>CM073590.1:206442745-216160245 GCA_037074705.1 Zhengitettix transpicula | reverse complement strand
ACTTATATGATAACAACCAACACATAATAAACTCAATTATAGTCTCACTTCAAGAGATGAAGAATTTCAATTTACCTTTATCAGCATCGATCAACTTTTGCTGCAAATCAGATATTTGAGTATTTCGAAGAGAGATGTCTTCATTGAGTTGTTTAATTTCTTCTTCAATTTCTTCTTTATCTTTGGATCTCAAAGAGTCAACTTTGAGGTTACTCTGAAAAGGATTTCATAAAATTGTATATTTTATTGTGCATTTATAATTCTAACAAACAATTATACATTCATAACCACACAAATTACAGAAAATAAAAGGGCTCAAAAGAGAATACAACTTTATTCTGTGAAACTTGGAATCCATGGAGAGAATATTTTATCAACCTGTCTGCTCCAATTGTATTTCCACCACTCACATCAAACTGCTACGTTTGACAAATTATTTCATATTATTTGGCTCTCAATGTGGTACAGACTGGAACAAATTTTCCTTTTTTCATTCATCTTGTAATTTACAAGTTATGATAGGTTGTGGAGTACCAGTGAGTCTGAGTTACCAGGGTTTAATTCAAAGAACAATTAAATAGAAAAGCTATTATCACTTTCATGGTATTAATAAGCTGTCATCGGTGATTGGAAAAGTGGACAATGAATTAAAGCTAAATCACTAATTATCTCCATCATTAGATATGGTTTCACTTTGCCATAGATGAAACATAGCCAACAAGCAAAAGTTAACTGGAGCTGTAAGAAGTGCACTTATACAAACTTAACAGCAAGCAAAGCAATTGGTAGTTTTCAAAAGGAGGTTGAAATCTAGGGATAGAGCAGAAAATAGAATGACCAAGAAATAAAAGAGCCGAAGGCGACAGTTGAAGAAATGAAAGCAACAAAACAGAAGAATGGTGTATAATTACTTGGGACTAATTGTGAGCCACATAAGAGCTGATAACAAGGAAGTAAAAGTGAAATGCTTCCCAGAATATGAACCAAACAAGTTCAAAATAAAAAATACTAGAAAAAGGAAAAAGCAGAAACCTTATTATTCACATGAGGCTTTATTATATTAAACAAAAAACCTAGACTATATGACTGGAGAAATGTACAAATTAGTGAAGGTGTCAAGAGGGAGAATCCTAGGGCAAATAAAACAACATATATAAATATACTGCTATTCATATTTGGTGGACAAGACCAACAAAGTTATAGCAGTTAGAAACAAAATTAAGCTGATCACTTGATACAGGACACTTGAAAAAAATTATTGAGCATTCCGAAAAACCAACCAAACATTTGATAAATGTTATAGTAGCTTGAGATCTCAATAATGCACAAGTTGACTGGAAAAGCAAAATATAGTGAACAGCTGAGTTTGGGAAAATGGGTTAGTATAGGAAGTCATTAATACTACCCAGAACACGAGACTACTAGACTACTAGACGAAGCCAGATTCCAAAATTTTTCTACATTTGAGTGACCACCACAATAGTGTAGTTTTTAGAAATTAAATTCTCAAAGTGGTTTATTCTCAAAGTGGTTTATTCTCAAAGTGGTTTATTCTCAAAGTGGTTTATTCTCAAAGTGGTTTATTCTCAAAGTGGTTTATTCTCAAAGAGGTTTATTCTCAGATAAGGAAATAAAAATAACTTGACAATATCATAAAACCAAACTCACAGAAATACAAGCCTTCTGATGGGATCAATTTAGGAATGTAATGTGCTGAGGGCCAAAATCAAATGGCATTTGTTAAAAATTAAAATATAGTATAAAATGAACTTAAAATAGATTCATATAACAATAAATAATAAAATAGAAGAGTGAAAGAGTAGACTGCACAATACATATAAGACCATTAAAGAGACATGTTATGCTCAAAAAATGGATAAACTGACATCCATCATAATTATTAAAATATGAAAGGAATACGAATCAAGAGAATAATGTATGGTGTGAGAGTAACAAATTAATGACAAGTGGAAACAAATCATTGACACAGTTGTGATTTTAGAATAAAGTCATGACTGTGTAACATCAGACATGGAAAGGGAGGCTTTCAACATTCAAACTCATCTTCATATTTAATGACATTGGTAATTATTTAAAGATACTTTGACATAAAAATGGAATTTTTTTAAACCAAACAATTCAGATGTAGATTACATAAATTACAAAACAATGTCCTGTGGCATAAATATTTTGAACTAACTGGAATATATGTCCGGAAATAATATTTTATTCTCAGAAGTTATTTTTTTTCTCTCTAATATATATCTTTGACGGGAGGCACAGCACGTAAATATCATATGTTGTTGATTTTCTTGAGAGAAATGAGTCACTACTTTCCATGTTACTATGCTGCAGTATTTCCAAGAGTAAGAGATAATATCAAATTTATTAGTAGTTGTTTAGAGTTTTTTTTTTAAAAAAAAAATTAGCTCAAGATACCTGTAGCATACTGTATATACAACTGTTGACCTATTTCATTTAGTGTTGAATTGTAATAGGTCCATATAGTAAAAGTTATTTAGAAAATTCTCATCATTTATCAATTTTAAATTGTTCTTTTTATTTTTATATGACTTCAATATCTTGTATGTTGGGACAGAGAATTTGACGTCAGAGGGTTTGAAGTCACAGGGTGACATAACTGCTAACATAGTGTGCTGAGCGTGTCGAACCATCCTGTCAAATGGGTTGTGGATACACTGGCCAACCACAGGAAGATATATACCAACTAAGTCAGTATCTTTCTTGTGTGTAAAAAACAAGTGTTGTTGGCAAAGGAATGTTAAAGTATATTTTATATATTACTTATATTTACATTTTATGTGACAAATGCTCTTGCCTCAGCAATATCTAGTAAGTTAATTATAGACCTGTTACTTCTTAAATCTAATAAATAAAAGTGTTTGTATGTATGTATATATATTTGTGGGTATGTTCCTTATACAAATCTACACCAATGGAGCAAATTTCACCAAATTTTGTACAAGTGTTCTTTGCGACCAGGAAGCAAACACTGTCGGGGTGAGACATGTCTACCAACCCCAGGAGTGGTATTGGACAGGGGTGGAAATATTCAAACATGGATGTATCTGAGTTTAATAATGACATTCAATTGGCCATTTAACCCCAGGGGCGGCGCTACACAGGGGTAGAATTTTTCTAACAGGTTAAATGGTTGATATTTGCATGGAATAAATAATTGTTGAGCTCAATGACATTTATAATATATCTATTGATGTTGTTTGTAAAATTTCAACCCCTTTCGGCATGAGATATAAGCACACACAGGGGTGGGGGTGGAAATATTCAACCATGGTAAAACATCCTATATTTTAGGCAGATAAATATTTTTAGACATCAAAGAGATTGATAGTGTTTCAATCGATGTTATCTGAGTAAAATTTCAATCCCTTACAACATGGGAAAGGAGCACCCTTAGGATTAACCAAGATTACAGTCAAATCCAGGGAAAATGGTTGATCTTTGTGTGGAATAAATATTTTTCGGGGTTAATTAGATTTATAGTATTTTTATCCATGTCATGTGTGAAAAATTTTAACCCCTTGTGGCATGAGGGGGGAGCATTCTTAGGGGGTGGGGGTTGGTTACAAGTAAATAATGCAAAAACAACCAAAATTCGAGTCAAATGGATGTCGCTGAGTTCATTTATGACCATCTGGGCAACGCACTTGGGTAGGCTGTGTTTGGAGGGGTTGGGTGGAGGTAGGTGGAGGGTAGAATTTTAAAATAAGTTAACAGGCCATATATTGCATCGAATAAATATATTTCAGGAACAATGGGATTATGAAAATTTCTCTATATTGCCTCCGTGTATAATTTCAACCTCTTTCAGGATTGGGAGGGGAGCTGCCCTTAGGGGTGTGGGTGTAGTGGCATTACATAAAAATCACTAAAAAACAAACCGAGATTGGTGTCGAATCCATGATTATGGGTGGCGCTGAGTTTAATTACGACATTCAACGCCCAGGGGCGGGGTGGTCGGGGATGGAAATTTTGAATCATGCAATCGAGGTCCATACTTGATTTTAATCATAATTTTTAGCATTAGTTAAATTGATAGTATTTCCACAACTTTTTTGTGTATAATTCTAAACCTTTCGGTAAGGGAGGGGAACACGGGTATGTGTGGAGGTGAGTTACAAGAAAATAATGTGAAAACAATCGAGATTCAAGACAAATCTGGGTTATGGATGTTGCTGAATTCATTTATAACAACCTGAGAAACTCGTAGAGGTGAGCGAGGGTGAGTGAATGTGGGAGGAGGTAGGAATGTTCAAAAATGTTAACCTATCCATATTTGCGTCAAATAAATATTTAGCAGGGTTAATGACACAAAAAATCTTTTTTAATATATTCTGTGTATAATTAAAACCCCTATCAACTTGAGAGGAGAGAACCATGAAGGGTAGGGCAGAGTTGCATTACATAAAAATAATGCAAAAACCCGATATAGGAATCAAATTCAGGGTTATGGATGCCTCTGAGATTAATTATGACATTCAACTTGCTGTTTAACCCCCACAGATGGGGCTTAACAGAGGTAGAAATATTCAAACATGTTAATCAGCCCACATTTGCGTCCAATAAATATTTTTCAGTGTCATTTAAATTAATAATATTTTGGTACACATTCTCTGTGAATAATTTCAATCCCTATAGCCATGGAAGGGGAGAATGTTTAGGGGTGTGCTTTGGTGTTGTGTTACATGAAAATAACGCGAATAGACCAAAATTAAAGTCAATTCTGGGGTTATGGATGTCTGAGTTTCATTGTAACAAACTGGATAACGTGCGGTGGTGGGAGGTGGGGTGGCTGAACGGGAGATGAAATTTTCAAATGATGTAACTGGCCAAATTTTGAGTGTATTTTATTTTAACGCACTGTAGCAGGGGTGGAAATTTTCAAACATGTTCAAACGGCAATGTATTCGTTGAATCAAACTATTTCAGGGTCAATGTGTTCAACCCCCTTCTGAATGGGAGGTGAAAACATTTAGGGATACGGGGGTCGAGTTGTGTTACATAAAAATAACGCAAAAGCTACCTAGATTGGAGTCAAATCGGGGGTTATAAACAACATCTTGGGCAACATCGGGCACCCAGCTAGTACTAAAAATAAGAATTGAAAATGCTAAATGACTTTGTACAAAATGTTAAAATGTATAGTTTTACTCAGTATTGTAAAGGAGCAATTTTTAGCTCCCCACAATTGAACATAAAAAAGAAAAGAAGCTTTTTAATAGTAAACAAACTGTCAAAAATTGTTCTTGGTGAAATGCAGTTGATAATTAATTTCTAGATTTATCTAATGGATAATAAAAAAAATAGTCAAGTACAGACAAAAGAAGTGATGATATAAATACCACACATTTCTGCAAACCTTGTTCCTTTCTTCAGGTCATACGAAAACTAAAAAATACTGGAGCCTAGAGCAACACAACTGCACATTACACTTAACAAAACTGAAAATCCTTATCTAATTAAGTAGACAGTGGCATAGGACAGGTGGAATAAATATTGAATTCACCAAGGAATTGAACAATCCCTGTTGAATCAATTAAATGAAACAGAATAGATAAAATAATAATCAGGTTTGAGAATTTTTAAATGATGGATTGCAAAAGGAGAAAATTGTATCAAGGAATAGTGAGACATCAAAAGTTTGTTATGGTTCAGTAACTGGACTATTACATTTTCTAAATTCAGCTAGGACCTAGAGAGACATATATAATGACATTTTGTATTCAAGAGCTAAATTCAACAATCTTATATTGAAAGCACCTTGTGTCATGGACAATTATATACTGAAGTAAACAATATTAATGATCACACCACCACAAAGTTCTAAAATCGAGTAAACAATATAACTACCAAATAAGTGCAGTAATAAAATCTTACAGTAAATCACTCACTATATAAGAGATAACAAAAACTGAACAACTCCAGCCACATTTTACAAACAATAATTTATATTTTGAATACCTGAAGCTGTTTCAATTGCTGACTGAGAAGACCTCTGTCCTCCAAGAGTTGTTCAATAGTTCTTTCAGCAACTAGAGTACTAACAAGCACTTCCAATTCTTGCTCTACCCACTGTTGTACCTTGATAGCAGAGTTTCCATTTTGAGCACGGCGTTCTTGAGCTGATTTTTGCAAAGCCAAAGCATCCTTAAAATGTAATAGATTATGTTAGCAAAATATATATAACTCTTAAGGAAAATGTGAAGAGGTCAAATTAAATAACAAATCTGGAAAAGAAATAGATTCGTGTCTGACTGGCACGCAGATAAGACCTTCCATCCTGATGAAGGGGGCTCAGCCCCTAAAATATTTCTAATATTATCTCTCCTTAGCCCAACTGAATCAACTATTTATATCAGGTAAGTTGACCTTGCTGTATCTCTTTCCTATATAAATGTGTTCTTTTATTTTTCATATACATGTGTGTGTGTGTGTGTACATATATATATATATATATATATATATATATATATATATATATAGTAATAATTAAAAGAAATCAATAATAATTAACAAATATTTGGACTCGCGTGGTCAACGGCAGAAGGCACACACGTTAGACAGAAGGAGATAATGATGGAATAATTGAGTGACAGATGGCAAATTAAAGGAGGGTGAGTTAAATGTGTCTACGCCTGGCTCTGTAGTGCCGTGTGCAGATTTTCTCATGAACTCTGAGTGTAACCGAACTCTGGAGGGGGAAGCAAAAGTGCACCCAAACTCTCTCTAGGTACACTCAAACTCTGTGGTGCCGAGTCCAAAAGGCCAGCGCGAGTCATAGTTTGGATTCAAATTATTAGTGGCAGAAGGGACACGAGTGGTACACAACATGACGTAATTGAGGATAATTGGGAGACAGATGGAAAATTAGACGAGGGTGTGGGGAGAAGTGCACACGGCTTTGTTGTTAAATGCGCAAAAGAAAAAAATTTAAGGAGTCATAAGAGGAGATCAGTAATCAGTCTGTCAGCAGAGTTTGTCGGTGGACATTGAGACCGGATTAGGCCAAGTTAGGTGGCCGAGATAAATCAGTAAGCAGTCGTCAGGAGAGATAGTAGATGACAGGCCGAAAGAAATAGAAGCGATCGTCGGTAGGAGTTCGTCGTGAAAGTAAGTCTGTCATAAGAGTTCGTTGGTGGACATTGGGCCGAGTTATATAAGTAAATTATTTGGAGCAGTTTGTCTTGAATCGTAGTGAGAGTAAGGTCATCGTGGAGAGGTGGCTGTGGAAGTGTAAACACAACTTGGTGCTCTTTATGGCCTGTATAAAGTGAGTGAGTGTTCGTATGCAAGTGAGCAAAAATTCATGGATTACCAGAGATATTGTAAGTTCAATATTTCACATTATTCAGAGTTGTAAACTTTTAAGTAAAGGTATTTTTTTTAGATTTCATAATTTAAATTTGGTTATTATAAGTGTTTTTCTTTATTGCATTGTAAGTCTTTTAAGAAGTATTCGTTTTATTAAAGGCCCAGTAAACAACCCTGAAAATCAATTAGAACTGATGTAAAATTTCATTGGATTATTTGTGCAAAAGTAAAATGTGCGCTTAATAAATAATAATTTTTTGTTTAAACTGCTTGTGTCACGTATTATTTTAATATATTATTACAAATTGACACTCCAAAGTGGGGCTAAACTGGTAGTATATAAAAGTAAATATTACAACTTGGCATCCTCAACATGTTGCCAATTTTAACCTGGGTTTTAATTAAAAGTGTATTATTTGTGATTATTACAAATTGGCGCCCAAAATTTAACAATAAAAGGTACCTTAAGGTGACACCGCACTTCACTTTCAGGTAAGCCACAACCTATCTCTCTGTCCTCTCCATACCAATATTGCAATTATATAAATATATATTGTAACATGATTGTTGCGAGGTACGGTCGAGCGCCCTTGGCGCGGGTGACTGCTGTGGTTGTGTTTATGCAGGTGCCGGAAATACGATGTTGTTTTAGGCCGGCCAAGGGCAGAAGCGTAATGGTCAGTTCCAGACTGGACTCGACCGAGGATGGGCGTGCTCCAAATAGATTTAAAAGTTTTATAAACCACACCCTGTAGTTAAATTATATCTCATGTTCGATTAAATAAAATTATGAAAGAGTAAAAAGTTGTTTTGGTGATTTTCTCCAAAAAATTACCTGGCGCCCAAACATGAATAATCAACGAAAAAATGAAAGGAGGGTAGCGGAGCGGCTACATTACATTATGGCGAGCCAACGCTGGGCCTGAACGGTAATTAGATGGAGCACGCGGGATCAGGGAGCAGAATTGAGAACGAGGTTGCTGAGTACACGCGGGATCGAAGTTCTGGAGCACACGAGGACGAGATCTGATACGTGAGGAAAAAATAAAAGAAAAAAAACCTGGGTTCTTCGTCGTCGGAAGAAAAGTGAGTGAAAGTGTTTGTGAAGTGCTGCAATAAGCAATAAACAAAAACAGGTTGGTGACAATCTAATTAATTTTTTGGTGTTGTGGGGTCATTTATAGTTCTAATAGCAATGGCAGAACGAAATAATGAGGCAGAATTGGATATGTGGGATAAATGTTTAAAATTATTAAATGTAAATCTTAAGTTATTAAACGGATGTGTTGATGTAGTAAGTGGAATAAGTAGAAAGTTTGATGTAATAAATGAAAGAATGGATGTATTAATTGATGGAAAGGTTGACAAGGTAGAGGAAGATTTAAATGTAAAATGTGATGACTTCAGAGATAAGGTTGATGTTGAGAGTGCGAAGCCGGAAGTAAAAGAAAATATTTTGCAGGATCAAATAGTGACTCAAAATGGAAAATCGGAGGAAGGGAATAATAAATTAAATGTAGGAGGTAAAGAGAATTTGGTCCAGAAACAGCTTCTTAGCGATAGTGAATTGCATAAACTTGCTAATAATTTAAAAGAGAAAATGCTAGAAAATGGGGAAATTGTGAAACCCATTAATCAGGAAAAAAGTAGTGGATGTAGATCAAAGAACATCTCACAAAATGTAACAAAAGGAAAAATTACCAAAAATAAATACAAGTGTGTAAACTTTAAGGAGGGGTATTATAGATTAAGTCCGAAAAAGAAAATTTTTGTGTGTAAAGAAGGTTTGATTTTTATCACTCCCCACAGAAAAAAGATGTGTATGTTTGAGGAATGCATGAATAAAGGAAGTAATAATTGGTATGGTGTGGCTGACAGGAGAGTGAAAAATGTAATTCAAACACCTGTCAATTTGGGTTATACAAATAACCGAAAACTAAATGTAGATGATTAGTATTTGATGAATGTATGGAAGGATATAAAAATAGATAAAGACAGTGAAATGTTGCAAAGAAAGTGGAAGTATTTGGTGAAATATTTTTGTGTGGGAATTCCCTGTAAGCCAGGAGGAGGCAACAGTTATTACAATTTGGCGAACATTCTCAGTGTAAATATTGTATCTGAGAATGATGTTAATTATGGTTTATATAAAAAAATATAGAGTAAACTTTTGTTGCTTTTGGATTGTATTGGTCAATCAGCGGATTAATAAAAACATTGTAAATTTGACATCTAAACAGCTGATGGAAAAGGATTATTGTATAAGGAATAGTTTGGAAAAATTATTGTCAAAAAGAATGTATGAGTATTATGTTCCAAACAGGTATAAATTTTGTATTTTTTAAACATGAAAAGAAGGTATTTGTAAAAATTGTGTAATTGTATTAATTGGTTATCAGGGCGTGGTCAAGTGGTTGTTTATGTTAGTATTATGTGAAAAAAAATATATGAATATGTGGCTGTATTTTATGGATATCTACGGTCAGCCAATTTTTGTTCTTTGGAGGGGGGGAATATGTAACATGATTGTTGCAAGGTGCGGTCGAGCGCCCTTGGCGGGGGTGACTGCAGTAGTTGTGTTTATGCAGGTGCCAGAAATGCGATGTTGTTTTAGGCCGGCCAAGGGCAGAAGCGTAATGGTCAGTTCCAGACTGGACTTGACCGAGGATGGGCGTGCTCCAAATAGATTTAAAAGTTTTATAAACCACACCCTGTAGTTAAATTATATCTCATGTTCGATTAAATAAAATTATGAAAGAGATAAAGTTGTTTTGGTGATTTTCTCAAAAAAATTACCTGGCGCCCAAACTAGAATAATCAACGAAAAAATGAAAGGAGGGTAGCGGAGCGGCTACATTACAATATAAACACGATTAAGGATATGACATTGTCGAAACAATTGAGATCATTGGTATGAAAAGGAAAGAGAGTCTCCGAAAATTTGAAGAACATCCTTCAGTCCAGTGTGGCTCCTCTGTTTCAATTTCAGGTAAGCCACAAACTATCTATTTCATTTTCATACAAATGACTCCATTCTGTGTGTGTGTCTATATATATATATATATACACACACACACACTATATTAAGGAATAGGAACTAATTTGGTGGCATAGTCACATTCGAACTTGGATAGTGAGGAAGCATAGAAATACATAAGAGAAATAGGAAGATTACACTTTGTGTGAATTCATATGCTCAGGCATAGAATCACACTCATAGAAAAGCATATGTTCAAGCAGGGAGAAGGAAGGAAGGAAGGAGGAAAGACTGAAAATATTTGACCCAGACATGCTGGCTGGGTCAATTCATGGTGAGACTAGTACATATTCAGAGTTGCTCGGAGGAGGATTGAGGATGGTGTGTTTTGAGACAAGTACATATTCAGAGTTGCTCGGAGGAGGATTGAGGAAGGTGTGTTTTGAGAAGTCCATATTCAGAGTGCCTGGTACCACGACTGAGCAAGTGTGATTTGGAAGCTGAGAAATGTTGTATTAAAAGTCCCCGGTATTTTTAATTGCAAGTTGCCAGTTTGGAATTATATTTCGCATATTGCCATGTTCGAGTAATTATCAGTTTTAGAAAATAAGGGTATCAACTGTGATTGTTCAAACAAAGTTATCAACAGTTAGGATCAGAAAGTGATTTGAGTTTGCAAACTTAAATATCTTTAAATTCAGTGAAATATGGCCTTTTTGTGATGTGTTTTAAAAAAACAACAAGTGAGATCGAGCCCAGATGACCAGAAAATGGTAAAGTAAATAAAAAGAATTTTGTAAACTTTGAAGTGTGAATATAATTACCGACAGATTTCAGATTGCGATCTTTTCATTTAAAATAATAATAATTTAGGTCAGCAATATTTTTGCTTTGTAATATTTAATTGTCATTTATGTAACTATCTTTATTGGCGGCCCAATAGACGGCCCTGAAAATGAAGCCATGGCACAACAATATCAATTTGCAAAATTTCAAATATGATAAAAATTTGTTTTATTAAATTAGTTTTGTTATATTTTAAATTGTTTTCATTTCAATCCTTTCATTTTTAACTTTTAATTTGTTTATTACAAAATTGGCACCTCAACGTGGGGCGTATGTACAGATAAATTTAATTATCATTTATTTTTGTTTATTACAAAATGTGGAGCAAAATATATCAAATTAACTTTTATTTTTGTTTATTACAAAATGTGAAGCAAAATATATAAAATTAACTTTTATTTTTGTTTATTACAAAATTTATGTTTATCTTCATTTAAAATTTAATTAAACAATATTGATTATTGAAATATACATACATACACACCTGCACATATAATACATACTATGGATGACAAGACTATCAAAATAATTGGTTGGGAGAAGAAAGAAAGAGAAATAATTGAAATGTTACAAGTAATTGTAAGCAGTGTGAGTAGTAGTTGTTTTTCAGGCGTAGAGTGTCAGTGTATTTGTGCATATTGTTGCTTATTGATTATAGTCTGGATGTGTCAACACTGTTTTGTCAGATAGCTAAGATGAACCTCCTATATGTTAGGAATTAGTCTAAAAATGTGAGGATTATAATTCATACAAGACTTACAAATTTTAGCAAGTAACAATGAAATACCTTGAGTCTTTTATTAATAGCAGCGGCCTCTTCTACTTTTCTTCTTAGGACATTCTGTTGTTTAGAATGCAATCTCTCCATTCTATTCAACTGAAATTGGTGACGACGATCTTGATCACGAAGTTTAACTAACTCTCTCTCTTTCTGCAGCTTCCATAATCGGAATCTTTCATTTTCAGCACGCATTTGTCGAATTAAACGCACCTTATTACTCTTCATATTCTGAACAAAATTTTTTTTAAGTATTTTAAAAAATATCACGGTAATCAATCAGGAATATTAAGCTAGTGTTTCAATAAAAAATTGGCCTATGCTTAACAGACAAAATACTGCTGTGCAAATATGGAAAAAAAAGGTTAACATTGCAGTAAATTACGTTATTTGACAGTCCATAAAAACATTAAAAGCAAGGATATCAAATTAGAAAATCAGAAAATATTGTCAAGATGTAAACACAGCAATAACATAAAATGGGTTTATGACATAATAATCCTTTTGCAAAAAAAAAAATAATGAACGTAAAATGAATTAATTCAACATTTGCTTTTAGTCAAATAATGCTGCTTATACAACTTTCCTTAATGGTAAAATAATTTGAGATTAAATATTAATCATAATTATTATTTATAACAAACTCCATCATATGGCAACCCATAGTTTATATTTTACTGAAACACTGCAATATCTATTTGTGGATAAGTAATCATAAGTTACAAAACATTAGGTTCAAACAATAATTTGACATACAGAAATGAACGGAAGGAATTTCTTACAATCTTAATAACCTGTAATTGATTTTTCAATATATTCATCACTTTACAACATGCTAATAAATCTCACAATATCCCTTTTTAAACCTTGATCCCACATTACATGATAATTTATACACTTTTCAATCATTTGTAACTTTTTGCTAATATAGCATTGTTACTTCAAATTATATGTCCTTATTCCATATGTGTGTGTGACAGTATTACATTTAAGAAAAATCTTTATAATCAAATAATGCTATATTAAATGTTTGCAAGTTGTGAGTGCTTACAAAACATTACACATTAAATTAAAATTTTAGGATTGCTCATTCAAATAGATCCTTGAAATATACCTGAATTTCATTGAATAATGCTGAAATTTTCTCTTCAGACTTTTCCTTCATTTTGATGACTTTTGATTGTTCTGTTATCTTCTTGTTTAAAGCAGATATTTTTTGTTCCAATTCTTGGAGCTTCTTTCTTTTTTGGTCTCCCAACCTATACAAGAAAAATTATTATGGTCAAACGGTGATTATCTGTAAGGACACACAAATATTATACACATCCTTACTTGCATGTTGTGTTTGACTGGGCAGTCTTTAAAGCTTGAACAAGGTCATCTTTTTCTTGCTGTAAGACATTTACTTGATGTTCCAGATCTTTCATGTTTTCTACAAATTCATTATTAATATTTGATATTTGGTTTGCATTCAATTTCAGTTGAGTAGCTAATTCTTCTTTCAAAGCAAGAGCTTTGTTAAGTTCCTGTAAATAACCAAATTTGATGTTAGAGGAAAAACAAAGCAATGAACTAAAACTACATTGTAATGTATCTAAAATCAACCATTTGCAAGAGAATAGTGAATCAAAAGCAAATATTAATCAATAACAGAATAACATTTTTCTCTCTCTCAACAGAAAATCTCTCATATCCCCTAGCACCAAAAGACTCCTCTATCTATCCATAATCCACCCCATATGATCACACTCATGTGCCATATGGGGATCCACCCCTTATTCCAACTCCTACAAAATCCATTCTAAACAAAACAAAATTCTCAGATAAATTTCAAATTCCCCCTGGTATCTTCACAACTTAGTTCTCCACAAATACCTTGAAATTCCCCTAATTTCTACCATCATTCATAAATCCACCAAGTCATAATAGCCACTTCACCGCCCAAATCCAACTACAGAATCAAAAACTGCCAATTGACATCATACTCGGGAATAACCTAACTCTAACCCCCACCTACTAACTGGCATTACATACTCCCCCAATATCTGTTCCTCCCATCATCCCCATTTCCTCCTTATTGTGCCTCTTAACACCAAGTTTTCCCAATGCACAGATCTTTCCAAATAAAATGCCAGCAAACCTTGATTAAAATATTATAATCAAGATTGCAGAAATGTTGTGCAGTATTTCATGTTGTTATTCAGTTATTTATTGATGTAATAAGTATACTTTCAACACAGATTTATTATTTTAATGTAGATTTCTTGGTTTTCAGCCTGGGTTATATCGTGTGTGAAACAGAACTTTTCGATAGCTATTACTTCCATCATTGTCGGGTGACAAATGCCAAGACTTTTTCCACCCTATTTATATATGGTTCTTCGCTCCCCTCTAGTAGGCTACGCTGTGGACTTGCCAGGACCTGATTGGTTGCTACTCTCCTTCATTGAGTAAGTAGTTCACTTGTAGTGAACTCATTATTTTATTTAATTGTTGCAATAATGAGGTCCCAGGCTTTACCGAGGTTGAACCCAGTGATATAATGGTTAGTTTTTACATGGTTTCGCTCTTTACATAGATGTCAATCGATAAAACCATCAAATTGTTGGAGAAACGGTTTACTCCACAAATTACAGCACTCTTCTAACATGTACTGACAACATCTTTCAAGGGGAATTCTATGAACATATAGCACTGGCCAACTTTTACTTGGAGAACTTTGAAGAGAAATCCCTCAACACCTCTGTATTGAAACCAAAGTGCTTTTACCGGTATGTGGATGATACATTTATAATATGGCCACACAGGTTATGAGCACTGGAGGAATTTCTCTCCCACCTCAACTCAATCAATGACAATATCAAATTTACGACAAGAAGCACAGGACTGTCCCCCGTCTGGACCTACAGATTTATTGGAAGCCAGATGGAAAACTGGGATATGCAGTCTATAGAAAGGGAACACACACAGATGCTGGTAGTTTCCATCCTGGCACAAAAACATTCTGTACTTTCCACACTGTTATACAGGCTCTGGCTATTTCCGACAATGAAAGTGTTCCAATGGAAATAGCAGACCTGAAGGAAACTTTTAGGAAAAATGGATACATGATTTGGGAAATCCAAATTCAAAAAGAAATTGAAAAACACAAGAGACATCATGCATTGCAACAGTGTTTCTTCCCTATACTAGGAGCACAACACTTAGAATTGGAAGATTTCCTACAAAAACACAAGATTAAGACCTTTTCAGGCCACAAACAAAATTCCAGAATCTATTAAAATCGGTAAAAGATGACATCGGCCAGGAAACAAGCGGAATCTATGAAATTCTATGCAACTGCAGACTAAAATAGATCAATGAAATAATTTGCACAGTTGAGAATAGATGTTCCAAGCATGAGGTATCTGCTTAAAACTGCATACAAAATTAGCTGTAGCGGAACATGCCCTAATGACCAGACCCAAAATTGATTTCACAAAAACGAGAATTATGTACCATACCAGAGGCTGATGGAACAGCATTATTACAGAAGCTGTAAGAATTAGAGCCTTGGAAAACCTTGTGAACTGCAATACTGGGTTCAACCTCAGGAAGGCCTGGGACTCCATCATTCTTGCATCAATTAAATTAAATAATCAGAAGAAAACTACAAGTGACCTACGCAATGAATGAAGATGAGCAGCCAATCAGGTCCACAGCAGAGCCTGTGGAGAGAAGCGAGGAACCCTACACAAATAGAGCAGACATGATTTTGGCATCAGTCACCTGCACTCACCTATTGTAAGATTGTTTTTCACAAGGATATAACCTGGGTTGAAACCCAAGTAATCTACATTCAACAAATTCACCATGAAAATCTACATTCACTAAGATGTATTATATTTTATAAAGAAATTTATGAACAGATTTGAAATTCTATTTTTAAAAGACCATTTACAACAATGTGTACGTGGCATCAGCGCCTCCTTTCACACAGAAACCCGAAGTGATATCTAATTTTAATCACACTGCACCATTCTGTTCTTTGGTTATTAACCCATTTTCTTCACTCGAAGTGATACAGAGTAAAATATAATAGTTGGGTATTTTTATTACATCTGTATCCAGATTATATATGTGCACAAAAATACCTGCAATTCTTTACTAAGTGCAGCTTGTTGAAAAGTGTACGCTTCATGGTGTTCATCTAAGTCCTTGTGGTGAGTAGAATGAGATTTTTCATCATATTCTACATCATTTACAGGTCCTTCACTTCTATTATTATTAGATATTTCATGATTGAGAATTTCTTCTTCAGCACGCTTTTGATCAGCCTAAATCAAGAGAGAATTTTCAGCAATTGATCAAAATTTTCTAAACATATTTGAATTCAATAATTACCTGTAAATCTTGAATTTTTAGTTGCAGTTCTTTAAGTGTTTGAAGCTGCTCATAGAAGGATGCTGGACAAGTGTTGGGATCTAAAGTTTGATTTAGACTTTCCACTGCATTACCGTATTGTGCTTGCAGTTCACACAGTTTAATTTTCATTCTGTCTCTTGCAGTTTCAGCTAGCAGAGCTCTTTCAACTAAGTTTGTGTTTTCATTGAACATGTCATTCAAGGCTTGAGTCAGTTTACGATTCTTAGTAACAAGTATTTCATTTTCTTCTTTCAGCTTGATTGACTCATGATAATTAAAACCATTTCCATTTTGAGAATTAAGTTCTAGCTTGAGTTGTTGAACCTATTTTTTAAAATAAATAATTATAAAGAAAAATAATAACTTATTACAAGCCAAAAATATGCAAAAGTAATAGATGTATTTATCTGACTTCAAGACTTAATGCATGCATGAACACAGCCAAATTTGTCAGATATAATTTATCGCAGTGACAAAAGATAAATTGGGAGATGATTACAAGGAAACTAAAGCTAATAGAATGGTGTGATCCTAAAATTTAAATGAAAGTTATATTTTAAACAAGTGTTGACAAAAGTTTTTTTAATATAAAATACATTTAACTTACAATTTCCTAATTTGCCACATTATTCCATAAATATTAGCAAAAATAGATGTTATATAAATAATTATAATGATGCACTTAAAGAAATATATATGCAGTGTTGTATTCACCTAAAATATGTCAGCAGTGCTAGTTGATAAAACATTGTGTTTAGAAAATGTAACCCATTCTAATTCTGGCATTGTAAATAAACTGTAAAGGATGTGAATTTAAAAGTATATTAATAATTTCGATATCTTCATGGCCCCACTAATGAAATAATTTGACTGCCTTATTTACCAGATTGTAAAATAAGTACCTAATTAATAATTCTTGTTCTTTTTTTATAAGATTCAATTAACTGATTGATTTGGTCGATAATTACATCATTCGCATTACTTTCAAATCTTCCAACAATTTAAACCTAGTCAAAAATATTAAAGATGATATTAACATTTTGGATAGGAATAATGTAGTTTACAAAATTAATTGTTAGGACTGTAATTCTTATTATACAAACAAAATGTTGTACAAACAAAATTCTCATTGAAAACCTGAATTAAATAACATGAAAAAATCTTAAGATCAACATTAAAAATTAGTCATGTCCAAACACATACATTTAAATAAATATAATTTTCATAGGAAAATTAGTAAAATTTTAGACAAAGAATGTAGTCATTTTCAAGATTTATTAGTGAAATATTGCATATGAGATCCAAAATTTGGCAATAAATGTGAAAAAAGATACTATTTAATAAACACAAATTTATATTATAATATTATAACACCTTATAAGTATTACAGATACGTTGGAAGATAGAGTCAATGCATTGTTAGAGACTCGGCGTAGTCAGTGATATACATAATAAATTATATAAATATGTGGAGGACATAAGAATCTACATTATTAAAGTAACATAGATATCCTGGCTGAAAGAAGAGTATGCCTTTAAAATTCTACACATTTATTAAAATAACTAATATTGGCTAATATTTATGAAATAATGTTGCACCACAACTTCAACAAATTCGACCAATGCCACACACTGACCCTCAAAGCCTTACAACAACATCGGATGCTGAACTCCATCTTTGGGAACTCTCCTTCAGCATATATTACAATCTAGGCAAAGTCCTGGACTCAACACACACTAATTTTTAATATAATGGTCATTGTGGCAGTGGTTGTGATGTGTTGAAATCTTGTTTCAGCATACTATTATATAAGTGTTATAATAATTACTATTATACATTCTGGTCTATCCTTTCCCTATTATCATTCATTTACAGTTTACTTTTTAATTTCTTATTCTTTCCTTTAATTCAATGTGTTTGTTTGAATGTGGGTTTGTGTGTGTACGTATTTTTCTGTTATTTCTTTTTAATTGTTGTGACCTTTCCTTGAAAGAGACAGTGTAACACATATATATAGACAACCATGAAATTAACAGATGGTCCAGTCTGACTTAGATGAAAGTTCAACATTTTCATGGGCCTGAGCCCCCTTAATTACAAAGGAAGATATATATTTAAGAAAAGCATATGCTGCGAGGTAGAATTACATACAAAGAAAAGCATATCTTCAAGTTGTAGAGAGGGAAGGAAGGAAGAAGGAAATACTAAAAATATTCGTACAAGTTGAGAATTAAACCCAGATAATCTGCTCTGTACACAGAGGCTTTACAAATTAAGCTACCAACCCAAATACCAAACCAAACAAATATAGTCAATCTTATTATGTGTAGAAGTGGAATGAATAAAGTAAAGGGTTATTTCCAAATGATGGTTAGAATTAAGAAAGTTAGTAGGATAGAGTCACTAGAATAATAGGCAAAATACAACAATAAAAGTTGCTGGAACTGTGGCTAAAACCATGACCAAAAATTAGAATAGAGTTTTGTTTAAACTAACTGAGTTGCAATTGTATTCAATTCCAAGTTTTTCATTTTACCAATATAATAGTCAGGACAGGACAGGAACCAGTTGTTAAATATATTGTAAGGAAAGGCAAGTGGCATCTTATATTCTCTATTGAGATTACTGTAACATGTTAGAGGACTTCTTGTTTACAATTTACAATGATTATGTTTTTAAAAATTAATGAACTTTTAAAACTTTTATTTCAAATAACCAAAAAAAAACTATAAAATCTGCAGAAATACCTACCTCTTGCTTCAATTTAGTAATTTCAGCAACTTTTGCATCAACATTAACAATTGGCTTATTTTTTATATTACGTGCACGGTCAGCATAGCGCAATGTACTTAATGTCTCTTCTAAATTATAATCTGCTGGACTTGCACATGCTATCATCAGAGTGAGTGAATTACCACCAAGTGAATCTGTAGAATTAAATAAAAATGGTTCAGTACATTATATGTATCAAGCTAAACAAAATTACATCTACAAAACACAACTATTATTTTCTACACTAAATACAAATCAAATCAACAATACCATTGTTGAATAATATAAAGAAATAATACCTTGAAGGAGACGTGTTAATTTACTGTCTCTGTAGGATATGTAACCTCTCTGTTGTTCATCTCCCAAAGCAGATATAACATTGCCAAGAGCTAGCAGTCCTCTGTTAATGTTAACTCCCTCTTTAAATCTTTCTCCTGTTGCTTGAGTTTTTTTTGGTCTTTCTGATCCAGCTAAGTCAACTAAATGGAACTTGGCTGATGTTGCACTGTCTCTGAAATCAACTTGAGACTTTAATATATGGTACACAACCAACTGCTACTACATTATGCATCAGTGAAAGAGTTACACATGAAAAACATATACAATTTAACCCCAAAACATTCTTTCACAAGCTATAATTATACAGCCCACACAAAACCCACCCTCACCTAATATCTTCACATCACCAGATGTCACCCAAAAGGTACCAAATGCTCCCTCCCATAAAGTTTAGCCCTCAAGGGAGCTCAAATTTGCTCTACTTGGAACAATCTCACCACCTACACTAACTGTATCCTCAATGCTTTGATACACTAGTAACCTCCTCCAGAAACAAATATCCCATGCACTGTCCAACTACCTGAATCCATCTTTGCTCAACACAAGGAACAAAGTCTAATCCAAACCCTTGACTACAAAAACTCAACTCCAATCTCGGACTGGTCTACACTGGACGTAATCCAACCCAGATCTTAGAAATATACTTCACATAATATTCCCCACCTACCCTCAGGTTGTCTTCAAGTGTCCTCCCAATCTCCGCAATATCCTTATCCACTGTTGCAGGCCCACCCAAAAATCCCCCTACTTCAACCAGGTTAAAACCTTGCGGTAGGAACAGGTGCCACTACAATTCCAGCCCACTACAATTCTCCAAAATCCTCTACAAATAGACACCAACAGAATCAAAGAAAACATTACATAACTCTCCTTCCACATCATCTACCAAATAAATTGCAAACTCTGCCCTGCTTTCTGTATCAGCAAAACCAGACAACCCCACGCTGAACTCATAGCTAAGCACCACTGCACTATCAAACTATCCTGTCTACAGTTACTTTGGTATATTGTGTAAAGTTTTCCTTGATTTTCTATGTTTTTGTGATTCTGCAAGATTGTGGTGTGTTGTAAGATAGGGCAGGCATTGTATCTGTTCCTACAACAAGGTTTGCAACCCAGCATAGTTGTTCTAGTAGCTGCTCAAACCCAAAGCCACAACACAAACAATTTTGACCATTCTTAAAGCCCTACCCCAATTCATCAGAAGCTGATATTTTTACTGCTTAGTCCAACTGGACCAACTGTTAATTTCAAGAGAAGCCGCTGTCTCTCTTTCCTTTAGATTATAAATATCCATAAAAGATTTGCTGACAAAAATGTGTAAACAATATTGTGTGAGGAACAGATTATTCTTTAACTCAATCTCTGGGAACTCTCCTTCCTACATGTCTTACATTCCAGGCAAAGCCCTGTACTTAACATCCTTCAAATAGTGCCCTTCCTACCTGCCACCCCTACTTGCACAAGTCCATATGAGTATGTATGTACTAAGCAGAATACGTGGGTTCAAGTCCCGCCTGGGTCAAATATTTTTCAGTCTTTCCTTCCTCTTCCATCCTTCTCTCTGCTTTGAACATATGCTTTTCTATGTGCGTAATTCTTCGCCCGAGCATATGAATTCAAATAAAGCGCAATCCTCCTATTTCTCCTATTTATTTCTATCCTTCCTCACTATCCAAGTTTGAATGTGAATTAATTCCTTAAATGGATTCTCCTAATATTGTATTTATTCCTTAATGGAAGCTCCTAATACTTCATTCCCTCTACTCTATCCATTCCTCCACTAAAACTATTAATTGTCCACAATAAGACTGCCTATATTTGCCTGGTCGGGAACTTGACCCGGTGGCCGAGATGGTTAAGGCGTCTGTGTACTAAGCAGAATACGTGGGTTCAAGTCCCGCCTGGGTCAAATATTTTTCAGTCTTTCCTTCCTCTTCCATCCTTCTCTCTGCTTTGAACATATGCTTTTCTATGTGCGTAATTCTTCGCCCGAGCATATGAATTCAAATAAAGCGCAATCCTCCTATTTCTCCTATTTATTTCTATCCTTCCTCACTATCCAAGTTTGAATGTGAATTAATTCCTTAAATGGATTCTCCTAATATTGTATTTATTCCTTAATGGAAGCTCCTAATACTTCATTCCCTCTACTCTATCCATTCCTCCACTAAAACTATTAATTGTCCACAATAAGACTGCCTATATTTGCCTGGTCGGGAACTTGACCCGGTGGCCGAGATGGTTAAGGCGTCTGTGTACTAAGCAGAATACGTGGGTTCAAGTCCCGCCTGGGTCAAATATTTTTCAGTCTTTCCTTCCTCTTCCATCCTTCTCTCTGCTTTGAACATATGCTTTTCTATGTGCGTAATTCTTCGCCCGAGCATATGAATTCAAATAAAGCGCAATCCTCCTATTTCTCCTATTTATTTCTATCCTTCCTCACTATCCAAGTTTGAATGTGAATTAATTCCTTAAATGGATTCTCCTAATATTGTATATATATATATATATATATATATATATATATATATATATACATACAATATATATATATACAATATATATATATATAATCCTGGATCTTGGATAGTGAGGAAGGATAGAAATAAATAGGATAAATGTGAGAATACACTTAATGCAAGCGCATATGCTCAGGTGTAGAATCACGCACAAAGAAAGTATATGTTCAATGCATGGAGAAGGAAGGAAGGAAGGAAGGAAGGAAGGAAGGAAGGAAGGAAGGAAGGAAGGAAGGAAGGAAGAAGAAGAAGGAAGGAAGGGAAGACTGAAATATTTGACCTAGGCAGGACTTGACTATTAATCGCACTGACCCTGAAAATTATTTATTTGACACACATATCGGCCATTTAACATGTTTACAAATTTCCACCCTTGCCAAACACCTTCCATAAGAGTTAAACTGCAAGTTGAATGTCATAATTAAACTCAGCTACATCCATAACCCCATATTTGACTTCAAGCTCGGCTGTTGTCACATTATTTTCATGTAACATCCCACTACCCTCATTTGTAAAGGTGGTTTCCCACCATGCCAAAAGGGGCTGAAAGTATACACAAAAAACATTGAGAGAAACTATCAATATCATTGACACCGAAAAATATTCATCCAACACAAATATGGGCCATTTTAGTTTAAAAATTACCACTGCCCCCACCCCTTGAGATGGCAGACGTGTCTTACGCACACAGTTTGTTTCTGGTTCGAAAGGAACAAATGTACAAAATTTTGTCAAATTTGCCCCACAGGTGTAATTTGTATATGAAACAAGCATACATACATATACACACACTATTTTATTTATTAGAAGATATAGAGACAAACAAAAACAACAGCCCATCTTAGTTCTAAAGACAGATCCACGATTTAAGTAATTTAAAAGTACAAAAAGTTAGTACCTACACATTATTTTTTTCCTGCTGATGGACAGTCAGTGTAAAAATGGCATGACTTCGACTTGACTGAGCATTCATGGCAGTGGCACCAGTTGCTCTACCCATTGAACCCTTAAAACAAATAACATAATTAATATAAAAATGTGACTACTGTTAAGTTGATAGAGCAACCAACTAGAGGGCAATACAAACTATGATCAAGCTTTTGCAAACAATGATTATCTATAGAAATTGGGGATCACCTGGAAAAAGTATAAACAATATAACATTACTAATTGGATAACATCACAACACAAAAATATCAGAATTAGCTGTTCTTCGGCTCCCTGATTTGATGGCTTTGGCAGTATAGATTTATCAAAATTTTCTCAGCACACCAGTCACATGACGACAGCAGAGATGAATTCACTGAAACATCTTAAAATAAAGAATTGAATCAGTTGATAAATTTATTATATTGGATCAAAGACATTGAAAAATGAATTAAGGTTCCCAAAATTAATACAGAAAGTAAAGAAAATAAAGAACTGGAGTGCATAAAGGTGAAGTCAGTAGTATATAAAGTTGCACTGAATCTGACAAATGATAACTGACGGCTTATTTTTGATCATGAAAGATGTGGAGAATGGAGTTATGGCAAATTCCTATAGTAGCATACCTACTAATAATATTGAAGCTTCTGAACAAATAGGTTATGGCTGTGATTACTTGGTCAAAAACTACACAGATCAGGGAAAAGACAGGAACACTACAGATCAGGTCCAAATTTACAAGATGGTGTTCGTGAATTGCAAAAGGCATCAGAACAATCTATACTTAACATAGACAGACCATAAAAAAGTCCTCAACTCATTACCACATGGATTATGAAATACTTGTAAACATTATTGACAATATAACAAGATTTGCAGATACCAGCATGCAATTGTGGAAGAAACTCTTTAAGTCAACAAAAAGAGAGATTTAAAATGAGGCAATTGTCCCCTGTATTAATTAAAGATTGTCTTATTCCTTTATTAATACCTGTCAAGAAAAGGAAACTCTTGTTTGAGGTCTCCAAGAAAGCTGGTAAGATCATAAAAGAATACTTCATTTTCCACATCATTTAGTAGTTTCCTAGCAAATAAATGAGCATAGAAAACCTTAGCCAAACAAATTTTTTAAAAAATAAAATTGATAAATATATATTGGTGATTATGAAGAAAGAAAATATGGTGTGGACTGGAAAACGAACCTGGGACCACTACTTGAATAGCAGTTTGTCAAACCACTCAACCACACCATTGATACAGAGTGCAATACAGTACAAATGGTAATAATGTTGACTATGTGACATTGTAAACATAATTGATATTAACAGTGAAGTGAGAAAGAATTATCAGGTTCCCTTAAATTGAGGGCCAGTGAGTGACTCAGAAAATTTCACAACTGTCAGGGAAGTCAATAATTCTTTATCGATAATGTCTCATTATCCCTAGTTTGAGTTGCAACTTGGAGTTTTGTTTTCATAATAAAACATTATTTGGCAACTGTGACTTTCTAAATGAAGGTTGTGACATTGCCAAGAAGGCTGTGACGTCACGAAGTAGTGTGTAGAGAGAGAGAGAGAGAGAATACAATGGGGCGGGGCTTGGGAGAAGAGGGGGATGAAATCACTTGCAACTCCTGAAAGCTACTTTATCTTAAAGAACATCAAACAATGTAAAATGTTAACTGAGCATCAATAAAGACAATCATCCCATTGTTTATGTAACAGGAAAGACAAATCGACTGAATATAAAAATCAGAAAAATGTTCTCACCACAATTAATTTACATCTCTGCAAAAATGGCAAGTACAAAAAAATTAACTATTACAATGCATTTTAGTATTTGGCTGACCAAGGATACATTCAAGATTATTTAGTTCAACAGATTAATTAATAAGGACTTTACATTATTAATTCCAAATACTAGTATATTTTATAAAACATATTATTACAAACATAGGCAAGTAAATCTATATAATAAAAAAGGATGTATATTTGTATGTATGTATGTATTTACGTTGTTCTTTATACAAATTTTATCGTGTGGACAGAATGCAACAAAAATTGGTATACGTATTCTGCCAAAACCGAGAACCGGTACTGTGGGGGTGACAAACCCATAGCATAAAGGTGGAAAGAATTGTAGTTGAATTATTTTTGCGAATTTTCCCATAAGAGTTAATGTTATTATTTAGTGTTAAATTACTGCGCGCCAAGAGACCGTGACGTCACGTACGTTGGCGAGACATAAAATATAGTTCCATTTTTCGTAATGAAATAAAGCTGAAATATATTGATTGAATAAAAAGTATAATTTTATTCAGTAATACTGCATCAAACTGTAATAATAAACAATACGAACTACTTTGTTCTCCTTGCGGAAAATGTAAGTTAATTTTCGTGCGCATATTAAGTGAGACCACCAGCTGTTTATATTGGGGATGTAGCCATCAATTTCATCAGCATAATCTTTCGTAATGTCTGAATACAGATGGACAGTTATATCCTGCTATACACAAGTATACACAAGAGTATACTTACGTATTCTATTCGTAAAGAGATTCAAGGTATGGTAATGATACTATAAAATTCAATGAATTTCTTAATCTTTAAATGAACATCGGTCGAAAGTATGTACGGGACTAGGAACATTTACATTGAATTATAAGTGTAATTACTGTACTTTATGCAACGTATTTCTCAAAATAATAAGTTTAATAATAACCAGCAACAATATGAAAAGTTATACAGTCCGTCCAACTAATGTTGTTAAAAAACTTGACTTTTAACGGGGCATATTTAACGGGATCACGGACCAATTATATCTTCTGCCCAATTATATCTTTCTACATGCACCGGAGGAGACTAAGAATGATGGAAAACACAATCCCTAATACTTCTTAATCATTATAATTTGATAGATTTTAATTCTGCAGAAAGTGACGTATTCTTAAAGTGAAATTCATGAAAAAAAATTTGTTATGTATGTATCATTACAATTTCACATATTTGATTATAAATGTTTAAAGTCTAAGGGAGTAATTCCAAGTGAGAACTGTTAAATATAAATTTTGTGCAATATCGTTAATATTTTCTATTTGAGAGTTGACGCATACCGTAATGTATTGCATTCCTTATACAATGCTACCAACGTCAGAGAGTAGAATCCACCAAAGAGTACTTTGACTCCTTTCAGTTATCTGGAGTAAATATGGTTATATTCATAACGGTTTTGGTTGTATACCACAAATGTACTGGAGTATGTTTTACACAAAAGAAGTGATAATATACATTACTCTATATTCTTATTATTAATTTATAAAACAGAAGATAAAATTTTCATTTTAAAAATATGATATATATATATACATATATTGTTCAATAAATATATATATATATATATATATATATATATATATATATATATATATTAGATATAGGCTCATATCCTCATTTTTATGAAGTAGGTTTTATAGCCAAATACTGACAAAAAGAAGTGATGATATACATTTGTCTGCAATTGGATAATACTTTTATTATTAATAATTTTAAAACAGATGTAAATTTATCATTTTAGAAATTTTTGAAATTAAGTTGTTTCAAATGTGACATAGTCAAAATTATTAACTCATTTGGTTACAAATGATCAGCTGACTAACATTCAGGCAACAGGAGTGTGACTGGTTTGTAATAATTCAAGATTATTTAATCAATTATGGCTATTTACAAATTCATATATATACACTAACTTATTTGGATTGATAATCAGCCAGAGAGTAGATGACATACCATAAATCTGTATAAGGTATATGTATATACATTACTTAAAAGACTTCCCAAATTTGTATATATATAATTTTTCCAGCTGAAAGTTATGTTCATAATATTTTTCAATGAATATATATATTAGGTATAGGCACATATCCTCATTTTTATGAAGTAGGTTGTTTTATTATTCATATAGCAATCTTTTGAATTTTTATATTTTAACTATAAGAAACATACAAAATAAGTGATGAGATACATTTGTCTGTATTAGGATATTTTTCTTATTATTAATTTACAAACAGATGTAACAGATTTGAAATTTTCATTTTAGAAATTAATATTTTTTTAAATATTAGACAGTTAATAATAATGTTCAATAAATATGTATATCAGGTATAAGCTGATATCCTTATTTTTATGAAGTAGGTTTTTTATTATTCATATGGCTATCTTTTGAATTTTTTATATTTCTAAACTATATTAAAATAACCAAATACAGTGAAAAGAAATGATGATATACATTTGTCTGTAATTGGATAATATTTTTATTAATAATTTTCAAAACAGATGTAAATTTATCATTTTAGAAATTAAGTTGTTTCAAATGTGTCATAGTCAAAATTATTAACTCATTTGGATAGAAATGATCAGCTGATTAACATTCAGGCAACAGAAGTGTGACTGGTTTGTAACAATATCACTTATGGCTATTTACAAATTCATATATATATATATACACTAACTTATTTGGATAGGTAACGAGCCAGGGTGTAGATGACATACCATAAATCTGTATACAGTATATATAATTTATTAATGTATTTTACTTAAAAGACTTCCAAAACTTATATATAAATAATTTTTCCAGCTCAAAGTTATGCTTTCAATTGTTTACTTTGTATTGTAGCTTAGATTGTAAAAATTACATATGTGAATTTAAAAGGCTCTTCCCAAATTTGGAATCTAAATTAATGTTTACTATGTCCAAAAACATCTGATTAAGATAAAATTTATGAAATTCTATATACTATCCCATTTGGAAAGTAAAAAAGTACAGAGATCAGATTACATGATGAATGTTGATGTGGTTCAGTTGCATAAAAATATCCGAAAAATACATGTTTACCGGCAGTTTAAATATATTTCTGGAACAATGAAATTAATAAAATTTCTCTACATGTTCTCCGTGTTTAATTTCAACCCCTTTTGGGAGGGGAGCTCCCCTTACGGGTTTGGGGTGGAGTGGCATTACATAAAAATAACGCAAAAGCAATCAAGATTGGAGTCGAATTCAGGGTTATGTATGTCACTGAATTTGATTATGACATTCTCTTTAATCCCCAGGCACGGGCACGGACGGGGTGGAATTTTTAAAACGTATTACATCGTCGATATTAACGTGGAATAAATAAATGTCAGGGCCAGTGGCTTTGATAGTATTTCTACCGATGTCGTTTGTAAAATTTCAACCCCTTTCAGCGTGAGAGGGGAGAACGCTTAAGGGTGGGGGATGAAATATTCTAACATCCTACGACAACCGATATTTGATTCGGATAAATATTTTTGGGGGTCAAAGAGTTGATAATGATTCCAGCAATTTATATTTTTTCAGCCCCTTAGAGCATGATAAAGGAGCACCCTTAGGGTGGAGATGGAAGGGCGTTACAAGGAAATAACGGGAAGACAACCGAGATTGGATTCAAAACCAAGGTTATGGATGTCGCCGAGTTAAATTATGACAACCAATTTGCTCATTTAACCCCCAGGATTTGGGTGGTTAGAGGTGGATATTTTGAAACATGCAATCACGGCGGTTATTAGCGTAGAATAAATATTTTCAAGGGTTAATTAGATTGATTTTATTTCTACTGATGTTGTGTGTGTAAAATTTCAACCTTTATCTTGCAGAACTCAAGGAGTATATTTAAGAAGAAATTAGGAGGTATGTTTGTTGCGACTGATGCAATAAAATTCAATGTATTTTATAGCTTTTCAATTAATGCACTATCGGTCTAAACAATGTACGGAACAGTTAGGTTAAATAACTTCTGACTTAAGATCAATATAGAATTAAATACTTTTTCTGTTTTATATAAATAAGTTCACGGGCAACGCCGGGCACCCAGCTAGTATTAAATAACAGAAATACAAATTTCCTCTGTGATGTTTTTGCATTCAAACTGACAGTTAACGACAATAGCACCTTAGGTATTGTAGTCATTGAAAAAACTGAAAAAATATTTGTGAAAAGTAAGGAATTTCCTTTAAAAATATGGCTACCTACAATCTCTTACATGTCCAAGCCAATTTTTTTGACAATTTCTTACTTTAACAAGTATAAAGTAAAATGGTAGGGAAAAATATATTACACAAAAAGTATTACCAACAGTATAAATATATGAGATAAAGTTCAAATTCAAACAAACCTGTTATCAGAGTTATCAAAGTAATAATTCAATGAGTACATAGAACACAACTAGATTATTAATAAGAAAAATAGCCAAATACAGACAATAGAAGTGATACGTTAATATGATATATTATTTACTAATATCACCACCTCTTTTGTCTGTATTTGGCTAATTTTATTATTTTTAATTTTCAAGACAGATGTAAATTTTTCATTTTACAAGTAGATTGTACCCTTTTATCTCTGTAACCATTTACCTGAGTCAAACATTTAACAGTTTCCTGAAAGTTGTCAACAGGAACTTCAGTCAGTCCAGGAATCTTTATCACTTTGCCGTCCTCCCTTATGTCTACAGTTGACCGTACTGGAGCCAAAAGATCATACAATTGTTCCTTATAGAGCTGAAAATTTACAAAGACATTATGTTAGACATAAGTGCAATATTAGTATAATTTATTCATTTTTACAATTCTCCTTCCATTTCTAGATTAAAATTTAGATTACTAATTTGTCTCCAGAATGAATGCATGAAATAGCTGTGATTTTAAATTAACTGGATAACTAAAGTACTCCTCAGTGCTACAATTCTCCGACAGCACATATAGTAATTTGTTATCTATTCTATTAAGCAATTATTGTTCACCTCCATGAATGATACAGTCACTTTGAAATCACAGTTTGTTTTCTGCTCAATTGCAGAAAATATGTCACAAATTGCTCTTGGTATTATTCCAGTGTTGTTATCATTAATTTCTTGTCCATCAAAATTGGTCCCCATTGAATAAGTTTTCCCAGAACCTGTTTGTCCATAAGCTAATATTGTGACATTGTAACCTGAAAAGATGATATAAAAAATATTTATATGTATAAATAAATGTCATCCAGTGAACTAACTACAAAGCATAAGTAAAAATTATGTGCAGAAGTTCTAAAATTAAACTCCTGAATTTATACATATTGATCCTGACCATCATTTAAATTAAATTAAAAATAACATGAATTTTGTAACTAAATGTGAATTGACTTTAAAATTTCTTGACATTGATATATCAGGCAGAACTCTATCCTATCAAAATACTGCAACTCAATCATTTTTCTTCCCACTTGTCTCAAACATTTTATAATTATTTAAACAAACCTTTAAACACATTTTTCACCATGTCTTTCACAGCTTTGTCATAAAATATTGTTTGTGAGTCCTCTGGTCCAAACACATAATTGTAGGTAAATGCTTTTTCTGTTCCCTTAATAACAACTTGTGCTTCATTAGATATTAAATCAAGACTATTTTGACATCCTCTCACTGTTTCAGATTCTACTAATGGCCGAATTCGTAAAGCAACTTGAACAGTAATTGGATTCTCTATCATCTAAAATGCATCAAAAGTTAAATTTAATACAAAATTTATTAATATGATATTAAGAAAACTTAATAATGAAAACATACTTGCAAATATATTACATTTGCTATGAGGATCAATCAAACTGAAATTATTTGAAAATTGATATTAACATTCCACTTACTATTTTTTCTTGACATCATACCCATGGTGAGTATGATTTAAAAAAATTTAAAATATAATAAAATTTTTTTAGAAGAAACGTGTCATTTAAAATAGGATAGAAAGGAAGGCTAATCTTTACTGAACGTCACGGAGTCGAAAAAAATTTTTGGAGGGAGGAAATACACATTCATATGCACAAAACAATGTTTTCGTTGCTTCAATTCATATCCATACGAATAATTCACAATATGCCACTACAGCAACAGTAAGAATAAAGAAATAATATGAAAAATGTATAGGCAAATGCACACAGATGATTGTTAACAGACGAAAGGTTGTTATATTTAACGTAACAATGTTGGATATGCTCCGTGACACTTTTAAAAATAACTGACGATTCAATAATAAAGGCTTACATTGTAAAAACTATTAAACCTGTTTTACTTGGATCACTAAGAAAAGTTTCTTATATACATATAATAGCATTGGATTTTGAATTCAAATGATAAAATTTGTGCTTTCCATAAGTTTTATTTTCACATTGAGTATTTAGCGCCGAATTACCTTCTGGCCAGTTTTTATATCCTTTTTCGATTAAATGTACACTAACGGGCACATTAACATAAACACTAGGAAAAGTTATAAAACTATAGAAATCGTTACCACTTTTCAAATCTTTAAATATTCGCACAATAATCAAAGATATTATACGATTATCATAGATAATAGACGTGAAGCAAAAGTTATTTCTGAATGAGACATTTTATTAATATTATGTATACCATTTCTTATCATTAAATATAGAAACTATTTCTGGAATATATAAAATATGAATATGATTGGTGTAAAATAGCCGAAAGTAACAATTTATTAAAATTTACAATTTATTCCATTTGCTTAATGACCTCTTCAGTTGTATACAATATAAAAGTCAATTAAAATTTATGTGAATTTAAATCAAACTATGTAACAGAAAAAATTTAGACATCCTCGACTTCGAACTCTGAAGTTGATGGAGGAAGACTAATTTTCACCATTAAAATGGTTTATTTTAATATATAAAACTGAAGTGGTCCATAAGCAAATGAATGATACGCCTAAATTATAAATTTTAATGATAATTAATTCTGACTTTTGACCCATTTAAATCAATTATATTTGTACCATTTCTTATAAAACTTAGTTTTCCAAATAAATCAACTTTAAGATTTCAAGTTATGTATTCATTGCAAAAAGCAAATATATGCTTCACAGATAATAACTATACTCCAATTTCATTACATCAAGTTTAGTCTGGTAAAATGACTTCATACCAAAAATTGTTTATATTGCAAAATGGGTTAATAAAAATATCTAACATTATTTCGCAGGAGTGCTTTTTTCTGAAACATAGTCTATCTAACCTAATCTATCTTGTAACTGAATACATTAATAACTCTTCAGAAAAGCAAAACATCTGCCTTTGCACATTTTTAGACTCAGAACTGGCATTTGATAAATTATACCACCCAGGCCTGCTCTACAAACTAAAACCACATCTAAATGATTCAGGTTAATAACCAACTATTTAACTAACAGAACCTTTTCCGTAAAATTAAACAATATTTTCTCTTCAATTCAAAACATCTCTGCCGGGGTACACCAAGGTAGTGTCTTTGGACCCCTTCTCTACTCAATATATACACATGATATTCCAATACTCCCAAACACCTTTACCAGAATATATGGAGATAAATTGCCATACTATTCCCAGCCCCAGATTTCAGTACTGCACAGCCAATATTACAACATTCAGTAAATCAAATACATAAAGTGGCAACCAAATGGAGAATCTCCCTCAATCCTAACCAATCTGTCAGCGTTCCTTTCTCCCTCAAACGGAAAATTTTCCATAACAACAAAGTAACCTTAAATGATCAACCTATTCATTCATACATAAGAGTCATTGTAGATCATAAACTTTCAAGGTGTCCACGCATTACGAACACAAAAAAAAACCAAACACAAGATTTATATTAATAAAACCGCTACTATCACCGAATTTCCCACTGTCACTCAAAACCAAAATGTTGATCTGTACCTCTCTGATATCTCCTATCTTGTAACATTTAGATCGTAGCAATTAATTGTCATATTAAAAAAATTCAAACATTTTAAAATAAAGCAGTAAGATCCATTATCAACTGTCCTTAGAATTCCCCTACCACCGAATCCACAAAGACCTGAACATTCCCACAATAGTACAAGTAGCAAAAAAAGCATTCAGTTGTGAACTACGCAAATCCATCCTAGCTCATTAATCGCATAAACAATCAACCTCCACCCCGTCCAATCAAGAATGCTGAGCAAATTGAAAAAGACCTACAGACATAAAAAACTAAAGACTAATATATGCAAAGTTTATCACAATGATAAAACCATTCATGTCAAATCACTGTTTAAATAACCATTATCACGAAGAAAAATCATTTATATAATAAGTTAACGATTAATATTTTAAAAAAAACTGTTTCGCATACTCTGAACTCGTGTCACTCCTAAATCTAGAATGCGTCAAAAAGATGACTGTCTGGCAGTCCTCCTGGTAGGCCAAGGTCCTGTAAGGCTGACGAACCATCAAAGTAGAAGAAAAACATCCTTTTCGCTATCATAGAAAACAAGTATTAGTAATGTAACAATTATATTAATCTGGCATTTTAAATAAATGAACTAACATCAGCCAATTAGATATTTATTAAAGATGCGTTTACACGTGCGAGTTTTTGGCTCTCGAGAGTGACAGATATCCTCTCGAGAGAAAAACTCGCAAGTGTAATTACATTGTTCTCAGGAGCTTAAAAAATTAAAAGTGCGGAAGAGGAACTGAAAATATAAAAAAACAACTAAAAAAGCTGCTGGTACTTCTCTTTTTCGTGTCTTTTTTTAGAGTAACTGGCAACATGAGGGTAATCCACGTGATGGGAACTCTCCTTTAATAGCATAGGAAAGGATTTGAAAGGAGGGGGGAAGCGGAAAGCTAGAGAAAGAATGTAGCCAAGGGCCCCCGGGCTTAAAATCACTCGCAGAACTAACTGCGTGCGTGTAAATGGTATGAACGGACTCTCGAGAATTGGCACTGCGAGTTGCTCTCGGAGAGTGAACTCGGCCGAATTTCACTCTCCCGTGTAAAGGGCTCCGAGAGTAACTCTCGAGAGTTCCGGCTGCGAGTTGCTCTCACGTGTAAACGCACATTAAGACATTACTTTAAAACTCGGATACCACTTATCTGCCTTTTAACATTAATGAGATAGTGCAATTACACCCCAGAAATAATTTATTGTTATAATTATAAAAATTATCTGACTTTTAATTCAAAAATAATATTTAATTAAGAGATTTGAGCCGTTAAATAAATATTTGGTGTGATTAAATGTTCTTAATGAAAATTGTTATAAACTGAAGAGGTCCTAATCCAAAGACGAAACGTCTTTAATAAATTAGTTTCTTTAAAAAAATTAATGTCTTCATATTAATTTTATTAATTTTCTGCTTTATATTTCTGTCTGAATGGCGATAATATTTTATTATCATTTTTATCGTTCTTGTTCCTGGTTGAAACTAATAATTTTGTTTATATGAAGTTTGGATGTTAATTAGTGTTACAGAGGGACATTTAGTTTATAATTTGTATATTTTACTTATTCGTTTAAATTTCTTATCTTTTAAATTATTTCGATCTTAGTCTATGGATAAAACTGAAACATTTTCCTGCCTGAGTATATAATTGGGATACACAAATGCAAAATTTTATCAAGTCTAAACGCTCGCAGTCTTAAATAATTTGCGACATTGGGATTAAAATCAAATTAACCAAATGGACGTTGATGAAATTTGCGATTTGTTCAATTGTGAATGAGTAATAAATAATATCAATGAGATTGACGCAGTTTTCTCCATAAATATTTCAAATTTTACGTTTTAAAACACGTATATATTTTTTAAATCTATTGTCTGTACTGAGCACTCAAATATAGAAGTTTCTGATGCATTTGACAATATAAAATGTTTTAGCTTTTCTTTAGAGTTCGTCACCTGGTTTGCGCCTGTTCTTGCTGTATTTACGATTTTGATCACCTGACGAAAGGTACAAGAAGTGCAGAAACCCTGTGTGGTATTTTTTTTAAAATTTTTTATGTTAATTGGCTACTTTTTAATCTTATCAGTATACATCTAACGTAAACGTTTTATATTTTCTGATGGCATTAAATTGCTAAAAACTCAAACTAAAGAAATTATACTCATTAGTAAATCTGATAATAATAATTATTATACTAATAATACATGAATATATAGATGAGTTTCATATATATATTTAAATAATATTTTTATAATAAAGAACCAACCTCATCCTTTGCTCGAAGACGATTGCACCTCTTTGGTAGTGCCTGCAGAAGCCATTTCTGTGTTAATGAACGATTCGAGTATTAACGCTTCAAAGGTGAATAATTATAAAGATAGTTAGGAGTATATTAAGTCTACTTTTAATAAATGAATATCATCATTCTGAACTATTTAACAACTTCTCAAAATCCTTTCAAATCACGAAGTAATTGCCCAATATTTTCCCCCTCAATATAATGTTAATAACATTAAATGAGTAGTTATCAACGTACAGCCACTTTAATATTTTTGTCTTACTTTGAGAGGAAAAACATAAAGTATCGCGTACGTGATAATTGTGTCAGTTGTTAAAAATTTCACTATTACAAAAATTTACGAATTTTTAATACTATAATGTATATTACGTCTTGCCTATTGCGACTCAACATTCACATGTTTCTTTGAATATTGTTTTCATGTAAGATAGGATAGCATAACTAATTAAAAATAATGGTGAATTTACTTGTTAAACTTAATGACTTTCAAGTTAGCATATATGTTAGTATGTGCATTATTTGTCTAAGAAGGATTTTATCAATGTGAATGTAAGATAAAAAATTTCCACTTAATAATGATAATTCTAAAAACACGGTTTCATTGAATATATATGCTGTTGCAATTTTCCTTGGGTATTGTTGAAATTAGACCCATCATACAAAATGATTATTTTTAATTTAATTTTTTACAAGCAAAGTAAGTGTGTAGAAAATAATGGCTCAAATCTCAACTCAGCCTATGAATAATGATTAAAAATGAACTTTATATATAAATTGAGCTTGGGATTGTGTGTATATTGATCATGCCTTTTAAGAATTTCACTTGTGACCCAGTTTGTCTAGATTTATTTACCTACTGTATCATCACTCTTTTTGTGTCCACTGTTCACCTATAAATTTAGTTTTGTCATCTGTTAACAGTATTTCTCAGCTTGTAAAAATTACTTTTTATAAATAATAATTATTCATCTTTGCAGATGGTTGATAGAAGAATGAAATATCCTTACACTTTATCAGCAAAAATAGCACAATTTCCTTTTAAATACTATGTGCAGAACAATTGGTTTTTTAAATACTATTTAATTGCTATTGCAGTATCAGCACCTTTGTTTTGGTCCATCCAGAAATTAGGTAATATTGTTTACTGAAGGTTTTTTTTTTAAAAAAAATATATTACATCTGCATTAAAAATAAACTTTTTAGATAAAATAGTCCAGTAACAGACAAATTGAAGTGATATAAGTACCATAAAATGTTTCTGGAATCCTTGTGCATTTTGTCAGGTGATTAATAACACAAGAGCTGTGAGTACAAATGAACTCCACTAACTGGATTGTTTTTAATCACCTGATGAAAGAAACAAGGATTCCAGAAACATGGAGGTTTTATATTATCACTTTACAGTTTAATTATCTAAAAAAAAATTAAATTTTAAAAAAGTCTGTTCATTATAATTATTTTGTATTTTATTAAATGAGAAATCTTGTATAATTTAGGTCTGCTGTAATGATTGTCTTTGTGATATGTAATTACATAGTTTTTCTTTTGTTTCTAGCTTGTTCACCTGAGAACACTTCAAAATGGAATGAAATTAGAAGACGAGAGAGAGAAGGGCATCATTAATAATCAGTCAAATCATTTGTAGTACAAATTAATACTGTAAATGAAAATAAATAAATAGCTTGAACTGTGTAATTATTATGTAATCTAGTTCTTTCTAGCATAGACCTTTTTTACTCAATATGTTGCTATTATAATTTAATTTAATTTCAAACTATATTGTGGAAATATGTAAAATTAATAATTATGTAACTCCATGGTAGTAGTGATAGTACATATGTATTATGTTGAGAAAACACCTCTAATATATTGGAAATTAATTGCTTAATTTCTACAAGTACCTGAAAGTAAGATCTCATAGGGGCTACAGATTTCATATTTTCTTCTAATCAAATTGTAATTTGATTTTAAAGAAAAGGTGAACTTGAAAGATTTGACTTATATGTATTCAGGATCCACTGTAATTCATCTAGATAGCCAAATACAGAGAAAAGAAGTGATGATGTACCACACAACGTTTCTGGAAGCCTCAAAATTCAGGTGCATAAAAAAATGAGCCTAGAGACAACTACACTAGTCAGTTGACAAAATTCAAAAGCCTTCAATTGTGTCCAATTTTTTGGTACCACATTATACATGGCAAAGTACATTAGACAATTTTTTTTAAGGCACTGTGTCAAGACTGAAGTAATGCATAAACTTGTTTATTAATTATAAAAAAAATTCAAAATTTTTTAACTTTTAGGAGTGAAGAAAATAACCTGAAGTAACATCTGTACAAAAGTTTTAAACTGAATTCTTTTGAATAACCTGCTGATTGTAAATGTTTTGTTGTACATTTTGAAATGATACACATTCACAAAGTAAAACTAGAACAGGTTTTTTTTTACATATATAGAAATGGGAACAAATTCCAAGACAATAAGAAAAAATTATCAAAGGCCCATAAATAAATTGACATTTGACAGTTCAGTACATATTAACATACTAGTGGTCAAGGAAAGGACAAACATCTGATTCAAGAACTATTGGACTCCTTGAAAAATTAAATTGAAGAAAGAGTATTGGGAGATAAATTCCTTTGAATATATTTCTATATACTAATTGAGTGGAGCCTGGGGGGTAGTACCAAGTTTCTGCAATAAGAGTAGTGTGTGAAGATATAAAGAAACAAGGTGCAGGTGTTTAATATTTCAAGTACAGTATCAATTATGTAAATGTATTAATAGCAAATATCAAGAATTACAACCTCTTCTGCTCCCTGTTAAAAATATGGTACTATGATTTTCTTTATATTGGATCATTAAATTCTTGGTATTATTTCCTCCATCACTATGACTAAAATCTATCTGTCTACGTATTCAACTAAGGTAATGGAGACCATAACTATAAATCTGAATAAAATCTCACAATAGCAGTACATTCCAAATTAGAAATAAGCAGTTGGGAGAGGGAACAAGTAAATTGATTAATTTGGTATGAATTTCAATGCAAACTTTACACCATTCTATCTTAATATATTTGTCTGCTGAATGCTTGCAAAGAACAGTGAAATTCCAGAATGATAGATGCAAGTATGTGATATGAAATAAGAAAAAATATATTTGCTTTCAGCCTAAGTCTGGATAATTACTAACTGGTGTTACAAGATGGTATAATTGAATCTATTTTATACACCATTAAATTGTAATGAAAATTCTACCATTGTGGTACAGTAGTCGGACATCTTGAGAGCTTTGAAATTTTCTACCACCATGGAAATCGTAAGTAGTTTTAGGTAATTAAGATAAAAGGATAATCATGACATTAAAGAATGAATTATACTGTTAACAACAAATGAATTAAATAACCATAATGATTTATATTTTTAAAAAAAATAATGATAGAAAATATTAAATTTTCAGTAATGATATTCTATTAACACAAACAGAAAGAATTTCAATATAATGGAATAAATAGAGGACTACAGAAGATATGAGGTTTTTTTAAAAAAGAAAAATATGTAATAACCTTGGGAATACACCACATTTTCTGTTGATTTTCAGTTCTCAAAATATTTAAGGGTAAATGTTAATAAAACTTTGGCTGAAACATTATTGTGTAAATTGTTTTTATTATTTTTATACCTAGAATACAATACTGATAAGAGTGATCAATTCTATTTTACCCCTGTCTTAATATGTACCAAATAAATAATTATTACACATAGAACTGTGATAAAATTTTATATTTACAAGAAAAAATTAAAATGTGAAATAGTAAATCTATAACACTAAAACAGATCCAAATGATGATTTCAGAGGTTTATCCAAAATATATATATATATTTATAAATAATCTTAATGGTTGTATTTAATTTTTATATCACAAAGTATAAGTGATACAAAAACTCTCTTTTCCTAATAGGACAGTTTTCTTCTGCTAAAAAGATTGGCCAAAAAATGTGTTACACGTGTTACTAAAGGGACAGCCTCTGTCGTTTAGACCTTGGTTGTATTTCATCATCCTTGATTTGAAGCCCATGTTCTTCACACAGTTTTACAAAATGTTGATATAGAGATACTCCAGCCCTGAAATTTAAAGTAATTATACTTATTTGTCAAATATTTCTTGTCATATTTGGATATAGAATATTAAAGTAAAATAATTTATAGGCAAATGAAGAATGCCAAAATTTTAAACTCTTATAACTAATATAGGATTAAGGTTTAATAATTACAAGAAGTGTTTACTAATGTATATTTTTGTAATTTTTAAACTTATGATGGTTTAATTTTGTTAAAATTTTGTTTTTCACACTAGTATGATCATTACTGAAGTCCACTGAAAAATTTAGAAGGGTTTATTTCTATTTAAATCTATCAACTTTTTCAAAAATTTAGGTTTTCTTGTCATATAAATTCCAAAGATAATGTAAATAACAAAAACAAAAATTTAACATAAAAATGAGTTATTTTATACTTCATTATTTGACATATGTATGGCCTTAAGTGTGTAAAGAAAGCCATTTGTTATTTACTCTTTTCCATTGTCTTCCTTGAGATACAATACAATTAGAAAGAAATATTACTAATTACTTACTTATATTCAGGGGCATCCACTTGATTGTACATTTGACAATTCTCAAAGACAAGCATGGCATCTTTTATGAATTCTGAATCACTCTTATACATCATATTTTCCAACTTTTGTTTTATTAATCCCAAGTCCATTGGAATTTTAATGATTGTATGGTAATCAGGAACCTAAAATGAGATAAATACTATTTGTTTAGAATAATTCATCATTCAATATAATTAAAATATCTGTAGATTATACAATATTGAGTTGCAGATAGAACGTGTATGTTTTCATACCACATAGTTATTACTCCACAAGATTTTTTACAGGCTTTCATTTAACAACTATCAGACTAAACAAATAAAACTGAGCATAATTCAGTTCTGTAGTGAATGTGTATTATTAACTTTAAGCATAAAACATTTTATAAAAGATTCTCATCTTATCAACCAGGTCAATTCTTTATTGTAACACATTTCAGACAAATTCAGCTTCACCGTTATCATATTTTTCTGAAATGTAGTGTTATAATAAAGAATTGACCAGGTTGATAAGCTGAGGATCTTATCAAATCCATACACTGAGAAAGATTGTTATTTGATTGCATAAAAATAATTTTTTACTACCAAGCACGAGAAAATGCAAATTAAAGAAATCACTAGGATTTCAAAATTGTAACATATGTGCATTAATTCGTATAATTTTATACTCTCATTCAAAACAAATAGTGTTAATATTCTATTTACGTTTTCAATTAATAATATTCATGTCTTATACATGTAGTACAACTAATTAATTATCATGTTAAATTGAAGTTTCTAACCAAATTAATAGTTATGGTCTCTAAATTTTCGACTATAATTTTGCCAGCAATTAACTGAATTATTTACTCTTTAATCTGTTAGGTACTTTACAAGAGCAGCAAGTTTAAATTCAATTCTTGTGTCAATTTTTAAAACATAAAACCACTAACTACTAATGCTTAAAAGAATATATTTAACATAGACTTCAATGAAAACAATTATACTGAATTGATGTTTTTCAGAGTATTCTGGAAGTTTTATAAACCTTTAAAACTACTGAATATTATTTTTGTTGTTTAGCTGTATACATTTTGTATCCAAAAGAAACTAGATCTATTTCAATACAGCTGCAGTAACATATTTTTAATGCAGAACAGATACTGAAACTTACCTCAGTTTTACTTACTGGTAACCTGAATGGCCAAGCTTCTTTATGTCCCACCATATTTTTAATTATTTTATCCAAAACTGGATAATTAAGTGGTAAATCTTGATTAACTTTCACAGAGTGTCGCCCACTACGACGTGATGGAGCAACGTCTTCACTCTGTGTGCTGTCCTCATCTAAATGATTTTCAAATGAAGTGTTAATAATATAAAATATGTACAAAAGAAAAGAAAGTTAATCTTGGTTTTGTAGGTATTTATTTATATAAATATTTTTGTTAGATTAGGAAAAATATAAGTAATTTAACAATCATTCACAATATAGGTAATCTTACACATAGCGTTATGTTACAGAGAATAGTTTTCTCATAATTTATTCAAAATTTTCTCTCTTTCCAATGACATTGGACAGTGACACATTAAACATGCAGCTAACAATTTACCAGATAAATTGAAGGATTTAACTGTTTTTCGAAACAAGCCAAGAAAAAGTATTACTATTAAATCATCTTCCATAGAACAGGTAGACGCTTCAAGTGACTAGTGTGCTATGAATTATACGTAAATAACAGCAAACTTTGAAGAAAAAATCAATAGAATAGGGAGTATTCAAACTGGCATTTCTCAAATATATTATGCTGAACTTATGATGATAGAGGGAGTGAAACTGACAACATCTATGTAAAATAATATATTTGGTCTTTTACATAGATGTTGGCATTTTCACTATATTTGGTCTAGAAAATTGACTCTATTTTCATTGAAAATAAATTTCACACACATAATTTCAAACATTTATTTCTTCCAAACTGGACAGACAAAAGTTAATTTTTTTAATGCACAGAATATGAACAGCATGTGTTATATGACAAATATCAAAATGGTGGCTCATTTCTTGCCACACATGAATCAGCTGGTCTCTTGTTATCAAATTCACAACTTTAATAATTTGATGTTGTAGGTCTTGAAGAGTGTCAGAGGGACAAAAGAACGGTCTTTTATGTAACCCCACAGATAAAAATCACACAGAGTAAGGTCTAGTGACCTGGGAAGCAACCAGCAATGAAGTTGATCTTCTTGTCCTCCTCTTTCAATTCAACATCCTGGTAATGTCAGACGTGGTTGGAGAAGTGAGGCAGGGCACCATCTTGAATGAAGGTGAAGTCATCTGAATCATCTTCAAGTTGGGGAAATAGCCAGTTTTGAAGCATGTCAAGAGTCCTGTCACAGTTTTCTCTATGATGAAGAAAGGTCCATAAACTTTGTTCACAGAAATGGCACAAAAGAAGTTACCCTTCAGTGAATCGGTTTCACGTTTAATAACTGTTGTACGATTTCCACTTGTCCAAATTTTAACTTTACCAGAAAGATAAAAATGGATTCATCAGACAAAATTACTAGTTCAAAAAAATTGTCCTCTTCCAAAATCTAACATGATAATGCAAAATTCAAACCTTTTGTTGTGGTTGTCAGGATGCAATGCTTGCCCGTGCTGTTCTGTTTGCAGATGCAACCATATTCTATGAATTTTCAATGCCATTAGTAATGCCATTTGTAAATCTGCTGAGGCAGTTATTTCTTAAACAGGCATTAAACTGCACATTGCAGCACACAAATGATTGTTCCTGTGGAGTCAGCACACTTTTTCCAAAGTGCCACTGCAACCGTGACTGGCATTTCTACCTGGACTGTTCATATTTTGAACTTTTCTCAATCTATTAATGTTGGAATTATATTTCTATCTTTTGTAGTTTGGAAGAAATAAATGTTTGCAATCTGATCATTCATTTTTAATAACCCTTTATATATAACACATTTGGATAGGAAAGAGAGACAGCTTAGCCAACTCAAGATAGTAGGAATAACTGCTGGGTAGCTGTCAGACACAGCAGCTGTCAGACAGATTCAATCAACACTCAACAACTCTCTCTCTCACACACACACACAAGGAAAGGTCACAACACTGGGAAAATAAAGGAATAATATATGCATATACATAAACCAACAGTGGAGTGGAAAGTAATAAGTAACACAGTGGGATCTAAGGAAGTTAAGCAAATTTTTTTTTACACTGCGGACAGTCCACAGCCAGTCGGTGCACGGAATAGTGTAACACTGAAAATTTGAAGAAGTTCCTTCAGTTCCATGTGGATAAACCAGACTCTAATTTCAAAAACTATCTCTCTATCTCTCTCTCTCTCTCTCTCTATATATATATATATTTGCAATATTGGTATGGAAAGGATAGAGAGATAGGTTGTGGCTTACCTGAAAATGAAGTGCGGTGTCGCCATGAGGAACTGAAGGTCGTTCTTCAAATTTTCAGAGGCTCTCAGCCTCCTTCTTCAGGAAGGAGTGTTACACCATTCCGTGCACCAGCCGGCTGCGGACTGTGGAGTTTTGACTGCCGCATGGCCAGTAGCCCATAAACAATCAACACCCCCACCAAGCCACTAACTTTCTCTCTCAAGGGAAGGTTGTGGCATAGGAAAGGTTAGGATACAGATCATTCATACAAAGCATCCCATGTATACATGTATGCTTGAACATACACACACACATATATGCATACTTATACATACATGAGCATGTTCATACATACTCACATGGTCTCGTGAAAGTGGGGATGGTACGTAGGAAGGGCACTAATTACAGGATGTTGAGTCCAGGGCTTTGCCTGGACTGCAAGACATGTTGGAAAGATAGTTCCCATAGATGGAGTTCTGCTTCTGATGAATCAGGGGGTAGAGCTTTAAGGATGGTGAGTGTGAAGCATTGGTCGAAATTATTTATGTTGTGGTTTTGGGCGTGAGCAGCTACTGGGAATTGGATTTTAGATAGTTTGACAGTGCTGCGGTGGTTGGCTATACGTTCAGGGAGGGGTCTTTTGGTTTGGTCTATATAGAAGGCAGGGCAGAGCCTGCAGCTAATTTGGTATATGGTGTGGGAGGAGATGCAGGTAATAAATTTTCTTTGATTTTGAATGTTTGGTGTTCAGGGTGTGGAGAAATTCAGATAGGGAGTCTGGTCCGTGGATCAAATAGCATGATGATGTCATCTATGAACCTGAACCAGACCAGGGGTTTTAATGGGGAGTAATTTAGGTGGGCCTGTTCCAGGCGTCCCATGAACAGCCGTTAAATTCACCTGGAAACACTCCCCAACCAAAGTCACCCTCATAGACGTTGGCGTACACCTGAGCTCTGGCACGATCAACATATCTATCCACATCAAACCTACAAATACACTTCAATATTTGCACTTCACTACCACACCACACAAAACGCTCCCTCCCATAAAGTCTAGCCCTCAGGGGAGCACGTATTTGCTCCACCTGGAACAGCCTCGCCTCTTACACCAACGGGGTCATTAACGCTTTCATCAATAGAAACTATCCTAGCGACCTCCTCCATAAACAGATAACCTGGGCCCTATCAAACACCCAAACCCACTCTTGACGAAAACAAAAAAAAGTAGTCCACCCCTCACGACAACATACTTTCCTGGACTACAAAAAATCAATTCCATTCTCCGCCTAACATACACTGGACTGCAATCCAACCCTGAATTGAAAACCATCCTTCCCACTATACTCCCCACCTGCCCAAGGGTTGCCTTCAGACACCCACCCAGCCTCCGAAATTTACTTGTACACCCGTGCAAAACCCATACCCGCCCACTCCTGCCAGGTTGCAAACCTTGCGGTAGGAGCAGATGCCATGTCTGCCCTATCTTACAGCCCACCACAACCTTTCATAATCACAACAAAACATTCAAAATCAAAGAAAATATCACCTTCCTCTCCTCCCACACCATCTACCAAATTAACTGCAGACTCTGCCCTTCTATATAGGCCAAACCAAAAGACCCCTCCCTGATTGTATAGCCAACCACCGTAGCACTGTCAAACTATCTAAAATCCAATTCCCAGTAGCTGCTCACATCCAAAACCACAACAAGAATAATTTCGACCAATGCTTCACACTCACCATCCTTAAAGCTCTACCCCCCGATTCATCAGAAGCAGAACTCCATCAATGGGAACTATCTTTCCCACATGTCTTGCAGTCCAGGCAAAGCCCAGCACTCGATATCCTGTAATTAGTGCCCTTCCTACCTGCAATCACCACTTTCACGAGACCATGAGTATGTATGAGCATGCTCATGTATGTAGAAGTATGCATACGTGTTCATGTGTATTTGTATGTTCAAGCATACATGTATACATGGGATGCTTTGTATGAATGATCTGTATCCTAACCTTTCCTATCCCACAACCTTCCCCTATGAGAGAAAGTTAGTGGCTTGGTGGGGGTGTTGATTGTTTATGGGCCACTGGCCGTGTGGCGGTCAAATCTCCGCAGCCGACCGGTGCACGGAATGGTGTAACACTCCTTCCTGAAGAAGGAGGCTGAGAGCCTCCGAAAATTTGAAGAACAACCTTCAGTTCCTCATGGCGACACCGCACTTCACTTTCAGGTAAGCCACAACCTATCTCTCTATCCTTTCCATACCAATATATATATTGTAACATGATTGTTGCGAGGTACGGTCGAGCGCCCTTGGCGGGGGTGACTGCAGTGGTTGTGTTTATGCAGGTGCCGGAAATGCGATGTTGTTTTAGGTCGGCCAAGGGCAGAAGCGTAATGGTCAGTTCCAGGCTGGACTCGACCGAAGATGGACGTGCTCCAAATAATTGATAAGCCGTGCCCTGAAAGTGACCTATGTCTCATGTTCGATTAAATAAAATTATGAAAGATTAAAAAAGTGTTTTGGTGATTTTATCCCAAAAATTACCTGGCGCCCAAACATGAATAATCAACGAAAAATAGAAAGGAGGGTAGCAGTGCGGCTACAATATATATATATATATATATATATATATATATATATATATATATATATATATACACACATTCAAACTTGGATAGTGAGGAAGGATAGAAATAAATAGGAGGATTGCGCTTTATGTGAATTCATATGCTCGAGTCAAATATTTTCAGTCTTTCCTTCTTCTTCCATCCTTCTCTCTGCGTTGAACATATGCTTTTCTATGTGCGTAATTCTTCGCCCGAGCATATGAATTCACATAAAGCGCAATCCTCCTATTTATTTCTATCCTTCCTCACTATCCAAGTTTGAATGTGAATTAGTTCCTTAATGGATTCTCCTAATATTGTATATATATATATATATATATATATATATATATATATATAGTAGTAACCACCAATATTTGTAATGAAAGGATTTGATAAATTACTTAATATTTGTGTTGTCAGCCTAATATCATGGCCCAGGTATTGTAGGCAACAGTCAGAATTGCGTAAGAATGTGTAATTTTCAGACGGTATTATTGTCAACAATGTGCAATGTTGAAAGCTGTGAACAAAAGCACAGTCAGTCAGCGATACAAGCTGTAAGGAGAAGGATGGCCTGAGTCGTTTGATATGGGTGGATCAGAGGACTGCTTGTTAGGATTGCCTTAAAACCTTGTTAATGAATCGGTAAGTAAGAGTCGATGAATGAAAAGACAGTTATTAAGATTATTGTGCACGTATGCGCACACACACTTACAAACTCACATATACAAACAAACACACACGTACAAACAAACAAACACACATGTACAAACAAACAAACAAACACACACATGTAGGGTTTTACTTTCCACCCTCTACACTTAATATGACTGGCTATATTAGTTAGAACTGCTAATAGGCACGGTAGGACAGTGGTAGAGTATTTGCTTCTAAAGCAAAAGTACCTGGGTTTGATTCCCAGCCCTGCAAATTATTTAGTCTTTTCTTCTTCCGTTCCTCTCTTTGCCTTGAAAATATGCTTCCTTTGAGTGTATTACTCTGCCTAAAGCATATGCTTTCTTCACAGCATATTCCCAACCTTTGTTATATTTATATATGTATGTAATTGCAATATTGGTATGGAAAGGAAAGAGAGATAGCTTGTGGCTTTCCTGAAAAAATTTGAAGAACTACCTTCAGTTACCTATTGCTACACCATATTTCACATTCAGGAAAGTCATAAGCTATCTCTCTTTCCTTTCCATACCAATATCACAATTATTTTTGACAATGTCATATCCTTACTAATATTATATACTTCATATACCAAATATTAAGATCATTAAATTTAAAATGCAAGTAACTAAAAAATATTTTTGTTGCTACACAACCAAAAAAACACAAACAAGTTACTGCAAAAATTACATATATATATATATATATGTTAATTGCAAATCAGGCAACAAATTAATTTTCAAAAAAATGGAACATTTATTAACATTTGCTATAAGAGCACAGGTATTTAAGAAGCAGAGAATACACACACCATCCCAGGAATCACTTCTCAAACGCCGGGCAAACCTTGAGATCTTAGCCACAGCTGCAGATGCACAACACCGGCGTTGCCTCATGGGCATCTGTTGATGTACTGCCATAGCTCCATCTGCAGACCAATTACAGGTCTTACAGATATAAATGCTATAGAGTTTTGGCATGGATTTAAAAATGGTTTACATTCATAAAAATAAACAATATAGTTCCTCAAAATTATTATGTATACCACATACCCATATTTTACTATACCCATACTTTATTGTGTGAGAGAAAGTTACAAGAAAGATCTTTGAAGATATGATATCTATAAAATTATTAGCGAGTTTATTATAAAAATAGAAGATTGAAATTGGGTGGTGAAAACTATTTAGTCTATGCAACCCTGATAGAACAATATTCATAAAAAAATAACTAGACTAAAATGAGGAGGTTTTAGGAAGTCTTATTTTTATTATTTTTTCTTCATGTGCAGCTTGCAGGCACTTCTTCATATTTTATGACCACGACATCTCACTATTGGTATTGTAAAATATTAAACGTCTGTGTTAAAAGTTTACTAATTAGATATATAAGTATCTAAATAGCAGACAAAAATAAGTGCTAAATTAAGATATAGAATGTTTCTGCACTCCTTTTTCTTGTCAGGTGATACAGGATTTCTTGAATATTTATATCACCTGACAAAAGCAACAAGGATTACAAAAATATTGTGTGGTATTTCATGTAACTCCTATTTTTATTTGTTAATTGCCTATTTATTTATCTAATTACTAGCTATCTACTGGACTTGCTCTTGTTTGTTGCCAACAATTCTAGAACTGCATTCAGCAGGTCTATGAGCCATTAAAGATATTAGTTTTGGTGATTCCTTGACTAATTTGGAGAAATATGCTATCAAAAGTACAATAAAGGGGATCAAAGATTGAAGCTTTTTCCGGTGCAGTTGTTCAATATATTGTTCTTGGAGTTCAACCGGGTTTTGCATAATTGTAGAACGCAACGTTTCGACGACTAAAAGCTCTGTCGTCATCTTCTAGGCGAAGTGTCGGAACCATTCTATTGCATATTATATATATCCTCCACTGAATCATCACGCTGTGAGAGCCAATCAGCGCTCAGTCAACAGTCCGCCTCCGCCATGTCAGCATCAGTCAAAAGGCCGGCCACTCGCCGAGGTACCTTACACTCAGCAACCCCAGCCACAATAGAGCTCCGGACCCCTCGTCTTAACAATGTTATAGCTGGGTCCCAAGTCTTGCTCAATTGAAACCCGGTGTCCCGGTTTAGCAGGTTGTCTTGTGTCCTAATATGTATGGCCTCTTTGATTATGCTGCTCCAGAAACCATTGACACAATCCAAGATTTTGGTTTCATTGAATTTTATGTCATTGCCGGATTCTATGGCATGTTCTGCAACCGCTGACTTATTTGGTTGTTTTAGTTTCAGATGTCTTTGATGTTCTGTGCATCTGTCCATTACCGTACGAATAGTTTGGCCGATGTACTTCTTGCCAAATTCGCACGATATGCTGTAGACCCCAGGTGTACGAAGTCCTATATGGTCTTTAACCGAGCCAAGCATTTCTTTAATTTTCTTTTGTGGATAGAAGACCGTCTCAATGTTATGCTTGGCCAGTAGCCGTCCTATACAGTTGCTGATGTTACGGGCGAAAGGAATGTAAGCATGGTTGACTGCAATTTCCTTTTCCTCTGCTGTTTTCTCCCTTCGGAGCGCAAGTGCCCTCTTTATCTGGCTGGGATTGTATCTGTTCTGGCGGAAAACGGTTTTAAGATGTTCTAATTCACCAGCTAGATTGTCTTTGTCAGATACCACCCTGGCACTATGGACCAAGGTTGAGAGAACTCCACTCTTCTGTGACGGATGGTGGAAGCTGCTGGCATGTAAATACCGATCTGTATGTGTGGCTTTCCATCATCAAATTTACAATGGAGGTGGAGAAGAATGGGTGCCTCCCCTTCCTAGATGTTCTAATCCGGAGGAAACAAGATGGTGGACTTGGCCATTCCGTTTATCGGAAACGCTGCGTTCTACAATTATACAAAACCCGGTTGAACTCCGAGAACAATATATTGAATAAAGGGGATATTTAGAGCAAGTGGAATAATGAGAGAATGAGTATTTAATCATTTATTTATGCTAAGGGTCCATGATTTAGATTTCCTATCTGAATTCCTTCAAAATGTGAACACCTAATAAATATATATATATATATATATATTGGTATGGAAAGGATAGAGAGATAGGTTGTGGCTTACCTGAAAGTGAAGTGATCATTCATATATATATTTGTGTAAATATAATAATATTTATGGGCTCAGATGCTTGTTTTCCAAGGTAATGACAAAGAATGAATGCATGACTGGCTAATAATGCTTCAAATTAAAGCATATTATATTCCCAAACAAGAGGCAGGAATTATGTATAAAACTCAGGTCCACGTATTTTGACAAACTAGCATCTGAAAGCCTTAGGATATACACATACACATCATGAGCTATTTGTTTAAAATCAGCCACCTTGGACGAAAGGAAGTTGCAATATTAAAGAATAAAATAAAGGTGCAGGAGCTATTTGGCAACTGGATCCAAGAGAGCTTTATGACTGGCAATAGTACAGAAGACTAACAATAGCCACTGTTCAAAGTCCCTAACTTGAGAAAAAATCCAAGACGAACAAACACAGTTCAGGCAACAACCTTGAATATTAAAATACCAAAGTATGAGGAGCTACTGTAAAATTCTGAAGACAAATCTGTCCAGAGAATGGCATTGAAGCATGACATGATATGTATATGACATTAGCTTTAACTAAATATTCATTTAAGCACTTGGAATGACATACACAAATAAATCGAGGCCACCAAGATGACTAGGTGGAGTCAATGCTTCTAAACTGTTGAACTCTCAAGAGAAATATAGGATTCTTCTTCATAGAACTCCTCCAGAAAAATATCTTTATAGTGTTCCCCAGCGGATTCATAAGATTCCATTCATAATATTCTATTTATATGCTGATGCTGATGCAACTGCGACTCAAGATGCAGAAATAACGAAGATATAGAACTTCAAATCTGATTGCAACAAGGAGCAGCTTGTTCTAGCAATTGGAACTGATCATAGGAGGAAGATGTATGCCTGTTCATGGTCTACCACATAATTCCTGGCTAATGCTGCTCTCAAGTGGAAGGGTGATGTACAACAATTCATGTTTCTTACTTTGTATTACAGTGTGTTTCAATCTCTGTTGAGTTGGAAAGTAGCCACCCAATTGTAAGATTGATTAAATTTTTTCAAAAATCCAATTTTGTTATTAATGAACAAATTCATAAAAAATAATCAAGTTATTCTCTTATTCACTCACATCAAATTCAATTTAATTATTTTGTTAGATTTTTTAAATTGATGACAGCACACCATGGTAAAAATTCTCATGTTGATAAAATGATATAAAATAGATATATAATGTGAGTAAAAATTACTAACTAGAAAAATAATAGATTAAAGTAAGTGTTAAATAAACACCACACAATGTTTCTGCAATCCTTGTTGCACACCACACAAACCAATTGATGAACTAAAGAGCTTTTGAGTTCGTCACTTGGTTTGTGCTACAGGGATTGCAGAAACATTGTGTGGTGTTTATTTATTACTTATTTTTGTCTTACTATTATTATAAATTTAGATGAGCTGAATGATTTAAAATAAGAATGATTACCTTTGCCAGCTTTTGAATCACGATAAGGTTTACACTTGTGGCAGAATACTTTTCCTCGAGGTGGATTCTTCATTGGGGGATTGTGACATTGCAAATGGAAAACCAATTGACATGCACTACATGTAGCAACTTCACCTTCATCATCCTCTCCGCAAATGTCACAGGTTTCACTTGTAACCGATTCTCCATTGCTGTAAAAACAAATTCGTCAATTCTTCATATTACAATGTGTAAAGCTTGTTTTTCCACAAATAATAGAAAAAAAGAAAATGTGCATTCAATCACATAAATGTAATTTGCTTCATAACAACGGTTGATTTTATACCAATTATGATGTATAAATTTGAAGTTACCTATGAAGTTAAATATATTCTTAATGTTTTGAATATATGAGAATAACTACTCCAAGTGCAAAAATTATGTATCAAATTATTCCCTGCAACCTAGTAAACAATAAAAATGTTAATTTGCATTTCATAAACAACATTAATATCTTAAAAATTACAATCATAAATCACAGCTATTAAATTATTGCAAAATTAAGTTTATAAATGTGATAGCTTATGAAATTAATTATTCAATTGAAAAAAAGGCTTCAAGGAGGAAAAGAATAATATTCAAAATTAAATTACTACTCACACAATTTTGTTTTATTTCATTCCAATGAAATCAAAAGTTGTTTCTTAATTATTTTTATTGCATTATTAGTTTTTAATTATTTTTATTACATTATTTATTAGTAAAAGTGTCTTGCACTAAGCAATCACCTATGTGTATGCCACCTATCTTTAATACCAAGCCAAAAATGACATTGCGAAATTAGAAAATTCACATTACATTATGGATTGTATATTCGCCTTATTTCATTAATTGTGAATGGTGCGCATAAAGTTCAGGATCTTTGTAATAATCTCATAAGTAGTTTGATTTAACACAAAATTATATATATAACATTGTCGAAAATAATTGCAATATTGGTATGGAAAGGAAAGAGAGATAGGTATGGCTTACCTGAAAGTGCGGTGTAGCCATAGGAACCAAAGGTTCCTTACATATATATATATATATATATATATATATATATATATATATATATATAACATGTAAAATCATGTTAGGCTTTTCATTGAAGTTCTATGAGTCAGTGGCACCTAATTGTGCCAACATGAAAATTCAATGCACATTATGACTAATTTTATTCAGAAGCTATCTTAATATTTCCATAGACAGGATTTTTCATGTGTATATAAATGTAAAAAATATTAATAAAGCAGGGATTTATGGCTCACATACCTTTCCTTTTTACTAGGTTCATCATCCTCTGAATCAAGGGAAAACACTCGCCGTGATTTTTTAACACGAATTTTTTCTTGAGGTCTGCATGAAGGGCAAAACCAGTCCCCTTTTGGAATAGCCTAAGGCCAAGATATATGAAACTTTAATAAGTATTCCAATTCACATATAAAACTCTATAAAATTATTTTTTTAAAGTAAAAGTTTAAAAATTGTTTGGTGGTTAAGATAAGTGGATTATTTAAATGATAACTACACCAAACGTTTACAAAAAAACTTCTACATGCAGTTGCAGATAGTTATAATTTACCAATTAAATAAAAGAAGAAATAATGCTTCTACTTCAATTAATAGCATACAAATACAAATAAGAAATAATTAGTAAGAAAACTAATTACACCATTAACAGTATCTCTCTATCTTGATTAAAATATATAGAGTGAAATGAAAGGCAGCAGGAGATTGGGACGGAGAAGGGAGGAGGAGAAATAGAGATTAAATAATTGCAATATAGTCTGATGAGGAATTACTATATTGATTTACAAAGACAAATATTCTATCAGTAATATGACAATAATGTGTTGAAAAGATGGAAGTAATATTTTGAGATATTAGTTTGGTTTCGTAGCAAATGTTTTCATTTCAGCAACTAACGTCTCTGCCACAATCTTCCAGTCACCGAAATATAATGTACTATAAATGCTATCACTTGGTTAATATCTTGAGAACACTTTCAGCAATGTCATTACTGAGAAAGTCTTTGTTCACGGATATTTTTTTTCATCATCAAGAGCTTAAAATAAATTGATTGATAACAAGAAACTAAGGTTGCTAAATAGTAATGATTGTGTAAATTATAAAAGAATTTGAGCATGCTGTTTTTCAAAATTATTATTTATCCGACATTAGTATAAATAAAACGCCTGTTTTGCATGGTGACACCAAAATTCAATTTCAGGTAAGCCAACTACTTTCTCTTTCTTTTCCCTACCAATTATTCTGATTCATGCATAAACAGTTCTCAGGATTGCACCCAGGTCAATGAATAATTATAACAAAACTGTTTATGAAAAATTACAACGGGAAAGCCCTGTTTAATTTTAATATTGTACTTTCATGAGATGTAATTCTACATTTTAATGGTATTACATTCAAATATTCAGGCTATACTAACTAATTTATTTATTTCTGTTATGATTTTTTTCTTGCCCAACCATCAAATTATATATGACCCTGCTAAAAACTTGTATGTACAAGTAAAACTGTGTGTGTATATATATATATATTTTAAATCAACTTAATACATATGCATATTTTTGTGATATAAATTCTTAATAAATCAAATAATTCATACACATACTTGAATAATAAATTTTACACGCCTCATTAGTCAACATTTCAATCTAATTGTTCACAATTAGCTTACCGTTAACTTTGGCTTCAAACAATATAGGTGATGACCTTTATTACATCCATCACATAAAAGCATATTCTCAGCATCCCTACGTCGTCTGCAGATACGACATATTGCATGGAGTACAGACTTTGACCACTGAATACTGCTATCTATTCATAAAAAGAAACATTTATAAGAAACAAGAAATAAAGGAGAGAGTACAGAAAGTACATGACATTAATAACACATTACCTAAAGCCAAAAGATGGATACACAACTGTGAAAAACTAGCAGATGCCATTAATGACACCTCCCATCTTTCTATTGGAGCTGTTGAATTATCAGATGTTTCCTCATCAAAACCTACAAACATAATCCAATAAGTGAACTCAAACACAAAATGTATGCTTCTGAATATTTATCACATTAAAATTAAAATGCAGTCTTGAAAAACAAATGTGTATTAGACACAAATGATTTATTGATATATATATATTGGTATGGAAAGGATAGAGAGATAGGTTGTGGCTTACCTGAAAGTGAAGTGAGGCTGAGAGCCTTCGAAAATTTGAAGAACAACCTTCAGTTCCTCATGGCGACACCGCACTTCACTTTCAGGTAAGCCACAACCTATCTCTCTATCCTTTCCATACCAATATATATATGTATGTATATTTTTAGTAAGGAGATGACATTGTCAAAAATAATTGTGATATTGGTATGGAAAGGTGACAATTGGTCATCGACGGGCTCTTTGTTACGTTTCGTTTGCTTTGACAGCATTCTTTGTTTGGTGCAGTGCAGTGGTGGTATTGTTGTGTGGTTGCTTCATGCTTGTTGGTGAAATAGTTTTAATTCTTAGTATCCAATTTGAACTCACAAAGAGTGGTTAGTGGGTAAGCATCCAATGTGAACTCACAAAGAGTGGTTAGTGGGTAAGCATCCAATGTGAACTCACAAAGAGTGGTTAGTGGGTAAGCACCCAATGTGAACTCACAAAGAGCGGTTAGCAGGTAAGTCTCCGATGGGAACTCACAGAACATGGAGCTCACTTTGAGCTCGGAGACTCAGATCCCCAAAAATTTGGCATGTTAATGGTTCCCTGCCTAATGACTCCAACTTTGGATATAAGGTAAGTCAGCCGTTCTCTGTTCCTCTTTCCTATCCAATTGAATTAATATGTATGTGTGTAATGTGCACTCATATTCTATACTCAGATGCTGACACATTATAAATTCACCTTTTCCTTTTTAAGTTTTTATCTTAACAATTTCCTCCATGTTCCAAGCCAACAATGCAATATTGTCAAAATAAGCATAAGCCAGGCTAGAATTTTAAAATATTGTGACTCCCAGTTCAAACTCCTTAATGGCTTCAAGTAATGCAAAATAAATAATACTGCAAAAAGATAATCACCCAGCCATACTCCAGATGTTGACACACTGGTTTTTCCAATCTTATATCTAATAAATACCTTGGTCATAGATTCTTTCAGAGTAATTTCCACCAAGTTAACTATTTTCATTGGTATTTCATTGGCATAAGACATCCTCATTCTGTTATATATTATTAAAAAATTTGTCAATTCGTGCCCGGCCAACACTTGAAAATTTGAAATATTATCACTACTCAGCCCAACTATATATCCTGTCCAATCAGGACACAGTTCAGATCTCTCCTAATGAAGGGGGCTCGGCCATCTAAAAGTTGAGATTTTTTCAATACTCAGCCCGATTGGACCAATTGTTGATTTCTGGGTAAGTCGACTTCTCTGTCTCTCTCTCTTTCGTATATAAATAACACATTTAAATAGGAAAGAGAAAGCAATACCGACTTACTTCAAATAAGTAAATTTGAAGACCTTCCTTGGGTTCCCTGTGGTTACACCATCATTCAATTTCACATAGAACTACAGAAAATTTGAAGAACAACCTTCAGTTCCTCATGGCGAAACTGCACTTCACTTTCAGGTGAGCCACAACCTATCTCTCTTTCCTTGCCATACCAATATTGCAAATATATATATATATATATATATATATATATATATATATATATATATATGATGCGGCAATGCATGACGCGAGTTCCAATCTGGACTCAATGAAGGATGGATATCCTAGGGCTCAATATGAAAATTGTGATAAACCATGCCCTAATTGCTTGTCTCATGCTAGACAAATAAAGTAATTAATTATGAAAAAGTTGTTTTGGTGATTTTCTCCTAAAAATTACCAGGCGCTAATATATATATATATATATATATACACATATATACATATACATACACACACACAACTGGCAGATGCACAGAATGGTGTAACACTTCTTCCTGAGAAGGAGGCTGAGTCTCCGAAAATTTGAAGAACATCCTTCGGCTCCTTATGGCTAGACCGCACTTCACTTTCAGGTAAGCCACAACCTCTCTCTCTTTCCTTCCCATACCAATATTGCAATTATTTTTGACAATGTCATATCCTTACTAATATCATATATATACACACACAAAGAAACAATTAAGAAAGTGGCATTGTCAAAATGATCAAAATAATTTGTATGGAAAGGAAAGGTTGTGGCTTACCTGAAATTGAAGCTCAAGTTCTTCAAATTTTCATAGGAGTTATTTTCGTTCTTTAGGAGTAAGTAGTTACAATTCATTTGATGGACGGCCAAGAAGTGTCATAAATTTTTTTATAATATACTAAATGTATTTTAGATCATACCTAAGGGTTTCTGCAGATACCTTCGCTCCAAGCCCCTTGATACTTGGAGTATAGCAAGTGCTAATTTTTTCAAAATTGGATTATCTACTAATGCTTCTTGACATCCCAATACACCACTTCCCAGCATTCGACCAGGATCTCTGTAACTCGTTTCAGAATCTGGTGTACTAGGACGACTATTTCTATCTGCAAGATCAACAAAATTAGTGTATTGCAAATAGAAATTTTGAGGAAACTTCTTATTGCAATTAATGATTAATGTCTTAAGTTCAATATTACTTAATTTAGTAAATAAGTATCTATAAATCTTGTTCATGGAGAATATTAACAAATATTCTTAATTCTCAAAAAAATATGTAAAATAAAATGTAATTAATTAAATTAAATCCACATATTCACGTTTCAAGTTCAAATGAGATTATCAAAAATTTTGTCAACACATACCTTCAGCTTTCAGTTTTTCCAGTTGATTATTAAGCATGTCTTTCTGAAAATATAAAATGCCCAAATATAATTAATTAAAACAGTATACCTCTATTTAAATGATAGGTATATGTATACAAACATATGAAGAAAACATTAAAAATATAAGTTTTCCACATTAAGTTTGGGAACTCGTTATAAGGAAAAGGAAAACCAAGAAACATTTATAGAGAATTATAATTGAGCAACCACTTCAATGTCATTATACAATTATAATTGAGCAACCACTTCAATGTCATTATACAATTATACAATCCTTAGAAATAGCTGTGTATAAAGTGATATATAAATAATATAAAATTACAATGCGTAATTTGGTTGCCAAGAAATGTAGATTCCACGACTTTCCCAGTTTTGCAAAGACTTGTAGCAAATTGGAAAGGCATCAATCAACCCACATATCAACTTAAGATACACAAAATACACTACAAATTTATGTACAAAACTTACGTCTTCAGAATCCACTTTTTCTCCTAAAACAAGTTTATCAGAAAGTCCATCATAGTCTCTGGTCATCAGGAAGTCACGCCAAGCAGTACGATTTGATACCTGTAAGATTTCAGATAGAAGTTGAACCAATATTTTTAATAAGGATTAAGTTATTTTGGTTATGAAATTTGTTAACATCAATATGGGATTTATTGGTAGAGTAATTTAATAACATATGAGAGAAGAAATGAGATCTACATCAGAATAATCAAAACACTGGCAGAAAAGACATGTCTATTGGTTAAGACTCAATTATGCATGTCTAACCTATAGAAAATGTCCAGACACTCACATTATACATAAAAAGGAACCATTTTTTACAGTTAAACCATCCTTTCTTTCTCTAAAAGACTTCCTTCTAACGTATCGAAAATCCCAATCATCAAGATTGCTTATTTTAAGCAGCTGTAGTAAGAAACATACTTCATAGATATTCCCAAACCAATGAAATGCTACATACTAAAATGATGTTTACAACAATGAATGGCATCACAAAATTAAACACTCATTAAAATAAGATAAAACAATAAAATTATATAGCTGTCAATAGCACAAATTATAATTAAAACAAAGTATATTTTATTCAAATATCTTTCAAATAAAAGTAAAAATAGTTAATCAGAAAAAGTAACAATGAAATATAAAAAACTTAAAACCATGTACCTGAAGACTTCCTTATTATTTGTCAAATTTTTTGTTTGATATACACAGGAAAGTCAAATGCTTAGGATAGTTGAGCATATTAAATTAAATACAAATACATACCTTCAATCCGCCAAGACAACCCAGATGAATCTTTTCCTCTAATTCCAAGATATTATCTCGAATATAAGTTTCCAAAATTTCTGCCAATGGAGTTCCTGGTGGAGAATTGAAATTTGCATCCTCATATTTTGCTGTGTTCCTAGCTGACTTTCTTTGTTCCGGAACTTCAGAGTTATCAACCTGAATTTATTGACATGTATGTTTTAGAAACATAAAAAAATTATTTACAGTATATATAATATTAGTAAGGATGTGACATTGCCAAAAATAATTGCAATGTTGGTAGGGAGAGGACAGAGAGATAGATTCTGGCTTACCTGAAAGTGAAGTGCAGTGTCGCCATAAGGAACTGAAGGTATTTCTTCAAATTTGCGGAGGCTCTCAGCCTCCTTCTTCAGGAAGGAGTGTTACACCATTCCGTCCACCGGCTGGTGTAACACTCCTTCCTGAAGAAGGAGGCTGAGAGCCTCCGAAAATTTGAAGAAATACCTTCAGTTCCACACCCACAACCTATCTCTCTGTCCTCTCCATACCAATATTGCAATTATATATATATTTTGTATTTATTTACTAATGGATGCTCCTAATACTTCACTCCCTTTACCTATCCATCCATTCCACTAAACAACTATTTGTCCATAATAAGACTCTACATTTGCCTGTTCAGGAACTTGACCTGGTGGCCGACATGGTTAAGGCATCTGTGTACTGAGCAGAATACGTGGGTTCAAATTCTGCCTGGGTCAAATATTTTCATTCTTTCCTTCTTCATCCACCCTTCTCCCTGCTTTGAAGATAAGCTTTTCTGTGTGTGTGATTCTACGCCTGAGCATATGAATTCACATAAAGCATAATCCTCCTATTTCTCCTATTTATTTCTATCCTTCCTCACTATCCAAGTTTGAATGTGACTGTGTCACCAAATTAATTCCAATTCCTTAATGGATTCTCCTAATATCCATTAAGGAATAGGAACTAATTTGAACTTGGATAGTGAGGAAACTATAGAAATAAATAGGAGAAATAGGAGGATTACGCTTTATGTGAATTCATATGCTCCAGCGTAGAAACACACACATAGAAAAACATATGTTCAAAGCAGGGAGAAGGATGGAAGAAGAAGGGAAGACTGAAAATATTTCACCGAGGCAGGACTTGAACTGTGTGATCTGCTCAGGCATCTGTGCACTGAGCAGATCACGCAGGTTCAAGTGTATAATTTGTGTGAAAAGGAAAGAAAAACAGATGGCCTGAAACTGACGCTTGGCGTCACCACTCAGAAGACAATAGGAATGCACATTGTTAAAGAACCGCTAATGTGGATACAAAGGATACACACAAAAATACTGGGTTACCTGAAATTGAGTAGGGAAATTTCAGAGATGCAAACCTCCTTCTTTGGGCAATAGTGCTTCTGTTCAGTGGACCTGCATAAGAGTAGAGATGAAGCCTCTAAACATTTGAATTGTTTCTTTCTAAGACTACACCAGCCCTTAATTTCAGGTAAGCCACGAATTCGCTCTCTTTCCTGTCCATATCAATTAATTTGATATCATCTCTCATTTTCCTTACATTATTATATAGGTTTATGCATAAACAAATAAAAATATTTTATATCTACATTTATAAGAGCATAGGTCTTACTTGGGATGCATTCAATTTGTGAGATGGACAACGGCTAATGCTTTCTATTATGTTAGGCATCTCTTGAATCAGTGTTTGCCTGAGATCACTTTCTCTAACACCTCTTCTGTTAAGTGACTTTATCAAGTTATTCACATCTTCTTCATTATTGTAAAAAGCCCAAGAAACACGAGGTTCACTAGAATGAACTGGACAGTTCTCATCTGCAGTGCAAATGAATAGTTGAGATATTGTCTTCATATCATGACTGCTCACTTTCCTATCCTGCCATGTTGAATGGCCACTAGTTCTAGAGTTGGGTATCAGGCCATTGCTCATGTTTTTTTCTCCAAACAACTTCTTGTTTGAACTATTTAAAGGCCGAGAAAGAGCCACATCTGACATATCATTTTCTTTATCACTACCACACATCCACTCTTCTTCAAATAGTTTACGAACATAAGACAATGTATCATCTGCACGAGCAAGTCCTGCATTGTATGGGGTAGGATTTGGGAGACAAAAACCAGCTGAATATTTATCTTGTTCAACAAAAAGTCCAGGAAGTGAAGCAAATATCCAATATCTCCTGTGGGCACGATCTGAACCCAAAGGCAGAATTTGGTGAACTATTGTAGCCAAATGTAGATTTCGAGCCTTCTTCTCGGCCTCAATTTTCCTTTTCGCTGTCTCCTTTTCAGCTTTAGTTTTTAGTAACGCCTTTGCTCTTTCAGTTTCAACCACACTTTCTGTACTTGATGGTAACAACCCTTTCATAATAAGTCTTGCTTCCTTTCTTTCCTTAATCCTAGAAGAGAAAATACCTACTTTAGTTTCATGCCTTATAAATTGTTGGAAATTAATTAGTAAGATACTTGTATTTTTCAACAACAGTTACTGAAAAAATTATTAACAAATAGATAATGAAGTAACCAATAAATAGACAAAAGTATGTGCTAAAATAAATACCATAAGTTTCTGCAGCCCATGTTGATTTCCTCAGATAATGAAAAATTGTAATAGATATAAGGATGACACACAGCACAACTCTGTGCTGCATGTCGCTCTTGTAGATCTCATTATTTTTCATCATCTGACAAAAGAAACAAGGATTGCAGAAATATTTTGTGGTTATTTATTTTATCAATTAATTTTTTCTGTTTACTTCATTATCTATATGTTAATTTTCATCTATTACAAGTATCTTTTTTTAAGTAATCAATTTCAAAACCTAAGATTAGTAAAATACAATTCATAAAAATATTAGAAATAAATTAACGATCAATATTGGCAAAATTTCCAGCAATTTCAAAATATTTCACAAATTGAATAACAAATTACAGCTTCACATAAAAAAAAAACTTTATTATTAAAAACGAAAAGTATTATAAACTGCAGTTATTAACATACAATCAATAATTTCTTCAGGAAAACCCAAATAAATTAAAGCCACAAAACTTCCAAATACAATACAATACCCAAGAATGTTTTACTCATACATATTCAATCGTTTTATTAGTGAACTTATTATCTAAATGGTTTTTTGTTGTGACATATATAATGGTTATTTAAACTATGATTAAAATCACACATTGTTCCACAAACGTATTCCATTTATGATAGCTGCCTGGCTTGGTTAAGAACACATAAATCACCTTTGAATAGTGTAGTTTATTATTTTTTCCAAAGGTTATTTAAATTATCACGTAATTAAGCTACTAGTTTTATAGTGACATTGTAAACTAAATTGATACCCTGTTTTTAATTAAGTGGATTATTGATGCATTTCTACAGAACAGTGGTTTTTATATTCAAAATAGTTGTACTGTAGAACACACAATGCCTCAATAAATATTGGATTTGGATTTAAAAATGTAATATACATTAAAAACTCACCAGAAGCAAAAATGACAGTCAGTATTGAAACCATTCAACAAAAATAATAATTAATTAATTCTTATATGAAAAAACAACCTAAAAGTACCTCATAGCAGTAGCTTCTCTCTGTCTCTTCACATCTGCAATTTGATGGATCCGTAGACTTGCTTTTGCTTGACGCATTTTTTCTCCCCTTTCATCAATTACGTCTCTTAAAGTGGTGTACGTCATTATTTGATCAATCAGACAAGTTAAAATAGTAAGTTTATCACCTGCAAGAATTGTTTACAGTTACACACAAGTAAATAACTGCAATATTACTATACTTTTCATAGATTTGAATGAAAACTAATAAGAAATGAAAAACTTCTAATATATTTAATGAACTGCCATAATAATGGAAATTATATTCACATTAACTTGAGAAAGAAATGCTAATATTGTGGTGATGGACCTATAGTGAAGGTAAAATAAGACCACGGTGATTTTAAAATTAGCCATTCAAATGTTCAGAGGAGTGGTATGCTCACCATATAGTTGAATATGTAACTACAAAAGTTAAAGAAAATCTTAGTTGCAAATATAAGGTATTAAAAAATGGGTGACGAATATGCTCATGTAGATCACAGAATGGCATCAGTAGAGTACAGCACTAATGAAAAACAAACAAAAACCTGCTATTGAGTACAAAGCTTTTGTCTTAGCAAACAATGTGGTGATATGGGAAAACACAGAAAAGGAAATAGAACAACTAGACCTATTAAATCAAGAAGTTAAAGCCTTTGAAAAGCAAAAGCAAAACAGATATAATGGCTGTAAACACAAAAAATAAACAGAATCACACTAGATGGGGAAAGAGTAAACAAAGTAGAGAAATTTAAATATCTTGGAAGCACATTAACTCAAGACAACAGGTCACAAATGGAAATCACAAATAGAATCAGAAAAGGAGCCCAGTTCTACAAACGTGCACTACAACCGAAAGAGAAGAACGCAAATTATAAGCTACTGAAATGAAATTCCTAAGAACATCTGTACAAAAAAAAAACCAGAAAGCAAAGGATAAAAAATGAAGAAGTACAAGAGGAAGTCAGAATTAAAGCGACCTTAAGGCAAACAATATCTAAGGTCAGACTAAAGTGGTTTGGACATGTCAAAAGAATGGATGAGACTAGAACAGCAAAGATATGGGTGGAGAGATCAAGTAAAAAGAGAAGTAGAATAGAGTGGGTCAAAGTGGAGGAGCAAAAATGGTTTCTAGACAGGAAAAGATGGAGATGTATTGTTAATACAAACACCTAGGAAACTGGAGATGCAACAAAATGATGATGTAATTGTTTTTCATATTAAATTTGTCTGGAAACTAAGGTTGTATTAGTTTTTATTTATTAATTCAGACTCATCTAAATGAAAAGTATTATACACTACCTATAGGTAGTTCACACACATTCATAACACCAAGAGCTCTGAGAATGTGTGGTTGGTGGATTCTCATTCGCAAGCCTGGATCATCAATGATTGTATAACCACCCCTTTGTTGATACCTAAAACATAATAATAATTTTATTTAGCAAAAAAGCTACTTATTGTCAATGTTTAGAGATATCACTCAAATTTCAATTATACAAATATATAAAAAGAAGTTCCTAATTAAACATGTCTTAAATGCACTAAAGGTATTACAATTTCTAATTTCATTTCTGAATGCTTTATCAAATAATACTTGTTATTATTCTAACCTAGCCCTAGCTGTGTAAAACTCTATCTCACTTCATGGCATTAGTTTTTTCATAAGTATAATTTAAATATTTATTAAAATATGATGGTAACAAATGGTTAAAATATTTTAATAAAACTAGAATATTTGAATGAGGTGTGCAAGTACAATTAGCTAAAATAAAAATAAAATTGTTTTAGTGATTTCTATAAACTACTTACCTCCAATTTGCACTGGTATCACCAGACCTTCCTCCTGAACTGAGAAGATGAAGGCGAAGAACTTCTGTAACAGTTACTGCATCTAATGAAAGTTCCCTTAAGGGAACACCCAGATACAACTGACTCCAACTGGCAGCATTTGTTGCAAGTCTAACAGCTTCTTCAGTAGTAACATCACCATGTTGATCAATATCAAGTTCAGCTATATAGAAAAAGAATATGTTAATAAATTAATAATATTCAAATTTTCTTCCATACACCCAAGAAAAAAAACCATCTACAAACAGCTAAATTGAAACAATAAAAAAAATATACATAAATGAATAGTACAAAAAACTATTGGATAAAAGTAGCTAACCTTTAAAATTAAGGTTCTACTTGAACAATTGAAACAGATGAAAGCAATATTCTCAAATACAATCATAATCAATATAATTTAATGAGTAATCCTGAAATTCACCTGTGTTACAGTCAGTTTCCAATATTTCATCATCTTCCTCCTCCTGCATTTTGAACAATGTAGTTAAAAGAAGTTGAATAACATCACTTAATGGACCTAGAAAATAAGCAAACAATATATTAGCTCAAACTATGGTATGTGACAATTATTAATAGAATTTTAACAGATTGCATATTAGCAATTATGTGTATAGCTAGAGAGGTTTCAGAAATCCTGCCATATGCACAAGGAAGGGAGAGGGTGGAGGGGAGCATTGTAGTCCAGACGGAGCTCCCGCTTGGAGCAACACCACCATCGTTCTTAAAAATGAATGTTATATATAGACAGCAGCAAAGTCTTTTTATCATACCCTATACTCACAAAGTTTGGCAATGTTTTCTGAATAGTTTTTACACTATCAAGTTGCCAAAACAAAGGCTCATGATGAACTGACATCTATTCCCGCTATTCATGGACCATTGCGCATCTTAAGTTCACATGTCTTATAATAACCTCTGAAGTTATACTATAGTAATGACAGTAAAATGTACCCACTGCTAAAGCCAATTTCAAGAGCACTGCAATAACACTGCAGGTGAGCAGGCAACCGAAGTACTTCGCGATTAGTTAATTCATAAAATTGATAATGCAATTCAACAACAGAGATTTTTTTCTTTCAAGAAAATAACTTTCCCTATTGAAAGCTGCAGTAGTAATAGTAAAATTAAAGATACTGAATGAGCTGAAGTAAAATCAACCATAAGAAATAGAATATGTTACATGTCTGACTCCTTTACATGTGGCATATTCAACAAGCTTGTCAAATTTGAATAGCACCATAAAGTCTAGTATAGACCCGGCAACAATTACTTGGAAGCATGTTGCCAACTGTGATTTAACATATATCCTGCCAACATTTGGAAAATGTGAGATCAAAGGATTTTGTTGTATGCTGTGGTGTGTTCCACTTCAAATGGAAAACTTCACACAGTCTGGACAGATATCTCAACAAAAACATTACATTTATTAGGCTCTTCCATTACAATAAATTCATGAATATTTTGATATATTACTTAAGTATGAAATTTTAATATTTATTTCCAAATTTTATTTTCATAAATATATATATATATATATATATATATATATATATATATATATATATATATATATATAAAGGCATAAAAAATTTGAACACATTTTAATAGTATTAAAACAATAATAAAAAATTTAAATAACTTTGAAATTAGACCTATTGTGTTAATTTAAAAAAACAGAAGTGTTTCCTCTATATGTTACTTCTTTCTCCTTTAATTTTTCAGAAAAAATTTAGAATCCCATACCCTTATAATTTGTTTATTTTATCATAAGTATTGATATATCTTCTAAGAGAGTATGTTTTCTTTGCAACATTCTGCATTTTAAATTTAAGAAGTATATATATATAAAATATTTCAAGTTTGTTTTAATTTATTAATAGATATTATTTCACAGCTTATTTCATTTGTGGATTAAAGAGAAATACTCAAACTTATTGATATGTTTCACGCTTCACCTGGGCTTTGAGACATTAATTGAAAATGAGTATTGGTACAAAAATTTGTAACATATTCTTTTGAGAAGCCTCTCCTCCAGCATCTCCTTTTCTTTTATAGAAGCTTGTAACAATAAATGCATTCTAAGCCCAACAACAAATTGCAGAGACATGTTCAATTCTGCACTTAATAATGGTAATTGTTTTGGATTGCCAACACTTTCAATGCTGTGTTTACAAAAATATCTGGATACAATATTGTAAAAGTTGACAATATGTTTCAAAACAACTGTCTCGTCTATACTAGTCTTAAAGGTGCATAATCAACAAAATGAAGTCTGAATAACTGAACTGCTGACAAAAAGCACAATTTATTTGAGAGCAAGAATACCATAAAGAACCCATTAAAACAAAAGTTCTAATTGCCAATAGTAGTCATTGTAAGAGAAAAGCTGAAATGATTCTGACTTCCCTAGGTCAGAATTACTCTTTCTTTAAACCAAGTGGGACAGATTCTGCAATGTGGTTTAACACTTTGGTTCATTATAAAAAAGAGCTAAAATAAGAATGGAGGACAGAAGCATTTTATATACATAAAAAATTCCAGCCAACATCAAGGAATTACAGTTGAATTCAAATGTCAGTTTCACAAGTTTCTTATTAGATACCTGTCTTACTCTGAATTGATGAATAGTTAAGATTTTCACATTAATACTAAACTGTACACAGTTAGCATGAACTGTTAGTTACTTCAATTGTAACCTTTTTATATTAAGAATAATATTAATGGTCAGCATGAACTATTATTTACTGTATATTAAAAAATGTAATTATTCTGAAGTAAAAATATGTAATATGATTATAATTTTCATTTTCATTTCATTTTCTTACTAAGAAACTTATCAAAAGGTACACTTTTCACTTCCTGGAAGCCAAACTTCTCCTAAGCATATATGATTTAAGATAATATACATATCTCTATTCATTTGGCCACCTAAAAAAATAAATAACTAAAAAAGTGAGAAACCATGTATATTTTCACAGAACTGCTTTTATTAATAATTACCTTTTGTTAATTAGTTAAAGGAATTACACATTTGTTTCAAGTAATTTCATATGGCCAAAAAAACTAATCTAACAATAGTGAAATAAGTGTCAATTAGAAAACATTAATTACTTTGTTCAGATACACAAGTGACAAATCATCATTTTATTTAATCCAGATTTAAAACTTTAGTTTACAATCAGAAGCTTCCTACACCAGGCATCAGGGTTGACCACTAAAAGTTTTAACTGGAATATTAGATATAAAATTTTAGGGACTATAATGCCCATGCTAATGTGTTTGTTATTCTCTGTGATAAAGAAAAAAATCAAACCAATTAATATAAGATAATATAATATAAGATATTTAGTTTAACTTAACTTACCAGCCACTTCTTGCTCTGTCAAAGCTCGTTCTAGAAGTTCAAATGACATTCCAGAAGGAAAAAAATTCTTTGCTGACATAACTTGACCAAATGTATGTAAAAATTCTAATATCATAATGAAATCTCCAAAATGTTCATGTGGAATTCGACAATCTACATGTATTGGTAAAGGAAGAAGCTACAAAAAAGAACACATAAATTGAATGTATCAACTGACAAATATATAAAATATTAATCTTTGAGGAGAACAAACTTTAAATAGACACCATATAAGAAATTTATAAAAAAATGATTTAGTGCATAGATAAACATAAATACAGTGAATGAAACTATGACTTAAGTTATGGAGAAAATTGATTTAATTAGATATTAAATGCTACAGTATTTTGGCAGTATGTACCTTTAAATCTTCTAGTTCTAAGTCCTCACGACGACGATTCCACTCCTTCAAGAACTGGGCCAGACGTAACTTTTCCTCTTTTCTTTTCTCTTGTATCTTTAGCCTCTCCTCTCTTCTTCTTTCTTTTGCTTCTAACAAGGTCTCCTTTAATTTTGGTTGTTTGTCATCTGGTAACCTTCATAACAGAGGTTTATTAACCAATTAATTTCACTGGACAAATTTCTTTGATATTAGACACACCTAGTGTATATATTTTTTCCATAATACACTTCTAAACACTTTGAAAGATATGGAACTTATTTAAATTTAATACAGATTTCTCTAAATTTTATCCTACCTCACTTTTACCTATATTTTCAAACATACAAGGGAGCTTCAAGAAGAAATGCTTCCTATTTATTTCTCCTTAAATAAGTTAGTTATGTGAAAATTTTGAATTTGGCACAATTCCTCAAATATTCTTTTCTAATCAACAGCAGTAACAACTTCCTAAGTCAAGAGGTGGCAGCACTCACCCTCTTGCAAAATGGCTGACATTGACATACATATTAGACAGCATTCTATGATTGAATTCTTAAATGCTGAAGATGAAATGCCCATTCACATACTTGAACGGCAGAAAAAGGTGTGGTGATGCAACAGTGGATTTTAGCTCTGTTCGTCGATGGATTCGTCACTGTAACAAAGCTGAAGTGAAAGCATCCAGGGGTTGATGGCTTACGGAACAATACCACGCTTTTTACCCCTATGGAATACATGCCCTTGTTAAAAGGTTGACAAAAACTGAGGAATGTTGTGGGTTTATGCTGAGTAAATTGCATTAAAATTGTCTAGACAAATAAAAGAGAGAAAAAATAGGAGACATTACTTATTGCCTCACCCTCATATATGAAAAAGCATTGCATTCCTGCATTTAGAAAATACAAGAAAAATTTAAAATAACTACTCTAGCAAAGCTTTCTTAAAATTAAATTTAGCAAGACAGCTTCATATGACTTAATTCGAAGAACTGAAATATCTTTAAAATGTTACTTTTATAAATGCATAATTGTAATATTGGTATGGTCCAGTCCAGTGGACTGCAATCCAACCCTGAACTAAAAACCATCATCCCCACCTGCCCAAGGATTGCCTTCAAACGCCCACCCAACCTCCAATATTTACTTGTCCAGCCATGCAAAATCCACACCTCCGCCCTTGCCGGGTTGCAAACCTTGTGGTAGGTTGATGCCATGTCTGCCCTACATTACAGCCCACCAGAACCTTTCAGAATCACACAAAAACATTCAAAATCGAAGAAAATATCACCGGCCTCTCCTCCCACACCAGCTATCAAATTAACTGCAGACACTGCCCTGCATTCTATATAGGCCAAACCAAATGACCCCTCCATGAATGAATAGCCAACCACTGCAGAACTGTAAAACTTTCTAAAATTGAAATTCCCCGTAGTTGCTCATGCCCAAAGCCACAATATTAACAATTTCGACCAATGCTTCACACTCACCATCCTTAAAGCTCTACCCCCCCCCCTCCCCGATTCATCAGAGGCAGAACTCCATCTGTGGGAACTCTCTTTTCAACATGTCTTGCAGTCCAGGCAAAGCTCTGGACTCAACATCCTGTAAATAGTGCCCTTCCTACCTGCAATCCCCACTTTCACGAGACCATGAGTATGTATGAGCATGCTCATGTATGTATGTATGTATGTATGGGTATGCATACATGTGTGTGTGTGTCTGTGCATGTTTATGTGTATATATATGTTTAAGAATATATGTATATATAGGGTGCTTTGTATGAATGATCACTATCCGAACCTTTCCTATGCCACGACCTTCCCTTGAGAGAGAAAGTTAGTGGACTGGCGGGGTGTTAATTGTTTATGGGCTACTAGCCGTGTGGCAGTCAAAACTCTGCAGTCCGCAGCCAGCCGGTGCACGGAATGGTGTAACACTCCTTCCTGAGCCCCTCCAAAAATTTGAAGAACAACCTTCGGTTCCTTATGGCTACAACATATGCTTTTCTATGTGAGTAATTCTTCGTCCGAGCATATGAATTCACATAAAGCGTAATCTTCCTATTTATTTCTATCCTTCTTCACTATCAAAGTTTGAATGTGACTTTGTCACCAAGTATATATATATATATATATATATATATAATATGTCAGCTAGGAACAAATAAGATAGCCAATTCTATCTTTCTTCAATTGGCTATCTTTCTTATTCATTAATTTTAATCAGACATAATTTTTTTCTTTTTCATGTCAGCTAGGAGTATTGCAACATATTGAAAAATAAAAACAATCGAGTGAAAAATAAATGCAATAGAATTAAATATGAGAAGCTGTAAGTAGTATAACTTAACTTGAATGCTAAAAATAATATAATAAATGATCACTCAGCTGAGGCAATATGCATGTCCTAAATATTACTAACATATACCCTTTTTCATGTTATTGTAAACTACACGCATCATACTTATTTTAACTGGCAATGACTAAAACAAACAACTCTAAGCAACAATTTAGTTGATTTTGTATTTATGAAGCACAATTTTAATAATGTAACTTCAAATATACACTTATCAGAATTTGAAAGGTACAAATCATATGAATGGTTTAAATAAAAATTTATATATATATTGGTCTCATGGGGTGTTTATTGTTTATGGGCTACTAGCTGCATGGCGGTCAAAACTCCACAGTCCGCAGCCGGTCGGTGCATGGAATGATGTGACACTCATTCCTGAAGAAGGAAATTTGAAGAACTTCCTTCAGTTCCCTGTGGCTACACTGTACTTAAATTTCAGGTAAGCCACAAACTATGTCTCTTTCCTTTCCATACAATTATTTTGACAATGTCATACCTTACTTGTGAGTGTATATATACATAATTCATTCATTCATTCATTATAAAACATTATAACATACCTTAATTGGTACATACCTTGATTGAGAAAATTTATGTTTTTTCATTCTATGTTTGTCTAGGTATTTATTATTAAGACCAGACTTTTTCATGTTTCCCACTGACTTGTATTTGTCTTTCAATTTCTTTGCCATTTGATGTTGGGGAGATTTATGGTGAATTTCAATATATTTTTTTGGGCTCTTCTTTGTTGGAGACACTTCACCTTCAGACATAGACACAGCATGAGACATTTTCTTTGATGCTTTCTCATCTTGAGATGGGGACATAAAATATTTTTGTATATTCTCCTGTCGCTTTTCCTTCCTGATTAAATTATCTTGTTTCTTGCCATTTTTCCGAGGGCTTTGACTTTGTTTTTGCACTTTCTTCAGCGATTGAAATGTTGGTGGTTGGCCATCAAAAATACTCTCAAACTTTATTCTTGATAAACCAAAATTATGTACAGCATTTTGCTGAAAGAGGCAAGTGAAAACTTAATTTTGGTTATTTCACATATGATGGTGACATTACAAACTTAGAAAGAGCAATTTTGTTTCACTTTATATGCCTAAAAGGTACAAGTGGAAGGTAAAGATTCATGAAATGAAGAAATAAGGTTTGTAAAGTGTGGAAAATAGAAGTGTTGTTGCAATCATATCATCATATAATTAAATAAATAGATAAAATAACAAATATAAGTACACAAATTATTTTATTATTTTCCGTTATTTGACTACTTAATTATCTAATTATTTTACTTTTAACACAGGGATGTTGTATATTTTAATTTTATGTATATATGTATGTATGTACATACGTATGTATATAAGGTATGTGTGTATGCATGTGTACTGAGTAGATCATGCAGGTTTAAGTCCTATCTGGGTCAAATATTTTCAGTCTTTCCTTCTTCTTCCTTCCTTCTCCCTGCTTTGAACATATGTTTTTCTATGTGCATGATTCTACGCCAGAGCATATGAATTCACATAAAGCATAATCCTCTTATTTCTCCTATTTATTTCTATCCTTCCTCACTATCCAAGTTCAAATTAGTTCCTATTCCTTAATAGATGCGCCTAATATTCTGTGTGTGTGTGTATGTATATATATACATATAATACATTTGGATAGGAAAGAGAGAAAGGGAAGCCAACGTACCTGAAATCAGTAGTTGGTCCAGTCTGGTCAGATCTTCCTTCCTGACGAAAGGGGCTCAAGGCCCTAGAAAATTTGAACTTCCACCTCTGTAAGACTTGACAAACTACTGACTTCAGCTAAGTTGGCATCGCTGTATCTCTTTCCTGTCCAAATGTGTTATTTAATTTGATCTAGTCACAATTTTCTCCAGTGTGTTATATATATATATATATATATATACATATTTAGAGAATCCATTAAGGAATTGGAACTAATTTGGTGACAAAGTCACATTCAAACTTGGATAGTGAGGAAGGATAGAAATAAACAGGAGAAATAGGAGGATTGCGCTTTATGTGAATTCCTATGCTCAGGCGAAGAATTACGCACATAGAAAAGCATAAGTTCAAAGCAGAGAGAAGGAAGGAAGAAGAAGGAAAAACTGAAAATATTTGGCCCAGGCGGGACTTCAACGCACGTATTCTGCTCAGTACACAGATGCCTTAACCATCTCGGCCACTGGGCCAAGTTCCTGACCAGGCAAATATAGACAGTCTTATTGTGGACAATTAGTAGTTTTAGTGGAGGAAAACGGAACTGAAGGTATTTCTTCAAATTTTTGGAGGCTGTCAGCCAATATTGCAGTCCGCAGCCGGCCAGTGCACAGAATGGTGTAACACTCCTTCCTGAAGGAGGAAGCTGAGAGCCTCCGAAAATTTCGAGAAATACCTTCAGTTCCTCATAGCGACACCGCACTTCACTTTCAGGTAAGCCACAACCTATCTCTCTATCCTTTCCATACCAATATTTTTGACAATGTCACATTCTTACTATTACAATATATATATATATATATATATATATATATATATATATATATATATATATATATTGGTATGGAAAGGATATATATATATATATATATATATACACAATATTAGGAGAATCCATTTAAGGAATTAATTCACATTTAAACTTGGATAGTGAGGAAGGATAGAAATAAATAGGAGAAATAGGAGGATTGTGCTTTATTTGAACTGTGTACTTAGCAGAATACGTGGGTTCAAGTCCCGCCTGGGTCAAATATTTTCAGTCTTTCCTTCTTCTTCCATCCTTCTCTCTGCTTTGAACATATGCTTTTCTATGTGCGTAATTCTTCGCCCGAGCATATGAATTCAAATAAAGCGCAATCCTCCTATTTCTCCTATTTATTTCTATCCTTCCTCACTATCCAAGTTTAAATATATATATATATATATATATATTGGTATGGAAAGGATAGAGAGATAGGTTGTGGCTTACCTGAAAGTGAAGTGCGGTGTCGCCATGAGAAACTGAAGGTTGTTCTTCAAATTTTCGGAGGCTCTCAGCCTCCTTCTTCAGGAAGGAGTGTTACACCATTCCATGCACCGGCCGGCTGAGGACTGCGGAGTTTTGACCGCCGCATGGCCAGTAGCCCATAAACAATCAACACCCCGACCAAGCCACTAACTTTCTCTCTCAAGGGAAGGTTGTGGCATAGGAAAGGTTAGGATATAGATCTTTCATACAAAGCATCCCATGTATGCATGTATGCTTGAACATACAAATACACATGAACATGAACACTCTCACACACACACATGTATGCATACTTATACATACATGAGCATGCTCACACGTACCCACATGGTCTCGTGATAGTGGGGATGGTATGTAGGAAGGACACTAATTACAGGATGTTGAGTCCAGGGTTTTGCCTGGACTGCAAGATATCTCTTGGATTGAGGGATATTCTCCATTTAGATGCCAATTTGTCTATTTGATTAAGTGAATGTTGTAATATTGGCTGTGAAGTATTGAAGCCTGGGGCTTGGAATAGTATAGCTATATCATCTTCATAAATGGGTTTGAGAGTATTGGAATAAGTAGAAAAAGGGTCCAAAGCCACTGCCTTGATGTACCCCTGCAGAGATGTTTTGACTTTGAGAGGAAGTATTATTTAGTTTTACTGAAAAGGTTCTGATAGTTGGTTATTAACCTGAAGTCATTTAAATGTGGTTTTAGTTTGTAGAGGCTTGGATGGTATACTTTATTAAATGCCAGTTCAGAGACTACAAATGTGGAAAAGCAGATGTTTTGTTTTTCTACATATTTATTAATGTATTCAGTTACGAGATAGATTAATTGTGGTCAAGAGTGCTTGTTTTGGGGATTAATAGTTTTTCAAATAATTAGAATAACTGTGGAAATAACCTTCTGTGTCTGTAACTTGTCAGTTTGGATTTAGGTTTGTTCAGTTTATACTCCATTAAGATTGTAGAATGCTTACATGTCCAAGTTGCATGTGTGGTCTTTATGATGCACTTGAATATTGGAGTGATTAAAACAATTCCTTTGTTAGGGAGACGTTTTAGATGGTTTGAATTTATAATAAACCTGAGCCTTTTTTACTTTTCAGCTTGTTGATGGTGTTTCTTGTTGTTTGGGCTGAATAATTTTTGTAACAGAGAAAGCAGTAAGGGAGAGATAAGTGCTTTGATAATTTTTTGTTCAATTTTCAAGTTGGTAGGGATATAAAGGGTAAATTATGAGGATAGATTGGCAATAGTTTAGTTTTGTGAGTTGGGGAAAAGTACTAGCTATTGTTGTAATATAGTGGGGAAATGAGGTTGTTTTGCTTTGTGATGTATTTAATTTTGTACCAAAGGGAGTTGTCCTTGATATTTAGGTTATTATGGAATTCTTGGTCTCTGGTTTCGTTTAGTTTATTTTCAAGGGTTTTAGTTGCTTGATTATATTGAGTTTTAGTTTGAGGACATTTGCTTTTGTGTAATAATACGAGAGGAACTGAATAATCTTAAAGCTATTAAGATTTATGAAAACAGTCCACATCTGGAATAATAGACTGAAAATTGTATCTTTTGTATGAGTAAATAAAAATAGAAAACATCATAAGAATAAGGAAAAAAGATTAAGTGTAAGAAATAGAACTCAAATCCCAGTCTCCAGAAATTGTAATTTTTAACAAAATTTGATATTTGGATAATTTTTTTTTCTACTCACTGAAACTTCCCAAATGCCATCCTCATTCTGTACAATGTATTGCCGTAGGAAAAGTCTATTTTTTTCTCTAGTGAAGAGGCTCTTTTTCCTTTTCACTTTTGATGCTTGAACATGATGAACTTCTGTAACTTCCTCATCACAACATTCTAATTTCTCTACTTCATACTGATAAAGAAGTGCAGGAGGATCACAGTTTCTGCAAACATCAAAATTACTTTTTAGTTAAGTTTATACAATAATTCAATGAATATTGTAATTTACTTTCAATTGTGTATCAAATTATATTTTTACGTGAAAATTGACTCAGAAAGATAAATTTGACTCCAGAGGCAAAAAATATTTTCAAATATTGAAACAAAATCTTTGCTCTAGCCTTTGCCGAACATATGGCTTGGTGTATTTAAAAAGTAGTTCAGTGGACTGCTGCATAATGCAATCCACTGTAACATTAATTCAAATAACGTAGTGAAAGATTGCAACTTTAACTCATCTCTCACAATATATTCTCACTTATTAAAATAAGATAATTTAAATGTTGACAAAGTTTTATTGAGAAAATCAAATGTATACATTGTTTATTTTTTCATCGTGCTTCTATTAATAATAAAAATGTATGGATTTATCAATACAAAAATAAGAACAGTTGTGATATGTTCAAATTTTAATTCAATCACCTAAAAATTGATTATAAAGTCCAGTTTCTTTAGTGTATATTTTACCTATCAGTTATTATGCAGCTTGCATCTGAAGCAGTTAAACTATTTTTCAAAGGTTTCAGTTCTATAAGATAATTAGTTTTAGTATAAATACAATTAACCACTGAAAATTTTTCCTACGTGTAATTGTTATATCCAAACCACAACAGTTTTATATTTTTTAAAAAATTATGGAAATTCCTTAGCTCATACATTGAGGAATTGAAGTTGTTTTGTATAATATGCCAATCACTTCAATGTTCTGATGATTGAAAATTATAGGCATTATCAGGTATATATCACTATTTAACTTTAAAAGTAATATTTTATTCTTTAAGCTTTGGTATTATTTTGGCTTACTTGCTAGAGAAGCATTTATTTCTCCAGATTTCAAATTACACATGGATTTAAGGTATGATTAATTATCATTAGCTTTGATGCCTGTTTTCAAGTTGCATTAAAACAGAAAACGTGAATAATCAAAACAGTCAACCCCTTCATGTTTTCTGATTTATTTCCTGATATATTCATTTTAAAAAAAAAATGTACATTTGTCATTGACAATTAATAATAAGAAAAATACAGACAAAAGAAGTGATTTTATACTTACTTATCAAAAATGAAGAATAAATTTTTTGTTATTTCTTGTTCAGTAGGTGCCAATACTTGTAGCACATGACAATCATACCTGGAAAAATATACGTAGTATTTTTTTTAAGCATATACCAAATAGAATGAATGATATAAAGAGATAGGCAAACCATTTATTTTCTTCAAAGCAAACTTCAACAGTTTCTCCAATGAAGTATCTATCTTTCATATAACTGTATATATCTTCCATTAAATCTTTCTGTGAAGCACGATGTGTCAATGATGCCAAATATAAAGCAGGTATCTTTAACTGCAAAAAGGAATGGCAGCTAATCACAACCACAAAAAAAGAAAAATGTAATTAAGATAATCTGAATGGTTATTGAACTAATACCAAATACATACTAGTATATACTAGATATTAGTAATGATATGAAGTTGTCAAAAATAATTGTAATATTGGTATGGAAAGGAAAAATTGATAGGTTGTGGCTTACCTGAAAGTGAAGTGCGGTGTCGCCATAAGGAACTGAAGGTTGTTCTTCAAATTTTCGGGAGTGTTACACCGCAGCCGGCTGGTGCACGGAATGGTGTAACACTCCTTCCTGAAGAAGGAGGCTGAGAGCCTCCGAAAATATTAGGAACAACCTTCAGTTCCTTCCTTTCCATACCAATATTGCATGTGTGTGTGTGTGTGTGTGTGTGTGTGTATACATGTATGTGCGTGTATATATATATATATATATATATATATATATATATATATATATATATATCAGTTCACACTAAAGAAGATTTACAGAACTACTATCTAAAGATAAACGATCATTAGTAACACTCAGTCGTAATTCTTAACATACGATGAAGCACTTCATATTGAGAATCATTGCCCAAAAAATAATTTCAATTCATTTGATGGGTCCATCTCATTTCATTCAAGATAACAAACTGTATGGTGAAGATAATATGGACTCACCTTTGAGCAACAAAAGTTGCCAATAACTTATAATGTATACAAATTCTACCACAAATAAGGGCAGATGGCTATTTTTTGTATCAAGTACTAGTAATGAAAAACATTCAGAAACAATTTTCGTTCTGGAAGTGAAGGACAACATATTTGCACCATAAAAACTTTTCCTTTTTCAATACTTTCAACATGAACTCTGGACCACATAAAATTTGAAAATAACAAAAGCTATTTAAAATTTCAATACATAATTAGATGTTTCCAACCATAATAAAAATATTACTTTTACAGTAAAGAATTACTTACCACTACATTCAAAACATATTAGTTTCATTTAAAGTATAGCAAGGCAAAGTAGGTAGCCAAAACATTATCTTCATTTCAACTAAAAATGAACACTGAATAAACAAAATCGTACCATATTAGTTTTTAAGTCCAATATCAGCTTCCACTATGTGAAAGTGATAAATTAATATGAAATTAAACAATTGCAATGAAATTAAGCAGATAGATTTAACAAAAGTGGATTAAAAGTTCTGAAAATTAAAAAGCAATTTGTTCATATTTTAAAATTTTGTTTTTTACAGCTTTATAAGACAAATTAATGCACGATCTGTTGTACACAATATAAGATAATAGATTAATTAAATAGCTTACCTGAACAGGAAATTCATCCAAGATTTTTTTTGATTCTTGTTCACTGCATAATGCTTCTTGATATGTTAGATCAGACTTTCCAGTCAATGAACATGACCAAACTAGGGAATTACACTGGATGATTCTTTCACAGAAGTCGCTAAAAATTACGAATAGTTAAAAAAAATGCACCATTGGAAAATAGTTATTTAGTTAAATACCTACTATACAGTATATACTATTTGCAAATATATCAAACATGGATAGAGATATGAAATATAATTTATAATATGACAGCAATATAGATGAAAATATATAAATTTTGATTTATAACTATAAAAAGATTAAAGATTGTTCACAATAGCTTGACAGCATACTTACTCATAGTTTCGAAATAATTCATCTGTCATTTCACAATAAAACACTTCTTCTTCATCTCTAAGGTCCTGTGGTGGTTTTACCTTTGTAAATTCTTCTTTGTGAAGCAACGGCATCGTACTTTACTCTCTTAATGTAACAGTTCAAACCACACGCTCAACATACGACGTTAACGTTATCACTGATCCGAACTCCAGCAACCTCATTAAGTTTTCAGAAACGTTTATTACTCCTAACGGAGTATTCTAAAAAACATTAAACATCGCAGAAACATTATTTTTTGCCAACATCCACACAAAAATGAAACTCTTCTATAAAAAATTAATTCTTAACAGCAAAGGTTACTGCACTTGTCGCAAGTCTAAAAACCGCGAAGGATACATGGAATAAATGAAAACTACTTTCAAGCGGCATTTTTGTATGCAAGCTAGCCAACACAAATCGGACACTTCATTTGGATTTCATTTAATTCGTAATGTGGCATTTTAAAGATAGCGATAAAAATGCCATTATATTAGAAAATGTATTTTAGAGAATATATATTTATTGAAACAAAATTCAGACATCATATAGATTACGTATCGCGTAGTAGTGGAACAAAAACGTATAGACACATTTTGAAAAAGAAATGAAGAGCTCTAAACTTATTTATATACTAAAAAGTAGTATCCCAATATATTATCAAAAAATCTATTTGAAAGGTTCATTAGTTGGTATCACGTAGCAAAGTAGTTTTTGACTCTGTGAGTTTAGCAATACTATCGGGATCAAATAAACTCAACTATCTTTGCGGCACTTCGAATATTTCTTTGAAACTTGCATATGATCATATTCCCTATTGTATTATTCCCATCACCAGATAAAGTAATGTCATTACATTAGTAAATCATCGCTACGTAAAAGGAAAGTCAATAGAATAACCTCATATGTTCAAATTTCTTAAATGTGAGAAGAACGTAACAATTCCATGTTACTAGTATTTTACTATTCGAGAGTACAGTTTACCGACTGATTCGTAACATTAGCGTAAAGTGAATTGTTTTTGGGAAAAATTTGTACTGACAGTGACTCACATTAAATTAAAATTAAAACATGGGTGTTGTAAAGGGAAGCCAAGACATGCACAGTAATCATACTGTAGCAGTATTATGTAATATAGGATGACGTTTCATATTTTAGAATACTGACGCTCGTAATGGTTGCAGTTATCTACCATATTTAGGTAATTTTAAATTGGGTTTACTTCTAGTGGAAACATTCCACTACAAAAATGCCCGTTTCCAGTCCTTACGTATAAGACTTGTTAAAATAGGAAAATTATTTCTTAAATGGCAGAATTTTTAATTTAAACTATTCGTGTGCTAAGAGAATATATATTATGTACCTACACGAAACGTATGTCATCTGTGCAATGCCGGAAATATTTTATTGCGAAATATTTTGTAGTTAACCTTTACAACATAAACTCAATGTATTAAGATTATACGTAAGTCGAAACCATGTGTTATAGCATCTATCGGATTACTTCCCTTATTCACACAAATGGAGAACTCCAAATAAAACGAATTATATTACGTCAGTAAGTGATTTTTGAAAAGAGTACTTATGCCTGATACCGTGACGATTTCAACTTTTGCAACATCAGTGTTATATATATATATATATATTATATTAATATTATATATTATATTAATATTATATATTATAGACAGTATTTCTAACATTAATTTTTTATGCACGAAACTAGTTCAATAGCATGCATATGGATCATTCAGTATAAAATATCAGAGAAATTGTGTGTAAAATGACCTGGCCCTAAATGTGTTAAAAACTACTCTCAATTTCCTGTCATTTTTAGTACATGAACAATATAATTTTAAATGCCCCCCCTAAAATGAAATATTCTAAAATAATTACACGATTAGATGGTATAAACTATGGCTCAATTATTTAATGTGGGTTATTCTACTGTTTTTTAAAGTTTTGTGTTCTTTCCTTCTGTATAATACAAACATTTTTAACATGTAACAATTTGTACTTTTTAACTTTTATCTTGGGCCCATTTTGTGATATACTTTGCCTACTTCTTGTTACCCGCAAGAATAAGCATTTTTTGGAGTGACAGTTCATTGGTTCTAACTTGCAGTTTATACGTAAATATTTCGTTGTGCCTTTTCACTAATATTTATTTCATTTAATTCACTCTCCTAGTTTGCTTCTTATTGTTTTAACATAGATGTTTAAGTATCCCATTCATCCAATTTTTTTCTCTCCCAATTTCCCTTGGAATTCAACAGTTTGTATTTTGCTTAATCTACTCAAATTATTCAGTTTTTGTTTCTGCCTGAATTGATAATTCCTCATAGGGAAGTAAAGCAAAAAATATAACATTGCACACAATCTAATAAGATGAAAAATGCTGAGAATCATGAAATGTTTTTTCTGTTCATTACATCTAATAAAACTATTCACTTTAAATCAAAGCTCAACATTAAAATGGTATACAACTGAATTAAAGGATCAGGATGAAAAATCTCCACTGAAGTGGGAATCAAACAAGGACCTCCACTCAATATGTGGTTCTCTTACCATCTCAGCTACCCAGGTCAACTCCTGATCAAGTTTCAGCTGTCTTCACTTGTTGTATAGTTCTAAATACAGGATCACATCAATTTAATAAATCACATTCCATTTGGCTAAATTTAAGACTAACTGAATACACTGGTGTAAATTTATCATTGGTACAACGATTTAATTCATGAACAGTACTAAGTGAAGGTCCACGGTTCAATTAACAGTTACTATAATCCACCTGGAAAGACATAGTATTTCAAATTTTCAAGGGCCTTGGGCCCTCTCTTCAGGACAGTGGATCTGAACATCTTATTACACCAACAGTTGATTTAAGGTAAGACAGCTGTTCTGTTCCGTCATCCTGCCGACCTGACACCAAGGCACAAGAGATCTGCATGCCATTCTTTTCCAACTTCCCTTCATGCCTCACCATTCAAGACTCCTCTTGTTTCCATTGCATTATTATTAGAGGAATTCCTCCCTCAAATAAAAATAGTAACAGTTTGATGTAACATATTGCACCACATCTCCCACACACAAGTACTAGAAGCAATGAGTGTTGCCAACAATTGTGGAATTAGAGGCACTAACTGGGGAGGAGCATACTGGTTTACCCTAAATGCAATTCTATAGCCTAACTGGAAGAGACCAAGGACATTTGACTTACCCTAAATCAACAGGTGGAATAGTCAACACAAATGAAAAAACTTCTCAAATTATTTTGCCCTGCTGACTACACTACATATTAATTTAAGATAATTCAACTGCCCTCTGTCCCTCTTACCTTTCTAAATGAGTATATAAACACAGGGTGTGACAAAACTCAATGGCAAAATTATATATATAATTAACACATTTGGACAGTAAACAGAAAGAGCTTAGCCAACTTACGTGAAATCAACAGTTGGACCAGTCTCTAAAAAAATTTTCAGGTGTGTCAATTTCGCTCTCTCATCACTATCCAAATGAGTTATTTAATTTTTCCTTGTCACACGCACACAAATATGTATATGAATATATATATGATAGTAAGGATATGACGTCAAAAATAATTGCAATATTGGTAAGGAAAGGAAAGAGAGATAGGTTGTGGCTTACCTGAAAGTGAAGTGTGGTGTTGCCATAAGCAACTGAAGGTTGTTATATTTATATATAAATATATATAGAGAGAGAGAGAGTAAGGATGTAACACTGTGAAAATAATTAAGATAATTTTTATGGAAAGGAAAGACAGTTGGTCCCTTACCTGAAATTAAGGCTGCAAGCCTCTTTCCTTAAGAAGCGGGCCAAGAGCTATCAATAGTTGGTCCAGTCTATGAGGTGAAGATAAATTACAAATTTTCAAGGACCTTAGCCCTGTTCGTCGGGAGAGTGGATCTGAACTGCGTGCCAGTCGGGTACGAGTTGATGAATTTGAAGGGTCTCTCTTTCTCCCCAGCTCCCACAGTGGACCCTTTTAGACTCACCTGTGACACCCAGAAATTCTGTGAAACTGGAAGCTACAGTTTACTAACAACCCCTAAACCAACCCTGATTTTTCAACTCCCTTTCCAAACAACCCAACCTTATCCACTACCTCCAACACTGTACTGACATTGTCATTCTTCCAGCTGAGAACCATCATACTGGATGTACAGAAAAGGCTGAGGCACTACACTAGCTGGGGGTTGACAACTCTTCTAAGCTTTGCCCCTAGTGGCCCCACTCCTTCTATAACTCATGATATACATAAGTTTGTTCATAAACATAGCCCTCTTAAAAAATTATCGCCCTATTCTATCGAGCACCTCACTCCTGAAATCTTAGAACACCCGCCTTCTATCTGCTCCCAAAAATCCACAAACCTGGGGTCCCATGTCGCCCAATTGTTACTGATGAATCCCTACAACCATTAGTAGAAAAAATACCTACTTTCATTAAAGACACTAATTTTTTCCTTTGCTGCCTACATGAACTCTCAAAACCACTCCTACCTAAAACCCTCCTGGTTACCATAGATCTTGCCTCCCTGTACACCAACATCCCCCATGCTAGTGGGCTGTTGGCACTTGAATATTTCTTGTCTTGCAAGCCACCAAATTCATTCCCACCACTCACTTTCTGATTTCCATCACCCAGTTTGTCCTCACCAAGAAGTACTTTTCTTTTCAAAATAACAGCTTCCACCAAATAAGTGGCACTGCTATGGGCTCCTGGATGGTGCCCTCCTATGCCAACCTCTTCATAAGACAACTGGAACAGCTAAATTCATCTTCACTGAAAACTTAACCCTACTTAATCCTGGTTTCCAACTTCGCAAGAGGAACATGTGTCATGAATGCCCAGCCCAATACAATCCTACAAAATCATCCACAAATGGCCACCTATAAATCAAAGAAAACATTACAGGCCTCTCCTCCCCGCAGGATGTTTTTCAAATTTTCAGATCCTCTCAGCACTGGGCAGCCAGTGCATGTACTGATGTAACACAACTTCCTGGAGAAGGAGGCTGGGTTTAGTATTATCTCTCCATTTTCTATCAATTTTATGTTCTAAATAAAAACTTCAATCACATACGACAATGTCTTTGCCAAGTCTGAGGAGGGAGTCTCGAAAATATGAAGGATCTCCTTCAGTTCCCTGTGGGTACACCTTGCTTTAATTTCAGGTAAACCACAAACTACTTCTATGTCCTTTCCATACCAATGATCGGAATTATTTATATATATATATATAACTGTTTTGGATACAAAAGAGGGGGTGGGGCACTTGACTTAACATAAAATATAAAGGTAGTATGGTTTCCCAGAAAAAAAGGAACGAAGAAGGATGGGAATCAATTTTTGAAGACGAAGAATCTACAGTATACAATAGCGAACCTCCAACGTTGGAAGAAGTAAAAAAAGGTCCTCTCGTTGATGAAGAACTACAAGTCCACAGGAGAAGATGGGATAACAGCAGAATTATTAAAATACAGTGGATCAATAGTGATACAATCATTACACAAGCTGATATTAGATATCTGGAGAACAGAAGAATTACTGGAAGAATGGTAAACTGCCTTTATGTATCCTATCCTTAAGAAAGGAAATAAATTAAAATGTGAAAATTATAGGGGGATATCTCTCTGCTAAGTATTGGGTATAAGATCTTCACAATAATAATTACTAAACATTTAGCCCACAAAGTAGAACAAGACCTGGGAGAATATCAGTGTGGCTTTCGTTCAAACCGGTCAACAATAGATCACATTTGTACAATGTGGATCATGACAGAAAAATGTTATGAATATAATATTACCCTATAGCAGCTATACGTAGATTTTAACCAAGCTTATGATTCTGTGCGAAGAGGAAAACTTCTAATTGAAATAGCCCTTGGTTTTCCTGGGAAGCTAATCAGGCTGATAAATACGGCTTTAAGCAGAAGTAAGGCTAAGGTATGTGTGCAAGGAAGGATATCGAGAAGCTTTGATGTTAAAGTAGGGTTGAGACAAGGAGATCTGATGTCGACAGTACTCTTCAATATTGCTCTAGAAACAGCTGTACGTAACATCACTGCAAATCGAAAAAAGAATATATACTATAGATTGATCCAAATTATGGTGTATGCAGATGATGTAGCTATAATTGCATGTACAAAGAATGCACTTCTGGAAACTGATGAAGAATTGGAGAGAGGTGCACAACAAATAGGACTGGTAGTAAATAATAGTAAAACAAAGTTCTTGGTGAGTTCCAGAAGAAGCCAACCGGAACAAGCTTTTAGATGTGTAGGAAAGTGTTTTGAAGGGGTGCAGGAATTTAGATATCTAGGCTCTCCACTGCACAAAATGAAGCTAAAAAGGAAATCAATGCCAGACTGGCCGCAGGAAATCTATGTTGCGCGTCTTTATTTCCAACATTAAGAAACAAGTAAATTTCACAGAAAGCTAAGTTGAGCATTTACAAAACTATAGTTCGACCAGTGGTTACATATGGAGCGGAGACATGGATATTAAATAAATCTGAAGAGAAAAGGTTAATGTCATGGGAAAGAAAGGTAATGAGGAATATGTTTGGACCAACAAAAACAGAACTGAGATGGTGTATTAGAACAAATCAGGAGCTGAGAGACCTGTACAATGAGCAAGATATAATATCTGTGATAAAAACTGCTAGGACACGTACATCGGATGGAGAGTACAAGAGAACCAAAGAAAGTTCTGGAGGGGCATCCAAGTGGCAGAAGATACAGAGGTAGACCAAGAAAGCATTGGATTGAAGAGGTGGAGGAAGACCTATGCGCTATGAGAGTCAGGAGATGGAGAGCCAAGGCAATTGAAAGAGAGCTTTGGAAGAAGATAGTTACAGGGACCAAGGTTCTACAAGGACCGTAGCGTCAAAGAGTCAGTCAGTCATGATTTACCAGAGATTGAAGATTGGCTACTGTTTCACTATTTTTAGTAGTGTCCTCTTCCTTCAGAATATTGACTGCTTCTCATGTTACCTAAGCTTAAAATGTATGCTAAGGAGAGATTGGCAAATGGGAACCACTAATATCTACCAAAGCCAAAAAAAAATCTCTATCTGAAGGTCAGGTTACAACATAGGGAAAATGTTGCAATCTCAGAATAATTTACAACTAGGAAATTTGGGGAATTGAAAGAAGGTTAAATCTATGTGTATAATATATGTAACTGTGATAGATAGCAATGAGCTTAGGAAAACCTCTCCTTTCAATATGTGCCCTACAGTCTAGGTAATTCCCTCCATGTCATTTCTCTTACCTAAACACATGCTTTCCTTATTTGCAGCACACTTTCTTTTACCTATTGCAAAATTAATATGCACGTTTGTTTAAACATATATATATATATATATATATATATATATATATATATATATATATATATATATCTTCCTTTATATAATTTTTCCCTATTGTCCATTTTTTGGAACATATTCTCTTATGTTGTTACACACCATTGATAGAGATAGATTGTTCATTAGCTTTTGTTGGTGATGCGTTTTGGCCAGCCTTGCATGATCACACAAGATTTCTTGACACCTCCAAAAATTTGAGCTAAGCATCCTCACTAACATGGTAATCAAACTTCATTGTCAGGTAAGCCATTTTATTCCCTCTATATATTTCCTATACACATCAGGAAATAACATTATTTATTAAATAGAAATGAATATTTAGAAGTAATTGAATATCTATATATCCAAAGTTTAAGATAGTCAACTTCCTGCCATAGATTGTAGGAATATTTGGTTTTCCTTACTGTGCTCCCTTTATACTTGAGGACAGCCAATTATTATTTGGTATGTATGCTTCATATATCCTTTTTTCTGGATATCCTATACTGTTATGCTTTTTTACAGTAAATAATTGAAATGGGCGACAACAATGAAATTCAAGTAAGAATATTATTTTTTGCGAAAGCTAAAGATCTCAGTGGTTTAACTGAAGGAGTTTTTAATGTAAAACGAAAAATATCTTATGATGAACTGCTAGAAAAAATTACCAAGGATTTTTCTCTGGATCCAATTAAAGCAAATATTATTGTTGCTCTTAATGAAGAGTATATATCTTCTGAGTGTGAAATTAATTTGAAAGAGGGTGATGAAGTTGCTGTCATACCCCCTCTTAGTGGAGGTAATTATTTGAACCACAGGTACTAAAATAATTACTAGTATTAGAATATTATGAGATTAAACCATGGGAATAATCTTTAATTTGTGTAATGCAGTTTTGTGACATTTTTCACAGTCTACATTAACATGTAATTAAACAATTTATGTTCAAAATGGTCACAGAATACATATTGAATTGTGAAAATTAATATTATCTTTATTTTCCTTCAATATTGAAAAATCTAGAAAGAAAGCAAAAATTCTCATTATTATTTAGATACTATTATATTTAATTAACATTAAAATGGAATATATTCACAATATGAACCCTTTCCATAGCTTCAGTTGCTAACAATTTATATTAGTCATACAATTTTTTATACTACAATACAGGTATGTGGAATAACATTTATTAAAAATATAATAAATGTTATGCATATCAAAATTGTAATCTGTTAATTATTGCATTTTATTGCCTTTCAAGTCATTCATAATTATTTGAACTACAATGATATTATAATAATATAAAAATAAAAGTAATTCAACTTCATATGAATAATGGAATAAAGCTGTTAGGCCAGGATATTTTTAGAATCTTTAATATTCTGTTCAGAAATTGGTCCTCTTGCCTTGGTAAGTGAATTTGATAATTGAAAATAATGTGTGTTTAAGAATATAGTTATCTAAAATACTTAAACTCTTGTCTCCAAGTGAAATTCACAGAAAATGTACATGTTTATTACATCATAGTAGATATAAAGAATTTGGGCTGGCTGCATAAGAAATAATGTTGAAAGAAAAATCAGCTATTGCAAATATGTAAAGACTGTCATAGAGTTAATATACAGTATATAAAAGTTTATTTGATTTTATAAACTTTTAAAATTATGATTCCATAAAAACATCTAATAGCTTGAGAAAAATGTGTTCATACAATTGGAAGCTTTTGACTATTTTTGTCATATTCATTCTATGCTTTTTATCTTTTAATAATCAAAAGATTTTGATTAAATTACCCACTATTTTTAAGACTGTATGTGGTTTTTATTAAACCAGAATCAGTATATAAAAGTTTAAGCACTATTCCGATAGACAATATGATTCAATAAGACATTTAAACTATGAGACAAATGAAATATTAAGTGCAGTAGTCAATTTACATAATTGACAATATTAAGTTCCATATTGTTATTTAGTTTAACTAATTAATTGTTTTTGTGCCAGTCAAGTTAGCAAATCACAATTTGCTGAACCATTTTACAAAAGATTTCTATATGTCTTCTTAAAGTACAATATGTTAAGTTCTTATAATACAATTTTACAAATGTGGAGAAAGTTGGCTTTACATTATTATTCTCAGAACACTCAAAAATATTCCTCCTTAATAATTTTTTCTCATTTCTTTGTCTGTCCATTTAATCTTCAGCATTTTTATTTAAGTCTACTTCCACACAGACTGATCATTTTATGGTGTTTTAATCCAGTATTTCTTCATACACAACCAATGGATGTTCTTTCATTACAATGACCATGTTTGTCGGCTAGCCTTTGTTTCTTCTTCCTTAAAACCCTCATTATTGTACATTCCTTCACTTCTAATTGCTGCTCGAGTGTTTTGTGTTGGAGATCGAGGGTCTCTGATGTATAGAGAGCATCTGGTTTTATTACTGTTTTATAGTACAGGATTTTGTAGTTCAATGAGAGCCTTTTTGTTGTACATACTTTTGTCAATTGAAAAGCAGTCTCCTTCTTCTAGTCTTGATTTGATAGATTTCTTTGCATTACTATTTTCTGTAATCCATTCACCTAAATATTTAAATTCTTTCACTCAAGAGATGAAGTCGATTTTGAGTTAAATGGTGCTGTATTGATGTCTAATAAATTTTGTCTCTTCACATGAAATTTGTAATACAATTTTCACTGCTTGTTCTTGTAGTAGTTGATTTTGTGCATCAGGGATGTCTTGGGCAATTAATGCCTATGCTTTTAAGTTATGATCTTAGTAGATGTTGGTTCAAATCCTTTTCTTTATTTTCTCACTACAGTTTCAAAAGCACAATGGAACAGCAATGTTAATTTAAAATTCCATGATCAGTTCTCCCGTAAATTTTTACACTGGATTTGGTCTTTGTGAATGTTTCTCTGATGATGTTTGCTGTCTTTAGATCAATTTCTGCCAGTACTTCAAAAACAGATACTCAATCCATGCTGTCATGAGCAATTTTGACATTGACAAATGTGATGACATTAACTTGCTTAATGTATTGAAGAAATTTTTATAAAGTTTTGTTCTGCACAAGTTTGGCCTTTTTTGAATCAACGGATTTCTAAATACAGTTTAAGACTACATTTTAATTTATTTTAATTATTCAAGTTAAATTTCCAAGTAATTCTGTATTCCATGCATTAAGTTTTAAGAAACCTTTTCCACAGTCATATTTAAATTTTGGAAACTAAATGGTATTCTTGAAGAAAACCCTCATGGTCCTAATCTTTCTAAGATAAAGAAGAGTTATTCCCCATTGAAAAGTATGTTGAGACTTAGTAAGGACTGAAGCCATCCATAATATTGTGAAAAGTATTTAATGCAAGGTAACTGAGAATACAGAAGAAATTTAAAAAATTCACATCTAAATGCAAGGTTGTGATTTCTAACATATATTAAATGAGGAATGATTTAAAAAGAAGAAAAATATTTTCAAAAGTAACAGTAGATCTGAAATGGCATGTGGTAGCCATTTTAAGAAACAGAATAGACATAGATAGTTCTGAGCTATAACCTTAGATTACTAGATAAAAGGTGTGCAGCTGCACAAAATAAAAATTGTTTAACTAAATTATATGTGTAAACACACAAACAGCCCAAACTTCAAACATGCAAAATAACATGAATTATGCCTAAGTGTTTACTATAAAACATGCTAAACAATGAGTATGATTATTCCTGTTATTCAAGAAATAAAAGCTCCTTTAATGACTTAATAAAGTCAAATTTAAAAATGACTATCAAATTATTTTAACCAACATATGTTATATTTTATTTTTTCAGGATAAATAGCAAGTGGGGACCCTAATTTTTCAAGATGAATTTTGTTGAAATTAGAGACTCAAAACTAAATTTGGAAGAAATCTCCACCTTAGTTTCTTCTCCTACTTGTGGTGCAACTTCAATTTTTATTGGTACAACAAGAAATACATTTGAAGAAAAAGATGCAAGTACTATTAATAGACTGATTAGAATCAGCATAGAAAGGCACTTATATTATGCTTCACTAACTACATTATCTATCTATACATACATATACACACACACACATTCATATGTGTGTGTGTGTGTATATATATATATATATATATATATATATATATATATATATATATTGTAATAACCACATAAGGTATAAATAAAAAAATATATGATTTTGCTTTTAACACACAAATTTATTAAACTTCATCAGAAATTACAACTGAATTTAATATTTTACTATTATAATAAGAACTCTTGCTCTCATGGGTCTCTACTGGGTTTGACAACGGACAGAATCGAACTATTAAAAAGACCCAACATTTATGTTTTAAATTAAACAAAAGTATCAACTAAATTTATTAATGAACTTAACCTATAGATTGCTTCTAACTTTATTATCAAAAGAAGAGAACGACATCTGACTGTTATCCTTTAATAACGTTTACATCTGTTAATATTATACATTCCAACTTACGGTTTCTCAGGTTTACTTCGACTCGTTCTTTAGACACGCACTTTATAGCTTGGACATTCACTCACTGACTAACACAATATCTGAGTGACAATATCCCCGGTGCTCGTCGTGACACTACTTGACGTCGTTTGCTGCATCCAGGTCGCCTACCATCGAAGACAGGTCAAATTCACCTACTCATACAGATAGAGCTTCTGTATTTTAAAAATTTTTGTAGTTGTTATAGTTTTGCTGACTGATGCTGACTATTTCTGTCTCAAACTCCAACCACGATGCATTCAGCACGCTGGCTCCACTCTGACTGTCTCTGACTATGCTACACGTTCGATGCCCACAGCATCTCTCTCTTACGCTGACTGTCTCTCGTTCCTCTCCCACGTTCTCTGTCGATGTTCACAGAACCCCTCTCCTACGCTGATTGTCCTCACAATAGGTTATTTCCCCTATATATACCACTAGCCTCCTTGTTTTTCTCTTGATGCAAAATTCCGTCGCAACGGCGCGGTGACAGAATCCCATTACCGAAATTTACGTCCCGGCCGCTGGAGTCCTTTCGCCGGCTGCTATCTTTTGTCCGAAACCCGACAATTGCGACAGGTCCAATTTGTCTTTGGACCTCTCCCCTCACAAGTGCGCGATACTAATTTCTCCAGATCCTAAGTCAACAAGTGCCTGGACCCTTACACCCTCTGACTCTCCTTGCAGCTGCAGTTATTTCGCCCCCGCAATTACTCAGGACTCGTCGGCCTCACCCGACTCGCACAATATCCTTTCTTACAAGTCCCAAGCAAATACGCCACTTGTCAGGTCATTCATCAGAGACAATAACCTGCTCTAACATAACCACTTTGGGACCATCTGCTCAGCCACGTTCTGCGTTACAAATTCGCCACGCCGCTCCCCAAATCAATAAGTTACTGGACCCGCAATTACTCTTTAGACCTAATTGCCGCACTGTCACACCGCCCCTACAAATTACGGCTTCCTCTACGCCGCCCACCAGCACTCATCCTAGATAAATGTCTTACCGCTCCGTCTTGTCACCTCGTGACAGGACCCGCAATTACTTTTCCCTCGCATTCTCTTTACGACATGTGCACTGTTTTTAAACCAATGCATTATATTACGCATTACATTACAATGCATCCCCTAAATGCATTACAATATATATATATATATATATATATATATATATATATATTGTAACGGTACGTCACTCTGCTCGACTAAAACAGAGGTCAAAGCGAATTTTATAAAGGATGAGGTTGGGGATCACCGAGGAAAACCGTGGAGGGACGTGACCAGATTCGACGGTGGCAAATGAAATTCGTAAACCCAGGGTACTTTACAGCTTATAATTTCAAAACAAATCAAATACAATTCACTCAAGAAGATTCAGAACAGTTCACTAGCCCCGAGTCTAATACACAAGAAAAATCGGTCGACCATCCACACGTTAAACAGGTACTTAACGTTCGTCCTCGTTCAACCCTGGGGTGGCGCGTTGAAGTCTGGCCTGGCTCGTCAACTCGCTGGTCGCAGACGTCTGGGATGACCGAGTCGACTGGATTCCACACGACCGAGGACGACTGCGGGCGGGCGGCGGAGTGTTGGGCGAACAACCTCGTTGACGGCGATGCACGAAGGTGGTTCCTTCCAGGTCGTAGAAGAAGACTGTATTCGCTCCGGGCTCTCTCACTAAAAGACTGTGTACGCTCCGGGCTCTCTCACTAGAAGAAGACTGTGTACGCTCCGGGCTCTCTCACTAGAAGAAGACTGTGTTCGCTCCGGGCTCTCTCACTAGAAGAAGACTGTGTTCGATCCGGGCTCTCTCACTAGAAGAAGACTGTGTTCGATCCGGGCTCTCCCACTAGAAGAAGACTGTGTTCGATCCGGGCTCTCCCACTAGAAGCAGACTGTGTTCGCTCCGGGCTCTCCTGCTAGAAAAAGACTGTGTTCGATCCGGGCTCTCCCACTAGAAGAACAAAATTTTGGGGTCCACTCGCCAGCTCGCCTCGGGCCCCCGGCTGATTGGTCGAAGATCGGCCAATCCTCGAGACCTTCCGGTCGCCGCTTCACCAGGCAGAAGTTGTACCTCGGCCACGTGGGTCCGTATCGGGCACAAACCACGGGCCCTATTATCCCTGTTATCAAAACACACGCAATCGCACCACCCAACGTCTGTTCAACACAACTGATAAAACAAAGGAAAAATTTAAAAAAAGAAATAAATTTGTATAGCGCAGCAGTGACTGAACCGTCTGTTCTGTCACAATATATAACGCATTAGGATAGGAAAGAGAGACAGTGATGCCAAATTACCTGCAATTGGTCCAGTCTGGCATAGTTGGAAGTTCAAATCTTTGAGGGCCTGAGCCCCTTTTGTGATGATTGATTAATAAATTTGTGCCCAGCTGTCACACAGTTCAGATCTTCCTGATGAATGGGGCTCAGGCCCTTGAAAATTTGAACTTCCACCTATGCCAGACTTCAGGTAAGTTGGCATCACTGTCTCTCTTTACAATTCTAATGTGCTATTTAATTTGGCCTCATCACATTTTCCTGATATATACACAACCCCTCACCAAAATCTACTTTAGTGCACTGCAATAACTCTATGCCATTTTCCACCTAGCCTACACAGGACTGAAATTCAATGAAGATATAAAAAAAAAGATCCTTCGTGCAATGCTCCCTATTGCCTTCAGAATAACCTTATAGTATCCATTTAAACACCTCTTTGTTTCAACTATATAACTCTTATAATGTCAATAATAACTGAAAAGGGCAAAGTGAACTATAAATATGACTAAAGTATGCTTGTTATTTGCTTACACAAGTCCAATATATTTATATTTACAATCCTGTCACCATATCATGGCTTATACAATGCTGTTTGCAGTTAACTCAGGTCTGAATGCTGGGAGCAGACGTGTCAACATTTTGCTTCATAGGCACCCGTCAATTACGCTACCATGCATATCTAAGAAAATTAAATATGCATGATTGGTGGGAAGACACTGTTGTTACTGCGTCTTAACTCTCATCTGGTTCCTATTGTGAACTATTTTAAAAACCTAACCTTTTTCAATTATTCCTCATTATAGCTTGTAAAAGATTTAACATTTTAAGTGTACAAGATTTTAAATATTTTTTACAGTATTTGAAAATAATTTCATATTGAAATCACTGCTGAGATACGTAATTGTCTGACTAAAAATTGTTTATCAATTTATCAAGGTTAATTTCTACATACAGGTTATCCAGCTTGAATATGAAGCTTATATTCCAATGGCAAAAAAAGTTTTGTATCAGATATGTGAAGAAATAAGAAGAAAGTGGAATGTTTTAAATATTGCCATATACCACAGGCAAGTTAATTCATTATACTTTTGATATCTTATTTCAATCAGTAACTTATATCTTCTATTACAGACTGGGAATTGTTCCCGTTGAAGATTCTAGCATTATTATTGCAATTTCTTCTTCTCATCGATGTGAATCTCTTGAAGCCGTGTCCTATGCTATCAACACCGTGAAAGAAAAAGTGCCAATATGGAAGAAAGAAGTGTATGCTTCAGGATCAGTTTGGAAAGAAAATCAGGAATGTTCGTGGAAATGCAAATAAAATTAATTGTACCAATTTTTTGGGAAGTTATCTTTGGTAGTGCTGTAGATATTTAAAACAATTTATTAAGCATTGTGAATTCTCAAGTTTTTTAATTAGTAGCTTGAATGTCAATTGTATTTTTAATTATTAAACTGCAATATATTACATTTAAAATATTCCACTTTCTTCTAAAATTGTCTTCTCTCTCTCCCCCCCCCCCCATCTGAATTAAAAAAATATAATCAGAAAAATAGCCAAATATAAATAAGGTTTTTTGAGTTTTGTAAACTGACGAGTGCAGTTGTGTCGCTCTAGCCTCTTCTTAGCACCTGAAAAAAGGGACAGGGATCCCAGAAACGCTGTGTGGTATTTATATTATCACTTATTTTGTCTGAATTTAAGTCTTATTATGGATTTTATACTGTTAATGTTTTCTTTTGCCCAATTTGGAGAGGCAGAAACGACTGTAATCTTCCTGTACTGGAAACATGTTTGTCAAATTTTTCAACTGCTCCTTCCTATCTTTCAATTACTTAGATATAATTTATCTTATTACAATCTTTTCTCTAAATCATGCAGTGGGAAAGCTCAAACAAACTACCATTTCATATAAAGTGGATTATAAATTTGATGACGATTGTGATTCTACTGATGAACAAGTTTAATGTGATTTTGTGGAGATTTAATTGCCCTATTAGCCTAACAAAATGTGGAAATAATGGTTAATAATTTGTTTTCCAATTTTCTACTCGTCATGCACAACATATGTCTCAGCTAATCCTTTTTATGTCGAAATAACTCATTTGATTAAGGTTTACTATATTATAGTGGTCTCTAACTTTTACACAATTCAGAAGCAATAATAATTTTTCTTCTTGTAATATGTTGTCATATCAGTAACTTTAAAAAATTATATATTTTTCAAATTGTTTTTTAAGTTAGCATTGATTCAATATATTAAATTTACTTGAACAAGCCTCAGTATTGTAAATATAATTGACAGAATTTAGAAAATATTCAGAGCAGGTGAACCTTCCCAGAGAGCTCTGGAGGAGCCTACCTTGGGGATGCCTTCACATCTCTTCGGTTTTTGAACTAAGGTTCCCACATGCCAAGGTACCTCGGCCTGTTTTGAGAGGTGTATGTTCCAGGGTCGCTGACCTTGGGCATACGGTAATAGTAGTCCGCTATTCCTATTGGAATAGTCGGCCAGCTGCCTCTAAACTGGACAATGTATGGCGAGGGGAAATCTGCGACCCCACAGAAAACCCCTCTCCCACAATCGGAAGGGCGTGGGACAAGTATCAAATGCCCGACCTACCTGATGCAGGATTATAGAGGGTTTTCCCTGCATCAATTTCAGGTGAATTGCCGGGTAGGACCCTTAAACCTTTAGCAACAGCCAGTACGCAAGCCAATATCAGCTGGTCCATTGCTGAAGGAATATTAATTCCCCAGCAAAGAGGTATATATATGTCTCTGTTCCCCAGCAACACCAAATACCCAGTGCTGCCAATTTTTTAATTCCTCAAATGTCTATACTGCGAGAAAGTATTTAGTAAATGTTTAAACTTTACCTGAAATATTAAATAATAATAGTGGAGATTGGCCAATGCCAGAATTTATTTATTATCATTAAAATTTACAATTAACTAACATGTAAGTTTCTTTCCTTTGTTTAAGGACCTCTTCAGGTGTATATTATTAAAGAAACTATATATAATGTAAATTTGAATAAACGAATATAACAGAAATAATGTAGACATCCTCCATCATCTTCCAAGACCGAAAAAGTATTTAACAAACACACGAAACCGTGGCTAAATGAACGTAACCAATTTTCTAAAACCAAACAAATTATTAATATCATTTATGGCCAATTAAGTCAGATAAAATTATTAAATTGTGTTTAATGTTTAATTATATTTACAAAAAATTAAGTAATGATAAACCACATAATGTTTTGACCCAACATTTGGAATTACAATATTGTTAGTAGTCAAAGAAGAGAAGTAACTTTGATGTAAAATTTTTATAATTTATATATTAAAATAAACACGTCCAAAATTACTCATAACTAACCGATTGATGAATATAACTATGTTGAACAAAATTTTGACCCATTTGCACAATGAATTATTAAAACATTGTATGTTTCAATTCAACCATTTTTTTCCGTAAAGAAAAGATAACATCCAACACTAGTTGAGACACTGGTAATAATGTTCCCATCATTTGGAACTATAAAGTGAAAGCAATGTTATACGTAATGAACAGCTTTTGAGTGTTGTCAACTGACTGGTGCAGTTGTGTTTCCCTAGGCTCTTCTTAGCACGTGACGAAAGGAACAAGGATCCCAGAAACGTTGTGTGGTATTTATGTTACCCTTTTTTGTTCGTATTAGCTATCTTTCTTATTCATTATTTGAAATCAGACATAATCTTTTTCATTTTAATGTTTTACGTATATGAGATACACTTTACGGGAACAGGAACAATTTAAACGAAGTTCAATTAAATATTTATTCATAGTTGCTTGAAAAAGGCTTCAAGTAATCCGACTGTATTTATCTAATTAATACCCAATCACGAATATGTATTCTGATAAACAATGATAGTCATCTAGATGCTTTGACACTAAGATTTGTCTACATCAGGCCTGTCCAACGCGGCGCCCGTCGTCTCGTTTCTTGGCGTCCTCCATATATATTTAACTAGCTGAGTGCTGGCGTTGCCCGAGATGTCATTTATCCTTAACCCTCCGATTTGTTTCGTTATTTTTATGTAACGCAACTCGACCCCCCTATCCCTAAATATGTTATCGGCCAGGTTGCATTGTTTGAAAACTAACTAAACTAAATTAATAATGTGGTACTTAATTTAGTAATTTTCGAAATTAAATAATTAATTTTTATTTAAATTAAAAACTATTTGTTTAATTTTATTTATTTTTCTGCAAATCAATTTTTTAAGCTTAATGATGTTGGCGTTCCCATATTCATATTCTTCGTATTCCGTAATTATTTTTTATAATTTTTTTTATAAATTACTGTACTTACAATAATTACAAATGTAAAATTATAGTCAATCATTTTTTTATTCGTTCTATAAGTTTTCATATAAAGTCCCATAAACACATTAAATGACTTTCTATAATATGAAGGAGAAGAAACAGTAGCTGGTGTCTCGTGCAGTTCCCAATATTCACGTGCATTTCATGTTCTCATCTTAAATAAAATAACGCACAGACGGAAATAATTTTAATAAGGAAGACAGCTATCCCCGTGTAAATTATTAACTAATTTTTCACGGTTACGCACCAGGTTCTGGATCTTGATGTTCTCCACGGCTGTCTGCAGCCTGTATGGCGCTGCATGACTTTTTTTTTTTTCCAGCCTCCTGTACTTTTGGTCAGAGTTCCTTCCTGGAGTGGAATCTACTCTGCTTTTACGGAGAAATTTATACTGCCTTAGATACTTGGTAACTTTTGCTTGATTGGGTGTCGCTTTCCGGAGTTGTTTTTCATAGCGGTTGCTATGTTTTAACGCCTTTACGGCTGCCTAACTGGTTGCGGACACTTGCATTCACTCTCACATTCACTCACACATTCATACCAATGGGCTGCTGCTATTTCTTGGATTCTTCTTTGCTGTCTCTTCGCTGCTTATTTCTTCGGCGCTCTGCGCCAAGAAGGGGAATAAGGAGATTGGGAGAGAATTTTGAACTTATGTAAATAGGAAATGTATAAATATAACTCTGTTTGTATAAATATATCTCTGTATAAATAAATAAATAAATGTATAAATATATAAATGACTTTTTAAGGTTTCACCGGTTTTACAGGAATATCGTCAGGGGCCGGTTCCTGTTTACCTTCTTATCTGGGTCGTAGTTCCCAAGGGAGGATACCAGTTCGTTGTCGGAGGCGGCGGCGGTGAGGTAGAATCTCTCGGAGATACCGAGGACTCTGTCCCACAGGTGCTCTACTCCTGACATTTCCCTGACTATTATGTTTTGGAGTTTGGGCGGCAGGTGCAGGGCTCTTCGGAGACACCTCCTCTGTAGGACAAGAAGTTTCCTGAGGTGGGTCTCTGCAATGGTTGCCCATACTGGGCAGGCATACTCGATGATTGGCCTGATAAGAGAGATATAAATGGATATACCTACCCTGGGTGATATTTTCGACCGAGGGTTGAAAACGGGGTAGAGCATACATAATCTGGAAATCACCTTTCTTTCCAAGTCTTTTATGTGGTGCCCCCCCCCCAGGTGAGCCGTGTATCCAGGGTTACCCCTAGGTACTTGGCTGTACTGGTCCACGGAATCGTTTCTCCAAATAGTTGGAGCACGTGTTTCGTCGTACCGGGTTTTCTCCTCGTGAACATCAGAGCCTGGCTTTTCGAGGCATTTATTTTAATTCGCCAGTTAGAGGCCCATTCCTGGATTCTCTGTAGGCCCGTGCACAGCCTAGCGCCGACTACATCCTGGTCTCGTGATGTGCTGATGAGAGCCGTGTCATCTGCGTATAGAGCAATGTCTGACCCGGGTCCTGGCTTTGGTATGTCCGATGTAAAGATAGTGTATAGGACAGGACCTAGTACACTTCCTTGTGGGACCCCGGCTCGAACGATTCTCCTCGAGGACATGGTCGAGTTCATTTTAACTGAGAACGTCCTAGACCTCAGGTAGTGCCCTATAATTTGCACATAGCAGTTTGGCATGCCGGAGCGTGCCAACTTGCACATTAGGCCTGACTGCCAGACGTAGTCAAAGGCCTTTGCAACGTCCAGGAACACTACTCCGCAGAATTCCCGCCTCTCATAATTTGTTGAGTGGTCGACAGCGTCTTCCTGAAAGCGAACTGGAAGTTAGGAATTAGCTTCAGTTCATCAATATGGACCTGTAATCTTACAAGTAGGATTCTCTTGAAAACCTTCGAGAGTGTCGGCAACAGGGAAATAGGTCTATAATTGTTTGGAATCCTCCAATCCTTACCTGGCTTTGGGATGGCGACTATTGTGGCGTGCCGCCATGCCCTGGGGTATCTCCGCTGTTTTAGTAGCTCGTTGAAAACGTTGCAGATGTATTCGACGGCCTCCGGCGGCAGGTTCCGGAGCAGGATATTCGGCAGGCCGTCTGGTCCGGGGGCCTTATTTGTCGGAAGCTTACGAAGGATTCTTCTCAATTCCTCCATCGTGACTTCGGGAATTTCGTGTTCCTCGTGGGCGGTCCTGTAAAAATAATTACTGAGAAATCTATTTACATACACTACCTGGTTAGGGTCTTTTGGATCCTCAACTGGGCGGAAGTTTTCTTCGAAGGCGTCGGCTAGAGCCTCAGCCTTTTCAGAGTTGCTATACGCCGTTCCATTGTTTCCCTGTAGAGGTGGGACTCTGGTCTTCTTCCTCATGAACTGGCGCGTGGCTTGTCAAAGTGTCCCATCTGCGATGTTCAAATTAGTCAGCCTTGCCTCCCATTGCTCATCCTTGTGCTTCTGGGAAGCAGCTCTAATTTCCCGGGCCAGCCGGTTCATTAAAGCTTTAGCCGGCCTACTTCTGGTATCCTGCCAGATTTTCCTTACCCTGTTTTTCTCCTTGATTTTATCAAGGATCCACTGCGGGAGGTCGCTCGCCCGAGGGCCGAAGGGTCGCCTTTTCCTGGAGGTCTCGTTGGCGCAGTGGATTGTCATCTCCGTGATGAACTCCACTGCGGCGTTGTAATTACCTGGGTCCGGTGCTTCGGTGATGGAGTCGCCGAGTCCTTTCCTGAATTTCTCCCAGTTGACGTTCTTGTAGTTTCTGGGTCCAGCTTCAATTTCGACGTCAGCTTGTAGCCTGAAAATTACAGGGTTATGGTCAGAGGATAAAGCATGTACAGTATGGCATTCCTAGATACCTGTTATGTTTTTCGTTACGGCGATGTCTACGACGTCTGGGGTTCGTCCGCCAGGCGGGTAATGGGTCGGTTCCTCCGGGGCCCAGACCTGCACTCCCTGCTTGACTACGCGCCGTAACGCTATGCCACTGCGGTTGCACACCCTGCTGTTCCACTGGGTGTGCTTCGCGTTGAGGTCTCCCATTAAGACGACCTTCCTCCTCAGTGCCAGGATCTTCTCGACGTCTTCCTTGTCTAGTCGATGCTGGGGTGGATGGTAGCCGCTGACTACGAGGACTTCGCCGTTCCGTGTCTCCAGGACAACGCCCGCTGCCTCGATTGTTGGCGTGGCCGGTAGCGGGACGTAGTGGTGCGGAATGCACCTCTTTACGTACACCGCTACTCCTCCTCCTGCTGTGGGCCTGTCCGTTCTGTAGCAGTTGTAGTTGGCAACTCCAACTGCTACTCCGTTCTTCAGATGCGTCTCTGTAACAAAGAAAACGTCGATATTTTTATTAGTTACTAGCTGGGTGCCCGGCGTTGCCCGAGATGTCATCCATAAGACTCCAATTTTGGTTACTTTTGCGCTATTTTTATGTAAAGCTCCTCGAACCCTATCCCTAAATGAGCTCACCTCCCATGCCGAAGGGGGATGAAGTCATTGACTAAATATATCGGCCGTTTTTACATGTTAGAAGATGACAAATATGCGATAATGAAAAAGAATGTATTTCACGCAAAAATCGGCCGATTACATTGTCTGAAAATTTATTCCCCCGCCCAACACCTCCCAAACCCGTCGCGTTACCCAGGTTGTCACAATTAGATTTAGATTCAGCGACATTCATAGTCTCTGAATTGATTCGAATCTCGGTTGTTTTTGCGGGATTTTATTTAATGTACCTCCACCCCACCCCTAAGCTTGCTCCCCTCACAGGGGTTAAATTATACACAAACAACATCGGTATAAATACTATCAAAGTAATTAACCCCAGGAAATAATTATCGCAAATATCGACCGTTTAACATGTTTGAAATTTTTCACCCCTGACCACTCCCGCTTCGGGGACTTAAACGGTCAAGTTTAATGTCATAATTAAACTCAGTGACAATCCTGATAGTTTCTGGTTTATTTTTATCTAATGCTACTTCCACGCCAACCCTTAAGGGTGCACCCTTTCGAGTCCGAAAGGGGTTGAAATTATACACTGAGAACATGTAGGGAAATTTTATTAATCTAATTCATCCCGAAATATCTTTAATCGACCCAAAAAACGGCCGGTCAACTCATCCCAACCCAGCCGATACCCGCGCGTTGGCCAGTTTGTCATAAATAAATTCAGCGACATCCATTACCTTCGATTTGACTCGAATCTCGGTTGTTTTCCCGTTATTTTCTTGTAAATCCCCTCCATCCCCACCCCTATCATGCCTACAAACAACTTGGGTAGAAATACTATCAACGTCAACGGTCCCGGCATTTATTTATTACACGCTAATATCGATGATTTAACATGTTTGAAAAATTCCACTCCGTCCATTCCCGTCTCAGGGGATTAAATGGATAATTGAATATCATCTCAGATAACATCGGTTGAAACACTGTTTTTTTTTCTTTTTTTCTTTGATTCCTAAAAATATTTATCTGCCTAAATATCCACTGTTTTAGCATGTTTGAAGTTTCCACCCACTCCCCTAAGTGTGCTTCCCTCTCATGCCGAAAGGGGTTATATTTTACAAACTACATCGGTATACATATTATCAATGTCATTGACCTCGCCAATTAATTATTTAACGCAAATATCGATCATTTAACATGTTAGAAAAATTCCACCCCATCCGATCCCGCCCCTTGGGGTTAAATGGCCAATATGCTATAATTGAACTGGGCGACATCCATAAGCTTGGATTTGACTCCAATCTCAGTTGTATTCGCGTTATTTTATTGCAGCGTTCCTCCACCCAACACCTAAAAGTGTTCTACTAATAAGCCCGAAAAGGGTTGAAGTTATAATCTGTGAAAATGTAGAGAAATCTCATTGATCCCGAAAAATATTTAGTTGAAAAAATCGGTTGATTGACATGTTTGACAATTTCCAACCCCGACCCCGCCCGTCCCTGGGAGGTTAATTGCTAGTTTATAGCATAATTAAACTCAGCAATATCCATAACTTTGCTTTTGACTCCAGTCTCGTTTGTATTCGAGTTATTTTTTTGTAATATTCCTCCACCCCCACCCCTAGAGTTCTCCTTTCCCATGCCGTAAAAGGTTAAAATTTTACTCACATACAAACACTATTAATCATTTTTATATTTATCCGACTCAAATATCGGTTGTGTTAGCATGTATAAAGATTTCCACCCCCGCTTGGGAGACTTAAACGGCAACTTGAATATCATAATTAAACTCACGGACAACCATAACCCTGGATTTCAGTATTAAACATATGGAAGATGCAGAGAAATATAATAAATTTCAGCGAACCAGAAAAATATTTATTCGACACAAATATCGACTGCTTAACATGTTTGAAAATTTCAATCCCCATCCATCCCCGCTTGGGGAAGTTAAACTGTAACTTAAATGTCACAATTAAACACAGTAATAAATATAACCCCGGATTCGACTTGAAACTGGAATGTGTTTGCGTAATTTCATGTAATGCCACTCCACCCCCAACTCTTAAGGTTGCACCACTCCCATGCCTAAAAGAAGTTGAAATTATACACAGATGAAGTGAAATTTTATAAATGTTATTGATCCAGAATTATATTGATTCGACTCAAAAATCGGCCGGTTAGAATGTTTGAAAATTTCTTTCCCCGCCCACCCACACTCATCACCGCCAATTCCCACTCACCCCCGTGAGTTTCTCAGTTTGTTATAAATAGTCTCAGCGACATCCATATCCCCCAATTTGACACGAATCTAGGTTGATTTGGCGTTAATTATATGAAACGTCCCTCAACCCCCACACATAAGGGTGCTTCCCTCGCATGCCTAAAGGGGATGAAATTATACACAAACAACATCAGTAGAAATACAACCAATATAATTAACCCAGAAAAATATTTATTCAACGCAAATATCTGCCGTTTTTACATGTTCCAAAATTTCCACCCCGCTACCCTTCCATCTGAGGGGTAAATGCCAAGTTGAATGTCATAACTAAACTCACTGACATCCGTAACCTTCGATTTGTCTCCAAACTCGGTTGTATTCGCGTTATTTTTCTGTAAAGCAACTCGACCCCAAACCCTAAGGGTGCCCTTTTCCCAGGGCGTAGGAGATGAATTTATATTCAGATAACATCGGTAGAAACACTATCAATATCTGTAACCCCTATAGATATATATCCGACCAAAATATCGACTGTTTTAGCACTGGTTTAGCATGTTTAAATATTTCCACCCCCGCTAATGGGGGTGGTAGACGCGTCTCACCCCGACAGTGTTTGTTTCCTGGTCGTAAAGACCACGTGTACGAAATTTGGTGAAATTTGCTCCACCGGTGTAGATTTGTATAACGAACATACAAATATATATACAAACATACATACACTCATTTTTATTTATAAGAAGATAAATTGTTACATTAGAAGACGATTTCATAATATGCATATATATATATATATGTGTGTGTGTGTGTGTGTGTGTGTCACTTAATGTAGCAATATTTAAATTCGAGATTAATTACACTGTGACAAAGCAGATATATTCAACGATCATCAACATGACTGAGCAAACGTTGAAAACATCAAAACAAAAACCTTTCTTCCACTGACACAGCCTGACGATGTTACAAATATGTACAGAAACGTTTTTGTGTTGTTAATTAAAGATTTTATGATTAATAATTATTTTAAATTATAAAAATCGTCTGTTAATGGCCGTTAAGGATGTTCATTGTTAAAAACAGACGTGAAAATAAAATATATGACTAATATTTAGGTATAAAGAGCTGACAATTTGCAGAGAAACAAAATAAATTATTCCATTTTAAATAAATGAAGAATATTTATTCAGATCAAAACATCATAGTTACACAGGTTTTTAAAAATATATATGTCTGGTTCGACAGCTTAATTTTTTTAAATATAAACATGTTAATCGTAAATGGGTTATTGTTTCCTAAACCCTGTAACTTCAATTACAATTTTGCTTCGAAGCTAACTGGTTTCCCTCTTGATTAATTTATATATTAATTTGGTTTTAAAATGAAAAAAATTTACGTCTGATTGACGTAATATTGAATAAGAATGATAGTCAATTGAGACATTAAAAGGTAATATAAATACCACTGGGATCCTTGTTCCTTTCGTCAGGTGCCTAGAGCGACACAACTGCACGCGTCAGTTGACAAAACTCAAAAGCGACAAAAAGGCAACGACAAAGGGACAGCAGACAGTTCAGCGTAACAACAATTAACATTAATTGCCGAATTCTCTAGAGAAGACTTCTGCACACACGCCATAGAGATCAAGAGCCTCCTGGAGTTCGTCTCCGACGCTAAACTATCATCCGCTATTTGAAACGTTGTTCACAATTGGAAATTATGTAAATACTTTTAGAGGGTCCCCAATAACCAACAGGTTGACGCGACCATAAATCAATTTTTTTAAAAAACAATAAGGAAGTAACGACGGTGATAGAAACAGAAGTTTTAGCGTAACAATAAGGGATCGCAGCAATTGCTGAGTTTGATAGTATCTCTATGTACATTAATTGCTGTGTGATCTTTGATTTAATGTGAATCATCCCTGACATGAGCCTGTAATTTTTGTTTTATTTAAGAACGGTTTCTTTCTCGTCTTCCATACAACAAAATTATTAAATAATTCCGTTTTATTTGCTTTTCAGTTGGGTATTTTATTTCTGCCTGTCGTCACTAATTCATATCAGTATTGCAGACCTTTTAATTCTATATTATTAATTAATATATTAATATAATTAATATATTATATATAATTAATTTTATATTACCCTTTTTTGTCTGTATTGGCTATCTTTATTATTCATTAATTTGGTTTCATTAAGTCTCTGCTTTTATGAAAATCTGTGTCATCTTCAGTATTTCAACTTATTTGTTCAATTAAGTTTTTATCCTGATGAGATTTTGATATTTTCCTCTTGCGGGCCACATAATTTTGAATATCCTACTATTCATCATTTTAAAATATTTATATACCTCTTTCTGCATAGGAAAATAATGGAATTTGAAACGGAGAGCTGTTAATAGTGAGTAAAGATATTTATAAATTGTTTTTGGATCCCGGGTCGACTGGTCTGTCCTTGGCGGCAAAGTTGCTCTCTCGGAGGATGACTAGAGTGTAGATATAGGATAGCTGATAAGGCTGTCCTTCGCAGGAAGTTGGCAGATCTAATAGTCTACAACTCCTCCAGATACTCCAAAAAGTCCAGCGCCCTCGCAAGATCCAAGGAATCACAGTGACTGTGTCCGTAACAGGGGGAAAATCATTTCTGTAGTACAGATTGTCATAAATAAACTCGGCGATATCTAATACCTTCCATTTGACTCGAATCTCGATTGTTTTTACGTTATTTTCTTGTGAATCACCTCACCCCTAACCATGCTCCACCCTCAGGCCGCAAGAAGGGTTGAAATTTTTCACACATTACATAGGTAGAAATACTATAAATCTAATTACCCCTGGAAAATATTTATTGGATTTTAATATCGGTTGTTATTTCTTGTTTCAATAATTTCACCCCCGTCCAGCTCCACCACTTCAAGTAAATGTCATAATTAAACTCAGCGACATCCAGAACCCCGGATTTTTCTGTAATCTCGGTTTTATTCGCGTTATTTACTTGTAACGCCCGTTCACCTTCACCCCCAAGAGTGCTCATTTCCCGTTCTGTAAGGGGTTGCAATTATACTTAGATAACATCGGTTGAAACACTATGTATCTCTTCGATCTCTGAAAATATTTAGCTGCCTAAATATTATCATGTTTGAATGTTTCCACTCTCTCCTATAAGTGTGCTTCCAGAAAGGGGTTGAATCAGTTTGTCGCCAATTAAGAAGGCAAAAGGATTACGCAAAAAATCTTCGCGGACGTACAAGAGGTCTTCCGTTTTTTAACTCACGGAGAAGTGTTGGTCAACCGTTACAAGAAGAACAAGGGTCATCAACTCCGGTGAAGCAGAAACAACATCGGTAAATATATTATCAATTCTATTGACCTCGACAATTAATTATCTAACGCAAATATCGACCGTTTAACATGTTAGAAAAATTCCACATCCGACAACTCCGTCTACCCTCACTCCTAGGGGTTAAATCTCCAATTGAATGACCTAATTAAACTCGGTTACATCCATAACCTTAGATTTTACTCTAATCTCGGTTATATTCGCGTTATTTAATGGTAGCGCTCCTCCACTCCATCCCTAAGGAAGCTATACTGCTAAGCTCGAAAGGGGTTGAAATTATTCTCAGAGAACACGAAGGGAAATTTTATGAATCTCATTGATCCCGAAAAATATTTAGTCGTCGCAAAAATCGGTAAATTGACATGTTTTACAATTTCCACCTCCGTCATTGGGAGGTTAATTGCTAGTTGAATGCCATAATTAAATTCAGCGTTATTCATAACTTTAGGTTTGACTCCAGTCTCGGTTGAATTCCAGTTATTTATTTTTTGTAACGGAACTCCACCCCCACCTTTATGGGTGCTCCCTTCCCTTTCCGTAAAAGGTTGAAATTTTATTCACATTCATTGGTACAAACACTATTAATTACTTTTACCCCGAAAAATTTTATCTGACTCAAATATCGTCCGTGTTAGCAGGTTTGAAAATTTCTACCCCTAACCACCCTCACTTGGGTGACTTAAACGGCAACTTGAATATTATAATTAAACTCACTGACAACCATAACCCTGGATTCGAATCCAATATCGATTGTGTTTGCGTTATTTTTATAGAAATCCACTACACCCCCACCCTTAAGGGTGCTCCACTCCAAATCCCGAAAGAGGTCAATATTAAATATATGGAAAATGTAGAGAAATTTTATAAATCTCAGTGAACCAGAAAATATTTATTCGACGCAAATATCGACTGCTTAAGATTTTGAAAATTTAACCCCCGTCCACCCACGCTTGGGGGAGTTAAACTGTAAGTTGAATGTCATAATTAAACACAGTGATAAATAATACCACGGAATCGAGTCCAAACTCGAATGTATTTGCGTTATTTTCATTTAATGTCACTCCACCCCCAACCCATTCCGAAAGGTGTTGAAATTATACACAAACCACATCAGTAGATATACAATCAATATAATTAAACCTGAAAAATTTTTATTCAACGCATATATCTGTCGTGTTTGCATGTTCCAAAATTTCCACCCCACCCACTCCTGCCCCTGGGGATTAAATGCCAAGTTGAATGTCATAATTAAACTCAGTGACATCCATAACGTTTGATTTGACTCCAATCTCGGTTGTTTTCTCATTATTTTCCTGTAAAGCATCTCCACCCCCACTGCTAAGGAAGCTTCTTTCCAATGCGGTTAGGGGTTGAAATTATACACACATTACATCGTTACGAACACTATTAGTCTCTTTGACACGGAAAAATATTTATCTGGCTCTAATCTCGGCCGTTTTAGCATGTATGAAATATTCCCCCCCAGTCCACCCCCGCTCCTGGGGGTTGTAGACGTGTTTCACCCCAACAGTGTTTTTTTCCTGGTCGCAAAGAACACGTGTACGAAATTTGGTTAAATTTGCTTCACGGGTGTAGATTTGTATGCGGAACAAATAAACATACATACAAACATACACTCATTTTTATTTATAAGAAGAAGATTAAACATTGAAGACTTACCCGGTGTATATAATTAAGACTTCTCGGGTTCCCATCCGAGTTATTTCATTAAATAGCGACATTTCAACGTCTTGACGTGATCTTCTGCCTGCCAGGTTGTAAACCCGAGAAACCTTTCCGAAATATATTAGATTTTGTTTAGTTTCCGGGTATATAGTTTTAACCCACAGCTTTCCTGCCTCATAAATCCTTAAATTTTACAAAATTGAAACACAAGCTCTAGAATAATTTTTAATATGAAACGAGTTAATTATTATTGCACGATCAGAAAAAATTTATATTAACGAGGAAACAATTACAATTGATAGTGTGAAAAACTTCAATCTTTATCATGAGTCATTTGTATAGTATAATTTTTCATATAATCGATCCCTATTGTTAATAGCTGTCTGTGATTGTTTCATTGAAGTCGATTAGTGGTGCTCGAATTAAATCAAAACAACTTAAACATTGTGTTATTCCGCACTTCCGTATTTATATAAGTGAGTTCTGATACTGATTTGTGATTGTTTATAATTAAGTTGTAAATAATTTTTAGATCTATTTTAATTAACTGACGTAAACTTTGGATGTAGTCTCAATTCTGATATATTGTTGTCAGTTAATAAGGAATTACTATATGAGAAACATTAGAGTAAGGTACGTTGATTACTTAAATAATTATGAGAAAATGGTTCCGCAACAAGAAATTAAACAATTTAGTACATTTTGTTATTTTAAACATAGGTGGTTATTGATTTTCAAGTTTTCAAAGTAAAATTTTAAAAAAAGACTTACCCATGAAATTAGACTAATTAGTAAAAATATTGATACATCTTAAACCTTACAGTAAATAGACTAAAAATGTTAGTTTTTCATACAAATAGGATAGGGATATTATGGGAAAAAAAATCGTGGGTGACAGAAAATTGTTTATCGAAAAAATATTAATTTATCTCGTTGTGAAGTATGTTCTAATTGATTTATACCAATCTGTGAACTTTATATTTATACAATGTCTGTATTTGATGAAAATTAAAAGTTCAATTGCATATATTTCCCAAATTATGAATCGTCAATGAGTAATTCTTTCTAAACGGGTCTTGAAAGAAAGGATATTATCCATAAATAAGGGGAAAGTTTTTTAAATGGCATTGCAGCTTCAGTAATTTTGCCTCCTTGTTATATTATGAATATTCTTCATCTGACAAAAGTATAAATGTGTGGTATTTATTTTTTACACTTTATTTTTGTATGTTTATTGGCTAATTCATTATATATTTGTTATACTTTATATTTTTCTTTATTCTCTGTCTGTAGTAATGAGCACAAAGGATTAGAATCAATAGGAATATTTAATGTATAATAGAATCAGGATTAATATCTGTAAGTCAATTACACAAATAATTAACAACCTGTATAACAGGCATAAAAATGACATTTATTTTGAACAATAACATTTGAAGAATTAGTGACATTTCAATCAAATGTTGGGTTCCTTGTCAGTACTATTACTAGACAGAAGAGATATAACTAATTTTACAATACTTTATGTCTGTTCTATGCATAAATTGAGGAACTTAAAAAATTCTTGTCTTGAGAAACTCACATTTAAACCTATAGCTTATATTTACAACATATTTTGTTTTATCCCTTCTGACAAATAGGATCAGTTAATGCCTGTATTTAATAATTATGGTTCAAATATTAAATTCACAACATACCTTTAATAAGCTATAGGTTTAAAATGTGAATTTCTGAAGAAAAGAATTTTCAAAGTTCCTCATTACAATTTCTTCATGGAACAGAGATAAAGTGTTGTTACTTTGGCTGTATGTGGCAATAGTATTGACAAGGATCACAACAATTGATTGAAATGTCTACAATTTTTTTCAAATGTTATTGTTCAAAATTAATTTCAATTTTATGTCTGTTATACAGGTTGTTAATTTCTTGTGTTTATAATTAATGCAGTTTTAAAATGTTAATGAAGTTTTTTTTTGTGAATAGCTTACATTATTTATTATTTTTAATACTATTATTACTGATGTGCTGTTTTAATTATTTATCATCCCAACATTAAACACTTAAAAAGGAGTCCAGTTTTTTTTTTACCAGTTAGCCAATAGATATTGTCAACAACAGTTCAAGTTGTAGTGGGAAAAGTGAGATTTTCAGGAATGTGTGGACATGAGCTTTGCAAACAAACTCAAATTACCATCCCATTAATATTAAAATGTTAATATTTTGTGAGACAGAATATGAATAAAATAATTAAGAGTTTAGAATGCAAACGTGTCACTTAGAGAAGAGGAAGGAAAGTGATAAAACTTAATATTTAATCATCACTGATAATTAACTTCAAAATACAAACAAAGAAAATACAGACTGTAACTTAAAATATGCATTTTTCATAAAGTTTTTGTCTATAATACAAATTTAATAAATAAATTTGGAATTTTAATGAATTGATCAAAACATTCCAACTAGATTTTGAAGATTTCAATTTATGAAAACTATATTTATATTATTCTATAAAGTTAATTCTTAAATACATTCTTTGTATAGTGGTATAGCATACTAAAAGTTTAAGTTTTTCCTTTCCTCAAGCCTACTGTTAAACACTAACATATATTATGATTATTTAATAAGTGTGGCGATTCAAAACAGTGAGATGAGAAAACCACCACAAACCACTTAAAGTCATTAACATATGATTGTGTAATAAATATAATGATTCAAAACAGTGAGATGATTGTCAACCATTACAAACCATTTAATGAAGTTAATAGGCACCATAAAATCAGTTTGATCTTAATTTTCCAATGTTCGAAAAAATTGTTTAAAGAATCTGTTTCTATTCCTTTGAATTCATATATAAGAAATTAAATTATACTTTAATTTTGAAAACTTTAAATAATCATCTTATGTAGGTAGTAATTTAAATATTGTAAATACGACTTATGATAAATTTAAATCTGATATGAAAATATATTCTAGAAAATAGTGATCCATTCATTGTTTTACTTCTTGAATCTTGATATCACATTTTAACAGTAAACTAAAGTTAATAATAAAATAATAGTTAGGATGTCACTCATTATATTGTGAGGCATGTGTTTTCTAAAGTAAAATATTTCAACAATAAACAGCTGATCATTTGCTAATACATCCTGAGAGAAATTGTTTGGAGTTCGTGAAAATTTAATCATAAATCATTCAAAAATTCAGAATAACTTTAAACTTTAATTTGTTGTTATTAGTGAATCTGTCTAGTTAAAATCTTGTCAAACTAATAAATTTTATGGAGTAACAAGTCATGTAAGCATAAAAAACAATTAAAAATGACTTGAATGTGACTAGTAGGACATCAGTTAACAATTTTCCCCAATGATATACTAGAAATTAAAAACTTTAATCTGAAAATTTTCATTTATATCTGGCTCAAGAAAGAATGAATAGATGTCTTACTCCATTACCATCTGGTGGTGATGGAGCAGGTCATTGATTAACATATATCCCATTCAGTTAGAACATTCATTCACTTGTTTAACACTTGCATAATATTCATATATGAGTAAGAATGACTTCATTTTTTACTTACTATTCTACAAACATTTGTTTCACATGATTATATTAGAAATTAAGAAAATCCTTTTTCATATTTATCATGTATGTTTTTTTAATAGTTTAGTATTGTACTTTGAGCATCAAATTAATTTTCCGAAATCTGCTTTTATGTGCAAGAGCTACTATATGAAGTGGTTTATGCAGTTATAAAACTGTACCAAATCACCAAAATAAAAAGTATTGATAACTAAAATGATTTAAAGGTTTTGCAAACTATGTTTGGGCTTCTAAATTATTTCAGGTTTCAATTTATTTTTGAAACAGTTCACAAGGTTTTCTCATTACTTCTTTTCAGTAGATTTATCAATGGCCCCAGCTGTTAATGGACGACATACTGGAACTGTTCCTAAAACAAAAACTCGTAATGATTCTGCACAAGGATATGTTTCAACTTTTTCTAGTCATCAACAAAGGAGTAATGTTCCAAATAATTTGGTATGTAAAATAAGTGTCTGTAAATTGTTTATTAGTAATGCACTCTACTATTAATTCTTTTATTATTTACAAATATTGAAATTTAATTTAACTTCAGTGCATAAAGATTATAGTCATGGTGTCTATGTGCAAAAATTAAAGCTATATAAATTTTTGTCCTAAGAATTTTTAATTATCATCATCTCTGTATTGCTTAAGTGTATAAATGGCAATGAAATTCTTTTTATTTTATAAATGCAAGGAATTTCAGGCTTCTAACATCATTTATTATACTATGGTTATTATCAGTGATTTCTGGAACTAATGTGAGCAGATAACACAAAATATCCTCATATTTAAATTAGACAATGTGCTTTATATGTAAGAATCGTAGAGCTAGAGTATTGGCCAGATTTTTCTGAAACTGATTTTTCTCTCTTAAAAGATCCTTTTTTGTTTTTAATTATTCCTATACAAAGTTGATTTTAAAATTGTTTTCCAAGTTTTTATGTATAATTGTTCAAAATTAAAGACTTTATTTTAACATCACCATGCTTGCTTTTTCCGCAATTAATTATCATTTAAATTTATATAAAACAAATATGGGGGCTTTTACTTAATTTTTGCTGTTCCAAAACCTGTAATTTTCTTAATTAATGAAGCAAATTGATTTCAAGACATCAAAAAAAAAATTTTTTAAAAAACATCAACCCATATTTGATATTGATAATAAAATAATAAACATGAATATTGAATTTAAGAAGGTTGAAAAGCACAATAATATCTTTCTATGAGCTTTAAATCTTGTTGTTCCATGAAGAAGTAGTGGGACTTGATAGGTTCTAAAAATAGTTAGAGAAAGCTCCAATTCTAAACTTAACTTTGGGAACATTGCCTGAAGTATGTAGGGCATGAAGAACTCATAGTAACGTGCTGATTTCAAAGTTTCATTGGATTTCTTCTTATGGTCAAGTCTTCTTACTCATTTTAATGTATTGCCTATGATTACTTTTCATATCTACTTTAAACTTTAAATCTGATAGTAATATTTTAAAATTGTAATGTAGAATATTTATTTGCTCAATTTGTAATTTTTATTGTATTCTCATACATTTCTCGTAAAATGAATTTTAAACTAACATTTTATTTCTTGTGTTAGATCATATGTTTAATCTTCAGAAGCTGTACTTTAATACAGCAGGTTTTGTTTATTTATATTCCTATATTGAACTGTACAATAAATTATTTTATATATATTTATATTGAGAAAATATCAGTGAAAACCTGAAGATGTCTGAAATAAGATTGAGATACCACATTCCACGCAGTTAAAGTGAAAGTAATCTATAAAGTCAAAATATTGTGCTAAGTAATGAAGTATTTTTGAAGGTAACAGTGTACTTTTTTGTGTGATGAAAACAGTAATAATAATTTTGAAATGAAATTTATTTTGTTAAGTTCCATGTTGTTAACTATGGAACTATGAAAACATATAATGCATTATTTTTTTCTTATATGGAAGTCATTATTCATCAACTGTTTTCTTTTGTCAAAGAAAAACTGAATATTGCAGTTTGAATAGAAAACTGAAGCAAATGAGCTACTCACTTTATTTTACCTCAGTTCTCTTTATTTTGACTACCCACTTCTGGTATCTCTCATTTTTCCTTGCTTAAACATAATTATGCTACACCTTATAAATAATTTGTCTGTTATAAACTTTGTAATCTGTACTATTGATTTAAGTTGATTATTATTATTTAGGCAAATTGTGATTAAGTTTATGAAATCATAGGTGCAGAAGGGTTTATTAAATAAAGAAACATTGGGTAACGTCAACCATCTCACTAGTACTGCATGTAATCACTTTAATATATGCGCTCCTATTTCCTGTGTTCTTGAGCATTACGGCCAATAACAAAATATAAATAATTCAAATAGTCTACATATGAATTTTGTGTTGTGTATAATATTATTTAAAATAGACAGTGATAATTAAAATTATTGGGGTGATTCTTAATAAGTTACCATTGGGACAGATAATTTCAGACTGTTGTACTACTGGTAATACTAATAATGTTTATAATTAAATAATTTACTTTAGATTATTTTCTGTCCACCTATGTGTTTCAATTATAAAATTATTTCTAAGACCAAAACTTGACTAAATTTTGTATTCAAGAAACAAAGTAAAGACATTTGTATGATTTGCATATTTCAGGCATTTCAAGACCACCATATACCTAGCTCAAGCTTACATCATAATCAGAAACGCTCTAGAAAAACAAGTAACACCAAGATTGACAGTTCTGATGCAGGTACATTCTTGAAAAGAAGTTTATTTGTAGAAATTGTTTACATCTGAACTGTGCATATTAAAATACTTTGTACACACAAAATTTAATATTTAGAAAGCATACATGCAGGTATGTGTGTGTATACTTTAACAAATACTTTAATTAATAAACCCTTTCTCTTGAAATCGTGGCAGAGTTCAGATGCTAACCTGAATAGTTGTTTAATTGTGGATGTTATTGATACCATATTAATTGTAACAATTTTAATTCATTGTTTGTGTAGTTAATTGTTGAAATTATTATTAATTGATCCCACCACTCCATTTGTTAAGGATATATCATTTCCTACAAATAGATTCAGTTTGCAACTTATATATCTATCAATTTTTATGTTTTGTTGTTTGGATACTTTTCTAAATTCACATGTTTGAATAAATATGCATGGCAAAATTTATATATATAACACTTAAGGAAAATGTGACAAGGTCAAATTAAATAACACATTTGGAAAGGAAATAGAGACAGTGATGCTGACTTACCTGAAATCAATAGTTGGTCCAGTCTGGCATAGCTGAAAGTTCAAATTTTCAAGGGCCTGAGTGAGGGTGGAAGGGGCAGTAACAAATTTATATGTATAATCTTAAACATGTAGAACAATGTCTAAGAAACGTTTTTCATGTGTAACATAAAAAATAAAGAAAAAAACACCAAGATTGAGTTTAATTCTCCTATCAACCATGACAGTAAATGAAATTTGTTGTTCGTTGTGGACGTGGTTGATAAAAAGTTATCCAGAGTAGTTGTGATCCTCTTAAGATACTGGGTGTATTTTGATTTTCTAAGGGTACAAGCTATATTTTGGTCTCTGTAATTAAAGGTTGTATTTTTATACTCTTTTAAGGTACTGGGAGAGTTTTTAGACTTTTTTAAGTTAGCGAGTATTTTTCACTTTTAAATCATTGCAATTTTTTAGAAACTTTTATTTTATATAGTAGGATAATTCCCAAATTGTTAAAATACCATCAGTATTCATCCTGGTATATTTGAAGTTAGATGCCGAGGGGTTGGGTCGGGGAGGGAACATAAATGGTTAAATGTTCCAAACACAGACACTATTGATGCTGGTTAAATGAAATGTTTACCAAGAGGTTAATGCCTAATCAATTCCTTCTCTGGGCTTATTTAAATAAATATGTGGGCTACTTCTGGTACTCAGCTAGTTTTATATAAATGAATAATATATCTGTTTTGAAAATTAATAATAAGATAGATTAGTCTTAGACAGATAAAAGAGGCCGTGTTCCTTTCTTCAGGTGCTAAGAAAATTAATTCACTAGAGCCTAGAGTAACAACTGCACTGCACAATTCAGTTTATGCCGACAGAAAGCTTTTGAGATATTAACTGACCTGTGTAGTTGTGTCACTCCAGTCTCTTATGTTCTTAGTTTTCTTAGCACATGAAGAAAGGAACACGGTTTCCAGAAACATGTGGTATCACTTCTTTTGTCTGTATTTGGCTGTTTTATCTTATTAATAGTTTTATATATGTGTGAAATCTATAATGAATATTATTCATAATCTTATTTTATTTATTTTTCATATAGGAATTTTTGATTTGAGTCGACCTAGTAATCAACAACTTTCACTAGCAGATGATGATAAGGTAAAATAATTTCAACATAATACAAATAAAGTTTTTAATGTTTAATGTTTTTTTTCTATTAAAAAAAACAAAATTTCAGACTTTCCAAGAAGTTTGGAGTGTTCATAACAGTTTACCTGGTGTCGTGAATGGAAGAGAATTATCTATGCCTCGCAATATGATGTTAGGAAAAGATAACAGAAGCAATATTTCAAAGGTATGTTAAAACTTTCTTTTCACATTTCAGAATAATTTTATTCGAATCCTTCTCATTATGCATTATCTTTATATCTCATGTTTAATTTTCAGCTTTAGTCTGCTGTTTATTCTCCAGTTCTCTGTTTTACATATACAAAGAATATGCTCCATGCATACAATTTTTAATTTGATGATAGTATTCTAATTAAAAATTTACTTTATTGTTAAAGATATTTAAAATCTTCTTAATCATGGCTACTTAATTGTGCTGCTCATCTTTCACAACTTTAGTGGAATTTGATCCAATTTTAATATTCAGATGCTCAATATTTTCATGTAGTCATTGATTCATAACTTCAGCTTTTTTACTTCTTTGTGATCAACTTTCTAAATTTATTTTAAAGAATTTTGTTTCTTTTAGCCTGACAGAGTGCAAGTTGTAAGTCGATTAAACAAAATTAGGGATTACATCCAGCAAACAACTACTTTGATGGACGCTCTGAAAGCATCTGGTGATACTGTAAGTGTATCTTATTTCAGTTAGGAAGTGAAAATTATGTATTTTCTAAATTGGAAACATAAAATCACTTATTCAGATTAAGTAATATTAAATTTTTCAGAATTTGTCATATAAGTAATAAGCTGAGATTTATTCATTAGTGAATTACCAAATTTGATTTTAATTTATATATAATAGACACCCATTGTTCCTTGACAATGATAAGGATAAGTAGGATACTTACTGAATGTCAGTACTTACTTTGAGTGTTTGTTTTAGCCAGAATACAGTATTTATCTCCAAGTATTTCATAGTGAGCACTCTCATTATGAATTTGGATTTATAATGGTTGCAGATTCAGAATTGTTATCAATTAGCTTGTTTTTCAGTGTAACTTTTGTTTTGCAAATAAAAGTTAACATGATTTTAGTTCAGTCTACATGTTACTTTTATTTTGGCAATTAACATACTTCAATAAATATTGAATAAAGGGGTGAAGAAGAAGCTTAATGTTAGCTCAAAACATCAGATATTTTCATATTATATCATTATAACTTAGAACATTAATTTAATATGTAGAATCAAATATAAACTTAAGAGAGTTCTCAAACAGCGACACGAGGTTCAAAGACAAAAGTTAGCTGGAATGCTGGATGAACTACAAGACAGTGAAACAAAATTACAAGCTATGGCTGAGAAGTTGGAAAATGTGGAGCAACAGCTTGAGCAGTGCAATCAGCAGGTGATTACTTCAGAAGTTTGTGCCTTCAAAACTTGTGAAATCTTCTTACTGATAAAGACGACAAAACTAATTAAACTAATGTATCATGAAATATGTTTATATTTCCATAAATCTTCTGTTCACTGTTTTATGTACTAATTCTATCTAACAATTTGCTTAACTGTCTTCATCTAATTATTTGTAACTAGTTTATTACAATAACATATGAATAACATAATAACATAATTTATTAGGAGAGGAAAGAGAATAATATATGCTCAACTGAGTGATAAGTGTGACTTCTGTTATGTTTAATAACTAATGCTACAAACCTTCAGAAATGAGCCCCATCATTTTCACTTCCTTTCCCCAATGTATTTTTGACTATAATATAATATTCACCTACACATTGGACAAGATGGCTATTTGTGGATGAATTTGGAGTATTGTAGTGGGCTGGAGGATGAGGCAGATATGGCACCTGTTCCTCCTTCAAGGTTGGCAACCAGGGGAGTTTTAGTTGGGCCTGCAAGGGTGGATAAGAATATTGCAGAGATGGGAGGGTGCCTAAAGACAAGCCTTGGGCAGGTGGGGAATATTGTGGGAAGAATGTTGTTAAGGTTTGGGTTGGATTGCAGTCCAATGAAAGCAAGGCAGAGAATGAAGTTGAGTTTTTATAGTCCAGGAAAGTAGGTTGTGGTAAGGAGTGGACTATGTTTTTTGTATTGATCAAGGATGGGTTTTGTTAATTGCATGAGATATTTGTTTCTGGATGAGGTTACTAGTGTATGAAAGCATTGAGGATCCAGTTAGTGTAGGTGGTGAGACTGTTCCATGTAGAGCAAATTCAAGCTCTTCTGTGGGCTAAACTATATGGGAGGGATCGTATTGTATGTTCAGGGTGACAACTGGTGAAGTGAAGATATTGTAAGGTGTTGGTGGGTTTAATGTGGACTGATGTGGTGATTAGGCCACAATTGAGGTGTATATCAACTTTGAGGAAGGTTGTAATGTTGGGGGAGTAGGTAAACTTTGAGGGAATTTGTTGTTTATGTTTTCAAAGAAATTTGAAAGGGCATCTGGTCCATGGGTCCATAGTAAGAAAATATTATCTCTGAAACTCAATTCCCCTGGTGCCATATCTGCCTCATCCTCCAGCCCACTACAATACTCCAAAATCCTCCACAAATTCCCACCAGTGACCAAGTCACATAGGATCTTAAGGTTAAGGGTTTCAGTGAAGAGGAATTTAGGTGTTGCTGTTCCCGTTGTCCCATGATTAGATTGTCATAGGATGAGGCCATCGGGGTGTCCATAGCAGTGCCACTTATTTGCCTAGGTGACACACAGTTCCGATCTTCCTTCCTGATGAAGGGTACCAAGCTCCAGACTGGGCTACTATAGGCAGTCTTATTGGGTTTTAAGAGGAGGAATGGATAGAGAACAGGGAGTAAAGGATTAGGACAATCCGGTTAGGAATAATTACAATGTTTGATATGGTAGCGAAGCCACATAGGATCATGGATTGTAAGGAAAGATAAAAATAATTAGGAGAACTCTTCTCTATCCATTCCTCCTCTTAAAACCCAATAAGACTGTCAATATTTGCATAGTGTGGAGCTGGGTCCGGTTCCTCAGATGGTTAAGGTATCTGTGTACGGAGCACCCTGGTAGAATATTTCAGTTTTTCCTTCTTCTTCCTTCCTTCTCCATGCTTTGAACATATGCTTCTCTTTGTGTGCAATTCTACACATCCACATAAAGCGTATTCCCACCTTTCTCCTATTTATTTCTATCGCTCCTCACTATCCATGATCAAAAGTGACTTTGTTACCAAATTAAAGTTCCTTACTTTAAATAAATAAATATATTATTAAATAAATAAAAAAATAACACATTTTGATAGGAAAGAGAGAAATTGATGCTAACTTATCTTAAATCTGTAGTTGGTTCAGTCTGGCAAAGGTGGAAGTTCAAATTTTTCAGTGCCTAAGCCCTCTTCAACAGTAAGGAAGATCTGAATTTTTTGTCTGGGCGGCACATTGTTCAGATATTCCTGATCTCCCTTCATCAGGAAGGACGATCTGAATTTGTTGCTTGGGTGGCAAATTGTTCAGATATTTCTTCCTTATGAAAGGGGCTCAGGCCCTCCAAAATATGAACTTCCAACTATGCAAGAACGAACCAGCTATTGATTTCAGGAAGCCGACATCACTGTCTCTCTTTCCTATCCTAATGTGTTATATATATATATATATATATATATATATATATATATATATATATATATATATATATATATATATATATATATATATATATGTTTTTGGGAGAAAATCACCAAAACAACTTTTTAATATTTCATTACTTTTATTTAAACGAACATGAGACATAAATTATCAGCAAGGCGTGGTTTATCAAACTTTGTCTTTAGTTGTAGCACGTCCATCCTTTGTCGAGTCCAGCTTGGAACTGACCCTACATTTGTCCCCTTGGCTGGCGCCTAAAACAACATCGCCTTTCCTGCACGTGCATACACACTGCAGTCTCCCCCGCCAAGGGCCCTCGACCATACCTCGCAACAATCATGTTACATTATCCCCCCTCCAAAGAACAAAAAATTGGCTGACCGTAGATATCCATAAAATACAGCCACATTTTCATTTTTTTTTTCACTTAATACCAACATCAACAACCACTCGACCACGCCCTGATAACCAATTAATACAAATACACAAGTTTTACAAATACTTTTCACTTGTACAATACCTTCTTTTCATGTTTAAATGACAAAATTACAAAGTTTCTATTAATCATCTGTTTGATCAATACTTTTTTAAAACCAACACACATTTACCATAATCTTAACCTACAACCTAATTAGCGTCTTCCTCCAATACAATATTTACAAGAGTTAGACACATGGATCATACAGAATATTTGTTTACTTATAAATTAACAATAAAATTTACAAATTTTCTCTCTGAAGGAATGGAACCAAATTATAATAACTGTTGCCTCCTCCTGGCTTCCAGGGAATTCCCACACAAAAATATTTCACTAAATGCCTACACTTTCTTTGCAACATTTCACAGTCTTTATCTATTTTTATATCCTTCCATACATTCCTCAAATACTCATCATATACATTTAGTTTTCGGTTATTTGTATAACCCAAATTGACGGGTGTTTGAATTACATTTTCACTCTCCTGTCAGCCACACAATACCAATTATTACTTCCTTTATTCATGCATTCCTCAAGCATACACATCTTTTTTCTGTGTGGAGTGATAAAAATCAAACCTTCTTTACACACAAAAATTTTCTTTTTCGGTCTTAATCTATAATACTCCTCCTTAACGTTTACACACTTGGATTTATTTCTTGTAATTTTACCTTTTGTTACATTTTGTGAGATGTTCTTTGATCTACATCCACTCCTTTTTCCTCATTAATGAGTTTCACAATTTCCCCATTTTCTACCATTTTCTCTTTTAAATTATTAGCAAATTTATGCAATTCACTATCGTTAATCAGCTGTTTCTGAACCAAATTCTCTTTACCTCCTACATTTAATTTATTATTCCTTCCTCCGATTTTCCATTTTGCATCACTATTTGATGCTGCAAAATATTTTCTTTAACTTCCGGCTTCGCACTCTCAACATCAACCTTATCTCTGAACTCATCACATTTTACATTTAAATCTTCCTCTACCTTGTCAACCTTTCCATCAATTAATACATCCATTCTTTCATTTATTACATCAAACTTTCTACTTATTCCACTTACTACATCAACACATCCGTTTAATAACTCAAGATTTACATTTAATAATTTTAAACATTTGTCCCACATATCCGATTCTGCCTCATTATTTCGTTCTGCCATTGCTATTAGAACTATAAATGACCCCACAACACCAAAAAATTAATTAGATTGTCACCAACCTGTTTTTTTTTCTGTTCGCTTATTGCAGCACTTCACAAACACTTTCACTCACTTTTCTTCCGACGACGAAGAGCCAAGTTTTTTTTCTTTTTTTCCTCGCGTATCAGATCTCGTCCTCGTGTGCTCCAGAACTTCGATCCCGCGTGTACTCAACAAACTCGTTCTCCAATTCTGCTCCCTGCTCCCGAGTGCTCCATCTAATTACCGTTCAGGCCTGCATTGACTCGCCATAATGTAGCTGCTCCGCTACCCACATTGTTTTTTTCGTTGATTATTTATAATGTTTGGGCACCAGGTAATTTTTGGGAGAAAATCACCAAAACAACTTTTTAATATTTCATTACTTTTATTTAAACGAACATGAGACATAAATTATCAGCAAGGCGTGATTTATCAAGCTTTGTCTTTAGTTGTAGCACGTCCATCCTTTGTCGAGTCCAGCTTGGAACTGACCCTACATTTGTCCCCTTGGCTGGCGCCTAAAACAACATCGCCTTTCCTGCACGTGCATACACACTGCAGCCTCCCCCGCCAAGGGCCCTTGACCGTACCTCACAACAATCATGTTACAATATATATATATAACACATTAGGATATATATATATATATATATATATATATATATATATATATATATATATTATACACCCATACACACTAACACATACATTAATAGTTGTATGTAAAAAAGCAGCTATATGCATGACTGGGTGGATGATAGAGTTAAAAACTAACATTATAATGATGAATTATGAAAAAATATTTCATTATATATTATTATTCATTACCTACTAATTATTGTTAAGTTAAAAATAGTGAAATAAATTGCTATGAACAACTTGGATTAAAATGTAATTCTTATCTCTAACCTCAAGTAATAGACTTAAATGATATGTAATTTCTACTTTTTTTATAGAATGTTTCTGATAATGGAATTCATATCTTACAAGCTAGAAGCAATAGTCATTCAGATGCAGCTGATACTTCAAGAGAGGTAATACTTAAGTTACTTTATTGAGGATTATAGTGATTACCATACACTTAAGTATTAATTTTATTGTATAACAATGGTCATAGAATGTGTACAATTACCTGTTTAGTTCATAAAAGATTTCTTCTCTACACCTTGTTTTTCCTTGATGCTGGACATAATTAAAAAGATAATTCTACTTAATGAACTTTTTTATGTCAATTTCTAATCTTAAATTTTAACATAATGTATTTGAATAAAAATGGAGATTTTTGTAGTTTTTTTAATAAATATAAGCTAAATATTGCATAATTTAAGTATGGCATTTGTTAGAAAGTTTTAAATGTCTTTAATAAATTGAATTTCACTCCAGAATAAGTAATGTCAGATTTATGTTATGAATAGAACTTATTTTCACAAATACCAAACATTACAGTAGGTATATTTAAATGTAATAACAATATATATATAACCCATTTGGATAGGAAAGATACAGCGATGCCAACTTACCTGAAATCAATAGTTGGTGTAGTCTGGCTTAGCTGTGAGAAATTTCCAAATTTTCAAAGACCTGAGTCCCCTTCATTAGAAAGGAAGAGCTGAACTACATGCTGGCCTGGAATGAATTGACAAATTCAAACAAGATGCACCAGCCGTTATACAGAAACAATTGACACCCAACAAAGCCAACAATACTCTGTCTCTCTCTCAAGGAAAGGTCACAACAACGAATAACAGAAAAATTCATAAAACTCCCCTACTGAACCTTGGTTGCCAACCTTGCGGGAGGAACAGGTGCCATGTCTGCCCCATTCTCCAGCCCACGACAATCCTCCAAAATCCTCCACAAATAGCCAACTATAAAATCAAAGAAAAAATTATTGGCCTCTCCTCCCACATTATCTATTAAATTAATTGCAAACTCTGTCCTGCTTTCAAAATCAGCCAAATGAAATGAACCCTACCTGAATGCATTGCAAACCACAGCAGCTCTGTCAAATTTTTGAAAACCCAATTTCCTATAGCTGCTCATGCCCAAAGTCACAATTCCAACAAATTCGACCAATGGTACTCACTCACCCTTCTTAAAGCCTCACTCCCCTACTCATTGTATGCTGAACTCCATCTTTGGGAACTATATCCTTCCAGCATATCTTACAATCTAGGCAAAGTCCTGGACTCAACATCCTCTAATTTTATTATAGTGGTCATTATGGCAATGGTTGTGGTATTGTGTTGAAATCTTGTATCAGCATATTATGGTGATTGTTATAATGATTACTATTACAAGTTCTGGTCTATCCTTTCCCTATTATCATTCTTTTACTTTTTAACATCTTATTCTTTCCTTTTATTCAATGTCTTTGTATGTGGGTATGTATTTTTCCGTTATTCATTGTTGAGACCTTTCCTTGAGAGAGAGACAGGGGTGTTGTTGGCTTTGTTGAGTGTCGATTGTTTTAGAACAGCTGGTGCACTTTAATTTGTCATCATCAATTCGTGCCCTTCCTGACGAAGGGGTCTCAGGTCCTTGAACATTTTAAATTCCACCAATGCCAGACTGGACCAACTACTGATTTTAGGTAAGTCGGCATCGCTGTCTCTATTTCCCATCCAAATGTTTTATTTAATTTCACCTCATCACATTTTCCTTAAGTGTTAAATATATATATATATATCTTCTTCAGCTTAAGTGTCACATTCAATTTAATTTGTTTTCTGGAATTTACATTCGCACTTTACAACATAGTAACATAAATTTGGACGTTTTTTTTTTTACTTCAGAAACAGTTTTGTTTTTGTATGCCATATTGTTCACAGATACAATACACAGACGCTCCAGACTCTTGCAAGTGTTTTAACACCCAAAATTTTCTGATTTAACATTAAATTAATACTTTTATGTTTGTCCCTATTTTGAAGATATAATTCTGACAAGTTGTTTTAGAACTATTTAGAGGCTACTTTTTGCTTCCCTGCTTATAGCAACCGAAATGAAACTCATTGTTTTGCATGAATTATATACAAAATTATTAAACATTAGGTTCTAAAAGAATTAGACATAATTTATTTAATGTTATGTTAATAAACATAATTTTCGAAGGCTTGAACCCCCTTCGTCAGGAGAGAAGGGCTGAACTGCATGCCTGGCTGGCATGTGTAGTCTGCCATCTTTTTCAAGTCCTTAATTAAGCTTACTTTAACCTGGGGGAATACACAAGAACTGTTTATCTAGAATATACACCTGGAAAGTCTTCGATCTTTGATTACTGTAATGCATGTTGTACAGACTAGTGGTAACAGGAAATAAATGTGGAATGGTAATATACAAAGAAAATTCAGTTAATTTGAATTTATCAAGGGAACCAGATAGAGCCACTATGAATATTTTTGGGAAAGAAATAATTTCAGAATGTAGTTCACCTTAGATCTTTTGATGAATTATTGCACATAGGATGGACAAAGCAGCATTCACAAAGAAAAAAGTCGTATTGACTAGCAAATTAAATTTAATATTGTGGAAGAACCTGGTCAAGTGCTGCTTCTGCAGCAGTGCACATATCGATTTGGCACTAATATCCATCCCGACTACAGTTCTTAACAGATAGGCAAACTGGATTAGACACGTCCTAAGGAGAAACTGTTTACTGCATGGCATCATAAAAGACTACATGGAAGAAGTTTGATGAATGAAGGTCAAAAAAATATAGGTAGATAAGGAAATGAGCTGAGGACATGGCCAAGGTGGAGAAGGAAATATGTGGACTGAATCTAAGGATCTGCCGTTAGGCTCAACAAATCATAATAATAGATAAATATTCCAGTTTAAATAGCCAGGTAATGAATGAATGAAAAGTCGAAAAGATAATTTAATTGACGTAATCACTTTTTGGAGCATTTCAAAAAACCATCAGTTGTAGGGCAGAACAAATTGCATAATCGTGCTTGTGGGATGTAGCAAATAACATAATGTGAAGATGTTTGCACAAGAGAGAATAATATAAATTTCTACATTTACTAACAATGTGTAACAAACAAAACCTATTTGTTTATTTCAGAATGATGTCCCAGTATCTGCTGCTGTTTCTGCCAAACACAATGAATTGAAGATGTTAGTTGAAGTTTCTCAGAAAAAGGTATGTGGATCTAGTTTGATAGTTTGGAGTCTCAGAAGTACAAGTTTCTATCCATTGTGTATGCTTCAGTAGTGAAAATAATGTAGATAGGTAATTATTTTTTCCTTTTGTTTATTGTATTCAAAGTGTGTTAATAATGCAGTAAATTATTGTACAGATTTTCATGTAAGTTTCATTCAAAGTAACATGTTTTATTTATTATCAAATTGCAATTAAGATGAGTAAAACATCTAAAAAAAATAGATAAAAATAAATAAAAAGTATTCTAGTTTTCGAACTTTTTTATAGTGGTAACATTAATATAAGTATTGATAGAAAACTTCATTCTGAGTAAAGTGTCTCAAGAAAAGAGAGGAAGCACAAAGGTTAAGAAGAAACACACGAAAGGCACAGTTGAGAGAAAATTTACAAGCTGAAAGCAGAACAATAAACAACAAGCGGGATAAACCTAATTTGACATACTTTATTCTATATAATGTTACAAATGTGTGTCTGATATTTTTTACTTTGATGAACTACTTAATTAAAACTAAGTATTAATTTCAAAAGTAATTGTCCGGCGTTGCCTGGTTTAATAATCTGTAAAAAGAAAAGGTTTTCTAGGCATTTTGATAAGTTTTTACAAAAATTTCAACTGGTGTTAAATGGATAATAAAAAGGAATGCAATAATAATTCCTCTAAATTGTTTCAGTGTGTATGTATCAAGCAATAAACTTCTAGATGAAGTTTTCTCGGGATTCCAATTGGGTAGCGTTGTTTAATATACACAACGTTTCGATAGCTTGCACCGCCATCTTCTTCACCTGTATATGTGTATATGAAATGACGCTACCCGATTGGAATCCCGAGAAAACTTCATCCAGCAACTACACCGGTAAAACCTACATTCCTTAATAAACATCTAATTTTATTTTAGCTTCAGGCCCTGCAAGAACATCAGGAAGCTTTACTAGCTTTGCGAGAGAAAGCCAAAGAACAACTGGAGCAAGCAAAGCAAGCTCAAGTATGTATTGATTGGAATATATGGAAATTTTGTACTTCTTGTATTTTACATGTATATTAAAAATTTCACACTGGGATTCTTATGCTCCTTAAGTAAGTGGCTGGGAATGACTTCCTAGGTAAAAATTGTTGTGCATCTTAACTCTAGTTTATATGGAAATTATGTTATAAAACTGCCCCAAAAAATACTTTTGCAGATTCAAACCAGTAATTGTTTTTGTAGACAATACAAAATAACTGCAATAATCGTGAAAAAGTGTGGTTCTTCAACGTATGAACTAATGTGGAATGTGTAGCTGTAATTGATCATTAGTCACTTTTTAAAAAATGTAATTAATACATGCAACTAGACTTCTAAAGGCAAATTCTTATTAGATAGTTGGTATTATATACTTGTAACTACCCAAATATTTTTATTTTCTATACATGCATCTTAAAGTATAGTATATGTTTGAAAGTGTTGATAAAAACAACTTTTATCTTGAACCTGCGTTAATATTAAATATGAAACAATTAAGATATAGTATTTCTTCTTTGTAACTCAAGTGACAACATAAAATTAACGAAAAGAAAATCCTGTTGAGTAGTGAATATTTTGTTGACTAATTCCAGTTTTGATTTTATCCTTTAATGCATGAACATTTCAGAGAGTGGCTCTTGCCCGTGACACTTGTGAAGGGTCTGGAGACTCATCTGGCGCAGATGTTTTCCAGGATGTTCAAAATTTGCAGCAACGCTTATCAACACTACACGAATTATATGACAACAGAAATCAGGTAAAAATTATGTCTAATTGAAAATTAATAATAAAAAATAGCCAAGTACAGACAAAATAAGTGATAACATAAATACCACATGTTTCTGGTATCCTTGTTCCTTTCTTCAGGAGCTAAGAAAAACCTAGTGACTCAACTGCACTTGTCAGTTGACAAAACTCAGAAGCCTTTTGAAGCTCTTCTTAGCACCTAAAGAAAGGGGCAAGGATCCCAGAAACGTTGTGTGAGATTTATATTATTACTTATTTTGACTGTATTTGACTACCTTTTTTTTTTGTTTGGAAAAATTGTAATTTTGATATATTGTAAGTACTGCAAAACATTATTGTAGATTGTGTAGTATTTTGTATTATTATATTTCAGTGACACAATTACATTAGATAACATTTTTATACTAACAACAATTGGTCTTGATCAAATATAACTAATGTCTCTTAGCAAAGGTAATATACACATTTAAAAGGCCTGTCAGCACACCTCCCCTCTAAAGCTAATAGTCAAGAGAGAGCAACAAAGATTATACACCCATAATGATTAATAACAATAAAACTTAAATGATTAAATGTTTAGAATTCAAATGTTCACACAGAACACATAATGTCCTTACAATAACACAAATAGTCTATGATTCACAAATTCAGTTTGTCTGGAGCTTTGGATACACGACCAATTTTAGTGGCTGTTATTCCTGTCAATATATTTTTTTTATCTAAAATATAATTCAATTGAGCAGGTGGAGGTTTCCACTGTTTCTCAGGAATTGATACAGGATCATTTGGTCTTTGACGAAGTTTTTGTTTCATGATAGGTTTAACCTCCATAGAATCCCCTGTTAGTTCCATCATGTGATGCTCAGATCCAATCTTCTTCTCTTCAAATTCCTTCGCAGCAGCTTTCTTTTCAATCACATAATCACGTTCAACACATTCCTAGCTCCAACTGTTAGGAAGCTCTCCTCTTCATTGACACTTTGTCTCTTGTTAACTGAGAAGTGAAAATATTCATTTGGTTCCCATCAGATATCTTCTTCACCCAAACAGCATCTTTTCCAATTTCAGAAATAATTCCTGGGAATCTGTTAACATCGTTCCCTTCGACATAAACAGGATGACCTCTATGGTACTGTCACCTTTCATACAAAAGTTTTCCGTCCTCTATCCTTGTCTCGGACAGAGAATTGTCTGGAAGTGGGGAATTCACTGACACTCCAGAATTGGAAAGCAGTGCAGGCTTTCTTACAGGTCCCATCAACTTTCTTCTAGTGATTATTTTTAAGTCACCCTCAATTTCTTTCTCAATTGGTGCCCAGTTCCATTGAGCCTTAGTTAAGGTTTTCGAAGCATAAGCGATAGGATGATAAACATTATCCTCTCCTTTCTGCTTCAATACTGCTCCAACAGCGAATGATGTAGAATCGGCAGTAATGATAGTTTCTCGAGTCGGATCAAACCAGGCTAAAGTTGGACACTCTATCAATTCTAGTTTGATGGCGTTGAAATAATTATCCTGTTCTGAGCCCCAACTAAACTGAATTTTTGGAACTAGAAGATCATTAAGCAGTTTTGCCTTAGTTGCTAAGTAGGGAATGAAACGTGCTAAATAATTAACACTTGCCATTAGAACTATTTTCTGGAGGACCTATTTCTTTTGTTGCTTTAATTCGTTCTTCATCTATCTGAATCCATTTTTAATCAATAATATGGCCTAGATATTTGACTCTAGTCACACATAAAGTACATTTTTCTAGATTTAACATGACTCCAGCTTTGGCTAGACGCTCCAAGACAACTAGTAATCACTCGTTATGTTCATCAACTGTTTCTGCATATACTAAAATATCATTACTGTTAATCTGAGTGCCTTTTGCACCTTCTAAAATCTGAGAAATTCGCTTCTGAAAGAACTCAGGTGCCGCTGATAAACCAAAAGGTAATTGTTTATATTTATAGAATGCAAATGGGGTAATGAAAGTTACTGGTGCGGATGTTTTCCATTATGTTCAAAATTTGCAGCAACGCTTATCAACACTACATGAATTAAATGACGACAGAAATCAGGTAAAAAATGAAAAAATTAAGTCTGATTGAAAAGTAATAATAAAAATGTAGTTTGTTGAGTCTGCATTTGGGCACTTTGCTTCGCCATTGTGACTGCCATGTCCAGTGTTAGAGGATCAATCAGGTTCAACCTTTTTGAAAGCTCTTGGTCCTTTATGCCCACTACTATGCGATCACAGATAAATTCATCTTTCAGTGCACCAAACATACAATGTTCTGCTAATGTATACAAACTTGCAACAAATTCTTCAACAGTTTCACTTTCTTGCTGGAAGCGTTAATTAAACACCACACGTTCATATGTATGGTTTCGTTTCATGTTGAATTGTTTGTCAATTGCAGCCATCACCTTATTATAGGCCTGCTTATCAGCGTCCGACAATCCAATGGCTTTAAATAGCTCATCCACTTGAGAACCCATGATATATAACAACATGTTAACTTGATTTGTTCCAGGTTTATTGTCCAATTTTGTTGCCTTTCGAAATCTCTTGAATCTATTTTTCCATTGGTTCCATTCTTGTGCTTTTGAAAAATCTAATGTCAGGTCAGGTTCACGCAGTGAATGATGAATTGCAGCCATTATCAATGCAAACGTTGCTTATTACGTCCAGACAATTTTAAGATACAATTACAGCTACCAAGCTCCAATTATTGCTACCAAAGTTCAATTAACGCTACTGAGGTCCAATTTCCACTATCCAGGTCCAACTACCGCTGCCACCATGTAGTATTTAGTATTATTTTATTTCAGCAACACGATTACATTACATAACATTTTTATACTAAAAACAATCAGCTGGATTAAAGATAACTAATGTCTCATAGAAAAGGTAATAAACACATTTAAAAGGTCTGCCAAATCAGAATGCATTTGGGGAAGAGTAGCTTTTGAGCATTTTTTTTTTTAAAAAAAAGTCATTTAAAAATACTGAAATATAATTGGAAACTGAGAAATCCTATTGAATAAAAACATGTGGTCAGTATTGACTAGGTAATGATGATTGAAGGCCAACAATGGATTGCAACAAAATTGACATTGTAAAGTTTATGATCTTGATAAGAGAGACTCAATAAAGCTGCTAGCAGAGGGGAAAATAAAATATTCGTAAGCAGTGTACATGGATGCAAACATATGCAAGAACACATTTGGTTATAATCCGGGGTAGCAGACAAAAATAGGTACATTATCACTATGAAATCTTTGATACTTTCTCACAAAAGAAATCAAATTAATTTATAAAATGACTTCTTAATTTAAAGTGCAGAATGCTTAATCTAACATATTGTATTATTTTAAAAAAAATTCTGTATGTGGTCTGTGGAGTTAATTATTATTTTTAAATCCTAAATTGTTTCCATTGTCAGCTGCACTCAAAAATAACTGAGTGACTATATATATATAATTGCAATATTGGTATGGAAAGGAAAGAGAGAGAGGTTGTGGCTTACTTGAAAGTGAAGTGCAGTTTCGCCATAAGGAACTGAAGGTTGTTCTTCAAATTTTCAGAGGCTGTATATACATATACATACAAATATGCACAACCATACACACATACAAATATGCTCAACCATACGCACACATAAATACACATATGTATGTGTATACACATATATACATGCATAAGCATGGACTAGTGCAAGTAGGGGTAGCAGGTAGGAAGGGCAGTATTTAAATGATGTTGAGTCCCAGGGCTTTGCCTGGACTGTAAGACATGTTGGAAGGAGAGTTCTCACAGATGGAGTTCAGCCTCTGATGAATGGGGAGGTAGAGCTTTAAAGATGGTGAGTGTAAAGCATTGGTTGAAATAGTTTGTGGTGTGGCTTTTGGTGTGAACAGCTACTGGGAACTGAATTTTGAAAAGTTTGACAGTGCTGCAGTGGTTGGCTATTCACTCAGGGTGGTCTTTTTGTTTGTCCTATATAAAATTCAATTAATTTGGTAGATTGTGAGGGAGGAGACACAGTTCTTTGGTTTTGTATGTCTTTTCATGATTCTGGAAGATTTTTGTGATACACCTTTTTTATTTATTGATTACTTCCAAAGAAAACAATTTTTTCCCACTACAAATTTGTCTAATAAGAAAAATATATTTTAATAATGTTGACTTATTTTATCTACTTTCTTTGTAATGAATCAGCTTTCCTTTTGTCATAGTTAATGGAGTTGTTGGGAGAACGGGATGAAGTGTTAGAATCAGAACATTTGGTGTTGCAAGACAAATTAACTGAACTTCAATCAAAGAAGAACCACATGGATCGTTTGTTAGCTCAATTCTCAGCCCTTGGCTCAGGTTTGTCATAGTTTGTTAGATGTTTAAAGTCATAAAAAAAATTCATACACTAATACAATGTGTGGGAAATATTTTTTAAAAAATTATTCTTTATCTTTTCTGTAGTTGACTCAGGCAACCTTGATGAAGACTGTACAGAAAACAGAAGTGATGATGAACAGGACAGAGAAATAGAACACGTGCAAAATAAAGTAGCAGAGCTCTCGGCTATGAAAACCCAACTGGCACAATTAAAGAAACAAGTAGCTAGATCTAGGAGAGACTCAGTATGTTTAATTTAACTCCATTATTCATAAGAGAGCAAGAACTTTTCAGGTGTAAATTATGAATAAAACATTCTTGGTTTCCAACCAGGTTAAATATATTTTTATACACCATGTTTCCGTGGCATAGCGGTGAATTGCGGTTATGTGTGTAAAAGTTGACAACTATTTGCGGTTACTGACTTCAATTGATGCCTTAAATTGCCAAGGAATTGTATATATACCGAGTGATAAATATTTAATTAATACTGACTTGACTTTGATTGGCCCAAGCTCCAAGTTTCTTATACACTAGCTTAATCCAGATCTGAACTAATGAATTATTGTCAATACAGTGACCAAAAATGTATATATATATATATATATATATATATATATATATATATATATATATATATATATATATATATTGGTATGGAAAGTATAGAGAGATAGGTTGTGGCTTACCTGAAAGTGAATTGCGGTGTCACCTTGAGGAACTGAAGGTTGTTCTTCAAATTTTCATATTAATAAATAATTATTCCAGTTGGAAATTCAAGAATGTTTTATTCATCTTTATTCAGTATTATCTATTTCTTTTTACAGTGTAGGAAATTCAAATAAAATAATACTGCCTCACTAAATATGTGCAAATATATTTCAAATTGTAATAATTAGATAAAATAGCCAAATGACTGGCAAAATGAATTGATGATATAAATACATCACGAGTGTGGTATTATCTTTTGTTGTGCACACTTTATTATTATTAATATTACTTATTCTTAAAAATTGAATCCGAAGATTTTACATTTTGTATTAACTAAAACGAGTATGGTGAAGGTAGCTGTCAGGAGATGCCTGAGCACTCTTGTGGGGGCATATTATCTATGGGAAGTTAGCAATGGAAGTGTTGGGCTGGAGGAGATCAGGGGGATTGGTGTAGAATTTTTCTATTGAGGGGATTGGGGTGATTGATGTACTCTTAGATCAGGGAAGAGTTTTTTTGTTTATTTTGGTAGAATTAATGGGGATTTTAATGTCTTGCTGGATGGCAGTATTGCAAAGGAATCAATGGGAGTTAGTGATTGTGTGGAGAATCTTATTTTGTTGGTTTTGGATTTTCTGGGAGTGGGTTTTCACAAATGGGTCACGAGTAGGTCCAAATAGGTTGAATGAGGGAGAGGTATATTTCTTTTAGTGTTTATGGATAATGTGAAGTTTCTGTTGAATAAGTGGTATAGTTTAGTTGTTTTGTTTTTATATCATCACTTCATTGTATTTCTCTGGCTATTTTATCTAATTATTATATTTTAAAACAGACATATTATATTTTCATTTCCATATTTACAATTGTATGAAACGTATTTTTCAGGACACAGTTACTTCTGAATCTAATGAGCCAGAATTAGAAGTTGAGGACATTAATTTATCTCATCCACTGAAGCCAGATAACATAAATAGTCAAGGTGAACGTTCAAGAGATATACACAACAAAGCTATGTAAGTTTATTTTATGTGAGGTAGTTAATCCTTTATGAAGTTGCATAGACCATAATTAGACAAGGGCTTTCAAATTTCAACTATAAAATATTTACAAAATTACTATAAGTATTCAGTCAAAATACATCTGTGAATGATGTTATGCAAAAAATTAATGCAATTCTTATGGAATATTTTGTTACATAGTCATAAATTATTAATTACTGTATATAATATATTATTATATGACTAATCAAGTTTTTATAAATTCGTGTCTTTCAAAGGTATATTTGTCATAATTACTAATAAGTTTTTGTCAGTACACGATATTAATTATTTCACAAAAGCAGTTGTCACTTTATTCTACACATACATCTGAAGATATAAAAATTTTGATAGTTTATCTCTTTAGTTTCCATTATTATATATTACATTTGTGTATAATAAATTTAAATAATTTGGTTTTTAATTGTTTACACAATAAATTTCTTCAAAACACAAAGTATTTCATGATTTTTTTGCTTATTCTTGAATTTGTTAGCTGCAATTTCAGATTTTTTTACCACTTAAATAGTATATATTGCAGTTAATATTTTAATGCTTATGGCTTCAACATATATATTTGCATTTAGAGCAAAAAATTTTATTTGTATTTTGTATCTAAAGTTGCAATATTATTTTCTCATAAATTATTAATATTTTATATTGTTTTTACAACATGTTGAGTGTGTTTTATGTTATAACTTTTCTAACTATTTAAAACTAGATGGATGCCTGGTGTTCCCCAGGTATTTATTTATATAAACTGGAAAAAGTATTTAATTCCACATTAATCTATTGGTCAAGAAGTGATTTAACCTGCCTATGAAGAGAGAATGCTAATTTCATCAGAACCCATCAGTGCCTTTAGAGAAGCATATGCCAAGTATTAAAAATACTTCTGAAAAAATAGACTCAGTAACCTAATACAGTAAAAATATATATGCACTACCTTAAGTGAGTTAATTATATCAGCTGTTTGAGAATTTCCAACCTGGCCCATGATGTGGTAGACGTAGCTTACCCCCCACAGCGTTTGTCTCCAGTTTTAAAGATAGTTTTCTCCACAGGTGTATATTTGTATATGGAACATACACAAATACATGCACACATTGTTTTACCCATCCAACCCTACTCATAGGGGGCAAGGTAACACCCCTCATTCCCCTCCTCTAAGGGGGCTCCCCTCCCATGTCAAAATGGGTTGAAATTATACACAAACAACATCAGGAGAAATACTATCAATCACATTGAGGTCTAAAAATATATATTCAACACAAATATCAGCTGTTTTAGCATGTTTGAAAATTTCCACCCTCGCCCTGGGGGCTAACCAGCAAGTTGAATGTCATATTTAAACTTGGCGGCATCCATAACTGTGGATTTTTCAATCTCTTTTGTTTTCACTTTATGTAACAGACCTCCACCCCCCCCCCACCCTTAGGGTGCTCCACTCTCATGCCAAAAGAAGTTGAAATTATAGACAAACAACATAGGGAGAAACACTATCAATCTCATTGACACCAAAAAATCCCATGCAAATATCACTTAGTAACAGTAACAAATGAGTATGTTTGAAAATTCCACACCCCTGGGGAGGTGGTTATCGTAGATGTGTCTTACATCAACAGTTTTGTTTTTGTTTTAAAAGGTTGAAACCAACATGTGTGTACAAAATTGGGTTTAATTTCTCTCTCTCCCCCCCTCTCCCTTCCCCCTCCCCTCCCCCTCTCTTCCTCCCCCTCCCTTCTCTGTCTCACACACACACACAAAAAAGGAACAATGGCAACAATGTAAAATAACAGAAAAATATATGCACATAAACACACAAACAAACATCAGAATCCTCTTTTATGTTTTCTAATCCATGATGGGACAGTAATTCATTTACTGAAGGTTACAGTAGAATGTGCTTCATGGTGATGTTTCCAATTTTCATTTTTATGAATGTTAGACTCATTAACTGATCATTTTCAAGATAGATTTTTTTTTCTTTAGGAAGCTTCAAGAAGCTAAGACAAGATTACAGCAGTTACAGCAACTTTTGACAACTGTAGTTGACATACAGAATAGAGGCCAACCTGTTCCACAGCACTATCTTGACCAACTAGCCCAAGAGACTTCAAGTGATGATGGTCGAATTATAATTTCATCAGATGACAGGTACTTGGAACTTAAAACTTTGGAACACATTTCTCAAATTTAATTTTTTATTAAACATGTAATTTATAATGATACATTTAGTAACTATGCTGGTATGTATACCATCCAGTAATTATTAAGTTGATACAACTATACTGTCAAATAATTATAGAAGTAAGTATCCCTCCTTCATGAATTTTCACAAAGAAAACAAATGACAAGGGCAAATTAAAGGACCTATTTAGACAAGAAAGAGAGACTTACCTGAAATCAATGGTCGGTCCAGTCTGGCTGAGGTGTGAGATATTGTTCCCAATTTTTGAGGGCCTGAGCTCCCTTTGTCAAAGAAGGAAGGTCTGAGCTGCGTGCCAGCTCGGCTCAAATTGAAGAATTCAACCTAAGGTGCACCAGCTGTTATACAGCTACAATTGACACTCAATAAATTCAACAACCCTCTGTCTCTCTCTCTCAAGGAATTATGGCAACAATGTAAAACAACAGAAAAATATATACGTAAACAAACGTCAGATTAGAATGGAAGGTGTAAAAAATAAATAAAAGATTATGGTGTTAAAAAGTAAAAGATTGATAATAGGGAAACAGACTGTTATAATCGTAAGAGTTATAACAATTATCATAACATTATGCTGAAACACATTTTCAACACAACCACTGCCACAATGACCACTATAACAGAATTAGAAGATGTTAAGTCCAGGATTTCCGTAGACTGTAAGATATGTTGCATGCAGAGATTCCTATTATATGTAGTTCAGCATTCCATGAATATGGGGCAGGGGTTGTTATGGCATTAAGGAAGGTCAGTGTGTAGCACACAGTTCATATTTTCCTTCCTGGTGAAGGGGGCTCAGGCCTTCGAAAATTTGGAACTTTCTCTCACCTAAGCCAGACTGGACCAACTATTGATTTCAGGTAAGTTTACATCGCTTTCTCTCTTTGTTATTGATTGTGTTATTTAATTTGGTCTCATCACATTTTCCTTATAATATATAATTGCGATATATACCACCACAATCTTCCAGAACCATATAAAGACATGCAAAATCAAAAAAACAATCACCTGCCTCTCCTTCCACACAATCTGCCAAATTAACTGAAGCCTCTGCCCTGCATTCTATGTAGGAAAAACAAACTGACCCCTCCCTAAATGAATAGGCAACCACTGCAGCACTGTTAAACTTTCCAAAATTCAGTAGCAGTAGCTACTCATGCCCAAATCCACAACACAAACTATTTCAAACAATGCTTGGCACTCACCATCCTTAAAACTCTACTCCTCAATTCATCAGAGGCAACAGTTCATCTGTGGGAACTCTCCTTCCAACATGTTTTACAGTCCAGGCAAAGCCTTGACTCAACATCCTTCCTACCAGCCACCCTGCTTGCACGAGGCCATGTGAGTATGTATGAGCATTCTTATGCAGGTATGGTTGTATATGTTTATGTATGTGTGTTTGTATGTTGGTGCATGCATGTGTGCATGTTTATATTTATATATGTTTACACATATATGTATGTATAAAATGCTATGTATGAATGATCACTATCAGAAAAGTGCCACGACCTTGTCAGATTTCTATTTATTTATTAAATAATATTTGTCAGCTTATACTGAATATACAATTTATTGAAGTTGAAAGACTATTTTGTAGTAATGTAATTTATGTTCAGTGTATTAGTTCCTGTTGATTTCAAAACTATGTTGCCATTAAAGTTCTTTCCTTTTGTGAAACTAACTTTACTTCATTACTTACATTATTGAATGTGTCAAAACCATTGCATATTTTTATACTAAATTGAGTAATATATTCTGTCATAATCTTATTAATTGACTTAAATTATGTGCATAATATAAGTGGTTGTTGTCCTCATCATTACTGAAACGTGATAATATGGACTTCGGGAACTTGTGAATTGGACATGCCTGCTGCAATGTACTCAATAATGTAAAGAGAAAAATAATTAGTATAACAGATGTGCCAATTTTATATAATAATATTTTAATAACTCCAGATTTTAGAAATATAATTTTAAAAAAAAGATATTAGTGTTTAAAAAAAGAAAACTTAAAATGTTCTACATTCCTGATACTTTTCTATTTATTTCATGTTTCAACTGTAATATTAAAATATTGCAATTGTAGTTCACTAGGAGTGCCCCCTGATATAATACAGGAGCGAATTGAAAGACCATCCTTCAAGGAAAAAAAGACAAACACTCAGGTAGGTCAGTTTTTGTGTTTTAAAAATTATTTGTAGATTGAAAACCTGAAATTTGTTTCACTGATCTGCATTTGGAATTATGACAGGATTTACTATGTTAGTAAATATTCCTGACTGTTATATTGTGTAAAATTTAGTTTAAAGTTAACGTGGAATAATGCATGTTCAACTTAATTAAACAGAAACCTTGCGCATGTAACTTAGATATACTAACATAAATCTGATAATCCATGATTATTTTTTTACCTTTATCCTACTTGATTCAACTATTAAATGAATGCCTGAATATTAAATTATCATTAAATATATTAATATACTTAACATACTTTAGACAACCAAATATTTTTCAATAGCAATTCTATGTTTAAGTAGTATGTTTGTAGGTTTTACTTATATTTTCACACTGTTTAGATTCTTGTGCTGTCACAAATCTGCATTTATCTCTCTTGTTTTCCTGTTTATTGAATTATCACAAATAGTGTTTTTATCCTGGTTCTAGTTTTCATTTGATGATTAAAATATTTGAAAAATACATATTAAGAAAGTTATGGTAAGTATAAAGCTAACTGTCAATATGGCTCAGTATATTTTGAGAGTTTAATGCTAATAAATTGTAAGAAACAACAGTCAATTATTGAAGCAAGTAGTTGAGTTCCATCTCCACAAAAAATTATTTTAGTAAAATGAAAATTTTGCACATGTGAAAAAAGTGTGTTATAGTGTATCACACAATAATACTGTTCAAAGTTAGGGAGTTAGTAATAATGAATATTTATTCATATGTTTACATTTCAAAGTGTAGCTATTATATTTATGATTCAGGTGGATACTAAGCATCTGCAAGCAAGACGAAGAGAATTGGAACAACTTATGCGTAAAGAGCAAGTTCAGCCTGCTCCTATTAATCAATCAGAGATGGGTATGTTAGCATTATTTTGTAATTATTTATCTGAAAACTTCATACATTTAAATAAAATCCAAATTAATTGTGTTGTCAAATACTTGAGAAGTTGTTGCTGTGATAGTTGCAGTACACAATTACATTGTAATTAAATGATTACATGACTTGGTAAAAATATTGTGCAAACCTTTTAATGTAATGAACAAAAGAGGTTAAACAATAAATTTAACTCATTAACATCCTAAACCATTTATTATTATAGCCAGAGTTGAATAATAATACATTCAGTAATGTGAAAAATTGATGTGTGCTTTTACATTTACTAAATTTTATAAGAAATTACTCAGATATTCTTTACTTGTATATTTGATAAATTTACAAAATACAAAATATCCTGCTGTATTGGATATCTGAAATGCTATCACTAATTGGCCTAGGGCATATATTTTAGTGATTTAATAACACCAAGTAATCTTAAGAATTTGTTATTAATATAGTTGGGTTAAATGGTGCTTTCAGAACTTTACGAAACAGAACTTATACACTTCCTTCCCATCTATAAAATATTCTGGCATTTCTTGTCTTATAATTCTCTATAGATTTAAGAAAGTATTTCTAATAAAATTTGAAAATAAATTTTCTCACTTAGATTTTTGTCATTATTTATGAGTACCAAATAATGGATAATTAGTGTAAAGGAACTCAATGTTCTTGATGAAAATAATATGTTCTCTGTCCTTACAACTGTCCACACTAAGTTGGCAAATATTATATCATTATTCACTGTAGTCAACCTTAGGTTATTAGGATTTTCTTGGTTTCTTACACACAAACTTTCTCATTTATTCAAAATTCTATTTTTGTTGTTGTAGGTGAAGGTACCAGTAATGCTAACTGGGGCAATTCTACACAAATAACACTAGATGACTTGGAAGATGCTCATGGTGGCTTTTCTAGGTAAGGAAAATTCAAAATGATTGATGGTTATTTTTTATTGTTCTGATGAGAGTTTATTTCATATTGGAATATTTCAATTATTTCATGCTATAGTTAATTCTCTCCCTTTTATTATCAACTTCTTTGATTTACTGTTCACTCCCAGCTTCAACTTAGAAACACAACCATTTTGAACATATATACAGTTTTCATTATTTGTTGCACTACGTTTTACTGTGCTATATGACTGGCCATAATATGCTAAAACCTGAGAGTATGAGATATTGATCCATAATGTGTCATTGTTATATTATGATGTTATATAATTGGCCAATGTTGAAATTGCAAAGCCAACTTTGTTATAAGAAATTACCCAACAAATCTGTTCTATATTCCATTCATTTCAATTATAAAAGAATAGCATATTGTTTTATTAAAGCAATTTTTTATAAAAATGTAGAAATTTAATATTTTGATATGTTTTTTTAGTGATGATGCTCATGAAGAAGATCCCAATTATCTCTCATCACATATTTCATTACGAAATACACAAAGTAGAAGCAGTAGTAGAAATGCTCGAAAGGAAATTGAACAGTCAACTGCAAGTAACAGGTGAATCTATATACATTTTATTGAATGTTGCACATTATTCTCCAAACTTATTGACAAATCTGCATAGTTAAATTTCCTTACTAAACTAGCAGCTGTGTATATCACTGAATCCGATATAACATCAACAGTTTTATGCTAGTTTATGTGTGTTAATTAACATATTTACAATATGGTTTTAGTCAGTAATGCTATATTTAATCAGCAATTTTTTGTTTCTTGGTTGTGATCAATAATATATAATATATATAATATATATATATGCATATATATTGTAATAGTAAGAATGTAACATTGTCAAAAATATTGGTCTGGAAAGGATAGAGAGATAGGTTGTGGCTTACCTGAAAGTGAAGTGCGGTGTCGCCATGAGGAACTGAAGGTTGTTCTTCAAATTTTCGGAGGCTCTCAGCCTCCTTCTTCAGGAAGGAGTGTTACACCATTCCGTGCACCAGCTGGCAGTCCGCATATATATATATATAAAATTTGAAGAACAACCTTCAGTTCCTTATGGCGACAGCGCACTTCACTTTCAGGTAAGCCACAACCTATCTCTCTGTCCTTTCCATACCAATATTACAATTTTATATATATATGATATTCATAAGGATATGACATTGTCAAAAATAATTGCAATATATCTGTTTCCTTTCCATACCAATATTACAATTATATATATATATATATTGAAATAGTAAGGATATGACATTGTCAAAAATAATTGCAATATTGGTATTGAAGGGGAACAGAGATAGGTTGTGGCTTCACTGAAAGTGAAGTACAGTGTTGCCATTAGGAACTGAAGGTTGTTCTTTAAATTTTCGGAGGCTCTCAGCCTCCTTCTTCAGGAAGGAGTGTTACACCATTCTGTGCACCGGCCGGCTGCGGACTATATATATATCAACATGCTACTATATTATATTATAATTTTGGTATCCTAATATTAGCAAGAAGGGAATCCTTTGGTTTTATAATATTTAAAAGAAAATTTACGCAATTTTGTTATTATCTATAAATTAAATGTTTTTAGGGATGCAGTTGATATATCGGTTGATTCAACGGTGCAGAATTGCTCAATCCGTCCTAGTCCACATAATGTTTGGAGAAAACCATCAATTGGTAAGAAATTAGTAGTAGCTATCCTTCTTGCACAGGTAGTAGATAAAATGAAATTTTCCTCATGATAGATAAATGTACTATTAAACCCATGAATTTAGAGAAATGAAGAAAATTAAATAATGTAAAATATTTCTATTGATATATAATAATATATAAATATAAAACTTATCTGTTAATCACTGCAACCCCAATATATTTATTTGACACTAATCTTAGTTATTTTTACATTAAAATGAAAACTTTACATTGTTTTGAAAATTAATAATAAGAAAGATAGCCAAATACAGTCACAAGAAGTGATGATAAATAAATCCCATACTACTGTACAATTCAGTTGACAAAGCTCAAAAGCTCAAAACTAAAAAACACAAGAGCCTAGAGCAATACAACTCAATTGTATAGTTGTGTCATTCTAGACTCTTGATTCTTAGCACCTGAAGAAAGGAACAAGGCTTCCGGAAAGGTTGTGTGGTATTTATATCATCACTTCTTTTGATTGTATTTGGCTATCTTTCTTATTATTGTTTTTACATTTCAACCCCTCTCTCCAAAACCCTTAAGGATGCTCCTCCTCCAGTGCTGTTAAGGGTTGAAATGAGACTTTTTGATTGTATTGTTACCCCATTACTACTCACACCCTAATGGCGTATGTGATTTTCATATGAAGGAGTCAAACAAAACATGGGTGAAAGGTGTGCTGTTTAGATGACTCTGGTAGTTGATACCTCTGCAATTCACAGGATGAGTCACTTGGAACTGTCGGCTGCCTGGATTCTTTTAAGAATCGAGTATCAAACAAACCATTGACGACATTGAGCTTGTTCACATAGTGATTCTCACTCACGCTTCACTTACTCATTGTAGATCAACGTGTTACTTGTTCATTTTTGTAGTAATTTTATTTTTAAAATGGAGAATACATTTTTGATAGTGATAACTTCATTTTGCTACTTCAATTACATCCCACTTTATGAGATAATAGTATTATTGATTATTGAGATAAAATGAAGACCGAAAATGCAAGGAGAGAGGTAATGTTGATGTATTTGATGTATGGTGATGAAGAGGAGAACTGAGAAGTTAATGAGAAAAATGAGACTGATAAGTTAATAAATTTGTTAATTACACACAACTCTAGTAATTTAAAAGTTACGTAAAATAATGCAAATGTTTGCAGATGATTCAAAATTTCATAAATATTAAATATGAACAAAATTAATGAGATTTAAATAGAACCCATATATTTAATATCTATGTTATTTTGAATTATCTGTCAATATCTCCAATCCATTCTTTTGTATTCCTCTATTCACGAAAATTTCAAGACTTATAAAATAATGGAAAACATTAAACTACAGATAATTGCCATGGTAATTTACCTTTTTCAACAAAGCACAGGAGAGGTTTTTTTTTTTAAGGGCAACAGGCTACATGAGGGTGATCCACATTGGGCAACTCCCCTTTAATAGCATAGGAAGGGATTTGAAAGGGGGGATGCGGAAGGGTAGTGGAAGGTAGCCAAGGGTTAACTAGGGCCCCCGGGCTATGGTTTAAGGATCCTACCCGGCATTCGCCTAAAGAAATGCAGGGAAAACCCTAGAAAAACCTGCATCGGGTAGGTCGGGCATTTGGTACTTGTCCCACGCCCTTCCGATGACGGGAGAGGAGTTTGCTGTGGGGACACAGCTTACCCCTCGCCATGCCTTGGCCTGTTTAGGAGGCAGCTGGCCGACTATTCCAATAGGAATAGCGGACAACTCTTGCCATATGCCCAAGGTCTGCGACCCCGGAACATACACCTCTCAAAACAGACCAGGGTGCCTCGGCATGTGGGAACCTTAGTTCAAAAAAAACCAGAGAGATGTGAGAGCATCCCCAAAGGTAGCCCCCGCCAGAGCTGTCTGGGAAGGTTCACCTGCGAGAAATCCTCTCGCAGGCTTCCCTTCATGCAGCACAGGAGAGGGGGGCGGCAAGAACTTTATTGCAATACTTTTCTGAATTGACTATGGGAATTGGATAAACAGAATCGTCATATGAAAGGGGCCTTACCCTCACACATTTTTCTCTCGAATTGTGAGTCATACATGTGTGAAATATGTTTGAAAGTTGAGAGAGTACTATCTGGTTGCCCTTCTTTCATACTGGGATGGAAACATTGTATATGTTTTTTAACATTAGGGTCAAATACATTCCAAGTATTGGCGCAAATATTTGTCTTAATGCCTACTGATGATAGGATATGGCTTCAATTTTTTTGTCTTTAATGTGTTTCTTATAACTCATTGTGTCAGTATTTTGGTTTTTTATTCAACTCTTTGCTACTTCTGTGTTCTACTTATAAGATTACCTTTTTGTTTCTTCTTAACAACAAAGATCTTGGGTCTTTGAATTTGTTAGATGCTCAAAAATTAGTTTTGCAACAAATACACTGGGAAAATTTTTGCTTGATCAGAACAAATATTTTATTTACCTATCAATAACATGCCCCTTATATTTTTAATGATTGATGATAATTTAAGAAGACTTAAAAGTTATGGACTGATTCAAAGAAAACCATTCTGTTAAGTGAACAAAATCCCTGTCCAAGCAGTTAAAATAAGGTTGTTGAACATTTTCCATTTTGTTCAAACATGGTGGTTGGCAGGTTAATATATCTAAAAGAAAAACTTCTTATGTACAAAAATGCTATATTTTCATCAAAATCAATTTGAATTTTTTCTTGTGAATTAAAAAATAAAGAACTTGGAGATGTTTGCCATTTTGTTTCAAAATGGCGGATGGCAGTTTTATATAGCTTTGGGCTGTATAAGAACAATCTAAAGTTTCATTGAAATCTAACCATTTTCTCATGAAAATCAAAGTCAGCATGACTGACAGATAGGAATTCAGATGACATACCCTGTTGAATAAAACCTACAGATATGCTAATATCACTCAATTGTAAGCAATGCACAGTCAAAACTACTATTTTATTGATATAGATGAGGAACATACACACATACATTCATTTTTGTACATAATTAGATTGTTTGTGTTAAGTAAGTTTGTTTAGTGAATTACTTTCCATTTGGTCAATGACTTACTTGTGACTGCATGATTGCCATACAGGGAAGACAAAGCATTACATTACATTATATATGTATTTTAAGTCGTGTAAATATTTTAAAACATTCCCATAATATTTTATAGCTTATTTCAATATAATATGAAGCTCTAAGTAAGTTTGTGGGTTACATACACATCTTTTTGTTCTCATACTTACGTTAATATTGGTCAGTATAAGAATGTGTTGTTAGATTAAGACTACCTGCACTAAATGTTTCTCTCAGGAGTGAATATATTTAACAATTCTTCAAGCATAAATTGAAAAATTATATTTTATATATGTCTATTTAAATATAATTATTTTATTAGAAAGTAATGTGGCTCCATCAAGAACAGTATGGACTCCTTCATCACCAAATAGAAATATTAATGAAGATGGCATTCATGGAACATCTGCAACTCTTAACCAAGACTGTGAATCAAATGTAGGAATTCAATCAAACTTAAATCTGTGGCAACAGTCAATGCTGGTATGTTAAAATATTTTATGTTTATTTGGAATTTCCAAACAGAAATGTATTCCTGAAAGTAATGAAATGCTTTTATCATAAAAATTATCAGATCATAAATTTATTAATTAATTGGGCGATTTTTTATGCAACTCATTAGTTCCTTGCATATTCTGACTACTTATTGTGTAGATTTGATTTTACTGGCCTTGTCACTTGTGAATTTTTTGGATATATATTCTTCAAGTTATATAAATTTTACGGCAAAATGTGTTGTTTTTATTTTCAAAATATTTTAATTTTGTGCAGATTTATGTGTGACTGACAATTTGTTTTACTCAAAGGTCAGATTAAACACAGTCAATGGAATGTGTGTTTATTTTAGTGTTATTTCATAATTGTTGAATTTTTTTTAAATTTATTTGACAAAACTTTTATCATAACATTATTTGTTGGTTAAATATAGTTATAGTATATACAAATTTTAAATATGTACATAATTTACATGGTAGGATGGTAATTTGGTTATGTACCTTAATTTGTGTCTCTAAGGGGCATACATTGTTGGGCTATGAGGGTTCACTGTTGATGTTGAATTTGATTAGGTGGATGTATTGGGTAGGTGGGTATGAAGATGGGGTGGGTTAGGAGGTGTCAGTGTTCTGGGGGAAGGATGAGGTCGATAGGGCATTTTCTTTTGAGGCGATGTGAGTTTAGTGGTGGGGGAGGGTTGCTATGGAATTGCTGGATCGTGGTGTTAGGATGGTTGAAGGTGCTTTTAATTAGTAAGGTTACAGATTTTGTGATTAAGGAGTTGACTTTGGGAAGTTTAATGTCGTGGTGGATTATGGAATTTCTGAGGTACCAGGGAGAGTAAGTGGTGGTGTGAAGGATTATGTTTTGTTTTGTTTGAATTTTGGACGAATGGGTTTTGGCTGCTGCTCCCCATATGGATGAGGTGTAGAAACAGGTGGGCTGTATTATGGAGAGATATACTAGCCGTTTTATGCTGAGGGTGAGTGGGGCTTTTCTGTTTAGGAGGGGATATAGAGTTCTGAATTTAAGGTTGATTTTGGAGAGGACGTGTTAAATGTGAGGTTTCCAAGGGAGCTTTGAATCGAAGAGGAGTCCTAGGTAGGTGGTTTCTGTTTTTGTGAGTGTTTCTGCATTGTTTTGATAGAGGGGGATGTGTGGAGGAGGATTTTTGGATAGTGTGAATGGGACGGTTGTTGATTTGGTGGGATTTATACTGATTCCCCATTGTTTGGACCAATGATCTATGTGCGTGAGTGCTGACTGAAGAGGTTGGATATTGGAGGTGAGAGAGGAGGTTTGGTAGATGGCAATGTTGTCTGCAAAGAAGATCGTGCTAGTGGGGATGCTGTGGAATATCGTGGGAGAAGATGTTGTATACGAAGGGTGCAATAACGATTTCTTGGGGGCATCCTTAGTGATAGGGTGGGGTTGGGAGATGTGATTATTTATTTTGATGGAGAAGGTTGTTGCAGAGGTAGTTAAGGAGTATTCTATAGTAGGTGTCATTTAGGTAATCTTTGATTTTTGAAAGAAGGGAAGGGTGATGAATTTTATTGAAGGCTTTTTGATGTCTATAAAAGTGGTGATGCAGGATTTGTGTTGTTCAAAAGCATTGTTTATGAGGTTGAAGAGGGAGTATAATTGATGGCAGCAGGAATGTTTTGGTCGAAAACTGTATTATGTGTCGGGAACTAGGAAGGAGAATTGGTTGATTAAATGAGGGAGAAGTAATTTTTTGAATAGTTTGGAGTTAGTCTTATTATGAAAACACAATTTTCTATTTTTGCCATCTTGCACGTTACTTTTATTATTATTATTATCTATTTATTTAAGGCATTTTGTCCACCCATGGATGCTGTGTAAAACATGTGTTTGTAGAACATTCTTAATAGTAATTACACATAAAATTTATTTACATCTGTTTTTTAGAATATATTTGATTTTGAGTCTAGAACATCATCTATGTAAGTTAATATGTCTCATCTGAGGTTAAGCTTTTCTTTTGTAGATTAGAAAGTTTTGTAAACCATGGCTTTCTATCCCATAACATAGTTATCTGTAGCTGAAATGTTTTTCAATGGAATCTCTTTATTCTGTATTAAAACTATTGGATATTGATTTCTGTGTCTAAGATAGAAGTTTACATTTTAAAAACAATACACATGTTTTTAAATTAAGATATAGAAATCTAATTGTAGAATGAATGTAATAACAGTATTACTTAGAAGATTAATGTTCAATCTGCTTTATTTATTTTTATAGGTAAAAGTATATTATATCATGTTAATATTTGTTTACTTTTTTCATAGTATGAACAGCAGAAACAACAGTTAGGCACTAGTTCATATTACCAACAACTATTGGCTGCTAGTCAGGTACAGCAACAACAAGCATTACTAACAACTGTCAATCAGTGTTGCCACATGCTCTGGGCTCAACAGCGAGAAATTGCTGCTTTACGATCAGCTGTTGTTGTGGTAAGATATTGAATGTCACCAAAAATTGTTTTCGTCAATAGTTTCCTACTATTTATTTGTATCTGTAAGATGGAAAAAATCTTATTAGAGTTTGATTTTATAATATGATTAACATTCTTAATTAGATAATTTGCTCCCTAATCTTTATTTGTATACTGAATATAGTTTTTTTTTTGCACATTATCAACCTTTGTTTCCAAGTACATTCACTGTCTATTAATTTATTTTTAAGTTTTTCAAGTTAATCAAAGAATTTCATGTTAGTACATTTCAATAGTAATTTGTTTGTTTTACGAGTAAACTAGCACATAGAAACATGTGAAAGGTCAATCATCAAATAATGAATTGTTTGTACCTAGTTTATTATTATAGATGTTCTACTTACACATATTTAATGTAAACTTAATTTCTTTTTCAATAATCACCAATGTTGTACGGTCAGCATTGGTTAATGTTTATTCTAGTCAACCAATCAATACACAATTTATCTTGGACCACATCCTTATCTAATGTTATTTATCTTCTACCTCATATTTGAAGAGCAACACAGAATGGGAAAAGGTGTTATAGATATTAGTTTGGAATTTGTGTGTAATAAGAGCTCATTGGACACCTGAAAGTTTATTAATTTTTGTATTTGTTGTATACGTTGACTAGCCTGTGTTAGCAAACTAGATTAATTCATTACATTTCAATAATAATAATTATTTTTATGGCATCCTTTACCATAGAAATATGAACAGATATCATTGTAATTAAAATTTATGTCAATTTTTTATTGCTGCATGCATTCGGCGATTATTATAGCTAAAGTTAGTTGTAGTTTTAATTTACATAAATTTTACTGAGAATTATTGACTTGTAAAATTGCTGATTTTATAGTGTGGTTTATCACGTGATTGAGAAAAATGACAATTGTTACCATAGTGATTTTTTTTTTTCTCAGCTCCAGGAAAGGATTGGAAATGGAATTGAAACAGTTAACACCCCTGTAGCTATTGGAATAGCTGAAGAACCAACACTTTTAGAAAACAGTCCTCAAAATTTGAAATCAACCTTTAATAGTGGACTGTTTCCATTAGCAGACAGTGTTGCTAGTGCCCATTCTCTTCCAAACTTGGCTCCCCCATTACCAACTCTACCTTTACCTCAAATGCCTCTTAACAACCGCCCTTCTTGTCCACCTGCATTAAACAATCAAGTTCCTCCTGGCAATAGAGCTAACAACTATTGGGACAACTTCAGAAGGTAATTTTGTTTATTAAAACCAACAATCTATAGTTTTTGAAAAATTCAAAGCTTATTTTAATGTATTTTCTTGACATTAATTAATGTTATTTATTTCTTTATAAGTTAAATAGACTGAAATTATAGGAATGAATTACAATGTATAGTATTTATAAATAGAAGTTTTATTGTATTACATATGTAATAATATTGCTGAAATTCTGTTTCAAGAGCACAATAGATTGTTTTAAGTTGAATGTAACATGGATACCCGTGTGTCAATTTTCCAGTATTATATAACCCCAAAATGTTATGCTGTGTATTATATAAATACATAAAATTAAATATTACTGTGTCTTCTTTGATACCTAATTTTTGTTCTTTACCAAAACTGTGAATATAGAAAACTATTTTTTGTTCTTTCTCAATATTAAACTACATTTTACTTAAAATTTCGTTCACCACACACACACACACACGCGCGCTCATATATATATATACTAAGGAAATTGTGATGAACTCAAATTAAATAATAATGGATAGGAAAGAGAGACAGCGAAGTCAACTTTCACTGAAATCAACAGTTGGTCCAGTCAGGCTGCGGAAGGTAGATATTACAAATTTTCAAGGTTTTGAGCTCCCTTTTTCAAGACAGTATGTCTGAACATCATGTATATATAAAGAAAAATTGGTAGAAAATCCTGAAAATGTTAAACAGTATCTGTCACATTTTACTTGATATTCAGAAGACAACAATGTTTTGAATAATTTAATGAACCCACCACAATGTATGGAGCCTTGTATTCATGGGTACATGTGTGTTTATATGCTTTATACAAATGAATATTAAAGAATCTTTCTGCAAATGTATTGAGCAGTAAAAAAATTAATCTATTTAAGAAGTTAGTTTAGTTAGTGATTGAACACCATATATTATACTAATGATCTCAATTATGTTGACAATGTCATATCCTTAATCGTATTTTTACTAATTTTTTATATAATGTTTTGCTGAAAATATTATTGTTAAACAAATATGATTTATTCTTATTTATTGACCAACCTTTTGTGAAGATTTGAACCTAAAATATTAATGATTACTAAACAAACTAACTAAAATAAAATAAAAATGTTAGATACCAATTTTCTAAATTTATATTTTTGTTATATTAGCCAGCTGATTAAAAAAGCAAAATTACATCAGCAGTTATCCTGACCAACAATTAGTCACAATTAATTGTTTAAAGTAGAATTTATACATTATAATTAAAGTATTTTATATACATTATGCTTCATCTAAAAAGTTAATATTAATTTTCCTCTGTCATAAATTATTTATAAGTAAATTTGAAGTTTTGGTCATTTTAATATAAATACTAATTGTTTATAGACACTCTCTAATTTATTTAGAAGGAAAGGAAACCAATTTATTTATTTTCCAATCAAAAATTCACAAAGTCACATAAATACATATATATTATTAATACAGATAGTAAAGATAGCTAGAAAATGTAATGACTCACATGAATTTTATGGCATGTGTTGCTATATTGGACAGGAAATATAGTTCTCAGATTTTCTGAGGTGCTTACAGATCAAAATATTTGCAATATGCTATGAACTATGAGAACATGATTTCCTGTCCCTACATGGCAACACCAATTCTCCTTTTCAGGTAAGTCACTATATATTTACTGTACATAAATATATATATATATATATATATATATATATATATATATAATTTGTGCACAACCAGAACACAGTTCAGACCTTCTTTCTTGATGAAGGCAACTCACATCCTCGAAAAGTTGAAGTATTTTTACTGCTCAGCCCAAATGGACCAACTATTGATTTCAGGATACTCCAAATTCTGCACTCCCTCTACTCTATCTATTCCACCAACTACTCCTAATAAGACTGGCTATATTTATTAGGACTGGGGAAAGGCACGATAGCTTAGTGGTACAGCATTTGTGTACAAAGCAAAAGTACCTGGGTTCGATTCCTGGCCCCAGTCTTTCCTTCTTCTTCCTTTCCTTATGTAATATGACTTTGTCACTTAATAATTGATATCCTTAAAACACATACATACATGTATGTGTGTGTGTATATATATATATATATATAGAGAGAGAGAGAGAGTAATTTGTATGAAAAAGAAGGAGAAAAAAATATGGTGACCTAACAGAAATTGAGCCTTTTGTGCCAAGTCACTTGCACAGAAGGAGGTTCTTAAAATTCTTGGAGGTTCTCGGGGGGGGGGGGGGGGGCTTTTTCAAGGTAGAGATTTAAATTTCATATGCGCACTGAAGTCACATTGGATAATTGGATAGTGAGGATAGATAGAAAATGGGAGAAAAGTGGGAATATTTTCTAAAGAAAGCATATGTTCACGGCATGGAGAGAAAAAGAAGTTTAAAGAAATAAAGACCAAAAATATTTGCCAAGGTGAGGTACATTTGCTCTTACAACTGCACTACCCTGTCTATCAATGACCCTCATGAAAATAGTCAGTATTATTACTGTGGTGATTAGTGTAATGGATAGAGTAGAGGGAGTGAAGAGATTGGTTATCATTTCATGTGGAGCTATCGTCTTCATTTTCAAAGGATTGATGAACAACTGCTTATTTGATATTAGACTTCACAGTGGACTGTATAATCTAATAGTGTATAAATTAAACTCTTTTGGTCATTAGCATTGTCAGCATATTAAATGTATACTACAACAAGATTAATGTTTGAGACTTTACTTGAACAATAAGAATACAAGTTAGTAACGGATTATAGTGAAACATTAAACTGAGTTTGTTTTATGTTCACATACTTTTGAATATACTGTATGTGGCCATTATGGCTAGAAGTGGGAAAAATACTGCAAGATATATAATACTAATTCTTTTACAAAGAACATAAGGGAAGGTCACTTCTGCTATTCAATAAGTTTGACTCCAAAGTATATTTTGATGAATTGGAAGAATAAGACAGAAAGAACTGCAGGAAAAGAAGTGGTGGTTGGAAATCAATGCACTAATTGAAAAGGCTAATGATTAACCTCTCGAAAAAGGGAGAAAGAATGAGAAAAATTATGTATTTTACTGATCATAAGCAGTAATGACATTCTGGTGGCAAAAACTTGGTTCTCACTGACTGATCTTTCTAGTTTCCATTACCATCATTAGTTATGATTTCAACCAATTCTAATCACCAAACCTACCACCTAAAATCTTTTCTGTAAGATTTGCCATTATTATGAGTGAATTAGATTGATTTGTAGATTGAGTTTTAGGCTCCACTGCCTTTCCTGAGATGCTCTAATAAAGAGGATAGTGTGCTCAAATTTTTTCTTGAGCCATATACAATTGTGTACTTCAATATTGAGATTTTGTTTCACTCTTCTAATTAATATATTTACATATTAAACAATCTGAGTACTGAAATAATTATTATTTTTCAGAAAAAGGCTTAAAGAGTACTAGTTTTAATAGTATCTGTGATGTTAGTGTTCTTTCACCCTTTACAACAGTTTTGTCTACATTTCTAGATTGATCAAGCATGTTTCAAAATTGCATAACTCTGACCTCAAGGAATGAAAATAAGGATAACAATTGGGCATGTCTTTAGTGATAGTGTGAAACAAATTGAAACAAAAATACAATGTGATCTGTTAATATAATTTTTATGAGTAAATCTGTATACTTAAAACAGAAACTGATACATCTCAAACTTGAATCATTAAATTATGTTTACCATATTTTTCAACTACAAAATAAATTTTAATTTACACACTGTGAAATATGTAGGGAGTGAGGTCCACATTTTCAGTTCTAAAACTGAAAAATAGAAATAACTACAATAGGGATTCTAAGAATGTCTGACAAGAAATATCCATGTTGAATTTAAGAAAAATAACGAAACAAAAATTTATTAGTAATAAAAAAATTATTATCTACAATCAACTTTATTAATGTATTTGCAAGTTAATATATCTTGATTATGGAATGGAAGTATTCATTATTTTATTTAATGTTATGGTTGGTAAGCCACATGTAGTAGCACTTGAAACTATTAGTGGCATCATTAATGCCAATCTATGATTAGTTACAGCTACTGAACATTACATGTTCTCAAAAGTTTGGCTATCAAATATTATCATTTAATGATGTGAATGTATTATTACCTTTCTATTTTATTAACAGTTATGAAATATTAAGCCCTGCATTATTATATAAACCTGTAAGTTTGAAATATGGTAGTTAATATGTGAGACTTTCAGGCAATACACAATGTGCCCAGGAATTCAGTCAAAAGTTTGATATGGCAGGAAGGGAGAAATGTCTAATTAAAATAGTGCTTCTTGATCCTTTGTTTCTGCAAGGATAAAATTATCATAGTGATACTATCCTTAAAAAATAAGATTGAAGAATGTAGTGAAGATTGGTTATTTATATAGTGCTAACAGTGGAAGAAAGTGTATTTCCTTTAAAAATTTTGTATTTTTTGCATATTTCAACAATTTAATGTTGCTTCTCTTATTTAATTTTCAATTTTAATATTTAGTTCATTCCTATCAGTTTATAATTCATCAGTATTTTATTTTTCAATATGTTTGGCCTCATAAGCAATTTTCAGAATTTGAGGTTCTGTGGCATATGTTGTAATCTATTTGAATAGTTTAGGAAAGGTACCGTTGTTGGTGCAGCATTATAAAGATGATGTCAAAGGTAAGATAAATAGCAACCTGTTTATTTTTTCAGTATTGATACACTTATAGTTGATAAAAAAATTTCATTTTTCAATTCTGTTTGATAAATTTATTTTATGTATTCAGCATCCTTGACAAAATATTTTGTTTCAGTTATTCCCGTCAAAACCTTTTGTCCTCTTCTTCTTCTAAAACAAATGAAACTCCTCTCCATTCAACTCCACTAACAGAAAGGTCTCACAATCCATTACGCAGTGCTACCTCAAGACCACATTCTCAACAAGCATCTACCAGTACTTCATCAGAAATTATTCAGACTTCGCCAGCAAGAGTAAGGTAATTATTTATGTATAATCTCTTCGACCACATGAGTATATTACATTTTAAACATATTCCATAGTTATATAAAATATATCTGCAAGAATTTCATTATTATAAAATAATACATGGCATTATTTTTAAGTCAATAAATGTAAAAAAAAAAAAATTTATAATTATTTTTTAGTGGTCTTTAAATATTTTGTGATTATAATTCCATTGTTTCTAGTGCCTGTAAAGAGAAATTAAATACACACCATACAGAAATTCACTCACAGCAGTCAAATCCTTGTTCCAGTCCAAGGCATTCACAAGATTCGAGTAATTGTCATACAGCTAATGTAAGGACTCCAATTAATAGGCAAAAGAAGCAGTGAGTATAATAGATCACTTTTGATGCTTTCTGCATCCTACATCCAAATTATTTGATACTTGTTCAGTTTTCCCTGTAGAAAGAGCTCTTAGGTTTCCACCCATGTACAACAGTGATTTACGCATGATGTTTTGATGAGCGACAGCTCTGTTGTAATTATGACAGAGCTATTTTTCATTGAAACATCATGTGTGTATCACTGTGGTACATGGGTGTAAATGTTAGAGGCCTTTCTGCAGATACTACACCAGGAAAACTTTTAATAATTGTTCTATTGTCTTGCACTCAACAGTACCCTCTATACTTTACAAACTTCCTCAAGGATTTTTTCTGCAACTATTTTCCATCAAATGTAGAAGTTTTACTTTCATACATTGTTCACATCCATACTTTCACAGCTTTAAAAAACTTCTTCTCCAATGAAAATCTATGAAAAAACCAAAAGATTTCCCTAATTATTACTTTTATTATAAAGCCAAAATCTCTTGCTTCATACTGTTGCTACTACTGAATTCTTTGATTGACCTCTTCAGATTTCCAGTTAGCTTTTGTACATGGTTCTTTAATGTTTTTTATGTATGTGAATTATTATGTAATTAAAATATTTGTCAATTGTACCTAGTATATGTATTTCATTTTATATTGTCAGTTAAAAAGTTCTGATTAAAATTACAAAACACCAATATCAGTATCTCAAGAAACCATAAACCTAATGTTTCTGAGAAATTGTCATCTTTCACTTTTCACAAATTTTGGCTACCCCTTAAAATATTAACAGTTTAATGATTTTTAAATAATTTATCAAACTACTTAAGAGTTTTAACTACCTCCTGATAAAATTATATAAACACAAGATATTCTATCACTAGAAATAAGTTATCTGTTGCTGTTGTTCACATATACTTAATGCACATGAAAGCACTAATTATTGTTTATAAAATGTTCTTATAAATACCTCATATTTCCATCATTTTCAGTATATATTATTTATTCACATAAAAGCTTTGTCTCATTTCCCAGCACTACATACAAATGCAAGGATTTTTTGTTAACTGAGTACATTCCCCAATTTCCATATGTATTGTTATGTTTAGTTGTAATATTCTGTAGTCATATAATTATTAATATTTCATCAATATTATGACAACTGTAATAATCTTTTGGGGGCTTCTAAATTTATTTTCATAACAATTGGATTTAATTAAAAGTTTATTTAAATATTTAAAGCACAATTCAATTTCAATAATAATATAAAAGCTTGACTCAGTACAGGAAAATTTCTAAGCAGGGTGTGGTGGGCCATTAAATGAAATTCCAGCTCTGTCCCACTCAACACTATTTATTCTTTGTTATTACATTACCGGATTATTGTGGAGTTCACAGATTTTGTGGTTATGAGGCCTGAGCTGGTCCAGAGCTCGGAGGTAACTGGCCAAATGTCTCCTTTATGTAATCTGGAATCAATATTTCTCATTTATTAACTCAGCTCAACATATCCCACACTGCTTCTCAGACTCAATGCTTCTCCTTAACAAACTCAGACTGACTTTCCATATGTTTTATTATATTGAAATTAATATTATAATTATTAAAATTATCAAAATAAACTTTAATAGTCTGGAGACTTAACGTTATGATAATTTAAACATGATCTTAGTGTTTCAAATTTGTAAATACTTAACATGTAAAGTTGGGGTCTTGAACATGACCCTTGTCATTCCAAGTTAGAGATGACAGTAACTGACTAACTTGTTTACAATGCATTAATGAAGCTTTTGATGCTTGGGAAAGATCTGCTCATCGGGGAAACTTGGTGTTATGAGGTGCAATAAGGAGGTTATGGGAATGATGGGAATAACAGATATGGAGAGAATATGTAGTGCCAGTTGGTATGTAAAGGTTAGAGTTAGGTGATTCCAGATTGATTTAGGGGGAGGATGATGTCAATTGGGAGTTATGTTTGAGTCTGTGATTTTGGGGAGGAGGGAGCAGGTTGCTGTAGAAGAGCTCAATGGTTGTATTTGGATGGTTGATGGAGCTATTTATTAGGGACTTGGTGGATTTATGAATTATGGTAGGAATTAGGGGAATTTCAAGGTATTTGTGAATTACTGAGTTGTGAAGGTAATTCCCTCAACCACTCCTTCTTTCTGAACAGCACCAAAATTTCTATCCAACAAACTACATCATACCTAGGCATTTTCATCAATTCCAAATTATCATGGAAACCTAATATAACTCACATTACCTCCAGAATAAATAACAAAATAAAACAACTTTTTCCTCTCCTCAACAGAAAATCTCCCATATCCCTTAGCACCAAAATACTTCACTATCTATCCATAATTCACCCCATATGGCCATATGGTTTTAAGAGTAAAGGAAATGATTGTGGATTTGGTAGGTTTATACTGATTCCCCTGTCTTTAACATTATCAATATTATTTATGAATATAGGAGGAGGTTGTACTTGGCAAGGTGTTGGTGGAGGGGTACTGTCAGTAGATTCTTTGGTATTTTGTAACATTTGGAAGCAGTTTGAAGTCAGGAATGGAGAATTTGGAGTTGTGTTTGAGGGAATGGTTTTTCTTTTTTTAGGTTATTGTTGTAAAAACGGGGGGGGGGGGGGGATAGGTAGATCAGTAGAGTCTGTCATAGGCTGCTTGAAGTTATCACTTTCAAGATCCAAGTGCATGTCATAAGTAGGACCCTTGATGTGGGGCTGCTGCGTTGTGATGGTGATGGTCTCATAGATGTAGTGATGACTGTTGATGCTTGATGATATGTTTTAGACTCTTGAAGAGTATGCTTCTGGATGTACTGCGATGGGTTTTTGTGAACAGACAGTGTTGCTACACAGTTTGTAGAGTGATTGGGCACTTATGTGGGCAAGAAGTAAACAAAACGTGTGTTCATTCAGCTTGACTAGCACTCACCAAATGAGACTTTAACTAACTCACTAACTTGTTTATTTCCCCTTTTCCAACTTATTCAACACCTCTGCTTGTCAAATTCTGGGCAACTGCCTTGGATTTCCTTTTCACACTTTTAAGTAGGCAGTGTGTGCCTTCTGAAGCTTTTGTTTTTCATTTTCAGATAAGATCCCCAAAACTAGTGACCATCATCATCTAGTCACTCATACTTCTTCTGACCTTTGAATTCCTTAACCACACAAACTGTCAGTGGCCAATTTGTTGATGAAGCCAAAAGCAACCTATCTATGATATTGAATTAACATTGACTCCATTACACAAAATAATATTATATGGTCTGTTATTAAATAGTAAGGAATCAATACAGTAATAGGCAATATAAAAATTTCTTTCTTTCAGGCATTCATTTAGTGAAAATGTTAATGAAGCTGTTTACTCTGAATTCTCTTCATTGCTTGCTGTCAATGAGAACCAACCACAGTTTGTTCTACAGTTGCTTAGAGATTTAAAAATGGTAAATTCAGATATGCTCCGTCAAGCAATGTTGCAAAATTTGCGTAACTTCCTAACAGAACATTTGAGTCACAATGTTCCTCAGGTATGCTATCAATTAATTTAAACATGTTAATAAATTCTTACTAAACTATTTATTACTTATTTTCACAAACCACAATCTTTTATTAATACTCCTAAATGTGTGTTCCAAATCTATTGAGCTTGCTAGAGATGCCACTTGATATATGTATGTGTGTGTATATACATACATATATATATATATATATATATATATATATACACATAGATTTTATTTAGGTTATTTGAATTTTGTATAGTTTGACACTGCTGTGGGTGTTAGTAATGTGTTCAGGGAGGGGTCGCTTGGTTTGGCCAACTACAACTCCTTAAAGCCTTAACCCCGACTTATCAGATGCTGATCTCCATCTTTGGGAACTGTCCTTCCAGCACATTTTACAGTCTAGGAAAAGTCCTGGATTAAACATCCTCTAAAATTGTTATAATAGTCATTGTTGCAGCAGTGATATTAAGATGTTGAAATATTTGATCAATATAATATATTTATAATTATAATAATTATTATTATAGTGATCTGTTTAATCCTTTATCATTCATGAACTTTTTAATTGTGTATATATATGTGTGTGTGTGTGTGTGTGTGTGTGTGTGTGTATACATGCACACATAAATATATAGTACACAGTATTGATTCCCGGCCATGTTGGATATTTTCAGTCTTTTATTTTTCTTTCATCTCCACACTCTTTGAATGAATGCTTTCCTTTGCACATATTCTTGTGTTTGAACATATCTAATGTTATATAAATGGAAGCTAGAAGTAATCTTAAAAGACGATTTCACAAGTATGCATAATTTTGTTGCTGATGTTAAACCTTTTGTTCAGTGGCTAGTAATACTGATTAAATGAAATGAATAAACCCCAGCAGATGCACTAAGAATGTAATTTACTATATTCTGGCCCAATATTTATTCTGTTTTTAATCCTTATTAGAATTTTTATATGTTATAATGTAAATTTCATACTGGATTTTAAAATGCAATGATGGTAAAACTCATTTCAATTTTGGATTCAGAACATTCCATTGAATGTTGAGAGCAGTTCAAGGGAACACCAGTTTTCAGACGATGAGGAAAATGCAAAGGTAATTAGTACGTTCTGTTTATGAATAGTATATTAAGAAATTATAATTTATGACCTGAAATGATAAATGTTTCATTTCATCTAGATTTCTTTATCTTTGGATCGTCAGAAATTATACTCATACTCACCTGTCATATATGTTTTAGTACAGCTATCAGAAACTTCTAGATTAGCATCATAGAGTTGAAGTGTGAAATATATCTGTTCTTAATTATGTTTCACATATTTTCTCAAAATATTCATAGATGTCCAATGAACACGTAACACAGATTTTTTTTCCAAGTAATGATTTCCTGTCCTTACCTATTTTTATTATTCAGATTGTGAATATTAAAGATCATAATCACAATTTTTTTATATTACAGGGTGGGTTCGTAGGATATGCAGATGAGATGTCTGATGACAATTTGGAGGTATGAACATTTACAAATGGTTTAAATTTTATTTTCAATACAGGAAATAATATAAAATGTGTTTAAGGATCACGATGGAAAAATCTCAACTGTACTGGGAATTGAACTCACAATCCCTGATTGACACTGTACCAATTGTTTAGCTGGATCCAGGCTCACTTACAATTCACTTTGGTTCTTGAATTAATTCATTGCACCTTTTATCAATTTACACATAATATCAATTTTTCATTGAAAATTATGTGTTGAAGAATGTGATCTAGTTAGTGAATTATAGGTGATTCTGTCTATGGCTTTACAATGGATTGAGGCCTGGCATGTAGTCAACTCGGAAGGTAGAGGACCAGCATACCTAGTTAGAATCCTAGTCAGGTTGAGATTTTTCCATTCTGATCACTTAATTCAGTTTCATGGCCTATGTGGCTGAGCTGCATTTAAAAGCTTTTCTTCTGTTCTTGTATAAAAATGCTTGTGGTCTTAAACAAAGGAAAATACTTCACTAAGTATTTCAACACCATTGTCAACAAATTTCAAAACCAGAGAAAATGAAAAGTGTATAATTCAAAACCTTCAATTATTATTTCATTACCATTCAATCATGTCATGATGTTTCTAGTTTGCAAAATTTTGTTTCATAGGGTGCTACTGCCTTGCCTCCACGGAATGCTGCTTGGAACAAAGATACTCTTGAATTACCTGTAAGTGTTTACATTAGTGAAATTAGGAGCTGTTAGTTGTGAAAATTTGGTGTTACACCCTCCAGTTTTTTTACTTGCTTTGGTGGTAATCTCAAAAGATTCAGTTGAAGTACCATATCCTAATAATTGGATTATCTACTTTAATGAATTGTTATATCATTATTGTGTTCAGACTCGGTACTCACTTTAAATCACAATTATATTTAACTGCAATTAAAACAATTTTTTATAGTTGCCCATGGAACATCTATTATACCTGATGTAATGTTTATCAAAATTGATCTCTCTAAAATGTTTGTTTCATTATAATTAAAAATTTATTGATACATGATTTAATCTGCTATCAAGGGGAATAATGTAACGTGATTGTTGCGAACATCGTTTAGTCATGTGCAGTTACTGTTTCTATTGATGTTGACTATTTCTGATATAAGAGTCTCCTAACATTTTGTTTAATGTATTAAAGTGACTTTTTTTGACAATAGACTCTGTATCTGTAATAATTTTAAATGTTATATAAGCACAGCATTTGCAATTTTTTTTTCAAACCTGAATAATTATAGTCTGCCTGAAGGTTTAATTCATATACAAGCTATATTTATTTTCTCTGATTCACATACTGGTAATTATTAAAAAGGTTCTAAACATTTTTTCTATAACATACTTTAAAGAACTATTTATTTTTCAAGCATATATATTGGCTACATTAAAATATTTTATTTGAAACAGGGCAGAGGAGGTTCTAAATTGGATTGGGAAGTTCATGCAGTGCTTGTTGACATATTTCCCTTCCTCAAGACCCATTTGGATGATACTTGCACACCTGCTCTCCTTGAAGCTGTACGCATATTGGCTGTTCAGTTAGTCCCACCTGCTCCTCCAGGTGGATCTCTTGGTCAATTGGAAGCCTTACTGGAGGATGCCCTACTGAAATTCCAAGGCTGCAGGTATGTCTTCTTTCACACACTATGAGAGTTGGAAAGAGCTGTCACATCAAACATTGTTTATATGTATGTGTGTGTGTGTGTGTGTGTGTGTGTGTATATATATATATATATATATATATATATATATATATACATATATATAATAACCAGCTCAGAAGGACAGGTATTCTGTTCTTATTTTTGTCAGATTTGTTTACGAACTCAGACTGGGTGGTTTGAACATATTAAAAATAATGATAAAATGGCAGATAAGTGACTTTTAGAGAGGGGAAGGACTAATAACTGGGGCGTTTTGAAGCTCTTAGGGCTAATTGGTAGTGAGCAACTTCTGAACGACGGAATCCTAATGACATAAAATGACATAAGGTTGTTTGGACGATATAATTATATTAAAAGGAAACGTTTAATGTAATTGATTGAGTGGCTCTCGGAGCGGGAGAATGGCAACAGATGGTGTTTGTTTGGCGAAAGTGGAAATGCAAAAACTGTGAAAACGAGTGAAGATTCTGGGAGCCAGGATATAAATAAATGGGCAGTTGGACAGTAAAGGGGCTTCTTTATCATTTCAAATGGACGGGAGATGGACGTGTTAGTGGGAGAGAGCGGTGGTGCAGGTCCGCACTGACGGATGCGGGGCCAAGTTAAAGTGGCCAAAACAATTGTTATGAACAGTTGAGAGTTTGCAAAAAGGAAGCTTCTTTATCATTTCGTGTGGATGGGAGACGGACGTGTTAGTGGGAGAGAGCGGTGGTGCAGGTCCGCAGGGACGGACGCGGGGCCAAGTTAAAGTGGCCGAAACAATTGTTATGAACAGTTGGGAGTTTGCAAAAAGGAGAGATCATCGGATGCTAGGCCAAGCTAGGCGGCCGAGAGTAATTAGTTGGACATCAGTCGTCAACAGTCGGTGGGAGTTTCATCGCGAAGTTCTTTATCGTTCAGTAGGGAGAGGAGACGGACGTGTCAGTGGGGAGAGATCGTTGGTGCAGGATGGACGTAGGACCGAGGCCAAGCTAGGGGGCCGAGAGTAATCAGCTGGACATCAGTCGTCAACAGTTGGTGGGAGTTTCATCATGGAGGTCTGTCTGAAAGCAGAGTGGGTTAAAGTAAGTGTGTGGACCCGAGAGCGTGTAAGTTTATTTTTCTGAATTCGTAATTGTAAATTGTTAAAAAGGGTAAAAAGTCAGATTTCATTTCATTTGTTCCAAAGATTTCATTTCATTTGTTTCACTCGTTTAAATCATTTCATTTCGTTACATTTCGTTTTTCATTTATTGTAATTGTATTTGTTTCATTGTAACATTTTGTTCCGTTATCAACCCAGTAAAGACCCTGAGGGTACCGAGTCTGATTATTTAAAATGTATTCTAGGTAAATAAAATTGTTTTGTATAAAATTTCATCAGATTTGTGTAATTGAAAATTGTATTTTAATAAATGATAATTGTTTGTTTAAATTAGTAGTTTTATTTTATTTGAGATATTACAATATATATATATATATATGTATATATAATTGCAATATTGGTATGGAAAGGACAGAGAGAGATAGGTTGTGGCTTACATGAAAGTGTGCGGTGTCGCCATGAGGAACTGAAGGTTGTTCTTCAATTTTCAGAGGCTCTCAGCCTCCTTCTTCAGGAAGGAGTGTTACACCATTCCATGCACCGGCTGGCTGCGGACAGTCCTCAATTAAGAATTGGAACTAATTTGGTGACAAAGAAACATTTTAACTTGGATAGTGAGGAAGGATAGAAATAAATACGAGAAATTGGAGGATTATGCTTTAAATTTATAAAGCGTAATACAAGATCGATTGTGACTTCGTCACCAAATTAGTTCCAATTCTGTAATGGATTCTCCTAATATTGTATTTATTCCTTAATGGATACTCCTAATTCTTTATTCCCTCTACTCTATCCATTCCTCTTCTAAATAACTATTTATCCATAATAAGACTATCTATTTGCCTGGTTATGAACTTGACCTTGTTCCCGATATGGTTAATGCGTCTGTGTACTGAGCAGAATATGTGGTTTCAAATCCTACCTGGGTCAACTATTTTTAGTCTTTCCTTCTTCTTCCATCCTTCTCCCTGCTTTGAACATATACTTTTTTCTATGTGTGTGATTCTACGCCTGAGCATACGAACTCACATAAAGTGTAATTCTCCTATTTCTCTTATTTATTTCTATCCTTCCTCACTATCCAAGTTTGAATGTGACTTTGTCACCAAATTAGTTCCAATATATATATATATATATATATTCAAACTTGGATAGTGAGGAAGGATAGAAATAAATAGGAGAATAGGAGGATTGCGCTTTATTTGAATTCATATGCTCGGGCGAAGAATTACGCACATAGAAAAGCATATGTTCAAAGCAGAGAGAAGGATGGAAGAAGAAGGAAAGACTGAAAATATTTGACCCAGGCGGGACTTGAACCCACGTATTCTGCTTAGTACACAGACACCTTAACCATCTCGGCCACCGGGTCAAGTTCCCGACCAGGCAAATATGCTTTGAACATATGCTTTTCTATGTGCGTAATTCTTCGCCCGAGCATATGAATTCAAATAAAGCGCAATCCTCCTATTCTCCTATTTATTTCTATCCTTCCTCACTATCCAAGTTTGAATGTGAATTAATTCCTTAAATGGATTCTCCTAATATTGTATTTATTCCTTAATGGAAGCTCCTAATACTTCATTCCCTCTACTCTATCCCTTCCTCCACTAAAACTATTAATTGTCCACAATAAGACTGTCTATATTTGCCTGGTCGGGAACTTGACCCGGTGGCCGAGATGGTTAAGGCGTCTGTGTACTAAGCAGAATACGTGGGTTCAAGTCCCGCCTGGGTCAAATATTTTCAGTCTTTCCTTCTTCTTCCATCCTTCTCTCTGCTTTGAACATATGCTTTTCTATGTGCGTAATTCTTCGCCCGAGCATATGAATTCAAATAAAGCGCAATCCTCCTATTCTCCTATTTATTTCTATCCTTCCTCACTATCCAAGTTTGAATGTGAATTAATTCCTTAAATGGATTCTCCTAATATTATATATATATATATATATATATATATATATATATATATATATATGATCCTTGAATCATAATTCCACTGTAAACCCATGTTGACAGTATCTGTTTCGTTTGAGTTTAATAACAATAAGTGATATGGCACTGAATTACATGCAGTAAAAATCTGTAATATGTGAGCCTCTTTTATACCTTTGAATAAGAAAATTTGTTTACTGTGGACTATATATATATATATATATATATATATATATATATATATATATATATTGTCTCATTTCACTTAAGTCATGTTATACATCACAGAGAAAAGCTAAGTCATAGCAAGAGTAAAATGTTGGTTATAGAATGTACTTTTTCCTAAAATGTGACAATACTGCAACTAAGTATTTGTTATGAACCAGGTTCATACAGCCTTATAGCTCCATTTACAATAATAACAATTTTTTATTTTCAGATTGCGTGATGTTGGTGAGGAACTTCTGACTGTAATTGCTGATGTAGTTCAAAGTGAGCTGACATTTTTACGTTTGGTAGACACAGTTCGAAGAGAAGCTGATGTAAGTATGCTACAATAAATTAACATTTTAATAAAATATGTGATATCCGTTATTGTATTGGTTTATCAAATGTAAAATTAAAGTTAATATGCTGCTCATTCACACTTTAAATATTTTGAGTTCAGAGTTGGAATTAAGCAACAGATATGAGAGTGCCATATATAATGGCAATGCAATTTATAAACAATATAGTTAATAATATTAATTTTCAATTGATTTCCCTTAAAATTATTGCTTAAAGAGATACCGCACAAATTTTAATAAATCTGCATGTATATTATTATTTCATTTCAGCAGGAATCTGTAGAATCGGTTGCAGCTAATGTTACTTCTACTGAAGGATTTTTAGTTCCTAACAATCAGGTATTTTCTTAATCCAAAATCACTTGTGGTTTTTGTTTGTTTGTTAATTTTATTCTACAGAAATATATTTATTATTGTATATTATTGTCATGTCTTTTTTATCTTAATTTGAAAATCCCTGTCCATCATTTATAATCCTACTGTGTACAATATTACACCTATAAATGGAACTCTTGTAAATTTATTATTCTCTTTCATTCAAATAAGTTAATCAACTAAACCTTCTATTATAAGAAATATCCCTGCTACTTAATTTTATCTAATATTTACAACTATTGATTAAACAATTCTCTCCTAACACCTTTTACCATACCATAGCAACAAAACTTCATCAGCCCTTACAACTAACCCACCTCCCAAAACTTTTCACCCCTTCCTAAATCAAAACCATAATAAAAAAAATAAAAAACAAAGCCTCCCCCAGATCATGACCTCATCGCCAACAGTCATCTAAAACATTTCCTGAAAAAAACAATAATACTAATCACTTATATTTCCAACGCCATCCTTAGAACCAATTACTACCCAACCAAATGGAAACATGCCACCATAATCATGTTACTGAAGCCAAACAAACCAAAATCCCACCCCAAATATTCCGAGCAATAAGTCTCTTTCCTACAATATCCGAAACTGTTCAAAAAATTACTTCTCCCCCATCTAATCAACCAACCTGATCCTATGCCTAATCCATATGGGGAGTAACAGGTAAAACCCACTCGGCCAAAATCCAAACAAAACATAATCTGTCTCACCATTACCAACTCTCCCTGGTACCTCAGAAATTCCATCATCCACCACTACATCAGATTTCCCAAAGTCAACTCCTTAATCACCAAATATCTGTAATTAAGACCAGCCTCAACCATCGTAACACCACAATTCAGAAACCCTCCTTAATCACCAAATATCTGTAATTAAGACCAGCCTCAACCATCGTTACACTACGATTCAGAAACCCACCCCCACCACTACACTCCTGTTGCTTCAAAAGAAAACACCCAATCCACCTCATACTTTGTCCAGAACACTCCGGTACATCTGAACCTGCCCCATCATCACACCCGCAGACCTATCCATCCAACCTATCAAACTCAATTATCAGCAGTCAACCCTTATACTCCCTCAATGTATGCCCCTCAGATAGATAAATGAATGAAACATAAAAATGTCAAAATTAGGTTAATTAATGGATTAGCCTATATATAAAGTGCACGTGTTAATTATGCACATTATTTGAATTTTGTATACACTGTAAGTATTATCTAACCAACCGAAAATCCTAGGATAAAAGTTTTATAATAAATAAATAAATAAAATAAAAATCTAATTTTTGAAATAAACTTTGAGTGGTTAGTGTATTGGAAACTGGTATGTGTCAAAGGGGACATCCTTTTCTCAACATTTCAATTTCTAAGGCTTCATTCAATATTTTTTAATAATGAATTTCAATAACATTTCAGTTAGTATTTTTCTCCTTTAACTCATTGGTTTTTTTTGGTCAACTTTAAGCAAAATGTTTTTTATTCTATTTTAATTGATACCAAAAAACATAATTTAGTTTTAACTGTGTTTGTTTAATGCAAAACAACCTAAGATATATTAATAGAAGACATCAAATACCTTAACTAAATATGCTACAAATATGTTACAGTAACCTACATTTACAAATTTTCTGTAGGTTTTGCTATTTTTATAAATTTAATTCAAATAAATGATTTATAGTAGTGTTTCATTGTCACTAAAGATATATTGACATTTGTAGCATCATTCAGAACTACCAACATCTGAAGAATATAATGGTGACTTAGCAGAAGCGGACCAGTCCCGTCATGAGGATGGTGCTGAAATTCTGTCTCATACACCAGATCAGTTTCCTGCCATTGAAGATGAAAGTCAAGAGGTAATATTAAATTTATGTAGATTTTTAATGTATTTTTGTAGCTTCACACTTTCCTTAAATGTTATATAAACATATATATATATATTGTAATAAACACAAGGGCGTCAAACTAAAAAAAATTATATTTCTTTAACAAACAAACAATTTATTTCTCATAACTTTTACAATTATCCGATTTAATATTATAAAAAAATCTCTTTCTCTCATGGGTCTTTACTGGGTTTGATAACGGACAGAACACTTACATAATCAAAGAACCCAACATTTATCTTTAAATTAAACAGAAATATTTAATCGTCTAGACATCGACGAAACTTAGAATTACCAGATTGATTCTAAATTTAAAAGAGTTTATGTCATTAACAAAAAGAAGAGAATGATATCTGACTGTATCTTTTAATTCCGTTTACACATATTAATACCATGAATTTCAACTCACGCTTACTCAGGAACATTTGGCTCGTTCATTACACACACACTTTATAGACTGGACGTTTACACACTGACTCTAACACATATTATTGGTTCGACGATAGCTGATTCTCCATACTCGGTGAAGGACATCCCACTTGCTCGTGGCGAAACTACTTGATGCTGGATGCTGTGTCCTTTTCTCCTACCATCGAAGACAGTGGTCAAATTTTGTTATTACTACAGATTGAACTTCTGCATATAAAAATGTTTATAGTTGAATAATTTTGCTATTTCTCGCGCAGGCTGCAAATTTTCTCCATACTGGGTGCTCACAGCTCCCCCTCCGCTCTGACACTCCACTCCGACTAACTCAACTCCAATTCCTCGACTCACTCCATTTATATATGACCGTCCCTTCTTTGTTCCCAAAACTACGTCACAATTGCATTGACAGTTTCTCCATTACTCCGAGATTTACACTCTGCAGCTGCTGCTCCCCACTTCGCTGTTCCGAAATTCTTCTGACCGCTTTGATCCCAAGTCAACAAGGCGATGGTCAAGCCCATTAACCAGACACAATGCCTTTCCTAAACCGATACATCTTGCGACAGACCACCCGCGCATGTCCCTTACCCTGCTTTACAAATCCTAAGTACACATCGCCACTTCCTGTGCCGGCCAAGACCATTAATCCGAAACAAATATCTTGCCGCTCTGTCTTGTCACATCGAGACAGGACCCGTAATTACTTTGCACTTGCATCCTCACCCCCACATGTGCGCTGTTCCGAAACAATGCATTTCCTCAATGCATTACAATATATTGTAATAATTAATGGTAGTGGCTTAAACTAAAAGATTAAATTTTTAAACAACAAACAAATTTATTTTAATTCTTGAACAATTTTACAATTTAAAATAAAAAGATCTCCATCTCTCAACTGGGTTTGATAACGGTGAATCATACAAAAATAATTAAAGAACACAATAATTTGATTTAAAAGGAAATATTTACTCGTCTAAACATAGACGAACTTTGCTTATTGACGACATTAATACTAAGAGATGGATTCTACTTTAAACAATTTTTTATCAATAAGAAAAGAACGATATCTGACATATATCTTTTAATTCGGTTTACAAAATTTATTGTTCTCTTGTTACTTATGGCTGCCCAGGATACTTTTAGCTTTCGAAGCACAGTGACGAGTTTTTTTTCACAGCTTCTATTGAACTTACAGATTCTAATTTAAATGTTTCTATTTCAAAATCAGGAACCAGGAACCCCTGCTTCGTCTCTCCCTTGCTCCGTTGAGTCACTCACAGCTTGCCCAGTTTACTGCAGGTTTCTAGTTCTGCTTGCATAAATGTAAATGTTTGATCTCGTCTATGTCAACTTGACCAAGGCTCCCAGCCAACTCCAGACTGAACTTTTTAATATAATGTCTCGTCGATTTTCAAACGATCTGTGTTCTGCCTAAACTTCCAGCCGACTGAAGACTCTACTTTTTAATATAATGTCTCGTCAATTTTCAAATGATCTGTGCTCGGCCTAAACTTACAGCCGACTGAAGATTCAAAAACCGCCGTCCCAGCCGACGTAATACGAACTGCCTCTCTTTGAGCACGCTATTCCTTTCCAACCAAGTCAACAATACTCTCCTTCATTGTTGCTGTTATGGGTGCAGTACCGCCATCAATAATGTTTCTCCAACAATTTAGATTATCAATTACAAATAATGCCTTAATTAATAGGCATTACAATATATATAATTGCAATATTTGTAAGGAAAGGACAGAGAGATAGGTTGTGGCTTACCTGAAAGTGAAGTGCGGTGTCGCCATGAGGAACTGAAGGTAGTTCTTCAAATTTTCGGAGGCTCTCAGCCTCCTTCTTCAGGAAGGAGTGTTACACCATTCCGTGCACCTACGGACTGGAGGAATAGATAGAGTAGAGGGAATGGAGTATTAGGAGCTTCCATTAAGGAATAAATACAATATTAGGATAATCCATTAAGGAATTGGAACTAATTTGGTGGCCAAGCCACATTCAAATTTGGATAGTGAGGAAGGATAGAAATAAATAGGAGGATTGCGCTTTATGTGAATTCATATGCTCAGGCGAAGAATTACGCACATAGAAAAGCATATGTTCAAAGCAGAGAGAAGTTCATCCACTAAAACTACTAATTGTCCACAATAAGACTGTCTATATTTGCCTGGTCAGGAACTTGACCCGGTGACCGAGATGGTTAAGGCGTCTGTGTACTGAGCAGAATACGTGGGTTCAAGTCCCGCCTGGGTCAAATATTTTCAGTCTTCCTTCTTCTTCCACCCTTCTCCTGTTTTGAACATATGCTTTTCTATGTGTGTAATTCTTCGCCTGAGCGTATGAATTCACATAAAGTGCAATCCTCCTATTTATTTCTATCCTTCCTCACTATCCAAGTTTGAATGTGACTTTGTCACCAAATTAGTTCCAATTCCTTAATGGATTCTCCTAATATTGTATATATATATATATATATATTTTGAAGAACGACCTTCAGTTCCTTATGGCGACACCACACTTAACTTTCAGTTAAGCCACATATATATATATATATATACACACACACATATAATTTATTTAATTTTCAGGTAGAAGTGCCTGTACCAAATTCGGATGAATTGGCAAATGCAGAGGGGTCTAATTTTGAAGGTGGAAATGCTGAGGTAAATATTTCAAAATCTAAATCAAACTCCAAATGTATTTAACTTTTAGTATAAGTGAATTTCATTAGGCCAAATCAGAAATTGTTGAATTGAGAAATGTTATTTGTAAATGACAGTATTTAAAAAGTTTAATAATTGAATTTCTGTTTTATCAATGAAACCTTATGGTCACATTATTTATGAAGAAAGCTGTGTTAAATGTTACACCATTGTATGAGGAAAAATTCAAATGAGTAAGAACTTCAGTGATATGATTAATATTGTAATATTTCCTGGAATATTAAGTGCTGAATCTTTATTCGTTGACGTTTACAAGCTTCAATTTTAAATATCCTGTTTTATAGTAAATATAAGAGAATTGCAATTTGAAGAGAGATTTTATTGTATGTCATATGCTTAGTATTTTGTTTGTACTCCACATGATTTTGAATTAGTTTTCATATTCTTTTAAGAAAATTTAATTTGCAGCACTCAAAACAGTGACTTACAATTCAGACATAATATGACTGAGTAATATGTTATTTAATAAACCAATTTTATTTCCAGGCAGAAGCTCAGTGGAGCACTGAACAAGGATTAGATCAAATTCCATCTCGTTTACATAAAGTTCCAGGTATATAATTTTATTCTCACAGTATTTCCTCTCTATTCCATGTTACTATAATTGTATCCTGCTTAGCTTGAAGATCGGTGGTGCCGTTCAGAACCGGAGATAGTTCTTAAAATTTTCATAGGCATTAGCACTCCGCATCCAGCTGGCACTCTGAAAATTTTATTAACATCCTCTTGACCTGAATGGCAATGCTGAACTTTGGTTTCAGGTAATCCACCCCATTTCTCTTCTTTCCATACCAATTTTTTAATTATATATATCCTAAGATTGTTTGATTGTGGTAGTTAACTGTTATTTCATGTGATTATAACTTATTTGTCTTTTTCTCCAGATTTTTCATCTCCATGATGCTTGTGAAAGTGCACCTGGCTCTAATACACATCATTAAATTCTCCTCATTGTACATATGAAATTCTAATAGAATATAAAATAAAGCACTGTATTATAATTGGTTGTGTACTGGATAGTTCTGTTTATACGCACCTGAGCATTTTATAGAATTACACAATCTTAAAATTATTTAGTAAATTATAATAATTTTTCTACTTTTACATTTTCTTAAAATTATTATAATTAATAAATTGATAAATTTAATCAAGTATCTGTGGTAATTGTCATTTCATTATATATAGTTTTTAAGTTGAATTTTGTTAAAAAATTTAAATTATTTGTATTTCATAAATTATATGTTGTGATATCAACTGAATAATGTGAGTACCACTGATTAAAAAAGATAACTGTATTTTTTTCACAATAAATAAGTCAAATTTTCATGAAACTTCTTTATTTTCCAATACACAAATTTTATTGATACCTTGAAATAATAACTATTGCAATATGGCATAATTTAATAAATATTATTCAAATTCTAATGGAACTGAACCGTCTTATTTTGCTGTTATTAACTGTTTGTAATAAATAAGTGACAAGTGAAAATTATGTATTAGAGTAGAGCTAATTTTTATAATTTTGGGGTTTATTCTCACTTGTTAATATCAAGAGAAATGTAATTTGTATCCTGTATATAAGTTATTCTCAGAGTGAAATGTTCTTTCCTTCATTATTATCTACATATCTAGTATTATAAGTTGCTTCCTATAGTCAAACACTAGGTGAATAATATTTGGACAATTAAAGGTCAATATTTAATTATTAGTGCCCAAAACAATTGTTTAAGAAAATAAGCTATTATCCAACTTGAAGACATCTAATAATTTGATTAGAAAAAACTTGTTAATATTGCATTGAAAAATTTAATAAGTTGTTTTTGTTAAGTCCTGCATAATTTTAACTGGGGGAATCTGTAACCTTTACAATGCAAAACAGATGAGATGTTATAACCTATAACACATTTGGTTGTCACACACTCAATGTTTTAAAACTTGATTGCTATTTATTGCTTTTCCCAATTTTCTACACTACTTATATATATTCCTTCTTCAGAAAGGAGGCTGAGAACCTCCGAAAATTTAAAGAACAACCTTCGCTGCCTTATGGTGACACCGCACTTCACTTTCAGGTAAGCCACAATCTATCTCTCCTTTCCATACCAATATTGCAAGTATATATATATATATATATATATATATATATATAATTGAGCCTTTCAGAAATGTATTTGATAAAACCATCACCATTCTTTGCTATAAGTTTTTTCACAAAAAATCTGCAAATGGGAAAAGTATGACAGAAATTAAAATATTTTAATTGAAGCTAAAAGTGTATAAATTATACAGTTTAGCTAAGTGCACTGTACTGCCAATTAAAATTGTTAAAAACTCCTTATATTTACAGGTTGTTTTTAGTTGGCACATCAGAGTTGGTGGAAGTTAAAATAAAATAATTTAATACTTAAGCTTTATTTCAAGTTTTATATTGTTACATTTTGATTATAATAAAAATACTATTTTATTATATTTCACAAACAGTGTGGAAATTATATAATTCACAGCCGTGAGTTTGTTTCAACAACCATCCCAATTCCAGGTAATCTTCCATGCTGAGATTTTCACAATCCCTTTCACTTATAGGTACAGGCTCTAAAGGAGAAAAGAAGGATCTCTGGGTAAGTTATTGGCAAAATTAGGCCTTTTTAAAAAAATATAATGAGAAAATACACATTGAAAATCCTACATCTAGACACACACATTTTTAAATTCACACGTAGTGACCCATGATACATCTTGGATAGTGACAGTCCAAGTTCTGCAACGATGGTTGTGTTGAAGGAAATCCCTTTATGGGTAGCTCTGGAAATAATACCGTTATTGCTTATATCTACTTTTATTGGGCCTATTATACTATAAACAAGCTCTAAAAATAAAATATACCTTCTCTGCGGAACTTTTTTAAGGTGTCGTTACTGTCATCTTTAATACTTCTTTTGCGGGTAGGAATAAAACCTAAACTTTTATTGTTCTGACGATTAAAGTCATTGTTGAAAAAATTGCCTTTTGTTATAACATCACTCTTGTCCATTACACAGTCTTCGATATTTTCGGTAACGGGTATATAACCGTAATACGCATTGGTTGATAAAAACGTAGGCCGTTTAGAATTTGCAGTACACCGAATTTCAGAAAAATTGTTCTGATATTCTATGCATCCTGTCACGCCGGTAAAATTTTTGCCTCCGCTCTCTTCATACCACATAACACTATCGGAACAACTAATACTGTTCATTTCAAATAAAAACGATTAAGATTGTGTTAATCTAAATATTAATACAAAATCTTTAACTAACACTTCCAAGCAATAATGTATTCTTAAAGGCCGTCGAACCTAACGCCGTCACGATTTAAGCGTGCAACATTAACAAACTCGTGGTGAGTGAGGGTGATTCGGAATCGAGATCCGATATCAATGATTTCAAAGTTAATTTTTAACAATAAAATCAGAAACACAAACACTGTCAACAATAATTATTCGAAATTAAATAAGTTACTTCGTTCGAGTAACTAGTTTGATAGGAATAGCGTTAATAAATTCAGGTTTCCAATTTCCGAATAATCCCTTAACAACTAACTGTATCTTTCCATACAAATTGTGCAAGGTTTAAATATGAACGTTTCATCTGTCATTCTAATTTATGTTTATAGTCTTAGTTGTTCTTTAACGTGCGAGTTCAATATTAAATCACTTTTTTTGTCTGAATTGGCCATCTTTCTTATTCATTATTTTCAATCAGACGTAAATTTTTCATTTTAAATCAAATTATGTTGTCAATTAAATTGACATTAGTAATTGATTTGTCAGAAATAGTAATGTAACAAAGTAGACGCATTAATAATTATGATTAAAATTTAAAATTTGTTGCTGTGAATGTTAGTAATAGAACACCCAGAAAAAAGTAATAAACTATAACATTTGTTACACAGTGTTTGTAACTCGTAAATTAATTTCTATTTTAATTAATTGTTTAGCCCAAGATAAAATAATAGAATTACAAAATATAGAATTGGACGTTTGAATAAGTTAGGTTTATTTCAAATGCCAAATGAATGTTTTATTTTTCCCCCCTCCCCCCCCCCCAGTAATTCCGAAATATAGGTTCACAGTTTCTGTTCTTCAGTCAGAATGTAGAACATTTCCGATTTAAGATTTTTTTTTTGTGATAGCGACGCGTGATTCTGTTTGTTTACCACTATGTATTCAGTTCATACCTCAGCTGCCTTATCTCAACTGCGGCTCCACGACACCTAAACTTGTCTGAATTTTCATCTCTACTGCCCGGATTAACCTTTGCTCCCTCATCTTCAACTAAAACATATGTTGTTAGTCTAATCCCCTCTTTCACAGTTTGTAAAAAAAAATATTTTTGAAGCATTATATTTATAGTCTACCAGATATCGATTGATTGTGCAAATAATTTGAGACATTATGATAATTTAATTATACATTATTATTGTAGGTCAAATTCTGCAATCAATAATATTTTAAAAATATATATAGTGCAGTTTTTATCAAATCAAATTAACTTATTATATCGATATAGATCGGAAGACACAATTCGTTGTTGATTATTTCAAGTATTTTCTATTATTTGTGACCAGAGTTTTTAACTTATTCAAAGTTTCATTAGAAATTATTCTAGAGAAAACTACCGTCCAAAAGGATTCAATGATTAGCGTATGCTAGTATATCGCAGAACACAGGATTTATAAAAACATAAATGTAGAAGATTTTTAAATACTACAGTTTATAAAGGTCGATTGACAACATTAAATTTTTGCAATTTTGTTGATGTACTGAAACAGAAGTCAGAATTCTCTCTAATCCGCCCAATGTACGTCTTAATTTTTCTTCGCCCTTCATTTAATCATTTTATATTTTAAGATTGATATTATTTCTATTGTTTCTGCAGTGTGTGTGTGTAAAAAAGCGTCTTGTGCTAATTACATCGTTATATTTCAAAGATGAAACGTAACTTCCCTTAAAGGAAATAATTTTATTTTTGGGTAATCAAACTGACAAAAGTAAATCGTGCGGCAGTGATGTGTGGAGGAATGTAAGAACTTCGAAGCGTGGCATTCGCTGTTCCTGTGGTTTTAAAAGAATTTGCGGAAAATCATAAAATAATAGTAAAGAGAAATACAATGTTATTTCAGCAAGACGTTCGTCTTCGGCTGCTTCACTGTCCAGCTCTTCCTAAAACCACAGTGAAATGAGTAAAACAACAGGTTGACTTTCTAATGATAAAAATGGTAAACGTGTTTGTAAATAAGGAAAAAAAAATTCAGGAACCAGCATCAATTAACATGTTGAAATTTTGTTAAATCGTATAATATTAACTTCTATAGAGCGTATGTGTCAATTATTTACATATCATAGTGCTAAGTCCAGCAATAATTATTTAATATATATTCTTATGAATTTAAACAACACCTTTAACCTACTGTTCGTTATTGTGAATATTCATTCTTGAGATTTTATCCTTAATTTTCCTTTTGTACATCGCAAAGAAATGTCTGAAATTGTAATTACCGTATTATGTTTATGATTCGTTAATTTTTTTTTTATAAATACTGTGCTCTTTCTTATTTAAGTTTGGTGTAGCTACTGGGTTATTTTATTTTGATGATGTTGTGTAGCATATTCAATTCATACGTCTTTAATCTATGTGGCTCCAAATCGATGCACAAAAAAAGTGTTTAGTTCACGACTTGGAGTAGGTCTTGCAGGAAACTTTTTTGCAATCAGATATAAAATTAAAATTAAGTTGCTAAATGTCCATTTACACCATAGTTTATTTAGACTGGATGTCGAGTATATTTGTAGTACTAATATTTATTTGTATTTTTATAACTAGAGAAAAAAATTAAAAATATTTTTATTAATGTTTTCCCGTTTTTCGATATTCTTATATTTACAACCTTAGAAAAAATAAAAATATGTTATCGTAATCACCCAAAACGAGTTAGACGCAAACTCATGCAGTTTATATTCCTTAACTATTGTTATTATTAAAGAAAAAAGTTAATCTTATTTATTGAGTTATTGTTAAAAATCATTTGTATTAAATGGAGAATACGATACATATGGAGTGTAACATAATTGCTTGACCGTAAAGAGTAATTGGGGAATAAAATCTGTCTTTTTGAAATGGTAAAATAAATTATAATGTCATCACCTAAGAAGAAATATAGATTTCTACTCAAGTTGTCTATCCTGGAAAGGAGCGGATTTATCCTCTTGCATCATGGGTATAAACATTCAACCAATAAGCTGTCTCCTGAAACAAGCTCATGAAAGCTTATGTTTAGTTGAAGAAGACTGTGTAATTACATTCATCATACAAGTTTTAAAAAATGTTAAATCACTATTTCTATTGAAGTTGAACAAGTACTCAAGTTAATTTGATTCTTGCTTCGTGTTTTAGGACAAGGTAAGGTCAGTTAAAAGTTCACAACTTGAACGTAGAAGACAAGTGCATACTTCGCCGGGGTGGCCTTTTTATTCGTGTGATTATCAAAAGGCCATGTATTTTTATTATAATAGCATTATTTTCAGCAATGTGAAGACTACAGTTTTCTTAATTTTGTGTTGTGTTGAAAGTTTACACGTATATTGGTTCGACAGTGTAGTTTTATGTACTGCAAAAGTTTTGAAAATAGTAACCTGCGAAGATAGTAGGAAACATTCTAGTGTTTCTTCATTTCCAATGTGGAATGCTGGTAACTGCAAAGTACCAGTACACAATGGAGCATTTGCTTCTAACCAAAGGTAAGATCGCGCTTAATTGGTTACAATGAGAAGACCACAACAGATACAAACAAACTTTTTAATCAACCGAGTCTACCGTTAAATGTATTGAACAGGGCCGTGATTTATTTACACATTTATGGGGATTACATACAGTTACTCTGGCCATGCTATTTTTTGTTCAGTTAATTTAAATTCCCTCAAGATCACATTGAAAAACCTGGTGTCAATGATGTGATTGCTTTTCATTAACAAACAAGGGGATTCAAAAGAGCCAGTTTGGGGTTTACAATTTTTTTGTTTGTTAACAAAGTGATTTATTGGCAGTAGAAACACATTTTAAATACAAATAAACGTTCAAAATTATTTAAAATATGTTATATACTGCACAATGCTTGTAATTGAAGTTATTGCATATTATGTGAAATCTGTGTTATTTAGTCTATATTAGTAGTATTAGCTTCAGGAAAAGAAAACCCTACTAAATAATTTGAAAATCTTTAAGCTGATGCATTTATTGAAAATTGAACAGCTTTTTGATGTTTTTGAATTATATTATTAGTGGTTGTTTCTCATTCTGTCAAATAGTTCATTGGATTTATTGGTAAATGAAACTAAAAGTTTTATGTTTTGTACCAAAATTATTGTTAATTCTTAATTTCACCATTTGAAGAAAATTTAGGCTAGCCTAAATTTACTTCTTAATGGAAAGTTTTTTTTATTTGTCTTCAGTTTGATTTCCAAATCAAAGCATGGTTCAGAGAAACACTATTTAATCCTCATTTTTTTTATTTTACATTTGGCCCTTTAATAAGTTTTGAGTGTATATTTTTAATTTATAAATTATTTATAGACAAAAATAATTTGTGAACATTGATTACATTCTAAGGTCATTTATTTTTACAGATTTCTTTGTCATCTGCAATGGACTCTGACAGTTCGTTAGATGGTGATTTTGAAACTAAACATGAAATAGCTGCTAAAGGACAGCATAGCAGGGATAGTATTGGGGCATTACAAAATGGCAGTGAAGAGGGTAGTGATGATAATTTGAGTTCTGATGTTGAAGCAAATTATGATTTACCAACTAGAAATGCTGATATTGGTGGTGATGTGTCTAAATCACCAGAATCTTGTGCTATTAGATCTCTTTCTGAAGATGATAAGGATGAACTTTCACTAAAATCTGTTGATTCAGACTATAACAACTCATCACCTGCTGAAAAAATGATTAATTCTCCTAATATAAAAGATTCTAGTCCTATCCAATCTCCACCTGAAGTGGATAGAGGCATAATGTCTCCTCAGTCACATGTTTCAAGCAATGTTGAGTCACCAGAAGCTGCAGATGCATGTCCAAGATCTCCAAATTCAGGCATATCAAGTCCACTTATTACTGATACTCCAATCAAACAAGGTAGTATTTCACCAAAGTCTGAGGAGGAGGATGACGGGGAACTATCAGATTCTAGTAATGATGGAGGTCCGAGTAAAAAATTCCCTGCTTGTAATGAACAAAATGAACAATCTATAAATTATGACAAAAATGCAGATTTACCATCAAATTCAGGTGAAGTCAAGGAATCACTTAGTGAGAATATTAAGTTGTCCAGTGATGAGCATAAAGTTTGTAAGAAGGATGATATTCAAGGACATGCTGAAGATTTGTCAGATGTATCAGATTTGGATAGTAATGATGGCCATGATAGTTTAGATGCCATTTCGGATGAAGATAAAAAGAAAATTGAAAACAAAAAAGAAGAAACACTTAATGTACGAAAGGAGACTGCACCTGTGGAAGAAATGGAACAATTGGATTTTGAGGCTGAGGAACAACAGGAGAAAGAGGACAGGGAAGAGGGAGAGTGTGAGGGGAAAGATGATAAAAGTGATGATGAAGGTGAACTTAAGGGTGATGATTTAGAAGAAGGTGAACTTACAGATGAGGATGAAAATCGACCCGAGGAGACGGAACCTCGTCCAGTATGTCGGTTTTACAATAGAGGCCAATGTACATGGGGATCTAGTTGCAGGTATTTACTGTTCATATTCTTCTAATTAATTAGTCCATTTATGCTGAATAAAATTAAATACTTCAGATATCTAAATATGAAAGCTTATAGGAAGTAATTTGTTTTAGTATTATACTTTTGAAACATTGAATGTAATTGAACTTTAAATGGAAATTTAATATGTAAATAAATGTAGAATTCTCTTAGACTAATATATTACTAATAGTAATATTCTTGCAGTGATGTATGACAATAAATTTTTATTTCCCACATATATGTTGAATATAACTGGACATACTTTTATTTCTTTATTATTCAGTATATGGTAGGGTGATATGTCCTCACATAATTGCTTTTATGTATGCAGAGAAGATGAGTATTATTGGCAAAGAAGGAACTAATTATAATACATTTTTCACTTAAATAACTTGTATACTTAATTAAGTAGGTTTGGTCGTCTCTTATTTCGTTTAATGAGTAGTTGAGAAGGAAAATGGATGTGGATTTCCACTGTCTATATCAGAAGAAAGTATCACAGAGAGAATAATGAAATATTTAACTTAAGTTTCAAACAGTAAAATACTTAGCTTATATTTAGGGACTGAGGCATCCTATATTGGTCACAAGAGTTGGAATGTTCCTATAGGTTGGAGTAAATTAAGTCGAACGGGGGGAGAGAGAGAGACAGAGACACAGAGAGACAGATATATATATATATATATATATATATATATATATATATATATTGAATCAGCTATCTTATCTGAATATATTTTGGGGTGACAGTGAGTGTAGAAGTCAGTGACAGTATTTTTTGATCAATTTCCAAATTTTCCCAACATTCTTACTCTTACCACAGAAAAATATTAACAGCAAATCTTAGCAGTGATATTCATTCTCCCTGTAATTAATGCATGTTGCAAAGTTTTTTTAAAAAAGTGTTTGTTTGCTACTTGAACATATTACTGAAATAGTTGCATACTTTATCAGTTATTCCTTGAAGTAAGGTGCATTACAGCCCAAATAAATATAATTTGTACGTAAAACGAGAAGGTGTTTTTTTTGGGGTGTAGATAGGCTATGTATAGGGTAATCCACATAGTGGCAACTCCCCTCTTTAGCATAGGAAAGGGATTTGAAAGGGGGGATGCGGTAGGGTGTAGGAAGGTAGCCAAAGGTTACTAGGGCCCCCGGGCTATATTTTAAGGATCCTACCCGGCATTCGCCTAAAAGTAATGCAGGACAAACCCTATAAAAAAACCTGCATCGGGTAGGTCGAGCATTTGGTACTTGTCCCACGCCCTTCCGATGATGGGAGAGGAGTTTGCTGTGGGGACGCAGCTTACCCCTCGCCATGCCTTGGCCTGTTTAGGAGGCAGCTGGCCGACTATTCCAATAGGAATAGCAGACAACTCTTGCCGTATGCCCAAGGTCTGCGACCCCGGAACATACACCTCTCAAAACAGACCGAGGTGCCTCGGCATGTGGGAAAATTTTGTCTGTAATATATATATTAGGTGATATGGGTAGGAGAGAGAGAGAGATTAGTGAGCTAATGAGGTACCTGAAATGGCACACTGTGCGGTCAGCCTCTCTGAGGAGTGTGCCATTATCACCTGAGGAAAGAGAATAACAACTCTGAAAATTTGAAATATGGTTCCTGTTTGACATGACAACATTAATAATTATTCTTACAACTATAATATGTAAATCTTCTCAATTTAAGACAGTTTTTCTTCAAATTTGCTCATTTGATCATTTTTATTAAATTTACATTACATATCTATTATTTACAAAATTATATATACTAAATGTTATTGTACACGTGTGTATATATATATTGTAATAGTAAGAATGTGACATTGTCAAAAATATTGGTATGGAAAGCATAGAGAGATATGTTGTGGCTTACCTGAAAGTGAAGTGCGGTGTCGCCATGAGGAACACACTTCAGGAAGGAGTGTTACACCATTCTGTGCACCGGCCGGCTGCGGATTGGAGGCTAAGAGCCTCCGAAAATTTGAAGAACAACCTTCAGTTCCTTATGGTGATGCCACACTTCATTTTCAGGTAAGCCACAACCTATCTCTCTTTCCTTTCCTTACCAATATTGCAATTATTTTTGACAATGTCATATCCTTACTGATATCATACACACACATAAATATATACATATTCTGTATTTGAAAGTTCATGTTATGTTTACAAACTAGGTTTCTTCACCCTGGAGTAACGGACAAAGGAAATTACACGATGTTTGATATGGTACGACCATTAGTTCCAGTTAATGGCCCTCCATTATATCCTCCTACAGACTATAGGGCACCATATGACAAAATTAGTGTAAGTTTTTTTATTTTAAAATAATTTTATCAATAATTTAGCAACTACAGTGTGGTATAAAATTTAAAAATAAATTTTCCTCTTGCACAATCATTATATATTATTGAGCTATTGAAATTTCTGATTTCAGGTAACTGTACCATACCAAGGGCCACGTAAAGATGAGGCACCTATTTATGAGTCAGCATGGGAAAGAGGACTTAGACAAGCCAAGGAAGTAAGAATTTTATTACTATTTTTTTTTGTAATTTACTTCAGATATGTAATTTTATTTCAAATTTAGATTCGATATTAAGCATTGGTTATTCAAAATATGTACTGGCCAAGCATAACATTGACAAGGTGTTCTCTATCCACAAAAGAAAATTAAAGAAATTCTTGGCTCGGTTAAAGACAGTATAGGACTTTGTACTCCTGGGGTCTACAGCATACAGTGTGAATGTGGCAAGAAGTACATCGGCCAAACTATTCGCATGGTAAGGGACAGATGCACAGAACATCAAAGGCACCTCAAACTCAAACAGACAAATAAGTCAGTGGTGGCAGAGCATGCCATAGAAACTGGCCATGACATAAAGTTCAATGAAACCAAAATCTTGGATTGTGTCGATGGTTTCTGGAGCAGCATCATCAAAGAAGCCATACATATTAGGACACAAGACAACCTGCTAAACTGGGACACCAGGTTTCAATTGAGCAAGACTTGGGACCCAACTATAACATTGATAAGACGAGGGGTCCGAAGCTCTATTGTGGCCAGGGCTACTGCGGATAATGTACCTCGGCGAGTGGCCCGTGTTTTGACTGATGCTGACATGGCTGAGGCGGACTGTTGACCGAGTACTGTTGGCTGTCACAGCGTGATGATCCGGTTGAGGATATATATAACATGAAATGAAATGGTTCTGGCACTTCGCCTAGAAGATGACGACAGAGCTTTTAGTCGTTGAAACGTTGTGTTTAAATATAAATATGCAAAACCCGTGTGAATACCAAGAAGTATTTATTGAATTTTCTAGTTATTTCTAGAAAAATGTGATACTTATGAAATTATGTATTCATATGTATTATTATTTCAGATGATGCGTAAGTCAACAAAAAGGAAAGAGACTGATATGGATTTTGAAGAAAAGAAGATGAATTTAAGTCTTGGGCAGGAAGAACTGGACAAAGAAAACGATTATTACACACGCCCAGCAAGTCCACTTCTTAAGGAAGACTCAGAGAGATGGGGGTCAGTTGAATTTAATTTTATGGATTTCAGTGAATGCACTATAACCTTAAATAAAATATATTTATAACTAGTTTCATGTAGTCATATTAATTTGTCACTTAGTGTATAACAATAAGGTTTATTAATTAAGAATTATATAATCAACCTTTAACAATTTAATGCTCTTCTAAACTAACTTAGTAGTTATATTTGACAGGATATCAGCTAAATTTAAAAGTAAACATTAGATTTCCTTGATAGTACATCGATTTTTTATATTCAGTATGATACTTGTGCTCTTATTACTAATTTTGTCTTTTAAAAAAATGTAATGTTAAAAATATCAGGCCATTCAACATCAAAATTAATTCATGTATAAATCAGACTTGTGTGGCATATATTCCTTGTCAGATAATTTATAGGCTATTTTAAGTCCAGAAAAGAAACAAAATGGATTATGGTCAATAGACTGGTTACAAAATGACATACATTCATTGGAACCAATATTAGAAGTATTTTCTGTTAAAAATTTCTGTTTTATGTCAAGCTTAGAAAATGGGACCATAACTTTCCTTTCTTCACCTTGAACATGTGCTTCATTTTAACGTATTACTGACTAAAGCATATGCTTTCTTCAGAATGTATTCCCAAACATAATCTATTTCTATCTTTCCTCACTATCTAATTATCAAATATATATATATATATATATATATATGATATTAGTAAGGATATGACATTGGCAAAAATAATTGCAATATTGGTATGGAAAGGAAAAAGAGATTGTGGCTTACCTGAAAGTAAAGTGTGGTGTTGTCATAAGGAACTGAAGGTTGTTCTTCAAATTTTCGGAGGCTCTCAGCCTCCTTCTTCAGGAACGAGTGTTATACCATTCCGTGCATTGGCAGTCTGCAGCCGGCCTCACTGTATATATACATATACATACAACACATTAGTTGTTGGTCCAGCCTTGTATAGGTGGAATTTCAAATATGATAATAGCTCAATTCTTTACCCGAAGTAAGTAGATAATTGTTCTTTCTGTTCACATTAAGGATGAAAGGTGAAGGTGACGGAAAGTATCACCGTGAAGGCAGTGTTGCAATAGATCGATTTGAAGACATACCTGAATCACCCTACTATCACCAGTCTCGAAGCAGTGACTATTGGAGACGTGTACATTATGATGCTGGTGAAGCTAGAGCTCTTCGTGTTGAAGCAGAGTATGGAAGTAGTCGTAGTAGCAAATACCAACAGCGATCCTTGCCCTCCGATTATTATGACAAATATGAAAAAAAGAGTAGCAGTAGACAGAAGATTGCACCAACTCGTGAGGTTATTGTGGAACGGATTGAAAAGCCATGGAGGGATGAGAGGTAAGAGTATACTTTGACATAAAACCACGAAAAGTTGATTTTGTCAATCTATTGTAGCTAACATTCCAAGAATATAATTAGTAGTACTGGTACTATTGTAAAAATTGATTTGTATTTCAGATATGCAGAAGTTTCAATGTCAAGTCACAGAGGTCGTGGAGATGAATGGGCTGATCCTTGGATGCGGTCTAAATCTCCAACTGGCCGTAAAACTGGTGGTAGTAAATGGTCTTCACGAAGGCAGTCTTATACTTCTGGATCATCTTATACATCATCAAGGTACAGGTTGTCTTATTAAAAAGCTGGTATAATGTTTAAAGTTCATAATCCTATTGACTGAATAAATTTGTTTATCAGTTATCCTTTACATCTGAAAACAGTTCATATCGTGTATTAATTCTTCTTATGTGATGTTTTTACTTACCTGTTCAAAATAAGTTATCAATGATTTTGTTATCACTGATTTACATTTGTTTTTACTTTTATTTTCTCATGCAATTTGATTTTTATTTGTTTTTGAAACTTAATTCTAATAAAAGATAATTTGTGAATCTTGTGTCAGGATAAGTTAAATTTAAAACTAAATACTCAAACATATCAATCTGTAAATAATTAGTGCAAAAATACTGACTGTACAATATTTAAATTGGTTCCATTATATTTGAAAAATGAGGGGGTTCTTTAATTTGAGAACAAGATTACTGAGTATTGTAAAGATGACGTTAAAAGTACGATAGTAAAAGTTAAATAAAAATTGAATGCCTTCAATTTTGGTTATTTGGGAATTAAGGTTGTGATAGAAATTTTAAATAGTGAAGTAAAACTTGTTACAGTTTTAAGCCTAAAATAATATTGAATAACTTTGAAATGTAACACTGCATAATAAATTTAAAGAACATGTGGAAAGTTAAAATTAGGTTCGAGGATTTTATAATAAATGAAAATAATCTGTTGACGATTATTCCAATATATGTGATTGTGTATATAACAGCCAGCAGTAAACAACATGACTGAAGATACACTCAAGGGTGAAAATAATAGGTAAATCAAATTATCATATTTTGGAAATCAGTTACAGATGTTGGATATAAGTACTGTGATGGTAAGTGGAAAGAAATAGAGAACCATATCAAACCAGTTACACAACTGATGTATGATAAAATGGTCGGAACTATGTTAACTAGTTTGTTCAATAGACATTTATTTATATGCTAATGTATATGTGAAGTTGACTTGGTCATTCTTTAATAATTGCATCAAAGAATTAGTTATATTTGTATTAGAATTTATTTAATATTGTTAAGAGTAATACAATTTTTTTTCAGGAGTATTTTGGAGATTTTACCCTGGCAGAGAGTATTGGGAACGTAAAGAGCAAAATAGTTTGAATTCTTTTGTAGAATTCATTTTGAAGGTTAACTTTGACTCATCTTGTAAAGTTGTCTCGCTTGTTGTAGAAAAAGTGCTTTAAGCATTTAAATAAATATTTAATCAATACTTTCAGCTCCAGCCGAAGTTCCAGTCAGTCGAGCTACAGTTCTTATAGTCATGATTCCCACTCCAGGTCCCGTTCCAAATCTCATTCCTTGTCCCGGTCAAGGTCCCGGTCCAGTTCTAGAACACCTCTATCTCGAGCCCGCAGGAAAACCATTCGTACTCTTGTACCTACATCTAAGGCAGCTGCTGATGTTCCAACCTCTCCAACAGCATCACCACGCAAAAACACGAAAGTCCTTGGAGATCAACGAATACTTGTTAAAAACAGTAAGTTATGTTTCTTTTTTAGGCTAATATTCTGTTACAAAGGCTGATTTTACATCTGGGTTGGAATGTACATAAAAATAATTTCATTTGAGTATAATTTTTTGGTATTTATCAATTTTAGATAAGCCACTCAGCTCTACATTAATTCAATCAGAAAAGAAAGCAGCTAGTGAGAGAGCTCTTCTAATGAATCCACCAGCTCCTAGTCCACGAAAACAAAAGGAGGTTCGGCCTCCTTCACCTGGTATGAAGAGAATGTCTGCACAAAATCCACCTGCTCCTGTTCCAAATACTAGGTGAGACACCCATAAACGCAAATATAAGTAAAATAGAAATAACATTTATCTTGCAGTCAGGGAACTAACTGTTTTTATAAAACTCAATTATGTTATTTCATACAAGTAGTATATTATGCTTTCTGCTTATGATTACTTGTTTATTGTGAAGCCAGAATGTTGTTGGTAGTTATATTTCTGGTTAGTTTAATTACCGAGGCTACATTTCTTTGGTAAATGTGTACACAAGCTTCCTGAAATTTGTTACTATACCTATTTGCTGTTAAAATAAATTGTTTAAATTCATCACGAAAGGGGTTCAGATTATTTGTTTAATGTTGTGATTCATGGTTGTTTTTTTGACATAATTATTGTCGGATAGAAATGTGTCTAATTTATTATATGACAAACTAACAGATTTGTGAATAATAAGTCATTGACCACATTCATGTTTTTGGAATAAAGAAACTTGGCTATACGTATAACCGAGTTTCAGTTGAACATTTTGCATCTTAGAATGATTTGACCAGATTTAATTATAGTATTTAAATTTACACATATTTGATTTGAGAACTGATAGCCAAAAATCTGCTTAATATAAAATGTGTTTTTGTAGCATATTTACATTAAAAAAAAACATGTACAAATGCAGGCAGTTAACATAAGTAGTGCACCATCTATCTCCTGAAGGAAATTATCAAGATATGTATTCACTGAAGGAGCGTAAGACCACCGAAAATTTTAATTCCATATTCTGTGTAGTGGACAATTTTACATTAAGGTTTTCATAACCTATTGTGTAACATGCACTGTTCATAAATTACTAATTATTCATTTCATTCTAGTTTATTATATTTTGAGAATACTTGAAAATATTTATAATCTTTGATTTTAGCCCTAATGTGCTATTGGAATGATATTAAGAACACAGGATAACAAAATATTCCTCATGCCACTGATATCGAGTCAGTTCAAATGACGAGGCAATATCAATATCGGAAAACAGTGGGTACCATTTTGAGGTAGTTGAATAAATTGTTGAATTAACCTCTTAATTGTTCTGTCTAAAAGGTTCTATCACAGACCATTTATGTGGTCATGTCTTATGACATTCCCAGAACAGTTGTGATAATATGGCAGTAGTTGGTTGAATACCGACACACCCATTCATAGTTACCACTGAAGGAGTAGAGAGATGTATTTATATTAACTCATCAAACAGTATGAAGTATGAAGTAAGGGACAATATATGGCTGTATTGATCCAGTTTTCAAGATAGGTAATGAAGGCCTGTCTTGCATGGAATGAATCAGCAAAAACCATGAGCTTAGTTAATAGGTATGTAAAGGAAAGAATGATCAGTGTTTTGGCTTACCTGAAATTGACATGGTAGACAGGAGAAAATTCTTAAAATATTTGAAGGCATTGAAGTGTATACATTATATATAAACAAACTATTCAATGCTACAAGGTAATTTTAGGCACAAAGTATGTGAGCAAGGGAGGTTACACTATGAATATTTTTTTGAAACTGCTGTTGTAGTGTCCGTTTTCTACTTTTTAATACATGTTTCAATCTTTAGCTCAACAACTGCAAGAGTTCCAGCTGTTCCCAAAGTAGGTGTGGATAGATCAAAATTAGTATTAGCTGCAGCTATGTCTAACAAAGAAAAACTACGATCCAGATCTCGCTCATCTCGATCATCTTCTGGGTCCGATTCCAGTGGTTCTAGCAGTGATTCATCTGAATCCAGTTACTCCTCATCATCTAGCAGTAGAGAACCTTCGCCCAAAGGTAATTAGAACTGTGTTTGTTGGTGAGTGCTGAGTTCATGTGTGGGTGGCACCAGTATATTTAATGTGTAAAACAAAAGTTCTTTAGTGTCTACATAACTATTACAATGTTTGTGGGGCCATACACATCTTATGTACTGAATCTAGTTATGCCAGTTTTTCATATTTTTTTATTATATGAATTATTAGTACTAGTCTGATTGTTAAGAATTGGGGGGGGGGGGGAGGCACGTGAATCACTTTACTCATTGTTAAGGCAGAGAAAACTTTTTTTTTTAAGTGTAGGGAAATTGTGCATTGCTTCTAGGCACAGTTTTAAAAAGAGAAAGTGATTTGTGTAAAGAAAGGGATAAAGATTGCCAACTGTAGGATAAAATTAACACTGAAAGGTGATCCAAGTAAACAGATTTTTCATCTGAAGCACTACTCAATAGCTTATGTATAGACCAGTGTCTCTATATTTGTATTTAACCACACCCTGAAAAATATTACATTTGGCTCCCTGGCACCCAAAAATTATTGTTAAAATAATCAAGATAAACTTAATTTTGATTTGTTATTTTTATGACTTCTCTACATCCATAGTTAGCATTTTATTACGTTTTTTGTCCCCCCACTTGTGTTATTAATGTTAAACCCTGAGAATAGAATTGGATGGCATTCAGTGTGCCAAAGAGTCGTTTAAAAGAATTGACTCAGGAATCAACTATGAATGACTCACCAAAAAGAATTGATCTGCCCTTCGCTACACTTAACAAAATTTTCTATCTACATTAGATGCAAATGTATGAAATCTGTACTCCACTATGCATATAATTAATTTATGATGTAGCATTTCTTAAAACTTGTTAGAAATTTGGACTCTGCTTATAGTAAAGTATTTTCTTGTTTCAGCGGTCCGTCAACCTAAAAGAATTGTTATGGATGAACGAGAGAGATTAGCTTTGACACAATCTCTTAAAATTAAAGCTATGGATGCACTTAAGGTAGTTAATAGCATGTTCAATTTTCTTTTCTGTTAAGTAGGTGTTATGCAATTGTAAATGTTTTAAATACACTTGGTATTTGAGAAAATTATTATACTTTTTGTCCTGTTTATGGTAAACACTATATTGTTTTAATGTGCAGTTATCTGGCCAAAAGCAACAAATTAAATTGACTTTGAAAACACCTGGTTCTAATGTTATGGCTCCACCTAAAAGAAGTGCTACTGGATTGCCAGAATTACCAGAACTTAATCTTGTTCGAAGAGGTAAGATAAATACTTGCTCACTTTGAAAACAAATTATATGTTCAACTATTATTGTATTGTTTAAATCATGGATTACTGTATTAATATTTAACATTTATATTAGATCGAATGCCAACTGCTGTTGTTGCTGGCAGGAAAAGGCCAGCAGAATCAATGTCTGCAGAGTCTGTCATAGCTGCTAAGGTATGCATCTTGAACCCTATTATTAACACTACAGAATTATAATTCACAAGTTCATTTTTACATATTTGTTTGACAGGTGGCAGCTTTATCGAAGCAAGGAAGCAAGAAAGCCACTTCAAGAAGGGAAGAATTGTTGAAACAGTTGAAAGCAGTGGAAGATGCTATAGCCCGAAAGAGATCAAAAATTTAAACTCGATTGTCTAAAATATAATACTGAAAACTTTAATCACCAAAGCCAGTAACTTAGTATTCTCACTTCAAGACTTGGTGCTCAAAACTGGTGTGGTGGTGAATATAGACTGTTAACTATTTCTATGTGATTTGAGTTCCAAAACTATTAAAATATTTGGTACAAATAATTATTTGTATTTCCAGTGTATTGGAAAGCAGAATTTGTAGACTTGTGAGTTGTATTATAGACTTAATCTATAATTTGTAAGAGGACCGTGTGTAATTGGTCCCTCAAGACTAATTTCCTTTGTTAAGAAGGTGTTTTAGTTGGTCAAATGTAGATCTAAATAAGTTTGTATATATATATAGTAAAAACTTAACGTATTTCTATAAAGACTTATTTTCAAGTTTTTTAATTTTTTTATGAATACAATGTATAGAATGTACTCTGTAATTATTTTTTACATTCTGAGGAAGTCAAAATTTTGTGTAGCTGAAATATTTGCTTGCAATGATTGTAGATTTACATTCCTTTGATGAATCTATGACATGTAGTCAATGTACAAAATAAATGTATTTTCAACTATATTTTCTTAATTTTTTTCTATAAGTACATATTCTTTAAAAGTGAGTTTATTGAACAACTATATTTATGTATAAAAAAATTCAGGTAAGATTTATGTAGAGCAGTCCATTGTAATGGCCACTACATTCAATATTTGTGTAATTGAAATAATATGAGAAATGTTAGAAATGGATAAAATAGTTTGAGTAAAGTTGCCTGTAGGGCAAAAATAATGAACAATATAATCATTTATATAAGTGTTTATTTTTTCCTTGCTTGATTTGTTCATTAAATAAATTAGATACATTAAATATTTTACTTCATTGTGATTTGTCTTTAGATAAAGCAGATCTAGCAAACTGGACAACCAAAGGTTTATCTTTTATGATATAACCATTTGTTTCCTTAAGTGCCAATTGTGCTTGTTTCACATTTTGTAATGTTATGAAAGCTTGGCCTTTCATTCTGCCTTCTTTCATCAGTCTTATGTCAAACCTGAAACAAATGGTGAAAAGTATTGCAAAATTATTTTTAAAGTAATTCTCAAAATGTGAATTTGAGGGACTAAAATGTTTATAAAACTTATCAATATTGTATTTATTTACTTACATATTGCCTTGATCTTCATCTGGTGGTAACATATATCTCCGGAATATAAAGTGCAAATCTCTCTCAACTACAGATTTGGAAATATTCTTGACGTATAAACGGCAAGATGGGATGCCAGGTTGGTAATTTTTGAACACGGAAAGATGCTTTTGATCTGGAAATAATTGTACATTAAGCTTTACACAAATTTAAGATAATTGTGTGAAGTCTACTAGTAACATGCTTCCAATAGCTAATCTATTATGTTCTAGAAACTGATTTTCTCAAAAAATTTGATTGAAAAACTTTGCCCCTTTTTGGAACATTTGATATCAGTGCAAATACTGTACACATTTTACTTAATACATAATTTTTAATCAGAGATTAGGAGGTGCCATTGTTTTAAATAAACTCTAGAATGAAGGCGAATAAATTTATGCCAGTTAAAAAGAAGAGGGGTGTAGTTGCAGAAATGCAGTCCACACTAAAATACAGGACCTAATATAATTCATGTGTATAAAATTACACAGGAATTTTCACCAATTTAAATGAATCTTAAATATGATGGAAAAATATCTTGCCATTCACAATAATAGAAATAAATACATGGCCTTATGTCAGCATAAGGCCATGTATTTGTTTATAATCTCAGATATTACACAGTACTTTTTTCTAAAAGACCAATATTTAGTAAATAATTTTCATCTCTTAAAGTTTCAATATCTTGTGGCATGTACCAACAAAACTGATTCAAATAATCAAACAAATATATATTTTTCAAAAACCGTTTTGATCATAGATTATGGCAGTTCTGTGTAAAAGTCACATTCCTGAATAGTTTGCACATAAAAACAAAAAGACAACTACACACATTCCTTCCATAGAATCTTCAAATCCAGTAATTTGACAAAATGGGTGCAAGGTACATTGGTAATTTTTTCTGATGAAATTACAATACAGAATAGGATGATTGAAAGAAAACAATAGGCTGGCTGAATATTATTATTGCAACACAAAAAGTGTGAGATAAAAAATTCTAATCCATAATTTGCTTCTGAATCCATGAGGCAATAATAGACCTGAGATAGAAAAAAGTACAAATTAGATCTCAGATATTCTTGAAGAACATTTACCTCTAGATGATAGTCTGTTAGCTGCTAATTCTTCAGCTGTAATAGTGCTGCCGTCACCTACATCATCACCTGAATCATTTTTCTCTTCTTCAGTAGAAACTTTATTTTCAGGAAACATAAGTCCAAAGCCTCCAGCAGGTTCTACACTGTTTTCGACATCTGGCAAAATACCTGTTTCACCAGTTACAGATAAGAGTTTCAACTCAATTTTCCGTTGTGGAACTTCACAATCAATTTTTTCAAATATATCTTCTGGCTTCGGACCTTGTCTAACTGTCACAGAAGTTGTCATGGGTTTACAAAATTTTGGCCGTTTTATTTTTTTATTATTTTGTGGCAAGGGCCTTTTTAATGGCATTAATTCTTTTCCTACCTTATTTTCTTGATCACTTTCAATTTCAGATTCATCTTCAGAAATATCTACATCTTCATCTCTAACTTCTCTAGTTGGTGAAATCTTATTTTCCTCAATACCAAACAAATGTGATAAGTTGACCGATACCTCACTTTCTGGAAAAATGTTTTCAAATGGAGAAGGAAGATTCATTCTATTCATTAGGTGTAATACTTGTGTATAGAACTTTGGAACAGATGCAAGGGCTCTCGCAATATTAGTAAGGATAGCTACAGAAGGTGGAGGGTATTGATATCGTAAATGAGAAGGCGGTGGTTGCATAAAATTAACAGATGAGTTCCAAGCATTCAATTTTTGGAGAAAAGCTTCATAATGTTTCTCGGTATTGTCTTTACTTTCTCTACGAATTTGAATCCTGAAAAATTAAAATGATTTTCAATTTAATAGAGACTAAAAACATAATTGTTTCACATATATAGTGAATTGATATCTCAAATTCAGTGGAGTAAGAGAGAATTATTACAGATGTCATCACCATATTATTTGTACACATAATTGAATCTATAGTTGGAAGAGAATAATTAAAAATATTTAAATATGTAAAACTTATAGTTGCAATGTAATGTAAAATTAAATAAATATTACAAAAATATTGGTAAATTTGAATGAAATAACTGAATTTTTGGTCTTAGATTGAAGTCTAAAAATAAGGGAGAATACGGAAGTGACAAGGTTGTTGATCAATATTTTCAAGATTTTGATAGAGAGCTCTGGCGGAGGCTACCTTTGCGGATGCCTTTGAGCTAAGGTTTTTTGAGCTAAGGTTCCCACAAGCCGAGGCACCTTGGCTGTTTTTGAGAGGTGTATGTTCCAGGGTCACAGACCTTGGGCATATGGTAAGAGTTGTCTGCTATTCCTATTGGAATAGTCGGCCCGCTGCCTCCTAAACCGGTCAAGGCATGGCGAGGGAGGGGAAAGCTGCGACCCCACAGTGAACCCCTCTCCCACCATCGGACAGGCATGGGATAAGTACCAAATGCCCGACCTACCTGATGCAGGTTTTTCTAGGGTTTTCCCTGCATCACTTTTAGGAGACTTGCAGGGTAGGATCCTTAAACCATAGCCCAGGTTCCCTAGTTAACCCTTGGCTTCCTTTCTCTACCCTTCCGCATCCCCCCTTTCAAATCCCTTTCCTATGCTATAAGAGAGGAGTTTTCACTATGTGGATTAAACTATGCATAGCCTGTCTACACCTAAAGTATATATATATATATATATAGAAAAAAAAGTTGGGATCTCTCAGAATAAAGTATATATGTATGGCTGAGAAAGATAAAGTTGTATTATAGATGTTGATTAAGACTGAATAACAGCTTATTTTGAGGTTATTCTTGGGTCAAGAAATTTATTTATTTATTTTTAAATTACACTCTACTACAAAATCAGACATGAAAATTAAAGTAAATGCCACCATTTTTGCTGTAAATAGATCAAGAAGCTAGTTCATTTAATGAATAAATTGAAGCTCAGAATTATGCTTAACGTAACTTGAAATAATACATAATTTTCAAAAAATAAAAGAGAGAATAGGCAATAATGGTAATAAATAAATATTTTAATGTAAAATGTAAAAAGTACAGATGCCGTGACAACTTTTATGAACTAAATATGGGATTTTCTACACAAAATCTTCCTATGGAATTTGAAAGGTAGGGCAAATGTAGTTTTAAGAACAAGAAAAAGAGATTAATAACGATGAAAATATCTGACATTCAAAACAATATAAATAAACAAATACAATGCTTTATGTCACAAAAATGTTTTGTAACTAAGATTAAATGAATGATGTTTCATCCTTTTTTAGGACCTCTTAAGGTTTACTAACTATGTATATACATCATGTAAAACAATTGCTGCCTTGCCTGTTGTAACCAAAATATTCATAGTTGCAACTGAAATATTATCTCGGTTACAACAGGCAAGACATTGTTTCTAAATTGTTTTGCATGATTTATATACAAAATTATGAAACCTGAAGATGGTCCTAAAAAAGGACAAACATAGTTCATTTAATGTTTTGTGACATAAGACCATGTATTTGTTTAATTGACCATTTACTTTACAGACTATTACATTTAAAGGGTTTATTTTGCTATTTTATATGTTTTACTAATATGCTAATAAGCATATTATTCATAAAGGTCAATGAGACAAACAAAAACTTACACTGGAGTTTTCTCGGAAGTTTGGATATTTCTCTGATAGCCTCTAGCAAACTCAACTGTTAATGGATAGCCCAACACAACCATTTGATGAAGTCTGTGTAGAGCTACCTTGGCTTCTTGTTCTGAATTGAACCTATTAAAAGAACAAATGTATTAATTACAGCAGAATTATGTAATTATTCTATTATCAAAACGAATGAATGAATACCTGGCAAATACAGCATTATACTTCTTAGTTTTTGAAAATATACATTTAACATGGACAGCACCAAAATGTTTAAGAAATTCTTCCTTTTCATCATTAGTAAAATCTGGTGGCAAATGCCGAATTAGTAAGGAACAGTTATCAATCATCTGAAATAAAAATTGGTAAAAATATAAGACCAACAAAAAACAGAAAATAGTTTACTTATAATGATAAATATTTAAAATTTGTCATTTTAAACTCCAAGGTTTGTGTTTTTTGTATCTAATGTAGAGACACAAATTATAAAGTACTTCTGAATGTGAAATTTAAAATATATTGGATAAAAAGTAATGCTGTTTAAAGGCATTAAGGTGTATCACTTTCTGCATTGTATTTTTCAAAATATCTACAAAAAATATTTTCTCACAATAATACTTTTCACAAGGCTTAAGGGGAATTGCTTTATAAAAACAAATACAAATTTTGAGGCAAAAAGAATTACGTGGTGAAATAATATCTTTGGCAACATCATATTTGCCGAAAAATTCTTAGTTCGAGAAGAATAGACCTGAAAACAATACCAGGGAAACTTGTGATATTCAATATGTTTGTGGATCACAGAATATGAGGCAGAAAAAATGTAAAATACTTCATGTCACAAGCAATAGAAAATTTAATTTATGATGAATTGTGTTTGCAAATAGAGCACACAATGTGTCAAGACTAAATAGAGCTATACAAAAACATAAATTAAATAAAATTGAAGACTAGTATTCAATACTGTAATAGCTAGAAATAACAGGAACACTGTAATTGTTTCACATTACTTCATTTAATAATTTGATCATAAATTGAGGCGGTTTTACTGTTTATCTCAGTGTTCTAAAATGTAACAACACCCTAACAGAACAATAATTCGGAGATTTTATAAGTTTAGTATCTATTTAGCATTAGCATGTCTTAACAATCTCCAAAATTCAATCAAGTCAGTGATCAGTTTATCATATAATTATATCTTATAATTTCAAATTTATTATTAGAGATACAATACTAACACTGTCAAGGTTTCTATTAATTAATTTTATAATATATATAAAACAATATCACATGTGATCCTTCAAACACAACCAATGCAGCCAATTGAACAATGTTGCCAATGGAACATGACAAAATTTCTGTACGAGTACAGGTTAAAATTTTATTTTTGTTCGCAAAAATTGCAAGACCTTTCCCTTTAATATCTATGTTCAGATCTTGTTTTATTTGCCTTTAAGGAATAATTTATAAATCCAAATTATAAGTATACTCTAAGTTTATAATATACTTATCATAATGCAATAATTCTTCGTTCTGTCGTAGTTAGTTGTTTAATTATATTAATTGTAAATATTATACTGTACGTTAGTTAAATTGTACAACGAATATTTTGCGTTCTAGGCTAATGTAAGGTAACAATTTGTAATGAAATGTTGTATCCTATTTCCTCAACTGTGCACTAATAGAATTAAAAACATTCTAATCTAATCTACATGACAGCTGCTTCAATACTGTCTACAAGATAATTGGCTTGAATACTGTATGATTGGATTTTACAGAATTCTTTTATTGTCTTCTTTTAACGATGAACCGTTCATACCAGTATGGCGTGAGTATATGATTCCCTTAATCCTCGTTCATCTGATGACTTGACCTACGAATAGTTAATGAATCCTAAATTGCACACATTGAGTTGAACTGCATTTTTAAAATAAGTGGAATTTATCTAGAAGTTTCTTACTATAATTACGATATAAATAATGGAAGCAGACACAAGCATTTGATGACGCTTAATATTGAATACATCTGTCATCCAAAGCAAACTATACAATAATTGACCTACAATAAGGTGTTTATTTTAATAACTAATGATTTTATAGATCTCAAAAGTATGTTTTTCCATAAAGTTATTAAAAATCCAAACTTCGAATATTATTTTGACATCTCGTTGGGTGGAATCAAAATTTAATTCTTTTATGAATATGTAAATTTTTACATCCACATTTACGGTCGTGGTCGTTTTGCGGCCGTGTTCTGCCTGAAAATATTGCTACAAATAACTATGGTACATAACTTTTTATTTTATCATTGCGAATGAATTTCGACATTTTCAAGCTAGGCCTTAACAGAAATCCGAAATCCCTCGAGAGCTGTGAGCATTGATACGGCAAACATTGCTACACAATTGCTATAGTAATCAGTCTGTTTGATGAAGGCTCTGAGGATTGTTTAATGCAATTCTATTTGAGTATCTTGACGATGGCAGAGTGATGTTTACCAAACATTTTTCAAATGTGTATTTAGGCTATAATTGATATTTAAAAGTTTTTATTTATTATTTAGCTACCATTGGGCATTTGCAGTAGCAACTATATATACAAAGTGTAACATTAAATTGTAAGTATAATAAATATTATTATTCATACACTATATTATTATACTGTCAAGTGAAGGTTTTAAGCTGAAAAGAAGTCCGGAACAACCCGAATTTTTCGTCACTGTACTTCAGTTCACTAAGAGATGGGTCTGACAAGTTTCTGACCTATCAAAAATACAAGACACTTTAAATTCAAATTTATTTTTCTTTGACGACATAGTGTCCTTGTAAGTCTACATACTCACCCCCCCTCCCCCCAGCGATGATCCCATTTCTGTACCCCCTCCGCGTTCTTCTCTGCAAAATAATTGTTAACGAAGGTTCTTTGTCCAAATTTTAGCTAAGGGAATCAAAAATGTCGCTTGGGGCTAGATCTGGCGAATAAGGAGGGTGTTCTAGCAGTTTAAACCGTAGTTAATGGATTTTCATTGACAACTGCTGAGGTGTGAGACAGCGCCTTGTCTTGCTGAAATAATGATGCATAGTATGCTCTTGTAAAGGGTTCTCATTTTTGAAGATAATCGATTAAGATAACTCCATGACTATAAAAGTAAGACAAAATAGTCAAATGATAGACAAAATGAAGTGATGATATAAATGCCACACAACGTTTATCTTACTATTATGTTTCAAAACAGACGTATTATATTTTCATTTCAACTCCCTGACTACCCCAAAAAAAATAGTTTTTCTTTTTGGAGCCGATTCTCAATTTTTATTACGTATTATTCACTTCACTGATTTTGGTTACCGCTTATTTACGATGACGTGATAAAAAAATTAGAAAATTATTAAGAAAAAAGAATGTAAATACCAAAATGTTCACTGTAGTTTTCGTAAGTTTACTTCTAAAATGATCAGCGATATTCGGAAAAGTCGTCAGTATTACTGCAGGCGAGGAATTCCAGTCACGTGTTAATCGATTTTCAACTGAATATTTTCCAACATCTGTGCGCTGCCCTTTTTATTTAATCTCGAAGGAACGATCATTTTTATGGCAAAAGTGGGTGCCATAAAATGATTTTGTATTTATTTCCTAGGCCGGTTGACCCGTATAAAATTTGTGTATTGCGCTAAGTCTGGCATGTTTCCTCGTATTACTAACAGTAAGTGGAACTAAATGCTCATATTGATTGTTCGCCAATCAACCACCAAACATATTTTCAGCCCGTTTTTGTATTTTGTCCAACGCCAGAGTGTGTTAATTTATATATGGATCCTATGTTAAAAAATCAGCCTGACCAGCTATCATTAAGCACATATCTTGGTTTTCCTCGTACTTTTAATCAAGACCCTGTTTATAAGTGTAGAGGCCTCCACCCTTTACCTGCGACCTAGCTTACTTGACTTACCACAATTTAGATCGTTACTAATCGTGATTGACAACCTCCTGTGGTGTAGGGGTCAGCGTGACTGCCTCGCATCCCAGAGGTCCCGGGTTCGAATCCTGGCATGGGCATGGATGCCCATGCCCACCCACTCGTTGGTCCCCAACAGAGAAAGTGAATTTAGTACAAAGACAATTGCTTTGCTCTTCGTTGTTTTTATTTCAAACTGAAATTGGGAAATTTTGTTAGCCTGAAGAATTACGATTTCTCTACAAAACATACAATCATCGGCCAACAGTTTAATATATGTGATTTTATACCCAGCGCATGGCGGGTTTAAACAATTGCCCGATTGGGCGCAGAGAACTGAATGGAACTTCGATTGATAAAGCGTTATTGAGTCTGACCGAATACTGCATTACATTTACTCATCACTTGATCATTGAAATAGTAATAGGTTACTGTGATTGACTTTGCTATATGCCTGCTCCCCAAAGGGGAATTATTTATGTAGTAGTCGTTTTATGTTCGCCAACACAAAAATATTGATGTCAATTAGAGAAGTAAAAAATCTATAGATAGATAGATTTATTCACCATTAGTCCTCTAATCAGGAAATAGGATTCGTCACAAATGTATTGTAGATAAATTACATATAAACAGAATTAATATTAATAGGTTACACACACAACACACATAAAAAAAATTCATATCTTTTCACATTTGTCTAGTCACACTATCTTTAAGAAACATGCACACAACACTTATCATGTAGTCATGGATATTTAATAAAACAGAAAGCAGAGGCAGGAGAACAGAATCAAAACTGGACAAACTATTTACATATTTATAGCATATTCGGCAATTTTGTAGGCAAGGCAGTTCAACGAATGTGAGACCGATTCAAAAATCCGTGTACGGAGTAATAAGTTTCATTTACAAGGAAAGTTTTACACTCCTTGACGAATGAGTTGTAGTTGTTGATGTTCTTTAAATGTTCAGGAAGGCTGTTAAATAGTGCGATACAGGAATAATGAACGCTAAACTCGTAGAGACTGAGGCTGTGCTTGTCAGAACTGAGAACTGAACGGTTTCTTGTGTCGTTACTTGCAAAAAGGTTCATGTTGCGTTTAACAAAATTTAGTATTTCTAATAAGTAAGCGCTAGGTAGAGTCAGAATACGAAGTCTTTTGAACAGCGGTCTGCAGCTTTCTCTAGCATCTGATCCTAATATAATTCTAATGGCTCGTTTTTGCAGTTTGAAAACATCCACACTACGAGAACAATTGCCCCAGTCGGCAATACCGTAACACATATGTGAATGAAAGTAGGCAAAATAGACTAGTAGCGCAGTTTTGGCATCAACTTGTTGCATCAATAGTCTCAATGAGTAACAAACAGAACTAAGTTTGCGCACGAGGCGATCAATGTGCAAGTTCCATTTTAATTTACTGTCGACCTGCAAGCCAAGGAAAGTCGCATGGTCTGAAAACTTATCCGTTACAATGTTGTTGGTTTCTGTTGTAAAACTAACTAACTTTGATTTAAATAATCTCAATTCGAAGATTGGGATTGCATCCAGAAACCTAAATACTTGGTTCGCCGCCAATAAATTAACACTCAATGTACAGAAAACTAAGTCCGTAATTAACAAATTAGTGTCATCTGCGTATAAGGCAGATTTTATAGGTTCCGTATATTCTGGAAGATCATTAATATACAAAAGGAAAAGCAGTGGACCTAATATTGAGCCCTGAGGCACGCCACAAGAAATGCTTTCCCATTCTGACAAGTGCAACTCACCAGCTTTGTTTTTTAAGGCCACCTTCTGTTTCCGGTTGTTGAGGTATGATTCAAAGAGTGCCAAAGCGTTGCCTCTGATTCCATAATATTCTAATTTTGGGAGGAGTATGCTGTGATCTACAAGATCAAATGCCTTCGAAAGATCAGAAAAAATTCCGGCTACTTTCAGGGAATTTTGTATACTTTGAATGAACTCGTACACAGCAGTGCTCGTGGATTTTTGTTTGAGGAAGCTGTGTTGTGCGGGAGTATTTACTTTATACTTCGTCAAGAATTCAAGTAACTTTTTGTGTAGAATTTTTTCTAGTATTTTTGAAAATATCGGAAGTAGGGAAATTGGTCTGTAATTTGATGCGCCGATAGGCGAACCCTTCTTGAAGATCGGAGTAACTTTTGCAGCTTTAAGGGAGTCGGGAAAAATGCCGGTAGAAAGACACGTGTTGAATATGATTTGAAGGGGAGTAGTTATGACGTCAGCACAACTTTGCTTGAGATGCCATATATATCCGCAGATTGGGTACATTTTAACTTTCTTATTACGTTTATTATTTCGATATTGGTAACCGGTTGAAGGAAAATGGAATTGTACGGCGTTTTGTAGCAGTTTATAAAAAGCACGACCTTCTGATGGCTTATTGTTAGAAAATTAATCCGACACATGAACAAAATATGAATTAAATATACCCGTAGCGTCTCTGTTGGTGAAAGTTTTACCGTTGTCGACAAGCTTTATTTCTGTCGCGTTATAATTGACTTTACCTGAGATATTTTTAATCACCTCTCAAGTTGCTTTTATTTTATTTGAGTTTGCTATATACTTTGATGTATGTAATTTTTTAGCAGCTACAAGCACTTTCCTGTAGATACGTTTATAAGAAAGTCAAGAATTGTGGCGATGAATTAATATTTTTAAATTTATTCATTTGGCAGAGCCTTTCGCGAGAAACTAGTATGCCTTTAGTTATCCAATTTTTTACTTTGGCATTGGGTCTATTATTTAATTTAAGTGGAGCTGTCTCGTTGATGACTAATAAGAAATAATTTAGAAAAGTTTCGAACATATTAACATTCTTAGTTTTATTAACATCTAAAATAAAATCACATTGTACGGTCTCTAGTCTATTTGCGATAATTCTGAGTTTCGTGGAGTTAAAGTTTCTAGTAAGTAGTACTGAGTCTTTAGGGCTAGGTTTGCAGATGATTTCACTCTTTATGTTCATTAATATACCCTTGAAATAACACCATTGAAATATCTGTGACAGGATCAACAAATAAGGGTCTAACAAATATCTCTTATATTGCTGCTTAGAAAGAAAATGATTTAAGTTGTCGGTTATTAGGTGTACTTCGAGATTTATTTATTTTTATGACTGATAATACGATATTCCCTCTTCAAGTATTCAATATTCTGTGTAACTACCTTCCAACTAAAAATTGAAATTACTAATATAAATTCATTAATAAAATGAAAAATATATATGGGTAACGTAGTTTACTACTCAATTATCTTTTTGTTTCTTCACAGAAATCAAATTACATATATATAGTATTTATTTTTATTTTTATTTAGGTATTTTATTTCATTATGTTATATTACATTTTCTGATTGATGTAGAGTTTACTTATGTAATGAAATATATTTTCACAATGCACATAATAATTTTTCTCATTTGAGTATTAGATATAATGTAATTGTTTTTAATTTTCTAATACGTAAAATTCATACATTGTTTTAGATTTTCTCTAATTTATTTATTAAATTTCCTCAATCATATATTGTAGTGTTTATATATTTTCTTTTCCCATTTTGCGTACCTGCTTTTTTCTAGACCCAAAATTGAAATGTTTATGAAAAACCTCGCGATAGTGTTATAACAAGGTACACTGAATATAAAGTGTAATTTTATTATATATATATATATATATATATATATATATATATATATATATGTTAAATTATAAGAACATTGACCTCGATTTCAGACTAAAATATATTGATACTTAAAGTTGCCTTACGATTTGACCTGTTTGTAGGTATTTTTAAAGACTGTTTGAAGACAAACTAAAGCTAAAGAGCAAATGAGATACAAATATAAAAAAAAAACCAAAGATGGCTCATGTCAGAGATAGATTTTATCCGAAAATGCATAGATTCTGTTATGGCCATAACTATCCTTTTTTATGTTTATGGAAATAGGGCCGTCATTTTATTTATAAAAATGTGTTCTTAACCAAATAAACGTATTTTGAAACAATGAATGTACATACAGATATGGTGCTGTCATAATACATGTATGACACAGGAAATAAATTTATCATCGAATGTTTTTATAATTAACTGGAATTTCAAACAGTGAATTAAGCGGTAATACACTAATTTAAAATGACACAAAGAAATATATAACTTTGTTTACGTGTCACTGAATCCGACCAAAGATATAATAAAGCATAATAGAGACGTGTTCTCTGCATTCTAACTTGATAAGTTGTGGAGGAAGTGACTGGGGGCTACATTTCTGAAGAATCGCAATAAAACATATGTCACATACACCAAGAAAATGTTATTGAAGCCATAGTTTCTGTAGTATACAGCGAAAGATGAAACAACTAATTACACAACGCTACCCAAAGAACCAGAAAGATCAATAGGCCAGGTTATTTATATTTTCTTCAAGAAATTGATGGTGAATCGTATAGCTTATGTAATCTATCGGTTTATTTCCTTTTGGAAATGGAATTATTAATTTTGTGCCTTTAGTCAGTCGTTGCCTTCACTTCTTCTGTAGTTATAAGGTTATTGGTTAATAGGATATTGATTTTAAATTCATTGAATTATGTTTTAAATGGAATTATCAAGTTATCGGTAACATAGAATAATAAAAGACTGGGTCATTGAGTGGAATAACAAACAATTTTCTATTTCAATAATTAGTTTTAAATTTATCAAATAATAAAACTGTTAATAATTACTTAAACATCACTAGTAAATTGTAATTATCAATTTAATTGATTTAAACATTAAATATTCAATGCAAGGTGCAGTTATATATACAAAGGATCTTGTACTTTGAGCCTTGTAATAAAAGAGAAATATTTGCAATCCGTTTTGCGGAAGTGTACAGATGGCATTTTCAGCACAATGACAAACTGATGGACGAGGCGTATTCCTTCACCGATCGGTCACTCAAGTAGTCGTAAGGATCTAGTGCATTTGCATGAACTGCCGCCAGGTTGCCACCGTCACGTGCCTCTCTCTATGTAAGTGCGGCCTCAGGTAACTGGGTTGTGGAGACGCTCATTCACAGGATCATCCATGATACATGGACTGCTTTCAACATAAGTAAAAAACGCAGGTGCTCCCTTATAAACAACTTTTAATTATTAAATATTGAATAGTGGACTCAGAACAAAATTTTTGAAGCAAAGACGAGAAGAGGATTCTGTATAAATCTATCGAGTGGTTAATTTTACGCGGGCTTATATGAACTTCCTGACACATTCACATTCACCAATTTCTGGATGGTATTTTTTTTTCTCAGGGGTTTCCGAGGTGAGATAAATGACATAACATATATTTCTAAACTTACTGTGATATTTATGTTTCAAATTCTTATGTGTTATTGTCATCTGTTGTCTATGGGCCACTTTCGTTCCAGCTGGTATTCCACGCTGCTCTACATTTTGTTTCGGCAGCATTGACACAAGGAAATGTATTTTTCTCAGATCAGGATGTTTGTTGTACGTCAAAAAACTTATTCGTAAAAGTTAAGAGATAGAAAGTACAGAGAGACCTTGTCGCTGTCTGTACATCACGTTCCTAGTAACAAAATTTATGTTTTTGAGAATGATAGTTGCGTTTCTCCATGAGTGAGTTCCCATCTGACGATTTCCCCTCTCCATTTTCTCCCTTCTCCTACAGCGCATGTGATGTGCCATGCTATTTCTTGCGACCTATACATATCTAACCGTTCACTACACTTCCTGTAGTGGTCTTCCTGGAGTCGCTACAAGTCCAACAAATTTACAACAGCAATAACTCTACTTAACCGAACAATCGAGCTCGGAACCAAAACACGTATTAACATTTTGCGTCGCAGACATCCAACAAAGTTCCTTCTCCGCCCCTCCATAGTGAATGTAACACTGGAAAATATCAAATACTGTTCCCAGAGAAACATAGTTCTTAATTTCAAAAACTAACTGCGTTACTCCAGATTTAAGAAAATTCACCAACTAGAACGCATACGGAAAGTTTTCAGGTATGAAGTACGTTATTTCTCTTTTGGAATTTATAAACCGTCCACGAAAGCAGTTGATATGGCCTTCAAAATTTATGAAATGACTTTATATTTATTATTTTATTATCAGAAACCCCACTTCTTCTGTTATGTCCAATTTCAAAATAACAACAAATAATTTCCACTGACCAGATCTGCTATCGTTCGGATGCATCTGAAAATGATCGGGAAAGTCACACGTGATTTTAAAGTCAAGTGGCACATATAAAGTACGATAATATCATACTTTTTTCGAGTATTATTAAAATTTTTCTTATTTCTAATCCATTTTTTCATTCTGGATAAAATTTTTTAACATTCATGTACGTAATAATTGTTTCTATAATGACGTGTTAATGTGTCGTTAATACTATGTTTGTGTATTGATTTTGAGCATCCTACTAAGGGAGTCAATGTATGTAACTCCTAAACTTTACGGCGAAAACATCGACGCCCCTTTCTTCTAAATTACTTGGCAGTAATGTGTGCAAATTTCCGCGTTTTGTATTGTTAAATCGCAACATGTTCCGGTGACCAATTTTTGTATTATCAAGGTTTACGCTTCTGAAGATGCCGTTGCAGTGTCTCATAAGAATGCTTACGATTGTTCACAGTGTTTATGATTTCCCCGACAACTACCTGCTGCACGACGCTCCCCGCGCAAGCGCAGACGCAACAAGTGCCGGCGACGCCGACGCCAACGCCGACGCCGATCCCGAAGCCCGCAGTGGCGGCAGCGGCGTCGCAGCGCAGGCATGCAGGCGTGGGCGGCGACGGCGACGCTCGTGCTGTGCGCCCTTGCCACGGTCACGGCCTCGGCCTCGGCGTCCGCGACGACACCGGCGCCGGGCTCGCTCAGGGTCAGTGTCGGCGTTGTGCTGCCTTACTCTCAGTTCCGCCAACGTCTTTACCGCGCAGCCATCAACGGCGTGCTTCACAAGATGAAGCCCACTTTGGGCCAGTACGAGGTGCAGCCCTTCATCGCCATGCTTCACCGTCAACCTAGTCCCACAGGTAAAACCCAACCCCTTTATAGCTTCGATCGGTGCTGACACAGTTGATAGGGGTCCTTTCGCGTTATCCATCGTCAAGCCAACTAAACAACAAACGTAACTGCTAGCTTCCTATAAATATATAACCAACTAATATGTTATGACAGACACAAGAAAAAACTATCGCCGTGAAACCTACCAAGCTCTATCCTTCCCGTAAATCCGCTGCAATCTGGAGAGAATTTGCTAACATAAGTGAGTCGGCGAAACGAAAAATAATGATGTTGTAAGTAAGATATGCTGGAGAATCTTCAGAGAAACAATGGTTTAATTTTTTGTGAGTTATGCTGTAAATTGAAGATGTATTCTGGCGTGAATAAACGGGGTGTAAGAAAAATTTTGAACATATGCTATATTTTTGTGCTGTTTAAATTCCGAGGTGAACGTTTACTGGATTTGGAGAAGCAAATGGTCAGTGTGACTATTCCTCTCCGTATTATCCTATGTTTTCTTGGTAATTTATTTAAGAATATATAAGGAATTCACTATGGCCACCTAAACGGACTTCATCCCTGCATTTGACTGAAATGATTTAGGTAAACAGAAAAAACTCGTGTCAGGATGGCCGGAACTTGATTCGGAGACCAATTTTTCCCGCATCGCCACCTTGTTTTTAAACAAATTACTATTACTTTATATAATCCCGTATAATTTATTTCTTAATCAGGAAAAAATACATAGGAATATCGGGGAAACAAATTAACACACACATAAAATGTTAGAACGGTGAAACAGAAAACTCAAAAGCGCGAGATCATACACGGTAATAAAACCATAAACATCAATCACAGGGATTTCCCACCACCCTTTTCGAAAAACGTAGTTTAGAATGGAAATTTAAAATCTGTAAATATAATTTCAAGCAAAGCTGTTTCCCTACCAAATATTAGCTCACATGAAATATGGAATTCCATAATCCGCTGTGACAGGGTAAATTCCTTCGCCAAGCAATGACTCGACTAGCCCGGATCACACGAAGTCCACTCCAGCGTCGCTTCAAACTTACGAAAAATTCTGCAAAATAGAAAACATCATGGGACAGCGGGTGCGACCGTAATCTTCACGACTCAATTATATAAGTGTTCGTACTGCCGTGTTGGAGATATGAATTATTCTCTATCGTTCAAGACGATATGGCCCCATGATGGTAGAAGCGTTGGTCACAATCTATAAAAACGTCATGATTTGTAAATTAAATTAACGACAATTATAACAGACAATTAAAATATTTTATTAAACACAAGGATGTTTCTCTAAATTTTTATACTTTCATCAGGTTGTTTATGTTATGTTTCTACGTTAGTGGAATATTTATCACAAGCGGTGTAAAGAACAATTATAATATTTCAAATAACAAATTTATATAACTTTCTTCTTCTTCTAAACATTTATCTAATATGAAAAGCACCAAATTATTGTATCGCAACTGTTCTAATAATGTAAAATAACATAATATTTAAAATCAAGTCGTAAAATGCTTGTAATTTTATAATAAATTTTACCAGTCAAAAAATTTTATGAACCTAAATTTTTTCAAATTAAAACTATAAATTATTAATTTATACCAAAAGTTTATAATGTTTCTTTTTAACTACATAGAATTAAAAGTTAAAAAAATAATTATAAATATTATCTTATTTTAAGGTATCATTACGAAAATTTAGTGTTTTTGCAGTTGTTTTGATATGTAACATTTCTGATAAATTCCATTTTGTTCGATATCTAAAATTTCAACATTATTCGATTAAAATTCACGGTATTCTTCTAATTTATATACAGTAACAACATTATGACCTAAAGTTTAGTGATTTTTAGTGTCATTTTTCAATAGTACGTTTTGCCTCTTGCAACATTTCCTACAATTATTTTGACAACAATTAATTTTATATTTAACATTATGTTTTTTTTTTTTTTTAATTTTGTCTTTACCTCATTATATAATTTCACACCACTTATACCAAAAATCTTTTACCGTAGAAACATAACATAAAGAACCTGATAGAAGTGCAAAAATGTACAGAAACGTCGCTGTGTTGAATACAATATTTTGATTTATTTAGTCATATTAAAAAATATAGACGTAAAGTAAAATATTATTCATGATTAGTTCAGTACTTAAATAACCTAAACGGGATATCATTGTATTCGGAAGCTGGTGTAACGTATAGCATTCCAGCATTCATAAAAATTAAACTATCAAAGCTTTTTTTAAAAATTAAGTTTGGCAGTGTTATTTTATTTTAGTACAAAATCGCACCCTCGACATTAGTTTGAATACTTTTAGGCCTTTCTGACAAAAGTATGTAGGATAATGCAATATAGTAAAATTTACTTCTCATTTCGATCGAGATGGCTTGGAAACTGGGTGCCACAGAAACAGATTAATTTTTTCCTTATGTGGCAATGAGCGACTGAGTACTCATTTTCAAAAACACTTTTTAACCTGTGGATGCGGCATAACAAAAGTCTGTGCTATATAGTTTGACTCCAAAACGTTTTATTTGCCCGGAGCGTCCGCGACTGGGCGTTTACAAGGGCTGTGACGTTATGCTCAGCATACCCTCTTCACCCGGCGGGCAGAATAGTAGAGATATTTAAGTGGAGGTCTGTCCAGTATTTTCTTGAATCCAAATATCTTTACGAACTACAATTCCGGCGTGTCCGAATGCTTTGTCGCCAGAAGACCCGACGAGTTGTGTCGTCTCGAAGTGAATTTTAATCAATGACTTTTTTTACGCGCCATCCAGGACATGATATAGGTCAGAATTTTTTTCTCATATATTTCCCCCCCCCTCTCCCACAAGTGGCTTAAAAATTAATGGTGAAAAATGAATTTATTTTCGTGGCTGCTCCTTGAGAAATTCAAACGCCCATCAAGGGAATTAAATATTACAGAAATTGAGACCCGTTGGTGTGAAAAAACGTCCAACTCTTCTGTTGTTTATCAAATTTAAATTTAGAAAAACTACATATCTTTACCCTCTATAAAATCCCGTTTTCCAAAACAAGACTCTAGTTATAAAAAATCGAACTTCAATGACGCAATTGTTATCTTTTCATACACGTTTTAGTATATCAGAGCCAATAATTTAGGGGATTTAGGTTTATTTATTCGATAGACAAGTAAATAAAAAGTTATGATTTTTCATTAGTAGGCAGAATACTCAAATAATGGTATTGTTTATTAATACTTATAAACACTCCATTACAAATTTATCTGGACGAATGTAAATACCGATGTTATCATACCGTCGTCTGCAAGTTTTCTGAATATGCTGAAATTAAAGCACGACAGTTCATTTTAAGTATAGATATTAATAAGTACCCTTTCAGAAATTTAATCATTTTGCCATCTGAATTTGATCGAAGAAGCAAGCGAGATGATGCCAAACGCGTAGAAGTATCTTTGTAACAAGAATACTTCGTTTAATTAAGACATTCAGCGTCTACTCTAATAGTTTTCACCAGTTAATATATATATATATATATATATATATATATAATTTTTTTATAAAAAACGTATGAAACAATATATGAGAAAAATTCACCAAAATTTCACAACTATATCTGAGTGATTAAAAATCTAGTAGAAATAGGAAATTATCGATTTAAGAAAGTTAAACACATGAATTTAGAATTGACATTTTAAATTTTTATTCTGCTACGAAAAAAAAGACTTATAGACGCATTTCATTCAATGATACAATAACGTCCATCTTAATAAATTATCTGTGGTTCACAGTATTTATCCACTTTGAGAAAAAATGATTACTCCTAGTTTGAAGCAGGTTTTTAGATTTCTAAGATTGTTAATGTTACAGTTATATTAAATATACTTTGTGAGAAGTTAACGCCTATATTTCAATGTATCGTTTTTAAAATTGCATAAAATGATTAATATTTTATCAATGAAAAGTGTAAAGGATAATCTCAGCTTTATCATGCAAGAAATTTAATGGGCTTCATGGATGCTAATAGATCTGTTACTATTCTCTGTAATAAATAAATAAGAAAGCAGGTATACGACGAATAAGAAACAGGAAAAACTTTAATAATTGTGTAATCTTAACCTGTTATTATCGAGTCACCTAAAAAGCATGCTTATATCGATAATAATTTTATTTTATTTAATATAATTTGTTTTAGATAAATTTATGTAATCAGCTTAGAGAAAGACGTTTTTCACTTAATAGTACGAAACCTATTACATAAAACACACATTAACAAGGTCAAACAAAAACCCATATTTTCTACTGAAAAGAATCTATCCCCTTAAATATACCATTTGTTGTGTGCTTACTTCTTTCTCTTCTTTTAGTGTTAATTATATTCATATTGTACTATGCATTGTAATGTCAGCTGTTTCAAAAAGTATCGGCCGCGAACCTTCGCATGTTTACTCAAGTGAGGAAATTTTAGAGAAACTATCTGTTCGGTTAAGTGAGGAATTATCAATTGCAGTAAACGTTACATTTTAGTGAGACATAAGGAACCGTTAACAGTCCTTTAATGGTCTTAGCTTATATGAATTATTTGATGGCGGAAATATTTTTGATGTTAAATTTATCGCCGATGACTTAATTACTTAAAGAAACTAATCTTTTATTTAATTTCTAAGGAATCTTATTTTTATATAATAATATACATTGCAATGTGTATTAATATAAGATCAATTTGCATAGGACGCTGCTGCGTTCCACTCAACTGAAACCGATTGTAATTGTCGCTTTTGTGTATACGCCGAATTCCGCCGTAGGGAGAATTTCGTAGATAAAATCAGTTTTTTAAAAAAATGAGGTTATGCGAAATTTGGAATTGTAAAGAAATTAGAAAAAATACGTCAAAGTAACATATATTAGGTTTTCATAGTTAGTAATTTATTAAGAAAAACTAGACTTCGATGAAACATTCTAGAACGCGCTGATTTGCGATTATGATTAACTTATTTTTAATATAAATAGTATTACGGAAAAGCAAAAAGTTCGAAATTAATTATTTAAAAATTGTATAATAGTAGCAAAAGTCAATAATTAATTTTTTAAATAAAAATTTTATTTATATTTGATATGCCTGTTAATGGATTGTCCTTACAACCCCAACTTATTTCTGCTATATAATAAAATAATTAAAGGGTTGTCAAGTGCGTTTTAGTAGGGATAAGGTTGGGAATCCCTGATTTAGACGTTGTGAAAGGTGATTTTACTATTATTATTATTATTTAGCTACTATTGAGAATTTGTCCGCTTGCAGAGCAATAAAACACATTACAGTTATACGTAAACAAAATACATTGTTGATCGAATTTAAATACTAGTTTAACCAAGAGTAAAGTTATTATTTGTGCTAAATATATAACAATATAAAACAGTGAATTTTGTTGAAGGCGTAAAGCCGTCACACGAACTTAGATTGGAGCGAGGATGTCACTTCAAGGGTGAATGTCGTTCGTTACACCTCATTAATAGAATACTGAAGGAAAGTACGAGGCAGGCAAAGTCCGCTGGCTTTTCATCACTTATCGAACTTTCCTAGAATATGGTTCATGTAGTACACTGGGATCTTTATCTAGCGGAACATATAATATAGTTTGATAAAATTAAAAAAAACGGGCGCTGATGCTGAGGTGTTTCAGAATTTTCACGGTACTCACGACTAAGTTGGAAGAGATAAAGACTAACTTTGTGAACTTTATAAACGAAAGGAAAGGAGAGACAAAATATCGTCAATTTGAACAAACGTTATTGCACGAAAAGGGCTATAGTAAAAAAATATTTATAAGGAAAGGAATGTTAAATATTACTGGATATAACTTTCATTTACATATATTTTTCCCAACTTGATATTTCTAGTATTATATACATTGGTCCCTGTATTTCGTTCTGTCCCTCCCTGCTGCGCCAATGAAGCGCCAGACGTATCCAGTTCAGAACTCTCTTTGTTCATATTTTTTTCTCGCAACGAGTCGTATCGTACTACCATTTCTTTCTTCCAGTACGTGCGTAACTTACTACTTGCTCTAAAATGTCTCAAAATGAGACATTCAATATAATTCTGCACTATTAGCATGTCGATGAAATTGTAGCAGTTACTGTCAATTTTCCTGATGCTAAAAATGTCCCCATTATGTTACTAAGACTGAACCTACCATTTAAATTTTTATGGCCTATTTAATTTGACTTTATTCCAAGCGCGCTCCGCCCGAGCTTGATTTTGCGACTGATCTCCTGCATTATGAATCCTGTTTTATCTTACAGCAGTCTTGCTACTCTACTAAGTGTACAAGGACCAAAATGTGACAGATGAAGAAATTGATATTTATGTAATTAATGTATATTTAATTTATCACTAAACATTTCGTCAATAGTTTTAGTATTAAGAGATCCATTTGCAGGGGAATTCCCCCCCCCTCTCTTCCAACTTTCTATTCTGAATAATTATTTTCTCCAATCATTCGATAATTAATATTACTCACACGGTAAGTCTACGATGATAAGTTAGGTGTTTAATCAAACGATTCTCCAAGTCGGTTGAGATAATAGTGGATATCACAGAATGTAAATTTTGGCTACTTTGAGATCTTATTTCCATTTTCCATAACCTTACTACATTTCCCCCCCGTCAGATTTAGAATATTCTGTCAGCTATGAGAAATAAACGTTTGTGTAATGTTTTTCATTTATGTGGTTGTTCTAACTTTCCACCACGTATTTGAAACAATTAAAAAATCATAGATAAATTATTCCCGGTCAAGAACGCTGCCAATCCTAAGATATCAATCACAAAAGATAGGAATTTCTAAGGCAGGTCGTAGAGGTTTATCAAAACAAAGCGTGAATAATCATTTAGATGAAACCATGCACACGATAAATTTTAGGAATCTAAATTTGTGACAACGTTAATTGCTGAACAGTTTTAATAATTCGTTCAAAATATTTGGAAGATAATATCTTCTCTCCAAAAAGTAGAGCAACAGTAAACGTTAATGTAGTATGACAGAGAAAAAGTAACGCTCCTAGGATCATCGAAGGGGAAGTGAATCGAGGTTACATATAACATTATCCGCGAGTCTTAAAAAAAATCTGCTCTTAGAGTCTACTTCAACAAGATTTCCAGCGACTGGAGTGAAGTCAGTGTTAGCCCCGAAACTTCCCACGGGAGTTGAGATTTACTGCTTCGCCTTCGGAATCGTATGGTTGCCCCCTTCCTTCACTTTATCCCTTAGAGCTTCCTATCAGATATAAGTTTGGGAGATGGAAATCTGTTATGCTCACCGAACCTCGTTCCAGCAGTGTGAGCGGACTGAATGTGGTCATTTTTCTTGCATTACTCATTCCTACTGTACTTGTACACAGAAGGATATATTTAGTCAATTTCACCTATATTAAACCGATCTGAGATCATAGACATCACTGTAGCATCCTTTACCGGGCGGTTATCAGTCGCATTTCACATTTATTTAATCAAATTAATAATTTCCTTTTTTTGGTGGGGGAGGGGGGTCTTTTATTTATTAATGAACGACTGGTATGACCCACATACTAAAACAGATTCATTGTGACGATATATGAATATTGAAATGATTTATGACCAAGATTTATGATTGATTGGTGAATTTTGCAAAGAACAAACGACAACGGGGAATAGATTTTGCCTTCAAATTTAAGATTTGGGAATATTACTTATTATTCGTCTTGAAAAACTGCTGGAGCTTTGGGTTTCGAATCCTAAACTCTGGGATCTGTGTCATATATATATATATATATATATATATATATATATATACTAAACCATTTTATATTTATTTCGTTTACTTTTCCAGTAAGAAAATATTCTAAGTCAGTAATATCATAAATAAGTAATAAACCCAAATATTAAAAAATAGCATATAAATCCGAAAGATGTATCCCACGAATATCGCGGGAAATACACTTGGTATCAGAAATAGGAATAATACGTGTTGACTATTATTGAAATGTGACAAATATAATCCCTTCTGAAGCGTTGAGAGTGGAAGGCATCTTTTAAAATATTAAATGGAAACACCGATGTTCCGGTGTCGCAGACATTGGGCATACGGTAAGAGTTGTCTGCTATTCCTATTGGAATAGTCGGCCAGCTGCCTCCTAATCCGGTCAAGGCACAGAGAGGGAAAGCTGCGACCCCACAGCGAACCCCTCTCCCGCCATCGGAAGGTCGTGGGATAAGTACCAAATGCCCGACCTACCTGATGAAGGTTTTTCTAGGGTTTTCCCTGCATCATTTTTAGGCGAATTACCGGGTAGGATACTTAAACCATAGCCCGGGGGCCCTAGTCAAGTCTTGGCTACCTTCCTCTACCCTTTCAGCATCTCCCCTTTCAAATCCCTTCCTATGCTATTAAAGGGGAGTAGCCACCATGTGGATTATCCTCATATAGCCTGTTACCCCCCCCCCCCCCCGCGAAAAAACAACAACATATCTTTATCGGAGATTCAGATTTGCTGTGGTATAGGACAAATGTAACCTAGTAACAACAGAGTAAGAAGCATCAAAATAATGTATTTATGAATGTGAATGACTGTATTTTTATATTTAAGATATAATAAAATTTTGAATTACAGAACCTACCTCAGTGATATTCAAAATAAGTAAGTTTTGATGAAGGGTTAAATTACGGTAAAAATAGTTCTTGAAAATACGTTATTTGAATACATAAATTTGGATTTTTACGGTTTTTAGTATTATTTTTGTATAAATGAATTGTAAAAAGTAGTATTTAAGGGAAATATTTAATAAATAAAGGAGAAAGTTTAACACTTAAAGGAATAAACTGTTCAAAAAGAGAATACGAAATATATTATTACAAAAGTAAATTAAAGTGGTTTAATGTTGACTGTAGAAAAAACATTAAAACAGACTCATAGACAGAAGCTAGGTTTTTAAACTTATTCTTATATGGAAGATAGATTTTGTGTCTACCAGCACGTTAGCATATTAGGTTTATGTAATATTTCTTTCAGTGAGAAATTGAGTGGTTAGGTCTGTTACTTAAATATTTTCTGCTCTGTTACAGTGATTATTTACTTGAATGTTTTACAGATTAGTTGAAAGGATATTTAGTATGTCTGTAGTTTCTTGTAACAAGCCACTCATATTTAGTACAGAAACTTTATTGGTATGATATTATATTGTATTATTTGCGACAAAGATTTATATTTGAATAATTTTTTTATGTGTTTAAATATTTTTAAAGAGACTTATGTTTTCAGTTATTGTTATCTATTTTATGTATAAAATTTTGGCGTGTATCCAAAAGCTGAATATATTAAAAAATATGGGATTTTTTCTATTCTTAATTAGTGAAATATATTCAAATTATTTTTGCCATAGAATGACATACTTGTTGTGGCCTAAGCCAAATTATTTATAACGTTAAGTTTCCCAGAATAGAACTAAAATAACATGCATTTTTGTTAATATTCTATTAAATTAATTAAACAAAAATAATGTTTTCAATGCATAACTGAAAGAAATTCTTTACTCCTGTTCGTAACACGTCTTGCAATTATATTTTCAATACAACTGTATGGGGCCATTTTACGTAATGGATATGTGAACTGGCTCTCTGTATTTACAAACAGTATTGTTTGCGATTCCGGGTTACTCCAGGAATTTCACGCTGCGTAATTTGGAAAGAGTAATTGTCGTTCAATAATCCCTTGTGAGTTATGATTGCAGAACAGGCCCATTCTATTTTTTCCTCCCTTATTTAGTGCTTACAAAATGTGTGTTATAATTGGGTAGCAGTTTTCGCAATATATTTCAAGTGAAATTGTCAACGATTTATCATAAATATTTTGGTAATTAAACTAGAGTAGGGTATCTGTTAATGAATTTAGACGAAAATGCATTTTTATCTGAGCAACATATAAGAACCTTTGTTGAATGCCGTGGGGAAATCAGTCAAACCATATTCCCAGGAGAAAATTATTGAACCAATATACTGCCCATTACAACCCTTTATTTTAACTGTTTTCTGTTAGAAGAAGAAATATTATGAGGTCATAGTCAATAGATACTTTAACAATTTTTTAATTTTTATTATCTCAGAAGATCACTATTAACGTATTTTATATACTTGTGATTATTTTTCTGTATATGGGACTTGCCTTTTTTGACCCACGTACTTCCTGAACGTCATTTTCCTATATTTAAAAGGACGATAAAGATTTTTTTCAGTCCTCTTTTATTGTCTATTTGACCTTTTGAAAGGGACATTGAAAGGTTACGAGGTGAAAGTAACCAAATGTTTTGATTGGTAGACAACAATTAGTCAGTAAAATCTCCTCTGCGAATAACCGTTTCAAATTACTATTGGAAACTTATTCTTCCAACTAAATTGTTCTTCCGTACCAGGAATCGAACCCGTGACGTACCGCTTACCGGGTGGAAGCTCTACCAACTAACATATCCCTGTCGACTCCAGATCCGGAGCTAAATTCCTGCATCCATCAGACCTAATGGAGGTTCACATACAATTTTTTTACTAAATCAGAATTTAGGACCTGAAATGTAGAACGGATTTTATATGTAAATTGATCAAGCGTTTTAGACTTTTCAATTCAAGGATAATTTCATGGTCTCTATGTCTTGAGTTTATAAAAGCTTTTCTCTTTATCCTTGATTATTAAGTCCTGTTTTCATACTCTTCCAATCTTTCCAGGCTAAGTTCTTGGAGGTCCGTTCTAAATAAATAACGTTCCAATACTCCGTCTCCGGGGTCCCTGCTCCAATCTCGGCTTTCGGGTCGCCTTCTGAAGTGTTTTTTTTACCTGCAATCATTTTATTTGAGTTGAAATACTAATTTGGTGTCGGGGCGTATTTTATTTTTGCTTAATTATCGGATACCTTCGTTTAGTTCAAGTCATGCACTAATTCACCAAGTCCTAGACGGCTCGCTAATTCTTAAATCTTCAGGTATTTAAAGTACGTGCTGGATCGACACGTTGGTGCCAAAGTTTTATTCGGAAAGAATTTCAAGAGAAAAATAACATGCATTACAGCTGTTTTGTATATTTTGTACTAAGTAACTGCATTCTGTTCTAATTCTGATTCGCTACACTCATCTGTTCTGGCTTTATGGCAGCAATTTTAAAAGATTTTACTTTACATATATTCTACTGGCTTATTATTACATTTTTTTTATTAAAAAGTGTAAATTATATCAATCGAGGAACAGCTATCTGTTTCCATTCTGTGCAACGGTGATCACTTGAGTTGTTGCCCCAGCATTTTCGGAGCTACAATTCTAATAATGATTTCCTGCGTAGCAATACTCTCATACTGGCCATCTTTAGGTTTGCCTCAACCTGAAATTTCGTTAAATTGAGTTCAGAAAATGACATTGACGACATGCTTAATCCTACATATTACTCCTACATTTTATACCCCGAAGAATTCCCACATTTATTAATTTAAATATAAGTTGGTGGAACTATACTATCAGTGACAATTATTTTTTTATTTACTAAATACTTTGTGAAATAGCTGAGCCATATAATCAGTTCAAGGCAGATGTTTGCTCATTACCGCGATTGAAATACGTTATGTTGGCCTGGTAGATCACTGCAGTCGTTTAGTTTTATTCCAACACAAAGCCATTACAACTCTTTCAGGTACCAAACTAATTGGAAAGGATCCCTGTGGACTGTAATTAGGTCTATAATAAACATATTACCAATTAAAGTTCGTGTAATGTTAATATTTAAGTCTTGATAGAATGTTTCTTTGGTTTCGAAACTGATGGTGGGGACTTTGAATAAAGATTCAAACCCCAAATTTACGAATAGTTTCTGTATATGGAAAGGAGCACTCGTGAAGATTTCCGAGTTACTGCAATCCGAATTCGATTTTAATTCACTGCATTCACGATAAATTTTAGAACGTCATTAGGGTGTTGTAAGTAGGCATATTCTAAATATCTAATGTTAATATAGTGGGATGTTTTATGTCTCTGAAAACTAAAAATTCCAAGTATGAATACAAACTGAATCCTCCACAGTTTAATTGAAGTTAGTGAATTACCGCTGCTATATATAACTTTTTTTTAACGAGAATAGGTGAAAAATTTTCAAAAATACACCGGTAGAAGTCCGCACTACACGGTAGTGTGGGTTTTTTACCCACTAAAAAACTCCTCCCTTTTTATCGATGACCAATAATTGCTTCCTACGGAACTGCAGTTCAGTATTACTTCGTAGGAAGCGGTCTTAGTTGTGGCTCTTCCTTCTATTATGGACTACTCTCCGTTTCAACTTTTCGTAGCTCCTTTATAACCATAGCGGCGTGTTTGCTGATGGCCTTCCTCTTGTTTGCTGACTCTAATATAACAGAAACCAGATTGACAGATATAATTGATTGCTATATATAACTGTAAGGAGTTAGGCGGGGGTGCCTTTGAATTAAGAATCTCACACTCGTTCAGTTTTGAGAGGTATATGTTCCGGGGTCGAAGACATTGATCGTACGGTAAGAGTTGTGCGTTGATCCTTTTGGAACAGTCAGGTAACTGTCCCTGAACTGGTCGAGACGAGAAGGGAATGCCAAGTCTCCACGGCAAACACCACTCCAGTCATCGGAAGAATGTGCGACAAGTACCAAGAGCCAAACCTACTTTTTCAGGATTTCTATGGTTTGTTCTGTACTTTTAGGCAATTGCCGGTTAAATATAGTTACACCTTGGATACCTTGCTCTTCCTTCAACATCTCGCCTTTCATGAAAGGGGATTTTGCACCACGTGGATTACCATCATGTAACTTGTGTCTCTATGAAAGAAGAGAATACTGCGTCCCCACAGTAAACCCTACCTTCGTCATCGGCAGATTGTGTGACAATTATGGAGTGGTCGACCTACCTGATGTAGATTTTTCTATGTCATAATATTTTCTCAATGCATATCCCCACATCTCTTTTAACTCAAGCAAGGAGACCCGAGTTTACCCTTGGCTAGTTTGTTCTCCCTTCCGAGTTCCCCATTTTTATCCCTTCTTATACTATTTCAAGGAAGTGGCCGCAATGTGGATTACCCTTCAAGTAGCCTATTTCTAGGCTGTTTGACTCTGGTTCTAAACCAGAGAAATTGAATGAAGATGCCCGTAAGTCAGTGGTTACAGGTGTGTTTGCTTCAAGGTTGGCAGACATTGAGGTGGGTATATAGTAGCATTTTGGCAGTTTACAAGTTTCGCGAAGGAAACTAACTTTCTCATAGAAGCGTACCGTTTGAAAAATGTTAAGAAAAAAGTTCTTAAGATAATTCACTCGTTCACCACTGACTAGACCTTCACGAGTCACACCTCTCTCTTCACAATTATGTATTACTACGGTTGTAGATCACCTTAATTTTCTGTACTAAGTAGAGATGACATATCGGAAGAAAGGTGCGATACATAAATTAAAAGGAACGTTTAAGAAAAAATTGGGGAGAGGCGTCGTCTTTCATTTCCGAGGAATGAATGTTGGCCAATGCTTAGCAGTTATGTGATAGACTGCGATGTTATACAGTTTTTTGGTCTGTGGAAAGCATATTATATGCTTGGTCAAAATATTTTATTTTCTTTGTAATGTGTGTAGTTACATTTTCGGAACAAAACGAATAAAAATATTAAAAAAACCTTCTTACACGATGTACATGAATCAGAAGAAGAAGAGGATTGAGTGAATTTGTGAAATCGAAATTTTTCTTAGATACATACTTTTATACAATTAATCTGTTTCTCCATAAGATTTTTAAAGTAGTTTGAGTGATAAATTTGATTTATTGAACATTGAAATATATCTATCCTGGAGTAACAATTATGAAAAATATTTTCTATACCTATAAAGTAGTTGATTACAATTTATCGTTTTAAGAATCACAGAAATATCTGTTCGCATTTAGAGTTTCAGAAAGCGTCGTCAAGACGGGAATTCGTACCTCAGCGATAAAGACAGGAGACACCGAGCTGAGGTTATTGAATTCCACTCACGGCGGGAATAGAGGTTAAATGATATCAACTACCGAAACTTTGTCGGAAGACTATTGGCTCTTCGACGTCAGCAAATGTGGAAACAAGGTTTATGATAGAAATAGATTTTGAGGATTATCCGTAATGATTATTTTTCACAGTAGGAGAAGAATATGAAAATTCAGCTGTTAGTAAACCGATTATTATTGGCCGAGGAGGGACATGCAAAAAAAAACCGTTATTAGTGTCGATTCCGGGGTTATAGGAGTCGCTGAGTATAATATCGCATTAACCATGGTGGTTAATGAAATTTTATGTTCCTCCACATGGAGGTGGAAGTGCTTGTCAAAAGGTTACCTGGAGTTGTTTTGACGCCCTTATGTTATCGGGTAATTTTGTTATTTTCTTAAGGTTCCGGCTATATTTTGGTCTATATTTAGATAAAAGTTGTATTTATTTACTCCTTTAAGGTACCGGGAGTATTTTTAGACTTTATTAAGATCGCGAGTACTTTTTGCTGCTTTAATCCGTCATTATTAACACTTTTCTTTTTATGTAGTAGGAGAATTCCCGATTACCGTCAGTCATCATCGAGGTTTATTTAAAGTTAGATGCCGAGGGGTTAGTTCGGGGAGGGGAATGCAAATGGGTAGATGTACCAAACACATGGAACTATTGATGGTGGTTAAATGAAATGTTTACCAAGAGGTTAGTGTCTATTCTATTCCTACTGTGGGTTAATTTAAATAAATTCACGGGCATAACTGGGCACTCGGATAGTTTGTAATAAAATAATAACCAAAATAAGAGTAACAAATATAATTAAAATTCTCAAATAAGGAAGTAAATGTAACATAAATGAAAAGTAAGGACGTAAAAGTGAAGTTTCAGGAAGTTCAGGACATAATAAATTTTACGTGTTATATAGAAACTACAGATATGAAACTACTGTAAATAGGCAGCGAAATAATTTGATGTTAAAGGGTAAGTAAAAGAAAAAGAATGAGATATGAAATAGGAAGTGGAGAATAGTTATAGAAATGACTAAATGAAACAGAAGATCAAAACAGATCTTAATATCATTAACATAATTTGTCTAGTTTTCTTTTCTCCTTTATTTTTAATTTTTCTATAAACCCTATATATTATGCCAAAACGCCAATTTTTTCCATAAATATCAGAACACTATTCATTTTCGGCTACAGGACAAATCTATATCTTCCTGCAGACGAAAGTTTATCAACTCTCCTTCGTTTTAATAACAGTATCTATTTAAATCGCATTGATTTAATATTTTTAACTACCCTGCGAGAGGATTCTCTCGCAGGTAACCTGCGAGGGATTTCCTCTCGCAGGCAGAACCTTTTAGGAGAGATACGAAGGGGCTGCCTTAGGGTATGCCTTTTCCGCTCCGTTTTTGAACTAAGGTTCCCACAAGCCGAGGCACTTCGGCCTGTTTTGAGAGGTGTATGTTCCGGGGTCGCAGACCTTGGGCATACGGTAAGATTTGTTCGCTATTCCCATTGGAATAGTCGGCCAGCTGCCTCCTAAACTGGTCGAGGCACGGGGAAGGGAATGCTGCGTCCCCACAGCAAACTCCTCTCCCGCTATCGGAAGGGCGTGGGACAAGCACCCAATGCCCGACCTACCTGATGCAGGTTTTTCTAGGGTTTTCCCTGCATTTCTTTAGGCGAATGCCAGGTAGGATCCTTAAAATATAGCCCGGGGGCCCTAGTTAACCCTCGGCTACCTTCTTCTACCCTTCCGCATCCCCCCTTTCAAATCCCTTCCTATGCTATTAAAGGGGAGTTGCTCAAAGTGGATTACCCTCATGTAGCCTGTTGCCCTAAAAAAACAAAAACAAAAAAATAATATTTTTAACTACATTACTTTTAGGCGAATGCCGAGTAGGATCCTTAAACTATAGCCCGGGGGCCCTAGTTAACCCTTGGCTACCTTCCTCTACCCTTCCGCATTCCCCATTTCTAATCCCTTCCTATGCTATTAAAGGGGAGTTGTCACTATGTGGATTATCCTCATGTAGCCTGTTACCCTAAAAAAAAAAATTTAACTAACAGCGCTTGAAAAAATACATTTTTGTATTTAGAAACATTAATTTTATTAACTTAAAATCCAGATAATCATTGTCATCATTATTTGGCTCGTTTTAATATAACGCGACATACACATATATTTTAAAATTACAACGAAAATATCAATCTTCTTAGTAAGAATAACATGACAGGAATTATCTTGACTTAGGCAATTGCTTAAAGGAAAACAGGAAACTTGATGTATACTGATTTTATTCATACGGCCATGACCTAATGTACGAGTAATATGAGTCAATCCTTTTAACCAACCACTTAAAGGCCTTGAATTTATTATACGTGAAATAATTTACTTACTTTTCAAAAAGATTCTTGTACTTCGAGTTTAGCGCGCTGAAATAGTTTGCAGAATCTATAATATGATCGAACTGCATTGTTGATAGATTTTTGTTCAATACGATCAAACGTTCGAGCTGAACACTATTCAAAAAGTTCTTTCATTGGTCGTAATCAAAGGGGATACCCACGACTTCGACTCACAACTAAGTCCTAGGCTCCGTTCTGAGACTGTATTTTCAAAAAGAGCCAACTTCAGCTTCGGATCGTGGGAGCGGAAAGTCGTGTCGCCTAGGAGAGAGAGCAAGGAGGGGAGCGCAGCAACCACACTTCCTAGAGAGAGGAAATAGAACTTTAAAGCACGAGAAGGCTGCCATTGTTCATCTATATCAAAGGACTGTTATACGTAGGGGAGAACATCAAACAACCTAAAACCAAAATGACGACTCTCTGTTGCTACGCGTTCTAACACAAAAGTTAAGCGCGCAGAATTTAATCGTCGGTACGAATTTCAGCTGTTTCAACCAACTTTTTTTCTGTGTTTAGACTTTCCTTCATTCCTATTCATTTATGATTCATATTTAATCTACTATGCCTATAAAATTACCGAGCATTATTACTTAAAACTTTTTTGGTGGTTCTTCATTCATCATATGATTTTCACCAAACAATTCGTTTATATACTGGATTCTAATTATTTACTTTGTGGTTGGTTAGTTTGAGTCATAATCTACACGTTGTCTCAAGTACTATGCATTTTATTAAGTTCATTATAAACAGAGAAATGGTACATTTCACAAATTTATAATAACTAATGTTGTGGGCTTAATTGATTTTTATATTTAATTTACTTGACAAACTTTTTGAAGTTTCTTAGATCATTACATGTATTTTTAATTCTTGAACACGAAATTTAATAACAAAGTAAGTGAGAAATTTTTCAATATTTATTATAGAAAATATATAAATGTTTTATGTAAATTGAGAAGTTTTCCTCAATGAGTATCAGAGTGTAATTTAGGGATAACTTCCACTTGAAAAAACGTATATACTTAATTTGGCGTTAGTTAATTTGAAACTGTATCTTGGCGTTGAGGGTTGAGCGCCTTCGTGCAGGGCTAGTTCCAGGTAATCACTACGACATTGTATTCCACGCAAAACGGCAGTTTTTTCGATTTTGCAACGAGTTCTTACGTGGCTCCATTCTCCAATCCAATTTATTCTATCTTTGACGTAAAAATTTCAAAATTAAGCTACTCTCTTCCTTAAAAACGCTCTCTCGCTCTGGAATACTATCTCATCTCTGGTTTTATCATCACTCCTACTACATTTCATCATTGAATGTACATATCTCGGCTTATTTTTCACACCAGGAAGACAGACGCGTACCTTAGTCCAACCGTTTCTGGTCTCAGGTCCACACTAACCTAGTGAAGGTTAGCTATTGTATAAGATTCAGGACGCCTTTATTACCCCTTTGCACTGCTTAAGTATTCCTTTGTTTTGAGATGTCACGTCCGAAAACATTTTTGTTCGAACTTTGTTGCAGTCGGAAATTCTCCGGATCTTTTTTTTTAGGGTAACAGGCTACATGAGGGTAATCCACGTTGGCAACTCCCCTTTAATAGCATAGGAAGGGATTTGAAAGGGTGGATGCGGAAGGGTAGAAGAAGGTAGCCAAGGGTTAACTAGGGCCCCCGGGCTATAATTTAAGGATCCTACCCGACATTCACCTAAAAGCAATGCAGGGAAAACCCTAGAAAACCTGCATCAGGTAGGTCGGGCATTGGGTACTTGTCCCACGCCCTTCCGATAGCGGGAGAGGAGTTTGCTGTGGGGACGCAGCATTCCCTTCTCCGTGCCTCGACCAGTTTAGGAGGCAGCTGGCCGACTATTCCAATGGGAATAGCGAACAACTCTTACCGTATGCCCAAGGTCTGCGACCCCGGAACATACACCTCTTAGAACAGGCCGAGGTGCCTCGGCTTGTGGGAACCTTAGTTCAAAAAACCAGAGAGATGTGAAGGCCCTCGCCAAAGGTAGCCTCCGCCAGAGTTCTCTGAGAAGGTTTACCTGCAAGAGAATTCTCGCAGGTTTCCTTGACGGTAGGAATCGTTAAGAGATAAAAAATGCAGGTTTGTCTAGGTGTCGAATGAAAGCCTGCGAGAGGATTCTCTCGCAAGTAACCTGCGAGGGATTTTCTCTCGCAGGCAGAACCTTTTAGGAGAGATACGAAGGGGCTTCCTTTGGGTATGCCTTTTCCTCTCCGTTTTTGAACTAAGGTTCCCACAAGCCGAGGCACCTCGGCCTGTTCTAAGAGGTGTATGTTCCGGGGTCGCAGACCTTGGGCATACGGTAAGAGTTGTTCGCTATTCCCATTGGAATAGTCGGCCAGCTGCCTCCTAAACTGGTCGAGGCACGGAGAAGGGAATGCTGCGTCCCCACAGCAAACTCCTCTCCCGCTATCGGAAGGGCGTGGGACAAGTACCCAATGCCTGACCTACCTGATGCAGGTTTTTCTAGGGTTTTCCCTGTATCACTTTTAGGCGAATTGCCGGGTAGGATCCTTAAACCATAGCCCGGGGGCCCTAGTTAACCCTCGGCTACCTTCCTCTATCCGTCCACATCCCTCCTTTCAAATCCTTTTCTATGCTATTAAAGGGGAGTTGCCACTATGTGGATTACCCTCATGTAGCCTATTACCCTAAACGAAAACAACAACCGAGAATCCCCTGAAGTTCGCCCACGTCCCTTCTGAGATTCTTCTGAAGTCGTCGTAGTTAAATGAAATTTAAAACAATTTCTTCGAAGTAGTAATTTTATAACTACATGTTAGTTCTTACAATTTTGAATATTATCTGATATATTATTTTAGGAGTATTCTTGGGAGCTGCATACCAGGTTCAAATCATAATTATCTGACAATTATCATACTTTTAAGATCTACCAGAACGTGACTGTTTGATAAGAACGACAGACTCATAAGACTGGACGCATCTTAGAAGTTAGAATGGAATAAATAAAAAAGAAGGAACTTGATAGTTTTCAATCGTAAACGTTTAAAACATATTTACTGATAATGAGCTCTGATTCCGAGAGTGGAATAAAACTATCAGTGAAACTGAAAACAAATTAATGGATTTGTTGTTTTAGCTTGGTTTATATTTAAATATTAAACCTCAGTAAAAGTATTAAATGAAAACTGTAATTACTTTACTATATTTAATTACTTGACTGTGTAGAAGTAAAAGTTTTACTCCGAAATTATTTAAACTTGTTTAGAGAAATTATTTGCAATCAAACACAGGTTCGAAAAAATTTAATGCAGTGTTCTTCATATCCAATGAGAAATAAAACTACTTCTTAAGATTGTCGAGAGTATCAAAATTTTTTTTAAAATTAATGTTCAGTTATTTAAAGTTACTTTACGGAACTACTTTTGTCAATTAATTATAGTAACAATTTTGTTTTTCTTTTAAAACTTTTAATGAGATTTTGATTATTATAGTTTAAATTTGAACGGATATAAAACAACGAATTCTATCTGATTCTGACAGGTGACTTCGTCATTGTAAAGTTTGTCACGCTTGCGGCATTGTGCCTCGAAATAAACCAGTTCATAAAAAAATTAATAATCGGATAACAAACAACATTCTACTTCAGCTGCACATGCAGCAATATTTATTACAAAAAACCCTTCCAAAATTCATTAATAATATTAAATTTGAACATTTTATGCCTAATAAGTTATTTTGAATATTTTATTAGTGTAAATACGACATTCTAAAATTATTTAATCTCCTTTTACGAATAAAATACTTTACATGTAAAGTCGGCAATATGTAAAGTTGGAATGTATAATTATAATTTTAAGCATAAATCTGTTGTAAAACGATATGAACGAAAACTTTTCCAAAATTCATTAATAATATTAAATTTGAACATTTTATGCCTAATAAGTTATTTTGAATATTTTATTAGTGTAAATACGACATTCTAAAATTATTTAATCTCCTTTTACGAATAAAATACTTTACATGTAAAGTCGGCAATATGTAAAGTTGGAATGTATAATTATAATTTTAAGCATAAATCTGTTGTAAAACGATATGAACGAAAACTTTTCCAAAATTCATTAATAATATTAAATTTGAACATTTTATGCCTAATAAGTTATTTTGAATATTTTATTAGTGTAAATACGACATTCTAAAATTATTTAATCTCCTTTTACGAATAAAATACTTTACATGTAAAGTCGGCAATATGTAAAGTTAGAATGTAGAATTATAATTTTAAGCATAAATCTGTTGTAAAACGATATGAACGTACATATTTTTAGCATGTTTGTGCTTAGACTGTCATAACTCAGATAATTATATTTGCGAGTATAAATTGAGGTTATAATTTTTTGATTTTAAAAAAAGTCAATATTGTGGGGGATAAACAAATTCAGAGATAAAATGGAACTTTCTGATCTATATGGACAGGAATGATTCAAGTCAGCACACGGCGACGACTGTTTACGGCTTTCTCTACCACTAAAATCACAAAATGAAACGCACAATATTATTGTTTTGATACAAATTCAATTCTATAGCAAGAACTTTCAATTTAGTTCGACGTTATTACAAATGTTACAAGTACTCTTTACACCTCCCTTCCAGTAAATGTTTATACAGTTTAAAGAGAATAAATCTTTTTTGAAATTCAAAATTTTAGCTCTCGTTAATTACCCGGAAACAAAAATTTATTACGCAAGATTTGACACAAAATAAATTGATGTAGAAAACAAAGAAATTTAATGAATCACGTTATAAAGCAGGAGCGGACTTTGAAACGATTTAGAAAGTTAATTGTATAGCTTCAATTAAAGCATAAATCTAAAGTTATTCACAAACGTGAATAGAATACACACGCAAAAATTAGGAAAATTGTGATATTTTGATATTTACGAATAACAAATAGAACCAATAATATTATGTAGGTCTCTTCCATAAATCAGGAACGTGAATAGTATTTTTAAAAATTGTTCATACATCAGTCATAATTTTCGGGATTGTAATGATATTTTAGGAACATTATTTAATTATAGTAAATTATTGTATTCACTCGGAGAGGACGAGATTAAGAAGAGACAGGATGCAAGCCGATTCGGCCGGATGGGCTTCGCGACCAAAGTCTGCCTTAGCTCATATAAAATCCATTGCAGGATTTTTCCTCTGACGTTTTAATACAAATACACATTACAATTTTATGATTATTATTCTTCTCGCAGACATTTTTAAATTATAATTGGATCCCCTCTTCGAAACTCGATGGGTTTTATATACTGAAGTCTTATCTCTTCCTCTTCCCTCATGGAAGTTCTGGATAATCGGGAGAGTTGATCTCTGACACTCAACCTAACCGGAGGCCCTTGGTCTTTCCATCTTTTCCGTTCATTAAATCTTATTTTACTTTTACTTTAAGTGTTGTTATCCAATATACCCTTCCCGTCTATGAATTTTAGTGTCAAGGTATTCACTAACTCAATGACTTTCCTATTCTTCTAACTATAATTCCCTATTTCGATTAGCCTTAACTTGTCATAAGTATACCGCAGGCGGTTTGCGTTTGGACTAGTTATACAAAGTTTTTGCGTTTTGCTATAGTCGGCCAGCTGCCTCCTAAGCTGGTCAAGAACCCTTGGCTACCTTCCTCCACCCTTCCGCATCCTCCATTTCAAATCCTTTCCTATGCTATTAAAGGCCACCACGTGGATTATCCTCATGTAGCCTGTTACCCCAAAACCCAAACAAACCCTAGTTAAACTTTGGCTACCTTGCTCTACCTATCTGCATCCCCCATTTCAGTTCCTTACCTATGCTATGAAAGAGGAGTAGCCACTATGTGGATTACTCTCTATATATCCTTTCTTCTTCTTCTTTGAGAGTAAACTATTCCTTATATCATTACAAGTGAATCATGTAGCGAAGACAAATTATAAGTTATAATTAACAAATTAACTGAAATATACGAAGGACTAGCATCTATTTAAAAATACATCTATGATGTACTTAAATTTGAAAAATGGACAGCAAGATCGATAATCGAAAATATGCTGAAACTGAACAGAAAATATAAAATAATAATTTCTTTCTTTCTTTCTTTTTGAGTTAATGTAATTTACAGGGCAGAATTACGCAAGATCATATTAATATTTTGCAGTTTAAAAACATATTTATTCTTAAAGCTGAAAAGAGTAAATAAAATTATTATATTAATCCACAAATTTCAGTTGAAGATATAGTATGGAAAATTATATTTTCAGATCTTATCAATAAAAAAAAATAACGATTACAACTATATTAATGTTACTTCTTTTTGAATAAATGTTAAAACACCAGCCTATTAGTCAGGGAATTGTCATATAATAAATTATGTCGAATTTAATCGAAATCCTGAAAATCTGTGTTTGTTATCTTATGTTTTATATTTTATAATAATTTTTCTGATGAATAGGGTGATGTCTCACGTTTATTCAATAACTATTACAAGTGAAGTTCTGGAATATAATATTAATTAGAATTTAAACGAAAATACTTAACATATAAATTATTGTGATCTCAAACTTTTCTGAAATGCGATTAGATGAGTTTATATTTTGTCATATTATAATTTATAATTTTTTTTGGAATTTAAATGTTTTATCTTGTGATGAATTTTGTACTGTTCAAAGTTTTTTTTAGTGTTACTGTGATAACTGGTTTAAAGGTTTTACAATTCCTAAACATAGAACAATAAATGGTATAGGGTTATGAAACGTAACCTAAACTTCGATTAATATTTGACATTTCAAGTATATATATATATATATATATATATATATATATATATATATGTCTTAGTTGCAGAAAGCCTTGACTGCAAGAATAAAACACAAGCAGAAAGTTTCTTAAAACGGAAATAAAGGTCCTCACTTTTTAGTCCGTATAAGCGGTGAGAACTGTTTCGCAATATATTTCGCCACATAAAGACTCGCCAGAGACGCCGAGAAAGTCACCAAGATGAAAAGGCTGAAGTTTCGGCAATTATTCGGCAAAGTGTTAAAGTTTGTGTTCCCTCGCAGAGTAATCGGCGGCTTCATTACGGAGGGCGGAAAACGTTTTCACTTGGCTCCCGTCCGCAGATTGCCTTTGGGTCAACAGTTGGTGAGTATCTATCCTGTTTCAACAACTAAAGTTGGCCTTCCTTTTCACCGGCCTTTTAATACTCTTTCGCGTTTCCGTGTTCTATGGAAAATGTAGTACGGGTTCTATTCGGATTGTTGGCTAAGTTAGAAAATGAGATAAAATATTTCGGTATTGTGTGACTGGATCTACTGATAGCATACACGTTTCAATTCTCGCATAAACACAATTTACAGGATTTCTTATAGAAGATATTAAATCATGTTCATTGATGAACTGACAAGGGACAATAAATTATTTTAGGCCTACTGTTGACTGAAATGTATCTGTATAATTTTTTCTTTTATATCTCTTAAAAACAGTACGATTTAAGTGTGGATATAATACAAGAGTGAGTCAATTAGTAATTATTTCTATTTTCTTTCTTTTGTTTGTGAAGTCGATAAAATGCAACTTACACAGCATAAACCCACAACATTAATGTTTGAATTTTCACTTTTCATATAGTCTCCGTCCTTTTCCACAGTTTTTGTCCACCTTTTAACAAGGTAACATGTATTCCACTGCGGTAAAAAGCGTGGTCTTGCTTCGTAAGCCATCGACGCACGGACGTTTGCCCCGTTAAAGCGACGAATCCATCGCTGAACAGTGCTGACATCCACTGTTGCATCACCATACATATTTTGCAGCCTTTCATGAATGAGAATTGGCGTTTATCCTTCTGAATTTAAGCACAGAACACTGTCTAATATGTAAGTCAATGTTTTTGTCCACTTAGCAAGAGGGTGTAGTTGACTTAGGAAGTTGTTACTGCAGTGAATTGGAGAAGAATGTATGAGGAATCACGCCAAGTTCAAAATTTACATTTAACTAACTTATTTATTGAGAAAAAAGGAGACATTAGTTATTGAAACACGCTCGTAAATATAGACACGTCGATATATTCTAAGAGAATCTGAGCGTATATGTCCTTGGCAGTAAGAAATACAAATTAATAGCCGAAAGAAATTATTGTTAATCGAAAGACAATGCAGCCGATAATTAAAATGAAATTTTTCTAACACACACCACTCGTGACTTGAAATTTGTCAAAGAGTAGAGCCAATGTAAGTCGAGATAGCATAATAACAAATATTAAAAATTATTGAAAGATGTACTGACATGTTTGAGTTTAATACCGTTCAATCGGGTCGACAAACACACACATGGGAATTTTATTTTTATAGATTCGACAGTTCAGCAACTAATGGAAGTATGTTTTCTAGATTAATTCAGTAAAATACGTAAACTAGGCGTATAGTTTACATAACCGTACTAGAATCGATGCAATTTCCGACAATTTGACTTGACTGCACTTGCCAATTAGATTGCCAATGGGGTACAGAGGCTTTCACCTCACTGCTCCCTTTGGGGTACAGATGTCTAATTCACTCAGGCTTGTGGTAACCGCGCTCACGAAATGATTAACATTTTGCCACAACGGATATATTTTCAAACGATGGTTTTGCATGTATAATCTCTTCTCGGCATTAAATTTGGGTTAACTCGTCGCTAAGTTTCAATAAAGGTATTTTGACAACGTTTTTGGACATTTTTAAATTACTATAACGAATTATATAAATTTTGCACAGGTCATTTGTGTCTAGAATAAAAAATAGTAACTCGACATTTAATCTTCTTTAGTGCTTTCGAGTTTTTATTAATATGTTCTAATTTTTTATTTTATTAATATATTGTAATGCCAATTAATTAAGACATTAATTGTGAAATTGAAAATCTAAATTGTTTGAGAAATCCTTTGTAGTGGTAGGAGCTTTTGCAACAACAATAGAAAAACCGGCTCTGTTCCTTTGTTGGAAGGTCCGACAAAATGGCGTATGTGCGCTCAAATTGCGAGACGAGAGATACAGTTCGCAATAAGATATTGATAGTTTCAGTTCGCATGGAGATTTGGTGAGAGAGAGAGTTCACGGAAAGACCTCGTCGAGGTATAACAGTTTTTGGACGGAGAATTCAACATTGTTGGCAATTAGCAGGACAAAGTAAAACATTGATAAAAGTATAACGTCGAAACCTGCTAAGAAAAAGCAGGTTTTTGTGTCCATAGCCGGCCAGAAATAGCAAAAGTTTCGGCTTAAGTCCGGAACAATAAAGACTACCCAATCGACAAATCACAGAATTCACCTAGGGCGAGCGGTCAACCGATTGGTGACGAATGGAGGATCATCCGAGTTCCTGGCGACATATAAAATTTTGGCTTAAAAATTTGGTATAGAATCTGTGAGTTTAGAAGCAGTGTAAAACCAGCAATAGTGTTTTCGAAAATTAAAGGTACGCTGGAATGCTGGGCAGACGTGAGTAACAATTTACAAAACAATTAATTATGTAAACGTAATTGAAAGATAGCCGTCAGATTTCGTTCTCTTCTTTTTGATTAAAATTGTTAATCAGAGTCAATCTTTTCACTTTTAATTTTGTTCTCATTTTAAATGTTCTAGTTTAATTGACGAGTAAATTTCTTTTTCTTTTAATTGTAATTTGTTGTTGATAAGATTATAAATATTATTGATTCGTCCATTATCAAACCCAGTGAAGACCCTGAGAAATTCAATATTATAAATTTGTAATTGTTTGAGTTATTGCCACAATAAAAATATTGTTTGTAAATTTTATTAATTTTTCATTTAAAAAGCCCATCATTAGTGTATATTACAATATGTTTTCGAAAAATTTAGCTGATTTATTCTTTAAATAGTTTCACACTTGGTTCGTGAACTGATTAACACATTTACGTTATGGTAGTAGAAATTTTGGCCCAAGTAGCAAAGCCGTCGTAAATCGAGGCTGGTGACACATGAATCTAATTACGTAGGTTTCCGATGTTTTTTCACACCAGTTAATTTGAATGTTGCTACTGATGCAGGTTAAACACGCATTTTAGAGTTTTAGTAACCCAAAGTTCGTCATCATAGATAATAGTAATAATTATTGTCAGGTAACTTGCAACTATAAATTCCCGCTGGGACCAGACTTCTGAATGGAAAATTATTATCTTCACTTACAGCTTTGACCCCAAATTCATTCAATATGTTGAAACAGTGAAGTGTTTGGAAATGTATTGAAGATATTGTTCGTGGTTTCATTGTCACTGCACCATTCAACCTTTTGTATCGTATGACAATAAGTGTATACAATAGTGCATTGGATCGTCCAGAGTTACAATAAATACATTACGGGCACATTGAAATTTATACATTTCTAAGTGGTCACAATTTGCAATTACGGTTTAAAATGGAACATAAAAATGAAATTGGAATAATAAGGAGTACAATTTGACATGTCGGTTTGGTTTCTTTAATTAAGTAAAAAAATCGTAGAGACCTCATGGTGGCCAAAATGGTGAAATTAATACCACAGAACAGTATTACAGTAAATGTATTTTTAACACGATAGTATGGTCGAACTGTACGACACAGAATTTGATTAATAGAAAAGTCATTCTAATGTGTCACGTATGTGTAGTTCGTCAGTTCACCAGTCTTGCGTTTATTTCTTTATTCACCTGATGAAAGCAACAAGGATTGCAGAAAAGTTGTGTGGTATTTAATTTAGCAATTATTTTTGTTTGTTAATTGGATATTTATGTAAAACTCAACAGAGTACAAAATATTACTCCATTATAATACTGAAAACTATTATTGTCTATTTCGATAAAAAAAAACTTCGAGGGCTTTTTGAAACTTAAAGTTTTGATAAATTATTATAGTATATATTGGATTACAAAATGTTATTATAATATTTTCTACTTAGTCTATGCCTATTAATCATTACGGTATATCGATGTATTGTGTATGTAGATTCATTGAAATGTTGAAATTCTAGAAGAAACGTTGTGCGGGTTTGTTTTTATTTTTGTCAGATTTGGCCTTTTAAAAAATATTAATTTTAATAGATAATCAATTTATTATTCAACCAAGAGAAAAACATCTTAAATTTTTTACACGAAAATGACTGACTATTTGTTATAGATAAATAAAAGTTGAGCACAGTTCTTCTAGAAACTAAATTTATCAACCTCGACGGGATTGAAGTTCACTTCCCGCAACAAAATTAATCGACTGGAAAGTAAATGCCAAAGTATAAAACGCGACTGGCCTGAAAAAAAAAGAAGATGCGCTGGCACGAAACATAAAATCAGTGAAATGAGAATGTACGTGTTTCACAGTGAAACCAATCAATTTTGCTGTAATATGTATTATTATAGTTTCACTGATTTTATGTTTGATGAAGATTCGCGTCAAATATTTCGTTATAGTACGATCGTCGTCAAAAAATTGACCTGAATGTAATGCGCCACAAATATGAATAAAATATTCTCGAGTTTTCATATGGGTTAAATATTCATTAATACACAAGGTTTCCATGGCGTCGTCCTCAAGCGAATTACGATGACATGTTTTACAATTAACAATTATTTGCAGCTACAGAATCTAAATTAAATAATTTATTTTCTCATTATTACTTAATTTACAGGGCTATGACTGAGAAGGTCAGGGAAACGTTGTGTATTAATAAATTTTACTCGAGAATGTTTTATTCATAATTTACACAATTCCTCGCACTGTTATAACGCAACAAATATTTTATCCCATTTTTTTATTCGACTCCGATTTGCTAGGATAGAAATATTTGCACCTATTACAAGGCGTCTTTACTACTTTTCGGAATGTTTCTAAATTTGAATAGTGTCATGTTTTAGATATATGCATAATTGCAAACATTCATCTCCAAAATTTGTGTTTTAGACAATATATAATTTCCTAATTAAAATAATTTGTTTATATTATAATAAATTTGATTCATAAACCTCTCCTGTCGGTTTTAGTTAAAATATTCACCTTTTGCGATTACAAATGTTATTCAACACATTTCCCCCTAAAATTTTTTCGGTTATTTTACAGCAAACTTACTTTTAGGGACAACAAAAATTTTGCTTTTTTACATTTAACTTTGAAAAAATCATTCTCACGTTAGACGTAAACCTCCGAGCACATGGCTAACTTCGAGCTGCTTTAAACCATCTTACTTAACAACAGTCGGTTATTTGAAAGTTTAATTGTGGGCACTTCTTAAATTATCCTGTTAGAGCCTCAAAAATCGCTGTGTCGATATATGGTACAGTATTTTGAAAGTTAAACACAGCATTTTATGTCTAAAATTTAAGCAAGGGAATATTGTAATGAGTCAATGCGCCAAAATTAGTATACTTGTTAGATGCCTTGTGATTTTATGGAATTGTAGTCGACTAAACAAATGGGATAAAATGTGTGTTGCATATTGCATTCCGCAAGGGGCGCTGAATTTTAGTGACGACGAATGTACATCAGTATGTGACTTTTCTGAATTGTGTTATACCCGACATATTTCACAGTAACAAGGACTATGTGACGAACGTTGGCTGCAATTGAAGCGCAAAGGTCACAGATTCATTGAAAACAAGAGTGAGACAAATAATTGAAATTTACAATGAGTAAAGATTTATATAATTCATAAACTAATAAATAACTAAACATAAGCCAATGTTGAGTCAGAAAAAATAATTTATTAATGTAAAATTAAACATTGTTCGTCGCTCATCAGATTCAAGTTTTAAATTTTTTTGACAGACAGGCCAATCTTTGCTGGCTACCGTGGCCGATTTTTGTTTATACTTGAATCTGTTGAGGTCGTATGACGACGAAACTTTGTTTAATTTTACATTACTAAATACTTTTAAATTGGTTGGTGTTTATGTATTAGTTTTATCAATATTCAGAATATATATTTATATATAACTTTATATAATTAAATTTATTATTCACCTAGATTATTACAACTGGCACCATAAATATTCCACAGAACAGGGTGAAGTTGAAGATTATAGAATAATTAATCCTTAAAACTATATTGAAAATTATGTTTAAGCCTTTAATAATGAATATTGATAGGAAATCAAATACATTAGCCCTAATTCCTATATACCACTAAATATTACAACGATAATATAGCATGTACAATAAATACAAAAATTTAAAACTCGACAAATTTATTCAATTGATGTTATTCTTATTCATAAGTTGACACAGTATTTTTCAACATAATATCCTTAATATTAATTACATGTATTATTATTGTTTTTGTAATTTTTACCTACGACAAGAGCAACTGAATAACATGTGTCCATAGATTTTGTAGGACGTCATTTACCATAAAATAAATATTGCTCATTGTTGTTAATTAAGTTTATTTCAGTGAACTGGCATTGAATTAATTTCTTCGGTAAATGTTCGTTTGCGAGAGGGAAGCTACAGCATTAGATGGAATGAACACACATATCTGGGTAAATAATACCCCTGCAGTTTGTGTTTTAAACCCGAGAACTCACAAATAAACCCCAGGGAAGTTTAAAGACCAACATTGTGGAAAGGAAACAGGAAGAATTTGATTGACTTTGCTTATTATGTTGTGGTTCATAAACTTGAAATCAAACGGGACACGCTTATTTATTCTGAGTTGTAAAATAAATAATTTGAATGTAATTAAACGTTATTCTTGATATATGCTCCTTCAGGGGGATGTGAAAAACGGCATGATATTGGTAAATTGACAATATTTTAATGTTATTTTCAATTTAAAACCAAATTTTGGAGAAATCTATTCAGCACTCAAACCCATTAGGACAGAGATCATTTCCTATTCTTTGGAAAGGAACACATGAGAGACAACTAATCCAATGCGTTCATCTGAACAGTAACTTGACCGATTTTATGCTTCTCTTCTTTAGAAAGGAGACAACTCTGTCAGGCTGTGCGTGGCTTCAGAAAGACAGACTCCTCGTCACTTTTGGTATCATTGAGATTGAGTAACCACTCTGAATATGAGTAAGTAGAGACGTTATGAGTTAGGTAATGCTGAGGGCATATTTCACAACTCTGGCCCATTAGGTTCCTTACAAGACTGTACCCGATAACTATTCACGAGGATGGCGTTTGGAAAAGGCGCATATTCACCCTTCTTTGCTGAAAATGTTTTATGGATTTCCTATATCTCTCAAGACGAAAGCTGACAAGTTCGCATACAAAGCCTAGTTGGCAGTCATTTATACATGTAATTACCAATTCCAGAATTTATATATTTGATTCGACACTTAATGCCAGTGGTAGGCTTATAGCAAAGGTAATATTGTTCCGTTAATGATTAGAAGAAAAAACAGGTAAACAATAGTCAACTGACAGACAATGAGATAGAGAGTAATGAGTATGTGTCGTTTAATTTCAGTATCATTTAAAAATATTAATGGCAGGTGAATAAACAGAGCAACCAGAAAAAATCAACATGGTGCATATTCGATAGTCGTATACGGAAATAAAGAAAACGATACAAAAACGTAACAGCACGATTGCACTCAATCGGCAAGAATAGAGAATTGTAAAGGATGAGGAAAGTATAAATAGACACAAAGAGGACGGGACCCTAAAGACTGGATTAGTCTTTCAGAAACATAAAAACCGCAATTGATTTGAGGAAGAAATCCTTCTCTCGCGTGGTAATGATTTGATAGAACAAAGAAGTTTATTTCTGTCAACGACACTTTGGACTAATAATTGACTGCTATTCACTGTCCATGTAATTTTTAATTATCAAGCACTGTATTCTTATTTTATTATACTAAAAAAATATTGACCTACGAAATATTTTCTATAATAAAGAATTATGGCCATTCTAAAATGCTAATAACCGTTTAGAAATTACTCACGAGAATGGCTGCTATACATCTTCATTCAACGCTTATCTGAATCTATCCGGAAAATTTCAGATAACTTTATTAGATTAGAATCTTTATTAATTACAATTGTCCTGAGTGCATCTGGTGCATTTATAAACTATTTCTCAGTATTTTATTTTATTGCAATATGAGGAAACTAAAATTTTGTCGTAATCTTATTAAAAAAGGTTTCCGGGGTAAGACGGTAGATTAAATTGTGCAGAATCGTAATATATGGCAATAAAGTGCGAGGTGCTAATGAAATTATATTTATGAAAACGAATAATATTATTAAAATGAGAACTAAGAAACTAAGAAAAGTAAATAAAACATTAATGAAAAACGTACGTTTCTAATCTTATAAATAAAGCAGAGTGTATGTATGTATGTATGTATGTTTGTATGTTCCTTAAGGGTGGGGGTGGAGTTGATTTATATAAAAATAACGGAAAAACAATCATCGAGATTGGACTCAAATCCAGGGTTATGGTTGTCAGTGAGTTTAATTATGATATTCAAATTGCCGTTTTAGGTCGTTAGGGGTGGAAATGTTCAAACTTGCTAATAAATATATTTAGGCATCAATGAGATTCATAAATTTTCACCACGACCATCCCCGTCCCTGGGAGGTTACATGTTCTCTGTGTATAATTTCAACCCCCTTCGAGCTTGGGATGGGTTCACCTTTAAGTGTGGGCGTGGAGTGGCATTACATAAAAGGAAAACAGAAACTATCGAGATTCGAGTCGAATCCGGGGTTATAGTTGTCACTGAGTTTAATTATGACATTCAACTTGCCGTTTAAGTCCTCCAAGCGCGAGTGTTCGGGGGCGGAAATTTTCAAACATGTTGAACGGTCGATATTTGCGTTAAATAATTACTTCCTGGGGTTAATGACTTTGATAGTTTTTATAACGATGTTGTTTGTGTATAATTTCAATCCCTGTGAGGGAAGCAAGGTTAGGGGTGGGGTGGAGGTACGTTAAATAATGCGACGGGTGTGGGAGGTGGAGGGAGGGGGTAGAAATTTTTAGACAATGTAATCGGCCGATTTATGCGTGGAATAAATACTTTTTGATTATTGTACATTTATGGGGGTGGTCATCTTCTAACATGTAAAAACGACCGATATATTTGGTCAATGACTTCAACCCCTTTCGGCATGGGAGGTGATCACATTTAGGGATAGGGTTCGAGTAGCGTTACATAAAAATATCGCAAAAGCAACCGAAATTGGAGTCATATGGGGGGTTATAGATAAATGACATCTCGGGCAACGCCGGGCACCCAGCTAGTAGAATATAAAACTTTATTATTTTTCAGAATGAGTAGTCACAGCACCACAATTGTAAACTGTTCATTCAGTCATTCAGCGTGAACGTACTTTACTCAGACCAGATATAGAAAGAATGATATTCCAGATTTTGATACCGAAAGATAGGATGAACTTTTATGCATGAATTTATCTTTACATTATGAACAACAATTGTACATCAAAGTCATTGAATTGGACACTTCGCCATTACCACTAACGACAGCAAAACACAAAGTCTTTTCCTAATTACTTAATTTTATTTTGCAAAAATTATGATAATTACACAAACGTTATTTTCATACACAGTAAAGTGAATTTCAAATTCTCTCACTTCGTGACTCTGAAAATGACATGTCTGTATTTTAGTTCTCGGTATGTCTTGTCCAATTTTTTTTTTCTGTTTCATTATATAATTCAGTTTCAATAACATACAATACTGTGCCAAAGGCTCTGTTCTTGATATAACCACGAAATAAAAAAGAAAATATCAGGACACAGCGTTGCGGCCATCCCTTCTAATCCGCCTGCCAGGAAATGTTTCATCCAGAAACTGATACACTACGAACCCCAGTGAGAGGGCACTCCATCTTGTTGACAAATGATCCAAGGTTAATATTTTATTAACTGCTATGAACACTTCCAAGTCCTCTAAATAAACGTTAACTGTGATGATTTCCTCCGTGAATAAGAAAGACCCAAAGACTCCGCACCAAAAATTCTCTTTAGCTCTCTTATTGTGAAGAAACATGGATTTTCGGACCCTCGATATGGAGAATATACCATTTAACCTTGCCGCTTAAATAAATGGTTGCCCCTTCAGCGAAAGGAACACGATTTAAGTATCCTTTCTCATTAACTATTCGGTCGAGAATTTCAATTGCTAATTCAGCACTTCCCGGGCTATCAGCAGCTTGCAGGAACTGAACAACTTGATAAAGTCAGTTCCCCCACAGTGTTTTTTTCCGGTTGGAAAGGAATACGTGTACGAAATTTGGTCATATATGCTCCACAGGTGTAGATTTGTATGCGAAAAATACATACTTACAGTCATCCAAAGAAACAGTCTATTTTATTTATTAGAAGATAATTATTAAGAATGTTAAATACTATTGTTTGTAATACTCTTAGTTCATGTAGTGGAGGTGACAATTTATTTTAACTTTTCATACTCTTCTTCAGCTGTCTTCACATCTGTAGCATCGCGCTTATAACAATGTCGAAACTCGTATTGGTGTGACGCGGGAGATTGTCATGATACAGGGGAATGCATCAAGCAAGTAACTAAATTCTTCTCAACTAGTATTTGCGTCACATATTGGTTGGAAAGAACAAAACTGTGCGTTTATACAATTTTTCCGTTACTGTAGTCAACAGTTTTTTATTGTAAATTTTTGTAAACAAAGACTTTGTGCTAATCTTTTTTTTTGGGGGGTAATAGATACATGAGGGCCATCCTCGTGGTGAACACTTTTAGCATAAGAAGGGATTGAGAGGAAGGATATGGAAGGGATGGTAAGATAGCCAAGGGTTAACTAGGAACAGCGGGTTAAATCATAAATATGATGCTGGAAAAAACCATAGAGAAACGTACGTTAGGTACATCGGGATTTCTATACTTCTCTCACGACTTCCAATGACTGTAGTGGTTTTTCTTTCAGGGTAACAGGCTACATGAGGGTAATCCACATGGTGGCAACTTAATAGCATAGGAAGGGTAGAGCAAGGTAGCCAAGGGTTAACCAGGGCTGCCGGACTATATTTTAAGGATCCTACCCCGCGTTCGCCTAAAAGTAATGCAGGACAAACCCTGGAAAACCTGCATCAGGTAGGTCGGGCATTGGGTACTTGTCCCACGTCCTTCTGATAGCGGGAGAGGAGTTTGCTGTGGGGTTTTTTTTTTTTTTTTTTAGGGCAACAGGCTACATGAGGGTGATCCACATTGGGCAACTCCCCTTTAATAGCATAGGAAGGGATTAGAAAGGGGGGATGCGGAAGGGTAGAAGGGGGACGAGCCTTTGCGGTGTTATATAAACATACTTGAGAAAACGATTACGAGAGACGGTCAAAAATTGTATCTGGAAACACGCACGTGGGGTTTCATGAAAGAAGATGCTTGTAATTTCAGATAGATAAACCAGACGTTGGAGACCAGTGACTAACAAAACACACTCCAACGGAAAATCGTATTGTGGTCATTACAGGACAGCAGAGCCCTGTAAACAACTACAATCTACATTGTTCTGCACAAACATGCACCCCACCTCCTCATTAAACTTCATGAGTGCTACCGTGCTATCTGAATCAGTAATGGAGCGGCGTACATACTCGTTGGACATCACTATGTCTTTGAAACACGGACAAAATAGTAGTACAGAGTGCAACGGAATTAGTTTTTCTACTCCGCCCATCCTCCTCAGTCCTCCGGAGTTCAATTTAAACGCAAGCGAACCTATTTTCCACATATTTTCACAATAAATGGAGAGAAATCAATCGCTTTTACGTCCATGGACTGAATGAGTTACGTTTTAAATTTAGTTTATATCTTAAACATGCAATGTATACAATTTAGAATTTTATAGTTGGAGAACATTATACAAACTTTTATGCATTTGATTTATTTCTAGAGTCGTTTATAAACATGCTCAAAAGAAACATATTAACTCCACAAGCGGCCAGAAAGAAAAGAAAATTGAACCTTGGGGTAAGTTTAGAATTAAAAAAAAGCAATTGATTTGTAAATTGTTATGCAGTATTGGCAATACAATATAATTCGTTAATATTTCAGCAGTTTACATACACGTAAGGACGAGTAAGATCCTCTTCCCAAACAAAATTAGTGAAGGTTTGAACAATCCTTAGAAACTTATAATGACGCATAAGCGTTAGTGTAATACAGAATTACATAAATAATATTAATAAGAAATATATCCAATTCAGACAAAATAAGTGATAATATAAATACCACACAACGTTTCTGGGATCCTTACCCCATTCATCAGGTGCGAATAAGAGCCTAGGGCGACACAACTGCACTCGTCAGTTGACAAAACTCAAAAGCCAGTATTATTAGATCTGTAAACGATATATATATTAATATTATATATATATATATGATATTGTTTAAAATTTTGGACGAATTTGTGATGTAGAAATTTGTAATAAGGGAGTACGAGAAATTTGGCTTGAGCTGTTTGGGGACGATTGATAGTAGGATATTGGATATTTTTCAATCTATTGTTTTGTAATTAATAATAAAATTTAAAGGATACTCATTGGAGATTAAAATGTTTCGGACAATATTTGGCTTTTGAGTTTTGTCAACTGACGAGTGCAGTTGTGTCGCTCTAGGTTCTTCTACGCACCTGATGAAACGGACAAGGATCCCAGAAACGTTGTGTGATATTTATATTATCACTTATTTTGTCTGAATTGGCTATATTTCTTATTAATTATTTACAATCAGACGTAATTTTTTTCATTTTAGAATTACATCAATTATACGTAATCATACAGAAAAATAGGATAATTCATCCAATTCTTTAATTCTTAAACTTTTATAGTCGAGTACTGTTATTCATTTTAGACGAATACTGTAAATACCACACATTTTTAGTAATTAATAAATTGAGCATAAAAATGCCGAGTCTGAGTGACACCGCAGCGAATCACGGGAATTCGTATAGTTACTAATAATACCTTTATTCTCTGTGTTTTATAAGTTAAATAATTTAACAGTATAATTTTTATTGATACTAAAGTTTGTCATAATAATACCCTAGTTGTAAAACAGATATATTGAAGCTTCAAGATTAAATAATATACAGCTGGACTTAAACAGTAATTGATGAGAAATTAAGATTTATAAAAGGAACATATCAGAATAACTGTTCGAATGCTTGCCTAATTTTACCAATTAATGCAGCGCCATAATTTTATAAGCAAACTTAAGAGTATAATTATAGGGTAGAACTTATTTTTGGCCTCCAATGAAACTTAATTTAATTTTATAATACGCATATAGCGATAAGAAACAAATTCTTTGCCTTTTCGTAATTCAGTTTGTTTGTGGAAGAGCGTAGCAAATAATTCGTTTCTTGTATGTATGCAGATACGATGGATGTTTTCTCATCCTCAGTTGCTACAGTGTTAAAAATAGCACATGAGATTTAAGATTTCTCAAAAATCAGTTGCTGTATTGTTAAAAATATCAGGTAATATTATTTAAAATTTATTAAATATTAGTGGGATGAATGCTGAGCATGCGTTACAGCATATTTACACGAATTTAACGAGTAAGTAATAATATACCAAAACAACCCCTTTAAATGTACCAGTGCATTAAAGAAACCGTTCCGATGAAATACGAGTTCACTTTAGAACTTCGGAATGAGAATGTCTGTGGCCGGTTATAAGATTCAAAGGAAGGAACACACAATAGGTTTTGCGTTTTAAAATTGAAAAATTCAGATATCCTTGTGAAGCGGATAGACAGCATCATAAATCTAAAAAGGACGTTTATGCGTAATCGACACTTGATTTCGAGTAGTTATAATCTGCAGTTTAATCAAAATCATAAAGGAATAGCATCAGCTAAAGAACGCAATTATTTTTAATGCAGGAAGATTTCTTTGCCTTAGCCCTTTGAACATCTCGAGTATATCATGAGGACTGTCAAATGATACGGCAACAGAAATAATGAGACGTGAAGGACTCGAAGCTTCCTTTATTACAAATGAAATCTAATATCACAGGCGGGCAAAGTGCCGCTTTCACTGTGGCTCGGCGTAACTAATGGGTTCCACAATTAGTTGAATCTGTCCATAGTTTTACGTGATATTCCCACCGTTCATATAAAATCACGTGAAGGGATAAATAATTCGGAATCAGCGCGTAAATTAACAACAGGTCACAAACGAGCTTTATTGGTTCGTCCGTTATTTTTTTAATAATACGACGAGGAAAGTAAACAATAATAAAATAATAACCGAGCTTTTATAACTTAAAATTCGAGCATTAAGTTTATAAAAAATAAGATGGCTCAAAAAGTAAATTAGGCAAATAAACACGAAATTATGTACGTAAAACTATGATACTTAAATTTGAAAAACGATAATCGAAATATTCCATTAAAGTGCATATCACAATAATAAGCTTTCAATTTTAATATTTAAATTACGTTAATAAACCAAATACAGATCACGCGACAGACAGCAGGTAAGCCATCTACAAAATCAATTAAATATGTGGATGTAATTTAAAATTTTAATCAACATAATAACAGAAATAATATTTGAAAATGTTATACACAGTGGTCCGATATCGGATGAAGGACGTCAAACATTTCTGAATGTCTCTCCTCAGAAAAATTAAATTAAGAGTGTTCATACAAGCGTTTTTTCTGTAACTACTATAATATCTTGTAAATACATTCTCTCATGACAATTTAGGAATTTTATTCGACGGATGATCGTTATCTCATTTTGAATACCAACGCAAGAAAATTGATAATGGATATTAGAATAACGTTAAAAATTCCTAAAAGGGTAAATAATTATTAACTGAAGACGAAAACGAGGGTTTCAGAAAATTACTGAATACGAGAAAACGTCAGTTAGGCCTACTTAAAGTATGCGAGTAATTATATTGGAAAGAACGCAAGCTGCTTCAAGATAACGGGAATAAGATTGAATGAGCAGCCGAATGAAAATTGGTATTGAAATCTCGCGGAAAGGTTTTAAATGCTTATCCAGAATTCGGCTCCAGACGAATTGGAAGCATGCCAACAGAAACGAGCGAAATACGTGAATGACGGAAATAAATGTAATGAGGCATAAAATAATTCAGTAAATGTGTTCTGTTTTTGAACTAATCGGAAGCTGTTTAAGCAGGTATTCTGAGAATCAGAATAAAACGTGAAAAATTAATAAGATGATATAGATAGAAATATTGGGAAAATTAATTTCAATCGGTTGTATCTAGAAGTGTGTCACTTACGTTGCATTTGAATCCGTAACTTATATTGATATTTCTTTACTTAATCAGTGTCCACGGCTTCATAGAAGTCTAAATATCATGTAATATGATTATGACAGATAATATTGTAATATTAAAAGAATTATATACAACCATTACAGTTGTCATATAATAAGAAAGTTAATATTTGAATTTGCCGTCGGTTCTTTTTCAGACGTCACACTAACTCTTACGCTCTAAATATTTATTAAATCAAAACAACAGCTTTCACTAATGAAATTTGAATATTTAAAACAGAATTTTAATTACATCGTTGGGCGCCAGCAGTTTTACTGCAAAGTTTTATAGATTTTTACCACAGACATTAAAACATAAATTTACACAAAATTACAATATTCCGGCTATAAGTTTATTATTAAAACTCATAAGACATCTCTTCCATCAAGTTATTGTGGGGTCGAGATTTCTTAAATTCATAACGGAAATTTCGAATTAATACTGCATATAATGGAGTATTTAACAGAAAAACTTTTTAACTTACAGTTTCTGTTGAATTGTCACCCACTCAAATTTGTTAAAGTTCCACCTTGATAGATTGGCGTTCACGATGTTCGGTGATGGCACATGTGGGTACCGCGTAGTTTGCTAGATTTTGCTGGCCCCTAGAACAGCGATGTTGAAATGTATCTCGCCACACAGATGCTGGTTCGTCGCAGCGAACAGGATAGAATAATTCGCCTCCTGCGAACTGTGGCAAAGCTGGCTGCAGCACACTCGTTTCACGAAGTTGTAATTCCCTCAGTATACAACCCATGACTTGTATTTATAATTTAGTACTTCATTTTCCTACTTTGCATTAATAACTGTACTATAAAAATATTGTTGTAACAGAATCGGCGGTCAACTGGTCATGGTGATTAAATATTACAATAAATTATTTAAAAATGCAAATAAATAAAAAAAATTACAATTTAGAGATACCTTTTCATTACATTACACAAATTACACGTATTTCATAACGCATAAGTTCGAGACAAAAATCATATAAATAAAACACTGTTAAATGTTGAAATAATTTTATCAGAATGTTGCTTTCTTAATGTAAAAAAACAACCGACAACCTGTTTATTCAGGATTTATTGCTTTCGACATATATGCCGTAATGAACTGAAAATTCACATTATCAACATTCATTTTGACCTATATTTGTTGAAACCATAACGGTAAACACATATATGCATCCATATATTAAACCTCAATAAAACTGTATACAAGTAGTATATACCAGTATATATATCAAGTTTTAGAAAATTATTAACTCTACACGCAACAAGCGTCGGTTCCAGAAATTTTAGTGCTATGCAACATGTTGCAAAGAACAAAGATATGGTTACTTTTTGTAATACGTGTAATTCAATGCATGTTTTTCCAGATGTTTATGACATATGTCGAAAGCTCCGGAAGAAGTTAGCTTTATCTTGCAAGGATCTGAGGCCTGCAAAACAGCTGTGGGTTGTTTTTATCTCCGGTTACTACGAACGTTTTTAAGAGCGGCATTAAGCCTAACCCATCAAAGTAATTTTGAACTTCTGAGTATTTAGACGCAATTAATCTTCTCTTGCGCCCACGTTGCCGTTTATTAAGAGAGAAAACAAAGCTACTTCGAAGAGAATCTATAAGATAGCGAGGTATTTACGGAGGGTAAAATTTTTTTTTGCCCCTTTCAGGGTTTTGTCTGCCCTTTTAAGCTGCCTTTGTGAAATTTCAATTTCAAACCTCTTGCAAACGATGAAATCGCACTGTAGGTATTGCCGTCCTGAAAATATATATTTTACACTACAACACCTTGCCATTACATTAGGCATAAAGGAAAGAACATATTGTTCTGTACTTCGCAGTGTTATTGATAATTGAACCGCTTACTAATAAAGATGCAATTATCTGGCCGGAGAAGTTGAATTTATGAGACATCTTAATTGACAATGTACTTTAACAATTCTGCATAATACTTTCAATAAGTTAGATTCAGATGTCAGTAAATTATATATTGGAAAAATTTGAGTACTTGACTGTCTCATGCGTCAGAAGTGGAACTGCAATACAGTCTCTCATTTGTTTTAGCAGTGTCTACGACTTCGTCGAAATCTATAAATAATACAATACAAAAGTTGAAAGCATAATTGTTTATAACATAAGGCTTATAACTCTTTCTATCCCTCTCTGTTTATCACAAATGTCAATAATTTAAACAGACTCAAAATTATATTTGTGACTTCACAATACTTTATTACACGTAACATTTTGATGATTAACCACGTCATCATTCTCTTGAAAAGTGATGATGATTTCTTGGACATGTTCCGAGAGAATTTAAACGAATTTATTTTTTAAATAAAAAAATTTACGTGTGATTGAAAATTAATAATAATAAAGATAGCCAAACACAGAAAATAAATGATAATATAAATATCACACAACGTTTCTAGGTTCCTTGCCCCTCTCCTTTCTTAAGATGCAAAGGAGAGCCTAGAGCGACACACCTCCACATGTCAATTGACAAAACTCAAAAGCCTAAATGAGAACTGTCAACTGACGAGTACAGTTGTGTCCCTCTAGGTTCTTATTAGCACCTGAAGAAAGTGACAAGGATCCCGGAAACGTCCTGTGACATTTATATTATCACTTTTTTTTTCGGCCATCTTTCTTCATATTAATTTATTTTTGAGTTAGAAATATTTATTTCGTTATGCATTCAAATTTGTAATGAAAAATCATTTCAAACATAAAGATTATCATTAAAATGTTTTATCCAAAATGAAAATATATGTGTTATTATAATTCGAAACAAACTACACATTCATACATCAAATAAATAACATAATATAAATTTAAACAGCACAATTGAACATAGACATAAACTTTTGAAGTGATCCTCCTTTTCAAAAAGCAGTGCATATTTGCTGGTATCCTTTATTATAGCATGTTTAAAACAATAATTTATTAAAAAGTATTTACATGCAAGAAATATAGATTAGCTACATGTAAATAATATATATATATATATATATATATATATATATACATAACAGGTATTCAAATGATAGCAAATGTTGTGCAGTGATGTATATATTTTTGAAAAGCTGGAGTTTTCGGAAATGATTGTATATTCATAGAAAAATAGTTGCAAGAAAACGTTTAAGTTTTTATCAAACCGTGATTTCTAAATTAATCTCAGGAATACGAAGTCAAAGGAAGAAAAACGTTTTATTGTAGACAAATATAATACAGTATCTAATTTTTGAGTCTGGTGAACCTTAAAATGTATTTTTTTAATTTATTATTATTTTTATGTATTTTAAATGAAAAAGACTTATGTGAGTTATTTATGTTTTTGTGTTTTGTCCCCATAGATAACTAATTAATTATTTTAAAAATGAGTTAATTTTGAAAATATGGAGCTTTCGGAATTATTGCCATATTGATGTGTACAGAAAAGAATATTTAAAAAAAATTAAATTTTATAGCATCTTGCCATAAAAATATTTTACAACATATTCATATTTATAAAAATGATCTTTGTAATTATTTACTATTCAAACTTTCAATAAGTCAAATTTATTTGTTTTTTGTATACATGAATATAGAATCATTTCCGAAAACTCCACCTTTTCAAAATGAAATATTTTAGAAAATTATAAAAAAGTCTTCTTATTAAAATGCGCCTTATAAGAACATGAGGGATAAAATACGCAAACAATTACAGTTTGAAAAATGTCAATTGGGATTATTAAAATATGTATGGTAACTACTGGAAGTAAATTCTTACAAAAGTAATGTGTTTGTCTTAGGTTCGTAACTTTAGAATAAGTGGATTTTGCACAGTAAACAGTTGCTTTACGTCGTTAAAATAACATTTAATAGATACCTCATGATAACACGACAAATATAATAAATGAACAGTTTGAATAGGAGATATGTTCTGGACCGATAGAGGTTTCAAACGCCACTCAACTGCCGAATTTCTAAAGTCATCGGTCTTCTGGCAACGAGAGATTACTAGACAAGCATTCTCTCCAATGGATTGTTGTTTGTCACAATTCAGGATCAGTCGGCGATCGGAGTAGAAAATATTAACTCTCTAAATTGAATGAAAATATTTTATCAATAATTACGTGCAAATAAACGCTGTACTTCAATTCCTATATTTTATATTTTTATTACATGCAAAAACATAGATAAAACTAAGAATTTTACGTTCAGGTAAGACACTATCACAATTTAAAATTATTTTTCATGAGTATTAATTGGTTTCAATAACACTCCTTCGTAATTATTAAATACCGTGTTCAATAGTGTTTAGCAAATATTATAAAGTGTATTGTTTTTAGACTTTGGAGAAATTTGTTTACTGTGAACGATTTTTACTACAGAAATGATATAACGGATTATTTGTGGCTACACCTGGTTAATGTCGACGTGAACAATGCTGGCTTACAACAGGACGGTGCCACACGTCACACAGCGAAAGGGGCTATCGCATCTTTGCACGCAAAATTTCCTGGAAGTGTTATATAATTGTGATGTGAAATTTCCGCCAGGCCATGAAATATCACCACTTTCCATTTCTTCATGAACTTTACGTGAAATCGCACGTTTACGAAAATAACACACGAAAGATACGTGGCCTTCAAAATGCGTAACAGGACCCACTACCAATTTACAACGTGACTTTGTAGCAACAAATTATCGGACATTGACTCTGAAGAATCATTTCAACAAAACAAATGTGATGATAGAATTTGAATGTTACTATTTTATAAACAAAATGTCAAATATTCCTTTATATTATTTCAAAAGATATTTCGTTAATACATACCGTTTTGAATGTGTTTCGTTATAAAGGTCTGACACTCTTATTATTATTATATGCATGTTGAGTGACAAAGTTGGCGGGGAGGAGGCAGGCAGTGATAGAGAGAAAGAGTCGCGGAGGGTAAAAGACACAGAGAGGGGATAGAAATACGGGTGTAATGAAAATTAGTGTCATTCCCGTGCTTTCCTACGTACCGTTTAAATTCTAATCAACTGGCTGAGAATTGGCAATATTGTGCCGTCCCGTGTTACGATATTGTAGATTTAAATTCGGCTCGGAAATTGGCTGTTGACCAATTGATTTATCAGAGCGACATCCAACAGGGGAAATGTGACGCCACATCAAATTTTCTGGTCCCTCCAAAATTACATCCGAAAATGTGTGGCTGTAAAGTTGGGTAACTAACACAGCCATACCATTTAATTTTGACTATTGGGACTTGATTTGTGAAAGTTTAAATTACACAGGCATCACGAATAGCTCTCAAAAGTTCCAGGATACAGTTCCAACCCTTTAGAATTCTAATAGATAGATATATTTAATTGTATTGGCCCATTTCCGGCGCGAAATTACTATTTCTTGATTCACCTGACGAAAGCAACAAGGGTTACAGAATCGTTGTGTTGTATTTATTGAGCTTTTTTATGTGTTATTTGCCTACTTATTAATATTATCTAATTATTATACACTAAACACAGACGTTTAATATTTGAATTACAATTTACTACCATTGAAATTTATTTTGGACTAGCTGGGTGCTCGGCGTTGCCCGAGATGTCATTTATCTATAACCCCCGATATGACTCCAATTTCGGCTGCTTTTGCGCAATTTTTATGTAACGCTACTCGAACCCTAATCATTATAATTAACTCTGAAAAATATTTCTTCAACGCAAATATCTGCCGTGTTTTCATGTTCCAAAATTTCCACCCCGCTACCCCTGCATCTGAGGGGTAAATGCCAATTTGAATGTCGTAACTAAACACAGTGACTTCCATAACCTTTGATTTGACTCCAATCTCGGTTGTATTCGCGTTATTTTACTGTAAAGCATCTCCACCCCAAACCCGAAAGGTGTCCTTTTCACAGGGCGTAGGGGATGAAAATTGTATTCAGATAACATTGGTAGAAACACTATCAATATCTTTGACCCCTAAAAATATTTATCCGACTCAAATATCGGCTGTTTTAGTATGTTTAAATATTTTCACCCCCGCTTCTGTGGGTGGAAGACGCGTCTCACCCCGACAGTGTTTGTTTGCTGGTCGCAAAGAACACGTGTACGAAATTTGGTGAAAATTTCTCGACTGGTGTAGATTTGTATTTTATTTAGAAAACGTTTATATGGGAAATAGAAAAGGGCTGTTTTTAGGGTTTTCCCGGTAATTATTCGATTTTTTCTCGCCTTTTAAACCTTCCCTAGACCTCCACGAACATTTCAAGACTAAGATAAGATAAATCCGTTCTGCCATTCTCGAGTTTTAGTGAGACTAACGAACAGCAATTCATTTTTATATATATAGATAGATAATAGATAATTAAAACTTAATTTTTTTCTGTTTTACTTAATTGCCCTACCCAAGTATTCTACACATTGATAAAATGCTGTTTCTCGCTAGTGATATTTTTAAAGCATATTCCGCAACCTGTTTACTTTGAGACATTCATAATGGGGCCCATGAAAGTTTTCGGAATCGCTGAGATTAATAGTGTTACTCTCGATATAGTTTTTGTTTAATTTCACTCTCTAATGTTAAGTAGCGGGAGCATCCCCAGGGGTGGGAAATGAACGGGGCCACGAAGAATAATGCCAAAACTACTCAGATTGACGTCGAATCCCTGATTTTGGGGGGTCGCTGTGTTCTCCATACATACGTTCAGCCCCCTCAGCATAAAGGCACGGGGTCGATAGTGTAGAGTAAAAATCGTGTCTAATGGACCATTTGTGTGTCGAATACATCGTTTTCAATGACGCTGACAAGAATAATGACATTTTCTATGTCAGTTAAGATTCAGTTCAGCCTTTTCAACAACGGGTAAGTTAACATCCCTACAGGTGGGTGGTAATTATAAATGATTAAACGACGGATCCTAGTTTACAATAAATAATTTAGCGATGTCCAGGGTATTTAACATAGAATCATCCTATTTGAAAAATAAACATATTAAATTATTTTATATGTTTTGATTTTTTAATACAGGAAAATATATTAAGTTTTTATATGAATCAGCTCAATTTGCTCAAAATTTCATCCTTGCGATGCATGGCATACGTGTATGGTGTATTCAAATTATATCAACACTCTGGAGAGTATGACTTGAGTTATTATCTTCCATGACTGTTGTTCATCGATTCTGCAGTTCGACCATTGTTGCTGCACGTGGAGGTTCATAAACTGAGTCTTTTAGAAATAGTTAGAAGAAAAATATCACATGCAGTGAGGCCAGTGATGTGAGGCTGAATTGTTTTGTTCAGTACGGCCGATCCATCATCGAGGTAGTGTATAATTTAAAAACCCTCGCACGAACAGGGAATCACGTGAAACTCGAGAGATTATCCGTTTTAACATGAAATATAGTACGTCTAATGTTGGTTTTTGTGTTTGTCAACTGGAATTGGCTCTTGTGTTTTTAATCACCTGACGAAAGGTGCAAAGTTTCGTGAAAGATTGTGTGGTATTTATATCATTACTTCTTTTTAACGCTTAATTGTTCTATCACATCGGGTTAAAATATTATTTGAAATACCCTGTAGTTCGAATATAATTTCAATCTCTAACGGCAAGGGATACTACATAATATTACGGTAAAAAGAATAAGTTAGAAGTAAGACGAAAAAGCCGAGATCAATGTCGAATTCAGGCCTTTGGGAGTTATCAAGTTGATTCATTCACCATGTCGGTGAGCTACGAGTTTAACCATTTTAGAATGGGATAGGGTGAGAAGTGTATATTTATATAATTTTTTTTTACATGAAGTTCACGAACGCTCTGGGTTGATGGGGGTGGGGATCGTCAACATTGCGATGGGGGTGTGGTTGAGAAGGGAATAAATAATCCCAAATGGTCCATATAAGAGTCGAATCTAACATTTTCCCTGTCGCTGCAAAGAACACTGTCACTCACTAAACGAATTTAAGTTACGGGTTCAACTCCCCATCGATATGCGACGGGTTGAGGGATTACGTTTCAATTATCTTTTAGAGTCACGGGCGTATTTTATCTCCATTAAAGTACCGGGAGCTATTTTGGACTCCATAATGGCGCAGAAATTGTTTATATTATTTTATCATATTTTGAGGGTTTTCCATGAGGTAGTGACACTCCCGATACTGGTTAAAAATGGGAGTGAAACTTGTCCAAAAGGAATGGAGAAGGGGATAGTGATTCAAAACGGGCCAATAATATTGTCCATGGTTTTCGGTGTCGATGAAATCGACAGTGACGCTCTTCAATTATGTTAGAACACGTGTTCAATTCCAGTTGGTCTGCGGTGGGGACAAAAGGGTTTAATTATAAATACTCGGGAAACACCGGGCACTCAGCTAGAATTTTTAAAAATAGGAAAGCAACTCTTTCTCACTTCAACTGCCTTCGAATTAACATAATAATATAACGTTTCAGAATAATATGTGACTAAGAATGATAAAATGTTTAACGAGTAGATAAGTTTTCTCATAAGATATTTACCTTATTTCATTTCTCTATATTTAATTATAGTGCAGGTAATCGTTAAATCCAGACCAACTCCTGCGATAAATTCGAAGAGATGCTATTGGTGAAGATACTCCATTTCATTACACTATAAACTTTCAATTTTACGACCATTTCGAAAGTAATACTTTTCTGATTCAGAGTTAAAGGGTTTCACTCATGAGATTCCTCCCGGAATCCGTGTCTCCTTGGTGCACTCGGGGCTCTTTTCAGGTCGATGACTCCTTAGAGGGCAGTGAGGACAAAGTCGTCACGTCCGACGAACCACATAAAACGTCACACGGAGAGCCTTCCACCATAATTTCGTGGTCGATGCCGTGACACACAGTCGTCAAATATTAAGCCCGTCTCCACATAGTCTCCAGGAAAGGATAGAAACTCTCTCTGTCTACCACGGACAATTAATATAGTAACAGTAGACAGTTACAGGGATTCGAATAAAATTAGTTCGTACTATATTTAATAATCGTAAGGAAAACTGAACGGAATTGGACGATTTCCTGAACTCAGCGATATCAATTGTACAACGTTAAACCGCTCTTTATATTGTACCTTTTCACCGGAAATGTTTTACGAGAATTACTTGCGGACAGAATGCGTGCACGAACAAATTGAGGGTGAAATAAACAACTTTTTTTGTCACATCTGTGAAACAAACCGGATTACCAGTGAAGTGCCGTGAAATAATTTTGACGTAATTCAATGTAGTATTCATAATGAATTGTGAACGTGGAACATTTATTAAATTATTTAAAAACCATAAACGCTTTTCATTTAATAATACGAACGTAAATTAATATCCTCTCAAAAAGCATTGAAAATATCAAATATTCAAATTAAAATCTAATATTTCTTGACCGCTCGCGAATGCGTGTACAATTGAATTGTATGATATTCTAGTAACTTATTTATTTGGTAAATAAAACATTATTATTTATATACTATAGTTGTAAGATTGTTTCGTATTTAGACTACGTATTTTTCGCCACGATATTCGCTTTAACATTAATAATATATATTTCAACATTTTCTACTTCTAATCAACGTCTCAATATTTATTATCGCTGTTTACAAACGTTACGTTAAACTGTTGCATATTCGTGTGTAATTCGCGCGTTTTCGATCTCGGTTCTTCCTGAATTGTGAAAGTGCTGTTTATTGAGGTTAGTTAATGAATAATCAGGGGAATAATTATGACAACTAGATCACATCGTCAAAGTTATGTTCATTTTGTTTATTTAAACGAGTTCATTACTGTAAAATGGAAGCTAATTCGTAATACTTTATCACAGAACAACAAAGTAGACGTCGAGGCAGATTAAATGATGTAGAAAGAGATCAGGAAAGAAAAATAACTCTGTTACCTGTTAAGAGAAAAGGTAAAGAAGAGAGGATAGAAAGCGGAAGAACAACACAAAGAGAAAAGAATTTGTTAAGTCGATAAAGTGGTAAAGGAAATATCAGAGGGAAAGTACTTACAGGACCACCGCAAATAGAGCGACTCAAAATTTAACAAACTTCACTCAACCATATATGGTACTGATGAACGCTAAACGTACGCAATACAATGTTGAATATTGTAGCAACTATGGCTGACACAATATGTACAATATTAAGATTTTAAAAAAAAGTAAATTAGACACCGTTTCAGAAACGTTCAATAATTTCAGGGATAACCGTAATGAAGGCGGGGACATTGCTCCTGAATGGGTGTAAGTGAGCGAATCGTGTAGGGGATGGTTCTCCGAGTTTATATAAATTAGTGTTATCCTCTGCATCAAATTCGTATTAACTCAGATATGATACATAAAAAAAACATAGATACCTGATTTGTTTACAACGATAGCTTAGAACTGTGTAATTTTAGTTTTATTTTATCGAGACTGTATCATTTATATATATATATGTTATAAATTTATGCGTAACATATTATATATTTGAGTTATTTAAGGGTTAGAATTAGTTAAAGCACGCGTCAGCAGCGAAGGCGAGTGGCGCAGATTAATGGAGCGGAGGGGAGGCAACGCGGAATGAACACATACTAAAAAACAATCTGTCGCGGTCAAACTCTAAGGCAGTCGCACATCCGAAGAAAGACACTAAACTGGACCGCCAATAATTATGCCGCGCACTATAGCCATTATCACCAGAATAAATGAAAATATAATTCAAATAATTCTATATAAATACACAATAAAAAAGTTTGCATTATGATGGCAGGTAACGTCAATGGAATAAGTCCCGTAGCCAGTTCATAATTAAATATTAGTATATTATGTTGTCACGATCACAATTAATAAATTGTTTATAAAGTATTCAAGCAGGTATATTAAAAACGTTTCAAAGCAATTTTTTCGTTAATTGGTTTTGTATAAATTGATGTGAGATATTTAGAATTCCATTTGATTCATTTTTATAGTTGACAATGACTAATTAAATAAAACACGTAAATATATAAACAATTATTGTGATACATATAGTATTCGTGGACAAATAAAAAATCGCGATGATTTTTTCGAGGTTCTTAATTACGTTTGTAAATTATAACAAACAAATTATATTTGATCAAAGCCTGTAAGTTTATGGCTCAATCAGGTTATAATTTCCAGAAATAAACAAACAACTATTTTATACGTAATTTAAATACAGCAAAGCGGTGCTATTCGTATTTAGACCTTTGTCTGCAGTACGAGTGGCCCAATACGTAAGAAAAATAAGATTTTTCAATGACTGAGGGTAGATTTCAAAGGTGATCTTGAAAATGAGTCTAGAAGTTAAGTGAATAGGGAACATAATAATATGATGGAAATTGTAATCAAATGGCTCGAAAAAAGGTTGCTTTAGAACCCATTTAAAATTTCAAACAATTTCCAATGTTTCTTGAACAACTTCAAGTTGTGGTTATCCCGTGACGTCGTAGCAAAGTTATTGTATACACAAATTTAGAAAGTCATCTTCCTCAGTTTTCTTATATCATATCAGCTGAGTCCATCATGTTATAATTCATGTATGTTCGGAAGAGAGAATGGCGGACGTGGGAAAGCTGCGTCGTGTTAGCATACAAATACAAAGGCATTCACTCTCACAAACGTGGATACTGTTCCCAGGATCATGTAACCTACCCCTCCACTGTAATCAGCGTATCAATGCGGTGACAAGCGCCATCTTTCAAGCGGTATCCAATGTCTACTCAGAAGGGCGCAACCCACTCGATAACGAGAATTTCACTACCACATTAAATATTATAACGTAATTTTATTTGGGTTGGGTTGTATTTAATAGATTATTCAATAAAAACATTTAATTTATTTGATTACAATATTATAAAATCATTTAAAATTTGGATAATTAGGGCGATTATCTCACAGTAGTATATTCAAGAGACTCTAATTTAAACATTATTTCATTCATATCAAAGGGTCATGACCGCGTCGTGTAGCAGAAATATCGTCAAACGCATCTCGGTGCTGAAATACAGATACATCTGAACATCTGATTGTTTTTCTCTCGTTGGTTCAGGTTGCAAGGTTCACGCGGCTTCCTTCCTGCTCAGTAACACATTGTCTCGAATTTGGGCAATAAACTCTGGTTGATTGGTAATGGATCTCCTTAGGTCTGTGGATGCATTGGGCTGCGTTCTCTCTTTATTCTGGTTACTTAATTCGTGCATTGGACCTGCACGGTTCTTTCTAGAGTGCGACAATAGACTTCCTCTGTGCTCCTTTTCTCTTCTCTGCATTCCTTCTGAGATGTGAATTCATACTGCTCATCCAGAGCTCGAGAATTTATTTACACACCACAGGAATGGAAACAAAATCACCTGACCTATCGCCGCCAATCAATTAAAAAATATTTTACATTACGAAGCCAAGTACTGAGTTGTGGAGGAAGGTGCCCTTCGGAATATTTAAGGATCCGCTGGTGAAATTTCCCATGCGACCTTCTTAATCCCTCCAACTTGTATTTTGACATGTACGCATCCTGTGTCGCCAAAACGTTAGGATCAGGAATTACAATGTCCGACTTGCTGCTTGGCTTGTGCTTATATTCCAATAAATCATTTAATAATTGGGCGGCGCGCTTCTTCTTTGCAATATCTTAGATAATCCTTAATAAAAAAAAAGCATCCTCCTGTCATGTAATTGTAACACACCAGATATTTTGTGACTGTAAAGTTCACGTCATGGTGTATCGCTGATCTGTCACATAAAATTCTGAGAATTGTGTCTAGTTTAATGAGCCTTATTATATTTTATTCTCTGTAACAGTCTGAATTTAAGGAAATTTCTTAATTATAGCTACATGTATTTAATGGCAATTTATTTTTTGGCGACATGTGTTATTAACGCTTATTGCTACATGAACTAACGTCATGTAACCTGTCACCGACAAAAATTCATTTTAATTACTAAATTATTAATTATAAAAGTATCATATTACGTGATAGAAGTTAGTGCAGAGAAGCTTAATTTGAGGATTATATCTCTTTACAGATTATTGAAAAAAATTATTACTCCCAGAGCTTGCAACTGCGTATTAAGTGGGCCTTTACCAGTATTTTGTCAACTGTCGAGGACAATATTATCGTTCCTTCATGCGGATTCAAGAAATGTCGATTATGTACTGGTGCCATTAAAATGCAATAAAGAAACGACGAGCATAAATTATATTTTGTAGAGGATTAACGGCATAAAAATATATTTGAATTATTTTTTTGCGGTATTATCTCTTGAGTATTTGGAAGATTAGATTTATTCATTTTGTGTTTTGGATTATAAAATTAATAGAATAAGGAGAGAATACTGAACCTGTATCTAAAAAGATTTTAACGTTTTATAGAAAGATATAGGATTAAGAAATTTACAAAATAGTATAATACTTACGACTCTAAAGTGAAATATCAGGTTTTTCTAGGGTTTTCCCTACATCACATTTAGGAGGATGCCAGTTAGGATACTTATACTATAGTCTCGAGGATGCTAGTTACCACTCGGTTACTTTGCTATCCCTTCCGCATCCCCTCTTTCTATCACTACCTATACCTTTAAAGAGGCCAAATCGTGGATGACACTTATGTAGCATGTCACCGATAAATAAATTGCGATTAAATATATGTAGCTATAATTGTTAGGGAAGTTCCTCAAATTCAGACTGTTACACAGAATAAAATATAAAAAATGCGGTTTGGGAATAGACTTTTGCATTCCTGAATGTTGTCGAAAAAAATTTAATAAATTTGTTGTTAGGAGTTCCTTTTATATAGTGTTACTACTTGAATAAAATTCGGAAGTGGTGGACCTTAGAAAAAGGAAGGTATAGCGAACCAATACTTGTAAATGTGGTCGATGCTACGTTCATTGGAACAGGGATTTGGTTGCAATTGAAACGGAGGTGCACTACAGAAATGCTCTATAATTGGAGTAGGATACTGAGGAAAACTTTAACGACTGCATTAATGAGAGTTTTTCGTTTAAAAAGAAATAGTTAGACCGTGCAATTCTATAAAGTCTACTCTAATGACTGACTTGGAGAAATATTTAATTTAAACTTAAGCAATGTCAACACATATGAAATTAAATAATTATTTGAACTGATATTAAAGACCGTTTATCAGTAGAACACTCGAGGATTGAAAAAATTCTCCCGGAAATGTTTTTTTACTGCGTTTCTTCAAAGAACAGACTTTGTTATTCGTGGTTTTCGTTAACTACTCAGACTTAACTTGCACGTGGTTAATTTTTTATACCCCAAAAAAATGTTATAAATACATGAAAAGATGGGAGGACATTATAATAGAAATATTCTACAACATATTTTGTATTGAAGCAATTCCTGTTAATATAAGGAATAGAAAGAAATTAATTACATGCATTATGGGTAGATTTGTATGTACTACGCCACATAAAAGTATTACAAAAAGTAAGAAAAACAGAACGTATTAAATTTATTTTACGATTGAAAATAATTTAAATTAATTAGAGCTTTGTACTGGAGTTTGACATTTGAGAGTTTGTTTATTTGTTTTATCATAATTGAAATTATGTCTGCTGTAGGGTAATGTTTGATTTTGAGTGAATCCGCAGTTTCCTCTGTAGAAACATTGACTTGCTTGGTGTTGAATTTTAGTAATGAATAAGCTTGTGCTTACGGCTCTGCTCTGCAAATTGGATTACGAAAGCATTACCTCGTATTGCTAGCGGCCAAATAGCAGCCAATTGCGAGTCTCAAGTTTAGTCCCTTTACTTCATGAGTGCGCAGCCACTTTAAGACGGATATCTAAGGTTCAGTATATGTTTACGGACGTGGGAAAATCTTTCTATAATTTCATTATACAAAATAATCTGTCACCAATGACTTTTATGTTGACGCGACTGAAAATAATAAATAAAAAAAATAAAAACAATCTGGAACCATTGATATTGCAGTTAGCTCTACGCAATATTTTAAAATGTTGACACGTAATATTTCTTATAAACTGAATTAAAAATCAAATATCACCACAAAAGACTCTAATACTATAGTAGTATTCAATATAAAATTATTGGGCTTCCTTTATTGAATAATAAAAAGCAAATTATAAATAAAAGCTTGTATATATGCATGCTGTATTGTGATGTTTGATCCATAGAAGGAAAACTTGAGGATTGTCTAAAATGATTGATGGATGGTTTGTAACTTAACACTTATGATTGTGTACGGTTTGAAATAAACGATTCAAGTGCCTTTCCGCTTCCGAAAACGGATCTATATGATCGATGACTTGGTTCTAAATTTGCGCGGGAAATTGTGAACATTGTCCAGCTGAAAGGGATCGTGATAATTTTTTTTCGGAAATTATGTTATAAACTTCACCTTCAGAATTACTTGACATCCTGGTGAATCGGGATTAGATCAGACTGATTATGGAGTATGAATGTGTTTATTCGCAAGGCCACAGATATCGAAAGACAATTAAAAGGGAAGCGATAAAAGAACAGGACACTTTATGTTTAGTTACAGACGGAGAGGATATTATTCATTCAGTTATTAATGGTGCTAAAGATAGCAACTCTCGGATTACATGATCTTGTAAAACACCGCGGCTATTGTGTACGCTTCTCCCAATTTCCAGACACCCATAATTAACAGATATGAACCCTAGTTAAAAAGATCACTTTACACGGACCTAAGGATATTTCTTTCAGCAAGGACAACTGCATAAATCATCATTTATTTTATTCAAATATATTGTGAGTACTCACACATGTAATTATGACAATTGCAATAGTTTATATTTGTCTGATATTTTAATCAGATTTATGTATACTGGTATTTTAAAAATAGTTAAATCTAAAGCCAAATTTATTTATTCGTCCATTGCTATAGACACATGTTTACTATTCAAGAAAGCCCATAAGTAAAGTATATTATTAAGATCAACGTTTATTTATTCGGGTACCGTTCACTAAGTCTCGATTAAAATATTATTTAAGCATAAAGCCTACTATCACTTGTAAAAATAACTTTAAAATGAACTTATTGATCCACCCTTTCTTGTTTTTTATTATGTCTATAATACTTATATTTTTAGAATGTTATCAACAAAAATATAATGATATACAGACAAAATGCACACGCAAATTTTGGAATATAAATTGAAAATTATCGGCAATGTAAGCGATAAATAAAGTTTAAAAACCAATAATGAAAATTTATATTTATTTCTTCATAAAAATTTGTACTATACAAAATACGATGACTCGTCCAATGATTAGGACCTCTTATAAATCTGTTAGGAAGCTATATTTAAATATTTCTCGGGTTTCCACGCAGGTCAAAAAGCGATTGTTGCACGACGTTTCGACTAACAAAGGCGCTGCCGTCACCATCTAGGGTTTTTAGAATAAAATGTTATTTTTATGGTAATATTCTTCACTGTGTGGCTCAGATCTATTGCCGTCTGCAAATGCGTTGACGTTACGGGCTCTAAGCTCCCAGCGGATCAATCAATTAGCAATTCTCATATTACGTAGGGGCGAGGATTGGCTTTGATGCAGCTCTCCTACAATTAGTCTAGGGTCGTCTCTGTTCCACCATTACGGAAATTTCCGTACGTAATGTGGGTATAGAACACGTACTTATCTAAATAAATCAATATACTGAAATTAATAGCGGTATATAGTATATAGTAAAAATATATCCTGCTTGGTTCCCATAGGGTCACAAAAGAAATTCAAGTAAACCCACTTCACTCGGTCCGGGAAGTAAGTTTTGGAGATGAAACGTGCATCACCAACAAGAATGCCTTTTTACGATAAAACCTCGTCGGGACCCTTTGGTGATAAAATTAAGTCGCTGAAGTAAAATGCGTGCAAATAACTAATTCCGTGCACAGATGTCTAAAACAAAGGCTCTAAGGATGCGAAATCTGATGTGGGTATGTTGAATGAATAAATGTTTTCATGAATTTTATTTCCTACAATTAGGTTCAGACTTCATGGCAGACATAATTGAAAATAAAAATGTACGTCTAAAATTATATATATTTTTAAAAATTCTACAAATGTGTTTAATATTATTTCTTCGCTATTATCGTCAATGAAATCTTCACATGAACATATTAAAATTCCTTATACTAGAAAAACATCCTTATAAACCACTATACAAATTTTAATTAATATATAAACTATAAAATGATCAAATATGTCTGTTCTGTTGCCATTAATCGTTGACCAGTCAGATTCTAAAAAGTAAAATTAACTCAGTTTTGTTAATTTTTCATATTATTTTATTTAGATCTAAACCTTCACATTCATAATTATCAATAATTTTGATTAAACAGGATACTAGAGAGTAATCGACATTGTGGCCACTGCCATATAATAAATAGCATAGGGAGGCATAGAGGGACGGGATGCATAGGGAGAAGGTAAAAAATGGTTAAAAAGGGTCCCCTGACTATAGTATAAGTATCCTAACCGGAATTCGCCTAAATGTGACGCAGGGAAAACCTGCATAAGATAGCTCGGGGTATCGGTACATTCCCAGGCTTTTCCGTTTTTTTTAAGGTGCAGACAGGCTATGTATAGGGTAATCCACATTGTGGCAACTTCCCTCTTATAGCATAGGAAAAGGATTTGAAAGGGGGGATGCGGAAAGGTAGAGGAAGGTAGCCAAGCGTTAACTAGAGCCCCAGGGCTATGGATTAAGGATCCTACCCGGCAATTCGCCTAAAAGTTATGCAGGGAAAACTCTAGAAAAACCTGCATCAGGTAGGTCGGGCTTTTTGTACTTGTCCCACGCCCTTCCGATGGCGGGAGATGGGTTAGCCGTGAGGTCGCAGCTTTCCCTCGCCGTGCCTCGACCGGTTTAGGAGGCAGCTGGCCGACTATTCCAATAGGAATAGAGGAAAACTCTTACCGTATGCCCAAGGTCTGCGACCCCGGAAAATTCACCTCTCAAAACAGGCCATGGTGCCTCGGCATGTGGGAACCTTAGTTAAAAACAAACAAACGGATAGATGTGAAGGCATCCCCAAAGGTAGACTCCGCCAGTGTTCTCTGCCGGCTTTTCCGGTGATTGGAGGTGGGTTTTCTGCGGGTACGTAACATTTCCGACTGCATGTCTCGAACGGATTAAGGGCAGCTGGCCGACTGCTTCATGGGAGTACAGAAAGACTTCCATTATCAACAATATTATTTTCGTATTAAAGACCGTTGAGATCTTACAGATAACATATCGCGGTGTTTCCGGGAGCACGGGCTAGGGAAAAATGGAAAGAAAAAAGAATATGGTGGCTTATGAACTAAACTAAAAGCTTTAATCAGTAAAAATTGGCAAAAAAAACCAGAATATTTATTTATAAACATTAAAGTTACATAATTTCACACATCTCTTCGTTTCAGATGTCTTCAGAGATTACAATTTTAAATTACAATTTAAGGAATTTTAAAATGATTAAATTTGGATAAACAATTTAACTGAAAAAATTTAGAACTTTTCATACTTCCATTAGAAACATTCTGCGGGGACATGTAGTATATGTAACGTTGAATGGTAATAAATAAATATTATGATTTTTGGGCAATCTGTACTAATTTAAAATTAACATTAGTCAGATATAGTTTTAATTTTAACCTAAATAAAATTCTTAAGGTGAATAAACTGATAGCTCTAGAGAACTCAAGTCAGTGATATGACTATAGAACGGAAACAGAATGTTAGAAACAAGTGTGGTGGCGTATCCGCTGGCAGGTGGCTACATTCCCACCACTCTCAATATTTCTTGTGGTGTGTTGTTTATTTCGTATGACTGCCTTTTGTATGTTTAAAGCAGAGTTGTTGGTCGAAGGATATTAGAGATTAACGTTTGGCCGTATGATAATACAATTTCACAACAACTAAAACGTATCATTGTAATCTCTCAAACAATTATAATTCGCTTCCAATTTATTATCGCAGGTATAATCTTACAGTCAAGGGTCGCAAGTATAACTAACTATAAATTTAACATTAACAATTATTTGGAATTTGTAATTGAGCTGATGCAACCCAAATTATAAAATATTTTGCTCATTGAGGCAGCGGTGCAAACAACTATTGTGAGATGACGGTGTGAGGGCTGCAGAACGTGGGGAGCATAAAAATCTTTCTGTCTATGCATTTTGGTGCATACTCATTATGATGGCTATAATGCATTCAAAATTTGCTCAATCTCCTCGTGATACCAAATTAGCCAATCCAATGCAATTATATACTCGGTTCATTTTTATGCAAACGCTGTTATCATCACAAATGAAATGTCAAATATTAGCGTATTCGTGTAATACAAATGAACGGAAACGCCGAAATACACTCTTTTCTTCCAAATAAATGTAATAATAAAAATGTTGAATTAGCTAAAATCATATTGAATAAGTCTGAATTATGCAAATAGAAAGTTTATAACTATGGTAAATATCCCATAAAACTTAGATTGCGTAATAATATGTTACTTATCCTATATAAATTAACGGTTTAGCTTATTATGCTAGGTATAGTTAATAATAGAATTAACTTCTGCTCTATGACGGACAAGAAAAAACTACGTCAATGGTAACACACTGTTTATTTATAACAACGTAAAATGTTTACGTAACGTTATTGAAACTTTGGATTTATAACTAACAGAAAGTCAATAGAATAAAAAATTCTGACAATGAAAAATGTCAAATAATTCAATAAACCTGTATTTTAACGTACAAAATTTTAATAAAATTCTTCAAAATTTAAACAATACGTCCGTCAGACACCCAAAGTGAAAGAAAAATAATGGATAACGAATTTAAACTTTCCCGGTGTAAATTGTTAATAAATTTTTCGCGACGGAACACCAGGTTCAGTTTTATATATAAATTCGACGTTGATGTCAGTTAATTAATTATATATAATTACATAAGTGGATGTTTACTACATGATTGTAATATTTATCCACAGTTTACATATACAAGTTTTATAAAACTTGAGTACTAATCGTAATGACTTTAGAAACTTTAAAAACAATTGGAATTAAAATTACGGTACAAATAATATAATATAAAATATTACAGTATGTATAGTAAGAATATTAATTCCTTTCAAATTAGATTTATTACGAGAAGGTTTAATTTTTATATTTACTTTTGATACATACCTATAAGGTATTTAGTTTAAAATTAACGCGTTGGTTGAATATTTTTAATTAATGAAAATCCGTATCGTTGTACCAAAATTATGTTTCGGAAATTTATATATATATTGTGGTATACCTTTTAAATTTTAAATTAGTTTTATGACTTTACTTTTGAATTTATCAATTTTTAATGGAAATTATTACGCTAGTGCTAAGTTTAAAATGGTGATTAAACTGACAATTAATATAAAATATGAAAAATTTATGAATCAAGAACTTTTATTTTGTTCAATTTTTATATAATTTTGCCACGGTGGTTTAATTTGTGAGAGACTTATTTTTTTCTCAGGGCGCTTCATGGGGCCTCAGAACAGTTACAGAATTACCACGAAATTTAAAATTTACAGTACAAGTTATTCAAATCAAATTACAAATGTTATACATAAATATTACTCCAAAATGCAAATAAATGAAATCTGATATTTGGCGGTACGAAATAATTATACTATGTTTACAAAGCAGTTACCAATTTAAAATGAGCTTTACATATATGATTAGTCTCGAATTGCACTTGCACAGAATTTACAATATCATATTTATTTTAAATCATAAATAAACTCTTAATTTCGAAAAATGGACTATATTATATGAAATGCGTTTTTACAACAGACGAAATTAAGTCCTTAAGGGTGCCGGACTTCTGAGTTACGATCATGTGATGTTGCTCTGCGCGAAATGGGAACCTGAATTAGTTATCAAACTGTACTTAGATCACCGGATAGTTCATCTCTAACCACCATGTCGTTGTAAATTTCGAAATATGAAATTTTAAGTGACTCCTAGTTTGATTCTGCCCTACAGATGTTTACTTTTTTTAAATGACGATTTTCTCAATAACTTCCAATCCACTTTAGTTTTCATAATCCAATAATACTGTACGACCTCGGACAACCCTGTCCTCCATGAAGGTCTCTCTGCCCTCCGACCTTCTCTCTCTAACTTTTTCAGCAGACTGACTAATTTTCGTCATAAAATTCATCCCCTCTCCGTTCACACCAGCTCTACCTACCTGTTGGTGAACACACTGGGAATATGACAACCCGGTCTATTTCAGCCGGCCACAATTGACAATTGGGCTGTTGAACATCAGAATCAATATAAAAAATGTAACAAAAAACCTGGGAATATTATAACACCACCGTACTCACGGTTGCACCACGACTCTTCAAATTATCTCACAACGATATGTCCACAATCTTACGCAACAGACGCTATATTTGAACAATTTTGAAATTTATATTATTATAGATATTGGTGTATGTCACAATATATATTGTAGTATAGAAGCTTGGGCGCCAGGTTATTTTTTTCCAAGTAAATAACCAAACTTTTTAGATTTTAATATTTTATTCAACGAACATGAAACGTTAGATTCCTCACGCGTGGTTTGAACTACTCACGTGGCTTTACTACTCTTTTGTAGAGCGTCTGCTCCCGACGGCTCTCGACGTGGACATCTCTTGCCAGGCAACGACAATAAAGCTCGTCCGCCTCAATTGTTAAGAGCTTAACACACAAAATTACGCCGTTGATATGTTACAATATATAACAGATGTTTCTTAAGAAGCATATTGTTGATATTTTTGAAACGATGTCTGAGTACGTCTAAACTGACTACCGTGTTATAATTTAGTTTAATACATTCGAAAGACTAAAATTGTTGGAATTTTTGAGTTACACCAGAAGTTTTTAAATTTAACAAAAATAATAGCATGTAATGTTCGATGTTAATGGAAAGAAGTCACGTCATTACAGCAGAGGGCTTGCTTCTATTCTCGGTCGTTTGTAAGCAATTGACGAACGCTGACGCACATGAAGAGGGTGAGAATGGTGCCCAAAGTTGATTCACGGAGCCTCCAAATGATCACGTCTCCATTGATCTACGCTGGAAATTACCATTTGCTTCCTACAAACAGGATTACCTGATATTTATGGCTCTGTTGGAAGCTTAACCCAATCCCGATCTCGCCGACGCATAAATGGTCTCGCTTTTCTCTATAAAATGCCGATCACATCAGAATGTAATCTACTTTGCGAGCATTTAATTTAACGATGTGAATTAAAACGACGAAGATTTCCTTGTACGATTGATGAATATGTGCTTGGGGACTAATCAAGTAATCAGCCCGTTTCCAGGATAAAAAACCGCGATCGCAGCAAGCAACTTGGGGTCGTCTCGGAGGGTTAATTACGTTGGAGCATAGCAGTTGATTGTGATATTGATCGTAAAGTAAATACAGGCGACCGTGTGACATCGCCTTCCAATAAGAGTCTTGCCAGTCTGACGCCCGCCCCTATAATTAACTGTTTATGGCGCCCGGAATGTCATCCACACTCTCTTCAGAATGATATTAAGTGCATATGGTTGTCGGAGATGAAAATGTTAATATGGATCTTCTTGAATCTTTTGAGAAGCAGCAAGGAGGGTTCTATGAATATCTCGTTTTAAACATTGGTTGAAATGGTACTCTTGCTAGATTAGATTCATTTTCGTTATTCCACAAATGACGAAAGGGGCCCATCACAAATATTAACAAATAAAAAGTCGTAAAATGCAATTATGATAAACACTTAATAACAAACGAATTTACAGAAATACAAATAATTAGAACTACACGAACTATTCAGACAAATAATCTTCGTTCTGCACGATTCAGTAATTTCGGAAACAGAAAAGAAAGTAAAGAGAACGAACGACTGAATTTTATACAGATTCAAATAATTATATTAATAACACAAATACAGGTAAGTTTAATGTGGTTCAGAGCAGTTCGAATGAAGTAATAATCACCACTAACTAGTTAACGTTTGCATACCATTTTCCGGATGTACGGTTAAAGTCTGCGAGAATTTTGTTACTCAACGACTGGAAGGAAGTTAATTTCTTTCCACTCCAAAAATTTATATTAAATCTTGATTATCAGTACTTTTCAGACGTATTTTAATATGTGAGTTTTGGAGTATGAACGTTAAATGCGTGTTCAAGAGATCTCTCATTCTCATTAATGTAGATAAATAGATCATTATAAATTCACAAAGCACTGTGTACCCAGAATACTTTTCGAATCTGAATATATTTGATTCAGGCAGGCGATATATGATGTTGTTACTTTAATAACACTAGATAAATATTCAATTACGACGGATACCTCTAAGCCTGCGAGAGGATTCTCTCGCAGGTAACCTGCGAGGGATGTTCTCTTGCAGGCAGAACCTTGTAGGAGAGATACGAAGGGGCTACCTTTGGGGATGCCTTTTCCTCTCCGTTTTTGAACTAAGGATTCCACAAGCCGAGGCACCTCGGCCTGTTCTGAGAGGTGTATGTTCCGGGGTCACAGACCTTGGGCATACGGTAAGAGTCGTCCTCTATTCCTATTGGCATAGTCTGCCAGCTGACTGCACGGCGAGGGAAAGCTGCGACCCCACAGCAAACCCCTCTCCCGCCATCGGAAGGGCGTGGGACAACTACTAAATGCCCGACTTACCTGATGCGGGTTTTTCTAGGGTTTTCCCCGCATCACTTTTAGGTGAATTGCCGGGTAGGATCCTTAAACCATAGGTCGAGGGCCCTAGTTAACCCTTGGCTACTTTTCTACCTTTCCGCATCTCCCCTTTCACTCCCTTTCCTACGCTATAAGAGGGGAGTTACCACTATGTGGTACATAGCCTGTTTACACCTAAAAATAATTCAATTACGAAACAAATCCTGATTAATGATGAATTTAAGCTGGATCTGAATATAGTACAGATGTATTTTGTGAAAGCCTTCAGGTAATTTATTAAACAAAAATAGCGTAATCAATTATCAATTTTATACTTGTACTTTAAAAACTATCCGTTAATCTGGGACCTTAGGATCTGCGGAGCAATGCTTGCACAAGGCAGAGGTTTATACCACAGTGGGCTCTATCCAACAAATACAACAATCTGACGTAGATTTGGTTATTCAAACTGGCCAGGTGAAACCATGACGTAAGAATGCCACTGCTGACCTCATTGTGTAGTAGTGCTTAGTGTCAGTGCCTCGCATCACAGAGGTTCGTGGTATGAATGTAGACAATATTATTACAAAAACACCTGTAATTGCTGAAGGAAATTTTTTCCTTAGCTCAAAAATTTCGAGTTATGTAGCTTTTTCATCAGAATTTCGGCAGACGAATCAAACCATTGCCTACAGTAATAGTAAATTAAGTTAACGCTCGTTCTAGGTTATTTTAGGACTATGACTGTTGCCATTTTCGGGACGATTTGACGCTTTGCCAGTCCTGTATTTGGAAATAGTGTATATTTTCACACCCGTCTAATTTCCTACAAGCATCTATAAAAACATGAAGTACAAATACGAAATTTGAAATACGAATCTGTACTGAACAATTAGTAATAGATTCTGATTCTTGACTGGACCAATTCACGAATGTCAGGCATCATCTGAGAATAATTAAACATAAAATGCGAAGAAGAAGAATATATTATGGAGAGAAATTAGAAATATTTGCAATATTGGTGTTACTTTCAACATCTTGTCATTTTTAAATGCGTAGCTGTTGTGGATTCTGCAGTAGTTGATGAATAATACGCAATATTCACACCGTGTAAAGAGGCTGTTCTAGAATTATAATGAAATAACCTTATTTTTGGCTTTATACGCTTTCTTAAAGAATTTATACTTAATCGTTTAGTCATTATGAATGTAATTATCCTTAAAACTTATAAGTTCTGCGTTAAATTTAACTTTTGATAACCTCATGTCTTTTTACAATAAATTATATTTTTTACCAATATGTATATCCTTACTGATCATTATGATTGTGGACGAAATACCATTTCAAACTGATAGCGAATTACAGCTTATCTTTTCTAGAACAACCCCATCTAAAATTCTTGTAGGGTGTAAAACAGTAGAACGTAAAATTTCTCATGCGTTTAGCACGTTCTTCACTACCCTGGAATTTCCGTAAAGAGTGAATACTGTTTCCGGTTTTTTATATAGATGAAGCTATTGATTTTAATATAGAGCTGCTCATTAAATATATGTAAATGCTTCTTTTGAAGTACTGACGGTATTGACTTGATTGGTAAAACTGAAACCAAATTTTGATTGGCTTCAGATAGAACCTCGACTTCAAAGGTAAAAGGTCGGAGTTGCAGATTTAGTGGGAGTTTAATACTTATATATACATACCAATTTTTTCAATGTTCTTTCATACAAAAATATCGAGGAGAAACGTTAGCTAGAGTAAAATATAAACTCTAACAGATTATAAGGAACTTTTTCCCTGTAAAAAAAAAATGTTGAATTAATTTTGGCGAAGTATTAATTGTTTTTTATTAGCTTTATTTTAGGCCGCTTTAACTAAATTAAAACGTTATTAGCGACCTATAAATTTTTATTCAATATTACATGTTCCTAATCTACATACATTAAGTTTTATATTTTGTGAAATACATTTATCTGGATTAAATATTTCATGGTTTTATTATTATTATTATTTATTGAGGTTTATTATGGTCGCGTTGACATCTTGGTCATTGGCGACCCGAATGTTATTACAATAGATTACATAGTGTTACTATTTATATACGTCAATATTCTTAACATTAGCGATTTGGTTTAGCTATATTTGTTGACATAAGTTTGCTTCCTCGATAGATTTTATGAGAACCATGGCTTCTGTCGTTGAAGTACAAAGGTCTGAGATGTGGTGTTTTGCAATTTTAGCTCTTCTGATGCCGTTATATCTGCTGCAGTAGAAGAGTGTATGGAGAATAGTTATTGGTTGACTGCATTCTTCACATATTGGTGGAGGGCTGTTGTTTAGGGGGTGGCTGTGCGTTAGTTTCGAGTGGCTGGTTCTGATTCATGATTTTTTTTTAGTTTAATTTAGAACTTGTTTTTAGGTTGTGAAAGTCATAGATATTTTTCTGGATGTCACTTTTCTTCATTTTTATCAATTCCCTGCTCCACAGCGTTTTTTCTTGGTTATTTATTTGATTCCATATTTGATTGAGATCGCTGGTTGGACTTGCTTCAGATTGGGCTAATGTCATGTTTAGTCTTTGTTTGAGCGTTTTGAATCTTTCATGGAATGAGGGGTATTTAAATTGGGTTTTCTCCACTCGTGTTATGTTGCTTAAGATTATGAGATTGCTCAAGTATGAGATTTTTAGGCTATTCTTGTGGAATTCCCAGGTATTGTAAGGCTGGTTCTCGGGGTTCGACTAGAAGGCTCCCAATCGGGCATGTCCTGAAGATTACCGTGTCAATACGAAGGGGGGTGATGTGGATCGTGTCCAGTTTATGAAGCGTCTTTTTGTTTGCTGATTGATATAGCATATAGGCATAATCCATTCTTGATCTTATTAGAACTTTGCCCATAGTTAGTAGTAGATGCATATTTGCACCCCAATTCTTGCATGCTAGGGATTTTAATATATTCAGCCTTTTTTTTCAGTCCTGTGCTAAACGGTTTATATGCTAGGAGAAGGTTAGTTTCGGTTCAAAGATGGTGCTCGGTATTTTGATGCAGTTTACTCTAGGGATAGGTTGATCGTCTAGTTTTAGTTAGATAATTTCTTATTTATGTTTGTTTGAGAATTATATGACATTGTTCTTCTGTGCAGATAATTTAAATCCTGTTTTTGTGACCCCTCATAGAGGTTATTTAGGGCTTGTTGCATGTTCAGTTGAGTATCATCTTTATTATTTCCCTTGCGTAATATTACGATGTCGTCCGCGAATTTATGATTTTAATTATGGCTTCTTTTGATGAAATTAGATCTTTGTTAGTGGTATTTTCTCTTAGGATTTCGTCTCTTTCTTTTTGTGGCAGGTGCATTCAAATATGATGTGGTATATTGTTTGGGTTCTGTTACAGCTAGGTGGAGAAAGCTATGGGTTAATGAAGTGTGGGAGATTCAGATGCGGGTTAACAACACCTGTTGTCTTCTTGAAATAGTTTTTTGGGGAGTTTATTTTCCAATGTCAATAGAAATTTTGATCCTATTATTATTGCTAAGTGTTAAGTCCCTTCAGTATCATTTAAAATTATTAAAACCAAATGTCTAATGTGTGACTGACAAGATACTGATTATGTGATGAAATTATTACGTGAATACACTTCGGATAACTCACGTTACTACTGTATCTATACGATATAAAATTAAATAACGTTCCATGTGCCATCGAGATGGTTATTTTAACCTAATTAACCCTCATACGAATATCCTAGAACGTGTATTGCACAGGTCAATTTTTGTTTAACAGAGTTGAGGTTGGATCTATATTTATTAGTTAGTCTATCAGACAAATTTTTTGATTCTCCTAAATTACGTTTTGCCATATTAACTGTAATTGTCTAAAAGTGCTTTTATTGGTCGATATTTAGAGCTCGAGATTTAGATAATTTTACTTGTGTCGCCTTTGATGTACTGGAGTTTTAAATATGAACTTAGGTGAAGAAATAAATCTTCAATACTCGTAAATTTAATTACATATTTAGCAAAACGTATGAACATAAACGCCTATAAAAACGTATTGTTATCAGTACCAGTGTACTAAAATGTAAAAATTGTGTTAACATACACCTCTCAAAATTTGGAAGTAGCTTGGTGTTTCCGCTTTAAAAACTCGTGATGTATATTGTAAATATCAGAGGTCTTGAGGCTATGTTTCACCCCTCTTCCTCTAACTGGAACTTGCGTTTTGGGACGGACCGGCATTTCCTCATCAGTTCATCTGGTTGCTTGGAAGTTAGATATTCTGCAATTCATGTGCTTGTTAGGAAGTTTGACGACCTCAACGTGAAACTGGAACTGATGGCGACTGCTTATTTAACCAAGAGACTTGTGACAGATCGTGTAGAGCTCTCGGAGATATTCCTCAGATATGAAGATTAGATCAACGGCTGAGACGTCAGAGGCTGGCCCTATTTTCGATTGAGATTCAATTAATAAACAATATTAGTAAACGAGGTGCTAACATTACAGTGTAGTCATACAGTTCATAAAATTGGTGCCTGCGTAAGCGTAACATAACTGAAAATAAACTAAAATTTATATTCGATTTTTTAGTATAATTGCGGAACTAATTATCTGAGAAAATTACGATTGGGATTAGGATTACTTCGTAGACATTTGAAACCAAACGTGCACTATATGCTTTCGAGAATAGGCTTCTTACCTTTTTTATAATCTCATTACGAATGTTCTTTAGATCACGAAAAATTATAAACAACAATATTTCTTTCTCCATGAAGAAAAAGGACTATAGACTAGGAATAGGACTGAAAGGGGGGATACGGTAGAGCAAGGTAGCCAAGGGTTAACTAGGGCCCCGGCCTGTAGTCTTAAGAATCGTACCCGGCAATTCACCTAAAAGTGATGCAGCGAAAACCCTAGAAAACCCAGTATCACGTAGGTCGGGTATTTGGTATTTGTCTCACGCCCTTCCGATGGCTTGATAGGGGTTTACTGTAGGGACGCAGCATTCCCCTCTCCGTGCCTTGACCAGTTTAGGAGGCAGATGGTCGACTATTCCAATACGTATAGCTTACAACTCTTACCGTATGCCTAAGGTCTGAGACCCGGGAACGTACACCTCTCAAAACTCCCCGAGGTGCCAAAAAACAGAGACAGGAGAACGAATCCCTCCATCTCTCTGGTTTCTTTCTCCTTGACTCTACTGTCCATGGGGACCTTGGCTTACCGTGACCAATGCGAGACTGATATCTTACAATGACAACTTCTGAATTGAGGAGTGTGTCGATTCTTCTTTAGTCTTAATCCCAGTTTATGCCCTTGCCAGTATTCGAACTCGGAACCCCTGTCATGCGAGACGGTGACACTGAACGCTACACGACAGGAGGTTGGCATGAACAATATATTAAACTAAAATTAAATGTTTTACACTTTTCTATTGTAATAAAATTAACAAATATATTGTAACGATCAGTAACGTTCCTACTTAATTAGAAAAAAATTAAAAAAATGAATTTATCCATTTAAAGGAACAACAATAAAACGAATTTCAATATTTGATATCAGTTACATATTGAACTCACATTGAATAACAGTGTAGAATTGTGGGCAAGAAGCGGCAGTTGTTAATTTAATCGATATTTCAGAAAATCATAAAACTCACGTGGTCTCCGGTCAACGTTGTCGCGCAAAAATCGCAAAGTCGAACTTATTGGATCCAGTCTGTCTGTCTGCAAATTTGGCTAATGAATAACTAAATCTTCCAAGGTCAATTAAATTAAGTGAATTTCATAACGTGTTTCTGCTTGTAGTCCGATCGACAATAATTTATTTAAATATATGAACGGCTCCCTCAGCTCAATACGTGATCATTTGATCATTGCTATTACAACGATATAGACGGCTACGTCAGCCAAATACATGCCGCATCAATGCTCTCCCAGTTGCAATTAATATAATTATTCGCGTCAGCTGCCATGGTAAACAAAATACACTGATTGAATGGCACATAAAATCAGTACCGAAACTATGGAATTCAAAGACGTTAAATTTGGAATATATATTCCGATTATGATACTCGCAACTCCTACTAAATGAATTTTAAAAAAGCAACATCTTAAGGGGGCTAAATGGGAGTTGAAGTAATGAAGGCAAACTTTAACTAAAAGGCTTGAAAACAGGTTCTTATTAGGTTTCTCGATACCCTGAAAAATACTCGAAAAGACCCTAATGAGATGTTGAAAAGCATATTTTTGATGTTAAAATAATTTTAGAGAATAATTACTCTTAATATTTTTTAAAGGCGGGGAGAATCTTCTTCTACAGTGAAGTGTCAGCACAGCCTATGACATCAGTCTGTCAAATGATAGCTGTGTTAAACATACTGGCAAATTACATACAACTTTATAAAATTCAATGCACGCATTGGTATAAATAATATATTGCCTATCGTAAACGATTTGTTGTTGGATGTAGATAATGTTTATGATCTTATTTTGTGATATATTTAGGTTTTTGTACGTTATTTATGGTCGTTAATTATGTTTAAAGGTTCATTTTGATTTACAGAGATAACAGGCTAAAATTATGACCAGAACGTAAGTTATAATTGTTTTTATGAGTTGAATACTTTTATTAAATTTCTTAATCTCTCTCGAAATTTCTTAATAAAACTGACTTATTCATGACACACTTTAGTAGAAAAGCGTTAGAGAAGTGACGCTTTAAATGTTAGTGTAATTTATTATTATTTAAATTAATTCGTGTAAAGAAAACTTCATTACCCCAGAAAACTGGTTTATTGAGTTCCAATGTCTCTTTTCAATAAATTGTAATAAGTAATATTTTTTACTGTTAGATTTATAGTACGAAACCCCCATAGTAAAAACTCGGATTTTCGAATAGGGTTATAAGGCTTGTGAGGAACACACACGCCAAGAGAAAATTACCTTGGGTATTGGAAAACCGAATTTTGACATTGAACTGATACAAGGCTATATTTACCGTGGAGAATGCTGGGAAAAAGGATTGTTTTTATAAAAAACAATTATTGACAAAAGATTCTCACAAAACACAACTAAAATTACATAAATTCATTATATATAGCGCAATATAATTGAGTAAAGAAATTGATCTTATGACCTCAAAATAATCATATAAATGTTCACTTAGACTGTTTAAAATCTCCGAATGTTTCAAAAATTGAAACCAAAACGAAACACAAAAAACAAATTTCTCTATGTCTCTGAATAATTTTTAAAAAACGGAGAAATAAACTAAAATTAAATTTCTTGATGTTAACAATAAAAATCACATTGAATTGTGCTAAAACATCGCTCCACAGGCACAAAAATTTATTCGACCACTGTCTATCGTGGATCGAAACAATGTTTAAAAATTTTGGCGCTCAAAATGCCGCGCAGGGCTAGAATTTGGACCTTCTAAATTTCGGGAGTCTGCTTTCTCCTACGATGCACAGGCCAGGCCCGGGACTGCACTTTGCGTAGACGATTGGCAAGAAAAAGTCTTCCAGGAAAGAGGCAGCGTTTTCAGAGTGTCACTCTCTCGTAAAAACGTTCCCCAAATAATAATATGGGCTGCAAGTACAGTTTCGGTAAAGAAAAACAAAACCTATCAATGTAACTGTCAAAAGGGATAAGAATAATTATAAAATAAATTTATATTATGTCTGCATAAACATGGGATGTTAAATACATAATTGCATAAAATATTATTAATTTTTTAGTAAATATTTGCAGTAGGATGCTGTGAAGTTTCTTTTAAGAAGCAAATGATTTGTTTGCCACTGCTACATATCCTTAATTTTTGTGGTTGCAGCTATTCTGAACATCTTGTGCAAGGAGTTCATGGCGATGAACGTGTCGACCATCTTGTTCCTGAGCAACTACGAGATGTATGGACGCGAGACGGCGGCTGCGCAGTATCTGCTGCAGTTGGCAGGATATTTGGGACTTCCGGTAGTGTCCTGGAACGCCGATAACTCGGGCCTCGAAAGGGTGAGCGGAACACTCAAACTTGTCACGTGTGGAAATCTATACACATGGAAGGCCAATGTGAGGTTGTAACGCGGTATTGCCCTATTTCACTTACAATGTACTTTTAAAATCAAGAAATAGTTTTTCTGTTCTTGCTTAATTCGTTCTATTAAGCTATATCTATTGCATCAGTCCTGCGTTTTATAGGAGATACATATAAAGTTAACTCTCAAAATTCGATATTTTTACCATTTTCCATAAATAAACTACTGCTTCGGCCAAGTGTGGCCAAAAATGTAATAATCGTTGTCCCTAGCCCTTACATGGTGTCCTTATGTACTCCTAGATCGCTACCTCGCCGAGCTATGTTTTCTCACTCGCTTGTAGCTTCAACCTTGCACAGAAAAATTATCTCGCATTCACTGCCGGTAAACGTGTGACCCTTCCTTCGTCAATGAGGTTTCTAAGAGCAGCGCCTGAAAACTTACAAAGCGCTTGTCATTAAGGCAAACTCTGGTCAAGACTGACGATCAACCGTCTGGAATCACAAAGATTTTTTTTGTTTCTAAATCTACATCCTTGTATACGAAAGAATAATTAAGGAACTGTTTCACATTCTTCAACGAGGTTTCGCAACCTCTCGTATAACTCGCAATTAGTCGTCTAGAAGTACAATGTGACCAACCCAAAAAGTACCATAACATTCCACAATTTTCATTGAGAAGTTAAACTTAAATTTGTATTAAATAATTGAGATTTCTATCTAATGTATGACTTGCGTGACTGTCAACTTCTAATCACAAGGTTCACATATCGCGAAAAATATTATTATTTTAATTTATTGTAGAAGCACTCCATTGTAGTCCTGATCTGACTCCACACATAGGGTTACATGAAATAATTTTCTTAAATAAATTCTCCAGTATTATTTTTTGTTCGTTTCTCAGGCTGAATAAAAAATCTTATAATGAGTTAATACGATAAACTGCTGACGTTTGGAGGAAACGCTTTGTTTCAAAGGACTGGAAATACTGCTGACTGTTTAAATGCCCCATGTACTTAATTTATTATTCAACATCATATCTACCTTACTAATTTCTCCTGAAGAAAATTATTTTTTCTCTAATAGATAAATACACAATTAAAGTAGCCGAAAGAATCGTTTGAAAATCATTCTAGAAATCAGATTAATTTCCATCTATACGAAGAAATTTTCATTTTATTGTTTACTGCTTAATATGTAGCTTGAAAGAAATAAAACGTAATAAATGGTCAGTTATAAATAGCAAATAAAATGTCTATAAGAGTTTTTAGAAAAATTGTTTGATAAAAATAATATACTTAGCTAGTTCTAAAATTTATTTCACAAAATGTAAAATTCTGCTTTTATAAGGAAATCTTTTAATTATATTTAAATATATCTTAAGTGTTAAATGGGGGAAGTAAAGCACCCCAGCAGTACTATATTCTACGTCTGCGATAAATTCTTGTGTATTTGCTGTCCAATATGAGACCTGTTGGGGTATTTTATTTCATTCATATCTACCACATTGCGGGTTATCTCTCTGTACAAAGCTTTAGAACGTGCTATAATGATGATATAGGTTACTCGTCCAGCTGCCTCCTAAACTGGTCGAGGCACGGAGTAGGGAATGCTGCGTCCCCACAGCAAACTCCTCTCCCGCTATCGGAAGGGCGTGGGACAAGTACCCAATGCCCGACCTACCTGATGCAGGTTTTTCTAGGGTCTTCCCTGCATTTCTTTAGGCGAATGCCGGGTCCTTAAAATATAGCCTGGGGGCCCTAGTAACCCTTGGCTACCTTCCTCTACCCTTCCGCATCCCTACTTTCAAATCCCTTCCTATGCTATTAAAGTGGAGTTGCCCAACGTGTATTACCCTCATGTAGCCTGTTGCCCTAAAAAAAATCCAGCCAATAAAAGGGCTATTCTCTCGCAGGCAGAACCTTGTAGGAGAGACACGAAGGGGCTACCTATGGGGATGCCTTTTCCTCTCCGTTTTTGAACTAAGATTCCCACAAGCCGAGGCACCTTGGCATGTTTTGAGAGGTGTATGTTCCGGTGTCACAGACCTTGGGCATACGGTAAGAGTTGTTCGCTATTCCCATTGGAACAGTCGGTCAGCTGCCTCCTAAACTGGTCGAGGCACGGAGAAAGGGAATGCTGCGTGCCCACAGCAAACACTCCTCCCGCTATCGGAAGGGTGTGGGACAAGTACCCAATGCCCGACCTACCTGATGCAGGTTTTTCTAGGGTATTCCCTACATTACTTTTAGGCGAATGCCGGGTAGGATCCTTAAAACTATAGCCCGGGGGCCCTAGTTACCCCTTGGCTACCTTCCTCTACCCTTCCGCATCACTCCTTTCAAATCTCTGCCTATGATATTAAAGGGGAGTTGCCACTATGTGGATTACCCTAATGTAGCCTGTTACCCTAAAAAAATCCATCCAATTAAAATAAAATTATGCTCAGTGTTATTTTTTTTACCAGAAAAGTAATTAAGTTATTTGACTTCATAATTTTATTTATTTGCGGATACTGAATTCAATTTATTCATGACAAATGTGTAGTGATCTGGAGTTGTTCAACCTATTCACATCATCAAATCCTCTGCCAGTCTTCCTCGCCATTTATTGGGTTCGCACGTGCAGCAAATCGAAATTGAAATTGAAAAGGGTATGAGTTTCCATTGAGCAGCTTTGTAGCGGGCGGTATTACTAGGAATTATTCTCTCAGGATCATTATATATCAATATGAAATATGAAAGGTTTGAAAGTTGATGTCTTCGATAGATTTGTAGTGTGTGAGCGAATACGAAAGTGCATGCTAGTGAAGAAGAATACGTTTCTAAAACGTTTTAGCTAGTGATGATACACAATCCAAAATTTACTCGGAAAATTGTGGTGAGCGTATTATGCAACCCGTCGTACAATTTATGAAGGAAATGGAAACTGTTGTGGAATTCATAATTTAGCGTATGCAATTATATAAATAATAATTATTAAATGAAAATGTCTTTTTATTATTAATGTAGTTGTGACCAGTATTTGTTGTTCTGGAATAGTGAAATTATTTTAATGCAAACAATATTGACTGTATTTAATAATAGTTACGAATGGAATTTTATAATAGTTATGAATGGAATACATTCTTATATTCTCGCTTAAAATGTTTTAGGATTATGGCAACATTATATTTATAAATGAATATTAGGAGCATTAACTACATTAATAAACATATATATTATGGTTTTATGAATTAATACTACATGAAATCATTTCTACCGTACTACAATAAAGAATAAATAAACTTTGTGTTTCGAATGGTTGGTTTTAAAATATAAATTTCAAATACAGGATAATGTTTTATTAAAAGATAATTGCAATGATGTTAATATGTCATAGACTCTACAGAGACTGAGAAATGAGTTAGTATTTGTACATAAATTCTAATAATATCATATCATTATGTCCTATAAATTAAAGAATTTTCTTTGACATGTGCAGGTTTACTATAATATAATATAATTATTTACATTCTTTAATTCAATGGAAGTTAAGTTTAAGCACAAGTTTCTGGAGTTCCTTTTGAATTTGTTTTTATTATTTATTAAATATAGAATTACCATCATAAATGCACTCCTGCATGAAAAATTTGAAGTTTTTCTTGATTTGTATAAATTTTGTTGTTTTTGTATTAACGTCTGACTTGGATGTGAATCGTTGGCTATTATTTATCATAAATATAATTAATGGTTGAATATACTTTTTTTAGAGTGAAAGGCTACACGAGGGTAATCCACGTGTTGGCAACTCCTCTTTAATAGCATAGGAAGGGAAGCGGAAGAGTAGAAGAAGGTTGCCAAGGGTTAACTAGGGCCCCCGGGATATAGTTTAAGGATCCTACCCGGCATTCGCCTAAAGAAATGCAGGGAAAACCCTAGAAAAACCTGCATCGGATCGGGTAGGTCGGGCATTTGGTACTTGTCCCACGCCCTTCCGATGACCGGAGAGGAGTTTGCTGTGGGGACGCAGCTTACCCCTCGCCATGCCTTGGCCTGTTTAGGAGGCAGCTGGCCGACTATTCCAATAGGAATAGCGGACAACTCTTGCCGTATGCCCAAGGTCTGCGACCCCGGAACATACACCTCTCAAAACAGACCGAGGTGGTTGAATATACTTTTTTTTTTTTTTTTTTTTAGGGCAATAGGCTACATGAGGGTAATCCACTTAGGGCAACTCCCCTTTAATAGCATAGGAAGGGATTTGAAAGGGGGGATGCGGAAGGGTAGAGGAAGGTAGCCAAGGGTTAACTAGGGCCCCCGGGCTATATTTTAAGGATCCTACCCGGCATTCGCCTAAAGGAATGCAGGGAAAACCTTAGAAAAACCTGCATCGGGTAGGTCGGGCATTGGGTACTTGTCCCACGCCCTTCCGATAGCGGGAGAGGAGTTTGCTGTGGGGACGCAGCTTACCCCTCGCCATGCCTTGGCCTGTTTAGGAGGCAGCTGGCCGACTATTCCAATAGGAATAGCGGACAACTCTTGCCGTATGCCCAAGGTCTGCGACCCCGGAACATACACCTCTCAAAACAGACCGAGGTGCCTCGGCATGTGGGAACCTTAGTTCAAAAAAACCAGAGAGATGTGAGAGCATCCCCAAAGGTAGCCCCCGCCAGAGCTCTCTGGGAAGGTTCACCTGCGAGAAATCCTCTCGCAGGCTTACTTTTGATCCTAGTTGGTTGAATATACTGACACATTTGAGCAATAATATTGAATGAAGGAGGCCTGCGAGAGGATTTCTCGCAGGTGAACCTTCCCAGAGAGCTCTGGCGGGGGCTACCTTTGGGGATGCTCTCACATCTCTCTGGTTTTTTTTGAACTAAGGTTCCCACATGCCGAGGCACCTCGGTCTGTTTTGAGAGGTGTATGTTCCGGGGTCGCAGACCTTGGGCATACGGCAAGAGTTGTCCGCTATTCCTATTGGAATAGTCGGCCAGCTGCCTTCTAAACAGGCCAAGGCATGGCGAGGGGTAAGCTGCGTCCCCACAGCAAACTCCTCTCCCGCTATCGGAAGGGCGTGGGACAAGTACCCAATGCCCGACCTACCCGATGCAGGTTTTTCTAAGGTTTTCCCTGCATTCCTTTAGGCGAATGCCGGGTAGGATCCTTAAAATATAGCCCGGGGGCCCTAGTTAACCCTTGGCTACCTTCCTCTACCCTTCCGCATCCCCCCTTTCTAATCCCTTCCTATGCTATTAAAGGGGAGTTGCCCAATGTGGATCACCCTCATGTAGCCTGTTACCCTAAAAAAAAAAAAAAAAAGAGCAATAATATACCTTTTTTTGTACAACCGTCTGCATGTTGTTACTGAAGAAACTTGACACACAAGTATAACTATACCTTTTTCAATAATTATAATTTTCTATTTCCTGGAAGAATATCCCCCAGAAAATTATACCATACGCCGATAAAGAGAAAAAAAGAAAATATGCAAAGTGTTCGGTTCACTCAACATTGAAGTTATTCTGAAAAATTTGTAATAAGCGTATTAATGTTCCTTTCACAATTTAATTTAATAATGACAGATAATACTAGGAATGTTGCTCTTTGAACTCTACAATTTATTTTATATATAAAATACTATATACTATAATACTATAAAATTGTATAAAATGTGATTTTCTCCTAATTAAATGATAAGCCTCTGTCAGAAAACAATACACTAAAGGCAGCACTGGCTACTTATTCTAAGGTCTCGTGTTTGTTCTTTATTATTAAAAATAATTACGCCTGCAAACAGTCTTGCCTCAGGAAATTGTAATGGTTTTTCCTCAAGTAATTTTTATAATTGAAAAACATGGAGCTGTAATTGTTCTATGTGGATTTCCACCTCCTTACTTGTCCCTAATCATAACAGAACGTGTCACCAGAATAAGAGTCTTATTGTCCTTATTTTATTTTCTTCGCGTTAATTTAATACCAGGTTTAATTATAATAGTAAAATATAACAATTTATTATTTCGCAATATTTACTGTTTGGTAGATTCGACAACGTAATAATAATTCAATTACATTTGGAACCGTACTAGTTTAAATTATTATAATATTCCAAATTGAAGAGATATTTGAGAGAATTTTGTAATGTCAAATACGAAATATTTTAACCTGTATTTAAAATAATGAATCTTTTCTAATCCCCGAGTTGCACGTTAACTGACAATTAGATATTCTTGGGTAAAATGATCGAATTGCAGTTATGAGCGCTACCCAGAGGGGAATCTGGGAAGATGATTCCATTATGAGTAAGACACATACCTCGTTTCATAAATCGAGGGCGCGCTAAATTAGACTCCTGGGACCAATTAAAACAGTTAAATATATTGGGTCCCCTCATTAGATGAATTTATGGGCGAACCGCCTATTCTCTCGGGTTTCGTTGCCGTCACCATTAAATTACCGTGGCAATCGTCTGATGTACTGTGGTTCGCGGCTTATTTAATAGCATATGTGGTTATTTGCCCTGATTGTTTGCGCGCAAAGTTTGGGGACTATCTGATAATTATTTTAAAACCAGCTTCTTTCCTGACGTTTAATATTATTACGCTGTCCTTGAAAAAAATATTAGGACGATTTTTATAATGAACGAGTAGTTTTAGGATCGTGTACAACGTTTGATACTTAAATATTTTTCATGTGTGTGAATACAGATTGAATGTCGTCAGAAAATCATTGATACAAACTACATTATTTCAACTTTCTAAAATAACTACCATACCATTATAAAGTAAGAAATGGGAAAACACATGACGTAAAACACTTAAATATTTAGCCACAAATTTCTATAGTTCATTAATTAAATCGTTTAAAGTAAGTATAATACTTTAAGGTGAGATAAGTTTATGGAATATTGTCAATAATATTAAATATTAATTATTAATAATTTAATATTAATATTTAATAATTTTTTAAATTTTCCTGCGTCAAGGATTTCTTACTTCTGAAAATTCTAGTGAAAAATTACTTAACATTTATCAAATTGTGTTGGTTCAGATCGCATTTAAATAACCCGAATTTACATCCCCCAACTAATCAAGGATGATGTGAAGAGCTGCTGAACAAATGAGTCATTTAACGCCCTGCTGAAAACAGGATAAGTTTTCGAGGAAATTAGTGTCTCTTTTAGTGGCATATGTTTCAATTAAAACTCAACTAAACTCAATGAATTTGTTTTGAAACTAATATGGGACGGGATTGAAGTGATTTATCTTGGCGGTGGTTCGAAATCCCAGGCCAATTACTCGTTCAGACTTCTGACGAGATCCTCCCCGAAGGCCCTTAAATCTGCTAACAGTAAGATGGCCGTGCGGAGACACAAGAAGAAATATATCTTAAGTTCGATTTCATACTAACCCAGCTTAAGTGGAATGCAGTAAATGGCTGGTTATTATACGTTTTGTTTCCTAAATAGCATATGAATATTTCAACAAATATACCTTAAATAAACTGTCATTATAATTAATAACTAAATCTTATGGTAAATTAATTCTGAATAAATGTAAATGGGTGTGTTTAGATGTAGTAAAATGAAATAAAAATTTAGGTCAGTGTGCTGTGTTGTTTTTGTAATATCCCGGAGAAGTACTAATTGAAAATGATGGACTTGTTTATGGTTCAAAATTTAGGACGGTTTTTGGTATTAACTTAAATGTAAAACGAATCTTACGAAGCGTACTGTATGGCTCACCAAGGAGGATGTGAGCAGCAGCATGTCCTTAATATTCTCCTTCTAAATTATCCCAAAACTTTTTATTTACAAATTTATGCAAATTAGATTGTTAAAGTTAAGTACGTTAACAACAATTTACCAATCAAAAAGATTAAGACCAAATTTCTTTCATCGTACTATCTTGTTATGAAACCTATAATATATATATATATGTATTGTGGTAATTAAAAGGAAATAATTAATTAATAAACAGAAATTTGAACTCGCATTGTTAGCGGCATAAAACACACAGGTTGTACACAAGAATGTGGTACTAAATGCCATGTTTGTGGGTAATTGTAGGCTGTTTGGTTCGCTAGTCGCGCATAGCAGAGTCTGTGGGGAGGCGAGCTCCAGGAAAGTCATCTTGGAAATTTAGCAGTGGTCAGACGGAAAGTATAACATCCAGAAAGTGTCTGGATAGATGTAACAACAGAAAAAAAATTAGAACATTTTCAAGTTGCAGTCTGTGAATTAACCACGTAATACTCAACGCTAAATATTTAGAGCGCAGAGTCTAAATGGTTATATTCTCGATTTAGACCATTGTCTTCGATTTTGGGAGCACAGGAAACTGCATCCAGCATTTAATAAACATTGGAACGAGCGAATTATATTTCCTAAACAAACTGTGAACCATTTTGCAAACTAAAAGAGTTTATTAGAATCAGTGTTAAAAATGGACTGTCTATAAAGTGCGATAAGTGTGTATGTACGAACGAGCCAAATTTCCTTGAGTACCAGAGACAGTAAGTTAAACTGTCACAGAATTACTATTTGTAAATTCAATTGTCGTCAGATTTCGAATTTCGTTCAGAATTTAGAATTCATATTTTATGTTTTGTTACTTTGTAATAATCTATTGATGAAGTAAATCCATGATAGCTTCTTAAAATTTATTTATTAACAAGTAGTTCTTTATTAAAGGCCCAGTAAACGACCCTGATATATATTCATTTTGTTGTAAAAGATTAATTATTAATGTAAGTTGAAAGGTAATTTCTTAATAACTGTTGTAAATTCATTCTATAACGTATGTAAATGTAATTGTTTGTGCGTTAATAGATTAATTTGTTTGTCTATTTTAAAATATTGATTATTATTATAACATCCTATCATTTTAATATTTAAATTGCTACAAAATTGACGCATTAACGTCCACGATTTAATTGTCTTAATTAGTGATTACTACAAATTGTTGCTCTAACGTGGGGCTTATTTTCCTTTGATTTTATGAGATTTGCGTTTATAAAGTCTAATTGTTTAATTGTCATTTTGCATTTTTAATGGACGCTTAATGATTACTAAATATATTATATTAAATTAAATTGAATTTTTAAATAATTGATCCATTAGGGTTAATTATAAAACCTCCTAAAATTTAAAGTTAATCGAAAATATTTTAAAAATATTATGTTTTAGGTAAACAATATTTTATTTACAAATAAATTTTTAAACTGCAATTGTTGTTAAATCGGTCAAACGAAACAACCTTTAAATAGTCGAATCTATTATTATAAAAATAATTTAAAATTACACGTTCAAAATTATTTTGTTGTGTCTAAACATAAAATCATTTAAATTGGAATAATGCAAACATTTTAGATGAAAAATGCAAATATTATTCCTGACTGATGAACGAAGTGTTTTACAGTTTCGGCCATTAACGTTGAAAAATATATCAATGATTTAATTTAGAATTTGTAATTCCTTGTTATTGTAACCCATTTATCTAATTCTATTGTTATTTTAAATTCAACAAAACTCTCAATACCTGTGTAAATATAAAAGACATACACTTCGCTACGTTTGCACAAATCGCACCTTAGAAATTTATGTTCAACTACATTTCATGTAATTAATTGTAAGTAATGTTCTATATATATATATATATATATATATATATATATATATTACAAAATAGTATTATAATTATCATGTTGGTAAAATTTAGTTTTCATGGAATTTTTAGATAGCGAATTTATTTAATAGCAATTTACAACACCTGAAGAGGTCCCAAAAAATAGAGATGAAACGTCATATTATTATGTTTGATATTTTTTATAATAAATTTCTGACTATAGGCTGATGTTTTTTCATTTATTTAAAGATGTAAAATAAATATAATTGAAAATGGAATTATAATGATTGTTGGTCGAATATTAAAAATCCCTATTAAGTATATATATATATATATATATATATGTTAAATGAATTTATATTCTGATACAAAAATGGTAGAGAATTTTGAAAAAACTATATTTTACAATCTCCAAAAACCGTATCACATTCAAAAGTAACATTTGAATATAAAACTAATATATCTTTTTTTTAGTGTATTATGAATTTTGATGTAAAACGGGTTTATTCGTGTGGCGCAAAGAAATGTAAAGAATTACATCACCAGTTTTGTTTTACCGTAGAATTTAAATAACATTTTTAAAAATTCTTTAACTGACCATTTTTTTAAGTATATTTTAATTTGAGTGATACGAACCGATTCTAATAATTTCTAAAATATTAAGTGTGATATGATGGCAATTTTTGCACCTGTAAATGAGTAAATTGGTAATGAATGTGGCTAATGAATATGTACGCCTGTTTATATAGAATAACTACGTACCATTCAATTAGACCACTTTAATGTCTGTATGAATAACATCTACTCTAAAACATATCTGCACTGAAAATTTGTAGTGCTTGACTATTTCTGTCTTACATTTAAAACGTGCCGTTTGAATATCAGAGCACGAGTTCTATTAGTGATTTAATCTGCACCCATTTCTATTTCCTGTTCCAGTGACAGAAACGGATTCTAGATGTGACACTAATAATACACTTGAATATAGCGAAGGGGATTTTTGACGTTGAAACGTCTCAGTGTAAATTCGAGACATTTTAAGAAGTTATTAGGGATTGCTATGTTACGTAATTTAGAACGGATTTTAAAACGGTTTATTCCCAACAGTATTTTTTTGCCTTAATGTTTTTAATGTTCTATATATTTTCAGCAACTAATTTGTACTCATGATCATTGTTATTCTGACGGATTTATTATTCTTGAGAATCTTGTTTCTATTTTGTAGGGTTGTTGCTAGAAGAAAAAACCTTCCGTGTTAAATATTGTCACTTACACCCTCTTCCATTATTACCTTCTAAAGCTCATAATTTGTTGAAACCGTGCTAACGTTCAATAATCGTTCAGCGAATGGAAGCCAACGTTCTTTTCACTAAGAGGTTTCCGCTATATACATTTGTCTCAGCGAGGAAGTATCGATTCTTGTAAAAAGCCTATGGCACATGATCTTAACCACAGAAACATAGAAATTTATATGAAAATTAACGTTGCAGAAACAACGCTTTTTTTTAGGGCAATAGGCTACATGAGGGTAATCCACTTTGGGCAACTCCCCTTTAATAGCATAGGAAGGGATTTAAAAGGGGGGGATGCGGAAGGGTGGAGGAAGGTAGCCAAGGGTTAAGTAGGGCCCCCGTGCTATAGTTTAAGGATCCTGCCCGGCATTCGCCTAAAGAAATGCAGGGAAAACCCTAGGAAAACCTGCATCGGGTAGGTCGGGCATTGGGTACTTGTCCCACGCCCTTCCGATAGCGGGAAAGGAGTTTGCTGTGGGGACGCAGCATTCCCTTCTCCGTGCCTCGACCAGTTTAGGAGGCAGCTGGCCGACTATTCCAATGGGAATAGCGGACAACTTGCAGAAACAACGCTTTTTTTTTAGGGCAACAGGCTACATGAGGGTAATCCACTTAGGGCAACTCCCCTTTAATAGCATAGGAAGGGATTTGAAAGGGGGATGCGGAAGGGTAGAGGAAGGTAGCCAAGGGTTAACTAGGGCCCCCGGGCTATTATTTAAGGATCCTACCCGGCATTCGCCTAAAGGAATGCAGGGAAAACCTTAGAAAAACCTGCATCGGGTAGGTCGGGCATTGGGTACTTGTCCCACGCCCTTCCGATAGCGGGAGAGGAGTTTGCTGTGGGGACGCAGCTTACCCCTCGCCATGCCTTGGCCTGTTAAGGAGAAAGCTGGCCGACTATTCCAATAGGAATAGCGGACAACTCTTGCCGTATGCCCAAGGTCTGCGACCCCGGAACATACACCTCTCAAAACAGACCGAGGCGCCTCGGCATGTGGGAACCTTAGTTCAAAAAAACCAGAGAGATGTGAGAGCATCCCCAAAGGTAGCCCCCGCCAGAGCTCTCTGGGAAGGTTCACCTGCGAGAAATCCTCTCGCAGGCTTCCCTTTTACTTATTCCAATAGGTTTTATTTTTTTTATTTTTTTTAGGGCAACAGGCTACATGAGGGTGATCCACATTGGGCAACTCCCCTTTAATAGCATAGGAAGGGATTAGAAAGGGGGGATGCGGAAGGGTAGAAGAAGGTAGCCAAGGGTTAACTAGGGCCCCCGGGCTATGGTTTACGGATCCTACCCGGCATTCGCCTAAAGAAATGCAGGGAAAACCCTAGAAAAACCTGCATCGGGTAATTCGGGCATTAGGTACTTGTCCCACGCCCTTCCGATAGCGGGAGAGGAGTTTGCTGTGGGGACGCAGCATTCCCTTCTCCGTGCCTCGACCAGTTTAGGAGGCAGCTGGCCGACTATTCCAATAGGAATAGCGGACAACTCTTTTTTTTTTTAGGGCAATAGGCTACTTGAGGGTAATCCACTTAGGGCAATTCCCCTTTAATAGCATAGGAAGGGATTTGAAAGGGGGGATGCGGAAGTTTTTATTTTTTTATTTTTTTTTAGGGCAACAGGCTACATGAGGGTGATCCACATTGGGCAACTCCCCTTTAATAGCATAGGAAGGGATTAGAAAGGGGGGATGTGGAAGGGTAGAGGAAGGTAGCCACAATTGCAGTAGTATTAAATATTATGTAATATATTTATAATATCAAAATCAGGATTAATTATATATTTCTCTGCTTCATATCCTTCTAGATTATTTGAAACATATTTCCGTTGAAGCTAAACAAACCGTAAACGTCAAAATTTGGTGAAAATGATGATGGTTTTGTATACCGTAAATATACGTACACGCGTACAGGCTGACCTGAAATGGATGCAAATTTGTTCGGCTTGGGATGTCTGTAGAATTATCTCGATTCTGAGCAAACGTTATCTGAGCGGAAATTAAATTGGGGATACTCTCTGATATATTTGATTATTGATCTACATAGGATTCAGATTTCTGTGGAACACATCTCCATTAGTGCATAGTAACGTATTAATTTAGTAATAAATATTTTTATCAAAATTAAGTTCCAAGAAATTCTTTCATTAATTAATTTAATAACATAGAATCATTACCATTGAAATACTTAGAGGAAGATTTTGTTTCGTCTCCTACTTAAAATGTATACACGAATCCAAAAAATCCAATATACCAATGATTATTACATCGAAATATTTAAATACAATATTACCCAGTAAGTAAGAAATCCGTTAGGAAAATTCAGGTCATTTTAACACTTCTGCCCATTAAAGCATTTTTAGCACAGATATTTTATTCTGCCTTTATATTCTCGGAGGTCTCAACGAGACAACGGTTATTAATTTTTTCCAATGATAAATGTTAATAACAATTTTCCTATATTTTAATTTAGTCATTACTAAGGGGAAATCAATGTACTGTCTATAGCATTCCTAATTATTTCAAACGACTAGTTTATTTTCTGACTAGCTTGGGTATTACATTACACATATTAAAAATAGATCAAAAATTGAATTAGGAAAATCAGAAAATTTTCGAATCTCAAAAGCTCTCTTTCTCTCCGTAGCTCCATAACCCTTGTAGGGCCTTGGCCCCCTTGAAAACGTCAGCCCGTACTTTCTGATATTTTCCATTCCAATCTCGGACTCCTATGCTGCGTAGATCTTCCATCCAATCGTCCAGCTATCTCTTCCTCGGCCTGTCACTAATTCTTCACCGAATTTCCTGTTCTCTATTCGCTGTCCATGTCGCTCCTACCTCAATCTACTTCTTTAATTACCGTTACCAGATCTAGTTCTCCATAAAACAACTGGATTTCTGCATGTGTTCTAATTCTCTGTTCTTTATTCCCCTCCACAGCAGTTTTTCGTAATATTTTCCTTTCCCATATTCTTTTGTCAATGTCCAAGTTTCTGCCACATACTTGACGACTGGTTGGATTATTACTAGAAAAACTCTCAACTTCAACCTTCATCATATAGAAGACGATCTAAGTAGATACAGAAATACGCGATAACATTGAGTGGTAACTGGTGCGTGTGTTATGTGCTACAGCACATTAATTAAGAATTATTTCTTGTTTTCTTAAGATGATTTATAATATTTGTATTTTAACCATGTGAATTTCTGATTCAATTTCTAAGACTTTAAACTTCCCGCCATGCGGCGCACGTGTTCCCGATAATGCAACCAGCTGGCTATCTGTGTACTACCCACGACTGTAAAACACTATTTCTGTATGAAATGAGAAATGCGCACGCGCAGTATTTAGTTTCATCCCTCTGTACAACCTTTTAACATCATCACAAAAAACCCTTTTGGTGCTCCTTCATCTGAGCACATACAAAAAAGGACCGTGCCGTTCTCTGATACTATCGCTGTTGTTGTCTTATTAATATTTTTTATAGTTATCCTTGATTTGGATAAATTAGCACATAACTTAAACAATCCACGCGCCGCCATGCGAAACATCTATTAGCAGACAGCATTCTTTCTTACTAGGTCTGTACTTAATTATTCTCTTTAATAACCGACCCGAGGTCTTAAATCATGTGACTCTCTCCACAATACAGCCGTCTAAGATTATCTCAGTTTGATCACGGTGATCTCAGTTTTCTATCATGTATTTTGTTTTTCCTTCGTTCACCCGTAGTCCTTTCCTTCTTCCCTCTGGCTCAATTCCATAGAGAAAATGTCTGATTTCTGCTTATCAAGGAAACTTCATCTTCAAAGGCCAGACACTGATTTTTTCTATTGAAAATTGTTCCTCATCTGTTACTTTCCATTCCTGATAACGTTCTCTAAGGCCACTTTGAAGCATAACGTCGACAGTATATCTCCTTGTCTAAGTCTTCTTTTCACTTTAAAGGAGTCTGACAGTGCTCCTTTGATTTTGTCTTGCTCAGTTATTTTGACTAGACAAACAAGTTTCTTGACTTTCTACATTATAAATTATTGTAGCTTTCTCCTTTCCTCCATTCAGGCGTGGAAAGCAGAGCAGGTGTCACTCCAGAGCTTCAGACAGTTGGTTTCTACCTCTCAATTTCCCTGAAGACGAACTGAGTTTAATGTCTGTTCTAAGCCTTGTGTATTTATTTTAATTCAATTTTGTACGATCCTCATTCGCGTTCGTATTTATTTTGCATACGATAGCTAAATTTTTATTACACTTTAAATATTATTATACTTTTATGTCTGTTTTTATTCATAAGATATATTTAACGACCATGAATAGAATTCTTTTTATAATTTAGTTTAATTAAAGAAACGTTGTTGTACTGATAAATTAAAATTTTATGATAAATAATTTTTTGGTGAATTATAAAATATGTCTGTTAAGGGTCGTTAAATATATCTGATTTTTATTTCTGTTTGGCTTAATTTCTGATCTCACTTTCACACATTCTGTTCCTACCTTACTCTATGTCGGACACTATGAAATAGGTTAATAAAGTGTCTACAACATCAAACTTTCAACTGAAAACTAACTTCATGTCAGTTTAATTTCTATTGTTCTTATACTGAACAAAGCAACGGAGGCCAGGGTGCACAAGTTCAAGCCACAGTCTCCTATAATTAATAAGAATCTTAAGCAGCCATTGGGAATTTCATTGTGAAAACAGCAAACGTTAAAATTTCGTAACACGCACAAAACAACTATATTAAACGAGCATAATAATGCGTTCAATGGTTTCTATAAAGGCAAGTAACCGAACAGTTTTAGTTTATCTCTTGTTCTCATATATCTATTTATTTTATTTTTTTCTGAAACAAGAAGAGTTAAATCCGTTAAATAATGTGTTAAATAGTAAGTAGCGTGTTGGTGTGTTGGTATACTTAGAAAAGTGGAATTAATAAGATTTTATTACATATAATATCGTACGTTTTGCGTGACATTTTGTGTAACAGCGAGTATTTTGAAAGTAAAATACAATAATATTTTATTTCTTTAAGATATTATTATTACAATGCTTTTAATTTTAGTCTTTAAGTTATATGTCAACGCTTATGCACGAATTATAAAAATTCTCATCTTGTCATAGGCAATCGAATCTTTTCCTCAAGGTCTGCCTAGGCTCGTGCTGACTTGCTGATTTAAATTGTAATAGACGATCCCGTCGTGTTGTTATTCCACCTAAATTGTTAATATTTCATTGAGAAAAAAACTACAGTAATTTAACTCGGTATTTAATTTATTCTGCTCTCCAACATCTCGTTAAAAATAATGACAATACTACAGTTCTATCTCAATGTGTACAAAGTTTACAAAAACATACTTTAAACTATTTTATTTTAACTGTCAGAACACTAATTAATCTCTTTACCGTCTCACGTTAACGTGAACTTGGATAGGCGTGTCAAGGATTGACAAAACTTTTACGTTAAAAGTGGATTTATCCGTCGTCGTATGCGTAATGCGATCTTCGCAGATCTCGTGATGATGCCTCTTTCTCACCCGACGACTTTTTCAAATAGTAATCTACCTCGCCTATTACCTAGCGATATCCCCACGACGGCTGTGGAATTAATTATCCATCTTGATTCTCTCTAAGCTGGCTCTACAATTGGTCCATGAATTCACGCATAATAGTGGACATCAACTCGTTTTTTTCTCCCGGTAACACCCAATCAATAACCATGTTTTCATGTCTGTATTTACTGAAACAGGCATAAGATCGAATTAGATCAAAATCCTTGCTAATAGTCTTTCAATAAATAAAGTATATTTTGAAAATACTAAATCAACGAAATTATTTTTTTATTCATATCTCATCAAAGAAGAACCATTACTGTACTGTCTTTATCTGGTTGTTAAAAGGAAGTTCCAGAATGATTATTATTTGATATATTTGAGAAGCATACAAAAATATATTTTAATCACGAGGATGCAAATAATTTGAAATTAAATCCATCTCTCTCTTTGCAGCCATGGCGAATAATTTGCAAAGATAAATGAAATACTTCTTAGATCGTTTTAAATTGTGGTTTATGGAAACCTTTGAGGTAGATTTACTCAAAAAGGATGCCAACATGCAATAAAAGTAACCAATTTTTGCCCAAAGCAAAATTATATAACATACCTTCCTCGTTTTGTTTGTTAAACACTAATCGAAGAAGGATTCACATTTATTGATACAATATTTTCTGTTGAGCAGTCACATCAGCAGCCGTCTAATTTAAGAGCGACGGAAATGTTTACATTGAAACCGATTCCTCTAAGTGTGTACGCACAGCATCAGCTGATATGTTTGCAAGGCAAATAACACCGTTTTTTCAGAGATAGTTGGTAATAGCTGTGCTAAGTGGTTTCAATCGAATGCGTTTACCTCTACAAATACTAACAATCAGAATTAAACTGCGTTTACTTACTGAAGTTAAACAGCTTGAAAAGCTTTCGCCTAATATTTATAAAACGTAGTCAAAGCCCAAATCCGTTCATCTGGATAAGCGAGTGTTTAAAGTTAAGCGCCAACGCTTGAGCTATGTATTGAATTATTCATGATTAAAAAATTGGAAACTCCACCTCAAGTTTTAATTTCCTTACTCTCAGAAGACCTTTTTGTTGGTTCGATTTCAGTTCTCAGTCGAATTTACATGATTGGTTTGGCAGTCCGGGATGAAACTTCTCTGAAAATCATCCTTTAAAGTAGTTTTCAATTCTCTCCACGTCTGTTTGAAGGCGTTCTGGCGGCAACGATGCCGATATTGGAAGAGGTTCCCAGCGGACCGTGAAAGATTGAGAGCTGACCATGTCGGTTTAATACTTCCAACTTTCAAGACGTATCAGCACAGATGTTCTCATCTTTTTCCTTGGTATTCTAGATTGTCTCAGTAGGACACCGATTATGGCAATAATTATATCGACAGTAAAGAGAAATAATTGTATTTATTAATGATTGCATGCACAAGAAATGCTTTTAAATAATACAAAACACAATTAAAGTAAAAAAATTAATGAACGAAAAATAAATTTAATTTAATATTCAAAATTATTCAGTTGCGTCAAATAAGATTTATGTCGAAAGCAATAATTTTTATTTGCATAATATAAAAATCTTAGTAGAAGAAAATTGTAGTTTGTCAAGATTTTTGAGTGAAATGATGCATATATTTGATCAAATAATACAACAATAAAAGTTAAAAATAACACTCACAGCTTGAATTAATTATATGATATATTGGAATTGGTATTAAATAAGTTAAAATTTAATTACACATTATAATTTAATTTTAATAAGTTCAAAAAATTTTGCTTCGTTAATATAAAGCTTTAACTATACACTTTAACATCCTCTTGCCCAAGATAACAGCCTACAGAACACTTGGGGGAAAGTCGGTTTTTAAATCATACACCAGTTTGCAATACTTGTGAAATGAAAACACTAACACAGTTTAATACAAATTATAATATTATGTTATTCAAAGTGACGATTTTAACATATATTTCGACAAATATAATTTGAACATCCAAACACATAAATATAGCGCCACCACATTTCGGCACTAAAAACAAATTTGGAGGACTAAATCTCAGTTTATGGCGGAGATCAGACTAGCTGAAATGCCGAAACCAGACACGGAGACGAAGACAGGTCTCAGCTGCGACTCCCCACAACCGACGTGTAAAAAATGGAGTATCCAACCCAAAATCAGTCCCCGTCGGTTGATGACCAGGTGATCCTGTTAATGCTTTTTTTCTGGAATCGGCATGAGTTACTAGGAATACTGATGCAATATTTGATGCTAAAAATGACGACTGGCGTCTTTACTTCGACAATTTTTTTAAAATAATGTCTCTCTCCCGCAGATGATTAAAAAAAATAAGCGATTCTCCGCTTCCAACGATAAAGTCAAATCACAGACTACCAATAAAAAATATATATGTATGTTTTCTGGAAGAGAAAGCCAGTATATTAAAATACATAATATTAACAATAAATTAAAATTAAACATGGTAACACAGATATTAATTAGAGTGTGTAAATATTGTAAAGTAAATCACAGATCTAAATATATTTTCTTTAAACGTTGTATTTATAATACCCTATGACATAAATTATTCAAAATCATTGTACTCCTTATATTTTAGAGGATTTTTTTTTGGGGGGGGGGGTGAAGACAGGCTATGTATAGGGTAATCCACATAGTGGCAACTCCCCTCTTATAGCATAGGAAAGGATTTGAAAGGGGGGTTGCGGAAGGGTGGAGGAAGGTAGCCAAGGGTAGCTAGGGCCCCCGGGCTATGATTTAAGGATCCTACCCGGCATTCGCCTAAAGAAATGCACGAAAACCCTATAAAAACCTGCATCAGGTAGGTCGGGCATAGGGTACTTGTCACACGCCCTTCCGATAGCGGGTTTTTTTTTTTTTTTGGGCGTAGATAGGCTATGTATAGGGTAATCCACATAGTGGCAACTCCCCTCTTATAGCATAGGAAAGGGATTTGAAAGGGGGATGCGGTAGGGTGTAGGAAGGTAGCCAAGGGTTACTAGGGCCCCCGGGCTATATTTTAAGGATCCTACCCGGCATTCGCCTAAAAGTAATGCAGGACAAACCCTATAAAAAAACCTGCATCGGGTAGGTCGGGCATTTGGTACTTGTCCCACGCCCTTCCGATGACGGGAGAGGAGTTTGCTGTGGGGACGCAGCTTACCCCTCGCCATGCTTGGCCTGTTTAGGAGGCAGCTGGCCGAATATTCCAATAGGAATAGCGGACAACTCTTGCCGTATGCCCAAGGTCTGCGACCCCGGAACATACACCTCTCAAAATAGACCGAGGTGCCTCGTCATATCTAGGTGGTGGTCTCTATCGTTGCCTGTGATAAAGTGTTGCTTCTTCACATACCTTTCCAATGCTTTCAAGGTTCTCTCTATTAAGCGTTAATTTTTATTCTATTACAATTTAGCATCCTCATAAGAAAGAAAAGGCGGAGAATAACGAGTGTTTTCAAAGAAATAGTCTCATTTTTCGTTCATTTGACAGCCTTTCTAAAAAAAGTGGTAGTTAATTAATTTCTATAGTTCCATCGTAGATATCTACGTTTTTATATCCAAGGAACGTCAAGTTCATTTCTAATAAGTAGTAGGCATTTTTAAATTCTAGAGATATTAGTGACGAGACTCCAGTAAACCTGAGGAACTATCAGATCCTTATTGGAGTACGCGTATATTTAAACTACAAAGGGGAAGTTTGCCCGGCGTTAGATGCATGAAATTAGAATTTAATTACAAATAAAATAAATATGGTAAATTAATATAATTATTTTAAAATACAAGCTAGATTTACTGACATTTTTCTACTATAAATACATGTATATAACAGTATATTAATTAAATGTTAATTTTGAAAAAGTTATAAAAGGAAGACAGTGGAAATATATCTGAAAATAGAGGTTAACTAACTATTTAACTATCTAAGGGACAAGGAATATTACCATTTTCCTTTTTAGTTTACAATGGAGCACTATCACTTCACTTCACTTCACTTTACTGCAGTACACTTCAATATACTATCCTGTATTCACTATTGAGTTCAGATTATGAGAAACATCAAATTCATCCGTTAACGTGAGGAATGACTCGTATTAATTGTGTTTCGAGGCTGGAGGCCCACTGATAAACTTGTAGGAAACAACTTGTGTGACAGGTGGCGGCGCCCTAAGCGCCTTGTGCAGACGCGAGTAATGCGCTTACGTCAGGACGCCGCGTGCCATAATCCTTCCCGCAGGATTACCCGTCCTTCAGTCACTCACAAACATTAATAGCTATCAGGTCATTACAAGAACGTTATACTTGGTTACGCTTGCAAGTAGTCGAAGCTAAACTACTTAAAGTATCACGTTTCCACTCTCTTGGAAACTCTAGAAATGTCAGCATCAGAAAAGGATTTATGGGGGGACGCGATGGGAAGGTGCGTTCTATCTTAAAAAATTCTCATTTTTACTGAAACAACGGGAAACAAATCTCCACTCGCGTAGAATACTAAACATCGTGAGAAATATAAACTGCTTAATTATTTTTTAAAAGCGGATTATTTTAAAATCTCTCGGAAATTCTAAAATGTCAGATTTAGAAAAGGATTTACTGGGAAAGGCGATAGAACGATTTCCAAGAAGATCGTCACTGTGTTATTTATGCAAACGATGGTAAATATTTCTTTCTTCATGTTGAATATTCAACGCTAGAATTAAAACAAATGTTTCGTATAAAATCGGTTTATTTTTCCCAGTTTCATTGAAGGCTTTTACGAATCACCCAACACTGTTATTCACGTCTTACAACGTACTGAATGAAGACACTCTTGAAAATAATTTAAGCAGTAATATAATTCTGGCAGTCATTGTAATCTGATTGTAATAAAATTGTAAGGTGATTGAGAGAATATTATCCTACTTTAAAGCAAAAGCTTTTTCAGACATCCATTGTATGGTTTTATTATTTACTAGCTGGGTGCCCGGCGTTGCCCGAGATGTCGTTTATCCATAACCCCCGATTTGACTCCAATCTAAGTAGCTTTTGTGTTATTTTATGACACAACTATACCCCTATCCCCAAATATGTTCACCTCCCATTCCGAAAGAAGTTGAACTCATTGACCCTGAAATAGTTTCATTGAACGAATATATCGTCGTTTTAACATGTTTGAAAATTTCCAGCCCCGCTACAGTAGGTTAAGCAAAGAAAAATTTCCACGCAAAAATCGGTCGGAAACATCGTTTGAAAATTTCTACCCCCGTCCAGGCCCCCTCCCTCCCACACCGCGCGTTATTCAGTTTGTCACAATAAAACTCATCGACATCCATAACCACAAAATTTTGGTCTATTCGCGATATTTTCATGTAACGAAACACCAAACGCCACCCCAAAGCGTGCTCCCCTTCCATGGCGATAGAGATTGAAATTATTCACAGAGAATATCGACCTTAATATAATGAATTTAAATTATACCGAAAAATATATATTGGACGCAAATGTGGGCCGATTAACATGTTTGAAAATTTTTATCTCTCTTCAGTCCCACTCGTGGGGGTTAAACTGCAAGTTGAATGTCATAATTAATCTCAGCGGCATCCATAACCTCATATTCGATTCCTATATCGGTTCTGTGTGTTATTTTTATGTAATGAAACCTACCCTTCATGGTTCTTTCCTCTCGAGTCGATAAGGGTTGTAATTATACACAGAATATATTAAAAAATATTATTAGTGTCATTAACACCGCTAAATATTTATTTGACGTAACTATCGATAGGTTAACATTTTTTAATATTATACCCCCACCCACGTCCGCCCAGCCCCACTCACCCTCGCTCGCCTCTACGCGTTAACCAGGTTGTCATAAATAAATTCAGCAACATCCATAACCCCGATTTTTCTCGAATCTCGGTTGTTTTCGCGTTATTTTCTTGTAACACCCCTCCACACCTACCCGTGCTCGCCTTACAAACTGAAAGTTGTTAAAATTATACAAAAATAAAGTTGTAGAAATACTATCAATCAAATTAATGCTAAAAATAAAAATTAAAAGCAAGTACGGAACTCGATTACATGTTTCAAAATTTCCACCCTGACCACCCCGTCCCTTGGCGTTAAATGGCGAATTTAATGTCATAATTAAACTCAGCGGCAACAATAACCCTGAATTCGACTCTAATCTCGATTGTTTTTGCGTTATTTTTTTGTAATGCCACTCCACCATCAACCCTAAGGGCAGCTCCCCTCCAAATCCTGAAAGGGGTTGAAATTATACACGGATACCATATAGAGAAATTTTATTAATCTCATTGATCCCGAAATATATCTATTCGACGCAATAAACGGCCTAAAAACATTATTTACAATTTATACCCCCGCCCAACACCTCTCACCACAGTCAACCCTCGAGCTTGCCGAAATTGTCGTAAATAAACTAAACGTCAGGCATTACCTTTGATTTGACTTGAATCTCGGTTGTTTTAGCGTTATTTTCTGTGAAACTCCCCTCCACCACCAACCGTAAGCGTTCAGCCCCTCCTGCTGCAAGTGGTTGAAATTTTACACACATAACATGAGTATACTATCAAACTAATTAACCCTAAATACATTTATTCAACGCTAACATCGGCCGTAATTTCATGTTTTTAAATTTCAACCCCCGTCCCCCTCCACCCCTCGAGGTTAAATGGTCAATTGATTGTCAAAATTAAACTCACCGACATCCATTACCCTGGATTTGACACCTATCTCGGTTGTATACGCGTTATTTTCTACTAACACTCGTAAGAGTGCTCCTTTCCTATAGTAAAAAAGGGTTGAAATTATACTTATATAACATCAATTAACCCTAAATACATTTATTCAACGCTACATCGGCCGTAATTTCATGTTTTTAAATTTCAACCCCCGTCCCCCTCCACCCCTCGAGGTTAAATTGTCAATTGAATATCAAAATTAAACTCACCGACATCCATTACCCTGGATTTGACACCTATCTTGGTTGTATACGCGTTATTTTCTACTAACACTCGTAAGAGTGCTCCTTTCCTATAATAAAAAAGGGTTGAAATTATACTTATATAATATCTGTAGAAAGAATATGAATCTCTTTGACCCCAAAAAATTTTTATCCGCCTAAAATATCTGCAATATTAGCAAGTTTGAATATTTCCACCCCCACCCGTAAGGGTGCTCCTTTCTCATGCCGAAGGGGGTGAAGTTATACACAAACAGCATCCAGAAAAACACTAACAAATCCAATGACACCGACAAATAATTACTCAACGCAAATATTGACTGTTTTAACCTGTTGTTTTTATTAATTTACAACCCCGCTACCCTCGCCAAGTCTTATCCCCACAGTTTTTCCAGATTTTTAAGAATATGTCTACCCAGGATTATTGCAATTCATCCACAAGTTTAATTGTTTATAAATAATGTACAAACATACATGATTTTTTCTTACATAGGCAACTGAGTGCAGGGTTTTTATTTATATTGCCCTGGTAGAGAAATTAATTCTATATGGTTAATGGTTAGCACGTGTTGTAAATGGCATAAGACCATCACATATTAACCCCTTTGTGGATAAAACCCAACATATTAATGAATCTGTCTCTATTTCCTATCCAAATGACTTAATATTTTTGACTATGACATATCTCAGTAAACAAAATTATCACCATTCGGTTCTATATGTATAGTTAATTATGTTTTTACTCTTCAGTATGGATTTATCAGCTTCAATAATTAGAACTGACTTACCTAACATCACATATATTAATCTCAATCAGATGAACTTTTGACGTAGTGCACATTAATTTAGATTCCATATTTGGGAAGAGCTAGTTAAATTTACATATGTAATATTTTTCCATTTATGAGCTATTATGTAATATATATATATATATACATATATATATATATATATATATATTTGTGTGTGTGTGTGTGTTTGTATTTATACAAATTTGGGAATTGTTTTAAATAATGTGTATGAATATGTTATATGAGAAACATCAAGGCAAAATCAGCTGTAAGCCCTATTTATTAAAAATGATAATGACCCTACCTAAAATATATATATATATATACATATTCAATATTATTATTCACTGTCAGCTACTTAGAGAAGGAAAAATACATCAAATTTAACAATGAACATATACATACAATACACAACAATGCCATGATATGCACAGCAATTATGCAAAAAACTACAATTATATGAAGAGTGTATTAAATTTTGGTAAAAAGCTCTATATATAAGCTTTCCATTTAATTTAAATATTTTGATTTTAATATATTCAAAAATAACTTTAAAATATTCCTTGTGAAGAACTGTTATTATATATATATATATATATATATATATGTGTGTGTGTGTGTGTGTGTGTGTGTGTTTGTATATATACAAATTTGGGAATTGTTTTAAATAATGTGTATGAATATGTTATATGAGAAACATCAAGGCAAAATCAGCTGTTACTTAAAAATGATGAATGACCCTACCTAAGATATATATTATAATTATTTCCACATTTATTCTAGGGGTTTCTGACCCCCACAGTACTCAGAAAAATTAATCGGAATGCAACCAGCAATACACTTTCGGCATGAATATGTCTATTCGACTTTCATTAGTCCTGAAGAAAAATAGAGGTCCATTTTAAGATTTATGATGAGTAATACACTTTTACACTATCATCAATTCCTTTTCCTTACTTTAAAGATATGAAATAAAGATATGCATAATAAAGACCCGCAATTTTCTAAATTTAATCTTCAAAATAATGTAGTCTTTAACAAAACAGCGAAATTCGACTGTATAAAGGGTAATTAAGAAGTCATAATAATTTAAATCTCAAACAAACGACTGTTACATTAACTGCATGGCTGAAGACAGCCAGAATGTACCCACGTGTTTGCTCACTGGAAATACTTATTTTTCCAAGTAAAATAAACGATGTTTTTAAAAGTCTTAGTATGTTGTAAAATATTATTGTGAAATAATATTAAAGGGAAATAATATGTATTTCATTTCATAATTAAAAGTGGCATTCAAAATTATACTGAGAGGAGAGAGTTAATCTCTTTATGAAGCTGAAAACATATTTACTTGAATTATTATGTGAAATATCGTAAGAAAAACTCATGATATATGGCAATATGTTAATGCCACTTTGATTAAATTTCTCGAAGTAAATAATAGTTATCTGAAAAATAATGTTTAGTATTAAGCTGAACTCGAAAGATTAGTAAAATTGAAGTAATAATGTAAGAAAGATAAAAACTTGATATAACCGGCGATTCAACAAAGCTGTTAGAACTACTCCGTATGAGTCATATCATTTTCTTTTGTATATTTATATATCTCAGACTAACTTACAATTTACTGTTCAAATTCTTACTTCTTACTTGGGACTCATAAAGAAACAACTTATATTTTCTTTATAGGCATAATTTAGTTATATGAACAAGGATGCTTAATCTCAAGCTCAGCTCGAAAGCTTAGTGACAATTAATGAAGTCCCGGGTGCGAACCCAGTTCCGTCGAATTTTTCTATTTTTTTCATTAATAAATAATAGTGTTACGGTAATAAGTGTTTGATTATAAAACAAAAGAAAAACTCGCTCTACCTGACATTTTCACCGCCGATAAGACACTCCTGAACTCGGTTTTCTTTTCGAGTATTTTCCTGAGAGATTGTCTGGATTTCTCGAGGCCAAGTCCAGTTTCAGTTCGAGTTAACGTAAATGTTACAACTATCCGCGACTGAAATACACAACATTTATTTTCACAAGTCTTTCAAATTTACCGGATAATATTTATATAGACATAGTAAATGTAATGAACTTTTTCAATGCTGTACATAATGCAGAGCGATTTTGTGAACGTGTATTTACAGTCTAACGGATGGAGGAATGCTTTTATGGGATTTTAAAGAGCAGAAGGATCTGTTCTTTGTAACTCCGGTGCCCACCAAATGTAGTGGAAAGCTATACCAACGATGTATCGCCAACCCACAGATTGTATCATACTCTTACTAAGCTTGTAACATAAAGGCTGCGACCTTACCATACATTCCTTAAAAATATCACGCTAAATAGCGTAAATTCTGTCGACTGTCTCAAAGACCAAGGATTAAAACGTCGTTTTAAAAGAATTATCTAATTAACCAGTGAGATGCTCTCTGACTCATTATCAATAATATACTAATGTATGTGCACATAATTCATTCCACGAAGAACTCTTTGTTCCCAGATAAATGTGTGTGGCGACAATTAAACTTAATTTATATTGATTTTAGATCAAGGATTCAAATTTATGGTAGAATAGAGAAATTGTAAAATTCTTCCTAAAATTAATGGAAATAACATTCAAATTTATAAACCTCGTCCTTTCCAGTATTCAAATTTTAATTGCTACGCATAGTTATATAATTATTTTCCAGATACGATCCTGATATTCATGACATAATAATAAACGGAGTTATTAAACTGAATTCCGCGTGACTTGGTCACAAATATTTATAATTTAAATATTGTCGATGTAAACTCACAAGTTTGAAAAATGTAATTATTGCGGTGCTTAATATGAATGTAGTTTGGAAGTAAGCAAAAACCTCACCTTACCTGATTAAGCTTTTAAAAGTTTCGTGGTATCGAACGCGCCGGGGCTGACAGGCCTCAAAAGCTTTCGCAAACTTCTCAAGAGCTGGATGACGGCTACTCTCACGAAAGAACCTGGAATTTTGCATAAAATAAAGTTTTAAAGAGTAGTGAAATATTTGATTAAGAAACAAATAATATAACCGAAGACATACACTGAGTACAAACAGTGAAAGGTTGCTAATATGAATTCGCAAAATTATGTTAATTGCTGGATTAACTTAAGTGCCAAGTTCCCAGATTAATTATGTACATAATTTTAATTGTATATACTCTAATACTTTATGTAACAACAAATAATCGTAAGATAAATGTTTTGTCTAATAAAAAAAAAAAATATATCACTAAGTCAATAATGTAATACTCCATTGCGTAAACAATGACAAATATACATTTTAGTATTATTTCTATAATGTAAAATAAATATTAATTAATAAAAATTTCTTATGTGACGTTGGCTGGTCGATTATTAATTGTACTATAAATCCTGGAATTAACAAGAAACTGACAAAATAAAGTATAGCCGCTTCCTGATTAAATATTACTTTGTCCTTTACAAGCGTTTCGTGTTACTTAGGCACATTAAATGAGTTTTGCTAGTATACTTATTTCGTTGGGTAAATACTTTTTCGCACAGCAAGTTATAGCGTGTTTTGTTCAAAATAATATACTTTTGTTTATTCATTTTTGTATTGTTAGTGATTTCGTGAATTTTTAGAGACTTTCGGACTTTGCTTAATCAAGATGGAAAAATCTGAATGGAACCCAGGACCCCTTATAGTACAGGAGTGCTTTCCCATCAAGCTCAGTCTTATACAATGGATGAATAAGTCTCGTACCTGGCCTGGAGTCGACTCAGATAGTTCTGATGTGAAAGCATTCACGTACCATACTACCTTATCCTAACACCATCGGAGATTTCTTAAACTGATTAAGTTAAAAGGTTCATTGCGATGCTGACCAATCTGTAACTTGTATTTTATTTGTGTTACTAATTATTAAACCTCTGTTCCGTTTACAGAGAGCGTCTCAGTCAAGTTTGCAGCTGCAGCTGGCGCCTTCTCTAGAGCACCAGATAGCCGCCATGTTAAGCATCCTTCAGAGGTACAACTGGCACCAGTTCTCCGTCGTAACCAGCCAGATTGCAGGCCACAACCACTTCATCCAAGCCGTCAGGGAGCGCATGACTGACATGCACCCTCAATTCAAGTAAGGCTCAAACAACTTTTCGCATACTCGATGTACATTACATCTCGTTTTCTGAAGCGTTTTCTGAACGCGCCATTTGAATTGTTTTGGGATACTCCATTTTGTATTTTGTTGTTGGTATCCTCGTACAAACCGGGTATTCTTTCGATGAATTGCACATTTACTTCAGAACAACGTAATTATGTTCTATGACGCTGTTGGCAGCTCAGAAACGGTTATAGTAGACTGAGAAAAGATTTCCTGATATTATCAAGTCAAACGTGAACAAACGATTTGGGTAACACGAGAGTATTGTGTTTCCAATGTGAAGTGGAGGACCAAGCACTGCTAGAGCGGAAGAAATGCTCAGCTTCGTGTTCATAGTCGTATCAGTAGCCCAACAAGTCCACTAGAAGGAGTAGTGTATATAACCTGAAAAGGAGACAAAATACATGGAAATGTTTGAAACCAGCATACGATCATGCGGATCGTCGTTTAAGGTTTTGGAAATGATTCCGTAATAGAGTCGAATTCATTCCTGACATTACTTGTTTTAAATTATGAGATTTACTTTCAATTTAATGTTACAAAATTAATTAAAAGATTGAAGTAAAATAACCTGATGCATTAAAAGATTATTAAAACATATTATAATTTATAATATAGAATAGATCAGAGTTATTGCGTGGATAGAGAATTAACAACAAATGGGTTTTATTTTTGTGTTCATTTTTATATCGAAAGTTAAATTGAGCGCTTCTCGATATTGTCTCCTCTCTGTGATTTCTTCTGGTGTCACACACCAAAGTAATCTCGCAGTTTCCATTTAAACTCAATTCGCAAATATATAACTAAATAACTCTTCTAACGTCGATAGGAAACTGGTTCTTAGAAAGATGGAGTGACGCTGAAACACACACGATATCTAGCTCGTTAGACGTAAACAAAAAGTCGTCCCTGCATCGGGTTCTGACTGGCGATGAAAAGTGAATATATTTCCAGAATCCTAAACGTAAGAAATCAAGGGTTGATCCCGGCCAAACATCAACGTCGCCAGCAAGACCAAATCACATCGGTCGGAAGACGATGCTGTGCGTTTCCTGGAATCAGAATGAACTGTTGAAACGTGGTGTGAAACTGTCAATTCCCACCGCTAGCACCAACAAATGATCAAATTACACTGCGTAAAAAAGGCTAGATTATCAGGAAAGTTATAACAAACAAATTTTTCTCCTTATTCACTACACCTGGCCCCTTCCGACTACCACCTGTTTTTGGCGACTGTCCACTCCCACTCTGAGCAGCACTTAAATTCTTACAAATATGTTCAAAAAAGGCTGGTTGAGTGGTTTATCTGGAAAGAGAAGGGATTTTTTGGAGTGGTGTCCACAAATTATCCGAGAGATGGAAAAAATGTAAAGTTAGCGAGGGCCGGTTCTTTGATAATTTTTTGACTTCTATGAGAAAAAAGTCTGTTTTATGACTAAAAACAGGATTTGAGCTTATACACCTTATATACAGCTTATATAAACAGTTCGCACCCTCTTCTGCGTCACTACGATTCAAACAATGCTAATAGAAAATTTGATAATCCCAACAGTCTAATATATATATATATATATATATAAGTGAAAAGCTTCATAATAGACAGATTTTATTGAATACGATTGGAATTACTTATATTTATTAACAAATATAATTCTCAATAATAATTAGCGACGAGTTTATATCAGACGATTCCACATTTCTTTTTACTTACGATGAAAGGCTTTCCTTTGTTGGAATAACGTCACATAAATATCAGTTTAATCAAAACTTTACAGCAGGTTTACTCGCGCAAACTATGTCAACGCACATGTTACGAAGTAATGAACAACTAAAATTAACTATAATAATCAACTACATTCTGTTCCATTCTTCGAAAAGTTTTAAAAATGTAATAGAACGTGTAATAAATTAAGATAAAGTGGATGGTAAAAATTCAAAATTCAATGTCAGTTGATTCAAGAGTAAATTTAGAAAATAACTCATTATAGAGCCCTGGGTTAGATATTGAACACATTTCTGTTATTTAGTTAGGTAACTAATATGTATGAGGTTTATTGTACGAATTTCCTGTTCGGCTTGCAGTCGTGTAGGGAGTCCGAGGGAACTCGAGGGAAGAGTTTAATCCCTTGTCCGGACGTCCTACGATTTCAGAGGCCTTGAGCTTTGCTCCTCGGGGACGTGGAGTGGGAATTTTGCGTCTCTCTACGTTTGTAGTGTTCTGGGGTTGTAAACGCAATTTCAATTTCAAAGGTTTCCCGAAGCCAACGCAGTTTAAAGTAAGTCTTGTACATTTTACAACCTACACTGCGAATTTTTTGAATGAATTAAAATAGTATTATTACTTTTTAAATCGTACAAATATTTTATGAATATGTGGTTAATTAATACGAGTATTAAATCTTTAAATAAATCGTTTGGTGACGATATTTCAATGAATTTGGAACGTGGATAAAGGAGAAATATTTGGTGTGAGTTTAATAAAGTAACATTTTACATTTAGGCACTGCCCATTTGTGTAATAGGAACATTATGATGAATAACTGATAGGAAAATCTTAATTTCACTAGTCTCCACCAATACATCTAGAAATCTCTATCTCATATGTATGAATTGCAAAACTTCAGTAACTAAAGTCACAAAACTTATGAGTGCCTCAGACTTCTTTAATTATGTAGCTGTAAGATTTTAATTTTAAAATAAATATTTTTCTTTATTTTTATATCGCTCTAAAGAACATAAAAGATTTTCAAGTGAAAGCGGGTGAACGGAATGTTATGTCACATCACGTTAACGTTCTTGACTGAAGTGTTACGCATTCTGCTGTGATCGCTTGGAAACGAAGGAAGCTTTAACTGTGGAAGGGCTGTCAGTTTGTATTTATGACGTACACGTGCTCTCGCCACTTGTGGACTTTCAGGAAACCGACATGGACTTTGTTGCCTCTCTTCGTCACAACCAATAGACGAATTTTAAGAATTCGTCACATATATTTCCCACTACAGGCGGCTTTATATCTTCTGTACAATAGCGACGAAAAATATTAAGCTTATCCATTTGCTCTCACCAACATAATTCTGTGTGAGTCACTTTATTAAATGAAGACTTAACTTAGAACAAGTTTTAATGGATATACTTAGTGAAATTTCAAGTATTCATAATTTATCAAAAAATGATGAGGAGTATAGGAACAATATTTTTGACAACTACCTGAATTGAAGAAATTTTTCGACGAAACTGACAAATTTTCCGAAAAATAGGATCGTTTTGAAAAAAAGAAAAAATATTTTCTTAAAAATAAATAAGGCAAAAAATAGTACACTGAAGGTTACATTGAAAGCAAGAATAAAAACATCGAATGCCGTAATGTAAAAATTGGTTAGAAGTAAAAATTAATGCAAAATATAATAATAAATATTCGCATTATCGAATGTAAGGCAGCATAAGATTTTGAAGTGTTTTTGTTTTTATTTATAGAATCACGGTTATGAAAGAGGTTTTTTAATTTAACGTATGTGGTACAAAAGTATGTGAACATGGAACATAGGAGAAATGGAAAAGAAACATATTGAAGGAAGTCTGGTTAATGTAGGGAAATGTTCAAGATTCAAATGAATGAAAGTAATCATCAAACTAAACTAGTTTAGATAATTTAGCTAAAAGAAATTTAGCCAAGAAATGTCAAAGGTTTATTACTCCGTCATTATAAAATGGAGTATAGACTATATTAAATGGTGAAATAGAGGGATTAGTGAATTTTAAAAAATGAAACATAAAGGACCAGCAATCCCTATTAACAAAGTCAAATGCTTTAGGAAGCAATGTGAAGTAAATACTAAGTGATTTGTGATCTCAATGTCTGATAGCTCAATAAAATGGACAGTTTATAATTAGATAAAATGAGTCCAACTGAGTAAACTCGAAATAAATATGACGTGGACAGTCATCGAACGTCACGTGCTATCGGCGAGTTTACCAGGCTTGAATCCAGAGAACACTATCCAGGTTCTACTCAGAGAAAACCTTCGTTCTACAATCCAAAAATAATTCTGCTAATTCCTTACCATGTTTAGTTATGCTTAAAATTGTAGTGACATTGATGTTTATTATTTTCAGGATGACAATAATCGACACCATAATTGTTAACGAGTCTTCTGACCTCGTGGAGCTGTCGACATCTGAAGCTAGAATAATATTGTTATATTGTACAAGAGAAGAAGCGAAGCATATTATGTCCACTGCCACTGAATACAAACTCACAGGTAAGGTATTCATTCAGTTGTTATCAATACATTGTGGTGTCTCGTCTCAACCGTAGTCTGCTTCAATTTATCAGAAATTTTATAGTCTCACTATTTGTCAGTATTTTGCCGGGGCGGAACTCTCTCTCTCTCTCTCTCTCTCTCTCTCTCTCTCTCTCTCTCTCACACACACACACACTCTCACACACATATATATATTTGTGGTTATGCCACTTATCATTTGAATATTTGTTATAATTTTTAACATATAATTTTCGTTTTTTTCAACTAGAAATTTCTGCGTATCTCGGCAGAATCACAATCTGAACAATCAATGAACGACTGGTATAACAGTTTTTAAATTGGAATTTAGTTATTGGATAATGAAGTCTAGCACAATGATCGAAAAATGAGGAAAAGTTTCATCCCTTAAAATTTGTGACTGCTATATTGTTTTGTTTTAACTGGATACTTGAGCATGTTCTACGATTTTTGACGCCAGTGCATATTGGCCCCTTTTATTCTCGAATCTATTTCAAATATCTTTGGTTCTTCCAGTCAAGTATGATTTTGTTACTGGGTATGCCATTGAGTATAAATAATAAGTAAATACCGTTTACACTAACGCAGATAACGTTTTCTTACGACTGCTCACATGAGAAATGAAAATGTATCTCGGAATATGTCGACGAAGGCATTCTGACTATATCCACTTAATTATCAGGACCTCATCAGAAGCCTCGCGGTTTTGCTGTGTCAATAACAACTTTAATATCCTCGGATTGTGAATCTCTGTTACTCGAAATTTAATATAGTTTTTTCCACAAAAGGTGTCCTGTTTCTGGCAAAATATTTATTAATAATAGACGTATCCATTTAATTGCCAAGCCATTATTTTTGTTTGAAATATTTTAATCTGTTTACGATTTTAATTACATAAAAAATGCCAGAGAAAAGGTCAACACATAGTTTTTACCACAATCGTAGTCAGCTGCTGCTTGAGAGAAATTAAAGTTAAAAATGAATAAAAATAAAATGTTTAGACATAAAATTCTAATTATTTTTCAAAATAATTTTATGTTTAAATGTCGTAGCTATATCATTTTATAATTTCCGTCAAGCATTCCTTATTTTGATATATAGTAGTTGTCTGTTTAAGTGGCCAATTTTATATAACAAAGTAATTTTGAATCACTTCATTTAAATACATACTTGTAGGGCTTGCGTTTAAAATGTTAGGTGCCTAATACAATCTTTACATTTTTTTACATTGATTTTCGTCCTGAAGTCTCCTATTATCACCATTTTTATTTGACTGAATAGTAATAAAATACCATGCAGAGCCACCAAGCTGTTTATTTCTAAATTATAACCTAAATTTTTCTAAATTGAGGATTGTTATACTTAGTTTTTATTTATATTATTACTTTGAGTTCCATTATATGTATCAGCACATATTAGAATTAATATGTATATGTATCAGTACATATTAGAATTACAAATAAAAAATTACTCTTAGTAATAAAAGGCGTGGCATTCTATTTTTCGTAATTTTTTCGTCGGATTCAATTTTTAATCTTTTCTTTCCAATTATGATATTGCTATTAATACACGAGAGATTGGTTAATCTGTACATCTCCATGTTCTCGGAGCCGAATTACTGAATCTCCAGTATGGAATCCCTGTGGGCCACAGATGCTTGTGTTTGTCTATCATCTCTCCAATCAGCAGAGAACAGATTTGATCAGCAAGCTCCTGTAGCAACAGCTTAATACGTTTCATTGGCATGTACCTTAATGTAGATGTATTTGCCTATAAATTAATAACGTATCTATTAACGGAAGATCTCACTAAACTAGTATGTGGGACAATTTTTCCAATGTTGTCTGGCAATTTCTTTTCAAAATTTTTCGTTGCGTATCATAGTCCTAAATTTACGACCGCGCGAATAGATTCTTATCTCTTATACTTTAACTCACACAGAAAATGGTTTACTATTATAAATTAACGAACTGGTTTTTATTTTTCGTAAGTTTTTTTTAATATATTTGGTCTTTAAATTTTCTTAAAAATAAAACTTCGTGAAATGTAGGTTCTTATACTTTAAATTTGTGATTTCAGGTCTAGTTCACTTTAAAATATGCGAGAAAATCCAGATCGACAAATTTGCGTTAAATTGAAGATTATTACGTATATTTTTAATTTGTTATTTAGTTTTAGTACGTGTTTTAAATCGACGAGTAATTTGCATCGAAGGAATTAATGACAAATCTGGGTATCGAGAGTGCTTCACCGATCAGAAACCGGTATGTGTAAATCTAGAACTGCGTCCGGATTATAAAATTGAGATTCTGAACCACTTTTCACTCAGGAGAAGAATATATTTCTTAATCAAGTGAAACTTGTTTAAGCGCTCTGGAGAGAAATGTGTTCATGTGACGATGTGAGGAAAACGGTAATAGGCAAAGAATCAGAAGGAATTGTAGTAAGATGACGGGAAAATTTGAAAGTGTATGTGTATGAGAGAGAGGATATGAAAGAGAGACAGAAAACTAAAATTCACATACCAATAGGTGCCCAAGATTGCGTGATGACATAAACTGAATCATGGAAACCTTCGAAGCATCTTAACGGGTATTTCCTTTCTGATGGAGAATTCTGAAAGCTGGAACGAAATATGTTTATGGATCAGAGGACAACATATTAGCTAAGTAAAGTGCCAAATAACAGACCACACAAAGTTTCTGCAATCCTTGTTGCTTTCGCCATGTGATTCAAGAAACCTTTTGAGTTTTTCATCTGGTTTGTATGGTGTGTCGTTCTTACGACTCTTGCGTTTTTTTTAATCACCTGACAAAGGCAACAAGGATTGCAGAAACGTTGTCTGGTGTTTATTTAGCACTTATTTTTGCCAGGTATTTGGCTATTTACTTATCTAGTATACTTTTAACACAGACATTTTATATTTTATACTTTGAATAGTCTGTATTATTTTGAGCTCCTCCCCATCCTCACTCCTCCCGGTTTTACTAACTTTCGCATGTAAGCTATTGTGTTTGAAATCTGTTCACAGGCAGCAACTATCTTTGGATTGCCACACAAAGCGTCATCGGCAGCTCTCCAGAGGCTCCTGAACAGTTTCCTGTCGGCATGTTAGGTAAGCGCATCGCTTACTTAAATTGAGTGGATCCTCATTAACGAGACTTCTCGTGCTTCTCCCTGAACGAATTTTACGTCGGTTATTATTTACGCAGTGTATGACAGCTGTGGCCTCCAGCTGCAGGCAAAGTTTAGTCGCCGTGTGGTTCGCTAATTAATTAAGGGCGACTTTGGGCTCTACGAAGGCTACGAGACGATATTAACAACGTGGGCATTGTTTCCTCTAACGGCCAACAGAGGAAGAGTCATGAAAGCTCTGAAAGGTATATCCCTAAAGTTTCTGAGCCGGAGTAAATGCTTCGTCGGTCGGATAAATTTATGTTTATAAAATTTATTATTGTAGCCAATGTACTATCAATACGGGTAGACGACTACGATTAGAACAACGCCTAAAAATGACGTTAATCGAAAAATGTATGAAAAATCGTAGAGAAGATAAATATGAAGGAGAATTGAAGAGAAAGTTCTCGGGTTTCCACCCGGGTAACAATGCATTGTTACCCGAGTGGAAACCCGAGAACTTTTTCTTCAACAAATACACTGGGAAAGCCTTCGATCTATGAAGGAGAATTGTTTTCAAGTGTATTAAAATGAGGATTAGGTAAGTTTACTTGAAAAACATTGACACATAGCGAAGAGTGAGATATATTTTGAAGCAGATTTCTTGCAGATTTAAGTTCATTCCAGTGATTTTAGAAACCCAATGACTATGTGCTGAGAAAATTGGTTGCTGTCCATTATTACTAGTTGCTTTTTATTTCATTGAAGATTTTATTAACACGTACTTCATTATATTCCATGCTCTAAGCGAGCTAAATTTAATTTAGTGGGCTCACGTCAACAGTTGTCCTTTACAGAAGAAGAATAATCCATTCCTTCTTTTATTTTTATAATTTCACGCAAAAAACCAGATATACGAAAGGTTTAGAAAACTTTTGTAGTTTTGTATACTGTAGCTATTATTATTATTATTATTGGTACTGGTAACAATGTTGCTGTGATGTGTATACTTTTTAGTGGTATTTAAATAATATAATTTTTATTAAGAAAATTGATTATGTTATATATTATATTAATAGAAATACCCCGTTTGGATTTTGCGCATATGTACTTGGTACATTAAAACACGATAATCGATAACAACTTTCAATTCTGGATGAAAAAACATCAGCCTATTAGTCATGAATTTATTATATAAATTTAAAACATTGTAAGAATAGTGACACGATGTTTCATCCCTAAGTTTTTGGGACTACTTCGTTATTATTATTATAAATTCGTTTGTATCACTTAATTGAAGTTTATAACACGTGAAGAGGATCCAAAAATTAGGGATGAAACTTCGTGTTTCTTTATTATCATCGTTTAAATTATTCTTAATAAATTCCTGACTAACAATCAGGCTGATGTTTTTTATATATTTAAAAAATTAATATAAATATTGTATAATATAAACTGTGAGCTCAAATAAACGAAGAGACTTTCTACTGTTTGGTAAAAAACCTTTTATTATAAAAATTTATTTTTTCTTGTGCTTATTTTATAAAAATTGAGTCTTTATTATATGCTGACTGGTTAATAAAAGATTTAAAATGAGCTAAAACAAACTAAAACAATTAATATTATATTATAATCATAGCCTTTGATCTCCCTTTTCTGTAGTCTTTAGAAGGTGTCTTCAAACTGAGTAGAAAGAAGTTAAGAAGTGTATTATAAGATACATCTTAAAATGTACCCAAGCGATATAAATGATACAGAGTGTAAAATAATAGAGCAATATTTCGGAGCTAAAAAGAACAGCAGACCAAGAAGCATAATATTAGAACAATCATTAATGCAATCCGCTATGAAATTAAAACAGGTTGTAATGATAAAAATTTACGTTTGATTGAAAATAATTAATAAGAAAGATAGCCAATTCAGACAAAAAGGGTAATATAAATTCCACACAACGTTTCTGGAATCCTTGTTCCTTTCGTCAGGTGCTAAGAAGAGCCTAGAGAAACACAACTGCACTTGTCAGTTGAAAACACTCAAATATTGTATTTTTTAAGATAGAATTACGTCTTTTACAAGTGATGCAAATTCGTGTTTATTTTTACAATTAGGTAAGATATATTTTCGTGTAGAAGAGACTTGATACAACAACGAAGTGATGATATCTTTTTCTATGATTATCTAAAATTTATACCGGAATTCGGGGCGCCTTTAAAAGTATGTCTGTGAGGAATTGGTGGCTGGGGAGATTCAAGAAAAATAGATAACACGCATTCTTCTAGGAAATTCTGTGTTGAGGAGGTATAGGAACTCGATATTTATCGAAAATCATATTGGGCTTCCCAAATAAATTACAATTTTGTTGTCTGAAGATACTCAACTCTCTCAGAATGTATACAATATGAAAATAAGAATCTGGAAAAATAAATCAAAAGGAAGGCAGCAATATAGAACGATCTTTAGATGATTGGTCATGAGATGGGTTAATATATAATTATTAAGTTTGTACACCCTTTTAAGGAAACTGTAATTTTTTTCAGAGAAAAATTAAATTGTGTGAAATTCATTCCAATTCTAATCAATAAATTCCAATTAGATACTGGGAACTGTCACACATTTGTATCCCAATTTCGTGCCAAGAATGTATTAATTATAATAAAATAAGAAACAAATTAATCTGCTTAAAAATTATTAATTTATCACCTTTGCATCTAAATTTGGAGATTTAGATTACAAGAATTTTAAAACAATCTAAGAATCGTGCTCAATACAAATTTCGAAACCTTAATAACGTCAGGGAAATGATCATTAGCAACATTATACATCCATGCATAGAACTATTGTGAAAAGAAACCAACGTGTCCCGTGTCGAAGCTGGGCGTCTCTCCCGATGCTGGAGATATGGCGATCATTGCTTAGTTTCTTCAGCGGTGAATTTTATGCTTCTGGTGAAGTGGATTAGATGACGTTTCATTCCGGGTCCGTAGTATAAAATTTAATTTTTTTTACTATAATTTAATGCCTCAAAGTTTTCTCTCCGTATCCCCATAACTTTTAACTCAACATTCTGTTCCTTGAATGTTCTATAACTTCTATCAATGACCTTCCTAACGCATTACTTATCCTCTGATAACCTTCGACTGCTTTATCGCCTCTGAATCCTCTTTTTGAAATCACGAAGAAGCTACTTCTCATTATTTCAACTCTAATCGGAGTTTGAAATTCCACCCTCCAAATTCAAATTTCTCCTGTGTTTGTTCACAACGAATTACAATGACCTCTCCCTTCAAGTATATTTTTCCACAACCCAAAGCTTGAAAATTTTATTGTCAAGGCACAATTCATAACTTTCGCCCAATTTTCTAATTTCTAAATTATTGAATTATTGTATTAGTAGCGTAATAGTGTGGCCAGGCTATTGTAAGTAACAGTCAGCATAGCGTAAGAATGCGGAAATTGGAGTGTTTCCAGTCTGTATTGTTGTCAGATGCGTGTGTGTTGTTGAAAGCTTTGACGAATTGTTCAGTCACCTATGGGAGCTCACCGAAAGCGGTTAGCAGTGAGTCTCCATGTGAACTTCAAACTATGCGTAGCTTAGACTCCAAGTTGTGATGTTAAAGATCGATAGTATGAAATATACACTGTGTTAGTGGAGGTCATACAGTAAGGATAGGTTATCAAGGTTGTTGGCGTTTAAGGGATAGTTAACCCCTTTCTAGATATTGAAGGAAACAAACTAATAAGTTTTTATAGGAAAAGTTGTATTGGAAGCTGCTGGATTTATTTCAGCGGTACAATTGATTGAGAATTTCATCTGATTGATATTTGGAAATTGTAATTTAATTTTCATTGCTGCAGACATTATTACTGTTCGCCGAAATGTTGGAAATCACTTGCAATGATCGTCTGTGGTGTACGAAAGATTTAATTGTGTATGCTTACTGAAGTTGCGTGTATAAAGTGTAATATTATGGCCTGTTTAAAAGCAAAAGTAATTTAATATATTTTGTGGTCTAGATTAAAGAGCTGTTAAAATTGTGAAGTGAAAATGGAGTGGTATGAGGACTGTTCCACATTTGGTATGTAACATAATATTAATACTTTTTAAACATTCTATAATTCTTCATCCCGTCAGATTTCATTTTGTTCCTTTTAATATTTTAGGAAAAGTTAATTAAAACTTGTTATAAATTCATGTCAACATTCTTGTATTTTTCTATAAATTATAACTAATTGTTTTGAGGCCCGATAAAGCGACCCTAGACATAGATATCAAGAGTTTCATAAATAAAAGCCGTGGCATAAATGTATAAAAATTGTATATAAATAATTAAATTTGTAATATATTTCTGAATTTAAACTTGAAAAATTTTTTAATAATCATTTACTTTAACCAAAATTGTCCACATATTAAAAGTTTCTTTTTAATGAGTTTTAAAGAGATTTATTAAATTAAATATTTAAAAGATTATATATATAAAGGCTTCTGTTTAAGTGTTATCCATGTACTTTATCAAATTTATATTGATTTAAGACAGAAAAGTAACCATATGTAATCAAATTATACAGAGTATTCTTTCATATACTTTAATTGTATCTATATTTTATAAAAATATAAATTTTATCGCATACAGATGTAATGTAATGTAAGAAACGTGTATATTAAATTAACAGATCATGAGACCTAACATTTCATACGGCGACTGGTTTAGTGTCTACGTCTAGATAAAACCTCTCTCTGCCGGTTCTCATCGTCTGCCCTTTTACTCCGTCCCACCAAGCTTCCTCTAGTCCTGTCAAAAACTTCACTGAACTTCCTTATCCTCCCTAAGGTTCGCTAATAACTTATATCCCACTTTACTTTAAAGCATATAATAGTAAACTTGGATTAAATGTGATGGTCTGCCGCTGGCTGTGTCAAAAACGTTATTTTACCGCTTTAGGGAATTCATAAAAGGCTTCTATGCCTCCCATTTATACCTCTATGCGACGTGTTCCCTTTTTCTTTTAACTTATGGTATTTTTTTCCAAGTTCACAATGCCTGAACATAAAAGAAATAATGTTATATAACAAGAAGAACAAACGAGAAATAATATATTACATTTTGTCTTGATCTACATTACACATTTAAGAATTATAAAATATATTTGCTGTCATAAAATAACAATATCCTCTAATAGTTTCAACGTCTGTTGTCATCTAGTTATTTGTTAAGTATTATACAACGGTTTTTAACATTTTATTAGATTATATCTACTCATAAAAATATTAACAACAAATTGTTGGTTATATGATAGGGAGAATTGAAACAGAAACAATATGATGCACTCGTTATAACGTGAAACCATTCGGTCGAATAAGGTCGAGGAAATTGAAATGCATCTTAAGGAAAATTGAAGAAAATTACACAAAAAAAATTACTCCCCTACCACAAATGCAAATGGTTTTGATAAAGTTTGATTAAGATATTGAAGCGTTTTCTTAAAAATCTTGTAAGTCGGAGATTCTGTTTATATCAAATTTGAGTGTTTATTGATGGAAATAATTTATGGTAGACCATGGATATTTGCATGGAGGAAAAAAGGATTAGAATAAGTGAGCTCGACCCTTTAAGTCGTGCAATGATGCCTCCTTCCTGGATAATGTATTACTTGCTAAAGTCAGTCCGCAGCAGCTGCATCCATTCGGGACGTTGTAGATATATTTCTTATTTCGCCTCATTTAGTAGCGATACAAATTCAGTAATATGAATTCTACATACTGGAAAAATAGTCTACTGCATATTAATAATATCGATGTTTCTGAAAATTCACTGAAATTTTAATTTTTTTCACTAAATTGCCCGAGATCGGCAAAATAAGTTGATATTAATGAAGGAAGAGCGTCCTTAGAATTTTAGAGTTGCTGGGTGCTGATCAATCAAACCAATCTCGCGGATCGAATTTTATAAGTCAACATCCAGGCAAAGAAAAATAAATGAAGCTCAGGTGAAGATATATTTCGTTCTAATAATTTGTCTCACTAGTTTGAGGTTACAAATTTACTTGAATTAATGAAAAAAAAGGAGTGCCATGGCGTGAGTTGTAAACCTTGTAACGACGCATACGATCACATACTGAGAGTGTGTATCATGAGAAATATTCTTGTTTCGGGGAAACGCAGTATAGCTGCGACTTAGCTGACCGTGTTGACAAAAGCCTCCGTAGGGGATGGAGTCCATCCATCCTGCCAGTTATGTGCTCGTGAAGCGGATATATAAATTGGCGCCCTTAGCGAGTGAGAAGATCAATGATATACGTGGTGGCACCACAGTATTTGTAATCTTAGTGGTTATGTGGGCAGTCATAATTTTGTAGGCAACGCGGACGCGCTTGTCGCGCCAAAGAGCAAAAGACTGTGGTACAAAGCCAAATATAGCAGATACATGACGCTACGATCAAGTAAATAAGTTTGTCTGTCTAATTTCAGACAGTGCTAATATATGAATAAAATCACTGAACGATAAAAAATTGTATAACGGTTTATGATAGCAAATTAAGTAAAAGATTGAATGCAGTTCTGCTACAAATATTTGTTGACGCAAATTAAAATTGACATTTTATTTTGAAGACGAATTACGTCTGTATTATTTTCTTAGCGATCCAATTTCACTATTTTAGCGATCAATTTTGTCGACCAAATAGCGCAGAGGAAGAAGACTTGACCGCCATAGATCACTTTCAACTTGTAGACAGAAAACCATGAGTCTCCATTATCCTCTTCGAATTTCCCGTCTATTTCAATCCTCGCTTCAACTACAACTGGCAGTAAAAGAGCGATACATCGTTTTAGGTATAATCATTTGAAATAAGCAGTATCAGTTTTTCGATTCCTACTCTAGTTACCTCATTATACCAGAGAAAAAAGAGTTAAAAGAAGAAACATATTTTACCTAGTTAATTAGTCTACTCTCCAATTATATTTGAACGTTAAGGAAGAGAAAAACGAATGTCACTCTTAATTATGAGCTTCCTTAATCCTTTCCGTAGTTTTAATGTACTCTAGAAAACAACATATTTTAGAGATTTGTAAAATACAAATTAATTAGTTAATTTAATTGGATGATTTATATTTCAACAATTGATGATCTAGTTACTTATCTATGCGGTAAATTTATTTGCTGTTTCAGTTTTCGTGACAGAACTTTCCAGATTTACATTAATGATAAAAATTTATTTGTATTCTCAAATAATCTCTTTGGTCTTCTCTTATTGTTATATCCCTGTTTCTGTTTATTTGTTGTGATGAGGCTTATGGATTGAGGAGGAAACGTAGTATATTAGAAATTTTTGTTAATATAATATTTTGAAATTAATTTTTATTTATAATTAATTATTTACTTTATATATTAAGAATAAAAATTTATATTTAATGTGAACTATGTATTTGTTGCAACAACTGATATTATTAATAATAAAAAATATCAGTTCGACATTACGGCGGTTTCATTATATAGAAGATAAACGTCGTTTCTCTACTATGACCCAGGTAGAAGCCTAAGAATTGTTTATTCATTATTCCTATATATTTCTAAGGTTTTTTTTATTGGGGTGATATTACTCAAGAGATGCCTACATTGTTGGAAGACTGTAATTACATGTTAAGAACCTGCTCCGAAATATTTAAATATCCAGCTGTCACCGCCTTGCTTAAGTAATCTTCCCTCTCAGGCTGCGACAGACTAAGAAGTAATGAAACTGATGTGTCGTTTCACGTACCACAGCGCGCGTTCTGTGTGAAACATTTTTCCTGGAATGTGATGTCAGAAGGATGTAAAATAAAATTTCATTGACAGATTATACTTTCTCTGACTTTTATGTTTGAGTTGTGTCCATCTGACGGAAGTGTGTGTCCTCCACAGTAACGTCAGTTTCTCCACATGAGCTGTCCCGTTCACTACGTCAGTTCTTTGTTGCTGAGATTTTATTTTATGAGGCCGATTCCACTCTTCGGGGATCTTCTAACCGGAATTTAATATCCTGCCAAGACTTATGTCCGGAGCATGCCATACAGAGCGTACGCAGCCGTCTTTTCTCCGGGGGATTCCTGTTGTATCCTTGTCTCCTTTACCACGATTCACTTGCTCGAATCTTGCTGACCTCCGACATTTTTTATGAAGATTAATATATTCCCCCGCTCTCCAAACGAATCGCAACGAATGATTCCATAATAAAGATCGGTGCTGAAGGATCATGAAAAATACTTACCTTGGTTAATCTTAACATAAAATTCTTGCCTAAGAATCCGATCAATTATTTATGCTGCTGACCGAGAATTCGATTTTTATAAAGCGGACTATTCACCAGAAGAATTTAGACAACTGAGGAATGTTTTAAGTTTCTTATCCAGTTATTTTATTAATATTATGTTCTATTTTCTGTTAATGTATCTGAAATATTAGTACAAATAAAGTTATTTTGGACGCCTCATAAGTATTTAATTAAATCCGTTTTTGGTAAAATTAAAGAAATACAACAATTTTCCATGCCGAATAACAGAATCACGATTGCGAACACAGGACGACTACTATTTGAATTCATTAATTATATGAACTGGTAAAAATAGGTTAAAACCAGAAATTTTATAAGTTTGAAACTTGGAACTCGTTTTAAATCCATGCTGTATTGTTAATTATTTATATTTTCTGGCATTTAAATGAAGAAGTAAGAATTGTTTCCAGGCTGCTAATGCCTGAATTATTTTACTGCTTTTAAAGGACACTATGGAATAAGAGAAAGTATTATTAGAAGTACTGAAATAATATTTTCTTCATTACAGTTTTGTTTATACAAGGTGGACAATAAAGATGATAGGATGTAAACAATATACAACGACGCATAGGTCACTGACAGTGAGTTTTTTAGTTATGTGCTACCACATCCCAAGCAACTCCCTTTTACGAGGATGCCTATGTAAAATAATAATACGACAAGTAATATGTTACATTTCTAATTCGGTCTACATAATTTTCAATTCTATCTAAACTTTAAAAGCGGAATAATTTAGCACATAATTGAAATATTTATTACTCAAAAGTGTTAATTTTTGGAGCAAGCTCTGAGCAGTTATATTTTCACACTATAATGCCTCTTAAATATTTTTTCCTTAAAATAACATATAATTGTGTTTTTTTAAATATTACCCAAAATGTAAGAATGTATTTTTTTAAATATTAACTAGTTTAAAATAAGATTTAGAATTACTCAGTAGTTCAAATTTATTTTAATTTCCATGACTCTGTTTCATTGCACGGAACGACCCTGTTTGGAGCTGTCCAATTTGTAGCCCAAATATGAGACAGTTTGTTGAGCTTTGCTGAAGGCGTAGGGAGGTGAAAAGGTATATTGAGCATGCGCATGTCTCATTACAGATAGATATTATGTGCTCAGAAGGTTGGAGTATTTACATGGCCAGCTGGTTGCTCTAGCGGTAGCTCGTGTGACGCAAGGCGGAGAGTTTAAAGTCTTCGATATTGAAGCAAAAATTCTCACCATTAAAACCAATTATTATGCAGGTTATTAAAATTATGAAAAATTAATTCTTATTAATTAATCGTATAGGAGCTCCAACGGTACTCATTTATTTGCTGTAGCACTATAGTTAATATGCACCCGCCGTCACCGGTCATTGAAAATTCAGTAACGGTGGCTTGTTTCACGGGTGCACAACATGCGTTGTGTGTTAAATACTTAAAAAAGGCAATGTCGTTAGTTTATTTCCAGCAGGACTCTGATTCCATTGCCTACATCAGTGCTCAACGAATGCGCGATTAGGTCGTCGGTTACAAAATTTGAGGCCACAAGTTTCCTTCTCAATCAGAAGCAAGGCTAACAAGGACCGGAGAAGCAGTTTGAGACGTTGGTGCTCCTGAGTGACTGAATGGTGGGTCATCAATTCGCAAGAGATCAGCTGGGCTTGAAATGAGCCGAACATCTTTTTGATAAAATAAATTAAATTGGACCTTTATAAGATTTAATTAGTGCAAAGGAGAATCTTTATATCAAAAACTTGTGAAGTATATACAAGCGAGACGAAGCTGTAACTTTCAATTAAAATCTGTGCAAAACAATATTATGCAGTGAACCTGAACTTGTACAAGATCTTAAAACTCTAACATTTATAAATCAAGTGCGTCGCCTGAATACGATTCACGTTGAGATCCATCCGCATATGAATTTAAAAGAATAATTAAAAGTAAACACTAACTCGATACTAACTGGCTTCATGAAACACTTTTGCACCCACAATCATGTAAGTGCTGCTGCAAATCGTTGGCTGTAAATAAAGAACAATTAAATAATACGAGTTTCCGAAAACAAATGTTGGCTACAAAATTCAGCGAATATATATTTCGCAAAAATGTTATTTTGCCTCATATTGTATGAATAGTGTAATGGGTCAATATTAAAGACTAGGCGAATTTATTCGACTTCTCAGCCATTAAAACACATCTTTTACTATTATTTTAATTTCGAATATGATAATAGGCACTATTGCAAATTAGAACGAAAGGATCTCTCAGAAACATAAAGTACTATGATTAGGCTCTCTATATATGCGAGTAATTTTAATAATCAGGCAAACATGAAAAATCAGACGAAATAAATATAAAATGTAGCAGTTGTAACGATACCAATAATTTCTACCACATGCAACGTTTTTCAGCTAAAAATAAAAAGGAGTTCTATAATTCCTTAGCTGTAGACAGCTGTGAGAGAGTTAACAGATTATTTTATTAAAAACTACACTGTGTGTCGTGAGTTGATTCAAGGCATTATTACGAACAAGTTCACTATGCTCATCCATCAATGCCAACCACATTGGGTGGTTCTACCTTAAAGGAAAAATTTCCGGCAACTTTGGCCGACTTTGAACGAGCGTGGGCATAAAATAGACTATATAATTTTTAAATATGGAAGGGAACCTTTATCAGCGGAAATTGAAACAAGACGTAAAAATTTCAATTTAATATTTATGTAACTTTTTCTAATAATGCATATATATATATATATATATTGTAATGATTAAATGGAAAGTATAATTAAATTGCCCCACGTTGTTGGGCCAAAATGTAATGATTAAATGCAGATTGTAAATTAAATTAAAATTAATTAATTAAAATAAACAAATTTTATTCCTCAAAGATACAAATTATCAGCCTCACTTTGCACATTTAATTTCGTCAAATTCACAAACCGAATTTTATATATTTTTTTTCATTTGTGGCGTTCTAGGAAAATACAACTTTATAATTTTACAACAATTTCATCTAATTACTCATTGATCTCGTTTGCACTTTCCGAGGTTGGTTTGAGATCCTGTCGACGCGATTTCCTACCGGAGACTGCTAATCCGTTCACTGTGAGCTCCTATCGGAGACTCAACTGCTCCCCCCCCCTGCTCTTTCGAGCTCCCGACCAAAAAACTAAACTGTGCACTACGAGCTCCCATCGGAGACTCCGTTCAAGCTAAACTTGAGCCTAACTAACTCGTGCGCGTTCGCGACGCAACGCAACAATGTTCAATGTTGGCGGTGCGAACTACGAAAACAACAAATGCCCCATTACATATGCCCACCATCGACCGATTGTCATGTTACAATATATATCACTAACTGGGTAAACCGACGATATCTCTGACATTGAATGCATATATCGCACGAAGGAAATTTGAAATATATTAATTGATTTAGGCACCAATTTCTTGTTCACTTCAAATATTTTACAGTTGATCTCATCTAACCTCCATCCACTAGTAGAAGAGGCTGATTTTTAACCTTCCCAGCAACTGGAGTGTCATGACTTTTCTCAGAGTCACCGAAAACAATGGATTGTATACTAATGACGGCTATAATAAAAAATTGTTTTCGCTGGTAGCCCCACCACTATGCCGATATGGGCTGAACTTCAATTTAACCTGCATGATGAGAGTCCATATTCAGCTCAGCATTCCAAAAATACTTGCTTTCGACACCACTGTCGCTAGCATTTTTAATTATATTACGGACCCCAAATTTTAAGGGTGGTCCCCTGTATTGTTGTAAGCGGGCGAAATTAAACTTAAACGACATCGAGAGTAACACTCAATCTCAGAAATCCCGAAAACTATATATTCGACACTGTTTTCTCATTATTTTTAAATATCACCCCATTCCACCTCTTTCCCGTAGGGACGTCTTATGCCCAAAATGTTTTTTATCCTAGTTTGTGTTACGTATAGCAGTATACCATTTTTTTTGGAAATAGCTACATGAGTTTAAGATTATAAACGGAATTTACACATACATAAACATCCTATATTCCGTATATACGTATCCATATATAAACTAACTCCTTGGCTCGACAGCCCATGAAGGGCCTTGTCCTACCGAGACGGCTGCCAGACTGTCATCTTACATGACACATTCTGGATTTAGGAGTGACACCTGGTCAGAGTGTCGATTCTCCCACAGCCTTATCCCCAGTTTTCTTGACCAGGACGAACACAAACACCCATGCCCATGCCGGGATTCCAACCCGGGACCTCTGTGATGCGAGGCAATGACGCTGGCCACTACACCACAGCAGGCCGGCTATATATATTGTAATGCCAATTAATTAGGTCATTAATTGTTTGAACATAAAATTTAAATTGTTTGAGGAATCCATTATAGCGGCATGAGTTTCCAAAGCGACAATGTAGCCCAGCTCTGTTTCCTTTGTCGGAAAGTCGAAAATGGCGTATACGCGCTAAAACTCGAGACGATTGTTTAGCTGGTGACTAGAATTTAACAGAGTCAGTTGGTGCCGGGACATTTTGGAAGTGATACTAAAGCAGAGACTAGCCGTCGTTTAATGTATTATTATAAAACAAAGTTGTGAGTTGAAGACAAAGTAAAACATTCACGGAAGCATTACATCGAAACTTGCTAAGTAAAAGCAGTTTTACGTTTGTAGTCAGCCAGGAAAGGAAGTCAGCAGTTTACGTCCATAGCCAGCCAGAAATAGTAAAGTTGCAGTTTAAGCGGTAAAAGACTAGCAAATCTACAAACCACAGAATTCATATAAGGCAAGAAGTCAACAGATAGCTGACAAAAAGGAGGATCATCCAAGTTCCTGACATCCTATCAATTTTGACTAGAATCAGTGTAAAATATGTGAATCTTAGAATCAGTGTAAAATCTCGCAATAGTGTATTTTGGAAACCGAAAGAGATGCTGGAACCAACTGGACAGATGTGAGTAACAAAATACAAAATAATGATTTATGTAAACGTAATTAAAAGATAGAAGTCAGATTTCGTTCTCTTTCTAATTTTTAATCAGAGTTAATCTCTTTACTTTTAATTTCGTTCTATTTTAATTGTCAAGTTAATTTATTTATATCGACGTATTGTTTAGGTAAATGTGATTTGTTTGTTAATAAGATTTTAAATCAAATTGTTGTGTCCATTATCAAACCCCGTGAAGGCCCTGAGAATTTAATATTTTAAATTTGTAATTGTTTTAAATTATTGCCACAAAATAAATAAATATTGTTTGTAAATTTGATTAATTCTTTTATTTAATTAACGCCTTTCATTTGAATATTACATTTTGGCTTTCACAACTTGGGGCTCGAATTCTTCAAATTTATTAATTTAAATTAAAGCCTATTAATTGTGTATATTACATTTTGGCGCCCAACGTGGGGCAAATTAAACTAAATAAAGGCTATTTATTTGATAATTACAATATATAATTCGCAAAGCAGAATTACAATAAAACATATTCGTGCTCTGATGTTTCTTTTTTTATGGTAAATTATCTATATGTATTATTCGTTATGAGGCTAGCAATCGATTAACTAGTAATAAATTTCCACGTCAAAGATTTATGAACACAGAATGGTTCTTATTATCATGTGATTACTTCATCACTAGTTCGCTAAAATTCATTCAGTGTTTTACTGGGCAATATAAATACATTTCATTCCGTCTCTAAACAAGGCAGGCGTTGTGTTATTATACAATATTTAATTATATGCCGTTATGTCATGCGGGCCATCGTGGCAGAGTTTGGCCCGATGAATTGTGAAATGTCTTCACGTAGTGAGCCAATCTGCAAATACGAGTAGAGCGGCTATGAATGTGTTTGAAAGCAACCGCAGAGGCTGAGACGGATAGGTTTCTCGCCTCCAGTGGGCCTCGTCCCTGGAGAAATCTCCCCCGATAGCCGAGACCAATCAAAGTAACAGCGTCTCGCCTCTGACAACCAACACTCGCTTAATTGATTCAATCTGCAGATTCAGATTAACACAAGGCCGCTCTGTGAAGTCCACTTATTCTTTCCGAGCTCATGGAGGCAGTAAGCGTCTCGCCGAAACAATCCGGGCTATTCATGTTAACAACTGGTCTGTTTTTACGAGCCTTGGACTAGGGCGCGTGCTTTTAATGCGAGCCAGGTACAAGCAGCTCGGTAATTGCACATAAAGGGGGCTGACTCCGAAAAGCACGTTCCCCTTATCACATAGTTGCGTATGTACTTACGCTAGTAATTATTCGGAACCAGTGGTTTGTTGAACTATGAAGATAAAGCTTCATTTGAGTTTACTTTTAGTTTCTAACCTACACCTTTATGATGTTGGAGCGAATACATACACTTAACAGTGGTCTGCTGTTAAACATTTACTTGAGCGGAATTAACGAGTTCTGCGAACAGATATTCCAAACAAAAGTCCGATAATATTCTTAACTAGCTGTCTCAACAATATTTCCAAGTAAAGTAATATTATTTTACATTTTCGTATCTAATAATTCCCCCACTCTTTAAAATTGGCAATGGTATAGCATATGCTATACATTGAGAAATAAAATAGAAATATAAAAGTGTAACTTTATTGAAATATATTCAGCGGTTTTTGAGTTCTTATGTTGAAAAGGATCTATATGTAGAAATAACTTACCTTCAAACTTGAAAGCTAAATTTTTATTGCAGTTGAAACAATTAACAATCGAGATGCTTTGGAACATCCGTAACAAACCTGTGGTAGTTGTTCTTAGCTCTCGCAGGCGGAACCTTTCTGTAGAGTGGAGAGGTCTACATTCTAAGGAGCCTTATTCTCTCTCTGCTTTTAAAATAAGGTTCCCACAAGCAGAGGTTCCTCGACCTGTTATACCAAGTGTAAGTTCTGGGTCCGCAGACCTTGGGCATACGGTAAGAGTCGTTCACTGTTCCCATTGGAACAGTTGGCCAGCTGACTCATAAACTGGTCGAGGCACGTATTTCCCAACAGAAAAACCATCTCCCGGCATCGGAAGGGCATGCGACCGGTACTAGAAGACCGTCCTACCTGCTTCATAAAGTTATAAATTATTTTCTACTTAAACAATTTTTAATATAAAGTACATTTAAATAATGGTATAATCGTATCTGTGAAATAAAATAAAAACTTAGTTGGCAAATATTGAAATTTTCTGTGCTCAGCCTTCCAAAGCTAACAATGTTTTATGTGTCAAATTAAAACGCCAAATATAATTCGACATCATTTGCACAGTCTCCCTCACGCGTCCGACTATTGTCCTTCCTGTCTTCCAACAGTTTATTCGGTTAGAATTTATGTGGGGACACACCTAACAGATCAGTTTGTCCCTAAATGTAATCGAAATTAACATTCCACACGTATCCGACATTCCAGCGAGTGGTTGAAGAGTAGTAGTAATATTTTACGTTAAATTTATACTCTGTTAATTGATTTGAGGGCAACGTGAGACCTACGAGTTGCAGGCGGTTTCAGAGGCCACGAATTACTGGACGGAACAGTGGATTATGACCTTAATTATCGATTTGATAGTTAAAGTTGTCACCAAAATCTTTCGGTCTGGTGGAGAGCGGGAGATACGTATTTATAAATATAATTGAGTACCGAAGTTGAAATTGACTTTGAGTTTTTATGTTAAAAGTAGAGAAATCACTTTCGAATACTGAAAACTGAATAGATTTTGAATTTAAAATCGTTCGAAATTATTCAAATATATAATATAAATGTTAATGGCAAAGTAAGTCTGAATAAAAAGTTTAATAAACATATTACATATTAATTTCCGTAGGTTTTCCCGGTGAATAAGCTGCTGGAACTGTTATCGGTACGAAGTTTCGTCGACTAGCTCCGTCGACATATCCTGTAAATCTCTGGAAGATGACGACGGTGCTAGTCGATGAAACGTCATGCTTAGTAACCGCCACTCGGTTAGAAACCCGAGAACATTTCCAGAAAATTACGTATTTTGTATTAAAATTTGTTAGACATACACTACGTTTCGTCATTAGGATCTGTTAATTAATTAGGAGACATCTATGGGCGGCACACCAACGAATAATATATCATATAATATTGCCTAGAAATTATTTAATATTTAATTTGTATTATAAACTTGGAACAGATATATTATGAAGTATTATTATTATATAATTCTTTATTACATCCAGACGTTTGGTACTCGTTATAACGTATTTTACTCCATTATATTATATATTTTTTGTGCAATATATATATATTAATTCCCACTTACTGTATTTTATTGTAAATGAAAATCAGATTTATATATTCTTTGATCATCAAGTATTGATTTTTTATAAAATATCACATTCTATTATCACATTAAATCATTATAAGAAATGCATGGTATCTAAATCATTGGAACACAAATTAATTCAAGAACAGAAGAAATGCTTTCAGAGAAAGAGGCTATGAAATTGAATTAAAGGATCAGAGTGAAAAAAATCTCGACAAGTCCGGGTATTAAACCCGTGAACAATAATGCAAATAATTCATTGCTATAGTATTCTGACAATAAAAAAAATACGGTTAATCATTATGGATAAAAATTTGAAAATAAAATAGAAAATACATTAAAGCAGAGACGACGTTTTATTTCTAATATTTTGAGACATTTCTTCACATGTAGCAAAATTAAATTAAATATTTCAAATTAATAATATAAAAATTCAAAAAATAAATTTATTAATAAACATGTTAATTTAAAATACAGTTATGTAAAAAATTATAGAAAATTACTTACAATTAGTTACATGAAATATAGAGGAACATATTCTGTGCTGCGATTTGAGGCCGAATATAATATTTATACAGCTATTGAGAGAAATCTTTAATTTGAAAATATAGTCGAAATAATTTTTGTATAATACAATACTTATTAAAATAACAGGGAATAATAAATTATACTTAAATTATTAGTACAATTTTTACATCAATCATTTGATCTTATATACATTTCGCTCATCCAAGTGGATATATTTACATTCCTCACATTACGCCAATCGATATGATATTTTTCAATTAAATATGTCTGTATACAACTGAAATTTTTCATTTATTTTATATAAATATCTATATAATATAAATATAATTGTTAATATGGGGATTCGTTGTACCTCATTGACTAGAGATGTTCATTCACCAATATTCGTCACAATTAAAAAAATAATCAGAAAGAATATTTCAACGTGAATACGTCCACTGATTTATTTTTACAGTATTGGTTCAGCGCAAAAAAAAAAGTTGTGGGGAAGAAGCAGACTAAAGACGCCTGTGACATCGAGACGAAATGAAATTTGTGTAGCGGCAAGAGTAAATGAAGTTATGTCTCATTTGTAGCAAGGCTGGCTTCAGAGACATCTTATTCCGAAAGTGAAGAATGTCTCAGAATGAATCAATTGATCCATAAATACGACTATCTCGACTAGAAAAAGATGAATTTAGAATGTAACCGTCTCGTGTTATTATTTAATTTTTTGAGTATTTCAACTTGGTCAAGATACCTCGGGATATAAATTAAATAATTATTGGTGTAGGCAGAACATTGTTAAACTAGTAACGTGATTACATGACGCAAGAAAATTTCCACGGATTACGGTTCCTTGTTATTGTAGACGTCGTTACCCCTGAAACAAATAACATGGTTCGTCTGGTGGCCAGAAATAGTCACGTTTCGAAAAAGTTATAGTTTTCTATTGATTTTGGAATATCCGTTTCGTTTAATAAATGATTATAGTATTGAATAACTTCTGGATCAAATTATTTACTTCAGAGATGATGGACTAAGGAAAACGAAAACAATTTTCGATTTATGTTCGAGAAATACGCTTTAATATTTCGATTATAGTATTATGAAGTACCTGTGATGTTAAACATTGAAAATGATACGCTTTTAGCGTGATATTAATCGCTTTCTCAGACCAAAGACATCAAAGGGAATCTTATAAAACATTTAAACAGCATAGAGGCATACCAGGTACACGTTTATTAGACCTGTTGAGCATTTCTTGGAACATTATTGACAGACTCGTACACTGATGCTGAAGATTAAGCTACCGACCCTCGCTGTTGAGACAGAACGCTATCAAAATTCAAAGGATGCAAAATGTCTCACAGGGATAAAAATTTATGGTATTCACGACGAGCTGAAATGTTCTTTGTATCCAATCTGACATGTTGAGACAAAGTCAGCTGATTATTTATAGAGATGTATAAAGAAATATTGATTCGTCATGCACATAATCGATTGATAGCTGCTGTAGTCGTCCTTGTTTAATTTTTCAGCCAATAAACTGAAGGGTACGCATCTAGTTCGTTACTAATCTCCCTTTCTGTACGTCAGAAGACGTATCTGTTACGCCATCCTTCCATAGTGTCGCCATTTTTAATTTTCTTGATTGTTTGACCCATTATATTTTACACTAGGGTATACATTCTTTTAATAATGAAGCCGTTGAATGTTCGTGTGTTCCCAGGCGTCCACTTCCTGACACACGACCAGGCTCTGCTGGGGGAAATAGCGCGCTCCGTGAGAGTGTTCGCCCACGCCCTTGTTGCTCTTGGCTGGCAACCTCCGGAAAAGCGCCTTTCCCTTGCACCTCAGCTTTCCTGCTACGGAGGCGGAGAGGCACGCTGGAGACACGGAGAGGCCTTCTACAGGTATCTCAACCTCACATTTCCTATCAGTTTCTGTCATAGACAAGTTCTCGTCAGAACTCAAACTGATTTATTTGTATTAACTACACAAATTCTAGTTCGAATAAATATATATTTAATAAAAGTTCGAATATTTAATACTGCGATTGAATGAAATTTTTGTGTGGATTAGAATCTATATAATAAAAAAAGGATGTATGTATGTATTTACGTTATTCTTTATAAAATTTAAACTCGTGGACAGAGTACAACGAAACTTGGTACACATATTTTTAAAAACAAGAGAAACGGTACTGTAGCGGTGAGAAACCCCTAGCATAAAGGTGGAAATAATTATAATTAAAAAACGTGATCATTTTGTGTTAAATTACTGCACGCCAAGATACCATGACGTCACGCGCGAGAGAGACGTTACTACGCGGCGAACAAAGGAAATAGTTCCTTTTTCCGTAATGAAATAAAGCAGAAATATTTTCTCAAGCAATACTCCATCGAATGATAATAAAAAAATACAACGAAATACTTAACGATCCTTGCGGGAAATGTAAGTTAATTTTCGTGCCATATTAGTTAAGTTCAATATGGCGACCATTTGTTATCATTGTGAATCTAGCCAACAATTTCAGCAATTTAGTCTTTCGTAATGTCTGAAGACTGAGGGACAATTATATTCTGCAATATCCAAGGAATATATTTAGGTATTATATTCGTAAAGAAATACGAAGGTATATTTGTTGGGATTGATGCAATAAAATTCAATGCATTTCATGGGTGTTAAATTAATGAATTTGCGGTCTAAAGTATGATCGGAATTAGAAACAGTTAGATTTAGCTTAAATCACTTCTTGACTAAAGATTAATATAGAATTTAAATAAAAAAGAATTTTGAAGAATCAAATTCCAGGTTGAAGGCTTTCTCAATTTACTGATAAATAATCTCAGGATTCCTTCCGGGAATTGTCGATTTCGTTCAAACGTTTCCATAGCTATCACCGCCCTCATCTTCAGATAAAGTGCTGAGACTGCGTCTGGTGGTCCCATACACAGGGGTCGTGTTGTTTCACTAGGAACAAGCAATGGGGAGAGATGTGTTTTCCCTCCAGCTCTGACACACGGTCCATACATAAAGGACCACCAGACGCAGTCTCGGCACTTCACCTGAAGACGATGGCGGTAATAGCCATGGAAACGTGCGAAATCAACAAGTTCACCTATATTAAATCCCGAGAAGAGTTTATTCAAAGGAATTTAGAGAACAAAATAAAATTCAATGTATAAGGCTTTCCGGTTTCTCTGAAATGCCGTAGAACAAAAATGTTGCTAATAATTCAGAAACCATTACTGAAGTGCTGTAGCAATAACACCGCTTATAAACTGTAACATAATTTCTGCAAAAAATTCCAATTCGGTTCCAAATAATTCGTTCCATTTAATTGTTGACGAATTTCGAAATTAATTATATCATATGTGTTGCCATTTTAGCTGAATTTCACAAATTTGGTCTTTTTAGAGAAAACTTCTGAATTTCTATACAATTTCAATTTTAATCCAGATGGAATGTAACTCCGTTTGAAGCGCTAATCAAAGAATTTTTTTTAATTTTAACAATCAATTGCTGCATCTTCATATTTATTTATCCATATACTATTTCCTTCCCTTTGTTTTATCCTAGACCAGACTTCTGCTTCACTCAAAAGTGATCCCAGCACATTCATGAATAGGAAAAACAAACGATAAGTTAGGCGTCTATTTAGTTTGTATTTATCTTTCTTTCAGTCCCATAGTTAAGCTATGCAGCACTTTCTACATTTATCAACTACTCAATTAATATTATCACTCCGTTTTAAATATCTATTATTATTGTTATTAAATCTGTGCAAAATATATATTAGTTAATGACTCCGTTAGATGATAATCACGAGTAATGAATAATAGAAGACATTTATTTGTTAAGACTTATTGTAAATAATAAATCAAAAGTTCAAACCTTTTGTAAAATTGATGAGAATTTTTATGTTTAAAGCCGTTCCTTACTATTTGTAAGCTAAACTAACCTCACTACATTACAAGAAATTTACAGACAAAAGTACTGTTTGATTTACGTAGTTGTTGAAAAATATTTTAAAAAGTATTTAGTATTATTTAATAATCTTTCTTACATATTTCAAACAAATAATCAATCAACTGAAATAACAAAAATATTGTTTTTCAGTTATAAATTATTTTTAAAATTGATTAGCAGCAATTGTATACTGCATTGTGCATTTTGTTTATATTATACATAAGTATTTTTTATGCCGAACAAACACACACACACGCACGCAAATATACGATTTTATTTATTAGGTAGATTACAAAAATAAAAATAAATTTGTTTATCTGTAATTTATATTTACAATTTGCTCTGTTGATCAATGAGTAAATTGTATGTACAAAGAAGTACACGTGACATGTCATCCCAGCGGAGGGGAGAATTATTTATTATTTTATAGTTAATATTTTGTGTACATGTATAGTTCGAGAGGGATGAGTCTTTTTAGTCTGTTTGTGGAGTTGCTATTGTCAAGCAGGTTCATAGTTACATAGTTTGTATGATTTTATAATCTTTTAATATATTTAGCACTCACACACTTCACTTCCTCCTTAACCCTTTATACATAAATATAAATAAAATATATAAAAATTAATAACAACCGTTTTTGTTTCTAGTTGTGTAAGGAATAAACAATATAATTCTTCAAATCCCAAATTTTATAACAATTTATTTTTTAAAAAAACTTTTACGTTATTAAATTTTCATTTTTCTAAATTTTAATGTTAGTTATTATATTAAAATATAACGAATTTCAGTTATAATAATGGTAAATGGTTAATTTAAATGTTCCTCTAGTCTCCATTTACAATATAATTTCTTCATTCTTGTATACACAATTACATACTCGAAATGATGAATTTTTTATATAAAGTTGCTCTGGGAAGTGAAAAAATATTTTAACTATGTAAAACTGGGCTACAATAATGAAAAATACGAAAGATATCTACAGAAGGCAATTTTTTTTCTCCCCGTAACTACTCCAATAAATTATCGAACAAATAAGTTCAAATAATGTATATTATTATGTTTTAGAATCTCAATTTATATTTTTTTATTATACCATTATGTGAGATCGCTACAATTCGGATTTGTGTAAAATTAATTATATGCTATTTCGTAACGTCCTGGGCTCATATTTTTCACATGAGTTTTTCTTGTGTTATTATATGTATCAACAACGAAACGTTATAAATGGCGTAGTAAATAATACAATTATAGTAATGGAAATTACACGCATTAAATACGTCTAGTACAGAAAACACAAATATTTCATTGACAGTACCTCACTTATTTTTTTCAGTTTTACTATATTTACAGTATTAAAAGAAAATGTTGGTTTCAAAGAAGTTATGAATATTACTCGGTAAGCTTCTCAATGCTTAAGCTGTGATTTGAAATAACGTTAATTATAAGAGATGAAAGGTTAATCTTATACCAGATTAAATGTGTATATTTTGTAAAAACATAATTATGTATGTAAAATAGTTTAATGAATTGGGACACTTTGCGAATAATTACTTAATAAACACAAAGGTTAGTGTATTAAATTACGTTTATAATTCACCGCAAAATTCGAAATATTCTGGTCAGCTTTGGGTCTCAGTTTTTTACAAGCGGTTAAACATTTTGGTACTATAAGAGACAAAATTCGTGGTAAAATGTGCATAGAGGCTGTTTAATATTTGCATTATCTAGACGGACAATCGTGCCTACCACTTAAAATAATTGGTGAATGGTATTAGAAACAACAATGATACAATGACCACGGAGAACGTGCCCATTAGGAGATCAGAAAGCTTATTTGTAACTGTCCAAACTCTAAGGCGAATATCTAACTTCAGTAGGCATTTCTTAGTGGCGTAGCATATCACGTCTTTTTGCGAGAGTTCCCATCCGTAGTAGAGATCAGCAGCAAGCTGCAAGAACCGAAATGTCTCAGTTACAGGGTCGGAACGAACTATTAGCAATTTTGTAAATAGGATAAAATCCAAGTGCTTGCAGAGTCTTTCATATTCCTGATATCTTTCCTAAGATTTTGTATAATGACAAGAGGGAGGTTAAGATCTTGAAAAAAGTTCATGCATAAGCAAAGATTGAGGAGAAATTCTTGTGTTTTCTTACAAACTCGCTGGTATTTATTTATATAAACCCGGAAAAGTCTTTAATTCTACATTAATCGATTAGTCAAGAAGTGACTTAACCTACCTATGTAGAGGGAATGCTAATTTCACAAGGAGCCTTTAGAAATGCATAAATACTCCCGATTCCAAAAATAGTTACTTTACGTTAAGTGAGTCAAAAAGAGTCACCGTACCGTAATAGACTAAAAAATATTCCGAGTATCTTAAGGGGGTGAAAAATAATCCCGATATCTTAAGGGACATAAAAAGACTCTCGCTAAGCGAAAAGTGCCAAAAATAGTTCCTGTAATTTCGAATGCCTTTAAAATGCCACACCTTTATGTGATAGGTGTGTTTTACTGGTACAGTGTTTATTTCTTTAAAAAGTTATCTGTACAAAATTTGATAGAACTAGCAACACATTTTTAAGATTTTACGCGAAGCACTGTTTTTTCTTCTAAACCTAATCATATGGAAAATATCGTCGAGTGAGCATGTTTGAAAATTTCCACCCTTGTCCCGGCGATGGTATTCGTGTCTTACCCACACAGTGTTTGTTTCCGGTTCAAAAGGAACACGTGTACAAAATTTGTTCGAAATTGCTCCACGCGTTTAGGTTTGTATGCGGAACGTATGCACACACACACAGCCAATTTTATTTATTACATGTGTCGTGATTGTTCTATAACACTTATCGCGATTATAAATGAAAATGCAAGAAAAGTAATGCGTAATTATGTTGAGCAATTCTCAATATTTTCCAGAGATTCAACATCAGTGATCATATTTCCGACAATATTTGGATTTTTATCAATAGCCATTTGTCCGAATATCGTATAACAGCAATATAATAAAGCAAAATTACAACAGTACTTAATCATTTTAATTTAATTTGCGAATCCTTAGAGTTTCTAATTTTAAAAACTATTTTCCACAAAGAATATTGGGTTCAAGATTAGTGATAAATACAGAAAAAATAATTTTCATTTTGAAGGGTGGTCTGTTTTTTTACCAGCAATTTTTTGGAACTTATTCGGATTTCATCTCCCATTAGCTGGCATATTTGTAGCAAGTCGCCAGTGTAGAGTTGTTAGTTTCTTCAATATCCATTAATGTAAATTACGTGTAGCTGTTTATATCTTACCTAAATCTTTCAAATCTTCCCAAAGTCTATCTAACACAAACCTAATATATATATATATATATATATATATTTGAACTCGTAAGAAGAGTTGCTTTCACCTCGAGTCGAGGTTCTGGGTTTTTATCTGAACCAGCTACTGTGAACGGACAATAGATGATGAACCTATTATTATATCGAATGTTCGAGAGGACAGTGAAATAGCACTATATATATATATATATATATATATATATATATTTAAAACTGACCTGACTTTAGCATGCATGATGACAAGTACTAAGCTAATAACAATATTCGATATCAATTGTTGCAGATTTTAACACTTCACACAACGTAATATCGTCAGTGGTAATGAGAATATGATGATAGAGATTCTGAACACGAGTTTGCTTTTGACAATTAATCATCATATATTGATGAACAGGATAAGGCCTGTATCAAGTTGGAACCACAGTGAATTCTGATGTCACATATTTTCAAAGTAGCCTAATCTGATATTAAATAAATATATAATTCTAATATAATAACATAACAGAAGGTGATGGCAATAATTTATAATTTAAGTTCTACTACAAATCATTCAATTATATTCATTTACATAAAACATAATAGCACGTGGACTCTTAATAGTACATAGTTCTAGAAAGCAGAATGTTCGATTTTCTGATAACATTACTTATTCAAGTGAAACAATTAACAGTATTTGATCGTGATGAAAAGTTTAGAATATTTATAATCTCAAGAAGGGATAAAAAATAAAGAAACCTAATCTGGAAACTAAAAATACTTACCCGAAAGTCTTTTATTATATTATAACTATCCCTCTGGATATATCCTTATTATTATTATTATTATTTCATTTTCACTTAAATCATTACCATATTATACTATGGCTGTGAAGGACTTTATTAAGTTTGGAGTAACATTTTACACTGTTTTTGGTTTTAGTAGGAGAAGATTATGGCCATATTATTATTTTTAATTTCTCTGTACGGTATGACTAAATATTAGCGTGATTGTATTATTATTATACTGCATTTAACGGGGTAGAAGTGAAGTTACGTTCTTTGTAATCCCCCATTTTAGTTTTGAAACAATCTATGGGATGAACCACGAGCGTATACAAGTTTCGACATACTTACGTCGATTTGTATCTTTTTTATTTTTTTAGTATTACAAAACATTAAACATTCTTGTTTTTTGGAGTAATTAAAGCAATTAAGGAAGTCTTGAATGTTACTGTTCTGGAACATTTCTTCTTGCAAATTACTTAAATGCTCGTGACGTTACAAAATATAAAATTTAATTCTGATGATAAAACTAAAGAGGATGAATAATGCGACCGTAACAGAGATTTTTTCCATTTCTTGCAACAACGGTTGAAAATTTCACGGTATCACATGAAATCATAAGGTGAGTCAAAGAGAAACTACAAAAACACAAACATTACGTCCACTGAAAACGAAACCTACCGTCCAGCATTTTTTCCCCCAAAAACAATTGTTGATTCAGGCTTGGTTTACCGACGCTTCACTTCATTTAGAGCGCTGCTGAATATGAAGTCACACACACACCAAAGCTAATTATTAATCTCATTTCCATAGCGATTCCTCGAAAGTAAATTATGAGTCAGTGTGGCACTCTCTAAATAAAATGTTATGCGCCCATGGGCGTTATCAGTCACCAATGTGAAAGCTGTGTTACTGGTAAGTAAGTTACCAGGACCAGAGTCAAAATCAATTAGCATCCACAATGCGTGATATAAAGCCGGACCTGACCTCACGTTCTGCGATTCTACATTAATCACTCCGTTGCCCACCAGCGCCTATAACTTCCAACTCCATTAATCTTTAACTTAGGTGAATAATTCAAAAGTGGATAACTGGAATCGTGACGTATCAAATACGCGAAACGTGCAAAGGTCTGAATACTGGTGCTATGAAAATCTGCATAAATTTTGATAATGGATTTCAATAAATATTTACTATTAAATAGCCATAAAACAATCTCTTTGTAACATAATGAACCATAGGCAGCTTTCGAAACAATTTTTCACTTTCAACTTAAATATTTTGAATTAATAATAAGGGCAAAACAATTAATAAAAATATTATAATTTAAATTAATTTAATTTAACGTGTTTCTGTCCGGTTGTGGACCCACATCAGAGTTTAAAAATTATAAATATAATTGTGCTCATAATAAGAAAGATAGCCAAATACAGACAAAATATATGATAATATAAATACCACACAACGTTACTGGGATCCTTGTCCCTTACGTCGGATGCTAAGAAGAGCCTAGAGCGACACAACTGCACTAGTTGACCAAATTTCAAAGCCTTTAAAATGATCCCAGAAACGTTGTATGGTAGTTATATTTCACTTATTTTGTCTGTATTTGGCTATTTTTCTTAGTATTAATTTTCAATCAGACGTAAAATTTTCATGTATGGATAGTCAAAGATTATGAAACGAGAAGAAATAACAAAGATAAATATTATGAAAGAAAGAAGATTATCCATTATGGATTTTAATATTTGAAATATTGTTTAATTAATCAGAGTCAGTTTTTACGTGAAGAAAATTATCATTATGCTAAATATGAAGAATTCCGGAAACTATTCTATATTTATAATTTCTGTCTGTAGCTAAAAATTTGGAAAGTATGTTTGATGTTTAAAATGTCTGAGGAATTGACACATCATTTATCCTATTTTTAATGTTGTTTCTTTGTTCCTTAATTCTGGTAATAATGGCTCTTTTAGTTTGGCCTATGCGTACGAATGAACAATAATTGCTTTATAAGGAGTAAAATACGTTATGAATTTTGTTTTTATCAGAAATGTATTAAATATTTTGCATAAGTGCGGATAAATTATGGTTGGATTTGGTGATAAACTGAATATTATAGGATCTGAATAGTTATGTTAATGAATTGTATAAAGGTTGGTGGAATGGCATAGTATTGTGATATATTAACGATTTGGTAGGATTTATATTTGATACGTGGTCTTTGTATTTAATTAATCTGTTTTCTGTTTATGAAATCTTATGGATAGGAATTAGTTATTAAAATGTGTAATGATTTTAATAATTCTTGTGAAACCTAGGGTGAGATAGCAATATGGCTTTATCAGGTAGGTTATATATACCATAAATTTTTCGTTTGATGGGGTTGTAATTGTAGAAGTTTAAAGTCTAATTGAATAATTTGGTTTATGGTACCAATTTTTGTAAAATTTTGTGTAAGCGTGAGATCTGAAATATCTAAAAAAATATGACTTTTTTCCACTTCATGTGTGAATTTCATAGAAGGATGAAAATTATTAAAAATGTGTAAAACAATTACCATTATGATTTTTTTAAAATTTTGCAAAAAATATAGCAACATAAAGGCAATAATAAACAGGTTTGAAATTTGAGTTTGGAAATGCAATGATATTCTAAATAACGTAAAAATTTTACCAAAGGGCAATTAGAGATTTGTTTCTAAAAACATATATTAAGGGAAAAATAAGTCGAAATTGGAATTAAATTCGTGGTGCATGAAACTTCATTAAAGATTAATTAAGTGAAATTGTGGAGCTGATATCAACGATATTTTATAATTTGAAAGATGAGATACTGTGCGATTGAAGTATTTAATGAAACAACGCCTAAATAAATGAGCAGCTGATTATTGGGAAATATATTGCAAGCTGCAGAGTTTCATACAGACGTTTGATTGAATCGTACAATTTATCAAAAGTAACTGTCATACTTGGAAGATGAATTTTTTCCTTAATTTCCTGCTATCATATTTTAAAAATATTTTATACTACGGGCAACTTACAATAGAATTCTATTGCTTAAACAATAATTTTTCGTTTGTCTTAATTACTTTCAAGCAAAAATTCTTTAAAAGAAAATAATTTTGTTAGCTTTCAGGTTTATAAACTGTCTGTAACGTTGGCGGCCGTATTCGTTCTCTGTTTTGAAAATCATTCATTTACTTAACGCAGCACAAGAATCAAAATAAAGCTTATATTGCGATGAGCTTTTTTCCTGATAATAAACTGATTAATTATCTATTTTATTGAAGTCTTTTGGCGATTGATATATGTTTACGACTTTTGAGTATTCCTTCCTAATTAGCTGTTCTTTGGAAAATCGGAAGAATTGAATTCTAACTTCCCAAAACTGGAATATTTTGATCATAAGCCTTCTCCGGATGACAAACACTTTCCATGCAAACGACAATGTGTTCCTTTTATGGTTATGGGATTCCTTCTTTTCTGTCGATAACTTATTTCTTGCCACAACGAACATGTTATAGGAAACTGGAATTCAAATATTCCATATAACTCTCATCAGACCTTAGGTCTAGGAAGGACCAAAAATTAAATTTTTGGTTTAGTATTTTATATGTTGTGTAAGAAAATTACTACATGCTATTTATTTCAGTTCACGCTGTAGGGCAAGTGGTTTCTTGCTGGAACTTGATTTCAGCTCATCGTGGAGGATTCGCACGAAATTCGTGAAGTCCATTACTCAACCTCCGTCTGACTTGCTAATCTATTTTAACAGCACTTATGAATCGTCTCTATGTGAGCCGGTAACACAGGAAGACATCGAATCAAACAAGCATGTGTTAATGAACAAACCGAGGTGGACACTTAAATGACTCGTTGCAACCTATTAATAGCACAGGAAGACTATCAAATTAATCAACAGAGCCACCAAATTGTATACAGCCAAAGCTTCATACTTTATTATTAAAATTTTATACGAATACAGTATGTTTCGTTAATGATGTATTTTGTAGGCCAATTAAAAACCAGGCCGTGCGATTCCTTTGAGACCCCCCAAGTAAACGCACGTGATCCACGTGAATGATTTATGTGTGGGACGGGGGAAATTTGGTGGTAGTACGTTCGCCAGGTGGTATTTTACGTACCGGTGTGTTTGATGTGTAAACCCGTGTAATGCCCGTAAAAAGCCGAGAACGTTGTAACCGCTCACAATAGGCCAACACCCAAACAACACAGCTCGCTGGAACAATATTGTTTATGGCCTCGGAAATCTCGGCGCTCCCTGCGATATTTCCCCCTTTGTACTCTCCGCCTCTGTGTCTCGCCGAGGTGTAAACATATTCTTTTAAAATGGGCTTCGTTAATCGCACTTCATTGAGCTAGAATAATAAAACATTTTTATCGCCTAGACTTGTACAAAATGTAAATAAAAGCTCTACAAATTTCAACAACATTTCTTTTCAGTGTTACAAGAGGAGCTCGATTACCTTTCTTCTCGGCTCATAAACTCTTTGGATAATATTTACCAAGTATGAAATATTATTGGATCCCTCAGGCGTACATGTAGCCTTCTCAACCAAGTAGGACAGATAAGAGTTTCGAACTCTATGCTAATGTTCTGAATCCGTACGTTTCCCTCATTCTCAGAGAGAATTTCTTACTATCAGAAAATATGTATTTTTTATTTCTTCGCATTCATGAAACACAACACCATCAGACTTGATATTCTAAATAGTTCAAAACAAAACTTTTCCAATTGCATTGGCTCATAATTCTCCTTTCTTTAACGAACACTGCTAACTTATTTCTTCCAGATAGTTTGTAATTAATCATTTCAAGATATACGATATTCTATTCATTATTCATAACGCCACTTTATTAATGAGGCGTCACGATGTCGTGATTAAAAGTCAGGTTCTGTTTCAGAAAAGGAAATAATGTTTTGCCACACCTTCTTCTTGAAACAACGGCGCTGTGTTACTTTACGCGTAACGTTCTTGTGAACTATAACATATATTTCAATTTATTATTCATTCCATTAGGAAATAGGACACGTCACAATATAAAATTACATGTAAAGAATAATTATTACAAATACACAGTTTAAAAAACAACCACTGTACTTTACCAAAAAAATATGTGATTTAAAACTACGTTAAAAATATTAATATGACAGTAATTAGTAATAAAAGATATAATAAGTGTTTTAATTCATCTTCAATTTCTACTCGCGGAGTTTCTAGTAGATCGTACATCGATTTCCGTCGAACATGAAAAAGAAAATAAGACAGCAGTTATATTCTAGAATATTATCATCGTAAAATAATAGGATACCAGAAAACTATTTTATTGTACTCCCTTTCTACGAACTCTTTAACCGAGTAAAATGCTCATTAATTAAGAGAATTTACGACTCTTTATAAATAAATGTTTTATTTCTTCCGGAAAACTATTGAATAGAATAAAGAATGCTTGATTCAAAAAGGCTTAGGCAATGTTTTTCTATGCGGAGTTGAGAGCGATTTCTAGTGTTGTATAAATTATTTGCGCCGTTTAGAGCATATAAATTGAAGTTTCTTCAGACAAACTTTAAAATTTCTAGAATATAAGTACAAGGCAATGTTAAAATCCCAATATTCCGAAACAAAGGCTTTCAAGTGGCATTCCAATCCCTACCCGATATGATTCGTACGGCCCTCTTTTGAAGTTAAAAATTTTGAAACGCGTGATGTGAACGACCCCAGTTTGCTATGCCGTAATACATGACAATGAAAATATGCATGATATACCATTTTAGATGTAGATATATCACTTTCCCGAGCTAACTCTGAATGTGAAGCAAATTTTTCTAAGTTTCCCCGAGAATTTATTTATATGCTGATTCCATTTCATTTAATTGTCAATCAACAGAAAAAGAAAAGGTGCGTGCTCCGAAATGTTCTCCCATTTAGAAATTAAACTGTTTTTATCCGAAGTGAAGGTAACGATTTTAGTTTTTTCTAGATTAAGTGAAAATTTGTTTGCAGTGAACCACAGATTCAAACGGCTCATCGTAACCCTCTACTTTCTCACGTATAGAAATCAGTTGTAATTTCAGCTCGCACCGTAAGTGTATTTTTCTTCTCACCCACTGAAGTGCCGAGTGCAGCAGCGTGTAATGGTCCACAGAAAACGAATTTGCTGGCCACGAAACACAATTCCTAAGGTGGACGTGTTATTCTGCTTCTGAGTCGCCGCAGAAGTTAAATAAAAAGAAATCCCTCGCTGGATTCCACATGACGTAATTCTAATTTGACTTGAATTCTCTCTTCCAAATGCCAACCCTTCCCACACTTCGTCGTACTATTTCTGTTTCTGTAATGTTACAGTGTTGTAATAAAATTCCTGCGGTCTGAAAAACTCCTGAATTTTTTTTATAGAAACGACGGACTTCAAGCAAAAATTAATCATCGTATAACTACTAAGTTATTAAATGTTGGTCGCCACGATTTCCTTTCCTTATTACGTTTTAAAATGAAGGTATAATAATATTTATGATATGGAGAAGTTTAACTAATAGCCTCATTTGAATGAGTAAGTTTAAAAATAGTTACGTGTGAATGAGGACAAAGATTTTCGTAACTAAATATACGATACGGGTAGTATCGTTCTGGGAGCATATAAATGCACAGCCATCATTGAAACATTTAATAATACTAAACAAGTGACTAAACTATTAAATTCAAATTGAAAAATCCTTTTTGGAGAAAAGAGTTTCCTTGGTTCCCGCTTAATTGATTTATTCTGCGGCGCAAAACTTTCATGTACTGTTCAAAATTAAGTTGTCCGTATTCTCAAATTGCTCTATTACGAGTTTTTCGGATGCGGAAAATTGCAACAGTCAACAGTATAAAAAGTTAGAATAAACAAAAAATTAAAGTCTGTAGAAAATAATAATGCTAAGAACGACGTTTATACAAACTTAAAAAAAGGAACTTAAAGTAAGTAGCCTACATGAGAAATTACAGTTGCCGGATGTTTCGACGCGGACTAGTCCTTTTTCTATCGGCGCATAACTTAAGACTGTAAATTTAACAAAAAAACGAAATTAAAGATAAAAACTGAGAGGCAAAACATCATATAACTTGTTGAGACTGTGTCATGTTTAATATTAACAGGATTTGTATGATTTTTAATATACCGCATTTAAGAAATTAATATTTTCTAAATATGTGGTTCTCTGTCTAAAGTGGAGTCGTTGTCAAAATCGAAACCGTAGTTAAATTATATACAATGTTTTTTGATTGGATTATGCTTACAAGACGACAGTTTGAAATTTGGTTTTAGATTAGATTCAATCCTAGTATTTAAAATTCTTTTGGTTTTGTCTGTATAACAAACATACTTGGACCACTGAATTTTATAACCAACATTTGTAGTGGAAAACTTATTAATAGGATCTTTGTGTCCTTTGATGAAACCATAAAATGAAGATTTTGACTTAAAAATGACAGAAAATGGAAGATTTTTAAACATTGTATTAGATCGGTGTTTCCCAATGTGGGCCCCACGTTGTATTTTACAGAAAAGGAAAATCAATTTTTAATAAGTATTTATTAAGTGTAATGCTTTCTCTAGAGCCGCACTTGAATGAGTGGAGTAATATAAACTACGATGTACTCTGAGAGTATTATTTATTATGTATAGTGAAGGTTTATTGGACGATTGCGCTAAGATGTTGTCTACTGTCGTCTAGCGTCAACTCCACGTGTTAAATGAAGTAAGTTCGTAGAAAAGCCCGAATGGGCGATAGTTTTTTTCGATCTGAGATTAAAATAAATTTATACTTTGTTTGTGCACAGAAATATTACTATAGATGAACCTAGATAAATTAGGTTTTTTTAGAAAATACTTCAATTTTTTAATATAAAAAATATGTATATGTTACATAGGGGTGGTATTAGAAATGCTTAAAGAGGAATGGTAAAACCAAATGTTGGGAAACACACTATTACACGAAATGATAACATACCACAGAAATTTTTTAAAAATATTTTCCCTTATAACGTTGTTTCGGGTGGGTTTTAAATTAATTATAGAAATTATAATGTTTATGTATTAGAGATAATTTTAATAGAACAATTAAATATATTTGTCATAGTTCAGGTTTTCAAAATGATGTGTAGGATTGGATATTAATATAGCTTTGTCAACCAAATTATAAACAAAACGCTTCTGTGTAACAGGATGGTAAGAATAACAAATTTAGATCACGGCCTGAATAAGTTGTTTTGTGGAACCAATTAATCCTTAACTTATGGAAACGGGAAACATATACCTCTAAGAAACTGATAATGTAATTTTGTTCACACTCCCAAGTGAATTGTAAATGTCGATTGCATCCATTGAAAACAGTTAACGTATCATCAATACAGTTATAACGATTAATTAAAAAAATATCATAAAAATATCTGTGATAAGAAAAATATTTGAAATTAAGTTTTCCAAGACAATAATTTTCAAAGTCTGTGAGAACTAACTCCGCTAGTAACGTATATAAGTACTCTCATATTGTATGTTCATGTCATTTTTGAATATCAAATACCTGTAATTCTATTAATATTACTTGCTAACCACTTGAGTTTATAATAAGTGATTAATTTAATATATGGTTTATAATGCACTGAAATCGATTAATTATTATCGAAATACATCTATTACTACATACATTTATATTTTATACTGTGCTAGTACTCTGGGGGTCGCTGCCTCATATATAACACTTGTCTGAGTGTAGTTAAGGATTTTTTTCTAATTGACTCACTTTTCCGTGTTTAAGACTACTCTTTCCTTACAAGGAATTTATTAATAATAATGATGTTATTATCTGCGAATATACGGACTTCCTTGACGGTAGATTATGGACGTGTTAAGGAATTTGTACGCCTCTGGCAGTATTAGGTCTGAGGCTATCAGGCTGAGTTCACGCCTGTCTGCGTTCTTCGTCCCGAACTTCTGCGCCGCGCTGACTGGCGTTCTCCATTCAAATCGACAGACGTCCAGCTCTGCGAAGGCGAACAACAATACTGCTCTCCCAGCCTGCCTCTGTGCAACACACTGGAATTTTGCTTCGAAGCATTAAATATGTTGCAAACAAAATTAGCCTAATTTGAAAAATGTAATAACTGACAAAGACGTAACAAAAAACTATTTTAATACAAATAAAACAAGACTAATTATAATGTAATTTAATATTAGGACAAGTAAATTATGATAAGAGCATTTAGTTTTTGAAACAGTAGAATTTAAATTTTCCAGGCATTTTTAAAAATGGGAAAATTGAAATGTATGAAATCGCACACATGCGATCATTCAGTTTCGTTCCGAATAAATGACACGCCCGTCTAAATGTTGTGTCATTTACAGCAAAGACAGTATCAGGAGAAAATATTTTTCAAGAACACCTATCCACAAATAAATAAATATACATACCCATAAAAGGGTAAACAAAAATTTGTAAGCAAAGAGGTAAAATCATGACATAGTGGTATGATGATGAAAGAGAAGTACAACAACAAATTAATATACGGAATCAGGAGATAAAAAAATACTGAATGCAAACAAGTGTGGCGAAAAATATATGACGGTTATGAAGAAAAGGATAAAGAGGGAGGGTAGATGGAATATAATTATAAATGGAAGATTATTAGAGGCTGTGGAAAGCTTATATATCTTGGGATTATTATCACTTAAGATTTAAAGGTATATGAGGAAATTGGGAAGAGAAGTAGCAAACTAAAGGGTTTCACCAGGACATGTGGAACAAGGAAGTACCAGAGGAATTCGATGTATTATGAAGTGATTTTGATGAATGCAGCAGGAACATGGACAACAACAACGAGAGAAGAATGTAAAATACAAGCAGCCGAAGGTAAGTTCCTGAGAGGAACGTCACGGAGGTATCGGAGAAGTGTGGAAATCACAGAAAAACGAGATTCCGGAAATTCAAGACAATATAGAGATTAGTAGGCTGTATTGGTTTGGATATATGATAAGAATGAAAAAAGATAGAGCTCCAAAGCAAGTATTAGATGAAAAAATAACTAGAAAATGACCACAGGTGGGCTTAAAATGAGGTGGACCATTGCAGTGAAAGAAATCATAGAGAAGAGGGGAGGAATAGTAAGAGAAATACTGAACGAAGGAAAAGAGCGGTGGAGAGATTGATTCACAACCAGACCTAAAATATTGGATGTGGGAAACGAATGTCAGTTTATAACTGTTTCGAAGGTTCAACTATAATTCACTATCAATTTTCTTACGTCGCTAAGAAGTAGTTGATCTTTATATTTACGTAATCTGAGGAGTTTTAATAGCAATACAACAATTTCACACAATTTAATTTATTACAAAGAATTTATTTTATACCCAAATCTCCAGTTGGGCGAATCTACAACTTATAAATGGTTTTAAAAATAACTACGGCATTTTTTTTATATAAAACAATAAGATTGTTTTCTCAAGTGATTTAGTTTGAGTAATGAAACCGAAACAGAGATTTTTTTTAAAGTACGGTGCATAAATAGATTAATGAAGACATTAAAAAGTGGATCTGTAATACGTTTTTGAACGCCACTCTCTTTTCATCGCTTTTCTTCACATCTCAAGTCCTAAATGAATGAAACCAAGAAAGTCTCCTCAGCTATCAGTACTCCGATGGCCTGGCACCGCTTAGTTCAGCAAACAGGTTCGGACCGGGAATCGATACAGCGACTCCACGCCATCAGTGCTCCGAATAACTCACACCAGCGGGATCCAGATCGGTCACCGCCTCCATGAACTCAATTTTCTCCCAAATCGGAAATTCTCTGAAGCTGTGACTTAAAATCTAGTTGCTAATATTTGTATCACTGCTAAAAGCTGAATGTAGCGATACCACTTTCTCTAAATTCACAAGTCACCTTTAATCCCACCTTGTTCGAAGGTTCTACTAGATCTGGACCGGATCTTGCCTCCAAGACGTCTCGTCCTCATGTGTCCAATTTCACCGCCTGATTCTACTGAATGTATTTATAATACAATAATCAAAACAAAATGCCTGACTTTCGATATACGGTTGAACCCTGTATTTTAAAACAAAACTTATCTTCCAGAAAAACAATAAATATCGCTATCAACAGTTTATTCTAAGTGACACCCAAAAATACTTATAATTACACTTTTACAATTGAATTCGATCCCAAATCTTAACATAAGAGCTATTTACAATGTATACATCAATCGTTGAATTCTTCGAAAGTGGATGAGCATGTAATTATGTCAGGGAAAATTAGAAGCATTGCTGCCGTAGGACAATTTAAATAATAATTTGTCCCTGTAAAATGTGGAATGATGAAGTTAAAAATCGATTTGGTGAGAGTACAACGAAGTGAAGAGCTAAGTTGATGTGAAACATATTGCTACTCGAAAAGTTTGGTAAAAATGGTGAAATAATGTTCATTGTAAACGTCCCTTAATTAAAAAGGAAATCAACGATTTAAAACTACGACTGTGGATTATCAAGGACAATCAAGATTGATGCTTGGTAAATATAGCAGCGGTTACATCTAACTGGAGGTCCTTGCTGCTCGTGTAGTGGTCGGAGTTCCTTCCTCGTGGAATCTCCTCCGCGATGACGATTAAATATACCTATAACTTACTAATATTTCTCATTACTAAAATGTCATCGTTTGGATTATACAATCATTCCTAACATATGAAAACGCCATTATGGCTACCAGTCAATTGAAATCACACACTCATTCATCCTCTCGTTCATTCACATTATTATCGCTGCCGCTGCTTCTTCTTCGCCTACCGCTTCTTCTACCGGCCGTAAACGTTAAGATAAATAATTAGCGGGCTTTTATTTAATTGGATATATTCGTAGGTCGCCAGTGGGCGAAGCGCGTTCCAGTTTGAAGTCAGTGATTTCGCTCAGCGATGTTTCTACAAGCTTTCCTTTGACGCTTTTTGACAAGAGTGACGGGAGAGAATTGGATTCTTTTGTTAGGAAACGGTTATTAATGGCAATAAAAAAAACTTTTGTTATCAAAACTCTAGAAGTTGCATATGTGTTGTATCATCAAATATGAAGTTACTACAATTTTTTTTCTAAACTTTTCACTGCTGGAATTAATTTATAATAAAAGACACATCATTCTCGATTAATAATATTTTTTCACCTTTACATAAGTAAATATACATATATATTTGTTTATTACGTACTAATAACTCTAATAAAAGTGTAAGTTCTGTATTTAATTGTTTGTCAGAAAAGAAAAGACATTTCTCCGGACAATATAACACGTGAATATGAAGGATTAACTTATAGGAACAGGAGTAGAATAATATGAGTGAATAATGTGTCAGATATTGTAGTTTTTAGTTTATTTCTGCTGTTTGTAAATAAAATTTTTGATAAATGTGAGAATAATTATCATTTTTACATCCACTATAAGTCTCAAATACCGGAAATATAATTTTTAGTACAAAATGGTTAAAAACGTAATATTAGATATTGGCTTGAGAGGGAATAGAATAAACGCATAGAAACAGGGAATTAAAATCACTTTACTTGATTTTCTATTTTCATAGTACTGAAGCTAATGTCAAAGTGTGATGCGAAAGCATTGTAAAAAAATTGATTCTGAGGTTTATCAGAATTCAAAAGAAAACTTATAGGTATCAACAACTTTGCCGTGGGTCGGAGGAAATACGGGTCTGTCATAAACAACGTTTGGAACATAAAACTTCCAACCCTGGCATGAGCGTGGGTATCGATTTTATGTGAATCTCACCTGTCCCATCGCAGATAATTTAACAGTAGTAGTCAGATGTCGGCGTTTATTTATGGCATCTGCGGAGAAGAGAGCACAATGGCATAGCGGACGGAAGCCACGAAAGCCAGAGCTAACCGCTACAGGGACCGGGAAAGCCCGTAACAAATGCCAGCCTCCGGTGAAATATACCCGAGTGCGAGCGAGGCTGGACAAGGAGTAATAGCACACGCTGACATGCTACTAGAAAAATAATAGTTTTACTATAGTATAGTGTCATTGAAACCCATTTCTGGTTCATCATACCAGTGAGAATGCTGTGGCTTCATCTTTCTCTTGATCGTCCGGCCCGAATTATAGCCAAGCCTCTCATCTTTGCCATTCGGAAGACGTCGGAGAAAAATCTACCGGATGCCGGTTTTTCATGATTTTCCTGCAACATTCATAGAATAATGCTGAATATTTGCACTGAACACCCTTAGACGAAGTTAATTTCAAATATTTGACACAGACAGTTGGGTTTCTATCGCGTGCACCTGGCGTCCGCTTTGATAAATTTGACTCATAAGTCTTACTACATGGAAATACCGTAAACATCAGCTGAGGAATCATGGAGATTTAAGTTTATTTTTCTGTTTAGAACGCAAGACTTTCAGTTATTGACAGGGATAAAATCCAGGGAGAAGGCTAAATGTGAAAATACGAGTAGCAGTTACGTTGATTTAGAAATGTAGCTCGATAGTTTTATAATTAGTATATATTATTTAATGTCATTAGATATTAGCAAGGGTTGAGAACTTGGCAAGTGGAATTTGACCAGGCGCCACAGTGACGGTGAGATTATCGGCTCAGCCTGGACGTAGGTACGTAGGAGGGGTTATCTCTCTGACGTTACCTTGAGTGTCACACCGTGGAAAACGATGTCTCCAGAAATCCCAAAATTAAATAAACTCGTGACTATCTGGACGAATCACATTTCTTGCTTCAGAAAACATAGACCTAAAATGGTCGAGAATATCGATATTTTACATGCAGCGAAGGGGCTGTGAAGAGTAGAAATATTCCTCGACGAACCGTCGTGAGAGACGGACGTAAAGTCTGAAACGTGCCTGATCCAGAGGACTCGGAGTGTACGAGAGTGCAACACGCAAGTGTCTCAATCCTTGACACGCCTGGTGGTCCACGGTTAAAGATTTACCATGAGATTTAAGAGATCTGATTGTTTTGCCCGTGTAGCTGAATATGTATTATTTGTATACTAGCTGAGTGCCCGGCGTTGCCCGTGTCTTATTTATATAAACCCGAAAAAGAATTTAATTCTATATTAATCTTAAGTCAAGAAGACACAACCTAAATCTAACTATTCCTAGTTCCGTACACAATTTCGACCAATAGTGCTTTAATTGAACAGCTATAAAATACATTGAATTTTATTGCATCAATCTCAACAAACATACCTCCGAATTTCTTTACCAATACATAAATATACTGCATTAATTTAATAGCTATAAGATACATAGAATTTAATTGCATAATAGCAACAAACATATCATCGTTATTCTTTAGAAATATAATTCTCCGCGAACAAATAATTGTCAGTAAGTCTTCAGACAGTACTTCTTGAGTATTGCAGGATATAATTGTCCATCAGTATTCGCACATTACGAAGGACTGAAGTGATCAAATTGATAGCTACATTCCAAATGTAAAGAAATGGTGGCCATATTGCACTCACTAAATTAACTAACATTTTCCGCAACGATTGTAAAGTATTTTGTATTGTTTTTTATTATCACTCGATGGAGTATTACTGGATAGAATTATACTTTTATTCAATGAAAATATTTCTGCTTCATTTCATTACGGAAAAATCGAACTATTTCCTTTGTTCGTCGCGTAGTAACGTCTCTCTCTGTCGCGTGATGTCATGATATATTGGCGCGCAGTAATTTATCACTTAATGATCACTTTTTAAAATTATAATTCTTTTCACATTTATGCTAGTGGTTTGTCTCCTCCACAGTACCGGTTCTCGATTTTGGCAGAATACGTATACCAATTTTTGTTGCATTCTGTCCACGCGATAAAATTTGTATAAAGAACAACGTAAATACATACATACATACATACAAATATACATCCTTTTTTATTATATAGATTTTTCAGTTCAATCTGTAATAAATCCTTGAAACGATTCCGTTATTTTTTTATCAATAATAAACCCATCCGTTACAAAAAAAACGTGTATTCTAATATCGTGAAGTGGACATAAATAAAATTTATAATATTATGGCATATTTAACGAAAAGGTTAAAGCATCACGACGAGAATAATTACATACAGAAAACAGAATATTCCTCTATTTGCTTGTAATTTTAAATTTCAGGGTGTAAGGTTATGGGTGAGGGATCTATTTAATACCACAATAGAAAGAGTTTAATTACTTCAAATATAATTTAATGGCAAAAAAACAAAATTTAAAATTTAATTTAATTTAAAAAAATTGTAATATTCAATAAATAAATATAATGACATAATCTTTCTCTCATGCTTCTTACAAATACCGTGAGGAGATCCATAACATGGTAAATTTAATTTAATCAATAATTGAGGACTTGCAATACGCTACTTGAAAAAAATTATTAACGATAGCGTGCCGGCGAATTTCTATTTGTTGTGGCTGCTGATGTCCAAGTCTTAGGTTGCCTTGCGGTGGCGTCGGACTTCTGATGATGCTGCATCAATGATCGGCGTCGGACAGAAGATTCGCACTCCAAAACTTAGTGATGAATCATTTACTGCTCGGGTCGTGAGCTGGACCCGACTACTCTTTTCTGTGGCTGGTCACCGACTGCGCTTTCCCAGAACTTCCAACAAACTTGGACTCCTCAGATCCATAAATTCCCAAATTGGCTGCTAATTTTGTTTGAATGTCATTGGTTGGCCTTAGATAAAAGGGAAAACAATGGAAGTATTTACGCATAAGGGAATTATTCCATATGTTTGAAATTTTTCTGTCACCATCAGTGAAACAGATGATTCCGGGTTTCAATTTTTAATGCCTAATAATTTCATCCGCCACTGGACGCTGTCAGTCGTTTAGTGTCTTCCTTTGTCGCCAAAGGCACGCAGGTCACCTTTGAGTTCAGTAACCCCATCCTAACCAAACAAACATTTTCTGCTTTCCGAAAATTAAGTTGCTCTACTTTATCATTCATTACATGCTCTTTAAAGCGTACAACCAGAAAGACGAGTATAACATCTTTTTTCAACAATAATGACAACTTCATTCATTATTTATTTATTTTAATTAAAGATAAATGCAATAAATATATGTTATAAAATTAAATTAAGTTTTTTAGAAATGATTATTAAAATTTATAACGGTATTTTCTTTCAAAGTTGGTTTTGTTGGAATTGTATTGACTTCTGTGATTTACATAATATTATAAATTTTAATATCATTTAAACACCTTCCTCGTTTCGTTTTTCTTAAACTATGTATATTTAATTTCTTTGTCTAGTATTTGACTAAATAAGATTGTAGTTAATACACTTATAGATTCATAATTGAGAAATTTATTAATGCAGTTGTCGTTTATAATTCTAACAAAATATAGTTACGGTTGCTTAACAATATGGTAAAATATCACAACAAATTTTCACATAATTAGATAAAATGCATTATTAACATTTAATGACCTTATATTACTAGGAGTCAACAAGAAAACAGGGACCATATTTGTTAAAGGCAATTTTATAATAATTAAATGGATAAGTTTGATTAAAGTAATGTAATATATTAAAATAGAAAAATACGTCATTTGTTCTTTTTTAAATTAAAAAACAATACATTTTATATTAACAAATTATTCTACGCCTTCTAACCGAATGAAGAGAAATACGCGCGACGTTTCGATGACGCTCATCTTCTTCTAGCAAAGTGACATTTTATATATTAGTATTCTATTGAATCCATAATCTCCTATTTTTTGTGACTCCAAAACTAGAAACGAATATCTATGCTGTCAGTAATGTAAGTTAAATTGCATTTGTCTTAAAATGCGAAAAGGTGTTAGAAATGTAAACAAAAATTAATCCTAAGGAAAACAAACATTTTAACTTACTTTTCATGCCTCGTAGTTCTTGAAGTTTATTTTAAATTCAGTTGTTACAGACAAAAGTAATGAAGGCATCGTACTTTAGCCACTACGTCGTTAACACCACCGAATCACTCTTGATTACTGACGTAAAAACGGAATTTTCCCGTTGAACTACGAGGTTCCAACTTTTTTTTCCCCCCCAGCGATGGCGTACCGGGAGCCACCCTCTCTTTACTTTGAGCTGCCAGCTTCTGCTACATAATTCATCCTTGTCGTTGGTTTCAGTGGCGTTAAAATGCCCGCTCCAAATCCTTTTCATACTGAAATGTAATCCGATTTTTTTAAGGGTTGAAAGCCAGCATGACAGCGAAATCAAAGAACTTCTGAAGTTCTGTCACATTGGTATTTATTTCGTTAAATTATAAAATACTTCTTGAGCGACCAGCAATATTTGTGGGACAATGAAAATAAAAGATTTAATGAGGTGGAAAATATATTTGTTCACAATAAAAGTCTTATCCACAGCTTGTAAACGAATGTGAACGTTTTGAATTTTATGATAATTTTTAACGAAATGGGTTTTATTTAGTCGCCTCATTCGCTAAAATCCTATTTTAAACTTTTCAGGGAAAAAACTTCTTTAAACAAGCATATTTTTGTCTTTAAAAATTATTTATTACTGAAAAACAAAATTTAACTAAAAACTGAAGTATTTACATAATCTCATACTGTAATATATTTTTTTAAATATTTTGTTGCACTTTTACGGGGTCACAGAATTTTAAGGAAATTAAACACATACTTAAAATGTTAATTATAATTCATAGGATTTTATTTAAGTTATTATGTATAAAGAAATAAGATTAATAGGTATATTAGGCATAAATCATCATAAATATGCGTGATAAACTCTGTATATACAATTTTATAGAATTACATATGACATTTGAAATTAAAAGTAGTAAATAATAACATTAGTAATAATTAATACAAAGTAAATTGTTTTCATTAAGTCTGTATTTATGCTGTTTGCTTTTTTACATGGGCAGGTTTCAAACATGGATAGCAGTTTCAATTATTCACTTGTTTGTTCATTTACCTGTGATATGTCAAAGTGAATGCGATATGTGGCGATTCCTGCTCTTGGTTATCGTATGCCGTCGATATTTGGTCATATTTTTTGCAGAGGGGTTTCTCTCTTCTTTGTTAACAGATATGCTTGTGTTTAAAATTCGATGTAAAAAGCTATATATATATATATATATGTTTGTGTTTAAAATTCCATGTAAAAAGCTATATATATATATATATATATATATATGTGTGTGTGTGTGTGTGTGTGTGTGTGTGTGTGTGTGTGTGTGTGTGAGTGAGTGAGTGAGTGAGTGTAACTGAATCGAGTGTTTGGTAGTTTTAAGACATCAATGTTTGAGATCCGAAATATACCAGGGTTATTCGGAAAGTAAGTTCAGATTCAAACCACAACCGATTTTTTAAAAAATAATTTTTTTATTTAATTTCTTACATTTTTTCTATTTTTCTATATAGTGTCCATATTTTTTTAAACATTTGTCATAACGTTCAACAAGCTTTTGTATGCCTTCGTCATAGAGGCCTGCCGCCTGTGCGGATAACCAACTTCTTTCATCTCGCGATTTTTTTCTAGAAATTGATCACCTTCCTTATGATATCGGTCTTAAAAGTCAAGAGCACAAACCATTCTTCTGTCTGAGAAAATTTGCAATTTCACAAATTGTGCACACGTTGAATTCCCTGGCTGCTTACTGAGGAACGGTAAATGAAAAGAATGGCTTGTGCTCTTGTTTTTTCGGATCGAAATCATAAGAAAGTTGATCCATTTTCAGACAAGTTGGTCACAAGCGACGAGACGTGGGTTTATCACATGACCACTGAGAGAAGAGGTGAAAGAAGCAGTTAAAGGCTTGTTATCCTCACAGGCGGCATACAAAAGCTTGTATAACGTTATGATAAATGTTTAAGAAATATTCGATCTATTTAAAAAAAATAGAGAAACACGTGTGGAGTTAAATAAAAACAGTTATTTGAACAAACGTGTGATGGTTTATGTTTTATGAGAAATCGGATCTTATTTTCCTAATAACCCTCGTACTATGTCTTAGATAACGTTACTAAATTAATCATAGAAGCGTTTAATTTCTTTAATTATATAAGTAGTTGCGGTTGAGAAGAGATTCTCGGCCTGTTTTGAGAGGTGTATGTTCCGGGGTCACAGACCTTGGGCATACGGTAAGAGTTGTTCGCTGTTCCCGTTGGAACAGTCAGCCAGCTGCCTCCTAAACTGCTCGAGGCACGGAGAAGGGAATGCTGCGTCCCCACAGCAAACTCCTCTCCCGCTATTGGAAGGGCGTGGGACAAGTACCCAATGCCCGACCTACCTGATGCAGGTTTTCTAGGGTTTGTCCTGCATTACTTTTAGGTGAATGCCGGGTAGGATCCTTAAAATATAGCCCGGGGGCCCTATTTAACTCTTGGCTACCTCGTTCTACCTTTCCGCATTCCCCCTTTCACTCCTTTTCCTATGCTATAAGAGGGTAGTTGCCACTATGTGGATTACCCTATACATAGCCTGTCTACAGCTACAAAAAAAGTAATTATATTACAAAACTTGATTTTTCATGTACTACTTTCCATACCGTTTTTTGGCAGATTTAGATTACCGTATCAATCTTTATCTTTCCCTTACTTTGTTATCTATTTATTTATACTGCTTATACGGCTTGTGGTTACCATTCACGTTGGTTTGTGTATTGATATCTAACAACGTTACTAAATTAATAATAGAAGCGTTGAATTTCTTTACTTATATAAGTAGTTGCAATTGAGAAGAGATTCTTATTGCATTCTGAAATTTATTAATTGGTCTAAATGTAAGCAAAATTTAGAATGAGTGTGGATGAATTTCCAGACTTTGTTATAAATTAAATTTGGAAATGACATAGAATTCTAAACAATATTCAGTAAACGAAGAAGCAAATTTTTAAAAAAATCAGTGGAATCGTCTAAGAGTGAATAAAATCTCATAATTAAAACCTATTGATAAGATTGTTTATGGTAATCACAGGCCGTATAAGCAGTATAAATAAATGGAAAGCAACGGAATGGAAAGATGAAGACTGAAACGGTAACTTAAATATGCCGAAAAACCGGTATGGAAAGTAGTATATGAAAAATTATTTTTTGTAATATAATTACCTTGGTTATACAATGTATTATCCGTAATATGATCTTTTTTTGTTATATTTTATAATGAATTTCAAAATCTCCCATCACAATCTGAAAAAAAAATTGAGGACAATTATGATAATTAAGTCGATGTCGAACAGACGAAATTGTGTGTGTGTGCGTGGGTCGCCGCGCAGCCACAAAGCGTGTAATTGCTCCCATTGAAAAGCCACGGCCTTTTCTGAATAAATTTTTGCGCGAACATGAAAGAATCCCAATGATTAATACAACTCGCCAATGTAAGCTTTTCAGGATGTTGAAAGCCCTTTATGAACAAAGAATTGCAGAGCTGTAACGGAGAAAAGAGGGGATTGATACTGTGGCAACTACAGCGCCTCGCTGAGAAATGTGAGCGCCAACTGTTAAATTGCTTCACAGACGACGAATACGTAATGAATTTCTGTAGGAAATAGCGCGAACTCTAATACTACGTCCCTTCTTCGGGAAGGCGACGTTTTCTTCTAAATATAATCTCGTGAACCTCTACTTAATGTTTGACATTTAGGACGTTTCCGATGCTTTCTTTGAATTATGATCGGAAAATTCTTAACAACCCACAATTTTACAGAAGTTTAGAATCGGTCACACGACTGTAGTGAATATAAGAAAAATAATATCCGACGAATATAAATATAATGAGTTTTAACTGCCACTAAATGTTAAAAGCATTGTAAATTAATAGGGCAAAATTAAATCAACTAATAAATAGACAGAAAAACGAAAAATTTGTCAGAAAAATATAGTATAAAACTTAAAAATAAATTACTATATAGCGACGTTGCGCCTACAATTTCGGAATTCGTCAGGTAATAGAGTTCTGTATGTTTGCAAAGACAAGTAAAAATTAGTATAAATATAAATCCAATGGCGGTTACAACTGCAGTCTATGACTCTAAATTTATATTTGGACATTTAAATTTTTCTGTATTCATGGATGAATACATTCTAAACAGTCTATTACGCGATGAAGTCGCAAAATCGTGGACGAAACGTAGATATATTTAAATTATTTTTGGGTTTAGTTGAATAATACTTATTTCTGGCGAATTAGACGTTTTTCTGAGTATTTATTAAATTATAATTATTAGATTAACTTACATATTACATTAAGTAATGTTTATTATTAAGATAGTGTTAAAGAAAATAAAACAAATTTAAATGATTTCCGCAAGGTAGTTTCTTTGGGCGACGACAGTTCCTTTACTGTTATCTCATGACAGCACGTCATTTTTTATTTATAGCGTTACGACGTTTCGATACGTAATCGTATCTTCTTCAGGTATTATCCCTAAGAAGAAGTATTTACAAATGATTAGTATATGGACTAATTACACAAAGTAAACAAAGACAAACTAAAGTAAACAACTTTCCAAATTATTATAACAAACTAGCACTAAAAAAACAATTACAGTGTTGATTTGTTTAGGGTAACAGGCTACATGAGGGTAATCTACATGGTTGCAACTTCCCTTTAAAAGCATAGGAACTGATTTCAAATGGGAGGATGCGAAAGGGTAGAGGAAGGTAGCCAAGGGTTAATTAGGACTCCTGGGCTGTAGTTTAAGAATACTACCGGGCATTCGCCTAAAAGTGATGCAGGACAAACCCTAGAAAACCTGCATCAGGTAGGTCAGGCATTGGGTACTTAAATTCACAAAGATTTTGAGGCTGAGAATTCACTTTCACCAACTAGATTGTAGCAAGACTGAATGAGGGATTTTACCTGACTTTTGGGAATTTTGAAATATCAAACCCTGTGACCTTGGGGGTTTTTCCGAACAAAATGAATTTTTTTAGTTTGCTCTTGTTTACTTTGTGTAATTAGTCCATATACTAATCATTTGTAAATACCTCCTCTTAAGGATAATACATGAAGAAGATACGAACACGAATCGAAACGTCGTGTATGCTATAAGTAAAAAATATAGAGTCTGTAAAAGGTCTTTAATGGATTTATTAAAAATATATATTCTTAATTCTTACCGCATTCTGGATTATAAAATCTATAGAACGTCAGTATTTTTTCGTGATTTAAGTAACCGAAACGTTTCAACGAGTGACGTTGACCGAAAAATCCTATTATCAAGCAAACCATAAATTTTCATTTTATTCTTAAAGATGTGTATGATTTATTTAATTGTGTTTACTGTAAAAACTGTCGAAGTTGAAAGAATTAAAAAGTGTATATTTGCTATATTCTGTAGATTTCCTGAATTATTTGGAATGTAATGTAAATATATAACTATGCGTGTGAATTCGTCAGATTTTAATGGGCTTTATAAACTTTTAAGTATATTGGTTGTGGTATTTATGGGTTAGGTGATTTACGGAAGTACTTATGGTATACATTTTAACATAACCTCGGGGCCCATGTAAATATTTGTGTATTGTTTTACGTAACAATTGGTCACTCTAGAAGAAAGGTGATTGTTGATACACAGTCGGCGTGTGGAGACTAAATGACTAGCTGCTCTTTTGACGACAGAAAGGAATCGAAATAAATTAATATATGAAAAAGTAATTGTTTTATGACGACGCCTGCAGAAGTAAACATATCTCATTGCTCCATAAATAAATTGTAAATAAATAACTATTTTGGAATGCTATATTTAGTTATAAATAAAATGTATATGGCCTATTCTTTAAGTACTTCTCTCATCTATCAAAATGCTACATGTAGGCCTTTGCGTTAACTCTTTTTCTTCATCGACCATCTTTCTTTTTTTTGCCGTCACTTCATGGAATAACAATAATAAACGTTTATTTTATACATTTCCTGGGACATTTTCGGATACTAAAATTAAAAATGTACGTCTGATTGAAAATTAATTGTAATAATAAAGGTAGCCTAATATAAGAAAGTAAGTGATAATATAAATACTTATTTTGTCAGTATTTGGCTATCTTCCTTCTTCCTATTATTTTCGGATACTGTTTCCCAGCAAGACTGAATTCACTTTTCTTTGCGAAACTTAAACTAAAATGATATGTCCGAGATGGTTCTCCCTCTTAATTTAAATCCTTTTCAAACTGAAGGAGTTTCAAGAATATATTACGGGTTGCGGCAGTTGTAAGCTGAAAAACTGAACGGACGACTAACGTACGGTAACATGCGAGAAATGAGCTCAATTCTAATAATAAGTGTATACACAACCACAATCTGCAATACGTTGGCTGATTAGTACAAACATATTCCGCACAGGCTCAAATGCAAGGGCCAGTATTCAGGGTTGTCAGATGAGAATTGTTCCATTGTTTAGCTGTAATGTTCCAGACGTGTTCAATGGGTCTCAGGTCTTGGAACTTCACAGGCAACTGTGATTAAATGTCTTTGAGGGTTCCTCTTGGGATATGTGTAGTATCAAAACCGCCACTATCTCCGGGAAACGTCCCATTTTCTATGTTTCGCAACAAAGGGACAACATCTGTGACTGATTACGTGATCATCATAATGCCTCGGTTACATTTTATTCGCTAATTACCATTTGCCACGTTACTACGTACGTAACTTGAATATTATGCTTGGTATCGGACGTCTTATTTCAGTCCGGATTTATATAAAAGTGATCACAAGTGTAGTGTTATTTTCGAAGTTTGGTTTTAATTACAAGTAATTTTATTTTACTTCAATTTTTTATTTATTTTAATTACTTTTTCTTACTAATATTCTGAATTCCTATCTTAATTTAACTCATTTACAAATAGAGAATTATTTGTCTCAGTATAATTATTCTCGTAGTTATATACTTTCAAAGCCAGCTATGTAGTTTTAAAATTATGCATTCTACTATTTGTCTTTTCCTATTTTTTTAGTATTATTTATCCCAGTTTAACTTCTTAGTATAAGAATAATTGAACTAATCCCGCATATTCAGAAAATATTCGTTATCAAATATAACCCTACGTCATCCTTTTCCGTCTCTGACATGAGTGTGTTTTATTCCGTTCTAAATCGTGCTCCTAAAGAAGGATATAAAAACCCCTCTAGATTCCCGTCAATGATTAACGGAGATTTGAAGTGGATTTTTTGCGCTAAAATCAATCCGCGAGCCGAATTATTAAAAGCCTTTAATTGGGAAATGGCACATTGGTTCTTCAAATTAAATCGTTTAGCGCCCACGAGAGTAATTACTGCAGACAATGATCCAACTGTTAAGTTTGTTATTATGGAGTTTATGTACAATGCAATTTTGTACAATGAATACTTTAAAAAAATTGCCCAATTGCCGATGGGAAAAGAGACAAACTTAGAGGGACAGATATTTTCGTGTTTGAATCAAAATATAAAATGTCTGTGTTAGAAGTATAATAATTAGATTAATAAGTAGCCAAATAACAGCTAATAATAAGTGTTAAATTAAAACCAATTAGCACATATTTTTATCTGCTATTTGGATATTTATTTTTCTAATTATAAGTGTTTAAGCTCAGAATCAGAATTCAGGAACATAAAACACATTAAAATCATCCAGAATTTATGGTTCGCTCCGCCTGTAATAAAATGATAACGAAGTCCGAAATTATACGTTTTAACCTTCTTCCGGAATGAAAAATATTAAAATAATAAATGTCTTTTAGTTTAATATTTTTTCCTTTACTTTCTGTTACGATTTTTAAATGTGTGAGTATTTTCTTAAACTCTTTCAGGAATAATTTTACTTCTTTAGTCGCATGTTCTATTTAATTAGTCGTTGTTCCTAGTTTAGATACTTGTTTCCGTTGAAGAAAATTGGTGACAGCTGGATTGCGGATGATTGACACAAGAACTTAAATTATAGTTAATAAATTTTCGTAGATGGAACCGTCACCTAAACGTTACCTTTTCGAACTTCAGTTATATTTGTCACATTCAGTTTTTAATATCAGACACGTCGGTCTAACAAAATTGTAGTCCTTTAATTTTCATACCAACGTAATCGGAATTGAAGAGTAAATTATGTACCTGAAGAACTACCGGAAATGAGGGAACAGCTGTAAATTAATTCTGTGATAATTCGTAATAGGTTTCAGGAGATATGCCATTAATGACTTGTTTAATATTTAAATGGATAACAAACTGTAACCAAATTTATATGAATTGTAAGTAAATAGCCTGCATTTTAAGAAGTTTTTTTTAAATGTATCAGCTAGTATAATTTGTAAATCCTTTAGGAATTCAAAAATGAGTTACCAATATTAGGAAATAAAGAGTAATTGTAGGAAGCAGTTAGTAAACTGCCAAAATTGCAGGATTTTAAGAAAAATGAAAGGTAGTATTTTCATATGTATGATTTTCTCACTTTGCAAATGGACAGTTTTTCCAGTGGAAAAACGATAAAATGAAAGTATTCAATAAAATATCAAATCTTTTGTGTTAGGTGAAGACTAATTATTTATTTATAATTATTATTTATAAATATTTCAAAATTATTTGCAAAATGTCAGGCTGAAAATTAATAATCTATCGGTTAACATGGAATAACTAGTATTATAGTTTTACTTTACTTTGAAATTATCCAGTTCAAATTGACTGACTTATCCAAGAAAGCGTCAGAAATATAATAATTTAAATTTGAAATTAATAATTGGAATAAAATATATGGTACATTATTATTGTAACTAAACAATGCTAATACATGTGAACAGTATGAGTTCATTGTAATCAGTTACATTAATTTACTGCTTTGTAAGGGTTAATTTTAAATTTTAACAATATAACTATCTGACGTAATATTAATTTTTCTTATATCTTATTTTGGTTATAACTTGCATAAAAGGTAGACCATGTAATGCTATTAAAGGGGAGTTGCCCAATGTGGATCACCCTCATGTAGCCTGTTGCCCTAAAAAAAAATAAAAAAAATAAAAATTGAAATTTTATGCAAGTGTCTACGAGGGATATTCTCTCGCAGGCAATACCTGCGAGGGATGTTCTCTCGCAGGCAGAACCTTTCAGGAGAGATACGAAGAGACTACATTTGGGTATGCCTTTTCCTCTCCGGTTTTGAAATAAGGTTCCCACAAGCCGAGGCACCTCGGCCTGTTCTGAGAGGCGTATGTTCCGGGGTCACAGACCTTGGGCATACGGTAAGAGTTGTTCGCTATTCCCATTGGAATAGTCGGCCAGTTGCCTCCTAAACTGGTCGAGGCACGGAGAAGGGAATGCTGCGTCCCCACAGCAAACTCCTCTCCCGCTATCGGAAGGGCGTGGGACAAGTACCCAATGCGCGATCTACCTGATGCAGGTTATTCTAGGGTTTTCCCTGCATTTCTTTAGGCGAATGCCGGGTAGGATCCTTAAAATATAGCCCGGGGGCCCTAGTAACCCTTGGCTACCTTCTTCTACCCTTCCGCATCCCCCCTTTCAAATCCCTTCCTATGCTATTAAAGGAGAGTTGCCCAACGTGGATTACCCTCATGTAGCCTGTTGCCATAAAAAAAAATTGAAATTTTATTCCTATTTCCTATCCTATTAACTACTTACGTAACTTACTAATTGAAGACATTGGTAAAAGTTTGAATTTGTTTTATATAATTTTCTTAACATAGGTTAAAATATATTTTCTTCAAATTTTAGAAAAAGGAAAAATTAACGTCATTGAAAAAAAAATTATTACAAAAATTAATTATACAGGTGAATCAACAATTTTGTGTTCACATAATGAAGTATAAGTTAGGAATGAAACTTTGTATTGCATTTGTATATGTAACTATTTGGTAGTATACTTGTTCTGAGCTATTGGCCATTATATTTATTTAATTATTTTTAATTTTATTTCGCATGGCCCATGTGCTTAGTATCAGTAAGCCATTTTGGAGGGCATCTACGTGTGTCTCATTAATTATTTTTCTTTAGATTAAAACCTGCAAAACGTCTGAAATTGGAACATTTACAGTTGTTATATATTCAATGTATATCAGAAACAATAATGAGGCAATAGCCTGATCCTGACACTGATTCCAGTTCTGAAGTTTCTTTCTCGACTTTTGTAGAACGACCTTTTAAAGAAATTAATACTCATAGGATTACTCTTTTGTCAATACCTTTCCCATCTAACAGTCGTTAGCTACTACGTCAAAAGCCTTCGCAACGCCAATAACAATTCACAAGGCCTGAGAGGGCTATTCTCTCGCAGGCAGAACCTTGTAGAAGAGATGCGAAGGGGCTACCTTTGCTGATGCCTTTTCTTCTCCGTTTTTGAACTAAGGTTCCCACAAGCCGAGGCACCTCGGCCTGTTCTGAGAAGTGTATGTTCCGGGGCCGCAGACCTTGGGCATACAGTAAGAGTTGTCCGCTATTCCTATTGGAATAGCCGGCCAGCTGCCTCCTAAACTTGTCGAGGCACGGAGAAGGGAATGCTGCGTCCCCACAGCAAACACCTCTCCCGCTATCGGAAGGGCGTGGGACAAGTACCCAATGCCCGACCTATCTGTTGCAGGTTTTTCTAGGGTTTGTCCTGCATTTCTTTTAGGCGAATGCCGGGTAGGATCCTTAAACTATAGCCCGGAGGCCCTAGTTTCCCTTGGCTACCTTCCTCCACCCTTCCGCATCCCCCCTTTCAAATCCCTTTCCTATGCTATAAGTGGGGAGTTGCCACTATGTGGATTACCCTATACATAGTCTGTCTACACCCCAAAAAAAAAATAAACAATAACATTAGCGTTTACTCTGCTTCAGTTATCAACTTCGTCTGCTAAATCTTGAAATCGGTACACAAAGTGGCTAGTATAACACGGAGACTTCACGCCAAAAAATTAAGTTCACATTTTTGTTATAATTATTAAATAATATTGAGGTATGAAATAGATTTCTAACAGTATACGTAAACTGAACGTATGAATAAAACATGAAATGTGTTGTAATGTCGAACAGAATTACTACCCACGTATTACAAACTTGTTGGAGCAGTAAAATAAGCTAAATAGTTAAATGTCATTGGGTTGTTCTTTGATATGTGTGTAGTTTGACAGGTGCAACATTCTGCATAAACTGCCGCTTTCAATGTTTCTCCATGTGACCGCAACTGCGAATGCTGCCGCTTAATTCCTTCAACCACATTTGACGTGGAAACCGAGGCCCTGCAATAATCTCCCATAATTGTTCATTACACTGGTCACGCGCGGTTAAGTGAACTCCGACGGGAGTTTCATGTTTCTCTAATTCGAAATTCATCACGCTAGCTAGCATATGATCAGTAAAGATTACTCGAATTCGGAAATACTCAGTATGCGTCACAAAAGGTTGAAATTAAACTGAAACTTTGCTGCGGCGAGAAATTCAATAAATATTTTAGAGATAATTGTATCAATGTGATTAAAAGTGGCTCAATTGTACGTACAGTGGATTATTGGGAGATGTCTTGGGCAGTAGAAACCAATTGTTTTGTATCACTGGTATTACTCAATCTTCTTTAAGTAGAAAGTGAATGGCAGTGGAAAGAATATGACCTGATTAAAGAGATGACCGGGTAGAAAATAAGCTCGGAATTGATAAGCGAGAAAAAAAAGAAAAACACTTTCCACGTCGTTGGGTTCTCGCTGAAATTATCATTATTCGTTGGGTCAGTCCAAAAGAAACAGAAGCTGTAGATTGTCTCAGAACCTGATACAGGGACTCGTTGAATAATCTTTAGAATGCACGAGTTATGTTTCACTTACGAACATAAACGCATAGAGCATTTTCTACCAACTTTTGTACGCACATTACTTACGATCTGTGAACAAACACCTATGGGGTTCTAATTTAATAAAATGTTAAAAGACTGATTTTATAATCCAATAGTTTTCAGCATCACTAAGATTAATTAATAGTTAATGTAGGTAGGGGAGGAGTGCAACCCTAAAGAGTGGGGTGAAAGAGGAGTACATATATAATGCGAATACGTTGCATATTGGTGTTTTGTAACTTTCTAAGTTGAATACTGACATTAACTTAACTCTGCCGGCTAACTTCAAGTTCAAGTAGAATTAATTAATTATAAAATGGCCGAATTGTTTTGGATTGGTTTCGAATTGAGAGTAGTAGAGTATTGACATTAATCATGAACGTTAAGTTGAAATTCTGCTCCTGTCAACATGAATGAGATGGGAAAAATGGCTAAAAATGGCCCATATTAGTGCCGAATAAATAGTTTTCGGTGACGTCGAAATTAACAATGACGCTTCCGCTGTGAGACGAGGTGGAAAATGCTCAATTATATAATATTCAAAATGACCAGACATTAGTGTGGATTAAATCCTTTTCTGGTCTAATATAAATAAATACCGGGTCAACGTCTGACACTCAGCTATTTAAGATAAAAATAGTCATCAGAACATCTACATTAATCGGGAACGTACTCTGTGAATATAGCAATTATATACGTTGGTGATGAGATAAGAACTCACTTTTTATTATTTGGGATAATTTATATATAGATTGAATTCTCAATTAATCAGTGAGTTACAAAGGTATCAATATTGATATACCTTCAGTTCTGGCCATAAATATAAGCTTTTGGCGCCGGTCATATTACTTTATGGTCAGTGGACAGAACATTATTGCCGGATATTTATCACAATGTTTGTACACCACATGTTACGCAGTTATATTCGTTCATCAGATAACCAAGTTTAAATCAAAACTACGTGCGTCCACGTAGCTTCAGTGTGCTATGCTACACTTTAATCAGATACCCTCTAATTAATTTCAAGTATCTGTTAAATGGAAACTAACTTCCAGAGTAATTAGAAATAAATAAAACATAAATGTTGACTTTTAAATGAGAATTGTATCTTTGAAAGCAGGAAATGTTAATGAGTTTTCAAATCAGGATTGTGAACAGACGATTTAGTAATATATGTATATATATATATATGTGTGTGTGTGTGTGTGAGCGTTTGTTGTTTTATATTCCGACAGTGGAAAAATGAATAAAAATGTTGACATTCATCCTATCAGGGTTCAACAGCCGGTTTAGATAGGATCTAATCCGTCTGTCCGAAATGGAATATTATTTACATTTAAATTCCCCTGGGATTGTAGATGAAAAGAGTTCGGTCAATATGTGACCATAGCTCTAGCTTGCTTCAATATTACATATGCAGCAAGTTACAGCATAACTCATGATGTGATCCCAATATGCAGTAACTATTTTATAATTATAATTATTGGATCGTTAAAGGAATTATGGTTATAAATCGATTTGATGTTATGGATATTATGATATTAAGTAGAATGTAGTTGGACGGGTTAAAGATAATAAAGATAAAAAATAATTAGTTGTTTTTGTGACTTACGCCTTACTCTTGGTTGGGTTTCACCAACAAAATAATGATTCTACTGCAGGAATAGAAACAAGAAAATAATAAATAACGAACTGAATTTATTATGTTAATTAGAACAACCAACCAACTACATACCTCGCAGTTTTCCCTCACCACGCTAGGACCTCCAAAATTTGGTAGCTGATCAGGAATCGCGTGAACATTCTTTCTCCCAGAATACGCCGTGGTCATTTCGGTTGTAAAACCTCGCGTCCCGTTCCACGGAAACAAAGAATTAACGCTCACGCTGCAGGAACAGTTGATGTGAGATTATATGAGACTGGAATACGAGATCCAACTTTTTCATCAAGTGCTCTCCACAGAAATCGTTCTTTATGACACTATTTATGTTCTACCCCCATTAATTAATTTTTTCACGTGATAGGGCATCTTTTCATCCTTTAAGCTGATGGGGTTGGACAACAATAGCAATGAAAGTCTGACGGAATTCATTCAGCCAATCACGTCACCTAAGTGTATCCACTCATATTTACTGTAGATTTGGCCTTGACCTGAGCAACAAGTTCATGACTTAAGCCAAAAATAAAAACCGCTAAGCTGATTAGGATTTCTCCAACACTGAGTACCGTTCGACGCTACCAGACCGCCTCCAGCCCCTCTGGTAGGCACGTGGCCTCAGTCCATTACTTTTATCTAATAAAATTTAGGAAGAGACAAGGAAAATATTCTGTCATTTGGCAGGGAAAAAGGGTGGAATTATGTGTTTAAGCAAAGACGACTTCAATATATACTGGAAACTCCATTCTGTATAAAACAGATTTGCGGCTACGAAAATGACCTGAGAGTTATTTGTCTAGCTGCAATTGTTGTACTCATAATGCTTGTTGAGTATGTGCTCAAATGCAATGATCTATGCTGATTGGATCCTCCAAAAGAGGAATAAATGTTTGGAGAAGGAATGGACAATGTAAAAATAAATTTTTTGAATGGGAAAAAGAATTATAATTGCAGATAAAATATAGTTACTAATGAATAGAGAGCAGCAGAGTTACGGAGATTGAAGGCAAATAACTACGAGCGTCGCAAGCTGATAAAACAGACAAACAATTGATATGTAGTTGAAACTGTTCAGAAGATGGGAAATACAGAAATATTTGTAACGTCGACAAAGCAAAATGAATTTTACATTAGCCAAAACCGAGGGTTAGGGTGTAACGTAAAATTCAGCCATTAGGGCAGTTATTATCCGTTTACTACCCCGGTTAGTCATGACTACGACCTTCCACGAGATTTTTGCAGCCCTTGCACACACGAGATTAAGTCCCCAAGAATTAACGTTAAACTAAATTTTTCAATTGAAAATTCAGTTGCAAATCAATTCTGGTACAAAGCTATGGGTGGAAACAATTAACTTTTAATAATGCCCTCATATATTTTGAATAGTTCATTAATAGTTTAAATAATATTGTTTCATGTCCAGTTTTGTTTGTTCCGTTTGACATTTAAGTAATTTCTCAAGAATTAAATATATACTGAGTAGTAAATCCCTAAAATGGATATTTAAGAGTGAAGAATATTAAAATAATTATCTCATTCAAAGAGCCTATCATTTATTACATAGATGATTAACACCTGGATGTGGCAATAGATGACATAACCTTCTAAACATTGGTAAAATATATAAACGAGAAACGATAATATACTAATTTATTAGAGGAATAAATCTTGTAAAGAGTAAATTTGAAATAACTTAAAAAATATAGAAATGAAGGCACCTCGGCCTGTTTTCAGAGGTGTATGTTCCGGGATCGCAGATCTTGGGCATACGGTAAGAGCTGTCCGCTATTCCTATTAGAACAGTCGGCCAGCTGCCTCCTCAACTGGTCGAGGCACGGAGAAGGGAATGCCGCGTCCCACAGCAAACTCCTCTCCCACTATCGGAAGGGCGTGTGACAAGTACCAAATGGCCGACCTACCTGATGCAGGTTTTTCTATGGTTTTCCCTAGATCACTTTAAGGCGAATTCCGGGTAGGATCCTTAAGCTATATCCCGGGGGCTCTAGTTAACCCTTGGCTATCTTCTTCTACCCTTCCCTTCCTTTCAAATCCTTTCCTATACTATTAAAAGGGGAGTTACCACCATGTGGATTACCCTAAAAAAAATTGTTTTCAATGAACATGGACTGGCTGCCTTTATTACGCAAATATATCATTAAAATGTTGAAAAACTTTAATTATTTGTCATAACTAAACAGATTCAATTAGAGAAATATTGGTGAATAGTTAACTAGTTAACACGATATTATTGTTTTTACTACAAATGATATTGGTTTTTGATTTAATGAGTTTTATTACTGCATAATGTTACGCCTCGTTTTTTAGTTTTCAACACCAAATGATTTAATTGTAGTTGCTCCAAATGGTCGTGAAACAAGAGCAGTGGAGTTCCATAATTATGCCGCTGCTTTGTTACCGTTTCAGAAGTTTGCATTCCATACCGTATGCTGGGCTTTAATACAGTTTTATCGGGTTTTTATAAGGGTTTTGAATCACATATTTTATCGCGCTTTAAATTGGATTATTATTCACAAACAGCGTTACAACTCGTTATGGATTCAAATTACCGAGACGGCCACCGGGCTGGCAAATGAAGTACACTTCGTAAATTCGTCGACGAGTTTTAAAGCGTGACGAAGCCCTAACAACTGTTTGTTTAACACTGATGGATGTTTTATATCTTAAACAACCTTTATTCGGAGACGCCATTCCAGTTTTTAAAAAACGTGGTAGTGTTTAGTTAAGATAAAGGTTTATAAAAATTAAAAGAGTCATTGACTCTGATACACAATTATCTACTTTGTTTGTCAACAGAGCTCTGAGGAATGTCTCGGTAGAACAAGATCACGGGAAACCAAACTTGGAATTCAGTGCAGATGGCCGACTCAAGAGCTCTGAGCTTTTGGTCGTGAACTTGCGTCCGAAATCTAATCATCGCTTCTGGGAGCAGGTAATAAATAAAACTGATATGAGAATTCATTAAGCATGAATGTGTAATAGTAATCAATTTATATAAATGTTTCTGCCATGTATTTATTTTAAAATTAATTTTGCGAGCAGATGCACATAAAATATTTAACGCAACTTCTCGTAAAGTAACCAGTTAGAAAAATATATCCGTCTATGTAGTTCATTATATAGATGTCTTAAGTAAATTGTCACGTATAGCAATATAAATGGATTTTCTTGCAATAATTTCTTTTCACTGTGTTAATTCGTGATTTTTTCCCCAAACAATTTTATTCGTTGTGAAATATCATGCTACAGCAGTAGTTCCTGCCAATGAAAGTCTTTAATGATTTAATTCTCCTAAGATGATTTTTACTTTATCTCTGTAGTATTGAAAAATATATTACACATTTAATTCTTTTTATTTAGGAATGGGGCAGAGTAAAATGAAATTGTATAGCCGTTAAAGATTTATATGATTAGTAACAAATTTTTTATTAACTTTCTGCTCTAATTACAAATTGTCATTCTACAAACGTAAAAAAATACACTTTTCCCAGGTTATTGAGGGCTTAAAACACTGTGGTGATACATATTTGTAAATATTGGCTACTGAGCTTTATGACACTGCCTTTGTGGCAATCCTTTATATGCTTATATGTTGATATGGCAGGTAATCAGGCTCTTCAGGTAGCCTAAACGCCGTAATCTCTCGTCTGCTGATGTTCCGCGTTCCAGGAAGACGATGGCACAGTCTTCTTACTTCCGGAATCACAGGTCTCGTCCAATTCAAATTTCTCTTACAATCGCAGCTGTAATAAATTATTTTCCCTACTATCTATCATCAATCACATCTCACCTTTTTATATTTTTGAACTTTTACTTCACGATCTTTCATCAATAACTAATGCACTACTATGCTTTCTACACAATAATGTCCAACTTCTCCTTCTCTCCACTTATCCACGACTGCTCATACTCTCCATGACTGAACGATAGTTCCAATGAGAGTAGAATCCATGGCTCACATATCTCAATAATCTCACTAACGACTTCCCTCCGGGGTTACGTAGCTAATTCCTAATTACTGGGAATCACGATCGTCAAGGAGCCTAAATTCTTGTAAATATTTTGTGTACATGTTAAAATATTGGAACCAGAGATTTAATTAACATACGTTTATAGCTTCAGGCGCCTTCTTTACTTCTTAATCCTCTTAAAGATAGGCCGTTGATGTCTTTCTGATTTCTGAGTTCAGTAATATGACATAGCCAATCTGGACCTTAAAACTTTAATTGCTCAACTAAATTCCTGTAAATATATTGTGTGAATTTTAAAATATTGGAACCTGAGATTTAATTAATATACGGTTATATCTTCAGGCGTCTTCTTTACTTTTTAATCCTCTAAAAGATAGGCCGTCGATGGCTTTTTTATTTCTGAGTTCAGTCATATGACCTTGACCTTAAAACCTTAAAACTTTAATTTCTCCAAATTTTCACGTAAAATAAAATAACAAAAATAACCTCCAACTAATTTTGTCTGTGTACTCTACAAGTCGTGATGCTAACGTCTAATCATAATGAAAATTCACGTCCTCATTCCTTACTTTTTAAATATAGAGTTTTTATTATCAAACGTTAAGGTATTTGATATAAATTAGCCAGAAAAAACAACAAGTTGTACGTTTTAAACCAATTTTTAAAGTTTTATTAATGTAACGATGCGATCCTTTCAATAATTGTTATGAATGAAAAATGTAATCATATCCTATAGTTCTCAATTGAACCGATAACGTAAAAGTAACCCCGTGGTCGCGGAAAGAGTAAACAGCAGGGAAAGAATTCAAATAACATTTCTGTAAGACGTACAGTATTTACTGTTTGGGATGAGAAGGCTCGTGCGAATCTACAGTTAAGGAAAACAAAGCTACGCCATAGTTTCATTTAAAGTTGGACGCGAATTAGTGTCTAAAATAAATTAAAATAGTTAGACAAAAGGATGTGGTTTATTAAAGCAGAAATTTATAAAACGATATTAAATATTTTCTGGTTTCTAGAAATATTAAATGAACTAGAAGCACCAGAATTAAGGGATCGTGCGCTAAAATCGTGGTGAAAGGTTCGTTTTAAACAACAATAAGTTATTCTAATAATCGGGTAAAATAATAATTAAGAAGATGAAATTCATATATTTAAATAATAAATGTAAGAATACTATTACATAGAGCGGTTTATATCAAATATATACATGAAGTGACTTTCCGCTTACATAATGAAAGCACTTTGAGGAATGCATTCCATAAAAATTTTCTTATATATGCATAGGAGGTTCTGAAATTAGTGTCCGAGCCCAACTCCGTGAATATTTGGAAAATAAAATTTCTGCAAATTATTACGAATTCAGTAAACTGTGTTCAGTCCTCAATTCATAATATTAATTCACTAAATCACGTTGACGCTTACAATTGTGAAATCGCTTATTCCACTTTTGAGAATTACTATGATTTAGTTAACATCCTATAGCGTCGGGCATATTTTACTTGTCGTTAAAAAAATATGTTTCTACGAACAATTGTTTGATGTTAAAGATAAATTTTAAAATTCATGATTGCGAAAGCTTTTCGTTAAAAATTATTTATATATCATTTATATTATTTATAATGTTCACTATTATCCTGCCGTCGATCTCAATGGCGTTGTTAGATATTTAGCAATAACATTACGTAACTTTCCCTTTCAGGTAATAGAAAATCGATGTTGTCCATGATGCCGTGTAACGTGCTGAAGTTAGCCTTTAATTATCGATAACGGTTCTGGAGAGTGTAACATTATATCGATTGAAAGACAAGATCCAAACTATAGCACTTAAGAGAAATTTAAGACGGATTACTGGCATTATTAGCCGGATATCACGCTAAGTTACGGCGAGAAACGATCAAAAGTCACAACCCGGTATGTAAGAGAAAAGAAAAATCATTTCAACATTAATGTAAGAATGAGCAATTAGAGAGATAAAATTTGTTATTTTTTTTAAAAAAAAAACAGCGCACAGTTCGTGCTAGTGGCACCATTCAGGATTAGTTACTCACAAATGAATGAATTATTCGTTGTTAGCTCAATCAGTATAACGATCAGCTATTGTCATAGCTGTAATATAATACAGACCGATGTTTACTTTTGAGAAAATGATGTAGATGGGATAATCTACCCTGTTTTCAAATATGGGACTGGCAAAGCGAGTCGAGGTCATCGCGGACCGGGAATGCAGGCCTTCATAGCCCTGCGTTGCCTAGATCAAGATCGTTAAATTCATTATTGACGTATCTATTATTGATTACTGGGGTGGATTCAGTTACCTGCCGGAGCCACAAAAACACTATAAAAACTGCCACCCTCGTAATTTCATATGCGACACGTCTGAATAGTACATATAATAAAAGTTGTAACTCTTCTTTATATAAACAATTTAGTGTAGATTAAAATGTAAATAAATACAATGAAGTTTGAACGTAACAACTAAATAGTGATGAAAAGTGAAAGCGAAAGTTTAAGCTTATGTTTATAAAATTACCTTTCGCGTCGTAAAACAGTATATTAGTCACCTGTCACAGTATTATATGCCAAGTTCTAATTGATTAATTTTTTTCGGGGCTGGATGGAGATACAGAGATTTTGTTGAGTTGAAAATACTCGGATCACACAGTGTAAATACATGTATGGCTGCAGTTTTCAGGTTTTTTGCCGTTAGTTAGAAAAGCGTTTTATATTCTAGAAATGTGGAGAACGTTCGTGGAAGGTAAAATTCCATCTTCATTTGCACACTTAACGATATTAATCAATGATATATTTCTTGAAGTATTTTAATTTAATCTAACATCACCGTGTCTTGGAAGAAACTTTCCAAATATGTTTTCTGTTTTTGCGTATGTATTTTGAAAACGTGATCATTATAGTGATATAATTGCGTACTTCTAGACGTATATCATTCCGAATTATTCTTTTCAAATAGTGAACGAATTCAGAGGTTTTGTTTCGTGTTAACGATTTTTTTCCCCCCTTGAATTTTTTTTTCATTTCCAAGCCCCAAGCTCAATTTATTATTGAATGATCGTAATTTAACATAAGGCTAGTAATAATAATTTGACCTGAATGCAGCACTTTGGCGAATACAATCATTTGATTTATTTTTGGTACATTTACGGATGATTTTACATTATCTCTCAATGTCACTCATGCATCAGAAAATTCTGGTGTTAGACAAAGACTCTGTTACAATTCGTCGTCCCGCGATATCCAGCGCCGCAATACCCAGTTCCAACCGGTGGGAACAGTCCAGCAGTAAACACGTTTCCTATGATTTATTGTCTGTTAATGCATTTTCTCGCAGCGTTTCATCAAGACTGAGCTGCTCGCAGCCCCTGCAAGGCGTGTAGCCCACACACCCTTCTTTTACTGCTGCTTCACCCTTCTGGAGGTAAAAGTCCCTAAAACAGCAATTACTGTTTTATGGTTAAAACTAACCAAAATCACTCTCTATACGCGATGCCCTGGACGAAAGCAAGTCAACAGGACTTTCTTGCAAGATTTTCTGAGCCTCAAAATATCTTCCAGCAGCAAACTCATATTCTATATATCTCATTCCCCTCTTTCCCGAACAATTATCCTTCTGAACTGGACCTAAAAACCATCTATTTAAATGAGACCCCGTATACTACGCTTTAACATACAAAACCCAATAATACTTTTCGGAGGCGATAAAATACCTTGATGCATGTGATGGAAAGAATATAAATATAGGTAAATAAGTGTGTTTAAAGTTTTTCTGAAAATAAAATCACTGATAAAGTATAAAGCTGAACAACACTACAATGAATTTAAATTAAGACGGACTTCGTTGCCTATAATCTATATTTTATTACGTAATATTAGCCACCATTCTTTCAGCTAAAGCGTTCAAATTGTTATTAAATTAATATTTTCTCACTATTTTCTTTGGGTTCTTCACTATTACACAAACTCGCTGTAAATACGCGCTGTATTCTGGCTAACAAAAAATGTGCTGACTGAAGTAATTTTAATAAATTTAATTTTCACTTCATTTCTTTCGTCCTGCTGAAGCAATCGACTTACAGATCCCGACTGAATATTTTTTTACGCTTAAAAGAACAGAACATTTTTTATTTTTATATCGTCGTGTTTTTGAAGTTGGATTCTGAGGAACGTAATTTAGTTCCGGTATGAAACGAATACTTCCCAAATATTTCTTATTGAGCTTCCTTTTGATTATAGATTGGAGTATGGAAATCGTGGCAAAAAGAAGGCTTGGACATCAAAGACATCGTGTGGCCTGGCAACAGCCACACGCCTCCCCAAGGCGTGCCGGAGAAGTTCCACCTGAAGATTACTTTCTTGGAAGAACCTCCGTACATCAAGCTGGCGTCTCCGGACCCAGTCACGGGCAAATGCTCCCTCAACAAAGGCGTCTTCTGCCGCGTTGCCAAGGAGGCGGACATTGCAGGGTACGGACCAACGACTTAACTTAATTCCATCGCCATTCGCGGAGAAATATGGCTTGGTAAACTCCTTTATAACGATCGGTTAGTAACACAATTATAAAGGAACAAAATTGCAAAAGGAATATATTGGAAAATTAAAGTTGTTTCGAATAATGATGATGATAATAATAATAATACAAGGGAATTAAATTCACAACGTTGCTATTTAGTCATTATGCTGTTTCTCTGTTTATTTTGTATGTTTCTTAATATTTTGATTTATGAAGAAATAGCAATTCTAACCTACGTAATTTAAAAAAATACAGAAAAAGTTAATTAAATTTTTAATTCCGATTCGCATCGCCTAAACTACATATGAACTCAATTAGTTAATGTTCGATATTTTATCTAGAGGCTGTTTCACAAACTCTTCCCTGGAGGTTTTATAAAACGTACAATATATCTTTAGAATATCCATAGATAAGAACAAGATTCATTGGTATATAGAAAAATCAATTAAAAACATTCGCATTTGTTTTGACTCTGATTTACAAGAATGTTATTAAAGTCATTCTCAAAAATTTTATTTAATTTCTCTGTCAATAATGTAAGGTCCCATTAATTTTTTAGATGTACACCGCATGTTGTCTTCTCTTACTGCATTTGTATTATAATATATCCTAACGAATAGAGATATGAATTATGAGTATAAGGATATACTATATTTGTTGGAAGGAAACAAATACGTTTTCGAGGTTACTGACAGAGCAGTTAAGCAGAAAAGAAACTATCTTTAGAATTGGAAAACTAAATACGAAATCTAAAATTGTTAAGTCCCGGCACGTTCTCACTTAAGCACTTCGTCGTATTGGTGCAAGTGACTGATGATCAGTAAGTGAAAAAAGGCAGTGGTCTGACAAAACGTTCGAAATGTGAAGCATTTTAAAAATAAAATACTGTATATTGTAGTATTAAAAATAATGAGCTTTCAAGAAATTTTGAAATTTTTCGGAAGTATGGTGTTTGGCAAGGAATAGTGAGGCATAGACACTGTGCAGCTATGACGGCTTAACTTAAAATCTGGCAGAATTAAGAAATAATTTTACCAACAGGTTAATGAAATAATATATGTTTAATCATTTATATTCTGCTATAGCTGTTAAAGGAAGTCCCGTAGACAATTGCGCTATACAGACGGTAAATTTTATTTTCGTTGAGTATTTTTTTAAAATTTTTTTATTTTGGATGTATTCAGGCTATGTATAGGGTAATCTACATAGTGGCAACTCCTCTCTTATAGCATAGGAAAGCGATTTGAAAGGGGGGATGCGGAAGGATGGATAAAGGTAGCCAAGGGTTAACTAGGACCCCCGGGCTATAGTTTAAGGATCCTATCCGGCATTCGCCTAAAAGTAATGCAGGACAAACCCTATAAAAATCTGCATCAGGTAGGTCGGCCATTTGGTACTTGTCCCACGCCCTCCCGATGGCGGGTGAGGGGTTTTATGTGTGAGGGTCGCAGATTACCCCTCGCCATGCCTTGGCCAGTTTAGGAGGCAGCTGGCCGACTATTCCAATAGGAATAGCGGACAACTCTTACCGTATGCCCAAGGTCTGCGACCCCGGAAGCATACACCTCTCAAAACTGACCGAGGTGCCTCGGCATGTGGGAACCTTACTTCAAAAAACCAGAGAGTTTACAGATATGACTATAAATAGTAAGTAATTATGAATTCGTAGAACGAGAAACTCAGTATCATTTAAAACTAATATTACTAAAAGGCAGTTCTTATTTTCTTTCCACGTAGTTACTGTTTATATATCAAACGTTATGTTCGTACCTTAAGTGTTTTGAACAAAAATATATTTCTAGAGTTTGCCCTCACTGATGAATCAACATTTCCTGGGTGTTTCTTAGAAATGTTATTAAAAATAAAGGGTCAATTAAAAATCGCACCGAATATGGTACGAAGGAAATCATTTTTTTCAGTGACAGTAAATGGAGCAGTGTAGTGTGCTCCAAAAAATTATAGAAAAAACTTGGTTGACGAGTGAGTTGCCCGCAGACAAGTTAGACCATCCCCTCTACTTTCCTTTCACTTTATACAGTAACTGTATTCCTATAATCGATAATGTTCCAATGAAATATAACTATATATATATCAAAAATTCTATTTATTTACTATAAATCAGTTCTCCAACATTCCTCAGTAAAAAAATAAATTTTCAACAATCAAGTAATATATGTTGTATGACGTTAACACTGACGACACTCCACTCTTGAGAAAAATATCCAACTTTAATTCATATTTTTTTACATTCAAAATTAGTTCTCACACGCCTAATCAGAGATATATTCATCCCTACTGCCAAAGAAAAACTTTATTCTGTGTCCTAACTTACAGAATATATTTTCACGTAATTCTCACTGGCCTAATTTATGCTATAAATTATGTTACACATCATTTAATACATATCGATGCATGAAATTCATGGATGAACTTAACTTGAAGGTAAAGTGATTTCGTATAGGTCTGCCGTCAAATAGTGTACGTTAAAGCTATAACATTTCAAGAAATAAATCTGAGAAACTAAAGTACTGGTGTAGACAACATATTAAGCTCTTATTGAGGCTATACAGAATTATAATGATTTTCCGGCAAACTTACTGGCAGCCAGGTTGTCGAAATAAGATTAGAGAAATACGAGTTTATTTAGCATGAGTATTTTTGATACTAATTGCTGATTGTAAAAAATTTTAATCGCCAGTTTGGCACCGAACAACAAACGATAGTTTAAGACGGAAAAATTAACCCTCCGTTAGTCGCGCCCCCTAAAGTAACACCAGGGAACCTTAAGTTAACTATTCCGTTGCTGATCACTTTTGTGAATCAATTATTTTGAATCTTTTATCAAAAATTTAACATACGAATTTTTGACACATATATAAATAATTAATGCATCAAATTAAAGTTTGATTTAATTAAAAGTTTCCATTTTATTCAAAATATTTGTTAAAGAAATCTACTATCAAAAAATTCTAATTTTCTAATGTCACAATAAACTTTAGATTTAAAATCATATTGAGACTGTAATTTTGTAAAGCAAACAACAGTTACATGCAATATAGATAAACAGTTCCAAAGTGCTTGAAATAGTTTATTTTAAAATTTATTTGACAAAAGTTTTATCTTAAGATTATTTGTTGGTTTCATACATTTACAGTATATACAAATTTAAAACATGGGAGCATGGTAATTGGGTTAATTCAACAATTAACCTAAATTTTGCAATAAATAATTGTTTAAAAGTGCCGTTAGTTATTTATATTATAATTTCTTTTATTGATGTATTCTACTATTGACAAAATTCTGATGAAATTCTCGTAAATAATATTTGTATACATAATATAAATCATTACAATTTTGTCTGATTTTGTGTTTTAAATTAAATTTACACATTAATCAAAGTCTATTTCAATGATTTTTTTAATTTTGACATGGCATTCTTATCAAATAATTTTTGTGTATACACAAACACAAAAAACTTCCACACTTTTCTCAACAATATTGTGTTTTACATTGTTTTTGATTTTCCTTAAAACATGACCCGCGGTGATTTTTTTAATCTAGTTCGACAGTTTCATCATCCGGATCCGAGTCATCAGACCTTGTTTCTAAAATATCCTCAGTTCCTGATTCGTCTGGTGATTCGTCAATATATTCGACAAAATTTTCTTCTTCTCAGAGAAGACGGCGAATTTAATCTACATCTTGAGGATTATTCAAGTTGTACATATTTTTACTCATTTTCCACAATTGTTCAACAACAGAAAAACGGAAAGTTTTAATAGAAAACCACAAATATAATATCCGAGTATGACAATTAAAATTTAAGTATCAAAAGAAAAATAAGTTTTAATAAAACCAAATAATCATCAATGATTTCTATCAAAAGGAAATACATTATCACTCCGTATTACTGCGGAAAAGACGAGAAAATGCTGACGGGAGTGGTCGCAGTAGGTTCCCTGGACGGAAGGTACGCTACCTCCTTATTCAAACGTCATTTTCGGAGTAACTAAGGTAGGTTTTGGAGTGTCCACTTAGCGGAATATTGTAAACACATTTCTCTGAGATGTCATCAAAGTTCATGCCTGTATCTGTCGTGGCTCCTGAGATGATAAAAAATTGCGTCGGTTCCCCGGATCTAGCAAGATTAACGAAGTATTAATTGTCATAAGTGTATTTTTAACATATATATTTTTATACTATTCATTTATGTTTTAGTCCGTATAATATATTGTAATATTTATCAGAAATGGATATTCCAAGCATGTCCGTAATTTAGAGGTATAATAAATTTCATTCATAAATTCATCACGAAAGTTGAGATTAATCTTACATTTTTGTATTGTATTGTAAATACAATCCCATACAAATGCATTCGTTTTAATGGGAGCTCTATAATCCATTTAACCACAAAGATATTTGTTTCGTCGCCCTTCGCATTCAAAAGCGTTATCTAAAAACGGGAGTGGATTTTCGCTCACGGGATTATAACCCGTATTCAAGTGATAAATGAAAACATATTTTCATTTCAATCCTCTTACGAACAATGTAGCCAGATCCTTTCAAGTTATTAGGCTGTATTTGAAGAGCATTGTTAACTGAATTTCAGCTGTATAAGATGAGTTTATACAGCTCCTTTGAAATAATTATAACCATTAAGAGTTCGTGCAGTCGTAAATAAGTGTTACTCAAACCATTTTCCCAGATTTTTCATATTTATCTGCTCATAAATTTATTCTATTCTACAATAGTCTCACCATAATCGTTCAAATTGTTATATTTTTCTTTTCATTGAATGGTGCATATTAAAAGAGACGATCTAAAATTTAAGTAGTTATATTTTTCAAATATCAAATTTATTAATAACGTTTATATTCAGAATTTATATTTGTTATTACGCTCGTTATTTTTCTGAAATAGGTTTATGTACAAAAAGAAACGAGTGTTTAGGATCACCGTTAAGTTTTACTATTAAACGTTTCAACATTTCCCCATTTATGATGCTTTATTCTCTCTTAAGGTTTTCAATATTAAATTTACCCTGATATAACAAAGATGCGAAGAAACGTAATAATAAAAATTATAAAATCCTTGTTTACCGTTATTTGAAAGGGACTCTCATTTAATAATTCGGCCCATACAATAAAGGCGGACGTCAGAAAGACGGAACTCGTCCGTGATCAGGTGTTTCCAGAGAGGCTGAATATATGTTATTACCACGTGAACCATTGCAAATGTTTCACACGAGGATTATAAAGGATTTTGTCCAGGGAAACGGAACGGAGCAAAAACGTTGCAGAGTCGATTCCAGAAAAGCTGTGAGAAAGCCAAGGTGTGCTGGGGGTTATTTGCGAAAAGGGGACTTCCATTGTCGAGGAATTTGAATAATTTTTAAATAATGTGAAAGTTCCGTTGGAATATGTCATCTTTCTGATTTGTGTGGTTTTCACGGAGCCACTTTTGCAAGCGATCCTGAGTACGTTGTCCCTGGGATTTCTCAGCTAGGCATCGATTTGAGAATTTCTCCTTGCTTCGCTCAACGCTTGTGTTCGTTAATTCTGATTGCGACCTTCCACCGACGTACGTGAGGCGGCATTCGTCTTGAATACGGTATACGACGACGGGGGAGGATTTCTGGTATTGATTATGATTCAGGTGGTGTTGTAACATACGTATATTCACATAAAATTCTGGTTTCTATTTCTATAACTTGTTTTCCTATGTCGGTAAGTATATCGATTTCATGTTTTATATTTGGTTGTGATTGGGTTGCATCTTGAGGTGTGATTCCATTAACATATCTTTTATAATTGGTATTTTATGTAGTACACCCCCCCAGAATTATTTGTATCGTATGATAGCTTGAGATTAAAAAAATATTTATAGAGCGAGTTTAATACAGCTCTTGGACGTGTCTCGCATCCTCTTGTATAAGCCTTATTATATTTACATTTTACATTTTCGAATTCCTTTTCTTTTATATTAATTTGGCCCTGTTTCAGCCAATATTCCGGCGGTCTTCCTATTTTTCTCCTTGTATATGGAATCCATTATTTTCTTCGACCATCTATGATCTCCAATTCATTTTTCATGTCCATACCATTTCAATGGTAGTTCCTCTTTACTTCCATGACTTTAGTCTATACATTCATTTTTATTACTTCATTCCTTTTTTAAAAAAACTCGACAACTCCATTTCAACAACTTGGAGTTTCTTTCTATCTAACTTGGTTACGTTTGTTCTCCGTAAAGAAGTGTGTTTTGAATAATAATTTAATATATTTGACGCTTCATTTATAGTAATATGTTTTTTGACTATAAAACGTTGATTAAATAAATTATGGCATTTTCTTACTTGTTTTTATTGCTTTATTTCTCTTCTTTCTCACTCGTTCCTTCTTAATCGTCACTCTTGGATATTTAAATTCGTTGAATAATTCAACAGGCCCATATCAAGTATTAATTTTTTTGGGGGTCACCATATTTTACTTTTCGTTTTCTTCGTATTTTTGAGCGTATGTTTCATAAACATTAAGTGAATAGTAATTAATTAGCGAAATAGCCAAATACAGACAAAATAAGTGATATAAATACCACACAACGTTTTTGGGATCCTTATTCCTTTCGTCAGGTGATTGGAAAAAACGCAAAAGCTTTTGTGGTATTTATATCATCACTTAATTTTGTCAGTATTTGGCTATTTCTCAAAGTATTATATTTTATACAGACGTATTTTTTTCTCATTTCTAGATGAATTCTTTGCGAATTCCTGTATATTACTAATTCTACTCGTTTATGCGTTACTTTTCGAACTCCCGTGCTTGGCTGCGACTTTTAATAAAATAACACTAACTTAAACATATTAAGAAATAAAATATATTTACATAAACGATTAATTTTAGCTCTGTATCAATTTTAAAACATAAAATACCTTGAAGGCAAGTTAACGTTAAAAATTAATAAGCATTAATTACAGACCTAAAACATATATCACAAAATAATATTAAAAAATTCAGTTTCCAACTGAATGTTTGATGGCGAACATTCATTCCCTTTAATACTGCTTGAAGTAAGGTTTGCATGTCCGATAGAGCACTCTGAACAATTATTCCATTCAATTTAGTAAACTACTTTGTGCATTTGACACTTAATCAGTGGTTGTGATTACTAAATTATAACAGAATAACGTGGTGCACTATGACGTCACTTACGTGGCGGAAAAGGTACTAATCGCCGCTTTAATGGTTATAAAGTGATTATTTCCGACAACGGTGCACGTTTCTGCCCAAAATCAAGGTTTTTAATGGCTGAAATGTCCGAATATTTCACAGACCATTTCTTTTGTTGAAATTACCATTCGTAATTCAGGACTCGTGTTTTATTAGTGGTTACATACATCGTAATAGGAACTTACATTCCTAATTTCAAGTTTAAAACTTTAGTGGTTTCAGCTCTTCATTTCCATTTCATTCTATTATACACACACACACACACACACGTATATATATATAGGATAGATAGATAGATTCATGTACTGGATCTTGATTTGAAAACACACCCCTGGAGCCGTTTACTTGTGGCTTCCCTCCTGCGAGGTTTCAAAGGTAGGAAGGACGGATTGATTTGCGTTGAGAACTTCCAATGTTATTACTGTAGTATTTTTGTAACGTGCTTCTGGAGTTTGAGTAAATGTGTGTGTGATATTGGAAGTGAACGGATGTCAGTTCCTTGCGTAGTCGGATCCCCAATTCAGTTTAGTCAGGTCTTTAAATTAGATATGCGTTCCAGAGGCTATTTCCTTTCCAATTCCCTTCGAACTCCTCTTCTCCTCGTACGGAGAAAAAAGGTCGTAAATCGCCCAAGACCTTCGACTTTCCTCAGCGCAAATTACTTCCATATTTGTATTCATGACTCGCCGCATTGTATTCTTCGCCTTTCAGAATGGACCTCGAGGTGGCACACAGGAACGAGAGTCTGTATAAATGCTGCTCCGGATACTGCATAGATCTGCTAGAAAAATTCTCTGAGGATCTAGCATTCACCTATGACTTATTTAGAGTCGAAGACGGCAAGTGGGGTGCTCAGACGGTAAGTAGTCTCAAATATTATGCTTTTAATAATAATATTCGATCAAAGACTTATTTCATAACTTATTCATAATATCAGAGTTACCAAAAAATTTAATTTTTAAAATATCCTCACAGTACGATTCACAAGATCACGAAGTGGCTAAGGAATAAATACTGAATATCAAAAGAAGCAGTGCGTTTTCCATGCAGTGTACTGATTATTTTCGACCTCTTCGAGTGTATTTTGTTGTTGTGGTAGTGAGTATACAGACTGGTTTGACGCCGCTCTCCATGCTAATCTATCCTGCGCTAATTTTTTCATATCTGTATAATTATTGAAGCCCACATCCACCTCGATTTGTCTAATATATTTTCACCTTCGTCCTCCTCTTCCATTATTACACACACACACTCCCATCTAATACTAATTTAACGCGCCTTCGTGCCTCAAAATGTGACCTATGAGCAGTGGTGACTCGTGAGTTTTTGTAGTTATGGCTAAATCACTCCAAGCAACAATTTTTACGATGATAACTATGTAAAATAATAATACTATAGTGTTACCAATACTCTGAACCGGAACGTTTCTAATTCTGTATACATAATTTCCAATAATGTCTAATTTTTAAACGCGGAATTTTTTACCATTTCTAACCCGAAAGTATTTTTCTCAGTAAATATTTTTAAAAAAAGTTAATTTTCGGAACAAGTCACTGAGCAGTTTTGTATTCAGGGTCGTGCGGTAGATTTTCGTACTATTAATATCTCTTAAATATGGTTTTCTTTAAAATAACCTTAGATTGTGAATTTTTTTATTTTACGAAGAAAAACGATTATTATTTTTTGTTTTGAAAATATAAATAAGATTAAAATATTTCTAATTTATTTGGATTTCGTTGGTTATGTCGCCTGATGCGGCCGCGCCCTGTACAATATGACGGGGGACTCTTCCGTTTCCTTGTACTGTCGGCATCGTAGCACACAAGGCTAGCAGTCTGTTGAGCTTTACGGGTGGCGCAGGGGAGTGTAAAGATTAAGTGACAGTAAGTGACAGTTGTGACAATCGCCGATTCCGGTGCTCTAACTGGAACAGATCTGGCTGTCCAGCTGGCTGCTTTACGAGCGATGCGCCGCAAGACGGGTAGTTTACAGTCTTTGATATCGACGCATAGATTCGCTTGGTTAAAACACAATTATTATGAAGGTTCTTAAAATTAAGAAGAATTATTTCTTCCTAAATTAATTGATGGTCTGTAACACACGAACACATAAGCGCGAGCCACCACTGCCTATGAGCCTATTAATTTTTTAGTCATTCTCCTTCTCTTCACCAATACTGTTCAAGACTCCCTGGTTTGTGGCCTGACTTCATTATTCTTTTGTAACATTACATTAAAATAGCTTCTGTTTTTTTTTCTGTTCTGCCATTTGTCCAAGTTTCGCTTCTCTACAACGCCAAACTCCGGATTAACACTTTTAGAATTGCATAAACAGTTGTCGAGTTTGCACCCGGGACAATAAAGAATTAAAACACAATGTTTCCATGGTTTGCGCTGCCATCTTGGTTAAGCATACTGGTACAGTACACTTGACGAAGATGGCAGCGCAAGCCATGGAAACGTCGTGTTTTAATTCCTCATTGACCCTGACGCAAACATACTCCGGGAAAGTTCTCGTTCAGTTTTAGAAAGTATTTGCTAGTATCCAAATTTATATTAGATTTAGGAAAATTTCTCTTTTATTTTTGATTGCGCTATTAGATTTTTTTATCTACTTTACTTCTCCTATAAACGGTTATTCTACAGCCCACATAACAAAATTCATCTCCTTCCTATAAAGTATCATTTCCTAGTTTGATAGCCATTGCACCGCCACTCTTCTTTTCACTACACTCTATTACTTAAGTTTTGTTTTTATAATGTTCATTTTATAATAATGATAAGGAATTTATGTATCATAAATGTTACTAAATCCTACGTTATTCACTTTTTCACAAATTTACATTTAGTAAACTTATGTATTTAAATAAACTATTCTTAAATTTATTAATAGAATCACATTGCCTATTGTATTGGCAACTGGTGAAATTCTTTTATTCCTTTAATAAATATACTGTTCTGTTCTAAATATAACCTAGTCATAGGTGTATCTAATTCTTCCTTACTTCTAACATTGTCCGAGTTCCTATAATACTTAAATGCTAAATAATTATTGAAATAGGACGGTAAAAAATTGTTTATACATTGTACAAAGTCTTCTCGGGCAGTCAAGCGAGTTAAATCCACGACGTTTCGGCAACTGACACCGTTGCCATATTAGATGTCTTTAGGTGAAGATGGCAACGGTGTCAGTTGCCGAAACGTCGTGGAAAATCGATTATTCGACTGTCCGAGAAGATTTTGTACAACAATTGTACCGGGAGAACATCCTATCATATATATATATATATATATATATATATATATATATATATACATTTATACATAGAACGTGAACAATTACTGAAAAACAGTCAATTCAATTCTCTTAATACTACCGTTACACTAAATCTTTATTTTCTAAACAAACCTCTACTTTGCATCATTTTAAGTCTGTCAATGCATTTATTTGATACACCATAGGACACAGAACAAAAATATTTGCAAGGTAGAAGTATAATAAATTATAAATTACAATTTTAGATTTTTTAGCTAAAAAGTTTCTTACTCTATATAAAAACCCTATCCTTCTACCTACTAAATCTATTTGAGAATTTATTTTCCAATTTTGATCCAATATAACACTGAAAAATTTAAAATTGTTAACTATATATATCGTATTATTTTCTATAACTAGTTCACAGCTATAGTCTAATCTATTACAGCTGACTTTCGCGCAAATATTATTATATTTAGTTTTTAACTTCAATCTATTTACAAAGAGATACATGCTCAATTTATTTAAGGCACGGTTCACTTTATTAAATATATTCATTTTGTCTTTTGCAGAAATGAATATAACCGCATAATGACCTAATATTAATATCATACTTTTGAAAAGAACAATACATATCATGTAAATATAAATTAAAGAATTTAGAGCCCAAAACACTTCCCCGTGGAACCCCAATATCACTGCCTAACTAATTCCATTCGATTTATTATGACCTTCTGCTTTCTATTTGTCAGGTAACTGCAAAGCCGCGTTAAAGTACACCTCCATAGCTTGTCCAAAAACACGACGCTATCCACCGTCTCAAATTCTCGCTTTAAATCAACAAAAACTGCATTCTCCATATGTGTCTTATCCAATTATTCTTCCTGCAGATATACTACCTCCAAAATAGCAGTTTCCCACGAGAATCCCGCCCTAAAACCTGATTGAATATTATGTAATAGTCCCTGGTTATCATAAAAATTAATTCTTTCTCAATCCACTGGATTTCAATACGGTTTTCATGACAAATCTTCCGTTGACTCTGATAAAATTTCAATATCTACAGAAAACATAATTTATTCTCCTTGAATAACGACTCCTTTTCAAAATTCTGTTTAACTTCCTTCATTGCATGTTCGCCGTGCCCTTTAAGATGAACTAAATGGGTCAATAGTGAAAATAAATTCTTTTGTAGAACGGACGCTGGAACGGATTGGTGGCGGCGCTCATCAACCACCACGCGGACATGGTGATCACGTCGCTCAAGATCAACTACGAGAGGTCTCAGGCCATCGACTTCTCCCTGCCGTTCCTCGACACTGGCATCGTCATAGTCGTCGCGAAACGCACGGGAATCATCTCGCCTACGGCCTTCCTCGGTGAGCAACGCCTTTGACACGGGCGCAATTAACTTTTCCGATATTTGCCAATACATTTCGCCTTTGTTGTTCCGTACGAGTCTGCTTCGTGTCGGCTATTACAAAGGCCTTCATAACTGATTTACTTGGAGCGATCAAAGAATACCTGCAAATTGAAAGGCGTGTTAAAGTATTAAGCACTCGCGAATGCGAGTTACGTTTATAAACATTCAATTATTGGGTAACGTCACGCAAGTGACTTTTTATATTAAAACTTTGTCTTCGAAGATGGTTTAAAGTTAATTATACTACACAATTACTCACTTCCGGACAAATTTTTAATTTTAATGCGAAATTTGTTTCAATTACCTATACAATTCGAATTGTATGATCTGGTTTTATTCATTTCGAAGCCCTCACTCCATCCACTTAAATCTCTTGTTCACCGACTACAGACTTTTCTGATTTAATATATATGTTCCATTAAACCTTTCTAGACTTCTCTTAAGTACTTTTTACGTAATTTCTTATAGTAGTTCTTTTAAGTTCTTCTCAGTAGTGTACGCATAACTCGAATTTCTCTGTATTTCTTGATTTTAATATTTCATTCAAATCTTCCCCTCGAGATTGATTATCGTGTGTGTGGAGGCCTATATATAAATTATTACTAGCATTTTCTCAACATCGTAAAACTTTGAGTAATATCTGGCGTTATTTTTGCTAAAAATTGGAGTTAGACATGAAGAATTACATCCATTTAAATCAAAATCCAAGAGTGAACATTCCCCAAAGTGTCTGATCGTCAACTCAGGTTAAACGCAACGCAGTGAAAAAGTAATCAGCGCGCTAGTGATAAACCACTGACTCCTAATGTAGACAAAATGACAACTTTCGCTGACAAATTTTCAACGAGAGAGGAGAATAGTCAGAAACGCGAAGAAAAATTAAATTTTTGTAACATAAACTTGTATTAGAGCGAACGTATATTCTAATTGTTAAAAAATACGACGTTGTCATCCGGTTTTTTATTCTTAAAAAACGCATGTATTTTACATGAATTCCATTAGGAGCTTTCGGATTCATTTCACACCACAATCGAACATTTTAGGATATTTTTATAAATAATAAACAATGAAATGAATTTAAGACAGTTGTTTTACCTTATTTTCAGGGCGTCCTATCTTTCTAATAAATAAAACAGAGTGTTTGTTTGTATGTCTGAATGTATGTATGTTTCGCATACAATTCTACACCCGTAGCGCAAAATTCACCAAATTTCGTACACGTATTCCATACGACCAGTAAACAAACATTGTAGGAGTGAGACACATCTGCCACACCCAGGAGCTGGGGTGGAAAAATATTTAGACGTGTTAGAACTGCCGATATTTATTGCGAATGAATATTTTTAGAGGTCAAAGCGATTGAAAGAATTTTTCTACGGATGTTATCTATGTATAATTTCAAACGTTACAGCATGGGAAAAAAGCACCCAGAGGGGTATGGATGGAGGGGCATTTTAAGGAAATAACGTGAATACAAGCAAAATGGGAGTCAAATCCAGGGTAATGGGTGTACCTAAGTTTAATTATGACATTCAACTTGCTATTTAACCTCCAGGAGCAGAGGTGGCGCGTGGTGTAAAATTTCAAACACGTTAATCGGCCGATATTTGCGTCGGATAAAATTTTTTCAGGGCCAATTAAATTCATATTTCTCTAGATGTTCTCTGTGTATAATTTCAACACCTATCTGCCTGGGAAGGAGACACGCTTAGGGATTGGTGTTTGGTTGCAGCGTCACACGAAAATAACACGAATACGACCGAGATTGGAGTCAAATCCGGGAACATGGCGGTCGCTGAGTTTATTTAAGACACCCTGGGCAACGCGAAGGGTTGCAAGGGTCTCGGAGGTGGTATAAATTTTCAAACATGTTAACCGGCCGATATTTGCGTCGATTAAATATATTTCTGGATCAATGAGGTTCTCTACATGTTGTCTGTGTATAATTTCAACCACTTTTGGCTCCCGAGGGGAGCACCATTAAGGGTTGGGGTGGAGTGCCATTACATGCCATTACATAAAAATAACGCCAAAACACCCGTGATTGGATGTCGAATCCGGGGTTATGGATGTCATTGAGTTTAATTATGACATTAAACTTGCCGTTTAACTACCCCAAGCGGGTGCACGATAGTAGAAATTTTCGATATATTCGTAGAAAGAAACTTTTTCGTGGTCACTGAGTTCTACCCAGTTCGGCATGGGAGGTGAGCACATTTAGGAATAGGAGTCGAGGTGCGTTACATAAAAATAACAGAAAACTAACCGAGATTGGAGTCAAATCGGGGATTATGGATATTTAACAACCCGGGTTACTCCGAGCCCCCAGCTCGGGAATCGTGTTTTATCCAGCGTCAATTAAAAATTGCCATTAAATTGCTTAAATTTGGTTATATAACGATCATGTTGTAAGAAACACACAGTACTTTTCTTCCGAATCCGTAGTCAAGTGACTACTCCGTTTATCAATTCTCCCGCCTATCTCTGCCAACAACGCCATCTTATGGCTGTCTATTTTACTATTATTTCTAATTTTTATATATATTATTCGCCCACAGATTTTTCTTTGACTCGACCTCAAAACCTATAACATTCGAAGAACATTAACGTATGTTGTTAGCATTACCCCTACATCATTTCTCATATTCATCGTTTTCCCTATCAGCACTCCTTCCAAAAATCTTCTTTTTTGCAGTCTGTTTCCTGTACATATTATTTCTAATGCCTCCAAATCCAAATCAACCTTATGTTGTTTCTTCTTTTCCATGTGTGCGACAGCGCCGTATTACTTTTTCCTTCCTCTATCATATTTTATGATTATACAATATTTTATTATACCCACCTCCGCGTGACCTATATATCCTTCTATTAGTTTAAATTTTTGAAGCTCAATTTGATATAGTAATAATAATGTAATTCGGTGCATGATAGCATGTTTTTTTTAAAAAAAAAAAGCATACTAGCTCAGTGCACGGCGTTGCCCGGGTATTTATTTAAATTGGCCCGGAGAAGGAATTGATTTGACAACAACGTCGTGGTAAACATTTAATTTAACTAGTATCAATGGCGTCAGTGATTGGAACATTTACCTATTTACGGTCTCCTCCCCGACCTAAACCCCCTATATCTAACTTTAAAAGAACCAAGATGATGACAAGGTATGCCGGAAGTCTCCTACATAAAATAATTGTGTGTAACAATCACTACGAATTGAAACAGTAAAAGTACTCGCTATATTAATACTGTCTGAAACTACTCGCTATATATATATATACATCTTATCCAGTATGGCAAATGTCAGAATTAAACTCAGTGACTTCCACAACCCCAGATTTAATACCAGTCTCCGTTGTTTATTCATTACTTCTATGTAACGGCCTTTCACCCTCATCCTTCCCAACCCCACACGTAGGGCCTGAACTACAGCTTAACTGACATACTGAAGTCAGAACTAAACACTTTGACATCTATAACCATGAATTCGACAACTATCTCGGTTGTTTCGCGTTATTTTTGTTACACCCTTAGGGGTTTTGTCTTCCCATGCTGTAAAGGGGTTAAAATTTTACACTAAAACATCTTAAGAATATACTATTTATCTCATCAACCTCGAAACTAATTATTCAACGCTAATATCGGTCGTTTTATTATGTTTTTAAATTTCACCGCTTCGAAAGGCCGACAGAAACTTTCGTGTGGGTGCGCACAGCTCACCAAAGTTTCATCGCAATCGGACGAATGGTTTAGGAGCGCATAGGGGACATACAGACATTCATTTTTATATACAGAGCTAACTTAAATAGGAAATGTTTGAGAAACACACTTATATCATGTAGGGTAAACTTTCATCTTATGACTTCCGTAGAAATATTGATCAAGATTGTACTAATACGAAAATCGAATTGATTTAACATAAAATGGCTAAGCATACAATGTGGTTATTGAAATTTGGTTTCTGTATCCGAGTAGCAACTATTAATGGATGTAATGGTCGTAGTTACACCTGATTTGACCGCTGGTGGATTGTTGGCCCTTTCACACTCGAGTTGACTCACTGCCTGCATCCACGCGATTCTTTGATGTTCTCTTTGCTGAGGGGTGAAAGTTTAAACAAGTTAGTTAGCTATATTTTATTTATGTTAAATAACTAAATATAAATTAGCTAAAATATTTTCTTTATCTTCACAAGTTATTCTGCCTTCCACTTGTTTATTTGAAAAATTTTCATTCTGTAATAACTTTTAACTGTTCAAATACTTCAATCATTATTATATTTTGAAAATTACTACTTGCAGTGTCTTGCAACAATATTATAAAAATATATTTAAAAATGACGTTGAGTTAACTGGAAACAATCACATCGAAATAAATAAACATTTACACTTGAATACTTTTATATAAATTATTTTACTCCGTATAATTCCAAACGCAACGAAATTTTTTGAAATTTGTTTGAGGTGAGTTAGAAAATTTTCATGATGAACCACGCTTTCATCCGTTAGTGTTTTCATAAATTCAAACAAATCGTTAGTTGTATAAAAATAACCGTCAAAATTTATTTCATGTTTTAATAAGTCTGTAATAATTACTGTTTTTGCATTTTGTTATAAATTACTTAGCCTTGTTAGTCTATTAGCAATTAAACCCTTAAAAATTCTCACATTATTAATGTATTTCTCTCTTCCATTATACTCGTGTAAATTGAATATTATATTACAATCATGCGTACCGTGCTTGGAATTAGTTTCCAAGCATAAATCCTGGTAGAAATGGAATTCATAATTAGCGTCAGGGTTATATGGAACATTGCAGTGTATATATAATAACGCACATTTTCCGAGAAATTATTGCGCGTTTTCTGTCGTTTCAAATAAATTTAAAGTTTTGTTCCATCAATGAAAAATATGCATTTTATTATATTTCAGGGGCGAGAGAAACGATGAAATAAAATAGAATTACAGAAATATTGTAAAAGTATATAAAAAATTTAATATCCGAAGAAATTAACAGACAGAGGTCTTTAGAACTCCACGAGATAAAAAAGAAATTATTGGATACGTCTTGAAATGTGCGAGACACTTCGCGGTTTTTCTTAGTGATGAAGTTTTTTATTTGATAATTAAGATTCCATATTCCATGATTTAATTAGTATAGTTATAAATTATCACAAATTCTTGAAAGTTTTGGCGTTTTCATCAGACGTCAGTAATCAATTTTCAAGATTCCAACTCCATTTGTTTGACGGGTTATGTTTATCAATGTTTCAAGCTTACCCTTTCAAAATACTCTGCATTTTTTTAATCGTTAGTGAACGTTAAGTAAGGTCTCAAGAGCAACTAGGCACTAGTAAAGTGTTCTCTGCGGGTCATTGACAGGGTTTACACGTCTTGTCAAGCACCTCTCAGCTCACGAAAATGAATAACAACTCGAAAAAACCTTCATGTTACAGTCCGCGAATTATTCATGTAGAAACCAGTGAATGGAAAGCGCGTTGAGTGGTGACATAAAATGAAAAAAAAAATCGGGCGGGTACTTGTTTCAAACAAAAAATATATATTTTTTTCGATTATTGAAATAATATACTGTAATGAGTTATTTTGAGACTACTGTGGTGTCTTACTGACCACTTTAAATTCTGATGGGTATTTAAAATGATGAAATAAAAAAATATATTAAATAATTTATTTGAAATAGAATTCTAATTAAATTTTATAATTTATATAAAAAATGGAATTTAAACTGTGCGTAACTCTTACGTAGTTTCTACTCTCAAGGAATAAAAAACTAATATTTATAATGTAAAATCTTTCGCTTAGGTGAGGATGGCTGTAATTACTTGAACAGTTTGGAAGGTTCCAATTACAATGTCTTCCTGGTGCCTGCCCAGATACTGTCGTCTTGGGTCCCTCCGAAACTTGTACAGAATCGATGCAGGTTGGGTTGGCGTAGTCAGCCTTTCCACATTTCTCTAATTTACGGGCTGATCGTCGAAGTTGTTCTTCTGTAGTGTGCTAGACTGCACCTAGCCACTCCTTTCCTGATTCAAAATGGTTTTTAGAAAATTTAGTGATATAATTCAAGGAACCACCTTCTGCCAGACTAAATGAAAATATGTAAAATTGAAATTTGTACGGAGGAAGTAAGTCACCACGCTACTGAAACCAGAACCTCGGACAAAAGCTGTTATCAGTTGACAACTAAAATAATTTATACTAATTCCAAATAATTTTATATTCTATAATCTTCAAGTGCCATGATTCTCAACTTTGAATAAAATGTAGTAATATTGTGATGGAAGAGGGGTGGTGGTATAAAATGATTTATTTTACTTATTTCCGACAAGATTGTTTTTCATAATTTATATCTACATGACCAAGTCTTCAGTAAAACCATGAAAACATTAATGGGTAAATGAACTATTTATAATTGAAATAATTAAAAACTAACTAACTACTACTAGTACTCCTTGGCTCAACAGATCAATAAGGGCCTTAACCTACCGGGACAACTGCCAGACTCTCATCTTACACGATACGTAAGGATTTAGGAGTGACACCTGGTCAGTGTGCCGATTCTCCCACATCCTTAACCGCAGTTTTCGTGACCAGGACGACCGCAAACATCCAAGCCGGGATTCGAACCCGTGACCTCTGTGATGCGAGACAATGGCGGTGGCCACTAGACCACTGCACCATCAACTAACTAGCAATAATATTTCTATCTTCGGTCTGTTTATGGGAGACTTCAACGTCACACATTTTTAATATTGACGACCTAATGAGGCAGTATGTGAGGAAATAATGATGATATATTTCGACGTCAAATTTTTATTACGCATGAATTATGGAATCGGCTTTCTTTGCTGTGTCGTCAGCGTCTGATAGCTGCGAATTAGTTAGAAACTGATAAGCTAGACTGTCATCTTTCATGAAATTTTTAAACTGCACGTGATAACCGTGTCGATTGTCAGTCAGTCTTCACCACGGTGGATAAGAACTTCAATTTCTGTTCCGGGATTCGAACGCGGCACATCTGAAGCGCGATACAATAACGCTGGACACTGAAGGTCAGCATATATTTGATTCCAGATTACTTATTCTTTGATTTTAAGAAGTACACATACTGAATGTATGGGCTGATTTGTTTGTTAATACTTACAATTAAATTAAATAATAAAAATAGCAGTCTATTAGTAAGCTAATAAATTTAAAACATAATACATATGAGAAACGACGTTTCGTCTTTGATTGTGATTTCTTCATGTGTATAGATGTTACATTATAATTTTTTATGAGGAAAATAAAGTTGACTAAAATTTTTTACGTTGGGTTGGACACACGATATGGTCGAAATGACTGTTATTATTATAAAATATGAAATTATTTAATTTAAATATGAAGTCAGATTGTTATAATTGTTACGTACCATTAAATATATTGACTTATTAAAATGAAATAATTTACGTCTGATTGAAAATAATGAATAAGAAAGATGGCCAATACAGACAAAAAGGGTAATATAAATACAAAACAATGTTTCTGGGATCCTTGTCCCTTTCGTCATAACGTTGTGTGATATTTATATTACCATTTTTGTCTGTATTGGCTATCTTTCTTATTCATTATTTTCAATCAGACGTATTTTTTTTTCGTTTTAACGTTTGATGTCATCTATTTCGTTTTATGTTCATATTATGTCTTTTCTCAATTATGTTTACTTTCGGCTTTAATATTTATTCTAATTTTAAAACTTGGTTAAAACTCTCGAACAAATTAGTTATTGCGAGGATCCAGTGTGAGTTTTTACTTAATTGTAGAAAATGTGATGTTTTGCCAGCTCATTTACAACGTGACGAAAGGGACAAGGATCCCAGAATGTTGTGTGGTATTTATATTACCTTTTTTGTCTGTATTGGCTATCTTTCTTAATCTTTATTGACTTATTCTAAGTTCATTCTTGAACGTTTTGGATTATATTCTCTTAAATTTTTTATAATCTTCAGCAGCATTCCATCGATCCGCGGAAGCCATAAGCCATAAGTGCACATGACATATGGGAAGTAAAGTGTTCCAGGACAAGATGATGTCGAATTGGGGATGTAAAACTCTAAAGTAATCATTATCGTTTGCAAGCTGCGCCCTACTCAACATTTCAGTTTTCTTAGTTTTAATTTAATGCCAGAAATAAAAATTCAATTTTTTAATACAAGTGCTACGTTCTTCCAAGCTTTATAAGATACCACCACTTCGCATAGTCCGTAATGTCTTCCTTTGTGCTTGCCATTTTCCAAAACTTGTTCTTTCCCTAGTTTTAAGAGGGTCAGACTTCAACTTCTTTCAAAAGTTTATGAACTTAGTTAATGTTGTTTCAAGTCACCCATTATGCACCATTCTGTTTTCAAACAATTTTTTTGTTTTCTTTTTTCTAGATTAACTTTAATTCTCTCCGTATTTTATGACGAGTAGTCTCATTTGTTATAGGCCATATAAATCTTCTGTCATATCTGATCTTTCGTCGACTGGAGCTCACAATGGCTGCTAGTTAATGTTATTTTTTGTTATGTATCTTATAGGTGTTTTAATTTATTAACTTGAATTTATCTTTAGAAAAGTTTTCAATTCGAGTATTTATTTTTTATTTAGTGTATATAATGAAATTTCTATATATCGTCGACTAGTAACATAAAAAGTTCTATTTCTGATATGAGCGTTGAATTTTGAAGTAGATATTTAGAAAAGTATCGAAATATTATCACAAAGCTTACTTATTAAATTAATGAACCAATTGAAGCCCTCGTGTCATTCTCAATTTGAAAGCATATTTACCACTAAACTATCAAAATTAAAAATAAGTTTAAAGAATTAATAATAAAGACTAGCTCAAACTTGAGGAGACTTGTTGTAGTGTAATAATTTCAGCTCATTTTTTCTTTTGGTCTCAGAGATAACATTTAAGATTATTGATTTACGGACTTTCTAAAGTAACACAAAGTCCTCTGCAGGAACCTGAAAGAAGTTAGACATTCCACACACACTCTAGTGTATATATACAATAAAAAAGAAACTAAGGATGATCCAGCATTGTCAAATTAATTAATTAATATGGGCAGGAGAGTGAACTAGAGACCTGATGACTAACTTTGAATTGAGATTTGGTGTCGCCGTACCGGATTGTAAGGAGCGTGTCAAATTTTCAAGGGTCTATGCCTCCTTCGTCAAGACAGAACAGGACTGTCTCTCCTGACGAAAGCAACAAGGTTTGCATTGCCATAATGTGCTATATATTTTATAATTTTAATTTTCATCATGTATTTGTTAGTTTTAATCCAATACAGGCGTTTTATATTTCAATATATCGGTCAAGGTTTCAGTACTGTGATACGAATAAATTAGCCTGGAAGAGATAAGTTGGAAAACAACTGAAATTCAATCACTTTATCGATGAACTTAAAATATAAAACGTATGTGTTAAAAGTACACTAAAAATAAATAGTTGACTACAACAACACTTTAACATGTTTACTGTAAACAAGAAGCTCGGTAAACCACAATAATATAATGCTATTGTCTCTTTTTCCGACACCTTGTCCTGGTTAACATTTTTATTTAGTTGTATTTTCAATTAATTTACGACCCTCTTATGGTTGTTCCAGAACCCTTCGACTCAGCGATGTGGATGTTAGTTGCTTTGGTGGCAATTCACGTAGCGGCTTTTACAATATTTTTCTTTGAGTGGTTGAGTCCGTACAGCTACGACAGTAAGGTAAGTAACACAAGGAAACATTTCCTACAGTAAATACGTATGTAACGTAAATGTATTTTTCACAAATAAATCATCTTTTACTATTTTGTAAGGAGGAAAGTGCCTTCAAACGATCGGTTACTTTTTCTGGGTGTGCAACCTGTCCCTGTTCGCTACAGAATAGACAATTGTATGATTTTTATCTAATAACAAAGTTAAGTGCATGTTATCGGAGCCAATTATTTCAGGAATTACGTACTACATTATTGATTTACAGTTTTAGGTAATTATACCAATTGAATGACACAAAGCACAAACTAAATTTTTTTAAAAAGTAAACTAGTTATGAGAACGAGTGGGAAATGTGATGTTCGGGCACATGGGTGCTGTAACATACGCAAATAAGTTAATTCAATGACAGCGTGCTCCGATCTCACGTTTTGACGTTGCAATCTGTTTGCAAGCAGATTATGTGGTTGTAATCTGAAAGGATAATGAAACGTATTTATTGTTGTTTTTTTTCAGTTTCGACGTAAACGAATCGTGAATGTATGCATTTTGCTTAGAGCAGGTACTGTGTAACTCAGATCGAGGGCGCGTAAAAATTAATTTCATTTAAGTAGATTATTAAATGTTAAATCCAGCAGCTTTTTCAAGCGGTCGTGTAAAATATGGCGTAAAATAGCCTTAAATTCTATTAATAATTACTTTTACATTATTCTCCTAAATTGAATATAGCATGTGTCTCCATCAAACATAGATTTTTTTGAGAATTGTTTTCTGGAAAAGAGTTAATACAATTACATCGCAAACACCATATAGACAATCTGGATATGGAATGAGTCAGTAATTGCACATGAACAATAACAGGCATTAATTAACAAAAGAAATGCGGTATGGAACGAAATCATTATTCCTAAATCAACTTACCTACAATATCGCTTATTCATAATCGCATATGACCTTGAGTCGACAAGAATAACTCAGTGATTAGAGTAGACGCAAACTTAACGGAAATTCTCTGCTCGATTATTGGTCCGGTCAAGATTTATTTTTATCGTTATCAATTAATTAAGTTCCATAGCCTTTAGAGATAAGCTTCAATTGAAAGTATTTCCTAGTTCTTGAATTTAAAACAGCATAAATATATAAGTTGAAAAGACTGGTCAGTTTATAGATTAATAATGTAAAAATTCAGAAATCAGTTTCAAAAACATTTATTTTTCAACTAGTGTGTATCATAATCATCCTCTTCTTGAAAGAAACCTTTAATCGTTTGAAAAAGAAGGATTTAGTCAAATTAACGAGAGCCCTGATGGATAAAAGTTCAAGGTGATTATGACTCACTCAAGTTGAAAGGTAGTGTAAAGAATCAAAAAATATTTTTATACCGATTTCTGGGTTTTACTTTATCATTTGTAACGTATTTTATTTGGGTGGGTTGTTCTGAATAAATTGTTTTATAAAAAACATTTAATCTATTGGATTACTATATTATAAAATAAATTAACAGTGTTATTAAAATTTGGATTATTAGGGCGATTATCTCAGAGCAGTGTATATAAGAGACTAAAATTAACACATTATTTTGTTTAATTCAAGGGTCATGACTTTTTGAAATCGTGAAACAGAAATATCGTCAAAAAAAATCTCTATGATTGTTTCTCTCTCGTCGGGCTGTTGACTCAGGGATGGTTCTCGGAATTTCAGGCGAAAAGTGCAAGGTTCCCTAGGGCTTCCTTCCTGCTCAGCGACACGTAGTCATGAAGTCAGGCAATGAGCTCCGGTTCATTAGTTGTGGATCTCCTCCGATATGTGACTGCATTAAGCTACGTTCTCTCTCTATCTAGACTTTTTACTAAACTCGTAAATTGGGCTAGCACGGTTTGGCTACCTTCTTCTACCCTTCCGCATCCCCTCTTTCAAATCTCTTCCTATGCTATTAAAGGGTAGTTGCCCAACGTGGATTACCCTCATGTAGCCTGTTGTTCTAGACGTTGACGATAGACTTCCACTGGGCCCTTTTTCTCGTCTCTCTACCTTCACTAAACAACCATTCGTTCAGAGATGTGAATTTATACTACGCCTCGTGAGCTTGGAAATTTCATTCCCCATCACAGGTATGGGATCAAAAACTCCTGACATTTCTTCTCCAATCAATTGAAAATCTTTTACTTCACGAAGCCCAGTACAGTTGTGGAGCGAGGTACCCGTGGGTACATTTCAGGATTAATGTCCGCTGGGTGAAATTTTCCCAAGCGATCTTCATAATCCCTTCGACTTGTATTTTGAGATGTATGTATCCTGTCTCCCCAACACGGCGGCGCCAAAATGTTAGAATCAATGTCCGACTTGTGCTTATATTCCAATGAAATAAATTATTTAATAATTGGGCGGCGCGCTTCTTCTCTACAGTATATCATTTGCTGCAATTGGGATCGATCGTGGTGTCAGTTTTGTTAAAAAATATAAGCAATTGTGTAAACAAATTAATAAGTAAATTTTGAAAAAATAATGTCTAAGAGACTTACTGTGAAATATTTTCATAATTTAAAACAATAAAAGAAAAGATACACATAAAAAATAATTTTATAAGGAAAACAAAAAAATGACTTCCCGTATCTATTTAGTTTACTTTTAAACATTCTTGTTTACCTCAAACACTGCTTCAAATAAATTGTTCCAATCTCCTATCGATTCGTTTATATTGAAAACTTCCTTATATTTTTTTATTTTTAATTTCCGATCACCTCACTCAATATAAATTGGTTTTTCGTTTTTTCCCTTGTATGGTTCTACTCATGACTGCAGAGCAGACGAATAAGTACGTCATAATATTTCTATGTACATTTTTAGATTATAGACGTGAAAATATGAAACTAATTGAACGCTATCTCGTAGAATATAACAATAACAAATAACTGATTAATAATAATAGCTCAAGAAGCAGCCATAGTGAAATATAATTATTTCCCATTAAATACGCATATATAGTTATTTTCTTATATAAGCAGTATCCAGATAATTAATACTATAGACTTTATAATTTTCTGAGACGTGCTGAATTCTTCTTCACCGTATTACGAACACCAAATATAATTTATTTTCTGAAGATTTATCTTTACGGAATCTGCCTTAATTGTATTCAAGAGGTAAGCCTGACAAACATGCATAAACCTGTGATAAATTTTCCGGTCAGACGCAAGTTTATGCAGTACTTTATTATTATTGATTTTTAGCTTATAATAAATATTTTGATCGAGGTTCTTATCAGATAAAAAAGTGCAGACTTCGTTGTCAATTATATTCGAAAAATAACAAAGGGTAAAATTATCGTAAATATTCTTCTATTTGGCTAATGTTTCCTGCATGTTTCTGACGCAGGAATGTGTTTGAGTTATTATTATTATTATTATTGAGGCTCAACTACTGCATTTTCGTGACTGTATGTAGGATGAAGTTTGGGTAAGGCTATGATTGCCTTCCATTGAGAGTTTATTTCTATATACTCACAATTTGTGAATTAAGGTCCTGGCACGTTATTCACTACAGGTTTAACGCTCATTACCGGCACTGTTCATTATGTATTATTTATGGTTTACACAAACTTCCATAGATGACCTGCTGTCAGCCCTCTGTGTAATTACAATTTAGTTTCTCATGGGATACAACTGCGTCAAGCCTTCCTCGTCAGAATAAACCAAAATTATTTTCGCCTAATCCTGCAATGGAGTCATTATAGCTTTTTAAATGGAGAAATATATACATACAATAAGTGATAGTATAAGATAGTGGTGCAAATAAACTTCTGAAACTGTAAAATAACTAAATTTTAAAAAATGATAATTATTCAGACTTGCAGGATAAAGTACTTATTTATAGGATATATGACGTCTTATAATTCCAATCATTATTTACACAGATCATGTTAACATCTTAATGAATTAATACACTTATAAAAAAGTTACAGTTAATTCAGCTCTGATGCTATTCTTCATTTTCAAAAATAAAATTTCCCATCAGAACACAAAAGAAGAGAAACAGAAAAAGATAATTTAATTTGACTAGAATTGAAATATTGGAAGCAGATATTCATGTCTTGTGAGGGCAAAATAATTTAACATGTTAGTGCAATTTTAAAATTTACAACGGAATAAAAATAAACAGGGTTGACGAATAGACTTTTAAATTTTTTAACAAATGTGCCAGCCGTTGATGTTTTTTTATTTACATATATAGGAAATATGTTGCATTAGGTTATTCGTATATACTGAACGGTACAGACTAAAGTGTTGATTGTCCGAAATGAAAGCAGAAATTCTGGGTTCATTTCCGTGATTTTGTGCATTGTTTACAAACAGATTTATGTTGCATTTAATAACCTTTTAATCGTCACTGATATCTAAAAAAATACATTTTTTATTAGATCTTTCGACCTTCCATTGGCTATATTCATGCGTTCCATGGTTACGTATAATAAAAAGTATTTAAGAAAAACGAATATTACGTACATTTACATTCAAATAATAATAATAAATTTGTTTTTATTGTTATAAGATCATAAAAATGATACGCATGTTTTAAATAATTATTGTTTCTTAAATTATTTTTATTAGATGAATAATACCAATTGAAGTCGAAAGTTCTCATACAAAATAATTTTATATATATATATATATATATATATATATATATATATATATATATATATCAGTGACTGTTATGAAGTTATTTACTTCAATATCAATCGGTAACTTATTTTATTTCAATTACGCTCTTTCTGTTAAGTAATTGTTAAGTAGGTTTAATATTTCACACAGGTTTTTAAACACAGGTTTGCAAATTATCAGGTATTATTCTAATAAATATGTTTTTTTGAAATTTGAATAACAAAATTTCCAACTTTGAGACTATTTCAACTTTGTAACACTCATTTTAGTGTAAGTAACCCAGAGTAAACAATTTTCCCAGTTCTGGAGTGTATTTTCTGTATTATTAACGAGTAACGTGTCTTATAAGAAAATTAATATGGGAGGTAACATGGAAAAATCGCAAACTTTACCGCTATGCTTAAAGTGAAATAACATTGAAAGAAAATATATCTTAAATGTTTATAAGCAAGGCTGTTGGATGCTTGACAGAAGATAATTATTATTTCTTACTAACTGGAAATAAAACATGGGACGAGTTAGTATTCGCGAAAGGTTTTAATTTCTAGGAAATGATATTTTTTAATTCACTACATCAACAAAACAACGACAGAAAATTTTGCGGTACAATTTAAATTCCTACGTATATTTTAGTTGTATATTTTAATGAAAATTTTAATACACATTTATTACGCAATAATATCTCTCGCCGTGAGTTGAAACTCATAGTAACTAAAGTTATACAAAACTTTAAAGTAAAAAATTTTAAAATTAAATTTTTTATTGACTTATATTATTACTTGTACCAATATCATAACTTGAAATTTGTTGATTATAATTACTTGGCTATGTATGTATTTTATTAAATACAACGTTTCAAATCAGTATCTCAACATTATATGCTTATTTCATATTCGACTCCACGTTGGGTGCCAAATAAGTAGTAAATATGAAATTTTAAGTTGGAATTTTACTAATACTTTATTTTAAGAAGATCTGTTACGAGAGCCTTGAACAGAGTCTTCGGCAATTTTTTCCATTAGTTGTACTATACCAGGAAAGACTAATACAATAACTAAAAAAATATGACTAAAAGACGGAGAATATATAACCCGTTAGGTAAGTTTCATCTCTAATATTTTATAAACGGCTATTAAACCTTTCGGCGGTGGTTAAGAATGAATAAATTAATCGAATAAGGACTAAAGTAAAACTGAGTACATTTCCAGTCAAGATAATTGGTGAAACAGTGTGATTGTAGTAAGAAACTCTATTAATCCAATTGAAGACAAACAGAGTAAGTAGGTTAGATGCTTAGACTGCTGAAATTTGGTTTAAGTAATTTATACAATTAAATAATACAGGGCAGTTTTAGTTAGATGAACATCCAGTTTTGAAAATAGTTTTAGACACCACGAGAGAATTCTGAGTAGGTTTGAGTAATACACACACTTTTACGCGCTCCTGATAGATTTTAAGGTGATGTTAAGAGATATTGGTGAATCTGAAATCACTGCTCAGATGACTTAACAGAATCAATATTGCGTGACCTTTTTTAATGCCAGACAACAAAGACATGGAGTCAATTCCAAATAATTACCAGTAAGCATAAGCTACTACGCTGTTCACATCAACTTCGACGAAGTAAATCAAAATTTATTAATAATATTTGTGTAAATTGTACAAACAAATGTTTAGTACACATTCAAACAAGAAGAGAATTTTCACATACCGAATCACTAATTAGGATCTTGTTAAATGTGGAATTTCAGAATTAAAATTTTTGTTTCAGAATTGTATTAAATTTGGAAAATTTTATATTGTTCAATGTTTAATAACAACATCTTAGAGAAGATAAAAGACTATTAAAATACCAATTCAATTACAACATTATTAAATATATATATATATATATTTATTTATTTATTCAATACTATTATGTTAGAAAGAGATAGACGTCGCTGCTTTACTCTACACTTCAGCTTCCCCCCTTTTAAATCCCTTGCTGTGCTATTAAAGGTGAGTTGCCACCACGTGGATTATCTCATGAAGTCATTTACTCTAAACAATTGTGTGATTCAGTACATAATTAGTCACATGGTATTGCATATTTGTCGTCTTACCAGTGCTTTCCAAAACTTTATCATTACGTATTTAATTCCTCGAATCAGACATCCTTATAAATCATTCTTCAGCATATCTTCACTTAATCCTCAATTTTCCCACTTTTTCGTTTCTTTGTTTAACAATCAGATACATTTATTTTTTAATAATCAGAAAGACAAATTAAATGATAATATAAATACCACACAACGTTTCTGCGATCTTTGTCCCTTTCTTCAGATGTTAAGAAGAGCCCAGAGTGGCACAACTGCTTTTGAGTTTTGTCAACTAACGAGTGAAGTTGTGTCGCGTTCTTCTTCTTATTATTATTATTTCAATCAGACATAAATTTTTTCATTTCAACATTTATTTTTCCTTCTCGATATTTACTATTTTAGGTGTTCTTTAATACTCAATTTAGTACGTATGAAGAATTTGCACGTTTTTCTCCTGAAATATCGTAATTTTTTCTCTTTTCGGTAGTTCTATTTTATTTTCAAAATAAGAAGCAAATGATGAAGCAGGTTCTTCTTATAATTGAACACATTCTCGTAATATGAAAATGTAACAATATAGTAATCATTACTACTTAACATGTTTCTTATTAATTAGATTAATTAAATAAACTAACAACAACTGCAACAAACATTAAAAAATATTTTATTCAACAGAGTGACGTATCTGTACATTTTTCCAATACTTACGACAAAAAAAAATTGTCATAAACATAAAAGACCTGATGGAAGTACAAAATGTACAGGAACCTCGTTGTGTTGAATAAAGTGTCAATATATTTTTCAACAGTCTTTTAAGTATTGATTTTGTGAGAGTAGACTTATATTATTTTAAATTGTGATCTTTCGTAGAATCACGATTGTACCAAACCATAGGAATTAAGAGAACCTAATTGTTTCATCTGTAAGAATATTTATTAACACACAGATAAATTTAAAATCACTTTTCACGTTACGGAAACTCTAAGATAATATTGTATTTTATAATTATTTAGTATTCATAAAAGTGGAGATCACAAACGGGCAATTTGCATCAATCCATTCTTCTCCATATCTTCTCCTGCAGGATTTCGAGAGAACGGACTCCATACTGAAGTAATCCGGATAATTAAAGGGAAACGTAGATACATTTGTTCTTCCCCTCATGCCCTCTTAATCTTCCCATTCGTCCGGAAAACAATGGCCCATAGGTAATTAATATCCATATAGAAATGAGTGGCCCGATTAGATCTTCACACCCCAGTAATCATTTAACCCGGCAATTACTTTAGCAATTTAATCTTCTTAAAAACGGAAAACCGTCACTAATTTTCATATATGCTTCTATAGTTTATAATACGTGATGAAATATCAAGCCTAAAGCTAGATAAAGCACCGTCTCATGAAGAGGAAAAATATTATTTTAAAACGTTTTACGGAATGCACCGTACATCCAGCGGAAAAAAATAAGGACTATATTGTATTATATATTAACGGATAAGGTTTATTAAAGAATGATGTTATAAACTCTGGTATTAGAAAATATTTTTTTAACTTTATATTAAATATTTTGTATTTGGTTTTCATTTGTTGGCTATTAATGAGGATTTATAAGACTTACATTGATACATATTTTTCTTAATTGGAACAAGTTATGTTTTTTGTAAGACAACATATTTTCTTGCATTGAAAAACTACAAGTCTCAGTCTCGGTATCACTAAAAGTGACCTTTATTCTAAGTCATAAAACAACAATATTCGGCCGTTCCCCTATAACAGTCGCTCAGTTAAATTACTGCATCAATGAAAGCTAATTTACTGCAGTATATCAGTGAAATTTGTAGTTTATTCGTTCGGAAAGGATTGTTACATAATAATAGAGTCCGTAAATATTTTTGTTCAGTCAGTCCTGCAGGGTTGGAACTTGAAGTGATTTTAGTGGGTTAATTTGGAGACGATGGTTAAGAATAGAATTCATCTGTAGTAACAGGAAATAAATTGTTAAGTATAAATTCGCAATTTTACAGGGCAGTACTTTTCCTCGTCCACGAACATACACTATTTTACGATATTCAAAGAAACACATTTCTTTATAAACCGGACATTATTAGAGTTTAGAATGACCCAGTATTTCACAGAGTACAGGAAGCTTGGGAATAGATCACAGTTCAGGTAACTAATTTTGGCACTTTTCCCGACAGAACTCATTCCCTGCGAACGCAGGTAATAAAAAACTCAAATAGTCGTGATTTAGTACTAACTGGATTGTATGAAACGTTAGATAAAAACATAATTTAAAAAGCCTTTTTAACTTCATATTCAGGAAACAAATTCGGTTTATTTTAAGTGTATTTTAGGGAAATAAAATAGTATTTAAACGAAACTATTATTAAATTGACAGAACATTTTCCATACGTAAATCCCAATTATATGAATAAAAGTACTTATAACATTGCTATTAATCTCTGATAAGCTTAACTGAACATAACAACCACATATTTACATTATTATTAGTGGGCAACCCATAAATACCCACCGATTTTATTCTGTAGGCTGTGCCCTAAAGCCAATCCATGATTGGTTACCAGCTGTTAATGACCACAGATCGCTTTATTTTATAAATATTGAACAAATTATAATTTATTATTCATCAATTGAATTTAACTTTAAAACAAATTATTTATTATGATAATCGAAACAAATTATATAATGTAAAATAACTCTTTAAAATTTTACACACTGTTGCTAAAAATATTAAATAGGAGATACAAAGAGATTCCATTCGTACGTTTGACATATTCATTTTTAAAGGTTATGCATTAGACGTTTTGCATATTACAATGAATTTCAGAAATATGTCGGTATCGTAGAATTTTCCGCTTAACCTGCAGCTAATTTTTCATTTCTTCGTTTTCTGCAATTCGTAAATTACATTCAATTTAACGTGGAAAAAATCCTCGGCTTTAGCTCCCCTTCATTTTTCTGTGGACGATGCAGTTCTTCGAAAAGAGTTTTCTTTTGTGTGTGATGTACCATGACCATGTCAAAGAACACAAAGATCCCAATTACTAGCATTAAGGGTCTAGTACAAAATCCCGATGTACGTTTCCCGACGTCTTTATCCCGAAAGACGTTTGTCCGACATGTCACTAACCAGATTGACGTGTGCCCGACAGGATATTATCCCGGTTGACGTTTTCCCGATTATGTCACCCAGTTCCACCCCAACCCCTAGAAGTGTTCCCCATGCCGTCAGGGATTAAAATTAGCCACTAAAAACATGGTGTGGCACTATGAATCCGAGCGACACCGCAAACTATTTATTCGAATAGGTCTATTTCGAATATTTTTAAAATGCCACCCCTGTAAATAGGGGTACTAGAGTTTTCGTACATCCACAGCAGTTGTTCCTCGATCGTAAGTGACACGTGTAACAAGTTAGGTTGAAATTGTTACAATAATAATCATGTATAATGAAATAACTGAAATATTAAGTGTTTTATTAATATTATGCTTTATTTCGTAAAAACGCACCTTTATGGAAAATGACTCATCAAACGTCGATCGGGAAATGACCTGTCGGGGAAACGTCCAGTCTTCGGAAAAACATTCATCTGTCTGTAAATGACCGGATACCTACAATTAATGAAAGCTTCATCCAAGCTGAATTTTGAATATCGATTCCAAAGTAGTTTCATTCGGAAACAAAAGTATTGTCTTTGTCTATGAAGTCTATGAAGGATTAGTCATCAATTGACTCTCGTATATACAGATTGTAGTCCACTGCCAATTCATTTCAACTTCTAGCAATTTTTATGTGAATGTTTTTTGTTTGGTTGAAATGATACTGACAAGAATAAAATCATCAGACTACAAATGAGAAATAAATTTTAAAATATTGGAGCAATTTTTTTACGTCCAGGAGACAGTTAAAGGTTTTATTGATAGTTTTAACGTTTCCTCCTTGAGTATAATATTTTATCGATTTCTGCACCAGTTCTTAGCTGGTTTGTTGTTTCAGACTTCGGGCCCTCGCTCGTCGTTGTGCCGCACCCTGTGGCTGGTGTGGGCCATCCTGTTCCAGGCCGCCGTGAACGTGGACTGTCCAAGAAGCTACACGGCGAGGTGCGTGGCCAACGTGTGGGCCATGTTCGCACTCATCTTCCTGGCCATCTACACAGCCAACCTGGCGGCATTCATGATCACCCGGGAGGAGTTCCACGACCTGTCGGGCATCAACGACACCAGGGTGAGAGAGAAAAAAATATTGTACACTAAAAATAACATATGCTTCGATATATTTTATAATGTTTACATCGTAAGTATACATAATTTCCTGTATCAATTGACAGAAATATATTTCGATTTTCCCTCGATATGAAAAAACAGAAAAAAGTTGTATTAAACGATTAAATGATAACAATACCAAAAAAATCGGAAAGGCTAACGACATTGAAGTCCGAAAGTGAAAGAAAAGGCCTAAAACAACTTTAATGGGGTTTAAAACAATTGAGTAATAATAAATTTAATACAAGAAGGAACAACTTGTAGACTTTGATTCGTTCTCTAAAAATTACAGGAATGTTTAGATCCAATTGTGGAATTGTTTAGCCACGAAAACGTTCAAATTGTTAGTTATTTTGATCATCGTTTTAACCGAAATCCGAATTTTCTTCATACGTGCAATATTTAAATTAATTAAGCATGTCTATATCATTCAGTGCATTCCACATTGTCCGGATCCGCTGCTATAAATGTGTTTGAATTCTTCATAGATTCAAATGAGAAATCGTTTGAACTGTAACGATTGACAGAGTGATTGAAAACGAGTTTCCAGAAGCGGTTAACATAGTTATCAATAGAGGTAAAAGGGTTAAAAGCTTAATTCGTATTCAGGCATTGATAAAGAATCGACTGGTATTATTTGAGTCCAGACATCTCTACGGATCTCTACGTGATTCAAGTTGATTTTAAATATTTTTCATTAATATTAATTAAGTAGACCAATACTGAGTTCGACATCGTTATCCGTGAAGACAAACAATGCTTTTACTGGTTGAATCGTTAATTTTAAATATTATTTCTTACAGTCTAAAATAATTGTAGTGGTTTATCTTGAAATTCAAAGAAAAGACGACAAATTATGTTATAACAAGTTATGGGGTAAATAGTATGGGAAAAAAAATAGGTTCCGATGTTATAGAACGATTTCAGAAGAGATTCTGTGCAATTGCCTCGTAGAAATTTATAAATCATAGAAATATGCGAGAGACAGAATATGAAATATAACGCTACAGAAGAATTTTGAAGAATATAAGGGCAGAAAAAAAAGGCACTAGAATGTTCTGGAAAGAAATGGAGAGGAAGTACAACTTTTGAAATAATCTGAAAAGTAAGCTGGCTAGTTAATGGGACAAAGTACGAGGCACCCACGACTATCAAACTCCATAGTAACAGGAATAGTGAGAATAATGGAAAAATACTACGAAGAAAATATCTAAATCAGTGATGATATAAAGCGAGTGCAGGATCGATCAAGATCTGGCACAGAATAAAAATATTGTTATAATTAATTTTTGGGTATTCGATTGACTGAGTAAAAATGAAGAACAGACGATAAAAGTGAGGAAGAATGAAAGAAAACAGTATGTAATTCTTATGCTAAATGTCAAAGGCCAAATACAGTAAGTCTTCATGAGTGTTAGAACTCTCGTAATGTAGATGTGAATGTTATGCTTACGTAATGACGAACAGAGTTTCTTTGAAGTTGGAAACGTTGGAGTATTCTCTACTTGTATTCTATATTTACCTTGTTACACACTTGTTTTTTTTCTGGACGATTTATTGTTTCCTCGCTATCAACTTTGCTCAATGAACCTATCAGATTTATGAATTACAACTATATAAATTCAGAACAGGTAAGTGTCAATTCTGAGTTCAAGAATACAATTTCTGATATACATAATTGTGTGTAACGTAATTTCAAAATGTAACAGGTCTTTAAAACTCGGCTTTCTTTTCCAAAAACAAGTATTTTTGTGAGAAAACTTGCACTAGAGAGAAATGCATTGAGCATATGCTTTGTTTTCATTTACATCTTGTCTGAATGGCTGTTTGCCTTTGAGATGAATAGAATCTCAAAATGTTTGAAACTGTCAGGTCTTTTCATCTGCCAGCGTATTTTTCTTGTTTTATTCTTCTCGCCTCCCCCTTACTTCTTTTGCCAGTTTGCATACGATTAGATATTCTGACTGCCTGTTCCTCATCCCATAAAAGAACTTTGAATACCATTCAATTTGTTTTTCCCCGAGGAAGTCGAAAGTGGTTATAATTTCCGTTTTTTTCATTGTATCTTCGGCTATTTTTATTGATTGACATTTGACGTATTTATTACTTCCTGTTTCTGTAACACGTTCTCTTATTTAGTATTTTTGAATTTTCCCCGGAGAATTTAATTAAATTGGACCTTGAATGTCGGGCCTTCAACAAGCATTTACTATCCGTAACTATAGAGATATTTTACGCATGAAACCTAACCCAGCTCAATTAATGTCTCTATATGAAATAATGCTTTGTAACTTGTTGAGTGGTGTGGTATCGAGGGTAATGGGAGTCGTGGTACTTGAAACTTGTAGCTATAATTAGCGTAATTACTGGCGTCAAATGACGCTTCGGATAGTTATAAAGTTTGCATAGGAAACAGCTTAATGATCGTGTAGGTGGTCCGTATTAGGAAATGAAACGAAATTTATGTTTTTTATGGGGTGGGATTTTCATTTCCCTGTATTCTCATAATACATCAACCGAAGTTTTCGTATATAGGAAATCACTTTGATGAAAGATCTGAACGTTTAGTTATTTGGTCGCGGACATATTGTCACTTTTTTTGTATTTATTATTAATTATATTCAGAATTAAAATTAGCGCATTTTTCTATAATTAAATTTGTAATTAGGTAAAATATTGTAGGAAAAAATACTGGGGGTCACATGGGTTTAATTTCGAGTTGTATTTATGTGTATTTTGCTTTTAAGAATTATTCGTATTTAGAAATTATTCTAACACTGTTCTATAAAATCGCTTAGCTCCTGTTTAATTACTATTGGCATGTTTATAATAAGATAGAATTTGGTTCTTGTTGTTTTAACATTTTGTTTTGTTTGAAGGCAAACTTTCCTGTTTTTTTCAAATATTCATTAAATGTAACACAGCAAGTGCGATAGTCGTTATAGCACAGACATTCTGGAGGAACGAGTAGCGAGACGTCAACAATGGGAAATGCGTGAAGTTTAAATAATCAACGAGCCTTCAAGTGGCATGTGTTTAAAAGATTAATCAGTCTTATTGTTTTTCCAAAACTCCGTTAACGTTCAATACATTGAAATTTTTTAGCTTTGTATCCTTTCAGTGGAATTTTATACAATTAATGAAATCGTGAATTCGTTAATTTTACTGCAGACTAATATCAATTACGGAATGTTTTTGTATGCTTATAATAATGTACATCTTTTTTCATGTCTGGTGTTTCAGCTGAGTAATCCCCACTCTCTGAAGCCTCCGTTTCGATTCGGAACCATCCCCCACGGGAATACAGACGCGGTCCTCAGGAGGAACTTCCCCCAGATGCACACCTACATGAGGACCTACAATCGTTCCAATGTACTCCTGGGAGTTCAGGCCGTCAAAGAAGGGTGAGACACTTTAATCTTCTTGTGTAAATAGCTTCACAAAAAAGTACCACCATTCATATTTAACTTATATTTCAAATTGTGTTTTTATGTTTGCTTTCCGTATCCATCATTTTTTTGGAGATCGTGGTGAATATTAAAAGAGCATGGAGCAATAATCTTTTGTGAATAAAATACAGATAAGAATGAAAAGCGATAGAAGAAAGAGAACTCGACTATTTGAGTGGCTAGAAACATACCTGAGCGATTTTCTAAAACTTCTACAAGCATAGAACAACAAATTTGCTTGAGTAAATCATATATATTGATATTTTCGTGTCAGAATTGGAGATGAAAGATTTGAGTTATCCCTCAGATCTCTACTATACTTGTTCAACGTTCCATAGCCTGCGGCTTCAAACATTTCCATTTCTTTTCTGAAATATCAGGTGATAAATGTTGAGCACATGAAGATTCTGTCTGTTTGATTGTGACTAAAGTGATAGTGTTGGTTATCTGAAAGGCTGCTTCTGAAGGGAGGCGATGACTTTTTGTAGCACAATGAAATGTAAATCAAAACAGAGATTTTAATAGAAACAGGATACCGTTGGATTTCTTAAGACGCCACGACGCCACTGATGAATTCTGTAGACACAAAAATTGAAGGAAGTTATGTTTAGCCGATCAAGGAAACGGTAGCGATCACCTGTTGCTTACATATTTGAAATTAAATCCTCAAATACATTTACTAAATACTGTGTCCAAAAAATCCATAATAAGTAAATAATTAAGGTTTTACATAAAACACGCCACGATAAAAGTCTTGAGGAATCAATGTGTTAGGTGTTTTAACACAATTTTAATAAAGTACCTCCTGCAGCTATTTTAGCATTCGATCGTTTGAGAAGTAAACTGTTAGTTCTTCGGAAATGGACAACTTAAAGAAACACAAAAACCTTTTCTGCCCACCTCGTAATGGAGGTAGCTGTTTCCTGTCGTAACGAATCATAGTCGGATAAACACACAGAAGTGTGTTGCGTGCAGTATTCAGGCGGTGTATCTACTTTTCGTTCATAGGCTAGATATAATTTTTTACTTAATTTTATTTTAAGAAAACTCTGATGTAATGTTGATGTTAAGGCAGCTGGACGCGTTCATATACGACGCGACGGTATTGGACTACCTGGTGGGCCAGGATTCCCAGTGTGTCCTCCTCACTGTGGGCTCGTGGTTCGCCATGACAGGCTACGGAGTGGGATTTCCTAGAAACTCTCGATTCAGAGCCTTGATCAACAGGCAACTCATGGAATACCGCGAAAACGGTAAGTACAAAAAATTATATGTTTTAGTTTAATTATTGAAAGGCCAATAAACATATAATAATTTTTTCAAAAAATTATTAAAGGAAATTTAATCACTTGTTTGTAGTGCGTTGTACAATTTTAACAAATGTCAAAAATCGTAACAGATTATAATGTTCTGTATCTTTAGGACGTTCTTATATTACTATTTTGGACTTTTATTTAATACAGCTGAGTGCATGCCGTTGCCCTAGTATTTATTTAAATTAGCCCCGAGAAGTAATTATTCGACACTAACTTCTTGGTAAACATTTGAATTAAACAACATAAATAGCGCCAGTGTTTGTAACATTTACCCATTTACAATCCCCTCCCCGACCGAACCATTAGGCAACTAACTTCAAATAAACCAGGATGATGACTGACGGTATTCGGAAATTCTCCTACTACATAAAATAATACACACCTATTTAAAAGAGTGGAAAATACTCGCTAAATTAATAAAGACTCAAAATATTTCTGGTTCTTTAAAGGAGTAAATAAATAAAACATTTAAATAAATAGAGACTCAAAATAATCTGGTTTCGTATGAAAATCAAAACCTTTTTGTCAACAACGACGAGAAACATATAATTTCCTTAACAATCAGGATTAACGCAAGAATTAAACTCCCCGACTCCTATAACCGCGGAATCGACACCAATCTCGGTCTTTTTTGCACGATTTTATATGTAAAACCCTTCCATTATCACCTGTAGGGTGCTTCCGTCCCTTGCTTTATGCATTTTAAATTAGACACTTCAAATTCATTGGGGTTGAACTACAACTGAATTAACTCAGTGATTTCCATAACCCCAGATGCAACACTGGTCTCAATTGTTTAACCATTACTTTTATATAACGACCTTTCACTCACGTCCTCCCCAACCCCTAGAGGCTGACATAGTGAATGTCAGAATTAAACTAGTTGAATTGTATAACCCTGGATTTGACACCAATCTCGGTTGTTTCGCATTATTTTGATGTAATGTTCCACCACTCCGTTCCTTAGTGGCGCTGACTTTCCATGCTGTGAGGGATTGATATTATACACCAAAAACATATGGAAGAAAACTTAATCTCATCGACCCCGAAAACTAATTATTCGGCACTAAAAATGTCTGTTTTAGTGTGGTTTAAAATTTGACGTCCGTACACCCTTTGGAAGTTTCCTAACTCTTCGAAAGGCCGACAGAAATCCACGGGAGCGTGCGCTCATCAACTCACCAAAGTTTCATTGCAATCGGATACATGGTTAAGGAAGGTAGAGAGGACATCCAGACAGGCAGACACACCAATTCATTTATATATATATATATATATATATATATATATATATATAAGAGAAGACGAATATTAAATAGATAGATAGATAGATAGATAGATATATAGATTTAAATCTATCATGGACTGCAAAGTGCAGTGAAATCAATTGAAATGATTTGAAAAAATTATAATGTATCAACGTACCATGTTCAAATTGGACATTTCTCACTCACAAAATTCCAATGTGTGTTTCATGATAGTTTCACTCTAGTATCATGTCTTGAGAAAACCTTCTTTTTCCACTGAGTAAAGACGACGTAACGCTGCAGATGCGTGCTTCGTCCGGAAGACAACGTTCCTCCCCACGGAGTAATTCTAATCCCTGTTCCTTCGTAAGAACTTTGAAGTGGTCTCTCACGGTCCCTACTTTCCTGACCTCGCTTCTAACGTTTCTTTTGTCATTTTCAAACGAAGAAAGACGCTTCGTGGACACACAATTTCCAGTTGGGCTGCTTTTGTTTAAAAGGTAATCCAACAGAACACTTCTCAGTTTCCATGGAATAATGAAGTTGAAAAGAGGAAAAGGAGATTATTTTTATACGTAGCAGAAAGATAAATCTTCAGGTTCAATTAATTTCTAAGAACGTCAACAGACGTCGTGGTTGTCAGCTGTTGCAACACTCGGATTGGAATTTGATTATATTATAGGAACGACGAAAATACTGTAGCGTGCACCTACAACTTTTTATTAAATTGTAACCAAACCATATTTTATTTTATTTCTACACCCCGGTATGGCACGCGGACATAAAAATTCCCCAAGAGAAAGGGCGGCTTGAATTTTCGTGCAGGTACAGGGCTGAGTACTTAAAAATAAAGGATACTGGAAAATACATACAAATTTCCTCCAAGTGGGACCAGCACGCCGGCGTCTACTAGGAAACCTGGATCAACAATGATGGTGGCTTTGTCAAAACAAAAATGGGTTCTTCTGGTTGGTTGTGAAGGTCACGTGAAGGGACCAAGGTTGGAGATTGGTCCAGCACTGTCAAAAATCTACGTGGACCGAATTTGTAGAGGGGGATTGTGGAGAAGATTTTAGAGGAGTTGGTGGACAGACGTTGAAGGAGTGAGTTAGTGATTGGACAGCCGTAGAACTTCTTTAGAGACGAGGGTAGTCTCGCCACAGACTGGAGACAGGTACTAGCGTGAAGCAGAACCACCTCCACGACTCACGGTGCATAAGAAGCCTGACGGGGAACGAGCACGACTCAAGAGCCACAGCAACCAGCCGCTCGATGCCGTCATTTTCCCGCGCAGACCACGCCAGGGGTAAAGTAACCAATCAGATGTGTCTTTGTGTGTCTCTGCTGACCATGAATGCCACGATCTCCGGATTACCTGTGTAGTTTCATTTTCATTCTCCTTTCCTTTCATTTTCGTCTTTGAGGAAGATTGTCATTCATGCCGGGGAAGAGGAATAATAAATTATGTATGTACCTAATCCTATTTTAATAAATTATATTACTAATTAATCCCCGTTTACTTCATTTTAACCCTGTAAATTTCCCATCCCGCAAGTTAAGTTTTCAATTTTAATGTAAAATTTTTTGTTATACTGGTTTATAATGGTTTTTAGATAAAATGCTTTTTTACTTCGTTAATAGAAATAAATACTAAATGCATCTGTTTATAATTCCATTTGAAATAATCGTGACTGAATACTCGTATGTGGTTATGAGGTCGACTGCGCCTTGTGCTTGTGCAGGAGAACTGGAGCGTCTACAGAGGTTCTGGTTCACCGGGGCGTGCAACAAACCCGCAACGAAGGAGAAGCAGAGCCACAGCGACCCTCTGTCCTTGGAACAATTCTTCTCGACGTTCTTACTTCTAGGATCGGGAATTCTTCTAGCAGGCGCCTTGCTCTTGATGGAGCGCCTCTACATCCGCTACGCCAGAGGTCGGCTGTCCACGCTGGAACCCTGTTGCTCGCTCATAAGTCGGGTAATCTCACTCAGAATATGTATTAAGAGTTACTTTACAGAGCTCAATAATGTCTTCCTCACCTCTAGAATTCCTCCAGATACTTCAAATACAGAACTGTACGACTAAACGTTGTAAGAAACTCTTAAACTCAACTTCCTCAAGTAAGAATCTTTGACAGATATGCCCTTTTGGATTTAGATGTGAAAAAGTAAGAAACCCATTTTTGCAATTACGAGTATCACCATATATGGGAGTAGTCCAAGAAGTTCCTGAAATAACAAATGAAAAAATTAACTTTATATCACAACATAGTCTCCTTTTAGCTCGATTCTTTTTACCAGAATAGCATCCGTACTCTATTTGTAGTGATAACCATCGAGCTCCTCAAAATAGCCTACAACCACAGACTCCACTTCTTCGTTGTTGACAAACCTTTTACCACCGAGCCATTTTGTCAAGTTTTTAAAGAGAAAATAATCGGACGGAACTAAATCTGGCGAGTATGTTGGATGCGTGAAGTAGCAATCCCAACTTTAACATATTGATTTTGGCTATCGTGAATTAATGCATTGTCGTGAAGAAATTTAATTTTTTTTTTCGCCAAATACGTTAGTTTTTTCTTGATATCATAACTCACACGCTGCAGTATTCACCGTTGATAGTTCATCCTTTTTTAACTATAATCAATGAAAAGTATTCCATCCCAAAAGTCTAACACCATGACTTTTCAAACGTTGTCACTTCATTTGGTCGACCACTGCGATGTACGTCTTGGCAACTCGCGAGTTTTCCATCCAATATTTAATTGTTGTAAACGAAGACGCAAATTCCCCCAGAGTAGAATCTATCGCGTCTTTGATAGTGGTTGGGCTGAGACCTTTCAAATGAAAGTATTACGACGAATAATTTTTTTTTCACTATTGATGGCTCTCAAACACAAAACAATGTAACGTCTTCAAACTTAAACTTAATAAGTCTGGTAATTCAGACCAAATTCGTTTTTTAAACAACAACCGCCATCTATATGTCAGGTTGGGTACTTCTGGGACTACACTCTTAGATATACTAATGCAGAACCGAATAAAATAGAATTTGCAGAGAAAGATTTCCAAGTTTCATGATGTTTAAAGAACACATGCAGGCTCTTCTAATATTGAAAGATAAGTAAAATATGTTTTTTGGACAACTTTAATCGTATTACCGAAAGTAGGAATCACTAGGGTGATTGATTAATAGCCCAGACTGATTTCTTCCACTTTGTTGGCGTAAAACCATGATCTAGCGTAAGCAAGTTTGGGGAAGAAAATCTTTACATTAAACCTCCATTGCGATTACCCATATAAACGGCTTACTTAATTATTGTTATGGTGTGATTATAGTTGTTTTACTTGTAGAACATGGGACTGGTTAAGCGACACTCTCATACCTGTCCTGGACTTGTAACGTTGATAGCCATACGTTAAATACATAGAGGGTAGTCATATACTTAACGGAAAATGCCGCCGTCTTATATTGACAACACCGCAAAAGTCTCAGTCGCCTAATTTACTTGTCGTAACCACAGGTGTGTGTGTGTGTTTCTTTCCGCAGAGCCTAGGAGATTCTATGAGGCCGGCGCCTCCTTTACGTGCGAGGAAGGGTGGGCGTCTGCTGCGGAGGCCGGGCTTCGTGACGCCCAAGTGCCAGCGTCCCGAGTGCGACGCGCTGCTTGCTTGTCTGCAGACGGCGCTCTCCGCCGCAGAGCGTCGCGTCGCAGAGCTCGAGGTCGAGTGCGCTCGGCGCCAGCTGCAGGGCGCCTGCAAAGTGCACGGCTACCTCCCGCCGCACAGGTAACTGCATCATCCACAAAATAACTTTTCCTGTCTAGTAGAAAATTTACAAAGTGTAATATAACGAGAAACTTGATTCTGTATTGGACACAGGACTTCGGTCGTCCGGAAAGCTCTTGGTGTGACACAGAATTCGCGATTAATTGTTCAAGTGCCGTGAAAAATAGATACAATTGATCAGTTAAAAATACTTTCTTATCCCCAATCGTCCAGACGTCCTTCAACTTTTTTCTCTCGACACTAGAAACACTATAAACACCTAATAATGACCTGACTCACACCGAATATCTCAAAAATAACACCAGCCCTCAAATATATCAAACCTTTTCCAGTGAAATACGTAGAACTTATAATGACTACATACATATATACACCGACGGATCTGGATGGTGCTGCATGTGCAAATTCCAAGGGTCCACAAAAACATATGAGTTCCATGATATGGCTTCAAGTTTCTACTGTGAATCTTGCGCAATTAAAACAGTCCTAAACGACATCGAGAAATCTAACAATTCCAAGTTAGCCATCTTCACGAACTCAAGAAGCATAATTGAATCAATACAAGTATAGTAAAGAACCCATCACGTGCGGTATCATAGCCCAAAATTCCTCAGGTAAACAACTGACATACGTCTGGATACCCTACCAAGTTAATATCGCAGGTAATGAAGCAGCTGATGCCGCAGCTAAATGCGCACTATCAAGCCAAAAGCTGCCTAACCTGCCAGTGTCCCACTAGAACACAATAAAATTCATAAAAGCCAAAATCAAGAAAAATTGGAACAACGAGTGGATCAATAAAGAGACAAAAATCCACGAAATAAGAAACAGTGCACATGAAACCCAACCAAATCAGTACCATATAAGCAGACGTGTTCACACTATATTCACCCGTCTAAGAATGGTTATTTTAAACTATCCTATGAACACCTAATGACCAAAACCAACCCTATCATCTGTGACAAATGTAACTCCAGGTGCACCACCCGACACGTAATTATCAAGTGCTCGTACACTCTACAAAAAAGAAGAGACTATGCAATCCCAGACGGCTATAAGGAATGCCTCAACGAACCTCGATATATGAACTCAATAATGGATTATATAAGGGCCTTGAACCTCTTAGTTTTCCTTATATAATCTTTAATACCATCTACTATAAATAATATTATACTCTAGACTATGTCAACCCTCAATAACCGATGATATCATATTTTTTTAAAAAAATCAAAATTGTAGAAGTGAACGTGGTCACTAACAACGACGTCGGTTGATGTGACAATAAACTAAATATATATATAAAAAAAATTTGGTACTAAAGTTTCAACCTCAGCAACTGTAAAATATAAGCTAGATTCGACATTTGACGAAAATTCACCAAAACGTATGGTATGGCATGGAATCGAGCAGCTGAATTCAGGTGCTGTAAACCCTCCATTTTGTATGATGAACATTCACGACACCGAAGAACAGGTACAATAAAATAGTAAAAGAAACACAAATCAGTATGGAATATTCGCCTGTATTGCAAGGAAAAATTTGTCCACAACACTTTCACTGAACATTTGGTATTAAAAAAACTGTCAGCCCGAGCTGCCGAGATTGTTGGCCGTTGACCAATAACGCACCTCAATGAGAATTTATCAGCAGTGTTTGTATATTTTTGAACGGCATTCAACTGACATGTTGCGACGTTTCACTACTGGGAAAACGAAGAATCATTATGGAGAATTTCAACAGTTACGAACTGAGAGAATTTCGTTTCTACACATACGAGAAGCGATTCGTTCATTTTTAATCGAGAAGCAACATTTTCTGGCCTCTCAAAGCTGTGGCCAACAACGAGAGCTTTCGGTTTGAAAATGAGACAAAAATAAAACAACTGTTGCTTGGGAGAGAACAGAAGGATCGCGTACAAAACAAATAGTTGTTTTACAGACTCAGAATTCAAAACGTTTTCTCATATCCTGCACAGCCGTCACATTTTCAATTATTTCTGCAACGGAAACTTTTCGTAGCAGACCAGAAGTTTTTAAATTCCTGTGGAGTGAAAAAAAAATGTTGGCACTCGGCTGTGGACAAACATTTAACATTATTTTATAATTCATTGTTAGTATCTTCACTGGATGTCTATTAAAGTTAGTACGTGTTTTGAACACTAAAGCTTATCATTTGATTTTGCGTTGTTTTGTAACGGTCCATCAATGTTTCACGGGGTTTGATCCAAGGTTATATCTATTTTGCAAAACAAAGTTTCGACAGCTAACTCCACCATCGTCGTAAGGTAACCGGAGACCTCTACATTCTTCACATACACCGGGAAAATCTACATTAACTAATACCCAACGATACTTACGAGATTATTGTTTGCTTCTAATATTGTGGCATCATTGATTTTAAATCTGTAATCCCTCAATAATAGAGTGTTAATTGTTTGTATTTTCTAAGTCATCACCAAATGTATTGTATATATTACGAGGGTGGTTCAGTAAGTAATGCCTTCTATTTTTTTCTCAGTAAATAAGTTCGTAATGTGAAAATTTGGCGCGATTCCTCAAACATTCTTCTCCAATCCACTGCAGTAACAACTTCCTAAGTCAACTGGTGTCAGAACTGCACCCTCTTGCAAAATGGTTGACATTGACGTATGTATTAGACACGTTCGGTGATTGAATTCTTAAATGCGGAAGGTGAAACGCCTATTAGAATTTATGGAAGACTGAAAAGTGATGAAACAGTGGATGTCAGCACTGTTCGGCGATGGATTTGTCGCTGTAACGAAGCTGAAGGAGAAGGCCGTGAAAACGTCGATGGCTTAGGAAGCAAGACCACGCTTTTTACCGCTGTGACATTCCCTTGTTAAAAGGTGGAGAAAATCTGAGGAAAAGGACGCAGACTACTTTGAAAAGTAGAAATTTAATCATTAATATTGTGGGATTATGATGTGTATATCGTATTTAATTGTCTTGAAAAGTAAAAGAGAAAAAAACAGGAGGCATTACTTATAGACTCACTCTCGTAAATTATAAAGGAACCAACTAATTTCTGAATTTTATTTCCATTTTGTACGAGAATTATAGATTTAGATATATGATTTTTAAATTATTTATTTCCATATGTTAATAAAATATGATAAATATTATTATTATAAATTGAAAGTATAATTTATAATACATTTTCGTTTATTTTAATAAAAATAGGATTCCCATGTCTTGGAAACAGCTTCAATACAGAATCTATAAATTATAACAATTTAATGATGTATATTTACATATTTTTCCTGCGAATTGTAAGTCCATATTATTATTATTATTATTATTCCTTACTGAAACTCTTCAACTGGTGTTGCTGTGAAACGTTCAGGTGAAATAGAGTAACTTTTAGCTACCTGTGTCTGTTACTCCAGCGCTTTCGGAAACGTTTCCAACTGTATCAACGCAATTAGATTTGATCATGATATTTCAATATTGTCTTCTGGATTCATTCCGGGACAGAAATGGCTGACGTGATCTATAAGTTCTGATTTCTGGGTTACACTTTCATCTCCCTGTGTTGAGTGTAATTTATTGTTTCGCGCCAGTCGTCAGTATCTGACTTGAAAACTCTAATAATCATGAAATCTCAGGAATACGACCATATTAACTGAAAATACGTTTGCGTCGTTAAATAAATGACAATTTGAAGAAGAAAACCAATTTGCCGTAAAATAATATCTTTAACCACGATTAACTAAATTTTAAATTCAATTTAAATTTCCGGTTTTATTTTATTTTGCTATACAGTTATGAAAGAAACTGTAAACTAAATAAAACATAAATATATTATAAATATTTGCGTTAGCTAATTAGTTTTAGTTTCCCAGGCCCAGAAATAAAATATGAAATTTCGTTAAGCAGACTATTTTGTGTCACTATAGGGCTGAAAATAATTTTTATAGGAGTTCTGATGTGCAGTTTGCAGATCCGCAGCATCACTCTGGATGACGACACCCCAGAACTCGAGACTGTCTTGTGACCAACGACTCCCAGGTCCAACCGTTGAAGAATCGACCGGGCCATCTCAGCTGAAACCTAACATCTGTATTAGTTTGGTTTAATATCGCACAAACATCGAGCAATTGTTGTGTTTAAGATATTTTATGGTGCAGTATTAGAAAAAGACAAATGCGTTATAATATTTTTGGAATGTGTATAAATATTACTCTATGTGAATCCCATTTAGACAATACGAACTATGTTAGGAAAAGAAAATCAATTTTGATAAAGAAAATAATATTTATCATAACACGAATGTTAAATAAATGTGAAAAAAATGTTTCATTATAGACGTATAGTGTGAATGGCTAATTAACGTGTTCCAAAAGAATTCATATTATTCATCGTTATTTCAGGTGATCTGGAATGTTTACTCGTTTATATAATATGGATTTTACGTTTATTAAGTTCTCATCCATGTTGACACATGTGTTTAATATATTTATAGTTATATTATTTGTTATTTAATGTATAATAAAATGGTGTTCAGAACTGGTTGTTCTTATATTCACCTTCCCCTTTCGCAAGAGGCAATTCGCACTTCGTCGACTAACATCTGCCAACTTCGGCAAACACGGCACGTCTTGTATCTACGTTCTGTTCTCTACAAATAACAACATTAATCGTAAACACGATCACACGGAATTTCGTATCTTCAGTCACGTATCATCGTGACTGCAGCCTTGTAAAACTCCCTTACACGATTTCTGGCTTTAATTCGGTCCACACTTTTATAACCTCTCAGTACTGTTAACATTAAATTATTTTTACAACACGCTACATGTGGGTAATCCACATGGTGGCAACTCACCTTTATTAGCATAGGAAGGGATTTGAAAGGGGGGATGTGGAAGGGTACAGGAAGGTAGCCAAGGGTTCGTTTTAAACAGAAAAAGAAACGAAGTCCACTAACGGCGAGAAGGAAAGGAAAATCGTGTCAAGGTTTTTGCCAAACTAAATACACAATCTGTAGAATTTCAAACTAGCAATTACCTGACAAATTAAAATTCTGGATGGAAAATACAAAATAATAATTTAATTTAATAACATTTTTCACGCAACTGAGTACGAGTTCCTGAAAAACACCTAAGTGAAACTTCAAAACCAACCTGAGAAACTTCTAAGGATGCTAAAAGCATTAATATAATTTATAATCATCTAAATTAATACGATAAATTAAATAAAAATTAAATGTCTTCAACCTACAATATTGTAAAAGACGACTGGAACTATTAATAATCTATTTTAAAAGTTGAAATAAAAAACTTTTTAATATTGACAGTCATCATTTTTTAGACAAAAAACAATATTTTGCCATTCAATGTTTATGACGCAAAATATTATTTTTTGTCAAAAATTTAGACTGTAATTTATAATTTTTTTATTTCATGTTTTAATATAGATCATTAATAATTACGGTACGGATGCAGCTTCCCTTCCCCGTGCCTCGACCAGTTTAATAGGCTTCTGGCCGTCTGTTCCAATGGCAACAGAAAACCGTATGCCCAAGGTCTGCGACCTCACAAAATACAATCTCCAGTCTATGTTTAAGAAACAAAACATTATTTTTGTTAAAGAATTAAGACTGTAAATATAAGAAAGGGTTTTTATTTTAAGTGCTCAACCTCATTTAATTATCATCGGCGTGCTCCATCGAAACTGTTCTCATTTCAACATTATCCTGAGTAGAATTCTACTACATGTCCACTCATTTGATTAATTAATGTATATAAGAAATTCTGTAAGTCATAAATTTTAATTTCACCCCACTCTGAGTGGATGAATGAAAAATAGGCTACAGTTGTTTTGGTGGCCGTTTTTAATGAAATAAGAGCTTTATTCAAGTATATTTACTTGGCCGAAAGTATTCGACAGAAATTTTTTGCCACTTCTAAGACAATTATTCAAGATAAATTTGTATTCCTATTGATGCGCCAGGTAGTGTAACGTCATGCACTTGCATATGATTGGCCGTTATGTGGAGTGAATGAAGTGGGTGGAGTGATCTGTTTTACATCCCTTCGTCTTTCAGTCGGATCTATTTTGGCCGTCTACAGCACATAGCGCTTAATGGCTACGTTTATGCAAACGCCAGTGCCAAATGCTTCCTGACGAGAGAGCTCTACCAGTCCAGCCACGTAACGGATTCCATTCAAGGGGGATTATTGTGCCAATTATATGGCCACCGCTAATGAGACGGTATAGTTGGAGACGAGGTACAATATTTGCAATTAGTGAGAATGTAAGGTGTCACCTTGAAAAAAACTTGCGTTTTTTTTATTCCGTTCAGTCTGAATTCCCTTGGAAGAAGTGTCCGTTGCTGATTCTTAATGTCTTTCAAAACTTAAAAGTCTTTATAGCGTTTACTCCGCAAAAGAAAAAAGCCTTGCTCAAATTATTTATATTCTAATTAGATAAACAAGAAACCAAATAACACACAAAATTAAGTGATAAAATAAATACCACACAACGGTTCTGCAATCCTTGTTACTTTCATTACGTGATTAATTATTCAGAAAAGTCGCAAGTACGACACAAACGTCATTGCGTAAAATCCAACACAATTCCTGCTACTTGGGGACAACAAAACGGTCAATTAATACCAGTCTCAGATAATATTCAAGAAATATATTTCCGAGATGCATCATATTAAATATAACTTCACTGCAATTAACGAACAAACTGATACTATGAAATTCAACACTATCATCCGTTAATGTCAGACTCTCTCTTTGCTTTTATATTATCTTTGAATTTAAGCTCGTCTTAGCTTTACTGGTGTGTGCAACGTGTCGATAATCTGTGATATTTTAATCACCTGACGAAAGCAACAAAGATTGCAGAAACAGTGTGCGGTATTTACTTGATCACTTTTATCTATTTTCTTTATCTAATTAGTATAATTTTAACACAGGCGTTTTATTTTTTATTCGTGGTTTTGCATAATTGTTCTTCTTAATCGTCCTGGATGAGCTCTTTTGTCCGGACGTATAAATAAGTCAAGAGATTTCAAGGGCGCGTCTATTATTGTATGAAAATATTTTAAATCTTAACTTTTATGTCGACAAAATGCATAATTATAAAAATACCAAACATTATGCATTTCCATAACGATGGATTTTGTCGTAATTCGCCAAAGTAGAGGTTGGTTGAACGGTTGAGTGAGGGGTAATGGAAATGAAACTATCGGTTCTGCATTTCATAATTATAGACGTTTAACTCTTGAACGTATGTAATATTTTATATTTCACTTTTTAATCTTCTTTATTTCAGCTTTAATAAATACATACGTTACTTAGCTGTTATCTGGTCTTTCTTAGTCAGTAACTTGCATTTCTGTGACGTAGCAGCTGGAGGCTTCTGATTGGTTGAAATTTTAATACGATTTTTATTATTTTATATATTGAATTTCCTAAAAACAACCACTCTTGGCTTGTAATTCAGCAAACCGTATAGCCTAAAAACTTTCGAAAACTAGAAATTCAAACATGTAAAGCATTAAACAGTTTTTTAGTTTATCTATTTCGACCGTTCAGCATGTTAGGGTTTTATATACGTAAATACTGTGCTTCTCGGTTCACATTCATCACTTGCAAATAATTGTATGTATTTTAAATAAAAATACTTATTAGTAATACATCATTAATTTCCTTTTTGCATACGTATTTAAAGGTAAAATTTTTGTGAACCGAATAGATTAAATATGTCGTTGATTGTTTTTAGAAGGCGTTTTTCCCGAAGTCATTTAAATTTTTTTAACACATTTCTCACATATTGTCGATTTTTCTCTTACCACTCATTGCTATTTCTTCAAAGTAAAATTAACAGGGAAGCGAAAAATTATTTTGAACTAATATCAGCTTGTGATTCAAACCACGGTAGTGTTACAATACTTGCAATGATATTATATTCAATTAGTTAGTGTGTATTACAGAATTGACATTTAATAAATAACAGAAAACAAATATGACAAAAGGAGAAAAAAATGTGCCTAAATATAACTATTGGTAAGAGACCATTTTACTTCTCCGCGTGAGCTAAAATTCGTGTACGAGTAACGCAGGGACCAAGACTTAGCTTCGGGAAGGTATTATCTCTCAGAATTAACGGGGTGCTTTCCCGTCCCTAACGGTGGGATTTAACTCAAAAATATGTTTCCGAGTTAGAAGCAGTCATTTGTTTCACTTTAAAAAGTTAAATGGAAAACACGTGTCACAAACAAGGGTTTCGTAGCACGTCACATTCATCGGATCCTCGACTTTCGGTGTCCAGTCAAAATTCAGTTTTTGAAAATTTTATGACTGTACTTGGTTTAGATTTTACTCATTTTAGATTATTTAACTTGGTCAATGGCCGTTTCGTTTGCACGGAATTAAACTAAGTAAATCCCAATTAAATTTCACATTGCTTAACGTAAGACTTAAATGGAATTGTTTCATCGCCAAAAATGAAATTATTGTATCTGATCCTTAATTTTTCATTTGGTTCATTGGAAATCTCTTGCCTTATTTTACCCCTCTTGATATAGATTATTGCAAAAGTTGCCGTAAGAGAGCAAATACTTTATCAATGAAGGGCATATTCATAGTTAGATTAGACTTAATTTGTACGGTTTTATATTTTCATAGACGAAACTTTACGAATATTTGTAGTCGTATTGACGAGAATAACCTTTCTTTTACAAAAGAAAATGTATTTTGTGACTCATAAATGTTTTGTGTAGAGATACAAATTTAATTGAAAAAAATTATTTATTAACACGAATTTTTTTTACCATACAAATACACTTTTCTGTTATTTGGAGAAACTAAACTCTTATAAATATTTTTGCTGTGGTATATTTTTGAATTTATATTTGCGTTGTCCTGTTATGTTTCCTCAAGCGGGGAATGATGGAAAATGCATGTATATACAAATCTTCTGTTTATGATTGTCCAATTCTCCCGGGAATTGGTACGCGCCGCAAATATCACGTATAGTATGGAAACCTACAGTTACTTAACCTAGTCTGTAGTCATTCATCACGAGAGTGGTTTTTACATAATATAAAATGTTTGTTTTTATAACAATATTGCAGTCCACATTTATGTATACATATTAATGTTTTTCATTAAACGAAATAAAATTAAGATTGTATTTGCTGAACGGGACAATTTTGGTATGGAGTCGAAATAATTTCTATTAATAATAATAAGTATTATCAATTCGTTGTTAGTGCAGTAAATTACGTGGAAAAAGCTTATGCCTGCGTTATTTGAGTTTTATTTAGTATAACTAATAAAAAATCGAAGCATGGCGATTGTTAAGCTGGATTCATAAAGTACAGCTATGATCAGATCTGGTATGTTCTCCCAGCGACTTCTCCAACTTTTGTCTGGTAACTTATATCAATTATCAACGTATACTTCTCTACTAACGTAAATTATTATGTATCACGATTGCTGTTTCATAATTTTTCTATAGTTCTCTAATTTCTTTTCAACGTCGTTACACAATTATTTAACTTCCACAAATGTCATTCCGTGACGTTTTTAGTTTCACTTTCCTCAAAATAACAAAAACTATACATAAAATTGAAGGAGAAAGGTCGTTTATATTAAATGGAGCAATTACTTTACATCATCATTACGTCACATCACGAATAACGAATTATTTTAATATATTAATTACGATAACTAGATATTAGTTGATAACAGTTTAAAATGGTCGATTTATGTTGATAAATCGAGTGTAATTTATTGATAACATTAACAATTTGTGCCTGAAACATAGAAGAAACAACAGATTTCTGTATAAGTAAAACTAAAATGTTATAATAGAATATTGCACAACTTTAATGGTACATCATATAATTTTAATAATGATTGCGGAGTGTCTTCTGGGTAACGGTGAGTTTTTTCTCTTTAAACTCAGTATGTTCAATCAGTACTACTATGTGATCCATAATATACATTTAAAACTATTTATTTATGGACAACTTTAATATAATATATTAAAATTTAAAATGCACGATCCAGGAAAATAGTTATTAATATTTCCAAGTATCTATTTCCTTAAACAATTTTAGTGTGACACGAGAAAATTCCAAGGTATTTTAACACCAGTTTTATTCATACAATTATTTAACTCTTAGAATTAAAAGTGCAGTTGAACGTCACTGATTGAAAGTATGTGTAATTTGCCTACATTAACAGCATTTGGTGTGAGACAACGTTTATTTATTTTTTATAATGTTGATATTAAATTTATGTCAATATTTTTGAAGCTCTATTGGTACGCAATATGGCAGTAAAACGAAAGTAAATGTAAATATACAACTGACTTGATATTTTATTAATATTACATTATTGTTCTTTCTTAGTACATATCCGAAGACTTATTCTCTATTAAATTGATATCTGTCTGTCATAAAGAATAAATGAAATAAATAATTTAGCCAAGAAATAAAAAAAGTTATTTAAAAAAATTAAATTCGATAGTTACATCACGGGAAATAAGAAATGAAAGAAATACAGCGATTCGTTCAAACTCATCAGGTCATTCATTTCTTTTGAGTGAGATAATATACAAAAACATTTTTTAAATATTTTTTTAAGTTGAATTTGAATTTAAAGAAAAGTAAAAAATGAATTATATATATAAAGTTAAACCTGATGATGTTCCAAAATTGTGACGAAATTTTGTATTTTTTTTTGTTATTTCATGAGATGTAATTCTCTAATTTAATTTAATTAAATAACCATATTTTTCTGACTTTACTGGCGAATTTATTGATATTCTTTAACACTCTATGTAATCTCATCGTATGTTTCCAATATGTGTTTTTTCATTATATATGTGCATAATAATTTTTCTCACTACAAAATTCTAATTAAACAACCCGTGACTCATCCAAAATTTTTAAGCTTCCCTTTTCTGTAATTTGTATGTAATATGATTGAATCAACTTATCAAAACAACTTATCAATTATAATCAGTTGTTGGTTTCAAGTAAGCACAAGACACGACGTTTCGATGGCGTACTCTGCCATCTTTCTCAAGTGAAGTAAACTTGAGAAAGATGACAGATTACGCCATAGAACATCGTGGCTTAATCTTACTTTAAGCCGGGTGGAAACCGATTAACTTTAATCCAGAATGGACACCGGGAAAATCTTCGATCTTTAATAACTTATCAAGTGTCAATAGGAAGACAGTCGCGTATTTTACGAGGAATGTAAATGGCAATGTATCAATAATTATATTCGATTCCTACACGCAGCTGTAGCGTGAAAAATTTTCGGGACTCGTATAATTTTTTATCGAATATTTAGTATTATTTTATGCGTAAAATGAAATACGTTTACTAGGAAATGTATTCGTATACGTTGATTATGTATATAAAAAAAATATACATTGCACAGCTTTAAACGCTATGAAATAATGATTAAAATATATTTCTTTAATGAAAAAATTATTTGATGAAAGTATTTTGCAATATGAAAAGAAAAAACATTAATGTAATAGTTAATGGACTAGCATAGACATACAGAGTAGGTATCGAGCAGATTTATTAAGATTTTTTGCGTACAAATTCCACTTCACGCTACTCAAATAGTGTTGAGTTCTTTGACTGTATCAAGTTACTAGTTTAAAGGTGTTTTACGTCGTATTGCGTGAAGTCAGATTACGTTCTTCAAACCAGAGTTTATGTACACTGTTTTGTTGATGAATAGCTACAGGCTGACCTGTATTACACCGTGTTATACCATCATTGGTGTCGCAAAAAAAATATTCTAAGCAACATAAATACAGCAGGCCGAAGGTTAAGATAAATAGCTGTAATTTATCCAGATTTCGCTTTTACAGAGACGACGTATTTCAACAAGAAGTTGTTGAAGTGACATTCGCTGCAGCATTGGAGACCTCCATAAATATTCTTCCAGCATTGTAGTCGCGGTAGCCATTAACAAAGAGAGAGATCGTATAAATCATTCCACTCCCCATCCCATTTCTGTGGGTACACACATGTGTCTTCTTACTGGAAATATGCGTGTTATGGAACTAGGCGTGAAAATCTATGGACACAACATCTGTAATCAAAATTAATTGCTCTAAAATATGAAAAACAAGCCAATGTTGTTTTGACATCACAAAACAACACAGCGGCGCAAACAATTATTTGCATACGCTCCTGAAGTCCAGCTTCATTTGAATCGTGTGCGAATTCTTGTACTTTTCAATTTCATCCATATTATACAACAACATGGCACACGAACGTTTGATATGATTTATTTTGCACCGTATAATAATATATTCTGGTGCACCTTTCACCTGGAACTATGCTATTCAGTTAATGTAAATAAAAATTGTTGCTTAGTTACGGAACAAACATATATATATATATATATATGGTTGTCGAAACTATTATCTTCTAATAAATAAAGTAAAACGCTTGTGTGTGCTTCTGTGAGTGTATGAATATTCCGCATACAAATCTATACCCGTGGGTCCAATGAGACCAAATTTCCTCCGTGTGTTCCTTTGTCGGAAACAATCACTGTGGTGGTAAGCCACCAGGGGCGGGGGTGGAAAATTTTAAATATGCTAAAACGGCGGATATTTGCGTCGGCTAAATATTTTACGGTGTCAATGAGATTTATCCTGTTTCTCTCAATGGATTTTGTGTATAATTTCAACCACTTGCGGCATGGAATGGAAACCCCTTAGGAATGGGGTTCGAGGGGCGTTATATAAAAATAACGCAAAAACAACCGAGATTGGAGTCGAATCGGGGGTTGTGCATGTCGCTGATTTGAATTATAATATTCAACTTGCCGTTAAATCCCTTGGAGGGGGTGGAAAATTTCAAATCTGTCAAATTGGCCGATAGATTTGTCAAAAGAAACTTTTTCGTGTTCACTGAGATAGTGTTTCTCTATATGTCTTTGTTTATAATTTCAACCCATTTCGGCATGAAAGGGGACAATCTTTACGGGTGGACTTGGAGGGGCGTTATAAAAATAATGAAAAAGCAACCGATATTAGTGTCATTCCCGGGGTTATGGATGTCGCTGAGTTTAATTATGACAACCAGAGCAACGCCGAATATCCAGCTAGTAAAGCAATACAATTGAGATCTAAGTCGTGTGATAATGAATATTGGAATATACATCAGTATTACTCTAAGGATTAATAATATAAATAATAGCCCTTTTAGTGTACACTTGTTAATTGTTAACATTCTTGTAAAGATTGTATAATATTTTTGGATGGATGTGCCACTAATTGTTGAAACCTTCCGGAATAAAAATTATTAATTCATCTGGAGACTAAACGGTTACTATTATTACAAGTTAAGTATTTACTGAATTAAATATTTTAAAATATTAAATTTACTTCTATACTTCGTGCAGTTCTAAAACTGTACAATTCGAAAAGCTAGAAATTTTTGTTGCAGAATATAAGAATTATTGTAAATATGAATCCAGATAAACATTGATAACTGTTTTTTTCCTTTATGAAATTTTGCATATAGTGTCATTGTCACCTAAACCTAAATTAATAATACATTTCATATTAAAAAATAATAGTCAATTTTTAAAAACTTAAAGTTTATTTTAGAAATTAAAGAATTTTAAATATTAACTAATTGACACAATTCGCCTGTGGTAATTCGCAAATAAATTTTACTCTATATCCTTAGAGCTCTTATTGGGTGCGGATATATATTATTCTGAAAGAAATACATATAGTGATGAAATGGTTTACTTGTGGCATGTGTGTGAGCTTTCCAAACATTTGAGCAGTGGTGATAACTAAACTGGATTCTTAGGATGTGTCCTTAGGACTAATTATCCTCAAATGTGGACCTTCAAGTTCCATTTCGTTGTATGACTATTGCTAGCTTATTACATAACTTTTTTCCACCTATTAAATTTTGCTCTTGAATAACACTGCTCGCCGACTCCGTCTCTTGTTTTATAACGTCATCTATCTCATACTAGTGAATCATTCTTTAGTTTCTAATTGAAAAACAACTTTTTAACTGTTCATCCAATTACGTAGCTTCTACCCGGGTAGGTGAAGTTTACGATCCGTTATCTGTTATTTAATTATTTATTTTTGGACGAAAATGGTATTCCCTTAAATTAAATTTCTCCCGGCCGATTTCATTTCTTGGAAAGAGATTAACTCAGATTACTTGCTTTTCCATCTTCATGCAGCTCCAAGGAACAGATATTTTTACTTCTGAAAGCTGGCTCAAAGATTGAATTCATCACCATTTTATTCCAAGAAATAATACGTTAAAGTAAACTCACCTTGGTGGATAACGAAGATTGAATAATAAATCAGCAACTTACGTATTATCAGTAATTACAATTTTATGTTTTCATTCAAGCACAACTCAATTTATAAGATGAAAACTATATGCACGTATAATCTATAAACATAATTAGTAAGTAATTAGAAAAAAAATTGGAAATTTATAGCAAACCTAACTTTTATGGTCATGTGCAATAATAAAATTTGTGTCAAATTGATTATTCCGCACCCCGTTCAGACGCCATTGAATTTACCGTGAAACACTTTCTCTGTCGTCTGTGCGTCTTACTCGCAGAGATTTTCACCTTCAAAAGTTTCCAAGCACTCACAAGAGTCTTAGCCTTTACAATGCATTAAGACTAGTCTTCCTCATGATACACATATTTCTCAGAACTTCGTAAAGTCTCTCCTGAAATAGCATGCTGAATATATAATATGAAAAGCTTTTCAACTAAGTCCATGCCAAGATTTTGTTTTTGTAGATCCTCCATTTTCATTTAATTAAGACTCTACTTAGCAAATTAATAGTATTTATTCTTATTAAGACGAGAAGTTGTCGCAATCCAATAAATAGCTAATTATTCTCCTTAAGTAATTTAATATTACCATTTATCAAGTATTTACCTAATCAAGACTCTTCAACCATCACAGACATATTTAATAAACTTACGAATGATCTTGGAGTTAAAAAATTTAACTACCAGATAGTTCTGGGAAAGGAATATTTTAAAAATCCATTATTTGTTCTACAGAAAACCTCCCTCCCGTCAGTGCGTGGGACCAGTACCAAGAGACCGACCTACCTGGTGCACGATTTATTATTGTTCCAAGTAGGATATTTAAACTACATCTCTGGGAGCATAGTAAACCTTTGACCGTTGGCTACCTTGCTCTACCGTTCCGTATCCCCCCTTTAAAATCCCTTTCTATGCTTTTAAAGGGGAGTTGAAACTATATGGATTTCATGTAGTCCGTCACTCAAAAAAAAGATCAATTAGAACTGAGCCTGTGGGAGCAGGTGTCAACTCTTGCAGTTGGAACCTTCCTGGAGAAACGGAAGGGACTACCTACGGGGATGCCTTCTTCTCTCTCTACTTTTAAACTAAGGTTCCCACGAGCCGAGGCTCCTAGTCCAGTTTTCAGAAGTGTATATGTAGGGACGCAGATCTTGTTCTAACGGTAAGAGTTGTTCCTATTAGAACAGTCAGTCAGCTGACTTCTAAAGTAGTCGAGGCATGGAATAATGAATTGTGCGTAACCACAGCAACTTCAGTCAGCGGGTGAGACCTGAAGCATGTCCTCTAGCGTTTATCTTTATCACTTCTAGTCGAATGCCGTGTAGGAACCTTAGTTAACCTCTTTCTACCTTTCTGTCCATTCCGCATCCCTTCCTATGCTATTAAGGAAGTGTTGCCACCACGTGTACCACCCTCATGTAGCCTGCCACTCCCAAAAAAGAGGTTACGAAAGTCGAAGAGAGAGTAGATAATAGATCAACGAAACTTCATGAATAGTTTGTGATGAGAGTTAGGACAGAGTTATGTCATAGAGTGGTGGAAGCCGGTGTGCGGAGAATTTAGTTATGAGAATTAAACAAGTTTTGAGAATTTGGACACTACTTTCTTAGAATTTTTACCACCTACGTTTCTCTTCTTACCTGCTTCATATTTTCACTTTGATGGGTACTGTATATCAAATAGAATCATTCCGACTATATGTAATATTGTAAAACAGGAAAACGGAGTATCTTAATTTTAAACGCCGAGATATTAAGTAATTTGTCAATGTTAATTTTGTAATTTTTATATTATTATGTTAATAAAATATATAAATTTAATTAATGTAAATCTTAAAATAAAGTTATATACCATTACCTCTTATTGCAATATTGTAATCAACAGGTATCGCGGATATTATTTTTATTTAAAAATATTTGCAAATTAAATTAATTTATTGTAAATTTGATTAACAATGTAAGCGTGAAATATAAAACATTGTTTGGATACAGTTAAAAACAGCGGGTAGTAATGAAAGTGTAACATTGATGACTTGCGATGCGCAATGATACTTTTGGTGGGGGCCGCCACGATAAGTAAACAGACAGATTCTCCAGTGATAAACTGTTTTAATAGTTCAGTTATTAGTGTAACCACGTCGTAAACCAGATCTCAAAGTTGTAAACTGGAGGAGCTTGAACGACGCTAGAACTGGAGTCGTCTACGCAATAATTGCGGCGAATTAGTCCATCCTAGGAGACCGAACCGGAGGAAAACAGGAAGGCCTGCCTTGGAGCTCTACGTTGCTGTTTTTGGAGCCAGCATACTTCACACTGAGAGCGTCACAGAGGCGCAATTCCCGATCGAAGTTCACGCCAATTTAACTTGTGGACACTGAGGTGGAATAATCACAATTTCGAAGACAATTCAGCTAACTATGTGCTATAAAATTTACATTCATAATTAATTTTTAAATACCTTCATCAATCTCAATTATATGCAATAAAATTTTTTAAGGCTATGTTTTGGATTGGTAAGTCTCAGCCCGTATAAGAAAGATTTCTCATAAATTTCTTCAGTAAAATTTTGTGTCAACTAATGTTATAACATTCATGGTGATATATAAAACTTTTCAGTCAAACTTCTGGGTCCCAAAAATGTAAAAGAAAAGTACTGTAATAAATACTCAAATTTTGTTTTGATAAATATTTGTGAATATAAATTTACAAAATTTTGATTGTATCAGAGCTGAGTTGTGTGACGTCAGCGAAGCAGAACTGCCGGCGGAGAATATTAGCATTGAACTTTCTTTATATTTACGCCGAGTAACTAACCATGAATTACATTATTCTTATTGTATATTATTACAATGTATACATCAAATGTGTAAAGTTATAAATGTCCGTACTTGCTTCGGTATAATGAATCTATGTTAAATTCTGCGTATGACCTTTCGCTCTATCTGTTAGAGCCTGTTCAGTCGATAGAGCATTTATATTTTAGGTTTGTTGAGGTTGACACACACAAAACAAAAACAATGTACCATCAATATTGAATTTAATGTATTAATTTTTAACAACATTAACTCGTTCACAAAACAAAACAAAAAACACATTACATATCAGTAATAAAATTTAACTTCGTTTGAGCCCCACCAAAAACGTGTAATGGCGGCAGAATGATGGCAAGGGCCGACAGTAACCACATTAACAAACAGAAACAAAAAACATAGCATGTCCAACTGAATTCTTATGCAAATAATTTTTATGTAAATTCGTCGTCGTTAATGTTTTTCACACGATCGCACTTCACTTTATGAACCGATGCTTGTGTTTTAAAGTCACCACTCAGTACCGGAATGAATTTTCTATCCGTCCTGGCTATGATGTCTCGAAAGAACTGTTGATTGATCAGGACGATCAGCTTCCGCGATGGGGAAAATGGAGGACCAGAAGTCTGCGATCATGCTTAGTTGACGTCCTCTTCGAAACCTGGCGTTCAGGCATACTTCGTGACTCAATCTCAATTTGCGTGCCGTTTTATAACTTTTAGATAGTATATGCGAATCATTATTATCACCGTTTGAGGTCAAATATTCTTTTCAAAAATTATTGATTATGTTGGAAGCGTGCTTATCTATAATAATTTATTGAATGTCACAAAAAGCACGTCCTAGCGTTTCGGAAGTTTAAAGAAGAAATAAGAAAAAAAAGATTTTTTTAGAAGAAGACAAGGATGGCAAATTTCAATGCGTCATTGTTTCATTCTCCAAATAGAAACCTGATAACAATTTTTTATGTTTTTATTTTCTTTGCCGTAACCCTTTTATGTGAACATCTGTAGTTGCCAACTTCTATAGTCTATAATAATGTTTTGTTGAACAGGTTTGTGTGTGTTGAACCAGGACTATACACAGTGTGTGGAAGTTTCATAATGAGATATCCGTCTTGGAGCTGTTGGGCCTTGATAATACTTGGTGAAAACAAGAGAAACGTTGGCCATACGAGGCCGCAACAGCTCAAAGACCGATACCTAATAATGAAGCTACATCGGTCACGAAAACGATCTGTTATTTTATGTGTGGAATGCTAATTATTCACAGGTGTGCTATTTAATTAATGTGATGCTAGTTGTCCAATTATAGTATTTTAATGAACCGCAAATGTTGCGATATATCGTACGCTATTCTGAAAATGAATCGAATTGTCAGTTGAGGTCTTTTAGAAAATAATTATAATTTAACACGAAAACGTAATAAACTATTCTACTTGATTTTGAAATTTATGTAACTATTTTTGTAATACATTCTTATGATTCATTTTTCTGTAAGCGTGATTTTTAGGTGAAATCAGAACTGTTTGAAGATACTAACTGCGTACGAAAAACTTCATACTGTTCAAAATTCAACAAGCACCATGCATCATATTTCTTTTACTACGTATTTTAATATTCTTCACGGATTTTCTCACAGATTTGAAGTCCCAATTAACAATAACTCCTCTACGTGCTCGCCATGTTAACATTTTGTAACTCGCGCCTTATCTGGGATTCCAAGTGCAGCCCTCGTTGTAAAATTAGATTTGATTTTCGCAGGGATGGCAGCAGAACGTCATACGTCAATTCCACGAGCAGCGTCGCATGAACATGTCATCAACATGAAGCACTGCATCGGACTCTTTTTAAAACATTTCCCCACTGCACAGTCAGTGAGAAACAACGAAAGTTGGTTGCACCGATTCTGCTTGTGATCATTGTCAGGGCCAACAGAAGCACTGTCTGTAATGTTGAAGTCTGTCGCGGGAATGAGATAAGATTGTCCCTCCTCTTGCTGTGGCTTCTCACAAATGTACAAAACAGTTCGAATTTAAGGTGAAGAATGAGTCTGACATTAAATTTGGATTTCAGATATGTCTTTAAAAGTGTTAAGAACAATCAAAATATTTACATCAGAAAATTCATAACTCCATGTGAAAGTCTATTCGCCTATTTGGTTGCTCCCTAAATCTTCTAAAATGACTTTTTGTGGTATAACATCACGTTAGATGTTTAAAAAAGGATTTTCTGGGAAACTATATTGTAATAAACAGGCGTCTAAATAAAATAAAAGATTTTTACGGGAAACAATTAAACAAATTTATTAAAGTTTTAAATACAATAAAATTTCACAATAATATTTGGAATCTCAGGGTCTTTATCTGGGTTTGATAAATGGGTGAATTGAATTTACAATCATTTATAATCACATTTAGCCTTTATTGAAGTTAATTCGTCTAAACCTCGACGAATTTTGTAGCGGACGAAAATAAGATTACAGATTGAATTTAAATTAAATAACTAACAATTAAAGAAGTGAATAATTAAAGAAACGAAATAATTAAAGTAACGAAATAATTAAAGTAACGAAATAATTAAAGAACGATCTGACGTATCTTTTAAAAAGTGGTTTACAATAAATTTTAGAGTTTTCTACTTACGGCCGCCCAGGTCTCAATTTTGGGTTTTCTGTGCACACGGTTTGGGGATATCACTGATTCTACTCATCAAAATTTGAACACTCGGTAGCTGCTCTGGATCTCTGCTATTCTGGAACCTGGATTATCTCATCAGCTAGTTTCGGACGTCGGTCTCCTGGAAGTCTCTCGATGTTAAAATTAGTTCAGTTTGTGAAGCAAACTTCTGCTTCCAAACTGCGATTTTATAAGTCTCTCGGTCAAACTGTTTATTTGCGTTTTATTTAAACTATCATTTCTCGCCGTTGGACTCAACCGTTTCGCTTCTCGCCGTTGACTGCCAAAACTTTTTATACTGCAATTTTTCTGAATGGATATCTGCCCGCATCTGTGTATGCCGTCCAACTAACTGTTTCGCTTCTTTTTGTTGACTGACTGTTCGTCTCGTAGATTTTGAATGCGTACCGCTTTCTCAACTCCAACAATGCACTCTTTGTGTCGCGTGCCGCCTGTGTTGCGGTGTATGCTTTATATACTCTAATAATGAGTCCTTTATTTTTCAATTATAATAATGGATTAATTACTAATTACTACAATATATTTTTCTAAACACCCAGCCCAGCCAATATTTCGAATAATATAACATATTATGTTAATTCTCATACTGCGAAATTATTTGACGAAACATTTTTTTTACCATTTGTTATGTTACCATTAATTTTCAATTAACTTATCTTTATTAAGATAAAAATTTGTGGACTTGCGACAAAAATTATGGGATTAATATATTGGGTATGTGACAGATGAATCAAATAAATTCGAATCAGTTTTACGGAAAATATCATCACATATTTTACGGTTGTAGAAGTGAAATAAATATCTCAATCTACTGATTATTGTAAGAAATAAATCGTACGATATGAGCAATGGGAGAAGATTGAGGGGAGTATTGTCGTCATAGTGGATCTACCATTTGGCAGAAAGCTGGCGTATTATTATTAAAAATATTAATTATATTCTTACGAACGGGATATACAGCTGAAACACGGTCTCTGCACTCTCTTAACTTTTACGTATGAGTTTTTTTTAAAACTAAACACAAGTTTTCGTAACAATGGTTCATGTTAAACTAAGTTCTCACCTACTCCGACTGCAACTCCAGCTCCGTGGACAACTGCGCATTGTATTCTGACACGCGACCAGAAATTTCTCTTCAGTTATACACACTTACTTTTAAATTGAAACTTTATCATTCGATTTTAGAAGATAAAAAATTAGTAATTGTAAAAATATTTTTGTAAGAAAATTATTTTGCAATATATTATATAAAAATTACTGTTAAATGTTTAATATTTAAGTTACGATCATATATTCTCTCATTTACTAACTAAATATACTTTTCCCATTTGAGAAATGAAAGTGGAAATTGTTTAATCCTGTGAAAATATTTTCATGTCAGTTAATGAGGTAAAACACCTAATAACAGGTTTTTTTAAAAAAATATTAGAAATTTCTGACGAAGTACATCTCTATTGAAAATTAGTTTGATGAAACTATTTTCAACTGATTATTTGGAACAATTGCCGTTGGAGTTGGTTTGCATCAGTTTAACAACGTGGAGTTTGAAATGTTATAATATTATTTTGTAAGATAATATAATCATGTCGCAAATTTGTTATGATGAAATTATAATTTGAAATTTATGTTCGAAATTCTTGTATTAGCGTTTCAATAAAAAATTGTTTCATGCATTATTTCAGTAATATATAGTTAATACTATAGATACAGAAGACGGAAATTACTATTAGGTCCAAATTATTTTTTAAACTTTCAATAATGCTTATTTAATATTAAATCACATTATAATATAACATTAATTAACTCGAGTAATGATTATATCATTACTTATTTCTAACGAATTACGCACGTTGGTGCAATTTTATTTTTAGGCTCATGCTGCGTTTTCATTATGAACGGGTGGATAAACATTAAAAAAGCACAGCAAGGTAGGGAGAAAACTTTTGTCCGTGCTCTGAAGATGCCAGCGTTCTCTGGACAGTAAGGTTTGTAAAGAGTTGACGTGTATTGTGGTTGAAGACGACAATCCCCGGCTGGCATCGATCCCAGTCGACGGTACTGAATGGAAAGCCTGAGTCTATGACTTTGATTCTATACTCCGTAAAAATATTGTCATGCTACCAAAAAAAATGTCACATTAAAGTGACAAACTTTATGGAGACCTTTATAAATTTAGTTCGAGAGCCGTACTTTAAAATAGCCTGAAAATTAAGTGAAACGGAGACTCTAATATTGTAACTTATAATTAGTTATGCCATAAATTATTTTGTTTTAAAATTTCTTTTGTAATTACTATGAATACTAACTTCAAAATAAAACCCAGGATTTAGCATAACAATTTAATTCCGAGGACTAGACCAATGCGAATCTATAGTCATTTATTACTACGTTGCTTTATAAAAATCCTTATCTCGTTTTTCCTCGTATACCTATTCTAACGACTTCTACACTTTTCAGACCAGTTACCGATCTAAAAAAATTACCTTTGTTGTAAAGTAAAGTTTATATCAAAATAGTTCTTTATCGCGATGCAATGACTTATTTGTAATAGGACTTTATTTATCTTAATAAGAATACAAGTGGGTGACAACATAATTGGTATCAAATAATTTTAAATAGAAAAAAAGCAATTACGAGAAAATATAAATTCTCCAAGTGTATAATGAAACCCGAATTTTATTTTAATATAATTGTTAATGGTTCAATATGTATAAAAGGTTTAATAAACTACCAATTATTTATTAAATTTTGTTAGACGCTCAAACGTTTCGTCCATGCATTATTACTTCTTCAGGGAATAATTAATTAGGACAGGTCTCTAGGCTGCATGCCAATTACTCTATATTTTTTTATATTTATTATTTATTTTTTATATTTGTCATGTGGGAACTCATAATGTATTCTTTGAAATTCGGTTCAAAGACGTATACTAATTAATTTTTTTTATGGCAACAGGCTACATGAGGGTAATCCACATTGGGCAACTCCCATTTAATAGCATAGGAAGGGATTTGAAAGGGGGGATGCGGAAGGGTAGAGGAAGGTAGCCGCCGGGCTATATTTTAAGGATCCTACCCGGCATTCGCCTAAAAGTAATGCAGGGAAAACCCTAGAAAAACCTGCATCAGGTAGGTCGGGCATTGGGTACTTGTCCTACGCCCTTCCGTTAGCGGGAGAGGAGTTTGCTTTGGGGACGCAGCATTCCCTTCTCCGTGCCTCGACCAGTTTAGGAGGCAGCTGGCCGACTATTCCAATGGGAATAGCGGACAACTCTTACCGTATGCCCAAGGTCTGTGACCCCGGAACATACACGTCTCAGAACATTCCGAGGTGCCTCAGCTTGTGGGAACCTTAGTTCAAAAACGGAGAGGAAAAGGCATCCCCAAAGGAAGTCCCTTTGTATGTCTCCTACAAGGTTCTATACTAATTAATTAATGCCTGAAGAGTTCCTAATGTAAGGACGAAACGTCTGTGAGTCTAAGAAATTTGTAATCTTTTTATTATGACGTTTTGACCATTAACCTTCAAGAATACCAGATAATTTTCAATTTGGAATTTTATTTCGTTAAGCCTTACTGCAGTTTGTTAGTAGTTGAAAACTGAAAAGATATTTATAAATGTTTGAATAGGCCACTGAAAATATTCTATAATGAGTTTAATACCTACTTTATTTGATATTATTCAAAATTGAGTGACGGTAAACATAAATTCTTCAAATTAAGTTTAAAATGAAAATGAAATTGAAATCATTATTCAAGGTAAATTTCACAATTGAATTTTGAATTTTATATACTTAATTAAATAATAATTTTTATCAATTTATGTTTTCGCCGAAGCTACCAAGTAAAGATCAAAGGCTACTGAAGATGAGCTTGTATTTTAGAGTTACAAGAACCGGCCCCCGATATGAAATGAAGGATTATTTACTTTCTAAGAAGAGGAGGATGGTTTCCCGCCTCGAAATTTACGGAACAAACACCGAAGTCCTCATAAATACTTCTGGTGCATTATACTACATTTTCAAATATCAAAAGCATTGAATGTTATTTGAAGACGAATAGTATAGATCGACAAATCGCCTAAAAGTACATGGAGCGTAAGCACGATATGACCGCTGATATTTTATTTGACCATCTCTCTGAACACAAAACTTTCCGATATTGCGTCCATCAAACGGCACTCAGATAGCACGCTATTGATATTGGATATCTGCTGGGATTTAAGGCGGAAATTTGTCCCTCGGATACAAGACAGACTATTTCCTGAACGTCAGCGACAAATCTTGCTCTTAGTCCGTCTTGTTTCTCCTCAGTTCTAAGAAACCTGCCACTGTCTATGAATCAATCCCGTTAAAAGAAAAAAAAGCATTATAAATCGAAAAACCAGGAGATATGATTTTAAAGCTTGAAATTATGATTTTACTCACTGTTGTCGTTACAAAAATAGAAATTTGTAGTAAATGGGGATATATTACAAAAATTATCACGTAGGATAGCCAACTTAGAAATTACAGAATTTTCTTTTATGACTTCCTCCACTGATTTTAATATAAAAAATTCTTTTATCGTTTGATGGATTAAATAATTCACACAATTCAAGATCGTTTCACGTAATAATCTATGCATCTTTTCAACTGACCTAAAAACTTACACATAGAAATAGTAACTCTTCCCCCCTCATTTTATAGTTTCCAAAAAAAATTTAACAAGTGTTTCCCGGTAATCGTTTTGTTTAAATTTGAAATTATAATCCTGTTAATGATAATAGGCCACAGAAACAATAATTATGGTGCCTGGCTGAATTATTTTGCTGAGGATGGGGATTATCTAAGGTGAAGGAGCGTTATAGGGCACAAAAGTGGGGCTCAACACGTTTCTCAATCGCTTGGGGTTGGTTAGTGAAAGGAGAATGGAATTGATTAGATTGAATAGAAACGAAAATAAATTTACAAGGAGATTAACGTAACAACTGCCTGGAAGTGATGTAAAAACTCGTGGAAAATGAACAACTTACACATCTAAAATAGCATGTCTCTTGAGACATATTAAATCACAGGTTAGATATTTTTGAAACAAGTATTAGGGTGGATATGAACGAATTTATTAATCGAGTCCAAAAACTCACTTCGATGAAAGTCTTCGAGCTCTAAAGGTAAACATTTACCATATTTGAGTTCATAATTCACAAGATATTCCAGAAAAACTGTTTGCGGAGTATTATCAGGAGGAAATAGAAAATTTAGTATACTATATATGCGTTGATAATGATGCTTAATTCCTGAAAATTAAATATAATTTCCTGTAACTTCTGTTTAATGTATAATACCCATTCTGGTTACCTTATGCGTGAAAGCAACAAGCAGAGAATATTTTAATCCAAACTTTATTATTACAGAAAATAAAATTTAAGATACAATAATGGTTTTCTTCTGTATAGATTAAATTATTATAAAGGCTAAAACAGATAATTAAAAATTATAATTTAACTTAACATGTTTTATCCTTTTATTAATTTAATAAATTTTAAGTATTTTTTCATATCTAAAATTTATATCCATATAATTATATTGTAAATAATTGTTTCGGTGCGAATGTTGATCCTTTCATTTGGACTGATGCTGTTAAATTAAATTATATTTTTAATTGCCTGTTTTATTCTTTCATTAATTTAATAAATTTTAAGAATTCTTTCATTTCTGAAATTTATATCTACATAATTCTATTGTATTTATTTTTAGACGTACATTAAAATTCTTCTACATATAATTTGTTTTCATAATATTTTATTGTGCACCTGATCACATCCTAAACAAGAACGAAATTTGTAATTTAAGAATTGATTAATTTTTTATCTATGAAATTGTTTCTGACGTATTGGCCATTCTATTATTTTATGAATTCAACTAATGTTAGATAAATATTAATATTAGGAAAAGAATTTCTTGAATGTATCTGTATTAATTATTTCATTTCACTGTTTGGTTTTATGTGGCTGTCATTGATAATAAATAATAGGAACAATTAACAAGTCTTAACGTTGCAATTGATGGCAACCCATAGTTTTTGTAGTTTTCTGTGCAAGTTAATGCAGGTGTCACGTGCTTTACAGTAGATCGTGCATTTCATTCGTATGTAAGAAGGGATGATGGTCAGTCTAGATTGATTAAGATGACGAGGTAATTAGTAATGTCTCTTTGAGTCTGTGGCCTACTGACACAGAGCCCTTTGATGCGCCGTGGTGTCGCTTAATGTGTCGCTGGAGGCTGCTTTGAGCTTCACTGCTAATCTGCTAAGCACACTATAATCCCCACCTCAACTCCCCGCCTGACATTTATACATTGCGCGTTATCTGCAGTCTTGAGTCTCTGTACCGAAATAAAGAGCAAACATCCGGACGAACATGAAGGTAAATGAACGTCGGCGTCGTTATTGTATTATAACTATTTATTCCCACAATTTTGAAAATTAATTTCTTACATTTTAAACCGATAAGCTATTTGAGATGCATGGACGAAATATTTTGCAATCCTTCCAAAACTTTACTCGAACAATTCATTCAATATTTTAAATAATTTCCACCTCAATTTTAACTTCACTATTGAAATTGAGTTGGATCACTCTCTTAAATTTTGATGTTTTCATGTAATTAATTGTTCTATATATATTTTACATAATTTTATTTTGAATCATCATGTTTATAAAATTTAATTTTTTTGAGATTAAGAATTTATCATTTAATTGAAATTTATAACACCTGACGCGGTCCCAGAAAATGAGGGGTTAACGTCGTGTTCATTTTGTTACAATGCTGTAAAACTTTTATAATAAATTCTGATTATTAGGTTGATGGTTTTTCATTTATTTAAAGACGTCGGATTAGTATAATTGTTGATGTAGCTTCATTCGCGCCAACCAATTCATTGTGCAAAATGAATATTGTAAGTATAAAAATATAACAGCCGTCGTTGCTGTTATATATATAATATAATATATAAAATTATTAATATAACATAAAAATTAAATTGAAATGATAAAAGTCTAGGAAGTTGTGTTGTCAAAATTAGCAAATATTTAGAACAGAATATTTAAATTATTCCGAAATTTCTCTCAGGGTTTACCGAAATCATTGACATTCTCCAGAATGCGGTTTCCTGTTTGTGACGGCTGATTTGCCTGTCTACGTAGAATCGTCCGGATTGTTCCCGCTACTGTCAAACCACAAACAATATTATTGCAACAATATTTCTCGGAATTCACTGCTCTAACTTCTCTTTTCGACGGTATTAAGTTTGCCCGGTATTCCCCCAAATTCTCGTGCCACTCTCTCTGTACAAAAAATTCTTCCATCTGCTCGGCTTTATATTCCACGCACCTCTTACTGTCAAGCGATCATTTGGAGACTTGCATCTTTCGTTTGTCATTTGCGACAGCAGACTTGCGTTTAGCATACCATCTTATCTTTATCCCATAAAACGAGCTGTCCGCTCGCAATATCTGTACGTAAATCTACTCTAAAATAAATCATAAAAGAATAAGAAACTAATTAATTCAAAAGTTCTTTCTCGCTATCAACATTGCATTCGAGCTTAAATGGAATAAAGAATGTACTGTCGCAAAAGTATTTATATAATTGAATTACAAACAATAAGTCCTTTAATTTATAAACTACACATAATTATATCTGTAATGATAAATTAACAAAAATTATACAATTTAAAATTATGAAAGTTTTGTAGTTAATTACAACTGACAAATATTAAAAATAGGTACTCGGGCAGTATTACACAGTTTTTTTCGAATGGTTCAATTTAAGGGGAAAATGCTAAATATAAATGTATATGATGGATGAATACATTTATAGAGTTATAAATAATAGTTCTTGACGGCGCCATATGAATCGTTACGTTTGAGAGATTATGATAAAACGTGAATAAAATATTTCTGTTCGTATAAATTAATAGAAATATTCTAATATCTAAATTTACCTAAGAGATCATTTTGGTGTTCTTGTAATCATAAATATAATTGTTGCAAAACTATAGTAACTTATAAATACTTATGTTATGCCAAATTTGTTTTATTAATATGGCAGTTACGCGGCAATAAATCGATGCCTGAAGTATACTTACAATAATATTTAAATTGCTTTGAAGTCTTACAGCCATTTCTTCTGTCGATTTTAGAGATCTATAATAATGAGATGCACGAATTTCTCTGTTGTAAAAGATACAAAGAAAACCAAAACCCAGAAAATTCTCAAAAGTGCTTTTCCACTTCAGCATATGACCGGAAAATAAAAATTATAAATGCTAATTCTCTAACAGAGTAATAAGAACCGCTTCGTATTACAGTTGTTAATAAATAAAGGATTGTTTCTTACATTACCGTTGGAAAGTGAATATAAAGTTTCATTCATGAATATGAAACACTGGACTTCTCAAAAATAAAGTCTGTTTATCTACATGAAACCATTTTGACCTTTACTTTCGAGATTCTCTCCGTTTTTCTGAAATAAGTTTGTTATTTTTACCGGATTTAAATAATAATATTAATAGGATATATAGATGATAATGATCAGGTTTACAACAAACGTTAGGAAATTTTAATTTTTGGTCAATTTAATACCTTACTGTAGTAATATTGCTGGAAGTGTGTAGCTGGCTTTTCCAATATTCAATATTCTATGAACAAACACATACAGTAAGTCGGAAGAACGAAACTCAAACTATCGAATCGTAGGAAGTAAATGCTTGTTTACTGCAGAAAGTGAAAAGTACTTATTTACAACCTTACAGTCCGCCTCGCACATCAATAATAACTGTTTTATTATTGCATAGCTTTTCATATATATATATATATATATATATATATATATATATTAATACGAAGAAGAACGCAAAGAATGTAAACCCTTATAGGAATATATAAAACCATTACATATTCTCCAGTTAAATGTAGCGAATTTTTTTTATAGTCCTAGGATACATTTTCCGGTACTTGAATATATACACCTGTCAAATTGTGCCAATATAACTCAGAGCTGAGAAAGGGCCTTTTTATTTTTAACAGATTTTTCGCTCCCAGGAAACATACTTTTTCCAAGAACATGATTCTGTGATATTATTTTTATTATTTCAAAACTATGTAGTAAAAAGTATTATTATTAAAAAAATATTTTCGTTCCTGTCGTCGTCAAAAGTAAGAAACGAAACAATATGCAGAAATATTGACCTTCATGAGATACACTTTTATCGATAACTGTGAAATATGACGTTCAGGAATTCCTAAATAATTGTGGTTTGTTGAATTGCTATTGCACTATTACTTAAAAACATCCTGGAAGGGCTGATGTTTTTGAGATGATTCAAGATCGATGTTACAGATTCTTTTAGGGATGTGTACCAAAATTTAGTTTTAGTTTCATTGATGTCATTACTCCATTACTGAATAAATAGAACATTTATGTAAAATAATCAATGGTTAACACAATTTTAAGTGACTATATAATAAAATACGAGAATCAGAAAATACTTAAAAGCCCGTGAGTTTATTTTCTATATTAATTAGAAAGTTGGAATATTTTATTAATTATTGAAAGCATTTAATGAGTGAAACAGAAAAGTAAAAGGCAAAAGACAAACAAATATTTTGTAAGTATATAACTACACTTTAAATGATACACGCTAAATTTTAATCCTATTAGATTTCGTCATCTTCAAAGACATTACGCTGACAACGTTGCCTACTACTCTTTGCTGTTATAGGGAACAGAGCATAAAAAATCATCAAATGAATACATACATTCATTTACTCTGGAGAAGGGTACAAATTGCTTCTTCTATTACCCCGTGAGTTGAGTTACCGAGAAGAATTATATTATAATATCTGCGTGCATAATTAAGAGCCAGCAATTCCTATTGTCAGAGGTCTATAAAGTTTTGTAATTTATTGACTTCACAAAAAGAGTGTCTTTATTTTATTCGATTACTCCTCTAGATATTTGTTAATAAGACGTGCTTAGGACTATTATATATTACGTGTTAAAAAATAGCTAGCGTTCAGTAAGAATTTTTTTCTAACACTTTCAGTAAATTTATAATAGTTCATTATTTTTGAAGAGTAGAGATTTTGTGTCATGTGTCAAGGCATGGAAACGGACATGCTGCGTCCCCACAGCAAAGCCTGTCTCCTCCAGGCGCCGGAAGGACGTGGGACAAATACCGAAAGCCCGATCTACCCAATGCATTTTACACCACGGTTTTCCTTACATCACACTTACGTGTATATAGTCATGGTTCCCTGGATATAACATGGATGATCCTCAGAGTACACTGTTACCAAAATAAGAGTATTAATGGTTATAATTGATTAATTTTAATAAAATTTTAAGAATCCTGGAAATTGTGAATTTTCATTAGTAAAAATTATATTACGCAGGCTGTTGATACAGATTGGCTTCCTGAAATATTTTTGGAAGTGTTAATCGGGTATTCCATTGCGTGAGTACGAGAAAGGAAAGAGACCTTACAAATCAGCAAAGAATTGAGAAGTGGAAGCAGAAACAAGAAAATCAAGAAAGAGACCATAACAGGAAGAAAGAGAAAAGTGATCACCAGCTAGGAGAGAAGAAGCCGAATGTTAGTATAATACATGAAGACATACTCCAACGTTTCTAATAACAACGAAAGAAATACATCAAGAGATCGTGTACGGGAGTCTGACCACACATATAATCGACTAGGTTAGACAAACTACCTTGGAATAAAATAAAATTCGAACGGAAATTCCGGAGTAAATAATTAAAAACGGAAAAAAAATTATAATAAAACAGATTGCGCTATTAACAACGAAATTGTAATAAAATACACAACTTTTGATAAAGTAGTAAGGTAATGGAACCCAGTGCCATTAAATGTGTATGAAACAATTCTGAAAACTCTACTTGACGTTCTATAAAACGTTTCATACTCAAAAAAACGTTTAGTTAACAAGAGACCGGAGAAAATCTATTATTTATGAAGCGTTGTTTAAATGCTCACTTCTTTATCACTTTCATTTATATTTTTTCAATATTAATTTTCATATATTAACGATATATGATTTATGGTCACTTCTGTCTGTATATGCCATTACACACAAATAAGTAATATTAAATTAAATTCAGCCCAAATGAGCCACGATTTTATTTACATTTCCTTCCATACTAAGACGAACGTTCTAGGCAGGAAAACGACATTTTTTGTTATTATATATTGAAACTATTTTCGTTTTAGAATGGTGGCTAAATCTTGAATGTTTGCGTCCTTTTTTCTTCACATTACATCTCTTATTCTTTTTTGTTGTTGAGGATTTTTGAGGATGACCGTAAACTTGCGACATACATTCGTAAAGGTGTTCCGAATCGCAAGTGAAAAATCTGAGCGTTATTGTGAAATGTTAGGTCAACACTGCTCGAGTATGCATCGTGGTGAACATTTACAGGGAACAGCTGATAGAAAATGCAAACTGCCAGAATCCGCATCGTGCATACAAATTGATTTTAATAGTACATTGATTTGATTCAACAAGTAAATAAATGATTACCGGCAGGGTGAGTGGAGTTTACTTGACACTAGCATGTTTAACCGCGTTACGTTGTATTTATTAAATTGATTCCTTCACTGTTTCGTAAGAATATAGGCAAACGTCGAGTTTAGACCGACACATTAATCGAATTACAACATAAACACACATTTATCGTTCAGCCAAAATAAATACATATTGTTGTGATTTTTTTTTTCATCGAGCACTAATATTCGATTAAAAATCAAAGATATGTAGTGAATTACATATAAATAGCCACAAACAAACCAACAAGAAAACACGTACACCATTTCTTCTACCTATTGGTTGTACTTCTCAAGTACTAATCTTAGACTAAATTAATAATAAATAAGATAGCCAAATAGAGACAAATAAGTGACAATGCAACAATAGCTGAAAATGTAAACCAAGAAATAGGATTATCAAAGGAAGATTCTGCTTCGATAATAGAAGATATATTCGATGAAATAAATACAAGCGTGGCAAAGGATGGAATAGAGGAAATATCGTAATTTGGAACATTCTTGGTCGAAAAAAAAAGGAAAGGCCAGGAAATATACAAAATACATCAGATTAAGTGGAGATTCAAGAAAGAAACTCAGTTTCTTTCAGACCTTTAAACACTATAAAAAAAATCAATAAAGAATCAATGAATAAGGTAAAATTATTTTACACAATTGGGGAAGTAGCTGAAGAGCTACGTTTGGAACAGTATATTTTAAGATTCTGGGAAGGTCAGTTTCATCAAATTAAGCCTACAAAGCGTAAAGGAAGAAGGCTATATGATAGTAAGTGTATAGAGGCTATAAAGAAAGTGAAATACATGTTATATGATAAAGGATATACAATAAAAAAGATAAACAAATAAGTGATAATATATAAGGCAACAATAGGTGCAAATATAAAAAAAGAAATAGGATTATCACAGGAAAACTCTTCTTCGATAATATAAGATATATTGGAGGAAATAAAGACAAGCGTGGCAAAGGATGGAATAGAGAAAATATCGTAATTTGGAACATTCTTGGTCAAAAAAAAGGAAAGGCCAAGAAATATACCTCTCTCGTCCATTCGCCGCTTTCCGTAATACTATAGGGCGCCATATAATTTTTGTTTAATAAGAAAATAATCAAACTTAACAATAACTTTTATTGTATCGAGACATAAGATACATATATCTGCAGGGCATGGCTTATTTATCGACGACAAATTTTAAAGGCCTTATAAAATCTTCAATAATTCTATGCTCCAATGTTTTGAGCTCTTTTTCTGGAGACTCGGCCCCACACCCTGACGAGAACTACCCGGGAACATCGACGCGCGCGCTTAATTCGTCTCAACTTAACAATCCCCAACAATAGACGACGCGGCAAGATGATGCCGACAAAGACAATAATACAGCAAGATATAATTGACATGTTATAATAAATACCACACAACGTTTCGGGATACCTTGTTCCTTTCTTCAGGTGCTAAGAAGAGCCCAGAGCGAAACAACTGCACTCGTACAAACAGGCACTATGAAACTCGACTTTGCTACAATCCCTTATTATTACGATTAACCTTCTGCTTTCCCATTGTCATTGTACCCTTATTGTTACGCTAACCATTTTGCCTTCCCATTGTCGTTGATTTTTCTTCAATTATTTTGAGTTCTGCAAACTGACGAGTTGCAGTTGTGTCGCTCTAGGCTCTTCTTAGCCCATGAAGAAAGGTACAAGGATCCCGAAACGTTGTGTGGTGTTTATGATATCACTTATTTGTCTATCTGTTTTATTATTAAATATCATTTCAACTTAAACTCAACTATATGGGCGGGAACCAGTCAAATACAAAAGAACAAAGATATGAAGTCAAAGATCTCAAGTGGCCAGTAGGAGTTAATAGATTTTACGAAGTGCATATGTGCCACTCTGAAAATCAACAGTAAAATTACATTTCAGTCCAATATTTTTCATTTCCGAGAAAGCTAATGTTTTATTTATTAGTTATTATTAATTTGTATAAATGATAAAATTATTAAACCACAATTGATGCCCAGTAATTTATTCTGTTAACAATTTATAGAAACATTTGCCCGCAAAAATCATATATACCCTTAATTGTGGTTTTATAATTTAATCTTATAAAGAAATGTTTTGTTGCCATATAAATGCAATTATTATACGAAGATAAAAATACAATCCGTGAATAAATATATGCACTAAGGAAATAAGATCGCCTTCGAAAGAAAATATGTGAAATTATTATTACTATCATTATATTAAAAATGCCGATAAATTTTTGAACCAACAAATTAGGGGAAACATGTACAAAAATGTATTCAAACTACAATCCTCTTCATTTTGTTATCCTGCAATATCCATGACAAGATATTTGTTTTTCTGGTACAATACGACACATATTCGCATTTTTTTTACTATTGTGTCATTAAATCTAAAGTCCGACCTACTTCAGATCGTATTGAAGATCAATAACCGACAACGCAGCACACACACACACACATTTTTGCTAACAATAAAAGCAGATTTCTCTCGGGAAAGAGCTGCAGGCGCCCGCATGCTACAGCACAATAATTTTATCAGAAACAAGACTTTGCAGCTTTTATCAGGACACAACTTTTATTTAATTACTTCATTCCGGACAATTGTATCATTCTGGCTCAGCTCACTAAACGAATAACTGGGTAAAACTAGCAGCTCTCCCATTAATGGGGAGTTTTTATTTTTGCACGGTTACATCGGTTTTTCTGTTTTCTTCAACTATTTTCTGTACAATTTAAAATAAAATGTACGTGTTAAAAAGACAAGGTACATTGCGGTGGTGGGATTTGATTGAATTTCTGGAATGGGATGTTTATTTAAGTTTTTGAAATTTACATTTATTATAAAACACTAACGTTGGTCGTAAAAGACACGCACAAATTCTGTGATCGAGTGAGTTGGATTTTTAGCTTAATTTGTAATTAATTTAGAGTTCAACAAAATTTTTGCTGTGGTAGCTTTATATATTCAAGTATAATTCGCTAATAAATCAATTCTAATCAACTAAGAAGTTCTTACTTTTGATAGTTCCCATCTTGTATGAAACCTTGGGATTTAAAATCAATCTCCAGTCGTAAACGTCGAAATTTCATTAGCCCCTTGAGTGCTTTCTCTTGATTTATTTACTCATAAACCTATTTCTTATTTTTTCTCTAGCTAAAATTCTTACTCGTTCATCTTCTCTGATTTTGATGTATACTTATAAAAGTTAAAAAAATCTTTCGACACAGTAGACGACGAGTGGAAATTTATAAATTTTCATCTGAAATAATTTGGAATTGGACTGACTTTAAGACAGTGCCAGGTGCACATCTTAGAAAATAGAGTTTACATTCCCATTTAAAAGGGAAAATAGCAGGAATTATGTTTCACTCAAACTTAATCTTCTATTTCCAAAAAAAACTTGTTTGTATAAATTGTATTTAACATCTGTTTGCAAGTATAAAATTATTTACAGCACTTGATTACATCGACTTTTCGTAAATTGTCATGGTCAGAACAGAAATAATCAGAAGTAGATGGTATTATTTTACAGAAATTATTTTACAGAAAATATTTCACTTTCTGTTTGTCAATTGTACCCACACTGTCCTCGTCACAAATATTGAGCAGCCCTTCCTGAACGAAACATCGTCCGTTTGTTTATTCGCGTTCGATACGCTACGGTACAAATTTGAAACGTATTTTACTTTTTGTAGTTTCACAATTTTAATATTTCCTGGTATTTTAAAAATAAGTATCCTAAATGTCCGTAAATTGCTAGATTTAAGGTGCATGTTAAGAAACAACGATTTCGAGTCTCAGGACAATTTGTGAATTGCTAACAATTTAACTAATGGGTTGTTTCGATAGTTCATGTCCAACGCGCATCATTAAATATTTACGAAGGAAAATATTAATATAGGAAAATAATTGCTGTATTTAATAGGAAAAAGGATTCTAAAACTACTGAAAAATAAAAACGGGAATTATTTTTGACAATAGTTGCTTATGAAAAATTCTATTTGACTACTAAAACCAACAGAAGAGGTTTTTAAAATGTTCGTAATGCAAATATAAATAAAAATTATTTGGATTACTAAACGAAACATCGGCGAGCAGAGGCGGTGTATGTCAATATATGTAATTGCAACGTTAATTTTGATTTTAAGATTGAGGCCTTTCCTCTGCCATCAGTTTCAATTGAAAAAAAATTGAATAAGACTAAAATGTTATTATAATAAACAGAAACGAAAACCTTACTGTGACTAGTACCTTGGAATTCTGACTACCATATCTGCATACGGACTAGACGCAACGTGGATCGAATCCAGGCGGGAGTATTTTTTATTTTCTATTAAGTGGCGTATGGAGGACTGACGACATCAGTATCAGGCTTTTCAGTTTAATTTAATAATTTTTTCACTCAAAGCCCAGAGTTACCTATAATTGAATATCTTGAAAGACGCTCGTAAATTAATTAATTTTTTTTCATCGCAATTAATCATAATAACATTATTATTATTATTAAATAGTTTTTGATCTAAAGAACTACTCATCTCTATACTTCTTCTTTTCGTTTCTTAAATTTGATCCCTGAACGCTGTTATACTGAAAAAGAATAATTTCCTGTCTGAGACAGAAAGTCTGCAGGAAGGAAAAGTTTAAATTTCTTTGTGAATGCGTCATGAAATTTTTTGGCTAAAATTTGTCGGTAAATATTGAAACTCCAGTTTCAACAAACATGTACTCACGATTCAATTTTCAAATTTATAGTGAACGAATGTCTCTATCTCAGTATTTAGAAGCTATAAACCGGGTGTTCTCTGGTGCAAAGGAACATTTATTGCGTGTCTAAATACATTAAACAAGACGAAGTGTTTATTTCAGAATAGAATTAATGCAATTAAGTGTGTCTAGCTGACTGGCATCATCATGTTAAAGTCTCGCAAGGGGAAGGGGAAAAATTTAATTGATAAGCAACACACGAGGTAATTAAAAGCAAAAGGACAATTCATAGCGTCAGCCGACTGCACATAGTGACTTGTCTGTAAAATTATTGGGTACGTTCTCTATGCGATGCTGACGTAAGAGCTGATTCTGCTCATATTTGAGCAAAGGTATAGACTTTCCGCCATTCTACCGTTCAGCCGACCGTTGGGCGAATCTACAGCCTCTATCGACCGGTACACTAATTGCCAATTATCCAGAACAGTTTACCAAACACAGTTCCCATATCAATCATGGAGGAGGATCCAGCAGAAACAGCCTCATGTGTCTTCAAGAAGAAATATGTAAAATGGAGGTAGGACTCTTTCATACGCAATTATATTAGTAATATTGTTAATTGAGATTTCATAGTCTCGCTGGAAAAAATGAAAGTGAAATTTTAGAGGAATGGGGACAGGGAGAGTAATTGTAATTGGTTGAAAATGTAGGACAAAAATATAGAACAAAGGTAAAGAAATAAAAGACAACTGTACGTTTTAAACAGACATTTTAACTTCAGGGTGGTTCAGTTAGAACAATATCAGAGAAGAAAAGAGTTTTATTCGTCATTTTTCTTTTCTTCTTTTCTTACTTCTGACCTTAACATTATGTTACTATTTCCGAATTATATTTCGTTTCTTTACTAGATTGATCTTTGCACAGGCCTAAAAATTCACCTTCTAATTCCAGCGGTCAATCTACATAAAACCTATTTAATAATAGTCCAAATAGATCTTGTGTACGGCGGTAATACAGAAATAATGAGCAACGACGAGAAAGTCCACTGATGTAGTCTAGTGCCTACAATTCTACATCCATGCTTCATACATTATGCATATACAAGTACTGTAACCTACTTTTCGCTTCCGGAATGACAGACAAAAATTTTATTGGGGTTCGTCATGATATATATCATATGATTTTTTTAAACAGCCAACAAAAACATGTGGTAGATTAAGCTATTATTTACAAAGGAAAAGTAAGTTTAAAAAGCCCATGAATAATTTACTGATGTGCGTCAAAGCTATTTATATCAACATATTAATTATAATCTATAACTGATCGTGCCGTCTCTTCTTGAGTCACCTTTGATTGATTCATTTGTATTAACTCTTCTTATTTTATAATTTCACGTCTTCAGTCATGGGAGTGTACCTTATAACTGTCCACCCTTCCGAGCCAGCAGTCCACCGCGCTGTCCTAAAATAACAGCTACCAGCCCTCGGAAATTCACTGTTTTTCGGAAGAGTTATTTTGTCACTTTACAGTACAGCGATTCATAAGCCTAGAACTAATAATAGTAAACACGAATTAAAAAATGACTTCGATATTCACGTCTATGGGGGATGAACTAGACAATTCAAAGACGCAAACTGTCGTCTGTCTGGATAACCGTGGTAGCTCACGTTACGTCTAAACAGTTCATGGGGTCTAGCTACTAACTAGGGGAGATACACCAATAAGATTTGCGTCACTTTCTGGTTATAAGAAAAATGTCATGTCTCGTATGCCATCTGTTAATCATTTTAGCTGAATATTAGAACGATAATATCCGATCATGGAGGTCAAGCGATTCAGTGTCTGAAACACTAAAGAAGTAGTAAAATCGTATGGAGATACGTGTATTTCTTTAAATAATAATTATAACGGAATGAAAAAAATCTCAATTCAGGGAAAATTGCCAATGCTTACTAATTTAAGAAATGCGCATAATTAAGGAAAGTATAAAAAATTGCGATACGCAGTATAAAATTTTCCACCAATTGACCAATTATATGGAGCGAAAAATGTTCTTTATTATATTCAAATTGTATTCAAGAAAGATATTCTGAAATTATATGTGTGATGAAGGACAGAAGTCCAGGCGATTGGAAGACCTGAAATGGAGCTTCGCAAATGTGGCGCATCAAAAGAATGCTGATAATGAAATGGACCAAATAAGTTAGGAATGAGAAACTTTTAGAGTACATATGTGGGGAAAGAATTCTTTGGAACACGTTTGAAAGAAGCCGAAGCAGGCTGATGGTGGAACGTAATGACTCATCCGAGTTTGATCAATTCATTGATATAGTAGGGGAAGACAGAGATTCTCGTGAATAGATCAAGTAATTAAGGTTACCAGAGTGGGATAGTTTCCTATCTGAAGAGGATGAATATGGACAGATTAATATCGACAGCCACATCAAACCAGACTGATGACGCGAGATAAACTGATACTTGCAGGTAGACGGCAGATATTCATTGGGGCGAAATATTATATGTCTGTATAATATAAATAAAGGGGCGCCGAAAATCTATAGACAGTGAAAATATAGTCAAATTTTTACATTTCATAAAATTATACAGGACTCTGAAACGTTTCACAGTGTCCAATCACAGCGCACGTAAGCAACAGTTGCTGTTATTAAGTTGCCCATGATCATTCCTTATTCCATAGAGATTTTAAACGCACTAATTAAGATAATTTATATTTATAATACAGACCTAATGCCTGAAGTTTCATAGAAGGTTGTGCATTGTAAAACAACCACTTTATTTTGAAAACTGAATATATAAACAGGTTTTTAGTTTACAAAAATACTAATAACGTAAACTGAGAATCTTTTATACAAAAATACTAATTTTAAATTAAAAACAAATAAGACTGGATTAATGGGAGAATAACATTTTAAACTGAAAATCTTTAAATATTAAAACACTTCTCAAATTACATAGCGCATGCTTTCATAGTTCAGTCGTAATAAAATCCTTTGCTTACTCAGAAAAGGGTGAATTATTAACAAACGTGCCACAATGTGTTCAATGAAATCTGGAGATCTAAAACGGTGAGAATTTATTCTCTTTAAACATATTAATGTAATGTGATGGTTTTGAAACCTCTATTTAACCAAAAGTATTTTAAATATTGTATTTGCAGGGAGTTGAACTTAATTTTTACTTTCATATCTTTGTTTCACTGTCCATACTGGCATAACGGACCTAAGTTTATAATAGGAAACAATCTTTATAAAATTAAATATTCAGTAAAACTACACGATTGTCGTGAATGTAAATTTTCAGAGTTGTCTAGCAACTTCACGTATCTATTATGAATCTTTCTATGAATTCATAGAGCCACAAACTTCCCTATCTCGTTCACCTCAAATCTTCTGACTTACGACACGAAAGAAGGAACACTTGCTGCGACTTGCTATCGTGCCAGTTTAATGTCGCTGAGCTTCAACCTCCATTTATCACGACGGTCTTCTGTCTAAACTAAGGTGTAACATATAAGAAAAGCCGAATACAGGAACGGAATACAAATGAGTCTTAACGACGCAAAATCTCACAGGTTCACACACAAAAGTCCACCGAAAATGATTTATAATAATATTCGAATATATAAAAATTATTACATCTTGACCTTTAATTACTTTTACAAAATTTCAGCTTTTACATAAAATAAGAATATTTGAAGGACTTTATTTGTTTCAACCTTTTTTATATTTATTTTTCTAGTATTATTTATTGGAATCACATTGACTAAGCGACAGTGTAAATAAATTTAATATTACTAAAATATCATCACCATTTTTCTGTATCTGTATGAACGTGGCAGAACGATTAATTTTTACGAATATTAAAATTTTTCTTAAAATCTTTGCTTATTAATGTGCAAATAATAAAAATACTTTAATACACTCCTGTTTGTTACTTTGCTACAATTAATTTTTCCTCAATCTGTATTACAAAAATTCAAAACATTTCCATAATTCAAGTTATTGTAATACGTTTCGGACCCGACTTATAAATGTAATTTTATATACAACATGATTTATATTGCAATTGTCACCAATTTTTAGCACAGTAAATTTATTAAAATTTTAGCTGAATTAAATTTCGAGATGAAACGTCAGTGAATGTTGAAATAATCCGTTTTCTTATAAAACCACCGATCAAAATCGCTGATCAATACTTTTAAATTTTGCTTTCGTCTTTCTTTAACAATAATAAACTACCATGTATACTTTTCCTACTGATATTGTGGACTTCACAATTATTAATTCTATGCCTTTCAATCACTAAATTTTCTGACATAATGGCAATTATGTAAAACTACCGTAAATTAATAGAATTTTATTTCTATAATGTGAAAGATGAAGACAAAATGAAATAATTAGTCAACTACAGAATAAATTTTAGAATATTTATTATTTAAATTAAAGGTCAGAATGGAAAATCTAGACCGGAGCGGGAATTGAACGCGGGTCTCCAGCTAACTACCTGATGCTCTAACTACTGAGCCATCCGAGTCGACTCCTGGCCTAGTACGAGATTTATCCATCCATTGTATATATAGTCAGAGCCAGACTTCATCTACAGTTCACTGAATCACAAATTCTTCACGGGTTCGATTCCCCATCCGGTCGAGATTTTCCCCTTCCTGAACTTTAATTTATTTTTAAAATAATCATTGCGTGATATATTGCGGAGCTTCGTTGAACGTTTTCCTTATCATATATTATTTAAAAAAATATATTTATTCTTTTATAGGGTAAAGAGTGAACGTAGATTTTTTTTAGGGCAACAGGCTACATGAGGGTGATCCAAAATGGGGCTACTCCTCTTTAATAGCATAGGAAGGGATTTGAAAGGGGGGATGCGGAAGGGTAGAGGAAGGTAGCCAAGGGTTACTAGGACCCCCGGGCTATATTTTAAGGATCCTACCTGACATTCGCCTAAAGAAATGCAGGGAAAACCCTAGAAAAACCTGCATCAGGTAGGTCGGGCATTGGGTACTTGTCCCACGCCCTTCCGATAGCGGGAGAGGAGTTTGCTGTGGGGACGCAGCATTCCCTTCTCCGTGCCTCGACCAGTTTAGGAGGCAGCTGGCCGACTATTCCAATGGGAATAGCGAACAACTCTTACCGTATGCCCAAGGTCTGCGACCCGGAACATACACCTCTCAAAACAGGCCGAGGTGTCTCGGCTTGTGGGAACCTTAGTTCAAAAACGGAGAGGAAAAGGCATACCCAAAGGTAGCCCCTTCGTATCTCTCCTAAAAGGTTCTACCTGCGAGAGAAAATCCCTCGCAGGTTACCTGCGAGAGAATCCTCTCGCAGGCTTCTTTTTCATTAGTGAACATAGAAAAATTTAATATAAATATGAAATAAAAAAATAATTGCCTGCACACTGATTAAATAAAACTACTTACAAAATAAAAACAGCTGTAAATCGATATCGAAGACAAATGAAATGAATAAAAGTTTGCTAATACGGTTGTTCTAGTATCGTGAAGTTTTAATTCTTATCCGTTAAATGAAAGAAAGTATCTATAAAATTATGTAAATAAAGAAAATTCGTATTTCGTTAATTATTAAAATTTTTAATTCTTAACTGTGCGATTCAATTTTTAATTTACGACTGCAGAAGGAGTTCTTGGATATTTTACATGTAGGTATAGCAGGGACTCTATGTAACTGCTCCGTATTCCACTCTATTTCAGCATTCATGTAACGCACCTCCATCTTATCCACGACAAATGGGGAACAAACAATGTGTAAGCCAGCTTTAAACAACAGTTCCCGGTTTCGCGCGTTATTAAAGTAGTAATTTTTATCTGTCTGCACAACTTGCTTTTATTGCATTGAAAAACAGAGGAGCTGATTTTGTTTTAGGCTTGCAGCTAAATTCACCGAGTAATTTTCTCGTATGTAATTTCTTTATGCTTTGTTCTCGAATTGCTAATAACGAAATAACTTTTTTCGCCCACTGTGCTTTCTTTTTTTTACATAATCATATTCCTGAGTTTATAAATGTATTTTAGCAAGTAAATGATAAATATAATTCCACAATGTAAACCATTAATTATTACGAGCAATACATTTTTTTATTTAGACATATGATTCCATAAATTTATGATTAATTTAAATGCCAGTTGAAAAAGAGTTTTTAAGGCTTATTATTTGATGTAAATAATCAGAAAAGAGACAATGATTTAATTAATATTATACAATGCTAACTACGAGAAATAGCAATGAAAATATAACCTTTGTGAGTGAAGAGATGTTACGTGGATAATGTCGAAATGACATGAAATGTAGCTGAATAATTAAGTTAAAAATGTATCAGTGTAATACAAAGTACACTTTTAGAAATTAAACTTCTACAGTTGTTTTATAACTATACTAGCTGGGTGCCCGGCGTTGCCCGAGATGTCATTTATCTATAACCATCCATAAGACTCCAATTTTGGTTACTTTTGCGTTATTTTTATGTAAAGCTCCTCGAACCCTATCCCTAAATGTGCTCTCCTCCCATGCCGAAGGGGGATGAAGTCATTGACTAAATATATCGGCCGTTTTTACATGTTAGAAGATGACCACCCCCACAAATATGCGATAATGAAAAAGAATGTATTCCATGCAAAAATCGGCCGATTACATTGTCTGAAAATTTATTCCCCCGACCAACACCTCCCAAACCCGTCGCGTTACCTAGGTTGTCACAATTATATTCAGCGACATTCATAGTCTAAGAATTGATTCAAATCTCGGTTGTTTTTGCGGGATTTTATTTAACGTACCTCCACGCCACCCCTAAGCTTGCTCCCCTCACAGGGGTTAAATTATACACAAACAACATCGGTATAAATACTTTCAAAGTAATTATCCCCAGGAAATAATTATCGCAAATATCGACCGTTTAACATGTTTGAAATTTTTCACCCCCGACCACTCCCGCTTCGGGGACTTAAACGGTCAAGTTTAATGTCATAATTAAACTCAGTGGCAATCCTGATAGTTTCTGGTTTATTTTTATCTAATGCTACTTCCACGCCAACCCTTAAGGGTGCACCCTTCCGAGTCCGAAAGGGGTTGAAATTATACACAGAGAACATGTAGGGAAATTTTATTAATCTAATTCATCCCGAAATATATTTAATTGACGAAAAAACAGCCGGTCAACTCATCCCAACCCAGCCGATGTCCGCGCGTTGTCCAGATTGTCATAAATAAATTCAGCAACATCCATTACCTTCGATTTGACTCTAATCTCGGTTGTTTTCCCGTTATTTTCAAGGAAATTAATTAAACTCAGTGACAATCCCGATAGTTTCTGGTTTCTTTTTATGTAATGCTACTTCACGCCCACCCTTAAGGGTGCACCCTTATGAGTCCGAAAATGGTTGAAATTATACACAGAGAACATGTAGGGAAATTTTATTAATCTAATTCATCCCGAAATATATTTAATTGACCTAAAAAGCAGCCGGTCAACTCATCCCAACACAGCCGTTACCCGCGCGTTGTCCAGATTGTCATAAATAAATTCAGGGACATCCATTACCTTCGATTTGACTCGAATCTCGGTTATTTTCCCGTTATTTTCAAGGAAATCCCCTCCACCCACACCCCTATCTTGCCTACAAACAACATCGGTAGAAATACTATCAACGTCAATGGTCCCGGCATTTATTTATTCCACGCTAATATCGATGATTTAACATGTTAGAAAATTTCCATCCCATCCACTCCCGCCCCTTGGGGCTAAATGGCCAATTTGATGCTATAATTGAACTGGATGACATCCATAACCTTGGATTTGACTCCAATCTCGGTTGTATTCGCGTTATTTTATTGCAGCGTTCCTCCACACAACACCTAAAAGTGCTCTACTGATAATCCCGAAAGGGGTTGAAGTTATAATCTCTGTAAATGTAGAGAAATCTCATTGATCCGGAAAAATAATTAGTTGCAAAGTTGATTAACATGTTTGACAATTTCCACTCCCGACCACGCCCGTCCCTGGGAAGTTAATTGCTAGTTTATAGCAGAATTAAACTCAGCGTTATCCATAACTTTGCTTTTGATTCCAGTTTAGTTTGTATTCGAGTTATTTTTTTGTAATATTCCTCCACCCCCACCCCTACAATTCTCCTTTCCCATGGTGTAAAATGTTTGAAATTTTACTCACATACATTGGTACAAACACTATTAATCACTTTTACCCGGAAAATATTTATCTGACTGTGTTAGCATGTATGAAGAATTTGATCCACCAGAATAGATTTGTATTCTCCACCCCAAACGCTAGGGGTGCTCTTTTCCCAGGGTGTAGAGGTTGAAAATTATATTCAGATATCATTAGTGGAAAGACTATAAATACCTTTGACCCCTAAAAATATTTATCCGACTGAAATATCGACTGTTTTAGCATGTTCAAATATTTCCACCCCGTCCACCCCCGCTTCTGGGGGTGGTAGGCGCGTCTCACCCCGACAGTGTTGTTTTCCTGGTCGCAAAGAACACGTGTACGAAATTTGGTGAAATTTGATCCACCGGTATAGATTTGTATTCTCCACCCCAAACCCTAAGGGTGCCCTTTTCCCAGGTTGTAGGGGATGAAAATTATATTCAGAAAACATCGGTAGAAACACCATCAATATCTTGGACCCCTGAAAATTATTATCCGACTAAAATATCGGTTGTTTTAGCATGTTTAAATATTTCAACCCCCGTCCACCCCCGCTTCTGGGGGTGGTAGACATGTCTCACCCCGACAGTGTTTGTTTCCTGGTCGTAAAGAACACGTGTACAAAATTTGGTGAAATTTGCTCTACCGGTGTAGATTTGTATAACGAACATACAAATATACAAACATACAAACAAACATACAAACAAACATACAAACAAACAAACAAACATACATACACTCTTTTTTATTTATAAGATTATACACATAACAAAGAAAATATTGTGGACAGGTCTTTACATTAGTGTTACTTGTGACACGATGTGTGTTATTCTCAAATATAATTCATTGCACAGTATTCATATTTTTCATTTAATCCTTCATATTACTTTTTGACTCTAGAAGACTATATTCTCGCCATCTTTTGACAAAAACTATTTTGTTTAGTTACATACACACAACTTTTAAGAGGAAATAAAATTGTAAAGATATAACTTTACGTTTTAATTTTATTAAATGGTGGATGACATTTTAATTCCTGTCTGCCAGACATTTAAAGCGTGTTTTGGAACATTTGTCATTCAGTGACAGTATGGAGTATTCAAATACTATATTGTTTCACAAACTTGATACACTTTTATATAATAACTATATAAAGTTTAATCGACATCGGTCTGACCGTTTTCTTGTGAGAAGCGAACAAATTGAGTGACAGTTAGGAATTTAGATTAAATCGGTTTCGGATAATACTGATGCAAACAAAAAGACTTGCATTACGAACGCAGTGATCATAATTATGAGGGAATGTTTGTAATAGAAATATGAATTTGTGGGCAGATATCACAGGGATTATATTTAACCACTCAGAAAAGAAAATGATTGATCATCTGTGAATATACCGTCCTTTCCAGAATATGCGTCTTTATGGAATTTACTTTCTGGTTAATTGAGTTTATGGATAGATAATTTTCAAAAAATAAGAAAGGATGATGGCAGAGAAATGATTTAGAATAGGTTTAGAGGAAAATTGGGCTATAATATCGGTTTTATGCGAATTGTAATCAATTGTAACCAATAATGTATATTAGAATAATAATTCCGAAAATTTCTTAAATTAATGCGCGGTATAAATTATAAAATCTAATCTAGTAAGTACCAAAATGTAACATATCTCATACAGATAATTACATCGTAATTAAAGAAAAAAATCAAGGAAAATTTAAACTTTTATAATTTTATGTGATTGAAATTAATTTTGTGAGATATTGAAGTTGGATAATTATGTGAGAGTATTAATACATAAATTGCCTAGAGCTCGAAAAGTAATTATAATTTTTTGTGTCAACAGGCAATGCAGTAGAACCTTGCCTCTAAATTTTAGTCATGAACTGTATACAAAAATTATTAAAAATTCACCCAGAGGAGGACGTAACGTTGTGAATTTAATTTTTTGCACTAAACGTTATAATTACTTTTCTGACTCAAGACCATTTATTTTTTAATATTATTATAAAATCAGATAATTTTTCATAATAGATTTAGATTTATTATTCAATCCATCAGTCCTCGGTTGAGGAAATAGGATACGTCATAATATAAGATTACATAAAACGAATAAATTACTTCAATTAAAAAATTTAAAAAACAAACATTGTACTTTATAAAAAAATATATAATTTAAAACTGCGACAAAGATATTAATATAACAGTAATTAGTAATTAAAGAAATGATAAGTATATTAATTAATCTTCAATAATTATATGAGAATAACCGGTTCTGATTTCCATAAATTTCTAACTGAATCCAAATATTGCCGGTATAACTGTAATATCAAGTATTCAAAAAACACCTTGAATAATTGTCCTGTGAAAGAAATGTATCAAATTTAATATTCTGTCTGAAAACATTCTAGTGTATTATCGGAAATTTTCAGTGTAATGTATTTGACAAAATTTAGTGGCCCTAAATAATATAAAATTAATTCAATAAAACTCTGAAGATACAGTAATTCTATTATTTTATTTTGATCATAAGTGAACCATTACAGCAATTATATTCAGCAACAGATATGGCGCAAAAATTCTATATGGTGGTGTATTTAATATTTCAGTTTGATATTTCACAAATTATTTCAAGAACAATAACTACGGTCTGAAAAGCTAATATTTGTTACATTCATATTATTTTAATCATAAATAAATAAATAAAGTATATACGTGTCTCATTAATCTTGCCGAAGAAGCGCCGAGTGAGAGAGATACCTTATTGCGTTCTTAAGAAGCTCTTGATTTCAATGGCTGCTACAAAACGTCGTGTTGCCTCGGAGTGCTCGCAATTGTTCCTTGGAAGGAGAGGCGTGTGGAGACATACAGGCTTGAGATTCTAATGCTATTATGTCAGCTAATTGCCTCTCAGACTCGACACTGTTATTAGATTCCTGTCAGAGACGCATCGAATTGACCCGTTTACAACTTGTCTGCTCTCTGAAATTAGACGTCGCCTCTTCCAACTACTGCTTTAATTATTGAACTTTTCTCAACGACGACTCGGAGAAATTTCGATACGGACTCTCGAGATCCAAGAGATGAGTAACCCCACTTGACACAGACCATCTCGTTTATCTGTTAAAAGAACAATTTATAAGTAGTAATCAACGGTGTATAGTTTACGTTATTGAGCGTAAGGAAGTGTGAATATAGGTGAAATAAATGGAGCCTGAAACGTTTCGAAAGAGCAACGTTTACGAAATTTGGCGGTGATTCAAATACTTTCGTACTGAGACGAATTTAACGTCAGACGAAACGTTAAAGAAATAAAGGAAAGTATAATTTGCTTACATTTACATCAAATTAATTTATTAAGAAAAAAATTGATTATGAATAATATACGATATAAACATGTCAGATAGATAGATTTATTCACCATTAGCCCTCTTAAGAGTAAATAGGATTAGTCACAAATGTACAGTAGATAAATTACATATAAACAGAATTAATATTAATAGGTTACATACACACAACAACAAAAAAATTCATATCTGCTCACATTTGTCTAGTCACTACAATCATACACACTATCTTTAGGAAACACGCACACGACACTAATCACTTCCTGGTATTCATCTCCTGTCGCTAGGTACGGAGAGATGTCGTCCTGGATAATTACTGAAACAGAAAGCAGAGGCAGGAAACAAAGAACCAAAAGGGGAAAACTAGACACACTATTTACATATTTATAGCATAATCAGCAATTTTGTAGTCAAGGCAGTTCAACGAATGTGCGACCGATTAAAAAATTCGTGTACGGAGTAATAAGTTCCCTTTACAAGAAAAGTTTTACACTCCTTGACGAATGAGTTGTAGTTTTTGACGTTATTTACATGTTCAGGAAGGCTGTTAAATAGTGCGGTACAGGAATAATGAACGCTAGTCTCGTATAGACTGAGGCTGTGCTTGTCAGACCTGAGAACTGAACGGTTTCTTGTGTCGAAACCTTAATTTTCCCCGTTACTTGCAAAAAGGTTCATGTTGCGTTTAACAAATTTTAGTACTTTTAATATGTAAGCGCTAGGGTAGAGTCAGAATATGAAGTCTTTTGAACATAAATGAATGTATGGATTACCCTAACTTTTTAAGAGTAACAGGCTTCATGAGAGCAATCCACATTGTGGCAACTCCCCTTTAATAGCACAGTAAGGGATTTGAAAGGGGGTATGCGGAATGATAGAGGAAGATGGCTACCGGGCTGTAGTTTAAGGAAATTCGCCTAAAAACGAGGCAGGGCAAACCCTAGAAAACCTGCATCAGGTAGGTCGAGCGGTAGGTACGTGTCTCACGCCCTTCCGATGGCGGGAGAGGGGTTTGTTGTGGGGATGCAGCATTCCCTTATCAGTGCTTCGGTCAGTTTAGGATGCAGCTGGCCGACTATTACAATAGGAATAGTGGACAACTCTTACCGTATGCCCGAGGCCTACGACCGCGGAACATACGCCTCTCAAAATGGGCCGAGGTGCCACGGATTGTGGGAACCTTCGTTCAAAACCAGAGAGAGCAAAAAGGCACTCCAAAAAGTAGCTCTCTCTCCGTCTCTCATAAAGGTTCTGCTTGCGAGAGAACAGCTCTTACAGACCTTATGATTTTTTTATTATTTCTTTAGAGTAACAGGCTAGGTGAGGGTAGTCCATATGGTGGCAACTACCCTTTAATAGCATAGGAAGGGATTTGAAAAGGGGAATGCGGAAAGATAGAGGAAGGTAGCCTTCTGAAAAAATATGTATCCACTCATACACCCGGGGGAGATGGTATCTAAAAGATCAGCTCTCGCAGGTGGAACCTTCCAGAAGAGGAGAGTGCTACCTGCGGAGATACTTTCATCTCTCCAGCCTAATGGAGCGCTTCTCTGCCCTCGCAGGTGGAATCTTCCTGGAGAAATGTAGGGGTCTGCCTTCGGGGATGCCTTCTTCTCTCTCTGGTTTTCTAATAAGCCAATTTTTAAATGTGTATGTTCCGGGGTCGAAGACATTGTCCATACGATAAGAGTTGTCCGCTGTTCCCACAGCAAATCCCAATCCAGGCATCGGACAAGTAGAAAGTACCCGACGTGACATGAATCAGGTTTTCTACGAATTTACCTTCACTATTTTCAGGCAAACTATGGTTATTTAACCTTAAATTATAGCCATGAGGAAATATTTAACCCTTGGCTACCTTTCTCTACCTTCGGCACCCATTTCCACCCGCTAATTATACCTTCCTATGCTATTAAATAGGTGCTTTCATCACGTGGATTCCCTGATTCAGTCACTCTTAACAAAATGACTTATTATGATAATAAGGAGGAACTGCCACCATGTAGCCTGCCACTCTAAAAACACTACGTTTCTTTCCTTTCTGCATATTTCTTTTCAATCCCTTTATATTATATAGGATATAGAACTTTAATGCGGATTAACATCAAGTAGCCTATTTCATTAAAAACACTTAGATATTTTGTAGTAATGAATTTTCCGAAGGAGAGTGTAGAGATAGTGGGAGTAGGAATCTGAATAAATCTTAGTAAACGCCAAGGAATTTGTGAGAACAAGTATTTGAAAGTAGAAGAAGAAATAATTAATGGAGATGGACATCCGGAGTACATTTAACATTGATAACAGGAGAAATGTTTTCAGGTAGACGAGAGCATTTGACAAGTTAGGGAGATGAAATAAAGTATAAGTTTATTTTTAATTTAAGTGATGGAAAATCAGCGAGACTGTGGGTAGATAAATTATAGTCACTCAAATTCAACGACTCTTGTTGAAGACTCTTGAGCAGAACTCTGACAGCCACATAAAACTAGGAACTTTGCTCAGAAAGTTTTATTGGACGTGTAACGTAAGTAAATAAGTACTTTTTATTAAACCCCAACGTAATTTATTATATGTTGGTATCCCCATTTGAAATGAAATTAATTATCAACGCTGCGTAACAGTATGCAGTAGATTAACGTCATTTTAATATTGTAATGCCAATTAATTAGGCCATTAATTGTTTGGACGTAAAATTTGAATTGTTTGAGAAATCCATTATAGCGGTCTGATCGCTCAAAGCAACAATGAGAGAAGCGAGGTCACTTTGCTTTGTCGAAAAGTCAAAAATGGCGTACGCGCGTTAAAACTCGAAAGAACTAGGAGTCAGTTTGCGGAAAAACATCGTGAGTAGCAGTACAAGTAATATAACTGTTAGTTAGCGGAGAAAGATTGTTAGGAGCTGATGGCGGAAAGACATTATGAGGAGCAGAACAAGAAATATAATTTGAGCAGAGTCTAGACATCCTCAATGTATAACTAGTTAAAATTATAAATTAATACGAAGAAAACATTCACTCCGCAAGTATTGCAGCGTAAATAATTGAAAAGTAAGAGCAGTTTAAGTCTACAGCCAGGAGCTAAAGAAAAGTTAGTTCGCTCCGAAAGAATAAACAGTTAAAATAAAACTTCAAGGAGATACGTTGTAGTTTATGTCCAATTCAGTAAAAGACTAATAAATCTACGAATAATAGGGTTCCGGTAAGGCGAGCAGACATCAGATAGCTGACATTCAGGAGGATCATCCGAGTTCTTGTGAGCCTATCAATTTTGACTTCAATAGTGTAAAATCTGTGAGTCGACTTTTAGAATCAGTGTATAATTTTGCAATAGTGTACTTCCGAAACCAAAAAGAATGCTGGTACCAGCTGTAAGTAACAAAACCAAAACTAATTAATTGTTAACGCTAATTAGAGGATAAAGTCAGATTTCGTTCTCTTTTAATTGTCAATCAGAGTTAATTTCTTTACTTATAATTTCTTTCTATCGACATATTGTTTAGGTAAATTGTGAACTGTTTGCTAATAAGATTTTTAAATCAATTTGTTGTGTCCATTATCAAACCCAGTAGAGGCCCTGAGAGAGAAAAAGATCTCAAATGTTGTTGTAATTATCTTTATTGCCACAAAATAAATATTTTGTTTGTTAATTTTTGATTATTAATTCATTTAATTAACGCCTTCCATTTAATTATTATCTAAATGGCGCTTCACGTGAGGTAAATTCATTAAATTAATTGAAGCCCAATTGTTGTTTATTACAATATATATTTATTATATTAATAAATTATTAGAAGCAATTGTCAAATTAAAAAATATAGCTTCCATTGTTATTATTACAAAGTTTGCTTTATTCGTGCACAGGAATAAAAGCCAAAGAAGCCAGGTATACATTTTAAAATATTTGAATAATAAAAAAAATGTTCCGGTAATATTGAAAGTCGTAAATTTATTGCCCAATGTGTCAAATAAATTTGAAACACTATAACTTTTCTATATAACTATAACTTTTTAATAGATACAATTTAAAATTTCTGTTTCGATTTCAGTGTCTCTGTTTTGCTTTATCCGTAACTACTGTATTTCGTAAAAGTATAACCGTTATAAAAAAAATGAACAGTTATCACTATTCTTGAGAAGCAGTAAATATTTATGAAGGAACATATATTTTACTACAATTTATAAACTATCTGTGTCTTCATTTTCAACACGGTCAGTTTACATAGCGTATTGTTCAAAATTCGAATTCAAATGTCTTAAATACTTATTATACGAGTCTTTACTTATATTTTATTGTAACTATAATGGAAACAATTACGAATGAATCTGCGTTTCAGTGCTGCGACCTGATTCACATGGCACAGTTTCATTTTAAATTTTACTTAGAAAATGATTTAGAATAAGTTCTGCCTTTGTTTATCATATTAATAAAATTCGAATTAAGTATTTATTTTACCAGAGTGGGGCAGTTTCTGATTTGTCAATTACGCAAATATTATCATATTTTGTTCCAAAATGTACCACTGCTAAATGAAAACCAGTATTTTGATTCCAGCCTACGGAAAGCGTGGTCTTTATCCTTGAATCCTTGTACAATCAGTAATTAAATCGGGATGTTCTGTACTTGTTTGCTAATGATACAAACCAGCAACATCGATCCTAAAAACCTACGAGTTTTGCCGGATCGTTATAGAGTAACCAGAATTATCTAACATGACAATAACATGACAATAACTTTTGTGAAGGATCGTAAATGCGGTGTTTCTTTCCACTTGTATCATTATCAAATTAATAATAGCGATTCTGTCTGTACAGAACCTCGTCACGAATTTTTAATTTCATATAGGGAATTATTTTTGAGTTATTATATAACTGATGAATAACTTTCGTAAGTTACAGTGATTACTTAATTATAATCCGTTGTAAATTAGAAGTCTCCGGGCGTGTCCACGTGGAGGGTGGCACTGATGTCACGTTTTTTTTGTTTTGTTTTTTAACTTTATTTAGCAGGGTCTGCAAGTAACATGCAATTCACTGCTATGATATAATGTACGACACACGACTTTTACAACTCACTGAAAAACAGTAGATAAACATGGCTATTGTTCGGCAACTCTGAGTTATTTCCAACGTTGTTATTGTTTGACTCAAGGTCACACCCCTCGCGGGAAGCAAACGCCATCGGACGTCTAATTTAAAACAAACTATAGAAACATCGCCTTTTGGATGGCCAGAATAGAGATGACACAAAGATTTTTAAATGTGGTGGCCAAATAATAAAGTCGAGGTTTTGAAGTTACGATCATTTTGAGAATGTTTTGAAAAGTTAATGGAACTTTTAACGAGATTGCGTGATGGGAAAAACACTATAATAATATATGAGAACCTAGGGAAAACAAACAATATGAGAATATAAATTAATTTTCTTGGAGACTTAAATGAAGTTGATACGGTGATGCAAGAGAGATAATAATATGGAAAGAACAAAGTAGACGTCATCAGACTTCAAAATAATACAAACAGCCAATATTAAGTGCTAATAAATACCAAAGTGGTTGTATAAGAAAAATAATTTCACTTTCACTCAGTTAACTTGCACTTTAAATAAATTTTTCATTAATTATTAATTAATATAGCTGTGAGGAAAAATGTTTATCCTTCCTGTGTTGCGGATCAAGATAAATTTATTAGTTCTGATGCTCTGTTCTCAAGTAAAAGGTGAGTAGAGTGACTTTCGTTATTTATTATGCATCGTTCTGCGATCAAATCACGATTATTTGCCGCAACCTTACAGGAACAAAATATTAAGAGACCCCTTGCGTATTCTATTTGTATGTAAGCTATTAGGCAGATTGTGACGACACAGAATCTTCTATGCATATGTAGTGAATAGAGTTTGTTCATCACGAATCAGTTATGTGGTCGCAAAACCAGAAAAAGTTGTTGTCACTTTTTTCAGAGTATCGAAAATAATGAGAATGGAAATACAGTGGGAAATGGCAGCTGCATCAATCAAGGACCCGCCCTTGCAACGTGGCAGCTTGTTAGGGCAGATGGAGCCCTTATAACGAGTGGCCACGAACCTCTTTTCACGTCGCAATTCGGGAAAAACCTGGGCTTTGTCTTTTGATTCTGGGCACCTTCGTCAAAGACGCGGTAGCAAGGACAAAAGGAATCGTATTTTATGTGACATGCTCAGACCAAACATACTTCGATGAGGAGAATGCAATCATAATATAATAATGAAAACATGTTCAATATATTGTTCTCGGAGTTCAACCGGGTTTTGCATAATTATATTGAACTCCGAGAACAATATATTGAACAACTACACCGGGAAAGGCTTCAATCTTTGATGAAAACATGTTTTTACACTACCAGTTTTTTTATTTTCAAATAATTATTAAATATTCTTGATAAATTTATTAATCTTAATGACGCGAAACCATGCAGTTTTTTGATGAATTCATTTGAATAACATGTAATAAAATTAATTTATTAAATGATATATTTAAAATCAAACACTTTCATTGTATTACTAATTAAATAAACTCAAGTTCCTGAATATAAATGATAATGATGAAAAAATAAATTATATACAAATTAATAATATATAAGTATAATAATAAATTATAATTAATTAACATATTGGAAATAATAAATTTGACTTGATCAGCTCATAATTTTTTATCACATTGTATATTAACTATAATATATTTGCTTAAAGGGCAAGAAACTGAATCCTATCCTGTGGGAGCTTGGCTCAAGAACCTTTCTGGAGAGACGTAGAGGAGTGCCTTCTTACTCTATCTGCTTTTGAACGAAGGTTCCCACAAGCCGAGGCACCTCGGCCAGTTTTGAGAGGTGTATGTTCTGGGGTCACAGATCGTGGGCATACGGTAAGAGTTGTCCGCTATTCCCATTGCAATAGTCGGCCAGCTGCCTACTGAACTGGTCGAGACTCGGAGAAGCTAATGCTGCGTCCCCACAGGAAACCTCTCTTTCGCCAACGCAACGAAAGGACGCGGGACAAGTACCCAATGCCAGCCCTACCTGATGCATGTTTTCGAGGGTTTGTCCTGTATTACTTTTAGGGGAATGCCGGGTAGGATCCTTAAACTATAGCTCGGGGGCCCTAGTTAATCCTTGGCTACCATACCTTTACCCTTCCTCATCCACCCTTTCAAAATCCCTTCGTATGCTATTAAAGGGGAGGTGCCACCATATGGATTATATCCCAACATTTCGGTATGTATTAGCATTTAATATTGGCTGTTTGTGTAATTTTGAAGCCTGATGACGTCTACTTTGTTCTTTGATATTCTTTATCTCTTACGTCACAGTATCAGCAGTATTTGAATAAGAAATATATTTTACATTTTGTTATTGTTTGCCTTTCCCTAGGTACTCATCTGTTATATTAGTGTTTCTTCTTCATGCGGCCTCGGTAAAAGTTCTATTTTCTTGCCTAAATATTCTATAATAAATTTATAACATACGATATTTTGATTGACCACCACATGTAAAAATATTTGAATCGTCTCTTTTTTGTCAACATCAAAAAGACGAGATGTTAAGTCATATTGTTGAATAAAACAGCTTTAAATATTTGAAACTTCATTAAGATTGATTTATATTACTAAAATTCACTCAATTAATAAGTCATAGAGTAAAAACTTTCATTTTCTTAAAGACTTCTTAAATTTAGTAGTCGAAATAGTTATTGGCATCCGCTATAGTGGTCTTAATGTATAAATATAATTAGAAATATTACAATTGTTTTTTAGTTTGATTAATATGTTTTAGTATTGTAGTTTTAAAAATTGGGTATGTAAAGATAGTTGTTCTGACAAATACATTGTTAATTTTAATTTTAGGCTTCGTCGTATAAATGTTTAATAACTAGACATATGAAGACGACTGTGGTGATAGCTGTAATCTCATCGACTTGTAAATGAAAACATTACTTAAGAAAGTATCAATGTTTTATTTTGTGACAGATTTAAACCTAGGGTTTAGAATAAATTGGATATAATTCAATTTTAAACATTACAATATTTCACATAATTATACATCTCCGTCTGGATTTATGATGTACTACCATGAAATACAGATCGATAGTGGCTGAATTCATATTATTACCACCATTAGTCACTCTTGCTAAAGGATGATGACAATGATGACGATCAGTTTGTACGATAAGCGCTAATCCTGGTTCCCGGAACTGCATTCAAGTAAAATATTGCCGAAAGATAAACGATGTAAATGTTTCAAGTACGTTTAATAATCACAGGCTTTCAAATAAATTTATTTGCTTTTATCGGTCAAAGATTATTAACATCAAACTTTCTTCGATTACTTCTGTAAAATTACTTAAATGAATGTTACACGTTAAATGAAAATATTCATACTATACAATTAAAAGTATTTTCCAAGAATTAGTTACAAAAATAGTTTCTTTATTGTTGAAGAAATGAAAACTTATCGATTTTTACTAAATAGGAATACAGATGTAAGGATTCAGAGATTTAAATAAAGAGAAGTGACTTTCGTTTAATTTCATTTGGAAATTATATAAATTATACTATATTTAGAACTAGCCGGGTACCCGGCGTTGCCCGAGAAGTCATTTATTTATAACCATCCATAAGACTCCAATTTTGGTTACTTTTGCGCTATTGAGCTTATGTAAAGCTCCTCGAACCCTATCCCTAAATGTGCTCACCTCCCATACCGAAGGGGGATGAAGTCATTGACTAAATATATCGGCCGTTTTTATATGTTAGAAGATGACCACCCCCACAAATATGCGATAATGAAAAAGAATGTATTCCACGCAAAAATCGGCCGATTACATTGTCTGAAAATTTATTCCCCCGCCCAACACCTCCCAAACCCGTCGCGTAACCCAGGTTGTCACAATTAGATTCAGCGACATTCATAGTCTCGGAATTGATTCGAATCTCGGTTGTTTGTGCGGGATTTTATTTAACGTACCTCCTCCCCACCCCTCACAGGGGTTAAATTATACACAAACAACATCGGTATAAATACTATCAAAGTAATTAACCCCAGGAAATAATTATCGCAAATATCGACCGTTTAACATGTTTGAAATTTTTCACCCCCGACCACTCCCGCTTCGGGAACTTAAACGGTCAAGTTTAATGTCATAATTAAACTCAGTGACAATCCTGATAGTTTATGGTTGATTTTTATCTAATTCTACTTCCACGCCAACCCTTAAGGGTGCACCATTCCGAGTCCGAAACGGGTTGAAATTATACACAGAGAACATGTAGGGAAATTTTAATAACCTAATTCATCCCGAAATATATTTAATCGACGCAAAAAACAGCCGGTCAACTCATCCCAACCCAGCCGATACCCGCGCGTTGTCCAGATTGTCATAAATAAATTCAGGGGCATCCATTACCTTCGATTTGACTAGAACCTCTGTTGTTTTCCCGTTATTTTCAAGGAAATTAATTAAACTCAGTGACAATCCCGATAGTTTCTGGTTTCTTTTTATGTAATGCTACTTCACGCCCACCCTTAAGGGTGCACCCTTATGAGTCCGAAAGGGGTTGAAATTATACACAGAGAACATGTAGGGAAATTTTATTAATCTAATTCATCCAAAAATATATTTAATTGACGCAAATAACAGCCGGTCAACTCATCCCAACCCAGCCGATACCCGCGCGTTGTCCAGATAGTCATAAATAAATTCAGCAACATCCATTACCTTCGATTTGACTCGAATTTCGGTTGTTTTCCCGTTATTTTCAAGGAAATTAATTAAACTCAGTGACAATCCCGATAGTTTCTGGTTTCTTTTTATGAAATGCTACTTCACGCCCACCCTTAAGGGGCACCCCTATGAGTCCGAAAGGGGTTGAAATTATTCACAGAGAACATGTAGGGAAATTTTATTAATCTAATTCATCCTGAAATATATTTAATCGACGCAAAAAACAGCCGGTAACTCATCCCAACCCAGCCGATACCCGCGCGTTGTCCAGATTGTCATAAATAAATTCAGGGACATACATGACCTTCGATTTGACTCGAATCTCGGCTGTTTTCCCGTTATTTTCAAGGAAATCCCCTCCAGCCCCACCCCTATCATGCCTAAAAACAACATCGGTAGAAATACTATCAACGTCAATGGTCCCGGCATTTATTTATTCCACGCTAATATCGATGATTTAACATGTTAGAAAATTTCCATCCAATCCACTCCCGCCCCTTGGGGCTAAATGGCCAATTTGATGCTATAATTGAACTGGATGACATCCATAACCTTGGATTTAACTCCAATCTCGGTTGTATTAGCGTTATTTTATTGCAGCGTTCCTCCACCCAACACCTAAAACTGCTCTACTGATAATCCCGACCCACTTCTGGGGGTGGTAGACGCGTCTCACCCCAACAGTCGGTAGAAACACTATTAATATCTGTGACCCCAAAAAATATTTATCCGACTGAAATATAGACTGTTTTAGCATGTTTAAATATATCAACCCCCGTCCACCCCCGCTTCTGGGGGTGGTAAGACGCGTCTCACCACGACAGTGTTGTTTTCCTGGTCGCAAAGAACCCGTGTACGAAATTTGGTGAAATTTGCTCCAGCGGTGCAGATTTGTATTCTCCACCCCAGACGCTAGGGGTGCTCTTTCCCCAGGGTGTAGAGGTTGAAAATTATATTCAGATATCATCAGTGGAAAGACTATAAATATATTTGACCCCTAAAAATATTTATCCGACTGAAATATCGACTGTTTTAGCATGTTTAAATATTTCCACCCCGTCCACCACCGCTTCTGGGGTTGGTAGACGCGTCTCACCCCGACAGTGTTGTTTTCCTGGTCGAAAAGAACACGTATACGAAATTTGGTGAAATTTTATCCTCCGGTATAGATTTGTATTCTCCACCCCAAACTCTAAGGGTGCCCTTTTCCCAGGGTGTAGGGGATGAATATTATATTCAGAAAACATCGGTAGAAACACCATCAATATCTTGGATCCCTAAAAATCATTATCCGACTAAAATATCGGCTGTTTTAGCATGTTTAAATATTTCAACCCCCGTGCACCCCTGCTTCTGGGGGTGGTAGACATGTCTCACCCCGACAGTGTTTGTTTCCTGGTCGTAAAGAACACGTGTACATAATTTGGTGAAATTTGCTCTACCGGTGTAGATTTGTATAACGAACATACAAACATACAAACAAACATACAAACAAACATACAAACAAACATACAAACAAACATACATACACTCTTTTTTATTTATAAGAAGAAGATATAATAGAGGTAACCCTTAATGTGATATATTATACAACATTAGTATACTATGTATAAAAAATTATAGGAATAATTCAAGTAAGCAAAATTAAAAATACTTTATTAAAATGTAAATGAAACAGTATGAAGATTGAAACGAGATAGGACGAATAATTATTCACAGGTAAATGAAAATCGTAAAACTAACCGACTTCGGCGAGAGCTTTATGAAATTATTTTACTATGAAGTAAATCACTTAGGGCGGAATTATTTGGCAGTGTAAATTTAGTGCATAAATTAATTACGAAGTTGGGTGAGAGCTTTCTCCGCGGGAGAATTTGTTTCCGCTTAGCAGAAATGTTGCGGGGTAATTGTGTTGGCGAGGCACCTTCTATAGATCAACTCCACCGCAAGAAAATCCGATATTCTCGGCCGATAGGATTTCCTGCGTGAAGATAACCCTCGAGAAATCCGGTCCGCAGCTTCAGGCCTAGTGTGGTCAAATGTTAGCCACAGATAACGTTCGCTTTGCATTTTCCTTTCTTCAAATACGGTTGTGATCAAATTATCTTTTATGGTCAGACCGAAATTTTTGGAGTGCAGTTGACTACTCAATGAATGTAATAGTGTTGTATAAAACACCTACAGAAAGTCTGATGTGACATTTCTCATTTTATTTTAACGTGAAATAATAATTAGTGACACAATGATAAACAGAATTCTATTAAAAACTTGTGCTGAAAATTGAAGAGGACACACTTAAAAAATCGCAGTGAAAAAATAAAAGAGGTAATATCCTCTACGACTGCCCAATGCACGACAGGACTAGAAGAGAGACAATTCAGAAATAAACGAGAAGGGGGAAATGTACCTAAGCAGCAGGAGCAAAGAAATAACCTACTAATGTTTAACAAGGAAACCGGTATTCAAGATCTAAACTAAATCGACAATGAAGTTGAAATTAGGAATAAATTGTATAGTTAATATGAATTAATTGTAAAAAATTCATGTAGTAGGTATGGTAAGTTGTCAATGACTTTTATGTTGACGCAACTATAAACAATAAATTTTTAAAAAAAGTATACTGTGCTGAAAAAACAAAGGAAGACGAATGTACCACTAATTGGGGCCTGCATACATAATAAATATTTGTATATATAATATGTTTGTTAACTCTTATTAATGGTGAAAAAATATTTTATTTATAATATATATCATACAGAACAAGAAGGGCACGAAAAACACATTAGTATTAGACGTTTGTCACTTCAAGAATATATAAGTTTGAAAAACTAAGAAAATTATGTTACATATTTCCTTCCTAGTCTGAAAATTTCCAATGTGTTGTTGCACAGGATTTAATTAAAATCTAAGGCATCAAAGATTCACCTGTGATCAGACTCCATCTAAGAGAAACTTCCAACCACAAAATTAAAGCTGCAAAAAAATGGAACAATGGCGTTCCATTCTGGAACGTGCCATTTAATTAACCTTCGTCTGATAAAAATTTAGTTTTTTCTTTGTTTAATAAATTGGATTTGAAATTAAAATCAGTTATTTAAAGCTTAAGTTCAATTGTGTTATTTAATCACACCTTTTTATTATGTAAAAACAATAAATGACCTTATATTTAATCGTCACATGACAGACATATGAAATAAATCAAATTAATGTAAAATATCTAAGATTTAACTGCGTAATCAAACCCAAAATCGAAACAGAAAACGTAAACAAAAATATCCCAATGACTCACGTCAAGTGCGGGTTTGCGTCGTATTGCTGTCTTAGATTGCAAAAATATTCTTCGAACAACTTCGTTCCTTCGTCTGTCGTCTTCGTAATTTCAGCAAGACTAACAGCTCTGTACACGTCACTTTTCAGTCAGTATTTTCTTTGCCCCTATGTCTTCCTCTTCTGAGTACTCTACGTTCACCTTCTTCGCAAAAATTTCCTGGTAACCTGGTAAACACCTTGAATGTTACCCATGCTGATAAGAAAATTTTGGTAGTCGACAAAATCGTCTTAATGAAAAAAAGAAGTAGCCATTTCACAGACAAAATTAAGTGAAGACACCTAAAGCAAAAATTACTCTAATTGTAATTCCTGCTATAGAGGACACACAAAAAGGTCTCTAAATAAACAAATCAGAGACAATATGTTCAATACGAATCTACACGGAAATGTCTACGGTCTGCTCATTTATGTAAGTTAAATGTTTATTTATTAGAAGATTATGACAAGAGTACCGATAACTTAAAAATATTACTTACTACGATTGAGTAAAGATTGTGAAAAAGTAAAATAATATCCTGCAATGCTCTTGTGTACTCTAGTACAATAGTGATATGGCATCACCCAACGTTACCGAATTGCTTTCACACTGAAGAAGTATCACCTTCTCCTTAAAGGAAAGCACCCTTAACAGTATTACATTATTGCTCGGGTTCTTTGCACGCTTAGTTTGGGACAGTATTCCCGGTATATCAGATTAGAAAAAACAGAAAATATTTCCTAGATAAGTAAAAGGATGTACAAAGAGAACCTTTGCTGCAGAGTCGTACAACCTATGCCAGTGCATGGGGAGCTATGGACATCGATTGATGTTAACTCCGAGCATCAACGAAACTCGACACGAGCAAACCACTACAAATTCTTTTGATATTAATTGTTCTGGAATTTTATCGTAAAAATGAACTTAATAATGAAATGTCGAAGAACACAAGTTAATATGTATGTATGTCTCGTCTGCAATACAGAAAAATTAACTGCAGGCGAAGCAGCGGACAATACTAATCAAATGCTTCATAGAGATACGCAATAAAATGTTTTCGTTGGAATACAATTATTTATATCTTGCATGAAAGTAATGGATGCTTTATAAATTTTTGGTGAAATTCAAATCAGAGTTTTTTAAATATAAGAAGTGTAAAAAATAAATGAACGTGAAACGCAAGACAATCAGGCAGGCAAAAATTATTCACAAGCACATACAAACCTTATTAATGTTTTATCCTTACACACAAAATAAACAATTACCGCCGTAGTGTATTCCTAGATTTCTGTGCATCCCAACTTAAAGAGGTGAAATATTAAACTAGAAGGCCAATTCCATTAAATGAACCATTTACATATGAATACATATTCACGCGGTAATAAAGAGACAATATATTTCCTATCTGGATTCGGATGAAGCAAGTAAACATTCTGGATTACTGCTTACAGACAATATTAGCTAAGGATTTATTGAGGCCCCTGTACCGTACTTGGTGGTGGCGTGGGTGGGGGATTATGACCCAAAATCTGTTGTTTAACTTGTGATTCAGCAACAGCTAAGCCTCACGTGAAATACGGCCGGCGCTTAAACACGTATCCGTCACGTATGTAAATTCGGCCGTTATCTGGAATGGGAGGAAGTCCGTAGTATTACTTTCGGATTTCCAAAACAGGAAAAAATAGAGACAGTGAAAAAAGGCATGATGAAATGAATGGCTCACGGGATAGTTGCTCGGGGCCAAGAGCTTTATAATTAGATTTTAACGTAACAAAACAGATGAACAAATCCCACCAGTATATTTCCGCATACTATGCACAAAATAAACGTTTGTATTTATTCGGACGAACGTGCAAGAAGTACGAAACAGAGTTTTCAAAATATAACCGTTCGACAATATTGATATCGGAATTACAATAAGTGTAGCTAAATGCAGACGGATTGAAAAAAGTATTTGTCCTTGTATTATTAATGAAAATATGTGGCTGAATACTGCGCACTCTGTGGAAAGAGTCAGAGATAATATTCTATTGAGTATCAGGGGAACTTTTTAATATATCTATTTATATTTGGTAAACTGTTCGAATTTCAGTGTTGTCCCATCACGAATAGTTGTTCAGTTCGGAAGATTTATTACTACGTTTGTCCGAAACTCTGAATACCTGGCCGAGTCAGTGGAGGAGCATCGCGATCAGCAGATAGAAATAATCAGGGGTAAGTATTTAAAAAGGGATATGGAGCGGGAATTTAGTTAGTTGTTGAAAGTTGAAGCGAGTTTTTGATCATTTTCTGTGATTGTTATATTCTACAGTGCTTGTGGTTCTCTTCATACTTGCAGTGCAACTGGTTACGGCGTTGAGATTTATGTTATTTCGTTGCCGCTGTTCATATACTAACCTACTATTAAGAACTTTAAAATTTTTTATTCACACTAAATCAATATAATATCTAAATTAACGCCCAATCAGTATATAACCAATGGTTACGTTACTATATATATATATATATATACATACATACATACGTACATATATTGTAATGCCAATTAATTAACACATTAATTGTAAATTTGATAATCTAAATTGTTAGAGGAACACATTCTTGACGGCGGTACAACAGAGCAACAATGTAGCAGAGTATTGTTTTCTTTGTCGGAAGAAGCACTGCGCGCTCAAAATTGCGAGACAGTATTCAGTTGGCTGGAAAGTTTGGTCTAGTACAGGTCGTACTGAAATATACGAGATATTCTTTTGAAAAGTAAAGTTAAGTAGAAGCAGACAGACACAATAGAAATTGGTCAAGTTGAACTAGACGAGACCAGTTCAGATATTCAACGGAAACTTGCAAAGAAATAACGAGGATTATCAACCAACAGAGGTGATTGGGCCATGAACGTTTTGCTCATAGGCAAACCATTTACGCAAGCAGAACTATAAAAACCTGCTAAGCTGGGCAGCCGTGAGTAACTCAACCGAGGGAGTGAGAGACGAAGAAGAGGTTCCTGGTTCCCGATTTAAAACTAAAAATATTAATTAGAATCTGTGAGTTTGAGTAAAAGCTGTGCAAAAACCCTCCATAGTGCTTCGTAAGTCAAAAGTATCCTGGAATGCAGCCGTGAGTACCAATATAAAATAAATAATTATGGAAACCGGATTAAAAGATAAATGTCAGATAACGTTCTCTTCATTTGATAAAATTTGTTAAGTAGAATCCATTTTTAGTATAATTTCATTGACAAGTAAATTTCGTCTTTGTTAATTGACGAGTAAATCTTTTATTGAAATTTGTGTTGAAAAGATTTCTAAATAAATGATTAGCCGTTATCAAACCCAGTAATGACCCTGAGATAAGTTCTATTTGTAAATTGTGTAATTGTTTCAAGTATTGCCACAATAAATTCTTCTGTTTGTTAAAATTTGAATAATTTTTCAGTTAAAAGCCTTTCTTTTTTGTATATTACATAATGGCTTCCACAACGTGTGGCACGAATAAATACAAATTAAATTAAATGTTATTAATTTGATTATTACAATATATATATATATATATATATATATATATATATATATATATATATATATTGTAACGTTTTCGTCGGATACGCAATGCCTCGGCTGGGGACAGGTGGCAAAGCAAAATTTATGGTATGAGGTTGGGGATCTCTGAGGAAAACCGTTGAGGGACATGACCAGATTCGACTGTGCGGTAAATAAAATTCGGGACACTGGATATTTTACAGTTTATAATTTTAATAAACCAGTTGGGTACAATTTAACATTGCCAAAGGCAATTCTGTTGCAAAAAAGAAAAATCAAGGAACGGCTCGCTTCAGCACTACTACAAAACAAATTGTTAAATTACTACGTTACGCCCGTCTCTGCATTCACTGGATCATGGCGGGATGACGCGTTGCTAACTGGCGTGGGTCACCAACACGCTGGGAGCAGGCGACCGGGATGACCGGGCGCAGCGACGTCTTCCGGCTTCCTTGGCTGTAGCTCGCACGACCGGAGATGACCGTAAGCGGGCTGTAGGGTCCTGGAGTTGTCCGACCGGGCTGGGATCAGATCGGCAGCGGCGAGGTATAGTGGAGGTTTTTCAAATAGCAGTCCAAACACCAACGTTCACTTCAAAGTCTCTCGCTATAATGCTTTACTTCTTGGGGGTCACTCGCCAGCTCACCTCGGGGCCGCGGCTCATTCGTCGCCGAGTCGGGTGATTCGGCCACGTGGGTCCGAATCGGGCACAACCTACGGGTCGTATTGCCCCAGTATCACAATACACGTAGTCGCGCACACCAGTCAACAGTAAACAAATAAAATACCTAAGAAATAGTAGAACGCATGAAAAAAAATTAAAACAGATTAATTTGCGCAGCGGAATAGTGACTGACTGACTGTTCTTTCACTATATATATATATATATATATATATATATATATATATATGTATGTATGTATATATATATATATATTGTAACGTACCCATGGGTTTCTCAAGAGTATTCCTCTGTTTCTACGTGACAATTGGTTACAATGAGTTATATCAGCGCACAGAAATGTGACTTTCGATTCACAGTCCGCGTGTCGAGAGAGATTGCTTTGGGATATCGCCGATAGCGGTTGTTAGTTTTCGAATCACGAGATGCTCGTGGCGACGACTATTCGAGCGATCCTAAAAACAGACACTTTAACGCTTTATTAATATACTTGCATGAATTTAAACGTTCTGGAAATTCAAATGAACATGAACCACACCATATACAGCGTATTCCAAAAAAAATAAAAAATATTGAGATCGGGTGCATGTCAAGTGAAGTAGAATTCAATCTTTCATGATAATTAGCACATTAGAATACCTAATGTATGTTTATTTAATGATTGTTAATTATTGGCCAGAAACAAAATGAAACACTGAAATTTTTAGTTTTCATGACGTATGCAATAAAAAACCTTGGGACCCAAAACTCTCCAATATTTGGACTCTACCTGGTGTAATTATTTCTTAAAAAGTGTTTACTATTTTTGTGAGTCTGAATGAGTTGTATAATTTATGACGTGCAGGAAAAGAAAATCATTTAGGAATATACGTTCTTTCCAATGCTCATGTATATTCAACTGATATTAAGAGTTTATTAATAACCAAGTAAAACAACCCACGAATAATCAATGTAACGTAAAGTAAAACGTGTATAATTTCTTATTCACAATACATTTCTTCAGAATTACCGGATCACGAAATTAAAATTACGTACTTTAAAGTATTTTTTTTCCTGATAACAATTCAGTTACAATTCCAGGATAAGCATGTAATCTAATTTGATGTCCGTATTGTGAGCAGGCTTTTCGTGTAAGTCTTCCAGTATATTCCATTCTTCATTTTTGCCGTATCCGGCGATGGCAGGTTGAAAGCCGGCGGCGAAGAGCAGAATTTCAGAGGTTCTGCGAAACAGTTTACACAGCAGCTCAGGAGCGACGCTGTCAATAAATGGAATGGAAGATTTTTTTCCCCACATATTTCAGAGCGCCGATGCTAGCGACGCTGTGGGATTTGTTTATTCCGAGTCTCTCGTGCTGCATCAATCGAAACTCACATAATATACACGATACAGGGCTCGGCGCAAATGCACACAAATGTCTTTGAGAGGCGGAAATAATGGGCGAAGTTTCCAGGTAACTACGGCGACGTAAACAAAGAAGAAATTGTAAGAGTTCCTCCGCCGCCGCCTTGACGCATCAGGTCTTCGGAAGAGATAACAGGGGAAAATATATATTAATGTCGCTTAATTTCTAACGCTTGTTTTAAATTAACGTAGAGTTTGAATCAACTAGGGAAAATTCGTAGCGGCGAGTTTCCCTTTGCTGCGATAAAATATACATATTTTTTCGCAAGGTAATAATCGTTTCCGTTTACTTTCATGATCGCATACGAATTACTAAACCAATAAATAAACATTTTTGATAGTAATGTAATTGACTATACTGATTTAATTAGAAGGGAATGCAGGGTCCCTACAACACACTCCTCTCCCGCTATCGGAAGGGCGTGGGACAAGTACCCAATGCCCGACCTACCTGATGCAGGTTTTTCTAGGGTTTTCCCTGCATTTCTTTAGGCGAATGCCAGGTAGGATCCTTAAAATATAGCCCGGGGGCCCTAGTTAACCCTTGGCTACCTTTCTCTACCCTTCCGCACCCCCCCTTTCAAATCCCTTCCTATGCTATTAAAGGGGAGTTGCCCAACGTGGATTACCCTCATGTAGCCTGTTGCCCTAAAAAAAATATTGAAGTCAATGTGATGGGTGCGAGAAAAAGTTTATCGGAGTGACGAAGGAAATTAATAGTAGGATCCATTACTACAAGAGAAATATGATAGAGCAATCGAGGACATGCACGGAATTATCACAAGAATTAAAGGACACTGGACATAAATGTTAGTGGACTAACTATGAGTTTTTAGATTTTGAAAACTCAAGATACAAAAGAGGGTTGGTGGAACGGCTATATATTCAGGAACATTCAAAATAACGGGGAATGTGGGAAATATGGGGGTTTTATATGCCAGTATAATAGAAAAAAATAAAAAGAATGGGGAACGGGTAACAGTACACTTGTAAAAATTAAAATTAGTGGCGAAAAATGAAAATGTGGTATTTGCAAAATATCATATAATAAGAAGTTTTTAAAAAAACTTTTAAGGAAATAATACTTAATTAAAATTGTAAAATAATGTTTAAAAAATTTATGTACTAGAAAATATTAAGTCTATTATCGTAAATGAAAGAGAGCGATAAGTTTAGAGTATGAGAAATTGACTAATCAGATACAGGGATAGACGTAAACATATACTATGTTATTAACGAGGAAAAAATTGACGTAATGCACTTGATAAAAGTCATTGAATACATTTTACGGTAGATGACAGGAATGAAAATAGTAATGATAATGTATTGTGATATAATATACAAAATAATAATTATATGTTGTTTGTAAAATTATGTATGTATGATTCTTGTTTTCTAAAAAAAAGACAGATGATTATGGCAAAGGCGTCGAAATCTCCATGGTTTAAATATCTAAGAAAATAAAGATACGAAAAGAGCTTATATGTGGTTTAGTACATGACAAGTTAATTTATTCGTGTTATACAGTAATTTATGAGCTTCAGTAGTTACCTTGAGCTTGACATTTTATTCGGGACGAACTCCAATCATTGCGCTCTACTGATTGTGTTAAACCGGGACCTGTCCGAAGCGACATCGTGAATCTTCGGACAATAAATAACTTGAATCCCTCGCAAACTTTTTAAAGCGTATCGCTGAGGATAGGAAAGTTACAATATACAGAGATTGGAAATTTTTCAGATATAATTATATAAATTTAAATTATATGGATAAATTATACTTTATCGTCGATTTAAATTGAGCTAATGTAGATTACGTTCCAGATAAAATATTGTCTACGTGATCTTATTACAATATAGTGGAATAAAGTAAGTCTTGTGTGGCAACACGCGTTGACCGTTTCTAATGACAAGTGACGTAAAAGTAAACACTTCCTATGAGCGTCCACTGATGAACTGACGGGTAGTAAAAGAGAAAAAAAAACATATAAAATGTCATTTCACGAGATTCTAATACCGGCTCACTAAATGATCCCATAGTAAATAGAAGATATATTGATTGTCTTTTTACCTGCAGAGCGTCGATTCATTTATACGATTCTATAAGAAGGGAACATGTGAAAAATATATACTGGTGAAGCTGCGTGACCTTGTAAAACGTAGAGGGTGGAGTTCTGTATGCGGGGAAAATATTCCAGTTTCACAAACGCGTGTGTCGTCATTCGCCAACCTGTTTAGACTGGAGGACTTAACAGAATTACAAAGCTAACAAATCTCTGAGCACTTACTTTTCATAACGACAAGAATTCCTTTGCAAACAGGTCTTTGAAGGTGAAGAAATAATTTTAAATGGTTGTTTTATTTTTCATGAATTCTGTTAACTGCATCCGTCTGAATGAAAATTATTAATTTCTGCTTGGAAAATTTGTTACTCAGCAGCGAAAAAAAAGTTTGAGATTTCGTAATATTTATATTCGTAAAATGAATTTAATATAAATATTTAGATTCATGACCATACTAGAACGTATAAATGTAAACGAGTTATTTTAGAAGAACATCAATAATTTTTGTTCCGGTATTCAATTTTTATATTATTGAAACATACTGCACTTTCAGAAATTTTTGAAATACTTATATATTTATTTGGCACCAAATATTACCGAGATTATTAAACTAAGAAAAGAAATATATTGTAATATTAAAAGGGCTTTTTAAATGAAAAAATTATTATTTAACAAGCAAAATTTTATTATGAATTATTTAACACAATTACAAATTTAAATATATCTCAGTCTCTCAGGGTCATAACTGGGTCTGATAATGGCGAATCAGTATTTATAATCTTGTCAACAATTTACAATTACAGGAAAAGAAAGGTATTTGTCAAATAAATCAGAATGAAATTTATTTGTGAAAGAAGTTAACCTAAAAGATTGACTCTAATTAACCATTTTTAATCAAAAGAAGAGAACGAAATCTGACGGCTATCTTTTAATCAGGTCTACATACTTAGTTGTTTGTAAATTGTTACTCACGTCTGCCCAGCATTCCAGGATACCTTTTATTGTCGAAACACTATGGCGGGTTTTACACTGCTTCTACTCAGATTCTGCACTGATTCTAACTCAATATTTTATTCGTAGTCAGGAACCCGGATGACCCTCATTTCGTCCTCTGGGTAGACCGCTTGCATTGGGTGACTTTTGCTAACTCTGGCTGGCTATGTGCACAAAAACTGTTTTGTGCTTAGCAGGTTTCGTCGTTATGTTCGAGTGAATGTATTGTCTTTAGCACAATGTTCAGGGACCAACCAACTCTGTTGAATGCTAATTCTTAATATTTCGCTGCAACTGTATTTCACCATATCATAATGCGACCTGCTCTATCGTTCTCCAATTAACAGTTATTATTTGAACGACGTCCCACCGCAAACTTTATCTTGTCAAACCTTGCGAACTGTACTTCACCATATCATAATGCGAACTCACTCCTCAGTATTTTAATGCGGCCTGTATCTGACCAAACCTTCCTGCCAACTGAACTCCCGTCTCGCAATTTGTGCGCGCATACCTCTTCCGACAAAGGAAACCATGCTTGGCTACATTGTTGCTATGTTCTGTACCGCCGTAAGAATAGATTTCTCAAACAATTTAGATTTTCAAATTCACAATTAATGTCTTAATTAATAGGCATTACAATATACTGGATGGAGTTTTTGTGTAATTCAGAATAGAATACAAATATAGTATATAAACATAAAATAAGGCGTTATATGCATTTGAACTTTGATAAGAAGAACGTTGCGCATGATACAGAATAATTGATTCAAAAATGAATATCCAACGAATTCAAATACAAACTACAACTGTATTTAATTGTTTTCAAAGTCAAGTTTTTTTAGTAAGCATTATGTTAGTGAAAACAGGGTAAAACGGCTAGCTAGATTCAAAATTACTAGTATTGTTAGAGCTACTATTTGGTTAGTGTTGGTCGGGTTTTCCATTGCCTGGTGAAATCCACCATTGTAATAAAATTTCAAATACAAATTGTTGGAATTGCGGCTTAAAACGTGATTTCCGCTAGGCTTACTAATTTACATTATCATGACTCAACCATATCTTGAAAAATGTTTCCGCATCCCGTGCTGAAGTCTTAGGAAAAGAATCTATTTAAATAGAACAGTGCTGTAGTCAAGATTGAAGTCGATAAAAATAATTTTCTGTTCATAATTCTCAGAATCCTTTACAATATACTATGTGAGGAGCACGACGCATGATTGAGGATTTAACATGGGAATTATATTTAATGTGTGTGATGTATGATTAAGGGACATCCGGATATTTAATGGTTTAAATGATAAATTGAAGTTTGGAAATTAATTTGAATTCTGTGCGTGCAATTTTTGCTGAGAAGACAGATTCCGATGAGCTTCTCTTGACAATATTATTATAATCATCTCGCGTACAGATGACTTCTGCTTACTTCCTGTGGTACAGAGGTCAGCGTGACTGACTCACATCACAGAGGTTCCGGGTTCGAGGGCATGGATGTTTGTGTATGTGAGAGATACTCTCATCAAATCAGTCCACCGATGAGGAAAAATAAGTTCCCATACTGAGTGGCTAATAAGCAGAGCAGCTGATGCGACTGTAAATAAATTAAAGTAAAAAAAACTTACGATTACCTGAACCTCATATGCTAATTTTTGAGTGAGATGAATAAAAAACAAAATAATTGCTTTACATAAGAACAAATTTTGTACATAACCTTTTTCTTTCGATTGTTAGATATTCAACAAAACTACCTAGACTTTCACGAGTTAATGGAGTTACATATCAATATCACATTTGGTTAATGTCTGCCTTTAATATTTAAACACGGAACACATGTTCGAACGTGAGCTCTTGCTTCCAGGTATAAAGGTTATCAAATTTTGCTCGATTCCAAGGAAGATTCTGCTCAGGCCTGTTGTTTGTTTTTCCAGAATCCTTTACGCGAGGATGAAATAGGTATTCGGTGGCAGTATCTACAGGTACTTTTCCCAAATGAAGGTTACATAAGACCATGAGGGTATGACGTCTCAACATTCGTCAGAAAAACTACGCCTAAACTTCGGAAAGTGATCACGTCCATATCCCTAATTAAAAGTACAAAATCATATTAAATCACAGTAAAATTATAACACAACGTGAATTAAAGAAATCATTATTATAAATAAGTAATGTGATGTTCCAGTAAAATTTAATTATAAAAGTACTTTTTTACGATCGTTACGTCTATCTCGTCTATAGAACAGCCTCAGTGAGCTGTTGAGCGACGTGTCGAAGTTCTGAACATTCTTATAATATAGGCAAGCGGATTTCAGCCTAACTAATATTGAATGTCTGCGCATAATTGTATTTTAATTATTTTCCATTCATAAAAAATTCGATTTTATGGTAGCAACGATTCCATTTTAACCCCCGCGACGAAGCCCTTGAGCAACGTAACCGCTCCTTCAACGACATAACAATATTAATTATATATAAATTTTAGGTCTCTTTTTATAAAACAAAAATTTAGCATCGACATTTTAGAGTAAATAAAATTTCTATGCATAGTTAATTAATTAACTAAACTTAAATAATACACACTTTAAATTCAGTTATTCGTTTCGAAACATGTTAACTTAAATCAGTGAATAAACGTTGAATACAAACAATTCTAAATGTAATACAGTTCTTTACAAGTCGACATCCTGTGGTGAAGAGGTCAGTGTTACAACCTCTCATCACAGAGGTCCCAGGATCGAATCCCGGCGAGGGCATTGATGTTTGTGTTCGTGAGAGAAACTCTCGGCAAATCAATCGCCCCACTAGAAAATATTATTTCCCATACTGAGTCGTTAATTTAATTAGAAGGAAACAATTGAAGAAAGTCTACGGGATTTTATTTTGAAATTAAACCAAAATTTTTAAAGAGATAACAAAGATTATTTACTAGACAATTTTGATTCACGTTGACTGCACATTTTGAGTTTTTAAGTAAATGCCTCAGCTTTCATGAGAATTTAAATTGCAAGCCCGCTTATACGGCCACTGATAAAGAGTGATTTGCAATTTTCAAAAATGAATTTAATTTACAATAACAAAAGTTCAACAAAAACTATAGAAATCTGAAGGCAAATTTATATTTGTATAAAGGTTTACAAAATAAAGTTTTTACGTACCCTTTTATTTAGAGATGTCTGGTACCTGTTTTTGCAATCGTAATAATTTTAAATTTCTATAGAAAAATATTTTTATTGACATGTCATAGCACTGATTTAAAACTTTTCACTCTTCATCATAAAACTTTGCTAATTATGGCAGCGATCACTGCTGACTGCTACGCATTTTAAATTACGTCGTACCCCGTAGCTTGCAATAGATTTTTTCTCGACTTTACTTCGACACAAACAAGTGTTGGCGTGTAGTACTCAAGGAGCATCAATCTGCGCAAGGTTCTACCACACTCTGATTCTCGTCAGACCTTCCAAACACACACTGCTCTGTGACTGTCTTTGCTAAAATTTCTGAACGTCTTGTACACAGTTTTCGACAACAATTCGTAGCAACTATTATAGTCTCTTCACTCTCGCGCCAAACAATGCTGTTCTTTACAATGCTGAGCCTCAAAGGTACGCCACCAATAATTAAAGAAACAATATATATATATATATATATATATTTACTCGCTAGTCAACAGGATAATAAAGGAAATGTTTCAAACTTCTCCGAAGGGATTGTTAACTCAATAGCGTTCACAACTAATCCGACGTAATTAAGAAAATGTCAGCAGACATCCGTTATTGGACTCCTCCAACAATGTGGATTATGCTGTAATGCGAACCGAATTGATATATATATATATATATATATATATATATATATATATAATATAAGTTCTTTACGATACTTGTACTTATTTAATACAATGATGAAATGAATTTCGATGTTAACGTCAACGAGTACTTCAGAATCTCTGATTCACACACGAACTTTATGTAATTCGTTTCAAAACCGACGAGTTACAAGATAAAAGAGCGTAAAGTGTTAAGTACAGTGATTCTAAGTGGTTCCATTAAATAATCAGGCACAATGTCTGAAGTAAATATACGCTTCGGATCCCTATTTGTTTAAAATATTACCACAAAGGATTTTAGATTCGGGTAATATCCCAGAACAAAACAAATCACAGTTACAGACTTTCTTGGAACCTAGAAACTTTGTTTTGAGCAGAAAATATGGAAGTGAAATTATTGAACAACCTATAGGCAGTTATCCAATGATAAGTCAAGAAAAAAAATCTGTGTATTTCGGTCCGTTCTAATGTAGATTTCAGTGAGCCACATAGACAAAAAGAGATAGATGGAGGTAGCCACGAGATACAGATAAATTGATAATGTCATACAGAGAGTGGAACAATAGATGGAGATAATAAATAAATTGCAAATAGCTATCAGATTTAACTGCTAAGAGGATTATTAATCAGAGACGCTGCAAGATAAAGGGACATCAGAGTATCGCACATACATCTAGAGCTAACGCCGCACGATAAAATTACGCGAGTTAAAAATTACATACAGTCGTATAACAAAGATGGACAAGTTTGCCATATTATCAGTATAAGTTTGATTCAGAAACTACGTATAACTGTAGAGAAATTAAGTTAAAATATTTACAAAAGTTAAATTTTTACATCGGAATATAAATAAATTAACACTAAATCGGCTTAAAATGAAATATATAATTAATTTTATTAAACAACGTATTCCACGAACTTCAATAATCTGGTCGGTAAAACCACCACGCTTAAAATATTGGCAGTACCATTATTTGATTTTTTTTTTGTGAGTGGCAGGCTGCATGCACGTGGTGGCAACTCCCCTCTAATAGCACATGAAGATCAATATTTACTTAGGCTGAAAAATAATTAAATGTAGAGAAGCAGCGTAGAAGAGACGAAACTACGAGGTAATAGGCTGAGTTACAACAAACACCAGTTTTGTCTGCAAAACTACGTGATTAGAAATCTACGTATCGGGAAAAGATTCGGTCCCATAAAACCAAATGTTATACGCATCTACACTAGGTTACATAACAAAAATATTATTTAACTTAGTTGCAAGATTAGTTGGATATTTCTCATAACCATCCCATTAGTTGAAATCATTACAATAAAAAATTACTCATCCAATATTAAGAGAATTAAATAAGTAAGTTTTTAAGTGTTCAACGGAAGAACGGAATTTTAGAAATTGTTATTATTGCTTTATCTCAAATAAAATTCATAAAAAGTGCTGTTATTCTTACGAAAACTATACATAATTCATCATGAACAAATTATTCGCATCCCAAGAATGCACAAAAATAAATTATAGTAAATAATTATATATTCATTCACTGTCATGAAGTCAAAATATATTGTTTTGTTATGTTAACAAATTATGATATAGTTTTTATCACTGATTTTAACATATGGTTTTCGTTTAAAATCAGTAAATATTAAATAATTCTATTAAATAAATTTACTTTAAGAATGAAAAAAAAATTAAAATAATCTGACATTCTTGAAAGATTTCATAGAAATGCTAATTGCTAAATACGTCAGAATAAAAAGTTTAAGAAACGAATTTCAATTTCTTCGTATAAATTTGTTAGATACAAAGAACACTTTGCACTTAAATTAGGACATCGTCAGATACTAAGTAATTAGGATACCATTAAAACATAAAACTTACATTCAAGTTCCAAAAAGTCAGGTGATATTTACCGTTTTTTAAGTTTTTTTTTACATTTTTTATGTCACACAGCGCTGAGATGTATATATTTTTAAATTCAAATTTTTTTAGCAAATTTGTCTGACGTTACGGATAAATAAATCAGCCAATAAATTATATGATTTTAATTGGTTTTTATTCATGAATATTAAAGTAGTACTTGCAATTGTCTTATATAATTAATAAATACCTAATCAATACTTGAAGAGGTCATAATGTAATGGCGAAATACCGTGTATGTCTATCAAATTTGTGTGAGGAATTTATTTGTAAAACATTTTTAGACTTATTTAGCTATTAAAATTTCTTTTATATTAATTAAATAATTTTTCCTTTCATTAGTCTGATTGTTTAAAACTTTGTTTTGCGCCTATTTTACAGATAAAGTAAGGCTAAAGAAGAGGAGCATATTAATAACTAAAATATTTTGTTTAATGTAAGCTTGGATATTTAAATTTTATATGCAATACATTTATAGTCAACAGTATGTTTTACAATACTTTTTCTAAATTAAGAATAACGTTTTACGTTAATTAAAACTATTTAAAAGTTGCATTATAAATATATTCGTTGTATGAAAACACAAAATTTTTATCTCCAAAGAAATTTTCAGTTATGTATACTGACCTCATAAGTTTGACAGAAAGTAGTTTACTCGCTAGTCAACAGGATAATAAAGGAAATGTTTCAAACTTCTCCGAAGGGATTGTTAACTCAATAGCGTTCACAACTAATCCGACGTAATTAAGAAAATGTCAGCAGACATCCGTTATTGGACTCCTCCAACAATGTGGATTATGCTGTAATGCGAACCGAATTGAATCATTAATAACTTCCCAGTTGTGAAAAAACTATTTGTTCAGATAATTACTTGGTGAACGTCCAACGTTATAGCGTTGTTGAAATCATCTATCCGAGCACTGCGTTCATAACTCGAATCCTTATTCCAGCGTTCGCCAGTGCTTTTGCTTATCCATAAAAAGGTGTGGTGCTGAGTTAAATCCAGTAATGATCGAAGCGATTAAATTTCTTAAAGACCCATTCCATCATTAACACCATATTAATAATAAACAACAAAGAGATATAACTAGTGGATAAGGTAAGTCATAAACAATTTAAAATATTGTATGCAATGGAACTTCTTGAAATTTCTTGAAACTTTTGCTTTCAAACAATGAGCTTCATTTTCACGGAGGAAGATTAATAAATAACGTGGCTGGTAAAACCACAGATTGAAGGATCTGGAGAAACTTCAAGAAACTCGCCTCATTAGGAAAGACGGATATGGGTCTTAAACAAAATGCCAGAACGTAATGAGTAATATGAAATAGATAACGACAAAAATTCGTTTAAAATAATGTAAAGCATATTTTTTGTATTTACTGGTGAGTTCAAAGTTTTCATAAATAAAACGTGCTAAGAATTAATTATGACCGTATATCCTCTGGAATGAAGCTGTTTCTGTGGAGGTCTGTGCTGGATTTATCTTATAATATGAGAGATTGCCATTATTAGCGGAGTTTAAATTAGGTCTAAAATGTCGCTACCGATTCGTTTTCTTATTGGAAGAGTGGGAGAAAACCAGTGGGAAGATATGGTGAATTTGGGATAGAGCGTGTGTGGAATCATTCGATGAGAGAGTATTCAGGGACCAGGAGAGCCCATTCCCAATTCCCGCTGAGGCGATGAACAACTCGTGCGGCAATCGCTGCCCTGCTGCAGACACGAAAACGCCAGCTGAAATACACATGACAAAACGGCAAAACCATATCGTGTTCAGAACTGAAAACTCTGAATCAAAAATGGGCAATCAACACTCGATTCAAGAGAGTTTCTTATGTGTATCCTAGTTTGATTGTCTGCATAATATCACAGAGGCAAAATTTTTCTAAATTTGGTTTCAATCATAACATTTTATAGGAATTAAATAAGCCCCCAAAGTCACATTACAGTGAAGCAGATTAAACTGAATTAAATAGGGGTGTGAAACATTGGTAGATTTCAGTTTTAACTGACGCTAGGTTTTACAGCAATTCTGCAATCTTCATTTATTCTATCCGAATTTTTAATTGTTTTAAAAACATCTACACAATAGAAAATACATGGCATTGTTAATAAATTTCATTATTCGCGATATTTCACCATCTCTGACAATTTCATCCATTATTCATCTCGTTAACGTTCTCATTTCTGTATTCCGGATGAAATTACAACAGTCTTTGCATTCATGGTCTTTTAAGCATCAGTGCATAAATATATTTTTTTTGGGATTCAGCTTCCATTTAAGCTTACTAGACTTGGAATTCTGTGATTACGTAGACTTTTCAGCAATGGGACTATTCTTTAAGGTACAGAAATATAAATATATATTGTAATAATCAACAATGAGACGTTAATTAATTTGAAGAATCTGAAGAATTTAATGAATTTGAAAGAGTTTACCACACGTTAAGCGTCAAGATGTAATAATTAACAAGATGAGCTTTATTTAAATGCAATAATCAACAAGAATTTAAAACATATAATTATTTATTTCCACTTTGTTGCTTTAACTCACAAACAATTACAATTTAAAATTTTAGATCTCAGGGCCTTCACTGGGTTTGATAATGGACACAACAAATTGATTTTAAAAATCTTATTAACAAACAAATCACATTTACCTAAACAATACGTCGATAGAAATAAATTAAAAGAAAGGAAATTAACTCTGATTGACAATTAAAATAGAACGAAATCTGACTCTATCCTTTAATTACGTTTACATAAATCATTATTTTGTATTTTGTTACTCACATCTGTCCAGCTGGTTCCAGCATTCCTTTTGGTTTCGGAAGTACGCTATTGCCAAATTTTTACACTGATTCTAATATTGGCTCACAGAATTTACACTCTTTAAGTCAACCTTGATAGGCTCCCAGGAACTCGGATGATCCTCCTTTTTGTCAGTTATCTGGCGACCGCTTGCCTTGTATGAATCCTGTAATTAATACATTTGCTAGTCATTTTACCGCTTGGGACTTAAACTGCAACTTTACTATTCCTGGCTGGCTACAGACGTAAAAACTGCACTCCTTTCCTGGCTGCTGATAGACGTAAAAACTGCTAACTTAGCGATATTTACGGAATAATACTTTCTTGAATGTTTTTACTTTGTCTTAAACTCACAACTTTGTTTAATAATACATTAAAATACGGCTAGTCTCTGCTCTAGTATCATTTGTTCCGTCCTCCGAAATGTTCCGTCACCAACTGAACTATCGTAGTCTCAAGTTTTAGCGCGCATACGCCATTTTTGATTTTCCGACAAAGTAACAAAGCCTGGCTCCATTGTCGCTTTGGAAAACTCCTGCCGCTACAATTAAATTTTATTAAAACCAATTAATGGCCTAATTAATTGGCATTACAATATATATATATATATTGTGGTATACAAGTTCAGAAAATAAAATAAACCAGACGCTAATTAATGTAATAAACAATTTAATTTGATGAAATAAAACTCACGTTGCAGTGCAATTAATGTAGTAAACAAATTTAAAGTAATTGTAATTATATGATTTATAAATGAATTTTTACACCTTTTAAAGATAGAACATTTAATATGATTTCTGTTTAGTTTGGGTTCTTTGCACAACTTACTAAATTATTGTCATAGCTTTCAATGAAATTCTTAATTTTTCAAATATTACGCCGGCAAAACAAATGTTAAATTAAATATAGAAATTAAAAAAAAACACGTATCATTATACATTGGTGGTCTCTACAATATATAGTCTGACCTTAAGAAAACTATTTAATCAATAAACATCAGTCAATTTTAAGTCAGAAAAAATAATTTATTAATTAAATTAATAACGTTTCATCGCTTATTTTGCGACCTCATCAGGTTCAAGTTTAAAAAAAAATTGTTAGAAATTTTTATTTGACTGCGGTGGCCGAATTTTTTCTGACTGAAAATCGGCTGATGTTTATTTATTTATGAAGTTCATAGAAATCTATCGTGTATAATTAGGGAGGTCTGTGACGCTGGTCACGATTAATACGACTTAAATATCCAATAAAACATGTTCCTTTAATAATAACATATAGAATTACTACCCTTTGAGACGGACCAACTCCTTCCTCGTTTCAAACGATTTAATAAAATTTGGAACATAAGTTAATATTATCTTTAAATATTAACCGGTAAAACATGGGGGAAATTTATCAAATCTTCCAGTTCCACCGTATTTCTTAAAGATGTTAAAGAATGGAATATGAAAAATGAATTATTTCAACATATGATGTCAATTACTCATGAATAAATAAATTTTCAATTTTGTGGTCGGAAAGGAGGATTTTCTAACGAATCTTATATATTATTTGTTATAAATTTTCAACTTTATTTCCCAGAAGGAGGATATTCTGACTAATCTTACATATTATCTACTAAATCATTGCCTAACTCGCCGCTTAACGGATTGGAACGAGCATCACTCCAACAGTTTTCATTTTCAGTGGCATTATAATTGCATTCTAATATAACTCTTGATTAAATAAAATGGTGACAAATTTATTTTTATGAACTTTCAAAATCGTATAACTGTATGGTCTGTATTTTAACAATACTGTGGCGCCCTATTATGTTGTAACACACAGGGTTGCGATCCCTGCTTATGTGGAGAATGATCACTATTGTGTTCGTGAGTTACCCACAACCTCCATCAACAACTTCGTGTTGAATTCGTGGGAAGGCATGAATGCATAAGTAAATATGTCACATCTCATCTCCATGAGACTATGGCGTTCTGCATCCCATTAGAGCTCAGTCCCGTGTTCGTGTGTGGTTGTGCATTTCAGAGAAGATTCGGAACAGTATATGAGGGATGCCTCTAGGTCCATCCAAATCCTAGTGCTAAGGTCTACAATCACATACGTAGCTCAGTGCTTTTCAAGCCCCCAGTAATAAAAAAAACATTGTTTACAGGGAATTGATCCCCGATTATCCCAAACTGAGATTATTCTGTTATATTAATATTATTTTTTATTTATGAATAAGTACTCAATTGGTATGCGACATAAGATTAGCATTCAGAATTAAAATACAATATATGTCTTTCCTTTGGGAAATGTAACCTTGATCAACATACACACAAAAATTAATTCTCATAGCAAAACAACCTTTGGATCACTTAACCGAAAATAATTATTTCACACAAATCTCATTTACTCAAAACAATTACAATTGGAATTATAAATATTTAAGATTTATGTTCACCAAGATCATAACTAATTATAATAATGTGAATTTAGACACTTTACCATGTAACTGATTTGAGTACTTGGGATTTTTTTAAGGTGTAGACAGGCTGTGTATAGGGTAATCCACATAGTGGCAACTCCCCTTTTATAGCATAGGAAAGGGATTTGAAAGGGGGGATGTGCAAGGGTAGAGGAAGATAGCAAAGGGTTAACTAGGGCCCCCGGGCTATGCTTTAAGGATCCTACCCGGCAATTCAAAGTGATGCAGGGAAAACCCTAGAAAAACCTGCATCAAGTAGGTCGGGAATTTGGTACTTGTACCACGCCCTTCCAATATCGGGAGAGGGGTAACGTTACCCGACCGGAAACCCGAGAACTCTTTATACAGAATATACGTCGGGAAAACTTACGCTCTTTAAATTTTATATTGTTTATGTGCCAAATATTTCTTTAAAATATTATTTTAATCATTGTAATTCCGTTGTTCTTTTTGTAGTTTTAAACTTGAACCTGATTAGGTCTCCAAATAAGCGACGAAACGTTTATTAATTTTACATTACTAAATTTTTTCTGACTTAAAATTGTCTGACGTAGACGCCTTTACACATTAAGTTCAAACCATATAAACCGATAAGCGAGTGGTTACAATAGGCTACTGTTACGACACTTAGAAATTTTCAATTAATCAAACATTAATTTTTAAATACTTGAGACCAGCTGAATAAATGCGGTATATTATTTAATATCTCAATTTCATACTATTCCAACTGAATTAAGAAAGGATAACCTATAATTTCCTTTCAAAGACAATAAGTTATTCGCCTTAAACACTGTACATCGTTTTGTAATTTGAGAAAAACCAGCAATAAACCCTATAATCAATGCGTTGAATTGAACATGAATTATTTGTTTTAAAAATATTTAGTGATGTGTTGGAAATTTATTGATTAACTATGAATTATTGATTTTTTTTCATTAGCTACATTGATAATGAATCATAGAAATCTAAAGGCGTTTCCAAAAGGTATTTTGTTAATGAATTGCCTGTTTTGAATTTCACATTCTGATAACATGTCCCAGATCAATTATATTACGTTGAATAATTTTGTGGTACCTTTTTATAAACCGTGGAGAATCTGCTATATACACGATAGAAAAAGGCGTGACAATGGTATTGTAGTTCACAAAACAGAATGTCCTCATGCATGCGAGAGATCATATATCTTTAGTTGACACCCTTGAGGTCAGCGCAGCACGTCTCGGGGAGTTTCTGCTTTCTAGATTCAAGCAACAGGGATTTCTCAACCACTTGTCGTGAGCTGAAAAACCTCACGCAAGGCAAGTCTCTTCTTTTGTCTGAGTTGAATGCAAGTTTATTAAATTTTCTGAATTAAATACGTTAAGATTTTATTTCTATACTAGTTTCAGTCGCACTGGAAACTGCTATTGTCAAAGTTACGAAACAAATATTTCTGAATAAGTGGAATGGCTTAAATTAAGTGGTTAAATTAAATCCAGGCTGCATAAACCGACTGTGGGAGGAGTGTATGCTTTTCCACTTAGAAAGAGTTATTTCTCTCTTCCATATCAGATAAAAATTCTACTTTTATTATTATCACAATAACTTCATTGGTGATTCAAAATTATTTTGGTTCTTTATACTATAAAATTATTAGACGATTTCCTTATTTACACAGCCTTCTATATTATTTCCAATATCACATGTAATTTTCTTCTTTTTCTGTGTTTCACGCTAAATAGCTTTCGACTTGAAAGTCGTGTTACAAGGTATAATATATTACAACGATGTAATTTATAGTAATTATTATAGCCAATTTTTTTTCGAGGTTGAACATGACCAACTGGGTCGAAAGCTTCTGATTTAATTTTACTATCAGTCTTTGAGATTGTGTCTTGTTGGTCGCGATAAAGAGCAAGTCATGTAAAGACAAGATACTTCTCTGTAATTGTAATGAGGGTTGGCCGGAAATCAGTTTAACACGAGCCTATATTACGACATCTTGGTAGTTTAATAACAAAACTGAAAACATTGGCGCATGGAAATATATTGTGATAAATATTTGATATTTTATATATCAAAAATCTCATCCATAAAAGTTAAGAGATGGTGAGTACTGGATGTGATATATACTTGGCTGCTGTCTGTATATAATTAATTTTTTGAGAATAATAGTGGCGTAGTTTCAGCTTGTCCGCAAGGGGGAGTTCCCAACTTTCAATAATACACCTCTCTACCCCTATTGGGCTTCTGATACAACTTGCTATATCTCACGTCATATACAATGAAGTAATATATAATAATTATTTTAGAAGATTCTAAAGAGGTTGAAATTGACCAACTACGTTGAAAGTTTATCATAAGATTTTACTATCACTATATTTGACTGTGCTTATTTTTCCCCTAATAGAGAACAATTTATATTCAATTTTAGAAACTTCAGTAATATTAATTTTTTGTTGAAAATTAATATGATCCTTGCCTAGAAGCAAGCCCTTAGTTCTTGTGGTAGTGTAGCGCGATAGTTTTATAATCGGTATATATATATATATATATATATATATATATATTATTTTAGTGTAATTAGATATTAGTAAGGGTTGAGAGCTTGGCAAGTTTGAATTTGACCAGGCGCCGCCGTGGTGGATAGATAATCCGTTCGGTCTGGACGTAGTGACATAGGCACGTAGGATATTGACCCTCGGAGGCTACCTGGACTGTCACATCGTTAGAAACGTCTCTCCAGAAACCCCAGAAATTGAATTAATACTTGACTGCCTGAAGCAATCACATTTCTTGGTACAAGAAAGATCGATCCAAAATTGGTCGAGGACATCGATATTTCACATCCAGCGAAGGGAGTGTAAAGAAAGTGTAGGCAGACTCCTCGACGAACAGTCGCCAGGGACGAATGTACACCCCAAACTTTCATCATTCAGAGGACTCTGAGAGAACGAAGGTTCCACATAATCAGATATACACGCAAGGTAACTGCCAAGTGTCTCAATCCTTGATGCGCCTGGGGGAAATGCCGTAAATCATGGTTTAACTTGGGAACCGATTGTTTTGCCCGGCTAACTGAACACATACAATTTGTACTTATTTTATTTTGTCCATGTTCAGTTAAATAATTAATAAATTCTGGAAACTATTCCTTTATTTTATCATTTAATAAACCTACCACTACACTAGTGAAGCACAGTTTTGTTAAACCATTGAAACTTCACAGTAAGCTGGAAAGAGCTTACTTTTCTTCAATAATTTGTAATTTGCTGATATAGAAATACAATGTTTGGATTGATATATGACGTTTTTGAGAATTAAAAACCATAAATTTTGGTTCTGTTTCTTAGCAATTTTACCCTTTGAAATATGCTCCAGCATCTAGGATGCTGAAGGTGATAGACAATGGATTACAGAAATTTCTATTCTCGTGAGCCGGCTCCACCATTGTTGGTTGTGGGTTCTGTTGTGTTTAGACCTGTAGGCTAGGTAGCTATGGGAATAACAATTTACAGAGATAGCATAAACTACACAACAAATAGGCTTTGAATATTCATTGGTATTATGCAGAGGATGCTGATATCGACTTTCAGTATCGAAACCACAGAAACACCTAGATTAACAGCATCTATTCGTTCAGATTAAATATACAACAGTTAGTTGGTCGAGAGAAATGTGGAAAGAAAAGTGTAACAGGAGCTGCAAGTGACGGTCATCCATATGGAAATGGAAACTGCATTACATGAGAACGCCTGTCAACTGATATAGGTGAAAATTACATTAGTGACAGTCAAAATTTAATAACATGAAATGCACAAATGGAATGGAAATATATTGAAAATGGATTAGTAATTTTTCTATAAGTATTTATCGGGTATTTCATTCATTGCCTGAATTGAAATGAGAAGATTCGTGAAACCAAAAGGAAATTACAGGCGTGTTAGGACTGTCGTATATTAGATCTGATTACAACTCTTAACCGGAAAACGAAGAAAGTTTCTTTGCTGTTCTAATCTCTAAATTGAAGTGTTATTTTTCTTTTGCTTAATTTTTTTCTTGTCGTTTTATTATTATCAAATCTAAGATTGTAATATCATAACTCAGTTTCAGTATTTTTCTCTTAAATCATGTTCGTTCCCAAGTAGGCATGAACTCACAGTCCTCGTCATTTCTTATTCTCTAATACTTTCCTTTTATCTGTATTTCTTTGAGAATTTGTGTTGTTCTGCAGTCTTGTATGTAGTCTCCGTATTGCCACCGGGATTTTCCCAATTCAATTTGTCATTCTTTTTATAGCTCCCCTTTTAGCATATTTTCCTTATTATGATAATTACAATATATTTGGCTCATGATAATATTTTACAACTTTGAACTTATAGTGGGTTTAATATCAGCAAGCCATGTCTTATTATGTACATTTGGCGTAAAAGATTTAATTCAAAAGTGTGCGAATAACTGGAAGACACTCGACCTATGAGTAGTGTATTAATAACCTTCTATTAGGATAAATGGTAATTCACTTTTGTTACGCGAATAAAAGTAAATTCTAGTAGTAGTTCAAAAGCGTCAATTTATGATGAAAATACACATTCTCTTCTAAAACGTAACTTAAACGATCTTTTTTGATGAAGCTTGTTGAAATAATTCCGATATAGCAGAAATATTAAAATGAAATATAAGTTCAAGTAATATATTAAAACAGAATACTTAGGAAAAGATAAGCTACAATGATGTAGAAAGAGTACAAAATAAATAATTTTCTACTCACAATTGATAATACAAAATAATAAAAAAACTTCAAGATAATGGTTTATTTATTAGCATTAATAACTAAATTTACAGTATTATAAATACTGTAGTTCACACTAAGAATTTACTATTGTTTATTAACATTATGTGGACTAATAGAAATTAAATATGTAACAAATAATTACGTAACAAATAATTATTTTATTTGATATAAATAATTGTATTAAATTTTTATCTAATGCTGAATATTCACGCAGTTGACTTGATGAGTAAGGTGGAGAAAGTAGTTAATGACTAATTTGTCAAGTTCTCTTCTGAATTTATTCAGAGGGTTTCTCAATATATACCGGACACTTAAATTATTGTAAATATTTGGTTATTAAATAGAGAAGCTATTTGAGAAATAGATATCATAGATGAGAGTGGATTAAATAAAAAAACACAAATATACAGGTTTCATTTATGAAGATATCAAGGGAGAAACTATCGTTTTAATATAACGGTTTGAATTCAGTGTATAATCTTAAAAGCTCCATCACTTTCGTATGCATAAGTCTGGTTAATTAATTTTGGCAATGGGAAGAACAATCTCAAGTCCCTGCATTTAAATGTTTGAGCTCTGAATTTTGTGGTTTGCTTTGGCGTTTGGGGAAATGAGGCGTGACTTCTATGTCTGCAGTCGTTGGATGAAGAAGATCGGAGAGAGAATTCTCATATTTTGTCAGGATAGATAAAAGAAATTCTTGATGCAGGAAACGTTCCATCGCGAAAATTCATGAATTGAGAGAATTTTGATTTACTCATATAAGCTACAATAATTTCAATTTCCGGTAATAGCGTTTAATTTTATATCAATTACTTAGCCCATTATAAAGGAAAATATAAAACATATTGTACATTATGATTATTTATATTCAATGGAAGATTTTGTAGAGTCACATGAAGCGGATATTTAGATAATATCCTCAGATAATATTTATTAATACAGCATTCATAAAACATTATTTTGAATATTTTTAACTAATAAATAAAATCGAGTGTTTGTGGGTTTGTGTGTGAGAGTATATTTGTATGTTCTGCACACAAATTACACCCGTGAAACAAATTTGACAAAATTTCGTACACGAGTTCCTTTCGAACCGGAAACAAATACTGTGGGGGGTAAGACACGTCTGCCACCCCAGGCGGCGAGAGTGGATGGGGTGGGAATTTTGAAACATTCTAAAACTGCCGATATTTGCGTAGAATAAATATTTTCTGGGTCAATAAGATTGATAGCGTTTCTCCCGATAATTTTTTGTGTATAATTTCAATCCCTTTCGGCATGAGAGGGGACCTTTACTGGTGGGGATGGAGGGGCGTTACATAAAAATAACGCAACAACAGCCGAGATTGTAGTCAATCCAGGGCTATGGATGTCGCTGAGTTTAATTACGGCATCCCGGGAAACGCCTGGAACCCAGCTAGTGAAAGATACTACATAGTTTACAACTATCGAAGTCTTTTTTTTTTAAGTTACATAAAGTTAATTTAATATGAACTGTTACAATTAGCACTATATTAACTATGGCCATTTATAAACTAAGTATCATATTATATATTTAATATTATCTTAATGTTTCATCGTGTACCATCATGTAAGGTGTTTTAGGTGATGTGAATCTAAAATTTTGTAGTATTGCATTATTTAAAATCTCAGTTATAATTTTATCAATTTTCCATGTGAATGGCATTACAGTTATTCATAATAACATTAAACTGAAGTTTATTTAAAATTATATACACAATTTCAGTCCACGTAACTGATTATGTTTGACTGGAACGTAGCAAACAAAAAAGTACGAAGCAAGTTCTATGAACGTAAATAGAACGCAAGAATAGATATAGATACATAGATTTATTAGAGTGAAATTTGCGAGGTCTAGTGGCAACCTCTAGTAAAATAAATACTATAAAATGCATAATATAAAAGGAAAAATACACTTTTTCACACCATATAAATTTTATTTTCAATCCATAGATATATTTCTTTCACACTTCATTTATTTCTCCACCAAATAAATATTTAAAGAAACCGGAAAATAATTTGGTACCTCCCATTATTATAAATCGCAGAATTCTATCGTTATTATTATTCATGCCATTCGACATTTTAATATATTCTTGAACCATTTAGTATTCTGTGTGTACATTTTTAAAGAATATAATGCACTTATAAACAAAATCACATTCTGCACGTAAGCAGACACTTCCTGAAATTCTGGATTTCATACGATTGTAAATACATGTAATTTATTATTTAAATGCGAGCGCTGCCGAACGAACATTGCAGTTCTTCCGGAGTAATGGCCAGAATTATTGATGTCGAATCCGGCGGATTTAATCCAAAGGCGACTTCAGACTGTAAGACAGCTTGCGGTTAAGTACCATTTAAATTTGCAAAAAAAAAAAGTTGTTAGCTCTCTAAAAAAATCAGGTTTAATATTTCGCCACTAAAATTTCATAAATCGCGGGGATGTAGACGACATCCATACGAATATTACTAAACTTAGCGTAGTAGCTATAATTTCACATTTCGTAAGGTTGTTTAATGTGCCACACTACCGTAAGTGAGAAATTTTTGCGGTAGTAGTTCCAATCTTCACAGGTGGGAATAAATCCGGCGTTACAAACTACTGACTAATTAGTCCTCATTGAACAGCCTCTGCAATCACTATTTCATTATCTTATATGTAATTGGAACATAATTTATATATATAAATAACTTTTATGTTCATTTTGTGTATGTGAGAATATGCAAAGTAGGAGAATGGAGATTATTTAGGGAAATGCTAAAAAGTGTGAGTTCTGATACAGTTTGAAAAATTTAAGCTGATTGGTTTTTTAGTTTCAAGACTCGCTGAATCAACGCAGTTTTATATTTTAATTTAAGAAGTTAATACCCCAAATATTTTGAATAGCAGCAACGTTTAATCGTCTCTGTAGGGATTGCCAGCACGGTCTAGAGCGACTTTGCGTTGCGTATGAGAAAAGTATTATGGTTTAATGCTACGATGAATTTAAGCCCATTAAGCCGCTGTTTTTATGCAGCTTCGAGAAAATTACAGTTTCCTATATTTATTAACACTCGGATTTTTTCTGTTCTCAATATTAAAGGAAAATGCTTCTCGTTTTCCAATAAGCGGCTTGAACAACATTAATCTAATTGAGACAGTCAAATTAAATTTAATATTTAATTGAAGTTTGTTGAATGAAGTTGGATTAAATCTAAATCACATATATTCCTTTTTTAAGGTTTTTCGGCGAAAAGATAATCATAGCTACATATATTTACGTGATTTATTATTTCTGAGGCTATTTTTGTTTTTAATGTTTAAGTTACCCGTTATAATGTATTGGATGAAGAATAAACCTGAGGAATAAAATATTTGGCTACCTTAATATATATTTTATAACTTATAAAATTATAATCTTGAAATATTTAAAGTATATTCAGAGACATTTATTTTAAAGTAGTGAAATATATTTAATTGAATATTATATATCATTCCATTTCAATAAATATTCTATATCCGATATTATTATTTATACTTCATATTAATAATATGGCTGCCAGCGAGCTTTATTCCTACATGATATTCACGTTTCAAAATTAAACATGGCAATATTTACAGTATGCTGCCGGGGGAAAACTAATTCTGAGAAGTAGGTGGTGGCATATTGGTTTTGGAAAGCTGGTAAGACTATTACTTAAGCCGATGCTGATATGGTAATGGTTTCACTTACAGAACTTCCGGACTTCAAAGGCACAGCTGCCTCGCGGCCTTCTAAGTACTCAAACTTGATCCGACGTATTTTCGTACTTCAGTAGTTAATAAAACACGAAATGTTTCACTTTCACGTGGCAGGATCACCAAATCACTGCTGATTTTTTTTAGAAGTTATAATTTACGTGGATGATAAATATTCAAATATTTAGATTAAATTAAATTAAGATCAAGTTTATAAAATAATTTTCACCACTATAGAGAAGAATTATGTCATGTTATCAAGTAGAATATTTATCGAATCAGGGATCGCAACACATTTTATTTTCACGTCTTCATTATGCGAGTCTGGTGGCACCTCAGCATTTTAAATTATGCTTATATTTAGCAAGGTTTGGTACTGGGGATTAAGTTTTAGTAACCAATGGGAGACTTCCATTCGGTCTCGTTGAGTTTGAAATTTAGTGGTGGAAAGCCTGATTGGTAGCGACGTTAGGACGTCATGGAGACCCTGACTTCAATTTATTTTATGAAAAGGAATACAGAGATATTCCGAGAAAGAAGAACAATGCTGTGGGAAAGTTCTGATTGTTTTCGAAAGGAGCGCTGATGGAGAATGAATAGGGTTGCTCACAGTAACGGTAGGATCTTTGTTTGACGAGTGACATAGCAACGAGAGTAGATATTTATTTAGAAGCTGTCTAACAGCGCGAGAATTCAATTTTTTTTGTGACGAGTCACCTAGCAACTACAGTAGGTAATTTTAGTTTTACGAGTTGCCCAGCAACGAGAGTATATTTTTATTTTGAGAGTATTCTAACTGTGAGTAATATTCAGCTACGTAGCAGCGTGAGTTCTCGGCCGAGACAACGCAGCGACACCACAGCATGAAAATCGTAAAAACGTGACAAACATAACCGTAATTAATCATCCTTGGCAGTCAGATCGCTGGTAAGAAACATTAGTTTGAATTTTGCATATATTTTTACACCAGATGATGATTGTTTAATTTGCTCCGCGTCCATTATTTACTTCGATAATAATGAGTTTAGGATATAGTTGGAACCAAAGAATTAGAAACTTAGTGAAAGATAGCGGAAAGCTCATATTAATCATAATTGTGGCTAATAGGCCTTAATGATTATTAGGGAATTCCAAATTTAACATATCTATATAACCATTTACTATCAGATACATAATTATTTAACACCAATCTAGCCAGAAATAAATATTTTGTATGTCAAAAGACTTTAGCATGCGTCAGTAAGGACGGCGGATGGCGCACATTGTGAAAGTGGTTGCCTCCCATCCCTGTACTACATTTCCACTATGCGCACGGAGTAAAGACACCAACAACAAGTACCTAAAGATGTCAAGCTCAGGACGCTTACTGAAGCGAGGAAGGGGTTGCACAAAAAGACACTCCAAAATGACTGATAGTTTCAAGTACAATATAGATAAGATTTAATTGATTTTCACTTAGTCTTAAAATGATGAAATAGAGTTCTACACAATAAAAAGTAATATGGAATTATTCAGCAAATACATTAAATCAAATTTACACATCGATGATTATTTTGTTGCATAAGATATATACAAACCATAAAAGCATTTACTGTCGAAACGCTCATTTATAAACATGGAAACGAAGCAGTCTCACAATTAGTATTGAGACAGATCATCTGATAAAATTGAGGCACAGAAAACAGGAGAAAAAAGGAAACACATTATTTATCTGTGAAATATTGATAGCCCTAATTAACGTTTGAAGGGAAGATATTGTACGTGAGACTATAAAAATCTCCAAAACAGTAACCAGCAAATTAGAAATGTAAAATTTACATTGTTTCGAAAATGTGCCATTCCTTAATAAATAACGCTTCTTATGTACTGACCAGGTATTCGCGTGGTATTTCATTGGATCGGATTATATGTTCCTTATTTTTTTTGCAATCTAGTGCATCATATTTTGGTATCTGTACCTAAAACCGTTACCCTTCAAATTTTGTAATCTAATGGCACTAAGGATATCATTAAGGAGTGAACAGCATATGCGTATTAATTATTTGTGAAACAAGTTTCTTTACGTTAATCAACGAGGGAAAAAAAGGCTCTCTGGAAACTCGTTTTCATCATAGAAAGACCGCTCGAGTATTGTTTGCGGACAACAGAGGCTTGCAAAAACAGCCTGCGGCAATGTGTTCGACACGGAAAGCCCCTCAGAGCATGCTCGATATGGTATGTGTTCATTAGATGCGCTGTTCGGCAAACACCTCGGGCTAATGACCTCGTGCCGTGGCCAATGGTTTATTGTACGTGTCACTTTGTGATGCATTACCGCCTAAGCGTGTGTTTGTGCTCTTGTTTGCATCGCCTCCGTAATGACAGCACTACCCTCTCGTATTTGCGATCACGGTCAGACTTCTCATCTTAGGCTCCGAATTCCTACGTCTGAAGTACTCAAACACTCGAAATGAATTCCCATCCTTCTAAATTGTCAGGCTATGCCAACAGGCGTCTTACAAAATCCCGCTACTAGAAAGTAAAAATTGATAAAATCAATTAGACAAGCAATTTGCATCTAACGGTCTCTCTAACATACTTATAGTATATTAGTCTTTTTTACAATCTTTAATAATTTGAGAGGCCATTAAAAACCTCTTGGTCACTAACGCTTCTTTAAAATGAAAAAAATTACGTTTGATTAATAATACGAAAGATACCATGGCAGGCTGTTACGGATTAGAAAATGTAATGAGGTAGGAAATAAATTAGTTGAATTTGGTAAAGAAACATTTGTGAATAAATACAGAGAAAAAAGTATACGTGGACCATTCCAGAAAACACGTTAATACAAGCATAAGTGAAAATGTAAATCCACAATAAAGGTTTGACGACTCTCAACCTTACAGACGGTACCACTGTAGTCCCTTTTTTACAGGATAAAGCGTAATCACTTCAGTTCGCCATGCGTTGTTGCAAGGTAAAGTATGTTACACCACTGTCCGTTTGCACAAAAGAGAAACAGCGTTCCGTTATCCGTTTTTCGTAGTCTCAAACGAGTCGTCACTGGAGTTGAAGTATTGATCCATCACTTAGAATCTCAAAGGAAAAGGTAAGTTAAAATGTTCATCTCCTGCAGGAAAAGTAACACTCACTCCTTTTTTGGACTCACATGAGCAATTTATAAATGATTACCAGAAAGAGGAAACAAATGTAAACCATATTTTATATTCGACCTTTTTTAGTTGGGTTGTATGGAATAGATTACTTATCTAAAATATTTTAATTCATTTGATTTCTAAAAACAGTTAACAGGGTTATTAACATTTGGTTTATGAGGGCGAAAAGTTCGGTGTAGTTTTTACAAGAGACTCAAATTAAAACATTATTTAGTTCAAATCAAAAGGTCATAACTCGTGGGCGTCGTGTAACAGAAATCTCGACAAACGCACCTCGATGCGGAAATACACTCACACACACCTGATTGATTTTCTGTCGTCGGCCAGGAGTATGGACGGCTGGTACCTGGTGAATCAGGGATGCTTCTCGGAATTTCAGGTGTCATGTGCAAGGTTACCTCGGGGCTTCCTTCCTGCTCATCGTCACGTAGTCTCGATGTCGGGCAATGAACTCCAATTCATTGGTTGTGGATCTCCTCAGAACTGCGGCTGCATTGTACTGCGTTAACTCTCCTTCTAGGCTAGTTAGTTAACTCGTGCAATGGACTTGTATTGTTTTCCTAGATGATAGACTTCTTCTCTGTAGTTTTCTCTGAGGTATGATCAAATGATGATCTCCTCTCTGTCCAACCATTCTGTCTGAGATGTGATCTTGTTCTGCCTACCCGAGCTCGCGTCTCCTCCGATCTCGATAATTTCTTCCCCCTTCACAGGGATGGGAACCACATCACCTGACCTTTCTCCTCCAATCAATTTAAAATATTTTACTTCACGGCGCCCAGTACAGCTGTGGAGGGACGTATCCATCGAAATATTTCAGGGTTAATGTCAGTTAGGTAAACTTTTGACAAGCGATTCTCCTGATCCCTTCGACTTGTGTTTTAGCGTGTACGCATCTTGTATTCCCGCCCAGGCGGCGCCAAATTGTTAGGATCAGAAATTTCAATGTCTGACTTGTTGCTGGCTTGTGTTCAGATTCCAATAAAATAAATTATTTAATAATTGGGCGGCGTGCTTCTTCGCTACAATTTTTCAAATCTAAATTAAAAAGTGCCATTGTAGACAAAGGCAAATAAATGGAAGATATTGATAGTGACTAATACTGAAGTATATATTGGACGGAGTAAAGATAGATTTTGTCACTTAAGTACGTGTAACATTAAAATCAACTGGAGAAGATATGATATTATTAAAGTGTATATTACTCGGAAACCATGAAACTTTAGGGAAAGTTTAGTTTTTAGGGTTTTAAAAGCGTATCTCACGAATATAAAATTATAATGTCAATAGTATACATAAGACTTGGAAGTCAATTTTAACAACTTGAAAAGGATCAAAATAAATATATACTAATAGAAACGACCCTAGAAAATTTCTTCTGATAAATAAATCTTTAAAATAATGACAGTACCATTTTTTTTAAATAAAGACAGTGTTGGAGGAAGGGTCCTACAAATCAACGTATAGAGTTCTTGGTTTAGTTGAATTCACCTTGGCCGTCTTCCAAACCACTCAACTTAAAATATATTCTTGCATTTACGGCCAGCTACAGAGCAGTTGTCCGGAAAATTTTTTTTACTTAGTAATATTGTTTTTATCCTTTATAATATAAATAATAACAACAATGTACTTCCTTCTTTGTAGCATTTATGTACAGGAGTAATTAAAGTATACATTTGTACGCAGATTGGAAATCCTGATGTCTCTTAGGCAAGTTGCAGGACTAAGTATAGTGACTTCTTCCCAGTAATTCTGATTCAGATTTCTCTTGTTTACTCCAAATTGATCAGACAAATATTTTTCATATATGAAAGTAAATTATTTATCTTGAGAAATGGACATAATTGCCAAAAAAAAATTTAAAGATACAAAATACTGTAAGTTTTACTTGACATTTCATAACTAATACTTGGGACTAAAAACGACCTGGCAATGTATAAAGAGAAAATTTTCTTACAAAAGTAATTTACAAAATTTTGGGTTGACTTTTTATATGCGGTTTCGGTGAACCCACTCGTGAATTCTCCGTTTTCGACGAATGTTGCGTTACATAGAAAGCATTCAATCACACGATTTAATCTACTTGATTCCCAGAATTTGTTCATATCGGCTCATATTAAATTACAAATCGCAAAACCGGAAATTTATCTGCTTAGTTCGGAGCTGTTTTTAGCAGGATGTTCAATATTGCCCATGATGACCCAATAGATTATTATATTTGCACACAGCGAAACACCCGCGTCATTTGTTTCGACATGCCTGTCGGTTTACTTTGTAAATGTTGCAAAACAAAATATGCCATTAAAATTCTCAACCAAGTCTGTTTCGTAAAACCATAGTTGTAATTATTCAGAAAATTAATAAGCATTTAGTTTGTATTAGCATTAGTGAGATTCCATATACTCTATAGAGAAGGTTGACTTAAATATATGGAAGATTCAGGACTTGTACAAGAATAATAATACGATTAATGAAAAGTACAATTATAATTAAATGAGTGAATTAAAAGTTAATCATGAATAAGAATTTTTAAAGATTTTTTCAATAATAAAATATTATGACATATAATTAAATTAAAGGTGATTAGTCGTACTTTAATTTATTTTATAACTCGTCTCTAAGTACTGTTTGGAAATTCAGTGAGACTGAAAACTAAATACATTATCAGCAACGATTTGGAAAATGTATTTCAAAGTTTTGAAGTGTATATGAAACCAGAAATTCGTTAATGTCATAATAATTGTTCTGGATACAAGTTAAATTATTATTTCTCACTGTTAATAGTCGTTAAATGGCAGAAATTCAAATCAAATATAGTGGCACATACAAACATAAAAATTTTCTTTCAAAAGTCATTTACAGACTGTAGAAAAATGTGTTGTTTAATGAAATATGAAAGAAAGAACCTGCATTACTATTTTAACTATCACTCATATTTATTTATAGTAAATAAATAATACTACAAGCGTCATACAAGGGCGCGGTTATGATTTTAATGTCTCTACTCTTTTTCGAGCAATTGACATAAATGTGGAACATTTCTACTTCATCGTGGTGTTTTTAAGATGATTTAAGATGTGTAGGTGATGTATAAATATTATTTTGTATTGGTATTATTATGCTCCAAATTTAAAAAAAAACGTAAGAAAAATGTGTCTCAAATAAAGCTGATTCGCGGCTGATGAATTAAGAGCAATCTGTATTACAAAACGTGATTATGGCGTCTGGCTACAGCTTATTGAGAGAAATAAAACTGTTTATTTAGTTAAAGATTACGCAAGGAAAACGTCGTATTCCAGGGCACTGCCATTCCACGTTGCCGGGGGATTTCGATACGGTGATCCATACGAAGGAAAGCAACTACAGACGAGTAAATATGAAAAAGCAAAATATTATTCTGGGTTGTATGCAGGTGTCTGATAGTATGAGAATACGTCATCCGCTCTGCTACGTATCTCCTCCAAATGCCACGGAACCTTCAGGAATGGGAAACAATTTTTATCACCGCACGGTATAATCGAATCGAGAGAACAAGAACATGGTTTCTTCCCACTATATATATTTTTAAAAATATATTTATTTCCAGAAGAAATACTAACGCTATGAAAGTGAATTAGCAAGAAGGGATAGAGGTGAGGCCGGAGGAAAACTGACCGATCAATTCTGAAATGGTCAAAGCCACAGCCTTTCTGAAGGGACCAGAAGTTCTGGCTGACATCAAGAAAGTTCCTGCCTGGGTTCATCAAAGCCGTAGCCGAATAGATCCGTTCAACTGAGAACGACACAAACTGTTAATTCTCGAGGTATAGTAAACCCACTGGGTAAGTTACTTTGTCATTTAGTCAAGAATAGACATTTTTCTAATTAAGTTCAGATTAATGGAACCAGTCTCAGAGTTCTCTGAGAGAGTGTCTGATTACGTGTTACTATAGTAAACGTAATAATGGCGCGGGAATTTTCATATGATTTTGTTCTAATATATATATATATATTCTTGTCAGCAGGAAAGTTCCATAAGTTCCTCAAAAGCTCACCCTCCACACCCCAATCACCATCCGAAACTTAAAAACTAACTTTCTATCGAAACTAAACGTCATCATAAGATCCCCAAAACCTTCCACTCCAAAGTTCAGCTAAAAAAAACTATTTCTCTCCAAAACCCAACTTCTTCATAAATTCTCCAAAAGTAACTTATAACATCACAAACAGACTATCTTATCACATCCAACCACTAACTGATAACTAACTTCCGCTTGATCCAAAATTTGCCCATCTTACAGTAAAAACTAACTGATTTTCGCTTGCTCTGCTAGCTCCCTTCACATCTCGGTTTTTCGAAATTTCCCCTCACACGGTCTTAAAATAAACAACTTTTTATCCGATAGGAATTAGATTTATGCACAACAAATTTCAAAATATTAATTAGCCGCGCCCCTACGGTGTGAAAATAAACAAATTCAGGGCCGTGGATGACACAGCCACTATGGCATCAATATATTCTGAACGATCTATAATCTTGTGACCAAATATTAGCCAAGCCAGACATTCACAATATTTTAGTCTTTACAAAGGGATGCCGCCTCGGGGTACTTTTCGTTTCAGCGAGTTAGTCGGAAACGAGCATTGACCCTCGCCAGACTCAAGCCGAAAATATTAATTGCTCAAGTTTTTTTCGTAAAATAAACTAAGGAACATAAATAATAAAATAAAATAATCCCAATTAATTTAACCCACTTTAGTATACTACAAATTATTACTAAACAAATTATCAAATTAATTCTTTTATTTCATTTTAACCCATCCTTTAATAAGATATCAACGTGCGGCTTTATAAACTTTAAGTAGTGCCAGAAGTACAGAAGTTTATCACAAATAATGAACTTTATATTTGATTTTTATAAAGTAGCGCTTTACATTCTGAACCGCGGACTAATAGAAATAATCGGAAGGGATTCGTTTCAATCAACTGAAATGCTTTTATATGTTTTTTTTTACGGTAACAGGCTACATGAGGGTAATCCACATGGTGGCAACTCCCCTTTAATAGCATAGGAAGGGGGTATGCGGAAGGGTAGAGGAAGGTAGCCAAGGGTTAACTAGGGCCCCCAGGCTATAGTTTAACAATCCTACCCAGCATTCGCCTAAAAGTAATGCAGGGAAAACCCTAGAAAAACCTGCATCAGGTAGGTCGGGCATTGGGTACTTGTCCCACGCCCTTCCGATAGCGGGAGAGGAGTTTGCTGTGGGGACGCAGCATTCCCTTCTCCGTGCCTCGACCAGTTTAGGAGGCAGCTGGCCGACTATTCCAATAGGAATAGCGGACAACTCTTACCGTATGCCCAAGGTCTGCGACCCCGGAACATACACCTCTCAAAACAGGCCGAGGTGCCTCGGCATGTGGGAACCTTAGTTAAAAAAACTCCAGAGAGATGTGAAGGCATCCCCAAAGGTAGCCTTCGCCAGAGCTCTCTGGAGAGTTTGTTTATATACTTGTTTTGTAATAATTTAATTAAACATAAAACAACTGAGAGAGCCAACGGCACAGGATGATTATACTTGAATTTCGTTAGTCAGATTAGTGATTTAAATAGTATTTGAAACCATGACATGTTTGCAATCCACAAATTTCAACGTATTACAACGAAACCGTGAATACAATGTGCGAGATAGAGAAGCAAATAATCAGAACGTACTGTGACGCTAATCAGCTTCAGATGTACGAACAATGAGCGTGCTTTATCATACGACCTCGCTGTATCTGGGTGAAATACCTGCGCGACGCCAGCGAAAAGCCAGCACACATTCGCAAATAATACATCAGTTCGTGCAAACACCAAGCTGTGTGCATAAGCCGCTGTCTGCTTATTTTATTAACCTCCATAGACCCATCCTAAGCAGCAAAATTCTGCAGAATATTCTAACAATTGACTCATTATTCTCCCCGGGGATTATATTATATGGTTGAACACATTCAGTCAGTCACTTGATAGTATGCAGAAAAATGTAATAGAATTATTGTAGTGTTGCGAAAAAAATAAATGTCTGACTTGAAAAGTTTTGGAAGCAGTAAAGTGCATGCATCATTCAGGTCGCCATAGGAGAGAAACTGATAAAGGAATTATAGAGTAATTTAGAGTTAAAAAAATTAATAGGTGAAGCGGGTTAGTATCATAACTTTTTGAAATTATCTTTATTAATACTTTTCGTCCAGATTTGATTCATTTAATTTCATAATTATTCTATATAAGTGATGTGTAAAATTGTAAAATAATATTTTTTGATATTACTGTAATCCACGGGTTTTGTCTTATGCAATAAAATCTACTGCTTCTAACATTTATGTTGGAATGCTTCACAGATTATTTTAAGATAGCACTGCTATTCGACGTTTATCATTCCGATCTTCTAATTCCGACGTACTGTTTTAATGGACCGATATATTCACTCAGTCATCTCACAGCGTCATACTCGTATATTCCGCCAGAAAAGATAATATTTTGAAGAAATTTGGAAATAAGTCCACTCTTCGACACACAAAAAAAACTGCAAAGAATGCAGCACGCAACACACATTTGGTTCCACGAATAACTAACGGAAAATAATAAATAGAAATAATACTGTGTCTTAATTCTGTAACACACTTGTCTTTCAAAACAAATTATTTAAATATATTTCACTGTGCCGGGGTTCGGCTTCAACCTGCAAACAACAGTCAAATTGCCTCAAACCATGCAGGCACCCTAAAGTCAGTTTTTTCAATTGTTTTTACTTCATAAGTGGACTAATATTCTGATCTGAAAGAGGTACGAGCCTTAGTGCCCCAAGATAGCGTCCTGGGTCGTATTATACACTAGCGATATCCCAAAATTGGAAGGGATTGATGTTACTTCCATTATAGAAAGACCAAAATCTGACAAATAGCTGACTAGACAAAACAGGGGAGGATAAAGCTAAACGAACCGCAATCTGTCCATATCGTATTCACAAATAAACAATTAAAAGACCCACCGTCACTGAATATGAATGGCCCTCTGAGAACAACGCCAAGTACCTAGGTATGACTCTAGACACCAAACGTAAGTGGAAAGACCATGTAAAGAAAAAAGTCTGAATTAAGCATAAAATATATAGACACTACTGTTCGATAATTCGAAGAAACTCCAGACTTTCAGTTTCCAACAAAATACTGATTTATAATAAAATATTGAAAACAATGTGGATCTACGGTATTGAGCTTTGGAGCTGAGCCTGTGACACAAACGTTAAGTGCAACGAAAAGTTTCAGAATAAGGAAACACCGTGAATTCCCCCTGGGAAATCCGAAATAAAGATCTCCATAGGAATCTCCGGATTCAAACTATCAAAGAATAAATTAAAAGGTATGGTGGGAAACATGAAGCTTGGCTTTACCTCCACATCAACCCAGTGTGGTCCGACAACTTCTGAAAAATCAACACCGTACCAGTAGATTGAAAAGAAGAAAACCAGCTGATCTTGTGTAATGTGCAACGTATAAAAGCAGAGCACAGTGAAGTGTACACAGAAGATAAAAGTCTAGAAGATGGCACTGGATAGACTCTAGGTTACGATTTTTAGAAGAAAATTAATAGTTAGTCTTAAAAGACTAGTTATAACGACAGGCACGCGGTTGTTGATAAAAAAATTGAGTAGCTAAGGCTAAGCTAGTGTGGTATTTGAATTGAATGTGTTACAGGTATTTTTATGCTCACCTCTAAAATATGAACAAGAGTGAGAATTTATTATTTGAATTGAGAAACTGTGCGACACGTTGCACTGGGAAGAACTATTTTCTGTCGTAGCGAATTGTAGTCGATTAAACAACGGAACAAAATAAGTTGCGGGTTGCTTTCACGTAGGAGCGGTCAATTGCTGTGACGCGAAGTGGACATAGTTTTTCTGTCAGTACTTTATTTTGTTAAAAAATACCGGCTCAATGTTCAATATTAAGTCTCCGGTGCACCGTATTTATTGCCACTGATTAGTATAATTTGTTTATCTAACAAGGTAATATATAGGTTCGTATATAATAACGAGAATATTTTTAAAAAAAATCTGTCTTCAACAACATGAACGTTGTTCAGTATTTTCCTTTTGGAGTGTACTAGAACATAAAAGAACGCAACATCTGTAAGAAAAATAACACACGAAATTAACGACTCGTACTTACCACTTTAAAATTATATTGTTCAAATAATTTGTGTTATTGTCTGTTGTACGGATGGTTAATTTTCTGTGTTATTTCTTTTCGCAATTAAATTCCGGCGATAATGGCATTAACAATACTTAATAAAACTTCCACATTATTTCAATGGTATCACCAGCGTAGTTTCTCTTAAAAACTGTGATGGGAGCCTTCTTATAAAAGCTGTTCGGAGGTTTTTGAATGGTTAAAGTTGAACATATTTTCTACGTCACAAAATATACTGCTGTTTGTGCCCTTTCAGTGATTATAATAACTGTGACAACTTTATTTATTTTCCATGGTTTCGCTCATGGTGAAATTAAAATTTACATATGTATGAAATATTTGAGAAAAAATAAACCTTTAAAACTTTGCTTTACCTTTATGGTACAGAAAATCCATTTATGTGTTAGAAAACTCCCATCAAATAACTTTTATTTAAACTGGAGATTTTCTGCTGGTAAAATAGCGAACTAAATTTTTTAATGATTTTAGTTGCGTCAACATATTAGTTATTGGCGACTTTCCATAAATACTGCATGAATTTAATAAATTACATTCATATTCAGATTCAACGTATAATTATATTACGTTTTTAATTCCCGTTTCTTTACAAACTTTTAACAGGTTATTTATTGTCGCTATTTGTATTTAAAAATGAGGTGACTAATTTATACGCTTTAATCGATATGATATATAAATAAGTTAATTGTAAAATTATATTAATTGCCCACAGAAAATTCCACTATTTAAACTTCATTAGAAGGTTTCTTAGAGTTTGTATGAAAATTGAGCATAAAACAAACCTTGATCGTAACATTACAAATTATATTATAGGGCTGTTAAACGAGTAAAAGGGAGTGAACTTTAAACTTCTGGTAATTAATTAAATTTTGCAAATATGATTGTAAATTGTCTTGCAAAAAATATATTGAAAACAAATTTAATTATCGTGTATTCATATAAGTAAATATAAGTCTAATAAAAACTCTTTTAGAGTACCAAACAATTTTTTATGTTTAAGAAACTTATTTATATTCATTTTCTTGTTCATATTTAACGCGCAACAAAATAATTACGGTCCTACGACTATTTACAATTTATTAACATATCCGAGTAGATCACTAATATATTAAAATTATCATATTTCTCTTACTTCAGAGAATTAATTATCATATTTCTCTTACTTCAGAAATAATTTTAAGACAAACTGCCATTTCTTTAACGTTTGAAAGTTTTTCCTAGCCATTATAATATTCATAATATATGATTATCTCACAATCATTTTATGAGTTTTTAGATGATTATACGTTCTGTTCGTACTACCAGGAATATAATTAACAAATACCATTATGGTTCTAAATTATACTTTTCTTTTAAAGATGATTTACTTATTTATTTTAAACTCTAATGATATTTAATCCAATCGAAAGTGTCAATGTTCCTTTCATTCAAAATGGAGAAGCTAAAATTACCAGACAAAATACTTGGAAGTGGATAACTGAAATTAAATATACGTGATGCATTGGTAGAATCCTAGTTTGAACTTAAATTATATCATTTCGTATTATCTAAATCTTATTATGCGAATGTCAACTAAAATGATTTTATAAGAGAGTAGAAAGTAAAATTAATACATTTATACAGAACTAATATTTTAATGGTGGAAAGAACTGCTATGCAATAATCCAATGAAATATCTATATAACTCTTTCTTACGAACTCTATTTATTTAACACATCTTTTTTCCACATTTCCAATTTACAACATTCCTCTGTAAAAAACAGAACGTAAACAAACAACTAATTCTCTCACGTTGTATGAACTTAACTCTGACGTCACTCCACTTCAGTTAATAATAATTCACTAATTTCGTGGAAAATACATCGGACCTTAACACAAGTCGAGTAACCCTCTCACACCAAAACACGTCGGTGCTGTTACAAAACTCGATATGTTCCTTTTAAACATATAAAAAAAACTATTTACTACAAATTTATATTCATACCCTATCAAGTGAAATGTTCAAACACTTTAACCCCTCTCCTGAGCAGATACTCATAAAATTCGCAAATTGCAAATTCGCGTCCTCAATTCAGAAAATCTGTTATGATTTGACTGTTATCAGGAATCTGAAGCTTGTAAATATTATTTTAATTATATGGCTAAAAAATAGGCTCTATGTCTAAAACTTTCACATACAATATTGGGTTTATTACTTCTGCCAGAAATTCAACAACACTGGTACATGTAATTTTTTATGAATGTATGTATTTGAGATATACCGACCGTAACAATTATTCAGATTTATTTCTCACACGCCCAATCAGAGACATATTCAACCCTCCGTACTTTTTTCAGAGATCACTCTACTGCCAAAGAAAAACTTTATCGTATTTCTCAAATTCAATAACCACTTTAGTTACAGAATAAATTTTTCCATAATTTTCACAAGCCTAAAATATGTAATAAATTGTTACATATGATTCATTACAGTACGAACATTCTTTGCAAAAAATGAAAGAGGTCGGCCATTTTCGAATAAAGCTAACCGTGATATTTTTTGAAGAGGATATTGAGTAGGAAATTGTATTTAAACATATGGCAAAAATATGACAGGGCTGAGTAAAATTATACTTAATTTTGAGGCTGCTAATTATTTTGGGTGTAACAGAACGATATTTCAACCAACTTTTTTATTATTTTTCTATGTTTCTGTTGTGAGAATATTTTTTAAACAATTTTTTGTTAGAGAATTAAGATTTTCCCAGTGAATTTGATGAATGTTTTTTATTTTTAACTGGTGGTATGAATAGTTATGTTTGATGTGTCAAAGATAATAATGTACCATTCTCGAATTAGTTTTAAAATAATTTTGTAATATTTACTTAAGGTTTTAACGAGTAACCCCACGGTTCATTCTCTTGTAAAGAAAATAGATGAATGCACTAATGAATTCAGGAAATTTGTTTCTAACAAATATCTGTATTAAAATATTCTTACTGAGTTTTTGGATAATAATTACTGTTCAGTTTTCTTCGACAATGAAGGTTGTCATTTATACTCTGATTCATTTTAATTTTGTTTCTTGTCCGTTCTGTTTGTCTAAAACACTTGTCAATTAGTGTATTTAGAGGACAGTAAATAATACAGTCACCACTACGTGGGAGTGGCAATTACAACTCGGAATTACGGAAGTGCAATGGTCTCCATCTGTAGAAAGCAAATTAGTAGGCAGCGCGAGGAGCTCTGGGGCTGGACAACTAACTAGTCCATTCAGCACAGAGCACCGCACCTAATAAAGATGTACTTTACGGCAAACCCCAGAAACCTCCGGCCTGCCCTCCAATACACAACCAGGCGCAGTAATTTTTGGGAGGACGCTCCCTCAGGGTAAGAAGCATCGGAACTAGAAGTTGCGACTTCTGGAGTCCCACAGGGAACGGTCGTTTCCCTCTCGTTATTTCTCCTATTCATTCACGGGAAAGATACCCGGCGCACCGAAAAAAAAACAACAAATAGTGGAATAAGTTTAAAATTTAGATAGGTATCGACAACATAAGCAGCGAAAACAAAATGTTTTGATGAAATGATTAAGTAATTATAGGAAACTCAATTCCTGCTATTTATCATAACGTTAAATGAAAGACAGTTTTGAGTACGTTGCGTGGTCATAACGGCCGACAGCTGGTTGTTCGTTCATCCAACAGACTATTAAAGGGGGATGGATTTAGTGGTTGAACATATAATTAAAAGGATGCTCTTTCGCAGCATTCACGTGATAATGAGGCAGATGATCATTGGAAAGGTTGTAATAAACATGACAGAGTGTATTATTATTCTTAAATGCATTCCTGATTCTAATTACATTAATAGGAAATAAAAATGTGGAACTTCATGGTAAAACATAAAATTTTTGGCTGCTAATGGACAGCAGTTACTAAATGTATGTTCGTCGTCTTTGACTCAATGGTATATCTATTTTTAAAATGCGTATTCGATATGTTCGTTCCAAGAAGGCTTTCATGCTTTCCACTGCTGGATCATTAATTCCCTCTCGACTTGGCGTAGGAGGGAGAGAAACGATTGAGAGGAAGTACTCTTATCTCGGAATACTAATAGCGAATTTCTGTAATATTTGAAATAATACTACCCAGTCTTATATCATTCCTGGAAACGTAAAATAGACAATATGAAAATAAAAAATTTACGTGTTTGAAAATTAATAAGAAATATAGCCAAATACAGACAAAAGAAATGATAATAAATATACCACACAACGTTTCTGAAAGCCTTGTTACTTTCGTCAGGTGCTAAGAAAACTAAAAAAAACAAGAGCGTAGTGCGACACAAGTGCACAGTTCAGTTGATAACCTTGGTGTAGACACATAATTGAAAACGTTTATTATCATAATATGAAAACCTAAACGTAGAGACTTAAACATCCATGCGGAGAATTATTGTAATGCATTCACATTTTTCTCGTTTAAAATATATAAAAAGCATGTGTTTTCCAAATAATGCCAACCGTGAGTACCAGAATATTTTTTAAGATAAAGATTTGTAATGAAAATTCTTCGACAATCGACGTATAATATCGTTTGTTACATCCAGTCACGAATGGGACTGTTCGGTTACAGTGCCAAAGTAGTCCACCACAAGATTATTATTTATCTACAACTGTGACGAAACGAACGCGTCACCTATCCTGCTCATATCTTTATATGCCTTTTTTTATTCACACCTCCGAGACACTGAAGAAAGGAACATGGCTTCCAGAAACTTTTGATGTTGTTATTTATATCATCACTTATTTTGTCTGTATTTTGTTACCTTTCTTATTATAAGACTGAATATCTTCCAGGTTACTCGGACAATAAAGTCTTCAGATTACAACTGATTCTGTGAGCGTAAGTCAACCAGTACTTTAAAAATCAGAGATGACTCAGGTTACTTCGAAAAAGCGTATTTATGAGATACTCTCAATATTCTTCTGCTGTATTCAATGTCTCAGGGATTTCAATTTTGAATAAAAGATGGCATGTAAAAATATCGGCAGGATAGGTGAGGCGTTTCCTTACAGTGGTTAGTGTGGTGGTTTTAATAGCTGCTTTAGCACTGTAACCGAATAGCCCCATTCGTCTGGTCTGGATGTAACACCGAATATTATTAGTCGTTTATTGAAGAACTTTCATTGCAAATCTTTATCTTAAGAAATATTCTGATCTCATAGTTGACATTGCTGGGATAAAAACACGTATTTTATATATTTTTTAAACGAGAAAAATTTGAAGGCATAACAATAATACTCTACAGCCATCGTATGAATGTTTAAGTATCTACGTTTAGGCTTTAATATTATGATAACAAGCATATTCAATTATTTCTATAACGTGACGCAAATACGATTTTATATCACTTAAATTTACTTATTTGAGGATAATTGTGGTCAACATGGAGTTTAGTTGTCTTAGCATTCTAAAAGCTCAGTAAATTGAAGGATCTTGATGTAGTATATGCCAAAAACAATTTTCAAAATTTTATTTACTTTTAGTTTTGAGGAAATCATTGCATAATATTTGAATGTGAGTAACACACGGAAACACGTATTAAAACAATAGTATTATGGAATTTATTAATTGTATGATGTGATTTGTTGTTCCGGTTGGAAAATATCTGACCATATTCGCATAGCAGGGCTATTCTAAGGGCTCTGCATTGCTGTGAACAATGTGGTTTGGGTATCAGAGTAAAATCGATATGGCTTCGTTAATCACGGAATTATCTGCAGTTAACGTACGAATGTGACATATATGACGCTCATTACCAAAGCTATACCGACGGCCCGTTAACAAGGCTGAGTTACGCAATTTACCTACGAAACAACGTAATCTTTTCTAGTATTGTGCACTGGAAAAATAAATTTACATCGCTAATTATTTCAGTAATGCAAAATAGAAACCATAAAATCAGTAATAGGATTTTTTCACACGCTTTAACTGTGCAAACAATTATTCAACTAATGCACAAGCTGTAACACTTTACATGTTTTTTGCTTTAATAATTGTGTATTAATTTAAAACATCCAGCTACCGTTTTTAATTTATATCACATAGTTTCTGCTGATTCTTATAGATTGAATACCATTACTCTAAAATTAACGCCTGAGCGGATCTAATGATGTCCCAATAATGAGCCCATATTAAGTCAAAAGCTTGTGGTGGATTGCTCTAAACAACTGTAGTGCTAAACAAATGGCGGGAATTATAAAAAGGAAACACCTTAGACACAACAGTTTCTTATTTCTTTCGTGATGGAGAAAGAAACATTCATATGCTGAGATGCACACAGGGAATTTTAAACCAGTTTCGTAGAAGGGAGCATAAAAGTTTACGAATTTTGATCCTGAAACTTGAAACGAGAAAGGGAATAAGAAATGTTAGAATGGAAACACGTTGTAAGGTATTTAATATTTACAAATCCTAGTTTAGTATTAACCAAGTATAGTTTTCTGATTTGTGAAAAGTACTTCCTCCTCACAAAATGCAAGTACTTAACGTGGAAAACAGTGGATTTATCTTTAAAAAAATAACGCTTCAATCTAATAATATTTATAATAACAATACGACTTTCAGTAAATAAATTGGAATACAAGAATAATTTAGATAAGTAACTTGATTTTAAGAAAAGAACAATTAATTCTTAAGAAAATATTAATAATTTCGCCGAATTCCTGTGGTGTAGGGGTCAGTGTGACTGCCTCGGATCGCAGAGGTCCTGGGTTCAAATCCCGGCGAGGGCATGGATGTTTGTGTGCGTGAGAGAAACACGTCAAATCAGGTCCGCGAAAAATGAGTTCCCTTAATTAGTCGCTAATAACCTGAGCTGTTGATGCGACTGTAAATAAATCACTTAAATGAACAATGATTTTCAAATCTTCATAAGCCTATGCGATATATATATATATATATATATATATATATATATATCATCACATTTCATTAGGTAAACGTGTCGAGTCTTATAAATATTAATACGGTCTATATTTTACTGTTTCTTTGTCAAATAAATGTTCCTTAACTGCGAAAATTAAAAATAATTATCATTTTTATTAAATAGTGAAAATGAAATAAAAAAACTTGAGTATGTTAAAAAAGGGTTTTATTTGGTAGCAATACTTTTCTCAATTGCAAATGCATAACATGTATATATTGCTCATTTTTCTGAGTCCAGTTTTATACTTGCTCCCGCACCTAAAAATTTTCAACATTGATCAGAACAGTAAGTTACTTTAACCAGTGGAAACAATTGCAGCTGTCTTTCACTTTATCGATGCTGTACGAAAACCAAATAATTTTTCGATACAGAAAAATAAAGCCCATCCAGACCTAAAATTGTCACCGACACATTACCCTCCCTAAAACAAAAAATGGTTGCCATGGAAACTCACAACTACGACGTGCGCTTCACCATCTGCGTATTCATTATAACAGGAAATCTTAGAATTTTTAAAACTGTATCTCACAACTAAATTATATAAATATGAATTAAAATTCTGTAAAGTTTAGTCTCCATCGCTAAAACAAATTCGGACTTCAACTGTGATATACACGAGTAAATGAAGACGAAGCTGAGATTTATCAATATCTAACTTTAATTGCGCTCAAAATGTTTAACATATTCTAATAATAAATACGACAGTAATTATATTTTGTAAACTTTAGTGTACTTCAATATAAACACACGTTTACAGTGAGAATAAGTGTTTCAGAGATAGCTGCGGTGTAAAATGATGACTATAAAGGTGATGCTTACACGAAAACCACGATGATTTTATACTTCTGAAAGAAATTAAAAGAAGTTATTATTTTTATGACAGCAGATCAGACATCGGAAAACATTTATCAAAGACAAATATGTCACCATGCCCTCGAATGTGGATGGAATTAACAGTTATTGGAGCCAATATGTAACGTTGATCAAAGGTAAACAAATGTTGGCAAATATTTTCTACCAATTACTTGTTTACGATTTCGGTTGCTATGAAAAGCTATTCGTAAAAAAGTCACTGGGAAACATACGATCCTAACACATCCCCACTTTTTAAACTCTAGGGGGCCAAAAAGGGCTATGCATATTATTAAGGTTCATTTAACATGAACCCAACTGGCCGGTGATAGAATATTTTATGGACCAATTAATCAAGTTATCCGATGTTTAATGTTGTGTGGTTTGAGACTCCTGCACAGGGTGGATCTAGAGTGGAAAATGGTATGGTTATTTTCCGATTGGTAATTGTTTGAGGGTTGAAGTCCAACAATGAAACTCTTAATTCACGAATATGTGTCAATTCTTTCTTTCATAAAAGTACTATTGTTTCCACACACACACACACAAATACAAAAATATCAGTGAGTTTATAACAATTCGTCCATCTCGTATCCATGGTTTTCATGGGCTTGATCTGTTGAGAGCAAATTTCAAGAACTCCTCTCAAAAGATGGGAATTTCTATTTTTTTTGTCTGTTAGCAAAACAAGATGAAGAAATATGTTTCATGTTTCATATTTTATATTAGTGATCATAATAACTATTAAATAAAATTCTAGGAAAAATGTTATTGAAAGTAGTTGAATTGCTCCGAAACTTTAAAAAAATATCCGTGACAACGAAACATTAATTGTCAGGCATTTAGCGTACTAGAATTGTTAATCTTGCTACTTTTCATCTTACAGATATGTAGGTACGAAATATTTTGGTTTTAAAAATAGTATACATAAAATGTCATCTTCCTGTTCGTGAGTTTGAGCAGTAATACTTTTTATGGTTATTTAATAGTATGTTTATTAATAACAATTAGGTGAATTAATATAAAAATATATATTTTAGGAAACCTGCACATATTTGTACTAGTATCCCATTTATTTAAATGAATGAAATTAATCTAATTGAATCTAGTATCTTCTGAACCAAAATACTTTTTTGTAAATTATTAAGAAAATAAATTCTGAAAAGAACAGAAAAAAAAATATTACAAATATGAACAAAAACACAAACAAACCACCCACAGAATCCAAACATCAGTTATTATAAGCCAAGGATAATATCGTGAAAAATTGTCAGTTTAGCTGAAACTTTCCGCCAATTCAGATGAGCTAAAATTGAATGCACTAAAGACATGTATATTCAATATGACCGATACTCAAAAGCCGAATGTTGTCAAAGATAGTTGCAGCTCCAAGCCGAACATTTTATTTTTGCTTCTAGACATGGGATGGAGCTGCTCCATGACGGAATCCCGCTCCTTGCAAAGAATCGTTCAATGAGAGTCGTTCAAAGGAACTATTTGCTCCTGAGCGACCTGTGAGCTGGCGCGCAAATGTGGAGGATATGTCGCTAAAAACGCGGAGTCGAAACGCTCCGCTCCTCAGCGAGTTGTCAGCTGGTGGTTATGGATATAGTTCAGAGCAATACGCTCCATGGAGGTGTTATACCCTGCATGACTCTATGAAGTCATTTGCTCCTTAATCCGGAGCGCGCAGGGAAGGAAATCGTTCGTTTGAAACGACTCGCTCCGGAACAACCCATCTCTTGTTGCTAGACATCTTACTTGTCGTCAATGGATGTTAACTTGCCGGTGTGTGTATTTAAATTGTTTGCTTTAGTGATATAAAATTTAATGTCTACAAGTTAAAAGTAAACAGTGTATAAAGTCGCTAATGAATCTTCCAATTTATGTGACTATAAATAAAATAAAATAAAGTAATAAAACGTATAACCAGTTTAATGTGTTTGCCAGTTGAGACATGATTTATTTGGACTCTTTCCCGAAATTTTTGTCTGTAAAATCCGTTTGAATACCACCGAAACAGAACACAAAATTTCAACCTTCATTAATTATTGTCCTTGTTGTGCCACGTTACATCACTTTCATTTGACACTTGATTGTCGTTTCACCTCCTAAAAGTAAATTCTTAGTGTTACAAGGGCTCGCGAATCCCACATATTCATATAAGCTCACAATACCCTTTACACTGAACTTCGACAATGGTAAACACAACGAGATGCAAATACACTTGAAAATTCCGCCCATGAAGAGGAAGGGATATAAAAATTTTATCAAACCATCAGGTTGCAGCTTTTCTGGGAACAATGCAGCCTCGCCTTTGTGGCTGGGGATCGATTGTGGACGCAGAGCAGACGGGCGCTAATGTTTTCTTGTTAGCGTCAATCATGAGGCGACGCATCTTTACCTCTGGTTAAATACGTTATGCGGCTTTGTGAGCCAGCTCCGGACTTCCGGCGACAGTTTAGCCACGTCTTTGTTCCAGTACAATGAGATTCTAAAGTCAATTAATTGGGGATGCAAAGACATTTAACCCCCAATATTTATCGTTCACGTTACTACATTTCATGCTTTTATAATTAATGCGTCGCGAAGTAACACTAATTAAGGTGGTTGATGGCTGCTAAAATTCTTACACTTTACGTTTCTCCACGACGTAGTGACTGAATATTTCACGACCGTTTAATCATTTGTCCAGTATTTGAATGCTGTTATAACAAAAAAAAAAGAGTATCAATTCCAGATTTTAATTCTAACTAATTTTTAATATCTAAATAATTACGTTTTTTGTAATATTTGATCATTTGAATTTATTTATGCAGTAAAAGAACAAAATTAAAAACTAAAATATCTGAAAAAATTTTAAAATATTTATTTAGGAGTTTGAATGAATTAAATGCCATTATTAAACAATTATAAATGGTAAATAATAGACAAGAGAAAATAAAATTGGAATGCTTCACGCTGCAGACACTGAAAAATTTAAAATAAGTTTTCATAAAATTTCGTAAATATCGTTTTATAAAATTTATTAAAACATTATATTTTATTGTATTCATTAAAATTCAAAATTATTGATTAAAATTAATTAAAAAATTTAAATACTGTAAACCATTGGTATTAATACAATGTTTAGTAGTGAATAATATCAGTAAAAATATATGACGACGATGGAAATGATGTATAATATTCACGTACCAACTCTTTAAAATTTGATTATCAACAACACAATAGATTTTAAGATTCTTTGAAGTAAAATAATTAAATATAAAAGAATAGTAATAATATATAAATATAGATGATTATTGTTGAGAAGATCGTAAGCTTCGAAGGAAAATAAATAAATAAAATATTGAATCTATTTGAATGCACAAAGCATGAGGATATACGCAGGAGGACTTTAGCCGAGTTCTCTGGAGAAGATTTCTGTATACACACCACGAGGTTTAAGAGTCTCCTGGAGTTCGTCTCCGACGCAAAACTGACTTCCGCTATTTGAAACGTTGTACACAATTGGAAACTTTCTAACCTGCTGTAACTTATGTAAATGTAAATACTTTTAGAGAGTATGTAAATACCTTTATGTAAATACTTTTAGAGGGTCGCCAATAACCAACAGATTGACGCGACCAAAAATCAATTAAAAAAAAGTTTCAGAATTACGAAATCGCTCCGTCAGACGTTTAATCTCCAACAAATCTCTCACTGAGCATAACAAAACTCCTTCCCATAGCTGATTACTGCCGATTAACTTCCGACTTCATCTTGTCTGATTTACTCAAACCATTTATTACAGTCTTCTTCACCTCCTATGACTTACTCATTCGTTTCTCCGATTTACTTTTAAAAGCTATCTTCTCCGTTCGGTGCAAGGAGTTAGAAAAATCACGCTCCATTTTTGCCGATTCTAAAAAGGTTTGAACGAATCGCTTCTGCCCTGGCTACGTCCCTTGTAAACAGCTGTAGAGCTCAATGCCCATCGTACAAATAAAACTTTAGGCCATTTTGTCAAAGAGGAAGAATTAATATATTTTGATTACAACATTATATTTACACCCATATGCCATATGCCTATACCGGCGCTAGGCTATTGCGACAAAATCTTTTAATATTTAATCCAAATATTCCCCGTCACCATCAGACATAAATAAGAACTCGTTTAAAATGTTGAAAAAGTTTCCAGAAAACCACTGCTGTTAATGGATTGTCTGCTCCCCAACAAAGAAAATGAATATGTTGTCCTGGGGATCGCCGTGAACAGTTTAATGCCCTGAAATGTACAGAACAGCGGATTAGAACATAACAGATGTTTTTGTGTTATAACGGTTACATCTACTGCAGTATATTCTTCTTATCCTGCTCTATAAATGTATCTTACATAGTTGTAGTACCAAATGTTTCATTTTTCACTTGACAACCAACAGCAGATATCGCTTGGGTCAATTAGAGAAGAAATCGAATACAATCTCGAATCACCAATCGCCCTGAGGCTGAAGTTGAAAGATAAAACTTTTCTTACTGAGGGTTTCGCGTCCTATAAAGTAGTAGGTAAGTGATGAAGCAATTGTTTAGTAAAGGTAAGGGGGATGTAACTTTATTAGATAATTTAATGCACATTTTTGAGCTATGTACAGCTTTGATGGTCGCAACAAACTTAAATAACTTGTTAACTGTATACTCTTTATAAATCGCAATAAATGTTGCTGGAATACGAAAACAATATCATTTACCCTACGTACCATGATACATTTGATTCATATATACCGATTCAAAGCAATTTAACTAAAGTTCACTCTATCTTACCACAATGCTGCATTTTTATAAATCTTAATACGTCAATACGAAAGTCTTCATCATTACATGCTGGCAGTTTGAATGTATGACTCAATATTTTTTAAACAATTATTGGTATGAATTAAAACATTACTTCTGTTTCATCTACACTTGTTGAGACCTACAAAAAATAGATTTTTAAAGTAAAAAATATATATTCCGCTCTGAAATCATATTTAATGTTCAAGTGAATTTATTCGTGCCTTTTATTATACAAATATATCGGAAATCTGTGACGAAACATTCCTTCAATGTGCCGGACAGTATTGCATTCCGTACAAAGCCTTACAGTCCTCAGCATTCCCTCATAAAAGAGAAATTGCAGACATTCCACTTCATCGAAACAGAAAAGTTTCAAGATCGAACGTGATCACTTTCGTAATATCCACAACCATTGTATTTTCGATAATCGAATGACTAGAAACGTTTTATAATAAACAAAGGATTTTAAGATACTTCACTTACTGTATTTATTGAAGAGTTTAGAAAAGACGAATGTTATACAGAGATTTTTGAATGTAAAACACGAAATAAAAATATAATAAATTTATTTAATGTGGATTTGTTAAATATTTGATTACAAAATTAATGATAAATATTCTAAACATCCAAAGATTCTGAAAGTGATACAAAAACTTGGATCATTCAATTGTTTCTGAAAACAAGCATGGCGGGCTAATTGCAGTCGTCTCTGGAGCTACACAGAAGTAATTTGCTATTAGCGAAATTAATTAATATTGATTAGTCTTACGCACACATTAATCGCCGTTAAAGTACACAAGGAATGTGTGACTACACAGTTCAGTTTCTAAACACATTAAATTACTGTTGAATTAAAGGTTGGTATTACACCGTACGTAATAAACTATCGTGAGACATTACAGGTCCATACATAGAAGAAGAATTTAAATATTAAAATGAAATATTTACGCCTGTTATGACTCAAACTCAAAAGCTTATGTACACTTTATTCTCTGTTGTTTTTGAGTTTGTCAACCGACTTGTGCAGTTGTGTCGCTCTAGGTTCTTGCGTCTTTGCTGCACCTGAAGAAAGTTACAATGCTTCCAGACGTAATGCGGTATACCATCACTTATTTTGTCTGTATTTGGATATGTTTCTTATTATTAAGCATTTAAAGATATGAACAAACATAAATACTCGTATTTTAGAATTTTTATCTCCAAGAAATATCGTGTATAAAGTCAATGAGGACAATAACAATAATAAAATACATTTGTTAGCTCTCTAAAAGGTTTCATATTTATGCCTACAGTACCTGAAAGAGACGCAATAAAATATAGATGCGTTAAAGAATGGTTTGCCTAACCAAAGCCCACTTCATCCAACTAAGACTAATTACCGTTTCCGGTACTTGTGTTCTCATGTGGGGTGAAGTAGCAATATATAAATTTGAACGCTAAGCGAGTATGGAGCAGGAGTAGTAATCTTGGAGGTGCCTTGAGTAGTTCTGTAAGGCTGTTACTTAAGACAACCATCGGCAATCAAATATAAGAGACGAGCAGTCTGTTAGATTGATTACTTCTGCCGTTGGTTGTAACCGAACGCTGAATCACGCACGGGCACGGGACGTCGCGGGACGACACCCACAACGAAGAGCAAACATAATCCGTAGGAGAAAACAATACTAGAACATAAAAAACAAGGGTTACGTCAGCGAACACATCATATGATTTTGACATTTAATAGATATTGGTGTTGAACATCGTGTAATTATATTTAGTATTGTTAAAGAAAAATGTTGTCTTGATTAATAAACACAAAACCGATTTTAATCATTATAATAACTATTAAAAACAAAACTCCATACAATAATACTGAAATATAATTAGAGTAGAAAAATATGCATTAACAATATTACAAGGGTGTGACATTCTTGAAGAGTGTAATTGTATATGTAAAGATTACTGGATTACATTCCATTAGAACATTTATTGAGTTAATTATCTATTGAAAAACTTCTACACGTAGTAAGAAGATTATTTTAATAATTTTTGTAATAATGTTCAATGTTGAGCAAATAAATTTGAGCAGTATGTATAGAATTTCTCACGCTAGGTTGTTTAAGTATATGTTTTGTGCAAATATAAAAAGGAAATTACAACAAAATAGCTGCATATAATTTTCCTGACAAGTAAAACCTTCTGGTGTATATCAAAAGGCGGCAATAAAATTAATGCCAATCAAATGGACGCTGATTAAATATTTGTAAGATAAACTCAATGATGATTTAGATTGAAAATTTAGAATTTTTCTGGTATCAACATTAAAATAAGTGCATTTCCAGAAATGATAACTAACTAACTCCTTGGCTCGACAGCACATGAAGGGCCTCGACCTACTGAGACGGCTACCAGACTGTCATCTTACATGACTCATTCTGGATTAGGAGTGACACCTCGCCCGAGTGTCGATTTTACCACAGCCTTAACCTCAGTTTTCGTGACCAGGACAACACAAACAGCCAGGCCCATGCCGGGATTTGAACCCGGGACCTTTGTGATGCGAGCCAATAAGGCTACACCATAGCAGGCAGGGGCCAGAAATTATATTCATGTTATTTATACACTCTGTCTTCATCAAGAGCTAACTGTTATTCCGTCATAGATTTAAATCTACATAAAAGATTAAGGTCGAGTTGAGTATTTTTTTTAGTAATACATGGACATCTGGTAAATAGGAATTATAATGAAAACCATTCCATTATATAGGAAAACACAACACATTTTCATTGGAGACAAAAGAACTTACAAGAGAGAAATTATAGAAACTATTATAAATTAATGAATATTATTTGTGTGTTATAAAAATTTCATGCATTGCATGGTTGTGTCAAGATTTTTTTAGGGATGACGTTTCAGAAGTTTTATCTTAAACGTTTATAATTAAAAAAATTATTTAGTTATTTTGTAATAATATATATTACTCAGAAATTTAATTAAATAAAATAAATAGTTATTTTAGAATAATATAAATTACACAGAAATTTAATTAAATAAAGAAACAAGATAAATTAAATTATTTGGTATGGTTTTGGATCTTTACACTTTATGTTAATTATGTACAGCTCAGTCACATGAATCTCTCCACCAGGGCATAATAGGCCTAACTACAGGTAAGAAACATTATGCAAGATGAACTATGTGCGTAAGAAATGCATACGTCTCGTAGCTCACCGCGACGTCTGGCTGTGTCGTCAGAATGATCGCAAACCCGATGTCCGCGGAACTGAAGCAATTGTTCGTTCGCAGCTAAGCACGGCTCAGGGTAGAATCTATATGATTTTTCACAAGAATCACGAATCTTCATATGCTTCAATTTCTTAACCATGACTTACCTTCCACTTCTCTATAAGTTCTAAATATTGGGGCGACTCTCGTTTAACTTCTCAATCTCTACCATTAATTCCCTCCAATTCCCTCCAGAGATTCTCAACGAAGTTTTGCTCAATAATCCTCTTTGCCGCTTAAAAAGATAAAAATCTTTGGTTTTGATCACCCGCTGCTGCGAACTAAATGCAGACTACGATAACTAACTGCGACTGGAAAACGTAATAATATTTGTAGGTGTGCGTTGACACACGTTACAGTTGTAACATCACAAAATTATTCCGATAAGGTTCGTAGAAATGAGGGAAGAAAATCCGCCAATTCGCATCTGAGCGCCAGGTCGGCTGTAACGGTAGGCTGCAATACGATTTTCAAAAATTATGTGGAACCACGCGCGGCAGGAAATGGAATGCAGACCCTGAGGATTTCGAGTCGCGTGCACTGGAGTAGTAGGATAACCAAACAGAAGAGGCAGACAAAAGGTAACGGGAGGCGAATGCAAACAGACTGCGATCAAAGAGCCAAAGCGCGAGCGTGTGTTTCCATAACAAATGGATGCAGCAGCCGAGGACTGGTAATGGAACTAAACACAACACAGCGCTAACCCTGTGACGTTCCTTCAAAATGTATGGACGTTCCATATCAAAGCTAGTTACTTCAAATTTATTTAGAAGATTAAAAGAATCCATATTCACGAGGCGTCAACAACGAATTTCGTCGAATCAGGACACCAAACAAGTCGGCAAAGGAATAAGTCCATAAATAAAACAATTTTGTTTCATACATGAAACAACTGAGTACCAGAATGAATATAAAATACTTGCAGTGAATCTGAATATGGAAGTAAAACATATCTTTCGTTAATAATTCACAGAAAATTAATTCAAACTCTATAAAAATTTGTATATATTCTCGTAATTTTCTACGCTCAACATGAACTAAAGCAATAGTAGCATGTTGTATAATGTTGCTTTCCTTTAAGTTGTTTGTCTCATTACGTAAGTAATCAATCTTACAAAGTACAAGTTTATATTTCAGAATTTGAAAAATGAAGCATTTATTAAATGATTGCTAGTTTATATTCAGTTTTTACATGTTGTTTATAGTACATAATTGCAGAAAAATTGACATAGATCTTGTTCTAAATCATATCGCGTTGCTATTTGAAGAAATTTAAAGAAAGTAAACAAAATTTACTTTAAATACATACGATACTTGTTGAAGGGAGATAATATAAAAGTGATCATCCTAAATTATGGAAAATGGAAACCGAAATCCATAAAAACAACATGCAGACTATTCAAAAAATTTAATACTACTTTCGAATTACACAAAAATGTATGGATAAGTTACTGTGAAATACGAGAGCTTGCTGAAAAGTAATGCGTCCGAATTTTTAAAGTGAAAACTCTTTAAGCTTTTTGAAATGAAACAAACTTTATTAACATTCTACATATGTATTCTTCATGTCTACATATTTATTTCTCATCATAGTCAGCCTGGCGACCAACACATTTCTCCCAACAAGAGACCAGTTCGTTAATAACGTCACTGTAGAATGTTTGCCTTTGTTGATGGAGCTACAGCCTCTTGCTGCACCGCTTCATCACTATCAAAGTCAATTCGTCGAAGGTGTTAAATAAGTTTTGGAAAATGGTGAAAATTAAATGGGACCAGGTCGGGATTGTATGGAGATTGATCGATGACAGTGAACCAATGGCATCGGATTGTTGCAGATGTCGTAGCGCTCGTGTGTGGTCTGTCTGGCATTGTCATGCTGAAGGAGAGGATGCTCCATGTGTCGTCGAACTCTTATAATACGTGCTTTCAATTTTCTAAGGATCTCTCAATACCTTGCAGAGATTATGGTGGTGCCTTTAGGCAGGAATTGTAAATGCACCACATCTTGAACATCCCAGAACACTTTACCTGCTGATGGCATAACCTTCAACTCTTTTGGTGTCCGTGATCCTTGGTGGCGGAACTCCATAGACGCTCTCTTGTTTTCGGGTTCAAAATTGTAAACACAGGCACTTTTTAGAAACTCGCTTAAAGCAACCCGTTTCTTACGCACAGACATAGTTATGTTACACATCGCCATGTTACACGCCACTAGTAGCAGAGGGCTGCAACTTGCGTCAGCGAAGCGTGAAAGTTAACCGAGCAATATGCATGGTATGTAATACCCCTATCCGATGTTGAGAACAAAATAAAAAATTCGGAGGCATTACTTTTCATCACGCGCTAGTATAATCAATAAAGTATTCTCCAGTAATATATATTTTGGAATGATAATTATACACGAAAATCAGTTTAAAAAATTCATAGACATACATTTTTAGTAGAGATATTAGTATAAAATTATTATTATTATTTTATAATTATATATATATATATATATATATATATAAAGTGTTATTGGAACCAATTCCGTAAATTATCATTCAAAATGTCCCAAACAAATATATCAGCAGCTTCATTTAACTGACTATCGAATTACAAATGAATAAACAGGCCAAATTTCTCAGAAATATATTTTAATATAATAAATAATTGGGATATATCAATAAAAATAGACACGACGTATCGTTCCTTTTCGGAACCTCTTCATGTGGATATGTAAAAAATTTACAAATCTTAATATAATTTATTTCTTGATATATAAATACATAATTAAAATCTGGTTTACATAATTTATAAACGGGTACACTTTAAACCGAAATTTTGATTATGTATTTATTTTTTAATTATGTATTTATACTGAATAAATTATATTCAGATTTGTAAACTTTTTATTAGTATATGCACCTGAAAATCTTTCCAACAGGAATGATACTTCGAGTCAATTATTATTAATGTGTCCTAATTTGTTATTTTATTAATATATATACATAATTAATTTTTTTTGGCAAAATTTATTAACGGGTACACTTTAAACACACACTTCGACCGAAATTTTGATTATGTATTGATATATACAACCAATTTCTTCGGAAACAAACAAAGCTACCAATATATTGATTTTACAACTGTATTTACAATTAAAAGTTTTATATAACTTACACCATTCATATGGGACTTATAAATGGAAATAGGTCGAGAACAATTGATTGGAACGACCATTTCTGAATTCAGCAACGAGATGCTATTGACATTTTAAGTATATTATATTTGTGTATTTTGAAGTCTTTGTTATTAATTTAACTTTGGAGAACCACTTGCACAAATAATAATATTTTAGTAGTATTACGTAATTCACTTTAAGGAACACGGTCACGAAGTGATTATCTTTTAAAACGAATTATTATTTATGGATAATGAAATACTACATAAAATATTCACTCACGGTGAACATAACCGCTAGTCGCTGTTCTTGTACGAAAATCGACGACGTGTGCTAAAAGCGATCATCATTCTGGCGGCAAATATAGGAGCCCTGCACTACGTACGTATTACGTTTTTTTTATTATGAGATGAACTCAGCCACTTCCTGTTGCAGTTTCCGCAACTCGAAAATATGTCGCTCGTTTGAAACTATTACTGTATACTGCTCATTTTTATGGCACTAGCGAAACAAGGAGAAAATATTTCTGAGATGCGACAGAAATATTTTTATATTGCACTTAAAATTTGGGAAGATCCTTAGTAAAAAAAGCTTGTATTATTATTAAATTGAGTACAGCAAGAAGCATAAAATCAGAAAGAGTAATCTTCTGTATGGAATATGGAATTAAAGAAACGAAGTAATTTACCATTTTTGCAGAAATTTTAAGGAAATTCATGTATACTATTTCTAGAGATGGTTTGATAATGTCATTAATATGTACGAAATAATAAATCAAATAATAAAATACCTGGTTTAATAAAATAATTGTTTGAGATATTACTTTATAAATTACCTAGAGGTGCAAAATAAATGAATATTTAATGATAAACATAGTATAAATTTTCACTTCACTGTTTAATTAACGAACAAGAAATTGTAAAAATTTAATTAGGAATGAGTGTCAATACTAAATATTTGATTTCCGCACCAAGAACTCGATTATTTGTAGAGGCAAATGAGAGAACTCAAACGCTCTCTATACAATTTCACACGGTCTGAATTCAAAGGAATCAGGTTGCACGGCACAGTTAGAGCTCACGGCCCTACGAAGGGTTTAACGACGTGAACTACACAAAACTACACAAAAAGGGGGACACGAAAATGTATAAATAGCATTTATAACACAGTAAATGGCTCAGAACGCCCTCATATGCAAATGACTTGAATTTTAATTAGAAAGGGACTAGCGCCCAGTTTCTACGCTCTGAAAGTATTACAATGTTCATAGACAATACATTGAACTTGTAAGTCGCTAAAATTTTCTGTAACCCGCTTTTGTATTTGTTCTTGAGTGCAAAACTTAAAAAAACTCCAGTAAAGAAACGTTCATGAATAATAAGAAGTAATAAAAAGTTTTATTTCTTGATAATAGTAAGTGGTTGTAACAGCGATAAAAATAGTGTCTCTACGTTTTAAATTAATTTGTATTCATTTTCAAATCTTTTTTGTTCCTTCCGATTACTTTCATGTCATATTTATGAATTTAGAATAATTTTTGGAAAACAAGAACCAGCAGTTAACTGCAACGACCTCGAGAATAAAAATTGTTTTCCAACGCTTGATAAATTGCGTATGAATAATTCAGTGTTTGATTTAACCGAATGCGAAATTAACGGCTCATAAACCTAAAATCGCTGAAGCAGGAAAATTATACGTTTACGTTAAATTATACCACAGTTTTAATAATAACGCGAAATCGTATTGTGAACTGCACATTTCACAATTCGGTCAGTGGCCGACCGTGGTGTTCAAATGTTACGTGCCAAATATAGGTTAAAAAGTTTTTTAAAATTTCTCAAAGAGTTTGCAATTAGTCGTTTACTGTATGACTATTCTTCGTTTTTATGGTAAACTTTATTTTATTTTTACCTGGCAAAGGTAAGTGCCTAAAAGTTCACAAAGATGCGTTGTGCGTAATTATTTTTTACAGTGATTTTATTGACCATCAATAAATTTTATACGCCTTAGTAAAATTAAAAAGAGTTTAATACTATTCTCCATCTCCGTTATACCAGAAATACTTACAATATGCTATTTACGCTTTTTAAATCTCTAAAAACTTGTTTGTTTCAGCTTCGAAGTTAGAAGCATTTGCATAAATGAAATTATACTTTCTTGGACCTTATTTGGAGAAATTTGTTATAACTTTCTATTTCGAAAACATGTGGCATACCAATTAATTTATGATTCGAAGTGTTTCATTTTTTTTGCTTTAATACGGCGGCACAATGCTCACTGCTAATACAGAAAACTATGAAGCACATTTATTACAGTAAACGCAAAATATTATTGCACTGAAAAAGTAAAATGTAGTCCATGACTAATTATAAGACACCGTATATTCGAAATAAACGTTTCGGTGCCTATTTGTTCACTCTTAAGGTTGCGGCTTGACTGAAAAGTTATTTAGTAAAATTAGTGAAACTTGAAATTATAAGGGTTACTACTAAAGAGTTATACTAGGAGCTGAACGACAACCGGCAAGTTGAATGTCATAATTAAATTCATCGATTTCCATAACTCGGGATTCGACACAATTACGACTGATTTTTTGTTATTTTTATGAAACACCCCTCCCCACCCCTAAGGATGAGTCCCACTCGCGTGCCAAAAGGGGTGTAAATTACACACAAGAACATCTGGAGAAATACTATAATTCTCAATGATCCCAAAAAATATTTGTTTGACGTTAATATCGGCAAATTTTTGCAGGCTTTAAAATTTCCACCCCCGCCCCACACGCGTAAATTTATATCAGGAACATACATCCAAGTTATTACATAATAAAAACCACGTAAAACCAAAAATATTTACATTGCAAAAACATTTAGATGGTTATGAACGCTTTTAAAGAATCAAAAGAATGGAGTATGAAGAGCAACTGCGGTCACGTTAAAGGTAGAAAATATTATTATTGTTTCATTCAAAGATATGTTAATAGTTATAAATTAAAATTATGAAAAGAAATATTTATATACCAGTTGCAATTTTAGTAGTTCTAAAATTTGTGAGATGTTTTCTTCTCTACCGTAATGAAAACAGCTTATATTACAGTGTGAGAGGTGTTTTCTGCTAGCGATGATAAATGTTTCGTTTATCGGACGACCTCTTCAAGACGGCGAATGCGCGCCAGCGTCTTTGCTAATGCCTTGGACAAAAATAGCTCCGCAGATTCCAGGCTTCAAGTAAATGCTAGGATAATACGATAAATGTTCCATTCACACCGTAAATAAAATGCCACCGCGACATTTTCACGCCAATCCAGCGAGGATTTATTTGAGCAGAAATGTGAACAGCGTTTCTATCGCCTTTTAAAAATTAAGGAAATTAATGACTGACATTTTAATAAATGAATCCCAGTTTACCAACCGTTTGGTCAGACGCAGTTCACCAGTCTACCTGACGACGGCCATTATGCTAACGAGGGAAACTTGTGTTCTTCCAAAAATTTACTGAGTATCATTTTTTTAATAGTTTCATCTTCATGATGAAAGAATGAAATGAAATGAAGAAATGAAATATTTATCCATAAATAACCCCAATTGACACATCTACTTTACATTACTTACAAATGACGTCAATGCGAGAAATAGAAGTCAGCTAAGCAACTCCTAAAGCTCGGAATTCGACTTCAGTCTAGAAATTTAGAATATTTTATTTTTAATTATTTTAATTAGGCGACGCTGGCTGAATTTCGAGTTAACCAGTATGAAGTGTGTCACTGATAATCTCAGCCACCCTCAAAGCAATGAATAGGGCACCACTCTCGGTTATTTAAGATATTTTATTATTTACATCCTCTCTCTCGTTCAATGCCGACCTCCGAACTATCCAGAAAATAATGCTTAGTCGTTAATATCAGTTCTTTTCGCATAACTTTAACCATTCTACCTCAGTGGATACAAAGCGGATTACCTTCATAATGTTCTAATGTTCCATATTGAAAGTCGTATGTTATAAATGTTTGATTAAATTTCTCCATGAGTTTCAGAGTTATGCAAGGATGTACGCACATACATAAATCTATATATTTTGTGTTAATCAGTGGTGGAAATATATTTTCATTAATTATTTTAGAACATTTGATAACCACGCTCTTTTAATTTTTCAATTCATTTAACCAGAAATATTTTCTATACTTAAGAGTTCAGTAGGTCTATCTTTAATTGTTATTCTATTTCTAGTATTTCTTTTTTAAAAAAAGTAATCGTTTCTTTTAGATGGATTTACCTCAGTAATTGACGGGTTGGAAATTTACGAAAGTTTCATATATTACAGTCCTAATGCATTAGTACACAAGTTCTCATTCAATGGAATATAAATATCATTAAATTTGGGTAACACAATAATTTTACACAAACTTTTATTGACACACACACACGCATATATATATATATATAAGCAATGTGTAATTAAATGTTTTATTTAAATGGTTTCTTTAATTATTGGCGGCGGAACTTTAAGGCTGATCATTGTATAGAACAGCATTGTTTGGCGCGAGAATGCAGAGACTATAATGGTTGTTACGAATTGTTGTCAAAAAAGCGTATATAAGACGCTCAGAACTTTTAGCACAAAAAACAGTTAGAGATCAGTGTGTGTGTTTGGGAGGCAGATCAGGATGTTGTGAGAAACAGTCAGCTGGGAGCTGGAGCAATGCCGAATTCAGTAAAGTATAAGCTGTATATATCAGATTAAGTATTAAAAGGATTTTCCACAGCAAAACCAAGTGTGAGGATACGTACGACAGTAAAGTATAAAGGCGCCGAATGTGTTGTAAAGCGTTAAGATGTAGTATGAATAGTATAAATTAAGTGATATGGCCTGTCAATAAAAATATTGTTTAATAAAAATATAAATTAATCACAGGTGCTCAACACAGGTACCAGACAGCTCAAAACAAAAGAGCATGTAAAAATACTTTCTGTTGTAAACCTTTATACAAACATAAATTTACCATCAGATTTCTGTAGTTTTTGTTGTAGTTCGAGTCTTTGTATGAACCTTTGTTATTGTAAAATTAATTTTTTTTTTCTTATACCTTGGTATAATTGCAAATCACTGTCTTTATTAGAGGCCCTATAAGCGGCCCTTAAATTTATATTCTCATGAAAGTTGTAAAGTCAACGTAAATCAAAATTGTCAATTAAATAATCTTTGTTACCTCTTTAAAATTTTTGGTTTACTCCCATGAACTTCCCGCCATTGTTTACTTCCAATTAAAAGTATATACCACTTAATTTGGTTCTCAAACTTGGGGCTTGTTTCTTTAAAAAATATTTTGATTACTGCAATATATATAAATCTACCCAAATTCAAATGCATAACATTTATTTAACACCGGCTATTATTTAGCGTACATACCTATACATAAATTACAAATCAAAACAAATTATAAGCATGAGTCTCGTTCGTCTCACTTAATGCCGTGAGTGTAAAATTTGATTCCGTAACACTTGGCACGATTATTCGTTGAGGTTTTGTCACTGACACATGAGACACTTAACATATCAATTTCAATGTATTACTTTGTGTACGGGTGCAGGCTGGGTAATTAGTCAGGAACAATTGCTGCAATGTAGACACGGGAAAATTTTGTTCCGCAACGACGCCATCAGATGACGTCACATATCTTCGAAATGTATATTATAATTTAAAAAAATTATATATGAAAATTGTACCAACATTAATTTATTGTCAAGGAAGTTAGATCCCAAAGTGATCAGGAATTATTCAAAAGTTATTTCAGTATAAACTGAAATTCATCGAATATGCTTCACATTCATTAACAAAATTCATTAGTACCTTTTTATTAATAATGTTATAATTGGATTATATTAAATGTTCATATTAATCAGTAAAATTGCATATCATCTATAACTTATACATATTTTATACCAATTATGTACTATATTATGTGTATTCTTTATCTGACTATCCCACTTTGAATGGCTATGACACGCAAATTTCCTCGGGCGTAAGAATTTTCTCTACCGATCTTAAGAACTCAACCTCCACCGATCGATAAACAATTTTTTCTTAATATTGGTTGGGAATTTCCAGCTCATTTACCTCTTTTCTTTACATCAATCGTGTATGCTATTTAATCAGAACTTCATTTTCAAACCCATTTAACGTTTCACCTGATACTAAAATTTAACAGTTTATTTTCCATAACTAAAATTATTTGCATCGTATACTAGGTAAAATTGAATATAGTAGGAATATGCTATCTTCGCGTGCCGCGTTCGTTGTTCGAAAGATGATCCAAATCTCAGACATTTAAGTACGCGGCGCGAAATTGCAAACAACGAAATTTAAATTCACAAATACTTAATTAAATAATAACACGTCACACACAATTTTAAAATAAAATAGTATTTCAGTTTATGAAGTATGTAACTAAATATTATAAAAGTGACATAATATGCAGTTTCTAAAGGTCAATAAAATTTTATTGTGGAGCAATTCGGGAATAATGCATATTGCGTAACTATCATAGACTTTTCCAGGGAACTTTATCTTCGTATATCTTCATTATGTGAGATATGCTATCATAAAAATGATCTACGAGCGTTGCAAAGATCACAAAGAAGGTGCGATAAAAGGAATTTCTCATTTATTGTCTCATTTCTTGTAACGGTTTAGTCTGAGCTTTGGGTAACGTTGTTTGTACCCGTAATATATCAATGGCAACGAATCTAAGTCCATAGTAAATAAAAACTAATTTAATAGTTAGTCGCGATTACGAATACTGCGAACCGCAGAGTACACAAAACAAAAACAATCTGAAGTGTTAAAACTTAAGCCTATTGTGTCATTGAAAAGCTCGTGCAAATAAATATGTAAAGTTTGTTCAGTCTGTTTCGAGCGCGACAAACCGATTGGATTTTGTAATAAGGATTTAAAATAAGGAGATTTACTAAATTGACGGCGGCGCGTTGTATTAAAATTCAATTCATATTTATTTATATATTGTAAATACTCAACAAAATGGAATAATCTGCTCGTGCAAGAGTTTTCACAGATGAACTAATTTATGGTAGTCGGTAATTGTGAAATTAAACTATCGTAATAAGCTTCTGTATACGCCATTGTCGTCCAAAAAGCTTACGGCGGGAATGGAAACATTTTTACAATTATGTACATTTCAAACACATGTTATATTTCACATTTTGTTACCGCTTTGGATCATGAAAATAATATCTCGTTGGAAACAATTTCAATTTACATACGTGACGATTTGCAAAAGAAAACGCATAACACTGAATATTAATACTGATTCCGTGAAAATTATTTAAATGGTAAATCACAGACAGTTGAAAGACTACTTTTCCATGCAGTTTTTTAAATACTCTGTGGTGAGCTTACGGTTAAATTAACTATTTGTTGGGCGCCACCTGCAAGAATTGTTCTTGCAGGAAAGGGAAATGCAATATTTAGTTATTAAAAAAAACAATAATTCATTTTCTCAGAATTTATACAAAATGAAAAGTTCTCCAGCCTGCCAGGGATGCATGTAGCCCCCTCCCTTTCTCAAGATTAACCGTGGTTTTTCTCGTGGCAAACCGACGCGATACCCGGAAGAATGGAACGCGACTTACCAGGTCTGCAGCTCGGACAGGGTCGACTCCCGTTGGCGGCTATCTGGCTCATCAGCATTCGCAGAAGACCGGAGACCCACGTGCAGAACCAAAATCTTTCAGGATAAACTTTCTCTGTCCACTCTCACCGACCGTCCAAATTCATCTCCTCTTGACCACTCTCAACGACGGTCCGAATTCATCTCTTTGTCCACTCTCATCAACGGTCCACATTCATCTCCTCCCTCTCCAAAATCCCTCTCTCCTGGTTGGTTCTTGTGCACACGTGACCCTCTTCCATCTATTTCAGGGCCATACCCTCCCGGTCATCTACCCTTCCTTGGCCGACCCTGACCTTGCTTGCGGGACTTGTGGATTTTCCAATCCACCCCGCCATTGTCTTGTGTCTGCTGCTCGACCCCGGCAAGCCACATTCCCATGCTTCCAGGCAGTAATTAACAGTTATAAAAAAATATTTTGTACAAATCGATAACGATAACGAAAAGCGCACCATATAATATTCCCCCTTTGAAATTGGATGAATGGAGGATCCATTCGAACGATTTCAAAATAATTCGCTTGAAGTTCGCGCATGCTCCCTCGCATCTGGCAAAATACAATCCTGTGATACAATTTAATTTTTTTTTCTATGTGGTACATAATTAGCAGATATATTTATAGTTCAATTTCTCACAATTCTAAATGGTTTCTAAGACGGTATGTAATCGTAAACAGTACAGCATTACATTCACAAACAAATTATTTAGATATTATTTTCAGATTTGAAACAAAATTACAACTAACTCAACAACGAAATGATGAATCATGCACAAATCTAAGAGTAACTTATAGCTAACTTAATAGCGAAAGGTAGGAATATATACATCTGTAACACTAACTTATAACTAACTAAAACCGAAGAGAATAATTAAATAAAATCTATAACTAACTTACAACTAACCATAGCAAAATGATATGCATTTACTTATCGATATCTTTTCTCCTAACCTGATATTAGATCTTTTATATTATTTTACATCTACACATATTACTGTTCGTATCCTACACATACTACTTTTAATTATATGCGCACCGGTCCGTAATGCCTAACCCTTAATTTTAACAATTGAGCGCATCCTAAATATAAGTACTTAATTTTAATTAACCTCCATAATCGTCCTTTAATTACTATGAATGTCATTTTCAATATTTAATCCACCTTTTTTTTCTTAAATTAAACCTTAAAATCACTCCTGTGAGCGTCTTTTGATAACACGACACATCACCTTTTTTTTTAGCGTCTGTCGTAATTATAACCTTGTCACTTCTCGTCCCCCTTTTATTGTGTCTGTGGTCATCGGACACTTGCATTATATGTACAAACACCTCACATTAGCTTCTGTACCACTTCGCGCCGTTGCAACCGCATCGCGTAGTCGTGGTTGTCCGCCCGTTCCACTTGTGCGCATCTGGTCGTTGGTCCGCCACGTCTTCCTTTTACATAAGGTGCGAAAATAAGAGGAAAGAAGAGCATAGATGAAAGACACCCTCAGTCCTCGAAACCTAATAACCATTGTTGGGGTCGAAAAATCAAGGGTTGGCCAAGAAAGCCTTAGTGACAGTTTTACAGGTGGTTTTGACCAAGCAAGGCCGAATTGAAGAAAAGTAGAACGTGGTAACAGATACCACGTACAGCTCGGGTTCCTGGGTCCGCAAAGCCCAACATGCATTAGTCACATGCCCTGGGATTATCCTGCCGGCCGCTGACGATGCTTTGATGGTTGGATCCTTCTGGCGACCCTAGCCTGTAACAATGTCTGGAGGCAAAGGATTATCCGCCGACAGTGCCTCTTCCGGGTTCCTGTCCGAGGCTCCAGCTACTGGTACACTCATTAGTCAACCAAACAAGCAAACAATCTTTGACCTGGCCCTACCTCTGGGTTTACCTAATCGGCCTCTCTCTCATAGTATGGAATTAAATTAGTTATATTGAATACTTTGATCTCCGGATTGCCTTCTCGAAGTTGTATCTTGTATACACCTTCCCCTAAGCGTTCTCTAACGATGTACGGACCCTTGTACACTAACATCAGCTTAGCGGAGATCTTCTTGTCGGCGTCGGATTGTCGCATTGCTTTTACTAGAACCAAATCGCCCACTGCAAATTTTATTGGTCGCGGCCTTTGCTGCTTTAGCCTCTGAGCTGCGCGCCGCTGCATTCTATCCCTTGCCTTTTCTAGCACCTGTTCCATTTCTAGATCCTTTACCGAAGCGGGAAACTTTATGATTCTTTCTAATGGTAAGTCCACCCTTCTGCCATAATGCACTTCCGCCGGTATAAAACCTATAGCTGCGCTCCAATTGTGATTCAAATGGTCCTCTACTTGCTGTAGATACGCCGCCCAGCTTTGGTGTTTGGCGTGACATAACGTTCTTAAGATGGTGCCCACACTCCTTAGATAACGCTCGGCTGCGTTCGATTCCGGGTGACGTATACTAGAAAACACCGTTTTAACATCTCTATCCCACAAGGTCTTCCGCCATAATTCGCAGTAAAATTGTGTCCCGTGATCACTCAGTACGACTTTGGGTTTGCCCTCTTCCTCGCAATACTTCAGAATTTTCCCAACGCATGCCTTAGCTGTAGCACGTCTTAAACCGTACAACTTCACAAATTTACTGAATGTGTCTACAATAATAAACACATACGTCATCCCGTAGCGACTTTTGATTAAGGGGCCGTAAATATCCACCATAACCAAATCGCCTGTGCACTCTGGAATTACGGACTGGTATGGAGCCTGAAAAGTGCGATTAGGGAACTTACACATCTGGCACGCCCTGCACGTTTTAACATATTTCTTTGCGTCTCTTGTCAGCCCCCTCCAATATACCAACGCTTTAAGCATTTCAATCGTTTTGTATCCTCCTGGGTGACCACTCTCATCGTGCACCAATTGGAGAACATGTTTCCTAGCTGGTTTAGGTACATATAGCACCCATAAGTGCCTAGCCCGAGGGTTGCTTTTAAACAGAATGCCTGCTTCTAACCTGTATGCTTTCGCCCCTTGGTTTACAACATCTGGAGCCGCTACCGCGTTCACCCGCCTCGCGATTTGCCTACATTCCTCGTCCTCATCCTGTGCCTCTTTAACAAACCGCCTGAACCGTGCGTAATTCCGCAAATTGCTGAATTCGACAGCTGCAATCACCATCTCTCTTTCCTTAGACGTAGATACTTCGCCCGCCGTCTGTCTAACGTGCCGACTCAAAAAGTCTGCAGCAACGTTATTACTACCTTTGACGTGTATTATTCGCAAATCAAACTCATCAATCGCGATAGCCCAGCGCTTCAACCTCGAGCTTAGGTGGTCGCACATACGTAGAAATGTCAAAGCCTGGTGGTCCGTATACAACACTACCCGATTTCCGTATATATATGTGCGAAACTTTTGCACGGCATAGACGATCGCCAGTAACTCCAACTCCGTTATTGTATATACGAGCTCAGGTTCGCGGAGTCCCCTGTTACACAAAGAGATTACTCTTTCAGCCCCCTCGTCGTCTAACTGACTTAACACAGCGGATATGCCCAAAAGCGACGCATCACACCTAACAATAAAGGGTTTTGTTAGCATAGGATGTTCTAGGACTACACACTGTGTAAATGCCCTCTTCACCCGCGCGAGCGCGTCATCCATCGCCCCGTCCCATTTCCATTTCACACCCTTCTTCAATAGATTGTACATAGGTCTCAGCAGTTCAGCGAAATTAAGAACGAATTTCTTATAGAAGGTTATAAACCCGACCAGTTGTCGAAGATGTTTCACATTTTTAGGAGCTGGTAAGTCGTTTATAGCCTGAAGCCTTGTCTGCAAGGGCCTTACTCCTCCCGCTGAAACGAGATGTCCTAGAAATTCGACCTCCTGCCGACCGATAGCGGTCTTTTTCAGATTAATGGTGAGACCATTTTCGCGAAGTCTCGTGAACAAACTGTCTAAATGTATCACATGGTCTCTAAATGTCTCGCTCGCAATTATGACGTCATCCACGTATACTGTCAAATTTTCCCTATATTCCTCTCCTAATGCCAAATCTAGCCGCCTTATGAATGTCTGACATGAGGTCTTCAAACCGAATGGGAGTCTCATCCAACAGTACTGCCTGCCATCGACAGTGAATGATGTCAACCTGCTCGATTCTTCGTCGAGTCGAATTTGATAAAATCCCTTCGTCAGGTCTACGGTACTCAGGAACGGCTTACCTTGAAATTTCTGAAGGGCTTCCGCTATTAGTACAGGTCGTTCTAATTCATCTATGATAACTGTATTTAATTTCCTGGCATCTAAGCATACGCGGATCTGATTATCCTTTTTTCGCACAAAGGTGATCGGATTATTATATGGACTTGGTTTTCTGGCAATTATACCATCTTTCTCCATCTGCCGTATCGTCTCCCTAATCCTATCTCTCAAAGCAAACGGGGTGGGGTAGGACTTTAATTTATATGGCGCATGTTCACTGGTCTCTATCCTATGTATGTATCCCTTTAGACATCCTGGAGCCTCATTAAATACTTTCCTATTCCTCCTCAACATCTCCTTAAAATCAAAACATTCCTCGTCACTAACATTACGCATATCTATACATATTTGATCTAATACTTCTTCAAATCCGTCATCTCCCGTAGATTCTATTTCCCCTTCACTCCTGTCTACCTCACTCCCCTTCCTACCAAAATACCTTGACCCTTCCTCTTCCTTCCTCTTACGGCCGTCTCTCGCAACCTCTTCCTCTTCGGTGCCATAAATATAAGAAACCAAGCCCTTGGCGCCTATTATCGTGCTATCCAAAATATCCCACTGTAAAGTTATTTTACTTCCATTATCTGCATCCGTCCCTTCCCCAGTTAGCTTCCTAGACTGCAAGTTAATGACTGCACTAATCTCACGTAACCAAGCTGCCCCTAAAATAATCTCTGTTCCCAGAGTTTTCAGTACAACGGCCCTAATAACCAGATATTCTCCCCCAGGTAACTTGACTTTGAACAAAACCTGCCATTCAACCTTCTCGTGTCGGCGTCCCAATGCACCGTATGCCTTCAGACCTGCCACGCCCAACTTCGCTACAACCAATTTTTCCTCCTCTAGTTCTTGAAACATCGCCCAATTTAAACAGCTTAGCTCTGCACCAGTATCTACCAGTGCTTCCTTACTGCTTCCATTGCCCAAGTTAAGTTTAATTTTTACCAACTCTCCCTTCATTCTGGAATTCTTACTACGGTTTTCATTACCTTCAATATCCCAAAGTAAATCCTCTTTACCGGCTAGGTAATCACTATTAGTTACAATATTTTCTATTCTCGTGGGTCGTGTCGTTGGGCCTGTGAGAGTAGCATGCGACCTCAATCGATCCCCCTCGCCCTTTATTGGTTTAAATGATTCTGAACCGTATTTCCACTCTGCTCGATTTCAGGACGAACTTCCGGCTTAAAGCCACCTGTTCTGTGCTGTCTATCTGCGCGCGGATCGAACCTTCTCCACGTTCCCCGATCAAACCGGCCCTGATTAGATCTAGATGGTCCTCCTTGCATATTTGCCCGATTACCCGAAAAGTTTCTTTCGCCTGCCCAGCGACCATCTCTACCTGAAGCTGCGTGGCCGCTGCCTCGGTCTAACGCGTCAACTTGGCTCAGGAAATTCAGCGCCGCTTCAAACGTATTTATACGGGCCGCCTCAAAATGTAGGGCTACATCACTCCGAAACTGCCTGCTAATTAATTGAACAAGCGTACTCTCAGCTATCGGCTGTTGCAAAAGCCTGTTCTCGGTTATTGCCTTCACGAGATAACCTTCCATCGTCTGAGATCCGCCCGGCCTAAATCTATCATTGTAGAATCCTTGCACTACCTCCAACTGCCTAGCAACACTCCAATACTTATTTAGGAAGTGTTCCCGGACCTGTTCGTAACCTTCCGAGTAACCGGCAGCTTCCAGCCTTTCCGCAATCCGTGGCCCCACTGCTTGCTTAAATAAAGTTAATTTAAAACGCTCCGGCGTTCGTTTTAATGAAAAATAGGACTCTAGACCGTTCAGGAATGCACGTGCGTTCTGATGGCCACGTTCTTGAAATGATGGGAGGGTAATCTCTAGCCCCTGGGTTATGTTTTCCCCCCGAACACCCAATTCATTGGCTTCAGAAATTCTGATATCTAAACGGGCTGCCTCTGAACTCAGCTGTTTTCGTAAATCCCCTTCGATATTCGCAATATGCGACTGCACCGCCATTGTCCCTTCACGCATTTCTGTCCTAATGGCCTCGGCGTCGCTGGCTAGCCGATTAATCACCTGCCCAGTTTCTTCGCGCCTAATTTCTGTTTCAGATCTAAAAGACTCCACAACTACATCAAATCTGTCTGCCATACTTTGATGTTCTTTATTAACCAAATCGGTTACCTCCCGTTTCTGTGCTGCCACGTGCTCTCGTATTGCGCCTAATTCAGTATCTACCCTTTTATCAACAGCTTCTGCTCTGTCCTGCAATTCTTGGCCTATACTTGTGAGTTTATCATTTGTGGCACCAATTTGGTTCTGAATCTGATCCCATTGAACTTTGCTACACTCCGTGATTATTTGGACATGCTCCTGAATCTCACTGCGGATCTCCCTAAACTTATTCTCTGTTGCTTCTTGACAGCCTTTAATCTGGGCCTGCAATATGTTAAACCCCTTGTTATTTTCGTCATTAATCCTTTGAATCTGTTCCTGTAAATTAGCCTGACTATTTCGAATCTGTTCCTGTAAATTAGCCTGACTATTTTGAATCAACTTGTTATTTTCGTCATTATTTCTTTGAATCTGTTCCTGTAAATTAGCCTGACTATTTCGAATCTGTTCCTGTAAATTAGCCTGACTATTTTGAATCAACTTGTTATTTTCGTCATTCTTTCTTTGAATCTGTTCCTGTAAATTAGCCTGACTATTTTGAATCTGTTCCTGACTATTTTGAATGGCTTGCATCAATTGTGCCATCATAGATTCGAATAAAAACTGGTTTTCTTTTGTACCATTGGTTCCAGGAAAACCACTGCTTGCCTGGCTCCCTAAATTCTCGGAACTACCCTCCGTCTGCTCATCCGTGCTTAATTCCCTTTGTACCGTATCCATTCCGCTCCTAAGCTTCATGAACAACCAGACGAAATAATCAGAAGAACTCCGTTTCTATTTTACACGAACAATTTCTCTAACACACTAACATAAACGATAAAGAAAACAGCTCAAAATTCACACAACTTAACATTAAACATATAGACCTCAGGCTCCAATCCACATTAGATAACAAAAGAAATCCCAAAATTTATCGAATTAACGCTTATCCTATGAAAAAAAACTCCTGCTCTACTCAACGCTAGAAATTAAAATATATGGTCCGCGTCTAAACACCTGCATCTCCAGCCTGGAACGTATTGCCCGAAAACTAAATTCCCGCAAAATACATATTACAAAATTATTCCCCCAAAATACACGTTAAAATAATCAAGTCCTGAATTTCTGCTTGAATGGCTGACTAGCAAGTGTATATAGTCCGCTAATCCTGTCCCCGTAGTATCGCTCCAGTTTGCCACTTCTTCGTGCCCCAAACGTTGGACGACATTTTATATGTGGTGAGCTTACGGTTAAATTAACTATTTGTTGGGCGCCACCTGCAAGAATTGTTCTTGCAGGAAAGGGAAATGCAATATTTAGTTATTAAAAAAAACAATAATTCATTTTCTCAGAATTTATACAAAATGAAAAGTTCTCCAGCCTGCCAGGGATGCATGTAGCCCCCTCCCTTTCTCAAGATTAACCGTGGTTTTTCTCGTGGCAAACCGACGCGATACCCGGAAGAATGGAACGCGACTTACCAGGTCTGCAGCTCGGACAGGGTCGACTCCCGTTGGCGGCTATCTGGCTCATCAGCATTCGCAGAAGACCGGAGACCCACGTGCAGAACCAAAATCTTTCAGGATAAACTTTCTCTGTCCACTCTCACCGACCGTCCAAATTCATCTCCTCTTGACCACTCTCAACGACGGTCCGAATTCATCTCTTTGTCCACTCTCATCAACGGTCCACATTCATCTCCTCCCTCTCCAAAATCCCTCTCTCCTGGTTGGTTCTTGTGCACACGTGACCCTCTTCCATCTATTTCAGAGCCATACCCTCCCGGTCATCTACCCTTCCTTGGCCGACCCTGACCTTGCTTGCGGGACTTGTGGATTTTCCAATCCACCCCGCCATTGTCTTGTGTCTGCTGCTCGACCCCGGCAAGCCACATTCCCATGCTTCCAGGCAGTAATTAACAGTTATAAAAAAATATTTTGTACAAATCGATAACGATAACGAAAAGCGCACCATAACTCTTACTACACCCACTCAAATGTACGATAACAAAGATATTAACAAAATTGGGGGAAAATGTCTTTATTTCTCAGCGTAGTCTGCTTAATAGTTTCGATACACTGTTTAAAGTGAGAACCATGGAGCTCCTCAAAATAGCCATCAACCACATACTTGACAAATATTTTACCACCGGGCCGTTTTTTTCAAATGAAAATAATCCGAGGGAGCTAAATCTGGCGAATAGGACGCATCAGGAAGAAATTCGAACTTTAGCTCTTTGATTTTTGCAATCGCGATAATGGATGTTTGAACCGGTGTATTGTCGTGATGGAACACTTCCTTTTTCGCCAAATGCAGTCTTATTTTATTGATTTCATTACTCAACGCTGCATTAACTTCACGTAATACTCGCCGTTGATTGCTTTTCTTTTATGAAGATAATAAGTGAATATTATTCCTCACGCGTCGACATAATGCAGCAGTTGGAACTGTCTTCGCCCTTCTTTGGAGTCGATTCTCCCCGTTCGGTCCTTTGTTTTGACTGTTCCTTCGCCTCAGGTGTGAAATAATGGCTTTATTGCTGTAAAAAAGCGCCAAAAACTCGATTGAAACATTCCCACTGTGCTGTTTTTGTTGAAATATAAAAGAACGCACCTCCCATCTTCCGCGGATTTGTCATGCCCAAATTTTCAGTCAATATGTGTTGTACAGCACTTTTTGAAAAGCCTACTTTCCGTCGACGGTCATGCAACACCATTTTGAGGAATTCCGTCACATTTTCTGGCGTGGTCACTTCATTTGCGATGTTCGTCTTGGCAGTTCGCACGGACTCGCTTAAACTCTGCCATCCAATATTTTGCTAAAAATAATTTTTAGCGACTTTTATTTGAAAAAATAAATATTTTTCGCAATAAAAATTTCAAACTGAATTCAAGATTTGCAGAAGTTATTTTTTTTAGCCTTAACAGAGACTTTAGGAATATAGGAATTGAAATAGATACGTATTATAATTATTTTATAAATAAAAAAAATGATTACGATTAGTTAAAATATTTTTGATTATTTTATTGTAATCATACACTATCGATCAGTTTTTATCTATAGTGCATAGTGTTGTAGTGGTAGGTTTTTTTACATGATGAAGTAAAGGGAAAAATTTACTGAATTTAATAATCATTTAACTGAACATGTGAAAATTAAAATAAAATAAATACAAATTATGTGCGTTCAATTCAAAAAGAATTGGATCCATTAAATCTGTCTTCCATTAAACCATGGTTTACGGTAATTCCCCCAGCCACGTCAAGGATTGAGACACTTGGCAGTTACCTCGCGTTGATCTCTGGCCGTGATCATGTGGAACCCTCGATCTCTCAGAGTCCTCAGGATGATGCAAGTTTGGGGCTGCACGTCGGTCCCTGGCGACGGTTCGTCGAGGATTCTTTTCCACTTGCTTTACAGCCCCTTCGCTGGATGTGAAATATCGATGTTGTCGACCAATTTTCGATCGATCTTTCTTGAAGCAAGAAATGTGATTGGTTCAGGCAGTCACGTGTTAATTCAATTTCTGGGATTTTTGGAGAAACGTTTCCCACGGTACGACAGTCCAGGTAACTTCCGAGGGTCAACATACTACGTGCCTAAGTCCAGACCTTAGGGATTATCTATCCTCCACGGTCAAATTCCAACTTGCCAAGCTCTCAACCCTTGCTAATATCTAATTAAATTAAAATAAAATATATATATATATATACCAATAATAAAACTATCACGATACAATGTAAGACGATTACATCGAAGATATCAGAAATTTATGTTTATTAACAAAACATTTAATATTCGATATTTCGTCCTTTTCCCTCTATATTGTTTTGCATAGTTTATATAAAATTTATTAACCCTGAAGGGTTTCTAAAATCACAACGAAACCTCGTTTATGTAATGTTTTGTTAATAAACATAATTTTCTGCCATTAGATCGTGTATTTGTTTGTTCATGCCAATATTTTATTGTTGTAAACGAAGGAGCAGATTCCCCGAGAGTAGAATCTAGCTATACTTTGATATAGATTAGACTTAGACATTTCCAATGTAAGTATTGTATTACATATGGATGATCAATTTTTTCCATGTTTACAAATTCACACTGAGAGCGTTTACTACTGAAGGTTGTCAAAGAAACAATAAACAATGGCTTCAAACTTAAGCTGTATAAGGTTGGTACGTTAAACTACTTTAGTTTTTGAGTCAGAGAATTTTTTTATTAATTAAATTAACAACGTTTCATTGCTTAATTTGCGATATCATCAGGCTCAAGTTTTTAAAAAAATTTGATGTTCAACTTAATCGATGAAACGTCGTTAATAAATTCTTTTTTCCTGACTTGAAATTGGTTTATTTATTTATTAGTTTTCTCAATAATCATAATATACACTTACGATTTTAAAACAACGGAAGAATAACTTCATTTAATTATAAAGTTATTGAGGTTTTGAACAAATTGTCTTTGTAATTGTTGTGTGTGGATTAATTGGGAAATGTTTTTTTAAATTGATTTATGGTCGCGTCAACCTGTTGGTTATTGGCGACCCTCTATAAGTATTTACATAATTAAGTTACAGCAGGTTAGAAAATTTCCAATTGTGAATAACGTTTCAAATAGCAGATGTCAGTTTTGCGTCGGAGGCGAACTCCAGGAGGCTCTTGATCGCCGTGGTGTGTATACAGAAGTCTTCTCCAGAGAACTCGGCTGAAGTCCTCCTGCGTATATCCTTATATTTTGTGCATTCAAATAGAATATTCTGGATGGTGAGGGCTTGATCACATACAGAACATGTGGGCTGATCTGTTCTGGAAAAAAGATATTCGTGTGTGAGTTGGGTGTGCAAAGTTCTAATTCTGGAGATTATTATTTCTTGTTTTCTTGAGATGTTGTTGAGGTGGTACCAATCTGCTGATGTTTGCAGGTTCTGACGGAAGAAGCCGTTATTTCCTCCTCTCCTCGTGTCCTGCCAGCTACCCTCCAATTTTTCCTGTACATTCATTTAGAATGTCCGAGGCTGTACAGGTTGGGGCTTCGTACAATGGTAGATCTTCTTGTGCAATGGCCGCCAGTGCGTCCACCTCCTCGTTTCCCTGCGATGCCCGCATGAGCCGGGATCCAGACAAGCTGCACGGATTTCCCTCGCAAACTGCAGAGATGTAGGTTAGCTCTGATGGCGGTGATGGTGCCGTTCCTTATTTTAGGGTCCCGTAAGTGCTTTAGTGATTGAAAAGAGTCTGTTAGGATCATAATGTTTTGATACATAAGAAATAAAACTTCTTAATTTTATCTGCCCGTAGGCGAAAATGATATTTGATTAAACGAGAGGATTGGCGAAAGAAATTGTCACTATTGATGTTGGCGGACACCATTCTGGTTATAAAATTATCATGAAAAACAAGTTGTTTGGTTAAAGAATGAACGTCTGAATGTATGTCTTGGATTTCCAAGTAACTGTAAAAATTTTAATTTGTTATCGTATTTATATGAAAGTTTCGAATTCCAGAGAGAAATACTGATAAATTTATTGTTTGAATGTTGTAAATGAGCTGGCAAAATATCACATTTTCTACAATTAAATAGAAACTCACACTGGATTCTCGAATAACTAATTTGTTCCAAAGTGTTAACCAAGTTTTAAAACTAGAATAAATACAGAGGGGCCCAAAAAAATGTATCCACTGGTTAACAGTCCATAATTTACAAACTAATTGACGAAGTTGTCTCATATTTGGTAGTGTAATAGTTTGTAGTTCTGGCAATCTCGACGAAAATCTACCAGGAAGATGGATAGGCCGTAGAGGTGCTGTAGAGTATCCACCACGTTCCCCAGACTTCACTCCTCTGGACTTTTACCTGTGGGGAACACTAAAGTCGTTTATCGACAAAAGCCACGCACATAGGATGAACTTCGAGAATCCATCGTACATTCATGTGCAAATATCCAACTGAGCACGTTGCAGTCAGTAGTTCGTGCTGCAGTTCGGCGACATCGTTTGTGTGTGGATGTTAATGGTGACCATTTCGAACACCTACAGTGATATCTTTATGTTGGACTTTAAGAGCTAAACTATCACCAAAAATGAGACAACTCCGTCAATTAGTTTGAAAGTTATGGACTGTTAACCACTAGATACATTTTTTGAGCCCCTCTGTATTATGGCCGAAAGTGAGCTAAATATAATTGAGAAAAGACATTATATGTAGGTTAAAAAGAAATAGAAGAGAGAAATGAAACGGCTAGGCGTCAAATTTCAGATTAAAAATTAATAATAAAGATAGCCAAATACAGACATGATATGTGTATTACTGTGAATTATATAAATATCGTTGTTTGTTTTATTCAGAAAATATGTAAACAAATAAACAAAAATAATAAATTAATAAAAAATATTTGTTAATTGTTCTTGAAGTTTGACATCACATTTTCTAAACACATCATATTTTTGGTCCAGCTTTCATTCTGAGTTATGAACTATTTACTGTATGTAATTCAGCCTTTCTTGCTTTTTACGCGTCTTTCCGCGATTTGTTTCCCATTTGAGATTTAAACAGCCTATCTTTCTTTCTACTGCTTAGAGACGATTACCAACGTAGATTAGTTTTTCGAAGTTAGTATAAATCATCCAACGATTTAGTCCAGAAACCAGAAAAAAGTCATCTCTACTTTCAAAGTGATTCGTGAAAAGAATTTTTACGTTTTCATCAACACCGATTTCCCATAACATCCCATAGCTCGGCCATTGAAATATTCAACCTTTTTTTCGCTCATAGCTACAGTGGCAAGGGGAAAGTTACTTTTAGTTATGAAAGGTAAATAATTTGGACCCATCAGTGTTAGTTCATGTGAGAGATTCTGACTGGAAATTTAAGCCTTAGAGCCAGAGGCTTAGGATATTTGTAGGGGGCGTCTGAGTGACATGTATTCGGCGTCAGGTCCCCGACTGACAGGGTGGCTCTACAAGATGAATCGTCTTCATTTGCGAGGCATCACCCCCCCAATTCCTCCGAGGAAGCGTGTTCCCTTTTATACCCCTCCACTCGATGGCAAGATCTTGCAAGATTAATTTTTCGACGCTTCGCCGAGGGCGCTGTAAATTTCCTCAACACGGACGGGTCAACCTTGGCGGGACAAATTGCAGACTGCTCCTCGCAAAAAACTCACTACTCCGCTCCAGGTGACACTAGTTTATCAAAAGTAATGCCACATTAGAGACTGGCGTCGGGTAATCCTACAATATTTTTTGGCTCTCGGGGAACAGTAATCACCTCCAATAAAACAGAGCTGTCACTAAATAAAAAAGAAAAATGTAGGTAATAATGATTATTATGTGCTTCATTTTCAGAATAAAAATGGTGAATACCATTAAGTATTGGAAAATTCTTTCTGAATCTGAATATTATAAAAGGAAAACATAAACGAACTAAAATAAGTATTAAAAATAAATTATAGAAGCGAAGTTGCGTGACAGCGTCTAGTTACCTATTTAACTCATAACTACTTTTTCTTGCCATTGTTGCATTTCTATTAGTTTCGCTACGGTACACGTAACACAAGTTATTAACGACCCGCATAAAAGACATAAAACAGAAATTAATTTTGAGCAATAAAATGTGAAATAATTTGTAGACGTTTCAATCAAATGTGATCATTGTCAATCTTCTTTCCTGAACAGAGCAAAATAAACCCTCTTTTCAAAGTGATTAATTTTTTTTTTCGTTTTCAGCAACACCGATTGCCCACAGCTCGCCATTGTTCATCCTTTTTTAAGCTCATACAGTGACAAAGGGACAATAATTGATAAGGACCACAACAGTTGATGAATCGTCTACATTTTTTCAAAATTAATTTCTATATACGTCTGTTATACAGGTCGTTAATTTATTGTCTTTCTATTACGGAATACGAATTTTTTTTTAGCTCTTGTTCGAATACAACGGTTATACAACTTATTAGCAATGGGTAGATTTAATAAGTCCTTCTAATATTTGTACGCTTAGAAAAAAATTAGTGAGTTTCTAAATTAATATTCTTCATAAATTAAATCACTAACCGAAAGATAAACGACTCTGACTTAGAATTAATTTTTAATAAAAAATTGATTTACTTTAATAGAAATTTTAATTTAAGATTTTCGTGACACCATTATTCTCTCATTCAGTTAGTGTGTAATTATTAATTGTCACAAAGTTGTTTCTATATTTAAGAATATGTATATTATGAGAATTGAAAATTATTTAAAAATCAAGCTATCAAAATATATGATAATTGTAAAACTAAGTAAAGATAAAAGATATTCTAATTAAACAGTTGAAATATGTTAATATATTCTAAAGAACGGTCACTTGTTTAAAAAAAATATTTTATGGGTAGCCATATTAATCCTTAACAACAAAACACCATAAATAGAATTTCTGAAAAAAATTATTCTCGTAATAACTTAAAAATAAAATAAGAATTGTTTTTTAAATTTTCCCATATTTAAAAATACACAAACATAGATTATAATTTAATAGTTTTAATCATTAGTCTAACTCGTTGTGTAATTTCGTTCTGGGTTTCACAACACACCGTTGGTTTTCAACAAATTCGTAGAATCCTCGGTGCAATCGCCTAATATCATGCACTATAGATGTAAACTGATCGATAGTGTATTATTACAATAAAATATTCAAAAATATTTTAACTAATGGTAATCATTTTAATTTATTTATAACATAATTATAATAGGCATCTATTTCAATTCCTAAAGTGAAAAATACTTATTTTTTAAATAAAAATTCGCGGTTATTTATTTTGACGTGGTATTATAAAGCAGAAGTTTGGTATTAATGTTTGTATATGACTGTAAATTCCAGTTTTTATAGTAGTGGTACTAAACCAATATATGAGTTATCAAAATTTTTGTCGGAATTTTGTACACTGCATTGGTTATATTACGCAACTAAATATTATATTTCAATTTTATTAATTAATTGCTAATATGGTTAACAGATTGCATAGTAAATTTAAACTCATCCACTTCAAATTGTTGTGGCTAAAATCTAACAGTCTTAACAATAATTTCAAAAGTTATCATATTATTCTTACTTACCCAGAGCCCGACCTACCTGATACCCATTTTCTTGGGTTTGTCCTGCATCACTTATAGGCGCATGCCTGGTACAATCTTTAAACTATAATCTCAGTGCCCTAGTTAACTCATGGGATGCCTTGCTCTTCCTTCCGCAAGCCCCCTTTATAATTCCTTACTGTGCTATTAAAGTGGAGATGCCACCACGCGGAATATCCACATGTAGCCTGTCGGTCTGGAAAATAAAATAAAATTTAATTAGAACTTTTCACCTAAAATTCTCTGTCAAACGCCAGCACGACAGTTTGACTTGTAATCTGCCACAACGTTTCGTTTTCATTTTACGAGTTCGTGAAAACGAAAATATATTTAATTCAAATGAATTGTAGCAGCTGTGCAAATTTTAACTAATTTTATTCGACTCGACATAACAGTTCTAAACCTGGAAATTAAATTAGTCTGATCACTGCCCATACTTACGATACGACTAGTCTTCAAGAGTCTGATAATATGAAGCGCACGTTATTAAAAAAATATTTGTGTACATCAGATATGTAAAAAAAATATTTAACTGTGTTGCACACAATTCGGAGTGTTTCTTTTTCTTCCTGTATTACAATACTAACACCAACATTAGAGGATGAAATTATTTCTTTGTTTGTAGTACTGATTTACAGTCGGACTTCTACTTTGATGAAGCTAAAATATGAATGATCAGACGAACCGTCAGAAAAACATAACTATTATCACATACATAAGTCGTAAAATGTTAAGAATTTTCTAATAAAAAATCATAGAAAGTAAAATTTAGAAATGCACTTTGAATTTTTTATACTCATTACTGACAGTTAGTGAATTGACAATAAGTCTATTTCTTCATACTGTGCTATATTGAACTAACAATTATTCCTATAAAATCAAAGTAGACATTTCGGAATTTTTGGCTCTATATTCCGTTAAAAATAAATTCGGAGAATATTGTATTAACAATCGTCACGTAGAGCCCGTGTGCCAATTTGTCCTCTTGTTCCAGTTCCGCATCTGCAACCAAATCACAATAAGAGAATCCCCGATTGTGTGCGATTAACGGGTTATTGATGGCTATTAAGGCACTCGAATGGAGGCTGTAGATTAGACCCTAGTCCCAGCTTTTGTCCGAACTGTTAGGGGGGGAACCAGGTAATCTGAAATTACGTAGAATGTTTGGAGGTCCATTAAATGCAAGTCACACCGCCAGGGTAGGAGGCGTCCAATAATCGCATAAATTTTGTGTTCTCTTTGCAAATAAAAAATTATTTTAATAATACTAGAATCGACCATCATGCAGACAAATTTTAAATAGGGAAACAAAAACTAAGACAATTTAAATTTAAAAGTTATTATTTCTTCATTGAAAGTTTATCTTATGAAGAGCGTATTTAGTATCATTATTATAGTAACCGACTCAGTTGAAACACCTTGACGAATTATTTTATGAAAAAAACTCGTAATATAACTGAAACAGATTAATATATCAAATTAAATCCCCATTTACTGGTTCCATGTCCATGTATTCATATTAAAATGATCCTTTTTATCTACTCCTAACGAATGTGTACTGCAAAATTTAGCAAAATCTCGAAAACTGTTAGGCGTATCATATTAAAACCTCACCTTAGTCTTCCACGTCTTAGTTTCACTTGGATAAAACTCATTTTAAGCACATTTACGTTTGGGTTTTGTTAAAATTATCAATATCTCGAAAACCGTTAAAGATATCTAACGTTAATCTCGCCCATTGTGTTCCATCTCATCGATTCCACACGGATTCGATTTATTTCAACCCACATAACTTATTTTTTTATTAAAAAATTTGCAATATATCTAAAACCATTGAAGTTATATTATTTAAACGTCAGATATTTTATACAAACGTCAGCCAATTTTAAGTCAGAAGAAACGAATTTATTAATTAAACTAACGACGTTTCACAGGCAACCTGCGAGGGATATTCTCTCGCAGGTAGAACCTTGTCGGAGAGATACGAAGAGGCTACCTTTCTGGATGCCTTTTCCTAAGGTCTGCGAGGGCTATTCTATCGCAGGAAATACCTGCGAGGAATGTTCTCTCGCAGGCAGAACCTTTTAGGAGAGATACGAAGGGGCTACCTTTGGGTATGCCTTTTCCTCTCCGTTTTTGAACTAAGGTTCCCACAAGCCGAAGCACCTCGGCCTGTTTTGAGAGGTGCATGTTCCGGGGTCACAGACCTTGGGCATACGGTAAGAGTTGTCCGCTATTCCTATTGGAATAGTCGGCCAGCTGCCCCCTAAACTGTCGAGGCACGGATAAGGGAATGCTGCGTCCCCACAGCAAACTCCTCTCCCGCTATCGGAAGGGCGTGGGACAAGTACCCAATGCCCGACCTACCCGATGCAGGTTTTTCTAGGGTTTTCCCTGCATTTCTTTAGGCGAATTCCAGTTAGGATCCTTAAAATATAGCCCGGGGGCTCTAGTTAACCCTTGGCTATCTTCCTCTACCCTTCCGCATCCTCCATTTCAAATCCCTTCCTATGCTATTAAAGGGGAGTTGCCCAAAGTGGATTACCCTCATGTAGCCTGCTGCCCTAAATAATAATAATAATAATATATATATATATAAAGAAGAAGAAGAAGAGTTTTTAAACAGAAACTACAGAAGAACTTAATATTAATATTATCAAATTATGTTGTCATTATTATATTATGTTATTATGTTGCATCAAATATGTTACATATATTCCATTATATTGTACTAGTCTATTTTGCCGACTTTCATTTACATATGTGTTACGGTATTGCCAACTGCGGCAATTGTTCTCGTAGTGTGGAAGTTTTCAAACTGCAAAAAGGAGCCATTAGAATTATATCAGGTTCAGATGCTGGAGAAAGTTACAGACCTCTGTTCAAAATCTTCATATACTGACTCTACCTAGCGCATACTAAAATTTCTTAAACGCTACATGAACCTTTTTGCAAGTAATGGTGACAATCATGACTACGACACAAGAAACCGTTTAGTTCTCAGGTCTGACAAGCACAGCCTCAGTCTCTACGAGTCTAGCGTTCATTATTCCGGTATCGCACTATTTAACAGCCTTCCTGAACATGTAAAAAACATCAACAACTACAACTCATTCGTCAAGGAGTGTAAAACTTTGATTGTAAATGAAACTTATTACTCCTTACACGAATTTTTGAATCGGTCTCACATCCGTTGAACTTCCTTGCCTACGAAATTGCCGAATATGCTATAAATATGTAAATAGTGTGTCCAGTATTCCCCTTTCGGTTCTGTTCTGCCTCTGCTTTCTGTTTTAGTAAATATCCATGACAGGAGATGAATGCCAGGAAGTGATAAGTGTTGTGTGCGTGTTTCTTAAATGTATGAATGTGGTGACTGGACAAATGTGAACAGTGCCGTATTGATATGATTTTTTTTGTCACTTATTAATTATTACTATTATTATTAATTAATTTTATATGTAATTTATCTATATGAGAACATACTCAGACTTAATCTAGAAATTATTGGTGTACACCTTGAAAAAATCGTCTAATTTGAGATGCCAAAATCATCATTATACTGCATAATGTGTAATGAAAGTCTCCGTTTGAAAATAGCACGTTTGATTTATAACAGAGATTCTTTAACAAATATAATCCCGCTATCCGTCTGTAAGATTGCATCGATTGCACACGTCACAGTAACGGGGAAGGTATCGAATAGAGCAAACGCACAACCGAATGATTTCCCAGGACAGTGTAAAAGACTTGCACATAAAGAGGCGAGTAACGAAGGCGAAGGCTCCTTGCGCATTATTTCTGAAGAACCATTAAGAATCTTTGTATCTGCTATTATTCCAGCTTACTGACACATAGCCTACTATCTCTTCCACAAGCAAAATGATCTGAGCATATTAGAGACAACTACATGTAAATAACGAAATGAACGGGATGGTGTTATGTCTATAAATAATCGCAAAGAATATTTCAAAATAAATAAACAGAAAAAGGAGCAATTTTTCAGAAAAAAAAGTATTATTCACCTTAAACAAATAATGATTACAATATTACAACGTTTCGTCCACAGTTTACGGACTTCATCAGGTAATAGGCCTAAATAAACAACATTTATAGATTAAATTGACAATAACATAGTCAAATACATTTTTCAAACTTACAGTTTGGTATTAATTTCGTTAAAATGAAAATTATAATTCCATATAATTTGTGATTCAATTTCTTTCCGTATATTATTTCCATTAGGTAGATCTTTGGATCTGTCAGTTTCCTCATTTCCTTTATTGTCCCTAGTATCTGCTTAAGAGGGGGATAGGTATTAGGATTTTCATTATAGTTTATTACTTAATATTCTCGAGTTTAACCCTATACGATTACGCAATCATTTCAACGTATTTATTCCTGCGACATTTACTGAAAAGGGTTTCTTATTGGTTAGCATGTAAGTTCACCTCGTTATTTATTTCATATTAAAATATGAATTTAAGGTGGGTCATCGGTTATTGTAAGTATATTGAAAACTATAAACTATTTTTTCGTTGTAACTCAGTATTTATTTAGAAAACATGCAGTGAAATAATTATGATTAGACTAATTAATTGTGGTAAATATTTCACCTGAAATTTTTTAACGATGGGCAGTATGTAGATAAAGGTTAAAAGAATAAACAACAGCATCTGACGAGTTAATACTGTGAATTATTCTGAAAAATTAACTTATTTTAGGTTTAGAATATTCGGTTATTTTTTATTTAATTATTTATCCTGTCAATTTAGCATCAATTCAACTATTCATCATCACTACTTTTATCTCTAACAATATTTTTAAAATACATTTAAACTATTTGTATTATTTACTACTACAGGCAACTCATTATATAATATTAACACTATTAAACATAGAGTTTTTAGTACTTCTTATATTCAGATGCTGGATAAAAAAAAATCTCTACCCCTGGTGTTATAAATATGGACACATATATATATAATTTTATTTTTATAAAAATATTTAAATACTCGGGTAACTGTCCCTTATTTATTCTATAAATAAAAATTAACACATCATACAGAATTTTGTCCCTAACATTTAATAATTCTAATTTGTTTAATATATCCTGAATCTTACTATATATATTTTCATTAATCCTCGATTCCATATTATTTCTAATTTATTAATAACATTACTACTCATACCAAAAAAAAAATGAATTACTATAACTTAGATGAGGAATTACTATTGACGTCAATACTGTTTCATTAGTTTTAAGGAACAAAATATTTTTAACCTACAAACTTCTACTACTTATTTTTGCCAATTTCTTTTCAACATACTCTGCAAATTTATTAATTACTTAATAATGAAATGAGTATAAATATATGTTATTGCTTCCATATATAGTGTTTTATCAATTCACCAATTTTGGTAAACTTCAATGTCCGTCGAGTACCTCAAATAATTAGTGCCATCCACATTAAGAATGTACCTCATAGCAATTTAATAAATTAATTTCATTCCTCACCAGGTTCATTGCTTCTTGCCCTTGATATCAGACAACCTCTGTTATTCATTATTTGGGTATTTGGTACTGAGGTGGCTGATTGCAAATATTTGTGATCTGACAATATCGACAAAATAATATATAGAGATAAGAAACTTTGACAAGGTCCTTCTTCATTTGTAAGATGTTTGCGCTTTAACCTCAAAATCTTACAATGTGAGTAGTGTGAATGGTAGCAGTACGATTGACTTCATAATGGGATTACTTAGAGTTCCTGGTCAAGTATATCTATTTCGTAGACAAATCTTTTGGGCTCTTAATAAAGTATGGAATGCCGTGGATAAAGATCGAATCGAAGAAGTGGGGCCAGATAAGGCTTGCGCGGAATGGTTAATGAAGAACGGAGCTTTTATTAAATGGGCGAATGATAAGTCTTATATTGAAAACTATAATGAGTTACAATTGGAAACTCAAAGACGTTTTATTGAAGAAATTGATGCTACAGATTCCAGCATAATGTCGTTGGGATTTCCTTATTTTGAAGGTTGCAAAAGTATTAAAAAAGTGAAATTTCACAAATGCTATTTTATTGATAATGAAGCTCTTGATAAATTGTCGATATTGAATAATTCTTTGCAGCATCTTTTAATTATGGAGTGTGGGAATGTAAAGGACGAAGGACTTGTTCATCTCTCAAAATTGACTAACCTAAAATATCTTCTATTATGCAATTTAATATCAGTAAAAGATATGAAGAAAAGCCTAGATAATCTGAAGAACGCTCTGCCGAATTGTAAAATCGCTCATAATGTTTTCTGTGCAAATTAATTATTATTAGTACAAATGTATAAAATAATTTGTTACAAGTAAAACCGAAAGGAGCATACTCAAATATGAAGTTAATAAACAAGATTGTTATTACAGTGATTTGATTCAAACATTTTTACATATACTTTGTAGCAGAACTGCCATTACTGTAGTGTTCTATTTCAAACTTAAAATGTAAAGAGAGAGGAATGTGTTAGTAACAGTTACCCATTGTGAATAATTCTTTCCATTGATCTTTTAATGAGATGTGTTGTAAAATGTAAAGTTTATTATTCAAAACTCGATTAAAGGTGGCACATATGTTTTGTACGATTGCATTGAATGAAGTCTATATATAGACTACTATAGCCTGAAGTTTTTTTAAATTAAGTCATCTTAAACTTATGTATTATTACAGGAAGTATATTCCACAGTTGTTTATTTTATGATACCAAATATAGCATTCAATTGGCGTTTTCAGTATTAAACCTTAAATTTATGAGTGAATTAATATATTATTTAAACTGTGTTTAATTTAGTTTGATCGATAATGCTTAATATGGTGAACGCTTTAAATTGTTAAGTTATTATATTCATAAGTGGCACTAGTGAACCGTTTCATGAACAATAATTCTGTTATATTTATTTGTATTCAGAACGTTGTAAGTAGAGTCATTTATTGTGTTCATCACTACCACTTGTACTTTTATTTTCTTACTAATACATAGGGTACTGAACTTGCAGATATTTTGTGGATATAAAATACCTTCGATATGTTTATTTTTGTTACAACTATGCGTGTTAGTGTTATATTTGTTTAATTAAATTTTATTTAATTTAAGGAACAAGTTGAAAATATAAAGTATTTGTAATTGTACTAGGAATACCAGATATAGAGTTGATGGCACACAGTTCAGACCATTCAGCAGGCTGTAGAGGCCAACGTGCCTAACCAGCCAGGGTATGCCCCTTTCGACATACACAAACCCCGAAAGAGAGAGAGTTCAGGCCTTCTGCTGACAAAGAGGGCTCAGGTCCTCATAAATTTGAGACTTTTTAGATTCCTTAGTCCGACTTGACCAACTTTTGATTTCTGGTAAGTCGACTTTGTTGTCTCTCTTTTGTACCTATATATATATTTCATTAGTTAGACTGCAGTCTCGTGTTCTTCAAAATAATGATAATTTGCAAATTATTTTTGTTATTAGTATATAAAATGTATCCTGACTGTATGACAAAAGTATTATTGACATAACAATAATTGGATACACAGTTCTTTGGTTTTCTATCAGGTTAAAGCAAGCTTAAGCCACAAAGTTTCAATGGCATAATCTGCCATCTTTCTTAAGTGAGAAAGGTGGCAGAGTACGCCATCGAAACATCGTGGTTTAAGCTTGCTTTAACCTGAGTGAAAACCCAAGAACTGTTTATCCAGATTATACACCAGGGAAATGTTTTATCTTTGACAGCAATCATTGTTTATAATACTCGTAATATTTATTTCCAGAACTGTATAATTAATTTCTTATTAATTTGTATTTATTTTCAATTTATAATCAACATCTTGCATGTAATATTCATTACGTATATTTTACATGTTATGGTGTTTCTCAATTATTCTCAGAACACTGGTATTCATACTAAAGCAAATATCTCAATTTTTTAAGTGAAAATATAACAGTTTTTAATGTTGAAAACAAGCAAAAACCTTGATTGCTGATTATATATAAATTATAGTTCTATACGTTCTCATTGCACATACATAAAAAAATGGTGGAACCACAATTTTGAAATAGACATTCCCATTAGGTAAAAGAGAGAAATGGCAATTTTGGAAAATTATGAAATTTCTCTCTTTCAAATTGTCGTAAAATTGTTTCATTATCTAAATAAGTATTATTATACATATTCCATTATGAATTGTAGCAGATAAGTTGGTGTCAAGAAAGTTTGACACTCAAATTGAGAAAACAAATGTTTCATTTACAAAATGTGACACTTTTAATAAAACATAAGACAAATGAATTGAATTGATTGAAAAAAACAAATTTACAAAAGTGAACTTTTCAAGTTAAATGCAAGACTATAAATCAAATTTTAAAAGAGAGCTGATTAACAGTATATAACATTAATAAGAATGGAATGCTACTGAAGATAACATTTGCATGCCTAAAAATTTGATATCTATGTAATAAAAAAGTTTTGAAATATAAATGGAAATCCATCGGAATGTTATTAAAAGTGAAATTAATACACCCACTCTGATCAGAATTAGCAAAGTAGAAATTTGATATGAAGGAAGTTTAACATAAAAAGAAACTTCTCTAATACACTGCTATGGTGTAACATAATTGTAAAAGAAACTTTCATTCAAAATGTTACATTATTGTGAAATAATGAAATCCAATGTGTAATTAAAAAACTCATTTCTTAAATGTTAAAAAGGCTTTTCATGGCTGGAGTAAGACACTTGATATGTGAAACGTGGTGCACGAAACATCGAGGAACAGTAAAAGTAGCGTATAACATATTTGATATTTTAACTTAATTGATTGCAGTGACAAATAATATATGCAATCATTCTAAGTGCTCAATAACAATATGGAAAGAGGTAAATTTATCTTATTTATGTCAAAATTTTATGAACATGTTTTAATTTCAATTCTAGATTCACTTAAGATATATTCATTCATTTTACTGCATTTATCGTAAAAGAATTTATGTAATTATTTGAAATATGTTTTCTTTATGGGCCCAGTTTCATACATATTTGGGGATTAAGTTAAATAAATCAGTAATAGTTTAAAAGAAACTGTAATTCTATTTAATAAAATTAATTTTCTGGGTTTATCAAATATAAAATAGTATTTATCTATACAGTGAGGTTCGATGAACTAGTAAATAAGTATTGAAAAACGTACTTCCTGCTATTTACATGAAAAAATGACTTAATTGAATGATAAATGTTCCAATATTTGTTGGTAGCTGTTTTAATGAAATTAGCTGTATATGAATGCCCAAGTTGAAAATAAATTAACTGCCTCTTTAATAATAAGTAATTATTTACTCTAATGGTGACAAGCAGACCACAAAAACTTGAGGTTCATATAATATATAAGACCAGTAATAAACTTATATAATAGTTCCTTCCTCAAGAATCGTAAAATTAGACCATTAAATTGTTACTTACGCAGGTTGGGAAGGTTGGTATATAGTAATGAGAGAGATGGTAGAATGAACTATGAGTAGGATCAGTAGTTAGAGCACTTGAATGATAAGGTAGTGGTCCGGTTTGTATTTGAGAACAAAAATGTGAGTTGTATGCGAGCTCTAAAACCCAGTGGAGAGTTTGTTTATGGAACTATTTTGTAATACACGTTTACAAACTTATTAATTGGAAACTGCAACAAGACATCTAATATGTACAGTTTAAAAAATTCTGTACGATTAACGAAATATTATGCGTTTTAAATTTCTAACTCCGGCAGTTGTCTGTCATTTGGAAATCATTGAAATAAATATAGTATAATAAATTTGTAACATAGACCCCTATCCATAATTTTTTCTATAAATTGGTTGATGAGGTCGCAAATTAAGCGATAAAACGTTATTACTTTAATAAATTCTAATTTTTTCGGACTTAAAATTGGCTGATGTTTATTTATTTATTGAAGAATAAAGTTACCGAAATACGCACGAGATCTTTAATAGATACTCGCGTTGCTGAGGCAAATAAACTGGCAGAATAAATGTCGGAGGAAATGGATATTAGTGCACTTGAAAGAAAAACATTTATAAAGGAAATTAATTTTAAGACAGTAATTTGATATCCATTTCGTTTTATCAATTTATTTACAGATTTCGATTATTGCCTATAATTTAGAAACCCTCTTGCTTGACATTTAAACAATTAATTTAGTAAATATATTTACGTTATAAAATTAAGAATACTCCCGAGTCTCGTGATAGAAAGCTGTTAGTTAATAAACAATAAAACTGAAATTCCATAAATAATTGTCCGTAAATTGAGTAAGTGAAAATTCCAAATTGTGAATATAATTGAAGTGATGCTTTCACAGTAAACAATGCTTAGGAAATGTCTCCAGCACAAGAAAGCTTTCTAAATTTAGTGTATTGTTAACCTAAATTACTTTTATTGTTGCCAACCAAAACATTGTCTTGTCCTATCCGAGACCATTGACTATAATTTTATGGTATAAAACAAAGAGATAATAGAGTGGCTATATCAGCGTTACAGCGCCCTGGGTGGCAGCAACAAACAACACTGGCCGCCATTTTTTAGTCGGTACATTTCACCTAAAACCCGATTTGTGTTATGCTACTGATGGTGGAAGTTTTGAAGGTTTTTTTTGTTAAAATAAATTGTTTGTTATTATAAATCATGCCAAGCGTGTGTTCAGCCTACAATTGTAATAATCGTAGTTTGAAAACACATGAAGTATCGTATTTTAAGTAAGTATCAGCATAATAATAATAAGAAGAAAGATAGCCAAATGCAGGCAAAATAAGTGATAACATAAATACCACACAACGTTTCAGGGATCCTTGTCCTTTCTTCGGGTGTTAAGAAGAGCCGAGAGCGACTAACTGCACCTCGTCATTTGACAAAAAAAAAGCTTTGGTGGTGCTGTTGTGTCGCTCTAGACTAGGAACGGTTACATGTTGCAAATAGAATGACGAGGCTACACATTCAGTATGAGGCACAGAAAATGAAGGTAGCAATGGCTGCCCAGACACGAAGCAATTCTGTAGATGATTTTTTTTGTAGAGACTTGGGTTTGTCTGAATTTGTAAGTTGTGAGGGCACGGTAAAGTTCATGAAAATGGTAGATAAAGCATCTGATTTGTTGAATTCGTGCAATGTTATGAACAAGGGTACAAACACTCCTGTGTTTAGAGGTAATAGTGAGACAATATGCAACACAATAGAAAGATCTGTACAGTATTTTATGAATTTAAAGCTGTACGATGGGTGTGTATGGGATTGTTTTAGATCTTCTCAGTTCGATGCAACTGACAGAGAAGTATGTGTGGAACGATTCTCCAGTTCTCAAATTTATATTAAGTAGGAGAATGAGCCAGGACCATTTAGAACTCTTCTTTTCTTGCATACGAAGATGTGGGACACATCTAAATAATCCAAATGCATTACGCAGCTAGAACCATCCAAAAGTGTCATTAGTACGGGAGGAATTTTGGAGACATTAGTTGTACCATTTGAAAAAAATAATTTTAAATCTTGTACAGATCACAATTTTGATCATGATTACGTCCCTGAATATGACAGATTAACATTATATTCAGAAAAAGTGGTAGAATATATTTCAGAAAGTGTTGTAAGGATAGTGGTAAAAAAACTAAAGTGTTTAGGTTGTTTAGAAGTGCTCCTTGCTCCTCACTCTCAAAGAAAAACTGGACTGATTAAGATAAAGGATTTTAAAGACAAGTTAATCAACCCGTCTAAAGACGTTGTGAAATTATTTACACTTGCTGAAAAAGTATTGAACAAATAGGAAAGAAGAATTTACTTCTTTTCTTGCATACGAAGATGTGGGACACATCTAAATAATCCAAATGCATTACGCAGCTAGAACCATCCAAAAGTGTCATTAGTACGGGAGGAATTTTGGAGACATTAGTTGTACCATTTGAAAAAAATAATTTTAAATCTTGTACAGATCACAATTTTGATCATGATTACGTCCCTGAATATGACAGATTAACATTATATTCAGAAAAAGTGGTAGAATATATTTCAGAAAGTGTTGTAAGGATAGTGGTAAAAAAACTAAAGTGTTTAGGTTGTTTAGAAGTGCTCCTTGCTCCTCACTCTCAAAGAAAAACTGGACTGATTAAGATAAAGGATTTTAAAGACAAGTTAATCAACCCGTCTAAAGACGTTGTGAAATTATTTACACTTGCTGAAAAAGTATTGAACAAATAGGAAAGAAGAATTTACTATTAAAATTGTGTGTGGAGGTATTCCGGATGTTGGGACATAAACAAATTTTATTTTGTGAATTCGACTATTTAATAGTTTCGGCCGAATTTAGTGAGGAAACTCGCTACTCAATTTTAATTAAGGTTTTATTAAAACATTACTTCAATTGCAGAATTCGTTATATGTGTAAAGAAAAAGCAATGGATGAAAGAGGACGCAACATAAGGCAATTGTATACAAAACTGATATTATTTAAAGGCCAATAAATTTTTCTACTCCTTAAATGTGTTATGTTTTCTTAAACCTTAAAAATGTATTGTCCTTAGAGATTTGGTTTAAGTCATTTGTGCGACAGAGTTCAAGGCAAGCAGACGATGGGGAACGCCCACCTGACAGAATAAAACATGGCGGCTGAGTTTTCAATTTGCTTCAAACATGGCGGCGACTTGTCCAGTCTATGTTGTTTATATATGTCTTTGGTATAAAATATATTTAAGTAACATTGGAATTTTTAAAGATGTGTTATGTTTCATAAAATATGAAAAAATGTACTGATTTTCAAATGTCATTAATTCAAAATGTATGATGCCGAAAGCTGCTTGGACAATGAAAATTACTATGACTGAATAAATACAAATAAACCATGTATTCTCAAGACTTTCAGAATAACCAGTACAATAAAGACGTAAATCAGTCCTGCAAAATTTTTTTGTAGTCTTTAATTATTTGTACTATATTTAGTAACAAATTCTCTAACTAGAACTTGAATTAAAAGAAGCGATAAGTGTTGTGATTATTTACAATGAAGCCTAATTTATAATTTCTTTGCAAACGCAATATATATTCTACGTAGAAAGTTAAAACTTAGGTTTAGTTTTTTTTTGCACGTAACACGTAAGGATACAAAATTCTTCTTTTCTCAAACTATATTGTTAATATTTATAGGTTGAAGTTGTGTAGAAACAAATATTTTAGGTATTAGTGTAAAGAAAATAATAATGTGTGTCTGGTTTGGATCTCTAGAATTGCTCTCATTATTAGGCCGATGTTATACTTGCAGTGAAACTTTCCAAAATTAGATTTAATACTTGCCATACATATTTATTAGTCTTATCACCGACTGTAGAAGCACTTCAACCACCGTTCAGTGGCATTCAATAAATCGTATCACTCGTGGACGATCCCAATACATTACAATAAATAAAACGTTCTCTTTGAAATCCCCATACTTAAAAAAATACGAGAGCTGTTTAGTTTTTCAAGTGCTACTGGCTTTTAGATAAGCTGAAAAAAAAGAGTACATTGTTATTCAAGTACTACTGGCTTACAGATAAGCTGGAAATGAAAACCAAGCAGAATATTTCAATTTTCACACTCATTCGGCACAAATATAGATGACATGGCAAAACAAAAAATATCGTATAGTCGTACTGTAAAACAAACCGAAAAAATGATTCGATTTTTCTCAGTCTTCAACAATTTTTTGTTTAATATTAATAAAACTTTGTTAGTTATTGTATATTTAACGACCTGTTATAATGGAATTGAGCAAAACTGGTGTAATGAATTGGGGATCATACAGCCGGTCTGATGGAAACTGTTCTGTTTAGTAAATATATTATAGGGTCGATATTACGAGAGAGTGTGTGAAGAAGAAGAAGAAATAATATATCGTTTCAAACTATAATAACCACAGTTAATCTTCAGCAGAAAATGTTTAGAATCAGCTGAGCACACGAGTCCGACCTGTTTAATGAAATAAACATTCTAAACTCAGAATCTGTTAAGATCACCTTCTCGTCTGACAAAATTAAAATTTGCGGCTTTCCATTATAGTTTTCTGTGAAAGTTACATACTTTGGTTGATTAGTTGCAGGAACGTTTAGCCTTTTCTCTGAACGATAAATGCACGCCACGTGGACGCTGGCTTCAGAGACCGCCATAGAAGAACCAATATAAAACTGTGTTTTTTCTATCTCTCCACGTGGAGGAAACTCCTCTGTAATAGTATAGGAACGGATTTGAAAGGGGAGAAGCGGAATGGAGAGCAAGGTAGCCAAGGAGGGGATAACTAAGGCCGTCGGATCGTACTACCTGCTGAATGTTATGTAGGTCAAGCCCTAGAAAACATGCATAAGGTCAGGCATTTGGTACTGTTTTCAGAGTAACAGGTTACATGAGGTTAATCCAAGTTGTGGCAACTCCCCATTAATAGAATAGGAAGAGGAAGGGTAACGGAATGTAGCAAGGGTTAACTTCGGACTCTGGGCTGTAGTTGAAGGATCCTACCCGCCATTCTCTTAAAAGTGATGCAGGGAAACCCCTGGTAAACCTGCGTTAGGTAGGTCTGGATCTGAGTACTTGTTCAACGCGGTAGAGGGGTTTGTTGTGTGGACGGCATCATTTCAAGGGTAATACACATAGTGGCAACTACCCTCTTATAGAATAGGAAAGGGGGGATGCGGAAAGGTGGAGAACGGTAGCCAAGGCTTAAGTACTGCCCCCGGGCTATGGTTTACGGATTCTACCCGGCAATTTGCCTAAAAGTGATGCAGGGAAAACCATAGAAAAACCTTCATCAGGTAGGTCGGGCATTTGGTACTTGTTCCACGCCCTTCCGATGGCGGCAGAGGGGTTTGCAGTGGGGTCGCAGCTTTCTTCTCGCCGTGCCTTGACCAGTTTAGGAGCCAGTTGGCCGACTATTCCAATAGGAATAGCGGACAACTCTTACCGTATGCCCAAGGTCTGCGACCCCAGAACATCCGCCTCTAAAAACAGATCGAGGTGCCTCGGAATGTGGGAACCTTAGTTCAAAAACCCAGAGAGAGATGTGAAGGCATCCCCAAAGGTAGCCTCCTCCAGAGGCTTCTGCGCAGTTAAACTGCATCTTTAAATTTCCTATGAATTCAACTATGAAGAATTGTTGAAAACTGAACTGGTGTTAAATTCCCATGAATGTTTTGCCAATTTCGTCTTCTTAGTTTCTCCTAGCTACATTCAATTTTTATGAACGTTGATCCTGATATCGGTGTGTTTCAAATGTCTTAAAATAATTGTCTTAGCTTTTACGGATACATTTTTTATTCCGCCAGATTTGTCTTTTGGCTTAAAGCCAACAAATTGCCGTTATGATTTGTTTTTAAAGTAAGTATTGGATAGACGCTTATAAATGTTTCGCGATATAAGCGTATGTGCCGAGAAAGAGGCGTGCTGATGTACGGTTAAGTGAGGAGAAGGAGATACGAAGCCCGACAGCTCTTCCGTATCGCATCAGCGCATTGATAAAGTCCTAAACGCATTAGAGCAGCGTTCTCTACGTCGCTGAAGCGAATTTCCTCACGATTAGAATCATAGCCTGCTGCGGCTTCGAGTCTATTTCCTTAAAGGAGTAGAGACTGGTTTGTGGCATTCAATTCCTTTGCGCTGCCTCATGTGAGGAATACATCCACAACGTGCATTTTACACGAATCTTTTTCCGTGTTAGGGACATACCATGCTTTCTTGTCAGGTGAGGCACCTTTCTGTAATCGCTGATGGAACTAGAGGAAGTCTCTTTAAATCAGTTATCGCATCCAACGGTAGCGAAGTTTTGGTACACACGAGACAAATACGTCAGAGTTATCAAATATATTAATCTGACTTCTTTTTAAATACATGTGAAAAGAACCAGTATTAGTCAGAAAATTTATTATCAAATTAAAAACATTACAATTTAACAAACAACGTTTCATCCGTAATTGGAACCTCTTAAGGCGTATATTTCAATCTAAAAAATTTAAGAAGGCAAAATCTTACGCAAATGTTAATTTATAATACAGTTATGAAAAAATATTATTTATTGCACATTACTTAAAATTTATTATATAAAAATTGAGATACGTAAATTTCAAAAGTGCGGTTTGCACTCACGTAGCGGCCGAAATGACTGTTATTGACACAGCTCTTAGGAGTTTTGTTGAATTTTAAAATAATAATGGAAATAAAAAAAAAATATATCACACAATAAATGGATTACAAGAAGTAATCACATACTTTTCTGTAACTATTTATTTTAAAAAAGAATGATATATTTCACTGTAAATTCGAGCCATGAATACACGGTGATGCGTAAGTAACAACATGAACATATTTTACATTTACGTTCGTACTTAAATGAAATGCCGATTTATTTTTCTGCATTTACACAAATAGTTGATTTGTGCATCCCGTACCAATTTATTTCTACGTGATAACGGAGGATTTTCAGGACTGCAGTTTCAAAGGTACCTGTTTCAATGTAGTTTACCACATTCAGTTTTGCTTATTGAAGTATGTTCTAGTAATTAATACTCCCTTTGATGAATTCTGTAGAGGAATTTAGAGCGTTCACATACACGACAATTGTTAGATGGAAATGTGGATTAAATGCAGCTTGTTTTCGTTGGTGTTCCGTTCATGCTGTTGCAAGTTTCTGTTCTACGAAATAGATAGTGGTCTCAATAAATGTGCTATTTTTTGTTTCTCTCATGGATTCACAGTTATGTAAAATTTGAGTCACGTGCAAGGTTGTTTTATTTCTTCTAATTTAAAAGATTAACCGTTTAACTTCATTGATGATGAGACTGAGTGAAATTTGAGTTTCCCAGAAGCAATGTTTCTGAATGATAAACGTTATATTACTTTGAATAAAATTTCAACAGTTCAATTACACTTTAAATCGTAAATGATCACAGTTCAGTAATGACTTTGTCAAGTATTGGCATCGCAAGGTTTTTAAATTATTATTATTTATATTCGTATCAAGGGTTATGGTCATTAGCGACATTCTACACTGTTATGTGTCACTTAGTCAGGGAACTAATTTGTGGGGGGGGGGGTTCTCCGTATGGAAACGAACACAGAACATCCACGCCATCACCGGGATTCGAATCCGGGAGCTCTGTGATGTGAGGTAGTGACGTTGACCACGACACCACAGGAGGTCAGCCGCAGAATTTTGTATTCTGACAATATACCAAACTCCATCTACACCCACGGATATTTCGTTTTGTTCCTCGTTACCATAACTACTAGCCAAATAAGTAATGTTTATAAATATACGATACCACGAGCTCGAGTGGGGAAGAACTGGACGATGACATTGGATGAAAAAGGCTTCGTTTTATAAAATCTGTTTAACGTAAGTTGTATAAGTTCAGGGGAGAATATTTTGATAATTATAATATGTTTGAACTCGCTTATAAAAGTATTCATTACTGTGAGAATTTTCGAACGGCAGAAACATGAGAAACTAAAATACAAGTGGACAAAATAAGATAATTATCGGTTCGGAGAATCAAAATTAAATGTAATTCCGTCTATTTTCAAAGTAGGTGAATAGTGGAAGATATATCAAACGGTTATTTTATCGCTGAAATGCGTAATCATCAGAATTGTGCATAGATGTAAATTTTTTTAATGCAAACTAAACATCTAAGTAAGTAGCTAGGTTTCTGTGACGTCAATAAGCTATAGGCGGTAACTGTGAAAGTTAAATAATTGAGTAACGAGGATCAAGAGATGTTTCACACACTAAGAAACGAGAAAATCGTATTGAAGTAGCAAAAAGGTACTAAAAGAGATGAGGAGTTGACAGAGGAGCATAAGTAGATAGTAGAAAAAATAATAATCATATAAGTTCATGTTAGGCAGCCAAATGAAGATAAATCCAAAAATGGACGTTGAAGGATACGTCACTGATATTCAGTGATTGATCAATGCATATCAAGCAACCAGCTTTACAATCGCCATGTATAGAGTATTTTTTTTTGGGTGTAGACAGGCTATGTATAGGGTAATCCTCATAGTGGCAACTCCCCTCTTGTAGCATAGGAAAGGAGGGATGCGGAAGGGTGGAGGAAGATACCCAAAGGTAACTAGGGCCCCCGGGCTATGGTTTAAGGATCCTACCCGGCATTCGCCTAAAAGAAATGCAGGATAAACCCTAGAAAAACCTGCATCAGGTAGGTCGGGCATTGGGTACTTGTCCCACGCCCTTCCGATAGCGGGCGAGGAGTTTTCTGTGGGGACGCAGCATTCCCTTATCCGTGCCTTGACCAGTTTAGGAAGCAGCTGGCCGACTATTCCAATGGGAATAGCGGACAACTCTTACGTATGCCCAAGGTCTGTGACCCCGGAACATACACCTCTCAAAACAGGCCGAGGTGCCTCGGCTTGTAGGAACCTTAGTTCAAAAATGGAGAGGAAAAGGCATCCCCAAAGGCAGCCCCTTCGTATCTCTCCTAAAAGGTTCGACCTGCGAGAGAATATCCCTCGCAGGTTACCTGAGAATCATCTCGCAGGCCTCCCTTAGTTTTTTTTGTTTTTTTTTGGGTGTAGATAGGCTATGTATAGGGTAATCCACATAGTGGCAACTCCCCTCTTATAGCATAGGAAAGGGATTTGAAAGGAGGGATGCGGTAGGGTGTAGGAAGGTAGCCAAGGGTTACTAGGGCCCCCGGGCTATATTTTAAGGATCCTACCCGGCATTCGCCTAAAAGTAATGCAGGACAAACCCTATAAAAAACCTGCATCGGGTAGGTCGGGCGTTTGGTACTTGTCCCACGCCCTTCCGATGAAGGGAAAGGGGTTTGCTGTGGGGACGCAGCTTACCCCTCGCCATGCCTTGGCCAGTTTAGGAGGCAGCTGGCCGACTATTCCAATAGGAATAGCGGACAACTCTTGCCGTATGCCCAAGGTCTGCGACCCCGGAACATACACCTCTCAAAACAGACCGAGGTGCCTCGGCATGTGGGAACCTTAGTTCAAAAAAAACAAAAAACAGAGAGATGTGAGATCATCCCCAAAGGTAGCCCCCGCCAGAGCTCTCTGGGAAGGTTCACCTGCGAGAAAACCTCTCGCTTACTTGCCCTTAGTTTATTCGAGAGTTATACACTAATATATAATTTCAATGTCTGCGACTTTTAATTTTAATTATTTATATGTTTATTGGATTATTGTTATTGAAACTGAAGCGATTGAAGGACTTGGATATTATACAGTTACATTTATTTTCTTTAATTTAAGTAACATATTAAAATTCGCCAAGTATGCATACTGTACGAAATACACTTTAATACTGTTTAAAACCAAAAATTATCATATCAATTCAATAGTACCAAACCACCATTGTAATTATAATAACTTTTTTCTGTATATTTTACTTTTATATACATCGAATAACATCTGACTGAATCTTCTACAATGACATATGATTTTATTTTATTTTTTAAATATGTTATAATATGAATGATTGTCCAGATTAATTAAAATCATGAAATTTTAAAGTTCCTGGTATAAATTCAAGACAGAAACATGCTTGTGATAAAATATTATAAATATAATTATACAAAGAATAATCCGTTAACCAGAATTTGTAAAATGATTAATTAATATGATTTGTTTAACTTGGATGATTGTCATTTGATTAAATTTTTATATACAAATATTCATATTTATGAATAATTATTGTCATTATTTTAAAAAATTGTATTATATATAAGCGTTCTGTACATAATTTTTTATCTGAAAATTCAGTCCCTTGAGTTAAAACCTGAGGTAAATAAATCTGACAGCATATAATAACGTCTTAAAGAAATATATACAATGATTCTCTGCTACCTCCTACTAACCTATTGACTTGATCAGGTATTTTAACTAGAGAAAAGAAACTCCAGCTGCTCAGAAGTAACAAGTGCTCATTTTTTAAATTCTAACATTTTTTAAAAAAATGTTATTAGATGAATGGGAGTAACCCACTGCTTCCAGAATTAACCATTGCACCAATCAGATATATCAAATTAAGTTCATATACTGTCAGAGGGGTTAATCTCTTTTTCTGGAAACTGTTCATGTTTGATAAATTTTATTTCGTGTATTGTCCTAAGTTACAAATTGTCTAGACAACTCAGAATAAAGTTGAAAATTAAAATGCTCTGACTAGAACGCATCAAATACTGTAGCCTCCTTCATGCATTTCCTGTCATAAATATTTGTCACATGAGTTTATTCATTACAATAAACTTACATAGTGAATTATTGCTTAATTTACGTACTTCATGGTAGAGTCTGTGCTACATGGGCGTATAATTAGTTCTACACGTACTAAACTACTATATTCTTCCTTCAACTAATGGCGATTTTCGACAATTCTTTTCCGCATATTTTTCCCGACTGTCTTAATTTTTCCATTGCATTCATCTGGCTGGTAGAAGACGTATGTGTACACGCACATGCAAGAAGTTAAAAATAAATATTATTAGGCAATGATGTTAAATTGTTTGCGAGCAATATGTCGTGGCATCTCATAACGTGGCTCCGATAACTGGAGCGTGCTTCATCGTAAAATTCGCAAGACAATAAAGAGACGAAAAAAATTGCTCCTTGTATCTGAACCTGACTTATTAGAATACTTTGTAACAACTTTTATTACGTTGAAGCTCAGGAGATGAATTTCGATTTTCAAGGTCTGTTTTTCCTACCAGATTCCCCCCATATTCACTAAAACACCTCAGCGGCAATCCATTTTCCTTCGAAGGCAGCGACAGTGACATATTCCACTGACGCCAAGAAGTCCGCCGGAAGATTAAGAAGGAGGTGAAAAATAATAGAATGACGTAAGACAGATTCAGTTACCATAAACAATGTATAATGAACCCTGGTGTTCGGCTGTAAAATGAGTAAAATCAGACTTTAATTGAAAATCTTCCTATTGGGAATAATGCAACTTTGAGACGTTTAAAATATCACAAATTATATTTTTATAATCCTTTACTCAATCAAAAGTGTTGAAATAGTTTCCTAACTTATAGATTTGTATTTGATGGCGCGTCTGTCATGGCGATGATCAGGCTTCAGATTCCTTACAATAAGTATTTTATGAATTTTTCTGGTGCATACAGTATTTTGCATTTTTAGAACAGAAAATACTCATCTATACTTATAACGGGACTGTTTTTGTAATGTCGGTATGCAGCTAGTTTGAAATTTTGTGCCGTTTTGTATGTAAAAGTTTATAATGGGAAATAGTCGATTATATGAAAATTGTTAAAAAATTATTTGAGTTTACAGGTTGTTAATAGAATCAAATTAATGTCTTCCTGAGGAACTAATCTGGACTTGAGCTGAGTTTTTTCTTCTATCACTTTTCAGCTTTTTACTTAATATCTTTACTTTTATCTTTTCTAACATAGACTATGGAATACTAAAATAATGTCTGTTCCTGTAGAAGTAGATGTAGATTTTTTTTTTAGGGCAACAGGCTACTTGAGGGTAATCTACTTTGAGCAACTCCCCTTTAATAGTATAGGAAGGGATTTGAAAGGGGGGATGCGGAAGGGTAGAGGCAGGTAGCTAAGGGTTACTAGGGCCCCCGGGCTATGGTTTAAGGATCCTACCCGGCATTCGCCTAAATAAATGCAGGGAAAACCCTAGAAAAACCTGCAACAGGTACGTCGGGCATTGGGTACTTGTCCCACGCCCTTCCGATAGCGGGAGAGGAGTGTACTGTGGGGACGCAGCATTCCCTTCACCGTGCCTCGACCAGTTTAGGAGGCAGCTGGCTGACTATTCCAATGGGAAAAGCGAACAACTCTTACCGTATGCCCAAGGTCTGCGACCCCGGAACATTCACCTCTCAAAACAGTCCGCGGTGCCTCGGATTGTGGGAACCTTAGTTCAAAAACGGAGAGGAAAAGGCATACCCAAAGGTAGCCCCTTCGTATCTCTCTTAAAAGGTTCTGCCTGCGAGAGAACAGCCCTCGCAGACCTACTCACTACTGAGGTTGTTTTTTTTTAGGGCAACAGGCTACATGAGGGTGATCCACATTGGGCAACTCCCCTTTAATACCATAGGGAGGGATTTGAAAGGGGGGATGCGGAAGGGTAGAGGAAGGTAGCCAAGGGTTAACTATGGCCCCCGGGCTATATTTTAAGGATCCTACCCGGCATTCGCCTAAAGAAATGCAGGGAAAACCTTAGAAAAACCTGCATCGGGTAGGTCGGGCATTTGGTTCTTGTCCCACGCCCTTCCGATGGCGGGAGAGGAGTTTGCTGTGGGGACGCAGATTACCCCTCGCCATGCCTTGGCCAGTTTAGGAGGCAGCTGGCCGACTATTCCAATAGGAATAGCCAAAGGTAGCCCCTTCGTATCTCTCCTAAAAGGTTCTGCCTGCGAGAGAAAATCCCTCGCAGGTTACCCGCGAGAGAATCCTCTCGCAGGCTTTTGAATTCCCAGATGTAGATGTACTGAATCGATCAATTTAATGTAACACGATAAAAGAAGCCTGCGAGGGATTTTCTCTCGCAGGCAGAACCTTTTAGGAGAGATACGAAGGGGCTGCCTTTGGGTATGCCTTTTCCTCTCCGTTTTTGAACTAAGGCTCCCACAAGCCGAGGCACCTCGGCCTGTTTTGAGAGGTGTATGTTCCGGGGTCGCAGACCTTGGGCATACGGTAAGAGTTGTTCGCTATTCCCATTGGAATAGTCGGCCAGCTGCCTTCCAAACTGGTCGAGGCACGGAGAAGGGAATGCTGCGTCCCCACAGCAAACTCCTCTCCCGCTATCGGAAGGGCGTGTGACAAGTACCCAATGCCCGACCTACCTGATGCAGGTTTTTCTAGGGTTTTCCCTGCATTTCTTTAGGCGAATGCCAGGTAGGATCCTTAAAATATAGCCCGGGGGCCCTAGTTAACCCTTGGCTACCTTCCTCTACCCTTCCGCATCCCCCCTTTCAAATCCCTTCCTATGCTATTAAAGGGGAGTTGCCCAATGTGGATCACCCTCATGTAGCCTGTTGCCCTAAAAAAAAAAAAATTAATGTAACACGTCAGAAGTTCGACTATGAGGATTTCCATGCATTTCTATTACTCCCAAAGAGAATTGTATACAAACCTGACAAAGAATTCACGACGCACAAAAAAAAATAGATTTTTTGCATTATATCTATACGAAATTATCACATCACACAATGCGCTATGATGTAGACAATACACTCAATTTTCGACTATTAATTTATATATCGAAGAGAACAATTGCGGAAGTATTCGGATTTATTGTGAAATTTTTAGAGACAAAGCTGGTCTGTATGAATTTCTGGTGCACGTCACGATTTTTCGCGTGATACTAGGAAGATAAAATTGCATTGTGCTGCAGGGAGAACAATATTAGCGCTGATTAAAAGCACATGACCCGTCACAGCCGCGGGCAACGCAGCGTACTGTCTGTCCGATACAATTCATTAGAGGATATTTACTACATACACGCCAGTTATCGTCTTCAGAGCCTACAGATTGTCCCAGAAAATAAATTACTACGATTTATTCTGGTCTCACTTACTCCAAGGGCCATGGAAGCGTTGTAATGGGAAAACACGTCACACGAGACTTAGGAGATCCTTTTCCTTATTATGATACTTCTCTTGTAAATGTAATACGCGTATAAAATGTAATACAATGCTGCGATACTTCTAGCAAACACTGGAACAGTTATATATTAAAATTGAATTAATTTTAATGGATTATTTTAAACTTAATCTTGGTGGAACCTCGAAAAAAAAAATTACATCTATGCAAATAAAATCATAACACATAATAAACATAATTAAATAGCATTATGAAGTAAAATAAATACATATTACTCTCTTTATAATCTCAGGGACATTTTTTGGGCCACCATAAGACAGACGGCTATTGAAATTAGTTTTGAAAGACTGAAAACTAAGAACTTGGCAGAATGCGACGAGTTAATAAATTAAAATTTGGAGGATTTACAGTATCGCATTCTCACGTTCAACTGCTTCACATCCAGGATTTTAACGGGCGAGTGTTATTGTCTTCAGGTTGTTTTGAATTCCGTTAATGTAACAGAAACGTGTTAATAGGACGTATTTCCTCGGTTTCTAATATTGATGCTCCAATCAGCGAATAGAGTTATGGCGTTCACTATAATTTTGTATGTCTACCTTGAATTTATAAAGATTTTCTTATTTATTTGGAGGTGAGGTTACAGAATTTTTATCTTATACGTTTGAAAATTAAAACATTAAGTTATTTATTTATTTTATAGTTATATATATATACAAAATAATTTAAACTATTTTGTTACTTTATTTAATTACATTTCTGTGTAATATATATATATAGTTATATATATATAATATATAACATATATATAATATATAACATGATATATATATATAACTATATATATATATAATATAACATAATATATATAACTATATATATATAGTTATATATATATATATAATATAACATATATATATATATATAATATAACATAATATATATATATAACATAATATATATATATAACATAATATATATATAACTATATATATATATATATATATATATATATATATATTACACATAAATGTAATTAAATAAAGTAACAAAATAGTTTAAATTAAATGATGTAGTTTGGCTCCGGCTCTTTACACTTAATGTCAATTATGTACAGCTCAGTCACGTGGTCGTCTCTATCATAATGACACTAACTCCAGGGTATTAGATTGGCAGGCAAAATCCTTATGAAATATAAACTATGTGGCGTAAGAAACACATACGACAAATAAACTTCGTCGTAGCTCAGAACGGACAGCACACTGCGATGTCTCGCTGTGTCGATCAGAATGATCGCAAATCCAATGTCCACGGAGAACAGGGATAATTGGCCATTCTCAGCTCAACACAACTGGGGATTGAATCTATACGATTTTCCACGTCAATCATACATCAATTTCCTAACCTCGACATGCCTTCCACTTCTCTATTAGTTCTAAAAAGACACGACTCTCTTATTGCTTCTCAATCACCGCCAATAATTCCCTCCAGAGATCTTCCACGAAGTTTTTGCTCAACGATCCTCCTTGCTGCTTAAAAAGATAAAAAAAAATACTTTTAATTTGATCTCCGCTGTTGCCAACTAACGGCAGACTAGGAACTGCAGCTGGAAAACGTTATAATATTTGTAGGTGTTCGTTGCAACGCGTTACATTGTCTCTCTGAGAATGACTTGGAATCAATTCTGAATGTTGTATAAAAAGTTCTCGGTTTTCACTCGGGTGCCAACAGCGATTAAACCGCGACGTCACCTTCTAGTCCACAGAAACGATGTGAATGGGGTATGTCGACCTAAACAGAGAAAAACAGTCTACACAAACCGTGAGAAAATAGTGTGTATATTAATAGTGGTGGATTCTGTAAATAACTAAATGGTATTAGTGTAACGTTACGACCATCGTATTCAATTTTAACAAACTCCCGAGCAGGTTACATACTAATAAATATTCAGAATAAAAATAAACTCGCAGCTGTCAGTTGTATTATTATATGACTCTTGATTTCCGCATTTCCACTTTCAGTCTCTTTCCTAAGTGGATTGGTAAGACTATGAATGATCCGTACATAGTGCACACCTGTTCTGTACTAAACTCTTCACTTGCCACGATTACCCCTTGTAATTTTTTTTTTAGGGCAACAGGCAACATGCGGGTAATCCACTTTGGGCAACTCCCCTTTAATAGCATAGGAAGGGATTTGAAAGGGGGGATGCGGAAGGGTAGAGGAAGGTAGCCAAGGCTTACTAGGGCCCCCGGACTATGGTTTAAGGATCCTACCCGGCATTCGCCTAAAGAAATGCAGGGAAAACCCTAGAAAAACCTGCATCGGGTAGGTCGGGCATTGGGTACTTGTCCCGCGCCCTTCCGATAGCGGGAGAGGAGTTTGCTGTGGGGACGCAGCATTCCCTTCTCCGAGCCTCCACCAGTTTAGGAGGCGGCTGGCCGGGAATAGCGAACAACTCTTACCGTATGCCCAAGGTCTGCGACCCCGGAACATACACCTCTCAGAACAGGCCGAGGTGCCTCGGCTTGTGGGAACCTCTTGGCTACCTTCCTCTACCCTTCCACATCCCCCCTTTCAAATCCCTTCCTATGCTATTAAAGGGGAGTTGCCCAATGTGGATCACCCTCATGTAGCCTGTTGCCCTAAAAAAAACCCTCAGTAGTATCTACCGAACTAGACCTGCGGGAGAATTCTCTCGCAGGTCGAACCTTTTACGAGAGATATGAACGGGCTACCTTTGGGGATGCCTTTTCTTCTCCATTTTTGAACTAAGGTTCCAACAAGCCGAGGCAGCTCGGCCTTTTTTGAGAGGTGTATGTTCCGTGATCACAGGCCTTGGGCATACGGTAAGAGTTGTTCGCTATTCCCATTGGAATAGTCGGCCAGCTGCCTCTTAAACTGGTCGAGGACCGGAGAAGGTAATGCTGCGTCCACACAGAAAACTCCTCGCCCGCTATCGGAAGGACATGGGACAAGTACCCAATGCCCGACCTAGCCGATGCAGGTTTTTCTGGGGTTTTCCCTGCATTTCTTTAGGCGAATGCCGGGTAGGATCCTTAAACCATACCCCGGGGGCCCTAGTAACTCTTGACTACCTGCCTCTACCCTTCCGCATCCCCCCTTTCTAATCCCTTCCTATGCTATTAAAGGGGAGTTGCCCAATGTGGATCACCCTCATATAGCCTGTTGCCCTAAAAAAAAACCCTCAGTAGCGTTCGTATTCTTATGGTAACCGATTTTGGATGAATAAAGCCTTTGTTCATTTCATTTTTCTCTCTAAAATTCACGGATAATTTGAAATTTCATATATTGAGATTTAGATTTCCTTATCTCTTGAATGCTTTCCCTAAACACGAAAGGAAACTTTTTTCATTCATTCACCTTTCTATTTATAAGAGAATATTTACTGAATTTAAAATAAAATTCGTAATAAAGTCAATTGTCAATGGTTTTTGAGTTATAAAATTTTCATAAGAAAAGCGTATTTAGCTTGGAAAAACATTAGATGGAAGGCGTGTGGGATTTTTTAAAAAAAATTCCTCATTAACTTAGTTAAATTATACCACTTGAAGTTGTCAGTACCGGTAACAAACGAATAGTTTAAATTCACTAAAATGAAGCAACTGGGCACGTGTATTCTGGCTGTATGCTGGTAATGGCCTCAGGCAGGGAACACTAATTGGAACCATGCCATAGGAAGGAAGCCATTAATTGGCACAACGCCCTACGTGAAAATTCCTTGCACACAGAAAATCCCATCGGATAAGTCACAACGACACCTGTGGAATGTGAAATGAATTTGAGTTCATTCATTCAGAAACATAGATTCTACAGATCGAATATATGTTGAATGAAAACAATTTCACAAGACTGCATTGCCCAATCGTTACTTTACTTGGTAACATCAATTTTACTTTCCTTCTTGAGTAATCCTTTGTATCAAGTATTTTTAAGGCGCAAAATGACAACATTATGAACAATAGTATTTCGTAAAATTTGAATTGGAAAAAAATCCTCGTTGAATCATAATACGAGCCTGGTAATCTTCTCAACTTTCGCCCTAAGCGAAGGCTATGAACCTGACGTTGTATGCATGGCATGGTAAAATGGTTATCTGCTAAGCCTGTGGAACAAGCTTCCATGTCAGCTGAAAGGGGATCAGCTTTAAACACGCAGTTGTTACGGTGCTCAGAGCGTGCCGCCGAAACCTAGTAGTAAGTTTGAACTTGGTGAAGCAAAGCTGATTTCCTGGGCCCGGAAAACCGAGAGAGTTCCTTCCTCTGAACTGCAACATAGCTTAAGGTCGGCATTTTCTAGCACTAGTTTGAGAATTGCATTGTAGTTCTATAGTTATTCCATATAACGGCAATTCGTTTAGTGCAGACCAACAATCCTTATCACTGTAGTGTGAAATCTTAATAGATTCATGAGTAAATAAACTTCGTTAGAAAGTTATAGTGCCGGTAGTACTCATGTAGGAATTAGAATTAAAGAACAAGAGCTTCAATTAGAATAAATTATGCGGCTTATTGGGGTAAAATATATTTAATTTTAATTGCTTAATCTTAACGATTATTCATTTCAATATGGATATTTAGTCACTTTTACATTTTCCTGTCCTCAGTTGTTTGTTAAATATAAAAGTTTCGTCCTACGACTTCATCACTCAATTGATGTATTATAAGAATTCATTAGCACTTAAACATAAACATTATTGCTTTAATCTATTTTACGTATGTTCCTACGAAATTACTTGTGCGTGTCACAGACGTTTAACTAAAAATTTTTTTTTCTTGCTATAATACTGTTTACGTATAAGCTTCGCATACTTCCTTAGAATTGAAATATCAGGATTACTCATCCTAAATATTCTGATTAAGTATACATCGTGAGATATAGCAAGTCATGGCAGATGCGCAGAAGAATAAGGTGGAGACATTGTCGTCAATTTCGGAGAAGTTGCAACTGAGCCACTGGATATAGAGACAGAAGCAAGATACTTTTTATCACACTCTGTACTTAACATCTATTTTACATATGAGATTTTCGGTGTATCCTGAACTGAACACAATTTATTTCCATGCGGCAATGTTTCTGAATACTTTTTACACAACCAAGTTGCCGTAACAAGGGTTCGTGTTAATCTGAGCACTGTCCTATCTCCATTACAATTACAGTACAGTGTGCCACTGCGCATCTGATTTTGACATGACTTGCTATTTCTCGTGACCTGTAATTTATGTTGACTACTGATTTGTTTTGAATTGGAAAATAACAGTCACGATAATTTATATGGTTTATTTAAAAATGTTCATATGATCCCAGGAGCTTCCGACGACCGTGTGCCACATTCATCTCTAAAATTACATAGTTAAATTATAACATATTTCTTATAATAACATTTTTCCTCGATTAATGAAGCAAAAGACAACTGAAAGGTATTATGTACTTTAAATAAGCAACGTAAACTATCGTGAGTATTCTCCGGTAGTTTTTAAATCGTAAATTAAGTAATTTATTTTACTCAATGAAAATAGTCATTTAGTTTCCACTTTCTTTGATCTGAAGATTTTTTAGTCATTCATAACGCATAAATTTTTTCTATTTTTTTCTAAACCATGAATGAAATTGATTCTAAAACTCCTGAAAATTAGGCATTAATAATCAAAGTATCAGTAAGCAATAATTTTTCGTATTCTTGACAAATTGTTGTTAGTTAAATATTTTATTTTATATTTCATTGTCAATATTTTCGTATATCGATTATGATTTAGATTTATTTTGTTTTATTCTTATTATATAAAGAAGTAGCCAAAAACGGTCGAATGTAAATTTTCCTGATTGTATTTACAATAATTTTTATTGTTTATCGTAGATATAATAGGAATAATTATTTCCATTAAAGTAAATTCTACAGTTGAATTGAAATATAATAATATGAAAATTTCCAAATTCACACAAAAGAAGTGATAATATAAATACCACACAACGTTTCTAGAAACATTTTTCCTTTCTTCAGGTACAGAAAAACGCAAGAGAATAGAGAGAAAACTGCTCGAGTCAGTTGACAACACACAATCACTTCAATTCTCGTACAGGAGTACAAATTTATACATCATAAATTCGTCCAAATTTTAAAAAAAATATCAAATATCCATCATTTACGGATATACTAATACTCTTTCCTTCTTAATTAAAATCCTCAAGGACCGACTTGACACCTACAACAAACGTTGTGTAGTTTACAAAATCTCTTGCTCTAATTGTAATTCCTGCTGCATAGAGAAAACAAAACGTTCCCTTAATATCAATATTAAGGAACATTTGTCTAATATCAACGACAAGCAATCCGTAGTATCCAAACATATAATCAATTCGAAACATTCATTTGATGGTAAAATGCTAAGGTTGTAGACGTTAAAAGGTACAATACCAGACTCATCAGAGATGCTTCACATTAAATGAAACATCACAGCGATTAATGTATAAACAGACACTATGAAACTCAACAATTGCAACGATCTCTTATTATTACGCTAAACCTTCTGCTTTCCCATTCTCGTTGCTCCCTTATTGTTACGCTAACCCTTCCGCTTTCCCATTAGGTTTTTGTGGGTCTCTCTATGCTTTTGCGTTTTTCTGTACCCGGAGAAAGGAACAAGGCTTCCAGAAACGTTGTGTGGTATTTATATTATCACTTATTTTGACTGAATTTGGATATGTTTCTTATTATTAATTTTATTGATGTAATTTTCTTAATTTTGAATTGAAATATATTCACAGGAGTGTTTTGACTCTTGTAGAGACGTTTTTAGGGTATTATATTGCTTGTGGAATGGAGAAGTGTAACGAAAGGAGACGAAATAGTAACATGTGTTAGTTTGGTTGTAATGGCTCCACGCATTTAAATTTGTATACGGAACATACGTACATACACGTTCATTTTTATTGAGTGATTAGCGAGTTGAGGCTCCGGAGTAGGGATTACTTGAGTAGAGTGCGAACGCAACTCAATGACAGCTAATTGCGCTGCCTTAGCCCAGTGGTTATAAAGGGCCATTACCACCAGATCCCGATCCGTAAGACCCTTAAATAACGCATTTATGTGATTAACTTGACAACCGCATAGTTAATTCATTTATACATTCAATATCAAGATTCAAAGATATTTAATTGCGTACAGTTTGATGCAGCATTCAAATTCACATTTGAAAGCAAAAAGCAGTACTTGAATTTTTTCCCATATGTGTTACCATGAAAACGGTAACGGCCGTCCTTGTCCAAGTGTCGCTAACCACAGTCACCCTAAGTCTAGACTCGTTATTCAGTATTCTGAAAATCCCTTAAAAAGTTATTTTGTGAGATCCCCCCCCCCCCCCGCCTTATCCCCTGTGCTTCAGGCATTGCAAATGTTATCCGAAATAGTTGAGGTTCCTCCGTCCCCAACTTCGCTCCAAGCTGCGCTTAATAAGCAGCAAACTTTGAACAAAACAGCTGGAGCCCCTTGTCTGCAAAGAATTTATATTCAAACAGCCGACGTTGAGATACACAAGTTTTCCGATGTCAAACGAGCGGCGAACACAAAACAAGGTTGCTCCTCGCGTGAAATATTAGACTACGCAATTTACTTTTTAGTAAACATCCGCCAAACGTGTAAGTTTTGTAGAAGCCGTAAGGTTAACAATACTGACGTGATACAAAATTGGGCGATCAAAGGTGTCATTACTTTTCAAACCAGCGTTGATATTAATTTCACATTACTTTTATTGTAACAATTGAAATGTTGACCGATATAGTAAATTTGCTGTATCTGTATTAAACTTTTAATGGTCAGTTTATAAGTAAATACCTTGCAACAATTATAAATGAATAGAATTCATATTATGTACTATAAGAAAAAATTTGAGTTTATAAAAAAATTACTTGACAATATTATTTATATAATATCTGAAAAAAGACCGTAGAGAATTAATTTGTTTATTTTTCTTGCAAAGCCTTGTGTGCCGCGAAGCAGAGGATTGCATAGGCTTCATACATGGGATGTTCTTCAATGTCGTTTGTAGGAAGATACTGGAAAACGGTGTTATGGAGTCCGGTTAGGCTGCCGTGTTATGAGCGGCCGTGCTCAGAGAGACCCTTCCTCAGATCGACGAGAAGACCTTAATCCCTCCGTCCTGCAGACCTCCTTCCCGAGAGCTGAAAGACCAGCTAAACGGCACTTCCCCCTTCCCGTCTTCCTTGCTCCTGTAATCCAATAAGGTATGTGAATTACATTATGTTTCATAGCGCGTTTACTGCATTCATGCTCGAAAAATTAACAGTTTCCAAAAGACGAAGTAGTTAATAAATTAAGTAAAGTTGGAGAATTGCCCAGCCAAAAAAAAAACAGACAAACATTTAAATAAGGAAGACGAGAAGGGAGAAGTCCTGTCTACATGGTCACTCATTTCTTGGGATTGAGTAAGGGGAACGCGGCAATTAAGGCTCCTCTAGTGACTACATGGGCCGCTTATCGCACGGTCCCTATAAGCACGACGCCCTGGTTAGCCGGTTTGACGGGTATCGTTGAAGGCGTTGAGAAGCCTTTAGCGAGGATGGAAATCAGCATTTGTATGTTGATATCAGTTTCTGAAAAGTGCAACTCCTTTCGCCTTTTCTGCTTAACTTCGGATCTAAGGCTGTTCCAAATTCTCGTCTCACCCATAAAAATACTTCAGTCCCGCAAATTTAAATTTGAAACTTCTGTTTCAAATGATAAAATAAACCAAATAAAAATTGCCCCTCTGCTCTGTGGTGTTCTTGCCTTGCTAGTTTTTGCTCCACTTTCTCTTCTCTTCTTCTCAAAGGAGAATTTTGACACCGCGTCATCCTTACTACCACCATTCACTTTTTTTTACCGGTCCACTCCCTCTCACTCATAACATACTACCTTAGGCGTAACTTGTCCCTGGGATTTAGAGAATTTTCATCCAGGGTGAACGAACCTTCTTACAAATTTTCACACGTCCTGTAGTCGGTTTGACGAGTTCCTGGTTGATAACCTTTTCTTCTGTAACCGCAGGCACGACCGTTCCCTCGACCACCGTTATTTGTTATTACCGACATCTGTTCACGTGATTTATTTAATATTCCGCGTCGCTAATTTTAGAATTTTTGCTTTATATTCGCAATTAATTTTCATTGTTAAAATATGCACGTTAAATTGTTTCGATCAAAATAATGATAATGATGATACTTGAAATTCAATTACGCGTTAATGTGTTATAACAATTTATAAGTAATAAAGTTACACTCAGTTATACCCCTACGCATATATTTTTATAAATATATCCTGGTTAAACGCACATTCACATTCCATTTTAGTTTCATCAATTTCTAATTAGAGTGGAAAATTAATAAACAACATATGATTGTGCAAGCTGCTACACGAAACTTTGCCTCATGAAAATGTATCGGGAAATTCGACACCCAGAACTGTGTTTGTCACATGTCTATATAATATGCTCGTCACACACACAAATGTTAGCAGCCCAGAGTTATGTAACAGATTTTGTGGCTGTTAAAATAACTATTTGGTCATTTTAATTTGACTTAATGTACCACAACGAAAATTTGCTGAATGTGGAAACAGAAGAGAATAAAATAACTTGAAAAATTATGTCAAACTCCATTATCGCTTTCCTAACGAACGGTGGAATATTATTCAATATTATGAAAACTAAAAGGTATTTCGGTTAGTTTAACAAGATAGGAAGAATAAAATACTTGCAGTATTTTCTCAAAATTTCTATTCATTGATAGTTTCATAATTCAGGTGTGATAAATGTTTAAACTATAATGAAAAAATATAGATATTTATGACTTTTAAACTGCACTGTTGCAAGGGACAAAACGTTAGATTTTTCTTCTCATGTGGTGACGGAGAAAATTATCTAATAATACTGGAATATTAATTTAGGTCTTCCGTAACAAACTAATTAATTAGTACGTGCTAAGAAATTTAGAGGCGTGGAAGTTATACTTTTTACAATCACATTTTAAACAATAACAGACAGTTTTCCCATTTAATCAACTACTGTCAATTTATTAATAAAAAGGATCCGGTTACTAAAACAAAGGCCGGTTTTAGTTTAAAATTTAAAAAACCGTACCAAGAATATTGCGAATAATTTAAAATGCATGTATTAACTCTTCAGGATATCCGGAGGATATATATGAATACATTAAGGAGATGTAAAATGAGTTTAAATTGATCATTTTCCGAGGAAGCATTGGGACGGATCAAATTGATTTTAAGGAATTTTGCAAAAATTGTTTTAGAAGATGAATTTGATTATGCAGTTACTGAAAATTTCTTCGGCAAAATAAATTGTATTAAACATTAAAACTTTTTGTTTCCTGCGACTGATATAAAAAAATATGGGGCAATTCAATTAATAATAAATGCAGTTTGGTCTTTCGGAATGGAAACAAGAGAATATTTATAAAGTAAATATTTAATATATTTCATTTCGTGTAATTCTTCGTGTTGTAGAATTTGAAATTTGAGAACCGCTCATTCATTACATATGCATTTTTCAATTAACTTTATAAAAATGACTTTAATTTTCCTAGATTCATTGCACCCGAAATATTTAATCTCTAATAAGATTGTGGTGAGCTTACGGTTAAATTAACTATTTGTTGGGCGCCACCTGCAAGAATTGTTCTTGCAGGAAAGGGAAATGCAATATTTAGTTATTAAAAAAAACAATAATTCATTTTCTCAGAATTTATACAAAACGAAAAGCTCTCCAGCCTGCCAGGGATGCATGTAACCCCCTCCCTTTCTCAAGATTAACCGTGGTTTTCCTCGTGGCAAACCGACGCGATACCCGGAAGAATGGAACGCGACTTACCAGGTCTGCAGCTCGGACAGGGTCGACTCCCGTTGGCGGCTATCTGTCTCATCAGCATTCGCAGAAGACCGGAGACCCACGTGCAGAACCAAAATCTTTCAGGATAAACTTTCTCTGTCCACTCTCACCGACCGTCCCAATTCATCTCCTTGTCCACTCTCATCAACGGTCCACATTCATCTCTTTCCTCTCCAAAATCCCTCTCTCCTGGTTGGTTCTTGTGCACACGTGACCCTCTTCCATCTATTTCCGGGCCATACCCTCCCGGTCATCTACCCTTCCTTGGCCGACCCTGACCTTGCTTGCGGGACTTGTGGATTTTCCAATCCACCCCGCCATTGTCTTGTGTCTGCTGCTCGACCCCGGCAAGCCACATTCCCATGCTTCCAGGCAGTAATTAACAGTTATAAAAAAATATTTTGTACAAATCGATAACGATAACGAAAAGCGCACCATATAATATTCCCCCTTTGAAATTGGATGAATGAAGGATCCATTCGAACGATTTCAAAATAATTCGCTTGAAGTTCGCGCATGCTCCCTCGCATCTGGCAAAATACAATCCTGTGATACAATTTAATTTTTTTTTCTATGTGGTACATAATTAGCAGATATATTTATAGTTCAATTTCTCACAATTCTAAATGGTTTCTAAGACGGTATGTAATCGTAAACAGTACAGCATTACATTCACAAACAAATTATTTAGATATTATTTTCAGATTTGAAACAAAATTACAACTAACTCAACAACGAAATGATGAATCATGCACAAATCTAAGAGTAACTTATAGCTAACTTAATAACGAAAGGTAGGAATATATACATCTGTAACACTAACTTATAACTAACTAAAACCGAAGAGAATAATTAAATAAAATCTATAACTAACTTACAACTAACCATAGCAAAATGATATGCATTTACTTATCGATATCTTTTCTCCTAATCTGATATTATGTCTTTCATATTATTTAACATCTACACATACTACTGTTCGTATACTACACATACTACTTTTAATTATATGCGCACCGGTCCGTAATGCCTACCCCTTAATTTTAACAATTGAGCGCATCCTAAATATAAGTACTTAATTTTAATTAACCTCCATAATCGTCCTTTAATTACTATGAATGTCATTTTCAATATTTAATCCACCTTTTTTTTTTCTTCTTAAATTAAACCTTAAAATCACTCCTGTGAGCGTCTTTTGATAACACGACACATCACCTTTTTTTTTTTTTAGCGTCTGTCGTAATTATAACCTTGTCGCTTCTCGTCCCCCTTTTATTGTGTCTGTGGTCCTCGGACACTTGCATTATATGTACCAACACCTCACATTAGCTTCTGTACCACTTCGCGCCGTTGCAACCGCATCGCGTAGTCGTGGTTGTCCGCCCGTTCCACTTGTGCGCATCTGGTCGTTGGTCCGCCACGTCTTCCTTTTACATAAGGTGCGAAAATAAGAAGAAAGAAGAACATAGATGAAAGACACCCTCAGTCCTCGAAACCTAATAACCATTGTTGGGGTCGAAAAATCAAGGGTTGGCCAAGAAAGCCTTAGTGACAGTTTTACAGGTGGTTTTGACCAAGCAAGGCCGAATTGAAGAAAAGTAGAACGTGGTAACAGATACCACGTACAGCTCGGGTTCCTGGGTCCGCAAAGCCCAACATGCATTAGTCACATGCCCTGGGATTATCCTGCCGGCCGCTGACGATGTTTTGATGGTTGGATCCTTCTGGCGACCCTAGCCTGTAACAATGTCTGGAGGCAAAGGATTATCCGCCGACAGTGCCTCTTCCGGGTTCCTGTCCGAGGCTCCAGCTACTGGTACACTCATTATTCAACCAAACAAGCACACAATCCTTGACCTGGCCCTATCCCTAAGTATACTTAATCTACTACAAAACTACAATTAATTACCATATTTTCCGCCACCCTTCTGTACCTGCTACACTTATCTGTTACTACCACTTACTTAACCTACATCTGGCGTCTATATATATTACGTTTACATGCTCTTAATTCAGCCTATTACGCATGTCATTGCTCCGATGAAGAAGCATCAAGAATGAACTTCCGCCGGGATCAAACGTGTAACTTCCCTCCATTTTCTGCATAAATGAAGTTAATTTAAAACGGTCCGGCGTTCGTCTTTGGGAAAAATATGAATTTAACCCGTTTAATAATTCACGACCGTTCTGACGTCTTCGCCCCCGAAATAATTTCAGCGTAATTTCTAATCGCTGGGTTAAGCCTTCCCGGCGAACTACCAATTCACTGGCTTCCGAAATCCTAATATACAACTGTTTCCACAAGTCTACTTCAATATCAACAATATTCGCCGCAATTGTGCATTCGTTCATCTCTTCCCTAATTGCCTCTGCTTCACTGACTCGCCGATTAATCACCTGCCCAGTTTCTTCGCGCCTAATTTCTACATCTGCCCCGACAACAACTTCGTCTAATCTGTGTGCAAGACTTTGGCGCTCCTTATTAGCCAAATCGGCTACATCGGTTTTTTGTTCGGCGACCTGTTCTACGTTTATGCCTAAGCCTGTTTCAACTAATTTTTCAAAATCCTCTGTCCTTTCCTGCCCTTCATGACTTATACGCGCACATTTTTCATTAATTGTATCGCTTTGACTTTGTAACTGGTTCCATTGAACTCGATTTCTTTCCTGAATCTCACTGTTGATCTCCCTAAACTTCTTCTCAGTTGCTTCTTGACAGCTTTTAATCTTGGCCTGCAAACTAGCCTCACTATTTTGAATCTGTTCCTGTAAATTAGCCTCACTATTTTGAATCTGTTCCTGTAAATTAGCCTGACTATTTTGAATCTGTTCCTGTAAATTAGCCTGACTATTTCGAATCTGTTCCTGTAAATTAGCCTGACTATTTTGAATCAACTTGTTATTTTCGTCATTCTTTCTTTGAATCTGTTCCTGTAAATTAGCCTGACTATTTTGAATCTGTTCCTGACTATTTTGAATGGCTTGCATCAATTGTGCCATCATAGATTCGAATAAAAACTGGTTTTCTTTTGTACCATTGGTTCCAGGAAAACCACTGCTTGCCTGGCTCCCTAAATTCTCGGAACTACCCTCCGTCTGCTCATCCGTGCTTAATTCCCTTTGTACCGTATCCATTCCGCTCCTAAGCTTCATGAACAACCAGACGAAATAATCAGACGAACTCCGTTTCTATTTTACACGAACAATTTCTCTAACACACTAACATAAACGATAAAGAAAACAGCTCAAAATTCACACAACTTAACATTAAACATATAGACCTCAGGCTCCAATCCACATTAGATAACAAAAGAAATCCCAAAATTTATCGAATTAACGCTTATCCTATGAAAAAAAAACTCCTGCTCTACTCAACGCTAGAAATTAAAATATATGGTCCGCGTCTAAACACCTGCATCTCCAGCCTGGAACGTATTGCCCGAAAACTAAATTCCCGCAAAATACATATTACAAAATTATTCCCCCAAAATACACGTTAAAATAATCAAGTCCTGAATTTCTGCTTGAATGGCTGACTAGCAAGTGTATATAATCCGCTAATCCTGTCCCCGTAGTATCGCTCCAGTTTGCCACTTCTTCGTGCCCCAAACGTTGGACGACATTTTATATGTGGTGAGCTTACGGTTAAATTAACTATTTGTTGGGCGCCACCTGCAAGAATTGTTCTTGCAGGAAAGGGAAATGCAATATTTAGTTATTAAAAAAAACAATAATTCATTTTCTCAGAATTTATACAAAACGAAAAGCTCTCCAGCCTGCCAGGGATGCATGTAACCCCCTCCCTTTCTCAAGATTAACCGTGGTTTTCCTCGTGGCAAACCGACGCGATACCCGGAAGAATGGAACGCGACTTACCAGGTCTGCAGCTCGGACAGGGTCGACTCCCGTTGGCGGCTATCTGTCTCATCAGCATTCGCAGAAGACCGGAGACCCACGTGCAGAACCAAAATCTTTCAGGATAAACTTTCTCTGTCCACTCTCACCGACCGTCCCAATTCATCTCCTTGTCCACTCTCATCAACGGTCCACATTCATCTCTTTCCTCTCCAAAATCCCTCTCTCCTGGTTGGTTCTTGTGCACACGTGACCCTCTTCCATCTATTTCCGGGCCATACCCTCCCGGTCATCTACCCTTCCTTGGCCGACCCTGACCTTGCTTGCGGGACTTGTGGATTTTCCAATCCACCCCGCCATTGTCTTGTGTCTGCTGCTCGACCCCGGCAAGCCACATTCCCATGCTTCCAGGCAGTAATTAACAGTTATAAAAAAATATTTTGTACAAATCGATAACGATAACGAAAAGCGCACCATATAATATTCCCCCTTTGAAATTGGATGAATGAAGGATCCATTCGAACGATTTCAAAATAATTCGCTTGAAGTTCGCGCATGCTCCCTCGCATCTGGCAAAATACAATCCTGTGATACAATTTAATTTTTTTTTCTATGTGGTACATAATTAGCAGATATATTTATAGTTCAATTTCTCACAATTCTAAATGGTTTCTAAGACGGTATGTAATCGTAAACAGTACAGCATTACATTCACAAACAAATTATTTAGATATTATTTTCAGATTTGAAACAAAATTACAACTAACTCAACAACGAAATGATGAATCATGCACAAATCTAAGAGTAACTTATAGCTAACTTAATAACGAAAGGTAGGAATATATACATCTGTAACACTAACTTATAACTAACTAAAACCGAAGAGAATAATTAAATAAAATCTATAACTAACTTACAACTAACCATAGCAAAATGATATGCATTTACTTATCGATATCTTTTCTCCTAATCTGATATTATGTCTTTCATATTATTTAACATCTACACATACTACTGTTCGTATACTACACATACTACTTTTAATTATATGCGCACCGGTCCGTAATGCCTACCCCTTAATTTTAACAATTGAGCGCATCCTAAATATAAGTACTTAATTTTAATTAACCTCCATAATCGTCCTTTAATTACTATGAATGTCATTTTCAATATTTAATCCACCTTTTTTTTTTCTTCTTAAATTAAACCTTAAAATCACTCCTGTGAGCGTCTTTTGATAACACGACACATCACCTTTTTTTTTTTTTAGCGTCTGTCGTAATTATAACCTTGTCGCTTCTCGTCCCCCTTTTATTGTGTCTGTGGTCCTCGGACACTTGCATTATATGTACCAACACCTCACATTAGCTTCTGTACCACTTCGCGCCGTTGCAACCGCATCGCGTAGTCGTGGTTGTCCGCCCGTTCCACTTGTGCGCATCTGGTCGTTGGTCCGCCACGTCTTCCTTTTACATAAGGTGCGAAAATAAGAAGAAAGAAGAACATAGATGAAAGACACCCTCAGTCCTCGAAACCTAATAACCATTGTTGGGGTCGAAAAATCAAGGGTTGGCCAAGAAAGCCTTAGTGACAGTTTTACAGGTGGTTTTGACCAAGCAAGGCCGAATTGAAGAAAAGTAGAACGTGGTAACAGATACCACGTACAGCTCGGGTTCCTGGGTCCGCAAAGCCCAACATGCATTAGTCACATGCCCTGGGATTATCCTGCCGGCCGCTGACGATGTTTTGATGGTTGGATCCTTCTGGCGACCCTAGCCTGTAACAATGTCTGGAGGCAAAGGATTATCCGCCGACAGTGCCTCTTCCGGGTTCCTGTCCGAGGCTCCAGCTACTGGTACACTCATTATTCAACCAAACAAGCACACAATCCTTGACCTGGCCCTATCCCTAAGTATACTTAATCTACTACAAAACTACAATTAATTACCATATTTTCCGCCACCCTTCTGTACCTGCTACACTTATCTGTTACTACCACTTACTTAACCTACATCTGGCGTCTATATATATTACGTTTACATGCTCTTAATTCAGCCTATTACGCATGTCATTGCTCCGATGAAGAAGCATCAAGAATGAACTTCCGCCGGGATCAAACGTGTAACTTCCCTCCATTTTCTGCATAAATGAAGTTAATTTAAAACGGTCCGGCGTTCGTCTTTGGGAAAAATATGAATTTAACCCGTTTAATAATTCACGACCGTTCTGACGTCTTCGCCCCCGAAATAATTTCAGCGTAATTTCTAATCGCTGGGTTAAGCCTTCCCGGCGAACTACCAATTCACTGGCTTCCGAAATCCTAATATACAACTGTTTCCACAAGTCTACTTCAATATCAACAATATTCGCCGCAATTGTGCATTCGTTCATCTCTTCCCTAATTGCCTCTGCTTCACTGACTCGCCGATTAATCACCTGCCCAGTTTCTTCGCGCCTAATTTCTACATCTGCCCCGACAACAACTTCGTCTAATCTGTGTGCAAGACTTTGGCGCTCCTTATTAGCCAAATCGGCTACATCGGTTTTTTGTTCGGCGACCTGTTCTACGTTTATGCCTAAGCCTGTTTCAACTAATTTTTCAAAATCCTCTGTCCTTTCCTGCCCTTCATGACTTATACGCGCACATTTTTCATTAATTGTATCGCTTTGACTTTGTAACTGGTTCCATTGAACTCGATTTCTTTCCTGAATCTCACTGTTGATCTCCCTAAACTTCTTCTCAGTTGCTTCTTGACAGCTTTTAATCTTGGCCTGCAAACTAGCCTCACTATTTTGAATCTGTTCCTGTAAATTAGCCTCACTATTTTGAATCTGTTCCTGTAAATTAGCCTGACTATTTTGAATCTGTTCCTGTAAATTAGCCTGACTATTTCGAATCTGTTCCTGTAAATTAGCCTGACTATTTTGAATCAACTTGTTATTTTCGTCATTCTTTCTTTGAATCTGTTCCTGTAAATTAGCCTGACTATTTTGAATCTGTTCCTGACTATTTTGAATGGCTTGCATCAATTGTGCCATCATAGATTCGAATAAAAACTGGTTTTCTTTTGTACCATTGGTTCCAGGAAAACCACTGCTTGCCTGGCTCCCTAAATTCTCGGAACTACCCTCCGTCTGCTCATCCGTGCTTAATTCCCTTTGTACCGTATCCATTCCGCTCCTAAGCTTCATGAACAACCAGACGAAATAATCAGACGAACTCCGTTTCTATTTTACACGAACAATTTCTCTAACACACTAACATAAACGATAAAGAAAACAGCTCAAAATTCACACAACTTAACATTAAACATATAGACCTCAGGCTCCAATCCACATTAGATAACAAAAGAAATCCCAAAATTTATCGAATTAACGCTTATCCTATGAAAAAAAAACTCCTGCTCTACTCAACGCTAGAAATTAAAATATATGGTCCGCGTCTAAACACCTGCATCTCCAGCCTGGAACGTATTGCCCGAAAACTAAATTCCCGCAAAATACATATTACAAAATTATTCCCCCAAAATACACGTTAAAATAATCAAGTCCTGAATTTCTGCTTGAATGGCTGACTAGCAAGTGTATATAATCCGCTAATCCTGTCCCCGTAGTATCGCTCCAGTTTGCCACTTCTTCGTGCCCCAAACGTTGGACGACATTTTATATGTGGTGAGCTTACGGTTAAATTAACTATTTGTTGGGCGCCACCTGCAAGAATTGTTCTTGCAGGAAAGGGAAATGCAATATTTAGTTATTAAAAAAAACAATAATTCATTTTCTCAGAATTTATACAAAACGAAAAGCTCTCCAGCCTGCCAGGGATGCATGTAACCCCCTCCCTTTCTCAAGATTAACCGTGGTTTTCCTCGTGGCAAACCGACGCGATACCCGGAAGAATGGAACGCGACTTACCAGGTCTGCAGCTCGGACAGGGTCGACTCCCGTTGGCGGCTATCTGTCTCATCAGCATTCGCAGAAGACCGGAGACCCACGTGCAGAACCAAAATCTTTCAGGATAAACTTTCTCTGTCCACTCTCACCGACCGTCCCAATTCATCTCCTTGTCCACTCTCATCAACGGTCCACATTCATCTCTTTCCTCTCCAAAATCCCTCTCTCCTGGTTGGTTCTTGTGCACACGTGACCCTCTTCCATCTATTTCCGGGCCATACCCTCCCGGTCATCTACCCTTCCTTGGCCGACCCTGACCTTGCTTGCGGGACTTGTGGATTTTCCAATCCACCCCGCCATTGTCTTGTGTCTGCTGCTCGACCCCGGCAAGCCACATTCCCATGCTTCCAGGCAGTAATTAACAGTTATAAAAAAATATTTTGTACAAATCGATAACGATAACGAAAAGCGCACCATAAGATGTACGCTCATTTTCAGTTGCGCAGTATGATTGTCTAGTACAAATATTGAAGGAAAATCAAAAGTATTTTAAATATTTTATTCCTGTAATTGGAGTTAAATTAGGAACAAAAATTTCTTAAACAAATAGTATTTCTTCAGAAATATTAGGTCCTGTATTTCACACTTTGTATTAATAAATGGTCACAGTATTTGCACTTGGGATACTGAATTCGGAAGAAAAGTAAAATCATTGTCAAAAGTCGTTACCTAATGTAACAGATTTTTGGTCCTGGAGAGATGATTTCTAAGTCGTGTGCTGATGTTGTCATTATGTTCTCTGCATGACTGACCTCTTCGCTCTCCGTCTAATATTTACATGGTCTCTCTCCGTGAATACTGTCGGCTCCTGCCTTTTATAATTACAACCAGGTTCTGTCTATTTTCAGCATTATTTTAATTTCAATCAATTGCTTTTTCCAACTACCACTTATTATTTCGTCATCACTAAGAGACTGTTTCGAGCGTGTTATAATAAAGGGATGCCTCATATATTTTGACAAAACTTCCCCCTCACCTCAACACGTAGAATGCACTTAGTTAAAGGAAATTTTTTTTCCGTATATGATGTGCCTTATTTATAACGCCGCAGTACATCACAGATACTAAATAATACAACGATTAATTAAGTCTTAACCATTCTCTGTTTAACTTATACTTGTTCAGTTCAGTATCTATATTCGGTCCGACCGCAGATTATTAGTGTTCTGCATTAATAATTACTGAATTAGTCAATTCACTATAGATTCTGACACTTAGAAGTTTATAGAGATTGGTTTTTTATTGTACAAATTACAACATAAGACTCAGAAATGGAAGAAGAAACTCGATATTAGATCGCATATATACTTTCTCATAATCTAAATATTAAGTCTCTGTTTCGCCACTGAAATGAGGCAAAATTCTTGGCAGGGTTCCGAGATTTTGACGCGTATTACTGTGGTGTCGAACGGTGCACTATGGTCGGTGAGGGTATATTGACGGTGCTTGGGGGTGGAGTAGACTCGTGATTTGTTAAGAACTATTGTTGAGAGGGTCCGGCGGTAGAAAGTTTTACGAAGTTGTGGGACAGAGACGTGAGGACATGTGTGTAGCAGATTCTGTTGAGTGACGGGTCAGTACCAAAAATAAGTCATTGAAAATGTAAATATGCCAGGCTCCTTTGAGCAAAACTATGTGTTCATGAAGAATAGGTCGGTAATGTGTTTAAGAGTTTAGCAATCAGGAAAATACCAATCATCTGCTGGTGCAATGTTATAGAAGTCAAAGTTAATTCTGCGGAACGAAAATAGTAACAGGACGAGTTTATAAGAAAGTGAAGTAAAGTGTTAATGATAATAAAAACAGAGTATAGTGTCGTTTTAATAGAAAGTGAAGTAATTTTAAGAAGTTCAAGTGGAAAGTGTATGCACAATATGAAGGAGAAGACTGCCAGACGTGGAAAAAGATGACAGTACAAATGCTCTTAGTAGTATTACAGAAGGGATTTCGTCAGCTACATTTTGGACAATCATAGATAAGTGAAAATTTCATAAACTTTAGGTTACACAGACTTGAAAAAGTTCACCAATTGGAAGAAAGGTTGTGTTGTTTCTTAGTCTTTAACCGTCTGTTATATAGGCCATATAATTTCTTTTATGAGAGTTGTAACAGACAAATTATTAATAATTTTGATAATATTGCAACAAATGTTTGCCTAAAATATCTGCCCTCGTCAATTTACCCCGAGAGAAAGATATATACGATATATATATATATATATATATATATATATATATATATATATATATTTGTTTAAAATTGTTCAAATAAATTTGTCTTTTTGTACTTACATCTTTTAATGATTATTAAATATTTGATATGTTAATTAAACATAAAGACTTTAATGATTTAACTTAACCCCGCAATGAAATTACTGGTCATAACATAAATGGCGCTCAACGGCTTGGCTAAATAATATAAAATATTAATAATTTGTAAGAAAATAAACCCCACAAGAAAACAATTTTACACCATTTTAATGAAAAAGCGAGTAGGAATGTTACGTAAGATTTGGAGAGTGAGTGGTGTTTTTCTAATTTAAGGGTATTTTTTAATTGACAATTGACTGCTTAGGTTCTTTTTATGGAGTTTCTTTCACCAGAAATTGATTAGGAAACATACTTACATTGATAATGTCCAAACGTTTCATTACTTCTTTCGTCAGTATTAAGCTATTTTATTATTATTATTAATTTTCAATCCTGACTTATATTTTTTATTTTAATAATTGACGTCTAGCTGTATCATTAACGTTTTCATATTTCATTTTTTACGTATATATTAGATCTTTTCTAAATTATATTTTTCTCACTTACGGCTTTAATATTAATACTAGTCTTAAAACTTAAATTTTTCGAACATATTAGTTATTGCGAGGATCCAGTGTGAGTTTTTACTTAATTGTAGAAAATGTGTCATTTTACCAGCTCATTTATAACATTTTAATAATAATTTTTATTACATTTCTTTCTTAAATCCGAAACGTTCACCGAAATACAACAACAAAATTACCTTTTTACAGTTTTGTACTTTAAATTTAGAAATTAAAGACATACATTCGCAAATTTATTCATTAACTAAACGCCTTGTTTTTCATGAGTATTTTTTTTTTCCTAGAATGGTTCCTGCCAACATTTTCAATGTATTTTTCTCGTTTAGTCAGATAACATTTTCGTCTAAGGGGAGCTAAAATTAAGAAGTTTGATTTCTCAGCTTTTCCCAATTACTCAACACTTAACAATTTTCACAGACAATTGGTTCAAAAACTCAGTTAATTGCCTCTCGAGTTGTGTCGCTCTACGCTCTTGTGTTTTTTTAGTTTTTTAGCACCTGAAGAAAGGAAGGTTCCCGGAAACGTTGTGTGGTATTTTCATCACTTCCTTTGTCCGTATTTAACTATTTTTCTTATTATTATAGATCCACTGTATCAGCGGATTGTATGTATTTTTAAAATATTTATTCGGATTACGAAACCATTTTTCTTCTAAAATAATCTGCAGGTTTTGTCACATAATTCTTCCAAGACTGACCCATGCTCGATAAATTTTGCACTTATGTAATAGAAAACGGAAACCATAAAACATTTTCCAACGCTAGTTTTCAAACCAAGTTTAAAGACGCATTTATTTAATTATTATTTCAGAATCGAAAGATGTTTGTAACGGCGAAATGTTTCTCCGTTTCTCGACTAATAGTCCGATAACCGACGATATCTGAAGCGCTGAGGAAGGATGTTCTGACGGAGTTCGTGCCGTCGCCAATTGGAGGAAAGTAACGTCATTACCTGTTTTTTCCCCTTTGACTTGGACTCCGCTGACTTAGCAGCAACATTCATTAAACGCGGCTCTGCAGACAACGGAGCACGGAAAGAATTCTTTTAATCAGTTCCTTGCTTTCTATCAGTCACAGAGGAGACGTTGGACTCAAGAGTTCCCAGTCGAATTATTTTCGTGGTAGCTAATTAGTTCTAAAAGGCATCATTCCATCTCTTTACAATATTATGAAGGTTTTTTCTATTCAATTAAATGTAAGGTAGAGGATGTTTCATCTTGAATGTTGAATAACGAATGAAATACGCTCGATATCCAACGTAAATTTACTGTTAAATTATACTCTGAAGGTGAAAATAATCTATACATAGTGTTGGAATTGCAGCAGAAATATGTTGATATTAACCGCTAACGTAGGTCAGCATTGAGGTATAGGAAATAGAGACAAATCTCAACATTCCTACAACTAGACTGAACTAAGCAGTCCAAGGTGCTTCTTAAACTATCCATAATTTGAATCTCAGGATCACCAGCGTTTGTTGCCTAGAAATGTAGGTCAGTTATTTTGAATTTTGACTTCTAATAGATACCTACTTACGTTTAACGAAGATCTACCACCTCTATTGTCCTTCTTATTACATTCAATTCAAGAATCGAACAACAAACATTTCCCGACGTAAAAAGTAGATCCTAAAAAATAAAACTTCATGGTTAAATATGATAATTTAGTTATACGTTGTTGACTTTGAGACTCCGTGAATAAACTCAGCAGTTTACTATCATAAATACATATTTTATTCTGTTTTCCCTTAATTATAAATAAATTTTTAATGTGCGATTATACTTCATTTCATTACTGTTTCCTACTGCATTATTAGTTTATCAATGTTAGCGTTCGTATTCTAATCGTTAAAAATAAATGAAAGCTACCTTAAAATATTAACATCGGCAAATAAAATATGAGGACGATCTGTGTTTGAAATTCGATATAAAAAATAAAAATAAAACTGTAAGATGTAAAACTATAATGTCGAGAGACTAAAAGATAAAAATAATTATACTGACGAAAGAAATTCAATTAGCCACAAATAGGAGAACAATAGAGTAAAAATTTTGATGAGTAGAAAAAACCAAAAACAGTCTCCAAGTTTATAACTTTATTAAATATATAGTCGGAAGCTTTCAACTCATTGTTATAATCATCCTGAATGAACATTAAAAACGTTACCACTTATATAAAAACATCAAGTTACGAATACATTGCAACACCTTCAGCATAACATACCTTCTTGTCTTATAATTAACATCACATTAACTTTAAAAGGTATTAGTACCTATAGGTACTTAGTCACTGCTATAAAACTATGTTGTTATTCAACAAGGTCTGTTTTAAAACTGCTCCATTAAGTGGTTCAGTGTGCAGCATTTCAATCGAAAATCGATACTATAGTAACGAAACTATGGTATCGATTTAACATATTGTTAATAATTATTTAACTATACATATATAACATTATACATGCATGTAAACATATACACTTCAACAAAGATGCCTAAAATAAATTTTAAAAAATACAATTGGTTACAATTTCTTATTATTTTTTTTAGATGTTTTACTTATCAATATTTTAAGTATCTCTGCATATTGTTTTTCTATTTCTAAACCTTCGTTTCTATTATTCACAATATTGTTTCTGTTTAGATTAATGTAAATTGCTTCTGCTATTCTAAGTTTTACTTTATGAATATTATTATGTAATATTTTAATATTATTAAAATCAAATTCGTGGTTAGTCAATTTTGTGTGGGTGGACAACGCTGTGTTGCTTTTGGCTGTGGGTTTTAATGTTTGTTTATGGTGATACATTCTAGTTTGGATGTTAGTTGTGGTATAACCTATATATGTTTTCGGGCAATTGATACAAGGGATGCTATATACCAGTTTGTCTTATACTGTTCCTCTGTCTTGTCTTTAACCTTAGTTAGTATGTTTTGTACATGGTTAACTGGTTTGACGGTTAATTTAACCTCATAAATATCATTCTTCCTAAAGGTATCTATAATTTTAAACGTCAATTTCTCTATATACGTAAAGCTGTAATACGTCGGTTGTTTTCTGTCAAAGTTTTCTGCAGCAGTCGTCGTTATTTCTGGTAATTTGTAAATTTCTGTGGTATTAACAACGCCCGTATTATTTATCGATACTGGTTTAAAAAAAGCTTTAATATTAGTTTGCGTAGGATCTTTAAAGTTCCCTGTGTCTACAAGTCTTTCTCTGTTTTCAATCAAAGTAGTCTCTTCTTCTATAGTATGCTCCTTTGTAGTTTGGTTATACAGGTTGAATTTAGTATTATGCCATTTTTTAATATTACTTATCCATAATTGAGATGTAATTTTCTTGGGAAAAAAACTATTTTGGAGTATATTAAACATGGTAGTTTTCAATGTGGAGTGAAAAACCGTATCAGTAATACAAATAGCTTTACGTATTAGGTTGTTTGCAACATTAATTATCCTATGTCTAGGGTGGTTAGAGTAATAATTTAGAATGGTATTGAGGGCAATAGGCTTCTTGTACCAGTTAGTCAGTATACGTCCATCGTTATTAATAATGGTCATGTCCAGAAAATCTATTTTGTTATTAGACATTATTTCCATCGTGAAATTAATTTTGGGATTCGTAGTATTCAAGTGGTTTAGGAACGGTAATCGTTCATCTGTATGTACAATCACCAACAAATCATTTTTGATTTTTTTCTACTCATGAACGTCTACGTCAACAGTCCTTTTTACTATAATGAGTAAAAATTTTATGAAGAGAATCATTTAAGAAAATGACAATGTCATGATTGATAAAGAAAATAATATTTTTTCGGTAAGCGGAAGACGTTTGTTTGGTTATGATGGGGTTATTGAACTGAAAATGAGCCTGCGTCCCTTTTGGGTCCAAAGAAGTAGGATACAGTGGACCCGTGGACAACAAGAATGCGTTAAATAGGTGACTGACAGCTTCGAGTGACGACCGAAATTATAAAAATCTGTTTCGCAGACGGGGACACCAAAATTTCAGGCATCTGGGAGAAATTCATTTAGAATTAAATACGATAGATTTCATTGGTTGGTATCTTGGCTGAGGCCAACCAGTGAAATTCAAATAAAATTAAATTCTGGTTATACCACTTACGGACTTCATATGAATTATAAGGGTAAACGACAGTTTGTAAAGAATATTTCGCGTATTTAACCCGAAAGTTATTCAGAAATTTTGTAGACAGTCGTCAAATATTCCTCAACTCTCAAATGGTTATGACAGTATTGAGTTAAATGCTACTAAATTATCTATCTTTAATCAAAATATTCAAAGTTTAAGAAATAAAAAACTTGATGTAGAATTGCTTCTATCTCGTCAGGATAAAATTGTATGTTCTTTCCTTGACGGAGCACTGGCAAAATGAAGACGAAGCTAATTGTTTTGTTCTAGAGGGTTATGCTAGGGTATAAAATTTCAGTCGAACAATAATGAAAAATGGGGGGTCGTGTATTTTCATTAAAAACGAGCTAGTAGAAAAGTGCAAAGATAGGCCAGACATTCGTAATCTCAGTCGTGAATGTGTTTTCGAGTGCAGTGCAGTTGAACTAACATTCGTTAATAATTCTATAAAATGTCATATTTTTATCAATTTACCGCAAACCGGGTAGCGATTGTGCGAGTTTTATTTCCCTTCTAGACCGTGTATTAAGTAAAATCAACGCGGAAAATAAGACTGTTATTGTATCAGGCAACTTCAACGTTGCTACCTGCGTGAGTCGAGTAAACGCGACCTTTAGACCATGATTAAATCCTACGGCATTTCCGTCACTAACTTGGATCCCACTAGAGTTGCCTTTTCAGAAACTTGCATTGACTATTTGTTGTGTAACCTTCACATAGATTCTTACAATGTTAATGTATAAGAAACAGGGTTATCCGAATCACAAGGGTATGTTAGTGAACATTAAGAGTGAAATAATCTGCAAACCTAGCCCTAAAGACTCAGTACTACTTACTAGAAACCTTAACTCCGCAAAACTTAGAATTATCGCAAATAGACTAGAGACCGTACAATGGGATTTTATTTTAGATGTTAATAAAACTAAGAATGCTAATGATATGTTCGAAACTTTTCTAAATTATTTCTTATTAGTCATCAACGAGACAGCTCCACTTAAATCAAAGAATAGACCCAATATCAAAGTAAAAAATTGGATAACTTGAAGGCATACTAGTTTCTCGCAAAAGGCTCTGCGAAATGAATAAATTTAAAAATATTAATTCATCGCCACAATTCTTGACTTTCTTCCGATCTTATAGACGTATCTACAGGAAAGTGCTTGTAGCTGCTAAAAATTACATACATCGGAGTATATAGCAAACTCAAATAACAAAATAAAAGCAACTTGGAAGGTGATTAAAAATATCTCAAGTAAAGTCAATTATAACGCGACAGATATAAAGCTTGTCGGCAACGGTAAAACTTTCACAGAGACGCTGCGGGTATATTTAATTCATATTTTGTTCATGTATCGGCTTAATTTTCTAACAATAAGCCATCAGAAGGTCGTGCTTTTTATAAACTGCTACAAAACGCCGTACCGAGTGTTGAGAATTCCATTTTCCTTCAACCGGTTACCAATATCGAAATAATAAACGTAATAAGAAAGTTAAAATGTACCCAATCTGCGGATATATATGGCATCTCAAGCAAAGTTGTGCTGACGTCATAACTACTCCCCTTCAAATCATATTCAACACGTGTCTTTCTACCGGCATTTTTCCCGACTCCCTTAAAGCTGCAAAAGTTATTCCGATCTTCAAGAAGGGTTCGCCTACCGGCGCATCAAATTACAGACCAATTTCCCTACTTCCGATATTTTCAAAAATACTAGAAAAAATTATACACAAAAAGTTACTTGAATTCTTGACGAAGTATAAAGAAATTACTCCCGCACAACACGGCTTCCTCAAACAAAAATCCACGAGCACTGCTGTGTACGAGTTCATTAAAATTATACAAAATTCCCTGAAAGTAGCCGGAATTTTTTCTGATCTCTCGAAGGCATTTGATCTTGTAGATCACAGCATACTCCTCCCAAAATTAGAATATTATGGAATCAGAGGCAACGCTTTGGCACTCTTTGAATCATACCTCAACAACCGGAAACAGAAGGTGGCCTTAAAAAACAAAGCTGGTGAGGTGCACTTGTCAGAATGGGAAGGCATTTCTTGTGGCGTGCCTCAGGGCTCAATATTAGGTCCACTGCTTTTTCTTTTGTATATTAACGATCTTCCAGAATATATGGACCCTATAAAATCTGTCTTATACGCAGATGACACTAATTTGTTAATTACGGACGTGGATTTAAATAATCTCATTGCAAAGATTGAGACTGCATATGGAGACCTAAATACTTGGTTCGCCGCCAATAAATTAACGCTCAATGTACAGAAAACTAAGTTAGTTCGTTTTACAACAGAAACCAACAACATCGTAACGGATAAGTTCTCTGATCATGCGACTTTCCTCGGCTTGCAGGTCGACAGTAAATTAAAATGGAACTTGCTCATTGATCGCCTCGTGCGCAAACTTAGTTCTGTTTGTTACTCATTGAGACTATTGATGCAACAAGTTGATACAAAAACTGCTTCACTAGTCTATTTTGCCTACTTTCATTCACACACGTGTTACGGTGTTGCCAACTGGGACAATTGTCCTCGTAGCGTGGCTGTTTTCAAACTGCAAAAATGAGCCATTAGAATTATATCAGGTTCAGATGATAGAGAAAGCTGCAAGCCGCTGTTCAAAAGACTTCATATTCTGTCTCTACCTAGCGCTTACATATTAGAAATACTAAAATTTGTTAAACGCAACATGAACCTTTTTGCAAGTAACGGGGACAATCAAGGCTACGACACAAGAAACCGTTCTGTTCCCAGGTCTGACAAGCGTTCATTATTCCGGTATCGCACTATTTAACAGCCTTCCTAAACATTTAAAGAACATCAACAACTACAAGGAGTGAAAAACTTTCCTTGTAAATGAAACTTATTAGTCCGTACGCGGATTTTTGAATCGGTCTCACATTCGTTGAACTGCCTTGCCTACAAAATTGCCGAATATGCTATAAATATGTAAATAGTTTGTCCAGTTTTCTCCTTTTGGTTCTGTTTTCCTGCCTCTGCTTTCTGTTTTAGTAAATATCTATGACGACATCCCTCTGTACCTAGCGACAGGAGATTAATACCAGCAAGTGATTATTGTCGTGTGCCTGTTTCCTAAAGATAGTGTGTATGATTGCAGTGACTAGATAAATGTAAACAGATTTGAATTTTTGTGTGTGTTTTTGTGTATTATATGTTTATGTGTAATTTATCTATATCCTCTTTAGAGGGCTAATTGTGAATAAATCTATGTATCTATCTATAAAGAAAGAGGTCGACAAAGCATCGGTACTTCACATGAAGATAATGCGAACGTTTATGTCCGAGAACTCTATGTCAATTTAAGTATACTACTCAAGTTCTTTATTGAAGCGAGTTGCGTGGAAATTATTAGAGATTGTTTGTCTCTAGCTAATTATCTTTAGGGATTTTTAATGTATTTTTTTGGGATGGGTGGACGAATCACAAAGTACGCGCAGCCATTGTGGCGTTATCAGAAACGTTAGTCGCGGATGTAGTCAATGATGACAAGCACTTCATCAATTAAATCCATGAACATTTTACCCTGATTGCGTCCATACCCTACATTCAAGAAATGACGATGTAGTTTAAATACGTTTTGCACGTCTACCACAAGAATAGAGGAAAAACAGAATGAAAGTTCACATATTTCTTAAGTAATTAATTTTATTACATTCAATCGTAAAAAGAGCAATTTCGCAAAAAAATTAATACTTGACATTACTGACACAAATTATTTGAAACATTTCTGTGTAGTTATATGTCCATCGCAGCAGTAATTTTGCAAAAAGAATTCTTATGATCGCCCTCTGGAATCATCTTCCTTTGAATTCCTAGAGTTATTCTCCTTGGAGTTCTCATTGGAAATATCCTCCCTGGAATTTTTTGAGTTATTTTCCTTAGAGTTCTCCTTAGAAATATCCTCCTTGGAATTCCTTGAGTGATTTTCCTTGGAGTTCTCCTTAGAAATATCCTCTTTGGAATTCTTTGAGTTATTTTCCTTGGAGTTCTCATTGGATATATCCTCCCTGGAATTCTTTGAGTCATTCTCCTTAGAGTTCTCCTTGGAAATATCTTCTTTGGAATTCTTTGAGTCATTCTCCTTAGAGTTCTCCTTGGAAACATCTTCTTTGGAATTTTTTGAGTTGTCATTCTCTCTAGAGTTCTCCCTTGAGTTGTCGTTCATGGAGTTGTTGTCTTCCCTTGAATTTGGTCGTGAGTTGTCGTTTTCTCTGGAATTATCATCATTTTCTCTGGAGTCTTCATTGTAATTCCTTCTAAGTGCTACTTTTCCTGTAACAGACAAATAAAACAGTATAGGGAAAATGAAATATAAAAAAAACTACAGAATAACTCTTCTAACTTACCTCTACTGAATTTATACTTGTAAAGCAATTTCAAATTTCAGGATTTCATATCTGATGCCCAATGATGACGTCCTTACATGGCGTAAGGTCCAAAACAGGGAACGTGAATTTTTGAATACTTAGTTTCATTTATACTATTATATTAAATTGGCATTTGTCTGACATCAAGTATAATCAAATTGGTCAATAAGTAAAAAAAATTGAATATGAAATATTCTGTTACTAAATGAAATACGTTTCGTCCCAATATGGGACCTCACAATCTAAACGTAATTTCATTTTATTTGTATTAATTATTTTAATATTATTTGGTATTTTGGCAAATTTAAAATTAAAATTTTTGTGAAATTTTTCTAATAAATTAGTAAAAGATCATTCACTTGACGAATTTCTAAAGTTGGGATGAAACGTTGTATTTTTTTTGTATAATTATATAAAATATCCAATTTTTCTAACTATATTCTGTAATATATTTATTTTTATTATAATCTTCCTCTCAAACATTTATTGAGAAACTCAAGAAACTTTCAGTTTAATTTATCCCTCACACCGATTTGTCGCTTCGAACGTAGCATATTTTTATATGACATCAAAAATGCGATATAAAATAATAAAAGTGTTGATGTTTAGAACGTATATTTATAAGTTTTATTACTTCAATACTTCTATGATATATAGGGTATATATATATATACATAGTGGTCACTCTCCTCTTATAGCATAGGAAAGGGACTGAAAAGGGGAATGCGGAAAGATAGAGCACGATAGCCGAGGATTTCCTAGGGCCCCCGGGCTGTTTTTTAAGGATCCTACCCGGCCATTCGCCTTAAAGTGATGCATAGAAAACCCTAGAAAAATCTGCATCAAGTGGATAGGGCATTTGGTACTTGTCCTACGGCCTTCCGGTGACGGGGGCGCAGCCTTCCCTTCTCTGTGTCTCGACCAGTTTAGGAGGCAGTTGGCCGATTATTCCAATAGGAATATCGGAAAACTCGTACCGTATGCCAAAGGTCTTCGACCTCGGAACATACACCTCTCAAAACTGGCGAGGTGCCTCGGTCTGTGAGAACCCAAGTTCAAATACAAGAGAGGTTGAAGCCCCCTTTGGCTCTCCTGAAAGGTTCACCTCCGAGAGAAGAGCTCTCACAGACTCCCTTGGCTTCCATGATCAACGATGAACTTAATATACAAAGGGAATCTTTATAAATAACTGAGACAGCTCCATAGCTTTCAATACTGATTAGACTGACAAGAACGGAGTATTAGTCTATATTCTTCGATAATTAGTCTTATCGAAATTTATCATTTTATCAGAATTCGTGTGGTTGGAGATAGAGTGAGAATCGTTTGAAATACTTAAAATACAAGAACAAAATTTACTAATCTATTATTTCCACTTATTGGATGTACCAGAGTTTCTCCTTACATTAGCGAGTGATGAAAAAAATAGTGTCGTAATTTACTTAATGTTTGGATGGCGCAGAATCCAATCTTTCGGAAGAAATAAATTTAACTTTGACTCATAATCCAAAGAACACTACGGTGAAGACTATATTGTATGTTCAAGTAAACGAGAAAAAAATGGCGAAACGCGCAAAGAAAAATTATGCATCTGTCCCTCTATTTGTCGAGTCAATACTCATCTTCATCAAAGAATCCAAACTTTGAACAAGTGCCATAGAATGAAAACAATTCTGCAGAAACTTAATTGTCGTATTTTAATTATTGTTTTAAAGTTAATTCTTTTGAGATTATTTTGAGTATTGTATTGACTGATAATAAATAACTATGAAGTAAGATTGTTTTAGACGCGGTAATACATTGTGTAGTGTACTTACCAGAAGCGCACTTCTGGGTGTTAGCATCGAACACGAGGCCCTTGGCACAGGAGAGCAGCACCTGCGAGTCTACCTCACACAAGTAGTATCGGGAAGCGTCGGTCTCGTGGGGGACATACACTGCCTTCGTCACTCCTTGCGGGCAGGCTGCTGACACCAAACCCACCACCACCAGGAGCAACAAACCTGTAAAAACTGTCCTACTCGTCAGTACATGCTTTCTACAGTTACTAAACAAGTTGGGGACAGAAAATTAATATTTTGTAACAGCCCAGCCAAAAAAAAAATTATTATCCAGAATACAACACACAGCAATCGTTCGGTTTGGAATGCTTTTCGACTATGGTTGACTGTGAAATAATTTGTTTTAATTTTCATAAATATGATGAATAGAAGATGCTCTGACGGATTTTGTTACAGTAAAAGTCTGTAGCAGTTTTTGTATAATCAAATCATATCGAAACTATTTACGTTACACTTGCCTTTTAAAGACAACTAAGATCTTGTTTCAATATCATTTGGAAAAAAGAAATTATTCCTCGGGAAAAATGAAACCTGGAACCATGTTGCTGCCTTATACTTTCCTAAAATCATGCTGTTGATTGGATGAGACTTGAATCGTTTGCTCTTCATAAGATGGAGAATCACAAATAAATGTTTAGTTAAAATGATCTTTTTGCGACCGTTTATAATGTATAACTTTAAAATAAGAACAAGAGAGGTAAGGTGAATATTCGAAATAAGCAACGTTGTGTAAGCTTAGCCTCGTAATGATAGGTGTTTTTTTTTTAAATAGAACTAATCACAGCAATCGTCATTGTGGCTTCATTTCATTTCATTGAATCTTGTACTAGTTATTATTTGAACACTAATGAAAATTCTCAACCTAGGTAAGGAAAACTATATACTTGCCATCAAGTTAAATATAATAAATATCCAAAATAGAATATAAGAGGGCAAATACTTTCGAGTAACTATTAGTTAGGAGTAAAATATTTACATCACCGAATTTTTCTCTACAGAAATATTTTCGAAAAACTCACCATTTTAAAAAGATTTGAAACTTTTTAAGTCATTTACTAATTTAATCGCGACAACACTTCGTTTTGTAGCATCCAAAAAGAAATGAAGTACATTTAACATACAGACAATTTTTAAAAGAGAAACGGTCAATGAATTATATATAAATAAATGTATTTATTAAGGTAGATTAATTTATTGAAATATGGTAAATATATATATATATATATAAAATTCGAAATCTACGGAGTATATAAAACGCGCAACTGACTACATCATGTTGAAATTCAATTGCAAAGTATAAATTAAGGAATTGTAAGACCTTATAGTCACAATAAAGACCTAATGCCAAATACAAGAAAAGCCTTTTTATTATAATGGAATTTATAGCAATTATTCTCAAGGCACCGTTCCAAAGACATCTACTCATATTCTAGTAATAATTGAAGTTCAATTTATTCTTTCAGTGCTTAATCTTTTAATAATTCCAATTAAGCGACATCCTATGATTTAAAGCATCTTTAATTTATTTTATTTCGACGTTTAAGGATTGGTTAGTAATGGAATACATCAAATATAATTAATAATTTCAATTATATTCAACATAGTATAGTCTTAACTTTCAAGATGGAAGATGATACTGTCGATGAGAAATAATTACAGCGCTCCAAAACAGAAACGAACTGAAGAATTATATATAAAAGAGTAGGAGATTTATATTTCAGGAACCAAAAATCCCTTAATAATGAATTCACAGGTCATGTAGAAGAAGAGAGGCAATGATGCGAATGTTACCAGTAAAATAAATATCATGACTACTCAACAAGTTTGGATTTAATTCCATCGTAAATATTGACTGTTCTCCCATTCAATAAAAATGTAGAACCTTAATATTTGCCACTTTTTAATGATTTTTTCTTAAATACACGTTTAGCGATGTTACGTTTCAGGAGTGAGACGCTAAATTGTGAGACTTTTTTCTAGCGCTTTCAAACTTGTTTGGTAAATGAAGTAATTAATTTTAAGAGAAAACAAAAACATGAAATTATATTAATTGCTTTTCAAATATAGGCAGATTAATTATTCGTTAATGAAACCCACGGATAGTTTTAGAATATATGTGCCTTGTTAGTAATAATAACATAAAAAATGCAATTACCTCTCATTTTCTAAGTTGGTTGAAACAACTCTGGAGAACCAGAACTGTCTGAGACGTTAGGCAGTTTCCTCGACGGCTTACTGGAAACTCTGAAACTGTAGAGAAGCGCATCATCTTTTTATCCATCTTCAACAACACTACGTCAACGGCGTTAATCCAACACAATGACGTGCGCATTGAGACTCATAAATGTTTTGAGAAAGATAAGCAACAATAGTATCTCTTAACAGACTCGTCTTCAGCAATAAATCTCTCATTTGCGGATGATTAGAAACCATTTATTATTCAGCAAAAACCTTTAAATTCCATCTGGAAAGTTTGATACACATATATCTGTGACTAAATAAATGTTTTCGTTCAAAGTAAATGAAAAATGAAAACGTGAAATGAGAATAATGAGATATTTACTAGACTCGTCTTAAATTATAATTCTCTTTGAAAAAAGAATAAATAAGATAAATGTAAGGAGACCAATTCCTATGCTTGTTATCTTTACAACTTGTAGATACAGCTAAGTAGTAACACGCAGAAACATTGTACACATTCATAATAATTCCTATAAATTTGTGCTTATTTACAGCACGTCTTTTTCTAAAGAACGATATTCCTAAACACAGTGAAAAGTCCGGAGAGATTTTTATATGAGTGAGGTTTGGTTATATTTGACATTTTCATTGTGCAATCCGTTTACGGGTTCAGGAAATTTATGAAAACAATATATCAATTTCCAGGAGACTTAAACAAGTTTTCTTCATCAGGAGCGAAGTTCTTAAATGTTTTCTTCATTATTGGAAATTACTTCAATAACAGGGGCATAAAAATTAATAAATGACACTCAATAGTAATAACCCAGGGAAGTTTTATTTATAGTCCCATACCAAACGTGGAATTCCTTGAAATATCATGTCTTTACGTCTGTATAGTTAAAATTGAAGGAATAAAATACTCCAAATCAGACTTTTTAAATTATATAATTAATTTAATCAAGCTACATTTTTCAGTCCTTATGTGGACCCTCATCAGACTTGTGAAAAAAATGATCATGAATTGATCATAAAACAATGCAAGGGTATTTAAAGATTAAATTAACGAACAAAAATAAAAAGGAAATTGAATCATATAAACCAAGTTATATAGATTTATTTATAAATAGAAAGAATTATGAATCGTGTATTAAAATTTTGTAAATATTACTTAAGGAAACAGTATCGCTATTGATATTCAGTGAACGTACATTATGGTTAATGTGAAACATCTCAGACACGAATCTTATTTTTTTATAATGGCTATCTATATCTAAAAATTGGAAATTGTCCCATTTTATTTTAGGGCAACAGGCTACATGAGGGTGATCCACGTTAGACAACTCCCCTTTAATAGCATAGGAAGGGATTTGAAACGGGGGATGAGGAAGGGTAGAGGAAGGTAGCCAAGGGTTACTAGGGCCCCCGGGCTATGGTTTAGGGATCCTACCCGGCATTTGCCTAAAGAAATGCAGGGAAAACCCTAGAAAAACCTGCATCAGGTAGGTCGGGCATTGGGTACTCTCCTCCGAGAGAACATCCCTCGCAGGTTAGCTGCGAGAGAATCCTCTCGCAGGCTTTCTCTCCCCCTCCTTCCTCCTCCCTATCTCTCCTACATTTTTTTAGGGCAACAGGCTACATGAGGGTGATCCTCATTGGGCAACTCCCCTTTAATAGCATAGGAAGGGATTTCAAAGGGGTGATGCGGAAGGGTAGAGGAAGGTAGCCAAGGGTTACTAGGGCCCCCGGGCTATGGTTTAAGGATCCTACCCGGCATTCGCCTAAATAAATGCAGGGGAAACCCTAGAAAAACCTGCATCAGGTAGGTCGGGCATTGGGTACTTGTCCCAAGCCCTCCGATAGCGGGAGAGGAGTTTGCTGTGGGGACGCAGCTTTCCCTTCTCCGTGCCTCGACCAGTTTAGGCGGCAGCTGGCCGACTATTCCAATGGGAATAGCAGACAACTCTTACCGTATGCCCAAGGTCTGAGACCGCGGAACATACACCTTTCAGAACAGGCCGAGGAGCCTCGGCTTGTGGGAACCTTAGTTCAAAAACGGAGAGGAAAAGGCATACCCAAAGGTAGCCCCTTCGTATCTCTCCTAAAAGGTTCGACCTGCGAGAGAATATCCCTCCCAGGTTACCTGCGAGAGAATTCTCCCGGATGTCTGGATTCGTAAAATGTCTATCTCACCTACATTTTTTTAGGGCAACATGCTACATGAGGGTAATCCGCTTTGAGCAACTCCCCTTTAATAGCATAGGAAGGGATTTGAAAAGGGGGATGCGGAAGGGAGGAGGAAGGTAGCCAAGGGTTACTAGGGCCCCCGGGCTATGGTTTAAGGATCCTACCTGGCATTCGCCTAAAGAAATGCAAGGTAAACCCTAGGAAAACCTGCATCAGGTAGGTCGGGCAATGGGTACTTGTCCCACGCCATTCTGATAGCGGGAGAGGAGTTTGCTGTGGGGACGCAGCTTTCCCTTCTCCATGCCTCGACCAGTTTAGGAGGCACTGACAGTTTGTCTTGTGAAAGTTTTATATAATGTCTATGTTCTCTGAGTCTAGTGTTAATGTTTATTTTAATTTTATCTATTGCAGTAATTAAATTATAGTTTTAAAATATGTTACGGCAATTTTATTTATTCATTTTCTTAAATTTTTGTTCATTTTAAATATAGTACTTCTACCGAGCATTTAGGAGATGTTATTTTTAACTTGGCCGCCTAGTATGGTGTAGAAGCCAGCGTCATTGCCTCATAAAGATCCCAGGTTCGAATACTGACACGGATGTCGTGCGTGTGTCTATTCCGCTTTCAGCATTATCACTCAACCCAATTTTGAGCTCACGCTGCACGGTTTAGTACTGGGTCCATCATAATCATAACCGTTGGAAAAAAGTTCTGATATTTTTTTGCAAGTGTAAAAGAAGGCTGCAATGTTAAAGCAACACGTACAGAACGAGGATATGAAAAACCCGCATATAAAATGAAAATGTTTAATTAATTTTTACAAAAGTGTTTGTATATTGATGTAGGTCGTTCTAAAACTGCTAGGTTGAATTCTCAAAGAAAAGATTTAATTTACTGTGCAAATATTTCTAATTGGTCACGCCATCACGTGAGGTTTAGTTTAAGGAGCCTCCACCAGGTGTTCCTTGGTCGTTGACTGTGTTACGACCAGGGGTATATATAGTGTGTTCAGCTTCTGAATAATCCACTTGCGCCTTTAGTGTCAGCGTGGTCAGACTTCGAGCAGTTCGCTTGCGCCTTCGGTGTTTGTGTGTCCTGCATCGAAGGAGTTCGCTTGCGCCTTCGGTGTTTGTGTGTCCTGCTTCCAATGAGTTCGCTTGCGTCCTCTAGTTGACCGAATCTGCTGCTTCCGTCTCATTTACTTCCGAGTTGTTGTCCATCTTTATTTGAGCTACAGATGAGGTGAAGCATCATTTCATTGAGCATCCATCGTTGATTTCAGTGTTTGGAATCCGTGAATCCTTTACCGGCAGCCGTTCATTCTGAAGCGGCTGAACTGAGTAAGCTGTCTTCACTAAGGAGTGAATGGACCCGGCGGTTTCATAGCTTGCATTGATGTTGTCATCGTTACTTACGCCTCCACGTGTAGTGACTTCAGGACCAAGTGACTAGAATTTGGGCGTCTAAAGTCAATTGTTAAAGTTTCTTTCCGGAGCTAACAGTTTCTGGTCGTCCATTGGCCGGATTTTGACTACCACGTTTCACCACGCGCGTCGTGTTTAGTGTGCTGTTGTGTTCTCTTTGACAATTTGTGTTTTTGTTACGTGCTTCGGACATTCTACGTTGCTAGTTTTTCTCATTCATGGGTCATAAACACGATCTAATCATGGCGGAACGTCTTCAGCTCGGTACTGCCAAAATCAAACAGGGCAGCAATCCTCGCTATATGTGGGAGCCGTGAGGAACTTGTCCGAAATCGACCTTGATTCAGTCGAGGCTCATGTGGAAATACTTCCGTTGTACGAAAAGTGTTTCAGGGAGCCTGAAGTCTCTGATGTCCGCTTCTGAGAGGAATATTCTGACCCTGCATCATCTGCGAAATCAATGCGAGTCCCATCAACAACTGATTAAAGTGCTGTGGCGACTAAAGTGGGCACACGGGGAGAGTATCTCACCAGAAAGGCGATGAGGTATGGTGAAACTTTAAATTTGATGTAAACATTCCTGTAGTTTTATAAAGAAATTTTATTTTTTAATATTGCCATAGCTTTCAAACTTTTCATTCTCTCAATTTCATGCCAATAAAATCAGGTGTATGAATTTACATTTAAAGAACTCGGAACTAATTTTAATCCAAAATTTGATACTATCTTTGATAGGTGAACAGAGCTTCGTTGTAACTCATTTTTTATAGTCTTTTACTTTCTAAATCGACGATTATTAAAACATTCTATTTTTTGTTTTAAATCTACCCTGAATTTCGACGTTTCAGTTAAGAAAGATTCACTAATGTAATTAAGTAAATATTTCCTTAATTGATTTTTATTTAATTTCTATAGGATATCATATTTAATTTTTGACTTCAGACTTTCATACGAAATCCAAATCGTTGGTCGTTGATCTTTATTTGTGTCGAGTTATTTCATTTAATCTTAAATCTCTAAAGTAAGGTGTGTAGATTACTAATTAATGACTTCCAATCTTTATAACAGTTGACTCATTTCTAAAATTCACATAAGCATTGGGAAAACTAAGAAACAAGAGTATTTTAATTTCCACGTCTTGTAACATATACGTATGTTACCAGTAAAATAAATGTCGTGACTACTCAACAAGATTTTTGGGTTCATTTAATTCCATCGTAAATGTTGACTGTTCTCCCATTCATCAAAATGTAGAACCTTAATAATTTTCACTTTTTAATTATTTTTTTTCTTAAATTCACGTTGAGTGATGTTACGTTTCAGGAGTAAGCCACAATTGTGGGACGTTTTTCTAGCGCTTTAAAACTTGTTTGGTAAAACTATTATTTAATTTCTGATCTATTAGACCAGAATTGTTAGTGATTCTGCGTGTGATCAAAAATCCGGAAAGATTATGGTTGTCATGTGTCATTAACAGTAAATCCGCTAATGCCGAGATACTGTCGTGAACAGATAGGTAATCTTTATACAATTATGACGAAATCTCAAATGACGCAGTTTTTCGATCGTTTTGAGCAAATCTTGGAGAAACAATAATTATGTTGCTTTCTCTTCTTCAGATTATTATTTCTACATTACTTTTCTTTTTTATTTCAGAGTATCTCTCGTTATTTTTAAGTGTTCTCCGTTTCTTCCTACAACACATGGTATCTTACCTTTCGAATTGCCTAATGTATTGAGTACATGACCCTTAGTACTTCATACATGTTATGTGGTGGATTCCTCATAATTGAAAACTTCTAATTTTTAAATCATTACTTATTTTATTCATGACGTATTTTTCTTTCACGATTGACGGAGTGTTATTTCACTGCCGATATTAAACCCAAATGGTTTATTTTTACTGTTTTCTTTCTTGAACATTTATTAAGGTTAAAACATTACATCGATTTCATTTCGACCAGTGGCTGATTATTCGTCCTGCACTCAATTTTATTTAATGTAGGCTCCAAATGGGATAACGGCCCCTTGGAAATCACATTAAATTACAGAATTAAAACATCATTCTATACGGCATTGACAACCTAAATTTAGTCTAAAACTGAAGTGCGATTTATCCACACTTCCAATATAATAATTAAGTTTTCTTAATATGTTTGTAATTACATATTTATATCTTTGTCTTTTCAGGTGTTCCGTACTCTCTGACTTTAGGGAAGAGCTGACTTGCGTCAGCATTTATTAACGAAAACATTAAAATGATAGCTGAATAATATAAAACAAGTCACTTGGTCCTGCAGTCACTACACGTGGAGGCGTAAATAACGGTGACAACATCACTGCAAGCTATGAAACCGCCGGGTCATTTCTCTCCTTACTGAAAACTGCTTACTTAGTTCAGCCGCTTTAGAATGAACGGCTGCCGGTAACGGATTCACCCGATTCCAAACACTGAAATCAACGATGGATACTCAATGTAATAATGCTTCACTTCACCTGTAGCTCAGATAAAGATGGACAACAACTCTGAAGTAAATGAGACGGAATCAGCAGATTCGGTCAACTAGGGGTCGCAAGCGAACTCCTTGGAAGCAGGACACACAAACAAATCGGAAGCCATATATATTACTATACATGAAGTCATATGTATATATGAATGTAAAATCACTGTATGTAGTATTTAAAATTAATTACTGTTTACCAGTGTACTTTATCTCAGATTGAATTTATTAAATTGTTTTAGAAATTTTAATATTTTAATATTTCAGCGAAACCACTTCGATTCTATTCCTACTTTTGTTTAAATTTACAAGACCAAATATTTTCGAAATCTCATCCTCCTGCATGTGAATTATTCCAGTTGTTCGTCGTTATAGATAATTATCATTTTCCGATACGAAAACCCTTATTTTAAGATAATGAAAAGTCATAGGCAAGAAGCCTAAGCAGCTGTTTATTGAAGGTGTCTAAACATACGTAGGAGTTTTCAAAAAATGGATGCATCTTATTTAAAGAAATCCTTTGTATTTTTAAGTTAACTGTAATAAAAACTAGAGTATAAAATAACAATTATTAATGTTTAATATTATTTTGAGATGAAATTAAGGGAGAAGTTCAATGTTTGCGTACGTCGTCTGCTGTTTCACCTTTGATTTCACGTCACTCAGAACACATTCAGCTGATTTTACGTGGGAGCAGAAATAGAAGTTTTTGAACACGCAAATTAACAGCTATAAATAATTACCTTTGGGGATTTAAAACTCAATTTTCCATGAAGTTATTGGGTACCAGCAGCTTGACTACGAAGTTTTACGCACAAACATTGCAGTTTTTCCGGGTTTAAATATATTATTAAATTCATGAGACGTCTCTTCCATCATATTATTGTGGAGTTGAGATTTTCTGCTTTCAAAACAGAACTTCTCAAATAACACTACATATAACGGACATATATGAAAGTATTTCACAGAAAAGAAAACTTAGGATAATGATTTTTTTAGCTTACTATTTTTCTTGTCTAATTTTCTTCGAAATTTGATTTTTATGATCATTACCCGTGACACAGTAGTTGGTAGTGGCTCCTATTGAAAACGCGTAGATCACATGATTTTTGCTGCTTCCTAGGAACAGTGTAGTTAAATACGTTTCACCACTGCTTTTGTTGACCGCGTAAATTGTTAGATTTTTGTTACTCACAATGATAGATAGATTTATTCACCATTAGCCCTCTAAGGAGGAAATGGGATTCGTCACAAATGTACAGTAGATAAATTACACATAAACATATAATACACAAAAACACACACAAAAATTCATATCTGTTTACATTTGTCTAGTCACGACAATAATCAATTCCTGGTATTAACCTCCTGTCGCTAGTTACGGAGGGATGTCGTCATAGATATTTACAAAAACAGAAAGCAGAGGGAGGAAAACAGAACCAAAAGGGGAAAACTGGACAAACTATTTACATATTTATAGCATATTCGGCAATTTTGTAGGCAAGACAGTTCAACGAATGTGAGACCGATTCAAAAATCCGTGTACGGAGTAATAAGTTTCATTTACAAGGAAAGTTTTACACTCCTTGACGAATGAGTTGTAGTTGTTGATGTTATTTAAATGTTCAGGAAGGCTGTTAAATAGTGCGATACAGGAATAATGAACGCTAGACTCGTAGAGACTGAGGCTGTGCTTGTCAGACCTGAGAACTGAACGGTTTCTTGTATCGTTACTTGCAAAAAGGTTCATGTTGCGTTTAACAAATGTTAGTATTTCTAATATGTAAGCGCTAGGTAGAGTCAGAATATGAAGTCTTTTGAACAGCGGCCTGCAGCTTTCTCTAGCATCTGAACCTGATATAATTCTAATGGCTCGTTTTTGCAGTTTGAAAACAGCCACACTACGAGGACAATTGTCCCAGTTGGCAACACCGTAACACGTGTGTGAATGAAAGTAGGCAAAGTAGACTAGTGAAGCAGTTTTGGTATCAACTTGTTGCGTCAATAGTCTGAATGAGTAACAAACAGAACTAAGTTTGCGCATGAGGCGATCAATGTTCAAGTTCCATTTTAATTTACTGTCGACCTGCAAGCCGAGGAAAGACGCATGATCAGAGAACTTATCCGTTTCGATGTTGTTGGTTTCTGTTGTAAAACGAACTAACTTAGTTTTCTGTACATTGAGCGTTAATTTATTGGCGGCGAACCAAGTATTTAGGTCTCTATATGCAGTCTCAATCTGAACAGCGAAGTTGACACCTATTCAGTATGCAATCTACGGCTTGGAAATGGACTTTAGAATATAGTATTTTGTCATAATTTCCACTAAATAATTGAACTTCTGAAATGTTTCCCCCCAAAATCCGGCAATACTCTCTCAGGAAGACCGTTTTGTTGGCGTCTCCCGCAGCTTCCCAAATATTCTCAGGAGTTATCCAATCACGAAATTTATAACTTTACGCGGATTCGAAAAATTGAACAATAGGATTGTTTGTATCAACCAGTGAAAAAATTTCATCAGGTCGCCTAATAAGCAATACTACATTTCCATTATTGGCAATTGATTCACACTTTCGCCAATCAATTTTGTTTAACTGAGAATGTTCAAAATGTTAATGTGTATACAAAAATTCTGGCTGAAAAATGCATATATTAAAAAAAAATGGGAAAATTCCTAAATTAATTATGCAAAAAAATGAGTTTTATGCAGACATGCTTAAAAAATAATAACTTAATCTAAATAAATATGAATTTAAAAATGCTGGACGTTTCGACGTGGATTAACGTCTTTTTTAACGGCGAATAACCGCCATTTTAAAATAAGTTTAAATTTAACTTTTCGAACTTCGTATATTTAGCATTATTTTTTCAAACGACGTGAATCTTTTTTGTTAAATAACTGAATTATTCATATCTGATCTATATGCAAAATTTATCACGTTTAAAATGTACAAAAATCGTTCTAAATTTTATTTTTGTATGTATAGGGTTTTCAAAGACATATTTTGTTTTTAATATTTAATCTAAAATTCATTATAATTTCTGGTTGCACAAAAATTTTTACTTACATTTGAGACGCCGTGTACGGATCGTACAAATATACGTCTAAATGTATAATTTCTATTTTTTGAACCGGATCAACCTTTTTTCTCAATAAGGCGCTAATAAAACTTTTCCAATATGTGTCGAAGATTTTGGTTGTAACTGATACTTGGACGGGGTGTTAGGTAAAGTACTACGTAGACGACCACATCAAATCAGTCAAACGAATGATGGGGAGCCTTTATTCCCGCGATTCATTGCGGTAAGCCCGTCAGAGCGGGAAATCGGGCGACTTTTTTCTAGACTTCAATCCAGCGTACAAATACGCTGTTTGTGGCTGTCGCACGAAATTCCACATTGCAGCCGACAACTGTGATGTAGCCTGGCAAAATGTGTTGAACAGCAAACAAGTTTCGTAGTCACAGAATTCCCCTGTGGTGAACGTGCAACCGTCCGGAAAACATTGTTATTTCCGACAATAGCGTATGCTCGGAGTAGCAATTGTACGGCAAATGAGTAAGCCACGGAGAATTGCGTGACTCCTGACGAAAAATAGTCTTGGTCGGTGATGGAAGGTAGTTATCCACACTAATGAATTATTCTAAACTCACACTTTCTAGAACAAACACTTCACACACTTCGAGTGCAGTCACGAGTTAACATCGTACGCTGAACTAGGAGCATCACAATCAATGGCTATTGGACCTCAAGTTTAATTACGGAGATATTTTTGTAAGATTAATTACATTTTTCAGGTATTTCTCTGTTAATAAATGAGTAAGCTGAAAATTTATTTACTTATATATCTTATATATACTTCTACACAGAAAACAAATGAGTTATGAAATACAAATCGAAAATTTGTTTTTAATAAAATGAATGTTAATTTAAAAAACCTCAAATAATATAAAAAATGAGATTTCGGCTGTATTATAAGCCATATTTCTCCGTTATTTGTATAAAAATGGTAACAAACTATCAGTTCTGCAAAATTTCAGATTTATGTTTAATCTCGGAAAAATGGATAGTTGTAAATCTATGTTTATAAATGAAAAATATTGACTGTGGCTCCCCTATTCATATATAAGGTCATACTACTAGGTAGGAATAATTGGAAAACAATTGTGTCAAATAAAAATATACAGGATCACAACACAAGGACAATAACTAATTATTTAAGAACCATTGTTCAAGAAAATGTAGTGTTAGGGACCCTTTTGTACTTGGATTACAGTTTCACAAAAAAACTTCCACTTCTTAAAATTGTGTCCAACTAATATACTTAGAATTAGGCTAATAACATATCTTAGTAATGAGGTTGTGTATAAGATATCTTAACTGTAATTATTTTATAATAGCAAATAAGTAAAAAAAATGTACATTATTGCTTGTTGAATTTTTCTTATTGATTTTCTCAGAATGCAAATTTTGGAAACTGTTTCCCAAATAACTCTTAATTTTGATTTGTTTATAAATTTCAGTAAAAATTTACATTCTACAACATACACTAAAATAAATAACGTAGTGTAAATATATTTAAAGTTATTAATATTTTTAAACCTCAAAAAATTTGGTTTATTTTGTTCCCTAAATATAATTTATAATAAACCGACTTATAAACTGAATAACTGAAAGATTCTATTAAATGTTCTATCCTAAAACACGAAATAAATTAGTGAAGTAATTTTAATTATAAATTGAGTTATCAAGGAAATAGTAAAATGAAATAATTTTTTAATGATTTCTGAAATTAAAAAACTTATATATTTGCAAAAAATGTATGATACTTAAAACTATGATTTATTTAAAGGATAGAAGCTACAAAAAGTTATAAAATTTTTATATATACAGATAATCTTTGTACTTTATGAGATATGCATGTCCAAACTTTGCCTATATACAGCATGTGATAACTGTACCTACGGTCCTGACGGTCACAAAACCACTGTTTAAAGGACAGACAAATATATCGGGGTATTGTGTAGCTATTTAAGATACTTTTATATTTGAATTGCGTAAATGTTTCATAAGTAATTATGACTTACAACCTGGTGTTATTTATGCAGAGAAACCCTTCGCGTTGAATATTTCCCTGTAAAATTATTGCGAGATTATTTTTAAAATAAAACCATTAAAGTTTAATGTAAATGCTTAAGGACTGAAATATAATTAATCTCCTTTGTAATGTTACTATGAAGGCAGAGAAAATATTATTTGGAAAAACACGAATTTATTTACCAGACTACTTGATCTGCAACTATTAATAAAGATAACAGTGGTGAAAATAAGGAATATTTTACTAAACACAGTATGTATATTAATATGATCGATACTGAATTAGGATAAAATATTTTAAAGAATAGTTTGGGAACTGCTTGGAAACTCTTTAGCATTTGCTGACACCTGACAAACGATCAACATTGGATAAGTTTCTACACCTCACCTGATGCTGAAATGAGAAATCCTGGAGATTTCCTGTTATCTTATCACGTGGTTAACAGTAAAAAAATGGAAAATGGAACGTATTCCAACTAATATCCAAGTTGACCGCGAGCAGCATCTGTGCGGACCAGCTTATCTACAGAATCTAGATTTGATAAACAGCGCATGATTGTTTTTCTATTTATTTATATGTATCAGAATTCATTTTTGTATCATAAATGAATGCTTTAGAATAGTTTGAAGATAGTGAAAATATCAATTACGCAAAACTTAATTCTGCTGAACTACGTCATTTATCGTCAAATAAGAAGGCCCACTTTCCGAAAGATATGTGACTGAACTGCCTTAATATTCCTTCTGAAGATAGCGGTAGATAATGGCCGCAGAAACGTCAACATAGAGAAGTCCGTAATTATATATGTTCTTTTATCTTCACAAAATTTTTTCGTCCCTTACTGAATACAATACACAATAAACATTTGGTTCGGATTGTTCATTCGACTGCAATTGTGTATGAAAGAAAAGAACTCCTGTTGTCTTAATTTCTGTTAGGAAGCAATCTTAAGTATGAAACGTTTTATAGATTCTACGTCGTTCAAATGCAATTTAAAAATAGATATCTGGCTTAACGCTAAGTCCGGAGTAATATTTCTGCACTCGGGGGAAACCCAAATCTATTTGGCGCGTTGTATTAATGAGGAAGAGTTCATTTTTTCTGACCATGAGATTACCAAGAACTCTTTTCACTTCAATTTTTACAGTTATAACTTGGCACGAAAAATCGTTATGGGAATTATTGAAAGGTACGGAGTAATCAAAGCTGTATATTCTATTCTGTTCAAATTCTGTTGAAATAAAATTAACACTAACATCAAAAAACCAACTTATCTTGTTAGATATGACTAAAGATTCAAAATGAAAATTCATAAATTATCATTTACTTCATTACAGAATGGAAAATTGTAATGTCGCCCGCGGAGCGAACGAAAGAACGTTGTGCAGCCTGCGCCGTTGCCGTCTACTTCGAATACGAGAAAGGTAAACGCTTTTCCTTCTAAGTATATGACGCTCCCGATTAAATAAATACCAGTGAATCAAATTTGTCCCGTTTTATGCGAGGTGTTTTTATTTGAAGGCTGTCCTTTTGTTATTTGCCCAGGATCATGAATTTGAATTCAATTTTTTTTTTGTTTTAGACCGAAAATTCAAAGGGAGCAGAAATTTTCTTATTGAAATTTAATTTACTTGTATCACTAAAACTGAAGTTTCTAAATACGAAACTCAAACCACAGATTATTAATTTCGTTCAGTCCGACGTAATGCATTGTTTTCAAGAGCTTGTGGCAACATTCTCGGTATGAAACGGAATACCATCATAGTTTTGGCTTCTCAGATTAAAGCTCAGGGGTATAACAACTACCAAGTTCTCGCATATTACATAAATTAAAATTTAGGGCGTTAGTATCAGTGATCAAAAGTTTTAATGTTCAATTCGAATACTCATACACAAATAAAAGGTGTAAAAACAGATTTTTTTATTACCTTAAACGAAAACAATTAAGTGATTTACTACCAAAATAAGATGCTGAAATCAGTTGGGAAAGGAAAAAAACAGAATAACTGTGATTCGATTTTATATAGGGGACAGATAATTTCATACTAGATGAGAAGGAGTTGGAGAGAATTAATCATTTATCGAGTGTGAATCGAACGGGGTCAAATTTATCATATTTTATACGTGATATAGAATCCATTAATTAAAATCATATTATTTTTTTGTGACATTTCGCTTTTGTTTGAATTCACAAACCTTGGAGAACAGCGATTAATATCCCCGTTCTTTGGAATTTATTGAAAATGGTGTGGTGAAAATAGTCTAGAGGAATATGGTACGGGAAAGACGAAGTTATGAATGATCAGCGGCTTTTTCCGCGATTACGTTGTTGTTTTGAACGTTAGGCCTGTTTTTACATTTATTTTTAACGAATGCTATTTCGCTTTTACCGTTAATTTAGTATATTTTTCGTGCTTGCCGGTTATCTTGTTCTTCGATATTATAATTATTTACTTTCTTGTAGTAGGAATTGTTTGCCTTCCTTCAGTTTACAACAGTTTTTATAATACATTATTACTTCACTTTTGCCTACAATTCTTGCCTGACAGTATTATAAATCAAATTACTTTGATTGTATCGATGATGCCAAACTTAATTATTCTCATTCACATAAACGGCCATTAGAATACTATTCAGAATAAATAATCGTGCTCTTTAAAAAACTGGGAATATTAACTTTATCAAGTGCATATATTTTAGAAAACATAACATTTTAAAAAAACGACTTCTCAGGTCATTAGCGACTCATTATGGGCAGATATATTTGCCTTGTCGGGGGACTAATTGACGAGTTTCTCTCATGCACACAAACATCCACGCTCTCGCTGTGATTTGAACCAGAGACCTCTGTTATTCGAGGCAGTCTCGCTGCCCCTACACCACAGGGGATCGACTAAATTTGTTGAACTTAACGATAATTTGGTTTTGATTAACGGAGACAGCCACGAATATAAAACGAGAACACGCTTGCGTCTTAGAACTGGCAACATAGGCTTCACCTTTACCAATGTAGCTTTCATTATCCGTGATTAAGTTATTTAACGGTCTACCTATGGATATAAAAAGAACAAATAGTATTTATTATTACTTTTTATTACTAAAAGTAAATATTTCCTATTGTCTGGTGCGTACTACTCAAGTAAATGAATACCTTAAGCGTAGCGTAAGCAGTTGATTTGGACTACGATATCCACAGAAGTATGGGCGTAATCAAGATCTAAGTTACTGAGAAACTTAATGCTGACGAAATAATTTTAGTTTTTACTTAATCTTCTCTCCTTTGGTTTCGTGCGTGAATTGACGTGACTCACCACGACTATGACCAGAGCGTGACATAAGTGTTTGTTTTTCTGAGAAAAATGTGTATATATACGATTACGATCTGTGGTGAAATAAATGTTTGTGATTTATGATCGTGTTTATGTTTCATGTAAATTATATGAATACTAAAGTGACAAATTAAATTAATTGACGATTATTTTTAATTTTTTTTTATAATTTATGTAACGATTTTTCCCTCCTCGTTTATCTATGTAGGCCTATATTAATCATTTTCTGTCTTGTATTTATTTACCATATTCTGTATACTCATTTACAAAATTTTTGCTTTTCATGATTTTTAATACATACATATATATCATTTTCTTGGATGTTATTTTGTATTTTCTTTTATATGTATTATTCTTGCGTATGCTAATATTTTCTCGTCGTGACCAAAGCCACCAGCTTGACTTGGTACGAGCTATTACCAGAAATAGGAAACAATAATTTAAAGGAAATATAATAGGAAAGTTTGGTAAAAGGAAGGAGTTTGGCGTCAAGATTGCATGACGCTCCCAGAATAGGCGGAACGGTGAATCGGGTTCATTCCTTTATAAAGAATATATTTTGGATAGAGGTTGAGGATACAAGAAATTGAAAGTCAGGTTGACCATCCCTGGTGAGTGCACTGGTCAGACTGATTTGTAACGTGCATCTAGAGAGCGCGAAGCGTCTATCTCCTATCCAAAGGTCGCAGCAGCTTCCAAGAAATAACCAATGCGGTTACAGAAATTTAGAGTACTATCATTGAAAAGGTTCGATGTGTGGCGTTCATCAGACCCACGGCGTACCTACATCCGGCTAGCTAAATAAAACATTGAATAAATGTATCCTTAATAATAATATTACAGTATGTCTGCGTGATGTCTGTTTTTTGTTACATTTATGTATTTTAAATTTGTTTACTTTATTGTTGTGTTTGTTGACTATGTAAATTTATTTCGTCCGTCTTATTTCCTCGGTAGTGGACTAAGGGAACCAATTAATAAATATAAATCTAATGCACATAACTAGTAGGTGCTTTAAACTTATAACTTATAACCAATAGTTGTCGGCCATCAGTGCTTTATTGCGTTTACAAGGTAACTTTTGGAAGGTTACATCGGTTTATTTTGATGTTGAAATCTATAATTTTGAAACTTAAGTAAATAACTGCTGTGTCTTTGTTGCGTGCATGGCTTTGCGTTGATTTATACACACAAAAACTAAGTTACTAGTGCTCATCAGGTTAAATTAGCACCTTGATTACATTTATACATTAAAGAAGGAAGGTAGACGAAAAGGAACGTTTCGGTAATCACTGTCTCCAGATTCCTCTCCCTGCGGATAGGAGCGCCAATTTCTTAAGGTGAACGCCTAGAATCGCTTTAATTAGAAACATTAATGCGAACATTAGAGCGGGTTAGCGTGAAGCCCAGGGGAGGAACTCAAGAGATAAATAGAAAGAGGAAGACGAGCACAGTACTAGAAGGGGATGAAATTAATTATCCGGCGAGAGAGCAGTTGGCACCTGCGCTCGAGGGTGTTTAGTTTCAGGGAAAACAAGTTGCCTGGGACCAACGCTGCTGATTATCACCGAGAGGCGAAGTTATTACTAGTAGCAGACAAAGCTAAGCAGGCCTTTGGCCCGAGCCTTTGTAGCCCCTGGATGGGATGGATGAAATTAAAGACGGCAGGGATATTTTCCAAACCATGGCGTTCATTCCCTGCCCTATTTAATTCTGCATAATTCCCCTCGGAGAGAAAATTGTGTCGGTAAAGGATTAACGCAATAAAGCAATCAACACTTTGAAACGTTCTTTCACAAGATAAAAATAGATGTCGACGGATTTGAGAAATTCTGTGACGTCGGATATTGCAGTAATTATACTCTTTTATGGATGAACGTGATATCTGGTTTATTTTCCTCCTAATTGTGATTTTATTGTATATTCCAGCTTTCAATTGTATTTTTCCGTTCTCCGTAGTTTTCTTTCTGCCTCCAAAAATACAGGTCCTTTTATTTCAGTATTGCCGTTGCACAGAGCGGAACGTCAATAATGATAATAATAAAATCTGATAAATTAATTTTTTTTGTGTATATGAATCTACACCCGTGGAGCGAATTTGACCAAACTTCGTACACGCGTTCCTTAAGCATAGGAAACAAACACTGTGGTGGTAATACACATTTTGGGAAACGGTGGACGGGAGTGGAAATTTTCAAACATACTAAAACGGCCGATATTTGAGACGGTTAAATATTTTTCTGGGACATTGAGATTTGTAGTGTTTATCCCTTTGTTTTTTGTGTATAATTTCAACCCCTTTTGGCAAGGGAGGGGAACACCCTTAGGGGTGGGGTGGAGGGGTGTTACATAAAATAAAGCACAAACAACCGACATTGGAGTCAAATCTGGGTTTATGGATGTCACTGAGTTTAATTATAACAACCCTGGCAACGCGGGGCAAGCAGTCAGTACGAATAATAATAGTGAACTACTGAGTGTGACTGTTAAAATATACATCAGAGTTAATATTATCCCATTCTTCTTCTTTTCTTCATATATATTTATGCCCTTCAATATGAAAAAGAAATATATAATTCGCATCTTTATAATTTTTTACCGAATCATACTCTAGAAATGTCCTTTATTGTTTATGAAACACAATTAGGGAAAGATTTGTTTTAACAAAATGCATATTATTTCTAAAAATTCTAAAATTTTATGCTTTGCGAATTAATAGATGCCGACATCGAAGGGATTATGAAATTCGCAGGCAGGAAACACAAATCGTCGTTTCTGAACAGGAATTCTGGCCATTATCATAACAGTTACGACTCATTTATTTTGCTACTGCATACCTTTATGTACATCCAACATTCATGGGGAGTAATGATCGAGCTATAAAATTGAAAATAGGTTCGTTTTATTATTGCATTCGGTGGTGCATTCCATCGCATTTCTATACGTCGTTCATAAAATGCAGATTTCTGTCACCACTAAATTCCTTCTAAGATAATAAGAAATATTTGTTTTTTATATATAAATGTCAGGATATCTTATTGTAATGTACACGGGATAAAATTATTCTGAAGTAAATTCTGTGAGAATGTCCGATCAGGGAAGAGAAGGAAAATGGGAAAGAAACTTGAACGAGTCTTCCCAGAAATGTTGACTGCTTCAAGCGAAAAGGGAATAACGACCGGCTGAAATCAAATTAAATGTAATACGCCTTCTCTCCATAATATTTTATTTGTATATTCGTTACTATCAATCGTGCCGGCGATGATTTAATTAAATTTAAAGTATTTTTCAGCTTAGTAATTTGTGCCAGACGTGCTTACTAAAAAAAAGCTTATTAGTTTTTAGATTCCTGTTGGAATTATGTCTGGAAGTCGCCGTAACTGCAAAGCTGCAATTATGAAAAATTGATAAGTTGTTTGTGTAATCAACGAGATTTACAGATGCTGGGTATCATTCTTGGAACTGGTATGGCAGGTTCTAATGATTATGAAATTAAAATGAAAAAATTTGCGTCTTATTTAAAATAATGAATAAGAAAGATAGTCAATTCTGACAAAAAAAAACAAGAAAAACATGATAATGTAAATACCACACAACGTTTCTGGAATCATTGTCCCTTTCTTCAGGTGCGAAGAAGAGCCTAAAGCGACACAACTGCACTTGTCAGTTGACAAAACTCATTTTGAAATTGATTAAAAATAACATTTTCTCAGGTGTTAACGACACAATGTACCAAAAGCTCAGTAATATGTAAAGAATAAATGTTTAAGACTTAAAGAGTGAAGGATTTCCCGGTGAAGGTGATTTATGCAGACTTCTCCGGTTTCAAACCGCGTAAACTTCAACGAGTTTATCTGAAGATGACGACAGTGCAAGCCATTGAAAAGTTGTACGACTTCAACGAGTTTACCAGAAAATACTACATAAATGTCTGAGACTGTTTCTGATTTATATTTGCATTGATTGTTTCCTAATTATATTTACATAACATTGACATAATTGAAATACTTATAGAGCTATATATTCAAAGGGAAATATAATATCGAGGGAAAAGTTTACGTCTAATAGAAAATTAATAAGAATGATAGCCAAATCCAGACTGAAGAATAATTACTCGCGGAATTTTTAGTGTTCTATTTATATTATCACTTATTTTGTCTGTATTTGGCTATCTTTCTTATTATTATAATTACGAGTATGATAGATAAATAGCTAAATTTAATTGCGGAGACAATATTTAAAATGCAAACGCTGAAGATACTCAAAGTATACACCAAAATAAGCATAAATACGGAAAAATATTTCCATTACACCCATAAACCTTTTACTTAATAATAATAATAAAGATGAACTAATTAAGACTATAGATGGCGTCCTACAGTTCTCTGCAATGCTTTGCAGGTTAAGATAATTTTTAAATAAAACATATCCTTATTAAAGTATTATTTTATTTTCAACTTCACTTCACTCAATTCATTAATAGAAATCTTATGATTTTACAATAAATCCCTATCCTTGTTAACTTGTTTCGAATTGTTTTATAGTTTGTGATCACGTCGCTAGCGCAGTTGCAGTCCCTAATGGTTCGATTTAGGAATGCAAATTTCCCTATATCAGGTCGCTGTTTTCTCTGTCAAATCTTCCGCGAATGATCGCTTTTAAATAAGGAAGTGGAACGTAAAAAGCAAATTGTTTACAGTTCTCCAGGTCGGTTCGTTATTGAGGGAATAATGCACAAAATATAATCGGTTTCCTTCTATTTACCGAAGTCTGAAAAACATTTTCCGCAAGTCTGAAAGATACGTTCAGAGCCTTTTTCTGAATTTTCTTTTGTGCCCGAATGTACTTTTTCCAACGGGATCCAAAAGCTGCTCCATACTCTAGAATAAAAATATTCTTAATAGGGATTGTCTAGGAAACAAAATAGGTAAACAATACGTTCTTAAAATAATTTAGAAGATGTCTGCATGCAAAATTATTACTTTGGCCAATTCTCATTTCTTTTAGAATATCGTTTCATCAGCAGCCGGATGGGCACTTGAACGACAAACTTAACATTTTGACAAGCAACCCAGAAAATATCTGACACTTTTTCTCTTCCATTCAGATTAAATTATATGTAAATAAAATGTAAGAGTATCCGACGAGAACGGACGAAATCAATTCCCACAATTAATGATATTACATTAATACTCCGGTGACTGATTCATCAGGTTACATATAGACGATTGTGGGTATGAATTAGTAATGGAATATATTATGAAAGAGGTTTTGCCTTTTGTGAAGCAGGTTTACTGTTAGCTGCTCCTATGATCCACATTCTACCAAGGCCCTCCCCGCGGAATTTTGCAATGCTGTTGCCGCCTCCTGGGAAATTATGGAAGTCCAGACGGTTCGTTCTGCCGCGTGCGAAGCGACGTTGCAAACTTAACAAATTATTCAACCCATTTACCATACCTCGCAACCTCACTAACAGCTTACTGCTATGTCTGTCTACGCTTTTTTAAATCCCGCATAGCCGGACTACTATTCTCCCCTAAAAACCTCTCCGTACGACAAATACGGGTGCCTTGGGTTCCTCTTTCATATACTTATATTTCATCACTTAAAAGACCGGAGATAAATAGGTAAATACAAATTCATGAATCCTTCCTTCATGATTTCTCTCATTTGTGTTTTTTATTTATTTCTTATCCTTTGTTTATAGTTTATATCTCATTGTATAACATTAAGAGTAAATTTGCACGTTTATTTTCTTACTTGTTCAGAGGAAATATTGTATTAATAATAAGTAGTACATCTACAACCAAAAATTAAAATAACTTGTGCCTTTAAAGTGATTTTTTTTTAAAATATCAAGATATTATTTGTCGGATTTAGAGAGGCATTGGTATATGCGAGGCTAGAAATAATGATTCGACCACGTTTCTAAAATATTTTGTACTTTTCCATTAAGAGTTAATTTTTAACCGAGGTCCCACTCAGATATGCTTAAAAATAAAAAGAATATCTACGAAAGTATGATATTATCTCCACGATTAAAATTCCTGTGTACGTCTCCAACAACAGACAGTAGAAAATAGAAAATTGTAATATTTTAGACGAATTGCGTAATGGTCAATCTTAAATGATGATGAATGAAGTTCTCTCGGGATTCCAACCGGGTAGCGTAGTTTTGTAAACACAACGTTTCGATGGCTTGCACTTCCATCTTCTTCACCTGAAGAAGATGGCGGTGCAAGCCATCGAAACGTTGTGCTTACAAAACTACGCTACACGGTTGGAATCCCGAGAGAACTTCATTCAGCAACTACACCGGGAAAACCTACGTTCCTTATTAAATGATGATGTATGACACAATAAGACGTGTTGACCAAGAATAAAATCTCTGCTGATGAATTCGGAATTCTCACATAAATGTCTATAGCTCTTTGCACCTCTTTTCTGCGGGAATGAAAACATGGTGCACGGTTCTGAACGTTAGGGTTATCTTTTGACATAAAAAAATGTCTCCTGTTTATCCCATTTATAGAGTACGAGATCAGGTGAATTTTTACTTTACCGTGTTACTTATTCCAGTAAAAATATTTTCCAGAGGAAAACCGTTCAACCGTGTTTCTGTAAAACTAAAAAGACAGCTACTCAAGGTTGTAAAAATCAGGACTTTGAATGTTCGCCATTTTTTCACAAATTGGTAGATAAAACCGCTGCAACAGATAGTCGTAATCGTTACGTCTTCTTGTGACAGACAGGAATTAAAACTTCATCGGTTTCGGATCACCTAAAGATATACACCAAAATAGCTCAATTCTGAAGAAAACAGATAAAAAGAATTATTTTATTCGTACAGATTGATTGCCTTTATCTATACATCAGTAGAAAGAGACATTAATAAAGCTCTAAGTACTGAAAAAACTCTGTAGTATGACGCATTCAAGTAAAACACGCAATGGAAGCGATGAAATAAGAAAGAAACCAAATACAGACAAAAGGAGTGATAATATAAATACCAAACAATGTTTCTGGAAGCCTGGTTATTATCTTCAGGCGTAGAAAATATGTAACAGCCGAGAGAGAGACAACTGCACTAGTCAGTTGTCTATCTCTCAGCTTCAGCTCTTAGGCGTAAATATTTCATTTCAACATTTGAAGCGAATAAATTACAATCGTTTGAGGATGTTGCTCAGATACTGTATAATTCTGTAAAACAATTAAAACTGGAAAATACAAGCGCTTTCTGTTTTTTTTACCGTTTTCTATAAATGAAATTAATTATAAATACGGTTAGAGTTATCCTTTGTTCCCATTGGAACTGTCGGCCAGCTGCCTCCAAAACTAGTCCAGACACGGAGAAGGAATCCCCTCTACCGCCATCGGAAGGGCGTGGGACAAGTACCAAGTGCCGACCTACCTGCTGCAGGTTTTCTAGGGTTCACTGTTTCAATTTCAGACGAATACCGGGATAGGATCCATAAACTATTGCCAGGGGCCCTAATTAAATCTTGGCTACTTGCCTCTACCCTTCCGAATCCCCGATTTCAAATCCCTTCCTATGCTATTAAAGGGAAGTTGCCACTACGAGTTTTTCCCTCATGCAGACTGTTTCTCTAAAAAAAAATTATTTTTAATGTGTTTGTTTACGTAAGTGAGAATATGCTCTAATCATTATTCGACAGCCTGTTTACAATTTCCATTATTAATTTGTATATTTAAATATAATTTATTATCATAGAAGGAAATTTTCCTTTTCTTTTCAGTTAACGTTAAGTTTGACTTTTGTTAGCTAAAGAAAGTATCGAGAAACTCCTGTACTGAGTAACGCTATTATTACAATCAAGTGTTCTGGTTATTGTTGATGATTGATGTATACTATTAAACAATTAAATAATTTACTGTATAATCCTCTGCAAACGTTAAATAATAATTTGTGTTATTTATCAGTCACTTATTTGTGTGTATTATTTGGCTACTAATTTACGTAATTAGAATACTTTTAACACATACTTTCTATATTTTTTAATTTCAACTATTAAATAAATTTATCTCTGAATAAAGAATACCACTATGTCAAATAAAAATCCAGAAAAAATTAATTGAATCGAACACCTTTCAGAAATCAGAAATAATGTATAAACATAATTACGTAGGTACAACCCAAAACGTGAAGTAAAAAATTATAAATTACTTTGGCAAGCAATGAATTTCGTAAGTGGAACGTCAATTCACTGCGTTACAACTGCTGTGTTTTCAACTAGTATATTAATTAAGCTTCAAAAGTGGGATAAAAGATAGAAATTATTTAACTTAATTCATAAAACTTGGAATCGTGTTTTGTTAGTTTGCAATTATATTAAGATGCTGCATGTTTTTTTTCCACTCGCGGAACGGACGGCATTCATTATAGTTTTTTTCCCAACCTCTGTCTCCATTTATCTACGTTACAGTTCTTTACCTTCCATCCAAAAGCCTTTTTGGTGCAAACGGAGAATGAAGGTGAACGCCGCGGGGGGAAGCGACAAATCCTGCGGCGAGGGGGAAAAGATAGGGTAGACCGAGACACGATAAATCAATTCTGCATAGCATTGACTTTTTTTCCCAAGAGGAAAATCACGTGGCAGATTCCCATATGTGACATGCTCGCTTTCTGTCAGTGAGGAAATCAAATGCTATTCATAATTACGGAAGATGAAAATCTTAGGCGAGGAAATTATTTGCCTGATAAAATATTTCAATAGACGAAAGCATTAAAAATTTATACCTCAACACCGATGAATTAAAAATTCAAGAATAGAGAGAAAGCGTTCAGACGTTCAATCCAATTAAATTATATTAAAGTATCAGGACGGATAAATCTTGACCGGACCAGAAATCGAACCAGGGACTCCTATTTTCGCGCTGAAGCTCTGTCAACTGAGCCCCGTGTCGATACCAGATCCAGTGCGAAATTTTTAAAGATAAAATAAAATGGAACGTATTTACCTTCTTTGAGGAATTCCTAAAGTGTTGTGACTATAAATTCGCCTGGACGAAGACATCAGTGGCAAAAATCACCGATTTTTCCGAAATAAAACCTTTTGTTGTTTATGTATTTTTGTAAGAAACCAGTGATATAAAAGTTTAAGAAACTAAATATAATTCATGCACTTCTTATAATTTTCTATATTTAATACGCCAAACACTTCAATCAGTTTTTTTAGTTTTGGAATACCCATTTAAATAATGACAATTATGAATTAAAGAAGAACGAGAAATAAGTGAACTTTTTATAAAAACTAATAAAATGAATTGTCTGCTACAAACCGTTTAATTTAAATAACTGTGTTTTTCGGACATCTCCCCAGTCAGTTAATTTCCAACTAAACATATTTCATGCAAGGATATCGTAATGTAGCGCAGGAGAAATTTCAGATACCGAACACGTTTCGTTATAATCCTGAATTGAAAAGTTGAATAAAAAACTTTATATTGTATGTAGTCCGGGAAACGTTTGTGGCAGATACCCACAATGCAACGGTCTTTCTATTGTATTGTTTTATCGCCAATGCTTCCAGAAAGAAAAAATCTCCCGAATTAAGCGCACGCATAATTCAAATGTATTTTAGTACGCAAATTAAACAATGCCAAAAATGTTCCCGTTTGATTGTGAAGTCGAAACCCTTATGGTATATTATTTATGGTGAATACTATTACAAAGGATCGTAATAAAATATGCATTTAATTTATTAAAAATAATTAATTTTTCCACATAAACGTTAAGAAAATTGTGCCCTTTAAATTTTCTTGTTTATTTAATATTCTGTAAAATTGATTGCATATAGAAAATGATTGCTGAGAAAAAGATAGTACAGAATGTATTAGCATTTAATTATTATACAGTATGTAAATATGTATTTGTGAATATTCTGCATACAAATTTCAACCAAACTTCGTACAAATCCATGCCGTTCTAAGCGACGGATAAATGGATTTCGGGACTGTTCATATCGCTGTCTATGTGGTTAGTAGCTTAGTTTAAACCCTTACAATCACCTTTCCGGTTAAGGTCAAGATTAGCCACTAGGAGTGGTTGTGAAAGGGGATGATATAAAAATAATGCGATAGCAGCCCAGATTAATATCGATTCCACATTCATCATGCCGGATAAGTTTAAGTTAATTCCTCATGGACATAGTTTGAAGTGCTAAATAGTCCAAAATATTAGTGTCGAATCCCATAACTTTCTGTGTTGTTGAGGTGAAAAGTAACGCTTCCGATGCCAGTTACATCACGCGTTGACCAAGAATAATAGTCCAATTATCTGCTTTTCCGGGCTAGTAGTAAATAAATACAAACTATATTCCTTTCGGCTAATAAAATATAATTAATTTCCCTTACTGCTCAATAGAATTCATCACATGTATATATATATATTCGAAAAATACAAAATTGTACTACTGTTTTAAACAATAATAATAAAAAAATTAAATTAAAACAATAATACACAGATGATTATTTCTAATAAAATGATGTTTCAAAACTTCGTACATGACGTCACCCAAGCACTATTCGTCATATGAAACAATTTATGCACTAGTAAGAGAAACAGAACACAATTACCACAGCTATTTATTAGTCACTATTCAGATAATCAGATAATACAGAAAAAAAAGACAGAAAAATGGACGAACTCACTGAAGTTAAAATGAATGAACTGTAAATATAAATAGCTCATGTTAAATACGTTTGTATGAAATATAATTTAAATAGTTATAGAGCGATTTGAAACGTCATGAATGAAGTAAGAAGAAACGTTTACACATTTTTGACAAATGTTTCAAATTTGCTGCTGGTCATTTCTCATTAATAAAAAAAAGTCATCTTCAGTCAGTGAATTTAAAGTTCTTTCTCACTACGAATATAATCATTAACAACTCCAACCAAGCTTCTAACCTGTTAACGTGGCTAGGATGAGTGGTATTCATTGTTATATATTCAGGCAGATTGTCAATAGAAGAATGTCCTGTGTGACGTTTAATTGTTTAAAACCTATGAATAGCACACACTATCTACCTTAATCTAAATCAAATCTAAATTAAATTGTATATAACTGCTTAAAATATTAAATTATAAATAGCAATAAGGTTCTACCGCAAACGGTTTTGTAATACACGAAGTCTGAACTATAGAAAAAGGTAGATCGCAGGAATGAAATTATCGAAAAATACTCCAGGACCTGTTCGGGCAAGACGGATTCTGGGAAAATAGTCCTGTCAAAATACTCCATTGTATTTATGTAAGTCGTAGGTGACAAACAGTGATTGCAAAGTGGTGAGACACAGACACGAATGCTCGTTATTAAAACTATATATATATATATATATATATATATTAAAATAGGTTGAAAGGATATTTTTTTAAGATTGCGGTCATTGACCTCATCATTTTTGAGGGATGAAGTATAAAAAGGATGGAGTCGAAAAAACAAACGTGAGCACCAAGCCTGCGACAGCTGTTCTGGAAAGACGGAGAGGGCTACCTTTGGGGATGCTTTCTCCTCTCTCCGGCTTTGAAACGGTTCCAAGAAGCCGAGGCACCTCGGCATGTTTTGAGAGGTGTATGTTACGGGGGCACATACCTTGGGCATACGGTAAGAGTTGTCCGCTGTTCCCATTCAAACAGTCAACCAGCTGTCTCCTAAACTCGTCGAGGCACGGAGTATGGAATACTGCGTCCCCACAGAAAACCACTCTCCAGCTACCGGAAGGGCGTGGGACAAGTACCCAATGCCTGACACACCTGTTTCAGGTTTTATAGGGTTTGTCCTGCATAACTTTTAGGCGAATGCTGGATAGGATCCCTAATCTCTAGCCCGGGAGTCCTAGTTAATCCTTGGCTACCTTCCTCTACCCTTCCGCATACCCGCTTTCAAATGCCTTCCTATGCTATTAAAGGGGAGTTGCCACCACGTTCATTACCCTCATATATAAAACCAAAAAAAAAAAGTTAGTCATGAGGACAACCTAGACGGTTAACATTATAAAAGTGTTGAGCTAAGATTTTCACATCATCAAGGACAACACGAGTGATTTGAGTAGCGGTCAGTCATAGTATTAAATAAAATACAGAAGAACAAATGATTATTCTTTTATTTTTCATTAAAAGATAGCATAAAAATTGAATATTTTATCGTGTTTATAATTGAATCGATCAACGACAGCTAATACCTGACATTATATAATGCTTTTATATAGTTTTTTCCTTCTAATTATAGATACCTAATTAAAAGACCTGTAAAAAATCAGAATTTTTTCTTCTATATGCAAATATCAGATTTATATATCTATGAAATTTAATGTCGGTATGTCTTGTTTAATAAATTTCCTGTATCGAGTATTGTCCGATACTATGCAATTATCATTGAAATGATTGTTAATTATGAACGCACTTGACTAAGCTCTAATTTTTAATGATCGAATCAGCCAATTATTTTACTCGTAATAGAGTTATGAATTTATTCAGAATAATATATCGCTGAATTTGTAAATCCCCTGTGATTGCGTAATTTGTAGGAATTATTAATGTTAATATGTAATATCAAAGATGCAATTTGTATTTATTTATAGCACGTGTAAAATTATTTCATATTTTTGGATTGAATGAGTTGAAAATAATATATAATTATACTTTCCCAAAATATATCCTTATGATTCCGTGTTCCTATTTTTATTCCATCAATTTTGGAAGAGTACCGATCCCATATCAGTTGGTTCGTCATGATAATTTAACTATATATGTTGAGGGACCAAATGACTTACAACAACGCAGTGCCGTAACTACTGCAGGTAGAAACATGAAATTTCCCATTACGAATAACTAAGAATATTTACTTCTAAATTTAATTACTGAAGGGGTTAAATAAATGAAGGGAGATTTAAACGAATAAATTTATAAAAAGCGATAGTTTTAAGGGGTGGGAGGAGTGGTAATACTAAAGGATAACCCAACGAGCTCCAAAAACCAAATTCCTTTTTTCAGCCAAAAATGCACTTTTCAGCTTTCTTAGCGGCGCTGGTATCTTTGCTGCGACTAAAATAATTTCACAGAGTACTACAACAGTATGTTATATTACGGTCATCATAATGGAAAATTAATAAATTAATTTATAAAATTATGAATGTAAGGATTGAATGTCACTATTGAATTGTAGAGATGGAACGTGCTTTAAAATTAGGATTAAAAATAATATTATAATTAATAAAATAACCAAATGACAGAAAATGAAGTGATGATATAAATATCACTCAACGTTTCTGGAAATTTTGTTACTTTCTTCAGGTGATTAAATACACTAGAGTCGTGAGTAACACAACCGCACAATCTAGTTGACGAACTCAAAACGAAACGCATGTCGTTCAGTTTTAACTTCAATTTTGAGTTAGTCTACTGTTGTGTGCGGTTGTCCCACTCACGGCTCTAGTGCTTATAATCACCTGACCAAAATCGTTTGGGTGGTATTTATTGTAAACTGCTACCGGGATGACAGGCACAAAATTTTATTGGGGTTCAGCTTTATATAACTTACTTTGCTGGCATAGGATTTTTTTAAGAGCAACAACATGTGGTAGATTAATTTATTTATTTACGGAGTCAAAATTAACTTGTGAAAAGCCCATGAATAATTATTGATGTGCATGGAAACAATTTACATTCAAATATTAATTATAGAACATCAGAGTTTTTCGGTGGTCACTTTGTGACGTTACATTATATAATCACTTCATTTTCTTTGTCTTTTGACTAGTTTATCTAATTATTATATTTTAAAAGAGACGTATTTTATTTTCATTGTAATTTAAAGACAATATTACCGATCGTATACATTTATCGGATTCGGAATATCTTGATAATATTTGTAACCTTATTTTGCAGTTTCTTCTATATTTATTCCCGTTAATTTATATTACATACGAATGAAACATACTCGACTCGAAAACCGGGTTAAATGTTTTTATTCAACACAAACTAACGCTGTTTACTTAAAAAGTTGTGTAATTATTATAATAATAATATAATATAATATAATATAATATAATATAATATAATATAATATTATAATATTTAAACATCCTCGCTCTTTATATTAAGTAATTGGGTTAATGGCACTTTTTGGCGCATCAAAATTAATAAAGAGAGAAATCAAGAAATGTCTGTACTAAGTGTACAGAATGCTTTTTATTACCTTTCAGTTGAATTAGTATTTATTCAGTGATGGTTATGCTGTGACAGCTAATTAATTGTCCTGCTTGAGAACCAAAAAATAAATGTGATGTACAGGGTGTTAGTCATCACTTCACTGAAAGAAAATGTTCTAAATTAATATGTTCAACACTTCAGATATCTAAATGTAGGTGTTTTCTGGAGGCAACTCTCGCCGTTATATGATGGTATTTTATTTACGTTAATGCCTCAAATAGGGATATGTAATATGTAGTAATATTGAGCGCCAGAGCGTTTTCCTCGTTCCGCATTATTCTCTCGCTCTCTCTCACTCTCACTCTATTCCACTGAAGGAAGAAAACTTAATTTAAAATTCTGGCTCTACCTTGATATTGAATTAGATTATATACATGATTCTGTTATATATATATTATTTACTAACAGACAGAAGTTTAAAACGGATCTGGAACTCACTGCCCAAAATTCACTTTATACTTCACGGGAATCTTAAAGTAGGTAATCCTTGGGAAAAAGTAGTAGTCATTGGTAAAATACCAAAATATTTCTTTTGCACAATTATGAGTATTACCAAACTGATAATCTATCGCAGTTGTGAAATGTCGTCCCTTCACAGATCTCTCTCAGCTCCCAAGTGCCTTAGATTCGATACAAAGTCTCGGCCTGGAGCAAGATATACACGATAAGTACAGCTTCCACTTCTAAGTCTCGAGTCCACAATATTGCGGTCTCTAGTCATACTAGTGGGAGTAACAAGTCCGAATTATGACCAGCCCTGCTCATGACTCATGCTTGTCAGTGTTTCATTGTCATTAGCCCTTCTTTCTCCAAGTGTGGTTAATGAGAAGCCATAGAAAATACGTTCCTGTCCTACTTTCTTGTTTCGAACGCAGGTGCGATGCGACCCGATTGGGAAATTCATATACATGTCTGGCTATTTTTGATACGCTTCAAAGGTAATAAAAATTTCCGGTGACGTACGTCGATTTCTCATTATTTTTCCCGTGCCGGAAGTACAGGTGTAATGAAAACCCCATCCTATCGCTTACAGTTATATATACAGGAATCAGTTCCATCTGAAAATATAAATGGTTAATTTGAGTTATTATGGGTTCAACTATTCAGAATATTTAAAATTCCTTAAACGTATGTTCCAGTGCAACGATTGGTCACTTTCGACCATTCCGAATGAAATAAATATTTAAATTATTAGCCGGTCACTAAAGGTTGAATTAGTAATTAAGGTAGATCTAAAAAAAGATTTTCGGTAAGTAACGTTATCACAACAACAAATGCTCATATTAAAATTTAATTTGAATTGTAAAATTTGATAATAACGTAGACTTATTTTGGAAAAAAAATATTGACTTTAAGACGTAGGAAAAATAATTTTACCGTGTTCATAGTACTATAAAATTTGAACGACGCGTAAGCTTTCGAAGTCAGTAACACTGAATCTCCATTAGCTGACTATTTACTTATTGATGGTTCAGGTGTTAAGTGTTCATCAATCGCTTAGGAAATAAATAATGCACTAATTGAAAAGGGCTATTACCGCCAATTCATTAAAAGTGAGGAATAATAGCATATATACAACGAATGAAATTAGTAGAGCCAATTTCATTAGTTTGATTTATAATGATTTTTTATTAATTGAGAAAATATTTTGTTTAATATAATAAATACAGCATTAACTACGACAGTTGCGGCTGCTGTGTTGAATATTTGTATACTCGTTGAGACAAAAAAAAATAGTGAATTAAAAACGTAAAACTGAATTTTCCCGATTTTATGTGAAAAAAAATAGACTCTCCTATTACAAGATCTCTTATTTTTCTCACATTTTCTAAATCGAATATCACTTGCCTCCTTCATTCATACTTTTGGAGCTATACTTCATAAATATCAGGAAGTTCTACTTTCAAAATAAACTATGTTTGTACATTTTCGCCGTGGATATTTACTCTAAGAATATTAAAAACCAAATAATTCAACATAAAATTGCGTTATCAATTTTTTATACTTTTTTTGTTTTGTAGAGTAGCACAAGAAAATCGTAATAAAGATTCCGCGCGATGTCTGCAACATCTATTCAGAATAAGTTCTGAAATTAGAGTGAGCGAATGCTTGGCGGAAAATTCAGTAAGATCCTTTAATCAGTTTACCAGAGTTGCAAAGTTCTTACCGGAGAATTAAGTCGCTAAACAATTTAAAGCATTGCATTTACCAGTCTCCCACTCAGCGAGTCACTTATTTAATAAGGCTGTTGCGTTGGTTCTCATCTCACGTCTTCCTTAAAAACAGTTCTTTAATCCAAAATCGAGGTAAAATGTGTGAAAATATCTTATTACAAAATTCAGGGTTGTAAATATTTACTGCTTTACAATTGGGATTCAGTTCAGCAGTACCTTAAGTCCATCAATAAAAAGCACTTAACCTGTGATTATAAAAAAATTAAGTAAATATAAGCAACCAAAATTTGTTTAAAATTAAATATCAGTGGAGATAATATTGGCTTGTCATTGTGACTACATTCTTAACATTGTTTTAATTAATTATATATCGGCCCTTATTTTTGTGCATTACAGATTAGACTTGATACAGTATTTTTTTGACATTAAAATATTATTATGGAAAATAGGTAATATTTCTTTTTACTAAGAAACATCTATAACCTTAGGCCTGTTGTTAAGATTAGGAACGAAAATAATCGATTGCCACGTGCTTTGTGCGTTTCATTTTCTCGTGTTTGAGAACACAAGATGGTATATCGGAGACGCATTTTTGACAAGCTATTTTCTAGATGTTTCTACAGCCAATTTCAGTGGATCTTATTATGCGTAATACTCTTAAAGTCTAATATTTCGCTGTGTAGTATTTGCGTTATACGTAAAACTAGGTCGTGTTCCTTCCAATAACTTGCAACCAGATTCCGCAATATTTCTATTAACTTTACAGAGAAATCTTTTGATGGAAATTTTAGCGGTGTTTTACGAAATGAAATATTTATTTGAGACGTCCATCTCTGGTAAATAGCTATCAGCTAAATTAAATTTAACGTAGCTCGTAATAATTTACTTACTAAATTTTAGAATTAAAAAATAAATCATGATAGCCATTAGATGTTAAATAAATTATGTTAATGTTACGTAAATTAAATATTATGAATTATCAAAGCTACTCTTTTGAGGCTCACAGGTTTTTAAAATAGTATTCAAGCGATATGATTTCTTACTTGGGACTGCACCAGATATTTACGTCATTTATTTTATGTAAAGAACTAAACTTTCCTGGGGACACTCCTATAAATTATCTTGGTACGATTTGTTTCATATTTGAGTAACTTTCATATTTATGAAAAGAATTTCAGCTAAATAATATTATTGACATTAATAAAGTGCATCGAAAAAATGATACTAAATTCTGAATACTAACAGATTTGCTGAATTTGTTGTTGTATTCAAATTAATTATAATTATAAATATAGAAAGATAAATGTCTTTGTAAATAAATTTGATAGAAAACAGACAATTAAAAATATTTTATTCAAATAATTAATTGAACTACATGACATGTTTCGGTTCTTATATTGAACATCGTCAGTAAAGACAACAGAGTAACAGTAAATATAAAGATATGTACAATATAAATACATTAATATGGGAAAGGGAAGCAATTCAAATTGTAAATGAGCAATACAAATTAATATATAAAGTAATTAGAAGAAATAGCCAAATTCAAACAAAAAAATGAATTGATATAAATACCAAACTACGTTTCTCGGATTTCTGTCCCTTTTGATCCGGACATCTCAAGAAAAAGTAGACACACATATTGTAAAATTACATCAAGGAAGCCCGCGAGTGAATTCTCTCACAGGTGAACCTTCCCAGAGAGCTCTGGAGGAGGCTACCTTTGGGGATGCCTTCACATCTCTGTGGTTTTTTGAAATAAGGTTCCCACATGCCAAGGCACCTCAGCCTGTTTTGAGAGGTGAATGTTCCGGGGTCGCAGACTTTGGGCATACGTTAAGAGTTGTCCGCTATTCCTATTGGAATAGTCGGCCAGCTGCCTCCTAAACTGGTCAAGTCACGGCGAGGGGAAAGCTGCAACCCCACAGAAAACCCCTCTCCCGGAGGCGTGGGACAAGTACCAAATGCCCGACCTACCTGATGCAGGTTTTTGTAGGGTTTTTCATGCATCACTTTTAGGCGAATTGCCGGGTAGGATCCTTAAACTATAGTCCGGGGGCCCTAGTTAACCCTTGGCTACCTTGCTTTACCTTTCTACATCTCCCCTTTCACTCCCTTTCCGCATCTCCCCTTTCACCCCCTTTCTTATGCTATAAGAGGGGAGTTGGTACCATGTGGATTATCCTATACATAGCCTGTCTACACCGTCCAAAAATAATTGTAAAATTAATTAAACATTTAACGATTAATAACATATGGAGTTGTAAATATCACTTAATTAAAGAGTATCTGTTTTAACATTAATTAATAATAATTAATCAAATAAATTATCTTTAATTGTCTGTTCTTGACTGATTTTTTCCAATTTCGATCATTATTTCGGAATTAATATGTAAGAAACAACCAAAACAATTATTTCAAAAGATATGAAACAAAAATCTGTTTTATAATCTTAGAAAAGTTTTAAAAAAATTATTTGATATAGTTAAAAAACAAACTTCAAATAGAAATTTCTAATAGTTTACCTCTGCTTGAGCCAAGCTATAATAAAAATATTTTCTAAAATCCTGATGCAATATATTAAATTTTTTAGCACGTTTATTAATATTTTAGTAATATGCTTCGTTTTTAACGCTTATGAGGCCAATAAGATATTAAAAATTCCACGTATGTTGAACAAAAAACATAAAAGGTTTTTTAATTTGTAAAATTGAATGGTTAGTATACAAATACAGAATTGGAATTTTTCAACTTTTATTGTGATTATATTATTCGTAATTAATTTAATGAATTACGGTTGTTGAATTTTGTATAATACTATAACTCGAAAAAAATGTGGAGTTATAATACGCGCTCTAAAGTTTCGCTGCATATTGATGCTCGTAAAATGAAGATTTTGTGGCGGTGTTACATTGTCGACAGAGGATTTATCTAGCGAATATGTTTGCTAGAGTAACTGTTGCCGTTGTTGTTGAACAGTGATGTTTCACAATTTGCTGGCGTTATAAGTGAACAGGTCGTCTGTTGGGAGTAGCTGCCGTCTCGTTGTCATAATTCAGACAGGGAGGAGCTTGTTAGCGGCCTCCAGCGTCGCTTTATACAGAAAGGCTTGCACACTTTCCCTCCCCGACACAACCTCACTTCACTCTAGCTCTGTCCTCAATCTCTTTATGTCAGCATGTCTCCCCATAATAACGCAGGCAAAAAGCTCAACTGAAAAAAGGAGCAACTGCAAGCCCATTGAAGGAAAAGCAATTTTCATCGGAACTTCGGTATCGGAATACTAACTGGTTTATTCACAAGAACGGAAAAAATCCCACATAGAATTTATAAACTACAATTTATTTAATATACATTGTTGATTAACATTATTTCTATAAAAGCGAACTGTCCCTATCCATATAGTTTCATTATTGCAAAGTTAAATTAAACTACAAGAGAGCGTTCTCTGTGTAAATTATGAACTAAGCATTCTCGGGTTTCCTATACGGTTAAATGTTTTTAATACACAACGTTTCAATGGAGTACTCTTCCATCGCAGTCAGGTATATTGCAGTAACTTGTCTTAAAAATTTACAGAATTAAAAAAATTTAATATAATTACAATACTACGTCGTTTCGATCAGAATTTTGGAACAGAACCAGATAATAGACAATTTTTAATGTTTTAATTGTTTGTTAAAATTAGATGCATAGCCTCCTGCGTCTTATGAAAGTGGTTACCGAAAAAAATTGATATTATTTTATATTTCAGTTTTCTGAAAAATTGGCCGTTTTTCTGTTCACTTATCAAATTAAATTAAATTCTGTAACAGAAAATAATTGCAAAATACGTAACCGCAATCCACTTGGCGACGATGGCAAAGCACGCCATCGAAACGTTGAGCATTGGTAAATATTTAAACCGGTTGGAAACTCTAGAATGCTTTATTCTTACCGTAAACAGAATTGTTCATTGTAAACTCTTGAAATTTCCATGAAAGGTCTGGTATTTGTGTAGAATTATTAATATCATGTGTTAACGGTACAGATCGCAGATTAATTAAATATCTTAGGTGAATAAATTCGCTCTTAATAACCACATATTTAACAGAAGCTCTTCACGTAAAGAATTATCAAGATTTCATGTTTGGATCTTGCTTACGTTTTCGTTGTATCCTTTAATTGGACCTTATAAAAATCTACAAATATATGTTACGCTTTATTATTATTTTTGTGAACCAACCCACCACAGTATTTATAGATTTTCATATTACGATTACGTTTAGAAATTATTAAATAACATTCCGTACTTTACTCTGCTTTCGCCAAAGATAATTCGTTTAGTCAAATTCTTTAGTAATAATCGATACTCAGAGAGATGCTTTGTTTGCGACCGAATTATGACAAGTTAATGAGTTAAATTAAATATTTTCTAATGGCACAAATAGTGGACGACGACGTGAGCGATAGAAATTTGTTACGGATGAACGAGAAATAACTGCAAAAATTTTCAACGAGTAAATGAAGTTTCATATTGTTTTATTTATATAGCGAGTAATAAGCGTGATTGAAAAATATTTCTCATTTTTCTATACTATCAATTTGAATCCCGTTTCGAAATTTTTAAAATGTCTATTAAAGAAAGTACATAATTAATCACCTACATTTCAATATATGTCAGATCAGGGACATCGTTTTGACTATAGAACATAACGTGAAACAGTGGTACCAAATTCCCTAGTAAACAAGAAGTTTCGTCCGAAACACGACTGGAGTAGAAGAGCCACAATATCTAAGCAGTCAATAAGGGAGATATAAACCTCTCTACAGCAGCAATTAATAACCTTGTGAAATTTATTATGGAAACTGGCGTTCAGAATGAAATCTAATTAGAAGATGACATTTTGGATAAGAATAATATATGTAAATATAATATGATTCAAATGTATAACCAAATGATAGTTATGGAAAGTCGAAAATGATGTTTAGTGTTGACGCGACTATAAACAATATTTTTTTTTGAAAAAACTGTTTCATTAATGTGGATAACAATATTTTAAGAGTGAGGCCCCGGCAGAAGCAAGAGGCTAATAATGCAGAGCGATATCACTTGTGGTTTTCCAATGATCCTGTACGTCGTTCAAATTGAAAGCGATGCAGCTTTATGGCACTTTGCTGTTTATTAACCATTAGCGTCTATTAATAAATTAATACGGTTATGATAACAGTAATAACCGCATGCTGCGTTTATGTTAGGTGAAAACATCTCACTGAAGCGGCCTGTCAATAATTCGACACTCAAACGGTGTTCGCCTTCACACAATTAATTAGTTAATTCATAAATAAGTGAAGGTGTTGAACGAGAAAGAAAATAATATATTAAATATGTTCTGAGATGGAATAATGAACGTGTTTTTAGCCTTATTACGTTGGCGGATATTATGAAAAATATATGCAGGTAGATAACGAGCCAAAATAAAATATCATATTCGTATATTTGTGTTACGTAAAGAGCGTAACGCTTTTATTTTCTAGGTAACAGGCTACATGAGGGTAATCCACATGGTGGCAACTCCCCTTTAATAGCATAGGAAGGTATTTGAAAGGGGGGATACGGAAGGGTAGAAGAAGGTAGCCAAGGGCTAATTAGGGCCCCCGGGCTATAGTTTAAGGATCCTACCCGGCATTCGCCTAAAAGTATTACAGGACAAACCCTAGAAAAACCTGCATTTGGTAGGTTTAGCATTGGGTACTTGTCCCACGCCCTTCCGATGGCGGGAGAGGAGTTTGCTGTGGGGCGCAGCATTCCCTTCTCCGTGCCTCGACCAGTTTAGGAGGCAGCTGGCCGACTGTTCCAATGGGAACAGTGAACAACTCTTACCGTATGCCCAAGGTCTGTGACCCCGGAATATACACCTCTAAAAACAGGCTGAGGTGCCTCGGCATGTGGGAATCTTAGTTCAAAAACGGAGAGAGGAAAAGACATTCCCAAAGGTAGCCATTTCCTGTCGCTCCTACAAGGTTCTGCCTGCGAGAGAACATCCCTCCCAGGTACTGCCTGCGAGAGAATAGCCCTTGCAGACAGCTCCTTCAGAGGTGTGAAGGCTTTTTTTAGGGTAACAGGCTACATGAGGCTAATCCACATAGTGGCAACTCCCCTTTAATAGCATAGGAAGGGATTATGTTAGTATCCCCAAATTTGAAATAGAAAGGTAGCTAGTGATTGTGTAATAGCCGTTTACGTAAACAAACAATATTTTCGAGTACATTAGGCTTAGAAACGTGAAATTTTAGTTTTTGTAAAAGTTAAACGCACTAGGGAATCCGACATTGATCGTATATAAATTCTTATGTTCACAAGAAATGTGATTTCGATTAAAAAATTCCAGAGGTTGTGTGAAGCAGACACAAAATCCGCCACCTGGAGACAAAACTACGAACGTTCCAAATCTTAATTTTATTTGCTTGGACAGTGCTTTTGTTCGCTTTACGGCCGTACGTTTTTTTAAATGAAAAGCTATATAAGTTTCAGGTTATATGAAATTGTTATCGACCATTTGACAAAGATGAAACTTTAAGTTGAGTCTGCTCATTTTAGTTTACTTTTTACGGGACATGTTATTAATATCTAAACAAACTCTTTGATGTCAAGAGCGGGTGAGAAGATAAACGTACAATAGTATTATACGTAGAAGGGATAAATAAAAGTACTATATACAAATGGATTCTGGAACAAGGAGTTATGAGTAATGCGTTAAAGAAAGAAAACGACTATCATTAGCATACGCCGTAGATGTTGAAAACCGTGGAAAATGTTTCCTTTACAAAAGAAGTATCCGTAAACAACTCATAAAACTATTATTTAACAAAAATATTTTTTTGTATGTATATTTTTATGAACGCTTGAATCGTAATTGCAGTCAATATTCGTCATTTATTGGAGTTTTTTAGGCCTAGATTTCAGTTTCAATAAATTCTGTTAATAATTTACGTTACGGTTATAAAACTGTACCACGTTGCTATTAACTGACAGTAAACCGAAATTGTTATTTTCTAAACGCTGAGTAATAAACATGTTTTTAGCCGTATTACATTGGCGTGTGTAATTGAAACATATATGCAGGTACATAACGAGCTGAAAGAAATTCCCATTTACGTAACAGGTGTCGCGTCGAGACAGTTTAATAATTACAAAGTATAAGAATTCTATAATTGATAAAAAATTGAAAATGGCTGATCCATAGAAGACGTAGGCAGAGGTGGAGTATTTCTGGATAAAATTATACTTTTTATTCAATCATAATATTCTACTTTATTTAATTACGTAAAAAGGAACTATTTCCTTTGTTCGTTGCTTAGTAACGTCTCTCTCTGGCGTGTGCTGTGAAGTCATGGTCTTTTGACGCGAAGTAATTTAACTCAAAATGATCACATTTTTATATTATAATTCTTTTTTATCTTAACGCTATGTGTTTCCAACTCCCACAGTACCATGTCTCGTGTTTTGAAGTATATGTGTAGCAATTTTTGTTGGAATCTGTCCACGCGTTTAAATCTGTATAGAAATTAACGGAAATACATACATACAAATTTACATCCATTTTTATTATATAGATATAATCTGAGTTTTGTATTTACAAACTTAGTTAATATATATGTACTTAATCATGTAAAATTTGTAACGAATCCTACTTCCTCAAGAGAATAAAGCTATTTATTGATCTATCAAAAATTATTAGGGTTAAAAGCCTTGCTAGGTTCCTGTGAAAATAACGGCATTTTGATTATAATGTTAAATTATAATAATTTATGGATATTAAAGTCCGTCTATAAGCTTAACAAAACTGCAAACTGAATAAAATTTCTTTTTAAATGTCGTTACCGTAAAATGTTTGTGACTGTAAGTTTAAGCGGTTCCTTAGCTGAAGGAACTTTACGTCATTTCACCCCAGTCTTTTACCGAAGGCAATCAATAGCCCCTCCATTTACGAATGGTCTAATTACAGAGCGGCGCGGACATGTGCAGACAGACCGAGTCCTGGAAAAGGATTTTTCAATTTCAGTTTATCTGGAATTCGTTCAAGTTGTCGCGACTACATTATTCCAACCTAACGTTCGTACATATTCACATACTGAAGAAAATTTACGTTGTTGGACACACATGTTCAAAACTGCAATAGAAAATTGTGGCATCATGGCAATTACATAAAAGTTTGTATATCAAACGTAAGAACAGAGTTAATGATTTCTGGTGATATTTCAAGTACACTACAGTAAAGCAACAGTTAAAATTAAACCTTTTTCTAGATATATGAGGAGGTTCAGAAATGATTGAATGCTATTACGTATTTTACAGTTCTAAAATCTCTTCTCTCCAATTTGCTGAATAAATCTATATGTTATTTAAATTATATTATATTATATGACACTAGTATTTTGAAGATTAAATTTGGTTCCTTTATTACGCACGTGGCGCATTACATTCTCATTATTTCAAAAATTTGAAGTGAAAAGTTTACGTCGAATTGAAAATTAATAATAAAAAAGATAGCCAAATACAGACAAAAGGAGTGTTAAAATGAGAATCGTCTTAGCATATGAACAAAGGGAGAAGGATCCCAGAAACGTTGTGTGGTATTTATATTATCACTTCTTTTGTCTGTATTTGGGAATATTTCTTATTATTCCAAAATTTGTGGTTGGATAACGAAAATATTTAAATGATGACGGTAAATGCCCCCCTAAGCCTTTTCTTTGTTTAAATTTTGCAGCCTTATTTTACAGAAATTGCGTTATCCATTCGTTTGCTACATATTTCCCGGTTATTGGTTCAATAAAGAGGAGTGATTAACTGTTTCCTGTAACTACCCACCTTTTGATATTACGTTTGAGTTCATTCCACACTCCTCGAGCGGTATTTCTGATAAAATATCGCGGTGAAAATTAATGAATAAAAACGTTCGTATAAATATTATTTCACTGGGAAGGAAATAAGTATACCTTTGGATTTTCAAAATTAAAAGAAATTTACCTGACACGTCTGTTTTTCTTGGTTTATATAATTAGTTTTCAAAAAGTATTCCAATTAAAAAAAATAAATGAGAAAAACTTATCGGATTATAATTTTTAGGCTGGAATAAAAACAATAGTTTTATGATAAATATTTATTTGTTTATTTTGAATACAACAAGAACAAAATTTTTCACTGTGTGATATGTTGGTCGAATATATGCATAATTATAATTATTAATACAATTATATTCAAAAATTTATTTTTTGCTACTCTACAGTTTTATTTTTGTATGAATGCTTTAGTATTCCATATAATGATAATATTATCAGTGACGGCTGTGTGCAGGTCTCAAAATTAATTCTTTTGAAACAATACAGTTTGAAACACTTCGGGAAAATATAACTCAAACTCGGTTAGCAAAAGTTTTGTTGTTGCTACAAACGAACCTACTGTTTTGGGACAGCCCAATTTTGTTTATTCGGCCTTTAATTTCCTAACAAGAATTTCAAACATTTATGCAACAATGCAATAAATAATTTTGTGTTGAATTTCATTCGTCAGAAAATAAGAATAAATTTTCAAATGAATATACCAGCCGAATTTGTCCGAAAAATTGTTTAATGAAAAAATAAAAACTTTTAGAATATATATATATATATATATATATATATATATATATATATATATATTCCTTTGTCGGAAGAGCTATGCGCGCTCAAAATTTGCGAGATGGTAGTTCAGTTGGCTGGAAGGTTTGGTCAAGTACAGGTCGTATTAAAATAGACGAAATATTCTTTTAAAAAGTAAAGTTAAGTAGAAGCATTGAGCAGTCAGACACGACAGAAATTGATCGAGTTGAAATACACAAGACAATTTCAAATATTAAAAGGAAATTTGCAGAGAAATATCGAGGATTACCAACCAACGGAGTTGATTGGTCCATGAACATTTTGCTCAAGACGAAATATTCACTTGAGCAGAACTACGAAACCTGCTAAGCACAAACAGCTTTGTGAACATAGCCGGGCAGGATTAGCAGAAGTCGACCGAGGGAGAGACGAAAAGGAGGTTCATCCTGGTTCCTGATTTTTTATCTAAAAATATTAATTTTAGAATCTGTGAGTTTTTAGAAGCAGTACAAAACCCCGCCATAGTGTCTCGTCAAGTACAAGGTATCCTGGAATGCTGCCGTGAGTAACACTATAAAATAAATAATAATGTAAACCTGATTAAAGGATAGACGTCAGATTTCGTTCCCTCCTTTTAATAAAATTTGTTAATTAGAATCCATCTTTTTTTTAGTTTAATTTCGCTGACAAGTAAATTTCGTCATTGTTAATTGATGAGTAAATCTTTTCTCTTTTAAATTGGAATTTGTATTTAAGTTGAGAAATAAAATGATTCGCCATTACCAAACCCAGTTATGACCCTGAGATAAATTCTATTTGTAATTATTTGTGTAATTGTTTTAAAGTTTTAAAAATAAAGCTATTGTTTGTTAAAGTTAATTTTTCATTAATTTAAAAGCCATTTTTTTGTATATTACAATATATATATATATATATATATATATATATATATATATCTTCAGGGACAAAAATAAAAAATCTCAGACGTCTCAATAGCTGAAGATTATACAGTACAAAATTTTATAATTGACAAAAAATATAAAATTATTTAAGTATATTAGTGATATTGAATTAGTTAAAAATTCCTATTCTAATAGTTATATTTCTCTCACTTCATTGAATTATAAACGAATAAACGAGCCAAATTTGTCAGACATATTTTAATACAATTGAAATTATAATATATTAATAAAATATAAATTGACACAAAGTAAAGAATACATTTTACTTATCAAGATTGAGCGGATTTTACCTGTTTCTGGAATAATACATATTTAGCAAAGTACACGCAAAATAAAAAATGGGACACCAAGTGATAATACAATTGAAAAATTCAGTTCTTTCTGTATGCGTTTAATGGGAAGGACGTGTTTTGAATTTTGGTAATTTACTGGGTTATCAGCTGTAATAATACGTTAACTGTAGAATTATGCTTTCAGATGCACAGTCAGAAGCATAAAGCGATTACCTGAGCACATATCCTGCTCAAAGCACGCTCAAATCATACGACACTCAAATTATTTATGACGGATCTACAGACTGTTAATTAGGTAATGAATACCTAAAATCCTTTGCACTCCAATATTATGCCAGTATGCTCAAATCTATTTCCGTTATGTACAATTTAAGTAACCATACAAATAATTATATTTTATAGCTGTGGACCAAATAATAATACATTTAAATTAGAGTTGAAATCTGAATTTAATACTTCTTCCCTGAATTCAAGCTAAATATTTAGCGAAATATATGTAACTCAGTCTATTTATAGGAATTAATAAACAATTCAGGCATGGTTTTCCGTTGAAAGAGATTACACGGGATTGTTAATTTAATAATAAAATATAGAACAGTAAAATACTATATTTGAGAACTGGGGATTTTTGAAACTTGATTGCAGGTAATAAAATCCACACAAATGTATATATACGGCTCCGAATAAAGTAATTTATTAATAAACCTGTTCATATTTTATAAGATTAATTAATCCTTAGAAACGAAATTTGTTTTAAAAAATCTGTAAATCAGTAGCCATTCAAAATGTGAATTCATTATATAATAAAGTATGCGAACAATAAATAATGTAATATTGCATAAATAAAATGGACTGAAATGGCTCAATTTGACTTCCTAACGTATGCTAAATGAATGAAGTTTCTTTAAACAAGCCATAGATAGCAGCACCGTACACCACACAGTTTGCGTATTCCAAATTAAATTAGATATGATTTCAAAACTTAAAAAAGGGTTTTATTTAAGGGAACAAGAGTGTGACGTATCCTCCCTTATTGTACTTTCAACCCAATTGAAATTCAGCTACAATCGATCCCAGTGTGATTGTGTTATGTGTGTCGATAAAATGTGCGTTGATGGATACAAAGAAGACCGATTTCATATAATGCAATAATTGACTTATTTTAATATTTAATTCTCCCACTCGTATCTTATGAATTAAAATTTTATTGAGCATAGTTTAATAACATTAAATAAATTTTCAATTGCAATAAATAAGGTGAAGCAAATATTTTTTTCACTGTTCAAAATTATTTTAATATTCATATATATCACGTATTTGTATAAATTTGAAAGACCACTTTCAGAAACATGAAATTATCGATTTTTGAGCAATGTTTCCACAGTATAAGGAAAGCAAACAATGAAATGAATGAATCAGTAATAATAATTCCTTCAACTTGTCTACTTTAGTTAGTTTTTCCGCAGAGAGCCATTAAAACTCCTGCAACTCATTAAATATTCTGAGTAGGTTTGTATAAATGGCAATCTATATTAATACGGATGACTCAGGTAGTTAGGAGAAAGAGGAGTCAGTAACCATCTCAGGAATACATTATGGGTACATCATTTAATACTTTATTTGCTACTCTTTTCACAGTAATTTTTGCAGTTAGCCGAAATTCTTTGTATTTCTCTAACTTTCCTTCATAGTATAATCGTATTTTTGTATTTCATATTTGTATCTGAAATATCTGTAACAAAGTTCACACTTATTAAGGAATAATAATTAGGGGTGCCATTTGTCCCGACTCCTAATTAAGTGAGAATGGGAAACGTCATCCGGTAAGTAGATTTGCTCAGCCATCTGTTTCTGGACATAGATTTGACCAGGATCACCAAACACAGCGACAGGAATGTTGACTGTCCGGCAACGCAATCTATTAGGAACAAAATGACACAACACAAATCATAATCGACATCTCCGAGACGGAAAATTTATTTTTCACGCGCTTTAAATCATACGGAATGTTTGGAACTACCAATTATAAACTTGATAACTCTTAAAGCTAAGGTTAATATTGATTATAATGTAAGAAAGAAACGACAAATGAGCGCCATAAAACGTTGCCAAAAATGTCTACAAATAAATTTATAAGAGTTTGGAATAATTAATTAATTATTGAATGCCGTAAATGTTGGATTTGCTAATGTAACAACTGCAAACATACAGTTCAATGAACTTTTGGAATAAACCTGAAAGTAGACAACCTTTCAGTACAAATAATTTTCTGAAGTATTTGAAAGTATTTCTTTCGGTTCACGGTACACCCGGGGATGTATTAACGTAGAATAAATAATTACGCAATATATTTATGAAATAGCAGATGACTTAAAATATTTTAACTTAAAAAAAACACAAAAAGGAAAGCGACTTTAAAATTACTGAGAATATCTAAAGAAAAACCAAAAGGTTGTAAACATGTAAGAGATTTATTAATGAATGTCCGAAATATTCCATAGATCTCGTCTGGAATCTGGTCTTCAATTTATTTATAAATAATTAATAAATAATAATAATAATAATACATAATAAATATTTTTATAATTTCATAATTAAAATACTTTCTTAGAAAAATACCGTGGTATTAATTACAGAATTTTGCTGAAATAATAATTTATCTCTGATAATTCGCTAACCGAATTGAAGGAGAGGAAAATCCAAGAAGTAGTTAGTTATTTTTTATTTAATTTTATTATATTCGATTTTATGTATAATATCGGAGAGAATCTTAAATATTGTAATAAAATAATAATAATGTACTTTATATTTAATTGACAGCGTTTGGTTGGGTTTTTAATTATTTTATTAAAAATGTTGAATTTGTTGTGAATATTTATCAAAAATAGAAACTATTGTATATACTAGTATTTAAGAATTATTGAAAAGCAGTCTGAATAAATTTATTGTAGAAACTAATTAACACATTTATATAAGTGATTATGACCTTGTTTATGCAAATATAAATAAAATTGAATAAAAGATATAAAAATTTATCAAAATAATAAAAAGTTTCTGTATCTCAGAATAATTGTATCACAATGCACTGAGGATTACAAGAATGCACAGTAAACTACTTTTTATGCGATGTACACTTCACTAACACCATTGGACATATGTTTATTGTAATTGTATAAAAACTTAATCAACTTCTCCACGTATAATCCCAGGAATTTTGAACTTATAATTCTATTATTTTACACACTGTGGAGTAATTATTTTTTATGTAGTTGCATAAAATGTGTTTTCTCCCAATTAATCATTAGCTGAATCCAATTAATTATTTTTTGGTTGGTTGTTCTAATGAATCGATTTCATTATTTATTAATATTCCCATGACTATGCCACAATGGAGTAAACGTTTTTTTCACGTCATTTATATGCAATGAAAGAGTTCTAATTTTTATTTTTCAGCAATAATAATGAAACGGTTTACCAGAATATATGACTTTTCATGTTAGTATTTGTTCGTGTTTAGTTAAGAAGAACCAGTAACCCAATTAAACTTCAATTTAATGATCAACACAGTCAAAAGTTTCGTTCATGTCACCATAATGGATACGGTTGTTGGTTTATTGATTCTGAATATTACTTTTTCTGTTACAGATTCCTGCCTAATATCAAAACTGTGATTTTGTGTGTTGAAGTGTTTGATGGCAATGCTACAAACGACTTTCTGAAATACTTTATTGAATATTTGCAGCAGTCTCTTTAATTCTTCAAAACAATGTCTCTGGGTAATTCAGAGGTGCCTTGGGTCAAGTAACTCAACCAGGTTTCAAGGAAACAACAGCGTGAAAATTATAGGAAATGCTAAGCGTTTATTCGGAATTACCAAACACTAAAGTGATTCCGAGTTGTAAAAAAACAATGTCAGGACTATCCGTAAGACTGAAAACGCTGGATTTAACAGAAATTTAAATTATGATAATAATTCTTCTTCTGACAGATGCTTTTGAAGTATTGAGACTTGACAATGCGGCCAGCGTAGTTGATGATTGTTTTTAATTGATTTATTTCTGATGCAATTTATTACTGAGAACAGATAACACTTTAGGACCTGTCACTAACGAATGAAACAAACTTCGTTTCATTCTGCACCAAGGAGATAGGACATATGTTTCGAGGGACCTGCCCCAAATTCGTCTGGAAAAATGGGATCGGTTCTGAAGTTCTGCCGGCGCTTTTCTATCTACACAAAAAAACTTTAGATCAGTTTAATCGAGTCTGCCGGGAATTGGAGGCTTACGAGCGAAAAAGTTGTCCGTACAACGATTCTTTGGCCGTGAACACAGTGTGAGTAGAAAGTAAATCTGAAAATATAATAAAATCTCTGTGTTATAAATTGCGGTAGCCTGAAGCCGTTCTTTAAATCCTAGAACCATTCATGAATAATGTATCACATGAATCTATTAAATATAGTTATGACATAATTATTTACCAAATGTTTTCTTGTAAAATTTTAGTTGTGCAGAATTTTTGGGGAAAAGATTAAATAGGTAAAATTTTGGACAAGCATAAAATGAGCTCAAACGTAACGCTAGTTCATTAAATTACAGGGAATAATTAGTAGTAATAATAATGTTACTATTATTGTAACCAATTTAATACAGAAGATGGAAACCATTTCTATCCAGAAGTCGTAAAGTTATACACACGAAGTAGAGAAACGAAAAACAAACAAAGACAGGAGTGAAGATAGAAAAATGTTAACTTCTTAAAATGATTTTACAATTGAAAATTAAATTGTAAGACTACAGGAAACGGATAATTTTAGTCAAAATAGGTGAAGGAAGGAGAGAACGAAGGAATGTAATAAATATAATAAATAATTTTTGTTGGCATTGCTGTCAACTTAAATAACGTGGTTGAAGGAAAATTAGAAAGGAAAATATAAGGGGAAGAATATTCTGAAAAAAAGTGTGACTTTTGCATAAAGAGAACATTGAACGAGCGACAGGTTCTCACAGAAAACTAACGAATATATATAAGAATCATAAAATCATAAAGGAGTAAGCGAACAACTAAATTTTGTAATATAAGAAAGAGAAGCACAAACAACTAAAAATCGTTTTACTTCAGATTTAATAAGAATACGTTTTTAGATTAAATATTATCCTTGCACATCATCTTTCTTTTACTTCAAAACAAACATTTGCGCATAGTTTTGAAGATCCTTACCAGACGTAATTGAAAAATTAGCAAAACAAAAATCTCATTTGCAAATATTTTCTTTTTTATATTTACTTTTAAATCTAAAAAAGTAATGTTTTTCAATATACGAGTACTACAAATTCTATCAAAATACGTTCTTCCATCTTTTAAAGTAAGAAACTAAGAAATATTAATTAAATGAATTACTGAGCAATAACACGTTACCTTACTGGACAGGAAATGCCAGTTTGTCCGTACGAGCGTTTTTTGCAACCTCTGAAATAAAATAGTTCTGCATTGCGTCAAAGAAATATTTTGTAAGCTCTGGGATTAAAAAGTAACCACCCTTTTTATTACCACCCGCCGTGTCCGATTTACATAGCTTTATGCACAGATATAGAACAAACCGAGCGAAAAAAGAATTGCAATTTTGTCATTTTAATGCCCCGAACGTCGCTTTTGAGCCACAAACAAAATCCTCAATAATTTTATTTGTAATTGTTAATTCCCCACACCCGTCACCCTGTGTGCTGTATTTAGTGTTCCCTCATTGCAGTACTTGGCATTTATGCAGTATTTGAAAGAATTACATAAAACATTATTTACATGTAATTGAATATACAATCTACAACATACTTAGTATATTTTCGATGTTGATGTACCTATAAATTGACTTTCATTATTTATGTTTGAAGAAATTACATTTTCTCGAATGAATATTAAATTTATGATGTTTCTAAATTTTTATAATGAATTTCAATGGTATAGAGCACTGTAAATAACTGCCTGTAAATATAAGAGTCTTTAAACATCTCTATTAAATTGTCATAATGATTCTCGCCATTGGAATTGAGTGTAAACTTTCGTTCATTCCAAAGGATATGTTTATTCGGCAACTTGAAATTGTTGTACAAAAATGTCGAATATCTATTTTCTGAAGTTATGATATTTGAATAACATTTAATTCAATCTAAACGCTACAGTTACGATTATGTTACAACTTTGAGCCGTTACAACACTTTGAATGCTCATCAGTACAGGAAGATGATATACAAATGGCAGTGTTATTTGTGCAGTACAGTGTAATGTTTCGAAAACTTTTTCGTGCTATTAGTGAAATGAAGTTCAACATACAATTATATTTAATATTTCTTACTTGTGTAATGTTCTGTAATACTAACTTATTCTCTCTTATTTACGTTTGTAGTATTCCTTATATTCTCCCTGAACCTATTTCATGTAATTTAAAATATGAAAACTTTAAATTCTTCACATTACTATTTATGTATAATCTTAAACATCTAGATTATTTATGTATATATCATTCATAGGACTAATTGAATCAAATAAATCTAATCTTCGTATTGAGGCATCTATATTTTCTAAATTAAAGCCATTGATTCATATGTATCTTTATTCGGTTAACATAAATATTTCTCCCATAATTATATCAGTAATCATTCCGAGTGGAAAGTATTCCATCAAATATTAATTTAAAGAGTAAGTGTTATCTACATATCGAATATTGAATAATTACTTTACAACCAATGTGCACAAGAGAAGTAATATAACCGATCTTAAACTGTGCTCGTCTTTGTGATGATTTTAAAAGGTAATTCGATTGTTCCGTATAATATTTTCAGCTTCTATTTACCGATATTCAACGTCTTGTTTTCTGAAATCTTCATTAATTCAATAAAAATTATTGGGATAGAATTGTAAGGAAAGTTCTATATAATTTGACAACTTTTATATACGATAATTCTCAACTTGTTCCATAGATACAACTGTGGTGGGTCTGAGTATCTGATAAAACGAAAACATCATGTTCTTTGATCTATTGTGAAGGATTTTATTCGGTTTTAAACGTTATCCAAATCGAATTTGATTTCTTTAGGCGTTCTTTCCTTCAACTGGAATCATTACATGTCTGCCGAAACTCTTTTTTCAAAATGTTTTTTTTAAAAAAAAAATATATATATATTAGGTTTGACCGGTGAAAAAATCAAAAATCTCAATGAATAGCCGTAAAAAATGGACAAATTCTTCTCAGACGCAAACATGTAGCGATGCTATCAGCGGTATGTCTTAGCTTTTGTAAATACTTGCTGGTTGTGTCTGAATATTTAAATTTTCCCTCGGATATGTCGTACAAAATAATGTTATTAATTAATTTATTTCGCCGATTTTCATAATACTCAAAATGTAACGCATTTTTGAAGTTAGAAGAAACAAACAATACACTATATTTTATGATTCATATTCAACAATGCTTACGTATTATGGTGTAGGAGACTAATAAGCACTTGTACACGTTCCAAGCAAAGAAAATTGACTAATTTGTGAAAATGTTTATAAATTTTCACTATGAAATTGAGATTCTAATCATTTGTAGTGATTCAATAACTGCTATATACTGCTGATGAGCTATGTTTGAAGGTGTATCTGCATTAATGCAACGTCCTAATATATATATATATATATATATATATATATATATATATATATTGTAATATACAAATTAATAAATGAAAATAATTGATAAATTTTACAAACAATATTTTATTGTGGCAATAAATCAAATAATTACAAATTTATAATATTGAATTTCTCAGGGTCTTCACTGGGTTTGATAATGGACGAATCAATAATATTTATAATCTTATCAATAACAAATTACAATTAAAAGAAAAGAAAATTACTCGTCGAATAAACTGGAACGAAATTAAAAGTAAAAACATTGACTCTGATTAACAATTTTAATCAAAAAGAGAACTAAATCTGACGGCTATCTTTCAATTACGTTTACATAATTAATTGTTACTGACGTCTGCCCAGCATTCCAGAGTACCTTTAGTTTTCGAAAACACTATTTCGGGTTTTACACTGCTTCTAAATTCACAGATTCTACACCAAATGTTTAAGCCAAAATTTTATATGTCGTCAGCAACTCGGATGAGCCTCCTTTCGTCATATATCGGTTGACCGCTCGCCTTAGGTGAATTCTGCGATTTGTCGATTGGGTAGTCTTTATTGTTCCGGACTTTAACCAAAACTTTTGATATTTCTGGCCAGTTATGGACACAAAAACTGCTTTTTCTTAGCACGTTTCGATGTTATACTTTTATGAATGTTTTACTTTGTCCTGCTAATTGCCAACCCTGTTGAATTCTCCTTCCAAAAACTGTTATACCTCGACGAGGTCTTTCCGTGAACTGTATCTCACCTCTGCGAACTGTACTCCACCAATCCTTCCTGCAAACTGTATATCTCGTCTCGCAATTTGAGCGCGCATACGCCATTTTGACGGACCTTCCGACAAAGGAAGAGAGCCGGATTTTCTATTGTTGTTTCAAAAGCTCCTGCCGCTACAAAGGATTTCTCAACCAATTTAGATTTTCAATTTCACAATTAATGTCTTAATTAATTGGCATTACAATGTATATATATGTCCCATGTTTAACTCCCAGAAGAACTATCTTTAGACCCTCTGTACGTTTCCCCACCAAAAAAAAGGTCTAAACGGTAAGAAGTTAGCAGATTACACATAAAAACTAAGTCATCTACGACAAACATCAGCTAGGTTTGAAAAACTGAGCACCTCTGAGGGAAATAGCGATACATCCCCACAAATAATTAAGTTAAGTTAAAAATAACACATTACGCCGAAATGGCCGCGGTTATGACTGCATTTTATGTGACATTCTCTATAACGATTTTTGTTTTAATCCCGTCCACACTTTTATAACATTTCAACGTTGTCAACATTAATCAAAAATGTTACTGCGCAGAGTCGTTCCAAACATAACCAGAACAAAAACATTTGGCTCGTTCGGTGGTGAGAAGGAATAAGGTTTAAGTTTGTCAAAACAAATATATCCCCTGCAGAAATTCTACACAAGCAACTTTTGATAAAATATTACCCATTGTAAAATATCTATTTTAATCTAGTAATATTATAACTCTTTTTACGTGTAATCACTGGTTGTGAACTCCAAAACTGTTTGAACTAATCTCAACAACTTTTAATGTTGATACTAAATAGTTTTTCCGTTTAACATAGACATTATATTCAATATACATTATTTTTTATTTGCCGTACAATTTTCAGTAATTTATAATATACGAGTATAATACTGTTGGAATTGACTAGGTAACGGAGAAAGACGAGAATTTAGCAGAATGCGAAAGCATCTCAGTGTCGGTGATAATTGTACGGAATTTATGAACAAAAGAAGTAGGATGATCATTATTATGCACGTAATTTAAAGTTTTGTTAGGAATAATTTTCATATTTGTGTGTTTGTTTAAATTTAATGTGAAACCATTCAGTGCAAAAGGACTGTTTGTGGACGTGAAAGGTGCTTCCACTTCAACTTATAACGATGTCCAACAGAGCGCACGAGACTGATGCGAAAACTTTGTGTCGACCGAAAGTCTTGTTCCACCCGAAGGAGTTGAGAGACCTAGGTGACAAGGCAGCCGCCTTTCTAATTACGCAGCCTGTCTTGTTTCAAACACGCCACCATACGGGGAATTTTTGTCAAAAAACATTCTCTGTGGAGAAACCTTTTAGTATACTGTTCCAAAAGAATCTCAGTCGTTATCATTATATAAGAAACTTTTTTATATATATTTTTAAGGGATCGAATCAATATTTTATGTCCTGCAAGTGAAACGTTTCTCATTTCCTTACGAGAACCAATTAATTAATACAACTAACACTTTGAAGGCTTCATGATTCACTTCATTCATGACAGTACCATCCATCACTTAATTGTTCAATTTTCGTTAAACCGTTTTGCGGAGATAAGGTTTTACGTGTCAGACTGTTTCATAATATGCAAATTTTATAGGGTATTGAACGTCTTCATATATGCAGCTACGTTTTCGATTTTAGTGCACGTGGAAATATGTTTCGACGTACAATTGCAAGTCTGGTCTGGGCGAACAGAGAGAGTGGCTGTGTGCTGTGTAATTAGCAGTAGTTAATGGAAATAAAGCGAAACCGTGTGGCCTGGAGGCTCTGGTCACGGGCGCCGATGCAAACATTCTATCCAGAAGCAAAGTGGATTTTCCCCTCGTTTGAACGTTTCCCCTAAAATAAAGGCCAATGTAAATGAGGAGCGAAGCTCAGAATTTCAGATGACATAATTTTCACAGCATTTTATTGTCCTAATTAATTAATTATAGTATCCTACTCTAATGGTTTAAAAGTGAGTTAAGGGATATTATATTACTAGAAATCCATTCTACTACTTTGTTTTACATTTTTACTTCTCTGGAAATTTATTGAAAGAGATGTGTTTCCTGAAAAAGAGCATAAATGAAGAGTTTCAAAACTTTTTATGATTTAATCAACATCAGGTGTGTCACCCGCTATTTATACAGTATTACTTTTCAGACATGATTGTGTTTTAGTTCGGAGGTTGTGAATTTATACCATTTATTTAGTTCACAAATATTTATGTACATATTATTAATACACAGTTCTCTAATATTTATGTTGCTATTTATGTTGACACTCAGAAATCGCATGATTTATACAGACTTATTTACACACCCATTTATTTTTGTTTACTCACAACTAACTAACTACACTTGCCTAGATTAAATGTCCTGCAATGTTTCTCCAGTGCGGAGAAAAAACATTATGACAACAACCCACTGCGCCTTCTGACATTTCGGGAACGTGACGCCGTAACGAAAGTAAATAAGCTGAGCAGAGGCGAGTGAGGAATTATCAGAGCAACAATACGTGCAAAAAATATGTGGAAATCCATTGACATAAATGACTTTGACAAAGGCCTGACGTCTGGAAAAAGAATCTAAAAAACGATTAAGTTGGGCGGCTGTTCGCGTGCTACTGTCGTTATAATTTATGGAAAGTGGTTGAAGGAAGTGAAACCACGAGTAGGCTACAAATAATGCGGAAGTCGGAGTCTTGCCAGCTCTGTAATGCAGGATAGGCTGGGGCCTGTGGCAGATCTGAGGGCAGAGTAAAAATGCTGGTGCATGCACAGGTGTTTCGGAGCACAACAGACATTGTTGAACATTCCTTGATGACCAAATTCGCCTGATCTTAACTCAATGGGATGCCTGTCCGTAATTTAAGAGCATTGAGTGGCGTGAGTATAGACATCTGCTTCCAGATACCACAGGAATCCTACTAAGGATTTGTCGAATCCATGCCTCTCCGAATTGCGTTCCAAAGGTAAACCAAATTAATTAAGCTGGTGACCATAACGTTTGAGATAATTTGTGTATAGGCACGCTACATCAAGACTTACTGGTAAAGAACGTGGCCGAAAATTCACTAATATTATTGATTATGGCCCTTGTGGCTTCACAACATTGCGAATGGTCGAGTGGTTATCTCATTTGACGTAATTTCGCCTGGTTCTATGTCGTTGTTTATTGGTCAAGCTATAAACAATTTGGAATACGTCGAAATAAGTGTGATGAAACAATTCAAACGTAACATTAGATTTTATATCCAGATTCTTGAAATTGGAACCTAAACAGAGCCGTCAAATGATAACGTGATGTAATAATGACTATATCAGGACTTTCTTGTTCAGTATAATCAGTTATTAGGCATGCATTAGAGATCGATGTCATTTTTCAGTAATATTTACATAATTCCTGATGTTAAATTATTTTGTTCAGAATTAGTCACGGTTTTTTTATCGCTTATTTTAACCGTTGAAAAAATTGAATAAATATCTGGTATTGAATGTTATGAGATCGTAATTCTTGCTTTAACTATACTGAAGTGAAGGTTCATACCCACGTACAAGCTATTGTATATCTATTCATTTAAATATATATTTTTCTTAGCGACTGTGGTTCACATACGTGTGTGATACGGAGATCGTTTCGAATTACCGAACGATAGGATGATGAATTAGTTGAGCTGCAAAATAATACTTTCTTTCTGCATAATGCTGGTCCTCTCCCAAATCTTCCCAACATGCTAGCCATATCAGACAGTCAACAAAACAATATAAGGACTTATTTGGGAACTTATTCTCACATCGACGCTTTTGTTCCGTTTAAGAACGTTTTGTTCTTCCGACGGTCGTGACACGCAATTACAACTTAATCCAGTTCTTTAAGTCTCAAAAGTTTTCTAATTAAACTGGATTTGAATATCTTCACTGGAAGCGTCGCTTCTATTCAAACGTAATGGATCTAACGGAATAAAAAAACTTTTAATTACAATTACAAAACAATGTTACAGAGGTAAATGTTATGACTGCGTCTGCGGCCAGGGATTTCTTGACTTTGACATTAAATTTGCATTTCTTTAAGAAATCACTGAAGAATAATTTTCATATAATTAAATTAAAATAAAATACGTCTGTCAGTTGTTTTCCTTTTTATTTATCCAATTATTGTACACAAAGTTAAAGGATAATACCACTTAACGTTTCTCCAATCCTTGTTGCTTTTCTGCACGAATCCAACTTTTTGAATTGTTAACTCAATGGCGATATACACGCTAAAATGACGACTATTTACTATAATGTAGTATAAAAATTGTTTCTATTGAATCGGTTTTATCGTTTTATTGTGCTAGATAATATGATTTCCAATACGCTCTTAATTAGTTGGAAGATGTCTCGAGTTTCCTATCGTGTTGCGTTTTAAATACACGACGTCTCGTCGACAAACTCCGTCGACATCTTCCAGGTGAAATAATGAAACAAATACTTACTTACACCTGGTAGATGTCGACGAGGATCGTTGACGATAGGTCGTGCAATTTTCAACGCCACCCAGTTGGAAAATCGAGAACTCTTCCAACAACAAGTTCACCGGTAAAGCCTTAATTTATTTCCACATTTTTATTACATATCTACATTTACGCAAAAAGTACCAGGTACTGATTCCAAATCAAGTATGGAGACTCATAACAGCGAGGATTCGAACGCATGCATTTTTAACCACCTAATATTTCGATATTTACTATCTACCTACATTGAAGTATTTGTTTCATTTAATAAGTTTTGTATTCTCTAAAATTTTATACTTCTGTGGTTTAACGAAAATTTAATTTAGAAATACCTAGTTCATTCTTTAATTATGACAACACTAAGTATTTTGACAAATACTCAATTACGTACCGTAGTTCCACTTGTTACTCAATAAATCCGTTGATGTACCAAGTAGCAATTCGGAAAAGATTGAGTTTCCGGACGGTCCAGTTACAGTTACAGGAAATATACTCGAATTTTTGGCATAAGCAGTCTGTAAAAATTTTCGTAAGATTTAATGTCTGTTTCTAGAAACCTTAAAAAACTTCTCTTCCTCATGAAATTTGAAAGTATTAAAATTTGTTGATTAAAATATTATACCGTTTTTATAACAACGACATTGACACAGGATGATGTTTGTCTCATTATTTAAGGTGGACTGCATGAACTAATATAAAATGAGTCTATTGCAAAAACTAAAGTACTGTAAAATTTCTCTGCAACAAGGTGATTATACATCTGTTCCAAAATTAATTCCATGCTAGGCACTTGTTTATTAGAAGTATACCGCAAATAATATCATGTTGACCATTTTAATTAGTATATTCCCGTTTAGATTCCTAACTTGCTCAGATAAATACTATAAATAATTCCTAAAGCACTTCTGTTTACTTTCCTATACCATAAAAGTATCCAAAGATGAGGGATATAAAAGGGTGAGAAGTAACGTTGCCACGTGCCTTTCATTAAATGACAGTACGCTCGACCGTCTAAAGACCCTCCGACGATTAAAGATGGAAAGAAATTAAAATAATGGCAAAAAACAAGGTAGATAAATAGTTAAAATTCAGCGTTGCAAATATTATCAAACAAACTCAGTGAGTTAAAAATTAAAAGAAACAATATTGTCCTTAAATATAATGACACAAAAACATAAACGAATTTCAGAAATTAAAATCATGAAGACGCGAGTATTAAAATTAGTTTGTTTAAAATAAATATATTAATGAAAAAATTTTCATTTAATAATAAAAATGGAAATAGCATATTTCAGCAATTGTATGTTAGTGTCATATAAAACATTATGTAATACAGTGGTAGAAAAGAAATTTCTTAATTTTTCTAGAACCAGGAAAATTAGATTTCCAAATATAAAACTGTAACTCATAATTAGGTGATGCAATAAAATATCAGTTAAATGATATGAGAAATCATTATTCATTAGGACGAAGTTCGCTCGACTTTCGAGCCGAAATATTTCGTTGATAATTAAATAAAGTAGATATTATTTGCAAGAAGCAAATACTCTCCATTCATAATAAAAGTTTCCATTCTATGAACTGCAATGAATTAGTAGAATAATTGTGTGAAAACAGAGTAATGAATTTTTAAAAAGTCTTTAAATGTCTTTTACTATTAATAAAATATTATTTTTTAAAAATTAGGTAAAATAATTGTTTTGATTTTTATTTTTGAATTTTAACACAATTAATAAGTCTTAAATAATTCAGAAAATTCGTGAAGTGAATTTAAGATGATGGCAATGCTAAAACCGACCTTTATACAGACAAAATAAAAAAGGAACTTAAACTAAGTAAATATGAATTTAAAAATGCGTGACGTTTCGACGTTTTCTAACGGATAATTACTTTAAACTATAAATTGAATGTATTATACGTATATATATATAAAAGTTTAAGATGATATTTATTTAAAAACCGTTTAAGATTTATCGTAAAATAAATTATTTACGAACACACTAGGTCGAAAACGAGCAATCAGAAGCTCGCAAATAAACACTATACAGAAGTTACGATATATTTTCAGTTCTGAGACGTGAGGCAGTGCCGTCTTCACTCACACGAACTTTGTTTTTCAATTTAGTGAAAGAAACAAACAAGCTAGTTTTTTGGAGCATGAGGAACTGAGAGGTATATTTCTCCCCTGAAGAAGATAAGAATGAAATATAATTTGAAGCGAAAAAATATGTAGAAGAGAAACGAACACTATTCCTTTACATTTTATAAGCCTTTACTGTGAAAAAACTATTTAAATATATTAAGACACCATCCTTAATTCTTGCCCATTATTATCGATTCATAACGTAAAATTTATGATTTTGATGCTTTAGTTACTTATATGATTTTAACATTTAAATATGTAAGTGCATGTACAGTAACCTTTTGAGGATAAATAAGATTTTCTTGTTCGGATTGAATTTTTCGAGCATAAAAAGAATTATCAAGATGTTCCTGGAGCTTGTTTAAGTAGTTAAAATAAAAAAAAATTATTTCACTATCATAAAGCGTCATAAAATTTTCCGACTGCATAATGCATGTAAATTAGAAGAGACAGAAATTCACACGTTACCAAGAGCTAGAATAACAATTAGCTATAAACAATTGCCCAATAGGACGGCTAGTAGAAAGAAAAAGGAGGTGCATTAAGAAACTGGCAGGTCGAGAAATCAGCCCAAAATAATTGTGACTATTAAATGCACGTATAATGATACTCAATCACTAAAGTGTAGTAATGATATTAGAATGTGGTTCGGTGTTCGAAATTGAATATATTTTTAAGCTACGAAATGGAATTCATTGAAATAGAATTAAATACTCGTTTATTATTATATTATTAAATATTTATTATTAAATTATTAAAAAGTTGTACTCACATCATGACTGAAAACAGATTAAATATGTTTATAATTTAAGAAATCAAAACGTTTATTATATTTTTATTATATCATTTTCTACGGTAAATGTTTCAACTAACGTGTCTAATTTATTCCATTTTTATAGTTGAGAAAGGCTCAAATGAAATCAAAACAGTAACAGTCATTAACTGCAATTTATAGGTCTGGAAGTTATTAACTAATTTTTTTTGCTTTTCACAAACAACTTTCAATATAAGGTAATATTATATTGTTTCAGTGACTTATAGTCGTGGAGGGAAGTGAAATAATATACATGCAACATTCCGTGGTATGCATTGGAATTATTATTATTTTTTTATAATGTTTTATTTCTCAGCAATCAGGTTACATATGAATTGGAATGAAACTCAGTATGTTGTATAGGAGAGAAAATCCCACCTGAAGCTTTAGATTAAAAGATATATTTTATTTGTATGAGAATGACTCTGGTAACGTATAGTTATAGAATATAAAGCATTAATAATAATAAAACTTGTCTGATCATTTAGGTTCATTCCATAGGAATGATAAAATACAAGTGGGCTGAATATAATTATATGCGTTGACCATAATTTTCTGCTCAACTCTAAAGAATAGTTCTATTAGTCTTAATACACAGAATTCTGAAAAAATAAATATAAGTTCATTTAGAGCGAACAAATTTGCGCTTTTCGCCCGTAATAATTTCAGTTCTAATCCCGAGGACGAATAAAATGAAAACCTTAAGTTTAATTATCTTCAAAGATTAAGAATTATTTCATTTTTCTTAGAATTAATTTTTAGCCTCTTAATTTCTGAGCCTTATTATACCTATAATTCAATTAATTTTATCATTGCTGAACTGTAGAGTATACCTTTTTTTCTAAGGTGAGGAAAGATTTTACTTACGTATTTAGATACCATTACTCCAATAATTGTTCACGGTCGTATTTAGATACCATTACTTCAATAATTGTTCACGGTCGTTTGTGTATAGCTGTATGGTTGGTAGGTGAATGTGCCAGTAAGTAATGAAGCTGAACGTTAGTATCGTTATCCGACAGCTCTGCCAACAATCCCACAAGAACAATGATCTAAATTACGACGCTATTATTCGCAGGTGACACCAGTGTCCACCTATGTGTGATGAATGAGACCTTTGATTGTGATTCTCTGCTGGTGAGTTAGTGATCGTGGTCAATACCTATCTATCGCTGAATATTCAATATTCCAAAACTGAAGAGGTGGACGAATTTCCGGGTCAGTAGAGTTTTATCAAATTGAATTTAATACTAATGCAGTGAGCTTACAATGTTTTGCAGATTAACTTTCAGTTGGTAGGATTAGAGTCGTATAAATTGGCTGAAAATACCTATTTAGATGAGACGCGCAATGCTCTGGAATTTAGTGTAGAATATTGAGAAAATTTTATTTATGTAATGAACAAAATTTAATTTTTGCAGTATAAGGACCTGAATTTCATCCGTCTCAGAGATCAATCTATCTATACTCAATTCTGACTGTTTCTCTCTCCAATTGTTAATGCAGCCATTCCTTGACTGGAAAAACAATTTATTATGAAAACTTTCGTGTGAATATGCATTATGGTATTACGAATTGAGGACATTATTCTCGTTTTTCGGTAATTTTCAAACAACGTACGAAGATTATGTGACAAAAATTGTAGAGAATTAATATGAAAGATAGCCAGAAACAGACAAAAGAAGTGATAATATAAATACCACACAACGTTTCTGGGATCCTTGTCCCTCTCTTCAGATGAGCTTAGAGTGACACAACTGCACTAGTTATAACTTTAGGCATACTAACACTATCTAGTACATACATTTTAGAAATTTTTAAAAGTCGTTAATCGGAATCGGAAATTTATTTGTACGGTGCACTTCACGGTCGTAATAATAGATACCATATTCCGAACTGACAAACATCGTCTTTCACTTTATAAAATAAGCTTATTATTCAGGAATAAAATTATTCAATTGTCTTCCTCCAAATATTAAGACTATCAGGAACTAGAATCTATTTGTAAAAATTGTAAAACTCTACGTATATTTACTATTCGGTAAATGAATTCCTAAATCGGTCTGAACCTAATGCTTATAAGTTCCCTTGAAATTACAGCTTAATATATTTGAAATAGATATAATAGATTGTCTGTTTGTGTGTCCTTCTGATATTACCAAATTATTGTTTATATTATTAGCGGCTGGAAAATTTCTTCTGTTATAATCGAAAGTGTAGTGATAATGGTGAATTTTAGCGTTATTTCATCTGACCTTCATTTTCATTGTATCTGCCAAATTTATTTACTTTTTGTATTTACTTATATGTACAGTTTTTATTATAGTTGTATAGCTTTCATTGCATATTATTTTTCCACTAATGTGTTTCACGTTTGAGTATCTAATTCTCATTTTGACTTGTCGAATTTCCTCAATAAATGACTGACAGAGTTAAATAAATCTAAACCTACTCTTAATTTCCGTTTGTGGAATAATCTGTGTATTGACTTGGCTCATATAGTATTCATACTAATATATGTCGTCTGTATTTAGATGACTTGAATCCAATTGATCTATGACTATTTAGTTTGTAGATATTTGTTTTAATGAAAAAAATGCTCTGTAATCCTTTTGGAAGGATACCTATATCTTCTTACTCAATTTTTCATAGAAACTATTTTTTCAGACATAAACCAGTCATAGCGAAGTCAATGTCAGTATATTACAGTTCTAATTATATCACAGAATGTTTTTTTCTTCTTTGTAAAATACTGCTATTTTATAATCTAGCGGTATTTATATTTATACCTCACTAATATCCCCTATCTGGCAATAATCTTGTAACATCTGGGCCGCAGCAGCTAATTGCCTGATTTATAAAATACGAACATTTCAAAATAACTGTCAACTGTCCTTGGCATTTTCCCAAACACCGAATAAATTCAGACCTAAATATTCCCACAGTAGATAGATAGATTTATGTTACATTAGCCCTCTTATGAGAAAATAGGATTTGTTACAAATGTTACATAAGTACATAGATAACAAAGTTTCGAAAACTTACGTATAAAATGAATGAATATTAATATTAATAATTAATAAGTTACACAAAAAAGTTCAAATCAATAACGCACATTTGTACACATTATATTTCAGATACACGCTCACAACACTTAATACTTCCTGGTGATTCGCACATAGTACAAGTAGCAACTGCAGATATCCATCCTACATCCTAATCCATTAATTTCACAAACAACCAACAACCTCTCCCAATCAAGAATGCTAAGAAAACTAAAAAGAAAAAGGCCTGCAGATTTAACAAACTAATGACTTATTACTCTCTAGGTTTATCACAATCATTATGACCTACTAAAAAAGCGGTATTTATAAAACGTTGAATTGGAAATAAAATTTAAAAAAGAGGTTATTATGTATGAGAAATACGCAGCAAGGTCTGAACCACAATACTTACATTTCACCAGCTTGGCCTCTCTTCTGAAACACTCGAGTATCTCCTACTCTTGGATGAGCGCCAAGCTGCATATTGCTGTTGATCTCCTTGCAGCTGACGAAGTCATAACGGAAAATGGCCCAAAACTCCTCTACTGGCGAGAGTCTGTAGTAATTGGAATTATGTAAAACATTTACAAGCACCGAATGCAGGTGCTGCTTATATCTGCGAGTAAATACCGCACGATGGAGGCACTCCCCTCTCTAATTGTGTTTTTTTTAAAAAAAAATGGAGCACGTCACTTTATAAAAATAAGAATCGCTTTAAACGCAATATTCACTTGTTCCGTATCGTCAAACCCGGATAAAAATATTCTAAAATAAGAAGAGCGCAATCGATGTTAATATTAGATTATCAGTAAATAGTCGGAGCACGGCAAAAGTATATTAAAATGAAACTTAAATAAATAAAAAACTGAAGTTATATTTAGTATCTTACGGTTTCATTAAATAGAAATGATTCTGTGGAAGAAATAAAAGAGCTTTGATATTTAAGAAGCAGTATTATTTACCTAACAACATTATAAAAGGTGGATTAGCTAAGCGGAGACGTTTGGCAAGAAGAGAAACTTAGTGATTTAGAATTGAATTTATTAATGTTCTGTAATTCTTTAAACTTTTTAATCATTTATATATGACTTGTTATTTAATTTTTATTTAATCTACTATAAAACAATTGATTACCTTATACAGTCACTTTTTTTTATTTATGTCACAATATAAATAAAAAATATGAAAGTGTCGGTATAAAGTCATCAATTGATTTATTAATTAAAAATAGGCGTAAAATTAAAAACTTTTATTCTACTATAATTCCCCTCCTGGCTTATTAATAGAAAATTAAACATTTGCCCTAAATTTTCCATAGGTTTATATTCAATTAAAGGACATTTCAGCTAAACGCCATTATCATCGTCTTGATAAAAAAAAATTGGTGTAAATATTAAATTAAAATAAACAATATGTACTTAAAAGTATTTAATCTCATATAGAACATTATTTATTCTGATTTATGCTATTTAAAATTCACTTAGTAAGGTGAAAAATTATGATATAATACTCACCTACATGTTGCTACAATATTTATACATCGATAATTAAAACTAAATCAATATTATAATACACGAATTGGTATCCACTGATACTTAGAGAAAGAAACTAAAATTCTGTGTGCATTTGGAAAATGTCGACCGGATTTATAGTTAATATTGGTTTATGAGACCAAATGTCGGCATTTGTTTTTTTTATAAAAAGAGGTTATTTCTATCACTTAGAGGAGAAATAGGTATAGATGTGTACCTCTAGAAACCTATCCTAGAAAGATTTCTATTGGTCGAAATTAAGAAAGTAGGGGGACCTGTACTGAATGTAATGGGTCAGAAAAATTAGTCGGATTCAAGGAGGATAGTCAATATCGCGACGTTTCAATCTTACGATCCGAGCATAGTAATATCCCGAGGCTTTGTTTCAGTACGAATCTTAGGCGTATTAGAGTAGATGGAGGAATGATTCATGAGCGCCCCACCAGTGATTGTTGGATTGCCCAATGTAAACCTCCTGACACTCCTGAAGTAGAACATCAATCTGATGGGTGTACCAATTATCGCTGAAAGATTTTGCATATAATTTAATATGGATGAAATGAGGTCCAACAATAAATTTAAGGATCGTTAGATACTACTTTAAGGATTTCATTTTAGTTATCATGAGTATGAAATCGATTTATTCAATTTTACTAACTTAATACGTCATACATATAAACTGTATTTGACATTTCGCTTCCAATTAACGCAAAAAAATAAACTCGCGCTAAAACGCCTCATTTAGGGAGATAATACGTTAATAAATGTTCTTCCAGTTTTGTAAAACTGAAAAATAAGCCGTATTATCCTTTTAATTGCGGTGCAAATCCATTTAATATTTAAATTCGGTATCAGTTACCAGCACGCTCGTTTTGTACGACACGAGAGCTTTAAAGACTTTCGAAACGAACTGATAAAAATGGAACGGAATATTCTACTATCTAAACACATGCTGTTATTTACGAATTACATCATTAATGTGTTACTGTGAAACTATGATACGAACAAATTTAATATGTCGTCAATAGATAATAGTTCAGTGACTTTACGAGGCTCTCGTTTTTTTTACATATTTTAGATAATCGGTTTTGATTTAAAAGTAGCGTGCCTAAAGATACAGATACCAAATAACTTATGAATCTACGGTTATCACATGTACAGAACATCGATTAGGCTTGAGCAATAATTGCATGATCACCATATGTCTAACGTTTACTGCAGTTGAAAACTGTGAAATAATTGTACATTCAAAAGGCATGCAGCGCGAACGAAATGGCCGTTGGTAATTATTTTTAAATGTAATATTTTCATGTCCGGTGTTGGACCAACAACCTCAGAGCAACGAATTTCTCTTCCTCTTGTACGGGTTGGCGTTCCTCCAAATTTAATTTGCAACCGCTCATCTAAATGTTCGCTCAGACAAACTCATTAGCTGCTCCGTGAGATGTTAAATTTCATTTACGAACTTGCGGTTCATAACAGTTGCAGCAACAACAAAATACATTTCTTCAATTACACGACTGAAGATTCCGTTCCTGTTTCCGGGTTACGTGTTCTGTAGTAATTGTGATTTTATTATTACTGAACATGAAAGTCATAAGTACTGACACAAGTCTTAAACATTATCCTATTCATTGATTTTTTTATAAAAAAAGAATAAAAGTTTCCATTTTAAACCGATATTGGGCGTGTGCAAACATAAATTTATTTCAGGGGACGTCGCGTCGCAGAAGAAGTTACACATAAATTTAATGCGGAAAACTATTACAATTTATGTGATTAACTTAAGTTTCGAGCTTTCACTTTTAAATTATATATCACTTATAAAAATGGTATTAAATCAAAAGTGTTTTAGATTGTCAAAAAAATTATTAGAGATCCTTAAAAAAGTTGATAGTTTACGGATTAGCATGGAAAATCTCGACTACAATTCCAGTTTTCTCCATCATTTGTATAAACCTGAACATAAGCTCACCCATAATTAACTGCATCACATTATTCAAAGCATAATTTTAATACTTCAGTAAAATAGATAATGCATCATCCTGATCCGCCAAATTCAATTTAATAGTTTTTAGTGCTGAGCTTCGATAGAAACCATTTCTTTTGTACTTGAAATATCATGAGTCTTCATAATTTAATTGCTTCATAAGGCACTCAGTTTGTGGAAATAAGGACATAAAAGTAATTTTTTGACGTAATCATTGAAATCATTCTCCGCCAGATACATAAAATTTTTATGTAAAAGTATAAGTGTGAAGCGATGAGTGAAGAGTAATGATCATATGTTAATGAATGAGACATTCGGTAGTCCGCTGAGTGTAAGTATTGAATTTCTTTTATGCCTGTGATTATACGCCTCAATGTGTTTTTAATTATGTTTGAAAATCACATTTTGCACATTAAAGCGAAGTTCATTCAATTTTCGTCATCAAGGATCTACTGGTCGGTTGCAGATGTTGAGCGTCCGTTGTCGTGTATTGACTGAGACATTCAATGTGACCATTATACGGGCGACGGGACAGGCAATTTCCATTGGTTTTGGCAAAAGGCCTCCCCAAGAGCTCTGAGACAGTAATGAAGTGCGGGAGGTTTGAGAGGCGAAGATCCGATGGAGCGTTGAGATTGATGAGAAGGCAGGAAGTGCTCTGGAACGTGAACCAATCTTCCTAAGGGACAGCATCCTCCCTGAAAGTGGCCTTGGAATGCAAAGCCTTACGACTAAAACGAAATTAGGCTAGTGGAGAGACGGCAAACTGGATGAGAGTGTCATTTTCACCCAATTTAACATGTATCAAGTCAAAATATTGACGGTCTTATTTACCAGATTTGTTGGAATAGTCTATTCTTTCAATCATAACAACCAAAAATACTACGTATTTAATGGAAATGGAAAATTGAGGTAACTAACGCAGTTTAAGTTATTACCTACCAAAATATAAGCAAAAATATCACATTCACCTCTAATAGTATTATATAAAGTATTATTAGATGAATACGATGAGGGACCACATGGCACTCCAATTAAAATATTTATTCCTTTTTATTGCATTTGAAGTGTATTACACATTTAATAGAGTTTTAAAATAAACAAACATTAATTTTTTATGGCTTAGAAGCCTTGCTCTGACCTGTTCGAGATATCATTCGAAATGACACCATAAGCTCTATGTGGTGTTATAGTTGAAAAAAATACCATTAAATCCCATCGGGTTTGAGCATTGTCAGTGATGATAATTCAAACGTTTTGCTAATTAAATCCATGAAATTGTCCTGTCATGGAAAAAGCTACTCGGACCGGCAGGAATGACTTTTATCCGGTCAGACATTTTCCCATTGATTTAATTTTTATATAATTCTATTGTGAAACAGCGTTGAAGTCCAGTAGCAGAAATCCATTAAAGTACCAAAACATTTACGAGTACTTCAGGCCTGATTTACATGGAGTTCTTATTTGAATGTGACATACAGAAGAAGGAATGACTTTTAAATGATAAAAAAGGTTTTGATTAAAGACAAACCAGCGAAGTCATAAATTAACGAAGTTAGGAGGCCTAAGCCAAGGAAAAATATTTTTTGGTGTTTTTATAAGAATTTAGAAGTGAATGGATTTTTTTTAATATGAATAATTTTTAATTGAAACAAAAATTTTCATCATTATGTGGACGACTATTTTGTAAAGAGTTACAATGTCTTTGAATATCATGTAGCCTTGCATTAAGCAAGTATCGTTGCTGATTAATTGCTGTAATATGTTGCAGTAGTTGGCATGAGATGGATGTTTCATGGCCGGGAATCCAGAATTTGGAAGACTGTACTCTATTCTGCGTGTATGGAAACTCGTCAATATAGGGAAAGAGTATCTAATGAATTATTCATAATATACACCGGGAAATTCCACGCTCAATTAATAAACTAAATATCAACAAAAATCAAAATTTTTATTTGAATTTGGTATGTATCATTGCGGTTACAATCGTCATATGTCACTATATTTATTATTTGGACATCTAATTGTATATTCATATATTAAAAAATTTATATTACCTAATGAAGTCCCAACATTTTTTTGATGACATGGCCGTTTTTCTGTTTATATATTATAATTATCAGCCGTAGTTAATTATTAAAAATTATTACGCCACTTATCCTTAATTTTAGCTTCCATCTGCTGAAGAAATGATGTATTTTGCGTACTGTAGTGAGTAATGCAATTTTCAGAAAGCCCACAAATAGCCTATTACAATATACAATTGATAGATAGATTTATTTATTTGCATTGGGAAAAGCCCGGTGGTAATGTTTGAAATGTATACAATGAAGTTACACAAACTATACGCCACCGAGAACATAAAATAAATATGGAAAAAAAATTGTTGCATTACATCTATAAAACTTTTTACATAATACTAATAAAGTATCAGTAATGCTATAAATGACGACCTACGGTTCTATGCACTTCAATTCATTGCCATGCCTTACAGATTAAAGTAAATGAACAAAAATCACACTATTATTAAAATATTATTTTATTTTAAACTTCACTTCACTCAATTTAATAATAGAAATATTATAATTTTTACAATCATAATTCGTTAACTTTCTTTTGAATTTCTGTTATACTTTGTAGGCAGGCCGCTAGCACAGTTTCAGGCAGACTATTAAAATCCCGAATTATTATAATTGGAATCTATATCCTCTGTCTAATCTTGTGATTAATTTAATTCCTTGTAAATCGCATATGTTTGACCAACTTAAGAGGCGGTAACTTAACATCAGGCAAAGTTGGAAAGAAAGTGACACCGTCATAGGATTGTTTCCAGCATTAAATTCATTAGTATTTTAAATTGAAAATCAATATGACTATATTAATGTGTAAGAAACATCTCTACTCTTGTAAGAGGGAAGGGGCATTGACTGTGAACACTTTGTTAATAGAATTTTTGTTTAAGAAAAACGTATATAATTCTAAGAAAAAATCAGTGTTCTTTCCTTGTAGAGTTTCCTGCAATGAACCGCTAATGGCAGGTGTTCCAGGTTTGCCAGTCGAACATATTGAGTTACTCGCCCAGCAGATCTAACAGATGAGACGCCCACGGAATATGCGCCTCTGGCAATCAGCGCTAATGGAATGTCGCGAATCAAGTCGTCTCCGTATTTGCTCTCAGCGGGAAACAAGTAAGGCCGACAAATTAAATTGCTGCTCAAAGACGGCAAACTATGATATGCCCCGTCCCTAGAATGCCTTCCTATTACCGACTAATTAGAACGTGTCTCATAAACGACTGCCAATATACTATCGAGAAGGCAGTGTTTCACCCTTCAGTGAAGAACACTTACTGGTGATTGCTAAATAAATCTGTGATGGAAGCCCGTGACTCAATTTACTCAATTCTGCATCAATATTGTTCATAATTACGTTAATGAATGAATATGAAATGACAACCATGATTACAGGAGTGAAATGAATGAAGGCCAGTAGAAACTACACAAGTACCAAACTTTCTATTTTACACATTAAATCGTTCTTAATATTGGGAATAAATCATATTTATCTACGATTTATACGATTATTAGTGTTTTAGTCTATTTATTTTACGTAATGCGGTATTTGTTATAGAATGAAGAAATAAAATACTTCCAAAAAAACCTAATCATTTTATTATGCTTCCCTTTCATGATTACAATTGTCTCAATTTGTTTAAACAATATGATATTTATAGTATTTCTACATCTAACCAATTGTTCAACATAATGTGGGTTATAAGACCAAAAGATTTTTGAATATACGAATAAATAGCTAAATAACAGACAAAACGAGGTGATATTATAAATTATACACAACATTTCTGCAATCCTCGTTGCTTTCGTAAGGTCTTTAAAAACGCAAGAGCCGGGAGAACGACACAACCGCACAAACAGGGTGACAAACTCATAAATACCACATAACGTTTCTGCAAGCAATGTTGCTTTCGTCAGGTGATTAAAAAAGAACGAGCCGTGAGAACAACACAACCGCACAAACCAGGTGACGAGCATTTGAATTCGTCACCTGGTTTGTGAGGTTGTGTCGTCCTCACGGCTCGTGCGTTTTTAATAACGTCAAAAGGCAACAATGGTTGCAGAAACGTTTTGTGGTACTTTTATTATCACTTCATGTTGTCTCTCATTTGGGTATTTATTTATCTGATTAAGACACTTTACACACAGACGCATCATTTCAATTTTAAAAGGTATTTTATTTTCCACGATAAAAAAAAACACAAAGCAAATTTTGTATCTACAAATTAGAAACAATGCCACTAAACATTGTTTATAATTAAATAATGTATAATAAATTTATAAAAATATCTGTTTTAGGAATTTATAGAATTGTAAAAATGTATTATCTCAGAAATGTTACACATTAAAACCAATATTAATTCCAAAAATAACAAACGGCACACGGTTAAACACAAAATTTTTGATTCAGAATCTGTAACACGTTTATTTTTTTTTATGTCATTGCTCTGTAGCTTATTTTTGTGTAAGACCTACAGAAAGATCTATAGGTAACACAACTTTTTCTTATTTCTTGGCTCTATTAATAAGATTCTTCAAGAAAAAAATTTTCTAATAATAATGTGACCCGGTAAAGTCAAAAGTAAATTGGGCAGTCTGAGTTTTAAATTTAAAGCTGTCAAATGTGGACGACAATTTCAAATACCCCAAGAGTTATCACTTCAAAGGAACAACGTTCAGATTTTTTTTATGTAAAATTAACCAATTCATCATCCAATCAGTCAAATTCGTGTTTTGGACCGTTCGCCATTTTGTGGCAGACCACGCGAAGGAAACGTTGTTTAATAATAAACATTTAACCAGACTGGAGACCGGGTAATGTTATATTCATAAACTCCTCGCTCTCATATAATATTTTTCCAAAGTGATTTTACTGTGATTAAACCGAAGTTGGTATATATTTCATACCAGAAAATAACGGAACTTCAAATTGAATGTTTGCTTTTGTAGCCGTGTTGATGTCAGTATTTCGTATCAAATTTTGGGTTTTTAGGCTGCGTTTTGTGGTTGTCCGAGCCATATATAAGCCACACGGACGGAGAGGACGACAGTCTTGGCCTAGCCTTGAAAATGTTCTGTGGTATCGGCAAGAACGCCAGAACAAAACGCGGGCTAAAAACCCATTGATACAAAATACTGTTACATATTTGTTTATTATTCCAATTACTGGAATTCGATATACAATCTTCCCAGAATTTTCTCAGCGGAATTGATTAAAAGTTTTGCTACATGTTTCTCAGCACAGTTAATGTATCAGTTACCTGGTTCCATTAAAATACTGTGCTCGCGTTACTCTTCTGTGGCTAAAACAGCCTTAAAGTAAACGATGAGTTCCAGGAATAATTGCGAAAGAAAATTTAATATGAGCAAAGTCAAATGTAACAAATTTTGCTCAAATTCTGCGAAGCATGGAAACAACTAAGGCATTATATTTCGTCATACATCTAGGATAATGTTTTTAGGAACATTCTCCACAACGTGGCAACTTTTCTTTAAGACTAATATACTGTTAGAAATCTTTTTACTATAGTTATTTAATAAATTTCACAATTCTCTTGTAAAGATTATCTCATAATGACTGATCGAGCCACTCCGAAATATAGAGAATTTTTTTAAATAACATTTTAATAAGAACTTTCGAGACGACTAAACTCAAGCTGCAATAAGTCAGGGTGGAAGTTATATTTGTATGTTTATCATTGACTGTCAAAGTAGAGGTATATGACGTATTTCCGTAAACTTGTCCTAATTGAAAACGAATGTGGAGTTATTTTCAGTTATTCAGATCTCCAATGTTTTTTTCTAGATAAGAAAGTCGAGAACAAAATTATTAGTTCCAATCCAGTTGGCTGTACGAGTATTTTAGAATAAGGGAAAATGTATAATAGAATGCAAACAGGATGCCCTCTGTAAAAATAAACACGCCGCCATTACCAGTTACCAACCATTTAAAGTTATATGGCCACAGATAATTAAATATAACTGCCTCCCGGTAAATACACAGATATGATATAATTGCCAACCAATATAAACTTGTTTAGGGTGTGACCTTTTAAATCGCTCTGTAAAACATTAAATTATATTTCCTACAAATGTGCTGAATATGTGATACCAATATTTCTATTTTAGTCAGTAAAACTTCCTTTACTTCCTTTTTTAGTGTGTTTTTAATTCTTATTTTTAAGTACTTTCTTGGGGGTAAACTACAGATGAATTAATTGTGTAGATTAACTCTAGTTTTTATGTTACTAGTGATGATGCCTGTGTTAATAGTAATTGTGTGTGTTTATCAATATGAGTTAGAGTAAATTGTTTTGAAGTAAACAAGAAACATTTTTTCTTAGTTTGTATATTTGTTTCTACGTGTTTATAGCAAAATTAGTTATAACGAGAAATGAACTATTATAAACGATATAGCCAAAAGCAGACATTATATGATACATACGAATACCGGTTTTTTAAGATGTAAAGGTGAGATTTTGAAAATAACGCTTAACAATGAAAATGACATAAACCAAATGAAATATGTTAGTATTAACAAAAAACATATTAACAATAAGGGATTAATAGCTATTGCTAGGTTTCATTTCATCTGATTGTATATTAACGGCAGTGTTGTTAGATTTAATAAAAGTATTTCCGTTATACTTCTACAATAATACCTGGTGTCAGCTTTTAAAGTTGTTGAATTTTTCCAATAGGAAGAATATTTGAAGACTATAGGTTAAATAACCTATAACCTTGGTTAAATATTGATTATACGTACTTTGGTACTGGTTTTTAATGACATTCATGTTTGTCCAACGTAGCAAGAATTACAATCAAGGAAACGTGTTTGTAAACAACACAATATTTATTATTATAGGTGCCAAGTGTATCTTGATAGGTTCGTATATGATAAATATTAGATATAATTTCAAGATTTAACGATGTGATGTAAAAATGTATAATGAGAGGGAAGAAGAAAAATTTTTCCTCAAGGAGATTTGAGGCGAGTAGGATATTGTGTTTTATTCAATAATATATTTATGTTTGTTAATAAAACTCAATGTGTACTAATTAGAAATTCAACGTTAAATTATATTACGATTTAATAAAATTTTATGATCATTCAGCCATAAATAAAATTAATGTAATTATTAGAAATTAATAAGAAAACATTAATTTTTGAAAAAAATAATCTATTACAAGCCGTTTCGTTCTTGGATCTAGTGTATAGGAAATTTCAATCATGAAAATTAAAAAAATATTAATACAATAAATAATTTGTAATTTAACAATTAAAGGTAGAGAATTATTTTTAAATTGATTTAAACACAAATTAAAAAGTCATCATAATAATAATGAATCTAAAATATTATTCAGATGCTAAGTTTCATATAAATTTATAATTTATATTACGCATTATTGTAGGTTTATTCTTGTAACGAATTCTATTTTCTCATTTTAGAGTTCACATATAATTAATCTATTCTATATTGGGTAAAGTCACATTTAAAGACTGATAAATTACAGATATAAGATTTATTTTATAAATAAGGCGTTAGGGTTTTCTGCTCACAGTAATAGAATTACATTGAAATAAAGAGCACAATTTGTTTTCCGATTCGCGTTTGACCTTTTCTATCACGGCTCCGCGTTATCTGACGTGTTGCGACGCCTCGTCCTGAAAATTGAAAATATTGACGTTATCAAAGTTGGTGCCATTAAAGTTTTAATTAAACGTGCTCCTCTGCTTCGTAAAATATTTTCCCACAAGAGGCCTCTAGCATAAGCTTTACCAAATTGTTTTCTTTGTTTATTTTGATCACTAATATTATACTCGTTACACTGCAACTTGTAATGCATCAATTAATTATATATGAATTAAATGATAAGTTTTGAGTGAACTGAAAAACTGGAAACCGTATGAACCTAACTGATGGCTCTCACGGGAGCGAGAAACGGGAGACGAACTTTCCTCGGCTGACTTCTTAGACTTTTAAAGCCGAAATTAGATTAGTTATAACGACAACCTACTAATTGTTTTCGTTCTTCATAAAATGTCGTGGCGGTAGCAGTATTGAATCAGAAAAATTTGTTATTTGTTCAGAAATTAACCTTAATAATTTGAGAAACTGGAGAAGCAAACAATCTGGCCATATTATTATAAATTAAAATAAATTTAATTATTCTGTGTCGTTAACATACATGAAACTAACTTCTTTAACCAACAAATAATATTCTAATTTCTCAAAATTATCAATATTCTGCCGAGTACTTATTTTTTCTCCTTATTTCTATGCAACCTTCCGTTAAATCTGCACATTGTTAGTAATTTCATATAATGAAAAAAATACAAGCAATAATCATACAGCTTTGAGATGAAATAATTATTTTTAAAACATAAATTCAGAATAAGGTTTGGGAGTAAGTTTTATTTATAAATAAAACTCAAATTTTTATAGGTAAACAAGTATACTCAAAATCTAAAACACGAAAGACGCTCTAGTTTTCAGACGTTTGTAGATTTTGTAATTTTTACGTAATTTAGTTCGTGTGTGTTACATTTGCCAATAGTTTATTCGATGAAAATAGTTTTCTAAAGAACCAGAAAGAAATTTACAAGAATACTATCTCAGAGAAATCAGGTACGGAAATCAAATCAGGGAATTACTGTTATCAAAACAAGAAGTATAAAAAAACTTTAACGGTGCTGTGAGCAAACATTTTTGTAACTGTATTAATATAAATTATGTATAAAATATTTTTTCATATTGATAATTAATTTTAATATTTTTGAACGACAAAATATATATTTAAATAATATTCGCCGGTTTCAATTTCAGAAATTTGGGGTTTGAAATTCTTGACTGCTCTGAAGTGAAATCAGTGAATTTTTTTTGTAATTATCATTTAAGTATCATGTAACTGATTTACATAGAATAATTAGTGTTGTAAATTGTACACATATTATACTTATTTTATTATCTGTGTTTGACACTTTCTATAATTTTAATAATTCAACTTATAAGTATTTATAAATTTTTTCTAGTTATTTTATTCTTCTTTTCTTTTTAACTAATGAATTTCTCATATTTGTATTTCCCAATGTATGTTACGGTGAGTGAATCATATTTCCTACTGATAATGTGTTTACCTCATTGAAGTAAATCTAAATATATAATTTCTATAGTAATTAAGTGCCATGATATATAACATCCTATAAAGTTGATTAAAAATTTAAATAATACTCTGCAAAATTACCAATACCTATCGACATATTTTCAATTAAAATATGCATAGTACAAACGTTTCCACTAATAGCTAACAAAATTCTATTTTGAACTTCACATTCAACACCCACGCAACATATACTAATGAAGACTTTCTTTCTTATCATAAACTTCTAATCTATATTGTAGCGGGTTTGCGACACACACTCTTCTCATTACGACGATATGAGGTGATACCTTGTATAATTTATCCCTAAAATACGCGCCGCATTATTGTGAAGGTAATATCAGCGAGTGGAAGGTAATGGCGCCGTACTTCAAAGCCTTTGTCCTAAGTAAATCAATTACTACATGTAATGGCATCAAACGCACGTTTCATAGAGACGCGCGGAACGTAACTTAACGAATGGCTAATAAATCTCAAACTTTCCTCTCCAAGAAAATAAATTTTGCTTCCGCTATCAACTTAAACCTGGTTTGATAGTTTAAACATAAAAGAAGGTTATTCCAAGGTTGTAACATAATTTTTTCAAATTATTTTCAAATTCTTAATTATCTGAAATGCCTAAAACCGTAATGAAGTATGAACTATCTATTACTACTGTATATAATATAAGCGTGTGTGAGCGTACCGATACAAATGTATAAATATAACTTTTATATGTAATAATCGTTCCGAAGTGTATTAAAGTACCATTTAATTCGCTAGAGTAACCTTACTGACACTATTTTGAACTAATGCGCTTATAGTTCTTTTCAAATGCGAGCGTATTTCACCTTGAAGGTCTTCCTTGAGCCATCGAATCAAATTCGTGTGAGGTTGCCACAAATTATTGTCAACACAACTGTAGTAAGCTTTTGTTGTCATTTATTATTGATAGGAAGTTTGCGGAGATGTAATGGTGTCACTTACCTGGAAACGACGCAAAGACAGTTGAGAAAATGAACATAAGTTATGCATAAGTTACACTTACAGCGGAGAACACTGAAAATGTGAAGAGTGAGAGGAACGTAAACAGTGACCTGACAGAATATTGAGTGAGTTTTTTTTCGATGCAAGATTATCCCACAAATCTAAGGTTGGATGAAATGGAGATCGGCAGAAGAAAAATGATTATTTTCGACGCCAAAAAGAAAGGACTTTCATTTAAGCCAGAAAAACAATTCCGCAGCTACTTGGAGCAATCCGCGCACGACAACGCTCGCCTCTCAAAGTCCAGATCCAGTTTCTGTTTTAAGAACTATCTCCAAATGAAATATATGTGTTTTAAATAGTAGTATCCACGAAATATAATTCTACTACTCATTAGATGAGTACAGTCACATTAATAAAAAAGGGTTGTTTCTATATAAAGCTCAGATATTTTAATAGTAAACTAATTTAAATGAGCTAATTAATATTTATTTCATGATCATTTATCTTCCATCATTGGGTTAATTTATTCTATTTTGTTAAATATGTCAATAAACTATTAGAAATATTTTCATCAATAAAAATTCCCAATGGAAGAGTCGTGTAAATTAACAACCTCAGTTATTTAAATAATACGTAGCGGTATCGTAGAAATACAAATCGCTAGCTGTGTTAAATAATTGCGTACTTGATCTTACCTACAGCGCATTAATTACCGTCAGGAACGCCAGGGAGAGAATTACTTAGCTTTTTTTTAATTTCACCGTTTTTAAATTTTGTAGGGTGCAAAAATCCATATTTGAGGGGAAATAACTTTAAGACGAAAGCTGGAAGAGTTTAATTAATTAATTAGCTGAGATTTCAGTGCAGCTGGCACTTTTCTTGAGGAAGGAAGCATTAAGCTACGTCCCTTGGCTCGACTCGTCCGAGCAAGCAGAATCTCAAATTAACAGATCTAACGAAAGAAAAATTAAGTGAGACTTTTACACTAGGCAGGAGATTATGGAATGGTGCAGTTAAATATTGATTCCTTAATTCGTCAGCAAGAAAAATTTAGATATTTAGCTTTTGGTTAATACTTTGGTAATGAAGTACCACAAACCAATTTCATTGTATAAAGAAATCAGAGTTGTAATTAATATTGAATCTAAGTAAACATTCCTGGAAGTGAATTGTATTGGGCCTCTAAATAGTGTTTTATTCCGCCTTCATCCACAATAAGAACGATGAGCCAAATTTGAGATGAGATGACCTTATTTATTGTTGTATACGTTTTTATGTAAAATCTTATGATTTTTATCTTCTTTCTTCATTTTATTTCGCATTACAGTCATAATTATAAAAATTCTTAAGTTTTTCTGTTCACTTTGCTTTTATGAAGTTACTTAAATCCCGCTGACAGACTGGTAAAATATACATCATTTTCAATTAGAAATTCAATTTAAAATTCTGTTGATATCTATAATTCTGTATAGAATTAAATATAGACAAGTTCATAACAGTTATATATAAATTTACGAAGAAACAGGGTGGGTAACTGTATATATTGCAATATGACAATCGATCGGTGGTTTTTTTTATGATTAATTTACCTTGCTCGGCGCCCTTTGTTGTTTTGTAGCGCCGCGCCGCCATTTTTATGTTTCGTAGCAGTTTTAGCGAACGCGTCTTTAAGCTTCAGTTAACCATAGGGAACGGAGAAGTCTGCGGTAGTTTTTAGAAGTTGAGTCTCCACTTGTGAGCTCGTTGCTAGCAAACATGGTACCTCGCGGATAGGTCAGCCTCATCCGAATCTCTAACCAGCCATGAAAAGCGCAAGGGAAATTATTGAATTTTTCGTTTTGGATAGTGTCACTTCAATTGAAACCACGTTGTTGTATTGAATTGAAGTTTTGGTGATTTCTTTAATAACAAAAATTTACGTAGGGAAAAATAATAAGTTTTTTCTTTATAGTGAACGATATCCTCATTAAAATCAGCTTTCGGGTTGAAGCGTGACACGGATTAAACATAAAAGCTAAAACAATATTTCAATATTTACAAGAAATTTTTTAAGTAGTTCAGAGAAAATACTTCCTGGATGTTAAATTGTTAAATTAGAAATAGAAACATGTTTTTTTTTGTAACAGGCTACATGAAAGTAATCCACGTGGTGGCAACTTCCCTCTAATAACATAGCAGAGGGAAGTAGCCAAGGGTTAACTAGGGCCCCCGGGATATTTTTCAAGGATCCTACTCGGCATTTGTCTAAAAGTAATGCAGGACAACCCTATAAAACCTGCACCAGTTAGGCCCGGCATTTGGTACTTGTCCCACGCCCTTACGAAGGCGGGAGTAGTGGTTTTATGTAGGGACGCAGCATTCCCTTCTCCGTGCCTCGAACAGGTTAGGAGGCAGCTGGCCAACTGTTCCAATGGGAGCAGAGGCAACTGTTACGCCAAAGGTCTGCGACCCCGGAATATACACCTCTGAAAACTGACCGTGATGCCTCGACTTGTGGGAATCTTAGTTCAAAAAACAAGAGAGGATGAGGGCATAACGGAGTAATAAATATAGAACACGTGAAGTAACTGACAGAATGAGTAGTGATAAACCGCCTTTTAAGGCAATAATTTTTATACTTAAATCTATAAGAAGGATGCCCTCTTTTATGTATAAAAAATTTACTTCATTGTTGTTGAGGAAACCAAAACCCGAATTTACTCATCACGTATTTATGTATAGAAAATTTCCTTTTCTCTGTAAGAAAACTTATTTTTTTAATAAGAGTGAGTGAAATGTGTAAGAGTAGTAGGATCGTTTTCGATTGTTTATCTATTTCAGGAATTAATGTAGTCATTACAGTTATATATTATAATGCAGGTTATAATTCTATTTCTTAGTACATGAGGAATATATCATATGTAGGTCCATTTATATTTGAATAAATCATTAATTGAAAACTCTATGTTTTAGGCTGATTTACGATTTGTCAACAGACATGGTACCTGGAAATATTAAGGATATATCAGCGGGAGAAATTGTATCACTTCCATAGAGTATAGATTCATTTGCATACGAGCGATATAAACTAAAAGATGTTATACCAAAAAAATTTGTATTTAACATGCAAACCAACTACAAACGCGACTTCCATTGCCTGATATTTTTATTGCATGGAAACAATAATTTTTTTTAAAGAAAACCTAGCTTGGTTTAATAAATGAGTATATGTTCAACGTAACCAATCATCAACTTGTACTTGACTTTTTCAACATACTTGAAAGTAACCTCATTTGTGCGAAACTATAATAAAGCTCTCCTTGGAGTATTGTGTCATTGTTTCGTGACATTGCTCCAGCCGCTTCAATGGCATCTGCTCGTGACAGTTATATCCCCTCATTATTTCATTCATTCAGCCCTCTTGTGCACGACTGATACGCCTACATACAACCGAGTATGCTCTTCCCTTTACGTATCTCGCAAATCTTTTGCAATAATGCCACTTTATAACATCGTTCAGCTCTGAGAAGTGCCTTGTCTGTCGTTTGTGTATCTTATTGTGTGCCGAGCTTTGTGATACCCTGTTTATTCTATTATTTTTTTGTGTGTAGATAGACATGCATTTTGTTCATCGTCATGTTTGTCTTTAAATAATTATTTGTTATGCATTGTAAGCTCACCATGTAAATATTTAACTGTACTCTTGGTAATGATAAGGCCGTTTTCTGTGTTCCATTCTTATTTAATTGTATTTAGGCTATTAATTAATTTTTAATTATTATACTGTATTCTTTTTTATATTGTTCAGAAAAAAAGTTTGTTTAATGTTATGATTCCATTGTTTCTAGTACCTATTTGTAATTTCAAGTACGACTTATTACCTCAACCAAAGACTGATTGAATTAATAAAATCTGTCTGTTCAAACATCATGAGAACCCATGCTACAAACATTATAGAAATGTAATTACAAAACCGTTGTTCTAAACTCTATCATCAGTTAAACAAAACTCGGTGTAACTGCGAGGGCTGTTCGATAAGTCTGGTAAATTTTTATGAAAGATCGATAAATTTTTCTCTATTGTGCCATTGTTGTTAAACATAATAGTTTCAAAGATATTCCTTAAAGTTTTAAACATATTCCAGTCATAGTTTATTGTTGGCACCTTATGATCCGGTCGCCCCAATTGAGGTCACCACTCAGTAAAACATCGGAAAAGTTCACAATATCGTAATGGAAGATCTCAGAGTAAAAGTGCGGTAGGTAGCTGATGCCGTAAGGTTCTCAAATGAATGAGAGCCTTTCATCCTCCATGAAAAATTGGCCATGAAAAATCTTTTCGCGTGATTGGTGCAACGACTGTTGACATTGTACCAAAAACGAATTTGGAAAAACCTTTCAACGCAGAATCTAGCAATGTTTATGCGTAACGCACAAGACTGTTTGCGCAGATTCGTAACAGTCGATGGAACTTGGATCCATCACTACACTCCAGAGACCAAAAAACAGTCAAAACAATGGACAAAAGCAGGTTAACTGAACCGTTTTGCCATCTGGAAAGGTGATGACCACTGTATTTTGAGATTCTCAGGGTACAACAATAACTGGGCTCCATTATGCTGCTCTGATGGATCGTGTGAAACGGGTGCTGATTGAGAACAAACCAAGATTAGCGCAAAAGAAAGTGCTGTTTCACCAGGACAATGTGCCAGAGCACAGCAGCAGTATAAATGGCGAAAGTGTACGAGTTGGGATTCGAATTGGTTTTTCATCCACCCTATTCACCAGACCCGAACTAGAAAATTTTGCTTGGTGGGAAGAAATTTTTATCAAATGAAGAAGTCATAGAGTTTGTAACGGAGTATTTTTCAGAGTTTGATAAAACTTAGTTTTGTGATGGGTTGAAAAAATTGGAAACTCGCCGGACCAAGTGTATAGACAATGAAAGAGAGTATGTTGAGACATAAAGTAAGTTTTCTAAAAAAAATCTGTTCGGTTTTATTTTTACCAGACTGATCAAACAACACTCGTATATTATTATTATTATTATTTTAAGTTGGACGGTCTGACTGATCCAGAGGTTTTTCTTTTGTTTATGTTACGTCTGAATGACATTGTGGTATAAAAATATAATAATGTGATATCAGATATTACTTTGAGATTTGTTGAATTTCACTGGGGTATACCGACTTATGAGAACTGCCACAGCCAGTTTTGGAAGAGAATTTTTCGAAATACAGAGGAATTACGATTTATAAAACGCTAAGTGGATGAGCACAAGTCATTAAGCAACAGAAGGCAGATCACTTGAAGAGTTAACCAGATGCTGAGGTCACGACAGTTGTGAACGAGTGAAAAGGTATAAAAAAATTCTAGTACGAAACAAAAATAGTGTATGTCCATGTGTTTGCAAGAAAATTGTCCTAATTATTGGTAAACGAGATGAGAAAGGATAGAGGATGGGCTTGTAATTGAAGGAACGTCTACATTGATCGTGTATCCGACATGATAAAGAACATGGCCGAAAGCCTTCTCCTTCTTCTTATGATCAAACTAAAGTTGATCGTTGTGAGCCGAAAAACAATATTTCTGAATCTGTGTGGCGATCTGAGGGTAGATTGATCTTAATTGATTTTATTCGTCTTTAAATAAGTGCGCAACAGTTAAGAATACTTGAAATCGGTGAAGAGTAAAGATAAGATTATATTTCCTGATTTGTTCAATCATCAGTGGCAAACGGAAAAGCTCACGTTCGAAATCTCGGCCGGTAAAATAAGTCAAGTTGATGTCTGAAGTATGTTCAGCCTTTCTGTCACTCAGGCATTATCTTTATCTGTCGGGTTTTCTCCTTCTTTAGGATGCTTAATCCGGAATAGTTAAGTTCCTCCTTTGAGATTTGTTCCAAACCAAGGAATTTAAATAAAAATTCCCATAATCCGTGGCTACTAAACTAACTTGAGAGGTCGTATGCATACGGTAAGAGCTGTTATTGTTAGACAACAAACATCTGCAGTTATTGGAAGGACGTGGGATAAGTACCAAGAGCCCAACCTACCTAGGGGTTTCCTTACATCGCATTTAGGTGAATACCACGTAGGGTCCTTAAACTACAGCCCAGGGTCCCTAATCACGCCTTTGCTATCTTACTCTCCCTGCTGCATCCCCCTTCCTATACCATTAAAGGGGAGAGGTATCAAATCGGATAAACCTCATGTAGTCTTTCAGTAAAAAAAACCCTGCTTTATAGAGCAAACATGAAGAAGGGAAATGGAAAGGGCCGAAAGTTCAATCTTTCTCCTTTTGGATTTCCTTATCCTTAGTTTCAAACCTGGAATTTTTAATTCAGGTAACGATACTTCCAAACAATTAAATAGAATTCCAAATCATGCTGCACTGAAAACAATAAAAATTAAATAACAGTTGCTGTTTTCACTGAACTGAAACGCGAGTTTCGAAAACGGAGCCAGAAAATTTGTAAATACTTGGGAGTAACTTTCAATTAAACTATTAACTGAATTAATTACAACCCAATGATGTGTAAAGGAAACAAATAATCGTGATTTGTAAATCGGCAATGGATGAACAAGGTAGAACAAAACTTTCGGTTGCTTTCAGAACGTTTTTTCGATCTGCTTGGAAGTACTCGACATTGAATCAAAATCGCATCACAGAAAACACACGTTTAATAAATAAAAAGTAGGGGAAAATATTATTTTCTATCGCAATGTCTGGTACGCCACAAGCTGATTGAGGAACAGTCATAGAAGACACAGAAGCATACATCCGAAATAATCATTGATTGAAATAAAACGCACTTAACTTCATAAAAATATTAAATGAAAATTTTATATCACAAAAAATGTAATTGAAGAAATTCAGTTGTGGTCGATTGTCTTCCATTTCATCAAACCAGAGTATAATTGAGATTCACGCTTCAGCTTTCCTGTGCTACATTAATGCTCGCGCTATAATTGGTTTTCATCATAGTAATTAACAATGAAATTCTCACCAGATACAATTAAACAAATTAATTTACGGGACACAAATGTTTATGTGGTTGAGTAATTTACGAACTTGTTATTCAATCTGTAGAGAAAACATATTGTATACAATTCACACGTATGATCTTCGTTTTGCTGAAACATATTTAACTGGTCTAAAAATATAGAAGATGCAATGTTACATGTTACATGGAAATATTAATGGAAAGGAAAAGAAAGATGATATTTAATTAGGAATTCCAAGAACAGTTGTATAAGTATTAAAATATTTTTACAGACACAGGTCAGTCAATTATGTCCAAAACAAAATTGTATCCAACAGTTATTTGCTATATGCTGTATTTATAAATTACTAGTTTAAACGACATTTATAATAAATAGTCAATCATCCGTGTATTCTATTAGAAATTTAGTATAAAATCTGGTTATAATTTTTGTCTAACCATTGAAATATCAGTAGCTAAAATGATAGTTAGTATTTCCTTTGAAATAATATATCTATTGTTTATTTGACTGTATTAGGATAGCCGTTAAACCTTTTGAAAATTATTTTCAAATGATATTCATATCCGATTTTCTGAATAACATATACAACTGTAAAAATGCAAAGACATGAACGAAAAGTCCTGTGTGCGTTAACGTTTATGTAATTGCAGGGTGTCTTTTTCGTAGAACTGGAGATAAGAGGCAGGGGAAATTAGGAAACGTCTTCCAAGCGCCAGCTAAGTTGGGATTTTTTTCTCTCTCGTCTGAGTGAGAAAATTCAGACCTCGTTTCTTTCACGAAGGTTTGCTAACTTCAGTTTGATGAATTGCTACGTTTACTTCCGACAACTCTGTCGCTAGTCTGACGAGAAATTCACTAAATAACGGTTACTTCAAAAACATTACGGATAAAGACTGAACTTAAATAAAAATTATACTGAATTAGAAGCCATCACATAAAAAGAGTATTCCATTTAGTTTCTGCTTCAAGATTGTGCAAAACAATTGAACAATATTTATAAATAATAGCAATCAATACGATCTTAATACCGATAAACTTTATAACTTTTAGTTTTTCGACGCCAATCCGCGTCGAAACATCCGTACTCAATTTCAATCTTTATTAAGGTCAAATTTATTATTGTAATTATTAGCACCCCCGGCTATATTTTAAGGATCCTACCCGGCATTCGCCTAAAGAAATGCAGGACAAACCCTAGAAAAACCTGCATCAGGTAGGTCGGGCATTGGGTACTTGTCCCACGCCCTTCAGATAGTGGGAGAGGAGTTTGCTGTGGGGACGCAGCATTCCCTTCTTCGTGCCTCGACCAGTTTAGGAGGCAGCTGACCGACTATTCCAATGGGAATAGAGGACAACTCTTACCGTATGCCCAAGGTCTGTGACCCCGGAACATACACCTCTCAGAACAGGCCGAGGCGCCTCGGCTTGTGGGAACCTTAGTTCAAAAACGGAGAGGAAAATGCATCTTTTTTTTTTAGGGCAACAGGCTACATGAGGGTGATCCACATTGGGCAAATCCCCTTTAATAGCATAGGAAGGGATTTGAAAGGGGGGATGCGGAAGGGTAGAGGAAGGTAGCCAAGGGTTAACTATGGCCCCCGGGCTATATTTTAAGGATCCTACCCGGCATTCGCCTAAAAAAATGCAGGGAAAACCTTAGAAAAAACTGCATGGGGTAGGTCGGGCATTGGGTACTTGTCCCACGCCCTTCCGATATCGGGAGAGAAGTTTGCTGTGGGGACGCAGCATTCCCTTCTCCGTGCCTCTACCAGTTTAGGAGGCAGCTGGCCGACTATTCCAATGGGAATGGCGAACAACTCTTACCGTATGCCCAAGGTCTGCGACCCCGGAACATACACCTCTCAGAACAGGCCGTGGTGCCTCGGCTTGTGGAAACCTTAGTTCAAAAACGGAGAGGAAAAGGCATACCCAAAGGTAGCCCCTTCGTATCTCTCCTAAAAGGTTCTACCTGCGAGAGAAAATCCCTCGCAGGTTACCTCCGAGAGAATCCTCTCGCAGGCTTATTCGGGCCGACTGTCACTTTTTTTTTAGGGCAACAGGGTACATGATGGTAAACCACTTTGGGCAACTCCCCTTTAATAGCATAGGAAAGGATTTGAAAGGGGGGATGCGGAAGGGTAGAGGAAGGTAGCCAAGGGTTAACTAGGACCCCCGGGCTATATTTTAAGGATCCTACCTGGCATTCGCCTAAAGAAATGCAGGAAAAACCCTAGAAAAACCTGAATCAGGTAGGTCGGGCATTGGGTACTTGTCCCACGCCCTTCCGATAGCGGGAGAGGAGTTTGCTGTGGGGACGCAGCATTCCCTTCTCCGTGCCTCGACCAGTTTAGGAGGCAGCTGGCCGACTATTGGAATAGTCTCGCAGGCTTTGGGTCCGGGCGGCCGACTGTCACAATTTGTCTCTGTTTTTGTTTTGTTTGTGTTTGTAAAATAGCTGTAGGTATTTAAAAATGATAATACGTGCAGGATGTTAATATTTTTTATTTTGAAAATAAAATTTAAATGATCAAATAATTAATTTCACCCTGCTAAGCAATTAAATAGTTAAACAACTATTTTTTTAAAAAAATTAAATATTTTAAAAATAACTAAGTTAAATCCCATTATCTGTACAAAAATTTACAAAATAGATCCATTAACCGATGTACCCCTATTTCTAAAACCGAAGAGTTTCTTTCAGTTTGAATCCTCAGACCATCACATTCTTATTCATATTTATAAATTCTTCCAAATAAAAGATTTGTTTCCTCTCTTCTCATTCACCTCAACTCTGTTCCGTTATCTTTTCATTTTTGAAAATTTTCTTTCAAAAAGCAAATAAGGAAACGTTCAACGAATATTTCCTCCGCTATAAACTCAGCTAATCGCGTTTATAATCATGTAATGGCTAAGAGTTGTATCTCTGCCACACAAACGTATTTGGAATTATTTCCACTTAATTCATGCTGTTGACACACTGCAACTGTTGTGTGTCCGTATTCATGTTTTCCATGGCTTTAGTCTGCAGTGGCTCGATTTCTGAGTGGTACTCAGCACTGCCGAACACGGTTGAAACGATAATGCGACAGTGTGAAGTTTTAATGTTCCGGAAACCAATTTCTCGGTCATTAAAACTTGTGTCAATTTCAGCCGCAATCTATTTCATGTAAACCTCGTCGACATTTACAGAAATTGAGTGCCCCTTCCTGAACGTAAAACGCAACACATGTTTTATATAGTTTGTTTATTTTTTACAAGTGGCTATAACAGAAGGAGTCGAAAAGTGTGTAAATTTTCGAACAGTTTCTCAATTTTAATATTCCCTTCTTCATATTTTAACGATAAGCATCACGAAACCGCATAAAATATTAAATTTAACTTCAAAATAACGTAGACTATAACAAAACAAAAATTTGTGAATCTCTGAGTTGATAAATTACGAGCAGCTATATATTTAACTGCATTGTTACTATATATGTATGGTTTAAGGTTCAATTATTACTGAGAAAATATTTAGTTTCGCTATGGAAATGTATTGTTATTTTACATAAACATATTTTATTTTATGTGTAACAAATAGTTTTCATTGCAGCCTCTAGGATTAAACTAAAACCTGTCCTATATCTAGGAACATATATGTATGTACCACCGCTGATTCATCAACACGAATAAATATCTATTACGATTATTATCCGACACAAATTAATTATTTGATTGAATTATTTAAATGAACTGAGGGACTTATCCGTCTCAGGTACGAGAATTTATTGCGACATTTTCTATCGGTAATTGACAATACTGCTCCACTAAAACTGTTATCAAGCGGAATTAGAGGATAACGCAAGGAATTGTCTATATCTCTGTATGCAGTAAACTGTTATCCTCATTGTGATCCTCCTATTAAGGAATCTTCAAATGAAAACTAGCAAAGAATATTGTGCTTGTTTTCACTCTGTCTTAATGTATAGCACAATATTTTGGGGAAATACACCACATATGTTAGAAAAATATATGAAATTACAAAGAGAGCCATTAGAGTAATGAATAGCCTCAAGCCAAAAACCAGCTGTAAACTCTACTTCATAAAAATGAGAATTATGAGTCTACCTAATGTATATATTTATTCAACAATATTATTCAGTGTCAGTTACGTAGAGAAGGTAAAACACATCAAATTTAACAACGAAATTCATACAATACCCGACCAAGCCATTATATAAATAATTTGAGAATTACAATGTGTATGAAGAGTGTATTAAATTTTGCTACAAAATATATTAAGGCTCCATTATATATAAAATGTTCTGATTTTAATATCTACAAAAATAACTGAAAAATATTCCTAGTGAAGAACTGTTATTATTCAATAAATGAATTTTTGGAAAGTGAATTGCAATATTGATATGACTACAGTATTTTGTAAGAAAAAAAAATTGTACATTCTTTATAATAATTATATAACTCAATGTATGTAACTACACTTATAGTTACAGTGTGACTCAATGTATGTAACTACACTTACAGTTACAGTTTAAGTTGACTTGTCCTATATCTAGGAACATATATGTATGTACCGATGATTCATCAGCATCAATAAATATCTTATCTATTACGATTTTATGACAAATATTACATCAATTATAAAAGTTAAACAATACAATAGTTTGCGTCATAAAAGGTGTTAACTAATGTATAAACAGAAAAAAGTCTCACAGCAGTCAAAAAACTTGATGATTATAGAGAAAATTCTAGTAACAAGATTAAAGCTTCGTGGAACTTATACACAATTCACGTAACAGAAAAATAATTAATATCTTCAAGAAGGTAAAATGATAACGAATAGAGAAGCAGCTTCTCAGTTTAACTTCTTTTTCGTAAACATGTCACAACAATCCGAATTTAATAATAAAGGACTGTGCCAACCCGACGGAAGCCTAGAGTTGGGGATTATTCGGAAAGTCGGATGACGTTTTTACAAGTGGGAGAACTGTGTATAAAAAGCGAGTGGGAAAGGACAAGGGAGGACATGGTGACAGGTTAGCATTGCTTTGCTTACAATAATAGTAACACATCGTAAAGAAACATGGGCACATTTTATTGTCCAAAAGCTCTCTTGGAAAAAGAGAGTCAGTAAACAAGTAAAAGCTTGTTATATTCCTGGAGGTGCCAAATATTCTACAATAATGGCGAGTTAAGTAAGAAACCCCCGTAATTTATTCATTGATTAAATTTTTATAAAATGGTATTCAATTAACACTTTTTCTTTTAAGTTATTCTAAAAACCGTGACTTTTTAAGCCCTAAGGTAGAGTTAATATTTTGCACTTTCAATAAATAAATAAACTTTTTAAGTAATTTTAATTGTAATTGAAAATAATTTGTTAATAAATAAATATTTTTTATATAATTAACAATAATTTTATTAATACCGCCACAATGCATTTTCATTACGAATATATTGGTTTTTTAACTTGTCCTATTCCCTCAGTTGACTAATGAAATAATATAAATTAGGAAATCTAAAATCATAATTTAACATATAATTGCAAAAATCAAATATATTCTCTTATTATTTTAACCGTCGTTTAATCAGCCTTCTAGTATCTGTTTAACCGAAGTTCTAGGAATTTCGCGTTTGATGTTCTCCTGACTGCACTTCTACCCTCTAGGCTCCCAAACAAACAGTGAAGTTTCTGCTGACCCCTAGTCGTTCGGTCCTCGGGCCAAGAATTATTCATTTCTAAATTATTTCATATAGGCTCTTGAAAACGCTACAAATTCTACCGTAAGCTTTAAGGTGACAGGCATAATTTTGAAAAATATATTCAACAGCTTGTTCCTTAATTCACTTATGTTAAAAGACAGGATAGCCAATATTTTAGTATAATTGTTAATGACCTGGATATTAGAACTTTGCTTATTTCCTGCGATGTAGACGATTTATTGCATAGTTACTATGAAAACAGATATGGATTTGTGTTTTATTACGTACCTATTTTTGCACAATCTTAGATGGCCAGTATTGCAGTTGGGTCTATTAGCCCCCAAAATTATGTACACAAAATGAAACCTGTACCAGATTCTTCGATACACTGCCATAAAATATCTCAGAGACCACAATGTTGGGTTTTGCAACATTGGAGGATCTTCATAAATATTTAAAAGGATTGGTTTTGGAAATAAGTTGTTAGTAAAAAATTATTACTTAAGATTCTACATATAAAAGATTCACAACTTATGTTTTTTGTCTATGACCAATAATTTAAGAGATAGGGGTTGTTAACTATTTAGTAAATATGTTTTAAAAATTATAATATTCATCTGAGTCAGAATGAGAGAGATAAAAGTACAGGTACATAAAAGTCTTCTTTAGTAAAGACTAAAAAAGCACTAATACAACAGTTAAATGAACACTTCTCTATGGACAACAATCCATATTATATAACATTCAAATGATATGTGAAATATAACGGAAAACTAATTCAAGATGAGTAGTTAAGGTAATCAAAACATTATATGTAAATACTAAAAGCTTTAACCCTTTGACTGTTTTGCCTGAATTTTATTCTAAACATATAGAGAAGTCTGCAAGAGAGCATTCAGAGAAATCTGATACCTCTTAACATACCTGAATAGCACAATTCACTATTGTGAAGGTTATAAATTGCTCGATTTACTGAATTTTAAAACACTATTGTTTGGAATTATATTTGATATACAGAAAAAATATATTTATCGTATTCATTGTATACTTTGTATATTCTTGAAAAAAAAATGGAATTAAAATGGTATATTAAAGGACTTTCTCATTCTTAGTTATTACCTTGCAGAAACAAAGTTGAGTTCATAACTGAAATTTAAATATTTTGCTTAAAAATATGGTACAAAATTATACTGCATATTATGTAAAAACTTTTCTTTAATTTCCATGAACATAGCAATAATTGATTATAGCCATAAAAATGTAGGCTACACCTATTTTCATTTATTCTGAACAAATACTTCTAGAATGACGATGAGGTTGTAATTTATTTGATTTATATATTTACATTAACACAAAATTTGATCCATTTATTTGATAGAAAAGCCTTTTGAGCACTCTAACAAGAAGACAAATCATATTGATGGAGAATGTACTTAAATGAGACATTCAGATTTAGTTATCTAAGTTATGGAGGGATAAGTGGACAACTTCTACCAATTTTTAACTTAAAGCAATTGTGATATAAATTCCTGATTTGAAATAAGAATAACCAGATTTTAAAACTCAGTTTTCTTGATTAAATTTGTGTCTCCTTCCCATATTACTACAATTGTGTCTGAAAATTCCAAATTAATACGAAAAAAAATATATGATATGATCTATAGTTCACTTATGATGAATTTTATTTAGGGTACATGATTTGATACAGATGTATGACATGATAATTTGTTAAAAATATATTTTTGTTTTTAACTGCATAGCAGTTGCATATTTTATAACTTAATTCAATGATTTCTATAAATAGTTTTTGCTTTAATTTTCAGTATTCTGCTATTATATAACATTTGAAAATTGCAGTCAGATGTTAGACATCACAGATGAGATGTTCACTCCTGCAACAATATAATATTTATGAGTGCAAATTCGAAATGTACTGCATTTTTTATTACATTTGAAATTAATTATCCAAATACCTTGAATTTTTTCTTAATAATGAGATGATGGGATACAGCTTACAAATAGAAATGTTTGTAAATATTCTTCTACTGATTTCCATGAAGTGTAATTAAGCAAAACACTAGTTGGATCAGCAGTTGCTGGCTCAAAAAACATTGCAATGAGATAGTATAAGGCACTTAAAATTAAGAAGAAGGCAGCAGTCCTTCGAAGCATTCTTACAATATTTGTTGGATCAAAGTGTTCCAAAACAATTTCTCTTGCTTCGTGGAAAACTGAAATGCATTCTTGCCTAAAAAGAAGAAAATTAGATTTTAATTAAGTTTTAAGCTTTTAATTAAGCTTTTAATTTGGACTATATACAAGCTATTAATATGATTCATGTCTTAAATCAAAAAAATTACATGAAAAATGTCTATAATTTATGGTAATAATTATGTTGTTATTTACACAAATAAATAAAATGTAAAAAAATAAATATATATGTATATATATATATATACCTCCATGAGTATTTCAGTGTATGAGGAATTCGTTTGGTTATACTTTCTTCAAATTGGATGCAATTTAAATCATCTGTTTCACTATCACTGAGAGATTGTTTGAGACTGTTGATAAAGAAAGTATTAATAATATCTGGAACAATAATTTCATTTAAATAAAATACCATGAATTGAAATTACCATTATTACTTTACCTGCAGTTGTTGTTTTCTTCTATACCACGATCTTCTGTTTCAGCTCTGCTCATGCAACTCTCTCTCCGGGATTCAGTTAATTCTTCAATGTTATCCATTAAACTTGGATTGGATTTCCTGAAAATATTTGAGATTATGTTTTAGAACAGACTTAACTAAAAACTATTTTATAATAGTAATTTGCTCCTTGAACAAGTCATTAATAGCAAAATAAAGTTATTCATGGCTAATAGATCAGTAATATGACTGATTATTAGAAAAAGTATGAATAATAAGAATTGAAATTCATATTACTTATATGGAATATAATATATAATACTTTAAATTTGAGGGTAGTTTCGAAATATTGCAAAAAATATATAAATAGTATGGAAACTCATTTTTATATTCTAAAACTTACTCCAATGAATCAAGAAGTCTTTCTGATGGATCCCAGTTTGATGCAGATGATGGTGTACTTGGGGCACTGGGGGACATTGACAACCGTCGTGGAAATGAACCAGATCGTGGAAGACTGCATGATCGAGTAGCAGTTTTCTATAAATGGTATCCTTTAAATATTTATGTAGGCATCATATTTTATAACAATGAATTGAAAGACCTAAAAGAAAAGTCTTTACATTCAATAAAATTTTGTTGAAATTTCTCACATTTCCAGCTGGGTCACTTGTTTTCTTTCATTGCTATCATCTCACATAACACCCAATGAATCCATTTGACTGTTTGAGAGACTATCAAATGCAAATTTCTGTGCTGATATGTGTTGCAATCTGCAGAATTATTATGACACAATATCGAAAGTTTTCTGAAGTGTTTAAAATAAATCTTTGACTGTATAAAAGATTTATTATAATTATTAATATATTAAAAACAGTCCAATATTACCTAATGAATAATTTCTCCCACTTGCTCTTAATATGAACTCTCTGCTAACTAGAGTCACGTTGAAATGACATATTAAGTACTTTTGACTGTTCCAATATTTTGGGAAGGTTAATTAAACTTCAAGTAAGAAAACAATTCATTACTCTTAAGTACAACAGAAAACTATGCCAGCACATAAGTCTTGCTTTCAAGTCCTTCAGCAGCACAGTGACTTAATCTTAAATATTAATTTTCATGAAAAATTAAGAAATATATTCATTTACTGATCTTAAAAAAGTCTTACTTTTTCAATCTGTATGTGATAGGATGAACATGACTGTTTATTTTGGTGAATATTTACTTTGTTATTGGTATACATCACATTATTAATGTTTTAATCTATACAGATTGCTGCAGGAGACTTTCAGTAGTTGATCTTTGTGTGTGTTTTAGATGATATCACAGACCCAGTTGGAAATTCCCAAACTGTATGTGCATTATTTGAGGATGTACATATCTTAATGTGCAAATTGAAACTGAAAATGCTGAAATTCTTTTAATATGAAAATAACTTTGAAATTGAGTTTCATTGAAATTATTACAGTAATAACATATTTAGCATATGCTTTGATCATACCACTGTAGGAATTGTCATATTAAGTGAAGACTTGCTGACTTCTATAGAAGTTCCAATTGGCCGTGGCATCACTGCAATACTCGCCCTTCGTTTTGATCCCTTAAAAAATGTATCATTCGTTTAATTTTAAAAATAGTTCCATTGGTTCTCTAAATTACATATTTACAATTAAGACTCACTAAATATTTACATGAGTTATATTGTGGAAAAATTATTGCTTATAAGAATTTTATAGGTATATTTTATTAATCCCCAAGTTTAAACTTCACATATTTAGATTTATTTTATATAACAAATAATTACATCAAGACTATACTGAAAATATTTTTAATTTTCACTTTGTGTGATCTGAATATTCAGTTAAATAATACAATTTAACTGCTCTCACATAGCTCATGCATTCACAATTAATAAAGACTATTAAACAAAAATCTATGTAGAATGGGGGAAGTGGTAATAGTAACTAATTTGTGTTGTTTAATATAATATAAGTTGGTCCATTATAAATAAAAAAAATTGTAACCAGGATAAAAGTAACTGATAATGAAAACCAGATATGAAAAAATAAATATGCAGAGTATAAAGTAATTAACTTAATTAGTATATATAGTAATTGAGTGAAATTAATTCTTTTACACTCTATAGGGTAGTTTATTAACCATGATACACTGTAAATAATTAAAAACATATATGCCCCTATTGAATGTGCATGAGTATGTATGGTATTACTACTAATAATTATTTTGAATGAAATCCATTTGATATTTTATACTTCCTTACTGAAACTAAAAAGCATTTGTTGTCATTATGTAGGAGTTACTACTTACAGACTTATTGGCTCCAGTGATGGATTGTAATGATCGATTTCTTAATGTTCGAGATGGAATATCATCTGAATCAATAATATCCTCTCCATTTAGAATTTTTAAACGTCTGGAAATTTGTTACATAATGTATTAGCAAAATTGTAGTATAATAATTAGTCTTATTTAGTTAAGTATGTGGATTAAAGTATTTGACAAGTAAACAAATTTAATTTATTTACTTCAAAACAATCTGCAAAATAAAATTTGAGGTACCTTTCTTGGTGCTTCAGAATGTTTCAAAATAAAATGGAAATATATAATATTCTATTTTGCATATTGTATGAATAAACAAAAAATCATTTTCAAGTTAAAGTTCATGATAAAATTGGAAATTTTAATTTCTTTAAGATTTTCATGATCATTATTACTTATTATTTCAATTATAGGCTCAAGAAAATGTATTTACAATAATAAAGAATATCTATTAATAATATCTTCGAAGTGTGAATAATGTACGTAATGATAATGTATGATTATTTACTCATATCACAAGCCATAAATGTCACTATCCATAATTTAAAATTGATTAGAATCATAATAGTATATAAGATGGGTAAGAAGCATTTAGTGTGACTTAAAAAGTTGTAGTTATTATGTTAATAGCTTATTAAGCCCTAACTGAAATATGATATTTGTTCATTAAAACCATAAATTAAATTAATATATCTAACATACTTCTTTTCCTCTTCATCTTGTTTCTGGTGTATTCTTTTTAGGTTTTCAACATATTGGAGCATCACTTCCATTGCATTAGACACACGCTTTTCTTGCTGAATGGCTCCCACACTCTACATGACAATTACTATAATTAGTTGCATGGTTGTATAGAATTCAAAATGAGAATTATATTATATTAAAATATTATGTAATACATTATGTTATTACTTATGTAATTCACAATGAAATAACTGATGCCTCATAAATACAGTGAGTCTAATTTATTTGCATAAAAACATTACTCTTAATAAGAAATTGTTTTGTATGGAGATACAAATCTTTTGTTCTAGTAACAAAACATTCATAAAAATTGAACATTATTTTCATAATAAATGAGATATCAGTAATGAGACATAAAAATGAATTAATTATAAATAATATGAATATTAATTTAGTTGTTCAGAATATAATAATAAAATGTTAAAGAAAATTATATATGTAATGTGAAATATGTCATCATATTAATTTTCTATGGGATTGGGTTATAAAACTAGGAATTTAGTATGATTAATATTTCAATAAAATTTATTTATTGGAAATGTTACAGAATTTTATGCATACTACCACATAAATTCCTTCCTTATATTTGGCTTTTTTTAAGGCTCAGTCATTTAAGCCATCTATCAAAGAAATATATTAAACTGAAAAAACAGATAAAGTGATCTTGTGGAAAAAATTTGAGACTTGTAATAAAATGTATTACAGATGAATTTGTGACACTTGAAGAATGAAATTCCTGTTGGTCATTTTGTAACAGTAGTGAAACAAACAAAAAACTAACAACCAGAAAATTGACTTACTTCTGCTGAAGTTGACACCCAATCTACTGCCCATCTTAGAATATCAACTTGCTCCTTTACTTTAGTCACAATCTCAATAGATGTGGAGTCTTTACATAGTTTGTACAAATTCTGAAATAAGTACAAAATTACATAAATATAGTAATTGTTTCTAAAATTATTATTGTAAAAATATAGCTAAAAGTAAAATAATTACATTGTTTCAATAAAGATTGTCAAATTATTTTAAATGATCGAAGGAGTACATTTCATTGTAGAACAGATAAATAAAAAATGGATAAATAAAAAACTCCTGTTAATTCTACTCTAATATTTTAACAGATACCATAATTATTTTGAGTAAATATTAAAATTCTTAGCAAATATTATTAGTAAAAATAGTATTAAAATTATTTTTCAGACACAGTTTAATTTACATGAAGACAACATATTTAATATGCATATACTTTACATTTTTGAATAGGGTAATTATATCCAGAATATGTGTTATAGTATAAGATTAAAATTTCATATTTAATTTAAATATTGAAAATGTTATTATAAGATAATATTTTTAAAATATCACACCTGGATAGCAGCTCTTAAATTATTTTCTTCCTGAATCATATTCTTTTCTGCTTGATCTCGCCATCTGCTTTGCAGCTCAACTCTTTCACCTAATGTAAGTCGATCAGTTTTAAAAGCTATTGATGTTGCAGCGAAGACTTTCTATAAACATTAATGAAAGTAAGTAAAATTAATACAGAATTTAAACAACAGTGCACTGGTAGTATTGCAATGAGTGACTTATTGTGATAATTATTTAAATAACATTTTTATTTAAAATTAAGAAAAAAATATCAGAAATTTTTTTTGTCAATACATGCAAAGAAATACATGCAATAAAAATACTTTTATAATTTTTTAAATTCTATGACCAAATTTATGCAAATGCAATTTGTATTAATCAATCTATCACTTCTGGAAACATTATAAATTAAATTATTTTGAATAATAAAATGAATGATTGAAAAAATAAACCAACCTATTTTACTTCATAATTCCACACATTACCCACAGAAGTCTTTCTCAATCATGCCTTTTTACATCTCATAAAAATTTAATAATCACTTCTCAAGTTATAAAAGGATCATCTTCTCTAAAATTAGTATATTGGGAAGACAGTTTGTCTCAATAACATTGTGTTGACTGAAAGAGGTTAATTCATTTAAGTTTTAAGCATTTAACAATACTTTGCTCTTTTTTTGTGTTATCTCATCGTTATTCACTAACCAATTACTACTAATTGGTGCAACTGAGAACTTGCTCAAAATTTCTCTAATAAATTTCCATCTTTCTATGGGCTCATCTCTGTAGACAAATAACTGCTTGATAAATATCTAATACTCTGCCTGCAGAAAAACTCTAACATTCCCTTACTATCTTCATTTCACATATCAAATGATTTACTAATTGATAACTAAGACTTCCCTTTCCACTCGTACCACCACTGATTTTAAGCAGCTAATGCAGCATTGGTTTTCAATTCGACATTTTTTATGTAATATCAAACAAAAAATGTGACACTAAATTATGTAGTAGTAAGGTCAAAATATGGAATTATTATTCTGCTAGACTGATGATGAAGTAGTGTTTTGATCATAATGACTTCATGTTTACTTTTTGTACTCTAACTCCTTATTGCTGTAGGGTACAATTTTCTTACTTCAGAGTATGAGAAATTATTTTAAGTACAAGGGTCTTTTTTTAAAAGTAGACATTGTTACAATTAGAATATCAAAATGTGCAATCAATATTAATGCTGATAAGCAGTCATCTACTAAAAACCACTAGGTACACTTTTATTACAGGAAAAACTATGGCTTGAGAAACAATAATTATTAATTAAAATGGTATTACTATTTAATTAACTCCCAAACAACATGAAACACCAACAATATAATAAAATCAAATTCAAAAAAGAACTAAACAAATTTTTGTCTTCCAGAATTATAGTTATATTAAAATCAATTTTCCGCCATCGGAAGGGCGTGGGAGAAGTACCAAGAGCCCGACCTACCTGATGCAGGTTTTCTAGGGTTTGTCCTGCATAACTTTTAGGCAAGTGCCGGGTAGTATCCTTAAACTACAGACCGGGGACCCGAGTTAACCCTTGGCTATCTTCTTTACCCTTCCGCATCACCCCTTTCAAATCCATTCCTATTCTATTAAATGGGAGTTTCCACCACGCGGTTTACCGTCATGCAGCTTGTTACTCTAAAAAAAGGCTACGGATACCCACTGTGATATGAAAGCTGCCGAGAATTGTAGCACGTTCTCAGCGTGACAACAAAAATTGCAGCATTCAGAATCCCAGCTAGATATGAATATATAGGTTTAATGGAACACCTAGCTTTATCAATACCTGTAGTCCATTGAGTATAATGAAGTGGTTTAGTTTTCTGTTCACGAACCTTCCCAGGCTATTCAGACCATAAGACTAAAAATGAAAAACAATACAAAGTTTTTCTGACTTAAACGCATTTATGATTTCATCAGTAACAAGTGTTGGTAAATTATTCAGTGGATTTAATTAATAACCGTACCTAAAATCGTCAGAAGATAAGAACTTATTATATTATTTAATATAAACTATCATTCTCAATGGCAAGTACAGAAACGTTTTGTTTTGTGTTACGTGCAAGAAATATGTCACTCGTCACTCTCATTGAGTAAACTGACATTGATCATTAGCCACCTGCTATTAAACGTTAAATCAGTTCTGAGGAATACGATTGCGAAATGAATTATTTATGAGAGTAATTAGCCGTTTAAGAGTCCGTAGAAGGCTGTAAGGGTGAATTCCATACATTCTTAAGTTGTATGTTAAATTTCTTTTACGAAAGAGTCATAAACATATATATATATATATATATATATATATATATATAGTTTACCTATATTCTTTGTACTATATTACCAATGTTAACACTTTTGTCAATATCTCATTGAAATAGTATTCTTACCAGACTGTACTAGTTGCGGAAGAAATATATTTTTAAATCTAAACAAAAAATTTAAAATGTTTATAAAAAATAAAACTAACTCCTTGGCTCGACAGCCCATGAAGAGCCTTGGCCTACCGAGACGGCTGCCAGACTGTCATCTTGCGTGACACATTCTGGATTTAGGAATGATACCTGGTCAGAGTGTCGATTTTCCCACAGCCTTAACCCCAGTTTTCTTGACCAGCTATAAAACATAAGGGTCTACTTAATTTCCTTTTTTTCACTACCCCTATTTTATATCTTCTGTTTGCCAGTTTCCCTTAATAGTATACTAAAGACTGACAGTTACAACTCTTCTATTTGTCTCTGTGAATTGGAAATATTTAAGTAACTGTAACCACATTTATTTCTGCAATTATTTCTTTCTTTTCTTTTTGTAAATACTTTTTCCCTTACTGCAGGATAAAATAGAATGAATGTAATATATCAGAAGACAAGAATATATTTTATTTTCAATTGCCCCGTAAATTGATCTTTTGGTCTTATTTGAGCTCGGATCCATAACCAAACTTATGTTATCTAAGACTTTGAAATATATCCTGTAGTCCGAGTTTGAATTTTACGAATTTTGTTGATAATTCAAAATCAGAGTAATGTTTTAATTATAGTGAAACTACTTATTTCGCTTTTCATTGTCTATCAAAATTAAATAAACTTGAATTAATGTTGTAAGTTGAAAAAACTGAAAATAGAACTCGGGACAGATGTTTAACTTTTTTTAACGAAAAATGAAATATCATATAAATATGTAGTAGTATTTTAGTTTACAGTGTTTGAATTAATGAAGGATAAATCTCTTTGACTGTGCATTGCTTTTAGGGACACGAAACGATTAGAAACTGATTTTTGCAAAATATAAATATTTTTATTGCTTGAGTAGATCCAGTATACTCACTTCTATATCTTGTTCTTCAGATCCTTGTTTCACTGCCCTGTAACAAAGAAGAAAAAAAGTCTTACAGGAATGCAAATAAAACTGAAAATAATATCTCAGACTTAAATAGTCTATTAGCTAAAAATTACAGAAAATAATTTGAAACCCGTAGATTTATTTAATATGAATGCATTGCTAAATATATTATTAATTTAAAACTGAAAATAAACTCTCTAGATTTAATGATTTGTGACTGTTACATAATTATAGTGCCACACGTCAACGTATAAGTAGACTACGCTTGCGTATGGTTTTTCACGGAAAGAGAATTGTCCTTTTTCTTGGAATGATTATTTAAAAATGATAAATTAATTAAGGAAGTATTTCGAAAACTCGCTCCAGTTCAGTCTAACTTTTCCGTTTGTTTTTGTTGTTGTAAAGGACCGGGTTCATTTGTATCAAATGACAAATTTATCTTAAAGACTTCTCTGTGAAACATTTAACGTTATTTAAGCCTTCTCTTTTTGGCCTTCTCATTCTCACGCATGCGCCATTATTTTCATGTTCCTGTGGATTTTTCACTGTTCTTTAATAAAGGAGTATCGATGGGAAAAAGACACATTAAGATATGCTAATCTCCAAATTAAAAAAAAGAAGCTATAAACTATCAATGTTGTATAAATTTGTCCTTTACGTTCAACAATTCTTAAGAAACACTTCTTAACAAATAAAAATGTTGTATTGGTTCTTCATGTGGAAAATTTTTTTTTCCTTAATTCCTTTTGCCATATATAAAACTTTACTCTAACGCCAAGTCATCTTACTAAGTTTCGCATATATAAACACTATATATCTGTCTGGCGATAGAATTGACAAAGATTCCAACAGTTGATCGAAACGTCTACTTACTTTTAAATTTTATTGTTCAAAATTAAATTCTGTTATTGTCTGTTACAGGGTCGTTAATTTATTATGTTAAAAACTATATAATTGTGTAGGTAATTTTTAATTGTGATGTCCTCTTAGTTTTAATATTATTAAGAATTTATTGTACCAGTTCATGTTGATTATAACAATTATTGGTACCAAAAGCTGACGAAACTATTTATTCTCTAGTTAATCTGGCTAATTTAGAAAACATCCGCTCAATGGTTAAGTTATCTGAGGAAGTGGGAGCGGATGTATTTTGTCTTCCGCTTAGTGCTTTGCAAGCGTAATATTTACACGAGGCGTAACTGCACTAAATATTCACTAAAGAATTGACACTAAAATTTTCGGTAGCAAATAAATGAGTGATTTTTAACGAGTTAACTAACGTTATACAATCGTAAACAGAGTAAAGTGATCGTACTCGTAAAATGGCGTTTATTTATTGCCACGTATTATAAGCGATTTCGTAAAGCATGCCGCAACATTACAAAGCCTGATTTATTGATGTGTAATCCCAAGCTTATTTAGAAACTATATATCTTTTATCTGTCACATTAATTAAACGTTTGGAAGGAACGTTACCTTTTCATCATATACGTTTTCTAGAGGAAAGGAAAACAAATGTTCGTAACGCTTTGGGTCTAGGCAAACTATGAGTAACTTCTGAAAACTATTAGAATTTCCACTTAAATTTGGACTTAACCATAACAACAGAGAATTTTAAAGAACCCTACAATATGAACAACCAGTTAGGTTAATTAGAAGTTAAAATATTTTGCAGATATCATGACATATTCTAATCCAGAGGTGAACCTTTACAAATATATGTTAGAAATGGGACATTTTAATCTGAAAATGTGTGTTTTTATTTTAATATTTTTTTACAGCAATGTTTCTATTTTTAATACCTTTGCGTTATGTTTTAAGCATATTATATTAATTATTTCATTTTCAAGCATATCGTTTGAAATTTGTGATTTATTCTCCGGCTGTAACTAGGTTGTACACGATTGCTTAAACGACACGTCGAGGACTTGAAACTTATTGATAACGAAATGGTGACACTGGTAGAACGGCTTGGTTTTGAGGATCTAATTTTGAAATGAGTCAGCATATGTTTGAGTGTGCGGAAAATGGCCATTTGACTGAATTGTGTGCAAAATGTTCGTGATCTGAGGTTCTCGGTTAATGGTTTACAAATAAGAAGACGATCTTAAAAAGATTGGTTTAAATTCGTATGAATGAATGCTTTTATTAACTGAAATTAGGCTTAATTTACGAGGTACCTATAATTAATGATAAAATTATATCTAATTTAAATTAAAACAGAACAATGTGTTTAATATATAAATTGCCAGAACAACAAGACACTCCTTCGCTTTTTCGTGGATAAAAGTGATAATTAGTTTTACTCACATTGATGTTTTATTTATGTTATATCATATCTTATGATATTTGTTCACAGAAGTAATTAAATTTATTAATTAATCCCAAAATTAGATCGTATATGTCAATTGTGTTTTTCACAAATCTAGTTTGGTTTTAAAGTGAAAGTTCGTGTTATTGGACTTACCTGTCATCAAAACACTTAAAAAATAGTTTCTAAGAACACTATTTGTTTCGTCAATGCCTTAAACTTACTTTTCTCAAATTTTAAAATAAATGCAATCACTCACCTAGTATCAGTGAATATTTTCATATGTAATACATTTTAATTATTTAAATCATATAACTCCAATAATGTAAATCAATGCATTTTATAATCATTTCCTGTCGAATAAGTTTATAACTTATATTACAATACTCATACTTTACTCTTAGACATTCCAAAAATGTTCTAATGTCTGATATAATTTATTAAAATCATTTATCAAACCAGTCTAACCTACCTTTAAGTATTTTACTATTGATATGTAGAGGCGTTAATATTTTTTCCCAGGCAAATCGTCCCAATCCCTATACGATCTGTTCAGAACCGAGTATTTTCCCTTTACTTTTATTTTATCTGAGTGATCACTTTTTCCAACCAATTTTGGTGGGCTTTTATGGTGATGTACTTCTCTCCAGGCTGTTTAATTATTATAATTTTAAATCGGGAAATCGTGGCTTTTTTTTCTCCGTTTTGAAAGTGATTCCCATGTTTGAGGTCAATTTGCCAAAGTTCTACGACATATATTAGCCGCCTTAAAAGGAATGAGTTGTTTAAGGAGTATCAACTGAGTTATTTTGTTAATTATTTAGGCGTGAGGTGAATCCATTTAATTTTAGGCCTTTTTGATAATTGGGTTTTCTTTAATATTTAAAGAAAAAATTAGTATTAATAAGGAAAAGTCCGCTCTTCCGCTTTAAACCATTATTATTTTCGCATTTTTAATTCATCTAATTTCCTCTTCTCCATAAGACATGAAATGGAATCATAAAAAAATGTCTCTACGAATTATGGAACATAAGGCAAAATTTGCATCTCCGAAATAGTTTCCTCAATTTTTGCAACATAACCAAAATAAATATTATTATAATTTAATTTTTCCTCAGGGGTGTAACAAGAAGATTGAGGCATGTCTTGGTACAAGGTTGCCAAAGTTACATGCATGACCCTGCATGACATCGCACTTAAAATACAAACACAGCGCAAGAATAATGGCTTGTCATTTTTTATCTGAGCTGATGGCAAAAAAAAAAAGCACACAGACACACATGGCTTAGCCACTCGTGAGAGAATCGCTCGTGAATGTTTCCGCTCCAATCGGTGTATCTGATAACAAAGGTAACAACTGGACAACCAGTGATAAATCTTCGAAAATCGAGTGTAAGCCGTTGTGGCGACATCAGTTGTGTTCACATGCAGTCTGTGTCGATTGTCAATATATATACAGGTCGTAATCTCACGTCAGTCTGCATTCCGGCAGGTTCGTGAGTTGCAGATGTAAAAGAATGGATTTTCCGTGCGACTATATCGAAAATTCAGCTCTATATCTTTCCTTAAAGTAAAATAAAGTGCCTCTTTCGAGTCTTTTGTGATGTGGGAAATCCGTTTTGTGAAGAAAGACATGAAACCAAAATAAACTGGGTCACCTAAAGATAGGCGTCTTCGACCGACCGTTAAATCGGAAGTTAAAAATATTCAACTCGGGGAGGAATATCAAAAAACATCGGCTTAGTGTAAAATATGGTTTATCAGATTGTATACTTTTTGCGCCAATATTACACTATTAGAAGTTTTAGTTGTACAGATGCTTTTTTTTATTTGAATATAAAATGAGTTGGTGATACACATGCAGTATAATATATCCACGAAATATTAAATAAATTATATTTTAAAATTATTGCTGCCCTGCGAATGCCCTATACATAAATGCATTTTCTTCAGTGGACAAGAGTCCTCAATATTTCTGGAATCATCTTTGAATATACCAATATATTCTTCTTAGCCATTCATCTTTTCCACAGCTAACCTTTGAAAATTAGTATATTAAATGTTACAGATCAAAATACTGAGTTTTGCAGCGACTGCATACTTTGCCATTGTTAGTACGCATCATGTTTCCTCAGTTTTCACTTTGAAGAATTAAATAATTTAATATAATTCAAGCAGAAATATCTGTAGAATTGCGTAGTTACCTTTCTATGCATTGAAATTCTTCAATTCACTCACGTACACTGACCGCCACGAACTGATTAAAAAATTTATTTACTTTTCATAATGATTTTTTGGGCTATTCAATCAGTTACGTAAACAATTTTGTGGCATTATATTTCGTGATTGGTTTCTACACAAGTAAAAGTTCGTGGTTGTAATTTGTACAGTCGTACAGAAAAAAATATATAATTTGTGAAATAGAATAGTAATTTAATCAACCACTAACTGGTTCATGAAAAAGCTCCGCGGCCCGCAAATAAGCTAATTATATGATGCAACGATGCGGTATTGCAAAGACAATTTAAAACTACTAGAATAACAGCGAGAAAATACATGAAATGTAAATGGGAAAAAACTCAAGAGAACTAATAATTCAGTAGAGCAATATTATATAAATATATTATAATATTATTTACTATATAACTTAATTACGTATATGTTTTTGTTTTTTTGCAGGGAGGTAGAGTCTTTAAAGTTGTTTACATGATTTGAGCGTATTTTTACTACGGAGTACGAATATATATTTTGTTTGGTTGTGAATAACACCAATAAATAATTTGAAAATTTGCAGAATCACAGATTCGTTTTATTTAATTGAAGAAATACAGAAAAAAAGATGAGAAATAAAAATATCGTTTCGGTTACGTAGCCAAGTATCGGTCTGGGCTCGTAGAAAATTATTCATATTAATTGGCGCCCAACGTGGGGTACGTTCATGACTTGAAATAGATTGTTCTGATGATTTAATAATATGTTAAGGAAACTTTTACAGAATGAGTGAAAAATACTAAACTTCTTGAAACGTAATCATAGAAGCAATGATTTTTATTCTAAAGTTTCTTGTGCTTTACTTTCTACTACAGTCATTTTTACGGAATATAACGCATATACACTCATCTGTGCTGTGGTTGCCGAACGTTAACGAAGTTTTGCTTTTTAGTCTCTTAATAGCCAACTGTTAACCCAAGTTTATTATTTGTAGGCGAAATAATAGATAAAAAGAATGATCGGGGCACCAACACTGATAAAATATACATCCAAGGACAATAATATACTTATGGGATTAATTTTGGTGGGTGCTTATAAAATGGATAAAACGTCGTCCGAACTTGATGATATTGATGAATGTTTTTGAAATTATTTCTGCCCGGAAGACTGAAATTAACTAAGCTTTCTCTGCATTAATTGAATTATGACGAAAAAATCCCTAGTCCCCATACCGTTTGCAAGATATTTAAAAATTTTAAATTAAATTGTTATTATTTTTAAATATATTTTCTGTTATTGGAATGCCGAAAATAGCAATTTGACTAGCAAAAATTCATTTGAATATATTGGCCGAACCAGAATTGCTCTCAGACTAAGATCAGCGTTAACGAGTGCCATGAATTAGATAGAAAATATTAAGTCCAGAATAATATCTAGAAAATTAATATTTATAAGGATTAACTCATTTAATTAAACAACTTATACTTCAAGACGCGGTTGGCCGTAGTGATTTTCGTTTTGTACTTGAACAATGAGTGAGACTACATTTCAAGCCTCTCTTGAGACTTTTCCATTCGTCGCCTTCATGTTTGCAAAACTAAGGCTTGAACGTATGTATCGGAAAAGTAAACAACAGCATTTGTAACACGGCACTATTCTTTATTCACTAAAATTCAGCTATTTTAAATTTAAATGTAAAATTTCGCCACAGTAGTAAAAGGTGAAAATATTTGGCGTATAAAAAGTTCTCGTGGAGGGTGACGCGTAAGTTTATTCTGAGCCAGGAAGGTGTTTCTCAGTAGAATGCTTTTGAGAGAAAAACTAATGAAAATAAATCAGGATTTCTTAGAGACGTCTAAATCTGCAAACTTCCCGTTTATGATTTTTTTTTCACTCTTCTCTGACGGGGACGGACAGGTTATTTTTGTCGTGCAGAAGGAGCACAAACAAATCTTTGAGAAACATCCTGAAGCGATGATGTAACCAATTATTCACCGAACTATGTTGCACCTGCTCATATTTTGGCAAGGAAGAAGAAATTCCAAGTGAAAAATACTATATTAAAGTTTGCTTACTTTTGTGATTTTGCATTCCGTTCACGAGAAGGACGAATGGGAATTTCATACTTTTAATTAATAGCTTGCGGCTGATGCATGTGTGCAGTTATTTTCCCGCTGTTTAAACTTAGAATCACTCGATCAGCAGCCTCGTAAATCAGTTCTCGTTAGAAAATCAGAGAACTCTTAGGATGATTAGAGGGAGTCAATTTCTTTCAGACAGCTTCAAGATTATTTTATATGTCGGTTACTTAAATATTTAACTTGTTTAGGAATGAAAAATAAAATTATTTATTTTTCATCGCTTAAAATTTCAGACAATTTATATTTTCATATTATTCGTATATTTCCACAGATTAGTAATTAAAAAATAAACAATATTTTAGGGTAAGATAAAATTGAACAATAAATGGACTCAAAATTTCTTTACCATGAATATGTACAAATTGAAGGAAATTTTTTTTATGATAGTGTAAATGCCGCGTGACGAAAGTAAATTTACTATCAAAGTACTTTTGATATCTTAATGTATTTCTTGTATTTATTGCGCCATTTGAAGTGACCTGACAACTTCTCTAAGTTTAGAGTAATTTCGTAACCATTAACGTAAAACGCATAATAAATTGCGTATATAGTTTTCTAACAATATCACTGAAGCTGCCAATTCAAAAAACAGTTAATGGCGAATGAGGTTCAGTGGAACGAAAATATATTTAAATTTGACATCGGTGAATGAATTAAATATTTTGCCCAATTTTTTTTAAGGATTTAATCACTTACTTAAAACAATAATATTCTTGACAACTTTTCAACAGTCAGCTTTACACTAAGCCATCAGCAAATCATCAATGATTGTAATCGAGAGTAATTGGCCATCGGATTTCATAATTGACTTTGCTTACAATCTTTCACGTGATCGTCCACTGATAAGGGAATAATCAACATCCTCTCATTTTCCTACTTTTCGCAACGATTCTGGTTACTTAATACGAATAATCTGATTCACGGTCCCTTTTCCCCGGCGCATTCCTATCGAATGATTTCAGAATATTTGCCTGGCACGCCAGCCAGCTAAATTGGATGAGCTTCAGCTGCCAAAGTTGCTTCTGCTCGGCGACTGATTTGTTTACTTCAATCACAGCCAGCCCACAGAAGTGTTTTAAATTACAATTTAATTGTCTCATTCAGAAAAGTTTAAGTTAGCAGTCGAGCTGATATAAATTAGTAGCTTCGAAAGGACAGGGGCCTCAAGTCTGTCAACTTTATGCTGACTATCGTTATGGGTACCTAATCAATTCCTTGGTTGGTTTTTCCTTTATTAAATTACAAGAGATTTAATTATGTATACGCAAAATTTTATTCGTTTTAGTACTATATATATATATATATATATATATATATATATATATATATACGCAAGGTACTCGAAAATTTCCCTTACAAACTTTTAGGTTCTGAAGAGGGGAGTGAGTTTGGAAACATATACCAAGCTGACGAATCCAATGTAGGCCTACTTGGTCTTCCTACAAGCACTGGGCGTGTTGTTGGAAGCTGTGCCACTAAATGTCAACCAAAACATATGGTATTAGCACGACATCACACTCTCACTATTAACTTGATGATCGTGAACATCTGGATAAAGATGGGTAGGCCGAGGTGGTCCAATCGAGTGGCCTCCACGATCAAAAGAATTGACTCCATTGGACTTTTCCTGAAGGGTCGCATGAAGAGTTTGACTCCTGTAGGAACAGAGGGAGATCTGTTGGGAAGAGTTGTCGCTGTACAACAGATTGAAGAGTCATCAGGGGTGATATTGTGAATGTGTAAACGACCTTGGAGTGTATCAGAATGTTAACCATTCTTTGAAGAAGAACAGATTGTTAAATTTAACTGTTTTGCTATTTTTATCTAATGAGTTGAATTGCAAGAAAATTGATGTACTGAGTCAGTCAGTACTAACCAAAATTATTTAAGCAAAAGTAAAATTCTGTTTTAAAATGGTTTTAAAACGCAATGGTACGAGTCTGGACACAGATTCCAATCCAAAACACAATCTACTCTGTCCTCTCATTAAGTCCAAAAGTTTGTTAAGTGAATTTTCGGGCACAGATTAAAGATGGTTTGTAACAATTAATTAAATATTATTATAAACTGAATCCAGGATAAATTAAACGTATAATAGAAGATACACGGAGTCCAAGTAAACCATTATTGTATTAAAATTTATAGGGATGTAAGAAGAAGTAACGAGTGGTATCTGCAGTTCTGCGTAGAAATATATTAAAAATATATTTGAAGATGTCACCCTCGAATGTGTAAATGAATAAAACTGTAAGAACCTCACATTGATACGTACCTGTTTCGTTTATATGCCCAATCTTAAATGAAATGAAGTCTGGAATACATTTGCTTCACTCACAATATATTATATGAATAATTAAATACAAAAGAAGATGACATTTCTACTTATTTATTCCCATAGCATACAATCTCATTTAGATTTACTTTTACATCTTGTAAAATCAGTTACAATTAAAGAATATATTAATAAATAGAGATTTATATTAATTATTAATCGGTCTAAATAATTTGTAACAATAAAATTATTATTTACTTAAATTGTAGGAAAAATATATTAAAAAAATATAATTTAAAATCCATGAATGTAAAATTAAAATAACAATTTAGATTGACGCTATAAAACGCATGGCTTTGATAAAATGGTCAAATAATAACTAAGAATGTTTTACTAATATGGACGCCTTGAATTTATATTGAATATTAATTGGGGGTACGGCGTTTCCCGGGTTGTATCAATTAAATTTAGCGACATCTATAACCCTGGATTTGACTCCAATCTCGGTTGTTTTTGCGTTATTTTTATGTCCCACGCCGAAAATGGTTGAAATTATACACAAAAATATTTTATTTCAACGAAAATATCGGCCATTTTAACATGTTTCAAATTTGTCACCCACATCCTTGGGAACTTGAATGTCATAATTAAACTCAGCGACATCCATATACCTCTATTTGACTACAAAATCGTTCGTTTTCGCGTTATTTTTGTGTAACGCCCATACATCACCACCCCGAAGGGTGCTCCCCTCGTATATCTATAAGGGTTGAAATAATAAAAAAAACATCGGGAGAAATATCAATCTCACTGGCTCCGAAAAATATTTATCCGCTCCAAATATTGGGCGTTTCAGGACGTTAGAAAATTTCAACCCTCGTCCACCCCCGCCCCTGGGGATAGTAGTCGTGTCTTTACCAAACAGTGTTGTTTTCTGTTCGCAAGGAACACGTGTACGAAATTTGGTCAAATTTATCTCCATGGGTGTAGATTTGTATGCGGAACACGTACATCTACACACACAAACACACAGGTGCACTGTCTATTTTATTTATTAAATAGAGTGTGCCATTAATTTGAATCACTGTTTGAAGCTTTCACACAGAGAATCTCAACTCGCTTGATTCAAGTATCAATATGTCTGTGAGACTCGGTATTCGAGAACGAACGCTTTCTCTTACTTGCTTGAGAGGCATCCGGTAATCTACGATTAACCCACTTTCATTCGAAGTTACCACTCTACTATAATGGTACTGTGAACAGCTAGGAATATTGTGGATCTATTTTTGTTCGTTTACTAAAAGTAGGAGTAAGTTCTTGTGACCATCAGCACATACCTATCGGATTAAAATTTTGAAAAAAAGTTTTTTTATTAGTAATAAATACGAAAAATATTGATAATAGTTTGGCTACGGTTGAGAACAATAGATCATGTTATTAACACATGAAATAGTCTACTTTCTGCGCAAGCGTTAAAAGAAATATTACGAAATAATATCGATCTTGTGTGTTAAAAACCTATCTCAATTATTTTGATTTTATGCCAAATGAATCTGGTGTTGTCTAGTGCTTTTAATAATTTCGGAAAATACTTAAATTCAATTAAACGAATCAAACTAACTGTACAATTATATGTAGATTAAATAAAACGTGGCGTCCTGAAACAACTACAATTCTAGAATTAAAACGCTGACGTAGAGACATCATGAATTCACAGTATTGAATGCTTATTTGCTTCCTGGACATAATTTAATATGCTTGATACCAAAATTAATGGTATATGTCATTCGTATTAGTTCTAGGAGGAAAATTTGACATAATTTTTTTCAGATAAAATTGGAATAAACCGTTATTTCCCAGCTATATTAATTAATTAATAATATTGCCATATTCACTCACTACTTCAAGCTAAGAGGAATAAAATATATATTTTGAGTTTGTTAACTGAAACTTGCGTCGTTTCTAGCTTTAATGCTGACTAAAGGTATAAGGATGCTAGAAACGTTGTGTGGTATTTATATCATCAGTTAATTTTGTCTGTATTTGGATATTTCATATATTTAATTAAAAGATATAATTTCACGGAGTAATTAACCGTTAAATTGAAATTTACTTACAAAATCGAGTTCTCCATACATTTAGGACTGCATTTGGACAATTACAAATGCAATATTGAATTACCCATGTATTATATATTAAATTTATGGGGCGCGAGTCACATACCACACTAATAGAATCAGGAATTATCTCCAATTCACGTTATCTGTAATCAAACATCATTTGTGTTTTGTAGTTGGTAACGAAAATATATACTTGGTTTTATAGCGAGAAATGGTGATTTACGGTACGTGTTGTATGGTAATGTCAAAGACGTTTGTTCAGATTGGATCTGAGGTTTACTTATTGGGGCTGAAATGTTACTGGAACAGCAATCTGCAGAAAGTCACTAAAATCCACGAAGTGTTTGCGTAATAAAAGACGTACGTACACACTTGAGTCTCGCCAAACATTGGTCAGGGATTAATAAAACGCGGAATATGCAGAAAACCTTAAAAAATCATAGACGTGCCGCTACGGAAAGCAGAGATAAGATATCAACACTATTTTTAATCTTGCCATAAATATGTTTAATTTTAAAATTGATTAAAACGGTGTTGAATGCCTTCGGAAGTTACACTAATTTATAAATATTTGTTAAAAAAACGATATCTGTATTTGACTCCTTAAAACAACACTTATTGTTTTCGGAGTAGAAAAGAACCATAATGGGTCTACTAATAATAATGTCGTAACTTTAAAACGCGACATGACTGTAATGAGCATAATATTAAATAATTTTTGACATATCCAAAACTGAATTGACATTTATGTTTATAAAATTATTATTCAAATGACATTCTGTACATTTCTTTGTGAACTGACTCCTGAGAACCCAATGGCTGACCTCTCATTTGCAATTATTGCCAATGTTTGGATGTTCCGTCGAAAGTAGCGCTTCGTTCCTAGTTTCTTCTAGTAATTCACAAACCCCGCAGTGTCACAACCCCGTTAGTGTTTAGATCTCACGACCTGAGTGGGAAGTTCACATCACAGTTACGGGAAATAACCCCTCCGGGAAATGCGATAGCGTCGCACCGCTGTGTGACCTGTGGCACCGTCCTGTAAGAAGGAATCATTCTTCACATCATTTTCCAGTTGTGGAAACAAAGGACAAAACGTCGGTCACTTCGAAAATTCATCTTTGTAATACTGTTTTATGATATACAGCCGTTGCTGAAACGTGACTATCTGCATCAAGATTTGCTAATTTCAAATAAGCACGTTTGATTCAGCAAAAAGTCCTAATTTCATTTTTTAAGTATTTTTTATAATACTATATATATATATATATATATATATATGTTTGTGTGTGTAAGCTCTAGTTTCAATTTACCTCACGTAAAAAGATTTATTTTTAAGTCCATAATGGATTATTTACAAAGTTGTTTTTAATTTAACAAAAAATTGATGACTTTTTAAATTATTTATGAAGGAGAATTGTCCCGACGATCAAGTCATTAAAGAGTAGAAATCCTAAAACTCCCTTCTTTGTTTCGTTTGTAATGTTTGCTAAAAGACTTCTAAACTCAATCGTAATCTATTTTTTGAGCGTACTCTTCCTTAAATGACATATCTTTTAATGTTACATCTGATAAAATTACAACTGTCGCATAGAACAGTTTATTAAATGATTAATTTGTTTCCGTTTTTGATCATTAAAACGCGCCTCGTTCTCAACGAACACAATGAAGTTAGTCTCTCATAACCATGTTTAAGAAAGTCCACATCATCATTTTGTGTCATTTACCCAAGATTATATCTGAAGTGGAAACCTCAGGGTACGGTTACCCAGTCTAGGCCGTATACAGGTAATTAAATAAATTCCACATGTTTCAGGAAATACGGTTGTTCGTTAACTTCCTCATACTGAAACTTTTTCTTTATCGGCCCGTTTAATTTTGACAGCTTTGTACGTCGAGCTTGATGAAACACTTGTTCAGCGTTGTCCTTTTTTGCGATGCCCTTAAGGACTCTCCAATGAAGCGGCGACAACAGCTTCGTGACTTTCAATTACTGACACGCGTCTTTGTAGCATTGTCTTCTTGCATGACAAGCAATAAGGATGCCAGTTACTAAATCGATATACATTACATCATCTGTGATAAGTTTTAAACTTATACTATATGCCAATTATATCAAATTAAAAAATATAAAATACGGAGTTAATTCAAATAACTAACTTTCATTACATGTGCGTGGTTTTCCTACTATATACTGGTATTTTCATAAGTGAATGAATATTTTCCGATATAACAACTACTAAATAGTTGAAAGTTTTAAGGGATAAGTCTCTGTAAGTAAATTATAATTATTTTTGTTATCGTAAATGTTATTGCGTTATGCCGATGGGAAAACTATACAACTGAAATAGTATCAACATCACATAATCAGGCACAATTACAATAAAATTAGAATTATATATTTGTAATTTAATTGTCATAGATATAAAGCTAAACATTTATTTTACTGTAAAATATAAACATTAATAATAATTATGTGAAGAAATGTATAGGAGACTTTGATGGTGCAAAATTTAAGGGCCAATAGAGTAAGTCGAATTATGTGTTGCTATTAATAGTTCCTTAAGGCTTAATTGAAGTTAGTTCAATAATTTCAATGTCTAAAATCTTTTAAACCAAATAAAATAACTAGTTCTAATTTAATCATTTTAATAGAAAATAAATTTCATGAAAATTTAATATTTTGTTGATTTATCAAGTTTTATTTCAATTTTACATATGTGAGAGCTTAATGCCATTCTTAATGTTTCACGTTGAAATTATTTTCTAAATATTCGGAAATTCATATGTCTCGCACCTAGAGGATTTTTTATATTACTTTGTATTAGTTTTCTATGCACTTGGTAATCGAAGGTGACTGCTGGAAAAACTCGATCTTTGGATCCTCCGTCACCTAGCTACAGTCTCTATGAATTTAAATGGTAACGACAACTTTCTTCTCAATTTTTGCTTTAAACATTCCTTCAAAAATACTCAAATGCTAATTAAACCCCTGAAAATGTTCTTATACTCAATGAACATCAAAGTATACTTGTAAAGAACTATTCGTCAAACCATTTTCACTGAAACAAGACTCCTGATTTATATGTAATATAACAGCTTTAATACCCAATTATTCAATTATATTGTGTAAATATTTCCTTAATTGGTGATATATAAAATGTAATAGGTTATGGTTTAATTAGATTAAAAATGAAAATTTTAATACTGTAACTAGAGATGTTGAAGATAACAAAACACATGCCTATCAGGATGTCGATTAAGAAAGGTTATGATATGTCAAATTAAAGATAGTATTCAAATTTTCGTTCTCGGAACTGATTCGCTCTGGTTTAATTCATTAATTTAATATGTTATACGAACGAGACCTTGCAATATAAATGAATACGACAGTTAAGAAGCCTGTGAACGAAATATCAAAATAGTTATGCTGCCTTGTTAAAATTACACCACGTAAAAGATATAAACAGCGAGTACACTTAAAGAAAACAAAGAGAGTCGTAAAGGATGCTTGTCATATCTTATACAAAGTATACTGAATAGTTCTTTGTGTGTTTGTTTAACACGACGTCTTGTAACTGACAGCAATATTTTAATTTTTAATCATATTTAAAAGTTTAAATAGAGATATTTGAATAAAATTTTTAAAAATATAAAGAAATGATATTAGTAAAATGTCGGGTAACTTTCAAGGATTATAAAAACGAATAAGAACAATGAAAGTATGAACCCTAGGAATGAATTTTGTAGGTCTATATCAGCCTTGACCAGAGAACAATAGTACTGTTCTTTCAAACAAGAAAACTTCAGCAACACAGACAATACAATGATACTACTGGATTTATTTATGGTACTGCTGGATTTAATCATGTGCTCATTCGTGGACATTAACTGAAAATAGTCGAAAATATTTAATTTAGAATACTATCAAAAATCAGCAAAGTATTCAGTCTGACATATTATTTCTAAAAGTTAACAGTGAAATAATTAGTATTCAAATTAAAAAAAAATTATAATGGTTATTAATGTAATTTTTATAATTTCTTAAATGTAAGGCAATAAAAATTACAAATTGGCTCTTAAATTTAAAATAAGGAATCATGTTTTGAAAAATATAGATTAAAATTGTTACATATCTAAGTTTAATGCTGCTATTTAGATTATCTATTTATTTTTTCTTTGTTGTAAGTTTGAAGGTAAAGAAATGATCGAACAATATTAATACACGAAAAGTAATCATTCAAATATTTATTTCTACATTTTACCTCCGAAAAGACTACGATGGCTATTAAATGATGATTTTATTTTTTCTAGCTGTATAACACTTTTATAGCAATATTTTTAAATAATGCGCATACTTCACCAACTATTAATTTATAAAATTTATATACTAGGAAGGAGTTAAGCCTTCATTTTTTGTTGCCGAATGATATTTTCAGCTAACATTTGGAATTACATATTTTATTTGTCAATGAAGTTGTACCTTGTATTTTTTTTACACAGACTGATCTGAGCTAAACAAAATATATGATGGATCAAATATAAATAATTTAAACTTTTCACGTTCGTTTATCCTTGTAAAACTCTATTCATAAAAGAAACTAATGGTCTATACGGTGCCGATATAAACTGTAAACAGTACATTTTGGGTTTGGTAATATAATTTATTATAAATGTATACCAGAAAGTCGTAATAAATTTGTTTAGTTTAATATCTGAAAAGTTTTGGGAAAGCATAATCCAAGTTACAATTTGACAGGTCATTACTAGATCTTATAAACACAGATGGCGATTGGTTAACTATTTATGAATAATTTGTCTTAATTTTTTGTAACGTCACCTGTGTAATATATATTCTTTAGTAATAAATTTTGATTGCATATGAGCTCACCTGACAAATTAGAAGACAGCATTTTGATTGAAGAATATAACTCATACAAATTTATATGACGTTCATTGTAATATATATATTTACCTTTGTCGTAGAGCTGCGACGATATCTACGAGGGAGTAGCTAGTCTTCATGGCGACAGGAGAGCCACTGATCCCTTCCTAGACTCACGTCTCCCCACTCCCCCCCCCCATCATAACCCCCCTTCCCCCTCATGCACACGCACATGCAGTCAACACTTACGAGTCACCATTGTTCTGCACAGATAAAAATCACCCGGCACTGTGGAGCGCCAATCCACACCACAGATAATTGCGTAAGGAACAGGAATGCACATTACAGTGTACAACATAATTCTAGAGATTTATTTCCACACATGATTCTTAGAAACAACGTCAATTACGAGTAAAAATTAGAGATGTCTGAAGATACATTAATTGAATTGTTCTCCTGTGTAGTTCATATCTTTCTATATATGTTTCTTGGAAATAAAGATATCACAGGTATAATAAGACAAATAATTAATTTTTCTTGTTTAGCGGGTTTGTATACCCGCAAAGAGGAACTGGAAGCAATTGTCCTACCATCCGTATATTAAAACAAATTGATTTCTAACTATTTTATAGGTCATAGACTTTTACCGGTAAAGCCTTGTTATGTGTCTATAGAATGAAGTGGCCTTTCTCTTCGTCACAAACGATCTCATGAGTTCCAGTTCGTAAATTTATTTGTAATAGACTTCGCCCTCTTATTTGTTCCACTACGTCCGAAACTTTCGTCCTATTTCTCAGGTAGTTTTCATACAAGAATAATTAAGTTAGTTACGTTATCTGCGCTTGTTTTTATAACTATAATTTATAGAATTGAACTTTATCATACATTTGCTAAACATAATTAGTGAAAATTTGGCTAAAGTCAGAAGTTAATTATGATCATTAATATTTACAACTATCAAAAATACATTACGTTTTATCGCTTTGTTTAGAGACCTCTTTAAATGTATGTGAAAATTAATTCAGAAATATAATTAAAAAATGAACAAAAGGTTGCATCCCAAATGAATAAATTAATAATGATGTTTACTTACATTATTAAAGAAACAATAAAAATTGATGTAAATTTTAATCAATGTGAAATTGAACCGAAAAAATTTAAACTTTCTTCTATGACCGAAATGTGTGAAACAATGCAAATCACGCACTTCAAAAAGCTTCCAATGTTCTAACTGAATTTTTTTAAACACAAGAATTAAACATTTTGAATTATAACAACACAGAATCATAAATAGTATTTAAATTTTTTGTATCTGCTTTTACTTTAATTTCTCTCATAAAGCAGGAATAATACTCGCTTTTAACATCTAAAATTTTTATATTAATTTTTCTCAAATTTATGATATAAATGTTCTAATTACTGAATTATGTCATTTAATTTTCCCGTAATTTGCATTTAAGGTTGATGTATATTTTCACTTTTGTATTTAGGAAGTTTAATTAATGCAAATTATGTTTACAATGAAGTTATTGTACAGTTTCCCAAATAGAGAAATAATGAAATTAATTAATTAATATATAAACGAATTTCCAATACTAATAGTTTGTTAAAATAGCCAAATGACAGGCAAAATGAAGTGATGATGTAAATACCGCGCAACGTTTCTTGAAACTTTTTTCCCTTCTCTCGGTGTCTAAAAAAGAAAATAGCCAATTCATAATAGACTTATTATGTTTTCATTTTAATTTCCAATACTCTGTACCTGTCATGGATACACATATATACTGATCTGTAGCATTGAACATATATATCCTTTTGATGCTGCTTAAGGCTCTCCAATTAGCTCATATTGTAAATTTGTGTGTTAATTTTTCTAATTGCATTTTACTCCTGCAATATAAAACAAGTTCACGTTTAAATAGTAGTATGTCAAAGTTTTCGATCCATTTTGGATCAGATAAGTTTCGACGAGTGCCCGAGAAAACAATATGAGTCGAGTCACCTTACCGACGCCTCTACTTGTTTTGAAATCCTGTGTCTATCCTTCCGGCATGATTAACTTGTGCTTTTTTCCCCTTTAATTCGTTAGTCATAGTCCAGACGCGAATGTCTACTGTCAACACACATTTTGAATACGTGAAGATTGTCCTCATTTCCTGGAATACGGAAGGAAGTGTGTTTTATATTAGGACAAAAGATAGCATTTGCTAAAATTATTTGGGGAAGGAAATGAAAATCCAAATCATTCATATATATATATATATATATATATATATATATATATATATTCACTTCACCAATTTATTTATAATATTCTTAAACATTCTTATTGGGAGAATTTCCTCAGTGCTGCAGGTAAATTTTTTCAATCGCTTATCAATCTGTTTAGAAATGATAATTTCCCTACGTCTGTTTTTTTCGGTCTCGTTTTGATTTTAAATTTGTGATAACCTCTTCCAATGTAAGTTGTTTTTCGATCAAATCCCGTATGTATTTCCACGCTTTATTACCCGTGTACGATTTTAAAAGTTCTCAAAGTCTATATTTCTTCTGTCTGGTTGCAAAAGATTGCCAGCCTAATTCTCTCTCTCTCTCTCTCTCTCTCTCTCTCTCTATATATATATATATATATATATATATATATATATATATATATATATATATATATATATCGTGGTTTTCTTAAAATGACATATTTTCTAATATATAAAAATAAACATGCGAGTTTCTTCGTCAGCCTAATTTAAAGTTACAAACTCGCAAGCGTCTGAGCATACTTCAATTAATGTTGATATTAGCATTTCTGTATTATACAGTATATATATATATGTATATATATATATATATACATATATTTGTGTGTGCGTAGATATATTAAGGAAATTTGAGTGTTGGATCAGATTGTTCCAATAATAACTAAGATGGAAGTTCCAAATAATTTTGATTGTATTCAATGCTCAGAAAATATAATAAATTACAGAAATATCCACACTCCGTAGAATCACAGATCGCCGAGAGCATACAAAATACAAAATCTGAATCATAAACGGAATCAATTAAAATGAAGTTTCTGAATACATCGAATGCAGTCAAATTATAATTGAAAAGTTTAAATACAGTCTTTACGAAGACTCTCAGCTTGAAAACAAATAATTATATATCAGTAGAGACAAACGCAATTTTAAGTTATTATAAAATCATAAAAATATCTGGTGCATAAGAGTATTTGAATGATAATTTTTCGAAGTCGAAAGAGACACTACCTTATTTCCCATAATTATATTTGTTTCTTCAAAGCTATCACGGGTTTTGGTGTGAAGTATCAATTTATATTTCTTGAATGTCATAAGACTTAAGATAGTATATAATATTTTGCGATAATATGTGCACTTTAAGAATGTAATTTCAATATTGATTGAAATGTCGTTATGTGTAACGAAATAAACACTCAGTAAATGTAAAATAAAATTAAGGAATAGCAACTGTGTGCCACTGCATATTTGATTGTAATGAAATATTATTTAATATTTATTCTTGGTAAAAACAGGGGCAGACAGAATTTATATTTAAATTAACCAATGTACCGGGACGGAAAAACCGCCAAAACCTCTTACTTCTGAAAATTGGACGAACCACAGTTTAAATACCAGTGCTAATATACATATATTGAAGAGTTAAATATTTACATAGTTAATTATTTATTATATTGTGTTGAAATTTTTTTTTATAGTACTGATCTTCTGGTTATACATTGTACACAAAGAAATAACCAAGAAGCCATCTATGTTTTAATCGAAATAAAATTAAATGTAAATTTTGTTGCCTCTGATCATAGTCACAGTTAGAAAAATATATAAAAAATTTACTATTCTTTCAAGAGTGTGTTCATGGATGATAATTTTACTATAAAATGAATTTCACGAAGTGACGAAGTTTCATTTCTATAAAATGTTCGCGGTCTTATGCATTGTGATAGCGACAGGCAGAACCATTCATGTTTTTACACCCACGTATCACAGATAGCGGACGAGGAAAAAGCATGGCTAATTAATGATGTAATAATGAATTGGATTGTCAATGACAAAAAAATATAGAATTAATTGTAAAGTAATTTAAATCCAGCTATATTCTAATATATCTTTTTAACTCATGAGAATCTTAGTTTATGTATATTTCCATAACTCTGCTTTTCTTGAGATGGGTTTAGAAATCGATAACTCTAACGACGGTAACCATGGAATCGAAATTCTCTGACGAAACCCGCTGTGTTGATTTACTCCTCTGGGTATGGCTGAATATAATACCTGATTTTTATAAAAGGAAACAAAATCTCTTCAATCTAAAGCGTTATAGAAAATAATATTCCGCACTAACGACTTGTTCTGGGTACGAAGTGGAATGGACAGGTAACAGGATACATCCGATAACAAGACAAGACAACCTAATGGAAAAGCCTCATAGAATAAGTGACAGGTTCTAGGCTAAAAAGTAGTGCAACTCATCGGATCTGCCTTGTTAAAAAACATGATACGACACCTCAAGCGTGTTTTAGTGTAGGTGTTATATTTAAAAAAGGGGGCATGACGTGTGAAAAGTTTGAAAAACCAAAAATTGTGGAAGATTATTCATTGAAATATACCCCAATTATTTAGATATAACGAAAATGCGTAAGTTTATGTCTGTAGTCCCAGGACTCTCATTCATTCTATCCCTAGAGATTAATTTTTTTCGTGATAGAACATTAATGTTAATTTCCCATTCCTTCACTTTTAAGAATATTTATTCTATAAATATAAAATTCTAAGACAGCCTCGTGAATATTTTTTTCTAATTAAGTACACTTATATTTTCTAATGTGTAGAAACATCGCCAACGTTAATATTACTACACTTGTCATTTATTTAAGCCTAGGCCTACTTTGTTACGTAATATATTAATATTTCTGTAATTAATATTGATGGAAAATATATTATAATCATTCCGGTCTTTGTTGAAACGAAATTCCAACTTATTTAATTATAATTCGACATTAATAAGCTTCAAAATATTATTTTCATCGACATTATTCGTCACTTCTTTATGGCATAATAATATACTTTTGTTTAGTTGCCAAAAATATTGAAACTCAAACTAATGCGAGTCTACATACTTGATAGTAAATATTTATATTTTATTTCATTTGCCATACCACGTCTATAAAGATAATGTGTTTTCTTAATTCTTTGCATTTCCAATCTTTGAGTATTCAGAACGTCTACAACGAAAACAACAATAGCACATTCATTCTCACAGTAAATAATGGCTGTTTTCTAATTTGAAATATAAATTTATTTACTGATATGAAGTATGTTCCTTTCAAAACGAGTGTGGGTGTGTAACTGAAGGCTGTGAATTCTTGGATCGAGTTCTGATGCAAGGCCAGGGCCATTTCCTTTATGGGTCCTTCCCCCCGTTTCGTAAGTGTCAAACGACACATGTCAGCTCGCATCGAATCTCGACTGAATCTTCTTTTAAATCTATGTAGTGAAATTTTATTTTTCTATACAAGAACCCTTTATGGTGTATTTTTTTTAACTTACTTCAGATAAAAATGTTTTCAGAATTGGAAAAAGAAAATTTGATAAAACACTGAAATATGCAGTCGAGCGTGTATTTCACACGTGATTATTTCATGTTTCAATAGGCGTTGTTGGTCGGAGCGAAATGCATTTAGAAGAATTTCGAAAGAACGCAAAAAATAATGTGTTACTAAGGACGGAATTGCAATTTGACTTAATTGCACAATTAAATTTAATTTAAGAAAAATTTAAAACATAATAGTAAAAGAAACATACGTTTCATCTCTCATTTTTTGGGAACTCTTTTGGTGTTAATTTCAAATCGCACATTAGAAATTTATTTTCATCTATATTTCGTGTAACTAATTATAAGTAATGCACTATATTATATTCATAAATTAAAGTGTTTGTAAAATTTTGTTTCCTTCCAAATTTTTGGTTACGAATTTATCATTTAATTAAAATTTACACTTGAAGAGGTCCAAAAATTTTTTTGATGAAATGTCGTGATTCTTTTCATTATGATTTCTTAAATATTTTTATAATAAATTTCTCACTAATAGCCTGACGTTTTTCCTATCAAGTGACTCGATTTCATTTAAATAATGGGATAAATCTAAATATTAGCGCAGCACACAAGATGAAGAAGATTTGTAGATCTACAACTAATTATGCCAAAAGTACGATTGGAGATAAATTGAACTATAAGATGATTAAAGGACAATAAAATGAAACGAGTTCAGGACGCAATCGCTCTAACCACACAGCTATCATTCAATTTACACACAATATTCATCCTTCATTGGAGTCCTAAAATTAGACAGTAAAAATATGATTCTTTAATTTTTAGGTGAGTCTTCGTTCAGGTCTACACAGCGGATAGAGAAATCTGAAATGGGTCCCGGAGTCGACAAGGATAGCCCCGTGATTTGAGCTATCACATACTTAATGGAGGTCTTGGATTCGATTCCTGGTCTGTTCGAGATTTTTCCAAATCTGTTTATTCAGATTGATAGTCTTTAGAGCTGAGCATTTATTCTGTTCTTGAACTGCGAGATATTTCAAAACATACATCATGTTAGTATGCAATGATTGAGAAAAAATATATATGTGTTGGTAATTAACGGTAATTACGTACAACGAAATTTTTTATAAGTTTTTTACCAGCTGTGTAATTTATCCCAAAATTTACTACAGAAGTTTCGAGGAAAGAAACTGCATAACTTTTCTCTTCGTTGTTAACTTCTAGTTATTTAATTCTTTGAATCTAAATTCATTATATTCATTATTGCCGCGTTCATACGAGCCAAGTAATTGTGGTTCAATATAATAAATACGTAATAAATATACTCCATCCATACTACATTTATATTGCTTAGTATATGGTTTAATGAAAATTAATATGCCCTGGTATTGTTTTACAATGCTCTTGATCTAATTTGGTCGAAGGTTCAAAGATTACAAAACTCTCCCATCACAACTCGATAGTGTTGAGTGAATGATGGTGGTATTTTTCAATTGGCCTACAGTCCCAGAGAGCGTGCTTCACGATTCTGCTCCTCGAAACCAAATTTATCGAGTGTTTGAACAGTATCGACGGCAGTCAACGAAGATGCGCTGTCATGTAACAAGGAATCAGCTTTTGACACTTGGCCTCGGCGTTTGGTTTAAATTGCATGCATCAGGACTTCGAACGGGGTTTCTCACAGTAACAGTCACTATTAACTTTTAGAGTAGCGAGTCTTGTGAATTTGAGAAATTCTTGAGAATTACTACCCCTCAGAACTGACTTTGGAATTTATAGTTTACAATCTTTTATGCATGTGGTGTGTCGTTATTACGTATTTTGCGTTTTTTCAATCCCCTGACGAAAGAAACAAGGATTTCATAAACTTTGTATTCCAATTATTTATCACTTATTAATTTTTGTCTGTTATTTGTCAAATTTTTTATTTATCTAATAAGTACACTTTTATCACAGACGTTTTATATTTTATAATTTCAATTTGTCAATAAATATTCAATTTTAACGTTGCTCCCTTACTCATAGTTCAGCATTTCTTCACGAACCAAAACTCGTTATAATGACATGGATAGAATCACGGTTTATTCTAAATTTTTTGTTCTTCGACAGTAAATCACCAGTCATTCAGAACGGATGCTCAGTTTCACTCTTCCCCCATAGTTCAAAAAATTTGATGAGTCAATGAAAATACAACCCAAAAATATAGATTTAATCATAGTAAAACAATGACACCATTTTGTGCGTCATATAGGGTCTTTTGTACACTTCATGAAAAAAAAAAGATTTCCGCCTGATGAATACAATAAGCAATACACCTTTCGTACGGAGGACACATTCGATTTTCTATGGCTATGATCCAAAAATAATGAGTTCTAATAAAGTTAAATAATAAAACCACATCTGACAGTATTGGTTAACTTTTATAATTTTACATAAAAATAGCAACATAAGTATTAATCTTTAGTATGTAAGAGTTTAGTGTTTTATAAAGAAAAAATGAGACAACGGTGGGACATCAGTCAAACGAAATTTAAATAGTATAATACTTAAGACATACAGCTACAAATTATCTTACCGTACCTGTTTCTACAGCAAAAACAAAAATGTTGTGTAGATTTACTGTAAAAATCTCCGCAAATCTCCCTGGTGTGATAGTCTGATACCAATCTGAAGGATGCGCCTTCGATTCCGTCGGCCACTGAACAAAATCTTTCAGGAGCTGAAAAACGTCGCATCTCAACACTAGTCGCTTTGCAAATCTCCTCACGTATTCAGAACACAAAAACATATCTCGTTATTTCTCTCTCTCTCTCTCTCTCTCTCTCTCTCAATTCCATATCGAAGGCCAAATCCTTCTGCGGTCATTCCAGGAAATATGTGGTCGGAACCCAACGATCACGGCCATTTTGTTGAACTAACAATTCGAGCATTTCACGAACATTACTCTGAGACTTTCACACTTAATATTTCCTTTAATTGAAGTGATTCTCTCAGAAATTATCGGACAAACTAACTCTGAAAAGTCTCCTACGAGAATACTTAAGAGAATGAGTAACAGAGAAGGATTTACCATCTAATTTTTTTTGTAAAAGTGTTACAAAGAAAATGAAGAATTGCTAAAGATTTACCTCCATTAGCTATTTTTTCATATTTTAAATTTATTATATCCAATTCATGGTTTATCGCTGTTACTTTCGAAACATCAAATTCCATCAAGTACCAAATGTAATTAACTTCCAAAGTAAATATTATTTTACTGCATAGATAACGACACTAAACTTTGAAACATTGATAACCAGAGACAGACACTTAAAATGTATTAATTAATTACATAATGACATTTTTGGTTAATTTTACACAGTATCACGAAGTATAATAGTTTTAAGAAAATATATTTGGTTTTAATAACTCCATATCAACTCATAAAATTGTTGAACAGTTAACAAGGAATACTTACTGTAAATCTCTGAGAAGCTGTTCAGGTAAACTTGGAAATAGTTTTGCTGGAGGTGTTAAGCTGCTGGTAGCAGGAGCTGACTCACTTACCTGTAAACGAAACAACTGTAATAGTTATATTTATCTGAAATTAGTTGATAAAGAAATAAAATGATCACTTTTTACGTCAGAAACATTTTAATAGTTCACAAGGGAATCAAATTCTAAACTACTAAATCACCGGAACTTTCGTTCCGGTTTAGAATCTCCATCAGTTGTTCAACTATGAATTAATTAAACAAAGTATATAATATTCTATATTTAAAGAAAACAATTTTCATATAAACATGATATCTAAAAGTTATAACTACAATTATGTGAATATAAATTGTATGAATGAAAAAATTACTTAAAAATTATTTCCTGTAATACTAAACTCTTCTAATAAATAAATTTATAAATGCGTGTGCCTTTCAACTGTAACGAAACAATTTAGTGATTGATTAATATATTTTATTCCACTTAATTATATTATATATATGCAAGGGTTGAGGACGTGACAAATTATAACTCACTCGACCATAGCGTATAAGCACGTAGCAGACAGAAACCTGGTTTTACAAGTCATTCTGGGGTTTTATATTCGCATCTGCAGAAAGGATCAAAGTTTCCAGAAAGTATGTGTGGTATTTATATTATCACTTCATTTCGCCTGTCATGTGTCAATTATATCTTATTATTTTATTTAAAATCAGACGTATTATATATATCATTTCATATCAATAATTCTCAATAAATACTCTTAAACGTTTCCTTTCATTGTTTATTTCTCATTATAACTCAATTACGCTACACGAGCATAATGTAATCAAAGTGAGTTGCACAGTGCTATTTGGTGTAATTTTTGGTATTGTTGGCAGTTAATATTAACAATGAAAAACTTGGTATATGTTACAGTATGTTAAAAATAATTTACAAAAAAAATGTATAAAAAAATGTTACTTAAATTTTTTGAATCACTTTTACGTGTATAGCTGAATTGTTTGATTTTATGTGCAACACTTTACTCATGAGTAAATATCGTCTTATAAATTTTGGCATTTCGGTTATTCAGATAAATGAGTTTAGAGACGAAGGAATAATTTAGAACATTTAATTACAGATTATTATGATTACCATGTTAATGAACGTTTTGTTTGTCAAATATAACAATCATAAAATATAAAGAATTAATTTTAAAAGTTATGTTAGCTGAATTATTAAATTAGAAATTTAATATTTTTGAATAGGTTTAAATTTTTTTTAAAAAAACGCCTATGCCATAATTATGAAACAAACCAATAGATTTGTATTGAATATTAATTTTTTCGAAATATTTTAAAATTAGATTTTATTAAAAATAAGTACGAAATTAATAAGTCACCGATGAATAAGTCTAATAAAAATTAATTTCTACCTTTTCTGGATAATGTTAAATACAAACTTATTTTCTTTCAGATACATGAAAAAAAATTAGACGATAGACTCGTTGATGTCAACATAAAAACAGATGCTTCAATCATTTAAATTGTGAATAAAATAATTGTCCGGTGATTTCGAAATAACGAAGATGCTATTTCCTGATACTGTATAAAATGTAATAATTTGTAAACTAATCGAATATTGGCAGTATGAAATTTAATGTATTAAGGATGCTGTTAGGTTATAACCGGAAACAGTGAACTATTTTAATTTGGCCTTATCGTTTTACCGAGCTCAAGCAGCTGAAGATTTGTGTCGCTGTTTGCTGGACGCAATAGAGAAACCTCCTTTTATCGAACATTATTTTGTAGCCTCGAAAATGATATTCTGAATCTTTAAAGGCACATGCCAATTAATCTAATTGGCTTTGTCGATCATGCCCGCACGATCCTTTTCAAATGCAAGCCGGTCATCTGCCAGGATGCTGAATAAAACATGAATCTCTAACAGTCTTTCATTGATATACTACTTCCACATTAAGTCAGTGAAACCCATTGAACACTTATCTGCACACATCAAAGACTAACAACTATACTTAAAAAAAACCTTTATACATGAGTTTCCTTTAAACATAAACTCAATCTGCGATCGGAGAGTGGTCTTGAAACCGTTGGGCGTCTTTTCTCGACGTTTGGATCGATGAATGCAGTCTTGACGTCCATTTATAACACCTATTATTAACACATATCTTTTTATAGATATTTACGTGCAAAACACTGTATTCAGGCGTTAATTGGTAAAGCTTTAGTGTAATACCGCAATATTGAGGCTAATAAATTAAACGTTTAAACAGTTATTGCATTATATTCCTAAGTAGAAATTAATATTAGATAAATTAGTACTCCGAAAAGTATTTTGCAGCATTATTTGGGTTTTACAAGAATATGAAAATACACTGCCTTATCCATCCTTTGGTCCTTCTTGAATATAAAGTTATGTATTGTTAATATAATGACAGTAACTTGAAATTATGTTCATATTGGAATTTTATTTTATGATCGATATTTATCGGACTTTAAGACTAAATAAAATAAATAAAGAAGCAAACACAGTAGAAAATTTTTTAACCTTTTCCATTAAATTGGAGAATTAAAATAGAAAAAAAATAGGTTCAACGTTTCAATCCAACTTCCAAGACCTCATCAAGTACTAAATTAATAAGTTAATAAAAAGGCCATTAAATATATTGAATATAACAAAAATTCTGCTTGATCGTGTTTAAACTAACTATAAATCGAATTAATTCAGTCATTTAAAATTATATATGGAAATTAATTTAAATTATTAAAAATGTTACTATGAATTCCATATAATAAAATCAAATTTACATTGGATTAAAATAGAAGTAAAAAATTGAATTAGCAGGTTCCGAATATATTAACTAATTTTAAAATGGATAAACATATTTTTTTGATATTTACGAGTAAAAACCTGATTTATAATTACTCGTTTTCAGCTGTAGGTTGTCAGTATTTTAAAAGTTGTCGTTTCTAAACGTTATTTGAAATATCGTGTAAAAGTATTAAGATATTTAATATTGTAATTAATTCTAGTAACCGTTATGACCACCCACGAACGATAAACGTTTGGAGTCAGTCTGATAAGACTGTTAGGTCAGCATGTTTGGTGGCGTCTGTGATCAATGCTTTACGTTCACCAAACTTCACCGACTTCAAAACAGTCAATACATAAAACGTAACAATGTATAAAGACAAAGGTATGGCTTTTGGATACTTACAGTGTTCTCTTGCTTCCCAAAAGCTTCTCCCGACGAGGAAGATTCTGAAGAAAGAAAAAGAAAAAGATATTACAATTTGAATTTCTCGCAACTGTCGTTGAGAAATTTATTCATCTGTCACATAGTAAACAGGTAGGACGGGCATTGGGTACTTGTCCCACGCCCTTTCGATGGCGGGAGAGGGTATTGCAGTGGGGACGCAGCATTCCCTTCCCCGTGCGTAGCCCAGTTTAATTTTTCTTTAGCTTTAGAAAGAAATTCTTACATCACAAAACCTTGAATAGTATGGAATAACCAAAAGAACTGTTAACAGCATTTTAAAATTCATTACAGACTAATAAATTCACGTATATTCAATAATATGAATACTTTTTACACTTGGCTGAATTCTGACAGGTTAAATTTATTTAATTAATAATGAAAGAACTATTGGAATCGCGGAAAGCCAATATGGTGGAAAATGGTACGACGTAGATTTCAATGTTGAAATAAGAATAAACATTGCCGTGTGTTCTTTGAGGCAGAGAAAAAATCACCGTGCGTTTCTCATTATTCACTCCGGTGACATCATTGATCTCGCAGTCTTGAGCCACGTTAAGATCCAGACACATTGCCACATGATGAATGTTTGGGATTGATGTTCTAATAATACTATCTCTTCACGGACTTGTTGCAGGGAGTTAGAATAGCAGAGATTTTTGGATGGTGGTGAATCTAAGAGTGACCGTCGCTTAGACAAGGGACACTGACGCCGCGGTTCCAGGGTTCATGAGAACCTCCTTAATGGAAGCAGAAAGAGATAAACTGGTAAGGCGGTGAGTAACTAGCAGAAATACATATACGATTTTCAATGAATTCCTAAGCAATCTTGTATGATCACGGTCCCCATATATGACTACATCGACTTAACCAACGGTACGTTGAAAATAAAATTACTACATCTGTAATGTAAATAAACCTCACTAAAAATATTTTTCTATATAATTTAATCGAAGGCGTGCATAAGACTCACTGATCATGGTTAGTAGGTCGCACCTATATGTAGTAAGAATTTGCATAGTTTATTTCCAGGGTTAAGTTATGTCGTCAGTTTTTATTAATTTAATTGAACATGATAAATAAATAAATGGAATATCACTGTCAGAGAAGATTTAAATGAGGCATGGACACAAGACAAAGCTTTTAAATGTTATTAAAAGTTCTTTTAAACAATATTTTAAAATTTGGAATCTAATAATTAAAAATATTAGAAACGTATATAATCAATCACTATGGTTTCATATTATTTTCATTGTTCACCTGATAAAATCCCAGATTAGGGATGAAACTTAGTGGTTTATTTTATTATTCACATTGGAAATTAATATACCTTCTTTGACTGGCCATTATAATTATTTATTTGTCGTCAGTCAATTTTAAATATTAAGTGAATATGAATTTACCCACCCAGATTATGAAATGGATAGGGTGTGTTAGGTAGCCAATTCACTTATATAGATGCATTCTCCATTATCCCAAAAAAGACGAAAAGGGTTACGACTAAATATATACATTACAAATATGTAAATTACATATTTTAATAATTCTTCCGGATGAAGAATTAAAGAATTATTTGTATCTGTTAATTATTTATACCCATTTATTGGAAATAAATAACGATAATAGCTTCAATTAAATAACTATATGAACTAAAAATAGTTTACGTTATTCATATATTGAATATAATATATTTAAACTTTGATACCTTTTTTAACGATTATCAAGTTTGTACTACTTACATTTTTAATGAATTGGTTTAAGTGCTCTGATATTTGCTCTTGCAGAAAGTTTTTTCATGGAAAACTTTACATTTTAATTTCTCATTACTAAATTATTGTTTTTAAATTAATATATTTTTATGACTTAAGTACCTTTCTATGGTATCCAATTTATTTTACTTGAAGATAATAGCTATTTTTTGGGCAATTCCATTTTAAATTGTAGTAAAAGCCATGATTAAAAATAAATTTATATGTTGTAGTTTAGGTATATTAACTTAAATTATAATTAACACGTCGTAAATAGAACCCTGTGGCTCTGACTTTACCTGATATAATATTTTTTGATTAATGATGATTCGTAAATTTAAAATTTCGGTTCCTTGAGGTATATTAAATACAATTTGATCCAACATAAATTCTTACAAATATCTTATTAGACTATGTTAGTTACTGAAGACAAAAATGAACGTTTCTCCTCCAACAACAGTTGTTGGTAAAGTAGCAAATTACCGCACGTTAGAAAGAGAAATCAAGTGCAAAACTTAGTCATGTAGAAACTTGTGAATTTGGTAGTAATAAATTTTCTAGAACAAAGTTTTTCGGGCAGTAGTTACTGAGAGACAGACCGATAAATTTTTTTGAATAATTTTAAGTGATCCGAACTGATTTGAGAAACTCGAGGCCGCCTGGTCCAGTGGGTTCAGCGAACAGGACATTTACGTCCGAGAAACTTGAACCAAAACAAGTAATCTCGGCTGAGCAAGTTCGATTTCATTGTTTATAAGATGGGATCACTTTGAGCAGAATCTCCGTGTCGCCTTATAAGCAGTCACGGCGACGCCAAAGTTAAAGCCTCGACGCGTCGGCGTGTTTCTCTGAGTCCGTACAAGGAGGACCACGACGCGCTCAGCCTCCGTACGGGCTCATTTCTCGCTATTTAATCCCGACTATAGATTAGCCGCGCAGAAGACGGATTTACGAGGAGTCGTGTATCCCGCTAACGGCTAATGGTTCTATTCAACGTGTATGAAAATTGATGTGGTACTAATTCAGACACATGTAGCTGGCAGCCGTTTTCACGCGGCCATCATGTGAAGATGATTTACGTTTCACTTAGAGAACTGATTAGCAATCGATAGCGAGACAGATTTAAGAACGTCGTTTCTGCATGACTGCAATCAATTTCAGCAATGTTGCTTGTAATACTTTCCAAACATTTACAAAGATCATCGAGGAAATCATGTAATGGACTCCTCGCGGAATTCGATTGCTGAAATTTACTTATATTATTGCAGATTTCTGTCTCCTTTGGCAGACCAAAAATTATCATTAATCACGGTTATTCTATATTGGCGTGGTTTAAAAGTGTTTCAACTTTGACGCAACTCATAAAACATAATTAATTTAATTTAATTCGTATTAGATTGGCCCATTAAAAATATTTTCTGGACAATTATGACATCTGTAATTACCTCTGTGCATGTGAGAACAACAATAACATTAGTTATTTCTCTATAGACCGATCTAATGATAAAAGACCCCTTTGTATCTGTTCATGTATATTGAGCGATATCATTATTACTGGATCTATTATTTTTTCCCGAGTGCGAAATGACACGTGTTTAACCCGAAGATCTAAAACTCTCTCATACCATCTTCGAATCCGTCAACAGATATTATATATTAATAATTTTTTTGCGGTTGAGCACCAGAATTATCAACTACAAAAATTTATTAATAATTTACACCTGGAAAGCTTGCATTTATTAAGATATTTTATATATATATATATTTATCTTCTGATAAATTTAAGTAACGTGCATTCTTCAACTTCAACTTCAATGAAATAATTTACAAAATCTGCTTATAGACGGGGTCGCGTGTAAGTATTAATATGGTGAGTTTCAAATGGGTGCCTATTTGACCTTGAAGGCATTCCTTGCGCCGACGAATCAAATTCGTTCTACGTTGTCATATTATTGTCCACGCAGGTACAGTAAGGATTTTTTGACATTCAGTATTGACGATGTATCAAAGTTTGTCTAATTCTCTGCTTTCATTCGCTGGCAGCCAAAACGGTTCCGATTTGAAACAGACTTTGGTTTAGTTTCATATATATAAAATTCTGAATTAACCTTTGCCATAAACCGTAGAGTAATTCTGTCTGAAGGAATAACTTCTACAGCACGTTTCGCAGATCCAGATTTAGTCTCTGTCCGTTGATTTCGTTAGTCTACAATATTAATATACACAGATTAAATGCTTTCCCGGTTTAGTTTCTGTAGAAAGAGTTCTCTGGTTTCCACAAAGGAGAAGAAGTGGTTTAACCGCGACGTTTCGACTACTAACAGCTCTGTAGTCTTCCACTTCTCCTGGAAAATGACGACAGAGTTGTTCCTATGTAAAAAACTAGAACACGTTCTTCATTATTGTCAAATTTCACAGGCCATTGAACTTGAATGTAGGGAAAATATATTTTTAAAAGAAAAGCATTCGCCAGTACTAACCGAAGCTATACCGAACGTGAACCCATATACACCATATTGCACACATTTTCACGATCAGCGATTTGTATTATAGATTGCAGTCTAATAAAACTAAAATATTAAACTTGGTATTGGTTTTAGTCTTGGAGTCTGATTTTAAAAATGGACAGACCAGTGAAAAACAGGAATAAATTTCAATTTTTTTAAAAATTAAATGCAGTATTTAAAATAAGTTGTTTTAATTGTATGTCTAATTTGTAACTGAGTGTTTGTTATATGCCCGAACGTTTATTTTGACACCTAATTTACTCAAAAGAGCAATCAGGGTTTATGGTAATATTTTAGGATACTATCGTGTTAGTTTAATCTTCCGCTTAACGTATTCACCTTATCCTTAGCTTTCTTTATTAATGCTTTTGATGTTGAATACAAATTGGTTTGTTTATTTCACTCAATTTCTTTTCTTTCTCTTGAAATATTTAAAGGAAAGCTCTTCCAATTTTAATATGCCCACGGCATAGAATTCCGTAGACCGCGACGCAAGGATTCCAACAGTTCTGCGTCTCGGAATGCAGTCATCTCAGCCCTTCCTTATTGAACCCAAACACTGGAACCCTGAAAGAGCTTAACCATTGTCTTCAATCGCGTCGCAGAATGACTTTCTTCCCAGGTTGTTATTCACGAACGCAGCGTTCGTCCTGGCTTCTGGAGATCAGACTCTCCACTGAGGGTTAATAATTAAAGTTCCTAATCCGCAGTTAAAGCCACTCGCCTTTTAATACCAACTTATTTCCCCTTGACACACAGTCCTATCCATACTTAATATAAATTCTGAAAAATCATAATATTTCTCATTCAACTGGGAACCTTACGACTTTGCATTACATTAAAGAATCAGGATGGAAAACCTGGGTCTCTCGATCGGTATCCGGGCTGGATTCCTGGTCCCGTCGAAATTTTTCCATCCTGACCTTGAATTTAAAATGTGTCATGTCCTATATGCCTGAAGTTTCAGTTTTTTTCTCTTGGATTAAATTGGTTATCCGCATAGTGGTTTCTATAATGTATACCTTTCCTATTCTTGGAAAATTATGTGATGATTTTCCGTTGTATTTCGTCAGTTATGAAGATGGAGGAAATGTACACTTGACAGTGTGAACGTGGTCAGTGTTAGTTCGACAGTAGGACGAGGCTGGAAGTGAAATAGATACACGACACCCTTGCCCTTATTCTAACCCGAGAACCTTTGTGATGCACGGCATTGACAATAACTACTACACCAGTGTTAGACTTTTAAAAATAATTGAACGGCCTAATCAGAAGTGAAAGCCACAGTAATTTTAATACCATTTGAGACGCGGTATTACCTACACTCGACTTTTTCTCCATTACAATATTAAAGTTGAAGAAATTTGGTTTAAAATTCATAGTTTGCCATAAAATCGGTTATACATAAATTACGAATTGTCGGTTGCGATTACTAGCGTTATCTCTGAGTCAGGCCGAGAACTTTCCGAACTATAGTCCCATTAGCTTGAAATTCAATTAGCCAACTTCCCGAGTTCGAATCCTGGCGACGGCATGGATATTTGTGTACGTGAGAGATATTTTGTCAAATCAGTCCGCCGACAAGACAAATAGAGTCCCTAATAACCTGAGCTATTGATGCGACTGTAAATAAATGAATATGTATATTTAAATTCAATTTATTAGGAATAATATTCTAACTGCGTAGGTCTAATGAGGTTTTGCGGTCTTTACGCCTGTCTTGCCTTATAATGCTCAAGTTATCGAAAATTATCTGCGAAGTGCCAACTAACTAGGCGGAAGTTTGTGTCATCACTGAATGAAAAAGTATAGGGTACAAGGACGTTGGCACGAGTACAAGCGAAATGAAGAACGATTCACAATTAGTCACAGAACGTGATTGTGGATACACAGAGAAAAGAAAAATGGAATTCAAAATAACTTATTAATATGACAAGTCATGATTCAGTCTGCAGTTTACTCAGAAATACAGTAAACAAGACGTTGTAGAACTTTGTAGAAGCAAGCATTCTGTTTCTGGTTTTATCGACTTCGTCATGAGTATTACATGGCACGTTGGCTGAAGTATCTGCCTGGAGGGCACCATATACAGAGCCGCCATTTTTGCGGGTAAACACCGTAACGGCATTTTCCCACATCGAGCTCATCGCAGAGCACAACATTCCACGCTCCTGTCTACATCTCTTGTTACCTATGTAACATCTCTGCGAAGATAACATTCCGGTTGGCTGTGATTTATGAAGGTATGGAATATGTGTCACATTCTAATATTGACGGCGTAGAACAGAAACTACTAAACTTCGGCTCTCCTTAATATTCATTTAACAATAATGATAAACAAATTCAGACAAAAGAAGTGATAATATAACAATAATGATAAACAAATTCAGACAAAAGAAGTGATAATATAAATACCACAAAACTTTACTGGAAGCTTTTTGAGTTTTGTCATCTGACTGGTGCAGTCTCTAGTCTTTTGCGTTTTTCCTGTATCTGACGAAAGTAACAAGGCTTCCAGAAACGTTGTGTGGTATTTATATTATAACTTCTTTGTATATAGAGGATCTTTAAAAATTCCATGGTCACATAAATATATTAGTGAATTGACTCTAAATATATATTGTTCAAAGAAGTAATAAATTTACGCATTTAAGGAGATTGAAAGTCATGACAAGCGATCTAAACGTGCTACTATTGCGTAGAGCAGCGGCTCGTATTTATACAGCAACAGCAATAACGATATCAAGTTGTGCTGTGATCGATCAAATATACATATTTTTACTTTTAGATACACTTAACGATAGCTCTCACGCGCGTAATGAGTTTACCAATATTGGCGTATCAATATATACAGCGAATTGACATATTAAAGCTATCTTAGGTTATATCTGATGAGGCAATTAATTGATTCATTTAAGATATCTGTTAGAGGCTGGATTAATTTCTCAGGGGATTCTTACTGCAGTTAAATAGTTGATTTTCATCGACAGCTCTCAGAAATGAGGTGTGACGTGGTTTTCGTTGTTTGATGATGACGTTCATTTTACTCATTACGGACCGGAAGAATTAATGCCTGACATAAATCTCTACGAAAACGTTGTATTAATTAAAAATAAAATTTTATTGTGAGATTAAGGCCATTAAATTTTTTTATTCATCAGAAACTCATTAAAATTCCAGACATGTCTTCATTATTAAAATTGCATTACGTTGCGATCAGTAGCATACAACGAGCGAGTACAGGGCTTTGCAGTATAGTGGGTGTTACAGCATGATTCACGAGCAATTTATATTTCTAAGTAAAACGTAACTATTTTGTAAACATAAAACGAATCACCAAGGTAATATTAATTAAGCATTATGTTCGCTCATAGAATATCATGTATGTAAAATGACTGTATTAAATTTATAATTTATGGTTACGATTGTTACTAATAATTAGTAATTATTAAATGACCCCACTTAGCCTGCCTATGTGTATTTAATATGTGAGTTTTAAAATTAAAAAAATATAATTTTTATCAAATAACTAAAGGCAAATTATTGCTTTTAATACAAACCTAAATGCAACCACATTAAATCGGGAGAATTCTGTACCGTGAAGAATAATCAAAGATGACAGTAATCAAACGTCCGTAACCTAATTTTCCACTCTAGCCCTCCTTGATCTCGCTTTCAGGCACAACGTACTTATTTACCATATTCAATCAGTACATGAAAATTCAACTTAAGGAATGATGTAATAAGTATTACGGTAAATAACTCAGAAAAATAAAATGTTAAATTAACTTTGAACTATTCAAATATTAGGTACTGTGTCCTTCACAATTTCAGAGTGATATTGATTCAACCATAGATATTATTTTAATTATATTGGTTCATATTATTACTTAATTTTTTTTAAATTTTCATTTATGTGAGTCTAGGGTACTGTATAATGCATTTTTATGGATTATAAGTTAAGTAATAAAATTGGATACAAATTACAAATCTCACAATTTTTATTTATTTACAATCGCATCGACATATCAGGTCTTTAGCGACTCTTCATGGCTACTCAATTTACCTTTTCGGGGGACTAAGTGAAGAGAGTTTATATCACGCACAAAAACATTCATGCCCTCGCCGGGAAATAGTTTCATATCGAAAGCTTTCGGATAAGTTTGACAACAATTTTTTTGTACTTAGGTTTATTGTGCCTTTGTCGTGTACAAGGAAATATGTAGAGACTACATTTATATATACAAAGTATAGCAGAGTTTATATTCCACTCAATTTCCTTGGCTTCAGGAACGCTCATTATCATTTACGTCAACGAGGAAAATAAATCAAACGATTGTAAATATCGTTCGTTTAATATGAATGTTGTGGTAACTATAAAGAGCCTGTTAAAATATAGCAGTCATTGAGAGTATATATTAAAAATGATTAGTTTTGCAATTGTGTAATACTGAACGCTCATTCGCATGAAGTATTTACGAGAAGACTCTGAACTAATCGTAATTAATTTTTATTCACAAAAAAAAATTATTCTCGTCATTTCCTGACTTAAAGAAATATTAACATCACGCGAAATTACTAAATTTATTAATTTTAATACATTAAATTTCATAGGAATGTGATAGTGGTAGCAGGATTTAAGTTATGCTTCATTACCCGCCAACTAACAAACGAAAAAAGTGACAAGCAATGTACAATGTTATTAATATATTTAACTAAAATATAATCTGTATTATGGTGAAAAACAGTAAAAAAAAATTGTGATTCCGTATTACTATGGAATAACGCCCTTACTAAAAAAGGAAAAATAATTCACAACAGTTATTTAATGAAAGAATCCGGAAAATGAGTCCTTAGTCGGGATAGAATATAAAAAACCGGTTTATAATTGTATGGTTATTATGTTCTAGCCTTAACCATGTTAATCTCAACATTAAAATGCTGGAGAAGAAGTCGATCGTCAAAGTGTGACGGAACAGCTACCTAACATGGAACTGAATTCCCATAGAAAGCGGTACTTTAGAGGATGTTGTTGCACAATAGAAAGAAAATTCAATATATGTATTCAATTCTGCCCATTTTTAATTTTTGCTATTTCATTATTATTTAAAAGAGTCTAATATCAAATTATAATTGTATAATTCAACTTTCAGTATACATTTATGAAGTATACGTTTATTTTCTTCAAGCTATAAGCAGTGTTCAACTCCTTCACTATGACAGTACTGGTTACAAGATGCGATTTTCTGTCGACCGTACTGAACGATCATATACGGCAAAATACTAGTGCAGTATCCATTTCTGTCTCATTACCTAAAACAAGTGCACGATATGGACACACGTGTCCCGTCTTCAAAGCCTTTTACAGTAACTGCCGTAATTTTAATTTTTCTTACGTTTTCCAAATTGTAGCATTGGATGTACAATCTTACAAAAAAGAGCCAAGACAGACCCTGTAAATTTGCTTCTTTCCTTGATATGTAGAATTACTTGCGATTTGTCTTAAAAATTACTGCATTGCGTCAACATACTTTTGAATTCGTTACTTCCATAGTCTCAAAATATTTCCGTATATCGCTATATTTTCGGGAGGTTGCGCTGTTTTTATAGGGAATAGGAAAACATCGTACGGTTCTAATCAGACGTGGAATAATGTTCCAGTACTCTGATGATTTATTTGCCGAGACATTCTTGATTGGAAAGGAAATAATCTTCCTAACATGTTCGTGTTCTTCCCAAATTTGTTACTAGTATTGTTGATAAACTGCGTGAAAAATGAATATCGAAGAAAACCATAAGAAATATCTTGAATTTCGAACACCTCAAGTTTGCATTTTTTTTTTGCTTTTCGGAAAGCATAGAAATACATAGATTTCCACTTGGATTTTAGATCTTGCTTAAGTATCCACGTCTCATTATCTGAAATTTCAATCCTAAGTTTTACGAGTCCTACTTACGTACTGATCACTTCCTTTCCGAAATTATGCGGTGTACCATAAAACCACGATCATTTTCAACTTCTGACCCACTGCAGCTGAGCGGATCAATGGAGTTGTAGCTTGTTATCGAATAAGAATACAGTGTGGGTCAGAATAACCTCACAACACAACATGGAAAATAGTTCCGTTTCAGCCATTTATATTGTCTGACGTTGTCTATGCATAATACAAGAAAAACTCATGGTCGTCGCACGTTTAATGTTGAATTTTTAATTTTTATTTTATAGGTTTTAGTGGCCCGATTAGGTATTCGGATTAAATAATTTCGGATTATCAATTTTAATATCCAATTCATAAAAATTCTTTGAGTTAATATTTTCAACAACAGTTAATAATGTATTATTTATTTATTTGGGTATAATATTATTTAATGAGGTTTCTATTTGATACAAAATATAAAAATATATTTAAAATAATAACTTAATGTTACAAAACAAAACTTCAAACTCGAATTTTACATTAAAATGGAAACATTTAATCATTACAACAACTTTTGTTTCTCTCAGGATTCTACCTGAACCACGGCATGGCAAATTTAATTTAATTTTATCAAGAAATGGGAACTGGCATTACGATACTTGAAAATACAAAATATTCATGATACCGGGTCTGCGGATTTTTGTGGCTGGTGATATGAGATCTTAGGTTGCTCTGCGGTGGCGTTGGACGGCGTCGGAGAATTCTGATTATCCATCAGTTGTCGGCGTCGGACTGAAGCTCCGCACTCCAAACTTAGAGCTGAATCATCTACTGCTCGGGTCTTGAGCTAGAACCGATTACTTTTTACTGTGTCCGGTCACCAACTGCTAATATTATTCCCTGCGCTCCTCCGATTTTGACTACGGAGATCTCGAAATTCCCAGGTTGACCAGTCGCAGATAATTTTTTTGAAAGTCATTGGTTGACTTCAGCGAATATGGTAGCCAACGAAAGCTGCTGTATTTCTCTCTAAATGAAAATTTTCCAGTTGTCTGAAATTTTTCCGTGCCCGTCTGCGAAACAGATATTTCCGGGTTTCAATTTGTTCGGCTTAATAATTTTAGAGCTGTCAGTCACCTTTTTTAATGCGTCATTATTGTCCGCGGGTCCATTATATCATGCTTCCTTTGTCCCAAAACGTACACAGGCCACTTTCGAGCTCAGTAGCCCCCATTCACCTAAACAAATGACGGTTTCCGCATTCCGAAATAAATTGCGTTAAATATTATTCAGTACAAAATAATATAAAATAGATTCATTAAAACAAGGTTGTTGGCTAAAATTATTTTTCAGAAAATGTTCCAAAAATATATTGATTACATATGTTAATTTAAATTTGTAATTTTGTTTAGGACACGTTAAGTTTAGTGAATGTAATTAGGTAAGGTGAATGTAAATTAACAGTAATTAGAATTTTATCCTTAAAAATCTTACACTAATATGTCGTGTATAACCGAATTAATAAATTAGATAATCACTGTATACGACAATTGCAAATCTAATCGTAAAATAGAAAAATAAAATTTTATATTGTCATATTATATTGAAATAATTCATATTTCATAGTGAAATTGTAATAAAAGTATTATAGACGACTGATTATAGAGCATTATTAAATGCATTAATCTAAATTTTTAAAAAAAATTAAATTAATATTATCACTTCTTTGCCTGTGTTTGGCTATCTTTCTTATTATTAATTTTATACCAGATGTAAATTTTTCATTTCTATAATCCATTATGTTTCTATTCTTTATAAATTCTTTATAAATGTGATACATTTTCTTCTATTTTACAATAATTTCTTGAATTTGGAATATGTTCGATACTTTAGATATTTTTATACCTGATTAATAAGGGCATTAAAACACACAATTTTCAAATTAGAAGAAAGGCGAAGAATTCAGGCATTACCTGTACGGTGTTCTTCCACTGTATTTGTACGGTTTTCTTCAGGAGTGTCAACGTCACTCAGAACCTAGAAAGAACAAATACATTATAAGCAGTTTTAATTATATAATAGTTAGGTTTTATGGCAGAAACACACAGAGGCACATATAAATGCGTTTGAAAATACCACTGTCACACGTAATGTTATACGCTTATATATCATATATCGTTAGTGTGTATTTAACCTTGCTGGAGAATGAGATTACAAAAATTGGAATGTTATAGAATGCGTGCTGACCTAGCGGGAATTCCAAGCAAGGAATTCTAGTAATACATGCCAACAAATGTGAAACAAGATCATGGTGATATAAATAATGAACGCGCATTTCTATGGTTAAACGAAAACGAATACCATTGCTACCGTCAGGATACCACAGAACCGATGCAGATTGCCTATGTACATTTTTCTCTTATTGCTAGCGATAACTAGACAATAATATCTCTTTCAAACGTAAGATGAAATTCCAGTATATTGATCTGTTGTCAAAGGAAACGTCTAGATATGACGTAGCCTATATTGATGGCTTAATTACCCATAAATAGGACAGACGACTGAAATTCAGCTGATCTCTAAGCGAAAAAGTAAAATTCTCACAAATTACGAATTATTTTATTATATGTTTATGTAGAAAATTATTTAATTTATCTGTTATTTATCTTTTATTTGACTTTAAGTAAATGTGTATTCTTATAGCCTGTTACAAAAACTGAAATTTGGAGTTTTGACCAACCCCCTTAAAAGCATGAAAATTATTCGAATAGATTGCTTCATTGCTGACCTTTTTCAAATATGGTGTTAAATATCCTCAACGCACCTCCCCGAGAATGACGCAACTAATACCAACAGTTCCTAGACACAAACGCTGGCGTTCGCTTACAGTAGGTTTTATTTGCTTACCTGAACAATTATTTTGAAAGCAGAACCTATCATTCTATCCTCTCTCCTCCCTCAAAAATATTGCAAATTCTCCTTAGTCGATGATCAGAAATCTGTATCACTTCCGCCCCCTACCCCCATGTCTTTGTCAAGCTATTACGAAGCTAGATCAATCTTTTTGGAACAGAGAGGTTTATGAGCCAAAAAATGACATCCAAACATGTACCGAGCTTTATACAAATCCTAAGGAACTGTGGTCCATGAAACGTTAAAAGTTACCATTTTTTGTATTGTTCAGTCCACTCATATCTTATAGTCAATACTATCAATGATCATCAATATGCTCATAAATTTGAATTGAACCGTTAGCTTCATTTCCTTGATGCCACTGTATACAGTCACAATTCTTCCAGTCTCACCAGTTGTAATATGATCAATACTGCAGATATTTTTATACCTGTTTAAAAACTAATGACTTTAATATCTACAGACTTTAAAGTCAAGGGGCATTGAAACACACAATTTTCAAATTATATAAAAGGCGAAGAATTCAGGCAATTGGTTTCGAAAATCTCTGTACTCAGGTCGTGTTCTTAATTTTATTTCTTATTATCCTTTTAACCGAAAGAGGGCTATGGGATACAATCTTAAAGACAGAGCTATATTAGTTTCAAGCTCCAAGTTCCATAAACTCAACATAAATATAGTCCGTTACATTTTAATTTCTAATGAGTACCCTTTAAATTTTATTAATAAATACGTAAACATTAGATTGAATAAAATACAATCATCTGAATCCAAAGTTTTTCTCGTTCTACCTTATTAAAAATTATCATATCGTAATTTGTCTAAATTTTGAAGAATATAATTATAGGTCTATTAATACAATTTAATTTTTATAAAAACTACACTTGAAGCAAACATTGTGAAGTTTACAAAATCTGATTGTGATTTCTGGTACACAGGGCAAACAAAAAGATCACAGAACATATTACCAATGTAAAACTTCCTAGTGATAAACAATCTGTAGTCTCCAAATATATAATCAATTAAAAACATTTATTTTATAGGAAAAATGCTAAGATTTTAGACGTTGACGCCAGAATTATATCAGAAATGTTTCATATGAAAACACTTCATATAACATGCAGACTGATGAAACTTCGTTTCAGCTTTGCCTTTAAGTTCGTAACCAGTTTTGGTGTGCCGTTCTTACGGATTTTGCGTTTTTCGAATCACCTGACGAAAGCAACAAGGATTACAGGAATGAAGTGTGGAATTTAATTTAGCACTGATTTTTGTCTGCTTTTTTTGACTAGTTATTTATATAATTTGACTTGGAAATTAAGTTCGAATAACGTATTAAATTGTTACAGTTGAATTAACTATTTTCAGGCAGGACACACGTATCCTGTATTGTAGTTTATGAAAAACAACTATCAAGAATTTAATATTAATTCTTATTCATGTTTAACAAGTATGCATCTATTTCATTCACAATTGCCCTAAATGCTTTTATATACTACAATATAATCTATTACAAATGAAAACCTATTGACAGTGGAAATTTCTTTAATATTAGATTGCGACAGACACATGGTCCTTGGATGGTTTCAACATTCCGCTCTGAGAAATATGTGTAACTCCACAACGCATACCTCTTTAAATTCCTAATAAAGTTTATATACACTGAACATAAATAACCGCTGCCATTTTCTTCAGCTATCAGTTAATGCTCTTCTTCTTGAGTAACCACATTAGGGGAACGTAACATTTCAGCAATGATTCATTTGCCTAGATAAGTGGAACACTGAATCTTTTGTAACGAAATTTCTGACTCAAGATGTATATTTTTTTTTCCATATGCGTCATTTAATTTGAGACTACCTTATGAGGAAACCCGTTTCGTAGCATTCACTTCGGATGCTGCGGTCGCTATCTTTAGCATTATTCACGTGAAAGAAAAATATTCCGCTAAGAAAAGTTCGTTCATAAATCAGTGGCCATCTGCGGAAAACGGCGGTATACTTGTCCCGAAGTTTACGAAAACAGAAAGTCCCTTAGCAAGAATTTATTATATATTTAACGTAACTATTAATAGTTGAAAAAAAATTAAGTGCCAAAATTTCTGAGTTTACCGAGATTACAAGCATCAGAATTATAAAAACTCAACTACATTGAGCAGAAAATACAATAAATAAATACTTCAGATATGTCTAATAATCTCTACATTTCAAATTTTTGCAATATCGTCGTTTATTACTGGTCGATGGGTTTTTAATGCTTAAGACAAGATGATATTGAGATCACAGGTTTATTATTTGAGTATATGACTGGTTTTAATACCACATTGTGGTCAGTAAGGGAAGTAATTAAGGTGGCGGAAAATTGTTTGAAGGGAGAGTCTTTAACGCTGTAAGCAAGAGCAGCTGAATTGCTTTGAAGTTGGCTAATCCACACTGGTTTTATGCTTTCCACGAGTGCACACAACCACGAATATTTAAACGAGGAATAAATATTCACTCTTGGTGAAACTGTTGTTTGTTTCTGTAGGCTGACATCCTTTGCCGTTAAGCCAATACGCATGACGAAAGTTTCTGTGTCTAAAAACTGTTGTTAAATTTGAGAAAGGGTGAAGAAGAGTTCACACAAATGGCAGATCAAATTTTCAATACTTTAAATTTTTTTGGTTATACCAGTATATTTGGAACAATCAAAAATAATTCCTTGTTTTAAAAAATATATAAGGGTTCACAAACGTATAAATGAAAATAAAATTTAATATTTCTGTCCTCGGATTTAAAATTTACATAAATAAAGTAATAGTTTTGTCTCTTCATGGCCTCAAATCGAATAATTGTAATATTTCCGTTTAAAATATCAGGAGAACCGAAATAAATATATATAAATATAAATTATTGTCGTGTCACTATTACTTTCACAAGAAAATTGATGAACCGCTTTCGTTAAAAACTCTCTTCGTTGGTGTAAAGAATATTTAGACGGTTTACAGTAATATTAAATTGCCATTCGCTATCGACATATCAAGCGGAGTACGTTCCAAAGCTGACTTTACCTGCTTGAATACGTATATGGTTAGTTCTGGCTGAAAAATCGCTGAACGTTTATTTTCTGAAGCGGCAAATTATCTGTAGGCTTTCTTTAATTTTCATCCACCATTTGAAGAAAAAAAAGTTAAATTTTAAAATACAGACTGCCAAACTTACTTATCATTTAAGGGTCTTGTTGATCTCATAGACAGAGTCAAGAAGTATTAAATGAAAAATGATTGTGGAAGAATGAGTTTTATGTTACACAGTTTAAGAATAACGAAAAGACCAAAGACGTATTTTAATCAAAGCTAAATTAAGTTTAAGAACCGTGCGCAATGTTTGATAAGTGAGTCATAAATTTTAATGTTTCAATAGGGAGTATGTCAACTGGTTAAAATAATAAAACTAAAAACAGTATTAAACCTATTATGACAAATAAATAAAAACCAGAAAACCAATATATTTTCGAAATAAAACAAAAACATTAAAAATTGGTAAACTTTTATTGAATGAAACATTCACATGTTAACAATATAAAAAATTACTCGGGAGATTTCGTTCCTTCCAACATATTCCCAGATTTTTGCGTATAACACTCCAACGAATATGTTCGAAAGAACAAAAGCTCCTGAGTATTTTATTATATTGTTGACGTATGAAAGTTATTTTCATTCAATAATAGTCAACGCAATTTTAAGGTTTTTCTTTTATAAAAGAAGCGTTTCTTACTCGTAAGTCAGACAACAAAATTAATATTTTTCTTTAATTTAACCATAAGATGAGATCTGAAAATGTGCATAAGAACAAGACCGGGAAGAGGATTTTTTTTATTGATTTATTTACAGTCGCATCAACAGCTCTGGTTATTAGTGACTCAGTATGGGAAGTCGTCTTTTCTTTATTGGGGACTGATTTGACGAGTTACTCTCACGCACACAAACATACATTCGAACCCGGGGCCTCTGTGCTGGGGAATGGGACGTTTCGGCCCAAGTCATTTCGGCATTTGATCACTTTGGTGTGAGCATTTGATTGAAACTTACTTATTATTAACTCCATTAGTCCCCGGATAAGGAGATAGATTACGTTATATTATGAAATCACAAATAATTATTAGAAACTATTTTATTTTAACCTACAATAATTAGCGTTTAGAAATTTAAAATAACATAAAAACAAAAATTTTAGTGTACAAAATAATTAAGAATACAATTATAATATGCAATTAATTAATGGTATGAATTTGTACGTAATTAAATAACTTAATAGATCACATAAAACTTTTCATTACTATGAAAGCAATATTTTATTTACAAAATACGCATAAAATTCATGTTATTATAACATGTAAAGTAGAGTTATTATAGCCTGTAAAGTAAGAGACATAAAAAACTCATCAATAAAAATGATTAATCATACAGGATTGCATGAATTTTCACGTTTCTATCTTCAGAATTTCCGCATTTGCGTTGATATGTTAATCAGTATATTTTTTTCTCATCTCTAATAAAGTAGAGAAAATGAATAACAGAATTTTTTTATTCTCTTGTGTATTTGTTAAAAAAAATTGTTTCAAACGAGTTCCCTGGACTATGTCCAATTCTCGCGCCGAAACGTCTCTGGGCCGAAACGGTCCCCTCCGAAATGTCCTAGATCCTCTGTGATGTGAAGCAGACATGCTGACCCCTACACCACAACAGGTCGGCTGGAGGAAAATTGTTCTTACCGAAAAAAAAGTTAAAATAATTTGTCGATAATTCGGGACTATATAAAGAACGTTCCGTTTTAAACTGTTCCGTGCAAATATATTAAATAACAAAATTATTGCTGTTATAAACTCAGATATTCGTCACGTTTATCAACATTTTTATGCTTCCATCACTTATCTTATATATTGATCGAGTATTTTTTTGCTTAAATATATTTATGTATCGGATTATTACACATTTTTATAACAAAAAATATATACATATTATACTTGACTTATTGTCAATTTGTATGGATAATGTGGTTTAGTAAAGCAAAAACAAGTTGGCCGTATCATAATCAAAAGATTTAGCTTTTGATTTTCGTTAGATGTTGACTCCATTATTTCTTGGTCTTCAGAGTTAGTTCATGGGAACTATCAGAGAAATTCCCGCTAGCGATGAGTTTGACCATTCGGCACCAGTCATTACTGCAGGTTTGATTCATTGAGCATTCGTCGTGAGGTCGTGGTGAATCGGCGGGTTAATCACGTATTTCCCGCTGCATTTGTATTGGTGCCACAGCAGTCACCGGACAATCGCTGCGTGAAGAGCTGTTATCGGTGTTTTGAAGGCAGTTCAATTACGAGGAGTGACAGAGCAGTTCGGCACCTGCACCCAGGACTCCATATCGGGCGAGGATGACCCTGCCTACGACCATGATCCTTACACTCGCCTATCCTAGAACCAAGAGCCTTGCTTTTTGCAATTCTTGCTTTTCTGTCCTCATTTGGATCAGAGAAAAATAAATGATTCATAAGTGAGGAAATTGAAGGGTGAAGGCTTTAGAGGTTTAATTGCTGTGAAACAGACCCTCAACTGACGTCTCGTGGGTGAACATCGCTTGATATCGCTGGCAGACCAACAAGATGAAACTATTTATGCAATACTTGTTTAATAAAGCAGAAGAATTTATCTTGTCTTTTCGACGTCATCTTTAGCCAAATGACAGAAGAAATTAAATGACGTTTCGAGGAGCTTTGTACCTTTCATCAGTTGATGAAACACACAAGAACCATAATTGGCACAACCACACAAGCCAGTTGACAAAATCAAAAGCTTATCAGTTTGTCAACTTTATTAATTTGTGCGGTTGTCATTGCCGGCTCTTAATCACCTAATTTTGTCTCTCATTCGGCTATTTCATCTAATTGTTATGTTTTGAAACAGACGTATTATATTTTCATTTCCATAATTGAGTAAATTATATCTTGACGGTTTCCTTTTACTATTTTCTTTGTAGTTTTAAATTGTGATGAGAGTAGTCACAAAAATTATATGCAGAACGACCAATTTCCAAACAAAACTGCGTAGAAAAGCTTTTTTGGCGAAAAATTCTCATATAGAAATTATTCAATCATTTTTATTAATTTTATTTTGGTTCAAATACTGACAAATTTACTTAATTAAAGGAATCAAAGTTAAACAATTATTATAAAATACTCTTGATTTACATTAAGTAATTTTCATATTATTGGAAATACTTCTTCGACGTTATGTAATGAACGCCAAATACATATTTAACAGGTTGCAATAAATAATTAATTTCATGAACTGACACCCTCCAGTTTCTATACAATTTGTCATCGCGATTTCTCATAATCACTTCCAATCTACGTGCCAGTATAATTTTTTATTATGTTACAGAAAATTCCCTTAAATAATAAATATTTGCTATGTCGTAGTTTGTGGCCATACTTATATATTTATTATTGAGTTTACATATGATCATGTATTAAATAAGTGCAAGGATATGAATGTATTTTTTCAAATTGTATGAGAAAATAAAAAAGTAAATAGAACATCATTAATAAAATCTATAAAATGAAATTAAGATTAAGGCAGAGATAAAAAATGTCATATAGATTTATTATTATTATTATTATTTTGTTCAAAACTGTATACTCGAGAGAAATTTCTCTTCATCTTTTCTCTAGCGTATCGGCGTATCAGGTTGAGACAACACATCAACAATTCTCAACCCACGTTAAATTCCGGGGCAGACTCTGTAGAAACCCTGGTTTGGAGGGGAGATCACGTGGGCTGATCTGGACTTTTTGATTGGTTCCCAGCCTTCTAGCAGGAGCTTCTGCTCTTTGGAGAAGTTTTTTCTCTCAGTCTCCGAGGCCACTTTAAGAATGAGTCTTTCTTCTGCCAACTTTGGATTGTGAAGGCTTTTGGGGCTATAACTGCTCAGTCTTCTTTTCTATATTTAACTATATCTTCAACTTCATAGTGCTCTCTGATTTTGTTCATGTCTCTGGAAAGTACTGTAGATACCAAGATCCCCACTTTATGAACTTTCATATTTTTCCATCGTAAAAGTTTTCCGTTCGACGCTGAGTAAGAGACGGTGCTGGATTTACCTCTCACCTAATCCTATTCAGTCTGATCATTTCCGTACCCTCGCTCGAAACTAAAAGTTATTGATATCATTTTTATCTCAATTTTTAGCAGCTGTACATTTATTACACACTCAGGTAATGTGAATGTGTGTAAGACTCTTACAAATGGTAAAATTATGAAATTTTCTGACCAGGAATCATGGAAAGTAGTGTAGAATTGAGTCACAGAGTCTCATAAAATTTATAAGACGCTAATGGTGACAGAAGAGGAGATAATTAAAATAAAAAATGGAGAAATTATACAGAAACTGTAAATCCTTCAGACACAGTTAATTAAATCGGTAGTATTTAAATTAAAGGTAGTTAAAATAAATAAATAAAGATATAAATTAAGACTATATGTAGATACGTCTGGAATTGTGTAACATTTCAGACTATACGCCAACAAAGACAAATTTGACACTAAATGTCATGTCAGGTGATTGCAATAAGGTTTTAGCGTTTGTTAAAAACAGTTAGTCAGAAAAGTACCTCTTCGACATATCAGTAATATTATTTCAGTAACGGACTTGAGATAAATTCATTTTTATTTACAACATATTAGGAAATAATTGATGGCACCCACTCATTTGATCTTAGTTATTGTGATGACTGCATTATGTAAAATCTGAAAAATATTTTATCACAGACTTCAACTAATAATAAGCTTATAACGTAGCAGAACTCATCTTGGTACCACGGGACTTGAGTGTTCCATGTCCGAAAGCAACAGGTGTTTTCTGATTGGGTTGCATGTAACTCTGCGGGGAGCACAGGAAAGTTCTTTCAGTTACTTCTTCCTTGACAAGAGCTGCTGGATTCAATTGATCCGAAACGTAGGGTCGTGACATTCTAACTAACAAGAGTCGAGTCAAAATATCTGTTGCATAAAAGGCGAACATGTTCTTTCCAGCCGCTTGGTTAAACAAAGGCTCATTCGATTTCGAATATCTCAGGGTTTTTTGTGGAAGTAGAACTGAGCTATAGTCAAAATGATATAAACTAGTCGAAAAAAAATATCCAATAAATAAATCTTCTAATCAAGCGAATCATTACACGGGCAAACTATTCAATTTATGAAGGAGCATTTTGCTGTGTAATAAAATTCAATTAACCAACATTTGAAATGTATAATTAATCTCCACTTGTATAAATGAATAATTTTCCAATTATCATAAAACTGTGTAACACTATCTGAAAGTGAAAAAACATTTACAAAATTTGCTGATGTTCTCCTTCCATAACATGTTAAACTTTTTAAACTGCTCATTTCTATGTTATTATTGGAATCTTACATAATTTACAAAGAGTGCTTCTTACATATGGGTCACCAATTACCACTTTGTTGACCTTTAAATACATAAAAAAATTCAATTACATTCTTTATAATGAAAGAATATTTAAAAATAAATATTTATAATATACTGTCTTCGATTGATAATGAAATAAATAATTTATACTAAAAGTCAGTCGTATTCCATATATTTACTTTAAGAAGTGACTGATGATATTCGGTTCAAGATGACTTCTCCTAATCTCAAATTAAACTTAAATCCAATACGACCGCCATACTAACGTTTTGATTTCTAGATTAAAAAATTTCAATGATTTTTTTTCTCATCAATCAACGGACTTCACTTTACGTTTACACCGATTAATCAATAATCAATCAAGCTGAGCGTAGTAAACATAAACTGAAAAAATATAAATCATTATCTAAAACTTAATTGACAATACATTTATACTTTAGATACCGATTCAAGTTAAGCATGCTACAATTTGTTAGAAATTATAATATTATAAATTATAAAATATTGAAATTTATCGTCGCAGGTGCAGTACCAAATGACAGGTTTGTCAGATATAAAAAACCATAAATTTTGCTGACTGAAAATAAAATAGAGTCTAATTTGTGTATTCTTAAAAATTGTTCCATTATCTCCTCCATTGAATATTCATAAAACTTGCTAAAGAACCTTTTATTTTTGCAAATATCCGCAATTACAAAAACAAAATAATAATAAATGAAGCGATATTGGAAAGTTGTAAATATCAGAGAGAGGGAATAAAACGTTTGAACAGTCTCCTACAATTTTTTATTTATTTAGTTTTAAAGCTTTCGGCGCTTTGCACTAATTATTCGTCAAATCTGAATTACAATTTAAAAATGTCATAAATGTTAATGTGATAAAATAAATATTCGTGTCCTGTTATTTAATACGTAATATTTTTCTATATACCACGGAATCGTCCAATTATTCAATTAAATAACCGGAAAAGTGCACGATAACGCACTATAATTATTTATAAAAATTGATGTTGGTCAAACGTCCTGTTATTGTATACTCATTTGTGAGACTTCCAGTTGTACTTCTTGACATCAAGGAATTATAAAATAGTTTATATGAAGGCTGGTAGTGAGATAATATATATATATATATATCACAGTCACCACAATCAATCCTGTAAACCAAATTATAGTGATCCTGTAATATTATCTTTTAATTTTGTTAGATTGTTTTTGGTTCGGTTGATAGGTTTCGTAAAGAACTGAATTTAATTAACATTAAATTTATACAATATTCGAATAATTTCGAATGAAAGTTCGTTGATAAAGGTAATCCTGGCATACGACTTATTCGTTTTAATATTTGATATGCTTTTTGTGATTATCTAACGCTTTTTATATTTTGTATAATTAATTATGTTTTTCATTTTTAATTCTTCTTTGCAGAATGATTATAACAGAGTCGAACGCTTTAGAATTGAATAAATAAAATATTATTCTGCGCTTGTGTCCCTCTTGGCTCTTGTGTTTTCTTGGCAGCTGAAGAAGGAATGTTTCCTGAAACGTCGTGTGGTATTTATATCACTTCATTTTGTCTTTCTTTTGGCTATGTTATCTTATTATTATATTTATCAACAGACGTATTTTATTTTCATTTCATTATCGGAGACTATTCAAAGGTTTTATTCCTGCCTAATAATAATAAACCATTATTCTGAAAGCATGTATTTTTAATAAATAATTAACAGACAATTTTAAGTCAGAAAAATTATATTTATTTATTTGAAATTAAACTTCAAATTGACTGTTGTTTATTTATGTCTCAATCGTCAGAATATATATAATTCACGTCTTTTTAATTTAACTGCTATTAGGATATATTGGAGAGTAATAGGTTTATACCTGAATACCGTTTTTGTGCGCCTAATTACAAAATAATTTATTAACCGACTGTTACAAAATTCTAGACCCCGTTTTCAGCAATACTATACATTTACTGAATAACAACCCGCGCCCAGTTAAATAACATTGCTCCAATAAATTGTAAGAGCAATGGAGAAATTTCACTGACTCTTAATGATATCTAAAATAACCTGATTGAATCCCTGCAAATAATTGAGTTTTTTCTGTTTGGGCTATCCCCAGGAAGCCATTGCCAAAAAAAAAATGTTGGGTGTCAGACAGTAAGAAACCTAGTCTATAGTTAACTGCTATTTCATTGAATCTTTGGTCACAATTAAGTGAATATTTTGTGTAAGTAAAATGTTTTTAATATACAATTTACTTGAGGTCTGCTGTTCATTCACAGTATATATTTTATATATTAATGATTATTTTATAAACTATTTGAACTGAATTTTCCAAATGACGCCTAAGTAAATACCTAGCGATATAAAAGTCATTAGCAACAAAAGTTGTACTGGTACCGAAGAAAATAATTCTGTAAACGCCGATCTGAGTACCTGAATTCAAAATGTTCCCTGTAATCATACCTTACTTCTCAATTATCCAAATAAAATTTCGTTATGCAGACCCAATGTAATGTCGGCAACCTTTTCAAGTGCTAATGGCAACATAAGTAGTACCACAAAGTAAAACCGTTGTAGCCCGTGGCATTGACCGGTCAATCGAAGTAACTCCCTTCAAACGAGGTTCTAGGGAAAAGTACGACAGTGTGCGGTCGCTTGTGATTGCTCAACTATCGGATGTAGGCCACGAGTTTCTTAAGGAGGTCTGTTCTCCGCTTCAGAAGGCAACTCAAACAGCCGCATGGCATTGTCTTTTTTCCCTCTCCATTAAGATGCATTCAGATGTCGGCAGAACAGGTTGTCAACCGTTTACGATTAAGAACGCGGTGCATTCCCGATTCCACTTTCCAGAAAGCAGGTCCATCGCTCCCCGTGGACTTTTTCATCTAAGCAGAACTTGAATTTCTTGACCGAGGGAAATAAAAATCGTGCTCAATCCACAGTATGGGATTTAATGAAGCAATTCGAAAGACCGTAACGGAGAAGCCTTTCATTATATGCAATTTACCGAGGCCGGGTTCATTTGTCATTAGCGGGGGCCTGAATGATTAGTAGCGGTGTCCTATAACCTCCAATGGCAAGGGTAATTAATTGAAGTGATGTGGTAGTTGTTTTGCTGAGAATGCCCGTCCGCTTCGTTAACTTTCGAAATCGTCAATGTCTGATGGCTTTCCTCGAGATAAATATGAACCTCAATCCCCAGGGTCATATTATATTTGTCAGTAAAAATTTTAAGCAATGACTTTTTTTATTTCATGGACATGAACCACAAATGCAGATCACAAATTGAGAAATAAAGGATATTATATTTATCAGTTGAAAAGAACTGTATCTAAAATATTTGTAAAAATATTTTCTAATTTTTTTGGGTATATTTTTTAAATAACCCAAACGTTAGCATACAAAATACAAAAAAATAAAATGTAAGTAACCCTTGTTTTTATTTCTAAATTATGTATTTTGAGATAGTTACAATCAGATCGTAAGATCGTCGACAAACGTGATTTTTAAAACTTTTAAGTATTATGTGATACCCTATTGTAAGAAATGGAATATTAACCATACTATAAACGTTGAATGGATATATTTAGAATATAGCAGTCCTCAATTATTTATATCTTATATTGTGTATTCTTTATCACCTGTTTTTACGTAAATTTCTGTCAGAAAGGCTCAACTGCCACTTTCATCACTTTCCAATACAAGCCCGATAATGTGGAATCAGGAAAAGGAAGGTGAAACTAATCTACATATCCTGTAGTAACCGATTTCTGACGAAACTACAATTTTCGTTTCTTCAGACAAATGACGTTTAAGACTGAGTTATTGCGTTTTAGTTCATTTTACAAGTGGATATAATACTGATTAGGTCCATCAGTATTACCATACATTTATATTCACTTTTGATTCACATTTTTTTAATGTTGTAAATTATGCAGCAACGTTAACAGAGCCTTATTGCAGTGTAAATTAGCACAAGTAATTTATATGCAGAGTAACGTTTGATAGTCTTCATTGCCTAGCACAGAATTTTTATTACTCTACAGACGCGTTACTAATACATTTATACCAGATTACTTAATATAAATTGATATATTTTCCTTACCTCCCCATTTTCGACAGTAAATATTTAATAAATTAAATTTATGCAATTAAACGGTGTAACAACCATTTATTCATAATTTATATTATTAGTTAACTAATTATGAGGAATACTAATTTTTTTATTCACGTACCATGCGTATTAAAAGATGCTAATTCTGATAAATCGTTTTTTTCTCTTACATAAGTAATTTAATTAACAATACACTTTAAAGCATATTACATGCAATCTTCGCGCATTAAATTCTTCTCAACATTATACGACCATTGTTTGAAATTTTAAGTATTTCGTTTTATCTTTCACGAAATTAAGTCAAATTACATGAACCACAGTCACAAGTAACCTTTAACATCTTCACCAAGGTTTGTTCCCGTCTTTTAAAGAACAGTGTACCAACTTTCCAATGCGCAACTCATAAACTTTCATATCGATTCGGTCATCTTTGAAAAGAAATTGTGAAATGCTGTTCATAATATTCTTACAAATAACTTTACCTTCTATTATTCGCTATTCACATCTAATGTAACCATTTTTATTGGTACTCACAAATATTTTAAAGAAATCTCACATAATAGCAATCGATTCCTGTTATTTTATAATTATTAGTTACTTAAGTTAAGAAATGTTTCATGACAGATTATTGACATACACAAAGAAAATAGGCTTTAAAATTTACTTTTAATATCTTCTTTTCTTCGAGCATAATGATAGTGCATTAGGCTGTGAAATGCTTAGATGACAATAATATCAATTTCTAATCATAAATACTTCAAATATAATGAAAATATTCATAATATTAATCTTTTCAGACCAATCAGTGCAGAAAATTTCTTGTGTTTTTAAAAATGGAATAATCACCGCAGTTTTTGTTCTACGTTCTCATAAGCGTAGTCTTTTGTAAGAATAATTAAACATTGGTTCATGGGTCGAAAGACATTTTATCCCTTTTTTAAATTTCTCCTGTGATAAAAGGTGGATAGATAATATTACCGTGTTTCTCCATGGAGATTTTTTTTTACAAACAATTAACTTGGCACAACATTAAGAAATAAGCAGAATACAGTAAATAATTTAGATCCAGGTGAAATAATATTTTTTATTCCGCATTATTCCACAGTTTATATATATTTTATCCTAAAAATTATAGAATACTTACAAGAATGATAATATAAATAAATAGTGTATAGTAAAAGGGATTTTCTTATATATAAGAAGAAAATTATATATAAAAGAATTCCTTTTACTCTACACTTTTTGATAATTTTTAATATTATTTTACGGTACCCTTTTGAATAGTTACTATCGCTCTCATATATACTTATATATAAGAAAATCACTGTTACTATACAGTTTATAATTGTTTTTATCAGTCTTATATAATTTTTTAGGATGAATACGACATAAATTGTCGAAAGCTTACGGAATAAAAATATTAATTCATTTGAAGACTGTATAAGGTCACTGTTTTTAAGTAATTAATATAATAATAGTAATGTTTAGTATCATAGATATTAATTTTTTCAAACTTTAGTCGACACAGAAATAGCATAACGCATTTAAAAATTTCATTCAGAACGTTTTACTCTCGCATAGCGATAATTATTCCAAGAAGAATGCGTCAGGTACCATTGATATTAAAACAAGCTATGGGACAAACTATGAAACAAATAACACTGTTGAGCGTGCCGAATTTATGGAGGAGGTACTCAGAGACATGGGGTAACTTCAGAGTTTATTAAAGACCGTAGCGAAGCACGGGTTTACGGCGAGTAATTTATTATAACCTTTAAAAAAATAGACCTTACGAATAAGATAACCGCTCAGTATCCCGTAAATTCTGTTACGATTAATAAATAATTTAGTATTCATAACTTTATACAAATATTGTAAGAATGCTTTATTTTCATTCATCCTATGTACTGGAATATTTTCCAATCAAGTGTTTAATCTAGTATTGTTCATGATATCTATAATTTCTATTCACAAAAATTGTAGTAAAATATGTCTTGTATTTTTTATATATGCATTTATGTTTCATGGTACATTTCCTTTTCTAAAGTAAGACTCCAAATTATTACCTGTTTCAGTGATTTTTATTGAGTATTAAGATGATTCGCCTATTTTATGCTATATTGTATTGTAATCTATCTCCACTGATAACCGAGTTGTGATCCGTGAAACTATTCCGAAGACGCCGGAGTTTCAACGAAAGGCAACATGAGCAAAACTGCGGCATAGTTTTTCGAAGTCTTAGTCGATGGTGAGTTCTTTTTATGCTGGGCAGTCTTATAATAAACTAGTTTTTTTTTCAATTTATAGTTTATCGTAAAAATAACCCTTACGAACAATGCAGTGACGAGAATACTTATTAATAGAACAAAATATCTTAAATATTTTGTCTGAAATAAAATAAAATTCGAGCGATTCAAACCGCGACCCACACCTAGTCGTGAATTACTGTAACTACTATGACTGTGATTATTTTCATTTCGGAGCCTTTGAATATCTGATCAAGATGGTTTCTTAATAATTTTGCTTCTTTCGAGCTGTTTCCATATGACGTCCAACAAACTTTACGTTCTCAATTCTTCTACTCAGTCCGTACAGCTGGGATGTAAGAGAACGATTTTGTTAGTTACGAGTTCAGGTTTTTCCTGCTGAAAGTCGCTCCAAAATTATGCATAAATTTTAAATTCATCTTTTACATTGCGGGATGTGAGCGTGAATGGTTTCATATTTTGTTTTGATGCAGTCCACGTACTATTTTTAGAACATCCGTTTTTGATGCACCCGGCAGATACCGTGCAAAGTTAGCCTTGGATGCATCCAGGTCCCAGATAGTTGTTTAGATAACCGGTACCAGTACCAGAGGAGTCGCAGCATGACGCTCGTCGGCCCCGAGCGGAACACTCGTCAGGCTCTTGCATTCAATTTAACCATTCAGATGACGCGTGAAGCCATTAGCATTGCAAATTTATAACAAACTGAACGCCTTGGTACATTTCACGAGGACGATAATATCAGCTCCTTCAATAGCTCTTACATTTATTTAATCTACATGTATTGGCGCGTAATATTTCATAATGCGGCAGCGCTGGAACAAAAATAAAACGTGTACTTGTTACTTCGCCACTGAGAGTTTCCATAAAACAATTGAAAGTAATATACGAACGTAATTTCTAAGTCTCTTTAGAATTTGCATAACTTGTGTTACCTCCAATGTTAACAAAATAACTAGACACATTCAAGAATGTTCAACGATAATCGATACGTGACTTATTAAAACCATGAGTACAATAACTTCTGTTACAGCTGTTACATCCTGGTTCACTGTAGTTCAAAAATTTTTATAATCTTCTTATATGATTCTGTGTGGTATTTTAATTTTGGAGTTTTTATCTTTCATCAGAGCACGCACCCACTGATACAAAGATTCTGAAGTCTTACACAGAAACGTATAATTATTATTGTTTACATATATATTATCAGTATTTAATGTGTTTATAAACGAAAGACTTAGATTTTACCAAACTTTCAGCGCAGAGCCACTGCTCCCTTTTATCTGTCTTCTCATAAATTATAAAAATAGGATGATGAAGAGAATGATAAAAATATACCAAATAAATTCAAAAAGTAAGATTTAATCAAGACTAAATAACAGTCTCTCAGTTTCGAACTTGTTTAGATTTCTTTGAGATACTCGGAGCCAATATAACCGTAGATATAACAACACCTCAGAAACTTATTTTAAACTATATATATGAATTTTTCAGCAGTTTAAACCCAACGGATACAGTTAAACTGAATATATCTAACGATTTTTATGTTTCCAAACGGTACGACCGACAAAATAGTGCCAGTTCTAATTCATTAAAAACGGAGTTAAACTACCAATTAAAAAGATTTACGAACGAACATTACCCGCGGTTTAATTAGCTTTGTAACAACACAGACTGCAGGAAAACAAGAAACGATCAAGCTCCGATCAGATTACTCTTCCTCCGACGTGGACCAATTACAACCGATTGACTTAGTGATTGGACGTGCTGGATTTACGTCACCACGTTTCCAGAAAAACTCGATAGTGGTGAATCTAGTTGTCTCAGTCAGCTTCACTTCGCTATGTCAGTAAAATCTATCAAAAACAAATTAAATATGATGTTCGCTGAAGCGTCCGGGTGTGAAACAATAAACTGACAGACTGTTTATTTCCTCACTTTATGTGGATTTCAAATTTATATCTGTAAAATATTTATTGGCTCACAGCAAACGCACAACGTTTGTTTGATCTCATCTCTTAACATATAACTATGTTCTATTTTAATTGAAAAATGGGTGATAGTCCGGTAGCAATTCTGCTTTCTTGAGCGGGCAAGTCACCGACCTCCACGTACTTTGATAAGGCATGGACGTCGAACTCCTTGTCGCTTACTCGTGGTTTCATCGTCCTGCAACCATTTTCCATAGATTATCACGACAGTAACACGGGAACAACCGACCAGCTTCGCCGTTTCCGCGCGTACTTGTTCTCAGGCGCCGTGCCATAACATTCTTCCCATCTGTCATAGTCACTTATGGCAGTGATTTTCTCTATTTTTGGCACGTATCGTCGCAAAAATTATTCCTCATTCGTCGTTGCTCCGCTTATATTCTTTCCTTAGGCGTCACGTCATCAGTCCCCCAGTTGGCAGTGGTCATAATGTTTTGGTACGTCGGGGTATATATTTTAATTTATTTATGCAAGGTTAGCGGTGGATTCGATATTTCTATCATTAATTCCTAACTTAGAACTCTCTTAATTATCCGTGACTTAATACATTAGAAATCTTTCGGTACCTGAGTGAAGAACGTTTTTATCTTATTACCCGTGTTAAGTAATGGACGTGTAACATTCATATACTATGGAAGGACTGGAATTGGATACTTTCACTGCGGAATACTTCATTGGAAAGGGTAACAAAATATTTGTCCAATTTTATAAATGTAAATCCTCTTCAACAGTATGAACCAAAAATATTATTCACTAATATCAAAACCAACTCTTAATATAAATACGTTTTGAGATGAATTTAAGGTACAAATTCTAGAATTTATAGATGAATAATTCAATATTTTATAAAATGCTAAATAAAATTATCAACGAACAAAGTATCTCCTTTCATCGCTTCTTAATGCGTTTCGAAAAAAGAGCTATATTTTATACTTCCTTGACAGTTTGCCTTAAAACAAAATGCAAGTGTTCCGTTCGTGGTTTTGACGCTATCTGAGATGTGTCCGAGATTTAAACTTAGCTAATCATTAACTCTTGTCTGCGCCGGATGATAAACGGGCTACGGTATAATTATATGCGTAAGAAGCAAGAGAGTGGTTGAATATTAACGAAATTCTGTTTACAAGTTTAACACTCGGTAATTAAAAGTTACCACGGCACAGAAGAAATAATGGCATGCAGCATGCAATAATAACTTAATTGTACTGGTGATTAAGTGCCGCGAAGAACAGCGAAGACATTTGTAACAGCCCTAGAAGGACAGTGATTTAAATCTTTTGAGAGTAGCAGGCCGGAAACGTTTCCTACAATAACGAAGTTATCAAAATAATTTCCATGCTATTTTTGTGCTCATTCGACCTATAATAAAATTATAAATTAAACAAATTTATTTATCACATTCTTACAAAATTGTAAGGGTCGTTGAATTTTAAAATACATCATTACTCAAATTCCTCCAAGTCATTGCAATTTTACACACACGTACACAAACAATGCGTTACATTTATATTCTATATCTCGGTATTATTATAGCATCTATAATAAACTCGAGAAGAACGTTACCCAATAATATATTTTATCGGCATGGTTTATTGTTTCGGTCTTCTGTTATGACAATTTTTACCATTATAACGGTGACCACTGCTCCTTGTAGAATACAGCCAAGATCTTCTGCGCAGAAGTCTTATAATATGACATAAATCCACGACTGTAGCCCATTTCATCTTAACAGTTACATTCCAGATACCACAGTTTATTTCTGGACGTGTTCACGAACTTTTTGTAGTCTCTATGACATTTTATTAAATACAACTGCCAAAGAGCAGTTATAGGTATGGAGAAAGTAATGATTTACTTCCTACGACTGCTCCATTCGAGCTCGTAAAATGTTTTATTATTAGCATAAGGTTGACCCAGTTACGATCGAGGCTGGTCGCCCATGTCAAGGGCATGCTCCTCGTTTCGAGGTCCAAGAATCTAATGCCCTTCTAGTTTACTTGTGCTATATGACACAATTTATATTAGTCTATAACAAGTAGATGGTTTATCAATAATAAATTATGAAAACCTCGACAACTTGTCATTATCTCTTAATAGAGAGAAAAAGCGTGTACTGTGGTAAGAAAAATAAAATAAAGAAACTAGATTACCACAGCAACGAGATACACCTATTTTTATAAGATAGTCGCACAACGGAAGTTATGGAGAGTTAGAAGAAATTATTTGCATATTTTTATCAGCGTTTAAACCCCTTTATAATTGTTTAAATTAGAGTAAAGTTGCACGAACATCGGAACGTGAACTAGGCAAGAAATGGTCCACAAAAAATACGATATGGTGTTGATTAATGGACGAATCAAATTGAATGAGCTTGCTTATGTCAGTCGTTTCATGGATTGTCTCTAAAAAATATTTCGACAAGACGGGTGCCGCGTTTAGACACAGTTGCAAGTTGTTTCAGTGGCTCGCTTGGCGCTTTTCTTTCAAAATCTTGACGAGTTTCAAAGTTAACTTGTATTTGCCGATTAAGATTTATCGAGAAAAAACACTTCAGAGATTATAGACGAAACATTGAGTTACTGCACTTTAAGCCGTTCTGACGTTAATGAAGACGGTTAAATCCGTCGAGGAATGGTAACTAGTTTTTTGGATGTACTCTAATTTATTTTCATTGACTATTTTGAAAAATAAGGTTTGACAAGTAGAGGATATTAAGCGTTGATATTTGACCGATAGGGCCAGCAGATTAAGAAAAAAGTGTACATTTGATTAAGAAGAAGTGCTCTTCTATCATGTAATGCTCGGTTGGACTCCTCTGAGGTTTCCATGTCGAAAATTGTCCTATTGAATTTCGACGTCTTGCTCCGTCACATTCCGGGCCCCGCCATTGTTCTATTTAATGACTTGAAGAATGAATAGACGGAAAAATCCCTCCAAAAAAAGAAGTTTTTTCCGAAACTATTATTTTTGAAGACTTGAAAAAGTTGGAGATACGCTGGGAGAAGTATATCAAAAAGAAATAAAATTTATTTAGTGTCAGATCCTGTGATATTGAAATGTTTATGTAATTCGAAAAAAATTAAAAGTGAATAATTAAGCTCTTTTTATTATAAATAAACTGGTGCAAATATATTAATATATAATTTCTGTTTCGCTTATATATATATATATATATATATATATATATATATATATTCATGTTTTATCAGCCCAATCAAACTGTTGCTAATCAAAGTTATTAGGGTATGTGGTTAAAACACAATAATATACTAACAATTGAGTCTATAATTCACGACACAAAAATGTTTTATGGTAGATTAACAAGAAATACAACTGTTTAAATTTACTTGTCACAGGAGTACAAATAAACTAAATAAATCAGCCAATAAAGTCAGAATAGTTTAATTTAATACAATTAAATTTTAGGTATTTCAGTCTCTCAGTTTTGCATTGTAAAATTTTATAACATGTTTATAGGCTTTTAATTAAAATTTTATGCATGTTTGAACCGAATTTGGCTTCAAAAAATTAAAGAATATCTTTAGTTATATTTCATTGAATCTTTTACATTTTTATTAATATACGAGGGTGACTCAATCAGTAATGACTCCTATTTTTTCTTTTCTTTGTTAATACAATCAAATGCAACTTACACAGCTTTAATCCACATTTTTAACGATTAAATTTTCTCTTTTGTATATAGTCTCCGTCCTTTTCCACATTTTTTGCCCACCTTTTAAGAAGGGCATGTATTCCACTGCGGTGGAGTCACTGCAGTAACCGGCCTGCCGTTTAGCTTTTCATGAGCTAACGGTGTTTGCCCTTCAGCTTCGTTACAGCGACGAATCCATCGCCGAATAGTGTGCTGACATAGACTGTTGCATCATCATACACATTTTTCAGCCTTTCATAAATGCGAATTGACGTTTCACCTTTCGTATTTAAAAATTATATCACAGAACGCTTTCTAATACGTACGTCAATGTCAGTCATTTTACAAGAAGGTTTAGTTCTGGCACCAGTGGGTTGGAGAAGAATGTTTGAGGAATCGCCCAAAATTCAAAATTTTTACACATCTAGCTTATTTAAGGAGAAAAAAATTAGAAGGCATTACTTATTGAACCACCCTCGTAGTATCTGATGAGGTATCAAAGTTGGGTGGAAACATTGTTCTTCTTCTTTTTTGTTTCTTCATGTGATGTAATTCTCCGATTTAATTGAATAAAATTCAAATTATTCTGACTTTATAGGCTGATTTCTTTATTTTATAAATAGAAGTGTTTGATGTAACTGAACATAGCCAATGAGGAGTTTTTTTAAGTTATATGTTAAGCAGAGAATGAGGATTCATTTATATAAAGCCTTTATTTTTACAATACTTCTAGGACGTTTCTCAATATTAATAATTATTTATTACAATGATACTACAGTATAAACCTTTTATTTTTAAGAAAAAAAGGAGTTGATATAATCTCAGCGGCAAAGTATAAACGTTCTCAGTTGCGCGATATATTTGCATATGAAATGTAATTCAGTGTTTATGAAGCTATTATACAAACGAGAAGTAATGTTACACAGCTATTGAAGATCTTAACGGCAACAAGGTGTGTAACTCTTCTTCGTGATGGCAATAACCGGACGCAAGGAAGTCTCTTTACAACTAAAGGATGAAATAGAAGACATAATTCTACGACATTTTCGATATATAAATGGTCCATTGCCAGGAGATCAAATTATGGGCTATGGCGGACTGAGTCCTATTCAATTTTCTGTTTTCGTGTAAGTCTTGTCTTGATAACACTCGAGACGAGGTTTGTGTTGGAAAAGCACCTGTTCTCGTCCTTGGGTGCCGCCCCTCTTTCTTGGACGGTAGCTCTGCGGCGCTTGGAACAGGTTTGGACTTTCGCAAACACGCCGAGTGATTTATCCTGCTTGCCCATGCCGAAGGGAACCTTCTGTCCTCAGCGGGAGCTTGACCTATCACACCCTAACCCAAGTGGCATTACAACAGCAGATGCCATATCCAAAAGAATACAACTGTCAGATGACGAATGTTCATTCAGTATTATTAAACAAGTTAAATTATTTTTAATTACTCTTATTATAGGTACAAAAACCCTTTGGTACCTATCGTGTTCCTTAAGCATTCATGAAAAAAAAATTAATAAGAAGAAAAATCAGAGGTATAGGAATGTTTTGTTTAAATATTGTCACCCAATGAATTTATCTGGATACCTTACTTTTGCGAATAATGGAAAAGAATTTATAAACACCCGCAACATTAAGTTCTGAAGAACCTCTCTTCAATGTTAGCATGTACGTTCCGCTCGCTGTATTGCAATTGTGGTGTAGCCTATTCTATATATAACCAAAGTTGGTGGCTGACAAGCATATAAAATATTTAATTTCCTTTGAACAAACTAAATTAGTAATATCTATGAAAATATTTAATATACTAAATAGTGAAAGCCGTTTTGGAAGCAAGCGTCCCCTCACGGGATAACCACAACTTTTGGCAACGTTTGAATTTCATTAAAATATGTTAAATGGATTAAATATAATTGTTAACTTGTATTAATTAAAGTGCTAATATTTAAATATTCCGTTTTATTTTTTTTATTGAGATACAACAATATCGATTATTTATACTGTCGTTATGATTAAATAATAATATTAAAAATCTCAGTTGATATAAAATTCTAAAAGCTAACAAATTCAAAAGTGTGTGTATGTATGTTTGCATTTTTCGCATACAAATTTAAACGTGTGGAGTATTTTCAACCAAACGTTGCACGCATGTCACGACCCTGGAAAAATAGTGTGTGGGTAGCATAACCCTAACCATAACTTGAGTTGGGGATGATTATTAAAAATTTGCGAATACGGCCTATTATATGATCTTATAAAGAGTTTTAGATGTCGCTGAAGTTAATAGTGACACTCTAGATGTTGATAGAGTCTAATAGAAATCCCCTAACTACATGTAAGGCGAACACGCGTAGGGTTTCAATAAGAATAATGAGAAAATAAAAACCAAAATATACCCCTGGCCGATATACGTACGAGACTTGAAACTATCACTGGTAGTTTTCTCTGAAGAGCGTTTATCCATTACAAATTCTAATGTATTTCGTTATCATGCTTATTTATTCTCCAAATCAGACTATGGTATGCCAGAATAATAGTATCCCAGTAAAATTATCATTAAAGTTTTTTTTTAAGGGTAACAGGCTACATGAGGGTAATCCACATGGTAGCAACTCCCCTTTAATAGCATAGGAAGGGATTTGAAAGAGGGATGCGGATGGGTAGAGGAAGGTAGCTAAGGGTTAACTAGGGCCCCCGGACTATAGTTTAAGGACCCTACCCGGCATTCGCCTAAAAGTAATGCAGGGAAAACCCTAAAAAACCCTGCATCAGGTAGGTCGGGCATTGGGTACTTGTCCCACGCCCTTCCGATAGCGAGAGAAGAGTTTGCTGTGGGGACGCAGCATTCCCTTTTCCGTACCTCGACCAGTTTAGGAGGCAGCTGGCCGACTGTTCCATTGGGAACAGAGAACAACTCTTACCGTATGCCCAAGGTGTGTGACCCCGGAACATACACCTCTCAGAACAGGCCGAGGTGCCTCGGCTTGTGGGAACCTTAGTTCAAAAACGGAGAGGAAAAGGCATACCCAAAGGTAGCCCCTTCGTATCTCTCCTAAAAGGTTCTGCCTGCGAGAGAACATCCCTCGCAGGTATTTCCTGCGAGAGAATAGCCCTCGCAGGTCTCCGTTTCTGTTCAATTAAAGTTCAAATCAAATGTAATTATATTGTTCGTATTCTCCAAGAAATCAGAGAGCAAATGCTTATGTTAGTTCGGAGACCAGCCAGATATTTGCTGATATGAGCGAGAAATTCCTGCAATGCGAAAGTCTCAACGCCTGCAGATCGTGAATTTATTGGCTCATTTATTGTGTCAGGTTTAGTGTTTATCTTGTGTGATTCCATATTTATTGATAGTTAATTCCTTAAATTTATTTTTTATCTAGTGCGGATTTAGTTTTTTTGAGTACTGTAAATATTGTATTATACCCTTATTAACGTTAACTAATTATTATTATTGTTATATAGTTCTTTTAGTTATGTTGGACACGGAATATTTTTGTTCAAGATATTTAGTTAGTTTTATGTTCATTTCTAATTGTTAATAATTGTAGGATCCATATTGTAATTTTATATAATGACGTATACTATTACCTGATATTACGACTAATGGAATAAAATAAATAAAATAAAATTGGCCCTAGAATTGAAAGACAGAGTTATTCTTATTTCCCCTGAACTATCCTTGTTCTGGACATGGTACAGGGAATCACACAAATACTAGTTACTTCCAATAATATTTTTTTAAAAGAAAACTAATGTCTCAGGAGCCAAATATATTTTAAATTGAACGTATTAAATATACGTAAGACGTCGTATAAGTAACTGATATTGCGCAATTCTATTCACCAAATAATGAAGCATGAAAATGTATGGAAACACTTCGTGACAAAACTAATCGGATTCGTATTCAATGCAAATACGCTTGCGCACTCCTCTAAGATTAATTATATTAGCTTGATGTTGTGCAAACTATTGTTTCACTGCGAAGTCTAATATATAATGCGATCAAGATTTAGCATTCAGAACAGGAAGTAGTTGTGTGTACACGCGTCACAGCGGAGATGTTTTTATACAACTTGTTAGTGAAGCAGATGGTAACTATCAGCTCTCACTTCCTTGCAAAGCGCACATAAAACATTCTCACTGAACTTTGTTAGCGTATATTTTCTTTGAATGTTTTAAATTTGTGTCATCCTACTACAACGGATTACGTGATTTTTTTTGGACATGTGTGAGTTGTTATTGTGAGGCTAGACTAGTAGGCAGATGATCGTGGTTCCAATCTTCAGTTTAGCAAGGTTTTTTCATTATATTAAGGTTTACGACACAGTGGTGCCTTATTTTGCCTTCTGATAAAAATAACAGAAAAGCATTGGAAGGATAAGTTAGTGATAAAGCGTAATATCTCAAAATTCAATATTTTTTTGGTATTATTAAATCATTCATGTAAACTTTAGCGCGATCGAAAGAGAATTCCTTTACATTAGGGTTTAGATAATATATTTATGGAGGAATTAACAGGGCTGCCCTGCACGATGTATCTCTCTCAGACACTAGTCCCTTAAATACTCGTAATGAAAACGAATACAAGTAATGTATAAATGTCTTAACCAAAATTTATTTAATTAAATTTATGATTAGCAACGACTGCAGCTTAATAAGGTTATTTTTGTAATCGGTGGCGCCGAGAAGTCGTGTTCTTAATCTCCGGACATGGTCGAGAGACACACACAACGCATGAACAGGCCTGTCATTTAATTAGTTTGTCCGAAATCAAGATGACTTAATTAAAATTGAAAAAAATTGAGTGCAGATCGTCCATCATGTGTCATCAAGGATCCAAATGAGAGACCTTTAGGTCGGGTTTAGAAAAATATTTCAACTACAATATCGAGCGGTACTGATAATAGCCTAAGAGGATTGGAAAAATATTTTTGTTTAGAAAACTAATATTTTATTATTGCTTAATATTTTTATTCTTGAAAATATATTTAAAATGATGATAGTTTGGAGTAACATCAGTATGTATGCATAAAACGTGTATCAATCATCTTTGCGCCACTAGACATTTCTTGTAACTTCGATATTTAATATATTTCAAGTATTCCGAATAGTATCTTCCAAAATTATTTTTTAAAAAAAGTATATTCGTACGGAGTGGTAAATATTTGTTTACTAATGGAGCTTTTGAAATGGTTAAATAGTTTTTCGAAAGGAAAGTTTGTTGGAATTCTGTAAGAGCTATGCAAATATATACAAATTTATTCCTTTTCAATATCTTGTGTATCTTCCTATACTGCTATTTATCTCCTCATTTTCAGATAATAATCAACCTAATAATTTCCGTTGAAGATCGCGTCGCATGGAAACCAAGAAATTGATATTTCCTGCTCATTTACGGAGAACAGTTCTTTTGTGAATTATACTTAGAATTTTGTATATTAATTGTTCTGGAAAAGTCAAACTTGCTTTTAATGCTTAATCATTGTTTTCAGTACGAATTGTTTCTCCTTGTATAGGACCACAGCACCCTTATTTTTATATAAAACTATCTATATATTTAAAATGATGACAGTAAAAAATTATTTATAAAATAAGGAGTACTATATTAATTTTATTAAATCTATCTAATTTTTTACGTATTTATTGACATAGCTTTTAAGTTTCAAGGACTGAAAATATATACAACTGATTATAAATCTAAAGAAATTCCATACGGAAAAATAAAAAGCAGGCTAAGAAAAGAAAGTTTATACATTACATTATACATGAAGACTAACCCAATTTTTTTTTCTAATCGCTACGTTAGTTCTACATTTATTCCTTGCTTTTTATCTTATCTAAATTATTGAATCCGCGTATAGTTAATTTATTCATAGTAAAATTCTCACACACAACTTCTTTACATGTATATCTTTCATCTATATCTATATCTATATATCCATATCTATCTATCTATCTATATATATATATATATATATATATATATATATATATATATATAATAGTGAAGTTAATAAATTGGGAATGCTATGATAATAGTATTAATTTTTTCTAGTCTTCTACACTTATTAAATATACACAGTTAAATTTTCCTCGTGCGAGGCCATTTGTTGGAGCTGATACTTAATTATTTTCGTTATAATGATATTTAGTGACACTACGTTTTGTTGAAATATTTTAGGCTTTTGTGTGTACTTACGTCCTAGTTTATGTCTGACATATTTCAAGTAAAGTAAGTTTATGCTATTGTTGATCTATGAAAACGGGCTAATTGTATTCAAAAATGATTCTAATCCAATAAACAATTCCTCGTCTTACAGATGATTAATGTTCGTGCTTGTTATGTCACCAGTGAAGCATGATGAATGAAGGCAACTTGTCAACAGAATAACTCTGCTGTACTTCCAATGTTTGGTCCAATGTTCAGAACAAAATTAAGAATTTCAATTGCATAGTACTACAGTTGTCATAATAATTATAAATCATTTGGCGTAATTTCGAAATAGTTTAAAATTCAATAGTGAGAATAATGGCAATCGTGGAGATGTGAGATTAATGCTAAAAAATTCCCGGACTTAAGCTGTTTAATGACTTGTAACTTGATATTGTACGGTGCAGTTTATTTTTTTTGAAACATCGTGTTACTAATCCTTGACCCGAACCCGACAACTCTCTCCATTTATTACCTCGAGAGAACTGTTTGTATGTGATAGTAGAACATTTGTAGGATTCTCGTTGTCTAATGAGTACTTTCTAGCGATCAATCAAGAAATAAATCACTCATTCCTTAAGACACAATGTGCATAATCCATGATTCAGTTTCCGGACACTAACTTATGAAGTTTTAACATCATTCATCATCCCGTCTCCGTACGTACGTTTCAGATGGACATGTTGCTATGTTAGAAACAGCTTCACAAGTGCGTGAGTTGTTGAATAAGACGAAGCGAGGAAGATTTACGATCACCGTGGTCACAGGATTTAGAGCGGAGATTTCGGAACTGGTTTCAATGCAGTCCAGAGAGACTTTTTATTGAGTTGAACCTCGTTCGGCCTCGGCGGTTATTGTGTCGTATACTTTACAGACCCACAGACACAAGTATCAGACAATCGTATCACTAAAAAAAAGCACAGCATTTTGTTTTCGTGTACATAACCGGTACATACGATGAGAAAAATATTAATGAAATATATGTAATCTTTGTTCGATGTCCAAAGTAATTTGCGTGAAACTTTTCGTATATTAGTTTTTTTATTTTGAATAATATTAATACAAAACATTAAAGGTAGTTGTAGAAATGAAAGATTGTACAAATGTGATATGAGGTATCAATTTAGGTCAATGCGTAATTTTTTGTGTTAATTGCGTGAGAATCTTCTCTCAAATAGCATCTTCCGTCGTACCGTACTGTATCGTGTTCTTGGGATTTATTATATTTATTATTGATTTCATATTACAAATGAATAAAAAATATATTTGATCCTACGCAAAAATATTTCTTCGAGTGTTTTAATACAGCATATCTGGACTATATGTCCTTAACAACGACTTAATAATTTCATACTAATAAAAAACAATTGAATGATCAAATATGTGTTGTTATAGTATTATAGACATTCGATACTAATGCGTTAATAGAGGATATATTAAATTTTTTTTCATTATTGAATGATGGAAGTGGAGGATGAATCATCTGTCAATTTTTTTTGAGGTAGGTATCAAATATGTATATCAGTTATGAACAATAAAACTATGTTAGTATAGGAATTAACTAAGTTTTAGAGGTTAAAGAACACTAAACTTTATTATAATAATTGTTATACTTAAACTTGGAACAAATTAAAGCCAAAATTTTTAATGGTAATTTACCAATTATTTACTATTATTAGCATTTCTATGCTCACTATTTTTTTAGTAAAATCAGATTTGAGCGCGAATTATGTGAGTATAGAGTTGGTTCAGAATCGAAATAGAGCCCATAAAATTGAATTTCAATAAGTTGACATAAAAATATGAAATTAAATAATTCCACCGATACTTTCGTAATTTTCTCCTTTGTCTTAGATATTAACATTATTATGAATGAAATATGGTGTTATATTGCTCTACATGTCTACCTCAAATTAACTAATTTTATTGAGTCTTTCACAATTTCTCTTCATATATTCTGAAATTAATGTAAATTAATTTATCAAATAATATTCCTTAGCTGGAAAACTATAACGAGGATAATTTCAAATCGTTGTGAAAATAAAGTTCGTCATTGTATTTTAAATTATTATGAATATTAATGGGATTCTGAGGTCGATAGCTTATTAGAATAGAATCATTTTCCACGGATTCCCGTGAGAAGCAAAGCCTCAAGGTTGAGGAAGGAGTAGTACGTTTTAAATAGTGCAGGACTATTATCGATAAACCTAACATACTGATACATAATATTGACATAAGCATCCCGTATAATAATATAATTCAATATATATACTTAAATTTATTAAACCATTAAAATTCGTCATGATGCATATTTACGGGACTGTTATATTAGAAGCAGAAAATGTAGGAATAAATTAACATGCAATAAATAATTTTATTTCCAATTTATTAAATGCTGTTTTGAAAAAAATCTCATAGTTCATGCTGACTATTTACAATACTGTAATAAATTTACAATTTATTTTATGAAAAATACTAATTATTTTTATTATTATACCATACATATGATATATTTATTAATTATTTTACCATAAAATACAGATAAGGAAGAGTTGCTAAGACTATTATTTCCTAACTCATTAATGTAATCAAGAAATTTCTTAAAAATTTATATTTCTGTATACTCTATGACAGGACAAAAGATTTTGCTAACTGCCACTAACTTAACAAATTTTATGTAAGTTTCTAGCATTAAACTAATTAATATATTTTTCGAGACAAGTTCCATCAACGGGGTATAATTAACCTGCCATATTAACGTTTGCATGCTGTTAAACTAAAAACTCTCTCTCTTTCACCACCGTGTAATTACACAAGACAAGTAATTTATTAAGATTAATAAATAGGCAATGAAGTACACAATAATTTCATAAGACATTAGTGAAAAAAACTAGATATCATAGGCCTCTAGTTTTTATTATTATTGTGATATGACTATATTCTGACTGTCTACAGAGTTTATTTATTGAAATAATTGTTTTTCTTACTTTAGTGAGTCATCTATTAAAAGACCTAAGATTTTTGTACGATCTTCTTCGATAATCTTATACTAGAATTGCTGGATTTATCTAGAATTTGTTCTGTTCCAGCACAGTTGAAATTTTCTAATGACGTTATATGTATAATGGGATTTTATTTAGCTAGTTTTAATATATTTAAATTTTTTAAATTGTTGTTTAACTCTGAAAATATTACGTTATTTCACAGCGTTAAAAACAATAATTAATCATTTATATTTAATTTACAAAATAAAGAAATATTAATTTCGTGTTTTTATTATCATGAAATCCCCACGGCTATTTTACGAAAATAAACAAAACAAGAACAGAGACAATTTCTTGCAGCGGTTGGATGGCCAAAATACGGTGGTCGTATGGCTTTAATGAAGCGACTTTTATGGGAATATTTTCCGGTCAATTACGACTTAAAGGTGTGGCACGTTAGTAGATTTCTCAGACACTCACAATATTTTAATCTGTACAAAGGGATGCCGCACTGGGTTTGTTTTCGTTTCAGTTAGTACCTGAGAAGCAAGAATCGGCCCTCACCTGACCAAAGCCGAGAATATTAAAAGCTCACGATACTTTCTTTCGTAAAATAAATTAAAATATATAAATAATAAAATAACCCCCAATTCATTTATCTCGCTTGTATACACTAAAGCGTATCCAAACGCGTCACACCGAAATAGTTAGGTTGTAGTCCGGATACTTCAGAGTTAATTTATGCACCCGGTCATTCATAACTCTCTTTGTGTTAAAAAAATATTATTTAAAGTATGTTCAGGATAAGAAGTCGTGTTATAAATACGCATGTAAACTTGGAGCGGCGTTATAAATACGTCACGTAATCAAATAAAGTTGAAAAATCGATTCGTTTCTTCCCCGTGTACTAAAAGAACTGCTTATTTATATGCAGCGTGCGATTAGGAGAGGTAAGTAAATCACAGCACGTCAACGAAATACTCTCGACCACAAAATAATAATTTTGTTACAACTTGTTATAAACCGTGAGCTGAAAGCTCGCTGCGGAATTCCACGCTTCAAACGGAGAAAGCGGCACCTAACTCGGAAGGGAGAAGCAAAACACTGCTGCGAATATGTATCTCCTATCACCCGCTGGTCCAGACACCGCAATCGTTCCTGCCATCTCGCAGAGATTAATGATTCTGCACTACTTGTGAATCATCAGTCAATCCATTACAGGTTACTTGCGTTGTTATGATTCTTATTTTACATAGTTACAAAACCAACCGTTTTTGTGTCTTATTTTGTTTGGTTGATCCGAGCTACAATTGCAGAAGGTATATTAAATAGAAGATTTGATGATGATAATGATGACGATCCCTGAGAGTTAATTCCTCATTTTTTTCAGACTACTATAAAACTACCGCCTAAAAGCGATTACCAATTATGTTTGCTCCCTTAAACATACCATCTATTTGTAAAACTGAGAAAATTGTCAATATTCTTACCAAACTCAATTCTACACTTCATAAATTTTTAATTCTGTAATACATATTACGAAAATACGCCAATACATAATTTCATTATCCTAATTATACCTTACATTAATAGACGACAGTGGCAAATCATTCCTCAGTTCCATTTACCGAATAAGTAATTTATTCTCCTTTGGTTTATTCACAATTCTTTTCTCGCCTTTTACATTTTACTAGAACAAAACTTCTTCCAGGTAAGGCAATGATAATTTCTACCAACACGTCAACGTAAGCCTGAACAATTATTATTATTATTTTATTGCTCGACAGCACATTGAAGACTTTGACCTACTGAGACGACAGCCAGACTATCGTCTTACTTGATACCTTCTGGATTTAGGAGTGACACGTTGTGTGTCGATTCTCCCTCAGTTTTAACCCCAGTTTTAGTGACCAGGACGAGCACAAACATCCATGTCGCGATTCTAACCCGGGATCTTTGTAAATCAACGATTCTGTCCACTACACCACAGGAAGCCAAGTCCGATTAATAGTATTATAAATATAAGCACATTATATGTATATATATATATATATATATATATATATATATATATATATTGTAATGATTAACAATATGACGTTAATTAAATTAAATTTGCCCCACGGTGTGGTAGCCATTTTTGTAATAAACAATTAAGAGGCTTTAATTAATTTAATTTATTTAATGAATTTACCTCAAGTTAAATGTCAAAATGTAATGATTATCTCGAAGGCTTTTTATTAAATGAAAAGATCGAAATTAACTAACAAAATATTTATTTATTTTGTGGCAATAACTCAAAAACAATTACAATTTAAAATATTAATTTCTCAGGGCCTTCACTGGGTTTGATAATGGACACAACAATTTGATTTAAAAATCTTATTAAGAAACAAATCACATTTACCTAAACAATACGTCGATAGAAATAAATTAAAAGAAAAGAAATTAACTTGACAATTAAAATAGAACGAAACCTGACTTCTATCTTTTAATTACGTTTACATACATCATTATTTTGTAATTTGTTACTCACATCTGTCCAGCTGGTTCCAGCATACCTTTTGTTTTTGGAAGTAGACTATTGCAAAATTTTGTTACACTGATTCTAGAATTGGCTCACAGATTTTACACTCTTTAAGTCAACCTTGGTAGGCTCCCAGGAACTCGGATGATCCTCCTGTTTGTCAGCTATGTGGTGACCGCTTGCCTCGTATGAATCCTGTGATTCATAGATTTGCTAGTCTTTTTACCGCTTGGGACTTAAAACTGCAACTTTACTATTTCTGGCTGGCTATGGACGAAAACTGCTCTTACTTAGCAAGTTTCGATGTAATTATTCCGTGAATGTTTTTACTTTGTGTTCAACTCACAGCTTTGTTTTATAATAATACATTAAACCCGGCTAGTCTCTGCTCTAGTATTATTCGTTCCGTTCTCTGTAATGTCTCACCACTAACTGCCTGTCGTAGTCCCAAGTATTCGCGCGCATACGCCATTTTTGACCTTCCGACAAAGTAAAAAAGCTCGGCTCTATTGTCGTTTTCGAAGCTCCTGCCGCTACAATTAAATTTTATTAAAACCAATTAATGGCCTAATTAATTAGCATTACTATATATATATATATATATATATATATATATGCCTAATATGAATTTTCCGGATGAGACTTCCATTTCCTGTTCCTTTTTCCGTATTCTGATCTGAGAAATTTTCTGTGACGTTATTAAATTTTTCATTTCAGTAATGATCGGACCATTCCTCATGAGTGTAAAAAGACAAAATGGCGCCGATTTTAATACTTTACCACCAAACTTCAGGAAGTGAGGCTGCAAAATTTCTGTAAGGCAGCAAAAAATACAAAAATAACAACGCAGACAGATGTTATACGTAGTCATAAAAACAATATTAATGTAATACAATGAAGCTAGAAGATAAGTGGGAAATAGTAACCAGCGACAACCTGAAGAACTATTCTAAATCTAGATAAATCTGTTGGCCTTTGAGGGGAAGATAGTTTTCTAAAAAACTTGGATAAAAAATATTCAAATATATTTGAAAGTTCTCATTATTTCCCAATTTATTTTTGTTTGATCGGAGGGATTATTTTAAATACATATTACCGAATAATTATGCTGCATGAAGGAATGTTATTTGAATGGAACAGGTGTGTATATATTTGAAAGTGTAAGTAAATTATTCCACGTTTGTATGATTTTTTTATTTTCAATCAACTGAAAAACGAGAAGAGAATTATTGTTGAGTGTATTTTTTACAATATAAAATGGTATTAGATTGTTCTTCAATATGAGTTAAATTTTCTCAAACATCTGGAATAACAAGATAACTCTTTAGAATGAATTATAAACGTTTGTTTAAATGTTAATAATATTTTAGAACCACTGTTTTTTTAGGGCAACAGGCTACATGAGGGTAATCCACTTTGGGCAACTCCCCTTTAATAGCATAGGAAGGGATTTGAAAGGGGGGATGCGGAAGGGTAGAGGAAGGTAGCCAAGGGTTAACTAGGGCCCCTGGGCTATGGTTTAAGGATCCTACCCGGCTTTCGCCTAAAGAAATGCAGGGAAAACCCTAGAAAAACCTGCATCGGGTACTTGTCCCACGCCCTTCCGATAGCAGGAGAGGAGTTTGCTGTGGGGACGCAGCATTCCCTTCTCCGTGCCTCGACCAGTTTAGGAGGCAGCTGGCCGACTATTCCAATGGGAATAGCGAACAACTCTTGCCGTATGCCCAAGGTCTGCGACCCCGGAACATACGCCTCTCAAAACAGGCCGAGGTGCGTCGGCTTGTGGGAACCTTGGTTCAAAAACGGAGAGGAACGTCCCTCGCAGGTTACCTGCGAGAGAATCCTCTCGCAGGTTTCTGTTTTAGAACCAATGCTTTTTTTTTTTTAGGGCAACAGGCTACATGAGGGTGATCCACATTGGGCAACTCCCCTTTAATAGCATAGGAAGGGATTAAAAAGGGAGGATGCGGAAGGGTAGAGGAAGGTAGCCAAGGGTTAACTAGGGCCCCCGGGCTATGGTTTAAGGATCCTACCCGGCATTCGCCTAAAGAAATGCAGGGAAAACCCTAGAAAAACCTGCATCGGGTAGGTCGGGCATTGGGTACTTGTCCGACGCCCTTCCGATAGCGGGAGCGGAGTTTGCTGTGGGGACGCAGCATTCCCTTCTCCGTGCCTCGACCAGTTTAGGAGGCAGCTGGCCGACTATTCCAATAGGAATAGCGGACAACTCTTGCCGTATGCCCAAGGTCTGCGACCCCGGAACATACACCTCTCAAAACAGACCGAGGTGCCTCGGCATGTGGGAACCTTAGTTCAAAAAAAACAGAGAGATGTGAGAGCATCCCCAAAGGTAGCCCCCGCCAGAGCTCTCTGGGAAGGTTCACCTGCGAGAAATCCTCTCGCAGGCTTACTTGCTTTAGAACCAATGCAAATTTTACTAAAGATAATGAATGATTTGTTATAATGCAACTATGAGAGAATTTTCGCATGGTCCATTATTTCCACATCTGTCTCTTCTCGTCAGCATTATGTGAAGATCTCAAAGCAGTTGTGACTACACCTGCTGAATTAGTACTACAAGCACATGAATACGCGGTTATAAAATACAAATTACCCACCTCACAAATTGCAATTGAATGACGGTCATTAGATTCAACACAAACTCTAAAGATTTGATACAGACGTTGTTCGGCATGACGTAGCATCTGTAGAAGGGATTTCAAAAGAGACTAATAAGTTACCACAACGCTTGACCGAATGAGAAATTCTTTGATGCTGCCATTTTACATCCAGCTTTGCAAAAGTTCCAATTTAGCTGAATTATGTCTTGGACGATTTGCGTTCAAGAGGGATAAACGCACGAATCAAATTTCAGTTAACAATTACAATCACCTGAGTCCTATAAGCTGAATAATTCTTATTCCATATAATAACATTACAAGTCATTACTCGCTCAGAAAATAAAATCTTTGAAAATAGAGAACTTTACAGATGTGACTGATTATACGTGAATTTGGATAGGAATTTAAGTACTTGTAATTTCGTAAATTATTGTTCCAGATTTTGGTTTCGAATTTTAATGTACACTTATTGTAGCGCGTACATTTTGCGCGTTTTTCCGTGCGGACCGACATTCCTTGTTTGTTGTGAACACCCCAGGAAAGCCAGGGTATGAGGTCAATGGTTCGCGGGGTTTGCGACAAAGAGAAAGGTAAAAGGGAATGTGTTTCGGCTGAGCCCTGGAAGTTCTTTGAACCCCGGAATGGGGAAAACGAGATAAAAAGGAGTTCGCCGTGGACTTCAGGGCAGTTTGTTGAGGAAAAGGAGTGCATTGGGAGAAAGTCCTTTGTTGAGGAGACACTTGGAATGAAAGTATATCAATCTAAGTAATTGAATACGTGTATGTGCGGCTGCAGGGTCCACGGACGCAGCTGCTATGCAGTCAACTCCCCGGCTATCATTGGCCGACCCTGGGGTAGGTGGACGTCGGTGAAAACAATGTAAGCGTTGTGGCTCCAAATCAGTTTTTTTTTTTAAAAAAAACAACTCTTCTATAAGGCCCTTAAATCCTGAGATAAATAAACTTGTAATTAATGATTTTTTATATATGGCAAATAAAGTAATAATGGAAACATTAGAATATGTAATCTGATTAACAACTGTAATTACGAAGACTGTTAAGATAAAATATTTAAATTCACTCTTAAAAATAACAGTACAGATCTAAATCGTTGTTACACTAATAGTTTCGCAAACGACATTTTGGAAAATCTTTTTATGGTCAATTTTTGTACATTATAATAAAATAATTTTTAATACATATTGTGATATTTGGGGAGAAACACTAAAAAAATTTACTGATGCAGGTTTTTCTAGGGTTTTCCCTGCGTTTCCTTAGGCGAATGCCGGGTAGGATCCTTAAACCATTGCCCGGGGGCCCTAGTAACCCTTTGCTACCTTCCTCTACCCTACCGCATCCACCCTTTCAAATCCCTTCCTATGGTATTAAAGGGGAGTTGCCCAATGTGGATCACCCTCATGTAGCCTGTTGCCCTTAAAAAAAAAAAGTTCTGAGAGGTGTATGTTCCGGGGTGCAGACCTTGGGCATACGGTAAGAGTTATCCGCTATTCCCATTAGAATAGTCGGCCAGATGCCTCCTAAACTGGTCGAGGAACGGAGAAGGGTATACTGCGTCCCCACAGCAAACTCCTCTCCCGCTATCGGAAGGGCGTGGGACAAGTACCCAATGCCCGACCTACCTGATGCAGGTTTTTTTAGAGTTTTCCCTGCATTTCTTTAGGTGAATGCCGGGTAGGATCCTTAAAATATAGCCCGGGGGCCCTAGTTACCCTTGGCTACCTTCCTCTACCCTTCCGCATCCCCCCTTTCAATTCAATTAAAGGGGAGTTGCCTAACGTAAATACCCTTATGTAGCCTGTTGCCCTAAAAAAAAAAGAAGAGGGTAATCCAAATGGTGGCAACTTCCCTTTAATAGCATAGGAAGGGATTTGAAAGGGGGGATGGCTACTTTCTTCTACCCTTCTGCATCCCACCTTTCAGATCCCTTCCTATGCTATTAAAGGGGAGTTGCCACCATGTGGATTACCCTCATGTAGCCTGTTACCTAAAAAACAAAACCTATGGGGTAAGGCATGTAAGAAATTGCAACTTCCTTTCCTCACGTCCGCTCCATAGGTCTATTTTTTGGCACAAAAGCGTTGACTGGAAAAAGAAGGAGTAAATGTTATTGTATCCAAAAGACGTTCCACTTAAAGCGTATGCAAAGTGACAGTTGAAAATATGAGACTGAACAAATTAAAGGTATTCGGAAGTCAAAGTAGCGTTTGAAATCAGGAACACGTGTCCGAAGAGAAATTTCTGGTTCAGCTGCCGTTGGGCAGTATTTTCATTGGTTCCCAGTTTGAAAGAAGCCAAGCAACGAAATATAATTGGCTGTTTTTGAAATGGAGGAGGTAGTTTGGATTTTGTAAGAGACGAGGACGAAGGTAAAGAAAAAAAATGAATATGATGCTGATTCTGGTCTACAGTTGTGACCCTGAGCGGTTTTTAAACATTCTGGTTTAAGTTGCGACCCTAAGCTCCCTAAATTTTGAGCACGAGACTGTCCATGAACTTATTTTTATATCAAACGCTCTAAATATATTAGAAGAGTTCAAGCTCTGATTCCGACATCTGCCACTTGCATCTGATGTAGTCGTCTAGCAACCAGGACCGTACGCAAAGACCTTTGCCTTCTCCTATTGTTTGGGAACCGTATATAAAATTTCTCTCTTTCGCAACGAAACTGTCAAGTACTTAATTTGTCGGGTACGTTAAATTAATTTTCTTTTGACCTCGTTTTGGCTCATCACACATGATTGGTTATTCTGAAACATGAGGGATGACTAGTATTCTGCAGTAGATGTTTTATGCATATAATAAATATTAATTTAGATTATACATACAGTGTTTAAATGATATACGAATCCCTATTTTTGCAAAATTATTTAAAAATATAAAACCCATGTCCCATGGTAAAAATAATTAAATTTTATATATCAACATTCTCAATAACATATTGGTCATTTTTTAAATAAATAACAATATTGTTTTGCATTGAAAGCGTTACATCCTTAATACACGTCCTAACAAATACGTAATTCTTTTAAGAATAAGCAAGCAATAAAAATTTTAGTCAGGATCTAAAAAATTTAACAAAATATTAAATGTATTTTTGTATTGTTTATTCGATAATAACTCTTTTGCGAAGTTTGAGATGCGTCCTTAATCAGAAATCGTGTATTATCAAGAAGAAATATCTGGGTGATATCTGATGAGACCAGATTCGAATTTTTAGCTTCTTTTCCATATTAAGTGAACAACTTTATTGAAAACTACCAAAGAAACTGCTCTGAAGATGTTAGTTGAACGTCATACCTACCTTTCTGTTACAGGCGATTAGTGGAATAATTAAACGCCAGATGTCCTAAATATGTATAGGTGAAGCAGAGATTATCTCCGCTCATTAGCTTTGATATCTCATTTTTTTATTTGTGAATAGCAGAACCCAAAGTAAACCACATGGGTTGTATCTGTTAAAGTAGAAAAGACAATCCATGTCGTTTATTTGGTTCACCGGATTCATTTTTGCACAAACTGATTTTATGGACAGCAGACCGGTTGATCCACTACCATCGCAGGCTTTCGAACCGTGGATCAGGTTTGGTATAATCCTCTAAATAAACTTAATTAAATACTTAGCTTAACTTTTAGTAAAGTGTATGAGAGATTAATAGCATTTAATACGTTATATAAGAATTCAGGAAACATGCCAAAGATAATCAATTTAGTGATAGCATAAGGTTTCGCATCTTTGTACCAGTGACTCATTCTATTAATAACGTCGCTGTTTATCCAGTCAGCTGTGACCACTGGACGGACAGATGGACCCCATAAATAACGTGACTTTCTGAACTCTGATACAAGCTCTGCCGGGAATCCTTGCCTGTGATATCAGCAAATCCATTCACGGTAAAATTTATCAATCACGTGTTTACGTAGTGATATACTGGACTGAATTATTTCCGAGTCTTCCAAAGTTTATCAGACACATTTTAATCCCCATTGCGAGTTCAACTATATCAATAGAAATCGTGCACGTTGTGTGTGAAAAATTAACTTAAAAATAAAATGTGGCATTCAGAATGGATTCAACCTTTTTGTTCACAAACAGAAATTCTGTTTCTGATGGAATGCAGCAGATTCTGGAGACTATAACAATTTGGCTAAAACCCAAGTAATGAATTGACACATACGATAATAAAAAAAGAAAGGAAACGAAAATAACAGTAAATTAAAATAATACGACGAAGTGTGAAACTATTTTAAAATATTGCTTGCATTAATTAGACTGGAAAAAGTAAAAAATTACGACTTAGTGAAATACAGTTGAATAAATAAAGATCCAAATGATGAAATCAATTTATAATGACTTCTATAAGAATATGGATTACGTAGATTGAAACAATGAAGAAACATCTATTTCTCAAAACGCATGAAATAGTGAACGAAAATAACCAAAAGTTGTTCGCAATACTGTAGAAAATTTTCTTACGATTCCTATGATGCGCAAGCAATTAAATATCACTTAGTTCCGGGAGTGAATGCAAATCTTTATATGTGACAGAATAATCAGATGACAAAACTCCGCGCAAATAAATTATTAAAATGTAATTCATCGAACTACGAGTAGTAGTGATTCATTTTGGTAAATTGTAATTTCATATTTAGAAATAAAAAATTTGGCGATTGTAATTTAAGAGAACATTATGCGTAAAATATAAAACATGTGCGTGGTAAATATACACAAATTAACCCTTTAATGCATGGTTTTCTGTATTTTATATAAAAATAAATTTTTAAGATGTATTTTTTGTGAATAAAATACGGAAAAAAATAACCTAAAAAATATTCAACGTGAGCAATTTCAATTTGGCTTATGTTGTTGTACATATTCATTATAAATATAATTAGTTATGAATTTTCAATAATTCACTTAAATTAGATAATTATTATTTTAGTAAAATTAGAATACCGTGAGAATGACCCTTAAATTTTCTTTCTTGTAAAAAGAAACCAAAAAAACACAGAAAATAAATATTCTGAAGTCGACTGGCTGGTAGTAAAATCTGTCCTGAGTGGTTGACTCACATAAAGCTGTCCGCGGAAGCCAAAAATTTGACATTTCCGTAAGTGCGTGTTCTTTCATATCTGCATCACAAATTAGCTCCCGTAGAAAACCAACAGATGGCTCTGAGGTGATACTAAAACTTATGTTGCGTATATGCTACACTATGAACTAAAGAGTGAAATAGTCAAATAATATACAAAGTACTAAATACCTTCACAACTTTTCTGCAATCCTTGTTGCTTCCGTCAGGTGATTCAGAAACTATTATGTTTTGGAACTACATGTATAATCTAAAGCAGCAATGATTTCTGAACCATTGTGTAGCATTTATTTAAGCTCTTATTTTTATATTATTTGGCTATTTATATCTCCAATTTATACGAAAATGTCTGATTCTTTGTCTTAAACTATTTAAGAGTTTGTTGAGATCGATTTTAAAGGAAAATTTAAATCTGTCCGTATCCTTTACCCATCTTATATTAGCTTTGACGTTTCCATGCATATGCTGCATATATAGTGGTAAATGCTGTATAAATCAAAGAAAACACTTTGAGATTATAGTGATTATATTGACATATATATTAAAATAGTTATAATTTTCTACACACGTTGTTAAATTTAGGTTGGAAACTTTTTAGCTTTATTTAAAACGGAGCACACTTTATCTTTATTTTCATTCCAATAATTGTTCACCTTAGTTTTCAGGTGATATTTGAATGGAATGAACAAATCGAAGCTTTGAGAGATAAATCACTTGCTTCAAATTGAAGGACGTCAAGACATTGCCATTAAATTTTCCAGTCTAAGAATGAAAATAAAAACCAGGCAAATAAGATTTATGCATATTTAATGATTATGTTCGACGAGGCCCTAAACCACTTTGATGATAATAAGTATGAGAATGCTAGTTTTTAAGTGATTTAATAAGTTTTAAGAGCAGCGTTGAAATATACAAAAACAGGAAAACGGAACTTAGAAATGAAATAATTACATGGCTGACGTAGTTATTAAGCTTCTTTAGTTGCACAGAATTTGTGAAACAGGTTGTCTTCCATTAAGTCTCGAAGTACATAACTGGCTTGAACAAAAGAAAAATAATACTCCTCTGTGAATAGTTCGCGTAATTTTGCAATTAGTAAATCCGCCTCTTGATCACATCTGAAAGACCCAGTTCTAAGAAAACTTTAGTCTCCTCTATTCGAAATAGAGATCAGTTTCTGTAGGTAACGACAAATATTGGAAATAGGTGTTGATTATAGTGAATACTTAAAAGATAGATACATTTAATTGCATTAGGCATGGCCCGGTGGTAATATTAAAATAATACATATAATCAATTAACATAAGCATATAGAAAAGAGCTTAAAAAATAGTTTTAAAAATCCTTTTCACTTCACTGCACTGCTTTACATATTTAGATAAATGCCAAAACCCATACCCTTATTCAGTATTATTTTAAATATAGCTTCACTTCACTTAAATCCTTATTAATCGTACCTTCATCCCTTATCTTATGAGATTAATCTTCTCTTGAACTGTGCCATACTCTCTGGGCTCACCGCTAGCATAGTTGCAGGGAGGCTGTTCCAGTCCAGAATGGTTCTATTTAGAAACTAAAATATGCCTATATATTAGTACGCTGATTCATCACCCTAATATTTCCCGAATGATCCCGTTTAGATATGTAAGTGGGAATTAAATGCAAACTGTTAACGTTTCTCCAGGCCGACTCGTTTTTGTGTTCCCTGAATAATGAACAAAGTCTAGCCCCTTTCCGTCCATTTGCCAAAGATTCTAAATTATGTTCTATTTTAATAGATAATTTCGATGCATATTTTTTAATTTTATCCAGTGTCGAGTGTGTAGAATCCTATTCGTATCCAAAAAAGCTGCTCCATACTATAGGATTGGTCACACTAAAGTTCTGTAAGCAACGACCTTAGTGTTTCTGGAGCATTTCTTTAAAGTTATCTTTACCACGTTTATCCCTCATTGGTCACTGAATTTACACTTTTCCTCCATGATAAATCTTTGTTAAACGTTACTCCCAAATACTTGCAACTATTGCATAATTCTATTAGTTCGTTCCCTAATTTGTAAATTGCACCCTTAACATTTTTCCGTTTATTAAAGCTAATAGTTTTGCTTTTGGATGTATTTTTTTTCATTTCATTATGTCGAGACCAGTTAAATATATTGTCTAAAACCGATTGAAGAGCAACAACGTCGACTGGCTGTTTGATTTCCCAATAAATAATGCACTCGCCCGCGAAGAGTTTTATATTAGATCCGATACCGGATGGCAAATCTTTAATATATGCTGAAAACATTAAAGGCCCTAAAACGCTTACCTGATGCGCGCCTGATGTTATTTCTACAGGATCGGATAATTCAGAATTTAATATAACTTTGAGTTTACGATCCAGTTCAGGAAGCGTCTATCAATCGCCATAGCACTTAATTTGTGAATTAGGCACTGATGTGGCACTACGTCGAATGCTTTTGAAAAATCTATTATTATCGCGTCAATTCTGTACCTTTCGTCAATTTTGTCGCAAAATTGTTGACATACTGTTACTATCTGACCTTTGCAAGAGTATGCAGGACGAAATTCATGTTTACCATTAAATATAAAACCCTTTTCATCGCATCTTCTAGTAAATAAGATATACTGTACGTGTGTGTGTTCCGCACGAAAATATTGACCCACAGAGAAAATTTGACCAAATTTCATGTTTCTTTCGAACCGGAAACACAAACGCCAATCATCCCCAAGGGACGGGGCGGAAATTCTCATATATACTCAAACAGCAGATATTGAGTCGGATATATATATATATCTGGGTCATTGAGATTGATAGTATTTCTCCCAAAGTTGATTATACATAATTTCAATCTCTTTCTGCATAGGAGGGGATCACACTTAAGGGTGGTGGTGGATGGGCGTTATATAAAAGTAAAGAAAAACCATCAAAGTTTGGAGTAAAATCCAGAGATCAAGAGTCACTAAGTTTAATTATGACAGAGTGAGAAACTCCGGACACCCAGCTAGACCGAAATACATTAGATCCACATTGAGAAGCATTGCAAAATTTTATCAAGTTTTATACTAGGATTAAATACATCTCCATTACGTGGGTCTTATCGCTCGTTTGCTTGCGATTACTAAAACGTTTATAGAGTACATTTTGAAGGCTGTGAAATTATATAACTTTTTACATTTATGTATTCACAATGTAATGAAAGTACGAATATAAATGTTAATAGGATTGTGTTGAGATATATTTTCTTCGTTCATTTCTTTAAAAACTATACGTTTTCTGTTGGCTGTGTTAGTTCTCAGCTGCCGCAATAAATTTACAAAAAATATATATTCAGTATTTATTTCTTTCCAAGAATATGAGACTTTAAATAACTAATGTTTATGTTGATTTTAGAATGGGATGTGATGGACTCGTCTGATAATTTGGTCTATGCCGGGACCTAATGGCAGGTGCCATAATTTTTAAAAGAAGTACATTCTTGTTTTTGGTGGCCAATTAAACTGTCTTATACTTGTCAAATTCAATGAGCCAACAAACTTTTAAGCCACTAAATGATAATCGATCTCGTCTATAGAATTAAATTAAATCCATTCAATCGTCCTACATTATATTTTCCCATTATATCTAAAAATTGACTAGAAAATTTCGTCTCAAGAATACGATACCGTATTTTACGAACTATAAGACGCTACGGACTATAAGACGCACCTTAATTTTTAATTAATTATTTAAAAAAATATCATTTGTATTATTATATTTCAAAGCCAGTTAAAATAAAATTCTTAGTTTATAAAACCGAACTGACCTTTAAAATCTCTGAAAATCGTCATCTGAGCATTCTTCTAATCTTCCTCTCCATCGCCATCGTTGTCCTCTTCACATATAAGATGGTCTTCACTGCCATCCTGAGTGTTACTTATTATTGTTAAATCTTTCAACAAGTGCAGCATATCTTCTCTCAATCTGAACCACGACTGTTTTATCCAGTGACACACTTGTTTGATTGTAGGTCGTTAATTCATGTTGAGTCTCTCATTCATCATCCATTTGTTCCATTACTCTTTCATATACAATTTAAATGGTTTATTTATCGAGGCATGAAGAGTTTGCAAGCTCTGTCTGAATTTATCTTTCACATAATTTTTCAAATGACTACTAAACTGACCTAGCACAAGAAGTGAACTCTTCTTCAATAAAACACCTCTTATTCTCTCCCACACTCTGTTAATCCAGCCCCGTCCATCCAACCCTTCGTTCGACGCACTGCTGCTGTCAGTTGAATCCAATGTTGCCAGATAGAAATATGTTTCTCGCGGTATCGAATATATGGCCATTTTTAAAACTGGTGGGAATTTAAAATCAAACACTGGACATTTTTATATTAATTTTGAGTAAAAGACGCACCTGTATTCTGGACGCATTTTTTTGAAGAAAAATTGGCAGCAACGTGATTCGAATGGATTCTGAGTTGCAAAAAAATTACTCAGAAGTAATTAAACTAATACAAAGTTTATCTCGCTTATCATAAACACATAAATCGTAACTATTATGAAACACTTTGAAGAATAGAGACTTACCAAGATAATATTCTTATAATAAGATAACAGCAGCTATTATGTCGCATTCATTTACTTTAGTAAAGTTCCCAATTTTTCTCAGAAATTATCATAGTTTCTATTTACGAGTGAAAACAAAAGTTGTTGAAATAAATGGAGCTTAAATAGAAATTTGAAAATAAAGTTTATTGCTGCATGAAATAAATCGAATGTCGTAGCCCAGTTCTTTTTTGTATCACACGCTTGATCCATAAATAATTTGACAATGTAGTAGTTGCAAGTTCCCTGTTTAGTTTCTGATTGAGTGACATTTTTATTATTGCAACGGCGCTTTTACAATCGTGGTTATTTTCGTGCTCATTAGAGCATATTTAGAAAGATGTTATCTCTCACTTAGCGAGGTTGAAGGAAGTCAACACGGACGCGTATTTCTTTAAAGGTATACAATATGAAGTTATAGCTGCGAAGTGGGCCAAGATCAGAAAACGGAAATTAACGGTTAAAATTTTGCATATTCCAGGAGAAAAATCACACACAGTCTCTTATATTGTTAAAAAAAATTAATACGCAACAGCTTTCGATCTATTTGCTCATTTTCAACCTCATTTTAATCAATTATCCTTCTGAAACATGCCTTCTAACGTGTTTGATGTATTTAAAAATTTTATTTATGCACTATTACATACGGTGAGAAAATAATGCCTCTCTAAACGTTTATATTTTTATATATTGTACACAATATAATTAAGGAAAAATGTTCAAACTTGTTCTGAAGTTACCGAGTAATAATTAAGCAAGAACAGATAAAAATACACTGGAAAACGCTTTATGATATTGAATTAAACGCCACAGACTTTTTTTGCATTTCTGCTGAACATAGTGGTAGCTTTATGCTGTTCATAATGATAATTATTTACACTGCACACGCATATCCCAGTCATTTGTATGAAACCGTACGAACGTTTACGATTTTTTTGTTTCCTTATTCTTATATTTGTTCTTTCATATGTTGGTATAAGACAACCAGAGGTTCATTTCAGCAATGGTAATAATTCAACGAGATTTCGTACACTTTACAACGAGTATAAACGATTGTTATTAATGGTCACTAACGCTCTGTAACTACTTCAAAATACAAATTTATAAAAATTAATGAAATGAAAGTAAGCCATCAAGTGGAGAATGGACGAAATAAAAGCGGCGGTAGCATAAAAATTTAAATATATAAGGACATGGGCTTAAATTTATACGTATATATTTTCATAATGGAAATTCTGGTAAAATTATTCTTACTGATACCTTAAATATTGGGAAATTACTACTTATAGTACTTTTACTGATTTTCCCAGACACCAAGGTTATCAGAAACGTTCTCGCGAATTAAATCCAGGCTCTCCATTAAGTTATAATAAACGTCATGCTTGTTGCTAATTTAGTGAAGTAGAATGTAAATCAACCTTTAGACGCTGAAAATTGTATTTAATAAACAAATCAATTAATCTAGAAAGGGTGTATAGGTTCATACGAATGGTACCTATTTAGCAAGAAAATAAATGTAAAATTTTTTGCAGATATTTTTCTGGGGTTTCTACTGGTTATGCCATAGCGTTTCGACAGTTTTCACTACGTTCAGTTCAGTTGATGAAGATGGCGGTGTAACTTTTTTGCCAATGTCACCGTAGAGCCTGTTGTATGGAAGAAAAAAAAATTGTTTGGGAACTACGCCGGAAAATCCTTTGCTCTTGAATTAAAAATATTTAATTTAAACTAGAGTAGAATTGTCGAAACCCTACACTACACTTTCCCTCAATTTATAATTGTATTTTGATGAGAAATTCCTTGCTAATCACCGCTCTTCCCGCATTTTTATATATTCTTCCTCTAAATACTTTTGAAACTTCATAGTTTACCAGATACAATTTTAAAACATCCCATTGCTTAATTTTATATGCGCTATTTCTTTAGGATCGATATTTAAAATTAATTAATTTTTTGTTTTCAATGGTTCAACTAAAAAACAAGCTAGTATATATCTTAAAGAAACCCTTCGATCTTTGACCTTCTTTAAGGATCTTGCACTTATGTGAAAAAACCTGTTCCAGATTTTTTATTCCATCGACAATCCACACACGTCGTATTTGATACTAGTCATTGCAAAAAGATCCGCATTTGAAGTCTATTGTAGATTTGAATTTGTAAACAATGGCTTTTGAGATCACTACATATTTATATTCATTTTTTTTGTTTTGATTACAGCTAGGGCAACCGATATTTCCACCATATAATTGTTTTAACAACAAAGATAATACATTTATTACTCGGAGATAATGTTGAAAAATATTTTTCTCACAAGAGCAAGAATTGCTACGGAGCAGATTTTGTCTCTTCCGATATTCACACCTGGTGAAGGCTGGACGGTATAGTAGAAAGCCAGATAGGAGTGTGAATTAAGATTGCGTTTCTACCGGGAGTCTCACCTCAGCAAGGTGAAACGACCTGTTTTCTCTCGGACAGCCATGGTCCAGATAAGACCACATCACAGTCACATGGCCCGACCACGGCGAGATTAATTAGCGCTTACACTTATTATAGCTGTAGGATTGGAAACCAAGCCGTCGTTCCTGTTAAAACAGATCCTGTGACAGCTAACATCTTGTGCGTTTGCTTATACACTCGCAGAAGAAGGAGACTTCTGACATTAACATTAATTCACTTTGAACTGTAAATGATCGGTCGCTCTTGCTTCCATTTACAGTGTACTGATAAAGAAATGGAAAAGACAGAAGGTTAAACTGATTGAAGGTATTCGAGCAATTATATACATAACGTGCCTAAAATTGACGAACATAAAAAGTGAAAAAAAAAGAAGCTCTGGGGAAAAAAAAATTAATTTACGACCAAAAACAGATAAAATGTTTGGTCAGAGAATGAGAATAAAATAACAGAAAGGAGATGTAGTAAGAGAGAAGAAGGTAAACTCCCATGTGTTTATGTGATTTAATAGTCTTTCTGGTATTTAAAGCTACTTTTGTGTACACAAGCTGGGTAGAGTAATTGGAGAATATTTTATTTTGTTATTTATATATGTTAATTTATTTTACGAAAGAAAATATCATGAGCATTAATACTCTGGACTTGAGTCTGGCGGGGTCAATGCAGTCTTTCCAGGTACTCACAGGAACCAAAACAATCCCAGCGCGGCATCCCTTTATGCGGATTAAAATATTTTGAGTGTCTGTCGAGGCTAAATTTTTGGTCTGAAGATTTTAGCTCGTTCAGACAAGACGCAACACCCTATTGGACATGTCTGTAAAATATCCTTGGGTATTTCAAGATGATAATTAGAGCAGGAAGTTAATATTATTTTTATATAATTAATTTTTAAATATAAAAGATTAATTATTGTAATTTATTTCACCCACTAATAAATTTAATATTTAGTGGTTAAATAATCATAAATTTAAATAATTAAAAAATTCCCCTGTCCATATAAAACATTACACTAATATCACATGTCGTTATCAACCCATAGTTTCAGGATAAAAATTAATTATAATCAGAACTTAACCAACCTTTTACACGAGGGAATAAGTTTTTTGCAGTAATACCTCTCCGAATAAACCCAAAATCTTCATTTTATCGAAATGTAGCGTCTATAGTTTATTATTAATTTATTCATAATGGAAGAAATTTAATGTTATTTATAGTTAACATTAGTGAGTTGGTTATAGATTTGTGCTACTTGTTATAGACAGAAATTATGTTAACAATTTTCATGGCCACAAACGTAGGATTTAAACCTGATCTTGATGTTCATCTCAGTAAATATATTATACTCAACTTCATATATATCTTATAGGGGAATACAAAAGACTATATAGATATGATATAAAATCCTTTATTGGTACTGATAACGTGATAAAAAAGTTCTTATCTTTGCGCATGCTTCGATATTTTGGGCTTTAGAAACCGTTGATAAGGGACGATTTAACTTTCAAGTTGAATTAGGGTGTGGAATACAATAAAAACGGCAAATAATTGTCTTAATAAAAAGTAGAACCAGGTAGAACTTTTTTACGGTGTTACTATGTAATTTCAAGGGTCGTTACCAATTTGAAATAACTAATCTTTCTGTAATCTAAAAATCAATTACCTTCACGTAATAAATTTACGTATATTATGAATTCATTCTTCTTCTAAATAACGTGCCGTAGTGTTAATACATGTTTAAATAAAGTTACTTAAAGTGAATTATCATTTATGCCAGTTTCATGCTTCCTTATAAGACGTAATCGGCTAAATAGCTTCGCTCAAGTCCCTAGTGAAATGGAGGTAAGCCGTTTTTTTTTTCTGGAACAGGTTTCTCACGCCGGCGGTGTCACGACTTATCTCAGTCATTTATCAGCAATCAGTTAGTCGTTGTGGGAAGTTGCATTATCTTTCGCACAACAGGACAAGTACACTTCTTTGGAGAGCTTTACATTTCGCTTTCAAGAACGGTTATTTTCTGTCACAGCTCTTTTTCTCTCATGATGATGCAATTAAGCTGGCGAAATATTTGCTCTATCGTTGCTAGTGAAACGGCAACATCAACTATGGGAAACACGAGAAGCTTCGTATCCGCGCCACAGTGAGAGCATTCTAGAGTGAACTGAATATAAAATAAGGCTGTCCGTTTGAAATACATATTAAATGATCGAGTTTTTATGAGTACAAATAATGTGTTTAAATAGTTCTTAAGTATTTGTATGTACAGCAAATAAAATTGATAAGTGGTTAAATAAAGACAGATTTAATTTAGTTCAGTATAATATTCAATTAACAATTCGAAGAATATAAATCATAAACCTAGCTCAGAAAACAAAAAAATATTGACAAACTTTTTTCTCAATTTTCTACACTGCAGTGTAGCCTCATATTATAGGAATAAAATGACTAAGATGAGCTTTTACCTTGGGTGCTATCAATAAAGTATGAAAAATAACCGTGTCATAATTTCACTTAATTTATTTATTTACTTAAGTATAAACAAAAATTTTGTAACTAGAGAGGACATTTTAAACTTGGATAATGTTACCTTCAGCTGATACTAGACACTTCTATGTTACTATATTCTGAAATGTTTTAAATGGCATTAACGGCGTCAACAATTAATGTGACCAGTTACGGAATCATGATAAAAAACGTCGAATGCTTAAAACGTAATACTATAAATTTATTTAGCTCTAATTATAATCACTTGATAAGAACAATGAATTAATTTTATACAATTAATTATGCAATTCTTCTTCTCTACGAAATATCCAAGCAGTTGTAACTCCAAATCAACGGATAAAGGACAGGTATTTTTAATTAATTAGAAAAAGGAAAGCTAACGACAAGCAACGAAAATGGAAAAGAAAAGAGGGGGAAAAAGTAACAATAAGGGATCATAGCTATAAAATGAAAAATTTACGTCTGGTTTGAAAATTAATAATAAGAAAAGTAGCCAAATACACACAAAAGAAGTGATGATGTAAATACCTCACAAAGTTTCTGGAATACTTGTTTCTTTTATCATGTTCCAAGAAAACTAAAAAATGCAAGAGCGTAGAGCAACACAACTTCACAAGACAGTTGATAAAACTGAAAAACTTTTGCACTTGTGTCGCTCTAGGCGTTTTTTTTTCGTTTTATGATCATAGCTATTCTTGAGTTTCTAGGATGAACTTGTACGTTAATTGTTGGATTTAATATGAAGCATTTCTGATATAAATCTGGAATAGGACCTGGTGTCAAATTCTAAAATGATTCACATCATTTTATCTGTTATAGCTGAGTGTCCGGCGTTGTCCGTGCACTTATTTATATAAACTCGAATAAGTATTTAACTCTATATTAATCTTTAGTCAAGAACTGATTTACCCTAAATCTAACTGTTCCTAGTTCCGTACATACATTCCACCGATAGAGCATTAATTTAAAGACTATAATAAACATTCAATTTTATTGCATCAATTTCTTTACGAATGTAATACTCCATGAGTATTGCAGGATAAAATTGTCCTCCAGTTTCAGACATTACGAAAGATTAAATTGATGAAATTTTTAGCTAGATTCACAATGTAAACAAATAGTCGCCATATTAGAGTAATTAATATAGCACGAAAATTAACTTACATTTTTCGCAAGGATCGTCAAGTATTTCGTATTGTTTTTTTAAATTATCATTCGATGGAGTATTTCTGGATTAAATTATACTTTTATTCAATGAAAATATTTCTGCATTTCATTACGTAAATAGTAACTATTTACTTAGTTCGTCGCTTAGTAAAGTCTCTCTATCTGTCCCGTGAAGTCACGGTCTCTTGGCGCGCGCGCAGCAATTTAACACAAAATAATCACGTTTTTTAATTATAATTCTTTCCACATTTATGCTAGGGGTTTCTCACCCCCCACAATACCGTTTCTCGTGTTTTGAAGAATGTGTGTAACAAGTTTCGTTGCATTCTGTCCACGCGTTTAAATTTGTATAAAGATTAACGTAAGTACATACATGCATACAAAAATACATCCTTTTTTATTATATAGATTTGGCTGTTTTATCTAATTGGTATAATTTTTAACACCGACGTATTATATTTTCATTTCGACAGCTGTTTTTCCACAAAATTATCATTAAGCACGTCTTAATTATTCTCTGTTGCCTCCGAAACACTCTACACTCAAATAAATTAAATTTCCCTTTGCTTAATGAAGAGTATTTTTATGTTTGTGTAACCTGCTTAACACACCTATATTAAAACCTTACGGCCGTTTAACTGAATGCAGCGTGGTCCGCTATTTTTTTTCTTTGTATTGGCCCCGCGCAGCGTGTGCATTGTTGCGATAGCCGTGTCCTGGCCGCGTGTATCAGGGCGGCCGACTAAACAATGCAATTACGGCGGGCGGCCTCGACACGTTCCGTCGCCGAATTAACGAGCAGAAGCGCCACTTACGGAGCCCTCGGAACCGGTTAGCACGACAGACTAAGTAATGAAGAACCCATTTAACTTCGCGGGAAATACTCGGAAAATTTGCACGAAGTCAATAATATAAAACTCATTTGTATTTTACTCTTTTTATATTAACAATCCAGTTGCATGGAGTGAAAAGCTCCCGAGATTTTCGTTGCTATAGAAAAAGCAGTTCTAGCAACTGTGCACAATTAAGCTGAACTGGATGGGCGCCGCATCAAGCATGCATATATTTGGAGTATTTGACGCGAATTCCGCGGGTCGTCGAAATGAGTTACGGAGCTCAGTGAAAGTGAGTTCTAATGAAGTGAATTCCACAAATAACCGCGAATAATGAAGTGCTGGACCGTCCTCTTATAAACAAAACCCGTTTTATTTTCGGCTAACCGTCTTCAAGTTACATTTTTTTTAGTTATAGCCGGTTCTAATAACCGGAAAATCACATTCGAAATTAACTGTAATATTATTTTAGAATATACAAATTAAAGAAAAATAAATTTTAGAAAAACATCAGTATTCTGTAGGTGTTATTTTATTAGAAATCTGGTTACATTGGTAACACTGTGAAAGTAGCAGAGACTAGGAGTAAAGACGCAGGACTATGCGGCTAAGATCCACAAATGAGGTCAAAATTAAAATTTGCATGCCTGGTTCGTCACTCTTCAGTCTGAATATTTCTGGATTCCGGAAGGAATATTTCGTCGTTAAATGATTGTTTCTTATGAGAGGAGTCGGTAAATACATTGCTGAAAGGCCTTTTTTCATCATCCGACTGCAGTGAAAATATTTGATATGTGGCAGTTTATTGTTCTATTAAAATTTTCTATCCTTGTATTAATACGTAAAAATATTGTCTATGAAAATTTACATATATTATTTCGTAAAAATGTTTGCTGTATAAAACACATTTTTATTTACATATACATTATTTGCTCGGTTATAACATCTGAATTTAACCTGAAGTGAAAATACCGGACAGACGAATATTTTTAGAAAAAAATTCAGTTATTTAAAAATTATGTTACTAGTAATAAATAGAATTTTATTGCAACCAATACTATGGTCTAGTAGACTCGTAGTGTATAAAAAAAAGGAAACATGCGCACGTTTATCGGCTATGGAATCGGAGTTTTGACATATTAAAAGTAACAATTTTAAAATAAGATATATTGTAATAAACAACAGGTTAACGATTAATTTGCCCCACGTTTGTGAAGCCATAAATGTAATAAACACCTTGATAGGTTAATTAAATGAATCAATTAACACAAAAAAATTAATTAAAATTTGAATGATAGTTAACCACACGTTGAAGACGTCAAATATGTAATGATTAAAAAGGGGGTCTTAAATCATTGAAATAATTAACAAAATTAATTTAAGATTTAAATTAAAAAAATTATTATTGCTGATAAATTTACATTGTATAAGATCTATTTTGCACGCCGAATTTCGTCCAGTTAACAACAAATACTTTAATTTTTAATTGATTAATTAGTGGCATTTTATGAAAATACAGTTCTTATACTATTACAATCAAATACGTCGAATATCTCAGGGTCATAACTGGGTTTGATAAAAAGAACACTCCAATTAAAACATTAACAATTTAATTCATTGAAGTTAAAGGAATACAAAATTAAAATACTAGAATCAAAAGAAAACGAATGAAAAGAAAACGAGAACGAAATCTGACTATACTCTTTAATTATCGTTTACAATTATTAATAATTGTCTTGTACTCACGACAGTACTTCTGGTACCAGTTTGGTGTCTTCTTGCTTGAATTTAACACTCACTAAAACAGGCCATTCATTATTCACTGATTCTACACTTTAGAATTTGATTACACGTGGTCGTTGCCCTCTCGTCTCTGCTATCCGGGAATCTGGATTAGTCCACCCTCAGCCGGTTGCTGGATGTAGATTTCCTCAAAGTCTCTCGATGAGACAATTAGTTCAATTTGGGCAGCAAAAACTTCAGCTTCCAAATTGCAATTATATGTGTCTCTCTCCGCCAAACTGTTTACTCGCGTTTTATATAAACTATCATATCTCGCCGTTGGACCTCCTGGATAACACTATTCACGCTTTTATGTTAGCAAATTTTACTGTGTTATTACTTTATGTGGACCGTTCTGTCTCGAATCTCCGTGAAAACTGAGTGTTCTCTAAGCGCACGGTTTTTCAGTTTCTATTGTTAAACAAAGGAAAACCCCGCCTTGATTGTCGCCTTTACGCATTCGTACCGCTAACAATTTAATTATTAAAAACAATTAATAGCCTGTTTAATTGGTATTACAATATATATATATATATATATATATATATATATATAATAATGACACATTTCAGACCTGAAGTAGCTTTATATTGACGTCAAAAGTCTCTTAATACTGCTGCCTGCCGATAACTCACAGAGTTTTTCGATATTGAACTCGGTTCCTGATTTTTATAAACAAATTCCCTTCCCAACATTGAAAGGTTAACAAATTGTCATTCGAGAATCTGTATTATAGTGGATTATTTAAAACAGAACATATATTTCTAAATGATAAGTTTTCTTCTTTTACTCTCACCAACTTTCAATTACCATCTTGCCATTTAAAAATGTTTTAGAATTTTTCTATTTTTACCAGATAATATTGAGTCTTAGGTCGGCCAAGATGTTCTTGCTTTCATATTATTTTGCTGTTGAATTAAGATATTTTTCCAGCAATTTATATTATGTTCAGATCGCAGTGGTATGATATTACCACATTTCTGAGTATCATGAATTTCAAAGAATGTTTCCAACGGCTACTCGCATAATATTGCGAGTAGTAAATCTTAATAGAAGACAATCATTAAAGTTTTCAAGATTTATATGCAATGAAAAAACAAGGTATCTACTGTCTGTTACGTAATGAATTTATCTGTGATAATTTAGTCCATTTTTTCATGTGTCAATCTGAAATTAATCTGGATATGAGACTTTAATTTTATGTTAAGTTTTAAAATTGGGAGAAGACAGGTTTCTTGCAACACCTCACCTCATCTCACGTCAAAAACCTTTTCGTAAGATTACATTCTCATTTGCCTCTCAGAAGCGGTCTCGTGTTCAGCGTTTTGCTACGACCTTAAATTATCCCCGATGGTTTGGTGATATACAGATGACAGTGCCGGACCTAACCATCACTTTTGATCGATGTAAGCCAAAAGTTCAGTTTTTCTTTATCCAAAATTAAAACACATGCTGTAATTTTTCAAATATTTTATGTACTATTCCAACAAATCCACAGTAAAATCATGACTATTTCATTGTTTTGAGCTGATATTTATTTTAAAAGTGAAAACAACCTAATCTTTTTACTAGGCAAAATAAATTAATCACTTAGATTTTTAAAACATTTTTACGTTTGTAGTAATGATAAATTATTAATAACACTGTAGGTCTTAACATTTAATGCTAAAAATGAATTACATAAAATTGGCTTTAGTTAGAATTACAAATAAAACAATTCATTGTATTTTAATATATATTTACTTGTATATTTCACAACACGGTAATAATTTGTACCAAAATAATTTATATTATAATTCAATATTATATTATATTTGTAAGAATTTAATTTAATGCAATTTAATTGAATATAATATTATATTTGTAACAATTCAATTTAATGCAATATTATTCTTTTATTGGATTTCATTTCAGAAATATATTATATTTAAACTGAAATTATATTTACAAGTAACAATTTCTCAAGAATTACGTTGCTTCAAAAAATTAGATAAATAATTTATTCAACTGAAATCGCTTTCGACGTATACGAGCTTTCGACATTACACTTCCCACGCGAATAATATAATCTTACCGACGTGAGTATTTTTAGATTTACGATTACTCCTTCTGAATAAGAGAATATCTGTCCCGTTTCCACTCTCATTTAATATAATCAAATCATAATAAATCTTGAAAATTATTAACTCGTAAGAATTAAAGTTTTTTTAATACAATTTCAATTATGGGCAATGCTTAATTAAAATGGAGAGGACTTACTTCGAGCATAGAAGTGTTGGCTGCACTGCTGTCGGTGCCAGTTTCGGAAGTTGCCTCCCCACTTCCGGTACTGACGCTAGCGCTGCCAAGTGTCGTGTTTCTGTAATGAATAAGCGCAAAAAAGTTAATTATTAATAGCAATTATTTTTTGAGATGAGAAATTTAAAGTTGGCTAGATTATGAAATATTCTAAAATACCAACGCATTAGCGGTACAGTATTTGAAGATGAAAAAAATGTTGTAATATCATTTCACCTTAAAGTGATTGTACATACAATTTGACCGACGACTGAAACTTATTTTATGATATAATAACATCACTTTTTTTGTTGATATCTAACTTTTTGACCGTGTACAAGAATTATGAATAAGAAGTCTGATTTTTCATTGCGCATTAATATATATATTCTATATTTCAAAGTTATTAGTCACAGTTCTGAATAATGTAAAGAAAACAGTTTGGAAAACAGTATCACTAAACGGCCACACGAGAAGCCGTAACCATAATTTATTAATCTTGTCTGTTACCAGTAAGTACTTAGAGGTGTACGTAAGTTACCCAGAGTAACTTTTTCAGTTGTTTTATGAAAGCAAGACTTAAAAATTCTGGAAGTCTGAGAAAATAGTAGTCTGTAAATATTGTTATAATCAAGGTATTTTATCAAATGTCGCTTCATCTGAAAACGGTGCAATATTAATTTCTGTCATGCCAATTATATTCGATTTTCACGAGAAAACGGTCGAACCGATTTCGACAAGTTTTTATATAGCAGCGCAATAAGATTTTAAGCATCATAAAACTGCCACCCGCCATATTCAGACTAAATATAAAACATTAAAAAACCACATTTAAGTAGTTTTGACAACTATTTTATTCACATTACTGAAAAACGACTGAATTATTTTTTCTGAAGCGGTAAATGACGTTGAGGCTGTCTTAAATTAAGATCTGCTATTTTAAATATGTAACAGTTTACTTTTATTTCTATGCTGTATGTATTTATAGGTAAACAAAAGCTCTTGTCAAGAATAGGATAATTTTGTACATAGAGGCAAAAAGTAATAAAGTTAACAAATCATACTAACTTGATATAGAAACAAGTGAAGCGTTTGAGAAGAAAATATAAACACAGGACATAACCTATCAAAGTATGCATCGTCAAAAAATGTTTGTGTTAAAGGTATCCGGGCCGTTACGAGCCATGGACATTCTTCCATGTAGTTGACAGTAAAGAGTGGCGTCTACACAAGGAATAACCTCATTTAACCATATTGAATGTACAAAATTACTTAAGATATAAACTATAGCAGATAAATATACTATGAAAAGATATGATTTGTAAATGTATTTTATGACAAAAAATAACAAGTACTTGTTATTCCAGTTTCAGAGTTGATACCAACCGCTATAAACCTACGTGAATATTCAAACAATTTATTAATTTTTTTTATTTACCTTTAAAGATAAAAAAATCTTTTCAGTTAATAAAGCGGAAGAAGAAAGTGTAGACTGGCTATATATATATATATATATATAGGGTAATCATCATAGTGGCCACTCCCGTCTTATAGCGCAGGAAAAGGACTTAAATGGGGTATTAAGATTGTTGGAGAAAGGTAGCCAAGAGTTATGGTTTAAGGATCGTACCCGGCATTCGCCTAAAAGTGATGCAGAACAAACGCTAGAAAACCTGCATCAGGTAGGCCATGCAGTTGGTACTTGACCCACACGTCCTTCAAATGGCGGGAGAGATTATTTAATAATATGAAAGATAACCAAATACGGACAAAAGAAGCGATAAAATAAATATCACACGACGTTTCTGGGATCCTTGTCCCTTTTTTCAGGTGCTACGAAGAGCCCAGAGCGACACTACTGCACTAGTCACTTGACAAAACTCAAGGCGAGAGATTATTTGTTCGGCGAGAGGTTAGAAACTATAACACTGAAAGTTATACAATTTTTAGTTAATACAAAATGAAAAGAAGATGATATATACTAAGAAAAATTTATTTATAAGCCAATATAAAATATTGTAAACATTTTTAGCTTAACGATGGCTGGGATATTTAATGAAATGACAATTTTCTATTGTATTTTGGAATCGGATTTTCACTTCATAAGTGATGTAGTTATGCGTGTAGGAAATAAAAATCTTAATATTTTACAGACAGTGAGTGGGAAGAGGTTTCTAGGTCCTTCATAGCGATATATTCGGATCAAAATGATATCATTATGCAATTATTTTTAATTTTATTGAAACACGATCTAGAATAAACGTGTAGTAGTTAATTTGCATTTCCAAAAAGCCGCACGAGTTTCTTGTTTAGCGTGAGCGCCGTGTCGATAATGATGGTGCTGGCCAGAGTACTCCAAAACGTCAGTACTCACTCAAGCCATTGTGACCAGGAGCACCATTCTCCGCGTTTCAAGTCCAAATATGGACGCTTTCATTACCTCGAATGCGCGCAATGGACCACACACTTGGTCAGATCGGCTCCCGCACTCTCTTTGTAGGGGCGATTCGTGAGTAATTGGAATGGTAAGATAAATTACAGCTCACTCTTGACGAGAGTTCATCTAGAGACGTGTATCGATAGCGGCTGAAATGCAGCAGACAGGTAACGGTCTGTTATGCCTGTGCGCCGAATACTGATGCAGGGCGTGGTGGGTTCTGCACAAGTTCCTCATCAACTTACCAAAGCCATAAATTACTTTTCAATTTCAAATAAAATAATGTTTAAAAATTAGCAAATAATGTGCACGATATGAGGGCTGTGTGCGTTATAGAAATTAGAATATATTTTCACAATATTTTACGTCTATAACAACCCCATTTTTGAAGTTCACTGAGCTCATAACTTGACGGATGAAAGGAATTCTTATGATTCAATGGATTACATCCTTTGTACTCTGACTGTAAGAGTTTGACGTGGCAAATGTCTGGTAACCTTTAGTGATGCACTGCTAACAAAATTCTGGGTTTCGAAACTCGGAACTAAGTCATAAATATTGTACTTTACGAGTGAATTATCATTTTACTATTAACACTTTTCGTCTGACGTTAGTAAAAAACATCAAATCACAAAAAAAACAATTACGCTGTCGCCTCGTCAACTTTGGATAGTTACGCTACTTCACTGTAGAAGTAGATGTACACTATCACACTATCACTGAACAAGAGGTACGTGAAATATGACTAAAAAGGTGAAAATATATTCATGAACTAAAGCCAATAAGTTAGCTAAGCCTTTAATCGTTTAAATTTTCCCCGCAAGATTAGAGAAATAAATTCTATAAGTAGGAATAGAGGGTTTCATTGAAATCTCTAAAATTATCGTTGGAAAAATAATAATAGTTCCTGTATTAACAAAGTGTTCTCGGGATTCCAAGCGAGTGAAACCATCGTTGTTCCTCGACGTTTCGAAGGCGGTCGCTGCCATCATTTACGGTTAAAGAATGCAGTGACCTCCGTCGAAACGTTTTCAAAGGAAGATGATGGCTGTAACCGCCGTCGAAACGTCGTGGAACAACGTTTCAACAGGCTGCAAACCCGAGAAGAATTTGTTAATCACATAACCCGGGAAAGTCTTCGATCGATTGCTACTATATTATAATATGCTATTAAAAATGTCTTCATCCAATGATGAATTATATTAAGTAATACGAGACCTAAAAACGGATATTTATATTGAAGCGTATTGCAAATAATTTAAACCCGCAACTGTAGTTGATTTAATAGGAGAAATATATTATCTTCCGCATTAAAACGAAAACAAAACGCTTTATATTTTATTTGAATAAACTATTGCAGTATATATTAAGTACGGTAAAGCTGTTGTTTAAAGTTATGTTCAATGCTCAATTTAACAGTAATATTTAAAATTATAATAATTTAATGTACTTAGAGATAAATTCAACATAGAGATTACCCAGTAAAATATGTTTGATATTTCATGTTTTCTAATTGATGAATAGGATTGGATAATAATACAGTTTTGTCAACCAAATTAAAAACAATCGCACGTTTCTGAGTAACAGGATGGACGACCTGAAAAGGTTTATTTGTCGAACAAATTAAATATTAATTTATGATCGCTTCGGGAAACGGATACCTCTATGAAACTTATAGTGTAATTTTGTTCTCACTCCCGAGTGAACTGTAAGTGTGGACTGTATCCATTGAAAACAGTTAACATAACATCAATGAATGTATAAGGAATAACACGAAAAATATTATCTACATTTCTGTGGTACGAAACAGGGTTGAAATTGAGTTTTACATGACAATAATTTTCCAAGTCACTCATCACTTACTCCGCAAGAATTTGAGATAAAGAAGAACCCTCAAGAAGTCCGAGAATCTGGCAGTAAAATTTGTAGTGGAAGGTAAAACACGTGGAACGAAGTATTAGGTTGAGGGCAGAGTTCGTTTCAGTCCAATATATGTAATTCCAAAAAAATTGTTTTATCATTATTAAATATTATTTATGAGCTCTAAACTTATAATTCTGGGGCAAATGTTTTACTACCAAAACCAATTATAATAAATGCACTAATGTATACATATGCTTCTTTTGACCAGAACTTTGGGAATTAACATATTTGGAAACATAAATAAAAGACACGTTAGAATTAAATATTGCATATAAAATTAATATTTAATTAGTAAATCCCGTTTGGGCGATAAGGGACATAAATGAAGCTCAAAGTAGTACGGGAAGCGATATCGTAAACATCACAGAGAAATGCATTAATCACAAAACTGTACTTTCATTATACAAATTATAATGACAATATAATGACTGAATCTAAATTATTGTGTTTATCGAATGAGAAGTTGTTTGGTGTGTGGGTTCTATTAGTTTCGTAGATTTCAGGCAACAAAGTTGTCATAAATGAACGAATAAAGATACATAAGTCAGACTTTTGGTTTCTCAATTTGAGGATATGAATGTTAGTTAACTACATTTCAAATTTATAGTTATCCGTAATAATAATGCTTACCGTCTCACGAAAATTAATTGAAAAGTGAAGGATTTTATTTCGTAACAGTTGTTTGATAAACGTGTAGCTCACAAAAGTTGGATATTTGTTTTAAAAAATTATAACTCCCTTGAGCTACGGAAATTTTTTATTAAGCTGTTATTTATTTAGTAGAAGCAAACATTAACAGAACAGGAATCTCAAATAAGGATGTGTTTAAAATATATTATTTGAATTTGCTATTCTATCTTGATTATCTTAAGCTGAGTCTTTATCAGCCGCGATAGTAAATGTGGAAGTATTCCCCAGAATATTGAATTGCTGTACCAAATTCTGTGCTGTCGTAATATTTACTGCATATTTTAATCGTAGTAAAGTTAAAAAATATTTAGTACTAACTTTATGTGTTGACCGATGTAGACATTGACATTTCTTTTCTGATCGTGCATGAGTAACATTTTAGGATGGATTTCTTCTTAACCAAATAAAATAGTTTTCATAATTTTTCTTTTTATTTAATTAAAACCTACTTAAATATTCTAAAATGTTTAACATTACTCGGCAGAGATTGTAACGTTAACGTGCAAGTGAGTTTTCCTTCAATGTACTATAAATATCCACTAATAGTACATAAGCAGAAGAAACTACTGTTAACTAAATTTATCAATGCAAAAACTCTCCAACTGGTTATATTCACTGACATTCCTTTCGCGATAAGATATTTAGTGTAGACAAACGTTCTTAATTGTTTAGACGTTGTAATGGCTGCATTTTTCTTGCTCACATACTCTTCATAACCTTATAAAGATTATTTTACATATTTTTCATCCGTAACGTTCCAAAATAGTTTGTCCATTTCATTTAATTCCTTTCAAATATATATTTTTATTCGGAAACAAATATTCAGAAAAAATTCCTGTGCTTTCACATTTAATTAGGAACCAATTGGAACTGATAGATGTTGTGGGTGATTATTTGAGATTAAATTTATATTGCGTATGATCTGGCTACCTCTTTGCACTTCCCTCACATAAAAAACTAAGGTTCTGCAAGGTTTGGCCTACTGACGAGATTATTATGCAGCTCAGTTGACGCATAAATCTCTCCGACTTTGATTATGACATGTCACTTTCCCGTCAATTACGATAGGACAACGATCATTAAACAGGGTCATTATATGAACCGCTATAATTTACTGCACAATTTTTGTCTTACCTCTAGTTGTTGCTCCAACATTGAATTCTGCGGTAGAGGAACGACGCCATGAATCACAACGAACTATTGTTCCCCCAGCTTCATTGTAAGCCTGAATATACAACGTCATAACAGGACAAAATCCATTACGTATTATTTCTTCCAACAGTTTTCTGAGATTTAATTGCCAGGGTTTATTATTTATTTCATACTGCTCCTAATTATTAAGGCATCTAAATTTACACCACGGATAATTATTCTTCAGTCATATCCTGCCGCAACTACAGTACATATCATTCGCAGAAACCTACGCTTCTACTCTTAGGTGGTAAAGTAAACACTGCTGACAGTCTTTGGTTAACTGAAAAAAAATTTCACATATAATTCTATATTGGTTTCAAACATTATCCGTCAGTACCTAAATTTTTAGTGCGAACATATGGCCTGTCAGAATAGATCTCTCGCAGACAGAATCTTTCTGGGTAAAAGTGGAGGTCTACATTTTGGGATGCCTTCTTCTCTCTCTGCTTTTGAACTAAAGCTCTCACAAGCTGAGGAACCACAGTCAGTTTTGAGAAGTGAATGTTCCGGGGTCGCATACATTGGTATATGGTAAGGATTGTTCGCCATTTCCATTGGAACAGTCGGCCATCTGCCTCCTAAACTGGTCGAGGCACGGAGAAGGGATTTCTGCGTCCCCACACCAAAAGCCCATCTCCCGCCTTCGGATGGGCGTGGGGCAAATACACACCTACCTGCTGCAGGTTTACTAGGGTTTGTCCTTGCAAAACTATTAGGCGAATGCCGGATAGGATCCTTAAGTGATAGCCCGGGGGCCCTAATTAACCCTTCGCTTACCTTCCTCTACCCTTCCGAATCCCCCATTTCAAATCCCTTCCTATGCTATCCACCACGTGGATAACCCTGATACTGTAAAAAAAAAATTAGTGGACGAGACCGAGTTAGGACGTTAGGTTTCGACCAAATTAGTCTAAGGATTCGTTGGATATGATTAAGTAAAATTTTTGAGAAGCGTTTAACAAGAGAATTTTAATGGAACTCATCCTTATATTCCTAATCTGTAAATAATTGTCTCACTCTAGAAATATGTCGGTAATAAAATAAGTCAGTCTTAACTTAGATATATATTATATTTATATCTATTATTATTTACTTTCTGGGTGACAGGCGTTGCCCGTGTTGTCATAATTAAATTTAAAGACATCCATAAAACAGAATTCGACTCCACTCTCGGTTGTTTTTGCGTAATTAATATTTAACGCCATTCCTCTCCCATTCCTAAAGGTTATTCCGTCCCAAGCCAAAATGGGTTAAAATTATACACAAAAATATCTGGACTAACGCTATATATTGTCCCAAAAAAAATTTCTTTCGACAAAAATGTGGCCCGTTTGAGCCGGTTTGAAAATTTCCACCTCTGTCCTTCTCAGCCTCAGCGGGCTTAACGGCAAGTTGACTATCACAATTAAACTCAGCGACATCCATACCCCCGGATTCGACTCCAATCACGGATGTTTTCTCATTATTTTTGTGTTAAAACCCTGAGAGTGCTCCCCACCAATTCAGAATGTACACAAATAACATCGGGAGAAATACTATTAATCCCAAAAAATTTCCGACGAAATATTGGCCCCTGGTGATGCTAGTCGTGTCTTACCCACACAGTGTGTGTTTGCTGTTCTAAAGTAACACACCTACGAAATTTGGTCACATTTTCGTCATATGTGTAGATCTGTATGCTGAACATACATACAAATATACACACACTCCCACAAACAAAGAATCTATTTTATTTATTAGAAGTTAATAAGTTGAAATTATATTGAACGTGGCCCAGGGATATGGAATACTTAGCACGACTTAACATTTTTATACTTCATAAACAATGCGACGGAATTACACGTCACATTCTTCGCAAATGTTTGTCTTCAATACAGCTGGACAATTATGGAACTAAAACGTTCGATTGAGCACTCAATACCTGTTACTAGTGCGTGAAAACAATTATTTACAGAAATTACTCCTTAATAAGTTCAGTAAAAATTTGCAGTTATCTATCACTGTGTATTAAAAGAAACAAATCTTGTACACTGCTATTAATTAGTCGCGGATACATCACGCCAACTGTGACGGAGAACTTCGTATCATGGTAAAAAAAAGTATTTGCCTGTGTTTGTGGGCCACGACTACAACGAATTTTTCAAAAATGTTTCAGGATACGAAGTTGCCGAAATAGAGAAAACAAACATTGACTCACTCCGCATCTGGTAGGCGTGTGCAAGGACGACTTGCGACAAATGAAACTGAATTCCTGCACCGTTCGTACTTGACACAAAACCGAAACTTTTTTTTTAATGAAACAATCTTACTGAAGTAGTTCGTGTATGAAAAACTATTCTAATAATTTAATAATTAATCGTTCTCTTATTTAGTGAAATAATTTTACCTTCAAAAGTGTTGCTTTAATAAGTATTCTATTTAACAGCACACATAGTTTCTGGCTATTTTTCTCTGTTTAATACGCGACCTGAAGTTACTACCAAAAGGTCAGATTTCTCGTGTTTCCGTCGTTTTTTCTTCGTAGTGCGTGTCGAAATTTGAGTTATTCAGCAATGAAGTTCTTCATTTATGGATTTCCGATAATGTGTTACATAAATAATTATTTTTCCTCAGTAAGCGTTTTATTTTGTCTCTTATTTTCGCCGATTAAACAAACATATTCAATAATATGAATTGAATAACTAATCTGCAAAAATATTATTTTGTAATTTCATGTAATATTTTTGTTTTACATTGAAGTTATTTAATTGGATATTATTTAATACTGTCATTTAATAGCAAATATATTGTATTATTATTTCTGTTGTACAGTGAAATTTTTTGAGTTCCGCTATGCAATTGTTAATTATTGATAAATACGATTAATGAAGGTTGATGAGTAGAAAAAACCAAAAACAGTCTTCAAGATTATAACTTTATTAAATAAATAGTCTGAATCTTTCAACTCACTCTTTGTTATAATCATCCTTGTAGTCGGTACACAACAGGCGAACCAATACGGCCTCAATTGACCCTACGGAGAGAATTTGACAACATCAAGAAGAAACTATTGCAAGATTGGTTCAGTGACTACAAGGATGATTATAACAAAAAGTGGAAAGTTTCCGACTATTTATTTAATAAAGTTCTAAACTTGGAGACTGTTTTTTGTTTTTTCTACTCATCAACGTCTACGTCAACAGTCCTTTTTACCATAATTAATGGTGGTTTAACATCAGGGTTTTTGATAAAAAAAATTTAAATCCGTCTAATGACGTATTCTTTTTCCTCAACTGAGGTCTAATGGAATTGATAATAAACCTCAATAGTTGTGTGTATTTAACACTTATTCTGTTAATGATTTTGGTTCCAGGATTTTGGCTAGCTGTTAATATCTGAGAATTGTTTCCCACGTTTTTACAGCAGTTTCCTAACATCCGTACCTGCAGAGGCGTCAATTACACGAACGTAAATTATATTTACAGAAGTAATTCTGCAACTTTAAGCAAATAGTTAAGCATTATTTTACAACCCCCCACAAAAAACGCGTCTTTTACTCATAACATATTTCAAATTTATTAAAAAGAATGTTACTGCGGCGTTGCCGACGTTCACGGTCGTCGGCGTCAATGAATGCAAAGTTGAACTTCACATTTATCAATGTTCCAAATACTGATCTATCTATCTGAACTCACGTTTTCTGTCGGTTCTTGACTATTTATGTCAACCTTTTTCTTTTATGAATACATGTATGGCTATTTTAAGCATGTTTATAGTTTAGTATTACAAGCTTCCCACCTAAATATTCAACGAATTGCTCCAATTTGATTGGAAGAAATTCATCCATCTCGCCTAAACTGATTAAGAAGCCAGCTATTTCCTACTTTTGATCTAGGGTTATGTGTTTCTGAGACTATGTATATTACAGTGTAAATTCTCGGATTGTTCTCAAGCGGAGGCTTCAGTTTTACCTGAAAAAAATGTTCTCTTATTTATTGTGAACAGATTACGTGAACAATTTGATAATAAGCGTGATATTCTGTCAAACGATTGGCCGAAATATATAAAAATTAATTCTTTATGCTCTTAAATACAACTCAAATGGATTACTTCTATTCTAAGCTTTTCATGTGTAATTATCTAAAGATATATAATAATTTATATAATTACCAGACACTTCCTTTAGTAATTAAAATTTTTTATTTTCAAGAAATGTTCTCTTATTTAGTCATATTACGTGATAAAAATGTATTATTAGGTTGTGTTGTTTGAATTTTATCGAATAATTTCCAGAGAAGATTCAAAATACGTTCTCTTAGTTATTAAAGTAATTATTATAATAATAACAGATAATGTAATTACATTCATGACTTGACCTGTAAGTTCAATTTCAAGAAACATAAATATAACATTTGTTGTACGTTGTGCAAGATCGTGAAACAAATCTGAACAAGATGAATTATGCTCATTTAGTTAATTGAGATTAAAGTTAGGTACGCTGTTACATGCAAATACTAATAATGTTCACAAAAATGTGAAAATATGCCGAATGGATTTAATATTCAAAAGGCTATATTATATAATATTCCCATTCTGACACTAACCACAAATTACTGACTAAAGTATTTAAAACAAATATCTATAATTAATAAATAAATACCTAAGATTCCGAACTTCTCAGCTTTAATTAATTATTATTTATATCTCTCAAATTCCACAGATTTAGTTTCATTGGAAATTGGGCCTCGAATGCACAGGGCTCCAAATATGGAAGAGTGAAAGTCAGGTTCTGCAACTTCAATAAGCTCATATTCAAGCTAAGTGATAAAAGTTATGTCCCCGCACTCGGCAATAAACACGATCACATATGATTGTTAAAACTGAAGCCTGGTCAGTTAAGCTACTGTTTTCCCAATTCAGATTTTATCAATATATTCAAGCAATGCGTATCAAAATGGACCTTTAAAATAAAAGAACCAGGAAAGTGTTGTAATTAGTTATCACTTAATTTAATTTATTATCCTGAAACACTGTAAACATGAAATATATTTAATATTTATTTTGACTCAATTATAAATTAAAAATAATTATATTGAAATGTTTCTGAATAATTTTGTATTTTTAAGTGTCATTTCTTTATGAAACTTTGCCAGAAATGCATATATATCATTTGTCATAATATAATTACAGTAGAATGTATTTATTTACCAGTTTTGGTTGTATCTGATATAATATTATATATTCAAAGTTAAAGATTTCGTTCCGCGTAATAAATGATGAAAAAATGGGATCCAAACATATTAATATTTTCAATTTTTTTTAAGTTGCCATTATAAATTAATAAAATATATTTTTAAATTGAAAAGCAACATAATCCCATGTTACTTCACAACTTACTGGATATGAGGGATTTTTCTGTAAGAATTCTTAATTTTAATATAAATTATCCTCTTATAAATAATTACGTAAATATTAAAGTAATATCTTGTTTGTAACACACTGTTTTATGTAATTACAATTTCATCATACTAAAACAATAATATGAATTTACATCTCAGAAAACTTAGGTGGGTTGCTGAACAGTTCTGACACACCAAAATAAAACTAAAAATTGAATGTAAATATGGAAAACTTCTCCAGAAGTGATTATTGAAATGAAAAATTTACGTCTGATTGCATATTAATAATAAGAAAGTTAGCCAAATACAGACAAAATACAACCGACGATTAGTTTGGTTTTCAGCTATGAGACACTTTATTTTCATTGAGGTTCCGTGTGTAGATGATTATTGGTGACGGAGTTTGATGTCCTTGGTACTGTCTCTAGCATCTATTGTCGAAATCAGCGACAGTTTTAGCTTCACACTTTTATTCATTCTGCATGAAAAATGTTTTGATTTCTTTTATTAATAATGGACTCTCTTATACTTATGTTGTAACTTCTGCCAACAAAATTAAAGATGTGAATATTCTCCCCGCCCCCTCTCTCTCTCTTGTTAATTGATCTCACATAATTCCGGATCCTGTCTTAAGTACGTATTTTCTTAGCCCTAAATGCTTTGTTCGTCAATCTCTTCCTTCCAATCATCTCATTCTGGCTATTTCCAACATCATGTAGTTTCGATTATTACTCGTCACCCTCTACTTGGCTAAATACAAGCCTATATTTTTATGGATTATTTACAGTTAGCGCTATTGAGACCCAATAAACTGAAAATATATCCATTATAATAGAAATATCTGCTTAATTATTTCCGACTTTCCTAAAGAGATCAGACTGGGATCACTTGATTGTCGGGAAGACAACAAGATTTCTGATCTCTGGCTGAACCGCGTGTACATTGCGAAATATCTTTCAATATTGTATACGTTACGCGGAGAACATCTATATAAATGTAGTTTCTTAACATACTCTGTGCTTCTTTTAGAGTGAAGCAAACGATTGTTTGGTTTCCAGCTATGAAACACTTTAGTTTCTTTGAGACTCAGTGTTTTTGTCTCATGTCTGCGGTTAATCCAACATGTTCATGATAACCCAATATATATTTGATCATGTTTGACACGACTTTCTTATTCCTATTTTTCTATATTTATTATAGTGCCCAAGAGTTTGGAATAGTTGAAAATATCTTTGATGGCTAGATATGATGATACGTCTATACCACACTCAATGCCTGATGAGTTGAAGCTCCACTATACCCCAACCATTTGTTGGTTACTTTTGCATAGGTTTTCGGATAAATCGCTGTGATAACTTAAGTGACACTTGCTGGTGTAGGCGTCTGAGATCATGTTTCATCCAGAGCAAAGACTAAAGTTCACGCGATAGGAAGACATCGCCCTCCCAGGTCACGAAACCAGCACCCGTGTCCTACATCGTCCAATCCTACAATGTAGATGGATGTGGTCAGAGGAGATATAAATTACTTTCCCTCTGGAGCTAAATGGGAGCGGAACTCTTTTTTTGAGTCCCAGACATCTGAGACACACTGTAAGTCACCGAACTTGTCGTCGTTCTTAAATGGACCTGGGCCTTATTAGCATCCTGCACAGGGAAAACAAGTTTGCTACCGTATAATTTCTTAACTTTAAAGGAATGCTATTCATTTCTGGTAATCAAGCCATGGCAGTCAACACCAAGACCATGTGTGACTGCCGACTTAAGTAAACGTGCCCATAAAGTACTCCTGTGTGTGCAATTGATGTGAAACGGACATAACTTTATGCTAAGTCAGAAAAATATTTGCGTATGCATTTATTTTAATAGACACGATCTGTGAATGCCAGAAGTACCAGGATGCGGGCTTTTCTCAATTACAGAAAACAAAACTGTATGAACATGAACTTCTTTAGTAATGATTTTAAAAGGTCAAAAATATAGACGTTCAGTGTTCAATGGAAAAAAGATGATAGTAAAAGGTTAACGGATACATCAACTTTGAATATGTTTAATAAAAGATTCGGTTTTATCAACCGGGACAACTGTTTGTTAAAAATACAAAGTTACCCTTAAATTGAGCTCCGCCGTCATCAGGTGACTGGTGTTCCGAGACAATCTCTTGACTGCCCTACCATTAATGTTCTGAATACTGTAATAGTCATTCTGTATTTAGTATGTTAGCTGCACGTAATTTTCAATACTTTTTTGTTATTCGTGTTAGTACCTCAAAATCAGTTGTATACCTTTATTTGGATGGAAGATTGATGAACCCACCAGAAGTGTAGGTTTAAAATATTTTCCATTCTCAAAATAGACATTTTAGACTGCACAACATTATTATTTTTCTAACTCAAGGATAAAAAGGACTATGTACATTCCTTACGTGATTCAGAATTTTATTCAATTTGAGATAACCTTTTGGTTAGTGGCTTGAAATTGTACTTTTGTCCGGCCATTGCTACTCCACTCGCGAAACTTTAGCACGCAGCTATAGAAATTGGAACTTGAATTATTTATAAATTGCCTATCTTGCACGAAGAAATATTATACCTACAGATACCGTAACCATATATTTTTATAAGTAAAAAACTTAACTTTCAAATATCTCACAAACCATCTACCCTTAAGCAGTACACTTTACATAATATATACGGTTTTTTCCTCAACTCTGTGCTACAGAGATAAATCCGATAACAGTGTTTCCCTTAGAGACTACTGGAACGAGCTTAAAACCAACACTATTGTTCTGAAAAGAAAGATGCTCTCGTAAAAGCAAAAGTTACAATGCATTCGTCTTGCGCAGAGACAGTCGTGACAGTAATCGACAGAAAGTGAATGCTTCTTCTAAAAGCGTATCTGATTATACATCTGAAGGCGTCTCGTAATGAAATTCTAATGTATTCGTCGTCACATTTGGTATGGTATTGAAAGCGTTACTCAACTATCATTTGTATCATATAAACATGACCGTCAACACATTATAATGATGCCAAAGTTACGTTATTACGAACCCTTTTCTGGATAATCTTACGGCTATCTACAGTTTGTCAGAAAGCTGTAATAAACTACATTAATCGTTAAAAAAACAACTTTAAATCTGGTTACATCAACATAATAGAGCTCAGTTGCCTTATTCGTCAGAGTGGTGAAGCGGCGAAGGCTTCAGCGATGTCCAGTTATATTCATATCTTGATTACATTCTGATATTGATCTCAAGCAACTGAAGCAACATCGACAGTATGATTATTTTGTACTACGACAAAGATTATAAATCAGATTATCAAATAGACTACAACTTGATTTAATCACTTAACAGTGGAATGCATTTACAAGCGCCAATTGGCAGTTGGATAACATTTGGTTCATACGTTTCCGGATGAAAGCGAATTATTTCGTAAACATTTCGTGGAATATCCTTTCTTGGTAAAGCCCATGGGGCCAGCTCATAGGCATCTGGTTGACTTTCACCGAAGCGCTGATTTAGGTCGTGGCGTCACGAAATTTATTACACCTGTACGTCAAACCGACAGATACAACAAGTACTGTTTCACCGTTGCCAAATCATTGGAATTTGAAACCATTATCTTTTCTTGTACCTCCAAAACAGTTCTGTTGATGTCCTCATTTTGATTAATAACCACGGGACAAAAAATAAATAAAAGCTACGAAACGAAAGGGATACTGTAAAGGATATGTAGTGATCAAGATAAAATTAAAAAATAAAAGAATGTGTAGGATGTAGGTGTATAGACTATATCCTGATCATATTATTAAGTAAAAATGAATTTGAAAATACCGAACAAATTTTACCGCAGTGGAAACCTGAATTCTCTAATTTGCTCAATTCGATCATGAAGTTCAATCGGCTTTGATAAAAAAATACTATACCTGTTAAAAGAGATATATAGTAATCAATGTTTATTAAATTCTTACAATATTTCATAGTAATTCCGTCAATGTTTTCATTTACTCTAAATGCTAATATTCGAGGCAGAAAAGTTAGATGAAAATATGATTTGTGTCAGGGAGAGAATTTAAATTATAGACAAGTTGTCTCTTGATCATAAAACCTATAATTTTTGTTTTACAATTAATTAATTAATTTATTGGCCATACGTCTGAGAAACTTAATAAAGCCATTGGTAAAAATATAATTACACAACGTTTCATTCTTAATTTAGGTCTTCATCAATACATTAGAGAAGGACGATTAAAAATAATTAGTATACATTACCAAGTTATTTAATTAACATCTGACAAACATTGAAATGATAAAAAATCAATTTTGATTAAATTTATTTATATATTTATGCAAATATTAATTGATATTGAATATTTGGCAGATATTAAATAAATTTTGAGAGCTAGTATCCTAAATGTTATCAAATTTTATTTTTATAATATTAATTTTTGACATATATTAATTGAAGAACTTTGTAATGTATTCTAATTATTTTTAATACTTCTGATGAAGTCCTAAAATAAGAATGAAACTTTATGTAATTATATATTTATCAATTTCTTTATTTTTCAAACTTACGTCCAATTTATTAATTTTTTGTAAAATTAAACTATCTGGTAACTGTTATTAAGAAGTCTAATTTTAGTAATAAAACCTTTTAATATATATTTTTCTTTTCCGTATAATCCAGAATTAATTTTCAGTGTATTTATAATTGTTAAAAAAAATTTTGACCTGTAACCAAAAATAAAAATTATTGCTACTCCAAATAGCATTGGGGACGAATGATTAAATGGGTTTCCAATTTACTTTATATATATCAAATTCACAGATTGGTGACTCATTAATCTCTATCTATAATTCCCTATTCTTTCGACAGATGTCAATAAATCAATGGGTTTTCGTTCTACCCTTAACTGTATTCCGTGTCCTGCAACCCAATAATTTGCAGTTCTTATATATTTATTTCTATAAGGAACCATCGTTAAAGTTACATGTATTGTAAACGAAATTTCACGGTTTTCCTACTTTCGCGACCGTTCTCTTACCTTCCGTAATTTATGAGCACCCACAAGCGTCCCTTCTCTGATTTATTCTTCAGTTTCCTTGTTGCGAATATCAAATTAAATTCCTTTTATTTTCAGTATTAGTATTTTAATGTAGCATTTAAGGTTTTCCGGGTGCCATTCCTTCTATTTTTTTATTTTGTATTCTGCGATGTTATTTTAATCGTTTTAAATTTAAATAAATGTTATTAAAATTCTATTGTAAGACAGAATATTTGTCTCGTTGGGATTTCCTGGGAGAGTATTTGCTGGACCTGAGATACATTTACAAATGTTTGTAAATTTTACGTTGAAAAGCACTTTCATGAAAACGTCAAAAGTAGCGAATACGGTAGAGATATCTTAGTTTCTTTCCGTGTAATTATATTTTTATCTACTGTATAGTGAGATTAGATAACAAAAATGTCTATAAAACTGTCTCGTAGCTTTCTTACATTCAAAATTTTACTGCTTTTATTTAAGTTCTCTAAACATACATTCATTTAGCAAGTTTCTGCTCAGACTGACCAAGTTCACAGAATCTCTATGTAATAGTACTAAACACTTGCCGCCAATTAGATGTGTAATGGTTTCATTGTGTATCTCAAAAGACTTGCCTCTAGTTAGACCATATTTCGTAATATTTAAAAACAATTACTTCTTAACAGTTACTTTGAACAATGTCCTTGATATATTTAACTCAGAATAATTTAATTTCTTTCGAACTTGACCGTTTAAAAACGTGTTCTTAATTGACACTGCAAGAGTTACTAACGACAGCTTCTTTTCTATTTGGAGCCGCAAACATCTCGTAAACAGATCTCGTTAGACGATATGTCTCAGCTGACCGATTACAGGCGAACATGACGGATAATTTAGGTCCACCGCCAAGGATGCTCGATACTATCAGTGATTGAGTAGTCTTTCTAAGCGACCACTCAGACACTGGCACGGTCGAAAATGAAGAATTGCACTCTGATTGCAACGAAACTTGGCATTGTTAAAAATTACAGTTCATTTAAAACGATATCTGACAAAGGATATCAAATAAATGTCTGTATAATCCAGAAAAATATCGATGGTGTCAATAATTATAACTGAAATTTCTTTATCAGTTCTGGTAAAACCTCTGGCGGTAAAATTATATATTCAATATGCCTTTCAATATTTTTAATAAAGTAAGCTAGACAATTCATCAATAAATTAGGAGAAGAAACGCCACTTACAAGATTTATTTTTCGGAGACACGGATTTCATACGATCGTTGCGCAATAGGAAGATAACTTTAATTAAACTTAGCGATAGTAAAAAAAAATATTTTCAACATATATTTTTGTCATGTATAATTTTAGTATGCAACAGTCTCGCGAGCTGTGTGACTTGTTGCACCGTTCTGTCGCAAGAAAAAATGTTTAAGTGTAGTTGTATCCTCAACGCATGGAACGTCTGTGATAATGAGCACGCATTTTGATAATACTGTTTTATTACTACCATCCGTGGTTGGCCCATGTGTGTTGATTTATAACATTTATGATATCATCACGAATTCATAATTTCATTAAAGAAACAAAAATTGTGATGAAGACAATGCAGGTTTCAGATTGTATGTATACTTTAATTCAGACGGTTACTTGACGAATGAGGAAGTCATTCCGGATAATTATACGTATTTATTAAAAGTTTAAACATAACTACCGCATCATTAATTACATGGATAAGAAGACGTTAGCATAAAAAGAAGGACAAGTACGAGAACCGCATCAAAATTGTATTACTTTCAAGCGCAAAATCTGTTCTAAATCCACAAACTGAGAATTTACAGGATCTATAAATATAAATAAAACTATCAAAACATAATAGCTTACCAGAATGAGTAAGTTCCTCCACATTACATTCGTAAATCTACGCTCTACCGATGCTTTCATTAAAACATTTCCCTTGCAACGGAGTTAAAAAATTATACTGTCTGATAAACTAACGATTTCTTTACACAGTCTTCTATTGAATCAGTCACTGTTTGCAGTTTGAATGTATTTATTGTCTATCTGCTCTAGTTCTTGTTAAATAATCACCTGTTCAGTAAAAGCAGAAGGCCTGGTCGTTGTATAGCTGGAAAATTTCCTGTAGTGAGGTAAATTAAATAAACTTCCAACAAAAGAATGGCGTCTGGCTACACTTCTTATTCCAAAATTCGATATTGAGTTTTATTACATTGACAGAGTTAATTTTCGCTAGACCTGACAAAGTAATTCCACAGAATTTTTAAATCAACCATTTTTTTATATATATAATAATACATTGTTAGTAGAAAATATTGACTAAAAATGCCATTGTAATAGACTTGTCACTTTTTATAATTTGTATAACTCGTAATTTCATTTTTCTGGTCCTGAGTTATGATATGCAAGTCTGTAGATTAGTATATATACCAAATTTAACTTCAAAATGCCTAGTGTATGATGTCAAGGCAAAATCCTATTCTTAAATTATGTTACTTCTCCTGTTATTGTGAAACATAAGCGGAAGAAACAGGGATAAATATTAAACTACCGTGCAACGAAACCACATAAAGTAGCTAAATCCAAATTAACTGGACGTGGAAACACCAAACTACAGATTACATTTAAAATTGACGACTGTTTCATATAAAAAAGATAATTCCACAGGAAGAAACGACAACCATATCTGAGCTGTCCGCAATAAGTTTCTGAAGAAGACAAGTTTATTGTAATTATTTTTCTTGTATGTTTAATATATATACGGCAACAATCTCAGTATTTCTAAACTCATATTTGCTTATTTAGCATTTCAAAAAGTGCTACTTTAATAAATATTATCTCAGACATTATAATAGATTATGAAAACATAGTAATGACAATATTGCAAATTATGGCGCCCAACGTAGGGCATCAATCTATAGCAATAAACAGAAATGAGTATTGTCAGCAGAAATTTATAATATATCAACGTAAATTTTGTGCAGCAAAAGATAAATTTATTTTCATTAAATAAATACGAACTAGTGTTCAATGTGTGTGTGTGTGTGGCAGCCAAAGTTTTTTTGTAACATGATAACTTTCAATATAATTGGACATTTAATATACAGCAACGACAACTTAGTCAACTTTGACCTTAAAGAAAATATAATGTAGTACTAACAACTAACGGGACTCTTATCTAAATCTAAAAAAGTGTAATTAAAATAGAAAAATAAATGAACAAGTATTCGGTATCGAACCTTAAGTCAGATAAACTGTTTTATTATTAACAATTATGATTTCCGTTTGATTGATTTTTCAAACTTAATAAATACCTCATAGTGAGGTGTAATTAAAAGAGAAAATAAATGAACCATTATTCTGTATTCTGTATCACATAAACTGTTTTATTATTAACAATTATGATTTCCATTGATTGATTATTCGAACTTAATGAAGACATCATAGTGATTGTCACAATAAGAATGTATTTTACAGATATCGTATTTAGTGAATTTTTAAAACTATGGAATGTCCGTGACAATATTTCAAGTGTCCATGTGACTCCGCGCGTAATCAACAAGCTCAAACACACTAGACTCATTTAATATAAGTTGTTGTTGAAAACTTTGCCAGTAAAATTCTCATTTACATAATATTTATATAACGGTTTTCTTCAGGGGAACTCGAATTCGTTGGTAAATGTGAAAATTTTCTGTCAATGTACTAAAGACGCCTTTACCATCAAAATTCATTATATATATTTTTTAAACAAAATAATGAAAGGAGTACTAGAATTGTTTCATCTGACGTAGTGCTTTTAACTTCACTTCTAGGTAAGAAAAGGAACTGTTAGTTGTGTGTCTCATGTTACGGTATTTATCATCACTATATTGGTCAAAACGTCGACTTTATTATTAGCTAAATTTCGTAAAAGTTATATCCGCAGTGTCCGGTTCGATGAAATATCCCGCAAAATATCCTTGAACGGAAATATGTGCTGTATCTGTGGTCAGGAAGAGAACGCGGAAAATCTTACTTTAACACTCTACAGCAACTGAAGATTATGTGATATTGACAACAAAATTGATAAAGAGATAATCGTGGCCTTGCCTTAAATTCGGACCAGGGGATGAGAACAATTTCCATTCCGTTTTATTTGAGTATGCATTAAGCAAATCGTGGAGAGACTGACTGTGTACATAAGCAATCTGATTCAGATTGCAACTTTTCGTCCTTTTGGATAACCTCAAACGTAAAGAGACCAGTCATTACACAGATAAGGCCTCCGACTGCGACCTGGCCTAGAAATATCTCTATTCACAAACAGGATCCGTCTGAATGGATAGAGTATAAGTCATTACAGAAACATTGCCAAATACCTCACGCCATGTTTACTGATTGCTTGTCCGAGAATTGACTAACTTATAAAATACCAATGTATATTATATATTTCAACACTTTTTGCAATAAATGAAAAACATTTACGTCTGATTGAAAATTAATAATAAGAAAGATAGACAAATACAGGCAAAATAAGTGATAATATAAATACCACACAACGTTTCTGGGACCCTCAAAAGGCTTTTGAGTTTTGTAAACTGACGAGTGCAGTTGTGTCGCTCTAGGCTCTTCTTAGCACCTGAAGAAAGCGACAAGGATCCCAGAAATATTGTGTGGTATTTATATTATCACGTATTTTGGCTGTATTTGGATATCTTTCTTATTATTACTTTATGCATGAATTCTACAAAAAATATAAGCTTCCCAGAATTATATTAATATATAATATATAAAAATTTAAATCGAAGTTTGTTCACTATGAATATTAAATGATTCATTCATTGTTTTAAGAATACCAGAAAGGCGCGAGAATTGTATAGAAGTGGTATTCTCGATAATGGAATAATAATTCAAAACGGCAATAACATTGTTTTTTTTTCCCTTAAATGCTTTCAATACCTTTAATTTGCTATTTAATTTTAAACATCTGAATGCTCAATACAACCGAATTTTACAAAAAAAAAATATTTTTGTTTACATTTATATGAAATATATTTTTTCATTATCATCTAAGTATTATAGGTAAATAGAATTCTACTCAACTATATCACAAAAAAATTTATAGTAAATCTGGTTCGATAAACATTGATTTATTAGGAAAATATTCAGCTTGTCTAACTCGACTCATAAATTTCTTCCCATGCTTGCTGATAATGCATTTTAGTGCTTTCAGGCAAATTCAAATTTTACGAAATTAGTCGATCTTAATTTTATCAAGTAGTACTTTCAACAGGCCTGTTATGTTCGGGTTCTATAAATTTGCATTCCTGTGCGGCTATAAATAAGTTGTTGCATACGATTTCTATGGATGGATGCGAAGAGAACTGTTGATATTGGCAAGCTCAGAGGTCGTAAAACTGAGACACCTTTCAAAAATGGAACCTGATTAACGTAACTGCATCATTTCAAAGACATTAATTCACTTTGGTTTACACACTGGATGAAGTTTTAAACGTGCTGAAGTAGTAATTTAAAAGCTACACACACACACAAATCTTGCAATAAAGACATTTCATGTAGGAAAATATCTTGAAGAAATAAAATAATTACAAATTAATTATATCATCTATAATTCTATCATTCTATAATTCCAGAACTGTAAAAATTTATCAGTTACGTGGTTCAACTGAAATACCTTTCCCTTAATACTATTTTTGAGTTTAGAAAGCAGAATGAGTTATTCTGTGAAAAGCAAGAAACTATCGTAGGTGACTTGGAAACAAACCATTTAGAAATCCATATTGTGTAATTATGTTTTCGCAATGTATATTCCTGATGTTAAAGTAATTATCCTTCAACTCAATATGCAGGCGTTTCAATAGAGACGTATGTAAGAGTCAGTAAATACTTCAACCTTTTGCAAATAGTTAATAATGACGATATCCTTAGAATTTCCCCAAGAATTTCCCACCCCTTTACATAGAAAAAATATTGGTCATAGTCCAGATTGACGTTTGCCCGACAAGTCATTTTCCCGAAAGATGGCCATTTACTAAATAAAGCATAATTATAATATTGTTAAAAATACTTAATATGTTAGTTATTTTATTATACATGATGATTGAAAATTAAGTTATTCATTGATGCGTGGAACAATTTCAACCAAACTTGGTACACGCAAAAAATTGCGATAACGACAAAGATTGGTGTCGAATTCAGTGTTATGGAGGTCGATGGGTTTAGTTATGTTATTCCAGCACGATTACATTTTAATTTATGGGGGCGGTAGGAGATTATAATAATAATTTGATATCACCCAAGACTTAACCCTGCTGGAAAGTCAAAACAAAATTCAGCGACTATCATAACACCGCATTCGATACCAATATCGGGCATACTATATCACTACTACCACCTAGGAGTTAAATTCAAATTTCAACCTGCTGAAATAACATAACTAAACTCAGCGACTACCATAACACCGGATTCGACACCAGTCTTGGAAGTTATCGCAATTTTTTGTCATCCCCTTTCACCCCACCACTACAGCCTCCTCATGCCGTTAGGGTAATTTATTTTAGGGTAACAGGCTACATGAGGAAACACATGGTGATAACTTCCCTTTAAGAGCCTAGAAAGGGATTTGAAATGGGGGATGCGGAAGGGTACAGGAAGGTAGTCAAGGGTTAACCAGGGTCCCCGGGCTATATTTTAAGGATCCTACCCAGAATTTGTCTAAAATTGATGCTGGGAAAACCCTAGAAAAACCTGCATCAGATAGGTCGGGAATTGGGTACTTGTCCCACGCCCTTCCGATAGCGGGACAAAAGTTTGCTGTGGGGTCGCAGCAATTGCCGAATATGCTATAAATATGTAAATAGTTTGTCCAGTTTTCCCCTTTTGGTTCTGTTTTCCTGCCTCTGCTTTCTGTTTTAGTAAATATCCATGACGAAATCTCTCCGTTCCTAGCGACAGGAGATGAATACCAGGAAGTGATAAGTGTTGTGTGCGTGTTTCTTAATGATTGTGTGTATGATTGTGGTGACTAGACAAATGTGAACAGATTTGAATTATTTTTTATGTGTGTGTGTGTAACCTATTAATATTAATTCTGTTTATATGTAATTTATCTACTGTACATTTGTGACGAATTCTATTTCCACATTAGATGGCTAATAGTGAATAAATCTATCAATAAATCTATCTATCTATCTTTTTTTTTCGAGGGATACTGTGGAAATCTTCGAAAGACGAGGAGGAGGGTGCGCACTCCTCAACGGTGCCGGATTTTTACCGGCTAAAACCACAAACCCTGGAACTACTTGCGTATTACTTCAGGGTGGTGTCTATTTTGCACTATGTTCTCCGATTAATATTAATTTTATATAATATTAGTCTCTCCTAAGTTTTGCCTTAGCGTCCATTATTTCCTTTGCGTAATTTTCTATACGTCTCCAGCAGTCCTCCGATTTTAGAAGGAGTTTACCCAGGTTTTCAGGGCTTATTTTTTCCTTGAGATAAGAATTTAATTTGTCTCGTTGTATACTCCATGCGTCGCAGTGGAATACTATATGTTCCACGTCTTCCTTCGGATTTTCGCAGTAATTGCATTTTTCGTCATTGGTCTTTTTAAATCTATATAAATATGATTTGAAACATCAATGTCCGGTTAGCACCTGGGTGAGGAAGAATGATACTTCCCCGTGTTTCCTATTGGCCCATGGTGTGACATTGCGTATTAATCTGTGCGTCCATCTGGCTGTCTCTTCCGAGTCCCACAAGATCTATCTATCTATTCCCTTCTCAGTACCTCGACCAATTTAGGAGGCAGCTGGCTGACTGTTCCAATGGGAACAAAGAACAACTCTTACCGTATGCACAAGGTCTCTTTTTTTTTTTTTTTTTTAGGGCAACAGGCTACTTGAGGGTAATCCACTTTGGGCAACTCCCCTTTAATAGCATAGGAAGGGATTTGAAAGGGGGGATGCGGAAGGGTGGAGGAAGGTAGCCAAGGGTTATCTAGGGCCCCCGGGCTATGGTTTAAGGATCCTACCCGGCATTCGCCTTAAGAAATGCAGGGAAAACCCTAGGAAAACCTGCATCAGGTAGGTCGGGCATTTGGTACTTGTCCCACGCCCTTCCGATGACGGGAGAGGAGTTTGCTGTGGGGACGCAGCTTACCCCTCGCCATGCCTTGGCCTGTTTAGGAGGCAGCTGGCCGACTATTCCAATAGGAATAGCGGACAACTCTTGCCGTATGCCCAAGGTCTGCGACCCCGGAACATACACCTCTCAAAACAGACCGAGGTGCCTCGGCATGTGGGAACCTTAGTTCAAAAAAACCAGAGAGATGTGAGAGCATCCCCAAAGGTAGCCCTCGCCAGAGCTCTCTTCCTTCCAGTCCCCGCACAAGGTCTCTCTTTTGTGGTAACTTTATTTCAAGAACCTATAAGGTTCTGCCTGCGAGAGAATAGGCCTCGCAGGCCGTTAGGGGATGAAATTAGAGACTAAAAACATCGAGAGTGACATTGTTTACTGGTTCCTCTCAGATTTATAATTTACTCGGCCCCAAAATAGACCGTTATCGCATATTTCGAAATTTAAACACCTTTCAAACCCCGCCCATAGGAGTGCTAGAGTTATCTTAAATCCACAGGGTTTTTTCCTGGATATTAAGTTATACGTATACCAAGTTTGGTTGAAGTTGTTCCACGAATTAATTAATAAATTAATTAACAATAATAATAATGTGTAATAATATAACTAACATATTAAGTGTTCCAAAGTATTAATATTACGTTTTATTTAGTAGAAAGTGGCCCATCCGGAAAATAACTTGTCGGGAAAACGTCAATCGAGATTTTGTCGGGCAAACGTGCATAGGAGCAAGTGTGTATCGGGATTTTACCCCGATTTACCTTCGGAATGTACTGGTGGATCCACATTTCGTCGGCAGCTAGAAAATGACGCCAGGCGGGTTCCATATTAAATTGAAAGTTATCCAAATAAAATTTTATTGACTAATTTTTAGACTGATTTTAAATTCGTGGTACCTGTTGCCCACTCGTATTATTCAAACATTGATCTTCATGAAGGATATAGTATACTAATAAAATATTTATCGACGAAATTTTTTTAAAATAGGCAGGTATAGGCCGGGCGCCGAAGTGTCGCTCGATGAGCCACAAAATATCGAATAAAATCAGTTTCGAAAGTCGTAGGAAACATGTCAAAAATGTGATTACCTTGTGTCTATTTTTTTTAATAATAAGTGAATCATGTTGTTCCTCTTCTTGTTGCGACGCATATCATGGTAATTACATTCCAACAGCTTTAATTTATTGTTTTCTGTTTTACTGTGATCCTAGCCATATAAAAACAAAACATCGTTCGTATGTTGGAAATTATTATATGTATCAGATGTATGTGCGGAAGCACTGATCTAGTTTCACTTTTTTTTTAAAAAAAAGTCCTATTATTTTACGACACACTAGCTCAGGTAACTTAAAAACTGTAGGGAAGGAAGAGAGTAATATCTGGTATAACCTCCATGGTTAGCAACAATTTAATTAAGAAAGTTGAGAATGGAGTAAATTGAGATAATACTGTCCCACTTAATCTAAAATTTTGATCTAGTAAAGAATATTTCTGTGATAAATGCAGCTTTTAATAAAGCAGCCTTTGTAACTAGTGATTGATAGTACCCTTATAAAATAATTTGATACTTTATTTGAATAATGATAAACATGCTGATACCAAAATAACTTGTCACTGACCGATTAGAGTTTTATTTTAATTCGTAATCACGGGTATTATTACATCAAATCTTCGAATGAAGTTTATGAATTCTTACTTGTGAGAAAAGGGACACTAGTAATATGCATTGGTAAAACAACGAGATATAACAAAATGATACATATCGAAAAGCTTAAAACAGTACAAAATTCTCGAAATGTTGTCCATGTTGTGTGTATAATGGTTAGTTATAAATATTAAAGTGTACCTGCTACTGATGAACGAATCGAATGTCATGTTTATGTCTCGCTGCCATAATGCCATTACTCTACGTGATAAAAATTACATGTACCGCTTTTACCGTTCAAAGCACTCGAGAGTTTGTTAAAGCGAAACTACATTACCAGCGTCGCTGCCTCTTTATTAAAACCAGGAAAAAAAATTGTACACAAAAAAGGAAATATTTCCTACGTGTTGAAAAATCAGTGTGACTTATTTTTGATTTTGTTTTGTTGTGTCAATCAAACTGATTACCTTCTTTAGCTTCAGGCTTTCCCTGAAAGACGATTCACGTTCAAGAATTACGCAGGAGAATTGTTTTCGTACATATTTCAGTGCTCTCCTAACAATTATTGATATTGCGATTTTCATGTTACGAATATAGTTGATGCATATTTTGCGTTTCAAATATAAGGAGGACCACAAACCGTGCTGGCATTCTTTTGGCCCCTTGTCAATTAATTTCGTAAATATTTGGGAAGTTCGCGGCCTTTGCTGAGCGTGGTAAGCAATAATAAACTTTCGAACTTAAAACACACAGAAAGGTGGAATTATTCATATCCTCACCTACGGCAACTTGCGTCGTCATCAGCCTCTTAATTCCCACAAGAATTCCTCACGACGTAATTTGAAAGCCATTGCCATTTGCTAATTATCACTCGTTAGATCTTATCTCGGTTGCATGCGACCGATAGCTCATATGTACTAGTACGTGTTCATATGGAAGTATAGACGAATCACCATGTAATAAGGAGGAATAATTACGTGATGTTTGGATGAACAAAAAATTCTGAAAAGCGTTGGGTATAGGTTCGTAGTTGTTCTGTTTTATAATACTGGCCTGATCCGTTTATTATTTCTCTTTATATATAAAAATCGCATTGCTGTTACGTATTGGTATACAAATTATTTTCATTATAACATAGTTACAATCGATTACTAACGCCCAGTTATCTGTATATTAAAAGATTAATTTTTATCTATATGGTACATTTCCTATTAGGGTTCAGTTCTGATACACAATTGGCTCAATTCTGCCCAATTCCAACTTTCTTTGCATAGACTAGTTATGTCTTTGTGGTAATAATCAGATGGAGTCAAATTTTTCAGGATCTAGATACTTTAATCTGTATTGATGTATTTTAGTAGCATTAATTTCAATAATTTTCTAATTTTAAGCTTTTCGATATGTATCATTTTGTTATATCTCGTTGTTTTACCAATGCATATTACTAGTGGCCCTTTTCTCACAAGTAAGAATTCATAAACTTCATTCGAAGATTTGATGTAATAATACCCACAAAACAAAAATAATATGCATTTCTCTTCACAAGAGTAAGTGGTAACAGATCACAATTTTTTTGTATAGACACTTATTACGATTAGTAACTGTGCATTATGGTTTGAATTCATGAAGAAATTACCACCTATATTACAATGATAAATCATTAGTTTTAGTTGGTTTCTTGTAAAATTATAATTTTAAGGATACGACAAAGAAAAGTGCATTTATACTCTTTATAAACAAATCTTACCAAGACTATTTCGTCTATTTAATGGGGGACGATATAACGATATCCAACTTAATTATATTTTGTTACATGGCTTGTCATGTGAATTAACCTTATTTATACTACAATGCTTCGGAGTTGTGGATTTGAACTATATTCATGTAAAGAAAATTAAAGACTCATTCATGAGACACTACGTTTTAGAACAATATTTTCCAAATACACAAAAGAATGAAAAGGAAAAGTGTTTCGAGATATTTATCATGGATGACGTAATTAGAAATTTTTTAAACAACTTTGGCACCAATCAATGAGAAATGTTTTACATTATTTTCTTTCTCATATTGAGCCACATATTCAAGATTCTGTCGTGTACGAAAATGTAACTTCAACCTTGGGGTCGACAGATCCCAAATATTTGAGTAAAAGTTTCCTTTATTTTCTACTAGAATTTTAATCGTATATGACATTTTTCTACTTATACATATATATATATATAATAATTAGATAATTACAAATTGAATTTAATCCGAATTTATTTAAATATAATTAGTGTAAATTGATCAATAGTCAGAATTTATTTATAAATATTGAAAGTTGAAACGAACTAAAATTCGCAATGTTTCATCCCTCTGTTGAAGGATATGTATGTATGAAAGAAACAATTAAAATATGTTGTACATTGTAATAAAGCAATTTAAAAGAAAAAACTTGAAACATCAACTTCCAAGGTCAAAATCTTAGAAATTTTTGGTTATTATTAATTTTGTTGTTTACAAATAAATTCTGACTTTTGACCAGTTTCAACTGATTTTTGTAATTTAATTCCATGAGGGTTCGCATTTAATGTAAGATTAATATCAATTTATAAAACAGCACATAAAAATTATATTTTCAAGAAACAAAATATATATGAAGAAAACGCCTATTTGAACCAATTTAGTACATATAGTTTATTAAAAGGAAATCCATCTGCATAGGTCTTCAGTAAGACAGAAAAATCAACATTTGTCAGTTAACTATTTATTTAAAAAAACAGGAGCTTTTCGCCTATTGTGGCCATACTATTCTACCATATACGTTACAAAATAAAAACAAAACAAAAAAAAAATTCCTCTTAAATCTATTTGAGACTGTGGATGTTTTTGTCTCGTTGAGGACTTTTTAAGTAAATATATATTTAAGTAGAATTAGTTAAGCAAGAAATCTCAGGTAAATATATATTTTCATTACCAATAATTTGTGATAACCAATTCAAAATGGAAGAATGTAAAGCGTTAGGCTACTTTATTTCAAAGACGACTACAATAAAAATGCATAATAAGCTAAACGCCGCATTGAAAAAAATATTTCAAGTGAAATAAACCAAAGTACAATACTGTCGCAACTTATTCAAATGCTCTCACGAATTTAACTGAAATTTCACACGGGAGGAAAGCAACAAAGTCTATCGAAAAGTTACGTAGATTTTTTTTTAATTATTCACACTATGTATTGTCTCTATTTTACTATTTTATTTAAAAGTTATCTTAATATAAGGATTAACTGAATTAATTAAATTTGAAATATTGTTCATCATTCGGCATATACTTTAGAGAAATATGAGAGACTTTTTAAATCCCATTCCAACACACAATCATACAATCACACATACACACAGACAGACAGACACACACACACACACACACACACCCACCCACACACACACACACACACACACATATATATATATATATATATATATATATATTATTAAATAACAAGTAAGTGCCATCGAATTTTTTTATCATTAATATACAAAATAAACAATATTTATAGATTTTCTGATTCATTTAATATTATATTTGGAACACTTTATTAAATAAATATGTAAAACATGACGATACTGTTCTATTTACCAAGCATATATGCTCAAATCGTATCACACGTGATATATTAAAAAATAATTCTAATGAAAGTGATATATTTTCTACATAGACTATTATTCAGTTTTTTAATTAAAATATATGCTTGGATATTAATAAATAACGGAAATTTCTGATATTAAAACTAATAAATGAATTACATATAATAAAAATCATTGATTCTTGGGTGATACTTTATTATTATTTGACTATACAGATGCATAAAATTCATCATCATTTGAGGGTAATGATCCATAGTGATAGGCGTACGATTCGGCATAGAGATAGATAAAGGTATTAGAACAACGCGTAGTTTCGCAGAGGAATAAGGAGTGGAAAGGAAAAACATGCTTCGGTTGTGTACGGTATGGTTCATTTCTTTCGCCAATTAGGCCACGATCAAATAAACGCCGTGGGCAGTGACATGAAACACACTATGCCTACCGTTTAGGTTGGTCGGCGCCGGCACTCTGGAACGCCATCTCCGATAAACAGAGCGTCGATCTCATCCGTTCGACTAACACACGCACTATACTCAACTCTACTAGTTCTCGGCTTTGCCCTCACTCATGTGTGTTGTCTGCGTGACTGAATAGGCGGGCGCTGCTGGAGCCCTCGTGGCGAAGGGGGAGGGGGGCCGTGCGACTGGGAGGGGGCATCTCAACAGCTGATATATGAAAAGGCCGGCTCAGGTAGCGACGACAGTTACGAGAGAAATAATATAAATGTATATATATATATATATATATATATATATATATATATATGATTGTGCGATGAAAGAGTCCTATCTTGTGTGGAAACAAAAACCCAAGCCCACGAAGTTACGAAAAAGGTTTTCCTATAGATAAATGAAAGGATCCGTTACGCAGACATGTTTGAAATAACCGTTGCGCGGCAAAATTATTCACACGAAGATTATAAGAAGCGTTGATGGGAGAAATAAGGGAAACAAAACTTTTATTTTTAAAAAGCATTCATATAAATGCGTAGGCATTTACTTTATGATTCAATTTCAGATAAGTATTTCCTTTCAAACTTCGAGCAAAGCTCTTCTTCTTCCGGAATGCGAATAATTTACTTTTTATATTTGTAAGTAATTGCCTCAGATTTTATGAGAATCAGAATTTCAGGGCCGCATGTAGGGCCTCTAATAAAGACAGCGATTTTCATAATTTACCAAATTACAAAAGAAAAAAAATTAAATTTATAGTAACAATTTATACCAACAACAAAAACTATAGAAATCTGTAAAGTTATATAAATCTGGCGGTAAATAATATTTACGTAAAGGTTTAGAGAATAAAGTTTTTTTTTGTTTTTACATACCTTTTATTTAGAGCTGCTCTGGTTTGTGCACACGCGTCTCACTTTTAAACACTTTGGACGCCTTTCCACTTTGCTGTCATACATATTGTCACGCTCAGTTTTGCTATAACATCTTTAATAAAAAAAATGACGATATTCAGCCCATACTTTGTTGAATTCGACCACCACAGACAGAAATACTCTCGCTGATCTAAAAGCGTCAAAAATACTCCCAGCTTCCTTTAGCGAGACAAACATACACCACAAAATGTCGTGGAAATTTTCAAACAATCTAAAACGGCCGATATTACAGGTTGAATAAATATTTTTTTGGATTATTGCGATTGAAAGTATTTCTTCTGATGTTGTTTCTGTATAGTTGTATCACCTTTAGGCATAGGAGTGGAGCACTCTTAGGGGTGGGGGTATAGGGGCGTTACATAGAAGTAAACCACAAAAAAACGAGATTGGGGTCGAATCCGGGGTTATGAATGCCGCTGAGTTTAATTATGACATTCAACTTGGCGGTTTAGTGGTACTTTTGACTGTCTCAACGTAAATGAGGTATTTTAGTCTTTCTTAAGTACTTTTTTTTCTCTTAGCATTCCGGGAGTGTTTTTTACTCTCAATGGTACCGGGGGTATGTTTTACATTCTTTTGTTACACGAAGAAAATTTTATTCGCTTAGGGCACCGGGTGAATAATTTACTCACTTAAATTATAAGAGAGTAAATTATACGCCCGGTGCATTTTTTATTGTAACCAGGATATAAAGTTTATTTTTTCAAGTGTATGTTAGAATATATTTGGTAGATGAGTGTTTCTCTAAAGGCACTGATAGGATATGATGAAATTAACGTTTCATATGCATATGTAACTTCTTAACTAATACATTAATGTGGAAGTTAATACTTTCTGCGGCTTATATAAATATCCGGGCAACGCCGTCGACCCAGCTAGAAAATAATAAAGAATGTGAAGCTGTGAATCACGTGAAGAATACTTTTCTATGGAGTTTACCACAATACATTTCATAACGATATCTTGGCGACATTCTTACCTTGATTCAAGAAGGCGTGTAAACTTATTGATTCTTAATAAATTACAATAATTCCTCCCTTGATCATTTTATATGTCCTAGATTGAGGAAACGGGGCGAATTCTCGTAAATGAACAATATAGCCAAAAACCTAAGAGACCCTACTGGTTTGGTTTTTATCAATACTAAACTTAATTAGTTAGTAATGGAAATCAGACTTGGAACAGATTAACTGAGGATGGAAAATATTTTCAGGTTATATATGAAAGTGTGAATACATCAATACTCAACACAACAACGTATAAAAGGAAGTAATAGCCATTCCACGAAGTAGTATACGGTACTTTACGAGATGGCCTCCCTCTGGGGCTTCTCGACGTCAGGTCGTTAATCGAAGTAGCACATAAAACAAAAAGAAATCAGAGTGAGGAAAAACAAAACAAATCTTAGTCTATAAGTGTGTAACATAAATGAAGAATCATTTACTGCCTAGAATTCAGTCCTGTAGCCCCGAGTTATTGGTCCTTATTTCGCGAATAACATTTGGAAGTCGAAGTACATATATTGATGAGCACCAGAAGAATAAGTTCTTTTCTCGAAGTTTGAAAGAAAATACTTTTCTGAAATTGAATGTTTAATATGGGAGATGAGTCATGAATATTTCATATCGAGTTCATATCCACATCATAATGGATATAAATACAATGGTAATTAAATTCAGCTATACTGGAATGATTATGAGGCCGGTCTTTACGGTTGAGTAGGAAACGTTCTAGTTGTAGCTCTGGGCGCGGTCACTGTGTTAAGCTTGCATCAGCTATAAAACATTTCACTGCTGGACGCCTACACTTTCTTCGTTACTAGACGCGTAACCATCTGATAGCATGGTAATAGGCCTCAAAGTGTGGAATATAAGCTTCAGTAATTCTAATAAATTCAAACAAATTAGAAATGAGAGAAATGTGCCAGTACAATTATTCTAGGAAAAGTAAATAGTGTTTTAGTAATTAGTACCAAGACTGCTGAACACTGGCTGTTTCATCCTTGAAGCAACAAATTTACTTAAAATACTGAATTACCATTTAGTTAACTATATTATAAAACATTGCAATAAATATTGACTGTGGGGTTTTCTAACAGCAGAGTTTTCTAACATTGGTTTAAATTTGTACTTCACCTGCTTATTTTACACAATTAATGGACAGCGTAGTTACTTTTCCGTCTTTAGATAGTACTGAAATTCCTCAATTTTCAACGACCTCGTCATTATCTGAAATGTATATGAGTTATACAGTTATACTTTTATGGCATCAATTGAATCAACCAATAAATAAACCGGACAATATGTCAGAAATAATTTAATAAAATTCAATAAAATGCCAACCGTTTTGTTCGTTTTCTCCGAACGTCTTCATACGCACAGAAATAAAATAACACATTTGGTATAGACGAAATATAGAAGTATGAATATTTGAAAATTTAAAGAAGACATTTTACATATATATATATATATATATATATATATATATATATATATAGTATTATTATGTGAATATAAAACAAAAAAATACTTACAATTTACGTAATGCAATTAAAATAAAATTAAGGAGATAAATTTCCAAAAACTTGTGTTTTTCACCCACAATGCAGTCAGAATACTTTTGAGCGTAGCTTTTAATCTTATTAAAAATGAAAAGTTTGTTGGTATATATTAATTTACAAGATAAAAATACTTTACAATAACAATGTATCATAAAGTATATTTAAATTAGCCTATTTTTTATAATTTTTGACATTAGAATGTATCTATATAAAGTATTTTATTTTAAACTTCCGTACTAGAGGACTTCAAATAAAAGTAACGTAACGCTGAGCCATTTTATTTTATTTTTTTCTGGTCTGTTTGTTGGTTTATTTATTTATTGAGCATGAGTTCTGTTCCAGGAATTTATTAAAAATAATAAAATAATTTCAAATTGCGGAACTCAGAGTAGTGGGAGCCCTCTCCAGGAGGGTTCTGCCTGCGAGAGAACAGCTCCCACAGTCTTACGACACTCCAATCACCAAACTTAAGTAACAAGGATTGTAGAGACGTTGTGTTGCATTTAATTTTGTCTGTTATTTGGATATGAACACTGACGAATTATATTTTATCGTTTCATATTGAATAGTTTGAGACGGAAAGTCAAAATATAAAGTAAGAGTAAAGGAATGACTAGTGGAATACAGCTTAAGAAATATAGGGTAAAAAGACATAATTTTAATTTTCGAGAATCTAAGAATACTGTGGGTTGAAACTTCCTAAAAATGACGTCATGTGCTTTACATTATTTAATATTATAGCGTAGCTCATAAAGTATGAATACTATATTTCAAATGGTTTATTTTAACTAATTAATTACTTTCTTGTTAAAAATAAGCTAGTAAAATTTCTTAATTCAGATTCCTTCAAATTTTGGTAAAAATTTAATTTATACATGCATTTTATTTCAAATAAAAAAAAATAATAAATATCTTTATCAACGTATAACATGTCTAGCGGATTAAACCAGACACTAGATTCATAAAATAAAAGGATAGGACCACTTTAAACTTCTGGAATTTTCTACTTAATCATCATGACGTTATTAAATTGCAACAGTTCATTTTTGTCCGGTAAAAAAAAAATTGGTGAGAATTATTAACATTAAAGAGAGGAAGAACTAATCCAAAATATATGGGAAAATTACGGGGAATCACTCAAAGCTAAAATGAATATTTCCCGCTTGTTTTACTTCCTCGTCTTCTTATTTACTACTAGCTGGGTGCCCGGCGTTGCTCGTGTACTTATTTATATAAACTCGAAAAAGTATTTAATTGATTACTTAAATATATTCCTTGAGTATATAATTGAGGATATAATCGTCACTCAGTCTTCATACATTACGAAATATTACATTGATGTAATTGTTAGCTGGACTCACAACTAATACAGCGCAAGGATGGTAAAGTAGTTCGTATTCTTCTTTATTACCATTCGATGGAATATTGCTGTATAAAATTATACTTTTTATTTAAAGAAAATATTTCTGCTTTATTTAATTCCTAATAATCTCCTTCGTTCGTTGCGTAGTAACGTCTCTCTCTCGCGTGACGTCATTGTCCCTTGGCGCGCAGTAATTTAATATTTAATGATCACGGTTTTTAATTATAATTCTTTCCACATGTATACTTTATATTAAATAAAAACATTTCTGCTTTATTTCATTACGAAATACAGAACTATATTTAGGATGCGTCAATGTCTTGAAAACTTATGACGTCATCGTCTCGCGCAGTAATTTAACACTAATTCGTAACTTATTTCAATTATAATTATTTCCACGTTTATTCTAGGGGTTTCTCACCCCCACAGTACCGGTTCTCGATTTTGGCAGAATTCGTATACCAATTTTTGTTGCATTCTGTCCACGCGATAGAATTTGTATAAAGAACAACGTAAATACAAACATACATACATACAAATATACTCCCTTTTTTATTATATAGATTTTAGTCGTAGTATACGTATTTAACTTTTTTTTAACTAAGTTCATAAATTCTGTCGTGAATTGTGTACTGCTGGCAGATAGTGGCTTCACGAGAGCAGCGCTGTTTTTGATAAGAATCTGCCTTGCTACAAGAGGCACACCGGATATGGAGGCAGCTTTCCATATTCAACGGTGTCCCAGGTCACCACGGTATTTATAGAAAGTAAGTTCCCAGGTACAGCGGCTGTTTTGATCCGATCTAATGCACTCGGTTATCGAGTAATGGTAATTATTTACTGAATATTCAATATTGCTTTGGAAGCCAAATAATAAGATACGATCAAACAGCAACATTTGCGACGTGAAATACTGGTGATATCACGTGATTTTACGTGAATTTGAGATTGTCGTTCATGTCTAAGTCTCTAAGCACATTCATGATGCTTACCGAGATACAACAGTTCATCTAGCAATATTTTTTACTTGTCTAAATGCACAACGAGTATGATTATTTTTACTTTCTGATTTCTTTCTACGTCGTATGTAATTCTTAACAATTACATACGTAAGACTAATTTTTTTTGTATTCAACATTTTAGTCGATAAAATTATGGTGACGAATTTTTTGTTCGAAAATCTTTCTACAGCGAGGTCTAGCAAACGGCTTTGGGCGCAATTAGAGCGAAATACGCATGAACGCCAGATGTTTGGCACATCCTGTGGCCCAAAAATATTATTCTTCCTGTCTGGAAAAAATAACAAGAATTTTTTTCCAGCGTACATCGAACTCTAAGCTGTTTACAAGGAGACTTATAAACGGGAATCGTTTTAGAATTGGCTTTGGGGAGCAAGGTTTTAAATTATCTCACACGGAAAAGAAGTAGTGAGTATACGCCTATATCAGTCTGTTAGCGAGTCATGGAAAGTAAAAGAAATTAGTTAGTAGTAAATGAAACTACTGAAGGCAGTGGTTATTAGTAAGTCGGGGAATATATGAGAATTTAGGTAGATGGTGATATGAGATCCAGGAAAGAGGCAGTTATTTTGTATAGTTACAGGTTTGGAGGTTATACGAGGTAGATGAAACCTTAAGCAGGAAAATGACATTAAAAAAAACATGTTGGGGCCGAATTATAAGCAGAATTTAGCAATCCAATGCCTACCTTGCTAAGTGCGTTTGTGGAAACAACACAACTTGTAGCCCCCCCCCCTACCCCCCGGAGAAAAAAAAAGGTTTCCGTAAAGATAAAATATAGTTAACTTTTCAAATTATGAGCACAGAAGTCCAGCCCCAAATGACTTATGGAAAGGAGTATTTTAAATCTGATCAAAATTAAATAGCGAATGTATTCCTAAAATAATTATTTATTATTATTGTACTTGACATATTTTAAAAATGCTAATAGAAGTAAAATGAAATAATATTATACCATATATATGATGTATTTACCTCAAATTTTGAAAGGATAAACAGTTAAAACTGTTCTAGATAAAATTCTCGGGTTTCAACCAGGGCCAATTTTTTGTTGAATAACAACGTTTCGACGGCAAGCTCCGCCGTAGTCATCGGTTATCACCGGGAAAGCCGTCGCTCTCTAATAGTTAAAACTGTATTAGTTTGAACCCGATGAAACTTTGTTTGTGGTTCGATAAAATGTTCTTTACGTGAAGTAGCTTAGATTTATATTTATTATTCATTAGTCGTCGGTCGAGGAAATAGGATACGTCATAATATAAGATTACAAGAAAACAATCAATTATTACTATTACAAAGTTTAAAAACAAAACAAAAATTGTACTTAAGAAATATATATATATATATATATATATATATATATATAATTTAAAACACCGTTAAAGATATTAATATAACAGTGATTAAATAAATATTAATAAATGTCAATTTACTTTTGGCGGAGTTTCCAGCAGCAAATCTTACTTCGATTCCTTCAAATCTATATAATAAAAAAGGGAATATATTTGTATGTATGTATGTTTGTATTTACGTTGTTTTGAATACAAATTTTATCGCGTGGACAGAATTTAACAAAAATTGGTATATATATTCTGCCAAAATCGAGAACCGGTACTGTGGGGGTGAGAAACCCCTAGAATAAACGTGGAAATAATTATAATTGAAATAAGTTACGAATTAGTGTTAAATTACTGCGCGAGACGATGACGTCATAAGTTTTCAAGACATTGACGCATCCTAAATGTAGTTCTGTATTTCGTAATGAAATAAAGCAGAAATATTTTGATTGAATAAAAAGTAAAATTTTTTCCAGTATTACTCATCGAATAGTAATAAAAAACAATACGTAACACTTTACTTGCGCAAAGTTAATTTGGAATAGTAAATTATCTCTCTATCTTTGATAAAGCCAATATGGCGCCTTATAATGCATTCAAATGTGTGTCGGTCGAGATTTATAAAATTTCATAATATAACGTACTATTGTATCCTGTATAATATTTCAGAAGATAATAAGATTTGTCTAAGGTACGACTGCTGAATTATATGTTTGTAACTATAAAAGTATTGAAAATGACGTACGGAACTCCGAAAGTTTTTATGGTCGTTATTCAAATTATGCACCATCAGTCAAAGGTATGTACAGAAATAGGAACATTTTAATTGAATTAAAAGTACAATTAATTATACTTTACGCAACGTATTTCTATAAATTTGTATAAATGTAAACAAATTATTGAGTGCAATTTGTGTCGTTAAACAAAATTTTCAGGTTAGGTTAACACAAATTTTTTCTGATTAAATTCTTTGTGAGGGAATAATTGTGATAACATATTTTATTTTTTGAGTTATTTTTGAATATATTAAAATCAAAATATTTAAATTCGATGGAAAGCCTATAATATAGAGCTTTTTACCAAAATTTAATACACTCTTCATATAATTGTAGGTTTTTGCATAATTGCTGTGCATATCATGGCATTGTTGTGTATTGTATGTTTTTGTTCATTGTTAAATTTGATGTATTTTCCTTCTCTAAGTAGCTGACAGTGAATAATAATATTGAATATGTATATATATATATATATATTAGGTAGGGTCATTATCATTTTTAATAAATAGGGCTTACAGCTGATTTTGCCTTGATGTTTCTCATATAACATATTCATACACATTATTTAAAACAATTCCCAAATTTGTATAAATACAAACACACACACAGATATATATATATATATATTACATAATAGCTCATAAATGGAAAAATATTACATATGTAAATTTAACTAGCTCTTCCCAAATATGGAATCTAAATTAATGTGCACTACGTCAAAAGTTCATCTGATTGAGATTAATATATGTGATGTTAGGTAAGTCAGTTCTAATTATTGAAGCTGATAAATCCATACTGAAGAGTAAAAACATAATTAACTATACATATAGAACCGAATGGTGATAATTTTGTTTTCTGAGATATGTCATAGTCATAAATATTAAGTCATTTGGATAGGAAATAGAGACAGATTCATTAATATGTTGGGTTTTATCCATAAAGGGGTTAATATGTGATGGTCTTATGCCATTTACATCACGTGTTAACCATTAACCATATAGAATTAATTTCTCTACCAGGGCAATATAAATAAAAACCCTGTCAGTTGCCTATGTAAGAAAAAATCATGTATGTTTGTACATTATTTATAAACAATAAAACTTGTGGATAAATTGCAATAATCCTGGGTAGACATATTCTTAAAAATCTGGAAAAACTGTGGGGATAAGACTTGGCGAGGGTAGCGGGGTTGTAAATTAATAAAACAACAGGTTAAAACAGTCAATATTTGCGTTGAGTAATTATTTGTCGGTGTCATTGGATTTGTTAGTGTTTTTCTGGATGCTGTTTGTGTATAACTTCACCCCCTTCGGCATGAGAAAGGAGGACCCTTACGGGTGGGGGTGGAAATATTCAAACTTGCTAATATTGCAGATATTTTAGGCGGATAAAAATTTTTTGGGGTCAAAGAGATTTATATTGTTTCTACAGATGTTATATAAGTATAATTTCAACCCTTTTTTACTATAGGAAAGGAGCACTCTTACGAGTGTTAGTAGAAAATAACGCGTATACAACCGAGATAGGTGTCAAATCCAGGGTAATGGATGTCGGTGAGTTTAATTTTGACATTCAATTGACCATTTAACCTCGAGGGGCGGAGGGAGACGGGGGTTGAAATTTAAAAACATGAAATTACGGCCGATGTTAGCGTTGAATAAATGTATTTAGGGTTAATTGATGTTATATAAGTATAATTTCAACCCTTTTTTACTATAGGAAAGGAGCACTCTTACGAGTGTTAGTAGAAAATAACGCGTTTACAACCGAGATAGGTGTCAAATCCAGGGTAATGGATTTCGGTGAGTTTAATTTTGACATTCAATTGACCATTTAACCTCGAGGGGCGGAGGGGAACGGGGGTTGAAATTTAAAAACATGAAATTACGGCAGATGTTAGCGTTGAATAAATGTATTTAGGGTTAATTAATTTGATAGTATACTCATGTTATGTGTGTAAAATTTCAACCACTTGCAGCAGGAGGGGCTGAACGCTTACGGTTGGTGGTGGAGGGGAGTTTCACAGAAAATAATGCTAAAACAACCGAGATTCAAGTCAAATCAAAGGTAATGCCTGACGTTTAGTTTATTTACGACAATTTCGGCAGCGCTCGAGGGTTGACTGTGGTGAGAGGAGTTGGGCGGGGGTAGAAATTGTAAATAATGTTTTTAGGCCGTTTATTGCGTCGAATAGATATATTTCGGGATCAATGAGATTAATAAAATTTCTCTATATGGTATCCGTGTATAATTTCAACCCCTTTCAGGATTTGGAGGGGAGCTGCCCTTAGGGTTCGTGGTGGAGTGGCATTACAAAAAAATAATGCAAAAACAATCGAGATTAGAGTCGAATCCAGGGTTATGGTTGCCGCTGAGTTTAATTATGACATTAAATTCGCCATTTAACGCCAAGGGACGGGGTGGTCAGGGTGGAAATTTTGAAACATGTAATCGAGTTCCGTACTTGCTTTAATAATTATTTTTAGCATAAATTTGATTGATAGTATTTCTACAACTTTATTTTTGTATAATTTTAACAACTTTCAGTTTGTAAGGCGAGCACGGGTAGGTGTGGAGGGGTGTTACAAGAAAATAACGCGAAAACAACCGAGATTCGAGAAAAATCGGGGTTATGGATGTTGCTGAATTTATTTATGACAACCTGGTTAACGCGTAGAGGCGAGCGAGGGTGAGTGGGGCTGGGCGGACGTGGGTGGGGGTATAATATTAAAAAATGTTAACCTATCGATAGTTACGTCAAATAAATATTTAGCGGTGTTAATGACACTAATAATATTTTTTAATATATTCTGTGTATAATTACAACCCTTATCGACTCGAGAGGAAAGAACCATGAAGGGTAGGTTTCATTACATAAAAATAACACACAGAACCGATATAGGAATCGAATATGAGGTTATGGGTGCCGCTGAGATTAATTATGACATTCAACTTGCAGTTTAACCCCCATGAGTGGGACTGAAGAGAGATAAAAATTTTCAAACATGTTAATCGGCCCACATTTGCGTCCAATAAATATTTTTCGGTATAATTTAAATTCATTATATTAAGGTCGATATTCTCTGTGAATAATTTCAATCTCTATCGCCATGGAAGGGGAGCACGCTTTCGGGTGGCGTTTGGTGTTTCGTTACATGAAAATATCGCGAATAGACCAAAATTTTGTGGTTATGGATGTCGATGAGTTTTATTGTGACAAACTGAATAACGCGCGGTGTGGGTGGAGGGGGCCTGGACGGGGGTAGAAATTTTCAAACGATGTTTCCGACCGATTTTTGCGTGGAAATTTTTCTTTGTTTAACCTACTGTAGCGGGCCTGGAAATTTTCAAACATGTTAAAACGACGATATATTCGTTGAATGAAACTATTTCAGGGTCAATGAGTTCAACTTCTTTCGGAATGGGAGGAGAACATATTTGGGGATAGGGGTCGAGTTGTGTCATAAAATAACGCAAAAGCTACTTAGATTGGAGTCAAATCGGGGGTTATGGATAAACGACATCTCGGGCAACGCCGGGCACTCAGCTAGTATGAAGAATAAATAAGTCAGCAGTCAAATTATACAAGATTAAAATTGTAAAATAATAGCAAAACTTGATAGGATACCAGAAAACTATTTCATTAAAATTCGTTCCTGTCTACGAACTCTTTTATGGAGTAATATTCTCCATTAAATAACAAAGTTTTACAATTTTTTATAAATCAATTTTGTGTAATTAAAGGTTTTATTTAGTTCGGAAGGCTATAGTTTAGATTTATTTCGGTATAACGAATGCTTGATACAAAAAGACTTAGGCGATGTTTTTCAATGTGGAGTTCAGAGCGACTTCTAGTGCTATAAGTGAACTTTTATTGACTTAAAAGGGTAAATAGTTAAACTGTATTAATTTAAGTCAGATAATATTGTGCTGATTGATTCATGAACGCTGACCAGTTTTCTTATAATTGATTATTTTTCAGGTACTTATTTGATTTTCGAGCTTAACTGTGTGTGTGTGTGTGTGTAATTTGGCTATCTTGTTCTGCCTTTCCGCATCCCCCATTTCAGTCCCTTTCCTGTGATATAAAAGGGTAGTGGCCACTATGTGGGCTACCCTATATATAGCCTGTCTATGCCTTAATCTCCTTCTATTTTCTTGTTTATTGTGTGTAATTAGTCTGTGTACAAGTTTGAGTTCCCTAGACCTAGCGTCAAAGCCCATTTAAACGACAGTGACCTGTCATCGAGCATTGTGATTTTTATGTGTTGTCTCTCGTGTATCTATTTCGTAATTTCCTCACATTACTTGGCTGAAGATACGATCAAAGCTTCACTTTGTCGAAGGGATTGCTGGCGCCCACCCTCAGTGCATTCTGAGTCGATTGGTAAGTCAGCTCAAAAGCCACACATTAAAGGTCAAAATATTTACTCGTCGTTTGTCTCATCCCACATACTTATTATCTTTTGGGAAATCTTGCGAACGAATCTTGTACGACGAGGTAAGTGCCAAGGATATTGAGTATTACCACAATCATCTGATCTTTGTTTACTTAGAGACGCTTCGAACAAGGCCGACCTTGGAGGGTAGTCTCTGGAAAGACGACTGGCGCGTTGGGAATTTACAATATATATATATATATATATATATATATATATATATATATATATATATATATTGTAATACTAATTAAGGAGCCCATTAATTGTTTAAATAATTGGATTATTTAGCGGTACAGATTCTTAGAGACGACAATGACGGCAGGCTCTTTGTCGGCGGTCTTTGTTGCGAGCTGCTACGCCTGGCTGAATTCAGTCTGGCGGATATTATGGTCGAGAGAGGGAGCAAAATTTAAGAGTATGAACAGCGTGGCCCAAACTTAAAAATTCAACTGAGAGACTTATATGTTTTAAAAATCCAAATAAAAAAGTCTGGACGGAGAGACACGTTATAAAAACCGCAAAGCTGAACAAAAAGTTTAGCGCCACATTTAGATACATACGAGAACCGAAATAACATTTTTCCGCATAAAGGAATTGAGAAATAATACGTCCGACTGTTGACCGGAGGTGCGGTCGATCGAGTTCCTGGAGGAATAATACAAGAACTACAACCGTGTGTTTTGGCCATGATGTGTAGAATCAGTGATTTATGGCGTTTTTAGTGAATTGTGTCCCCAAGCTCCGAAAACTAAGTCTGGTACCAGCAGGACATTTGTAAGTGAAAACCAAACTAATTAATTTCTGTATACGGTAATTAAGGGTAATAGTCAGATTTCGTTCTTTTAATTTGGTTAGATTTCGTATTCCGTTCGTTTCAATTTGATTGAATTGTTAATTACTTCATTTATAATTTTTGATTGTTCTTACTTATCAAACCCAGTTAAAGACCCTGAGAAGAAGAAATATTAAATTTAATTGTTTGTGAAATATAAAAGATGGTATTTTACTTTGAACGCCACCAATTATAAATAAATAAATATTTGTTTGTTAATTTTGAAATTATTGAATTCGGCGTGACAACCTAGGACAAATCATTCGTAAAAACTAAATGAACACCTGTTAAATTAATCCGGGGCAATTTAATTAATTATTTCTTTTAATAATTACAATATATATATATATATATATATATATATATATATATACCATATATATATAATAAATTATTTCTTTTAATCATTACAATATATATATAGACTACAGTCGTATCTTAATAATTTAATATTTTTATTTTATATTAATTATAATTTCTTCCATAGGAATTAATTTCCGATTTACACATAAATTGTGTCAATAGTGTTTAAAACATTACTGTGATATACTGATTTTCACTTTTAGCATTTATTGATCACGATCGTGCAATTTTTAATTAAAAGATCGGATTTTATCCATCAGTTTTTGTTTTTCTAAAATTCATCACTAAGTGCTATTTTATAGTGCTACTCGTCAATTTAACAGATTGATGTGAATTGAGCGGGGAATTTTTTTCCAATTTAGTTCATTAATAATATTACATATATTTAACCTCATTCTAATGGACGATATACCAAGACTCTATTCCTTGATTGGTGAAGTATGTTGATTTTGCACTGCAGCAGTGTTTGAAGTGAATCCAAGGAAGAAAGCTGAGTTTGGAGTTACCTAAGACAAACCTTATATCTACTTACATATTTGGGCATAATTGTCAACATCGATGAAGGACGTTTTCCGTTACGGATATGTAAATGGTAATTTTGTGAACGGTGTCGTCTCAAACATTTATTGGCAACGTCCTGTGCATTCAGAAAATGTTCCCTAGTTAATTGTCGTTATATGAATCGCCGAGATTAATTCTCGCATTAATCATGGTGGTTAATGAAATTTAGTGTTCCTCGTCGTGGTTGACAAAAAGTTACCCGGAGTGAGTAGTTTTGACCATCTCAAGATTGCGAGTGTATTTTTTATTTTCTTAAGGGACCAGTTATATTTTTGTGTGTAGTTAAATATTGTATTTTTTTTCTCATTGAAGGTACCGGGACTCTTTTTAGACTTTATTAAGTTAGCGAGTATTTTTCACTCTAAATTCGACGTGATTTTTTAAACACTCATATTTTATGTAATAGGAGAATTCCTGAGTTTTTAAAGTACCGTCAGTCATCATACTTATTTAAAGTTAGATTCCGAGGGGTTAGGTCGGGGAAAGGAACGTAAATGGGTAAATAATGTTCCAAACACTAACTTTATTGATGCCGATTAAAAGAAATGTTTACAAATAGGTCAATTTTTGTCTACTCTCTTAAAGGACCTAAATTATTGTAATCACCAGAAACAGAGACCATTTTGGGCCACAACAATTGCCAAATATACAAAATATAGATAGCAAAAAAAACAATACTCCACCGCAGATGCTAATCTTTAGCAAAAACTAACAACGATATGACAAACAATTGTTAGAAGTACAATAAAATATAGGAAATATTATAAAAATAAATATATAGTTTGAATATGTACCACTTTTACTCAATTTGTAAAAGTTAGATTTGGTCACTTCTATGAAAATATATTATTTTACAACAGTTCGAAATTTTATGGTGGTTGATAAATAAAATTGACCTCAATTAATTAATCTTGACCTCACGCAGACCCACGTAATTGCTCGTTTGACGAAAAAGATTTCTGGCTTCTGAGACGTCATGTTCACATTTGGCTTACCCCTATAAATGTTGTAAAAGAGTGTCACGTGATACAAAATATGACACACCTACGGCGGCACAAACATTTATTTTAATGGCGACCATCTTAAGCCGCATCAGGAGCAACAAAGTTAGTATCAGAAGATAAGAGAAGTAGAAAATATAAATTAAGCAAGAACCTAAAGAAACGGATACTAAATGAAACACTGTTTCATTCATCATATACATTCAAACAAGAAAATGTAATTAATTACTTTCAGATTAACTGTGGTATTCAAAGTCGGTTAAGCCCCCTTTATCCATTTTCTTAAAATTTTATTAATTCTATCTTGTTGTTTAAATCAAAGAGTAAATAAAATATTTCAAAGAATATTGTATACTTTATCCTAAAGCAATAGTCCTCACAGATTAACTCCTCACTATCCATAAATTATGCAAAACCGAAGCTTTAAACGAAATTCAATTGCAAGCCCAGCGGACACTCAGTAACCGAAGCTGGAAAAACTAACATACGCGTGGATTCCTTCGAACCAAAAAGTCTTTGGAAAAGCCATCGCAGACTTAGAAGCCAAGAACGCCACCACAAACACATCCAACTCAACTGAAAACTGAATAACATCGCACTGGACATCTGGAGACATGAAAAATGGAAAGTTCACCAGCACTTGGAATCCAAATCAAGAAACTACTATTCACAACCAGCTAACTTCTACACCATAAAAATAAATCCTTATTTAAAAAGATAAGACCTAATTATTGTCTCCAGGGCCCGTACCGGTCACTCCAAGATTACACACCTTCACCCAATCACTAAGGACCTATTATCCCAATGTAACACCATCATTGACATCAAACGTATCATTAATGAATGCAGAAAATTTCATCAAGAACGGAACCTCATATTAGGAAGCCAGAACGAAACTGTCTTTTCCCTCCAATATAGAATATATAAAAAAGACCAAATTTAAAAAATACAAACGTCTATTGATTAATATAATGCAAACCAGTGTATAATGGCCAATAACCAAATGAAATAAAAAAAAACCTTAATCTTTTTTCATTTTAAATAATCAGATCCAATTGATTGTTGTCAGAGACATGATGTTAGTTACCACTGTGAACAAAAAGTAAGGTGAATTTATTTATAAAATATAAATTCTTTATTTATTCTTACAAATCAATTTAATTCCCATCAAAGTAATCCCCGTCCGATAAAACGCACTTTTTCCAAAGCCTTTTCCAGTCCTCGAAACAGTCGGAATAGTCTTTTTCCGGTATAGCCTTCAAGATCTTCTTCGATTCGGTTTTTATGTCCTCAACCGTGTCAAAACGGCGTCCCCGCATTGGCCTTTTGAGTTTGCTGAATAGCCAGAAGTCGCACTGAGCCAAATGAGGCGAATACGGTGGTTGCGGAATGATATGAGTCGAGTTTTTGGCAAAAAAAGTCGCGAAGAAACAATGCATTATCGTGATGAAGGAACCAAGACTTGTTCGCCCATAATTCCGGCCGTTTCAGACTAATGGCTTCACGCAAACGACGCATAACGCTCAAATAATATTCATTGTTGACAGTTTGGCCCGGCGGAAGGAATTCATAGTGCACCACACCACGATAATCAAAGAAAACTGTCAACATGACCTTGATTTTTCGGTCTTGCTTCACCTTTTGCACTATATTCGCTGGATTGGTTGGTGGTTTCAGGGTCTTATGCGTAAATCCAAGTCTCGTCTCCAGTAATGATGCATTTCAAGTGGTCCTGATAGACAGCAAAGTTTCACACACATCAACGCGACGCTTTTTTTCCAAAAAAATGAGCGATTTTGGCACCAATCGAGACTTGACGCGTTTGAGACACAAAACATTCTTCAAAATGGTTTGGGCTGAGCCAAATGATATTCCAACACTATCAGCGAGATCTCTAATAACCGTCGACGATTTTAAAGCACCAAATCTTTGATTTTTTGGACGTGGCCCTCGTCGGTAGACGTTGATGGTCGTCCAGAGCGCGGTTCGTCTTCAACGCGTTCTCGGCCCTCTTTGAACTCGTTGTACCACTTATAAACGTTTTTTTGTGCCATAGTTTGATCACCAAAGGCCTTCCGCAACATTTTCAACGTGTCAGCACAAGAATATTCGTTCCGCAAACAAAATTTGATGCAAGTTCTTTGCTCAACAAAATCACCCATTGCAAAAATTGAAAAATTAACTTTTGGTTGTTTACAAAAACACGTGTAACTCGGAGATAATTAAACCTTTTAACAAACAGACACTTGGCAAATATTATAGACAGTCCTACCAATCTAGGAAAAAAATTTACCTGCCTTCCTATTACCCGGGAGTTTTAAATGACAATTTCACCTCACTTTTTGATCACAGTGGTATATAAAGAACATTCATCATCTCAATGATTATTTGAAAGTAATCCAGTGAATTAAATAATGTTCCATTATCCTACATGATTAGTGGCAGAGAATAGCACTTGAATCACAAATACATTTCGATACTGTTCGTTTTGCTCTCAGATCATGTCCACGATGTAATTGTTTCCTCAGTGTCTACAAAAACTGTACGTAATGAAGGGAGAGTTTACGTTCGAAAACGAATAAGGACTTCTGCTTTCTATTGCGTGTAACTCAATATTGACAAAGAACACAGCTTTGTTACGGTCTCTTGTGTATTTTGTCAGTCGCACTTGAGTGGTACTTCAGACAAGGAGCTTAGAAAATATAACTCATGTTTTAGTCGCAGTATGTACATAAGAAAATAATTTATGATAATTATAAAAGTATCTAAATATTGTTTGCTTCAACGGGAAAAAATTATATTTCGGGTTAAGATGGGTATTCAAAATCATTAAAATATAGATTACAGCCTTAACTCGATTAATCTTGAATTATGCTGATACAAATATAAGAAATCATAGAATTTTGTGCAATGTTGCGCAAACCTGGAATTTATAAAGAGAAACATATTGTGAGAAAAATGTACAGAATTCTTTCAAAAGCCATGTTTTCTGTTATCTTCTTTTACGATAGGAAAAGACAACAAAGAATTCGCGGACTTCATCAAAGGATGTCAGAGTAAAACTACAAAGACTAGATCTTTCAACATGCGAAGACAAAAGACTCTTGTCTGTAACACTCACTCAGAATAACACCTGGACATAGAAATTAAAATACTGGCAAATCATATAATAATAATTATTAATTATATATAATAATATTTATTGTTTAATGTTATAATTTATTACATTTAAAAAATTTGGAACACTTCTGATAAAGTCCAAATAAATTATTATATATACTTTCAGTTTGTAAATTTTGTTTAATGTTTTAGGGGTTTAGTTGCCCGTACGAATAACGAAAATTTTCTTCATCATTGGGGTTTTAAAAGTAGTTATATGAAAAAGAAATAGAAATGCTCATTACTTTAGTATAAATTTTAATGCAAATTTTTATCATGTAAATTAAATAGCGACACAATAAATTAATACTTATATTTGTTTAATAATGATAAATAACCATAAATAGACAAAAATTGTTAGTTTTTTAGCAGATATGTTTCATTTAGTTTTATTTATTTACTCTGCAAACAAGAAGTTATGATCGATTATTGAGTATGTCAATGTCTGTCTTAGAGAAAAGAGAAAAAAGAAGGACTGAAGAGGTTTAGAAAAATTGGAAGAAGTGATTATGGAACGAATTGTAAGAAACTCATTTCGTTTTGAGCTCAGAGTAAATGACGAATAGTTTGAAACACGGTCATTGATCTAGATAGTTCCTTCCAGTCTATTTCCATTTTCCGCTCCTTCTTCAGCAGACTGAGATGAATCAAAAAAGAGGAATTTTATATATATTACGAATGGAGTTCGGATCAAGATTGTTATTGGAGCTCGAATAGTCGCTCTATATAAAACATAATATATGCATGACGTACATATTCACACACACATTCACCAACATACACATACGGAAAGTAACAATATTTATATTTTGCTTTGTTTGTTTATTTGAGCGTGGAGTGGCAAATATTTTAAATTCAATTTTTAATCCCCACTTATCTCAAACAACGATAAAGTATGTAAATTAACAATAAGTTTTTCGTTTGTGTGCTACAGAAAAAGTTCGTATAAGTTTATTATTGTACATCTGGATATCGTCAAGGAGCTGGAAAGCGTGGGAATTGACTGGCAGGGCTGGTGTAACAGATAATTTGTTCCTTACTTCTTGCAACTGTAACTGAACAGTCAGACGCGATCTTATCCAATGCTTGTGATACGTGCAACTGGAAAATTTTCAGTAAATTCGTTAAGAATCGGAGTTTGATGCTTGAAGATACTCACAATTTTAATACATTCTTATTTATATTTAAGGAAATAGGTAAGTGTTGTGTACTTTACACTCAACAAAAGATAACAGGGAAAGAAAATATTTTTCTTGAAAAATGAGAATTTATAGATATGAAGTAACGACTGTCTGCAGTATTAAACAATTTAGGAAATTAAGGGTGGGATGGTAATAAAATTACTCACTTAAATTATAAATTTATGCAAATGAATGATTAATAACGAAAAAATTTGGGGTTTGTGTTTCGAAGCCGCCATATTGTATGATATAGAAGGTGCGATGACGTATCATTGATACTAAAAACACGCACTATTCCGAAGAATGTTCCCTTCACTTAAAAACCTCATCTCAATTGCAAAAAGATTGTGTACAAAAGGATTTTTCAAGGTCTTAAATGAATGAAACATCTTCACTTTCTTGAGGGCGCAGTTTATTTTGTTTCTTAAGAAATGTAAGGGTTTGATGCTCAAACTTCAATTTCATTTATTTTCCAAATTAAGAATCGGAAGGGTGTAATTCTTTCTAAAGGGGTCTAAAAATAAAAGACATCATCCATAAATGACTCAAAATTTTTTTAAGACATTGCAGCATCGGAAGATTATCATTCTTTATATAACTATCCCTTAATAGTCAAATTTTGCTAAACACTTTAAACTTTATCAGGGGATCCGGGGCAGACTTTTCACTTGACGCTAACAAGATTGAAGCAAGTCTGCTGAAGTTTTGACGCTAAGAAGATTGAACCAAGACTGCTGAAGTCTTGCTTCAATCTTGTTAGCATCAAGAAATAGTCTGCCTCGGATGCCCTTTCAAAACTGTGTAAATTTAATAGCTAGTATCGTTTTATTGTGTTAATTTAGTTAATACCCGAAGAATATACAAAAAGGTATCGAAACGTCGTCATAATATAAAAAATAAAAAGTGTCAGTATACAGTCATAAATTGTTTTTATTAGAGCAGAAATGTATTATGATTAAAACCAGTAACTATTGGCAGCTGAAATATAAGGTTCCTGTTAACAATCAGGGATGTAAATTAACAGGGCTCACGCATGACCGCCAACATTCCATTCGCCTTTCCGATAATCCAGTTGTCTATCGCTCACTATTAGTTCAGCATGCGGCCTCCGCGCCCAGTCTTGACAAGAGCTGGAAGGGTTCCCAGCTGGTTCCGTTCCCAGGCTTTCTCCGTGATGTTTACTGCATAACGACTTATTTTCGACTGATGCTGCCATCAGTTATATGTGCAGAGAAACGAACTCGTCTCAACACATCCAAGATGACTCCCATCAAATTGCCGCCTGAGGTCCAACACATAATTCTTTCTCCGTCACGTACCTCTTTCTCTCCTTATTCCAACACTCACTACTGTTCCACTGCATCCAAGATTCTTGTCCTTTCCTCATTTTCCCAAGTCAATGTCTGACCATGTATACCTGTCGTCATTTCTGACGTCCATGCGTGTGTGCATCAGCATTGCATTCGAATTCAGCCTCGTTAGCAGGTTATCCTAAACTCTAGTTACGGTATCTGCTTTTTTCCCCTGAATTTCGAAAGCCTTCTAGGTAATAATCCTTACTACGGCTCTTTTCAGGGGCTGCGCTCTTCTAATAGCATTACCGGTTCTTCTATTTCAGCTAATGTAATGTTTACTTAGAAGTCTCTTTCCCGGGCCTGCTGCTTCCATCCCTTCCTGCAGAAAATATATTACCTTTACTGTGCTCGCCTTGCCAGAAGTGAGAGTTTGATACATTAAAATAATGCACTGTTTTATTTCAGTTGATCTTGCATTGTGAGCAGATTTATTAGTAGTGCCAGATAATCTCTTTAAATCTGACGTTTGCCTAAATTATTTTCTCTCAAGAAATCTGTTTTATTAATATTATTATAATATATAAATATAGTAGTTGGTTTTAGTGCATAAAACATTGTAATTATGTAGATAAGGTAAGCCTATTGAAGATGATATTAAAGAAGATTAAATTGGTCACATAAATAATTTTTTCAGCCAATTCTAAAAAAAAATGGCAATATGATGGTTTCCAAAAGAAATAACTGGAGTAAAAGTTTATTTTAGGGAATACTATGAATGAAAAAAATGCATAGGTTTTTTAATTTTTACTGAGATTACTTGGAAATAAATTATGAACATGAAAGATAACCTGATAAATTTTGATTACATTTCCTGAATAAAAATAATGGTTGTTTTCTCTTTATCTGTATGGGTAGTATAATATTTATTTCTTGTGTTCCACTTGTGGAAGGCTCAATGTTCAAAGCAATCAATTTGTTGTGAGTTTAAAGGGAAACAAAATCTTGTAATGTTGTTTACTAAATTTACTATATGTCAAGTTTCTTCAAGAACATCTTGCAGGGGTCTCTTGCATGCCTGTACATACTATCCCTTAATGTTGAAATTAAGATATAATGTGTCTGTGTTAAAGATATAATAATTATACAAAAATAGCCAATAACAGACTATATAAATACCATACAATGTGTCTGGAATCCTTGTGCTTTTTGTCAGATGATTGAAACACACTCAGTGCTCTTGTGTTTTAATCATCTGTCAAAAAGGAACAAGGGTTCCAGAACTATTGCCTGGTAATTATATTCTCACTTAATTTTGTCTGTTATCTGGCTATTTTACCTCATTACCCTTAATGCTGTTTGATATACCTGACCAACACAGATGTTAACAATTCCAATACAAGGCACAATAAAAACATTTACAAATGTTGTAAATCGTTATCAGTCACACAGAAATGTGTGAATTAAAATGGTATTTATATATGTATGTCAAGCTTTCACACAATATTAAATAGTTAAAGGATAATTGAATCCAATTCAAGCCAAGTTTTTTCTTAGCCACTACTTACATTAAGTTGACGAACTGATAGAATTAATTTAAAATTAAAACATATCCAATGAAAAATAACAATGATATGTATATTTATAATTCTAATATACTGTTGTAATTATGTACAATTCATGACTCAAATATTGAACAAAACTTCTCTCCAGGATCTGCCTAATATGATCTAATACTACACTATTCTGTAAGTGTAAATATTATGTGTAAATAATTAAGTTCAATTTAGTATGTTGTCCAGAATTAATTTCTTTTCAAAATTATAAATTTTATTTAACATTACATAGTGCTGAAGGTAACTTGGAAAGTAAGCCTCCAGTTACAGTAATAATACTGCAGAATAACAGAAACAATGGCCAAAATCCTGAAACAGGTAAAGAAAAATGTAGAACACTTCACCTAATAAATAGCAGAGTTAGAAAATTAATTAAACATGCAGGCAGCTAAAATGTTACTTTCCTCTGCTTGAAGCAAATATCAGACTAAAAAAGATATAAAATTGTGATATAATGCTGACATGTCAATAAAATTAAGGTTGTAATCAAATGTTAAAATATTGTAATTATATAATTGAGGTACTTTCATGATATTTTCATGATAAGCTAGTTCCAGATGATGCCACAAAAATTTCAACTTGGAAATTGGAAAATATTTTCAACAATCAGCTCAATTTAGAACTTAATATATTTTAATTGTTATTCTACCTCGAATTAATGTACATGTTACAATATTGAAACTAATACTTTAAACCTTGTACATTTATTGAATATATAAAAAAGTCTCTTAACACTTTTGCAGCCCAATTAGCATTCATCACTTTGATTTATTATGCTTTACTTTTATGAAATGGAACAAAAATGTTCCGTATTGAATATTGATGAAAATAGTAAACTAGAATGTGTGTGCAACAGTTGTAGAACTAATAAAAACTTCCACAGGAGAAACTTCACCAATCATGTGGGAAAACTAAACACTTCAGTTAAAATAGAATTATTACAAAAATAAAACTTACTTATATATATATATATATATATATATATATATATATATATATATATATTCAAAATTTGTTATTATGTTATTTAATTTTATAAAAGTGGTCACTGAAATGTGAAAATGAAATAGCCAAGAATGTAATAAAGTTAATAAAATGGCTATATAAAGCATTTGAAAGTAACTAATGACCCTAGCAGTTGATGTGACTATAAAATAAGATTAAAAACTTTTATGAATATTAAGTCACCAGAATTTCCTGAAGAAAATACTAAACTCAATTGATTCAAAACAATAATCAGTTTAGCAATTGTTAATTATATAAAAGTGGGAACAGAAAACATTAAACTTGAAGATAAAACATATAGTTACTATAACTGTATATTGGCCACTTCATATTAGCAATTTATTTGATACCTTTTTATTTAGATGTAGTAAGTCCAGCAACATGATATAAAATTTACAAATTAAAATAAAATGCAATTTGGAATTTCCTATATATGTAAAAGACAATATAAGAAGTTTGTACTACAATAATTTCATTGAAAAAACATTTAGTTCTGAAAAAACAACTATAATCTGTCTTAAAATATTGGAAAGTCATGCTTAAACTTAGGGTATATCTCATAACTCTTGCATACAATCTTAATCATTGTTTAATAATTGGTATAGAAGAAAAAATTAGGAATATAAATAATTACAGATCAATAGTATTAGCTTCTGTATTAGCCAATAATTTTGAAGATGTTTTAATAAAATGGATTTACAAATTCTTCTTATTCAACCTGGATTTTCAAAGATTCAAGTTGGAACTAAAAGTCTACATGGTTTATTACAATACATTGAATCAAGTAGTAAGGTAGGAAGTAAGTTTCTAGACTTATGAGATATAGATGATTGAAAATTAAAAACAAAAACAAATAAAATAAATTTGAGATTTGCAACAGGTATCAAGGACAGAAACATACATGCGTACAAGGTCAGGTATAGAAGTAATTCTAGTATACATAAAATAGTTTCAGTGATGCATGGTATCCTTCTGTAAACTGTACATTGGTCATATGTTTGTCATCTACATTGTTTCAGAAATCATTATTAGAATAAATATGTAACTATCCATAATTAAAGCTTATACAATTCTGAAAAAAAAGGTATAATGTATAAGTATTAGCAACTCATGAGTTTAATTTTATGATAAACACATATCTATGAGAATGTATTATTCATGTAAAGTTTCCTTACACCATAGTAAAGTTTATAACACCTACTTTATTGAATGTTTAACAAACATAAAACTCAGCACAGAACAATACTTCACATGACTCAAACTATGGACCAACAGGACTGCACAATCAGCATATCAAAGATAACCTGTAGAACATTCAAAGAGAAAATGCAGAGCATACAATATTACTACATTCACCCCTTCTATTAAATTTTTTTTACATAATCAGATAAATAAGCAGGTATGCATTTTGAGCATGCAGGGAGCTGTTTTTGTCATTGTTCTCTAAGGGTGGTGGTCATTCAGATTCCAAGACATCTCCAATTTCCTCTTCTTGACTGTTTTCTCACAAGGGTCTATTTCAATTCTTATCAGATTTTCCTCTCGAGGAGCAAGGTGTCTAGTTGATTCAGTGGTCTGTCATCCATTCTGTTGTTGGACATATGCATATTCCGGGTTAGTTTCTATCAGTTCTGCCTATTTGATGAGAGGGTCATTTTGCTACAACGTACATGTTTCTTAACCAATTTTATATACAATCACAATGAATAAATCAATTTTTCAAATAAATAGTATATATCACCAATTAAAATTATAAACATTATTTTTACAAAAAATAACCATGAAAGATATAGTGTTTATGAACACATATTTCTCTTCACATAGCTATAATATAATATTGGCTTCATTCATTCGCTCTGAAAATTGTGTAAATAAAAAGGAGGCTGCTCTATATGACTTAGTTTAAACCAAGGAAATACTAAATGGCCAAAATGTAAATAGTATATATTTCATAAATGTCATATTAATACCAATGAATATTTCTGCAGCAATTTCAGAATCCTGGAATATTGCTTTTCTTACGTTAGCAGCACATTTGTTTATAATGAAATATAATGAAGTCTGAGATACAAAAAGCAGAAACAACATATTATCATGGTTATGTTATTATTAATTAAAAGGTATGACAATTATTACAATTAATAATTTTCCAAATCCTTTTAAGTTTATTATTAGACTCACCTATTGCCTTTGCATGTACCATATATGATTTTGGATGTTTTTATGAGCTTATTTATGATTAAATGGTCTGGTTATCATTGTTACTATTGTCCCTGAATAATAAATTGCAATTAACATTTATTTTACATTTATTTTTACATCATAACTGTATTCCTTATCCACAAAGAGTGATTTATTTATAGTAATTAGAATTTATATGTTATTAGTGAATGACTGGGGTAGATACTGAATACTAAGACATTTTTGGAATGTTTGTCATATGGTGAACACAATAAATGAGATCTATATTTAGTGCTAAAAAAGAAAAATGTTACCAAAAATTGTTTTGTCATACTTTCATGATTTATGTTTTGTCTGACGGATTATTATCATGAGAAACAATAATACTGTTGACATTTCTCAAACAGGAAGGGAATCAGGACTCAAAAATGTATTACCTTTTCTTTGGTTACAAGTTAATTTTAAATACAAGATTTGCAAAACTTTGGGATGTAAATTTATAAACTGTGTTAATGTTGTCACTTTTTGTTACTAGGTCTGGATATGTGGATTTTTTTCTATGTGAATTGTTTTCTCAAACTGGACTAACATTCATTATTTTCATAACTTTTTGAACCAAGTCATTTACACCAGTATTAAATTTATTTTAATTGAAAACAAAAATATTTTGTAAAATACTTGGTATTTTTTTAATTGACATATTTAATTCTTGAATGTTTGCATATAATGCTGCATTGACTTTAATGAAATCAGGAAAAACCCTGCAAAGTTAATATTCAAAGTAGAAAAAGCAGTTATCTAATATATTAATGTTTTGTTTTACATTTTATTAAGTGTAAAAATAAATATCATATGTTAAGCAATAAACTCCTCTTCCATAAACTTCATCAAATAACTTTTAAGTAATACAACATTATCACATATGTATTTGTATTTCTTTGGGTAAAGAAAATATTATCTCGTTCACAAAAAGTGATTTTTGTTATTAGTATTAATATAGGCAGTTATTGTGAATTGCACACTGGTTTACAAATCCAATAAGATAGCAACATAATATACTTTTACTAATGCACTCTTTCAGCATTTGAGTGGATAGTAGAAATTTATTGTTTCTAAATTATAATTTGCTCAATAAAAAAATCATGGTAAGCTGCATATATATGCAGTCACTTTAGTTACATTTCTCTGTTGTTTTTATAGTAGCTTGTTGAGATCAAACAAGTGAAGAGGATAGATATTAAAAGGAAGAAGGTGACACCATTAAACTTGGATATTTTATCTCACCTTGGTGAGAAAATTTAAACTGGGTCGTAACACACATGTTCAGGAGTAATAACATTTCTGCAGTATATTTCAAAATATATTATATGTGATCACTTCAAACCAGACTGCATCACAATATTTTGACTTAGTACTAAGTAGACATTTTTAATATTTGAAATAAATGGGAAATATTCTACTTATATGTGGTTTTATAAATTATTTTGTTCATTAAAGAAAAATATATTTTGGAGTAAATTATGATTGTTAATATTATGACTGAAATGGTAGTTCTTATTTTGTTAGCTGAAAATAATGTTTGTGGTAACTTAGATAACTTGGGAGCCAAAATCATAATTTGTGACCATATATACATAAATTTAAATCCAGAATATGAATATTAAATTATTAATATTACTGAATCATCAATAAAGTGAATAAAGTGATCGATAAAATGCAGTAATGTAAAACATTTTATGCCACAAATTCGAAAATAAACAGAATTAAAGATAGTCATGATAATCTGTATTGATTATATGCAATGCAAAAAGCATTTTTATGAATGTGTTATTGATTATACCATTCTGTTTGCTTTAAGATCTACTGTTCCAATAAATGCTGAGGAAAGCCAAAAAGGTGGAGGAATCAAGTAATACATTAAAGTATAAGCATATTTAATTTGTGTGTTAATATATTATGCATATATGTGTGAATAACACCACTGGATGATCAGTAAACCTTTCATAGGAATAAGAATAATAGGTGGGGCTGTATAATTTTATATAGTAGAATAACTTGCATTTATTTTGAGCTCAGGAAGTAGTATTTAATAAATATTTATTTTCCAGCAATCTTTTTTCCCCTCTCAAAAGAAATACCACCTTTCATTGCGACAGTTACTGCTGGTAAGAACGTTAAATTTTGATTTTAATAACTCACGAGATCTGAGGAAGACAACCCCCGCGAAAATCTCTTTTGGAACTTGTGCGCCGCTTCACGTAATTAAAGAACATTTTCCTTGACACGCCAAAGATGGATCGAGTAAAAGAACATTTCTTCCCCTACCAAAAGTGTATCACAACGTCTTTACTTCGTCACTGTCAATGTTTTTCCTTAGTCACCAGGCTTGCTTCTGACGGAGGACTCGATTTCAACCAGCAAGAAATTTCCGGTAATGTTTCCTCTTGCTATAACCTGTGGATATTCTTATATTCATGGTGGTGGCACCGAGAGGGGGTATTGGGGATCGAGTCTCCTTCTGGTAAACTTGAATTGGGATTTTCCTTTATTCCGCAAATTCATAAATATATAGTACTGAAATGAAGTCTTAATAGTAGGTCATATCCACTTCGTTTCACATTCTTCAAAAATAGCCAAAAATTGAGAATGAAACCTGAAATGCAGTATATTCCATGTGGTCGTCATGATCAGCCATAAATTATATATATATATATATAGCTAAATTGTAGTTCTTCTTATTATGTATTCGCTGTTGCAGGGTATAATATATGATCAGTCCTCACGAAACTGCTTTAACGGAATATAATTAGACTGCTTTCAGAATCCCTAATAAAATCGTAATGGCAAAAATTAAAGATCAATCATGTTTAGCAAAATCTCGTACTTTTGACACTACACAACGTACACATCTACATACACTTGTTCTACTTCTTCGGTAGATGAGTAATTGCATTAGTACATCAGAATCATACTATTAATCAGTTCGCTACATTATATGAGAATACTGATTAACATTCAAATATTATTCCTGTATAAGAATACGGAAGTTTTGGTCGAATCCCTTGTCAGCCCGAGGAAATTAGTTCTTGGAAACAGAGTAAGCGCGTACACACCTAGGCTAATACCAGAAACCTGACGTGGCGCTCTGGGAGGAAGCTTTTAGGTATTAGAAGTGTCACCGCGGAAACAAACAGCAAGTCTGATGGATAGCTGTCCAAACAGATGGGCGGAACCGCACCAGGATTTCATGAACCAACGCCTCTGAACTACCAACTCATTACTTGCTCAACAAATATCGTCAAGTTTACAATTATCCTTTAAACTTGCATATTGTTATTTCCGTATTCATTAACAATGTAAAGTCTTTTGAGAGACCAACATACTTTATTCATGTGCAAGTCGTGTACTGAAATGAAATTAGTATTCGTGTGGAAGAAACAGTTCTCTGGTTTCCACACGGGTACAAGATTGATTAAAAGCCAATGGTCGTTTTATTAAATGTCGTAACCGAATGGAAACTCGAGAACTTTTCCAACAACTACTACAAGGGGAAATGATTCGATTTTTGAGTAGTGTAGTAATTAGTTTAGGAGTAGCTGCTTGCGAAATAGCTGTTACGAATCATTGAAACAATGGAAACAAGTATAAACTTTATTTTACTGGTCATAAATAAATAAATGGCCTTTAATCAGAAAATCAATTTTAGAGTTTATTGATATATATATATATATAAATATATATATATATATATATATATATATATATATATTGTAATGCCAATTAATTAAGCCATTAATTGTTTTTAAACAATTTAAATTGTTAGCGAATAAATGAATTGTAAGCGGCATGAGCGAGGAAAGCAACAATGAGCGGTGAGTTCAGTTTCTTTGTTGAGGAGTCGGAATGGCGATTACGCGCGGAAAAGTGTAAGTTGTTGGCGGAGAAACATTGCAAGGAGCAGAACAAGTAATAAAACTTGAGCAGAGACTAGACGTCGTTAATGTATTACCAGTTAAAGCTGTGAATTAATACAAAGTAAAACATTCACAAAATTATTGCATTGTAAATATTGGAAAGTAAAGGCAATTTTTGTCAGAATAGAACTTTCCAAAATCTTCGCAGAGAAATTGTTCCAGAAGAAAATTGGTAAATTATTGTGGAGCGGAGCAGTCAACGAAATAGAGCCAAACTTGCCAAATTTTAAAGTGAACTGTAGAATCAGTGAAAACCAAGGCCTGATGATTAAAAATTAAAGTGTGTGAAAGTGTCCGAATGAGGTAAAATTGATTGTTCTGGTACCAGACCGACTGTCCGTAAGTTACATGACTTTGATAAATTTGTAAACTATAATGAAAAGGGTAGTCAGATTTCGTTCAGAGTTCATTTAGTTCATCTTTCATTCCATACATATTTCATATTGTTTTTAGGTTAATTGTTTTATATTTTGAATTGTTAATAGTCAAATTATACATTTATCGTGTCCTAATTATCAAATCCATTGAAGGCCCTGCGAGAAGACATTAAATTTTGATTGTAATTGTTTTTAATTTTTGGAAGCCACAAATTGATAATAAATTATTTTATTTGTAAAAAAATTGATTATCTTTTTAATTTAATTAAGCCCATCAGTTTTTTATTACAATATATATAGTTTAGTCTTCTGCTACACTCATTGCTAACTATTAATATTTTTTCACCCGTTTACCAAATAAATATCTATGTGGATCTTTAGTTCATCAGTATCGTAAACGACAAGGCCACAGATATTAAGTCTACTCTTGGTGAACACAGATCATGAACTCATAGTGTATAGTTAATCATTATCAAGTACTGCGATCGCGATGACACCATCCTGTCCCCTGACAGAAACGATATACAACCACTGTAACGTAAAAGATGTGTCCGAGCGCCCTGGGTCTATATTTTGTGCCGAAATTGTCTTAGGCTCTGCGTATTTAGCCAGAGAATTCTTGTAAAAATGTTTGAGTTTCATCAATGAATTACGAGAGGCACAATTTTTATAATTTTATATCCTTTAAGATGAGATGCGAATTACGTTTCTTGGTAATGATAGTTAGCCGAAAACCTTAATTTACTGAATGCATGGATTATAAATAAGTTTTGTATTTTAAATAACCGTAGGATTTTTGCGGGAAAAAAGTTTAATTATATTTCTTTAAAATGAGATGTTTCAATTACTAAAATTATTAATAATATGATTACACTGTGTAAATGTTGGGCGAAATGATTTTGTTGTTTCTATTACGCATATCTTATCTCTAATTTATATATTGTTTATCCTTACCTAAGTGTCCATGACAGATAGTTTTAAACGTAGGCATATAAACGCATCAGCTAAGTAAAGTGAGTTAAACGAAAAATATTTAAGTATGAATGATGAAATGCGCGGTTTCAAATAAATGAAGGGAAATTTTACATAGGATTGAACGTTAGCACAACAAATTTATGACTACTGTATTCCATTTATTTAAAGCAAAATTGCCTTGTAAACCGAAATTTTTCGCAACATTACGTTCAAGTGAAACGTAGTTCTGAAAAACATCTAGATAAATGAGGACTGCCCCGGAGGATTGAATTCCAGAAGACGGATAAGACAGCCATAGATCTCAGGAGAAGGACAGACGATGTGACAAATACAAGCGTAGCCTTGGAAAGGCACAATCCTCTCTTTTTTCGCCCTGATTCTCTTCTTGCGGAACTCCCTCGACGCTGTAACGACGTAGTCCCTCTCAATATTATTGAGTACGTTGATTCTCGTCTCACTTGGTATAGTTTTAGTTTGGAACGAATTTTAAATATTAATATCAATGTGATTGTAAGAACTGATTAATTTATTTTGAAAATTTCATTACAATGTTTTCTCTTTTGTAATTTGCGTCCACTTCGCTTCGTATCCCAAAAGTAAGTAACGCCTCGTTGATATCTTTGACGTATTAATAATGATTTTTAAAAACCAAACTGTTCAAAAAAAATCTGATAACACAAATAAGTAACGATAAAACAAGTTCAATGACATAAATATATTTACAATGTTACAGGATGTTACTTTTTTATTTTACTGATAACTTCTTCAACAAATAAATATATTATTGGCGCAAAATATACACATTATAATCAGGTTTTATTTAATTATTTAATAATTGGTCATAGATAGAATTTACGACTTTGTTCCAACTAAATATAGATAATTAATTGCTTTATACGAGACTTACACATTCCATTGGCGTAATAAGTTCACCACAAGAAAAGGTAATGTTTTTGATAAAACTTTTTTCAGACCGTTTTCAGATAATGAAATTTCGTAATAAAAATATAAAGAGAATAATTTCTCTTACGTCTAAAATATTTTGTATTCTGTATAAAATTCAACGAAATTATACCAGTAGGTTAAACATGTGACCGAATTATGACTATCTACTTCAAGTGAACTGTGGGTTAAGTATAAGAATTCATGAATGATTATTTGACAATCAAGTTACAAGTGGTTCCAACGAAGTTGTTTCATCCACGCATAAGTAACTAGTAATTTCTATACTTGTATCAGTGTAGAAGTGGTTTGATGCTGCTTTAATTATCGGCTTTGCAATATCGGCCTTTACCGGTCGAAGTTCATTCTGCTCAACTGTGTAGGAACAAGCATATTAATTGGAAATTATAAAATAAATGTCTTGACTTAAAAGAGAACGCAATGATAAACGTAGCACTCTTTCGCTATGTGATCTGTTATTAGTTTCTGGAACCTTATTTGAATGAAAATGATTAAAATTTTATTGATACGCACGGTTTCACCTCAGTAGCGTATTTTATCTAGCCTAACAATTCGTATTGTTCAAAGCTCAGGCATCGTAAGTGAAATGAAGAATCACATTTTACATTCCACTTATTAAAATTAAAAATAATTTTCCATTTGTTGATAACTTTTTGAGTACATAGTTGATTTATGAAAAATAATATATTTGAAATTAAACTTATATTTTAATTAAGCATAATTAATATAAGACTAGTAAATTTTATAATATATTTTTATTATTCTAAATATTGTTCCATCTCATATATGAATTCTGTTGCCCTAAAAAATGCAAAACACAGTGCGATTTGGTCACAATTCTGCACTTCCTTTGTTGCCTTTGTTCATACTCATCTTAACATTAATGCTATCGTAGTATTGCACATAATATTTTATTTTATTTAGTTGAACTTACGGATTTTATATCTATGTGTGTCCAACATTTACATTCGTTAAAATTTTGGTAAACCTTACCAAAATTATTTGTTACATAAAAAAGGTTTCAAATTTATTTGAAAACTTTGTATAAAGACATTAAACTGAATTTCTGGAGTCTACGGATTTGTTATCAATAATGGAAAGGATATGAAACCAGAGGAATTTTTGACGTCATATACTTTATTTCTATAAGGCTGGAACTCTGTATTATCCCATTGTTGAGCATCCAAAAGAACTTACCGCAATGATTATTTTATCCGCGGATAAATAACTTTTCAGAATTGCTGCAAGAAATAATTTTTTCTTCAATATAATTAAATTTATTTTATCCGATATTCAACGGACACGCCTGTTCTCTCGCAGGCAGAACCTTGTAGGAGAGATACGAAGGGGCTACCTTTGGGAATGCCTTTTCCTCTCCGTTTTTGAACTAAGGTTCCCACAAGCCGAGGCACCTCGGCCTGTTCTGAGAGGTGTATCTTCCGGGGTCACAGACCTTTGGCATGCGGTAAGAGTTGTCCGCTATTCCTATTGGAATAGTCGGCCAGCTGCCTCCTAAACTGGTCGAGGCACGGAGAAGGGAATGCTGCGTCCCCACAGCAAACTCCTCTCCCGCTATCGGAAGGGCGTGGGACAAGTACCCAATGCCCGACCTACCTGATGCAGGTTTTTCTAAGGTTTTCTCTGCATTTCTTTAGGCGAATGCCGGGTAGGATCCTTAAAATACAGCCCGAGGGCCCTAGTAACCCTTGGCTAACTTCTTCTACCCTTCCGCATCCTCCCTTTCAAATCCCTTCCTATGCTATTAAAGAGGAGTTGCCCAACGTGGATTACCCTCATGTAGCCTGTTGCCCTAAAAAAAAAACCGATATTCCTATTGGAATAGTCGGCCAGCTGCTTCCTAAACTGGCCAAGGCATGGCGAGGGGTAAGCTGCAACCCCACAGCAAACCCCTCTCCCGTTATCGGAAGGGCGTGGGACAAGTACCAAATGCCCGACCTACCTGATGCAGGTTTTTTAGGGTTTGTCCTGCATTACTTTTAGGCGAATGCCGGGTAGGATCCTTAAACTATAGCCCGGGGGCCCTAGTTAACCCTTGGCTACCTTCTTCTACCCTTCCGCATCCCCCCTTTCAAATCCCTTTCCTATGCTATAACAGGGGAGTTGCCACTATGTGGATTACCCTATACATAGCCTATCTACACCCCAAAAAAATGCATCCATTAATTATCTATTTAAAATGTATATAAGAGAACAAAATATATATAGAGAACGAAAAAGGAGATAAAAAAGAAAGAAACAAATTATACTAATACAATGAAATGTAAAGTTCAGGTAAAATGAAAAGGTTTGTAAAATAAATTAAACTTCCCAAATAACACAAAATTTAACAATTACCTCAAAACTTCATATTTAACACTGGATGTTTCTCAGTGTTGTGAGAAAAAAGAAAACACAATGGCAATTAGTGCGGCGATAATATTATATTTTATATATAATATTTCATATTAATAATAAACTAGGGTTAAAAGTAGAAAACTACGGTGGCCTTCGGAATATACGGCAGTTATGCGCGTTAGAGTCCCTACAAATCCAGCCAAAAATAGCAATTTGCTTGGATCGTCGACATGATTACACTTTCTTTCGTAACATCCAACTGGCCGTGGCCGTGACGGCAGCCTTGTCTTTTACGAGTTTTGGTTTAATACGGCCCACAGTTTTATAAACTTTCGGCGCTGTCAACGTTAACATTTTTTTTACGAGATTCACTTTAAAAATGTGGAAAATAAAAATAAGCAAATAATTTCATAAGAAACGATTGATATAACGTATACATGATCTGCAGAATTTCAAACAAAATTTATTTTTATTGGCTGAACCCTACAATATAATTTGTTAATATTACAAATCTTTTCATACAGGTGACCACGAACTATGATCCTACTCCAGAACACCTTCATGAAGGACACGAACGCAACACAATTTCTAATTTAAATATATGCGTTGATAAAAACAATAACAATTACGTCTGCTTTGAAATTAATAATAAAAATAATAATAGCCCAATATAGTCAAAAGTGTGGTATTTATACCATCACTTCTTTTGTTTGTATTTGGATATTTTTCTTATTGTTATAAGCGTTTAATATGTAATTCATAATACTATCAGTGAATTAGTATAATTAAAACTTCAAACACCAGAAACATGCATTTATCCGTTTCATTATCAACGTTTTGCAGTCGAAAACCGACGAATATTTATTCAGTCAACAATATTTCTTTAAGTATAACTAATATCGTACTATTGAGGAAGACTTCAACGGAGTGCGAAAGCAACTCAATGACTTTAGTAACTTTTAAAACACACAAACTAATAACGTAAAATTGATAATGTGCTAATCTGTTCCAGAAAATCCATGTTCCATAATGCTTTACGTTTCTTAAAGCATACATTAATGATTATATTGGTGATTCAACAGAAAACCTCGCGGTGTAAAATTACCAACGTCTTCTCATAACAGGGAACAATGGTAAATCATTGAAAACGGAAACATGAACGTAGGTCTAAAGCTTTCAGACTCTCCAGAATTCTTTCGTCTGGAAAGCTATTGTTCCTGAAGACTCGCTGATTTCAGTGCTCAAACGAGTTGCGGTACTGTTTCCCGATGCATCTCAGATTGAATACGATGTGTCGAAACGTAAAATATTTCCAGGTTACTATATAATTAATAAAACAAAGACATATAACCGCAATAAAAATAATTGAAATAATTTGGACTTTAAATGATCTACCTTTTGATGGTGTTCGAATTCTTTACGTGACAGAAAACAAGCGATCGGATGGATAAATAATACAGCATTTAATAATAATTATCAACTTATGAGCATAGAAATGCCGGTGTTAAATGAAAAAATGAGTCTAACCGCTTTAGTGATGAAAGTTGAATTCATTTCATAGTATTCACAGAATCACTCAACGAAACTTTGGAAACTATTTCGAAAAAAGGAACTGAATATGGCTTAAAAAACTGTATTTCTCTTAAAATCTGCAATACAAATGTATGGGTGCTTTAATTGAGAATTCTAAATTAAGCTCTTCATTTTGATTATAATTATACTATGGATGACTTTTGAAGAGAGCGTTTAAATGATTGAATATATTCCATTTTATTAAATAAAATTCTTAAGACGAAATTAGTCTAATATTTTATTAATAATAAACCCGTCTCATTAACATATATTTCCATTTTATATTTTCAATGGCTTATTAGACCAACTGTTAAAATTATTTCCTACCTGATACTTATTTACCTATCTCAGAGTCGTACTCAACATATCGTCACTTATATTATTTCAAAATTTCGTCAAATATCTCATGTTTATAAAATTTTATGCTTTCCACAATTTTAAATATTATCTTAAATATCATTTTAAATAGTCATAATATATATATATATATATGTAAATTTTGTGATGAAGTGTAAAGTATCTTTTACAGTAATATATTTTTGTGTTACTTTTTTAGGTGAACGTGTGTAACTTTTGAACCTAAAACCCAGATTTAGAATGCAGCGTAATGTATTACGTTTCCGTTATGAATTTCCATTATGTGTTACGTCTTCTGTGCGATGAGACAGAAAATGTATCTAACTATGAAAGATGTACATTGGTGTTGGAATAACGCATTAAGATATATTATTTTTTTGAATGAGAAAGTTAGCCAATTCAGACAAAAAAGTGATAATATAAATAACACAAAACGTTTCTGGGATCCTTGTCCCTTTCCTCAGGTGTGAAAAACAGCCTAGAGCGACACAACTGCACTAAAGATTTTCAGTTTTGTCAACTGACAAGTGCAATTTTGACGCTCTAGGCTCTTTTTCTCACCTGAGGAAAGGCACAAGGATTCTAGAAACGTTGTGTGGTATTTATATTATCACCTTTTTGTCTGAATTGGCTTTGTTTCTTATTCATTATTTTTAATCAGACATAAATTTTTTCATTTTATATTATTTTTTATTGGGAAATTTTAACAATGATTAATGATGAAATGTTTAACATGAACCACAGACAGAAAGAGCAAAATACCCACGTTTATAAACGGCTTTAGCCGTTTATTAAGTAATTTAAGTAAACAGAACGTATCTATAACTAACATGATCAAGGAAGAAAGCAACGTTTAGAAAATAAACAAGCATTTGGTATAGCAAACACGTGTTGGAATTGTTGCCCCATAACTTTTGCTTGGGACTGTAGATTCAGAGATAATTTCTGAGAAGTGAAACACGTACAGTGTTGATGCCAGCGAGAGGCACATACAGTAAATTCTAATTGGTTGCCCAACCACAAATGCGACGTGAAATGTTTTGCCTCTGGGACTGAATTAAAATAATGTCTTATTGTTCATAACTCCACTCATCATAAGTATTACAACCAAATTGGTTTCAGTATTGTATCTAGTAAGTAAAAATTCTTCAATATAAAATATTGATCAACTAACGGGATGGTCTGATTTAATTTATTTTCAACCAGCGACAAGCGTAAAGTGACATCATTTGTAATCCAAATCGATGAATAAATGGCGATCACGTCTAAGTGCAGTGACGATCAGAGTTTTTTCCGTATTAATCGAAACGTTGGAGATTCCACATATTTTTCTGAACTTCTAGACGATCTTTCACGTCATATCTTTAACCTGCCTCTTGCATTGTTTTTCTTGTTTTGTTTTGTTTTCTTTTTTCGTTTTTTCTTGCTCACCTACATACTCCAATTATCTTTTCATGTTTTGCGAAACTTTTCGCCCCTGGTAGTGGGAAATATTTAGAATAAACGCAGTCGCATTATATATCGAAAGAAGAAGTATCAAAATACTGTTCCCATAGGAGCAGTCGGCCAGCTGCCTCCTAAACTGATCGAGGTACGGAGAAGGTAATTCTCCTACAACGAACCTCTCTCCCGCCACAGGAAGGGCGTGGGACAAGTACCTATTGCCCGACCTATCTGATGCAGGTTTTCCAGGGTTTGTACTGCCGGGTAGGATCCTTAAGCCATAGCCCGGGGGCCCTAGTTAACCCTTGGCTACCTTCCTCTACCCTTATGCATCACCCCTTTCATATCCCTTCCTATTCTATTAAAGGGAGGTGCCACCACGTGGTTACCCTCACGTAGCCTGTTACTAAAAAATCAAATAAAAAGTATTGTTTTCATATTTTGTTAGAATGACCAAGGCTGATATTTAATATAATATTTGAGTAAATTGTTGAAATGGTCTATGATTAAAGGAAATGTTAAATGTTAATTAGCTAGTTAATTTGATTAAAAGTTCTGTGTTTATTCTAATTTTACGTATATTCTCAGAAAGCATTTTGGGAAAAATATTCTTATGCTGGATGACGTCAGAGAGACATACTTTGAATGTTCACCTAACAGACAAGGCTTATCTATTGGACTCAACCAACGGGTCAAGATTACGATAAAATTGGGAATCGTAAAATAAAAATAAATACTTGAAAGTGGTGAATTCCTTTTCTAAGCGGTATGGACATAGACAGATAGCGAATGGTACACACCAACGTGAATCCTGAGATTCAAACAATGTAAGGTGCTGTTATAAGAAAGAAAGGTAAATATCTGTATAACACTGACATGTTCATTGAACTAGCTGGGATAATTATATAATCTGAAATGGGACTAGGGAATGCATTGATTTTGTTGATGTAAATAATTAACTTTGACTTATTTTTGAGTCGGACACTTATTAATAAATATAGCACATGGGGCAAAAAAAAGTGACGTACATTTTTGTACTTTTAAAATATCACAAATATTTAATCGTTTAAAATTACAGTGCGCTTTGTCTTCCTTGAAGATGTTACAACTTAATAGGAGATTACAAATTCTTTGGGTGTTGCTGAATCTTGCATACATATTTAACACGGTTAGCATTTTGTTATTAGCATAACTAAATGGGTCATATATAATTTAATTATATTCTTTGATGTTTTCTACAACCGTAATTATTAACCATACACAATTCAGCAAATTTCCCAATTTTTATTTCTGGTTTAAAAACTACTTTCAGAACTAAGCTGCAGTCGTAGTCGTTGAAGAGTAATATATTTTCTGGCATCAAGATTAAGATGTGTTTCGGTGGTATTTAGTGTAAAATATTTATTTATTAATACGAATTCAAAAAATTAATTATTAATATCTTTGAAAGATTCCTTAAATTTGGAATGACTCCGCAATCCTCATCTTTTATCCTCGGCCTGTAAAAATTAGAAACGAGCTTTTTTTTTTACTGTGACTGATATGCAGTCGTTAATAGTAAGACCGCGGCAACCGTCGCAGAATTTACTGAAACATAGCTTTGCTTTTACTCCGTTATTTTACATTATTATCAGAAGAGCGACGATGTTGTTTGTGTGGGGTGGGAGGCGGGGCTAATAGGTACTATTCAAGCTCAGAAACTGTACTGTATTGGCAAGAGATTCTAAAGGAAAATTTCTGCAAAGCAGTAAAGAAACAAAAACAATCGGAGGAGAAGGGAAAAGGTCTCTCGAAGCGACTTCGATCGGAAGCGCAATCCAATTTGCAGCCGCCACGCAGCCCCCGGCTGCGAACAAGAAGAGCATCACAATCATTAAGGAATTCCACGTAAACATCCATAGACGTGTGTTCTAAACTTCGGCCTTTCCATTAGCCCTTCCATTTTCATGTGCGACTAATCTTTCATTCCTGCTATAATTGTCTCCACGTAAAGTTTTCGAGAACGAATCGAGTAATTGTTATATTTGACAAAATGACCAATTGTGCTTTATTTTATTGTCCTTAAGGATCTCCAAATAAATTTCTACGTTTGGTTTAATAAAAGAAAATCAGGAACTCTAAACTAATGATCAAAACGTTTTCAGTTTGAACCCCGCGTATAAGATAAAAAAATTATTTTAAGCGAAAATTACATATTTTTGTTTTCAGGATATAAACTTTTAGTTTTTCTGCAAGAAACGTGAAAAGAATGTCAAAAACCATTTCACTGAAAATTATAAACTTCCGGGCTAGCATTCGGTACAAACGCATTACAGAACTTCTTAAATACTTACTTTTTTCGATTTTGAATTTGTTTACGGTATTGTTCCATGCTTAATTTCAGAGTTTGGTTAAATGTTCTTGATGAGCAGTAATACCTTAATTTATGCGAACCAAGAAATAACGGTGGACTATGAAATGTAGAATTAGACAGAGTGATCCAGGTTTCCTCGAAAAGTACAAATAAAAGGAAGGAAATTGCTTACAAATTTTGATTAAAGTTAAAATGGTATTACTGAATAAGAAAGATTGCCAATACAGACAAAAAAGGTAATATAAATACCACACAACGTTTCTGGGATCCTTGTCTCTCACTCTTAGAAGTGTTGTCAACTGACCAGTGCAGTTGTGTCGCTCTAGGATCTCTTTGGCACTTGACGAAAGAGGCAAGGATCCGAGTAAAGTTGTGTGGTATTTATATTACCTTTTTTGTCTGTATAGTCTATTTTTCTTATTCATTATTTTCAATCAGACTTAATTTTTTCATTTTAAATTATATTACCTTAAGAGCGCAACTGAAGAACGTACACGTACAAATTTACTTCAATCTATTCTATAATTATATATTATTTTAATACTTCTACGGAAAGAAAACTTATATTTCCCTCCAACTTTCAATTAACAAGGCATTAGTTATTACTTACATTTACTTGAATGGCGGAAATAATTGAAATATTCCAACAGTATTTCATTTCCAATATAGAGGAAATTAATTTAAATTGAAAATTAGTCCAGGTATCATCGGAGATTACTTTTAATTGTAACTTCTAAAGTTTAAAAAGTGATACACCTTTGTCAGAAAACGTTATCAGTTTTCTTAACTTCAATACAACTGACAGTACCGGCAAAATTTGTACGTTATTTCTCCGAAATTCACTAACAAATAAGCCGTGGTTTAATAATTGTAGTACAATATTTATTTTCCTATATGGATAAACGAAAATATACGAGTGAATATTATTCTATATACTTTTAATGCTGTGAATTTTTCTATCAGTATACATTTATTACGTTAAACATGAAAGAGACAATTCAAATTTACAACTAATTTTTGAAATTTTTTTATTATATTAAATCAACATCGTTTAAAAACATCCTATACACACAATGTTCATAAAATATATCATAGTGATTGATGTGTGCATAAATAACTAAGGTTAAAATCATATTTCAATACACAGTTTTCGTAGATTCCTCATGCTTGTCGAGACATTATATACGTCTAAATATTAAATTGTGTCAGGATATATTTTAACATCCTTTCATGTAACTAAGAATACGCACTCGATCTAGGTCGGAACACTAAATGTTTTACGTTTAATCAATTCTATTATAAAACATCCCCCCATAAGTCATAGGTAGGGTTTTTGCATCTTAATTTTTTAAAGTAGATATATTCATTCAAAATTTCACAAACTCATTTTTTGTGAACAATATAATTGTTTTATTACGAAATACGATCGATTTAAAAATGGGTAAATCTTTGCGTTTTTTTTAAAAAAAATAATTAGATTTCATTTAGTCGTTAAACTATTATAGATTGATTTTTTTTTAAACACAATTGAAGTTATAATACTTATACATATATATATATCTGTTCAAGTAAATATATCTTCAAAACCCGACATAAGACCTATGTTCTGTGTTCAAGACTTCAATATTTTTCCCCAATTTTTATTGTAAGTATAATAAGCTTATCATTTATTATAATCTGATAAGTTCTGTATTGATTTACACGATAAATTTTGCCCATTAAACAAAGAGCATATATATATTAAATGCTACACTACAATAAAAACTGTCTGAAAACTGTGTAATTTACGCGCCACGTTATATGAAAATATTCTGAAATACGTGTGAAAGACGTATTGCAAAATTAAACTAAAATTTAATTTCCTGTAACGATATCAACGTCCTGTTGTTCGGTTAACGACGGAAGCAATAAATAGTCCACTAAATGAACAAAATTCTGATGAGTAATTAAAGGTGTTTCATCTGACGTTGATGAATTCCATTGCACAATATGTTAAGATGGGTATCTAAACCAAATATCACTAGTGATGCTGTTTTTTGTATATGTGACGTATATAAAATTAGTTAGGTATGAAAGACCTCCATTTCCGCCTTAAAATTAATAAATGAGACATTTTCATTCAGCATTTGACGTTCTGCAGGAAACATTTTCTTATTTATATAATGTAGACGCTTCGTCCAAACGGATTTATCGACACAACGGTCAAGTAATATCAAGGGTAATTGGCTTTCCATGAATTCAAGCACGCTGCAGTCAAGGTGACGGTCTCACTTTAATTGATGACACTCATAAAATCGGACAAAAACAGATTTCCTGCCAGGGTAAAATATGATTGCTATATTTTCAAACTAACCTCTTAATTGCTTGATAGTGACCATCATAGATTACTTCATATTTGTATAGAAACAAACGAAATAAATTGTTCGACATGTAGCTATAAACTTCTTTTCGTATTTTTGTATATAATACACATATGTTTATTTAATAAAATATGAAACGTCAATATTAAAATAATGCTTTAAGGTAAGGTTTAAGATAAGAATTTAAAAATACTAGCTAACTGACCCGTGATAAGAGAAGGTCACGTTAATCCAATAAATTTGTTGACTTTGCAAGCGATGTAGAAAAGCTATTACTTGGGGTTTTAATATCTGTTTTAAATTAATACGATGGTGGAAAAAAACAATTCAAGAAAGAGACACATCGGACACTCATAATAAATAGGGAAATGGGTACTATTCAGATAAAGACATCTGTTCTAACACAACCACAGCCATCAAAGGAATCATTGACGTCATTACTGTGTCTAAATTATCAGATTTAATCTGATTCACCATGAACATTTTTTCCTTGTTACCTTCACTAATTATGTAACTAAATTGTATTATATTTAATGTAACTCCAACTAAATTGTATTATTTTGAAGAACGCCAATAACGATAATGGTTGACGCGACCATAAATAAATAAAATGTATCTGTTTAAAACCGCTATATATTGTAATGTATTGATACTAAAAGTGTTGTTCGATTTAATTTCCTTATATTTTCGTGTTTAAAATTTATTTTAAGAGGTCATTAGGATTGTGAAAAGCAGCGAACTATCATCTACGTTCATGATGAATAGTATATTGAAATTCAATGACAGAAATTGTGATAGAAAAATAACAACTGCCACGTTCCTACACAAAATTTATTAAAAGTTAGAATTCATTTTCTGATGACGCCCTGGGTTTATTTCCCTATTTTAATATAATGTATGCTACTGTATTAAAATGTTCAACGATTAAATATATACTATTGTTAATAAATTCCTGTAATTCACAATAAAAGAGTCAATAAAATGTAATTAAAATAAATTAATGTATATAGGAAATTATCTGATTGTTTATGTATTTATAAGATATAAAGAAGCAACCCTTATACAGACTCAAATTTTCGAAGATTTTATTTAAATCGTTAGTCATTTTTTTAGAAAGTTTTAACCTAATGTTTGGCCATAATCATCTGTCCTTCACTCTTTTAAACAATAAAATTAGTTAAACATCTAATTGATTCTATCGTTCCGCTGTAACTGCAGCCAAATGACAGTTGATTATGACCAAATATTATGCTGAAAGCTTCTGTTAAACTGACTGACGAATTTAAATAACATCGACGAAAAATTGAGACTGTACAAGGGTTGCCTTTTTTTAATCTCATAAATTTTTAATCACTCAATCTTTATCTATATTCTCATTTGTTAACAATGGAAAATTAGGTGTATTCACACAATTTTTTTTGTACTACTTCGGCTATTTTCTATAGGAACAAAGTTAACCATAATATTTCGTTACAATTCATTGCATATTTTAACTGACACTATTTCGTAGCTTTAGGACTGCATGTGAAGGCAACCTCTCATGTTTGTTTTGTCCTGTTTCTAGACACTGAGCCTCAGTTGAAGCCGGTGGATTTTCGTAGCGACGGCAAAAATTTGTGCGACGGAGATATGATACGGTCCACGAAGTCCATTCCGGAAAAAAAAATGTCCGCAGCTTTCATACTTCAGCACTTGCCATTCTTGTTCCTGGCCTTGCACCACTGGCATTGAAAAACTTTTTCTCCTACACAATTTTGCAATACATGCCTCATCACCTTCAATTTTCTTATCGTTTATTCTTGAACAACACATAGCTTAGACGAAGAACGTAGGTTAAATAGACGACTTTAAATGAATATTTATTGCACCGAATAAAATGAATTTTATTTAATTTTACTTAATTTAGGATAACCCGTAATATCAATTTCATGCGAAACCTTTATTTGCCATTTGAAGGGCCATATGATAGAATGATCTGCAATGAATTTAATTATGTCATCAATCTCTACTGTTACCTCCTTAGTGACTTTGCACGTAAGTCAACCATCCGGGTTAAAAAAGTTGGCACAATTCTGGAGTGGGATTGTCCAGGAAATACAAAGAATGAAAGTTACGCAATTGTATCCCAACAAATCAATATCGGCTAGAAAATTCACAACGCAGAAAAATAAAATTGAAGGATAGAAATACTGTGGATAAATACAAAAATAGGTACATAGAAGTGTAGAAACGGATTATGGAAAATGCTAGTACTTGCAAGGACTTTGAAACAGGCATGTAAAGTAGCGTTTGAAGTGTGTGTTCAATAAATAAGAGAAATGACGTATGAATAATTTATTTTCACTTTAAAATGTGACTCAGTTTAAGAAGAGACACAAATTACAAAATTTACGAATCAATGACACATAATTGTTAAAATTATATAAACAAATTTTTATATTCATTTTTATATAATAGTAATAATACAATTTTCGGTGTAAATATTTACATGGCGTTTTTTGTGCGCTTATTAATCGAATTTTAAGAGATATATTTGAATAATTACCATTTGATATTAGTTTCATCTTAAATAATAATTTGATTTAGTTAAAATTAAATGACTACAATTGTATTAACATTCAAGATGTTATAATTTAGAGACCTAAGTAAACCAGTACAATTTTTTTTATTTATTTTCTTAGCTTTTAAATATTTTAATAATTAGACTATGTGAATATGAAGTATGAACCTTAAAACATAATAGACTGTAAATCTCGGTAATAAATGTGAACATTTATTAATTTGAAAATAAGTTGTAAATAAACTGATTCACGTTTAGTTGGGAGATCCAAAATTATAAAAGTAAGTTATTAAATATTTAGTAGAATCAGACAATTTTTTTGTGAAATATATTCTTTAAAATATATGATAACAGCATCTAGTACATTCTTTTATCAGAATACTATAATTAGTTTTACTATAATTAGAGAGGATGTGTAAATCATTTACGTTCTTTTCTAAAAAACCTGTTTAATCCAGATTTAAAAAAATATAATTATTTCTTCATTAAAATTCTAAAGTCAAGAACTGAGCTCGTCTCCATCGTGTAACACACTTTAACTTTAAAAAAAATAACGTTTACATGAAAGTGAATGTATATTTATGTTTAAAATTACGATTTTTTTAAAAATATTAGGTTCGTATCGTTTCCATTACAAAACTTAAAAATATTTTGAATTTTAATTAATTTTAATAACTCAACTAATCATATATTCCTAGTAAAATTAATTACAGAAATTTATTTAAACATCTAATTGATTAAAAGATAAAGCTTGAATTCATTTCCTGATAACGCCCTTGGCTTATTCTCCTGTATTAATATAATTTATGTTACTTTATTTAAATGTTCAACGATTAAATATATACTATTGTTAATAAATAATTCACAATAAAAGAGCCAGTAAAATGTAATTAAAATAAATTAATTTATATGGGAAAGTATGATTTATAAGAAACCTGAAATAATAATGTACTGCTACTCGCACCAATATTTTTTATCATTCTCATTTTTTACTTCAACAGATAGTCTAAAAAATAAAATATCCATCATTTACCACTCTATCAACACCTTCCTGAGCTAAATCTGCAAGAAACCGCTTAAAAATGTGAAACATTTTATGAGGCGAAAAATAACTTTATATGTTACATAGGGCAAACAAAACGGTCAGTTAAACCCAGTATGCAATATCATCCTCAAGGGTGATGAAAAATGTCGTCTGCAACATATTATTAATTGCATACTTTTCCATTGGTTGGCAAAATGCAAGGATGTAGATGTTGACACCACGTACTACTATAGAAATACTTTGCTTTTGTTTTACGTCCCTTGAGTAGTTCTGCGCTAGTGTCAATAGCTCCAAATTATCAGCACCTGTGGAAAGAACCAAGGTTTTTGGAAATTATTTTAGCACCATATTTTGTTGGTACAATTGCAACGAGTCCAATATATCAACAGACAACTACTGGAGGAAGGTGGGCTAAGAGTGATAAAGAAAAGGCTGATGTGTTTGCGAACCATCTTTGTGAGGTATTTTGTGCTCACAGTAATGGTCCAGATATTGAAATTGATGACTTTCTAAGTACTCCATTGTCAAAAATCGAGAAAATAACACCACTGATACCGAAGGAACTAAATAATATGATACATCATATGAACGTTAGAAAAGAACCTGAAATGGATCTCATCACCGTAAAAATGATGAAAGAATTACCTGGAAAAGATCTTTTGATTATTACATATTTATTTAACGCAATATTTAGAATAAATTATTGGCCAGAGAAACTAAAGTTAGCAGAGATAATTTTAGTTAACAAACCTGGTAAAGATCCTAAAAATGTTACTTCTTACCGACCCATTAGTCTGATCTCATCAGTCTCAAAACTTCTGGAAAAATTATTGCTTTCAAGAATTTATCCCGACTTCAAGGCTAATGACTGGATTCCACATCATCAGTTTGGATTTCAACGGAGCCATTCTACAACTCAGCAGTGCCACCGAGTAACAAATTACATTAATAGAGCCTTCGAAAATAAAGAATATTGTCCAGCAATATTCTTAGAGATAAGTCAGGCATTTGATAAGGTATGGCATCGGGTTTACTATATACAATTAAAAAAAACTTGCCTATTTTCTATAAATTGTTGGAATCATTCTTAACAAACCGAAAATTCCGTACAAGAGTGGAACAAGACGTCTTATTTATATTCACTTAATGCAGGATTTCCCCAGGGCAGTGTCTTAGGCACCCTGTTGTATTTGCTGTTCACCTCTGATCTCCCAACGGTCGAAAATATTGTCCTAGGAACGTTTGCAGTTGACACTGTGATTATAACCTCACATTCGGATATAAACCAGGCTTCATCACTCATTCAAAAATATATTAACTTACTTCAAGTAAGGCTTCAGAAATGGAGAATAAAAATAAATGAAAAAAAGTCGTCTCATTGCCCACCGATCTTTATAAACAACACAGAGATACCTAAATCACCCTCTGTCAAATATTTGGGTTTTCATCTCGACAGAAAACTCAATTGGAAAATCCACATAACCAAGAAAAGAAAACAAATGGATATTAAACAAAAAGAAATGTACTGGTTACTAGGACGCAAGTCACACCTCTCATTAGAAAATAAACTACTACTATATAAAACCATAATTATACCAATATGGACCTACGGGATAGAATTATGGGAATGTGCCAGTAAGTCAAATACTGCAATAATCCAAAGATGCCAGTCTAAAATATTAAGAGCCATCGTTAACGCCCTCTGGTACATAAAAAATGATCAAATACATAATGACTTAAAAATACCAACTGCTATGGAAACTGCCCGTCAAAAGAGTGTTAGTCACCACGAAAAGCTTAAATCACATTCAAATCCATTATTACAACCACTATTACAAAATGATGAAACAAGAAGACTGAAAAGAAAATGGCCAGCACATCTCTAGACAAGATTTAGAAGTTCTCTTCGCTGGAGGGGATCTCATCATGCCACATTGTATGATATGTAAATAACATGTCAAAGCTACCACATTAGCTTATAGATTAAAATGTAATCTGATTGCTGATAAATATAATATTAAAAATATATATATATTTTGTTGGTTTATTTGCCCATTTCTTTAATTTTTAAATAATCCAGATGTTTTTATATTTTCAAAGTTTAATGTATATCAATGTTTTAGATAACCAAATGATAAAGCATTTTATTATCATCAGAATGACAGACACATTATTTCTGTATTGAACTGAATGACTAGATTCATAGTACTGCAAGTGGGTATCAAGTTATAAAAATGCATTGAATCTATTTTCTTCGAATGGGGAGTTGAACAACAATAACAACTTTTATAGAACGAATTTTTTTCTGCACTCTTCGTGATTTAACATGCTATGTGTTCGTGGATGGTTTATGGCGGTGCAGTAATCTGGACGTGTATGTGTGTGTGTGTGGAATTGATGACAACGTGCGTATGCCACTTGCCAACCGGGATCCTTGTCCAATTGAGCTTGATTGTCACAGAATTATTCTCCTGATTGCTTCGTACATCTCGGCCGGGAGATCAATAATCCCGTGCTCATCTCCATCTCCCCCTGTCATGTGTTTGCACAATACGGTCCACGCACTCACACGGCATCTGAATACCAATTCCAGATTCTGATGACCGTGTCCTTGGAGACCACAAACACATAAAGCTGATATCGAAAAATCGTCATGCTCTCGCCGCCGATATTGCATGCAGTTGGTCTTGTTTGAAATAAAGTGATTTGTCAATACGACCAAAGTGCCCTTATCGACAAGCCAGTTTTATTCATATTTTCATAAATGTAGAACTACAAGGAGGAACTCGCTTCCAATACATTTTATTATTCGAGTTCCTTAGTAAACGAGAATGTTGTAAAGTACTTTTCCCATTCCAAAATATTTCAATAAACATTTAAAAAATTTAAAATAATGTAAAACAGATATTTAGCTTCATTTAGCCCCATTTATTTATAATATAACGTGTCTCATTACAATTATGATGAAAAATTTTATACTTTGCTAAACATTTGGCATAAGCACTTATTTGTAATACGAGTCTCGCAAACTGCAGGAGGAGTTAACCTGACAGTAAATAAGTTTGCTCTTGTGTTAATGAGCTATACTGTTTATATTACAGCGTTGAGTTGAAATCAGGGGTATTGGATATAAGATTACGTATACACTTCAATTTAATCCATAGTTCCGTTTTCTTCTTGCGAATAATTAAATCCTCGTCGAAGACTACAATTGTTGAGTTATCCTTTCATACTCGTATAATCTTGTAATAAAATCACTTATAATAACTAAAAAGTAAAATAGACTTTGTTTGTATGTGTGTATGTATTTTCTGCATACAAATCTACACCCGTGCAGCAAATATGACAACATTTTGTAGACGTTTTCCTTTCGAACAGAAAACAAACACTGGTGGAGAGGGGTAAATCACAACTTCCACACCTAGACAGAAGTGGAAATTTACAAACATGCTAAAAAAGCCGATATTTGCGTCGAATAAATATTTAATGAGATTCATAGTGATTCACCTGATGTTTATTTTGAATATTTTCTACCCCTTTCTGTATTCCAAGGCCGAATTCTTAAGGGGTGGGGTGGCGAGGCGTTATACAAAAATAACGTGAAAAAACCGAGAATAGAGTAAAATCCGGACTTATAGATGTCGCTGAGTTTAATTAGATTAATTTTGCAATTTAACCCCAACGGGGACGAAAATTTTCAAACGTGTCAAAACCGCCGATATTTTTGTTGTAAGAAAAGTTTTCGGGGTCAATGAGATACATAGTGACTGTCCAGATTTTTTTTTGTATAATTTCAGCCACCGAATAGGAGGTGAGAATCTTTAGCGATGGGAGTGGAGGGGCGTAACATAAAACTAATGATAACCGATATTGGAGTCAAATCCAGTGTTATGGATGTCGCTGGTATTAATTACGAAAGCTGGGCAACGCCGGGCACCCAGCTAGTTACTTATAAAATTCCCCTTTTCCACAAGAAATTATTAAATTTTTAAGAAGTAAATATCTGTTCTTGAATAATTATTTTATATCTTTCAATATGCGTCTTGTTTCCGATCTCTGGCATTTAACGTGATTGAGAAAACAATAAAACTCGTTTTATTAATAATGATTTTAGTTTTCTCTTTATTTTGACTGATTTATAAATATATATAGTTTTATAAATTACCTTAAATTACAATCCCTAATTAAAATTACCTATCTATTTGTACATTTAGTTAGTCTTGAATAATTTTACAAGTATCCTAAATTATTTTATAACGAAGTCGTATTTTATTTTGCTATATTCTTGTATTCGTATTATATTGCGGTGGGGAATTCTTGTCACTATTTTGTTTTTAATCAGCAAATGGTTGACAGAGAACGTTCACTGAATGTTGAGAAGATTATATTAATAGAGTAAAACGAATAGACACAGGGGTGGAAGAGAAAGGTCCTCATGGCATCATAAAAGGTCAATTTTCTTTTAATTGGAAATATTATCTTCTTCTTCTCAAGTATCTAAACAATCGGTGTTTCAACTCGAATAAAATAATATCAGTATAGTAAAACTTTGAAACAGTAAGCTGGTTTTAATTACTAATATATATTCATTAACTTTTATGGAATTATTTGAGAGTTTCAGAGTTTCTCAATATTGTAACATTACTTTCCCATTCTTGAATTATTATTTTCATAATATACCTTTATAATTTGGGAAAAAACATACTTTTTAAATAAACATTGTCACTTACTCCTAACTGAAAATAAACACCGGGAATTATGTTTAAAATTAAACCATCCGCCACTAACAGAATGTAATTTTTTATTTAACACGCAAATGTCTAAAAACACGAAAATAGTACCTGAATTTGTTAACTTTCCATAAATGTTTTTGCCATCGCAGACCTTGTTGCTACAGTTGCTATTCATATTTTACCTCGGACAAAGGATGCATTTCCATGGCAATGACGTAACAAGTTAAAATTAACTTCAACGGTAGAGCGTACGGAGACATCTAAGTGTTTCATCGGTCGTAGATATGGAAAGTTTGTAGGAAAACTTTTGAAAGAGCGCACGCAAAAGCAATTAACAGCGGGCGGTGGAATCTTGGTGGAAGGGAAAACGCCGACACCCCAGAGGCGTCGCAATCTTACAAGAGGAAAATGGCACCGTCTCACAGAGGACCGGAATAAGGCCACGGCGGTCCAATTTTCGCCGCGTTGCTTCAAAAAGATAATCTACACGTTGGTACACGGCAGCACAGTTCCGGATTAAACCTCGTTCAGGCGAAAAGGAGAACAGAAACGACCAACACGGGTTCATTGGAATACCACGAAATTAAACTGACGCGCTGTGAAGTTCTGTGTTTGTTTGAAAAACACAGAGCTCAAATTTAGCTTTTGTTTTGACGCCTTGAGAGTTCACCTTTAGTTAAAAGAAAATGTTTTTAAACGCCAATAGTGAGTTCAATTCCGTAATATGAAGTGCACTATAATAATTTTAAAATGCGTTTATTGCGTGTTTGGTGAAACCAGCTGTTCTACGATGACGTAGATACTCAAAGAAGGGACTATCTCTCGTACGTCACTGCCCATCAGCTGACTACGTAAAACCAGGTATGTAAAACCAGGTATGCAACTGAAAATGTTTATAGTTGTCATTAATCAATAGTAATATTACTTAACAGAATAAATTTATTTAAAACATGAATCAGAAATTATAAGAACATATGTAAGGCGCTAGTAATTTTTAGTTACGAATTCAAATTACGTAAATTCTCTGAAGGGTGTTGTAGCCTGTATTGTTTCTATCAAACAAATTCTGTGTAAGACTGTGCTCGTAGACAGTAACTGGAAACACTTCATACCAAATTTAGTCATTAAAATGATCCAAACTTACAGTTTTGTAATGTTTTACACTTTATAAGTCCTCCAGAGACCTCACGCACTGAAACGTTGAAAACAGACACCGGAATTGTCTGCGAGGGCTATTCTCTCGCAGGCAATACCTGCTAGGGATGTTCTCTCGCAGGCAGTACCTTTTAGGAGAGATACGAAGGGGCTACCTTTGGGTCTGCCTTTTCCTCACCGTTTTTGAACTAAGGTTCCCACAAGCCGAGGCACCTCGGCCTGTTCTGAGAGGTGTATGTTCCGGGGTCACAGACCTTGGGCATACGGTAAGAGTTGTTCGCTATTCCCATTGGAATAGTCGGCCAGCTGCCTCCTAAACTGGTCGAGGCACGGAGAAGGGAATGCTGCGTCCCCACAGCATCGCTATCGGAAGGGCGTGGGACAAGTACCCAATGCCCGACCTACCCGATGCAGGTTTTCCTAGGGTTTTCCCTACATTTCTTTGGCGAATGCCGGGTAGGATTCTTAAAATATGGCCTGGGGGCCCTAGTAACCCTTGGCTACCTTCCTCTACCCTTCCGAATTCCCCCTTTCAAATCCCTTCCTATGCTATTAAAGGGGAGTTTCCCAATTTGGATCACCCTCATGTAGCCTGTTGCCGTAAAAAAAACGCACTGAAACGTTGGACCAAAACGATCTTACTGGTTTGAGGCCGGCAGAATATTGACACTCTAGTGAACTTTTCCTTCTGACTGTCAGAATCAAGTGTGTCATCACAAAATTAGGTTCTTGAAAAATTGCTGGAAATACTCAAACGGACCAATTAAAAGCTCTTTTTGGAATTGAAATTTTGTGGCAACGATGTGGAATCATTAGTAGATATTATTCTCTGGTTTACCATTGCCTAGATCGATTTAAGGTGAAGGCGGTCTAAGAATAACAGAACTTGAAATGAAGAATTATTTAGTCAGGTAAAGAAACGGATAAGATGAAAGAAATAGACCAAAGTTAAAATATGTAATGAGAAAAAAAAATTGATGGCCCCAAAAACATCATTTGAATAAACCAAACAGCAGAATTAATTATTTTCGAGTATAAGACAAATGTTATTATTGCCAAAATAATTTTGCTATTATCTCACTATGAAATTATCCCTAATACCTGTTTTAAATAGGTTTGTAGAAATTTATAATCATTTTCTATTTGAATTTTATTGTTTTATATGAAAAGTAGCTTATATGATTCAAGCAGAACGATTTAAATAATTTATAATAAATAAAGTCTCCCAAGAAACATTTCTTTACAAATACAGGAATAAGAATTTTGAAATCGTTTCTAATAGTGCCTATGTACTCAAAGCCTTCTAAACTTAAAAAGATCGCAGTTTATTGTTTTTCTAATTATTCCTGCTATTTAGTTTTATTGCCTAATATTCGAAACGTTTAATTTCATAATTTTTCTTCCTATAACTTTGTCCTTTACTTATTTCTTTCATATCATCCGTATTTCTTCTTAACTACGTATTCTTCCTCGCTAATAATCCTTTTCAATTTCTGTTAATCTTAAAATTCCTTAACTTAAAACGTTATAAGCAGTGGAAAACTTGACAATAATATGTATTAATTAGTTAAGGTTTATCAGCATGTCTACCTCGGGTGACGAACCTGTTCACTTCTAACATGAACCTCTAAGTGACTTTACTAGACAATAATACGGATTTTCCTCTGTCATATTTCCGCCTTCATCTTACCTCAAAACTAAACGGGTTCAAAATTGAAAAAAAAACATTTTTTTTACTATCTCTTTTATTGGAACAATCAGTCAATTTACTTAGAGGGATGAAGTGGTCCAGTGACCACACTCCGAATATAATTTTTTTATTCATGATAAAATATATTGCACAAAATAATTAGGAGTTTAGGTCTTTTGGATGTTTTCTCTTCAATCAGCGATGTTCTGTAAGTTCATTGTCTAGATGGCTGACCTAATTAGTGTGATCTGGTAGATTTTGGAGATAATTGATGCTGATTGTGTGGATTTTTTTTCGACTTTAGGTATATGTAGTTCGTAATAGATTGTTTTAATTATCATTAATCATGCTAACCATTATAAAAATATCCCGATGACTCGTGACGTAATACATTATTCCGCTGACTTCTACTTTGTGAAGTTTCCAGTTGGGTTTAAATCCCGCAGGTAAACGTTTCAACAACAGTCTATGGATCCATCGATTTTATTCATGTGTCACCTCATCAGCCCTCTCGATAATACAAAATGAGTTATGTTTGTACGTAGGCTATAATATAAGCATTCATCATTATTTATTTATAAAAATGGAAAAAGCGTTATGTTCCAGTTCCACTTCGATTAATAAAACAAACAGACTCTCAAAACAATTTCAGTTAACTAATGAATTTGAATCATAAATACTATATGAGGTTGCAGAATACCAATATTCTAATTCAGTGTGACATTTGAATTACATGAATTAATAAACAGATCAACCTGATGTATATTATCGTTCAGGGGCAACAATTATCGTTAATATATTCCATTTCGATACGGAGGAAGAGGAACTGATGCAGCTCATTCTAAGACAAAATAGAACTTTACCGGATATGTCACTCGTGTAATTATGTAAAAAATACTCTCTCTATACCTCAAGAATTCAAATAGCATTTCATCAAATCAGACAAAAGATTCCCCCCAAAGTATTATCTCTGAATTAATTCAAACAGACAACTTTAAATTGATTTTTAGATCCAATTAAATTATTTTGTGGCCTAAACTATTAATTAATTCATATCTGGGCTATTACGCTGCTACATGACAAGTAAATACATCGACGTCCCCAGCGGATAGATTTTGACCTACTAATACGACACTCAATCTGTTGTCCAACCATCAAATAAACGGCACGTTTCCAGACAGACACAAATACATGTCATCGCTGGAAATGGGATCAGGCAAATAGTCGCAAACACCTTGGACACGCCTGATTAGGAATCACAGCTCTGGGAATTTAGCAGCGCAAATGCAATTATGCCCCAGCGTGGCCACTCTGGCATGACATTCTGCTCTACACACAACTCAGCTTGGTTCCGTACGATGAAAAACGTTTCAAATCTTTAAATGACAAGTTTACATAATTTATTATAACTTTATACGAAATCATAAAACTGGCTGAATGAGTCTACAGAAAACTAATCAACAACCTGAATTTATAATAAAATTAAAATATAACACGTCTGTTCTGAAAATTAGTAATAATATAAAATAGCCAAATGCAGATAAAAGAAGTGGTGATATAAATACCACATAACGTTTCTGAAAACATTGCTTCTTTCTTCAAAGCTTTTGAGTTTGTCAACTGTATTGTTCGGTTGTGTCTCCCTTGGCTCTTGTGGTTTTTGGAATCTGAAGAAAGAAACAAGGTTTCCAGAAACGTTATGAAGGATATTTATCATCACTTCGTTCGTCTGTATTTGGCAAAATGTTATATATAAAAACGTAACATTCAACTTTCCGCGCCTAGTTTACATCCACACAACGGAAACCAATTTATAGATTCTAAAAAGAAATAAGAAACAAATTGGTGTTTAGAAATTACTTCTATTATAAATAATTTGGCAACTGTCTTAGTCACACATACAAAACCAAAAATCGCTCTCTATATAAAAATGAATGTATGTCTGTCTGTATGTCCCGTACGCACTCCTAAACCATTCATCCGATTGCGATGAAACTTTGGTGAGTTCTGGGGGGGGGGGGGAGTTTTTAAAAAACTACCCAAGCGGCTATTATTAGCGTCGAATAAAACGTTTTAATTGTCGCTTAATATCATAGTGTAATTCTAGAATTTTCAAGTGTCTAATTTCAACTCAAAAAGGCAAGGGAGGGAAGAACCCTTATCGTATGGGTGGTGGTGGGAGGGGTTTACATAAAAATAATGATGAAAGACCAATATTAATGTCGATTCCGGGGTTATAGGAGTCGCTGAGTTTAATTCTCGCATTATCGATGGTGGTTAATGAAATTTTATGTTCAACTTCGTGGAGGTGGACGTGGCTGACAAAATGTTACCCCGAGTAGTTTTGACCCACTTAAGTTACTGGGTAAATTATTTATTTTCTTAGCGTACCAGCTATATTTTACTTAAATATTTACGTATTTATTCCTTTAAGTTACTGGGAGTAGTATTAGACTTTATTATGATAGCCAGTGTTTTATATTGTTTAAATTCGTCGTTAATTTTAGACACTGTTATTTTATGTAGTAGGAGGATTCCCGAATAATGTCAGTCATCATTTTGTTTTGATGCCGAAGGGAATGGAAATACATAAATGTTCGACAATGGCGCTATTGATAATGGTTAAATGAAATTTTTACAAAGAAGTTAGAGTCGAATTAATTCCTTTTCCGGGCTAATTAAAATAAATAACCGGAAAACTCTAGACACTCAGCTAGTATTTAATAAAATTTATCAGTATCAATATTTTACTGTATTACAAGTATTACAAATTCATTTTAAACCCATGTGGCTTTAACTTTTATATTTTAATATTTGATATTTTACTAATTTTTACAGTTTTTAAAATTTAATCATTTCTTTATGTCGTTGTGCTTAAATTGAACATTTTATTTAAATTATGTAAAACTGAAATTAAATATCTGTGACAATACTGAAATTTTATGTTAAACTTCGTGGAGGTGGACGTGGCTGAAAAAATGTTACCCGGAGTAGTTTTGACCCTCCACCAATGTCTAATAAAGTTTTAATTAGACCCACTACCAATGTCTAATGAAGTTTTAATTAATAAAGACACACTTTTACAACTGAAAGCTGAAATAGGCGTTCGTTTATTTGTCTACTTTGTTTCTTCTTTTGCCTTCCTTTGGCCTAAGAAATTTTCCTATGTTTTTTCCAGAAATAAATTGAACTTCTCAGTATTAAGATGTTAAATTATAATGATGTAATCAACACGCAACACACAAAGTCATAAATAAGTAAAGAAAATTAATGAGTAAAATACGCTATTTAATAAATGTTATTTTTATAGTAAACCATACGTTTTGATTATAATTCGTATTTATAAAGATAGTTGAGATTTGCGCTTATTCATTTGTCTGAATTTTTGAGCTTTCAACGTGTAGGGTAATAGAATAACCATTTCAATATGTCTTTCCAATAGAAATTAGAAGAGACAATTAGTTTACACTGGCGATATAGACACGTCGTAACCATGGATGCGTTGTAAACAAAGCAGGTCCGCACTCAACGAAGGCTAGAGATGAACTGATTGAATTTGTTTGAACTTTTTCAAATAGTGCATGGCAATTTAAAACAGTCTAATTTTTATTGTGTCTAATGGGAGACTAATACTGCTAAAAATGTTTATTTCGTGAATACAACAAATATATACAGTTTTACTGAAATCATTTCAGCTATTGTTTGGGAAAGGCAAAAAATCTAGGTTATTGAACGCCCGCCAGTTCCTCTCAAGATTGCGTGTGGCGGTCTGTTTTTGATTAAAACCGTGTTAAACTTGTTTACTTCATCGTAAAGTTTCATCAAAATCGATTCAAATGTTTACTGTGAAAAGCGAACAAATTTAGAGTGATAGACAGGATGAAGCTTTGCTAAAATATCTCGATTCCTATCAATGTACAGAAGCAAGTCTTTTTTTTCTATATATATTTTTACAGACACTGCTAAACAGTATTACGTGTGATACATGACGTCAGGCTTCATAGAAATTTTCAAGCAGTATTAAGACATTTGAGGGGTTGGAGTTAGAAAGTTTTGTGCTTCAATTAGGCACACAATATTCTGCGCAAAGTCGAAGCGTTAGTGGTTATATTCCAAGAAATGACTGGAAGAAGTTTTCCTGGTGTAAGACGTGTCTTGAGAATTTCAACTGGATAAGCTTCTTGAGAGTACCTCAACTTTCCGGAAAACTTGTAAACCTTCTTCATCATACTTTTAGTGTACAATTACGCGGAAGACGTTGATCTTCGTTGTTAATTCAAATATATAGGATTATTTTCGCTTATAATCAGTAAGTTAAATTAGTTTTTGTCATTGTAAAACTGTCCCAATTCATTATTGTGTTTAATTCGCATAGAAAAAGGAACTGACGTAGATTAAAATAAATCTTTTTGCCAAAAATAAATGCATCTCTTGAAAACGCTATGAATATAACGCTTAATGCAAGCAGAAAATCCTATATTTACTTTATAATATTGTAATATACGAAATTACATAACACTGTTAAATAATTTGAAGGAAATACTGAATTTTTATTTCAATGATTTTCTGTGTATTCCTACATGGGTAGGAATACTACTTGCCAATAACACCATAATTTATTACATTTATTTATTTCTGTTAATAATAGTGGAAATGTGGAGTTTAAATACATCTTAATCTTCGGAACACCTAATGAACTTAAAAGAGAACGCAGGTATGGTTTAATAAGTCTTTTAAACATTGAGGCTAAATTTTATCACTCTATCGAGTATTTAATCATTATTTAAACTTTATAAAATTAATACCTATAATAAAATTCCTCTACAAATAAGTCATACATCACGAGCCACAGAAACTGAAGACGGATGTCAATGGCCAGTCTTCATACCATAATTGAAAAAATTACTGGGATGCGGAAAATGTACTCCAGATAAGATAAAAAGAGGGAAATATTATAAAATTGGAATTTACATGAATATACAGTAAAAGAAAATGAAACATTATAAGACAGACGTCTTGAAATAATTAAAATCTTATAAACAACCGAGTGGATGGAGAATATTATGGTGCTGTTTGCCAAGATAAGTAATAAATGCGGGAAACGACGTCAATATAAAACAATATGGTAACTCCTTAGAAGAGGGACTACAGATAATTTTTTTTTAGAAAGGCTTTACCATAATCGGCGAGAATAGATACAGTTGATTTATTTGAAATGCGAATGCATTTGACAAATACACTTCCAAAATTCTAGCTATAGGAGGCATTTCGCACATGCGTGTGAAGGAACTGCTCGGTATCGTAAATCCCCCGTAAACAAGACGACGATACCGGAGTTTATTTCCTTGGCGCCCTGAAATATGTGTATCTCATATCCAAGATTAATATTGGAAAACGATAGCTGAAGAGAAGTTTCAGCACCGACATTGCTATGTTATGTAGCCTTCCAGATTGCCTCCCTGACCGTATTTCTTGCTCGACGTTAATGTGTTTCCTGAAGACGATCCGCTAAGACCTGCAGGGAATGGCCAACATGATAGATTGCACGCGGTTTTCTTGCTACCGAAGGAGGCATATGGGTCCTGATAACCAGGTGTGAGGTTCTCGGAGAAATGACTAGTTGGTTACTTTCATGTCTGCAATTATTAAAATATTCTAACAATTTTGACAGACGATATTGAATTTATTACAAATATATACTTTTATTGGTTCATATTGAAGGAAAAGTTACGGGCGGAGAAGTATCCAGAATCTCATTATAATCAATACATTAGAAACAATATGAAAAAATTACATTTAGAGACAAATATGTATTCAGTATATCACACAAATTCGTTTGGTAGAGGAATTTAATTCGTAATGTAATAAAATTTCAATCACGTAGTATTTGTTTACCGCCAATTTCAATTCGTAATATGTATTGTAATGAACAGGCACGGCTAATATTCATAATTTGAATACTTACGTATTTATTTTGAACTATTTGAATTTTAAAGTTATTTATGGTAAAATTTCATTAAAACAGTGAACATTATTGGTTACACATTATTTGGGACGGTTAGAATCAGCGGTCAATGATATAAAGATAGCACTGTAAGCTTGCCGCCACGACGAAATTCTTATGGTGTATTTATTGATGATCGATTGCGTCATATGTTAGACATTACCTGATTTATAAATTTATCAGTACCTTCGAGAGATTGCTTGAGACGACATCACTTATGGGAAGGATTAACGAGGGAGGTCACTTCTCGCGAGGGCCGCCATGAACACGGGATTCCCTTGTGAAAACAATTTTAATATTTAAGTTATTAGTACAAAAAATAACACAGCCTAAATTTTATTACCAAGCCGAAGGATGCATATAGAGTGAGTTTACTACGCGTGACGGATGACCTGGAACTGCCTTTGCCACATTTCCCACGAGGCAACTTATTTTATCTGACAAAAACTTTAAGCAATAAAATTCGTTATCACCAATTTTTTTTTTGTTAAATATTGTAATATTTTTGCGTTATATGCAGTGTTATTTCGAAATTTGTGTTTTCAGTTTAGCAAATCTCAACTCCACATAACATCTATGAAAAATATTTCTCACAAATTTAATACAAAATTTAATGTCGGAGAAAACGTAAATTTATTTGATCAAATTTGCAGTAAAAATAAATCTCATTAGTTAAAGCTGTTTTTTCTTGTCTCAATAAATATTAGTGTGTGTGAATTTGTTACAGCTACCGTTCTTAATATCCTTAATTTCTGTGATTACATATTTCACTTTCTGACAGCTGAGTGCATATGTAGAGTGTCGTCAGAGAAGTAAAACAGGGTTAAAAGGATGCCTATGAGAACATTCTCTCGCAGGTGAACCTGCCCAGAGAGCTCTGGAGGGGGCTACCTTTGGGGATGCCTTCTCCTCTCTCCGGTTTTTTTTTATGTTCTAAGGTTCCCACAAGCCGAGGTATCTTGGCCAGTTTTGTGAGGTGTATGTTCTGGGGTCGCAGACCTTGCGCATACGGTAAGAGTTGTCCGCTATTCCTATAGGAATAGTCGGCCAGCTGCTTCCTAAACTGGTCATGGCACGGTGAGGGGAATGCTGAGATCCAACAGCAAACCCGTATCCCATCATCGGAAAGGCGTGGGACAAATACCCAATGTCCGATCTAGCTGATGCAGGTTTTTATAGGGTTTTTCCTGAGTCACTTTTAGGCAAATGCCGGGCAGGATCCTTATTTTATAGCCCGAGGGCCCTAGTAAACCCTTGCTACCTTCCTCTACCCTTCCGCATCTCCCCTCAAAATCCCTTACTATGCTATTAAGGGGGAGCTGCCACCACGTGGATTATCCACATGTAGCCTGTTACTCTAAAAAAAACGAAGTAAAACAGCTGATGGTTAACTTTCGACCTTTTCCTTTATGTATTATTTAATTACAATTGAGTTTAACTGTAACATATAAAATTATTTTATTTAATTATACATTATAATATATACATTAATTTAGAATTTTATAGTCTTAAAACTGTATTCTTTCTAATTTACGAGGCATGTTCAGAAAGGAAGTGAACTGTGACAATAACGGACTGATTTTTTGAGGGTTTGTAGGACTGAGAAATAGAGGGGGATCTCCTGATAGATCGTGCATCGAAGAAACACCATAGTACGTAAACTCGTGTTGCAGTTTCCAGCTGCTTGAAAAATGTCGGACAGTGGTGCAGGGAGTTAAGCGGAGGGGAAAAAAATGCTCAAAATTTCTGGGAAACAATCATTGTTTTGGGACCAAAATACACATTATTTTCGTCGAATTTCTACCTCAGGGAGGAACCGTCAATGAACAATGATCCTGTGAGACTATAAAAAAAACTTGATTGAATGCTTTTCTTCAAATATTTAGGAGTACTATCAGGTAGTGGTTTCAAATTCATGAGAAACGATAGTCTTTAACGGACCATGTATTGTTTCCTCTCCCTTCGAGAGCGGATTTTAAATATTATCAAAGATTTATTTATTTTAATTAATTAGAATTTAATTCTAATTCGACGGAAGTTAATTAAAGATCTGTAAATGAAGCTAAGTTTGAGTTAATTTCCAGGAAGGAAATGTATCGCACTATGTTTGTATGTGGCTCTAAGTACTTGTGTGATTACAAATAGCTTCGCTCTGAGTGGGGCTATGTGTAGGTGAACCTCGGCATTTGTGTGGCTTGCGACCTATTCAGACTGGCACCAGGGCAAATTCTCGCAATTTAGAAAGTGAGGAAGCCCACCACAAGTTACCCAGGCAATTTAGCTACGCAGAGGACGAGAACAGCAAATTACAAACCGGATTATCTGACTCCAGGGTAATGAGATCAGAAGGTTCACACTTAATTTCTTCAATCACATTTACGATGATTTCGTGGTACTAGGGGCGTTGGTAATTATTGCATTCATCACGAGGAGACGTGAACAGATATCCTCATGAGCATATGAAACTCATGCCATAAAAATTCGGAAAATACTCTATAAACGTACTGAAGTAATTCGAATCTTGTACGAATTAATAAAATAATTATGGAAATTATAGAGAAAAATTATTTATCTTGCCGCTTTTGCATTTAATTTATATTTACATATGTTGATCCCTCTTTTTCCACATTTTATATTCTTTCATATTCATGGTTCATTTCAACCTATAATTTTCCAGAACTGTTACAACATAAATTGTATGTTATCAATTATATCTCCTTACATTATGCATTCAAAAAATAAAATAGTGTTTGTTTGTGTGTATGTATATATGTTCCGCATACAAATCTACGCCCGTGAATAAATTTGACCAAATGTTGTAGACGAGTTCATTTACAACGAAGACAATTCTACAACCCCCAGGGGCGGGGATGGAACTGTGTGGAAATTATCAAACATGCTCAAACGGCCGGTATTTGCGTCGGATAAATATAGTTCGGGGTCCATGAGATTGACAGTATTTGAACCGATGTTGTCTGTGTATAATTTTAACCATTTTTTGCATAGTAGGGAAGCTCTCTTAGGGGTGAGGGTGGAAAGGCTTTTCATAAAAACAACGGAAAAATAACTGTCATGGAGCCAAATCCGGGGTTGTAACTTTCGCTGAGTTTAATTATGACAACCCGGGAAACTGCATGCACCCAGCTAGTCAACAATAAAAGGATAATATTTTTACTTACCTAGTGACATTTATTTGAGAATCTGATAAAAAATTAATTTACAAACTTACATGGCCGGTAATTTTGACTGTTTTAGTGATTACATTTCGTCTTCTTCATTTATAATTATAATATTTCGTCAGTCTATCTACTGTGATTAATATGTAAATAGTTTGTCTTTTTTCGAATATCCTAGGAAACAGAAATTATTATAAATATCTGCGCCATTCAGCTTCCCACAAAAATAACGATCAAAGAACCTGCTCCCCAAATCCCATATTGAAGAAGAAATCCGGCCTTATAACGTCAAAGGACTCGAGTCGTTATATTACGGTGACGTCATCATTAATAGCCGGACGTCTGATAAATCTCATATACCACGATGGACGTATTGAATTGATAAAAGGGGACAAATAATCCACAATTAAGTAATTATTATTTTAATGCCCTCACATACCAACAACGTAAAATAAAATAAAAAATTGACAAGTCAATGAATCAAACAACGGTCCTTCAATAACGTCTTGGCAATATATGGTTAATAAAACAAATTATTTATCATTTTACAACGATGCTTAATAAACATTTCTAGTGTTGGTTTTAGTAACAATAAAACAATTTAGGTTTTCTACTTAAACATAATGCAAAATATTTTACTTTAAAATTTTGTTGACTTTCTAATACCATGAGTTACTTTTTCACAGCCAATAAAATTCTAATTTGAATTTTATTCCATAGGCGTGTTACTTTATCCGTAACGGGCGTTTAATTGTTCTGAAGATCAGCTACAAAACTTTTCTAGTAACCTAAATTAAACAGGCCAGAATTGAGAATCTAAAATAAAATATCAACTTTTAGTTCAGTTTCAAGGTGCTAGGATTGTAAATATTATTTAAATAATGTATACAAGTATGTATCAGATAACTATTCAATGCTCTAATTCATTATATATTTCCAAGATCTCCTTCACAATAAAATATACTTGATGTGAAAAATATTATTTTTAATAATAAAAAAAGTAGCCAAATACAGACAAAATAAATAATAATATAAATACCATTCAACGTTTTTGGGATCCAGGTCCCTCTCTTCAGGTGCTACGAAGAACCTAGAGCGACAAAACTGCACTCGTCAGTTGACAAAACTCAAAATCTTTCTGTGTAGCTCAGAAACGTTGTGTGGTATATATATTATCACTTATATTGTCTGTATTTGGCTGCCTGTTTTATTATTAATTTTCATTCTGACGTAAGTTTTTCATTTCAATAGTACTTTTATTTATACTTCCGTTACAATAAAGCCCTTATCATGTAACTGGTTTGGAAGTAGCAGAAGATTACCAATCTATGAGAACATAGAGATTCCATCTGAATCTGTTTACTTTACCTGACTGACGAAGAGGCATCATTTTCTCTGATAGTATTTTATTGTAAGGTCTTGTTTTCAGATATTTACATTTAAAACACATACGGAGTGAGTAGTTTCAAGCATTCGGGCTTCTAAAATAACCTAGAAAATTGGCACGCTTGAAAAAATATGGGAACTGGAAAATGAAGACATTTTCTATATGTAATGAGATGTGCAAATGAACTGTCGCACCGAGTTAGGGGTCGTTTTTGCCACATGAAGTGGCAAAGTTATTTTTTTTTTGCGAAGTTTCAGCCTTGCATGTACGTGATGCAGTCTCGTAATTATATGCTCGGAATCTTGATAGCCGTGTAACGTCACGGTTTTTAACACCTGTCACTAACCACTCCTGATAATTAGTTCCGGCTGCCGTCGCCTGTCGCCATGGCAACTTTGACAATCCTCTGCAGCGAACGAAATACGGGAGTGCAGTAACTATGCGCTTCTCCGAGAGAGGCCTTTAATCTTTTTGTGTGACGATGCATCAGAGCTTCTTTGTGACGAACAACGTTATAGAGCGCACGAGTTTTACATAAAATTAAAGACATAAATTATTCGCTTCGGATTATTTCTGCGCAGAACCTTTGATGACAATGTTTGGATTGCCATCCATAGACTTTCAAACGTCATTCGTGAGATACTTTATCTTAGATTTTAATATCTTTCTAACATGTTTGTATAACATCCTTATAGCTAAGCAAGTTTATTCAGGTTTATAGATTGATGTTTCAATTACAGATTATTTATGAATAATTTTCCAGTCAGTTCAGACGATTATCGACTCATCTGTTAATATATACTAAATTAAATAGAGCGACTAAACTGATGACAAAGCCGTATTGTAGTCATTCTAATTTAATATTAACCGTACCAGCCTCGGAAGCCTTATTGAAAATTTATTATAGCACTGTTTCAACAATACGTATCTAGATTTAAAAATTTCACTTTAATTGTGATCTCGTTCTAATAATTTATCGTACTGGTATTTGAACAATTAATAAATATTTTTGCTTGCAGTTACGGTCAATTACAAGTGCTCAGTGTCCAAATTTAAGAAACTTTACCACAGAGGATAATGAGCTCGATTTATATTGAAACTATTTGAAGAATTAGCTAGACTTACATTAATTTAATGGTACTTTGTCCCAGGCAGTGGCGGCTCGTGAGTTTTTGTACTTATGTGCTACATCACCAAAATAAACTATTTTTTTACTAGGATAACTATGTAAAATAATAATACTACAACAGCGATAGTGTTACCAATAATCTGACCCGACACGTCAAATGTTACATTCCTGATTCCGACTAAATTCTACAAAGTTTCCAATAATGTCAAACTTTTAAAAGCGGAAACATTTATCACCAAATTGACCCGATTTTCTAACACGAAAGTATTTTTTCTTCGTGCATATTTAGAATGAAGTTAATTTTTGGAGCAAGCCACTCATGATGACAGTATTGTATGGAGTATCGTGCGATAGATTTTTGCACCGTGATAACCTTTGAATTTGATTCTTTAAAATCAGATTTTTAATTACTGAATGCTTCAAATTTATTTTCATTTCGTTGCTTATGCGGCCAGATGCAGCCGCCTCTTTGTGTCGTTGCACGGCACGGCATTGTTGCTACGTGCTGTTTCCTCGGCAGCACCAGGAAGTGGCAGTTTGTTGAGCTTTACGGCCGGCTGGGCGCAGGGGCAGGTGGAGGTTGTGAAACAGAATACTGCGCATGCGCATTTTCCATCTAGACAGAGGTATTGCGATAAGCCGCTTATAGCACATAGATAGCCAGCTGGCTGTTTTAGCGAGAGCAAGTGCGCCGCAAATCGGGCAGTTTAAAGTCATCAATATCAAAGCAAAAAATTCACTTCGTTAAAACATAATTACGATGAAGGTTCATAAAATTAAGAAAAATTAATTCCTCCTAAATTAATTTATGTAATATAGCACAAGAGCACATATGCACCAGCCGTCACTGATAGGCAGTTTCCGTTTCTAAATTATTGGTCAACGAGTTAAATGTCCCTAATAAAGAATAGATTTAAGATAATATGGCGCTGTAAATAATAACATTTTTGTGTTTACATTTGTTTTCTCTTTAATTCTCTCCCCGTCCTCCTAAAAATCGGACCCACGACAGAATTTTTTTTTGAACATTATGTAGCATCCTAGTTACTGAATTCATTTCGCCTAAAATGTTCAATTGTTTTCATAGTCTACAATTAAGAGTAAGTCCGACAGACGTTTTAATGAAACATGGCCGAAATAACTACAAACAGATTTTCATTATCAAGGTTCTGCAGTTGTAATAATACTCGAACTACTATCACCATAAGTGTAATCATGAAATTATTTGCAAATCATCTGTTTCCGCTGCGAAGAATTGCGACACACTCTTATCATCGACAGTACAAAATCCAGATTTCTACCAAAAAATATACTATCACTACTTATTGCACTTTCACTGAACATCTCAACTTAATCCTGGACATGAGCTACAGTAGTCGCTATTTAAACACAATCATATCTCCAATGAAATAAATATATCTGAGACGAAAAGTAGCAAAATAAAACAAATTAAATGTAAATTGTCTAAAGGTAACTAAATAAAGTAAAACTGATGGTTGAAAATGTTATTTTATAAAAAGGTCAATAACAGATTAGATTTGCCTGCAAACAAACTTTACCTAAGGATCCAAAAATATTTTATAATAATATAAAAAGTTTAATAAATGATTATAGGTTGTACAACTGGTTCAACTTTTTGTCATAACACAACGTTTCCATGACTTTCAACAGAATTACCATTTATTAAATCGATCCACCGGGAAAGCCTCCTTTCATAAACTTATATACATTAGAGTTTAATGATTTCCTTATTAATGAATTTAATTAAATGTTTTTGTAAAAGTTCCCATATTCGAATTCGCAATTTTAGCCATTACTGTATAGGATACACAGACACAATATTTTCTGCCTTCTGGTGGTGCTTTGGAAATTATATTTGGTGTAATTTCATTACCTCAATTATGTCTGTTCTGAATATTAACATAATTCCACAAGCGGTTCATTGGGTGCTTTGAGACGATTGAAGGGGTTCTGGTAAGCCAAGGATCAATTTACGTATCAGTGACAAACCTAAAAGAAATTTCTTCGTCAATTTTTATATTCGTGCTAATGAAACTCATGGAATAACCCGAACTTAATAATAAAATATATATTAAATTAAGCACGTGTAATTAATCAAATGAGAAAAAATGATTTTAACAGTAAATGTAAGAAATAAAATATGAGACAAGACCAGTCCTGTTACATTAAAATATTGGAATTTTGATTTATATAGATAATTGTAGTATTTGAAACTTTCCATATATGAGGGTGGGGTTAATTGAAACTCAAAGGTAGAAATTCATAAGAATTCCTAGGTTTAGTGACAAATGCCGACGGATGTAATTTGACTTAAATGAGGGGATTAACCGTTTTGTTTGTCATACAGTTCCACTAATTTGGGAGATGTGCTAATTAGACGAGAATTCTAGAAACTTCGATTATATCTGGTCAATTAACGACAGCTTTTCAAATGTTTGAACAGTTTATTTTATTTAAAAATTTCAAAAGCTATCAGATATCTCTTTGAAGTTTTGTTTCGACGTTCTGTGCTCTAAAATTATTATGCACTTCTCATGATTACATCTAATTTCAATATTAGAATGTGATTGAGTATGTATGGCTTCAGTATTTCCTTCCAAAGATTAATCCAAAGCAAATAGCCTTTATTCTTTCACCACTTGAGTGTTAGAATCTTCGAAACATCAAGGATTGTTTTTCGCTAATTAATTCTGTAAAGAGCTTAAATTTTATTTAAAATGGAAAAAAAAGTTTTGTCTACTGACAAGTGCAGTTGTGTCGCTCTAGGCTGTTCTTCGCACCCGAGGGAAGAGACAAGGATCCCAGAAACGTTGAGTGGTATTTATATGATCACTTTTTTGTCTGAATTTTCTATATTTCTTATTCATTAAATTTTATTTAGTCAATACAGTTAACTATTTACAGTTTCAAAAAGTTCTTCTTAATCTCTCTTTTATTATTTCTCTAAATTCCGTAATCCGAAGCACTTAGAGTCAAACATTTCCATCTATTCGTAATTCCGATCGCTCTTCTTATTCACTTTATTTGAAGCCCTGTTCTTTTCTTGGTCTTATGAAGGTAATGCAGGGAGATGTATTTACGAGCTTCCAGAGGCAAGAACCAAGATCGCTAGTTGGAAATACTTGACGACGTAAAAAAATAAACCATCACAGTTTAACCTGCAAATTCCGATATGATAGCATTTTTGAAGACACAGAATGAAATTCAAACTAATAAAACTGTTACATGAATAAAAATATCGTCATTACAGAATCCAAATTATCTGTAATGTGTACTTGTTAAAATTGATTCTAATGTTCATTTTGATACATTGATATGCACATTTAAATTTAATATTTATTTTCTTCTATCGCTTTTTTTCAGAAAAGCGTAAAGCTTTGTATTTTCCAAACCTCAAATATATGCAAAAAGTTTTCAGCAAGATGGCTGTGTTATAATAGGGTCGATATGAGAGGTCAATAACTCTCGTTTTGAATGAAAGTACAGCATCCGAGCAATAAGTAATGTATATATATCTTCTGAAATTTTTACAACAAATTTCAATTTTGCAGAAAAATAATTTCAAAGAAGAATTGAAATATTCATACTCACGGATGTGTTCGCTCTCACATTACGATTATTTATAAAACCTTCCTTCTAAACAAAGGTGGCCATACATTACACACACAAATGTCCTCACCAGAATGATTTATAACTACGGTGGTTTGCAGGTTTCCCCGGGGCTGTCCCTGAATTACATTTAAAAAAGACGAATGCCGGTTAGTATACTTATTTATTACTGTTTAATTTAGTTTGGTCATCGCAGGCCTGTGACACATGTGAAAATGTGTTTGATATTTACCACTTGTACATTATTATATGCTTTAGTGCTTCATAAGTAATTTTTAAAATTACTTTAGCAAAAAAAGTGTATGAAATCCATGTATTTATTGAATAGAGTTACCAAATAGTTGCCACCAACTTAATTAAATACACTAATATTATTACAAGGATTAATACTACACAATTTGACTAGTATTTATCTAATCTGACAATTACAATTTAATAAATAAACAGAAAAATGGCCAATTGGTCATAAAAAATATTCAACGAAAACAAAAAATAATTATATTGTTACCACGTGTCTTCCACATTTTTCAGACTTCGTCAGGTAATAGACAGTTTTTAATGTATGCTATACATATGTTTAAATTAGAAGCCTAAATACAAATTTAGAGTTATAAACTGCGTCCTCTAATTAGTGTTGCTCGCGGTTCCGCTATCATAAATTTTGTTTTTTTTTACAGTCAATAAAAACAAAGCCGAATAATGCCGAGGGATACTTATAAATACAATTTTTTACGGTAAACTTCTAATATAACTGAAAATAAAACGTTTTTTCACGGCCTTTGATATAAATTATCGGGGTTTTCGGGCGCTAGCGAAGCGCGGGTAAGACCCTCGCTAATATATAATACTCTTGAGGGTGGCGAGGTTAAGGGGAAGCCTAGACTTTAGCAGAGTGCAAACACAACTCAGTGATGTCAAGTGACGTCATCTAACATTAAGAGACCAGGGCTCACACACTCGCGTGTCATTTCAATTTTTTAGTTTCCCCTTGTTTATTCAAAGTGTACAAATTCTATTATTATGTTAGTTATTTCTCTTATGAATTCGCTAGTGAAGTCCCGCGACGAAATCGGTGTCGGAGAAATGTTATTTTACTAACCCTCAATAAATATTCTCTCGATAATATTAATAATTCGTATCCATAAAATAATAATTAATTTAAAACACACATGAATCGCCCTAAAATATTACACCATAACAACAGTGAAAATTTTTACGACTTTCTTGGTGTGTTGCCGTGTAAATACTTTACTACTACGCTAACAAATTAACGTTACGATAAATGCATTCTGGATTGGCGACATCGCTACTGGAATCTTCCTTCGCAAGAGACTGCTTCGTCTTTTGACTCTTGCTGTTTGTATCTGACCCACTAGATATTTTTCCAATTCCTCATTTTTTTGTACAGCTGCTTTTTGTTCCTCTGCATTTGAAATTTCTTGACAATGGTGAGATATTATTATTGAGATTATTAGGGTACTCCACACTGCCTCTCTCTGTCTGTTTTTCTTGTTTCCTTCTTTCTGATCTTCTAGACGATCACTATCGTCATCTCTTTGACCTGCCTCTTTCTTTTTTACCCTTGGATTTTCATTCCTTTTATTTTCCTATTTATTTCTCAATTTTTGCTGCTTTTTTCTCTCATATTTTCTTTCAAGTAGCATATATGGGCTACTTGTCTCAACAGCAGCCGTGCCCCTTTTCCTTTTCCTAAGGAATAATCTCCATTTTGTCCCAACACGATGTTTTTGTTTTAGCCATACAACGCCATCTTGTTTCACATAAAGAAAGCATGGACAAACCACTTTCGTTAACGCTTTAAACGTCTGAATATGTGTAAATAAACGCTACGGTTTACGACATAAAACAAAAAAAAATCGCTAACTCGCCTTAGATTGAGATGGCTTGAAATGTTTTTTTTTCTTATAAATTTCACAGCATACACGTACCAACTGGGAACTCAATAAATAAATTCTCCACGAGATAGCAGAAACAATCACGAAAAAATTTCGTTTTGCCCCGGGGGATCCTTTTGCCCTAGTGAAGTAGGGATCCACAGGATAGTAGCGATCAGAACTAAATTGAGAGTATGGGTTAGTCAAAAGTGTGTAAGTAATATCTAAGAATGTGTAACCTCTGTTTAACATTAATTTGTGGTTTAATGCGGTCCTTCTGAAATTTCAACGAAACGAACCTCTCCGCGCCGAGCAAGTCTGGAGGATACAGACGCTTGAGCATCACGTTCTTGGGAACACGTAGTCCTGTCTGACAAAGCCAGGCTCCGGTGTCTCGACAAACTCTTTGTTGCAAGCGCCATGCAATTACGCCAGGCTTTGGCTAGTGGGAAAGCTTCAACCACATCAAGGGTGTCACTCCCGGACGCCAACCTTATAATCCACCTGCGCGTAATATCGGCGGTTGCTTCGCTCCTTCAGTCCAACTAAGAAACCAAAACTGTTACACGACAGCGACGTTTCGGTGGGAATAGATCTTTATGGTGACTGTTACAAAACATTAAGTAAGAATCCTGCGGTTTATTACGATTGATCTATTGTTACGCTAACCTTTCAGCTTTCCCATTGATGTTGCGTTTTCTTCGCTTTTCTGTTTTGCCAACTGATTTGTGCAGTGGTGTCTCTCTAGGCCCTTGATTTTTTTTTGCACCTGAAGAAAGGCTATCCAAATCGTTGTGAGGAATTTAAATTACCGCGTTCTTTGTCTTTATTATTACTAAATGTGAATACAATTTATTCATTGACTTTGAAAATCAGGTATCGGATGACGAGGGCGGATCAATGCTGGGAAAAATTAAATAAAATCGAAACGAGAGAGAGTATACATTAACAGATATATTTCAATAATAAAATAATAATTAATAAATAAAACGACTAACATGTTGGAAACAATTTAATGAAAATAGAACGTCTCATTTCTTTCTTTTGTAGCTTCTTAAGTTGTAATACAAACATTGCTTAATATATTTTATTTCCTTTATATTACGTAATTTCAATTACGCACAATAGCACTGTGAATGTGATACTAATTTCGGATGAAACGTGGGTGAAAAGCAGACAAAATTTTATCATTAATTGAAATTGCTTAATATTACGAGAAATAAATCATATTCATCAATATATTTTTGTTTTAGAGCATGCGAAGAAGTTACGGGAAAAGGAACGACGTGTTTCTATTGAATTTTTCTTGATATGTTCACCGTATTATGTATTTAGTGATTTAACTGATATCACATAAATATAACTATTAATAAACAAAGTTTTTTAAATGTAAAAATTTCTTTCCAGCATATTTATAATATGTTTTTAATAACATACAAAATATACAGACTATTATTTTAACTTAATAAATAAAAATCAAACCGGCTAATTTTTCAGATAATGGAAGTGTCTTGTTCATCTAAAACAAAAATACGTAATTACAATATTGAGAAATACATTCAAAACTGAAATGTTAAATATTTTTTATTTAAACGAAATTCATATAAATGTTTAAATATTAATAAATTTTTGAACTATATTATTGTTAATTTTACATTTTTATTTTATTGTTTATATTTTGCTTATTTAGGTATTATACCTAAAGAAGTCGCAATCATTTTTTTGTTCTGCTTGAATAAAACAATTTTAATTTTCTTACAAATTGGCCATTTGGCTGTTTATTTATTAAATTATAAATGTCAAATTAACTTCAATATTTATTTAATTGAACATCCGGTTTTTTTAATTCACCACCCTATTAAATCGTCATTTAACCCAGCCTCTTAGTTACACGATTTATTGCGTTACATTTATTACACAAGGATCTTTAATATACTTATTACTTATAAAAGTTAAAAATGAAGAAAATGGTACGGTTTAAGTGACAACGACCATTTAAGAACAGTTTTTTTTTGTAAAAAGACGCAGACACCCTAAAATGTGACAAAAAGTATTAATCATTTGTCAACTACGAAGAAGGACTTATTGCAGTTAAAATGAATAAATTCCATAACTGAATATTTTTACCACCGATATATATAATTAAAATATTTAGTTATTATATTGATCTAATAAATTTTTAAAAAATATAATAGATATATTTATAATAAATACAAAAATATAATAAATTGGACTGTCATAAAAATCTAAACATTCATGTAAAAAATTAATGTTATATAAATATGTTACGATTATTTTGCAATTCGTGCAACGATAGAAATATAATATAATGAATTTATGCTTCCAAACCGGATATAACAAATTATAGTGCATTACTGCTAAATAGGATTAAAGTTAACTGGAAATAATGTTTAGACTTCATGTAAATAATAATTATGATAAATATAAGACTTTAGTTCGTTTTATATAATAAATCATATCATATTGTTAATATGTGAAGCAAGCCGAGACAGAGGACTATAACTTCGTTATGGATTTTAAAAAAACACTTGAATTAGCGTCCGCATGTTACAGTTCTGCAGTTTTAAAACTATATATGCATGAAATCATAATTAAACACAAGTAAGCTACAGCAATTTCGTATCCATTTAAGCCAATCAAGGTAATCGTATTTTATCTGGTAGAGTTTGTTTCGCACCACGTGGTTTTTAGTCCTTCTATATTGTCATTTTATTCATTGGCTTTTTCTTGGACGTACGGTTGAACCGCAAAACAATGTCGACTACATCTTTGGCTTTGTATTCCAAATCTATTAAAAAAAATCATTTCTTGTTTATTTTGAAGTCCTCAGCTACAATCCAATTTGAATGGAGTGCAGGTTCTCAACTACCCTACTATATATCACCACAGAGAAAAGAATTCTCAGTGCAGGCAAACAGTTGCTGATTATTTGTTTCTGAAATAGTTAAGCGACTAAACATTGAATTACTAAGTTCCAAGTTACGTAATGGCGTTAGAAGCACTTAGACGGTCGCCTCGAGGGTCCACAGATAATGTGGTTGCATGTCTCGCCTCTATTTACATCCCGGAAATTGAATTGAGCGAAACAGAGAAGAGCACCATTGTTCGCAAATAGTGGCTTAGCTTTCTGCCTCCTTGACATCTTCCAGTCGTTGTTTGGATGTGAAGCTGCTTTAAGCACTAGGGTTAACAGCGTTACTTCGCTCCTCGTGGCTTTAATATAATGGCTTTTATTTATCTGCTTGTGAAAACCACACTTGTTGAAATAATAACATTGCATTCATACTTCTTTTTTCTAAAACTCGTATGGATGGAAACTGGAGTAGACATGTTTTTAACAACCATACACTAAATGTAAACTCTAGTTATTATGATCTGGATATCATTCCTCACTTTATCACGAAGAATGATTCAATGATACTTATATGTAAATGACTTCTTCACAATCAATAATTGTTTATTAAGTTTCTTCTAACTTGTTTGTTTGAAGAAACAAACTATCAGTACCCATAATAATTCCACAAATGTAATTTTAATATTTTCTTCCAGGAGTTTGTTCTTTATTATACGTAATAAAATAATTTTGAATTAATGTTTGAACTAAGGTTCCCACATGCCGAGGTACCTCGGTCTGTTTTGAGAGGTGTATGTTCCGGGGTCGCAGACCTTGGGCATACGGTAAGAGTTGTCCGCTATTCCAATTGGAGTAGTCGGCCAGCTGCTTCCTAAACCGGTAATGGCACGGCGAGGGGAAAGCTGCGACCCCACAGCAAACCGTCATCGGAAGGGCTTGGGACAAGTACCAAATGCCCGACCTACCTGAAGCAGGTTTTTCTAGGGTTTTCCCTGCATCACTTTAAGGTGAATTGCCGGGTAGAATCCTTAAACAATAGCCCGGGGGCCCTAGTTAACCCTTGGTTACCTTCCTCTACCCTTCCGCATCCCCCATTTCACATCCATTTCCTATGCTATAAGAGGGGAGTTGCCACTATGTGCATTACCCTATACATAGCCTGTGTACACCTAAAAAGTAACGTAATTTAGAAAACAAAATAGCCCGTGAGAGCAGGTCTCTCGCAGGCAGAAACTTTCTGGAGAGAAAGAGGGGGAACGTTTGGGGATACCTTTTCTTTTCTCCGTTTTTTAACGGCACCTCAGCCTGTTTTGAGACGTGTATGTTTCGGGTTCGTAGACCTTGGGCATACGGTACGGTTTGTTCGCTTTTACCGTTGGAATAGTCGGCCAACTGCCTTCTAAATTGGTCGAGGCATGGAGAAGGTAATGCTGCATCCTCACTTCAAGCCTCTCTCCCGCCATCGGAAGGGTGTGGGACAAAGTACCCAAAGCCCGACCAACCTGGTTTTCTAGGGTTTGTCCTGCATCACTTTTAGACAAATTCCGGGTAGGATCCTTAATCTACAGCTCGGAAGCCCTTGGCTACCTTCATCTACCCCTCCGCATCTCTCCTTTCAAATCCCTTCCTATGCTGTCATCCGAAGGTTTTCTCGGCGCCCTTCTTACGGTATTAAAGGGGAGTTGCAACCACGTGGATTACCCTCATGTAGCCGGTTACTCGAAAAAGAAATTCAATAAAAATAGTGTAAATAAACTGTTTAAATAGTCTTTAAATAAATATTATGCTTTAGTACTAAGTTATAAGTGCAACTGGCGATTAATATCTCTCAGACAAATCAAAATTTACAGATAAATTTAACTACGAAAATGATGTACAATTTATAAATTGTAACTAAAAGCGTAAGTTAGTTGAAAGTGGGAAAATGATTTATCTACTAAATTCTAACTGCGAAAAATCTTCCTATTTTAAAAAAACTGTAATATAGTTAGTTAAAACCGGAATTAGTTTTCTTTTAGTTTTAAAAAATTTATTAGATCTTGACTAAAAGTTTAGTTAGTAAGAGTAAATAAAAGGTACGTTTTCAATGCTGGTCAAAATACACATGGTTTTGTATGGAAGTAATTCGACATACCTTCTATGGATTCATATTAAAGAAACAAAAATATATTATTTTACGCAATTAATATCGGTTTTTAATTCATATTAAAATTTTGATAGGATCTACATTTCAGTACCTAAAGTTCTTTGGCTGTGTATATTGTTTTTTTGTATTAGAATTATTTACAGTAGCATCAACAGCTCAGGTTATTAGCGACTAATTAAGGGAACTCATTTTGCTTTGTCGGGGACTTGATTTGACGAGAGTTTCTCTCACGCACACCAACATCCATGCCCTCACCGGGAGTCAAACCCGGGATCTCTGCCATGTGAGGCAATCACGCTGTCCACTACACCACAGGAGGTCGGCTGTATTGATTTGTAGAACGCCTTAAAGTCAACTTTAAAATATGCATATAAAACAGAATTTCCAATCTCCTGAAGCCGATTGATTCCCCAGACAAAAGTTGCCTTCTAACTTCCCATTTCGCGAACAAATTATTGGAAACATTTAACCTTTTCTTTGACTGGCCGAAAATAATTGGCAGCAATGTTATGTTGTTTTTCTCTGAAAAACTTGGTGCGGTTTTGTGGAATCAAAGGACTCTTCGGATTATTCGGCCGCATCATTACGAAGCCGGATTTAGTCTGTTTCGGATGAGGATTCCATTATCGGAGGAACGCGCCGATCTCGTTTATACAGCTCCAGATCAATTTTAAAACCCAGCTGCTTTACGCAAGCACGATGCGGTCAACTCTAAATTGGGGATATATTTTCCACGAATGTCCAGAATTACGTTAGGTATAATCTGTTTGTATAAATTATTTAATGGCATATTCAGAACATCTCTCTTTTCAACCTTATCATTCAATATTAAAAAATCTATACTCTATATAATACTGGACCTAATGAGCTTGAAATACAATGACGGTCCGTTTGCTCTTGTAGGCAACAGAAATAGATGAAATTATAAAACAGTATTTTTTCTGAATTTTTTTGCATACAATTAATACATGCGCAATTAATAATATGTAGCACACAATCTTTAAATATTCTGAATGACAGAAACTACAGTACACTTGTCTGATGAAGATTTTCAGGTGAAAAATTTCCTTTTATTAGCAAGGAAAATTCTGTCAAGCTGATAGATTTATATAGCGGAGTATTAACTTGATGAAGTACATCATTAAAATATACTAAATTCATCCCCAAACTACTATATCAAGGAATGTAATTAGCCACTGGAAGACTAGTAAGAAGTATTAAGGCCACGTATTCGAAATCAAAGGAATTTTAAAAAATAATGTTGTTTTTGTAAAAAAACTTGGTTAACTTTTATTACTTGATTTATTGCAATATTTATTTTATTATTAGAATTAAGCTGCAAATAAGTTATAGACTCTATGTAGACTCCACCTGTCGACAACTATGATTTTATTCCCGCAAACGTTATCTTCTAACAATAATTTGATCCGGTTGATTAAATACATTACGATTTATTATATTATGAATTTTTTTCCTGTAATATCGAATTTCCGTTTGATTAAATTGGCGATTTCTTCTTCCTTCTGGTTTTTTATGAATATAGCGACACATTGAGACAGCGACAAATACTCTGGTTCTGTATGGAAAATCAACGAGGTAATAAGGTACTATTAAACAGTTGAGACTTCGTGGCGCCCGACATCACATAATTACACGTCTCACGGTGGCATCTTCAGATAGTAGTAGGTCGTTAACTTATTCCTTTCCTTCCAAATTTACACAAATAGTGCGAATAAATACCTTGATAGACACTGTCTATAGTGAATCAAACTAGTATGACGGTTTCACGAGAATCTGTTAACAATAACTATATCGAATTAAATATATTTATGCATGAATATTCGTTCACTTATATCCAACTATTTGGAATAATCATAGTATACCGAAAAAAGATTTTTTATTTGTCTTTCAACATTAATGTAACCATAATATCTTTAGTTAAAAGATTTATCTCTATTAAGTGGATCCTCAAATCGTCGATGTAGGTTAATTAACTATAAAGAATGTGATTGACTAAGTTTATAGTGTTAACTTCTAAATAACTTTCGTTGTTTAACTCAATAATATGAATAGTGGAGTTCAAACAGCGTATGGAACAATGTAATAGTTAATAAATACATAAACATCAGTCAATTTTAAGTCAGGAAAAATAATTTATTCATTAAATTAACAACGTTTAATGGCTTATTTTGCGACCTCATTAGGTTGAAGTTTTAAAATTTTTTTGATAGACTGACTGCCGTGACCGAAATATAGACATTTTCGCAGGCAGCATAGAATGACCTATCATTTTTTTTATACTTTTTTTTATATTTATTTATTAATTTTCTCAATATTCAGAATATATATTTATATGTATCATTATTAATGCAATAGTTGCTTTGTTTCATTCTGATATTACCAGAACAGTAATGTAATTTAATAGAATTACGACAAATGCAATTTATTTCTGTCAATTGTTATTATGTCAAGTAATGTCAAGGAAGTTTTTTTAATTTCGTTTCAATCTGATCTATTTTTGGTTTTAGCCATGAGATTATATTAACTATTATAGGCAACGAAAACGTATATAATAATCTCTTATTAGACTAGAAAAATATATTTAACGAGCAATTAACAGACTTTTAATTATTAAAAAAAATATTAATCTAAAAAGTTGTTTTAGTTAACAGCGCAACGTTTCTGTATTCTGTAATTTGTACCTTTGTCAGACTGTGGTTCTTCTGGTTTTATGATTAAAACCTCATAGGTCAATAATCATTACTTTTCGTAACCGCTGACACCTAACGAGTAACATTCATAATCAGACTAAGGAAACATTTACAACTTCAGAATAAACCAATCAGCCTGAACATAGCCTGAAGAGTGTAAAATTATATACCGAAACGTAGCGTTGTTAACTGAAAACATTTTCTTGATTATTTTAAGAAATAATTCTTTAAAGACCAATTAACCTACTTTTTATTATTATAATTAAGAACAGACTTAAAAATAAAACATTATTTACTCGACTAATTTTGAGCCCACAAGAGAAAAACGGAGAAAGTAAATCGTACGTACGGTACTAATTAGTATTCAAATTTGTAATGAAGAGAAAATGTATGTACATACCACACTCGCAATTCAAAGGTCTGCGATTTGAATATTCATGATTTATGAGGTATGGAGATCCAGTTTACGTAACCTACATGTGCGATTACTCTTTGGCAATCTCTCTCCTTTCCAAAAAGTTCGACTGTACAAAAATAAAAAAAGATTGTTTGAAATACTGAAAATTAATTCGTAGTTGATGTATTAAGATATTTTTGAATATATAATCTGTAATTGAAAAGTAAAAAAAGGTAAATTAATTCGATTAACTTTGATTACTGTTGTATAAATTATAGAGAAAACAATTGAAACGAAAATGTAATAAGGGAAGATGAATGATAAATTTTATAAAAATAGGTAGGATCACAAATGCGAACTATCATCTTTGTATAAGTTTATTCTCGTTGTAGTTCATACACTGACTGGCAAGATTAATATGACCACACCATTAGTAGTTTGGATTCAATACTGCGGCTATTCTTCTTGGCATTGGCTCCAGGAGGTGTTGAAGAATTAAGGGGGGAATCCGAAACCATGTCTGATGAATTCCACTGTCCAGTCATGTGGGATTTGATGAGAGAGAATCCAGCAGCCACGTGTCTGTTCAACTTCATCCCACAAATGTTCAATTGGATTACAGATCTAGTAATTTAGAGGCCACATAAGCAAGGTAAAATCTCCCTCATGTTCCCGAAACCACCCAGTACGAGCACCGAGGAATGTTTTATTGCCATCTCCATATGGATACTTCTTAAACATGATGAACTTGATCAGCAACGAAACTTAGACTCGTTGAGTAATTAAGAAGTTTTTCCACATGAAATAAAGTGCCAAAATCATGCCAGGAAAAATTTTCTTCTGCCATAAAACTGACCCCGCGAGCTTCAATAGTTGTACTAATGCTCTAGTGCTGTTTCCACTAAATTATACATAATCCAAATGGAAACGCGATTCATCGGACCACATTTTTTTTATCAATGCTCGAATGGATATGTTTGATTTACATAACAGCAGTCTTAAAATGTGTTCGAGCAGATTCGACTTCCACATCGATCGTTTTGCCTCTCTAGTGACTTCAGCTTAATAACTTTGATAATTTGTCTGAAAGTGTGATGTGGACATAATAATCTTAGACAGTCAGTATTACAGTAGTAAAAAAACTTCTAGCAGGTGAATCTGCCTAAATAATTAAACGATCACTAAACTAATTGAATAGAATCATAAAAGAACGCATAATATAAGATGATATTTAATTTTAACTTTTGTTTTTTAATAATAAGTTATATTTTACGACACATTAACTTAAATTTTGTATATTTCCAAAATTTAATAATCATTTATACAAATAAATTTTATATTAAATATTTATAAATTTAGTGACAAATAAGTACCGAAACGTAGTGCCGTTAATTTATTTATGAACAATAATTTAATGTGATTATAAAAATATTTATGGGCCGTTAAATATATCTTATTATATGTTGTATTTTTACGTCTATTCATATTAAATATATGATGCAGTTTTCTGTCCAATTACAGGCAATATTTATCTACTGAATTAAAATAACGTTTCGGTACGTGTTTTTACCTTCGTCATGTCATTCCTGCGGAGAAATTGTAAAAAAACAAATTTGTTGTTATCAAAAAGCTAATGAATTTACTACAGTTGTTGAACAAAACATGTTATACTACTAACATCAAGAAACTGAAAGACACCTAAATATATTAAATATTAAATAATATTTTACATCACATTAAAAAGATCAAGACAAAATTTGGAAATTCTTCCGAGGCACTTATTCCCCAAATTCACACTAGTGCGGTCACAGTCCAACTGAAAAGGACTACGAACCCTCAATAGGGACAGATCTTAAATACGCAAGGAACTGGACAAATTTGTTTTTTTACAATTTATCCGCAGGAATGACCTGATGAAGGTACAAACACGTACCGAAACGTTGTTTTAATTCAACAAATAAATATTGTTTGTAATTGGTCAGAATACTGCATTATATATCTTATTCTAATATTTGACGATTAAAAGTTAGACATGATTAAGTTGGCGGAAATAATATTGGAACTTAATTCAAGAAAATGACCAGGAATAGCGGGATGTGTTCATTGATGTGATATTTAATGTTAGTCACGGAGATTATTTCTCAAAATTAATATTGGAACATATATATCTTCAATTCTGATGAACCATTTATTAATTTGTCTAATGAGTGGATAAAACGCGATCTTTTCCGATCAATGCTGCTCAATCGTGCAGCTTCAGGCGAGCAACGCAGCCGAATTATTTCCCTCCATAACCTTTTCCGTGGCGATTTCATTCCGCCACCACGAAAGAAGAACATAAGTGAATTAATGAGAGGTGCAGGACGAGTGTTGTGAATATGGGTAATAATTCAGTTAGCCACTGCACACCTGTCTCTAATTGCAGCGGTAGACCGGCGACACTGATTGGCGACGGATCCAGTCATCAGGTGTGGGAAGCTTGTCTTCATTAGGACGCGGATTACCCTCCCCAAGGGTGCTAATTAAATTCCTCGGTTGATGAGTGTCTCACACGCAGCTCTCAAGTGCGTTCGAATGTACCAAAATATTTTCAAGCCCGAAATTTTTCCACTTGTAAAAATTTATCTGAAATTCTTGAATACCTAGATTTTACGAATACAAACACTTCAAATGCTGACATTGTAGTTTGGATTTGTGCACTTTAGTTTAACATTAGTTTACACACCGCATATACTCTTAACGATATCGTGACCTACAATTACCGCATGCACACGACGTTTAGAAATATTCACAACAAGGTGGCGAGTATAAAAATATACGACAACAGTTTAATATTTTATTAGAAATAAAAATAATGTCTAACAGAATAATTGTTATACGATTCACAATAATACGTCGTATGATAGTGTTTCGGTCCTTCGCATAGTTCCGCACATCATCGCGTAAATCATCGCGATTTACCTCTAATTTTGTTTTTTTTACTAATATTTCTATAACTTTATTCGGAAATCGTGGGACATTAATTAATCCCAGAAAGGTTGTGTGGTATTTATATTATCACTTTTTTTTTTGTCTGAATTGACTAACTTTTTTAATTTCACTCAGACGTAAATGTTTTCATTTTAACATTAATTATTTTGTTCATCAGATATTTTGCAAAATAAAAAATATTTCTACCTTTATTTTTAGTATTTGTAATGGTTTTCCTGTTCTTCTGAAACCTTACTTTCATATACATAGTTTTAAAATTTATAGATTAAATCAGCCATGTTTCTATTGTCATGTGCGTAACACGTAATACTTTAAAAACAACGTAGAAAATCATAAAACATTATTCCAAAATTTAAAGAATATTTCAATTGTTTATATGACGGATGTTATTTATCAGACGTTAAGTGTAAATAATATAAAAATATCATAAAATAAAGTCAGAATAATTTGAATGTAGTAAAATAAAATTAGAAAATTATGCCTCGTTAAGGGACAATAAAAAGATGTTAAAATCATCCACAGTACTTTGGGACCTAAAAAGGTATTATATTAATGATAAATAAAACGAGACCAAATTAATTTTAGGGAATAAACTAATTCTAATTTAATTAAATACATACTTGTATTTATCAAAATAATTTTGAATTTATTTTCAAGACTCCTCCTTGTCCACAGATTTAGACATTTACTATTTTCTTCCAAAATTGTTACAATGATTGTTAAAGGTGTACTCGTGTATTGAGCTAGAATAGTGAGAGTTACCTTATTTTTACATCCTATTTTATTAAAAAACATATATTTAACAAAATTTGCTTGAAATTCAAAACATCAAACATCATGCTTACATCTAAATTAAAACGAAAATTCTTTAACATTTTAAACATTTTTTACATTATTAAAATAGTTTCAGGAAATGATATTTATATCTCCAAAGGGACAGATTGTAAGAAAATGTTTTATATTGAGTATATTTAAATTTTAAAAATAATTCGTAACTATAATATTATACATAATAAAATGTGTATGTAAACAAAGCTCTCTGATGTGAAAATAGGTCAAGTAAATTAAGGTATTAGTTACACTTTTTTCTTCATGTTGGATTTGAGAATTATCGTACTTAATTAGCTTCATTACTGAACTGAAGATGAGCACTTCATCATAGACGTTTTGTTCATCCCATCGATTCCAGTCACGAATTCTACAGTACCTTTGTCCCCAGTGATTGCTTGTTAATGACTAGCGTCGTCAGGCGTCGTTAGAGCGCAAAGTTTACTCGAGTCTTGTCGATGGGAAGCGCTTAACTCAAAACAACATACTTTTTTCTACTTGCAAGACAACAGGGTAGGGCGATGTAACTGTAAAACCATTAGATGTTCGTGTGAATATATTAAATACTGCAATTTTGACAACATTTAAAGAAAGAACTTACCAATCTTGAATTTTTATTTTAAGAAACTGCCGGTCAAAACCCTTACCCATCGTGACTTTCAATTGGAAAAATATTCCTATGGTTGCGTGCAATAACGGGAAATTTGAAATTTATGAATGCAGGGTCAGTCATAAAATTTCCATAATATTCAGTTAACAGTTCCAATATTTCGGTTGCAGTATAAAAAATGTAGAGGTGTGATAAAACATTGAATTTTCAGAAGAATATTTCATTTTTCCCCAAATATCATGAAATTAGTCAAAAACATTAGATTTAAATAATTTTCTTTGTAATTGATCGATAAAAAATAACTATTCAATGAATTATGATCACAAAATGCAACAGAGAGAAATTGAATAACATGAATTTATAAATCATTTATAATATTTCTGTTATGAGAAGTGGATTGAAAGAATATGTTATACGAATTTTTTAATTATTTAACAGATATTTGCTTTAAAATTTTAATAGTTAATTAAACGGAAATAAATTTGAACAATTTATTTATGTCAAAAATTATAAATATGAAAAATATTCCAAAATAAAGTTATTTTATGTAATTAAATTTTTACAGCACAGGAAAATCTCTTATTCCTAGAACATTGTGGGCTCTATTTCTGAGGTATTGAGTCAAACAACGGACAATTTTTAGATTAGCTTTTGTTTTGTAGATATTGTCGTTGACAGACTTTTATTCCTCCATTCAAGTTAAGTGAGTTTCACATTTCTCGGCGGCCATGTTCAGTGTTCTTCGTTGCAGGTACTACCACTTTGACGACCGCTACTGTAAGGGCTTTGACCTTGACTACGTTAGATAGTTGTGGTGCATGTGTTTATTCCGTGCTCATTCTGCCTCTCTCAATCAGCTCTACCTGCCATCGTTGCTGAAGCGTGCTATAGTAGGGCCGGTTCATGTTGTGACCAAAATTTTACGCTTCCATTTCCTGACTTTTTGGCTAACCATAATCGTTCCCTCATAACTTCTCCAATAACTAACATTAACTTTCCATATTACTTAAACTCTGCAACTAATTACCTGGCTAACATTTTGTGATAACTAACATACCTAAATATAACTGCTTGTACTTAATGATACTACATCCAACTCTCTAACTCACATTAAATTTTTAATAATTTTTATAGCGTCGAACATTTACTTCTAAAGGTAGAAAGGAATTTAAATAATATTGCGTGTGTAGTTACGAGCATACAATATTTAAAAATGACCTCATTCTCACATATATCCTAGATATTTCTGCCAATAGTCACAAATTTTCTTGTACCAACGAATTGCTAACTTTGTCGTGATGATATTTACTTGCGTTAATGGGAATTGAACCTTGGAACAACTGGTTCATTCCATTGTGCAAATAAAGCGTGAAGGAAGTATGTGATTTTAGATTGAAATGACTTTTTCAAATTGCTATTTGCTTACGAAAGGGTGCCCCGATTTATGATTCAAATATTCATTATCAGAAACAAGCGAACTACACGTAGGAGTTTCACATGACTGAATTTGGACTTTTGACATTACGACTTTAGCCGTCAACATTTAACAGGATTAATACCAACATAACCATATAACTATATGCTGTAACTAAATTAATGTGTTATATGTGTTATAAATATTGCACGCCTGTTGACTTATCATATATATAGCTGGATATCACAGAAAAGTACGTACATGCAATTTCATCTTGGGCCCTGTTGTATTCCAATATCGAGTTTATTATCACAACTGATTTAAACAAAATAAGTTGACGATGAATTAACAATTATTTTTAACACAGTAATGGTTTTTAAAATCTACAATTTTTTCATTTGTATAGCAAACATGATTACACATTCGAATATTTTTATGTATTAAATGGAAAATAATCTTGTTAGAAGGCAGATTTCGTAACAGAAATACGAAAGGTACAGAGATGAGATGTGCAGGGAACGAACGAATGCTACCCGACGGCGGTGGCTCGCTCTTGACGATGACGTCATTCATCAAACTTTCCGGAGAGGGGTTGTAATTTCACAAGTAAATATATACTGCAGAAATACGTGGATACAAAAAATAATGCCTGTACCAACTTAAATCAGTAATAAATTTACTGATTTTTAAAGTAAAACAAAACTGTTAAATTAATAAGTAGCGTTTGTCCTCACATAAAGATATTTTTTTTCATTCTTATGAATTACTGAAACCAAGGAAGCTCAAAAGTAATATTTCTTATATATATAATTGTTCACTAAATATACTTTTAATTATAGCCGTACAAAACTTCACTAAACATTTAATCAGAAATAATAATAAAATAATAATTACATCAGAAAATAACAATTAAAAACAATATTAACAATTTATTAATAGAAATAGCAAAGAAAACAGTAGACAAAACCAGAAAAACATAGAACAACATTTTGAAAAGGAAAAAATGTGAAAACGATATAAAATTTAAAATAAAAAATATGTGAGAGTTTAAAATGACGATTTATATAAAATAGTATATTGCAGTATGATCAAACTATATAGGGAGACAATACGCTACCCTGCGGTACGCCTGACTTGATCGGTTTATTGCTAGATCCTCTAATTGACTCTCGTTATGATTTCAATTGTCTAGTATTTTTGGCTTTTATGTCTTTTAACTAGTATTTTAGAAAGATACAGTACGTCGTAGGCAAGAATTTAGTACATCTGTGTAATAAGACAGAGTCACAAACTTTTTCGCTCCGTTTACATCTAAGAACACCAAAGTACAGAATTCTTTCGTTTCAAGAAGTAAAAGTAGTTATTATAAGGATTACTAATTAATAATTTTACCGTACGCCTTGTCAAAAATTCATTTGTAGGCAGTTTGTCTCTGAAATTTAGATCATTTTGTTTAGTTCATTAATAAACAATTTTTATGCATCTGTGATAAACGTATAACGTATAACAGTGATATTTACTAGTCCAGCTTTAATTTGATCAACAAATAAATTTTAAATCGTGATCAACAAGTCACGACCTACATATTTAGGAATATAAGCTGATGAGAAACCCCTTTGGTGGACTGCTTTACATTCGAGTACACAGTGGAGGAGGATTCCATTAAGGCACGCTTATATCGCACCTTCTCAAATTACTGAGCTTACTTCGCTTCCTTGCTGCTGCCACGAAGGATCATTAAAAACTGTGGAAGGGAGTCGTTGTGTGAAACGCACGCTCGCAAACGAGAAAAAATCTTTTATACTCCAGTAAATGTTTAAAAGAGTTATCCTTAGCATAAAGTTCGTGACCTGTAACCCTATTGCACCATGAATATGGAAATCTCAGTCGTATTTCGTGTGTGAAGACACAGGTAAATTTAAATAAATAGTGATTTAAATTATTTTTAACTAAATACTTATCTCATAATATCTATTTCATAATTTCTCAATTAATAGAAATTATACACTTATCTCCAGTTGATTGATAGTTGAAACGTTTGATTAATACTAATTCTTTTATGACTTAATACGTTTCATATCATAACGTATGATTATTTTAATACTGACCATTATTTAACTTAAAAGTGAACGAAACAATGTTTTGTAGGATTCATAAGCGCGATAAATTAATTTTGGGTTATTTTATTTCTTTATTTGCGTATTTTAATTTATTTTATGAAATTAAATATTTTGAGCAATTTATATTCTCAGTTTAAGCCTGACGAGGGTCAATTCCCGTTTACCAGGAATTTGTTGATATGAAAAAAAAACCGACGTGGCATCCCCTTGTAGAGATTAAAATATTGTGCATGTCTGGCAGGCTAAACTTTTATCACAAGATGTTTGTACGTTCAGACAAGAAGCTCGACCATATTGTTGACATCGTGGCCACGTATTTCCACGGCCCTGAATTTGGCTATTTGAACCAATTAGGGGGCGTGGCTGATAAGATATTGAGATTTGTAGGAACACAGATCTAATTCCTATTGGTTAAAAACAGTAGAATCCAATACCAAAATTGCGAAAACCGAGGTGTGAAGGGAGCTGGCAGAGCAAGCAAGTTAGTTTAGGGAGAGTGAGTTTTGAGGTAATTTTGAAGGTTAGTTCTATGATATTATGTTACTTCTGAGATGTTGTAAGTTACTTTTGGAGAACTGATGAAGAAGTTATGTTTTTAAGTTAGTTTTCAAGTTTCATATGGTGATTGGGGTTTAGAGAGTGAATGTTTGAGGAAATAATGGAGCTGACCTGTTGACGATAACCTGCTGGGTGACCATTTTCCAGGAAATACGACGGACTGCACCGTCTGTGAAGTTTTACCAGATCTGCAAGTGGAAATGTACCGAAAAATAGTCCTATTAAAGTCAGTTCATTGAAGACATATGATCACCATATTTTGGTCCACCAGAAATTGTCTCTATTTATGTTTTGTTCTGTTTTAGTTATGTTTGTAAAATATCCGTGGGTATTTAAATTGATAATTAGAGCAGAAAGTTAATGTCCTTTTTGAATTAATCATTTTCTATATAAAAATGAATGTCTGTGTGTCTCCTACTCGCTTCTTAACCAGTCATCCGATTGTGATGAAATTTTGGTGAGTTGTTGTGAGCATCCCCGCAAAGGTTTCTGTTGGCATTTTGAAGCGTTAGGCAGCTCTCAAGAGGTGAACGGGGATGAAAGTTAAAAACATGCTATAACGTCCGATATTATCGTTGATTAGTTACTTTTTGGGGTTTATGTGTTGAATACTTTCTATCCAGATGTATTTAGTGCATAATTTCAACCCTTTTAGGCGCCAATAAGGGAGGTGGTGTCGGGGCGTTACATGAAAATAACGCCAAAACAACCGAGATTCAAGTCAAATCGACGTTATGGATGTCGCTCAGCTTATTTATGACAATCTGGGCTGAATTTAGGTTGGCGGGAGTAGAAATTTTCAAACATGTTAACTGACAGATTTTTGTGCTGAATAAATATATTTAGGGATCAATGAGATTCGCAAAATTTCTCTACATGATCTCTGTATATAAATTCAACCCCTGTCAGGCTTGGAAGGGGAGCAACCTTGAGGTGGTATGCAGTGGCATTAAATGAAAATAACGCCAAAAAAACAAGATCGGAGTCAAATCTGGGTTTATGGATGTTGCTGAGTTCAACTTCTTTCGTCATTGGAGGCACATTTAGGGATAGGTAACGAGTTATTTACATAAAAATAACACAAAAGCAACTGAAATTGGAATCAAAACGGGGGTTGTGGATATATGACAACGCGGGAAACTCAGGTCACCCAGCAACTAGTAAAATAAAAATTAGTAAATATTGTAATTAATTTCACCTTCCAAAACAATTACATAATTTCAGATTTAAATAAAATTAAATATCTTAAAAATAACTAATTAAAACCCCCTATCCAGATAAAACATTACAGTTGCGGCGCACGAATTATAAGTGAGAGTGAAAGAAAAGCTCTAAATCATATAGGACAGATATTCAGTTGAATATCTATCAAAGGTACTTGATCAAAATCATTACGAGGAAAGATTCACTAGGCGGAAACTGGCAGTACAATTTTCAAACACAAAAGTGTAAGGAAATGGATCGTTGTACCTGTATCAGTGTTTGCTGAAAATTATCTAATCTAAAGAAAATTTGTCATTCCTTTAGGTAGTTTAAGATGTTATACTTTTACTATATTTTAAGATTTTACCAATTACCTATTTGTTTGCGGGTTCAAAATTTAATAAAGAATGCCACACATATAATACAGAAATTTAAAATACAATAAAATAAAATATTTTGAGCTTGAAGACATTGATTTTTGTGAGAGAGATTAAAAATTGTTGTTCATAAAGGAATAATGATTAATGGACACACTGCTATGCTGTTGTTCTCGTTCAGATGAGGCATACGTTACATTAGCTTGTTAGTGAACTGAAATGTGTAACGTGAACCCGTTTACAAGTACAAGCCAAGAGGATTCACGTTACTGTTTAGCAAACTGGTCTGAAGACGGAGATGATATATTGCTGGGGAAGCTTTTGAGTTCCATAGCGACCTCTAATTAGGCTTGGTGAATAACGTGAGGCATGCAGGGTTGATGAATGCTTCGGGCGTCTCGTCTCTGTGAAGGACGGACCCGCCCGCCTGTCGATACTCCAAATTACGCACCGGCTGAATCAAAGGCTACGAATAAATAGATTAACAATAATGCTCGCTAGATAACGTCTCTCTTCAACAATATAGTAATCAGCTAAATATTTAATCACTTCAATTAAACGTGTTACAGATTACTTTTGTTTCTAGACAGTACAGCCGTTTATGAAAATTTACCCAGGTGAAAGGAACCGACGCGAGATCATGAAAACCATTAGTGTTCGGTGAAGTGAAATGAAAATTGTTAGGAGAAAGTTGTTCAGTTTCTTTATCAAATAAATTTAGATTTATTTAATACATTAGTGATCAATGACAAAATAGGACAAGTCAAGTCAAGTCAATGTTACGTACATGTATGTACATATTTAAAATAATGAAATATACGTTCCTAAGCTGAAATAAAAAATACACCAAAATTATATATATATATATATATATATATATATATACATATACATATAATAAAATAATAATTATAATAAAAAATTAATACAGAAGAATTCTAGGAAAAATTTACATGAATATAGAAATAGCTGCTAAATATTACATGAGATTTATTTGTTTCTATCCATTAGTCCTGGAGATGCGATACATCCAAGCATAATTAAAAGGATTTTAGAAATTAAATTAAGGTTTAAAATAACATATGTAATAAAGCGTTTGCGAAAGGATTTCTCTAAAATTATACACTTTATGTACACTACACAGCACAAAACTGATAAGGTGGTGGGTGACAACTTTACATGAATATTCTGTTGTAGGAATTGTGTAGATGTTCGTTTTGTGCACTATAACTATTATCAGGATTAGACTCTAACCAAATTTTGGGGATTTTTTTTTCAATGAACGAGACAGGTAACTGAACACACAACAAATATTTGAGGAGGTCTTTCAAATACAAATAATGGATTCAGAAAATAATTTTTTTCTTTAAAAATGAATTAAATATGGTGAATGTGACAAAATTTTACATAAAACGTCAACAATCAATTATGTAATCAACTAATACTAAATATACCTTTCAAGAACAATAATTTTATTCTTTGTTTGAAGTTTGGTAGTATAATGAACATTAAAAAATGTAAATTTTTATTAAAGAAAGAATCGGAAGCTTAGATTTACCGTCTGAGCGCTTATTTAACTATTAACAATTAGTAATTTTATAGTGGATCAGCAGCTGACAAACTCCGGCTACATGTGAATTCGAGACCCTAGAAGAAACGAGATTCCAAGCAGTCATAAATAGCCGTGACATTAATTAATGAGTCGCCAATTTTTTTAAAAATTTTAGTGCAGTGATTGACAAAAGTTTTAAATATTTAAAAAATTTTCTTCTGATTGAAAAGTAATAAAAAGAAAGACAGTCAAATACAGACAAAAGAAGTGATAATATAAATACCTCACTACGTTTCTGAAAACCTTGTTCGTTTCTTCAGGTGCAGAAAAATCCAAGTGCCTAGTGGGACACAACTGACAAAACTCCAAAGCGAAGAAAACGCAACGACAATGAGAAAGCAGAAGAGTTATCGTAACAGTAAGGGATGGTAGTAAATGTCTGTCTAATTTTACATTAATTTCTGTGATGTACCTGGTGTCAATGTCTAAAATCTTCAAATTTTAATAAATGTTTCGAATTGACGATATGTTTGGAGACTACAGCTTGTTTATAGATGGGAAGTTTGATATTAGACATATGTATTAAGGGAACGTTTTGTTGGCTGTCTGTAGCAGGAATTACAATAAGAGCAAGAGATTTTGTAAACTACTCAATGTTTTCTGTAGATGTCAAATGGGTGCTTGTGATTTTTAATCAAGAAGGAAAGAGTATTAGTGGTTCTGTAACTGATGGTTTTTTAATACTCTTTAAATCTTTGCTCTTATTTGTTCTTTATCAATTTGTAATAAGGGAGAACAAGAAAAAAAATTGATTGAGGTGATCGGGGACGAGTGGCAGTAGGATAATTGATTTTTTCAATATAATGTTTATCTAATTATTTTTAATATATAGATATGAAAATTTTTCTGATAATATTTATGTTGTCCTGATGCAACTTGGAGTTAGAGAGTAATATAGCTCTCTCTACAAGATTGTATACCATAGCTCTCTTTTTGTTAGGAGGATAATCAGAAAGACAATTGATAACAATCCCTGAGTATGTAGGTTTTCTGAACGTTTTCTGGTATTTATATTATCACTTCTTTTGTCTGTATTTTAATATCTTATTATTGTTGTTTAAAATATATTTTGATGCACATAAGGCTTCCATTGATTAATTATAAAACTACATGAGTATTTCATAATCTTTTCCACGCTTCAAGTACCATTGAAAAATTAATGTTTTGTCGTCATTTTTATACTATATACATTGTCTTTTAAAACTGATGGGCACTTTTCTAAAGTGAAGTTTGGGTAAAGCAGAATGGCTGAAACAATACTGGGTGTTTGTTCTGAGTTAGAGGAACTAATCAGATCAGATTTACATTAGAGTTCCAACACTCTTGCAGGCTAATTTAATTCAGGCAAGTACAGACTCCCCGACTCTGACATATCAAAATGTCACTTCCAATTTCTTATCTCCTCAATTTCTGCTCTAATCATTAGTAAATGCTGAAAATATATCTATCGGCGATAATTATCGTTGTGAATTTCCTTTATTTGTATCCAGAAACAATTACTTAAACAGGAACTGTTTATGAAAAAACATAATAAGGATAAAGTGTTTTAAAGTTAATTGTAATAATAAAACGTATTAAAGTTTCATACTGACCAAGGTTTGAAATATTTGGAGATTCATAGGCTAATAAGTTAACTTAATATGTTTTTTAACATATGTACACGTATTTAACTCCACTCAGCGTACATATTCCCTGCTTTACAAAGTAAAACATTATGTTGTCTGCTCTTCTGACTTCTGTAGTTCCTTTGACGTCGCTACAACGTTTTGGGCTCGACAAAAAGTATTGTTACTATTTTGATAAGAAAATAGATTTCTGTGATCACACTTTAATGAAAGTTGAACCCTTTTAATTTAATAAACTATAGCATTGAGTATATGATTATAGTTGCACAAATAAAATGAGCAGCATTACTTGTCATTTACATTAACTTATAATTTTGTTGTTGACCAATTTCATATATCGTATGCAAGGTTGCAAACATCCTGAATAACAAGAAACATTTTATATTGAAACACCCCATACAGCTGTACGCTACACAAATTTGCTTAACATCTCGTACACGCCGTTCACTTTAACTTCGTTCCGTCATAATTATATTCCACTGAGAATCTTGAATATATTAGTTAAAACAACCATAAAGTTGTACTTAACGACTAACGTAATTTTAGTGCCTCCTTGTTTATCAAAAGCTTTTATAAGCGAGAAGAGGAGATAATTTACTAGTTCTGCACTGTCGCTTGCCGACTTTCGGTAACGTCAAACTGAATGCAGTCACTCTGAATACAATTTATATTTCAGCATGAACAAAGGAACATCCTGTAATTCTTTCAGAAAATTGTATACGGTACCCCATACGCATGGAACCAATTTATTACTCAGCACGTTAAAAAAAATTAGGTTAACAGTCCGCAGAATGTGTCGAGAATATAATTTCTCATGATATTGCGTTGTGCGTGATTTGCACATGTTGGCAAGATTTTATGAGCAGAATAAAAAGTTAATTAAAACAAGTTATGTGAAGATATTAACTAGCAATGATTTAACATTATCAACTACGGTCCATAAATGGAAAGTTTCACGTGTTTAAACCTTATTCGTACAGAAGAAGATATTTCTGGATTTAATATAATTAAACAACAAAACAGAATAGACAATACAACGCTCCTCTATTGATCCATAACGCAGTCTCTCCAAATTGCGCTAGTCGTACAATAAATATATAAAAAGTATTTTGCAGCAAATTCATATCAAATGATTTGACTACATAGTGATAAACTCCTAGCTTACGAGACAGCAACGTTAACGCAGAATTTTCCTTCCTTCGTAAAAATAAAATGAAATAAATAGAAAGGATCCCGTCAGTAATCAAACATAAAGTATTTTAAAAGTAACCTGATTTTTATTTTAGAGTAACAGGCTACACAACGGTAATTCACGTGGTGGCCTTTAATAGCATAGAAACGGAATTTAATAGGGGGGTATGCTGAAGTGTTTAGCAACGTAGCGAAGGGTTACATTCAGTCGCCAGGCTGTAGTTTAAGGATACTAACCGGAATTCGACTAAAAGAGATGCAGGCCACCTGCATCAGGTAGGTTGGGCTCTTCATACTTGTCCCATGTCAATAAGATCTGAAACAAATTATATTTTGTTTCTTTAATAAAAAAAATAATACGATAACTTGGTTATAAAACTCCATAAATCAAGTAATATGGAAGTAAACATTTTAAATAATTAACTTCTTAGAAGTTCTAGAAAAAAAGAAGACTATTCAATGATATTCACAGAAAATCGTGGCATAAATTCAATTTCGATACACGAATCAAATTTTCAATTATAACACAGTCTTTGTATTTTCTAAAATAAATTTTTAGTGGGATTTAAAAAAGTTTTCATTCGTTAGAAAACTTACGATTTGCTAAAATTTCTGAAACAGATAAATTAGTTTCATTTAATTTAGATACGTTGATAGTATGTTCGTTTTTCCGCTAGTCCCAAGAAGAAACAGAAAATGTGCAAACATTATTAGGAGCAAAAAATATCGAAAAGTTAATATATAATATAAATATGGAAAATGTAAAAACTGTATATATATTCGAACGAATGAAAAATTTAATTAGTCCATATTGTGATACATAAATTAAGAAAATGAAACTTTACGGTAGTTGACTAAGACAGCTCAAATGGTTAATATCAAAACGTACCGTTGTTCGATTTCCGTTCCAGTCGAGAATTTTCCATCCTGATTCTTTAATTCTTTAAAACTTAAGCCATAAATAAAAAGTATCTAATAATAAGTTGTAAAAATAGTGAATAAACAAATAAGTTTAAAATTTAAAAGAAAAATATAAAACACACAATGGAGCATATAAATAGACGGTATTTCTAAACTATAGCTGTATACAGAGCCCCCACGGTAATAATTAGTTATTTTATTATTACATGTTAATTTTGCAAATAAAATTCTCGTACAATAAACAATTTTTACGGAAAAAAATTATCCATCATTGACAGTTTATTGAGCTAAACATTCATTATTTGTTAAATTAGAATCTGCGCAGTGCATAAAGATTCAGAATTAATACTGACGCTGAAGAAGCAGCATATGCTTTTATAAATTTTATCATTTCCCCTTTTTTGTTAAAATTCGTTCCCCATTAATATATTTTTTATTTTGTTCCGAAGAGATGTCTGTGAATTACGTCAACAGTTGCTAATTTATCAACTGGGATGTTCCGCTGTGATTACAGAAAAAAAAACCTGTCTCGCACGTGGCTGAACAAATTTGAATTTTTAACATGTTATTCACGCGCGTGCTTAACCGTTCGTCAAGCACGAACAAGTTATTTTCACAGTTTTGCATACATCTCCAGTAAAAATACATAATTCTAAAATACAGTTACTGAATCTGAAAAATAACATAACAAATTCAACCTGGTAGTAGTTTCGAATTACAAGCGTGAAAATGTAGTTTCACGGGGTTTTGTTACGTAAATTCAATATGTGTTTGAAAATTACTACGACTAGAAGTAAAAATGTATTAACAGTTATTTTAATTATATAATTAATATGAAACTTTAGAATAATTTTATTCAAAAGAGTACAACCCATTATATGAAACGGAATATTTATTTATTTATTACAATTATTGCAATGAAACGATAAGTGAATACATATCCAGAATATAAATACTTAATTAACAATTAATTAATAGACAAGCAATTTATTGATCAGGAGGAAACACGTTGCCATCTAGCGTCCAAGTTACGAAGTTTTATAATACGATACAAGCCAAATACGTTAGACTTAAAGTTATTAAAACGATTCTTTACCAATATATTGTTATTAGCAGCAGAAAAATTATCAATAAAACAAATATAATAATATGTATGTATGGCGCATATATAAATATAATCATAAACACTAGTAAAAGTAAAACATAAGCAAGTTTTAAAATAAAAATTTTTAAACGTCAGTGTAAAATTAAACTAATTAGATAATAAATAGTCAAATATCATAGAAATATAAGTGATAAATTAAATACCACATATCTGCAATTATTGTTTCTTTCGTGAGGTGACGATATTGGTCAGTTATTTGCCTTTATTTTTATCGAAGAATGATTTAAATTCTAAAAATTTATCAAAGATATCGTTTGAAAATACTAGAATTCTATGCTGAATTATAACACTGGAATTTCAAAAATATTTCCAGTCTGTTACCTTAGTAAAAATTGTTTATAAAATGTTAACCTACAGATGTAAATTATAATGAAAGGAAAAAATGTATTTACAATTATATCAACTAGTTGGAAAAATTTTATTCATAATATAGTACATTCTCTGAATTTTTCTATGATTCTTTAAATAACATATATATTAAAGTTTTCTGTTAACTTAATATTTGTATTTAATATACAGTTATTTACGTCACTAGTCGTCGACACTACATATATTTTCGATAGCTTTTAAATATTAAACTTCGTAATAAAATTGAATGTTGAATATTATACGATACTAAATGATCAGGATGGAAAAATCTCAACCGAAGTGGGAATCGAACCGGGGACCTTCACGAGTCAACTCTCCGTCTGGAGCGAGCGTTCTCAATCCATTGAAAAGACATGAATACAGCTTACCTTCTATTTACTAAATAACATTCTCACTCGGCCAAAAGTTTGGACTTGAAGAATGAAACCTTTAAATAGATCTTAGTTTTGTTAAAAAGGGAACCACAAACATGAGGTAAAAATATAGCTTGTATCTCCGGAAGAAAGTAAACTGGAATTTTCCGGGCTTCAGCGTGAATCCCGAATGGAAATGCTTCTCGATCGATGGAAATAATCTCGTTTCCTGGATAAAATTATTTCTTGGTGCTGTGTTGGTCCTCATTCTCATGAAAATTACTAGATTTTTTCAGAGTCTGGTTGCTCATAAATATTCGTGACCTACGCCCTTCGTGCGTGCAGGGCATTCGTAAATATCTGCTTCTAACAAGGAACAAAAATTCGAAGAACGAGGAATGAAATTTAGGAAGGCCGAAACACGCATTATTGATTCAACACCTATACAATAAGATGTTTTAACGTGTTTCTCTTTTCATTATAACTTCATATGCTTGATACATTCGATTATAGATTTTATTCATTATTAGGTTGCAAATAAAATATTTTACATCTCTCCTAACACTCTCCATGGAAACTTGAAAACTTTTCCATTTTATCTCCGAATGTTGTAATAATTATATGAATTTTATAGGGATAGCGAAATGAAAAAAGGATCACATAAAAAAGCTTATTTTTGGCAGTATTGATTTTTATTTTTTAACACTATAAATTTTTTCATATAGTCAGCTATTTAATTAGATATACATAGAGCTATAATTTAATACGACAGCCTTTATCTGTTTAATGAGGGCCTGAGTAACGATCAATACATGTTGGATTTTTAATTAAACTTTGTCTATTTTTATGCTGTTAATATCTTCTTGTGTCATACTTGCGTAAAGCTAGTTTCTACATTTTAATTTACGTGTTAAGATTATACACTCATTGTGTATTACTGGAAATTGTTAATAACTCACTTTTCACGCCTGTTTGTCGTTTTCATTGTTAATGTAAGTTAAGAATTCACCGATAGAATATCAATAATATTGGACGCGTTTCATTGTCCAAGCTTTGTTTCTGTGATCGTTCTTTAGTTTAAAATCATATTTTCATAACGGGCCCAAAGGATAATTTCGTTCTCACAAACTCCACTCTATTTGGTTCTGTAGTGTCCGTCGGCAAAAAGTAACACACCATAATCAAAAATATATATAATAATAAAGATATCCAAATAAAGACGAAAGAAGTGATAAAATAAATTATTACTAAGATTTTGGACATTGACACCAGGTACAATTCCAGACTCATATTAGAGACGCTTCACATTAAATCAAACATCACAGCTATTAATGTACAAACAGACACAATGAAACTTAATAAATGCGACGATCCCTTATTGTTACGCTAATCCTTCTGCTTTACCAATGTCGTTGCCTTTTCGTCGCTTTTGAGTTTTGTCAACTGACTTGTGAAGTTGTGTCTCTCTCGGTACTTGCGTTTTTTATGCACCTGAATAAAAGAACAAGGCTTCTAGAAACGTTGTGTGGTATTTATATTATCACTTCTTTCGTCTTTATTTGGCTATCGTTTTTATAATTAATTTTCAATCAGACGTAAATTTTTCATTTCACAAAATATATACAATGAATCTCATGTATATCTTAAATTAAGGTGATCTTAATTATTTTGTGTTAAGGAAGCCTTGTTTTCCACTGTTGAATCGAATTCATGACTATTGACATGATTACTAGTAAACGGGAAGCACAAATTTAAATGTTAAGTTCCACATTACCTAGTTGTAAAAATTATTATCAAATTGAAATACCAAATTTAAATCGAAATATTTAATTATATTTAATTTGAAAATATTATATGTTGGTTATATATTTGTCGGATATTTTGTTTATATTTTCCTTTTAAATATTTCTAGTGGGTTAGTTACCTCATCCTTATTACGTAGCGAAACAACAGAAACATGCGAAGAACTTATTTAATTACGATTCTCTTTTCATTACCTTCGGATCATATTAGAATACCTGGTGGCAATCAAGGCCTGAATTGGACTGCTGTCGTAACAATTAGGTAAAATGAACAATTGTTTCACTTAACTAGTTGGGGAGAAGGTTACAAACAATTATGTCCTGCCTTTATCAGTCCAATCATTACCAACTCAATTTGATTCGAAAGGACTTCGCTACAGAATAATGAGAGAACATACAAAACAAAACTGTTTTCTTTTATAATAAGCCTTATCAGAGAATAAAATTACCCTAATCCACCATTTACCATTATCCTTAATCTTAGTTTAGGAGCAACCATTAGGGAAATTTATGCTCTTAATAAAGTAATACAGATTCGTTATCTAATATTCAGTACTAATTTGTTCTCGAATAAGTCCTTTTCCAAAAACTTTACCAAAAACAGAGTATAGGAGTAATTCCTGATTATTACTTTTAATATGCGTCCAATATTTATATGTGGCATTTTAAATTAACAATTTTAAGGAGTTTTCCTAAGTTCTTGATTTCTCCATTTCCCATACAAAAGAAATTAATTAAATATTAAATGCACATAAAATAATTTATAATTTCAAAGTGACAAAGTATAACGTAGTTATTAATTAAAAAATTTCCGATAGTGATTTTATTTTCAGCTATACGGGTATGTAAGTTATTAATGATAATTGACTATTATATTGATAACTTAATTTAGAACATGCCAAATTACGTTAATTAGGTTTCGTCTGTATGAATCTAACATCGCTCCCTTCATATGTTAGAAATATTTAAAATGTAATGACCTACTGTGAGAATAAAATTGTACTGTATCTTTTAGAAACTGAGAACTTATATATAGCATAATCGCGTTACTCGTTAAACAGGCTATAAGGCCTGTTTTTATTGCATATATATACTTCGGTGTACGACGGGTTGCATTTCAGAACGGAAGCTCAGTTCGCATGTACAGTTGTACATTCTGTTATAAATTGATTCTATGAAAACAATTATATTTTTTCTAGAAAATTATCTTCCTGTAACGTTCAAATTTTATATAACTACTGTTTCTCATATCATTAAATTACACAGTGAAATTTTTGCATTGAAATATATTTGATAATTGACTATATTTATCTAAAGAGGACCTAAAACAACGGGTCTGTTTCAATATTTTTCACAATAAATTTCTAACTAATAAGCTTAAATTTTTCATTAATTTAGATAAATTTGAGGGTTACATATTATAATAACCAAGTTTGATTGTTTTAAATTGATTTAATTTTCCCACTTTGATGACCAAATAATATAATATACAACTTATAGCTTTTTAAATTAATTACTTGAAGACCAACTTAATGTTATATTGAGACTTGAAATATTTAAATAAATTTAAATTCTAGTTTACTTTAAAATTTATAAAAATTTAAGGAAATATTTAATTTGCAGAATTTAAATTCAATTAATAAAATTGTGAAGTTGTTAAATTTTTATAACAAGTCTTAATATTTAGTAAAAGGTTTGAAATGATGAAACAGGAATTTAATTAGTAGAATATATAAATAATATATTGGATATAAATTTTAAACGAAGTTTTGCCACAGCTATTAGTATGAATTTTTGCACTTATCTCAGGGCGTTTTAACAGGCCTCGAAAATGTACAGATTTCCAATTTACAACAGGAAAGATAAAATTAATAGGAAATGTTCCGTTGAAATTAAATGCTAAACTTAAAATTATTTCCCACAAAATGGAGTGAAATTTGACAGTACAACAATTATTCAAGTTTTCCAATGCATTTTATTAATTTTGAATAAACACTTAACATACTACTTTGATCCATATTTAAATTTCAACATCTCAGAATTTTCAACAATTATTTACCTACACACTTTATGTAATCTTGTAATCCGTCAGTCAATATTATTCCCAATATATTATGGTCGTGGATACTGGTCAGTGTGATCAAAATAATGATTACATCTCTCTATAGTTCACGCGTAGACACCAGCCTATTTAATGTCCCATTTACCACAATTAACAAAATTAGCAGCGTTCAATTCCGATTTGCAGCAAACTCTCTATGTAACTCTGCGGCGAACTATGAATCGTCACATATTCAAAATCAAACTTCAATTGTACTTGGCCTACTTCGACCTACTTCGCCAAATGGTAACCTTCTTCCTCGATTTTCACAGACAGACCAACTTTTTAACTCACCAAAATTCCTTCCTTCCTTCCACTAGGTTGCAGCCCTGAGACTTTACAAATTATAACTCCTTCACGCGATGGCGACCTGTGATCATTTGACTTAGTACGTCACATACTGATCGTGCAATCATACATGAACACAACAAATCGTGTGGGAACGCTCTATATACTCTTTTCTCACGCTACACAGTGAAAGTTCAAACATTCTTTCAATTAATTGGCCATTATCTTATAGAATAAACTTTATATTTGAATAAGTTTAAAAATTATATTACTCCAACATTGGTATATACGAGAATATATTCATGGGTACAATACAGCCGAATCGGTGCTGATTATTTCTGTCTCACTTTTTTCTTCTATCGAAAGATTGGAAGGAACCTTTAAAAAAAGATCAAAAACTTACATGAAAACAAAAATTGTAATTTTATGTTTTAAAAATCAAATTCGAAATAAATTGTTCCAGTTATTGTGATATTTGATAGTACTAACTGACAGCTGACAGGGATAATTAATCACTATAGTAAATTCTCTAATAATTTCCAAAAACTACGATGTTCAGGTGCTGTATACAGAAGTTTTGTCCTAACACAAACATATCGTTTTGCAAACTGTTAAATCGGAGCACAACATTGTTCCGCCCGGTGTGTACCATCACATTTCTACACAATAAAGCTCTTGTGATAGAAAGCTCATTAATATTTACATTCAGGGCGTGCACTGATAAAAGGTATCAAAATTCCATACACGCAGCCGACACAATACTACATTCATACACAGTAAACGCTACCAAATTGCACATTTAATGTTGTAGTGTTTAAATCTGATGAAGAAACAAATTTGTGTGTTTTTCAAACATCTGTGACTTACTTAACGACACTTTTGAAAATACAAAACCGACTATATACTTGATTGTTACCACATCTACTTACTTTAACTTTTAAAAAATGGACATGTTAGCTCTTAATAGTTTTACTTAGTGTGAATCGTGAACAAAAATTATATTGAATTTCTCAAATACAAACATAAATTTAATATATTGTGTTTCGTTGTCTAACCAATGCCCTTTTTAACCTCTCATTATTCAAATGGCAGAAGACTAGCAATAAAACATTGATTCCAATACGTCAACACTCCAATTAACTTGTCTTTGAGGAATCTGGATGGAAAAATTTCGAACTGACCGATAATCTAACCCAGGACCTTCCGCTTACCGTGCGGCTGCTCTGACCACTAAGCTAATACTTGTCGTATATCGATCTGGTACGACATTCCTTAATCCTATAGACTTCATGCTTAATTAAGCTTTCCTTATTCTTGAGCCTTATATGTACATAAGCTTTCCTTCAATATCTTTGAATATAAAGAAATATAAAATCTATAAGAAATTTACGTAAAAATCCATCCTTCACTTGATCCTAGAATAGGCCTTGAAATAGTTGAGATAAGTAAATTGTAGGGAACTGCACGATGTCTAAAGCATGGAGGAATGTGGCACCGGTTCGGGAATCGACAAGGTCAATGATCGTGGCTGTATGACTTGAGGCTTTATATATATATATATATATATATATATATATATATATATATATATATATTGTAATACCAATTAAACAGGCTATTAATTGTTTTTAATATAATTAAATTGTTAGCGGTACGAATGCGTAAAGGCGACAATCAAGGCGGGTTTTTCCTTTGTTTAACAATGGAAACTGAAAACCCGCGCGCTTGGACAACGGACAATGGAATCGGCGATGAAAGGTGAAGGAGTCTAAAATCTGCGTACGAGATATGAACAGTTAAAAGTCGACGGGGAGATATAATACAGTTCAGTTCACCTAGAGCAACAAACAGTAAAGTCTGCATATGTAAAGTACAAATGGCGAGATCCTGTATTTTTCATGAAAGCAAGCAAATATTTTTACAGAGAGATTTACATAATAATGTTCACATGGTGAAGCAAATGGCTCCTTCACGCAGATTTAACCATTTTCACATAGAGAAGACCGGCATCCACTAGCTGACCAAAGGGGTCGGCTCATCCGAGGTTCCAGATAGCAGAGGACGAGTATTTCTATCGTGAAGTGTAGAGTCTGTGTAAAAATGGCTTTTTAGTGTGGTAGTTTTCAAGATACATTCCGTGAGTAACAAAACTTTTATACAAATTTGTAAACGATAATTAAAAAGGTACAGTCAGATTTCGTTTAGTTTTCGTTTCATTTAGTTTTCTTCTGTTTCACTTATCTTCATATTGTTTTAGGTTAACTTTTTATATTTGAATTGTTAATTGTCAGTTTATACATTGCTTTTCTTCTAATTATCAAACCCAGTAGTGACCCTGAGATATAGAGATCCGACGTATTTGATTGTAATGATATAAGAATTGTATTTTCATAAATGCCACGAATTAATAAATGAAAAATTTAAGTATTTGTTGTTAACTGGATGAAATTCGGCGTGCAAAATAGATCTTACACAATGTAAATTTATCAAGAATAATTTTTTAAATATAAATAAATTTTCGTTAATTGATTCATTAATTAACCCTAACAAGGTGTTTATTACATTTATGGCCTCACCAACGTGGGGCAAATTAATCGTTAACTAGTTGGTTATTACAATATATATATAATCTTTCTTTCTGTGAATATAAATTAATTTACCTTTAAAGTAACGAGCGTGATGCTCCAAAAATTCGATCTGTGATCTTCGTTTACTTACAGTTAATAAAGGGTCTCCAAATGTTTATCCGGTAACTTTTGCAAAATTTCTTGAGATTTTCTAACCTGCACAATTTCTTTTTGTAGCAAATTTGAAGTTAGAACACTCATAAAATAATTTTTTTTCTAGATGCTTTTCGTCAAAGAGCAGATTTTTTTCTATTATTATTTCGAGTTTTAATACTCTTTTACGTCAATGATTTCAATTCAAATCTTTCTACGTATTTGATCAATACTTTCGTATTAACTTTGGCGAACATTCAGTAGATAGTCTGTATATATTTAAAGAATGCTTCATCCATGTGAAGGTCAACAGTCGCAACATGAGAGTTGGAAGATTATATTCACATAAATAAGCGGCCAAGTTAAATAAGAGATGATGACCACACGCTGGGTTCTATGCCTGGTTGGAGTGACGGACGGATCGTCGATCCTTTCCGTCGCTATACATAGATCAGACCGCTTTTATATATTTCGGTCGTAGCTTCACAGAGGTGTTGTATTAACTGCGCCCGAGTGAAAGTGATTTTCTTATTTAAATATAAGGCTAGATTACGGGAACTATACTCAGTGTAATTAAAAATTATTACTTCTTTCAGGGTGTATCTTGTTTAGTGATTTACGAAGGTGGAAATGTGACAGTCAATTTTTTTTATGTTTATGATCGTAACAGCTATTTAAGAGGAAAGATTAAGCACCAGGACAAGTTAAATATAAATGTGAAAATAATTGTTTTCAATTACATTCAATATTCCTTTGCACCTTTTTTTCGTCGTTATATTCCAAATAGTAAAAGTTTTTTATTTTCGATATTATAGTTCTTTAATTTGCATACGATAAAGACTTTACAAGTAATATACGTACGATCGATCAGATAATCGTAGCTGTCCCTTTAATATCCTTAAAAATAGTTAATTTAAGTGAGGATACGTTTGACGTTGCCAGAATATATCATGTGAGTTGAGGTGGAACGTAGAAATATTAAGCGTAAGGACTATTTCATTCAAAACATATGGCAGGAATACAGGAATTAAGTGTCGAAAAATTTGAAAGTTAAATATATTTTCGCTTATCGGTGTACACTTGATTAGATAGTGTGATGACTAATTTTCAGAAAATATGAAATTTAAAAGCCGTATTTATAAAGGATCCTAATTAGAGGGATAAGTGGCCAAATAACAGACATATAAAGTTATAAAATAAATATGACACAACGTTTCTGCAACCCTTGTTGCTTTCGTTAGACAAATCAAAAACTGTTTTTGACACACTGCACTAGCTGGGTGCATTGCGTTGCCAGGGTGGTTCTAATTAAACTCAGTGACATCCATAACCCCGAATTGGACTCGAATAACGGTTGTTTTTGCGTGTTTTACCCTCCTACGCCGAAAGGGGTTGAAATTATACATAATCAAACAAATTTAGGAGAAATACAATCAACGTCATTGCCTCCAAACATACTTATTAGACTCATATAACTTGCTTAAAAAATCCCACCCGGTCCAACCTCGCTCCTGAAAGTGGTAGTGGTGTCTTACCCCTGCAGTTTTGGTTTCCGGTTCTAAAGGAACACGTCTAGGCCAGTTTTGCTCCACTGGTGTATATTAGTATGCTGAACAAACACACATTGGTTACTCCTTCCATCCCCTGTCATAGCGGTAAATGTAAAACTGAGCCGGCAAGTTGAATGTCATAATTAAAGTCAGCGACATCTATAACCGTGGATTCGACTACAATGTCGGTTGTAATCGCTTTATTTTCTTGTAACGCCTGTCCACCTCCAGCCCTAAGGGTGATCTTTTCCCATGCCTAAGGGGTTGTAATTATACACGGATAACATACAAAGTTACACTATCGCTCTCTTTGACCCCTGAAAAATATTTATCCAATTCAAATATCGGCCGTTTTAGCAGGTTTCTCCCGGGGGTGGTAGAGGTGTGATTATTTCCTCGTCGCAAATGTGTACTAAATTTGGTGAAATTTGCTCCTCGGGTGCAGATTTGTATGCGGAACATACATACATACATATTCACACACATACAGATAATTTTATTTAATTGCAAGATTTATTCTTGCGGATTTTCCTGCTTTCCTTCAACATTTTAACATTACAATATTTCTTTAGAGGCGTTGGACAGAAGTGAAATTCGAATCTTAATGTAGTGGTTTATGCACTAGCGAAATGTTTATAAATGTTTACTCTTGACACAATATGTTTGGTCAAAGGTCTAGCGGGAGGCTTAAGGAAACAGTAGTTTTCATGACATTGTGTCTCTGGTAGAAAACATCGGATCCGAATAACTGGAAAAGTTCAAAAAATAAACGAAGAGGTTGAGCAGACCTGCAACAGAGTCGGCCTATGAGTGAAGAATATTCCTGTCACCCGTCTTATTCTACTTTCTTGACAAACTATTTGATCAGTTAATTTTCATACTGATTTCAAAGTGAAATGAATTCTTAAGGCTGGTGACTCGCTTCTGTTTAAGACCATGCATTAAGACATAGCATGTCTCGTACCTTCACCGACATACCTACGTATAATTTTGGCTTCTCTTTTCAAATTTGAAATAATACTGAAATATGCTCGATTTTAATTAAGTCAATTTTAAGCAGAAGGTGACGACCCAGATGCTAATATTAGAAAAAAAATTTAGCCGCCAAAAATGGCGAGAGATATCAGTACAATACCGAGGAGAATTCTGTGAAAAATTCTGTTGAATAAAAGATTGCTGACGAAACGTTGAATACATTTCTGAAAAATTTTCACGGAACTTTCAACAGAGTAAACGCATTTTCGTTTTAGTTCACTCGGCCACAAAAGGATACTAGTTGTTCTTCCGCATGATATTCCGTTTAAAATTTCTTGCCTGAGTGTTTGTCTCCGAAAGCTGCGGAATAATCCAATGTAAGAAGAGCCTGTTGCAGACTCGCGACATCAAAAGCTATGCCACAGCCAGAATGAGTAATGAGCTGGCCCAAAGAAAACTGGCTCAGCTTTGCAAAACACGCTCGCCTCATGCAAAGCCAAAGTACTTTAAGTGCCTATTCTCGTCTAGATCTGTTTTGCCAGGAATTCATCAGAAATATTCCCTCTATATCCAAACGGAATTGCTATGGGCTGAAAGCGTTACTTACGAGACGCTGAGATAATGTCTAGCTATTTCGTGCTCGCGCAGTACACAAAAACAAAATGTGGGCCCGCCAAGTAAAACTAAGGCGCACACTCCACCAACATCGTATAAATTGATGAATTAATTTACAGATTTTCAATGTTTAATTATATTGTGGATATAAAATTGTCGGTAACTTATTCTTCATCTTGTACTTGCCAAAATCTGAATTAAATATTTTATTTTCAAGTTTACTGTCCAGCTTAATTTATTTTCAACTAAATTTATTAATTTATTTTGCCGCACATATATGTATTTAAAGAACTTAATACATACCAAGTTCTTGTGAAAACTAAATTTAACCTACGTTTTTCGCGATTATGAAGAGTTAGAAAAGTCAAGATAAATCGAACCGACTTAGTAGAATTGCAGCAACTTTTATATCCAAATTATTTTTCATTGTGTAAACTGTTTTTCCATACATTTGATAGTTTTCACAAGATATTTCCATTGATCGGGTCATGTAATGAAGTCTAGTAATTAATCTAAAATTTCTGGTTCAAAAATATATTACTGCATTTACCTAAATTCATTGAGATTTTAATTTTTTTAAAGCATTACTTTATATGAATTTACTTATATCTATAAATTAAATACTTGAAAAAGTTTTAATATTTTCTCGGACTACGAATATGCAATAAATAAACGTCTATGTTTCAAACGACTATTATTGTGTTGATAACGTCTATACCAGCATTTACAAACTTTTTTGACTCGTAGACCACTTGCCAATTTTTTTCTGTTTTGGGTAGATTCCCGCCATTCTTAAAATGAATTGTTACAAATTCATCAACTTGAAATGTGTCTTTAACAGCTGACCCAGTGCTACTCACTTTGATAAGTTTGACCTCAGAGTGAAAAAGTAAAGAAAACCACGTGATGTTCTATACAGTTATTAAATCAAACGAGACAAAATGCAAATCTAGTAATATTATAATATAAAAAACGGGACAAAAAATAAATATTTTTAATTTGAGAACTAAACCTGATGTTTTATTAGCAAATTCTTTACATTTGCTTTACATATAGTTAAGTTTATCCTTATATCTCCTAAATCTGTGATTTATAATGTTATTTTTCATTTGTAATAAAATTGGAAAGCTTTCCAACAAGTAGGACGATGGAAAGACTATCAAAATCTTTATCGCGATAGTCCATAAAGCAGGATAAGTAATAGGTATGCCTATCTGAAGCCAAAATGGCTGCTATACCTTCCTGAACTGTATCTGAATTTCTTTGTTGGTGCTTGATCCGATCAGCTCTTCTTGTAATTTGAAATCAGATTCTTCTAAGTCAGCGTATCGATCGATAATCCACTGTGGTATTTACATAGTCAAAGTATCCTCAGTCCTAATTTCAAAGTCTTTGTGAAGCATATTTAAATGTCGAATGTAGGATGAAAATCATCATCATTGCAGTTTGTTTGTGACAAATTGAAAAACTGGGAATATTCGCGTCGTCCAATGTATTGCTTCATTAGCTTAATTCTGTTCTAGAAGCTGCGTGTGGTTTCCACTTCAGTAAATTTTCTTCTAGTATTAAATCTCTATCACCCAAAAACTCTAAAATTATCTCAAAAAATATTTTACTTCAGCGTGAAGCAGTAATCGATGGAAGTTCCCGTCATTTTCTTCACAAATCTGCGTAAATATCCTAGTAGTTAACGCATTACTTCGAATTTTGTTTACTTCGTTAATGCTAAATTGAAGTGATTGATGCAATCTGTCACCTATATTTCAGCAAATAAATGTTGTCTACGGATGACACAGTTATATCTAATTTTGTTGACAAAAACTCTTTTGAATTTATAAAATTTGAGGGTTTGTATCGTACAGCCCGCTATATCAGTCAAACTAAGCATAATCTGTTATGTAAATTATTCCATTTAAGGAATACCAACATTGCGGTCACGACCTGCTTAGATGGGATCCATTTTCCTGGAACCCCATTTACATCTCGTGAGCCCAAAATTTTTAGTTTTCGCTCACATGGACCCTTTGCAGTATAGAATTTATCATCAGGGTCAAAATAGGCCACTTTGAAAATCTGTGGTCTATACACCAAAAAAATATTGATTCCATTAACATCGCTTATAAATGTCCTTTGCACGTTTGTGGAAATTATAAAAGTTCATTATGTCTAATACCTTACGCAATAGTAGTTTAACAATTCATTATGAGTTTTACGATATGACAGACAAATTTGATTAAATTTCTGTGGCATTTTTCCGAGAATATTCATTTCAATAAAATTTTCGTCTATATATTTGGCAACATTGTTAAATGTACTGTGGCTAATGATATATTACAGTCCGTTAAATTGACAATAAGTAATTATGGGTTATGTTATTTTAATTCAAATTTTTTAAGATTTTTTTTTCAGTAAAAACAATCAGTTTTTATGTTATGACGGCTTGGTTTATGATTACATGCAGCGACGTGAGCTACAATGAGGACTGGAATGAAGCGAACCGAAAACGAGGAAAATATTTTCACTTGGGTGCTAGAAAGTGATAACACTCGGTGTCTCTCTCCCTTTTGTATCGTGGTCCTGAAGGCATTGTGTCGCGTAGATGACGCATCACACTTTCCACATCCGAAAAAAAAAAGAGGCCAATATTCTTCCGGATTCTCTCAAATCCACCGTAAACTATTTATTTGGAAATGAAATGAAAATATAAGAGCCAGGATAACTATTTTATTGAAACTTTTCACGTTCATGTAATTCGTGTATATTAATTTAACTCTCAGACTATTTTAATATAATAATCATTGCATTTCTGTCTCAGGCATAACGTTGTAATTTAAAAATATAATAAAAATTATTTTCACTGTTTTTTAATTAAATTATGGTATAGTTTTGGAAAGGTTTCTGAACCACCATAGGAACATAAATATAAATATAATAATTTGCCGACTGTCTAACAGCATTTTTATCGTTTTTATAGCTGTAAGACCATTAAATATAAAATCAGTTTTGAAACGAGGCATACAGAGTATTTTTTTGGCGTTATTACTTTGTCTGATACGGGCAGATAATCTGTAAAGAAATATGCCAACGATTAAAATTTTAACAACAAAAGAGTTAAAGAAAAATAGGCTCATATATGAATAACTTGATAACGAAGTTGGTTTATTAGAAAAAAGGCGAAGGACTCGTGAGCAGAATAATAGTTGCGAAATCTAATCATTTATTCTTGAAAACATCTGAATATAATACAGCAAAACTGTTGACTTAGAGAAATGAAAATGTTTGCATGTTTCACAGCATATTTTTTAAAGGAACAGAGACGTAAGAAACAACTGAACATAGCAGGTGTATCAGATAGAAATGGAAGATTGTTATTTAAATAGACAGGTATGTTGAGTTAACGTCAGTATGTAATGCCAATTATAATTTACAAAAGTGTAATATCCTAATAGGTTTTTAATAAAACACAAAAAAAATCTCTAAAATATCAAATAGGTCGTACATATATTTCTGGCAGGATTCTCTGAAACTATAGAAAAATACACAAAATAGAATGGAAAATGTTTTAAAGGAATGGGTGTTGAATGAGAGATATATATTCAATTTTTAGGAACATACCAGTATCAATCTTTTAAAAAATTATGAAAGAATAATTACATAAAATTTTCTGTACAGTATAATGTTAAATTTATTTCTCATTCATTTCTGCTTAACAAATATATACGTTAAGTGAATCTTTAGCGGATCCTTTGCAGTTTAATAACTTGCCATTCTCTTGAATACGTTTCAAATAAATAAACGAAAGGCTGTTTGGTAAATTTATCTTCAGCGAGCGGGGTATTATATCATTGTTATTTTATGAGTTTCCTGAGTGTTCGTAGAAGTTTTGATGCAAAGAAAGGAAACTGTCACAGTGCCATAACCGTCGCGAGTCCCGGTAACGATCTCTGAGACAGACCTCCGTTGCAGTCCGTGACATCGCTCATTATACGAATCATCAGGCCTTCGCGTGTTAACTGGGTTGTGACACTTAAACTATATATTCATGGAAATGAAAAAAGTTACGTCTGAATAAAAATTAATATAAGAAAGATAGCCAATGAGTATATTTTAAATTTTATTAATAAGCTCATAAACATTAGATTGAACAAAATCCAATATCATACTGTCACTCGTCCCCGAACAACTTAAGCCAAATTTTTTCTTGTACTTATTGTACTGATTACAACTTTCTACATCACAAATTAGTCCACATTTTTTAAGAATATCGATTATCCATCATTTACAGATCTACTAATACCCTTTCCTACTTGATTAAAAACCACAAGGACCATCTTGACACCTACATAAATAATTGTGTAGTTTACAAATTCTTTAGCACTAATTGTAATTCGTGCTACATAGGGCAAACAAAACGTTCCCTTAATACACGTATCAAGGAATGTCTGTCTATATCAAACTTCCCAACGATAAACAATCTTTAGTCTCGAAACATATCATCAATTCAAAATATACATTTGATTGGCAAAATGCTAAGATTTTGGACATTGACACCAGGTACAATTCCAGACTCATGTCAGAGACTCTTCACATTACATCAAATATCACAACAATTAATATACAAACAGACACTATGAAAATCAACAATTGCTACGATCCCTTATTATTATTCCGTTTTCGTCGCTTTTGAGTTTTGTCAACTGACTAGTGCAGTTGAGTCGCTCTAGGCTCTTCTTAGCACCTGAAGAAAGGGACAAAGATCTCAGAAACGTTGTGTGGTATTTATATTATCACTTATTTTGTATATATTTGGCTATATTTCTTATATTAATATATTTACTGTTCGAAGAAGTGAAATTTGCCTGAAATTATGAAATTTTATTATCAGTTTTATTATTTCTATTAAATTAATAAGTTAATTAATTTTCAAATTTCATTCGTATATCTATTTACGTCCACAGTATAATACGTGAAGAGCGACCGAAATTCATAAGAAATTTAATATAACAACGTGCTCCCAATGTGTATTCAGATCTATTTCTATGAATCGTAACGAACATTTTCGTATTAAATCTGATGTATTTCTATTTTGATTTACTGATTCAGATCAGAATACCAACGTTTCGTAGACAATACAACTCTAAAAAGGAAAGAGGAAGTCAATGTATTCGTAACATCGAACTTTTTTTGCGCTAATATTTCAGAAATATATAAATATTTAATATATTACTTGTACGAGATCTTGAAATTAACTTCGAAGAATTCTCCAAGTGACGAAATTCGGGTTAAGGTTTAGGAGTTAACAACTTTATTAGCTGATAGAAATTTATTGAAACCTAATACAGAAATGGTTTAGGTTTCATTTTAAAGAAAGCACATCAAGTTTTTATTAGCGTAGCACTTATAAATATTTTCACTATTTCTCTTAAAATGACAGCAATCAATTTATTTCTGGTGCGGGTAAGATGTAATGGTGATTGTGTAGGCGAAGGCTTAGGTTCTTGGGAGTAGTGAAGCCCGAGGCCATGTGCGTGGTTGGTTTGCATACCTGAGCTGCCTACGACCATAATGACATGCCGAGCGTGTCACTGCGTCTCCTCTGTCCTCCCTGCGTCTTCAAGCCTTAGCACACAAGTTTTGGTAACGTTTCATCTACGATCATATATTATTCAATCGTTTTGCTATGTACAGGACAAGCCACCATTACCTGTAAACGATATGCAGGAGGGATACGCACATGATGGGGACATTGGGACCTTGCGTGAGACACTTTTACAAAAAAGGGGACTCATGCAGGTTTTAGGCGTTATTTTCGCTCAGGTTTCGGATTGCATATCCTAAATCAGTGTTCCAATGAATATGGAGTTAGGTCGTAGTCCAGAAAATTCCAAGGTCAAAATGGACCGGAGAAGCAGTTAGTGAAGTTGGAGCAAATTTACAACTGGATAATGATTCATCAAATCACTAGAGAGTTTGCAATGCCACGATAAATTTTGAGGCGCTTTTAATAGACTACTTTCACCCCTATTACACTCAATAAGTGAGAGAATTGAAATCAAGAATTTGAAGCGGTGCTGAAACGACGTCAGACCGTTTTAGGAATTTTAAGATAAAGCATGGCCACCCATTTCAGAAAAATAGATGTGAGACTGTACTGCAACCGCAAATATCGTCGGTTATTAAACAATGATCGACAACGTTTTCTTCTTGAAACTTGTTCGTAATTAATATTACGACATTGTTTCACGAAAATGGCTTTTTTGGATATCAGAAGGATAGAAGAGTATGATTCAATTATTCGTTATGAGATATCGGAGACGGGTGAGAGTAGTCGAGTCAGTTATCAATGAGATTGTGTGATTAATAACTACTTAAGACACTATCCGCAGAATTCATCTAGCCAGGATCACAAATGTGCTTAAAGTGACTCACGCATTCTTCTTACTAGCAATTTGAAAGTTATCAATTTTTTTGTACTCCCTCTTTGGAACGTTTGTGATCTAAAATCAATCAGAATCATTAACCCACGGAGGTACGTGAATTGCACGGTTAAATTGATATTTTATCTTAAAATTATATGCTTGTGATTGATGAAAGTATAAATAAAATTATTTTTAATAACAAAATTAATTATTGTATAATTTAAATAATTTAACACGATTTCTTTTGTCACAATAAATTTTGTACTTCAATTGTTTTAGAATCTTCTCACGTGTTTTATCTTCACTTGTACACATTTGACGAGTAGTCCTACAGCACAAAATGGTTCGGGTAATATGGAGTTACGTTAAAAAGTAAATTAAATTATTTTTTAACCTTATATAACATTAACAGAAAACATAGAACGAGAATTTTGTTCAACTTCGTCTCCCTTATTTTCAATACGCTTTTTCGTTTAAGCAGCTACGTATGTCTCTCTTCCTTGCCTGTGATCAGTATCGAATTGATCTTTAAGTAGACACTTTGAAGTGGACCAAACATTACCTTATTCAGTTTTTGTTCCAGAATTGTCCGTTTTGAATCCAAAGAATGAGTAATGTATGCCAGAGGTTTTCGCTTTTATTTCTTTTTCACTGGAGATTCAGGATGCTTCCATCCTATGGTTTGGCGTTTCTTCTCTGGTTCGGATTGACCGATGGACTCATGACTTTTCAGACTACTTAATACATGATGTTTCTATAGTGGATAAAGACCGTGACATAGTCAAGTTTACTTCGTAACACCTCAGAGTGATAACGCTGTAACCGATCAAAGAAATTGGTAAGATCTATGGGAGAGCGAGCTGTGCGGTAAACATACAGATAATTAGAGCCAAAATAAATCTACTCTTTGATCGATCTTCGTATATTTGTTCAATACAGGCTTTTTTCAGTAAGATCGCCGTAATAAAACCTTCCATATTTCGCTGAGAATGTCTACCCTTCCGCATCCCCCCCTTTCAGATCGCTTCCTATGCTATTAAAGGGGAGTTGCCACCACGTGGATTACCCTCATGTAGCCTGTTACTCTAAAAAAAAGTAATGTTCCAAAAAATCTTATGTAGTTTAAACTGATATTTGAGCTATTCTTGTGATTGTAGGTCAACGTATAAAAAATGATAACATACACATTAAATTCAAAAGGTTGAAAGATATTAAAATTATTAAAATAATTATTTCTACTACACTTTACTTAGTTAATATTTAGTAAGACACTGTTGCGTATTAAAATTCACAAGCTCGAGTTACTCCAATTGCCTTTGGTTGTTTACCAGCCTCGTGTCAACGGTTCTGTTTTACTTAGCTCTCTTAAGTTGTTTAACTTGTTCCGCTTAACTGGTAAATGCGATTAATTGACACGAAGCTGCTCGCTGTTCTCGTTTTCGCAAGTTTTCCCCCTGAGAAGTTTTCGCAGGGGCTGAAAGTGGAGACGTAGGTGTCGCGGACAGCAGCGACCGCCTGAGATATTCCTCTAACAACTTTTAATGAGGGCTACAAAAACTAGGAACATTTCACCCCGGCTCGGTGCGCAGTCAATGAGCTCTCACAGTTCGTCATAAAGACGTCGGAGCTCTGCATTCTACTTCGTTACGAAGGCCACTTTATTCTCATAAAGTCGGTGCTAGATTTGCGTTCACGGTTAGTGAGGCATAGATCGCATTTAGAATGATGAAAACTGACTGTCTGATTTTTATGTAGCCTGTAATGTTAAGAGGCTATGACATAACTTATAGATATCTCAATCCCGGTTAAAGAAAATTAGTTTATGTTTTTCTAGTTTCCTAGTGAAAACCACGACACTTCACAAAACTATTATAATTATATTAATTATATTAATTTTATTTATATTAATTTGTATCATTATCTTAATTGATATTTGTTTGCATTAAATATACAATAATATGCGATACCTAATAAATAATTGAAATGATAAAATAGTGTCTTTTAAATCTGTATTTTATTTTATTTCAAAGGCAGTATTTAAAAAATGTATAGTTGATTAAATTATCTAAAACTTATTCTTGATACTGAAGATATAATGAAACAATACGCCATTGAATACAGGGAAGAATCGACCAACTGAAATGTTAAGAAGTTGGTCATTTATATAAGTTGATATTTGTATGCAATTAATTAATATTTTCAGCACTCAATTAGCGTGAATACTGGAATACGCCATTTAATACAGGGAAGAATCGACCAATTGAAATGTTAAGAAGTTGGTCATTTATATAAGTTGATATTTGTATGCAATTAATTAATAATTTCAGCACTCAATTAGCGTGAATACTGGATTATGAACTATTGGATCTTTTCATGAGTAATATTATTTACTTTTGAAACGTTTATGATATTACTCCTTTTATGCTTATTCTATTTAGAAATGTAAACATACGAAATCGTTCTTAAAACATGCACAAAATTGGGTTCCTTCTTTACTGAGATAATGTTAACGACATTTTAATATAATATTTATAACACTTATTGGGATTCCCAACTAATATAAAATTTGATTTCTCCTAATAATAATAATAATTGTATAAATTAAAATAATATAATTTATCTTTTAAGCGTGCAAGTCATGATTGATTTATTTCAAAATTCTTTAATGCTTTATATAAGAGGTAGTAGTATTCCCGGAAATAGTCACAAAACTCATATATATATATGTATATATATATATATATATATATATATATATATATATATATATATATATTAATATTAGTTTCGTATAATTCAATAGCTTAAATAAAGTAAATTTCTGCTAAATTTTCTATGTGATTGACAAATATAACCACAGTGTACAGTGAAATTAATTTTACATCTTTCATCCCAGGTAGTTGTTGTCACGTCCGTAACAGGCGACACACAAAATTCTGTGTAATTATTTCTCATAGTTTGCCGAATGATATAAGGGCTAATTCACTGGGAACATACAAAAACGTAGTCTAAAGAAATGAAACGCAAGAAATAGAGAATTACAGATAGGAAATGTGAAAGTATTTGGGCTCGTGAATGTCTTAACACTCAATCTCAGAGATGAGAAATTTATTTTGGAACACAGACTTTAAGGAAAGGTAATATATGATTAATTGAACTGTAAATATGGAAAGAGCAAGAACCTTGGGCTTGCTCAAGTGTCGAAGAGTGACTCACGATTTTTCAGAGCTTTCCGATGGATAGAAATTTAGTATATCAACATATCAAATCCACCGAGTTTCGAAATGGCAATACAGTTATGATTCAAAAAAGGGTGCAAAAAATGAAAAGTTCGTCAGATTTTAATGTAGACTTGAATTTCCTTGTCAGAGGCAGAATGTAAGGAGATGCATTAGGTCTTACATGAGGTAAGGAATAGAGTGGTCGTGACGGCCATCCGACTCTGCTTTCATCTTGTCTTCTCTTCCACTCTTCCTCTCCGAGGAAACAAAATAATTCACCAGAATTAAATCATGAAACTAAAATAACATTAAAGTTTCGGTGAAGTAGACTTTCTGTCGGTGGTGACGTTTCCAGCACGTTCATAACATTGAACTAATATTAGTGAAGCCGGAGTCGAAAGTTGAGTTGATCTTGGTGCCCATGAATTGATTTTGACTTATGTTCCCATGATTAGTTTGCCGTTCCCCGTTAAACATTCTGTAATCCAATCAGATTACGCAAACAACGGGATAACTGGAGTAGGTAGGCCTAATCGGGTCACTAAACCTGTCACTGCTTATTATGATTTGAATGAAATTGTTGGACGTATTGACGGATCGGAGATATTAAAACGAATTTATCACGAGAAAAAAATATTTCCGTTTAAGAATAATACCAAAAATTACTTTACTGTATTATCTTTCAGTTTCTCTTAACCCTTCAATTTTTCATGGGGCCAATATAAAGTCTTTATAATTATAAAATCACAAATTTTGTGAGAAACAACTTTCTGTTTTAAGAAACGTTATACGTATTTCAATTTGAAATCTGCGTAAATGTGTCTAAAAATTATTACTAATATTTTTCTCCTTATTTTACAAAATCTTCCGTTGCTTCATTTTCATTACTTTTCTGTTATGAATTATAATTTTAATTCATTGGTAGTTTCTGATCAGTAAAGAAATGACATTAATTACAAAAATAATAATTGTCCATGTATTTTTATGGAACCAAATAATCCAAACCCAGAATGATATAAGTGCAGTTCTAAAACATGAAAAATTACTATTTGAATAGAAAATGGAACCAATTATAAATTAAGAAAAATATTTTCACTGTTTTATGTTAAACACGAAAGAATAAATATATCAATCTAGAAAAATGATAAAAGTAATGAGAGTAAACCTTTTTAAACAGCATAGTTTATTAAATATTTCGCACTCTTAAATTGATTTTATGAAACGTATGAGAAACTGTTTATTTATGAAACCAAAGTTTTCCAACATTTTATTTTGAACTGAGCACTGAGAAGTTGTTGAATGTAGTGTATAGGTGAGTAATATTTAATCTCCTTTTCCGTCGTAAATAGGTTTGAAATTTAAGGCTGAGTTTTCTCTCGCAGAAGCAAAAACCGCAAGTTCGTCTTCTTCTTCTTTACAAACGAAGTTTCCGTACTGGGTGAAGGTTTCTTTTGTTTCAAAAAAACTAATCTTATGAAAAAACAGGATTACTTTTAGAGAAAACATTGCGATAACAAACAACAAGGATTAAGATTAAATAAAAATTTATTTTTTCATAAATAATTAAAAAGAGCCAACTTCTCAGAATCATTTTAATAAAATAGAAATTAGCACTTCGTACGTTCTTTTGTTTTTTAACCTGTTGCAAATTTAAAAAATAGATAAGTCTATATACAGAAATTGAAATTATGAATCCTTATCTTTTCGTTCGGCCTAAAATTGCTTCTTTAATGTTAATTGCTATAACACAGGCTCTAGTTAAGTCGAAACAATGAATTTTCGTCTCCGAGAAAAGCCGCTTTAAAAGCTGAGAACTTGAGTAGAAGACTACTAATCCGCCAGACAGTGCTCTATCAGGCTTAAATCCACTTATCATCTCATATGAAATTCACTCGTGTAAGTTTTAGTTTATCTTACTCAAGCTGGATTTTCGTTGTATGACGTCCTTGCTGTTCGAAATCGAATCTTGTTATCCCCTGTATTTCCATTTGTTTCCTCTTCTGCGTTTTTGTCCAATAGTTTCCAGACTTTCACAAGGGCTGTGACCGTATACTTGGAAATTTCGAGGATCTAGGGAATTATCTCTGTACTAGACCGAGTATGTCAATTTTCTTCTAATTTCTAACTTTCGTCCTTCGCATCTAAATAGACAATTTTTCGAAACTAAGTGAGAATTTACTATATGATAGAGAAGCGGAGGGTTTCCATTCTGTGACAGATATTTAAGTCATAACCGACCCCCATTCATAGAGTGACCCTATTGTTCACAGTTCCTTGGTCCCTTCCGACGCAACGCTGCGGGAATCCGGTAGCCTTTATTATCCCTGGAAACATATACGCATTAGCGTAATCATCACTGCCTGCCACTGACACCCTCGTCATCGTCACTAACAATGTAGTGACATTGTTGTCTCTTGTTAGGAAGCCAAACATTATGCGGCAGAGCAGAGCGGATTAACACGTCTGCCGATAAATAACTCTCCGCATAATGCGACTCTCAATGCGCTCTTGCAGATAATTTGCTCCGGGGGAGATTAAAGTCCTGTTTGCGTTTTTTTCTTTCAGTTTCCATTATAACAAGGAGATGTTCATTCTGGATTTCAGAGTTATGGCATGCTTATACATGAGCACTTTGTGAAAACCCTTGTTACCTCTGGCGTTATGATATAGTAATGGGCAGTATTTAACTGAAAGGAACGATAAAGAGAGCGAGAGTACATAACAGACAAATAGACACAAAAAGACTGAATAAATTAGTAGTAATACAGGTGGATGACTAATTTTCCTGGCACCTATAGGGAGTAATGTTTGTTGATGTTACGGGAAGTGAATCGCTTTAAATGTGCTATTCACTTGATAGCATCATTTTGAACGTGTCACACACGTGCTTACCATTTGAGTGACAGGGACAATTAATGTGACTAATGTGGACGATACTTATAACATTTATTTTTATCTGAAATTTTTAATAAATGAAAAAACATCAGCCAATTAGTAAGAGATTTATTAAGAGCAATTTAAGACATATAGATTTATTAATTTACTTTTTATTTCGTTCTGTACTGCACACTCGTGAACATTTTGTTTCGCTTTGGCCCCGAGAGGATGTGTGTGTATCGGGTTGAGACAAAACGTAAACATTTTTCGCCTTGCTTTAAGTTACGATGCAAACGCTGTAGAAACCCTGTGGTAACCGGTTTGGAGGGGCCCCACTCCAGATCACGTGGGTTCATAGTGACCTTTTTATTGGTTCCCCGTCTACTAGCAATCGGTTTTTTATTTGGGAGCAAGTTTTTCTCTAGATCTCTGACGACGCTTTGAGAGTTCGTCTTGCTACTTCCATCTTGGGTGTGTGAATGCTTCGGGGCACTCTCTCTTCAGTCTTACGTTTCTATATTAAACTATATCTTTAACTTCATGGTGCTTTATGATTTTGTTCATGTCTCTGGACGCTACTTAGATACCAAGAAACCCGCGTTATTGGCTTTTCTATTTTCCTATCCTAATAATCTATCTCTCGACCCTGTAGAAGAGTCGGTGCTGGATTTTCCTCCAACCTGATCCTATTAAGTTTGATAAATTCAGTGGCTTATCTCAAACTAAAAGTTATTGACATCCTCCTTACTTTGATCTATGAATTTTAGCAGGTACGATATATTAGACATGATAAAAAAATTACTTATCGCGCATAAATTTAGGGACCTCATCAGGTGTAAAAATTTAATTAAAAGATGAATTTGAAAGAATTAATTAATTAAAAAGGGAAAATTGATGAATATGAATTTCAAAGCTGCGATTTGCACAAACTTTTGTTTTGAGGTGGCAGCTGAAAATAGATTGTATTGCTCTAAAGAGACGATTAATATACAACATTAGAATGCACCCGATCCAAAGCCTGCAAGAGGATTCTCTCGCAGGTAACCTGCGAGGGATTTTCTCTCGCAGGCAGAACCTTTTAGGAGAGATACGAAGGGGCTACCTTTGGGTATGCCTTTTCCTCTCCGTTTTTGAACTAAGGTTCCCACAAGCCGAGGCACCTCGGCCTGTTTTAAAACGTGTATGTTCCTGGGTCGCAGACCTTGGCAATACGGTAAGAGTTGTTCGCTATTCCCATTGGAATAGTCGGCCAGCTGCCTCCTAAACTGGTCGAGGCACGGAGAAGGGAATGCTGCGTCCCCACAGCAAACTCCTTTCCAGCTATCGGAAGGGAGTGGGACAGGTACCCAATGCCCGACCTACCCGATGCATTTCTTTAGGCGAATGCCGGGTAGGATCCTTAAACCATAGCCCGGGGGCCCTAGTAACCCTTGGCTACCTTCCTCTACCCTTCCGAATCCCCCCTTCAAATCCCTTCCTATGCTATTAAAGGGGAGTTGCCCAATGTGGATCACCTTCATGTAGCCTGTTGCCCTAAAAAAACCCTTAGAATCCATATCTTCTTGCTTTAAATTGGTTGTAATTTCTCTCATTATTAAGTTGGTATAAAAATCTGTGATCCGGAGTATTCTCCATTTTTAAACTTTATCACGAATAAGATGGACGAATGTGCAAAAAAGTTACTACATTGACATTATAAAGTATAGTACGGAAGTATAAACATCCGGAAAGAGACATGAGGGGCTTGAATTAACGAAAAATAATAATTTAAAATCAAATATGGCGGAACTGATATTCTTAAAAATTAATTTGTAGAAACAAAAATAATTTGATTATATTTCAGTTCTTTAAAATATATCGTTTCATTATAATTCTATTAACGAAAACAAATTGTGAATACACTCTAGTTCTGACAGCACTGCTCGTTTAGGCAGTGCTAATACTTCTAGTCGAAATCGTTTAGCTTGGCAGAGAGATTTGCTCAGCATTTCCCTTTCGTTCAATTACGGTCGCGTCACCTAAGGCAGTGAGAGAAAGAGATCTAAAGCCAGACGAGATACGTCTCAGGCAATTCCTTGGAAGCTCTGTCACCATTCCAAAGCAATAGCGGTCACAGATACACCCAACCCGAGTCAAGGAATAGTAAGATTGAGTAGTTTTATGCATCAAGTAAACACTATTTATGAATTTTAACAGATTTTCAAATGGTTTTTGGAACTTAATATTTCTTTTATTGCAGTCTTTTTCCAACATAATATTTCTTATATTAAGGAAATTGTTTCATCATTAAAAAATTCGTAGCGTAGTGCAAATACCTGAATGAAAATAGGTAAAAAGGGTGAAAGGTGAGATTTAATAATTTATCGAAATTGTACCCTACCACAACATTACCCATTTAATTTTCCGTCAATTTAACAAGTTGATTTTGAAGATCAGAAAATATTTTACGGCACTACCCAAAATTAAAATTAATAAAAAATTTGAGACTTGAAATTTGAACATAACAGTTAATTAATGAAAAGGGTAAGTAATTTTTAAGTTTTAAATAATTTAGTTAACACTATGAAATTTTGATACATTAATTCAATGTTGGATAATAGTAATTCTAAATTAAATTTGTACTTCTCAAGTTTTTGAACTCATAAACTCATTTTTACAGGACACTGTGGGATAAATTAATCATTTTTATATTTATTTTATTGAACTAAGTCCAATTTGTCTTGTACGCGTGTTAATAGTTTATTCCTGGAATCTTCGCTGGTGTCGGTGTCAGCTGACATGTTTCGTTGGAAGGCAAGGAGCATAAGTACCGAAATACTGTCTCTCGATTAAGTTCTGACTCTTTTTTTTACCATCTGAGATCTTGTCTAAGTTGGTTGTAATTTTAACTAATTAATAACCTATAACTAACTTGTAGAGTCACATCTCACTGAGTGAAACTAACTCCCTTTAGTAACTGTCTACGGCCTCATAGCTACATGACTGATCACTCATAGTTTACTTACTGGCTAACTTTCATCTCTCTTTGTGAGTAACTGAACCAAGTCTGTTTAACTGATATTTTTCTTCTACTGAATTAACTTTAAATCCTCACTTCATTGTTAATTCTGAAAGCCGACTAGCTTTTCGTATCTGCGTTTGCCACCTTCCGAGCGAATAAAAACCTCGAAATTCACTTTTTCAGCCTGTAAAGAAAACATTGTGTCGTGACAAATATAGTTGGTAGTGAGAAACATTAGCAAATAAAAAATGTATTTGGCTATTTTTTATCATTATTTATTTATAGTCGCATCATCAGTTCTACTTATTAGCGACTCAGTATGTGAACTCATTTTTCCATGTCGCGGGACTGATTTCACGAGAGTTTCTCTCACGCACACAAACAATCATGCTATCTCCAGGATTCGAACCCGGGACTTCTGTGATGTGATGTGAGACAGTCACGCTGACCCCCTACACTACAGGAGGTCCGTTATTTTTCTTATTATAAATTTTCAGAGCAGACGAAAATATTTCATTTTAAATATATTTGGTGTTTATTCCTCTTCTGTACTATTCCAACTGGTCCTAATTTTGCACAAAATTAACATTCCAGAACATGGGATAGAAAACATTTCGTCCTGTATTAGTCTCTCTAGACTATTTTTATGCTATTAAATGAAATTGGAATACCATTATATAAATATGATCGATTAAATTGACTCTTCATTACGAAATGTGTAATTATAATGCGTAAGTCAAATGTTCTAAAATTCATCATGGAGACAACCAAAACAATTGAATATAAAAAATAAATGGTTAAAAATGTGTTTATCCAAAACATATGAAATAACGCTAATCTAAACCAATGTTCGCAACAAAAACTATTGTAATGCCTTGAGGGCATTGTTTAAGATTAATGGTCTTGGCCGTCAGAGGAAATTGTAATGTTTACTTGGGGCAGGTCATGAGAATTCAGAGCAAGGGTGACATCTGCGGGTGGCCTGTCGCAAGATAAATGTGTTAAGACAGGCATTGTGTCTGATTAATGACCTGGACAGGTCACTTGTTGACTTGGGATCGAGGGTCAGTTTGGGCGGTCTGAAGAATTTAGAAACGCGCACGTGTGAGTGCGGGGGTAAGAAGACAAGTGCAAAGACAAATTAGACCTGTCTCGATTGGCGGCGTCGGGACAAGACAGAGCGGCTAGATATTTTGCTAGCTAAAGAACAGCAGCTGCAGAATGTAAATCTCGGGATAATGGAGAAACTGTCAACGAGCAGTTGCGACGTAGTTTTGGAACAAAGGAAAAGAGAAGGGACTGGAATATATAAAGGGAAGATAAGATTTTTGCTGAGTTAGTAGAGTTTTGGATCTAGGAGGTGGAGTCAGAGTGGGAGGTGGAGCTGTGAGCACCGAAGTTGGGTGTTGGTTGCGGAGGCGTACGGCGAGCACCGAGTATAGAGAAATTTTGCAGCCTGCGAGAGAAATAGCAAAATTATTCAACGATAAACATTTTTGTATTCAGAAGTTAAATCTGTTGTAATATCAAAATTTGACCACTGTCTTCGATGGTAGGAGACCAGGACACAGCATCCAGCGTCGAGTAGTTTCACCACGAGCAGTGGGATGTCCTTCACCGAGTATGGAGAATCAGCTATCGTTGATCCAATAATATGTGTTAGAGTCAGTGTTTAAACGTCCAGTCTATAAAGTGTGCGTGTAATGAACGAGCCAAATATTCCTGAGTAATCGTAAGTTGAAATTTCATGGTATTAATATGTGTAAACGGAATTAAAAGATACAGTCGGATATCGTTCTTTTCTTTTGTGTTAATAAAATAAACTCTTTTAAATTTAGAATCAATCTGGTAGATTAAGTTCGTTAATAAGTTTCGTCGATGTCTAGACGATTAAATATTTCTGTTTAATTTAAAGTTAAATGTTGGGTTCTTCGATTATTTAAGTGTTCTGTCCGTTATAAAACCCAGTAAAGACCCATGAGAGAATGAGATATATGTTTCTTTATTAAATTGTATAATGTTTCAAGAATTGATAAATAAATGTTGTTTATTTTAAAGTCTATAATTTTTTATTTAAAAGCCCATCATGTTTAATTATTACATTTTGGCTACCACAACGTGGGGCGAATTAAAAAGTCCCCCGTTGTATATTACACTATATATGTAAAGAACGTAAATATTGTAAAAATGTAAATACATCAAGACTGGTAAATAACATACAATTTATGTAATCAAAAACACGGATACAAAAATAATGTAACATATAAAATTGTAAATGTATGGTCGCTAAAGACCTTGTAGTTGATGCAACCCCAAATAAAACACATTAAAAATATACATAAGTCTGGTGCAAAAAAATTATGACTAAAAGACCGTACCAGCAGTATGAGACACAAATCTTAGTTTTTTAAAAAATAAAACAAAACACAAAATGCAATTTTGTTTCCTCCTATGACTCTTTTTGCCAGGTATCTGTTATATATTCCCCAAATCATAGAAGAAAGGGATGTATCTCTGGAGGAAACTAACTCAGAAAGGCCGTTCCCTGTGGTGTTGAGCAGACAAGTAGACGGGGCTATTAATTAAATGAAGAGGGTGGGACGATGAGATAAATGCTCACCCTACGTCCAGAAGATCCGAAACTCCCTCCCCCCAACAGTGCCTCTGTGGTCAATACTAAGCAAGATTAGTGAGCTCTGCTACGATCTATTCGCTTGAATTCCTAATGCGCCTGCTCCAAACTTACGTCGTCTCTGTTTTTCATTACATTTGACATGCTATGTGGCACGGTAATCAGCAATTATTTCTCACTACAAAAGTGTAAAACAACTTAAATTTAGTATCAAGCAAAATTTTATATATAAATACTGTTGCCCAATTAATGTACGAATATTGTTTATAAGTCTTATTAGGATTTAAGTTCAATTATTTTAAAGTAATGTGACTGATTTTTAGTTAATAATGTAACTGTACCGATCTTCAATTTCTTGCAACTGTCTTCAAATATTATAAGATCGTTTTCACGATTTTTATGATTTTACAGAGAGGATAATTTGGCAATTTACCTCAGCCATCCAGTAGATAAACTAATGATATTAAACAGTGTCAATTTATGGAAATCAAGTACATACAATTATTTTTAATGTAAATCTTTGAGAAACTGGACAATTTGGAGGTGTGTATAGAGTAGTAGTATAATGGTCCTTATTGATAGCAGTACAATAATTGAATATTCATTGAAATTGTAATAATATAAGAAAACGCATGACTTCTGAATATTTCCGAAAGATTCTCTCAACAAAGTTCAAAACTAAATAAGTTTTAATAAAAAAAATATATTGTTAAAGAAATTGCCTATTGATTTAAACAATTGAGGTAAGATAATAATACTAATTATTATAAGAGTGAAAAGTACATATGGAAATTCTTATTCTCCTAATTAGTTATCTTATTTTTAAGGACACCAGGCTACTTGAGTGTAATCCACATGGTGGCAACTCCCCCTTAACAACATAGAAAGGGATTTGAAAGGGGGAATGCGGAAGGGTAGAGGAAGGTAGCCAAGGGTTAACTAGGTCCCCCGGTCTATATTTTAAGGATTCTACCCGGCACTCGCCTAAAAATGATGCAGGACAAACCCTAGAAAACCTGAATCAGGTAGGTCGGCAATTAACTTCCAATGGCGGGAGAGGGTTTTGCTGTGGGGACACAACATTCCCTTCTCCAAGCCGCGACCATCTTAGGAGGCAGCTGGCCGACTGTTCTAATGGGAACAGATAATAGCTCTTATCATATGCCCACGGTCTGTGACTCCGGAACATAACCTCTCAAAACAGGACGAGGTGCCTCGGCTTGTGGGAACCTCAGTTTGAAAATCCAGAGAGGAAAAGGCATCCCCAAAGGTAGCCTCCTCCGTCTCTCCTAAAAGGTTCTGCCTGGGAGAGAATAGCTCTCGCAGACCCCTATGGTCTTCATTTAGCTTGTACCAATACTGAGCTTTATATGAGAAATTATAATTGAAACCGCTGAATGTATTAGATCAGAATATTTTTAAGCTCCGTTTAATAATTATGAGAGTTGTGGGATATATATTTTAAAAATGTTATTTGGATTCAGGATTAAGAAACTCCGTTACAGCTTTATTTATAACGACAATCGGACACACATCTGAACACGGGAGGGTTTCTTACGGAGCATAACACCGGAAGAGGAAATCAACCAGTTTGGATTCAAGCGAAGCAGAAAGCGAATAAATCAGACAATAACATGTGTGTGAAGAAGCAGACTTTTAAGAAGTAAAACTCAACTTGAACCTCGATATTATGACAGAGGTGAAACAGGGAGATTTAGTTATAAAATTGGAAGAAACTTATTTTTTTAAAAAAAATTGAAAGTGGCGCTTCTTTTAACTGAATAAACAAAGCCTTAAGAAGTCGGAGTTATAGTTATTTGAGAAATGAAAGTTGCCTTTCGTATTTATTGAAGTATTAAGGCTGTCAAGCATATTAATGCATGATTACGCAAATATTTACTGAAATTTTGAATAACTGATTTCAAAACTTAATAATAAACGCAAAAGAGATTTTTTGTAATGAAATTAAGGACGGAAAAAGTTAGAAACCGTTCTTCAATATGCAATTACGTTTAATATCTTTTTCGTCGTAAATTATAATCGACAGAATAAATTTTAATGTTTTAATTTAATAAAGTATATCCTAACAGAATGTCTTATAGAATTATTGTAATTACTAATGAACTAAACACTTAATTTGGTATAATTTTTTTCATTTTATTTCGTAAGATTGGTAGGGAATAACAAATTAGTAGAGAATACTTGCAGTTACCCGCCAGCTGCTGGAGCCGAGAAATCTGCTGGACGACGCTGATAGTGCGACATGAGACATCTCGCTTCCTATTGTACAACGTAGAATCTCCCGGAGCAAGAATTGAATACCCATTGAGAAAGGTCTGCCGTTCGCTCCATTAGCAGATTGCAAGATACAAAAACGTTTATACTGCTGAAGCAGTTTAAGCCTATCTTCTTGCAATGTGCGGGTCCCTAAATTTAGAATCCGGTTCTTCCGGAAAATATTAATATAAAAGCAAAATGTCTCTTTTTATAGAAATACTGAAAGGTTTATGTTTCCATAGTCAATTTATTTTCCTTCGTGAATTAACAGTAAGAAGCCAATACTTCAGTTCATTGCATGTTGATAGGTTAAAAATATAGGTAAATTACGGAGACCATCAAAGTAACATTTACTTTGTTCTGCTGAAAAAATATTGATCACATATAATGCAATAAAATTGTTTCTCAACCCTCCGTTAGTTGCGCTAAGTCCAGGTGACCGACACAGTTTAATTTCTTTCTTATCTTCAGAGCCAGGTCAGATACGGAATTGAACTTTTATAACATCTTAGAGGAACGTGTTTACAATATTCTACCAATGCCACACTCCAATAGCAAACACAGTTTCTCAGAAAATGACGTTCGAATAAGGAAGTAACGGATTTTCGGTCCAGAGGACCTACTGCAACCAGTCACGTCAATATTTTTCTCGTTCTTGCCGCAATAATACCGAGTGATAATATAATTCCTTTTTGACAAATCATAGACGATTATTCAGTTTTACAATCAAATATTTCTCTTTTTATACTTAAATTTTTATTGTCATCAGTGGGCAACTTTCCATGTTTATGTTTGTGAAAAATTGTGGAAACCGAGTAAAAAAATATATACAACTTGAAAAATCTTCAAGATGTAGATGAAACTCGTATTCTTTTAGAAGAAAATAATTATGACAGAATTGTTGGGCCAGGCGACGAAATTGAAGAATCATCAGATGAATTGGAAACTGAAGAAATTTTAAGAACTAAGTGTGATGACTCTGACGAACTAGATTTTGAAAAACGCGGGCCTTGTATCAAGGAAACTAAAGCAACAATGTAAAACACAATATTATTGTGAAGACACAAAAATAATTTACGAAGAATACCATGTCCAATTATTTTTTTTAAAAAAATCATCGAAACAAACTCTACTTAATGTATTTATTTTACCAAAATTGTAATTATTTAGATTATGATATTATGCATACAAAGATTTTTAAGATCATTTTTACAAAAGTCGTACATTTTTGTTTTAGGGCAACAGGCTACATGAGGGTAATCGACATGGTAGAAACTCCCCTTTAATAGCATAGGAAGGGATTTGAAAGGGGGGATGCGGAAATGTAGAGGAAGGTAGCCAAGGGTTAACTAGGGCCCCCGTGCTATATGTTAAGGATCCTACCCGGCATTCGCCTAAAGAAATTCAGGGAAAACCATAGAAAAACCTTAATCAGGTAAGTCGGACATTTGGTACTTGTTCCACGTCCTTCCGATAGCGGGAGAGGAGTTTTCTGTGGGGACGCAGCATTCCCTTCTCCGTGCCTCGACCAGTTTAGGAGGCAGCTGACCGACTATTCCAATGGGAATAGCGGACAACTCTTACCGTATGCCCAAGGTCTGTGACCCCGGAACATACACCTCTCAGAACAGGCCGAGGTGCCTCGGCTTGTGGGAACCTTAGTACAAAAACGGAGAGGAAAAGGCATCCCCAATGGTAGCCCCTTCGTATCTCTCCAACAAGGTTCTGCCTGCGAGAGAACATCCCTCGCTGGTCAAGGGTAGAGGAAGCTTAACAAAATCAATAAATATTAATCCTATAAATAACTAACTGCATTTTTAAACAATTAAATTTTAAGCACTCAGGAACTGTTTATTTATGTGGCATATAAATGATGTTTGGTTCACAAAATTAGAGTCTAAATGATTTATGATTATAATTCTAAAGGATAATGTCATATTAGAAAATTGTAATTTTTTATAATTGATTTTCTTTAAAAAATATTTTGAAAAAAATGGCACAAGTTAATTAAACCAGACTGTAACTGCATGTATGAATTATGTAGTTATGTGTCTGAATTGCGAATGTTAAATGACTGTAAAAAGATTAAAAATAATTCATTCAGAAAAGTGATCAGGAACGAAATAGTTAAGTTTATGTCCACTAGACCTAGAGGCAGTAACCGCTTTTTTTTAAGTGTCGCGACTACCAGAGTGTTAAAGGATAATTTATTGAATCTTCATCAGGAAATTCAGTAGGAAGTAGCGCAGAAAATAACTTTGAAGAGTAATTCTTTCAGATATATTCAAACGCCTTTTACACGGATAGCATTAAAATATAATTTTATTTTTGGATCGACTCAGTTTTATTATTCAGTAATAGTGAATTCTATTCGTGATATGCACCGAAACAAAACGACCTGAAGAGCTTTTATTTATATGAATCTTCGGCCCAGTAATTATTCTATTTAGTAATATTTGATAACCTTTCCTTTTCACGCAAAATTATTACGACGTAGTTTTACCGGTTCCTTCTGGCGATTTGATTATATATAGATCGGACAAATTCGTCTCTCGACCGTGCGGCGCGAGCTGTACATTGCGTACGGTTGTTGCTGCTGAAAACTATGAAAATGAATAAAAACTTCCTTAAGAAACCGCTATGCGAGTCAATTACGTTGACCACTGCAACACAACTGGAGGCCAATAACGTCTACTGATTTTGAAATATATTGGGAGCAAGACAAAAGCTTTATTAGAAAAGCTGGGTTCTGCCTGATGTTTCCCGGGATTTTTATATAAGCTCGAACAAGTATTTAATTCTGCATTAATCTATTAGTGAAGAAGTTATTTAACCCACCTATGCTGATGGAATGTTAATTTAATCAGAACTCCTCAACAGACAGTAAACTATACACGCAGTGCCATAAGTGAGTCAAAATAACTTCATTTACCTTAAGAGTGTCAGTAATACTCCCACTACCATTTAGTGTAAAAATACTCCCACTACCTTACGAGAGTTGAAAATACTCACAATACCTTAAGAGAGTGAAGAATAATGCCGCTACCTTAAGAGACAAAAAATACTCACGGTAATCTCAAAGCGTCAAACATACTCCCATTATCTTTAGCAAGAGAAAAATACTCCACAAAGTTACTGCACGTGTTAATATTGTTCGCGGAACATTGTTTACCCCGTCCACCCCCACTCCTGCGGGGTTGAGTACAACTTAACCAAGAAGTTGAATGTCATAAATTAAGACGTCGACATCCATAACCCAGGATTAGACTCAAATCTGGGTCGTTTTTGTTTTAATTTAATTTAACGCGCATCCACCCCTCACCACTATGGGCGTTCCAATGCCAATCCGGAAGGGGTTAAAATTATTCACAAACAACTTCGGGAGAAACACTATAAATCTCATTTTCCCCGAAAAAATATGTATTCGACGGAAATATCGGCCGTTTTGGATTGTTTGAAAAATTCAACTTTACTCCAATCAACTCCTGCTTCTGGGAGTTAACCAGCAAGTTGAAGGAACAAGCTCAGAAACATCCATAATCTCGTATTTGACTCCAATCTCGGTTGTTTTCGCGCTATTTTTTGTAACGTCCCTCCACCCCCAGCACTAAGGGAACTCTCCTGCTATTCTGAAAGAGTTTGAAATTATTCACATTCAACATTGGGAGAAACACTATAAATCACATTTACCTCGTAAAATATTTATTCTATGCAAATAACGGCTGTTTTAGAATGTTTAAAAATTTCCATTCCGGTCCACTACAGTCTACCCCCGCGCCTGAGTGCCCACAGAGTTTTTTCCGTATTCAAAAGGAGCACGTGTATGTTTATCCACTTTCAGTTACCAGGTATTACGTTAAAAGTAGCCACATACTTTAACGTTCGTAATGATAAGAGTCTTAATATTGGATCTAATGTTAGTGAATAAATTTAAAATGTTAAAGCTAATTGCAATTGTAATACGTACATAATTTTCAAGTACTAATATGAAGTAACAAAACAAGCTTTTATAGCAGTAATCAATAGTGGCAACTCTCCTTTAATAGCATAGGAAGAGATTTGAAAGGGAGGATGTGAAAGGGTAGAGGAAGGTAGTCATAATATAATAATAAAAGAAGATTATTAATTTTTCATGTTGAATGCTCACTATATACTACGTTCCTAGTGTATATGTATATATAGGCCAGTTTTTTTAGCGCCACTTGAAAATTTCTTAATTTTTTAATTTACAGAAAATTATTACTTCCTGCATACACTTTAAGATTTGGTGTAAAAAAATTCGTAAATAAATTTATTTTATTTCTAAGCAAATGGATTTCCGAATTAGTTCTAATTTGATCGTTGGAAGTTGAAATAAACCTATTAAGACCGTCACTTGTTTTAATTTCAATAGATTTGATAGGAAGTTTTAGGGTAACTTGCAATAATCATCCTTCAAAAATACAACGATAAATTAGCATGACGAATCTCTTAAAATAAGTAATAAGTAAAAATAATAATTTAATGTTTTACATTTTACGTACCAAGGAAATTTAAATTATAACACTACAAAAATGTTGAATATAATCCGTACAGTAAACTTCGTAGTGGCTCAAACAATTCGCTTGTTAAATTTCCTACGTACGTAAAAATGTAAAACATTATATTATTATATTTACTTATTACGTATTCTAAGAAAATCTTCAGACTAATTTATTGTTGTATTTATGAAGGATGATTATGTCATGTTAACCGAAAGCTACCGAATAATTATTTTGAAATTAAAAGAAGTGATCGTCTTAATTGGTTTATTTCAACTTTCAACTATCAACATCTGACGGTAAACCAACCCAATTGCATCCAACTTGTTCATAATAATTGTTTAAAAATAACATCAAATAATAATTGACATGAGATATTAAACCATTGCTAAATGAAATCCAATTTTTAATCTGACTTAACATCCTGACTCGGCTAGAAAGACTCTCTTTCCCCTGGGAACTACTCTTTGAAAAACAATATTATATTTAGTAGCGCCGGCTTCTTGGAACAAGTCATATTACTTTCAACAGCGAATTGATTTCTGGAGAGTCTCTATTATTCTACGACAGTATGTAGCTCATTCTGGTCATTTTTTCGTGGAATATTAATTTTATATGTAATTGTTTCAACAATATTGAGGAACGAGAAATGCTAGTTGCACTCTTTCGCATCATATATTAAAACAAGTTGACATCTTTCACTTCATTACTATTTATTCATGGATACTGAAATTTATTTATTTATACGTCGAACAGTATGAGACCCAACCTTTGACACTTGTATGGAATTATATTTGTAGAAATTGTTAATAAAGACATATATTCGAAATTTTGATAAGCAACGTTCGGGTATATTTACATCACTGCCCACTGGCATATTGTTTGTAAATTGTAATAATAATATTACCATTAAACCTTATAATCGTCTTAATATTAGACAGTAGTTTTGAATAAAAAAATTGAATACCGAGATTAAATAATAAAAAAATAAGTAATTTATGAAACTTAAAATTACGTAAATTCTAACCACTAATTCCTAAATTTATTTAATTTATTCTGCTTTAATATTTTGTCCTTAATAGATAATAATTGGATTAATCTCGTTAAATCATGCGACAAGGTATTTTATTATAAGGTTTATTTAAAAATGTCTTCCGATGTTTGTCTAAATATATGTGACTGCACTGAAAAGCTGTATATTTCGTGATTTAAAATTGGTGTTGATTGGAAAAATTGACATTTCAAACATTATCCAAAATAATATGCATCGACTTCCTCTGCTGTAGCATAACATTATTTATTAAGTATCTTCCTTTGAACGTTTTCCTTCATCAATTGTTCCGTAGAACGTGTATAATTAATTATTATGTATAAATGTTTGTTTTATTCGACATTAGATCTTTGAAATTGGAACTATATTTTAGATAATTATATTTGAATCACTATGAATTAATAAAACAAAATTTAATTTTAAATTAAGTAATATGTCACAGCTATTTTAATTAATAGGAGGGATATTTTATTACGATTAGTACGCTCTATTCCCAAAGTCTCTATTACAATTTAGTGTTATCTATTTAAATATAAATACCAGTTTTATATGTAATACCTGAAAAAAAATGTAATTTAATATCTCAAATATCTCAGTGCGTTAATCAAAACAGATCTGCAGTGTTTGTGGAGGTATGTAGAATTAAATTATTAATGTATAGTAAAGAAGGTAGGAAGGTATTGGTATTAAGGCCAAACTATATGAATAAGCAGTGACAGAGGTTTCATGAGAAACGGTTGTAGCAATCAATGTTAATATGCTGTAAATTGTCTTTAAATTAGGTAAAAATTCCGATTTTTTAGTGTTAGAAGAATTTTGGACTGATAGGATTTTACAAATATATATATTACAACTTCCGATGTGATAATTGTAGTTCATCTCACCTAGTCACGTCGATAGTGACCTGCGTCCTCTCAGCCATTTATATTTTGAAGCGTGTTCCATCGCCGGAGGCTCCAAGGACCTCCCGGAAGGTCAATCTAATTTACCTCTTCCGCTTATTTGATTTCTCAAGTGTGGGCTCACTCTAGAGGAAGAGATCATGCTTGCGGAAAGCAGGGGAAGGTACGTTTTTTGCGATCTTGTCTCAGGGAAGAAATAATATATCTCAAATAATATCCAACAGGGTTCTCGCTCGATGTACTCTAAAGAGGGGCTCTTCAGTTACATAATAATGTTTCCTTTTTTTATATATGTTTAGCGAGATATTTGAAGAACAAAAATAAATAAAATTACGACAACGAGATTACTAACCAACGGGCTTCGGCAGAGAAGGGATAGAGCAATATAGGAAAACGTATTGATAATACTTCCATTATTTAGTACATAAAATTACAATATCGATTCCGCATTATTTCCGAACTTATTTCAAGAATAGTGTTTTACTCCCATGAATAAACTCGCATTATTGTTGTTAAATTGTCAGGTTATATTCAGAGAAGCAGCATTGAAAATAGTTTACCGATACTTATAAAGCTTCAGTAAAATATCGTTCGTGAAAAAATGGAAATAATTCGTAAATTACAGGCTTTCATCTTCCTCGTCAATGCTCTCCCAATGCTTCTGTATCAATTAATCATGCAATAAATTAACTTAAAATTGGTACCACAACAAGCGCTCAATTTGTGGTCTCCTGTGAATTTGGTCCGCTCACTCACACAGACACAAAAAATTATATGTAATACCTGTAAAAAATTATTTTGTTACGGCCCGTAGAGAATGTTCCAATTTTTCAATTTCCTGGACAAATTTTAATTTCACGCAATTATTCGGTATACAAAACTTTGAAATACATTTATATAATTCTTTAGTCAGAACAAGAAACTGTTTTCCATGTGCTGATGTCATCCTGCATTTGTTCGCGTCTTTGTAGCCTCCGACTTTCTTAATCTCGTTTTCCAAGAAAATAACGCTTCCTTACTTCTTCTTCTATAAAATATGAAGCAAATTTAACATTCAGCCAGACAGTACATTCACTGCGGCTACATGCGTCATGAGTCCTTTGCAAGAGGGATGTTTCTTGTGCTCACACACGCTCCACTGATGAAGCCACAATTTTTCGTTCTCATGAAGACCACGCAAGCAATTTACGTAACACGATAAACAAGTTGCAGTCTTTCGGATGAAAACGTTCATTTAATTTTTTTTTTATAAAAGTCATTTCAGGGACAGAACTTATGGACCAATTTTTCTTCTCGAAAATGTCCCACATGGCTTATGTTTCGTCGATCATGCTTCTAAAGCATTTTAATTCGTTACTCTGAATTAAAAATTAATAAGAATAAATCGGTCAATGTATTAATTTTCCCTAGAAATAATTTCCATCACCGACTACATTGTAATGATTTTTAAATTAATGAACCCATAGTGCTTTTTTAGAATTTAACTTTGGATGCGCCTCATTTCTGCAATTGAATTTAGGTTGCGTTTGTTTTATGCAGCAGCGCGTATTTTTTTTTCGAGCGTGGCATGGTAACCTTATTTGAGCAGGCCGACGTCTGTCTGCCGTGAACCTATTAGCAGTTCCATTAGTGACACGCCTTCGTCATACCGCAGCTCCACTCGGCGTGCTGGTGGTCCACAGACAAACCAGCAATTACAGCCTATTCCTTCCGAGAGTGCCCCCTACCATCACCGCTGCCGAATAAATAATTTAATTGCAGCCACGCACTTTCGCTTAACTGTTTCAAGAGGTACCGAATACTTACTTATTTTTACCAATGTTTCAAAATTTCAAAATTATTTATTAATAATCATCGTTTATAGGTCAACATAAACACCGGTCCCAATACATACTGTATCAGTTTATTAATAAAATCATTAACAAAACAAAAAACGAATTGTAATCTAAAATAACATCTTAAAAATAATCTTCACAAAATCAGACAGTTCAGATAATTAGGAAGTCTGCCAACCATGAAGCTTATAGCACGAAAGGTATCAGAGCATGTAAAGTACGTCAATAAAACCTTTAAGAATAAAATATTATTTCTAACATGTAAACTGAAGTAAAAAACTAAAATATGACAAGTAGCTTTCATGCAGTTTGTAATCGAACACTTCTTGCTGGAACACTTATTTATATTAAGAAATCTAAAATATTTGCATATACGTTCAACTTAAAACCTGATCCTTTTAATTTAAATAATTTGTTTTCGTATTTCTAAGGGTAGATAATAAAATCTAATCTGTAATTTTTCATTAGAGTAGCAGTCTTTTGCTTTTATATGTTGTAATAATTAAAATAAAAAGGCTTTAATTAAATGAAAGAATCTAATTTACAAACAAACAAATTTATTATCAATGTTTAAAAACAATTACACAATTTAAAAATTTATCTCAGGGTCTCTACTGGGTTTGATAATGGCGAATCATTTTATTTCTCAACTTAAACACAAATTCAAATTTAAAAGAGAAAAGATTTACTCGCCAATTAACTATGACGAAATTTACTTGTTAACAAAATTAAACTAAAAAGATGGATTCTAATTAACAAATTTTGATCAAAAGAAGAGTACGAAATCTGACGTCTATCTTTTAATCAGGTTTACATAATAATTTGTTTTATATTGTTACTCACGGCAGCATTCCAGGATACCTTGTACTTGACGAGACACTATGGCGGGGTTTTGCACTGCTTCTAAAAACTCACAGATTAAATTAATATTTTTAGATCAAAAATCAGGAACCAGGATAATCTTTCTTTCGTCTCTCTCTCTCGATTCACTTCTGCTACTTCTGCTCGGCTATGTTCACAAGACTGTTTGTGCTTTGCAGGTTTAGTAGTTCTACTCAAGTGAATATTTCGTCTTGAGCAAAATGTTCATGGACCAATCAACTCTGTTGGTTGGTAATCCTCGATATTTCTCTGCAAATTTCCTTTGAATATTTGAAATTGTCTTGTCCATTTCAACTCGACCAATTTCTGTCGTGTCTGACTGCCCACTGCTTCTACTTAACTTTACTTTTTAAAAGAATATCTCGTCTATTTTAATACGACCTGTACTTGACCAAACCTTCCAGCCAACTCGACCTTAACTCTACCATATCATAATGTGAACTGGACTCTCTCGTAATTTTGAGCACGCATTGCTTCTTCCGACAAAGGAAACAATACTTGGCTACATTGTTACTATGGTCTGTACCGCCACCACAAAGGATTTCTCTAACAATTTACAATTTACAATTAATGTCTTAATTAATTGGCATTACAATATATAAAAAATATTTTAAGCGCCTTTAATACTGACCGAAATTTTACAATGACAACAATGATTTATTTAGTAGATTTCACGTGAAATAAAAATAACTCCGTGCTAAGACTTCAACTGGTGACAAAATAAATTAATTTTAGCGGCCATAACCATTGAAACAACCAGTTTCTTGAGAGTAAAAATGTTAACAATTCATATATTTATACTTACAGACCTGAAAATCACTGTTTTTTAATGGGTCAGGCTATTTTTGATGATAAATTTAGAATTTTCCCAAGTATTTATGTCGCATGTTTTTAAAATACAAAAACGGTCAAAACGTAATATTCTAACGAGAAATTCTTCGAAAATTGAAGTTACTCGTTATTCTTATAATGGAAGGTGCTATTTTTCTTTACATAAAATATTTTTCGAATATATACTCAAGACATTTGGCGTCTTGGGTTTTTTATTTAGGAAGGTGGGTTTACTTATTGTGAAGAGGGTCGTACCTTGTATGAAGAATTGCCGAATCGGAATAAAAGATGCATGGACACTCAGACACAACGGAAAGAAGATGCCTTGAAAGCATTGCTGCTGGAGAGGGATAGAATAATGAAAGTGGTCACACAACACAACAATTGACGTGATCTAAGACGAGAAACGAAGAAAATGCTCATATTGAGAACAGTTATTCTGAAATAGCGAATAAGATTTGACACTTTCGCAGGAGGAACTATTTGCTACATTATTGTTTTGAACGACAAATAAATGTAAGAGATTGTGTGGTCACTGGAAAAATGGGGATATTGAATATCGACAATTTTATTGAAATGAGAAATTAATTTATTGTAAAAGAGGAAGCTGGGATGGGGATAAATGTTGAAACTAAATTTTAATAAGAAATTCTTTGACATATTGAATTAAAATTGACTAAATAATAATACTGGAAAGGAACTAAGTCAACCCATAGTACAGTGTGAGTTGGCAATTATTTGGGTTTTAATTATTCACTGCCTACTCACATTCCTTCACTCACCTGTATATCATTCACTTTTTCCATACTCATCTACGAAATGTCTGTAACCTCTTACGATACCTGGATTTGCATTAAAATTCTGTAATTTTTCAATTCAAGTCTACTCTGATCTGCCATTTCAGTAGTAGTCGATCCACTAGGGCGATAATCGTAACCTAGATCACTGAAGTATAGAGACAGTAATATGAGAAATAAAGGTTAATATGCCTGATGGACTTTAAGTGAGTGAAATGTCTGTATTGGTTGATGACATCTTGTGGGGGTTGCAATGAAACTGAAACACACACTCTGAGGGCAGAAAAATGTATCATATTAACCACCAAGCAGAAATTATACTAATAATAAAAACAGTACGATTCAATAAAGCTATTTTAAGCCGACCTCCTGTGGTGTAAAGGTTAGTGTAACTCGCATCACTGAGGTCCCGCGTTCGAATCCCGGCAAGGGCGTATGTATGGTGTGTGTGTTTCCGTTTTGATAAACAACCAGTAGTTTTTTCCCCGACAGGGCACCTTTTCAAAGTCGCTTATGACTTTAGCGTTGATGAGTCTAAAAATAAAATAAATGAAAAAAATTTAAGGATCGGTAATGATTAAGAAAAAAAGGAATAAGCAACTGTTTGTTCTGAAATGGACGAAATCATAATTTCTATTTCCTCAATATATTATTATCCCCCTTGGGAAATTTTAGAAAAATTCCTAATATTTTAAATATGGATTACTTTTCAGGAATACTATAAAAAGGTTGAAAAGAGATTCCTAACAGGTTGTATGTGTCATACTTGAAGAATGGAACAGATGCGGCATTTGTGTTAAATAAATATCAATTCAACATATTTATTTAAAATATAACAAGAAATTTAATATTTAGGTTTGTAATGGAAATAGTAATCGCCAAGTAAAAAGAAGATTTTTAAATTTATAAAACACGCCGTCTTCAAATATTAATAATATGTTTCTCAGGTATTATATTTCAGTTTTGTAATGACATTTTTGTGAATGATAACCTAATATATACGCGTTGAAATTCCCACTGAGTTCTACTTGCTAAATATATTCAAATTTTAATTTTTTATCTCGTTTAAATGACCCCCCATTCTTATATATTTTTCAAGTGGAGTGAAAAAGTAGTCTCATTCCGACGATAAACGAGCTCTCGGCACCATAACAGATTCACGAAGCGTGTTGTAAACCATGACAAACAATCCGACGTTCAGCATTCTGTGTTGAGGAAAGGTACTTCTCTAAAGTGCAGACGGAATTTTGAGATAAAATATATGTTAAAACTGCTAGTGATACAGAATGCAATGACATTTAGAGTAAAAAATACGACGTTCAAGCCCTAATTTTTAGTACCTGATTTGGAGTTATAACATCAATAATATTTCAATGAGATCATTCCAAAATTACTTATATATATTAAAATTAGATTTTAATTTAATATAATTTTGAGAATAATGATGGATTAAATTTTTAGGGATAAAAGTTTTTGTTTGTGTAAAAATGCCAATTGTCCTTAAAGCGTCAAAAATTCATGTTTTGTAGATGAATTACATTAATCAGTAGCTTTCGGTTACTACCATTTTCAATTGAAAATAAAATCTACAACTGAATTTCATAACCCAATAATAAAATTAAAAATTCTTATGAAAATATTGCAATCAATGTCATACAGCTGTCGCTTTATATTTTTTTATGGTCGTCGTATTGTTGATAATAACTGTTGATAAAAACTGTTTCTGTCTTGATCATTCACATTTATCATTATTAATATGGCCGATAATATCGAAATTTAATTACTCTTATTAACAATTAATATAATCTTAACTTCTTTTTTCAAATAAACACCAGCATAGTGTTCAGAAAAATTTATGATCATATTTAAATCCTAATATTTTGCAGACACAACATTTCAGCCCTGATTGGGACCTCTTCAGGTGTACAATTGTGATTCAATTCAGTTATCTATACATTTTTAGAAATTTAGCTATACATACATGATAATTTTTAATAAAATTACGTATTATTTATTTTTATTTCATATTTATAAAAATGTTCCCGCATTGCTTAAGAATATTGAAATATAAGTTTTAATTGTCATAGAAATACAGGTTTTAAATATACTCATATCAATAAAAATATTGTGTAAATTGCAAGAAAGCATTGGTTTTGGGTTACAGGAAATAAAGTAACATTAAATAACAACAAACGGTTTCTGGATACAACATTACACAAAAAACTGAAAAAAAGGAACAAAATAGTTATTGATAGGAATGAAGGAAGCGAGTTAGGTAAATATTATTCTGGTACTATATTCAATTGACAACTGCTAAATTAACGTTATATTTTTAACCAAATTCTTTGAAAGTACCTACGGTTGAAACTACTTGTAAGAACCTTGACAGTGTTTATTTGTCATTTGACCAACGTCAGTGTTAGACTGTTTATAGAATGTGTTTTACAGAAATGAGATGTTTTTAATTTTGTAAAAGATAACCATGTTTTTAAAATAGCTATTATAATTCACAGTAGACTATAAAATTATTAATCTAATTTTCCTTCTGATTTTATGGATGAATATGATTATATAAGTTTAAATCTCCTATTAATGAATAAATAATTTAATTGAGAGTGTTATTGGTTTTGAATTTAATATAATTGGAAATAAGTTTGTAAAAAATGGGATCATAGTGTTAGTATATACTGCATTTTTGTAAATGAAAATAGTTAATAGTGTTCAATGAATTGTTGGACTTATTTTTAAATGAATAACGACGAACGTTTTTAAAAATTGTTAATATATATTTGCCAGTCTTTAAATGGACTACCGTTATACGCCTTAATTAACATTAATTAAATTTTAATACACTTGTCGAAGAAGGTAAAAGTTTATAAAAATCGTTATTGAGATACGTTTCCAGGAGATTACGTTTGACGAGTGATTTACGGACGGATGGACGAAGAGCAAGAACAATTCTAAACAGATTGCATCGTGATGGCTTCAACGCGCATCATATCCACACTGTTAATTCTTGCCTCACACAACCTGTAATCCGCGCTAAATTAATTACGGTATGTAGGTCTTTGTCAGGCACACGTTTAACAATGTCAAATACGGCTCTATAAGCACCGATGCTCCTATCACTACAAAATGTTGAAACAGTGCTTCGATAATACTTATAGAACTGGAATTAGTAAGCCTACAAACACTGATGTAGAATAAAACTAAAATTAATGTTAAGTGATAGAAACTTTCGGTGCACCTGACCCATTATTCGTAACTAATTAATGTAGCTATATTTAGTAGCCTATAGCACATGGAATCAATATAGCAGATAGCAAAACAAGATGTTCTATAAAAAGAAGTGCGAACTGGAGTGTGTATAACGGCATTAAGGTTTCCGCTTTGGCTATTTTGAGACAGTGCTGAGTATCTTTATACGTTGTAGGAGATGAATTATTGAAGCGCAATTTAAGAGGCCTTTGTTTCTCCGGGCAATATTAAAAAATACTGGGTTAGCTTAGGAATGAAGTCTGACTTCATGGTAAAATGTATTTTACATCAATGTATGATACATCATGCTTCATAAATATTTAATCTCCTAACTAGAGAACTATATGCTCCAGAATTTTTCATGTCGTAAAACAAACGATTTAAAAAACTTCGATTCAAGTTTATTTGACGATAACGTGGTATTAAGTTACACAGTTTCATTACAAATTTTTATATTTTACGGATTTATTAACAAGTAAACTTATACCGAGTACTCATGAAAGGAAAATAATTATATTTTTTGATATATCATTATTGTAATATTAATATATATTCAATTCGATAAATTATTAGCAAAAAGACCAATTTTTCAAAGAAAATCTTGTATTATTTGTAGTTACGTCGTTTCGTCCAATCATTTGAGACCTCACCAGGTAATAGACCTGAATAAATTTCTTCATGAAGTTAACTGTAACGCAATCAATTAAAAATGGAAAAGTTTTTATTTTACATTTGCTTTTTTGAACTAATAAATCAGTTAATGACATTTTACAGTCACTTAATTTTTTATTCATGGCGTTACGACGTTTCGATACGTGTTCTAATCTTCTTCAGGTATTGCCCAAATAATAATAACAGAATACTACAACAAATTTACAAAGTTTTTGAAATCGGGTCCGAGATTGTTGTAACGTCGTAAAGGTGTGATAAACTAATTCAAATTTAATAATAATTATAAATACTTATAAGATAATAGTTTAAGTTAATTAAATATTGACAAACAAATTTGTTAATTGTTAAATAACCCTTAGAAACGATAATGTATATGCATTACTATTTATAGAATGGAACTTGAAACGATTATATATATATATATATATATATATATATATATATCAGGATTTAATTGAATTTCATTTTTCGTTACTCAAAAATATGGTGAATCTCAGATAACAAAAATAAATACCTATATAATGAGGTTAGAGATGTTGCGAGTAAATATATTCTTGAAGTCCACAGCATACATTTAATAGTTTCAAGAAAAAATGAAAAAATATATTCTATGGTGGAATTTGGTCGGAACAAACCTTATCTGAAGAGATCTTTTTATACGTCTCTCCATTGAGCTCGAAATAAATTATTATCATTTGCTTAAATTTTGTAAATTTAAAATTATCTGTCATTCTTCTTCAAAACATGACTACGGATTCGCAATGTCAATAGTATCGTAATTCCTAATTCCTAATAGTAGTATCATATCATAAGTCCTAATATAAGGTTGAAAAGTCGTGTTTGTCTGTGACGAATTTGATTATTGTATTTTATGACTTATTTTGCCTTTATTTTAGTGATTTAGAATTCACGTTCAGAAATTGGCAACAGTATTGCGGCTATATGATACATGGCGCGACTACATATGAGTCTGAGCTTTTGCATTGTTGTGTTTTCTCTTCAACACGTAATTTTATTAATGATCCTTCTAATGCTTGAAGATCCCTACTTTACGAACCTGTCAGAGCTTTGCTGCTACGGTCAGTCGATTAAGTCAAGCTTAAGGACACAAAGAACGTTATTTTAAGCGCTACATTTGGAGATACAGGAGCAGCCGACCGCCGTGAAATATTTATTCGTCCCGGAGGAGAGAGCCCGACTAATGGTTGTGCGTGATTGGTTATAGATTTCTGGCTACTGCAGTTAGACTGTACGGACAGTCCATTAGGGACAAATAGGTCGGATATGGCCACCGCTTCAAACGGAAACCGCTTCCTGCGTTGCATAGACCCAGGCTCAACCATGAATTATCCCAATAAAACGAATCAGACTGCCTTACGATATTAATCAGAGCTTAACATTCTCTGCTTTTGAATAACATCATCTTTGCGTTATTTATTCAAAACGTGCCTAATTACCTTAGGGCAACTAATATCAAAAACATGCGGGAATGAATACAAAAATTTGTTTTTGGATTTTATTTAACCTCATGAAACATTGTGTATATACCATTCCTGTCAGAAATTAACATCCGTAAATAAGTATTTTCTATACCTATTTATGCTCACTTACTCTGATATAGTTAAAGTAATCTGTAATAAATATAAAGAAGAAAAACTGCTACACTTATCTGACGTCACTCAACTCAATCGCTTACAGAATCTTATACAAACAAACGAGCACAATCAGCTGATTCATTAACGTGATTGATAATATCACAAAATCAAGGTATCTAGAAACTCGAAATTTTATAAATTTACACATATTAATACTTATAACAGATTTAAATATAGAGTTGAGTATTAAAACAGAATTTTATTTTACGTTGTTCGGCGTCAACAATTTGACTGCAAATAATTTAATATCTCTTCGAAAGTTTCAATATGAATTTACAATAATTATAATTTCTTCGACATTAAATTTACTATTGGCATTTATGTGACCTTTCTCTCGTCAGTGTATTGAGATTTATTCTTTTTAACAGAAAATTAAGATTGAGAAATTAAGAGTTGTTCGCTATTCCCATTGGAATAGTCGGCCAGCTGCCTCCTTAACTGGTCGAGGCACGGAGAAGGGAATGCTGCGTCCCCACAGCAAACTCCTCTCCCGCTATCGGAAGGGCGTGGGACAAGTACCCAATGCCCGACCTACACGATGCAGGTTTTTCTAAGGTTTTCCCTGCATTCCTTTAGGCGAATGCCGGGTAGGATCCTTAAAATATAGCCCGGGGGCCCTAGTTAACCCTTGGCTACCTTCCTCTACCCTCCCGCATCCCCCCTTTCAAATCCCTTCCTATGCTATTAAAGGGAAGTTGCCCTAAGTGGATTACTCTCATGTAGCCTATTGCCCTTAAAAAAAAATAGAGAAATTTTGTACAGGCAGTATCTGCGAGGGATATTCACTCGCAGGCAGAACCTTGTAGGAGAGACACGAAGGGGCTACCTTTGGGGATGCCTTTTCCTCTCATTTTTGAACTAAGGTTCCTACAAGCCGAGGCACCTCGGCCTGTTTTGATAGGTTTATGTTCCGGGGTCACAGACCTTGGGCATACGGTAAGAGTTGTTCGCTGTTCCTATTTGAACAGTCGGTCACCTGCCTCCTAAACTGGTCGAGGTACGGAGAAGGGAATGCTGAGTCCCCACAGCAAACTCGGAAGGGCGTGGGACAAGTACCCAATGTCCGACCTACTTGATGCAGATTTTTCTAGGGTTTTCCCTGCATTACTTTTAGGCGAATGACGGGTAGGATCCTTAAACTATAACCCGGGGGCCCTAGTTAACCCTTGGCTACCTTCCTCTACCCTTCCGCATCCCCCTTTCAGATTCCTTCCTATGCTATTAAAGGGGAGTTGCAACCATGTGGATTACCCTCATGTAGCCTGTTACCCTTACAAAAAAAAAGATACATTTTGTAGCTTTTAGTTTGCTCAATTGTCATGAATACTGTGAATGCTACACCCTGTCTACTACACGGTAAAGTTGTGCGTACATTGTTCGATAATTTCTATTAAATTGTGGCATAGAAAAATAGTCCAATAAAAATTTCCGTTTTACTCAGCGTAATAATTTAGTCATCTAACCAAGCCAAAAATGTTAAACTTTACTTTCTCGATGCGGCAGCAGCGGTGACATCTAACTGGAGGTCCAGTCTCCTCTTCTAGTTGTCTGAGTTCCTTCCTCGTGGAATCTGCTCCGCGATGACGAAATATTATCCCGAGCCGGAATATATTTTTGTCATTTTTATTACATCTCGCCATTATATACGCAACGTTCTTCTCTAACACCTTCTTTCAAAATATTCTATTCTTCCTTTCCTACAATAGAGAAAACTTACGTATTATTGAATATTTTGATCCATTGTCTGGTTCAACTTCTGGATTTTCTAGCTCTAGAACACATTAAGTAATATAGTTTACTATGTGCATGAACTATATTGTAAGCACAAAAAAAATGTATAAATTTTATGGCTATAAAGAATTAAATGCTATTAACAATTAATAGTATTATACATTTTAAATTAAAAGGAACAATAAAACGAAATACAAACCTTTCCTTGACGAGGTGAATGAAATCTGTACACTTTAATTTTAGTACGTAAATAAAGTATAAATACGTATGATAAATGTCTGGAAATTCAGGGTTAAATCAGGTTTATAATAAGAAATTGATCTTTTGAAGCCCAACGGTAATTTTTGATTATGGATATTTGGCCTGGCATTTAATCTGAGACCTGGGCGATTATAAGACGTTTATGACCGTAGAAAAGCAACACACGATCGACAGGCCAAAGTCAAATTCCGATTTGTCTAGAGGATAAAATCAATAGTAATGAAATAATTACTTAAATAATTTATTTCAGAAAGTATTTGAAACTCTGGTTTCAATTCTGCCATAATAGAGGACCTTAATTGATTTGAATATCGCAGGAAAAATCCGATAAATGGATAAATCGTAGTTTACTCATTGGTGGTTGACGAAACTTTTTGTTTGAGAACGGGAATAATTCAGTCATACGTATTGTAGAGAAACAGGTTCCCGACATTTGAGAGTCGTCGTTGGTAACTCTGCATGAGGTTGGTCGTCACGCGATCAAAACCGACCACACTTTTGATGCATCGCCCGAAGTTGGCCCTCGGGACGGATGTGGCGAAGAAGGAAGAATTCCAGTATAAATTGACCCCATGGGAGCGACTCAATGCATTCGACTGCGGAATATAAATCGGAAGAGCTAGAGAAAGGGCGTATGTAAAAGTAGAGGAACGCCGAATAAAACGCAGACGTTGAACTGCGGTCTTAAGAAATATGGAAACTGATCGAACTTTCACAGATTTCTGCTTTTAAAAAATAGAATATAGTACCTAATGCGATAACAGTTCTATAAACTTCAAGATTGTTTTAAAATGACTTTATACCAGAATATTAAATACAATAACAGTTTCATATTCCATGAATATTTACTTGAAAGAAAAGATGTAACCTTCAAACCTTTCTGGTTCCAGCAAATTTTCATTTAACATACTTAAAAGCAATATAACTTCCATGTTTTGTGGTTTCTATTGCAAACGTAAGTTAGATGTCCAACCCGAATATAAGTTCCGATTAAACTGTCAAAAGATAAATTTATCTCACATTATTTTAATGAAAATTCGCTAAAATGTTTCTTAGCCCTGAATCTTGTATGTTTTTCGGCATTACCCTTCTGTTAGATAAAGAAGTAGCAAACTAACAAACAAAATAAAATGTTAAACTAATTATTGTAGAAGTGGTATTTATTTTATCACTTTAATTTCTCTGTTAATTGGGTACTTCCTCACCTAATTAGTATCCTTTTAATAATGACGTTTGATAGAATTCTTTTGTCTGTGTACTTTTTACATTTAAATGTAACTTTCCTTTAGCATGACAAGAAAGTTATATTGGCGTATGACTTCCAATAGGTTCAAATAAACTCTTATTATTCACATAACCTAACACTGGCGACAATAATTAACATTCAGCTATAAAGGTTCCATAGGTCGTGAGATATAGCAAGACGTGTCAAATGAACAGTAGAAGACGGGAGAAGTTGGAGAGGACCATTGTCATTCTCCTTTGCGGAGAACTTAAATTTTTTGGTGTACAACATATAATGAAATAGACATTATATTTCCATCTGTCAAGGTTTTCAGAATAGCTTTTACACTACCAAGTTACCGTAACAAAGGTTCGGGCTAACGGATCTTCGACCTACCCCCAGTACAATTACGGGTCAGTAGGTACTGAGAATATTATCTTAACACTTGCTGTTTCTTGCGATCTATACCTTATTATAGGAACACTATTATCTACGCGAAGTTTCAGAGAATTTTGGCTGCACTATTTTTTATTAAATACAGTAAATTGAAAAAAAAATTATGGATCTTCTACCAATGAGTTGTTTCAAAGAATTGAAGTGTATTAAATGCAGTCACAGCAATAATTTTCGTGTTACTGATTTATTTTTCAATTTAATTCAGACATATATATTGTAATAACCAGCTCATAAGGACAGGAATTCTGTTCTTATTTTAGTCAGAAATGTTTACGAACTCAGACTGGGAATCCTTGAGTGGTTGGTACATATAAAAAAATAATGATCAAATGATGGATAAGTGATTTTTGGAGAGGGGAAGGACTAATAATTGGGGCGTTTTGCAACTCTTAGGGCTAATTGGTTGTGAGAAACATCTGGACGACGGAATTCTAATGGCATAAATGACAGAAGGTTTTTTGGACGATGTAATTACATTAAAAGGAAACGTTTAATTTAATTGATTGAGTGGCTCTCGGAGCGGGACAACGGCAACAGATGGTGTTTGTTTGGCGAAAGTGGAAATGCAAAAACTGTGAAAAACAAGGGAATATTCTTGGAGCCAGGATATAAATAAGAGGGCAGTTGGACAGTTTAGTGGCTTCTTTATCATTTTGTGTGGACGGGAGACGGACGTGTTACTGGGAGAGAGTGCGGTGGTGAAGGTCCACAGGGACGGACGCGGGGCGAAGTTAAAGTGGCCGTAAACAATTGTTATGAACAGTTGGGAGATTGCAAAAAGGAGAGATCATCGGATACTAGGACAAGCTTGGTGGCCGAGAGTAATTAGTTAGACATCAGTCGTCAACAGTCGGTGGGATTTTCATCGTGGAGGTCTGTCTGCCAGCAGAGGTGTTTGAATTCGTCGTGAGGGTGACATCATCCAGAAGAAGAGGTGGCTGTGAAAGCTGATAGTGAGCGCTGCCTGGTACCTTTTAAGCCTGTATGAAGTGAATGTGTGGACCAGAGAGCGTGTAAGTTTATTTTTCTGAATTAATAATTGTAAATTGCTAATAAAGGGTAAAAAGTGTCAGATTTCGTCTCATTTCGTTTCATTCGTTTCAATCGTTTTCTTTCGTTTCAATTATTTCGTTTTCATTTATTGTAACTGTATTTGTTTAATTGTAACATTTTGTTCCGTTTCCTTATCAACCCAGTAAAGACCTTGAGGGTACCGAGTCCAATTATTTAAAATGTATTCTAGGTAAATAAAATTGTTTTGATTTATAAAATTTCATCAGATTTGTGTAATTGAAAATTGTGTTGTAATTATTGATAATTGTTTGTTTAAATTAGTAGTTTTTAATTTTATGTATGTACTACAATATATATATATATATATATATATATATATATATATATATATATATATCGCTAGAGGTGCCACATGTGTCGAGGATTGGTTGACGATATTTAATGACGCATTTAGTTTTTTTGAAAATAAATCTAACACATTCAGAACTTGTCCCTGTTACAAATTAGTCGTGTGTCATTAAATTATCAGTTAGATAAAAAATATTTTGAAGTAAGAAATATATTGTTTAGTGATGAGAAATACACAATGCTCTTTGTGCACGCTGCATAATGCCTAGGCTCTATTTTATTGGGAGATTACCTTCGAGATACGGGCTGCATAGAATCAGTGATCTAATATCACTGATTTCATACCGTATTTAGAGGGGAAAATACGAACGCTTGGAAGAATATATCATGAATTACAAATTAATAAAAAACGCATTACTTTACACTATTAATATTATGTCGTGTATACAAGACAAATAAATATTTGATATGACACACTTCTGTTGGACACAGTGGGAGATGAAGAGAGTAAAGTTTTAAACTGGTCCCAAATGACAACTAGCGACTGTTTTGTTAAAGAGTTTATAATAAACTAAAGTCCGAATTCAATATCGGTAAAGGGTTTAAGATAATCTGCGGTACCGAGGAACTAATAAAGAAAGGCGTCTTTGAATCTCCAGGGGATTTTATGCAGCCCGTATCTCGAAGATAATCTCCCAATAAAATAGAGCCTAGGCATTATGCAGCGTGCACAAAGAGCATCTAATATTGCTCTAGGCTTGTATTGAGCTTCTAGTACAATTTCTTGAAAGGTAAAATGGGTACTACGTATATAATACAAATTTTAATGAATATTTGTTGCAATGTGAATGCGAATCTCTTCATAACAATTTTTCGATATACTAATAAGTACGTAAATCTATTAAAATTAATAACAAACTTTAAATTTGATGATAGTTAATGGGAATATTTCTGTCTCTTCAGTCATAAATCTTATAATGAATTATCATTAAGTTCGGACCAACAATATAGGAAATAAGATATTATGACAGTTATTCAAAAACTGTAATATAATTGATGAGTAATGAAGTAGGATCACTTAAATTGACTCGATTTTATTCTCTTCATCTTTGGCATAAAAGGTGGACTTCGAATCATTTGTAGTTGAGTATTTTCCTTCCAATATTTGTTTTGGATTTTCTAACTGATCAATATTGTCCGAAAATAACTTAAAAAGTGGGTCGTTATAATTACAAATCACAGATCGAAGAGTTTAACGATTTTCAAACATCTTGGAGTTTGAACAACGCCAAGCGCGCACGTTTCAAAAATATTTAAATTTTATAAACATGATACCATTTCATAATTAACGTTGAATATCTGTAATACAAATACTATACATTATTCAATACTAATTGCATTAGTAAAATATTCAAAACATCAGCGTCCATTGAATTTTCGGAAACGTAGATTAATAGAATTAATTTGCATATAAAAATGCAACAAAGTTTGATAATATGTGGTACTTATATTCAAAATTAATAACTTGGTCAGGAATATAAGTTTTCAAATCACGTAGACTTTTCATGTCTATTGATTTTATAAAAGATTCCCCATTAATATTGTTCTTTTTTAAAAAAATCTTTCCTCGTTATTCATCTCCATCGTCCTCATGTGACTGTAATTTTAATTTTAAAATAAAATAATCCTTCAATGAGGTACAACCTTTACGGCTGAACATGAAGTAATGTTTTCATTGTATTACGTACAAATGTAACTTATTGATGACAATGTCAGCTTATATAAATTATTAGTCTTTATTAGAGTCTATATATTAACATTATTGTCTATGTAAATTAAAAGTTGCGTTTAAAGTTAAGTGGTATGAAAAACAACGACGGCGGAAATTAATTTCACAGAAACGTTGTGTTTTAATAAACAATTGGATCGCTTGATAAACTGTGAAATCTGTTAATAATTATAAATAACATTGCATATAAAGCTATAGAAAGCTAGCTCCTTCAGATATTTTAGTGGTTATATGTATAGAGAATGTTTCTTAATTCTTCTTCGTCACGTTTCTTTTTTCAAAAGAACACAAGTGTGAGTCATAACCAAATGATTACAGAATGTTTATTCGTAAAAATTGAACGTGTGTTTTAAAAACTTAAAATTTCTCTTAGTGGTCCTTACAGAACTAATAATAATTTTAATTGCAAATCGTTTTTTTACAGTAACAGGCTACATAAGGATAATCCACGTGGTGGAATTACCTCTTTAACAGCATAGGAAGGGGAATGCGGAAGGGTAGAGGAAGGTAGCCAAGGGTTAACTAGGGCCCGCGGGCTATAGTTTAAGGATCCTACCCGACATTCACCTAAAAATGATGAAGGACAAACCATAGAAAGCCTTCATCAGGTAGGTTGTGCATTGAGTACTCTCACGCCCTTCCGATGTCGGGAGAGGGGTTTGGTGTGGGGACGCAGCATTATACTCCCCGTGGCTTGACCAGATTAGGAGGCAGCTGGCCGACTGTTCCAATGGAAACAGCGAACAACTCTTACCTTATGTCCAAGGTCTGTGACCCGGGAACATACACCTTTCAAAACTGACCGAGGTGCCTCGACTTGTTGGAGCCTTAGTTCAAAATACCAGAGAGAGGAGAAGGCATGCGAAAAGGTAGCCTCATCCAGAGCTCTTTCAATTGCTAACAGATATTATGTCTCGACAAATAGAAGACTTGTGCAACTACGAGCATTAGCCTATGGAAGTGACACACGGAGTTTCTGTGACGCGGGATTAATGTAAAGCTTTTGACTGCGTTTGGGAATAACCTGTTTTTGTTTTTTGCATTTTACGTTTTCTTTTAGCCATACAGAAAAACATGACATTTTATATTTCTCTTTCTCGTGAAGAACACAGCTATAGTTAAGCTTTGCAGTTAATTCCGGTAAGTCAAAAGCCCGGACAAGAAATTAGCGTTTTCCTTGTCTTGAACTACTGCAGACATATACCAATGTTTGAGCAGTTCATAAACATCGCGCTTGTCTTTCATGCAGCACCGAAGACTGCGTTAACGAGGATAATTGCTGCACAGAGAGCCAAGTTGTAAACGTCAGCACTAAGCTGCCGAAACTGCAGGGTTAACATCCATAATCCTTTCTCAAATATACGTGCTTTAAATTAGATTTTTTTAAAAATAAATGCATATTCTTCGTCACAACTATATATAATAATTAGTATTTAGTGGAATTATACTTACTCGAACTATAAAAATACAAAGTATCTTTTTTACTGGAAAATGAATATTTCTAAGCACACACACACTGCAGGTCTCACAATAACTTTCCAAGTAAGACATTTTAAAGAATATAGCAGACCAGTAACAGAAATAGTTATAACACAATACTTATTCAGCTATAATTATAATCACCGTCCGGCACGATTAAGATTTGCCACCTGAAATTACTGAAACAGAATAAAAGACATACAGAAAGCAGGCTGGAAAAGAAGCGTTAAACTAAATTATACAAATAAAGTAGAAATATTGATAGATATGGATTTAACGTTGCAGAGATCGATTTAAAAAACCACGAAATTAATAATGAGTACCGTTGACATATAAACTTTTATTTTGTTTGTAAATGTTATTTTAGGTAATCAAGTTAATTGTTTTAAAGAAAGGTTAAATCTCAGATTATGGTTTATTAAATAATCTTTGTAATGTTTTTATATTTGACCATATAATTTTAGTGTTGCTCTAGTATCGACAAAGATCACAGCAGTATACGGAAACGTCTACTCACTTTTAAATTATGTTCTAAATTAATTTCTGTTATTGTGTGATTTACGGGTCGTTAACTACTTTTGTTACTTAACAAACTTCGTTACGACGCTTGTACTTATATAAGATGAAAAGAAGAAAGGTAAAGCTTGTGAATGGAACTTCAAGTAACTCGTTTCCAAAGTATGTCTGATATTATTTACATTTGCAGGAAGACTGTTGTATAATCTTCAATAATGAACGTTAAACTCTATTTCCGATAATTACCATCTGCTTTTTATATTTCATGGAAGAATTTAAAATAAAAATTACTTTCGGTTTATACCGTATTAGAATTTTAAGAACACGACAAAATTACTTGGAATAATCGACGAACATTACAGCTACTTTTAGCGTTCAAAACTGGAGAAAGTAGGCATAAAATTCACTAATTTTATTTATTTGATTGTATTTACACGAGAGTATTTATTTTACATTTAAAATGTCTCCCATTTTTCGTCTGATGGTAAGAAAATTGAATTGATTCGTACATGAATAATTCCATATCATCTGATATTTCATTCTGAGTTATATGACTAATGTTTATCCTTTCGACAAACAATTTGTATACAGTTTAATACACCAAACACCTCCACTTAGACTAACTAACTAGGAGAAACGTCTTTCAAACTTACAAACCTTTATCTTTGCTGTGCTTTACAGATCTTGTTTTATTATATTAGAAAATTCTCTTCCAGACGCCATTTTGCAATATTCAGATACTTGACAAGCTGGTCACACTCTCCCTTAACCATAGTCACAGAACTTCCAAAGAAAACAGCAAGTAAAGCAAATAACTTTATCTTCACATCATATCCACGTGTCATAATTTACTTTATATCTTTAATGAGTCCTCATAATAACCAAGAACTTTATTACAGGAACTCCTTACACGTTAACATAATGGTGAGTTAAATTTTTCATATAATAAATTCCTATGTTAAGATAACATGGCCAAACAAATTTATGATTATAAAATTAAATAATATTTTTACTGAAAACGTTTTAGGAGTTGTTGACAAATACGTGATTTATATTTCCTGAAATTTTGAAGCGGTTTTGATACAAGTAACTAAAAGGTACGTTTATAAATTATAGTGTCAGAAGAAACAAATTTGTTTGATTTTTTTTAACACAGTGTCTTCGGAATTCAATAAAAATTTATCATATTAAATTATCTGAAAATGGGGTGAATTTTAATGATAATCCGGACAGTGGTTTCCTAAGATACTTAAGTCGAAAAAATGTTTTGATTTGAACAACAGTGTTAAATTTAAATATTGGTGTACAATGTGTAAATGCTTTCTTATTAAACATTATTGTCATATAACAAAAGTAAAGTATTGAATAAGAAAGATAGACAATTCAGACAAACAAAGTGATTTTATTGGCTATCTTTCTTATTCATTATTTTCAATCAGACGTAAATTTTTTATTTTTAAAAGTAAACTATATTGAATTTTAATATTAAGGAACTCGACGATTTTGTTGCAATTTTCTTATTTAAAACTTTAATTTATTTATCCAAGCTAAATTATATTCCACGTTAAAGTTAATTGCGAATTTAAAAGACTGAAACTTTTAAGAGAAACTACGAAACTGAGATTTACTCATTTATTACTTTGTATAATTTATTTAAATATCTAGCGTCATTAATTAAAATCATTTTACAAATTCTAGCGTTCATATTCAGAATCAGATTTTTGTGCGGATCATAACAGGTGTTGTACATATTACAGAGACACAAACTGAGTAGAATTATGATAGTTTCTGTCACGCAAAGATAAATGGGTTGATAAATGGAGATTAACAGATTACAAACGAAAGCATGCCGCGATGTAGAGAAAATGAAATTTTCAGCAACGCGCTGAACACAAGGCTTCTCAGAAAAGACAGTAAAGAGATATTACAGGATAAACTGAAACAACTATACTACTGAAAAAGTGAAGCACAAACTCCACAATAAAGAACCGATTAGCCACACTTTCTCGTAATTCCCGTGAATACGCTTTCTAATAGATGCGTAATAACGTCAGGGAAAATAACGAATTTTGGGAATCCGTGCCTACAAAGTATAGAATTATTCAAGTAGTATAGTAATAATAATTGGACATTTTGATCATTTTATGTTACCGTGTTACTATATCCTTTTATTTTGTATTTTCGTATATCTTGTTTGCTTAGGGGAACCTACTCAACGGCTGCCACTAGTAACACACAACTATTCAGGAATACATTTAAGAAATTTACTACAATTCTTAAGGAGAACGGTTGTTAAAATACAGTCAAATTAAAGATCATTCAATAACAATCTGTGGATTTAGTAGATTTTGAAATAATTCCCTGATTTTTAATTTCAAATCTTGCGGAAGAAAAATTAAAAGTTCACCATTATTAATCTATGATTTAATAAAACAAAAATTAATTCTTAAAATATAAAATTTTATCGTTTTTGTCGTATAAAGTAATTTTATTTTATAGTCCTTAATGCCACGTATGTGTAACAAAGCAAACGTTCTGTGATTTGATTTATTTTATTCCTTTAGTCCTTGTATAAGGCTATAAGATACGTCGTTACATAAAATTACAATATAATTACTGCATGCTTCAATTATAAACAATTAGAAGTTTACATAAAAAAAACTAAAAATTGGGAACATAAATTTCCCTCTACAGCATAAGTAAAAGAACTATATAGTAATAATAATAAAAATAATAATATTTAACTATACTAAGAGTATAATATAATACTTACCGAACTCAAATAACTTACATAGGCACTAGGTAAAAAATTAATGTTTATGAAATAAGTAGTTTTATGTGCAACACATTTACATTTTGCAGTATAAGAAAAAATAATTAATTATTAGAGGAACGGTCAAGAACCTCCTGTACTGAGTAAAACGCGCCTTTCAGTGTAATATATTTACACTTTTTTTTGTGTGTATACATGCTATGTATAGTGGCAACTCCCCTCTTATAGCGTAGGAAAGGGATTTGAAAGGGTCAATCCAAAACTCTTGTAGTTATTATTAGTCTTTACATCTGGCGGGAGACTATTATATAAAACTATCCCTGAGAATGCATCTTAAGGAACCAAATACATACGTACACAACGATCACATTCACACTCGAGAAATAGTTACATTTAATTTTTTTTCTGAATGGTAACAACATCGAGTATATTTTGCAAAGGATTAGAAGTTAACCGTGGGTGAACTCCTGCATATATAATTATTATGTTTAAATAATATTTTAAAAGTTTATTTTTTACAGAATCGTTGTAATATACGACTAAAAGTGATATTTATCAGGATTATATCATGTGCAAAAAAACTGTACATAAAGGCTTAAATGTCGTATCTTTATTAAAAACGAAAAGGCATGAATATTTAAACAATATTTATAATAAATTTAAAGAATCAGTACCGTTATTGCTTTCTAATTCAAATTTCCTGAGGATATATTCAGACCAGCACTATTCAAGTGATTTAGGAAAATTAAAAATCTGCGGTCTTGTCCAACTCCAAAACGTATTATATTTAGTAAAACCAAATATATTATCTAACAATTATCTAACAGATATTAAAATATATTTCACACCATACGATGACTGGTCAGAAATCATCTATTCACTAATAGTTTTCTGAACAATAACTAATAGAGGTGGACAATTGCAGTTTCTAAATAAATGTCTTCCATATATTGTAATGAAGTGAATTAGATTTAATTATTGGTTCCGCGTATTTTTAATATAGTTGAATCTACAATAATGAAGTAAGTTATTTTCAAACACTTGTATTGTAAATATAAACTGTTCTCAACGAATTAATTTTTAGTTACTGCTAAACTCTGCGTTTTAATTATTGTAATAAAAAAATGCTAGTTAATAACCGGAAGCGACAATAAAGGTAATGAGAGCGTAAATTTCTAATTGTCGAGTTCGAAGTGAAGCTGCAAAAACACTCTATCCCGCGAGGGTTCCTGATCAGTTGTGGAGATCCTTTATACTTTCCGTACATCGGTTCGAGAACAGAGAACAGAAAGAGTGTGCCAATTTACTTTAAATGCAGTGTGAGGTCAAATCACGAGGTTATTATTGCGGTAGAGATCAGCCTGAAATATGAGCAGATATTTACAGCACTTCCACTTAATTTGCTGATGAGAAAGTGTTTGCATGTCTACCGAATTTTAACTGAGCTACGACCTAATACAATTTTGTTAACTTCTCAATTTTGAACAATTACAAAATCTGTAATTTTAAATTTTGTGGTAATAAAAATGTTGTTTTGAAGCATGAATTTAAAGAACACATGGCAATTATATTTAAAAAATTAATGTAAAAGTCATAGTACATCTTTTACAATATATTTATACGTCTAATTTTAATTTTTAAACTATTTATGTACTATAGTTAATTGGTAATATTTTACGCTTATAATAGAAATTAATTAACGACAACACCAAACGCTTTCCCTTTATTTCTATTTTCATTCGCTTTGATTTCTTAATAGATTTATTAGCTACGCTAAATGTAGCACTTGACTACTTCTTTGATAGGGGAAGGTGTTTATAATGGAATAGTGTGAAATGTTTGATTCTTAACTTGTTTGACATATGAAATGTTCTATTTTGATTTAAAACACGCGTTGATCCGAACAAACCTCTTAAAGTTCTAATTTCCCTGTGTGCCGAATGTGGGTAGCAAAACTTATTTAAAGCAATGAATGCTAAACAAACATTACTCTTGGGGCCCTGCAATAAATTTCCCTCGGCCTTTAATGCCACTGAACAATGCAGAGAGCTTTTGGTCGACCAAACCAGAGAATTTCTTGAGGGAAGAACAAATTAGGAAGTAAACGAAGAAATTAGAATATATAAATAACATTGTTACGATAATGTAATTAAAAATTTAATTTAGCGACTAATTTGGAATTTTACACTCAGCCTGAATTTGACAATATAGGAGAAATTCAATGATAGTCTTTTAAAGCAGTTATACAATCGGTGTATTTTCCTAAAATACGAAATGAAAAGTTCTTAAAAATTTAACTCTCAATTTAATTCCTAATATATTATAATATGGCTCAGTTTAAGGTTGTAAAGTTTCGGAACACTAGAAAAATATTTCTTCGATTTAATTCTTAAATAAATTGAAAGTATTTGACATAATTTATGAATTACTGCTGTTATGTGATGGTAAATATCATTATTGTATTTACCACTTTCGATATGATTAAAATATTACGTGCACAACTTAAACATCGCCGAAAAAGACATCAAGTACATAGGGAATGGGGAGAAATATAATATAAAGGAAGAAATCGATATTATGTTGTTAGAATTATCGGTACTCTCGATTTAATGAATATTACTGATATATTGTAACGTTTTATTCTAGTATTTTTCGTCATTTTAAATGAAATAATTTTTTTTAATTATTAAAATCAAATTTACTGAAGTGCAAGGCTACTGAGCTTTATTGCAATTGACATTATTTAAAATTTACTATTTTTATAGTATTAAGATGGTTTCAGTTAATCTTAAGTCATTGAGAATTACATTACTTTCATATTCCACTGCAGAAAACTATTGGAATCTAAAAAGTTGTGGTGAACCTATACATCTACTTGAATTGGTTGTATTAAATCTTAATTAATTTAAAAATAATAAAAAATATGACGTCCATTTTTTAATTTAAAGGGTTAATGTTTAATTTTCAACCATTTTAGTTTCTTTATGTAATATAATTCATTTTTATTACTTTAAATTTCATCATATTTGATTCAACGTTTCTTCGTTTATTCTTGAAGTATTCTGTAGTTCTAATAAAATTCAGGGTAAATGAACTTTCGCGATTTTCCATAATAGTCTGGTCGTTCCAATCTAATTTTGAATCCCATAGAAACTCTGCTCATTATGTCTTGAGCACTGAATTCATACTAGGCATTCGTTTGGAGAATAATGCGAAGGAAGCAGGCCTAATGAAAAGAAAAGATACGCACAGAGCGCTCGGCCACGTTTTCTACGTTGTGCCGTAATGCACTTTCGTCGAGGACAGAGAGGGTGGTGGCACTGCGATCGCGGTGCTTGATTTCAGTATATTTCTAATTTATTCCCTTTTAGAAAGAATATTATGATTTGGGTATGTTCAAAACGCAAGCGACAAAGATAGTTACACATTACCGTGCTTGAGAATCCAAGGTTCTAAATAAATTAAAGCGTCTTAGAAAGACTTAGTGTATTCCTGACAAACATGCAACTGAACTGCAAAAGGAACATTTATTTCAAGTAGGTCGGTAAAACAAAGGTAAAGCTTGCCTGAAACATATTTAATTCACTGATATTAACAGTCCATTAAGAAATAGAGAAATATTGTAAAGGTTGAGAAGTGAACTATTCTGATTTCATATACATTTTGGTGAAAACTATTATCAACACATGAAAGATAATTGACGTTCTCTTCGTTTATAATTTATACTCATATCCGTTTACTTTAATAATGTTGTATTTATTATTTTTCGAGACCACCTGCTTATTAAAATATAATTACATAAGAAAGTTTCTATAGTTCTAAGTAATGATTTTTCTGTCACTGTAACTTGTTCGTTTTCTTCGATATATTTTACAAAATTGTTTTTAACTGTCTTAGCAATACAAACAATTTTAACGTGAAATAATACTTCCAAATGTTTCAATGTCTGTAATAAATTTAAATGCCGTTTTTTAACCATTCCTAAATAAAGAATTAAAGTTAAAACATAAAAGGTAATACGGATTCAGTAACAAGCCTTTTGAAACTTTTGTATATTTAACCTCTAAACAAATCAAATGGTAAACTGGAAATTGGTAATACAACAGAACTGTTGCTTCACCGATATAAGACCAGTCAATTTTGCATACCTATATGTGATACTGAAATACAATAAATAACAATTCAATTGTTAAAATAATGGACAATTAAAAAATCAACGTGAACAGAATACAATATCTGCATCACAAAGTTAAACTCTGAATCTGATTTAACCTTACAGAACACATTGTTAATTGTCTTATACACTCTCCCGCTATTCATATTTCTGTTCTTTTTTTTAAAACATAGAAATATTATCAGTTTCAATTACCAAGTGCCAATCAATTCCGAGTTGTTGATATTTTTGTGTTGCTGTAAATTAATGGGTTTGATAGAATGAAACACTGTAAATCAATTAGCAGTATTTTCTAGAAATAGTGTGATTACAACAAACAGCGCCCAAAATTGGTTCTGTAACATACAGGACAGATAGCATCGATTCTCACGAATCGTAAACAACGCGGCAGATTATTTGCGAATGCTTGGGAAGTGCCGCAGCGATCGCGGTAGCAATAACACGTACTATTCATCACAGAAGGCTGGAGAGACTCGGCGTCGATTCCAAATTTATGCGCTTCGTAAATGTTTTTGCGTGACCGCTCGGTTAGATTTCATTGTCACGCCAATTAACACGAAATGTTATTTATTTTGTCAAATATTGCCGTGGAATCTTTCATACGTGACGTTTTAATTACAAACTTGAAACTAAGCAAAATCAGAAATCCGACCTTCATCTCAACCTTTTTATGAATGATATGTGAATCATGGGAACATCAAATCAATTGATGTGGATCAAATATCATTTAACTCTCTCGCCACATCCATGTCGTAAAACTAAGTTTAATGTAAAAATCGTACAAAATACTCTGTTAGTAACAAATACTAATATATATATACATAATATGAAAAATTAATCACTCATTAAACACTGTTGCAGAGATAAGACCCTTATTACCTTAGCAAAGATTATATATAAATTGTGTGATAAATAAACATTTATTTAAAAATATTTCTGAATAAATTAGATTATTTTTTTATTAATTTCAATAATAATAAGTGCGTCATATGCTGATAAAGAATTTGATAGTATTTCGTAAACTATTTTCAAATAATTTTAATACTTAAATAGATTGTTGATATTTGCAGTTAGTTAAAAATATAGTGAGCTTGTATAAACAAAAGTTCTCGGCCCAGTAGAGATAACGTTTAAGCGATGTTTAGAAGCCTTGCTCTGTCACCATCTTCGCCTGGAGATGACGATAGAGGAAGTCGTGGAAACTTCGGTCTATGTTAATTAAACTCTGTTACAAGTCCCAGAACTGTTTACTCAAACAATACACCGAGAAAAAGTTCAATCTATTTATAATTTTTATTTATATTGAAATTCAAGGCAATGTATTGATTTTAATATTTTTAAAGTGACGCTCACAAATTCGCTGCAGCTTTTTCTGAATACTGTAATTAAGGTTGTTTTATTGTAGTTTGAAATTTGCATTTTATTTCTCCTAAAGAATAATTACGTAAGACATATTTAGAAAGTTGGTAAAATATACCATTTATTCCGAACTTTATCGACTTAATTTCAGTATATGATTCTGAATTAAACTTTGTTGACAGCACAAGAAAACTCGGTAAAAACGTGACAAATATTCTCGTAACTGTTTTTAACGTTTCTTACCTCGGTACGGGACAAAGTCTTATAAACATATCGACTTACTATATTCCAAGTTGTGTGCTGCGCTTATTCGAACTGAAACTGTATCCGTACGCTCTGACAAATCACAACTAGATTGATTGGCTCATTCTCAGCAGGCGAAAATTGTAATATAATCGCGGTTTTACGGTACATCGAAATTTGAGGGGGGGGGGGGGGGCAACAGGCTACATGAGGGTAATCCAGGTTGGGCAACTACCCTTTAATGGCATAGGAAGGGATTTTAAAGGGGGGATGCGGAAGGGTAGAGGAAGGTAGCCAAGGGTTAACTAGGGCCCCCGGGCTATATTTTAAGGATCCTACCCGGCATTCGCCTAAAGAAATGCAGGGAAAACCTTAGAAAAACCTGCATCGGGTAGGTCGGGCATTGAGTACTTGTCCCACGCCCTTCCGATAGCGGGAGAAAAGTTTGCTGTGGGGACGCAGCATTCCCTTCTGCGTGCCTCGACCAGTTTAGGAGGCAGCTGGCCGACTATTCCAATGGGAATAGCGAACAACTCTTACCGTATGCCCAAGGTCTGTGACCCCGGAACATACACCCCTCAAAACAAGCCGAGGTGCCTCGGCTTGTGGGAACCTTAGTTCAAAAACGGAGAGGAAAAGGCATACCCAAAGGTAGCCCCTTCGTATCTCTCCTAAAAGGTTCTGCCTGCGAGAGAACATCCCTCATTAATTTTAATCGTGAAAAAAATGAGAGATGGATATTTACGTACTATCCGTAAACCTATGTGACGGTAATCCACATAGTGGCAACTCCCCTTTAATAGCATAGGAAGGGATTTGAAATGAAATGAGTCTGGAATTGTACCTGGTGTCATTGCTTAAAATCCTAGCATTTTTCCAATCAAATGTATGTTTAGAATTGGTGATATGTTTGGATACTACAGATTGTTTATCAATGGGAAGTTTGATATTTGATATATGTTCCTTGATACGTGTATTAAGGGAACGTTTTGTTTGCCCTATGTAGCAGGAATTACAATTAGAGCAAGAGATTTTGTAAATAACACAATGTTTGCTGTATGTGTCAAGTGGGTCCTTGTGGGTTTTAATCAAGTAGGAAAGAGTATTAATAGATCTGTAAAAGATGGATATTTGATATTTTTGAATATTTGCAGAAATGTGTTGTGCAGAAATTTGTAATAAGGGAGTACCAGAAAAAAAATTGGCTTGAGGTGTTTGCGGACGAGTGACGGTTTTCGTCACTTTTGAATTTTGTCAACTGACAAGTACAGTTGTGTCGCTCTAGGCTCTTCTTCGCACCTGACGAAAGGAACAAGGATCCCAGAAACGTTGTGTGGTATTTATATTATCACTTTTTGTCTGAATTGGCTGTCTTTCTTATGTATTATTTTCAATCAGACGTAAATTTTTTCATTTTTAGAATTGAAATAACGTGGAGACTTATTAAAGGTGCATTGAATTAATTCAAGAACAGAAGAAATTATTTAATTGAGTTTCCTGACATGTATGGCAGAACTTCGATTCAAATAATTTCTTCTGTTCTTCACACAAATGCTATATCAGAGTATCAGTATAGTATGAACAAGTTGTGCAGGCTGAATGGAACAAGTTTGAACCACTTATCATATCAAGTGAATGCCGAAGCTTCACAATCAGTTTAGTTTTTCTTCCCTTGATCTGCTACCTACTTAAACGAAACGATGCGGTAAACTGATATATCCAGGGATCGTATCGACTTTCACTTTAAATTTTATTCGATGACTAATAACAACATGTATCGCGTTATAGCTACTGTTTTTACTGCGGTTATCTGCCGACGACGATTAAAAAAATGTTATATAAAAAATGGAAATTTAAATAGCTTAGTGTCGTGGATGTAAATCTGTGTCGATTATTTCGTTGACCAGACTATAGTACACTCGAAACGTTACTACGCGCCGCCTACTATACATCGTTCTTGCTCACGTAAAACTCTTTATATGAGCTTTTTAAGTCCCCCACGGAATACTTTTATTGCACCCATAACACACAAGCACTCACGCACCCTGCTCGAATATTGGTCACCGGGTTTTACGGAAAGTTTGATAATGGTGCGTAAGCCTTGGCTGTGACCCACTGTTTACTATGGGTATCTGCGAGTGCGTAGTAGCGGCGTCGCGGGGCTGGGGGTGGGGGTGCGGGTGGGGGAGGGGACGCCCGACGCGGCGCTGCTCGGCGCGGCATTGCCGTCCCGGAGTTGGCGAACGCGTCCGCGAGTGTCAGTGGCCCAGTGATACGAAGGCGAGACGAGAAGAGAGTGCGCGAGTGTCAAAGGATAACAGCGAGAGCTTCGTCACCACGACAGGTCACCGTAACCATTTCCTCTGGAGTCACTTCGGAGAAAGTCAAGATCCATCGCCGCAAAGAAATGTCGGAAAGTGAAGGTTAGTTTGCCTTTTCCATGATTAGTTTTTGTGTATTGTTGTGGAGGTCTGTCAAAAGTTTCGGGGCCATTAAACAAAAGTTTCACCCGAATGAATCCCATGCTACCATTTAAAACTGTCACTTCCGAAAACGTGCATACACAAAAAACGCGGTAAAACATATGTGGCTGGAAGCTATACTTGAGCGATAAACTTTGAGATAAGATAATGAAATAGAGTATTTGTGCATCACGTTCAGGAGACAAATTTTTCCTGTTATAAAATATATATTTTTATATAATACAAAACCAGGATGAGAACGTAGCACCCAATTCTTTGTTATATGAATTATACAGTATTATTATTATTATTATATTTAAATGGCTTCACATTTCAGTACATACCGATATTTGTGTCGTATATTCTTTAAATACTTAAGATATATAAATAATTATACACTTAACTTTCGGACTAGAAACATTTTTTTTCCTTAAATACATAAATTAAGGTAATATATCTTGTATACCGGCTGAATATTTTGTTATTTAAATTAAGCAATTAGCACTTGACCCAGAATTAACACCGAATCTTTTTTAAATTTCATTCATCTTTATATCTGCTATTATTTGTCGGGATTTATTTTTCGGCAAGTTATTTCCATGCGTCGCCCTTAATACGAAAGGCAATGATTTTTTTGTCAGAAAAAATACTAACCTAATTTTCAATTATGGAGAACCGCATTTAATGTGCTGTTTTCTTAAACATTCTCATTTCACGATAATAAAATATTGAAATTAATTCGTCATAAATTGTTACGCGTAGATTTTTTTAAGAATTAACCTATTTAGAAAACGGGAAAGTTACATATAAATTTGATCGTCGATCGGGAAACTCTTTTTTTTACAGCATACATTTCATTTTATAATAATACACCCAAGTGTTGTAAAAAAATGAACTCCTCTTTTTCTTTTGTCTGCTGATTACCGACGAAGTTTGATTTCAATTTTTATTTAACACGTAGGAGTAATTACTGTTCTGAAACTTTATGACATTTTGTGATTTCAAGATGCTAATGAAGATTCGCAGTATAGATGATTTTTTCGTACCTTTGTACAGATTTATCTGGTTTTTCTAGGAATAATAGGTTTAGACGTTCTCCTTTTTTGGATGTTGTATTATTTGGTTCATTCCTGTTTCATACTTTTGCTCGAGAACAAGTAATTTTGTTAATGTATTCTACAAATTCGTGACGGTGCTAATTTTTTTTCCGTTGCGTCTCCCACAAGGCAAAGAAGTTCATTGAAAAGGAGAGCCACATCGTCCCACGTTACATAGGTTTGGCACTCACGTCTTCCGTGATGTTAGAAGGCTCTTGTAAGAGGAAGAGGGTGTTAGCGTATGACGTCTGACAAGACCACATCATTCTTGAGGAATTTGAGGCTTTGCGGTATGGCCGATGATTTATTACCTGCTGGCCCAATGCCACAATCCATGCGTCCATATTGGGCAGCTTCTGGAAAATTGCCTTAACTTCACAGCATCAGGGCTTTGTTAGCCAATTACTACGCTGACTTACCACTTCTGCAAGCACGCGCCCTTCCGACACTTCCTCAGAAAGCTTAAGATAATCTGAGTTACAAGAGAAATTCGTAATTATATAATTTTTTTGACGAAACGTTAATAGAAAAATTGTTAGACTTACGTACATAAACTATTACGGACCACTGATGTTTGGAGATTACTGTTCACCATGAATACAATTATTTCTCATGTCCCATTTATATTGTTCGTAACATACGTAACAAATGAATACTAAAAACAAATCCTTTAAATGTTGTAATATTGTAATTTTAAAGTATCGGCCTTACGAACTCATACATATGAATAATTATAAGAAATGTAGGTCTTTTTTCTTTGTTCGTAATTTTATATTTGTTCTCCCTAGATCAGGCCTATTTTATCCATTGCTTAATATAGTTACAAGATTATTCAAACCTACAAATCATTAATCTTTTATCTATCGTTTATTAAATTTAACAAGTATTTTTTCAAAATTAAGTAACTAAATCCATAATAACCTTCTTTATCAATTTAAAAAAATTATAGGTGGAACCTTAAATTAAAATTATGTATTTTTAAAACTATAAAATATCACATAAAATCATTTGCGTTTTTAAAAAATAATTCATGATTAAAATTCACCTGGTAGCCTAAAGTGTAAAAACATCCTATTATACATACATACATACATACAAGTCGCTATAATTTTGCTTCATTGTTGACCATGATAGAATCTTTATTAATATCGGAATTTCTGATTTATGACTGATTAAAAACTTATTCGATAGGAACATAGGTCCGAAAAGTGAATTTTATAATATTAACGTATAACCATGTTTAGTCACGTTTGAACAGTAAATTTACTTTCATAAACTTCCATTATTATCGAGGTTGGAAGTCGATTCAATTTTTAAACAACCAACTTGGACGTTCAGCTAGTTTTAGGAAATGTAATAATTTTAAATTTATATTGTGTACTTTAGTTTTAGGTTCTACCTATAAAAATATTTTTATATTTGATCAAATTAAGAATTTTTTATCCAAGAGTTGATTTAATCACTTAATTTTGAATAAATACATATTATGATACTAAAATTAAATCAATAAATTAGTCCTATGTAAATGATTTTATTATCTAGAGAATTGTTAATATTTTAAAACTTTTTCAGTCAAAAAGTAACGAAACAATCTTGTTTTCTCTTTCACACACCCTCTAAGTGTGGTTGCAAACCGGAATTTTGAAGAAAAAATTTTAGGTGACTGTTATACATAATTTACACGTATATATTTATACATAAACTTCCAAATATACAGGTTACCTGTTGTGAAAATTTATTTACAAATTTATCTCCGCATTTTACATTTTCTTAATAACTATTTATAATAATCACAAGTGTGTGCCTTTGTTAGTGATAATTACACCCAGGCTCTTGTCCGAAAATTGAAATGCTACTGGACGTAATTTTAATAACGAACCGTCAGCCAGGTGTGTTCGAAAATAGATCACAAAAAAGCTACTAAATGTTGAAGAGAATTAAATAAAAACGCTGTTGTAATTATACAGCAACATGACGACGCTCTTTGTATACTTTGTAGAACAATAACAAAGGGAAACTGTGCATCAAAAGTTTGGTGCTTTGAAATAGCGCATTTATATTGAAACAGTTTTTTTTTTCATGAGCCAAAAAATTGCTGTTTATTGAGGAACTAGTTTTACGGCTGGAAAATTGACAATATGCTAAGTTCTTTGAACTGGGTTAAATATTTTAATACATGATTTATTCATGTTCTACTAAGTAATTTTACATATAAGCGCTCATATTGCAGTAATTTTTAAATATTTTATTCTATTATATAAAAATGGATGTTTTGTATTAAAATACATGTAAAAATGAAACAGACCGTGTTATGGTTGCTAACGTAGTCGATTGTAATAAAGACGAATATTTTTCATTACTAAACGTATATTATGGTTTTAACGCTCTAATGTAGTAAGTACCTTATACAGTTTGTGTAATTTCATACATCGTAACGAAAGGTGAAAAAAATCTTGTAAGTTTGCATGAACTTTTGAGTTATAAAACGAGTACAAATCAGAATATGTTTACTAAATGAGAATCAAATACTTAAATGAATTATATTCTTACAAATTACTTAGTAAAAAATTAAGTAAATGTATTGAGAAATAATACATTTAGTTAGTTTTAATTCACTGTTTGTTTAGTCGGCGTTTATTTTGAGTTTTCAGTTAAATAAATAATAGTACTCGCTTTCTATTGAATTATTCAATTTATTTACCTAATTTACTATCGGTTAAATCACACTCACCTCGCGGTTTGAGACAGGAAATTAAATTTTCGGCCCATTGCACGCCTTGAGGCCAAGAGGGATCAAGAACGCAGACCAATAAAATGTCTTAGGAGGCACTAGAATGACTCGATAAGATAATTCACATACCTTATACTAATTTGGTATTTTAAAGAAAGAAATTATGACAAAAGGATAAAAAATACAAGAAGAATTAGTTGTATTATGATAAAAATTAATAAAAATAATGGAAACCAACATACAAAACCTCATAAATCGACTCCGACCGAATTTTGAAGAAAATTTGGAACAGTTCTGTTATATGAGAAACAATTTTAATGTATAAATACGAAGCTAGAAACAAGTTTTCAAAAACTACGAAACAATTTTTTATATTAATTTATTTACAGACGCATCAACAGCTCTGGTTATTAGCAACACAATATGGGAACTCAATATTTCTTGTCGAGAAACTAATTTGACGAGAGTTTCTCGAACCCGGGACCTCTGTGATGTGAGGCAGTCACGCTGACTCCTACACCACAGTAGGTCGGTAAAGAAACAACGTAGTAAAGATTCTACAATTATTGCGAAACACCCTCGTTATGTTATGTTGATTGTACATTAAAAATAGTGTTCTTGAAAGCCGAATCGGAAACAGCGAGTAGCGTTTGTACGGGGGTATTAAATTCGTTTGACAAAAAAATTCTATGTGCTGATGTTAGAACTGTCGCAGAAAAAATTAGTTTCCAGTGTCGTCATTTGCAACATGAAATTATATAAGCTGTATATAGCTGAACTCTGAATTAAAACATTAATGAAAGATACAATGATAAGTTAAATTTTGAAAGGAGTGAAATTATATATACTTGTGTTTTAAGTAGATAGAAATGATGTGATTCAATAGGAAATACAATCTCTGTTTCAAATAAGTTTTGTAAATGATCTTTTCATTTGCTAGAGAAAGTCAAGATGGAAATCGTTTAACATTCCGGTTAAATGTTTTATAAGTACGAATAAAAATGGTGACTTATACGTCCTCAATTCTTTTATATAAATAAATGCCCTAATAATTCAATTATTTGAGTTTTGACTGCTTTGACCCGTAATTTGTTCTGCGTATTAGTCGCTCACGTTATCCTGTAGGCAGGAAGCTACTTCCAAGTTTATCAATTAGTCCAATAACGAATACACGAGGTGTTCAGCAATTGGGTGTAATCCGAGACAATTCGAGCGTAAACTGTGTTTGCCTCACAAATCGTGTAAAATATTTAATCCAATTTTCCAATTTATTTCCCATAAATGCAGTTACACGTGTTTGTTTACTTACATTTTAATTCGTCAATTTAATTGAATTTCGTAAACATTGTAACAAGTTGAGAATTTTATTTTATGCTGTTTCTGGATTAAAATTTTTCAGATTGGTTTTGACTATTAAATAATAGTTTCTGCTCACATTTGTCCTTTAAATAAATAAATAAATAATTCTATGGCCTTAACTTCAATATTATAGTGACTTTTTTCTCGAATACTTTATAACAAACTTCCATATTATTTTGCGTGTTATATTTACAATGTACTAAGTACTAAAGAGACATGTTTCAATTTACAAATAATAACTTCAATTATTTCATGCTGCACCCTAATTCCTAATGAAGGATTTTTCTATGTTATAAAAATTTTGAAATCTATAAAGAAGGGAGCCCTATTTTGAATATATGTAAAGCAAAATATTTTATAATTATGCTCTTCAAGAAACTAGTACAAATTTTTCCCATAATAATTTGTTAAAGTAAAATAATGTAACTGCCTTCATACTTTGATTTTCCCTTATTTATCAGAATTAAATAATGAGGTTCAATGAGATGATATAATGGAAACTGTATCCGTAAAATAATAATAAAAATACTGATTCATTTCAAGACGTAATAATATATCACGTCATGTCTGATTATTTATAAATGAAGTAACAAATGAATTTAGATAATCCAAATGTTTAGAGATTATTCTATGTTGTTGGAACGCTTTACATTTAATGTAGTGAAGCAAAATTAGAAAGAAAAGGAAATAGTGTCTGTAAAACCACGACAATTTTTTTCAGAAAAATTGGAGGAAAGATTTAACTAAATGCACATGTCAGACCTCCCTGGTTAGTAATTAATATTAGAAAAAAGTTGCAAAACATTTATGGTTCTTTTCTGTAAATTAATATACCTTCGTTACCAAGACAAAGATACCGTTACTTGCGAATAAGATAAGAAAGAAACATTCGAAATGACCTTGTAAAGCAGAGCTTAAAGTGGTTCAATAGTTATCAAAGAGTAATTTGGAATTGACAAGTAATATCGGAATTCCATTAAAATATGTTCACCAATCGCGATAACGATCTGGAATTCATTCGCGAATAATGCAGCTGGCGAAATTTAATCCAGCCTGATGGAATTAAGCTCATACGAGGCAATAAAATAAATCATAATTTTGCAAAAGGTAAATTTAAATTGGCTAGAAACATAAAAAGCCTGAGTCACCTCATAAAAAATATTTAAAATGAGTACAATTTTACCAATAAATCAGAACTAAAGCTCATTGTCTATTCGAGCAGAAAATTTAATTGAATAATTTCAATGAATGGAGGAAAAGAAAATGTATGCTTGAACCACAGTGATTACCGCAACGAGTCCGTTTAGCTCCATTGTGGCATTTAAATTTGAATTACACAAATGACATATTTCTAGAAACGCGCGTTTCAGATGCAGCATGAAAAATTACTGCGCGCAAAATGCAAAAACACAAAGAGTTAATTATTTTTCTCTCAAATAAAATAATATAAATACATATCAGAGTTATATTAGCGTTTTTTCTATCCTTTTATATTATTTTACAATATTATACATGTTCGTATTGCCAAGCTACGAAGGTGAAACAAAAATTAGAAGAGATGCTTAATGCTTCGAATCGTGAATATATTTTCTTTTATTTCTACTTCGTTTAAATGTAGACAGAGAATACTAAACAGACGTAGGTTTTAAAGTATGATACTGTCACCGTATTAGGTTTAGTGTGAGGAAATAAAGAATATACGTGGTCACAGAAAAAAAACAGTCATAACAACAATCGTGTATCAATAACATGGAATGTGACCACGAAAGTACTACCGTGACACATCGCAACGATTCATGCGAATTTTTCCATTATTATATTTATAGTAAAAAGTGCTACTGAATTATGTTTCCAACATTTCTTAACTGCAATAAGGAAAGTAGAAGTTTTATGCCTCATTCTCGATTCAATTTGTCTTAGCAAAAAAAAAATTCTAGTAACCGATGTTGTTATTATAGATCTTTGTAACAAAATAATGATTATCATCAATAAAAAAAATTGGTTTCAATTGATATTTATCAAACCGCTTTAATGGCAATATTAATAAATATTTGGTTTCACTGAAAAGTGCCTCCAAACGTCATTATTAATAAAAGAATTTAAACAAAAATAATAGATTATGAAGAATTAAACCTCTTATATACCAGTTAAATTTTATGATTTCAAAATATATTTGTAACTTTATGTGTAAATTTGTGTATGTTCAAGTTTTCCGTATGGTCAAATATAAATGGTAGCCTTCTTTTCAACGACGAGCTAATTAGTGTTGTCAGCGTCTCTTTTGGGATGAAGGGATGAAATAAAATGTCAAGATGTTTAATTCGTTTGAAGAGTAAAGCTGTACGACTATATTCTGACTATAACATATCGTTTAAATAGAACAAAAGTTTGACCAAAAATTATTATATTTTATAATCAAGAACAGAAATCAAAGAACAGTCATATAAATATATAGCTTCTTTAACAGGTCAGTAAGAGAATGGATTTTTTTTCCCGTAAATATACTGTGGAATTCTCTTCTAAATGGAAAATGTAAGTTTACTATTTATTTAAAATTAAACGGAAATTTAATCAATTCAGTGTTATTTTTTGATAGCACTGTACATTAATTTTAAGAAGTTTTATGTCTTTTGTGTGAGTTTAATTATTTTCCCCGGTAAAATGGTAGAGAAAAAGGGAAATTCTATTCATATCTTACTAAACATAGAATATTCTATTCAATGAAAATTATGGGAGATGAAATTAGTGAAACTTAATTATAATAGTATCTAAAAAAATATAGACATTTATTACAGCGAAAAGTTCCTAAAAGATATTTTTAGTTATCTAAAATATATTAAAACTTTCTAAATAAAATTCATATTTATCTAAGAGTCTATATGAAAACCTAGTAAATGCTATTATATATATATATATATAAACATGATTAATTTTCCTATTCTTTTATTTATATGATTAGTTGCTTATAGTACTAATTCCAGACTGAATATTACAATTTAAATAACTCTGTATCATTGTTCATCATTTTTCTTATAAAATTACTTCAAACTATCCAAACTGTTATATATTAAGAACATTAGCTTCTTTTTTACACAATTTCCACGCCCGTGACAAAATTAGTCGTATTTGTAGGTCTACAATTACTTAAACGAAATATAAATTTCGCAGTGGAGCACCATAAAAACATAAATAACATTGTGAACAACTCACTGAGAACTATAAACTTAGTAAAATAATTGTAAATATTATTTTAATTAAAAAACTCAGTTTAGAATAAAATAAATGAAAACATGCACGCTCACACAGCGATTGTGTAGAGTATTAATCTGTGCAAATAATTTACGCCGTCGCAAAAAGGGCAAAATGTTACGCTAGGAGTTCATTTAATTTGTGTTAAATTAAGGGATTAACGGTTTCACATTAAACAAATCATTAGCAACACGTGGACAACACTCAATCCCAATGCGAACTACATATTGGTATTAATTAATGTGGATTTTCGTTTCGTATTTTTAGCAACCACTAACACATACGATTGAGAAAATCATATAATACTTCACGAGATGCAATCTAATGGACAGATTCTTTAAAGTAAATACGTATTTGGAAATTATTTTTCATTTGCAATTAATAAAACTGTTTTCTGGCTACTGCATTGAAAACATTATTTTCGGAAGTTTATCGAGATAAGTTAATTTATATTTGGGTCATTACAAGTATCTTAGTCTCTATTATCAGTATGTTTAGTTTTCAAGTCCTGGACAACTATCACTATAATTTTATATATCGTAGAACATAACGAGGGAACCTGGGATTTGAGGATGTATAACGACTTATGAATTGTTTGGAAATTAAAATAACATCCAAAATTATTATTTATTATACCTTATTAGTGTTCTGCCATTTTCAGTAATATTATTTACAGAATATTGTTTTAATACATATATAATCTTTTCATTTCTTTAATCGAATATAACGAGTGGACTAGTTTTTGCCTTGAATTTTATTAATTAAATTTTCATTGTTTAATATTTTCTGCGCGTTTAGAAAATATGATAATACAATCCCTATGTGTAATAGACAAATTTTTGTTTGTATTATTTGTTTTTAAAATTATAAGTAATCATGTAAATAGAACAAATGCTATTTTATGCATTTGTCAGCACGAAAAGTAACCACACTTTCGTAACGCAACACGCAACGCACAAATCATAACATTCATTCATCCGTCTACGATTCCTCTCATTGCAAGGTATTTAACGATCGAGCTAATTTGCAATTCTAATATTCTCTTTTTCATACAACTAACATATCGTTATGAAGAACAGAAGAGTTCTAAATCTATGTGTTAAAATAAATCATTTTTGTGTTAGTCTCTGAGTAGTCAATTTATGAAATTATAAAAATTTAACTCCCAACAAATTTATTATTACTACAACTGGTGTAAGGAAGCTTGGAATCAGCAGAATGTGTAGGTTCAAGTCAAGAAATTGAATTAATTTATTTCAAAATTAGAAATTTTAAAGCAAAATCAATGTATAAGTAAAATGCATTTTAAAAAAAATGCAATATTAAAAGGAAAATATTCGTTTATGTAGTTTTAAATGGCACATATTGTGCTAAAGTCGTAAATTTCAATTTTCGTCTTTAATTAGTTTCTTTCCATAACCTAAAATCTGTCCCATCTAAGAGCTATGTTATACTTCTCAATAATTCATTTCAGTAATTTATCATCTTTTACTGAGAGGATTAAAACATTTTAAAATTAGTAAATTTGAATATATTATAATTTCAAAATTAATATCTCCTTTTTCTCATAGAAAAGGATATTTTATTTGCCAAATACACATTAATGACTAAGATAAATGTTTTTCTTTTCAGCCATACCTTTAATTTTGCTAAACATAAACACCATTTAATTTAAACAAAGAGAGTAACATTGTTTCCGAACAGAATGAGTTCAACTATTCAAAAGAAATTACTGGTCGTCAACAAAAATCTATTAAAAAAAGATTCTACTTAATCAATTAGTTGAATTAATTTGAATGTAAATTAAAATCACTTTACTAATTAACGTATGATTTATCATTAAATCGTTAGTATTTTCCGTTTATGTCTCAATCTGCACCTGATGATGGCGATGATGGTTATCGAGGAAACGCAGTGTTCTGATAAAAATTTGACCCGGTTGATAGACAGAGAATCCTTTATTAAAATCAGGTTATTCGAGACCAACATTAGTGAGCATGGGTTTTTATTTCATATTATTTTCATTCCCCAATATATTGTAATGCTCTGAAGGAAAAACAAGTTGGAGGAAAATTAATTACCATATAGACTTTAAAGTAAGTGAAGAAATAATAATTAAATATCTTTGAGAACAGTTTACTTAGAAGTACTTTAAACGTTTAATTTCCATTGAGGACTGCTCCAAGTTTAAATTATATCGTGGTCGTAATTGCAGAAGTTATAAATTATTATTAAAACAACGAAGTTCTACTACTGTATTTATGTATTTTAGCCTATAGATCCATTTACTATAGGGTAATTGTTTTAATTTATCGAATAATAACTGGTAGGGTAAAAACGTAGAAACAATGCGACGCCGTAATTGGGAATTCCAGTTTAATATTCAAATTTATGTTTCCTCATAAGAGACATCACGTTTAATCATTTCTACCTGCCTTCTGAAACTCTAACCGTGGTAGTGTTTTAAAGAGATATAATTCTAGAAGGAAGAAAAAGGTTCGTTAAACTTGTGGGATTGGTTTTCTATGCAAATACTGCGTTAACTACGAACTGGAGCATGAGTGCAGACACATTTTTAATCAAGAAAAACTCACCCCTTTATTGCTTCTGTAAATGTTCTCACCTTATTTTAACTACCTTCACTTTTATTTTCAGCCAATTAAACCTCATAAAAATAATTTTAGGTTAATGTGTATTACATTAATGAATGCGTTCATACATTATTAATAATTAATTTAATAAATAACTCTGTCAATGTTGTAATAACGGTTATATTTAAACGCTGTATTTCGTTAACAACTCAAGGACAGGCAAACCTTACTTTTTTAAAAAATTCTGTAGGTAGACGTAACATATAAAATAACATTATACTTATAATAATTAAATAAAATAGGACAAATAACAGAAAAATGACATGATGATATAAATATCACACAGCGTTTCTGGAAATATTGTTCCTTTTGTCAGGGCAAGCCGAGACACCTCGGCCTGTTTTGAGAGGTGTATGTTCCGGGGTCACAGACCTTGGGCATACGGTAAGAGTTGTTCGCTATTCCCATTGGAATAGTCGGCCAGCTGCCTCCTAAACTGGTCGAGGCACGGAGAAGGGAATGCTGCGTCCCCACAGAAAACTCCTATCCCGCTATCGGAAGGGCGTGGGACAAGTACCCAATGCCCGACCTACCCGATGCAGGTTTTTCTAAGGTTTTCCCTGCATTTCTTTAGGCGAATGCCGGGTAGGATCCTTAAAATATAGCCCTGGGGCCCTAGTAACCCTTGGCTACCTTCCTCTACCCTTCCGCATCCCCCCTTTCAAATCCCTTCCTATGCTATTAAAGGGGAGTTGCCCATTGTGGATCACCCTCATGTAGCCTGTTGCCCTAAAAAAACAATCCACAATTCTAAAAGGATTCCAGAAACGTTGTGTCGTATTTTTACCATAACTTCATTTTGTCTGTCATTTTCCTATATATCTAATTATTATATATTTAACACAGGCGTAGTACATTTTAATTTCAACAAGGTACTTTACTATTCTAAAATTAAATTTGTAGTCAGAAGATGAAGAGGAATTAAAATATGAATACAAATTTTATGATTCTAAAATAAAGTTTTGATCTTAATCGGTATATTGCATAAAATATATTTGGCAGAGACTAAAAGATATATATATATATATACTATATTAATATATATTAATTATAGAGTATTAATGAGTGACGAATTAGTACTCGATACCATTAACTAAGCAAATAAATAAAAATGTAGGCAATTTAATAATGTTTAAGTATTTCACAATTTACTGAGCTTCATGCATTTACAGCAATATGAATAAAAATTTCCTGAAAATAAGTCAACGAAGTAACTGGACAGTCAAACGTAAGTTGAAAATGCATACGTTTACGTAATATATATAATCAACTCCGTAACGGGACAAGTGAATGTAAATGGATACAACTGAAAAATATAAACTACAAATTATATGATATTATATAATAAATTTATTGCAATCGATGACATATTTTAGTCTTAGCCGGTGAAGCTTACTTAAAAATGTGACCTGGATTTAAAAAACTAGTATTATATTACGGGGAATATTTTATCATTATTCCGTGGGCTTGGTTAAGAAACATAAGGAGTCGTGAATTTTGATAATTTCACAAATTCTTATACAGGTAACTTAATATTATTTTTCAGAAATATGCAGTATGAGCCACCTTCCAAATTGAAACTCCTCTAAAGTCACTAAATTATCACGAACGTTTTGGTTTCTAGTTAACCCTTGGCTACCTTGCTCTCCTTTTCTCAGCCCCCTTTAAAATCACTTGTTAAGCTATTAAAGGGGAACCATCAAGTAGCCTGCTCATGTGTTACAAAAAATGGTCTGGTAACTCCATCTCCAGCCCTGTGAAAGTCGTGGGTCAAGTACTGTGAGATCGACCTACCTCATAAAGTTTTTCTACGGTTTTCCCTGCACCTCACACAATCACTTGGCGGGTAGGCTACTTATAATATAGCTCGAGGGTACTGGTTTCTTCCCCTCCCTCCCCCCCCCCCCCATCCCAAACGAATCGAATGTCATTTTACGGAACTTGATTCAACGTGGACCCAAAAATAATCTATAATTAAAATTAGAACATTTTTTTTTGTAAATATGACTTATACAATTCTCCAGACACTACATTTGAATAAATGTATTAATAAATAATATGGAAAATTACATTATAAATGTATATAAATTTACTCACATGACTACTTCTTGTTAGTGCCTCTCCAAAATGTTAATGCAATTTTGGTGCTAATTAATTTATATTAACATACAGAAAATATTTACAGAAGATTTTGTACCTTTTTTAGTATACTCTTTTAGAATGAAATTGAATTTTATGCATCAGGGCATACGAAACCGATTGCCATCTGTATTCTCCGCTGTCAAGTTTAATTTGGTCGCTTTTCACACGAGGACGGTCGAACAGGTTTCGATTAAAGTTTACATGCAGAGAAGAATTTTAGTGATATAAAACTGCCTTCCAGCATGTGAAGACTTTAAAATTTAAATTCGTCATCTGGCAGAGGTATAAAGACTATAGAATCATTTTTAATAGGAACGGTACAGAAACAACCTGAGTCGTCTTGTTTTATATGAGAAGAATATTTTATTACAATATATACTTCAACCGACACTTTTCAAACAACAACACCAAGTTCAGCAATCGATTTTTTTTATATTAGGGATACAGTGGAAATCTTCAAAAGACGAAGATAAGGGTGCGCACTCCTCAACGGTGCCGGGTTTTTACCGGCTAAAACCACATGGCTGTAGGCTTACCGGGGACATAGCTTACAATGTCTGCAGCGATGGCGATGGCGTCACAATTTCATTACAGGCGACGTTGAAGAGTTTATCTTGTAATCAGAGAAGCGGATGCCGTCGATTGCTGCGTCCATAAAACAAAGATACAAACTAAATTTATTCTACTAATTGTATATACAAATTATTTGGTTTATTGCGGTAATGTTAAATTTACGTGGTCCCATAAAAAAATGTAATAACGAAAACTGTACACAAAATACTTTTCAGTAAATGTTGGGGATTTTTTTATATTTTTCTTCCCTCTTCCGCGAAGGCTGCGTAGTATGTGTTTAAAAATTATATTTGTACCACAAAGGATACATTTCATCTTATTTTAACTGGAACATTTTAAATCATTGAATCCAGATTATTACAATTAAATTGGTAGTTAATTATGTAATATAATAAATGCTATGAAACACTACGTAGTTACGAAAAAGTACATATTTAGCATATTTGAAACCATGATGAACATGAATACAAGTCCTTTGAAAAGAAAGCCATGTATGAGACTAATGAGTCATCTGTCATGATGGGAAATGGTAAATGTGTTTAATATCAGCACAAACATTATTTACTACCTATTATACCTCGTAGAATACTCGTGAGTAACGATTTGTTAATCACTTGCATGCATTAGGACGGTAACACTGATTTGGAAATATTAGTCGTCCGTGTGGCTCCGGTGAACTTTCACAGTTCGCACTTTGGTCACAATGACCATTACGTATTGAATGTGATCGATCATAGACTCCCCGAGTCCCTGAGCCTGTGACTAAACATCAACTGGGTGAGAGACCTGTCAGGTTCAATCGAGAGCGTACAATTACATTACAGTCGTCAATCGGCTCAAACGTGAGGGGCACATCGTAAGCCTTCCGATAACACACGGACACGAACCTCGATCTGCGCCTCAGGGTCACCTTCCACGGTCTTAAGAATCAGTTTTGATTAAACTAAAAAAGAGCAGCTTAATCAATAAGGAAAGGATTTTATCTTTTGTTTATGATATAAATCGTGTAACAGCTTTAACACCCTAAAATTAATTATATCAATCTTTCTTTGATAAATTTTGAAATCATATTTTTGTGGGAATTTTTGTGTTGCGTTGGCTTTAGGTTTGATATCAATGTAAAAGTTTCTTCTGGTGATTAAAATTGCAAATACCTATAATTAGTATTAAGTGAAAATTTCCCCTACTAAAAAATTAAATATATAAGTTATATAAATTATTAATGTTATAAAATAGTTGTAATTATAATTAATATTCTAAATATTCTTTTTAAAAGAGCCGCAATAATTTTAAAATTTATAGTTTAGAATGAGGTCCTCTACGTTGTCGTTCCTCCCATATAGAAACATAGAAATGGATTTAAAAGAGGCTGCTGAAGGATGATCAAGGTACCAAACGGTTAACTATGGCTTCTTTGGCTGTAGTTTACTGATCCTGTTTAATATTTAGCTAAACGAGTTGCAAAGTATATAGACAAACCTGAATCAGGTAGGTTGCGCTTTCAGTACTTGTCCCACGCTTATTCTGATGAAGCGTGGGGATGCAACATTCCCATCTCCACACCTCGACCAATTTTGAAGGCAGCTGGCCGACTGTTCCAGTCGGATCAGCGGTAAACTCTTACTTTTTTTGTCCAAAGCATGCGGCACCTATCAAAACTGGCTTAAAATGATTTTAATTACTAAGTGTAAATTTTTAATTTTATTTTTATAATATTGTTTAACTTTATTTGTCAAAAATTTACAATATTTTTGCTGACTTATATTCATAGTGTAACCACTAATTCACACAAAACTGCTTATTAGCAGGCCCCAGCTTCCAAATGAGATGTTGCAGTATATGAAAGTGCAAACCCTGAAGTACTATTTAGTGAATGCCATATAAATTACAGTTTGTAGCTCGCGTAGTTATTACGTACCACCGCTTATAAAGTCTGATGGCCGTTTGTGGTTCAGTCTTCTTTCGGGAGATTAACTGCCTTCGCTCTCACCAGCTGGTTTCTGTGGCACTCCACTGATGCGTGAAACCTCTGATAGTTGTACTGTATGGAGTCAACGATCGATGGTACATTTAGATCTGTGTGGATGTTGTTGTTCGTTATATACCGCGGTGCATTGGTAATAATTCTTAGTATTCCATCTGGAACCGCTTGACTTTTTAAAAATTTGGATAGAGCCGCTGATCCCTATATATTATATCCATTTAACCATATGGAAAGCATAATTGTCATGTAAATAAGTCTTTTTAAAATTTTCGGGACACTTGAAGTTCATGCTATAATGAACTATAATTGTTTTAATCGGTATCTTAATTTTTGAACTTTATAATAGAACGACAATTCCAATATGCAAATGGTTCAATAATTAAATTGTATGAAATAATCTTATACGTTTATCTGGATGTTTTACGTTTTGGAATACTACCTTCCTTTACGCATTAAACATTTTTCACATTTACTGTGCCTTTTTCCGATGTTGGCTGAATTTAAAATTAAGAGACTTAAAAACATTATTAACGGATTCCAGTTTCCAACTTAGTACGGCATTGGATCTAATTATTACGGGCCATCAAGAAACAGATAACTCCGGTGAAACACAACGGAAATGTTTAAATCAGCCGGATTCCGTCCCCGTGAAGGGACTTAGTCAAAAAAAAAACAATGACTTGTAAAAATTGTCTGGGAACACGAGTCTACGTGACGACTCCGATGATTATAATCGCGGAATCGTTGTGTGCTGGCAAAAAATTTGACCCGATACACAAACCGAGCATCATTTATTAAACTGATCACGTAATTTACAAAATTTATAAATAATATACCATATGTATATGTTATCGGAAAAGTTTAAAATTCGGCATTCGTTTCGAATATCACGTGAAAGGCACGTGACCTTCAAAGCGCATCTCAGGCTTAGTATTTGTCAGTTGCACTTTGCGGTATTTCCGGGATCATAAAACTCGCAATTTTATTTAAAATTATTTTTTTACTTTGCTCCATGAATGTGTTTAATACGGTAACTCAACTTAAAGACTAGTCCAACAATGGACCTTGTGGACTGTGCGTAAGAATATTTACTGTAAACCAAACATTAAAGCCTAAAACTAAAGTTTGTTCGTGTAACGGGTGAGGAAGATATACAACTTAAGTGTGAGAACTCAAATTAAAGATAGACGAGCGAAAATTTACATTGCAATCTGCCCCGGGAATTGTGTAAAGGAACGAAAAGCATCAAACCCGTGATTTCCGCGTGTCGAATGTAGTCGGAAAATGAGAGGAACGGCCTGAGAAAGAGGGACCAGAGCCAAAGCTCCAAACAGCAGACTCAATGTCCGATTGTACACGTAAAGAGGAATGTCAACAAACGGATTAAACAGCAGCAGCAGCAGCTTCAGTTGCGATGGCAAGGGGAAACAAACAAAAGCCCTGACGCTAACGGACGGAATCCACCAACCAAGCAAACAACGCATGTTTTTGGACTTCCCGTAATTTGATTTCTAACCTCCTTCAGAAAGGAAATTTCAAGATAACGGAGCTGTATCGTGTATAAAGTTAAGTATTTCAGGAGTAAATACTCTGTCAATTCCAATAAAACTAGAAACTATATATTCGTTTCCTCAAACATGAGAGAATCAGATACATGAAATTAATTTAAATTGATAAAAAAAACTATTAAATGAATCATGTCATCCATGAAGAAACGCCCAATTCTCTATTTTCATAAATTAAACGCATATGAAATGATTCTACATAATTTTTATTATAATATTTACTTGAAAACTAATCGTTGAAGCACAGTTATGCAAAGTTATTTGAAGAAAAATGAACTGTTATATTTATAGATAAAAGTTGTGTTTAAATGCACTCCAGTATTGTGTTTAAGCTTATGTATAATTGAAAACATTAGAATCAATTTGGTATTTATAAGAGCAATACATTTTATCAATGTCGTATGAATTACTTATGAGTCGGTCCGTGCGATATATTTGACCTAATTAAGTGACTTTCGGAGAGAATCCAATTCCACAATACTGCGACGTTAATGAGCCTGTCAAAAAGGGAAAATTAACAATATTTTGTGGGTAACAGCCTCAAACGATTTTTTGGGAACGGTAAGAATAGAGAGCACTTTGATTATTATGTCTGACCTCCTACAATGGTGTTCTAAATAATTTATATATATATATATATATATATATATATATATATTTCAATATGATTTGAATTTACTATATATATATATATATATATATATATATATATATATATATATAGTAAATTCAAAACATGTTGAAATTTTTGACGACTTTTACCTTCGGCAAAAGTGAATTTGAGTAATAAATGATTAATAGCTTTTAAGTTTCTCCCTTTCAGAACTATGATCCTATAAAATGATAACTATTTTGTGGGAATGACAGAAAATCCTCCCTTTATATATTGAATATCTCTTATTACGATGAATTAACATTTTAGTCAGTATTCATTCACTATAATCGCATCGGCCAAGATGAGGACTCGTATAACGATTTATGGGATCACAACCTAGTTTTCTCGGAAATACTTCAAATTGCCTGTGTTTGATGTGTCATAATTTTTCTTTGAACACCCTCATTGTTGGAGGCATAAAAATTCTGTAGTGTTCATTTTTCTCCCGACGGGAATGCTTTTTATGTTTTGTTTACATGCAGTATGCAAGCAGAGGGATTTAGAACGAAGTTATTATTAGCAGTTTGCGTCCCACACTAGGTGACTCATTTGACATGCTTAGAATCGTTTACACAAGGCTTTGTACGGTCATAGGCGAAATATTGTGTGAATTGGATCACGGAATTGTTTTATTAAAGTTGCTATTAGCGAAGTATTAATAGAAATTTTATGTGTGACTGTAAAATGCTTAATGATACTCAACGTTTTAACACTAAAATAACCATTCAACTGTTAATAAAGAATTTTAAAACTACAAAAGTTAGATTAATCCGTAAGTCAAATGTTTAACGTTTTCATTTTATTTTCTCTTTCCGAATTAATACTATGTTAATTTCGTTTTTTTATCGTCAATATCTTATTGTTTTGTAAATTAAACGTCATTACGTATTATTTTAGTTACAAGTCGAATGAAATGAAACCAGAAATTATTTGTTTTTAATTTAGAGAATTTTAACATAGAGTGAAAGATAATTATTGATACTACGTATGGCACAATTAAAGATAAAGTTTTCTTAATATTTACAGACTATAAAACATGTTCTAACCATCAAATATATGATGAGTGTTATGAATAACCTTTTGAATACACATTCGTCAAAATAATGGAGCTCCCAATCCTGAATGCAATAGTACAGAGATGGTATCAACTTTTTTCTCTTCCAATTGAAAATAATATGAGCCAAAATAATATTTCCAGTCTTTAAGAGACAGTGTGTTGTAGGAATATTGGATATCAGTAAAGGGAAATATAATGAATACAGTTTATTGAATAAAATACAATAAAAACTTCTATTGGAACTAAAATTGGCTGATGAGGTTTTATTAATCAACTTGAAGAAAACAAACCATTATATTATGAAGCAAAATATCCTTCAACACTCGGTGGGTAAGTCAATTTGTAAACGGACCGTTAATTAAATCGTTTAAAATTGTTACGTGTTCCGTTAAGAAGTGCTTGATTATAAAACATCAGAAATCTTCTAGCTATACCTTTCTTCACCCTCGGAAAGTGACCTTCTTTGACTTTCGGATGTATTCCTTGTTATGGGCTGTTCGAGACGAACACGTCTGACAATCTGGACCTGTAGAAAGCTAAGAAGTTGAAGTGTTCAATAAATTAAATTACTTTTTAGACTGAATATTAACTTGCAGGGAAGTAATGTAATTTAAAGTACTTGAAGATAGAAAACGGAAACAGGCCAAGGCATGGCGAGGGGTAAGCTGCGTCCCCACAGCAAACTCCTCTCCCGTCATCGGAAGGGCGTGGGACAAGTACCAAATGCCCGACCTACCCGATGCAGGTTTTCCTAGGGTTTTCCCTGCATTTCTTTAGGCGAATGCCGGGTAGGATCCTTAAACCATAGCCCGGGGGCCCTAGTTAACCCTTGGCTACCTTCCTCTACCCTTCCGCATCCCCCTTTTCTAATCCCTTAATATGCTATTAAAGGGGAGTTGCCCAATGTGGATCACCCTCATGTAGCCTGTTGCCCTAAAAAAAATATATCAGTAGATGCCTGTGACGAATATAAATACTTACAAGTGTCAATCGAGAAAAATATCATGATGGTAAAGCATTTGTAACAAAATCAAAAATAATATATTGTTAAAATTGAAGAGGCAGGCAATTCAACTATGCGGAAAGAATGTAGACGTAACTATTTCTTACGGTAGATCACAAAATTTACTTATTTTTTAATCATCATAGAGGAGTTTTTAGAAAAAAGGCTTGAAAAATAACGTAATTTCCTAAAAAATTAGAATGAAAACTACAAGCGCAGAGTAACGATTAATACAGACTGATATGAGAAATAAACATGATATTGTATTTTTCTGAAACAATCGCTGATAAAAACGAATAACAACGCACGACAACACTACCGTACCGTTCGATACGTAAAACATTAGATAAATTGGTAATAGCATGCCCATGAAGAGGAGACATTTTGATATAAGAAGTGAAATATGAATTATAAACATGTACTAATATTATAGGAGTCGCTTACTTTGAGGCTGAAGTAACTGGGGGAAAATATTTTAACGTAGGTATGTTATTAATTAGTATTTGTCTTGACAAACTGGTGAAAGGAAAGCAAATGTATAAGAACCCGGAAAATATGTAGTTTTCATGACTACCTCATTCAGTGTGATAAACCATTTTATTTATAAATTCCATTATATATTGTCTATTTTCTAAGTAATAATTCATAAAATAATTTTATATTAATTTAATGACATGTATATTAAGACAAATCACAATAAAGTTTCTCTTGAGAGAGTAAAAAGAAAAATGTAGTGAAATCCAGCACTATTATTTTATTTCGTGGATCTATTGTGAAACAGATAATTCACTTTAATTACAAGTCTCCCCAGAAAACGTTGATATTCGCATCAGCAGTGAAAGCACAACGGAACTGATGAATTGCAGCAGCTCAGTCTCTGCCACATGCAGTACGCAAACCTCGACTCCGGAGAGGAATACCTGAGTATTTTTTATTCTCCAGTGTTATTTTTACGAACACCGCAACTAAATTTCCTGCGCAATTTGTTCAGTAGGGGGGAAAAGTTCACTTTAACGTAAATATCTGCGGGTCGCAATATGTGACATTTGCAGAACGTTCCCAGGACCTGAGTTTAACAGATGAAAGGAAAATGAATGGAGGCTAATAAAATAGACATCTAGTGTTAAATTCATAGAAAATTATTAATTACTTTGGAACGTCAAATATTAAAGTTCTATTGGAGTTTAATTACTCTTAAAAACTCCCAATTTTTGTTTGTAAATAACTGCAAACATTTTCTCTAACCACTAAAGGCTTTATATTTTAATTCAACATAATGTTCTCCCAAAATGAACAATTTTTTTCTAGTAGTAGTTTATTAAGAATATTTTACATAAAATGTGAAGAATTTATGACAAAAAATCTAAACCTAGTTTATGGTAAATGATTCAAAAATCAAAAGACATGGAAATTTACTTTTTGAAAATATAACAGCCTTATACCAAAGGTTTAATCAGTAAGCAATATATAAAAATACTTTTAATAATTTTCGCAAAAATTATTTATTATAATCTTTAATTTGTTTGGAGCTTACGGAATTTGTAACAGTCATCTATTATAAAAAATTATACATATTAGACCCTTTCAACTTATAAATTCATATAATCTAAATATTTCACAGCAAAAGACGTTTTTTTGCTAAAATTTTGCAAATTTTCAACTAAATAAAAATGTAAGTTCACCTCGACTAAACTGAAAATTAAAAATTTTGGAATAACTTATCATAACGCTTTTTTTATAAATTGGGGACTGATAAAATTTATTGGGTAAGAATATAAACAATATAATTAATTTCAATTATAACTTTTACCTAAATAGCTTACATGTGATTCAAATAATTAAATTTGTCTTCTAACACGGGAAGTTACTTCATTAAAAAGTTTGAAAGTTTATAAAGTATAGAAAAATTGAAAGCACAGAGAGCAAAGGCAATGCTGCATTATTAACTTGAACAAATGTATTTAAAACTGACATTTTCTCCTATTGTCCTTAAATTAAAATACGGTAATTTATCTGCGTCAAATGTTTTGTCAATCTTTTATGACTTCTAATCAAAATGTTATTTTCTATATCTTTTTAATTCACACAGACACATAGTGATACATATAAATATGACATGTTTTGAATATTCTGTTACTATATTTATATACAAACTATTTTAAAAAAATAATATTTTCATAACTTATTATATTTCTGTTATACATCGCTTTTAAAACGTGATTCTTTGAAATATAAAAATATTCCACATACTATTTGCTTTGATGGCTTTACGTCAAGATTTTTAATCGGGAGTCAAATGTTGAACAGTGGAATTGCGGAGTCTAATACCTGACCGAGATCAAGGCAAAGTTAGGGGGTTCCCCCGAGCCTAGTCTCAAAGTTGGCAACAATTCGTGTAGCCGTCGAGCCCCTGGAGGAACAGAGTTATAACACAATACAACTTTGACAGGACTGGCTATCTCGTTTTTACATCAATTTTTATCCGCCAAGGCACTTTCAAGATGAGCAAAATTTTTAATTAATCAAGTCCGTCTGTTTCTAACACTACAGTTAATTAATATTTTTTTTATGTATTCGCTTTCAAATCCAGGCCAAAAATGTTCAAGAAAACACAGAAAAAATTAGATGTATAACTAGATGTATAATATAAATTGAATGTAGCGAACGCTTTAATGATTTTAATTTCGGAATTTAGTAGTAATTATCATTTTCCTTCTACTGTCGTAAAATTTTCTATCGCCGAAGTTCAACTTTCGGATTTTTTATTTCCATCTTTGAAACGCCTACCTTAGATTATTTATAAATGGCGTTGAAACCTACACAAGTTATAACCGCTGAGAAATGCCAAAACCAAAAATGAAGGGAGGTATTATATCACTATCAGTCAAGATGATTTTGAAGCAGAGGACACGTTTTTAAGACTCTATTCATACAAAACAGGTTTAGTAAAAAATGGAATATTATAGAAGAAAGTTTCTACAAGTCAGGAAAATACTTTAATACTAGTAAGGAATTTAAAGCTGGTTTAAATGAGTTGAATGGGAAGAGAAATGGAGAGTTAAGTTTTATACATATTAAGTTACTGAAAGTATTTAATGGTACTTGAGAGAAAGAGATTCGAAAAATTTGACGAATTATAGATATAGAGACAATTAGGTGTATTAATGAGATTCCAGTAACCGACAATTATATCGATGAAATACGAACAATTATCCTTTCAATCTGACAGCCAATTCCAAGCATTGGCGGTACCACGCAATGAAAATCATCTTCTAAAATGTCCTTGAAGTGAGAATTTTAAAAAAATCTACAAATTATGACTACATTTTGAGGGAATTTTTTTTAATTTTTCTATGCCGTAACTAGTAAAATTAAGATGTTAAAGTACATATTTATAATTATAATCTTGCTTTATATTATAGTAAAAATAAAAAAAATATATTCTGTCTAAGTATTGATTGAAATGATCAATAAAAAATGATTAAACCCCATTTCAACATCAAGTATTTATTACATAAATAACAGTTAATTTATTACTTTCAGACATTCAGTACCAATACGTTTTCGCCGTAAATTTGTAGTAATTCTAAGTAGTTTACGTTTTATTAAATAGAAAAAAAGATTTATTTATGATCATGCTTATTCATTTAAAAAAATATTATTCTGAAATTATTTTTAAATTTTATAATTTAGGGTTTTACTAATATGTGGTAACCTCAGTTATTTTTCCGTTTTATTCATTAAAAATAGAGAATTACTTCCCATAATGCCTACATGGTGAAACAAAACAGAGTTGATAACACGATGATTACCTGGAAACAGTTTTATTAATTATTAAAAATTTATTACTAAAATATTTTGTTACATAATGTACTTTCTTTTTGCATGCGAGGAAAATATAAATCGTACACGGTAGACAAGCGATTCTGTTAAAAAAAATTGTCAATTTTTTCTAAGAGTGATATGAAGAACTCTTTTCAAGAACAAACGTAGCTTCTTTTATTCGTCCAGAGGCCTGATTGCATTAAATATTGGTATATGTATTAAACATTGGATAAACTCATTTCGTTTAAGCTTTCAGATGGAATTGTTTTGTTCTTTTAAGTGTCTGTAGTACTCCCCCGTCCCACGAAACTTCCAGCTGCAAAACAATTCAGGTGAGTTGGCCGCCTTCCTCCACTGCAATCCCAAACAAATAAATTATAGCTTATGCGGGCAACTGCGGGTAAGCAACCGCATCTCTACCACACGCACATATCACTACATTCATCCCTCCAGAATGACGCGCCGCAAAGATTATTTTAACTCAAACGTTACAGAAGCCGCTTCCAAGGGATTTAGATGGAAGTTAAACGGTTAAAATGATTAAAAGCGTTACAACTAATTTCCTTTAGATTGAGTCTTCTCAACCCTTATTTTTTTTCCTTATCCAAAACTCATAACTTCCTGTATATCTTGCATGATCTTTGTTTATGTTTTGTCCGAAGTCCTCTGTGTTTTTAATTATCCAATCAATATTAGTATTAAAATGAAAATTAACACATCTGATTTGAAAATTAATAATAAAATAAAATAGCCATATACAGACAACAGAAGTGTTGATATAAATACCACACAACGTTTCTCGAAACCTTATCCTTTCTTCAGGTGCCAAAAAAAAGTATAGGCAGGTTATATATAGGGTAATCCACAGAGTGGCAACTCCCATCTTATAGCATAGGAAAGGGACGAAAAGTGACGATGCGGAATGGTAGGGAAAGGTTTGGGGGTAACAGGCTACATAAGGGTAATGCACGGGGTGACAACTGCCCTTTAACAGCATATTTGAAGGGGAGATGCTGAAGGGTGGGGGAAGGTATCCAAGGGTTAACTAGGGTCCCCGGACTATGATTTTAAGGATCCTACCCAGAAAATCGCCTAAAAGTGATGCAGGGAAAATTCAAGAAACACCTGCATCTGGAGGTCGGGCGTTTGGTACTTGTCCCACGCCCGTCCTATGACGTGAGAGGAGTTTGCTGTGGGGGCGCAGCATTTACCACTCAGTGTCTTGTCCAGATTAGGAGGCAGCTGGCCGACTATTCCAATAGGAATAGCAGACAACTCTTACCGTATTCCCAAGGTCTGCGACCCCATACATCTCTCTATAGGCCGAGGTGCCTCGACTTGTTGAAACCTTAGAGAGAAGACAAGGCATACCCAAATGTAGCCTCGCCAATTATTATTTTTACTTATAATAATCGTCTGATACCTTTGAGTGTCCGTGTGCTAATTTAAACTGGTCTGAAACATTTATTGCTCGCTTATTTCATGTGACTTCTAAAATGTCAATATTATCGTCTACTATACCGTCGCAGTTTCCATTCAATAAAATACAACTGGACTCATCCCTGTTCCAAAAACACATTCTACTTAAGTTCCAGTTGTTTAAAGTATTTTATGAACATAAAATTTTATAATGAATGAGTAAAACCACAGATTTATTTCTTATATTAAGTTTTGCCTAGAAATTCAACGCTAACGTGTCTGTTGGCATGGAGTAACCTCGAAAAGAAAATACTAGAACAGTTCAAATGAATATTAATTTTGCAAATTAGAAACCAGAAAAATTGGTCGGAAATATATTTAAAAAATTAGAACATATTAATACAAAACTTTATTAATACTTTTTCATTTTCTTTTTTAGTCAAATTTATACCTGACGAATTTGGGTGGTTTATTTATTTATAATTTAATGAAGTCAGATAAATATATCTATTATTAGTTTTTTTATTAGCCTTAGGCTTCATAATTTTCCAAATTTGAAGATAGGAGTGGGGTTAAAAAGAAATTTTTTAAAAAAATTCATTTTTGGCTACCGAAAACTGAATTGTGCCTACTTATGTACGAGATAACTGAATTTTCTTTGAATTTATAATTACTAAAGCTGGGTGTATGAATTTCAAATTAATAAAACAATATTGACGTTCATGAATTAATAAAATATTTGCATGTTTACAAATTGCAGAATATTATTTTACTTTTTACCTTCTATACTTAACCGTAATACGTAATATTTTCTGATAAGATCGTAACGAAGCTAGGGGATTCGGCTAATGCCGAATATATATTCTTGCGTATTAAATGAGTTGAGAGAAAATACATGACTTTTGCTGTCTTTCAATTTATTGGTTGGATTTTCAACTTCGGTTTTCTGGAAGCTAATATACTTTAGTTTTTATTTATTTTTCATGATCGAATTGGAAATAAAAAAAATGTAAATTGTTTTATCTTAGAGACATTTGTTTTTCCGGTACAGAATATGCGCGTTACGTTCAATATTTTACCACACAGTGCAGGAAACTGCTTTCCGTGTAATGTTTCGTGCATATAGAACGTCTTTACAGTTTTATGATATAAGTGCTCATTCTATAAATAAAATACACGTATTTAATTATTTCCTTGTGTACCATTTTAATATAAACTTCTTCATTTAGAGCTTTTACTTTTTTCTTGCTATATATAGTCCCGTGGCAGAGTTCCCTAAAAAGACGACAGCCGGACTGTCAAATTACTTGACAAATTGTGTGGATTTGGCGAGGCTCGCTGCCAGTGTGCTGCTCACATCCTCGCTTTTCCTCGGAACTTCTTAGGTAATAAGGAAGGAAGCATCCCTTGTCTCATGTAAGGATTTTATATTTGAATGCTTCGAGAAAACCAATCATATGATGATGTCCGATCGTCCCCGCCGCTTTCCAAGGAGGCAATCTAGTTGGGTCGAAACTTTAAATTGTATTATATTGAGTAATCGACGATTTTCCGAGTATATCGCCTAATTTTAAAATCGAATAACAAATGATTTTCCTAGAAGACTCTTTAAATGAATCTAAAAAATATCGGGAAAATCTAATAAAATATGCAAAACTGTGGATAGAAGCTGACAGCTAAAAATAAAAATATTCTGGCAGACGTTCCACCGAAACGTATTTTTGATAATCAAATGAACAAATAACTTTCCAAGGGTTTGTTATGTTTATTTTATATTTATTTTAAAGAGGTATTCCTATGACATCGTTATATATTAGAATGAGCTCATATTGTAAGAAAGATCTTACTAGAAAAATTGATCCTAAATATTTTTATTTTATTATTCACTTTAATGTGGTACATAAATTCGTCTCAGAAACATAAATATCAATTTCTCATAATTCAACACTATTTTGGTGTTTGATTTTATTAAAATATAAAATAATTGTCAATTAATCATCACTATAGAAAAAAACAGAAGTGACTTCAATGGTTTCTAAGAATTTAGGAACGAATAAGTAAAAACAACAGCCCATGAATCAATGCATATTTTTTTAATTGTAATTTCTTAATGCTTCAAAAGCTGCCAATATAAATTAGATTTTGAATAATCTTGGCTTACAATAATAAAACGTATTCTAGTCATATTCCTAATCTGTTACTGAAGTCTCTAAAAACTGCTTTGATAGATCTTGAACTATTATGAAAATTAATTCTACCATCAACTGATGAATAAAATTATTATTTCCTATCGAAATTAAACTAAAATGATATACAATATTTACATTTAAAAATGATCGTGAAAGAAGTAATATTTATCTCCATACTCTATAAGTGAAAAATGGTGGTGCCTACTTTGGCAACGATCTGAAACGCCTGAATCAGAAGTTTTCCAAATTCCGAAAGAAGAATTTGGAAACTACACTGTCAAAGTGAAATAAACTACCTCACACAATTAACAGATGTTCGTATTTGCGCAAACAACAAAAGGGAATTCTCATCATAAACAAATGTGATCCTCAGTTGCAGTTCTTCACGAGGTCTGAAAGCAAATAACACCTTAAAACAATAATTACTTCTGACCTTTACGACTACGAAGTTTTTATTTCAATTACATTCACTTGATTAAAACATTAAAATTATTACTGTATTGTGCACTCAATATTCAATACTTCGACTAAGAATGATTGGATTCATATAAATAGTCTGTTCTTCAATAGAGACAACATTAAAGATATAAACTTTTTGATAGAACAGATATTCAAACAAAACAGAAAAGAAACTAGATTTTTAGAATTAATAAATAAATAAACTAGCCATAAATAAGCGCTAAATAAATACCGTGCAACGTTTCTGCAAGCCTTGTGCTATCATCAAGTGATTCAAAAACTCAAGAGGCGTAAGAACGACACACCGCACAAACCAGGTGACGAAGCTTTTGAATTCATCACCTGTATGTAGATCTTACGACGCTTGAGTTTTTTTAAAATATGATGAAAACAAAAAGGCTTGCAGAAAAATGTGGCGTATTCATTTAGCACTTTTTTGACATTTGGCTAATTCTTCTTCTAATTAGTATACTTATAACAGAGACGTTATATATTTTAATTTAAACTTTCCATATATAAGAAAAAATTTAATGACTGGCAAATCACTTAATACAATAAAAATATATTATCACGACGTTTCATCCCTAGTTTGGGATCTTATCAGGCGGCCAATTTATTTACATATCGTAATAGTAACATGTTCCAGCTATAATTTTTTGTTTTAAATTCTGATGCTAAATATTGTTGTAAATATTTATTTCTTGATAATTTAATAATTCAAACCTTAATAAGAATTCATTTTTCTAAATACGTTAAAGAATTACAATAAGTTATATCAATAAAATTAATTAATTTCGGGAGACTATGTTTTATTCCGCGTTCTTATGCATAAAAATATTTTTTTAGGTATATCGGAAATATTATTACTCACTTTTCGTAAGTGTTTGTACAGTCCACGCCAGAAAATATGATCAAATTTCTATAATATACCAAGCTGTACAACTTTGTTTGCGGACCTATTCGACAATTTTTTGCTGTGAGAAAGGAAAGGCTCTACAAACAGTTTTCTAATTAAAATATTCTTTTGCCTCTCTCGTTTTTATTTTAAATATATGTATAATAAATAGTCGGAATGGCCGTAGAAATTCTGCGTAATACGTGTCTCAACAATTAATGAGGTTCTAGCGAATTTCCTCGAAATATATAAATTTTTATGATATGAGTAGGCTTTAAGGCAACTAACTGCAAGGAATGCACATGCTTAAAATTTTTAGGTTGGTAATAATAGATATTATGAAGATTCTAGGGAATATATGAGCCAAAGACACAGTCTATTAGTACGTCAATATATGATTTATTACATGAATCTCTCTTACGTCAAAAATGTAATGCGTTATATCTGAAATACAGCGTATCTTTAAATCATCGTTGGGTTTGGGATGCACGGTATTCTGGAGTGATCTGTACACAAACGCCTTGCTCTATTCGTTACATTATTAATTTTTTAGAATTAGTTGAACTCATGACAATGAGAATTCCTATGAAATAGGTGATTCTGACACCGTTTCTATTAGATGACTCGTGTTTCCCGGATTGTTATAAATAAAATCAGCGATATCCATAACACCGCATTTAACTCCAATCTCTTTTTTGCGTTATTTTTATGTAACGCCCCTTCAACCCTACCCCTAAGGGTGCTCGTCTCCTATGTCGAAAGGGGTTGAAATTATACAGAAACAACATTGGGAGAAATACTATCAATCTCATTAACCCAGAAAATTACTTATTCGACGCAATTATCGGTCGTTTTAGCATGTTTGAAATTTTCTACCCCCGTCCACCCCGGCACATGCGGGTGGTAATCGTATCTTACTCTACACGTGCAGAAAATTTTGTCTAAACTGCTTACTGCGTTTAGATTTGAACATACACACATACTTGCACACATAGACGCTACACACACACGCACAAACACGCATACATTCAGTTAATTTTATTCATAAGATTCTTGTTATGTTAAGATTCGTGTACAAATAGAATACAATGTAGTTCTGCAAGATTTATCAATATATTTTTTTATTAGAGACAGATGTGGCAATTTCACAGTGCCTTTAATGATTACCTACATATCTCGAAATAATTACATGACAATTTACAAATACTTTTATTTCTTATTCCTATGTTAATTGTTAAATAAAGTGTCGTTTAAGATATATGTTATGAGTATACTTAAGTTCCCCAAAAGACATATGGCAAAGAAATTACTAGCCGGTACTGGTTAAAAACAACGTTTCCCAAACCAATTATTATGTATCCACCGCATGGAAATTCCTTCTCGTCGCGCTCTGTTTATTCTTAATTGACTTACCTGTTGGAAAATTTACCGGACAATTTCCTTAACTTATATTTATTTTTATTTTCACTAAAAATTTATTATCATGGAAAAAATTTAAACCATAATTTTTTCAATTCAGAGACAAATTTTTTTTCTGGCACTATATGCAGTGAAATGTAAGAATGAGAGATGTTCTATGGTTCCAGGATGGGTGAAATGCCTAGGAAAAATATTTTATGTGGGACTTATAATAATTTATATGTTAATTTCATGATGACCGAAATTGGTATTTTCTTGTAATACGCAATTAAGTTTGGTACTTACGATGAACGATCTTTAATTGAGTCGTACTTTATACTTGCCTATTTCGAAAGGTACTTGCGTGTGTTATTATAAACGATCCATTCGGTTCTTGATTCTAATTAAAATAAATACAATCTCTCGTTGAGATGATCCCAAGAGCTTGAAATACTGAAGTCACTTGAAGCAAATTATTCTCTGATGTTAATCAACTCTTGTTTGCCTTGCCCCAGATAATGTTCCAAGTCGACCTTAAACCTCGTCCCTGACAAAGAATAAATCGTTCATGAAGCGTAATAGGAGGAAAATGAGATGTTAGGAAATTATTACGTTACAAGTAATAGCGAGTAAGAAAAAATTTAATACAACTTAAAAAGCGCCAATTATAAAAATTATTTAAATGTAAATTCTATGATAACAATGAGAAACATTACTTGTTTAGAATAAACAAAAAATATTTACTATTAAAAATTATAGTTCCAGCCATTACTTAAAGATGTACATTTTAGCAACATTTTAGTTTCTGTGTGCTTTAAATTAAACTTCGTGTGGCATGAAATATATAATACGTACATATAATTACGGCATGTTTCTCTGTATAAACATCTGTCAAGTGCTTGAGAAGCAGCAAAATTAATTAGAGAGTTCATAAGGTCTTCTAAACATTAATCGCTCCCTTTCCGTCGAGAAGGTTTATAATCAATGGAATCGGATATGTTTTCAGACTAATTAGTCACTTTACGTAAAGAAAGCTAGAATTGTATACTCTGAAGGAAAGGAAATCTCCAAGAGTTGCAATAAAGTACCTGTAATTCTACCACGTAATAACGGAAGTCGGGAAGATTCTAAAAAATTCAGGTCAAAAATACTACGTCCTGCAGTCCTGAACAAGGATTAGAATGAGATAGCAATAGTAAAGACAACTTGAATGACTTCGTGGGAAGCTGGCTAAAGTGACAGACGTAGAGGAACGTATTAAAAATCTGAAATGGCACTGTTCAAGTTCCGTGAACGAAGAAAGTTTTAACCTACGGTATATACACAATATTATTTCGCTATAACAAATACGTAGGGAATATCTCTGGTGTTTATCTTAGCAACACGCGTTAAAAATCAGTGAGATATTTGTGTATTAATTTGTTTCAAATATTAATATTTTATCACAAAAAATGTTCAGTTATACACCGAATAGATACTAAACAGATATTTAAATAATTTTATTGTATGAAAACGTATTTTCCTCAAAGCTGCTTAAATGAGACACTTTATACGTTGACGCTGTTGTGATTGTGACTGTGGAGACTCGTTTGGGAATTTTCGAATAGTCTCCATCGCCAGAAAAGGAGTTAGCAGACCTTACAGGAGAGAAGAAATGAACCAGAGAGACGCCCCCAAGATCTCGTATGCAGGAGCCACAGCTGCGGAAGACATCCCAGATAGGTCTCAAGCCATCGTGATCGATGCAGTTGAATCAGAAACCACTGATGAGTATCTTTTATCTCTTTCTAAAATTAAATGTCCATCAAAGATTCGTTATTTGACTAAAATAGCGAATAGCAGGGTCTGTGCTTTTCTAAGTAATAAAAAAGAAGTGTAGGAACTAACAAGTACACATAATAAAATTGTGATAAACAACCATACTGTCAATATACGACCACTGTTGATAAAAATGACTAGAATAATAATTACAAATATATGACCTATTTTGCCAAGCGAACTAATAGTCAAAGAATTAAACAAACATGGGTATGTCATGTCCTTTCGCAGAGATTTCTTCCTGGATCGAAAGTTCGTTCTCGCCCTACCTGAGTCGATCCTTCTGCATTATGAATATACTTTCATCAGAATATTCGTTACTGTCGAGAATGATTATTGTTATACCTCACGTACAGACAACTAGAAGAACTGGAGTGAATAAAGGAGTTCCACAAAATTCAAGATCGAGGCTAGTGTACGAGCTTACCAGGGAGACCTTCCTAATAGAGGATTTAAGATATGATCCGATACTACCAGCTGGTTCCAGCTTCAGACAGCTCTTACAGGATCTAAATGAGAGGAAACGGAACATACCGGAGGACTTCTATTCAACATCTGCTATGCAGGACAGGACATGGATGGAAGTCAACCATGAACTACGCCACACGAAGACGAGACTGGCGATCCAAGGCTTTCACCATAAAGTGTGCTTAAACAACGTATTTCATGAACCAAAAGACGAGTGTGTGTGTGAATTGTGTTTAGAAGCTTGTGAGAGATATCATATTGTAAAATGTAAATCTCTGAACATGGAGGAAGCTCTATCGTAGCTTACAGCAAGGAAAGGTTGTAATGTAATGCACGGTATGTGTGCGCTTCCAATATATTATTGTTATCTCTGCAACAGAAAGGGGCACTATGCAAAAGATTACACTCTAAATATTAACCCGACATCTCATGCTACAGAAACATCCTCATTGATAGTACAAGAGAACCAATCTGGAAATAATCCAACTGCAGAGCAAGTAACACAACCAATTCTAGTTTCTTCCAAAAACATAAAAAAAAGAGAACTTCTGCAACTATCTCTAATGACATTACCGACGTCTCGGGTCACCGATTCATCTCAAATGATAGAAGTAGTGGAACAACCTGAAATTAATTCAAGGGAAGTGCAATTAACACTACCACTTCAAGTTGTTTCCAAAACAATCGTCAATAAAAAGAGACCTTCCGAAACTCTGCAAGTCAGAAAGGGAGAGGTACCTTCCCAGAGAGCTCTGGCGGGGGCTACCTTTGGAGATGCTCTCACATCTCTCTGGTTTTTTTGAACTAAGGTTCCCACATGCCGAGGCACCTCGGTCTGTTTTGAGAGGTGTATGTTCCGGGGTCGCAGACCTTGGGCATGCGGCAAGAGTTGTCCGCTATTCCTATTGGAATAGTCGGCCAGCTGCCTCCTAAACAGGCCAAGGCATGGCGAGGGGTAAGCTGCGTCCCCACAGCAAACTCCTCTCCCGTCATCGGAAGGGCGTGGGACAAGTACCAAATGCCCGACCTACTTGATGCAGGTTTCTCTAGGGTTTTCCCTGAATTTCTTTAGACGAATGTCAGGTAGGATCCTTAAAATATAGCCTGGGGGCCCTAGTAACCCTAGGCTACCTTCCTCTACCCTTCCGCATCCCCCCTTTCAAATCCCTTCCTATGCTATTAAAGGGGAGTTGCCCAACGTGGATTACCCTCAAGTAGCCTGTTGCCATAAAAAAAAATTAAAAAAAACTCTGTAGTCAGATCATCGACATATCGGACATTGTGATTTTCCAAAACACGAACAACCTGCTATAATTAACCCGACAAAGATAACTAAACAGATGTCATCTACGAAGAAATCTCTGAACATGGAGGAAGCTCTAGAAGTGCCAAGGGACTTATATAAATCGGAGAGAAGGATCTCAACTTAACATTAGATCAAGCTAGAAGTGTAATTGTTAGTACGTCAGGAATAAAAAACTGAGAATTTTGAAGAAAACGCAAGCCAAAATACTGATAATTCATTTTCAAATTTTACCTTAAAGATTATTCTCAGTACTCCAGAACAGATCGGTTTGCAGTGTAAGATATATAAATATTCTGTACGTAGTATGAAGCGTATATACAATTTGTTTGTATTTTTTTTACAATTAACGGTATGAAAAACATTTGAATGATTGGTACTAGAACATTGAAGTAATTTACCTATTTTTTTAAATGGTACCCGCAGTGAATTTTTGTTTTCAAACAAAAAATATAGAAACAATCATGTTCGTTGTTCATGACTGAATTTTTCGTGAAGAAATTTATTACGATACATATCTAAAAAAAATTCCTGTCTCTTGCATTAATTCTTCAGTTTCCTGACTAACGAATCACGGGCAAGAAGTAAAGTAATTTATAATAATTCTGTTAATAGTACCGAGGTTATGGAGAAGGCGAGACTAGCAGAATGCAAATACAATACTGTGACGTGGAATGACGCTAGTTTACACTAAAAAACCGGGACGAGGAACACGCATGGCACAATAATCATTTAATTTTTCACTTTACTTACTCAGCAGTAGTAATTAATATTTTTAGGATAGCTTACTTTTATGAAATAATTAAATGGAACCTCATGGTAACATCGAATTCCTGGTAAACGACGATCCCGATGCGTAACCTTCGATTAAATAAACAATTACCTTACCTCAGTAAACAGTAGCAGTAGACACAAGCGCATATAGTAATCCACAGTAATCACAAACCATCAGCCGCGAATTAGGTTTATTTACGTTCAAGCACGCCATGTTTGTTTATTTTTGTATTACTAGCTGACGTGATTGGTTTGTGCAGTGTTTCATTGTAACTCGGAGATCGTCGAAAAGGTTTCACCGTTTATTATGCTTAGATTAATAGTAGTGTTTAATTCATAAACTATATTTATTTCAGAATCCCAAAATCTACATTTCATCCTCAATTATTAATACTACTATTGGGGATATTCACGTTTAAGTCAGGGAGGTTTTAGCCTTAAGCGTGTTTTAGATTTTGTATATAAACCTTTTTTACTTTATAAAACAATATCTCTTGTTAGCACGTTCTATATTTTAATTTAGTACTTTAATGGGATTTTCCATTATAGATTTAATTAACTTCTTTCGAAATCTTCAACGAACTGTCATTTTCATTCTAAGGCACTATATACTAATATATAAATATATACAACACGTGGGAACAACAATTTATATAAGCAATTTAATTAAATAAATTTCCGAATGTAACTTAGTATGATTTGTTTTCTTAAAATTAATATGACAAGTTGTAAAAACTATCTGAAAAAAAAATCTAATTAGAAACCGTCTTACAGGTATTTTTTTTTCTTATACTAAATATTTGAAACAATCAATGTTCTAAATAAGGTTTAGCAAGGACGTATTCATTCATCTGTAGAAAATTTACGTGAATACGAAACTGTTATGTATGTCTGGTGAACTGTGTGAGACAGAATTGTATTAACCGTACTATCAGTTCCATTGTGCAACAAACGACTTGGCAGCGCTTTCCCCCATATTTTACTCGATTCTCCAGGTACGATCACATTACAAGATAAACTCGAGGTTGAAATGTGTCTTGTGCAAGTTAAGTTCATTTAAAATGCGTTACAGCGTCTTAATAAATTAACTGTGAAAATTAATTTTGTTCTTATTAATTTATATATCTATCGTATTTGACAATAAATTGGGCGGTAAAAAATGTATTTCTCTGTTTCCTCGACTGATTCCACGCAGGTCTATGATTATTTAGTAGACAATGAACCTTTTTTATTGCAAATAAACTCTATAATAATTATAACTCAAACGAAACCTACTTATGTAATAGCCAAACCATACTCTGGAAAGTAATATCTTGAATGTACGGAAAGTGACATTTTCCGTCACAGAATACGTGACGTGAAATTATGTGTCACGCATTTTGTATTGTTCTAACCTTTCCAGCCAATTCTACATTTGCAATTTCTCTGTTTTCCTCGATGTATTATGAATGAATGTCGAAATTTAATCACAGTCAATTAAGATGTATTTCATCCCACTCCTTTTTACCTCAGGCTCCAATATTAAATATATTGTAAACTCCTAATTCAAAGTAGTGTGTCTATTCAATACCATAAAAACAAATTTTTCCATTTTTTGAAGAGGTAAAACATGAATTATTGGCGGGTTTTGTTTTAAAAGAAGAGCTAGAAACAAGGGAATTATTTTTATTTGTCAGCTAGTTTACAATTTACAAGAATTTCATTGTAATAAGAAAAACGTATTCTCGGTCTTAGCGTGAGGTGGGCGATCGTCCATTGATCGTGCCCTAGTATACCATTGTTAAACTTAGTTTATTTAGTTTGTGCTGCATCTCTGGATTTAGGTCCGTTGATCACATTCTTCTGAGTCTTCTCTCTACCTCTGGCGGATTGATTATTTCTAATACTAGTTCTTTTTTTTAACTGACGATAAATTTATTATTTTATTTTAAATATTACAGTTGGTTTGACAGTATAATATTGGTACAGATAACATGAAGGGATATTTAATAGTATCGTCGTATTTGGTAGATGTCTTCTTTACCTTTCTATTTCATCCAGAGGACGTTTCCTTATACTGGTTCATTATCGTGTCCTTTGATACGTTCGAAGTAGAACTCTAAGAGCCTCTTCGTTTCCTTCGTAATAAAGTTTTAACTGTCCTTGTACGATTTTGACGAAAAATTTATAATAAATTGGAATAGTTAAGTGCAAGTATCCATATTAATATAATTTATAACATTATTGTATTTATTTTAAAAATTTATTTAAAGAGACATTTTTAATTATTAATTAAACACAATATATATAATGTACAATTATTAAATTAGGTTTCCCATCAAATGCTATTTCTCACTTTACATTATGTGGTCAGGAGTTGAAAAATTATAAATGTTTACATTTACTTTTTGATATTTCATCGAAAATAAATTTTTCTGACATGCTTCAACTGATTTCAGGAAATTTCTGTCGACAATAAAACGCTGTTTTCTACCTATTATTCAGAAAGCATAACTGACTTTCCGAATGTCATCTCTGTTATTCACATTATTAAAACTAAAATTATAGTGAACTTCACTGAATGAAGTTCTCTTTCCTTCCGTCTCACACAAATTACCATCCAACTAATGGTTGCTTTCTACCTTCACTAATTTATTTGTCTTCTAAAAATCAAATCTTTCCAAACTTAATAATCAACTCACTTTTTGGTTTGCGGCCATTCTGCCTTCGATGAAAGGTGTTTTTAAAATTTCACACACTTGGACGATTCTAAAATAATTAGTAGGGAACGTCGAGTTCTGTGCCACATGACAAACGAACACCAAGTCATTTTTTTGTATACCGGAATATTACTATTTTCGAGCAGTACATTGCGACAAATTAATTCTAGTATTCGCTTTATTGATCCGCGATAGAAAATTGTCGCAAAGTGAAAAAAAGTCTTTTTAGTCTGAATTTTAATCGCGTATAATATTCATCACAAATTCCCAGCGAAAGTGGAGCGCAAATTGTGTTACGGATGCTGGTACGCGAAAATAGTTTTGTTGGAAAAATTATGTTGTCCCAGTATTAAAACACAATAATACACAAACTATTTAAAGCAGTTATTGTGTGGTCCCATAAGTGAAGAAATGAAATTGGCGTAGATTCTCCTGCAATTTAATATTTCCTGTAATATAAATTACATACGGAAAGCAACATTTAATATTGTTTCTCAAAAAAACGTCCTTAACGTAACTCGATTAATTATAGGCCCATTTGAAAATAAATAAAGTGCTGCAGTGCTTGACAAGATATTGGACGGGAAGTGCAGGCAACTCACGTCCATTATCGAGATCCCCGCAGTATGAAGTAGAGCCTTGACAAATGTCGGGCTCATGCGTCCTCCAGTCTCCGGCGCCTCCTAAACATCTTCCATCAGTCATCATCATAGCCGAGTAATTTGTTTCCCTTATCACATGTCTTTGCTTTCTTGCTTTCAAGGCTATTTTTCACTGTTCACCACTTCACTCTTGGCCTTTTCATCCCTAAATCTCCGTCGTCTCCTTTCCGTGTTCCTGGCGTCGCAATATTACGCAGTCAACCCGTGAAAAAGTGCCCATCATATTGTCCCAGCCTTTCTTTTGCCCGAATGCTTGAACTTGGAGCTGACAGCAAAAATGTTTTTATTTACTATCTGAGCTGTAGTGTGACTAACGAAATTTTCGGAGTGTCTGTATAAGTGCACAATAAAGCAGACAGTCAGACATTAACACATATTCCCGTATAAATAGTTTTATAGAAAATGAATAAAGCTGTACCCACGTAAATGCATTTAAAGTGATGGTGATTGTCAATTGAACTGTATAAAATGTATCATGTTCAATATGTTTTGCTAGGAAATAAATTGAACCACTAGGATCGATCTCCATTACAGATTCAATTAAATTTTTCTTCTGTAGCTTACAACGACTTATCACATTTATTATAACTACTTATATATGACATGAAACAATGAAATAAAATAAATTGTTCTGTTTCTAGAATGAATATAACAAGTCGTTGAAATATTTATAAATAAATCAGTATTGGAGTCTGTCCCGGAGGTTCAATTTATTTCATATTCAATTAAAACAAATCTATTTTACTTCTAGTATATTCATCTGTGATTTATTACTAATATTTTAACACAAATTTTCAAATTTTTTAATTCAAACTATAATAATACGATTTACTGGTCTATTTGGTAAATTCTGGTGTTCTTAAACTACAATTTATAATATGTATCTCTTCTCGAACGAGAAAGCTTACAAACAAATGAATAAATTATTTACTCTTGAAAATATGCTCCAATCAAATATATGTCTTTGAGTACATTCCACGTTGAACAACTGACTCAATGGTTCATCGACTATATATATATATATCGTAATGATAAATTTAATTAATTGGTTAACCAGCCAAATGAAAATATTTTTGATAAGTCATTTAATAAATAACAGGTATTGGGCGTTAAAAAAGAAAATAATTTAATTGTAATATATATATATATATATATATATATATAAATATATATTTAAGTTCCACTGAATATTTAAATAAAGTCCCTGTTTCATATATTGTAGTAAACTTCAACTCCCACAGAGATAATTAAAGATATTTTTTGTACACTTATCTTTCATTTTTAATTTTTTTTAATCACAAACACAATAAAAAATTAAAAACATTTATTTACTTACTTTTTTATGCAACTGAACTTCAATGCTTGCAGCTACATTTTCCAAAGACACTCTCACCAAAAAAAACTCTCTAGCTTCAAAGATTCACTAACAATCCAGTGACATCTTTGCCAAACGTATTTTTACAACAAAAGTTTTAATAATACATTTATATAATATCATTGTATATTTTAAATTTTTAGATTACCAGAATCAAATTTGTGTTCTTTACTCTCTCTCTCTCTGGGCATTATATGGATGTGTTTCCTTTATATAAAATTAGAGTTATATAAAATTAGAGCTATATAAAATTAGAGTTGAATAATTATTAAGTTTTTATTTTGCTAACAGAGTTCAAGTTTCTCTCACGGTTTTCATAATCCAATTCACGTCTCCATTTTTAACGTGGTCCTACTTCAGAGAAAAATCTTATTTCAGCCAGGACAACTATTATATTCAAATATTGCAGAATTTTATTTCCTCTACATATTTATACAATTTATTAATGTTAATATAATTCATAATCGTTAGAAACAAAATCAAAATGCAACTTTTATATCGTTGACTTGAGGGAGTCTATCTCAAGCATCAACTATTTCTGCCAAAATATTTCTGCAAAGCTTGTATATAGTGTTCATTTTATATATTATAATATTTTGTGTTCATTACAGTAAATGAATTTGTTTTTTCGTTACCATAATTAAATTTGTACTCATTTCAATATATACCTTCTTTTTGTGTGTGGTTTGATTGACCAGAGGAAAGCAAAAAGGATTGAATATGTGTAATACTTCATTTAGCTCAAGTTTTCCTATTATTTTGCTAGTCATTTATCTATTAGTAAACCTTTACACAGATATTTTATATTGTACAATTTTAGTCGATTGATTGCAGTTGACTTCTAAAAGTCACGTTGATGCTGTTAGGCATATATTCATGCCTCATCGTCTCTCTTATCCGTATTAGCATAAGGAAGCGTAAGGAAGATAGCTGGATAGGTCCATTTAATTTACGATGCATCAGAAAATAATTTTTGTTTCGTAAACACGGCGGTCCACAAATCTAAACACAAGATGTTGCGACTTGCCCACTTCTATCTCATGTGTCCTCGGCAGACGCTTCATGGCGACGTTCTGCGATAACATCCGTTTATCTGCAACAGTTCAATACTGTTCATATGGCGATTGTAATCTTTCCGGGATACGCCTACACGGCAGAAAACCTTGAATTATGGGTGACCCAGAACCGGAACATATATTTGTAAAGCTAATAGGCGCTTTCTTTCTTCAAACTTTTCATATACAGCGGAATTTTTTATAGTAACATTTAAATTATCTACTCTTTCTCAGTACAGGTACAGTGATTCCTTACACACAATTCGGTATATTTATACATGTTTGGCCTGTAAGGACTCGTAATTTAATTTTACTAGTATTATTTTAGATTAGTCTTTATAATTTTGTGAAGGTAAAGTAATAAATATGATAAATAAAGACAATAGAAAAGAATAAGATTTAAAATTTAACGAAAATATTGGGGTGAGAAGGTAACAACCAATGAAAGAATAAAAGACGGTGAGGGTAATGTTATATATAATGTTATATCGAAATTATAAGAAGAAAAACGCAAAAAGGCTTTGCGTAAATAATTATCAAACTATGAACTAATAAATAAATTAAAAATAATATTAATAATTTCCTCAAGTTTATGGAAAGTCCCAGTAATATTATGACCCAAAAATAATGATTTTTTATAATTTATTGACTGATTCGTCTCGAATACCTTAAATGAATTGTAATAATAATTTTATAAGTAAAGTAAAAGAAGAAAAAGTATTTCAGAGAATTATTATGAAAATAAAAAAATAAAGTACAAAAGAATATTAATGATTTTTACAAGTTTATTGAAAGGGTCCTAGAACAATTATGGCACAAAAATAATTATTCTTTCATAATAATATTTTACCTTAAAGGAATTTAGATGTCGTGGGGTAATGTAAATCAAAAAGTATACGAATTATGCTAGTACTTTCCCTTGAGAGCATCGCGTCAGCAAAAGCGTTTTATTCGAAGCCAACAAGTCTCGTTGCTAGGCAACCACGAGTGGCCAAGACAAAAGAAAGCGACCACATTCAATTGTCTGGCGGGCTTCAAAAAAACTCTGCTTCTTTGTTTGCTTTCTGGCTGCCTTACTTACAGTAATCTGGAAAACGGTAATAATTCCAAGAGGCCAGATTTTTACACATTTCGAGTAACATTGTCACACACTTTCGTTTTTCCACTGTACTTGGAAAGTCAACGAAACGACTTATTTGAAGGGCAATAAAGAAACTGTGCTCATAATCCCCATAAATGACGATTCAGGTGACGAACATCCCGCAATTGTTTGTTTGATACTACAGAGTTTAAAGATCAAAATATTTAAAAGAAACTACTTTGTTGAAATTACTAATATTGTGACATTTCCGTTGTATTTCGTACTTCCTTTATTATTTTATTAAAATTTATGGATAATGCCAGTCTGTTACGTTTAATATGCATTTAAGATTACACACTTAACAATCAGTGTCAGATATTTACGGTATAAATACTAAAAATTGTATTATAATTGAATCAGATGGAAACGTTGTAGCCAACGCGGAGATATACAAAAAGGGAGCAGAATTAAATCTGTCTTTTAATAGTTTTTCCGAGTACGTCCGTATTTGTAAGACTTTTCAGGCTTAATTCTGGTGATATGATTAATTCACCTTGTCGAAATGCATATGATTATAAAACAGTAAAAAATTTACCGTGTCTTTGTAGGATTTTATTTTGTCACTGCAGTAATAATGTGGTTTAATGTTATAGGTATCAAATTAAAATAATTAAACTTCGATTTATCTAAAAATCGTTATTATTAAAAAAATGAAATTACTAAATTTTACCCACAAACTTAAATTCTCTATTCGTGAATTTATTAACCAGACAGATTAATTTGGTGATTATACGTAGTAATTAACCGTTCCGACCGCGTTGCTGGTGGTCCGACCTCTGGTGAAGATTCCAGACTTCTTTTCACTTAGATTTAGATTTATTATTCGTTCCATTAGTCCTCGGTCGAGGAAATAGTATACGTTATAATATAAGATTACATGAAAAGAATAATTATTACAAATACAAAGTTTAATAAACTGAAATTGTACTTTACATATATATATATATATATATATATATATATAATTTAAAACGACGTTAAACATTGTGCTTTACAAAATAATATGATTCAAACTACATTAAAGATTTCAATATGACAGCAATTAGTATTTAAAGAAATGATAAGTGTTTTAATTCATCTTCAATTTCCATTCGACGGAGTTTCCAGTAGAAAATCTTACATCGATTACCGTCAAACATAAGAAAGAAAATAAGTCCGCAGTTAAATTCTAGAATATTATCATCGTAAAATAATAACGTACCTTGATGGGATACCAGAAAACTATTTTATTAAAGAGGGTCCTATCTATGAATTCCTTGAACGAGTAATATTCTCCATTAATTAACAGAGATTTACAACTCTTTATAAATAAATTTTGTATACTTAAAGTTTTTATTTATTCAGTAAGACTATTGAATAGATTTATCCCGGAATAACGAATGTTTGATTAAAAAAAAGGCTTAGGCGATGTTTTCTATGCGATGTTAAGAGCGATTTCTAGTGTTTTATAAATGATTTGCTCCGTTTAGGGCATATAAATTTATGTTTCTCCAGGCAAACTTGAAAATTTCTAGAATATACGTACAAGGAAATGTTAAAATACCAAGATTCGGAAACAAAGGCTTATAACTGAAATTACAATCCGGACCACATATGATTCTTACGCCCTCTTTTGAAGTTTAAAAATTTGAAATTTTCAATGTCGTAAGACATGACAATGAAAATATGCATGATATGCCATTTTATATGTAGATATATCACTTTCCCGAGCTAACACGCTTAATGTGAAGCAAATTTTGCTAAATTTTCCTGAGAGTTTATTTATGTGGTGATTCCACATCAATTTATTGTTAATCAACAGACCAAGAAAAGGTGCGTGCTCCGAAATGTTTTCCGAATTAGAAATTAAACTGTTTTTGTTCGAAGATAAGGTAACGGTTTTAGTTTTCTCTTGATTAAGAGAAAAATTATTTGCAGTGAACCACGGATTGAAACGGCTCATCGCAACCTCTACTTTCTCACGCAACGTTTCCGAGTCGCTGTCCATGATTACCAAATTTGTGTCGTCAGCGTAAAGGACTGATTTTAAGGGATCGAAATCATTCTGTAGATCGTTAATGAAAATGATGAAGAGTAAGGGTCCCAAAATTGAGCCCTGAGGGACACCCCAGGTAATTGTTTCCCATTCTAACAGGATGCTCATTTCCATCAGAGTTTACAAACGCAACTTTTTGGCACCTATTTTGCAAGTAAGATCGCAATAAAGAAAGGGGAACTCCTCTGATTCCTTAGAAATCTAATTTTCGGATTAAAATGTCATGATCTTTTAAATCAAATTCTTTAGAGAGGGCAGCAAAAATTCCAGCCACTTTAAGTCTTTCGTCGAGTGCGTCATGAATACTTGGAACGAAGTCGTATGAAGCCGTGTTGGTGGATTTACCTCTAATAAAACCATGCTGTGATGTGGAAATAAATTTTGTGAGAAAAGTTGCAGTTCTCGTGTGTACTGCTTTCTCGAGAATTTTGGAGAATATTGGCAAGAGCGAAATAGGGCGATAATTGGAGACGTCTGTTGTAGAACCCTTTTTGTACAATGGCATAACTTATTGAACATATCTCCAATTGTCTACTATCCAAACTGCCAAATGTGGTACATATTTAAAGATCGACCAAATAATTTGTTACAAGCATTGCTCCGCCCAAAATTATTCAGAGTAAAATTGGTTGAGCGTAATGCGGAATAATAATTTACTTAGCCTCGACGTCTATAATAGCAACTATCTGATTCACAGCTGGGCGTATTATATCTAAAAACAAATCATTGTCCTTTCACTCGTAAATGTTTTTCTCTCAAATATTTTTTTCGTTTCAGTCATTTACTTTTGAGACTCGTTCGGCTGTCGTTGTTCGGGTCACTGTTCCTTTCTCCAACTCTAGACGTCCGTTATCCGACTCTCTTATGCGTGAAAAATGGTTGCGTTCTAAAATTATATATAGTTATACATAAAGATGGTTGCGTAAGATAATATCTATGTAATTAAAAGTATAAACAACCAGTGTGACGTGAAAAAATTTAGTGGAGAACGTTCGCAGAATGGTTGTTTTGATTATGTATTGTTTTGACGGTCAGTGGATGCGTAGATGGTTATTTTAGTTCGGTCTCTGTCGTGTGAGAACGTTAAAGTTTGAAAAATCTTACAGCGGTAATGGAGGGTAGGAATTTGTCAGAGTTTATTCCTGAAGAATGGACTCTAGACCGTTGAAGCGTTGACATCATCCTATATATTGTGGTAATTACGAATATGTAATTGTTTAAAATACAAAATTTTACGACTTTCATTATCGGTGGCGTGAATATGAGGCCATTTCATTGTAACTTAAGGATTGTCTACAAGAATATGGAGCCTATAATGCTTGCTTGCTAAAGTTGCATTGTTGCGTCAGGGGGCACTGGGACGTACAGAACTTGAGATATTCAGAGTTGCTTGGACCAGGAAGGCGAAAGGTGTGTTTTTTGGAGTCCCTGATTCAAAGTTCCTTGTACCATGAGTGAGCAAGTGTGTTTAGGCAGCAGAGACATATTATATTAAAGTCCCGGGTTTTTGAATTACAAGTCGACAGACAGAAGTATTTTGTCTATTGCCATATTCATGCAATTATAAAAGTTTTAAAAACAACGTTATCAAAAGTTAAGAGCAGGTTGTGTTTGAAAACTACAACATCCTTAAATTCAGTGAAATATGGTATTTCAGTGATATGTTTAACAAAAATCGAGTGAGATCGAGCCCAGACAAACAGCTAAGGGTAAAGTAAACAAAAAAGGAATTCTATTAATTGTAAACCTAATGTGTAAATATAATTATCAGATTTCGTACTTCAATAATTTATAAGTCAGGAATTTTTTGCATTGTAAGTTTTTAATTGTCATTTTGTAAAAATCTTTATTGAAGGCCCGTCGGGCGGCTGGAAAATTAAGCCTGGGCACATTAAAAACTTGTAAAATTTCAATTGGGAAAAGAATTTGTTTTTATTAAGTTTATTTTGTTACATTTTTAATTCTTGTTTTTTATTAAAAATCCTTTTATTTTAACATTTAAATTTAAATTGAATAATTAAATAAATTTGTGATTATTACAATATATATTTATATATATATATATATATGTGTGTGTGTGTGTGTAAGTTTTGTAATACCCAGTTAAGAAGAACATGAATTTTGTTCTTATTTCATCAGATTTGTTTACCAACTCAGACTGGGGATTCTTGAGTGGTTTGTATATAAAAAAAGATAATAATAAAATGATGGATAAGTGGCTCTTAGAGAAGGGGAGGACTATAATTGGACGTTTAGCGGATCTTAGAGCTAATGGTTTTAACAGACATCTGGACGGAACCCTAAAAGGCATAATGACAGAAGTTTTATGGACATACAATTATATTAAAAGGAAATGTTTATTTTAATTGTATTGAGGGGCGCTCGTAGCCTGAGAAAGCCAATAGCTGTTGTTTGTTTGACGAACGTGGAAACTCAAAAACTGTGAAAACAAGGGAATATTCTGGAGAGGGGGAAACCAGATAAAAGAAGTTGGACTGGAGTGTGGTATAGAGCTGGACGGGAGACCTAACACAGTTGGACGGGAGACCTCAGGGGAGATGGACGTGAGAGTTGTAAGGAGATGGACGTGGAGTGTGGTAGCAGAATTTGTACGAGAAAGTCATAGGAGAGTGAAGTTCGAGTCAGCAGACGTCAGGAGAGATCATCGGATGGTAGGCCAAGTTATGGTGGCCGAAATAAATATTCATTCAAGAGGCAGTTTTAGAGTCGTCAGGAGAGATCATCGGATGGTAGGCCAAGCTAGGTGGCCGAGAGTAATCAGTTGGACATCAGTCATCAACAGTCGGTAGGAGTTTTGTCGAGGAAATCTGTCTGCCAGCAGAGTTTGTTGTTTGGAGGAATTCGTCGTGAGGGTAACGTCATCGAGAAGAGGTGGCTGTGAAAGCAAAGTGTGAGCACAACCTGGTGCTCTTTATACCTATATAAAGAGATTGTGTACTGATATGCGAGAGATCCAAATTGCATGGACCAGAGAGATTGTAAATTTATTTTTTCTGTATTCATAGTTGTAAATTCTTAAATAAGAGTAATGAGTCAGATTTCGTTTCATTTCGTTTTTCATTTATTTTAACAGCATTCTTTAATTGTAAATTTTGTGTTCCGTTTTCTTATCAACCCAGTAAAGACCCTGGATGACAGAGTCTGATTTATTAAAATGTATTCTAGATTAATAAAATTGTTTTGTTGATAAAATTTAATAACGTGTTTAATATATTTTCCTATAATCATAATTATCCATGAGAGGGTATTACAATATATTTATATATAGTTAGACTGATCGTTGCTTGGAGAAATGAACAATAATGTTCAAAGGAAGTTTTTTTCTGATTAATATTGTCTTCTGTAATCAATAAACGTAAACATGTTATTAACATATTATTAACAAAAATGTTTGAAGTAATTTATCGACTTAATCCATTTACGAAAACACGTAGCATTCAGATTATTTGCCAGTGGAAGCAATAAATAGTAAGGAATTTTTAACTATAATAGGAGTAGTTTTCTTTAATATCATACCAGAAACATTCATATTTTTAGCATTGAAAATATTCGTCGTTATAATCGTAACTATTTCGTTTCAGTAGAAATTATTGTATTGATAACTTTTTAAGTAAGATGTCGAGGCACTATAGAACCACATTGTTATTGTATTAGAACAAAAGACGTCGGTTGTTCCAAGCAAGTCGCCTGTTACCGTTATGGGCGCGTCTTGTTTGTCCGAGATTCGCTTGATTGTGCTCGGACTTGCAATGCGTGCCTTGCGTTTATGGGACCAACACAACACAAAGACGTTGCCGTCTATTTACAGTTCACGTCTTCGCTTTGAACCAGGCACAAAGGGACAGGCCTTCCTCGTCTAAGACGCTGCTGCCGGCGTCTCTCGAGCAAAACTTTCACTCACAATAGCGATTTATTCGTCCATTATACGCCAATTTCACGCTAGGATCAGACGGATAGCTGTAAGGAATTCCAGATCGGATCGAATGTTCCAGAAACGCATTCGATTGGAATCCCGTTGAAAAAGTGAATCAGAATTATGCAGCCATATAAGACCTCTGTCCAAGAGCGATGGAAACAGGTCAAGTGCCAAATAAGCAGGAGTTCAATAACGTAAGGTTCCTATACATTCAAACTATTTAAACTGAGAAGAAAAACGTTCAGTAATAAGGTTAGGCGAAAATGCGCGGTAAGCATCATTGGTATTTCTTGTGAAATCAAACTATAGCATTGTTTTTAGACATTTGTCTCAATTAAAATATAAATATATGGTGGAATTAAATACAGTTATTGGTACGGAAATTAATTATTGAGTTTGAGAATTGGAAATTCGAAAAAACTCCATCTCTTACTTTCTCTAATTATTAGTCTACCATTGTTTTATTATGAAGTGTCTTTTCTTACTCTTAACACACTTCGAATGTCCATGATATTGGTCGCTTTTAATCTGATTGATTTTTAATTCAAATATTATCCATGTATCTATCTTCATTATTCGTTACAAGTTCCACCTACTGACAATGTAATTTATTATCAACAACTGCTTCTTAGTAAAGAATTTGTCGGGTGTTCCATTGTTCTATAGTAGAAGAGATAATGAGAGATTTGAAGAAGGAGGAAAGAACGATCCTACGTTTCGAACAGCTCGTCATCAGGAAAATGGGTTAAGAGTCAGTCAGATGCGAAGGCTTCGATAATCCGACTCTTTGAAATAGTATGAATCTAGTATTTTTATTTAGTCAAGGAGTGTTCGGACTGTTGTGCTGAGCTCTGATTCTTAACCTCTCTCCCTGAAGAGGAGCAGAGTTTAATCTCCTTCCACTCTATCGTTATTTTTTGTACTATAGACAATGGAACCCCCAACAAATTCTTCACTAAGTATTCCAACACCACTCTCAACAAACTTCACAACCAGAATAACTATCTCTTTACTTCTTCAAACAAAAATTACATTCTTTTAATTCCTCAAAAATTGCTTATAATTATATTTTTCTTCGTGAAACTTAAATGTCGTTATAAAAGCGTGTAATTCCTCTTACATTTCGTAATTCTTATAGCAAGTAAAACTGGAGACAAGTAGCTTGTTGTGTCAAAATATTATACGTAGTCGTCCACGGGTCTGTAATTGTAGTTGAAGTGGGTCGGGACTCAGTTCAATACGAGCTTTGTTACTGCAACTTAGTAGTTTAAAAACTATTCTACAAAAAAAAGGACCCAAATAAATATATTCAGTTCCATTCAGAATATGCTGTACGATAAATATTTCATCCGTAAAAGTTAAGAGATAAGTACAGGGTGTGCTAAAAAGATGTGGCCGCAGTATGTAAATCTCGATCGTAAGAATACAATAATTTATTTTGAAGATTGATTTCCTTGCTCCAGTTTTTCTCCACGATAAAATAAGCACTCTGCCCCAACCCGACGACAATACTCCCCTGCATCTTCTCCCTTCTCCTACTGCGCATTTAATACGGCTTTCTATATCTCACGACCTGTATACTTCACCAAATATCTGTCATTTAATTTGAATTAGCCTGATAAATTTGAATTCCAACTAATTTATTTTGAATACTCTCAGCGATTAATTTGTTTCCGTTATCGTTTTTTTAAGTTATGCCACCCACATGCCACATAGATGTCATGAAGTCGTATTTTAATTTCCCAAATGTCTTAGTACTTCCAGAGATACGAGTAATTGGTAAAATATGTAAGTATGCTTCAAACTATTGCTTCTGTGTCGTTCTGTTTACCAGTTTAGTTTCAAGTGACTGAGTTAACAGTTTTTGGGGCCTTCATATAAAATGTCTGAAGACAAAACAAGCCATATACTAATATGTAATTTATTCAGTGAAATTTCCTTCTTTTTGTCTGATATGTTACTGATGGTCACCTTTTTTCCAGTAACGAGGACATGTTAATGTCGTCTTATGCATTCTATTTTACAAATTCTATTGCCATCATGCCACAATGCGCAACCTAGTACTATGGTTATTCTTGAAGCAATTTTAATATATTATTACAGTACCATCTCTTTACTGCATTTTCGAATTTTTAGTGTTGCTTCAAAAGTAGCTGATGCAAATATTAAACTAAATGTTAATATTTTTCATAATGTTTATCTCAGAATAAATTGTTACCAGTGAACTTTTTTATAGTAATTTCCTATTCGGAAATCCTACTCCTTTTTATAAGAAATATTTATACATACCATTCATTTTGAGAGGAATTTTATTCTAAGTTGCAGTTCTCATTTTTTATTAGTAGTATTTCAACCCGAAGATATTAGTAACGTGTCCTTTAGGGATATTTGTAAAGAATTCTAAGAAATATAAAACACGTTAAAACGCATGCGTACGCATAAACGGCTTGATAAATGGTTTTCACTCATATATTTGAGTTTTGTAAGAAACCCACCGCCGTGTTTGAAAGGGAAGAATTTATATGAATAAAATCCCTCTCTATTTATGATAAATATCAGAGCATCCTATACTAACATTCTGGATGAATTATTCATGGAAAGCCCACCTACTCTTGGCTTAAGTCCAAGCAATCAATCAAGCTCTCGCAACAGTTCATTGATTTGACGGAGGATTCCCCATTCAGAAATTTTAGGAGGTCGTTAGCGTTCAACAAATTACGGGTTCGGGGCTGATGAGAAAATACTGCAGCTTCTTCAGTACTGCATTTGCATTTACTTGCAGTAAATATGCATCTCAATTTATTGCACTAATTGTGCACGATCAGAGCTTTCCCAACCCGACTAACTTTATGAATAAAAAATATATGAATATAAACACAAAGAAATAATCCTGAGTTGGAAAAATGTAGGTTAATTACAGGTATACATTATGTTTAATTAATCATTTATTCTAAAACCTATATCGTGAAATATAAATTTTAAAAAATTGTGGTAATGCTAATGAAGTTGTTCACAACCTTTAAGTGTAAACATATCATCTCTCGTTAATAATTATTATTCAGAACGATTTTTGCACACCACCTTTAATGATACGGAAAATGTGTGTTTAAACTAATTTTTTGATTAAATGATGAATAAAACGTATATGATTCTTACAATAGACATGACTTCTCTACTACGGTATGTATCATTTATATTCTTTATACTACCCCTTATTCCTTTCCGGAGGCATTTATATAAAATTTCGTCTTAAATTATATTTAAATGTTAATTAATTAACAAATTTATTTAAATTACAATTTAAAATTTCTTGACAAAGGAATTCTTATTACATATACAATTTGCAAACCACTGTTTTGTAATACAAAAATAAATCTATCTCAGGGTTTTTAATAAATATCGAGGTGTTAGAAGAATTGTAGGATATACTTACATATACTTCTGGTTTATAGTAGAATATTTTCCGGTTATAGTTGAATATTTTTCGATTTTGTCTGCTTGGTTGTGAGTCCGGGTATCCGAAATCAATATTTTCTTTGTTGTTCTCTTCTCCATCTTCTAAAGAGGTGTGGGACATCAACTTTTGCTCATGGATCTCTTGGCGAGTTACCCTACTTGTCAAAAATAATGCTAAAAATCACATATGTCTCAGATTAAGTAAAAAAGCTTCGCGAGCATTATTTCCTCACCTGGGAAAACATCAACGTGGTCGAGACAATAAAGAGGTTATTGGCTAACTCTTGGTTTCCCGGTGAGTCTGCACATACATTGTAATAAAGAAAACCATTATTTGGAAATTTGTGCAGAATTCCTGAATATGGGCGCTTTACATCTGCTTTTGAGGAAATTTGGTTTTTTTTGTACTCTATTGTACCATACATGAATTTTTACTATTTAAAATAAAAATTACAGCTTGACTCGATATATGATATAATAAAAAAGATGGATTGGGCTATATTACAAAATTATTAATACACAATACATATATGTATTTAAAAAATAATGGAAGCTATTATTTACCTTTTAATAATTATATGTTTCCAGTGATTTCATTTAATATAATTCCTTAAAATAGGAAATTCTGAACTAAATTTCTAATACTTGGGATACAAAAAAAAGTTTACTTTTTCATTTCGGAAAACGACTTGCAGGAAATTTCTTAGAATTTGAATATTTGGGTGCAGCCGGTGGAGAGGAACCGAACTCTCGTTCAATACTCATAATTTTAAATAAAATACGCTCTCCATTCACTACTTATATCTACATTATATCTAACTCTTAGTTCAAATAATTTCTATTACTAACTAATAATATTAACTGTCTCTCCCCAAAATATGTCCACCGTCTTAATTAGGTTTATCTGCGATATGCTCACATCTCCACCACAACACTAGGACTGTTCGTTTGTCTTCACCAAATTTTCTCTGGGGAAAGTTCAGGCTTATTAATGGCTTGAAAAACGCGCTGTCAGTGTCCTACCTTTTTCAACTAGACAACTTTGGGTTCTAAATACATAATATTTGGGCGATATTTTCCTAATGGAGTAAACCTTTACCTGCGCTTAGACTCCGTTTCTTCTGACGCATCTATTGAAAAAAAACTCATACTTCTTATATTATTCTCATTTAGTTTATAATTACTAATTATAAATATCTGCGTTGGTGCGATTCCTCTACTTGTTTCTCTTATTCTGGTCTATTCTTTTCCCTGTACTGTTCGCATTTCACAGCAAAAAATTAGCTAATTTATAAACTTTTGTGTGGCCCCAGAGTCATTTCAGTTCCCATTCTATGACGTCACTCGTATATATTTTATTTTTCTGATATACAGTGTCTATGAAGGAATAAATAAATTGCGTCTGAATTGTTTCAAAGCAGAATAAAATCATAGTGGATAAAATAGTGAAAGGAACTGTTTATGAAATAAATCCAGGCCTACTGACTACATAGATAGATTTATTCTCCATTAACCCTCTTAAGATAATATAGGGTTCATCACAAATATTACATTACCTTGATTAATACAATATAAAATAAGTAAGTTTATAAATACAATACACACATTAAATGTAAAATGAATTAATATTAATAGTAATAATTAAGAAGATACACAAAAAATTCAAATCAATAAGGCACTGTTAACGTTTGACCAGTCGCCAATTTTATACAAACATTGTTTAAGAAACACGCACACATCACTTATCACTTTTTGTTATTCATCTCCTGCCGGTAGGTCCGGAGGGATGTCGTTATAGATATTTTCTGCAGAAAGCAGAAAGCAGAGGGAGGAAAACATAACCAAAAGAGAGAACTGGACACAGTTTTTATATATTTGTTACATATTCGGCAATTTTGTAGACAAGGCAGTTCAGCGAATGTGTGACCGATTCAAAAACTCGTCTATGGAGTAATAATTTCCATTTACAATAAAAATTTTACACTCAGTGTAACCTTAAAGAGTCAGCTGTCAAACATGCGAGTGTGACGTCTTAATAAAATAGGATGCCTCTGAAAAATCTATAGATTCAAATACCACAATGCGGATTTTTTCGTATATCATACCGCGGTCGCTATTAATTAAAATAAAAAATAATTAAAATTTAATGGTGTTGTTAAATGCAGAATGTAAACTCTACAAAAATAACTATAAATTAATAATAATAATAATTACAGTCAAAATAAGTGATAATATAAATACCACACAACGTTTCTGGAAGCCTTGTTACTTTCTTCAGGTGCAGAAAAAATGCAAGCGCCTAGAGAGACACAACTGCACTAGTTAGTTGACGAAACTCAAAAGGCGTGTCGCTCTAGACCAGGACGTCGTCTCGTTTCTTGGCGCCCTCCAGATATATAATCGTAATTTTCCAATTTTTACTATTTAAAATGGGTTTTTTAAGGTATTTCCATGAAGAAATGACCTTCCTTTATTTTTAACGCTACCGATTGAAAAGGGCCGAAGTTATGGATTACACATTTTAACAGAAATTTCCCTTAACACTTTCCAAATATAAAATCTATTCTAGAAAGAGATAATAGCGGTAAGCGTGATCATTTATCAAGGATCTTGAAACTCTCGGGTGCAAATTTGGCAATAGATTTCGACAGTTTCCATTGATTGAAACTGTAGTGATGTTTTTCAATAATAAATTCTCTTCAGGTGACGTTTTTGATCTTGGAAAAAGAGTGTGTGAAATATAAATCGTGAAGAATTTTAAATGAAAATTACAAAACTTGAAAAAGACTCCTATGATGCAAACTGCGACAATTTCTTCATTCTCGTAGACAGAGAAAAATATTCCATTGTTTTTTTGTTTTGTTTTTAGGATAACAGGCTACATGAGGGTAATCCACATGGTGGCAACTCCCCTTTAATAGCATAGGAAGGGTTTTGAAAGGGGGGATGCGGCAGGGTAGGGAAAGGTAGTCAAGGGTTAATTAGGGCCCCCGGGCTATAGTTTAAGGATCCTACCCGGCAATTCGCCTGAAAGTGAAGCGGAGAAGAGTCTGCTGTGGGGACGCAGCATTCCCTTCTCCGTACCTCGACCAGTTTAGGAGGCAGCTGGCCGACCGTTCCAATGGGAACAGCAAACAACTCTTACCGTTGCCCAAGGTCTGTGACCCCGGAACATACACCTCTCAAACAAGGCCGAGGTGCCTCTGAAGTTTCATTTTCAACAGAGAGCATAATAATAAATATGTACTGATCCTGCCTGACAGTCTACTTTTTAGATAACGCGTTAAGAGCAGCTACAGACCAGATTTTTCTCATCTTTCACGGAATATTCAGACACAAATTTTACATATGTGAGTAAATATTATTACACTTTTTTATAAGACAGAGTGAATTTTGAGTATTTTAATTATTATTATTATTATTACTGTTGTTAGCAGTAGTAATAGAAGTATTATGTGGTAATGCGCACGCATGAAAAGGTTTGACAGCTCTGCTCTAGGCTCTTGCGTTTTTTCTGCACTTGATGAAAAAAACAAGTCTTCCAGAAACGTTTCCTGTTATTTATTTTATTACTTCTTTTAGAATATATATATATATATATATATATATATATAGTTCATATCCCTTGTTTAATCAACAGATAAGTAACTGTGAAATTTTATTTAAGTGATACCATTTATTCAAGCCAGGCGAGGCATTTTGACCTCTAATGCCCTTAGACGCAAGGTCGAAAGTAGCTCTACGCCGTAGGGACCGAGTCCGCGGATATAATTGTCTCACGGGATACATCATGTGAGTGTAGAGAAGCCTGAATGACTGTGGCCGCTATTGTCAGTAGACACAAGGGTCACATCCTCAAATTGGCTATATTTCTTATTATTAATTTTCAATCAGACGTGAATTTTTCATATATTTCTAAAATTTATTTTGTAACTTAATTCAGTGTTATAAATTTTATAAAAGTTTTATGTTGAAAGAATATTTCATTTTTCTTTTGTGGTTTAAACGAAAAAAAACAACATAGAATTATCAAACATTATAGTTTAGCAAGATTAAGACTTATCACCACAAGTACATTGCTCTTCAAGCTCCTAAACTGTAATTATCAAAGTTCTAGAGGGGGAAAGCTTCATTAATTGAAGGACTCTGGGACTTCCAAGGTTTTCCGCTGATGGAAATCGTAACTGACTTTGTAGTGCTTTAGCATTGTCGGGGGGAAAAAATGTATTTTTTCTACTCCTGGGAAACCAAACGAGAATTGTTTAAGTAGTGTTAGGAGAAAGTTCTGAAATTAATCTCCATTTTTAAATGAGACTGCCCTTGGAACAATTAAAACCCATCAAATGCATATTTATCTATGTACGAACACGACGCAGCCACTTATCTGTCATACATTCGTATATCCGATCATAGTTATTAAAATAATATTGGAAATAAAAAGACCTTACACGCTGTTTTTAAACTTTGCAGCGGATAAGCGAGGAATAAAGGTTATTTGGAATGGCTCTGAAGAAGCAATAATAAATTCAAGGAATTATGTATACCAGGGAATATTGATGTAGGCAAATTTTTTTTCTCCGCAACGTCTCTAGAAAAAAAGTGGAATAATCTTGCTGTGGTGGAGTGCGCTCAGGGTACAGTTGAGACGCAAACAGTTAAGGAAAATTTACATACTCTGTATTAGAATTTTTAACGATTCCCGCGGTAAGTTTAAGTTCAAGGCTCTACTATGAAATTGATATATTAAATTGTTTCCGCTATCAATAAAATTAAAATATATGATTAGTATGCTTATGTTCAGATCTTTACGTTCATTCTTTTCTTTTTACGCTATGAAATAAATAGTGTTAGAGACAATTATTTTCTCTTTATACATTTATTGTATGACCAGAATCAGCAGGTAGGGAAGGAGAATTTAATATCAGATATGAACGTTCAGTGAAATTTCGTCGTTTGTGCGGGTTGAGACTAAATTACTGCAAACCATTAACTGTGAATCAGTTCCATAAGTGCATAGTGGTGTTCCTGAAGTTGAGGGAAAATCCTCGAGCAGCTCCGCCGCAGAAGACGGGGCAAGAAGTTGGATGCGACTGTAAGAGAAATTTGTGTGACGTAATGCTGTTCTTGCCTGCCCAGTTCAGTAACATTTCTTTTTGCGCTGTTCCGTTTCTCTCAGCCGGCGGAGTTTGTATTTCCTGCACTTGAGAGAGCGAGTTCTGTTAACTAGACTCCAACGACCTTGTCCACAGTTTCATTTACACTTGCCTAAAATACTCCGTGGGTTATGTTGCACTCCACATTTAGATCCAAGAATATGGATTGGGCACGTGCGCGGAGATGAATGTTTCTTATAGAAGTATTGAGTCCAATCAGGGAAAACTACAACTTCTAAACATAATCACGAAAATTAAATGGAAATTTTTTCACAAATTTTAAAAAGAATTAATTATTTTCGTACTGAATATGGGAACCAAATAGTCACTAGAAATAATGTACACAATATTGAAATCCTTTCCTCGTAAGCGAGAGTGGTGAAAATAAACTGAAAATCTATCTGTAAGAATATAAATAATTGGTATTGTCTTATTTCTAAATAATTCTATAAGCAAATTACTGAAAAGTATATGAACGTATTTTACGACATTTTCTCCTTAGTTTTAATCAGACTGCAAGACGTTACTGTAACTAATGTATTATGCTAAATAACACCACACATACGAATTGTCATATTTCAATAGATAGCTAAATATTGTTTTTATTCTGAGATATTGATAATAAAAATTTATTTACTGAAATTCAGTCGCAAACAAAGATTTTATTAAACTTAAGTAAATAATAACAACAATCTTTTTCCTGCATCTTCACACGAATGGATTTTAGACGTTGATATTACCTGGAGATCTTTTAATAATCATTATTCGTTATTTCTGGTTTTTTACTTTACGATAAATTACAAAAAAAAATATATGAAAATAAAAACATATTATCCAGCTTTCTAAATAAATTTACGAGTTTTGTTCGTGTGTGCGCTTCGCTGAAATCCTGACAACATGGGAGAGAGTTCAGTACCTGGTACCGCCCCATGTTGACACTCAATTGGTGTACGACGTCCCCTCTACATTGACATAGGTTCGACATCATTACATTTATATTTATTAATTGCCTACGTGTATGTTTTGTTTTTGTCTAAAGCTATCTACCAATCATTCTCGTCCAGGACGAACCTTAGTAATATGTCGAAACTTTGACTATATCCCGATTACGGAGCAGACTGTACATAGCAGAGTGCGAAAGCAAATCAGTGACGGTACGTGTCATCATCTGGAATTATTGGACCGGGGCTCACCTGTACGCATGGCAGGATTGTATTTTACTAAACGTTTTACTTAACTGTATTTAGTAAAATATTTTACGTTATTATTTTTCCTCGTTTGCAATAAACACTACCACAGTCGTGCGGTCATAGGAATCCACAATATCCTCCATCGCAGAATGTCTTTATCTACGACATATTATTCTCAGAATATATTTGTTTATTTTACGCTTAGTATGTAATGTTTTTAACGTGACGCTTTCGACTCACATTTCGCTTCGTTGAAAGCCAAGGATTTTCATAGAAGGTTTCACAGATCGAGGTACTTAGATTTAGAGCTATAAGAAGTTGTAATATGTAAACTTGCAATATATAAAATTCTACACATTTGCTAATAAACCGCGAAAATGTTAGTTACTTAAAAGTAATTAATAGTATAAATGCTGTGGAACATTATTAAAGATTACCAAATATCCCCTACATCATTCTTAAATATATTGAAATATTTTTACTCACACTTAAATGATAAAACGGAAAAAAGGAGAATAAAAATGCTCATAAATTCAGTTAAGAAACAAGAGAGTGATTCATATTCATAAGCAGACGCCACCTTCTAAAGACAGACTATGACTAGAGTACGGTGAAATTTGCAACTGTCGCAGTGTCAAACAAGTTAATGTTAAAGAATTATCCAACTATTATGATAAATGATTATCAAATGCGAATTCTTAAAATGTAATATTGTAAGAAACGCACATTTGAAATGTATAATTAATCTATCAAAATGTTCAATTGCATTTGTATTTTTGGAAATGAAACATAAGCCTGCGAGACGATTCTCTCGCAGGTAACCTGCGAGGGATTTTCTCTCGCAAGCAGAACCTTTTAGGAGAGATACGAAGGGGCTACCTTTGGTTATGCCTTTTCCTCTCCGTTTTTGAACTAAGGTTCCCACAAGCCGAGGCACCTGGGCCTGGTTTTGAGAGGTGTATGTTCCGGGGTCGCAGACCTTACGCATACAGTAAGAGTTGTTCGCTATTCCCATTGGAATAGTCGGCCAGCTGCCTCCTAAACTGGTCGAGGCACGGAGAAGGGAATGCTGCGTCCCCACAGAAAACTCCTCTCCCGCTATCGGAAGGGCGTGGGACAAGTACCCAATGCCCGACCTACCCGATGCAGGTTTTTCTAAGGTTTTCCCTGCATTTCTTTAAGCGAATTCCGGGTAGGATCCTTAAAATATAGCCCGGGGGCCCTAGTAACCCTTGGCTACCTTCCTCTACCCTTCCGCATCCCCACTTTCAAATCCCTTCCTATGCTATTAAACGGGAGTTGCCCAATGTGGATCACCCTCATGTAGCCTGTTGCCCTAAAAAAATGTATTTATGGAATCAATGTGAATAACAGCAAAACTTATGTAAATAAGCACACTATTTGTAATTTATTTATGGGTCGCAATGACCACGTTGTTGACGCGACCATTATAAACCTTAAATAATAATAATAATAATGAAATTAATAGTACGTAGAATGCGAAAAGTTGAGTGTAAAATGTTTATTCTTGAATTGTCATTATCAGAAAACATGATTTATAATGCTGTGACGTATTAATAATGTTATTTCAGTTCCAACTATCAGCCACACGCAATTTCTTTTCGTTAAATGAATGAAACATTTCTGTGGGATGCTATTTATTTAAATATTCATTATTACTCGAATTAAAACATTTCTTTTCAGAATTTACCCGTACTGTTTAACAGTATTTACAGATTTCTTTTTCTACCATTGTTTGGGATTAGCTACTATAGTCAAATTTCTTTCACACTACAATCTGACTTTCCACACGTTCCTTTCCGAAAATTCTGTTCATAAGAAAACATTTGGTGTTTAAAAACTATTTTGCGTATCGTAACCATCGATACTATTTCTCATGGCGGAGTGGTCGTTCGATTTAATGACTCGTCTTATTTTAAAACAATTTCAGTCCGTCGAAGCATAATTCTTTCAATGCTCTCTAAGTTTAATTGTTCCAGACAATTTTTGTAAAAAAAAATTGAAAGCAGCGTAAATATCACTACCAACATCTGCAGGATGTGGAATGAAATTCAGGTTCTTCATCACCTTCAGGCTAATGCTGGTTAGGATCCGCAAACTATAGCTCAGCGACCTTAGATAACCCTTGGATATCTTGTTCTCCTTTCCAAATACCTCTGTCGGTTCCAATCTTATGCTATTAAAGGGGAGCTACCAACACGTGGATTACCTTCATACAGTTTGCCACTCTACAAAAATCTTCGTCAGATTCTTTGTTCAAAACAATAATTGGATAACATTTTTATGCCAGATTAACTGCAAGAATTTCCAATAATATTCAATCCTTCTCTAATTTATCGAAACTCATGTTGGATATACTAATTCGTCTCATCTCAATCCACTACCAGACACGAAATTCCTGTATTTTTACAACTGCAGACCGTGCGTTGACTATTGATCAGTCTCGACGAATGTCCGCTCAAACTGTGTGAAGCCAATTTCCAGCTTCTTATTCATTATTTCCCTTACTACTTTAATGTGGTAAATTGTATTATCCCTTTTAGGAAACCTGAATTTTATACTTAGTTATTATTACGACGAGTAAAATTATTTAAATGTATTTATTTTGTGATCAGAAATACTCTATTTTTATGAAATAGTGTCAACTATTTGTCTCTTTCAATTTTTTAATAATATTTGGTACATGCTGCATCTTTTGACAAAACTTTCCCATAACTGACATTCAACGTCAAAATCAGTTGTATACGTAGTTTTAGACACACAATACCTACATATATCGTGGTTATGGTTATATTATGTCAATGTTATACCATTTTTTTCTTTTATATGCACAAATGATTGTCATCATCAAACGCAACCTAATCTTTGTTTAGCTCCAACAACTTTCATCCAATAACTTTTTATTTGTAATCCCTTATTGTATAAACACAGTTTTTTACTTTTAAGCAATCCCATGCATTGATTCTCTTTATTCATAAGTTTCCTTGTTATCCGATAAAATGACCTTCTATTTTGTCTTTATTTTTTAATTGTTTTTAATATTTTTTTAATTCAATTCGTTTATATTAATCACTTTTCCTTTCATAACTATTTTTTTCCATTGATATGTTTCATGCAATACGTGATAATCAGTATGAATCAATGATACCCGAAAAATATCAGCACTCCAACGTCTCCCTCTTTTTTTTCTCAAAGTTCCTGACATCGAAACACTCATTTTTTTTACTTTCGTCCACTATTACTGTTTCTGTCTTTATGTCCACTGGGTTTTCATAAAAGTTACATTACTTTACCTCTGAAATTAATTTAATATTTAATCCTTCGTTACGAGAAGTGTCCACACTTGGGAATTTACCACTCATATGAATAATGCTGAATTAATGTTGCAAGATTAAACGGTTAACGTATTTGACGTCAAATCATTTACTGGCTTGAATGAAATTAGATCAATAGAACTCCTGATATGAAACATTACTGCGACACTAACTGTACGTGATTCGACATCTCGCTGACCTTCAAATTAATGTGACTTCTGAACTCGTGAAACGCATCCCATTAATTACTAGTCACGATCGTGCACGCTCAGGAGATTCAATGGCAACCACCCAAACCATAAATATATTTAGGCCTATCTCTTCAATAATTTTTCAACTTTTACATTTGATATTTAGAATATTTCCAACCAATTTCATAAATTTTCCACTTTAATATGAGAACGACTGGTACATCTATTTATTTTTGTCTCACAATCGACTCCGAAATTTTTTGTATATGTCAAAGTCCTTGTAATCCAAATTTCAGACGCCAAGAATTTGCCTTCACAGGGATTTATTTTCTCTAGAATTTGATTTAGAATATTATTGCTAAGTACGTATTCCTTGTTAATTTAAATGGGAAACATACCTAAATCTAACAACATTTTATATATCTCTTTTATTTAATTATTTCTACTTTTGTTTGAAGTTATTATTAAATGTTGATGAAGGAAAAAAAATATATTATTGCCGATACAAAATATGGATAGAATGACAAAAAATAGACAATATTAAAATCATGCTGAAATTTTAATGTACCGATATCTGCGTTTATACGTCAGTTTTACGTTCTCGTAATATGATAAGTATACATCTAAAAATAATGTATTTATGAGTATTGTAAAGAATTATTTGTGTGGGCTGGGTTTTTACGTTAAATCAAAAAATTATTGACCATTAAAGAATTTGTAATAAGTTTATTACAGTTAATCATGAAAAACTCTTATCTCAGGCACCTGTGGTTTTTACGTAGAAAAGATCAGCTACCCGTACCAAATACGTACTGCTATTGTGTTGTGTTGTTTGCTGTAGCTCTCGTACCGTCGCACTGGTGTCTCCGCATCTCACAGCCGGCAGAACGGGTTAACTGCAGTGATGACTTTAGTCAGGACCATTGCAAGGCGTCGACTCAGGGGTTGACCACTGTCTAAGGCGTCGGCCTCCGGGATTGATTGCTGGCAAGCCGTCGTACTAAATTGTGTGGCTTCGATGAACTCTTAACTAACAAATTGTGGCCTCTTTCTCACGACGATTCTGCCTCGGACTATATCAGAGACAACAACTTGGAAAATTGTACAGCAGAGCTCATGAGATTTGTAGATCGGTAACACTTAAAACGTATACACGTAACGCAATACGGAGCCTCTCATAATCACATCCACCAGCTGCGGTGAGCGCAGAACAACTCTTCAGTTTCAAAAGCTTATCTCCGTTCCCTCCATTATAGCCTCCCATTCTTTTACGTTTTCCATTATTAGAAAACTTGGTCAAAATGTCAGTTTCACCGATTATTCCATTTTTACAAGAGTTATAACACGCAGATGCAGTTCCGTAGTCACCAATGGCCAAGAATTCTGTCAAGTTGAGTCCAACAATCGAGACAGGACACGAAAATTACTTGGATAGAAATATTTATCTCCTCCACCCCCACGCACACCTCGTCCAACATTTCACAGAAAGCAACTCCCGGCATCCGTCCGCCAATGCACGATTTCGAATTCTCTAAACTACAGCAAACAACACTTCCGAGACATGGCAAAACTAAACCAAAATACACGCGTTACAGTATTGAGATTCATAGAAGTTTCATGTCTCATGAAACGTACGGCGGATATATGTAAGAAATTTTGTGATGTTTTGCTTTTTAATTTTTTTGTTTCGGCCAATTTACCATTATTTACCATTATTAAACACAATGATTACAGGCCGGTGGACAATTACGTATAATATATTGTGACACAGACTAGCTTTTTACCTCCTGTTATACGAATTTATGATTGATAATGTTTTTTTTATTTCCACAAATAATCTTCCAGTTTTGATAATTAACTATAATTTCGTAAAATGTGAGTGTATTTGTGTTTAATTTCATCTTGTTTTAATTAATTCTGTGCAGTAATATAAACGCCTTCAAAAATATCTAATCTGAAATTTGAATCTCAGTCTGGGTAAACTGTACCGCGTTAATGAAGGCAAACAACGAAATTACTCGTTGAGGGTAACTTAAATATATGGGGAGACCCTGATAAGTTGAACTAACTAATTTTCCTTTTCTTCAGAGTTTCGGGAATAACTAACTACGAAAATTAATTCAATATTGGGACAGATTTTAAGTAGTAATTAATTATATTACTTAGTAAAACCACATTCTGGTCACTCATGTAATTTGCCACGCAGACAAACATTTATTTTCTTGTAATTTTCCTTAAGTTTATAAGTGAAATGAGAGTCCAGAACGCTCGAGGCTTTCAGATTTCAACTTGGCTCTAGGCCAAAAATCTTCCTACATGGAGGCACAGTTTAAATCTGCGTCTGGAGCTAATAAGCTGAGTGTAAAACCTAGCTGAACAGTGTTTCAATCCTGAATAACTTTCCCAGAAAAGTATTCCAGGTAATACGGTACTTGATGAAAATGTAAATGCAAATTAATCCCTTGTACAACTTTATAGAGGCAGAAACATTTAATAATAATTTTGAATTCATACGAATTAAAATATAGTATAATGACTAAAATTTTACTTCGGTAAGCTTTCATTCTCAAGGATTGACCAGGAAAATTATTGTTATTAGACAGGATTCATAGTTGTATAAAAAAGGTTGGTTTTCCCCAGTGTTGGTGCCAGTTTCTAAACGTAACGTATAATATAAATAATAAACTGATGTTTGATTAGAGTATATGTCAGTTATAGCCTATAATATATTAGAGATGTTTTCTTCGGCAGAATAGTTTATATTATTTTATGGTGGTGATTTATAACTTGCGTGTAGGAATATATCAGGACATTGTAATCTACATTGAGATTATCAGTTTTATAATTGTTTGCTTTAAATCAAGTTCGTCGACAGTTTCACTTTACTTTCTTTTAATAAAACAAGAAATACTTAAAATCACTTTATTTGTAATACAGTATTATGTTTCACATTCTAACAAGATATTTATTACTTTAATTATTGATAATATAAAAGAAAATTTATTTCAGAATGACCGTAAATTGAGTTGCTATTGAGTCTTCTTGATTCTTAAACAATAATTAACATTTAAGTGTAACAAATTATTTGCGTCGTAAAATTAATTTTTATTGTTTGTTAAAAAACTAGTCGTATCATCAATAAATGTATTAAATGAAAGTGGACCAATAACAAATAATTGACGAACTACAGTTATAAAATCTAAAAAATTTGGTATGCTCGCAGTAAGTTTCTTATCGAAAGAGTAGTAGCTGTTGAATACCAGTTTTATTCTCAAAATTACAATAACATTTAATTAAATTAATATTTTTGTTGAAAAATTAAAAAGATAGGCATTACACTATGAAAAACGTACACAATTATTCTTAATTTATGTAAATACATGAATTTTTATAATATTGCTGGAATATAGACAAAAAATGAAATTGTAGCTATGAAAATTACAGACGAAGACTTCCCAAATACTTTTTAATGTTCATAATTGAGAAATGAATTTATAAATTCTTAAATATTATATTTATCCATAATTGATTAAACAGGATTGAAATGATATTTTAATGTAAGTTTTTCTGTTGCACGAATTTGCTAGTCTTCAGCAAATATTACCATCGATGTTTGTGAATAACGCAATTTATGTCTGACTTAGTGTGATTTACCTTCAGAACGTAAAATACCCGTTACTTTACATGAACCCTATAGATTTCTGATTAATTTATAAATTGGCTTAGAGCACGGCATTTTTACACTTTTTCTGAATACTACAATAATTCGTAGGATCTCAGGTAAGATCGCAAATTTGGTACGGTATAGTACTTCTCTTATAAGTTTGACCACAAATATTCGAAATTGGCTTTAAAAGTAGATATAAAGTTCCCTCCTTTGTAAATCTTCCAGATATTTCAAAAGACTGGTTTCCTTCATTAACGAAAGCTGTGCCCAAGCCGGGAAACGCAGAGATGTTCAAAATCAACTGGACCGTGTTGGTTGATGTTTTCTCCCAGGTGGGGGAAGTAGATATAAAAAGTGAGAAACATATTGATTTATTGATCATCCGAAACGTACTATAGTGATAGTATTGGTTTTTGGCAAATATAGTAACACACCTACAGTACCAAAGAAAGGGTGAGGAGTTGATTTCTCATATCTCTTTCGGAGAAAGCCTGGCAGTAAAAAACTTCGGGACTGAAAGATCATTGGCGCTGGCTTCAAGAAGACAACGAAAAACATTTCCGAAGAACGCTCGTGTTATGTAAGCAAACGCTGGAATTATTCTTTCGTTACATTTGTGTAATAAAATACAAGTTATTTAATTTTTATGCTCCAAAAGACTAATTTTTTAAAAAAATACTATGAGACAGAATTATAATTTCCATTACTATACAGTAGTTTGAAATTGTTATATAAAAAGAAACTCCTTAATTGATTAGTAAAATTGGATTTGTGAATAAATATATTTATTATTCTATAATTTTAAACTCAGTTATGCCAATAGAACCACGGAATAAAATCTTGTATTACTTTCACGACACGATTTGCCTTTAAAGTGCGATACTTTTGTAATGTTCGTAAATTATTAAGTAAATAAAATGAATGACTGGTCATATGGTCTATCACATTCATAAAAATAAATAGTCAATTGGAGGAAAGTTTACTTGAAAAAGATCCATACATTTCCAAACTAATCTAATAAACCTGTCCTAAAGTTAAATATATTATTTGGAATTACTGAGATATTACATACTAAATTTCAATATGAGTATACAATTTACTTTTTATTTTGATGTGAAATGAAAATTATACTAATTATAATCTCTCGGGATTTGCTACATTGTTTTAGTTGATAGTCTATTACCAAATCATCGTACCGCCATGTGGAACAACTTGTAACAGAAGCACTCGAATTGAAAACAAGCAGCTCGGAGGGAGACAGACGTCGTCATTCTGTGCGACAAGAGAGCGGCTGTGTCGCTGGAGACAGCCCGCACTGGTGCGCAAAATCAAGGCAAGAGGAACAGTGATTTTGACGAGTGAATTCGAAACCCGGACGGAAACGCAGATAAGAAATACTGTGACTGAAACTCACTGGGGTTATTTTCAAATTGGAAGTGTTCCCGACGCGGCATTCGGAAAAGAAATCACGGAAAGAGTAACTCGAATGAACCCAAGGAAATAAAGGAGAACGACGTCTATTCAATTCCGAATTTAAAATGTAGCATAGGTTTTATTACACCACCAGAAGACGCAACAAACGCCTGTCTATCAAGTTCTAATCTTCACAAGGAAGATGGAAAGTGTGGCTGCACCATGGATGTGAGGGACAAAGATCTCCACTTCACCGTCGAGTGACTCAAGCGTTCAATACAACGCTTGCTCATAAACGAAGACCTCGACACGGAAGACACCTAGAGAAGAGACTAACAGCGACACACAACAAAATTAGTCCGTGCATGGCCTAGTTTATAATGTCGTCAAAATCACGTTATTACATCTGGAGATTATTCCAGGCACTAGTCCAACTAGCGTGACACCTCAAATTTAAAATATCCAGTTATTATAATTTTTATATAAGAATTGCTGTATGTATCTTGTTTAAAATGTTAAGTTTCTGAGTTTAACGTTAAATATGGAATTCGTTAAGCCTTGTCTAAACCCAAGGCAAACAGATGAATTGTATTATAGTGGTAATTTTTTTAAAAAAGTGTCATCATGACAAAGAAGATCATTTCACAAAAATTCAGAATCGCAGCTCTGTCTCTGTAAGCTTTATAATAACTATCTACGTAATGATAATGAGAAATTCCATTGACACCGAATAAAAAGTAGGTATATCCTAAAACTACTTTCCAGTTTAGAAAAAAATTATTGCCAGAATTAATTTATATATATAATTTTACTTTTGTACCAATAAATATAATAATTCAAATAACTTCTCACCAGAAGCATTGCGAAGTCAAGGAAAAAAATCGTCTACAAATTTTTTTTTTATAAATACAATTCCTCAAGTGCCGTAATATTTAACGAAATACAGAAACAAATAGATTCACCTCATCTACTTCAGTAGAAATCCTCGCAATCAAAATCGCAAAGAAATCCAAATTTAAAAACCTCATCATACTAACCGATTCCATGGAAGTCATCAGTCAAATGCTAAATCCTAACTTTCGAAATAGATGAATTAAAATTATTGGACAAATGACCCACGAAGTAAACAAACATCAAAATATACTCAAAATGGAATAAGTACCTTCCCATTCGGGAATCATGGGCAATGAAATGGCGGATGATCTGGCGGCTGAATCTCAGCCCTCAACCTCAATACCGGTCTGCTCATCACGAGACACTTCAAAGAAACGAGGCAAGGAATTAACAGAACCTGGCAACGAACAAGGAAGGCTGACAGAAACGGATCAATCCACCAGTAACTTCAAGACAGCGCCGCTCTTCGCCATATAAACATCGCTCCCAGAAGACAACAAATTATCATTTCCCGGCAGAGAACCCATCACACCAAATTAACACGCTCCTAATTTTTTTCTTGTAAGACATGCGACATAAGACATGCATATACTTTGAACCAAGTACGCACAAACCAGAAAGGCTACCATGGACACCGCATCCAGAACAGACCTCTGCACCAACCTCAAAGCCATCAAAGGACTCTCCGACTTCGCCGAGATAACTGGAATCGCCCCCATCTGATGGATACAACGATATCACCAGCCACAGTAGATATTATTCCTGTCTCTGTTAGCCTCAGTTAGCCCTGCTCTCCTGTATTAAATCCAGTTAAATAACTATATAATTCGGTCGCCAATAACTTCGAGGTGGACACGAACAAACACCCTAAAATAAAATAATTAAATTCAAGAACAATAAAATATACCTTGTATCTACAGTGTCTTATTTCATAGTTTAATGTAGAGTTATTATTATTTTCTCTTGTCTCTACAGCCCATTGACGGCCTTTGTCTGGATGACTGCCAGACAGTCATCTTCCATTATACATTCAGACTCTTTTTTTGGAGAGATCTGTGGTCAGCTTAGTTATAGGCCTATTCGTTAAGTCTTAATTCCATATTTCTAGCACAAACATCCTTGCCTATGACGGGATACAAACCCGGGACCTCTGTGATGCGCGGTTGTGATGCTGACCACTACACCACAGCAGGTTGATGTTCTTTTTACTTTCAATATATTCTCACTTAATTTTACGTCTAAATGTAATTTGAAGCAATTATCCAGTTTTATGCGTTATGAATATTGATTAATAGTTTCAACCATTCATAATTGTGAAATATAAATACCCGGGATTTTTCGCGAATAAATTGTGGATTAATGCAGATGTATAGTTTCTTAGCAAGACGTTCTTACCCTATGGAAATTTAACCACAGCATTTATTTCTTTATTATGATTTCCAGCTACGATGGTTCGCTAGTGAATGGTTAGATTTAACGTGATATCAAATCTTCGACTTTTGATTCTCATTAAATATTAGTTACTTCTCAAAAATCTGGAAATGATCCCAATTTGTAGATTATTTTAAGCACGAGAATAACAGAAAACTTAGGTCATCGTCACAAAACTAAGATAATAATGACGGTTTGATAGGACCGCCAAATATTTACTTTTATCATCAATTAAATAGGAGTATTAATTGCTATTCATTTTGTTTTTTCTGGTATAGATATTATTGAAATAAACCTTTAAAGAATGGAAGGTACGCAAGAAGTCGTAACCGTAAATTTGAATTTATAAATAGCTTTCATATTTTCGAGAATTCAACCAGAAAATTTTTCAAAACAACATCAGAAATAGCAGTCGGATTGGAATCAGCTACGAAGGACACGTATTTAGAAATGCTCGAATTCTGACATGCTAAGTTGGGTCTCTGCCACAGAAAACTTTAATCTAAGCAACTTCTACTCTACAGCGTCATATTTCCTCTCCATACATTCACTGGCATTCGTTTAAATTTTCCCTTCTCTTTAAAGTGCGGCAGAAACTCCGTCACTAAAAATAAGTATAAATACGATAAGTATTACGTTCTGCAGTTCACCATAAATAAAGGGGATATAAATTTACATTTTAATCGATATCAGAAACGATTTTTTATAAGAATCATTTTTCCTGCAATGTTTTGAGCACGGAATCTACGAGTAGAATCGAAGGAAGCGTTAAAAAGCCATCTGATTGATTGACAAAGAATCCCTTAAACCCCATGTGAAAATTCAAATTATTTTATAATGTTGTTTAAATTTTCCCAATTTATTACTTAGCTTTATTCAGGCAGTCTAACTTTCTTCAAATGCTTTATTTTGTTGTTTGGAACATTTAAACAATTTTTTTCTAATATAATTGTCAGTTTGTCAGGTCCTTGCTGTAGTACACAAATAACATTAAATAAAACTGAGAGACAAAATGACTTTTAACAGACTTTTATTTACGTATATATTAAAGAGATCCCTTAATCTATGCGTATTTAAATACATGAAAAACATTTATATAAGTATTCTTCTAACACCGGTTGTTACTTAGCGTGCCTACCTATTTATTAAATAACAATCAAAACAATAATTATGGGCATGAGCCTCTTTCTCCCACTTAATGCCCTGAGTATAAAATTTTATTCCTCTCTAACACTTGACAGTTGAAACTTATCATACCGCAACTACGTCATCAGATGACGTCACGTCTCCCTCAGCAACCGACATGTGAGTGGCATATGAAACTTAAACAAATAAAATATTAAAAATTATGCCAACATTATTCTATTATCAAGTGAATGAGATCACGAAATGATTAGAAATTATTAAAAACTGTATTTAAGAATCATCTGAAATTCGTCGAATATTGTATACATTTATTGACAAAAACCATTAGTAAATTTTTTAATCAGTAATTTAATTATTTAATTATATTAAATATTCAATAATACTGCATATAATCTGTAACTTATATCGATTTACTACCAATTAAATGTTAAATTAGACGTTTACATTTCCACGTACGTAAGAACTTCCTCAACGACAGTTCTTAACAATTCAACATCCACCGATAAATATTACAGTTTTGTTTGTTTGTTTTTCTATTGCTTCTACATGCCATGTCATTTAACTCTTTGATTTTATATGAATCTGCAATGCTCTTGAATAAGAACTCCATTTCCAGAACCATTTTAACGTTTAATCTGTTCAGCAAATCAAACAGTTTATTTACCATAACGAAAATTATTCGTATTCTCGGGGAAATTTTACATCATATCGCGTAACGAATTCCTTGCTCCAAAGAATATCATCTTCACTGACTTCTAAATTGGCGGTGCAAAATTACAAACAACGAAATTTTAATTCGCACTTATATAATTAATTAGTGATGTCATAATACTCGTCACAATGTTACTTTGAATTACGTAAAGGAATTATATTACAGATATTTATTGACTCATCTAAGCTTTTGTAACTATTAAATTTGTTCCCAGTTCAGTTACTTAGTTGTAGTGAGAAGTATTCTTTGGAATCGAGTAGGCTTTGCGTGGCTGAGCAACGTGGATCAGATACGAGTAACAAGTGTGACCAGGGGCGCTGAGGTGGAGTGGCTGACGAGGCGCTATGGAGATCCATGTGGAACACAGCCAGTTCGTTCTGGAATCGTCAGCACGAGCCTTCAAAAGCAGTCCGCCATTAGCAAGTCAAAGAGGACATCAGAGGCGAGACGTCGGCGAATTAGAGACGACATCGTGTCCACAGAACTACGTGGCAACCTGCAAATTGCTTCACGAGGCCACGCAATGTATCTCTGCCACTGCAAACATTTCGACCAGAGTGAGTCGCAACGACGATGAACTAATATTTATAAATATTGAAAATTATCCAGATTCTATAAATTATACATGTTGCGACATAGTGTGCAGTCTAGAATAAAGTTGGACAAAACGTGATTGCGGGAAGGAAAAGTAATAGTGTTTACTGGAAATTGGTTCCATAAAGACTTTAAAAAATGAGCTCATTCTTTAATATCTGGAGCACTGCACTGAAAGGATAGGAGACAATGAACCTGATACTGTTCAGGACGAAGTAATTTAATATTCATTAGTTACGACAAAACGGATAATAAAGTAGCTACAAGTAACTAGTATGGCAAGCAGAAAATTGTTTTCTGTGAAGTTTTATGTGATGTTAAAACTTAAAATCAAACCTGTAACGACAAGGAAAAACTGTTCCCATTTATGCTCTCCTGTTATTTAGAACAAGAATTACCATAAGATTTTAATAATTTTCCTTAAACGTCCTTATACAGAAGAATTATAAATAACTAAGCGATTACTGTTATGTTCTATGATAGAAATAGGTACCGAATATAATAAATGTTATATACAATTTAATTACTATGTCCTGTAACACTGGAAGGTAGCCCCGACTTATTTTTTAAATGCAGAGCTTTTTCAGTTGTTGGTTCGGTCAGAAGGCTTTGTTGGCGAGTAGTCTTGGCTGCCGCGTGATGAAAGAAAATCGAGAGGAGGCAGAGCTCCTTGTAGACCGATGTTAAACGTCACGCGTAAAATTTCATTTTATATTAATACAGTTTTCAAAAGTAATGTTATCTACGAGAATGTTTATTTCATCGAGCGTATTAAAGCCAGGTGTTCGGTATTCGAGCGTGTTAATTGAGTTACGCCTAAATTAGAGTAGAATCGATGCAAAGAAGTGATAATAGTGAGAATGTTAACTGATTAGGGCAAAAAAAAGCATTCGATTAAATATTTCAAGTGCTTCTAGCAGTTCCATGCATAAACGGAAACCACGTGTTCCAGATCATCAAAAGATGACGACACAGATAAGCAAATACAAGCTTTCAATAGCAATATTTGATTTATGCCACAGTAACCGCCAATTGTTCTTTCCACAGGAAACCTGGTATTAAGGTATCATGCTTGACTAAACAAGTCCATAGGTATTAATTGTAAAAAATCTATAATAACTGTAACTGAACCTTTCCTTTTTAGTGATAATCATTGTCATAATTAATTACGCTCATTATTACGGGATAAACAGTAAAATAAATATTAACAAAGCGAAACAAATAATTATTTCTAAATTCATTATAATGCTAATGTCAGGACAATCTTAAATCTCAGATTATTTGGTTAAAGTAACGGAGAAAACATATATTATAAAAAAACCTCACTGTGTTCGACTGTGTATATAGTGTTATATGCGTCCTTGCTCCATCTCCGCTGCTTGTTTCCAGCCAGGCGTCAGTCATCAACGTGCGGGGGTGTTCTGCATTCATCTGACAGCTCAGAACGGCGTCAGCGTCATATCTATCTTTCAACGAAGATCTATACCATCTCCACACTTTCAAAACTATAAAACGTAATCATCTCCGGATATACTCACGGCCAACAGTCATTGTCTGTCCAAATTTTACCTCTTCTCCAACTGATATCCTTTTACCTTCAGGAAAGTATTTCTGTCGCAAAGTTTCCCAAGGATACATTCATTTGCCTGACAAATTCACCTTATTTTTATTAAAATTCGCAGATATCTGTCCGTCTCATCCCCTAACAGCACTTTCGCTCGCCAAAACTGTTTTTCCTAATTCATTCCACAAATAATGTCCGCCGTTCCTTTCTCGGCGTAACAAAGAATCTCCTTCTTTCCACCCTGAGGAAATGTTGTGTAAATGTGTCCCAGAAAATTTTTAACTTTCAAAAATTCACATTTCCTTTTATACGCGCTGATAGTGGCTGTCAATAAATACGCAAATATCATAAAATTATATATTATATATCTTATACATCATATACGTTAACCACCATAAGGGAAATAATCGTATCTATTATTTTGATGATACTTTGTTCTCTTTATTTTTTCCAATAAATAATAAACTTTGGTTTAACAGTAACAAGACAGTGGACTGTATTTCGGTCACCTTCGGCAAACAAAGGCCAACTTCAGAAAACTGGAAAGTCTAATGGTGTACGCGTTGTATTTTATACAAATAATAAAGTGCAGCTAAAATTAACGAATTACTTCCATCGCCTCCACGATTACTCTGAATTTTATAACACCCAACTAACCGTGGCCTCGCGATATTCTCAATTTACGAGTTTTGGTGAAACTAAGTTCACACTTTTATAATCTTATAAATTCTCAGCGCTGTCAACATTAACTAAAAATATTTTCTAGATCGGTTCGTTTTAAATATGTCATAAAAGTATTGCAGTTTCATGAGATGTAATTATTTTATTTCTTGATATTAATTCTGGTTATATTTGATTTAATATTTTTATTTAAACTTAACGTTCGATAAATAACAACTTCTGAGAATTATATATCAATTGTATTAATTAAAACGTCAAGCTGAAGGAAAAACCTTTTGTTTCCAATGTTCCGCAGACGAAAAGACGAATGATTTAAATTTCATTCCTAATACACTATTTTAGCAGATGAAGAATATAGCCTGCGAGAGGATTCTCTCGCAGGTAACCTGCAAGGGATGTTCTCTCGCAGGCAGAACCTTTTAGGAGAGATACGAAGGAGCTACCTTTGGGTATGCCTTTTCCTCTCCGTTTTTGAACTAAGGTTCCCACAAACCGAGGCTCCTCGGCTTTTTTTGAGAGGTGTATGTTCCGGGGTCATAGACGTTGGGCATACGGTAAGAGTTGTTCGCTATTCCCATTAGAATAGTCGGCCAGCTGCCTCCTAAACTGGTCCAAGCACGGAGAAGGGAATGCTGCGTCCCCACAGCAAACTCCTCTCCCGCTATCGGAAGGGCGTGGGACAAGTACACAATGCCCGACCTACCCGATGCAGGTTTTCCTAGGGTTTTCCCTGCATTTCTTTAGGCGAATGCCGGGTAGGATCCTTAAAATATAGCCCAGGGGCCCTAGTAATCCTTGGCTACCTTCCTCTACCCTTCCGCATCCCCCCTTTCAAATCCATTCCTATGCTTTTAAATGGGAGTTGCCCAACGTGAATTACCCTCATGTAGCCTGTTGCCTAAAAAAAAATTAGCAGATACGTATTTAATACGGTGAAGCTTGAGGAAGTTATGGAGGAAGCCGAGGCTTAATTAGAGCAATTCAGTGACGCTGAGTGACTTTAGGGTTTCAGAAACTCAGTATAAAAACACAAATATTCAGATAGTATATATATATATATATATATATATATAAACATAAAAAAGTCATGTCACTCTATACTTCTATAGAAGTGTATATGACCTTTTGTAAATGTAAGAATCGAGCTCGAAGTGGCAATGAAATTAGTCAATAAATTGGGATCAGAAAACAAGTCTTGAGAAAGCCATACACATAGAGAAACGTCATTAAATCTTAAATGACGGAACACTGAGTTTGTTGTGATAATTGAAAATTAATAGTGAAAGAGATCTCTTAACGTGTACAGTCGTACATAACCAAAATAATATTTTATTGTAACTTTTTAGATAACGAATTAGAATTTTTAGGACACAATTAATTTCAAACATCGACTAAGGAACGTGATTTTCTTCTGTCAATTATTATATCGCGGAATGAAGCGAGAAGTGCGAACGTTAGTTTCAACACGTATTTCATCACTTAATTAAGTCTTTAATCAGGACGTGCGGTAAAGTTATATTATCTTAATAACTCCTAAAAACATTAAAATAGTATGCATCAAATAACAAACGTGTTAAATTCTGATGTATACTCATAACCGAAAACAAAACAAGTATTAAAGTTTCACAAGTAGAAAATAAATTTGTATTACGATGCAACATTATTTTTGTCATTCAAGTAATCATTCCAGAACGTAAATGTGCAACGTAGTTTTATAAAAATTAAGTGAACCTTAAATGTATGACTCATCTAATTCAACATTTTATTATGCTACAATTAAATCTATACGTGAATAAATACATTATGCCAGGACATTTATTGGAATAATTTTATATCTAATAAATAAAATTAATTCCGAATACCAATCTATCAAATTTTGGAAACGTGTTTCTTTCGAACCTGAAACAAAGTCTGTGGTGTTACGAAACGACTACTGGATGTGGACGAGAGAGGAATTTTTTTTTAGTAAAACGGTCTATATTTAAGGCAAATGAATATTTTCCTAGGTCAAAGAGTTTGATAGTGCTTCTCCCAAACATGTGTATTATTTCAACCTCTTTCGGCATAGTAGAGGAACAGACTTAGGGTAGGGAGTGGAGGGTTTTCTATAATAATTATGCGAAAACAACAGGGATTTGACTCGAATCCTGGGTTATGGATGTCACTGAGTAAAATTATGACATTAAACTTGCCGGTGAAGTTGGTGTACTTCTCCAACGAGTGGACGGGTAGAAGGGAAAATCAATGTGATTGTGTTTCGCATATCAGTCTACATCCGAGGAGAAAATTTAACCAAATTTTGTGCACGTGTTCCTTTAGAACCGGAAACAAACACTGTAAAAGACAACTATTACCCCAAGGGGCGAGGTGGAACGAGGGTGTAAATTTTCAAACATGCTATAATGGCCGAGATTTATATCGAATAAATGTTTTACGAGGTCAATGAGATTGATAGTGTCTCTCCGGACGTTGTTTTGTGTATAATTTTTACCGCTTTCTGTATAGGAGGGGAGCACACTTAGGGATGGGGGTGGCGGCGCGTTTCGCATAATTGACGCCAATAAGTCATAATATCATAAATCAATATCAATGGTTATTGGCATAGAAATCAGTACTAATATAAAAATTATATATTACGATCCGCCATTATTTTCGAACTTCATGTGAACATAATAATAGTTGGAAAAATAATACCTTAATACTCTTAAATTATTTCGATAAAAATTTCTAATGGGGTGTTGGATTTTCATATTATTTTGATTATATAAAGTGCCAAGGTATTTCGTTAGTATTATCCAAAATAATTTAATATTATAGAAAAAAAAATTAAACTTAAAATGTATAATTTTGAATAGGACTTAAAATTTATGTCAAATATAACAGAAAATTATTATTAAAATTGTACTGACTTATTGGCCATTATGCCTATATTGAAATTTTTATAAATTTTTTCACTAGTTTTCAATTGAAGATTATCAAAAGAATGGAAGCCAGGCCATGATTTTAAATAATTTTTTATTCCAAATGATTTTCTATTATCTATGGTTTTGAACCTACTAGTTTAAGGTCTTACTTCATGGCGTTTCTTCTATTTGTAATGATTTCAAGGTCGACGTAGCCATTGATGTCTACATTTGGTATTGAACTTACTCTGAAGTATTGTACAAACATTTATTTACGTTTTATTATTTTCAAAATAAAATATTAAATTTGTATTTATTTTACGTTAGAGATTGTGAATTAATTCTGCCAGTTGAATTCTTACTGCGGTTGTAGTCCATATTCCAGGTTCATTCTCAGAAGAATTCCACCGTAAAGCAAGGGACAAGTAATACGTAATTTAAATTTACGTTATAATTTCATTAGATATTCCAGCTGTGAGTTTTGAACCACAAACCACATGAGATTAAACAAATGTGGAGAAATCGATGTGAATTGGTAAATGTTCCCGGTAATTGTAAAAAAATTTTTTTGACCTTGTGAACTCGACGTAGTTTGTTAAAAGCCCTTTTGTCCAGAAACGTCACGCAATAGGCCTAGAGGTAAATTTGCTGTGGTCGGATGTCGAGGGGAATAATTCTGTTTTTATTCGCCAGTGAGTCTCTATTTGAAGAGAATGAGAGTCTTAGTAAAGCAATTGAAGTGCCCTTCATGGGTTTAAGTATATTTAGATTGCATTTATTTTATTAATAACCAGTATTGAATACGTTGAAAGGAAAAATATATTGAATTAATATCCTTAATGAATTATTCTATTTTAAATGAGAAAGGTATCACATATATTGTAGGTGCTTCTACAAGTGTAGATTAACTGACTCATGTATTACGTGTTTTCTTCCTTCTTAAATTATTAGGAGTTTCATTGCAATGATTCCTACACTGAAGTATCAAAGTACATAAACTCGATTCTAATCGGTCTTAACACATGTACACGTATCAACGACTAATTGTAAGAACTTATTTGTTTCCCGCATCAATCTTTGTCAATTTTCCCCTCCCCAAAGTCGTGAGGTTGTCTGAGCTTGGTTGATCTCAGCTCTCCGACATGGATGAGGTGTCTGGTGTTTACACCAAATCCTGAAATAGAACGCCGGGTAGTTAAGTCCTAGAGAGCTCCGGATGCTGTAGAAATATACGCAACTTATTATGGCCCGTATGAAGCCGTAAAGTCGGCAACCGTGTTATGCTCAGACAATGGTATACGTTGAGGTTGACCGAATTAAACAGCCATTACGAGAATGCGCGCAACCTACTTTGATTCCAATCCACATGGATATTTACTACTAGTAAACTCTTAAATATTGTTATTTGAAAACAAAAAATTCTTAAGTTAATTTTTAAGGTTCACACATAAAATATATCATACGCAAATGTAGGGAAACTGAAACGCCAAATAGTTGCATGACTCACCGGTATATGCGAAATAACACATTGATTTTTAATAAATGCGAAATACAGCTATTAAGAGAACGATACAACAATTTCAAATAAGTTTCTCCTCCATATATATCAATTAAAATAATAAAAATATATGTATTCATAGGTTTAAACATGAAATAATTGCCTTAATTATAAAATAGCTTGGTACCGGACGGTGCTCTACACTAATCGTTAGTCAAGAAGTGATTTAACCTAAATCTAAAAGTTCCTAGTTCTGTACATACTTTCGACAGATAGAAAATTAATTGAATAGCTATAAATACATAGAATTTTATTGCCAACAAACATACCTTTGTATTTATTTACGAATAGATTACTTAAATATACTCCTTAGTAGTGCAGGATAGAATTGTCCCTCAGTCTTCAGATATTACGAAAGATTAAATTGATGAAATTGTTAGTTAGATTCATAATGTAAACAAATTGTTGCCATATTGGAGTCACTAATGTGGCACGTAAATTAACTTACATTTTCCATAACGATCATAAAGTATTTCGTATTGTTTTTTTATCATTCTATGGAGTACTGATGACTAAAATTATACTTTTTATTTAAGCAAAATATTTCTGCTTTACTTCATTCCTTCGTTGTGCACTAGCGTCGCGTAGTAACGGCTGTAGTGACGTCACGATCTCTAAGCGGACAGTTTCACACAAAATGATCACGTTTAATAATTATTTTTATTTTCACCTTTACGTTTTAGATTTCTAATCCACACAGTACCGTTTCTCGTGTTTTTAAGAATATGTGTACCAAGTTTTGTTGCAATCTATCAACGCGTTTAAATTTGTATAGAAATTAACGTAAATACGTACATACACACACAATTTTTATTATATAGAGAAGATAGATTTATTACACTGCTTCTTAATATCAAACATGTTTATTTTCATGTCATTTCAATGAAATAAAGTGGAATTAATAGTGGATCAAATATTTAGTGAGTGTTACATAATTATTGACTAAAAAGTTAACAACAGCATTTATTTTATTAATGTGTAACTACATAAGGGATACTTAAATAGCAAAGAGCTATAAATTTAAAACTAAAATAGATCACAAGTTAATTTTTCAGAGTTTTTACTTTTACATCGTGTTAAATTTGCCAGTATTTATTTTAATAAATCTTAGTATATTTGTTGTCTTACTAAAGTCGAATAATTAGTAGGCAAAAAAAAGTCAAATAACAGACGAAATAAGTGCTAATAAATTCCGCATATTTCTGTAATACTTGATGCCTTCGTCTGGTGATTCAAAAATCGACAGAGCCGTAAGAAAACCAGGTGAAGAACTAAAAAATAATTGCACTCCAACTATGTTTCAACTGCAACTGTTTATCTATTTAGTATACTTTTAACACTGACGTTATATATTTTATGCGTGGCATTATATAAAAAAAAGCATTATATCAAAAAAAGCAAAAGTTACAGACTTTTTGATTTATATAGCTGTGGTGATTTTAATACCACGTTCTGAATTATTTTGTACGAACGTGCATCAAAGAAATTCTCTAATAGGAGTACGTTTGGTTTCTGGTTTTTATTTTAAATAAATTCTCGTATTAACCAGGCAGAACCTTTGATCAGGCTTATTGTCCTAAGGGCTGAAAATTTCCATCACTGAAACTACAAGTGATACGTTCTCTGAGTCATTATAATTTGTCTGTTAATATTTGAAGAATACAAAGTGTAAATGGAGGTAAGAGAAAGACAAATTTATACAGTATGTTAAATAAAAATGTTATTTCGTCGGGAATAAATAGCTATGTACTTAGTGTTGAAACCGTATTTGTAAAAGTGCGCAAGCTTTTACAGTATTGCATAGCTATGAAAGAGTGAAAAGTAAACCACTTCGCTAGGAGAAAGTTAAGCAAAATATATTAAGGGAAATGCCCTGCGCTTTTAATTTACTTCCAGGCAAAAAAGAGCGCAAATTATGCTGCAGCGGTGTTACGAATTTAACCAGACTCTACAATAGTAAACTGCATAGTGTATATGTTAAACAATGTGGCCAAAAATATTGCTGTAAGTTTTAATTTTTTCTGGTTGAAATATTAGATGGACACCTTCAGCTGAGGGGACGGAGCGAATATCTCACTCATATATATATATATATATATATATATATATTGTAATAACCAGCTATTTAAATCAATTAATTAATAAACAGTGCCTCACGTTGAGGTCGCCAAAACGTAATAAACAGCTATTTACTCCTTTGCTTATTTATCAATGATTTGCCCCACGTTGTGGTGCCAAAACGTAATAATCTATACGGGCGTCTAATAACAAAAAATTAAACTTTATAACAAAACAGATTTATTAAACAAAAATTTACATTTATCAAAATTTAATACTATAAAAGATCTCTTTTTCTCATGGGTCTTTACCTGGGCTTGACAATGGAACAGAATCGAAAAAGGCCCAACATGTATGTTTTAATTAAACAAAACAAATATTTATTAAATTTATCAACGGACTTAACTTACAACTTGCTTCTAATTTTTAGTATAACAAAGAAGGGAACGAAATCTGACATGATTATCCTTTAAATACCGTTTACATCTGATTATATTGTTCATTCTCACTTACTATTTCTCAGGTCTCTTGGGCTCGTATCTTTAGATTCGCACTTCATATCATACACGTTCAGACACTTATTCCAACACAATCCCTCTGGTTCGCTGCTGCCTGGTTTTCCATATATTGTTACGTCTCCTAGATGTTCCTTGTGAAGTTCGTCGGCGTCGGTTGTCCTATCCGGTCGCACCTCCTCTGTGTTATAAGTCTAATTCCAAACCGCACGCTGGCTCCACACTCATTACTGACTGCCGACTCACGTCTCACTCACGACTAACTCTCGACTCTATGTCCAACTCCAAACTGCCTCTTTCCTCCTCCTCACTTTACGTCCAAATCCACACTGCCTCTTTCCTCCTCACTTTACGTCCAACTCCACACTGCCTCTTTCCTCCTCACTTTACGTCCAACTCCACACTGCCTCTTTCCTCCTCACTTTACGTCCAACTCCACACTGCTTTAACAATAGGCTATTTCTCTTTATATACTTGCTAGCATCCCGGTTCCTCTCCTGGTTCAAAAGTCCGTCGCCATGGTTAATGTGACAGCATCCCATTAACGAGATTTACTTTCTTGCCGCTGGAGTCCTTCCTTCCCGTGCTTTACAAGTGCGCGACCCTAATTTCCCTTGCAGCTGCTAGGCCCTTCGTCACGTCTCATTGCAATTACTTTGCAATTTACCCTTGTCCGTTTGACCAGCACTTCCTATAACAAATCGCCGTTTCCCGATCTTTTCAAGTTACGGCCTCCTTTCTTGTCCCAAGCAAATACGCCAACTGTCAGGTCATTTATCCTAACTCAATGTCTTTCAAAGACCCATACATCTCGTTCGCTCTTAAGTTCTGACCCCTCCACACGTGCGTCGTGACGAATTTCTTCCGACAGAAACCGTCCTTCCAAGTTACGCTTCTGACGGCAAGTCTCCCTAGTCGGAGATAAATGTCTTTTGCTTCTTCAAAGAGCCCCTAATCATTTTTCACACGCTTTCTCTTCACCACTCGTGTGCTGTTCCGAGCCAATGCCTCTAATTTAATGCATTACATTATTTAATGCATTACAATATATATATATATATATATATATATTTACATATATTTAAACAGTTCACTAAATTCACAAATCAGAACGGCTATTGAATATGTAAATGTAACAAAATTATAACTGTAATGCTAAACAATTATAATAATTTAAAGGACTTTAGTTATATTTTGTCATTAGTAATTTAATTTAATAATACAAGTTAAATTACAACAGGGAAATTACTGTATAAATCAAATGTGAAGCATGTTATTTAAATTAATTAATATTAATATTGAGAATATCTCAAGACTTAATTATAAATTGATGACAATTTCGTCAGGGTATTGTGGGTTTACTGATTATCAGAGTGGATTTTATGCGACAATTACAATTGAATTCTTGAGACTATCATCTAGAAGCGCACACTAGTGACGAAATTATTTTTCCCCTTCAATTTTATAATTTATTTCGTAAAGATTGCGTGCGTTTGTGTCTTCATGTTAAGACGGCAGAAGATACGCCGAATAGTTTTGTAAGATCAATTTTATATATTGATTAAAACATTATTAAATCATAGTAATTTAAGTAATTATTTATGCATATGCTGTAAATTTAAAAATACTTATCCTTAATCCGAATTTAATCCCATTTTCCTATGAATTATTTTCACGATATATTATTTAAGTTACATATTGTAAGAAGCAGGACTTTTTCCATTTCAAAAATAAGTAATTCAATATTAAACGCCATGTTAGCACTATTCTGGTGCCAAATAAAGACTGAAGCCTGTCCTGCTGTAACCAGTCACTATTTAGACGCTAGTGTGATTCATTTTCAATGACTAAATCGACTCATCCTCAAAATAGAACATGTTGGATATTTTTTAAATGCCTCAACTATTTACTTGCCAATGTGTTGTCATAAGTATAAATGTTTTGTATTTTAACCATTGAAACGCTCGAAAAAAGTGGGCCTAAAAGATCCTCGTTTCCCAAGAGTATCGAAAGACTTTTGCTTCGAGGACGTAACTTTTTTTTATCTGTGACCCATTTATTCTTAAAAGCTTTTATTCAACTGACTCTGGTTTCGGCGGTTCCACCATCAACGCATTACACTCGTAGTTCTCTCTCTCCAATCTCTATTACTCTCAAAAAACATTGCTACTTTCCTACTAAAACTATTTGGACTTTCTGAGAATGAGGTCCTTTATAATAGTCCTTTTCCCCGTTTCACCAATCTATTAATAATTTAATAATTTAAGAGACGGAATTAGTTTAGTTATTTAACTATAGAAACACTAAGCCTTTCTGAGCGGAACGAGCTCCAACAAAAGTAAATAGATTGCAGATCATTTTTCCTAGGACCAAAACTGTTTCTGTACCAGTTGTGTGTTTTACAAATTCGTAAGTACTGGATTCGAAATTACTTCAATATAGTGTGACAACTGTTCGTCCTCGTCTTATGCAAAATACTTGTGTGAAACTCAACAGGAAGTGATACTTTAAAATAATTTTCTGGTCCACTTTCACGTATTAACTGTATAACTACAGATTTAACAAACAATAGTACACTTACACAGTTTATATATATAATGTAATAATCAACTATTTAGGCGTTTAATTTATTTGCCCCACATTGTGGTAGCCATTTATGTAATGATAAAAATGAATAGGTTAATTAAATAAAAAAATAATCAAATTTTTTAACAACAAAATAATTTATTATCAACTTGTGGCTTCCGAAAATGAAAAACAATTACAATCAAAATTTAATATCTCTTATCTCAGGGACTTCAATGGGTTTGATAATTAACAGAGAAAATGATTTAATAATCTGATTAACAATTAAGTTTAAAATTTACCTAAAAACAATAAGTCGATAAATAAATGAAAGCTAAATGAAAAGTGAACGAAATGAAATATGAACGAAATCTGACTACCCTTTTAATTATAGTTTAAAAATTAATCAAAGTTATGTTATTTACGGACCGTCGGTCTGGTACCAGAACAATAAATTTTACCTCGTTCGGACACTTTTACACACTTTAATTTTTAATTATCAGGCCTTGGTTTTGGTTTTCACTGATTCTACACTTCACTTTAAAATTTGGCAAGTTTGACTGTATTTCATTGACTGCTCCGCTCCACAATAATTTACCAATGTTCTCCTGGAACAATTTCTCCACGAAGATTTTGGAAAGTTCTATTCTGACAAAAACTGTTATTACTTTCCAGAATTACGATGCAATACTTCCGTGAATGTTTTACTTTGTATTAATTCACAACTTTAACTGGTAATACATTAACGACGTCTAGTCTATGCTCAAGTTTTTATTATTTGTTCTACTCCTCGCAATGTTTCTCCGCCAACTGCCTATCGTACTGCCTCCAGAGTTTTAGCGCGCATTTCCATTTCGGCTTTTCATCAAAGCAAAAGAGCTCAGCGTTATTGTCGCTTTTGGACGCTCAAATACCGCTAACATGAATTTATTCGCTAACAATTTAAATTATTTAAAAACAATTAATGGCTTAATTAATTGGCATTACAATACATATATATATAATTATTATTCTTTTGCAACTCTTTTTATTGCGATATATTTTGGTGATATTTGCTAATTACCATAACTATTAGAGACCCTAAAGAATTGAATTTCATTAAAATCGGTGGCGTTTATTTAAAATATGTACGAACACTAAATAAAATTGAAATTTGTATAATTTTTTTTATGTTAAAAATGTTGTTATAATTCAGGTGTAAATCCTATTAATTTTCTATTCCTTTAAATTTGTTTTCCACTATAATTGACGCCGTAACGTGTTTTTTTATCATTTCCTTTGAATTTGTGTATTACGTTATTTGGTCGCAGCGTACTACCTTTGATTGAATATATATATATATATATATATATATATATATATATATATATATATATATATATATACATCAGAAGGTAGTGTTAAGCACTATGTGGATACATCCACAGCCAAAAGTCACCAAAAACGAAAACGCCGCCCTGATAATCTGTTTCGCAAATATTTTTTTCTAATGTAATAGATTAAATAATGAGAAATATAGTAAATGACACCATCATTTTTAAATTAGAGATTGCTCACTAACAAATCTGCAGGTTTTTAAAATATTTTACGTGACAGGCTTAACAACAAGAATTAAAATAAATACAAAACATAATTCATAACAATTACAAAATATCTTGTATTCAGTGTGCCTTCGTATGATAAGTACTATTATGTATTCCCTTATGTAAAATAATTTAGAATTATTTAGCAAGATTAATTTTTCGTTAGGGTTCTTAAATTAGTATTTTAAATTATCGAATGAAAGCTTTCCCGGTGTATGTGATTAACAAGCATCAAATCGGTAATCTGAAAAATTATTTTTTCTAGTAATGAAATGTACTGTATTCTGAAAAAATAAAAGGTTTATACGTTATACGTCCAAATAAGTATTTAGAATTTTTTTTAAAAAATATTTCTATTAATATACGATTTATGTCTAGAGTTAGGAATTGTGGGTATGGTGTTATGTTTAGGGATAGTTAATATTACAATAATTAATAACACAGAATCCTACAATATCAATGACATATGCGCTTGAGCTTGATGAATCTAACAAGAGTCAAATAATATGTAACTATGGATATCATTATTAAACAGTTTATAAAATTAACTTTAAATAAAATTATCTATGCAAACATACGCGAGATGTTATTACTGAAAGAGATGAAATTTGTGTTGTCATGTTAATCCATTCTGAAGCTGCTCAGTGTCAGACTAATTAAATAAGACAAATAGCCTGGAAAAATATACAAAAGGATTTATGAAAAATAATAAAGGTCCATCTATATGTATAACACTTGATTACCTCAAGGAATTAGGGTATTCCTAATGTTTCTGTTCGAAAAATTGTGTTAGTTCGTAAGTGCTCTGCGTTATGACTTGACTCTTGCCAAAACATTTATGCAAAGAGTATTGTTTGGTAAACACCTCGTCTTTTATCCATTAAAGAAAATTAGAAAGCGCTTTATGCAGCAGAGCAACCCGATGACGGGCGCTTATTTACGAGGTTTCTGGGAAATTGTTCTCTCATAAACTCATCGTTCGCTCGCGGAGAAACAGGTAAGGTAGATTTTTATTTATAATACAATCTTTTATGGAAATGTGTGTCATAATTGAATATAGCTATAAGTTTCCATTTCCATTTGATTTTTTTCACTTGTGCCATAAAGTCTGTGATAAAACGAGAAAAGATACAAACAGTAGGACAGTAATCGAAGAAGACTATTAGGATTAATAAAACTTGTATCAAATATATCTGTGTGTATCGATGGTCAGCAAAGGTTTTTATTTTCGAAGGTTCCTCCTCGACTGAGTGAGGGATTTTGGACTATTCTACCACCAAGCTGTCTGGTTTATATTTTAGAGAGGTAAGGAAACAACAACTAAGCCTGACAGCGAGTGGTGCTGCCGCTAACTCTATTAACATAATCGTATTGGCGTGTGATTGCTTTAATTGACAGCCTTCTAAAATGTTGTGTTGCTGACTTTTATTTGTCTCCACAACAGGTGAACTCCTGTTATGGTTTACTGTTGTGAAATGTAAGGTTAGAATTATGAAAATTCTGTGCGTTTTCATCGTTACGCAACAAGGAATGAAAACCACGAATTTTCTTTGTTTTAGCAAAGAACTAGGCGCTCTGGTAGTTGTTCTAGATTAGTTGCTTATAATGCTAGTTTCTAAACACTGACATGAATTGAAATGATTAGATATCTTTGATGCACTATCTTATGAATTTTTATATTTCTGGAGTAACAATAATGTTTTTATTTTAAAAGTGTCATTTACCGTTCCATAATTGTTATTCCACTGCATTCTTATTACAAATTTATCACTCCACACGGATATACTCCCGTAGGAAAAATTTCGGTCGTCAAACATAAAATTCTCGTCAGCTACAATTGGAACAGTCGGCCAGCTGCCTCCTAAACTGGTCGAGGCACGGAGAAGGGAATGCTGCGTCCCACAGCAAACTCCTCTCCCGCTATAAGAAGAGCGTGAGACAAGTACCAAGAGCCCGAGCTACCTGATGCAGGTTTTTCTAGGGTTTTCTCCGCATCACTTTACGTTAAATTGCCGGGTAGGATCCTAAAACTATAGCCCGGAGGCCCTAGTTAACCCTTGGCTACCTTTCTCTACCCTTCCGCATCCCCCTTTCAAGTCACTTCCTATGCTAAAGGGGAGTTGCCAGCATGTGGATTACCCTCATGTAGTCTGTTACCCTAAAAAAACGCAAAAAAATGTTCATCCTGTTCAAAAAGAACTATTTTCCTCACTTAAGTAACAATAATTTAGTTTCTCAACTTTCAGAAACATACACAATTTACTGACGTTTAATTTAAGGGAACCAACAACCTCAATAGATATCCATTTCCTTACTTGAGAAATTATAATATGGTTTGCATTGTTTCTCATACTCTTAAATTTTGATTCGTAATTTTCTGCTTATTGAAACTTTTTTCAGTTACGAAATTTGCTTTATAATTCTCAAAAACATCTGGCATTTATTGTAATAACATAAATAAATAATTGGTCTTGAGATATAAGACTATTTATACATTTATTACTAAAAATATCTCATTTAGCAACATAAACGTCGTTTCTTCCTGTTCTGGGATCTATCGAGGAAAAAAAAATTAATCTACAACTTAGAGAGCAATTATATATTTATAAAAATCTGTTTTCCAGAATGTGCTAAATATTTTATATAATATTACATACAATTTTGTATATGATCCTTCTTCTATTAACGATTTTGACAAAAGTAAATTTTAGAAGCAAGTTCCTACAACCGTGCTTGATGTAATAGAAATAAAACTCTCAGGAATCAATTAAGTTCTATTAAGTTTAAATTCTATTACTGAAGTCTAAAATATTATATTAACACAGTATCATGAATATTGCTTAAATTATGATAATCATATTTTACATTTTAAGCTGTTGGTGCGGGACGGATGTGTAACATTTCACTCAGCAATCTAGGAAAATATATCATTCCTTCATCTAAAATTATTATGACTTTGGAGGTACAAATATTTAGATAAAACTGAGCATTTTTTAATTTTTGCAGTAATGGAATCTGACCTTTATAACATTTTTAAGATATACATACAACAATATAGCAATATTTACAGAACATAACTGTCTTTCGCGAGAGTTTCATTTCGGTTACTTCAAAATAAAAAATAGAAGACATAATTGAGAGTAAAATAAATAAAAATTGCATTTGTTACTAAACAATTTAAAAAAAATAATATATTATTGCTCTCTGAATTATAGATAAAAAAAGTTTTATTCTGGACGTAGACCCCAAAGTTGATGAAACGTCGTCGTCGTTTTTGTAAATTAGATATTTTTGTTATCAAATGTTTAAATAATCACCTGAAATTTATTTATAAAATTAATTTATTCTTCATACATTCATATTAGAAGCTATGAAGCTTAGTGATAATTTTTAATTTCTTGTTATCTGTTAAATATCTGACTGAAATGGGAATAAAACAGCTTATAAAGCGGACGCTCCATCATTGAGCAATCCCTGTCCATTCCTCATCCATTGCGAAATTCCTCCATTTATTAGACCTGACGCAGACTCACTCAATTTAATTAGAAATCATAGTTCTTACATTGCCTGAATATTAGGACTTGTAATGAAGATTGGATTTTATACGTAAATTGATCGAGGTTCTAGAATTTATAATTCACGAATAGCGAGAAAGTTTTTACAAGCTCCCTCCGCAAATTGAATTAAAGTATCGGGATGGAAAAAGTTTGACCGGTCCAAGTTTTCTTTATTAGTATACCATTATGTTTACAAATATGAAAAAGTGGCTTTTGTAGCAAAAAATAATGGCGCTTCTTTGTCTTTCATTGTAAGGCATATAAATGTCACAGTTTCCTCTTAAATGAACTGGAACTTTAAGCAAAATAATTAATATGCACCTATCTATCTAAATCAGACATGTTAATGTAAAGATGCGTGTTATTAACTGTTGCCATTATGTTTTCAAAAGATTTGCAATAGGTGTCAGTAGTTGCTAGAGTGCTGGATCTGATATTTATGGACGTAAGTGCAAATGTGTTTACAATGGCAAAACTAAATTTAGCTGCCCCACTCAGCTGTCAAATATCGTCTTTCTACACAGTATCACTCACCATCGTATTAGGTTGTCTGCATTTCATATATTTTACACGAGTTCCCGTAAAACGTTTCTGTGTTATTAATAACATGTGAACAATATGCAGTACTGGAAACCAAACATAGTTTCATTCAGTTTGTGTTTAATAAATTCGTGATTAAAATATCATTTATGAAAGACAGGAATTTAATATTGCCATTGCACCACAATTGTATTGGATCGGATAGGAATTCGATTTAACAGCTGAGAATTTTTGTGTGTCATCATTTTGTCGCAGTAATTTTAACTATTTTATAACAATTACATTAAACTGAGGTACGATTAGTTTTCACTTGGATTTAATTGAACAATATATAAAATGGTTTTTAATAAATAACTTATTACAATTACACTTACCAATTAAAGATCAATTATTCGACAATATTGATTGTCAATAATAAAATTTAAAAAAATATGTTAATAGGGTCAACGACAACTACCTATAGCGATTATTAATATTGTAATAATCAAATAGGTAGCTCGTTTAATTAAAATGAAATTTGCCCCACGTTGTGGTAGCCAAAATGTAATAATCAAATAGGTAGCTCGTTAAATTTAAATGAAATTATCAACAAGAATTTAAAACATATAATTATTTATTTCCACTTTGTTGCTTTAGCTCACGAATAATTGCAATTTAAAATTTTAGATCTCAGGGTCTCTACTGTGTTTGATAATAGACACAACAAGTTGTTTTAAAAAACTAATTAACACACAGTTTATAATTCACCTAGACAATATGTCGATAGGAAGAAATTAAAAGAAAAGAAATTAACTCTGATTGACAATTAAAATCGAACGATATCTGACTTCTATCCTCTAATTACGTTTACATAAATCATTATCTTGTAATTTGTTACTCACATCTGTCCAGCTGGTTCCAGCATTCCTTTTTGTTTTCTGGAGAACACTATTGCAAAAAAATTTACACTGATTCTAATATTGGCTCACAGATTTTAAACTCTTGACGTGCACCTTTATAGGCTCCCAGGAACTCGGATGATCCTCCATTTTGTCAGCTACCTGGTGACCGCTTGTCTTATATGAATCCTGTGATTCATAGATTTGCTAGTCTTTTTACCGCTTGGGATTTAAACTGCAACTTTACTATTCCTGGCTGACTACAGACGTAAAAACTACACTCCTTTCCTGGCTGCTGATAGACGTAAAAACTGCTAACTTAGCGATATTTATGATTTAAATGCTTCCGTGAATGTTTTTACTTTGTCTTAAACCCACAACTTTGTTTAATAATACATTAAACAACGGCTAGTCTCTGCTCTAGACTCATTTGTTCCGTCCTCCGAAATGTCCCGTCACCAACTGAACTATCGTCGTGCTCTCGAGTTTTAGCGCGCATAGCCATTTTAGACTTTCCCACAAAGCAACAGAGCTCGGCTCCATTGTTGTTTTGGAAGCTCCTGCCGCTATAATGGATTTCTCAAACAATTTAAACTTTATGTCCAAACAATTAATGTCCTAATTAATTGGCATTACAATACATTAAATTCCTATTGGTTGTTAACTTAGTTTCCGCTCAAGCTTGTTGTCATGAAGTTGCATATTAATGGTGTAAAGATTAAAATTTAGATAAATCACAAATTTAATTTGATTGCAGTGAATATGTCTTGCTTTGAAATGAAAATCACAGAATGTGAACGAATACCAGTTAAAAATAAGTCATTTTGAAACCCTAGACCAAACGTGCTTATTAAATTTAGCAAATGCTATATTAATGCAGTTTTTTTCATAATTGTCAGATTATTTTATATACATTTTCTACATATAAACGTTTTTTATTAAATACTATAGTTGAGAAATACGGCAACTTTCCAAATGTATGTTTGTAGTATACGCTATAAATAATAATAATAATAATTATTATATAATATAAAGACACTTAATTTGTGAAAGCTTATTTTATGTATTTTATCATTCACGTAAAATTGTCAGTTTGAGACCTTCCTGAATATTGCTATATTAATGTGTTTCTTCCTGGGGGTTGAATCAGGGCTCAATCGACTGTTGATGCTAAAATATGCTAAATTTCCTTACTGTTTCATGTATTCCCGTCTATCTTTTGTATCCTGTATTTTGTTGCGTATTGGACCCGTGTTCCTGGTTGTCTAATCCACGATTACCAACCAGAGCTACAGGAGTTGGAGTTAACTCTATTCTCTCTTGCGAAACTTATATTCCGGGGGTGAAGCAACTCTGCTGGCTCCTTGTGTTTGTCCGTTTCTAGACGTTTACCCTTTTCTAAAATGTATTCAGCCAATTATCGAGACAATGACCAGCTTTCTCGGTGAATTGTTACTTCGCCCGATGAACCTTCGATAATACTCTTGACTATTTCCGCTGTTCCACTTTTATCTGCCGGCGTCAAAACTGAAAGTACACAAAATTCAAATGCACTTTTAATTTTCAAATCAGAAAATAAACCCATAAAAATCTTAAAAAGGGTTTAAACTTTTCCTACTGCATCCCCTAAAACGTAACCCAAATTTTCGAAAACCTTTTCCACGGTAACTAACATTATAAGTATAAGGAACTTTGAATGACCTCGTTAACATGACGTTAACATGTCAGTAGAGTGACATGTTTTCAGCCTACAATATAATATTTTACTAACAAAAACGTGATTAGTAAAAATACCAAATAAAACCAATCGCATTAAGCATTTCATTTCCATTGGGTCACCACTTTGCGTCACCGGACACATTTAGAAATCAATGTCACGCGGATGTTTCACTCAGTACTAGCAGACACTAATGCAACGGAAATAACTCAAAATTGTTAAATCATACACTGGACATCATCACGATTTATAATATAAATCGCATTGGTACTTCAAGTGTGATATATAAGGTCTATTGCCTTACAAATAATCTTGTAATTACGTTTATGTATTCTATCATTAAATTTTTCCTGTGACCTTACGGTTACATATTATTCTAATACGGTTTTATAGTCTTCAAAACTCCCTTAAAATAATTTAGTAATGTCACTTCCATATGAACTTAAGTAATTAAAATTCTCATCTGACTACACTTTTATAGATCAGTTTGAGAATAGAGAAATAGATGAGATGCATGAGACAGGTCAAAGATGAAGATATAGCAAAAAGAATTACGAAACAAAAGATATCTGATAAAAATGATTTTGTAAAGATAAATTATTAATTCTTTTCACTATATTATTTTATAATTGTTTTTCTCATATTTTTCTTGTTTCGTAATTCTTTTGACTTATCTCATACATCTCATCTATTCCTCTATTATTAAATTGCTCTTCTCCATAAAGGATCAAGTCAATGGAAAACACATTCATACCATTGCCACAAAATTTCAATTCCAAACATTCAATATTATCCGAATATAGATCGAGTTTAAAGAAATAAAATGATTATATTAACGTTTGATAACATGAATTGAAATTAAAACGAATGTTTTCATGATCACAACCATATATGAAAATACTTTGATGAAGATGCTTATCATGAATAATTTCTTTTTACGATCTTTAAAAAAATTCCAAATTTACCCGGAGTGTTTTAAATACTTAAATTCATTATATGTTTCAATTCAAGATTCTGCAATATTTTCCTGAAACTTTCTTCTTATTTATTCTATAAATATAGCAGTGAAGTTTATTGAAAAGAATATTCTATTAGAAAAAGACTCGTTTTTTTTTAAGTAGGGAATCGAATTAATTAAAAGTTTAAATTCGTGAAATTTATATAACAAGTGGGTGATTAAAAGTTGCTTAAAATAGTATATTACCTCAGTTCAACATTACATATATAAAATTAGAATATTCCGACTGTAAACACGTTATGTTGTGTAGAGTAACTTAATCGGCAAGTCTTTTTGTAAAACGTTTTGTTCGAAAGAAAAAAATGTTTGTGCCCCAAGCTATCATTAATTTATTAATACTTTGACGTATATATGAATAAAAGAAAGACGCTTGTCATTAAGGAGAAGATTTAAAATGTTTATTAATGAATTGTAAATTTACTAATTAAAAATACATACAATGTGTTTGTAACTATTGCTAGTATTTTTTTTTCTTTAAAAGAAGGTTCCTGGTTTCATGAATATTTGGCTCGTACACATAAAAGAATATATATTTTATTTAACGAGAATAATGTTTTATCCTTTAAATCTGAAATCACGAGCCGTCATACAAATGTGTTTTGCAAGGCGGCGTCCGAGCGCTCACTCACCCGGGTTGAGTATATTTATTAGACAGACGCCCGAGACTAAAAATTCATTCATTATACTTACTCCTTCGTATCACAAAATAAATCTCGAATTTTTTACATGAATCTGATTCATTTGAAATAGTCAAAAAGTAGCTGAAATTTAAAATCTATGGGATAATTTTTTTTAAGTTATTAAACTTTCTCAAATTAACTCGATCTAGAAGATGGAAAAACCGACAATAAATCTACAAATTAATCAAGGATTACTTATGAATTAATCGTTGAGTTTACGTAGCCTTATCACTGACATTCTCGTAACGCAGTAGGAACATCCTGATCAATGCATTATAACTGTTTACACGGGCTGAAACGCGGGGAAAGGTATATTGGCTCCCCTGACGAGTTAACACTAACATCCTGGGCTCAGCCTTCAAACGAAGTGGGCAAATTCCTCGGAACCTTAATACAGACCTCTGAAGAAGAAATGAACAGCTCCAGATGTGCTTTCATTTAAGCACGAACTAAAGGAGAGCTTCATTAAGATAACTCGATTAAAGGAAGACACGTCCATTTAATTGCGGTATATTTTGCAATTAAAACTCTGCTTCAGGCAAATGCGTCAGTCCGGTGCCAATTTACGGAATTTCCGACAACGTTTAATTAATATTACCCATTTGTTTTTGTTTTCCATAATTTCCTATGAGCTTTGACTAACGAAAAAAATTATATTTATAGAATACCTGAATTTACAATACTTTTATTACATACGGATATATCATTTATCAAGTAATATATTGTTGGCTCAAAATATATTACTTAATAAATATATATCACTGTCACATACATTGTGTTTTACGAACAACATAACACTTAATAAATAAAGAAACAATTATTCAATATTGGTTGACGGTAATAAATTTTTAAATTTGGAAATATTAAAATTGATAAACAAAATAAATAATAATAATTTAAACATCCAAATATAATTTTCAAAACTCTTTGAGACTTGATACCTATTTTTTTTTATAAATTATGCCGAACGATAACGGAAGTGGATGTACATGGTTAGATTATTTTTAAAATAAACATGTTTCTACGTTTATATCACCATAAAAATATGAAATAGAACTATTTTAAGTATTCGTATTTAATGAGAAACGTGTATTATTTTCAAAGTTTAAGGTTTAATAATTACTAAGGGTTGTTCAGGAACGAAGTTGAGATAAAATTATGTTTTTGTGTCTTCCTCCATTCTCTGCTGTAACAAATCCAGTTTGAGTTATTAAAATATATTCCGTATTGCATGCAAAATTCATATACCTGAGATAATTATAACGTGACTTGTAGCACCTTAATGACCAATCGTAATCATAAACACCGCTGTTTTATACTAACGTCTGTACAATTATTGACTGTCGTGTTTGATTGATTGACGTACATGGGAAACTGTTTGGACATCGCGTCAAAACTTTCATAACATCTCTCACGTGGATAATATGGCAGGAGAGGCGATACATTTACGATCAATATTTAGGAATTCTGCTGAGTAAAAGATGCGTGTATAGTTGGTTCGGCATTACAATCAACCAAATATGAAAGTTTTTTTATTTTTGATATTTAATATAATGGTAATGCTGTAGTCGGAAAATACGATCTCTTCTGGGTAAACATGCATTCGTTTTTCGATTCTTTACCTATATTATTACAAAATTGAGAGTTTTTAATAAAGCATATTTTATTTAATACGTTCTTAGAAAAATTCTTTGCGCTTGTTAGATCAGTTAACGGATATTCAGAATAGAGACTCCATTACGGTTCCAGGGTCTATTTTTTCTATACCAACAGGTAAAAATTTACGCGAAATAATAAATAATTTTTTAAAAAAACACTGTTAGGTGACATTATTTTTGGTTATATATACTTGTGTGTCAAACCACATATGTTCTCTTCATATTTTTATTTTCTTAGATACATAAACCACAGAAGCTTTCGGCGTTTGCAATAATCATCTGTTTTTCAAAAAAACATCAATCACACATACATACTTTTACATACAAGAAACAAATATTTTTTTTTACATTACATCACAATACCTTTTAATTAGTATTTTCATACCTACCATCTATCGTAAAATGTCTTCAATGACTTTTATCAAGTCCATTACATCAATTTTTTCCTCGTTCATAATATGTTTATGTACAACCCTGCATCTGATTAGTGAATTTCCCATACTTCAATTTATCTCTCTCTTTCAGTTACGATAATCGACTTAATATTTTCTAGTACAAACATTTTTCATTACATTATTTTACAATTTTCATTAATATTTATTTTCTTAAAAGTTCTTTCAAAGCCTACTTATTCTAACATATATAGCAAATACCACATTGTTTTGCCTCTAATCTTAATTTTCACACGTGTACTGTTACCCTTTTCCCATTATTTTAATTTGTCGATTATTCTGGTATAGAAAACCCGTATAATCCCCGTTCTTTTATTCACAAGTTCTTCTAAATTCCCTTGAAATTATATCCATATTTTTCAAAATCTAACAACTCATTGTTAATTAACTCAAATTTATGTCCAGTGACCTTTAAATGCCGTGCTCGTCTTCGATTGCTCTTTCATATTTCCTATGTGGCAATGGATCCAGCTACCCATACCCATACCCATACTCGTCATACCGATACACTTTTTCTTGCACCTATAACATTGAATTTTATATATTCGTTCTTTTGTTCTTTTCAATCTTATCCTTCATTGTGTGCATCATATTATTTATTTTACTCATCGGTTTCCACGAAATCTTATCTTCCCAGAATCCGTTTTCTTTCATTAATTTCCGAAACGTTTCTGATAAAGGAGAAATTACTATTAATAAAAATGTTAACAACGAGAATTCTAAGAATTTTCCTGAAATTGTTTTCAAGAAACGTTAATTTTATTTCGCATTAAAATAAGACGCAAGTAAGTAGAAATCTGACTCTTCTTGGTAATGACGAAGCCGTAATTTCTTTGAAAGTTTTAATAAACAGGAGTGATTATTTTAGATTTGACACGTTTTCCTTTCTGTTCCCAGTTAAATCTTCATAATATCAGAGTACATTCCATATTAAATGTCATAAGGTATGCGTGCTATAAAAAATTTCTCCGATAAATTTAAAACATTTTGCAAATATAGGAAAATTAATTATTTTGGTTTCATCAAAACCTTTACTGACCAGTCCTCATTTATAAAACAATCGTAATGATTTTAGAATTTGCCCGTCACAATTTACTAGGAGCTCTCGGCATTCCTTACATATTCATCTACTTCCACTAACGTTAACTCAGAGGTGTATCGTACAACGTTATTGGAAGTAGATGAATATGTAAGCAATGACGAGAGCTCCTAGTACTTCGTGATGGACAATTTCTAAAACAATTGTGGTTGATTGAGAAATGAAAACTGGTTAGTAAAGGCTTTGATGAAAAACAAGTCACCTGTCCATTTGTTTTTATTATGAAAATTAAATATTGACCTGTCCTGTTGTTGTTGTATGGTCTCGCAATATTGATCTACTTATTGGGAAACTTGGTTCAGCTGCTCTAAGAACATTAATGCAACATGCTGCAATAAACACAATGAAAACGGTTTTCTTTGTGGATTTTCGCTCATTAATATTGGGGAAATTGCTTCCGGAGCTCTGAAATATTCAAGTTACAAAAAAGTGTCATTATAATACCTTCTACACGGAATATAGATCTAGTTGTAAACCTTTCTTCACAAGTTTGCATATACTGAGATGAGATTTTAAAGGTTATGAAACGAAATATTGAATAAAGAATGTCACTATTATGAGTCTAGAAATACATCTGACAAGCTTCGAATTACTCTCTAAAATGAAAGTGTTCACCATACAAGGATAATTTTGTAAAATAGGTTTCCTCCAAAGGTAATAATAATAACCACAATTTTTTTCTAAGTCCAAGAGTTTCTCGATCATTTTAAGAAACTTTTGAAATGATTTTTATGCAAAAAAAAGAAGAAGATTTTTCTTGAAAACTATTCTATTTAATAGCTTGAACACTTAACGTTTAATTTTCTCTGCTTATTTCATAGTTTGTTTCATACATGGAAGTAAATATTTCTCAACGTTCAGTTCGGAGAAATGACTCGTCCTCAGATTTTGTATTTGTGTGCGCTTCTTAGTTTGTGACATGTTTTGTGTTACTTTGAATATTAGAGTGTGTAGTTCCACATTTATTCTGTTCAGTGATCTTATTATTTGTTAATATAAATTATAAGCATAATATGTAAAATAATGTGTAAAAATTAAACTGTACTCTTAGTAATATTTTTGTGTTTTCTGTGTTCCAATTTTATTTAATTCTATTAATTAATTTGTATTTATTTTACTGTTGTATTAGTTATATCGCACAGACAGTGTTTTATTATGTAGGTGAACACACCGTAGTCTTTAGTACCTATTTGTAGTTTTATTTATAATGTATTCTATTGCATCAATCAAGGACTAATAGAATTAATAAAATCAGTCAATATCAATCATGAATTTACATATCAATCCAATAATAAGTGTAATGATTATTTCCCCCGGTACATAAGACAGACTTTCTCTGGAGTTGCTTCGCGCTTGAATTATATGAAGGGCTGTTGATTTTGTGCTGCGGATATAGCAGCACTCGACTCGGCTTCTGCTCAGATATAAACAGCTTTTTGCTCATATCTGCCTCATAAATCTCTTGCATTCTCATTCCGTCATTTTGCTGTATTTTCGGAATCTGATAAACAACCCACAAATAGCTGCAAACTATTGCCTTTTATGTTTGTGTCAGATTGTAAAATTTCCCTATTGTACTTCATGAAACTGTTTCACATTTTCTGCAGGAAGCGCTGAATTCTCGCATTTATGTATACGTCCCCTAAATTTAGGAAATAAAATAAAATATCTTGTCAACTGATACGTAAATGTAATAAAAGCTGAGATTTAGGATAGGAACTTTTGTATTATACACCCATTGTTTAATGATTACATGCCCACAGAAATTTTAGCTTTGCCAATAAAATATTTTAATAATTTTTCAGTTGATGACGTTTGAAATAAATTCTAAAAGTTGCAATAAACAAAAAAAAATTCAGGGAACTAATTTGAATTTTTTGGAACAATTTTAAGAATTTTATTTAAATAAAACAAATTTAGTCTTCATTTATTCATTGACTTATAATGAAAACACTTCGTTTTTATTTAATAATGAAACTTTCGACCATAAACGATGCGTTTTCATTATACGACAATAAATAAATAAAAATGAATTTGTTTTTATGTACATGAACCACTTAATTGCAGTCTTATGAAAATATCAATATTTGTGAGGAAGCCAATTCTGTCCAAGATTTCAAAATACGGAAGAATTGGAGAAGAATATCTTCATGGAAGGAAACTGTTGGTGTGATTTGTATAGGTGAGTGTAGTTTTCTCCTGAATAATATGAATGTAATTTTTTGTTTTAGATGTGTAATTACAGCTGATAATGACCTTATGGCCGCTTCAGTCTTAAATAAAAACAATGCGTTTTGATTTATAAATCACTGTATAAATAAAGACTAAATTGGTTTTATTTTTTTAAAAAAACACTTAATTGCAGTCTTAAGATAACAATTTCAGAATTTAATTTCCAGCTTTTACATTTGCTACGATTTTCAAATGTTGAAAAGTTATCAGTAAAATTTTTCTCTTGTTAATGATGCAATCTTTATTTTCGTGTTTGATGTCATTACAACGGAATTTTAAAATATTTATAATTCCTTGATTTAAAAAAAATTATTCTTTTAAAAAATAGATTTTTTTTTAATAATCCTAAAATCTAAAAAATCCGCGCACGCAGATTTCTATGTTCTTTACGCGGTTTTATGAACGTAAAAATCAAAACTATTGGTTTCGTATAGTACTCAAAATTTTCTGATCATTTATTTCCTTGTTTCTCAAATGAGGACTTTTCGAAAATATTATTTCAACTCCCCTCGGAGAAACGAAAACAATGTAGCTTTGTTATGTGATATTATTCACACGAATTTCGAACTCCAGAAAGTATAACATCCACGGCCACGTGAAGTTGCTTGTTTCGAAACATTACTAAGTAACTTTTCCCATTTCACAATGTAGCTGGTGCATAAAAAAAGGTCTTTCCATCCAGATGCGAATACGTTAGCACTATTGTGCTTCTTGTGCGTATAATAGAATCCAAATATGATGTAATGGCTCACATTATGAAACGAAAAATCCGGATTGTTTTTAATTTACAATCAAATTAAATATTAAAAGTTTCGGAAAATGGAGGATATGGATTAATAGAATAATTGAAAGGTGAAATTTTAATTAATCAAATGCATTATCAAAAGGAAACTCTGAAAACAGAATATTTCTTTACCCTCCCATGTATTCGATACTGTATCATAATCTGTGGATGAATATTAATGAAAAATAGGAAATTAGCAGCTTTCTAAATGTTAATAATCTACTGAAAAAATATTAGAATTGATTTATTAATTTGGACGATATTTACTTTAATATTTATTTCCCGTACAGATTAATTTTTTTTTAAATCCACTTCTAATTTACGTTTTAATTCCAATTAACGCGTGGTATGCTTGATGTCAAATAAAACTTAACGATTCACTAATCGAAAAATGCTACATTTATTTTTACCATACAAAACTAAGAGTAGAAATTGTAACTTACTAGCTGAGTGACAGGCGTTGCCTGAGTTGTCAAATATTGATAACCCACAATCTCGGTGGCTTTTGCGTTATTTTTATGTAATGAATCTCGTTCCCTATCACTAAATGTGCTCACCTCCCGTGCCGAAAGGGGTTGAACTCATTGACCAGAAAAAGGTTTATTCCACGAATATATCGGCTGTTTTAACATATTCGAATATTTCCACCTCCGCTACTGTGGGTTAAACGAAAAGTATTTATTCGACGCAAAAATCGGCTGGTTACATTTGTTGAAAATTTCTACCTCTGTCCAGCACTTCCCACCCCCGCGTGTATACCAGGTTGTCATAATTAAACCTAGCTATATCCGTAACCCAGGATTCGACTCGGATCTCAGTTGTTTTTGCGTTCTTTTTATGTAACGACCTTCCAACCCCAATCCTAAGAGTACTCCCCTCCCATGCCGAATAGGGTTAAAATTATACACAAACAACATCGGTAGAAATAGTAACAATGTCATTAGCCTGACAAATGTTTATTACACGTTAATGTCGGCCGTTAAGCATGTTCGAAAAATTAAATTTCCGACCACCCACGCTCGGAGGAGTTAAACGGCAAATTGAATGTCATAATTATACTCAGTGACAATCATAACCTCTAATTCGACTCCAATCTCTATCGTTTTTGCGGTACTTTTATTTAATGCTTTCCACCAACACCCTTAAAGGTGCACCCTTCCCAATCCCGAAAGAGGTTGAAATTATACACGGGAAACAAGTAGAGAAATTTTATGAATCTCATTGATCCAGAAATCGACGCAAAAATCGGGCTGTTAACATATTTGAAAATTTTAACCATCGCCATCCCTTCGCGTCCCCGCCTACCTCCGCGCTTTGCCCAGGTTGTCATAAACAAACTCAGCGACACCCATAACACCGATTTGACTCGAATCTCGGTTGTTTCCACGTTATTTTCTTGCAACGTCCCTACACACCCAACTCTCATTGGGGCTTTAAGGAGTTGAAATTATACACTAAATTCATCGGGATAGAAAGTATGCAAGTCATAAATTCAAGAAAGTAACTAATCCACGATAATATCAGCCGTTATAGCATGTTTTTAAATTTCATCCCCGATCACCCCTTCGGAACTGCCTAACGGTTCGCAAGTCCGACAGAAATATTTGCGGGGATACGCATAACAACTCACCAAAGTTTAATCCCAAATCGGATGAATGGTTTAGGCGCATAGGGAATACACAAACATTCGTTTTTATATATAGAGAGATAAAAATAATACAATTAACACAATTTAAATTTAACAAAGGACAAATAAATTTAAGTTTATATTCTCAGATATTTTAGAGGGTTACGGAATTGGAATAATAATAATAATCACAAAATATGCATGTTCACATTAAACGTCGATTAAAATAAAAACTCGCTGACGTTAGTTATGACATTAAACGATGAATTCTATTTCAAGGGTGGTATTTTGTGCTGATCAAACCTGGACTTTCGTACTCAACCCAAGCTGATATCATCTTACAGATCTCGTATATTATTATTAACCTCTATGAACTTATACGCTTTTATGTCATAATGTTGCATAGAGCCGCAAGCCGCTATCATTTAATATATTCGCCCACTGTAATAACATTTTTTGGTTTCGCATTTGGTGAAATCTACGCAACGTTCTCCGTATCCATTTATTTAAGTTGCACAGTGACCACGGATAAGGCTTTAACGACGTGGGATAGTAAGCAATCTGTTTAGATTGTTTTTTTTTGGGGGGGGGGGCAACAGACTACATGAGGGTAATGCACATGGTGGCAACTCCCCTACAGAATAATATTTTACAGCATAGGTCATTTATAGTGAACAAGCTATTATTCACTTACGACAAATCCAAAGGGTAATCTCTTTGGTATCTTTGCTACCAATATTCATTGGAAAACAAAATGATTTTACAAATACTTCTGAATGTTTATAAGAAGATAAATTTATTAATTCATTACTTTAAATTACAATTTAGAATTTGTTAAATCAATAAGTCCATTTTTTCTATGCGATAGGCATAGATTTTGTAATGCAAAATAATAAATCTATCGCTGTTTTTTTATACATAAATCGCGAAATAAATTGAATTTCGTGATAAATATAAAGTAAGAATAATTGCTAGGATCGCTTGCATAACCGTTCCGCTTTCTTGTGGAATATTTCCCGGTGTTTGGCGCCTTCATAGAAAAAGGAGACGGCTTCCTCTCCTTCGTCGTGAGTCCCATCTTCTAAGTCATTATTTTCCTTAATATGGTTTGGAAATTTGTTGAAAATGGTGAGGTAACATTATTATTTAGATTAATCGGGTATTCCATTGTCTTAGAGTAAATAGTTGAGAAATAAATAGTGAAAAACGGCAAAGAAAAGAAGAAAAACATAAATAAAGAGTCAGGTTAAAGATATGACAGAAAAAAAACAAGGAAAACAAGAAAAACAGAAAGAAATAGATAGTGTTCAAGAAACAAGTTATGTTACAGAGATGACATGAAAGATGGTCTAGAAGTTCAGAAAAAGATGTAGAAACTCCAACGTTTGGAACAGTACGGAGAAAAAATGGGTTATCATCAGGGAGAGAACAACACTAAGACGCGAAACATGGGAGTTCTAGCATTCATTAGGGGGAGCAGACCTACTAAATTCGACCTGACCCTAGAGTGACAGGTGTCCCAGTATATAGTCAGAATGGCATAGTAGAAGAAAGGGAGCCCGTATTTTTATTTTTATTTCCTTTGCCTTTTTGCTCTTTTTCTTGCTCACGTATTTACACGAAAACAATGTAATAACCAAATAATTTAAATAATATTTATTTTCCTTGTTTCTCGCCTCTCTTTCTTCGAAAGAGCTATTGGTCTTCGACTTTTATCCCCTTTATCTCTGTATGTTACTAAACTTGTAGAAAACAATGCTAATATCTAAACTCCCTAAGAAAAAAACTTTGGGGCCTTTTTATCCAACTTTCCCCTACCTGGTGAAAACGTCATCTCCTTTACCTCCCGTGGTCTAGACAATGAAGTTGTTTTTGACCAACTCTGGACTTCCCGGCGACTTATCACGGCTTCTGTTACTAAAGCAACCCATTCACTTTAAATGTCTGGAGGATTTACGACAGTGGACACTTTGCATCTGTTTACAAGGTCAACTTTGAATTTCAATTATTGAGAATATATCCTGTCCTCATTTATTACAAAAGAATTTTCTCATTTGTCAATATTTCTTAAAGGTAAATATACTTTCTAAAAAAATTATTTATTAATTTAATTTATTTGTTAAAATGAAAAATATTTATCTGTGTTGAAAATTAATAATAAGATAAAAATAGCCAAATAAAGACAAAACAAGTAATATAAATACCACCGAACGTTTTTGGATAACTTTCTTCAGGTGCTAAGAAAAAAATAAAAACACAAGCGCCTAGTGCAACACCACTGCACAGTTCAATCTCAAAAGTTTCTTTTCTTTTTTTTTGTCTGTATTTGGTTATCTTATTTTATTATTAATTTCTTTGTATTTAATATCTTAAATAAATTGAAATGTTTATAAACACCTGAAAAAGTACGAAATACATGAAACGAAACATGTGTTATGATTATATTTAAATGATTATTACAGTCTATTTTATAATCTTCGTTCACTCGCAGCACGTGGTTTTCTATATATCAGTTCTCCTCTCGATTGAGAATGTGTACAGAAATTCAATTTTCTACTAAACTTAAATTTATTAAAATGTTTTTTTCATAACATTAAATTATACACAACATGCCTTTTAAGGAATCTAATAAATCCAGATTTAATGCGTGCTTGATTAATTGTAAATAGTACTGAAAATTATTTTAAGCGGTCTACCTTTTCATAATAAAAATATTAATTTTTTTGGGGGAGTTACCCCCAATGAAATTTTAAGATGCCGAGTAAGAATAATTATATACGGATCAAAATATTCCTATATAACACATTTTGTGGGAATTATTCGTCCCTTCTCATAAGTAATAGCATTCAATACACGATAAAAGTTTCCCCAGTTTCATTTATTTGTTTTTCACTCATTAAGTATAATTATGAGCAAAGAAGTAAAAGTCATTACAAATATAAGGAAAAATAATTGTAGTAACACAACCAAATACAAATTTCCATGCTAACATTTAAAGTTGGTTTTCAGCCGCACCGAAAAGAGTTTCAAGCTAATATTTAGTTTTCCCACGTACCTCAGCATCACATAACTTCGTTTCTTGTTCTCCAATAAACCGAGCCAATATCTTTTGCTTCCTCATAAATTCCGCGACGACGTTTCCAGCTGCTGACATGCGAAATGACTGACAATCCTAAATCGGACTTGAGTTACTTCAAGGCGTTTATTCGGAATCTCAATTTGATATACGTAGTTAAATCAAACATTATATAAATGGTCACGTTTTCCGTGTTCCCGTAATTTATACTGTGATATTACAATCTCTCTCCATCTTATTTAAAACATTTATTTATTTCATATTCAATTTCTGAGGACCGGGATTTAACGATGAAGTCATTACCCAAAATAAAAATTTAATTGTTACGAAAGGGAAATTAAAAATATGCATTTCATATAGGAATTAATTTTTTTCCGTTTATTTTGGTGTTAAAAGAGATAAATAATTGCTTTTATGTTTTTAAGGATACTCAGAGTAGTTTAATGTCCAGGGGAATTGACGTTAGCTGAATTTTCTATTTGATTTGCAAGTTTTTAGTTTATGCTGATTCGGGATTGTATTTTGAAATCGTTCATTAAACGGTTTTGTGATGGGTTTGTTAAGTATGTCACCCTGACCCACCGCACGACGCGTGGCAAGCACGTGGAGCGACGGCCTTACGCACCGTGGTCGATAGAGCAAAGACCGCCCGGGAACTCAACTCTAGGTCACATACCATACCAAGTTCAAAAATACACTCTGCAGAGTGATACAACTCGTATTACAGTCAACTTGATATGGCGTGATATTAAAACTTCCCGGGGAACATGGCGTCGAAGGTAGGACATAGACCATCATACGGATTCAAAGGAGCTACTCAGCCTCCAAAAAACTTGGCCCCTTCAGGATTTCCACAATCTCATTTTACTTCATCTATCACTACAATACAATAAATCATTTCTGAAAATATTGACTTGAATCATGGATGTTTTACAAACTATAAAATTGAATTACGGTTACCACCTTGAATACGCTTCTTATACTGATTAATTGATAGGGATACTCTGTAAATTTGCGGCATTTTCTGTATTTGAAATTAATTTAATTTTTAAACTGTCAAAACAATCTCTTTTTATTATGATTTTTTAAAATAAAGGACATAAGAAAATAATATTTTTAAATCTATCTATCCTCACTCGTCGTCATGATCCACTTTCTTTGAGATAGATGCTAACGATGAACAGCAGCATTTAAAATTTTCATAAATTCCTTAGAGCGTGCTTTTTGGAGGTACAAAATCTGCCTTGCATCTTTCACCAACCACAATAGGCTCCTCTTATTATCATTTTAAATTTACAAACAACGGTACGGAAAAGAATGGAAATTAAATAACAATTATTATTTTGTGATACAGGCTACATGAGGTTCATTCCATCGCAGCCTCTCTCCTTAAATTGTGTAGAAAAGGATAAAAAAAAGGTTGAATGTGAAAGAAGTAGAAGACAGCCAAGGGTTGCCTTGGGCGTATTCTAAGGACAGTACCCGACCTTCGCCTAAATGTTCTGTAGGGAAAACCGTAGAGAACCTTATTCAGATAAATCGGACTCTCGAAACTTTTCCTCACGTGCTTCCGATGACTGGAGTGGAGTTTTCCGTGACGACGCAGCATTCCCGACTCCATGGCTAGACCTAGGAGAACTTTTTTTTTGGCGGTGACAGGCTACATGAGAACCATCCACGTGGTGGCCTCTCCCCTTTAATAGATTGAAGGGATCGAAACGGTGAATGCGGAGGGGAGAGCAAGGTAGACAGGGGTTAACTAGAGTGCAGGGTTATAGTTTCGGGACCCTACTAAGCATTAGCCTAAATGTGGTTTCAGAGAAAATCCTGGATAAAACTGCATCAGGAGATATGTTGTTACCAGAAATAATATAACTGAGCAAGTCGATTAATGGATTATAATAGATAAAGCTAAGAAATTCCGTAAAGATTGTTAAGTGATCATCATACAAAAGAAGTGACGTCAACATTGATACGTTTTTAGTTTATGCACCACTGTAATCATAATTCCTGAGTATAATCATATTTAAACACTTAATTTTTTTTAAAAGTTTTACCAGGTTATTAGTATTTAATGAATTTCAAAAATCATAAAGTGAGACCAAATAAAAGCATATCTGTAAGGCGAACTGGCGCGAACGATTAACTAGAAATTAAATTTATTATAAATAAAATTATGTTACGTTCAAGTTGTACTTAAAAATATTTCTATAGCCTATTTCAAATAAATTTATATTAAAACCACTGTAACGAGGCAGTATTATTTTAACGTTCACATTAAAATTTTCTAATAATAAGACTTTTGATTGGGCTTATTATCGCTAACGAAATAATCATTATGCAGCTTTCGTTATTAATTGTTATGCTTATAGAAAATAAAAATTTAAAAGTTTTTTGAAATAATAAAATAATAAACTATATACGTGGTAATATTTAAATGCCATATAACAGTTGAAAAGTTTTTTCAGTTAATTATGGCCGCACTGATATAATATTTATTGTAATTTTATTTTAAGAACTTTAATGGTTTTTAAGACTATAGCACGAATCAGATACGAAGGCTGATGGCGCAGGTTGGGAAGTGAGAGGCAAGTACGACGTGGTCACGATGTGAGTGAAATAAACAGACACATGACAACGTCTGAACAATGAGAAGCTCTAGGCGCTTACTGAAACAGAATGACTGCACACTGGGAGGGGTCTTGTATCTGCACAGGACATTAAACTTAGCCGTCAACGTACATGACCCTCATTGTAGCTCTCTAACTACACCGACGCACTCACCTGCGTCGACGGGACATAAACTAGTTGTTTCATCATATTGTGTATTATAAATAAACTTTTAAGCAAAACAGAATATATCTGCTCTAATTGAATTAATTAAAAAACCGTATAAGGTAAAGCTAACTATATTAATTATGTTAGCGTGGTTGTTAGTCAACTTATTCGCTTGTCGTCTTTTTTCACTTGTCTATCTATATATATAATCTTCACATCTTGCAATTACGATTCTCCATCTGAGTGGATCTTTTCATCGTAATGACTATATTTCAGAAAACGTTGTACTATAACAAAGTTTAGAACATTAAATTAACTCGTAATTAACTAAAAATTAGTGACCTACATTGAAATTAAAACTTTTTTTTAGGGTAACAAGCTTCATGAGGGTAATCTACATGGTGGCAACTCCCCTTTAATAGCATAGGAAGGGATTTGAAAGGGGGGATGCGGAAGGGTAGAGAAAGGCAGACAGGAGTTAACTAGGGCCCCCGGGTTATATTTTAAGGATCCTACCCGGTATTCGTCTAAAAGTAATGCAGGGAAAACCCTAGAAAAATCTGCATCAGGTAGGTCGGGCATTGGGTACTTGTTCCACGCCCTTCCGATAGCGGGAGAGGAGTTTGCTGCGGGGTCGCAACATTCCATTCTCCGTACCTCGACCAGTTTAGGAGGCAGCTGGCCGACTGTTCCCATGGGAACAGCGAACAACTCTTACCGTATGCCCAAGGTCTGCGACCCCAGAACATACACCTCTCAAAACAGGCCGAGGTTACTCGGCTTGTGGGAAGAGAAAATTATTTTATACTATGAGAAATTTTCCTGTGTAAGACATTAGAGACGATCTTCCTTTTTAAGACCCGAATGAAGTAATGCTTATCACTATTTTGTTGAAAAACCAATAATATATTGTTCGTATTTGGTCTTTTTACCTTATTTGAGAAGACTTCTAATATTGACGTACCGTTTTTGGATTATTTGGATATTTGTATCAGTATTATCCTCGAAACAATTAAAGACTACCCTTAAAACAAGAGAATATGCTTCTCGTTTTCCGAACTATAATAGAGCGATCTGTATTACTACATCTATATTACAAGTTTAAACGTTTATTAAAGTTGTATATATATATATATATATATATATATATATATATATACATATACATATATTAAAAAACGTAATAATGTTCTGTACCGAATTAGTTTTATCAGGTTCAGAATAAATTTATTTTCAAATCCTTTACATCCTCGTAGGTTTCTTTTCGACATAATTTCAATTATAAATCAAAAAAGTATTTAGATGAGAACACCTTTCTTCCACATCTCTAATCAAGGCTAATGATATGAGAATAAAATTAAATAAAAATGGTTAAGTCTTTACTCGAGTCTAATTTAGTGATCATATGGCAAGCGAATAATAATGATGAAGAACTTGTATATTAAAAATTCCAGTGCATACAGTCGCGGGCCCAATAGGCCCACTCAACCCCAGAAACTGCGTCCTAAAGCCAATACCTTCAAAGATATATGGAAACACACTCACTAAAATCAACTATGGAATATAAAATTGAAATAATTCAAATCAAGAAAGACCATAATGAAATAATTCAATAAATCTCATCCCGAAGGCTATTAGAAAAAATTCAAATAAACCTAACGCGAATGAGAACGGGTCACACCAGGATGACCCATCTCTTCACCATAATAAACAAAAATACCTGCGATATGTAAACAGTATAATAACCTGATCACAATAGAACGCTTTATCATGTTCCTTTTCTAATTATCAGATAACTTATTGTCTACAATATTTTATCGTTGTGATAAAACATATATGATGGTTTTATAAAGTGTTATTTACATGTCTGATATTATCGTTTTGATAAACCCTGAGTAAACTTTGTACTCAGTTGGTTAAATCCACAGGTCTTTTTTATTTTAAGTCTTCTTATTATGTTTAATTGGGGAGGTTGTGGATGGTTAATGAATTAGGATGTAGGATGGATCTGCGCAGTTGGTATTGAATGTTTTTTTCACTTGTTCTATTGTGGGATTATTCAGGTCTGAGTTGATGCGGTGGTTGGGGAAATACCAAGGACAGTTGATGATGTATCTCAGTGCTTTATTTGGGAAAGTTTGGATGTTATTTATGTGGCAATTAGCTGTTGCGGCCAAGATATTACAAGAGTATTTCCAGATAGGGATATTAGTTATAGATGAGCTTTTTGGTTTTTAGTGACTGGAAAATTTCGTGATAGTAGCGGCTTTAATAATCTAAATCTTTTGCTAAGTTTTTTTTGTTGGTAATGCGCAGAGACAAGGAAACTCATCAAGTTCTACCCCATATTTTTTTAACAGAGAAAACTGACAATGGATAAAAACGTGAGTACGTAATCCATCAAAGTCCAAGAAAACATCATCAAGTTCTTAAAAACAAATTGTACACTGAAATATAAACGTAACAGTTGTGCAAATCATTAAAGAATGTAAATAAAATTAAATCAATTAAAAAAATTATGGATGTCCTAAATTTACAACTACAATACGGTAAGGCATTGTTTCAACATAGATACTAAAACGCAAGAAACATCTATCTTAAACGTCAGAGCAGCAAACACCCAAAAAACAGTTCGGAAGAAAACAATGGCCAAGATGATCGTGAAAGTACCGCGCTGTGACGTTTTAGCAAAGGATGTCTTCAGTTTCCCTGAAATGAGGCAAAAAAGAAGCAACCATAAATTCTCTGTCATGCCTCCTGTGTTTACTGGCTTGTTGTGATGTGTAATCATAAATAATCTGCCAAGCTTGGCGTTTCGTTTGAGGTTTTTCTGCTTCGCATTTATTAATCAATCTATTACAACGTTGAAGCAAAACATTTAACGATTCCATTCTTTTCCTCGTGATTTCAAAATAACAGATGTAAATATAATATAATATAAAAGGTTCTGAGATACATAACTATTCATTTTAATTATTATTATGTCCTGTTTATTTGAAAGAGAATATTATTTTAAAGTAGTTGTTTACTGGTTGTTTAATAACAATAATTAGTAGTTCCGTTCATTGAGCGAAACAAAATTCCATTCTAATTAGATAAACAAGTAGCCAAATAACATACAAAATTAAGTGATTATATAATTTTTTTTATCTGTAACTTAATTGCGTCAATTAGGCTACTTCTTTATCTAATTTTTTTTATAATTGTAATACACCATTTTATTCCCGTGTGATGATTTGTTTAAACCAGTGCAACATTTTAATCTTTTTCATGCAAATTGTATATTATTTTCATTTAGACTTGGGGACAATTTCTGATGCGTTTTATGGACTGTTATTGAGTTGTAAAAATATATGTATCAGCTTAGAAACCGACATTTTTTATATTTTACTAGAAAAGTTTAGCTAAAACCCTGATGGAAATAAATTTTAAATGAAAGGAACCCATTTAGCAGGATAAAGATAGCCAAAAAGTGGTAGACAAAGTGCTGGCAAGTTCCAGCAACGCATTAACATCTAATGCAACACGCTTAATTCACCACATTCGAAGGTTTGCGTAAATCAACAACTTCATCTATGTACCATTTAGTTAATATAGATTTATTACAAATTAGATGATTTAGTTTGTTTCGTTTAAGTACCCGAAAATAAAATATTTAAATTTATTAATAATTAAGTTGTACAAATCTTTTAAAATATTCTATCATCTGTCTATACATAAACATGAATGTATGGATGCCTATGTGTCTCCTTTGTACTATTAAACCATTAATCGGTTTGCGATTAAACTTTGGTGAAGGTTTCTGTCGTGGTACAAAAAAAACACGAAAAAACTTTTGGTCTCCATTTAACTATATATTGCGTTTTGTATTCCTTTAACATACCAAGAGTTAAGATTTAGTACGGCCCCTAGGATTTGGTGTGTAAGGGGTGATTTACAATATTAAATTCTTAGGCCCATGTCTATCAAACTTTATACACATGTTACTTACGATCCCGGAACAAACACTGAGGGATTAAGATACACCTACCGCCTCTAGGGAAGGGGCTGGAATTTACAAACATTCCCAAACGGCCATTATTATCAACGAATAAAATGTTTACGGGGTATCTTAATTTCATTGTGTCATTCTATAATTTTTATGGGTCTAATTGCAACTCCAAAAGGCAAGAGAGGGAAGCACTACTACGGCGCGAGCGGTAATGGAAGGGAATTAATAACAAAATAATGCAAAAAAGATCTATATTAGTGTGGATTCCGGGGATTTAGAAATCGCTGACTTTAATTATATCAATATTCATGGTGGTTGATGAAATGTTGTGTTCCTCGTTGTGGAGGTGGACGAGGTTGAGAAAAGGTTACCCGAAGTAATTTTGACCCTCTTAAGGTACCAGAAAAAATTATTTTCTTCGGGTACCAGCCATATTTTGGTCTCTATTTAGTTAACGGTTGTATTTCATTACTCCCTTCAGATATCTGGGATAGTTTTAGACTTTATTGTCATAGAATATTTTTTAGTGCTTTAATTCGTCGTCATTTTGAGACACATTTATTTTATATATTAGTAGAATTACCGAATACTGTCAGCCATCGTCGTGGCTTATTTGAAGTTAGATGCCGAGGGGTTAGGTCGGGGAGTGGACCGTAAATAGGTAAATTTAATAACACTAGCGCTATTGGTACTGGATAAATGAAATGTTTACCAAAATGTTGGTGTCCAATCAATTCATACTCCGGGTCAATTTAAATAAATACCATGGCAACGCCGGGAACTCAGCTAGTTGCAAATAAAATTGAGTAGTCCAATCCATTTTAAGCATGAGTTCCTTCACATACTCCAGTCAGAATTGAAATAACGTCCCGTCAGTGAACAATGAAAATGATAAAAATCCATTTTCCAGTCATCTTTGTGTGTCATTCATACCTCAAATGTGAGTACTTTCTGCATGCACACGAATATGACAAAGTCTTTTTCGCGCTGAACAAAGTGTTTTTACAGCCCAATTAAACGTCAGGAACAATGAAAGAGGAATTTAGACGCGGCCGTTAACTCTGTGAGTTTTATGAATCGTATCCCCGGAGAATGAATTACTTCACCTCAAATATTAGACTTAACACAATTACCGCGGCTTTGTGCTTCAATAGGAAACGATTTAATACCATCCGTTTAAAGAACTGGGACGTTTAACTGTGTGTGCAAATCGCGGCTGAGCAAATTATTTTTCCCATATGTCAAGTGATTAATATCAATACTAAAAATACCAAATGTTTCGGTTTAAAATTTTTTAAATAAAATATCTGTTTAGTATTATAGTGTTGAAATATATTTAGCTATTGGAGAAATTTATCTTTAGTAGTATACACTATTTACAGTAAAACACAAATATGATTTTGTGGAATTAATTTGAGTGATAAATTATTTGTAAACGTTTTACATTTTCAAAAAAATCTCAATCTCTCCTGTTTTAATTGAGAAATAAAAGTACGATACTCTAATTATAGACAACGCTAGGTGAATTATTGTTCGAATTTTCGAAAATAATTTTTATTTTTTATTTGTTTTTCATGAAGACAAATGTGTAAATAGTTGTTAGGTAGGATATATAATACCACACATAATTATTTAAAATTTTTATCTTTGAAATTAAAATTGTAAAATATTTTCAAAAGTAAATATCTCATTCTATTTTATACAAAAATTATTATATTATTTATTATTCTCCTAATTTATAGCCTTAGTATCTCGTTGTTAGAAGAAATTTATAATAGAATTATCTGTCTGACATTATTTTTATATCAAGGTTTATAATGGTCGCATCGACATCGTGGTCATTAGCGACCACAAAGATAATTTATTATCGTTTACATATAGTGCTTATTTACAGAATATTTTTGTGATACAGCATTAATTCCAAATAAACATAGAAACATTGATTAAAAATTTTGCCAATACAGTAATTAATTTTCACTTTCAGATAATGATATACAATTTTATGTTCATAGTGATTATTTCAAATATTAGTTTCTTTTATTTTAGAGAGTAAGAGTTAGCATTTGTAAATCATTTAACACACATTTGTATAATAATAATAATAATAATAATAAAAACAAATTATATTTTTCATTGATTAAATTAAAATGTTTGAATAACTTGAACACAAAACTGTGCTGAACATTTCGTTATATATTTAGCAGTACAAATAACTGTAATCAATACAAATCTTTTATCGAATAATATACATAATTAACGTGTTTAATATATACATTAACACATTTCATATTCCTAAAGATCTGATAATTCTCCTGGTTTAAATTTCGTATCACGAAGGGTGATTAAAACTGATTTGTAACATTCTATTAATCCTTTAATGTTGTTTTTTTCTCATGTTGAAACCGTTGACGATCCATTGTACTAATGTCATACTCAGACTTATGTGGAGGAGTCAATGAACGCCATATAGTCTGGCATATTGTAAATACAAGTTTCTTAGTTAAAATTATAATGCCTTAAAATTGTTTTGTCTGTGTGTGACAACGTCGCTGGGTGAATGACTTTAGTTTTCCTTCAAGGAGCATGTGAGTGAGGCAATTACTTGAATTGTCTTGGTAACTTCGTGGAGCAGTTTTCAAGCGTCCGAGAAAGTTTACGAACTTTTTTCTTGTTGCTTAAAAGATATTTACGTCAATTCGTGGCTCTCTTGCTATATAAATTAAAGAAATGATTTTTTATACGGATTTATATTTTCCGTATAAATTTTTTTTGTAAGTTTACTATTATAGGTGACAAGACGTCTTTATACTTAATTATATAAAACTCGTATTATTACACAGTTTATTTACTAAAGGACGGTTGCTGTTATTTTAATGAAATTAATGGCCAGGAACAAAGGGGAGTTAAAACACGCTTCACATACAGAAAAATATATTAAAAATATAAATTGTATTGCACAATACCAGATATCCTTCTTGTATCTGGAGGGCTGAAAATTGTACCTAAAATGAGAGGATTGGTAGAGAAACGTTCCATTAACAACGATATTCCACATCAAACTTAAGTTACCCCAATTTTTTTATGTGTTAAAAGTTTAATTTAACGTTTATATTAATTAATAAAACTATTGATGACCTTGTAAGACACTTTATATTTATATTGTAACGACGTTTCGATACCTATTTGTATCTTCTTCAGATATTTTCTGAAAGAAGAGTTATTTACAAATGATTGGATTTATAGTACAATTATACAAAGTAAACAAAGTAAAACTAAAGTAAACAAAAACTTACCAAGTTAGTATGATAAACTAGCAAAACCAAACTATTAACAACTTATTAAATTCACACAGTTTTTAAATAGGTTACGGGCACACCATTCACTTAACGCTAAGATTGTAGCAAGACTGAATGACAGGCTGTATTTTTGAGGGTTTGACCTGACGTCTGGAGATTTTGCAATATCAGTTCTGTGACCTGAAGCAAATACAAATAGGTATCGCAACGTTACAATATAAATAAAAAGTGTCTGTATAAGGTCATCAATTGTTTATTCTAATGCGTATTTTTAAAGTTAACTTTACAATATTCCAATTTCAAATGTTAAAACTTATATTTGAAATCTACTCCCAAGTAATCGGCAACAGTAAGAAGTTGAGCGAGTATGTGCAAGCCAACACAGATTTATTTGGTTTATTCTATCGCACATTCGATCCCGCCTACGCCTCGGCGAGCTTCTGGTAATTTATGAGACAATTAGTCGAGGTAGGGCAAGGTTAATCAAAACTGTTGGGCCATAACAATCATCAGCAATCATGAGCCACCCGTGTGGTTGCATTGATAACCAGAACGCCATTGCCGTTGGTTTATTGCAGAGAACCTCCGCAATAATCACGTGATTATGTCTATGAATAAAATCTTCAATAAAATACAAGTGAATAATCATGTTTCTTTTAAAAGTTTTAATTTAACGTCTGTTTTGAAAGAATAAAACAATTTATGACCTTATACAGGCACTTTATTATTTACAAAATGAGTATCGTCGTTAAAATATAAATAAAAATTATCTGCATCAAGTCATCAATTGTTTTATCATATGTTTCATTTAAATATCAGTGTTTTTTTCAAATGAAATCTAGTTCCGTAAACCTGAGAAAAATAATTAACATGCAATGGTGTAGGGAATCAAGTACCATATGTATGATTTAAGTTTTTATACATGTAATATTTGATCATATTATAATTAAATTTTAGTTTAGAAAATAATCCACTTTATGAACATTTATTCTGCTGTCCGTAGATCACCCTGATTAGTTATAAAGTTAAACGTTTTAATACATAGGCCAATATTACTTACTGCAAAGAAATGTACTTATATTAAAAAATGTGTGTAACTTAGCAACAAAAATTAATTATTAACTAAATGAGCATTTCTACGGAAGGCAAGTTTTAAAAAATCATGTTTGACAAGCCGATATTTTCATAATAGACGGTACTATGAAAAAATTATTTTTCCCGTCAAACTCCAATAACTAGATTCACTTTAAAGTAATCAATCTGTCATTGGTAGAATTGATTAAAAATTTGAACGAAATACACATTAATTTCAACATATAGATTATGGCACCAGAAATTAACGTCTCAGTATAAGATTTTCTAGTTCCTATCAGAAGGAATCCATCTCGAATAAAGAAAAATAATAAAAAGTATGGCATTAACAATTTTAAAAAGCGCATAATTTTAAATATTTTAATCATTTTCTTTCTAAAAATATTATTTCTATCACTTTTAACATCACTGTAATTCCATCTCTAATTATCTTTCACCAATAAATATCATCTTCATTAATCTAATTAAACATACAAAATAATACTACTCAACAACGAATAAACAATGCTGTTATTGAAGAAACTGGAAAAAATATTTCATGTGTAGTCTGACACTTAAAAATGCAAGGAATTAATAGTAATCAATAACAAGTATTATTATATCAAGATATACCAAACCATATTGTTAAAATAGATACCTTTGACTGACCTCAACATATAATTAACAATGTATGAACACAGCCAAATTTGTCACATGTAATTTATTAACTAAAAATATAATTCACGACGTTTCGCTTTCAATGTCAAATTATTTGAATTTTAGAATTAAACTATCGTTCACCTAATAAAATCCTAGATTGAGGACGAAACGTTGTGAATTATAATGTTTTTGTTGATGATTTACATCTGAAAAAATTGGCTGAGTTCATACTGTTTTAATTATTGTCAGAATAATTTAAGAGATTTTAATTTGGAATCGAATATAACTATAAATATGTATTAGTGTACTTTTGGCCTTTTATCTCTTACCATTCCTATATAATTTCTTTAACAGTAAAGAGGAAAATGCTATAGACTCTAGGACTTATTAGTTTTATCAGCAATAATATTGATACGGAAAGAGTTGTCATAGCACTTATTCAAATAATTACCACAGTTAAGGGAATTTCAGTTAATTTTCCTGTTACCAAATTGCCCTAATTTTTATAGATGGTGACATTTAATTTCAAATTTATTTGCAGATTTTCGATTCCCTTTTCGATTTGAAGTAATGAGATTAAGATCCAATATTAATTATCGTCTCGTTTGATTTAAGAAATTCCAGGCCAAATAGATTTCATTCGCAATCCGTCTAAAATCGATTAAAAACTCCTTATGGTTAAATTATTGCTTAAATAAATAAAATATAGCAGTCCAGTCCTCATGTAATTCAGAAACAAAAATGTGTAAATTTTTCACATTTAAAAAAATGATTATTACGTTGTATTATTGACATATTGATCAGTTTTTTAGAATAATAAGGGTAATTTTAAGATTTTATGGGTGCTGTAAAGCATAATTTATTTATTACATAGACTTTTTTTCATTTTTTCAGTGTTTGTATTTTGAAAAAGTGTACAATAATACATCATATCCGTGATATATGTTAATGTATTTTCAGTGGTGTTTCATTAGAAAAATATACTTCAATTTTCTATCAACGTATAAAAATTTGAACTAAAATTCACAATACAATTTTCGGGCATAAAAAAATTATTAATTTCGTGTATAAAAATTTATCATTTATAATTTTACTGAAGTGTCGCAAGTAGTAAAGATTAACTAAAATTTTGCATGTTTTAAAAATTATATTATTAATTCATATCACATTGCATCCGTACGCATCACAGTTGTTCGCGTTTCTGTCACGATAAATACGGACAGTATTAATGATTTGTGTAATTAATTGAGATGTAAATTATAGTATTCATTGATGTGATTCATTCCGTTAGCCTCATCACCGTTTCGAGTGAGTGAATATTATCATTTCATATATATTATGTACATCTGTCAGAAATCATCCACTCTATACATCAGTACATCAATTATTAATTCAATATTTGCGTATATTAATCGATCACTTCATAGTTACTCCAAGCAGAAATTTAGCATCACACATTTTATTCCATTCCGTCAAATTAAATAACGAGCCCAAAAATTGGAGAACATTTAACCTACTCGAAAACATTTCCTTGTATGGTAACGAATGTACAGCACACCAAGGATTTTGAGTTCGTAACCTGGGTTTAAATATTTTCCAGAAATATTTTATATCATTCTGTTGTCGGAAGAAAAAAATAAACTATACTCCTTCCATGTCTCACATAATATTGAAGGAGAGAAACGAGAGACTGGGTAACGCTTGCTAAATGAAAAATTAAATTTGTTTCTTTAAATTATTAATTTCAATATAATATATGAATTCATCAATTAAACTTTGAACTTTTTGTATAATCGTCATTTTCAGTTTATTTTATTAATAGTTGCTTATTGTAGCGCCAAAACCTATCGATTAATGTTCAATTGAATGTCATTTTACTTCACTTTTACAATATTGTACGATTTATGACAGAATTTATTTTACAGTAACTTTCCCATTTCACGGGAAAATTGGAGTGAAAGAGAAACGGAAATTCTTCATTGGTTTCTGAAACTCCCTTAATAAAACCGAGCGAGTAGAACGATCACTCTGCAAATACAAAAACACGAGATAATTTAATTAATCTGCATGTGTAACTTTGTTTGAGTTTTAATGTTTAGTATTAGTAAATAATTTTGTTTTCCATAGGTTTCTTAAGAGTGACGTGGATTTCAAAATTAATATATTAATAAAAGGAAAACTTTGCTAAAAATAATGCGTTTCTTGAAGCCTACAAAATTCATATTTAATAAATTGACAGGTAAGCGGTTCAAATTGTCAGAAAAACTTGTAATATTAAACAAAAAATATATAATATTACTACGTTTCGTCCATTCTGTTTTAACTACATCAGGAAACAGACCTTAATAAATTTCTTCATTGTAATAAATAAAAAGCAAAACTACCAATTTCCCATAATTATTCAAATTTAACATGTAATTATTGAGGCTTATTTCCTAATATTTTTGTTGGGGGGGGGGGGTTAAGAGGAACCGAGTAGACGACACGTAATAACATTTTAATATTTTTCTTAATTTAAACAACACATGTTTTCTTTGACAAATTGCTAGTTTTTCTGTTTATTTTTAATGTCAGATTAAGTTAAATATTAAATAATTCATATTCTTGAATCTTATCAGCTCTTTTATCACTAAACGATTAATAGCGCATTATTTATTCCAAAATACTAATATATAATTTCTTAATTATTTTCTGTGGTAGCATTTTACTGAAAAACGGGAAAGATTTCAACAAGAAAAAAAACCCTTTGAAACGTTGATCGTGCGACCCGTGGGACACGATGCCTTCTTTAAAGATAACTGACTTAATTTAGAAGTAATACCAGCCATCTTGAGCTGGTTCGATGGAGGAGTGGGGTTTGTGATGAGTGAAGAAGACAGCAGGGAAATTAATCTGGCTCGTGTCTTGGGGCGTCCAGTTGACATTCAGAGAGCGCACAGTTTGCAAGGGAGTTGGATCGTTCACATCCTTTGGCACCCAAAATCCGTCAGAATATTTTTCTGCCCGCGAATATTCGTAAATAACTTATATTTGGCATAAATTTTTATCCTATCTGTGAACATAATTCCTCACTGCCTGGTATCTACACTTTAAGCATTCCATTGGTAAGTAGGATCTATAATATACTTATGTTTGTTCTGGCTGCAATATAAATTAGTATGAATATGATAAATAATCTACGAACAGAAAATGAGGAGGAATTAATTAATTTGTCGTGAAATTCTGCGTTACGTCTCATGTAAATAATTCAACCCGTCAACTGTATAAACAAAAACTTTTTCATCCCATGGATATGTAAATTTAATTTATATACCATAAAAATCATGTCTTATCATAACGGATGGTTTTATATTCTACTCCATTCCGTCAAATTAAATCATGAGCTCTAAAAATCTAAAATCTTTAGACTATTCGAAGTTAATTCAATCAAAGATTTTGGGGCTTTTCCTGTTAGAACATGGAAATGTTGAACTAATTAATTTTATAATGAAGGTCGAGGGTTAAAAATTATATTTTATAAATTTTAAATGCTAGCTGGAGATGGTTTAAGACGAAAAATTACTTAAATAGTAGATTTGAACTTTATGAATGATAAAAAAGAGGTATTATTAAATTTCGTATTCAAATTTTATCCTTTTTACTCAGTTAATTTTACAGTTTATTTCAGTATGTGTATTATTAATTCCTTCAATAATACGAAACTGGTAAAATTTTAAATTATTTTAAAGATATTTTTGCCTCTGATCCGTTGGTGATCGTTTACGTAATTCATCATTAATAATAAAAGAATGTAAAGTTTAAAATACAAAATTCTCCTATTTCCAACGACAGATTGGTTGTCATATTTTTTCCGGCCCTGACGTGTCTGTTTCATTCCAACCAATATCTTCTGCAAGTTCCACAAGTCCCTAATAAAAGAACAATGGACTGTTCTTTCTATTACATATTCGCATAACTACTGAACAATGAAACATAAATAACCGTTTACTAGATATTTAAAGGATACTGTTAACGGCTAGAATGAAATTCTATGCATCTATACAAGATTTTGACAGTAACTTAGCAGAAATATGAAAAGTTTAATCAACATCCTTGATTCAAGACGGTCATCTTTTAAGTTAGAAATTGTTTGCTTTATTTACTTTTTAAAGTCAGACCCTCGGAATCGTTACGAAACGCAAGGAAATTTGTCGACGACAGAAAAGCTTTCCTGAAACCTCGAACTAAAAATGTTTTATGGAAGACATTCTAATTCCGATCCACATTCTGAAACATGGGACCGCAGTTCGGGCTTAACGACGCGATTAAATGGTTTATGAATATTTCAGTATTGGGGTGAGGCAATTTTCGGGAGAAATGCTCCATTTCCTTATCTGAAGAATCGTGTCGGGTAGAGCAACAGGTTCCTTCCCTTCCCCAAGTAATTAACCCCAGCGTCGCCATCGTGACGTCAGAGTATGCTAATCCAGGTTTCAATTTGATGCTCACGCTACGCGTAAAACAAACAAATTACCCTCTCAGGCCTCCTCGTGCGAGAAAATTGAAAGTATAACGAGTGTGCGACTCAAAATGCTTCAGAAAACCTAATTTACTCTTCTTCCCGTCATTTTTCTTCAAAAACCGTCAAAACTTTGGAATGAACCATCCTTGATGATCACGGATAAGCTAAACGGACGTATAAACGTTTATTTATTTCTCAATGCTCTTTTCTTTAGTTCGAATTAATTCGACCTACGGAGCAATTTACATCGTCCAAAATTAAATAAATATATATAATTGATTCTGAAATAACCAACGAAAAACTTTGTTTTGGCTACTAGGCCAACGCTAGTAACACTGAAAGTTGTATTCATGTTTCATTCAGATTAATCTTTAGAATCCCATAGATGACTATTCTATCACGGTAGGTATAAATCATCAAGGGAGAGACCTGACTGGCTGGGAGGGAGATGAAGGCAACCCGTTGAACTCGTTCTCAAATAAATAAAATGCGCTGATAATCTCATAATTCATTTTGCACAAATTTGAGGGTTGTTTGATAAGTCTGATAGAAATGCATCAAAAGGAATTTGTTTTAGAAAATTTAGTTTATTTCTCAAAACAGTCTCCTGCCTTGTCTATACACTTGACAAACCGAGTTTCCTATTTTTACAACCCATCTGAAAAATAGGTTTCGTCTAACTCTGCAAAATACCCCGTCGGGGTCTCGATCACTGAAAATTTCTTCCCACTAAGCCAAATTTTCAAGTTCGGGAACGATAAGAAGTCACTTTATGTAACGTCTGGTGAAAAGGGTGGATCGGAAACCAATACTAATCCGAACGCGTACACTTTCACCATTTAGACTGCTGATGTGTGCGGTGACGCATTGTTCTAGTGAAACAGCTCTTTCTTGCGCGCCGATCTTGGTCGTTTCATAATCAGCACCCGTTTCAAATGATCCAACAGAGCAGCATAATAGAGACGAGTTATGCCTGTGCCCTTTTCAAAGAAATCTATGACCACTGTACCATGAGAATTCCAAAAGACAGTTGCCATCACCTTTCCAGTTGACAAAACGGTCTCGGTATTTTTCGATACACTTTCCCCATTTCGTCCATTGTTTTTATTGTTTCTTGGTCTCTGGAATGAAGTGACGGATCCAAGTTTCATTGACGGTTACGAATGTGCGAAAACAGTCTTGTGGGTTACGCCTAAACATTGCTATATCTGCGTTAAAATGTGTTTCGGTATTAGTTTTTGGTCCAATGTCAAAACTCGCTGCATCCATCGCGCGAAAAGCTTTTTCATGGAGGATTAAATGCACTCGTACAGTTGAGAAGCCTACGGCATCGGCTACCTCATGCGATCTTCCATTACGATATTGTGTACTTTTCTGATGTTTTCCTGAGTGGTAACCTCAATCGGACGGCCGAAGCCAGTTTAATTTTTTTTTCTGCAATCTCGTTTAAACTAATTAATTCAGAAGTAAATTGTGTTCAATGCTGTTCCAGAGTCCATATGAATTTCTTACAATTCGGTTTTGATTTGTGCATCGGTCCAAACCTTAAAATGGAAGAATTTAATGACAGCGCGAACTTGATTTTTTTTCCATTGTCTCCGCCTGACTATACATATAGCACTACAGAAGGATGCCAACAATAAGCTAGGACTTGCATATGTTTAAAACATTACCAGACTTATGGAACAACCCTCGCACGCTTGCATTGATTAGTTTGAGTATTTTTCATTCCAATTAATTGCTTGCTTTCTTATTAAAGGGACATAAAATTTGTAACAAGTATAACAAAACCGTTCATATTCTCCTCTGAGAGGCCTTTATAGTATTATCCGAATTTATAGATACGATACAAGGATCTAGGAAAGGGAATATTGTGAAAACTGAGCTCTTTGCGCAGACAATATCTAAGCTCTTCGCAGCGGCCAACTGCTTCAATTAGGGAAATTTCGCCCAAGGGATATACTTTCCGAACAGGTCTCCAGCCTTTCTACGGAAGTTTATGTAATAGGATAGAAGGAGACTTGTGTCAAAAGATGGCGTTTCTAAGGAAAGCAAGTTATTTATTCCCACGGAACAAGGGGGGAAACACCAGTCGATTACGAACGAGAACTTCTGTCATCAAAGGATCTTTTTTCTTTGAAAGGGGCATTTGTTTACTTCAGCATTAAGGAATATCTCGTCACTTAAACAATAAGATAAGCCATATCTTGTTACCAAAGACAAAATAAAATATAGGTAAATCTGTCAGTCCTTCTCAGTCTAATTTCTAGAATTAAAAAAAAATCGCACCAATCAGATCACGAATTTTTTATTATCAGTTACTGAATAATTCATTACACTTAGATATTAATTTAATCCTAAGGAAGGCAAAAATAATTGCAGTACCATTGTGTGGTATTTAATTTAGCAGTAATTTCTGTCTGCTATTTGACTATTTATCTTATTTTCTTTATAAGTAATGGAAAATAGAAATTACTAAACCTAAAGTTCATTTAAAGTGCCATATATATATAATATATATATATATATATATATATATATATATAAAATACTCTTCGTAACTTAAGGGCGTCAAAAAATACTCCCGTTGCGTTTGATAATTAAATATATTTTTGGTACGTCAAGAGAATTAAAAATATAGACGGTACCTTGAAACATTAAAAAATGTACGCAGTGTCTTAAGAGAGGTTATTATACTCTCGGGGCCCTACAAGAGTCAAAATTTCTTCGTGTACCTTATGAGTGTCATAAATACTACTCCCGGTACCTTAAGGGCGTCATAAATACTCCCTGTAACATATAAAGTAAGTAAATACTCCCTGTAACATATAAAGTAAGTAAGTACTCCCGGAAATGTAAGAGAGTCGGAAATACTCCAAATACCTGAAGAGAGTGAAGAATAATTTCGCAACCATAAGTGACACTAAAAAAACTCTTTCTAATCTAAAAGCACGTAAAATACTCCTAATAGTTTTATTTTAATTACATTTAAAGTTTCACTGAAATTATTCCACGTGTATAAGATTGTATGCGGAACTTTATTTTCCCTATCAACACCTACTCCTATCATTTGAATTAAAACTTAACCGGTAAGTTTAAAACCATAATAAAACTGAGCAACATCCATAACCCCGGACTAAACTCCAATCTCAGATGTTTTCATGTTATTTTTTTTAACGTCCCTTTACCTCCACCACTAATGAAATACCGAAAGAAGTTAAAATTATAGACTAACAACATCGAGAGAAACACAATCAGTTTCACTAACCAAGAAAAGGGTTAAATTATACAAACAACATCGGGAGAAAAGAAGAAACAATCTCAATGACCTCGAAAAAATTTTAATTGGCGCAAATATTGGTCTTTTAACAAATTTGAAAATTTATATCCTCGTCCACCTCTGCTTGGGGGTTGCGGGAGGGGTTAACCTGCAAGTTGAATGTTGAAATTAAACTCAACGACATCCATAACCTCGCATTCGACTCCGATCTTGTTAATCTTCTTTACTAATATGGCAGCCCCTTCGCCTAAGGGTTCTCCCCTCTTATGCCGAAAGGGGTTGACATTATACACAGAAAGCATTGGCATGAACACTATAAATGTCATTAACCGCTAAAAATATTTATCCTTCGCAAATATCGGTTGATTTTCATTTTTTACCATTCGTCCATCCCTGTCCCTGCGGGTGGTAGACGTGTCTTACCCCATAGTGTTAGATTCCGGTTCTAAACGAAAACGTGTAAAAACATTGGTAAAATTTCCTCCAAAAGGTATAGATTTTCCCCTACCACCTCTACTCATAGGGGTAAAAGTAAAACTTAACCGGCCAGTTGAATATCCTCAGATTTGCTCCAACCTAGGTTTTTTCGCGTTATTTTCTTGTAATCCCCGCACCCGTAAGTGTGCTCGTCTACTATGCCTAAAGAGATTGAAATTATGAAATTATATACGGATAACATCGGTAGAAACACTATAAATCTCTTTGACACCGATATACATTTATACGACTCAAATATCGGCAGTTTTAGCATGTTTTAAAATGTCCACCCCCATTCCTGTGGGTGGTAGGCATGTCTCACCCCCACAGTGTTTGTTTCCTGGTTTCGAAGAACATATTTACGAAATTTGTTGCACGTGTGTTTGCGGAACATACACAGATACAGACAATTTTATTTATTGGGAGATAATAGATTATTAAAAATAAACAGGCTATTTTTAAGGCAAGGAAAAGTTATTATTATTGAAATTTAATCAACTTTATCATACGTGTGAATGAGTTGATTTCAATATATTTCGGAGAGGATTAAAGTACTGACAGGGTGTATTTACCCCCATGCACTTGAGAAAAAGTGAAATGCTTGATTTAACGTTTTCGAATGTTGAAAGATAGCAAATAAAGTGAAATATTTTGAATCCAAAGAAAAAATGTAAAGAATATAAAAATCTATAAATAAAATATCGTATAAGTCCTCAAATATTTTCGTATAATGTGTAAAGGATCCCTTACTTAAACACGTGATGGTGTATTCGACAAATCATGCATTAAAGATATTATTGTTTAGAAGACATACGTGTTTTCACACAAAAAACTATTCATTAAAAACAATCATAGAATCTTTAATAAGATACTCGAGTCTCGTTTTCGAATGTTGAGTGGCAGAAAAGAGCGTAAAACATTTTAATTCGAAGTGGTGCTTGAGATATTTGGAATGTAGAAGCTCGCCGTCAAACAAGAAAAATTGTCGAGTGGACTGACAATGAACAAAAATATTTTTCAAAGAGATTCTTACAATAATTACAGAAATCCCTTACTTAAAATCGTCACTATCTCACTAAAAAAATACGTTTTTTTTAGGGCAACAGGCTACATAAGGGTAATCCACATTGGGCAACTCCCCTTTAATAGCATAGGAAGGGATTTGAAAGGGGGGATGTGGAAGGGTAGAGGAAGGTAGCCAAGGGTTAACTAGGGCCCCCGGGCTATGGTTTAAGGATCCTACCCGACATTCACCTAAAGAAATGCAGGGAAAACCCCAGAAAAACCTGCATCGGGTAGGTCGGGCATTGGGTACTTGTCCCACGCCCTTCCGATAGCGGGAGAGGAGTTTTCTGTGGGGACGCAGCATTCCCTTCTCCGTGCCTCGACCAGTTTAGGAGGCAGCTGGCCGACTATTCCAATGGGAATAGCGAACAACTCTTACTGTATGCCCAAGGTCTGTGACCCCGGAACATACACCTCTCAAAACAGGCCGAGGTGCCTCGGCTTGTGGGAACCTTAGTTCAAAAACGGAGAGGAAAAAGCATACCCAAAACTACCGTCACTTTAGAATGATTTATGAATTTATTAGGACAAAAGTAAGATTCCTATTAGTCACAGACGATTAATAGAAAGACGAAGATAAATATTTTTAAATAAAAAATATATATATATATTTTTTTAGGGCAACAGGCTACATGAGGGTGATCCACATTGGGCAACTCCCCTTTAATAGCATAGGAAGGGATTTGAAAGGGGGGGATGCGGAAGGGTAGAGGAAGGTAGCCAAGGGTTAACTAGGACCCCCGGGCTATATTTTAAGGATCCTACCCGGCATTCGCCTAATGAAATGCAGGGAAAACCTTAGAAAAACCTGCATCGGGTAGGTCTGGCATTGGGTACTAATCATATTTAAAAATATTTATCTTCGTCTTTCTATTAATCGTCTGTGACCAATAGGAATCTTACTTTTGTCCTAATAAATTCATAAATCATTCTAAAGAGACGGTAGATTTGGTATAGTTTCATCGGTTTTTCCCTTATGAATAATTTTGTTGCAGAATGATATTTAAATGGCACGTTCTAGACATATATCTTTCACGTCTGACCATTCATGCTTTATGATGACAACAGCGATTTCCTGTAACGGTGCGCTGTAAAAACTTCAAGGTGTTCCCTAGAGTTGCATAAAAAGTTTCATGGTGTATGCTTTCCTCTTTCGTCGCATCAGATATTTCAACTGAATATTGTTCATGTATAGGAAAGTATCGATAGGTTATGCTCCCAGTGCTAATCCTCAAATTACTTTAATTCACAAAATCAGTTGAACTTAAGAATAGTATAACCGTTGTTAAATTTATTAATTGTAGTTTTTTATTATTTGTTGTTTAGCTACCAACTGAAATTACAAACATCAGCATAAACTTTATAACTATTGTAAATCTGTATCACAGAGAATCTCAACAGAGAAAATAGTAATTATTCAAACTTTGACACAGTATGTGCAAATTTTGAAATTTCAACTATGAAATTGTGAGAGCCTAAAATCATTATTCCTCTATTATAATTGGAGGACTCTTTCATTACAAATTTCAAGTCATCATCACCCACTTTTATGGTTTTTTTGGAATATCTTAGAGTTGTGACGATTTCAAGTAAGGGATTCCTGTAATTATTGTAAGAATCTTTTTGAAAATTATTTTTGTTCAATGTCAGTCCACTCGACAATTTTTGTTGTTTGACGGCGAGCTTCTACATTCCAAATATCTCAAGCACCACTTCGAATTAAAATGTTTTACGCTCTTTGCTGCCATTCAACATTCGAAAACGAGACTCGAGTATCTCATTTGTACTCAAGTGCTGGAATGTCTTTGGGGGAAGGGGAGAGAATTACACCCTGCCAGTTCTGCGCTTTTCCCTCTGGAAATGATTGAAATCAACTCATTAAATCGCATGATACAAGTTACTAAATTTACGTGAGATAATTTGTTTTACTATTATTATTATAATGGCTACTACGACTTAATATAGTTCCTTTTTCAAAACCAAATTAGTAGCACAGTATTCTAATATCACAACTTTTGCCTTAAAATAAATTTTAAAAAAATCACGTATAAAATAAGTGTTACCATCACGTTCGAGAAACGAAATATAATATAAGATTTGAAATTAACTGAAATATTATATAATACCAGTCGCAGTGGGAAATATATTGTAATTCTTAAATTTATCAGCTCAGTTTTTACGCTCTCAGCTGTTGCAATCGCTCTGACGTCACACAGTCTCAAACATTTGATTTTGAATTTACGTGAATTTATAGGATATGAATCAAAGCTTAGAGCACACACAACTAAAACTATAATACATTTATTAACACCGTTAACACTAAATTTAATTATCCAAACCAAATTAATGAAAATTTTGGGCACCAACAGTTTTAATCCGAAAAATTTTACAATAATCTTGTCTTTTAGGAAATTATGAAATCCACTTCCTCTGCAGGCTGTTGTGGGACCATTTCACTAATTCGAAACAGAGCTTTTCGGATTATTGTACTTAAATTAGCTAAATGAAAACATATTGTATAATATTATATCCTCCACTTACAGTTTGAACTCACACAAGTCTTAATTCGTCCATTTATTGCAAAATATTTATTTTTATTATTTTTATTTCCACAATTAACTTTCCATTGAACCTCCTGTAGCTGGGATGGAAATTTTCAAACCTGTGAAAAATGTCGATATTTTCGTCGAAATAATATTTTTCGGAGTCAATGAGCTTGAAAGCGTTTCTCCAAATATTTTTGTCTACAATTTAAACCCATTTCGGCATGGTAGTGCAGTACCTTTCGGGGTGGGGATGAGGACGTTACATAAAAATGTCATAAAAACCACTGAGATTCGAGATCCGGAGTTAAAGATGTCGCTGAGTTTATTTATGGCAACAGGGAAACGCTGGACAACAAGCTTGATTATTTATATAATTACTATACTTTTATCGAAGATGTTTTATAAGTAGAATTTCAGTACTTGGATAATCTTACTTAAAATGTCATTAAATGTTACAATTATAAATTACAATAATAATTGTAAATATTACAATAATAATAAATTAGTAATTATTTTAATTTTAGATACGTGTTAATTACATTATAATATTTTTAAAATGTCAACAATCAAACTTTAAACAGTCCAAATAGTCATTTGAAGCAGAAATGGAGAAACCTCTGTAAGGCTCTTCTGTTGAAATATAGTCACCGGAAAGGCTTCAAACAGATGACATAGTTTATGATTTATTTAAATTGACAGTCACCATGTGAAATTATAGATCTTTTGGAAAAATAATGTACCGAGAATAAAGCCGTATTTGGAGGATCGTTAAAATTATGTTTACCGAGATAATAATAACTAGTGAACACTGTATTAGAGAAGTAATATATATTAGAGAATTTGCGATGTGACTAGTTTCATGAGTCGCATTTTCCCAAGAATTTACTACATGTAGAATCCAGACACAAGAGCAAGCGTAAAAATATTGGAAAATAACCAAAAAGGTACCCCTCTGCATACTTCTATTTGGTGCCCTTCATTTTATTAACAGCATACATGTTTGCCATGTCCCGTATTCAGAGAGAAAAAAATCGGAAAGTTGAGAGTTGTGGCGGAAATGCGCGAATCAGTTGAGAGGGTGGTAAGTGTGGGGGCGGATGTGGTACACCGCATTTAGGTCGAGTGGATCCTCCTCGGAGCCGACGGTTACATTGCATCCTACAAGGTATGCCACTTCCCTTTACAGAATAGTAACTGTTTAACTGATAAATAGGACACCAAAATATGAAACTACGGATAGGAAATAATATTAATCACGTAGAGATATCGCGGTGGTATATAAAAGAAACAATTAATTGATTCTAACATCTACGATTTTAGTTCAATTAATTTTATCACAAAACATACAATTTGAAGATGAAAATGAGCTTAAAAGTAATAAAATTAGGGAATATATATAACCGTGAAAATATAGTTTACAGAATAGCTACTGAACACCAAGGCACTCAATTAATGTTCAATTGTTTATCACATTTATTGACTTTTATCTTTATATTGGGAAAAGTAGTTAATGGCTCGAAACTTCTAGTATTAGAATTTGTCTTAAAGAAAGGTAAATTTCGCACCACCGATTTATATTATCTGATAACTAATTTTCAATAACATTCCACTATATTGTAATGATTAGACTTTATTACTCAATATAAAAAAAACTTTATTACATAAAAATACAAAAATTCATTAAAAAAATATTATTAGGCGCCAGCAGATTTACATTGGTCTGCAAAAAAAATTATCATTAGCTCCGGCTTGGTTACAAAATCCTCTTTCTCTACAAGGTAATGTGGGCGGCTCGGTAGCTATTCAAGAACAGAGCCTATTTCCGTAATGTGTAAAAAAATTCAACTTTTGAAGGCGCTTTACAAAAATGGTTATGCTTAATTTAACTTATGGCGTCAGCCGACTTGCAGTGGATCACTAGTCTTGTAGTAAGCAGCACACGATCTCCTTCTTCGGCCTCCCCGCGATGGACGCCTCTCCAATACCTTTTGTTGGCTACCGCTCGCCAAATTTTCCACCCTCTCGCCTCTCTCACTCCACTTTCCGTCCTCTATCTGTCGGTCTGACTGCGTCTGTCCACTTTCACTCGGGTTCGGCGTATATACTCGTACTCCGCCCCCCCCCCAAACGATGTAAAAAAATGGACGCATACCCGCGGCTTCTTAGGGCCTCTCAGACGCACGTGGCCGTTTAATTTATTCCTTCTCAGGCCCGCGGACACAAAGGCGGCCACTTAAGGTTGCTATTCACTACAATATATTTTATAATTTAGACAACTGTATTAAATTTGTAAAAATATATCTTTAAATGCTTGGGCTTAGCCAATTCGTTATATATATATATATATATATATATATATATTTCACCAAACCAAAACTGAAAGTATACCAAGTATAATATTATTTATAACCGAAAGTTAACATTTACAAATTATTTTTGACAAATATTGTATAAAAAAGATGTTAAATTTGGTGTGCTATATCTGTCTACATGATATTTTTGCGAAGAGGTACAGATGAGATCGATGTGGCAGATTAAAGACGAAGATATAACAAGAAGAATTGTGAAACAAAAGAAATATGAGGAAGAGAATATGCAAATTAAGCCAACCAATGCTACGAACAGTAATGAAAGTCTCATATTATTCAGGCTAGAAATATATTCACTACATATGCATGAGAGTCCGTACATTCTTGGGCATTTTGGACCTACTTGGTTCAGCCCAGTCCTAAAGAGACGGCTATCTCAGATTTCTGCTGGCGAATTTTTAAGCAAGATTTTATGTTTGGTTTTATATTGTAGGAAAGAGCGGGGTGGGGAGAAGGATTTGAGTCCGTTCCCGGAAGGGCCGGGGATGAATGGACAAGGTCATCACAAGGAAGTGGTGCATTCGGACGGCCTTTCCGTATTACTGTCATGTTTTTTCATATATTTTATATTCCTCATATTTCTCTTGTTTTGTAATTCTTCTTACTATATCTTCGTCTTTGACCTTTCACGTTCCTCTATTCTGAGCTTTCTCTTCGCTAAACTACCATGCAGGCAATGGAAACCCACCACAACATATACTAATAACTTCACGCCGTTGCCACAAAATATGTGTTTTTATTTGTACAATCCAGGCCTTAATTCAAATTCAGTCTCTCAAGTACATCAGTCTGCACGACAATCTATCAGAAAATTGGAACAGTTGCATTCACATTCCACGTAATACAGTTCTATTGTGGTGTTTTATCATTCAACGTTTGTTTCTGTTGGGCTAAAAGGCTCATGTGATTGCGTGTTCTACTAATATATCAAAAATATAATTCCAAGAACCATATATTCATTTAGACGAAAGAAAATTAAAAATTAAAATACAGAGAAGTTACGTACTAGAATATTCAAACACTTACAGGAATAATGCAAAAGTTTACAGAAATTTAATTCATAAAAATATTCTATACTTCTTACTAGTAATATTTTGACGAACACGTACACAAAACGCAAGAAATTCAAAGCGAACGTACAAGGAAACAAAGGCAGTTGTAAAAGTACGGAAGAAATCCAGGAGTTCAAGATTGTTACATAGTTTCGCCAAGCCCAATCAATATCTCCGACATTGTTCTCTGCAAAATTCAAAGATTTTTTATTTATAATAAACTGGAAAGAACAATTCGCCATTTACGGATTGCAGTTTGTGTTGTCCTGTGGTTTGAAAATGCATAATAATTTTGAAAATTAATCCAGAACCTACATCGTAAGTAATTTTGCAACAAAAAATGATAAAATTAAGAATATTACGCTAACTCTCAACAAATGAGTAGCAAACATACAGAGAATGGATGTAATCTTAATACAAGTGTTCAACAAGTCGCAAATTAGAACGATTTCAAATTATTAAAAAATATTCGAAATATGGTCGAAAACGTAATAAGTATTATATGGACAACGTGTACTCATTGTATTGGTTTAAGGAATTGTATAATTAATTTGACAATTATAAAATATTGAAAAAATCTGAGGAAATATAGTTGACTGTCCCATAACTCTTTCGGAGACAGTTGCAAGAACGAGTAAAACTGATTTTGTGGCTCAACAAACATCGACCCAGAAGAGGAACACTGGTACCGGAAATATACAGTAACATTACTGAGATTATGTGATCAAACACCATGATTATCCTTCGCATAAATTCGTTATATAAAGCGATCTAAACTGACGTTTGTTTAGTTTTTTCCATTACCACGATTTTACCCTTAAATTTTAATATTATATTTTATTTCTTAAGTGATAATTTTCACTTCACAATTGAAGGTTAGTAGAAATATTAATAAAAATTATTTTTAAAATGTAATAAATAATCAATAAATATTTTTTTAATTTATAACATACCTATTGACAATATTATCACCCTTTCATTGATATAACTATCGGGCATCAAATAAGATAATATTTTTATAAAATCCAAACCCAATTTGGATGGCTTACATCTTTGCAAAGGCGGCAACAACGGCTCTCTTCAAAAGAAAGATTTATGCAATCCGCATGCCCGTCTTGTCTCATCATCCTGTCACATAGGCCTACGTCTTGTTTCCACAATTACTTGTGTATTAGAATGTAATTAACAATTTAAATAAATTTCATACATTATAACGGAATGTTAGAGTGATATATATTGTAATAAACGAAAATAATATTAGCAATTTAAACAATCAATTATCATTTATTAAAACACAAATATACAATTACACAAATCTGATAAAATTTTATAAATCAAAACAATTTTATTTAAGTAGAATACATTTAAATAATTGGACTCGGTACCCTCAAGGTATTTACTGGGTTGATAAGGAAAAGAAACAAAATGTTACAATTAAACAAATACAGTTACAATAAATGAAAAACTAAATGATTTAAATGATTGAAACGAATGAAACAAAAGTAACGAAAGAAACGAAAGTAACGAAAACTGACACCTTTTACCCTTTATTAGAAATTTACAATTATAAATTCAGAAAAATAAACTTACACGCTCTCTGGTCCACACACTCACTTTATACCGGCTTAACAGTCCCCAGGCTGCACTCACACTCTTGACGACGTCACCCTCATGGTGAATGCAAACACCTCGACTGGCAGACAAACCTCCACGATGAAACTCTCGACTGGCAGACAAACCTCCACGATGAAACTCTCAACTGTTGACGACTGATTACTCTCGGCCCTCTCCGTCCGTCCTGCACCACCGCTCTCTCCCACTCACGCTCGTCTCCTCTCCAACCGAAAATAATAATGAAGCCTCTTAACTGTCCAACTGCCCTCTTATTTATATCCTGGCTCCCGGATATTACCTTGTTTTCACAGTTGTTTTTACATGTTCGCCAAAACAAACCCCATCTGTTAGCTTTCTCCCGCTCCGAGAGCCACTAATTCAATTACAATAAGCACCTCCTTTTAGTATAATTGCCTCGCCCATCTGTTATTCTGCCTTTAAGGGTTCCGTCGGTCATACAATTTGCCTTAAGAGCTGCCAAAATGCCCCAATTATTTGTCCTTCCCTTCTCTAAAAGTCCACTTATCCGTAATTTTATCATTATTTTTAATATGTATCAACCACTCAAGGATCCCCCGTCTCAGTTTGTAAACAACTCTGAAAAAGATATGAACAGAAAACATGCTCTTCTTTACTGTTATTACAATATATAGTCGGAGAAACGTAGAAAAAATATTGAAAATTACAGCATATCTTGTATGTCATTCACACTTATCGAGTGACGTATGAAAAAATAAAGCTACAGTGTGTTACATAATATTATTCATTTAAATTGAATTGAAAATAAGGCAATATGTTAGTTTCATTTTTCTTAAATCTAAATCCACCTCTGAAAGTTAATTACGATATTCAATTATGAAATAGTATATTAATTCCGTCAACCTTATTGACTCAAGAAACATTAATGGTCAAAATTTATCTACGACTATACTTAACTGTTGTACAAATATCACGAAAATTTTATCTCTGAAAATAAATAATTGGAATTAATGAAGTCATATTCACCGCTCAAATAACTAGTAACAAACCCATTCGGCCGGGAAAATGGAGTTCCCGTCCTCAAATAATATAATATTTTTATAAAATCCAAACCCAATTTGGATGGCTTACAAAGGTTTCATTAAAGCGACGGAGCGAATTAAATTTCACGAGAAACTTTCCGCATTCATCGCATTCCAATCAATTCTGCTCGGCGCTTCCGAGACAGAAGCTCATCTGGGTCCAGGTTTGTCTTTTGCTTACCGGAGGTGGAGCGGAAAGAAGAAGAAAACTATTTCTGGAGGGTACTGCCAGCTCTGGTAGAGGAACAATCAGTCTAGCACTGATTGGTACTCAGTTCCTGCCCTCTCTCGTGAAACAACCCGCTAAAGTTTTCACAGATTGAATACGCTCGTGAATTCACAATCGCCATTGAAATCAATTGCGGTTGAAATCCGTACGAGATGGAACCTTTAAAAACTCGGATATTAAACTGGCAATTTAGTCAATAAAAGCTTTACCCGCTGAATCAGTTCTATTTCCTCAGAAGAATATATATATAATAGTAATTATGCAGAATTTCCCACCACTTTTGGAAATAAATGTTAAGATAATACGCCGACTCTTTATCACCGTAATAAGTTTTCTGAGTTTAGCATATATTTACGGATTTTAGATCCATCGATTCTGGGCGCCAGACTATTTTTATCAGATAAATAACCAAACTTTGCTTATTTTAATAGTCTGTATAACTAAATATGATACAATAGAATAACTCAATCCTTGTCGCCTCGACTCCAGAAGTGGGACTAACATTACAAGGAACCAACCATTACAATTGCGTGCCAGATCCATTGTTTGGGTTCAAGCCGTCAAAGACAACATTACACAGTATAAAAAGAAGAATTCGTAATTGTTTACATATTACATATATATATATATATATATATAGTTGTATTTTTCTAATTTCTTGAGTTTTATTAATTATATATCGCGTTTAATGAATTTCGCTTTAAGATATATCGAGATCCTCGAGTTTCACTTTTACATAACTTGAGTTTCGCTTTAGTATGTACGGAGTTTAACTTTATTATATGTCTTCGAAAGTATCAATTTTACATTTATACTTCAAAATAATTATTTTCAGTTCATTTCCACAAACCGTTTATTTTCACTTCACTAATTTTGCGTACATCTTAAATTCCAAATGGGAGCATAGTATTTTTTTTGTGTCTTTTAGAACTGAAATTTAAACTAGCGCAAGTCTAGCAATACCCGATACGCCTGAAAAACTCCGTCTCTCAGTTTCATATCTTAAAAAATAAATGTTGAAGAAATCACTTAAACAGTAAACACTTGAATGTGACAAATTCATTATTTTAAGGTTGTTTAATTTCTATTTATTATTTATGCTTATTATTGGAAACTTCTATACTTCTAACGAATTTTATTAATACAAGCAGCATTAATTATTCATTATTGCATGCATAATTTTTATCATTCTAACATAAAAAGAGATTTAAGAATAACATAGAACCAAATGAATATATTTTTAACAAAATATTCAAAATAATAAAAAATATAAATTGTTTACTTACATTAAAATGATTTTCACAGAAAAATACAATTAAAATTTCCTTTATTACTATCGGTTTTTGACGAGCAAGTTGTCTCCTCTTCGTTTGCATTTTGACATTTTTATGTTTTTTGAGAGTTCCTTATAGATGTATTTGTTCATAGTCGTACAGCACACCATTTACAAAACATTCATATAAAAGGATACGAATTTAATCGTAGTAGGTCGAATCTCAATTGTCTTGTTACACGCACGTGACGGTAGAGTTCACGTTTGAGTCAAGGCGCCATTTTTTTATTTAAACTTTGTCGTCAAATTTCGTCGCTATTGTAGCAGTAAAGATATAATTTACATAAAATGACAAAATAAACAAACTACGATGATATATTTAAATTATTCAAATAGCATATTGTGATATAATTATTATAGAAGTTTCAAATCTCTCTATATTATCACTTAAATATGAGTATGCGGCTCTTAATTGTTATACACTCTTCATGTACTTTATTATTTACTTTAAAACTGCGCTTTAATTAAATTAAATAAACGTATGATGCGACATGTTGTATAAGTACACTATTACCTTGTCCAATCACCCCCGGTCCTTCCGTTTCAAATCTCTCTATATTATCACTTAAATATGAGTATGCGGCTCTTAATTGTTATTCACTCTTCATGTACTTTATTATTTACTTTAAAACTGCGCTTTAATTAAATGAAATAAACGTATGATGCGACATGTTGTATAAGTACACTATTACCTTGTCCAATCACCCCCGGTCCTTCCGGGAACGGACTCAAATCCCCTCCCGGATGATTCAAACCATATACAAAATGGCGTTAATAATCACTATTAAACATTCATCTGCAGAAAGCCTAGTCTCTCTAGGACTTTGCATCAAAGAGGTCCTGGTTTTGAATCCCAACATGGCCATGGATGATTGTGCTGTCTTGGTCTAGGAATTCTGGGGTTAAATCTAACCACGTGCCACTCGAAAAAATTTGTCATGGATTATGACAGCCTGACACACGTCCTGGCAGGCCAAGAAGAATGAGGGAAAAAGGTTTTTCATGGATTAATAATTTATAAAACTTAAATTAAAAAATTTGTAACGCGGATTTGAGGATTTATGAAGTGAATAAAATAGAGTACAAATTTCTTCAATTTCATGGTCATGGAAGTAAGCTGCTACAATTTCATGACGTTGTAATAATTTAATTTTCAGCTTCCGAAGATTACTATCCAAACAAACACAGTCGTGTTATATATATATAATTTTTTAATTTCCATAATATCCTGATCCCACTATTCTATGGATCAATATAATTAACAGACGTTTATTTCACCTTCCGTGAATATTTTCAAGCCGACACTCACGAGTTTCATGTTATTCACTGTCACACGAAGCTGCTTGAAATATAAATGTGTAAATTTTGGCCCAATTTTTTTTGTTTCATCCACAAAGGGATGAATGGGGCCTGCTGAAGATATGCCGGGAAGCAGGAACCTTGTGGTTGTGTTAAATTCAGGAAGAGTTTCTGCTTTATTTAAGCTGGACGCATAAAGTTGGGGCCCAGTTCTTTGAGTACACGGCAGCTGCAACACTGGCCGTATTAATTAACTACGAGTGTAATTAGCAGCACAAAGATTTGCTGACCCAGCAGCTGCATACAGAGGAGAAGGGACAATGGCTTGGCCAGCTGTATAAAATATGCTCCACGCTTCGTCACAATGTGCTTCTCGGGCTTCTCAGCTTCCCAAAGTCTTCAATGTCGTCTACGAGGCAACGGAAACAACAGCGAGTAAAATACCTGCAGGTGTACGATTTTTACTCAGCATTATGGACTAAGATAATAATGATCAAGAGGCAATCAAAGCTCATCACTAAATGCTGAATTAAAGAGTCGGGATGAAAAATCTTGAACGGACCGAGAACAGATCAAGGCACCTCCACACTTAGTGAGCGCACAACGTACCATGTTCTATGTCTGGTTGAGATTTTTCAGGCTGATGCTTTAAAATGAATTACCTTCTTTCGGGTAATTGGAATCTTTCTTCGTACACAGTGAAGAGAGATGTCAGATATGAAGAACTGACAATTTTTAAAAGTGAACATATAGCCTGAAAGTGTCGAAAGAAAATAATTCAATCATACACTTTAGTGTTACAAATGTTTAAGTCGCTAATAACCTATTTGTTTAAACGCTTGTTGTAAAATTAAATAAATATAATTATTAAATCAATTATTGACCTTATACAGACACTTCATTTTTATTGTAACGACATTTTGGTACATGTTCGTATATTCTTCAGGTATTATCCAAATTATTATAAAAAACTAGCAGAATCTCGTGATAAGTGAATTAATTGCCTCAGGCAAAAATTTTGTGTATTTATTAAAATTTAAATTTTTCAGTGCTAATTTCTTATAATAATTTGAATAATATCGGAAGAAGATACGAACATGTATCTAAACGTCAGTTATTAATTGGAAACCAGACGTAAAAAACTGTTAAAAATAATTATATAATTTGGTAAGTTTACAGATCACCAAAAGAAACAGAATTTAGAAAACTAAGAAAACTTAATTAAAAAACTCATTTAAGTCGCTAATGACCCATAGATTGAAGCGACTATAAATCGCTAATAAAAAATCGTAATTTACAATGTTTTCATGTACATTACGATCGTATATTAAAGCAAACGAAGACGAAAATAAAAATTATAACTTTAAACGAACCTGGGAATAAAAGTATCGGACTCATATAACAGGAACATTTGCAACCAATAATTTTTATAATAGCATAACAAGAGTTATATGTCAGTAATAATATTTGAAGTAATTATTTAATTGGATATGTTAAGACAAACGCAGTTCAGTTTTTGGGGTTCGTGACCTTGTTTGTGCGGCGCATCATTCTTACCGGTCTTTCAAGTACTGCAAATTGTTGTGTGGTATTTAATTTTTGTTTTTGTCAGTAATATAGCTATTTATTTAACTAATTATTATACGATTATCAGAGAAGTTTTATAATTTTAATTTAGTATTATTGCTACACTAAATTATAATTACATTACTGTGTTACATAACTTCGAATGAATATATAAATAAGACTAATATTTAATTTATACAAAAATTAAAATCCTAAGTAATTTGCATATTATATTATCAGTCTTTTTTTATCTATATCGTTTTGAATAAATTCATATATTTTCCCTTAAATATTACTGAATTTATTATCGTGGTCATTTTAGGGAAAACCTTTAGATTATAAATTACATAATACTTTCACTTTCGACTGTCTTACTAATAATATAAATTAACGAACCTTTTCTAACAATTTGAAATATTTTATTATATTGTTTAATTACTTTCATTACCTCGGCGCTCATAGTTACTTTGCAACATACAAAAATTTGTATTTTGTCCCCTCCATGAGAATATTCACATCATTAATTTTGTCTTAATTAAATTTTATTAATAACAGTAAAAATTAGCGGAATAATACATAAACGTGGAAAATTGAAAACTATGTTTCAACTTACTACATATATTTCATGACACATTTTACACTTATCACGGTCGTTAAAAAATGTAAATCTACTGAGTAATAAAACAGATGCTTTACATCCTGATTCAAGTAAATTATTTTAACATTTTTTTTGATTTTTTATTGTTGGCTGCTTGTTTAAACATTGACATCCATGGACTATCTTCTTAATCATCAGTGGATTTCACAAACTGAGTCTCATTTCACTTGTAAGGAATAATAGGAAATGTAATACAGTTCTCATAAAAGTTTATATAGCAAATAGCAAATATTCATGATTTTAGTGTACACTCGTTGTTTATGCAATTAAACACACTTCACGCTCCGTTGCAACTTCAAGTCAATATGGGAATGAAATAATTTAAAAATTAAAAAAATTATATCATTTTTGAGGCATATGTTCCGTCAATATACTATTATTCAAAAAATGTCATGCATAAAATTTTATTACACTCATAGAAGTGTTTTAAATTTTATACTTATTTTCAAATATATGATCTCAAATTTAACTGAAACTTTCGGAATAGTTTTCAACGTGGATTTTTGGACGAAACACTCCTGGAATGCAGGCTGGCCGGATTGCATAACTGATGCACGGGTTGCGCCACCTGCGTACATAAATTCCATTTTACGATTTTCACTACACGATCTTCGCTTTGATGAAAACTTTTTCCACATTTCTCACAAGAACAACTTCAAATCGAGTAAAAGTCTTTGGGGATGTTGTGATACGTTACATTTTTTTTCACGTATCTGTTAATTCAGAATTGTGTGTTAAGAATATTGTTAAATCGAATAAATAAACACTAAAATCTTAAATATATTTATCTGACTTATTTCAGTTATAAATAAAAAAAATCAGTCAAATTCGTCAGAAATGTAGTTTAATAAAATATAAGGACCTATTAATAAAAATTTTCACAACGTATCGTTCTTTACAACCTCTTCATGTGCATATATAAAATTATATTACAAATCTGAATACCTAAAATTTTTGGGAGATGAAGATTTAATAAACATGATATTTATAATACAATTATGTAAAATTTTATTAAACATTACTTACAATTTACTTCTTGAGCCATCCAAGTTTGTTTCAAACATATTATATTATAAGAAGTTTAAAAATATTCTAAACATAACTATGTATTTTATTTGGTCTTATTTATACATTTATAAAATTAAAATAAACTTTTCTACATATAATTGATCACAAACAAACCAAATAAAAAATGAAAAACCATACAACGTTTCTTTTACCAATTGAATTATTACATACGTTAAATAGTGTCATCTTAAAATAAATTTATTTAAGAGCTATATTTTAATTGTAATTGAAACATATTTTTCTAAAAATAATTAAAAAATGTGTCGAATTTGGTATATTTTAAAGAATGTTAGTAAGCAGGAATGTGAAATATCACTGAAATATTTATATAATTATTCACGTTTTGGATATATTCCAATAATGGATGCTTTAAAGTTAAGTTTTAACTTCAGTGTAATTATTTTTAAGTGTGAACAAAAAGTTGTATTGAATCATATTTATTTATATTATCACTTTATTTTGCTTGCTAATTGGCTGATTTATCTAATTAGTATACTTTAAACGCAGAAGATATTTTTTCAGTAAATAATAGTTTCGAAATAGGGAGATAAAATATATTTTTTTCATTTAATATACTGCAAAGGCCAGAGTTATTTATTTATTAAAGAATGTGTTACGTATATCTCACAAAATATATCGATACGATTTTCTGTAGACGAATTTTAAACATTTGCAAAGCCAACTTTTTTTCATGGCATTAGCGTTTGGGGAGACCGCAATCTCGTGAAATCAAGTTTGGGGTCCTGCTAAAACCCCTGACTAAGCTGACTTTCCAAACGTTCGTTTCTCTGCCTAAGGCGATAGATTTACGCTACACGCGTGACTCAGGACTACAGTAAGCGGATTACAATTTATATATGCTCAAAGAGGCAAAGTCATTTAAACCAAAATTAAGTTTCCAAATCAATTAATTGGTCCTAAATATATCTTACATGTAGTCCATAAGAAATATTAAATAAATAAACTAAAGAAATACTGAAAGATTCACAATTCTGGATTATAAAATTTATTCAGTAAATTATGAATAGTTTGTAAGTATAAAGATCGAACTAATGTCACCATTGCACCTCAAGAAAGCAAAGGTCATAGAAACGTTGAGTTTAATTATTTTATCACAAAATTGTCCAATTTAATATATATTTTAAAGTTTAAAATAATTCCATTCATTTATACAGCCTACAGATTTATAATAATAATACATTTGACAACATCCTATTTACCCTTTTAGATATTCAAACAAAATCCATTTAATAATAAATTAAACTGCCCGATAGATTTACAATATTATAATAAAATTCCCGTCATTACTCAACAAATGCCTCTAAATAATCACAATTTTAAGTGGACCAACGTAAGAATCCTTAACGTGGAAACAAATTATTATTCTAGACTTATTTCTGAAATGATTAATATCAGAAGAAATCATGTATAAATCAGGTGTAATGTAATTAATTCCCATAGTGACAGCGACTCTTTGAGTAAAACGTATGATCTTTTAAATAATTAGTAAGATTTCTACGTCTTTGGTCCTACAAAAACACGGGTTTGTGTTAATCTTATCCAGTTACATTTTTGTTCACTTGATAAGGTCCAATTGGTGGAGGAAACGTCGTGAGGTTGTTTTTACTTTATTGTCTGTCTTTTTGCCATAGGCCTAATTTTATTATAAATGCATTAAATAATTTTAGTAAGGAAGTTGTTTTGTTTATATCTTCCGAAATTATTTCGTCCTAAAGTCTCCAGAAACGGACAAATAAAATTCATCATCTTGAACTATGGACTATTCATAAAGGAAAACTGAAAACGTTTTATTGAACTTGAAATGTGTGAAACCAACGTTAAATTTATTTTATACAAAATAGTGATGGGAATTCGTTCACTTTATAGAAAATATTCTGTATTATTTATTTTCCTTGTGCCGGTAATTAACTTTGATTTTTAAATTTTTAACCCGCTTGGTATTCAACACAAACATTACAGTCATGAATCAGGTAATTATATATAATTTACGTTTTTATGATGAGCCTGGGTAGGAAAATATTAAACAATTAAATTGGGTTACCGAAAAATTATACACACAATCCCTATCCTATCGATACCACACATGGTTGACATATTTTATGAGTCAAAAACTAACTTTAATTTTTTTCTCGTCTGAGGCACGTACATCGCGCTATTATTCGAAAGTATTCCTGTATAGTAGTTACATTTGTAAATAACAATGCCAGACACTAAATATTTTACCAGACATCGTTTCAAGGGATCGATCTATTAACCATATACTTTGTTCTAATTAATCTACGGGATCAAAGCCAAGAAATGAATATACTTATAATAATTTACGTCAATATCTTTATAAACATTCTTTTGTAGAAATGGACTGGCTTAGTATGGACGAAGTTTTACAAAAATGCGTAATTCATATTTAAACAGCACCTGTTTCGTTATGAGAGATGAAACCACTTTATTGCGGCATGTCGTTTCCTCCGTGGCATTATGGGAGCCCCAATAAAGTCAAGCCGCCGAGTCACGTTGGTGTTATTGGACTCGGACATGCAACAGTTCCACACGTAAGAAACCACTCATACGAAAGAATTAAGTTTCGAGGATCCTTCACATGTTCTCGTTATTGGCTTTCTTTCAAAATTATCTAAGTATAATTATTTACTGTCAATTAAAATAATAATGATAAATCTTCAAATCGCCTAAAACCTGGTTGGAAAGTACGCTATTTTGTATAAATATGATGAACGGCAGTTTTATAATGTTTAGAATATTTTTTGACAATCTTTGGATTGTACAGTTTTGTTCATAAATTTACATGTAGCTATATAATAAAAAAGGATGTATATTTGTATGTATGTATTATTTACGTTAATTTATATAGAGATTTAAACACGTGGACGCATTGGAACAAAAATTGGAACACATATACTTCAAAACACGAGAAACGGCACTGTTGTGGTGACAAACACGTAGCATAAATGAGAATGAATTATAATTACATAATGTGATCATTTTGGGTTAAATTACTGCGCGTCAACAGACCGTGACGTCACAGCACACGGGGGACGTTACTACGCGACTGCGCAACAAGAAAATAGTAACTTATTTCATAATGAAGTAAAGCAGAAATATTTAGATTGAATAAAAAGTATCATTATATCCAACAATACTCCATCGAATGATGATAAAATATAATACTAAATACTTTACAATTCTTGCGGAAAATGTTATCAATTTTCATTCCATCTTTAGTGACTCCAATATGGCGATCGATGTTATTTTTCACACTCTCAACGCTCCGGAAATATTTTTGATGCTCTTACAGTGCTAAGATAATTTTTTATATTTGTTGTCGGAAGTATTTATGATTCACTAAAGTCACCAGGACATTAGCATTCAATATGCATAGGTAGGGTAAATTACTTCTTGACTCAAGAATATTGTAGAATTAAATACCTTTTCGGGTTTATATAAATAAGTACACGGGCAACGTCGGGCACCCAGCTAGTTTACACCAAATATGGTAAATATTTCACATGTTGGCTTGTGTTGGTGGAGAGTCCCTCGAGTTATTTTTTTTTCTGAGGGGGTTGGGATGGAAGATGAGATGGTTGTTTGGTGATTACAGTAAAGATCAACTTGCCTTGTGAAGAGAAAATAAATTCGAAATTCTGAAACCACCGCCATTTTGGCTCAAGATGACGTGTTCCAGTTTGATATTCTTTAATACCTTGCGACGTCTGTATATATTAAAATACAATGTTTCATGGAAATTTAAGGCCGTTTTCTTGTAAACGAACAAAACAAAGACTTTTCAATGACTTTATTTTGAATTAGTTTATAGTACTGCAACGTGATATCGGTACAAACCATTTGAACGCATCGTGTAACTACTAAAAATTGTTTAAATAAAATAGTTCTGTAGCGTGAAAATCAGAAAAACTAATCCAGAGAATAGATGACATCTGTTTCGAATTCCATAATGCATAAAACTTATGGTTATTCTAAATTAATATAGTCTGTCGTGGATTACAAGCAATGGACATATAAAAATACAATTCTATTTTTGTCGATTGACTCTGAAAATTTATATTTTATGACAATTACTTTTATATCACGGTACAGGATAATACCACTATGAATATATTCACTCATATTTTTAATTTGGGTTTATTATCAACATATTAATTACACCAGAGTATTTAGAATTTATATAATGCAATTATACAAAATGAGTATGGCGTTCATATTTTTATAATTCCTTTTATAAAATATCATAATAAAAGTGATTTTAATACTATGTTATAGAAGTCATTTTAAACTACTATTAACTAAATAAATCCATAAATTTATATGCAATCCGTTTCAGCAAACAAATCACTTCAAATATATTTCTGTTACGTATTTCTGAGTAGAAAATTTACCAGGTAACATTTATTGTACAAGATACAATACTAAACCAATTATATATATATAGATTTATAGATGTATAGATTTATTTACAGTCGCGTCAACAGCTCCGGTTATTAGCGGTTCATTATGGGAACTGATTTTGACTTGTCGGAGGACTGATATGACATGAGATTATCTCACGCTCACAAACATCCATGTCCTCGCCGGGATTCGAACCCGGGACCTATGTAATGTGATGCAGTTACGCTGACCTCTACACCACTGGAGGTTGGCCAATTATATTTAATGGTTCTAAAGTTTTGATTAAGTTGGGATAAAAACAAACTGATCAAATTCATTTTGCTTTACAAGATAACGGAAGTTACATTTTCTTTCAAAAACGTCGCAACATTTGACATATTTCCTAAAGTATTTCTTAATATATTATTCGTACTTCTTCCTAAAATAAAAATAAAATTACTCACAAATTTTTAGTAATTTACAAGCCAATGATATCAATATTACAGTTGTATTTGCATTTTGGGAAATAATATATCATACCTCCTAAAACTTCGAGATAAAAATAAGGAGGATGTCAATTAATTTTAATTTTGTGCGAAGTTAGGAAATTTAACAGACTAAAGAGGAAAGAGGATGGAAGGTCTGAGTAAAATATAGTTCCGCCTCTTCTTCAGCGTCAAGAAGAATACTTCCAGGATAGAAAAATATGAAAGTCGATAACGTGTGGTTCTTGGTATTTAAGTGCTGTCCAGAGACATGAACAAAATCAGAAAGCGTTATGAAGTTAAATATAGATAAGTAAGACTGAGCAATAAGTAAGACTGTCTCAAAATGGTTTGATAGATTGAGAGAAAAAAACCTCCAGGTGCAGAAGCTCTAGCAATAAGGCGGGGAACCAATCAAAAGGTCCAGATCAGCCCACATGTTCTATACTGGGCCCCTCAAAACCGGTTACCACTGGGTTTCTACATCGTCGTAATGGAAATACAAACCGAGTGTAAAATTGTTAATGTGTTGTCTCAACATGAGACAACATCCTCTCGGGACCAAAGTGAAGAGAAAAATTTTATTAGTGTACGTCATTGAACGAAATAATATGACAAATAAATAAATCTATATAACGCATATAAATGAAATAATATTTCATTTTTTTCAAATTGTCTCCAAATAATTATATTTCTATCATTTATATTATTCTCGCAGATGTAAAATTCAATATTATTAGAATGAAAATAAAACTTTTCAAGTGTATTAATATAACTTTTTTTCTCATTACGAATAGCAATATGTATATAGTTACGTAAAATATTAAATACTATGCATTAAAGTGGAAAAACCTATAGTATATATCAATTTAGACATATATAAATGGTTTATAGGTAATGACATTAAATGGTGTTAAAAATAATTTCTCACCGGACTGCACTATTCAAAGTACAAATAAAACTTAATTTTTCTGATTTACATAACGATTAACGGAATTAAATTCTTTAACCACAATAATGCATATGTTACGAATTACTTGAATTAGTATTCAGAATTATACAAATTTTTAATTCTTCAATTTTTTGTATTAAATATTAATAATGCCATTTAAATCCTGCAATTTACTATTTATTTCAGTCAAACGATTATTATTAAATTTACTGGTGTTATAAAGGCATTAATTTTTCATTTTATTAAAACTTTTATCATTAACGGTCTCCGCATCTCTTTGAAGGGCATAATTTTTTTATCAAAAGGTTATTTTTCTCTCCGTGTGACAATATTTAATTTTCTGCCCTGCGTACACTCACGAGAATATTATTACAGTTATATCATTGCTACTGACCTTCATTTTTCAGCGGAATTTTCAGAAAAGTTTATACGTTAACGTGAAGTTCTTCATGGGGATTTTTATTTAATGAGGTACTTGTAGCGTCCGCGACTGGAATATGCAGTCTGACCTTGGTCCATATCATGGGTGTATTTCTGTTCAATGTCTGTTTCAGACGGAATCCGTTGAATTGCTTCTAGATATCATCTCTGAGCTCTCGTTCCATCCTAAAATTGCTCCACCGTTCCACTTCACACGAAAAAAAATAACTCGATTTATTACACTTCCAGGATTCTTGTAGCCTTATTTGACAAAATAAATTCCAATTTCGAGAAGCAAACTTAATAAAGGAAGCGATCACTGCAGTGGATTTCACATGAAAGGCAAAGCTATTGAGCGAACATTCATTTATTAAACAACCAAGTATATAAAAATTATTCATAATACTTATACTAGAATTAAATATAGATTTACAGTTTGAAATTTTACATACCATAATAATTATAACAATCAATGCTTGCGCGTTAATGGGGTAAAAATTAGGAAAAATTATAGAACAAAACATAATGTTATGATTGAAAAAAAGTATTGTTTTTATTTTAATTTCTTGCAACACCATTGTATAGCATTAGGGATTTCGTAATCAACAACTAATTTTCACTGTAACATATACCATAGTTCATTAAAGTTACACATAAATTTTTATGTTACTTCGAGAATAATATTATAAAAATAAATAAAACCAGTTTCCGTTGGATAACAAGACTTTGATTAATTAGAAGACTATAAATAAAATAAAAGTAGATTATTTTTTGGTTTTTCCGCGAGAAATAAATGTATAAAAAGAACAAAAGTAATAATTATTCTTTCTATATACTTATAAATATTTATTTATAGTAACATCATTAAAGTATATTAACTACAGCTATATTTACAGATTATCTCAAAATACTCTGCGGACTCTGTTTCAAAATTTTCATCAATATTTTTTTCGATTTAATCCAAATAAAAAAATCATCATGTTACAAATAGGAGTTTCTTTTATGTTTTCAATCTCTCCAGCGTTTGAAATTCACAATGAACAGAGGTGTTTTAAATTAATTTTCAAAAGTGATAATTGAATGTTAGCAATTTTATGTACTTTTAAACGATTTTTAATGTTGAAGTTTTCTGTGTGAAACTGAAAATAAACAAAAGGGAATATGTGTTTATGGAATACGTACATTCTGAAATGTTGTATGGAATTTAAGGTTAACATTAATTGAAATGAGTTTTTATCAAATATGTTTATCGACCAATTAACAGACTATTCGAAAATATATACGAAAAAAATTGAGTGGAAGGAACAAATAATTACCCGAATGGTAACAATGTTAACGAAAATGTTTTAAATAATTATTTTGGTAATAAGAGGTCCTTTAAGTAATTAGTCGTTAAGTATCTTATTAAAATTAAAAACCTCATTTAGAATTTAAATTATCAGTTGATAAAACATTTTCTTCATTAGTATAAAAAGGGAGAAAATCATTTAAGCACATAAATAAAAACCGGGAACACGAATTTCCCTGTCGAACAAAACTAAAAGTACTACGGAATAATAAAAATAATAATGAATCTTTAACATTAGTAAGGGTTTAATATAATATTTACAGTATTCAAACAAAAATAGGCACTAGGCAAAAAATAAATATGTATAAAATTAGCAATTATAAAAGATGGAATTACACATCGTCCAAGAAGAAAAACAAAACCTGACACACGCACACTAGGAAGAATCATAAACACAAACGGCGAGGAATCTGAAACTCAGAAAGAACAATGATTGCTTACGATTAAAATGATTTGTTTTTATATTAATATCATTGCATTTTTGTACATTCCCTTCATCTTGGAGCCTGAATTTTAAAAAAAAACATCGAACAAATCGGTAAAGAAAAAAAAAATAACAGAAAAACACATAATGGTCTCAATTTTTATTTACATAATTATGTAAATAGTTTAGATTTAGATATAGATTTATTTTTCATTACATTACTCCATTGTTGAGGAAATTGGATGCGTCATAATATAAAATTATAAGAAAAAATTATTTTCATTAAAAGAATAAAAAAACAATCTTTGAACTTTACAAAAAATTATATAATATAATGTAACGTTAAATATACTAATATAACAGTCATTAAAGAAAGATAACTATATTAATCTTCAATTTTCATTCGACGGAGTTTCCAGCAACAAATTTTACTGCGATTCCCGTCGAACATGAAAAACAAAATAAGTCGGCAATTAAATTCTACAATATTATATTCGTGAACTAATAGCATAACTTAATAGGATACCAGCAAATTATTTTTATTAAAGAGGATCTAATCTGTCCTTCCTATCTACTAACTCTTTTAGGGAGTTATATTCTACATTAATTAACAAAGGTTTACATCTCTTGATAAATAAAGTTTGAATAGTTAAAGTTTTTATTTCGTTGGGGAAGACTCTTGTATAGATTTATCCCGGAATAACGAATGTTTGAGTCAAAAAGGCTTAGGAGATGTTGAGAGTGAGAATTATTTCCTCGGTTTAGAGCATATAAATTGATGTTTCTCCAGACCAACTTAAATATTTCTAGAATGTACGTAAACGCAATGTTAAAATCCCAAGTTTACTGAAAAAGGCTTGGGACCCGGTATTACAATCTGCACCAGACATGATTCGTATGGTCCGCTTTTGTAGATTAAAAATTCGAAACGCTTGATATGAACGACCCCAGTTTGCTAAGTTGGAAGACATTACAGAATGAAAATAGGCATGATATATCATTTTAGATGAAGATATACCGTTTTTCCGAATAACACTATTAGCAAATTTTGCTAAGTTTTCCCGATAGTTTATTTATGTAGTGTAAATGGAGTAAAACTTGACTTTAAACTAATACGGCCATTTTTTTAATTTTTCAATATTTATCAAGTTAGATGTCAAAAATTTTCGCTAACATATATTAACAAAGTAAAGCAAAATAATGGCAGAAGTTGAGATCACTTCATCAAATTTGGAAGACAAACTAGGATGATGTATACCATTTTAGTTTCTGTACCACGTTTCATCAGCTTGTTCCATTTCGCTTGAACCGTCTCTCCGTTAATTTTCCAAGAACGAGTTGGTCAGCTGGAACTGCAGAGACGAACACGATAGCAACTGTGGTATTGTTTCCAATTAGCAAACTCTCCAAAACTTGTTAATCTCAGGTGTACCAGACGTGGCTAATTATGGCAAGCCATTTTGCTCCATTAAACTTAGAAACGTACGAGCCAAGTATCTAAATTTTTTCCCATTCGACCGTTTACACGAGCGATTTCTGATATTGGAGAGGGTTTTTTTTAGCTTCTCGCTGGGTTGCACGTGAAATTGTATTAGAATTGCTGAACGAGGTTTCTCCGACTCCGACGCAAACAAATATTTTTTTATTTTTATACGAGTCTGACCTAAACTAGGCTATTATTGTTAATATTAATAAATTCATAAGTCAATTTAATTTGAATAAACAAGTGGTATTACAAAATGGTTCCAACATTTATACCATGTCTTACATTTATTAGTTATTTTATAATTTACTTTTCTATAATTATTTTTCTATAATCGTAAGGTACATTTATCAAACCACAAGTGTTATTCTTTCGGTACCTCTAATAAAATTAAATACTCAAAATAAAAATCTTAACGTAAAGTTAGTTTTTTCTTTCCTTCTGCATGCTCCTTCCAGAATTTTTCTGAAACTGTGTTATGTTAATCCTATTCTAATATTAGGCGGTTTAAATATTTTTCAGTTACATATTCTGCAAAGGAAAGCCATAGTATATTAACAAACGTTTTTAAATTAAAGGAACTGTATTATCCTTTATATATTTTCCTAATTTTTCACGCTTCGAATAAGAGAAAAATGCGTGTAGTCGTTTCAATCCTACGTTATTCTAATATCGATTGTGGATTAGAATTATTAATTTTATGTTGGACGGAAAATAGCATTTTTTATTACACATATCTAAATATTTATATTATATTATATATGTCGCTCAATGGTTGATTTTGAATTTTTTTTAATATTCTCTTTAAATTTGAAGACATTACATGTCAGCAAAAAAGCGACAGCGATACTGAAACCTAGTTCATTGATATGAACGATAACTGGCGATCGCCTTCAAACCAGTAAAACGCGTTTCATCAATTTTTTTCTGTACATCGCTTTCCATGAGGCTTCATTAATGAAGAAAAGGAATAAAGACTGATAAATCAGGGAAGTAAAAGCAATGATCAAGGGTTGTGACGTTTCCTTGAATGATTACCCATTTTTGGAAATATCCTTCAATTATTCAACAATTCATAGCTTTCTCAGGTTCAACCTTTCTCAGGTTTTACACGCATTTTTCTTTTAAAAAATCATTTAATAAATATTTGTTCTTCCTTCGACCCGTGCGGGCTACTTTTCTATTTCACGCAGATCATCCAGAATTTTCACGAGAAACCTGACGTTAACGCACTGACCATTTTTCGTGTACATTTTTAGTCGTAGGCTAAACACACGATTGTGTTAAAAGGTTTTTCCCGCTGCAACTAAATTTATTTTAAATCGGAAACTCCGTAACACAACACGGAAACCAGTCACAAAATTATTAAAATTAGTTTTTTCACTCATTTTATATATAAAATTTATGTTTACTTATTTTTTATTTTATTTTATTTAGTTTATTGTCACTTCAACCGACATGGTTATTAGTGACCACGATTTACATTACAAAATTACTACTACTTTTTTTTTTCTTTACATTGTGGTTTCATTATTTACAGGATATTGGCTACGTCTTAGGTACAATACGGTTTACATTATTTAATAATACAGATTTTATAGGTTTTATATGTTTACGTATTTATATACATATATATGTAAGCTTTGGATATCCAAGATATGATCCGCGAAATCGTCGTTTCGAAAAAAATAAGGTAGTTCACCAGAGGCTTCATCCTGTTTCAAAAACTATACAGCCAACATTCTTAGATCACAATCAGATGAAATGATCGTATCCAAAAAATAAAAACATAATAAACAGAGAAAGAAAGTTGTAGTGGCATGGATTCCATGCCATCAAGAAGGATATACAGTTGCGTCCGAATGGTCAAATGGTCAAATGCTTCCAAAAAGAACACCCCCCCCCTCCCACCCCCCGAAGCCAGACAAAACCTTCAAAAGATCTGTGGAAACATTCCCATGGAAAGTTTCCACAATTATACACTCTAAATTGGGAAACCTTGAAATGAAGCAAGACCTATAATTAAATAAGCAACTTAAATTTAATAAAGCTGAACCCCAAAGATAATAGAAGAGACAATAAACGTGACTGATCAGGATAAATCCATCTCTACATAATATAAAAGAAAACCTCCGATATGAATGGAACATCTCATCACGTTCTGTCCCAAATTTGATCAAGAGACGAAACAGACACTGAAAGAAAACATCAACAAGATTACTCGATTAGAACCCAAGGGAACAACGTCCAATAATTTTAAAACTAATTTGTACCCCGAAATTTAAATGTAACGATTGTACACGTCACTAATGAACCCAGCAGTTAATAAAATTAAAATTAAAAAATATGGTGGTTTGCGATTGACGAGACAAATTTTAAGTAAATCCGTACTGTTAAACGTAAACCAGGGCACTGATGACTGAGTCGAAACGACTAGTCACGTTCCTTTCACCTGGTTGCTCCGCGCAGAATTGGCTACAATGTTATTGTCGTGGAAAGGTCGTGGGTGCGAATTGGCATTCCGGTTGATCCGCAGAGTCGCCTCTGCACAACACCCCAGCCTCACAGCTATCGATTCTATTCATTGCCATTCAGCTCCGGCTGCACGGCTTGGCAGCACACCAAAACCCAGCCGCACCCCTCTTCTCACGCCAGACACCACACAACAGTGTTTTAAGCACGTGTTCTTCCGCGGCTCTGCTGGAGTGTGCATTACGGCTGGAACGTGCCTCATTCTTCGCATTTTCTGGAACATACTTTTGTAGGAGATCAGACTAAAATTGTTGGCTTTTCTTTCAGGAAACCAGTAGCGTGCTCCTGGAACAAATAATACACAAATAAAAAATGCATGAATGTGCGAACGTGGTCTGCGTCCAACGAGCCAGAATGAGGGGGAACGTGCTACAATTTCGAGGCAAAGAAATTTTTTTAAAAAAAGAATAAAATAAAAATTGTTACAGGAAAATAAGAAATTGTGAAATTATTCCACCTTAACTCTATTTACAAGTTTCTTTTTATTAGCATGAAACCTAAAATTAAAACGTGAAATATATTCTGATCCATCTGAAAAAAATTATTATATAACTGTGAATTAAATTTTATAAAAATACACATTATTTAATATGTTAAAATTGGAAATTTAATATATATATATAATTTAAACGTTAAGTTTTATAATTGCATTTACAGTTAAAGTATGTATGCAAAACGGACACACAACGTTTCGTCTCGATGATGGCACTTCATGTAACATATATATTAATGAGAAAATAAAGAAGCCTAATTTAATAAATCTATACCATTTAAAAATTTATTTTTGATATCAGTGAGTATAAAGTAGGAATATTTTCATTTCAGACAAACTTAATTCACCTGATTCAGTATTTTTAAATAATTCCAAAAATAATGCTGCTCTCCCAATAAAATAAAATATTATATTTGGTACATTTCTACTCCCTGATTCGCACACATCCAACACATAATTTCAAAGCATAACATAAAATTATAAGATAGTTTAACAATTTGTGAAAATAATAAATAATAAATAATTAGTTATCAACTCATTAGTTTTCAGGAAATGTATAAGATTTAAGTAAAAAAAATATAGGGTAAAACTCAGATAAAATGTCTTTACGTTATCGTACACTGTCCAAAAATATTTTGCATATAATTATACAGATAGTTCAATTTTTTTAAAAAAAAAATTAAAATATCAGCATAGTGAACGCATTTGTCACTTCCTCCACTTCTACCATATATAATTTATCTCGATTAATTTTAGTCTCAGCTATTTTTAATTTTAATCTATTGTCTTTTATATAAAATAGATGAGCCTTGAAATGAGAAACAATGGATGCTTATTACTTTTTATTTTAAAGTTATTTTTAATTAATATTTAGTAATCATAATACATATTAATGAAATATATATTCTGACTAGTGAGGAAATTAATAAGTAAATAAACATCAGCCAATTTTAAGTCAGAAAAAAAAATTTGTAATTAAAATAACAACATTCAATGTCTTGTTTTACGACCTCGAGTTTAAAATTACTAAAAGCAAAAAAAAAATACATAGATTAGAAAATTTGGCAGATAACAAAAAATATAAATTTTGTTAGACCTACAAAAGTTTGCTAGACAGGATATTCTATGCTGACTGCCGTGGCTGAAATGTAGAATTCAATACGAGAACGACCAGCAAAACTTAATTTACAGTATTGGGTGCGGTTAACAATGGAAATATTTTACAATTTGAAATTAGAACAAAATATAAATTCAGCATTACAAGATAAAACTGTCATAAACTGTATTCAATTTGACTGTATCATTTTTATGTTAATAGCTGTTTCATAGTATCTGATATATAGCATTTCATTCATTAATATCGAAAAGTAATTAGTTTCTTCGTTCAAAATTTATACATTACTCTAATATATTTTATTATTATTTAAATAAATATGTTTAAGCAAAGCAGAATAATTTTTAATGCTACTATTTATATTATTTTTATATTCTTTGAAGCTAGTTTTTAATGAGCGCGTGGTTTGGCCTATATATGTGGCTTGACAATCAGATAATTAATTTTATAAATGACATTATGCTTATCCAAATTATCGATTTTGCCCTGAATATTTTTTACTACGTTTATGAGCCTTAAAAATAATCTTGACACAATACTTTTCTAACAGTACATTTAATTTATGTTGTAAGCAAGCACTATAATAATAAATATTATAATAACACAAATGCTAATAATTCTTCCTTTAAATTATGGTTCTAATACTGTTACCACTAAGTAATAATAACGATACCGTGAATCTTAAACCTCCTCCGGAAATTTCTATCTGGAATTTCTTTTAAGCCTAGCAATGCCGGTAATTATCCAAATTCATGAAAGCGGAAATGATCTGAATAATATAAATCATAATATAAAATAATAATAATGTAAAATTAGCCTTGCTAGGTTAACAGTTATTAATTCGTTGTCTTCTAAAATTGTTCAAACATTTTTAGAAAATGAATTGAAATTAAGGTACTTAAAACTTAATCCCATTGCAAAATTATTTACTTCTTGAAAATATAGAAATGTGACTATGGAAGGAAGAAGTTGCTCAAATTCAAATAAGGAATATATAAGATTCGTTTTTAAACGTCGTTTTTATGGACGGGAACGTAAAGTTGTTGTTTTAATCTATAAAATTTTCTCAACTATCTAATACATTTCTTGAAAATATATGAGTTACTAACTAATTATACATTCTTTCCCTGATTGTTTCTTATGTTTATGTTACGCTTCAGAATGACTCACGGAGTTAAAATCTACTAAATAAAATAAACCATTTTTGGTTTTTGCAATTAATTGCATGGTAGTTATCAGTCTCGAAATCTACAGTCTACAAAAAAATATTTGAAAATTGTATGGAGCATCTTTCATGCTGAATTTCGGCCAATTCAAACGAGAATTAGTACCGATATTATAGAACTAGGCATTCAAATTGGCACATCTACATACAAAAGCAATTCGAACTCTTTGAGTGGTTAGTCATACTTTAACACATTTTTATGACACTCAGCAACTACCATAACGCCGGATTACACACTAATCTTAGTCGTTATCGCAATTTTCCCGTTAGGATTTTTTTTTAGGGCAACAGGCTGCATGAGGGTAATTCACTTTGGGCAACTCCCCTTTTATAGCATAGGAAGGGATTTGAAAGGGGGGATGCGGAAGGGTAGAGAAAGGTATACAAGGGTTAACTAGGGCCCCCGGGCTATATTTTAAGGATCCTACCTTGCATTCGCCTAAAGAAATGCAGGGAAACCCCTAGAAAAACTTGCATCAGGTAGGTCGGGCATTGGGTACTTGTCCCACGCCCTTCCGATAGCGGGAGAGGAGTTTGCTGTGGGGACGCAGCATTCCCTTCAGGAGATGAAATTAGACACTAAATACATCGGGAGTGACATTATGAATATGAGAGACCCCGCAAACTATTTACTGCGTGTCAATATAGGTCGTTATCGCATATTTTGAAATTGCCACTCCATTACACCCTAAAAGGGTGCTAGAGTTATCTTTTTTTTAGTGATTTATTTACAGTCGCATCAACATCTCTGGTTATTAGCGAATCAGTATAGGACATTATTTTTTTTAGTCGGGGGACCTCTGTGATGTGTGTGAGGCAGTCACTCTGACCTCTTCACCACAGAACATCGGCTAGTTATCTTAAATCCACAGTGTTTGTTCCTCGAAGTGATAAGTGTACCAAATTTAGTTGAAATTGTTCTTCGCGTTAATTAATAGCTTTATTTACAATAATAATCATGTTTAATATGGTAACTTGCGTATTAAATGTTCCAAAGATTTAATTTTATGCATTATTTAGTAAAAATCACATTTAGTTAAAATGCCCGATCGGTAAAATGACTTGTTGGGAAAACGTCAATCGGGATATTCTTGTCGGGAAAATTTGCATCGAGCAAGTGCCTGTCGGGCAAACGATCGGATCCCGATAAAAACAATTCTTTCAACAATTGCATCTCTGGGTTTGATTTTTAGTATAAATAAATTAAAGGATTAAAATGATTTATTGATAAATTTATTAATTTGGTTCAAATTCAGATTACTGAGACGAATTTTTTTCACCTTAGGGAGTTTGTTTCAAAATAATCTGTAGCTCGGGTACTGATCCGGTAGAGTTAAAATATTGGATAATAATTCACTACATAAGGAGCCAGCACATGGTACCATAGACGCTGATATTGGGCAAAACCACCGAGGCCAAACTTGGGGTCTTAGAAGGCAGTGGCTGGAAATTAACGCCTCTCAGGCTGTCGCCAGAGCACTACCGAGATAAACACAAGCCTTCGGGTCATGGTCCCTATTTCACGGGCTTTACGCTGTAATCCTTTCACAAGTCGATATCTCATAAGCACAGAAACCGTTGTGGCGCAGATATTAGAACAACGTCTCGCGGAAATTGCTTCTCAGAGCGTGTATGTTAATATCGCTACAAATTTCTATAAAAATGAGTACTTCAGCGGTCCAATCCATTACGTCTCTGCACTGTCAAGTTCCAGGTGATGTTCCATTCTTTAATGTCTATTGTCACGAAATCACATAGTATATTTACAGAATAAAACGGACGAAGCAACTGGAGACTTCTTAATACAATGAAACAATTTATTTTATTTTATTTATAGTCAAATAAGCGACTTTTACAGTTGTTATATTTAAATTTCGGGGTTCATATTAGGTTTTTTTAATTTGTTGTTTTTTTGGCCTTTGATCTCGTTGATGTCCCATCACTATTCTCAATAACGTTTCACCTGATCAAACCCACATAAAAAACATACGAAACTAGATAACTCATTCGTAAATTGACCATCACTCCAGACTTAACCGGGAATAATGTGTTTAAATGAATAAAAGTACGAGAACGATGTTCAATCCATCAGAGAAATTTGTTCGTGATAATCGTTATTGGAGCTAATCACTCTGACACACTGTGACTCTTAATAACGAATCATGTTTCCATCTCACGCTGCCCTTTGATACATCGAATACTCCATTTGTTTTATAGAAGGTTGAAGAGTGACAATTTGAACGAAATGACATGGGAGGGAGATGACAAAGTGATAAACTTGTGTCACTTCCTCTATCAGACTATCATAACTCACAGATATCATTCCGTCTATATTTTCACTCTACCGCCCTCATACATTTCGCTATTTTTTATTTGAAGAAATAATTAATAAATAATAATTAATACTGAAAAGAAAACATCTTAATAAATGTTTGTCAATCGACTAACATTTTAGAGAAAGAATTTTGAACTTTCTAATTTTTCTGCCTTCTGTGGTTTATTACATAAAATATTAATCAATCATAAGATTAAGCGGCGGTGTTTAGTAACATAATCACACGTAACCGTCTCTTCTTATAAAACTAGTATTAACCATAGGAGGAGCCGAGAATACAGCGGCTGTCCAATCAGATTCAATCTCAATACCGATAACATCAGAATTTTTGAATGTATGAAGAAGATTTATTTATTGATATATTAGGAGAGTACATAAATTCCACATTCGTTTGGAGTTGATAGGGCCTGAACCGTCCCTTCCGTTTAGAAAAGACAGTCAGTAACACACAGCTCTCGGGTTCAATCAGTGCCCTAACCAGTAATTCGCTCCTGTGGCTCACTATTTGGCTGGACGCCATTTCGGCTCCGCCCTAAGTGGCCCTCGGGCCTTGCTTTGCTAATCGACTGCTCCTGCATCAGGGTCTTCGATCGGATGCCAACCTGCATTTATTAGATTACAAAGAATACGTAAAATAGACTCTGTAGCTTTTCCTGTAAGAAGCAAAGAATGGGGATAATCCGCTTTTCTATTTTTTTAAAATGATATTCTCGTATTTTTTAAGATTTTCATGGACTTTGAAATTTTTCTATACTTTGCTAACCCACCTGTATTCTAACCCCCTCAAAGACATCCTCCTCTCTCATTAAATGTTGGTTTATCAGCCTCTGCTCATCAGACCGCACATGATTTTTCATCACATGTATGTCACAAGACTTCCTGCAAAAATTTATTGGCTCATGCACGGAAAAGAATCACCGTTGTCAACCTTCATAGGAACCCGTAGAAAATTCACAGGTGTCTCCATTTTATGAGCCATACAATGCTAAACTTCCAAAAAAGAAATACAGAAACTGAAACAAGTTTTTATATTTCAGTAGAAAACTAATATTCGCGGGTCAAGACACCGTCAGAAGCAGAATATCTAACACATATGTAGTTTCTTATATTAACTGCGGTTATATGAATGAATTCAGGAAGACACATCAGAATAAAATAAATTAAATTTGTTACACAGCGTCGAAAACCGTGCAAAATCCAAATGGCCGCACAAGTTTGGAAACAACCAATTTTTTAATATTTTTTGTTATGTACCAATCAGAATATATTGTAGCTAACGGGGTAACTTAAAACATATTGAAGAAAAAGTTTTCGGGTTTCCACCCGAGTAAAACAGCGCCTAGAAGATGACGGCAGTGCATTTCGTCATCGAAACGTCGCGTTACAATAGCAGTTTTACCCGGGTGGAAACCCGTGAACTTTTTCTTCAACAAATTCACCGGGAAAACCATCAATCTTTGTTAAAACATATTATTTACATGAATAACTTTATGCCATGATGAGATCCCCTCCAGCGAAGAGAACCCATAAATTAGGTTTACAGATGTACTTTCCAGTCTCATTATTACTTAATTTTCTAAAGAGCTTACAATAACGTATTTGTATGTGATTCGACCTTCTTGTGATGACAAACACTTTTTTCGTGGATAATCTGCATTACAGTGGTGATTTTTAAGTCTTCATGTACCGGCTTCTGATGTACCAGGGGGCATTTGCATCGCCAAACTTTAAAAATAGACTTTAGAGAAAAAAGTTCTGCACTGAACATCTCTCTGGGATATTATTTCGTAAAGGAATAAAATTTGGAAGATACTGAAAATAATATTTAGCTTACAGAGATTATGTGTAGAAGTAAATGATTATTTACGCCAAAAAATATTTTATTTATCGCAAAATTATCAATTATACCTAATATCAGCCTTTTTACAGAGAAATTGTGTTCATATTCTGGTTAATGAGAAGGGCTAAGAGAAATAATTATTTTAATATAATCACCTGCACGATACGAGACATTGTTCCGAACTACGAATAGTGAAACATCGTCTTAGCCTTTTCTAATCCGGCACAAAACTAATTAATATTTTTCCAAATTATATAAAAACTTTAAAAGCTCTGAAATTATTTATAAAACAATAGCTGGGTGTCAGGGTTGACATAATTGTACTCAGCGACATCCATAATCCAGTATTTGACTTCAATACGGTTGTTTTTGCGTTATTTTATATAAAGCCCGTACACCCCCACCCCTAAGGGTTCTCTCCTCCACTAAAAATGGGGTATAGGTTATATAAAACCTTCGAGAGAAACAATCAATAACATTGAACCCGTAAAACATTTATTCAACGCAAATAACGGCCAATTTATGATGTTTGAAAATTTCCATCCCAGTATACCCCCGTCCCTGGTGGTCGAAGTTGGGTCTTACCCCCCACAGTGTTTGTTTCTGGTTCGTAAAGAACACGTGTATGAAATTTTCTTCACAGCTGTAAATTTGTATGCGGAACATACATACACGTACAGTCTATTTTATTTATTTATTAAATCCTTAAAAATTAATTAAACTTAGTATGCAGTTAAAGAGTTCCTCAAAACGCCTAAGTAAATTTTGTAATATGTAATATCTTACTGGAATTCGGTCATTGTTGAGTAAATATGTATGATCCTGTCTCTTTATAGAATTATACAGCCTTTCTGCTTTCACCTTACAACTGAGTCGTGAATCGAGCCAAGAACTGCGCTTTTTCATTGAAGCCAAAAGGAATAGATCAGTGTTGTGCTCATATTGAGCTTTAAATTGACACCTAAATCATGTTTAGATATTAATTACGTTTATTATTATTATGAAATTTTAATATTTATGTATATTTAGAGTAACTTACCATTTTTATTAGGCTTTCAACCTTATATATTAATGAGGATATATTTTGTAAACCTAAGTTAATTTGTGTTTTTGTATCTATTTTATTGACGTATCCTTTTTCCTCTTTCGAACACTAATTATAAAACCAAATAAATCTAAAATATTAGTACACCAGTAGGGAACAATATTCAGCGACACTAGTATCAAAAGATTACCCTACGAAATGCAGCGCGTCTTTGGAAGCTTGGATATCGACCCGCTTCTGTCTGCAAAGGCGAGTTCAATTCGAACAGCTGTATCAACAATCAAAACCGACTCTTTCTCAACATTTATCCTTCGGTTAATGGATTTTTTCCTTATTCCTGTTTCCTTCTATTTTCAATGTTTGCTAAACAATTGCCGATCAGTGAATAACACGGAAGATTTTTCGTGAATTTAAATGAATGCTTTTGTTCACCGTCTTTATTTTTGTCCTATTATAATTTAAAAGTGCGAAAATTAAATTGAAATTTTGTGTGTGACACAAATCGATGGCATTAAATTACTTAACATTTGTATATCAGATTCCGATGTTTTGAGAAGAAACAGTGTTTTTAAAATGTAAAACATTACTGAAGTATATCATATTGGGCTATTTAGCACATTTGGTACGGTTTTTACACAAATGCTACCGTTTAATCACGTCATCGCCCAGGCTTATTGTTACTCTGTTACTGCCGTTACCCTATAGACGGAAAAGTAATTAATTCTACAATGAATGTCATTCCGTATATTTATATTTAATTCTACGTTAACGTGCGACAACACAGTCCATCTCAATGACAAATAAAATCAAGGATCATACACTAATATGGACTATTTTCCCATCTATAGCCGTGGCGGATGAATAACACTATCCAACTCAGTGAACCTTAAAACTCCGAATTGAATAACAACCTCGTTTTATAATTAGCCTCTTCCATCTCGCTAAAGATCCGAAAGCTGATACAATGTCCAAATGATCCGAATTTGTTTGTCGAATTCGAAGTGTTAAGGGTCACTCAGTTGAATATCGACATTCTTCATGTCGGTTAAGTTGAAGTTGAAGTTGACCATCAACACGGTGGCGGAAGGTGAGTTATATATGGTCCAAAATAGGCCATATCAATGTGGAAACAGTAATTGTGACATGTCCGATAACGGTTGAGTGACATTCTCAGCCCATTTCAATGCGTGAAAAGCACTTTAACCTGTTTTTAATCTTATCGACGATCAGCTTATAGCGTGATTTTGTAAACGACTCCAACGTGTTCAACGAAACTGAAGAAGGGTTTTATAGCAGATATATTTTAATTATATTATGTATACATATTTTTTCTCCTTAAATGTTCATAATGAATAAAGTATTACTGTATAATATATTTACACTTATCAAAACAATTAATTCAAATTACTTATAAGAAAAATAAATATATATTAACACTTCACAAGCTTCAAGTCGTAAAGGCAATGGTTGAATTGGATTAAGGTATCAGTATGGATAAATGTCGGCCGAACCAATTTAGGTCACGAAGAATTGTGATTGTAAAATTGTGGGTTAGCCCGAATCATGTAATAGATGGAGGGAATTCCGCCCCGGATCTGGATTTGACTGAGGATTAATCAGTGGTTAGAGCTTACGCCCGGTTAAGCGGGTTAGATTCCTGGTCCCATCGACAGTTTTCCATCCTGGTACTTTAATATACGAAATATGTTTATTGGAATTGACTATGATAAAAATAAGTCAGTCTTCATTATATAATTATATTTTCTCACATGAAATATTAATTATGATTAAAGTTTCACTGTATGATCACATAATTATAAGTTTTTTAAAAAAATATTATAAAAAGAATATATAATATAATAGACTATAATAAAATTATAAAGAAAATGATCCACTGATAACTGTGTACAAGGTTATATAGGATTCACTAACGAAATTATGCTGTAATTTACATATATAAGAGGACAGTATGTGAAAAGCTATTATTATAATATATATAAACATATATATTCTATTTATACAACTAAGAAATAATTTATCATCAACAAATTATAAGTCAGAAAAAATAATTTACTATCGTAAAATTTCATCGCTTATTTGCGAATTCTTCAGGTTCAAGTGAAACTTCTTTTAAGATTTACTGCAATTTTTTTATAAAATTGAACTTGATGAAAAGCAAAATAAGTGATGAAACGTTGTTTAATTGTACAATAATTAGTTCTTTTTCTGACTTAAAATTTACTGATATTTATTTATCTATTTTAAAATAAATTATTAAAAAATATGGACGTAGAAGTTAAGGGTTTTTTACTTCTATTCCTCAGAAATTATTCGCAGGTCTACTACATTGAAATGAAAATAATGTTATTACATAGCTCGGAAAAAATTTAAACTGAATTCAAACAAATAATAATAATATAGAAAACGCAGTATCAATATTGTGTAAACCACTTGGATCTTGTAAAACAGAAAATGTATGATATGAGAATTTTTTCTTTCAGTTAAAATGTATTTTGAGTGATTAAATATTTTTAATTACAATTTTCTCTCTTCAACAAATAATTTAGAAATATATTTTACTTTTTGAAAACATGAAAATTAATGTTTCATTCTTCATATTTTACTGAATAACTTACCATGCTAACTCAAAAAATTCTTTACTTCTAGTTTCTCGAATGGACGGACCATGACAGAGGAATACCAGATATCGGTGAGTCTTTTTTAATTTACACTGTTTTCTTCTACATTAAGTTTTAGGGAAATTTAATTTGAAACTTGTATAACTTCTAGTAGTTCCGATAAATTATTACATGCGTGCGTCTGTTATAATTTTTATCGGTTTAAAATAGAAAATATTTGGCTGCGTTTCGAATTAACTCGAATTACAGGAACTATATTTAAACTTAAAATAAGTATGTTAAAGAAGATCAGGAAATTAAAACATGAGTCCAGAAGTTTATATATATATTGTAATGATTATAATGGATAATTATTAATTTGAATTAAATTGCCCCACGTTGTGGAAGCCAAAAATGTAATGATTTAAAATGGAAACTAAATTAAATAGACCCACGTTGTGATAGTCAAAATGTAATGATTAAAATGGAAGCTTAATTAAAAAATTATTAATTATTAAAAATAAATTTATTCATTAAAGGTACAATGTATTAGCCCTACTTTGGCACGCCAAATTAAATCAAAATTTACAAACCAATTCTTTTTATTATATAATTTGTGGCATTATAGGAAAAATACAAACTTTTATATTTTACAAACAAACAGATCTAATACTCTTCTTCTCATGGTCTTAACTGGGTTTGATAAGTAAGAAACAATCAAGATTATAAATTAAATAATGAACAATTTAAACAAATCGAAACTAACGGAATACGAAATGAAAAGACACTAAATCTGACTATACCCTTAACTACCGTTTACAGAAAATTTAATTACATTAATTTGTACTTACAACTGCCTTTCTGGTACCAGAGTTAATGATTTCGAAGCTTGTGACACAATTCACAAAAAGGACATTAATCACAGACTCTACACTTAAACAAACACACGGTTGTATTTCGTGGATTAGTCCTCCAGGAACTCGATTATCTGCAACTCCGGTCAACCGTCGGACGTATTAAATTTCGATGCATTTTGCGGAAAATGTTATTTAGAGCGAGTATGTATCTGAACAAACAATCCCAAACCTTCTGTTTCAGCTTTTCAGATTTTTTTATAGCTTGTCTCTCAGTTGAAATTACTAAATTAGGACCACTCTGTTCGTACTCTTAATTTAGCTTTCTCTCTCTACCACAAGATTCGCCAGACTGCATTCAACTTTCTTATTCCCAGACAGCCACCTACTGACCCCCGAACAATGCGCGCAGTTCACAACAAAGCTAGCCGACACAAAGCTGCCGTCCATTGTTGTTCTTTGAGATCGGTGCCGCTAAACAATTAATTATAACATAACAATTAATGGCCTTCTTAATTGGTATTACTATATATGTACATATATCATAAATAAAATTGCCTGTATGTGTGTGTGTATGTACGTATGAATGTATGTAAGTGTATATGTTCCGCATACAAATCTACATCCGTGTAGCAAATTTCAGCAGATTTCGTACACTTTTTCCTTACATCCAGTAAATAAAAACCCTGGGAGGTAATACACGTCTACCAATCTCAGGGGCGGGGGTGGACTGGAGTGGAAATTTACAAACGTGCCCAAAAACCCAATATTTGCGTCGAATAAGTAGTTTTCGGGGTCAATGAGACTGATAGAATTTCTACCAATGTTCTTTGTGTACAATTGAAACCCCTTTCCGTATAGGAGGAAAGCAACCTTAGGGGGATGGAGGTGCGTTACAAGAAAATAACGCGAATACATCCGCGATTGGAGTAAAATCTGGGATAATGGATGTCTTTGAGTTTAATTATGACATTCAAATTGCCGTTTAACCCCCAAGGATGATTTAGTTTCTTTCAATATTTTTTGTGTATAATTTCAACCCATTTCGGCATGGGAGGGTAGAACACGTAGAGGAGTGGGTGATGTGACGTTGCAAAAAATCATCCCGGGAAATGTTGGGCACAGAGCTAGAAAATATATTTATAATGTAATGGATTAATTTGATATATAAATGATTTTGGTAAGAAATTATTAATCTGGAGCTTTCGGGACAAAGGAATTTGTGGGCTGTAATTTTGGCAGATGGCAGGGATTCTGGCTGTGCAGGTATAAATTAAAAGTGATTAGATAGTGCTGTCTACTGTTGTCGGGATCTCACCCCAAGGCAGTGAGAAAGGAGGAATCTGAGAGGAGTTAGTCAGAAAAGTTAAGACTAAGAATATAGTCTCAAAAATTAGTGGCAAAAGTTTAACCTAAGGAGTTTGTCTGAAAGGTCAGTCAAAACAAATCGTCGAAATAGAAAGAGATATTACACGAGAGTTGGAGTTTTGAGCCTCCAAACTAGCAGACACCACAACGACACGGTAACCGGATTATAAATGATAAATAGAGCTAAGACTTAATACATTCATTTAATAGAACATCATACCCGTGTTTAGATATTCTCAAGTACCGAGCAAAGAATTTTAAATTATTATTGTAATTGTGACACTTTTGCAAAATAAAATTTAAATAACTCCGTTCCTAACCGTTATTTCCTTTATAAATTTATATTTAGGATGTAGTATAGTTTACGTATACCAAAAACTCATTTTTATCGAAGAGTATCTATATTAGTTGAGTTTTAATAACTTTTTTCTTTATTACAATTCTCATAAAACTGGAAAATCTGATATTTGATTGCACAGACCTTGGGCATACGGTAAGAGTTGTCCGCTATTCCCATTGAAATAGTCGACCAGCTGCCTCCTAAACTGGTGGGGGCACGGAGAACGGAATGCTGCGTCCCCACAGAAAACCACTCTCCCGCCATCGGAAGAGCGTGGGTCAAGTACCTACTGGCCAACCTACCTGATGCAGGTTTTTCCGGGGGTTTGTCCTGCATCAGTTTGAGGAGAATTCCGGGTAGATTCCTTAAACTATAGTCCGAGCCGTGGTGACCCTTTGGCTACCTTGCTCTACCCGTCCCCATCCCCCTCTTTCAAATCACTTCCTATGCTATTAAAGCGGAGTTGCCATCACGTGTAGCCTGTTACTCTAAAAAATTAAAACTGAATTATATTTTCGAGTAGTATATGGCAAATGAAAACCACTTTGGAACTATCTCAAAACGAGAATAAAGTTATGAGGCGTAAAGTTCGTAAATAATTTCCACTAATACGCAGTGAATTTAAATTAAATCCTGTTCGTTCAGACGCCCGCAATCTAATATTAGTTTATAGAATTTTTCACCTACGGATTTAAATATAATATTTTTAATTAATTAATTTATATATAGTCGCGTCAACTTCTCAGGTCATTAGTGACGTTATAATTTTTTTGGAGGAACTAACTAGTGGTAGTTTCTGAGTATTGATACACACGTACACAACATCCACGCCGTCGCCGGGATTCGATTCCGGGAACTCTGTGATTCCACATGAGGCCAGAAATTATTTTGCACTTATAAAATATTAGGTTCTGAAGTTGAAGAGTTTTAAACGCTTACTTTTTGTAATGATAAATAGTTTACAGGTACCTGCTCCACCTGCCCATTAGCACTTTTAAAGATTGACCACCTGTTGCGTGCTTTAACGAGAAGTAAATATTAATTATCATCTACGTTACGGTTTTTCTTCACAAATGAGTCACGGTATCATTGTCGTGTTCTCATAAATCGATCTATGTAACTCTGCATACGTTAAACCAGTATTAAATTACGTTCCATGCCTGTATACATATTTAGTCGTGTCATTTAATTATTACTTGCATTGATCAGTGAAAATATGGCAGTCTACATGTATATGCATACAGTCATGTAGACTCTGACGGAAAATACAACGGACAAAAACAGGTATTTTGGCTTACATTTGAAATAGGCACCTACTATTTTACTGCCTTTCTCACAAAGCTTTTGTCCGTAAATATTATCCCTAAAATTTAACTTCTTTCTATTGGTAAAAAAAACGATAATAAGAGTCGATATTCGTTATACGTACATTTAATTTTTCTCATGAGTGTAGTTCCAAATAAATTATATCATCTGTATAACTTAAAATATTTTTAAATATATGAACACTGACAAGTTTACGAAACAAAATTTTTTTAACTACAATCATAAGATTCGGGCCTCAATCTATAACTGCAAGTGATTAATTCTAAAATTTAAATCAAAAATATATTTTAACTTAGTGTTGACTAAAATCGTTTAATATATAGAACACGATAAAAATAAAATTCCAAATTAAGCTCAGTTGTATTGCCCACGAAACTGAATTAAAGGAACTGGATGGAAAAATCTCGACCAAATTGGGAATTAAAGAATATAAAAACAATCTTAAATTAAAAATAATTCAGTCGTGACAACTTACACTGAAATAACCATAGTTTTTATTGGAAAAATGCTGTAATTTTAGATAAAAAATTAGATATTTTACTTAATTTATGATCGAAATATTTCATATATTATTTACAATAATTCGGCTATATAGAAAACTTATGCAAATAACTAAAAATGAATTTATAACACTTCATTATTTTAAATTATTTTATCCTTCAATTAATGAACTAATTTTTAATTGTTAATACTTTATAAATGTACAACAATACGTATTGTTATGCTCATTTCGGATAAGCGGGCATTGCGAGAAAAGAACGCATTCGAAATTTTATGCAAAATTTATATAACAGCAATTAGGGCTCGTATTTATAGAGTTTTGTGACAATTCATGGAACTTGTAACTTAAAACCATTTTATACAGAATATATATTTTTTATACAAAGATACAAAATAATTTACATTTCTGTTATCGTGAAAAATATTAATATAGTTGTGAATAAACAATCAAGTCCATTGGTAATAAACTTAAGTTGTATTAAATAAATGATATTTTTTTTATACCGTAGATGTACACTGTTTATGTTATTATTGTATATTACAACTCGGTCTCGCCAATTCAATACAACAAATATTGCAACCCATGAAATGAAATATTACAAATAAATTCATTTCTCCATGTATATCGCGACTTCCAAACCGTATCCCAGAATCTCAAGATGATGGTTCTAGTGTAAATGATTTTTCTAGTTATGCTTCACAAACACAAACAATTTTTACTGAGCCAGACTGAATATTATCATTAACGTAATCATGAGTAAATTCTTAGATATATTTATGCATTAGTGTTTCCATTTTATTAGTGATTAAACAATCGATCATTAATGTTGCGGCCGGTTACCAAATTCCTCAATGTTCCTTCTCTCAGACTTTTAAAATTTCCTTCTCATAATATAGGATGTCACTCCTACTTATTTTGAGGAAACTGGAAGATTCAGGTTCGGTCATGCGGTAATGCTTGATGCGTGACGGAAATGAAATTGGAACGACTAAACACTGGACCAGGAGCTTGACATGTGTTGTTTATGAACGACCATGACATTTTACCAGAAACCCCAAAGGCCTGAACGCCCCAAAATTCTGGCCGAGGCGTTCGTTCATTTCTATTCAAGCTGTCGTTCTGATCATTTACGAAGTCGATTAAAATCTGTTCTACTCGGTTTTTTCCCCTATTCCCTTTTTTCCTTTGTCGTTTTGTTATAAAATTAGTCAAACATGGTGATAAACTACCAAATGTTGATTGATTAATACATTAGCACTTGATTGGGATAATTTATTGTGTCAAAATGTATATGATAAATGACTAAGAGTTTAGGGAAAGAAATAGAAAATGAAGATTATGAAATTAGAGAAATTGATGTTGGCAGATTACCGGAACATTCTTTCTACTCGTCAAATTAATTTAATTTTTTGTAAATTAAAAAAACTATTTTAATTCAAATAAACTCAATGTTTAATAAGTAATCTCGATTACTAATTATACTGTTTAGTTAGAAAATTACAATTTTTTAAAAATGAAATATTTATCTGAATTTTATTAAATTTATATTAGTAGAAATTTGACAACCCTCAGAATATGTAATTATAACATGAAAAATAACACATCTGATTTGAAAATTAATACCAAGACATAAGAAGTGGTGATATAAATACTACACAACGTTTCTGGAAACTTGTTTCTTCAGGCGAAACATTTGTCAAATGTTGTATGCGGTTGTGTTTCATTGCCATCTGAAGAAAGTAACAAGGTTTCCAGAAACGTTTTTTGGTGTTTATATCATCACTTATTTTGTCTGTATTTAGCTACTTTATCTTACTATTTATTTATAAACATTAAAAGCTACATGTATTAACTAAAATCAATCGTAACGCTTCTTCACTTTGATTAACTTCATCTTCAGTCGTTATATTATTAAAGAAGGAATTAAGATATGTTATTAATGTTTACATTTTAATAAACAACACGGGTGAAAAAAATTTAGATCTACTCCATCAACTTCCATGGCCGGATGCAGCTTTGTTCCGGCTTTGTAGTGGCGTTTCTGAGAAATAATTATTTTAATAGTTTATATATGTAACCTTTAATAAATTAATAAATAAATACTATGAGTGTGTGCCAGTTAGTACTAATTTATACTTAATTAGAACTTCTTTAATGAGACCGCTTTTGCGTCATAATAATTCTCTTAACCTTGGAAAATAGTCCAAATCGTATTTATTTCTGGAATCTATTACGCCGGACGGCACTAAATTTCGGATTGTCTTAGCTTGGTGAAACAAACCTCAGGATTTGTGTCCTGGAAAGCAGGGCCGTGGGTTGTAAGGCAGAGCAGACCTCCGATTACGCCGGAAATCGATAGCAGCGTGACGTGGTCCTTGGGTGACATAAATCGCCGGAGAATTATTGCGATGTGTACATCGATATGGCGGTTTACTACAGCTGCCATTCGCCGGGAGCAGCTTTGTTCCGACTTTGTTGTGGCGTTTCTGAGAAGGCTTTATTACAACCTCCAGCCTCCACCGCGTAAAATGTTCTACAGAAGCACGTGCGGGCCGTACGTTACCGAGAATGATCGTTCTATTTTTCGGTGCTTTCGAAATAAATTGCAAGAAAATTATTCGTTATCATTCAGAAAGAAACATTTAAGAACAAAAATGTAAAACAAAAAGAGGAATAATAAAAATAACTTGTCAAACACTGCCTACACCAGAAGAAACGTACAAGACGCTGATAAACGTTGAGTGAAAATAATTACGTGGTTCCGACACGAAGTGGATATTCTTGAATACGTTAATTTGCATATGCATCGTCGGCATTTAAGTTTTGATATCATATTCATTACTTTAAATTAAATTAAATATATTACGGGACAACCAAGTTGGTTACGTTGGCGCGTCATGGTCATTGTGAAAGTTACGAGAAAGTCTAAGAAATCACGGTGGTGAGATATTTACAGGACAGAGAAGCAGGAAATTTGTGGGTTAAGTAATAAAAAAATTGAATGGTTTTAATTATTTTTGAAAATATAATATTTGATTATTGCGTTGATTCGTTCCATACTTATAATTTAAACTCAACAGTTTACGTTTTATTTAATATAATATATTTATGTTAATCTAACACATATTCTTATTTATTTATTGACTAGCTGAGTGCCCGGCGTTGCCCGTGTCTTATTTATATAAACCCGAAAAAGAATTTAATTCTATATTAATCTTTAGTCAAGAAGACACAACCTAAATCTAACTATTCGTAGTTCCGTACACAATTTCGACCAATAGTGCTTTAATTGAACAGCTATAAAATACATTGAATTTTATTGCATCAATCTCAACAAACATACCTCCGAATTTCTTTACCAATACATAAATATACTGCATTAATTTAATAGCTATAAGATACATAGAACTTAATTGCATAATAGCAACAAACATACCATCGTTATTCTTTAGAAATATAATTCTCCGCGAACAAATAATTGTCAGTAAGTCTTCAGACAGTACTTCTTGAGTATTGCAGGATATAATTGTCCATCAGTATTCGCACATTACGAAGGATTGAAGTGATCAAATTGATAGCTACATTCCAAATGTAAAGAAATGGTGGCCATATTGCACTCACTAAATTAACTAACAGTTTCCGCAACGATTGTAAAGTATTTTGTATTGTTTTTTATTATCACTCGATGGAGTATTACTGGATAGAATTATACTTTTATTCAATGAAAATATTTCTGCTTCATTTCATTACGGAAAAATCGAACTATTTCCTTTGTTCGTCGCGTAGTAACGTCTCTCTCTGTCGCGTGAAGTCATGATATATTGGCGCGCAGTAATTTATCACTTAAATGATCACTTTTTAAAATTATAATTCTTTTCACATTTATGCTAGTGGTTTGTCAACCCCACAGTACCGGTTCTCGATTTTGGCAGAATACGTATACAAATTTTTGTTGCATTCTGTCCACGCGATAAAATTTGTATAAAGAACAACGTAAATACATACATACATACAAATATACATCCTTTTTTATTATATAGATAGATAGATTCATGGCTACATCAACAATTAAAAATAAAGTAATGGCAAAAATATGACTATTTTTTTTAGAAAAAGGTGACCTGTTGCCACTTGGTGGCATCACCCCTTTAATAGCTTAGGAGGGGATATAAAATGAGGATTAGGAAGTGAGAGCAAGGTAACCAAATGTTAACTACGGTCCCTATACGCGAAAAGTAAACGTTTGAGGAGTCTTGGCTTTTAGAAACTTTAATTCAAAAGAAGAGAGAAAATAAATACTCTCTTGTAAAGTTGGTTTGGAGCGTAAGTACGAGATTTCAGTTTTTCATCGGTAGCGTGATGATATAAAAATGGCATTTACATTGTATATATTAATTTACTAATTGTTTTTAAATTACATTTACAAATTTATTGACAAATTCGTTAATATATATTTTCTATAAAAGTGCTAGCCACCGTTTAAATGCAAAGTAATAATTGTATTTCAGTTTTTTGACGAAAATCGCAGTTTTAAAACACCTAATTAAATCAATTTGATTCCGTTTTAGAAGGAAATAATAAGGCCGGGTTTGCTTACATAATCTTCCACATAGTGTAATATTATCGAATTCAGGCAAACAGGATATGGCTTCCGAAGTCAGTGTTTTCCATGTTGTTCACCACGTCAAGATTTGCACCTGTTTCTATCAGCCTGCCACTATACGTGTCCCAAACAAGGCAACCCGTCTCAATATGTCCTAGTTGAAGAAAAATATCTCTCGAGCCTTTAACCCTCACTTTTTATGCGACGTTTCCCCAACCAAGAGAAACGTCACCTCTTTTAACTCACGTGGTCTATACAATAAAATTGTTTTTGATCAACTCTTGAGTTTGTCGGAGGATGGTTACAATGTTTTTTTTTAAAAAAAACGTTATTTCTGGAGGTTTGACGATGGTGGACACTTCGCTTCTTCTGTTAAGTCCAATAAATTTGTTATACCTCGATCGCGAGAATGATTAATAAGTAATGTATGTTTAAATATTCATACCTTTGATTTGGCGGCTTAGGATTTGGTGCTATTCCATTGTTCTGGTCTCCTGTGACGTGTCCAAACTTCTCTGTCTCGATCGAGACGTAAGTTTCATTTTACAAACGCGCGAATTGTTTTAATTATTTCGGAATAACAATACCACGGGAAGTTATATTTTCCGGTTACAATATAATTTTCTCTTTGGCCTTATTTAAAAACAGATTCTATCAGATCTATTTTCCCTATATCGGGAAAATTAAAAATTCACGGCTACTTGTGTATCGTAATTTTTAAATTTAATAATTACGTCGTCCCCAGACCACATGAAATAAATATGTTCCATCCGTTAACTTTTCATTTACCATATAAGCAACATTTCCTTGGGTAGTCTCGCTATCGGAGTTAGTGTCGGGTTTGTGCCGCGCACGCCCTAGTGTTTCAATATATTTTTTTCCCTGTGTTCATTCAAAATTCTTATCGCTCAGACTATGTAAGTTAGTTTCAATATGTACATTTCTTGTTGTATTGCTAATAAAAGTTCGTTTTTTATCACGAGGAATTCTCAATTCACGTCAAATTAAATCACCCCTTACGTAAATTCCGTCTGCTCCAACAAATTACTCAATTTCTTTTTACGCTCCTACTTTTTCGCCGAATTCAATATTTGACGTAATTAATATACCATTGCTGCTGCTCTATAATATTCCCGTAGAATTCAACACAAGCCTAGTCGTTGGCTCAAAAACTTACTTCAATTGAGCATTGGATAATGTAAAGCTCAATTAACATATCATTGCTGTTATTCTATAATTCGTTCTTCGAATTCAGCACGTGGCCATTCACACGCTCAAAAACTTACGTCAATTGCGCATTGGATATTGAAATTCCTACTCTTGCACAAATTTTACATTCTAAATTAATAAGTTATTCTTTTTCCTTCACTGTGATTATCGGGAAATTAAATAATTCAATTAAGTTGTTTTAAAAATCACTTTGAAATTTATTCACACTAAATGAGGCAATGCTGCCAACAAGACGAAACTTTCCGTTTGATAGATCCCGTATCTTAGGATTTTCTTCCGTGGCTCCAATTTTCGCTGTCTGGTGAAACTGCAGTTTCCATCGATGGGGTTCTCACTGTCGATACTGTGTGCAACTCCTTTGACCTAAAATACAACTTTCAACGATCAACTAACCAAAACATTTCCATTTTTAAACCGTCGAAATTTTTATAACTTCAGTAATCACCGTGCATCGGTTATTCTCATGTATCAACCGTCAAAATAAAAATTATACAAAGGTATATTCAGAATTTACATTTAATTTCTCCACCAAAAGTCGCTGGTGGGAGAATTAGTACCAAAGCGTATGCGTGTGCCTTCTCGACTCTTTTTAGAGCGGCGTGGAATAAAAATGATATGGCGTTGACTATTCTACGCGGCTTGGAGTATCCTGTCCAAAGTTGTGCGTGAATAATCTGTGAAATACTAGATCCTTTTCCAAGAGAGTCTCGTGAAAGTTTAACACATATTTTTCTATTCTTTCTGTTTCTTTTGAACCCCGTCGGACTTCCACCGCTAAACTGTCGACAAGCTACCTACGAGTCGAGGTCTGAAAGTCCGTTACCTAACCCTTTGCTTAAAATAATTATCTCTGGTATCAAAACGCCCTCGGAGCCGAAGTTTCTATTACAAAAAACCGTTTAAAAAAACATAAGTTAATATTAATATCAGGCAGGTTTTTATATCCCTTTTGACACACCACAAGGTCTTATTTAATTCTTACTTCACTCAGATGCATTATTTTTTATTTTACTTATGCAATAAATATATAATTAAAATTAGTATTAAATTTCTCGTTAGAAGTCGATAATATCAGAGATATACCCAATTTAATGTCTAAATTAACATAGTCGATTTCGGAATGTACCTAAACTGTATGTAATGATAATTATGAAACATTTTCAGAATAATGTTATAATTTCCTTATGGTATAATAATATAGTGTCTATAGTAATTTCAGAAAAATTGCATAGGAGTAACTCCCAGAATTCCCATTGGAAATCGTTTAAAAGACAAAAATTAAATTATATTTTAATAATATATAATAAATAAAGACAAAAATTACGTGATAATATAAATAGCACACAATCTCGTAATTTTCCAACCACCTGTCGGAAAGGATAAGGATCCCAGAAACGTTGTGTGATATTTATATATCATCACGTACTTTTTTTATATGTATTTGGCTATTTCATCTGATAATTATATTTTTATAGGCATATTATATCTTCATTTAAATTCTATTCTTTAGTTATCATTAACGAAACAGCGACCAATTTCCTCAAAACGCTTTTTCTGCTCGTTCTACAGATCAGAACTAAGTGACGCCATAGGTAATTCAAATTCGTGAATTTTATCATCAATTTTAAAATTTAATTTTTCATGATTTTGTTCAGTTATAGGTTTCTGCAACTACGAACCTAAGCATTTAAGACCCTACGGTATTTTTTCTCACAGTAAATATCTATTTAATTCTGTCAACTTCTAAACATTTTTCTCGTCGTATATATAAGTAAACAAAAAATAATTCTGGTACGGAACGGTAAACTGTTGTCGCCACTCTTTATGTTTCCTCTACTTTATGTTTTTTATGATCCTCCACTCCAACGGAAAATTTGGGATCAAATGAAGGAATTGTAGGACGTCTAACGAATTGCCGTCACAGCTGTGAAACTTGAAAGTGGCATAAATACAGAAGTTTGAAGGAAGGCAGCTCAATTCAGTTCTTAAAGTGCTTTGGAATCTTGAGATAAAGTTTGTTTTACCTCATTAGAGGTGAACAGAGAGTGAAGGACGATCGGCGGCGCTCAAAATACCGTAACAACCATCTCAGGCTATCAATTAATTATTCTAATGACACTGATAGAGTTCAATTGTCTTTTTAATTTCCTAGACAAATCTTATGAAATAAAAATTCAAAGTGAACATTAAACATTATATATTAGCAATATATAAACAACTATTATGGTACTTCATCAGTAAACTTAATATTTTAATTGTTTTTTAATTTCCATTTGTGAATCATTTATATATTTAATAAAAATTGCTTACTATTGATATTATTCTCAGTTTAAAACAAATAGAATTATTCTGTAAGTGAGTCTTTAACTATTTATTACATAATTGTAAATGATGAAAAAATCTGACATTCATAATAATAAAAAGAATTAATAAATATACGGTCTGGAATCAGAAAAATAATTGAAGTTTCTTTCTCGTTTAGGACCTTATCAGGTTCAATAATTTTGTATATTAATACTTCAAAAAAATGTAGAGGCTGGACTTTGCTGCATTGCCTGTTGCAACTGAAATGAAGAAATGAAATTTCAGAAGAAACAGACAAAACCTTGCAGCTATTTTTTTGTCAGTATTTATATACGAAATTATTGACTTTTAAGAGGTCCTAAAACCGGACAAGACATCGTTTATTTATATTTTTGTTAATACACATAATTTACTGACTCAAGGTCATATATTTATCTATTTATTTGTAAATTAGCTTGTTTCTAGTTCCAGCTTCATTATTTTGCAAATTATTTCATTCTACATGTAAAATAGAAAAGAATATATGAGATGAGATAAATCTGTAATACCATTTGCCGTTTGGAAGAAATTTTTCACGAATACGAAAAATGATTCTACAATATAACTTTATTACTTTGAATATCAACTTAAAAAATTGTTTCTCGAAAAAATTTTCAATTAATTTTTATTTACGTTAGCAAAGGTAAGTACGTAACTAATTATATAAATAAATAGCTAATTAAGAGACAAAAATAAGCAAAAATAAATACCACACGTGGTTTCTACAATCTTTGCTGTTTTCGTCGGGTGATTCCAGAAACGGTCAAGCCGTAGGGAAACAAACTCGCACACTTGGTGACGAACTGTATAGCCTTTTTCTTGATTGTTATACGTTTACTAATTTATCTAATTATTTTACTTTTAACACAAACGATTTATATTTAGTTTCCTACTTAACTATTTATTCAGAGAAACATTAGTGTTTAATTTATGCCAATTATTATTATAATTATTTAATTATTGTATTAGTAGCGTAATATTGTGGCCAGGCTATTATAAATAAATTAGAACAGTCAGCATAGCTTAAGATTATAGTATTGTTATCGGCGGCGTAAATGAAAAGTGGCGGACTCGGGCGCGCCGGTGTGAAATGTTAAAAACTGTGACTAGTCGGCTTGTACAGTCTGCATGTAGATGCCAATGGGAGATGGTCGCTTTGGCGACAATACTAGTGGAGATCATACAGTAAAGATCGATTATCAAGGTTGCTTTTAGATTCTGTTGGTGAAAGTAAAGTGCAGTTAACATGGTTAGGCTTGTAGACTCTGTTGGTGGAGTTCAGTTTGTAGAGATTGGTCAGTAAAGGACCTAATGTATTTTGATGAAAAAGTTTGCAAATCTTATCAGTAAAGATGAGATTTTAGAAAAACCATTCTGAGGTACCCATTAATTATCCACAGAAAAATAATCGTCGGTGGTGTACGAAAGATTTAATTGTGTATGCTGACTGAAGTGTTGTGAATAAATTATGTCTGAAACATACATTATGGCCATTTAAAAGCAAAAGTAATTTACTAAATTTTGTGGTTCATTTAAAAAGGAAATAATTCAATTTTATGGAATGAAGTAATTTGAGTTGTACGAGGACAGTTGTCACATTTTGCATGTAACATAATTATATTAATAAAATACTTCCTAAACAATTTTTAATTTTTCATACCGTCAAATTCCAGTTTGTTGATTTTAGTATTTTAGGAAAAGTTAAGTAAAACTTATTATACAGTCATGTCAATATTGTTGTATTTTCCAATAAATATACTATTCATTGCTAATACCTATATCTGTTTTGAAGGCCGATAAAGCGACGTTAGAGACATTAAGAGTTTCATAAATTAGGCGTGACATAAATGTAAAAAAATGTATATAAAAATATAAATTTAATTTGTAATAAATTTTAAATTGATGAGTTTGTGAGTAATTATATATTTTACTGAAATTGTAGTTAATTAAATTAATAGGAAATGATTAATAAAATTATTAATTTTTAAAGTTTTTATTTCGTAAAACTGCACATTATTAGCCCTATCTTTGTACGCCGGAATTTGATCAAAATTTACAAAACTTTATTTTAATTGTTTACAATTTATTTTGTTCTAGTGAATACACATCAATATTTACAATCCAATATGTTGAAAATCTCTAAATCTCAGACTCATCACTAGGTTTGATAATTAGGACACGATAATTGTATAATTTGACTATTAACAATTCAAAATATAAAAAATTAACCTAAAAACAATATGAAATAGAAGTGGAATGAAAGCTGAACTAAATGAACTCTGAACGAAATATTTTTTTTATTATTCTATTAATTATTGTTTACAAATTTTTCAAAATTATGTTACTTACGGGCCGTTCGTCTGGTACCAGAACAATCAATTTTACCTCGTTCAGACACTTTTACACACTTTAATTTTTAATATCAGGCCTTGGTTTTCACTGATTCTACACTTCACTCTAATATTTCGCAAGTTTGGTTGTATTTTGTTGACTGCTCCACTCCAGAATAATTTAGGAATGTTCTCCTGGAACGATTTCTCCACGAATCTTTTGGAAAGTTCTATTCTGACAAAACTGCTATTACTTTCCAATATTTACGATGCAATACTTCCGTGAATGTTTCCTTTGTATTAATTCACAACTTTAACTGGTTATACTTTAACGACGTCTAGTCTCTGCTCAAGTTTTATTATTTGTTCTGCTCCTCGCAATGTTTCTCCGCGAACTCACTATCGTAGTCTCTCGAGTTTTAGCGCGCATTTCCCTTCCGGCTTTTTATCAAAGCAACAGAGCTCAGCGCTATTGTCGCTTTTGGTCGCTCAAATACCGCTAACAATTTAAATTATTTAAAATCAATTAATTGATTACTTAATTGGCATTACAATATTTATATTTATATATATATATATATATTGACTAATCATAAATAATCCGAACATGATAGGACCCATAGGAGCTCTGAACGAGTTATATATTTCGGATATAATCACGAGTACAATCATGAACTTTGTATCAGTCAACGAAAAATAACTCTTCTAGGACTTTGGTACATGACATTCATTTAATCTTTTCCCTCTATTTCATTGACAAATTGTTTCTACGACGCTATTTAACCACCTTAGTAACATCCCAAGGGTGTGACTAACTTTCACTGCAGTGCAAGCAGCTGAGATAAATTTTATTGCCCTAACAGAAAGCGGCCACTTTTCATCTCTTTTAACGGCCCAATAAGATGGCAGTTAAGTGAGCAGATGTTGCCTCGATGACTTGAAAAGCTGGAACTCGGAAGGCAGAGAGCGTCAACTCAGTGTAAACACGAGCACATTTTTGCCTGTGGCATATTTTATCCGGAAGATTTGTTGGCGGAAATGTTGGCAGGGGAAGAGGCGAAATTCAATTCCTGTTTGCGGATTCTGGCACCAAAACAAAGGATTGATAGCAGACGTTAAATGAATGGTAGGCTAAATTCGATGTGGCGTTAGGAAATACAGATAGAGTTGGGAGAATGAAAGAGAGAGAAATTCATATATACAACTCTGTAAAGAGATTAAATATCCAAATATGAATTGTTTCAAGAAGTTAAATAAATTTTAGAGGCGAGAGATGTCTCCTAACTTTTATTTTCATAACGAAATTCATAATCACATTAATATATATAATCATTGATACAATTTATAAATATTACAATGACACCACGTTGTAGTGAATTAACGTAATAAATTATGATTTGATTATTGAAATAATTTAAACAATTAAATTTTAAATACAAAACGTTTATTATCAATTTATATTTTGTTGGATTTTGTACAAAAGAAATACAAAATGTTACAAAAAATGAATTAAATTTACATGAAAAATATTAACATAAGAAAAGTCTATAAAAATCTGAAGAAATTTGATGAAATCTGATGGTAAGAAATTTTTATACTAGGTTTATAATGAAAATGTCGTACATACCAAACATCAGAGCAGATCTCATATAACGTTACTTATTCACTTCACAAATAATTTAAAAAGATTTTAATTAACAATTATTTCACTGTTCACAACCTACAGAATGTTTGAGTGGATAAACCAATCAGTATTAAATCGCGCTGAGTTATAACTCTCTCATCAACATATAACAACTTTTTAAAACCATCTTCCATAACCTTACATTTACTTCGCCATGTTTCCGGGAAAACTGACTACCGGACACGTCTCCAATGTTCCTTCTACAACCCTTTCCGTCCAAAATCTACCAGCCAAGTCTTGGAGTCTAAGCTCTGCCTAGTTTGAAGTCCAAATGGAAAAACTCTTGACCACTCTCGGTCATTACCCAGGGCCGACTCAACTTTACTGTCACACTTAATATCGAAGACTTTACTTTAATAAATCAGTTTATATACCCGGACTGAACTGTTCTCTCGACAAATATTTGCACCCCAAACATTGTCGACAATAATACGTCTGAAAACTCCACATTGTTATGCAACGCAGACTGATGCCAACAATAACAGGGCCATAATATTACGCCGACAATACAAGAAATTATAAAAATCCTTTCACACTGGAGGTCACCACTATATATACATATACATATAGATAGATAGATATTATTAGATATATGTGCTTTGATACGCGTATTAAGGGGACATTTTGTTTGCCCCATGTAGCAGGACTTACAATTAGAGCAAGAGATTTTGTAAACTACAGAATGTTTGCTGCAGGTGTCATGTGGGTCCTTGTGGTTTTTAATCAAGTATGAAAGGGTATTGGTGGATCTGTAAATGATAGAATATTAGGACAAATGGCTATAATCCCTTATAATTACACTAAACCTTCTGTTTTTCCATTGTCGTTGCTCCATTATTGTTACGTTAACACTTCGGTCCTCCCATTGTCGTTGCGCTTTCGTCACTTTTGAGTGTTGTCAAATGGCAAGTGCAGTTGTTTCTATATTGGATGTTTTTAGCATCTGACGAAAGGAACAAGGATCCCAGAAACGTTTGTGTGGTATTTATATTACCCTTCTAGTCTGAATTGACTATATTTCTTATTCATTATTTTAATTTTAATTTATATTTCTATTTAACGTTAATATGGAGACAGAAACGTTTTGAAATCTACTAAGAGGTAATATCACAAAAATTGATTTTAATACTGGATGTAAATGTTGAAATGTATTCTTTATTAACTCAACATGAGTTAGTTACGTCTCCATTTGGATGCAACTAAATTATAAAGCCAGAGATTGATTAAAATGCCGACCGGCTCTCTGGTGGACGTTTGAAACAGTGCTGATACATTTATTTATTGCGTGAAATTCGTATTCACAGGGGATGAAATTTGGTGAATACCGATCCTTCCACTTTCGATGAAGCAATTATGAACTATGCTTGGTTCACTTCAGGCTTTACCCAGCCATTAATACTCGTAACTTTACTAAACAAAAATAATCATCTCGGCAACTAATTAATATACTTGGCCTACATATTTAGTATTTATTATTAATATTATGTTAATCAATTGAAAAGCCAAACCAGTCCAGTGCTCCGACAGATTTTAGTTAAAGAAATAAGACTGTGGATTGATCAAAACGTTACCAGTTTTAAAATTAATACAATCACGAATAAAATAAACGGAACAAATTCGAAACAGCGTCAGAGGAACTTTTCTGATGAAAAATATCACAACTATTAAAATGTTTAATGAACAAAATTACAAACAAACGTGAATAATGAATATTAGTATAATGTATTAGTTATAATGTATCTAAAAGTTCACATAACTCGAACGGGTGCTAGCGGTAGCTCGTTTCAAGCAGAACTGCAATTGTTTTTTTCCAACTTATTAAATATTAACGTGGCACATTACCTCTCATTATTATTCACACTCGTGTTTATGAGTTGCTTTATTTTGTCAAGCAGACATTGCACATCACACGTTTTCAGATTTAAGTTCAGACTGGATCTTTTATGAAATATATAATATTTTATTGAAATTACTAATAAATTCTGAAATATTAGTTCCAACCGATATTTATATCGTATTTAACGGTGACATTTCTGAATGCTTGTTCCTTCTAAATCTCTCGGGAGTTTATAAAATCGAATAAGAAAAATATGATTGGCATTAATGATTTAATATAATTTTTCATTGTATTATAATTTAACCAAAAGAGAAAGACTTTTCCGAGGATTCCTTTCCCTTTAACTCTCTCTCTCCCCCTATATATATATATATATATATATATATATATGTTGTAATGCCAATTAATTAGGCCATTAATTGTTTGTATTAGAAATTAAATGGTTAGCGAATAAATTGTTAGCGGTATTTTGAGCGACAAAAAGCGACAATAGCGCTGAGCTCTGTTGCTTTGAGAAAATGCGCTCAAACTGGAGGCACTAGGATGGTTAGTTGGTGTCGAAAGATTGCGAAGTAATAAGTGATAACAACAAGTAATAAAACTGGGGAGTTGGTGCCGAAAGATTGATGTGGACGGATGAAGTTTACGTCTACAGCCAGCCAGGAAAGGACGCACATTATAACAATTTTTTCACGGAAATACCTTGCAGTCTATTTCAAATCAATAAAAATAACAGTATAAGTCTACAAAGAATCTTCAAATAATCAGTTCCAGTAATAAGGCAAATTCGAACATTTTTACACTGAGGGGGAGACGACATCCGATAGCTGACCAAGGAGAGGTTCATCCAAGGCTCTGGAAATTTGTCTGCGTTCTATTCGCCGGTGAGGGTGTAAATTCTATGAGAACTAGAATCTGTGTAAATAACGATTTGCATTTATCGTGTTGTGTAGGGGAAACAAAGAATGCTGGTACCAGACGAACAGTATGTAAGTAACAAAACCAAAACTATGATAATATTGTAAACGCTAATTAAAGGATAGAGTCAGATTTCGTTCGTTCGTTCGATTTCATCTAGTTTTCTTTCATTGATCGACTTATTGCTTTAATTTTAAGCAAACAACATTTTGATTTGTTAATTAGTCACATTCTTCTTTTATCGTGTCCTAATCATCAAACCCTGTGAAGACCCTGAGATATTAAAATTTTTAATTGTAATGGTTTTTATTCTTGAAGTCACAATTTGATTATAAATTATATTTTGTTTGTAAATTCTTGTTTAATCATTCATTTAATTAAGGTTATTAGTTGATTATTACAATATATATTAATACATCATGATTAATTTAGATTATAGCTGCATACGACGCCATGTTTTCATCAACACACACATGCACCTGGAAATGAAATTGAATTATATAAAATTTTGAAATTCTTGAAACCATATCGGACTTACATTTTTTAGTTTTCACCTTAACTATAATGAAATGATTTCTAATCTATACAGACTACGTGTAAGAGTCATCTTACCTATCTCAATACGGTTCACTATCTCAGTATTCAGTGAATATGATATTATAATTTTATAAGGGTAACAGCATCATACAAAAAATTATTCACTTTGAAAGTATTAAATCGTTTTGTTATGCAGTATTAATACAAGTGATTTTAGATTTCTCGTCGATTGTGCAAAGTTTATTCGAATTTCCAGATATTTAGCGCATATTCAAATATAATATTCCATGAGTCTCGTCGATTAACTAGGGATAGTTATTGCAGTAGTGCAGTATAAATCACCCAAAATTTTAAAGTTCATCATAAGGCTTCCCCTAGTCGATGTTGGAACATTCCAACATCATAATGTCGTGACTATACGTACTCTCTCTCTACGTTTTCAGTTCAAGAAAGCGCTGAAAGCTTTTGCGTAATGAAATAACAATTAGAAACTGTCTTCAAGTAACGAAGAAAACGCGTCCCCAGCTGCTCTAACAATGTAACTGCTGGAAAGTTTCTCCGCTGCGCTTAATGCGTCTCCCTCATTCTGGAGAAATCAATCTACGCCGTGACATTCTCCTCGCTACCACCATATTCTTCCACTGCCGACGAGTCCTACTAAGATTATTAATTCAAGTTGTTGGCCATTATCTTAGACAGTGCCACATCTCAACTTACTATTCAGCCGTGTTGACTGTAGTCAGGGCGCAGTATAAGTAAGGGACGCTGCGAAACTGTTCGGAATTCACATCCCGTTATAGGGTACAATTATAGCGAATCTCTAAAAGTTTTGAAGGTGACCAAATAACAAATAACTTTCGCACAAACTTCAAAGTTGCTGTGACGGCAGTTTATCTGGTTCAGCGCATTTGTTGCCACTGGTCGATTGAGCTCGTGTCTTGATCGATATGTCTGCTTCAAATGAGAAGAAATCGGTCTGGACTGCACGGTGCTGAAGCTACGAAAGAAAATGCTATCTCAATTGAGATAATTCTACTATCCACTCAGTTGTAACGTGTGTGGTTGTAACTGATAATCAAGGGATCGTTTAAAGGAATTTATTAATTTTTATGGAATTAAACATGCATATTTTTCGTGTTAAACCAGCCGGGAAAACAATCGGATCGTTAATTCTCGGGTACACCATGGACCACGATACCCCTCTATGTGTGTTAGGGATTGAGACATTTGGCAGTGATCTTGCGTGCATCTGTGACAGTCGTTGCATCCGTGGACCATTCGCACTCGCCGTACTCTTCGCTCAAGACCACTTTAGGCCAATTTTTCCTGGACCAAGAAATGTGATTGGTCCGGGCACACATGTGTTCATTTAATTTTGATATTTCTGCAGACGTCGCTTTCCCACGGGTGCGACACTTCAGATAACGGTCCTGTGTGCCTATGTCCAGACTGCAGGGATTATCTCGCCGCCACGGCGGAGCCTGATCAAATTCCAACATTCCAAGCTCTCAACCATTGCTAATATCTAATTAAATTAAATGAAAAATATATATATACTAATTACCAAACTAACGCGCTGCACAGTCAACAACGACACTAAAATATCATATAGGTTCCAAACGGCGAACATTATTTTTAGTTTCTCATTTCATGTTTTTCTGTGAATTATTAGTTTAATTACAACGTGGAAAGGGCTCATTAAATTATTATAAAATATTCTTTGATCTGGAGGAACGGCGAAGAAATATTGCCACAGTAGCTTTGGAACACAGAGTAATTATATTGTTTTAGCAAACAGACCAAAACATACGACGTAAACACTAGCTGGTACAAAATGAATGTATGGCAAGAAAATGAGCTGGAGGTCATTGAACCCGACAATTTTAGTTGGTGTATGCCTCGATTTAAGAATACAGACTACAGACAGACATCCATCACATGAACAGGAACACTCCACATCACATAGGCGGATATCTGACAAATAACAAAAAAAAATTAGTCCTTAAATGTGTGAATATACGAGTATGTATATAAAAATCTCCGAGGAAAAATGAAGAAAAGTGTAAAGAGACTTCATACGTTTTATTGAATAATATTAAGTATATTAACAGTCCAATCTAACAAAACTTGCATAGTTAATTTTTTAAAATTACATTATCTGTTAACCTGAATTTATTGCCCGTGTTAATTTAAATTTTGTTAATAAATTTTATGTTCGTCATCTTAAAACTAACAAATTACATAAAAATAAATATAATCACGTCTACATTTATTAGGCTGCTCCAAACTGGTTCACAGTGTGTCAAGGTATGGAGATTGTTGCAAGTAATAATGTAGAATATTTATACAAATATTATGGTAGTATTTTATTATGTTAATTTTTACAAAGATATTCATAGCCTAGTAGATCAACGAAATATAATAATCCGAGGTACTGTTTCCTGTATCACTGGAGAGAAAGAAACCAAATCTCCAGTGACTTGGGCGAGTCTGTAATTCCGAATGGACAGAAATTAAATCGACGTCACCTGTGGGGCCTGCCCTAAGTTCACACAAACAAAATTTAGTATTGTTGTGAATAGCTCTTCGATTGATCCACATTCACACTTTATGAAAACTGCTATTGAATATATTCCTTATATATTCCTTATTCTCCCATAGATTACACTTTTTAATATCTCCACTTCATGTCTTCAAAACCTTTACTTTCAGTAAAGAATGCGTATACACATAATTCATAGATTTTTTATATGTCCCGGAATTGCTTACACGTTCATGCCCAAAAGGGTCGGCGAGAATTCTATACATTTCCAGTAACGATACATAAATACGAACATAAATTTCGTGTTCGATGTTACGGTTATGTTCCTGCTTTGGCTCGATTCTGTAGACGGACGACATGCCAGATTTCAGAATTTGTGGCGACCCTTCCTCAAAAGCCTATTTCTCTCCGGGAGCTCTACAGCATTACTTCTGGACCAGGATCACATTTCCGTCGGTGGAGAGAGGAAAAAGATGGGACGCGTTTGAAACGGAGCGGAATAACGTATATACTGTTGTGGGAATAAAGGGGATCAAACGTTTTAGCGGATTGTTTCGCAGATATTTTGAAGCGAACAATACATTGCCAATGCCGCGGTCATGTAACTGCAAACAAAAATCAAATGTATAATTTTTTTTCCAAAACTAGAAATGGCGGTATATGGGAATACGTCAATACATTTTTCACTTAAGATCCTTATAGGAATTTGTAACTAGTGGGTAAATTACTTCATAAATAAAATATTACGAGATAATTTGTAAAGACTGTAAAATTATATGGTTAAAATAAAATTTTATCTTTCATTCCCAATGTATACTTAACGTTAATTTGAACCTCGCAGTGAACAAGTAATTTCGTTCGAATAGTTGTTTCCACTTCTCTTTAATGTATTCCTTTCTTTAATAATTTCAAATAATATAATTATTATACAGGAGTATAAACCATAAACTGTCTGAAAAATTTATTAATTGCAAATTCTTCGGCTTTCAGTACATTTTGAAAACATCTTCTCAATAAACCTCCTTCAATATTCAAACAAATTATTCACAATTTGTATTTACAATTTACTATGCTTAATAAATCTTACTATAATTGCTTTCTGAAAGATTATCAGTTTTAGGATTTCCTTTTATTATTACAGGCTGCTGTTTCCGTAACAATAAATTTTTCAAATAAAACCTTTTAAAAAGTTGTTTTAATATCCAAGCCGAAAAATCAAGTGTATATAATAAATAAATGTTTCAGACTGTTTATGGATTATATTTTTATGGATTTATCTCAGTTATTACCATATATATATATAATTTGTTAATTTAATTTAATTTAATTTAATCCAACGCTAAATATCGCGTTTTTCTACCATTGCTAAATATAATAAATCTTTCTGTAACTATTCTCATATTGTATAAAAGCTACTCTAGGTAATTATAAGTCATGAAAGGTCAAGCACGCAATGTTGCTTTTTTTAAATAATTGTGTCATAATGCCAAAATACGAATTATGCTAATCAAAAGTCGTGTCAATATATTTGCTTATGAACACAACTTTTGTGGTAGCATGTAACTGTATTATTTTCAGACACAATATTTATCATATAGTAGAAAGAAAAAATTTAATTTATTCCAATTTTCCCACTACTAAAAATTATACACAAATTTTAATTATTCGGCAATTTAAACAATAAAAATGGGATCCAGCCGTATGTATATCGTTTCTTTGCAGTGCTGGTTGCATATTAATTTGTAACGTGTTTTTGTTCCGGAAGTGTTTTATTAACATTTATCTACAGCTTGATCGATGGAAAATATTACAGTATAAAAGGCTTAAAATTGGGTTAAATTTTGATTTATTTATAATGTATAAATGTTTATAAGAATAACCTAGGGAAGGAACAGTTACATGTATACATAGGGGAAAAGTAATAGTAATTAAGTGAGTTTCATGCTGGTATCTTTAATAGTAAGTTAGACAAAGGTAAAACCAAAATGTGCCGAACAGGATAAAAAGTAAAAATAAGAAGCGAAAGAAAATGATTGAAATAACTGGGGGATGAGGTAACCAGAAATTTCTAAAAATGAGATAAATAAACGGGGATGAATAGAAAGTTGCGTGAAAATGGGGACCTGATCATTTTCTCTAACAAAATTATCCATCTTGACGTTTTCCTGACGGGTCAATCTCTATGAGGACTAATTTCTCGAAGCCCGTTGGCCGCACTGTCGTTTTTACGAGAAAGATCGAAACAACGTCGTAACTCTATCATTATGAGCGATCCCGTATATATACGACGCTAATATCTGTCGTTTTCGAATGTTTTTAAAATTCAACCTCCCACCCCATCATTTCTCTTAGCGATGCTAGGGTTTGTTCCTGGATTGTAAGTAACATGTGTACTAAGTCAGGTTGAATTTGCTACACTAATTAATTAATAACCTAATTTCCTAATGAGTAATTTATTGTGAGATAACTACATTTTACATATTTTATTAATATTACGCTTTTTTTCTTTCAAACAACAGGCCGGGAAACGCGATTATGGGAAGAGATCCTTTCAGAATAATTGCTTCCTGGCAATCGTGTGTCGGGAAAATGACTCATCGGCATATTGACTGGTCTGGATAATGTCGGGGAAACGTACGTCGGGAATTTTAACTAGACCCCGTGAAATTAAATATGTCACACGCGTAGAACAGAAGGAAGAAAACACTGGAATGAACAAAAACCTTCTGTGAAAGTGGTACCTGTTCTATTGTCAAAATATTTGAATACAAAATTACGACATGAAACACTTGACAATAATTAAAATATTACAAGGAAAAGAGGTTAACATTTTTTTAGTTTACTCATCAACGTTCCTTAAGCGTATCAGAGTTCATGACCTGTTATTTTATTAATTAACACTGGGTAATAATAGTCCATGCTCTTAAAATGTATGCTTACTTGCCTCCAGCTCGTTTCTGAACACTTTCATTGGTATTTTTCAATTTTAAAATTTCATTTAGACACATACTCCCACATTAATGTGTTAACAATTGATAATATACAGCATCTATCAATACTCTAATTATGATGATTATTCCTAAAGATATATTGTGTATCCGAATATCATTATCTTTTTATATCCTCGAAGTTCCACCGTCTTCCGTTGATAATACCTTACGATTTTGGGACGTCGGATTTATTTGGAATCTCCACTGCTCTTAATCTAGCCTGCTCAATTTTATGTCCCGGCGAGTCTTTATTTGCCGGGTGGCTGGGGGTTGGGGTGGGGGGCTTTAGAGTCTCATTTCTGTTGCTTGAATTACTAGTGCCTGTATCGTTGCTAAACCTCTGCAAAACATTTGCTTAGAGAAGATACTATACACGTTTTTCATTTCGCCTCCTCGTAATTAGTCTCACGTCACGATTCACTATAAAGTTTCCGAAAACTTTTTTAATCAGGTAGTTCTAACTTTGTTCAAAATTATATTTTTTTATTTTTTTGAATTTATATAAACAATATTTATTATGATATTAATTAAATCTGAATTAGTTTCATTTGCCACAATATATTTCACGTCAAGTTTATATTACTTCACTTCATAAAACACGTTTCAATAAAGTTTTCTAACATTAAATTCCATTTCTGGAATAAAAAGGGGTGGAAACCACCAAAGATGTTTCGTTACCCTGTCGTCAACAGTGAAATCGTTACTAATTTCTTACAATTCTACAAATCCTGGAAAGGATCGTGGAATGGATCGAATTTGGTCGTGCCTCTGACATAAAATTTTGAATAATGTTCAATTGTAACTGATCTACTTACGAGTCAAATTCTTCTTAATTTTTTTTATTCATAAGTGGCTAATAAAGCCAGCATCGAATGTATTTATAAAATTTAACAAATATTTGAAGTGTCGACTGAAGATAAGGGTGACGCATAACGTGTTCGTAATTGCTAAGTGCACTATTAATTTATGTTGATACGTAAAGAGATTAAAACTTAATAATGTGTGTTACAGAGATATAATAATTCTTGATCTTATTTACACTTTCTATAAAATATATCATGGTTGCTACGGAAATACACCATCGTCATGTTTTCATACATTTTTCATACATAAGTTTTCATACATAAGAAAGATGAAATACCAAAATTAGTTAAGTACAATTTTGTGTAAATACATTATTTTTTATTGAAATTTCAAACCTTCAACAATGAATAACACCAATTGCGTAAATTTTTTCGAATTAGATAGAGAACAATTAATAAAATCAGGAATACTGTAATAACCGCCTTGAAGCAGGCGAATTATACAGTTTTTCATATACTGAAAGTAATGGTTCATATTTGATGTCATCCGACAAACTTTAATTAAATTAAATTTTAATCCTGAATAATGGACGACTTTCCCGCAACTATGAAGACGATCTTCGTCTTATTTAAGGACTAATTTGTTAATGCCCGACCTACCTGATGCAGGTTTTTCTAGGGTAGGATCCTTAAACTATAGGCCGGGGGCCCTAGTTAACCCTTGGCTACCTTCTTCTACCCTTCCGTATCCCACCTTTCAAATCCATTCCTATGCTATTAAAGGGGAGTTGCCACCATGTGGATTACCCTAAAAAATAAAAAAATAAAATGTAGTTCCGTGTTGTTCACAAAAGGCAAATAATACGTGTCACAAATTTTAATTCTAAATGAGACTTCTCTACAGTTATTGTTGTATAATATTCTTACAATTTTTGGAGTTCGAGTATTTCGGAGATTCCAGAAAATTTCCCCAACTATTTATACATATTGGAGTGAAATGATACATTATTAATGATTTTGACAGATCTTGGAATATCCTTTCTATTCGAGCAACTTCATTATTTGTTAATAAAGTAGTGCTCGAAAACTTGATTTTTAGAAAGCCGCGTTTAACAGAATACATAACTAAAAATTTTTATTTGTATAACTTAATTTGTTCAAGAACAGACCAAATGCTTATAATCGAAGTTCAGCACTAAAGGGTATGAAACTGTATGATTTTTCCCATCTAGATCCTTGATTCTTCGCACCTGAGGAAAGGGACAAGGATCCCTGAAACGTTGTGTGGTATTTATATTATCACTTTTTTGTTTGAATTGGCTAATTTTCTCATTCATTAAATTCAATTTTTTTCTCATTTTTTGAAGGTTCTTCAGTGTATTGTGGGGACGAGAAAAGTTAATCTCTGAATGAAAAATAAAATAAATTGTTTGATGTAGACAAAAATATTTGTAATGAAATTTGTATTACGGCATCGTCCTTCATCTTGCACCCGGAAAATTTAACAATGTCAGCAGCCATTTATAGCACTTCCTCCGGCACACGGAAAATCCAGTGTCGTTCCGTTCCCGTTGCCCATCTATCTACTCACACACGTTAGCATATAAACCGCCTAATTTCCCTCAAACAATTATTCAGGTGCAGCGATCCACGAGATATGTGTCATTTTGTCAGAACTGAATCCTGTTAATCTAAACCCTCAAAGCATGATCGACATCGAACGATAACAACATTATCGGTATGCCTTTAAGAATCACTAAAGTAATGCGTAATAGCCTCGTGGCCAAAAAGCTCATTTCATCACCATCAATGGCACCACTATGACTAATAATATGTAACCCTAATTTATTGTTGGCTTTTAATTCCAGTCCCTGTTGGGCGAATTTCAAATAATTATTGTCGTAAGTAGATGATTTTCGGCTTTTGTCTACCTGATGACGGTGTCGATGATAATCTCGGAATCGGTGTGTTTTGACAAAAATGTAACCTGCTGAATTTACAATAATATCATTCACCAACATCAATCCTGCACATTTTGTATTATTCAAATTTTTAAAATTCAAACCATTGACTTTCTTCTCTTCAAGCGCACTTTCGTCGTTTCTTCATAATTTTACATATTTTAATTTTTAAATGCTTAATTTGTAATCTGTATTAATCGACAATTTTTATAGTCATATAGCAAATCCTTGCCATTGTACAACATTCAATCTTTTATAAAGGTAATTATTTTCTTTAAAGCGAATTTTCTCTTTGTCCAAATATCCGTTAAGTCCTTCAAGGAGCTCCTCCACTTCTTCGCCCAAGTAGCTAGGCGTTGACGCATATACTTGAATTAATTGGACCTTTTATCTTTCTGACAATCGTAGTGTCTGAGTTCTTATTCTCGTAGAAATTCCCTGAAAAATGTAACATTATTTTAATTTCATTTATAACATATCACACGCTCTTTTTCAGTGACTTAGTGGTTTGTGACTCAATAATTTTTAATGACAGTTAAAAAGGATTTCTTCATGATTACATTAAAAATTTTAACAAACAAAATATAGTTCTATTTTCTTCAAATATAAATCAAAGGCAACTTCATCGTATCACATAAAATATACAAAATCTAGTGCATTGAGCTTTATATACTTTTTGTGGCCAAACTATTACCGTTGGGTAAATAAATAATGACAATTCTCTTAATATACACTTACCCATTTTTTATAATATGTTCTTGATAATTTGTAATTTTTTTGTATCAAGTTTCTGTGCTTGCTGTAAGGAGCACAATTTGTTTTTACTAACATGAACATAATTGTCAAATTATTACGTAACAATCAAACCCTCTACGAAGATCTGGGGATTCCATATGTAAGCAGTGAAATTAGAAGATTAACAACTGCCTATCAACAATCTGAAGGTTCACGATAGCCCAAGAATCAGTCACACCAAGATGATTAAATCGACAATGGCCAAATGATCTCATTCCACGGTCCAACCAGGTTTAAGCCTATATTTGGGAGTAACATCAATAGATGACTTCCTCTTCATATCATAACTATGTTACACGATTTGCTTATTACTCCTTTATGTTATATAACAGTAAATAGTAAATATGCAAAAATTGAAATAATTTTTTATAGTATACTGCAACAGCTGGGATTTTTTTAATAACTTATTCAAACAAAGATATTATATTACAAAACTATTTAAAAATCAGTTTCATAGAAATGAAAGGAATATTGAAATATTAAATATTCTGAAGAAAATAAAAGGAACGATAATATTTAACCAATTTAACATAATTAATAATTTAATAACCTGTGCAAACTACGTTTATCCTGGTTTTCAGAGGTCAGTAATATTGAAATTAGCAGAACGTAATTTTCTAGCGTTCATATAGAGTGGTAAATTTGTAGTTGTAGCATGTGACGTGTTGACGATGTGGAGCGCTGGTGCTATGCAGGTTCTGACAATCTCCTGGAGCTAATAGGACTTGCTTTATTTTTAAGGTTCATATAGTGGCTCTAAATTCACAGTGGTCGTTCCGTATGTGTATAATATGTCGTGAAAGTGAAAGTATTTCAGCTTCGGCGATGAAATTAATAATTTTACTCGTTCTTTCCTTCATGAGAGCTGTAACTTATCAGATTTATCGGTTATCTGACAGTTTGTGGCTCCTCTATTGCCGCTACTGCTTTAAATTTTTCAACTTTATTCTGCCACCAATCTCAATTGGAAACTCAAATCCTCTAATTTTCCAGTGCAATCTCCTTATATAAACTTTGTCACACTCTTATCTCCTAAACTGTTTTCCCAGGGAATCCAATCATGCTTTGATCCATCCTCACCTAAGATATTCAAATGAACACCAGCCGCTATATAAAAAAATAACGTAAACTAAACTTTTCTACTCTCCTATGGAGATGCTAAAAGCCAGAATCAGGCATGAAACGTTATTTTCTCCACGTTTTCTAACAATGCTTTACAAAGAACTTTTGTGTGGATTAAAAACTTATTTAAACGCGATACTCTTGCACCTAACAAACCGTTTGCCGGTTAATATTGATACTGAATCTATATAAATATATATAGGTATTTAAATGAAATGAATCATGAAGTACTGAAGTTCATACAATAATAACCTCATAAAGGCGTAAAGATTAATTATTTAATTACGTTTTATGTAATTCCCCTCGCCACATTATCAAATATGTATTAATCTGTAGCTGTGAGCAAGTGAGTTCCTTAGAAACTAATCCAAAATACTGAAACAACGAAGTTGAGAAAAATAAATTGAAGCAAAGACGGAGGAAACTGAAAATATACTAAATCAAACCGAAACAGTATGCACACAACAGATTAATGTGAGTTTAACAATGCAGCTGAAAATTCATTACTTATTTATTCAATATCGATAGTAATCGTCTAAATATTAGAATAGAAATCATGCAGAAAATTGTGGGGTCACAATAATTAATTATATGTATTAATTTGCATACATTCATTAAGAAAAATTATTATTATTAAAAATTTAATAAATTATTTTAATATATATATATATATATATATATATATATGTAATATTTATTAATAATATAATTTATTAATCTTTTACTCAGCTGTAATTACTGATGAATGTTTTAGCTAATAAGTTAATGCGTAAACGAATGATTTTTATTCATAATTTATTATGTTTTCGTTTAAATTGTGTCATTATGAGCACTATTTAAGATATTTAGAAGGAAGTTCTCTCTCAATATGATCTAATTTCATGAACTGGAATTGTATTAACTAAAATTTGTACACAAATATAATGAATCTGCACGTAAAGTAATTGTGTTAGTTGTTTGTGAGAAACATGATAGCCTAATAATTACGTAAGAAGGCTCAGCTGTAGCTCCATTCTACTACTTACAGTTATAATTGTTATGTGTTGCTTACTTTTCTATGTTGTTGGTGATAATCTCAACGTACTCTGGCACAACAGTTCGCGTTTTGAAAGGTGAGCCTAGAGAGAAAGCTGCGTTAAACTCGTTGTCGACTCGAAAGAGAGGCTGAGCTGTTGTACGCAGCTAATTGGGACCCTAATCCACCAGGCGTAAACCTGAAGACCTTAATTACCACAGGTACCACAAGCCTCGCCGAATCAAAATACTGGTCCAGTTACACCAGTACGTTGAGGTAGGGAATGGAATTGGCTGTAAACTCAATATCTCCACTTCCTTCAATTTATTCTTTTATTTATTTCCCGTCGGTTTCTTAAATTGTTACACTATTTTTTTCTCTCATATCCGTTTATTTTATTGCTTCATTCAATAATTCCTCTTAGTCCCTGAAAATATTTTTAAATCTTGTCTGTTAATATTTTCGTTACTATCTCTCAGATGTGCTTTAATGAAACTCATAACTATTACTCAGCAATGCACGCAAAGTATAACGTTGCCAAAAAAAATGACGTCTGTAATTAATACAAAATTCGTGAACTGTATCAGCAAGTATCAAAAACTGGAGCGAAAATTACAGTAACATGAATACCAAGGCAGAAAAGGGAATATAACAGTCGAACGGTTAGCCATATCAGCGTCTCCCAAACTTAACCAACATTTCTCTGACGAACGGAACCTAATAAAATTAAATTGGAAAAACACAGTATCTAAAAATGGAAAAAAATTAAAATTGGAGTCATTCATCAAAGAACCATAATGTTTTACTGAATAACTACAAACCTAAATCTAAATTGCAGAGCGAATATTGTCAACTAAAACATTATAACTGGCCAAATCAAACTAACTCATCTTCATCTTATAGAAAAGAAACACCAATCTGCAATCAGTGCAACGTTCAAATGTCAATACTGTATATATCAAGGATGATACAAAGTAAAAACAGCATAAAAATAACGAAATAGAGAGGGAAAGAAAACCATGTAATAGTGTAAGATCCAAAGTTATAAGAAGAAATAATATTACATCCACATTATATTAAATTTCAGTTCCACGATAAATTTAATCTAAAAATTTAATTCAATTGTTAACAGTATTGATCACTTGTAACTAAGGAGTCGTTAAAAGCCACAGAAGCTAAAGTGACTATAATTAATTATAATATTATAATTAATAATATAATATAATTAATTTAAAGAGTGCTTGATTATTTGTCTTGTTACGCCGATCAAATAAATATTAATGCCAAACATCGTTCAATTCATTTGTATACATACTTCAGCCGCTTTAAATTAATATAAATTATTATTTTTTTTTTTCAAACGTTTCGGTCAACTTTAAATAGATATTACCAAGAGTCAATATTACTTCTACACGTCAGTAAACGTCTGAGTTTCCCGTTACTTAAAATAGTTTCTGACATCCCAAAAACTCTAAACTGAATAAAATGATTTAAATTAAGAATATCAATAGAGTAAATTTGTTAAAAATACAAACAAGGCATATTATTACAGTTCATTGACACTTACGTACGGTCGTACACAGATTATACAAAAAGTATGTTCAATAATTGGTTTTGAAAAAAATCAATTTTTTTTAATTTTCATGTACGTATTAGTCATTTTTTACATTTCTTATCACGTACGGAAGGACGTCACTATTTCCACAATTAACATTTTTATATCGATTATAACTCGCAACAGCTACAACATAAAAAGATATTAGCAATGAAAATGAAATGGAATATTTATTATAAATATTGTCTGTGATTTTATGGAAAAATTAAAATTATAATTTGATGCACTTATTTGGGGTGCGGTAATATTTTGTGGAGGAAGACGGTTAATGTCAATTCTTCAACGTTTCTTACTACAGGATATGGCACGACCTTTCTTTATCTCTTCTGGGAACTCATGAAATTATTTTATATAAAGAAGAGAATATCAGTGAACGTCAACAGACGACCGTCGGGATGTCTAAATAATTAAGAACGATTTATTTAAAACGTCATTTCGGGATATAATAAAATCAGCAATAGGGTCAATTCTGTCATATAACCAAAAATAAGTCCAGCTGACAATTGACTACTGAAACTTTAGTTTTTGTATTGCTGGTGACGAAGGAACGATAAATAGTTCTGACATTACATTTTTCGGTGCATTAAATCTTTTTCATTCAATACTGTTTCATTAATCGATTGGACATAATTGTCACAAAAATGCATTTACAAAAATATTCAAAAGTTTTGAGTTATATTATCTGAGTACATTTACCTTCCATACACCAATCATAATTGAACTAAACTGATTTGCGCTCAGTCCATCAAACAAAACATTTAGTCAGTTATTTATGTAGCTCATTATCAAATTAGTATTATTATATTACCTTTCTACTAAATCATGTTTCTGTAAGCTATTTAATTATAATGATAATCATTATTATTAAATTATGGAGAATTCAACGATGTCAAGTTTGATGTGTTTTGATCATATTTTATATTGACATTTATTGACCACTAATAATGATTAATTAAAAGATTAATTAACTTAAAGGCAATAACGAAAAACGATAAACAAATAATATATTTCACGGCGTAACCACCAAACAAACCGCTTCGGTCTACGCCTAAGGATAAGTTAATATTTCTAATCGATAATACGTCCAAAGATGAATTTAAAATCTTCAAAGATGTCAAAACATTACCTGTCTTAGACTTAAGGCATGACGTCGAAAGTGTAAACATACTTTCGTAGTTTTAAGAGGAAAAATTATAGACATAAAATGCCATTGTATATTTTCAAGTAAATTTAATAATTTACACTGAAAGTTTTTCATGGATCAATTGATTGCTATTCGTCATTTTATTCAGTTCAGAAATGACTTCTTCGAATTGCAGTGCGTCCGTAACTCTACATCCTTAATCTTCTAGATACTCTGACAGCCGTCTGTTTATTGACGTCCACAGTTTATTCTTTCAATTTTCCGCTTTATAACGTGTCATTTCACGAGTTCCTTGAAGAGAAAACGAAAGGTCGTGCCATTTTTTCTGTAGTCAGGAACGTTGAATAATTGACAGGAACCGTCTTCCTACACAATATCAGGCTGCACCCCTCTCCACGCAATAGAGTTAAATTTATTTTTTTCCGTAAAATCAGAGACAACATTTAAAAGAAATATTCCATGTCTATCCCATGTATCATTTTAATTTCAAGTATCCTGTTTATGCTTTATTATTCTCTATTTATGATACGTACAAAAATGTGATTAGCGGAAATGATGATATGAACTGTATTTTCCTCTTTGTTCCAGACTTCAAACTAAATATAAGATAGTTGGAGGACGCGACGTAGATAAGGAATTTACTGATCACGCTCTATATATTTGATATTTTAATACCAATTATAGAACACATTTGTTTGTAAACTGTGTACAACCATAGCTCGGTTTATATTTATATAATTTTGGTCAAAGAATCTTCTCCAAACACGATGGTAAAAATTATAATTGCAGTATGTAAACATAAGTTTGTACTAAACAAATGCCGTTGACAGTTTGAAAAAATTGCCCCATACTCATGGCAATTAAGGGATTTTTCTATTATGAAGTTGCTATAGCGTATTCGATTGTCCTCTTAAATTTAATTCGTTTCAAAATACAGCCTAATGAAATATAAACACTTTTGATATTTTCAGGCGTTTCATTCTGTTTTTTATTCTAAATACTAGGTTCGGAGTAGAAATTTAAAATTTTGTAACTGTATTAACGACAACTTTCAAGAAATTAAAATTACATTGTCTACAGCTAAGAAGACAATCTCTACTACACTAAGGAGATTAGTTTTCTCACGATTGTATTGAAAATCAATATGAGTTCATACTTGAGTCTTGAAGGTATTTTGTCGAAAATTTGGAATCTCGTAAATTCCATATTGTGAATGCAGTGGTTTGCATCAAAATTACAAACATGCGCCGGCAGGTATTTTATACGGTTAACGTCTACATTCCTCTGAAACTAAAATAACTTTCATGCATTGTCTTTCTTTCTAGCGGGAATGAGAATGACCTTGAATTTTTAGCAGTTGAACATTTAACTTTGGTAACGGATGAAATGTGCGTGGCGCGGTGGACAATGCAGACGAAACGACGAAAACGATAGGAACCGTACCTCAGTAGAGGCGAAGAATATAAAATATACCATCCAAAGTAATAGAGAGTGGTGAGACTTCGATGAAATTCAAAGCGTATTCGCAATGAAGTTAACCTTGGACGAAAATAGTAAATTATGACCACTGAGGGGTAACGAATTTAATTATATAATTTTATAATAATATGTTATTATTAAATAATAAATTGAATTAATTTATTTTAAAATTCCTAGACGAAGTAATGTAATATTATTACAATGCACATTCAATGAAGTTATATTTTAGCGTTTCTATATTTTATATGTAATGTAAATGCTACTCTAGAGAATGGCTGCCATCTTCTTTGCCAGTATTCTTGTAACCATTTGTTTCACCGAAATAGAATGCTCGTGTTGAATAGTATGATTGAATAAGAGAAATTGTGACTGTCATTAATTTTCTAGCTGTAACATTGGTCCTTTAATTAAAACATAATATATTTAATGTTACCTCAATTGTTACATATAGTATTTTACTGCCATTACTTTCACACCTTCTGCAGTGGGCTAAGATTTATTGAATGTTCAATGCAATTGCTTCGTCTCTATGCTCAAAATAAAAATGTATGCTAATTCATATACCTTGTTTTCAAGAGACTAACAGATTAAAACAACACATTACTGCATTCAAATTTCGTATAATTCCGTATAATGTTATATTAAACGGAACAAAAATGCCTTCTTTTATTATGATATAAAACTGTAAAAGAATAAATTGAATGTTATTACATAAATACTGTAATTGATACGAGCCTCAGTATTCCGGCAATAATAAGAAACGTAGGATGTCTTCAATAAATTTATACTATAAAAATTCAATTATATAGCAAATATTAAACATGTCCATGGTAGTTCATTATCCATTATTTCAAAATTTTATGGATAGATATTTTTATAGGCAATAAAAAATTGAAATTATATTAATTTGTACATTATTTTCTTTATTAACTTCAGTGAATATTGAGAAATAACCTTTCCTGAAACTAGTTTAAAATCATTGTGCAATTCTTTTGGAAGGATAATAATTTAGATTAAATCTATCAGAAACCATTTTTTTATTCAAATGAGCGTGGTTTTATATTCCATAGCGAGGCCATAGAGATATTAAAGCATTAGAAGGTATACGTCGTGAGATATAGCAAGTCGCGTTAGATGTGTTGCAAAACGGTGAGTGTGTAGGGAGCATAGTCGTCGGTTGGGAACTCTCCCTGGTGGTGAAGCTGGATCAAGGCATCTAACATTCTTCAAGACATTAATAATATTTTTACAAACAGGACATGTAGACAGCAGCAGGGAATTTTTATCATACCCTGAACTTATTATCATCTCTTTACTTTTTCAGATGAGGCTTTTAGTGTACAGCATATCCTCAACTCAACACTTAAAAAATTTCCGTAACAAAGGTTTACTCAAGAAGTTTTAAGATTCCTGTATTCAGTTAAAATAATTATTAATTTTGACTAAGGAAGTTTGTCGATGGGAATTTTTTTTGTGTTTATGTTTTTGTAACCCGTAGTGTTGTCTACCATGGTTATATGTTCCCAGTAAAGTAATTAAGTAATCAAGGCGTGACGACAGTTCAAGGACTTGTTTGCAGGGAATCAACAGAAAGCCTTCCGCCCCACCTCATCTGTGTTTGTCCACATCAGTTTATGGTTTGCCTCTCCCTCTCTCTCGCCAATTGTGACGAAGCTGTTAAGTGCCGGCCGTGAATTAGGAGAGGGAGTTATGTGTGTTCCCAATTATGTGATCGTATTGAGTCCCGCGTAACTGGGAGGTTATGTGGTGTCGCGCACGGTAAACATACACAGTTGCTTTCCACTATTCTTAATCACAGTAATTAACGACGAGTCAACAGCTACATTTCATGAACGATTAAACAGAAAAATAATCACTATAAATTTCAATTTGTGTGGCGCGTTGAATTTTGTCACTACATAAATCTGTATATAATTAGTGTTGGTAGATAAATAACGAAGTTTAAATTCAAATTGAAAATCTTGAATGATATAAATATTAATGGCCACATATGTTGTTATACAATGTTACACATCACAACCAAAAATAAACATTAATGTTAAAATATGACACTCAAAATTTAAACCTTTTACGATTCTATATTACTGTAGATAAATTGTGTGTTATATATGTACCGTACGTGGTTTATATAACACTTTTATCTAAATCCGAAAGATTGGCTTCATTTAATTTTAATGCTGTTTGTCTTTATATTATTCGTTTGTTTCCTTTAATTCTTAAAAGAATTCTAAAGATTGTATTTTTACATCTGGTTATATTTAATAAATAATGCAGTTTTCAACCAATATCTGACAATATTTTTTTATTTACGACATCGTTTCAGGAAGACCTGTTGAAGGTACAAACACGTACCGAAACGTTGTCGTAAATAAAAAATAATAATGTCTCATCTTAGACTGAACACTGCATTATTTCTTAGAGAATTCGTTTTAATGCAGCCCAGAGTTATTTGTATGTTTTACATCATGTTTTTATACTAAAATTTTATGTATTGTATTTTATTAATGAATATTGAAGCAGTTAATTCACACAATTAAATATAATTTTATATTATAAATGTCTCCTAATTAAGTAATACCTTAAGGAATTCTAATGCAAGTAGGAAAGATCGTAATTGTCTAACAAATTCGTATAAATATTTTGTCATTTATTTATTAAAGTTTTTATTCTGACTTATTTGGTAATTAATATTTATACTGACTAGACTTCTGAACCATTTTTTTTTGTTTATTACTATTCCCATTCGTCTACTAAATATACCATATTTCGTAAATGGAATTTTTTTAGAGTGACAGGCTACACGAGGGTAATCCAACGCCCCTTTAATAGCATAGGAAGGGAATTGAAAGAGGGATGAGGAAGGGAAGAGCAAGGTAGCCAAAACATGAAAACATTTCAAGATAATATTATTTAATTTAACTCTCAGTGTAAAATAACAATACCAGCCCTTAGCACAGTAATTAATTACTAATACCAGGAAAAGTTTAATAAATGTCACATGACTGTAACATTATTCTTACTGGTAACAGGGAGACAGCATAAAAAATAATTAATTAAGTTACTGTCCAATCTGTGTCTTTACATATTTCAACCAATACCTTTATAAAAGTGCCTTGTTTAGTAATTCTAAACCATTACTCTCTTTTTAAATATCTAGACTAAATTTTTGTACGTTTAATGAAGCGAATAATAAAGAACTACGTTATTTTTATAATCAACATAAAATCAAATATTATATTTAATCAGACTTCCTTTCCCCATGTTTCTTCATCGTTTCTTTTTTCGCCATCTCCCATTCTGCAAATGGTTTCCTCTTTATTATGAATATTAGTTAATTATTTTATCACAATATTTTATCAACAATTTGATAAGAGGAACCCAAGTTTGCATTATTGAATAAAATACTTATGGAAAATGAAGACGATGTTGCTGCTAAATGAAGCTTTTAAATATTCTAATTCAATATTTGTTATATATTTATTTACAAATCAGCCCCTATTATACTACAGGCTACTTGGAAAGTATAGAATTAATGGCTTTTTAATAGAATTAATTCTAGATAGCGATTGTATTGTTGAATAATTTTTCGTTAACTGGTATTTTGTGACCAGTAAATTTTTTCCTTATTATACAAAACGCTACTCTGCTTCTAAACAGCCTTCACCTGTCTTCTTAAAATCTTTATGCGTATTTTCAAAAATCTTACATACTAGCTGAATTAGTTTCATATTTATCTTGACAAGTTATGCCGGGACTTTATTTATTATTCATTAATTTCACTTTTGCATTCTCTTCCTAAATAACTCTACTATACCATTTTATTATGTTTTCATTTATAATATAAGGAATTTCACACAATGTGTAAAGTAATTTGGGTCACTCTCTACAAAATTCTGTCATTGAGATAGATCTTCTGGAACACCAATATGCGTGATATCTGTCACACACCATTTCACATAATTTACAAACACAATTCACATCTGGTTGATGAAAGCTTTTTGATTTACAAATCTTGTGGTGAAAACCGTGCACGGCGAAACGGGTTACTGTGTGTCGTAGTTCGTATGATGCTCTCCTCCATTCGTTTGTCATCATGGCGGTGGTACTGTAGAAATCGTCCCAAATCTGGTTCTTCTTTTCCTTTAGTTCTTGGATCACGTGTTGATATGCAGGTGTATATGGCAAAGTTAACCCTGTTGTATAGCGTAGGTCTTCTAAGTAGAAAGGTTCCCTTGTGAGCTGATATGCAAGTCGTGATGGCGTATATTTTGAGACACACAGTATCTTTTTCAGAAAAGTTGCCTTTACCTTTTCAATATCTTTCAGGTTTTTTCTATTTAGTTTCTCCCATATTAATTCCAAACCGTATGTGACTATTGGGGTGACTTTTGCTTTGAAGATGGAGATGGCCGTGTCTGTGGAGAGTTGTCGTATCATCCGAATATCTTGCATTGCTCTAATAGCTGTGATTACTTTTTCTTTCACGTGTAGTGTGAATGTGCTTCCTGTCGGTTGCAAGGTACTTGAAGTTGTTTGTAACACTTATTGGTCTGTTGCCGAGGTATAAAGTGTCTTTCGTGCTGTGTCTGCCACCTTTCCTGAATATGTTTTCATTTATCACCATAATTAATCTGGATTTTACAACGGTGAGGTATCTGAGTAAGAAAAAAGCAGGATTCCCGAAAAATCTGTCTAATGATATCAATATAATTAGTCAAAATTTCTCACATTTATTCCTTGATTTTATTACACATTGAGTATTTAAATTATCATTAGTTAAAAATGTAAATAAGTCATTTCATTTGTTTTTATAACTACTAAAAACATAATTTTCAGAGAAAGTAGCGCTTAAATTGTAAAAATCAAAACATAAGCAATTTTCTTTTATTCTTAACTTTTCCCTACCGAACAGAAACAGATACAAGTTTGTGAGATAATTACACTGGCACCAGCTTATCTCTGCCGATACAAAATTAATTATAATATCTGATTCCCAGCTATTTCCAATGGATACTATCCCACAGTACAGCACCAAATATTTCGTTAGATCCATTACGCTTATAAATTGATATACGGATGGTTACTACAATGTGCGTACAAATAATGTGACTGTGTTAGCATTATAATTTTTACTAATAAGAATAGAAGTATAGGGCTATAATATATGACAAATCTCTGTCATTGTGGTCATATTTTCAGAAGTTATATCAGTGACATTCAAATGAAATAATTTCCTCTGCAGTAATTACATGGTTCATAACCTCAGCGACGATCCCATATTTGTATTTTATTATTTTCTTTAGATATTTTAAAATTCTATAAATTTTGATTTTTATATATTCTTAAAACTCAATACAACACTAGTTTTGTCTTTCACCAAATTTAACAATCCTACTAATTTCCAAAAATTAATTCAAGACTGTATTAGATATTTATATCATAATAATTAATAAGTGTAGTTGGTTTTTAAGTAATATATCATTAATTTAATTTACATGGGTGTAGACGTTCTGCAGAGAACTTTTTCTGTTCTCCTAATTGTAGCACTTCTAACATTGTTAAGTTTTTTCATTCACCAATGCTTAACGGCTAAGGTTACTGTTTTCATAAAGTTGTAAATCCGAAATATGTTTTCAGTACTTTTTTACGTTTAATAAATAAAATAGCATCGTTGTGATTTGGGTACCCAAATTGACAGCGAACGGACGGAAATGGGCATTACGGAGAAGAAATAATTAAAATTTAATTCTCTTTACTGTGGTATGAAAACTATAAACGCAGCTTTATCTACACAAAAACATGTGAAGACAATAACGGAAAAAATAAGGTAAAAATTAAATGAGAATTTTATGGATGCCCAATGTGTTATCATCTGAGATAAAAGAGTATAAAAATTGGACTCTGGGACGTGGGAGAAAAATAGATTACGAGATTCAAAAAGGTAGTTAAATAATATATATATATATATATATATATATAAATAATATATATATATATATAAATAATATATATATATAAATAATATATATATATAAATAATATATATATATATATTAATCGTTCTGAAATTTTTCAAGTAACTTGGAAGGGGTTTTCTATAAATTTTAGAAAACTTCAAGCCATCCAACAAGTACTGCAGGAACAAATTCACTGATAAAATTTTATTCATATTGAGCCATCAGAGCCTACCGCCTATCTCCTTAATGTTATAAATAAGTTAAAATTAATTATATAATAATTATGTGCTTATTTCATTTGTAGCTTAAGCTGATTATTTTCAACATTATTTTATCTGCTGCACAAAATAAAAATAAATATTTCTGTAATGACAAATTTTCTGCGTAAATATATTCTCTTTCGGTTAGAGAATTGTTAGAGATTGTTTTTTAAGTTACTGTACTCCATGCTTTAATATTCTCATTACTATTGTTTGTAATATTTACTGATTCACACACATGAAACGACGATTAACAATATAAATTACAGAGTCAATATGAATAATAATAATAATAATAATAATGTATGTGCATTCTTAACTTAAATAGTTTTACTTCTCCTATCATAGAGTTCCCTTTAATATATTGCAGATATTCAGTTAAGTATCTTGTAATGTATAAATTTATTTAATATGATCTTACAAAAAATTATATTCTGCCTACTATCAACAGACATGAATTTATTAATTCATAAGTGAAGTAATTACATAAGTATGAGGTGAACAAATTCTGTGATATTTTATTTCGTTTGTTAAATTATTCATAACTCATACGTGTTAGCGGGCATTCGTTTCACAACTCAATTGTAGCGCCACTCTGAGATTACAAAAAAAGCAAATCAATTTCAGTTATCATATTATATTAGCTATGAATTATTCATCTGAGTAAGTAGTGTGTGATTTTAGGAAAGAAATTTACATTAATACATTATTATAAAATCGATGGCTAATTATTTTATACTTTCTTATTAATCGCAAATTTTTATAAATTATACTTATTTTATTTATTTTAAACGGAGATAATATTTCTCTTATTGCGGCCATATCTTCAAAGCTATCAGAAGGGAAGGTTCGTCGATAATACGAGGCCGCCTGCAATTTATGCAGCACCTATTCACAACGGCCAACTTCATTTTGTATGGAGTCGATCTTCACGCAGGAAAGAACCTCTACTCTACTCCAGACGTGGCTCTAAAGAAGGTCTTCACAATAAAGCGCAATATAGAACTCTTTCAAAGACGTAATAAATCTGCCACGGATTCAGGCAAATATCTGAATTTTGCGATTTCGTGCGTACTTTGAACACACTTATTGCATTTCCCGAAATGGGAACATTCTGCAATTATTTCTGATAATAAAAACTGTGACAAACCACAAATTTCCTGATAAAACATGAGCAGAAGAAAGTAAATAATAAAAGTATAACATAAAAAGGCAAAATATTCGTTATTGCCGGAATCTGTAGCAAATCATAGCATAAAATATGATTTATTAACAGATTAAATAAATTAAGTTCAGAATGTTAGTGGATTAGTTCTCTCATTTATATATATATATATATACATATATATATATATATATTATCGCAGTACTCGTCCATTTTACCGGCGTTGATCAGTTTTTATTTACGATACTCATGAACTCTTATATAATTCACCGGGAAACGGGCGCTAGTTAATTTGTTTGAAAATTACCAAAACGTAAATAATATTTTTAAATATAATTTATTGTCCGAGACATTAAATTAAAAGATTTCACTGTGCGTGGTCGCTCCTAAAAGGGTTAGTCCTATTTATTACCCTTTTAATGTCTCCTTCTAATATACAAAATTAGTTTCAAACCTCTCGAAACTGGTTCTTTCTATATACGAAAGCAAGTGTGTCGATATAATTTTCTTTTTACGTCGCTCTGTTAATGTAATACTAACGCAAGAGTGTCGAGACTGATTTATAATGCCTCATTGATTTATATGAAGTAATCAAGTTGTCGAGACTGAAATATTTGTGCTTTCACGGAGAATTCTCACTGTATTCCCAATTCTGCGTCTGGTGGCTAAATTAAAATCGAAACGGCCCGCGGCTGGTGACGAACTGTGACGATTAAAAACACCGTTCGTGCTTACAAAGAATGCTACCAACAAATCCACACAATCGGTCGTTGAGGCTCTGTAATCTCGTACTGACCCCGACTAAGGCAAAAAAGGGATATAATGAAATAGTAATCTCAAAATTGACAGTGGTAAATATATAATGTATAAGATAATCGGAATATTATTAAAAAACGTTTAAGCATTAGGTAACTGAGAAATGGTACCATTTTTAACAGATACTATGAACGTTTGAGGACGGAAACTTATTTTAGGAAAAATTATTATTGATACAACTTTGAAAAAACATTTAAAAAAGAAATAAATTATCACGGCTACTTTCAGAAATATTACTTATAAAAAATTAAAATCTGAATAATTATAAAATCAGATAGTTACATTGAGCACAATATATGATTTGTTAATCCGAAAAATATTTTTCAGGTCTTATGATAAAAAAAGCAATGTTAAAGTTATATTTACTAAAAGTAATACAAATTTCTAAAAAATTACTAACTTTATAAATGAAATTTTTTACTGAGTATAGTCAATATTTTGAATTTTTGGAAGAAATAATTTTGTAATTTCCTAGTGACGAAACACCCGAAGGTGTTTAAAAATTGAAATTAAATGAAACGTTCTCTGAAGTAAAATTGAATGTGCTTTTTTAAAAAATTAAGAAAATGAATCCCGTTTTTCGATGACAATCGTGGAAACAAAATATAAAATATGGATAAATGCGAACGGATTTGGAGTATTATAAACACACTGAAGGTTATAAGGAAATTTTGTTTTTAAAAAATGCTATGTAGAGGAAAGAAAATTTAAATTCAGAGAAAATCGGGATTAAATATGGTGTGGAGGAAATATTTGAAATTCGTTCAGTCCATAGTATAGTATGTATATTTATTTAAATTAATTAACCTAATATATTTTAACTGTTAAATTATTTGAATAAATTAAGTGGAAGCAGTGGGTAATTTCGACATTTAGATATTTTTTTTGTAGTATAATGTATATTATGAAGTATATTAACAGTTTATGCTAGGTATTCGCAATCGATAGTCATTCTTGTGAAGTACACAATCTTATTTCTCTTATAATTACATTAATTTAATTATATATTTCCGTTGCCACGATCCTTTGTATTTTCATGTTAGTAATATTATGTAACAAAGGATATTCTGGAAGATTAAGCCTTTGTATTATAGATTTTCTAGTGACCACAAACGGATTTCCAACACTTAATCTGCACTTCAGTATTTCAAATGAAATACTGCTGAAGTATCGAGTATCGGCTGTGGACCCCTGTTTCCGAATTCACTTGAAAATTCATAAAATTGCACTATTTTCAGAGAGAGCTATGAATCGTTCCGCTTAAATAGCGTCGCTGCTTCGGGATTTCCCGCATTTCAATTACAAGGATCGAGAGAAGTCATGAGGGAGAATTCCACGGGAACTCTGAAAAGTGGACTTGCAGTCCCACCTCACGTTTTTTAAAAAACAATTCAACGGAAAATTAATACGGTGATTTATACGCATTCCGCATTTAGTACAGAAAATGGACGTATGTTCCGATTAAAATATTCTAGTAAAATAAATCACCTGATTTTGTCTTCTTCTCTAACAAACAAAATCGAATGTTTTCCATCATATATAAAGTACGAAGAATAAATTAGCTACAGTCTGTGATCACTTTGATCTAAATGACTATGTACTGCTCTATTTTCAGCAGACCTATTTCACTATCAATATGTAGTAAAAGCTATACTGGACCCCCATAAAATTAAAAGCTATACTGGACCCCCATAAAATACTCAAACGAGAGTCAACAGAGGAAAGATAAATATTATAACAAATAATATTACCCGATGAAAAATTTATTAGATAGATTTATTCACCATTAGCCCTCTAAAGAGGAAATAGGATTCGTCACAAATGTACAGTAGATAAAATGCATATAAACTTATAATACACAAAAACACACACAAAAATTCATATCTGTTTATATTAGTCTAGTCACTACAATCATACACACTATTTTTAGGAAACACGCACACGACACTGATCACTTCCTGGTATTAATCTCCTGTCGCTAGGTACGGAGGGATGTCGTCATAGATATTTACTAAAACAGAAAGCAGAGGCAGGAAAACAGAACCAAAAGGGGAAAACTGGACAAACTATTTACATATTTATAGCATATTTGGCAATTTTGTAGGCAAGGCAGTTCAACGAATGTCAGACCGATTCAAAAATTCGTGTACGGAGTAATAAGTTCCATTGACAAGGTAAGTTTTACACTCCTTTACGAATAAGTTGTAGTTGTTGATGTTCTTTACATGATCAGGAAGGCTGTTAAATAGTGCGATACCGGAATAATGAACGCTAGACTCATAGAGACTGAGGCTGTGCTTGTCAGACCTAAGAACTGAACGGTTTCTTGTGTCATAGCCATGATTGTCCCCGTTACTTGCAAAAAGGTTCATGTTGCGTTTAACAAATTTTAGTATTTCTAATATGTAAGCGCTAGGTAGAGTCAGAATATGGAGTCTTTTGAACAGCGGCCTGCAGCTTTCTCTAGCATCTGAATCTGATATAATTCTAATGGCTCGTTTTTGCAGTTTGAAGACATCCACACTACGAGAACAATTGCCCCAGTTGGCAATACCGTAACACATATGTGAATGAAAGTAGGCAAAGTAGACTAGTGAAGCAGTTTTGGTATCAACTTGTTGCATCAATAGTCTCAATGAGTAACAAACAGAACTAAGTTTGCGCACGAGGCGATCAATGTGCAAGTTCCATTTTAATTTCATGTCGACTTGCAAGCCGAGGAAAGTCGCATGATCAGAGAACTTATCCGTTACGATGTTGTTGGTTTCTGTTGTAAAACGAACTAACTTAGTTTTCTGTACATTGGGTGTTAATTTATTGGCGGCGAACCAAGTATTTAGGTCTCTAGATGCAGTCTCAATCTTCGCATTGAGATTATTTAAATCAATGTCCGTAATTAACAAATTAGTGTCATCTGCGTATAAGACAGATTTTATAGGGTCCATATATTCTGGAAGATCGTTAATATACAAAAGAAAAAGCAGGGGACCTAATATTGAGCCCTGAGGCACGCCACAAGAAATGCCCTCCCATTCTGACAAGTGCACCTCACCAGCTTTGTGTTTTAAGGCTACCTTCTGTTTCCGATTGTTGAGATAAGATTCAAAGAGTGCCAAAGCGTTGCCTCTGATCCCATAATATTCTAATTTTTGGAGGAGTATGCTGTGGTCTACAAGATCAAATGCCTTCGAGAGATCAGCAAAAATTATAATATTTGTAACAGTAATCCAAATCACTTTCCTAAAATTATAGTCCAATGTTACAGGTCCATTTCATAATCATGTATCCTTTCAATAAATACAAAACAATTTAGATTTTATTCTATCAAAAATTAAACACTTTCAAAGCCGTGGAGAGGGTAAAACATTGTCAAAGTGTTGCTCTGTTTTATTTCATACATTAAATTGCGTTTTAAAGTAGGGAATGTATGAATTTATTTTTGAATTTTTTCTTTATTCTATAAATGTGTAGACAAAGCTATATATATATATAGATATATATATATCATCAAAGGAAGTTTTATTCCATTACATTGCATCCAACTGTGGTTGAAGCTAGATAATGTATTTAGCATTCACAATTTCCTTTGTTTTATTTGTTTCATATGTATGTTATAATTTTTTTCAATTAACATTTCGTTAAGTTATAAAATTAAATATTTAACACATTTAATACGTTAATTCTGTCATTACATTTGGGGTAACGGTCACAGAATCGAGCATAGTTGCGGTCCGTTCACTTAAAAATAAAACTATGTTGTTGTCTCGCTGGACATTTGAATGTAGAATTCGGATGCAGCGAAATTGTTTCCGAATACGACTTCAGGGAATACGTTATACGGTTAACGAAATTAAATGTTGCTTGATTTAGATTTGTGGCAAAGAGCCGCTGTAATTTGCGCGCTGCAGCAAGGCTTTTGGTGGCGGAGAACTAAATCAAATTCCAGGAGCAGGATCTGCGGAAAGAGGACAAATATGTAGGGGACATTAGGCAGAATAACGACGCACTAAAGGCAGCGGGAAGGGCTTTATGAAGCGGTCCGAGCCAGCGTATCCTGCGGAAGGGATGTAGCACAAATATGCTTCTTAATATTCCACTCTAATGCATAGCTTTTCTTTAATGTCTACCAAATTCCGAATCAAGTCGATGATTTTTCATAAGGTCAACCAAGTGGACTAGACTTTTACAATTTTAACTGAACTAAATTACATGTAAATTTGTAATTTCATGCCAAATGTACTGTATCACAAAGAGAAAATGGAACATATGATCACTTGTAGAATACTTCAACAAGTTACATTTTATAAGCATGTAAACATGTCTTACTTAACATTTAATGTGCAAATTTATTACGGTATAAGTCAATATACCAGCCAAAATATTCAGAATTGTATTTTAACAAAATAAAATAATTGACAATTAAATAAAATAAATTATTTTAGGACGTATCGTTCCTATTCGGATTTTCTTCGGGTAAAACTATAAAAAATTTACAAGTTTAAATATCTTAAGTTTGGTGACAACAAACTTTTACAAACATGATATATATATATAAAATACAATTGGTTCAAAAATTATTCAAAATAAGTTACAATATCAATATAAAATTAATAATTTGTGGAAAAATTACTAATTAATGAAATATCATGTTTTTAAAATCTTGTTCTTACTGAGATTTAAATATTCTGACTTGTAGCAATTTTTATATTAGCACTTAAAAATCTTCGAGAAAGGAACGGTAGGTATTGCCAATTTTCATTTTATTTTCATGTTCCAATTTCTTATTTTATTAAGATATATTTATTGAATGAATAACTAATATTCAGTATATTTCTACTTGACAAAAGCGTGAGATCTTATCAAATGTTGTTGTCATGTATTTGTTAATATATTTTAATTTACAATTCCACTTAAACGGTATATGGTCATTCAGTTACATTTTTTTTTTTGGGGGGGGGGGTGTAGACAGGCTATGTACAGGGTAATCCACATAGTGGCAACTCCCCTGTTATAGCACAGGAAAGGGATTTGAAAGGGGCAATGCGGAAGGGTAGAGGAAGGTAGCCAAGGGTTAACTAGGGCCCCCGGGCTATCGTTTAAGGATCCTACCCGGCATTCGCCTAAAAGTAATGCAGGAGAAACCCTAGAAAAACCTGCATCAGGTAGGTCGGGCATTTGGCATTTGGAAAGGCGAGAGAGGGGTTTGCTGTGGGGTCGCAGCTTACCCTCGCCATGACTTGGCCAGTTAGGAGGCTATTCCAATAGGAATAGCGGACAACTCTTACCGTATGCTCACAGTCTGCCACCCCGGAACATACATTGAGGTGCCTCGTTCACCTTAGTTCAAAAAACCAGAGAGTTGTGAAGGCATCCCCAAAGCTAGCCCCCGCTAGAGCTCTCTGGGTAGGTTTACCTGCGAGAGAATCCTCTCGCAGGCTTCCTTGAATTATTATTTAAATTTTCATTTGCATTATTGGTTTCAATTCATTAAGTAGATAGAAGTATCTGAAATTATTACTAATTTTAGTATTATTTAGAGATCTTTTTTTTCTCATGGCTGTTGTTATTACATTGAACTTTATTCTAGAGACAGGTGTCACTAAAAATATTAAATGAAAAATTTATTTATGAATATTGAATTTATGTGTTCACTAACGTAGGTGATCATGATGTCCTCTCATTTTGACAAATGAGTAAGATGATGGAGGTCCGAGTGATGTTGCACTGTCCCGTGGACCCGCGTTGAAATTCTCGTCTGAATTCATGTCGATAACCCACTGTACGATACCCAGCACGTCTGTTTAATTTCAGGAATCTCTCATTTCTCCTAGTTTCATTGTCAAAACTGATCTGGTTTCTTCACGTAACACGAATAAAAAGTTCCACAAACAGCAATTAGTAAAATATACAGCAGTTAGACGTAACGCGTTGTCTAGACAGTGCTCTACAATGATCGAAGCCTGCACCACCGCTAGGCACGTGTGTAAACAATCACACTTGGGTTTCAAGATAATCTTCTGCTTGCCCATCCACCAATCATACTATTTCACTGTTTCCGTCCAAAGTCGCTGGACAGATAATCACGTTCTCACACACCCGACGCTATTGCGACTCTGTCCTCAAGCAATGACCTAAAACTTTTAGGGGATAAAATAATATCCTACAAAATATACTAAAATTATAGTAATTATAATTAATTACTCTTATTGATCATTTGAATTGTATCTCCAATGGATATATCAATCATCATTTTAATAAGATAACTAATTAATAATTTTCTAAAATCTTTCATTTGGAAAATTTAGTGCTTTCGGGAATATTTCCATACTTATTTGTACAAAACATTTTTATATGATTTTTGAAACAACCCAATAAGAATCTAATACATTAAAATATATTTTATATATGAGATTATTATTGAATTGATAATGTTTTAAAAATCATGTGAAAATATTCTTACCGAAAGCATCAAATTTGCAATATTAAATGTTTTAGAAAATAATTAATTCGTTTTCTTATTAAAATTATGACTGATAAAAGACAACTGAGATAGAATAAAAAACAAGGCTCATATAAATTTGAAATTCTTGAAAAAATTAATTATACCTAAGACATTTGACTTTAGTTTAGTGTTACACGGTTATATTGATTGTTAGAAATTCAAGTTATGAATCAGTGCATTAACAATTTTTAGTTGTAGTCTAGGAAAGTAAAGTTTGAAAAAAATTAGTGGAGCGTTGCGTTATTCACTTTATTACAGAATATTTGTAGACAAATAAACACATTGAAAAATGTGTTAAAGATACGAATAATATATAATTAAACACAAATATAAAGTTCAGATAATAGAATTATGTTGATTAAATTTATGGGCACCGTGAGCTTAAAATTTCGAAGAAAAACTTTTAATATTCAAATTAATCAAGGTGGGAAATTATACAGTAATTGTTTCCACTCACTACATGTTCTTGGACGGCAAGAGAAACTGTTACTGAGTGTAGAAGAGAGAGAGATCGAGCAAAGTCCCTTGTGAATGGAATTGCTATTCCTCTCCTCCACCAGAGAGCTATTTATCAGACCTGAAAACACTCGCCATTAGTTCCAGCAGAAAGAAGCCGGTTCAATGCGCTGTGTTTCTATTCACAAGTAGAAGAGATCTTGTTCCACACAAGCGCAAGGACTTTCTCCATGTCGACTGCAAACACAAACCGATATAATTCCGGGAAACTTGCTCAGAGGGAAACCATACAGACAAAATCAAAAGTACTCCCGCCTGCAACACTTACATAAAGGTTTCTCTTTGTTGAGAACTGTAAGCGTAATAAAGGCTTTTATGTTCCTTCAGCTAACCACACACTCTTTACACTGCAATTATTCTATTATTTTATTGTCTTCTGCAGAATTAATATAAGCTTCAATGTGGTAATGTGTAAAAGTTTTAAGTTGAATTTATTCTGAAAAAACGTCTATTGGTTTTGCAAGTCAAATCCTTTTATTTGTTTACGTTTTATTTGAATCGTGTTAAATATCACTTTTATGTTATATTAGTGAATTGTTTTACAAAATTTACATAATTTCTACAAAGGAGTCAACATCATTTAGATAGTACGAAGCGACACAGAAGAAGCACAGATATGGAAGTTCGAATAATTTTCAATTTGAAAGGAGAAACTATGCATAACCTTAATTATTAATAAGAAAAATATCTTAATAAGGATAAAATAATTGATAATATAAATACCACTCAACGTTTCTGGAAACCTTGTGGCTTTCTTCAGGTGCTAATAAAGCTAAACACACAATTTTAGTGCTAGACTTAAAATAAATTTATCCTATAATATTCTAAGTACTACTACATTGGTAAATTAATTTTCATTATATGAATTAAAATTATATTGATGTCTATAAAAGTTAAAACGAGAATTAGTAAATCAACGAATTAAGCCAAAAAACAAATTTATTTGAATATAATTAATTACAGAATTAAATGTGATGAATTTTTTCAGTAATATGAATGTAACGTTTCAACCCAATTTTGCGACCTCATCACGTATTATATTAATAAGAATGAGACATGAATTAACTCTATAAAATTTTTTAAAGCCAAATTTTCTTGGAAAGAGGACTCAAAATTTTTAATTAATTAATAGGTAACAAAAGACAAAGTACAATGCATGAGGTGTCAATCATGAAAATCTCATTTTTCTGACTTAATTTGGTTAATTTATTTATTTTATTTATACTTAACGTCAGAAATATATATAATTTTTAATGATAAATTAAGAATTTGCTTCCAATAACTGGTGAGAATAAATAAAAAACATACTAGGTTAGATTTCTGAAATTTTTTAAGCTTCAATCAGGTGTAAAATTTATATAATACATAATTATTAAAGAAAATAAGTAAAATCTTTGGAATTTATGTACAGAAAATTCAACGAAATAAGCAATACGCTTAAAAGAAAAGATATATTTGGCAATTGCTATTTGCCTATTTTTTTGTGACCTTAGAATTAATTAATTAACTAATTCATATATATATTAGCATTGTTACACCTGATAGATTGTTGTTTCATAACGATGTATTAAATACGAAATAAAATTTTCACTAACAACTACAAAGGCTGTCCTTGCAGTTTGATAACTACGTTATGCACATCAAGTAATCATTACGTCTTTCTCAAAACAATTACGATTATATATATGTATATATATATATATATATATAATTTTCTAAATTGTGTTTATGAATCTTCAGTAAAAATCTTCATCGCTCTCACTCCACTGTCCCGACGGAATTCCAAAGCCGATGGGTTACCTTTAGGAGATGGCTTACATCCTATCGGGAAAAAATATTCCGCGAAAATTCATCAAGGGAAGTGCGTATTCAGTCCCAGTGCATTTAGAAATGCGTGCTTCGATCCGATAAAGTCGTGGTCTAATCGTGAATTGTGGGTCACGTTCACTCTCCCGACTTTACAACTATAAACCACTTTACATTCAAACAACGCCTTATTTATTTTGTTTAAATGAAACATTTGACATACGGAGAAGAATAAATTTTGTGCAATATGAAATAAGGGTTTTTAATTCAAGAAAATAAAGCTAGAAAATTAATTTGAATCAACGATAAACGTAATCTCTTTCGGCTCTTTAACAGTGTAATATAAAAATTATAAGAATAAAATACAGGTTTATGGAGGAATTATAAATTTAATATATATTATCTATATATTTATTGATGTTTTTATATTATATCCCAAATGTTTTATGTTTACATCAGTGGCCAATTAAAAATTTTGTAAAATATTTAATTTTGAATATCCGGAGTAAAAAATTATATTTTTTGAAAACATTTTCAAATTCAACAAGAATTTCATTTATAAAAACCGTTGTATTTATGATTTAATTATTTATAAAAGAGCACATAAGGTGGACATATTGAAAGTTTGTATAATAATATAATTACGGAGGTAATTTTGAAACTGAAAATTAATGGAGTCTAATATTTTTACAATAGATTCTTCCTTAATTGAAATTGTTGTACAAAATTACATATTTAATCATTTTTCTTATTAAAATGGCGACAGGTAAAAACATGTTGAACAGAATACAAAAATATTGGTTTACATTTTTTTAAAAGTTGTTTAAATAAAGTAGATGTAACATAATTTTTGTATATTTAATTATGTATTAAAACGGCAAAAATATATACAGTATATATATATTTAAATAATGGTTACACTAAAACTAAACTATTGAATTAGTTTCTTCAGATACTGCACTACATCACTTATTCTTATGCATGTAAAAGTTTGATACAAAGTATCAGGATGGAAAAATAACCTGATACCTACCGCTTACCGGGCAAACACTCTAACCACTGTGTTATCCCTGTCGAGTCGTGCGAAGGTTCCCTATCCATTACACCTGATTCCAGTTCACCTACATTTTTTTTTACAATCACAATTCTTCGTGGCCTATATTTATGATCTCAAAGGAAGGCCGGGCTTTATATAAATTGATCAATGCTTTTTAAAATTTGTATTTTCAAGCCGTTGAGGCAATGGTTAAATTGAATTCAAGTATCAGTGGCTCGAGTATCCGGCCGCAAGCAGGAGGTCCCGGGTACGATTCCTGGTCCGGTCTACGTTTTTTTATCCTAATACTTTAATTCAATTTAAGCCTTTACGGCTTGAGGTTTCTGAAACCTTTCTGTCTATATATTCTAAAAGTATGGAAAAAATATGTTTACGGAATATAATTTTTGGGACTGCAAAATATTGGTTTTATTCTGATAAATAAGACGAGTATGGGACTGAATTATAAAGTTTAAGACGAAATATATGAAACTAAAATACATAACTTTCTCATGTAAGGAATATTCAGTACAGTAGCTACCGTAAAATTTATTTTGGATTAGATCCAATGTTATTTTTATTATTTATAACAAACCAAAATAAGAAAATAAAATAAAAAATAATTTTTCATAGGATACGTACGTGTATCTCTTTTCTGCACTTAACTATTATTCAGAGTTTTCTCAGTGATGAAGTTCTTTATGCCGGGATGAGAGACATTAAAATATAGAATACGAAGATATAAGATTATATCATGGCTTTAATCAATATTCAGACAGAAATGTCGTGCCAAGCTACGATCCCACCGGATTTGTGATTCAAAATGTCACCTCGAGCGAAAACGTTTAAAAAGTAAAAGACGTTGTGTCCTGTCGGAATGAAGAACTCGTTTAATAATGAATTACAAGCGTAACATAATGATCCAGAACGTAAGGAATTGGCCATCTAAATTCAAATGAATCTATTTAAATGTAAAGCGTCGCCGTCTTGTCGGCGGCTTAGTGAGTCACTATGAGACTCCGGCAGACGAATCGATGTCCCGGCGCCGGTGGTTTAATTTGTGCAGCTTCCAGCGGCTACCTGCGGCCTCCAGCAAGGCCATCGCAAATATGAACCTCAACGGCGGGAAGGAGACCGGACAACACTGCAAATATCTCTCAACTACGGTTACCACTGAAATTAAATCACGGTCGAAGATACAACGCAAGGTCTGAAAAAATAATAGTAATGATGAATTAACTTATGGAAATAGGTTTACGTATGGCCCTAAAAATAGAATAAGACAAAAATATCACTTTCCTAAATGTTACAAAACATTTAGGGAAAATGATATTGCTAAGGGTTCAATGAAATTGAAATTGAAAAGTACTGGGATTTGGTTCTATTTATTTGCTGAAAGTCTGAAATTGTGGAAATGTGAGAGTCGACTCGTATTACATAACACATCAATAGTTAATATTTATTATGTAACAAAAGTTATAAAAAATAAGGAAAATCTTAAGTAAAATTTTATAGCAGTACAGCAGTTAAGTAATATTAAAAGGATCATTGCTAATCTCTCAAATCATTAATTTTAAAACTGCAGGTTTGTACTAAGTGTGGAGAATCGTCAAGAACGTTTGTGTCAGTAAATGTAGGCGTAAATTGTTGGCATTGTATTAAAAAGCTATAGATGTACAGGTTCAAACAACAGTGAAGTAGAAATTGGTGCAGTTTAAATTATAAATGAAATATATAACTATTTCAAATAGTTGACTTCAAATACCAGGAACAAAAGTATGTGAGAGCTGTTCTCTCGCAGGCAGGACCTTCTCGACAGACGGAGAGGGCTACCTTTGGGGATGCCTTTTCCTCTCTCCGTTTTTGAACTAAGATCCCTCAACTCGAGGTACCTCGGCCGGTTTTGAGACGTGTAAGTTTCGGGGTCGGAGACCTTGGACATACGGTAAGAGTTATCCGCTATTCCCATTGGAATAGTCGGTCAACTGCCTCTTAAACTGTTCGAAGCATAGAGAAGGGAATGCTGTCTCCCCACAGAAAACCCCCTCTAACGCCCGACCTACCTGATCAGGTTTTCTAGGGTTTGTTCTGCATCAATTTTAGGCGAATGCCGGGTAGGATTCTTAAACCATAGCCCGGGGACGTTAGATAACCCTTGACTACCTTCCTCTACCTTTCCGCATCCCCTTTTCAAATCCCTTCCTATGCAATTAAAGGGGAGTTTCCACCACGTAGATTACCCTCATGTAGCCTGTTACACTATAAAAAAACTTCATATACTTTCCATTTAGAAGCATTCCTGTAGTAAGAGTGGTCTTCTTAAAGCATAATGACTGTTCATAATTGTATGTAACATATATAGTTTTAGCATGAAGCTATGGAAATTGTTATCTTGCCGACTAAAACCAATATTTATCTATTGTACGAGGGTAATGCAGAAAGTAAAATAATTGAATAATTTTTTACAGGAACTGTAGAAAAGTTACAATAATATTTCTCAACATACTCATCCCACTTTTTAATACACTGAGTGCATCTTCTCGCAAGAATTCTGATACCCTGAGAAGAAAAAGGTTATCGATTGAGCAGCAAGTCACGTATGTACCGCTCGTTCACCTGTTGATCACTCGATTGAACCTGTTACGGCTAATTTTATGGGCATAACTAAGACTAATGTGCATTAACTTAATAGCTTTATTTTAGCGACCGTACGAGTGACTTTTTTAAAAGCAAGTATAGATATTTAAAGTGAACACAACATGTTTTTAGATATTTTATTACCAATCATTACATTACACCTCACACTACTTCTCCACATAGCCACCGCCGTCATTCTGGTAGTTGTCGTAACGGGAAACCAGTTTATGTATGACTTGGTCAAAGAAAGACGCCGCATGTGATGAAAGCCAAGACTGCATTTCTTGTTTCACATCATCATCGTTGAAATATTTCCCACCAAGGAATTTATTCAGATTAAAACTGCTTCGCGCCAAATCCACAAGGTAGGGAGAGTGGTGTAATTGTTCATACTTCAGTAAAATGTTTGGGCAACCATCTTTAGCAAAATGTTTGATATCCTAAGCGTTCAGTTACAATGTTGTTGAAATTTTGTGGAAAATGCTAAGACAAAACCGATGTTGAGAATCGTCTGTCCGGGCGAATGTTTTCTCTCTCAGCTTGCACCAAATCATCCTTCATCACGGACGGACGGCCGCACCGCGGTTCATCGTGCATATTTTCACGACCTTCGTTAAACAGTCTAATCCACTTGCCATTCCATCATTCATTATTGATTCCCCATACACCGCACATAATTGTCGAAGAATGTTTGCAGGTATCACATTCCTTGAATTCAAGAATCAAATCACTGACCTGAATCGGCGGGTGGTTCAATTTTTTTGAACATTTCGAAACGGTCTAACACTAGTAAAGCATAAAGTCACGATGCTTCACAAATGCTTGTGGTTTCCTAATAAATGTAGGATGTGATCGCGCATTCTCAAAATCGCAACGGTACTTACTTTACAACAACACTAGTACATATGTTACATTTGAATTATTGAGAGATTACATAGTTCAGTTTATTGATGAAAGGAAGTTGATTCTTCATCTTTGGTATTCAGATGACTGCTTGATAAAGTTTGGGTTTCGTCTCCCAGGATTCTGCGTTTGTCATTTGGAATTTTCGACCTGTTTTTATCAAGTCCTCCAGAGTGATGACATCATTACGGAGATCACAGATTGGAGGGAGACTTGGAAAATATGTGAGAGTGCGTTACTCTGGAGTGGCCGGAACTGATTCTTGAAAGGATCCTCTTGGCCTGTTATTGATGCCTTGGCAGGGATGGCGAACGCACGGAAGTTGTTGACTGACTTGTGGGATGAGCTGGATTTTAGATTATTCCAATTTTTAATGTATATTATTTGCCACTTAATCCAGTCACTCGTCGGTTATAAAGACACGGACCTCCTTTATGTTGTCATCAGTAGTGAATGTGACTAGATGTTCTGCTCTATACGCTTCCTTCAAGATAGTTTGTTCTCATTATTGCTCAGTCTCACATGGATTTTAGTTCCTAGTACACAACCTTCAGCTCTCAAAGACAAATTAACTGACGTTGGCTCTTCGACGTTTACTTCACAACAGCGTGGAGTGAACTGAAGTGATGACGCTGTAACCTGCCACAAGAAAAGATATTTTGGAAGAAAAAGTTCTCGGGTTTCCACCCGGGTAACACACCGATTGTAACGCGACGTTTCGACGACCATCGTCTTCGCCTAGAAGATGACGGCATTGCATTTGGTAGTCGCAACGTTCGCGTTACAATCGCTGTGTTACCTGGGTGGAAACCCGATAACTTTTTCTTCAACAAATACACCGGGAAAGCCTTCGATCTTTGAAATATACTTTTGCTTGCGATCCCAGAAAGTCGTATACCATACGACTTTTTTTAATTTAACTGTCTAGACTAAGCTGTTTCGGATGGCGTCGTAGTCGTTTTTTTTATATAAAAATGTATTAACATTTCGTTACAACAATTTTATGAATTTCAGTATTTAAAAGCGTGGTAATAAGCGATAAATAATAAGAGGTTTAAAATGTTCGTTATAGTTTCTACAGAGTAATATCTTTACGACTCTTTATAACAGTTTGAAACGTCTGAAGTTTCAGATTTACTCCTAACTAGCCATTCCGTTCCTAGCGACTGTTTTCTGCAAGAGTTTTATGGCGTAGGAAACAGGACTAAGTTTTCGAGTAAGTTAGCCTCAATGACGATTGCTCTGTACATTATCGTGATCACAAAAAAACGAGGACAAACGTTCCTTTAGTTCTGAATAGGATTTTTTTTGGTCAATAAGTAATTTAATGTTTTATTTTACAGTTTCTAATTTTCACGTAAACACTACAGTTTGTAAAAAGAACCATGAAAGTTAGCATGAATAATGATGCTATCATACATACGGGATTAAACAAGTACGCCAAAGAAACATCAGTCTTGACTTGTTATAAAATTGTTTCAGTAATATTTTATTTGAACATTCAACCAACGTAGGAAATTATTATAAACTGAACAGTTTAATTTTCAAATAAAAATATTATTTTTATAAATAATAGACAATAGTTTCAGTTAATTTATTCAATTACGGAAATGATTCTGGCCAAGGAATATGTTTCGGTCTTATTATTCAAGCCTTCGGAATAAAGCTTTCGGAGACGTCGTTAAGCAACATTATCTTTATGTATTTCGCAGTCGTATTTAAGCAATTGCTGGTGTAGAAGTGGATACGATCACCATTAAAACAGCTTCAACCGCTAGTAAGAACGTCATTACATTGGGTTATACAATTTACGCCTATAAGTTGTAACTCACGGAAATTTCATAATACGATTGAAATTAAATTAATTACGTACATTGTTGTGAACTGTTTACTTAAAAGTCTAAAAATTTTATCAATTGATGTACATCCCTCAGACTAATTATAATTACGAACAATAGCAAAATTAACAAAAGCCTAATTTCGTCATATAAAAAACATTTTAATTTGTTGCAGAATCGTTGGGACATCATGACTACAAATAAATGATAAAAAATCAGATTATAAACTGATTTACCTTCTGAAAGGATAATCCTGATAATTAATAATTTGAATAGAAATAGAAAATATTAACAATGAGATAATTCATTTTGTTCTATTATCGAGATCAAGCCTCACACAATTCATGTTATAACAACACTAACATCACTCAAAATACAATTAAAAGAGAAATAATTGCATTTACTGATAAAATTAGAAAAATTCCCGGATGTAGCTTCAGTACGTAAATTAACAGACACAAACACACACACACACGTATATTCGTTCGTACAAACATAAACCTGAATATATTCACATCCATATGTAGACAATAAAAATACGACATATATTATAAGACACAAAAACGTATTTTGTAATTTGTCTTTTACGCGAAATTGAGTAAAATTAACGACTGAATACAGACAGTATAAAATTGAAAATTAAATTAATTCAGTACAACAAATACACTACGTTCCCACCACAGTGCCGTGGTCCTCAAACGTGTGAACGTAACTACTAAGACTAAAATGCAGAAAAGTTAGAATCGTGCGTGGACAGGATATGTATAAGGTAATCCACGTAGTTCGTATTGCATAGGAAGGAGACTGAAAGGGGAGATGCGGAAAAGTAGAGTAAGGGAGCCAAGGCTTAACTAGGGACCCAGCGCTACGGATCCTAACCAGCAATTCGCCTAAAAACCTGCATCAGGTAGGTCGGACATTTGGTACTTGTCCCACGCCCTTCCGAAGGCGGGAGAGGGGTTTGCTGTGGGGCCGGAGCTTTCCCCTCGCCTTGCCTTGACCAGTTTAGGAGGCAGATGGCCGACTATTCCAATAGGAATAGCGCACAACTCTTACCGTATTCCCAAGGTCTGTTACCCCGGAACATATACCTCTCAAAAATGTCCGAGGGGCCTCTGCTTGTTGGAACCTTTGTTCAAGAAAGCACAGAGAGGAGAAGGCATCCCCAAAGGTAGCCTCTGGGAAGAATTCTCTCGCAGGCTTCCTTTGTCAGGCCTTGGAGGCAGCTGTTTTTTTTTAGGGCAACAGGCTACATGAGGGTAATCCACGTTGGGCAACTCACCTTTAATAGCATAGGAAGGGATTTACACAAAACCGATTATTTGTTCCTAAATTTCCTTTTGTTAGTTTTTTATCCTCTAACTCCGTTGCACGTAATTTTTTCCAATCGATGATTGTTCGTTCTATTTAAGAAAGAATATTTTCGTACATATTCCTTGATTTTATTTTGAATTTCCAAAGAATTTGAACTTTCGAAGTCCTAAGAAATTCTTTCAATGAAGCTCAGATTTGACTCTATGAAAGTGAATTAACATACTAAAATAGAAAAATCTATTTGCGTCTCTAACCACTGTCCTACCTTTGTCGACTCCCGGTCCCATGTGAGCTTTTTCTAATAATTTCATAAACCTGAACACAGAATCATCTATAATTCGCTGAAACACATTATTCACAGCCTAATTTAAGAACTTTAACAAAGTATTGAATACTCTGTGTAAATTGATCATAGGAACAATGAATTAAATTAAAAACAGAATAAATGCGTACGCGCCTGACGTGATTTTTCTATTCACAAGTTGTAACTCACTTGCATAGGTTTAGAGGAATAATTTTGAAACAGTGACACGATTATGATGTGTATATTTAAATATGACTGGAACTATCGAAATGAAATTTTTTTATCTTGCTTATAACGACAAAACGCAACTAAGGCGGAGTTGTATTTGCGAGTCAGGGAATATGGCATGTATTTTACTCATTACTTACACATCACGACTGTATCACCCTATCTCACCAAGCATTCACGAATTAGTGTATTAGTCTATTATCCATAATTATACCGTCTACTTTTAACCTACAAATAAATGGATTGGCGGTATTATTCAATTCATAGAAATCGTTTCAAATTCTCCGATAATTGAAAGGTTAGAGGAAAAGAACATCACGTACGATCGCACTGAAAATCAATCGCTGAACGTGCCGTGAGAGCTGTTCCCCGAATAATTACAGACGAATGAGGATCCCTATTTCAGTTACAATCATTTGACTAGTAATTACGAAATTCCATTCTGTGTGTGTTCATGTGTGGATGTTGTCATATTTACTGCTGTGTTGTTACACACATCGTACGCGCTAATAGCCTCAGTGAATTGAAATGAATAGTGGATCCTAAAATAGGACCCTAAGGTATCAATGATTTCCTTACCTTCTACGTGAGCGATTATTTCAATAAATATCGCACAGACAAAAAAAAGATCATTGATGAAACAACAAAGCTCAATGAAAAATAAAGTTGAAATAAACAAATTGAAATTATTATTCCCCGCCCAACGGTGCATTTTGCAAAACGTTAACAGGCAATTTATATTCCCGTTGTATACATATTCAATTGGTATATTTCACTATAAATAATCTTTCAGCATTTAGTTGAACATTTACTGATGGAAAAGGCATGTAGTTCATTTTAGGTGCGTACCTAAATAATGATATCTATATACATCAAATTTATGCCTCGATATTACTTCAGTCGTGATATTTAGTATATCTTTAATTTAATCTTATATCTTTAGTTTTATCTTAAATTTAATGCATAAGAAGATCCGTAGTCAGTATTTTGTAAATTCCTGTCTTTCACTCTGAATTTGCTAGCTTTTCAAAAGGAAACATTCGTAGACTAATTTCGATTAAAATTTTTTTCGTTGTTATACGGAGCTGTGTTATTGAACTTCCGTCAGACATTTGGAAACAATATGGAGGACGTTACAAAAATTATATTTTGTGTACATTTCACAAGAATATAGTGGAATATTTTTATAAAACTTGATACTGTTATTATATTCAGGCGTAAAAATGTTTATTATTATAACATTAGCGAGCCGCTACCCGCAGTTCTCTTTTTTCGTAACGTATTTAAAATGTAATTACTGTTAACTGCAATATCATGATTCATCCATTTCATAATATATTTTGATAGTTGCGTCAGTACACGGTGATTTAAAATCAGTTGGTATTTTAAATTTTGTTATTTCTATGTCAGTTATTATAAGACATGAACCTGTATTAGTGAAATTTAAATTACGGAGCATATTCTCTGAGAACAGAAACTTTGCTTGATTTATTACCATAGGAAAATTATAAATATTAAGCGTTTTTTTTTTAATTTTTCAAATAGCTAGCCTATGCATACGAAATAAAATGATTTTTTTAAAAAAATATTTAGTTTATTGTCACATCAACCGACATGGTTATTAGTGACCACGATTTACATTACAAAATTACTACTACTTTTTTTTTTACATTGTGGTTTCATTATTTACACGATATTGGCTGCGTCTTAGGTACAATATGGTTTACATTCTTTAATAATACAATAAATAAAATGATTTTTATTTTCTTTATAAAATATGCTTAAAACATTAATTGGAAATATAATAGAGATCGGAACACAAAATTCTCATTTACACAAAGACACTGTGATACGCAAACTCATTTTTTCATTTCATTAAATAAAAAAATATTTTCAGGTTATAATTGTTCTTATAAAGGGCAATAATTTGAAAACTACGGTTATTTCCTCGGCTTCTGCAAATTTAAAAATATTTCTCTGCCACTTTCTGTGTCACTTTTGAAGAAACACAACAAATCATCATCTGTCAGTATATTTCATGTAACTACGACAGTTAAATGTGAAAAAGGTCTTCAGATCTTTAATGAACTATAGAGCACAAAGTGAAGGAAGTAAGAGAATCTGGAATAGAGCTGGTTCGAGTCCGGATTAGTGCTTGTTGCAATCATCTTGCCTTGTATTGAACAATACTAGGTCTAACTACAGAATGAATATCAAGCTGTCCTCAATGGTCACCCATGTCTTGGAAAAAAGGATAAACTAATAATTCTGAACAGATGACCTGTTTGAAAAACAATAGAAATACAAAATATCCATTAGATCAAATAAGAGTAATACTTGGTAAAATTAATTTGGGTCAAAAAACGTTGAAAGAATTTCGAAGAGTCGTTAAATAAAGATGAACAGATATTTTATGGACGAAACATTTTATGTCATTAAGTTATCGTAGTGCTCGTTCAGTATTTTATAAATTAAATCAACCATATCCGGAGATTGAACGACTGGAAATCAGTTGACTCGGAAGGTATATCAGGAGAGATTTTCAATTTGGGCGGAGAAACCTTGATAATGTATGAAACACGTCTGTTCGACTGGTGTCCCGGGAAACTGGAGAAATGCAACCGTTGTTCCAATAAATCCATAAGTCAGGTTAGAAATCGGTGATTAACAACTTCAGACCGGTACGTTTACCCTCGGCAGTATTCAAGATAATGAAGTGGATAATTAGTGATTATCTTCGTAAGATCTGGGAGGAAAATCGACTTATTCACACTAGTCAAAATGACTACAGAAAGGGTTACACATGTGAAAGTCATTAATATCTATATGTCAAGATCTTTCAGACAAAATTCATACTGGCAGTAGAATTTATGAGATAATAATAGATATCTAAAAAGCATTTGCAGTACCTCACGAACATGTTTTGCAGAAATTAAACCGAATTGGAATGGATATTTGGGAAATAAAATGGATTCTAGAATTTCTGAAGATTAAAATGAGGTTAAATAATGAACTCTCAGATGGCATAAGGAAGTAACATTGGGCCATTGATGTTTTTTGTTTATATAAATCACGTGACAGTAGGTAATAGCTCAAGTATAAAACCTTTTACTGATGACTGTATTATATATGAAGAAATAAATCTAAATGAAGATGTTGCTCTGCAAGAGGATTTGAAGAATATCGATAAACGAATTTGAGACTACGAATATATTTTTCATTACTACCAAATTCTATGAATTGTCGCTGTTGAAGAATATGAACACAATTCCTCTAAGTGCATGGCGTTCTCATTTACAAAAATTAGGAAATTACCTCCTACAAAATACAGATTAAAAGCAGACGTAATACCGGAAAAAAAAACCTGCAAATATTTGGGAATCAGATTTAGTAAAAATTTTAACTGGGATGATCACATAAGTTCAGTAGGAAGGAAGAGATGGAGATCTTTGAACTTCGGGGTCTAAACTAATGACTCATAAATCATTAGTTCATTCTATGCTCGAGTAAGGAGCTGTGTGTTGAGACCTAACAAGAACACGCGTTGGAAAGAATTCAGAAGAAGGTAACAAAATTATTCCATACTCGGGGCGAAGTAAATACCTGCTTAGAGAAGCTGTCAGACAGGCGAAAACGGGCAAGATGGAGGGCATTATTCAAACGAGCTGGCCTGGAGTGAAGCCACTAATCAACTTAAGCCTCCAAATTTTACTTCGCGGAAAGACCACGGGCGTAAAATTAAAAAAAAAGACTCCAGAGAAAGGATGTAGGGAAATTCTCTTTCATAAACAGAAGCATTATGGATTGCTGATCGCTTTTCCCCAAATGTTAAAGTTTTTATCAACAGACTGGCCGGATTGGAATAAAATCATTTAGTTTTGTAATCATAAATATAATTAAGCGCGTATTGTATGATTTAATTTTTTGTTTGTAGTTTTATTATTTTTACTAAATTACATTGTAATGAAAATAAATCCTAATCTCTCTCTCTCTCTCTCTCTCTCTCTCTCTCTCTATATATATATATATATATATATATATATATATATATATATATATATATATATATACCTGTGTGTGTGTGTGTCTGTTGAACAGAGAAAGCCTGCGAGAGGATTCTCTCGCAGGTAACCTGCGAGGGATTTTCTCTCGCAGGCAGAACCTTTTAGGAGAGATACGAAGGGGCTACCTTTTGGTATGCCTTTTCCTCTCCGTTTTTGAACTAAGGTTCCCACAAGCCGAGGCACTTCAGCCTGTTTTTAGGGGTGTATGTTCCGGGGTCGCAGACCTTGGGCATACGGTAAGAGTTGTTCGCTATTCCTATTGAAATAGTCGGCCAGCTGCCTCCTAAACTGGTCGAGGCACGGAGAAGGGAATGCTGCGTCCCCACAGCAAACTCCTCTCCCGCTATCGGAAGGGCGTGGGACAAGTACCCAATGCCCGACCTACCTGATGCAGGTTTTTCTAGGGTTTCCCTGCATTTCTTTAGGCGAATGCCAGGTAGGATCCTTAAAATATAGCCCGGGGGCACTAGTTAACCCTTGGCTACCTTCCTCTACCCTTCCTCATCCCCCCCTTTCAAATCCCTTTCTATGCTATTAAAGGGGAGTTGCCCAAAGTGGATTACCCTCAAGTAGCCTGTTGCCCTAAAAAAAAATGTGTCCCCCCCCCCCCCTATGCACTAAAGCATTCGTTCCATTGCGATGAAACTTTGGTGAGTTGTGCGCACCCCCGTAAAGGTTTCTGTCCGGTTTTCGAACCGATAAGTAACTCTCAGGGGGTGAACGGGGATGAAATATAAAAATATGGTAAAACGGCCCATATTAGCGTCGATTAATTACTTTTCTGGATTAATAATTCTTACTCAGATGTTTTTGTGTATAATTTCAATCCCTTAACAGCTAATAACGGTGGCAGTAGTGGAGAGTTACTTTATAATAACCTATATTGGTTATAACATGGTTATAAGGGTCAATGAGTTTAATTTTCACATTCACTATGTCAGTTATGGTAATAGTTCAGCCCCTAGGTGTTTTGGGGTGGGGGGCAGGATATGGTAGAAAGCCGTTGCATAAAAGTAATGAGAAAACAACTGAGACTCGTGTTGAATGTGGGGTTATGGAAGTCACTGAGTTTAATTCGGTCATTTACCATACTGGTTAACATGTAGGTCAGCCCCTAGGTGCTGGGGTAGAAGGGGGGAAACGAATTTATATATACAAACATAAATGCGTAGACCAATTTCTACCAAACTTTATACACATTTTACGTATGATCCAGGAACAAACATTGAGGAGGTGGAATTTGAAATTGTTCCTAAACGTCCATTATTAGCGACGAATAATAGGTTTTTCTAGTGTTTCCCAACGTCGCTCATTTCATTTCTCAACTTTTATTGTGTCCAGTATATGAAAATATTAACCTGTTTATTATTCTATTTGATAAATTTGTTAATTACGATATTATTGCTTCAATTAAATTTTTCTTAAACACCAATGGATTGATTCAAATAACTTGGGGAGTATTGGAATCTCATCCCACTAAAAAATTTGTCCCCTTAATGATGTTACGTCATCTTTGGGGATTAAGTTGTTGATTGACCATCACACTATCAGTGAACTGAGTTTAATTTATAAAAAATTATATACTAATCCGACTGTAATCTGATTGGTACTTGGTTGTTGGACTCTATAAGGATTATAGTTGATAAAAAGTTTTTGGCTGATCATGTAGAGGGAAATAACTGGTATGGAATGTGAGGTTGAGCATATTGTGTGATTATGCATAACTAAATTTTAGATCGTAGGTCAAATTTATTTGTAATCATTTTTCAGATCGCTAAGGTATTGAATTTTTCTGTTTCATTCATCTACTGTTGGAATTAGTTACTCTCTTCGATTTTCATAAAAACTATCAAAGTGTTTTAATATAAAGGTACGAGTCGAAGTGCTCTATGATTCATATTAGAATGAAGGGAACGTAGCACTGAGAGCAATTACGAATCATGCTCGTCGTAAGCACTGAGCGAGTCTGCCAGAAATAGGGAGATCCGCGGAAGCCCCGGCAATACACACACAGGCCGACTCTTATTGGATTCTCCGCCGCTGTGTTTCGTCGAGTTCTTTGATATATTGGAAAGAGCAAACCAAACATTCTGGAAATGTGATATCGACGTCACTTCCACCTTACTCCTCGACTAGTCTTTTTCAGGTGATAGTATCTTTTATGTAAAGAAAATTTATGTGGCGAATTTAGGACAATTTTTCTCGTAGGTTTGAACACCAAAACGAACTAAAACGATTTTTTTTTAAAGATAATATCCCATAATTGTATGAATTAATCAGTGAACACATTTATTGAATGGAATGGAAATGTTTAAAATACTGAACAATGAAACGATAGAACTCTGAATGACACTTATTATTTTATACTATTTAATTATCATGAAAAATTGTTTTTGGTTTTGAATTGACGAGTGCAGTTGTGTCGCTCTTGGCTCTTCTTCGCACCTGAGGAAAACGGACAAGGATCCCAGAAACGTTGTGTGGCATTTAAATTATCACTTTTTTGTCTGAATTGGCTATCTTTCTTATTAACTATTTAATTATCACCTGTAACACCAACCCTTATTACTATTTTATTTTAAAGTTTTCAGGAAGTCTTGTTTAAAAAATTCAACAAACCTGTTAGCAAATAATTTAATGTTTTGAGTACCTTCGTTACAAAGTTTGAAAATTGATGTACGGAACTTTTATGTAAAACATTAAAACTAAACACACAAGAAGAATCCATGGCATATCAGATTCGAAGAAACAGTATTAAAACAGAGTGAAAATAAATACACAATGAAACAAAACAGACGTCTACATATTTTACTTTGTTGAATAATTCGCAGTAATTTTTAAAATTATATATGGAGAAGTTTCATCGGAAAACCGTAAATTTCATTTTTGAAACCTGAGAAGGTATTAAGAAATGATTTTTTTTGGATGTGATAATAAAGACAGGTTAAGACTTCGTTAGAAATCGCAAATTTAATTTTTTAAATGTTTGAGATTGGCTCCTTTTTTGTCAAGCTGACTTAACCCAATTTAAAATATTCTTGTGTTTTTACATCTGCTCTCTTCCGGGTCATTTATGAATTCGTCTGTTTGTTGGGCTGATTTCATCCACTTATTATACAACTGCTTTAATGTATCTTATTTTTAAAATAATAATTTACATTTATTAACTTATTTACAATTTATTTATTGTTCAATTTCGTTTATTCACATATTTACGATATTAAACAGTTGATGTTTTACTGTGATGTTTTACTGTGATGTGTATAACTACTCTTCGTTGCATCACGTTACCCCGCGTTGACTTGGATTGGTCGAGTTGCAGCGCAAACAGCAGCCAGAAGCCTATAGTCAAACAGAAAGCAACTCTGCCACAGGACCTCCAATATTACCAGTCCTCATGGCAACTCCAAGGTTCCATCTAAACTGTCTACAGTTCACGTAGAGTCCAAATTTATATAATGTACTCACAAACAGGCCGGAGCCGATCGGATTCCCCCCGAGTCACTTGTGTCAACAAGGTCAGCTGTGACTCAGAACGGTACGCCGTCTCCCCTAAATAATTCTTCTGGAAAGGCTTTTAATATGTTCTTCATTATCAAACTTTGCTTTAATATGCTTGACCTACAATAAATGTGGCATCTTTGGATATTATAGGTTCCTCTTTATTTGAAGAAAGTCTCCACATCTCACAATTTAATTTCATAATTAACGGTCGTTCTACTAAACCTGTAACTATTGCCAATTTTCTCACGATGTCAATCATATCATCTTTTGATCATTCCCAACACGCCTCGGACCACATTAGTTTGAGGCAACTTCAATTTTATGCTCATTTATAAAATTTATAGTCTATATTTATAAATTTTATCGGAATTCATCGTATCAATAGATGAGTCAAATACCTGGTTTAAAAATTATTTAATTTAAATAGTACTTAATTTAATTAAAAGGGTTCCATCACAACTTAACTCTAGTAGTAATGAACCGACACTTACACATATATTTTCTGAAGGTATATTAGTTAGCTTCGCAGATGCGAGGAACGTCTCCCTAAGTTATTCCTAACACTATCATTTTGATCGCGTGTTAAATTGATATTTTCTTGACACATTCATAAAAAAAACCCTTACAAAATTTCTGATATTTACAGTAAATTTTACTGTTTTGTTTTTTCTACAGTTTTCGAAGTAATTTGTACGGTGGAGAGGACGTCAGAACAGGGATCCTTGTTGGCTATTTATTGCGCCACGTCATCCAAATATTTGTTCCTCCCGCGTCGAAATATACTTCTCATCTCAAAATAACAAACTTCTTTTAGGAAGAGCTTGCTCAAACGAAATGGCTTCAGAATCAGGCGTAGCCTGTTTTCTTCAAAACTTTTTATCTCTGCGAATGAAAAAATACGAACAAAACACAGGATAAAAAATTCAGAATCGATACTATACATCCTCTAAATCCTCGCCAAATATATATTTTTTAAGAATCTAGTCCAAGTCTTTACAAATTCGCCCGTAATCATGACAGAAAACAAATTCCAAATGCTGTCAGACGTGTGAAGACTTGATAATTTTAATGAAACGTAAAGTTTTTGAGGCATCAAAAAAATTGAGAGTAAAAATATTTAATAGACTTAGAATATTTTTATATTTTCTAAATAGTGGGTGTTTTCAAACCACTTCCATAAAGTTAGAGAAGTATTATGTGCATTCTGCCAGATTTTTGTAAGGTTAATTGAATGATAAAATTCGTGAAGGATGAGACTGTATTTCTAGACGCATTATTATTAGAAACTTTAGCTGGCATTTAAGCTGCCGACGTCTACTTATAATGCAGTCAAAGTTGAAAATTTTGAGGCAGTTAATAATTAACTTCTTACTGATTTCAGTTGATTAAATGTGATATGATTTAGGTAGTAAATCGAATTGCCATAAATATTCGTGTCTCTTAAGGGAGCCCTTATCAGAAAGTTGTAGCTGTCACGTGGCGAAATCTTATTTGCGGTTTTCGCGTCGTTGCAGCTCGCAGTTTCCTCTGTTGTGACGGATATTGGCGGCGACGTTCGCGTAACAAACACGACAGCTGTTAGTAAACCTGTTGAAGCTGTCATTAGTTGACACCTTCAGTCTGTGTTGTCGATAGCGACGACATCAGGCCGTAATGATACACACTTGGATTCCTTTCGCCGTTGACGATGTCAGCACACTATTGCGCAGTTTTCCCATAAATATATACTTTACAAATATTTAAAATTTCAGGTCTGTTATCAATATTTAACGTGATGTAATTTACGCACTCGTAGCTCAACACTCACCACTTCACCTTCCATAAATTTTGTGCTGTGAGGTTTTTTAATGAGTCTCAATTGTAAGTAGAATTAATTTAATTATTTAAATAATTATTTACATTTATTAACTCAAAATATATTTTATTCACTATTTAATTATTAACTGCCTCAAACTTTTCAACTTTCACTAATAAATGATACCACAATATGACTCAATTCAAATAATATCTCAGGGTTCAATATGAAATAAACCAGCAAGAAAATGACAATTGAATTTTTTTTATAAATATAAAAACAGGCAACCGCGGGATTTGCTTACGTAAAGTTCACCCGGTGTCATTAGGAAATGGCGAGCGACGTTTCTTCTTCTTTTGTCTCCTACAGAAAGTCCTCTTTCAGAGCATTTTTGATCTCTTCCCAATAAACCAGTCCGTTTCCTCTACAGTCTCCTTGCCAACTAGTCCACATTAACAGAACGTTTTATTTGTCGCCTTACAATACTCAATAAGAACCATCTGGATGAGCATAACAGCATATTTTTTTCAGAAGGATCCATCACAACATTAGCCAACACTACATCGAGACACACTTTTCCAAATTGAATCTCCTCTCTCAAACCGGAGGGTTTTCGACAAACAGCTTCGTCTGCTGTCTACTTGCAACTGCCCACATCTGCGTTGTCTCTTTTCAGCTCCTCTGTCCACCCTCTGCGTGGTCGACACAAAAAAATCTGTCCCTCCCAAGAATCCGTTTCCCAGCGGCGTGCTATTTTTAAAAAAACAAATTCTCGTTCCCTTGCTGCACACTTTGTATCTTGAGTTAATACCAATATGGAAAATTTTATCCCTCTCAAAATTATAAATGAGGAACACAATCACACCACAGTTGACTCAAATATTTAATTTAATACCCTGCCAATATAAACTGTGTTAAATAATTTTCAAGACTAATTACCTCCGTGGTAATATAAGTAATTCAATGTATTTCTGAGGTTTATCAATTATTCGTTAAGATATATGTGGCTTAAGATTTTGTTTTTCATTTTGCAGATCTGGTAAAATACTTCTAACTCTACTGATGTTTTCATGTCTGTTCCAAATTACCCATTTATATCCATCATTGTATCTTAAGCAAGGAAGTAATATAATAGTGACGCATACCTACTATTCTATCTCACACTGCTTCCATTTTCATTCTGTGATATTATTTTACTCATTTTCTGTTCTTGTAGTTTACCAATAACTTTCTGGAGTTCAATATAATTAAATATTTAATTTAATTAAGAGTATTTTATAAGGAATATTAGATTATTTTATAACTTTCTTTAACCGTCACAAAGTATATTTCTTCTTCTTCTTATTATTATTATTTATTGGAAGACATTTGGACTATATTTACCATTATCAGTGTGTAAATTATTATATATATTAATATTAAATCAATAAAATTTATTAAATTGAAGTATCGTGGAACATTTAAAGCATACTTTCTTGGTCCTGTCATTATTTTAGAGGCCTCAGGTCTGCAAATAATAATTAAATGCTTGATGTAGCACGGTAAAAATTACAATTTGCTTTCCTCAACTAAATGAAACGTTAAGGAAGTCATCTGTAAATTTAGTTTTTTTATTCCACTATATTGTTTATTATCCTTAAGAAATCAATGGAAAGTTTCCTTTTACTGACTTCTTCCTGAACAGTACCCATCTAGAGGATTGATGCAAAATTGAAGGTGAAGTCTAATTCGACGTAATTACGTGATGTGAAATACTTCAAGTGTGAAATAAAAGGGTCGCTTGTAATACTCAACTTACCTAAACTCACTTCACAATCTTTTGTCTACGAACACGCCCCAAATATCCGTCGCTAAGTATTAAAAGCATCTAATGGAAGTTCCTCAACCTTAAATTCATTTTTCAACTCCCTCTCCATAAAAGCTAAACTTTGTGCGGAGGGTAATAACTAGACATTATTTTTTTTAGAAAGCGCCTTTCCTTTAACATCTGTGCTCTAAAGTTGATGGCCATTTATAAGATCCGATCTTGGAGTAGGAGACAAACAAGACTATGCAGCGGAAGGAAAACTTCCTTGACCGGCGATCCCTGAATAATTGTGCTTGGAACTTTCGAACAAGAAGTGAGGTTCACTTGAACTCGGGGATATACAAATACAGACGCTTTTCTTGCCAAGATCGTTGAATAATACTCAACAGCAATAAACCGCGCCATTATAAGAGAAAGGAAAAAATGTCTCACAATGAAGCCTGCTTGGAAATCTTCGTTACTGTAACTCTTGTAAGTACTTGTAAGTATCTTTCATAAGTGGTTGCTTACTCACTTACTGATTCCATATTTAATTCCATGTTGATGAAGACTATGGGTACATGAGTATTATAATACGCAAAATAAAATATGATTATTAGTTATTTAATAAATTCGCTCTTAGTCTACATGAAGCTAAACAATAGAAATAAATGTAAGATAAAGTGTAGCTACTTATTTACTGTACTGTGAAACTTTTAAGAGGTATTTAATCAATACTATCCATTACAGACTGTTTCGCGTCTCTTTTACTTAATATTAATAACTTTTAACTAATTATATAGTAAACGATTATAAATTTAAAGTTGCAAGAAATATTTCCCGCACTAGAATCGCACATATTAAATACGGTTACAGCATCTACAATTTTCTAGGTATGAATATTTTGCAAGAAAATAGCAAAGAAATTTCTGAGAATGTGCTCATTCATCTTGTCTTACAAAGGCATGTGGGGTCACGATGAAGATATATTAAATTATTCAATAAATATAATATCTGTCCGTAATATGATACATGGATACAATCTGTGAATTGTTCACGACTCCATACTTTTAACAAAACACTCGTAAATTCAACAGAGATTGCCTTTTTTTTTAAAAAAAATTCACTCAAGAACCAAGGACAGAACTTTATAAAGGAACAGTTAGATTACTTATTTAACCGTTGCCAATATTAATACCATTATTCTTTAAATTCTATTTGACATAAATAGTTCTATGTATTATTTAAAGAATAATTATTCACTTTAGTAATTGAAAATTAAAATTTCCAGAACAATTATTTGTTATAAGATATTTTAAGCCGCTTTATATAATTAAATTTCAGTTACAGAAACACGTTAATTAAAGAATTAAATTATCTGACCGAGAACATCTGTAATGTTATCAGAATATTTTCTGAGCAGAAAACTTTTTTCCTTCTGTGCTTTGCCAACATGGAACTTGAAGATTAATTTACGATTACCATAGAGTCTCAGTTTCTCTGAATTGATGAATCAGTAGAACTTGGAATTGAAACCAGTTTCTGTGGAGTAAGATACAATTACTGCACCGTAGTCACAAACTTTAGGCAGTAGCTGCCAACTTTCACGTTCTCAATTATAATGTTGTCAAGTCGATTCCTTCTTGTTGAAGGAAAGTGTGACTGCAAACAAAGCAATCCATTATGACTGGAAACGTATCTCCAAAAAGAGAAAAAATATCTGTATTAATCCACACAATGATAACTTGCAACTTTAATTGGATTATGAAGTACATAAATACATTAGTTGGTATCGTTCAATAATTTTTTAGTTTCAATAAAATATACTGCATAGGATATTTACTATTGTTATCATATTAATTACTGACATTTTTTTACAATTTTGACACAAACAATAACACTAGACTAAACTCAAACATTTTTAAATCCTCCTTGGGTCAGATCTATCTTCTAATAAATAAAATTGCCCGTATGTGTGTGTATGCATGTATTTATTTTCCTCATACAAATCTAAATGCTAGGAACAATTTCTATCAGGAAACATACACTGTCGGTGTAAGACACGGTTACCTTACCCATGGCCGGGAAACTTTTTCAAACATTTACAAACCGCCGATTTTTTCACCGAATAAATTTTTTACAGGGTCAATAATATTGATAGTGTTTCTCTTGATAGTTTTTTATTATCTATACCCCTTTCTTCAGAGGAGGTGAGAATCCATACGGGTGGGGGTGGAGGGGCTTTATACAAAAATAACACAAAAATAACCAAGATAGGAGTCAAATCCGGGGTTATGGATTTCGCTGAGTTTCAGATGTGACAGTTTGGGCAACGCCGGAAACCCAGTTTAGTAATAAATATAGTTCAAGAGATTATCAATTAGTTAACAGGAAAGGGGTACTCCAATAATTGTACTATTATGTGCATTCATATCATCTTTGTCTCCCACTACGGTGCTCTTCTCTTGTTTCTAACTGGGTATCACATCCCGTCACCCTGGTTGAGAAATCATTGCGATTCCACAATCATAAAAATCAATTTACTTTTTCGATATGTAGGTAATTTGCATGCTTTTGTGATTACCGACTTCTCAATTCTCTCAACTATTTATAGAGACAAAAGTGGGTATTAATTTCAAAGGTTTTCCAGGAAGGTGCTGATCGGGTCTATTTAGTTCTGATACGGAAATTCTAATTGGTTTCCTTCAATCCATTTATTGTTAATCTCCCTTTGATCTTTAAGTCTTAAATTCTTACGCAGAGAATTCAATTAAGTGATAAAACATAACTGAGCATATTTCAAAATTATACTTTAAAATATTTTACTATTAACCACTGATTGCCGTAGAATACAATGTTAAATACAATGTTTGTCTATTTGGTGAAACCATAGAATAAATGGGTATAAATGAATCAAGAAAAATCCCACAGTTTTAAATATATAAATGGAAACATTTTTGTGGTACATATAATAAAATTAACACATTCAGTGATAATTACCTAATAACTCATTTGGTATAATGGACTCAAAATCTCATACTACTTTATTTGTTTGTCTTATATGTGATCGGGTTACAACTTATTTTTGAGAACTGTAAAAGAAGTACAATTATATAATTACGTTACAGATAGATTCACTATAAACATCAATTATCATTATTATAAATATTAAGTACCAGACCCGTGTTCTATTCCCGTTGTGTTCCAGATTTTTTCATCTTGTTATTTTAATTTAATTAATGGTCTTTTTTGCTGAGCTTTAATTGAAGTTTCTTTATGTTTGTTATTATTATTGCTTTAAATTATAAGTTTAATGTTTCAACACTTTTCTGAGTGCTGAAATGTTACGTTTTGATATTTTCATTTTAATCACTTCAACTATTTTGTCATCTATATATATTGTAATGAATAACTGATATCAATTAAACAAAATTTAATGATTTATTAAACAATTAATCTGCATTTTTTTATTAAATCGATAGTTCGTTTATGAAACAATTTATTTTATTTTAAAGTGAAGGATCGAGAAATAATTACAATATTCTTTAAACTTTACAATACAATTTACTTTTATTCAATACAATTTTATAACATTTTTATATGAGATTAGTTACATTTAACGTTTTCAATGTTTAGAGATTTTATAACTCTTTTCTCAGGGTCATTTATCTGGGCCTGCTAAGTAAAAATACAACCTTTATATTTATAGAATTTACGTTACACCATCATAGAATTTACAAACTAAAAAGTTAAACAATCAAAACAAAACGAGAAAGGAAAATCTGACGAATACCTTTAATTATCGTTTACAAAAATTAAATTAAAATAGGTTTCTACTTACAAATATTTTGCTGGTACCAGACTTAGATCTCCTGGGCTCGCTCAAAATTCACACTAGAAAGGACATGAATCACTGACTCTACACTTGATTGTACAAAACACAGTCGTAGTTTCTCCCTCCGGATTATTAGTTAGACAGATTGTCTCTATGTGGAAACTGATGATGATCTCGGTACTCGTAGAAAATTTAATGTGGCGCTGATTATTAGGTTACTCTTTGCAGTATTACAAAGTATCTCGCTATCCAAACTTTATACTCAAATTCTAAAACTTGTAATCTTCTCGGTTTGATTAATACGCTGGCCACGCTGTTCGTTGTCCGCTCTCAAATTTTTAGTTTTTTCACCCGACTACAACACCAGACCGACTGCGTTCCAGAAAGTGCTCGCATCTCAAAACAAAGACCGCCGACACATTCGCTAACAATCCGTCATAACTATCCAATTATTAAAATAATTAATAGCCTTTAATTAGTATTACGATATATATATATATATTTCAGTAGTGCAGACATTTCTATTTTCATAGAGATGCAACTTTTACGCTTTAATCATAGACAGACACAAAATGCACATCGCATCTGTACCGAAAGATTTTTCGCCGTCAGAGAGAGAGAGAGGCCTAGAGGCGGATTTTCTGAATCTCCATGGCAACGCCGTGTAACCTAGGAAACGCAGAGTCAACATGTGGATATGTGAAACGAGTCGTGTAGAAAAAGAAACATCGTTTGAGGAGACGATGCAGTCAGCCTCTGATCTCCTTTCCGTTAGATCTGCATAGGAAAACTGTAATAATTTTCTATTGTCTGCACAAAAATGAGAAAATCTCGGCTGAAATAACTTTGCTTTCTGACCGCTACTATTTTCACTCCACATCCTTACGACATCCCACAAAAATTTACTAACTGCTATGTAATCTGAACACGATTCCTCTATTATTTTTACCTCAATAATCCTTAGTTTTCTTTTCAAAATTTTTCATATTTTCCTTCCCATCCTTCCCTTGCATATTATTAAAATATTTATTATTTGTCCAGCTACTTTTTCCAATAATTCCAACTGATATAATTTCTTTTAATAAACAAATATAACAAGATTTCCACTCTCGTAGAGGATCCAACATAATTTGCTCTTAACTCCGACGTTAAGTATTCCCTTTGTTACCAACCTTATTATTGCTTAGACGTGTCGCCGAATACTCCATGTACAAAGGATAAAACTGACGAGAAGCTAGCTTTTCCTGCTACCAAGAACTGTAGCTAGTTCCTGGTGCGCCCAGCACGTACAGGTCGGGTTCTGACATTTAATGAACCTCTTTCATCTAGTAGTATTCATAACCTATGATTCAGTACCTGAAACTCAAATAATAATTCAATTAGCTAGTTTGAAGCACAAGGTACATGTTTATAAAAAGTTTCAAATGTTCCTATTTAATCAGCTACGTTCCCACCCCCCACCCCAAAAAATTAATAATAGGAAGAGATAATTATCTGTATAGCCAACTGCATAACCGTTTTATGGAATATATATATATAAAAAATTATATTTTATATTACGTAATTTTCTATTGCCAATATAATAGAAATTACCAAAATATTAATCTAAATTCCATAAACACTGTTCTGCAGATAATTTTCTCATGCTACTTTTTGTTTTATGGCGTGACTTTACGATAAGCTTAGCCGATAAAATATGCATCTTCTAAACTTTTTATAAACAAATACATGCGCTTTAGACTAACGATTTTGAATTAACAATACAAAACCAATTTACATAAATTTGACTGACTATATTATATTGAACCAAATAAATAAGCAAAAGTGCACAGGAATGGCTCATCTCCTCCTAGAGGATAGAGAAATAACTAGGTTAGAAGAACGTTTTCTCAGAGAAAAGTAAATTACACTACAACTAAATGATTAATAATTTTAAAATTATAAAGTTTAACATCTGCGTAAATAAATTTGATGAAATTGTGCAAACCATAATCAAAGAACAAAAAAATACATTGAAAATTAACGCAATACAAACTCTTGGTTTTATTCAAACAGATTTTAGACAATAACCACCAGAAAAATTGGGACAAGTTACGTATTTTTGATATAGAAAACAATTATCAATGTAGACTGATTTCCGAAACGTTACACATTAAAAATAATCTTAACACCACTAATTAAAGCGCTATTTACAACTCCACATGTTATTATTCGTTAGTTTTTAAGTAATTTTTCAATATATTTGTGTACTTTCTATTTAATCTGTATCGCTCGTTTATAACTACAATTTCTTCTGTTTCCTAAAATAATATCTTTATAATATAAATATTTCTGTATTTGATGTTACTCTGTTATCTTTCCCTGAAAAACCGAAAAATGTGTAATTTAATAAATCAATAAAATTATATTGGACACAAATTAAATAACATTAAAACAAGAATATATAACCATAAAAACAATATGAAACCAAATACGAAACTAAAACTTATCTTTCTATGCATCTTAATAGAATGAAACGTAATATTAAATTTGATAACATAAAATTTTGCATAGAAATAACAATTTACAAAAGCGTGAAATATTGGAATCAATATATATTTATAAAATTAATCAATTCTTAAGGATCACTTAAAACGAAGTGGAAATCACTATGCCTAAATTTGAATTTGAGTTGAAGCATTTTCAAATATTTTTGTCTCTAATCGATATACTCGATATATCGATATGGAAGTTGTTGTTGAGATGCAACACGACCAGTCACACAACACGATAGTCCTATTGGTAAACAATAGAAATTGTCACATTAACCATGTCTGGTAATCAGTTGGCCTACGTAAATGTTTTAATTCAATTTACCGGGTATGAAAAATATAATTAAATATCTGTAACATAATGCATTAACACACATATATATATAAAATTTATTCTAATCTTGTACTTAATAATTTTACAGATGAATATGGTTAAAATTAACCGAAAGCTGCAATTTTAATCTTGACATATTTTAATGTGAATAACATAAAAATAAATTTGATGTGACTGTTAATAAAGGGTTTTATTATTTATAATATTTTTAATTTTCTATTACTGTATGTTTTTTCATCAAATTAATGATTATAAGTTAAATCAGAGGTGACTGCAGCAATTATTTTTTATCGTCAAAAATCATATCCGATATGATTGATCTTCATATATTATGGTTTTAGTAACTTATCCCACTGTGTCCAGGAAGTTATTCACTATCAGTGTACACACCCGGTCAGAAAATTCGATGTTCCTTTCTTAATGCAAGGAAGATTTACGACAATTATTGGCTACAAAATAAAGTATTACACTTTTCGCACTGTTTTCCAATTTCCTCATTCTTATTTTACAGATATGGATTATTAATGCAAGGAAAATGTTAAATTTAATTTCGAAAAGTTCATAACAAAACACATAACCGAACAGCTCGTTTCTAACAAGACAATTTATGAAGAACAACTGATAACCAACAGTCGGGCATTAAAGTTGGCTCTGAACAGAGTTTTAGGATATTTCTTTAGCTTGTCGTGGAATGTTTATCAATCACTAACTTCAACACACTGAGAGTATGTATAACATTATAGGACTATACCGACGTATTTAGGAAAGCATGATTAATCCGCGTAATTTTTTCCAAAGTGAAATATATTAACGTAAATTATTGTTTTCATTAAAATTATTATTTGAGTTCCAGAAAACATTAAATTACAAGCAAATCTTATAATTTTGCGGGGCCAAAAAACGAAAATATTATTTTAGAACGTATTTTAGAATCCGGAATTTGTAACTTGGACGTTGACTAATTAAATAGCGAAAGTGCAACTCATCTGTTGTATAGATATTTTTCACGTCGAGCTATTGCATTAAGAATAATGTTTTCTAAAATACCTGGGTATAGCCATAAAATGTTATATACACTCTCTGTGTTTAATTTCGGTACATAAAGTGTTTGCGATAAATTCCGCGACAAGGTAAAAAAAATATCCGGTAAGTCTCTGTTCGGAGTTAGGATGAATGATATGACGGGACTGTAAAGGAAAAGTTCATAATCGTTGACTGAGGTCATCACTTTCCTTGAAGACAAATGAGGAGAACAGCAATAGGATTTCTTATCAGCTAAAGACCCTTACAGAATAGTCCTCCTCTCAACTTCAGCACCAGATTCAAATGTGAATAGACTACATAATTTTTGAGAGTGAATTTTCACTTTCTACGAGTATTTGTTTGATAATATCTCTAACATGTTCCAAAATTATTTCAGCCTGTATCTTAAAAAATGTTATTTTATAAACTGCATTGTATCTAACCTGGAAAAAAATATGTCCCCAACTGAGTCACAGTAATACATGTTTATGAATTTCACTCATCCTTTTACTTATTTGTCTCTTGCTATTTTCTTCCATAAACGGTCCATTCACCTTAATATTAACGTCCTCATTAAATATAAAATTTTTTCATTGTCATATTGAGCCGTTTGTAGAATTATCAAGCTGCAGCCTGTCATATAGGACAAAATATGCGAATACTTATTGTAACTTCTTCCCAAATGATTTTATTAGCTGGACGAAATTTTAAGCTATATTAAATTTAATAATTAAAACCATTAAGACTTTACATTTTGTGCACCCAGTTTACACTTAATTTACGTGAAATGTTATAATTAGGGTCTTAAAATCTTTATTGCCCACAACAGGCCAGAATAAAGTCCTAAAATAATCTTATGCATAGAGACAAGTAATAACAAAGTATTAAATAAAAATACTTGATACTATTAAAGAAAAGAATTATCTGAAGCCAACTGCTGCCAGTAGGGTACACCAAAGACAAATATTTGAGCCCGATTTGTGCACGTAGAGGTGAGGATAGATTTCAATCAACATGTTTAAGATTACGAAACCAACGCCAAAATCTCATGGTAGTAAAACGTCAAAAAACTATATTACCAGCGTCGTCAACTGGTCCCGTCGTAATCGCTAGTGGTAGACAAAGGGATTACGTAGAAAAGTAAATTAAGAAGCAGTAGATAATTAGGTAATCCTTGGCAGTACAACTGCGGCATTTAATAAACCTGCAAGATTTAATATGGTGACCAAATACATTTTGCATTGTGTTCCTTTCGCAGCAGTTTGCTGCTCTTATGGTTGAATTCCTGTAAGGTGAACGTGTGCATGGTATTCAGTGAATGCGGAGAAAATGCCGGGATCCCTTCGATCTGGTTCAGAGCAATTTCCGCACAAGGAAAGCCTCGTAATTCCCCGGAAACCCAAGCTTACGGTAACCAGCTCACGTCGGTCAGCAGTCCGGAATAGCAAATCTCTTACCAGCGTTTACCAACGGGTAAAGTAGTCGTGAAGTATGCCAATATTCAGCGGAAATCAAAACTCAACAAAAAATGAATTTCAATCATTTAGAAGAGAACGTAAATATGATAAAGCTGAATTTACTCCGGAGTTATTTGAAGATCTATCTTGTGTCGTTGTATGGTTTTTTTTGTTCCTCTGTGAGTTCTGAAGTCTCCGACTTTTCATACGTAAAAAAGATCCCCGACGAGCGCATAAATTGCGCGGCCTTTGTCATAATCAGACGCCTCCCTGGGGTTGAACGGCTGCAGATCGATCGTTATTTGTAGAGCCGTTGTGATTGAAATCGGGTCGGATATTGCGCGCGGCCTTGGCTCTGGCTGAGAACGTAAGCTGTCCGGCGCACTCTCACCTCATTACGCACGATACGCGTGTGATGGATCGCGGACACGCCTGTCCGATAACTATCCATACTTCGCATTAATAACGATGGTGACAGGTCCAGATTCAAGCCTCACGGAGCTGACCGAAGGACGAGGGTAATCCAAGACCTAGACGGATCCTGGATTGCAGAAAGATGAAATTCTGACGAATGAGACTACGTCAAGTGCATTACAGACAGCACAGTACTTCAACAAGCATTTACAGATTTGTAATAATATTAGGTTCTTTAAACAGCTGAAAAATTAAACTTTGTCGCAATTTAGTGCTCGTATCCGTGCTCTGTCCTTTAATGGACCAAATAATCTAGTTCGTAGTCTATTTACAAGAACATCACTCCGAATAACTAACAGAAGAAATTCTATCAATAAGCGCAGCTCTAAAGGTATCAAAGTATATAAACAGATTAAGTAAACATTCTCGACTGGGATGGGAATCGTAAGCAGGACCGCAGATAAGCACGCTGCTGCTCAGACCTCTGACTCAAGATCACCATGCGAGCTTTCTGTATCCGCTGTATAGTTCTGAACACAGGCTCGCCTATTTGTACCTATGAACAAAGATTTTGCGACTGGTGAACAATTTTGTAGCTTCGCATCGTTGTGACCTCTGACAAAAAGCTACCAATTTATGCATCAACGCACATGCACGTTACTATGTCAGTGAGCCAACATAAAATACGCATCGTGGTTTAGGTCGTGAAATAAACCATTTTCAAATTCTCAGCAGAAGAATAGACAAGATGGAGGGGATGTTTGTCGACAGGGGTAAACCTTCCTTGGACACTAGCTGGAGCAACGCTGTCATTTTTCTGGATTTGTAATTTCTTAACAATAGTGAGATATTATTATTGAGATTAATCGGGTATTCCATTGCCTTGGAGTAGAAAAAAATTGAGAAAGGAAAAGTAAAATAAAAGGAATAAAAAACCAATAAACCAGAAAAAAAACAAAAAGAAAGACGCAAGTCAAAGAGATGACGAGTATGATATTAATCGGGTATTCCATTGCCTTGGAGTAGAAAAAATTGAGAAAGAAACAGGAAAATGAAAAGGAATGAAAAGCCAAAAAACCAGAAAAATAGAGGCAGGTCAAAGAGAGAACGAGAATGAGATTAATCAGGTATTCCACTGTCTTGAAGTAGAAAAAATTGAGAAAGAAAAAGGAATGAAAAGCCAACAATTTTGAAGCTTGGTTGTGACCTCTGAAAAAAAGCTACCAATTTATGCATCAACGCACATGGACGTTACTATGTCAGTGAGCCAACAAAAAATAGGCATCGTGGTTTAGGTCGTGAAATATACCATTTTCAAATTCTCAGCAAAAGAATAGACAAGATGGAGGGGATAGAAAAAATTTGTCGACAGGGGTAAACCTTCCTTGGACACTAGCTGGAGCAACGCTGTCATTTTTCTGGATTTGTAATTTCTTAACAATGGTGAGATATTATTATTGAGGTTAATCGGGTATTCCATTGCCTTGGAGTAGAAAAAATTGAGAAAGGAAAAGTAAAATAAAAGGAATAAAAACCAAGAAACCAGAATAAAAAGAAAGAGGCAAGTCAAAGAGATGACGAGTATGATATTAATCGGGTATTCCATAGCCATGGAGTAGAAAAAATTGAGAAAGAAAAAGGAATGAAAAGCCAAGAAACCAGAAAATAACAGAAAGAAAGAGATAGGTCAAAGAGATAACAAGAATCTTTCTTTTTTTTCTGGTTTCTTGGCTTTTCATTCCTTTTATTTTCTTTTTTCTTTCTTAATTATTTCTACTCCAAGGCAATGGAATACCCGATCGATCTCAATAATGCTTTCATTATTTTTTAAAACATAAATTAAATTTTTCCGTACGTAATATACACACAGTGGTAAGACCTCATCATACCGTGTACTTATCAACTCGTAAATTTTAACAATGGGTGTTTTCACCTATCCTGAACTTAACACAATATATTTCCACGCGTCAATGTTTTCAGAATTGTTTTTACACTACCAAGTTTCGGTAACAAAAGTTCCCGTTAAATTGAACTCCGGACAACCCTCCAGAACAAACAATCCCAGGTCAGTGGATGACTATCGTATTTGGACACGAGTAGCTATTTCTCATGGACATATTTAAGAAACATTGTAAACAGATTATGTTTATTATTATTCAAGAATAAGAGTATAAGAATTTAAACTACGATTATTTTGTTAGAATCTCGAGATATTAAATTCCGCTGACTGAGCGAAACATTCTGATCGCATTATGTCTCTAGTGGGCTTATCAAGGAATCAAAAACGCGGCAGATAGCGCTTTGTCCAACTGTTGTCATAAATCTGGTGATTAAACGCTGTTCTTCGTGTGTGGTATCCGCCTCGCCGACCACTATGCGAGTAACGTCTGCGCGGAAGAACTTTAAAGGTATGTTCCTCCTTACATGGCGACTGTACTCCCTTCTCTCTTTTTTCTTTTGCGTGATATTTCAATGGTTCATGAAATCACATCGTTTCCAAAAATTTTGAGATCTGGGAAGTTCCATTCTTAAGTTTTTGTAAAATAAAAATTTTGTTTTTGCAGATTATGAAACCAGCTGTTTACTCGAGTGTAATTATTTTGCCAGACTATTAACATTATGTCAAGATTAAACACAAATATTTGTCTTTGGTGTATCCTCCTAGCAGCAATTGGTTTCAGATAATTCTTTTCTTTAACATTATCAGGTATTTTTTATTTAATACTTTGTTACTACTAGTCTCTATGCATAAGATTATTTTAGGACTTTATTCTCGCCTGCTGTGGGCAATAAAGATTTTACGAGCCTAATTTTAACATTTACCCTAAATTAAGTGTAATCTGGGTGCACAAAATGTAAAGTCTTAATGGTTTTAAAGTGTATGGATGGAAATTTAATATAGCTTAAAATTTAGTCCAGCGAATAAAATAATTTGGGCATGAGTTAAAATAATTTTTCGCATATTTTGTCCTAGATGGCAGACAGAAGACTAATAATTCTACAAACGGTTCAATATGAAAATGAAAAAAAAATTCATCAAAATCAAAACAGAATGAGAGGAATGTAGACGACATTAGTTTCAAATTTGCAATTCATGAACTAAAATGTCTTGATTCTAATCCAGTCATTCATTTTTTTCGATAAGAATAAATACATTTAGTCGTATATAACAAATTTTAAGTTGCTCAAGTAAGTTAAACATTACATATTTTGCACTGGATTTCGCGTTAATTTCATGAAAGGTAATATCCATTTCATAAATACACTTACCCGTATGAGCATTTCAGAAGAAAGCTCTCCACTTAATTGTTCCTGTAGACGAACCTCGCACGGAACTATCCAAACACATTTGGGAAATTGGAAGCGATGAGTTGCAGAAGAATTATTTGCGATGAAAGTGAGGTTGTAGACAGTTCGTTGTAAATGATCTTCTCGCTGGGCTTCAAACCGGACGAAGAAAACAGTTTCATCAGTTAGTTTTAATTAATTTCGTGTACGGTTTTGGTGAAGTAATGGATTAAGGCAACCTTGTGTGATGAAGCGCTTGTATACAAGGTTGAAAACGAGGCGTCAGCAGTGTGTGGGCTCGACTACGCCATGCCAGAAAGAGAATTATTGATGAGGAAGCTCTTAGCTCATTAGAGCCAGTTCACAGCCGTACGTCGATTTGGGAATAAATGACACGAGAGCCCACAAAGACAAAAACAGTGAAACCCCGCTGAAACGGAAAAGCTGCTATAAATGAGTACAAGAATTTTTTATAATATATATATTCATATGTATTAATATAAATTTCTGGCTACTGAATAACATTAAATAGATATAAATTATCATAACAGTGTTTTTTTAATGTTACTACTATCTGAACTATTGAGTGACTTCAGCAACGATATGGTATACATTACAGGCTTAATCTGCATAGAGGATGCTAAGACTGTTTCATAAATGTGTTGGTCGTTTTCACCCAGTGGCACTTTGATATTCTACAACCCTTTGAAGCCTCAGAACTATCAATTACTTAATGATATTTTAATCATCAGTTGGATGGTCTGTTTTGATATATCGTATTCTGTTATCATTACTTCTTGATACTTTAATTATGCTTTATAACCGTCACTACTTTCCTACGCATACATATTTTTATTTATTCAATGGAATTGTCACAATCTTCGTCAGCATGTCAGTTACACATAAAGTTCGTCTACTGACCCGCCGGAATGTTTCCACAATATTCTGTCACATCACATTAAAATGCGTCTGATTAATCTCCTGGTCTCAATAGAAATCAGTATTCCCATTTTCATACCACTTTGTGCATCATTATATTTAACTTTAGACTGTTGCTTTGCTGTTCAATTTCTGACATTTGAAAATTTCTATTTATTTCGCTTCGCGCCTTCTTAGGAAAATTTACTCTTTTTCCAGCCAACCGCCATGTGACTCATCAAATACGAATATTATACCAGACTTAAACTGAGTTTTTTGAGCGCTGGAAACAACTCGAAATTGAATTTATGTCTAATGGTACCTACGTTTACTGTAAATAAAAATAAGTATTTATTTCATGAATATTCCAGCGTTAGAATTTATATCATATTTTAGTTTTGGAGGTAATTATTAGACAATACAGTTGTGACGTGTTAAATTTTCTCGTAATTATCTGTAGACTTCACAGATTATGTATCTCCTTTTCAGCCATAAAATATAAATATAAAGAAATTGTTGTTCTAAAAATTTATATATATATATATATATATGAATATTTTATTTGTCGTCGTTGGATTCGGTCCATCATTCATCGACGATAGATTTCTATACTATGTTAAGAGCTCATAATATTAATATAGTTTATGAGCATATACATTATAAAATTATAAATATTAATTACCCCAACTATCAATTACACTCAATTTGTGATTTCTATTCCATCAGTTGAAGTGACGAATTTTTATGAGCTCTACAGAGAGGATTATTTTTTATTCAATCGTCAAAACTACTATATTAATGTGAATTGGTTAAGAAAAGTCATTTAAATATTGTATAGTCGTAATTTAGTACAAGATTAGTAAGTTTTCATCAACATGTCTTCACATTTAAACACTAAGGATAATCAAAGAATTTTTACCGTTCTTTACATCTCCTCTATTTACGACTAATATTAAAATTTATTTATCTCTGAACTGCATATCAACTTTAATTTTTATAATTTAATGTAGCGTCTATTCACGTCTGAATCAGAGACAAAAGTCGTGTTTAATATTTATTATGGTTTAAATTGAACATTAAAATTATTCTGTTTAAAAAGCTACTATTTTTTATTATTTATTATTCATTTATTTTTTATATCTGATATATGAATAGCTATTAAGAAATTATAATAATATGTGTTTCATTATCGGCCTTATTCTTCGTTTAAATGATGAATTTGAGATTTAAATAAACGTATTTCTAATAATAAAATAATTCAGTGTGAATATTAATATTAGTGCCCGACTAGTCAGAATAAAAAAATTAATGAAGGAAATTCATAATTTTTCAAAGACAATCACAATTCTTCAATATTAGAACTTATTAAGATATTAAGAGACCTTTAAAATATTTTTGAATTATAGAAAACCAATATTTAAATTTATTTATCTCTGAACTGCATATCAACGAATAATCTAAAAAATTGAAGAAAAATTAAAGCAACGAAACCGCCTAATTTAAACTGAATTTTTTGAGAGATGATAATTTTTGGATCTACAACGACATTATTATTTGTCCATAAATATTTATGTGATAAATTAAGGAATGTCAGATAATATGTTACAAAATACAGAGTGAACTGAATGGAAATAAATAAATTTCTTTGTTTTAGTTTAAAATTGAACTAATATATTTGTCTTACAATTTGGAGCTTGGTAAAGTTTTTTTAAAAATATTAATATTTGTGAATATGCTAATTAAATTTGTCTCTATACTTGCCTCCGTCATGGACCTCACTTCGATAAAAATTTGCCGAAGTTGGCTCTTTGTTATTTACGAGTATTTTTGTCCGATATATTACTAATAAAATGTAAGTAAATATATCTCAAAATTTAACAGCCTGCTTTCAGAAGGTTCACTATAAATCCTGGGGTCTTAGAGATGAAGATCTCAGTTTCAAATACGGCAATGTTCATTGATTAAATGTAGTGGGCTTTGTTACCTTACTACCATAAAAATAAAAATAAAGATCCCTTATGATCTTCCATGTTAACTTACGTGCAAGGAGTCATAACGCAATTTATTTATATTGATATTTGATTGGCAGACGACGGAACGACGAGTCTGCAGAGTTTTATTTTGATGAGTGGGAAAATGCTGCGTTTCTGGCGACACGGTTTTAACGCGATATATTTGAAGGCGCTCCGCAATAGCTGTAATCTAATTAGGCATGTGTTTGCCCGTCCAGTAAGCACCAATTACATAGCTCACCTCCACAGAACTCCAATTATTCCAGCCCAAAAGATGAATTGAATAGAGCCGAGTCGCATTTATGGACAAACGTTTTCTGCTAGCAACTCGGTGCGTGTTTGTTTTCTCGTTCTGCGAAGCGAGCGACAAATTCTGTTCCGCCGTGTTTATATACAAGTAACAAATCCAATAAAAAAAGGTTTTACAATGAAACCGTTGACCCATTTTGGAATACGCCACATTTATTCACCTACACCCAGTCATTACTAACTCGAAAGTTGAAATATTATTGAGGCATCTTTACTAACGAAGCCAAATGTATTACTACCGTAGACTGGGTACAGTTCTGTGATAATTGAAAATGCAGATAAAAAAGCAGCTATTTTAACCATAAATTTATAAAAATTTAAATATATTGAAAAAAATAAAAATATAAAGAATTGATATATGTTTAATTATAACGCTTGTAAATTAATGATAAATTGTAATTTTGTGCTATAATACGAAATCTGTTAATATTTATCAAATCTACTGATTTGTAAACAAAAAATATACAGACCGCTGAAATTCATTAACAATAAACTCATCTTACAGTTTCCAAAAAAGTTAATGAAAAATGACGATTATATATTTCTAGTCATAACCTTAAATAAATATTAGTAAAATAATGTAACCTGTCCTTGCTGATAAGGAATTTACATTGGAATTTATTTCCGGGATATTCCATACCTGGTGTTCGTTTTAATGCAATAGGTTTATCTGACTGTTGGAGGATGAATGTTGTGGTAAAACGCCTTATGAAAGTTACGTATTATTACTCATTTAATTTACGTAGAAACGTTTGACCTTCATATTCATCCCCATCTTCCCGGAGATATAAGAAACGAAATTTTAAAAAATATCAGGAATAAACAACAGCCATTTGAAGTAAAAAAAGATATTTATTGAAAATTCCACTTCTCCCGCTATCGGAAGGGCGTGGTACAAGTACCCAATACCCGACCTACCTGATGCAGGTTTTTCTAGGATTTTCCCTGCATTTCATTAGGCGAATGCCGGGTAGGATCCTTAAAATATAGCCCGGGGGCCCTAGTAACCCTTGGCTACCTTCTTCTACCCTTCCGCATCCCCCCTTTCAAATCCCTTCCTATGCTATTAAACGGGAGTTGCCCAACGTGGATTACCCTCATGTAGCTTGTTGCCCTATAAAAAAAGGTTTTGTTGCTTATTTTCGACCTCTTCAAGTATAGGTTTTACCAAATTTTGATATTTACGGTCGTTCTCCGCTGATGACGGCAGCCTAAAATGAGTCAGCGGAGAAGGACCCTGATTATTAAAATTTTGTGAAACGTAATACGGAAATAAGAGACGAAACGTAGTGTAATTTTCAATTTTTACTACAAATGGCTGTTGTTTATTTATAATTTGTCGTAAATAATCATAATATATATACATCATTATTAAAAATAATTACGGTCATGAAGTTGTAAACTGCACCGAGTGTTATTAACACAAGGATTTTGTTACAAAATGAACGAAGTACAGAGTGGGGTCACCACCTAATTACTAAAGATATTTTAGTACATAATCATATGAGTTTATTGTTAATGAATTTCAGCGGTCTGTATATTTTTTGTTTACAAATCAGTAGATTTGATAATTATTAACAGATTTCGTATTATAGTACAAAATTACAATTTATCATTAATTTACAAGCGTTATAATTAAACATATATCAATTCTTTATATTTTTATTTTTTTCAATATATTTAAATTTTTATAAATTTATGGTTAAAATTGCTGCTTTTTTATCTGCATTTTCAATTATCACAGAACTGTACCCAGTCTACGTTAGTAATACATTTGGCTTCGTTAGTAAAGATGCCTCAATAATATTTCAAATTTCGAGTTAGTAATGACTGGGTGTAGGTGAATAAATGTGAGAATATTTAATTAAAATATAAAAACAAATACGTTTATTGTTCACAAATAAAATATTTGAATGAAAATGTAAGTAAATAATTGTTTTATTGTCCGTAACCAGAGAAGATACAAATGAATATGGCCAAATGTAGGTCGAAAGAATTAATGTAAAATGAATTATTAAGGACACCCGTGACTAAGGATTTTTTGCTGCAACATTCTTGTGATTTTAAATTCATTCGCTTTCTTTCTTAAGCATATTCAAATTTCAATTCATAATTTGAATTTTGAAACCTAGATTAATCTTCGATGCAGTACATACAAAAAATTACAATTTATCACACATAGTGTCCTCTTTTTAGGAAGTATCATATTATATTAGACACCAGGTTAGATATTAATGAAATATGAAACTCCATCAGATGAATACGATATCAGAAATAACTGCAACTGAATATTGGAGGTTGCTGCTATTTTGCATGATTTATGTACGGTATTTTTTGGTTAAATTCTGAGGAGGGCAGACCTTAATTTTCTAATCGAGCGACATTATTATCGATCTTTATTTGACTGGCTTCTGAGAAAGACGGTGCTCGAATAATAATTTTTTACTTTCAGTGAGTTCAACTAATTTCATAACTTACTAATTAGCACTGCGAACTAAATATATTAAACCAATATTTTAACATAACCTCCATTTACCATTTTAATTTGGGGATGAAGCCCTTAAACATTCAAATTAAATTTCGCTAGAACGTTCTGATATTCATATTTCTCCTGTGTGAGATGGAAACGCTTTCTTGGAAAGAGAACAATTGAATTCCATCCACGTTGGATTTTAGTATTTGTTATCTGTCTTCCCATTTATTTGACTTTCCTTTGTGGTATTACAGTCGTTACATTACTTGTTCAATGGTGTGAAAGTTTTATTTCCGCAAATATTTATAAAGGTATTCCGCTCAGGTTAAAATATTCGGAGAAAAAGAAAGCTAATAAAAGTTCCAACTGTTAACACGGTATATATATTTTTAGAATTAAAGAGTACTTAGTTAATTAGCCAATACTGTAATTTACAAGAACGAATAATTATATAAAAAACAAGTTTTAATAAACAGCACAAAACGCGACAATGAAACAGAATTGAAAGGCATACAGACGAACTTAATCATAAATGATAATGATTCACGTGGGTGTTGCTTTACTTTTGAATAGAAAATCAAAACGCATGTAACAAAGTCATTCCTTTATTTAATAATTAAAGGATTTTTATATACAAACGGCTGGCTTGTTAAAAATAAGTATTGCAATCGTCAAAATAAACCTAATCTGTTTTTGATTAAAAGCATTTCTGTTTGAAAACTGCGGAAAAAATCAGTCACTGAGAGAGTTAAAGAAATGATCACTTACTGAGAAACCAGTAGGGATGGTGAGTTAAGAGAAGTGGTGCGATGTCAGCCGTTAAATAACCGTTTCTATAAGTAATCAGCGGCTGTTAGATGATATTTGAGTTTACTATTTATTGAATCCGAGGTGGTACCGACGCAAGTCACGAGGCTCCTGACTTTCCAAAAGCATTTAGGATAATTCTGAACAATACGACGGCCGGTTCCTCCTCCATTTCCCAAAATTGGACAAATAAAACGCAGGATAAGACTCAGAAGAGTCAGAACACCGGCCAGGTGTTGTTCCCACTCCAGAATGAATAATGAAAGATGACTTTGTGTCAGTCATATATATCGTAAAATAATAATAACAATTTTAAATAGCCCTAGTTCATCTCATTCTTCTTAACGTGAATGGACCACTGTAATTTGTGCTATAACTTGATGTCGCCGAAGGCAGTAACATATTAGTGACGTGTGTTTCCGTTTCGCAGAGAGTGCGGATGAAGAGGATGAGGGAGCCGAAACGTCGCCCCCGCTGACGGCGTCGCACCTGATGGGTGACCACTTCGACGTGGAGGGGCAGGGCCGGACTCCGAACCCTGCCCCCTCCGCCGTCAGCTGCCTCATCGAGAAACCACCAGAGATCGACAAGAAGGTCAAGGTAAGTCATTTCAATGTCACCGTAGACCGAGACGGAGGCATTATCATTACAATAATGCTAATATTAAATGTTACGAAAATGACACAAAAGAATTAAAATCAAATGCAAAGTGCTCACTATCATAAATCCTCTAAATATTTTAACATAATGTTTTGCATAATTAACAATGCAGAGAGTCAAGGAGGTTTTCTGATAACGTAACAGATAAGAAAAACAAGGATAGACTTTACCGTTCAAGACCACGTAGTCAAACGGAGCCTATCTAGTGGCGGGAAATAATAATTGGTGAATTGGTGGATGACGTTTCCCTAGGTGGGAGAATGAGATATAAGATAAACGAGATAAAAAGCTGTGCTGAGGTTCTTTATTTTAGTATGTTATGGATGTGGCTTACAATTATTGTAGCCCATTGAAGAGTGATGCGATACCATTAATTCTCTTTATTGAAAGATGCAGAGACAAAATTTATGTAGCATAGATTTGTCGGGAAAATGAGTTTGCAGCAACCAGGAAAAGGACATTCCCACGTGAGAAATACCAACTTTGATATTCAAACATTAAAAGAAATGGTTCACTTTAATAAAGATTTTGGTATTAGTTTGACGTTGCAGTCAAAGCGTAAAATATTTAACCATTTAATTCCTAACAAAAATTATACTTATGATTTTAATCATTACTTCATAAAAACATTTTTAAGTGTTTAGATTTCGTATAAATAAATCAACGCGTTATACAGTTCAGTGTAATGAGCACTGATAATGTTACGAAAAGCAACCGAATTAGAAATATCTAAGCAATTTGATAAATGATTCGCTACGTTTCTTGTAATTTAGAAATGTCCTGCCAGGAATGAGAGTACGGTTCGTCTAAATTGTTCCTATTTTGCAAAATAATTACGCACTAAGTGAAATAGATTATCTGCAATTTGTTGACAAATTTTTGTCATGCTTATTTCAAGTTTGCGAGTAACAAGTACAAAATCATACAGCGGTTATAAATTTGTTATTTTCGTTTACATTTGAGTGAAATTCCTTTAGCGATCACAGGTTTCGTTTCTTCTATAGTTAAAAGTGAAGGCAATATAAACCTAATACATGTGTCTTTGTATGAGGTTCTCTTTTTTAAAAAAGAAAATGAAACCCCGCATGTTTATATTACTTGTCATTACCCGTGCTTCCGTTTGAAGGAAATAATATAATAAATGACATATTGAAAATTATAAACTTTCAACTATGTCAAATTTCCAGAGGCAAACTAGTGTGCTTGTCTCCACTGGAGAATAGACTACGTGTACTTTGGCTCAAACAAATAGCTTCCGTGAGTATTTCAGGCTTTAAATGAGATAGGTGTATATCAGGTTCAGTATTCCGACCGTATTCTTCGAGCACTAAGTTTGGGTCAGAAAATGGAGTCAGCGTCGCGGCGCCGGCTGGACGCCAGAGCAATTTGATGAGTGCGTGTCTGCTGCTCGGCGTCGATTACTACTCCCTAAGGGTTTAAGGACGAAAGCCTCGGTAGTATAAGTCTTTAGAGCAGCAGGATAGGTTAATATCGCTGTATAGCGAATAAAGCTGGCAGGGGTTGTATAACTACGCCTTCACCGTCGATACATTCGTTCGGAATTGCCAGACTCTCGATATAGTGTCTCCAAGAAACTCAATGTTTATGACCTTTGCAGCCCAGTACGCGAAAAGGGTCAGGTATTTTATTTTATTTTCCAACTTGTATAAGTTGTGGCCATTAGTGAAAAATCAAGTTTTCCAAATCTAAAGGCCTCGGAAAACGTTTCTGTGGCCTAAAAACCACGAAATTTTGAACCTCTTTCTAGTTTTTCGCAATAGGAAACGAACGAAGCATTCTATTGAAAATAATGTTCAGCAATAATTTGTAGAGAATAAAATTGTGCATCGAATGTTGTATATGATTGCAAAACTCGGGAAAAAGAATTTGTATTAATCGTTCGTCAAATTTACGACATTTAAGTCCTTTTCGAAAAGAATGCAGTTTGTAATATTTCTTGTTCTGATATCTCCAAAATGGTCAGCAGAAAAACTAATTTTTTTATAGAATAAGGGTTTAAGAGAATTTATTGCTCTTTCCAACACATGATCTGGTTTAACAGACCATTTATAATGACCGAAAATACACCTATTTTTCTGGCTGTTTAGCCCCGGACTGGTTGCGCTGAGGACGGGAGTTACGTGAGGGTGAAACTATTATTTTTTAGAGAATATTAAAATGTTTAACAGTATTGTTTTTCTAAGAGGAAGAAAGAGTTTCCAAGAGAATTAAATTCTAAAACCTTTATTCTATGAAAAATTAAAAGCAAGTTGGAAAATATACGCTACCTTTTGCGCGGTAAGATTCATGTAGCTACTAAGCTGTGATTTTCAAGTATTGATATAAGTAGCAGTGAACAATATTCAGATTATTTCTAAAAATAAAGTAAATAGTTAGTATATTCGTCTAAGGTAAGTAATTAAATCGAAAACTATCACTCCCATCCTCAGCGCCGCAAAATGACCGCAGCCATTCCGACCTTAACCGTCCTGCAAAATGTTTTTTTTTCGGAAAATCTCAATTGAGAACCATATAATGCGTTGGAAAGATAATTAAATTGTCTAAAACTTTTCTCTTTGACAAATAAGTGTACTGCCGACCATTTTAGAGACATCGGCACTAGATCTACGGCACTGCATTATTTTAGAGAATGACGTAAAATATCGTTCATTTAACGAAAGATTTATACCACTTCGTTAGACCAAATTTTGTAATAAGATATACCATTCAATACAAAATTTTATGCTCTTAAATTTATTACTTAACATAATTTTCAATAGAATGCTTCGTGTTTTTGCTATTAACGAAAACTGAAAATCAATACAAAATTTCGTTTTTTTTAGGCCACAGAAACATTTCCAGAGGCCTTCTGAATAGTAAATATTGCTTTTTGCCACAGTATATACAAATTAGGAAAAATAAAGTGAATACCCGACCCCATTTTCTGGCAGAGGCGTTTTTTAAAAAAAGTAGCTATCTCTTACGGCTGTCCTCCAAAAATTTTGCTTCATTCGTACAATCATTTTTAGCCCGCAGTTGGGAGAGGGGGGGGGTTGTTCGTAACCGAGATTTCCTCGATTCGTTTTTAAACGACGTTCGGCCTACTCTAAAATTTCCACAACATAATATACCACCACTGTGGATGTAACTCAAAACTCAATCTTCGAATGAAATTGGAAAATAAAATATATAAGACACCAACCATTACATGTCATTATTGAGAACAAAAAAAAAGAAAAAAAATGGAACTACGGAAGACACTCACTCTAGCGCCAACTTAGCGAACCACATACTCTCCCCTGCGCTTCTTTGAATATCTTATTTTTCAAAAAGACTACGCGGGAAGTTATATGCTCAACTAAATGTGTCGATCAATCTGATATTCTGACAAATAAAGTACGGCACCGACGAATATCATAGAAGGTAGCCTAGTCATCTAATTCATTAAATAGCTATGAATTCGTCACTGTGGGTATATTTCAGTTGAACATTTCCTTGAAACGGAATCAGCACTACAACTCAAAGTGCTTTAAGAAATTATAGTTGAGGACCTCATAAATAAAGATTAAATAAAGCACATCTTCCTTCGAATGGAAGAACTGTGCCTTTGACACACTTTTGCAAAGATTCAGTCTAACCGGTAAACATCGCCACCAATTTTCGTTCAGTAAATGGAAATGTCATCCGCAAATTACAAACCCTCATCTGTGAATCTCTTATCTATATACCAACACGTGATCTGGCAAGTTACCAAACCCCGTGTGGGAATTGCACCAGAGCTCCGATCTATCGACTCCACTATTATTTCGTTGAATTATGTTTACGATAAATATATTCTATTAATTGAAGTTATTGACGTACTATATACAAGTCAATTTCACATAAACCTTTTGTGCAGTTTCATATCGGGTTTTAAGAGTAAATTTCCTCATAATTTAATTGCTTAAAAGATGTAGATCCTTAAAAAATTTCTGATCCATCAATTTAAAAACTTTTAAAATAGTTTTGAATGTAGTTATTGGATACAGTATAGTATATGAAGTCTGATAATCTAAAATATTGGTTTTAATATTTTCTCTCACGAAACTAAATTTAATTTAAAAAAATCTCAATGTGTTGGACTCACGCGTTAGTATAAAAGTTTTGAATAATATTTAGATTATTTTGTTCAATCTGTTAAAGTCAGAGAGGCAGGAGACAACTCTGACAATTAAATAAATTTCAGGAAAAAATGAATACAACTTTTTTATATAATTTTTTTTGCAATGACAGACAAAAATCACAGAGATTAACACGAGAAAGCTAATATAATTTAGCATAAACTAATTCTATCGACCTTAAATAAAGAAATGTGGGCTTTATTATTAAAATAAAGAATTGAGATCAAGGAATTAATAATCCAAAAACATTACATTTTTATCAAATGAATTATATAGAAATATAGCTCATACTACTGAACCAGGATTGAAAAATACACATTCGAGGCTCATTATATATTTTAAAAACAAATATTCTATTAAAAAATCTTATCGAAGGAGCATAAAATCAACTATAAAATACAATTAAAATTAAAAATATATTGTAAAAAATAAGAAAGAGAAACGTAAAATTATTGACTTTAACATTAGTATTAACTTGTTTCAAACCTTAATGAACCCCAGACGCGTAAAGTTTTAGTGTGAAATTAGTGAAAAACCATCAACGTAACAGAAATCATTAAGCGATAAGTATAATTGTATTATCCTATGTGATCCGTATATTATATCTGCGCTTGATCAAATATTATTCATAATATGAACACGTATATTTCAAATTTAAAGATTGTCTCCGTTCTTCGTCAGTTTTAAAATTATTACGATACGTTAGCGGGATTGGTAATGTACGACCATAAAATAAACTTAAAATGGGAACTTAAATTGCAAAATATATTATTTACAACCGCATCAACAGTCTTTAGCGACTTTGTTGTGTTTCTTTGGTGGGGAACTAACCCCGAAATTTGAACCCGGGACATCTGTGATTCGATATAGTGACGCTGACGACTACACCACAAAAGGTCGGCTTTAGGTTTTGATTCTTCACGTGAGAATTAAACAAAACTGATTCATTCGTATGCTAAAAAAATTCTGAACGTTCCAAATGGATATGATAATGCAGTATAATTTCCTGATAGAAACAATAATTTTCCTCTCCTACCTGTGCTTGTATCTTCTAAAATTTTGTTTCCACTTAAAAATATTGGAGTCATTATTTTCCAATTTGACGCCACAACGTAGATATTGAAACGTAATAGCAATTTCATTTTTTCTCATGATGTAACTTCATCGTCTCCTATAGTCAGATCTGAGCTATTAAAGTAATAGTTTTCTCTAAATTTATAATTGCTACATTTGAAAAAAAAGTAATATCATAAGCATTAGAATGTACATTGGGTTAGAATTTTATCTCAAAGAACATGTACAACGTTGACGAGGGAAAAACTGCGCGAACCTTAAATCTCTTCGTGAGTAACCAACAATTTCTCGTCACGGAACTAATTATTTTCACAAACTATACACAAAATTAATCCGAAAACACCGACTAGCGTTAGGTACGACTCATTTATTTCACAATACTACATTTATATGAAATAATAGAAGCAAAGCAAAGCAAAACTGAAACTGACGCTAATATTTGGAGGCAATAATTTACAGCACACGGCCAGTTGTATTCTTGGAAAAAAAACAAAGATTATATGGAGAAAACATGCATCAAAACATTTTATCCGTAGAATCTGGAAGCTGCGTCCTTTCAAGTGAAATCAGACATGCGTGAAGCGTTCTGCTGCACATTTCACTCTCCTTTCACGTTCTGAGACGAAAATATATATATATTATCATAAAACAACAAAATAACAACTCGTTACGCAAACGGACGTAACAAAAAAATTTCGAGTTTACTTTGAGATTTAACACGCTAGTCAAATTGCAAGAGCAGAAACAAAGTGAAACAGTGACAGCTACATTTCAGAGAACTTGGAATAAAAATTAATATACATAATTAAATATTAAGTTTATATGCGTATTTAACATTACGATTCGAATAATTTCCACAATAGAAAAAGTTTCTAAATAAAATTAATAAATCATCCAAGAAAGTTGGTTATTTAATACATTAAATTCAAGAGTAATTACTAATTTAAAAATTAAATTTTTTTATTATAAATTATTTTTTATCTAAATTAAGTAATTAAAAATAGGTCTAAAACAATTCCAAAAGCATAACTCGTTTTACATCTCTGAAGATTTACTTCTCATGACCATCTATGGAAACTTAATGTATTAAACATTCTTTAATTAACTTTTTTCAAATGTCTTCAATTTTCTGTAATTACATGGGATGTAGTTGCCTATTTAATTGTAGTAAATAACCAGCTTTTTCTGACTTAATTTGCCAATTTCTTTATTTTATGTACAGTTAATATGAGACAAATAACAATTTTATAAACTATTTTTTGTGAAAATCTAATAGGCGTTGATAAGGATGGTTTAGAAGCAGTTTTCAACGACAAATTCTAAATTTCTAAATTATACTTCCTTAAGAGAAAGGAAAGAAATATCACAAGTGATTCTAATCTACATACATTGATGTTCCATTCCTATGGGTTCTTATCTAAGACATGAGAATCCGCGGACGATACCACGTCGAAAATTCCCACCTTCTTGCATCGAGTGAGGCTGGGTTGTGGCTCAGCAGGGGAAATTCCTGAACGTGCTGAAAACAACATGCTCTGGCTCAAATTATTCCGCCGCACAGGCGCCGACAGTCATAAAAATTGGTTTCATCAATTGTGAAATTCCGGGCGAAATTTCTGTACGTCAATTTCTCATGAAAGACATAAGAATTTGTTTTTACCAGCAGTGGAATTCCAGGCGACATACCTCTACGTCCATTTCTCATGATTTTTCACACGCCTAAATTACAGAATAAAATATCATTGCAATGTAAACCCAACCCGTTGGCGTACCGTTGAAATAAAACGCGATACACAAAAAAAATGGTGATTCATGGTTGAAGAAACGTTCAGAGGTGAACAACTGACTCCTTCCAGACCAGATACTGGAGTAAAGTGAAATGTAATGTATTTTCAAGCCATTTTTAATTTATTAAAAATACAATAAAATATAATAATAAATGATAGTTTTCTGTACGACAGAGATTGAACAAACTCCGCCCTATATATTTTACCAGTCGTATACAATTCAATTTTCTATTATATGACGTTAGATTTAGCATTTATTTTTACTTTTGTAGTGACTGCAGATGATTTAATTATTGTGTTGGTGACAGATTTCATATTAAGTTAAACTTAAACGAATTTATAGATATAGTGATGTGGTGAATAAAACTGTTCATTCAACTTACCGTCAAAACTATCACATGAATTGGTTGTCCGTTCAAAGTTGGCAGAAAATGACGCTAACAGGTTTCCTGGAAATAGGTCATAACCTGGATTGTAAATAATATTTGAATAATTCGCATAGTTTAAATTGTATGCTCTTTATAATTGGAAGAAAGATAAAAAATATTTAAGCTTTTCTTGTAATAAATTCATGAAATTATTTAATTGGTCAAGTCTATATTTTATTTAATTTCTCATAAAAACCACTTAAAGCATAATTCGCGATTAAAAAATTTAAAGAGGAAAAATAATTTAACATTAAAAAATATAAACTTAAATTTAAATTATTTTTGCGGAATTTTGTGTGAGATAAACGAATTCCTTTATCAACTTAATTATAAACCATTTCCCGTTATTGTAACACAGGTCGTCTTCAGTAAAATTTGCGAGCCAGTCACGAAAACTTTGATTTTAGGCTAGTAATCGTTCATCACTCTGATTAATTGAATAGGGTTTGGGGAATATTATTAGTTTTTTTGTGATTCTTGGTGTTAATGTTATGGAGGCGTGCAGGTCTTACCAATACGACGGGAAGGAATCGGGGACACTCTGAGGTTTCTGGCTGGAAGGAATCGGGCTGTGTCGTTTATATTCGTGAAAGTGACCGCAATAATACGGGAAAGAATCGGGTTTCAGAAACAAGTGGTTTTGTAAATTAGCCGTGAGCAACACATCAATCACTCATTTTCAAAACATGACGTAGCATCAGTAAATGTTTAAGAATAGTGAGAAAAAATTGAGAAAACTACACCAAGACATAGCGTAATTGAGTGTGACTTTAATATCAGAAAAAAGTTTCTTGGTTGTAGGTGAATCAAAATTGGAATAACTTGGGATTAATTATTGTTCTAATCAGTTTTGTATAGTAAAATCACTATGTTATTGTAAATATATGACTAAACCTGTTAAGGTTCGTCTATTGTTTTTGTCACAAAGTAGTTGAGAATTCGACATTCCAACGATTACATTGTTTCGTAAATCACTATGAAGCATGGCGTTGTTGCTTATGGCATAGTTGCTGTCATTAAAATACATTTACCCGTTTCACATTAACATTAATAAATTCCTCGTAAGTTGCGTAAATTTGCGAATAATGGGAAGTTATTTGAGTACTAGTAAACGCACTCGTGATCAATTAAGAAGGTAAAGGAGGTATAATAAAAGGAGAATTTCACGGAAACAATCTTCTCTGAAGGATAATGCTTCCGAAATAAAGGAAAATTAACAACGAAATATCGTCAGAAGACAGAGCAATTAACAACATTTTAGATGCACTAAAATTCATGACGTAAAAGCAATTCCAATATCAGGTTCCTTGCCAAGCGCACAGGTCTCCACAAAGTCACTTAGAATTGCGTTAATTAGTTACCGCTATCGCTGGAATCTTAAATGCTGAAGTACGCTCCGCTTTGACTTACTTTTAGTTCTTAACGGAACAATAGAGAACAATACGAAAGTTTACCTGATTTCATGTGCCTCTGTTTTTCTATGTGGTTGAGAACAGGTTTGCATATTTTTGGATCAGACATTTTGGAAATTAAAGGATGCTGACTGATTCGTTATGCTTCAGACATTCAATTGGATTGATACTTTAAGGTAAATTAAGGAAAACCGCATTTAAGTGAGCTCGGAAAGTGATTATAAGCCTAGTATAGGATTATACTAATACAAGTCCTCGTTGAGTTTCCGTTATTCAATATCGTCTGTTCAACGTGTTTGTTTCACGACGTTTTACTTCATTTACATATAATTCAATTATTTATAATTAAAATTAAAATAATATTTTAATAATCAAATTGAATGGCCATTAAGTCAGGAATAAAATTAAAGACAATTAATAAAAATATATTTTTGAGAAAAATTAATTTTAAAAAAAATCGTTTCGTCCACGGTTAGGACCCATTCATTTTGCAGACAACATATTTAATCCAACCAAAACATAATTCAAACACTCAATTATTATTCAAAACATATTCATTAAGATTAAAATACTGTTGCCTGCCAACCACTGAAGACCAATCTTAACAAATAATGATATTTTAATTTTAAGTCCAATAAATTGGCTTTAAGGCAAAAAAAATAAATCACTTGATAGAAATATAATTTTTCAACGTTTCGTCCCTAAAATAGGACTTTATTATATGTACATAGGTCATATTTAAGATATGGAGTATTAAGAAACCTAAAACTTAAGGAAATTATATTTAAACGACTGTTGACAAAATTTGTGGAAAAATAATTATATGAAGTTTATTAAACTTTCAATTTGTTTACAGTATGAAGTTCTTCCGATAATATCTGCAAAAATTTGATATTATATAGAAAAATTTTGAGTATTATTTCTAAGGCAATCTCTAGATCTGCTCTCTCTTGTAACCTAACTTAGATATAAGCATTACGTTGTGATGTTGAAGGTTTATATTAACAAAAAAAATGGTAGTTATTAAAAATAAATGATAATGAAACATTAAATTTAAATAGAACAAAGTATCATATAATTAATAAGAAATATAGCCTATACTGACACAAAAGTGATAATGCAAATACCACACAACGTTTTTGGGATCCTTTCTGGGATCCAGGTGCGAAGAACAGCCTAGAGCGACACAACTGCACTTGTCAGTTGACAGAATTCTTCTTCGCATCTGACTAAAGGGGCAAGGATCCCAGAAACTTTGTGTGGTATTTATATTATCACTTTTTTGAATGTATTGGCTATCTTTCTTATTTATTATTTTCAATCAGACACCAATTTTTCATTTTAAAGTGTCATATATTTGATTTAAATGTTTTTATATTATAGTTTTAACATTTATTACTGTAGTAATTTATGTATCAAATAATTGATTCAATTGGCGCCATTCGGTAATAGGAAGGTACTAATTTCAGGGGAAAAAATAAGTAATTACGTTCATTCATATAGGGAGTAAAAATACTGAAAACACATTTGCATCCCACCATAATAAAAGGTACATTAAAATAAATAGATAGTAGTTGAGGAAAGTCTATCTATGAAATGCCACTTGTTTTTCGTAGTATTTTATCATTATAGTGTGAGCTAAGAATATAACAGACCGAAATTGCATGAAATCTTTTGCATAATTCAATACGAAAATAATCCATTTATATCCGTATACCTTCTGTAATTAACACAAATTAAAATATTCAAGCATTGTATTAGACGGAGTTTAGAGTTTGTAAGTAATATTATTATTCTTTCATTTATCAGTGAGGTTCACTTGGTTGAGGTAATATTTTCCATTAAGAATTTTCCAGGTCTGGTGAAACTACATGTAGGTTTTTTACTTTCGGAGCTGTTGTGGAGCCAGATGTTGCTGGATAATTTGCGGAAACGCTCTCCTTTATTGCGCCTGGAGAACACCTTGGTGGCCAGCAGAAACCTTTTAGCTCTATCTGTTACTTCTACTTTTAAAAACATTCTCCACATTCTCCGGTCAGATATTGTTGTAGTTTCTCTAAAATATCTTCGAATACAGACCGAGAAGCATTAATATAATCTTACGTACAATCCAGAACTCAGGAATGAGGCAAATATTAGTTCAATGAATCGCTAGTTCACAATTCCTATATATATTTGGAAACAAGTACAACTTCAGAATTACAAATAATTATTACGCAGACTCAGCAAAATAATATATTCTTATAAAATAATATATAGGTCTTAGTGATGGTTTGAATCAACCGCGGCAGATACAATTGTCAAAAACATTTCTAGAGATTCAATAATTCTAAAAAAAATATCGTAATTAACAACGTCACCTTTCAGAAACTGTGGAAATGAGTTGAACCCTATCAACATTTTACAAACTAATGTCCGTATTTAATCCATTCTATAAGAAAAGTACCATACCCTTTACAGCAATATATGAGAATGCAAGACTTTAACATAGTGCAAACTCAAGTCGCGATTTACTGATATTCGCTAGTTTTGATATACGTATTTTGAATTTTACGAAACAGCAACTTATCTGTCTTAATTGTACCCAAAAGGCATGTTGACGTTGTACGACGTCCATTATTTATGTATTAGAGAAGTGGTACACGGTTTCTGTACTATATAATTTTAGCTTTAGAGAAACCTTCAGTTAAGAGGAACACGAAAAAGCTCTGTAACGTATATTTTAAAACTATGTATTTCTTTAAATCAGTAAGTTGTAGTTGTTGTGGAGGAGATGTCGAGGATCATTTGGAAAAAAAACTTTGTTGAGGGTGAGGGGACAGAGCAGTGGTTATTGTTTCCTGTGAGTGAGGGAAAGAAAATTGTAGCTTTGTCTAGGAGTTTTGGTATTTGTAAGGAGATGTTGGAAAGGAGAATAAATTAAATATTGAATAAATTACTGTAATTATTTCTTTACTGTTATTTCAAACAATTTTGATACCCAATACCAAGACGACGAGATTGCAACTAGACATCACCACGAACTCCTGCGAAAAAGATCCGATTTGTGTCTCATAAGATAAGTATTATTACATTTCGTGCATAAACGTTGATATGTTAAAGACTAAAATAAAAGCATTACAAATTGTGGCGCCCAACGTGGGGTGTACAATTTTTTTAATGCTTTTATTTTAATTTTAATAATTAATGTATTTGTAAAAATTATAATAATACTCATCTTATCATCAGCAATCAAATAATTTCTCAGAGACTGCGTGGACTCGCTCTGACGTGTTCAAGTATCGTATTAAAAAAACTACAGTAATTCAATCAATATTTAAATTTTCTCATCTCCAACATGTCCTTATTAACACTAAATTCTCATAAAGAAACCTACAATACTTTCTCACTAATGAAGCGAAAAGTACACAAGTCAACATCACATTAAATCGTTCAGAATGTCCATCAGTGTCCCTAAACAATATATAAATCCCACAATCAAACGAAGTTCGCTATCTGGGTCTACATTTGGACAAAAAACTAATGTGGAAAAAACATATATTGAAAAAAAGGAAGGAATCCGACTTGCGACTGAGAAAAATGTACTGGGCACGGGAGAGAAAATCGTGTTATTGCTTGAAAACAAAATCTTACTCTACAAAGCTATAATAAAACCAATTTTGACATATGGCATTGAACTATGGGGCTGCTCTTGCAAATCCAACGTCAACATCATCCAACGATTTCAATCGAAAACACTCAGAATGCTTGTAAATGCACCTTGGTACGTCAGCAATCGAACTTTATATACGGACCTCGGAATGTCAACCGTTCAAGAAGAATGCACCAACCGGAGTGCCATCCACTTCACCCAAACGAACTAGCGTCCATTCTGTAACATGACTCTTCCTACAGAAGACTCCAGAACAAGAAATGGCTGAATGAACTGAAAGCAGTATAAGTTCACAATACGGATAACGTCATTTGGATGGGTATACGCTCACGTTATTGTATTATTGGGTCATCACATTAACCCATGGAACATGTACTATATAGTTCCGATTGTTAATTTTCTAATAAATAGAAATAAAAATTCTCAGGCAACAACCTTAATTCCTGATCTCCTTCTTCTCCAAAGATCTCCTTCCTAAGATCCTCCGCATCTCTCAAGACTGCTGTAATTACATCTCACTGATTTGAAGACATACAGAGATATACATGGTTTTAAAAACAACTTTCCCGACGAAACTAATAATGGACCTTTCTTGATTGTTACTAATTTACAACATAACTCAAGTACATTCTATTATTAGAAAAGCGGTGTTATAAAGCGTTCAGGTATCCAAAATATGATAGAATTTACTCCAAATTTTTAAATACATTAATATTAGTTTAATATAACGTCACTTTTCAATTGATTGAAGATATATTTAACTACCAATTATCAGAGATTTTATTATTTTTTTAAACAAATATTAATTAAATTATTGTAATTAACAGTGCTACATTTCAATACATATTTCCACCTTCTTCAGGCTGTGTCGTGGCCGAAAGGTGTGTCTTAATGTTATAAACGTTTCCTCAGTCTGTTTATAAAAGTTACTTGAAAGTTTTTCATAGTTAAAATGGTTACGGAACATCAAACTTATTGATATGTGCTTTTACTAATTATACACAATCCGGTTTTATTCAGCTTATTAAATAAGACAACTAAATAATGACAAAATTCTATCATGAAAATAAATATAAAAAATTGTATTTTACAATACAAAAAGCCTTGTAGTTGATGCGACCCTAATTAAAACATAAAAAGTAGTACCAAGTTTTTAAATATTCACAAAATCAATACAACCGTACATTCCCCTAATTGTTTTCTTTTTATATTTTAATTTATAAAAAAAATTAGGAATCAATTCAATTTCATTCTAATTCAATCAAGAACTACAGATAAAAAAGAAAAAGTTACAGTTTTATTTTGTTCCAATTGGTGTAGGGAATTATAAAATATTGTAACTAAATTTACATAAAAAATTACGAAAATAAAAAATAGTATTTTTTGTCCCAAGTCGTTTTTGGAACAAACAATATTTTTTAAAAATTAATTAAACATCTTCACTGGTTTCGTCTAAATCACTACTGGTCCTTAAAATTAAAATTTCAATTCTATTTAAACTTATCCAAGAATCAACACATACGACAAACAAAAACTTTATATATAAATTTGTTTTATCCGTCTTCTGTGGGTGATTTAAATTTTATTACAACTGTTAAAGCCGGTAATATCGCAGATATGGTAATACTTCGTGATATCTCTGAAATACGGTGAAATTATCTTGAAAAGCGACGCACGTTTATTCCACTTTCTTTTCACGGATCATGACTGGTTGTCTTATTTCTCTCATGAAAAAAAAAGTGAAGGTATGATACCGCGTTGACTCTCGTTCCAATTCACAACAGCGCTCTATTTTCCCCAGTACTCTCCAATTATCGAAATTAAGAACGTGACTTGCTTTCCAGAGTTCTTGTAGTCAAGACTCTTCTTTTCGCAAAATATCACACGGACGGGCATTGCAAATATCCTGAAACAAAAATGCGTCATTTTGACTTTTCCTTCATATTTTGTTTCAGAGTTGAGATGTAGAAAGATATCTTTAAAAAGGGATGATTTATTCTTATATCATTAAAAAATTATATTTTAATTTTTTTGCAATAAGAGAAATTCTCCTTTTCCATTAAATTGTAAGGATAATGACAGTAGACAACAAGAGTGTTATTAAGATTGAAGATTTTCCTGGTGAATATGATTAAGAAAATCTTCCCTAGTTTCCACCAGGGTAAAACCAGTTGCCAGCGACGTTTCGAAGGCTAGCACAGCCAAATTTAAATTTGTCAGGCGAATGGAAATTGTCAACATATAATCAATTACATTCTTAAAATCAGACGATATCTCATAAACACTTTCCGCGATTATGAAATAAGAATTTCTATTGCAATTACCTTAAATGTAAAAAATAATAATGATATAGACCTCAAAAGTTTTTCAAGGAAAATAATGTAAAAATTGAGATGAGTTAAGTGAAATAAATAGAGATAAGTTTATTTTATAAACTTGGCAGCTGTTACTATTTTTTAAGTCGAAATAAATTATATAATTATTATCCGTAATATATCATTTGGGCAACGAATATTTCTTCTGACCATTTCAGGAAACAGTCCTCTTTTCGGCGAATTAAAACTTAAACCAAATATTGCGATGTTTAAGTTAAAAATAAACTGAAAAAATTGGAAAATATTACAAATGGCGCGAAATTTTTGTAAAAAAGGTATCCTAAAAAGACAGTCCAATACGTTCCAACATTTAATTTGGATTTCGGATGAAGATTTAAAGTAAATAGTCAAGATTTTAAAGGCAAAAATATTTTGTGAAGTTTAATAGTCGTAAAGAAGGACTAAGAAAAGTTTAGAAAAGGAGTGAAGTCCCATTTAAATGGACGTGTACTGAACCATACAATAATAGTAAATACTGTGATTAAAGAAATTGTGAAATCAACAACAGTAAGGTAAAACAAAATTTACAGTTAAACCACATCATTATTTATTTCCTGCATAGAAAATAGCGCCGACTATAAAAAGACGACTGCAAATAATTCCTATCAATCAGATACACGCCAAATAAATTTTTAAAGGTAATTTTATATTATAATTTTTATTGTTTCCACTCTTGATAAGTGAAGTTCATCGAGGAAGCTTCGTAACTGGCTACAGTCCGTCTGTTTCCGAGTGTAGAATCTGGTCCCGTAGTTCCACAAAACATGACAAATTCAGGACGTAAACATAAGCTCGACCAATCAAACACTGGACCAACTAGTCCGTAAACACGTAGAGTTGGCAAAGGTGCAAATTGTGTTGCCAAGTGCCAGGCTTGTCATGCGATCCAGATGCGTAATTATTTGGGCGCGTGCCCTGTGCAGAGTTCAATATCCCTGCACGAGTTGCTTGCTTGTCCCACAAATGCAGTTAACAAGCAGAAATTCCCAGGAGACAGCCGCTATCTTGTCAGACTCGGAAACATTTAACCGGAGGGCTGCGGCTAGCTGTTCTACTCTCCTTTGTGCAATAAGTCAAAACCGTTCTCCCATCTCTAAGCAATTTGCTACTCGGGGAAGTTCATTCGATTCAAAACTGAGGTCAAGAATTAACATCCTTCGCGTAGAAATATTTCTCATTGAAATATCCTAATGAGTATTATGATTAGAATGTAACTATATTGATTTAGTCTCCTTCACTATAATTTTGCAACCCAATACAGAAATATTCCCTTACACCTTACGCTGAACAACTCGCTCAGAAAGTTGAAAGTTCATTGCTGTTCAGAAAATACAGATATGATAAATAATCTATTTTTAACTTTTTGGAAAATAGTAACGAAATATTTTAATTTAAAATCGCATGAAATAGTCAATAACGACTCTGAATTAGATTAAATTATAGTTATCAATAGAGGTCTATTTTTTTTTGACATTGGTGGGGGGATTGGACAGTAGTCAATTTAGTTGAGGTTCCGTTATTGGTTAAATTTGTTGCATTCATTAACGATATATTTGATGGTAATGTTGGGGGGTCCTTAGTTATTTGGTCTCTTCTATTTCAAGATGGATTATGTTTGTAGAACTTAGCTCATTATGGATAGTAGTTGGTTTCATTTTGTTCCAATTACATTCCCAGTGTTAGTGAAGTCTGGATTTCCAGGAAGGTATTTATTTGGTTTTCAGTTGTTTTGGATTGGTTTATGGTGGCGTTCTTGGCTACTAAGACTGCGACGACGTATCCAAATATGTTTTGGTGCGAAGGAATCCACGCGATTGTAACTGTTTTTCAAGCTTCGTTTATTGAGTGGAATGTCCGCTGGGCCCGCATTTGAATTTCATTCACTCCGGTTTGGGATGAATTCTAAATTAATTAATTTGTGATGACTATGTTTCTTTGTTTTTTGGCGTGGAAGGAAAAATGTGTTTTAGGGGCAAAAGGATAACGGGTAGGTCTGTGGTGAAGTTGATGTTGAACAGCTCAATCGCATTGAAGTATTCGGTGAATAAACAGCGTAACCTGTACTATACAGATTTATGGATCCGTCCGTATAAATTGTATTATATCCTGCGTTGGATATATTGTATAAATTGTATTATATCTGGTTGATTAATTTACTATTCTTGTGGTGTTAGTGAGATTTAGGTAAACTTGGTGCTGGTTGTCATTTAAGATTTGGTGAATTATTCCAGGAGGAATATTATTATATCCTTTTGCTCCCAATTGGAGTAATGTGATGTTTAAAGTTAAGTTTGGTTCACTGTTTGGATCAATTCATGAAAGGGTACTTGGACTTGGTTTTAATATGGATGTGGTGGGTAGGTACTATTTTATTTTGAACGATAAGATTACACGAGGTGAGTGACTAAATATTTAATTAATTTTATATGCATTGAAAATATTTCTAACTCAACAGTAATGATAAAATGGCTAAAGAATGTTTATTAAAGTCGTGAGTCTTTCTCTCATAGTATGGTGGGGCATGAAAACTAAAGTAGCCTTTTTTTTTTAGGGTAACAGGCTACATGAGGGTGATCCACATTGGGCAACTCCCCTTTAATAGCATAGGAAGGGATTAGAAAGGGGGTATGCGGAAGGGTAGAGGAAGGTAGCCAAGGGTTACTAGGGCCCCCGGGCTATGGTTTAAGGATCCTACCCGGCATTCGCCTAAAGAAATGCAGGGAAAACCCTAGAAAAACCTGCATCGGGTAGGTCGGGCATTTGGTACTTGTCCCACGCCCTTCCGATGACGGGAGAGGAGTTTGCTGTGGGGACGCAGCTTACCCCTCGCCATGCCTTGGCCTGTTTAGGAGGCAGCTGGCCGACTATTCTAATAGGAATAGCGGACAACTCTTGCCGTATGCCCAAGGTCTGCGACCCCGGAACATACACCTCTCAAAACAGACCAAGGTGCCTCGGCATGTGGGAACCTTAGTTAAAAAAAAACCAGAGAGATGTGAGAGCATCCCCAAAGGAAGCCCCCGCCAGAGCTCTCTGGGAAGGTTCACCTGCGAGAAATCCTCTCGCAGGCTTCCTTCACTTCTAATAATAAAGTAGCCTTTTTTTTTTTTTTTTAGGGCAACAGGCTACATGAGGGTGATCCACATTGGGCAACTCCCCTTTAATAGCATAGGAAGGGATTGGAAAGGGGGGATGCGGAAGGGTAGAGGAAGGTAGCCAAGGGTTAACTAGGGCCCCCGGGCTATATTTTAAGGATCCTACCCGGCATTCGCCTAAAGGAATGCAGGGAAAACCTTAGAAAAACCTGCATCGGGTAGGTCGGGCATTGGGTACTTGTCCCACGCCCTTCCGATAGCGGGAGAGGAAATGAGTTTTTAAAAAAATAGAACACTGACGAAGAGAAGCCTGCGAGAGGATTCTCTTGCAGGTAACCTGCGAGGGATTCTCTCTCGCAGACAGAACCTTTTAGGAGAGATACGAAGGGGCTACCTTTGGGCATGCCTTTTCCTCTCCGTTTTTGAACTAAGGTTCCCACAAGCCGAGGCACCTCGGCCTGTTTTGAGGGGTGTATGTTCCGGGGTCGCAGACCTTGGGCATACGGTAAGAGTTGTTCGCTATTCCCATTGGAATAGTCGGCCAGCTGCCTCCTAAACTGGTCGAGGCACGGAGAAGGGAATGCTGCGTCCCCACAGCAAACTCCTCTCCCGCTATCGGAAGGGCGTGGGACAAGCACCCAATGCCCGACCTACCTGATACAGGTTTTTCTAGGGTTTTCCCTGCATTTCTTTAGGCGAATGCCAGGTAGGATCCTTAAAATATAGCCCGGGGGCCCTAGTTAACCCTTGGCTACCTTCCTCTACCTTCCCGCATCCACCCTTTCAGATCCCTTCCTATGCTATTAAAGGGGAGTTGCCCAAAGTGGATTACCCTCATGTAGCCTGTTGCCCTAAATAATAATAAAAAAAAAATTAAAAAATCAGGAAGGAAGCCTGCGAGAGAATTCTCTCGCAGGTGAATCTTCCTAGAGAGCTCTGGCGGAGGCTACCTGTGGGGATGAAATTCACATCTCTCTGGCTTTTTTGAACTAAGGTTCCCACATGCCGAGGCACCTTGGCCTGTTTTGAGAAGTGTATGTTCCGGGGTCGCAGATCTTGTGCATACGGTAAGAGTTGTCCGCTATTCCTATTAGAATAGACGGCCAGCTGCCTCCTAAACTGGTCAAGGCACGGAGAGAGGATAGCTGCGACCCCACAGCTAACCTCTCTCCCGCCATCGGAAGGGCGTGGGACAAGTACCAAATGATCGACCTACGTGACGCAGGTTTTTCCCTGCATCACTTTTAGGCGAATTGCCGGGTAGGATCCTTAAACCATAGCCGGGGGGGCCCTAGTTAACCCTTGGCTACCTTCCTCTACCTTCCCGCATCCACCCTTTCAGATCCCTTCCTATGCTATTAAAGGGGAGTTGCCACCATGTAGATTACCCTCATGTACCCTGTTACCCTAAAAAAAATTAAACAAAAATAATCTATTCAGGTTTTCACCAAATTCATGGTGTTTGTAAAACTGAACACTTCAAACTTACAATTTTTTGTTACTTTCGAACGTCCGTGAATAGCCAGTAGTAGTCCGGCGACGTTTCTCCGCTTGCAGGTAGAATTATTTCTTGAAAGGTTAGCGTACTCGCACTTATAAGAATCCCCAATGTAGAGATATTTGTGTATTCATGTTTTCTGTACGTAAAATAATAACTACGGAACTCCATCCATATTGCATAATTTATTGTTAGTTGTCAAGACAAAAATCTCAGCATTCCAAGACTCGTTTAAATAATCTAGCAAATAAGTCTTCTACAACAATGCCTTAACCCCGCGATAACATTTTGGTCAGAGATAATTATTAAGTATGTCAAAGAAATACACTATGTCAAAGAGTGTTTATTACAATATATAAATGTTATATTACCTTGAGTAAGGAAATATTAGACAAAACAGGATAAAAATTGTTTTTACTTTAGTATTTTGTGATAATTAAACATTTTGTTAAATTTTCATTTTTTGTATTCAAAGTTTTTTTTTGTAATTTCCTCATACAATAACAATATAACGAAGTACAAATATATACCGAAACGTTATTAGTTTTATAAATTATTTTTTTTTAAATAAATGTCTTTGATTGATCTAAAATGCTATTTTTATTTAAAACAAATTGAAAAACGGACTATAAAAAATAGCTTAGACCACCAAACTCAGAATATAAAAATATCAAATCATTTTTGACATATTAATCCCATAAAATGTGACCACATTTTATCTTATTTTATGCTTATATATTCCAACTTGCGTTTCATTCCTTAGGTACTTCTCAGATATAACTTAAAAGTCAAATAATATAAATGAATAATGTCTCTAACAATTATACGGTAATAGCAATTAAATTACTATCAAACAAGAATAGTAACAAAGTAATGCGTCAATATAATAGTGGATCATGGATTAGAAGAAAAAATTACACCGACTGAAATTTTGCAATTGAGTGGTGATTTGAACACGACTATTCCCTTTAGGGTATATAATTCATATAATAAATTAAATAAAAATTTTTGTTACTCAATAATAAACTTAAGGAATAATGTGTAAATATTTTTTATGGATAATTTCCCCAATTTCCATGCGGGTGGCACAACGTTTCGTCAACTGGCACAGTCGACATCTTCTAGTTGAATTCATTTAATGCAATATTCCTGAATGTAGAAATCGATATTAAAATACGTCTCATACGCGTAGAAAGTAATAAATATACGGAATACAAATTGACTTAAATAAGGACTACATATATTTGTATATTTTAAAGTAATGAGTTATTATTTCGCAATATTTATTCAGCGGCGAATGCAAAATGGTTAAAATGTATGGAACGGTCACGTTGTGGGACATGTTCTGATAAGTTCCGTATGACAGTATCTCAAAGCCTCCTATGAAAGCACTCTCTATCAAAATAGGCTATTTATATGCAAAATACAGTTTGCGAAGGTTTTTTTTAATGAAAATGGATAGTGGAATAGATTTATATTTTATAGAATTTTATGGAACATTTTCCAATACTTCATCCTAGCTTATAGTTATTCGTCATAGTTAAAAATTATTAATATAAATTAATGTGAATATAATACAACAGAGTTGCATCTCTATCAATAATTTCGGGCGAATTATTTTTCATTTAAATATACTGACAATTTATCAATACACATTCATATAGATTTTCCATTAATCTTTATATAATATCTTTCAAGAATGTCAAATACTTTTCAATTTAATTTCTGTAGAATATCAAGCAACCTCCAACCATTGAAATATTCTTTAATGTACACGTAAACAGGTTATAATACAAAACCACTTATTATATATTTATGTATTGAAAATACAACTGCCTAATTTATATATTAATTCGAACAAGAGTAATAATGCCAAATATCAAAGTTGCAATGAAAACTTTATAGTTAGATTTTCAATGACAGACACATGCGTTAATAAATTTTTTAAAAATATTATAGACTCTTGCTATTAAATTTTGTAAACAAAGCTAATACCTTCTGTGGTGGTGCTTTGAGTGTCAAGTGCATTTAATCGGTTAACAGTATCTTAGTACTTCTCGCACGATGAGGTGAATCCTCGATACTCATTTAGTTTCTAAAGCCTTTTACTCGTCTCTCACTACAGAGGTCGAACTAAAAGGTCTGAAAGTTTTTGACGACCCTGTTTAGTAAGTTCGCAATCCAATTACAGCCTTTAAGCTACCGGGTGTGGTTCTGTCTCGCAACTTGGAACAAAGTTACTAATATTAATGGCTTCTCAAACAGTTCGCGGGCTCGCATAGTCGCTGGTTACGTTCAACGGGAGTACGACGGTAATCACATGGATTGCTTTGACTTAGCTATAACACTGAAGGAAGTGTTACTTAAATTTAGTGAATCATATTGACCAAATTCACAATGAATTATATTTTTTAAATTGAATAAAGTGTGCAAGATAGGTTTAACCCTTAAGTGCAATAATATAGACAACATAACTTTTACTATATAAGAGAGCTAAACTGTGATGCAGATATGAAGCAACATGTACTTAAGGAAATGTGAAAGTTTGGGCATCCGTGGACAGATTAAAACTTGCGTGTCCTAACTTTCTCTGAGTCAACCCCTCAATCTAGATTTTTCTGCTCGCCGGTCAACTTCAGAATATTTATTTTCTGTTTTTTTTATGATTTTTCGAGAAAGAGAATTTAAGCATCATTATCAAGGTATTTTAATTACTCTAAAATAATAATTATACAAATAATGTGAATTTTTGATAAATCAGACCTAATTATATTTGTTGAATAAAAATTTGTTTTCATTTATTTCATACATAAATAGAGTTGTAATTATTTTAATAAAGTTGTATTATTTATCACAATTTTAGTTAAATTCATTAAGATTTATTATTTTCATCTAACTTTAATTAAAGATAATTTTGATTTTTTATATTTTATATTATATTTAATTTTACTGTAGACATATTTTATTTACAAATACAAAAAATCTTAAATAATTGAAGTTATTGATTAATGTTCATTCATATTTAGAACGTACATGTGTATGATGTTGCATATTTGCAACGTAATAAAAATGTTCAAATAAATATAAAAATTTCGATCATATTTCTTTGGTTACTTTTACCGTATTGTACTCACAAAAATATATCTAAAAAAATTAGTTTTTATCAAATATAAAAAAATCCTGCACTAAAGGGTTAAGTATTAAAAATAAGGCATTAACATTGAACACACAACGTTCCACATATGAACTAATAAACGTGCGTCTAATGTAAGCTAATAAAATAACATCACGAGAACATTCATTTTTTGTGGTATATTATTAAGTTATTTACTTTCCAATTTCCTGTAACTGTGGTTCATTAAACTTAGTATAGTATTTATTAAAGCCTTCTTTAGGCAAAATATCAGACATGTAGAAATAACAAAAAATATTTTAAATAAACATCAGCCAATTTTAAGTCAGAAAAAATTTATTTAGATAAAAATTAATGAGGTCGCCAAGTAAGCGACTAATCTTTGTTTAATTTTACATTAATAAAATATTTTGTGACTTAAAATTAGCTGATGCTTATTTATTTGTTTTATAACTAGTCGGATTATATATTTGTACACAGATATTTTACCAATTACCAATCTTTCACGAAAATTCAGAGCATGTTACGGAAAACTACAAACGTTTTTGATACATTCTTAATCTGGGTTACATAATATCCCTTTCTTAGCAAAACGTAGTAGATTTCCGTTCAATATACGGATAAAATAAATACATAAAAAATATACGCTTGTTGATATACTAATAGTAGAATGTGTCTACTGATCATGAACAGCACAGCAACTACCGCGTGCGTGATCCGTCGCTGAAATGTCAATTACTCGAACGTATATTGTCACACAATACCATCCATTGACGTTTACACATTAGCCGTATTGAATTATGTATCGTAGAAGAGACATGAACTACTATTATTACAAATCAACACAGTAAATTATAAACCTTTTCAAGCTCTTTCAATAAACAAATTAAGTTAAATAATTAAATTAGCAGCATTTTAGTCATAAAATATTTAAAATTCAAATTATAAACATGACGTTTCGTCCCTGATTGGGAACACTTCAGGTGTACGGATGTTACAATGTATCTAAACAAATCACTTGATTGGCAATCCGCACGTTAGTAAGATTTTTTTAATTTTAATTTTTTGTGTGTAACACTATTAATTACATTCATGCATAATACTATTTTTAAAATTTAGTTTAGATAATCGTAACATTAATAATCATGAAGAGGTTCCAATCAGGGCTGAAACGTAGTTATTATAATTTGAAAATTAGTTTTTTTCGTAGTAAAAGGCTGTTAATCTTATTATTTAATTTAAATAGAAATCAGTAACTTTTAATTGTCAACAAATTATGTTACTTGTAACAAGCTTACTACGATTCAGGTAAGAACAAAACTGTTTACTCCGTAATTTAAAATAGAATATAATATATTTATAATTAATAAATATAATAATAATTTAGTATATATATATATATATATGTGTAATATCTGTAACACACATTATCTTTATGTGTTTTGGTATTCCTTTCATAACTAGTTAGCCGCAATCACTTTATAATATTGATTTTAAAACGGAGAGGGAAAAATAAGTAAAAAGACAAATTCCTATTAATTATATGTGATAAAACTGTGAAGTAGATAGAAGACGAAGTTTATGAAACGAATTACATTTATTTTTGGACAGTTAAATTTTCCTTCTCTGTAATGATGAACTCAACCAACGTTTAAACGGATATTTGAAAGCTGACTTTATCCAGTTTACTCCAATGAGTTAATGAAAACTGTTATAAAAATTTCTGAATTTTTTTTTATCAAAAATCACAAGTTTCATACCTACATACTCTAAATATACAATATATTTTTATCCACATAAACTTAGTTTACTGCTAACGCAGTTTTCCACCTTTCTTTTCACGTTTTATATGTCAAGTTTAGTGTTACACTTAATTCGCATAGTAATGACTATATTATCAGGGGAAGATAGGGGATGTTAATTTGATACAAAAATAAATTAATTTTTAAAGTAATCATGATGAATTTTTACATTAAAGCGAAACATATCATTATTATAAACAATAGAATATTTTGTCTCATTTCCAAGTGATTATCTGCTTACATAGACTTAGAAAACTTACAATTCAATCCATTCGGTTTAAATGAATGAAAAAGTAAATGATTTTGTGTGTCAGGATATATATTTAGCAACTCAATGGCACGGGGTAACCAGAAGTTGCAGCCATTGGATATGTATTTGTGGCTGTGGACTAATTTTTTTCCCTAATATTTACTCGACGTGTGCTGACGCGATACTTATCCGCTTAGTCTTCTCCTTGCCGTCGATCTCAGCGCCGCAGGAACCATCTTAGCACGAACATTTAGATAATTGACCCACTTATCAGACAACTCGTCTTCAACTTTATCATCATTTACATCTGCAATATTTATTTCATTATTTGTAACTCAAATGGCTATTCTCTCTCCTCGTCGTATTCATGGATTCTATTAGCTTCTTGAAACTGACTTCTATTTCCAGCGTATTTTTCACTCACAAAGGACCTAGGCTTTCAGACCTATGTTCGTAACATTCTCAACGACAGTAGTTAACTTTAATGTTTCTGTCTTTGAACTTGTTCTTCAATATCCTTCTCGTTAGTCCGTTTTTTAGCCATTGACATATTTCTCAGTGTCTCTAATAGAAAAAAAGTCAATCCTATGTCAGTTATGGTCGTAACACGACTTTAGTTTTTTTTGTCACTACACGTTGGAATTGTCCTTTGTTAGTCATCCTGAAGGTGATTTAGCTACGCATTAAGGAAACATATATTTATATAAGAAGAAAAATACAGGCAAAAGAAGTGACGATATAAATACCACACAACGTTTCTTTTTGCGATTGTGTCGCTCTAGGCTCGTCTTTAGTTTTCATTTTTCTCAGAACCTGAAGAAAGGAGCATAGTTTCCAAAAATGTTGTCATCACTTTATTTGCGTGTATTTGGCAATTTTTCTTGTTATTTATTTTCAAAACTGACGTATATTTTTTACTTAAATCATATTTTGTTGCTTACAAATATTTCTTCTTATTTATATATTTATTTTTCTCCTTTTCCGATATTTTAAAAAGAAAAACGATAATGCGCTCCAAATTATTTCAAAATATTATCAAAATTCATCAATAAACTACTCGAGTCTTCAACATCTTTATTTTCATTCATAGATTGTAAAACGAATACTTGTTTAAAGATTGTGGATGAGTTCGAATTGAATGAATAATTTTTTTTTAAGGTTATGTTTGTGAAGGCAGCAGATTTGTGCAGATGATGATGGCAAATTGCCGAAAGGTCCTCCTACTTTTCTGTTTTTAGTCGATGAATGAAAATAAAGAAGTTGAAGACTCATGTGGTTTTATTGATGAATTTTGACAATAATAGAACCGTAAAGTTGTTATTTTTTAAAATTAAAAATATTCTTAATTTTTAGCTTAAAAAGCGACCGTTTCCAACGTTTTTTTTACGCCTAATGACGACAGATGAAACACACACCATACGTTCTACAGGAAAGGTAAAAAGTTACCTAATAAAATAGGAAATATAATAAAGGAATAGGAGTGATTATTAATATAATTTTCGTTTCTAACTATCCAAAGACATTTCTCAGAAAATTGCTATACTTTGAATTTTAATAGACTAATTAACAACGGGAAGAATTACGAGAATCAACATGTTGCTGTACTCGATGCGAAATGAAATTCCATTAGCCATTAGCCAGGTGCTTACTCGGTTTTTATGCTACAAGTAATATTAATCTCATTCGCAGAATATATTTTATGAGATTCGAGATTCACCCGAAATACTTTTCGACGATTTTATTCACCATTATTCACCAGGTATTCAAGGTAGTAACGCCATATTTATCTTGATTGGTTTAGAGATATGTCACCTGAAAATTTTCCTTTATTCCCTAAAATTGAAAATATTACTTTGTGTCTTGGTTACTGACTTGAGAGCATGTGTTTGTGATTTACACCAAAGATATCCGTGAATATGGGATTTAAAAACTCCTACGACACTTTTATTAATGCAAATTCATTAATCCTTACAAGATAAATCTTATAAACCAGATAGCCTTTTCGAAAACGTTGAATATAAGGCATATTATAAATCATAATTATTCTTACTTTTATAAAAAGAATACCTGTGTTAATCTAAGCGGTCTAAATATTTATATAAAATCGTTTTGTACAGAAATTTAGTTTTCTTTGGGCTAGAGGGACCAGAAATTTACTAATGCAAATGGTCCATACGTTTGGAGGTTATTGGTCTGTACCTTATCATCCCCGGTGTAGGTCGCGTGTTAACAGAGGAGGCGGGAGTGGGGTCCTTGAATTGAAAGAGAGCAAGGATCAATATATCAGGCGCCCTGAGTGCACGGAGACGGCGGCGACTCTACCAGATGAATGACTTCCCTGCCTCCTGCACGACGCCGTATCTTACAACACCTGTCATATTCGACACACTCAATCAGACCCGCAGAACATACGGGCACCAGTATGATTCACTTAGGAATGAAAAACTCTAATTTGCGCAAGGCTTGTACTGACTTGACTTCGTAAAATAATTTCAATTATAAATATAATTGATCTTCATATTTTCGGACGAAACAAATAATCAACATAAATGTCCCATTGATGTTGACGTTAATACAATTTAGAATTAATAATTTATAATAAACATTTATTTATATATATATATATATTTATAGTAAACGTAGAGCATAAATAAACTTAGAAAATTAACATCTTAATACCATTACTGTAAGCCTGATACCACATTGATTAACAATATCTAACTTACCTTGTTTAAAAATTAGTTAAAAATATTTTTAAAATTAAATTTCAATTTTTCGGTAAATTATACAATTGGTGAATAATCACTTGTATATGAAATTATTATAATTGATCTTTAACTTCGTCTATAGCATTAAAATTTTCTAGGTGTGTAGCCTATATACTGTATCTCCAATTCATACCACAGTTACTTGTTTCTCCTTGCCTGTTAATTTAGTGCCTTGTGTGTCTCATATTATTCCAGTCATTGTGTATATTTCACCAGACATCAAATCAGGTAGTTCTGAATTTTTAAGTTAATATTTAATAGTGACTTCTAGGTATTTGACCTAAGCCGAGATCCAAAAGTTTCAGAAATAACTTTGAAATATATCTGATTTCTATTTCTCTACTGTCATAAAATGATAATTTAGGACTATTATAGGCCTAATAATTACTTCCATAGAGCTCTTCAAAGTTTTCATATTTTTATTGCGTTTAGTATGTTTTAGCAAGAAGTGTCAGCCTTATGAAATAAATAATGCAAACTAATGCCAAACTTGTTAAAATTCAGTCTATTCTTCTTTCACTACCCCGCGTTATATGACAATGGGGTTGCCACAGGTTGGAACATTCCTCAAGAGAGGCAACTTTTTGTTCCTCATTGCGGATTTAATTTAGTAGTTTCGTACGTCCTGTCCTCTGTTGAGGAAATAGGACGCTTCATACACATAAATAAATAAAATATATAAATGGAATTTCTGGTACTAAATTTATATATAATTATATGTATAAATAACATTTATAAAAAATTTAATTTGAAAGTCAAAAGTATGTAACTGTTATACACAAAAGATAAAATATAATATAAAAGAAAAAAATGAAATTTAAGTTTCTAATTTAAGGAAAAAGAAATATAATTACAGATAAAAATTACATTAAATAGACAATATATTTTACATTAAATGAATAATTGAGATTATCTAATATATATATATATATGAATGACCTTTAACTAAACGAAAAATACAGTAAACATTCATGTATTTATTTTGAGAAATTAATGCATGTGTTATGTTTTCTATAGTGTATTATATATGTAAGAACTTTATTTTACATATAACACTATAAAGTTTCACTGTAAATAAAAATAATGTTTATTTTACTATTGTTTTAACGTCGCATCAACTTTGGTTGTTATTATTTTTTTGTCCCAGTTATATATATTTTTCTTTATTGTCACATAAATCGACGTTGGTATTACTGACCACATTAACTTTAAAAATTACTCTTACATTTGGCACATTTAGATTGGAAATAATATTTGGCTTAACTCATACATTTTAGAATTTGTTAAATGGATTTTATGATTTTTCAATGATTTTTGCACTGCAATAGATATATTTATTGATCGGACGTTTGTGTAACTTTTGAACGATTTGAATAACAGATGATAGATCACTTAAGAGCCCTTTCGTCAACTGGGCCCAAGCATAGAAATGAGAAAGCACGCGGACAATATAACAATGTAGGACTATGATAATATTAATATCAAATAATAAAAATAGTATCCTTTCAATCCGGAAAAACTTATAATATTAAAATCTTATACAATTCGCTTCTTCACGTGTATGAATGTTACTATAACAAAAATTTTAAGTTGACTAAAATTTCCAACGATTGGATTCTCACATATTGCGGCCAAAAATGTTTAAAATTTTAATACTAAAAGTATTTCTGGCTGAATGGCTACTATATTTATTATTTAAATATTAAGTCAGATGGTTGTAATTGTAATAACATCATTTTTTCAAAATAAAAATTAATTTAAAAGCGTCCTGACACCTTTACTTAGAAGAAGTTGCAAAGATATTAGAAAATAGCCAAGTAATATTGTAGAAATATTAAACCAAACAAAGAATTTTCAATTACAAATAATATTTTGAGTACTATTCAATTTACTGTTGAATATGTTACCTCAAGTTGGAAGGTTTTGCACGACGTGCCGTAGTTCCTCATTACCGAATTATGGCTCCATTGTCTTCAAATTCAATTTGTATTCCGAATGGTCTACGGACTTCGACTTCAGCGGGAGAAACGTTTCAATCGATACTGCTGTCTGATGATTTGTAAATCAACATTTTAAATAAAGTACATTTACATCACAGGTACAAACTTGTTTACATTGATCATATCCACTTAAAATTTATGTTCAACAAAAGAATTTGTGCATATATTTAGAGACATCTACATTCCATTTTGTGCTCTGAAATGAGCTGTTAAAATCCATTTATGCTGGCGTTAATAACGAATTACAACCCTGTAGGGTAATAGTTTCTGGTTGGATTAATGCTGTTTGGACTAGGGTCCCGTTTTTTGGTGATGGTGTAATTTAGCTTGGCGCTCAGAGGCAATTAGACTCTAAGACAGTGGCGCCACCAGGCACGCATGCCTGTCTGTAGGCTTTACATGTGACACGGTGGTAGTTTCTTAGTTATATTTTGCATAAATATGGTTTTCCAATTAATATTATTATTCCTATATCAGTAATAATATTTGTTTTATAATCGCCATGATAAATTATTATTTTATTATGTTGTTAACGTAAATCTCAAAATGTATTCAAATTATCGTGGACACAAATTTAATAATAGTTACATCAAACTAAATGGAAGTAAAAGAATTTAATAAAATAAACTTTGTTTAACTTTTTATACATATTGCAATACATATTTTCTGTAATTTTTATTGTGTGTCAGAAATCGTGTCTGATAGAATATTAACGTAAAATACCTCACGGATATACGTAACTCAATAACTATAGCGTCATTGCATTTCGTTGGTTCTATTTTATAATAAATAAATAAAATAAGTTCTTTTATTTTCCTGAAATTAATAAAAGCAGAAATCACATAATACGTCTCTCTGCATCTCATATTTTTGGTTTGTATTTATCTAAATTACTTTTAATTTAGAATTTTTCTATTCAACGAAGACTTAAGTAATTCTGTTGTGTACGTAGAATTAAATGAGCCCTTACTAGGTAAAAAAAAAATTGTGTCGACGCATGGTAACATTATCCTACGAGACTAATTTTAAGTCTTTTATCACTTAACGTAAACTGAGCTTTAAATAGAAACGGGGAGGAAAATAAAGTCTGTGCTAGTCGAGAAAAACGTAGAGATAAGTTACATTACAACTTCCAGGAATAGTGAGCCGGTCCTAGAAGATGCGATATTAGCAAAAAATAGTATGAGGGGATATACTATGAAGATTAAGTTGACACCTAGATAAAAATACGTGTCAAGAGTGTGCAATTTAGAGACAAGTTGATTTATATGTAAAGTCGTACAATTTTTGTCGTAAAATCGGTTATTCTGTTGGGTATGCAACCAGCACTGCAAATTGGCGAACGCGCTTAAGAATTCTCGTTTCTTAATGAGGAACTACGTTTTTCCTTCCAATAAATGATTTTCCACCAATTTTTTTTTATAAAATAACATTTTCGAAATTATCATTATCGCTGTCATCAGGGAGAAGACAGAAACGAGTTTAGACAAAAATTAGACCCGGTCGATTATCCGACAAGCATTCATTAATTTAAACTATATATTTTTCATTATTTATATTTATCTTCAAAAATATCAAATTCATTTCATTTTTCCATAAAGTAGTCCAATACTTCAGTAACGTATAACAAAAATTTTATTTAGGGATAAAACGATGTGTATGCTAAATTATAGACGGGGGGGGGGGGGGTTGATAACAAACAAAGGTATCAAAGCCTACAGTGAAATGTTTACCATTTATTTCATACAACCAACACACACACCTGATAGTACATACCGTAGGTAATTTTCGGTATAATTTCCATGTAGGTTTAGGCATTAGTTGCTTCGTGGAATGAGTTTAAATATTCCTTCCTGATAAAAATCCTGTCTATGCGTGTTCAGCTACATTGTCGTGAAGTCATATGCTTGTCTGAATCGAATTGTCGGCTTTTTTAAGTGAGGGAAAGGCGAAATTCTCTTTCTTTACGACAACGCGCGACCTCACACAGCTCAGACGACCACGTCGTTGAAGCAGTTTCGCTGGGTCATCATCGACCACCCTCCCCACAAACCCGGACCTTGCTCCAAGTAAATTTCACATTTTTCCTCGCTAAAACTTATAACAAATTTTCTGACTAATATTCTGTTGTTTTCCACAATCACATTTAACAAACTACACTTCAAATTTTACGAATATTGATTTTAATTAATCTATGAATAATTTATTTTCGGAGAAGATTGCGTAAATTTTAATCAATCAATCAGGCTATATTTACATCTCACAGTGGGTCGATCCCCATTTTCCGTGGTTTAATCTTCGTAGAAGTAGGTTCTTTTGAGTTGAGATTATTTTTTTTTTGCGTTTCTTTGGTTGAACTGGTTGCATATCTAAGACATCGGCAAAGGAGTATCCTAACATTAAACTTATGACAAGAAAAACTATATTTGAGCTAATATTCACTGAACTTGTAAAATTCACATTTCTATATTTCAAATAATCAAGCCATTTAATATGATAATACGCCGTATATCACTGAAGCAAAGATAAATCTCATACTTATATATTTTTTAATTGAATGAGATTCAATTTACGTTATTAATTAAGCTTTGCCTGATTACTTAAGATGATCTGTTCTAAATGAGAATGAATAAATTATAGTCAATGTGTAGATATTTCACGATAATGTGACACCTGCAACACGTAATACTATAGAAATTTACAGGTCCTTTGATACATTAGCAGCGACTTTTCGGAGCAAGACCGTCGCATACAATAGTCCTAACAGCATTGTCATCACTGTCATGATTCAGACATAGGACAAAGCAATGCTAACCTATTGTTCGCATAAGTCTGTATGCCTGGCGCATGCGTTAAGTTCTGTGCTGCATTACGTCACGCAAAAGTCAGCATTCAATCTCACACCTTATGTTTAATTATGAAAACTTTTTGTCATAGGTTTACAACTAAACTATTTAAATCATGGAAGTGCGAAGTAGTAATTATCAAATTTATTACGTAACTAGGTAAAAACGGAATAATGACCATAAAGTTTTGAAACAGAATGATTTCACCATCTTATTTGATTTAATTAAGGAATCCTTCTACCAGTCTATAATTTTATATATCTAATTGTCTTAGTTAACGCATAGTTTATTTTGTAATGTTCGTAAAGAACTTAACAACTTAAAAATTATTTATTGTAATTTTGAATAAACAAGCTGATATAAAATTCATCTATGTAAAATAAAATCATATCCCTTATTTGACAGTCGTGTTGAAGTAAATTATATATTTTTTAAATTTTATTTGGATAAAAAAAGGAATTTCGTGCTAAGAAAAATACTACAATGTGTCTAAGAGTTTTTTATGTTTTAATCATGTACAGTCGCTAAGGAAAATTTTGTTGACGCGACTTTAATGCATCCATTAAAAAAAAGAGTTTCTTACGAGCTAATTAGTTTCCGTATATTTTTTCTCAGTTAAATTCGTAAAATTTTTAATTATATCCAACTAGTGAAGAGCATCGCTTTAAGCTTGATTTATAACCAGACTGGTAATAAATCATAATGCACTGTAAACAAAGATAGTGTTTTCAATAGGTTGATATGGAATGTGCATTTTCTCAAAATGATTTTCTTTGCACGTCAATTAACTGTCAGTACGACTGAAAAAATTATTAGATTGCGGGGACGGAGGCAGTTATGGCCCTTAATATACAAAATAAAGACCAAAGAAATATTATGACTAAAAGTATCCTAGGAACATTTGATGGTAATAAAAAGGACTGTATCCACTTCGTTTCCAATATCATTTCACAATTTTAAATTAATTAATTAGATGCTCACCACACCACATTAATGTAGTTGTTTAAACAGATTTGGAATTGTCTCAAGTATTTCTTTCTCCTAAATAAATTAAAATTTTGACCGTCAGTTCGTATTTTTCATTTATATGTTATTGTCTTTCTCTTCTTAACTTTCATAGTTTTATTGTGGAAACACGGTTAAAATTCTAATATTAATTTAAAGTATACGGATTGAATGTAACTTAGCGATCAGCTCAACAGAAAAGGCGCGCTTTTGTAGAATCAAAACTTTATTGTTAATCTACTACCGTATTTGTATGAACCCACGTGTATATGATTCAATGAAGAAATACAAGAACCTCGTCTGGTTTCAAATAAGCTACATCTGGACGCCAATAAGATGGAAAGATGACACGACTTCTGAATACGTCCTCATACTCCGCCATTTAGAGATGCCGCACCGTCTTAAACATTTATGGTGAAATTTACCGCAGCGGATTTGAAAACTTTCTCGTGAAGACCGAGAATAAGGGCAGCAGCTCGTGTAATCCTTCCTCTAGCGTTGCATAAGAACTCCGTCACGTAATCTGTCTCAGTAGGTCAACCTTCAATCTGAAGATGAAAGGAGTTGCCCTAGATTATGAATTTTATTTCGTTCTTCTCGATCTCAATAGTCCTTTCTGTTTTTACTACCTTTTAAGAATAGCCACGTAATACATAGTTTGTGGTTTATGTTTTCGGTGTAGAAGAAAAGTTTTTATTTGCTTAGGATGTAGACACAAATTGAAAAAATAAAAATCCCTCTTGAGCAATGAACAATTATCCCAAATGATTGCAAATACGTATAAAATGACTATGAGAACAATCATATTTTAAAATTAAAATACTCGAGTTTTCAGTTACAATAACGTACAGCTTGGTTTTTATTAATTTTATTGTTACATTTTGTAATTAAAAATATGGTAAGTGAAAATCTGAATAATAGTACAGAATTTTAAATTCAAGAATCTAGAGAAATCTTTCACAAGTTCAAGCCATAGATGCATACATACATACATACACCCTGGCGTTACAGCCCTTGCAGGGCTAGAGGCTGCCTCACTATCTCTTGCTTTCCTCCTCCATCCTCTTTTGTCCAACTCCTTCATATCTTTCTCTACATTCTCCACCCATTTCTTTCGAGGTCTGCCTACACACCTTCTTCCTCCCGGTTTTCCTTTCCATATTCTTTGTAGTAGGGATCCTTCCTCACTCCTTTCCACATTCCCTGCCCATCTAAGTCTTGCACTCAATTTGAAGCTCACAATTTTGGGATCACCATAGTGTTCATAGAGTTCTTTGTTAGTTCTGATTCTCCATTCCTCATTTTCATACTTAGGCCCAAAAATTCTTCGTAGGATTTTTCTTTCCCATGCTGCTATTCTGAATTCGTCGCACCTCAGCCTACACCAGGTTTCTGCTGCATAGGTCACTACTGGTTTAATTACAGTTTTATAAATCTTTACCTTTCCCTTTTTTGAAAGGTATTGAGATTTCAAAAGAGAAAGTAGGGCCCAGTAACATCTGTTCCCCATCTGTAGTCGTTCTCTAATTTCTTCTCCTATTGTACCATTTTCTGTTACTACTGAACCCAAGTATTTAAAACTCCGAACCCTATCAAAATTGAACTTCTCTATGGAGATGTTAGTAACATTTGCCCATCTTTCCTCCTTCCTAGATGCAATCATATACTTTGTTTTTCTCATATTCACCATCAGCCCTAATTTAGCTCCTTCCTGTTCTAATTGGGTGAACCTTAATTGTAATTCTTGGGCTGATCTGCTGATTAATACAATGTCATCTGCATATGCCAATATTTGCGTCATTCTACTGTAAATTGACCCTCCAGGTTTTAATACAACTTTTCTAACTGCTCTTTCCACTACAATATAGTGGAAAGTGTGTCACCTTGTCTCAGTCCTTGTTTAATATCGAATTTGGTGGATACTTCTCCTTGAATTGATACTTTCCCTGTGTTGCCATCAAGGGTCATCTGTATTAATTGAATCAATTTCCTGGGTACATAAAAATTAACCAATGTTTCAAAAAGGGCATTTCTATCAATTTTATCATAAGCTTGTTTGTAATCGATAAATAGCATATTCAGATCAATGTTAAACTCATAACATCTTTCCATAATGGTCCTTAGGATGAATATGTGGTAACTAGCAGACTTTCCTTTCCTCAATCCGGCTTAGTATTCCCCAACTGTGTTTTCCATGATTTTGTTTATTTTATTTGCTATAAGTGTTGATAATACTTTATATGCTACATTGAGTAGCGCAATTCCTCTGTAATTATCACAGTTGGTCTTATCCCCTTTCTTATGTATTTGTTGAATTACTGCACTTCTCCAATCCTCGGGTATCTCTTCATTAACCCAAACATATTTAATTAGTTTGACAAAGCGGGCTTTGAATTCTCTTCCACCATGTTTAAGGAATTCGGCTGTGATGCCATCTTCTCCCGGAGCTTTATTATTCTTCATCTGCCTTATTGCAGCTATTATTTCTCCTTCTTCAGGCATAATTTGTTGTTCTCCTATATAGTGTTGTGTTACCCTTCCTCTTGGGTCTGATCTTCCTTCCTTGTCATTTAACAGATTACTGAAGTGTTGTGTCCATCTTTCGAGTATACCCTCATTATCTCCAATCAAATTTCCTTCTACATCTCTACAGTAATCCGTTCTTGGCTGGTATCCCTTCTTAACTCGAGTTTTCAGTTACAATAACGTACAGCTTGGTTTTTATTAGTTTTATTGTAATTAAAAATATGTTAAGTGAAAATCTGAATAATAGTACAGAATTTACAATTAAAGAATCTAGAGAAATTTTTCACAAGTTCAAGCCATAGATGCAGTGAAATTAAATTATCAGGATGAAAATTCTCGACCGGACCAAGAATATAACCTGAGACCTCCGCTTACCGTACTTCATTGAGGAGCTCAAATATAGGCCTTCTAAGATTTATGATTTAGTAATTTGTAGGTGGGCTTGCATCAGGTCTATGTATCTGGAGTCGACACGGGTAGGTCAGTTGGTAGAAGTTCAGCCCGGTTAGATTCCTGGTCATTTTGAATAGTAGACAATATTTTTACGTATATATTCTGAATATCTCGTCAATTATTCTCACATCATTTTTAATTTTTTTTATGAATCACGTGATTAAATATGGATGATTATTTTCCTTATCATCAATAATCCTAATTGACTTTTTCCCAAATTCTAATCAGGAAACGAAATAACAAGTTATAATAATTATAAATATTATTATTCTATTGTAACTCAAAACAAATTAAAATATAATTTATTTCTCCAAAACAACACCAATCCCAAATTTTATACCTAACTATTAACGACTACAGAGACATACGTTCATCAAACAACTTAAATCGCTTAATTAAATATTTCTATAACAAATAATTGTTTTTTTATTTTTAGTAATAGGCCACATGTACTGAATTGATGTAACTTTCCCAAGGCAATATGCTTTTCTTCAATAGTGATAGGTTGGTACTTCCACTATTTTCACGCTAATTATAAAACTAAACTAATTTTTTTAAAACTTAATCTCTAAGTGTCAGTCACGCAACTACACGTGATATCACTCTGGTAAAGTCACGCCTTCTCATTACCTAGGCACCATCAACAGAATCACATTACACGTACTCGTGTGTTACATTATTTTAACATGTTTTTTAGGTAATGAGAAGGCGCGACTATTACACAGTAAAAAAACATTATTGATTTAGGGAGCTGTAATGCTAAAAACGACCTTGAACAGACAAAACTTAAAAAAAGGGTATATTTGAAATTAAAAATGCCGGACATTTCGACGCCGAGTAGCGTCATTTCCTGACGGCAAATAACTTAAGACTAGAAATTCAGCAAAGATAAAAATTGAGAGCCAAATAACTTAAAATAAAACATCATATGTATTGTTGAGACCTTCTGTGGCATGCTTAATATTAACAGTATTTGCATGATTTTTATTACACATCAGTATATAATGCATGTAATATAATGTTTTATTTATCTTTGTTTTTTGTTCCTTGTTCACTTATTCGCCATTATAAAAAAACGCTAATCAGCATAGAAACGTTCGGTATTTTTAAATTCAAATGTACATACTTTAAGTTTCTCTTTTATGAGTTTCTCTGTAAGAAGGTCGTTTTTAGCATTATTATTTTCAAAACACATTAATTTTTTGTTAATAATGTGGTAATGTTTTAGATTTTTCTTACTATGATTAGAAAAGTATTCATTAAATAATGTCATTGCCTTTGAGGCAAATACAAAATTGGGTAATGTTTTGAAGAGAAGAACCTATCAGAGAGACAGAAACGTTTTAGGTAACATGTAAAGGTGTAAAACAAAGTAATTATTATTCCGCCACGGATCCTTAAAAAAATAATCACTCTCTTCCCAAATAAAATAAGTTCTGTGGTAAAATTATTCAGCTTTGAAAGTTGTGAAAGTTTCATGAGTTAGATTGAACTAAGTTGGAGTGTTCGTTAGTTCGTCCCACAATCTTGAATAATTCATTTATTCCTCTTTATTAATTAGGAACTCCTTTATTTATTTGTACAAACAAACGTCAGGAATTAGTGTTATTGAGATGATTTTTATTAGATAAATCTCATAAAGGTACAAATATTGAAAACGTTATTCAATTAATTTATTAGTAAGTATTTTTAAACTGGTAATACGTATATATCAAATCGTTTATACCTTCGAATAAATGATCAAGATTATTACTGCGTATTTACACATAGCTTTTTCCATTTTTACTGTGTACCTTTCAACGGTTATTATCCAAACTATTTATTTTATCACGGAAAATTTACAAATCAAAGTAAACAGTCAACTTTAACAGTTGATTTTTGGAATACTTTATATTAGAAAAAAAAAGTTTTAAGTATCTTGAGAGGCCACTATTATCAGTCATCATATTGAAATTAAATATTAAATAGCTTTCAGGATATTGCAGAAAAAACAGGCTTGCCGATTTATCTGATCACTTTGAAGTATCTAAAAAACTAGGCATCCGATCCAATAAAATGAGTAATGAAGATTTTTCTCGAAGGGTTACAACCACACCCATCTTGGGATTGGGAAGGGATATTTAAACGGGAAGCTCCTTTTTTTTATTCCGTAATTGGATTCTGCAGTAAAGAATCTTATTATTTTTTTAATATTTTCGGAAATGGCGTTTTAATCGAAAGGAATGGGAAAGACTAATATACTTATCAATAAGTAATAAAAACTAAATTTATCGTTACCCAGGAACGACGTGACGAAGTTGCGTCTCAAAAAAATTAAGTGCTTTATTTTAGATAAATACAGGACTTTATTCATATTTTTTTATCTTAAGTGTATTTCTTAAGATATCCCCATTTTTCTGTTGTTCTTTCAACCTTTTTTGATACAGGTCGTTCATAGTGACATTTTTGAACGAAAGTACTTCCCTTCAATTTTGGATCAAATAAATGTAGATGTTTCTTGAGAACCCAAATCGGCCATAAAAAATTGGGGTCCCATCAAAGTAATACAGCCATTTGTGGTATATAAATAATGCTAAATGTCTGATTCGAGAATAATACGCACTCGATTATTTACAGAAACAAAACATCGGCATAAATTATTTTTTCGTCACGTCTTCAGTTAGAAATTTAACCTGAATAATTCATCGGACATTACACTATTATACATATTAATGTTTATTTTATATAATTGAACGCTATGATCTTTGAGTATCAGGATCTACGTGGTGTGGATCATTCACTATTTATCTAAATTCACAACACAATTCACCTCCTTTACGTGTTTATTTCCTTTGATCTATACTGAAATTATATGGTAATATTAGCTCCGTTGTTGAGCCCAGTAGATGTTAGTCGACCTTGCGAATAGGTTTAGTGCAAGTCACTCTTACGTCACCCTGATTGCGAACATTCTCCCCCCCCCCCAAAAAAATCCGCAGAATATACATAAAATTAGAATTAAAATAAAAGCAAATTTTAATAATGCGAACAATTAATTAATAATCAAAACATAATATTTATTATTTCTAAAAATAAAATTCAAAAAATTACTTTAATATTCTCTTACATCACATCCTTTGGTTTCATAAAAAAATTAATAACCAAGTATTCACTATCTTCTCTTTCAAATATCGTCTCGATATTTATACGAGTCTTTCATTTTTATACGAGTCTTTCAATTTTTTTTAAAAAAAAGAACCTTTTTACTGATCCTCCATGCAGGATTGTCTTTTCCTTCCACTAATATAACACACACCCGTCAGAGGTAATACTTTCTACACATTTATATGATATCTTCGTCGCATTTGTTCCATTATGGCCCCCATTCAGTTTTACCGCAACCAACTAAAACTATTTTTCCAAATCAGTGTCAAAACTTCGTGATGATAATTATATTTAATTTTTTATATATAAAAAATGGAATTTACTCAAAATTCTACGTCGTATGCAAAGTTAATTTCCGGATCAAAGATACTGCACTTATTAGACGTAATCGTCCTTGTCAGATGTATTCTTCAGATTGGTACAGCCCTCGAGAACAAAGTCAACCCTGTAAGAGGCGCAGGGCTTAAATGAAACAAGTGGGCCCCATGAACTAAGCTCAGTCGAAACTGTTTATCAATTCCTGCCGTGACTTCACAATGAATCGTTTCTCTCCACTGAAGCCGAAGGATCAAGTTGCTTGCTCACGACGAATGGCATGGCTTTGCAATCCAAGAGGACGAAAGCTGCAGAATCGCAGTGGGTGGCCAAATAAACTCGACTATCATTAGAAATGTTCTGGAACTTTCCTAAGTATTTTTCTAGGAGGGAAAAAGAAAACTCAGGGGGAAGGAAATCTAAAATAATGTTTTTAACGCAATTACCTAATCGTTGAATTTTTTAATTCCATAGCATTGACATTTTGTATCGTAATAATCTGTGGATCTTCACTTATTCGAATATTTCTACAACTTTCAGACTTTTTCTGCTTGACCTCCACATATTGCATAATCAACGTCTTTGACCCGTCAAGCCTGTGAGAGCTGTTCTCTCGCAGGCAGAATCTTTCTGGAGCATCCTCATCCTCTCTCCGTTTGCCTTCAGCCAGTTTTGAGATGTTAATGGTCCTGGTATCGCAGACCTTGAGCATACGGTAAGAGTTGTCCGCTAATCCCATTGGAATAGTCGGCCAACTGCCGCCTAAAGTGGCCCGGGGGCCTTAGTTAACCCTGGCTACCTTCCTCTAACCTTCCGATTCCCCCTTTTCAAATCCCTTCCTATGCTGTTACGGGGAGTTGCCACCACAGGCCTCTTACTCTAAACAAATGTCTATAATAAACTTTAAGTATTCAATTCGCTCTTTCCACAATCAGGTATTTATTATTTCACGTCCTCGTACGCATCTCTTTTAAAAGATTCAAAATTTAAAATACATGTTTTCAAATATTTAATTTAATTCTGTTGCAAATGACCGAATGAATTTACAGGCTACTGAATATATAAAATATAAAAATTTAAACGATATACGATTTATAGTTTTAAGTCAAGCTACAATGCTCAGATTTTTTATTTAGTTTCTAATATAAGTAACAGTATTTAATCAAAATAAATTTCCAAATAACTTGTTTTTTTGTATTAACAGATCAACAACAAGTTTACCTTCTTAGGGATGAGACGCTTTAACGCAGGTTTCCCGTCTTAAATTCACACTGCAGATAATTACACACAGGAGAACATCTTGTACGAATTTTGTATATGATCCCTGATGCTATGTTTGTATCAGGTTTCGCACAACGTATAATCAGTTACGTACTATTATAAGCTCGACGAGGAAACTTGCGACAACTTCTTTCTTTTGCAGCAAATCGCGTGCCTGTACTTTATGAGCACATTTACACGGAGTTTCGTTGACTTTTGCTAATTAGAATCCGCTCCAGGGAGCTGGGAGTGGGGAGGTCACTTTAATTATAAGCCCTCCTGTTCATAAATTAGTCAACAGAAATGACGGAAGGAGCTTGAAGGTAGTCAAATATCAATCAACCTTCAAGTAACGTAAACAAGGGGTTAACCATCATCATAGTATTACTAATAAATTATTCGTCATTTTACTATCGCTTTATTTTATTACCGTGAAATAAAAAAGAAATGTGATTGCCGTCGATGTTTCTGAGACCAAGTATGGGTTCTAGGTTGTAAGAACATCGGTTGTTAATTTAGACTGCGACCGTGCCTCAGATACGTTGTTAAAAAAGTATTATATTAAGAAATAAAGCTCTCAACTCGTCGGTTGCTACCAAAATAAATGAAAAGAAGTGGTTTGGCTGAGGATTGTTATCTGTCTTGCTCCCCGAGTCTTTTCAAGACTTTGCTACCCCGCGTGTAAAATCAAGGCACCGTCACCCGAGACATTTAAATGAATATATCATATTTTACTCTTTAAACGCTACAAAACCTAATAAACACAGAAGGATTATACCATATATGACAGAGTGAGCTCTCTCAAAGAAGACCGCACTAGCTCGGATCGACCAACGGTGACCAGACCTACGCCTCTGTGAACGCCGTGCGCCAAATTAAATTTATCAACGATACCAAACTATGTTGCGCGGGAACAATGTTGCCATATTATAAGTGATTACATGTTATCATTGGATGTGGTTTAAGCAATTTCCATATTTTTAAATATATTTTATGGGATCTACAGAAAATTCATTACACATATATAAAGCTTCATTTTGAATCGTTTAATGCAAACGATAATAATTTTACGAAAGACATTAAAATTTAATATGTTATAAACTTTTCATTTAGCCGTACTTTACAAGAACGTAATTTCTAGGAACTCACTGAGATTACCAGCTAATTTTGAGATTCTAAAAGAAGTTTCCATCAGTCGACCAGTATACAAGAACAGTTGTACGTTTGCGATTATTTAAACCTTAGTTGGTTCAGTCTCCTTCTGTCCTCACATAATTTAATCGATAGAAGTTTACATACTGACGTTATTCAATCGTTGATATAAATGCGCATCAGCTTACTTTAAAAATGTCCTCAGAATAAAATTCACTTACAAAAGAATTGGAACTTCAGTTTTATCTCTCATTCACTGAGTGACTGCGGCACACCCAATTCAAAGTAAAACTTAATTTCGCGGTATAATTCCCTAAAAGATGGGATACGTTTATGTTGAACAAAAGTTTGTTTCAATTTCCTGAAGAAATAAAAATATATACGAGTGAAACTTTATTCCAGGTCATTAAATGAACATAGTACTGCAAGTGCAAAGAAGCTTAGGATCTAAAATTTATGTGCATACATTTGAAGGCGCGAGGCTCACCATAAACATTCATCCCACACATAAAGGAGACCGCATCTTATTACGGAAGACGCTACGGAGCTTAGTGAAATTTAAAGACGTCACAAGTGCTGCCTCGTCGCCAACGTTTCATATGAAAGAAAAATTCTTATATGCTTGTGAAATTCTAAAAATATATGAATATTTACAAGCTGTTCAATAAAAAAACATGTATGCTTATAAGATGATGTGACCTTTATATGGAACAGACTACTAAAAATCAAACGTGGACAAAGAACGGATATTGTATATTAAAGAACGTATTTAAATGCACATCATCGTGGTCTCTGAAAAGATCCAATTAGGTTAATATTATGAACATACCAGTTGAGAATATCTAGTAATAATAATTCATTATTTATTCTAATATGCTAATAATATAGAATAGTGAATATAAGCGACTAATTATATTAGTTAGATATATTTAACGACCAATTAACAGACTTTATCATTTATAAGATTATTAATCGAAGGAATAATATCGCCATAAAATTACTTAAGCAAAATTTGTCTCTCATTTTGTGTTTTAATTAACAAAAAAATTAAGTTCCATTTCATTCTCAATCTAATTAAATTATGACAAAAAGAATTATTCTATTCCGGGTGATGTAAAGAACAATAAAAAATTTCATTGTATAAATTTATATAAGAAAAATCAAAAATTAAATATGTGTAATATTTACAGACTAAAATACAAAAAAAATTAAACAAATTACATAAATAAATTTATTCCATTTGTAAAAATATTTAGATACAAATTTGTAATCTCAAATATTTAATTAATTCGTGTTCTTATAAAATCCAATTTTTTATTTTCAAAATATTAAATACTTCACATATCATGAATTTAAAACTTTTTAGTTATCTAAGTTTTATAAGTTTAAAGAGTTTCTTTGTGAAATATTTCCCATATATGATCAATTCAATAATTATAATCAAATTAAGAAAATATAAATTTATTACAACTGTTAATATGAAAGAGTAACCCGATTATTAATAGTATTGATGTGAACGTAAATTTGACTTTCGTAATTATTTTTAAATATAAGGCATAACGTAACTTTCAATTAACACCATTTCTACCAAAATATCGTCAATTTACCTAATATCTTCGGTGAAAACACTGGTGATGATACATTAAACAACGTTCAGTGATCTTGACCATGAGCTAAATACAAACTGAATTTCGTTAATTAAGGTAAATACTTAGGGTAAGTGATTCATAAATTTTTCTCGTTTGGAAAAAAATATCTGGAACATAGAACATATTGTTGAGTCCAAACTATGTTGATAAACTACTAAATATCAGTTATATATTTGAAATTGGTAATTAACTACGATACAAAACTGTAACTCTGCAAATACGCATTAAAATTGTAAACAAATTTAAACTTTGCCTGAACTATCTGCTAAAGACGTTAATTTGGTGATTATGTAATTTATAAATAATAATGAAATTACGATTAAAATTTATTTACGAAAGTTATATTTCATTTATGAAGTTATTAATGAAAACGTACTCTGAGTTAAACGATTTGTTTGAAAATCTTAATCCATGTGTCTAACAAAATAATTCGCTACCTCACGGCCGGAAAGATAATATTTTCTTTAGTGATTTAATTTCTGATTATATATTACGCCTATGTTCTTTCTAATAATTCTATTCTCTTAATACTGCTGTCGAGAATTTTCTGTGCGTGATGAAAAACTGGAACCTCATGATAATGTTAATTATGGCCATCAACTAATTACCCTCATTACTTTACGTCAAGCTGACAATTCAAAAAAATTGGACAAAACCCTCAGATAAGTATGTACGATATTTACATTTTAATCAAATTTTTTAAGTAAATAATAAATTGGAACGCCCGTTGCAGGCTTTCTCATAATTAATATAAATTTAATTCAAGTCGTCTATGATTTGCTGGAATTTATTGATTAGTATTAATACGGTCGTGAGTATTATACTGAGTTTCTTTGCTGTACTGAAATTACCTAGGTATTAGCTGCGTTATTAAAAATATAACTACGCAAGTTAACTTTGTACGCCAAACTGTTTTCTAAGAGGTTTTAAAAACGCACATTTACCGCGACTAATTTTCGCAACCCTTACTTGAGAAGACACATGAAAAAAAAAACTATTTTATTGAGAATCGTATTTCGTACGCATGTTGTAACACATACATCTTTTCATTTTATAGAATATATAGAAACTATATATCGAAATTATGCAGTTAATAATTTTTTGGAAAATGTATGTGCAATTAAACTTAATACGTAAAAACAAGTATAGGGAGTCATGAAGTTTGAAACTTTGAGAACTTTTTGGTCAAATATTTCGAATTGATTACAATAATAATTTCACAATTGGTCCAAATAAAGCTACATTCCAAATTTCATCAATTTCAGTTCAGTTGTTCCTCCAAATTGTGCCCTATTCTTGTAGAATAAACAAGACAAATTAGTGTAATTGCTTAAACGCGATAGCTCATCGTAGAATCGTCATTCACATCTCAGTTATGAGAGCATAAAAAATATTATATTCCTTTATTCTCTTCAAATTTTTTATAGAACGCACGTATTTGTGAAATATATGGTAATACAAAGCGCACTTACAGAATATTAAGCATATCTCGAGCCTCCGATCGTATTAAATTTGTGTTGGGAAGAGTGCGGTGACATTGCGATCGCGATGTTCGATTCTTCGAGTTCTGTACATATTGTTTTTAAATCATGTATATTTTTAAGTTTTAAGTAATAATTGATAAAAGTCGATTAATATATAAATATTTACAAATACAGAAAGCTTTCACAATCCTTAAAAGTAATTAACTTTGATAAAATTTGACAAAAATTAATTTAATAAAAACCAGTTTCCGATTAAATTATTCAATTGTCGTGGGTTCCATATGTTGGCTTCTTAATATAACAACTGTTAACATTCTCAAATGAGATTGGAAATTAGCCAATGGATACCCGCGGTAATCCCATGTTGTTGAATAAGTTTCTTGACTGTTTTGATACAATGGTTACAACAATCGGCGTAATTGTAACGATCCTGTCACCTTCCAATAGTTGTAATGAATTTATCATGTTAAGTCCCTTTGGTGATTGTGTTTTCAGAGACACAGCATCCACGGGATGATGGAGGAGGAAAACGTGGTGCGACCTCACCAGGAGATGGCTCAACTCTCGCTGGACGAGAAGAAGTTTCTCCTAGCTGTAGAACGGGGCGACGTGGCGTCTACCAGGCGGTAAGATAAAAATCTCATTAATTTATTTTATTCATCCTAGGTGCATCTCTCCCAGTACCAAGTTCATGTTCCTTATATAGCAGTTTGGTGAAACGTCACAGTTTTTCCTCTTAACCATACTATAAAGTTATTTCCTGATACAGACGAGAGATTGCGAGAACTTAGAATACAGTATATTAATTGAAAAAAAAATCTCAGTAAATTCTGCCAATAACGAAAGATATTCGATAAACAATAATCACACCGTATTCTATACACAGGAAAACGACTAAATCTTTTACGGAGCTGTTACAAATGCCAATCAAAAGAACATTATTTTCCTAACTTCTTTATTTTATCATTATCATAATTTATACTCAACATTTTTTTTACTTCCAGGTTTTATTCATCTCTCATTTCCTTCAATGACTCGAAAAAACAAATAGTGTAGTACGAAATATGAGCTTTTCTCAGTGGCGGATTTACTGTCGCTATTTTTTTAATTGAAATTAATTTATGACACAAGCTAAGACGCCTTTAAATAGCCTGTGTGTTGGTATTAAAACATGCTGAATACAGTAAATTGCAGTAATTAATAATTATTAGTTTGATATTATAAATTCCTCGCTAGACAAATCTGTTATAAGTAGTAAAGTCGACTCAGTATTAAACAGTTTACGATAAAATTCGGCACAGTATTGCCTTGACTGCTAAATGAGATTAAAATAGGGCCAATCAATTTGGCTTCCAAATAATTTTGAAATTTCGCTTGTTAATTATTATTTTATATTATATACACTTCAAACTGTACAGGCTGAATTACTGGCATAGTAGGCTCAAATTAATCATCTTAGTTTGAGGCAGATTAACTGTCAATATATTTTTTACCCTTTATCCAATTTTTGTAATTTTCAAAATACCATATTGCCAGTGAACGGAAATAAAATATACTATAAAACTGTAATAAAGTAACTAAATTAATTATTGTGATCAGAATTATGTTTCTATAACTGTAGTATTACTTTGTAACTACGTCATAATTACCAACGTTTTCAAATTACCTTAACTTTTTATCTAATTTTTACTAGTGTATTTTAAATAATTTATTATTTATATTTTTGTATTTCTGTGTATGTTGTTAAAAGTATTTTCGTGTGTTCCATTATCATTCATGTATTACGTATGTATTCGTATTTTTGACTTGTCTGTCTTGTTTTCTCAGTAGAGAAAAATCATTCAGTCAATAAATGATTTAAATTCATGTATTTTAATTTAATACATTAAAGACGTTACACATTAGGATGTTATTTTAACCAATTTTTGAATTTATGAGATAATAAAATAGTTTAATATATTAAATGTCACATTTAACTGAAATTATTTTGCATTTATTTGTTAACCGATTAAAAATTAAATTATTTTATTGTTCTGCGATTTATTTCACGTTTTTACCTATATAAGTATAAGTTTTCCGCATATGTTACGGAAACTAAAGTTTTTGAAACACTGACGTGGGCAATCGTTCACTGACGCGCTGAGCTGTCAGCAGCGTTTTACATATATGCATGGCGTCTACAAACTTCCGGAACCTTCCCGCTTTGTAACTTTCCATTATTAAGTCACAGTGCCCATCGAAAGCTTCGTGGTAGTCTCGGAAACATGAGAAGCTCATAGTTGACTCTCTGCTTGCAAGATTGATATATATTTTTTCCTTTGTAAAATTTCTACAAGCTAAATAGATTAAAATGTATTACTAAAAGGCCTTTTAATGTCAATGCTTTATAATAATTGAAAAAATTATTTCATTTCCAACCTAATCAGTATGAGTATACACGTAATTAAATAATAATATGCATAACTTATGGTGATGGAACAATTACCAGTATTTAATTATTTTATGATATGCTCAATAAAAGTATAGAAAATAATTTAATGGAAGAAATTTGGCCTTAATTAAAATATTACGACTAATGAAGATAAATATATTTTCATATATCTATGAGCCTTCCATAATGTTACGTGTAATATGATGATGTGTACTTAAATAGTGAGATAGAAGGACGACCAGTAGTCTATGAACACTAATCAGTTTTCTTTAATGCTAAACCACAATTTTATCAGTAACTATTCGTTGAAGGAGGATTAAAGCAAATAAAACGTATTTATAACAGTATTCAAAAAAAAGACGTGAAACTCGACAGTTAAGATACAGCCATTTTGTCAAAGAAAACGTAACACATGTAAACTGTATTAAAAGGAATTTTAAGCATTCAGGCATTTGCTTGTCTTTGAAATTAGATGAAAAATAATTTTTGGCAGTTATACAAAAAAAAACTGGAGAGAAAAAAGTTAAATTGGTTCCAATACATTATAAGACAAGAACAAGTTTTATTAAATAAACAGAAAAATGACCAATTTGAAAGAAAAATATTCGTTATTATGCAATGTTCCACTTTTTATTTGAGTAACAATTCATTATTATTATTGGTTCAAAAATTTAAGCAAATGTCATAAATATTGTATCTTTAACAAATAAATTTTATTTATCTACTACAAAATCTAAAAAATATGTATAACTATCAATTTTTTAAAACCATTGAACCCTACATAAAATAATTTCCAACATCATCTCAAGATAAAATAAGAACCAAATTAGAAAAATTTTAGCATAAAAGTAGCATCTCTGCACAATTCAGGTTATACAAACTAGTTACACAATAATCTTGTTCTCACAAATAAATTTATCATAAATAATCCAAATCAAATATGGACAGGACTGATTATTTGGATAATGTCAATTCCATGCTGTCTGTTGAGTCAATATATGAAGTATGTAATAATAATAATAATAAGTTATTAATTTAGTCGTCGACAAATTCAAATCCATCCTTAAAAATGTATTTTTTGTTCGTTTAAAATACAACTTTTATCTGTCAAATTGGTCGGTTTTCTGTTTATTTATTAAATTATTATAGTCATATTAACTTATATATTAAATAAGTTTTTTTATATTTACGGGTGGATGAGTACCCACGACAGAAGAGATTCAGTGAGTGGTATATTTAGACAGAAACCTTTTAGGTGACGTCATATAATTGTGATGAAATTTAATAATAATAATTTTAATTCTCCGCCGTATATACCACTTAGCTTGAATTAAAAATTAAATTACTCCACCTGGGATTCGATCCATTGTGCGTCTGCCCCGCACGAGGAGACTCTGGGCACAGAGGCGCAGAATTTGACAAAATAATAAGGATCACACTTTAGAGTTCGTCTTCATAAATTTATCAGTCACTTTCAAATGAAAATTGTGAAAGACATTATTAGGAAAATAATTATAAGATTTACGTCTAATTTAAGTTTTTGGAAATGAATTTAAAGTTCCATTTCTGATATTCATAAAACTATAACCAACACGAGAGCCAATCCAAGTTCAGGGGTGTCTCATCAGGGTTGAAAAACTTTATTATACTATTTAACACTTCTTAGAGGAACACATATATTACAAACAATTTTACTTAAGACGGAAATATTTATAAATCGCTGATGTCTGACGATATTTCACTTAATATTTTTCTGTCATGTTTTTATTAATGTTTCGGTTTTAGTTGAAATCCTCGAGTTTCACATTAACAAAAAGTATGTAAACTATTTCCCTTTAATATTGTATCTTAAAGTTACAACACATATGATTCAGATGAAAATAATTATTTTTCTTTGGAGATAATTATTTCTGCGGACATGATTGAACCTGACATCATTTTGGATTTTTTCAAGTCAGCTCTAACCACGCAACTATAAAAAATGGTTGGTTGAGAATTAGACTGTTACTACTACATAAATTGCCAACTTGGAAACTCGCAAGTTCCTGTCATGTTATATGCTACATGATATTTTTTTTGGTTAAATTTTTCATATCTGTGGATTTATTATGCATATTTCAGCAATATGAGTACGCGAATCTTTGACTTTAGAAACTGTAGGAAACGTAGAAAGCTTGTTATACGCGAATCATAGTCTAATAAAGGAGACTGGTTTCATTGCGTATTGCGTGTTGCATTCATGAGGACGGATTCAATTTTGGTAACGAAGAGTGTATAGCAGCATTGGCGTGCTAGAAGCGGGTGTGGCTTTGAAACACAACATTCCCTCTGTGCTATCTGGACACACAGTGAAGAGAATGACCAGCATTGTGAATGAGTAAGTTGCATGTAATAAGCATAATAGTTTCATGCTGATTGCAGGTTTGCCATCGTCCCATTAATGAATTCATTACCTCACAACTCATGATAAATAGCCTTTTTGACTATGAGTTCTACAATATGTTTATTGTTAATTGTCGTTCACACATTCATAATAGGACCAACCTGTTTACCTGCAAGTACGAAATCCTATATCATTAAATACCGTTCGCTCTCATTTTCCGCACTCTGAAGTCTCTTAATCATTTCTAGACACGTTTGAGCAAATATTTAAATTATAGACTAATTCCACCCCTAATTATTCATCGAATTATGAAATATCTTTTATTAACTCTTTAAAGTAATATGCTTTATTTCAAAAAGTTTAGCAATTCCTTATCATAGTTCACCCTGATGGTCAATAGGAGGATCAATCCAAACATTCGTAGATTCAAAAACGAAGTCATTTTGTTTCAATATTTCTCAACTCTTTTTAACTGCAGCTATAGACGAAGAAACATGAAACATGTCGTTTGATATTTTGGGGATTTTTTATAATCAATTTACATTTACACTTACATTTACAGCTTAATATGGCCCCCATTATACCACTATACGCTTTCTCCTACTAGCAACTACAATTGTAATTTTTAAGTTTCTAATAAAGTCCAAAATATTCCATTCACCATAAGAGATAAGAATTTTACGATAGATGATATTTTACTTACTGGAGAAATTTGGAACCATAAAATTAAGTTTGATGATAGAGCATGCAAACAAGGTTTTTAGTGAATTTTTCCTTGTGCAAAAATAGAAATGATCTAACACAAAGGGAGTCTGTTGATTCTTCCGCGTGTCACTCGATACCGGCGTTTGTTGTCAGAGCACTTACGTCCAGATGAGATCTGGTAATTCAGTTTTGGCAGTGTAGATGAGAACAACATCAGAAGCTAGTCACCCGACTACCACTGTAGAAAAGAAGGTAATTATCTTTGTTGGTGTCTAAGTATTATATTAATCTCTGAATGATGATTTAAAAATTATTTCGTTTTAAAGGATCGTAATGATCGGCTAGCAGTTACGTGAGGTAGTATGGTGTATTCGTTTACATAAATTATTCATTGTAAGTTTCATACCAGCATCTTCCTCTACGATTCCTAGTCAAGCAAAGTCAAGTACGTGATCAGAAGGTTCACATTAAATTTTTGTGAGAATATTAAAATAATGTTTATTTCCTTAAAATAAAAACGTTCTACGCACGCAATTTAATTCCAGAATAACGTCAATAGTAATAATGTTTTAGGAAGCTAAATAATTTTCAAATTTTAAATAATATTATTTATAAAATAACTACATAATATCTAGGTTTGTATGTGTGTGCCGCATACAAATGTAAGCTCGCTGAGATATTTCAACTAAACTTTATACACGTTTTACTAACGATACAGGGGCAAACACTGTGAGGATGAGACATATTTATCTCCCGTAGACTTGGAAGGGGTTTGAGTTTAATTGTTAACGGATGCCACTGCAATGCAATCCATAGTGACTGCCGTTTGGACCTGTCTTGTCGGGCTACACACATGTGTAATGAAACCATAGTAATTCAATATCTGGTATATCCAGCAGGTACAAATTACTAACAAAATATAGCACTATAAATTTTATTATTATTTTTACAATTGTATAATAAGTATTTTTTTTCTTCATTTTTGTAAACGAGGATAGTTTTCAGATATTTATATACCTCTACTATCTGGCTGATACATCTTTTATGCTGCTTTACCGCTACTCGACTGTTTGGTCAACATTTCCCATGATCTTCTACCTGTCCATTCACAATACTCGAACCCTCAAATTAGACTTCACCGACAGCCTTCAGATATATACCTTTTTATAATGACAATTCACCGAGTGCTGCCCACAACGTGCCCTCCTTAAGACTTGTCACTGGCAGTGCAGGTTTGCATTATAAATTTATAATTGCTTGCTCAGTTGAAAAGTAAACGTATAATAAACGACGTGACATCTCATACTCATCCGCGTTATTATATGAGTGTCCAGCGATGCTCAGGCATTTATTTAAATTAGCTCGCAGTAGGAATTGATTCGACACTAACCTCTTGGAAAGCATTTCATTTAACCAGCATCATTAGCGCCAGGTTTTGGAACATTTACCCTTTAATCCTTCGGCATCTAACTTAAAATAAACCAGGATGATGACTGACTGTCATTTTCGGAAATTTTTCTTCTACAGAAAATTAAAGAATCTAGACGAAGTAAAACAGGAAAAAATACTCTCACACTTACTAAAGTCTAAACCTACTTCCTCTATCTTAAAGTAGTAACGAAATGTATCCTTTAACTAAATAGAGACCAAAATATAGCTGGTACCCTATAAAAAACAAAACTTTTCCCGGTAATTTAAGAGGTTCGAAAATACTCCTGGTTTCCTTTTGTCAACCGCGACCACATCCACGATGTTGAACAAAAAAATTCATCAAAAAAACAAGGTTAATTTGAAAATTAAACTCAGCGACTCCTATAACCTCGGAATCTATGCCAATATTAGTCTTTTCTGCATTACTTTTTTATATAAATCCCGTCCACCACCACCCGTACGGTAAGGGCGCTTCCCTCTCTTGCCTTTTGGAGTTGAAATTAGACACTTAAAAATTGTGGAGTGACACTATCAAATTAAGAGACACCAACAACGTTTTAATCAACGCTTATAATGGCCGTTAAGTTAATTTTTGAATGCTACCCCCTTCCCCCCCCCCCCTCCGGATGATAGGTATGTCTTAATTTCTCGGTGTTTCTTCCTGGATAAAGTTTGGTAGAAATTTTCTACGCTTTTAAGATTTTAAGCGTAAATTTGTTTCACCTCCTGCCACCTCACTCCATAGGACTGAGCTACAACTTAACCCGTATGGTAAATATCAGAATTAAACCCAGAAACTTTCATAACCCCAGATTCAGTATCAGTCTTATTTTTTTATTCATTACTTTTATGTTGGTCATTACGGGCTAGAATAAGAATGGATTTCCGATGGATCAATAAATTTTCGAACTGGATTCCATGATACCATAAACAATATAGAGTACTGTCATCGCACGAACATTAGGAATTCCAAAAAAGGCCTAAGCGAATGGAATCAATTCAGTCTAGAGCATTCAGGATCAAAATGGGTATAGTTAAATTGTATCCCAATTCGTTAAAGGCCGTCTGTATTGTTGTTCCATTCTTTTTCTTTGTTCGTGTGAGTGTGTGTGAATGTGTAGTCTATCGCTATCAAAATCGTCGCCATTTAGAGTGGCGTGCTGTACCACGAAACCGCCGGGTGGGTTTGGTGTTGTGTAGTGGTTAAACCCGAACCTTTCCAACACATGTCTGTGGTTTCAGTCATGACCGAATTTCGTTTTAAAAAATTACGCCTGTTTCCCGTTACGTCGGATTTCGTGCGAAATGTATGACTGTACTACAGACCATTACATTCAAAATACATTTTAACCGCAATGTTATTCAAAGTCAAATTAATTATCTACTATTATGAACACGAATTAACTATATCCAAATTTGTATATGTACCTGGATACATTTTTAAAAAGGCACACGGTTTAGTTTACTAGTTTTTGTGTACTTATTACTGGTTAGTATATCAATTATGTTTTTAAGTACTGTATTACTATGTTTTGATTATATGTAATGAAATTATTGATATTAAAATTAGTTTCCAAACCTAATAGTCATTATATCCTTCGACTTATTAATGATATTCTACAATAGTTCAAAACTTGTAAAATACGTTATGATAATGTAATGATATTACATTACCGGATAGTTGCTACAAATTCTTTGTTAAAGTAACTGAAGGAAATACATTCAAACTAAGTTTATTCTCGAATAATAATAATTATTACTTCATTATAAAAAATGTGTACTACGCATTTCCATCCGTCTTACATTTATTTGATTGTTTTAATTAATTATTAATAATGAAAACATACAAAATATTCCCGAGACACCACCCAGACTTCATCTCTACACCATTTTGTGCATTCCTGCAATAAGCTGGTGTTAATACGATAAAACTAAAGACTATTTTGATTTGCGCTGTTTTATTTGACGCATAAACTAATGCCATCATCCATTTCCTTAAGTTCTAAATATAAACTTTTCTAAGATCGATAATTAAAGATAAAAATGTTTCGTAAATAAATTAAATGTATTGTACTAACCGCTGTATGTAAATAACGATAAGTGGTGTTTGTAGTCTTCGGAACAATAAAAAAAATATTTTTAATTACTATAGAAAGCGTCATATTTGAAGGCTTCTTGATTCAGTTTTTTTTCTTCGCAGGTGCATCCCCCCCCCCCAAACTACACCGACCCCCGATGTTCGATGCCATAATGTTTTGATTATATGTAATGAAATTATTGATATAAAAATTAGTTTCCAAACCTAATAGTCATTATATCCTTCGACTTATTAATGATATTCTACAATAGTTCAAAACTGGTAAAATACGTTATGATAATGTAATGATATTACATTACCGGATAGTTGCTACCATCCGTGTGTCAACCACAGTCGTTGCTTCGTTGCTGTTTTTTTGCGAAGTCTTATTTTCTCCTAAAACTATCATTTATAAAAATTTTAATGTTATTGTGAGCTTTCTTTAAATATAAAAACGTCCGTTTTAAATTAAAATAAACAATTACATAATGAAAACTGACGAAAAACAGACAAAATATGGTGGTAATAATATAAATATTACACAATATTTGTGCAAACTTTGTTGCTTTCTTCAAGTGTTGAGATAAGTCACACCTTTCAGAAGTTCACGCGTCACAACCCAGGTGACGTAAACAAAACTATAAAGTATCATAGTTGATGTTGAGTTTTATAGTATACGTTTCTACAATAATTGAAATGATGTTAGATTTAATATAAAATATTTCGGATATATAGTGGTATTTAATTTCATCAGATAATGTTTTTAATTGGCTTACTTTTTTCTTCTGTCAATACCGAAATTTTCGTTCATCTTTATTGCAAATTATGCTACTTGACATTGAAATTATATCTTTAACTTATTTATTTAATCCAACTAATTATCCGCGTCAGAAATGAATCTGAATAAAATACTAATATATACACTCCAAAATAAAATATTCTAACTACGTCCTATTGAAGTTGTTTATGTTAATTTTTTCCCCTGATAGATAGTAGTTAATTGTTTCTATAATTTATTACATAAAATATTTGAGTTCTCAACGGCTTGTTGTGCACCATAATTTATCATAACCAAATATTCATCTACCAGCGATGCGGGAAAATGTTCACTAAAGTTGTTGACACACATGCTACGAATTGTTAATTAATATTTCTATTTGTCTTTCATGAAGAAACTAATAAGTGTCTGTAAGTTTATATTGCTGGATGTTGTCACAATTAGTCATGCAACTAAAACACTCACTTCATATTAAAAACAATAAATAAAATTCAATAGATTTACGTTCAAATAACCTATTATTTATTGTTTCTGCTGCTCCGACTTCAGTTCCGTAAGCTCTCCTGAATTTATTTCACGTGAGACATACCTCACCAATACAGAATTAATGCCAATTATTTTTGATCCGTTAATGAATGCGAATTTGCCCATCTAGGATATGGAGCCCGAGTTACGTCATAAACTTTTCCCCACCTAAGCACCTTGCGTTCATTATATTACTGAGTACGGCTTTCCATTAATTAATATCAAACTAAATATATATTACCAAGGCTAACTTTCTGTCACCTGTACTGGAACTCCTATTAAAAGACATTGGGATTTTTGAAACCATAGCTATTTCTTTAATATGAATCTCATTGAAGGTTCGTATCCAGCAAAATTGAGATAATTGAGGTACCTCTTATGGACTATAAGTCGACGTAATGTTAAACATTATGTGTTGTAACTCCATTCTTTTTTAAAATATTACAGTTAATTCGGGAATGAAGTTTATTGCTATAATATATACTTAGGCATATAATTTATTTAAATAAGACCAACCAATAGAAAAATAGTGGTTTCAAAGCGTTTGTAACTTTATGTGTAATATAGTGCTGTAATAATACATTCTGATGGAACCACTCGAATTAAATGGCTCCACAAAGTCGAATTCATGGTTAACAAATAATTTTCGGGCCATAAAATAGCAATATTTTTAACTTGAATGACAATAAAATCAAAGTTCATTGACATTAAATTAAATTCATTTTGGCTTTACCAGAGAATTTTTGTAGTAACCTATTCGTTTAGTCACTGTCAAAGTATTACTTTCTGAGTGACCCTATAGTTTCCTTTTTAAAAAAATAATTGTAGCTTTATTGATGTAAATCTATAAAATTCGTAAGATAACATACAAAACATTAATCTGTTTTCCTAAAAAGGAAAAAAATAAACAATACTGTAATCTTTTATGTGGATTTGTCATTGAAACTCGGCATTGGAACTGATAATGTACTATTAGGATATTAATAAGTCACTCAAAGGATACATATTTATGCAAAACAATTATAGAAAAAGTGCAATAAATTGTTTTATATAAGGTTCTATAAATGGGCTGTTGAAAATTCTAGCTATATTAAAGATTCACAATCAGACGTGATGATGTATAAGTGAATATTTTTTTGTTAAAGATTATGTATGATTTTTTATTAATTACACATGTCCTGAGACAAGGAAAGAAATAGATGGAAAATGAAGACAGATTCACGAACTGTTAAAAGATTTTACGGAAACAAAATTTTGGCAACCTTAGTTACAGGCACAAATAATCGGGAATATTTGTTAGTAACTTTTATGAACAGTTTTACCAATTAAGGACGCGTTTTAATTCAAATATATTCAGGACATTAGCTTGAGAAACCATATTATAAAACGTTGCAGGAATTTAACATGAATTTTTTATATATTTTCAGACTATACAAGTAACTGAACACTAATTAATCTGTTTTATATTTAGGAGAATGAATATTTATTAAGACAATTTTCCTGTCAACTAAATGTGACAGTGATTCAACAATTGAATAGACGTGACAAATGAAACTGAAATTTGCTCCTTTTATCATTTCCTGACTTATTAAAAAGTGGCATTTTATACCAAATTGATTAATATATGTCGTTTATATTTTATCTAGAGAGATTCCAACATGTTCTAATATTAGGTAGAATTAAATAATTATTTTTAATTATCACTGAAAGAAATGAAAAATGAATTTTTCATCACAATTATGTGAATTCAATTTTCTGTATTTAATTAAAACGTTTTTTTTGATTCCACAAATATTAAACATTAGTTTATACACTCAAACATATGTGTTCATTATTTCTAAATTTATTTTACTTGTGAACAATAGCACTTGGTACATGCTCACATATTACATGTCCTCGTCGGGAGCGCTAAAATGGTCTCCGGCGGCTGAAGAAAATATGAGGTCCCAAAGTGGGAGGGAAACTTCCCTTACTTCCTTCCTGCACACCTTCTGTTCCTTGTTCAATATCTTCCAGACACAAAGGGGCGTCGCCTAGCCACGGAAGCTGCCTCGGCTGCCGCAAACTTAATTGCATTAAACCATCCGCGATTTGAAGCCAGAAACGTTTATTGTCAAGTAAATACGCCCGTGTAGGTTCATTGTAGAAGCAAGCTTAAAAGTGTCATTTAATTATCTAAAAGACTTGGCACTTATAATTCATCATATCGGTTATAAGAAGTGTTCCTTTCAAAAGTTGTGAAACTAACGAAAAGCTAACAAATAAAAGATTCATCTAGTTTGACAAAGGCTGTAAATAAGTATTTTTCGAGTATTTCATTGGGTGGGTAAGCAGAAAGGAAAGGCGAAAAATTAGAGAAGAACCAAGGAAATGGAAAAACAAAATAGGAGATAATTAAATACCTGAAAATGATTCGTCTTTACTGTGAAACTTAAAGAACCTGTAATAATTAATGTAAAGTAAATAAGTGTATTAAGTTGTCGCTAATGACCAAGAAGTTGATGTGACTCAAAATAAAATAAATTTAAAAATATAGGAGAGAAACAATACAGGCATCCCAGGCAGAAAGGTTTTCTTGAGAGAAGTTGATATCCACGGAGAATTAAATGATTCGAAGTAAAAATGGATAACAAGTTAAATAAATTATTCCAACGTTTAGAACAGCAACGAAACTCTTTTCGTTATAAAGGAAAGAATAACATTGAAAGCCCCATACTAGAGTCTGAATACTCGCGTAGACTTTCTATATAAGTTTAAGTCCCAACATTTAGCATCCGAATGACTCTGAATGTTAACGTCATTTCGTATTCAAACTGATGACGTCGTTAGCGTGGAGTTCCAACTTCTTACTTCGCACGAATCTCATAGTAGATGTGCTGAGTGCCCCTCGGGAAATCCGTAGTAGTTTCCGCTTTTCTTTCGTCTGCTGTGGAATACTTAGCTCAATATTTGGCATATAGAGGCCAATTGTGAGTAATAAATCCAGTAATTTTAAAAAGTAGCACAGTTGATCTTTGATACGTTGGTTTAAAGAAAATAAAAGAGTTCTCGTGGTGGTGGTGGTGGGTGATGGGAGGACTTTTAAAGGTGGGGACTTTTAAAGATGATGTAATTTAGTTTTTTGTTTATAACTCTAAAACGATTCCTCTCACGTAAAAAATGTTCCAGGAATATTTTTTTAGAGTAACATTCTACATGACGGTAATACAGATGGTGGCAACTCCAATTTAATAGCATAGGAATGGATTTGAAAGGGTAGATGCGGAAACTTGAGTTACATAGGGCCCCCGGGCTATTGTTAAAAATCCTTCCCGGAATTCGCCTAAACGTGATGCAGGACAAACCCTAGCAAACCTGCATCAGGTAGGTCGGGCATTTGATACTTGTCCCACGCCCTTCCGATGGCGATTTGCTGTGGGTTCGCAGAACTCCCTTCTCCGTGCCTCGATCAGTTTAGGAGGCAGCCGGCCGACTGCGCTTCAACTTTTATACAAAGAAAATTTTCGCTATTTTTGGAGCTAAGAGCGATAAAGTAAAAAAGTCACCATTAAAGACCTCTTCTCCCTCTAACCCTCACCAACAGCAGTTCTTTAAACTAACAAACAAAGGATAAACTGTACATATTTTCTAACTCTGGGATTTATTTATCTCAATTTGCCTATATATGTCTAATTTGTCATTTATTTGTATCGATTTGTCTAAATTTACTGGGCTATATCGATTAAACAACCGTATGTGCCTTTCTCACAATTATTCTTGCCTTAACTCCTAAACTACAAAATAAAATAATATTTTCCCTTCAGATGCCAATAAATGAATCGTGCAATAGTATGGATACTGCATCAATCAATAGTGTACAGGATCGGGAAAACAATTTTTTTTTGCATTAGTTTATTTAATAATCTGTTTTGGAAAGACATGGCAATTTCTAATAAATATTTCTTACGAAAACTAAGACAGAAATAAAGTTGGACAGATTAATTCCATTGTATGTTTTGGTTACGTCCTGCTTAAATTAAATTAAAATGTAAGAAATTCACTATGGCTTAAGAAAGTAAGCATTTTCGTCCATATTTTCAACATAGTTTTGAGAGAAACATTTATTTTAGTGTATCAATATGGAAGCAATGAAAAACAATGTTCAAACATTTTTATGTGATACAAGTCACCATTTGCGAGAAAAACGTTCCAAAGGAACGTCTGAAATAAATTTCAGCAAGTCCATTCCTTCCAAATAAGAAATTTTCTCGTTAAATTTCATGGCTGTAATTAATTTAATTCTTATAAAAGTCGTAATCTCTCAACATATACATCTCTGGAGACAGGAATCTTAAAATATACAAGATTAATTGTAAAAAAAGAAAAGTCTAGCAATTATCGAAGTTCAATAAAATTTCATAAATTTGGTCATTACTTTTTATCTAATAAACATTTATTAGAACCACACACAAAGAGTAACATTTTAAAAGCGTGTTAAAAGGCAAATTTATACAGCTCTTTCATGTCCAGAATTACTTTGAAGTAGTTTTAATACGAAAGGTTTTGGGGGTTGCTTCTGGCTGCTCGATTTAGAACATAAACGGAAATACTGATATATGAAAATAATGTATGCATAAAGTTAAAATTCGCCATTGTTTCTGTTGAGATACTTTGCATACCTAACTGCTACGAGGTAGTAGGAAAAGTTTTCATTCGTGGTATTGATGAAATCAGAAACAAATGGTAATAAATATATAATGTGCAAAGTGAAATATATAAGCAAATTAGAGTTAGTTGCACAGTAGAAGACCCAGACTAGTAACAGTCTTTTATTACCTAAAAACACAACTTCTCTATTTCTAAACTACATTTCATACCAAAAGGGATTTTTATATTTGTTTAGTCAATATTGTTTCGATGAATAAAAATTAAATGAATTTTCGATTAAATTTTTTGACCATTTACCCGGGTTGTCATAATTGAACCCAGCAATATCCATAACCCCGAAATAGACTCCAATATCGGTTGTTTTGCCTTATTTTCTGTAACGCCCATACATCCATATCACTAAAGATGCCGAAAGGAACTGAAATTATACAAAAAAAAATCTATGAAACGCTATTTCTCATTGACGGCGAAAACCTTTCTATTAAAAATATCAGCTGTTTTTACATGTTTGAATACATCCCCTCCCCCCATCCCCACCCCTAGGGGTTAAACGGCAACTAAAATCAGCGATATCCATAACACCGGATTTGATTCCAATCTTGATAGTTTTTTCTTTTTCTTTTTTTTGTAAAGTTCCACCACACGCACTCTTAAGGGTACTCCGCTCCTATGCCGAAATGGATTGAAATTATACACAATTAACATCGAAAGAAATACTATTAAACTCATTGACCACCGAAAAATATATATTCGTCACAAATATTGGAAAATGCTTGAAAATTTCCATCTCCGTTCACCCCTTCCCTGGAAGTTTAACGGAAACTTGACTAACGTCATAATTAAATTCAACGACATCCGATAACCGACGATTTGACTCCAATCTCGATTATCTTCGCCTTATAATTTTAACGCATTCTACCCCTACCCCTAATGATGCTCCCTTAGTATGCCGAAAGGAGTCTAAATTATACACAAAACTCATCACTATCAATCTTAATGACCCACAAAAATAATTATCCGACACTATTAATAGCCGTTTTAGCACGATTAAAAATTTCCACCACTGCCCACCACTTTCCCAGAACGTGATAGACGTGTCTTAGCCCCCACCGCGTTTGTTTCCGGTTAGAAATGAACACGTGTACGAAGTTTGGTCAAATTTTTTCCACGGGCGTTTATTTGTATGAGGAACATGCATACACTCAGACGTATCGCTTATTTTACTTATTAGATGATATATCTGGATGATCTACAGTTTTGAAACATATTCTCCTTTTTTGCTTATGAATGCATTTTACACCTAATGAGTCGTGAATGCTAGAATGAAAGTTCGCCTGTTATATTTGTACTAAAAATTTTGAATGTAAATTTTACTCATTAAACAATTAATGTAATTGATATTAAGATTTTTCTGACTAAATTGGTCATCAATTATTGTATTCATTTTCAGTATTGTTTTGAAATAATAGGCAGTTAAGATACATTTTAATCTTAAATAAATTAGATATAAGGTATAGTATTTCACAATATAATTTTTTTGGTAGGCAAAGTAAACATAAAAAATGGCGACTGTCAGAAATACACATCATATTAAATTCAAAATCTAATATGGAACTAATTATTGCGATATTTTGTTATTATGTTTGTAGATGGTCAAATGGAGGAAATTAAGTTTACTGGAAAGAGAAATAATACGTGACACCTAGCATTAATAGTTAAAATTTAAACCATCTACATGCTTATTATAATTTTATCTGTTAGTATGTAATTATTTATAGTAAAATGTGTAATAATACAGAAAATATCCTATTTTTGGATTCTTTATAACACACAAATTGGGGAAAGGTAACGAAACAAAATAAGTGGAAGCTATATTGAAATTAAAGAAGGACAATCAACTCACTCATTTAAATTTAATTTAATTAACACTAGTTTTACAATTTATATTCCAATATATATATTCCATTAATTATATAATGTGGGAAACAATAAATTCCAGTAAAAAGTTTTCTTTTGATTTAATGAGTCGTCCATTTTTCGTAAGTCTTCAAAATATACGTGTTATAATAGACATAACGAACTAGTGTGAAAATTGTTTCGCTAACCAGTTTAGTTTTTAAAGCTGCTATTTAATTGCTCAACTTCATGTTCTCAGCTCAGTGGCAGAGTGTTTTAATTAAGATTAATTACCGGTCTCTGCTTAAACGGGTTTCTAGATAGACTTTTTTTTCTCGGGCTTACTAAGAAACTTGGAGAAACTCTGTATGTAATGGGAAGAGAAGTAAAATTTTAATGTATCGTTGAAAGTTCGTCTGGCAGCGCTACGATCTCAAGAAGTAGAAAACTTTGAAAAGAAATTTAATGACGATAATGCAATTAGTATGACAGGGAAAGTATTCCGCGCATTCACAGAAACATTTAGAAAGTTTGTCCTGTGTAAGAAATTGTGATTACAGTATAAGCTTATTATTGATTTTTAAAAGACGTGTTAATTTCCAAAAATGTACAATTAATAGATGATGTACCCTATTTCGCAATGTATTATACTACAATACTGCTGTGGATTAAACTTATAATAAAATATTTACGCCGTACATAGATCTTTGATATAAAGAAACATCTCAAACTCAGCTTTTAGAAGGTAATAAAATAGTAGATTAATATAACTATATAACACCATAATAACTGACTTTATTTTTATTTTAAGATCGTAGTGTGTATTCTAGATAATAAGATAATGGAACATTTTTTCATTTATTTCGTAGACAGGCTGTAGTAGGGTAATCCACGCGGTATCCACTCTTCTTTAATAGCATAGGAAGGGAATTTGATTGCGGGAAGTGGTAGGGAGAACAAGACAATCAAAAGTTGACTATTTTACGGATCCTAACAGTATTCACCTCAAAGTGATGAAGGCCGAAGCCCAGAAAACCTGAATCAGGTAGGTCGAACTCTCGGTACTTGTCCCACGTCCTTCCGATGACGGGAGTAGGGTTTGCTGGGTGCACGCAACATTCCCTTCTCCATGTCTCAACCAGTTTAGCAGAAAGCTGGCAGACTGTCAAGTTATACACACAGTAAAAGGCTTTAAATTCCTTCATACCTTAATTAAATATACACGTATATAAACTGAATTAATTTAAATTGAACAATATAAAATAAAAACTAACCATAATAGAGAAATTTAATTATTGTACACTTTCAGGTTCACCAAGTAAATAAAAAGAGAAGTAGTAAATATTCAGGACTAAGAAATAACATAACATAAACACGTATGGTAAATCTTATATAATATTTTAAGAAGTTTAAGTGTAATTAGAAAAACAACTCCCTTGTATGCTCCTTAATAAACTTATTTCCTCTGGAAAATTTTATTCCCATTCAGAATTATTTTTTGAGAATTGTTGAAAATTTCACTTTTCTTTATATTTTATTCTCCTAACTGAGTTCTTTACTCAGTTATTACAAACGAGTTGCAGTCGTACTGTTATTTTGTGAAAAGTAAATAGAAACCCAATAAATTAATTATAAATTTGATCCTCAGACTTTGGTATTTTTAATTATTTGTCAGCTTGTGAGGGAGTTCTCTCTTATTGAAATCAGCTGTCGTCTCAAATTTAATTAAGGCGTATGCTTTATTTACACCGTAGATCCAATTTAATAAGAAAATATTCCCCAATTATTTTCTCCGAATTAAGTTTAAGGAAAATTTACAGCAGGATACAAATTTTCTCCAACATTTAGGCACTATGTTGTATAAACCATAAACGAAAACTATTTTATTGAGTAATTTACTGGAACACTACATTTATATAAATTTAATTTTCTTCGCGCGGTCACTCTATTGAACTTTTCAATAACAAATTCGTAATCTTTAATTTTCGTTCAATAATTTTTGTTTTTAGTTATGTCATTGACATTAACGAAACATGTTTTTAAGAGTATATGACTGTCTATATAAATTTTTATTTCTATATTCAGACAATTCTCTTCATTATTTTGTTTCTGTTATTAATTTTGACATACTCCTCTAGAGCTGTTAAGTCCTTTGATTCCTTACTTCCCATCTTTTACATAAATGTAACCCTTCATCGTAAATTCAGCACAGTGTATTCTTATGCTATCTGCTTTTGACTTCAAGTATGTTCCAGTCAAAATTCTTCTTGTTAAAATAATGATCAACGTTTCAACCTCACTTCTCGTGACTTCTATTTTTCTTCTAATTTGTTTTTCTCATTTCACCATCCATCTCTCTTTCCCATTATTTCTCTCCGACTTTACATTTATCCTTTCACTGTCCTTATTTCTATAAATCATTTTAATTTATTTCTCCTTAGTTTTAGTTCTTATATGTTGCAAAATTATTAGTTTAATAACACTTCAAAATTGAAGTATTCCTATCATAATAAATTCTAATTTCTATAGAGTAATTCACAAGAATGTTTTAAATAGCTTCGTATTTTACGTGCATCATTATTTCATGTAGTATCACCTATATTGGTTAAAAACTCGGTCATAATATACAAAATGTACGAGGCAAAACTAAAGTTTACCGCCACATTTTATTTACATGTAAAAGTGTTTATAGTGCAGTTTCCATTTCAGTTCGGTCGACGTTCCGTGACACGTTAAAGAAACAAAGAGTTTGCCAGCATTGCATTTTACTTGTCAATGGAAGGCTTAACACCTGAGCCTTGGTACCGATCCTCTTGTCTCGAGTGCTCGTCGTCATGGTAACCGAGACATGATTGCGATCACACCACAGATAGGCTTTGCTCTTTACTCTTCGCAAAAAAACGTAGAGAAGGCGCCTTCCGTGGCGACTAAACCGAAAAATTTTCCTCAACTCAGCATGCATAACGTATTTTTTGCGCCTTATAGTCACCGATTTTCAGTTTTACATACTGCCCGTCCAATACACACACAAATTAAAGAAAACAAACCGCTTAAATTACATGAGTACATTTTTTGTTTGCATAAAAAACAAAGGTTTAGAGACCAAGTTGTGAATGCAACTCAAAATAAAAATAAGAATAAAAAATATGTATGCCCTTTATTCAAATACTGTACAACTAAAACATGAATATCCGATTTAGTTATACGAGAATATTAATAAAACATTGCAGAAATTATGTAAACAAAGGAATAACATCGTTAAAAACAGTTATATTGTTTAATTGAATTTTGGACGAACTTACTGGTGAGTATAAGAAAGACCAATTTTAACAAAATAAAAATAAAATATATAATAGATAAATAATATAAAATCACAAATACTTTTTATATTTCTAGTGTCATTTTTTATATTAATTACCCTATGGTTAAATCCGATGTGTTTCATTTCACTCATTAACCTCGGAATAGATTTGCCATCATCGTCTAAAAATAATAACAACCCATTCAATTCTATGATTTTTCAGGCAAATATGTTTAGTTAAAGCTTAATGTTTCTGAACAGTAAGTTTAAAATTATAAAATAAGTTATTTAATTCGAGTTTTTAAAGCTCGCTTTGTCTGTCCTACGTATCATGCATTGCAGTCGTTCAAAAAAATCTATTTTATATATTAAATTATGTTTTCCAAAATTTTGGATGTGATATTTCAATCTTTTTTCTTAAATTAAAATATTAAATGATAAAAAATCAATTATAATGGCATGCGTTTCAAATAGATCAACAATTTTTGTATTTTTGTTTACCAAGTACGGTAAAACAATGAAGCTCGTAGAGAATTTTAACCACATAATAGGGTGTTTTGTCATTGTAAATGAAATTTTTTTATGTTCATGAATAAACTATTGGGGTATAAATTATTGAACAGAATGTTAATAATTTTTCTTTCATGAAAGAATAAAATTTGATAAACCTGTCAACTAAGTTGTAATACAATTATATTATATTTTAAGAATATCAACTAATGTTCAGTTGGTATAACTTTATTAATCAATAATATTATTTCATGATAGCTTCCTGTGGCTACTTTCGTTCCACACCCACAATTCATCAATTGAACTTTAATGTCAATTTACTAATTCTAAATTGGAAAGGTCTGGAATTGTTTTGGTTGCCCACAATTTTCAATTGAATTTTCTTTGTGTATTGGTAAAAGATGGTAAATTTTTCCCATAATATTTTAAGGAGTACACAAAAGACTTACTAGCATGGTGTCTGGAAATAAATCCTATGTTCATGTTCCCATGTAGTACATTTGTACATTTGTAGGCTCGAGTCACAACATTTGCTGATAATTAAATAATCAGACAATTAATTGTTGACGATCCGTAAATTAGTGAAAAGTGCGACGATCTATGCTAACTCAATTATCTGTGGACTGTGAAATCCTGTAATAATTTTATTACCGTGAGTCTGTCGTTTGTTTTACCGTAGTACAATATCGATTGAGGAACACATTATTTAGGAATTCTCTGTGATCATATTAGTGCATTCGTAAATGGCATAGGAATTTAAATCAGCGACACCAGTGCAATTTTGCTAAAAGAAAATTGTATTTCGCCTTTTCTGCTGCGTACGACAGATAAACCATTTTACCTACCTACTTCGTTTAAAAGAAACACCTGGAAGCGAATAATAAACGACAGAACTTGTATTGAGGTTTCTAATTCCGTATTCCCCTCTTCCCTTTTCCGAAGTTTCGTCTAAACACGCCGAGGCATGTGCACATTACGAGCTTCGGGATTATTAGTTTCGTTGACAAGAAGACTGATTTACGCGACTCTGAACATCTGGGATCTCGCAAAAAAGAAACTGCGGCGGCGTTTACACCTGGCTGCGGAATAAATAGCGGTAATTCATTCCTGAAAGATATATGCAGGCAGCGATCGTTTCGGGAGTGGCAGGTCGCGGGGATTCTCGTTGCGAGTTATACACCACCATCCAACAGTTTCCCACTTTATTATCGTTCTGCAGACAAAGGACGCCTTTCGCGACTTCTATTCCTAAAGTTAATGAGGAGATGGACGGTACCGAGAGATGACTAATGAATAAAATTCCTCTAACGACTTATATCTTTTCAAAGCCTTACTTCGTAATGACACTCTACCACCAGCATGAAGAAAACAAAACCCCATATTCTAATATATATATATATATATATATATATATATATATATATTGTAGTATACAAAGAAAATGGCTTTTTAAATGAAAAATTATTCAAATTTATAAACAAACAAATTTATTGTCAATGTTTGAAACAATTACACAAATAATTTCAAATAGAATTTATCTCAGGGTCATTACTGGGTTTGATAATGGCTAATCATTTATTTAGAAATCTTATCAACACAAATTTCAATAAAAAGAGAAAAGATTTACTCGTCTGTTAACTAAGACGAAATTTACTTGTAGATGAAATTATACTAAAAAATGGATTCTACTTAACAAATTTTATCAAAGGAAGAGAACGAAATCTGACGTCTATCTATTAATCCGCTTTACATAAAGAGTTGTTTTATATTGGTACTCACGGCTGCCCAGCATTCCAGGATACTTTTGACTTCGAAGCACTATGACGGGTTTTTGCACAGCTTCTACTAAAACTCACTGATTCTAAAATTAATATTTTTAGATCAAAATCAGGAACCTGGAACCTCCTCTTCGTCTCTGCCTCACTCGGTTGACTCCTGCTACTTCTCTGCCTGGCTATGTTCACCAAAACTGTCTGTGCTTAGCAGGTTTTATAGTTCTGCTTGTGTAAATGTTTTATCTATGAGCAAAACGATCATGGACGCTCAAAGCTGTTGATTGGTAATTCTCGATGTTTCTCTGTAAATTTCCTTTAAATATTTGAAATTGTCTTGTCTATTTCAACTCGATCAACTTCTGTCGTGTCTGACTGCTCACTGCTTCTACTTAACTTTACTTTTTTTAAATAATATCTCGTCTATTTTAATACGACCTGTACTTGACCAAACCTTCCAGCCACCTGAACTACCGTCTCGCAAATTTAGAGTGCGCATACGTTTTCCGACAAAGGAAACAATACGTGGCTACACTGTTGCTGTGTTCTGTACCGCCGTAAGAATATATTTCTCAAACATTTTATATTTTCAAATTTACAATTAATGTGTTAATTAATTGGCATTACAGTATATATATATATATATATATATATATATATTGTAAAAGCCGTACTCATCCAATATTAACAACGTATGATAAATACTTCCTACGACCTTTCGTTCTATCTGATAAAGATAGCTGCACCAGCCTGTTCAGTCGATAAAGCATATATTATAGGTTTCTTGGAGTTGACACACACAATACAAAAACAATGTACCATAAAATTTCAATTTAAAGTATCTATTTTTATTAAATAAACATATCTCAGGAATGAAATTTAACTTTGTTTAGGCGCCACCAAAATCCTATAATCTGTTTTGGAAATAAGTTGTGTGGCAGACGCCGACGCCAACCGCACCCATCAACAATATTAAACACAAATAAAAATAATAGAATATTAGTGGTTTTTATTTTACTATGTTCGAACTACCTGTGCATTGAAAATAATTGTTTGCTAATGGCGGCCGAATGATGGTAAGGGCCGCCAATAACCAAATTAACTAATAACAACAAAAACAAGCAAAAAACAACAACAAAGAGTACGTCCAGCTGAATTCTTATTCAAATAATTCTTTGTGTAAACTCGTGCTGGTTAATGTTTTCACATGACCACTTCACTTCATTAATCGATTCTCGTGTTTTGAAGTCACCACTCAGTACCTCACCAGAAGAACTGTTGGTTGATACGATCAGCTTCCGCGATGGGGAAAATGGAGGACCAGAATGTCCGCGCTCACACCCTGCTGATGTCCTCCTGGAAACTTGTTGAATGATGTACCGTTCCGGGACATTTCGTGGATTAATCTCAATTTTCGTGCCGTTTTATAACTTTTGGATGATTTATACTTTTCAAATAATCGAATGATTCTGTTGGGAGCGTGCTTATCTATAAATTTATTGAAGGTTACCAAAAAGCACGTCCTAGCGTTTCAGAAGTTGAATGCAGAAAAATAAGCGAATTTTTTAAAATGAAGACAAGGAATGCAAATTTCAATGCACCACTGGTTTCATTCTTCAAAGAGAAACCTTCCGACAATTTATTATTAAAAATATGTAGAATTTATTACGTTCATTTAAATAAATAAAATGAAATAAATTGCTTAATTTTTTTTTTCATTCTTGACTAAAGGTAGAAAAATTTTATTATTTATTTTCTGTATTGTTTTTTGAGAAGCGTTGAGAATTCGACGAGCAATATATATATATATATATATATACTGCGTACTGTTGAACAAAAATTATAGATTAAACGCTGGCTTCTGCAGGGAAGAATCTGAAACGTTCACAAAATCGGCGAATAACATATGGAACCTCACAATATATATAAGGATAATTTACTCTAGCAGTATATATATTTATTGTATTTAATTTATGAGAAATAACGAAAATAGTTCCAACATTACAAATATCGGTATATAAAACCTTTTGTCTTCAATTTACTGGGTTTTTTTTACTGTTAAATTTAATAGCGAATTTTACCGTGTAAAGGATAAAATTATTATTTGACCCAGTTTTCACTCTAGCATATGTGCATATTAGACAATCATAAATGAACGAACCTAATTGTACTCCATTGCAATTAAAAACCTACCCCATTTCGACCTTTATCATCCTGCTTCTTAAGAAGAATATAAGAATGTTGTACAATAACTGAGTTTATTACAATAATATAAATAAATACAGGAAAGTAATTATAATGCTTATTGTAAAAAATTATTTAATTTATAACGAAGTTTCATCCTCTTCAAGAATCTCATCAGGTAAAAAAACATTAATTATTATCAAAGCACAATACAAGAACAAAATTTAAAGGCAAGGATACAACTAGGAAGTTAGAAAAGCCTTTATTTATATCATAAAGAATAAAAACGAAGTAAATAAAAAATTTAGAACTAATTTAATCGACAGTAATATCTTGGTAAACATTTTATTTATAATCAGCATCTATAGTGCCAGTGTTAGGAACATTTACACATTTACATTGAGATCTAACGCCTCGGCATCTAACTCCAAATAAACCACAACGATGACTGACGTTATTCGAAATCTCTCCTACTACATAAAATAAAAGTGTCTAAAAAAATCACGACGAATTAAACAGTAAAAAATATTATCTAACTCTATAAAGTCTAGAACTACAGCTGGTACCTTAAAGGAGTAAAGAAATACAACAATTAATTAAAATGGAGACTTAAATCTAGCTCGTACCCTAAGAAACTCAAAAATTTCCCCGGCTTCTTAAGAGGGTCAAAACTACTACGGGAAACCTTTTCAAAACCGTGACCACCTCCACGAAGAGGAACATAAAAATATTCAACCTCCATGATTAATACGAGATTTAAACACAGCGACTCATATAACCCCGGAATCGACACTCTAATATCGGTCTTTTTTGCATTATTTCTATGTAAACACACTCCAACACCACGCGCACCATAGTGGTGCTTCCCTCCTTTGCCTTTTGGAGTTAAAATAATGACACTTAAAAATTCTATAATGGCATTATCAAATTATGCGACACTGGAAACGTTTTATTCGACGCTTATAATGGCCGTTTAGGAAATTTTTAAATTCCACCACATCCATCCCACTCCTAGAGGCGGTAGGTGTGTCCTAATCCCGTAGTGTTTGTTCCTGGACCGTAAGTAACATGTATACAAAGTTTGGTAGAAATTTCTCTACGCGTTTAAGATTGTAAATGGAAATCTGATTAGCCCCCTTCCATCCCCACTCCTAGGGACTGAACTACAGTTAAACCATTATAGTAAATGTCAGAATTAAGCTCACTGATTTCCATAACCCGAATCTCCTTTGTTTACTCATTATCTTTAATTAACAACCTATTACCAACATCTTCATCCACATCTAATGGGTAGAACTATAACGTAACTGACAATTTGAATGCCAGAATTAAAATCATTGACGCCTATCACCCTGATTTTTGACACCAATATCAGTTGTTCCCAATTAATTTATATAATCCTAATTGGTGCCTTAAGGGGTGAAATTGTACACTAAAAACATCTGAATATAAACTATTAAGCACATAAACCCCGTAAATTAATTCGTCAAGCTAATATCGGCCGTTTTAGCATGTTTTTAAATGTCAACATTGATCACCCCTAACACTTCGAAAACACGACAGAAACCTTTTCGGGGAAGCCCACAACAACTCACCAAAGTTTCACCGCAATCGGGTGAATGGTTTAGGGGTGCATAAGAGACACATATACACAGTCAGAGAGACATATTATATATATATATATATATATATTATAAATATGTTCATAATTTTTTAATTTCTCGGTTAAGTTAAAAAACACATGACCCTAAATTTAGTGCTATTAATTATAAATTATAGATCAACATCCGATGTCACGTTACTTATGCATCGACAAATTTTATATTGACATGTATTGGCCACTAATTCTGATTAATGAAAAAATTAATTAGCTTAATGACAGTAAAGATAAACGAGGACCAAGAGTTTACAGCATGTAACCGCTAACTCAGCCGATTTGCTCCACGCTAAGAATTAAATTTTTATTCCGGTATAAGAATACGTGTGAGGTTAATTTTGAAACCTTTCACAATGTGAAAAAATTCCGTTTTGTAATAATTGTATGTAATACATGAAACTACGTCGAAGAGGTGCTATAAAATAACTTCTGAAAGTTTGTTTTACATAAATGATTAAATGAAAACCTTCCCTACGAGACGGTATAATACAATTGTAAACGCTTCCAATCAGCAATAATCCGTCAAAATCGTTGTTGAAGAATCTTTTTAGACGTTCCGCTAACGAAAATTATTATTTAGTTTAATCCAGGTATTTATTTATAATCATCAAAAGTTATAAATAATGCAACTGTCGAATACTTTATATAATTAGATGTCAGGATTTAAACTTATCAGAAAATTTATAAATAGAATCGTGTGAAAAAAATAACAAACATACATGCACGTATATGTATATGTATATATATATATATATGTGTGTGTGTGTGTGTGTGTGTGTCATACAATTCTATTCATAATTTTATATAATTATATTATATATATATATATATATATATTTATAAACTTCTTTTGGCTGTTCACTAATAATTCACATGGCTCAACTGTGCATAAACGACATAATGTATAACGAATACCAAATGGTTTACCACTTTTAAATTGATGCATTCAAATTTGTTTAACTGATGCCACAGTTCTCATGCAAGGAGCTCAACACGCCGTTCTTCCTCTCTCTAAAATATATTGTCTTACATCTTTTGTATGGCGTCGTATTTCTTTTCTGGAACATATAATCGACCATTTATCTAAGTGTCAGAATTTGTAATATACAACAGCAATTTGTCATAAGCCTTTCAATATAAACCCAGTTGTTTTCTCTCTACCGCTGGAAAACTTTTAGTGTTCCTCTTTCCATAACTGCAAGATGACATCTCTTGAATTCAGTGACATCTTATCTTGTTTAAAAAGACGAATCTTACGTGTTCACCAACCAAAACCAATTAATTATTTATTGTTTTCAAATTTACGCGATGAAATTATTATTGTCAGACGCACAGACACATTTTTTTTATCAGTAAGGATTTCCGCTTGATCTTGATATTACGAACACAATGAGTAGTTAATGACTTTTTAGTTGAATAATCACATCCCAGTTTCTATTTTTAATCAGTTGGAGTACCCAAATGACAGACAAAATGAAGTGAAGATGTTTATAAATATTTATGTCTTGACTTCATTTCGTCTGTCAGTTGGCTATTTTATCTATTTTTTTTTGTATTTTAAAACAGACATTATTTTTTCATTCCAATTTTATGTTTTACTAATAAGTCTTTTTACTGACAAATTTATATTTATGAATAATTCCACAGTATTTCATAGAGCGTGGTGTCTTAAAGTATGACGGGATCTCACTTTAGCAGGTTTATTAAATCTGGGTTAATTTTCTTTACTCTGCAACCCGTAATCTAATCGTCGAAGCAAACACAACATCCCGGCGTCCACCCACCCTCGCCAGGTTAAACAGACCGGAACAAATAGCTTCTGGATGGAGAAGAGAACACTCGATTACGGGGTTTATTATAGTGCCACACGCAGTACACAACTTCGCAGATGCGCTCACTTAAACCGGAAACATCCTGGTAGAGAACTCGGTTGATTTCACCGAGACAAACCGTCAGCTGTCTTAAATAATTAAAAGCAAAAGTTATAACAATTATATTTTCAACAAAATAAAAATTTAAAGCCAATGTAGCTAAATAATGTATTCAATTTGTATGTTTCGAACTATGATTTTAAAAATTATAAAGAATGTAATAACGGCTTTAGACGAAATAAATATTAAATTGGGAATAAATGATTGTAACAACATTTATAATTCGACTAATAAAATAGGAGTAAATTTTTTTGTAAATTAAATAAAAAATTTGTCTTATATAAATAATTTAAATATCTAAAAAATACAGAAAACTTGCATTAGATTATTTTTGATTACATGAATAAAGTGTTGGTTGGTGCTGCAGTCTATAAAAGTTAATTAAATTGTACATTGTAAATGTACGTTTATAATATATTATCCTATACATATAATTACAATTCGTATTTATTTACACAAATTCATTATACAATCTGCCACAATGTCCTCTCTCAAGTCACTAGAATGCTGACTTCTTCTTCTTTTTTTTTTTGGTGTAGGCAGACTATGTACACATCTCTCTGTTTTTTTTTTGTTGAACTAAGGTTCCCACATGTCGAGGCACCTCGGTCTGTTTTGAGAGGTGTATGTTCCGGGGTCGCAGACCTTGGGCATACGGCAAGAGTTGTCCGCTATTCCTATTGGAATAGTCGGCCAGCTGCCTCCTAAACTGGCCAAGGCATGGCGAGGGGTAATCTGCGACCCCACAGCAAACCCCTCTCCCGTCATCGGAAGGGCGTGGGACAAGTACCAAATGCCCGACCTACCCGATGCAGGTTTTTTATAGGGTTTGTCCTGTATTACTTTTAGAATGCTGACCATATATATCTTTCTTTACGCTATCGTTTTCCACATTATTGAAAGAGTTAATCGGGTTTTTCATTATCCGAGTAAGAATAACAACGAAGGGGTACAAAGATCAACAACTGAAAATAGGCGAGGAAAACTGATGAAAAAAACAAAGAGAAAATCAACAAGACGGGTAATGAGATGGAAAAATCAAATTTGGTGTGAGTGAAAGAGATACAGGGTGGTATGAAATATGGTATTGTAAAAATTTCCTGTGTTCCTTGTTTATTTTTTTCTATGATCAACAAAATACTGTGAAAGTGACATAGATCTGTATTGCTTGCATTTATGTACGACTGTGAGTCAATAAGTAAATACATCCTAATTTTTTTTCTCTTTTATTTGTCAAGATAAATAAATGAAATTTACACAGCATAAAACCACAACATTAATGGTTTAATTTTTACTTTTAAATATAGTCCTTTTCCACCAATTTTGTCCACCTTTTAACAAGGGCATGTATTCCACTACGGTGGAGTCACTGCAGTAACCGGCCTGCCGCTTCGCTTTTTATCAGTCTCAACGGTATTTACCCTTCGTTACAGCAAGTAATTCATCGCCGAGCAGTGCTGACATCCACTGTTGCATCACCACACACATTTTTCAGCCTTTCATGAATGCGCGTTTCACATTCCGCATTTAAGAATTCAATCACAGAGAGCTGTCTAATACGTACGTCAACGTCGGGCATTTTTCAAGATGGTGCAGTGCTACTACCACCAGTCGACTTACCGCAGTGGATTGAGGAATTTTCCCATAAATAGCTTATTTAAGGCGAAAAAATAGGAGACATTACTAATTGAACCAACTTCGTACCATACAACGGTACCGCATACTCAAAAAGTACCAATTATTTATTATTTTATTGCGAGTAAATAATTTGTTGTGAATAATAATTTTAGTAAAAGTGATATCCATTGATTCTCAACACGACCTATGTGCCCTTTAAAAATGATATAGTTGACTTTGGATACTCCTACTTGTGGTTTCTTCCGGGAAATGAAAATACAACAATCTATTATTTACATAGGGTTTAATTATAATTTTTAGAAGTCAATCAGTCTCATAAAGTATGCAAGAGGGTGCAGTACACCCTCCGTGAATACAATTCTCATCTGTTTTACGTGATTATTTTTCATAAACTAAGAAACTTATTACTTACTCGTAGTCACCTAAAGGTTTTCTTCATGGCAAACATATACATATTTGTATGTATGTATGTATTTAAGTTAATTTCTATACAAATTTAAACGCGTGGTCAGAGTGCAACGAAACTTGGTACACATATTCTTAAAAACACAAGAAACGGTACTATGGGGGTGAGAAAACCCTAGAATAAATGTGGAAAGAATTATAATTGAAAAACGTGATAATTTTGTGTTAAATTACAGCGCACCATGATACCATGACGTCACGCGAGAGAGAGACGTTACTACGCGACGACAAAGGAAATAGTTCCTTTTACCGTAGTGAAATAAAGCACTAATATTTTCATTGGATAAAACGTATAATTTTATCCAGTAATTATCCATCAAATTATAATAAAAAACAATAGGAAATACTTTACAATCCTTGCGGTAAATGTAACTTAAATTTCGTGCCATATTAGTGATTCCAATATGGCGACTATTTGTTTACATTGTGAATCTCGCTGAATACTGAGGGACAATTATATCCTTCAATACTCAAGGAGTATATTGAAGAATTCTGTTCGTAAAGAAATTCGGAGGAATGTTTGTTGGGATTTATGCAATAAAATTCCGTGTATTTTATAGCTGTGAAATTAATGCACTACCGGTCAAAATTATGAACGGAATTTGGAACATTTATATTTAGGTTAAATCACATCTTGACTAAAAATTAATATAGAATTAAATACTTTTTCGAGTTTATATAAATAAGTACACGGGAAACGCCGGGCACCCAGCTAGTTGTTAATAAATAAAATACGTCCAGATATATTTAGTATAAGTTCCTTCGGTAATTTAATAAATTCCGACTATTAGTCTACTAGATAATTCCCTCTGGATATCATCGTAAGATATAAATTACCTTTATGTTCCGTAGATAGCCACGAATAGAGAAATTTAACTTTAAAGTTTTATATACGGTGGCGTTTACAATTTTCTGTTACGATACATGTCTTTCGCTGTCAGAATTAAGGTCTTATATCACCTTCAGGAATACTTTACATAAGCAGCATTTTCATAACTATCAGCGAAGAAGCATGGCTTGCGGTTGCGATGCTTGAGCCACGTCTGCTCACTGATATCATGACATGAACTCCAAAAGTATATAAATATTTATGAGAGTCAATGCCAGGAATGTTGCTATTCCAGTCACGCGCTTCGAAACCCGGAGCTGATCCGAGCGTATTACGTCTCCGCTTAACGTTAAAAAAAAAGAAAGGGGGAAAGAAAGACGCCTGTAGTTGATAGACTTGCATCAAATTGCATATGAACGCTTCTGGAGAGTTGGGTAATTTCCTCTTGTCTACAGTATGTCGTTACTGATCACCGTAATCGATATGAATTCGATAATTTTATATATAAAACTGTAACATGTATCTTTTCTAGCCCGTTTAACGTGTCAAACGCAAATACGAAAATAATTCATAGGCTTATCATATTAATACATCTTTTTTCACACGATACAACAGAGGATTGCTGAATTAAAAATCAATAACTTGTATTTAGATCAAAGTTATTTTAATTATTGGCTACGATTAGCTCCAGTGTTTATGGATTAATTATTGATACTAAACATAAAATTAACGGCAAATTAAAGTCAAAAAAACAACAAGTTAACAACCCGTATAAGAAACAAAAATCAGAAATTAATTTTGAAGAATATAATTTAAAAATATGTTGATGTTTCAATCAACTGTTGTGATCTTTGCCAATACTATCGCCAGACCAGTCTGGGTCGTCAATTTCTTGTGTTGATAACGGGTACTTCTTCATTTAACTAACAGCCCGTCAACGACGGGGACGCCTGACTGGAATATACTTAAATCGAGAAAAAGTTAAAAATACAGTAATAAAACCAGTTAATTGGATTTGAATTATCTACTTTAAGCGGCACTTGGGTATCAATTTCGATACAAATATTTGGAAGAAACTTTTAAACTTCACTACACTATTTATAGAACTTGACCTACTCCTGTTCAGAAAAGTCTAGAATTATCCTGCTGTAGAATTATGACATTCCCGTACTGATATTTTTTAGAAAATAAATATTTCCTTCTCTACATCTTTTCCTTATTATTTAACTCCACGTCAAATTATCTATATATCTGCAAGCAAAAGGAATCAATTTTGTTTTTACGAATGTTTCATACCTGATATTTTGTATAATAAAATCTTTTAAATTCATTTGACGTTTACTTAAATTTTTCTGCTTCTTACGTGATGTATTCTCAAGTATGCCTAATTTTTCTCTCTTTAAATTTCTCAAATTATTTAAAGAAATACTTTGATTCTCAATTTCTCCTTTTTATAATTTATTTTCTGACACATTTAAGACTTTGAGGCTAGGAGTTATATCTTACGTTCTATGAATTACGAATGGAATTATGTTTTCTTATATTTTAAACTAATGTTTCAAATTTTAGATATTCTGTGTCCTAATTCAACACTAGATAACTGATGGAATCAATAAATTAAATTAAACGACTTATTCATGAAGGTTTCATGTAAGTTAAGGAAGGAAAAATAACTACGATTGATGTATAGACATAAAAAAAACGCCAATTAATGAATACAGCACTCATCAATATTTCAACCTTGAATTTATTCGTATACGATTCGCCATGTCAGAAAATATTTATTCCTTTCACAGAATGTATAACAAACTCCGTTGTCCTTCTATTAGAAATATGTTTTATAAACACCCTAAAAGCTAAATATAGTTTCCAAAATAAGTGATTTGTGAACCATAAGTGGAAAATATATATAAAGTAATAAAAATTTAAATTTTAAACACTTCACTAATTCTCACCGTAGATTTTTTGTTTTATATATATTTAAGCAGTATCAACGTTGTATTTAAAAGAAAAGTGTGTTGTAACTTAACTAATCAAAATTAAATAAATAAAAATATTTTGGGTGATATTTACATATTTGATTGTTGAAACAAAAGCACAGAATAATTTCGAATAAATCAACTTATTGAAAATAAAAACATAATTTTAATTATTCAGTGAAATATCGTCAAAAACTGTCGACTTACGTAATAAGCCGTTGCTTTAATTAAAATTTAATGTTCCGCCAAGAAGTGTATGGTTATGAAAAACAAAAAATAATTGCTTCAAAAATAACTGTTTTTACCCTTCCCGAGAGCCTGAACTTAATTTAGTGAATTTTCCTGGTTTATATTGTTCTCAGTTTTGAGACTAATATCAAATTTAGGTTATTAAATTAGGCGTAAAGATTATAATGATTTAAATGTTATTTTCTAAATCCTTTCCCAAAAACGAATTGCAGGCAATTTGGTGGGTTAAATGATAAAATTATGAAAGTAAAAAAAAAAACTTGTAAAACGTACTTAAAATAGCGTGGTAGGTATGTAGCCATAGTCTTAAGCAAAATATAATAATGTTCGTGAAATGATTCCCAGTAGAAGTATATTATATATTTTATTTGTCGTCAATTATTACATTTTACTGTGTACGATTATTAATATTATATTGTTTAATTATGCATGTCTTATTTGTCAATTCAATACAAAAAATCTCAATTTTGTACTAGTTTTTTTCGAATTATTGCTCCGTCTAAGTAACGAAAGATAAAACTTATAAACAGACCTCATTATATCAGTGTGGAAAAATTAAATATAAAATGAAAATTGTTCGTAATTCCATTCTAAGTTGGGAATAGCATGTGAGTGGGACATGAGAATAAAGTTTCAAGCCTTTGTTCCGAATATTTTACAGCCCAGTTAATAATATTTAACGTAAGAGTATTAGTTGGAAAGCGGGTTGCATTCACCAAACAGAGCTAAATGTGTATAACGAGCTGAAACGTGTTATTTTTGGTTGAAGTTTCTGGATTATAAATTTTTGTTTCATGTAGAAGGGTAATATATTTTTATTTTATCGTACTCTAAACTATAATACAGCAATGAGAAGTCGAGTGATAACGTGATCCCTCCCTTCCCAAATTTACTTCCTTATCATTTTGGATGGTTTTGTCATTTTAACAGAGGAAATTAAATATGAAAGATTTATCTCGCTGGCTTGTGTTGTCACAAGTTAGAGGTTCTTGCTCATTCCGTTTCGTGGCTGTCCATTCCTCGGGGAATGTTAACTCTAGCCACATCAAGATGTGATGTCGGTTGTAAACACGCTGTAACGCGAAATTGACTTAAGAGAATGTTGTGTTGAAGTGCATTTAGAATGAAGCACGAAATCTGTTTCTGTAAATGAGACAAGGACGTTAATTCTTGATATTTAATTAATTTAGTCTTCTTTCTTATTAACACATGTGGGTTTATATATCATGATAAGAAACAGGAAATTAACGACTGATTAAAGTATCATAATAATATCTATCGGGTCTCAGTAGTAATATATTCAAAGGATTGATCTGGTCAGTGCTACTTACTTCCAGATGATACATTTTCTGACTTTTAAGACTAATTGTGAGATGTATTAGTAAGACGATGAATAATTTCGTTTCAAATGGTGAAATACTCTGACGTTAATTTGTTACAGCCCCAACACGTTAGTAAATCAAATATTAATCATGTATTTAGTTCGATACATCCCAAAAAAGCTCTCGTTGCACTTTCTTCGTCTCAATGATAATTGACAAAATTGCCTGAATGCGTATGTGTTTCAGGAAAGTTATAATTCGTGATTCAGGGCTCTCGAATTTATGGTTTAATGGCTGTCTATCGAAATAGTAACGAATATCTTTAAGTTCAAGAATTTCATTTCGGAACAGAGTTGGTCGATGTGACGTCATACCGCCAAGCCCCGCCCCTTTATACGCCGGAAGTTGTGACGTCATACACTATTCGTATCAGCACGTAAAATTCAAAATCGATAACACCAATATAATAATAAACATGCAAGTAAATTTCATGTCCTTAGGAATTATACGAGCACAAATTTACTATATGAAATATAGTTGCATTAGTAGTTTTCTCATTTATTGTTATCGCCAAGCACCTTTTCGTTCTGCCTAATGCCTCTATAATTACTGAAATACGTAAATATTATCCTATTAAATTGGTTCCGTCAACGCTATTGCGAATTATGTTCCTCTTTCACGATATAGTTAAAACCTTTTTTAAAAAAATGTAACATATTAATCAATTAGAGAAACAATGTAATTGCATTGCAAAAAAAATTAAGTCATAGTATTCTTGACTTTAATTTTTCTCAGAAAATTATTTTATTATATTCAACTAATGAAATATCAAAGATAAACTATTACAGTCGTTTCGGGAAAAAAAATATTTCTATTTATTTTTAAAGTTCGGCTAAAAAAGTTTCAATATATATTTAAATAATATAATAGTAATAATTGATAGATACATTCAACATATAATTTATTGCGTACTTAATGTTTTTTTATTGTTTTCAAATCCGAGGTTTAAATAATCGAAAATCTTTGACTAAATTTCAAATATTTGGATATGAAAAAAATTTGAAATGTTCAGTATAGACAGTAATATTTCTTAAATCTCTCTTTCGTCATTTTTGGAATGAAATGAAGGAAAATCTTATATTATATTACAAATATTTCAATATGAAAAGGAAGGAAAATCTTGAATATAGAAAGAAATTTACATTAAATCTTCCATTCTCATTTTGAGGCTTAATGTTAAATTACAAATATTTGAATATTAAAACCGAAGGGAAATCTTGAACTTAGAAATAAATTTGTATTAAATCTTCGTTTTTCATTTTGAGGAAAATTCTTCGTTAAATTCAAAATTTTTTAATTAAATCTGAGAAATGAAGGTAAATATTCAAAATATACAGTACTCTTTCTTTATTTAGAGGCTAAAATGAAGGATTACCAAAATGAATGATTAGCAAAGGAGAAATATGCGGATGGAGAGGTGCTCTGTTACGTGCGAAACAGTATCGTCGCAAACGAACTTCAACCTTGGAATGTCACATGGGAAAACAATCCCTTTCATCTGCTGCAGGGAAAGGAAAGATGCACATGTTAAGATGTAAACTCAGCTCATGTGGCTTCTACAGCGGCTCCAAGTTCCTCCGAATACTGATATTCATATTCTGTGCATTTGCATGGAAGACGTAAGTAAAGACCAAAAACGGAGAGTGCGGGATTGAAATCTGTCAGCTCACATCAAGGGTGAAATTGACCCAATTAGAAAGTTATGAAACACTGAGATGTGGAGTAGGAGTAAACTAGAGTATCATACAAATGTATTTATTATTATAAACACAAAAACTATCTATAAGCATGAACAAATTTAAAGAAACATTTATAAATAAACGTCACAGGAGTAACAAAATATTAAACAGTAATAAAATCCAACTGATAAATAGATGAAAATTGACTTTACAACGCATTGAGTAGCGTTGCTTACAAATAATACGTGCTACACAAGTTGGACAGTTCTCATTCTGAATTCGAGTAAATTTGGTTCATTCGCACATAATTAAATACAACTATTATTTTAAACTCTCCTTCGATCACGGTATAGATCTGCACGATAAACGAGATTCCTGAGATAGGAATTACAAATTCTAAATTTAAAGCGATTTTGTGTAATTACATTCTCGAAATAAGACCTGACCCTGACCGTTTCATTACGGCAATTCTCCAAGTGATATATGTGGTTTACATCGCCAAAACTGTGGCCTCTTTACAATATATTCAAGCTCTTGCGGCGCATAATTTGAGCACATCAGTCGTTTCTGAGTGGCGTGGAATGCAGCCATCCAGTCTCCAATAGCAATTCCCGTGAAACCAAACTGTCACTGGTAATTGTTACCTAAATAGCGCGGTTCATTCAAGGGTAGTTGGATGGGAATGTGAAAATTTAACTCCACCACCAATTGCCAATAAGGTGAAGGAAAATGGCAGCCGTCCTACAAGACCCAAGGGCCTGAATAGTATGTAGAACAAACGAGAAAGACAAAAAATTCCTCAAGTACAGTCAACCTGCGTACAGATGCGTAGAGACGGAAGATCTTCTCATGAATTACCTTTACTGAGTGGGAGAGCTTTTTAAGTCACTGATGTTTATCTCCCCACTCCACAGTCCAATCTATGTTTATGTTTAATGTTGTAAACGATTAATTAATTTTAAAAACTTTTCAGTCTTTCATGGCGCTTTTAATAAAAATAAGCTAACGTAATAAAAATACGTTTTTTATTGTATTAAAGGATCTACTGTTCATTCTGATTTCTATTCTATAATTAAGCCGCCTTACTGTGGTGTAGTTATCAGTGGTATTGCCTTGAATCGCAGAGCACCCGCGTTCGAATATTGTCCTGGTAACGACAACTGGGGTTCAGGGTGAGAGAGAATTGACTCGCTGAACATGTGTCACTTCTAAATCCAGAATGTGTAATGGCAGTGTTCTCGGTAGGCGTAGGCCCTTAACGGGCTGTCGAGCCATCTAATAATAATAAATGGCATAATTTACATTGGTTCTGTCCTTTTTTACAATAATATATTTTTTAATCTCTAAATTGTAAAGGAAATGTATATAATGTTCATCATCGCTTTAAAATGATGAACAAATCCGTCAAAAATAAATAAATGTGTTTTTTTAACTTCTGTACAGTTCAAGTTATATTAATTAGATTAATTAGATAATGTATTTTATTTATTTAGTAGCTGGGTGCACAGCAATGCACGGGTACTCACTATTTACACATTGACAATTAAATGTGAAATTATAATGATATACACATATAACCAAAACGTTTCAAGAATTTCACTTGAAATAAATCGTTATTTTTATGACATTAAAAACTTATTAAACTATAATGATTAACAAATATTAAGTATTGATTTTACCATCATTCTATTTCTCCTCCAGTACATACAAAACCCTGTTACGTGCAATATTTATACCGTGTCAGTCATTTAAAAGTCAAGTTATTTAAAAGTAAATTAGTTCCACAGATGGTGTAATCTATCGAATTGTTTTTATTATCTTTCGATGGAATATTGCCTGATAAAATTATACATTTTTGCAATCAAAATATTACTGCTTTCTTTCACTACGAAAAAAGAAACTATTTACTTTGTTGTGCAGTATCGTCGCATAATAATGTCTCTCTCGCGTGATTCTCTCGTCATAATATCTGAACGCGCAGTAATTTAACAAAAATGATCACATTTCTTAATTATAAAATTCCACCTTTATGCTAAAGGTTTCTCACCCCCACAGTACCGTTTATTGACGTTTGAAGAATATGTGTACCATTTTTTGTTTGCAATCTGTCCACACGTTTAATACGTATAGAGATTAACGTAAATACATACATACAAATATACATACTTTTTTATTATATAGATTAATAACCCTCAAAATGTGTCTAATTTATTGTTAAAAATGAAACAATTCAATATTTCCATAATAGTTGTGTCATAAAACTACTAGCTCTACTACCACTTAGCAAGAAAGCCCATGGAGGACCTTGGCCTACCGACACGACTGCCAGACTCTCCTATTACGAGCACAAACATCCATGCTAATGCCTAGATTTGAACCTGGGACTTCTGCAATACGAGGCAGTGACACTAACCACTACAAAACTTCAGGCGGGCCTGAAAGCTCTATAATTATAAAATAATTCATCCAATAAAATTTCAAGCTTAGCTTTAGAAAATAGTATTTCTATATATATATTAATAAGACTACTGTCTCTTGTCAATAAATGAACAATTCTAAACCAATCCTGCTGTTATCTGTCTTTGTAAACGAATATAAGTGATGTTAGAATTTTGTACAAAGAGGCGTTAATATACATATTGTAAGTAAATGTCAAGTTAATTTAGCAATAATTATTTACTTTATTATGAATTCCTGTTCTTTTACTAGATTCCTTATTGCTGTGTTATTTGCGGAATATCGTAGCATTAAATAAAACGTATTTTTATTAATGTTCTGTGTTTCATCTCGAAGTTTAAAGGATTTCTGATTCACGGGAAAAATTGGCAGTCTTGACCTGGACTTAAGAGCTGTTCCCTCGCAAGCAGAAACTTTCTGGAGAGACGGAGGGGGATACCTTTGGGGGTGCCTTTTCCTCTCCGATTTTGAACAAGACGAGGCACCTCGACCTGTTTTGAGAGATGTATGTTCCGCGGTCACAGACCTGGTGCATACGGAAAAGTTTTTCGCTGTCCTATTGGTTCAGTCGGCCAGCTGCCTCCTAAACTGGTCCAGGCACGGAGAAGCGAATGCTGCGTCCCCACCGAAATCCCCTCACCCGCCCGGAAGAGCGTAGGACAAGTACTCAATGCCGACCTACCTGATGAAGGTCTTCTAGAGTTTGTCCTGCACCACTTTTAGACGAATGCCGGGTAGGATCCTTAAGCTACATCCTTAAGCTACATCCCGGGACTCCAGTTAACCCTTGGTTACCTTCCTCTACCCTTCCGCATCCCCCTTTCAAATCCCTTCCTATGCTATTAAAGGAGAGTTGCCACCATGTGGATTACCTTCATGTAGCCTGTTACTTTTAAAAAAAACTGGTTTTAAACCGAGTATCTTTAAAGACAGAGTGAAAAAAAGAAGTATACGTAACAGAAGAAAAAAGAGTGTTCTTTCTATCAAACCTACAGTTTTATGGACGAGTCACAGTTATATGAGTATATTTGACTCGTAAAAGTATCCAAGGTATTGAAAGCAACTAGTATCAGTGCGATTAAGGGCCACGTTTCCAAATAATTTCTAAATGACATCACTGGATTTTAGGCTTACTTGTAAGAAGGAAAAAATATTAATGATGTACTAAATTAAAAACTCAGTCCGAGACCATAATAAGGTCATTTATATGACACGTATACCCTCACCTGCGTATGAATGTCTCGTTCGAAAGGCCTCTTCTTTGAGACTAAATGCTTTAAAAAGACTCTTCACCTGCTGCCAAGGTTCCTGAGAGGCAGCTGTCGGCAGTTAACCACTTGTGGGTTCGATCCTTGAGTTTGATAGTGAACTCAACCGCTGTCATAGCTACTTCCAAAATCCAATATAATTTACGTAACTAGTATTTATGAAATTTACTTTATCAAATGTCACTCTTATTTATACATATGTTGATCGCAATACTACTTTTAATAATACATACGCTTGGTGCCCGCCCTTGATATGGTGAAGATAACATTTTCATAGTTATTAATTTTGGTGTTAGCTTTTGTCATAACGACTTTTCTAAGGTATGTACCACAGGTCGCATTGGGCTACTGCCTGTTTTATAATGCTTTATTTATAACTCATTGTGTCGGGGTGTCAACTTCCTTCGATTTAATGTTTTTTATTACTTTTTGGATTCATAAATGAGATTATTAATCTAGACAGGAAATATTTTGTTTATCTATTAACAACATACACCGTAATAGGAAATGGATCAAAACTTCCATCTAGAAGTTTTTTAAAACCTTTATAGAAGCATAACACACCGTCCTCTTCCGACACAAACTGAGTTAAGGAAACGTCATTTAAGGAAATTATGTCTAATAATTAGAAGACTACACTCCTGTTAGGCTTAACCAATATCACTTATAAATTACGTGAGTATAGTCTCTCAAATGTGACTTTAAAAATTATATTTGTCATCAATTCTTCCCGTAAATTTATTCATTTTATTAAAATTCCCACGCTTTTTGCTCTTCTAAAACGTCTACAACCTATATATGTTAATTGATCTCAAGACGGATATAATAATTCTTCTCAACACTAAAACAATTGCCGGGTATTTTTTTATTATGGGATGAAGAATAATTGTACCACGATATTTCATCGCAGAAACGTCGTTTTCAAATCCCAATTTAAGACGCGTAAATATTATTTCTGTTGCTCTTTCTCTGTACAACGTAACATTTTGAGAAAATAATGTTGGGTAGTATCAAGCAGAGCTACGTTCAGAATATAAGAACAGTCTTACAATACGGAGTGCCGTATTCCTATCGTGTCAGAGATAGGGCGGCATCACCACGATCGCGGTACTTGATTACTGCGGTTTCGGTTCTCCTAACGTTTGAAACGGTTTTTTTTTTACTTACAAAAATTTTAATAGCAAATTCTAACGACATTCAGGTATGAAAGTTGACAGCGAAGATAACTTAGTGCTTACATTAAATTGCTTATTATTATTTTTCTTCTGTAAATGCGCTATTACTTTCATAATTACGTTATAGCAGGCTGAAACGGAATAATTTTTAGTTATTAAAGAAACGTCTCCAAGTAATGTTTCATCTATTTAAAAAATATTATTTCGTCCACAGAGAAGTATTACGAATTTTGAAGACATAGTGTAAAATTAAATACTTTATACATCAGAAACAAGTTGAGTAGGGTATAATACGTTGCTAACTATGAAGAAGATTAATTGCTTGTAACTTAAAATAGTTGCAACTGTCAGTTTTGAAAAAAAAATTAATTTTGTAAGTCCTTAAAATATGTTAATTACAAGGCGTGACATATTATATGACAGAATTACTTTTTTCTACGTATTTTTTAAACAATATTTGATTCACTTTTTTGTCTCCTTTATACCTAGAACCATTCACGAATAACATTCACTAATAAATTGAAGATTGTTCACACACTGTTATTTTTCTGCTTGCTTCTTCTTCATACCTTGTGTGCATTTATGTAGGTATCATAAGCCTTATTATATACGAAATGGTATCTGAGGAATATACGAATTGAAACGTTACCTTTAAGCCACTCTATAATTCGATGTTAACCTACTCATACAAGTTAAATACTTTATAATTAGACTGTAATCTCGATTTAGAATCAGATTTATATTTATAATTACTATTCCATGGCCCCATGGTCACATTTAAATTGTAAACAGTGCTGTCAAACAGTGGCGTTACTGGTGACTGTTCGCGTTATCCATTCCCAAAATCACGTTTTTGGCTAGAAAATCAATATAAAATCATTGATCACAATTTTCGTGTATTTTGAAGTAGTAGTCATGTTTTAGTGAATTTGAGTAATACGGTCTAATTTGTTGGGATTTTTTTTCTAATATTAACGTGATCGCTATCTTCATGAACAATTGTTTTAATATTTTTTTCGTTATAAAATATCGAATGTATGGCTTTGCTATTTCCCATTGTCTCATAACATATTGTGAATTAAATTGCCACTTTATGATATTTTTGTTCCACTGAACATTTGTTTTAACGGAGCACGAAAATTTCACACATTCCATGCGCTATTACCATCGCTCTGTACTGGTTTACAACCATACGTGATTTAATTAAGCTTCGAGAGCTAATTCGCTAGATTCAGTGCGTAAATCATGGAAACATCTGCGCTTTCTCCCACGCTTTTGCTATATTATAATAAACACAAACATTGAACGCAGCTTGCGTTTTGTGGCTGTCTACAATTCGGTTGAATACGTAGTAATAGCTCACACTGGGTACCAGTTTTCATTCAAATGATTTCCCAAAAGCACATTAAACCTTGGATAAGGCTTTCAGTGTGCAATTTGAAATGTATAGGATGGTTGTTTTGACTACTTCGACACTACATTTAGTATTGTCTTTTTATACTTGATAAAATTACTGTAACTCGTTGGCTATTGCATCTTTACTTCTCTAACTTGCTAAGTTGTGTTGGAATCCCACGGAAAACGTATTACTGCAATAGCGTATTAAATTGAAACTACAAGTTGAAATGAAAGCTTCTCGTCAGTCTAACTCATAAAAAATTGTTAAGGGAATATTATAAATGGGAAAAATTGATTTTTATGGAGAGAGATCTATATTGGTGAACAATTTTTCTTATTTCGAACATTTAAATGAAAATATTTAGAAAAGAAATAAAATGCTCAATTTTGTATCACCCCTAATTATTTGCAACTGATAAATAATCTCAGAAATCTATTAGTAATCGTCCGATTTGGTCACCTTTAAACTTTACTTCAGTTAGTCATTTAACGAAATTAATTTTTTTTACGTATTTTCTACCAAGGGGGAGGTTTGAGGACGTGGGTATTTCTGAACGAAGATAACGCAGGGACTACAGCTGAATTTAACGGACGAATTGCCGAGAGACCTGAATTTTCCACCCTGTCGTGTTAACCAATTGTCACAGCCGATTCTGAGCGACATAATTACAACGTCATGTTGCTGTCAAGTTTTCATCGTAAACAGATCAGCAGTTGAAGCGCGCACGCCATTGCTTCCCTTGTTCGCTTTAGTTCGGATTAATTGTCGGGATTAAATTAAATTACGTGGCCCTTCTCATAGTGGTTATGGAGCGAAATAAAAGCAGCCATGTCTAAAGTGTGGAGGACGAAGCTTAAAAAAAACTGATTTTAATCCAGAAGTGAACGCGTGCTTCATAATTCATTTTAGCCATTATCCTGAACGAGGAGATTGGTTGATTTATTTAAATGGATCGATATCTCTTCTCGTAAATCGTACTTATGATCATTTGTACAAATTCTCGAAAAAAATTGTCACATAAATTACAATTGTGTTAAACTTATTGAGCTTAATCTCCACTTGCATGCTTCTTTTATCTCTCCGATTTTTTTTTTCATGCAACCCATTTTCATTTTGCGTAATTTAACTCCATTTCCTTCCTATATTGGTCTCTCTGTCCTACTTCGTTTTTCATTCTCCGTAAGTGCCTCCTTCTAATTTAACTTCAACCATCTGACAGAAATCACATGGCATTGCATTGAATCGATCAGTTTGCGAGCAATGAATAAGAAAAATTAACATATTACAAGTTTTTCTAATAAGTTACCCTTGCCCCATACATATAAGAAAACTTACTTTTTTCGAGAAATATTTGTTCGGTACAGCTATTGATAGAACAGGGCTTGGGCCAAGTTAACTCATTGTTCGATTTTCATGTGGTAAGCATATATATATGTATATATATTCAGACTATTAATTTTATAAATAATTAACTTAATTTACAATTAATTTCGTTTAATATAATGCTTGAATTTAATAAAACAAGATTTATTTAATTGACAAATTATTTATGCCAAAATATTACACAATTAATTCAGAGCATTTTTGATCTCCTCCTCTTCTATTGTCCAGTAAATTTTATCCACACGACTTCCTCTTGAGACTCGTTGCAATTCGTCATCCTCAGAGTTCATTTGTTCTGAAGCTCTTCAATCCTCACCCAACTGGATAAGCATAACAGCATATTTTGTCTGCATCCAGACGCACCTTGCCAAACTCTATTCTCTCCCTCCGACAGTCCAGTCCGTTTTCACCAACAGCTTCCTTGTTTTCTCCATGCAAAACTGCCACATATGACGCTTTCAACTCTTCTTCCACCTCCCGCTGCGTGGTCGAGACAGTCCCAGAATATTTACTCCTGCGTCCTGTTTTGTTTACGAAAGCAAATCCTTGTTCCATTTTGTGTTCACTTTTCATCTGGTATTAATGACAATATGGAAATTTTTATCAACCAAAAGTTTTAAACGAGGGACACGACCACACCACACTCAAGTTTCTTTTATTAATAGTTTATTACTTCTTGTTACTGTCTATGAAATGCAACTGTTGCTGATATTCTTAATTTAACTAGTCCTAATTCGCGGCATATAGCTCTATAAATAACGTACGATAGAGCTAGATTGTGGAGTTGCCAGTTATATACTATCTTGTTAGAGAGGAAATAATATGTATGAATAAGAAGATTAGAAGTAAAAACATTTAAAACAGACGCTATATGAATGTAGGTAACCGTGTTTTCGTCAGTCAATTCAATAAACGTTTGCTTTACTTAAAAGTTCTTTAATTTCATTCTTACCTAGAGTTTCACTGATTAAAAAAATAAGGGAACTTTTTAACAGTCGTTTTGAAATTTATCTTTAAAGTAAATAAATAATTGATGGTAATTTAAGATACCCTCAAAGTTATTTACTGTTGCAGCGAAAAACTTTCAGCTAATTTTCAGTAAAAGAACTAAGCAGAAATTGCAACATCCCCATTTTACCCCTGTTCCCGAGCTATGCAACGAAAATAACTAAGAAAAAAGTTTCATAGTAAACGGTCTGGTCGTTTTCTTGCAGTCATGTAAGCGTGAAAGACAGCTTTACACAAATTTATAAACTCCTTGGTTACCTTCCTCTACCCTTCCGCATCCCCCCTTTCAAATTCCTTCCTATGCTATTAAAGGGGAGTTGCCCAATGTGGATCACCCTCATGTAGCCTGTTGCCCTAAAAAGAAACCTTTCCCGCAAGGGGCCAAGGAAGCCTGTGAGAGAATTCTCTCGCAGGTGAACTTTACCTGCGAGCTCTGGCGGAAACTACCTTTGGGGATGCCTTCACATCTCTCTGGTTTTTTGAACTAAGGTTCACACATGCCGAGGCACCTTGGCCTGTTTTCAGAGGTGTATGTTCCGGGGTCGCAGACCTTGGGCATACGGTAATGATTTGTCCGCTATTCCTATTGCAATAGTCGGCCAGCTGCCTCCTAAATCGGTCAAGTCACGGCGAGGGGAAAGCTGCGACGTCACAGCTAACCCCTCTCCTGCCTTCGGAAGGGCGTGGGACATGTACCAAATGCCCGACCTACCTGATGCACGTTTTTCTAGGGTTTTCCCTGCATCACTTTTAGGCGAATTGCCGGGTAGGATCCTAGTTAACCCTTGGCTACCTTCCTCTACCCTTCCGAATCCCCCCTTTCAAATCACTTCCTATGCTATTAAAGGGGAGTTGCCTCCATGTATGTTGTTAGTCTAAAAAAAGGTATCGGTTTCTACTTATATAATGCAAGAAACGAAAAGAGAAAATAAATTTACTCGATTATCAGCTTCAGGCAAAACATGAATGGTTAATCATAAGCTCAGTTCGAATGCTTAGTAAATTTAATTAATTAAGTAAAAGTGAAGTAACTTGAAAAAACAGGAAACTGTCCCGGGACCACTGCTGAGCTATCCTGTCGACCAAGATCCGCACGAGTCTTCTCTATCTCTACATCTTACTAATCACATTCTTTCTGAGCCCTTCTTATGACTCATGAAGGAAAAACTGATTAGTAAATTGATCAGTGATTCCCGCTTCTTTCGAGTTTTTTTTTCTTACTGCATAAATACTAATATTTTAATTATATTGATTTAACTCCATGCAAACCATTAAGGCTACCTAAAGGTAAAATTTGTAAGGTCATAAATAACAGAACTGGGACGGCGAACGATAATTTCAATTTCGAGCAGCTGCACGTATCGACAAGCCTGAGGCAATTAAATCAATCTTAATAGCTGTAACAAATATTGTGAGCCCTTCTCTCAAATTTTTTGACTAACTTTTACACTATTCTTCGATTGTAGAATCATTTTGACAAAATACTCTACTTTAAATTTACATACTAAAATATATACTATAATTTACATTCTTTTCATTAGCTAATTTTATCTGCCACTATATTACCCATTTTCGTGAAGTATTATATAAAATCATCTCCCATTATTTACTTTTAAGAATATTATTTCACAAGTTGTATAAAATTCTGTTTGAAACGTTGTCAGGTTCGGAAACAAACGAGTAACTTGAGTACATAAATCTATTTTTGTTTATATTTGAGCACTGCTATATAATATATAATATAATATTCCTATAATTTGTGGCTCCACAAAATTCTAGAGTTTACTATCAAAACTTATCTGTATAAAGTAATTTAAATGCAACGTAAATGTAAAATCATAAAATATGTAAGTCGCTAAACACCGATGGTTTTGGAAGAAAATTAATTTCTGAGAGTAAAGACTGTTTAGATTATTTTGCTGAGACAGACAAGTGTCACAAGTAAAACACAAATTATAATCACATTTTACGTTATTCTAGAAAAATAATTGCGAATTGAATTATAATATACAAGCCAACTGTATAAATCAGTAAATGAGTACTTTAAAGGTTAAAAATTTGTTTTAATTAAAGGACTAATATATTATAATATTTCCTCGGCTTTCAATGGGATCATTTATACTGTAAATTAGTAATTTTTGTGCACAGAAGCTGCGAATGTTTTGGCACAGATGACTGCACAGTGAGATAGTACTCTGGGGAATTAAGCTGTGTACATTTTGAACAGCAGGGAGATGGCAACAAGGGACAGAAAGAATAGATGAGATATGTACCTCATTATCCTAATGACAAACTTGTGTACGGTCGGTCTGAATTAACTTTTAACCAATACAGTAGCGGTGGCTTATCCAACATCCTTTTCGTTACAATACCTAGATCCAGTGACTTAGCTGAATATTAACCCAGAAAGTTTTCCGTAACATTAATGAATATAATTCAATTGTTGAGATTGCAGCAGAATATTTTTTACCAAAATGTTTACGTTTTTGTAAAAATTTGTGTGGACAAGAATATTATTGACTAAGGCTACGTTTAAGCTATAATAAATTGAGTAAATGCAAATGTAACGAAATCACATTTTCATCGTATTGAATAAAAATATATTATTGAAATAATTTTCTCACGCAGAAAAATTTAAAGCAATAAATAATTTGCGATACGTATGTATTTTTCAGAAAATATTTAATTATCGTGAATAAGAAAAAAATATTACTACACACTGTCACTCAGTAAAAAAGTCTTACTCCAGAAAACCTTACCTCATACATTTCAATTATTTCCAGATGAATAGAAGTTAAAATTTTAAATTAATCAAATTATTAATAATTCGAGAACATTTTTAATTAAAAACTTTTTAAAAATATTTTTTTCTTATATATACATATATATATATACATTATATATACATTTCTTTCCTCAAAATAGTGAGCAGGAGTACTGTAAAGTTATTAGAGTTATGTTTACTTTTCTTCCTATTTTGTAAATTTAAATCGTCAACAAACGTGTATTTTATATTAAAGACAGGTACATTATTTTAGTATCTGCAACCGATTTTTTTATTATATATAGACATCGAAACTGCCATTTTAGATACAAAAATATAACATAAACTTCCATGTAAATTAGTGGTTTCTCAAGTTAGATTTAACTTGTTAGTTGGAAGAAGAACGTTGAGGCCTTATCAGAACTATGTTATTGTAAAAATCGTTACACTTAATTGAAAGTTACATGACAATTCATTAATGCAACAGTCAGAATATAATAAACAAGAATTAAATAATTACATCAATTTTACAATTAGTTATGTAAATTTAATCTTGTGGCATAGAATATGTTATCAAAAAAAAAGTTAATAAGGTTTTAAAACAAGATAAAAATGGCAAACACAGCAAGTATAAAACACCATTTTTCCATATCTCAATGTTGGATCAAACCTTTTCGTTGATTAAAAACATAAATATTAATATTTAATAAAAATCCTATATTTTACAAGTAATATTTTAATTAAATGACTAAAATTTGTCTTTATTATGACACCATTTGGAGATGTATTGCTAAAGGAAAACAAAAGTAGTATTCAACGTGTACTCTATTAATTGTTCTTTCGTGTACGAGGAAGCGGCTTAACTTCGCGCTGCCCATCTCGTTAATTAACACTATCCATCTACGCTCCATTACAAAAATTGGTTTCTAAACGTGCGAAAGTAGGCTCTAACTGCAACAGGTGTAATCTTTTCCCTATTTCCTATGCTTTATTTCCATGCAAATATGCCATGGTCAGTTCCTTGTCTTAAAATTATTAAACGCGTCTTACCCTACGTCACGAATTTGCCATACTTGCATTAAATTAAATCCTTACATAACAATTTAAGACAGTTGAATAACTATTTATTTGATTGTGTCACTATTCTTGGGACTTTGGTCTTAAGTTAATTATAAATCAATTTTAGGTCGGACCCTTTTTGTAAGAGAATAGAAAACTTTGAAATCAGAAGCGGAATTTAAACACCATCATGCTGAATTTCTACCCTTTCATCCGCATCAGTTATAAGGGTCCTGTGCTGCCAATATGATAGATCAGACCTGTTTAAATGTTTTCTCAAATAATTATATAAACCTACGTCCCTGCTTTTGATATAGGTGTGTGTGTTACAACTGTGGTAATTATAAATTCGCATTTAGTTTTACATCAGCAGATAAGTAAAATAGTAAATTTGCAAAATATACCTACTTTCTCCGATCCTATGCAAAATTTATTGACAATGAAACTTTAAAATCCAAATATGTAACTGAGGTCAATCTTGAAGCCAGAAATCAACTAACAAAACCCTTATTTAAAAACTTATACTAACTTTCATCAAATGTTATATCAAGTTGTTAATAATATCAAATAAATGCAGAATATTTAAATAATGCTAGAAAATAGAATAAAATACAGAATTGAATGGAAAACTGACATCATATCGTAATTCAGTAATCGTAATGAAAGGGCAAATGATTATTAAGCATTATTTTACTAAAAATGAATAGAAAGCGTTAAATTAGTCCAAGTAATGGAGAGAAACACTATAACTAAGGAAAAAAACATTAAGTTTTAACGCTCGGTACAGCCGAAAATACTTTTAAGAAATTGAACATAATTGGATTAATGAATCAAATTTTACCTCCAGAAAGAATAATAATAGTTAAAAATAAAACACCAAACAATGATTTAAAAGACATAGCTTACCAAATACCGCGTAAAAACTACAATTATACACACACACACATACACATGTATATGACATGCAGACACTAATATCAAATACCCATCTTAATCAAGCAATATTAAAGATATTTTATTGACAAACCTATCAACTTTAATTTATAAAAATTATTTATGACATTAAAATATAAACCTTAAATATTTAAAACACAAAAGGTAATATTTGATTAATACTTTTCTCATAAAAATTCAATAAGACAATATCTTCAAAATTGTCCAAACGATAAGCGTCTATAAATACATTTTTATATAAGATCCGTTATTACAACTGGATAAATTCACCACACTAGATTTTTTAATGGCATAACAGTCAATCATTCATTTTTTCTGATAAATATCATTTATTTTACTGTTCTATTGGCTTTCGTTGGAAAAAAATAGACTTCATTAATACAGTTAATTGCTACACTATGTATCTCAATTATAACATAAGCAAAGAAATATATAGTTTATTTTCTAATATTACTTATTTGCCTAAAGATAAAACAACCAGTGTTTCAATTCAGTTTCACTGATTCTGATATTGCAGAATCACTTTATTGGCCCACGAGCAATTTGTAAAAATAATTGATTAATATAACGCGTTATATTTTTATTAAAAATAGATTGAAGACCCCACATAATAATTATATTTATAACTATAATATTTTAATCTTAAAAACTACTAATCTTCTACAAAAATTATACGACCAAGTCGTGGCCATTAATTCCCCGAAATGCGTATAATCCACTTACATTTCTTCCTTCTCTCTCACTTTTTAAAATAAATTTATTTATTTTATACACTATGAAACCGCAAAACGTATTTGGCAATATTTCTCACAACACTTGTAATGATTCTTCTCTTCGTAGCTAAAATAATAAGAATTGTAATAATAATCAACAATTTTCCAGGTTTTATGTTAACTGTCTTTAGATAAATTCTGCTGTGGACCTCACGTAATCGTCAATACAGTTTTTTTTATTATGTATGGAATATGTTTCTTCAGGACCTAACTTTGAATTTGTTGATTTATGCAGGATGCTCAAACGGGCACAAGAGACGGGGTACATCAACATCAACTGCGTGGATCCTCTGGGGCGAAGTGCGCTGTTAATGGCTATCGACAACGAGAACCTGGAGATGGTGGAACTGCTCATCGAACACAAGGTGGAGACCAAGGATGCGCTGCTCCATGCGATCTCGGAGGAGTTCGTGGAGGCTGTGGAGGTGCTCCTGGACCACGAAGAAACGATCCATCGCTACGGAGAACCCCATGTAAGAAATTCTTGTTCCTAGTCTCAGATCTTACATAACTGTGGCTGCTAATGAAACCGCTCAATTGTATTTGATGATCTTATCGTGGTTAATCAATAGTAAATAATTTTTATTTAATAAAATACAGTTACGATTGACCATTTTAGTGACGTTTTCAGCAATCAGCTTAAAAGTTTTGTTTTTATTTTTACAAGAAACTTAATTATACCAGATTATCCTTGGAGAAGATACGGTGCAATACGAGGTTGGCATTGGTTTAACGTAATGGAAATAACAGAAAATATAATACCTGAAAGCAGTAATACTTGAGAAATTTTAATAGTTATAATGTCTAAAAATTGATTATTCAGATGTTATAAGGTTTCGCAAATACCTAAACCACAAATTATTGTTCGTGACAGCGCCCAAACACTAATTTATTACGAAAAATAGGGAATCAAGGGGAAAAATATAATATTTACTAGCATGATCGCTTCTTCGGCAGTAATTGTAAAAGTAATTCCTTTTCAACAAGGAAACTATTTTTAAAACTGTCTTGTTGATGTGATATAAAATAACATATAACAATCGAATAGTAATTAACTTTTTGACGGGTCTGAACTTTGATTTTAAATTTATTTCAGGTTTAAATTAGGTTGTTAAATTAAAAAATGTTAGATGAATTGTTAATATTATATTCAATTCAATTGGACCAAACATTAATAAATTTAATATTTATTTTTTACAAATAATAATAAACAGGGATAATTTTTGTTAATTTCAATAGGAAATTGTGATCCCCTTCCGACTAATTTCATAAACAAAAATTCAGCCAATAATGTCGAGTTCGTTAATTAGTACAGAAAATATAAAATAATCAATTACATCTTACTTGTATAGGATTATTATCTGGAAACAGCAATTAAAATAATTTTGTTCTCTGTACAGTTCAGTAATTTACAATGCTGCCAAAGCACGAGTTGACTCTGTTCATAATATAATTCTAAAGGATAGAATTATTGAAGTCTGTTGCTGACGTCTGTTCCAAACATTCAACGCAAATAATACAGAAATGGTACCGCCGCATAAGAAAAAACCAACCTCCACAAAGACAGCAAAAACGTTGTGAGGATTAACGGCTACTCCGGTCTGCCAGCGTCAGCCATTTCTAAATCGTTACCTCCATCTTAATCCACGAAATGGTCGCAGTTCCGCTGTAAATGATAATGGTGATAGCCTTCCTGGCCGATCCTTTGTCTCGCATTACCTCTGCTGTTCCTTGCTTCGCTAAGACAGCCATTGAGATTTCCTGACGCATTAGCGCAGAAGAAAACCAGTTTGTCTATCACATTTTACACTCTGACAACTGCCTAATTATGTAGTCTGACAGAGAAATATAATCCTTAAGCTTTCTATAAAATACACGAAGAAACAACTTGGTTCGCTTTCAGTCCATAACACTTAAATATTACGATTTATAATTATAAAGATATTTAAAAAAGTCCAACATCAGATAGTAAATATTTATTTGTACTGCAGCCTTTAAATAATTTGGCAACACAGCTAATGGCGTCGTATGCATTTTTACGTGGCTGTACACACTGAAAAAGCAGAGAATTCTTTATTTCAAACGGTCTCTTGCTATTCTGTATACTTATATAATTATTTTTCATATTAACAAATAGATAAAAATATAGGTAATAAGCAGACAAATTAAATTGATGTTATGAACGTTTCTGCAATCCATCGTCAGGTGTTGTAAAATCGTAAGTGCTAAAAGTACGACAAACAACACAAACCCGTAAACTGACTCAAAAGCATATTGCTTGTTCTCAAAGATATGTGATGAATACACATAATTTATCTAATGCGAAAAATTCTTACAAACACCTATATTTCACTTTATAAATAGATATATTTATTTTCCGTTAACGTTTATTCTAATTACGTAACAATGTTTATAATGCGAAGTTTTATTAATCATATACCTTCACAAGGTACACCCAATAACTCAAATAAGCTTTCTATAAAATCTTATATATATCTTTTAGTTAACTTAACGTTGAAATATGAAAAGTTCAAGAATTCTAATCTAATATCGTATATGTAGAATAATTTTCACGACAATAAGTTCAAATCACAAATAATGCATGAATTTATTTATGTAATTATTATGACTGTATTTCAAAACACAAATTCTAAAATTTTAGCCTACTTATAGAATCATTGCATGAAAAATAATTATTTTTTGTTTGATAAATTGTCAGGAATTATTTAACAAGAAGTTTTTATATTCGACTAAAAATATATTTTACAACCAATTATAAATAAGCTTAATATCATTAAAAACAGGTAATATTTTTTTTTCCAAGTTTATAATGTCTAGGACGCAGAAGTTGAAATTTATTATGAATAGAAATATCAAATATCAATATCAAAAATAAAAATACGTATTAACTGAGGATCCACTGGTTAGTATGTTATTGTAGACATTATTCTGTTGTTCAGAATGTCTTTTTCAGTTTGATTAATGCATAAAATATTTTTAACACCTTTTCCAACTTCTACTTTCCGCTCCGTTCACTCGTCTTATTTCTGCGTTTGCCCCTCTAATTTTCTTACCAGAAAATGTAATAGTCGAACAAGAGTTTTATAGTTAACTTTTTCATTAACCTACCATTTATAAATTCACACAAACATGCGCAGTTTGAAATAAATTTTGATATGAAGCTTATTTATAATATGTCGTTAAATATATTTTTATCATATCAAAACTTGTTGTTAAATAATTCCTAACAATTTCTCAAACAAAAAATCATTATTTTTCATGGAATTATTCTATAAGTAGGCTAAAATTTTAAAATTTGTGTTTTGAAATACAGTCATAATAATTACATAAATATATTGATGCCTTATTTGGTCTTACCTAAAAGTGATTATATAACTGTCAGCATCGAATAATTAAACACTAATTCTCTTTTAAAATTGAACGTGGACACAAGTCGATATTTTAGATACATTTTCCACTTCTCATCAACTAATATTTATAGCAAGAAACAGGTTATATTGGGTGGGTTACATGGTAACTCAAATTCCCTTACAAAAAGTCATTGCGTTCAATGTAATCACTTTTCCCCTAAGGCAAACGGTTATAACAATTCCCAAAGGGAAGATTACGGGAGTAATAAAATAATGACTCAGCTTAGGGATATGATATAAAAGGCTTGTTATATAACGTTGGTGTGTGCATAATTTACAAGAAAATATTAAAATGTAGACACTATTTACAGATCCACAAAATTTAACCACACATTATATTACACGAATCGAAAAAACTTTCTCTTGAAATGACACTTATTTGATAAGTTCATAACTTCCATATTCTCTTATACGCTAGTTTTATTTTTTAATTTTAATAATTTAATGATCTAAATTGTCCGTATTATAGGTCTGACTAGATTTCTTCTTATAATTTCTCATTAAACCAGGTTTTAACTGCCTAATAAATGAAAATACAACGCTACTTTAAGTTTAATCCTTTCGTATAAAACATAAAATTCTCCGTATTCAGTATAAATAGATATTTCGTCTAATCTTGTTTTCCACGGTTGCATAAATTTAGGGGCCATCACTTGATATTATATCAGATTCAATATTCGTTCCACTGTGAAAAATGTAATAATTTTTTATTTACATAATGAAATAATTGAAGCTGAAATAACAAATTCTTTACAGAATACATAGTCAAAATATTAACAATCATAGCATAAGCAACTAAGCGTAATTTATATTGTTAAGTAGAGTTTACATAGTAGAAATGAAATATGAATGATAAAATGGTAAATTTTCAGACCTTATGTTATCATAACACGTCAGTCCCGTTAATCCGATTTTTGATCCGGGTCTGTCTGCGGTCGTTGGCGTCGCTTCCGGTCTCTTATTGGCGAAGACCGTGTTGCGAAGTTTTGAGATTCACTTATGTATACTCGCTATGTGGTCAATTATATGAAGACTGTCAAGAATGATGGCTTCCATGATACCTTCTTCGAGGCTCTAATTTTCTCCTCCAAAATACTTAGCACATCAATCAGGTTCTTAAAAATTCTCATTTTCACAGATTATTTTCAACGAAGAATATAGTTTTCAATTACTATTTTGTCATTCTCTACAAACCCAATACAAGTGTGTTTTTTTCGTGGCCCTATTTATATAATGCCTGGATTTGTTTTCCGCTTAAACTGCCAAATTCTCGGGAAGTTCCTGTACACTATGAGGTTTTGTTCAGACTACGTTGTATTAATAATATTGGGTTTTCATTTCTTTAACTTTATAATTTCTGCCATAGCCAAGTTATTTTCACGATCACACGTAATAATAAGAAAGACAGCCAAACACAGACAAAATAAATGATAATACAAATATCACACAACGTTTCAGGAAGTCTTGTTAGTATTAATTTCGAAAATCTCTCGCCGCTTTATATTAGTTTTCTTTTTTTTAGTAACAGATGTAAATTATGGTTATGATCGCCAATGCCCGACCTACCCGATGCAGATTTTCCTAGGGTTTTCCCTGCATTTCTTTAGGGGAATGTCGGGTATAGGATCCTTAAAATATAGCCCGGGGGCCCTAGTAACCCTTGGCTACCTTCCTCCACCCTTCCGCATCCCCCCTTTCCAATCCCTTCCTATGCTATTAAAGGGGAGTTGCCCAATGTGGATCACCCTCATGTAGCCTGTTGCCCTAAATATATATATATATATATATATATATATATATATATATGGTTATGATTGGTATAGAGCAACCAATTCAAAATATGCGGAATATCTTTATAATATTTTCCTTTTGTATAAATATCCTCTGTTGTTTAATATTATAATGTATCTGTAATTGCCTTACGGGAAACTATGTATTTTTTTGGTGCAGAGTTGGGAAGCGTTACCGCCAGATACAGCAACCTTCACCCCTGACATCACACCTCTGATCCTATCGGCTCACAGAGACAACTATGAGATCATCAAAATTCTTCTGGACCGAGGTGCTACTCTTCCCATGCCGCACGACGTCAGGTAAAATTACATCATTTCTTTCTCGGAATACACAATCCAGAATTGCATTTACATTTATTGTTTCCTGTAACTTAATTAAGAATATACTATCTATAGACAAGAATTGGGGATATAAATCTAGATTTAAAAATATATTAAGTTCTTTTGTTCAGGAAAAATCTGGAATGAATTTATACTAATAGCAAATTTATACAAACGAACCTCAGTGACAGTGCACTAGCAAAGGATTATATTTTCGTTTCATGAAATTAAATATATAATGTGTCAAAAGAGTTTTATTTAGTTAAATTCAAATTTGTGACATTTCTGAGACATAATATAATAAGTAATGACCATAACAGTAAGAAAAATATACAATAACTTTTAAAATTTAATTTTTTTTATAAACTATGGTTTATAAATATTTGTAATCGATAATAAAATCAGTTTTGGAATTTAAAATTATTATGTGTTTGTATTACATTATCTTTGGTCTAAATATTTGTTGTTAGTCTCAGAGTTCAGTCCACTTTTATCCCAATGTGTAGCTGATTTTCATTTTCATAGAAAAACGGAAGCACTTTTAATTAAGCTTGAAGGAGTTAATCATTCAGTTTGATCAGAGTATTACGAATACATCACACAGAATCCATTGTGTGTTTATGAGCTTAAATGTTTATCTGATTCCACTATCAGAGAGTTGATAACGAAACGATAATTTAGAACGAACAGATATTGCTGATTTAAAAATCAAATTTCAACTAAGTGTACTCGTTAATATCGATTAACTCCAATCGGGATTGACGATTGGTATCGTAATACGCACCCGTCGAGAACTTAATGAGATGATAATTATTGAGTAATTAATGATTCTGCGTACTGGATTTACTGTTCAGCTCTTTGATATCAGATAAGCCGTAATTGTCCTTATTACAGATGACGTAATATTCGCGGAGCTGGACTACTTATAACGGAAAATACTAACAATACATGTTTTGGTAAATAAATTTATGAAACGGATCTGTTACACTTTTGAAAATTCAAAACCAACGTAGATATTTGAGTGTATACGTGCTCGTCCCTCCGTACAACATTCATTGCTTGTTTTGTCCTATTTGTTTACGAATAAATGTAGTAATGGCCGACCTCCTGTGGTGTAGGGGTCAGCGTGACTGCCTCGCATCACAGAGATCCCCGGTTCGAGGGCACGGATGTTTGTGTGTGTCAGAGAAGTTCGTCAAATCAGGTCCCCGATAAAGTAAAGATGAGTTCTCTTAATTATTCGCTCATAACCTGAGCTGTTGTTGCGACTGTAAATAAATAAATATAGAAAAACGTTGTAATAGTACGCAGAAATACAATATTGCCTCTTTCTCAACGCATTAATAAAATCAATTGTACTTTGCCAAAGCTCTCGTAGTTTGTCAATAAAAATCGTCGTGTATTAAATCTCAAACCAAGTATTTTCAGCAAATTATTCTCAAAATAACATCTGCCAATATTTTCAAATGCTTCACGTCAAGCACAGATTCATCTTATTATTAACTAGGTGGTACCTTTATTTTATTATATCGCTTTTTTATCAATGTTCCACGATACTTTAGTTTCATACATTGTTCCTCCAAAAAATGTTTTCAGTGTCTCGGGTGATTTATTACTTCGTTCGCGTAAACAGACTTTTCCATCGAACCACACACCCCGACACTTCTGGATGATTGATTCCCGATTCTTCTACTTCGTAACAATAAAACCGAAAGTTAGACTATGTATTCTCAGAAAGTGCTGACGTGCTGTCTCCCAAATTTATAAAAATCAGAAAATACCCTTTATTCGTCTTATTTATGGAGATTCGGTCAAAGAAGCGAAAATATTTAAGTTACAGAGAGCGCCATTACCTGTCCATTCGCTACTATTATTATTTTTATTATTACCTGTGACAGAAACGTCTCTGTATCCTTGCCTCATAGAATTTGATGACCCATAGACCCATAATATCGCTAATCGAACCTCTCGATCTCAGAATGGTAGACGGAACTGTTGGCCATAAGATCGATGAAGAGATTTGGTGAATAGGCCACTACTAAAATCTAATATGAGTATCACTGCTGTAATATTATGACGTATGACGGGAGGACATTCGACAGCTATGAGTAGATTTAATTCATACAAATTTCATAATATAAACGTACAAAAAGAAATTGGAATGCATCCTTAGGAAATGGTTGTCATGAAAGAATGTTTGATCCTTCATCCACTGTAGATATATTTTTATTTATTTGTACTTAAGATCTATTTTTAATAAATTTAATTTTTATTATTTTAGCCTGTAAATATTCTAAGAAGAATTATAAATAACTGTTAAAAATGGACGAATAAAACTTCAATAACATAGTCAGTCCATAGAGTTTCCAAAAACTAGAAATATCAAATATAAATAGTAGGAAAATAGCAAACTTCTGTATTTTCGTACTATTTAATTTTTATTTCTCAGATATTTTCAATAATCTTAATTGTCAGCTAATATATTTGTACATTTATATCTACATTTTATTATACTTACTTATAAACTTAATGATTGTTCAAACTAGGAATTAATTTAAATTAAATCAATTAAATTTTATAATTTAAATTCCTCTTTTTGGTCTTATTGCTGATTTAAATTTTGAAGATCTGTAGACGGGTGGTTTACATTATTATAAAAATAGTAGAAATGTGGAGTAATAGATCAATTGACAAATTATTTACTTTAGTATTTTACAAATAATACGTGAACGCATTTTATTCAGTTTTTCTAACAATAACATAGGATGTTAAGGTGATATATTAATATTTCTCATTATTCTGCTATACATAACAGTACACTGCTTTTATCAATTCAGTAAGTGCAAGATTTGTATGCAAAGTGAACTCTCACAGTTTTCGCCATAGAGTGGATATTTCCCACCTGAAAATGAAATATTGCTCTTCAGATAACTATATTTTTTCGAAAGTTGTATTGACGTAACGGCTGTGATATTGACACTTGACACTTTATCTCCGCGTACAATTTGCATACAAGTGCGAGGGTTCAGAATTATTGTTTGTGGGAGACGCAAACGAATTGCGAAATTCCAATGTTTACGAGTCCCCCATCTGTTAACGATTCGCTCCCAGAAAGGGCACATCACGGCGCCATATTGACTGTTATTTATCTGCATTCCAATAAGGAGTCAGCAATACTAACGATAAAAAAAGCATTTCTTTCCTTTAATAATTACTGTTCTGATTAAAAATTGAATTTTGTTAATATGGTTTGGACTTTTAATCTTCTTTTGTAGAGTGGTTAATAATTTATAAGTCCAACGTTCAGACTGCAATTTGTAACTTTTAACCATTTATAACACTAACTTGGACTTTGAATTGTTGGAGTCTTGCATATAAATAACAAATAAATTTACAATCACTCTAATGTTTATTAAATTTTATTTTAAATTATAAATATCCTACATATATGTTTACTAAATATAGCGTTAGTGATCATATTAAGCTTCTATGGGCACATAATTCTTTTCTATGACTTTGTCATCTGTCAATTATAGTCAGTGCGCATCAACAGAAATTTCCTACAACAAAATACATTTTTCTTTTGGTAATCGTGTATAGTTTCTTGCCAAAAAAAAAGATAATATGTGGGAAGCTCTGCTTTTCTGCTTAAATTAGAATAAATCGGATGCCGAATCGAATAAATATCTATGGCGACATTGCTTTATCGGAAACAGCAGGCAGAGATTGGTTTCGTCGGTTTAAATAATGTCTGTCCGCTATTTCACACATATCGGCTGGGTCAATTGGCAATAATGCGATTGATTTTCACAGTTTTATCGTAGCGTTCTGCAATAAATCTGCGATTCAAATAAATCCACAGGAATTGATCCAAAGGAGTGAGATCACACGTCCTGGGTGACAACTTCACGTCACCACTCCATGAAATAAGAATTCAATAGTCTTGCGCGCTGCGTGACGTGTGGCACCGCCCTTTTGGAACAAAACATAGTTTACGTCAGCATTTAACAGATGTATCCACAACGCACGGAAAGTCTTCCGCTCCAAACACATATTGCAATAACACTCATTCGAGCTTTCCACGAATAGTAAATATCTCTGAATGATAATTTGCCAAACAGTAAAGATCACGGCTGTTACACCAGAACGCATCAAGGTACGTTACTGACGTGACTGTTTGCCGGCGCGTAATATATGTACTATATAATTTATGGCTTCATTTGACTGACAAATATAGCTCTTTGTATCATCTTTAGAGCATATATTCTTTTCTGCGCAATTTGCCAATCCTTAACGTAGAAAATCTCCCAATAGCTAAAGTTTCATTAGTGGAAACTATATGTAGTCCCACGAATTGAAATAGTAGCAACAGAACGAATCTGGGTAATCAATCTCGGGTTGGGTTATGTTTGGAGTATACTCAGTTATAATTTTTATTAATACTGTTAGGAATACTCACGTAATTGTCCATATAAAATTTATTACTATGTCTGCCTATAGCCATCTCCGGAGTAATACGTGTAATAAGCAAATGATCGCTTATTTAGAAATATATTAATACTCTTTGCAATAATTAGAAAAATAAGGAAAATTCTTTTTTTTTAGGGCAACAGGCTACATGAGGGTAATCCACGTTGGGAAAGTCCCCTTTAATAGCATAGGAAGGGATTTAAAAGGGGGGATGCGGAAGGGTAGAGGAAGGTAGCCAAGGGTTACTAGGACCCCCGGGCTATATTTTAAGGATCCTACCTGGCATTCACCTAAATAAATGCAGGGAAAACCCTAGAAAAACCTGCATCAGGTAGGTCGGGCATTGGGTAATTGTCTCACGCCCTTCCGATAGCGGGAGAGGAGTTTGCTGTGGGGACGCAGCACTCCCTTCTCCGTGCCTCGACCAGTTTAGGAGGCAGCTGGCCGACTATTCCAATGGGAATAGCGGACAACTCTTGCCGTATGCCCAAGGTCTGCGACCCCGGAACATACACCTCTTAAAACAGACCGAGGTCAAGTATTTTATCTTTAACTTTAAAATGTTTCTGTATCGAGTACAAGAGATCTATGCAAACGATTCAAATTGGAACGCCAACTTAAGTGGTAGCCGAATAAATACTACAACAGCAATATCATAAATCAGACGGAACATTCTAAAGTTCCTGAGCGAATTCGTTGAAGCTGACGACTCTCCAGCGACACACTAAACGCAAAGACTTAGTCCTGAAGACGTTTACTCTCTGACTGAAATTTCCTTTTTTATTTCCGGATATAAAACGTTTACTTTACGTGAAGCAGAGGACCGAATTGCAGCTTTCAGCATGGATAAAATAAGCCACCTAAAATGGCGTCCATCGCTCCCATTAAGGGAGGATCAGATGCTGGGGCCGTAAACGTCTGGACGCCCTATAACGCTGCTTGAGATGGGCAACCGATGCTCTTAAAAGTCTTTGATGGGTCTGCCGTCTAAACATCGATTGAAAAAACGGCTGAAAGCTTTGGCGTCATCGCTTCCCACGGTATCGGCTGCTTTCTAATACATTCAACTGTGCTCCAAAAAATTGTATAAAAAGAAAATTCTATTCAAAGTAAAAAACCTTTTAGGCTCACCGCTTTTTGCAACTATATTCGTAGATAAATTTTATATTTAAATATTTTCTTATAATTATCAGTTATTCCTTCCATTATCTAACAAAATCCTGGACATTCCCCTATCGTTGTATGAATGTCCATTGTCTCATACCGCGCCTCTTCAACATAAAAAATTTACCTTTTGAATTATTTTTTCGGTACCCTTTTCTTCCTAAAAATCTATTTTCCTGCCTTCATACTAAAGTTCAATCATTTGTATACAATTAAAATGGTACAAATGAGTGTTTCCTCAACCCGACATGAAAATGCAAAACTTTCTAGTCCCTCTAAATGCTGACTTTGAGAGTTACGGATTAAAATTTGAAAAGGAACTGTGCGCACAAATATCTAATATCATTTTGTACTCTAACTAATTGTGGGAAGTGGAATTAATATTCGAGAGGAGATGGTCTCTAGTCCGAAAATCCGACGTCAACTAGAAACTGTTAATCCAGCTGACAATTAAGTAAAGAGAAAATATTCTATATAGTGATATAAATTACTTCAATCATTATAATGTGACAAACAAACATCTTTAACTTAACGTTTACGTCCATATATGAACTCATTCAATGTCAATAGAACGAGGAAGTTAATTGTAGGCAAGGCAACGCGAATAATGTATTCAACTAAATATTCAACAAGTTATTTTTATTTATTGAATCCATCACGCCTCTATTGAGGAAATAGCGCGAGTCAAAAATATTTGAAATTATTACACAAGAACGTCTGATGTATAAAATTACATAGAAAATTGATTACGTGAATAATTAATAATATATGTGTAATATGTGTGTTACAAAATAGAAAATAAAAATTTTAATTTAAAACTAATACTTAAATCCGTAAATTTAATACTAAGAAAGAAAATGCAGGTATAAATGTTAAAACTGAATGTATTATTCGATACATATAATGTTAAGAACCAAATAATTCTAAATATTTATTGTATCCAATATTTATTTAATAATATCAATATATACCTTATATTATTCGGAACGATGCTGTTCTCATGTACAGAAACATGAAAAATAGAAACAAATACAGCAGTAAGATTTATAAAATTATACTTCTATAGTAAATAACATTTCATCTACGAACCATTTGTGGAGTTGATGACTCGTTTAGTAAATATTTTTTGTAATTTGCATAAATGTTTACTTGCCTGATTTATTTCCTTTACCAGGTGACCCTGTAGTTTTATTCAGTATTTCCAATATGTGATTCGAAAAGGTGAATTTGATGTTTCTCATCTCGTAACAGCGAACGTTTTAGACAGAAAATATTTATATTTGGAGAAAAAATATTAAGAATAATTGTATAAAAATTGTATTACTCTTATAAAATTACACACAAAAATATTTTTCTGCGTTTAGCATGATTTTTTAATTTCAAAGACAATCCCTGAAATTGGAATAATATTGATTTTTTCTATAATCAAGATTATTTTTTAATATCAGTAATTCATAATATAGGTAACAATTTATTTTGTAAATAAACTGAAGGAATCAATTGAAAGGTCAACGTATATTAAATTATTACGTTTATAGTATGTATACTTTTTAGAAGAAAACACCAAAGGTAAATTGTTGATTCTTATTTAAAACTTTAATTAGCTATGAGTTATTTTCTTGTGAATATTTTGTGTGTGATGGATTATTTTCATCCAACAAGCATTATAGAGTGGGTATTGTAATATTTCCGATCCGTTGGATAATTTCCAGCCAACCATCCAGGGTCAATTAAAAGTTGTAAATAACTGAACTCTTTCCGTAATAGCTGTATTTGGCAAGAACGTCCATTTCCCTTCGTGTATGTTACGTTATTAGAAGTTTAATATGTAACCAGTGTTTTGTGCAGCTAGTTTTACACTGCAACGGAGTAATTACGCCACGAAGCGAGCCGAACTTTCGTAAGTGTTTATACGATGCTTTTGGGTGCTATAGTATCCAACACAGCAGGGCATTTTGCTAGAAAGTTTCATAGGATAGGGAGACGACTAATCTCGACGTCTGAATGACCCTGTATTGCCAACATATTTAAGAGAATGTATGGATTTGTATAAACTCCTCGTATTTGCAGAGAAGGAAACAAACATTTAGAAATATGAGAGTAAATTGTCGACATAAAATACGATATGTACGATGACTTTATGGATAAACAAAAAATCTAATATTTTTAGAGAATTCATTATGTTAAATTATTAAATATGAAAAGCGATATCGTAAAGTGCCCATACTAGGGAAAGTTTTGAACTTTAACTTTTAATAGCTTATTAATTATGCGTTTTAAATTAAATGTACAATTTTGTTGAAGATTCTTAGTACTTTAACGCAAAACATGTTATAGTTTTGAAATTGTCCTTTAAAAATAAAAAAACTATTCTTTGATCCAAGTTAGTTATGAAATCCATTGTCACTTTCTGCGATTGTAGCTGCGACATCCTTTTGTGAAAACTCGGGATCGCTATAATACACGTCATGTACGAATACGAGACATCATGTCGCAGTCTCAGGTCAGTCCGAAAGAAGCCTCAAACAAGCACAAACATATTCTCTACAGAACTGTGAACATTAGTTATGAACTAAAATGAAATATATATATATATATAAATATATTTCATTTTAGTTCATAATATAATATATATACATAAACTATGTATTAATCACTAATTTTCATAGACATTATTCTTTTTCAGGACTAAATTATGCTTTAAAATATTTTCGAAGGTAAAAGTTATTCAAGCTTTCTAACAGGAAAAACCAGTATATTGTTTACAACTTATCGGTGTTTTAAGAGATCAAATAATATAAATATTTATGTTAAACGAATAAATGTTTAATAAACATTGCAATCTTTCATAAATTTCTTCACGAATATCTGAAGGTATTAAGATTTAACAAAAGTCGGATGTAATTTTTAAATATTCAATGCCACATTATTGAAAGATATTTGAATGTACGTTATTATATTTTCAAATTATCGTTGCATTCTCCAAAAATCTGATAGGATAGATCTTTTTTCTGAGAACTTCACTTTATAATGATATATATATATATGGCTGTTGTTTACTTATAAGCGTCACTTTACTTTTGATTTCATCGTTGAGGCTTTTTCTATATACAAAAACAAAGCTAAAAACTGTGTTGGAACATGAGAAAGGTATCTTTACCAGAAACGGGAGTAAAATCAGATCCTCTAGGCATATATTATTCTATATATAACATTATTGGATGGCTTTTTTCTCGCTTAACATGGACAGAAAATATTTTGTTTACCTACTAATACCATGCCTGGTAAGAGGGAAAGTAATTTTTAGCGTTTTGAAATGGTGTACGAAAGTTTAAGAAAAATTCGAAGCCATTTCTCGCTTTAGTGAAAATCCGTCCTTTCACTATTTTTTTAATGTGAACGAAATACCTGTCCAAGCAATAATTATCAATCAGCCGGTAAGTTTATGTAACTATAAACCTTTCTGCGGTTATATATAACAACGAAGTACTGTTTCTTAGAAATAGGTCGACTCGTTTTCTAGTGAAAATCGAACAAAACTCAGAGTGACAATTTAGATTGCATCGGTTAAATCGTGTAACGTAAATTACAATGTACAGACAAAAGCATTGTTTTCCTTATATGTATTTTGTCAACGTTCATGCAGTCCTTTCAATATGGAACGTTGTTTCCTACTACTTTAAATTTCTCTTCCCAGTGTTTCAGCTTTGAAAGTGTTCTCTTACGTGCATTTGCATCATAAATCACATGGGACCTACCGATAAACGTCGTATCTGCAGACAAGAGAGCTCACATTTTTTTCCTGGCTCGGAAATCTCTAGAACTGGCCATATGGGAATGCACACTGATATCCAGCCTTTGGGTCAGAGAAATGTGTGGTCTTGGCGCGTATCCCGGTGAAATGTATTAAATTAAAATAACTGAATTATAACCCTAACTCGTTTTCCAAATTCAGATCGCATAAATAAATTCAATTCATTGAACGGCTTCGAGTCTTGCTATATGCATAAATTTTTGTTAGAACTATTTCTCGTATTTCTGTCAAGATCATTTGCGATGTAGAATTTTCACACGCATTTTCAGATTTCTCGTGAATACAATACATAATTGTGTCTAATCCAATTAATCACAACGTAAATCTCGTAAATCGGTAGATTCTATTTTTAAATTTGTAAATAAAATTTTCCTGAACTAAATTTAAACATTTAAAAGTGTCATTTGCATTTTTTTATAAAAATATCATTATAAATAAATTTTTATCTGAAGTCCAATATTTCTGCTATGAAAACGGAAACTAGTTTGCGAACAAGTAAGACAATTCTAGTATAAAGGATGAAACTGAATTTTAAAGTTTAAATACATTCGTATTCTCTATAGCCAATTGCTTTCAATTTTACTTATCACTGGAACTTTAGTATATTCTTCGAGATCTCTACGAAAGCTCTCAGGTATCGCAATAGTTAGTGTGTTTATGTTGTGTGATTCCTATATATAATTGAGCACATACAGAGAAAGTAAACTAAAAGACCATTATTCATAAATCTTCTTCTTTTATTGGCACTATAATCCAATGTGAGTGTTGGCCTTATTAACAATTTTCTTCCATTCCGCCCTCTCCTATGACTTTCTCCACCATCCTCTTACTTTCATGGTTTGTATATCCTTCTCGATGTCATCTACCCATCTTGTCCGGGGTCTCCCCCTTTTCCTCGTCCCAAATGGCTTCCAGTCCATAATCCGTCTAGGTATTCTGCTTTCATCCATCCTAAGTACGTGTCCCATCCAGGTCAACCTTATGCTCTTGATAAACCTAACAATGTCCTCGTTATTAATGAGCTGCTCTAGTTCTCTGTTTGTTCTAATTCTCCATTCGTACATACAGGACCGTATATTCTTCTCAGTATCTTACGTTCAAATATTCTGAGTAAATGCTTATCATTATTATTAAGGGTCCACGTTTCATTATTTATAAATACTGGGAGAAAAATCCAATTGTTCTCCAAAATAAATGAAAGTGTATTTAATAATTAAATAAATAATTCAGTAACTTTTAAATGTTACAAATTTCATATTTTTAAAGAATTTTCAATTTTAAATCTGTCAGTTTGTCCTTTAATTCTGATTTCTTTGTGATAATTAATTTTGTTTCGAAACATTTTCACGTTTTCGATAAAATCTGACTATAAAAAAGGCAGCTACTCTACATACAGAATAATTGGCACCATTGGCTAAAATTATCAAGGGACTGTTAATAAATATTTACCTACACTTTTTGCTACTCTGATCATTATACTGAAGGTTGAAAAATTTTTCAAAATACCCAAGCGAAAAGTCGTCGTGGGTGCAGTGAAGTGGAATGAAACTGGTTTGTATAAATGAAAAGAAAATAAAGACAGAAATACAAGGGAAACCAATTAAATAAGGGGTTTTGAATTTGAAAGTTGACAATGCAGCGTCAGTTGCATTTCATACACCATGGCTGTTGGGTAAGTAAATTTTAACAGCTCACGGTCGAGCTGAAACTCGTTTTGTAGGAACTCGCGAAATAAATTTTTAAGACTTCAGTTCCGTAGAGTCACTAACAGACACCCCCCTCATTTTCCTCCTCCTCCCCAGATTTAATTATAAAGTCTGAGCACGGTAAAGGAACCACGACTTGGGATGATATAAATATTTTCAACCCCCTTTCCGCACACAAATATAATATCTACGTTGAGCAAATAGAGAGAAATAAGAGCAGCTACAAACACTCTGAGGATATTGCAGGCCTCTCCAAATTCTTTGTCGAGAAACTTGAAAAGAGAGTGGATTCTTATTAAAGCCTGTATTTATTTTTCCTATATCATAAGCGCACGGGCTATTGGAAAATTTTACGTTAAATGTTTCAGGCGATATGCACAGCCATGTTATAAATGTTTTCAAGTTTTTCAAATAACTTGTAATAATTTGATTCCATTTGTCTTGTTCTAAGGAGGAGGACGAATCAAACATAGTTAAAGCAATAAATAATAACTTAAGTTATTAAATAGAAATGTAAACATATTATATGTGAGAAAAATTATGTGAAAACCATGATAATATTTTCTATAAATAAGAGAATAAATAAAGAGAAACTTTAATTAGGAAATATGAAATAGATACAATACATCTAATACAGCTTAAAGTAGTGATACACTCGTCATGACTGTCTGAAATCAAAACTATTCTCTATTTTACTCATTACAACAATATTTTGTCCTTAGAATAAATAATGTCATTTTATCTACACTCACAACTATAACCATCTGACTTCATTAAATTAAATAATAGTCAAAAAAATTAATATTCAATAAATAATGTCATTTTATCTACACTCACAACTATAACCATCTGACTTCATTAAATTAAATAATAGTCAAAAAAATTAATATTCAATAAATAATGTCATTTTATCTACACTCACAACTATAACCATCTGACTTCATTAAATTAAATAATAGTCAAAAAAATTAATATTCAAATTCCCCTGTTTAGTACTTGAAAGTTGACAGTACAACTTCAGTTGCATTTCATAGACCATGGACAATTATTTACAGATTTTTGTAATCTTAATTTTTTTTGTTGCACTATAAATAATATTCATACATAATTGTATTATTTAAAAGTTATCATTTTGTAAAACTTTGTTTCTCAATTTATTTGTTTATATAATTGTAACATTGATTTTGAAGAGGCCCCAATCATAAGACGAAACGTCGTGTTTAAATTTTGGATATATAATTTTTTTTACCTAAAAGGCTGCTGTTTTTATTATTCAAATAGCTGAGTACCTGGCGTTTCCCGGTATTTAAAGGAGTAAAGAAATACAGTCATTAACTAAATAGAGACCAAAATATAGCTCATACCTTAAGAAAATTAAAAATTTACCCAGTAACTTAACAGGGTTAAAACTACTCCGGGTAAATTTTTCTCAACCGTGTCCACCTCCACGTAGAGGAACACAAAATCTCGTCAACGACATTGATTAATGCGAGATTTAAACTAGCGAATCCTATAACCCCGGAATCGTCACTAATATGGGTCTTTTTTGCATTATTTTTAATGTAAGTGTGTAGTGAGGTATTAAATTTACCACTTTTTTGTCTTTCATTTTGTTATATATCCTTCTAAAAGAGTAGTGGAATTTTATCTTTTCTCTACAATTATAATGTATGAAAAAATTCTTACAATTAAGTAGTTTATAATACACATTTATTTTTTAGACCATTGAATTCATTGATCACTTAAAAAGTTGGTTCACGACTTAACTTTTCCTTTACTTAATTAAATATTTTTTTGTTATTAAAATCAAATAATCCGATTTTAATTTCAACAATTTTTTTGTTGGAGATATCAGCACTATAACTGCAATATGAAATGGCTATTTTTCTTATTATTATTTTTTCTAAACAGACACACTGTTCTTTATACATTTATTTCATTTATTTTAATTTCGACCTCTTATGTAAGACGTATTTGCTGAAAAGGCTTCAAAACGACTTTGATTCGGCTTTGAACCAGCAATGAAATTGATGTCATAGTTTTACTTTAAGTTTTATAAATAAACATAAAATTTCGGTTTAATTTTCAGTTTGCCGTAATAGTTAATTGAATGATTGAAAGTAATTTTAATTAAGGAAAAAGGAAGAATATGTATTTTAGAGATTTACTGACAGTTAATAATAATGAAATCACGTTTACACCGAATGAGTATAGTGTAAGTACAAAAAAAGTTCCATTTTAATCATTTCAACCCTCTTCAAATATTGTTTGTTACAAGTTATAGTTATAGTTTTGAATGTTAATGTCAATAGTGCTAAGAAATTTGTTCTGCTTTCCAGTGTCGTAAAACGATATATTGGACTAACTACTATTTTTTCCGTGTATGATAAACCCCCTTCGTACAATTGTTTGATCTGATTTCGGTGAATCAGCATGTACCCTAATTGCGCGTGCTGGAAACTGTTTCAAGTGCTAACAGTGGAAGATCAAATAATCGGAAAGTTAGCTGAGAATAATTCATGATCCCATTTGATCCGTGAAGAGTTCTTTATATACATAGTAACTAGGAATATGCTGAATTATTGACTGGATTCACTTTTTTTATTATTTAATCATATCTGTTGTCCGAATAACAATACTAACACGAAAAAATATTTTATAGAAAGTAGCTTGAAGCTGCAAATGTCTCTGTCAATCGTGCTCCATGTAAAACGGATATATTACCTCGCCAACTCTTAGCTATCTAATTAATATTATTTAACATATTTGTTGTTGTTTTCAATTTCTATTTCTATTTCAAACTTTTGAGATGAAACAACTGTGTTTGATATCTAGCGTTCCACTCTTGTCGAGTAATTTGACGCTTGAGAGTCTGTATTATTTAACAGGATTCTCGCAGTGCCACTTTGTTCCGAGGGAAACTACTTGCGGAGCAATTCCTGAAACTTTAACAGCGTAATGCGAAGACTGCGAGGGTGGTGAGAGAGAGTCGGTTCTCCGCAATAAGGGGGCCGGTCACCGAGTCCAAACTCTGCCTTAATTATTGTTGTAATAACGGCTCTTTCTTTCAATGTTCATATATTTAAATATTATTAACGTTGTTTATTTCACCAAATTCCACTTTAAGGACGGGGTTGTACCAAATTAAGCTTGACGTAAATCATTCCCTTGATTAGCATATTCTACTTCCTTCTTTGAAAAGAAAATAAATAAATCTACTAATTAATCCTACATTTTGAAAGTCTTTATCGATATAATTTTTTTCACTTGCCCAGCAGCGAATATACGATAGAGATGTGCTTTACAATATTTTTAGTGATAATTTAAAACCACCTTTTTATGTTTTTCCATGAAATTATTTTCTATAGTCCCTAAATAGAAATGAGAGTCATGAATTTTACAATACAGCTTAATATGTTGTGGCCATTAGTGAAAAACCAAGTTTTCCGTTTCGAAAGCCCTTGGTAAATGTTTCTGTGGTCAAATATTAACGCCATAATATTAACGCAACCGGTCCAGCGGTATACAGCCAGAAAAATGAGTTAATATTCGGCCTTTTTTAATGCATTTTTAAAACCAAATCATGCCTCGGAAAGATAATTAAATTCTCTAAACCGTTTATTCTATAAGAACGTATTCTGCCGACCATTTTGGAGATATCAGCCCTATAACTGCATTATTTTCTAAAATGACGTAAAATGTCGTAAATTTGACGAACGATTTCTACCACTTAGTTCTACCGAATTTCGTACTCGAATATACCATTCGATGCATAATTTTATGCTCCACAATTTATTACTATCCATTATTTTCATTAAAAATGCTTCATGATTTTGATATTAGCGAAAAACTGAAAAGAGATGCAAAATATCGTGGTTTTTAGAACTCAGAAAATTTTTCCAATGCCCTTTAAATTTATCACAACCTGTACAAGTTGGGGTAAAAATAAAATACTTGACCTTTTTGATGTTAAATCAATATAATAAGCCTATAAACCAGTTTCAGAGTTATTTGTTAGCTATCACACGTGGTAGCATACTTTTGCTCCCCATGTGATGTCAGTTGAGTAGTTTGTAGAAAAATGTTTATGACTATATAAGTTATAACGTTTTTCTGGTTTTTATTTCCATGTTAGGCAGGACACGTAATGAAAAAGAAAGATATGTTTAATTGCCAAAACTGAATTTTACCTATAAGTATGCAATATTTACTATTCCACTAAACAACCATCATATCGCAATATCATCTCGCGATAATTATTTTTTTGAATTATTTTTACATCTTCGACCATTATGTTAGAGTTTCGAGCACATCATTCAAACACGAGGAACCAATTAAATCTATATTTCACACTTTTAGCTTACATGTGAACTCAATAATACCATATAAGGACGACATTCATTCGCATTGGTTTCCATGTTTCAGGTGCGGCTGTGACGAGTGCGTGACGTCCAGACAGGAAGATTCCCTCCGCCACTCCAGGTCCAGAATCAACGCGTACAGAGCTCTAGCCAGTCCATCTCTCATTGCCCTCTCCTCCAAGGATCCAATACTCACGGCCTTCGAACTGTCCTGGGAGCTACGGAGGTTAAGTTTCATGGAACACGAGTTCAAATGCGAATATCAGGTGGGACGCAACAAATAAAAAATATTTTACTTGTAGTCCTTTGTACATTTCTTAATCCAACGTAACATATTTCGCACACACCTAATTTTTTTTCTTCCTATTCTCGCCAACACTTGCAGTCAGTTATATTTATTCCATTCCCAGCTGGTTTGGCGGGGTGCCTAGTACCACGCCTTTCCGTTCCCTGCTCGCGACGTCCATTAAGTTAAATGTTTGGTAAGTTTAGAGCAATTGGATGTGTGCAAAAAAAAGATATGGATGCATTCCACCAAATAAGTTAAGTGTTGCCTAAGCAAGTCATTGAAATGATTTTTAAAGAATATGAAAACTTTAAAATTGAGGCACGGCAGACAACAGGTAGAGCGTCAACCTCGAGCTCGAAGTGAGTCTGTATTCAGATCTATACAATGTATGAAGAAACCTCACACTGACGCAGAGTTGACTCCGATGTACCAGATGATAAAGAACACAACTTACCAATTTTAGAGCGGCACGTACGAATTGGAAGTCACGTGTTCGATTCCCGCTCCGATTAAAATATTTTCATCCTGATAATTAAATTAAATTAAACTCATAGCCTCTTTGGCTGATCTTTGTTTGAAAGTATTTCTTCTGTTCTTTAACTAAGTGTATTATTGTGCATACAGTTATTTTCTGAATTTTTTATAGAATATATTAGATATTAAAAACTTGACGCTCTTTTCAATTAGCAGACCATATTGTTTCTATTTATTCCTTTATAGATGCGGTTATGATGTTCTCGGAGATAGTTAGTGTCGAATCATAATATAGTATTCATAACTTTTTGGCGTTCACGTGGAGCCATAATTTACTATAATTTAAGATGAATATCAAGATAAATCTCTCAATGCTGTTAGTGCGGTTCATCAAATGCAAATATATGTAAAAAAAATACAGATTACGTTTCCATAAATTCTGTAACATTTTTTGCTCCAAATACAAATTATACACTAATGCAACATGCATTACATTCCAAATACGATTGGCTGCGAACAAACCTGACCCCACTATCTTCTAATAATTTTAAATGTGTAACGTCAGAAATTTAAATGTGAAACAGTTAAAATGGTGATTTAATATGGGTTATTACTAACAGCAGTGTCGTTAACTGTATATTAAAAGATCAGATAGAGTCAAAATTTTAATATCATCAAATTATTAATATGATAACTCCTTGATATTGATGAGGATTTTTTTCCCTCAATTCGTTCCTTAACAACTCGTGGTTTTCTTTTCTCAAACGCATCTGTCAGCAACTGATTTCCTTGCAAATCTGAAAAATCCTGTACTCCTCTTTCATGACAGCTTATAGTTAAATTTTCAGTAAGGATGTGTCCAATCCGATTTGCAATCCTTCGCTCAAGTCTGGCAACTTCACATATATTATTAAGAAAATGAATTTTCTCCCACTAAACGTGTCTTGAATTAAATGAACAATAACTATAGAACTGTAGAAAAACGGACATTTCCGTTGTTCAGAGGTAGAAATTCTCATCTTGTCGGTTGAGTTTAGCAATTACGTCTTACAAAATGTACAATTCGATTTGGTATGACTAACAATTCTCAATACATAACGTCTAGAATGGCATTGTAAATACAATCTACAACAACTACGAAAACTTTGTAGAATTTCTTTCTCAATTGAAGCATTATACAAGCTCCTAGCTCATTGTTATTATAAGTAATGTTTTTTACACGGGACACCACTTCTTAGAGAACTGCAATACTTACATACGAAAACTTCCTTATGTTGGCACTTATAGTCCGGCGCAGATCGCAAGGCTGATTCTCTGTTGTCACTAAACAGAAATATAAGGATAAATGGCGAAAATATCGCACACTCAATTGTCAAATACTCTTCTATTATAAAACATTGTTAAGTTCGTAATTCAATTGAGAAATGAATAGCTAATGTAAAACAAAATATTTTGCTTATAATTCACTATTCAGTTTGTTTGTTTTTTGATGGGGGGGGGGGGATGTAGAAGATTCACGTGTTATATGTTGTCGTCATTTTCTCGTTTTAAAAGTATTAATATACTTTAAAAGCAATTTCTATGGCTTGCTTAAGCAGCACTTTACTTCCATATTTCCATCAGACAAATTGTGCCTCAGGGATCTATTCTTTTAAGACTCAAATAAATCATCTTGCGGTGTTGTACAACGGAAAGGTTGCGAAAGTTTTCTGAGTATCGCTTAAATAATCAGGTATGACACGGCCACAGGCACAGATTAATGAAGACTACTAATGCAGTATTTAAAAGGCTAGATATAACTTTTAAAAATACATTCGTTCTTGAATGATATGAAAAAAACTTCGTTTGGACATTTTTATGTTATTTCACTGTAGGAACTCCGGAAGCAGTGCCAAGACTTCGCCACAGCCTTATTGGATCACACGAGGAGCAGCTACGAGCTGGAGGTGCTTTTAAACCACGATCCTACGGGCCCTGCCTTCGAACACGGGGAGAGGATGCACCTGAATAGACTCAAACTAGCCATAAAGCTCCGTCAGAAAAAGGTAAGGAATATCCGTAACACTAACAATCGTTTATTGAGTTTAAATCCCGATTGCTCTATCATCCGAAATACAGAAGCACAATCCCGTGTAAGTTATGAGTTTCGTAATTCTTCGTATAGGGGTTTGAATTTTCTTCTAAATTTGAATTTGAAATTCTAAGTTTTCCCTTTTCCGTAAATAGTTTTGAAAGATAGTGGAAGCTGAGTACTGAAATATCATTATATTGACTATAAACCATCATTAGTACTTTAAATAACTATTAAAAACTTCATATAGCCTCCATTCGTTTGCAACCCTTGAAAACATACTACTTAACAAGAAATGAAATAATGGTCAATTAAACAGGCTAATAATGAAAATTTAATAACATATTTTAAACCAAAACATTAAATTTCTGCTAAATGTTTATGTCTTTCATCAGGTACAACCAATTTGATGCTGGTAATTCCAATTGACAAATGAAAAACATCAACAGCAAAAAACATTAAATTAATAGTAAAGGATCATAGGCGTTACTTAGTTTGATTGTATCACTTTTAAATTGATATCTGTGCCATTAATCTTAATGTACATTTCTTAAGTAATTCTAGTGTTACATGAAACTAACGACTATGCATTTCCTCAATCGAAATAATGATTAAAATTAGCTATACGTCTGAAGCTACGTAATTTTTGAGAATAGGGAATTTAATGTTAGTCATACGGACTTTTAGTTTGTCCCTCGCAGCAAGAATTTCAATCAGCACCTGGAATATTATGAACAACATAATTTTATAGATGTCAAGAGGATATTTGCAGCGTATTATATATCGTAGCTGCTAAAACCTAGAGAAAAAAGTAAGGAGGATGTCAATAACTTTTGGTTTTGAGTGAAGGTACGGAAATGATCAGAATAGGATTAGGTTGGAGGAAAATCCGGCGACGTCTCTTCTTCAGCATGTAGATAAAGAATTCTAGGATAGGAAAATAGAAAATACGAAAACGTATTGGTTCTTGGTATCTATAGTACCGTCCAGAGACTTGAACAAAATCAGAAAATGTAATGAAGGTTAAAGATAAAGTTTAATAGAGATAATTCGACTGACCTATTAAAGCCGTAGCCACCAGTAACAATGATAAGACTAAGAGAAAAGAAACGTCCCAATACAGAATCACTTGCTAGAAGTCGGGGAAGAAATTGTAATGTCCAGATTAGCCCCCGTGAACTGTGGTGGGGCTCCTAAAAAACGGGTAACACAGGGTTTCTACGGCGTCGGCACCGAAACCGAACGCAGGTCGAGAAATGCGTGTTACGTGTTAACGAAACAAGACTTGCGCACATTAGTTAATTAAATTCTCACGAGTATAATATTTTACAAAAAATAATAATACAAGTTGATAAATCAATATGACAGCAATATCTAAAGAAGAGTATAAACCTAGAATGTAAAAAATTATGATGTGGAACTAAAATTTATGATTTTGACTGAAGAGATTGGGAGCGAGCAGTATGATTTTGTTCCGTCCACTATAAATGAAATGGCTCATAAATGTTAAGGCGTACTCATTAGTTATTAACAGGTTCTGTACAATAGTTATAATACTGAAATTTTCTGATTTAAGAACGTTTTGTAGTACTTTTTCTCAAAAGTATGTTTAATTATCTATTATTTCTATTAATATCTTAACAGAGGATCTGCGTACCCTACTATATTTCTAATTTCATCATCACTTTTAATACCAATCAAACCTTTTTCGGGTATAGGTTGAAATTGTATAGTTATATAACTTACTAAAGGCAGTTACAAGTCACAAATATTCATTTTCCACATCACTACATATTGAAAAATTTTAAAGGCTAGTTAGTGTTTTATACTTCTTACTTTCTGGCATTTCAATCACAAATTTCTTTTCCAGATATTTTCAAACAACATACAATATTTTTTCCTTACTTTTAAAACTCTTTGAGTTTATATAGTGATTAGATGGAATGTGCAAAAACGAGAATCTGGAAAAACAAAATGTGTACATTTGCTTTTCCCGTGGCCATAATCTATACTGCGAACGAACGGGCATAAAATGTGATTATTTGGCGGCGAGATAATGGAACAGTGCAATGGTTTGCTCTCCCTGGAGGCCTCCGAATATCGTAACACTGTAATACGCTGGATTTGATTGGGTCCCGTGTCCGAGGCGAGGGCTGTAATTCAGCTGACGCCGACTAGAGACGTTCCATCACTTGGAGAGGCGCCGACAGCGAGCTAACAAACAGACGCCTTAAAGGAACAGATTAAACACCACTTTATAATTAATTGTTAGTAATTTATACTCGGTAACAATGCGACAGCTAGTCAGAAGGCTCCTGTAGCTGACGGCAGATAATTGACTTGAATTTCATGTCAGCGCCAGTGCGCACTCTTGACGTAACTCAGGAAGAAGGGGCGAATGTACGCAATTAGTAAAGTAATGAAACCATAAGTGAAAGTCAAAGGAATTCTGACTAATATGACAAAGTGTACTTTCGATCAAATAACAAATTTTTAAAAATCATGTATCGTGGTTTACATTACATGATTTCCCTAAACCGGTCGATGTTGAAAACTGTTTTCGAAATAAATATTATTTTAGAAATTCGACTGCATATATGTCACATGCATTTTGAAGATTTTTAAAGTTTTTTATTAAGTTAATAATCTCATTTTTGTTGATCGGGAGTAGAAAGAAAGACTTATTAACCGGTGTTCTGAATTCAGCAGTTCACAAACGTCGGATGTGTTACGTATCTGTATACATGATTTCTCTAGCATATCACGAGAAACGTTAATAAAGTAAGAAAAAGTTAAATTCACATGCTGCTTCTTTGTTTGTTATTGAGTATTCGTTCTTTATAAGTTGTATATCGTTACGGTTTTTAGATTTACCTGAGGTCTCGTTGATAACTTTCCAAGTCCCTTTTATTTTACTATGCGAGTTTCCAATGTGTTTTGCATTACCTATTTTTTCATAACTTCCTTATAAATGTCTTTATACTTAATATGAAACGTTTTAAATTCAGAGCTTGCATTTATTTATTTTAATTTATGGAGGCGGCATAGATTTACATGAAGTCGTATGAATCCGTGTTGGTGGATTTACCTCTAATAATTGTAACTATGGTAATCGTAAATCAAACTTAGAATATTGCCGGTTACAGTTACGTTGCTATGAATATTTCTGTTTACTGTTAATCTGAAACGCACTTTGTGGTACAAGAAGTGGGAGCACTACTGCGAGTTGTACTTGGTCGAAACACTTCATCAGAGAAACAATAATGATTTGATTGCAAATCAAGCACGTGTGTTTATCATGTCAATCGATCGCTTGGTTTCCATAGTAATGTACTGAGATGATTGTCTGTGGTCACAGTGAGTGGCTCATGGAAGCTTCAGTACAGTTGGAAGTTACGCAAACCGTCGCTGCTGACCTCGTTCAGTTAGTAGCTGAACTACTGTCAGGCTGCAACCGACGCTTTGCAGAAATATATTCCCTGCTAGTAACCGCATGCACGAAATGACCAATAGTAATCTGGAACCTGAGCTGTGAAGGAAGTTTTCACTATTTTGTCTCTGTTTACACTAGTTTCGTGACGTAAGATACTTAGAAATTATTTAATAGCCTTAAATCTAAATTCAGCGGTAGAAAACAGTTAAAAATATATTGAGCAATTTTAATGCACCAACAAATTCAAGATTTAAAAGTAAAATAAAATCTCTCAACATACTAAGAATATCAAATCATGACGTAAGCACTTTCTCTTAAATATCAATAGTATTTATATTGGTCCCTATTTCGATCATGCACAAGCGTATTACATAGTACGCAAATATATATATATATATATATATATATATATATATTATTACAATATATATATATATATATATATATATATTGTAATGGTTTGCCTTTATTACTAAATATTAAAAATAAACTTTATTACAAGAAAATACAAAAATGCATTAAAAATATTATTGGGCGTCAGCAGATATACATTGGTCTGCAAAAAAAATTAACATTAGCTCCGTCCTTCAAAGCCTTTGTTTCTTCCCGCTCGCCAAACTCTCCACCCTCTCACTCCACTTTCAGCCTTCACTTTGTCTGTCTGCCTTCGTCTGTCTCACTTTCACCCGGGTTCGGAGTATTTATTCGTACTCCGCCCCCCCCCCCGAAACGATGCAAAAAAAGGGACCTGTAACCGCGATTTCTTTTGACCTCTCGGGCAAGCACACGTGCACGTTATATATAATATATATATATATATATATATATATATATAATATAATATAATATAATATATATAATATCATCCTAATTCGTCTTATTTAAAGTAACGGAGAGAGGATTGTTTTTTTGACATTATTGTGCTAATATAAATTCAACGTAATATCAAAGCTTGTTCAGCAATATTTCCAAACATCTACAACATATTTCGGAACATAATATGTTTATCATTTCAACAGAACTTTTTTCGGATTATTTCCTCCATATTTTACTAATTGTTACTATATACAAACGTAACTGAAATATAATTAACCTTTTATGGATTCCTGTTTTCATGCTGTTTCCTGTGAGTTAAAGTAGTATTTTTAGCACTCTAGAGGGACAATACTATCACATTTTTAAAAATTATGAAATTCACTTATCATATAAACTGAAGTTTATTCCCGAAAAAAATTATTATTTAATGAGAAAATTAATAACACTGAATAGAATCCTACCGTAACTTGATATCGATGGTCATATCATCTTAATTCCAAAATTTCTGTGTATAGTGAACATTTCGTGATGTTAACTTGTTATTTAAAGACTTTTAAATACTAAATATGATTCAGAGTTATATTAATTTCAGTGAAAAAACCATTACGTGTTTATAGAATTCCATACGAAAGTTGATAAATATCACGATGCAATTAATTATGAAGTTAGAGCTATAACGATGAAATATTTATTATGTGTTACTTATACTCGAATGATTTCGTTTTTTTGGTTCTTATGCGATATTGAAATTTATTCTCGTATTTGGATATAGTATTAACATTGAAATTAAATTTTAACGAGTTTAACCGAAACTAATTGGGGGCTACAGATTGCACGGAAAATCAATGACAAATAAATCGCATGGTGAACGTAATAAGTAATTTGTGAATAATTGTAAATGCCAATTGTATATAATGTGGGCTAAAAGGACAACGTTACTGATAAGTCACAGTATTAATTATCCGCTCTAATGTTTCGGTTCACCGGTGTGTTTATAAAAAAAGGGAGAAAAAAAAATATGACGTTTGGTGGGCGTCACTTAATGGGATGAAACCCATGTCGTGTTCCTGAAGAAAATCCATCAGCCACTCGCCGACCCGAACCCGTCATCTTCTAGAGTGTACAACCAGACGCACAAAAAGTTTTAATACGGCAAAAAAGGATACAGAACCAAAATAAAAATATTATTCCTCTATAATCTTCTGCTACTTCATTTGCTTAACTATAATATAACCTCGCATACAAAAAACAACATTGAATAAAGTTTACTGGAATATAGGCCAACTATAAAAAAATTTGTCGAAAGAGTACTACACAGATTGCTGCTGTTTAGCATATAAAAATGAAGCTATATTTATAAATTACCTGAAGAATTACTTACGAAAGTTGAAAGTATATTATTTACTTTTTATATTTTACAATTTATTGTGAAAATTGAAAGAATTTATTCAGTAACTTCACGTCAGAACCGTCATAAATTGTCAATAACTGATTTTACTTCGGGTAATTAATTTTACTAAAGACATTTTTACAGTTAATTTCTTCCACATAATTGAATATAGTCAGTTAATAGTATCTCACAAAATTTAAATTATTAAATCTATATCGCTAATTTAAACTTAAGGTTTCATAATTATTATAAAACTAGCTGGCTGCTCAGATTATCCCGGGTTGTCATATATCCATAACCCCCGAATTGACTCCAATCTCGGTTACTTTTGCGTTATTTTTATATATCACACCTCGTTTCCTACCCCTAAGTATGCTCACCGCCCATGCCGAAAGGGGTTGAACTCATTCACCTCATTTCACGAATATATTGGCCGTTTTAACATGTTCGAAAATTTTCCCCCGTCCAGCCCCCACCCTTATGCGTGCTCCAATCTCATGCCGAAAGGAGTTGAAATTTTACACACACAACATCGGTACAAATACTATCAATCTAATGAACCCTGAAAAATATTTATTCAACGCTAATATCGCCCGTGATTGCATGTTTCAAAATTTCCACCCCCTGTCCACCCATGCCCCTGGAGGTTAAATGGCCAATTAAATGTCATCATTAATCTCAGAAACATCATTAACCCTAGATTTGACTGTAGTCTCGGTTGTATTCGCGTTATTTCTTGTAACGCTTGTCCACCCACACCCCTATGGGTGCTCCTTTCCCATGCTGTAAGGGGTTGAAATTATACTCTAATAACATTGGTATAAACACTATCAATCTCTTTTAGCCCTAAAATTATATTTATCCGAATCAAATATCGGCTATATTAGCATGGTTGAATATTTAAACTCCCGTCCACCCCGTCACCCCGACAATATTTGTTTCCTGGCCGCAAAGTACACGTGAGAGATATTTGGTTAAATTGCACCACCGATGTATATTTGTATAAGGAACACACAAACAAACAATCAGAAAGTCAGCTTTACTTATTAGGAGGTAGATTGAATTAACCAAATAGAGTAAGACCTATAATGAAACCAAAACTTTAATGCAATAAAGCTGAACCCCAAAGCTAATAGAAGAAACCAATAACCCTAACACGAATAAGAACAGCACACACCAGGATGACCCATCTCTACATCATAACAACCCTCTCCCCTTGCGATATGTGATCTAATCACTATAGAACAGCGCATAAAACTCTGCCACAAATTTGATCAATAGAGGAAACAGACACTGGAGAAAACAGCAACACGCAATCCTTCAGCTCAAAGAAAACATTAACAAATTATTAAGAAAAAAACTACTTTGTGCTCATAAATTTAAATGAAACAATGACTGATGAACCAGACGTTGTTTTAACTATTATTAAAATTAAATATAAATATTACTGAAGTGTTGCACATAGGTATGCTAAGGAATAAATACTGTTTTTCCAACGGATACAATAAAAATATTAGAAAAAAATTACGGCGGAGAGGCTGAAGATAGCGAGAATAAATTGAAAATATTGTGGAAATGAAAACAAATAGTTTCTAGTCATCAAGGAGAAACGTATCCGGACGGTGTTTAATGTTTTATATGGATAGAGGACGTTTATTGAATATTTTTAAGTTATTTTTAAGTTATTTTTAAGTTATTTTTAAGTTATTTAAGTTATTTAACTCAGAAATTATTTAATTGTTTGATAGGTGAAATTATATACAATAATTTATATTTTCTTAACACAAAAAGGACATTAACTTCCTGCTCTTATTATAAATTGAAATTCCCACGGCTATTTTACAAATATAAATTAAAACACAGACAATTTCTACAGGGGGTGTGGGCCAAAATACGGTGGTCATATGGCTTTAATGTCAGTAGATTTCTCAAGGGGCTCAGGTGGCATTCGCTCGTATTTCTTGGAAATGGTCGCCCAGCTGGTCTACAGGTGAAAATGCCCTCTATTCCAAAACTGTCTCACCGAAAACTAGAAAACTTACTTTCTCTCCAAATCCCAACTTCTTAAAAATTTTCCCAAAACTAACTTATCACATTACAAAACGTATTGTACTCCACACTAAAAAACTAAAATCTGTATTATAACATCGCAAAACTAACTACCTTCCGCTTTCTCTGCCTCCTTTCTTTTCGAGCTTTTCCGCCACAACGTGTTGCTGTTTTTATCCAATAAGAATCAGATTTGTGCCTCCACAAATCTCAATATCTTAAGTAGCCACACCCCCTCAGGGACCGAATTCAGAGGCGTGGGAAGGCACGCTCGCAAGTATCTTGTGATTTAGCCTCACCAAACATTCACAATATTTTAATCTGTACATAGGGATTCCGCGCTGTTAACCACTCTTTCTTACCTGAGTCGCGGGCATTGCTCCTTGGGCAGCCTAAAGAAAATATTTAAACATCACGATACTTTTTTTCGCAAAATGAATTAAAATATGTAAATAATAAAATAACCCCCAATTAATTTAACCCGCTTGTGTACACTACAATATATAAACCAGTTGCCTGTTTTGGTCGGTAGCCACAGAACCTCATTCAGGAATAGAATGACACACACCGAAGAATCGTGCACAGTACAACAGTTATGCTTTATTAAATAGAAACTCCACAGTAATTTGTAACAAATCACATTCCACTGTCGCCCCACCAATTCTTTAGACAAAATTCCATGTCCGTAATTATAAGGGGTAAAGTAATAAATTTTCATGAAATATGTAAATTTTAATTCTAATTATAAAGTAAATCATTAAGTGCATAATATTTTAATAAACAATAAATACCTCATAAATGACTTAGAAGCGTAGGCAGAGATACATTTTCTCCCTGCTGTTTGCAATTAAGGCTCAAAAGAAGTCTGCGTACCTCAGTGATGAGGTAATAACTGACGCTGCATATTAACTCGAACAAAAATAAAATGTTGACATTAAGTCCAACCTAAATAAAGATATTAACGCCGTAATATATGCTTACCTGTAAAGCACCTTTCGTTCGTGGTGTGTTTGTGTGTGCATTTGCCCGGTTTTTTTCTCTCCCAGAAGGGGCAAAGGGCGCGAGTAAAACTTGTTCCCGAGGGCTCGTCTGTTATATGTTATTCCCTGGCCACGCTCAGCGGGTATTGTGCTAAACGACCCGGCAATGTGCCTTTCCCTCACAGCTTTATGTTTTTTGGCCAAGTTCCTGAAATGCTGTACAAAATGGAGACACATAGCAGAATTACCAACCCAGGAAGGCTTGATGCCGTCGTCAAAATCTGTGCTTTGCACCTCTAAACCTACTTAAACGTTTCGTAAGGGGTTAAGGATAGAGGTTCTTTTACCTTATTAAAGTGAAATAAAATTCCCACGTGTATTTGCCTGAAAAATATGATCTAGTGTAGTTTTCCACGGACTACAAATAATTTTTAATAATTACAGATAAACAGATTTATAATACAATTCAGCCAATAAATTTTGTAGGAAGTTATTTGAAAATGACATATAAACACTTATGTCGAATAAAGTAAAATATGCTCGTATATTAACAAGAATTATTATTCCTACAAATTCAGCATGTTATGTTCAAAAATTTATATTATAGTGTTCATGAGTTCTCTACTGAGTAAATAGGAAAATTCAAAGCACAATTAAATATCTACAGAATAAAACACACAGATATACACAACTACGAAAATATACTAACTATAAAAAAAGAGATAAATACACACAATCGCTCACAAATACGAAGAGTACATATGTAATGTAATGCAGAAAATAATAAATATAATATAGAAAATTTGGAATTGATGCAAAATTGGTAAGTAAGAAAAACTATAAGTTCAAAGGATTTGCGTATAATCGAAAAACTTTAAATCATAAATAGATTTATTCTCCATTATCCCTCTTATAAGGAAATAGAATTCGTCACAAATCTTACGTAAGTAAGTATATAGATAATAAATATTTATAATACAATAGACAAATTACATATAAAATGAATGCATATAAATAGTAATAATAAATAAAGTTTCACAAAAGAAGAGTTAAAATCACTAAGTCACTGTTCACATTTGACCATTCACCACACTTACACTTTCTTTAGGAAACACGCACACAACACTTATAAATTCCTGGTATTCAGCACCTGTCGACAGGTACAGAGGGATGTCGTCATAGATATTTACTACAACAGAAAGAAGAGGCAGGAAAACAACAAAAAGGGGAGAACAGGACTCAATATTTTCAAATTTGGAAATTTTGTAGACAAAGAAGTTCAGCGAATGTGAGACAAAAACAAATAAATGAAAGACAAAAATACGAGAGGATAATTTCAAAATTAGTTTTATTATTATTATCACTATGAACGGAACGAGGCTAATGAATTGTCAGGACGAAAAGTTTATTCGCCTCCTCAAAAAGAAGACTATAACCGTGCATAATAACTTCTAAACTCATATTCGTCCATCGTAAAACAAAGCTATCTGCGACAAACTATTGTTCTACACTTTTCCTTGAATTCAATTTGAGATATTTTAAACATATGCTAAGTATTTTAATCTCTAAAACGCTTTTTAATCATAACGTAATTTGGAAGACAATAGATTCGTAAAACTGTGCTGCTTGAAACCAACAATTACCTAGACAATGTCCTAGTATTTTGTCCTTTATTGATTCAATTAAATTATAATTTCTTAATTGCTGTGGAATGATACCCGTATTAAATTTGTCGTATTGTGCCTCTTTTACCTTCTCACCAAACAGTAATTATATAATATTTACAACGTAGTGATAGAAAAAGTAACTATTTCTCAACATTAGTCAAAATGATAACTTTAAAAGTGCATTTACAACATTAACTTTTCTCTCCTATATATAATTCAATATAAAACGAAATTTTTTATCACAGGAATAATATATATGATATTTTCAAATGAATTATTGAAACAGTGCCACGCTTCACTAGTGTGTTCATTGCGATGAAACTAAAAATATAAAATACTGACATTTTTAAGTTTTACGCAAAACTTTCTTCATATTTCATGTAATTGGGACTGTTTTATCCGTTAATTTACAAACTGTATTATTCAATATTTTTTATGTTAAATTTCTGACACAAAGCTTTGATTCTATGATATCATAAGTTCACATAATATTTCTAAACAAAAATTAACTTTTTGTTTTGATTTGACGAACTATTACCGGTAGTAAAACTTGATTAAAATTTTATCAGGTCCTGTAATTTTTATCTGTACTGGTGTGGAGCCATTTTGTAAAGTCAACAGGAACAATTTGACAATTTTAGGTTATTTGCGTTAATATAAATGATTTGATATTATGAAAATACGGTATTATATACAGACTCTAATGACTATTACTGTATTAATTTAAGATATAATTATCGTTGGTAGTTTATACAGAATTTGATAATTATGATTCAAATTGGATTAATATTTCTTGTATTATTTTTATGACTGTAGAAATCTTTTAATACTGTGATTCAAAATGACTCAACGTTGATTGGTACTCATAACTAAAGGATTAAAAAACAAGTGAAATTAAATTATGAAAGGTTGCTTATACATTTTATATTAAAATGTATACATTTTATATTAAAAAACCGAAATAATAAACGAAAATAGATCATATATTTGATCATATATCCTGTTAGAGGATCTTGAGATTCGTAAGAACGAATATGTCGTAAGTTTATATGGAATGAGAAGTTTTTGGTGGGAAGTGATTAATTCATATGCATTAGTGCAAATTCCGACCACGGATTCGTAATGTATTCTCTTAAGTGCTTTCAATTAAGCAACGCTTCAACGCTCTCTACATTGCGATTCCCTGGTCATTATTTACTTTGAGCTGAAAATCCCGAACAGCAGTCTAACCTCACGTTCATTCGATATCCTTCAGCACATATACCTTCATAAAACTTTCTCTCTTTTCGGTGGTGTAACAATAAAATGAGGAGAATGGACCGCGTCGTCTGAGCTTCTGCGGAACCTGCGGGAGCTGTTTGTTCCCAAGTGGCTGTAACCTTACATATTACGCATTTAACCCACAGAGTTTTATTTCATGGTCGAAGGCGAATTCAATGGGAAGAAAATAGACAAAGAAACCAACGATATCGCTCTTTATTACCTACTAGCTGAACCCCCGTCCTTCACACAGGACTGAAAATATTCTGTACGACTCTTAACGTCAAGTTTTGTCTACAATGTATTCTATTGATATGATAGGATTTTCTATAAACCATTACTTATTATTCCTGTATCAAGTTTTATTTTATTTACAAATTTTTGTTACTTCTTGGCTCCATTTATTACCGCTTATAGAAAACCCGTTCAGCCGTTGTTCTGTAAAGCAAACGATAACCTTTTTTGAAGCAGTAAAAATATGGTTTCAAAACGTACGCTATATTGTCTCTAGAAGGACTGCAAATTTATATTGGTGAAAACCTAATTACTTTTCTATAATAGAAATAAAAAATGTTTCATCTTAATGGATCCAACAGTTTCATGCAAAAAACGAAAAAAACGCAGATGACTTCGGTTCCTGATCTCATAATGCATGAAACATAAATAAAAACGATGTCTCTCGATTCTATTTATAGAAAAAACTATTGTCTGACTTACAAATAATTCCATAGTATATTTCAGAATGACATTTCACATTAATATGGAATATGCCATTAAAAGTTGTAAATTTAAAATCTTAACCTATTACTAAACCATACAACGAAATCAACTAAAATAACATGCCACAGATATTAAGAAGAGAGTAATATATCAAATATGCTGCTTAGTCCTCTTGTATCGCTTTGGACATTCAGGTGACATTTGTTTATTTTAATTTCAATGATTTCGGAAAATAATTATATTTACATTCATATAACATTTTAAATCAAAAGTGTGGTTGTTTAGGGAACAATGTTAACTGGCTTTACCCACTGGAAGTTTGTTGTCGTATGTTCATTAATCCTAGTTTTCAAAACTCTCGTACTTCTAAATGAAAAATTTACGTCTGATTGAAAATTAATAAGAAATATAGTCAAAAACAGACGAAAGAAGTGATAATCAGGGCTTGTGACTTTTGAGTTTTGTCAACTGGCTAGTGCAGTTGTGTCGCTCTTGGCTCTTCTTAGCATCTGAAGACAGGGACAAGGATCCCAGAAACTTTGTGTGGTATTTATATTATCTCTTCTTTTGTCTTTTTTTAGGTATCTCATAGTTTGACCAATTTACACCGAAGGGCAGTCATTACAAAAATGTTTTTAAAAAAAACTTATGTTTATCATTAATTGGGACTTTTCCAATTTTTGTGAATTAGAGTATTTATATATAATTTTGATGTAAAAGTTCTTGAATATACTTCTGAAACGATAGTGTAAAAATTTATAAAAAGGAAAAACTATGACAAATTTAGGTTTGTTGATAGGTTTAGGAGTTATTTTGGACAAAAAACGGTGATTTTTTAGTTGTTTTGATGTTGGGATTAATTAAATCTCTTGGAAATCCGTTATTGACCAAGGTATCAACTACAGTTTTTAGTTTGAGAGAGGGAAAATATGGTTTTATACGGAAGACAGGATTTGTCTACTAAATAGTAAACTATGGCATTTTTGACAGAAAAATAATGAAGCTCACTACCTGAAAAAGTTTTTTTCCTATACCAATTATATGTTAAAAAGAGTTTTACCAACTATTATAGTTACGTCGAGAAGATTCATAGAATTGTCAATATCCACTTTATATGTGAACTGTATTTTACTATTATATTGATTGTGAAGATTTCAACGATATGGTTTATTTCTATGGAACATGTCAGTGTGCATAATACAAAAATTGTCATAATACACATATGTGTAGTAGCACAATGGTTGGAATTATATCAAGGAAAAACATGAATTCTCTAAATCCCACATGCAATTTCTTCTCATAAATTGATTTGATGGTAGAAAAACATAAAAACAATAAATTCATGGTCATTAAAATTTCTTTAAAGGAATTTATATGCATATGACATTTGTATTTATCAATCCACATAAATAAATAAAATTCGAGTTCAGTGAAATTTTTCATTTCTGAATAACCAATTTTGCTTATATCTATTAATATTAGGTTTTATAGTACCCAAACATATATTCAATTTACTGCATTAATGATGAAAATAATCTTCTTAAAATACTATTCTTATGTTATAACGTTGTAAATTATTTTATCTCTTGTCTATTGCGACGTCTGTCTTGCACACGAACTACCAGATATTTGACAAATAATTATCTGTCCATTGTTGAGTCTACTATACATTTTACTTTTTCTGTGGACAAAGTTATTTTTCTATCCTTTCAGTTGCAAATTTTAGGTAATTCTTTTTCTTAATTATGTAAATATGTAACATAAAATTAGAAAACTACTAAGATGTTAGTTAATCTGTGTTGCGCAATGATTAAGGAAGCAATCGTGTAGAGTGGAAGCGTCTTTTGCGAAAACACGTCGTCTGTTACAGATATGACCTCGACAAGGATTGATAGTTCTCGGCTCAGCGGTCAGAGATGGTAACCCGAGCTGCGACGCCCTGACGTCACCAGGCGCCATTAGGGACACACACTACGTGCTGTAGCTCCCCCAAAGTAGTCATTTATTATCTCAAACAAAGGGCCCACTGCAATGACAATTCACGAAGCTCAAGGAACAAATGAAATTTTCTATGCTCGATAGCTTCTTTTATTTTATGAAATGTTGCGATAAACGATTTATGCATGTCTTTGTCGTTTCATTCAAGTGGAATACATTGTACATTGATTCGGAATAAGAACCTCTTAGAAATTTACGTCGAAAGAAATATTTGCTTTTATTTGATTAGCTCAAGCCGCGTTATCGACAGATCTATTGGATTCGGGAAGTTATAAATTATTAATTGAGTCAGAATTTCAAAATTATTATGGTTCATTTCTGGATAATAGAATAAATACATGGTGGATATATTCTTACTTCCTCTACAGCAGTAAACGAATTTTAAGTAAAGTTTAGACCATACGTGCGGCTTATAAACTTCAGAAAAGTTTGATTTCGCGAAAAGTCTCGGTGAAAGTTCCGATACTTATCTTGTACCAGAGCTTCTGTATCTGATTTAAAATGGAAGACAGGTTTTGTAAAGGAGAAATATATATAACACAGATGGTAGCTGTCTTACAAGAGCGGTTACTCTAATTTTAGTCGCTAAATACCACTTCCGATGACATTATCATGAAATAAATCTTTCCGGGTGTGTACCTGACTAAAACATGTTACTATTTCTGTACTGAACCAAAAACAGAGTCAGTTATATGCGTTAAAAAATAGCTGTAAGATAGATAAAATATCAACAATTAAATTTCAGTCTATTAATATGATTATTTATTTCCAAATTTTTAAAATTTAAACTTATTTATTAAAATCTATGTATTTTCGTACACACTAGAATTGTAATACAAAATATTTTTAGTTCCTCTGCTGAGGAAATAAGACAAGTCGAAGAACCATTACACACATAGATATATAATAAAATCATGAAAAAATGTAACACATATTTAAGAACAATACAACAAATACATATACCAGAATGTAAAAATAAATAATATAACCATAATATAAATCCATATAATAGAAACTCCAAAATAATACACAAAAATACTAAAAATGTATCAAATATATTTTATAGTTTTAAACGATAACATTTAAAATATGAAACAGGATCAATACGTAAATGAGAAAAGACAAGTAGTTACATAAAAGTAAAAAACTTTAAAAGTAATAATATCAAATACAAAAAATATACATAATGAAAAAAAACTTTAAAATCAATAAAACCTACGAGAAAACTTGCACATAGTGATATTTTAACGTACGATATTTAATTTAACGTATAATTGAATAATAATATACTTAATCTATATTTATTAAAGTAATTTAAGATGTTCCGTGAGTTAATTTCAGGGCGAACATGTCTAAAAATTACTTTTATAATATTCTCTTTCATATTTCATAATTGGCAATTATTATCGAATAACTTAGTGAAATTGAAAAATAATTTATTTTATTGGTGTGATCCAAATTACAACTATTAAAGAGGTTAGTTATGCAATTCATTCTGTAGGACTACTTAAAGTTACAAGTAATAATAAAAAAATGCTGTTTTAGTTTAACACAATGTTCATTGAAAGCTTGATCAGACAAATCGCTTGATAGTCGCTAAAAGAATTCAAGGGTTAATTCTCCCCATATTTTTCCAGGAAATACAATGGAAATTATTTGATATATGCAATAGAGAAATTAGACGATGGGTTGATACATTTACAACTACATTCCTCACGTCTCTGTACAAAAGATGCTTCCCGCTTCGATATGCAACCATCTCTGCACGCTTAAACTTGCTTTGGTGAAAAAATAGAACCCGAATTGGTTACCAATGAGATTTTTTCCAGCACCTTATTAATATTTTCACGAAATTGGGAAGTATTTTGCTACTGTTTCCTTTGCCAAAGATATATGTTTCATTGGACAAAATTTAATAAAAAATATAATTTTCACATTTCCATTCCGAAGTCATCTCAAAAACAAGACAATTGCATTAGTCATATACTACTCCCATCGCTTTAAATAATTAAGCTATCTGTAAAAGAAACACTGTGCGCTCAACATTATATGTTATTCCTTCTATAAGGAAAACGGAACATCGAGTTTATGAAAATAATTCATGTTAAAAATCATTGTCTGAAAACAAATTTAAAATTAATAAAAATAGAAATCGATAAATTGAAAGCGTGGATTTAAATAAAAATAAAACTGTAGACCTGTAACACGGTTTTCGACAAGGCACACGATTTATTTCAATGCTTACTAACTAAAATTTTTATTTTTATAAAGAGTTTTCAACAATCTAGGGAAATATGAACGAATTATTTTGTTTAATTTTAGAACGTCTGTTACTTAACCTGGAGTTACGGCTAATCTTAACACACAAATCCGCCATCGTATTGCAAACTTTCATCTTCCATTAAGCAAGGTAGTTGTTTAAACTAACAATTATTGTCATAAAAACAAAAGTGCCACTCCTTAAGCTCCAAAATTTTTAGATTTATTTAATTAATTAGTCCTCTACAGAGGGAATAGGACAAGTAAAAAATAACAATATAAATGAATAAATAAATTTATCTCATTTTTTTGTCTATTATTTGTCCATTTATTTATTTAATATTTCATTAAAATACAATTATAAAATTCTGTTAATGATAACAATACTAAAATACTACAAGATACACATAAAATAAAATACAAAAAAAAGAGAAATAATATCTAATATACCAGTAAAATAATCAATTAATATCACAGGTAAAAAGAAAAGATTTGTAAGAATGAGCAATGAACTACAAATTTATGTGAATCTGAATTCATTAGGCTGCCCGTAAATCTCATCAATGGATGTATAACAACATTATAATACATAAGGGCAATTATTGAGGCGGCAAAAATTAGCAATATATTCAATACTGATTCAGCACCATTGAAATAAAATCCGATTTAATTGGTTACAGATCGATTGATAAATTCAGGAACAGAGAAATAATGGTCTTTTAACATAAGAATTATTATCAAAGTGAATAATTTCATTATATTTTCCCCGCGTTAAGAACAAAACAAATACTTCTATAATACGTAAAAATTGGATAAAATATGGAACTTAACAGTTAATGATGCTATAAGTCAAAATTTCGTTACTTAGAATTTTAAAACGTCTGTATTAGTTTATAATCCACAACTAAATAGCAATATAGTCGAAAACAAACGAAACTAGGTGACAAAACTTAATATTTTGTCTAAATTTGACTATATCATTATTTAACTATTCCTTACATATTTAGCCCTATACTTAGGTAAATAGGTTTCTTATAATGGTTCTCATTGTTGAATATTTTTTTAATTTCTATGTTAAAATTCTCTTTGAGCATTAAGTCGGGTAAAGATGTACGATGTTTTCGGCAGTAATTATCATGTTAATTACGATCAGTTAATTGAGAACATTTATTGAGTGTATCTCACGAAAATGTACTTCATGTTTTCGGTATGTTATGTTCATCGTTTTATTCCGAAATTTCAGTGGCACACGATTAATGTTTCTTGATTGTATTAAGGAATAGTGACAGAGGGATAATATTTTATGTGTAATTTAGTAACGCGAAAATTCTTAATATCTTTAAAGCCGTTACCGCTAACAAACTGAAACCTCGCCAATTGTGTACCATGACATCGATTCCATACGGATAAGACTCATTTAAATCACCATAACGAATTATTTATGAAAAATAATCGTAATATAATATCGAATTAAATCCTCATTTACTGGTTCATCGTCCATGTATTCTAGACCGATTTGTACTTTACAATTGATGGCGTTGGAATATTTTTATTTCGAGAACTGTATAAAATATCAGTAGAATAAATACGTTTAACGTAAAGTTGTATACATTTCAAGAAAAAAATATATTTTAAAGATCTATTTTAGTGTCTCTAACACAAATTTTGTTTATTTTTACTTAAGTATAAGTAATGAGCCTCATCGCGTTTGTCAGTTCGCCAACTATTTCAGTCTGCAGGACGGACGAACATATTGACTGCTGACGGCACAATCTTGTGTTCCTGAAGATAACAATGGTGAGGATGTAGAGGACAAAGTAACAGTGGCGTAATGTGCGTCATATGCCGGGAATGCAGAGAGATACCCGAGCAGAGATAACAGCCTCAGTATTCCTGGAGCAAACACAGATATGACACGATTTGCAAAGCCATTCAGAACGGCTACACATCTAAACGCACACCGGAAGGATGCTACATTCTGCGGTGACGTAAAGATTCCGCAGTGAGATAAGATTTTCGTTGCAATTAAAAAGATTTCTGTGTTGTTCAGTGACTGCGGTAAAACCAGTCCATGATGCATTGCAGATCTGGGTGGCATAAAATAATCCTTATATTAAAATGAATTTTTATCACGTTTATAATGCTATATATAAATTATTCGAATAATTATAAAATCTCAGAATTTGTACAATCCGACAATTTCCTGCGAATAGAATGTTTAGACAGGCAGACGAATGTTCCTTTAAATTGACCACACATGGGGCGCGGACTCTGCTTTCACATCAGCCCTTTTCAATGCAGTCGCAAAACTTTATCACGTTAGCAATCACATCATTTACAGACAGTAATCAAACGACCCTAAAGTTCTGTGGTGATACGTACAATAAAAGTCTGAGGAGCTGCACCCTGAAATATATGAACTGCATATATATGAATCAAATGATATAGATACCGTCAATAATTATAAAAACTTAACATATAAGTTCTGTATAAATTATTCTATGATATTCAAATAAATATTACTGTTTGAATACCCGTTCTTCTCGACGGTGTTCCATAAAACCCTAACGGAATAATCTCAAAATAGAATGTCACAAGGTTTCAGTCACGGCCACGGTCAGTTGAATGTTAGCAGAAACTCTCAAAAATACATATTAATAGACACATAATGACGCCCAGTTCTGTTGGGTTCTGATAAAATGATTAAACCTTTGTATGGCCCAAAAGAAATAATATAAATAATTTGGGGATTTCAGTTGTAGTGGTTGGTTTTTTAAATGATGAAGTAAAGGATATTTTACAGAATTTATTAATTAATTATCTGAACATGGACAAAAAATAAAAATAATAAAAAATACAGTGTACAGTTAGCCTGACAAAACAATCTGATCCCTTAATCTCAGTTAAACATGGTCAACGGTAATTCCCCCAGGCGCGTCAAGAATTGAGATACTTGGCAGTTACCTTCGTTGATGTCTGGCCGTTATCGTGTGGCACCCTCGATCTCTCCGGGTTCTCTCAAAACTGCAAGTGTCCTCTCGAAACTGCAAGTTGGGGCTGCACGTCCGTAGCTCGCGACTGATTGTCCCTCTGTGTCCCTACTTTTCTTTCAGCCCCTCGCTGGATGTCAAAAACCGATCGTCTCGATCATCTTTGGACCGATCTTTCCTGAACCAAGAAATGTCATTGGTTCAGGAAGTCACGTGTTAATTCAAATTTCTGGGATTTTCAGCGAACGTTTCCCACGGTGCGACAGTCCAGGTAACTTCCGAGGGTCCCCATCATACGTGTCCAATTCCAGACTGAAGGGATTATCTCCCCGTCTCGGCGGCGCCTGCTCACATTCCAACTTACCAAGCTCTCAACCCTTGCTAAAATCTAATTATATTAAAATGAAACATATATCTATCAATAATAAAACTATCACGCTACACATTATACGTTTATTATTATAATTCAAAAATAAAAAAATAAACTTAATAATGCATAATTGGAAGGAGAATCTATTGTTTTTAATGAAAGAACACATTTAAATAAAAAGTCCTACGTTACTCTTTCCTCGTCCACCCCTCACGTGTTTTTCTTTCCACTGTACCATGTGTCATAAATTTTATTGATATTTCTTGATTTCGTTACGTATTTACCGTATGAGGAATATAGCCTAATAGTTTCTAAATGTCAGTATTATATTCTGACGTATGATAAAACCTGCTGTCGTAAATTGTTACTGTCAACTCATTTCACTAGATTAACGACCTGCCGTCGCAAGCGGCGGCGAGGAACATGGAAACTCCTTGTCTGTTGTTTTATAATCTCTTCTTTGTACGTCTGTCTCGGAAATGAATTATCATTTCTCAGCACCGACGGGGCACCTTAACTAACATTTCTTTTGAGTAAGAGCGAGGTTCGTATCACGTTAAGCATTCTCCTCAGAGTATGCAACACGGATTACTCAAAAAGCTCATCGTGACACTTCCTCTTTATCTCTTCATTATAATTTAGCGAGTTGTATGTGTGTTCTGTGATTATATTGCAGAAATTATTATCAATTTCTCTTTTCAGAACTAGAAAGAGTTTTCATTTTTATTTATTCATTCCGAAAGTAATACTTCTTATTGGAAAACCCCATTTGTCTTAATGTTTCTCCTCAACAGAGTTACGGAAAAAATCTCCTGCAGTACAAATTGAGATAAGTAGGCAAGGGTGAAGATAGACTCTGCGCTCAAGTAGATATATGGTATCACAAAAACGTATTACTAACGTGAGAAAAAATGTAACATACTATCAAAGCCTCTTCATCCCACACAGTGTTTTACAAGTTTCTAATATTGATTGTATGATTATCAATTATTACAAAAAAAAAGTTCTCCAATCATTTAAATTTAAGACAGAGGAATTGAAAAATTATGTTTTTCTGGTTCAAATGTAACCCCTAGGTAGTCTTATAAAAATGTATGTTGTTGCAAAGTACAATCTGTTTACAATTCGTGAATCGTTCTATACCATTAACATCTCCAAAATGTGGTATATTTTTCCTACCAGAAATATGCACAGTTGAAACTCTTTCAAGATTCCTCAGTATTTTGATAAATTTCCAATTTCAATAAACGAGAAATATTGGCCGAAATACCGGACAGCAATATTACAAGGTGAGATAAATAATTTTGGTAACTAATTTTTCGGAGGGATTGTACAACTGAGTTGTGGATAAATTTTTGTTACAGCTCCGAGAACAACTTAATTAATGTTTCGTGTTTACTAGTAAAGTCTGCGTCTTACAGTGATCAGCGTAATGTTGTTATTATCTACGATAGTTCTGATGCACTATGGATATTCGGGAAATCTGTTTTATAGAAACGGAAACGACGATGGTCTTACGCGGCATTCATATGTGAATGATTTACTTTAAATCTTGGAATCCTATAGTCTTAGCGTAAGGAACAAATGCGTACCATCTCCTGAATGATTAAGAAATTTCTTAAGATGTTATAATATAAGAAGGGAAAAAAAACAATATCGGTATGCATAATTAGTTGGTATTAAATAGCATATGCTTTTTTTCACTTTTAATACTATTTAACGCTCATAAAAAAGTAACGCGTTAAAATAAACGTCGCTACACATTTACTGTAAATAACGCATCCTGTTGACGTGATTAACTTCCGTGACACAGTTTCGATACAATTTTAATGTTTTAAAAGGAATATTTTTGATATTTTCTTAAATTTGTTTCTATTAATAGCATCATGTTACAAATTGTAAAAACGGAGGAGTATATTATTTTCGTGGGCCCTTTAACGAAGAAATTGTATTTCATGTTACGTGAAAGTTAAACACTAAGTACGCTGTCTTCCAGATACGCTCGATTTTCAAAAGAGAATGAAAATCTGCCGTCTACTGTCACGGACACCAGCCAGTTGGAGGTTAAGATATTCAGCGTTATCGTGCAGGCGTTCAAATTAATCTGTGATTTTTAACTGAACTTTATTATTTTTGGAATCGAATATGACTCTTATTCCCCCATGTGTCCTCTGTTTGCTGAAGTCCTACCAACGTTGACATCAGCAAACGGCCCCTATACACCCCACTGAAGAAGACCAGCACCTGCGCTCCACACACATCTCGACGAATTTCTACGGGCGTGAAACTACATCCTTTTACCACTCCACACTCCAGCTATAACTAACGTTCTATCATTTTCTATATTTTCACACACAAGCGCCCAGAGAACCGCAGTAAATTCAGATAATACGGAGTTTGTAAATCATTAATTGTGTTACTTTATTTAAAAATTATAGTTCATTTTAATATATACTCAAGTTTTTACCATTACAATATTCATTTCTATTGTACTGATTTTTCAGATTACGTATTATTAAAATGTTGAAATAAATGTTTTTAAAAAATTATTAAAAATCCCAATTGTTTACCAATTAAAAATCCCTATGCGTCTTTCACAGAAACTAGACACTTTGTTGGCGATTGTTGTCTTCTAACTGTTTTGTCAAATTTTGGTAACATTTAGAGAAATTGAATAAATATAAAGTAAGTTACAATAAAATTCAATTTGAGACGACATATCATCTGAAGGGCGTGCATTTTTTATATATATATGTCCGTCTCTATCCTGGTCAGTAAATTTTGTACTTCGACATCCATGTAAAATTCCTGAACATCGCATTATCAGGTTGAATCTCATTGGCTATGGCAATATATATTTATTTTTTCATAAGCAACTTTGTCCAGACTGAATGTTTATTATTTTCCACGTAAACCTGCATTTACAATTCCGAGTTATGACGTGTCATAGTTTTGAAAGATGAATTCTGTGCTTAGCATGAAAGGTCAAACCATTTGCATGGACTAGCTACCTACCTCAAAGGTATGCGAATGAGTAATTCGAAACGAAAGTTGAAGCGCAAGATAAAAGGGAAGAGAAAGAGGAAAGCGAACAAGTGGGCCCACAGTTTTAGGGGAGAATGGCTTGAGAATTTCACAACATATTTGCGTACGAAGTGTAAGAAAATCTATAAAATAAGTGTTTAATCTAACATACCTTGATGAAAATTCTAGACTTCATTCAATCTTCGGGATTGTCATTAACATAGGAGGTAATTTTTACTATATTCCTAATAACTAGCAAATACATTTACTTGATTTTTTTAGAGTAACAGGCTACATGAGGGTAATCCACGTGGTAGCAACTCCCCTTTAATAGCATAGGGAGAGATTTGAAAATCAGAAGGGGAGAGGAAGGTATCCAATGGTATCCAAATAATATCTCCGACAATATTTCTCTTGGTGAATATTTTTCGGATCCATATTTTTTTAGTTTGATTGCAGTTCTCTTTTTTGTTTGCAGGTGTAGACAGGCTATGGAAAGGGTAATCCACATAGTGGCAATTCCCCTCTTGTAGAAAAGGAGTGAAATGGGGTTTGCGGTAAGGTATAGAAAGGTAGCCAAGGGTTAACTAGGGTCCCCGGACTATGGTTTAAGGATCCTACTCGACAATTTGCCTCAAAGTGATGCAGAACAAACGCTAAAAAAACTTTCATCAGGTAGGTCGGCCATTTGGTACTTGTTCCACGCCCTTCCGATGGCGGGAGATGGGTTTTCTGTGCAGGCGCAGCATTCCCTTATCCGTGCCTTTACCAGTTTAGGAGGCAGCTGGCCGACTGTTCCAATTGGGACAGCGAATGACTGTTACCGTATACCCAAGATCTGCAACCCCGGAACATACAACTTCAAAAACACGCCGTGGTGCCTCGGCTTGTGGAACCTTCGTTCAAAAACGGAGAGAGGAAAAGGCAGCCCTGTTCATCTCTCCAGAAAAGATCTGCCTGATAGAAAACAGCTCTCACACTCGATTTATTTTAAAAGATTTAATTTTATTAATAGCGTTCAACATTTTACATTTCATTATTTCAAATGTATATGTTGAATATGAACGTTATCGAGTCGTATTTTTATTGGTAAACTCTTAAGATGAAATTTGGATATATTTCCTGTTTAGAAAAATACTGAGCTACTCTACGCAGATAGTAAAATACAAAATTATCTTTCATTTCACACCACGAGGTTAAGTTTTGACTGACGAGAACACTAAGAAGGACTACATACAAATTATAAGGGCGCTAGTTTACTGTCAACTCTGAAATACAAATTACGCACCTCATTATCTCGACAGATGTTTAACCTCGTTCAGAAAAATCCAAAAACCAATCTGTCATAACCAAGCAGAGACCACATCCAATTAACGGACAATGCGCACTGCTCGATGTAAAACATCAATTCGACACATAATAGTAGTCGATGAAATAAAATTCTTAGTTTTTTGTTTTTCCTTAGCCGTGTTATAGAAAAAAATAGCGTTTAATGTATAGGATTCATAAGAGAAAATACTTAAAGTTATCAGACACCTTTTAAAACATCAAAAAATTGACATTATAATTAGTAAACTCGTTGTAAATTTAATCAAGTTAATTATTACACATACATAACGTATTCATTTAATAAGCAGCAACAATAGAAAAAATTAGTTAATAAATTTTACTTTCTAGAACTTTCTGTAATTCTTTTACATAGTTTCATTATTTTTAGCCCCAATTTCAGCTCGTAATAATTAAACAATTGTCAATCATGGGAGAGAATATTTATTAATACAATCTTAAAGACAGTATATGACGACGATTCGAATATTTTCGTCTTTGATATAAGTGCAAGAATAGAATTTACATGCATATTCATTAGCTTGCGATTCGATAATAGTTTCTCCCAGTAACTTTATGGGAATTCTGGCTCTTTTACAACATCATTGAATGCTTTGTCCCTAGAAGCCCGTCAGAGTTGGCATCCCTTCCTCGTCAAATCTTGCTGCTGTTTTGTAATTGTAGCAGAACCTAATATTCATTAATTCTAGAACTTTCGTTTCCACCGTTCACTTTTCGTTACTTCTTGCATCACACTCTTCTCGAGCTTATTCTAACTCTTTCAGAAAGTAGCAATTGGAAAACCGAACAGTATTTCTTCTTCTGTCATTAACTTGTAACGCCGGTTAATGCCTAATTTCTGATATTATTATAGATTTTCAGTTTATAAAATTTATTATAGGAAGTGTAATATTTTAACATTTTCTCCGATGTTGAAAGATGTTGAAAGAGTCGTTTCGTCGACAATCACCGTCGACATCTGCCTCCATAAGATAATTTTCACCGAATTTTTAAAGACCACATTGCGCTTTTTTTTACAATAACTGAGTACATCGAATTTTAATATCTAGTAAAGCTTCTCACTTGAAATTCCACAGAAATATTTCATCATATTACATGCATATTTTACCCTTTTTCCTATAACAGTCGGTAAATGACCTCCATAGATTATTTATACATAACATTAAATAATAAATACAATATAGACACAAATTGTCATTTCTTAATCAACATGTATATAAAAGTAAATTAGGACGATGTTTATTTATTTACACCCGGAAATTCTCGTAAAGACAAGTATAATCTTCCTTTAAAATAGCATTGTTCATCACCGTAAAATAATGAGTTAAAAAGTTATGGAAACTGAAACTCAAAATATCGAGGAGACAAAATTTTCATAAAACTCCATAAACGGCTTAATGAAGATTGACTTTTGAAAAAATTGAAGATATTCATGGTAGAAGTGTTTAAGGGGTAATTAATAAACGTAAATGATATTATATAACAATTGTTATTATCGTGGGACAATAATATATAATATAAAATGATTTTTAATGTTTTTGTATTTTATCCCGAATGGTTTTTCAATTAGTCGCAAGTTTAATAGTAAAACTAATTAATGATTTTTATAAAATTATTAAATTTTGAAAATAGGTGTTTCTTAAATATTGCAAATGGGTCATTTTTATAATTTTCGGGTTGTAGACAGGCTATGTATAGGGTAATCCACATAGTGGCAACTCCCCTCTTATAGCATAGGAAAGGGATTTGGAAGGGGGGATGTGGAAGAGTGGACGAAGGTAGCCAAGGATAACTAGGGCCCCCGGGCTATGGTTTAAGGATCCTACCCGGCATTGACCTAAAAGAAATGCAGGACAAACCCTAGAAAAACCTGCATCAGGTAGGTCGGGCATTTGGTACTTGTCCCACGCCCTGCCGATGGCGGGAGAGGGGTTAGCTGTGGGGTCGAATCTTTCCCCTCGTCGTGACTTGACGAATTTAGGAGGCAGCTGGCCGACTATTCCAATAGGAATAACGGACAACTCTTACCGTTAAAATCGGTATTATATATATTGGATTATTGTTTAATAGGAAATGTGTTTTATAAATTACGTACATTTTCTTTTTTCTTCTATATAGAGTATTATGGCAATATTACCGAAAGCTTGTCATATTAAAAATTTAAAATTATTGAAGAAAGATACAAAATTATTTTAAAAGTCTAATAGCATTGAGTGGGTTTATTTTTACTGATCGCAGGAAATCAAACTTTACGGAATTGATAATCCCTTACGTAAAAAATGCGGACAGCAAAACAAGTTATGGATAATATTAACTCTGTTACTTCTCGCCACAGAGTGAAAAAGCTTTTATGCGTGTGTCAACTGAGAGTCAAAAGGTTAAATGGCATATATAAAACATTATAACACTGTAATTCCAATTATATGTAAACAGTTAATCTTCATCTAAATGCACGATAATGCCAATTGATTTCGCAAAATTGCGTTGCATTATGTGATTGTCATCTCTTTTTAAGTGCTGCATAATTTATTATATATTCAAAATAATAAATCGCTTTCAACCGTCATAATTGCATTGTCCTGTTCATTTATCACCATAGCCCCAGAACGAGAAGTCCGATCCCGTTGCTATTTCTAGCTTCCTGTCCGGAGAGTCTCTTTGTTCCTGGAGGCTTTATCGTCCGCGCTTTAATGTTGGAATTGTGAAAGACTTGTCGTATAAGATAGCCTGGAGTAAGACAAATGGAACTTCTCTGGCTGCCTGCCAAACATGTAAAATGTCTCCGACTTTTATATTCCCTGCAGACCGCGGCTATAATAGGTGCACCTCAATATTTGTCCACTACATTCAAAAGCAGAAGACACATCACAATAAATCTAAATGCGCTTTATTTTGTGAGCTTGGAAAACGGAAACGGGATAGACGTCGTCCTATGGTTTATATTCCGAAACCATATTTAAGGTAAAGTATATATAAATCCGTTTGATTACTTGTTCATTTCTTGTCTCTATATAATTATCTCAGTCAAGAACGCTGACCTAAGAATCTCAAAGGAAGCCAAAAAACGGTTGTACGAAAACTAATTGCAACAAACATGATTTAAATAATAAGAAAAGGACGTTTTCTCAAACATTGCTCTTTTTTTTATTTACGGTTACAATAGGCGCATATTACACACCGCAACTATATATTTTAAAAATAAACTTTATACTTGGTAACATCTTGTCGTATTTTATTAACACTTGGTTGCCTTAAGCAACGTTTTGCGCGTTAGAAGCTACAAGCTGGGACACCTCTAGTATTTTTCCACCGGACGGAGGCTAGAATCTGCATCAGCAAAACTCACGTTACCTGGCTCGTGTGGATGCGGTCGCAACTGTTGGAGGTGGAGAGTGACGCTTCGCGTTCTCTACTATGCTCGTATTAATTTCGTCTCACCTAAGGACTCGTTGAGCTAGTCAACCGAGTTTCCCTTCTCCTGTTGCCTTTTAATTCTTAAATAAATCTTCTTTCTACAATTTTGTTTCTCCCCGACTATTCTGGAAGCGACATGCAACCTTGACGCCGAACTTCCCTCTTACCAAACTTTGCTATCAATTCTTACGATTTTCCCTATTTCTGGTAATAGCTCGTACCGATTCGAACTGGTGGCTTCGGTCACGATGAGCACAAATATTACAATCTACAATTAATCTGGATTTTTTTAAAATACAGGCTCATGTTTTCAAAAAAATTAAGCCTTGTTTCTTAGCGTTTTGAAGCTCACTATCGTAGTTCCTGGGATCAGCGACAATAATTACTCACAGATCTATTCTGATCATCTATACTTTGAATTGCTTTACGGATTTAACTTTACTGCCGGAGGGCAAAATTCAACTAAAGAAGCAAAAATGTCTGCATGCTCGTCCAATAATGCCCATCACTTTATTTTATCTTTAAAGAAATAATGTGCCTATACCCTATACAAAGGAAAACGGAATTATTCACTCACATATAGGCTGGCGTGACTTTTCCTTACGGGATATTGTGACGATTGGATATAAAAATTAAAAGTCATTCAGATTAATTCCAGTGGAAGCAAACAATCCGTGTAGTTCTTCCAATGTTTATACCTTTCCTTATTTATTCGGAAACCAAAACTTAACTAATATATTCCGTAACCTCGGCTTACCTGCCGCTGACATTCCACAATTTCCAACCACATTGAAGTTGCTCAAGCAATTATTAAAAATTCCCATTCCTTTAATAGATATAAAAATTATATATATCGTTAACAATCAATACTAGAGGAAACAGTCACTAAAATTTACATAACATGTAAGACAGGATAAGTCAAACAACAATTCCAGATTCGTGTTGATGGCGTCTTTTACAGTAATTTTCCGACTTTCCTCTCTACTTTCCTCATTGTTTCATCAGTCTGAAACATTTGGAATAATATGTTGAGTATGTCCCAATATTAACAAGTTAAATTGTCTAGAGAAGCATTAAATAATCATATCAAATTTCTCACTTTTTTAATTAATATATGTATACTACCTGATACTCTATGGGTGGCATCCTTTTTTCTAATTTTAAACCTTACATGTTTCATATTTATTTAATTAACTGTTAGGTTAAATTATTTTATTCAATTGATTAAAACTAAATAAGTAATTAATAATTAGCCGTTTAAAAAGTCTATTAATAAAGTTAATTTTTATAGTTCCACAAAATGCTTGATAATTATCGTATTCGGGTTATTTTAAAATCTGTCGATAATTTAACCTTGGGAAAAATTTAGATTTTAGATAAGCATAATTTAAAAATTAATAAATTATATTTCAAAGCTTGTTATAATGCCTCATTAAAAACCCGAATTATTGAACTTAAAAACAAATTGAAATTCAATGTTAAAACAATTCAGACGTAATAACACAAACAATAAAATAAATACCATTCAAAATTGATGAGTGAATTATTCAACATAATAACGACTTGAATTTTTGTAACAGATTCAAATTATTTAAATAAAATATGATACAATGTTATTTTAAATCATTTTTATGACTTATAATTATTAATTTAGCACATACCAAGAAGTATTTTACATTGCTAATTTTATCTGTCAAAAATTACGCTCAATAATACTACTTTTGGTTTCAGTATGCATGAAAAACATCCGCTTCCAGAAATTTGTCTCCAAAATTTATTTATTGAAATTATTGAAATTTATTGAAATTATTGAAATTGCATATGACAGGAAATAAATTGTAGTTTTATATATACAGTTACGTAACTGTACCATAAGTTTTTATCGCGTTATAATATCCATATTTTCAATACGTCAAATATCAGGACATTTTTGTTTTACAATTCCTGAAGAAGATCGAACAAAAGAATCGAAACGTGTTATTTTATATTAAATTATTGCTGGCGTGTTAGCCGTTTTATTTATTTAAATAAATGACATAAATCAAACTGTTGGAGTATTGTTCTTCCCAACGCTACTTTTGGCTGAAAAATACCGTTGGTTTTGTTGTCTCACTTTTGAAATGGTGAAATTTAAAAAAGGTTGACCATTGAGACTGAAACGTTACATCAAATCATTTAGTAATTATAAAAATGGTTTCAATTTTTTTTGTCGAAGAAAAAGTCGTTTATTGTCATTTTGATATTGTGAGTTTTAAACAATGAATTTTTTGTGATGAAATTTGTTAATTTATGGAATTTTCCTTAAATTCACAACTTGAAGAAGGTTAAAAAAAGTGTCTAAACGTCGCAGATTTTTTTTTGAGTTTTCTTATGTAATTTTCCGTCAATTTTCGAGTAATATTTGTTCTTTACTTATATTATACTTCAAGTTTTTAACTTAATTTAACAAAGTGGGAATAATTCGTAGTCTACCTTTGAAAAAATCGTAGACATTAAAATCTTTATTTCATATAGTCTAAAGTTACGTTTACTAATTTATATTAGTATATATTTAGATTGTTGCTTCTTTTCAATATTTTACATTATTTAGAAATTATCTTGTTCTAAATTAAGTCTAATTCTTTTATTTTCTCAAAGTTACGTAAGTTGTCAATTGGACGTTAATTAATGTTTCACATAAATATGCACCACATTTTACGTGGTATAGACGTAATACATTCCAACACATTATAGTAAACATTACGTACATATATAAATGAATAAAATAAATAATGATCCTATATCACTTTGTTTCAGTTTGTAGCGCATCCGAACGTGCAGCAGCTACTAGCGTCTATCTGGTACGAAGGCCTTCCTGGGTTTAGAAGAAAGAATATGGTTCTGCAGGCGTTGGAAATCGTTCGAATCGGCATCCTCTTCCCTATATTTTCCGTCATGTACGTGCTGGCGCCGCATTCGCGAGTGGGTCAAACTATGAGAAAACCCTTCATAAAGTTCATCTGTCATTCTGCTTCATACTTCACTTTTCTGTGTAAGTAAATTACCTGGTATAAAAATCTTCTATAATTATAACGGAAAAAATTGAAATCATATCACAATCAAGTCTATTAAATAAAATGGCAGGTAACGCACGACATTTTATTAGAAAATTTAAAGGAAGTGGATTTGAAAAACCACCTTTTTTCTCTGAGAAAAACTCTCCAATCGTTGAGATTCAAAGGGTAAAACTAGAAAATTATAAATGCAAAGGACGAATAATCGGTTAATATGTAATATAATGTATAATATAATAGTTACATATGCATTGTCCCTAAATATGAATGGGGGTTTAGGCCAGTTAATTTTTTGTTTACAGAAAGATTCAAGACATTCGAATGTGTGGGAATTTAAAAAATATTTACCTAAGTATATTAGAAAAATTTCACCTCATTACGAATTCAGTTGGAAATCAGGATAAAACTGATAATATAAAACAATGATATTAATATCATTTAAATTATAAATAAACAACAGCGATTTGAAGTCAGACGTTTCGTCCTTAATTTGCGAACTCTTCAGGTAACACGTTTTACAAAATTTCTCCGAGACGAATTAGCGCAAATTAACAAACGAAACGCAGTGTAATTTCTATTAAATATTTTTTCTGACTTTAAAAGGCTATTGTTTATTTATAATTTATCTTAAATAGTTATATATATATATATATATATATTATATCATTTAATCTTACAGACAATCTTCAAGCAGAGAAGCAAACTATAATAAATTCAAATTTAAAAGTGCCTGACGTTTAGACGCGGATTGGCGTCGCGTTGTAACAACAAAAAATATCCGATTTTAAATTTGAAACTAATAAGTTGTTATTTCTCGACTTTAAGGTTAACTGTAAGAAGGTCATTTTTAGTTTTATTTTTTAACAGACGTTAATTACTGTTTTTTAATTGATTTATTTACAGTCGCATCAACATCTCAGGTCATTAGCGACTCATTATGGCTACTCATTTTGCCTTCTCGGGGGACTAATTGACGAGAGTTTCTGACGCGCGCACAGACATCCATGCCATCGCCGGGATTCGAACGCGGGATCTCTGAGTTGCGAGACACTCACGTTGATTACTATTATATGCTATCATTTAAGCTTAAATTTAGTTTTAGGATCCTAAGTAGAGCAAAAACCGAAAAGAAATTTTCTGCGTTTTCCTTTTGTTTTTAGAGTAACAACCTACATGGTGGCAAAACCCCTTTCATAGTATAGGAAGGAATTTTAAAGAGGGATGCGGAAGGGTAGAGGAAGGTAGCGAATGGTTAACTACGGCTCCGGTGCTGTAGTTCAAGGATCCTACCCGGCATCGCCACAGAAGTGATGCAGAACAAACCCTATTAAACCTGTATTAGGTAGTTCGGCCAGTAGGTATTTGAACAACGCCTTTCCAATGGCGGGAGAGGGGTTTTCTGTGGGGGCGCATAATTCCCCTCATCGTGCCTTGACCAGGAGGCAGCCGGCCGACTTTTCCAATAGGAATAGCAGATACCTCTTACCGTATGCCCAAGGTCTGCGACCTCGGAACATACACCTTTCAAAACATGTCGTGATGCCTAGGCTTGTGGGAACCTTAGTTCAAAAAACCAGAGAGAGGAGAAGGCATCTCCAAAGATCTCTGGGAAGTTTTCATCTCTGCGTTTCTTTTTGTTTTTTTAGAGCAACAGGCTACATGAGGATAATCCACGTTGGGCAATTCCCCTTTAATATCATTGGAAGGGATTTGAAAGGGGGGATGCGAAAGGGTAGGGGAAGGTAGCCAAGGGTTAACTAGGGCCCCCGGGCTATATTTTAAGGATCCTACCCGGCATTCGCCTACAGAAATGCAGGGAAAACCCTAGAAAAACCTGCATCAGGTAGATTGGGCATTGGGTACTTGTCCCACGCCCTTCCGATAGCGGGAGATGAGTTTGCTGTGGGGACGCAGCATTCCCTTCTCCGTGCCTCGACCAGTTTAGGAGGCAGCTGGTCGACTATTCCAATGGTAATAGCGGACAACTCTTACCGTATGCCCAAGGTCTGTGACCCCGGAACATACACCTCTCAGAACAGGCCGTGGAGCATTGCCGAGGTGCTTGTGGGAACCTTAGTTCAAAAACGGAGAGGAAAAGGCATACCCAAAGGTAGCCCCTTCGTATCTCTCCTACAAGGTGCTGCCTGCGAGAGAATATCCCTCGCAGGCTTCTTTTCATCTCTGCGTTTTCTCTGGAACAAAGTATGAAAATGTAAATAAACCTAAATTAACGATGAGAAAAAAATCGCAGGAACATTTTAGAGCCAAGACAAGCGAAAAATGAAACACTAACGACAATATCCTTAGAAGGATAGTACTCTAATTCTCTAACTATTACTTTACCGCATCCTACCGTGGAACTTCAAACGTCTCGAGCCAAATTACTTTGAGATGTAAAATTTTATAATCTAAAATATATATATATGTATAATAAACAATATTCCTTATTAAAAGGAAAAATTGTTAATGAATTTTAGAACTCAATTGAAACCTCAGGATTTTTAAGCGCCAGGCTGATATTGCTTCTCAATAATTGTTTTTCCCAACGTTTGTAAATCTAGCACCAAATCACTATTACCCGTCGCCTTTAATGGATTCGTTTTTGGGCCAGTCCCGGAAGATCTCATCAGATACCTATAAGTTTATTAACAGTAAATGAAACTTACTTTCATGTATACTTTAGCAGCCTCTTACATACATCTCGCTTTTTCCTCTTAAATTAAATTAATGTAATTCACCATCCTCCTTATCAATCTGTTTTGACTTAGAAACAGGAACAAGTTATTTATATTTCTTTCAGAATTCATGGTATATTTTATAGTCTGCTAAGCTTATTATATTTTCATGGAAAAGATTGTAATTTCCAAAAATAGAAAAATAAAATCGTGCCTAAGAGTCAAAGTCGAACATTTCGCATGTGTTGCCTGAAATTCTTGTGTTGCCATTTGAAAACAACAGGCTCCCCCGCAGAGTTCTAATTGGGATTCTCTGTTTTCTGGCCTATAATGTATGGAGGTTGTGGCCTGTGCACGGGATGCAGCTGTCGCGCCTGCATAATTTAAAGGTTGGCAATCTGCGACCCTTATCACATATGCAGGTCTTCCCAGTGCCGCCAACAAACTGAAATCATAAAAAGAATAAAGCCTCGCAAACTCCCGCCCCATGTCGGTATCCCATCGAAGCCAAATGTTTATTTTAAGATTTAAGGTAAGGTAAAACGAGCATTTAGTTGTGTAATGGTTTACAAGAAAACCGTAATTAATAAAATAATAAAGTAAACGTTCAAGTTTACTTAATTGTGTCCTGAATTTCTGGTTATTCCTTCGAGCAAAATTCCAACTGAACTTAAATTAAGTACAAAAAATCTCATATCTCAAATTAGCAAATAAATTCTATCCATTTTTTTTAAATATCCAACATTTCTTCCTGTATATAGTTTTATTCTTCTCAATTTTATATTAAACTCGGAAAACTTCATGTAAACGTATCCAATTATTTAAATATCATTCTTTTTTCAAGTCCTAAAATTTATCTATAAAGTTAATATATTGACCTTTATCCAATTTTAAATGACTGGCAGTGGACTTTTTTTATTCCGAATTTCTGAAGTAAGCGCCTCTCTCTTTAGTTAATTATTTAAAGCAAAATTTGAACATTAAACCATGAAATCGAAATCTCACGTTGCTTAATTGTACGTGGATTAACTAATTCAGTGTTCTATTAAAAAAAAGCAGTATTGCTTTCTACGAAACAAATCAAGTGACAGCCTTCATAAGAAACCATCGGAGTTTTATTTCTTAACCACTTATACCATTCAGTAAATATAACTCTGAAATATTTATTATTTTGACCATTTCAATAATAGCTTGCTTATCAATCATTGAAGTGACTTTTAAATATCAATACCTTAATAACGACAACCAGAAGAAAAATTAACGCGCGCACCTCAACTTGCTTCGTTGCCGCACCCAAGGAAAATATTGATGCAAGGCTTTGTGGTTAATTAAGGTCAGCACAAACAATTTATTTATCTATTTCTGTAACAACAAACTACTAAATTATAAGTGTGTAACAACGAAGCTATTTATCGTTCCCTTTCTTATTCGTAGCCGGTGACCACCTTTCAGGCAGCGTCCGGGTCTAGAAAAAAATAATATTTGTGCCATAAAATTTTAACTAAAAATACTCCTATGTATCTGCATGTGTAAACTGTAGTTTTGAATTATATTGAACACTGCAGAAAGAGTTCTCGGGTTTCACGAGGGTGTAAGAAGCGATAGAAGCGATTCAACACTGTGAAAACAATCATGTCCGTTTATTCCATTGTCAAGTTCACTTCTTTTGTTTAGTTTAACCGATAATTAAGTCCAACTATCAGAATTTGTATTGATTATCGGGAAAAAAATCAGACGTTTTAGGTAAGCCTTATATTTCTTGAAACCGCCATTATTTGTCTGAGCTAAGCGGACATTGAGTAATGGTGTTGCTCCGGCTTGAGGTAGCTTCCGTGTAAAGAGTGCTTTAGTCAACACTCGAGGTTCAGGAAGTAATTGCTTGTTTCGCAAACATTTTCAGGCATCCGTAAGTGAAAATATACATCACGATAAGGATCCTAAACTACAGAATTGCAGATTCAGAAACGTTAATGCACTGTCACTGTAAGTAAACTGTAACTAATACAGCAATAATAATAAAATTAAAATTACTGATTTTTACAATTTATTGCACTCATATTGTCGGAAAACAGTGGGATTAGTGACGGAGTAATTATAGGTTTCATGTGAGAATAACATAAGTGAGCCTGTTTTAGAAAGAATGTAATTAGAATTCAATTAACAAATAACGTATAGAATCACAGACATGTAAATAATATTAAATACATAATTATTTTTAAAAATACTAGTAAGAGATTATAATAAACATAATAATATTAAAACGACCTTTATAACAGACGAAATTAAAAAACAAACACTTAAAATAAATAAAATTTAAATTTAAAGCTGTCGGGCGTTTAGACGCGGATTAGCGTATTTTACTAACGGCGAATAATTTAAGACTTTAGACTACAGTCTTAATATTATTGTTTTCAACAGCCGTTAATTTTTTTATTTATAATTCTTATTTGATACGTAAATTTGTTTAAAATTAGTGGTTCCATCATTTTGCCACCTAAAGACTTAGAAAAATTATTTCACATTTAAGTAAGTACATAAATGAGAAAAATTTCATAAACAAGAAAACACATAAATAAGAACTACGTAAATATAAATGTGATCACTTCCAAATAAGAAAATACGTATATGACAACAAAATATTAAAATACAGAAATGAGGAAAAATTATATAAAGGAAAAAAAAATGTGACAAGTAAAGGTAAAAGGAAAAGTAGGAAAAATAATTACGTAACTGTGGAAAATCTGATACTTTAAAAAGTATGAGAAAATTTTGATTTATAAAACACAATATGATTTTATATCAAGCTTTTTAAAGTGCCCTTTAATTATATTCGTTTTACTCTCTCCTAATCAAAAAATGCACCAATTGCCTTCGAAATACAAATAATAAAAAATTATAATTAAAAACATCTTCTCCTTTAATTTAATAATGAAATAAGTCCATCGCAAATCCCATGCTGAAGTGGCCTATAACTCCGAAGGACTCAGGTCCTTATATAACAGGGATATCATCATACATCACATCAAACAGGAGAATATCATAAGTACACTGAATGATCCTAAAAGAAATAAAGGTTTAGTAGAATAATAATGCACAATTTACAGCTGAAATTATTCTTTATAAAATAAGATCAAATCGAATAGACTATGCACTTATTAATTTATTCTGAGATAGTTTTTTTCAATTGCTCAGTCCCATTTAAAATCAAGCAACTTGTTTTATTTTAAGTTATCGTTTATTGGTCAGGTTACTACTATTACTCAAACATTTAATAAACACTCATAAAAAAATTGGTCTAATTAAACCAGCGAAAGGTAAGTTAAAATACCTATATTGGAGAATTTTTCGAAAATATTTATTATATTCCTAAATTGGAATACTATTATACATACAGAATGTTCATACAGGAATTATGTTTTTGACATTTAATGAAATATTCGTTTAAATATTCAGAACATCAACAGGCGTTCCGATTTCCATCATTTTCTCTCTGTTACCAACTCGGCTTATCAGTACGTATCTCTAGCTTCTTCCTTCCCTCCGATGTCACTGTTATAAACCAATTTAACGACTTTCCAAATAAGTCGTTTTCTTCTTGGATTTATTTACTAGTGTAATATGTTTCTCTGTTTTCTTTCGTGATGGTATGGTGCAGTTCTGCTGATCCTGGCGTCGCAGCGCATCGAGTCTGTGCTCGGCGACATGTTCGGCGACGCAAAAGATCCACAACCCCAAAAAGTGGACGTGACGGCCATGAGAGGAGGCACCCCGTCCATCGTGGAGGGCCTCATCCTGGCGTGGGTGTGCGGTGAGTTGTCCTCATCTCAGGTAATATAAAATCAGTGTCACTACTCTTTTCGCCCGAATGTAGATGTCGTCAGATATAATTAAAAAGAAACTGACTAATTTCACTATAATAGCACTGTAAGGGACTGGAATGTGAACGCGAACAAGTTAGTCAAGGGTCAAATAAGGCCCCATAGTTGTAGTTTGAGGATCCTACGCGCCATTCACCTAAATGTTATACAGGAGGACCCTGGAGAAATCCCGTCGGACGCTCGGTAATTGTCCCACGCCCTTCCGATGACTGGAGTAGATTTTGCTGTGCGGACACATCATTTCCGTCTCCATGCCTCGACCAGTAAAGGAGAAAGCTGGCGAACTGCTCCAACAGGAACACAGGACAACTCTCGATTTATTCCCATTGTCTGCCACCCCGCAGTATACATCTCGCAAAACTGACCAAGGTCTCTCGGATAAAATGATTTTAATCCACAAGCAGAGAAAGAAAAGGGCTTATCCATATGAAACATGGTCCTACTCTTCTTTAAGATTCCACCTGCCTGACCTAATCTCTGAGAGACTAATGAAAGAAGAAGAAGAAAAAAGTGTATACGGGTTAAATATACGATAATCCACATAGTCGCAACTCCCATCTTATAGAATAGGAAAGGAGCTGAAAGGGGGGATGCGGAAATGTATAGCAAGGTAGCCAAGGATTAGGTATTTTCCCCGGGTTATTGTTTAAGTATCCTACCCAGCAATTTTCCTAAATGTGATGCAAGGAAAACCTGCATCAGGTAGGTCTGGTATTTGGTACTTGTCCCACGCCCTTCGAATGCCGGGAGAAAGATTTGCTGTGAAGACGCAGCATTCCGTTCTCCGTGTTCTCCAGTTTAGGAGGCAGCCGGCCGACTATTCCAATAGGAATAGCGGACAACTCTTACCGTATGTCCAAGGTCTGCGATACCGGAACATACACCTCTCAAACAGACCTAGGAAACTCGGCTAATTGAGGATGATATTTTCACGTTCTTTCATAGCTCAGTCTATGTATTTCGACTGCTAATTATAACTTTCATATACTTACTGATAGGCGAAGAAAACTATGCATCGTCATCTCAACGTGTAATTTAAACTGGCTACTAGATTAAATCAATAATCTGGTACTGTCGACCAACTATTAATCATAATGGCATTTTTGTGTTTGGTAAAAGATAATTTGGTAAAGCTCAAATTTTGATTGGCATGTAAAATAAATAAAAATAAGAAGATTGCAAAAGAAATGGAGTTGTTATTTCGATCTTTGATAGTTGATACATGCAGATTGACGTATCCCATAAACGCTGCGTTGAAACTGGTAAATGTAAGTAACTGTTACCTCATATTACCTTACGTTCTCGGTTTCATAATACAACGTTATAATTGTCCACAGTCGTGTGCTTATTTAACATCCTTCATCAGGCTCCGCATAGCTACATTTGCCTCTCTGCTCCACAGATGTCTGCCGTAAGGTCGTGATACATTAAGCATTCACGCTTTTCTCGTGCACCAGGGCTGTGTGCTCTTTTCACCTCAAACGTACCCGCCTTCTCTGTCTGCCAGGGCCGAGAAAGCTTTTTGCCAAAGCAAACAACGTTTCGTTCTCTGACAATATTACTCTCTGCCGAGCGATGGTTGATGTCAATGCAAAAGTGGAAGCTGACGTTTTGTAGATCTACCCGATACATGGTGTCAGCTTCCATGCAAAACTTATAAGCCGACGAAACCGCTTCGATGAACAACTTTGAACCACGTTGATTGAGACTTTATACGCATGGGTAACTTTTAGTCGTAATTATGGAAGCAACAATTTACATGCTAAATATTTTCTTTTATTTACGCTCCAACCAAACAAAATATTTAGTTTCCTTCCTCATTATAATATAATTAACGCTAATGGGCAACGCTTGAGAAAAATATTTAATTACTACTAACGAGATAATAAGTTTCGTTATTTCAATCTCTACCCTGAGAACAGGTTTTGATATTCATTGTTTAATCAATAACGCAGCAACAATGAATATTGTATCATTCAACGATCCTGATGAAGTGGGTAAAAATTAATATCACTGGTAGACATGCATATGTAAAATATCATTTACCCTTTTAACTAATACTTTAAAAAAAATGGTGGAAGTTAGTGAGCCGAGAGTGGAAACAATGTTTTTTGTTTAACATTTAACGTGAATCGTGCAGCTCCATGGTTTTCTAACATTTTTCAGGAAAAATAAAATTAGCGATGCGATAGAGGTAAAGAATCTATTCTTCTAATGAGTTAATAAATATACGATAAATACATACGTGAAATAATACATAACCCTGATGAAGTACGAATTATCAAACAGTCACGAAAATCTTGTGTTCTCATTAAAGTGAAACAATAACATCACTTAAATGCATATAATTGTGATTTAGTATAAGTGGTATTCAATTTCATCCAAATTAATTATGAAAGTCAAATTAAAAGATTCGAGATTTTTTGTACAGTTTTTTTTTATTATTATTAATCCTCGAAAGAGGAAACAGGATATGTCAATAAAATACATACAAAATTGTATGCGCAGGTTAATTTTAGATATAAGGGATGAAATACTTGATATATTACCTGAACACTGACCTTCTGGATTTAGATTTATATATTGATTCCTATTAATACTCGGAAGAAGAAATAGGGCAAGTCAAAGAAATTTACATAGTCATCATACACAACAATAAAATACACAACTTGAAAATACATAAATGTAACAATAAGCAAATACATCACACATCCATACTGTAATAGACAATTAAGGTGCCAATCAAATGTAACAAACAAATTGCATAAAACGTAGCGACCACGTTGCGTATGAATTAATGTGGTAAACAATTAGGGAAATCGAATCGAATTTGTCTAAACAATTCATTATAAAGGAAACTATAATCTATAGACGGATTTGATAAATGAAATTATTACTAACAAATTCAATTTAAATACAGAAGATTTATTACAATTTATATTTAATTAATTTTTATACATAATTAGTATACATGAATTCTGCGGCTTTATAGGAACCCGCTATGAAATGAAAATTTATAAAATATAACAAAATATTTACTTGAATAGTATACTATGAGACTTACATAAGAAATCTGTCGGTAAGGAACATTATACAACGTTTACAATGAATTTTTGTACATACCAGACATCGGAGCAGTTCTCGTATCATGTTAAATCTTTCACTTCACCAATTATTTTAACTTTTGAGTTCATATCACAAATTAAATAACTTTAATTAAACAATTTCACAACTTAAGTCAGTATACACGATTAAATCCCTACCACACCAAATACGATCATCATTTGATTTCCAATATCTAGGGGAATAGTAATAATATCATTAAAATCAATCCACTCCGACAGCCAGTACAACTTTTCCAATCAAAACATTTATCTCGTTCAATATTGCTAACTGATGTCGGTCAGCACCCATCGGACTATAACCGATCTCGATCATGGCTCATTAGAGAAAGTAACAAACCTTCCCCGGCCAGCTCGTATCGCAGACTCTACATTTGTTCGAATCTTCCAACATTACACATCTCCGACAATAATACCGTCTGAAACACATTATTACGCAATGCTGACTATTGCTACAATACCAGACCCCCAATATTACGCTGACAATGCAAATATTAAATAATAAAAAAAATTATTTCATTACATATATTCGTGGTCATTACAATAATTAAGAATAATACATATAAAAGAAAATACAAAATAAAATAAGACTATTAACATATATATATATATATTGTAATAATTTAATTATAATGGCTGGGCACTTTTAAATGAACAACTATTAACAACTAACAGAATTTATTATCAAATTTAAAACAATTATAAAATATACAAAATAATTGGGATCTCAGGGTCTTAAACTGGGTTTGATAAATGGCTGAATTTATACAATCAAAATTACATTTACCTTTTATGGAAGTTAATGCGTCTGAAACATAGACGAAATTTGTTGTAGAAGAAATAATACTACAGATTGAATTTAAACAGTTTTAAATTTATCAAGAATTAACGATCTCATTTTATCGATATTTAAATAATTAAAGAACGATCTGACTTTTATCTTTTAAAAGTGGTTTACAAATGATTTCAAAGTATTTCTCTACTTACGGCCGGCCAGGTCTCATTTTAGGTTTTTCGTGCACAAAATTTGGGGATATCACTGATTCTAGTTCTCACAGACTCTAAATGTCAACAAATTCTAATTGGCGTAGTTTGTTAGTTGGACTAACACAAATTGGTAGGTTCTCGATGCTTTACTCCAATCTGGATTTGCAGATCTCGTAACTTTAGTTGAAAAGGTCCTTCATTGGTTTGTCTATGGCCAGCATGATGAATTTTCGCTCGACCACCGAATACAACATTAGTTGCACTCTCTCCTTCCCGACTGAAGATTGCTTTACTTTTCAATATTTGAGAGCATGTTTGTAACTGGACCACTTTCTTTCGTTCTGACTGCCCCACTGTAAAGCTTTCGAACTGTTCGCTGTCCGCTGCCCAACTGTAAAACTTCGTCCCTTAGATTTTGAGCGCGTAAACTCTCTCAACTGCCCAACAATGTTTTCTTTGCCTCACCGGATTGTTGCGGCGTCCGCTCTATATCCACTAATAATGAGTCCTCTACAATCCAACTTTCCAATTAGAACAATGTCTTAATTACCAATTACCACAATATATATATATATTATATAATAAAACATAAAAAGCAGACAATTTTAAAATTGGTAAACAGAATATGGTAGTTAAATACAAGACAGAAAAGGATTCATGTTCATACATAAACGAGGAGTGAAAAATAGTTACGTAAATTATGAAAAAAAACTTTTAAAAGTAATCGTGAATAATTGAATTTAACACTATACTACTCGCATTATTTTTTTACAGAAACACGATAATTAATCACAAACACTTACTTCACCACAGAAACTAATCGTATATGTACACATTTTCACAGAAACACAAGCACTTATTGCACACTGATACTCTGGTCTACAGGAAAACTCGCTTTCGTCATTAGTCCTCGGCCAAGGAAATACGATATATCAATATAAGATTACAAGAAAAAAATAATAAATTATTACAATTACAAAGTTTAAAAACAAGCATTGTCCTTAACAAAAAAAATATAATTCAAAACAACGTTAAAGATATTAATATAACAGTAATCAAAGAAATCTTCAATTTTCATTCGTTGGAGTTTCCAACAGAAAAGCTTACTTCGATTCCCGTCGAACATGAAAATTAAAATCAGTCGGAAGTTAAATTCTACAAGATTATAATCCTAAAATAATAGCAGAACTTGATAGGATACCAGCAAACTATTTTATTAAAGAGGATATAATATGTCCTTCCCATCTACGAACCCTTTCACCGAGTGATATGCTCTATTAATTAACAATGATTTACATAAATATTATTTTCATAAACAAAATTTTGTATAGTTTTTATTTCGACCGGAAGACTGTTGCATAGATTTATCCCGGAATTACGAATGCTTGATTCAAAAACGCTTAGTGGTTAGTCACTTCAGTTCATGTATTAAATAGAAGAGAGAGAGAGGGAAAATTATTAAGTAAAGAATATTTAGTAAGTATTAAGTATTAACTAAGGCCCAGATAATGCCGGTACTTTTGTGTGGAATGCTAGTCCAAATCAACTACTTACACTCCGATTAACGAATTCATTTACTGAGTTGTGCAGCAGTGAGATCTTCAACCGCAATTGTTGCATCGATTCACATACTATATCTAATGAGAAAACTGGTCGAGGTACGGTACGGAGAAGGGAAAGCTGCGTCCCCACAGCAAACTCTTCTCCCGCTATCGAAAGTGCGTGGGACAAGTACTCAATGCCCGACCTACCTGATGCAGGTTTTTCTAGGGCTTTCCCTGCATTACGTTTAGGCGAATGCCTGGTAGGATCCTTAAACTATAGCCCGGGGGCCCTTGTTAACCCTTGGCTACCTTCCTCTACCCTTCCGCATCCCCCTTTTCAAATTCCCTCCCTATGCTATTAAAGGGGAGTTGCCACCATGTGGATCACCCTCATGTAGCCTGTTACCCTAAAAAAAACTGGAGTATAATTCAATAAATATACAGGGTTATATATTTTTACTAAACTATTACAAAATTCCAGTGTATTCAAGAAATTACTTCGAGAAACTCTTTAACTGTTTAAAAAACTCAATTCATATGTTTACAGTGTTTTATAAAAAAAAATCTTTAATATCATTTGGGAGACTTTTATACAGGTTTAAACCTGAACAACAAATACTGGATTATGGGAGGCCAAGACGATGTTTTTCTATTCGTAGTTGGGACCCATGTATCGCGTTGTGCAGATAATTTGCGCCGTTTACTGCAAAAGTACGGATGTTACGTCACACTTTTTTATTTCCCCTATATACAACTTTTACAACTTGCCTGCAAATCCGCAGAAACTATTATTCTCTCGACTCGTTTTTGTAGTTTGAATATTAACAACACTTGACTAGAACGACCCTTGTTTGCTAATCCGCAAACATTGTCAAAAGAAAATAAATGTGTTATACTACTTTTGCGGTATTTACGCCGCTCGCCTGCACTAATAATATTAACTTATACCAGATTGAGATGATTTTTTTCCGAAAGTTTAATGATATGTTGGTCCCATTATAATTTGTCATCCATCTCCGAGGCGCCTATCGACAGAAGGAACTGAATTTATAGAAACTATAAAAGTTTAGCGGTTTAGTTTTTTATGGACAAAGAAAGTCTATTTGCAGAAAACAACAAATTTCGCATTTTAATTATTTCAAGTTCATGACATTTAAGACCAAATTGGTATAACATGTGTAAAGAACTGACTTTTTGGCATGTAAAGAACTAGATAAAATAAATGGGCCCATAATGGAGCCCTCTGGAACGCCACAAGTTGTAAATTTCCATTATGACGAACGCATATTCGCCTAAGACAAAAAAAATTAGTTTGCCGTTTTAGGAATATGCTGAGATAAAACTGATGGAGCGCATGTTTCACAATTACCAAATCTACTGTAACTTCCATGACAGTGATTAATAGCCATTTCCACGAAACGGAAACACCATTAGGCGAGATATAACTACATAGTTTAAAATCGGTCGCACATTAAGAAACTGTCACCTTGCTTTTTCAATTATTTCTTTTGCAGATTTTTGAAAAATAAGAGAGGAAAGGTTTATTACAGGAAAACGTGTTGGTTTTTTTCTTCTTCTTGAGCGTAGCTAATTTTGAAGTAATCCTCGTTGTTTCCCTTGTCATATTTAAAATGAGGATAACGTGAAAGCGATGTCTTCCTTTGTTTAATGCAAGATGATATCGCTCGTTAAAGATACATCAGCGGCTTAACGTGCGTTGAGAGATTTAGAATCACAACTCGAGGAAAAGTCAATAGAAATATTCTAAATAACGTCAAAATTAATTCAAATTATTGCAATAATTAGCTAAATATTTAAATTGTATCACCTCCGTCTGTCATTACTTGTCTATTAATACTTAAATTCGCCATGAAGTAAGCCGACTTTCGTATATCGAAATGTGGTGCATTATTAACAAGCACAAAGTGTGGATTATTCGCCAAAAAATATCATAATGGTTTATTAGCTGAATTTTGTACCAGGTTTCCTGTAATTCCTGAGGCAAATCCAATCAATACGTTGCTTTACGAGCAATCGTGTATGAAAGATTATATTTAGTTTGTAAAGGACATAAAATAAACAATTTTATTAATAAATAGTCAAAAAGCAACACTCCATGTCATTCAGGTGACTATGTTAATTTTGTTAACTACTAATAAAGAATTTTCTCTTCATTCGTCGCCATTTTTAACAGTTTCAGAATTAAAAGTTATTCTTTACAATGAATACTACAGTATATATATATAATACTTAACATTCATAATCTACTAACAAGAAATAAAAATTATTAATCCTGTATGAAATAATCAAAACATAAATTATTCAACCTTATAATATCACACACTCGCTAGATTATGACACTGTAGTGACCTTTTAGGCGATAAAAATTCTAGGAATGAAAGCAACATTTGCGTTAGTTTCGAACTATTATAAAAAGCTGATATGATCGTCAGATGAAACAAAATATTCTGAGAGAATAACCTCAAATTTATTTGGCAACGGTCGTTGAAACTTTCAATCGTTTTCAGGGAATAAAGTTTCGAGGGCAGAAGGCCAACCCAGAACAAAAAAGCTATTGGACCGTACCATTTAGTTTGATTTTGGCAATCGGGAGAGGAAAGTGAGTAAAAGTTTAGTCAAATAGTGAATTATTTAGTTAGTACAGAGATAGTAAAACTGAGGTAACAAGAGAAACAGAAAAATTTAGGAGGATGAAATTATTAAGCAGTTATAGACCCTGAGATTTTAGTAAGATGAAAAGATATAGATAGTACGGACCAGATTTCGTGTAAGGGTTTATTGAAGCAGAGTTACGGGAACAGCGCATATCATAATTCTCATAATTGTACCAAACTTGGAAGGAAGAAGCAGTTAACCAACAGCAGAGCCAACCAGATTCTGAAAGAATTCCAAGAACATTGGGTAAACACTTATTACATCACAAATTCACTTGGGGAAGTAAAGAAAACAAAATGAAAACACAAATAATTTTTTAAAAACCTCTTGAATAGCATCCAAATTTAATTAACTATAAACGTTTATTACAATTATATTTGCTTGGTCCCGTTATTATACTATATTACATAGTGCTAAAAAATATTAAAAGACCAATCTTTAATGTTAAATTAATAAAATAAAAAATATATGTTTTGCGCACAATTTTCATTTCCCTGTTGAGGTATCCTTTAATGATATCTGAATTTTGTTATTATGAAGGCCTTATTTGGAGTGAGGTGAAGCAACTCTGGGATGTAGGACTCGAGGAGTACGCAAACGACATGTGGAACGTCATAGACTTTGTCACCAACTCCTTGTACGTTGCCACGGTGGCGCTCAGAGTCGTCGCTTACTATCAGGTAAGTACATTCTGTAAAAATAAAAAAATGGTGTGCAAATATCTCTGGTGACCAATAAAATTAAATTTGAATTCTTGCGATTCGTTATATTTAGGTCCAAAAAGAAATGGCATTGAATCCAGGGAGGGCGGATCCTCCCAGAGAAGAGTGGGACACCTGGGACCCAATGCTCATCGCGGAAGGTCTTTTCTCCGCAGCCAACATATTCAGGTCTACATTCAACTTTTTTGCTACCTTTAACATTAATCTCTATCTCCTCCAGAGAGCCAGCGCCTCAGTTATTTTAATAGTTATGGTATTGTCATTCTTCATCGTGTGAGATGAATTATGGAAAATTTGAGTGCATGTTGAGCACTATTTAAGTCAAGTAGTGTGTTCACGTAGCTAATAGGAAAAATAGGCTATAAATTGACAGAAAAAGCAATGAAAAAAGTCGAGTAGTATAATAGAACATTATTTTCAAACCGTGAAATGATTCGCAATATATTGTAAAGGAAGAACTTCGATAAGGTACGCATAATCATTTCTTATACAGTTATAAAAATGTCTACAGAAAGAAATAGAGTAAAAATGACTAAAAAAATTACTTTTGAAATTTTTTGTATCTGAAGAAACGAAGTATATAATCCGCGGCCCACACTATTTGACAACGTAACTAAGTTTAAATATTTATTAAACGCAGTACATGCCAGCATACATGGCATAAGAATCTAAAATATGGTGTGCTTTTAAAAATCGTTTACCTACTGAGAAATAGCTAGTCGTAGGAAAATACGATGCGCAGTCGTCCACTGGCCTGTGGCTGTAGTAGCAGTAGGTCGGAACTCACTTTAGCACGAACCTTTGTAACAGCAACTTGGTAGTGTAAAAACTATTCTGAAAACATGGACGCAAGAAAATATATTGCATTCAGTTCAGAAAATCTTGTACGTTAAAAAATTCATACGTAGAAGTTGAGAGATGATCTCTGGCGAACAAATACAAAGATTAAATGTTAATAATGGTTACTACAGGCTGTGATAAAATGACCTGTCTGTATATTACTGTTTTTAATAATGATAGCAGCGTTACTCTAATTTGACTGAAAATGAGTGTTCACCCCTTACGACAATACTCCCCTCCATCTTCTCCCTTCTCCAGCTCCGCATTTCATATGACTTCCTGTACCTCTCGATAAATTGCAGATAACCTAATTTCGATTAGAAAACGGTGACTATATAAAATAGAAAAAAATAAAAATGCTGGAAATCGGATTAAATAATACGCTTCTGGCAATACAATTCAAAATGCGTATTCCAGACTGGTCATAATAGTAATATTAAAAGAATAGTCCATGATTCGTTAAACAAGAAAAGAATGAATGTTTCCTATTAATCACGGAGAATAAAATGAATTTAACAAGAAAGAGAAAGTTAAGGGAAAAGTACAAGGGTTATTCTGATTGCAAGGACAATTTTGTCTAAAAATGGATCGCCTTCCTTATGACATCGGTCCAAAACATCAAGAACAAAAGTCATTATTTTCATTTTTATCTTAAAACATGCAATTTCACAAATTGTGCGCACGTTGGATTCCCAGGCTGCTTACTGAGGAACACCGAATGAAAAGAACGACTCGTGCTCTTGATATTTTGGACTGAAATCATAAGGAAGGTGATCCATTTTTAGAGTAGATTGTCACAGGCGACGAGACATGGGTTTCTCACTTGACCCCACAGATGACGTAGTGAAAGATTAAAGTCTCGTTTTCCTCACAGACGTCAGACGTCGACAATAATCCCTAGCAACCCTTACAGTCTCTCTCTTTCTCTCTTTCTCTCTCTCTCTCTCTCTCTCTCTCTCTCTATATATATATATATATATATATATATATATATATATATATTGTAATGCCAATTAATTAATCAATTAATTGTTTTGAAATAAATTTGAATTGTTTAGCAAAAAGTTTGTATTATAGTGAGAGCGATCCGAGCGACAATGAGTGGTGATCTCTGTTCCTATTCTTGAGAGCGCGGAATGGCGTTTACGCGCGCTAAAGCATAGTTAGTTGGTCGTTGTGGTCTGGATTGCACAGAGGTCAGACATCGCCGAGCATAGTATAATAATGTTGGTTAATCATACGAATTATACGAAATCGTACCTTACTTTCCGAATAACCGTTGAGAGAAGACCGTATAATGAAATGTGTCAAATTAATTATTACATTTCAAGATTTCCAGCTCTCTCCCTCTCTCTCTCGTCAAACCTTGCAACACTGTAATCGGTATCATAATATAATTTTAAGTTGCTCCCTAGTAATGATTAAAACCGAAAAATTATTTTAACTTTCTGCTGAGCTTAAAGACCGTTATACAGTTGTGGAATAAAAAAATTCAAAATAAATTATTTGTATAATTATTTTTATAATAAATGGTAAAAACTTAAATTGTTTGCTTAATTTTTCAGTATTATTCTGATCCGGTTGTTACTGTTTCAGCTCTCTAAAGCTGGTGTACATTTTCTCCGTGAACCCTTACCTGGGTCCTCTGCAAGTTTCCTTAAGTCGCATGGTGCTGGACATCATGAAGTTCTTCTTCCTCTACGTACTCGTCCTCTTTGCCTTTTCTTGTGGTAAGTCCAAATTTCGTTTAAAAATTTTGTAGTAATCTGAACTCTTTAATAACACTTCATAGTTATTTCTATTTTTGTGAGACATATTTTATTTTATGTCGATCCAATTGCGCTTATTTATATGTGTGAAAGAATTTGAGAAAATAAATATATTCATGAATTGATGGAAGAAAACCTCATTTCCATTTATGTATAGTCAATATTTTCAACACTTAATTTATAACTTCCATTTTACATCTCATTATACAAGTCAAAAGGTAAATGCACTCAATTTTTTTTAATTTTTACAATAGAATATTTACTATGTCATAAGGTTTCAACATAGTAAATCTGATTCTCAATAATTTTAGACGTCGTTCCTCGATAACCTGAAAAAAATTGCATAATGCAATTCTTCACTACTTCTTATCCGGGTAATCTCATTAGTACCTCTGTAATGTATAATTTACTATGCAAGCCATGGCTAATGTGCATTAGTGTAAGTCACTATTCTGATATTCACATCATGACACAGACTTTCTTAATGTTGTCATCAGTAGTGCATGTGGCTGGGCGACCTCGAATTTTCCTTTTCTTCACTAATCTTCGAGTGCTTTATTGTGATGAAAGTCTTCCAATGATTTCAGACCCAACTAATCCGGATCACGGAGCGTTGTTCTTCTGCGATGTAAACTTACAGTGGCGTAGGCAGACATGTTTCCTTCAGAACAGCGCAGAAAAAATGAAGTTATAACGCTGTAGTAGTGCTTCTTCCTTTCTTTCTGTGGGATACTAGCAGCTAACTGCTTGTGTATGTAAGAGAAACCGTGATGTATTGGGTATATTACCCGAGCCCGGAGAAGCAGACCTAGAATTAAAAATTGTTTTATTTAACGGCCAAAGATTTATACAACATTCTGTATTTAAATAAAGAAAATAATTAAAATACTAATATTTTAAACAGTTGAATGACTTCTGCTTACAGGTTCCAACAAAAACCAACTAACACTCTTAATTCGTTGAAGAAATATGCTTCCACCCCAACCTCAGATGAAAAGATAGGAATATTGCTCTTTGGATAAAACGTTCTCGGTTTTTCTCTCGGGTGCCAACAGGCGAAGAAGTTGACGACAGAGCTTTCAGTCGTCGAAGCGTCGCGTTTTAGTCGCTGTTGGCACCCGTGTGAAAACCGATAACATTTTTATCCAACAATTACACCGGGAATGTCTTCAATTGATCTCGCTCTTCGGTTAAACATAATTATTATCACTTCTTGATATCAAAACCTGTAACGTATATTATATTATTAACGTATATTTATTAAACGTAAGTCTCTTTTCTTCTCGTTCAAAACGTTTTATGGTCTCCATAATACGCCCTCAATTCCTGTGATATCTTAAACACGAATTTTTAAACACCATTATGAATGAAAACCAAATTTAATTAAATGGGAAAATAAATTTCATAAACTACATTAGCTTTTAGACTACCCGGTTCAAAATCTCACGCAATAGACCTGTTTTAGCAGTATTTTGCCTTTGTTTGTACCCAAAGTCATCTTTTACTACATAAATTTTCTATATCAAATTTAATTCACATTCGGATAACAGATACTAATCTTTCTCTTTTGTCAGGGCTGAACCAACTGCTGTGGTACTACGCTGACATGGAGAAGCAGCGATGTCCCAACGGCACGGCGTCGTCGCCTCCTCCAGCGTCCCTCGATCCCAAGAGTCCCAACGACCCGGACGCCTGCGTCGTGTGGCGTCGCTTTGCCAAGTACGTCTCACCTGTCCAACTCTCTCTTTAAGTTATATCTTCAGGTGAAATGAAAATAGATACAAAGAGCCTGCCGTATAATATAGTCACAGGTAGATCACGTTGTTTTTAGTGGCTTGCACCTGTGATATAGTATGCATCATTAAGATTATAGAAGGTTCAGTATATTTGACTTTTGAAACGTTATTAGGAATATGAACGTGTTAAAACAAATTATGGAAAGGAAATGGTATCAATCGTGCTCGTGTACAGAGAAACTACTTAATCCCACTCTCAATTTCGTAGCTACTCACATATTTGGCAGTTCTTATACATCTCATCAAATTCATTTGAAGAGTAATAAAACTTCAAATGATAAATTTCTGGAAAATTGCAACATATTCCGTTTAGGAGAAAAAATTAAAGCCTGTCAGTGACGTTTAGCAGTTCTTTCCCTTTTGGGTAAAATGATCATCTACGCTCAGTCTCGCATTAATTTGTCAGCTCAAACTATTATTATATTTTCGTGTTCCTTGCTTTTTTTTAATTGCCAGATTACATACAGGTAGATTTCATTAATAGAATAATTTTATTTTCGTACCTTGAGAGTGCAGTGTAACCTTCATTCGGATGCGTCTGCGGAGGAATTTTCATGGTGCAGGCCAGGTATGCACTGACAACGCGACCGTTAAACGGGTTTGTGATAAAACCTAAAACAACAAGCGTTGAACGCGTAGGAAAGTGTCCTGGTTTTTTCACCAACCACCAATTTTTTTCTTCGTGCGGAAAGAAGATGTTTTTGAAGAACTGGAAATTTGGAGCTGCAGCCAGGTCAAGAGACTAGTAGTCGAATATATGTCACAGTGGACACATATTCACCCTTGCAGGAAGAGACAATTGGGTCGAGACTGGTTCTTGTGCTGTGTGAAGGTGTTTGAGAAAATATGTGTGTGTGGCCAACGCTGAAGGATGTCCCCATTGTAGAAGGAAGCCAGGCCGAACCCTGCGTCACCATCGACATCTGGTGCTTGACCGTTTCAAACCAACATAATGTAAGAATAATTTAAAACATATATGTGTTGAAGCACATTGACTGTTTTTTTCCACATGTAGCTGATTATATAATAGGTTAAATATAAATGTAATTATTAAGTAAATTGTAAATTTGCAGGGAACTTATTATTTTTAAATATTACTGTAATTAAACATTATTTTTATCCAAATTGGTCACTATTTCTTCACGAGTATTTAAGATGTTCACCGCTTCTATAGTAAAGTACAAACACAAACTACTTCAAAAACTTGTTTTTGAACTTACTGGGAATGAGAGACTAAATATTTAATGACGCAAGATACTTTGGAGAAATCAAAGGAAGGGGTGAAATAGTTGAGAAGATATATGTAGTCTTCTCGGAATTTCCATTGGATGAAGATGAACTTGTTGGAAGTGGCAGCTGTGAAGACGATGGCGGTTGAAACATGCGAATTCAACATTGGAAACCAGAGAAGTTTACATATATCGTCTACACCGGGAAAGACTTCATTCTAAATAATCAGTAGATCCGGGATGAGGCATAATGGGTGATGAAATAGCTTTCGCATGTAGAAGAAAAAAAGAACTCAGTTACAACAACAAAAACGCACACTGATTGATTTAAGTTTTTACATTATCCAACATGATTCGCAACCTATTTTTTCAGCCTTTTCGAGACGACACAGACGTTGTTCTGGGCCGTGTTTGGACTCATCGACCTAGACAACTTCGAGTTGGCGGGCATCAAGAGCTTCACCCGCTTCTGGGGGATGCTGATGTTCGGAACGTATTCGGTCATCAACATCGTCGTCCTGCTCAACCTGCTCATCGCCATGATGAATCACTCGTACCAGCTCATTTCCGTAAGTTCTGTAAGTCACCGCACTGGATGTGTGTGGCCGTCGTGTCTGTGTGACCCGTCTAATTAGATGTCCCCCAGTCTGTAAAACTAACACCTTCACGGTAAGCCGACATCCAAACACAGAGAGGTAAAAACGAAGACAAAGTTTCTACGAGACAACACGATCATGTGTTACGACGTTCTCATAATTTATTGTGTTTCTTTTCCATTTGCGATCACTGATACCATTTTTAAATTAAATTTAGTCGTAAGAAAAAATCCAGTATATATTTATTTTATCTAAGTAAACTGAAGTTGACCAGCATGTTTGTAATATATGAAGGGCCATTTCATTTGGATCATGACCTATTTCCGGAGGAATTATAAAACTATCTAATACTAAAATTTAACCCTAATAATTAATTACGGAAATCTACTATAACATTTCTTACTCGTGTTCCACGCCGTTTTTTCAAAAATCAATAATTTTAGTAACATTGACACTTGTTAGCTGATCAATTTCCTGTTATGCAATGTCCCTAACTTTGCGAATTATTATTCAATTAACGTACGGCTTCACTTGACGTTATTTGAAATATTCGAAGAACGTTACAGATTTTTTGTTAACTGGAAATTTTTTTGCTAAATTACCTAATTAATTATCTCCGCGAAATTTGAACTGAGTTTTTCTAACATAAATTTTGTGAGTAGTTTAAATGTAAATGATTCAATACATATCACTTTTAAATAGTTTATTTCCATTGTAGCAGACTATTTCTAACTTACAAGAATTTTTCGCCCAAAGAAGTGGAATAAAATACTCATTTTTTACAGACTACCGTCAGATCCTTAAGAATCGAGGTCGAAATTTTGAGGCTTCTGATATTCTCTATCACTATACATTTTCAAGGAGCTACTTGGATTATAAAAATATGGTGTTAATGAGCGATAATAAATGTATTACAGTGAAAAAGTATAGGCATATAACAATGTAAGCTTGGTCGTATACTTTTAAGTAATTTGCAATTTAGCAACTTCAAACTATCGGAAACGAAACGCATGAATATGCATGATCATGCTCTTATTAATTCTGCTGCAGAATCACGAAAACGGATAATGTTTCCTTAATTAAACAATTTACATAGCTACGGCCAGATAATTATGTCGTCGCTCACATCTAATGAATACGAACGTATAAACGTAAATGTATCTCTGATATATATATATATATATATATATATATATATATATATATATAATTTTAAAAAATTAATAATGATGAAAATTAACGAAACAAATTGAAGTTCTGGTACGTAATCAGATTGTATTCAGGCAAAAATTTAAGGATAACATAATATATGCAATCAATGGGCTTTATTGACGCCTAAATATTTTAGAACGATGTTAAATCATATTTTGAAGAAAGTTGGATTCAATGAAATTAATGACATAAAGGCTAAACCATGTTTACTTTTGTAATAATAGAAACACAAATAAAACAAATAGAAACGTTCAGATCTTTATTATAAGTTCCCTTTGGCTAAGTTGAATTATTTACTTAAATTAGTATACAATAGCCAAAAGTCACTATATTTAGTTAGAAACAATAAAAGTTAATATATTGCGTAATTAAAATACAATGTTTCCTCCCTTTGGTTAGATACATCAACAAACGTTATATTATTAAAGAAACAATTGAAATATGTTTAAAATGTTTAAAATTAAATTAACAATTTAAGTAACAAAATTTATAGCCCCTCTGTCCATGGCTAAAACATTATGGAAGTTGATAGAGGATTAAAAATTTTTATTTAAATTTAAGCATTATAAACATACTTTCACTGTATCTTTAATAATATAACGTCTGGTGAGGTCCCTAAACTAAGGGAACAAGAGTTACGTTGTATTTCAAAGTATGTATTAGAAGTAACTTTTAATGTTTCAAAATAAATATTCTGATTGCTGCCCGTTTTCTTGTAATTTAAATTTAATGTAAGTCCGATATAGTTTTAATTTTTAATTTGATTGAATATTCGTTATACGTGAAGGGCATGTGTCTATTAAACAAACACAAATCGTTTATTTTCTGAGGACTGTTTCATTTACCGTCAAATCGAGGGGTAATTGACGTCATGGTTTCCGTTATACGGCCTACAGAGTTTTGATTTCCTTTATTAGTTCCGTTAGTTCTCTGTTGAGGAAATCCGAGATGTCAGATACGTCATTAAATACATCAAATACTCCGACGACTATTACACAAATAGAATAACAACAAAATAACTTCATTTTGCTAAAAAAAAAGTTTGATTAATTTAATTGCCCCTCTATTTCAAACGATTCCACTTTTTTGTTTAATCAGTCCTTGGCGAGTCCCAAATTTGCTATATTTTTCCTCTGCACATATTTTGAGAATCCCTATCATTTTTCCAACCAAAGATGTGAATACGAATAACACTGCAAACGTTTGCAATAAATAAATGTCTTCATTTTGAAAGAGAATTTTAAACCCGTATTTCTTTCTGTTGGGCACTCACACTTCTAGTTACGGAATAGTCTCTAGTTAGAGCTTTCTCTCGCAGGTGAACCTTCCCAGAGAACTCTGGAGGAGGCTACCTTTGGGGATGACTTCTCCTCTCTCTCGTTTATTGAACTAAGGTTCCCACATGCCGCGGCACCTCGGCCTGTTTTGAGATATGTATGTTCTGGGGTCGCAGACGTTGGGCATACGGTAAGAGTTGTTCGCTATTCCTATTGGTATAGTCGGCCAGCTGCCTCCTAAACTGGTCAAGACACGGAGAACAAATGCTGTGTCCTCACAGGAAACCCCTCTCATGCCATCGGAAGGGCGTGGGACAAGTACCTATTACCCGACCAACCTTATGCAGGTTTTCTAGGGTTTGTCCTGCATCACTTTCAGGCGAATGCCGGGTAGGATCTTTAAACTAGAGCCCAGTAGCGCTAGTTAACCCTTCGCCAACTTTATTTACCTTTCTGCAACCCCCTTTCCTATGCTATAAGAGAGGAGTGGCCACTCTGTGGATTATATATATGTATATATATATATATATATTTTATATATATATATTGTACTACCCCTCTCATGGATAATTATGATTATAGGAAATTATATTAAACACGTTATTAAATTTTATCAACAAAACAATTTTATTAATCTAGAATACATTTTAATAAATCAGACTCTGTACCCCAGGGTCTTTACTGGGTTGATAAGGAAACGGAACACAAAATTTACAATTAAACAATGAAGTTAAATAAATTACAAACAAAATTAAACGAAATCTGACTAATTACCCTTATTTAACAATTTACAACTATTAATAGAGAAAAAAATAAACTTACAATCTCTCTGTTCCATGCAATTTGGATCTCTCGCATACCAGCACACACTCACTTCATACAGGCTTAAAGAGCACTAGGTTGGGCTCACACTTTGCTTTCAGAACCACCTCTTCTCGATGATATTACTCTCACGGCGAATTCCTCCAAACAACCAACCCTGCTGACAGACAGATTTCCACGACGAAACTCCTACCGACTGATGATGACTGCTGACTGATGATTCCTCTCGGCCACCTAAATTGGCCTCCACCAACTCTCTCTCCTGAAAGCAAACTCACTGACTTATAAAATTGTTTCGGCCACTTTAACTTGGCCCACCATCAACGCTCTCTCCTGACCCCTCTGACTGACTATATAAAATTGTTTCGGCCCCCTTAACTTGCCCCTGCGTCCGCCCTGCGGACCTCCACAAACGCTCTCTCCCAACTGTCTCACGTCTCCTGTCCAACTGCTCTTTTATCTGTTTTCCCCCTCACCATAATATTCCCTTGTTTTCACAGTTTTTGAGTTTCCACGTTAGCCAAACAACACCAGCTGTTGCCTTCCTCACGCTCCGAGAGCCACTCAATACAATTAAAATAAATATTTCCTTTTAATATAATTATATGTCCATAAAACTTCTGTCATCATGCATTTAGGGTTCCGACCAGATGTCTGTCAATACCATTAGCTCTAAGCCGCTAACCGTCCAATTATAGTCCTCCCATTCTCTAAAAGCCACTTATCCATCATTTTATTATTATCCTTTTTTTATACTAACCACTCAAGAATCCCCAGTCTGAGTTGGTAAAAAAATCTGAGGAAATCAGAACAAAATTCATGTCCTTCTTAACTGGGTATTACAATATATATATATATATATATATATATATATATATCCTATGTACACCTTCTTCTTCGTCTACAAAATCTAAAATTCTCAATCTAGGTTTTTGAAATGATAATAACTATATTTTTAAGAATGTCTCTGAAACCTCTTTTTAGTGAAATAATTGTATCTAGGTAATAATGATATGGCAGATGTAAAAATTTACTAAGTTTGAGTTATATAAAAGCTTACGCCCAATAGACAAAAAAAACTAACTCGAAAAGCAAATGGCACTTCCAGTTTTAGTCTCTGGGGGGAAAAACTGAGCATAGATTAAACGTTGATTATTTTGAGTCTTGATGTGTTAAGATAACATTTGCGATTCTATACTCAGGTGAATCTTATTTTAAAAGCCCATTTACAAATTAAGTAAAAGGTTTCCAGTCCTCAAACAGATATTTTACTGAAAGTACGTGAGTGACAATAATACCGTTTATTTATGGACTCGATACTATTTCTTATTTGTGACGGTTCTATGTTCCAATTCAGTTTCCTCTATTTACATTGACTTTCATTGTTTAATGTTCCACTCTAGGTTCCACGTAAAAATTAATTAAGAGAAATAAGCCCAACACAGTCCTCAGAAATACTCAAACTGTTGTACGGACAACATCAATCGGTCATTAAAAATTATGTATTTGTATTGTACGACAATTATAGGACACATGACGGTTTAAAGTATCTGCATTATGTAGGCTTACTCATATTTTGACTCTTCGTCTACGACGTCTTATCGTTGTTCCCAAACGTCTCAAAGTTTCTGAATGCTGAAAGCTCATCATTTATTAAACACAAAAGAGCGGCGGAGAACTTAAAAGTTGTATTTTATATTTCCGCGCGCGTTTTCTGTTGTTATCGTGTTGTTACGTAAGCTTCATCCTTCAGTTTGCGTAACCACAATTTACTTGATGAGCTTCTCTCGCCCCCTGTGTCCTCGATTATATGGCCACAATCTCATTACGGAACACCCGCAGATTCACTTAATAAGAGAACAAACGCACGTGTGGAATTTTAGATCTGATGCCACAGCGGTAATTTGACCTGAAAAATGGGAACGGACTCTTAAATTAGTTAAGCACGAGCTTACTTATGTATACGGTAGTGACAATAATCGGGAAGAACTTGCACTCGAGTGCCACTTTACATACCCTATCTCCACATTTATAAATTCTCTTTAGTATCTCATTTACAGATTTATCTGAAAAACGCGCAATATTACTGTATACGTTATTCGCAATAATTGTTACTGAAATTATAAATACGACAGGGTGCTACGTCACGTAGACAGGATGATAAAGAAATTAATTGAAAGAATTGCCACAGAACTATACACAAAGGTAATTAAATTATGCTGTGTTCCAAACCTTTACATACAATTAAATTTATATGTAAGAATTATATCGTTTTAATTTTTTATATTTTAATTTTTGTAAGGTTATATGTTTTAATGACATATTCAAGTTCTGTTTCCCGATATACTCCAATGCGCTTCAATTCCTTGGCGGCCCAGTTTAGTGACCTTCTGTACAGCTTGCACCCCTTCCCCGTAAGCAGCCAATCAGCCTCAGTTAGCGCCTAGAGCAGTGGTTCACAAACGTTTTAGTCTCGTAAACCCCCGCTATTCAAATATTGAATTGTTACAAATTCATCAACGTCAAATGTGTTTTTGACAGCTTACCCAGTGATGCTCACTTTGATATTTTTGACAGAAGAGGGATTTTTTTTTAAAAAAAACGTGTTTTTTATACAAATCTAGTAAAATTATAATATAAAATAACTACACAAAAAATAAATGTTTTTAATTTGAGGACTAGGCGTGATAATTTAATAGCAAATTGACTTCAATTTAGTGAGGTTTAATCTGAAATCTCCTCGGGTTAATTAAATTTCTAATCTGTTTAATTCATTTGTAGTAAGATTGCCAATCGCGCTGAAATCCCTTTCCAGAAGGTGTGAAGACGGAAAAACCATGAACCGCGATAGTCCATAATGAGACATAAGTAGTAGGTATGTCTCTCTCTGAAATCAAAATTGCTGATATTCCTTTCTGAACTCTACCCTAAGTTCATCCTTGGTGCTTGTTCTGATCAGTTCTTCTTGTAATATACCATCCGTTTCTTCAACGTGACCGTATGGATCGACAATCCACTATGGTATTTTCATATTCAAAATATCCTCAAACCTAATTTCAAATTGTGTGCAGCATATTTCAATGTTGTACGTAAATTCAAACATTATCATTCTCGCAGTTTATGACAAATTGGGCAACTGGGAAAATTGGCGCCGGCCAATATTTTGCATCCTTAGCATAATTATGACAAGAAAAGGTGAAATGATGGACTCTGGTTTATCAAATTTAGACTTAACTGCAAGGTAACCTCATTAAATTTCGTCAAATAAGGAACATGTGGTATCCATTTACGCAAATTTTCTTTTAAAATTGGAAATACTTCAGTGCGAAGGAGTAATATTGGCAATATTCTCGTCATTTTCTGCTCAAAACAGCGCAAATAACCCAGAACTCAACGCGTTACTTCGAATTTTGTTTACTGCATTATTGACAAATGGAAGAGATTGATGCAATCTGCCACTCAGATTTTTAGAAACTAAATGTACACAACGGAAGACTCAGCTGTATCTTATTTTACTGACAAAAATTCTTATGAATTTATAAAAATTCAGTATTGTATTTCACAGCCTGCTATATCGGTCAAACTAAGCGTAAACTTCGAACTAGAATTAAAGAACATTTTACAAATGGAAAACAACCTTTGGATAAACGATATAGACGACTTTTGGAGTCAGTGGCCTAGAGTTTGGCCGGGTAAGACCGCGTCTAGTAAGTGTTTATTCCGCGCAGCCTTCCCTCCCTGAGTCTCCGCCACACGCCTTCACGGTTGACGCGTGTTATAGTAAAAAATAGTACCTAACAATAAAAAAAATTTAGTATATTCAGTTCTGCGCCACATAAATATTCTTTGATTGCTTGCTATTTTATCTGAAGTAAGCAACACAAGCTTTCCGCAGTTATGGTCAATACCTTTTTAATAACTTCAAAGATTTTTTGATTTACCTAACTGCATTGACTTATGTTTTAGAAGATACCAGAGACTAGTAATGCGATAACATTTATATAAATAGGGAAATATTTAGATTCTGATTTCTAACCACCCAAAAGAAAAGGAAAAATTATTCTGATCTGGAATCAATTTCTTCCGTTTTTCTCTATGAAAATTTGTATCATTCTTTGAAAACGCTTGCTGAAACCAGAGGCTTAACCTTGAAGAATAACTTCTAATCCATCCGTGAATTTAATAGTGGCTCCACTTCCAATATAATATATTACATGCTTATAAAATAACTCAACTAATTGTTGAAATGCAGCTGCCGCTATGATTTGGTTTCTTCCACAATATTCCACTTATGAGTAGCTTCGTTATATTTCCTGGTCTAGGTGAATCTAAACACGTCATTTTATGATTAATTTATTATTCTGAAGAATTCTTAAAAAAAACAGCTGTCAGCACCGGTTACGTGTAAACGCATATAGAATCCTTGCACCGATCACCAACTGCAGCGGAATCCTTCTGCTTTGACTGAGGTTGGAATGTGGCAGTTCCAAAAGGAATTTAACATTTTTCAAAACCGATCAGCTTTCACAAGAAATACAATAGAATTCCTTTTCGGAAGTCTGAAACAGATGTCGACAGTGGAGCGCGTTAGGGGTTTTTGTTTGGGCAAACAACACAGTCAACATTTGTCGCCATTGTGTGTTTCTGCGATAGCGATGAATTGTCAACAGCTGCGTTGATGACAGCCTGCGAATTTCGAGTCCCAACAGCAAGCTTTCTTTTCTCTCTCTCTTTCCCAAGACGTGCTTTGCATTTTCATCATTTAATTAAACTGGTGCGCCGTGTAAAACTATTCATCGGGGTTCGCTCAATGCTAATAAGATAACGTCGCTCACCTTACACAGGCAGCAGCCTGGAAGTGCCTTTGAAGTACATAGAATTTGTAAACCGACCACAATTTCTTCAAGTACGTAAGAGAAAGTCAGAAAATGAATAACCTCGGTTTGTTTATAAGGTAAACTGTGCTCTGCGTAATAACCGAATCAGATTTACACAAAAATTCTTGTGGTAAACATTGTAATATAATTCTGGGAGGGGGAGGGAATACTTTTATATGAAAATAAAATTTGATTGGTTTAATTTATTTATAATTAAGGATTTACATAAATCCAACATGGTCCTTTTCAATTGCATCATGGTAATTAAAATTTACTCACTCTTGAGTTTAAATTTGAGATAATTTACTATAACTACATATAATATTCAAATAAATTTCTGATACGTTAAATGTGCAAACCTCAGGGCGATTTTATGAGACTCTAAACGTTATCCAAAGAGAGGGCATATACGTGAAGCAGAAACCTATATTGTTAACATCAGAGACAGAAACACGCCTGTTCATTTTTTGTAGTCGGCTACCCCTGGTGGACGTTTTGGCTAACCGGAAAATCTTCACAGGAAACCTCTGGGAAGTTTCCTCCTAAACGGTCTCGTCGACGTAACAATTTTCAGGATCTAGAGAGATTCCTCTTCCGTCGGTCGGAACTATCTTTTTATTCTCCAAGTTGTAGCTAAGAACTTTCCTCTCCAAGAACATCTTCCGAATTGTTACATCTCACTCCGACACTTGATCCCTACCCAGACTTTCTTCCTCTCCAATATGTAGATATGAACTGTTCTGTTCCCTCGCTTGTCCACCTCCCAGCTAGACTCCATTCGTTCCCCGCCAGAGGGTGGAAACCTCTTCACGTGTCAATCTGCGTCGATTTTACAATTTCGTGGGCTTACTCTCGCCTGTTTGAGGGGTTGTCCTTCAGGGATTTGGGTCAGGTAGTTACGCCTGACGCGGGATTCTCCCATAATCCGTTGCATTTTGTCTGACAACACGGTTTTTCCTAGACGCCTCGTCACCCCGGTGCCAACTTTTATGGCCGTAATTTCCAGCAAGCGACAGCTCGGCTCTATTTACACAGGCGTTTTTATTAAAAATTAATATTGAATTAATTTTTGGAGTGTTATATATAATAATATCTCTTTTTTTCTAAACTCCAAAAGTACATAAATTTTCTATTTACCGATGGATAATTAATTAATCATGTTAATGAAAATTGTATTTTATTTCCAAAATTATATTACCAATATTGAAATCGTAACCTAATCTTGAATTCATTAAATTTTGCAGTCAACACAACATAAATTTGTTGGTGTTAACAAAGATATATTTTGCACACATACCCGTAAGAAGCAAATCTTCAAGGATGTGGGAAGTCAGAGGTTCTTCAAGAATAAAACACAATAGTTTTGTTTTTCGATAGTCCTGAAATGAGGAATAGAATTTGTCAAAAGTAAATACGTACAAGAATATAGAATTGTTTAGCTAATTTCACTTATATAGCAACATATAAAGTATCAAGTGTAATAATATACTGTAACGACAAATATTTTTAATAATAACAAATATTAAATTTCAATTTATACAAGGCTTTTATATTGAGAACAAAAATCTAATATCTATTCAGTAAAACACATTTTGTTTGTGTGTATGTGTATGTTCGTATGTTTCGCATACAAATCTACACTGGTGAAGAAAATTTGTCCAAATTTTGTAGAAGTGTTCCCTTAAAAGAAAAAAAAACACAGTTGGGGTCAGAGACAACTACCACGCCTAGGGGTCGAGGTAGAAATTTTCAAACACGATAAATCGGTCGATATTGAAGGGTAAATGCGATTGATAGTGTTTCTACATACGTTGTTTGTGAATAATTTCAACCCCTTTCTGTATTTGAGGGGAGAACCCTTAGGGGTGAGTGGAGACGCGTTACATAAAAATAACGCGAAAACAACTGAAATTAGAGTAGAATCCGGGGCTGTGGATATCGCTAAGTTTAATTGACAAACCTGCCGGATAAGTTTTACTTCAACCGCTCGGAGTGAGGGTGGAAGGGGAAAACAAAGTTCCGCGTACAATTTTTAACAAGTGGAGCAATTTCGACCTTAGCACCTGGAGTATAATTAACTCTCTTAAGATGGTGCGTATATTTTTTACTGTTTTATGAGAGTACCGTGTACATTCGTAAGTCTCTTAACGTACCAAGAATTTTTTTTACTCTCTTTGCCCTAAGGCAAGAGTATTATATATATATATATATCTGTGTGTGGGGGGGTTGTGATGAAATTATCATTGGATCTGAATACGTAGGTTAGATCACTCCTTGGCTAATAAATTAATGAAAAATTTTTTCGGGAATACATAAATAAATACCCGAGCAATGCGGGCACACAGCTAATAGAAGACTAAATTAGCAGGTAAAAATGTCTACCAATAGTTAAAAGAGTAATTCTTAACTCGCTAATATTGTAATATAAACACAAATAATTGTATTAAATTGATTTTATAGTTATTTTAATTATGAGTATTAGATGTAAATTTAAATTAATAATGGATATTGGTGCTGCAGAAATTCATACTATAATTATTCTCTAAAAATACAAAAGACTGAGTGACATGATTCCAGCAATTTAGATGAAAAACTAAATAAAAACATAAAATATCGTCAGTCCTTGGTGGGAATAACATACAATGATTTTTAAATGTCTTACAGTTGACTTTGAACAATTAAAATGATCTAGAGAGATGTTTCGTATTCTTAATTTAGATTTAAATTAATATTTCTACTTTTTCTAACCACAAAAGAGTAAATTTTTATCTATAACCGAACAAGTTCAATTATTTTAATAATAAAAGTATAACTATAAGTTTTAAACCAAACAAGTTCACTTATCTATAGATAAAATTAGTAATAATCACGAAGATTAATAGTGAGTAAATATAGCGTCCCTTTTTTATTATTACATTTGGACTTTATACTACTTTTAATTTATTTCAGTTTTTCTTAGTTTGGATTTTCTTTTAACGTGAACCGTTGTAATAGCAACTTTGTTTTATTTTAATAATAAATAAACAATCTGTAGTCTCCGAAATATATCTATCAGCAACTCGAAACATTCTTTTGATTGGCAAAATACTAAGATATTAGACGTTGACTCCATTCCAGAATTATATCAGAAATGTTTCATATTAAATCCAACATCAGAGCAATTAGCGTACAAAAGGATACTATGAAACTTAAAAATAGCTATGATCCTTATGTTTTCCCTTTGTCGTTGCGTTTTACTTCGTTTTTCAGATTGTCGAATGTATTTTGCGGTTGTGTCACTCTTGTTTCTTGGCTCTTGTGGGTTTTTTTAGCACCTGAATAAAGGAGCAAAGATTTCACTTCATTAGGTCTGTCATTTCGCCATTTTATCTTATTATAAATATTTTTATATAAATTTTCGTCTGTTTTACTATTATTATTATAAAAAATTAGTATGCTGGAGCCGCGAAAGAACATATTGAAAGCTTACTTATACGCTTAATTAAGTGTCCGACGTACAAACGAAAATCACAGCTCGTTCAATTTGATGCAAGTCTGTGGAGCAAATGAGAAATTGAGAAACGTAGTCATTAACTGCGAAGGAAGTTTCCAAGCTCCCAGGATGAGCTTAAGAGAAGGGTTGCACTTTAAAACTTGGCCCGGAGAAGTTTCAACCACTGAAGATGATACCGAGTTAGCCTCAAACAAACCTCAATCTCAAATAAAGACGGAATACAAAAATATACAAAAACTTGAGACTGCGAAGCTACAACATTTAACTTCTTCCAGGAGCACGAAATACTCTCAGTATGGGAATATTTATTAATTTATGTGCCTTATTAACAGACGTAATCACATGTTTTTACAAAGCATTTTACATTATTCCCCCATTATTCCATCCTGTTCTTACATATTACATTATAAAAATATTTATACCCACTCTTTATGAATACACTCGTATATACTTAATTATATAATCAGTTAATAAATTACAATATGAAAAATGGAAAAGGATTAATATGTATGGTAATGAAAAGATGTTGCAAAACATTCATTACAATACACAAAAGAATGTTTCACACGTGCAGTCCAGTTAGAAATTTATTGTAAGAATTATTAAAAGTAAAATAAACAGATAATTGGAACAATTTGACATACTTGGGTGTTAATCTCTGTACTTCACATAGTGACCGTTTAATAAGAAATGTATGGCACACTTATTTATATATTTGAACGAAAAACGATAATAGAACAATAGAAATCATTTTAATATCCGCGATTCTGTGCGTGTGACTATATTTAATAATTCCTATGAGTTACCAGACATTTTTACGTAAGTAAATACTTTCGTAACTCTAAAATAATTATATGTCTATTTCAAATTGTTCCAATTATCTTACTCTTAATACATACTTCTAAATTATTGTAACTGAACTGCAAACTTTCATTTGTTTATGATAGTCAACTCTTGACATATTTATATTGAAAAATTTACGTCAGTTTTTAAAATTAATATTAATAATAAATAAATAATAATAATAAAGATAGCCAAACATACAAAAGATGTGATGACATAAATGCCACCCAACGTTTCTGGAAGCCTTGTTCCTTTCTTCAGATATTAAGAAAACTCTTTCGAGTTTTGTCAACTGACTTGTACAGTTGTGTCCCTCTAGGCTTTGTGATTTTTTTGTTTTTAGTTTTCTTAGCACCTGAAGAAAGGAACAAAGCTTCCAGAAACGTTCTCTCGTATTTATATCATCTTTCGTATTATTCCTTTCATATTTGTACTTTAAGCAAATCTTTGCACTTAATCACTGGATGAAAATGTATCCAAATTAATAGTAAATAAGCTGAAAATAATGTAGGGAACTACACTGACAGGTAAATCTCGGTATTTATGAATTCTACATTATCGTTTTCCGTTTCCTACACTAAAGTGACAATCGTGGCAGCTCGTAACTTATTTTCAAACAATACCTTTATTATATGTCTATTTCAAATTGTTCCAATTATCTTACTCTTAATACATACTTCTAAATTATTATATTCAAAATATTGATTTATTAATGATATATACAAATATATATTCTGACTATTGAGAAAACAAATAAATAAACGTCAGACAATTTTAAGTCATAAAAATAATTTATTGATGTAAGATTAAACAACGTTTCGACACTTTCTTTGTAAGGCTAACAATATTTGTTTGTTTGTTATCTGCCAAATGTTTCTTAAAAATGTTATTCTAATCATTGCATTTGTTTTTGTCCTTTTTGTAGTTTTAAACTTGAGCCGGTTGAGGTCGCCAAATAAGTGACGAAACGTTTTTTAATTATACATTAATAAATTCTTTTTTCTGACTTAAAATTGGATGATGTTTATTTATTTATTGAATTATTACACGATTGTTCCCGCCGCCGCCCGGGTATTTACTTAACCCAATAGTATATAGGAAAGGAATCAATTCGATACAACACTATAATTGTTTAACTAACTTCTCATCGGGCCGCATAACGACGAACGCTCGTGACTCAACCGACCCAGAATACTACAGATTCGACACCAATATCGGCCTTTTCCACATAATTTATTCGTCTCACGGTGGCATGCAAATGTCTGTGCATCCACCCTATAAATTTTAGTTGTTTACACCCCCCAGTTTTGTGTTAAAGCGGCTTTTTCTGTCCTCGCAGATTGATTTATGAGAATAAGTTTTATGTACTGTGGCATATTTGGGTAATTTCCAGTAAATAGACTCATTTATTTTACTTATAAGATTATTTCTTTAATTGGATTTATATTATGTCCTGATTACAGGATGTTCTATTTATGAACTTATAAAATGTTGGAAATGCGTTTCAATTTTTATCGAAATTATTTATTGACGACAGCGTACCTTTTTATTTCTTTACTAATGCATGACATTAAATTAAAGTTAATCTATTAATCAGGTATTAAAGAATTTTATATGAAGCTTTGATTTAATTATGGCATTAAATTAGAACAATTAATAAACGTGATATGGAATGATCGCTGAACTCTCCTATTCTCCAAGTCTAAGGAATTTCGCGGATATATTTCCAGAATTTATAAATGTTGTGAAAGTGCGCATATAACTGTAATTATTTGTTTCACGTTTCAAATAAAAGATAATTATCCTGTGTTATGTTTTACACTTGTATGTTTGTGTTCGTATTTTGTAGTTATCTAAAATATTGTAAATTATATTGTAATGCCTGTTAAGTGAGGCATTGTTTGTGATGGATAGTCTGGACTGTTGGAGGGGCATTTTGTAACGTATTTATTTAGGTTCTTGGAAGTGGTGGTCTTGAGAATTCGGAACCGTGCACGTGCGTGTGGCCTTTCTCAAACTAAATCTGGGGCATAATGTAATGCCTGTTAAGTGAGGCGTTGTTTGTGATGGATAGTCTGGACTGTTGGAGGGACAGTTTTGTAACGTGTTTATTTAGGACTGAGTATTTCTTCGTCTTGGAAACGCTGGGTGTGTGGTCTTGGAGAAACCGTGCACGTGCGTGTGGGGGTGCCAAAGAAAAATAGTCCTACCCAAAGTAATTACGGGTCCTGTCTCGATTGTCGGCTTTTGACATGACAGAGTAGTTAGCCATTTGCTGACTACGGAACTGCAGCTACATAATATAAATCTCGGGATAATGGAAGAATCTGTCAACTGGCATTTGCGACGAAGTTTTCGAACAATGGAAAAAGTAAGAGACTGGTAGTATATAAGGGGGAGATAAGATTTTGAGAGTTAGTTGTTCAGGGCTCACCGAGACTGGAGGATGTGTTTAAGAAAGTGAGTCGTACTGCAATCACCGAGACTGGAGGATGTGATAGGGAGTTGTGCCGTGATCACCGAGGCTGGAGGATTAGATTAAGAGAGACATCGTTAAGGAAGGAGAATGTGTTATAAGTTGCAGACAAAGCATAGGAGAGAGAACTTGTTAAATTTACAGTAAACCAGTCGTCGTCGAAGCAGAGCAGAGAAAAGTCGTCGAGATACAAAAAAACTTTCTTTTTTTTCAAACCAACAGTATTTAGTAGAATCTGTGAATTTAATAGAAGCTGTGAAAACCCCACCACTGTGTTCGAAAGGTGAAAGTATCCTGGGCAGCCGTAAGTAGCAAGAGAACAGTAAAATTGTTTGTAAACCGACTTAAAAGATAATGTCAGATATCGTTCTTTTCTTTTGTATTGATAAAATAAACTGTTTAAATTTAAAATCCATCTCGTATAATAAGTTCGTCGATAATTAATTTCGTCTATGTCTTTTTAATTTAAAGCTAAATTTTGTGTTCTTTGATTATGTTTAAATGTTCTGCCGTTATCAAACCAAGTTAAGACCTTTGAGTGATTGAGAGTTTTTTAATTAAATTGTACAAATCTTTTGTTAAATAAAATTTGTTTGTTTTAAAGTTAATAATTTTTCATTTAAAGGCCCATCATTTGATTATTACAATATATTGAGTGATAAATTTTCTGATTGACTCACGGTACACGAATCAGTCTTCCCTCCATTATAGGTCACAGATTCATTTCCCAGGAATTCAACTACTCTTAGTGTTTACCAGAATAGAATCAGAATACGTTTTGTTTTGCCAATCATGTCAACCGTTACAACGTAATAATTAAAATGTGTTTGTGGGGGAATTTATAAAAAAAATAACATTTTTAATTTTTAAGAATATTACTTCCTACACATTTATAGAAAGTCCTTTAAAGAGCTTTAAAATATTTGATTAAATTGACATAGTTTAACTAATCCAAAATTTTAAAAAAAATAAAAAAATATGGAGTATCGTAAACGAGTGTTATGCTATCGTACATTTTGAATCACTCCATCAGTCTAAGCATGGAGATCTTTAATCTGGCTTCTTGGGATACTGATGTGATCACAAATTTTAATCTTTAAGATCGACTTCATTCGGTTGATTGACATCTGTTGAGAGTTATAAGTTAAGAAATATTTTAGATTTTTCTAGTACGTTTAGCCGAATGAGCTGTAACTGGAAAAAAATTATTGTTTCCTATGGTTGGTCAACAGTGTTTATGAATACAATGTTCACCATATGTATGAATTCAATATATGCGAATCGTGGTTACCTATTCTAGGAACGAGCGGACGTGGAGTGGAAATTCGCTCGTAGCAAGCTGTGGATCAGCTACTTTGAAGAGGGCGGTACGGTCCCACCTCCCTTCAACATAGTACCCACACCCAAGAGCCTCTGGTATCTCATCCAGTGGTTGCATCGGAAGCTGTGTGGTCACTCGCGGGCCGCTAAAAAGGAACACATGCGAACAATAAGGGTAAGAGGGGTGAACTATTAAAGTGCCAAATATAAATATTCAGTTAAATTTATATGAGTCCATTTTTAAAAATTCATCTCATTAGCCAAAAGTTACGAACAAAGATATAGAGCCATAGGAATTTTGGTTTGCACCTGTTAAATACTTATGACCATGACTACACTAATTTAGTATAGAAACATAATAAGGTATTTAAAAGAAATCCTATTTTATTACAATTTTCTACCAAAATGACGAATTTTATTCTACAAGAAATAATGAAAGAATCGCCTAGGAGATCACAGTAAGAAAGAAAGTTGCGTTTTGCCTGACTAGCTGACAAGAAGAATTGTTTTGTGATAGGCAGAGGCGCTCTGAGACTCAGCTGATCGTTTTCACTCGTGTCCAGAGGGAATATTTAGTGTCAATTAGTTTAATGAATCCGCAGAAATCGCCCAGCTATTTTCACACAAAACCATCGCCATATTCAAACCACTTGCATGCAAAGCAGATACACTACCATGAACCATTTTCCCATCAACGTGCTAGGAAAAAATATCATGTTTGCAACGTATTCCTCATCCACTATTACAAAAATCGCTTTATATAATTATATAAATCATCACTTTCATATCCTCTCACAAAAAATACAACTGTCAAATTAATCACTGCCTTCGGCTACACGCAAAATTATGTCCTCTTCTCTTGACTTTTTCTTCACTCCAGCCAATTCACCTTCCAATATTTCTAGCAGTTCCTGGAATTAGCATTAAGTCCATAGTCACGTACTTTTCATCATAATTTAAGCATATGGAAAGGAGAAAAGTCAAACTTCTTTCTGTTTTTCCTGTACTAGTTTCAACCAGCGATTTTAAATCAAGCAGTGACAGCAAGGTTGGATTTGGTACGTGTAGACTCCGGGATCGCAGACGAAGGGCGTATGGGATATGTTTTCTCCTGGTCTCATCGGAACAGTAGGCCCACCCCAAATCTTTAGGGTGTGGGACTAGTGCCAAGAGTCCGACCTACCTAGAGCTGGTTTCTCTAGGGTTTTGACTGCATTTAAGCTAAAAACTGGCCGAAATAACAGTCCCTTTGGCTACCTTTCTCTCCATTCCGCAACAGCCCTTTCCATCACTTCTTATGCTATTAAATGGCAGAGGTCACTGTGTGGATGGGCCTCATGTAGCCTGTTGCAGAAAAAAAAATTTCATCGTGTGTTTGAAACGCTCAATTTATTACTCTCATTCAAGTCTTCACTTACTACTGAGACCTTTTTATTCAATATTTCATATCCGGTTGAATATAGTGCGTAAAGAATTTTCGACAAAGTAACTAGATATCAATAATGAGAAAATATATTAATTTATAATTTTCCAATCGATCCTCATTTAAATAGGATTAAAAATGAAATCAGCAAAATTGGTTTCGTGCATACAATATTCGACTAGTGTGCAAATTTCTTTAAAATATATATATGCGTAAATATTAAACTAATTATAGATCTATATGAAACATCTGTTCTTTTTCTGTTTCTACTAAAGTGTCTCTTAATTTTTCAGCGGAAGGTGAAACAAGCAAGTGAAAGAGATTTCCGCTATCAAGTAAGTTCAGTGTCGCATAAGAAAAAAATTATTTAAACTGAAAACGTTAAATAATACCGTCAGTTTTTTTTAAAAAACAGTGCAATTATTTACGAATTAATTCCATTTTAAATGTGGAGACATTTTGCCCACAATTGAACGAGATAATATAATACATACAAGCAGTGTATTAATATGCTGCGGCAAATTATTTCAATTTCGTAGGTTGAAGGGGAGAGAGAATAGCAGTTCATTGTTTAGTAAAAATGAAAAATATACTTTTGTTTAGAAAAATTACTAATACGAAGAATATCCAAAAACAGACAAAAGAACACAGTTCCTTTCTTCAATTGCTAAGAAGACAAACACAAATACTTTTGAGTTTGACAACTACGTTGTGCGGTTGTGTCGCTCTAGGCTCTTGTGTTTTTATTTTTCTTAGAACGTGAAGAAAGGAACGAGGTTTCCAAAAACGTTGTGTGGTATTTATATCATCACTTATTTTGTCTGTTTTTGCTATTTTTCTTCTTATTATTAATTCATTGTTCTAAGTTTAAAGTAAAACAAAGTTGAAAATGAAAAGCGAGTAATCCAGTGAAATAAGAGTAAAAATAAATGTTTGAGTAGGAAATACTTTGATCAGTTTTTGTAACTGCAGAAATTTATAAACAGTCCTTCAGTTCTGGTCCAGCTCAAGTGAGATGTTTCAGCTTGCACTTCACATAAATATGAAATGGAGACTACTGTAGAAACTAAACAAAAGAAATTAATATCAAATGTTTCCACATTGGATACAAACTTCAAAATCATATATACTATTATGTTGCTTATAAACGTTATTAAAATTGCCTTACACAATTACATACTTATTTAATTATTAATTTTATTCCATTAACAGTATTGGCTGTGTGGTTTTCTTTTTATTTTCTATATTCCAATAGTATAAAAATATGTCTTCTGACAAGTTCACAAATAACTTCAAATAATTTTTTGAATCCATTTAATATAGAGGATAGGTACCCTTCCTCAATTGCCTGTAAGCTTGAGCAGACCATAGAAACAAAGGATACATATGTGGATATAATGTCACTTAATGTTTTGCTAGTAGTCTTGATCAACTGGTGCATTGTGATGAAAATTCTCTATATTATACTGAGGATATTGGGCTACAATGGGGTTCTATTTTAGGTCCACTGCTGTTCTTAATTTATCCAATCATTTGCCAATGTTCATGAATTATAAGCTGATCCATTCACAAAAGACTAACATATTATTAAATTTACAATACTATTCAATTAGGTTATAAATTCAATGACTGTAAATGTGCTAACATTTTAAATATTGACAAAATCACACATGATTTCATTTTCTTAATTCCATGTTTCAGCCTTCAGCTATAAAAAATATATGATTGAAGCAGGTACAAAATCTTTGGGGATTTTGGTTGACAATAAATTTAAGTGGAAACAACAATAAATTAATTGAATACATAAACAATAAATAAAAGCAATCTATAGTCTGAATATTATCGAATTATACTTATACTAATACTAAACCAACAGAGCTAGTACATATTGTACACATTTCACATTCTTAAAGCCATGCTTCTCCTACAGATCTAATGAAAATAACTCATATTAACTAAATTTTTGTGGTTTTAGAGCATCATGCGCAACTTAGTGAGACGGTATGTGACAGTTGAGCAGCGCAAGGCAGAGAATGAAGGAGTTACGGAAGATGATGTAAATGAAATTAAACAGGATATATCAGCGTTCCGTTGTGAGCTAATTGAGATACTTAAGAATTCTGGTATGAACACGTCTACTGCAGCAGGAATGGGTACAGGTAATGTACTAATATTCAATAAATGTTACTAGAAGGTCAATTATATAAACAACAACTTTGGCTTATACTCACCTGATATTTTCAAAATATAATCCCACACAAATGTCTAACCAAAAATATGTGCAGACCAAACAATGATTGGAACTCATAACTTCCAAATTTAAAATTTTCAGCATTTTCCTCAATTATATCTCATGGAGCACTTATTTCATAAGATAAATTTATTAAAGTATTAAACCTTAATGGTTCTTATGTTAATTGGTGTATGTTCCAAGCAGTAGCAGAGATTTCATATAAATTTTGTTAGTTTTCAGTTATTTTTCTTCATGTTTAATATAAGACATGCAGGGAAAATTGCTACTTACAGCTCTGTAAAGGAACAAACATTGTAATTAGAACATATTTTTTCTTAACTATTTACTTCCATGGCACATTTCTCTTGTCTGCCATTAGAAGTTTGAAAGAATCTTATTCCAAGAATTGTTTGGTGTTTCTTCTCACTTTATACTTTATTCTTAACTTCAGGCTGACCATCAAAATATTTCATACAGAATACCAAAAATTAGGTTAGTCCTCAGAGACTGAAGGTTCATGTTCAATTTGTTCAAAATTTAAATAATATAATAAATAGAATTAAATTTAGAAAATTATTGCTTTATCGTCCAACAATTTAAACACAGTTCTGTCTCAGAAATTAATTCATACACTTTTCCCCTATAATTCATATAATAACCAAGTCTAACAGTAAAAAAGTTCAATAACTCAAAAATAATTAAATTAAATTGACTTGTTTATTTCTCAATATCTATATCAGATTTAAAAAGTTCTCCATAATTCACATGAGACTCACTAACGATTTCATTAGTTTTTTAAATTAAAATAATAATAAGGAAAATTTTATGGAACTAATTAGTTTTAATTTAAACATTATGAGATAGTTTGAAAGTATTTATTTTATTGTTACACCTTTTGAATGACTAGTATTTTGTTCAAAATCTTCCCATACTGAGAAAGACTAAATAAATTTTTCAGGGATTTACCATAATTTTAATATTACTAAGATATTTAGCTTATCTAATAATGTATTATTGGATATTATAAATAATATCATTTGTATAATAGCCCCAATTCATGTTACATTATCAATGTGTAGTTTTATTTTTCCATTATTAAGATCTACAGGTCTCATATTATTTGCATCGTTTATAAAAAATATAATTGGAAAATTTAGATTTGGCTCATATTTTTTAAATCCTTGTCTCAGGTTATAGAATTTCATTAATGTCTTTGTCTGTTCCAGGAATTCTACCTTATATATCAATATTAATATTAACTAAAACTTAATTTAGTAATTCATCTTTGATAAATTGCTCTATTTTGTGGTTTTAGGTTCAGGAGGTAAGAAAAATCGCCAAAAGGAACGTCGATTAATGAAGGGTTTCAACATTGCTCCCCCACCACCATCTGGAGGAGGGCCTCTCGGATCAGTGGCTGAGCTGATGGCTACACTTGCTCAGACACCAGAACCCCATCATCATAATCTTCATGATTTATTTGGTTCAACAACTTCAGCCATTTTTGGAAGTGCTGCATCTGGAGGTCCTGGCTCTACACCCAAGAAAACACCACATCATAATAATGGCAGTGAGGAAAATAATGCGTCAACAGTAAACAATGGAAACAGTGATCATTCACATAAAGGGTTAAGCCGCTTAGCTCCTAGGTAAGTGTTAAATAGCTTTATAGCCTCAGACTTTATCAACTTCTTTTCTATTTGTGAAGAAAACAAGGCATCATATTTATTTATTTTGAAAGCAATGTGGTTACATACAAACACAACAGGTTCACTGCTTGTGAGGTTGACAATCATTCAAAATGGCAATGTCATTGTTCTAAACTCCATAACAATCTATACTGCATCAATTAAATATTATATTTCAATTAAGATCAAAATAAATGTTAGTAAAACATTACTTTATTTTGCTATGATAGAATATTGTATTAAAATAAATATTACAATTAAAAAATTTACATTTTGTAAAATGTGTGGATATATATTAAAATATAAAAAAGTTAAAATAACAGAAATGAGAGTTTTCTGTCTATAATCAGAATCAAAAATCACAATTAAAAATGTATTAAACTGTACATAAGAAAAATCTTCAGAACAAATGAATTATGAATAGAAAATGATATTTATAGTATTTTTTGAAAGTAAGGTAGAGTTCTACTTAACATTATATAGTTATAAAAAAAACTCTTAATATAACACTAAACATAAACACAAAATATGTGCATCATTCTCAAGGCTACATATATCATATGTTACCCGATGCAGCTTATGGAGAACAACTAAAACAGGAAATTGCGCGTATGAACAAAATATGATGGTCTAATACAGAGGTAATATTAATTAAGTGTTTTGTATGATTTGAACCAGGTAAGGTAGATACTAGAGAAAATAATAATAATACTAAGAATAAGTTATGGATGAAAAAGGGAAGGAATAACAATTTAACTGAAAAGAATTTAACAGTTCTGAATGTCTTCAGCAAGTATTATCAACTCAGAGAATGAATGACTGGAACAATATTCTCTTTGAAATAAATCAACTATGTTATAATTTTGTATTTTATGATTTGTTTAAAAAATTATAGGAGAGCATTGAAATACTAAAAAGTAGCACACAAACTACATTATGGTATTGAAAATATATTTTTCTAGTAGGAGATGGATCATAGAACCTTTAGCATACTCCTGAATAATGAAATATTCTTATACTATTAGAAAAACTATACATAATTATGTTCTTTACAATGGGATGAATACAATATATACAGTTGTCTTCAGTGGTGAATGGAAGTCCCATACAATGCTGGATGAAGCTTGTCTTATTATTGATCTACTCTATTTGGTATCATATTTATTTTTCACTTTTAACATATTCTTATTTTGTTTTACAGTGTTTTCTATTACGTGTGACAAATTTATACATTAATTTAAAAGCAGTAATTTTTCATGAAATAATTTATGAGTGAAATTTGTTTTCTCCTTTAATAATTCCATCATATGCACTTTAATGGGATGTTTTTGTTAACCATCTATCAAAAATACTCATTTGGTTGAAAATAACACAATAACATCCTGTCTCCATCTTTAAAATTACTTTGAAAATATAAATAATTTATAAAATATACATAATAATACATACAAAAAGTTACATTGAAAATATATAGTCTACTATTACTACGTGAAAAACCTTAGAGTTTATACAATACTCAGCCTTTCACTAATTTAATTCACAAATTACGAAGAAAAGCATATAATGACGAGTGCTTGTTAAAAACAATATCTGTGCCAACATTCATTTTATTGTGTGGAAATTTGGAATTCTGTTTATAAATGTTATGTGATATAGATGTAAAAAAGGTATTCACTTCTTAATTTTATAAATTATTAGACTGATTTCATATGAGCTTAAATCATTTCATTGTGTAATAGTAGTGTATATGTGGGCATTGCAGCAAATAGTCATATTATCAACATCATAACCAACCCAACTGAAAGTTCATTGTGGTATTTACCAACTAAAATGAACATTAAGTTTTCTTTATCAGAGATTAATGTTCCTTCACAGCACAATATATATGAGGTCTCATTCAATTTTATACTTTATTTATAGTATATTTAGGATTGTGAAGCTCATAGTGTTCTCCATTTTTCCTTGGCAACAGTATACCAATGATTGTTGTTTAAAGCATTTCCAATTTTTAATAATTTTTGTAATAAATACAAATAAATTTCATTATGTTTCCTTTGCTTATAGGTTTCATATGAAACGATCTTCTTCACATAAACGTCGTTGGGGAACCCTTATTGAGGCTGCAAAATCTGGTAGAGTGAGCAGGTTAATTGGGAGAAGCAGATCTGAAGACTCTGTGTGTAACAATCATTGCCCCCATCATCCTCACACACATGGGAACAGTAACAATAGCAACAGCCCTGCATCTGATGATAATATAACTGAGTCACCAACTGACTCAAATCCAAGTTTAGCAGATGCGCAACCATCCACAGCAATGCAGCAGCACAATAATACTGGAGGAGGGCCACTGGCTGCTCTTAAACGCAAACGCAAGAAATTCTCTGCTTCAAGAACTATGAATGTTGGTGATGTACCACTTCAGCAAGCTCCTTGCTGTTCTGCAGCAGGAAGAAAACAGCTGCAGCGTGCTTCTAGTGTTCCAGCCAGATCATCTGAGGTTGTTGTAGCTTTGCAGACAGAACAACAGTCAATAGACGTGGCTCCACCACAAGAGACATTAACACCTTCCACTACTGAGGAAAGTGTTGCTGCCTCAAGGGACACAGTTCAACAAGCAAGAACAGTTTCTGCTAGTCAAGAACAACAAAGTGGGGTAAAATTGCCCCGAAATGGTTCAGTTGTAGTTTCTGCTCTACCACATTTACCTGGTATTCAACCAGTTAGTGGGCACAACATATCAGCAGGATGGTTGTGAGTGACAGTGTGTCCAAACATATTTATTTCACGATTATTTATTAATTTTGTTAAATCCAAGACTGTTTTACTTGTAAATTGATATAAAATTGGTACTTTTTAAGAATGACAATTAAAAACATTTATTAAAGTCAAGGAAAGCATAAAAAATTATACATTATCAACCAGAATAGTTTCAAGCTAAGCAGGAACTAACATGTAAGAAATGCACCAATCAATGAAAAATCCCTTCTTTTAATAAAGGTTGTGGTATGAAATGTACTTGTTGCTCACAAATTTATCTGCTAACAATTTCCAATCATTATAATGTAAGCAAATGCCAGATTTGATTCTGATATATAAAAGACATGCTTTCATATATTATTAGAACCTAACATATTGTGTACCATATTTCTTTGACAGTTGAAAATTAATTCATTTTGAACAAGTTTAATGAGAAATTAAATAACACCCATTCTAATCGCTTCAGGTTTTCCACTAGTTTTATTTTGTCAGTTCAAATTTCTTGAATCCATAATTTATTTAAGAAATTCAGGCACACAGTTTATTGTTTACATCATACTGCCCTATTTGAGAAGTTATAATAACTGTGCTTAAGAATAATTGAATATATAATCCAAACAATCCTTCAAAAAATAAAGTCAAATTAAATTCTTGACATTTTAATTCACTCTCACATTGCCAAATAAACAAAGGTGTATAAATAAACCCAGAAATCAATTCTTGATCATACACTTCTTTCCAATTTCGAATAATATAAACATCACCGTAGTCAATTTGATTGGGAAATAAAATCAGCCAAAGGGTTCCAAAGAAGTTCATATTTCTTCAAATCATTTGATAAATTCATCATAATGAAGTAACATAAATGTATGATAGTTTGTGAATGGCTTATTTCTAAAGTTAATATTAAACATTTTGTGTTTATAAGATGTACATGTTTTCTTGTGCTATTATGTGTCACTATAAAAACTGATAATTTATAGAGGTGATAAATTACTAATTAAAAAACTGAACATCTATTACAAAATTTAAACATCTAATCTAAATTTTGTCACATTATTAGTGCCTCATTATATCCACAAACATCTTTATACAAATACTGATAGGTCAATATAAAATAAAGATACAACTGAACATCTAACATAAGAAAATCAATATATATAATGAACACAATTCAAATGTTTTATGACAGAAAAGTTATATGTTTGTTATTCACTAACAACAGTATTAATGTTTTGTGGAAATAGACAACTATGATAATATTATTGCAGAATAGAATCCTCTAGTAAGCATGGACAACCATATCTTCTATTATTCCTACTTTGTAACAACCACACAATCAACAAAAGCTTTTGAGTTCGTAAACTGGATTCTCTGGTTTTGTCGGACTCACGGCTTGTTTTTTTAATCACCTGATGAAAAGAACAAGGATTTAAATTATCACTTTATTTTGTCTGTATTTGCCTCTCTATCTAATTATTTTTAACACAGATGTATTATAATTTAATTTCAATTAATGTGAAGGTCAAAATTCTTTCAATTTGTCATAAATTCATTAAAACTTTCACTCAAGCAATTGTGAGTCTGAAAAAAAATGTACAGGAATAAGAAATGAAGCATGATTAAAATTGAATGATACTAAAATATTTTTAAATAATGATAAATCTTTTAATCTCTCATAATGAAATATTTCTCATAACATGATACATCCAAATATTCAACAAATATTTCTAACATACTACATTTCTTCTGTAAATCTGTACAAATTAACCCAGTCATATCATGCTAAAAACTTTGTTATTTTTAAAAATATATTGGTGATACAAAAAAAAGGGCCAACACAAAAAATGTGAGTATATATCAGAAACAAAAGTCAATCTGGAAAACTGTTAAATAGTTGAAATATTATTGCCTAGTGTCATACTGTTTCATGAAATTTTAAAGAATCCACAGTTATATTAAATAAAAAAGAGCTTAATATATGGTGTACAATTGTTATTAGGTATTTTGTTGTGTATATAATCAATATGAAATATAGTTAATTATTTTATTAAGTGGCTTACATTGTAAAATTATGTTGTGGCTATAAGATTAACAAGAACATCAAATCAATTTTATGAAGTACAGTTCTTTTTTGACCAAATAATGCATTAGGCATAAATGAATGAAATATTAATTAACAAATTATTCTTACATTTTCAAAAATAGTTTGATTATTCCAGTCATTATGGCAATAAATTTTATATTAAAAGATTAGATTTAGTAAATGGAATATTCATCATTCAACAAGTTTGGAGTATTACTGTAAAACTGATTTTATGACAAAAAAATATTTCTTCACTGATATGATGTTAGTTATCAGATAATTTTTTTTTCTTTTACCATGTCTAGATTGGGATTAAGTGAAATTAAATTGTGTAAACTCATTGCAATTCTTCTTCATCAACACAAATTTTTAAATATAACTTACATTAATTCTAGAATAAGCTTCATAGGAGTTGGCACAAAGTAAATATGACAGAATATTCTGAATTTATTATGATAATCAGAAAAATATCAATTTCTTATGTTAAACTAATATGGGAAGGCAAAAATTTACAGATATTTTGTAAGTTAGCATGTAGACTGCTCTTTTACATTTATTTTCATGAGATAGATTATAATTAAAAACTATTTTAAACTATTACATAAAAGAAAGACTTTATATTATTGTCCCCTTTCGTATAATTAGAATAATCAATTTAAGCAATAGTTTTTCCAGTTTTGGATTATTTTTCTTCTTATTGAGGTATATATATTTTATCACAAACAAACAATTTCAATTCTAGTAAATGAACGTTTATTTATATTTGGGAAGAATAGTATAAAAATAATGGGGTTTTAATTGATTCTTTCCAGTATGGGACCACATGAAATAGCTCACATGTTGGAGGCACCATCTGAACTAATTTACAGAATATTCTTAAAACTGATATATTTAGTTACAGCCATTAATGACTGGAACAATTCCAGAAATGAAAATATGATCATACTACTCATTACATTTCAAATGTGTCAGAGAGATTAAATTTATTTTTGAAAGTAACTTTCAGTCCTTCACCATTGAAGGATTAATATAAATATAATAGATGTAAACTGTTAGATGCCTACTATTTTAAAAATATGCTGAAATGTAGATTTAAACTAGTTAAAATATTGAATGTAGTTTTAAAATATTGTACCATAAAACTGTTTTAACTATCCTCTCAACACAGAGTATTATACTGTATTTCTCATAGAGCATATTTATATAAAGGTAGGGGACCACAACTCTTAACAGCTTAATATGTGAAATACCGACACTTGTGAATATACTTGTACTTATGAATTTGTAAATAATTATAATCTGTTGTACTTATATACTCATTACATGAAAAGAGGCCTTATTACATGAAGTTATACATCTAAAGCAACTGTTTCTTTTATTTTGACTTGTAGACCCCACAATCAAAAACAATTTTTTCAATTCTCTCTAACTTATATCATCAAAGAAAAGAAATATGCATAAAAAAAGTAGAAGCCAACACCAATAGATAAATGTATATCGTATTAGTGAAACTGCAGAGAAAATGTGTAATGATCAGTGGTGAATCCTTTTTCAGATGTTGTGTGTTAAATTAAAGTAAGCTACTTTTAAAAGTAATTTATGATATGATATGTATAATAAATATGCAGAAATAATGTTCTTTGTTGAAGAAATTTTTTTTTATGGCAGAGTAACCTGAATTTTAGGAAAATAACTGCTATGTGAAATTTAGAATATACTACTTAATGTAATATGAACTATTTATGTTTAAATGCTACAAAGTAGTAAAATATGTTTTGATATGGCATTAATCGTGAAATATTTCAGCTCAAATAGTAGTTGGAGCATAATTTAAATTCACAAATGTTTATGTGAAAAAATAAGTTATAGAAAGATGATGACACTAACAGATCAGAGTGCTTGGAATATTTTATATCTTCATCAGCCATAGAGTTAACTTTCCTGAATTTACATTACACTCACTGTGACCATATTTGTATGTTATTAATTAGTTTCCCCCACCCCTTAATTAACTTAGGTTGCTTCCATTCTTAATCTTTCTTTCCACCCTATCTAACTGATGTTCTCACAGAGCTAATAGTTCCCTTGCATTCCAGATCCAAAATACTTTTGGCCAATAACCACATTCTAATGGGTCTTACTTGTTCAATCATAATTCAGTTTTCTACTTTGAGCACTACTGTATCATGCTATATTTATCTTAGGCACACAAAAAATTTATAATATTCAACACTTCAGTTTCTCTTTTCTTTTTTTTTGCCATTTACAACAGAATAAACAATATACATATATAAGTATGAATTTTATTAATTATTTTAATACCTTCTTGTTTTTAAGTAAATAATTGGGAACGATAAAGATGAGAGTAGAAATATAGATTAGGAAGGGTTGGTTGCATTATACGAACTGCTCTCATTTTGTTTTCAAATATTTCCACACATTGTGGGGTATTTCCCACAAACTATTATGCTATCTCATCAATGTTCATTTGATTGTCCTCATGTGAATGTTTCAAAGTAGAAAAGTTAGCTTACTGTGTGGTTTTTTATTTGTAAATTACAATTAAAGTTCGGTTGAATATGCAGTCCAAAAAACTTTGTTTCTTCAATATATTTATTTAAGGTGTAATTCAGCTTTATTTTTATTTCATGTGTTGGAATTTCTACTTGATTTAAATTCATACAAATGTTATTTGCATGAAACCATTTCCAATTAACTTGTGCAATTCTTGTATATTGGGCTTTATAAAGGAACAGAACCAAGTTTTTTTTAAAAAAAGAAAACTGCTTTCACCTGCAAATAATACTTTGCTGCCAGTGAGTAAAGAGTGGTGGATATAAAAGATTAGTTGGAGAGGAGTTGGAATAAAAGTGAGAGCAGAAAATAAGGTTTAGAAAATGTAAGTTGTGATGGAGAATGTACTTTATTTGAAACTATGAAAATTCGAACGATTACTACCAGAAATTAGCAAATTTAATTGTTGTTGCCATCAACTTGACCTCGCCACCATCCTAGAGATATTCTAGTAATTTTCACAACTGAAAGGATGAGTATAGAAGATGCAATTTGAGTTTACACTGCACAGTAACAAGTGTTGAATTTAATAAAAATATGTGGATACATATGTACTTATGTTTAATGAACTTAAGAAGAAAACAAAACAATAACAATAGCTGCTTTGGAAATGTAAATGAGAATCAATGATATTTTGCTGTATTTTATAAACACGCCGTCGACCTCTCCAATAACTCTAAGAGGTGTAATTGGGTGTAACTACTTTTCTAAATCTGATTTAATATTTTAACAAAAAGCTAGAAAATTAATTTTTTCATTACAGACCAATATCCAGAGAAATGGCAATGTTTTCTTAAAAAATGCTGAATATAATCTTTGAGAAAAATTTTAATTGCAATTAATTGGGATGGTGGAGACATTGGTAGGTTGTTCACTATTCAAAACCAGCTGGTGTAAATTTTGGATAAACAGGTCTTGGTCTCGGTAGGCCAAGGCCCTTCATGGGCTGTCGAGCCAAGGAGTGAGCTAGTTGGTTCTTGGGTGAACTTTACTTGAGAAAGATATCCCAACACCGCCAATTTGGAAACCCAAGAATATTTCAAACTGCATATTCACCAGAAAATCCTACAGAAATTATTGAGAATATGGGTTGTCTTAATGAATGACTAGTTTTCAGTTTTTTAAGATACAACTAATCATCAAAATAAGAGCAAACAAACTTGAGAAAAGGCTGATATAAAACAATGTGAGCTGATTCTGTAACTTGCAAAATATTTTATTATAAAAGTCAATTAGTCTCAATTTTATTAACAGGAAATAACAAAGTTTTGAAATTGTAAAATAAACCTGTTGCAATATTTAGGATGGCGATGGAGTTCGTTGTCTTTCACAATGGTTTTGAATTATATGAGTTACAATTTCCAGAAATTTGATCCGCACAAACATTTGCTCATAGATAGTCAGACTGTTTATTGGGTCCTTCAAACTCATCAGAAAGTGGTAAGTGGTGTCACGATCTTCTTCTTGCCTGGACAGCGCACGGATAAGTTCTAATTTTGCTCTTTCTTGGTTGGTCAAGGCTTCTTCAAATGGTTTATTAGAACTGGCACGTGACACATTACATTTGCACGGAAGTGTAGTTTCATGTCTATCGTCTTGTGTTTGGACCCCAACATTGACAAATTGTTCAGGTTCTTTACACTGGTTGCTTGCATCAGCAACCACTACATTACATCTACATGGTGTAACAGTTGAAATGGTTGCTGTAGGGGAAATTAACTCAGTTGTTTCAACTGAGTTAATTTCAGAGCTATCAGCTTTAGATACACGCTGCCTCCATTTTCTCTTTATATTGCCATTTGACTTTTTCAGGAATGACAATAATTCAAACCATTTCCAATTTTTACATTTAGCATATGATTTTTTTTTACGAATTGTGCGGTGAGTGTCCCTCAAAGACTTCCACTTCTTTTTAACAACATCCTCTGAAAATGAGCATGAAAAAAATGTAATTAAATACTTCATTATAAATTTGATTAAAATATAAAATTGAAAAGTTATAAACTTAAGTTTCAAAAGAAAAGCAAGAAGAGAACACTATCAATGTTCAAGTGGCAAACAGAAATGGGCATTATTTACATTGGGTGGTAAAAGTAAAATTTATTGGCTGTCACCACATTTAACATAAAACAACATAATAAACCAGCTTTTGCTCATATCTATAATTATAGGTGGCACAAAGCTCATTTATCAACACAATCTACACCAGAATGTGTAATTATAAATTATTATTGTCAGACAAATATCAATTTTAGACTAGGATTCAGTTTGAATTTTTACTCTTCGCTCGCCAACAATCAACTGAATCAGTATTAATGGTAACTATATTCAACTACAATGAAAAGTGAAACGATATATAAAAATTATTGGACATACACACAGAAAAATATTTAAAATCGATTAATACTTAACAAAGTCAATAATATACATTTAAAAAATACGTTAATAGATAATAAAAGTGTAAGAACTTACCTGAAGAGTTGCATTCCAACACAACCTCATTCCACAACTTGTCAAGAACGGTTTTGTCATTATTCTTTACACTATCCCACAACATTGGCCTTCGAAAAACACTTGCTATCAGCGTCTCCACATCTAGTTTGGATGCCATGAAATGTGTGTGCTTTCGACTTTGGTCGTACTAACTTCAAATCTTACTTTAACTGAATAGAATAGTTACTACAGATTCTCAACAAAATAAAAAAGCACGAAGATACTACAGCCAACTGCTCTTTCACAACCACTATTCTCGTGGCGGGAAATTCTTCGACCAGTTGCTAGATGGAACGTGAACAGATGGCAGCACAGGTGGCCGAGACCTTGGGTGGGCACTGTGCGAATATTTACGTCACGTGTAGCTTTCAGAACATGAGCATCACAAAGATAACATGTCTGCGAGTCAGTTTTCGGTAATGTTACAAGATTTAAGAAACGTTCTCTGCAGTTTTCATTTGTATTCAAACTCATCGAAAGCCATGCGTGTATAATGTAAGGTAAGCTTTGCGAATTATGCACATCTATTTATATAAAATAAATTTTAAAAAGTATCCGGTTGAAAGTTGAATAATTTACGTCTGATTATAACAAAATAAATCGTATTCAAATTGCATTCATCTTGTTAATATTTTTTGCTATTAGGAAAATAATACAGCAAGATGTAAGAAGTAAGATAGAGCATTTACATAAAAAAGACAATTGACTGGAATGATTTATGCCCTGTCTCTTCATTGTGCTAAGTATTTAGTTCTATCTATAAATCTTCAAATAGAACTCTTTCATCACTGTTCGAATCATCCTCTGTTCTTTCATTCTCCTTTCTTAATCTCTCTTTACTCTAAAACAAATATTTTTGCCTTTGCTCATATTCATTCTTCACCTCACATCTTATTGTATATTTTGTATGACTAGTTAAATGTAATTTATATTACTTTTAATGCAACTGTTTCTTCTGGGAGGCATTTATTACTTCAATTAGAGAAGAAGAAAATGTTTTGTTCGGGGACCGAAATGAATGAATGAAAGAGTTCTCTGTAATATTTCTAATAATAGATGGTCATTCCCCTCCCGATAAATTCTTAGACAGAAATAAATGTATTGTAACACAGCTCTGATTACGATCTTACTGCATGAATAACAGTATTTTGTGTATCTATGGGATACTTCACTTTTAAAATTCACTATAGGCCATACGACAAATAGGATTATCTTTTTAGGGAAACAGGCTACATGAGGGTAATCCATGTTGGGCAACTCCCCTTTAATAGCATAGAAAGGGATTTGAAAGGGGGGATGCGGAAGGGTAGAGGAAGGTAGCCAAGGATTAACTAGGGCCCCCGGGCTATAGTTTAAGGATCCTACTTGGCATTCGCCTAAAAGTAATGCAGGGAAAACCCTAGAAAATCCTGCATCAGGTAGGTCGGGCATTGGGTACTTGTCCCACGCCCTTCCAATAGCGGGAGAGGAGTTTGCTGTGGGGACGCAGCATTCCCTTCTCCGTTCCTCGACCAGTTTAGGAGGCAGCTGGCCGACTATTCCAACGGAAATAGCGAACAACTCTTACCGTATGCCCAAGGTCTGTGACCCCGAACATACACACCTCAAAATAGTCCGAGGTGCCTCGGCTTGTGGGAACCTTAGTTCAAAAACGGAGAGGAAAAGGCATACCCAAAGGTAGCCCCTTCGTATCTCTCCTAAAAGGTTCTCAGAATTATCTTTATTTTTTTTTATTTTTTTTTTGGGCAACAGGCTACATGAGGGTGATCCACATTGGGCAACTCCCCTTTAATAGCATAGGAAGGGATTAGAAAGGGGGGATGCGGAAGGGTAGAGGAAGGTAGCCAAGGGTTAACTAGGGCCCCCGGGCTATGGTTTAAGGATACTACCCGGCATTCGCCTAAAGAAATGCAGGGAAAACCCTAGAAAAACCTGCATCGGGTAGGTCGGGCATTGGGTACTTGTCCCACGCCCTTCCGATGACAGGAGAGGGGTTTGCTGTGGGGACGCAGCATTCCCTTCTCCGTGCCTCGACCAGTTTAGGAGGCAACAATGAGCCTTTATCTAGCTGATTTTTTAAAAAATTGCTGCGATAAATCTTACATTACATGAAGTAAAACAAAACAAACTTGTATTTTGTGCTATTTCATGATATAATTATGATATTCCCCTCTGAATAATTCTCGTCTATTAAAAGTATTTCAATTTTAATCAGAGACCAATAAATACAGTTTTTAAAAAATGTATTACAATAATTTAATTGTAATAAATATGTTTATAAATTATTTAAAAATGTATGTTTAGTTATTATACAGCAACGAAAATTATAAACAATATTTCTATATCTTGCAAATTTTGTTAGGGAAATGCGAAGGTTTTCTTATTTTACAGTTAAATCATATATGTTTATGGCATTAAAAATAGGAATGTACTGACGTTTATATGAGTTTTCTACAATGTCAATTTCTAGTGTAAAGGAGGAGGAAAAATTTATTTAAATTAATTAAGAAGTTAAGATATAGGACGTCTGTGGCATATTTACACCTATATTATTGTGTTTGTAAAACACATTACAATTAATTTCAAGCTACTTAGTTCCTGAAATTTTCAGGAAAGAATTTAGCGTGATTTTCCGCCAAAGTATAACTAATGTATTGTGAACTATGAAATTTGTCTGCCTTATGTAGTAAGTATTTCAATTTAAACGTTACATAAAATAGATCTTGCTTCGACAGGCATTAATTTTTGGCATTTTGTCGTCGATTTGTATGTAAATTTATCACCGTAGATAACTTTGTGAGGAATTCATATAGTTCTTAAATTAAGTATCAAAAAGATTCAAGAATGTAAGAACTGAAATCGGTGGTCTCTTATAATCCTCTTCTTCTAATATGTAAAATAGAATGTATATTTATTGTTTTGCTTGTCTTTGTTTCTTTGTATATTGGGCATACAAATCTACACCGGTGCAGCAAATTTTTCCAAATTTCGTACACGTGTTCCTTGCGAACCAGAAACGAACACTTTAGGGGTAATACATGACTACCTCCCCTAGGGGAGGCAGAGGACGGAGATGAAAATTTTCTAGCATGCTCAAACGGCTGATATTTGCGCTGGATAACTTTTTTGGGGGGTCAATGAGATTAATTGTTCCTCCCGATGTGTTTTATGTATAATTTTTACCTGTTTGTGTATTGGATGGGAGCACCATGATTAGATTCGAATCCGGAGTTAGGATGTTGCTGAGTTTAATTATGATGTTCAACTTTGCGCTTAACCCCCGAGGGCTTTCAAACACGTTAAAACGGCTGATATTTTCGTCAAAAGAAAATTATTCGCTGTCTGTGAGATAGATACGGTTTCTCCACATATTTTTTTTGCATATTTTAACCAATTTCGGCGTGGGAGGGGAGCACCTTTAGGGATGGGCGTGAAAGGGTGTTACATAAAAATAACGCAGAAGCAACCGAGATTGCAGTCAAATGCAGGGTTATGGATTCGCTGAGTTTAATTATGAAAACCCAGGCAACGCCGGACAACCAGGTAGTGTTCAAAATAAGTACTGAGTCATATTTATAATATATTTAAAAGTTGAATAGCAACGAGTACTGCTATTTATATATTCTAGGTGGGTATGTTTTGTTGACAATAGCTCTCCATTTTCTTTACGGAAAATTTGATTGAAATGATAACGGAGTGGGCTCGGCGACCTCTTCTGTTGAAAAGCGTTTAAGTAAAATTATGTTAATAATTTCTCTTGTTAGTCTTACTACACGAACACGACGCTATAGAACAACTCATCGACTGTTTTTTAATTAATTTTCTGGTGCGTTACTTAGAATTCACCTGTGTACTACATTTCATTGGTCCAAAAGTAAACGTTCCAATCATTCTTATTTTTCGCAATTTGTTTATAGACAGATTGCTGACGATCTGATTAAAACCACACGTTTTACATATACTCGTTGCGTCTTTTCGATTAAGTCTGAAAAATACGAAACGGCAACATCTTATTTAGGATCACCTGTCTTTTATTTCCGTTTCGCCGTATCAGGAATCAATGGATTCTATTAGTTACCGACCAAACTTTAACGTTTAAAAATCTGTTTTTCAAATATTGCGAGTGTATTTGTCAGAAAAGGCTTTCTTTTAATTTAGTCTCTTGATTTTTCTGAGAATTTTACTTCTTATATCCCTTCTTCTTGTGGTCAAAGACTATATTTATCAATTTGAGTGAGTAATACGATTAAAAAAATTATAGAAGGAGGCATTAAAAAAATATTCATACCTCATGGGCTTAAAAACGAATTTTTGTGACATTAGATTTTCATTCTTAGTTACTACTTAAAATTTGTAAATATATCGTTTATTGAAAACTTTTTGTGTTTAATTGTCTTTGGGATTTAAGCGGAGTAGGTTGTTTTATGCGACTGTTTCGATGAGTTACTCTGTCATAATTCGACAATAATGAGAGCAAATATTTATAACATCACACAGTCGTAATACTACTCGGTAAGGAGCCCTAAACTTTTTTTTCTTTTTTGCTGCAAATAACATGTCGGCTTTGTAAATCAACTTCAGTCATGTTAACCAGGTTCCTTCCGCCTTTCCACCAGATGTGAACGATGATTTCCTTGTACGACATTCTCCTGGAACTTCTACTGGCGGCGGCTGTGATTGCGGTAATTACTGCAACCAATGACTAGCTACAACACTCACTTGCCTCCAGCAATTAAATCTGAGGTGTCCGTGTTTCAGGTGATGCTGGTTTTGAGCAGGAAGTGGGAGAACCAACGAGCTTGTCGTGCCACAAATGACAGAGCCGCACCGAAGGTGGGTTTTACACATACTACGAACAACGAGAAGGAAAATGTATCAATTTAATGTTAAACATACCTTCTTTACCAAAAAAAAATATTTTGAAATCTTAACATACACTCAAAAAAAGATCAAGAAATTATCGTGCCAATTACAATATATATACATGCTAAAATATTTATTATACTAACTGCTATATACTTCATAATAAGGAAGATAGCCAAATACAGACAAAAGAAGAGGTTGAACTCATTGACCTCGTAAAAGTTACTTTCGACAAATATATATTGTTTTTAACTTGTTCGAAAATTTCCACCACCCCTCTGCTGTAGACGAAAAAAAGTTGAATGTCATAATTAAACTCTGCGACACCGATAACCCCGGCTCCAATGTTGGTTGTTTTTCCGTTATTTTTATGTAATTCCACTCCACACCCACCCTTAAGTATGCTCCCCTCCCAAGCAGAACGAGGTTGAAATTATACACAAAAAAACATCGATAAAAATGCTATTAATGTCTTGACCCCGACAAATATTAATTCCACGCAAATATCGACCGTTTGACATGTTTGAAAATTTCTACCCCCGCTTGGGTGAGTTAAACGGCAAGTTGACTGTCATAATTAAAATCAGAGACAACCGTAACCCCGGATTCGACTCCAATCCACGGGTGTAGATTTGTATATTGAACATACATACGCGCCCCCTTTTTTATTTATAAGATTTTCCATCGGACATAACTTTTTTATTACTGCTATATACGTTCCCTAAACCAAGTTAAATATTACATATTAAGATCCTCGATCCATTTACAGTACATTAATTTTCGTATGTTCTCTTTATGTCTCACAGGTTGAAGAAAATCCTGAAGTTCAAGACAAAACACCCCCTTTATCTGGTAAGTAACTTGATCAAATTACTAAGGGTAGTTTTTTATAGTAGAATACAGAACCCTCTGCCCGACATAGAAGACGTCGCGTTGTAATATAAAGCAACAAGGCTTTGTATTTGCGTACACCGTATACAACTATTTCATGGAATGTATGCGTTGTATCTAAAAAATGCAACAAATTTTATTGTAATAATTAATGCGCTTTAAAATTAGATGAGAACGACGTTTCTATTATTAAAATCGCGATTACAATTTTCTTGTTTCAGCAAAAATTCTTCTTCAAGAATAACTCGCTACTTGGAAGAAAGGCAGAACCGAATGACGAAAATTTGGGTGGATCCATACTTGATTTCTATTATGCGAATCAAGAATAAAAATTGAATATTTTGAAAACTGACCCTCATCCTCCAAAATTTGGAGGAACATAATTTCGTAAATATATGGAATTGGTAAAGCGTGTTCTTTGAATGATTCACGACAGTATTTAATTCGACACTAATCTCTTGGAGAAACACATGATTTAACCGGGAAAAAAAAGAGCGACAAATTTTTGAACATTTACCATTTAAAGCCTACATATGCCGACGGAATGTTAATTTCATCATAACTAGTTTGATGACTCGCTGTGCCTTAATCGAGTCATGAAATCTACTGGTACCTTAAATAAGCACACTACCTTTTAAAAAGTCTGAAGAAACAGTACTCGGGTGTCTTAAGAGTGGCAAAAATACTCGTGATGCCTTGAGAGGGGGTCAAAAATACTCCGGTACCTTCTTCCACGATTGTGTCCCATATGCGGTCTTTCCCATTTGCGGTAGCTTCAATCTGTCCTATTTTCGATTAAAAGAACCTCATTATTTGTCCAGTGGATTTATGTCTATCAAACGTCGATTTATTTTATTTGATATTTTATTTTAAAATATTTAGTATTTATCAAGGAAATCGTCGAACTGGTAAGCGTTTATCACGCGGACGAAATTGTGTAAAGAACATGCTGCTAATACAATTTTTTCAACATGATGCAAGTCCAAACCGCTTGACGAATGAAATACTCGGCACTTGTTAGCAAACAGACTGAAAGCACATTTAAAAAATCTTCGTGCCCTTGATAGATTAATAATCGTTTTTTTCGGATATAAGATGTTTTCTTATAGAAAATGCCTCGTACGGACAATGACGTTCTCAAAATCTGTCTGTTCACTAATTAACATTTGATGTAGTGTAGATTGACGAAAAATATTTGAATTATTTACCATAATGACTTACATCAATCATGGTAAAACAGTAATTAGCATCAGTTAAAGCTAATAAAATAATCAAAAAATAATGTTAATAACTGAAAAACTGTGATCCTCTTCCCTCTGGCTACGATCGCGTCTTGTCTACATTCGTGAGTGGGGTTGAAAACGCATGCGAATTTTCTGTGCATAATCGCAATGCACCAAAGGAATTTTTTCGTATTCGAAATACAGTGTGGACGGGGCTTTACTTCCGAAGAAAGCTGTCACTCTGTTTTGGTACGTATCATTTAGACATATTCGCTTTGAAGATGTCTATAATTTATATCTCTTTTAATTTTTTTCCTACTTCTCAGACTGAATTTATGAATATCACACGGCCACAGTTCGAGTGCATGTGGTTCGAAGAATTCTCTGTGCGTGTCTTATGCCTTCGTCCAACTTCTGCGAAACTGGATTTTGGGAGACTTAAATGAATTGAAAACCAAAAAGTGTTTTTTAAAATTATTAGGTTTCCTTTTAGTTTCTTTGGTATTATTATCTAATGAGTTGTAAGAAAACTGTCGTGAGTCACGCCCAACTAATTTACTTTAGCAAAAGTGGTCGTGTTAAAAACTGGTTCTGACTTGCTTTGAGTTGGAAACATGTTCTACTCACTCCCCTGTACAAGATCTAAAAGTTTGAATTTTAGAGCACCCTAGTCGTATATAAAAACATAAATCACAGCCTGATATGATAGTTAAAATGAGAAATTGATGTAGATAAAATATATTTATTGTAAATGAAACTTTTCGTCATACATTAATCTCCGATGAATTTATCGTAGCGGTTAATTAGCTTTTTTATATCCGCTGAATAAAAGTCTTTGTGTTGTTCTTTGAACCATTTTCCCACTATTGTCGTTCAGGGACTTATTCTCAGTAATGCCTCCTTCAGTGTACCAAAGAAGTTAAAATCATATGGTGTCATATCTGGGAATTTTGGGAATTAGGTAGTATCTCCCACTTCATTTTATGGATCGTTTCTTCCGTTAGTTTAGCAGTCTGAAAGGAATCACGTCCATTCTCTGAGATCCACGCCGTTCCTCTCTCATTGATGGCTTCAGCTTGTCCCGAAGTATGTCTGAATAGTATTGGCAGTTCACTTTATTAAGGTCGATTCACACTATACGGAACGTCAACTTCCCGTCACGTAAAATCTACTGTCCATTCACGTCTACACCGTCATGAACCGGCAAATTCGTTATTCGAATTACTCTTCACTAGTGTTATCCGTTGGTCACAATACAGAAATTTAATACAGATGATTTAGCAATGATTGCATTAATATTAGACGAGGAGGAAGCCTATTGGAATAGCCGGCCAACTGCCTCCTAAACTGCTCAAGGCACGGATATGGAAAAGATGCGACCCCACAGAAAACTCCTCTCCCGCCATGTGAAGGGCGTGGGACAAGTGCCAAATGCCCGAACTACCTGATGCAGGTTTTTCTATGGTTTTCCCTGCATCACTTTGAGACGAATTGCCGAGTAGGATCCTTAAACCATAGTCCGGGGGCCTAGTTAACCCCTGGCTACCTTGCTCTACCTTTCCGCATCCACCCTTTCACTCCTTTTCTATAAGAGGGGAATTGCCACTATGTGGATTACCCTATACATAGCCTGTCTACACCTACAAACAAAAAAGAAAACTGCAATCAAACTAAAAAAAATATGGATCCGAAAAATATTCTCTAAGAGAAAGATTGTCGGAGATATTATTTAAGGAATTAGTTGACGAAATTTCCTTTTACAAATATTTTATAATGTCTCAAGATCAGTTTTATGTCCTTTTGTCCAAAATTGAAAACTACATTCAAAAGGAAATTCTGTATTTCGCGAAGCAATTACTCCTAATTTGCGGCGTCTTATGCGTATGTGCTACAATACATAAAATAATGTAGTAAGAATAACTTTTTCTTAATTTTAATAACTTTCTTAATAATTCTGTTTTAACACTGCGAATCTATTATTCGATATCAAAGAATTTAAACTCCCCGCCTTGCAGCGTAACGCTCCTAAAGCAGTCAGCTGAGTGCTATTCCAGGGATAGTACAGGATCTGGTATTGTATTGACAACTGCGCATGACCACTAGATCGTTTCACTCCCCCCCCCCCCCTGCGCCACCCGTAAATCTCGAAAAACTGCTTGCTTCATGTGCTGCTATGCTAACAGCACAAGGAAACACAATCCCTCGTGTAATGGCATAGGCGACAAAACCAACGAAATCGAAATAAAATTGAACTATTATTGAATTATAAATTTTATTTTATAATAGTTTATATTTTCAAAGCAAAAATAATATTCGTACATTTTTTGTAAACAAAATCACAATCGAAGATAATTTTAAAGAAAACAACATTTAAGAGGCACCATAGTGCGAAATTTTACCACATGACCCTGGTCAGTGGCTTGTTCCGAAAATTAACTTTATTTAAAATTTTACCGAGGAAAAATACTTTCGGGTAAGAATGCTACGTTATTCCACGTCAAAAAATTAGACACTTTTGAAAATTAGGAACGTACGTGCCGGGTCAGATTATTGGTAACACTGTCACTCTTTTCGTATTATTATTTCACATAGTTATCCTCGTAAAAATGGTTGCTTGGGGCGATGTAGAACATAGCTTAAAAAACTCACGAGGCGCCGCTGCTCCTAAGGAAAAGATAATGGTGTGTTTAAGGTAAGAAATAAGCAAAATGCAATCAAATTTGTTTTAATTATATTTATTTAATATAAAAATTTATTTTGGGCCATGTTGTACATACTGAACATTTTCAAGTAGTATTTCGTCATCCATTTTCAATTTAGTGACACAGACACTTTGTTGGTAGACAAACATGTAGGTATCCAGAACAGCAAGCTAACGTTGACGGGAGCGGTCCGGTTCTACATTCACCCTATCCGAATCGATCAGGAACGGGAAACGTCACGTCAAACTGTTCTAGAGGTACCTTGACGTTGCGTCGTCACTTGAACCGGACTGTGTGAACAGTGCCATTCAAAGTACATTATAGAATATTTTGACGCGACGTTGCCGCTCCGTGACGGAACGTTGACGTTACGTATAGTGTGAATTGACCTTTAAAATCACAGAAAACTGTATCTAGAGCATTCCAGTGTCAGCACGACTTTTCCTGCGTGTGCTTGGGCTTTCTGATAGTTGAGCTGCTACGCTTCCACTCCATTCTTCACCTTTTCGATTCTGGTTCGAAATGTTGAACACAAGTTTCATCATAAGGTAAAAATCTTTTTCTTCTCGTACATAACGCTCCTTTAGCACTGTGCGTTTTCTCAACGTCGTGTCCTTTTGTTGTTGCGATAACTCGTTTGCGAACCCTTTGGCATTTCTTTTGTGTCACTGTTACTTATAATGTTATGAATTCTCCAGCGCTAACTTGAACTTTTTCTTCAATATAAGTTCAACGGTACTCACAAATAATGTATCAATTCTAATTTCAAGCGAAGGGGTTCTAAATTTCAAAAGGCCGACAAGAACGCTGTTCGTATTTCACTAAAGTTCGACCGGTTTTAAACTGTTCTACACACTTATAAAAGTTTTCCCGATAAACACAACTTTCAACATACATTCCGATCTTTTGATAATAAATATGCCCCCTCTTATTAAGAGAAAAGGGTACGTTGGAGGGAGTAAATGTGTAAAAACAAGGAAATACAATTAATAAAAATATCCAACATAAATTAACAGATACTGGAAGTAAATGAAAGATATGAAATAAAGTTTCAAAAAGACAGTGAGTTTGATACACCTGTGGTAACCCTCTCCTTTATTTTTAATACTCCTTCTGATTATAACGATATTCATATTTAAAATAAGGTTAACCTCATATAAAGGGGATGGGATCTTTTATATGAAAAAATGAAAACTTGAAGTCTTTAAAGATATATACTGTAATAATTAAAGGGCAATTAGCAGTTAATAATTATAAACTGTTAAACTGGAATTGTTACCGGCAAACATACACAAAGATACAATAATGGACGAGAATATGAACAGGCAGCGTATTGTTGAGACATGGCGCGCGTGGGTTGGTGAAGTGGACAGTCGGCGGTCAAAAACGATCGAGAGTGGACGTGTTAGTCGAGACAATTTAAGATTTTAAAAAGTAAAGTTAAAAGGCACTCAGCAATCAGGAGTGACCGCATGTGATCGAGTTTGGACATAGTCTAGAGGATCTAAAGTATTAAAAAGCAGTAAGAAACGACAGCAGCTGTTCATAACTTAAATCAACGAGACAATTATTGGAAAGTAAAGTAGGAGTGCGTCAATCCCTATAGTGACTCAGAAAGGTTTCTGAGTGTTACGCCAAATCTTGAGAAATGAATTCTGCGAGGTGCCGTCAATAGCGAAAGTCCAACAGTTATAAAGTGTAAATTCAGTGAAAAAATGGCCTGTTCGTAATTTGTTTAAAGTGAGAGTGTTTTGCTGAAAGTTTCTATTTGCACTGGTACCAGAACAAAACCATTTAAATTAAATTGTAAACGTTATATTAAAGGTAAAATTTCGTCAGATTTCGATTTTTTTATTAAAATATTTGTCAATATTAAGTTGTAAATTGATTGTTTAAAAGGGAATAAATTATTCTTTATTTAAAGGCCCTGAGATCAAGAGAAAATTAAATTGATTGTATGAAATAAAATGTAAAAGGTCAGAGAGTAATTATTTTGAATTATTTTGAATTATAACAAATAAATTGTTTGGTCAGTTTCAATAAATGTTTTATTCATGCTCCTTCATTAGATAATTTTTCATATTAATTTCATAATTGATCATTACATTTACGACGCCTCAACGTGTGGCCATTCTAATCAGTTAATTGTTCTTTTAGTTGTGTATTACAGTTTGGCGTGCTAACGTGTGGCGAAAATTTTAATAGTTGTTCCATTTAATTTGGTGTTTTTATTGAGTATTACAATATGTATATAAAAAATTTATTTACAATATATTTACATCATGATCTATGTTGCTCTGGCTAGTGGGCATGGACCGATCTCAGGTTAAGCGTGGTGGATGGAAAATTACACCATAATTAAAAAAAATAAACTGTCACGCCGTTAAATTTTAATCCCATGAAAAGAAATAGGACTCTTAATGGTCAAAATTTAATCCCCCCCCCCCCCAAAAAAAATTAGAATAGTTTCAAAACCGTGCCACGTGAGTAGAATTGGTTCTATAGTTGTGGTCTTGCTGTGCTGCCTCTGAATATCTAGAAGCCGGGACCCTCGTGGTGACTGATTGGAGTCACGTCTTCCAAAATTTCTGTCTGGCTACAGCCAAACTTCTCGTTGCCTCAGCTCTCCGAACATACATCTGTTAACCCTCGCTCATTCCCATCACCAGAGCTCGCCGACCATTAACTTTGTTCAGATAGATATTTTACTCTCTTTTGCCTTGAGACGTCTCTCTCCGTACTCTGACTTTGTGTCCACTTGGCGGGGTGATTTGTTTTACCTTCGCACGCACAGCCAGGTAAAAGAAACATTCCGTCCCTCATTGTTCTTCGAAATTTGCAACTATCCTCACGCAGACAGACCTTTGGCGGAACTATTACAAAGCCCTATCGGTTTATACCTTTAGCGGAACTTCAAAATACATACTTAAAAGGGATGCCACTGCGGCCTAAAACCTGCGGCTTCCGTACGACTACCCTTTCCTTTATTTGAAGAAAACTTATACCTAGAGACATAAAAAAACGTTAAAATTAAATACATAATGTATGTAGTTTACTACACACCCCGGTTTTAATGTAGAAAGCGTAAGCTGATACGAGCTTTTAAATTTCAGATCCTATATAATTGTTTTCTATTTGTTGATATACATTATTATCAAATTGTGCTTTAGCTATATCACTTTTAAAGCAAAGAAAATTTTCACTTTCAGCTCAGAAATCTCAGAAGTCTCCTGACAAGTTATCAGTGATTGTGAAGATTATGGGACAGGAAACTCCGTTAGTGATCGAATCTTCGTCTTCAGACCGAGTGATAGATGTGAAACTGAAGATCCAAGAAATGGAGGGAACGCACGTGAACTTGCAAAGGTTAATTTTCTGCGGTCGTCCTTTGCAAAACCAGGCCGTTCTCAGGACTTGCGGCGTCGTCGATGGTTCAGTGATGCATTTCGTGAGCAGAAAGAAACCTCCCATGCAGGTGATTATTGTGCAACTAAAGGGATCGGAATTTGTGGTGGAGTGCGACGAGAACGACACAGTTGAAGATCTCAGGCGCAAGGTAGAAATCATTGATGGTACTGAATTTGATTGCATCAGGCTAATATTTGGTGGCAAACAGCTCGAAGATGAACGTTATTTGCGCCTTTACAACATCCAGAATGGTTCAAAAATACATATGGTGCTTCGTCTTAGAGGCGGGTTTTCTGTAAACATCAGAATCTCGGACGGCAGATCACTTATTTTGGGGCCATTCAATACAATCGGAGAACTAAAGCAAATGATATATAAAAAATCAGGGATCGCTGTAAGCAAGCAGCAACTGTTGCTTGATGGAAATGTCTTGGAGGATGATTCTCACAGAGAAGATTGTAACATAGAGAGTAATTGCACTATCGACCTTATTTTATTAAGAGGAGGTTAAACAATAATCGAACGAAACGAACGAAATGAGAATTTATTTAATGATCTATCAGTACTTTTCAGACATCTACGATATATTGTTAAGTGATCTAGGTTAGCTTTCAGTGAGAATTCCCTGATTAAAGTTATTCGCATAAGTATTCTATGTCCCTGTATCTGTCTGCCTAAAAGTGAATATAAACATGTGATGATGAGGTTCCATTTCACCTCGGTCAATCCACTCGCCTTTCTAACAGGATTACCGATGCCTTAAAAAAAGTCAACTTTTCCTCTAAGCTGTTCTTTCAAATGCGATAATCGAACGACGCCCATGAACAAGTACGTTTTGCAAATTCCTGTCGCTGAAAGATGTGCTCCTATAAATTACAGATGAATATGATGTGGATCGATCAATTTAAAGAAACTAAAGGAAGAAACATTGTTCCCCTGAAGCGAAAGGAAGCCGTAAAGCCGGGGTAAATTTCAAAAATCGTTTTTAAGTTGTGGCACGCTCCCTGCAAACGGACCGTAGCAGGTCTCCAGTTCTTAGAAAGGCTTACCTGCGGTAGGAGGAAGTACCGTAGGGAAACCAACAACCCATTCCATACAAAAATAATTTATTGAAACTAATAGAAACGTACAATTATGAAATTTTGTCCCGACTAGCCAGTCGCGAAAACCCAGGTATTGTTGTGACAAACTAGGCCCGAGAAAACGGATTTCAGATCAAGTTCCCACGCAACCATGATAGGGACGATATTGGTTAACAGACTGGGGGATCTCAGCCACACAGCGACGTCCCTCGCAGCTGCTCATGGACTTGGGTTCCTCTGGTGGAGTCTCGCTGAGCTGATCAATTCGTGCACAGTCCAAAAACAAGAACAATTGCTCACTACCACATCTCCAGTCAGAATGGTCCAGGCATATACTTCTAGCGACCTGTGACCAACTGTCTTCCTATTGGTCTTTTTTCATCGATTTCGGACCAATCACAGGTCATAGGCAATCTGACGTCGTAACATGCGGTTTTTCGCCGCGGAAAATCCCCGGATTTTAAGCAACGGGGATATAGTTATAACCTCCAGCTGGACTGGAACCAAACGGTATTTTCCGCTGATGGTGGAATAATCAGGGAAAACATGGTTTCTCACGCGATTAAACAAAATTCTTTGAAGAAATGTTTTTTTTAAATACAACTTGATGAATATAAAATTATTTAATGGATGAAAAGAAAATTAAATTGGAATAAAAAAACATTTGTTTATATTAACTAAATTGTATCCATCTGTTTTATTTTCAATTTGATGACAAAATGATAAAGTTTGTGTGTAAGAATTAAAATTTCTGAGTACCAAGTGTTCGCCAATTGAATATGAGAAAATGTACAATATTTTAAATAAAATAATGAACTTATTACGCTTTTTATTTTCATATACCCACTCCTACTTACATTCATAAAGTTAAGAGGCGGAATATGCATATGATTGTATCGGAACGTGAGAATTAAAGCTGTCTGCTAGGGCTATTCTCTCGCAGGCAGAACCTTGTAGGAGAGACGGTAGTGGCTACCTTTGGGGATGCCTTTTCCTCTCTCCGTTTTTTAACTAAGGTTCCCACAAGCCTAGGCCCCTCGGCCTGTTATGAGAGGTGTATGTTCCGGGGTCACAGATCTTTGGCAAACGGTAAGAGATGCCCGCTATTCCATGTGGAATAGTCGGCCAGCTGCCTCCTACACAAGTCATGGCACGGCGAGGGGAAAGCTGCGACCCCACAGCAAACCCCTCTCCCGCCATCGGAAGGGCGTGGGACAAGTACCAAATCTCCGAGCTACCTGATGCAGGTTTTTCTAGGGTTTTCCCTGCATCACTTTTAGGCGAATTTCCGGGTAGGATCCTTAAACTATAGCCCGGGAGCCCTAGTTAACCCTTGGCTACCTTCCTCCACCATTCCGCATCCCCCCTTTCAAATACCTTTCCTATGCTATAAGACGGGAGTTGCCACTGTGTGGATTACCCTGTACATAGCCTGTCTACACCTTTAAAAAAAGAATTAAAAAAAAACACGTGAAAAAATATTTTTTTGCTGCTGTTCAACTTTATATGAATTAAATAACCAATTTTATCTAGCATCCATCTGCATAAAACTTTAAAATGGATATAACACTTATAAATAATTTATAAGAAATAAAAAGATTGCTGAATTTTGGTTTTCATAATTTGGATTGCTTTTAAGAAAATGTTTTGTATAATATTCAATATCCATGAATTGAATGTACGTTTTTGTTTGAAAACATAATGAATACTCGGTAAATTCATGTACTGCTTTATTTGGATTTTTACGTTTCACAAAAATATCTAAGAAAATATTTTATTGTGTTTCTAATAGCGTAATTGGTATTACCTCTTATAATATTTTAAGTAAGATAATAAGTTGGGACATTGGTCGGCAATTATAAATGTTTGAGGGTCAATCAATCTTAATGACAATTTTAACCCTTTATTTTGTAGTGTAGCATATATGCGACATCACTTTTAGTAGGCGTCTGTTGGTTTCTAAGAAAGCTAGGTTGTGATGCAGATATGAAACAACATGCTCTTAAGAAAATGTGAAACTTTTGGCATCCGTGGACAGGTTAAAACATGCCTGTCCTAGCTTTTTGTGAGTCAGCCCCTCATTTTTCTGCTCGCCGGTCACCTTTATTTTCTGTGTTTTTTTTTTCAATAAAGAAAATTTAAGCGTTATTCTCAAGGTATTATAATTGCAAAAAAATAATAATAACCCAATTAATGTGAATTATTGATCAATCAGACCAAATTATATTTATATTGAATGTGTGCAACATCATGAGCCAAATTGATGGTTATTTTTTCCGTATTGTATTCACAAAGTTACATCTTAAAAATTAATATTTACAAAATACAAAAAATCATGCAGTGATGGGTTAAGAATTAGAGAAGTGTAGGTACATAAGTTAAACATTTAGCTTATAGTATAGTTACATGAACCTCGCGGGCATTTTAAATTTTTTATTTTGGTTATAATTTCGATTGTCTTGGCATGATGAATATATGTAGAATTTTGAACTTTCGGTCAACATTTAATTGAAATTAGTGTCATACGTTGGATTCTCATATTGTGAAAATCATTTTGAGACGTGTGTGTGTCAAAAAATAAGTAAATTTGAATGCTGCGTTCATATTTCAAATCGTGCATAAGGGTGATTTCTTAAGAATTACTATTGCTTTATTTTTAAAACAGACAAAAACATTCTTAACCCTTAAGTGCATGTTTTTTTAATATTTTTAAAACTAAATTATTTAAGATGTATTTTAGTTAATACGGTAAAAATAACCAAAAAATGTGGTCAAAAATTTTATAAAACTATTTTAATATTTTTCATGCACATGTAGGTATGAATTACTCAATAACTTCAAGTTTTTAAGCGTTTTTTGTAGTAAAATTAAATATAATTTGAAGTATAAGAAATCAAAATTTTCTTATTTTAAGTTAGACAAAAATAAAAAGTCTTAATGAAATTAACAAAAAATTTATCAATAATATAATTATTGAAATAATTACAGCTCTATTTATATATAGACAATTTTCATGCAATAAATATAATTTACATTAATGAATAATTAGAATCTTAGTGTAATTAGAATACCTTGAGAATAACGCTTAAATTTTATTTATTGAAAAAAATCAACAGAAAATAAATGTGACCAGCGTGCAGAAGAATCTGGATTAGGGTTTGCCTCACAGAAAGCTAGGACAGACATGTTCTGCATATCTGCATCACAATCTAGGTCTCTTAGAAACCAACAGACTCCTCTGGGGTGCATACTACAAGTTATGTTGCATATATGCTACGCTATGCACTAAAGTGTTAAACTTCTACATCTTCATTTACAGATAATATAATCGTAGATATTAATAGTTTGATATTTATGATCCGATAACACGTTTAAAGTACATGTATTCCTCAATACAATACAAGGCATGGAAGTGGAGATACAACGGAAATGCCTTGAGGTTTAAGATGAAATTCCAAGCTACGTTTTTTCCGGGATTCCTTCAGGAAGTCTGTCTGTAAATCACCAGAAATAATCACATGTTTGTTTTCCGCGTGGTATTTACTGAGAATAGGGTCTAGAAGACAGAAATAACAATTTTACTCTTGACCGTAGGATCTAATATTTCGTCTTTACAATAATCAATACATTTGTTTTAAATTAAAATTCAAGACCCACTCTTCCTCATTACCAATCTCCTCAAGTTTGGCTTCTTAACATATACGCCTATATTGTAAAAGAATTGACTTCTTTCTGATATTGCTACATCGAGGAATGTGCGCCTAATTGTTTTGAAATCGTCTTGTTGCTTGCAGATAAACTCCGACGAAGCAACGACTTCGTGGATGCAGCAGTTAACAAGAAGAATGTGACACCAACGGAAACGCCGCTGTCTTCAAGTTTGTAAGTAATTATGCTAATTCAGGGTTTCTATATTATACAAGAGCTCCGTATTTCAATTCAGTTTTTTTAATATGCAAATATATATTTTTACCAATATTGGCAGTAACTTTGTTCTATAAATAAAAGGCGAAAGCATTAGAAAAAATATAAGGAAAATAAAACCTAATAAATCGGTTGGCTTTCGGGTGAAGCCATGATTTTGTACCTAATAAGTCTTTTTGAAATTTCACTTAATAATTCGGACTTCCTTGATGATTGAAGGGAAGCATTAATTGTACCTATTTTTAAATCGGGATACCGTTCAGATATGGGTAACTACAGATGAGTAAATCTCACGTCCGTAGTGTGCGCAATCTCCTGCTTGAAAAGCTACAAATGTCTGGGAGTCAGCTTGGATTTGTTCATTTCTCAAGGATCGGAAACTGAGGGTTTGAGTTAATGAAGAACTTTCTACACCAGTGAAAAATACTTCGGGAGTGTCACAAGGAAGTGTGATCAGCCCACATGCGTACGTAAACGATGTCACGGAGGGAATAAAGTCACACATAAAACTTTTCGCGGACGATTGTATTGTTTAACACGAGGTAAAAGGGACGGAAGACGTGAAGATTCGTCAGATACTTAATAATGTATATTATTTTGAGGAACATGCTACTGAGGGTACTCCACATGGAGCCAACTCCCCTTTAATATCATAGGAAGGGATTTGAAAGGAGGGATAGGGAAGGTTAGACGAAAGTAGCCAAGGGTTAACTAATTATCCCACGCCCTTCCGATGACTGACGTAGATTTTGCTGTTCGGACGCATCATTTCCGTCTCCATGCCTCGACCAGTTTAGGAGGCAGCTGGCGAACTGCTCCAATACAAACACAGGACAACTCTCGATTTATTCCCATTGTCTGCTACCCTGCAATATACAACTCGTAAAACAGACCAAAATCTCTCGGATAAACTGAAACTTAATCCGCAAGCAGAAAGAGAAAAAGGCTTATCCATAGGTAGCATGGTCCTACTCTTCTTTAATATTCCACCTGCCTGACCTAATCTCTGAGAGAATAATGAAAGAAGAAGAAAAAAAAGTGTAGACGGCTTATATATAGGATAATCCACAGTGGCAACTAATCATACGAAAGGGACTGAAAGGGGGGATGCGGAAATGTAGATCAAGGTAGCCAAGGATTAGATATTGCCCCCGGGCTCTAGTTTAAGTTTTCTACTAAAAGTGATACAGAACAAACCGTAGAAAACCTGCATCAAGTAGATCGGGCATTAGGTACTTGTCCCACGCCCTCCCGATGGAGGGAAAGAGGTTTGCTGTGGGGACGCAGAATTCCCTTCTCCGTGCCTCGACCAGTTTAGGAGGCAGCTGGCCGACTGTTCCAATGGGAACAGAGGACAATTCTTACCGTATGCCCAAGGTCTGCGACTCCGTAACATACACCTCTCAAAACAGGCAAAGGTGACTCGGCTAAACGAACTGTCGGTAAAGAATGAAATGAAAGTAAACTCGACAGATAGTAAAGCGATTGTTTTTACAGAAAAAAGGAAAAATGGAAATTTCTGGAGAATACAAAATTGGAAATAAGTAATTAGAACAAACCAATAATTGTAAATATTTGGGTGTCACTCTGAATAAGGATTTAAAGTGGGATGACCATATTAGTACAGTGGTGAAGTGCGCCCCACTTTATAAATATAGTTTTGAAGAAGAACTGAAAGGGAGCAAAGGAAACATGGTTAGATTCATTATCGAATACGCAGCGGTCTGCTGGAATCCGTATTGAAGCGAACATATAAAGGCTAAAATATGTCGTACAACTTTGGAAAATGAACCTCTAAAATGAGAATCGCTGGGAAAGGCCGAAATTTATGCTTTGTTTAAAATTTATTGTAGAAAACCAGATTGGAGCGAAATAGGGAACCTTACAAGTTCAACAAATTATATTTTGGTAAAGGTGACCACTCGTTTAAAATTAAACAAAGAGAGCAACGCATGGATGTGGAAATAAAAACCATAACGATTAGGGATTGGAACGATTTGCCTGGAAGAGCACTAGCGACACTATAAAAGAATAGTAAATGTATGAAGAACAGGCTAGATAATTTGCTTTAAGAAATCTGAGTTGTATTGAATTGTGAAATGCTGGCAGTTTAATAGTTTTCCTTTCATTCTAAAAGAAATCTAATATAATGGGTTATGTGGCGCTATTAGAGTCAGTTTTTTCTTTAAGTAATAATTTCTGTTATTTTGTTTCCTTTGTAATAGCTTAATATAAGTTTAATTCTAAATATAAAATTGTATATTTAATTATAGCTGCCACCAAGTGTATACTTTCCAGTCAATAAAAATTCATTCATCATTCATTCATATTAACCTTCCATTTGATATTTCTGGATTCGTGATTTTGTGAAAACTCTTCTCTTTCCTGATCATAGACCAACACTAAATCACTAAAAGATTTCAAGTGTACGATTCACTTTTGTCGATCCTCCTCCGTTGTATACTAATTTTCCAGACGTCCTTAAGCACCATTATATTGAACCACACGTACCAAATACAATTATTTTAATTATAAATAAATATACTCATTCAAATTTTATATCAGTTCCATATTAATCGCAAAAATAAATAAATTGTCCCGTGCTCTACCGAAACCAGTCTCCCTGCCATCTTTAGGCAGAAATTGGTGATGACTCACCTCGTCGCGGTATCTCATAATTATCAAATCTCTTGATTTCATGAGGTGCTTTCCACGGACCCTCAGCTAGAAATCCTAATTTTTTTCATACGTATAACAGTGATGGACGCTGTTCTATTAATAAATGTACTTGTTATTGTACTTACCATTTAATATTGCATTAACAGTTAGACGACAATGATATGGACACATTTGGAATATTATTGATCAGGTTTTGTACTGTCTGACAGATTTGGTGTGGGGAAGGAGTTCGTTGTGCCTTTAGTTTTTCCACAGTTTCAGGGCTTTGAAGGAGGAAGTTGGGCGAGTTTCGGGACATGGGGAATGTTTTCATCGAATAATATGTAAATGAAAAATATTGAAAGGCTAAGACTAGTTTGAAAGATTTTTTGTACTACAAACATCATTATCGCATTTTTTGATATTATCAGTTATGCGATAGAAACCCCATCAATAACATTCCAAATATTTTCATATTACACTCCTTACAATCAACTATACATATTCAGTGTGATATACCCTTTGTTACAGATTGTTGCAGTTCCCTAAACTTAAGACGGCCAGTGATACCAAGGGACAGGATCTAGAGGTTGCATTGTGTTCTCTTCTATTTTTGCGAGGTCTCCGCCTGTGTTCTGCTTTCTACTTGGGCACCAACCATGCCAATGCTGGTCTCTTCGATGACGCTGTTTTCATTTACCGTCGCTACTCTGCCAGCCAATTGCGTCTGTTACTGGTTCAGACGAAACACAAACAGAGCACGGCCGTCACGTACCAGACGTTGCTGGGTAGCAATAAAGACTTTTCGCTGAGCAAATACCAGAACTCCCACAACGCCGTTGATGGGGCTTGGCGCTCCTTCTCCATCAACGGTGAAATTCTGACCCGGGTTAAGTACTTTATCTACACCAACGCTCCTTTGAAATTGAAAGAGGACGTCGGCGCAAGAGACGTTTCGGATGATGTGTCCGATTTTCTTCTGACCAGTGGCGGCGCGCACAAATTTTCGTTGAGCGACGTGGAAGATGCGTTTCAAGACGAAAACAAGAAAGTCGCAGCTTCTTTCCTTGAGGATTTTACCCTTTGCCACGGACAAATGAATCATAAAACCTCAAATGATTTTATAGAAGAGGAAATTCGACAGATTCTGAAGACTGGTCCGAAAGACACGACAAGAATCCGTGTACAGTTAACATCACTCATAAAAGACTGGTGGGACAAACGTAACGAAGCCGAGTTCCAAACGAGGACATCTCCAATATGGAAGACAATTGTCAAGTCAAGACTGGAGAATATGAACTCAGAGACCGCCAAACTAGCGGAGAAGCACAGATTGACATTCGAAGAGAGTTCCGTCCAGGAACTCAAAAACATCCTGCGATCCTCGAGGTCGTTGGTTCTGCAGGTCAACAGTGTAGCGGAGGCAACCTTGGTTCGTCTCAAAACTTTCAAAGCCTTAGAGATGTCACTGATTCTCTCGGCCGAGTCAATGACCGAAGACGACTTAGATCAAGCGCTTGCCCTCTGGAAGACAGATTTCTGCGACGTTCTAGTGTTGGTTAAAGAATATGCCTGCGAACGCTTGGTATCAAAATTACTGAAAACGTTGTCGTTGCTAAATTCTCAAAAATGTTTGCTCTTGGTGAGCACAACAGAAGTTGATGATTCAGTTTGGACGAAAAGGAGCACAGGCATCTGTTGGGAAGACCTTGATACAGAGACTAAGGATTACATTCTAAATACTCCTGTGACATTCCAAGAATCTCCGGCTATTTTAAGTGATCTCATAGGCAACAGAGGCGATATCCTTTCACCAGAACATATTCTCCTGCTCTCACAAAGATCTGAAGATATCGTCCTTGGTAAGTCAGCGTTGAAAGATACGGTCGCCTGCTACCAGAATCGTTTGCTTACGAGAAAGACCTGTTTGAAAGAATCATTCTTTCAATTTATGAAGAAAGAGAAAGCAGCATGTGCAATTGACGCAATTCCAGAATGCGCGGACGGGCGAGGGTTGGAAGGAATTACTGTGGTGGACTGCGAAACCTTTAATAATCGTCGAATAATACCCAAACAAGGAAGTGAAAAATTGTACAAATTACGCGTGATTAACGATGAGTTCATTTACGAAGATTGCGTGGGTGAAGGGGCACTAAATATAGTCCGTAAGCACTTGTCCGATCACGTCACAGAGATAATCGAGAATATTTGGGAGGTCGAAGAGAAAAAGGTAGTTATCAACGGTTATCCAGGAATCGGAAAGTCGTCATTCGTCACAGATATGTGCTTACGATCCATCAAGAGAAGACCTTTCGAGTGGGCCGTCAGACTGAACATCAGAGAGCACAGAGACCTTCTGAAGGACCTTAAAAGGCAAGTACAGTTTATTCTAATATTCTCTTAAAACGATTATTACAGGTCGCGAGTCTGTAAACAACGAATAAAATCATTTTTATGCATTATTTTTCCTGCTGAACATTACACTGTGCACCTGTACTTCTTAAATATAAACCTTACTTGGTGCATTAAAATCTACTTTCAGGAGGCCACCACATACCTACAAATTCCAAATAAAATATCAGAGACAAATGCCCTACCGACTTTGTAATTATAAGTTAATTAGATTTTCTTGTCAAAACAACACGGTTAATGATATCTTTTATTAAACAAATGTAAAAATTAAAGAACTGAAGTTAGTAGATAATGAGGTAGCACATCGATTCGTGAAGGCAGTTACAGTTTCAAGACACAACATGGAAGGATTTCAGTTAGAGTCTAAGAAATGTTGAACAGCTACGAATAATGCTTGATTGATCGTGACTTGTAATATTGTCCAAATGTAAGTTACTTTGTAAACATTAGATGCAAATCAAGAACGTATCAGTCTGAAACAAGAATTCCTCTGGAAGAGCTTCGCTTTTATAATTATTTTTGTGATTTAATATCCCAATCAAAAATTTTCTCTCTCACACAAAATATTCATTTTACAAATTATTGTTAGTCTTGATTATCTTCAAATCTCCCGAATATGTGTTCATACATACTTAAAACCGAAGAAAGAGACAAAAGATGTAAGGATCTAGAGAATTAAACAAAGTGGGAATTGTTTTTAAGACAGTAGTTTGTTTCGGGAAACAGATTGCATTGAGTTGTTTGAATACAACTAATCGTTTAAAAATTTATTTTTTCGTCAAACAAAATGTTTTTATTTTAAGTTCGAAAAACAATAAAGTAGCAGTTTATTGTTTCCTATTCAATGTAATTTGCATGGTTTCATTCTTATTGCCTGTTACTCCTTCGATTTCTCACAAAATGAAAGGATTATTTTAAGTGATACAACGTTCATAATATGCAATCTACTAATTATTTTCTTCCCATAAATAATAATTTTAAGCTATATTCTGAAAAAGTCACCACATAGGTGTGACTTCTGCTCGACTTTTAATCGCCTTATTTATGGTCGCTCATGTTTCAGGGAAGGTTTCATCGACAGAAAGATCACAACAATACTGACAACGATGTACCTCGGTCAACAAGGTACCGGCTGCACCTTGGAGGAGACTTTGCTACTGCACGCCCTCAACGAAATGGGCAACGTCACTCTATTAGTAGACGCTGTAGACGAGAGTTGTCCTGAGTTCGAAGATACATGCGTCGAATTATTACGCGCCCTTGATTCTGAAGTGCGATACCAGAAGCTACTGGTTACTACAAGACCAGTCACTTGTCAGGAAGTCGAGGATACCCTGAATGTTCTGGCTTTTGAACTTCCGGGATTCAGCCCAGCTCAGTTGACCCGTTTCCTCCAGGAATACTGCGCTTTCAAAGGGTTTTCTAGAAGCACCTCTCAGATTTCCCAAATGATGAGTTTGGCAGGTAAATGCATGCAAGTGCCGTTATTGGCTCGGATGGCTGCTGAGGAAGGAGTCGTCGACTCGTTTCTACGGACCGAGCTGTTCCGGATCTTCGTCGAGAAGGAGGTAGAGAAATTCCTCACAGAGAAGCTCCGTGTCAAGCCTACTCAACTGGGATACCAGGAGAATTTCTCCAACCAGAAGCAATCACAGAATGAGAAATTTATGAGCCTCGCGGTGAAGAATCTGGTTGACTGCGGAGATCTGTTAACTTTGAAAATCGATACGTCGGGAATTGTCAGCAATCTGAAAGACAGTAAGTCGGATCTAGTGGTGTCTACAGGAGAGAATGTGGCGTTTGTACACAGAAGTTTCGATGAGTTCTTTCTGGGCATGTGGTTGAGCCGCCATTGGCCCGAAAGTGGTGTATCAGAGCTCTGTAGAAAGTTACTGTTTCAGAGAAACTTTGAATTCGTACGCGAGTCCTTCGAGAGTTTCCTCGTCCAGAACAACGAACTTCATAAGGCTGTATCTCGAGGAAACTCTGATGCCGTCTCAAAGATATTGAGGGTTAAAGGTATGGGTTGTGCTCGACATTCCAGGGACGGAGGGCAACGAAATGTCTTGCATGTAGCAGCGACCGCTTCTAAGGGAGATACGGTGCTGTGGAATCTACTCTTGGAATATGGAGCACTCCTGGACGACACCGATGGAGTTTTGGCGTGGACTCCTCTGCAGTACGCCATCATGGCTTCAAACTGGACCTTCTCTGAATACCTTCTGGAGAAAGGTGCCTCTGAGTGTAGTATGACGGTTTTAGACGACGATGAATGTGCCTGTAGAGTCTTGGCGAAATCGTGTAGCGAAGGACGTGTACGATTGGCGAAGCTAGTACTACATAAACGACCGGAGTTGTTGAGGAATGTGCTTCAGGATGACGGAAATACAGCGTTACACCTTGCCGTAAGATCGGGCAATGTTGATCTGGTAAAACATTTGCTGGACTTGAAGGCCAGTGTCACGGCGGTCAACCACAGTGGACGCCACGCCGTGTCCGAGGCTGCTTTCTACGGACACACGCTTTTGTTGCGCCTCTTCCACGCGAGGAAGGCACCGATGTTAGTGGGAATCACGACCCCGCTCCACTGCGCCGCCTCTAAGGGTCACATGGAGGCGCTAGAGTTCGTTCTGGAGGAGGTGAACTTGGATGTAGACGTGGAGGAAGTTGCAGAAAGCAACACAGCGCTTCAGGAGGCTGCGGAAGACGGCAGCATCGACGCCATGAAACGACTGATGAAAGCAGGCGCCAATGTGAACCACAAGAACTCCTACGGCAGCACAGCACTGCATGGCGCCTGCAGGAAATCTCAGATAGATGCCGTCAATCTTCTGCTGCAGAGGGGCGCCCTTGTTAACTCCAGGGACGACTATGGAAAGACGCCGTTGGCATTGGCCAGGATCCCGCTGATACAATTAGCAGTCAAGGAAGCTGGTGGCTACACGTAACTACGAAGCTCATCAAGACTTAATTTCGATATAAAATTTGCAACAATAAGTGAGTGAATAGTATCGCTGAAATTTTGACGCTCTGATGATATGCGGGTTACAGAAACCTTATAAATACTGATAATAAAAATGAATGTTTGACTGACAAATGAGATTTGCTTTTCACTGTGTTACTATCGTGTTTAAGTAATCCTTTGTCTGTGATAAATAAAGTGGATTGTTTGAGAGTTTAATTTAAATTATTTACAAAACATTTGACAATAAAAGCATTTAAAAGAATTTCAATATCCATAAAATACTTAAACTTTATCATTAATGAATCAAATGTTATTTTTCATGAGATTAGGATCCAACTTTTTGGTCTTGGTAATATAGTTCGGTACCTCTTTTCGGCCCCCTGTTGGACCTTTTATATTAGCCAAATAACGTGAGATGAAAGTGAATCAGTTCTTGATTTTCTTGTCATAACATTGGGAATGAGAGTAGTATTCAGACTTCTCTAATTAACACAACTACTTATTTCATGAACTCACAACTTAATAATTCCAAAACAGTCTTAACAACATAATTTTTTTTTAATTTTTCAATGTTATAACTTTTATCTGTTTTCATTAAAGCAATTGATGATAACCTGTCAGATTGTGCTGTTCAAGTAAATTTATTTTGTAGAAAAATACCTATCACAAAATAAAAAAAATAATTTATTATCAGACACTACTTGTACATGATCATTTCATATGCTAGACAAACATTAATAAAGTAATATAAGTAACCTTTAAATTGAAATTATAAAATCATGAAAGAAAGCTTCCTATTTATAATCTGATATGATGTCAAATATTGTCTTAAAACATATTTAAGATATTAGCTCAGTATTGAGTTACCAGTAAAATCACTCACTGAGGCATGTAAGAGGTTTGTCACAATTGAGAAATAGAAATAAAAAATCTTTATAATATGAACTTTACCAGTATATTATTTTATAACTTAAAAAGCATAAATTGCTAATCCAATCTGAATTTGGTTACAGGAAAGAATATTTACCTGACAAGGCTTTCTAATCATGTGGTATTAGGAACGTAACCCAAAAATAATATATCTCACAGAATGTTTAGTTTAAAACTTTAGTTTGAGTAGATTAGAAATATTCTAGTTCTTTTCTTATATATCTAACACAAATAATTCCAAATCAACGCCAAAGGAATCTTATTAAGGTCAACCATTTTCCTCAAACATGACAAAAAAAAAAGATTGACATTCCACATAGGTTCATTTTACATAAATTCCTTTTTTCAGTTATGTGTAATATAAAGATAATGTGACTTGAGTCATCAAGTTAATTAGGATGGAAAAAAAAACAAAGTATATGTGCCTTACCCAAGTGTTACAGGTGAAGTTTACAAGAAAATTGCTATTGAAAAGTTTTCTTTAGCCATTAATAGGTCATCTCCATTGGACTGCAAACTGTACAGAGCTAGTTCTTAGCATAAAATCATTTTAGAACCTCCTCCCAAGTTTCTCTCTCACACATTCAAGGAATGGTTCCAACAAAGGAAGAAAATGTGAATAAGATGCAAGAAAAATGACAGTTCAGAACTGGAAGATATAGAAAATAAATAAGATTAATTTTTAAAAAAACTATTATTTTTTAAGTTAAATAGTAAACAAATCACCAATGGTAAATTCAACTATTACTTAATTGGTTATGGTTAATAGCTCTTCACTTGATTTCTGAAAAATTAGTTTAATTAGCATACAAATAAACTATGTTGTGATGAACTTCCAAACACTATGGGCAGAAAGTTATAAAATAATAGAAGTGTATGATATGTAGTTTTTAGGCAATAATTTTGATTGGAAGGATATTATTATTGTCCTTACAAACAAAGTTCAGCCACCTATACTTTTATAATTAAACCCAATAATCAATTAAACTCATGATAAATATCAGCCACCTATTTGCATCCAGACGTACACATTTTAAACTTGAAAATTAAATGTACTTGTGGAAGAGTTGATAATCAGTGATCATTACAATGAGAGGAAACTATCTTTTTAATTAAAATATTTTATAAAGCAGCTTAGTAATATAAACAATTTCATACTTTAGCTAACTATTCAATTATGTGTTTAATGGAATTTGTCTATCCTAAAATATGGCTTGCATAAGACTTGCTGAAAGATTACAGAAATAATGTGAATAGTGAGCAAAACCTGTGAATCAATTAATCTATTATGTATGATTATTGTTCAAATACGATTGATAGGTACAGATGATTTATATAGTATCACAATAATATTACTTTAAAATTAAAAATTTATGTCTGATTGAAAATTAATAATAATAAAGTTAACCAAATACAGACAAAAAGCAGTGATAATATAAATACTACACAATGTTTCTAGAAGCCTTGTTCACCTCTTCAGGTGCAGAAAAAACAAGAGGTTAGAGTGACACAACTGCACTACTCAGTTGAAAAAACTCAAAAGCTTTTGAGAAATAGTTGTTGGATCATGGTAGTCAGTGAATAATATCATTATGTTAATCGTATCTTCTACACTAATACAATGAAGTATTTCCTCAAATGATTGAGGTTAAATAATTTGATGAAAATAACAAAACCAGCATATTTGTTATTATTTTATTAGTTTACTTTTTCAAATGACGTTATAATGATTTTGAAAAATAGGACTGTTTTAAATAATAGACAATCACATTCTATAACAGGATCTCCTCTCTATTAATTACTAGTGAAACTTTACTTAATTTATGTGCACATAAATAAAGATGACTTTAAATATATAAATTAGTTAAATACTATCTAAATATACTTTTGAGAATATTGTGGTTGTTGTTTATTATTAGAAAGCTTCAAGAGTATAGGAAAATATTTCAGGATGTAAATTAATGAAAGAGATATTATTAAAATGAAGGAAGAAATATATCAGTGGGAAAATGTTATATTCGTGAAATGTTCTACAGTTGTTAAATTTCCAAATTTCTCCACTTTGAAATTATTTTATAGGCACTTAATCCCCAAAATCCCACTTTGTGATGCTCAATTCTTAGAACAATAATATTTAATTATTCTAATACACAAGTTTTTTTCTATTTTCAACTAGTTTGACTAAGTGTGAATCATATAAAGGATCAAAGCATAGTGCTGGACCCTTGAGTTGGATGCTTTGTCCAATTTTAATGTTTTATAAATGTTTGTTGTAAATATTTATATCCAGTTCATGGATTAATTATAAATTTGAATAAAAAATATTCATAGTACGAATTACTTTTGTAATGTCTTTACTTCGGAAGTATTATATTTGTGTGAAATATCATTTCACAGTTTTAAATAATTGTGGTTATGCTTACATGTACAGGATAATAACCTGAGATAAATTTTCATATAGAAGGACTCATATTTTTTTAAATGATAGTAATGTGAAATAAAACTCAATCAGTGATTAGATAACATTAGATACATTTGTGTTTGCCAAATGAAGTCAAATATTTTCTGTAGAGGCCACCGCAATATAGGAGAATAATAATTTATTCAGAAATATGTTACCTATATTATTGTTCACACTAACCATTAGTCATAGATTTTTACAAACTGTAATACAGCAGTTCATTGATCCAATTGTACAAGCTGAGGTGACACATGAAATTATTATAAAAATAACAGTTAATTCATATAAATTGTTTTACCTATAATATATTAGTTTAAATAGAAAAATCAAACTCTTAAATAGTATAGTACAGTATTAGACCATATTCCGTAGACTCTGTAGATAAGCCGGGCTTCAAGAATGTGGAATGAGACACAAATTGTATATAATTCCAATAGTATCTCACAATTATATACATACATAATACATTTATTTTACATAGGATATTATTATAAACAAAACCTCGGTAAGTTCTTTTTTGAATTTGATATTATTATGTTTAATGATGTGTGGGACCTTGTTAAATATAGTAATACCATTAAAATGGATCATTAAAATTAATCAGTTGATGATGACTTACCATGTTTGTGAAAGTTCTTCTTAATAACTTGTATTGTGATTGTGCACATCTGGTTGCAAGTTTATTAAAGTGAACATTCCAATTTAAATTACTATCCACCAATAATCTTAAGAATTTTGAACTATCAATTTCACAAATTTTATAATTTTGTGATCTTATTTCTATAGACTTAAGTGATAATCCATTATCTGAAAACCAGTGAAGTAGATGACTGAATGTACCATTTGCTACGTATTCTAATGTCTCATGTTTTTTTAAAATGCTTGTTCATCAGCAAACAGAATAAATTCAGAGAAAGGAATCACAGGTTTTGTTTAGCAATTTATGTACGACAGATAGAGGAATGGGCCTTGTTTAACCCCTATCTTTGTTTGTCACCACTCAGAATCAGAAGCTTTATCAGAAGGTACATTGTTGAGAGTTAGCCTTTGTTTCCTGTAGCTTAAATATGAAGTGAAGCAAGAATTATATGTTTCAATAATTCAACGATGAAGATACATTCAACGATATTCAAACTACTTCGAAAATGAATTTAGGTATTTGACCACCAGTAGTTAGACACAGATAAGGAATAGAGCAACAATTTGAAATTGTGAACAGAATGCAAGCTACGCAAAGGAGTACAAATATGGAAAGAGCCATGCTGGTGACGACTAGACATAATAAAGAAGTTATTTTGTGAGAAGTTGGAAGAAAGTATGAATGTGAGATATTATACAAGAAATTTGAATAGGGAACAATCATGATAGCTGAGAGCTTAACTCATTTGGATTTTCATTTGCACTGTATCAAATGTATTAATAAGATTTGTTCACAGAAATGTGAGGTTCTTTAGATATTTGTCTTAATTAATTTACAGAATTTAATTAAAGTTAATCTTTCAATATTATTTTTGTCTTTGAGAATGCCAGTAGTAGATAATTAAGAAATACTATTTTTAATTTTCCTTACTATTTTTTCCTATGTTTATTTTTGGGGGGTTGCATTTAATTAATAACGTGAAGGAGAGCTTCTATACAATTATAGACGAAATATTAAAATGAAATTTAGACATTTCAGAGTTTTCAAATTTGGTGGCTTATTATCAAGGAAATATGTTATTAATATTTTATGTACTTAGGGAAAATCCAATCTGAATTATCATGTGTAAATGCACCATAAGAATGCAATTCAACAAGCTTTTGAGCTCCATTATCGAAAAAAAAATCCATCAAAATTTTCGGAACGGAGAAGCCTATAGATATTCAATAATCGACTAATTAAGTGCCCGTTGCAGAAATAAGTCGATATCGTTACTACCGAAGATTCCCCAGAGGAAGCCCGCCAGCGTTATGCTGAGCATGCATCCGTGAAATTCCTTCATGAGAATTAACGGTAAGATAGGACAAACTGTAAACAACAAACAATTTGATTTTACCGGAAAATCTGGATCGGAATTGTAAACCACCGTTGTCCTCACTTAAAGAACTTATAAAAAGCTCAAAACCTTTTGAGATTGTCAGCTGTATTGAGCGGTTGTGTCACTCTTGGCTCTTGTTTTTTAGCACCTGAAGAAAGGCACAAAATTTCAAGAAACGTTGTGTGGAATTTATATCATAACTTCATTTTGACTGTCATTTGGCTACTTTAAATTATTGTATTCAAAACAGACGTATTATATTCTCATTTCAACTTATAAATATCGGTTAAATAGGTTTATTCATCATATTTAAATAATTTCTAATTCAATCTGTAATTTTGCATAAATTCCTTACATCTATATTATAATAACGTATATATGATATTTAAATGAGTATAAAAACACTTAAATTTAAAAGAACTTATTGGATAAAAAGGAAACAATATAAATAAATTATATTATCATTTATCTCAGGATTAATGGTTACAGTTTGGATACTCTTCCAGTAAGAAAGTAGAACTACATCCCAATCATTAGTCCGTTATTTAGAGGTATTACTGTTTTTAGAGAAACTGTCAGATTTTGGGGCCAGTTTGTAAATTTTCACATTTGGTTTTATTTTGTCGTGAGAAAAGTAAATATCTGGTTCGAAGAAAAAATTAATGAATCATCTACTTTCTTCTAATAAATGAAATTGCCTGTATGTGTATGTTCTGCATACAAATCTACACCATGGAGGAAATATCACCAAATTTCGTACACGTGTTCTTTGCGAACAGGAAATAAACACTGTCTACGATCGCCAGGGACGGGGGTGGAAATTTTTAAAAATTGTTAAACGGTTATTTTTGGGTCGAATAAATATTTTTAAGGGTAAAAGGGATTTATATTATTTTTATCGATGTTCTTTGTGTATAATTTAAAACCCTTTCGGCATAGGAGAAGAGCACCCTTATGGGTAGGTTGTTACAAGTAAATATCACGAAAACAACCAAATTTGGAATCAAATCTTGGGTTATGGATGTTGCTGAGTTTCATGATATTATAAATCCCGGTTAAGTTGTAGGTATACGTCCAAAAAAAAAGGGGGATTGAAGGGAAAAACAATTTTACGTGTACACATTTAAAAACGTATAGTCATATTTTGTACAAATAACTTACTTTACGAAACAAACACTTTATTGGTATAACACCTCAATCACCTTTAGAGGTGCGGTTGGAAGGCGTGGCATTTTAAATTCATTCTATATTACAGGGAGTATTTTTTATACTTTTAGCGTAACGTATTTTTGTGACACTTCGGGACTATTTTTCGCCCTCTTAAGGTTCCGGGAGTCTGGTTCCCTTAAGATACCGGGAACATTTTTTAGTCTATTAGGGTACGGAGTTTCTTTTTGACCTTTTTTTACGTCAAAGAACTTTTTAGTCTTTCTTAAATAAGTATTTTAGATTCTCTTAACCTACCGGGAGTGCTTTTAACTCTCTTAAAGAACCGAAAGTAATGTTTTACTCTCTTAAAGTATGGCAAATAATTTTGTTACTTTAAGGTAACAGGAGTATTTTTTACATTTTTCAGTTACATGAAAAAAAACTCGCTTAGAGCACTGAGGGAATAATTAGCTCTCTTAAGGTAGAGCGTGCAATTTTTTGGTTTGTATTTAGGTTCCGAGAATATTTTTTAGAAGAGTAATTTTTATAATATTTGATATTGGGAGTGTTCATACTTCTCTGAAAGTACTGATGTCTTCTGATTAAATTAGCATTCCGTCTGCATAGGAACGATAATTCAGTTCTTGACTAATAGATTAATGTGGAATTAAATACGTTTTCGGGCTTATATAAATAAATACCTGGGCAACTCCGGGCACCCAGCTACTAATTAAATAAAATAGCCAAATAACAGACCAAATCAGGTAATAATATAAAACCACATATGTCCAATATCAAACTTTCCAGCGATAAACAAGCAGTAGTCTCCAAACATTCATTTGATTTGCAAAATGCTAAGATTTTATGACACTGGGTACCACTCCAGAATTAATGCTTCACATTAATTTCGGTGATGTTGGATTTAACGTACAAACTGATATTAAGAAACTCAATAATTATTATTATTAAGCCATTGTCGCTTTGCTGTAGAGTTTGATAACTGGATTGCGTGGTTGTGGCGTACTCAGTGCTCTTGTGATTTTAATCACCTGACGAAGGGGACAATGATTACAGAAACGTAGAGTGGAATTTATATTATTCCAATTCTTGCTTCTTACTTGGCTATTTTATGTAATTAGTATATTTTTACTACAGGCGTATTATATTTTAATTTTAAAAAAATCAATGTGCTGCATCGTCACTTAATAAAGTGGCTAAAATGTGTATATTGACTGAGTAATTGCTAATAAAAAGAATGTTTCAAATTTATAATATGAAAATCGTTCAGGAAGTTGTTTTCCCTCTTTTCCCATTGTCTTATAAAATTCTTGATTTGATTTGTGAGTTGTTTTTACAGTCGCTATAAGTTGGAGCGGATTATTTTCAGTCACCTCTTTTCGTTATGCGGAAATACATATAAGAAAGAGGCAATGAAGGACGTCTGCGATGTCTGAAGAGACGCTGAGAACCGTCAGGTGCGGCGAAGATAGCTGCTATCGGCTGCAGCCCTCCGCTTTGCGAACTTCAGAACAGCTTCTCCCGGATTTCCTCTATTTTTAACGACCCTGAAAGTTAAGTTCACGATACTGTGACCGTACTGACGAAGATGCTGCTTATTTGTAGAAGTTTTATTACCGAGCGGAATACCAAGTTGTCCGCAACTCGCGAGATTCGCAGTAGCTAAAACCTTCCCGTCTAGAATACGGAATTGCCCTTTGGAGACATCACGTCTGAAAATTATTTAAATAATTTTGGCGGTTCAGACCAAAAACTATTATACTCGGGGATGGATTACAAACTTAATTATTTATTGAAAACAGGAAATCCTCTTCGAGAATCCTTACAAGTATAACTTAAATAAGAGTAGTTAAAATTTCAGAAACTTAGTGCAAAAAAATTGGATACAATATATACAAAAATAGTTTAAAAACAGTGGCTTGCTTTCGACATTCATGTAACCTTTGTAATATGAATAACTCATCAATTTCTTTTTAATATTATATTATCAAAACTATTAAACATACTGTAATATACAAACGAGAGGCGTTTAATAAATAAAAAACTAATCAACTTTACAAACAAAATATTTATTATCAATTATTTAACACAATTACACAATTTAAATATATCTCAGGGTCTCTACTGGGTTCGATAATGGCGAATCATTATATTTATAATCTTATCAACAATTTACAATTACTTCAAAAGAAAGGTTACTTGTCAATTAAATCGGAATGAAATTTATTTGCGAACGAAGTTAAACTAAAAAGATTGACTCTAATTAACAAATTTTAATTAATAAGAGAAGAACGAAATCTGACGGCTATCTTTTAATCAGGTTTACATAATTAGTTGTTTTGTAATTTTTTTTTACTCACGTCTGCCCAGCATTCCAGGATACTTTTAATTGTCGAAACACTACGGCAGGTTTTACACTGCTTCTAACCACAGATTCTAAATCAATATTTTTACATCAAAATCAGGAACCCGGATGATCCACCTTCGTCCTCTTGGTAGACCGCTTGCATTGGGTGACTTCTGCTAACTCTGCTCAGCTATGTGCACAAAACTGTTTTGTGCTTAGCAGGTTTCGTCGTTATACTCTAGTCAATGTTTTGTCTTGAGCAAAATGTTCAGGGACCAATCAACTCTGTTAAATGCTAATTCTCAATATTTCTCTGCAAGCTGCAAACTGCTCTATCGTTCTCCAATTAACAGTTATTATTCGACGACGTCCCACCGCAAACTTTATCTCGTCAAACCTTGCGAACTGAACTTCTCAATATCTTAATGCGAACTCGACTTCTCTATATCTTAATGCGACCTGCACTTCTCAATATCTTCCGGCCAACTGACTCCCGTCTCGCAATTTTATCGCGCATACCCCATTTTGCGGGCTTTCCGACAAAGGAAACAATGCTTGGCTTGTCTATTGTTGTTCTGTTCTGGACCGCCACCACAAAGGATTTCTCTAACAATTTATATTTTCAATTTCTCAATTAATGTCTTAATTAATTGGCATTACAATACATATAAACCTTTTTAATAGACAAAAAGTAATTTATGCACTTCTCACCCGAGGGTGGAAATATATAAACATGCTAAAACGGCCGATATTTAAGTCGCATAAATATTTTTGGAGGTCAAAGAGATTGATAGTGTTTCTACCGATATTATCTGTGTATAATTTTAACCCCTTACAACATGGGAAAGGAGCACCCTTAGGGACGTTACAAGAAAATAACGCGAATATAACCGAGATTGGAGTCCAGTCCAGGGTTATGAAGGTCTCCGAGTGTAATTATGACATTAAACTTGTCATTTAACACCCAGGGGTGGGGGTGGAAATTTTGAAACATGCAAACACGGTCGATATAAATATTTTTCAGGGTTAATTAGATTGATAGTATTTTTACCGATGTTATCTGTTTGTACCATGTACTAGTCTGTAAGGAAAAATTAATGAATAAATAAGCTTCACTTAACCATGTAGTCTCTAATTACCTCTATAGTAGATGCGACTTAAAATAAATATAATATAAAAAAATCAATATAATTATTATTAATTTTCATCCTAAATAAAACTACTAATATTTCAAGCTAACTATTTACACCGTTGTTTTAATATATTATATTATTTATGTACAATAATTGTCATTATATTTAATATTTGAACATGTCTTCATATATTTTTATTTTATTGTTACGACAATAATTGATCCAACCTATGAAAGATGACCATAAATATTGTTCACGTAATTTTTATAATTTTTTTTAAAATAATTTTTTTTTTCAGGAAGACATAAAAAATTAATTTACAGGAGCGTGTACTTGTATACGCTAAAAGTCATGTCTGTTCAAATCACAATTATTCAATAAACAATCACTGCAAGACTCTGTTTTGTATTCAGCCTGTTAACGTAACACGTGTTAACTTCTATACAGATCAAAATAGGCTGCAGTTTACTTTTTTTGAGTTTTGTCAATTGAGTTGTGCAGTTTTATCACTCTAGGCATTTGATTTTTTTTAGTTTTCTTAGCAGTTGAAGAAATTAACAAGGTTTCCAGAAAACATTTATATAAATACTTATTTTGCCTGTATTTGACTTTCTTTCATATTATTAATTTTCAAAACAGACGTCAGTTTTTCATTTTAAGATTTATTTAGTATATGAGAACTCAGAATACTCTAAAACAATTTTTAAAAATATCACTAGTTATAAGCTAATTTACTTAGTACAGTCTATACAAATGAGGTATTTTAAACTTATTAAAGATATCTTTTCGAGAAAAAATGATTTGTTTATTGACATAGCGTTACCGGTAAATGTCTACGTCTTAAATTGTCCTGTCTCTGAAGGTGATAAGTTATTCTGGGAAATAGTCATACATTGCGTTTCGCAGATTAAGTAAGTGCTTGAGCATCTATCATGTGGTTTCTCTGCGTTCTTGTTCCATTGCACCGGCTTGAATTTCCAAACATTTATTTGTTACAAACTAAATTACGTATTCCATCCGAGCTTACCCGACAGACAACAAATTCACATGAACCGCTCATAGAATCAGAGACTCCTCTTTCACATTCATGTTGATTAAGAAGTAGGTGAACGTTTTTTAAAATTCAACCTACAGGTCACAAAAACTTCAAACACAATTTTGATCATTAAATACGAAAAAGTTACCCCACATATTTCGTTTTCACTTCCAAACTAACATCATATTATTACTTTTCAGAAACACGTTTATTCAAAATTCTTCTGAGACGGCGTTTTGTATTAATGACTGAAAATCTGTTGAAATAAATGTCGGTTTTATGACATACTATAACTTAAACGGAGTCCATCAACTTAAATCATGGAAATGAACAAAAACGTTAATCCGGCTCACTATTCGTTAGCTTCTCTTTGCGATGCTCGAAATACTTACACCAACAATAACACTTCCTACTTTTACTACGAAGGCACCGTTTTGTTTTACTGCCGCTCGTAGGATAGAAACTTTCTTATTCGCTTACCTTGTTCCCAAATTACAGAGAAAAGTTTCTAAGCAGGAAATTGTAATCCGTATGCCTTATGACATGCTCCATTAATGTTTATAATTTTACGACAGTTTGAGCATTATTAAGAAACTAAATGAAGACATAGGAGAATACGATATATTAAACATGCAAATTACACTTATGAGAAAAAAATATTCCGCGAAGTAAGAAATTAACATTTGACAATACATGGGCTTGCTTAATACATTGATTAATAATAGACTATACAGTTTAACTAAAAACCTTTACTGTAGACAGGAAACTATGGAAACAATGGTCCTTCTTTCCGAATAACAATATTTTAATATAATTGAACATAGAAATTATTTGGAAGGCGGCATGGAATTTCCCGTTTTCAGCGAAGATCATATCTCCAAAACTTCCCAAAATTGTTTGCTACAATTAACGTGATAATAATCTTATATCATATCATTCCTGTAGTTCTTTAAGTATGATTGTGTAGTGCCGAACGTTATTAAATACGATTGATATATTATCGTAAAAGGGCGGAGAATGCTAATATTAAATTAAATATACCGAAATTTTAGATATACATACGTTATGATTTTGGATTGCGATGTTGGCCACTCTCGTTTAGTTTTGCAAACAAAACAAATGATGTCGGCATTTGGTTATTTGAGTAAAGTTGCTGCTAATGAAATTTATCCATAATATGAATGAAGTGGGTCCTGTTTCCATTGCATTACACTGATTTTTTTTAGGGTAACAGGCTACATGAGGGTAATCCACATGGTGGCAACTCCCCTTTAATAGTATAGGAAGGGATTTGAAAGGGAGGATGTGGAAGGGTAGAGGAAGGTAGCCAAGGTAAACTAGGGCCCCCGGGCTATAGTTTAAGGATCCTACCCGGTATTCGCCTAAAAGTAATGCAGGGAAAACCCTAGAAAAACCTGCATCAGGTAGGTAGGGCATTGGGTACTTGTCCCACGCCCTTCCGATAGCGGGAGAAGAGTTTGCTGTGTGGACGCAGCATTACCTTCTCCTTACCTCGACCAGTTTAGGAGGCAGCTGGCCGAATTTTCCAATGGAAACAGAGAACAACTCTTACCGTATGCCCAAGGTCTGTGACCCCGGAACATACACCTCTCAAAACAGGCCGAGGTGCCTCGGCTTGTGGGAACCTTAGTTCAAAAACTGAGAGAGGAAAAGGCATCCCCAAAGGTAGCCCCTTCGTGTCTCTCCTACAAGGTTCTGCCTGCGAGAGATCATCCCTGGCAGGAACTGCCTGCGAGAGAATAGCCCTCGCAGACAGCTAGCTGCTTCGGCATTACACTGATAAGTCACCATCAGCTTAATATCATTTGGTACTCAATACAGCTGCGATTCGACAAGTCCCAGGTAGGTTTCCGGAGTTGTATTGAACAAATGTTTACGAACAAGTCACGAAATTCCATTAAATTACAGACCGGAGATTAAGAGGCAAGCAACTAGCGTCCTAGATGTGTTCCATTGGGTAAATTTCAGCAAATTTGGTATCCAAAACATCACCGTGAGTTCACTATCATTTTCATCAAACCACGTTGGAAAGACCCTGGCCTTATGACACGCCGAAAGACGCCATCGAAAGTAAGCTGAACGATGTGATCCGAAAACTTATGATGCTTGCACCAGCATTGTAGTCTGCTATCAGACTATACTGCTGTAAAGAGCGGGTAATACTCAGTCCTCCACGTTCTTATATGGGGCGTGCACCGTCCAAGACATTCTCGCATACACTTGGTTTCAGCTTCCTTGAACAACTTTCGATAGATGCTGACGACAGTAGCACGGGAACAGCCTATCAGCTTCGCTGTTTCCAAGATGTTCGTTCCCAAGAAATTTTTGTCAAAGGGGCTTATTTCTATGGATTTCACCAATTTCGTAAAGTATTGTTGCTAAACTGATTCCTCATTCATCTGTGCTCCACTTATATATTTATCTTTTCGCGTCAAGACACCAGATCATTTGACAATGATGAGGCAAAACATTATGCTCCTGTGTATGAAAGTGAAAGAATCTGTAAAATATTATATTTGTGATATTTATGATACTCCATTGAAATGATAGTTTCCAGTGTGATCTGTAGGTGGTAACTATATTCAATTCTCACCCATTACCAGATTTCATAATTGAGCTTTAAGCGCGTTACTCTTTCATTACATGGTGTATGCTTCGGACATGTGTACCAGAAAGATGGCTATGGTAGATACTAGGTTCAATTATTAAACAAACTGAAGTTTTAGAAAGCTACGGAGATTTGGTGCATAATGAAAATATTTTGAATTATAAATTAATTTTGTATTATTCATCGTCAGGATGTCAATTATTCACAGCTTGAAAGTAAAACATCCTGGCATTATTTACATGATTGTTTGTGTGTTCAGCTCCAGAACAACTGTCTATGTAATATACGGTAAGACTATCAGAAAAGGCTAAATGAGGTAGATTTGCAATGCAACAGCATGGAGAAACTCTCCTTTTGAAATTATTATAAACATAATTCAACTAAGAAATTGGCAAATAGGCTCTTCAAGTGTTTCATTTCTTTAGCCGGTGAATCAGAACACCCAGCGCGATTACGTATACAGCAACAGTTTAAATCCGGAGGTGAATTCTGATGAAACTGATTACGTATACAGCTGCTATTTTGTTGTAAAAACGGTTAAATGTAAACTCCGCCCTAGGGATACGAGGTAACATGTCCTAACATTAAAGGCGTTTTTACAGTAGGTCATAACAGTAACGCGGTTTTCCAGCAGATTACTGCGGAGACGTGCCGCTTCTATAAACACAAAACTATAAAAATAAATGCTTATTACTCGTAAGCGCCTCCTCCAAGAATGATTCATATTTATAGGCACTCGAGGATTCCATCTCGTTCGAATAACTAGGAGCTCTCAAGAAAGGGTGCGATTGAGAAATATAAGGAGACTGCTAAGTTCAGTGGCTAAAACAAGTAGAGTTACGCCTACTGCTGAATTACATATATATTTAGTAAAATAGTAGATGATTTAGAACAGTTAATTCTTCATAAATGATATATAATAATATGTAACTGCCTGAGGTGAAATGGTTATCCTTCCCTAACCATTGACCTCTTGACCGCATATCTAATGTATATATTTTCATTCTGATTGATGACTCTGATGAGATATTGTAATTCACATGTCCCGTCGACATTCTCAGTTAATTTCCCACCTGCAGCACTGAACTCTGACGCTAATGGAAAATACTACCGACAAAAAATACATTTAACATTAATTTGTCGAGATATTGAGTAACAATATTCGCGGTGTAAGGCGTGCACTATCGTGGTACAGATTCCATTCGATTTAAATGGCGTTTTTTTTAGAATTTACAGCTAATTATGTAATACAAAAAACCGTTAATCGCATTATGTTCTTTCTCTGACAATGCATACGTCTTTTAAAACACTACAACGTAATTTATACAAATTATTTCAAGTATTGGATACCGCAATGCGAAGTAATCTAATAGCAAAATGGAAGTGTATAGTATAATAGTCACATAAAAGTGACAGTTATTTCAGAATCTAATCCTGAAATAACTTGGATGAAGAATAAAATTGATCATTTAACAGAACCATTATTCTCCATTGTTTTGCGCTACAAAGTCAAAATAGTCGCGCAAAACACATTTATTAGGAGGAATTGTAAGCAAAGTTCAGTGCATTAAATTTTCGCTTACAGAGCAATAAAACGCTCCGAACATTAATCTTGCCGTGCCCTCTGCTATTTTTATGGGCAACTTTCACACAGATAGTACGCAAAAAAAACGAAAGGAAAGGTAGAGACTTTTATTTCGTTCTTGAACTACTAAAAAACTTACGTAGTAAAATTTAATAAACTCAATCATTTATGCAACATTAAGAAGTACTTAATATTTTGTTGCGGGAGAAGTATTAGTTTCCGATAAAGTATAACTTTATTAATTTCAAACAAAATGAATAATTAAAAGCAGGAGGAAAGTTATTGTTATCGGTTTTTTAACTAAGATAATTCAGAAGGCAAATACAAATGTTACATAGGTCTATGCGATTATACACTGTAAATAAAAGGGGTATATTTTTCTTCATCCTTCACTTTGCTGTAAGTTGTCCATTTCTTGCAACATATTTTCCAAACCTTCCTCATTCTCTTACTCTTATAACAAGACCGTGCAGAATAAGGGCTTATTCATTTATTTGTGACGAGTAATGAACTTTATTTCAATTTATGAGATCCCCCTTCTCTCTCTACCTCATGCACACACGCTCAGATATACACGGATCTAGTACAAAAACGGCGTAAGGACAGCTCTAGGAGTGAGGTGAAATGGAGTGATAAAAAATGCGATAACGACCAAGATCCGGTGTTATGGCAGTCGCTGGATTATTGCATTCCAGCAGGGTTAAGTTAAAGTTTCGCCTCTTGGGGTAGGGGTAGTAATGGATGATAATAATAATAATTTAATATTACCCGAAATTGCATCTAAAACGGTGTTATACTTTTTGACACGAATCTCGGTCTATATCAAATTATTATTATCTCCCTCTACCACCCCCTCAACAAGGGTTAAACTTTAACTTAGCCCTGCTGAAATGCCAAAACTTAACTCAGTGGCGAACATTACAACGGATTCGACACCAATCTCGGCCATTAACGCAGTAGTTTTAACACAACCTGTCACTCCACCACTAGAACTGTCCTTATACCGCTGGGGGATGAAAACCTCGAGAGATACATTATGAATCTGAAAGACCCCGTAAATATCGCCAGTATATGCCGTTATCGCATATTTGGAAAATGCGACCCCCTTCAATCACAACGCATAGGTGCTAGAGTTATCTTAAATCCACGGAGGTTGTTCCCCGATCTTAAGTAATACGCGTACCAAATATTGTTTCACAGATTATAGAGTAACTTAATTTACAGTAATAATCATATATAATAAGATAACTAAAATATTAAGTATTCTACAATGTTAAAATTATTATTTATTTCGAAAATACGCACCTTTCGGGAAAATGACCTGTCGGGCAAACGCCAATCGGGCAGGAGTGAGTCGGGCCAAAGAAAATGAATTTTAAAGGGGAAAGTAATTAACAGGATTTTATGATTGAATTATTACAACTTTTTAAAGATAAAAGGAAAATTTATATTTAATTTAATTTCTGTACATATTTTAAATAAATGCCACTGCTCTTAAAGGGACTCAAATCTTCAGGATCGCTTACTGGGTCTCTAATAATAATTTGTAATTAGAAGCAAATTATATGGATTTCAACAGAGTTACAAAAGAATACTTACATCTTTCGGCTTTACATTCAAAGTCGTTAATACCACACGGTTAATATATTATCAGCCTTTATTCAGCATAGGCTTTACTAAATTCCGCTACTTGTTTAGTCGTGAGAACAACCTTAGCTATGATTATACTCGGCTGGCCTCCAAAACTAGACTCACTATGGCAATCATCGGTGAAAGTCCCAATACAGACTTCACTATGAACATTATCATTCGAGCTCCCAAACCAAACTGCTGTTTTATCAAAGTTCTGCGTATTACACACGCTTTACCGAAAACAATAGAGTGTAAACATTTCCAATCTCCTCATTCTTCCAGTACACTGACTGTAATTTACAATGCTTTGGCCTAAAAATTGCGCCGTAAAATAATATTAAAGAAGATTATTTAAAAAACTGTCATCCACTACTGAAAAAAAAAACTGCTTCTATATAAAACCATACTAATACCTGTATGGTCTTACGGGATCGAATTATGGGGATGCAGCAAACCATCAAATATCAAGATCTGGCAGACTTTTCAATCAAAGACATTGCGCACCCTAGTCGATGCACCGTGGTACATCAGAAAGCATACACTCCATCGCGACCTCAAAATTCCATTTATTTCAGAAATCATCAAGACGTATGCCACCAAAAGCAAACATAGAACACTAAACCACAGCAAAAAAAAACCATCGCCGACCTCTACCTCCAATAACCCGTAGCAATAATATTGAAGAGATTATGGCCAGAAGACATCACTGAATAAATCCAAGAGACCCGCCACTGGACGGTGCCCTACTCAAGTCAAACAGCTTTAATAATAATTCGTAATTAAACAATTTACTTATTACTCTAAGTATTAAGAGTAGATTGTAAATCAGCAGCCAAAATTAAAAAAAAACAATATATTGTAATAATTAACATTAATAGCAGTTAATTTAATTTAATGACTTTGGATTTATTCGTGCCACACGTTGTGGAAGCCATTATGTAATATACAAAAATGATGTGGCTTTTTAAATGAAAAATTATAAACTTTAAAATCAAACAATTTTTTATTAGCAAATATTTAAAACAATTTACACGATTAATTACAAATAGAATTTATCTCAGGGTCATTACTGGGTTTGATAATGGCTTATCATTTATTTAGATATCTTATCAACACAAATTTCAATAAAAAGATTTACTCGTCAATTAACAAAGACTAAATTTACTTGTCGACGAAATTATACTAAAAAATGGATTCTACTTAACAAATTTTATCAAAGGAAGAGAACGATATCTGACATCTATCTTTTAATCCGGTTTACATAATTAATTGTCTTATATTGGTACTCACGGCAATATTCCAGGATAGTTTTGGCTTACGCAGCACTATGGCGGGTTTTTGCACAGCTTCTACTTAAACTCACAGATTCTAGATTTAATATTTTTGGAACAAAATCAGGAACCAGGAACCTCCTTTGCGTCTCCTCCTCGGTTGACGTCTGCCGATCTCCACTGCCGGCTACGTCCACAAATCTGTTGGTGTTTAGCAGGTTTCGTAGTTCTGCCTTCGATACTCGCTCTCGCCTTTCGCTTTAGTCCTCGTCTCTCGGTACGTGTTTAGTCTCCAATTTCCAAAAGTTCTTTTACGACCACCCGATCGCTGAGGATTCGAAATACGGCCTGAACTCTACCGTAACGTGAACTCTTAATGCGTCGTGTACTTGACCAAACCTTCCAGCCAACTCAATGCGAACTGGCTACTCAATATTTTAATGCGACCTGTATTTGACCAAACCTTCAAGCCAACTCAAAACTTCTCATTATTTTAATGCGGTTTGCATCTGACCAAATCATAACGTGAACTGAACTGCCGTCTCGCAATTTTGAGCGCGCAGAGCTTCTTCCGACAATACTCTGCTACATTGTTGCTCTGTTGTATCGCCGTCGAGAATGTTTCTCTAACAATTTAGATTATCAATCTCCACAATTAATGTCTTAATTAATTGGCATTACAATATATATATAGGCTATCAAGTTTTTACGATAAACACCACATTTTAAGAGTACTTGCTTTACTCCTACTTGAATGTGTTGTGGTAGCCTCAGTGATTTATTTAGTAGGGATTTATTTGTTTTAAATAAATGAAGGCGGGGTTGATATTGTTAATTAAAATTTAAATAGCCTTTTGAAAATGTGCATATAAATAAAATCTTAGGTAGAAACGTACGCAAAAGAAACAAAGAAAATAATGTTTGATAACCATGCTTACGTAAAAGAATTAATTAATGACCATAGGAGTCTGTTTTCTCACAAAAAGCTTCTAAATATATATGAATATTAAATATCTCTTACCTCTATCTCTCGTTCTTGAAGTAGTTATGAACTATTAAACATTTTTGCTTCACCTTGAAAAATCATTCTCAACGTTAAATCCCTCTGAGTCAGTGACATACTTCCCCATATACGTTTTACATGCCTCTGAAGTTCATTTTTCAAATTCGCATCCCTTCCAACCAAACTCTTGCGAACAAATTCAAAACCTTGTCCCCATGTACGTTGCCCCTTATAAATTTCACCATTCAGTCAGTTACGAAAGCTAGTAATCCTTAACGCTTCATGCCAATTCATGCACGAGGAAAACGTGTCCGAAACAAGGGTATTTTTTAATTTTTGCTTCGCCTCGAAATATCATCCTGGACGTGAGATCCTCCACGTCAGTCAGTAACTTCCCCATTTACTTTTTAAATCTACAGGGACATAAATTTTTGTCTCACACAGTTCCTGCGATAGCCAAATTTTCTTCCGTAGGGAAACAGTCCAGCTGATTCTACAATCCTCCAGCTCCAAAACTACTATACCAAAAATAAATAATTCTGTCCCACTGATACGAATAATACACACAGTTAAGTTTTGTATCACTCCTTTGTTAATTTATAGAGCTTTACATTGAACATTATTATTATTATTAGGCAAGGGAGAAGCGAACTATCTGGTTGGGCATCAATAACGTCAGGAGCATAGTAGAGCGTCAGACTATAGTTTATGAATGCATTCCATAGTTACTTTTTAGATTTAAGTGCTTCTGGCATACACTGCTCCATTTCAATTAAAATGCAAATTATTTTTGAAGTAAGTAACATTTTCAACCATCTATCAAACTACTCATATTAATGAAACAATTCACTTATCAGTTTATGTCTGGGACGAAATTTTGATTTAATCTATTTAATAGTTATATTTATCTGAATTCAATATAATTATAAATGTATGAACACAGCCAAATTATTCATAATTTACAACAGAACATGCCTTGGAAAATGTAATCAAAATGTATTTATACAACATCAATATTTTGGTAATATTTATAGAAGAATCTGGGCAATGTATGGAAATTATTTACTCCATTTTACACCCGATGATGTCCTATAATGTAGATGAAACGCTTGTTTTTATGTTGATAAATTAATTGTTTTTAATTTGTCCGTTTTGATACATATAAGAAGTTTGATTTATATTTATTCTGGAAAATTACAATTATGTAAAACGTTTAATTTGGAATAGGACTTAACTCGAGTAGGGTTTTTCTCAAAACTGTGCTAATAAAACAAAATTTTGTGTGTTGTTAAAAAGTTAGATAATGGTACATACAATTATAATGGTTATCTATTCTATCATTCATTTCAAACCTCTTTACTTCGCATTAATATCAATTTTATTAGCCAAGTTTGATTTCAATTTTTAAAAAATCTTAACCTTTCCGTTGTAGCAAGTAAATATAGTTGATCTTGAATTATCTTATTTTTTCCATTTCTATATTATTTAAAAATCTCAGACTATATTGGGTCCCTATAACCACTATGGACAGTGCAATCCTTATAGAACAATAACAACTCCACACTGACTTTAATTTACGCACGCTTCATCCAACTTCCTAACTTCTAGAATCCCAATGGTAAGAACGCAACGGCAGAAAGCAATCACAGGACCGAAGCTTTCCTCTGCACGCTTCCCCGTTTGCGTGGGTGTTGAATGTAACATGTCCGTCTTGGGGTAACAAGAGGAACGCCTTAACCCTCGGAGAAGGCCAAGATGCGATTACTGAGCTCATCTGCCGCTCACAGATTGAACCGGAAGCGGCTTTATTGATTGCAGTAGCTCGAACGAATTCTCTCCAGACAGTCGCCGTGTATGCAAATTTACCGAGTTTAAATTTCCCTCGTATGTTCACTAATGTCTGTGAACATTAGTCGTACGCTGACTGCAAAATCAATTTTCCTGTTGATACAAATATAACTGATTGAAATAACTGTTTGTTAAGAAGTTAGAAAAATGACATTTTTCTCGTAGTAATATATTTTTGAAATATGGTAAATAGAAATATTTTTTATAATAAAACATTGCATGTACCCGTTGTAGACATTGATACAGAGTTGCTGTTTCCAAACAATTAGGATTCCAATAGACCATAATTTAAAATTATACTTTCTGTGGTTCTTTCCTGTTCTTTTATTAAATTAATTATACAATCATTCTGCATTTAAGTTCCAAAATTAAACCCTATAAAACAGGACAGTAATTTTTCTTAAAAATGCTAGCAATAAATTATTCCACACGTTGATAGAAATCATCGTTCAGAATTTCAGACCTTCACAAACATGTACTATAGTGCGATTTAAATGTGATGGTACGTGGGGTTTATACGACGTGGAAGGCAACGATGCCACGCGAACGTGATCGCAAATTAATTTCATGTACAGCTTACTGAAAACGTAAGAACACACTGAGATTGTTCGGCAACACTGTTTGTTCCGTCCTTAATTTTAAGCGTTCTGTTTGGTGGATTCAAGGCACAGACCTCGCGGGAAACAACAGCCAAATTCAATCTAATTTTTATTGCACTTTAGTGAAATCTGTCTGTCAATAAAAGATGTAAGTCTTGTACGAAGATGAAGTTTTTTTTTGTTTTTCTTTTTAGAGTAACAGGTTACATGAGGGTAATCCACATTGTGGCAACTCCACTTTAATAGCATAGGAAGGGATTTTAAAGGGAAGATGCAGAAGGGTAGAGGAAGGTAGCCAAGGATTAACTAGGGCCCCCGGGCTATAGTTTAAGGATCCTACCCGGCATTCGCCTAAAAGTAATGCAGGGAAAACCCTAGAAAAACCTGCATCAGGTAGGTCCGGCATTGGGTACTTGTCCCACGCCCTTCCGATAGCGGGAGAAGAGTTTGCTGTGGGGTCGCAGAATTTCCTTCTCCGTACCTCGACCAGTTTAGGAGGTAGCTGGCTGACTGTTCCAATGGGAACAGCGAACAACTCTTACCGTATGCCCAAGGTCTGTGACCCCAGAACATACACCTCTCAAAACAGGCCGAGGTGCCTCGGCTTGTGGGAACCTTATCTCAAAAGCGGAGAGAGGAAAAGGCATCTCCAAAGGTAGCCCCTTCCTGTATCTCCTACAAGAAAATGAAGTAATTAACGCTGCTAGTTAGCGAGAGAAAGTGTTTGAAGTGACAGTGAGAAATATAAGTGAAGGTAATAGCAGAAATTGAGAGTCATTTTTATTTGAAATGAGAATAATTACGAGAAATACGGTGAATATTGTTCTCCAACAAGTTCCTGTCTCTGCCAGCGACAGCTTACCCAAATTCTTGGAAATTTCCAGCAGGTCGACTTCCGACGTGAAAAAATAAACATTATCTGAAATTATATTATATCTCAACAACAGACCAGTACAGTTACTTCTCTTGGATTATCAAGATCTCTTGGAAATATTTACTTCGAAGAATATTGAACATTAATTATTAAATTAAAGGACAAGGATGGAAAAAGATTTAAATATTTTAAATTACATTAGTTACTAATATGAGTATAGTTGTAATGTCATATAGAAGCAGATTTTGAATTTTTTTGTAATGATGATACCGTTGATTAAATATTCGAATCAACCTGAAATCAAATCTATCAATGGTTCATCTCATTCCGTAAATTCAGCAATTTAATGTTTTTTTACTCGTAAACTCAGTATACGGAACAGTAATGGTGGACGACTGCTTACAAAATAAACAAGACTTCGCAAATATTTTCATTGTGTTCAGTTTATTTTCATAAAACAGCATCAGAGTTTCAAGATATGTTAAAATAAGCGTCACAAAGTAATGTTTACTTGTGTAGCAGAGATTGGTAATGCGGCGGGCTTCATCTAAAGACGATTTCTTCGCCATTCTCTAATTAATTGTATGTCACACTCAAAATGTAAGAACTTGTGTCTCTTATTTTTTGTACTCTAACACAAATTAGACTTGCTTTCCTTTTACATAAATATTTTTATGGGAGGTGTAAGCAATCATAACAGACAGAATTGTTGGAAAATTATGAGCAGGCCCACGTTTCATGAGTTCTATAACAGGATTACTGTCTTCTGAATGCATCTTGCGAGGCCTGCACATCCAGATAACAAATGTCTGAATAAGGTTAAATGCATTCACGTCTTGCGGCTACAACCTTACCCGAGATATAAAGGATTGGCTCAAATACACTGCCAGAAATTTGACCTCTTATTCGGAATAGTCACAAACGGGTATCTTTTGATATAGATCCTTTTTTCTTTCAATTTTATAAATATATCAACAAAATAGAAAATTTGGATTATATTAAATCGTTACATTAAAATTTATTATTTTAACAAATCAAAATATTGTAATAGTTTTATTTTGTCACGTAGTAATTCACCAAAAAGTTCAACTCAATTAAAAACGAAGAAACATATGCTCCAGAAATATTTATCTATATCGGCCAGGCTTTAAATATGCAACGCTGGTTGAATTGTGATTGTATTAAATTGTTATATTATGATCGTGATTATCATAACTAAGTCGGATGTCGAGCTAATTAAATTTTTCAACCAAAAAATATTTCCATATTTCTATCCACAGAAAATGTACATTTATACCGAGACTACGAGGTCCATGACAGTTATGTCTTACAGCATGTTTTCATTTAATTTAAATGAATTATTTTAAAATTTAAGTGACGATAAACTTGCACCAGCTGTGAAACAAATCCAGTAAAGTATCTGTTATGCGTTTAAGAATAAATAATACATGAACGATATACAATAAATATTCCAAAGCAAGTAAGTATCACAACTGAACAAAATTATTTTTTTCTTACATATAATAGTGTTATAATAAATGCAATGTACGAGTATTAAAAATGGAGAAATTACTATATAATTAAGAAAGGTAAAAATAATTTTACAGTCAGTTGAATTACGGAAAAATAATAAGAAAGATAGCCAAATACAGCGAACCTTCCCAGGCCCTGAGGAGAGACACGAAGGGGCTACCTATGGGAATGCCTTTTCCTCTCCGTTTTTGAACTAAGGTTCCGACAAGCTGAGGCACCTCGGCCTGTTTTGAGAGGTGTATGTTCCGGGGTCACAGACTTTGGGCATACGGTAAGACTTGTTCTCTGTTCCCATTGGAACAGTCGGCCAGCGGCCTCCTAAACTGGTCGAGGTACGGAGAAGGGAATGCTGCGTCCCCACAGCAAACTCTTCTCCCGCTATCGGAAGGGCGTGGGACAAGTACTCAATGCCCGACCTACCTGATGCAGGTTTTTCTAGGGTTTTCCCTGCATTAATTTTAGGCGAATGCCGGGTATGATCCTTAAACTATAGCCCGGTGACACTAGATAACCTTTGCCTACCTTGCTCAACCTTTCCGCATCCCCCCTTTCACTCCCTTTCCAATGCTATAAGAGGGGAGTGGCCACTATGTGGACTACCCTATACATAGCCTGTCTACACCTTTTTCTTTTTGAAATGTAGTAAATAATATAAATACCACACAACGTTTTTAGAAGCCTTGGTCCTTTCTTCAGGTACAGAAGAAGCACAAGAGCCTAGAGAAACACAACTGCACCAGTCGGTTATCAAAACTCAAAAAGGATTAAATATTTTTAGAATTTTATTTGCAGATTTCATTCTCCCTGGCTAAAAAATGCCGACATTCTTTTCATAATTCTGTGAAAACTTTCACTTTTTGTTTACCTGATTTCTGGCTTTTGAGTATTTTTTTCAACCGACTGGTGCAGTTGTTTCTCTCTAGGCTCTTGCGTTTTATCTGCACCAGAAGAAAGGAACAAGGGTTCGAGAAACGTCGTCTGGTATTTATATTAGCACTTCTTTTGTCTGTATTTGGCTTTCTGATTATTAATTTTCAGTCAGACGTAAATATTTCATTTTGAATTACGGAAAAATCTGGGCACTTGTTTTCAAAATATAAAATCCATAATTAAAGAAAGACAGATATTTACTTTTGTTGAGTGTCTAATATTATTGCTAAAATAAAGGAAAATATTTTCGAACGAAAGATTTCCCAGTGAATTTGTTATAAATATAATTTTCGAACCAGGAGAACAACGTTTCGGCGGGAAAACCTGCATCATCTTCAGAAAGGGAAATATATTAATTGTGCCATATTCGTCAGATTATATTTTGAAACGAGAATATATTAATAACGAGAATATATTAATAACAAAATCGTCGTTAGGTTGTATTTAGAAAGTAAAATATAACGGAATCGTCAAGTTATATTTAGAAAGTAAAAAAAAGTAACAACATAGTCGCAAGGTTATATTTAGAAAGTAAACATTTTAATAACGCATTTTTCCCAATACAGGAATGGAAATAAAAAAGAAAAAAAATTGTAAACTTTACGTTACTACATCACTTATGAAGCAGATGAAAAAAAGGTTTACTGACCTTACGCGTAGATAAAGTCTTCGACGCAGTATCTTGTTAGGGAAAATCCTCGTGAATGCCACCTTCACGAACATTGACGAAGCCACAGACTGCATCAGCGTATTTAATTTACAAAAACATTTGACTAGCGCGTTGCCAAGTTGCCTGCGATATGAAGAACACAGCAACACGGTGCTCTTTATTTGCAGATTCGAATCTCCCTGGCTAAATGCCGAGATTCTTTTCATAACTCTGTGCAAAATTTATTGTTGCCGTTAATTTAACTTGTTGCTTAATATAGCAACAGGTACATTATTCAAGAAGAAACAACTGATTTCTGTAAATGAAGATAATTCAACTATTTTGTAACTGCGTCAATTTTTCTAACAAAGGATTAGTAGTGGAATAATTCGGAGATTTCTAAACGACGGACAGTAAGCGGTCGTTCTGTTGTAGAAATAATTTTTTACTTATATATTTATTGGGAAAACAGTATTTGCAAGTGAAACACCAAACTGTGCACACACACAGTGTAATACTAAATCAGATAATCACGAATAAATATGCGAAAGTGATAAATAATTAGCTCTATTTATATTTATCTGATATATAATTGCAAACAGACGGAAAAGATTTAATAATTTTCAATGCCATTAATACAGTTAGATCAATATAATAAATAATACTACGTTTCGTCTCTAACTTGGAGATTTCACCAGGCGTTAAATGGTTGAAAGAGAGAGGGAGGGAGGGAGGGAGGGAGGGAGAGTGAGGGAGAGGGGGAGGGAGATGGGGATAGAGAAGGGGAGAGAGTGGGAGAGAGAAGTAGGAAGAATGGGAGAGAGAGAAGGGGGAGAGTGAAGGGGGCGCGAAAGAGAAGGGGGAGGGGAGAGGGGGAGAGGAGGGAGAGAGAACTTAATGACTAATATTATGTTTTAAAATTTCATAAAATGTGTTGAATTTTCCGATTTTATAATTGAACATTTTAGCAAGCTCAAATATGTTTTGTTCGCATTTTAGTATCAGAACATTCAACTTCATTTTTAGAGTTTATATCATAAAAAGGATCATTAAGGTGTTTTTTTCAGATATTGATCACTTTGTGAAATCCAAAATTAGGGACGAAACGTAGTGTTCACATTGTATTAACTGCATTGATGAATATTAAACATTTTCTGAGTGGCGATTGTAATTAATTAAAAATTACTTATATTTGAGAAACATTTCTGAAAAAATCCAGCTGTTCGACCTCATTTGAGGCCGCTCAAGTATCAAATCCTCAATTAACATCAAACGGAACGCAAGGACTGGAAGTAACATTTTTACCAACTTATCGGGACATCCTTGAAAATGTAAAACAAATATCTCAAATGATAAAATCGGGTACACTTATTCAAAACAAAAAATCTATGAATAATACACCATTTTATTTTTGTTTATATTCACCTCAACACCTTTTTTTAAAATTATTATAAAGGTTTATTCCATATGGGATACTAAATAGCTCACTTATATTGAGAATAAACGAAGCAAATCATTTATACAAAACTAGAAATCGCTCGCATCGAAAAACAACGTTTAAGCTTTTTTCAATCAAGAATTCGTTATTACGGGATAAATCCATAAATCAATAGTTTTCCGTCGAAATAAAAACTTTAACTATAGAAAATTTATTTCTAAATAGTTGTAAATCTCTGTTAATTAATGGAGCACATTACTCACTGAAAGAGTTTGTAGATAGGAAGGACAGATTAGATCCTCTTTAATAAAACAGTTTGCTGGTATCTTATTATTATAATATTGTAGTCTTTAACTGCCAACTTATTTTCTTTTTCATGTTCGACGGGAATCGAAGTAAGATTTGCTGTTGGAAACTCCGGCGAATGAAAATTGAAGATTAATATAATAATCATTTCTTTAATTACTGTTATCTTTAAATTATTTTAAATTATATATTTTTTATTAAGTACTATGTTTATTTTTTAAACTTTGTAATTTTATTATTTTAATATTTTCTTGTGATCTTATATTTTGACGTATGCTATTTCCTCGACCGAGGACTATCGAATGAATAATAAATCTAAATAACCGTTTATAGTCATTATTAAATGTATTTATTTTTACTCTTGTACAGTCAGGACCTTTATAATGTATTGTAATACCAATTAAACAGGCTATTAATTGTTTTTAATATGATTTAATTGTTGGCGGTACGGGTGCTTAAAGACGACAATCAAGGCGGGTTTTTCTTTGTTAACAATCGAAACTGGAAACCGCGCGCTTAGAGAACTGGGACATGGCAGTTCGGTCAACATAGAGAAATAAAAACAGCAAAAGTCTGCGGATCCAGAATTATGAATAAGGCTATCTAGGAAGTCCAACAGCGAGATATAATAGTTTACATAAAACGCACGTAAACAGTTTGACGGAGAGACTAAAAAAATCGCAATTTGGAAGCAGAAGTTTTGCTTCACAAACTGAACTAATTTACGCATAGAGAGACTTTGAGGAGATCTACGTCCGGCAACTGGCTGAGAGTCGGCTAATCCAGGTTCCAGGATAGCGGAGATCCAGAGCAACTACCGTGTGTTCAAAATCTAATGAGTAGAATCAGTAAATAATGGCCTGTTTAGTGGGTGTTGACTTCAAGATACAAGAGTCCGAACTGGTACCAGTAGCACTGTCGTGAGTAAAAAACAATTATTAACGACTGTAAACGATAATTAAAGGGTATAGTCAGAGTTCGTTTGCGTTTTTCTTTTCATTCGTTTTCTTTTACTTTTTGTATTTAATATTGTATTCCGTTAACTTCAATGAGTTTAAATTATTAATATTTTAATTCATTGTATTTGTTCTCACTATAAAACCCAGTGGTGACCCTGAGATAATGAGAAATTCAACGTAATTGATTGTAAAAATATAAGGCTGTATTTTCATAGAACGCCACGAATTAATAAAATAAAATTGAAATATTTGTTTGTTAAATTGACGGAATTCGGCATGCAAAGCAGGGCATATAATGTGTAATTATCAACAATAATTTTTAAATACATAATCATTTTGTTAATTATTCCTATTAATTAAGACCACCTTATTAATCATTACATAAATGGCGTCTTCAACGTGGGGCTAACTATCATTCAAATTTGAATAATTTTTTGTTGTTGTTTAAGAATTTCTTTTAATTAAAGACGTTTCTAATTATTACAGTATATAACCGCGTCAATTATAATCATATTTAAATCCTGATGAATGTGGCCTGGTTATTGGATGAAAGTTCTAAATTGTACTTGACTGAAAATAAATATATTTTGTAACTGTATATGTCAAACTTCTTATATATTGTACAAGTACTTAATTTCCATCAGAAATGGATCTGATACATTTGTATCTGTCTTCGGGTTTAATTTTGAAAAGTAGTTCACTCGTCTTGAGTACTTAAACGTATATATTTTATCCAATTCCTCACGAGGAAAGAAAATTCCTTTATCGTTTCCTGTGACTCCTGAATTTTTTCTATTTTTTGTCTTGTCTCAGAGAAGCTGAAATGTCCGCCTTTTAAGATCTATTTGTACCCTGCATTTTGCAAAACAAAACGTTTCGTTTGATTAGTGAAGAACATGTTTTGTTTAGCAGACTTTTCGGGTAAGTGACCTTAAATAACGAGCGCTGAATTTAGTTGCAAGTCTTCGACGACTCTGAGATTCTCTACCATGAGTTCCCATAGCTGTAGGCATTATAATTATAGCAGCTCCCTTTACTATATCGAGCCCATAATTAATCGAGCGACCGCGGGTAACAGTGATGTCAGAGTTAACCAAACGCAGTTATGGAGATATTGGCCATGTTAACTGCCTTCAGGGGCGACACACTCAACTTTATACAGACCAGTTATTCGATGATATATAAAATTTCACACAAGGTATAATATTAAAACAAAGATCACAGCAAAACAACATTTTAACATTTAAATCCAAAATAAAGGAAACAGGAAGAGCTGTGAATCTTCATGTCTTGTCAGAGCTTGGAACCATGAATTAATTAAATGGATATATAGATTGTCTAATTACTGGTATTGCAATACTAGTAATAATTCCCAAAGGTGACAGTTTAAATAATTAGCGTAACTTTAACTCAATTCGTAGAGTGAACAATCCACTGAATGGAAGACTGCATCCAGGCTTCTAACCGAGTAACGAATTGTATTTGTGACGACGTTCACTGCCATCGTCTTCTAGCACTATTACTATATATTAATTAAATTTTCTGTTTCACCGCTGGTTAACTCTAATAACAAGCTTAAATAAATTATTGTTTCAGTGTTTTAGATCAGTGATGTGTCGTTCATTTACGGGTTTCTTCCCTTATAAAATCTTATTTATTTTACATTCAATTTTTTTTTAATATTTAGTTTATTGTTACATTAACCGACGTGGTTATTAGTGACCACGATTAACTTTACAAATTACAACTACATTTTTTTTACATTGTGGTTTCATTAGTTACAGTCAACAGGCTGCGCCTTAGGTTCAATATGATTTGCAGTATATGATATTACAGATTGTATAGGAAAGTCTAGTACTGCTAAATTAGATGCCATCAATCACGTTCAGGTCCCTAAGATAATCCATGATTGAGTTCATATATCGGGGTTCGTTGAGGCATTCCTTGTAGCTGTCTGCGATTCCATTTTTGTAGATCTTTTAACGACACTCGTTAATTATGTGTCGGGTGGTGAGTGTGGAGTTACACTTGTCACATGGTTATGATTAGTAGGTCTTCGTGAGATAGTCTAGAATGACCAATTCTTAGACGGGTGAATACGGTTTGAACACGTCTGTTGAAATTCTATTGATTTGGTTGGGTTTCATGTACACTGCTCCTTATTTCGTGGAGTTTTGTCTGTTTTTTAACCCATTTGTTGTTCCAGTTTTTCTTTATTTTGACTTTTACAGATTTGATTATGTTCTTGTGGGACACTGGCAGGGTAGACGGGTTTTGGCTGGATATTGCGCATTTAGCCGCGGCATCGGCTGCTTCATTACCTGCGAATCCGACATGGGATTTGTATGACAGTTGTTTACCTGAGGTTATTATTTTGGAGTTTTGGGCTATGATACCGCGTGTAATGGGTTCCTTGCATTCAAATTTATTTAATGTATTTTTTCTGCTCAATTTTAATGTTCAAGGTCTGGCACGATGGGCTCCTATACAAGATAAAGTCATCTCTGTCAAGCGAAATTTACCTTCCTATGAAGTCATACTTGTCCGACAGATTCTTTCAAATAAAATATGGTCAATTTTATTCTCTAATCCATTCAATTACCCCAGGGAAGTGTGCTGGGACGTATACTATATCAATTATATACAGTGGACATCCCCACAACAGCTGACACATATATAGGCACTTTTTCTGACGACACCGTCCTCCTATCTCAACATACCGACCCACACATAGCCTCCACAGACCTTCACACCCATTTATCCCTCCTTGAAGTATGGCTCAATAAATGGCGAATCAAAGTCAACGAAGCGAAAAGTACACAAGTCAACTTCACACTAAATCGTTCAGAATGTCCATCAGTGTCCCTAAACAATATAGAAATTCCACAATCAAACGAAGTTCGCTATCTGTGTCTACAGTTGGACAAGAAACTAACGTGGAAAAAACATATATTAAAAACAGGAAAGAATCCAATCTGCGACTGAGAAAAATGTACTGGGCACTGGCGAGAAAATCGTGTTTATTGCTTGAAAACAAAATATTACTCTACAAAGCAATAATAAAGCCAATTTGGACATATGGCATTGCTCTATGGGGCTGCTCTTGCAAATCCAACGTCAACATCATCCAACGATTTCAATTTAAAACACTCGGAATGCTTGTAAATGCACGTTGGTACGTCAGCAATGGAACATTACATACGGACCTCGGAATGCCAACCGTTCAAGAAGAATGCACCAACCGGAGTGCCAACCACTACACTTCACACAAACGAACTAGCGTCCATTCTGTAACATGACCCTCCCTACAGAAGACTCCAGAACAAGAAATGGCCGAATGACCTGAAAGCAGTATAAGTTCACAATCTGGATAACGTCATTTGATGGGTATACGCTCACGTTATTGTATTATTGTGTCATCACATTAACTCATGGAACATGTATTTTATAGTACTGATTGTTAATTTTCTAGTAATAATAATAATAAAATTAATGTCAGTGACAAACGTTATTTTTATTTTTGTGTGCTAGTGTTTGAGACCACTCACAAACTATCAACTTTCGCGATAGATCTTATAAAACTTGAAGATAGTATTTGATTTTTCATTAACTAATAAATGGAGACTTAGAATAATGTAACCATTGATTGCTTCGTTAACTAGATACAGCATGTTATGAAGTTTCAGTACTGCTATTAGAAAACCACGTACGATTAAAAACAATGACCCCACTACATCAAATTTCAAGGACCAATTAAACGTGTAGCAGAAATTTATTTACATTAAAAACTGTTTCATGCTGACTACACCAGCAACAAGTTTCAACTAAACAATTTACTATTTTGCCAGGACTGAAACGGCTCTGTGCCCAGAGAGAGGACGCGCTAATAAGCAAATTGCTGATAACCTATTAATTGGGCTTAGCGTTTCGGGCGATTACGAATTAATCGACCGAATATTGCACTTCACGAAAGTTAAATTACCCTATATGATCACTGAACTAGTGGTTTGTGTGTGGCGCTGCTTTTCGTCTTTCACAGGCATGTGATCAATCCAACAAGTCTAACGACAAATCAACACAACAATTTTGTAATATGTGTAACAAGAGTATTGTAATACAGGGTGTCTAGGTTGGGCGGGGTTTCTTAAATAAAAAGATTTAATTTCTTTAACATTGTAACGCGTGTATTTAGGTTTAAGTTTTTCTTTGTCTCGGAAGTGTTGTTTGCTGTGATCTTGAGAATTCGAAACCGTGCACGTGCGTGGGGGTGGAGGAGATAAATATATCCATCCAAGTAATTTCGTGTCCTGTCTCGATTGTTGGCCTCAACATGACAGAATAGTTAGCCATTGTTGACTACGGAACTGCATCTGCGTCCTATAAATATTGTGACAATGGAAGAATCAGTAAAACTGACGAAGTTTTCTGACAATTAAAAAAGGAAAAGAATGGGAGGATATAAGGGAGGAGATAAGCTTTTGAAATAAACAGTTGTTCTGCGCTCACCGAAGCTGGTGGATGTGATTAAGAGAGGCTCCGTAAAGTTGTTGTCTCTGATATAGTTCGAGGCAGAATCGTCTTGAAAAAAAGGAGACACAATTTGTTAGTGAAGAGTTCACAGAATAGCACCACACAATTTAGTACAACGGCTTGCCAGCATTCAATCCCGGAGGCCAACGCCTTAGCCAGAAATCAACCCCTGAGTCAACCCTGCACTTAACCCGTTCTGCCGGCTGTGAGATACGAAGACGTCGGTACGAGAGCTACAGCAGGCAACACAACACAGAATAGCAGTACGCATTTGGTACGGGCAGCAGATCTCTTCTATGTAAGAGATAAGAGTTTTCATGTTTAACTTTAATAAACTTATATAAAATTTCTTTATTGGTAAAATATTTATTTTGATTTAACGTAAAAACCCAGCCCACAAAAATAATTCTTTACAACATACTAATTTTCTAATAAAAATAAGCTGGGAAACTCAGTTCGGCTTGTCTCAGAACCTTAATGCAATATGTTGACATAAACACTACTAAACTGGTGTACTCTGTGTATTTTCATTCCTTCATGTGTTATTAAATTGCAAATTGGGGGCAATTGCTACAGAAGCATTGAAATATTCAAGTTGCAAAAGCGTGCCACCAGAATACTTTCTAATACGTGTAATAGATCCTGTTGTAAACCGTTTTTCATAAGTCTGCGAATATTAACAGCGTGTTTATTCACTAAATTTTAAAGTTTGTTAAGTGGAACATGGATCTTTTTCAAAGGAATGGCGAGTTCTCACGATTACGAGACTAGAAATTGCTCAGGTCTAAGATCTTTGTTTTCTACCAGAGAAGTATTCACCATTCAGGGATAGTTTTATACAATAGATGTAAAGAACAATAATAACTACAAAAGTTTTGGGATTCAATGTAAAAAGGCGCGTTTTATTCAATGCAGAAGTTTCTAGATCGTTGCCCTTATAATTATTTTTTTTAAAAAAAACTGCAAAAGTGTTCAATGTGTTGCTAATAAAACCGCTCTTACTTATTCTCTTTTGGTCTTTTCTGTTTGTTTCATGTACGGTCTGGAGATTCCTCGTCGCTCTGTTTCGTGAAGTGACTCGTCCGTCGTTTGTGTTTCCTCCTAGTGTGCGTGGGTCGAGTTTTGTCTTTATTTTTGTGTGATGTGTAAATTATATATTTCATGATAGTTCATTCTCGAATCATGAATTACTAGTACATATTTAATATTTTTATTAGAACTGTAAATATTATATTTTACCCTTAGTGCAATTATTATTTTTGTTATTATTCATATTATTTTACTTATGTTGGACAGGGAAGTTTGTGTTCCCGAATTTTAATATTTTCATGTAAACCTCTAATTATTTATGATTGTAGCAATTCAATTATTATATTGTAATTTTATGTATTCATGTGTCTTATTTCTCCATACGAGAACTAATAGGATAAAATAAATCAAATCAAATAGCCACATTAAAATTGAATTTATACAAAAATGACAATAATGGAAAAGAATTTCATGTGGTGAACCTCAACATGGCAATATTAAAAATATTGGTAAAAATAAACTGAATTTACTGATTAAAAGTATAAATGGAGGGACCTGGCATTACGAAACTTGGGTTTAAACAATTCAAACGATACCGTGCTGTTGTGGTTACAGCTGGTGCAACGGTGGTTGTGTCCGACGCTCGTGCAGGGACGCCCGAGTGCATCTCGGTTGCCGCACCCCCAATATTTTCTCAGGATTCGCTGGATTTTTCTGGGTCTGGTCACCGACATCCAGAAATCTCCAAATTCCTCCAGCAGATGATTTTAATCTTTCATGCCCGTTGGCTCAATGTATGTAAGCTTCAGAAGCTCAATTATTCACGATTAATAAGTTTGGCATCCCTTGGAACTGTCAGCCAGCTTAAGGTCTTTTGTCACCAAGAGGGTCCTTTGTCAACGAAACGGTCTTAGAACACCGACCGAGTCCGCCATCTGGCCAAACAGCGGCTTCCGTCCAGAATTAGCGCGTATTATTACAATTTCATTACAGTATGTAACTTTAAATTTGTGACGCACATCACACGAAGGAAACATAGGATAAACGAGTTTAACCGCTGTGTAAACTAATTTGATTGAAAAACAGTAAAAAAAATAAACCACGACATATCATTCAAAATAAAAACCTGAAAATCTAGTTCTGATCAAGTAATTAGTAATGAATCTGTGGAAATAGAAATCACTAGACAAAAACAAGTTCTTTATTGTGATAATAATAACTTTAATAATGATAATTATCTCTTGAAACGTCTTGACAACATCAATAGTGAATTTATCTCTCTTGATACAAAATGAAATATTCAACTTCTTTATTTTCTATTTTCTTTAAAACCAAAATTGTACTTCTGATTTTTATTACCGCTACTCATACGTTTAAATCTGCTCCACTTTCACTGTTATAATAAACCATAAAGAAATTCTTGCTAAATCTAGGAATCAACAATAATAATACTAAATACGACCTTCATACAGATAAACTTTAAATAGAGAAACAATAGTTATGGAAATTTAAATTTAATAGTGCCACACTTTTGGACGCGTATTTAAAGTTTGTCGGTATGAAGGTCTCATTTAGTATTATTAATTACGTTAACATCTACGTTACATTTAGTAATTAACCCCAATGTATTTATCAGTCATAGAATGGAAATGAAAATATAATTCGCCATTTTCGAAATCCTTAATTTAGAATTTTGAGGAGTTTTCTGATATTTGCCATATTCATGGGTACAAAGAAAAAGATTCACAACACAAGTATGGACTGCAAAGAGTTATTAAATAATGAAAACCAAAATTAGTCCTCGGGTTAATCAGTATTACATTAATATCTCTTCTTTATTCACAAGCTAGAAATCGACAATTAGCCATCATCAGTTGAATTTAAATATTATATAAAATTACGCATCAAATCAAGCACCACGCAGTACTTGACTACCATCCTAACCCGTTACTGGACTAACCCAGAGAACCAGTGACCAGCAAAAGACTCAAAAATATGTGACCATGTGAATTAAATTAAGTAATAGTTTTTGTTGTTGTTCTCTTTTCTATCATGTTTTACATTCTGCAGGCGATATAATTGGAAAACGCCCTGATAATGTTATTGCTACCAGTACATCTGGCAGCCGTCACCAATTTAGCTCATAGAATTATAAATAATTCTTATTGCTAAACAAATCTATATAATAAAATATCGTGTATATTTGTATGTATTTACTTTAACTTCTATACAATTTTTAACGCGTGGACAGATTGCAACAACAATTGGTACAATTGGTACACAAAAGTCGAGAAACGGTACTGCGGGGGTGAGAATCCTCTAGCATAAACGTGGGAAGAATTATAATTTATAATTATAAGTGATAATTTTGTGTTAAAATACTGCGCGCCAAGAGACCGTGACGTCACGGGACAGAGAGACGTTACTACGCGACGAACAAAGGAAATAGTTCCTTTTTCCGTAAGAAAATAAAGCAGAAATATTTTCATTTAATAAAAAAGTATAATTTTATCCAGTAATACTCTATCGAATGATAATAAAAATCAGTACGAAATACTTTACGATCCTTGCGGAAAATGTAAGTTAATTTTCGTACCATATTAGGGACTCCGACACGGTGTTTACATTGTGAATCTAGCTAAGAATTTTATCAATTCAATATTTCGTAATGTCTGAAGACAAAGGAACAGGAGTATATTTCAGTATTTTATTCGTAAAAAAAATTCGGAGGTATGCTTGTTGGGATTGCTGCAATAAAATTCAATGTTTTTATAGCTGCTCAATTAATGCACTTTCGGTCGAAATTATGTACGGCACTAGGAACATTTAGAGTTAGGTTAAATCACTTCTTGACTAAAGATTAATGCAGAATTAAATACATTTCTGGTTTATATAAATAAGTACACGGGCAACGCCGGGCACTCAGCTAGTAAATAAATAAAAGTCAAGAAGAAATTACTTCACGGTCAACTTGCTTAAAATAAAAATGTGTTAATGCAACACTGATTAACTAAGACTGATTTTTTTTTTAATTATTTAAGAAAAAAAAATTCGGATCTGTTTTAACGAGGATCCTACGTACAATTGTTTTATAAATAAAAATATGTTTTTAATATTCTTTAAAAGCAAACCATTAATTTTCAGTTTTGAAAATGAAGAATTACTTTCTCATTTAAATTTGACTGCTTATTGAAAACATTGCGGTTAATTACTAAAATTATCAATTTATCAATTAAAATATTTAAATATAATTTTTATATTCTTGATGAAAAATCACAAATTATTGAATTACGTTTATATAATGGTTGCCAAAACAGACGAGGAAAACGTCATCCTATCAATGAAAGGAGGGATTATTTCAGAATTTGGTGGAAGATGAAAATATATTTTTCAATTATTTTGGTATCTCCATTGCCTCATTTCACGAATTACATGAAAAATTCAATCGCCAAAACACTCGTATTTGGAATTGTATACATCCAACCGAGATGCTGGTCATCACATTAAGGTAAATACAAATATATGCTATGTTTGTTGTGGAAAATTAAAAAATACGCTTGTCTTTACCTTCAACTTCGTTTTACTTTGCTTTGGGTTCGTCATTTGTTTTGTGCGACGTGTCGTTCTTACGGCTCTCGCGTGTTTTGAATTAGCTGACGAAAGCAACAAGTATTGCGGAAACGTCGTGTGGTATTTAATTTAGCACTTACTTTTGTCTCTTATTTGGCTGTTCATTTATCTAATTAGTAAATTTATATTCGCGAAGAACTGAAAAGCATGAGAATGTAAGGAAGTCAGACGGTTAGATTCTGGCTTTTTAATAACGAGGAAAAATTGTAATAATAATTATTACTCTTTTTTACTTTGTGCATGTACACTGCATAATGCATATTAACGTATCATGGTTTTCTTGAAAATATATTTGTTGAGGTGTGATGAACATTCATAAAAATTCTTTAGCACGTCAAAAGTGATGCAAACTTTAAAAATGAGAAATGTTGTTATCTCCATTGCAGCTTAGAGGCAAGCAGTAATATCGTGATTTGAGAAGGACATTATTTGAGGTAGCGTAACAAGAACATTTCTGCAAAGATAACTCTGTCGAATCCTTTTTTTCCCCTGGAATCTGTAGCATCCTTCTGAGCTCCTAAGCATATCACAGAATCTTCAGCGATGTGGAATTGTCAGCGGAGGATGCAAAATTTCCGCCCCTCAATTCAGAGAAAATGTGGGAGCGCTTTTTTTTTATCACGCCGACTACGGGACCTGCGTTTGCAGCCAAAATATCTCGATCTGCTCACCGCAATTGTAATCCACTTCGCCTTTCCCTTCCGTTTGTGGGTCTCTTATCTTTAAGTAGAATTGGGGATTTTCCAATAAAGCCTCGTTCAGTTTGACGCTGAAATGAACTTTTAAATTGTCAGAAAATCACCAAAAATGTGCAATGGTAATTAGATTCTCCTAATCGAACAATTAATAATTCAGGATACAGTATGCTCCTTATAGCAGTGATTGACAAATTTATATTGTGCAACGTTTTAATTAGGAAAAAATAATAATTATGTTATAAAATAAATACCATGCAGCGATTTTGCAATCCTTGTTGCTTTCGTTAGGTGATGAAAATCATAAGAGCACAAAATTTTAGCACCTAATTTTATCTGTTCCTTGACTACTTCATTATCTAATGGTTAATTTTTCATCTAATAAAAACGTTTTTGTATTGTCAATGTGTATAGATAATAGTTACGTTATATAAATAGAATACTTAAGTTATAAAAATTATCTTACATTTAATAAAATGATAATAAAATTTATAGCCATTCAGTAAGAAATAAAATTAACTAAATTATTAAACAATTAATAAGAAAAAAATAAATTTTTGAAAACCAATAATTTGTTGAAAGATTGGATTAGGGCTTCATTTCTTTAGAAACTTTTTATAAAGAACATCTAAAAATTATTAATAAATTGAATATTTTCAAATTACATTCATAAAACAAAAAAAATGAAAACATCATTAAAACACTAAAAAAAATTCATTACTATTTAAAAATACCCATTACATATTAAAATACTACTAAATGTCAGGCACCAAGGACCAAAGTTAAATAAATCAATCAATGAAATCAAGTGAAGTTAAGAAAGCGGTTACATTGTTGAACTTGACAATGTTTGAATGGCCATAATTTGTAATTCAACAATTAAAGATAGAGGAAAAATTCGTAAATACAAATTTTATAATAAATTAAACACAAATTCAAAAAGTGTTTAATATTGTTACTTCCCTTTTCAAAAACTCGTATTCCAGCTGATGGCGATGTGCATAACCTGGCTTTGCCAGTTTTTTTACAGGATTGCAATATTATTGTAACGTTACAGTTGCTTCAGAACTTGGTTACATGTTTTTCACATTTATTACGACGTTTAATCCTCTATTTAATATTAATTGTCTTAACTTTTAACATTATTACTCAATAAATCCTTTTTCACATGACTTTATTTCAATAGTTTTTACATGAAAAAAGCCAGGAATTTATTTTCTTTCATTTCCCGCTTACTGCATCTTTTTATCTTAATTATTTTTATCGTTTTCGATCGATTTACAGTCTTCCCATTGTCGTCAATAAACGGACGTCCGGATTGATAATGTAAAAGTGTCCCGATTGTTGTAGCATGTTCTTCTCTATAACTTGAACAATTGCTGCCGTGCCAAGCCGACGCAGAGTCTTCGATTTTCGTCCAAATTTTCTTCCGTAGTTGATTAATTTTAGCCATCGGTTGACAAAGAAAATTATTCGTTATCCTCCTGTGAAGATCCCTTGATTTGATTGCATTCCTACGCAATTTATTCACGTTTTGACGTTCATCTTGCACCGTTTTCGATTTTATAACCCATCTGACAACTTTGCATAATGTGTTCCCCCATCTCGAGATCCGCCAGGAGCTCACTTTTTTAATAATTTTGATCACTTGACTTCGGACAGTCAAGGAGGACCGAGCTCTGTCCTGTTGCTCCTATAAATGGTATTTTCTGGATTAAATAAATTTTCTGCTCAGTCCGAATTGGGACTTAGTTCAAATCCTGACGAGTTGAATGAGCTGTACTCGTGCAGACTCACTCACGAATTCTGAGACTCCACCCGAGCGGTCTACCTTGATCCGATAGCGGTCTCCTGTCCATCCCCTTCAATTTTAATCTATAATGGATATTTTTAGATAGTAATGAACTTGAGTGTTTTAATAATGTTTTGGTTTGATTAAATGTAAGTTAATGTCCTGTTTATTGAATTATTTTTTTAAATTTAATTTGCCAATATTTAATTTATTAATATTTCTGAGATGTTCTTGATTGAAATTTCCTAAAAACTGAAGAGGTTCTAATCCAAGGACGAAACGTCTTTTAATAAATTAATTGTTTTCAAAAATTAATGTTTTCTAATGTAATATAATAATTTAATTAATTTTATTTCTCACTGAATGACCATCAATTTTTTTATTATAAAATAGTTCCGGTTGTTGGACGTAGTAATTAGTTTTATAGGCAGGAGAGAATAAGAAGGTAGTAAATGTAAAATCGTCTAATACCATAAAATGTCCGTGTCACACAAAAGAAACTGTATAGTATACGTGACAACTTGTATAATAATTCTAGCTTATTTTTTTATGATGAATTTGTTGACATAAGTACAGTAACAAAAAAAATGTATACTCTAGATAACAAAATTAATAATAACGAAAAAATATCTGACATTAATTATATTACAAATCAACGACCTTGAGTCATAAAATTGTTTATTAAAAAATTAAGTATACCCATGTTTTGTCCTTGTTTTAGGACCACTTCAGGTTTAGGAATTTTATATATAAATCATACAAGAACTTTGAGACAATTCTAAATCGTGCACGTGCGTCGAGGTGGAGGAGATAATTATTTCCATCCAAGTAATTTTCGTGTCCTGTCTCGATTGTTGGCCTCAACATGACAGAATAGTTGGCCATTGTTGACTACGGAAGTGCAGCTGCGTGCTATAACTCTTGTAACAATGGAAGAATTAATGAAACTGACATTTCGACGAAGTTTTCTAATAACGAAAAAAGTAAAAGAATGGAAGGCTATAATGGAGGGAACGGAGATAAGCTTCTGAAACTGGACAGTTGTTCTGTGCTCACCGCAGCTGGTAGATGTGATTATGAGAGGCTCCGTATTGCGTTACGTGTATACGTTTTAAGTGGCACCGATCTATAAATCTCATGAGTTCTGCTGTAAACTTTTCCAAGTTGTTGTCTCTGATATAGTCCAAGGCAGAATCGTCGTGAGAAAGGGGCCACAATTTGTTAGTGAAGAGTTTATCGAAGACACACAATTTAGTACGACGGCTTGCCAGCAAGCAATCCCGGAGGCTGACGCCTTAGCCAGTGGTCAACCTCTGAGTCGACGCCTTGCAATGGTCATCACAGCACTTATCCCGTTCTGCCGGCTGTGAGATACGGAGACGTCGGTACGAGAGCTACAGCAAGCAACACAACACAGAATAGCAGTACGTATTTGGTAGATCTCTTCTATGTAAAAACCACAGGTGCCTGAGATAAGAGTTTTTCATGCTTAACTGTAATAAACTTATATAAAAATTTCTTTAATGGTCAATAATTTTTTATTTAACGTAAAAACCCATCACAGAAAAATAATTCTTTACAATATGAACTTAATAAACCTGAAGAGATCCTAATACAAGGATAAAACGTCGGCATATTTAATAAACAATTTTCTGACACAAGGCCGTTTATTTATGAAAGAAAGAAAATTATATATATTGTTGTATACAAAAATTTATTAATGATTATGATAATAAAATGCCAGCACATTGGAGACAAATGATGTAGTATGCACAAATTAAATAAAACAAAGGAAGATTGTTTACAGGAATTAACGTTGAAATTAAACCAAAATTAACAAAAATTTATTTAATTTACAATTTTGATTTTACATTGAATTTTGTACATTTATGTTTTTAGTAAATGCCTCAGCTTTAATGAGAATAAAAAACTCCAGGAATGCTTATAGGGCCTCTAATAAAGATAGTGATTTGTAATTTTCACCAATGTTAAAAAAGAAGAATACAACTTTAATCTACAATAACAAAATATAATAAAAGAATCTAACAACAAAAAAACTAGAGAAGTCTGAAAAATCGAGAAAAATCTGACAAACCTATAGAAATCTGGCGGTAAATTATACTTACGTAAAGGTTTACAAAATTACCTTTTCACATACCAATTTTATTTAGCGCTTTTATGGTACCGGTTTGTGCACTCGTGGTTATATTTATTGAACAATATTTTATTTACAGGCCATAGCGCTGATTCCTATTATCGTCTAACTTCACAACAATTTAAGCTCCTTTCTACTTTACTGTTTCACGAACTTTACTGTCGTACGTATTTCCTGTTTTTGCTGTAAAATGCGACAACCATTGGTCGGTTCGTCACAACAGACTCGCCATGCCTACCATAGTCAGGCCCTCCAAACACTCTCGTCCAGCTCCCACAAAACACTGCTCTCTATCCACCGTTTTTTTAAGGGTAACAGGCTGCATGAGGATAATTCACATGGTGGCATCTCCCCTTTAATAGCATAGGAAAGGATTTGAAAGGGGGGGGGGGCTCCGGAATGGTAGAGGAAGGTAGCGAAGGGTTAACTAGGGCCCCCGGGCTATGGTTTAAGGATCCTACCCGGCATTCGCCTAAAAGTAATGCAGGACAAACCCTGCATCGCCATGGTAAACTTTTCACTCTCTGCTTTCTTGCTTCAAACAATGTTCTTCTTTACAATGCTCTGGCATCAAAGTTGCGCCGCCAATAATTAAAAGAAAAAATTTAAATAAAACATTACATGACACATTGGTAATCTCTACAAATGTATGTATAAAATCTATATTTTTAACTTCTTATTACAAATTATAATGCATATTATTTTGTAATGTTTAATTCTGTAAATATCAATGGAAACTACGTGTAAACTATTTTGTATTCGTGTATGAATATCCTCCTTAAAGTTTTTCTGCCCACGAAACCAACATTTAAAAAATCGTTTATGGAATATGAATGTACGTGCAGTCGTAATATGAAAACTAAGAAGTAATTTTAATTACTTATCAGACCCATTTAATTGAGACAGGTCTGCGAGGGTTATTCTCTCGCAGGCAATACCTGCGAGGGACGTTCTCTCTCAGGCAGAACATTTTAGGAGAGATACGAAGGGGCTACCTTTGGGTATGCCTTTTCCTCTCCGTTTTTGAACTAAGGTTCCCACAAGCCGAGGCACCTCGGCCTGTTTTGAGAGGTGTATGTTCCGGGGTCGCAGACCTTGGGCATACGGTAAGAGTTGTTCTCTAATCCCATTGGAATAGTCGGCCAGCTGCCTCCTAAACTGGTCGAGGCACGGAGAAGGGAATGCTGCGTCCCCACAGCAAACTCCTCTCCCGCTATCGGAAGGGCGTGGGACAAGTACCAATGCCCGACCTACCCGATGTTGGTTTTTCTAAGGTTTTCCCTGCATTTCTTTAGGCGAATGCCGGGTAGGATCCTAAAATATAGCCCGGGGGCCCTAGTAACCCATGGCTACCTTCCTCTACCCTTCCGCATCCCCCCTTTCAAATCCCTTCCTATGCTATTAAAGGGGAGTTGCCCAATGTGGATCACCCTCATGTAGCCTGTTGCCCTAAAAAAAAAGACCCATTTAATTGATGCATACAAATTTATTGTTTACAAGCGTTACTGACTGAATTCAAATTAAAATGCACCAATCCGTCAGTTTTAGTTATGTACAAGAATTTATTGAACAAAACTCGTAGTTCTCCAACAATCAACTTCACTTGAGTCTTAGGCACGAAAAATTATATTCTTTCATTGCTATTGTTATTAATTTTAAAGCGAATGGATACTGAAGATCAAATCGCAACAATTATGGTGTGATCATAATGAAGTAAATATGCGTTGAAAAATTGAACACGAATAAGTTGCAGTAAAAAATATATAAAATTTCTAAGTGAATACAAAATTACGTGTGTACATTAAAATATCCAAAATTTTCTTATATTATCTGAAATATGAAAAATGTTGGAAATAGTGCATTAGCATTAATACAATATAGATAAAGCCATCGGTCAATTTTTAGTCATTCAAAACAAATGAATGTAAAGTAAGAAGCCATTTTATTTTCAATCGAGATTTTGGGGACGTTTTTATTACATTTTGTAGCGAAATAATAATTGGGAAAATGTATTAGGCACAGATGAAAAAATGTTATATTACTTTTTAAGTCATTTTATGTAATTGTGTCAAAAAAATTCTGAGCAAGCTGCTTTTTGATGGTCAAATATTTTATTAAAAATTGAACAGTCAATAATGATATTTATTCAGGTTCAAGAAATGAAATACATTTTTGTTTACAAATTGAAGATAAAAAAATTGTCGTAAAGGACGTGGCTTGTATCACGACTCAGATAAAAATCCACTAATGAGCCTGCGGGCGAATTAATCTTACTTCAAGACAGTATGGATACAAAGACTAAACAAAAGAACGCAATGAGCCGCGGCAAATGAATTTGCAAGACAGTAAAAGAAAGGCTGTTTCGTATAAGAGACAAATGGGTGCAGTACACAGCGGAGACAATGACGAAGGAGCAGACGAGTCGCATTGTGAAAGACTACACATCAAACTACTATAGAGATCAAAAAGAAATTAGACAATTCCACGCAAAAATTTTGTAAAAAAACTTAAATGAAATTTACAAGTTAGAATATAATATATCTGTATAAAATATAATAATTAGATACAATAGCCAATAGGACGTGTTCTTAATTTTCTTTCCTATCATATTCCCAAAGAAAAGAGAGCTATGGTATATAATCTTGTAGACAGAACTATATTCCTTTATAACTCTAATTTCCACCAACTCAACAGAAATATTGTTCGAAAATTTTAATTCCTAATGAGTACTCTTCAAATTTTTTTTAATAATAACATCAACATTAGATTGGAAAGAATCAAATATTTCACTACCACTTCTGACAATAACCTCAACCCAATTTTTTATCGTACTTCCTTAATACAGATTTCTACATCAAGCATTCGTCCAAATTCTCAAAGAATATCAAATATAAATCACTGAAGATCTACTAACACTCTTTCCTTTATGAATAAAATTCTCAAGGATACACTTGTCACTAATAGCAAACATTGTGTAGTTAACAAAATTAATAAGAAAGATAGACCAATACAGACAAAAGAAGTGATGATATAAATACCACATAAGGTTTCACGAAACCTTGTTCCTTTCTTCATGAAATCTAAAAAACAGAGGAATTTAGAGCGACACAACTGCACAATTAATTTGACAAAACTCAAAAGCTTCATATCAAATGCAACATCACAGCAATTAACGTATAAACTGATACCATGAAAATCTATAATAGCTATGATCCCTTATTGCTACGGTAACCCTTCTGATTTTCCATTGTTGCAGCGTTTTGCTTTGCTTTTGAGTTTGTCTTTCCAGTCTCTCGTGTTTTTTTCCATTTACCTGACGAAAGGCGCAAGGATACTAGAAACGTCGTGTCACTTATTTTTTACTGTATTTGGCTTTTGCATCTAATTATTTTATTCACACGAACCATTCTCACAGAAATTTAATTGATATAGTCAGTTCTAGAAATAGCCCTCAGAGTATTAAAAAAATCCAAAGTCGTCTTAAATATTTGACACAATATTTATATGTTTTATACTATTAATATTTATTCTGCCATCCGTCAATTGGAATGTATAATGCTGAAAATGGGAAACTTCATTAATTTTAGGTATAACGCGGAAATTTTCTGAGAGAATCTTATACCGGAAAAGAAGCGGGTAAGATCGTAATTATAATTTCAAGGACTACTTCTGTAAAAAAAAAAATGAACAGTAAAGCACACTTGAGAAATCAAAAGAAAAGCTTGAGAAAACAGAATTTGAAATTTTTAGGGTACGAATGTACGAGTAAAAGAACTGACCCGACTGTCAATTAGAAGTTAGTTTTAAGGTAATACCTTAATGCATTCAGTTGCCACTAAATTATCTCAATTCTATTTTGGTCCTATAAAGTTATAATTCCTTACAATAGAATAGAAATATGATGTACGAAATAAAAAAATTATATCAATTTTATACGCTCACAGTGGCAAATAAATGGGGCAATTGGGATTTAAAATCAAACTATTCATATAAAATTGACCTTGAAAGTTTCGTTACACAAAACGTACAAAATACGAGACAAATTATTAACTTTAATGTCTGATTAAATAAAAAAAACAATAGCACCGTAGTTTCAGAGATGAATTTAATATGAGAAACAACTGCACATAAAAGAATTAAACATAGCTAGGTTTTTCGACGCTACTTAGCGTTTTTATCTTACAGCATTAGAACATACAGTGATAAGTAAATCAATTATTTAAAACCAATAATATATACAGGAATACCAAAGATCTTAAAATAAGATATAAAAATAAATTACTTGTAATAGTTTAGACTTAATCTGACAGGCTGATAAAGTAAGATAAAAATATAAATAAATAATTTGAAGGAAGTTTTGGTCTCAAGTTTAGCATTGACAGTGTTTGAATGATTTTTAATGTATAACATCTCTGCAATTATTTTTTTACCATTCCCTGTTTAATACAGTAGCGTTTCACAATCAATTTTGTGATTAAATTTGTAGCAGTGTTTAGTAGTCTGATTGTGCTTGCTAGCTGTAAGTTTGAAATTAGGTTTACGTTATTCAACCCTCGTAACCAATGTCCTTCTGGTTTGGCTGATGTAACATTAACTACAATTTGAACAATCAATTTTTTAAACTGCATTATTTGTGGTGTATAGATTGGTAGGATCTTGTACCATTTAATAAAATTAGTTAGTATATTATTTTAAGTTCTTTGATATTTATATATATATATTCTTGGCTTTAGGTATTTGGTTTACTTATCATTCTATGTTCAAATACTGTTAGATAAAGACGTAAAGTAAGTAGCGTCGAAATGTCCAGCTATGTTTCATTTTTTCCTGTGCAGTTGTTTGTCATATTAAATTTGTCTTGAAACTATTGTATTATTATTTATAAATTTGTTTTATACATGTACATATTTATATATATTGTAATGATTAATTAAATGTTGAAATTTAATCGCCCCACGTTGAGGCACCAAATGTAATGATTAATTAAAAGCGATTAATTAACAATTTGATTGCTCCACATTATGGAAGCAAAAATGTAATGGTTATCAAAAGGAGATTAATTAATTAACAAACAAAATTTTATTGAATTATTTAAACAATTAATTTTCAGTTTTATTAAATTGATAGTTCGCTCTGAAACAAATATATTTTATTTTAACAGGAAGGATTGAGAAATAATTACTACTTCAAACTTTATTATACAATTTATTATTTAATAGAAATTTGTAACATTTTCTCTTAGGTTAAATACATTTAAATTTTAATGTTTCGAGATTTGATAACTCTTCTTTCAGGGTCGTTTGCCGTAAAGAACAATTTTTGTATTTACGTTAAAATCATAGAATTTTCAATTAAGAAATTAACAAACAAAACCAAAAAGAGACGAACGAAATCTGACGAATACCTTTAACTGTCGTTTACAAACTTAATTAACTTGGTTTCTACTCACAAAAACGTTCGGCTGGTACCAGACGTAGATTCCTAGGTTCGGGCACACAATTTACACTAAAAAGGATATCAATAACTGACTCTACACTTGATTGTCAAACACACGGTCGTAGTTATTGAATTTTTCTACGGGAACTGGATCTGCTGCCCCTCCGAATCATTAGTCAGACATATTGATACACATTGTCTTTATGTAGAAAATGATGATCTCAGTACGCGTAGGAATCTTAATGTGGCGCTAAATTTTTGATTACTCTTTGCAGTTTTTTTTACAAAGTCTCTCGTTGTTCAAACTTTATACTTGTATTCAAAACTTGTAATTTTCTCGGTTGGATTTATACTCTGGTCACGCTGTTCGTTACTCTCAAATTTTGCCTTCCTCTCCCGACTACAATATCAGACAGACTGTCGTTCCTGGAAACGCTCGTAGCCCAGGACAAAACCCACCGAACATTGTCGTCTTTGAAGACTTGGTACCGCTAACAATCCAATTATTAAAATCATTACTGGCCTCTAATTAGTATTACAATATATATATATATATATTGTAAAGAACGATTTTTTAAATATGTTTTATTTATTATATCACGTTACCCACGTCTTGCAGAATTCTCACTGGTCACTTAATTCTTTCTTCATAAACAAACACTATATTCGTCTTTCATTAACAATGATTTCTGCACTTTACTTTATCTCGATGTTTTAAATTTACTAACAGCGACGATGATTCTGACTCTTGTGAATTCTATTCGCTCGTCATCGAGCTCTTCCAATAACTTTTTACATTACATTTAATACTTTACTATTCGCGTATATATATATATATATATTGTAACATGACAAAGAAACTCCCCAGAAAATCTGTGAAGTGCGGGGGATGACAGCTGTGGAAGGAGTCTTGTTATTTTAGACGAGGGCGACGGACAGCGGAGTCGGAAGGATGGACAGTTGGAACCTGGACTCCAAAGACGGAGGTCAGAAACAAAGTGAAAGTGAAACATAGAAACAGTTAATAGTAATGAATCGATTGATTGTAAACAGTGCAACAGTTGATTTCGCTCTAATTAATCATTTGAACCACCCGTTTCATATTTGAGATATAATTGATTGTTCTCAAATTTTTCAAGATCATCAGATTTAAATGTATATTTTCGCTTTATTTTCAATTATATGATATTTTCTCTTCACATACACTTTACTTGCACGTGTTAAGTTTATTTAAATGTTTTTAAGTAACCTTTTATTTGCTAAACTTCCCTACCACACACGTGTAGTTAATACTATTTTGCTCCGACGCCCACGGTAGTGTATAGTTTCCTGGTAGGACCGTTTCCAGAAAAGTAAAAGCCTTGTAAATCTAACCCTGAAGAACAGTGGCGCTCTCACATTTCTCTAATGTAATGTTTTATCGCGCTACGGAGGTCTTAAAGATTGCAAGAAGGCCTCAGATTTACGTCCTTTTCGTAGTAGCACGTTCAGGCCTGCTCGTGTCTTTACAGAATTATATGGACTGCTATTTTCCTCTAAGAAAACCGCAGGAAGAGAGATCCAGCTAAATTAACTCTCTACAGTAGACTAGAACTTAAATTTGTTTGTTCATAATCGTTGTCGCGATTATGATTGCAATATATAATAATACACTTTATGGAATATAAAAATTGCAATTATCGTTTTGTTGCTCAGTAGAAGATCGATTTTCTGGTGTTTGTTGTACGACTTAGTTGACCTCACTATTGTGTTTTGTTCCGTGGAAGCGTTTGATGAAAATAAATTTCAAAGGTCTATTTAGGGATCTATCCCTTAAATGCAGTGGCACTACTTTGGATGGCTTTTAGGAAACGTTTCCGGGACCTGTTCTGCATCTGCACTCAAGTGAAAACACGCACCTCAAGAGGGGAGCTCGATTCGTGTACAGTCGGTCCAGGCAGTTTCCATCCAGAGCTTTCACGGCTCTCGCGGTGTACCAAAGTATTTGATGGTCCAGCGTTCTTTATTGTCCTTCATATTATTTTGTGGGGCATAAAATTCTTAATGTGATTAATCTTAAATGTTAATGTCCATAGTAAGTTCTATTTCTTTTACAAATCAATTTAATAACACCACGATTACTCCTTAGTCTAAAGCAGCGTTTCTCAACCTGTGGTCCACAGGAAAATTTTAATAGTCTGCGGAAGACAATTAATATTACTACAGATTTGGTAGCAAACAAAAAATATAACGAAAAAATTAAATAATTAATTTTAGGTGACTGTTAATCATGAAAAAATTAGATGAAAGAGGAAATGCTTTGTTGTCTTCATCTTCCTAATCACACAACGGGCTTAGAGACACGTGGTTGAAAATAATTCAATTGATTGGAAAAATTGAGTTGGTTTATGGCGCAGCAAGAAATAGGGAGATGGCTGCAGCTGGAAATATATTGACACATTGTTTCACACACCGTCAGCAATTAGCTGCAAAAAAAGGCTCCAGACTTGATTGCGTACTTAATCAGTAAGAATAATCATTTATATCAGATGTAACGCATTAAATTGTAGATTATTTTCCATTGTATGGAACTGAATGGGATCAGATCATGATAATTTGTTGTTTCATGCAGAAGTGCGATGGGTTTCGAGGGATAGAATATTACAAAGACTCTATGAATTCAGAAATGCATTAGAATCATTTTTACTTTATAAAAAATCCGAATTTCCCGTAACGACAAATTGATTTTCTTATTTAACAGACATATTTTCGCACTATTTCCTGATTTGAATTAAAGTCTCCAAGGATAAAGCTTTACTGTTTTTAATTTATGGGGATGTGGATACTGACGGTTTGTCAAATAATATTTATGTACATCCGTCAGAGTTCTATTATTCACAGGAAAAGGGTAACTTGTGGATGGTAAACCTATTTGGCTAAAATGAGAATAATCATTAGACTGATTCGGAACAGAAAAATTTACTAGAATTATGTTGCGACTCTGCATTAAAATTACAATTCAACCCGAAAGATATAACTCAATTTTACGTTAAGGTAAAAAATGAGTTTGCTGATTTACATAAGAAAGCAATGAGAGTGTTGCTACAATTTTCAACAACATATATATGTGCTATGACGAATATAAAATCAAAGAGATGTCTTTAAAATTAGTCCCACGTTACGCCTTGCTGCAACTCCCACAATTTAAAATTATGTAACGAGAACAATCATCAGCAATCCCATTGAATTTTCGTTTGATTTATAATATTATATTGTTTTATTTTCTGGGGTCATTTTTATGTAAATATCTTGTATATTTTCTGTGACATTCTAGAAATGCAATAAGTTAACAGAGTTTTTGTATAAATTTACAATTATTTTTGAGTTGTATTTCATTATTTAAATTTTTAATATATTAAATTTTAAGTATTTAATGGCAACTACCTAACTTTTCAACGTCAAATATCTTTCATGAACTGTCAAAACGGCTTTTTTTCTGAGTGTGCGGCACAAAGTTACCAGATAGAAAGTCTGATTGACTGATTTGATGAAAATTAATAAATAGATAATGACGTAGCCTTTCTTCTAAGTTCATCACCACGTTTGTGCGGCGTGTCGTTCTTGATACTTTTACGTAATTTAATCATCTGACGAAAGCATAAAATGGTTATTTATTTTATCACATAAATTTGGCAGCTTATTGACTATCTAGAATTATAAAATGTTGTAACAGTCAAAGACACGTTTTGGAATGAAGGAAAAGGAGGTGTAAACAGGCTATGTATAAGGGAATCCACGCTTTTTTTTTTAGGGCAACAGGCTACATGAGGGTGATCCACATTGGGCAACTCCCCTTTAATAGCATAGGAAGGGATTAGAAAGGGGGGATGCGGAAGGGTAGAGGAAGGTAGCCAAGGGTTACTAGGGCCCCCGGGCTATGGTTTAAGGATCCTACCCGGCATTCGCCTAAAGAAATGCAGGGAAAACCCTAGAAAAACCTGCATCGGGTAGGTCGGGCATTTGGTACTTGTCCCACGCCCTTCCGATGACGGGAGAGGAGTTTGCTGTGGGGACGCAGCTTACCCCTCGCCATGCCTTGGCCTGTTTAGGAGGCAGCTGGCCGACTATTCCAATAGGAATAGCGGACAACTCTTGCCGTATGCCCCGGAACATACACCTCTCAAAACAGACTAAGGTGCCTCGGCATGTGGGAACCCGGAATCCACGCAGTGGCTACTCCGTTCTTATAAAATAGGGAAAGTGGGATGCAGAAAAGTATAGCAAAGTAGCCAAGGGTAGTAGGATTTGCTGTGGGTACCTCGACCAGTTTAGGAGGCAGCTGGCCGACTATTCCGATAAAAACCTTGGGAAAAGTGTTAAACGACGGAAGCTCAGTGTTCCACTTATGAGAAAATTTTGTTTTTCACCTTAGCGGATACGCCAGGAACGCAACATAAATTCAATCGCGTTTAAAGACCATCCTAAAGGAGAATCAACGTCACTGGATTTTTAACAACCTTATTTAAAATATGTTTTAAACGAGTACATCTTGTTGTAAATGCCATTCTGAAATCCACTAGAGTTGATATTCCACATAAGATTAATATTCTATTAACAGTTGTAACAATAACTGTGAATTCTCCTTCTTTACTTTGCATATTACATGCTTCAATGTCTGCCGTGAATTGAATCTTAACGAATTTTATTTAACTTTTCAATTTCCTAGTGGGTGTATCTTACTGTCTGAAAACTAACCGTGTACCCTGGTTTCCTTTCTGAATAACAATATTTGCAAATGTGCACTGTAACGTGACATCTGCGCACTCGATCGTGTAACCGCCTCATCACATTCCGCTCCTGTTTCTATCCCACGGCAAAAAAATTCGCCGCATCACAAAAGGATTTTTCTACTCGATTAGCGGTGGAATTCCGTTAATTTTAAACTGAAATTTTAGTTTCCGTTAGGTGGATACTCTGACGATTCATGAATATAACATACGATGTAGCATTAATATATTCCAAGGTGAAAGAGATTTGTAAAATATTTTTGAAATATTAATTACTTAGATTCAGAAGGAATCATTTAAAAAATGGATAAGCTTTTTGTTATTAGAGGCAATAAAACTTTCTTATAATTTTTTAATATTCTCGTAGACACTGACCGTCGTACTTTTTATTGCATTTTATCAGGAAACGAATATTTTCCCCTAATGGAGAAATAATATATACTTATTTAATATTAACTAAATTTTATTAAAAATAATATAAATCATATTGATATATGCTACTAGGATATTTATGCAATTAAATTTATATAATAAAACCACTATACAAATAATTGCCTAAAACTATTTAAAATGTCTGCAATTGTTAAATAAAAATATTAAACCAAAATAATTAACACTTTGATATTCAAATTATAACTACAAATGCAAACGAAATTTGTGACGGAGCAGTACACGTTTCAGTTTATACAATTACTTCTACCTAAAGTCTTCATATTTAGAATACCTTTTTACCTATTTAAATGCTTCTTGCTATTGCCAAACGATTTTCTCTTTCAATCAAGTTGACAGATGAAAAAATTGAACCTTTTGAAAATTGTAATTGACTGATCTTAAGCTACCTTTATTTGGTTCACATTGCAATATCGCATTCTATTAAAATAGAATTATCAAAACGGCGCATCTCAATTGTCCAATTAGATAGAGAAGTCTTTCAATAGGAGACCGGGAAGAATGTTTCATTTCGCGAGACCTCTCTCTAATGTCCTCGAAAGCAAGAATCGGCTACGGAGAAGCCGATTTACGAGGCATGGCTGATAACCGAAGTCTCCTTCAAACATATTCCATGGAAACGTTTCTGCTTTATCGGATGGCAAGATAAAGATGCGCTCGCAGAAATTGCTTCGAATTACCTACGCTCGCTGCGTCGCCTTATTTGCCGCAAGTGCATTTACAATAGTCTCCAACAAGAATGCGTATTTTCTTTCCAATTTTTTCTTATATATCTTCAACGTATAAAAAAATATCGTTTTTCAATGCGTATATTATCAAGTTCGCTAGTTACATCACTATTAATATGAAATAGAACTTACCTTCGGTAAGAACATTTTCCCTCGATCAGCCAAATTAAAACAATTGGTAATAAACAATTGGAAACATTCAAATGGCCATTTTACAAACACACTTTTATATATAAACGGTTTTCTTGTTTATAAATAACTACCTGGGTTCTCGGCGTTGTCCAGGCTATCATAATTAAACTCAGAGATATCCATAACCCCGGATCTGACTCAAATCTCGGTTATTTTGATCCCAGAAACGTTGTGTGGTATTTATTTTATCACTTTTTGTTTGTATTGGCTATCTTTCTGATTCATTAATTTCCGGTATTCCTACGAAACTTTCTTTTTCTTCTGATTCATGCATTCTTTGTCCTCTTGTAAGTTTAACATCGACCCAATTCGGTGTCACCACGGTAATCGGAATTTGATTCCGCATCGGGTTATCCTAATCTTAGTTTTTGGATCTTTCCGTAAAACATTTTCTGGATTTTTTTAAAAGTACTAGGTACTTGTAATTATTGAACGGAAACTAGAAGTTAATTCTGAGTAGAATCAAAACACTTACACTACAATTACAAGAATGTGTCATGTTAGTTGGCAATCGGACAGACATCTCGGTAACGAATAAATCTCTTTATTGTTTTTTAATTAATAGTAAATACCGTACACCAATATTTTATCACAATACAGTTTTATTATTTTAGAAAAAAAACTGAACAGGCATGCACAGCAACAAAGTTAAGAACTCTGGAATCAGCGAATCTTTGGAAATGTGGTTACTCTCTCATTTATGTGGCATTAAATCAGTGTTGCTGTGGATAATAAAGTTACATAATTTATTACAAAGATCAGCAATTTTAAAAAACTATACGTTCCATTAATGGGCATTCATTATGTCCAATAATTTTGTATAATATTTAGATGAAAAATAATTTATAATTATTGAACTTCCATCACAGTGTTTTATTTCCCATGGCAATAGATTCTGCCGTCCCGGCGATTTTACACCACGAGGTTGCATTCGAATTTAAACTGTACATCAATAACGTATGATACTTATTTCAAATATGACCAAAAATTAAACATTCAACCGTTAATTAACAGAATTTAGATATTTATTCCTGATTATTCGTCTTTCTTCCGTGTGACATGTTCGACGCCTTAGAACGTCTGTCTCGTAAAAGATTTATTGAGAGTTTTTATAAGAAACTAAATGTGCTCCCTTCCCGACTGGCGTAATGACCTGAATAATACTTTACAGCGAATCCAGCTGTTTCCAAGAACGAAATTCTTGCGGACTCACCGTCGGAGAAACTGGAGGGATACACGATTCATATCAATATACATACGTAGTTAAATCGGCAGTATGGAATTGAATTTAAAATTTCTCATCTCATCCAAGCGAACGGTATTCTTTCCATGAAAGGTGGTTTTTACGTATTAAAACTTTACAATTTGTAAGATTTATAATAATTAATAGTTGACGGTAATAGATTTAAATAAATAAGTAAATGATTAAAAGAAAATTATTCAACACTTTTATTTACACACAACAGCTAAATACAAACTTTGCACTTGTATCTTTTATTTCCATAATTAACGTCTTTAAAGTCTTCTTGCAATTGTTCCTTAAAAGGTTGTTCTACATTATGTAGAATAAAAATTAAAAAAAATTATGATTGCTAAGCTTAGATTTAAATCGGTAAGAAAAATTAAACTTTCTCGTCACGGAGTTAAGTGGGATTGGCAAATATTTCTATACATTTAAATTGAATACTGATGCAGTAAAACCTCGTGATACAGCTTCTCAGGGCTCATTAAAATTGGCACTCTCTTACTTTTTACTGTTATCTTCAGGCGTTCTGGTTTCGGGAGATGTATCCAGCTCGTTGAACGAGCGTAGGCGTGCAGGCCGTTCGAATTCTCTAGTTTCGCAATAATAAACAGCTAGCAGAGATTACCCGCACGTCATTGATTCCGCGTTGATGTCCGGAGGAGTTTCCCAAAAGTAAGGTTGGTCCGGATGGCGTCAACGGTTTGTTCCTCTGCGATCCCGCAGCAATCCACTGCCTGAAAAACTGTCGTACTTGGCTTGCGTAAGAAACCGAATTGTTTGTAAGTGCTGAAAGTGTCTTAAATTCTTTAAATATCTCAAGTTCCAGAAAAGATTGAAATTATTCTAAGTCCAAAATATCGATAATCAAAGTGACGTGAAGGTTCTCCGAAGAAAAACACTCACTGTTGCCTTTATTAGACCACCTTTTATAGTTTTTCGGTCGACAATCAGAATTCATATTAAAGTTCCTTCCATTATCCATTTCCATTCTTAACTTGCTCTTTTCATTATTAGAAGTCGACTTCGAAATTTCTTTTAACATTATTAAGAAATTACGTTGTGTTTACATGTTATTATATTGATGATCAATTTCCAAGCGTCATAATAATTAAAGTACTAAATTCAATTATAACTGAAAAATTTAACACTTATAAACGATTTGTTTTCATCAATAGCCCGACCTACCTGGTGCAGGTTTTTCTAGAGTTTATCCTGCATCACCTTTAAGGCGAATTGCCGTGTAGGATCCTTAAACCATAGCCCGGGGTCCCTAGTTAACCCTTGGCTACCTTTCTCTACCTTTCCGCATCCCCCCTTTCACTCCCATTCCTATGCTATAAGAAGGGAGTTGCCACCATGTGGAGTACCCTATGCATAGCCTGTCTACACCTTCTTCTTCTTGCTGTTGTATCGCAGGTGAACCTTTCCAGAGAGCTCTGGAGAAGGCTTCCTTTGGAGATGTCTTCACTTCTCTCAGGTTTTTTGAACTAAGGTTCCCTCATTCCGAGGCACCTCGGCCTGTTTTCAAAGGTGTATGTTCCGGGGTCGCAGACCTTGGGCATACAGTAAGAATTGTTCGCTATTCCTATTGGAATAGTCGGCCAGCTGCCTCCTAAACTGGTTAAGGAACGGCGAGGGGAAAGCTGAGACCCCACAGCTAACCCCTCTCCAGCATTGGGAGGGTGTGGAGCAAGTACCAAATGCCCGACCTACCTGATGCAGATTTTTCTAGGGTTTTCCCTGCATCACTTTTAGGCGAATTTCCGGGTAGGATCCTTAAACCATAGCCCGGGGGCCCTAGTTAACCCTTGGCTACCTTGCTCTACCTTTCCGCATCACCCATTTCACTCCCTTTCATTGCTATGAGGGAGTTGCCACTATGTGGATTACCCTATACATAGCCTGTCTACACCTTCTTCTTCGTCTTGAATACTAAGTATTCAGTCCAATTCACTTCATTACAATATATTACATTCATTTTTAAGTCTAGTTTCTGAACACTACTCATCTAAGCTGAAGTAAAATTCAATCATCTACTGGACGTTAATCTGAAATTTCTTTCTTTCTGCTTTAGAAGAGTGTTTCTTAATCGAAGTCTACATAATTTTGTACCGCGGTTCACTTGTAACAATTGTTGGTTTATGTTCTGAAATAAAAGAAATATATTCAATACACTACAAAATACATTTATTTTATTTGTAGAACAGCACAAAATACTCCCAGACATTAGTTTATTTGCTAATAAAATACAGTGCAGTAAGTAAGCCAAATTTGTTGATAAATCAAAAAATTAAGTTTTAATTTCTTAAAAATTTATCAATTTAAATATAAATATACTGTGATTTGTGACTTAATTAATTTTGTTTTACTATAGTCTTCGTAGATCATCTCTTTTTTCCGGACCAGAAGAATTTTTATATTTTATATGATAAATTATATGATAAAATTTGATATTCGATTAATATTATTATTTATATAATACTAGCTATAAGCCCGGCGTTAAACTCAGTGACATAAAATTCCCGATTTGCTTTATTTTTATGTCACCCCATCCCTCAAGGTGATCCCTTCCTATGCCGAAAGGGGTTGAAATTATATACAATCAACATTGGGAGAAATAATATAAATCTCATTGACCCAGAAACATTTTTTTCGACGAAATATTTAGACCATGAAATAGAAAAATGTGTCTGAAGGCTAAATCTGGTGGTTGTTCTAACTTCAATTCGACCTTTTTCTCAGTCAAAAACCCCACATCTGTGCATTCTTTTAATGAAAGAGCTCTTTCTTCCTGATGAAAAGTTGCCGCCTTTATTTCTTTGCTCAAGCGATCCAATGCGGCGTAGAATAGTTCCAATTAATTGTACGTCTATTTTCTAAATAGTCGATGCAGGTTTCGCGCCATCACCTTCCGGACCGATTTCACCTTCTACGGATCTGGTTCGCCATCTTTAACCCTATGTTTAACGTCTGGGGTATAATACTGGGTCGTTTTTTATCAACACTTACGTATCCACTTAGAAACTCGTCAGAATTTTGACGAGAAACCGCCAAACCGGACCTTCAATTGCGTTGATTTTCCAACACGACAAGAATATTTTCTTGAAATATTTTTTTCCATGTAAATTGTTTGCCATCAAAATGTATAAAACTGAATGCCTAAAAAACCGAAGCGAAATACTCAATTTAAAAATCTGCATTTGAGATTTTTCAATGGAAACACATTAATAATGAAATTGTAAAATTAAACGAAGACATATTGACCACTCTCAACGTTGGCACCAACGTTTCGTAATCATGAAAATATATCTAAAACGCGATTTCAACTTGAAAAATTAAAATGAAGCGAGAAATATGAGCTTGTTTGAAGGAGGCAGCTGGCTTTTCGAGCGGCGTATAACAGGTAGCTTTTTGCCGTGTTTGTCGACAGCTTTGGCCTTTGGGTGGGAGAGGCGACAAGGCTTTGAAGCTTTCTCCGTGTAATTCGTTTTCCAGCACATAAGAACTCTTCTTGTGTGTTGACTGGGTTTTAATTTACTTCCACAGCATCGTACGTCACGAGCAGGGAGGGAAATAAGCTTCATTTGATAATATGCTCCTCTTTCGTACATTTTGAATACAATGAACACGCAAACACACCCATAAGAAACTTGACATATTTAATTAGTTTCAGATTATTGTTACATAATATTCCTTCATCCTACGTTATTCTTAAAAGATAATATCAGCATTCGAGACGTTATTTGCATAGTCTCATGATTTGTTTATTTAAAATATCTCGATGAGTTCCACCGCGGGAAGTAATATTACCTGTTTACATACATATAAACAAAATGTGTGTTTAAGTAAGCTGTTCCATCCATAAAAGTTTGTCCCATGACCCTGGAATCACACTGTACAATATAAATAATATTCGTCAGGTGTTTCGCTTTCTCAGTCGTGACATTTTCTCGCCGAACAAGTAGCCTCAAACGTGAAATTATGCCGAATGAAAAAAAGGTTTTAACACTCACAAATTCAATCACAAAAAAAATTGTTAACACAATTACCAGATTTAATATTGGATTTAATTATTTACAACACAATTTATTTTAAAGTTTTTGGGCACCAGCAGATTATCAACAAAGTTTGAAATTACACCAGGTTTAAATTTACCATGATATTTATGAGTTCACTTTATAATTCATTGATGATGATATCATTGTCATACAAGTAACTGAGTCTTCGGATGTTATACGATCAAAGGCCCTCTTCAGCATGGGATTTGGGATAGAGTTTATTTTATTATTTTGAAGTGAATGGTGCAGACATTACAAATTTTTGAAAATTATTTGGATTTAGGGAGATGATTGGCGCTGACTTTTTTCATTGTTTTGGAACAGGGAGAGTAATCCAAACGGCAGTTATCGGTTTACTAATCTGGGATGGGACAGTCATAGTATGGTCGTGCTATTTTTGTTATACGTTATGGAAGATGATTTTGGGGGCATAAGTATATTTGAATTTAGGTTTGGTGGAGGAAGAGTGATAGAACTTTTGAGATGTTTTTTTTAATGGAACCGTGGCCGCAAGTTGCACGGAAATTGGCAAGACGTTGTAAATTTTGAAGGCTATGATGTGAGATGGATGGGTATAGGAAGTGAAGTGAAAGCCAGATACTGAGGATTCTTCTTTCCGTGGCTCTTAGAGGTTGAAGGTGACGTGGTCGGAAAAGAGTATAGACTTTAGTCTATTATATGGCGGATGAAGGTTTTATACGTATGGAGGATAGTTTTAAGAATAGAGGAGCCGGTTATAGAGAGTAGGCATTTGATAAGGTTATTTGGAGTAGTTGGACATGTGGGATTACGCTGAGGTTTAGGTAAATCGCGAGATAGGTGGCTGAGAAGGAGGAAGAGATTACTTGGATCAAGAGAACTATACGGATGGGATTTTCATCGATGTGGCTTCGTTATTGGAATACTAGTTCGGTTTTGGTAGGGTTGAGTTTTGCCTCTCCACTTGATGATCCATTCGTGGAGGGTTACCAGTTACGTGTTGAATGAGGTATGAAGGTTATTGGGATTTTTGTCTGATGTCCAGAAGACGGTATTGTCAGCGAACTGGAAAAGGTTATAGGTGTCGCCGGTAGGGTGGAAGAGATCATGAGAGTATATGTTGAAAATAGTTGTCGGAAAAAATTGCTCGTTTGGGGAGACCAGCAGAAGGGTGACGTGTTCATCATTGATCGACGCAATGTAGGATCTGACTATTAGGAAGGATAGTATCATTATGATTCAGAACTTTTGTAGTGTATGCAAGCGATTTAAATTAATTGAGGGTTATTTTATTTTTTGTGATAAAAACCACAGATTACACTACCAGAAACACTCAATATCATAATATGTACGACGGATTGCCGCGCCGAGTTGTTTGCGTTTATCTGAGTACCTGGGAGTGGATAATTAAATAATTGAGATTTGTAGGGGCACAAATCTAATTCATATTAGGTAAAAACTGTAGAATCCAAAACCCTGTGGGGAAAAATTTCGAAAGACCCAAGTTGTAAAGAGAGTTAGTTGGATTTAAGTTTTGGAAAAGTTGATTTTCGTTTTCAGAAGTTAGATTTTAGTTCGGAAAATCTGTTTTTTTTTTAGTTTATATAGAGTTAGATAGGTTTGAGTTTCGAAGAGTTCGGAGATGCTAAAAGTTAGACTGTTTGTGAGAGGAAGTTATTTTTCAAGTTTCGGATGGTGATTGCGGATCGGAGAGTGAGTTTTTGAGGAGATTATGGAGCCGTACTGCTGTAGGCCAGCAGGGTTACCAGTTTTTTCAGGAATTACGTGGGATTTTCAGCTTCCGACGAGCCATCTGCGAAGTCTTGATCTGGCCAGATCTGCAAGTGTTAATGTACCGGAAATAATAGCTATCCTAGTCGGTTCATTAAAGCCATATGACAACCGTGTTTTGTCCCATCAACCCCTGACAGAAATTGTCTCTGTTTTTCGTTTGTCCGGTTTTGATTATTTTGTATATAACCGTAGGTATTTGAATTGATAATGAGAGCAGTAAGTTAATTTTATTTTGTTTATAAAATATTAATTATTGTGATTCATTTGTCCCCTGAAATATAATTAAATAATTTCAGAGTTAAATAAATTTAAATATTTTTAAAACATAACTAATTAAAAATTACCGATCCAAATAAAACATTACATTTTCAACAACCTCATCAGATCCTGGTTCCCCTGATTCTCTTCTTAACATCCATCGAAAGTATCCATTTTCCTTTTTGTTTGACGGGTCTTGTTATTAGAAGGTTATCAATTTTGTTGCTGTCGAGAATAGGCCAGAATATAGCCGTAAAATAATATTATGGATAAAGACAAAAACTAAATAAAAAGTAAACAATTTGTTATAAGTAACACATTGAACCAGAAAAAAGTACAAGCACTATTATACGAATAGTAGACACCACAGGCAATTATTTGTGTCAAATGCTAACGCAACCGAAAAAATAACACAGTATTATATTTGTTTATAGGACGAGTAACAAGGCAGTAAATAATAAATCAACATACAAATTTTATATATTCTATGAATATATTTAAGGAATATTATAAAGGACCAGGAAATTGTGAAGGTGAATAATAAATATAGTTATATATAAGTACGATATGATATTAATTTTGGTATGCTGCTTGTAATTGAGCCAAATTAGTATTTGTCCTTGGCTGTTGGTGTTTCTTAAGAATAAAGACCAGTGACTGTTGAAATCGATCGCGCGACGGCGTTTATTCCGAAGCGAGCACCTTGTTTACTCGCGGACATCTACAAAACAAGGAGGTAAATTAGTCCAGGCCCCCTACGTCGCACGATATTCATTAGTCAGGGTTTATTGTCAGACTGAGCACGTCTTTAGTAATTAGATCCACGCGAACTTACTTGCTCGTACCTGTCTGCGTCATTAAGTACTTGTAAATTATTCAACCAAGTCGGCAAAACAATTACTTAAATGAAGAACAATTTGCTTAAACGATGAGTAAATACGCAGTCAAGTTGTAAACCTAATCTCTTCCCAACCAGAATTATGTAATCTAAAATTATGTATTTTATTCCGATGAAAACTCATCCTCCATAGCCGGCGTACAATATTGAACACATTAAACAGAATTTTAGTACATGAAATTAAATCAGATATCTTTCTTTTAAAAATAATGTATATTTTCTGCAGTTTATTAAGTTTTATAATTTATCTAAAAAGATTTCATTTTAGTTGTCCTAAGGTACCGTATTTAGATTTTCTTGTATAGACAATCTGTAGTTTTCAGTTTGAAATAATAATCAATCTATTTTTTACAACATTTTACACTTTATACTTTTACATTTCGTCTTCACATTTATAGTGGTTTATTTATTCGTGTCTTGTTTTTCATTCATAATTAAATTTATCCTCCTATTCAAATTGTTTCACTCTCGATGTTTTTTAAAGAGTTTATTACGTTTCTCTCCACCGCATAAATGCTTGGCTACGTTTAACAAGAAACTTCTTCAACTTAATCTCAACATAATTGTTTGTCAGAGTTTCCTTCAGTTCTTCGATAACTTTTAGAATCTAAGTCGTTTGGCTGTAAGAAATCCTGATGAATGGAATCAAACTCACTTTTTTAAAAATGTGAACGATACTCCGTTACTGCTTTTTGTCTTCTATATGAATGTTTATAGCATCAAACGATGTTACACTCTTTATTTCGCTGTGTTATCTGTGCCTCAGATGCTCCTAATTAAATGTATTTAAAGATTAAGATAGATTGGAATCAGCAGCGTGTTTCATTATGAGCACCTCCTCCTGTACTCAACTTGAATACTTCCTGTTATTAAATAATTATCTAGGAAATTTTTTTATTAATCTCGATACTGTTAATCACGGTTGTTTTCGCGCCCCTCTACCCCATCCTTAAAGGTGATCCAATTCTATGAATGGGGTTGAAATTATACTCACAATACATCGGAAGAAACGCTATCAATCTCATTATCCCCGAAAAATTATTGTTTCGATGCAAATATCGTCCGTTTTAGCATGTTTCGAAAGTTCCACCCCGTCCATCCTCGCATCTAGCGGTGGTAGCCGTGTCTTACCCTCGCAGTGTTTGTTTTCGGTTCGTATGGAACATGAGTACTAGACGAATTAGCTCCACGTGTATGCTGAACATATACACAGTCTATTTTATTTATTAGAAGATTATCTATGTAAAAAATTAATTATTAACTTCGAAACAGTTGAATATTTGTCTTTCAACCACAGAGGCTTCATGTAATACCCGTAGATGTTATAGTAAATTAAAAAAGTTTAATTTATTTACACTTTTAATGCGAATATTGTTTTAGTTTCCATTTTCTGTTAATTAGTTCTCAAGTTGAGATGAGAGTCCTAAATATCATAGATGCGAGTGTTATTCACGGCCTGGAGTTGTCAGCTGCGACGTCTGGAGGCTGACGAAACCGGACCCAATCAGAGCCTGACTCTTAATTAGTTCCGTCCAGCAGCAGAAACACAGACACACAATCAGTTTAATTGTGCCTCGAGAGCAGGTGCAGTAAATAACGGTGGCTAGTGCCACCTCAAATCCGCCGGGGCTCTGTGGTAAATAACGTTGCGTGGAATCGGGATGTTCTCTGACCACAACTCCCGTCCGCGAAAACAAGTCAATTCCGTGCCGCCTCGGCCGACACAAACTTCTATGCAGGACTCACGTTAAAGCTCCCATTAGCATATGGTCTGGAAGCTGGTTGGAACATGCGGAATTGTTACAAGATGAAAGCATACCTAAAATTGCAATTAAGAAATTGTATCTCCGAGTTAAGATGAGAAAGAACAACGGAATGAAATTTGGTACACGGAAAAGATTTCCAGCACACGAACAATTCACCGTTCTGATGCTACGGCTGCTCTTATTTGTGTTATTGTATATAGGAATGAACTTACAAATTAACTAAAAAAAAATAGAAGTTTAGACTTTGCGTTCTGAGCGGGAGGGAATTACAATTGCAATTCTAACACCAGCCGCTAGGGGTTTCAAAAACGTGGCTCACAAATGAGTGTGAGTCCAAGCGGTCTTAAAGTCAGATGTGGCCAGAATTGATTAAGGTCGTAGAAGGCAGCTCTCACGTCGTACCTACGACATTTCGGCGACTGAAAGAAATTCTGAAATATTGACACTATTCCTTCACATTGAGACAACGAGAGGAGGAAATCCAGGAACGATTTGGAAAATTTTGATAATTTGTGTAGAATCATTCGATGCAAGTAGTTCTCAGGGAACAGCAGACTCCTCCCGCAGTTCTAGTTGAGGTGATGATCGACTTCGTGTTCTTATAACCACCCTAATGCAAACGAGACTTGACAACTGACTCGGGTTACGGAATGGAGACACCTGAACGCCGCCGACTTAATTCTGGTAATTTAGAAAAGTAGAAACGTATCAAAATTTATCCTGGTATGAGATGAAACTCACTGATTAATTTATTGGCAAATAATGATAGTCAGATCGATTCTTTTTGTTGAGTCGTTCAGAGTCGATTCACTCATTGCTACGTCGAGTCTTTTAAACGACTCTTCGGCTCTCCGAATCCAATCAGATTCTGTTCTCAAGGTTGAACAAAAATAACGTAAGTAAAAAAATTGAGAAACAAAATATGCAATTATTTAGTAATTTATTTATGGAAAATAAAAATATATTTCAACAACTATTTTACAGAGTTAATATTGCTGTTTAGACACAGCATTTGGGAAAGTATGGGAAATTAACCGACTCCTTTTCTCCGTTATAATCTGCCTCTCTAAGTACAAAAACCAGCAGTTCCTTCTAAATATAGATTGACGACTTACAGTCCATGAGAACATGGATTAATCACTTGGTCTTAGCCGACCTTCACGGATTTATTGGAAACAAAACCTTCAACGCAAGTAATGCGTGGAATAATTTGCAATGTTATCTACAATGGAACCTATATATCTGGATAAAATTTATTCTGCATATTCATTGTACATAATCTTTTAAATTAAAGCTGTTAATTTTTATATATGAGTGATTTAGTGATTTGAGAACATAAAAAAATCATTCAAGACGTTTAAACAAAACTATTTGCATCGAAAGGACAAAAAACACTGAGAATAATGTTAGCTATGGATGTAGAGAAGTCGTAAGAATAACAAATCAAAATTAAGTTTCTATGTTGATTATTTTTAGCGATAATTAAGTATTTACCATACAGCCTGTTAAAGGATCTAAGCATATCACTTTAAAATTTATTACGAGTGTTTTTGTATATTAGTTCTACGAGAGTGCGACTTATAAATTTTTCGATTCATAGCCAGAGTCGAATCTTTCTTTAACTCAACGACTAAACTCTCCAAGAGTTCTTCGACGGCTCAAGTCTAGAGACTCGCCCACGAGCCAACGGCTCAAGAGTCGACTCAAGAAACTCGCTCACGACTCAAGTAACTCTCTCACGAATCCACGACTCGAACTGTACGCCGAAACTCTACCTACTAAGTCGTTTTAGAGAAAAAATCTTTTATAATCACTGACTCTTTGAATCGAATCTCGGTTCTTTTTCCCACCGCTATTGGAAAATTATTACTTGATTAAATCTGGCTTTTATGGGTGACATGCCACCTTTACAATTTTATTGTGTATTTGAAATTTTTAATTCTGAATTTACCTTCAATATATAATTAACTGATTTTGTATGTAAAAATCCTAACATCATCGTTCTAATAATTAATTTGACCACTTTTGTTGTAAAAACATTTCATCAAATACTTTCCACGATATTGCTGAAGCAAATTTGAGACTCCTTTCACGTTTAGATTTGAATTTTTGCAATGTTATCGAAATATTTCGAAAATTATTATTCGGTTATTCCATTTATAGTATAATCTAAAATTGGTCAATACATCTTAAACCTTATCCATTATCATTCATATGTCGAGTTACTGTGCATTATTGGTCTTCAACATATCTTATAATATTTATCAAACGGAACAATTGCTGTATGATAATGTAATACATTATTCTATTCTTATAAAAATTATTTTTAGTAATCAGACTACTTTTATGAAAGAAAGGAGTTATGCGGTCAGCCTACATTTCAGAAATGCTACATTCATATTCTTTATTAATTCATTTAAGAGATTGGATATCTTGTGTCCTAAAATTATTTTCATTTTTGAACAGTATTTTAATTGAACTTTTATTAAGAATTATCACCAATATTTTTTTCTTTACAATTTTTACAGCAAACATAATAGAACAATAATCTGCTTGTCATGGCATAGTCCTCGATTGTTTTCATTATCTTTATTTATTTTTCTTACCACATCTCAAACAAACGATGAAAAAACTTTTTAATTATATTTATTGTTTAGGTCGGGGCTTGTATGTATTGGTAACTAAGTAATTCACATATTGAGTGTATTAGGTCAGTCTTTTTAATGTTCATGGAGTTACCAAATTTTCTTTTGCTTCCATTCCCATCGAGGCTATTATCGGAAGGCGTCACAAAAACAACAAAAGAGAACTGTACATTGAAACGTAGAATCTGGACGATGTGTAAATAATTTTAAATTTAATTAAATGAGATAACTACGTAATTTATTTAAAGCCGTGTAAATAAATATTCGGGACAGATACAGAAATGCATGGCTGAACAAAACTACGAGTGTACGCAACTCTGGCGTTTAACATTCGGTTTAGTTAACAGTACAATTGTACGGTAATTATTTCACAGTTCAAACGACACATAACAAATAGTATGACCACATTTCCTGCTGATTTCAGACCGGGTCAACACACTAAACAATGAGTCGAGTTTGGACATGTCAACGAACGTACGAGATTGCTTATCAGAAATAATGATATTTACTGTCAATAAACTTGTTGTATACGTTTAATTTATATGTTAAGCAGCTGAATCATGTATTCGCATTACAATTTATTATTAAACTATAGAATGGATTGATATCTCCTTCTAGTTTTCAATATAAATTAGTATATATCGTTTCAATATTTATACGCATTTCAAGAACCTTAATATGGGACTGTTGCTTGAAGTTTCCTTTATTCTCCTAATTAATTCGACACTTGTTTTCATCAACCTGTTACATTTATCAATATATTAATAACAATTTCATTTATATTGATAATAATAATACTAATAGAATTATTTACAGTGGAGATTATTATGCATTTTACTAAAATTGATATATAATTCCATGAAATAAATTTATTTAAATATTATAAATGATATTATAACACTTTTGAGGCTTCTGAAATATTTTTTGTTTCCAAATAAATATAGAATAAATATACACTTGTCTGCCTTTGTGTATTTAGTCTTTAAAAATTATTTCTGCCTATGTATCTTCAAACACAAACAATTTTTAACTTGACAATAATGTCTGTTGAGCAAAAATAAATGCAAACATTCATTAGGCTGAAGGATGAAAATTTTCTGAGAAAGTTCTCGTCATCGTAGTTTGACTACTTTCCCTTGTTTCGAACGCAATGGGCACTGTGTTTGAAATCATCGTTCCTAACTCATCATCGCCATGGGCTTATACTGTGCACAGACAGCGATATTTCTCAAATGTATTTTTATTGTCGGTACAGAATTCTCTGTTCCACGATCCCACGATTCTTGATGCGCTCATATAACTGTAAAATGAGCAAAATAACTTGAAATATTGGCCAACCTTCCATAAAACAGAACGCGTATTTAATTTCGGGCAATGTATATGATCCTACAGGGGCTGCAGTAACATTTCCCAGAATATTACAGCTCGGGGGCAGTTTCGGAGATTTCCAGCTTAGAGTCGCAGCATTTTATATGGCGCCGTAGCGTGTTTTTATGTCTTGGTCCGGGGAAAGCGTATCACAATATTCCTGTCTGGTATTCAAGACCTTTTCTATATCACCAGGTACGAAACTTCTGGACTCTCCTCCTTCCTATGCTTGCGAAAATGTTCTTGTTTTCTCACTCAGCAAGATTGACTTGCGCTCAGCCCTTCACTTTACTCTTCTATCAATCAAATTCCTTGTTATTCAAGTATTTTCAAATTCTACGATGACAAACAACAAGAAATTTAAAATAAATTGGAAATTGACAACTCTTGCATTTTAGTATAAAATAATGATTTGTCTCTCTCATTCAGAGCGTCCATTTTCCATAGAATTACAAAAAAATTGAAATAACTCAAGCTAAGTAACCGAAAAAAGTATTACGGCATAAAACGCATTACATCAAGTTCAAATAAATTATATTACAGGGTATTTAATTAAGATTTCAGGTTATAAACGTTAAGTGTGAGTTATTGACAACGTGACACGTAATAAAAAAAATTATAAACATAATAAAACGTAATAAAAATTCTATAAACATAAAACAATTAGTCTAATTACTATTTTGTTTCACCCATTTATTTAAACCGTTTGTGATTAACAATTTAATTAAATACAAAATAACTCATTATTTAAATTGTCGAATATATGTTAAGAAGGTATAATTATAAATAAATTTACGGCTAGTCCATTGGCAACAAAAATAAGTATAAGAGAGAAAGGGAAAACGACGACAGAAACTGACTAAAAAATCTGAATCGATTTAGTTATTTACTGTTCGTAAAAATTGAAAGCTGAACAGTAATCAGGCAGACGATTGCGACTACCCACCCGCAGAGACAAGGGTAAAAATGTTAAAACATCCCAAAACGGCGGATATTGCCTCCCTTAGGGGTGGAGGTGGAGGGTCGTTATTAAAATTAATGAGTAAACAACCGAGATTGGTGTCAAATCCGAGGTTATGAGTTTAATTATGACATTTTACTGTCCGGTAAAGTTGTTCTTCTGCCCTTAGGGGTGGAGGTGGAATGGGAATGCAATGTGTGTATGTTTATGTGCTTCTGTAAAGGCACTTACGAGAGAAATTAGCGTACCCTCTGAATACGTAGGTTAAATAACTTTTTTACTAATAGATTAATGGATTAATGTGGAATTAAATACTTTTTCGGCCTTGTATAAATACCCGGCTAACGCCGGGCACCATGCTAGAAATTTATAAAAGAGAGCCTGCCCTGAGGATAAGGATTCAATACGGAAAATAACTTATTGTTCAATAACTGTAATGAAATGAGTTTATAGATAGCAGAAATCTAATTTTGAAATCCTTGTTTAAGACGACAGCAATAATAAAAATCGGGTATAGCCATAATTAGTTTTTTTTGGACGATTGTTAATATCTGCGTATAAGTAAACAAATAATAATTTTATAGTTATAAAATAGCTGAAATTTCAACAACAGTAAATTAAAAATCAAACAATCTTCATCTATCACTTTCATTCGTCAGCAATTCACTTTGTTCTGGCTCTCTCACACTCTCCACCACCTTTATTGCCGCCGCCGATACCTATCTGTCACTGTGTTTGTTGTATGCCCATGTGTCTCCCTGTTTGCATTTGGGTACGCGTATCCGTCTATTTATACGTCTATCTTGCCGTCTGTTCATATTTATATTTCGTTCTCACTGAATTTTATTTGTCACGTAATGTACCAATACCAACTGGGAGGTAATTAAACTCCAAATATATATTTTTAAAATAAATATAATTAAAAGGTATAATAAAAGCTTAAAAAATGAAGTCCCCTTTGTTTCACGTGACCATTATTAAAATGTCAGAAAACAATTTTTATGAAAATTAAGAGGCTGGAATTTTTAATGGTTTTATACTTATTTTAAGAATTTATTTACTCTTCTGCTGTGGAATACAATACATATTTTTTCATAGAAGTTTACTTAGATTAATTACCAGGAACACTTCGTCCGAATATAAACATGTTGAAGCCCGAAATATTCGATTTCGGATCATCGGATTTATTTTAATGGTTTAAGTCTCAAGTTAAAATTCTATTAGAATTCCGTGCACGTACAGTTTTTGTGGACAACGAGTGGACGGTATCATCACCTGAGATTGGAATTTGCCAAGAATCTCGGAAAATAAAGCTATCTATTATCTTGTTAAGGAGCCGAGAGGGGAGAGTAGAGAGTCTTGAAATTTCATAAACTAGAGTTGGTTGATCTCTAAAAAATAATTTTAAAAAAAATAGGAAGTCGGTTGAACCCAAGTGTCAATACTTTTGTGAGGCAGTATCAATGTAACTGAAATGAAAGGACAACGGGGGTCGCAAGAAACAGAATACCTAAGAAAATAATTATGAATTGTGAAAAAGTATAGGATATAACAAGAGATAATGAACAAGAAAGATAGGCAATTCAGACAAAAAGGGTAATATAAATACCGCACTTTTTTAGCTGCCCTTAGGCGAAAATGATATCTGATTAAACGAGAGGATTGGCGAAAGAAAAATTCGTTGTAGATGTTGGTGGGCATCATTCTAATTATAGAATTCTCATGAAAAACCAGTTGTTTAGTTAAGAACTGAATGTGTGAATATATGTTTTGGATTTCCAAGTTTAGGGTACATAGCTGTAAAAATTTAATTTTGTTATTGTATTTATAAGAAAGTTTCGAATTAAGGAAAGAAATACTGTTAAATTTATTGTGTAAATGTTGTAAATGAGCTGGCAAAACATCACATTTTCTACAATTAAGTAAGAACTCACACTGGATCCTGGCAATAATTGTTCGAGAGTTTTAACCAAGTTTTAAAGTGAGAATAAATATTAAAGCCGCAGTAAGCAAAACATAAAACAAAATAGAAGACCCTATTGAAGGCTAGGCGTCAAATGTTAAAATGAAAAAATTTACGTCTGATTGAAAATAATGAATAAGAAACATAGCCAGACAAAAAATTTATATTACCATTTTTGTCTGAATTGGCTATCTTTCGTATTCATTACTTTCAATCAGACGTAATTTTGTTCATTATAACAAGAGATAGCTGGAGAGAGAGAGAGAGAGAGAGAGAGACAGGTGGATTAGAAGATAAAAGTGAATAATAGGGATAGAAGAAGATAGATTATCAATCAGGCACCAGCTGATAAATTATACGGCTAAAATAGTAAATAAATTGTAATTATCTAACCATGGACGAACGAGTCCGGATCCTACCACAAGGTGAAAGCAGAATGAATTTGACAATATACTAAAGGGACTCAGAAGAACAAACGGACATCCAAGCAACGTTTCTACATCTTTAGTGAACGTCGCACGAATCAGTATAAAGCAGGGTTTTGGAGCGGAGCTGGAGCATGAGAATGGAGCAGGTGGAGCAACTAATTTTTACGTGGAGCTGGTCCACGATATATATTTTTAATAGTTTCCACATTTATAATTACAATCACTATGGATAGTAATGCTTTCCGCGAGGGACTTGTTGAGATGATTTGCATGAGTATGACACCACTCGCTACGTTCACATTAAATAATAAAGGATTTGTGGCGAAATGGTTCAGAAAGTTGGTATATCGACAGAACAGGTCAATTTTCGTCCTTTAGAAACAAGTACAGCTCACATCAATCTAAGACAAACTCTAAAAAGACATTTTAGCTATTTAAAGTTAGAATCTGCAACCCGTAGAAATACAATATTTGTATGAAAAAACTATAAAACTGAAATAAAAGCATTGGATACTAAGGCAAGGCATAACTCTTTAATAGTGAAAAATCAAATTAAAGAAACTTTAAACAAATTTAAAATTTGATAATGCAGCGAATATTACATGTGCTATAAATAAATATGGCATCATAAAAATAGATTTCCCAGGCTATAGGAGATGAAATAAACTGAAGATATCGAAGAAGTGTGCATATGTCGCAACAGTGAATTAAAGATCCTTCCCTAATATTGCCATGGAGTACTGATAATACAAAACATTCAACTAATGATGTGTAATGCGATCTTCGATTGAAAATTTGTGATGGATTAAAGCATAAACGAATAATAAAACTATTAGGGAAAATTACACAGGTTGTGGTAAAAGTACGAAGTAAAAAAGATGGGGTTCAGCATGCTTGATCGTAGTCAGTTTTTTAAAGACTACTCAGACCAAGTAGCTTTTTGGACATAAGACCTAGAACTTTTGAAAATCAGAATGGAAAAAGTAAAACATATCAGAGATATTTTTTAAAAAACCAAAACTTTTGACAATTGCCCTTAAAGCTACCGATCTTTCCATGTGGATGTTTATGAAAGAATAGTGTAGACTATATATATATATATACGGAACGTTTTTGTGGATATGGCGCGTTAGGAATTTTGTTCTCCATGGAAAAACGGAAAGAACAAGTTTTATGTATGTACTTATATATGAAAGAAAAAATTAATGTAATTCCTGAAAGAATATTTAAACTGGAGCATGTAGTGGACCTGGAGCAAGTACTTTGTTGCCGGAGCGAGCAACTCAAAAAATGGTCGCTCCGGAGCTCTTGTATAATTTTACATACGGTCGCATTTACACCAACTTTATCGGTGTATTTAAGATCTATTTAAGGTTGCACTTTCTAAGTTCCCAGTCATAATTTGGTAAATGGTCTAAATAGAATCAGAATTAACGTGTAATAATATAAAAGTGAACGCTTGTTCATAAATCATAGATTTTATAACTCCTCCATAAATACCCAATTAGATCAGGTGACTATTAAAACTATTTCGGTACGCTAAATTTCTTAAAATTCCGAATATATTGTACCAATTTTTTGAAAAAATGGAATATCTATATATTTTGAGTACAATTTTAATTAACGAATTACAAATCTTTCAACAACTCGTATATCTTTAGTGACTCTCATAGAACAATCGTTTATTTATTGAATTTATGGAGAATTATTCGGCGGACCGGTCAAAATATATCTCGAACCTGAATGGACCAAAACCTTGACTCAGATTTTCAAAAATTATAGTATTATATTTACACCAGTCAGAAATTTTCTAACGACAGTCATTGAACATCAAGTCTAAGCAAACAATTATCGTATTGGAAAGAGAGTTTCTTTAACGATCGAGTGCCAGATGACTGTGAAAGCTTAAGCGTTTATGGAAAATAAATTACCGCAAGTCTAAATGAAAGTTTACTGTCTGCTACGGAATGCCCGTATATATATTTTCGTATTTCGGAAAACGTTAACGCGGGTTGATATTGATTTAGTTGTAAAGTTTTCCAGCGTGCCGTTGCTGCGTCTATTCCCTTCTTACGTGGACCGTCTGAATTCGACACTCACTTGATTTATTACTGTCGTAAATCACAGGATGGCACGCAGACTGTCCTTATTCCGCCACTGCCATCCATTAGCTCCACTCCGACATCGATATTACTTGTCACCTCCATCTTCAATGTTTGCACGAATCGGTGTTGCTACGTGTATCGAGAGAAATATGGAACGGACTGAGGCGTGTGCTCTGAAATATTGCCCTGAAGAAGACGCCTGTGGAATTGCTTCTCGGAGAGAGGAGTCAAGGAAACATTACTGACGTTAACTTTCAATATTAAACTATGAAGGACACATGACATACGATTACTGCTACTTCTTTTCTCTTTCAGTTACAATTACCGTAATAAATTCTTGTAAGGCCTAATGCTTGACGAAGCATAATGTCGAAAGATTACTTTCAACAATTTACTTGTAAATAATTATTTTTGTGGGCTGGGTTTTTTCGTTAAATCAAAATTGACCATTAAAGAATTTGTAAAAAGTTTATTAGAGTTAAACATGAAAAACTCTTATCTCAGGCACCTGTGGTTTTTACGTAGAAGAGATCTGCTGCCCGAACCAAATACGTACTGCTATTCTGTGTTGTGTTGCTTGCTGTAGCTCTCGTACCGACGTCTCCATATCTCACAGCCGGCAGAACGGGTTAACTGCAGTGATGACTTTAGTCAGGACCATTGCAAGGCGTCGACCTTCGGGATTGATTGCTGGCAAGCCGTCGTAGTAAATTGTGTGGTGCTATTCTGTGAACTCTTCACTAACAGATTGTGGCCCCTTTCTCACGACGATTCTGCCTCGGACTATATCAAAGGCAACAACTTGGAAAACTTTACAGCAGAACTCAAGAGATTTGTAGATCGGTGACACTTAAATCGTATACACGTAACGTAATACGGAGCCTCTCATAATCACATCCACCAGCTGCGTTCCCTCCATTATAGCCTCCCATTCTTTTACTTTTTTCATTATTAGAAAACTTGGTCGAAATGTCCGTTTCACTGATTCTTCCATTGTTACAAGAGTTATAACACGCAGCTGCAGTTCCGTAGTCAACAATGGCCAACAATTCTGTCATGTTGAGGCCAACAATCGAGACAGGACACGAAAATTACTTGGATGGAAATATTTATCTCCTCCACCCCCACGCACACCTCGTCCAACATTTCACAGAAAACAACTCCCGGCATCCGTCCGCCAATGCACGATTTCGAATTCTCCAAACTACAACACTTCCGAGACATAACAAAACTAAACCAAAATACACGCGTTACATACCAGATAAAAAAGTCAAATAACTTCAAACATCAAAATTAACAATCAGGAACCAAAAATAAACCTTTTTGTGTCAGTAAGAAAAAATTTTTATTTTCCATATGTTTAGCCAGGTCTCTATTATTAGTAGATGTTCATGAAGATTCTGTGATGCGGTATCAGGGTCTGTGTGTGTTGACAGTACTGCTGTATCATCAGAAAAGGTACTTGTGTTTACTTCCATTGAGGTTGGTAAGTCGTATAATAGAGGGCCAAGGATGCTGCCCTGTGGCACCCCGGAGAGAATGAGATAACGGTTTGAACTTTCTCCATTTACGTAAGTAAGAAATTCTCTTTGCCAAGGTATGATTTTAATAAGTTGAAGTATTGGTCAGGCAGAGTCCTTTTAATCTTAGCTTGTAGACTTGAATGCCAAACCTTATCAAAGGCCTGGCTTACGTCTAAGAATATTGCTGTGCAGTACCGCTGGTTCTCCATAGCTTTGTTAACCTCGTCCACAATTCTATGGCATTGTTGAATTGTTGAATGCGACTGTCGGAAACCAAATTGATGATCCGGGATCCAGTCTTGATTACTGCTACTCTGATTCTTTTCAGTATCTTCTCAAGCAATTTGGATAGTGTTGATTGCAGACTTATGGGACGATATGAAGTGACGACAGTTATATCTTTGCCGGGTTTTGGTATCATAATTATTTTTGCAATTTTTAGGGATTTGGGCCAGAAATCTAGTCTTATTATTGCATTAAACAAGTACAAGAGTAACCTGAGACCTTCATCTGGTAATTCTTGAAGCATCTTAGCCGTTATGAGATCAAATCATGGTGATTTATTTGGATTAAGTCTCTTTATTTCTGCTTTGATTTCATTTAAACGGATTATTTCAATGCGTTGTTACACGTTAATTTTTTTCTGATAGTTCTTGCTCCACTTCTTGATCCAGGTCGTTATTATGAGGAGTAAAAACTTGTGATAAGTGTTTTGCAAACAGGTCGGGTTTTTGTATATTACTTTTTGCCCAAGGTCCAGGTGGGTTTTTATACTGCCGAATTGGGGGAGGGGAAGTTGCTTTTGGCTTTTTTGTATTCTTTATCGGTTTCCAAATTGTATTGTCTTGCCTGCATCGAAATCATCCCATATAACATTTTCCCTTAAAATGGAACATTGTCCTATACTAAAGCTCAACCAGGAAGAAATTACAAAAGAAGAAACAGTAAAATATCTCGGTCTTCACTTAGACACCAAGCTGAAATGGAGGGATCATATCAAGAAAAAAAAGGCAAATAGAATTGAAAACTAAATTATTAAACTGGCTGATTGGACGAAAATCAAAATTATCAGTAGAAAACAAATTTCTTATTTACAAAACAGTGATGGACGTACGGAATAGAGCTCTGGGGATGTCTCAAATCGCTATTATGCAACGAGTACAATAAAAAATCCTCCGCACTATTGCAAATGGTCCCTGGTATGTATCCAACATCAGCTTACATACTGACCTCAATACACCGTATGTAGCAGATGTCGTCAAAGATAAAAATCGTAAACATCATACTAAACTTCAAACCAATCCCAATCGACTACTAGAGCCGTTACTACAACCTACTTACAACCGAAGACTGAAGAGATGCTGGCCGATAGACTTCCATAGAAACTGAGGTGGCGTTGTTGGACCCTCACCTCTCCACGACATCAGTGCAAGACACTCTTATTAAATTGTACATGCTATCAAATTATCTTAAAGATCGTATGTAATCTGATTGCTAATAAAATGTATATAAAAAAATATATATGTGAAACGGATAGGATTTGTTACCCTGAAATCAAATGCGATATCGGGTTTTCCCCATCACGTTACGTTTTCGAGATACAGGAATTTATAATTTCAAATCCTAATATTTTCTACAACTACACAATATTCAAACATTCTGACTGACTTAGAAAGAAAGAAATTACGTTTTTCTCCTATATTTCACATGTGGAGCATCCCTCTTTCTGGTCCAAAATAATCGGTCAGCATATTGGGATTTCAATTGCCTTGATATATCTTTTCCATATGGGAAATCTCATGATGAAAGCGAACTCATTTCTCACTGCGTCAAGATTTTCCGGGGACAAATCTAGGTATGAGTGCCGGAAGACTCCGGGATATTAAAATCCCATAAGTTATTGTCAGATCGTTGACAATATCACAGTAATTTTCTGCCTTTCGATTTCCAAAAAGATTGTGAGTAAATATTTTGATTAGATAACGTAGGTTTTCCCGGCGTAGTTGCTGGATGAATTTGACGGCACTTCACCTGAAGAAGATGGCGGCGTCAGGCATGGAAACGTTGTGGACAACAAACTACATCATCCAACTGGAAACCTGAGAACTCTTCATCCACATGTTTGCCAACCTGTTTTCTGAACTGGATTCAAAACTTTCCATCGTGAATTAGTGATCGCATTTGTCGACCACACAAATATTTCTTCTTTAATTTTTACTTAACTAATTTTTGGAAAACTTCTTTTTTAACTAAATGAATAAATCATAAATCAACGTACCCAGAAAGAGTCCTTAATTATATGTCTAAAAATCCCTTTTTCCAAAAAAGATTTACTATCTGGTGGATACTGCAGCCAAATTATCTCATCAGTGGTTCCTTAAAGAAAATCTTGACAAATTTATTCCGCGTCTATGACGAAATTCTTCATTAATCCTAGTTTGAAATGTAACGAAGTTATATATATATTTTTTTTTGGGTGACGCAATGCGTCATGAATAATATTTTTCTGTCCAGGAATGAATGATTTGCGTTTGTGTAACCAAGCTGCAGACCATTAATAAATTAAATTATTTTCAAATCACCACAAATATTTCATCCATACATTGCATATTGAAGTTTCTCAAATATGAATTTTAAAGTTTTTATGTTAGTTTAATAATAGCAGAGTGAGCCATAAGCACTGATACGAATTTATTGCCTTTATGCATCGGCACTGCTTTTAAACTAACTTTATAGGGATCAATGAACAAGCACCATTCTGTTGGGTTATGTTCAATATCTCCGTAAGTGAGGAAATACATAGTCATTTTTTTCAAAAACGTTTATTTCAGAAAATTTAAAATAACTGTGGGTGATGGCGAAATTCCGAATTCATATTTGAAAACACAATAAAGACAACTATCGGTTCTCATGAGACACAAAACATGTTGACCAGTGTAATTAATCATTTTGCGATAATGAAACCTTTTTGATGTGTTTTATTTTTAAAAAGCGTTAACCTTAGTAAATTATTCTTTTTCTTAATTCCTAATTTTAATCGATTTAATTCAATTATGCTTACTTCTCATGTAATAATCAATACTATAATCACATCATTTCCTTTAGCTCCTTTTTTTGCTGAAAATGTATTGACAGATAAGGAAGCCTTATTATATTTCAAACCATTATGCTATTAAAAATATGAAGATGATATATTTTGTATCATCCTAAAAATTCTCTTGAATAATGTATTTCCATCTTTTCAATAATTTCCATACTAAATTAAATTTCCATTATGAAATTGAGAAGGTTCACACTCTTACAGTGTCGGGTGTCTTAGTTCTGGTTTCAAACAATAGGATAATTAATTACCAATTGGTATTATAAATCAAAGAGTCCTTAATTATATGTCTAACCATCCATTTTCCCATAAAAGATTTACAATCTGGTAAATACTGCAGTCAAATTATCTCATCAGTAGTACCAATAAGAGAATCCTGACAAATTTATTAATACCCTTCTTCCTTCTTCTAAATTCAGATCCTGCTGTAAAAGTTATTAACTGAAGGAAAATAATTTCTGGAATAGTATTTATATAAATTAACTCCTTTTGTATGACGTCAATTAAAAATGTCTAATTATTTTATGAAAGACATCTTAAGAATCGGCCAAAGTAGTGAAAAGTTATTAATTAGTTAAATACTTTGGGACATTAAATTATTCAAATTTTTTCTTAAAATAAAATTTTCTTCAATTTTTCATGCATCGACATAAAAGAAAAAACATTCAGTTGGATTCGATACAAAATAACGCGTAGATGACAAATTAACACCCTAAACAGCAAAATATCCTACGGTTATTTAGGATAAATGAAAAGTTCTTCGTTCAATTATTTTGGCTCAAATGCATTTTTTAATTGAAAATAGTTATCTAAGAAACAAGTACGAAAGTAATTGAGCGGAGAATTACGTTACAAAGGGAAGGGAAGGAGAGGAGACGGATGGATCGTAGTTTTTTTTTTAGTTTATCAATTAAGGCTTTCTCTGAGGCCATACGTCTGCCGGCAGTTTAATCTGTATTCATGAAAGCAATCCGGAATAATGGTTGTCCAAAGGCGAATATTTGTCACGGGCTATTAGGGCGATAAATCTCTCAATCTCACCTTACAGGGGGCGCTTAAACGGGCCCAGCTTAGGTATTATTTACGAAGGTCTCCCAGAGAAATAGTTCGAACAGCTTACAAATACGCGAGAAGCAAGCTGTATAGACGTCGAAATACAGTTTCTTTAAGTATCAGAATTGTATACTGCTGAAATAATTTTTTTGATGGTTTGAAACATTTTCTAGTTTATGCAGGTAACCAGTGTTACAAAAAATTGTATAAGGTTTGAGAAAATTAGCTGAAACACCCTGAAAAAAAATTAAACGTTTTCTTTAATTTAAGCATAGGTAATGAAAATATTTGCATCTGCTGAAAGTCAGTAACTTCTATTCCGTCCTTCCTCACTTTGAGTCTGTGTGTCATTTTATATTATACCAAAAATTATTTCACTGCTAAAATGAAAAAAAATTACGTCTGCTTGAAAATAATGAATAAGAAAGATAGCCAATTCAGACCAAAAAGTGATACTATAAATGTCACACAACGCTTCTGGGATCCTTGTCCCTTTCCTCAGGTGCACTTGTCAGTTGACAAAACTCTAAAGCGACGAAAACGGATCGACAATGGGAAAGCCGAAGGGTTAGCGTAATAATAAGGGATCACAGCAATTATTGAGTTTCATAGTGTCTGTTTGTACATTAATAGCTGTGATATTTGATTAAATGTGAAGCATCTCTGAAATGAGTCTGGAATTGTACCTGGTGTCAATGTCTAAAATCTCAGAATTTTGCCAATCAAATGTTAGTTTCGAATTTATGAAATATTTGATATTACAGATTATTTATCAATGGGAAGTTTGATATTAGATATATGTTCCTTGATACGTGTATTAAGGGAACGTTTTGTTTGCCCTATGTAACAGGAATTACAGTTAGAGCAACAGATTTTGTATGTGTAGGTGTCACGTGCGTCCTTTTGGTTTTTAATAAAGTATGAAAGAGTGGATCTGTAAATGATGGGTATTTGATATTCTTTAAAAATTTGGATGAATTTCTGATGTAGAAGTTTGTAATAAAGGAATACGAGATAAAATTTGGCTTGAAGTGTTTGGGGACGATTGACAGTAAGATATTGGATTTTCTTCAATCCGCTGTTTCTGTGTTTAATAATAAAATTTAAAGGGTACTCATTGCAGATTAAAATGTTTCGGACAATATTTAAGTTGTGTTAATGGAACTTGGAGGTATAAAGTGATATAGCTCTGTCTACAAGATTGTACCCCATAGCTCTCTTTTGGTTTGCAGGATGATCAGAAAGATAATTGAGAACACGTACAGAGTTTGTAGGTTTTCTGAACCAATTGGTGAGAATGGAAGTATTGTGAATGGATACAGTGACATCAAGGAAATTAAAATATTGGGTGAATTGTAAGTTGGGATGATAATTATTGAAAATATTGACTATAAGGTTGATTTGAGAGGTATTAACAATACAAAAAAATGTCATCTACATATCTGATGTAGCAAAGAAGTTGGACAGGAAGTAAAGAAAGACAAGAATTTTTTAAATCTCTCATTACTATCTCAGCAAAAAAAGAACCTTTGATTTGATTTAGGATTGTTTGTACGATTTAAGTAAGAGTATAGTTGCTTACTTGAATCTACAATGAGGGGACCAATTTAATGCAGATGAAATTTGTTCGCAGAAAATATGTAGTTCAATCGAATCTTATATTAAATCCGCAGGAATAAAAACAGTAGACAGAATTTATTAATTAGGGTGATAATACGGCCCAAAGTAACGTTCACGGTGAAATATTGATCTTGTCCGAAAATTATAGGCAAAATAAGGATTTTAATAACTTTGGAGAGTTAGTCTAGGGTACGGAAAGGATCAGACTGAGTTGATCGTAGGAAAACCCTACGCCGTCTCCTCTTCAGCGTTGAGACGAAAATATCTAGTATAGGAAATAGGGAAGTTGATAACGCAGATTCTTGGTATCTATAATGCGTTCAGAGGCTTGAGGAAAGTTGAACGTGATAAATAAATTTAAAGTTAAAGCTTAATAAAACACCAAAAGTCCTGAGTCTGTAACAAGACTGACTTTCTTCCGATCGAGAAATTTTTCCTATTATAATTATTATTATTTATTGAGGTTTACAATGGCCCTGTTGACATCGTGGTAATTGGCGACATCTTCATTGACTAGGCACCTGCACGAGTCGCAGAGAATTTATTCAGAGATTATTACTCACTCATGTGATAGGTAGTGAGGCCCCTCAAAACTGGTTATTACTGGGTTTATATTACCCGTCCGGTAACGAAATATTGATCACCCCACATCAGTTCCCGTCTTAATGGATTGCCAAAACTTCTATAAGAATAAAATAATATATCATAAGATGAGTGTAATAGCAAGAGGAATATAACTATATGACAACGGTGCATATGATTGACATTATAAATTGTTATTTAAAATTCTCGATTTGGAAATATTATTTTTTTATATATTTTTTGTTACTTTTAGGATCTATTGAAACACGGTAAACTAGCCCCAACTTATTTGTTTAAAGGCATATTGTAAATGCAGAGTTTGTTCACTGTTCAATTTTTGGGCCGGCCAGACAGCTTTGTTGTCGAGTAGTCTTGGCTGCGCCGTGATGAAAGAAAGTGGAGAGCATTCTGAGCTCCGTGTAGATTTATCTTAAGCGTCGCACGTAAAAATTCATTTTATATTAATACAGCTTTCAAAAGTAATCTTAAAGCAATTAAAGTTAACTACGCGTATATTAATTTCATCGAGCATATTAAATGTGGCTGTAATTAAAGCCAAGTGTTCTACTTTCGAGCCTGATATGTGAGTCACGCCTCAATTAGAGCAGAACCGACGCAAACGAGCGATAATAGTGAGGAAGTGAAGTGATGAGGACCAAATAGCAGAGCAAAATAATTTGATTAAATATTTCAAGTGAGTCTATCAGTGCCACGAAAGAAAGAAATCCACGTGTTCCAGGTCATCAAAGGACTATGATACAGATAAGCAAATACAAACATTCAATTTCAATATTTGATATATTGCCATGGGATACCTGAGATTAAGGTCTCAGGCTTAACTAAAAACTTTTCATACGTTTTAATTGTAAAAAAAATCTCTTTTAACAGTAATTAAAACTTTTCTTTTTTATTGATAATTCATGTTATCATAAATGGCACCCATACTGTACAAAATAAGACGTCACATAATGTCGAACAACGTGAGAGATTTCAATTAATTCGTCACATAATGGACCCCTCTCAAATAATAAGTCACACTATTTGTATTATCATCTTTACACTATCTTTACACCAAATATTTTGTTTACCAATAAATTGTCCCATAAAATGAAAAGTAAATTAGACTCTTCATTTTACGTTTCAATCTTTTCAAATTTTGGGTGGCAACTTCAAAGGTTTTAGCCCCTTCAGATAAAATCCCTGCCTAAGTAAATCAATTCGTGTTTTCTTTTTAATAATTCTATTATTTTATATTTTATTTACACTTAATAAAATTAGTAACAAAATGTTCTCATTATTTTTCTATATTAACAATAACAGTAGATTTTCCGTTGTATTCACCATTATCATTCTTTAAAACAATAAATTATTTATAATTCATTATAAGATTTATTATAATATAATTTGTCCAGAAACATAAATTGATAAGTTTTGGAAAGATTTTCACTTAGACTACAGGTACAGGATCATTTAATGTTACCGTTAATGACGCCCACCCTGTACAAAATAAGACGTCACATAATGTGTAACAACTAAATAAAGTTCTATCGAAATCGGTCCTAAATTTTACTTGTTAAAAGAAAAACCGTTCGCCATTGTGCCTTTAGACGGTAGGTGACACTTTTCTTTAACTAAATATCTATTAAGAGATCTGCATAGCAATTAAACAAAATTTCATGCAAAACGACCCGACAGTTTTCTTGCAAAAGGCGAGCAAAGTCAGCGTATATCGGGTTTGGACCTCGTTATGTATGAAACGTAAAGATAAACTAAAATTACTCAAATATATGTAATATTGCCTTTATATATGCTTCTGAAATTAGCGTTACGAATATAAATATACTCTTTACACTTTGGTGAAAATTATTATGCCCTTTACGTTGAATGAACTAATAAGTAATTATTCCTAGAATTTTGTGTTTATTGAAAAATATTGTTTTATCTATTGAATTTGTTTTATGTGAATATTAAAATACGTGATTTGTTTTTACTGTTACTTGAGCACAAAATATTGAAACTGAAGGTGCAGTAAACTTCTTTTTCTCTTTAGTGACACGTCATCAGTAGTATATATAGAATAAGATTGACAACCCGAAATTTAGGGTATTTTTCATGCATTCGATCATGAGAAACTTTTGAAGCAGCTCGTAATATATTTTTATGAATTTTTTATGTCGCACAAATAAACAAGATGGTAATGGTGAAACTTTGTGGAAGTTAAAATGAAGGATAACAATGCAGCCGAATTGAAGAAGTTCTCGTCACGGTCGTGTCAGCAGCGGTCACAAAGGGAGCGATCTAATATAACAGTCTTTTCTGTGGCTGAGATAATGAAGGTTGGTTCGGTGCGCAGGTCTTTTTAATTTCCGCCAGGCCTCAGGCTCCAAGGCAGACCGAGAGGTTCCTACGGCAACTGAGACAAGTCGATTGCTCAAAACCTCAGTCACGGAAAGGTCACCGAACAGTCGATAGCTTCCTGAACTTAATAGATCTCACACTTACTACGTGATCACTCAACATCAAGCTGAAAGGTTGTTCTGAGGGGAAACCGACAAGCGATATAAGATGTAAAACAACACCAGAAAATACATTATATTTTTTTTTCACATATCATAGAAAACATACGTCCAACTAGTTAAGAATTCCAATAAATATATTTTTAAATACTCCATCATATTGGTCGCATATCATGTAAATAATAAGCTTATATTATGAAACGAAATAATTATAGAAACAAAATTATAAAAATGAGGGAACTAAGCTGAGGTTAATCAGAAGTCGTAAGGAAAATATCTGGCTTTTCTAACGCTCGGAAACTATTGTTCTTCAGAAACGGAGAATTCCAGGAGTACGAAGATAGTTCGCTCAACCCTGGTGACGACTAAGTATTTTATCTGACTGCATTAAGCTTTGCATTTGTGGCTGCAAATTCTTAGAGGTATAATCATGCGAAAATTTCTCAGAAAGTTCCTCACCGGAGTCTTGTGTGCTGTTTCCTTTAAAGCGGAAACTCCTCAAACGCAAATGATCATTCCGAGTGGAAAGTAACCACAGAACTTTCTCCTGTATTTACATAAATCAATATTTTTGGATATTGCGAAAATTAGGAAGGAAATAACAAAGATTTTAAGAACGGGATTCCTAAAAAGTATTAATATCGATCCGTTATTATTTACAATACATTGTAATAATTATAAATAATATTATAGCTCGCCGGAAGCTACTTCGCTGACGTCACACAATTCAGCTGCTCGCAGATTCATAAAGAAACACCAGTCGCTATCAGATGATTTTAATATCGTATAATAGTTGGACTCCACCATTGTGGTTTTGGACACAGAAAACTTACAACTTCAAGCACAGAATATAATAATAAACAAATAGAAAATGGAATCCAAATTTTAGTATATTACCGCAAAACTTACACCGGTTTTAGATTTACCAAGAAATTCACGAGATCACTTTCTAAAAAGAGTATTGTGGGTCTAAAGTCGCTAATCCTAGCATTAAAGTTTTACCCTATATAAGTGAGCTGACAACAAAATGAAAATTGTGATTTTAGATCTTACAGTTCGTTGGATCGTCTACAGCACCGTGATAGGTTAAACACATCCTCATCATAGCAAGCATGATGCGTGCGTGCATGGACCGGAATTTTCCCTGTGCGACTTTTCTCGGGATAACGTGAAGATTTCTCCCCCCACACCAGCAACGTGGTGCTATTTTCACTACACAGCTCCCGGGCAGGCCTCAGAGATGGTCCCCGGCTCGGTTTCCTCGTCACAGCATACAGGATGGAATAATTTTCGTAGATAATTCCAGTCCGTTTCTCTCACGTATCAGCAGTTCCTCCAGTTTCTTTTAGAATTACACAATACAATTTCCGGAATTACGCAAATTAATAAAACTATAAAAACATGTTTTCAGTAGTCTGTATCCAATGTTTTAACGGTGACGACGTCGGTCCACGAAGGAGCGTGACCTAGCTCGCTCAAACATCCATCGCCGAATGAATTTCCGTTGACCTTCTCTCATGTGGGTTCCAATAGTGTGTGGATTTCGCGAATCAAATTGCGGCATCGAAAAATTGTTCAATAAAAATGTCTATTTCACGTAACGTAAGAATTTAGCTGTGGCGCCAAGCCAACAATGTTAAACTGTCATTATTAACCGCTGTTTTTATCTGTCGCCCTGACAATACTCAATTATCAATGCTTACAAAGTCAATAGTATGTCAATAACTAATTATTTATATCAGCAATTCCTATTCATTATGTCGTAAAAACTAATTATTAATTTGAAAGTTTTTTAAATGGCAATAAATTCGTTTAGGTTCGTCTTATTAACAAATATTGAAATACAGTCATGTGTAAGCAACAGAAGATCAATAACGAAAGAACAATGATAAAGACAAGTGCAGTTTTGTTTCTCTTCTTTGCACAAGACGAAAGGGACAAGGATCCCAGAAACGTTGTTTGGTATTTATATTACCTTTTTTGTCTGAATTGGTTATCTTTCTTATTCAACGAAGGATTTCTGTCATTTCTTATTTTAACTTGTAGTATGCATATGGAAAAATCTCTATGAAGTTATTGTATACTTTGGAAATTTGATGTTCCGACAATCAGCGACAAATGCCAGAAAGGGATTAGTAGGGATTTCCCGCTCGCTAAGTGTTCGGATTAGGGGCCATAAATGGCGGCCACTGATATCTTAGAAAACCGATTTAAACAGCAGACCTCGGTCCAGAGACATTTCGTCGCTTCGGCCGTGAGAAGAATGTGACGAAAATGATGAAAGATGAAGAAAAGATAGGAAAGAAATATTTGTTTGGTTTGATGTCTTATTCAATTTTCAGAATTATTTTGAAGAGTTCCTAAACAGCTCGATGAGAATTTTAGTAATTAGGTTGGGAATATTTGGAAAAATGGACAGAAAATTTTATAACGGAATATGTCTCGTAGTACTTGCAATGAAGTTAAATTAATATTAAAACTTACATTGTACTACTATACAGAAATTACAAAATATTTTAAAATATTGCAACATTTTTTTTTCGTAAAATGGGAAATAATAAATATAAATGACTCCATTATAATATTCACATTTTAACTGACTCAAATTCAATTATTGAACTCATCTTGAAGGAAAAAGTAGCTCAAGCCATTTCGGTACGTATAGAGAATAAATAATAATCGGAACTTGGCGTTAAAATAACGTTTTTATTTCCATGGTTCAAAATCCTGTGGATACATCAATATGGAGCAAAACGTTTTCACTTTACCATGAGTTATAATAAAATAATGATTTTCTACTGTTCACAACTCAGAGACGTTAATAGTTAACGAACGTAATATTTTAGATTTTATATCACGTGTTTATCACACGAATTTAGTCTAAAAGAAACAGCTTAGGTCATGTACAGATCCATTTATATTTACAAACTAGCTGGATGCCCGGCGTTGCTCGTGTACTTATTTATATAAACTCGAAAAAGTATTTAATTGAATACTTAAATATATTACTTGAGTACTTCAGGATATAATTGTCACTCAGTCTTCATACATTACGAAATATTACATTGATGAAATTGTTAGCTAGACTCACAACTAATATAGCGCGAAAATTAACTTACATTTTCCGCAAGGATGGTAAAGTAATTCGTATTCTTCTTTATTACCATTCGATGGAGTATTGCTGAAGAAAATATTTCTGCTTTATTTCATTCCTAATAAAGGAAATATTTCCTTTGTTCGTTGCGTAGTAACGTCTTTCTCTCGCGTGACGTCATTGTCTCTTGGCGCGCAGTAATTTAATATTTAATGATCACGGTTTTTAATTATAATTCTTTCCACATGTATGCTAGGCGTTTCTCACCCTCACAGTACCGTTTCTCGTATTTTGAAGATTATGTGTACCAATTTTTGTTGCATTCTGTCCACGCGATAAAATTTGTATAAAGACAACGCAAATACATACATACAAATATACATTCTTTTTTATTATATAGATAGATTAAATAAATAGCGAAGTATCAGACAAAAATAAGTGCTAATTAGTGGTACTTAATTTGGTATCTTATTTGTCTATACATAATTAGTATACTTTTACGCATATGCTTTATTTTATAATTACTTGCAAGCATTTATACTTTTGGCACGGAACAATTTAATATCGTGACTTAACAGAACCAGTTTTAAGTTTCGCATTAAATTTAGTATGCACTAATCACCATATAAAATAAAATTTTATAAAGGAAACATATTTACCCTAAAAATTAAATTACGCCTCCTATAAATATAACGCTTCAAGTAACCATCTCTTTTACCTATTATCAAATTAAATTCTCTCTCTCGAAGCGAGGTGTTTAGATACGACGTTCCCCGGTGCCAATTAAAACATGTTTTTAGATACCGTTTCCATTTCTTATTACTTGGACTGCGAATTCTGTTAATAGATTCACCGAGGCATTAAAAGTTTTCAATAAGACCAAAATAAATGTATGTAAAAATAGTAAATAATTATATTGCATGTAGAATTACATTTTTTAACTACTATTCCACTATCGATCTCGCTTATTTATACCATTTAACATTAATCCAGTAAAAGGAATTGTGTCAAAACATGCTGACGGTCGTTTATTACAATCCGATATCGATGTAATTAGGACAAGAAAGAGCCAAGTTTGTATTCTAAGTTACATTTTTATGTATTGGTGATTCTTTTATTATTGTCATATAACTTTCTTTATTAATTCGGTTACCACACACCCATGAGAAATTTCTTTCAACTCGGGCTAGGGAGGATGTGTGGGTTTCAAGTGGCGACGCTAGACCCGCAGAAAATTGGCGGTTTAGGGTTATGTTGCTGCCTCGGTCGAAACTCTGTTTGAACCGGTTTCGTAGGGGCTCATGTACAGATCACGTGATCTGATAAGAAGTTTTGATTCGTTCCCCACCTTCTGCAAATGTTTTTTCACTAGGGAGGGGTTTTTTTCTCGCCAACTTCGGAGCCACTCTTCGTCGGCTGTCTTGCTACAACCATCATGGAGTGCGGGACGCTCCTGGTTACTATACTCAGTCTTATTCTTTTCTATTAAACTTTATCTTTAACGTCATAGTGCTTTCTGTTTTATGTTCATGTCTATGGAACCCCACGTTATCGACTTTCGTATTTTCCTATCCAAGAAGCCTTCCTTTCGACACTGAAGTAGATACGGCGCTGGATTTTCCTCCGACCTGATTCTCCTCAGCCTTTTCATTTTCGCGACTTAGCGATAACTAAAATTCCTTTACATCCTTCGGATTTAAATTTCTAAGTTTTTGCAGGAACGCAATATTACATTATTTAATAAGATTATTTTGAGAAAATTTACTTGACTTTGATTTCCTATTTTTATATACTTCAAAACAGCGGAATGGTCCTACGTGAGGATCTTAAAATACTACAGCTATGTAAAAAAATATTTTTGAAAAACCTGGAAAAATAATCGAACTTTATATAAGATTTACGTTTTATTTTCATTTCATGTGAAATTTTCTTTATAAACAGTACGTCTCAAATATTTTTCTCACCCACCCACAGATTTCTACGTGCCAATACAGTTCTACAAAACAGTGGTTGCATTGCATTAGATTTGAGACCCTATTCCATAGGAAGGTTTCAACCTTGAACCCATTTTTATGCAGACAAATCGCTTTGAGAATTTTGGTTCTATAATTTAGAAACGCTACCGGCTGTGGAATCGAGCTTTCGTTTTTAGGAAAGTCGTTCCTTCGTACGATTCCGGAGTGCACTCGCTCCATTTACCGCTTTCCCCAGCATGGAGCAAGTCAACCGTGGCACTGCAGATAACTCCAGCCTGCACTGCGACGCACACCCTTTATAATTATCCTCTTCAAGAACAGCCTGTAATTAAGCTTAGAGACCACGTCTCTCGCTTTAATTATGTTAAGGACATGCTGTAATTAATGCCGGTATTAATATTAGCTCCAATTTGCATTGCGACCGAGTGCAGGAATTACTCGTTTTAGCAATATATTAATTAATATCGATTTGAAATTGTTTAATTTTTTTTCGGCGAAGTTGTAACATTCATTCTTCAATACATACATCAGTTCACGCAGAGTATAATTTTTTTTTAAAAAAAACTAGGAGAAGGTACATGTTATTTGCTCCCAATTCAGTGGTTAAAGTTTCCAGTTTTGCTGCCCATTCCTCACAGCACAGAAGAAAGCCATTGCGATTCCGGAAACCATTACGAAGCCCAGAGTATGAATAATAATTTTTTACTCCAAAATTTTGAGAATGCGTTTCGGACGGACAACAAGCAACCCAAAAAGCACACGAAAGCGCTGAACAATAAATGTTACCAATTTTTTTTAATTGATCATCAGTAGCAAAATTCCTGTGTGCCTGGGCACGTAAGAACTAGACGCCGAAATGTCGCCATGAATGTGTCATGTACGTGGCATATACAAAACAAATATTGTTATTGAACCCACCCAAGTGTGTTGAAAAGGCTGCGGGAATTATCACGAAACGACAAATTTTGCTTTGGTGGAAATAGGGGATATAGGAAAACGTCGCGGCGTGACCAGCTAGGGGTTGAAGAAGTATTGCAGGATAGAGAAAGAGAATGAGACTCAAGAAGTGAAGGAAGTCAGCCTTGAGAGCTAGACTCCTGTAAATCCGGCCGCCGTTAACTTCCTTATAAGTTCTGCACGACAACTCATGACCCCCAACGCTGAGATCCAATTTTCGTAAGAACAACGTCAATGTATATCTGTATTTGTCTGTGATGTCAAATGAAAGTTGTTTCTATATTTCATACAAGTCCTCAATTATAGGCCTATTTACCTGGATAATAATGAGTACTAAATTTATATGATTTCGTCTGCAGAGAACTAAGTAATAAAATAAATAATTTTTGTAGAATTGTTAGAATTGGCGTATATCGCTAGACTACTGCGGACAGATTCAATATATAATTTGTGTTTCATTAACAAAATGTTATTTCTGAGCGCGATAATATTTCCATATAATTGGTAGTACTTCTAAGACTTGCCATTTTGTTTGTCCAAGCTGCCCTCGCTACTTCTCAAGTCGTTCATCTAAATTTCGCCCTAGCCAATTATTGCTGACATTAGGGTGTTTCTTATATTTGTTAAGAGGCCTGATTCCTATGTAAACCAATGATTTCTCTATTGACAATCTATGTTAATGCAACATTTAACTCTTTAATAAAAAAATTTCGTAGGTAAATTCCGTATTAGGGTAATTCGTAATTAGTGTTTCGAAAATTTATTGTTTTTTTTATATTGAATTTCGGACTTTCATTTTCCTCTACAAATATTTGGATTTTCAGTATTATCTATAATCACAAAATTTTTTCAGATGTATTTTCTCAATACTAGAGCCCAATTCAGTACTTTTGCTTTGAAACATTAGTAAAGATTCTTCTAAGCTACTAAGTCTCACTTCGTTCGGATATTACAAAAAGGATCAGTAGAAAACCTAATGCCACCAATAATTCAGTCAAGTATTTTATTATTTAACCCAAATATTAATGATAAAGTTAAACATTTATAAAGTAGTCCAACCGAAATAAGAGATGTAATTCGCATTTTCCAAAAACATTTATGCAAAGTTGGCTATATTGCCTTAAAATATGTTGTTTTCAGAATTATATAACTAAATATTTTTTTTATCAAATTATCTGTTCTCAACGAACCTCACGATATTCACATGAAAAACTACAGATTTCTTGCATGAACGGTGTTGTTGGATGGTTTGTTAAACGTAGATTTCTGTTTCCAGTAAAAAAAAATCCTAATCTTCCTCTAAATTTTCTGAGGGCTCAAAATTTCTCTCTAACACACAAATAAATATATACTGTAATATTCAAATTAAAGGGCTTTTTAAATGAAAAGTTTATATTTACAAACAAAATATTTATTGGAAATCATTTAAATAATTACAAATTTAAATATATCACAATCTCTCAGGGTCATAACTGGGTTTGATAATGGCGAATCATTTTATTTATAATCTTATCAACAGTTTACAATTAAAGAAAAAGGAAGTTACTTGTCAATTAAATTAGAACAAAATTTAATTGTGAACGAAGTTAAACTAAAAAGATTGACTCTTATTAACAATTTTAATCAATAAGAAGAGAACGAAATCTGACGGCTATCTTTTAATCAGGTTTACATAATTAGTTGTTTTTATAATGTTACTCACGGCTGCCCAGCATTCCAGGATACCTTTAATTTTTGAAAACACTATTATGGGTTTTGCACTGCTTCTAAAACTCACAGATTCTAAATCAATATTTTTATATGTCGACAGGAATCCGGATGATCCTCCTTTCGTCTCTCGGTAGTCCACTCGCCTTGGGCAAATTTCTGCGTTTCGTCGTTTGGGTTGTCTTTATTGTTCTGCTAACTCTGGCCGGCTATGTGCACAAAACTGCTTTTTTTTACTAAGCAGGTTTTGTCGTTATGCTGTAGTGAATGCTTATTTTGTCCTTGCCTTCCTGCTAGCTGCTCTATCGTCGCCAATTAACAGTTACTACTTCGACGACGTCCCACAGCAAACCCTATCTCATCAAACTTTGCGAACTGTATCTCACCAAATCATAATGCGAACTGACTCCTCAATATTTTAATGCGACCTGTACCTGACCAAACCTTCCTGCCAACTGACTCCCGTCTCGCAATTTTAGCGCGCATACGCCATTTTGCGGGCCTTCCGACAAAGGAAACAGTGCTTGGATTGTCTATTGTTGTTCTGTTCTCGACCGCCGCCACAAAGGATTTCTCTAACAGTTTAGATTTTCAAATTCACAATTAATGTCTTAATTAATTGGCATTACAATACATATACTCCCACGTAATAATATATATACATTGAAATGATAAAAAAGAGGGGATAAGATTTCATGAATATAAAGGTTGGATTTCACGTTTGGGGGCATCCTATGAATGTCTAAGGCACTAATCCAGTTTTTCAGGATATGGGTCTCGTATATACTAAAATAACTAAGTGTATCGTTTAGTAACTGGGACAGAGACTTTAAGAAGACATCGATTAGTGGGACCCAATATACCGAAGAGTACCGAGAAATTATTGGGAAATATATAAGTGAACAGATATACTCAAGGAAACGAATTGATGTGATTATTATGATCTTTTCGACGGAAAGTTTTGTTATAAGGACAATTTTTCAAAAATTATTAAGCCACCAGTAATTTATTCATCTTTTATATGACAGCATAGTTCTCTGTGTCTATTCAAAAATTGTCGTTGCGATTAGTTTTTTTTGGAGACACTTGAGACTCATAAACGTTCGGCTTCCTATCCTTTAATAGCAAGTGCGTGAATGGGAGAGGAAGGTAACCAAGGGTTAACTATGGCTCCCGGATCCTTCTCGGTATTCGCCTAAATGTGATGTAGAGAAGACCTGAGAATAACAAATATCAGGTAGGTAGGGCTCTCGATACTTCCGATATCGCGAGTTAAGACATTGCTACAGGGACGAAGCATCTCCGTCTCCATGCTCTTATCAGTCAAATTTGGGTGGCAGTTGGTCGACTGGTTCAATGATAATGGCGAATAACTCTTGCCGTATGCACCAACGCCTACGACCCTTGCTCGTACACCTCTCAAAGCCACCCTAGGCGGCGCGGATTGTGGGTACCTCATTTGAAATACCTGTTTCAAACAAAGGAAACTAAAAACCGAAGTATGAAGCGGTCCTTGATTGTATAATGATGTCCAGTAGTAATGTATGTCCTCATTAAAATATGTCGACTGTCAGCCTTCCACAATTTCTATATCAAATTTGTCGTCGTGCCACTGTAGCAAATATTTATAAGCAGGAAGTCACCAGGCGCAAGTTATAGGATGAAAGAAGCACGATCCAATTCCCCTGAACCAATATGTTTCATTCAATGTGAAGGCCCGTGTTCTCTCGATAAAGCAAACCACGATGCAGTCGTCATGAAGTTCATATTCCTCCAATACTCCAATACTCTGCTAATTTTACGGCAGTTCCTACAGAATTGTATGAAAATAATGAACCACTCTCAAAAAATATATATTGCAATTTCCCTTTACATTCCGAGTTTTTTAATTTCTCTTCATGTATGTCTCCATTTTATCCACTGCTGCCTCCGTTCACATCTGATGATGAGACTAAAAATTAAAATTCATCCTTCTAGTTGTTTGTATCCTCCAAACCAAAAGAGAGCAATGGTATACAATCTTGTAGACAGAGCTGTATTACTTTCTAACTCCAAGTTACATCAACACAACTGAAAAATTGTCCGAAACATTTTCATCTTAAATGAGTACTCTTTAAAGTTTATTATTAAACACAGAAACAGCAGATTGAAGAAAATCCAATATTTTACTGCCAATCGTCCCCAAACACCTCATGTCAAATTTTTTCTCGTATTCCCTTATTACAAATTTCTACATCAGACATTCATAAAAATTTTTGTCTTGCAAAAAGACGAAAATTTGGAATAAAAATGAATATTTAGAAGAATGCGAGCAAGATTTAAAAAAACAACAGAAAAACTGCTATATCTCATAAACAACTGCTGTTAACGATCTGCGGTCAACAGCATTGTGTTCAGCGTGGCCGCTTCAATAGGAATAGATACCTAATTCTCGCGAAACGACGAAGATTCAGAAGAAAAATGAATATGTAGAAGAATAAGAGAAAAAGTTAAAAAAAAACAGAAAAACAGGTATATCTCCTAAACTCCTGCAGTTATTGATCTGCGGTCAACGAAATTGTGTTCAGTGTGGCCGCTTACATCAAGATGCATACCTACATTTCGCGAAATAACGAAGATTTAGAAGAAAAATGGTTCTTTAGAAGACTACAAGCAAAATTTTTTTTATAAAAACAGAAAAAACATCAATATCTCCTAAACAACTACTGTTATGGATCTGTGGGCAACAGCATTGTATTCAGCGTGGCCGTTTCTATGCGTATAATTACATAATTCTTTCGAAAAGACGAATATACGGAAGATCCACTAATACTCTTTCCTACTTGATTAAAAACCAAAAGGACGCACTTGACACCTACACCTAGAAAATCTGTTGCTCTAACTGTAATTCCTGCTAGATAGGGCAAATAAAACGTTCCCTTAACACACGTATCAATGAACATATATCTAATATCAAACAATTGATAAACAATCTGTAGTATCGAAATATGTAATCAATTCGAAACATACATTTGATTGACAAAATTCTGAGATTTTATAATATTCCAGACTCATTTCGGAATTGCTTCACATGAAATCAAACATCACAGTTATTAATGTACAAACAGACACTATGAAACTCAATAATTGCTATGATCTCTTTTTATTACGCTGAACCTTCTATTTTCCCATTGTCGTTGCTCCCTTATTGTTACGCTAGCCTTTCGGCTATCCCATTGTCGTTGCGTTTTCGTCACTTTAGAGTGTTGTCAACTGACAAGTGAAGGATCCCAGAAACGTTGAGTGGTATTTATATTACCCTTTACGTCTGAATTGGCTATGTTTCTTATTCATTATTTTCAATCAGACGTTTTTTTTATATTTTAACTAAGCTATGCCTCCGTTCGCGCACTTGGTTACCGATCTAGAGAATAAAAGAATAATTCAGAAAATGGAATAGGAAATACAGTAACATGGGAGTAAAGGTTCAAATAATTGAACCTAGGCGTAGTGTTTGCAGTTTCTCTGCAGTTCAGTGAATTAAGAGTTGTTTCAATAATATATTATTTTTAGTACAGAACATAACTGAAGAGAATCTGGCTGGATTGCATTAGGACCCCCGCGGCCAATCACGACTGCGGTATTCACCTCGATCCACAACCCGATAATGCTAGGTTGTCCAATTAGAGCCCTCATAGAGCGGGATATTTCTAATACTGTGTGCAGCGGTGCACGCGCCACGTAGGGTGAGCGACCGCAACCCGCTGACTTGCATTCCCACGCATCCCGGAGAATGTGGCTCAGCTTTAATTTAGCCGTGCGAATATCCTAGCACACTCGGGTTCGAGCGAGGAAAAGCTTAAATCAATCAAATGAATTAATTTATCCGGAAAAATACTCAATGTGGACTTTTATATTACAACTTGTTGTACCGTTGTATTTAGGAGAATTTTAGTGTAACACCGCAGAGAAAAAAATACGTTTTTATTTATTTTTTCTTCCAATACTTCTGCTACGCCAATAAATATAAAATTATACACACAAATTAATTTTATATTATACGCTCTACTAAGGGAGTGGGACAAGTACCCACTGCCCTACATACCTGATGCAGGTTATCTATGGTTTGACTTGCATCACTTTAAGGCAAATTCCGGGTAGCATCCTTAAATTGCAGCCCGTGGGCCCCTAGTTAACCCTTGTCTACCTTCCTCTACCCTTTCGCATCTCCCCTTTCAAATCCCTTCCTATGCTATTAAAAGGGAGTTGCAACCACGTGGATTAGCCTCATGTAGCCTATTCTAAAAAATTAAAAAATAAATTTTAAAAAAATCGTATTGCCTCTCGGAACATTCAAATTGCCCTCCTTTGGGTCGTGGAACCCACGATGGGAATTACCGGTTTAGCTTGTCTGTCCGTTACATCGAAGGTTACATTACAAATCAACATATCCCTTAATCTTTTCATTCAATTACCTACTTGCTTTGACGTTATAGGGTCAGAGACTCTCGTCAGCATACGATTTTTGACGGAGCTTGTTTATTATTGTTATAGAAAAGTGAATGGCGAAAACATTCTAATTATTAAAATTATTTTGTTCGGGAAGAAATCTTTTTTATTGTTTTAGTGCGGAGAAAATAATCCAAACGACATATTTCGATTTTTTTATTTTCAACAACTCTGGCATGGGAAGATTATATGATAGGGAAACTGGGGAACTTTCTTTACGTTATGAAGGATGACTTCCGGAGGTACGTACACTTAAATTTACAAAGCTAACAGGAAGATGGACTTATAAATAGGGCAAGTGAAAAATAACTATTATATAAATAAATAAACATCAGCCAATTTTAAGTCTGAAAAAACCATTTGTACCTGATGGGGTTGTCAAATAAGTGACGAAATGTTTAATTTTAAATTAAGAAATTATTTTTTCTGACTTAAGAATGGCTGATGTTAATTTAATTATTAGTTTTCTCAATAGTCAGGATATATATTAATATATATAACCATTACATAAAATATAAAAGTACATGTTAAAAGAACATAAAGATGACCTTAATATTTCTTGATTTCCAAAATATTTTTTTTATAAAATTAGTTGCAATAATTCCTCATATTGTTATATTGGTCATAATAATAACGTTTTTTAACTTTAATTAAGGAAATTAAAGCTGATTTATAATTTCCATCTTTTATTAAAAATTTTATTGTTTCTAAACATTATTTTGAAGTCAATCATTCATTCAATTTTAACAATAATGTTATTCTAGACAAATAAGTTAGTTTTGAAAAATGGTTAAGCTCAGAAATAATAGGTCCAATAAATTTTTTGTAATTTTAAATCAAGACTCGTCACATTAAAAAATTTTTGTAACAGTTTATTAAATAATCTTTGTTATTTTATATTCTTTGTAATGGTAAAATTATTTCAATCTGACTAAAGAATGAACTCTCTGAAACAGAAATGGCTGGTATGGAGGAAGACAATTAATGCAAATCAATAAAGATAAATGTAAAGGTATTTGAGAATTATGAAACAACTTGTAATATCCACTCTCAATTTATTAATATTCGGGACGTATCTCAATTCCGTTATCTCTCGGTTTTGATATACAGTCGCAGTAAAACTGGTGTGTGTTCCTGTAAGAACTTAAATATCATGTGCGTGCTTATACAGGCTAAGGACATAAAGCCGAACGGCTTTAACTGCATCTTGAAGTGCTTCGTCTTTAAGTTGGCGCCCTGTTCTCGCGTAATGAATTCCGTACACAGTCCGGAGATGAGCTTCTGCAGAGAACTGTTAACTGCTCAAAACATACTTCCCTCTCCTTATCTGCACAGATGTGAACTTGCGCACAGAAACGAGCCTTTTGTGAGAACTGTACACAAAAATGAACTGCCGTCTTAATTTATGTCCTTCTCACTCGTTCACATTTAATTCTTGAAGTTCCAAGAGATAATATCACGAGTTTCTTGCACAAAAAGTGAAGACAAACATTCTCGACTAAAGATTGCAACTAAATGTTACACAATCATCAGTCAGTTATTGATTCTGCTCAAAGTGTAGGCCAATGGAAAACACCCATTACATAAAATACAAAAATTCGGCGATTAATAATTTAGAATAGATTTATTGATACCATTAATCTTAGTAAACAGGACAAGTGAAAAACAACTACGATATAAAATATAAAATTGCGTCAATAGATAATCTAACATCGGGTATTAGTCCAGTGGTAGACATGTTGAAACTCATTAATATTGTTTTGTATCCCGTAGATGGTATATAAATTATTGTCAGCAATGTACTCGCAAACTATTTCGTTTAAAATTACCTGCCACCCGTTATTTTCAACTTGAGTATTACAATTTTTTTTTCAATATTTTTCGGAATATAGACAAATATTTTCGGAGTAATGGGATTTATAGTGTTTCTCCCGATGATAGAAGGGAAGCATGCTTAGTGGAGCGTGTTGAGAAGTGTTACATAAAAATAATGTGAAAACAACCGAGATTGGAGTCGCATCCGGGGTTATGGAAGACGCTGAGTTTAATTAAGACTTTCAGTTTAACTCCCTTTTTTAAAAATATCTCTTTTAGTTTGTGTAATTTCCAATGATTTTTTATATCATCTGTCGTAATGTTAGTTGTTTAACTTAACATTTTTAATAAAATATATAATTAAGTAAAAAATTATCCCATTCGGGTTGACACCATTCGTCTCCTCGCTTTCTGCGTCATCAACGTAACATTTTTTTTTTAAAAAACGAAAGAATTAAATAACGGGTAGTACTTATTTTTTTCTTATAAAAATTTAAATTAATAAATGTCAATGTTCCTTGTAATTTGACGTTTAAGTTTTCCAAAACTCTCTTAATTTTTGAATTGTAAAGATAGCTAATTCAAACAAAAAGTGATAATATAAATTCCACACAACGTTTCTGGGATCCTCGTCCCTTTCGTCAGGTGCGAAGAAGACCCTAGAGCGACACAACTACACTCGTCAGTTGACAAAACTCTTCTTCGCACCTGACGAAAGGAACGAGGATCGCAGAAACGTTGTGTGGTATTTATATTATCAATTTTTTGTCTGAATTAGCTGTCTTTCTTATTCATTATTTTCAATCAGACGTAAATTTTTCGGCTCTTAATTTCTATTTAAAATACTACAAGAATATTTCATTTAAACATTACTCTTGTTAGGAGATAAGGTAAACGGTGGGATTGCTTTTAACACTAAAGAGTTAATATATTCCGGATTACTTGCCTTGACTGGGATCTTCCTTACAAGAAATGTGAAACTTCTCACGCGGTCCAAATAAAGTGGAAGAATTTTTACAAAAATTTATTGTTTTATAGTCTATTAAAAGCTGCTTAGCCATTAATATTTTTTTTGTGGCATAACGGAGCTCCCTGAACCGTATATAATTCTCCGGAATGGAACCGCAGAGAGGGTAACTTACCAGATACGAGTTACGTCATTCGCGAACATCTGTTATCTTGGTCGGCCGCAGAACACGGTTTTACCTAATTATTGGAGTAATAATCGGCAATCTGTTACACCAGACACCGTTAGATATATGTAAGCTTAGTTAAATTAACAGAGATCAACTATGCTAAAAGCTTAAAAGAATTAATCTTTGATTTCGACGTAACGTGTTGAAAACGAAACGCAGTGTCTCATAAGTATCAAACAATTAAAATAAATCTGCGATTCGGCACACTAATTACTAAAAATGAGCTATGAAAAAGTGAAATGCAAGCAATTTCATATAGTGTGTTGAAATTTGCCGTAGTGGGTAATGAGTTATACAGTAATAAATTTGTGAGAGTACGATTTTATAACATTACTAGAATAAATATGATACATCACTTCTATAATAACCAAAAATACGTGTAAGAATATTTTGAAACCTTGAGAAGTTTTTAGAAAAACGTGGTAATTAAAGTGAAATTTAAAATACAAGAGAATGTACAATTCTCCATGAGAATTTTAATCCTACTGATAAATACACAAAAACAATATTCGAAGTAAAGTTATGAATTTGTGAAAATTATTATTACGTTAAAGCCGGAATGATATTATATATATATATACATATATATATATATATTGTAATGCCAATTAATTAGGCCATTAATTGTTTGGGCGTAAAATTTTAATTGTTTGAGAAATCCATTAAGTGATCTGATCGAACAAAGCAACAATGAGAGAAGCAAGCTCACTTTGCTTTGTCGAAAAGTCAAAAATGGGGTATGCGCGCTAAAACTCGGGAGAACTAGGAGTCAGTTCGCGGAAAAACATCGTGAGGAGCAGAACAAGTAATATAACTGTTAGTTGGTGGCGGGACATTTTAGAGGACGGAACAAATAATACTAGAGCAGAGACTAGTCGTCGTTAATGTATCATTAAACAAAGTTGTGAATTTAAGTCAAAATATAAACATTCATGGAAGAATTACCTCGCAAATATCGCTAAGTAAAAGCAGTTTTTACTTCTGTAGCGAGCCAGGGAAGCAAGCGAGCAGTTTTTAAGTATACAGCCAGCCAGGAAAGTCTAAGAGAGTTTACGTCTATATCCAGCCAAGGAAGGCAAGCAGACATCGGATATCTGACATTCAGGAGGATCATCCGAGTTCCGGTGAGCCTATCATTTTTGACTTCAATAGTGTAAAATCTGTGAGTCGACTTTTAGAATCAGTGTATAATTTTGCAATAGTGTACTTCCGAAACCAAAAATAATGCTGGTACCAGCTGAACAGATGTAAGTAACAAAACCAAAACTAATGATTAATTGTAAACGTAATTAAAGGATAGAGTCAGATTTCGTTCTCTTTTAATTGCCAATCAATGTTAATTTCTTTTCTTTTTAATTTCTTTCTATCTACAGATTGTTTAGGTAAATGTGAACGGTTTGTTAATAAGATTTTTAAATCAATTTGTTGTGTCCATTATCAAACCAAATCAAGGCCCTGAGAGAATGAGATCTCAAATTTTGTTGTAATTATCTTTATTGCCACAAAATAAATAAATATTTTGTTTGTTAATTTTTGATTATTCTTTCATTTAATTAAAGCCAGCCTATTGTTTATTACATTTTGGCTACCTCAACGTGAGGTAAATTCTTTAAATTAAAATTGAATTAATTAAAGCTTCATTGTTGTTCATTACAATATATATATATATATATATTGTAATGATGCAATATATATTGTAAAGATAATTAAAGGCAATTAAAGAATTAATAATTAAACAATTGAAATTAATTGTTATCGGCGAGAACACAAACACAACAATGGGTAAGAATACATACAGGATGGCCTTTGCCGTAGGCGAGCATGTAATCTACGGGGCACAGCAGTCGCACACTGAATTTCATCAAGTAAAGTTGTATACAAAAATTAGTGGAGTAAAGTTGAACCACTGAACAATGATATAAGGAGGAAAGTTGAAAATTGGTTAAACAGTACAGAACATCGTGAAACCAAAAACAAATTGAGTTTGGCAGTGGTGTGGAACTTTGGAGGAGTGAACAACGTTCTGATTTACTCGTAATCAGAACTAGTGCGACATCTTGGCTGGAGAGTGAGAGGGGCTTAAAGTAAATGTCAGCAGTATTTTACGGAACAATTGTGTCTGGTGGACGATACCATAGCTTTGGAAAGTGACTTAAAAATTAAATTCAGTGAAACAAAGGCCTGTTACATACATGTACATAATGCAAAGTGTATCATAGAATCCAAACCGGTACCGGTACAAACTGTAGTAGAGAGAAACTTTATAAATTTATTGCTATGTAAACGTTAAATAAGGATAGATCGTCAGATTTCAATTTTATTTGTTGTTTTATTCTAATCAAGTTTTGAATGTTATAAAAATTTGTTTGTTAATTTTGGATGGTAGGAAAAGGTATTGTACTTTGTTTAAAGGCCCAATTAACGACCCTGAGACAAGAGTAAAGGAGCTTGTAAAATAGTAAACACATTAATGTAAAATAATAAAATTTGTATTTATTAATTTAAATAAACCAATTGTTCTGAGATTTAAACCCTATAATTATTTTTAACAACCTTTCATTAAAATAATTTAACAATAAATTCATCCGATAATCAATTTCATTTATTTTTATATTACAATATATATTGTAATATAATTTTATATCATAATAAAAATGCCACCACGTTTCAGCCAAATTATGTGGTATACAAATTAAATTAAGAACAATATGCCTCCACGTTGGATTGTCAAAATTATGTAGTGTACAAATTAATGAAAGTTACAGCTAACACGTTGGAACAAATTAATGTGGGATTCGAAATTTTAAAAGGAAATATAATTTATAGGATTTATCCTAGAATTAAACAAATTTTTTAAAAGATAACAAAAAAATAATTTATTATAAATTTTGATTTCTTTAATTTTTGTACAATATTAAAAAAGAAGGTGAAACAACTTCAGGGCCGCTTATAGGGCCTCTATTAAATTATAGTGATTTGCAATTAGCACCAAAGGGGTTACATAAAAAATACTTATTAAATCTCTAATAACATATATAAAAAATCTAACAAATCTAGGGAAATCTGATGGTAATTTATATTAATATAAAAGCTTACAATATAAACTTTCTGCATACCAATTTATATCGAGCTGCTGTGGTACGGTGTGAATTGTGCAATACACAGTTATTTAAAAGTTATTTTAAAGAAAATTTGTAATCAACAGGCCATAACACTGATTATTATATTGTTTCACATCACTAAATTCTCTAACAACTGTTCACGCACTTCACGTCGTCCTACTTATTGTCACACAGCTCAACTGTAGAAGTACGTTAATGCCAAATCTGATATTTTCAGCTTTTATTGAGCAAAGACTTTCCTGATTCCTAATTATTTAGTCACAAGATTCCTCAACATGGTATCGAAAATCTAGACTCGCACGCCATGACCACACTGGTCAGGCTCCCAAAACACTCTCAGACTCGCCATGACCAGGCTCCAGAAACACTCTGCCTGTTACGCCAAAGTTCTGTATTACATACGCTTTTTCGACAATGATTAAGTAGCAACCTTTCCAGTATCTGCATTCTTGCGCCATTTTGACTGTTCTTTGCTCTGGCCTCAAAGTTATGCCGACAATAATAGTAAAGAAATATTATTAAATAAACTTACATTACACATGGGTAATCTCTACTATATACATAATAATTACACAAGTTCTACCTAATAATTACGTGCTGCTGCCTCATTGAACTTGTATCGAAACGATTTCCTATGCGAAATACAATTATTTTCCGTAATTAAAAATTACTCCTTTTAGTCCAGTACAATTTTTTTACGAATCATATTAATTGTTCCACATTTTACACGTTCAAGGAACTCAAAAACGGAAATGACTATTTCGTATTTACAAATCACAACTCTTCTATTTTAATTATTTTATATTGAACCCTGTTTCTGTTAACCGTCAATTTACGAGAGGAGTTTCAATCAAATGCATGGTTGTCAATAAATGAGTAATTAGTCAGTCCTAAATTAAATAAAAACGTAATAAAAATTACACAAATACGGACGACTGTACATTCAAATTAACGATAAAAACAAATACAATATCTTTTTCACGGAACTGTAACAGAGAAATGTATAACAGTTCATTATTATATGACTTCCCGGAAGCCTTTGTTTGCTGCTATTCAATATTTAATAGTAGTAATTGTTATAAACTATAGAATCTTGCACTTTAACTAATCATGTCAACAACGTTGTCACGTTCCAACGGCTTCATTGGGGGTTTAAAGATCACGGGGTTCATTCTCAATTTTTATCATGGATATAATCGATGAATTTATGTGTTTATGAAAATTACTGTCGTCCACTGCAGACGACATGCTTATGATTACAAGATTGAAAATTCTTGAAAAATAACTTTTGATAAGTGTATGTCTGAATGTTTGTGCGTATGTTCCCAATACAAGGAATTGCAAGGAGCAATTTTGTCCAAATTTTGTACATCCGATCACAGTGGCCCAAAGTCTTCCTTCACTGGAGCTTTAAATACCAGGGTAATATTCTTAAATTTCCTGATAAATATAATCAATTTAATTTAAGAAAATAACTGTGGTCCACTGCAGACTAAAAGCTTGAGATTAATTAATGATTTCCAAATAGACAATAAAATAGGAGAATATTTCTATAACGTATGAAGGATTGTTTCCAAATAATTTGGTAATGATGAACTGAAAGTTCGCATGAAATGTAAAGTATTGTGGAAAATACGAAATTTGACGTATTGATACTCAAATGTAGCTTATTGCAACAGAGATTGAAATTATTATGTCAAAGAAATCAGATTATTTTATTGAAAAAACTAAAAGAATGCTAACTATAGAGTGTTTCATTATATGAATGTAAACTGGAAAAAATGTTAAAACAATCTGCAATATTATAATTGTGAATATTCTAATCACGTAATAAATACGGCCAAGGCACTATATTTTATTAGTAAATTTTGTGTCAATTATTGATAGAAAGTGAAACGAATATTAGGGGAAACCGAAATAATTTATTTCCTCAATTTCAAAATACACATTTCTTGTATCAACGAAGCGTGTGACTCAGACTGATTTTCTGTCACGAGCTTCACTTTAATGAGTGTTTTTAATTTAATGGAAGCCAAGTATTCATTTCTTTTAGACAGAACGAAATTAAGACACTGCAGCGAAGAGAATTTTAAGACCTCTGCCTAATTAGTGTCGTTATTATAGAAAATAAACCACTGGAGGTCCTCATTTAGAAGGACTAAATTGTCCTTCTCGAAGAATTTCTTAGCGTATCTAATTACTTTTGAAATATTTGCTGCGCCACGGTCTATTATATTCTGAACCTTCTTCCACACTCTACGAAAGAGCGCGTGTTGGGTTTGGTAGAATTCAGGAAAAGAGTTGCTTTCATCCTCATACAACGTAACAATAATTAATAATTTAGTTTTGGGAACTTAACTGATGTGAATGTGTTAAGTCCCACATTACAAGTCGCCAATCAATGTTTATTGTAAACAAATTAATTTGTCACATGTATTATATCCCGTGGAGATAAAGGTTTTTAATTAACAAAAAAACTTAATATTTTAAACAAAATGATATTTGTCCTTCATATGGGAATGAAAATATTATGTTCTTTCTTAAATTTTGGTTTACATATAGTGGATTAAACCTCTGAGGTCGTTGGGATCGTCTCCAACATCAGCTATTAGTAATTATTGACACTAAAACAAAAAAAGCATCTTAACCTTCAGTTTACTGTCCTGCTTCACTCTCTGTTAATAAACTCTCAAAAGTACACTTATCCCCCGGTTTTACACGGTTGGTAAAATAATGCATTTGAAAAAAATTGGTTAAAATGTGTATATATATATATATATATATATATATATTGTAATAATTATTAAGGTGGTCTTAATTAAAAGAATTAATTAACAAAATTATTAAGATTTAAAATTTTATTCTTTAAAAGTACAAATTGTAATCCCTACTTTATACGCCGAATTTCATCCAGTTAACAAACAAAATATTTTATTTCATTTTTGCAATTCGCGGCGTTCTAGGAAAAATACAACTTTATATTTTACAATCAAATACGTCAAAATTCTCTTTATCACAGGGTCATTACTGGGTTTGATAGTAAGAACAATCCAATTTAATAAACTAACATTCACAATTCAAACTCATTGAAGCTAACTTAATAGAATATGAAAATAAATGAAATGAAAGAAACTAAATGAAAAGAAAAACGAACTAAATCTGACTCCTACCTTTAATCCTTTACAGATTTTAAATAATTGTTTTGTACTTACGCATGTATTTCTGGTACCAGATCTGATTCTTGGAGCTTGAGGACAACACTCACTAAAAAGGCCATTATTCACTGATTCTACACATTAAATTTTTAATACACACGGTCGATGTTCTCGTTCTCTGCCACCTGAAACTTTGGATCAGCCGCCCCTCAGTCAGCCCTCGGACATAGGTCTCCTTGATGCCTCTATGTGAAATTTAGTTCGGTCTGTGTGAAGCAAAACCTTTTGCTTCCAATTTTTCGATTATTATTTGAGTCTATCCGTCAAAACTGTTTACTCCCGTTTTATGTAAACTGATAGATCTTGCAGTTGTACTTCTTGGGTCGCGCTATTCATACTTTTAGATCAGCATCCACATTTTACCGTAACGTTCGCCGGACTCCTTTAACGTTTCAGTTCTCGACTGACTTTCAACTCGCGCGCATTTCCCGGCAACTTTAGCCGACAAAGAGCCGTGATTGTCACTTTCAAAACTCGTGCAGCTAACAATTCAAGTATATTAAAACAATTAATGGCCTCTTTAATTGGTATTACAATATATATATATATATATTTATATCCTTCTTTAATCTTATTTTGTAACACTAGTAATAACAGTGACGGGCCTTCCCTTATATTTACAACATGGGAAATGCCCGTAGTAATTCAAAATAGTAAAGCTATCTGGCTCATGTAAAGTAATACAATATCATTTTACCAGCAAAGCTTTACATAATTGTGTATGATATTTTTAGTTAATTATTTCAATATGTAGTTCAGTTTTATAATTTACGTAAAATTTAAGCCTTAATGACACTATAAAAAATTAAAAAACAAGCAAATGAAAAGTTATTTCTTTAGAAACCAAAATTAAAATATTAGATCGTCTACGTAAAAGATAACGAGTAATAGATATTGCTAAATTTTACTCCATTACTAAGGCCAAAATAAAAACAATAAGAAAAATGTAACAGCAGGATCTTGCACGAGTATGAGCACAATATAATATCTAAGAGATGTTTCAATATAAAATATGGAACATGAATTAGTGATATGGATACAAGACCAAACTCAAAAGCGGGTTCCAATTGATAGCAGTGCCATTACAAATAAGGCTTTGAATATTTATGAAACATTTAAGAATCAGTTACTGTTGACTTCAGATGAAAAGTAGCTAACTTTTTCCACAAGCCATGGTTGGTTTGAGAGATTTAAACAAAGACATTCTTTGCATAATCTAAGATTGAAAGGTGAAAGGGCATTTGCTGATTCGGATGCAGCACATCAATATCAAGCAAAATTTGCTAAAATCATTGCCGCCAACTCCTACACTCATGACTGACGTGTCCGGGTTATTCTGGGGGAGGGGGGGGGCAGAAAGAACTTATTTCCCAAATCAGTTAGTGGTCATAAAGCAAGGAAAAATGTCGAACAACAGGTTACTTTTTGTTGCAATGCTTCAGGGGATCAAATAATGAAACCGTTGGTTATCAACAAATCGAAAACACCATGGTCATTTAAATAAATGAACATCAAAAACCTTCCCGTTTGTTGGATAGCTAATGAGAAAGTAGTGGTCAATGCCATTGTTTCATAACTTGTTTGTGCTAGACGTTAGAAGATATTTACGTAAAAGGTCAAAGATTGAAGACGTTCCAAGTGTAATTGTTGGATAAAAAGTTCTCGGAATTTCAGTCGTCGAAACGTCACGTTTTTATCACTGATGACACCCGTGTGAATATCGAGAACTTTTATCCTGGCTGATGAAGCACTAGTGGAATATGATTTAGTTAAACGAAACAAATAACCTAGATGTAGACAATCTGAATCATTTGCGTTCACAGCAAGTGTCATCAACATTGGACTTCAATTACGAAGAAAATTGGGTGATCATTTTTTCTACAAAATGACCCGAGTTTGCAACGAGCTCAACGATTCCATCAGGTTATTAGTAAGTGCTTAAATCAATATGAGTGTGTCTATAAAGATTTAACAAAACAACGTACACAATTGTTATTTAGGGATTTCATTACAAAGTCTCTTTGATCTGAGATTGTCCCTGTTTCACCAACCATTGAACCAGAATCACATCAAGGTAATTGCGTTTTAAGGCCCTACTAATAAGGCACCATCCTCAAGACTTACAACACGAAAAAGCAACAAAATGATGGGTTTTTTTACCGAAGAATACAAATTCCGTATTACAGCCGTTAGATCAAGGGATAATTTCAACTTTCAAGGTAATATCAAGCAAATATTCATGTATATTTCAGAACAAATGGAGAATGATGGATCTCTTACCCTTATGGATGTTTGGAAGAAATTAACAATCTTAGATTGTGTTAAGTATGTTGTATATTCCCAAATGAAACAATCAACGCCAGATGCTGTTGAAGGTGAGAATTATAGATTTCCATTCTCAGATCACTGCGTTGGTGCATACTACAAGAAGAAAAGGTTTTTTAGGACTTTGCTGAGGAAGATTTTGAAGAAATAAAAGCTGATGAAGCGCTAGTGGAAGATGATTCATGAAACAAATAACCTAGATGAAGACAATCATCCTGATGAAGAGCAATCTGAATCATTTGCGTTCACAGCGAGTGTCGTCAACATTGGACTTCAATTACGGAACAAAATTGGGTAATCAATTTTTACAAAATAGCCCGAGTGTTGAACGAGCTTAATGATTCCACCAGGATATGGATTTCATTACAAAGTCTCTTCGGTCTGAGATTGTCCCTGATTCACCAACCATTGAACCAGAATCGCATCAAGAACCATCGAGTGAGGAAAGTGAAATCACATCAATCAGGAAGAAAAGACTGATAGTCCGTGAAAGTGATGACAGCAATTAAACATATTGTTATTTTTATTAGAATCTTATATTTTTTGTTCCTAATATTCAACATATATTTGTTATTTTATGAATGAAGCGTAATTTTATGTTTTTCTATTTGTCTTTTTGTACGTAAATATATGACTGATTTTTGCACATTTTAGCGTCTTTTTTCGTTATACGGAGTTTTAAATATCAAAATCCAAGATTTCGATTTACATGGCTTTGAGCGGAACTTATCTTCAGTGTAAATCGAGGGATAGGTGTACTCTGATAACTGCACCCTGTATCTAGGCTCACGATTTTTGTGACCAATTTTCCCTCCAATCACTTCCATCTAAAAATAAACCACTGTGGCAACTAATTTTTAAGAAAGCTTTCCCCTATTGGCATCACCGCCTTTCAATTATATTTTCTCATACAAATGCGGCTTCCACTTGAAGGTTCTTTGATCCCCGTTTCTGTCGTTCCTGTCTAAGAAGCAAATTAACGATCAAGCAGTTTTCTAATGAAATTCCGAAGTATTTCCTGCTTGGGCGAGACTATCTACTTTTATTGACGGTTCGTCCATAGCGGACGTGATAACATGGCGTGTCATCTCAATAAAATTAGTTTATTTTTTTAAAAGCTTAGCTTCAGCTACTTACTTATTACAATATAGATTTCAAAGAGTAATAAATGCGTTTACATGACGCGGGTAGAAACGTGTTCAACCCGATTTTGATTCACAATTTTACACGAGTCGGCAAATATGATAATTAATTGTATAATTATTCAGATATATCTACTCCTAACCACATTTGTCGCCATCATCTCGACGTGTATAGATTTCAGAAGCGAAATTCTAATAAAGTGACTGTAATGCCCCATCTCTATCGCAATGGAAAAAAGCTTCTAGATTGGCGGCATTGTGTTTTCAAAGTGCTTAGACGTGTGTGCGTGTCTTTGCAGTGCGTTAAAGCGCCCCACCTTGGACATGGATCGATCCATCCGGGCCTCTAGACGAACGAACTAGCGGCTCCATTCATTACCAAACGCAGATACCATCACAAACACTCCCAAATAAAGAGTGACATTTTGACTCTGGTTGGTATAATTAAACTGAAAACGAAACAAAACGAAATTAAATTCGTCTAATTAAAGAAAAACAAAATTCTCGCTGCCAATTTTTTTTTTCGAATTTTGTCACATTTTATATTTTTGTTTCTTAAAGCTACTATGAGCAGTTTTTCAATACTACGTGTGTACCATTAGTACCATGATGTATTTAAGATTATTTACAGATGTAAAAAAAAAGATTTTCCACGTGGAAAGTCCAAGTCACTTGTTTCTCGGAATATCTTCTTAAGATCAATATATTAGTATTATCGTAGCAAACGAGTTGGTTGTAATCACCTACAGACTTTGGCTGATATTTCTCCAAAATTGAAAATACACACCGCTACGGTACTAATCGAAGTTATCTTCAACAGCAGAGATTTTGGTCTACTTTTGAGCTGTTAGTTTCGTAATTGTGTGCCGCATTGGTGTGGGGTTGTTACGACCAAGGATAATAAAACAAATGTATTAAATACTTATATATATATTGTAATGATCAACTATTTAGTCGTTTAATTTGCCCCACGTTCTGGTAGCCATTTAATGTAATAATCAAAATTAAAAGTTTAATTAAATTAAAAGATTATGAAAAATTAACTAACAAAATAATGGTTATTTATTCACTTGTGGCTTCCCAAAAAAAAATTTAAAAATTTCAATCAAATTAAGATCTCTCTCTAGGATCGTAACTGGGTTTGATAATTAACAAAAAAGTGATTTAATAAACTTATTAACAAATCAAGTATAAAATATAACTAAAAACAATATGTCGATAAATGAAAGAAAGTTAAATGTAAATAAATTAAACTTGAACGAAATGAAAGATGAACGAAATCTGACTTTTCTCTTTTAGTTATCGTTTACAAATATTATTATCAAAGTTTTGGTTACTCACATAATGTCCGACTGGTACCAGCATTCTTTGGTTCTTCATTACATTACATTATAAATGCAAATTTTATAGCACTGATTCTAAATTTCCTCACAGATTTTACACATACGCTGTCGAAATGCACGTACTCAGTTCTCAGGAACCTCGAATGATCGTCTCCTTGGTCAGCTATCGGATGTCGGTTTCCATCAATGCAAAATTGTTCAATTTTTATAATGAAGCAACCTTTGCTTCACCGTTGGCTAGTTGTTAGAAAATCTCTGTCCAACTATCTGTTTGCTTACTGGAACTCACGATTTGCAGATTTGAGACATTTACTGTTTCATTTATCTATTTTGTATCGAACTGCTATGTATCTTGGTGAAGATTTGTTTTAATGTCTCTCCTCTCGTGGCTGACCATAGACTGAAGACTAACATTACTTTTGAGCGCTCAATCGCCATTTAAGCTCTTCAACAAAGAAACAGAACTTGCCGCTCATTGTTGCTTTGGTCGCTCCTACCGCTATAATTCAAATTGTTCACTACAATTCAAATTATAACCAAACAATTAATGGCCTCATTAACTATTGCTACAATATATATATATATTGTGGTAATTAAAAGGAAATAATTAATAAACAAAAATTTGGACTCGCATTGTTAGCGGCATAAAACACACTAGTCGTACACAATAATGTGGCAATAATGCAATGTTTGTGGGTATTGTAGAGGTTGGTTCGCTAGATGCAAAGAGCAGAGTCTGTGGGGAGCCGAGCTCCAGTAAAGTCGTCTTGGAAATATAGCAGTGGATAGACGAAAAGTATAAAATCCAGAAAGTGCCTGGATACATGTAACAACAGTTAAAACAGACCACTGTCGTCAATTTGGGAGCCCAGGCAACTGCAACCAGCAGTTCACAAACTTCGGAAGGAGCTAATATTTCTTAAACGAACAGTGAACCAACTATCGCAAGCCAGTTTGTCAAACTAAAGTGTTTATTAGAGTTTGTGTATAAAAAGGCCTGTCTATAAAGTGCAATAAGTGTGTGTGTACGAACGAGACAATTTCCTTGAGTACCAGAGACAGTAATGTAAAATTCAAATAATGACTATCTGTAAACTCATACGAAAAGATATTGTCGCCATATTTCGAATTTCGTTCAGAATTTAAAGTTCATATTTCATGTGTTTGCATTGTAATAATCTATTGATGAATTAATACCCTGATAGCTTGATAAAATTTAATTGTTTAACAAGTATTTTTTTATTAAAGGTCCAGTAATCGAATCTGAGAAATAGTCATGATTTTTATTGTAAAATATTGATTGATAATGTAAATTGAAATTTATTTGTCTTATAACTATCGTAAATTTAATTGATTTGCGTTAATAAATTAATTTGTTTGTCTATTTTAAAAACCTTATTTCTTATTAAAACAATTCTATCATTTTAATATTTAAATTACCTCAAATTGACAATTCAACGTGTGGGTGTCTTTGTAAATTTAATAATTGTCTTTAATTTGTAAATCACCACAATATATATATATATATATATATATATATATATTGTAAAGCCAATTAATTAGGCCATTAATTGTTTGGACGTAAAATTTGAATTGTTTGAGAAATTCATTATAGCGGTCTGATAGAACAAAGCAACAATAAGAGAAGCGAGCTCACTTTGCTTTTGTCGAAAAGTCAAAAATGGCGTATGCGTGCTAAAACTTCGGGTGAACTAGGAGTCAGTTTGCGGAAAAACATCGTGAGAAACAGAACAAGTAATATAACTGTTAGCGGAGAAATATTGTTAGGAGCTGTTGGCGGAAAGACATTATGAAGAGCAGAACAAGAAATATAATTTGAGCAGAGATTAGACATCCTCAATGTATAACTAGTTAAAGTTGTAAATTAATACGAAGAAAACATTCACGCCGCAAGTATTGCAGCGTAAATAATTGAAAAGTAAGAGCAGTTTAAGTCTACAGCAAGGAGCTAAAGAAAAGTTAGTTCGCTCCGAAAGAATAAACAGTTAAAATAAATCGTAAAGGAGATACGTTGCAGTTTACGTCCAATTCAGTAAAAGACTAATAAATCTACGAATCATAGGGTTCCGGTAAGGCGAGCAGACATCAGATAGCTGACATTCAGGAGGATCATCCGAGTTCCTGTGAGCCTATCAATTTTGGCTTTAATAGTGTAAAATCTGTGAGTCGACATTTTAGAATCAGTGTAAAAGTTTGCCATAGTGTACTTCCGAAACCAAAAAGAATTCTGGTACCAGCTGGACAGATGTAAGTAACTAAACCAAAACTAATGATTAATTGTAAACGCTAATTAGAAAATAAGGTCAGATTTCGTTCTCTTTTAATTGTCAATAAGAGTTAATTTCTTTACTTCTAATTTCTTTCTATCGACATATTGTTTAGGTAAATTGTGAACTGTTTGTTAATAAGATTTTTAAATCAATTTGTTGTGTCCATTATCAAACCCAGTAGAGGCCCTGAGAGAGTGAAAGATTTCAAATTTTGTTGTAATTATCTTTATTGCCATAAAATAAACAAATATTGTTTGTTAATTTTGATTATTATTTCGTTTAATTAACGCCATATTATTGTTTATTACAATATATATATATATTAAAGACTTTAAAAACGACATTATAGTTTAAAATTTTTAGATAATTAATAACCTTCCCTTATTAAAGTTGCTATAAACAACCCCTAACTCTGTGTCCCATTGGGTTATTATTCCAAAAATATACAATGACGTAAATTATAACGCAGATAGGGAATGGCGGAAAGCCGTATTTACACACTCGTCGAATACAATGTGTAGCACAGATCGCGGGCAGGTGCTGGGCCAAATATCGTGGAGTTTGTGACGTCATTGGTGTGCATGAGTCCTCACTGTTTACGACTCAAGAGCACGGAAGCCAAATTGTTTACTCTTCCTGTCTGCCTCCCCCCCCCCTCTCCATCTACCACCGGTTATGTTCCTCGTTGTTTCTATCTGCTCACTTTACTGAGCGCTCTATCTTATCCTGTTTGCTGTGTACTCTTTTGTCACTCCTGACTTTAATCGTCTTTCTCTCTCTCTTTCTTACTCTCTATCACCGATCTTTCACTGCTGTTTTTTGTTCGCAAAACTTTGGCGCAATCTTTTTAAGACAGCTCTGTTGACCTTCTCTCTTAATGCGTCATTTTTCGGAGTCGTCCAATTACTTCAGATAATTGAATATTAGCAACACCTATGTCATCTCCACAGTTCAGCGAACTATTATCGAAGTAAATACCTATCAAAATATGTTAACTACGCATATAAAATTTTTGCATAACTTTGGAAGCCAAAATTAAGCTTTATAGCACGTATAGTAAGTGGCATGACTGATCATGACCTAGTTTAGTGTCGGACCTCGTTAGATCGTTGTAGTGTTTGTTTATTCAGCGCGAATCGTGGCAACGTCGTACTAGCCCTCCTTTCCGTTGTTTTTCGCCACCCGCATTCCTTCCTTACGCGTGCTATAGCAGCCTTTCAGCGACTGTAGAAACAAACTACTATCACGTCACGTACTGTCACGTGTCGTGCTGGCCATAGAGTTATGAAATAATTCTTCGAGCGGGAGAAAAAAATGATATATTTGGGTCTGATATTTGTGAAATATGTTTCAACAAAATTTTGGGTCGCTGTTGTGACTATTCTTTCAAGGTTTACGCAGAGGAGAGAAGTGCAAAGTTCTTGTCGGCAGTCGAGTGAAGTCCGTCAAGTTTTATGCAAGGGAAACAGCAGTTGAGAGAGTAGGCAAGTCCAACGGAGAAACCGAGACCGAAGGGGGGGTGGGGGGGGGGGCTAAAACCGTCAGACAGATTAACTGTTAACTAACGGAAGCACTTGTTACCAGCACAAGTTAGGGTCGTGAGCAGTAATTATTTTGAGCCTGCGTCCGCTACATTCTGGTGTAAGGAAACATACAACCTATAAATTTACCGCACCAATTCACTACAACAAACCAATTCAAATCTATTATTGAAATTTTTGCTTGCAACTCAAAGTAGATTATAAAAATACTCAAAATTTCTAGTATTCTTACTTAATAATTTTACCATAACTTACCAGGAATGATACTCTTTTATAATACAATTTTATAACTGCAAAATTCTCTTATTTACATTTGCCTTTTGAAAAGTATTAAAAATTCATTAATATTTTTATTTAATTATATTTACGTCATTTACCCTTGCATTTATTTTATGATATTAAGCCCACAAAAATGTGTAAGAAATTTTATTTCGTACATGGTATAATCCAGTGGGAGAAGACATTTATATTATTTATAATTAGTCATATTGTTTTTACCTCACGTTTGTAACTTCAATTTTTTATTAATCTTACCATTAAAACCATTTAAATAGCAAAAAATGAATTATTTACATGTGATAGCTTCATTAGACACTTTCATATTGATTAAGTATGATTATTCGGCTGCGTAAGTGTGCAAAAGTAATAAAATTACCTTACATTCACGAACATCCGACACTTACTCATATTTTTATTGAGTATAGAATTTTATTTATGTGCAAAAATTTAAATTTTACATATTTTCAAGAAATTGACATCATAAGGCCTTAGATATTTATATAAAACCTGCTAATGAGATATAGTTAAAACATATTGCATAACTCAGTAGTGAAAAAATATTAAAGATGGCAAAAACAGGCCTTCGACTCCCCGTAAATGTTTTTAAATTTATGAACACATTTTTTAAACTATTTGCTTCAACCAATAAATAAATATAACGGACGTATTATATGTTGAATTGAATAAAGAAACATAAAGTTACTTAATTCATTTCTAAAATCCTATTTAATCTTAACCCTGAAACTTCTAGTGAATGCCGGATTATCTTACTCATACAGGTTACTTATTCGATGCATTTTTTGATCTGATTAAAATGACGATTCATCAAAGTCCATCTAGTGGACTTCACGTTTAGCTTTCGATTTGTGACCCAATCTTCTGTAAAGTTTTAATGTATAACACGGATACGCATTTAAATAACATCCATGAACAATTTCTCCCTCAGGGGTTTGTAGGCCAAAATACCTTTGAACAGCTTTGAAGTTTATTTATTTACATCTTGTTTCATTTGAAACTAAGAAACATCAGTAAATGTACAGATGTAATGCTATCGAATTCGTTACTGTAATGTTATAAAGAATATTTCTATTCAATTAATTACAAACATTACTTACATTAATCTACTCTTCCACATCCCCCCTTTCACATCCCTTCCTCTGCTATTAAAGGGAAGTTGCCACAATGTTGATTACCCTCATGTAGCCTGTTACCCCCCCCCCCCCAAATATTATCATGTATGATGTCATAAAAAATGTTGAAAAAAGGAATATATTTAATTATAACCTTGAAGTAATTTTTTCCAAATGTAATTTTCTATTCTGCCACTTGTAAATCTGTAACAGTCTGCAAAGTGAAGAGTAACATGGTTTATATACTCGACATGAGAAGTAACTTAAATAATTTGTGTTTGGTATGAAGAAATTGTAGGGTTAGGTCGATTTAAAAAGTTTTACAAATGTAATGAAATTAAAAAATGTAAAGGGAATACCCTCATTATATCTGTATAAGCTTTTTACAGAAATAACACCACATTATTCGTCTTAAAAAATAAATATGAATACAGAAAGTTGGTTTTACCTTGTTTTCTTTATTGGATATATCAGTATATCTTTTGTTAAGAATTTTTTTTTATGTAAAAGGCCAGTCGACGATTAAGCTTAATTGTTCGGCAACGTATTCAGTACCACTTACAACTTTTACTTACATTTTAAGAAACGAAAAAAAATCCGAAACGTACGTAGTATGATTTTTACAGTATTTACTGAACTATTTTTAACTTCTAGAGATTTCAGTATATATTTAATACAGTTGTAAAATTAGAGATATTTGTATAAATGTATTAATATATTCGTACAGGATTATTGTCTAGAGAAAAAAACAATTTGTTGGATCAATATTATGGTGTGTACACTAGAGTTAATAAAAATAATAGTAATATGAAATAACCTTGTTAATTTGCGTGTTGCGCACTAGACAAATCCGTAGAGTTAAGTAAAGTAGTTTGAATCCTCTAGAAAACTTAAACTCTCGGCACTTTCGTGTAACAAATTAAATTTAAAAGAAATCTCGGGGTAGTTTGTTCTGCGCAAGGGCCCCATTACCGCTCCATGAAGATCAGTACAAGACCTTACTGGTCTTGGGAGAGTTGTAAACTTAAAGAGAAACAATAACCATTCCTCGTGGTCGTAACATTAATGCAAATCCAGGCCGTTGTCGCTGCTTAGGCCTTGCCGTTAGCTTCCTGCCGTTGTCAAACTGTTTTATCCCTCCAGAAATTATGAAACGGGCCGCGCTAGAAGCGTCATGTTCTTAATGGAAATTCGAACTGCGCCGAAGCGGTAGCCAACTAATATATTGCCAAATTCAGCATAAGAGAAGAAAAACTTGTGCAGCTGAAAGGGTTGAGGTTTCCTTTTACGGACACGTATAAATATTCACAAGCTATATTAGGCTTTAAATTATCAACAAAATAATAATTCGCTCACTTGCAAAACTTGGAGAAAAAGTTCTTTCCTATTTTTGAGCCCTGTATTTTCTTACAACTCCTTTACAATTTTGCACACTTAATTGCGTATTCGGTGCTTATATAAGTATTTTCGTGGAGTGGGATGTGTATTCTACGACGAGAAAAATTTAAACGATATGAGACAAATTGTAGGGAGAAGCAGCAGTGACATAATTATATAGCGCGTCCTTTCCCCAAAATTTCTATTTATTATATATATTGTAATGGCTAAAATAAAATAACATAAAATAACCAATTTAATCAATTTTAAAAAAACAATTATCATTTATTAAAACACAATTTTCAATTACACAAATCTGATGAAATTTTAGAAATCCAAACAATTTTATTTACCTAGAATACATTTTAAATAATTGGACTCGGTACCCTCAAGGTCTTTACTGGGTTGATAAGGAAACGGAACAAAATGTTACAATTAAACAAATACAGTTACAATAAATGAAAAACGAAATGATTTAAATGATTGAAACGAATGAAACGAAAGTAACGAAATCTGACACTTTTTACCCTTTATTAGCAATTTACAATTATTAATTCAGAAAAATAAACTTACACGCTCTCTGGTCCACACACTCACTTCATACAGACTTAAAAGGTACCAGGCTGCGCTCACACTCTGTTATCACAGCCACCTCCTCTTGACGACGTCACCCTCTTGACAGAATTCAAACACCTCTGCTGGCAGACAGACCTCCACGATGAAACTCCCACCTGTTGACGACTGATGTCCAGCTGATTACTCTCGGCCACGCAGCTTGGCCTACCATCCGATGATCTCTCACCGCTGTCTCGTCCGTCTCCAGTCCACACGAAATGATAATGCTCTCCCCGCTGACACGTCCGTCTTCTCTCCAACCGAAAATAATAATGATGCCCTCTACTGTCCAACTGCCCTCTTATTTATATCCTGGCTCCAGAATATTCCCTTGTTTTTCACAGTTTTTGCATTTCCACTTTCGCCAAACAAACACTATCTGTTGCCGTTCTCCCGCTCCGAGAGCCACTCAATCAATTAAATTAAACGTTTCCTTTTAATATAATTACAGGGTTCCGTCGTCCACAACCAATTAGCCCTAAGAGCTGAAAAATGCCCCAATTATTTGCCCTTCCCCTCACTAAAATCACTTATCTGTCATTTTATCATTATTTTTTTATATGTTCAAACCACTCAAGGATCCCCAGTCTGAGTTCGTGAACAAATATGACAAAAAAAGAAATAGAATTCCTGTCCTTCTGAGCTTGTTATTACAATATATTTTATTTAAAATAACGAAAGGCTTAGATCAGGTTCTTTCTAGAGACTGGAGACAACGGACGACTCCTTACTGCACTCATCGGATTAGGGGTAAATCCTGAAGTCGCATGGAAATTTTGGGGCACGGTCAAAGACCACTGTACGAGCCAAGGCCAAAGTAAACAAATAAAAACAGTAAGATACATTGAGGTGACGTGGTTGGCGAAAATTTAGCTAGTCACTCGTCTCCACGGGGAACTGTCCAATCTGAACGTGTAAGGGACGAAAATGGTAACTTGATTAAAATGGTAACGTGATTAAAATAAAAAATGACAACATATCAGAACGAGAGCCCAAGAGAAGATCTTCTAGATGAACACTCGACGTTTATCTCCGAGAGTGATCACTGCTGTACCGGAGGTCACGGGGCTTCCAGGTTCAGTATCTGTAAAGCGCAGAGGTTTTATTTCCGGGTGTCGAGCTCTTGCAACCAAACCCGCCACGGTCTATCTTGATGAAAGGAAGTCCTTTTGCTTCCGGAGAAGCCAGCGGTTAATTAGAAGCAATAACACGGTGTGAGCGAATAACCGAATAGGTCTGCAAGTTATAATCCATTTATATATATTGTAGTAAACAAAATAAATCCTCAAATAAAAATAGTAGCAGTACATAAAACAACAAAATAGAATACCAGCACGTTGGGACGCCAAATTATGTAGTAAACAATTAACAAAATCAATTACTATTATTTCCACGGCTATTTGAGTTCTTACGATCAGGGTCGCCTACGGGCCTCCAATAGAATATAGGAATTTACAAAAATGAAAACAGAAACTATAGAACGTTTTACGATGTTTATTATAGAAATCTAACGCTTAATTATAATGCAGTACTAAAACTAAAAAATACCTTGGAGCGTTAAAAGCAGATCTCAAGTGGCCCACCACACCTTAACGTATGCTTGTAACTTCGTATTAATTCTCGGAACAAACTTCGAAGATCTGGGAATGATTAAATCAATCCGAATGAATCTGCTAGACGGCAAGCAAAATGTAGCTCCGCTTGCTTAGCTTTAACGAACCAATCTCACAACCTTAAATTAAACACCCTTCTCAACTTTGCTACCGTAAGCTGTATTGCCCAGAGCCACCATAGGAGATGGGCAGATAGGATTTGTTGCCAGAGCTGTCATAGATAGACGGAATTTCACAGGATTACCATCTCCCACGGCCTTTTACCAACCTTTGGCAAATTTATCTAAACCTCGCGTGAGATTCGTTATACTAAACCCGCATGAAAGAACAACGTCCTTCAAAAGATATCAGTCGGATCAAGTACAACGCAGAAAGTTGTCACAGTGACTTCACACTTCGACAAAAACAACAACCAGAAACCAACGACGCAACTGTACGCAATGTTCCACTTTATTCTGCTCAGCCCAAAACTAACACTCGACTGGCGGTGGCGCTCGACTGACGACTGGCTGGCACTCGACCGCCCTTCGACTGACTTCTATTTATTTCTCAAGGCTTTTATACCTTTACCTCGGGACACATTTTTACCCAGGGCTAAGTGTTCGTAAAAATTCAGCGTAAAGGAAATATTTCACCTCTATTGCCGAATTGAAGTCAGAAACTCTTAAATAAAATAAATTACTTAGTAATCTGTACAATATATTAAATTTTTTATTCCATTAATTTTGTTTAATTAGTTTGACTAAATTTCCTGCGCTAGATATTAGTTGGCGCCCAAGATATGTCAAATTTCTAAAGGCATGTGTATATAATCATTTGTCCTACTTGGTTCAGTACATTCCAGAGTTACATTCCGCGCCTGAATGATTCTGTACGTTTTGTAATGAAACTACTGTTTCTCGGGTTTATCAGTTTAATTAGGGACTTATATTTAAGGGAATTTTAAATATGGTAATTAATTTGAATTTATTCATGTACGTGATTTTTCGTAGTTAGTGAATATTGAAATATAATAACCCAATTTGACAGAAATTATACACATTTAAATGACGGTATTTTACTTAATTTTAATGAACTCTACACGAGGCTAATTAATTAGCTAATATTCCCTCAGAGCCGTTACCCGTGGCTCTTGTAGCTGAGTTATATACAAATAAGTTTGGAGATACATAACGGACTCCTTCCAGGAAGCTTACTTCAAATTTGTGGAGGAGCTGAACTCGTCTTCGTCGTCGCTGGAATCACATTCTCTCGGTGATCCTTTAGTAATAAACTCCTTATAAAGTCTGAACCACAACTGTCTATAAATTTTTTTTCTCATTTCCGAGATAGTCAATTTTGTGTCATGTGATCGCTTACTGTCAATCCAAATTTATTTTTGGATGGCGTCAAAATTTTGTTTTCGATGGTGGAGGGGATTTTACACTCGTCATTCAGAATGTATTGGAGTTAATGCCCCGTCGACCTGACTTTTGCCAAGGATGTGTTAACCACTCATAGTTTCTAATTGTCACGTTTCCATCTCGTCGAGGCGACTACGGGACCAAAGTTTTATTATGGACCATCTTAATCCATCATCTGTCGCTGCCGTGCCCTTCTCAAATAATTTTAAGTAGGGTCTAAATTTATTAACTGATCTCGGAATTGAAGGTATTTCCAAGTTAAGTTGCCCCGATTGTTGCGTCTGTTTATTACATATATCACAAGACCATCTAAATCTATCAGTGTTGAGCTTCGATTGATTTTCTCCTGCTACCCAAATTGTATCAGGAATTTAGAATTTCATTAAACTATTTCTATTCCATAATGCAACTAAGTGAGCACTACGAACATGTCTTTCGAGATGTTTTCAAGTTTTAGCATCCGTTGATGGACGCATATGAACGTTACATCCAACTCGGCGTGCAAAAATAGTTTGCAAACGTTCACCTGAGTTCCCAGGGTTATTACGTATGGCTCCAGCTATGCCAAAACTCATAGCCGGGTATTACTCATACATTTTAATATACAAGCTGCTGGAGGATGCTCAGGTAATAAAAACAGAGGCGGCCTGGAAACTTTGTATTTCATATTTTCTTACGGGTAGAGTTAATAACAGTGTTCTTATTGATATAATTTTTCCATGAACCCCGATCACGTTGTTTGGAGTAACAGCTTTATAAATTAAATATCAAAAAGTGAAAGACTACATTGAGCTGCATAGTACCTTTTAATACTTGATTTAAAATTAAGCTAACACAGGATATAAAAAAATTCAAATATTGCCGTGATCAAAAATGAGGGAATTGAAATAGAAAATGCCGCTGTAGTAATTGCTCCATGAAATTATTAGTCAGCCGAATATATAGTTATTATTAAATAAACGCTGTGTTGTTTAATAAATATTAATTTATATTTCACGCAATATTATATTAAATAAAAATTAGCCGTAAACACACTTTCAAAATTATAATTTAATTAATCAATCATCATGTTTCGGTCATAATGTGAACCCTCATCAGGCCTATTCATTTTAAACAATACAGAAATAACTAAATGATTTCTTTTATTTGAAAATAATAATTAATTATATAACTATTTATCTTACAATCAATTATGAGCCCCATTCCAAATCTCACACAATCTCAAAACCTCGGTATAACAGAATCAATCTCACTCTTTCTTACACATTATTAATATCACAATCTCATACTCAGATAATCCAAGAAAACATTATTCTCACACAATCTAAATCTAAAAGAATCGATCACAATTTCAATCTCTGTCAATTTAAATCTCTCAAATCTAAAACAATTTAAAATTTAAATCTAACTCATTTTCAATCTCAGACGACACCAATCTCAATGCTTAATAGGCATTCATCGGTCTGTAATTCACCGGATATGTATAGTTCGGAGAAAATAGGGTAGTATGGTGAAACGATGCCGCTTTTGTAATGTCATTCTACAACTGAAGTTAAAACGATGATAGCATAATGTGTAAATATTTCTAAATTTTATTGAATGCAGAAATAAAACCTGAAGAATCCTAATCAATGGAGTTTAAACATCATATTGTCATATTAGCATTTGACTTGCTCCTTTGGAAGTGTTTATGTTTTATTAAGACAAATTTAAATTACTCTTGTTGAATATCTTCGGAGTACATATATATTCGGTTTAAGTGTTAATAGTTTTATTAACAAGCTGAAATTCTAAACTTTAATAAATCAGTACTTTGGGAGTGGGTGCAGTCAAGGAACCAAAAACCGTACTGGTGGAATTTATTGATTAGATATCAAAACAAAATTACACAAATGTCACCTCACATGTCCGCACCAAGATTAACTGTAAATGTATTACCTTACGTAATCATAAACGAATAGAATTAATTTCATAATATAATACTTTGGAATTTACTTTGAATATTGACCTCGATGTATGTGTAGCGTATGCTAACTGTGAATGTTTAATCTTATTCGTGATCAGTGCTCCAGATTCCCCTCTCGGTTTTGCCAATTCTCTCCCTAATGGGCACAGTCATTTGAACTGTAATTAATAGGTCCGTGCCGATGGTATCGGCTCACTTCGGTTCGAAATTGAATTACCTGGATGCCCCCGTAGGACTTCGTTTAGTCAGCCGAAGCAACAGCTACTGATAGCAACTCTATTCGGTTGGGATTACTAATTCACGTGCATTAGAAAGCCTCAATTAACCTGCATACGAAATTTGTGTTTCGTTGTGCAAAGCTAATTACAAGTCTGCCTCCGGAGGGAGCCCATTCGCAGGTAACTAACCCTGTTTGAAGGGCAGCTTGTCAACCCTCGGCCGTGAGATAATACGTGTCCTTGTCAATATACTGTAGGTTAAATCAGGATTTAGCGCGGTGAAGGTGGTTGCCTAAATGCTCGTTTCCTTGCGCTTTATGCTGTAACATCGTATTGTCTCTCAAACTATCGAGAGATTAATTTGTATTAATTACTAATTTCATGCACACAGACGTTCGTACCACACTATAAATCATTTTTATAAATACTGCATAAAGCAGAAAATGGGAAACAAATTCCTAGATTTGAAAAGTAAATATAAATTGTTTCATAAAAATGAACAACCGTGATTTCCGAGCATTTTCTTGATCAGCGACTTCCCAATTATTTAATAGTTTCACATATAAGTAATTCTGTTGAAATATTAATTATTATATCAAATGAAGTATCATGAACTCGTAAAAATTCGGGTGTCGATGTGAAACAGATAACGGAACTTTTACTGTGATACAGAAAACGAGTTGTTGTTACTTACATAATCGATGGACACATCTAATTTTTTTTTTTTAAAAAAAGTCCATAACTCATCGATATTCAGTACATGTCACGTATTCAGAAAATGTGATAAGCATAATATTCGATTAAGTTCGTAATGTTGTTAACACAGGGTATACAAGTAACTCATTCTTTAAATAATAATTCTCGCATTAGTAACTTCATAATCTTAAAAATAAATTTCGGATGTGTTCCTATAAATCAGTGGTGTGGCAACATTTTTTTTTTACAAGTGGGACTTTTTCAATTTTTATTCAAATTAACTTTTTCTGTCGGGTCACTCCACTTCTATTTTAGACGACCTCATATTTATTGAGGAAAATAATTGAATGTTAGCGGAAAAGTAATTAAGAATTGTTTACTGGGGCATTAAATTTTCACAGTTGGTTACTTGGTTTCATAGGATTCCGACCGCTGCCATAAATAATAAATGGTTGGAAGCAGTTCTTAATAAATGTGCATTATTTGAAAATAAATATATATTTCCTTCTCGGCTCTAAGCTATACAATATCGTAAATTTGAAGGAATTGTTTTCTCTAATGAAATATTTCTACAACACTAAATAATAATTAAAAACAAAGTTTCTATCGAATATATTAAAAAGAATATTACATTTTGAAAGTATTTGCTCGTGACTATTGCACATTACTTTCAAATAAATCTTAGACGTCTGAACCGTTGTAAAGGATGACTCAACCCCTCTAGTGCATAATGTAGAATATATGCAACAACTTTTAAAATCACCCCAGAGGCATCCGTTGGTTTCTGAGGGAGCTAATTTGTGATGCAAAAATGAAACAATATGCACTTGAGGAAATGTGAAATTTTTGGTATCCGTGGATAAGTTAAATCATGCCTGTCAGATTTTTTTTACCCAGTCGCACAAATCCAGTATATATATTTACTGTGGTAATTTTTAGGTTTTCTTTTTCAAGAAAGAAAGTGACAGCGTAATTCTCAGGGTATTCCAATTACGCTAAAATAATAATTATCCAATTATTGATAAATCAGACCTAATTATATTTACGTTTAATATGTGGAACATGATCCAAATTGACTTTGATCACGTTTGATATTTTTTGGTTATGTTTTCTGTATTGTATTCACAAAAATATATCCTTAAAAATTTAGTTTTAAAAAATATAAAAAAACATGCGCTAAAGACAAGTAGGTAAAAATTCTCATACGTGGACTATTTTATGAATCCAAAATGTTTGAGTTCACTCCTCTTCAGATAAAGTGAGCGTCCCGATCTTATACTGCCCCGCAAAACATGTTTTGTCGGTTTGGTATTCCTTATTGATTGGCTATAAAAGACGGAAGCTCCGTCGCCCATTAAAACTTGTCATTCCAGTTACTTAACAATTTTGTTGCTCTCTGCAGGCTGTAATAGTTTCACCACGGTACTTTGAGGGCCCAACAAATATTACCAAGTTGATTTAAACATACGCAAGCCCTCACAGTTCTTGTCTTTTATTGTACGCCAGTAAGCTTGAATTATTGCCGCTTTAAATTTTACCCACAGAAACATTAATTAGACGAAGCAATAAATCGTTAAGTTCCGTTCCCATTATTGTATATTTTCATCAAGCCCTAATGTTTCCCGTTTTGTTTTTCCTAAGATTTATTGTTTCTCTGGCATTCATTTCCTGCGAATTACACCGACCGATTATTGGTTTCTGGGTGAATTCATAGGGAAGTTGGCCGTAGTTTCCAATTTATGGCGTCCCCTGGGTGCTGCTCCGATTGTCTGACTTGAAAACTAACTCGAGGTAATGCTCTCTATAGATCTCAGCTTTCAATGGCTGAGCAGTATCGAGAGGGGTAAGAGCTATTACCCAAAGGTGCCGCCGGAAACGGCGAGTCGTTTCACACCTCTGAAAATTACGACCTCATTTCTATCAACACAGAACACCGCGCGAATATCCCGGGATCAACAATTATCTGATAAGGAAGCAGGGGAACTGTACACACGGTGAAATTATGAAGGTGATGCGGTAAAGGTCTAACTAGAATTTAATTGGAAAGAAATGTACCAAAAATCGCAGAAAACCAAATACGAAAAGAATTTGAATTTAAGAATTTGACACAGCAAGAATTTTACTAGTCAGAAGGATCCAGATTTTAGATAAAGCTGTGATCTATCACTAGATTTATATTTCTCTATACATAAATAATGATATTAAAAATAGCCTAAGCTATCTTAAAGAATTGAGAAGATTTTTATCACCCTGATTTCACGTCATTATAATATCGCTGAGTCTCAAATTGTCCAACTGAAAATTAAAAATATAAATTCTGGAATAAATTATGAGTGGCGATCTTACTCATGAATGTCTATTTTATCTTTGAAACACACTAACATGGCTCCTTTGCAAATTATTCATTCCTTACAGCCAGAGAAAATCCTAGGAAGGCAATGGGAAGACTTCATGCAAATTCTACGAACCACGAAGCAAACAAAGACCGCAGCGTCTCTCAATATGGAGATGCTCAAGCTAATGGAAGGCACTCTTAGTCGAAGTAAATACAATAAGATTGTATTTGGAGGTAAAATTGTAGCAAACAATTGAGAGCACACTTTAGCATTTGTCATAATATATTTCCGGCAATGCACGTTTGAATACTTGTCTATGGTAAATAACAGCTTGAAATATGTTAAAATATATAATAGTCGAATAAACCACGAGTATAATTGAATATTGTAAATAAAAAATTTCCCTTATCTCTGTATAATAATTACACTAAAGTTTCAAAAACGACCTCTGACATCGATACACACATCACTGTTACACATAATTAAATAAGGATAATAACAACATTATTTAAATATATCTTGTAAACGAAATGTTATTGACAGGTAGCGAAAAACCGTCTAAAACTGGAAACGGAAAATGTTTTGTTTCTATTAGAGTGACAGGCTACACGAGGGTAATCCACAAGCTGGTTACTCATCTTCCAATAGGAAGGAATTTGAAACGGGCGATGCACGGTAACCTATAGTTGAAGGATTCTACCTGGCATTCACCTAAATGTGTGATGCACATGCTTCAGGTATATCAGGCTTTATGTACTTGTCCCACGCCCTTGCTATGGGAACGCAGCATTCCCTTCTCTTTACCTTGACCGGCTTAGGAGGCAGAGAGCCGACTGTTCCAGTAGGATCTTAACGTATATCAAAGGTCTGCGGCCCTGAAACATACTCCTCGCAAAACCGACAGAGGCGTCTCGGAAAATGAAAGAAGTGTGTGTAATCAGGAAATGTATAGGGTAATCAACTTAGTGGCCACTCCCTCATATAACATAGGAAAAAGATTGAAAGAGGTACGTGGAAAGGTAGAACAAGGTAGCCGAGGGTTAACTAGGGTCCCCAGGCTGTAGTTTCAAGGATCGTACCCGTAAATTTGTCCTAAAGTGATGCAGAGAAAACCCTAAAAAAACCTGTATGAGGTAGGGCATTTAGTACTTTTCCCACGCTCTTCAGATAATGCGAGTGGGGATTTCTGCGGGGACGCAGCATTCCCTTGTCCATGCCTCGACCAGTTTAGGAGGCAGCTGGCCGACTATTCCAATAGTGATAGAGGACAATTTCTAACGAATGCTCAAGGTCAGCGACACCGGAACATGCACCTCTCAAAATTGACCAATACACATTTAACGTGACGACTTCAGGCAGGTGGCCTACAATTAAGGAGGCATGTTATGACGTTGTGCAAAAGGTTGTCTATCGCGCATATCTACTAAAATTTAATAATTTTACAGTACAAATGCAATGCAATAAAATTGTCAAATAAATAATGAATATGTATATATTGACATAATGATCTGTAAAAGAGACTATAAGCTGAACATTAAGTAAAGTTCGGAGACTTATACAACTTTCAAACCGCATTATAGTTCATATAGTACTAATGAACTTTTTATGCTATGTTGTTCGTACGTTTTTATGACCACTAAATTAATTTTCTAACTCGTGAGTCCCACTCCAAGTCCAAAAAGGAACACAGGGAAGAGAACAGGTGGAAACGTGTACACGGAACTGTACACTTCAGTTTATTGTATAACCTACATTCAACTTTTACACTGTTTTAAATTATTTTCCGGATGGCGTTATAAATCATTTTCCCTTTAGTGAAATAAAATCATTTTCTTTGTGTTTAAAAGAAAAACTTCCGGAAACGTATAAAGTAAAAAAAATTGAAGCTTAATTAAGAGATTTTTCAAAGCGCAAAATTAAGTTTTCGCTGGAAATATTGTCCATAGCTGGCGCTTTCTGCTTTAAGGCACGCCTCGCTTGTAATCGTCACAGAACGATGTGTGAACGTCCGCGGTCCGCCTTCTAGCTCCCTAATAGGATAATTATTTTGCTCGCCAAATTAAAACGTGGTTAGTAGTTTTGACCCGAAGCGTCGTTTCACTGGCGTGGAGCCAAGTCAATCTCGGAAGCGCCATTTGCCGACCGTGTAACTCGGAAAGTTCGCTCCATGGCATATGTGCCATGAGGGAAAACACACAATCGCCGCACGCTCTAATATTAAAGCGCCAGGACGATATAAAAACCTGCTGTGGGGGTCCTCAAGGATCGAATCTCCGCTTCTGTACCAACAGATCCTGCAACACTTCCTTTGCCTGTTGCTGCTCCGAGATCGCTCGTTTGACTGCACACAATCAAGTTTGACCTAAGTTACAGGCAGGTATAAAATTAAACAAAAATAAATAAATAAGCCGACAAAGTTAAATACTTCATGACTACTGTGTTTGATAATTATAATTATTTTGGTAGATGTTTGAGCTAGTTAGCTGTTGGTTGTTTGGCGTAGTATCTTTGAAGTATTTGAACCAGAAAACACATTCCCATCAGAATTGGAATAATGTACTTACAATTCAATGTGGACTGTTTGACTAATCTATGAAAGTAACGAGTTTCATCCGTATTTCAGTGGGTTGATGTACCATCTTTATGGAACAAATATTCAGTAGCATATTGAGGCTGATCAGTGTCCAGTACCACTTAGGCCGAATAAAATAAATGTTTTACGATTTCCATTACAGATAATTTTGGATGCGAATCTTGCTATAACGCGCGTAGTTTTGAGCGAATGAAATAATTATAATATTAACAAAAGTCATGCTTTCCTTTTAGAATGTTTGAAAAGGACACTAAATGTTGAAGGAAACAAGAGGTTAAGCCATTTGTGGCCGAAAAGTGGAGAACCCGCAGACGGTAACTTGCGAGTACAATATAGGGGATTAGAAGTCTGGGTATTGCCAACCTGGCGCGAAGGGAAAGCTTGACTTAAAGAACGAAAACGTTCATTCACACTTGGCCATCTTCACCTTGATCGATTGGTCATCAGTAGGGAAGTGAATTTATCAGAAAGTGATTGGTTGAATGTAGACCTCATGATACCGCTGCTCCTGAGAAAGGGAGAAAGTAGGGGGCCAGATTTAATGAGGGAATATTTTGGAGAGGAGGAAGAAGACTCGTAAATCTGAATTTGAAATGAAAGAATTAAATAAACAGTTATATTCTGAAGAAAATTGAGAGGTGGAAGAAACAGTTTAGTCTGAGATACGATTTACATGGAAGTTCCTACGGCAGTTCCAGTAAGATATGGTTGAATTCGCAACCTCAACATTTGCAGGCCAGAGAAACCTCATGACGACACCAAACGACGTCTGCTCTTTTCTGCCTTGTACGAAATACGAACCTAAATCCCGAGCCCAGCACGTCTTACGAGAATACAGAGCGACGAATGAATTTATTCACGAGACTAAAATAATTTCTCCTACAACGTCCACAAATACTTTCTGAATATCAAAGATTGAAAGCTTTCCCGGTGTAAATGTCATCTTTTCGGCGAAGATTTTTAATCACTGTTGGCTCCCGTGTGAATACCGAGAACTTTTTATCCTACTTTCTGAATATTTTTTAGTCCCATGATGCGTAAAATAAATATTATTTAATGTTGTAAATATTTTGTTAATAATATTGTACAGTCAATTAACTTTAAAAATATTCTTATCTACAATAAACTTGCTATCAAGTTTGGGAGGACCGATCACACTTAAAACATTAATACTAAACACCCTTCTCTCTCTGCTACAGCGTAAGCCACAACGGGATGTGAGACATCGGATGTACTGGCAGAGATAGATCGTAGATCGTAGATAGAAGGCATTTATCAAGTTTCGTCCCTTGAGGCCTGTACCAGTCTTTGGCCTGTGTATCTGAGAAACTAGTCGGAGTCGTTGTAACCGTTCAATGGCAGAACTGCCAATGCAGAGGCGTCTCACTTTGATCCCAGATGAAGTATGCACACTGTATTCTAGAATCCTACGCTGGTACCACGAGACGAAGCCAAGCGATCAGGGTCAACGCTGTATCTGACCCGAAGAACTGAACAGCTCAATTCACAACACAGAACTGAGCCAATGCAACCAATACAACGACACGTTGTAAACAGACCAAACATAACGTCTACTGCACCACTTAGAAAACGGAACACGTAAACCGGAGTGAACTGTTCATTGCCGGCTAATTTATACTATCGCTACGCTGACTACGCTACTCGAACACGACGTACGAGATATGGTCGCGTAACACCACCAGATTCAAAACCAAGTTTGATGCGATACTATAAGCGCAAGTAAGGAGTATTACTGTTGATTTGAAAAGATTTACTGTTGCACATAAGTGGAATTAACATTATTTCGATAAATCTGTTTTTGTGTATTAAAAAACGCAAGTCTTTCAAGGCATGCATTTATTAACAACTGGCTGGGTGCCCGGCGTTGCTCGTGTATTTTATTTATATCAACCCGATAAAGTATTTAATTCTATATTAATCTTCAAGCAAGAATTGATTTAACCTAAATCTAAATGTTCCTAGTTTCGTACATACCTTCGATCGATGGTGCATTAATTGAACAGCTATAAAACACATTGAATTTTATTGCATCAATACCAACAAGCATACCTCCGAATTTAATTACGTATAGAATACTTAAATATACTCCTTGAGTATTGAAGGATATAATTGATCCTCAGTCTTCAGACATTACGAAAGATTAAATTGATGAAATTGTTAGCTAGATTCACAATGTAAACAAATGGTCGCCATATTGGAGTCACCAATTAACTTCCGTAAGGATCTTAAAGTATTTCGTATTGTTTTTTATTATTATTCGATCGAGTATTACTCGATAAAATTATATCTTTTATTCAATGAAAATATTTCTGCTTCATTTAATTACGGAAAAAGGAATTATTTCCTTTGTTCGTCGCACTGTAACGTCTCTCTTTAGCGTGACGTCATCGTCTCTTGGAGCGCAGTAATTTTACTAAAAATGATCTCATTTTAAAATTATAATTCTTTCCACCTTTATGCTACAGGTTTCTCACCTCCACAGTACCGTTTCTCGTATTTTGAAGAATATGTGTACTAATTTTTGTTGCAATCTGTCCACTCGTTTAAATCTGTATAGAAATTAACCTAAATACATACATACAAATATACATAATTTTTTATTATACAGATAGCTTAGTAGGCAACGTATTCTACTTATTTGATTATTACTTTATAGTGAAAATATTACATATCTGACGACCAATGGAGTGTTTGCAAAAATTTCAATGTCTCAACCTTTATTTTCAAATTGGCATTATGTTCCAGCTAACTGGTAGACATGACGTTTATTATTGATTAAAATTAATAATAAGCAATAACTATGATGACTGGTAAATTAGTAGTATCGCTAATCTAATACATATTTTGCAATCCTTAAACAGTGACTTTATGACTATAAATGTACCAGAACTGTGACTTGACTAATACTGGTAGTGAAAAATTGTAAAGTAGAAAAATATTAGCTTATAGTCGTATGCATTAACTAATACATATTTAACAGTGTTTAGTGCACGTTCGAATATTAAATGAAGTGCTACAAACATGAAAGAATTATATTTGCTTTGTATTGGCGTAATGGCCACCACGAAATCACAGATACTCTGTCTCTTATGTTTCCGTTAGCGTACTAACGGACCTTAAGTCTGCTCCGTGTATATTCTTTTTGCTCCTACAAATTTATTAACACAGAAAAAATTGTCAGATGCAATTGATTAACAAAAATCTAGAGTGACGACGAAACGATGAGAATTTTAAGTTTTTTAAACAAATAATTAACATATGTTTATACAATTTTAAATATATTGAAGTCAGATAAATATATCTATTATTTATATTTATTTATTCAGCTTAATTTAAAATACAAATTTATATTTTCAAGGGTTGTTTCTGACTGAACCTTTTTAAAACCTGTGCTATTTGATCACAAACTTTGTTTGCGTGGTATTTATGAATTATAGGATGAATTGAAAGTGCTGTACGAGTAATTTAAGTTTTCCGATTGAAGAGCAAACATTCCTGCTACCAGTTTCTTTCGTAATAAACAGGAGATAAATCTGAGAGATTTTTATTTGTGAAATGCAGCTACACAAACGTTAACTTCCACATGTAATATTATCTCAAAGAAGGGTTGGGAATATTTACTGAAGGATTCAAACACGTACAGTGATTAATAAAATGCCGTATCATACAGCCAGCAGCTCACAACATATTCAAGCTTATAATATTTTCTGTAGTCAATCTGTTGAAGGTCTGATCCCTCCCTCACCCCCACCCCACTGAGGTCACTGTACTGTTCCGTTTATACTATTATTTTCAAAATATAAGATAAATACAATAAAGTAATGTTACTAAAAATGAGACTTGATATTTTAAATCAGTTTGGGCACGATAATAAACTAAATTTTTCCAGCTGTATTGTAATTTACTGTCAGATGGAGCTTATTTTTAATTATTGTAATATACAAATTCAATGAAGGACCACGTGAAAATATATAGAGAGTGTTCAGAGCACGAGACAAAGCATCTCGCAAGCACGAAATTACGGGGGGATTTAAGAAGAAACCGGTCTGCTCTATAATCCTTTTATAATACCCACGCAGCTAAAAGGGTTTGAAGAATTATCGGAAATGGATATCGTCAAAAGAACCTGAATAGTGATTTAGGAGCAATTATTAGAAAGTGGTGATCAAAGGAGAGAAAGGTTATCATTCAGAACTAAGATCCTTTTTTTAAAAAAAAAATCAGTCGCCAGATTTGGATTTTGGAAGGATGAGATTATTTACCTCAGCCTTTCAAGGGTTAGGTATCAAGAAAGGTTGTTATATTTCAGAATATGTTACGGATATTTTGTTAAATATTACATTACATAAAATGTTATTAAATTGTAAAGTTAATATTTCATATTATAATAAAAGTGATCAGTTTTAATGAGATTTTTTTTCCATTTTTGTAATTTTATTTATTTAATTTTCCCATTAATGTACGCTCCTTCCTCCTGACTTCGTCCCCTCCTATGTATAAGAATTATTGTATTAGTGTAATATAACTTGTTTATTTTAATTATAATTTATATATTGAAGTTTTAGGCTCGTCTCCGTTTCTAAGTCTGATTATGCATCCGACCTTGCCACATGTTTTTATTTTTCTGAAATATCGGCTTGTCTAGACAAACCAATTTCATTTACACAGTTTCAGATATATGTCACGTAAGTTGAGATTGCAAATATTGAGCTTTGTGCGGCAGGTCCCAAAGAGCACAAATGAGTTAAAATTCCCGGTATTTCATTCTTCTCATAGAGGTTTTGATATGAACTGATTCTAAGCACGCTCTGTGATAAATGACTCAGTTCAACATTTTCTCAAACACCAGTCTGTGTGAAATTGTTTGTTTTGTTTAACACGAAAATAGTAAAACAGTTTATTAAGAAAATTAAATGTCCATTTAATTTATTTGTAGCGTAAATAATTTTATCGTTGAATTTAAAAGAATGAAAAATTATGTATAAGGTCAAAAGAGACAATTAGAAATTATAGTATAATTTAACATTGTTCAGTACAAATGTGAAAGCCCATCAGCTTAACAATAAAGATTAGATTTATATTTTGTTTATTAAATTCTTCTCTTGAGAAACTCATACTTAAGCCTGTATCTTATTATAGGTGTGTTGACGACATTTTTTGTAGTACCCCTTCTGAAAAATTGGAGTATTTAACAATTATCGTTGAAATATTAATTCAGTTGTGAATTAGACATTTATTGTCTATTTTCCGTCATAATAATTATTTAACTTCCAATTGGTTTCATAAATCTACTTACTCAGGTATAGTTTTAAATATTTGATATATTCATTCAGTTAATAAAAAAACGCTTTGGTTCTTAACTCTGTTGACAGAGTTTTGTTTTTATCTGATATATAACATCATACCAATTACATTAACTATGTATTCAAAATTTTAATAGCTAATTTTATCTTACTGATTTTATTGTCATTCATTAATCTTAAAATTAATTACATTTATAACAATAAAAAACTGTTCTTCGCGAAAAAACCAATACTAACAATTTTATTGTTTTACCTTATTAAATTAAAAATGGTTTTAAAAATCTAAATATATCTCAAATTTTTAAATCTGTTTATATTTTTTTAAGAAACATTAAACTTTTCTTAATACTTTTGATTTCCATAGTTGTTTTTAAAATTAGTTGCAATAATTGTTATATCGGTCAGACTGAATGATCTTTTTTAACTAGAATGAAGGAACATAAAACCAATGTAAAAGTTCCACCTTATAAACATTCTCCGATAACAATTTTTTTTTGGATCTTTATCATTCTTTCAATTTTGATACTATTATTGTAGATAATGAAACTAATTTTAATGAAAGGATAATCTCATAAATGTTACACATTATGACAAACCAATTTTCATTAAATGTAAAATAGGACACTTCTCATTTATGTATTTAAAACGGTTATTAAATAAAATTTGTATATTTATAACTTTCATTCTTATTCTTTGTAAAGTGTTATATCTCTTCAATCTAGCAATAGTTTTAATAGTTGACCAGGATCTGAATAATTGATTGAAACGTCTTCAAATATCAAATAATGGTTCTAAATTAATTTCTGGTATTTTTTTCCGTTATACGGGTCGCTAATTTATTGAGTTATTGTCTTACATACGTTAATTTTGATTCTGTAACAATAAATATATTTAAAAATTATAGTTATAATTTTACTCCTATGTAAGTGGATAGTCAAATATTATAAAAAAGAGATGAAATAAGAAAGATAAATCTGATAAGATATTGGAATAATACATATCATTGACTAAAGTATTATAAATATTCTTAATAAATCAGTGTCGTTTTACATAGAGAGAATTTGTATTATGATTAATTAAATGTGTAGCATTTCGGAAATCAATGTCAATACAGACAATAATTTATTATTCCAACATGTTATGCTATATATCTATGTTATTTTATCTCTTTTTCATAAAAAAAACTTTGACTATCTACTAACCACTTTGTAGAATTTCATTAATATTTTTATTGTTTATCTGATTATAGTCCACACTCAGCCTGAAAAATGTTGTTAAATTATTTTAATTACACTATAATTTTTAATTTTATATAGAGTAAAATCTTCATTGTATCGTAGGAAAATTGTAAATCAATAATCTATTAATAGCAGTTAATCCTAATAAAATTTCTAAGAATGTTTGCATACATTTTAGTATATTCTCATAATAAAGACCTCATTATAAATCAAGGTCAGGCTCTGTTTATAATTAAAGGACATAAATGATTTTCCTTGTTTTATTAATTCCAATATATGACAGTCTGTTTCGAGTTCCGATTGTCTTTAATTTTGATTTTATTTGATTGCATATTTCCTCGTATGAGGAAATACGACACGTCGATACATAAAATTACAATATAAGAATTGGATGCTACAATTATATATAATTAGAAGTTAACATAAAAATACTAAAATTCTGGAACACAAATTTCCCTGTCAAACATAAGTAAAATGTATGAATAATAATAATAATAATAAGTTAATTCAAAGTCAGTTATGTGACTGCAACATGAAAGATGATTTCTTTCTACTTAGATTACAACTTAATCTGCTCCTTATTATGATTTATTTATAAAAGGTAACACGCGAACATGCCTTCTAGTTAATTGAAATATACACAAAAACACGTAAATATTGATGTCAATGTTTTATTTTAATCCAAGATCCGAATGTGGTGTCATATAGGATGTATTTACACTATTAATTTGCCACGAACACGAAGCTTTCAGCAGGGGTCGTAAATTGATGTCCTTGTGAGCGTAAATTCACAGAGAAAACGTAATGAATTTGACGAGCGACCCAAAAACATCAGCAAATAACAGCATAAATCTCTTCGCCGCTGATGAAAAACATTTAAACCACATGTTGTGGACGGGCTCGCGCAACCGTGTTACATAATTAACGGGAGTTTTGTTGCACACGATGCACATTCTTCGTAGTGTTGCACTCTCAGCCCCCAAAAAATAAAGGAAATTAAAAATAAATCGCCAATACGAATTTAGTGTTAATAATATTACTATTATATATTATCCCGGTTAAAAACGACGAGCTTTCCTAGAGTAAATCAGTTTCGTTCTTTTATACTTTGAGTACTTCATGGCCAAACGTATTTATAATATATCTGCAATGCTTATATATTTTAAAAAAGGGAAAATTAAAATTGTGCTTGTAATTAAAGGGGAAACATTTTTAAAACTCTTCTGTGAGTTTTGCGATTTTTCTTCTGAACATCGATTTATTTTCCCATCCATCATTTCATTATACTTCTATTATTTTCTTAGGCACTCTTCCCATCTTTCTTCAGTGAATTATAGTATTCATCTTGCATTATAAATGACATAACTCATCATATATAAATTGTTACACTTTTTTCTCAGAACGCTAAATATTATTGTTATTAAAATATTAAATAAAAGTACTCAATAATTTTTTCGTAAAGGCTCTCGTTTGACTGTCAGCGGTCTGAGCGAAAGAAATTGATTTGGCTGGTACGCTTTGATTGAGCTTATACCAAAGTTTTATTAAGTATGTGCAGCAGATAACTTCCCAATGGGATTTTTTTCCTTCACTTAACTTCAATTTTAATTTATTTTTCTTTGCAATACAAATTTCACAATCTCTTGAGATACTTGCGTAATGACAAAGTTCATTTCACATTTTTGTGTATAAAAAATATTTAACTTATCTGGTATCGCAAAATTTGGTTAACGCCTCCGTATATTCAGCCAACAATATTATAAGTTCATGAATTTAATGTTTGAGATTTTTTATTAATCTAATTCTAACTTCCGTATAGGCTACTACGTTAAATTTTAAATTTTATCCTCAATTATACTCTCCTCACACAGCTGCTTTTTCATTACGACCAAACAGTAATAATTTACAATTTTTTTAAAAAGTAACATTCGTATAACGAATTAAAAATTTTTCAGTCCAATGAAATAATAAATAAATCACAAGTTTCGAAAATGATTTGTTGAAATAACACAGTGATACTATTTTGCGTTTTATCAAATGCAATGTATTATTAGGCGGTGAGCACCAATTTGTAATATTTTAATAGTTTTAAATAATCTAACATATAAATAATGCATTCTTTCTCTGTGTAAAGAATGAATAAAACATGTTTTTAAAATCATCGCATTGTAAAGGAAATTATAAAATTTGTTATGGTTGATTCTAATATTTTTTGTGATTTTAGCTACAACGATTACATTAGTAAGGACCGGTTTATATCAACAAACAGTCTCTAAATATTATTCGAGCCTAGGCTCAAAATATTTGAATCGTCTCGAAACGATTGGAAAAACATTCAGTTTGCGGACTCTCTCGAATAGTAATAATATTTAAATGAAAATTTTACGTCTGTTTTGAAAATTAAGTAAAAGTAGCCTAATATAGACGATCATCACTTCTTTTGTCTGTATTTGGTTACTTTTCCTACTTGTGATATTATTCGTCGTCTCCTTATAAACCCACATGCTCCAACCGTTTCTCTTTCTCCAAGAAGGATCGCGTGGAATTAAGAGTTAATCGCTATTATGATTATTTGATAGGTTCAATTTTTTATATTAAATTCAATTTAATATTTTTTATTATTTTAAATTAAATAATTTTTTTGTAATTTTTTTAATAAATAGAAACCCCACCTAATAATAACATACAAATAATTCATTTTACAATAGTCCTGTGTCGAAAATTTACATCGCGTTACTGCCTGTATCGACACGGGGGTATTTTCGTTGCCAGGATTATCAGTCGTGTTTTTTCCAACGTAGCTAGGCCCTTAATTCTCTTAAATAAGTTGTTCCTGTTCGTTGCGACACAGTGTTTTAATAATATTTGATAAAAACTTCGATCTTCCGTTTATTTAAAATGGATGAAAAACATTTCCTCTTTATCTCAATACCTACATTTAAAGTATTTTTTGAAATATGACAGATAGATTTTATTAAAATAATAATAATATAACGTACAACGATCCCTCTAAATGAATTTCCAATCAGATAACCAGAAAGGATTGGGAGGTTTAAGAAATTGTCACTATCATATTGATGTCATATGACGTACAGTATTACATTGTAACTTAATATAGACCTATATTTCGGCTGTTAAAGGCGCGTTTAGATGTTTTTTTTTCCTACTATGAACGACCCGAGCATTGGAATAAATTAACAAGGTTATTATATTTAAGTGCTAGTAATTTAAAATTGACTAGTCATTGGCTTTTTAATAATTCATCGTTATGAAATCTTAATCATTTCATTTTATAAGCAAATATAAATAATATTTATAAAACTATCCACCTTTCCTCCCAAAGTCCCAGGTCTATATACGACTGATGTCCACAGTATTTATTTTGTTGTATCACTTTTCTGTACAAAAAATCCAAAGTCCCCTATTTATCATCGCCAAATAAATTTATAAATACGTTTAGGCTATTATTAACCTTATTAAATTTTTTTCGTTGAATCTAAGCATTTTTACTGGCACGAACATGTATTGAAAAGTTACTTTAACATTCCGTTCTCCGTTTACAGTAAAATAGGGTTTTAGAACTTCATCATTGTCTGCAATGCACATTCTGATCGCATGTTGTTCCTTCTCCGCCACTCCCCACCCTCCAAATATATGGAACTTATTCTCGACAGCTTTTTGTATACTTCTTATAACTCTAAAGGTTTACCCCGCCCCTGAGGCGTGTTACCATTATTTAGTCACAAAGGATGCAAAGTAGGAAGTTTAGGATGCCTAGAGGAGCGATTCTGTATTGACCCAGTGTCGGTACAAAGTGATCAACTTACATCTTTATCTCGTAACGATGTTTTGGAGGATGTGGACCTCAGTGCTGCGGGCCAAGTCTATTGTGTGACGGAGCTAATGGGCATCATCTCTGCAGAGCGGGAGGGAGATCAAAGATACAGTCGTACGGAAACTTGCTCGTGATTTATGACGGGCTGGTTTATCGCGGAATTCTATTACTTCCCGAAAGTACAGTCCAAGAGCACGTTATACAGTAGTAATTGTTACAGAAAAAATACAGATTTTTAAATGGAACTTTTGTAGAAATTAAAACACATTTTGAATGAAATAATTACATTACAAGCCGAAAAATGATTCAGTACTATGTAACATGCAGTAAAATTAGGAGTTTTTATGGAAATTACATATATATATATATATATATATTCTAACAATTAATAAAAAGCCTTTAATTTGCCCCACGTTGTTGAAGCCAATGTGTAAAAATTAATAAAAGAATTAATTAAAATGAAATAATCAACAAGAATTAAAAAAAATTATTTATTTATTTTGTGGAAATAACTCAAAAACAATTACAATTTAAAATATTTATTTCTCAGGGCCTTCACTGGGTTTGATAATGGACACCACAAATTGATTTTAAAATCTTAACAAACAGTTCACATTTACCTAAACAATACGTCGATAGAAATAAATTAAAAAGAAAAGAAATTAACTTTGATTGACAATTAAAAGAGAACGAAATATGACTCTATCCTTTAATTACGTTTACAATTAATCGTTAGTTCTGGTTTTGTTACTTACGTAGTGTCCAGCAGGTACCATCATTCCTTTTGGTTTCGGAAATACACTTTTGCAAAATTTTTCACTGATTCTAAGATTCACAGATTTTACACTATTGAAGTCAAAATTGATAGGCTCACAGGAACTCGGATAATCCTCTTTTTTGTCAGCTATCTGATGTCTGCTTGCCTTATACGAATCCTATGATTCGTAGATTTGTTAGTCTTTTACCGCTTTAGAGTTACACTGACTTCCTTTCCTGGCTGCTACAGACGTAAAACTGCACTCCTTTCCTGGCTGCTGATGGACGTAAAAACTGCTAACTTAGCGATATTTACGGGGTAATACTTCCGTGAATGTTTTTACTTTGTCTTAAATTCACAATTTTGTTTAATAATACATTAACGATGGCTAGTCTCTGCTCTAGTATTATTCGTTCCGTCCTCTGTAATGTCCCGCCACCAACTAACTCTTAGTGCTCTCCAGTTTTAGCGCGCATACGCCATTTTTGACTTTCCGACAAAATGTAACAGAGCTCGGCTCTATTGTCGCTTTGGAATCTCCTGCCGCTAGAATTAAATTTTATTAAAACCAATTAATGGCCTGATTAATTGGCATTACAATATATATATATATATATATATATATATATATATACGTTCGGTATAAAATACACAGATTTTGTATGAGTGCAGTAAATCTACCACATAAATAATCTTAATTATTTACACTATTAACTGAAAATTACACAAACAGATTCACAAATGCACTATAAATCACAATAAATATATAAAGATGCACTGTAACAACACTAAATCATTTTCTGGCATTTATCTGGTGCTAACAGCTACGAAGGGATTTCGTCATAATTTTTCGATAAAAAATGAAAACAAATTCCAGAAAGCAGGACCAAAGAGAGGAAAAGGTACAAATAAACCTAAGTTCAAATTTCACCAAAAAATTGTATTAAATGATTGCACAAGTTGAAAAAGCCTAGGCGTGTGAAATATGTTACGCGAATTAAAATAGATATTAGGGTTTCTTGTAATAGGTATACATATCGATAAGCTACTTTCGTAATCTCGTTATAAATGGACGACTTATAAAATGAAACTATTTTAGTCTCTATTTAAAGGTATTCAACATTTGAATTTCGGAAATTTTAAAAGTAAAATAATTAAGTATTAGGTACTCTTTGAAAATTTCCATCTCATTGTTGGAGGTGGAAGATATGTCTTACCCCCACAGTGTTTGTTTCCGATTTGATAGGAACACGTGTTCGAAATTTGGTCAAATTGTCTCCACGTGTGAGATTTGAATGCGGAACATATATTCACAAAAAAAACGTTTATTTTATTTATTAGAAAATATGCCGGTGTAATCTTATAAAATAATTTAGAATTTGAAATTTGGTGCCCATCCTGATTTTTTGTGATTAATAAATAACACTAATTTTTAATAAATAAACTGTAACGTTTTCGTGTATTGTTAAATGGGAAATATAAATCATTAATTCTCGAGTTAATTAGAATCGATAATTCACGGAATATTAGTGGATCAGCTGTTGTGAGATAACATGCTACGTCAGCAAATAACATCTGCTGATAAAATTTAAAAGTCTCCCTATAGATTTTTTTGTATATATATTAATACATTAATAGGTGTGATGTTTCATTGAATGTGAAGCATTTGTACCTGGTTTCAACATATAAAATCTTAGCCTTTTGCCAATCAAATGAATGTTTCGAATTGATTATATGTTTGGACACTACAATGTGGAGTTTGATATTCGACACATGTTCTTTGATACGCGTAGTAAGCGATATTTTTGTCTGCCCAATGTAGCAACAGATTTTGTAAACTACACAATGTTTGCTACGGTTATACAAAATATAATATATATATATATATATATATATATATATATATATATATATATTGTAATGCCAATTAATTAGGACATTAATTGTTTGAACATAAAAATTTAAATTGTTTGAGAAATCCTTTGTAGCGGCGGAGTTTCCAGATCATAGCGACAATGTAGACCAGCTCTGTTCCTTTGTCGGAAGGTCCGAAAATGGCGTATGCGCGCTAAAACGCAAGACGTGAGTTCAGTTCGCGGAAAGACATCGTCGATGTATAACTGTTAGTTTGGTGACGAGAATTCAACAGAGTTGGCGATTAGGATTTAACAGAGTTGGTTGGTGCGTGGACATTTCCGAGGACAAAGTAAAACATTCATGAGAGCATAACGTCGAAACTAAAAAAGCAGTTTTGTGTCCATAGCCGGCCAGAAATAGTAAAATTTCGGTTTGAGTCCAAAGCAGTAAAGACTGGCAAATCTACAGACCACGGAATTCACCTAAGGCAAGCAGTCAACAGATAGCTGACAACAAAATGGAGGATCATCCGAGTTCCTGACATCCTATAAATTTTGATTAGAATCAGTGTAAAATCTGTGAATCTTAGAATCAGTGTAAAATCTCGCAATAGTGTGTTTCGATAACGAAAGGTATGCTTGAATCAACTAGACAGATGTGAGTAACAAGCTACAAAATAATTAATTATGTAAACGTAATTAAAAGATAGAAGTCAGATATCGTTCTCATTTTAAATTTCGTTCTAGTTTAAATTGTTAATCAGAGTTAATCTTCTTACTTTTAAATTCCGTTCGAGTTTAATGGTGAAGTAAATTTCTTTTCTTTTAATTGTGATTAGTTTGTTAATAAGATTATAAATTTAATTGATGTGTCCATTATCAAACCCAGTAAAGACCCTGAGAAATTTAATATTTTAAATTTGTAATGGTTTTAAATTATTGCCACAATAAAAATATTGTTTGTAAGTTTAATTAATCTTTTATTTAATTAACGACCTCAGTTTTGAATATTATTTAAATGGCTACCACAACGTGGGGCAAATTAAAGGCTTTCTAGTAGATTATTACAATATTATATATATATATATATATATATATATATATATATATATTGGAGTGTGTGTTAGTGAATTTGTGTCTACGAAATACTCGACAACTAGAAAAACACCAAAGATACATTTCAGATATAACTTAATTTAATAGTACAGCCACATTTCTATGACGCTTACAGTTTGTTCTTTGTTCCACAAGTTGATAAGTCCGATTAGGTTGGGTACTATTGTCGCTCGCTTGGTCCAGTGTCTACAGCTCTACAGAAGAGCGAGTTAATGTCAGACGTAGATAAGGCCGCCCGTATATCCGCTATCTTCCCTAACTGGCTGTCAAGTTAACAAGCCAGCTGCAGCTCACTCTGTAATAACCTTTCATCTCTTTCAGGTGGATAGACTGCAAGTCTCCAGATACACACTCAACTCTGAAGTATCTACTCTAGTAAATGTGTTGATTCGAATACGTTCCAGTAAATGTAATTTAAACGCATTTCTCACGGCTCAAGTTTGTAAATAAGGTTAGCACAGAAAAAGTAAAAAGATTTATCCAATTGTAAAATCCGTTTTTTCTTGAAACACTAGCTTAAAATTTTATAATATTTTAACCCTCTCAATTTAAGAAGTGCCATGGTATATGTGAAGATTGGGGTAAATTGGCGTGACATTACCTTCATCCTCATCACTCTCAATTCCCTTTATGTACGAGGCATGTTCTGAAAATACGTGTACTGTGACGACAACGTCAGGGTTGGTAACATTTAGTGCTGGAGGGAGATCTCCTGGAAGAGCGAGCATCGCAGAAACACGGTAGTACGTAAACTCACATTGTAGTGTCCAGTTGCGTGAAGGATGCTGTGACCCGCTTCCTACTCGCGGATTTTCTGAGCTCGATTGTGACTGGAGGTGATACGTGGATGGCTCATTAGACGCCTGAGTTAAAAAGAAAGTCGTCTCAGTGGCGTTACAGCTTTTCCCCATATGCCAAAAAAATTAAAACCACAATTTCGGGTAAAAAAAATCATGACCTTTGTGTTTTGGGACTGAAAAGGTAATATTTTGGTCGAATTTCTGCCTCAGGGGGAGACTATCAATAGACATAAATACTGTGAGACCCTAAGAACACAAAAGGAGCATTCAAAAGAAAAGGAGGGAATTTCTGACGAGACACGCCAGCACCAGTCCTCATAAAGCCTTAGCCGCCAAGGTGCTCTTGGATTCATTTGCTTGGGATGTTTTGGACCCCACCCCCCCATATTGTCCGGACATGGCGCCTTCAGAATATCATGTTTTCACCTCCATGAAGGCGCACATGGGTGGAAATAAATTTTCAACGACGATTAGGTGCAGAAAGAGGTTGGGAAAGGAGCTGGTGGGAGAGTTATTCGAGGAGGGCACAAAGAAGCTCGTGCCAAGGCTCACCATATGAATTGAACGGGATGGCGATTATGTGGAAAAATAATTAACAAGTGTTTCAACGATATCCTGTAATTTTTTCAAATGCAATTTTTCAAATAAAAACAAACAATTACACTTACTTTCTGAAAGGCCAAATATACTCGGCCATTAATGTTGTAAAATAATAATTGAATAAACTTCATTGTCATTTCTTGGAAGGGAACTATCTGTATTGATTATGGAACGTTCCATTCAATCTAATTAAATTAAATTAAATTTCTCTCCCTCTATTTTCAGTTCAAAGCATTGAATATGCACTTCAAAAGCGCGTTAGCGGATCATAAATTAAATTCATTTAGAAATGGAACTCACGTCAACGTAACCAAATAAAAGTGTTTAGGCGAACAAATAATTAAGAACAAGTGCACGTAGAGAAAAATGGAATAAGTTGTGGTTGTGCTATTTGGAGAACGATCAATCCTAGCGATTTTACAAAAGTGGACATTTTTCTGAATGTTCTCGAAGAATTGAGCAATAATTTCCCATTACCAAATTAGTTATAATCCCACCCAATGGTATTCCGATTTTTAAATCACATTTTTTGTAACCAGTTGTGTTTACGATTTAGAGACGCTGCAATTTTTCAATATTTGGACAAATCGCGTAATGATTTGGACTTGTAATATCAGAATTAATGATTCCCTGTCACTGCAATAATTTTATCAGTTATCCACGGGTTTTGGTTGTAATGTTGATACATAGCCAGACTTGTTTTTTTAAAACAAAGTTGAGTGGAAATCTGTCTAACTTGTCTCTAAAATTTGTGTGTGTAGAAGAACTGTGTCTCATATTTGTCCCATATTGTTCATAACTGTGTGTTCATCAGTTCTATTATATTATTCATAACTGAATTTTATATTTTAAACGATCCACGTTGGCGTTACAGTGATATTTATTTTATTTTCTACAATAACTTCTAGACGAAACGATGTGAAAATGTTGCATTGTGCTTCAACATGTTCAAAATACGCTTGGAACATAGGATAGTTAACGCTTACGTGGAAAACAAAGGATTATCTTTAAGGACTATTTGGAAAATACATCCTACCGAGCCAGATTTAAAATTGCTAACAAAAAAGGCGGCGGAAAATTATGAGCACAAAAAATCCGATGACCTCTATTACAAGTAAAATAATTACGGGATTTTACGAGAGGGAGAAAAAGAAATTTGGACTGTTTGGCAAGCGAACAGGGATAATAAAAAGGCTGCACAGGGCGTTCGGAGACGATTATTAATCAGGTTTTCAGAATAAAGTGTCGAAGGGAATTTTTTTTATTGGTTTTCTAGCAGCACGAGGTACTTATTCCACTTCATGAATTGTTGAGAGCAGCCAGTTTCCGGTTTTTCAGCAAGAAGTCAACGAAGTTGAATGCACAGTAAAAGCCGTAAGATGCCACGAATCTATTCATAATCCTTCACGTTCGGAATCGTGCGTAATAGGAAATAAAGTAATTTTTTTTTGGCATATTTTCCCAACAAACTTATCATTATTAATTTTCTTTGCGTTTATTATTTACTCAAAATAAATTTTGTTGAAGGTTCAGTCACCCATACGAAACGAAGCCGGTGGTACTAATTAATTTATGTGTATAAAAATAAGGACTTCAGCCAGAACGTTTTATGCTTGTATTTCCTTATGATGTAAAAAAGTGTAAACCGTTTATTCTAAAATACTAGCTGGATGCCCGACGTTGCCCGTGTATTTATTTATATAAACCCGAAAAAATATTTAATTCTATATTAATCTTTATTCAAGAAGAGATTTAACCTAAATCTAACTCTTCCCAGTTCCGTACATACTTTTGACCGATAGCACATTAATTGAACAGCTATAAAATACATTGTATTTTATTGCATCAATCTCAACAAACATACCTCAGAATTTATTTACGAATAGAATACTTCAATTGAGTAGTGCAGGATATAATTACCTCTCAGTCTTAAGACATTACGAAAGATTAAATTGATAAAAATAGCTAGATTAACAATGTAAACAAATGGTCGCCATATTGGAGTCACTAATATGTCACGACAATTAACTCCCGCAAGGATCGTAAAGTATTTCGTATTGTTTTTTAATATCATTCGATCGAGTATTACTCGATAAAATTATTCATTTTTTTCAATGAAAATATTTCTGCTTCATTTCATTACGTAAAAGGAACTATTTCCTTTGTTCGTCGCGCAGTAACGTCTCTCTCTCGTGACGTCACGGTCTGTTGGCGACATACATATATTCATACAAATATACATCATTTTCTATTATGTAGATAGTAATTTAAGAATCATCTGATCTACTTACTTCCACAACCATGACAAACTGAATCACAATATTTAAGGATTTCAATAACTATTTGTAATATTGCAAGCTTCCATCGTAATTTTAATTACGAAGGCCCGATACGACACTATTCTGAAATAATTCCATGAATCAGGAATGGAGAAAACATAACTTTTGCCTTAGTACAGTAAAATCTATAAATATTACTTCTCATGTACGTAAAAAAAAGAAAAAAATTATAATTTTTTAAATCTCGTAAGTGCATTTGTTAATCCCTGAAAAACATTAAATATTTTCTGCTATAGTAATGTGATTAAGACAAATTTCAGGCAAATTAGGTTATTAAATGCTTTACGAAACTAAGGCTTCCTGAGATTAATTTAAATTTTCTTGATTGACTTTAAACGTCTTCTCTTGGTCTGTTAGAGTAATTAGAGTGAGAGAAAATGTTATCTCTCGCTTTCGTAGTAATGACTACATTTGAAGCTGCCGTTGAACGATGATTTACGAGCTCGGAAGTTGAGTACTCGAGCAGTTCAGCTGGACTTGTAGGTTTAACGAGGTCCATTATAAAACAAACTGAGCAAGCAGGGAGAGAGGAAGCGGCTCTTCGTTAGCTGTCAGCCCCTGTTTTAGCGCGTCAAGTGTTCAGATGTTCGCACACTTGGCGCCTCTCCAGTTTCCAGGGCCGGGATAAATGGGCAGCTACATACTAACAGGTAAATACCAACAACTCAGCGTCATTAAAATCTGTCACGTTGTTCGCGGGACGTTACAGGTTCACTCGTAAACGATTCCGATGCATTAACCAAAGACCTCCAGCGATGAACACGAAAACAAAAGTTAATAAACCATCAACGGGGAAATAGTTAAAGGTACCATTACTAAATCTGTAAGAAATATTCTCTTAAATATCTCATCAAAAGAAAACTTCAATTAAATTTATTCAAAAAAGACCGAGGTTCTGGCGATTTGCGTGAGCTACGTTGCTAACGATAAACGAAACAAGTAGAAATAAAAAAATATTGTGTAGGAAGACGATGAAATTCTATTCTATTGCTTGCCGGTGTTGACTGTATAATCTACTAGGATTGCAGAAATGTGTCCAAAATTCATTTACGTGAAACAGGATAACATTAAAGTAAAAAACAGAATTGGGAAAGGTGAAAAGAGAACAAGGCTGATTTTCGAAGTAGATAGAATGTTGGGAAACTGAAAAGAAAAGAAAACTGATTACAATCAATTCTTTATTAAAACATCGGCTGAAAAATTCCGGTCCTAAAGTATTTTTAATATAACAGAAGTCAGAATCGATATGCAGAGTCGTCCATCGAAGATAAAAAGGATGATAAAATTCTGTGAGAGCAAAAGTAGGAGAATAAATTAATTACCTTTAATTAAACTGTTTATATAATTTTTTTATGTATTTTACTAACAGATGATATGAAAATCAAATAAATCTAAATAAAATTACAATTTATAATTTGGATAAAAAATGCAAGAAACTAAAAAATAATGGCGAAATAAAGTAAAAACGAATATAGTCAATAAATATTATTTCATATGAGGTTATTGTCAATATTAGTTAATACCATTCATAGTAATTAATTAAAATTATAGTTTGTGCGAACGTTGTTTCAAGTGTTTTTAAGTCTTCAGGTTTAAGTATGTGAAATCCTAGGTGTATATTTTCTATAAGATTTTCGTTTGTCTTCTCTCTTAAACGACAACAATTTAAGATTGTTTATCAACTGTCTATCTTTCTTTTAAGTACATAAGTTTGCATATATCTAATACCTTGCTCAAATTGTAATAATAGATATCAACACAGATGAAAATGGAAATTAGAGAAAAGAAAGAAATGACACAGTCATTTGCTATGACGATATTTTAAACAAATTGACAAATAATAAATTTGTGAATATGAAACTATTTAGATAAATAAATAACAGACAAAAACAATTGCTAAATTGAGTACAGGCAAAGTTTCTGCAATCCTTGTTGCCTTCGTCAGGTGGTTAAAAAATGAAGGAGTCGTAAGAACGACACACCGCACAAACCGTCACTAACACGAAAGCTATCTTTGAATTAATCTACAACTCTTTGCATTGTAATCAATTTTTACATGTCATTTGACGATCTATTTCGTATGGAAGGGATCATAAAGTGGTTTTAATGTATTTGAAGCTTTTAACTTTTAATTTTATTTCTGTAAATTTTACAAATATAATAAACGATTTTGTTGAGGCTGCAGTATTGGTTTTCGGAATTATTTATATATATATATATATATATATATATATATATATTAATGTTAATCTACAATATTTCAGCAAACTTTGCTGACGCGGCGACGAAAATAGTTCCATAAATATTTTCATTAAACATAACGTTTGAAATAAAAATGCTGATGTCTCTAAATAATTTTTTTTTAGGGCAACCGGCTACTTGAGGGTAATCCACTTTGGTCAACTCCCCTTTAATAGCACAGGAAGGGATTTGAAAGGGGGGATGCGGAAGGGTAGAGGAAGGTAGCCAAGGGTTAACTAGGGCCCCCGGGCTATATTTTAAGGATCCTACCTGGCATTCGCCTAAAGAAATGCAAAGAAAACCCTAGAAAAACCTGCATCAGGTAGGTCGGGCATTGGGTACTTATCCCACGCCCTTCTGATAGTGGGAGAGGAGTTTGCTGTGGGGACGCAGCATTCCCTTCTCCGTGCCTCGACCAGTTTAGGAGGCAGCTGGCCGACTATTCCAATGGGAATAGCAAACAACTCTTACCGTATGCCCAAGGTCTGTGACCCCGGAACATACACCTCTCAAAACAGGCCGAGGTGCCTCGGCTTGTGGGAACCTTACTTCAAAAACGGAGAGGAAAAGGCATACCCAAACGTAGCCCCTTCGTATATCTCCTCCTTCCGTCTCTAAATGAGGATATCCTGATGAATTTAACCATACTATACGTTGAAGCGCGAATGAGAGAATAAAACATTAAGAGGGTGAAAAATGTTGGTTTAAATACTATAAATATTTACTATGATTTATTTTACTACTATATATATATATATATATATATATATATATATATATATATTGCAATGCCAATTAATTAGGACATTAATTGGTTTTAATAATATTTAATTGTAGTGGCAGGAGTTCCAAAAGCGACAATGGATTCAGGCTATGTTACTTTGTCGGAAAGTCAAAAATGGCGTATGCGCGCTCAAACTCGAGCCTACGGTAGTTCAGTTGATGACGGGACATTTCGGAGGACGGAACAAACGATTGTAGAGCAGAGACTAGCCGTTGTTTAATGTATTATTAAACAAAGTTGTGAGTTTAAGACAAAGTAAAAACGTTCACGGAAGTATTACCTCGTAAATATCGCTAAGTAAAAGCAGTTTACGTCCATAGCCAGCCAGGAATAGTTAAGTTGCAGTTTAAGTCCCAAGCGGTAAAAGACTAGCAAATCTACAAATCACAGAATTCATATAAGGCAAGCGGTCACCAGAGCTGACAAAAAGGAGGATCATCCGAGTTCCTGGCAGCCTATCAAGGTTGACATAAAGAGTGTAAAATCTGTGAGTAAATTCATTTAATTAAAAATAAATTAGACGACCTATTTATTTGATTATTACAATATATATATATATATATATATATATATATATAACAATTCTTTATTCTTACCAGGTAATCATGATTTAAGTTTCACTTATACTACTCAAAGATATGACTTCAGAATAAAATTTCTAAGTGGATCCCAAGTCATGGAATATAATTTAAATTACATTGTTATTTATAAATAACTATTTATTAAGTAATAATACATTAATTACTTTAATTTAAAATAGTCTGCGTAGTGTCTATAATATGATACAACTTTTCAAAAAAAAATTATTAATATTTTTACCTTCCAGCAAAAAAATCGACTTTGCATTGTCTCCCTGTACAAGGATTATAAAAAACTAAAAATTAATCTGTTAGATTTTGTAATTTATCTGTTTATACTTGGCAACTTCACTTACACAAAAATACCAGAAACTCGAAAAATTTTAGTTTTATATTTCTGACATTTTTATATAATTTAATAACGTTTAATTAAATAAATTATTTTAATAATTTGAGACTATTGTGAAAAATGTTAAATGCATAAACAAACATTTACATAGAGTGTTTATGAGAATGTTGTAGGCCACAGTTTCTTCAGTAACTTAAATAATAACACGTCCGCTATTTAAATTCTCATCTAACGGTGTCATTCATCATGTGTGGAGAGCTTTTTTCTTGTGTCAAAAGATAACTCTAGTGATTTTTATTCCTCAGAGGGCTTACTGTATTGATGTTATACATTTGTTTCTGCCCGGAGCTGAGGGTGTCTCTGGCTGTAAAGGATGGAGCGCATTTCATAGCCCGTTTAAGGGAGAAGATGCGTTCAGCAGGTCTCTCACGCCGGCGTTTCTGCCCCCCATAAACACGCACATAAAAACTATCAACGAAGGTACCTAAACAAGAGATTGTAATGCAACTTAACAGTATATCGTTTTAATTAAAAATATATATCTGAGCACTTTTAAGCTTAATTCATGAGCAAAGTCTGTGTCAATCTGTATATTCACACAATATGAATAGTAATTTTTACATTTATTTTTAATTATATAAAGACGGTCACCAATCAGAGTCTTATATCGAGAGTAACATTCTGGAAACTTTTCTCAGATCGTGAAAGTAATATAAGAATAATCCTTTCAAAGTTTACCAATTGCTTTATTAAACATTAATTTTCTCTCAAAATTTCCATTACCGCTAACATATATTCAATTTGTTAACGTACGAAAAAAAAAAATTTATCCAGACCCCAAGTAATGTGTCCAAACCACTTAAAGAGCATTCCATGATTTCACATTTCCATTTCAAAGTATTACTTGCCTGTACCTGTAAGTAAAATTATTGTATAGCGAGGTTAAGGATTGCTTTCTTTTAATAAAATACGACAGAATTATACTGAAGTAAAAAAAAACTAAAGAAAAAAAACATTGGTTATGATATAAGAGGTGATGGTGTAATATATATATATATATATATATATATATATATATTGTGGTAATTAAAAGTAAATAATTAATTAATAAACAGAAATTTGGACTTGCATTGTTAGCGATATAAAACACACAGGTTGTACACAAGAATGTGGCAAGAATGCCATGTTTGTGGGAAATTGGAAGCTAGACGCGTATAGCAGAGTCTGTTGGGAGGCGAGATCCATGAAAGTCGTCTTGGAAATTAAGCAGTGGTCATTCGAAAAGTATAATATCCAGAAAGTGTATGGATACATGTAACAACAGCTAAAACAGAATATTTTTTTCTAAGTTGCAGTCTGTGAATTAACCACGTAATACTCAACGCTAAATATTTAGAGCGCAGAGCCTTAATTGTTATATTCTCGATTTAGACCATTGTCTTCGATTGTGGGAGCACAGGCAACTGCATCCAGCAGTTAATGAACTTCGTAACGAGCGTATTTGCTAAACGAACAGTAAACCATTTTGCAAACTAAAAGTGTTTATTATAATCAGTGTTAAAAATGGCCTGTGCGATAAGTGTGTGTGTACGAACGAGCCAAATTTCCTTGAGTACCAGTGACAGTAAGTTAAAATTTCTCAGAATTACTATTCGTAAACTCATAAGTAAAGGTATTATCGTCATATTTCGAATTTCTTTCAGAATTTAGAGTTCATATTTTTTTTTACATTGTAATAATCTATTGATGAAGTAAGTCCGTGATAGCTTGATAAAATTTAATTATTAAGAAATAGTTCTTTATTAAAGTCCTAGTATACGACCCTGAGATATACTCATTGTATTGTAATTTCATTTGATAACTTTTGTAAATTTAATTTTTTGAGCGTTAATAAATTGATAAGTTTGTCTATTTTAAAAATCTTGATTCTTATTAAAACATCCTATCATTTTAATATTGTGATTACTAAAAATTGGCGTCTTCAACGTATGGCTTTCTTTATAAATTCTAATTGTTTTTATAATGTTTAATTATAATTGACGCCCAATCATTACAATATATATATATATATGACAGTACAATTTAGTAAATAAGTATAAGTTAATATCAGTGAGCTGGCTGAAGTCGAACTTGAAGGTCCAGAATCGACACTAACCGGTCGCGATGACATCAATATGAAGTTTAACAAAAAAAGCCAGCTTAACGATCACCAACAGAAATCTACGATTTTATAATTGATAACACTAAACGACCACCCAAAGGCAAACTGAAAGAGTGTAAAAAATTAATAATTTGAAATTAAAATTAGCCGGCACGTTTCTACGCGGATTGGCAGTCTTAAGTTGTTCGCCGTTAGAAAGTGAAGCCAATGCGCGACAAATGTCCCGGTATTTTTAAATTTATTAAGTTTTTGTTTCTATATTTTAAGTTTGTCTTTAAAATGGTCGTTTTTTTCGTGATATTATTACTTGGCAGACTAATTACTGTTACTATTTATAATTGAATAAACATTTAATGAGAAACTAATTATTATTAATTTTAATAATAAATCTATTCCTATTCAGTTCCCACTTCAACTCTGCACACTTAAATTTGTTTGCATTGATTGAACTGTGTCATTTGAACCAGTCAATATTTTGATTTCTATAAATAATTTTACATGCGTGTATATTTTTCTGTGATTGAAAAATCGTTTTGTTAACATTAATATTTCCTATGTACTGTTTCATTACAAAAACGTTTATTGATTCACAGACAAGTTTTCATTAATCACATTAACCTAATTAGAAAATTATAATTACTGCCACGAATATATCCTTTAATCCGATTTACCTCGGTCAGATGAAAGAATGCAAATATTTAAGGAACGGGACTCGTTACACTATTATATAATGGCAGTTAATTTTCTCAAAAGATGTAGTTTCGATTTAGAATTTCGCATAAGTAATTGGCTGTAATTTGAAGATATTACAAAGTAGAACTTTTATTCAGTGCAGATATCAGGAACTCGTTAGTTTGAAGAATAAACTGAAATAGCTTTGTTTTTATAAAATGCTGACAGCTAAACATTCTGTTTTTATCTTGAATTAAACACACAAAAATATTTATCAATTTATGGGAGAGTCTCCAATAATTTTTTATATTAGTTTAGTTGAAATTTATTATATTAAATACAAATTCAAAATAATATGAAATATAATTTAATGTTTCATCTCTTCCTCACTCACTTATCAGAACATACAATATGGTAATTTAACCTCGAAATAATGCATAGACTTCTTTATATTATAGTGATCGTAAAGAGAATTTTTTCAATATATTTCTTTTGTATACAAAAGTATTCTGTTCATTGAGTACATATCATTTTTACTATTTCATAATAAATCTGAGGAAATCAAAATATTAATTATTGTTATACGATATTTTGATTAAGCCAAATGTTCCAACAAAAAATACGTAGTAATCACTTCAACCATTTTCTTTAGAAAGTCATCTTAACCAATACGGTTCATCAGAATTTATTTGTTTATTAAAGAATATTAAAAATTATTAAGCCTTATTTTTCACCCTGGAATTTGTAGAATTTGTAAGAAGTAAAAAATATTTGTGAGTGCCATTTTGATACTTGTTTGTGTTATGTCCTGCAAGAAACACAAGAAGAAGATTATAGAATAACGGAAAAATAATAAAGACGATAATTTCTGCTTTTTAATTATTTTTTGGTCTTTTTCCACCTGTGTTTTAGGATTTAATTACTGAGGATTGATGTACATACATATATATTTTTTTATTTTCCTCGATGTAAACATGCAATTGGAAGCAATTATGGAGACATTAAAGTTGCAACACATGGAACAGAGCGTGTCACAAATGAGTTTGCTTGATGCAGTCGACTTAATTTGCATTTTCATCTGGGTAGCGAATGGAAGGTTAAACAAATAATGTTGAGGGTTCTGGGGCAGACATATTTGTTTGATTAAGGAATGGTTTTCTCAGATCAGATTAAGAACATCCAATCCTTCGGTTCAGAACATCCAATTTGATTCTGCACTGACACTTCAGCGGTTAACCAACTTCCATTTAAATAATAAGGTTGTTCTCTTGAAATATTCGTTTAACTCTATGCCATTCGGAGCGGATTGTGTGAATTCCTCATCAATTTTATTTATGGAATATTTTTCAAATATATTCTATTAGTGTCTGTGTTTGTGCTTTGTTCACTCAGTTATTATTTGATTTATTCGTTTGTCCTGTATAATGATTCTCTACTTAAAAAGGAATATTTATAAGGATTTAAATATTAAATATCACTTTAATATGCATTATTAATACTTTACAAGAAAGTTAGGGTAATCTTGGAATATATTCAAATATATAAATTAAAATTGTGGTCGTCCCTTAGTTTTATTTTGTGTTTGCGTATTTGGGTTGTGTTTTGAATGTCTTTAGGTTAGTATTAAAAATGTAGTTTAATTCGTAGTTGAATAGTAACAGATAAAAAGGGTCATGATTTCTTTGAGTAGAGATATTCGTAGAAAATAGACTTCAGAAAATTGGCCGAAAATGATTATGATAAATTTTTAAGACTACGTTTCATCACTATTTTTTTCGGGTAATTACGTGTGTGCAAATCACACCTCAAACATTAATTGTTCATCTATACTTCATGTTGTTAATTACTATGAATTTAACTGAAATTTACAAATGAAGAGGCCCCAAAATTTTAGGGATGAAACGTAGTCTTTGTTTTATTATAATACTAGCTGGGTTTCCATGATCCAGTTGTCATAATTAAACTCAGCGACATTAATAACCCCGGATTTTACTCCAATATCGGTTGTTTTGACGTTGTTATTATGTAACTCCCCAGCACCTCCATCATTTAAAGTGCTTTCCTCCCATGCCAGAAAAGGGTTGACATTTTTCATTCAAAATATATGTAGAAACACTATCTGACTGACCCCGAAAAAAAATTTTTTTAACGAAAATATCGGCCGTTTTAACATGGTTGAAAATTCCACTCGTTTCTCTAGGAGGAAAACTGCAAGTTGAATGTCAAAATTAAACTCAGTGACATCCATAACGCCAGATTTGACTCCAATCATAATTGTTTTCGTGTTATTTTTGTGTAACACACTTCCATCCCAACCCCAATACAAAAAGAGGTTAACATAAGACACAAAAAACATCGGGAAAAACAATGATGATGTAAAATATTTATTTGATTTAAATATCGGCCGTTTTAGTATGTTTGAAAATTTCCACCCTGCTTCAGGGCATTTAGTCGTGTCATTTCCCCCTCTAAAGTGTTTGTTTCGGATTCGAAACAACAGTTGTTCGAAATTTGGTCAAATTTTCCCCATTTTGTATGTGGAACATACTTACACGCACACAAACGTCTCCAAAACGTACAGTGTATTTTATTGTTTAGACGATTTCATATTTTTTATAATAATAATAAATATAATTATCTCATAAGAATTGTACTTATTTTATTATATAAAATATTTAGCTTATTTCCCTCAATTTATTTGATACAAATACTAAATACTTATATAAGAGATAATACACTTATCTCAGCGATTTATCATTCCTTGAAGCATTTCCATAACAGTCACAATTTTGTGGTAAATACTTATAACACTTAAAGCTCAATCAACTAGTTTTGTCGGTGTATTGGCTACAACATTACCTTTTAGTGAATTTTTCATTCCAAATATTTTTTCCATATCTTCATATGTATAAATCCAATTCAAATCTGTATTTTTCCATAGAAATTAAAATCAATTTTTCCAAACGACTAACCCTTTGAATAATTCTAGTCAAGGACATTGAAGGATGTTGCAAATCTTTGCTGAGTTTGTATCTGTCACTTAATGATCCTGGATGGCGAAGAATTGTCCTGAAATTAGGTTTGTGAAACTATACAAAGCGGAGACGTAGGCCTAATGACATATTTCTAGGCCGATGCAGAATTTCAGATTTTAATTTTCTGTAGGTTTCCTTTGCTTTACTTTGTAAAAAACAACTTGTTGTTTATTATCTTGAAAACGTTAAAACGTGATAACCGGGTGGCCGATGAAAAAGGCATAGTTGCAATAGAAGTCGATTGTTAATATAAGTTCGGAAAACAAAAAAAGATTACAATTAAAATAATACACTCATTGACGTATCTGATAATAGAGTAAAAACTGATGAATAAGTTATTCTTTTTTCCAATGTCCAAATTGAGTTTAATAAAAATAAAGTGGAAGATCGCTTTTCTTGTGTTTATTTTCTAAACCGCGTTGCTTGAATACCTGTCACAATTACATGGCGAGAGTGTTTACTGGCAGTGTTCTAACTAATAGGGGATGAACGTAAGTACTGCCACTTGTGGGGTGTGGCGAGGGCTGAAGCGGAGTCTTTGTCTGCGAGGAAACACGGATGTCAGGGGACCAAGTAGTCTGCAACTCGACAAACAAGGTCCTTAACTTTGACAGGGACACGGCTGCCGACAGAGGCGGTAGATGCCCTACAGATAGAGCGTTGCCTAGCAACCGGGCAGAAAACGCCACTGCTCCGAGAACGACGCCTCATCCGCTGTGTCAAGGAGAAACAGATTAAGGAGTTATATATTTACCCTGCATTGAGATATCGCAAATTGTTGGCTACCCTGCCAGTAAAATTTATTTCTATGATATAAAATATTTTTAGAACCTACTAATTTAAGATCTTGGCGCTTTAAACCTTAAAATTATACCAAAATATATCATAGAATAAATTTTGAACAAAAATTCATTATTAAGGACACATATTTGCGACTGTTATATTCACAAAAATAGGAACGAAACATTAGTTTTCTATTTTTATAATGGTAATTATTTCAGTTTCAACGTTACTTTTGAATTGGATGTTTGGTTTTAATCTCATTATATCGTAGGGCCGTTATATTTATTTATTAAGTAGAATTTAATTCTCTCTGTTCGCTTGCAACATGTTCAATATCATAATTTTTCCATTCTATCGGGGTAATTTAACTGTACTATACATACACGTGTAAATCATGCGGTAATAAAACCTTACTATATATTTATATTCCCACGTCTAAAATTTTTTAAGTTACTTATCAGTTCAAACTGAGGAATTTATAAATTATTATCACAGGTTTACTTATAAGAAATTAGAAATTGGCCAACGATTTTGATACTATTTATTATTTAATTTCAATTACATTTAACAAATATTGTTGGATGGCCAGATAATTGTCCACTGGGCTTCAAAAAAATACTTGAACATTATAACATTTTCTTGAGCCCCATTTTGGTTTCTACGACTAGTTTGGAAGGAAGAATGTGTAGACAGGCTATGTATAGGGTACTCCACATAGTGGCAACTCCCCATAGGAAAGGTAGTGAAAGGGGGGATGCGGAAAGGTAGAGCAAGGTAGCCAAGGGTTAACTAGGGCCCCTGGGCTATATTTTAAGGATACTACCCGGCATTCGCCTAAATAAATGCAGGGAAAACCTTAGAAAAACCTGCATCGGGTAAGTCGGTCTTTGGGTACTCGTCCCACGCCCTTCTGATAGCGGGAGAGGGGTTTGCTGTGGGGACGCAGCATTCCCTTCTCTGTGCCTCGACCAGTTGAAAATAGTATTCGATTTATTATTCTCATTCGCCGTTGACGCTGCTACAAAATTTGGTATATCAAATTTATAATACGATTCCGATCAGATTATTCCTCCGTAACACCAATTAGATGTAATTAAAAATAGAAGTACAATGTCTCCCCGCTAAAATGAATGACAGAAATAGCAAACATATTTTCTTCAACTAATCTTACGAATAAATAAGACGAATAATTCCATTTCATGTCCTTATTCAAGCGCTTAATAACTTTTAAAAGTGGCGGACTTTTTTTCACAATTTGGGCATACGGTTAGGGGCTTCTGTTCCCATTGGAACAGTCGGCCAGCTGCCTCCTAAACTGGTCGAAGTAAGGAGAAGGGAATGCTGCGTCCCCACAGAAAACCCTACTCCAGCTATGGAAAGGGCGTTGGACAAGTACCCAATGCCCGACCTACCTGATGCAGCTTTTTCTAGGGTTTTCCCTGCATTACTTTTAGGCGAATGCCGGGTAGGATTCTTAAACAATAGCCCGGGGGCCCGAGTTAACCCTTGGCTACCTTCCTCTACCCTTCCGCATCCCCACTTTCAAATCCCTTCCTATGCTATTAAAGGGGAGTTGCCCAATGTGGATCACCCTCATGTAGCCTGTTGCTCTAAAAAAAACAATAAGATAAAAATAATTAAAAATTTACGTGTGATTGTAATAATTAGTATCAGAAACATAGCCAAATACAGACAAAAGAAGTGATAATATAAATACCACACAACGTTTCTGAGGATCCTTGTTTTTTCTTCAGGTGCTAAGAAGAGCCTAGAGCGACAGAACTGCACTAGTCAGTTGACAGAACCCAAAAGCTATTACAAATACAGTTGTGTCGCCGTAGGCTCTTCTTAGCACCTGAAGAAAAAAACAAGGATCCTCATAACGTTGTGTGGTATTTATATTACCACTCCTTTTTTATCTGTATTTGGCTATATTTCTTATTATTAAGATAAAAAATAGCTTAACGTTACCTTCCTTTTTCTTGGAATTTCCTCAGGTGCACATGTTTAAAAAATTTGGTTTCGATGAACTCTACATGTATTAATACAATATATTTTCTGTAAATTTATAAGTAACCAAATTATGGCAAAAAATTTTTCAATATGTTTTCAATATGTTGGCTGGCTTATTTGTTTTGTGTTTCAATTCAATTAAGATAAATATAACTTACTGTAATGTGGTAAAAACTGCGTGAAAGACACACATTATAAACAGTTTTTAATTACGTATGTTTATCGTTTATAGATTGTAAGAAGAAAAATAATTTGCATTTATACAGTTACACAATGAGGTGGGACTTTATGTTCACGCGGATACTTTTACAGATATGAATTTATGGTGAATTAAATTAATTTTTTTATAAATAAAACACAGCCTTTTCAAGTCAGAAAATGATTTGTAATAGAAATAATACAAAGTTTCGGTCTCCATGTAAAGACGTTTTACACTATAAAACAATCAATAATACAATAATTAAAATAAAATTTTGTAGATTGCTTAATAATATAAATTTGCTGGATTTATAAATTTTGTTATTCCCTACTGCTGTGGCCGAATTGCACATTTTAAACGAGAACGACCAGTAAAACCTCAGTTAAATTTTTGAGTGCGGTTTACAATGGATCAATTAATAATTTAAAATTATAAAAATATATAAATTATAGAATTACGAAAGCTGGGTGTCATATTTTTTAATATTTCTCCCCTGATTTTGTTCTCATATTACGTTTCTTCAGTCTAAATATTTCAAGTTTCCGATTATTTAAACTGATGATATGCAATTGAAACCTTTTTCTGTAGATCCAGAGTTCACACTCATTCCTTCATTAATTTCTGTACAACGAGAACAGTGAATATTGTGAAGATATTTATCCAAGAGGTAACAATTTTGTTGCTGGTCTATTTTAAATTGTTAGTTTCTGTCGAAGCCCTGATTTTAGGAGAAACCAGGTTCCGCGAAGTTTCGACGTCGGGAGATTTTTTTTTGTTTGTTTGAGTGGTGCCTTGCTATATTTGTCTCCAAGTTGTGTCTTCGCCTGGACTTTGAGTCGCTTCGTGCGGCCCTCGGGGTAGCTTTTTGTTGGATCACGGATGTAATTATTACTCCACCAGTGTAAGCACTTTCTCCTCAATATTTATGCTCCGCCCTTTGGCCCTTCAATCTTGCATTTGTCTCCTTGGACTCAGAATACAGAATTCCCTCTAGCATTCGTCCCCTTCTTTGCTGCTTCTCGAGATTTTTCGTGGTTGTATTTCAATGCGGCTGAGCACGTCCTTTACCGATGTTGACTTCACCTTTAAGTAGTTGAGCTCAAACATTTAAATTACAACAAAGAATCACACTTACGCCAAGGTCTTATTATCCTTATAATATTTTTGCAGTAAAATATTGTTGTAAAGATTTATTGAGAGTAAATGCGGGGAGAGACGTTGATAAATACATTTATCAGTTGAATTTGAGTAATTGAACTCTATAAACACGAAAGAAAACATTTAAATCTATTTAGATATACATTCTTCTGATACAGCAAAACTATTGGATGTAGGATGGACGAAAAATATTGTCATTGTTGGTAAAATATACTAAACGATAGATGGTGTGGCCCAGTAAATTATGAAATGAAAATGTGAGAATCTCATGTTCAGATAACACCTCGACAAATTTTCATTCGCTTTGGGTTTCAGTGCAGACGTCGTAGAAACCCTGAGTTAACCGGTTTGTAGGGGCCCCGCAACAGATCACGCGGGCTGATATGGACCTTTTGATTGGTTCCCCGCCTTCTGGCAAGTATTTCTTAGCTTTGGTTTTCTCTCGGTCTCTGAAGCCTCTCTATGAGTTAGTCTTGCTACTGCCCGCCTTGGGTTGTGAAGGCTCCAGGGTTCTAACTGCTCAGTCTGAATGTTCTATATTAAACTTTATCTTTATTTCATAGCGCTTTCTATAGATAACAAGAACCAAACCCACACCTTATCGACTTTCCTATTTTCCTATCCTATATTTCTTCCTCCCAACGATGAAGAAAAAATGGCACTGGAATCTCTTCCGACCTAATCCTATTCAAAATGATCATTTCCGTACCTTCGCTCAAAACTAAAAGTTATTGACAGCCTCCTATAAGTTTTAGCAGGTACCAGGATAACTTTGTTTTAAAAATTAATCTATGATTTAACTACAGTCATGTCTAATTACTAATTAGAAATAATTATAAACATATTATGGTTTCCGGTGAGGCTGGTTTCCGATGTGGCATTTAAGAAGCACTGAAACTATTACATTAAAAGCGGAGTAAGTTTTCTTCAAAATTAGAAGTCTATAAAACACCTGAGTTAAGATTTCAAAAAACATTTTGAATGCAAACTGTATGTATAGTAATAGATTTATGTTGAAATGTAAAGTGTGGTAGCGGAAAATTTTTTAATGCGGCAATGCAGAAAATGTTGAATATTAATGAACACGGGGCCACCAAGGGTGAGGGCTAAGTAAAGAGCACAAGGTAATGTGACGTAGAACTTCGGTTAATAGGTTTGCGACGAATGAGACAAGACAGAGAACCCCATCAAAGTAGTGAAAAGACTAATTACAAAAAAAAAATGAGAGACCGTCCTTTCCGAATCCTTGTAAATCTTTTTCTAATTTTCGCGGTCATAATATTAACACTTATTAGTTTTGTTACGGACTTTCCTGAATCTCTATCAGCTTATATTGACATATTAGTTGAGATAAACGTTTTGGCGATGGTAATTTCATTTATAAAATTAATGCATTGATCATTTTCATGTTAACAGTTTTCTTAAAAGCAACGCCTTCTATTCAGATCTCAGGTATCTACTGAAGACAATTCTGAAATTGAGATGGGAATCGGCGCCATGGCATCTTACTATCGTTCACGGTCGGGAAATTACTTCAGTTCCCTTAATCGCATCCCAAGAGAGCGTTTTATAAGGCCACAAGTACGCAGAGCAAACAACCCCACGAATGAATTCACCAGCCACCATTATTCTATCATTAGGGAAAGAGAAGCAGCTCCAACGCCAACTGTTAAACACTAAGTCTATTTAAACAAATTTTTACTTTACGTCTGTCTTTATTAATAATATAAATAAAATAAATTAACAACCATTGTAACAGACATTTTAAAATATTTGATTCATCACAACGACTTCTCTGTTCATTTCTGTACTTCCCTCAGGTTGTTTAAGTTATGTTTCTTCGGTAACAGAATTTTTTGTCATAAGTGGTGTAGAGGACAAACAATTCAATATTTCAAATAAAATATTTATATCACATTTCTTCTCCTTCCAAAATTTTATTTAATACGAATAACAACGATATGTTTGATATTAAATGTTCCAATAAATTATTAAGTGTAAAACAATATACTTAAAATTAAATAATAAATTTTCAATATTCTTGAAAATTGATAATAAATGATGAAGGAAATATATACCTAAATTTTATAAAAGTAAAATTACAAATTATACAAGAAAAATTATAAACTGTTAAAATTTTTTTAAAAAATTACATAATAAGTTAAAACATATAAATATTAGCTAAATTTTAAGGGAACATTATGTGCATTTAGTGTTATTAGAGTGGTTTATGTATGTAATATTTCTGATTTATTACGTTTTAATAAATATTGATTGATCAGCGTCTAGAATTTCAATGTTATTCCAACCAAATTCATATTTTTTATAATTCATGTATAGTGACAACATTATGACTTAAAGTTTCGTGATTGCTTTTGTGCGGAGTGAATTTAAAATGTCTGTTATGATTGTCGGTAATTTAATTTTTTAACATTGTCGTTATTGAAACTAGATATTTTTTAATTGTGTACATATTTATAGAATATTATTTAAAAATTATTTACTAAAGCCTAAAGGATTTTCCATAAATTTCCATGAATGAACATTTTTTATTATTATTTTATTTTATTTTTTATATTTCATATATCAGAGATCCTAAAATTGGTTTTTGAAAATGTAATTGCATAGAGTATAAATTATAATTAATTTTCATTAAAAGTTTCTATTTTCAATTATTTCCTTTAAGCTCTTATTTGACCAAAAGCTATGCTCAATTCGGAATTGTTTTCATCACTCTAAAACTCCACCAATGAATAATTGTTTAACAATTATTAAATTTAAACCGTATATTATTGAAAAATCATTTGAAATTTGTCGAACACATTGCTAGACGTTCTGGTAGGTGTTCAATGGTAAACTGTTTCAAATATAACCCCTGGCTTACAATTTGTTAATAGTTCAGATTGAAAAAAGGTTTTACTTTTTGAAGAATTTATAAAGTTCATAAAAAAACAGGAGACGCTTAAAAAATATACATTGTGTACGGTGATACTGGACGAATTCACGACACGAAATATGTTTACCCTAAAGACGATAAGTTATAATATTAAACGAGCTTCGAATCTCCCAAACCGCTCAATAACGTGGCAGATCGCAGCTGGCTCAAACTAGAATCCTCCAAGTTTGATGCAAGTATTAGAGAATTCCAGAGTTTCTCTCGCCAGACGTAGATAACCTTAACATTTCAGAACGAGAGACCGCACAACCATAAAGAAGTTAAATTTTCCGTTTACAAAGATTTAATCTTCAACGTCCATAACTTGTTTTACCAATAATAACACCATTAAGATTTTATATCGTGAATTTTAAACACATTTTTTACAGCAGGTTGTATTTTATTAAGTTTTTATTTTATTCATTACTCATTTGCGAGTAAATTATTATCCGTTTTTCCGTTGTGGGTTATTTTTAACATTATAATTTCGGTCACTGAAGTGTAAATGAAGAATTTTTCATGCTTTAATTGAGGACATATATAAAAAAAATATAGTTAATATCAAAGGTTTTATAATTTTGGCAGAATAACACAAATTAGAAAACATTCTTGAAATATAACTGTAGCTACACTAATTTCGAAAGTCTATAAGAAGAGGAAATGGAAACTTTGAAGGAAGGATTGAAGAAAAATAGGCACATGAGAAAATTGTTGGCAAAATATTGTTGTTGGTTTTATATATACCGCAAATAACTAGTCGATGTGTCGCGCTGTACTATATATAATACTGCCATTTCAACAAAAGCATCGTCTGCGAGGGTTATTCTCTCGCAGGCAGTACCTTGTAGGTGAGACACGAAGGGGCTACCATTGTGGATGCCTTTTCCTCTCCGTTTTTGAACTAAGGTTCACACAAGCCGAGGCACCTCGGCCTGTTTTGAGAGGTGTATGTTCCGGGGTCGCAGACCTTAGGCATACGGTAAGAGTTGTCCGCTATTTCTATTGGAACAGTCGGCCAGCTGCCTCCTAAACCGGTCATGGCACGGCGAGGGGAAATTGCGACCCCACAGATAACCCCTCTCCCGCCATCGGAAGGGCGTGGGACAAGTACCCAATGCCAGACCTACCTGATGCAGGTTTTTCTAGGGTTTTCCCTGCATCACTTTTAGGCGAATTGCCGGGTAGGTCCTTAAACCATAGCCCACGGGCCGTAATTAACCCTTGGCTACCTTCCTCTACCCTTCCGCATCCTCCCATTCAAATCCCTTTCCTATGCTATGAGAGGGGAGTTGCCATTATGTGGATCACCCTATACATAGCCTGTTTACACCTAAAAAAACATGGATTGTCTCCCTCCACAAAACATGTACACACCCATTCCAAGGGAATTTTTCTTATTTCAGGATCGACTAATCATCTCACTTCAGTTACCAATTATGAGGAGGAAAAGTGTTTGGAAGCCATTTTACATTTTCTTATTTACGATTTCCTCTACTACCAAAAATCGAAAACTTTCAGGGAAACGTTATCCCGACGACAAGTTTGTAGTCAGATAACGCACTTTATCCTGCGCAAATGAAAAGCTCTAGTTACGGTGTGTTAATTTTCACTTTTGCTACGGTTCATATATTACACAAATCTTAAGCAAAAATGTTCTAAAGGGCGCGACGGGGAAAGAGCGGACTTCGGAAAAGTACAAACAACGATCTCAAATTACGCGTCCATCAGCAGCTTCGCCTGTTGTGTGATGCTGTTTTATTGAATACCTTTGCATTAGAGACGAGGCATTCGCTTTCCATCCACGTAGATGTCATTACAGAGGAGTAATTTGCGTGTCGCTGGGGCGACGAGTGAATTGCTGCTATCTGTGCATACGCGGCCACTTTCCTTTCACTTTTATTCTCGCTTTTAGATCGGCGTCGGCATGAAATTAGATTCGCTGCAATACATGTGAGCTCAGAATTTAATAGACTCCATCAAAAGCAAACACTTTTACAGCGCCAACCAATTTTTTTTCTTTACTTTTATTCAGAATAAATTACCTGCTCCCGAGGAGAATACGTGCTTATACTGGGAAAAGAAAAAAGAATTGAATATGATTAAGTCGCTTCATACGTCAGCCTGAAAAGCAGCAAGATATTAATATTTTTGACGCCTCAAAACTTTGCCAGTCTACTGTTAATATTATATAAATTTTTCAATATTTTCTTGAATCCAATCGAAGCAATAAAAAGAATGTGGTATCATTATTACTGGTAAAATTTTTATTAAAATAAGATTCAGTAACAAAAAACCATCCTATGGTGGTGCTAAGATTCCGACTAATCCCTGATATACTATTAAATCACTAAATATTTCCCTATATTTACTTTTTACTATGAGTCTATAATTTAGAAATTACTTTCTCCAAGAAATTAATTACATAATTTTAACCCCAAAATTAAAAAAAAAATCCATTTAAATAAAGTAATATCTCAACAATTCAAAACAAATGTTCACAGTTATCTATTCCGCAATACCACGTAGAATTTAAATATATTAAAATAATACTATATTTTCCGACTAATCGTGCAGTTTAATACACGGAAAATTTAGTTTTGATAAACGAAGGTCATATTAATATACGAGTTTATAAAAAGGTCATATAATTTTCCGTCATAAAATCGTAGCTGTTAATCTTTCATAAAAATTGGCACACAAATTTTGAACATAATTGACAAAAAATAGTAAAAAAACACTATTCCTAATAACAATTACCGTGACCAAGCGGGACTAATGCATTTGCAAATTATCTGGTCTTTATTTGACGCCGGCATCAGATTAACTATTTTCATCAATAATGCAGATTAAATTTTTAATTTCACTTTGATTTTATTATTCTCTCGTATATAATATTTGTAAAAGAATATCATCAACGAGATTTCACTCTACTTTAATTAAAAAGAGGTAAAATGTGGCAACGGACGCGTTCAGTATTTACACAGACATAAGTAAAATTCCCAATGTTCCTTCAGAAATAAAATGAAAATTGATGAAAAGTAAATATTTAGTTTCTAAATTTAACTGGTTGTAATTTATCTCTGTCATATAAAAATACGGAGGAAACATTGAAACAAACAAAATAGAATGGCTACATACAGTAAGGAGCTTAAAATATATTTGTTCGACGGTGAACACATTTTTGAGGGCGTCACACTTAGAAATATGGTAGTTAAATAAAAATCCAATGAACGAGAAGGTATTCGCATACCGATATGATATTAAATCTATGAGCGGCGGAACGTTGGGATCTATACAGGAATTAACATTGGCAAGCTTTGAATAGCATACGAAATTTCGCGCGGAAAATGTTAATTTCTGGAATAGCTGGTGACGACGTGTTAATCAAGGAAGAAGAAAAATTAGGCATAGCTGAGTGCAGTAAACGAATAGTACATAAATAAACTGTTATGGAACGATATTAAGAATATGTAAGGCTCCCGGCTATTATTTAAAAGAATTAAATGCAAAAAAAAGAACTAAGCAACAAGCCAACCGAAAATTTTCGAGATATATTTGATTTAGGTAAATAGTTAGTCTTAAGGGAATCACAGGTAAGATAGTTTAAAGAAGTTCGGTCGTCTCCGTACTTATATTGTCAATAAAAGCAACAACAAAAATGAACAGAAAACCAACTGAATTATTTTTATAAAAAGTTGATTTTTAATTAGAAAGAAGGTTATAATCTTAAAGGAATAACAGGTAATATATTTTAAAGGATTTTGAATCGGCTCCTTACTTATATTTTCAATAAATACCAAAAATAACTAAAAAAAACGAAAGTGAACATTTTTTAGATTAATTTGATTTTTAATTAGATAAATAATATGGGTAAGAAAGTTTAAGGAAGTTGGATCGATGATAGAGAAGTAAATTACTTTATGGTGTATTAGAAATGTAAACTCTAATCCTCAAGAAAGGCACTAAAATAGAATATAACTTGGATTTTTAGTTAATTATATATTATTAAATATTCTACGAAAATGTAGACATAACGGTCTGCATCAAAGACACGAAAATATTACTCTCATTTGTATTCATAGGAGACATCAAAGATCGTAGGTATATGCTGGATAAGTTGGTCAAAGAAAGTTTCGATGCGCTGAGACCGTGCACAGGGTGGAGCTATACCATCTTAGGAAGCGACATGCACTTTGCTGCCCAGCGATGGAGTATAAAAACTACAGGACATTACTTCACTTGAGAGACACGACAGAGTCCACCACAGAAACGTCGCGTCTTAAGCTTTTGCCTTTGACGCGAGTGGAAATCCAAGAACTACGTAGACGATCCGGCCCGAAAAGTTCGTGTGCTGAATTTTAATGTATATAACAATATTTTCGGAATTATTGAGATTAAAACTCAATTTCCTGAGCTATAGTGTTTGTATGAATTTACTAAGAGTATTTCATCTTTTTTTATTATTGGTGGCATTTTGAATCTGCTATATATATATATATATATATATATATATATATATATATATATATATATTGTAATGCATATAATATAATGCATTAGATTGGAGACGGCGCACGTGTCGTGGAGAGACGTGCGAGAAAGGATAAAGGGCGAGTCGGGTGGTCCTGAGTAATTGCTGCAGCTGCAATGAGAGACAGGGGATGATGAGGGTCCAGTAGCCTATTGATTTGGGAAACGGCGAGTAGAATTATTAACGCAGACGGTCACAAAGGGGCCATGTTAGAGCAGGCTACTGTCTCTAACGAATGACCTGAAAAGGACTTTGGACTTTCAAAGAAAAGATTTTGTGCGAGGCGGACAAAAGAGAGGAAGCCGTAAGTTAGTAGACGGAGTGTGACAATGCGATTGTCGGGTTCGAAAGGCGGAAGAACCCCAGTGGCCGGAACGAAAATTAGAGGAATGGGTTTCTGTCACTGCGCCGTGGCGACGCAAGTGAAAGACAAGGGAGGAAGGGGGCATATATATAGAAGAATCGCCTATTGTAAGGACAGTTGTTGTTTAGCACGGGAGAGAGACAGTTGTTATTTAGCACGGGAGAGAAAGACGGAGCAAGCAGCAAAGAGCTAAACTGTTGGTGTTAGCGTGAGAGATAAGACGGAGCAAGCAGCAAGGACAGTTGTTATTTAGCACGGGAGAGAAAGACGGAGCAAGCAGCAAAGAGTTGAACAGTTGGTGTTAGCGTGAGAGAGAAGACGGAGCAAGCAGCAAGGACAGTTGTTATTTAGCACGGGAGAGAAAGACGGAGCAAGCAGCAAAGAGTTGAACAGTTGGTGTTAGCGTGGGAGAAAAGACGGAGCAAGCAGCAAAGAGTGGAACAGTGGTTATTTAGAGTCAGTAAAGTGAATATCAGGACCTATAAAGTGAATGTCTAAGGAACGAGTCAAGGTGGACCTAAGAAACAGTAAGTTAGAATATACCATATTAAATAATGTAAACGTCGTTAAAGGATACTAGTCAGATTTCGTTCCCTTCTTCGATAATAAAATTTAGAGGCAAACTATAGGTTAAGTTTATTAATAAATTTAATAGATACTTGTGTTTGATTTGAAAACGTAAATATTGGTTTTTTTTTGATGGTTTGATTCTGTCCTTAGTCAAACCCAGTGAAGACCCAGGAGAGCAAGAGTTCTCATATTATAATGTTAAAGTAGTAAATTCATATGTAAATTCTTTTCGTGTTTAATAAATCTATTTGTTGTTTATAAAAATTATTCTTTTTATTTCGACCCATTTATGTGGTCATTACATATTGGCTACCACAACGGTGGACGGAGATAGGAGTGTTATCTGTTTATTACAATATATATATATGTATATATATATATATATATATATATTTAAAACTTTCTCGGGTTCCATCTAGAGGATTATGGTGAATCTAGCCGTAAAATAGTTGTTTTTCACAAATCTATCCATTTAACTTTTTGATTACACTATCTTTACAAGCTATTAAATAATCTTTTAGAAAATCTTAAGTGCACTTTTTACGCACTATACTAACATTTTCTTGGTAATGTCTTAATGAGCTGCTTCCATCAATTTATTCCCTAATCGATCAGCACAGCGATGGTCCTGTTTAGGCTTAAGATACTATATCTGTTCTGACGTATGGCCTAGAATTAGTAGGAGAATACCTCACGTATAGACAACTGGAAGAACTGGAGCGAGTCAAGGCTAGATACCTGAAAAGAATTTGAGAAGTTCCACAAAATTCAAGATCGAGGCTAGTGTACGAGCTTACCAGGGAGACCTTCCTAATAGAGGATTTAAGATATGATCTGATACTACCAGCTTAAACAAAGTATTTCATGAACCAAAAGACCAGTGTGTGTGTGAGTTGTGTTTAGAAGTCTGTGAGAGATATCATATTTTAAAATGTAGGAATAGACGTGAATCTATTGTAGCTTACAGCAAGGAAAGGTTGTAATGTAATGCACGGCATGTGTGCGCTTCCAGCGAACAACACTTACCGTACGCCCAAGGTCTGTGACCCCGGAACATACACCTCTCAAAACAGGCCGAGGTGCATCGGCTTGTGAGAACCTTAGTTCAAAATACGGAGAGGAAAAGGCATCTTTTTTTTTTTTTTTTTGGGTGTAGATAGGCTATGTATAGGGTAATCCACATAGTGGCAACTCCCCTCTTATAGCATAGGAAAGGGATTTGAAAGGGGGGATGCGGTAGGGTGTAGGAAGGTAGCCAAGGGTTACTAGGGCCCCCGGGCTATTTTTTAAGGATCCTACCCGGCATTCGCCTAAAAGTAATGCAGGACAAACCCTATAAAAAACCTGCATCGGGTAGGTCGGGCATTTGGTACTTGTCCCACGCCCTTTCGATGACGGAAGAGGGGTTTGCTGTGGGGACGCAGCTTACCCCTCGCCATGCCTTGGCCAGTTTAGGAGGCAGCTGGCCGACTATTCCAATAGGAATAGCGGACAACTCTTGTCGTATGCCCAAGGTCTGCGACTCCGGAACATACACCTCTCAAAACAGACCGAGGTGCCTCGGCATGTGGGAAACTTAGTTCAAAAAAACCAGAGAGATGTGAGAGCATCCCCAAAGGTAGCCCCCGCCAGAGCTCTCTGGGAAGGTTCACCTGCGAGAAATCCTCTCGCAGTCTTACTTGATGGAAAAGGCATCCCCAATGGTAGTCCCTTCGTGTCTCTCCTACAAGGTTCTACCTGCGAGAGAATAGATAAGAGTTTTTTTTTAGGGCAACAGACTACATGAGGGTAATCCACGTTGGGCAACTTCCCTTTAATAGCATAGGAAGGGATTTGAAAGGGGGGATGCGGTAGGTTAGAGGAAGGTAGCCAAGGGTTACTAGGGCTCCCGGGCTATGGTTTAAGGATCCTATCCGGCATTCGCCTAAAGAAATGCAGGGAAAACCCTAGAAAAACCTGCATCAGGTAGGTCGGGAATTGGGTACTTGACCCACGCCCTTCCGATAGCGGGAGAGGAGTTTGCTGTGGGGATGCAGCATTCCCTTCTCCGTGCCTCGACCAGTTTAGGAGGCATCTGGCCGACTATTCCAATGGCTACAACTGCGGGTTGTTTCATGTACCCATATTGACCTAAGTTTTGTCATAAGATCCCTTCTTCGTATTCCTCTCATACACTCACAACTTATTTAAAATTTTCCATTCCTGAATTCGATTTTTACTCGCTCGTCAGTGTCGTAGTTTTAACGAAACGTAAATCATTTGATTATTAACATCCGTCCCATCAAATATTCCGAAAAATATATTCGATATTTTCTGTAAACAGGATTTAAGTTATCTGACGTCTCAACCGATTTTAAGTTACTTTGTTTCTTTCTGAAATTTTACTGTTATACTGTTGAGTTCCCCAATATATGACTTAAAATCTTTAATTATATTTTATGAACTATAGCTCCATGAGTACATCATTTCCTGCAAATATCTTAATGCTATTCCGAAAAATCCTAATTGATTTTTTCTAAATATAAAACCACACAATGTTTCTTCAATCCTTGTCATTCAAGAACGCAAGAGCCGTAAGAACGACAAACCAGTTGACGAACTCAAAACCAAAGCTTGCGTTTTATTCAATCAACTGACGGAGAAAACAAAGAATGCAGAAACGTCTCTGGTTATCCCTTATTATTTTCCTAGAATAACAGGCTACATGAGGGTAATGCACATAGTGGCAACTCTCTTTTAATATCATAGGAAGGGATATGAAATGGGGGATGGGAAAGGTAATCAAGGCGTTTAATAGGGCCGACACACTGTGCTATAAGGTATCTACCCTACATTCGCCTAAACGTGTGGCAGGAATAACCCAAGAAAACCTGAATCAGGTAGGTCGGGCACTTGATACTTATCGCACTATCGTAATATGACGACAGACGGGCTTTCTCTGGGGACGCAGCATTCCCTTCTCAGTGCCTCACCGTATTTGGTTGTTTATTTATCTAATTTTTAGTTTTAACAGAGACATTTTCTATTTAATAATTTGAATTTTCATGGGGAATTCAAGTTCTTTTTTTTGGTTGGAATATCATAAATTATGTTCTGAGGCTATACTTTTCGGAAATTGTCGAATTAAGCGAGAATGTTAACATGACGTCTATATTTGTTTTCTACCGTGCGTACAGAGAATTCGGCTTTCTCCCACTGCAACCAATCAGTGGAACAGAAATGGAAAACTTATTGCAAAACAAAAAGCGGGGCAAGGGAAAACACTTCCACGAGGCCTCTAGTTCGGCGTCGACGTCGACAGTTTCCGTGCGTGTGCGACGGAAGCCGAGCGTAGGGCCCGGGCAGACGCTCGCCGACGCCGACGCCGCCCCCGCACAGTGGCGAGCGACGCGGGCCCGAGCACTGCCATGACGTCGCGCGGGGATTCCCCTACTTACGATCTCATAAACACAGACTAAATTTTCTTACCTGTCGCAGACAGACCTGAACGTTGCTTTGGTTCAATTATTCGCTTGGTACATATAATCTCGATCAGTAGGCGAATTTAACTTGGAACTATGTTAAGTAGCGATGCGGTTTTGTGAGATAAAAACAAGTACTATTGAAACATGTTTGAGACACGTGTTGGTTTCTGAGGAGTAATTACTGAAGTGGCGACGATGGACGAGTGCTGCCAGCAAGGACACTCGTTACCTTTGCAGGAATGGGACATCCGCCAACACATCCAACAATGCTCCTGCTCGTGCAACCATATGGGCTACGGCAATTTCATGGATTATCAGGTGAGTTGCACGCAACTTAGCAGCTTTCCTCATATAACTTCAATATCATCCGTATTTAATAATAAAACCCTTTGAAATAAAATTTTCTTTAAACTGGAAAAGATTAGATTTTAATCAACGGACGTTTAATCAATTCTGAAGATGTTAAAAATAATAACGGAGAGATTATTTTCATTGTGAAAGAGCGTATTATGTATAAATACATTAAGGACATGAAGACTCATTTGAACAGTTGGTACACTAAAACCTCTATTCGTCTTCAGTGATACATTGAAGAATCCGAGCAACAGAGTGAGAGTCCGAACATTCCTACAGGTTTAGGTCTAAGAAAATTATATTCTTTCGTATTGAAGATGGAAAAAGGAAGAATGTAAGACAGTCAATTGTGCCTAAAAGAATAAAATCTGGAGTTAATTTAATGATAGTAACATAGCAGCATAATAGTTTCAACTTGGTTATTGTTTGCCCAGGAGTTATTTCTGTTGATCTTCAAAACCATAGCCTGATGAATTAAAAATATTAAGTAAGGTGATGATGCCCCCAGTTCTTGGCCTGTTTCCGCTTCTTCGAATTTCTCCTCTGTCTCTGAAGGAGATTACCATTTACATTATTCCGGATATTGGTTTCAGCCTCCATTTCTCTCCGTCTGCTACCTCTTTATTACTCTTAATTTCCAATTCAATTAATAGACATTGAAACACAATCCAAAACTAAAACTTGATTTCATAATATAAGAAGTGAGATTGAAGTTATTTTTATATAAGATAGCGTTTAAGGCTTTCACTTCTAAACATATAGAAATATAAATGGAAAAAAGTCATCATATATTTATTGTGACATATTTAAAATTTTATAATAAACATTTCACCACTAAATTTTTTGCGGCCGTAATGTGTATGAAAAACTCAATTAATAAATTCAGATTCATCAATATTTACTGTAAATAATTATTACGAATATATTATTTAATTTTAATTTACACTTGAATATGTCGCGCAAAATTAAGGGATGAATCTATTTGTTTCCTTTGTTATAATGTTTCAAACTTTTAAAAACAATAATTCTCTGAGTAATTGACTGATGTTGTTTTCCTAAATTTATTTAAAATAAGTCAAATATAATTGTTTATTTAAATATATTGTAGAGATGAAAAATATGTCATGAATAAATAAATTGTTTCTTTAATTATTGACGGCGTAACTTGAGGCCAGAGCATTGAAAAGAACAGTATTCTTTGGCGAGAATGCAGAGACTACGGTGTATTGTCGAAAAGGCATATAAGACGCTCAGAACTTTAGCGGTCACCGGTTATTCGGATTTACAGAGTCAGAGTGTTTTTGGGAGGAACCGACCACGGTAGTCCGAGCTAGTGTATGGACTGAATACCATCAGTTTTTAATGATGATTCTCCACAGAAAAAAATAGAACGTGACAATACGAATTCTGCGAATCAGAAAGGTGCTGAAGATGTTGCAAAGTGTTGGAAAGTGAGACAAGGATAAAATCAGTGCTGTGGCCTGTCAGTGAAATAAGAGTTGTATAAAAATTAAAATAAATCACGTGTGCACAAATCAGATCAGCTCAAAATAAATGGTATGTAAAAACAAAAAGGTGTCATCTGTAAACCTTTACGTAAATATCGTGTACCGCCAGATTTCTATTAACTTTATCATATTTCTATAACTTTGCTTGATTTATATAACTTTTCAGATTTGCAATAGGCTTTCTTTTATTGTAAATTTAAATTCAATATTTTTACTGTCTTTATCAGAGCCCCGATAAGTGGCCCTGAAATTAAGATTCTCATAAAAGCTGAGGCATTATCTTAAAATGTAAAATCAACGAAGACAAAATTTGTAAAAAAAAAATTGTTATCTCTTTAAAATTTTAATTACAAAGTAAACATCCTTCCATTATTCCCTTTTAATAAAAGTGTTTAGTACATAATTTGGCTACAACGTGTTGGCGTATTTGATTGTAGTCACTTTTTAATACTACAATATATTTTCAAAACGTCACACGAACTCCAAAAGAATGGTTCAAATTTATACTTTGCGAGAGTATGACATCAAATATCTAACGAGACATTGTTGAAAAAAATAGCGGGGCTCAAGTTTTTTCCACAGCAAAATTATTAAAATTGCTAATAAGAAAAATTATGAAAAAGAGCATAAAAGGAGCGACTGATACTTTCAGATTCCAATAATTCTGTGGCAAAGAATTAAAATATCGTTAATATATATATATATATATATATATATATACGATATTTTAATGCCAATTTTAAACACAAACGTTTGTAAATAACCTGTAGAAATAGAAATAATTTGAAATTTTTACATAATTACAGTATATACAGAATTATTTCGATTGGATGTTTCACATTTTCGTTCCATTTTTGTTTCACAAATATCAGTCGTAAAATTGTCCGCCCTATTTGAAAAATGCCAGCGATATTTAGAGTGCTATCAAATTTATCTAGGTCTGCTGATCATCGTTTGTTTAGCAATTACCAATATAACAAAATATTCTGACTGAGGGTCAGAATCATTGGAGAAACAATCAGCGGAGTAGCCAGTAGACCTACATATAACTCAATTTAGATCCCATCAGTTTCCCGAAGGCCTCCAGACGAGTTGAATGATCGAAAATAAATCTATTTCGGCTTTATCAAAACAGGATAATGGAGTCAATATTTTCTGGTTTCACTCTATATTATTCATAAGCACCTCATTGTCTAATTTTATACGCAAATTACAAGTCATTTTTTGTTATCAAACCGATCAATATCTTTTGTTTCCGAGGTACGGACGTAGAAATTCCTGAAAAGTAAAAAAAAATTAGCACAACAGGAATTTAATGTTATTCCAAAAATAATTATCTCCATATAAATGAATGTATGCGTGTCCCCTCTGCAATCCTAAACTATTCATCCGATTGCGATGAAACGTTGGTGAGTTGTGCGCACCATCGCGAAGGTTTCTGTCGGGTTTTCGGAGAGTTAGTAAAAACTCTCACGGAGGGAACGGGGGTGAAATTTAAAAACACGGTAAAACGGCCTGTATTAGCATCGCTTAACTACTTTTCGTGTTTGATGTGATTAATACTTTCCATACAGATGTTTCTTGTGTATAATTTCAACCCCTTAAAGCACCAATTAAGGAGGGGGTGGAGGGGTGTTACATAAAAATAACGCGAACTAACCGAGATTTGTGTGAAATCTAGGGTTATAGAATTCAATGAGTTTAATTCTGTCATTCAATATGTCAGTTAAGTTCATATTCAGCCCCGAAGTGAGGGTGAGGGAGGATGTGGGTAAAAGGCCACATATAGTAATGAGACTTGGGGTTATGGAAGTCACTAAGTTTAATTCTGATATTTACCATACCGGTTAAGATGCAGTTCAGCACATAGGAGTGGAGGAGTTAGGGGGTGAAACAAATTTCCGTTTACAATCTTAAATTCGTAGACCAATTTTTATCAAACTTTATACACATGTTTCATACGATCCAGGAACGAACACTGAGTGGTTAAGGTGCGATGTAATTAAAAATCATTCCTGAAAGTCCATTAATAACGTAGAATAAAATGTTTCCGGAGTTGCTTGTTTTGATACTGTCATTCTAGAATTTTTACGTCTAATTCCAACTACAAAATGCAAGGGATGGAAGCACCATTACCGTACGGGTGGAGGTGGATGGGATTTACATAAAAGTTAATGCAGAAAAGACCGATATTAGTGACGATTCGGAGGTTATAGGGGTCGCTGAATTTAATTCTTGCATTAGTCAAATTAATGAAATTTTATGTTCCTCTTCTTGGAGGTGGACGTGGTTGAGAAAAAATTACCAGGAGTAGTTTTGAACCTCTTAAAGTACCAGTTATTTTTTTTAATTTTCGTAGGGTACCAGCTATATTTTGGTCACTATTTAGTTAACGGTTGTATTTATTTACTCGTTTAAGTTATCTGGAATAGTTTTATAATTTATTAAGTTTACTGTTTTAATTCGTCGTGATTTTTGAGTCAGTTTTATTTTACGTACTACGGGGTTCCCGAATACTGTCAGTTCTCGTCGAAGTTTATTTGAAGATAGATGCCGAGGGGCAGGTCAGGGAGGGGGGTGTAAATAGGTCAATTTTATAACACTTGCACTATTGGTGCTGTTTAAATTAAATGTTTACCAAGAGGTTAGTGTCGAATCAATTCTTACTCCGGATTAATTTAAACAAATACCCGAGCAACGCCGGCCACTTAGCTAGTAGTTTATTCACAATTTCTTAGAATTGCATCAACCCCTTTATTTACAACTAAATAAAAAAGCTATGGATTATTTTTAAAACAAATCATGGAATTACTGGACACAGTTTACAGATTGCCTACTTCAAATTAAAATTAAAATTGCAGATATCGGTGGTGGATTTCATCTGGGCTTTGTGGTTTTTCTGGTGAGAGCTGTGGTCCGCGAATATGATATTAACATGCGAGGTAGCACCGTGCCATTGGATAGTTCATGGCCATGCCAATATTCAGAAGCAAAAGTAATTGGTCCACACCGCACTGAAGAAAAACCAATATTAATTAGTCATTTATAGAAATTTATTTTGACAATGTATCCACCAACGTTTAAAATATGCACTCGGGTTAGTGGAAGTTGGAATATTAATTTAAAGTAATGATAGACACGTCATGAAACAAGTCAAAAGAACATAATGAGTGGTTAATTATCGTTATATAAGTACATTATATATTGTTGTGAACAATTTTTTTTGTAAAATCGATGGCTAGACAAATAATTCACTTTACTGTCAATGTGAGTAGGCATTGAATCTACGGATATTTTAATTTTTGATATTATCCACTCGGAAAAGTCTTGGAACGATCCTTTTCAAGTATTACCATGATAAAACTATTTGGATATTTCTTTTATTTGCTTTACTCTTTAACTGAGCTAATGGAAAATATTTCAAATATTCTATTACGGAAATATTCACTACTTAAATAAGCAAATATAATATAAAAGAAAAATCCGTCAATAATAAAATTATTAAAATAAGGAAATTGAAAATTAGTGTATGATGATTCGATCAATATTATCAAACGTCGAAGATTTTCCCGGTGTATATTCTGAGTAAACAGTTCTTGGGTTTCCACCCGTGATAAAGCACGCTTAAGCCACGACGTTTAGATGGCAGAGCACGCCATCGAAACGTCGTGACTTAGGTTAAAATCGATATTGTCTATTTTCACACACTTCACAAATCACCTCACTTTTCTTCAGACGAATTTGAAAATCATCAAATTGAGACAGATTAGATTAAATTTATTTTCCGTTATCTAAAAATAAAAATAGGATTCTCAAGTAAATAACATACCATAAATGATGACATAGAAATACGTTACCATGCACTATTAAGTTTTTAAATAATGTATCATTTCTAGACATATCATTAATAAATGTAGTTAAACATTTATAAAACTGGAAAATCAGTTATATTATTTTATGCAAAGCGATAATAGTATCAGATAAACGCAAGCTTCTAGACACATTCGAAAACGTTTTCTCTATCGTAAATGAGTAATTTAAGAATTGAGACTTTCAAAATACGAAAAATTGAGATTACATAATTTATTCTGCAATTATGACAATTTTCGGTCCGCATGATTGAGGTTTGTTCATGGAAACTGCTGTACATTAAAAGAAAAGAATCATAACGAAAAACAAACACACATGCCAAAATATTGATATCACGCAATACACAATTTGTAGACAAGATAACTCAACATGTTAATGAGTGAAATGAATGGTAACTAATTAAGAAAACAATTGAATGTAATTAACACAGTTTGTAAGCAAACCCGTAATTAAATGTATACAGGTGGCACATACAGGCATAAATATTGCCGTAAAATTATTGACGTTGGAATAAAATTTTATTTAAATGTGGCAATAATGTATTTATAACTAATTACGTAGGCTTTTCTGGTGAATCGATTTAATAAATAGTTCTCGGTTTATCAAACGGGTCAAATTTTTGCCGGAAACACAACGTTCCAGCTACTATCATCATCGCCGTCGTCAGGTGGCTGGTGTACCGAGCTATATCCGCTATATTTATACCGGTCATTGGCGTTGATGATGGACGAAAAGGTCAAAGTCAATTGCACTTCATCACCCTGATAGACGCCGACCACCATCGCCAATGATCGGAGTAAATAGAGCGGAAATAACTCAGAACACGTGTTTACCTGACGACGGCGATGATGAGAAGAGCAGAAACGTGTTCTGATAAAAATTTGACCATGTTGATAAACCAAGAATAATGCGTTATTTATTAAAGAGGAAAATTTATCTTTCATTCCGTTTTATCAGAAAGGAATATTTATTATATTACGACCATATAAGTATTAAATTAAATTAATACGGAATAGTTTAACAAGTGATACTCGTAATTTAATTTGAAAACTATATGATATATAATTAATATTTTTAGGAACAATAATACTAAACTTAGACTTCATAATGGGTCACTTACTCAGCACCACTTTTAATAAATTTTTCAGACTTAAAATAGTATTAATTACTAATGAGGAATAAAAATTTACTCGTGCACGAAGCTTTCTTGGACGAGTCACGCTCATGCAATGAGATCCAATTTCACGCAAATAATCAAGCAAGTTAGAACTAATTAATACGGCACTTCAAAGTTTTGCCATACTTACTCGCGAGTCATGAATGCGGATCTGCAAAAATGTAAGCAATGCTCATCCCAAGTAAGCTGCCTCGTTAGCGTTGATGAGCATCAAAGGTGCCTATGGTCCTTGCCAATGAAATTTCGATTACCCAAACTTTTAATGCAGAAATTGCCACGAAGGGTTCTCCTCTCATGGATTTCATCACGATATTCATTCGTGTATATACAAATCCGAAGAGCAAAAAAAAATGAACTCATCAACCAGATATATGTAGGATTTTATTTAAACATTATAACCAAATTTCAATTTAAAAATATTGCCACTTTCATTTTATTACAATTTAAAATTCATATCACAGAGAACCTCTAAATTATTTATTTACTCGTTTACCATAAAATCTAATTTTTTATAGTAAAATAGGAGTCAATAAATTTTGTTGATTAATGTCCATTGCGTAAATAATGTCAAATTAATTTTTCCCATCAAATAAAATCATAATGAATTTAATAATTTTTCTTTTACGTCCTGAATATGTTGGTTTGCGGAACAATAAAATAGTATAGTTATTAATTAGCAAAACATATAAAAATAATTATCTTATTTTTTTCCAATTCATAAGAATTGGTATCTGTTATTATGTGATACAAAATTATAAAAACGGGCAAATTTTTACCATTATAAATTTAAATTAACTTAAGAATTCTAAAATAATGTTAGAATAATTTTTATGTTATTTAGTTTTACAAAATAATTACGGCGAATAGAACCCAAAGTTAATAAAATAGTGTCAATAACTATTTTCTGTAACTGTAATTGAGGATTGTGTGTAGATTAAATTTTTTTTAAAAAAAACTACAGTCTTAAGAATAAAATATTAAAATGGATACTAATTAGTTTTCAACACTCCTTGTTGCATTTAAATATATTGCAATGTAGTCATTTTTGGTATTAAAATTAATGTTAAAAAATGAATGTTTGGAGATTCTTCTTTTAATTACCATGAGAATATTTTTTATAGATATATTGGGAAGTTATTCAGATTTCTGGATCTGTCACTTTAAATAGCTTTATATATATATACATATATTAACCAAAATAAGTTATATTTAACGTGTATTATGCTTAAAATTTTAGAGAAACCATTTAAATGTAACTTATTTGATTTCTAGAACGATTTTTCTGCAGTTGAGAACGTGCCACGAATTCCGTTTATCTGTGACAACAAAATGACATACAATTAAAAAATCGCTTATATATGCGGTGTCCGTTTCTGTTTTTCCATTCGACGGGTATGTGATGTGACTAAAATATTTGGCACTCAGAGTTGCAGTAAAACGATGTTGACACACATTCTCACTTACGAGACGAAGTGTAAACAGCATCAACTGAAAGAGAACAAAGTTTCTTTTCAGGACAGACGGGGGAAAGTGGTGAAGTCCTTTTTACAGGCGCTTCACAAAGGAGCACAGAACGCGAGGAACATTGTAATTGTATGCATCTACCAGATGAGAACGCCGAGGAGAAATGCATTGGTTTCGTGACACGGAAATGCTCGTCGCAGTTCTCTCTTCGTAACTCCATCTCGTAACGACTATCATTGTAAGGGTTTGTTTCAATCTGGATTCAACTTTCGCGTTCATTGTATTGAAATGTAAAAAAAAGAAAATATTTGTTGATCGTATATCAATTAACTAACTGTTGTCGTGGCCGATGAAACTACATTAGTATCCACCTATTTGGGCTGTCGTGCCACTTTTTTTTTTCGGCGATATTTCCAACGTTACTCTGCTGCGGTTGGTCCGCCTGACCGCTTATATATGCACCTAGGCGTCCAAGGTCACATTGAGTCTGGCCGTGTATTCTGGCCTAGCCATGAAAATGCTAACTATCAAAACGTTGGCAAACTCGCCGAAAATGGACGTGGGACAACGGTCCCAAAAAGATACGGTTACTATTAATGATTATAGTTTATGTTGTTGATAATTATCGACGATCAAACCAGATAATGAACCGCACTTCATGACAACTGTGACACTAAGGATTTGCAGATTTTTCCTGATATCTCAAAACACATTGTTGGCTAAGAAACGGAAATATATTCAGACCATTAATTAAAAATGCGTTCGTGTCACTTCGTTATAGTGCAAATCGTGTTAAATTAATCAGATATACCATTTTCAGGAATCAATACATATTCGTTGCAAAAACTTTGCCGGAGTTGGAATCCGTAAATTTATGGGTTTTGTGTAATTGACTTGACAAATATATACGGATAACTTTTATTCTGTTAGAAAACATATCAAAGAAAACAATTTACTTAATACACAACCAATAAATATCTAAATAATCTATCAATCGCTTATTTTAACAATATGCAAAAATTGTGAAACATTTAAGACACGGTGCACTATAAGCAATGGATATTTCATTTCCTCATTCGTTGTAATATCTTTACCAAATACCAATTTTTCACATATTTTTAAAATCATGGGCACGGTTATCAAATTAATTTATATATAATCCTTCTGGCAGATTTGGATTCTGCAGAAGGAAATACATTTGTTAAGGCACCTTTAAAGTTTTAAGTGGGAAACCGGATTTCACATTCTACGACAAAAACGTGAAAAGTTAAAACATAATATATTTTTTTTAGTTTAGTATTTAGTGATGTAGCAGGATAAAATTAGTTGAGTTTCTCGTCGAATAAAAACATTTTTTTATTACAAAATATTTCCAACAAATTTTTTCTGTAACAAAGATATGAAAAAATTAAAATAATCGGAAATATCTACATGATTTGATTTCTATAATAAAAAACAGGGTGTTCACATTTAATATTTAAAAGTTACTCCTCGCCCCAACCAAACGTGTGCCGCGGGGCGGTCTAATTTTAAAATGAGTGAATGGCCGCTTCAATAAATATACTTTTCTTCCAGGCTATTTTTTCAAACTATATCATTACTTAAAACGATATAATGTTATATAGACTCGGAAATTGTGAAATATAAAACTATCAATTTAGATATCAGGTGACTTTTCCAAATTAATAAGAGTGAGGCTGTTATTCTTCTAGGTGTGATTAAAAGAATAATTATTAGCATATTAATATTATACGAGTACCTTTTGATGAAAAAATTATTCAAATGTTTTATCTCAAAGAAAATGAGTAATTTTATAGGAAGTATTTTTGCGTCTTTCGAACTTTTCAATACTAGCATGTTAATTAGTAACAATAGAAGCATATTGATGAATAGAGCATAACATTCCAGGTTTCAGGATATATTTAAACCAATAAAATTCTTCCACATTAATCATAATTTGATATGTGATATGCGACAGATAAAATTGATTTTTCAGATTCTATAGACAAAAATCTATAGTTAATTTGGCGAGGCGGTCTCCGTGTCCAGAGCGAGTTCTTCCAACCCCATCGCCGATGTTGAAGTACCCACGCACAGTTGTTCACAGGATATATAGGACACAAAACAACCATCGCATTGGTAGCGGGGAGGAAATATGGGACGCGAACACGAGAGCACGAAACTCCGAGGCCTTTGTTACAAGGGAAGAATTGGTCTTGGCAATGCGCCTGCATAGACACAAAGAAAGGGCGAACAGGTGACGATATCCAATACCATGAACTGAAGGCAGTGAATCACTGAGAACTTACTGCTCCAAAACTCGACAGCTATCTGGATCATCGATTCCCTTCTCGGTCGGTCTTTTACGGACTTATGAAAAATAATGTTACTTAGGTTGGAAATTAATTTAAATGTATGCTTAGTGAAATTTAATTACTTTTATACATTAAGCGCCAATTTTGGACCAATTATTCTTATTTATTTTACACAACTTGATGCTTATGATAATGTACTAAAGTTCGGAAACCATTTTCTATCCATATCAACAAACTATTTGTATGTATTTACATAAAATATGTTCTAGTATGACTCTGAAACGATTGGAGCAATTTTTTAAAATCTTTATAAATGACTTACATATAACTCTAGAATAGTTTCTGGATCGACGATATTAATACTGACACAGTTTAAGTCCACAATAAATCTCTATCAGCATTTTCGACGATGACATGAGGATAATTAAAAATGTCCGTAATGATGCAAACTGGTATCGAATCCATAATTTTCATGGTCGCCGAGATGACCAAATACTCCCATCACCTGTTACGCCATCGACTTATGTATTGATATAAGAAAATGTTACTAAAAATACAAATGACCGAGATTAGTGGCAATCGCGATTACATTTAAATTAAAAATGTATTCAACCACAAAATTTCTCCGCATAATCAATAAACCGGTTATACCTGACGAGAAATTTATTTCACTTAATTGATTTAACTAATCAGGTCATTACCGAATCATTATAGGTACTCATATTTGCCTTGTCGAAGACTAATTCACGAGAGTTGTATCACGCACAGAAACATCCATGCCCTCGTCGGCATTCGAACCCGGGACCCCTTTGTGATGAGATGCAGTCACGCTGACCGTTACACGACAGTAGGTCGGCATTTACTTTCTTTTGGGTCATATTCATATTTAATTAGATCAGCTTTAAAGAAAGTTATGTAAAAGTTTTTCAATCGTTCGTCTGATTTTAATTGGCTTTTAACGTATATTAAACAATTAAGTAATTAACCTTCAGGATAACACTATGAAGAAAAAATAATCAGAATAAGATGCATTATTCTCATTTACTAAGTTCTTCAGTTTAGAGTAATAAATATTTGCGTTGAAGTTATCCGATGTTATATTCATCCTTAATGAAGTGCTACAACACGCATTTTTAATGAACGAGATTTTTATTTATAAACTTGACTATTAATATGTAATTTTTTTATAGGATAAATTTCAGTAACCCCTTCACATTTACGGATATTGAGTTTAATAATTTTAAATTAAGATTACTATATTTTACTTGTATTTGATTCGATTACGCTTCATATCGTGAGTCCTAAACTTAAGAACAAAAAGTATAATTCTAATATAGAATTTGTCACTTAAGTATTCCATTGCACGGAAGACTTCGTTTGCTTTCTTAAGTTTATTTTAATTTCATTACAAACCACGAAGGTAATAAATAGTTAAGTAGAAAAGCGTTATTATTAATGACAATGGTCTGAAAATAATTACTAAAAGTTTAGTTAGATATTATATATATATATATATATATATATATCTGGGATTAGAAAAAAGTACCAAAAAGTATGGAGTTCCATAATATTAATTATTCTAATTATACTTAATTGGCATTGCCCTCCAATATATTAAAAATTAAAATTATTAGAAAAGTAAATACACTATTATGTTTTAGTTTTTAACCCAAAGCACACTGTAAAAATCAACAATAACCGATTTTTTCCTGATTCATTATGCTCGGATGAATGAAATCGCAATCCAGATTGAAACGCGCATTGTTTATTAATACCACTAAATAGCTGCCAGCATTCATTGTAGAATTGCTGATGAAACAAAAATAATTTTTATATTGTCCATGTCACTCGTCAACATGTGGATAAAAAAAGCATTTCGTTAATAGAAAATCAAACAGAATAATGGGCAGATGTCAAGTGAACTAGCAATTGTATTTCAAAAGGAATAAAAATATTTTATTTTTATTTCACCAAAGGGGATATTCCTTAACCAAAGTAGAAAATTATTATTTCCAATTTAATTTCCAAAAATACTCCACGTTACTTACTTATCATTATTGGCAGACGACATTGAATTAATATCGAGGGTTTAATCAAAAGACTGAGCGACTTTAAATGATTTTCTTGGTCATTATAGAGTTACAATAAATATTTCAAAAGAATAGCTATTAATAAGTAAAGCGCCGTATTGTTATGTCAGAAGTAAATAGGATTGTTTTTTAAAAAGTAAATTTTGATTAAACGTAATTTAAGGCATGAAGTAATAGGAGTTTTGCAATTCGCAGTAGCCCATGAAGTTGCGTAATAAAACAACTGATGACTTTATACAGATACTTTTAATTTTTTAATTATATTGTAACGACGTTTCGATACATTTATGTATCTTCTTCGGGTGTTTTACTACAGAGGAGGTATTTACAAATGATTAGATTTATAGTATAATTATACAATCATTTGTAAATACCTCTGTAGGAAAACACCTGAAGAGGATACAAAAAGGTATCGAAACGTCGTAAAATGTAAATAAAAAATTATAAAGTGTCCGTATAAGCTCATCAATTGTTTTATTAAATCAAAACAGATTTTAAATTATAACTTTTAATTCTTTGTATATTTAATTTATTTCGTCAACATATTTCCAAAGAGAGTTCTTTCAGCTTGACATTTAACTGATCACCTAATCAGCATTCCTTTGTGATTCACATGGAAGCTATCTAAACTTTACTTGAATAGTTAATTATTTATGTAAATAGGTGTGAATTACATGTCAATATTGGAGGATATGCGTGCCTATTGATTAATAATTAATTAAACCATTATAGCATCTCGTCAATAATTAATCTATGTTGCGATGGATCCGCATTACCCGTGTTTATAGTGATGAAATTCAATCAGGTAAAACATTTTAATTTGTTTGTATATCGAGTTACGGCACCAAACAGTTGAAACGCGTTAAAATGCGTGGGATATTATGTTACGTCTATTAACGTCACAAAGGTAATGAAGGGAATAAACTTCCATGTTACAAATGATATTGGCACGGAAGGTAAGTGTTATATTAAGTTAATAAAGACTACGATTAATCTGTATTGTCACCAATAAATCAGGAATTAGATTTATTTCCATTAAAGTGCATTTAAAGAACGTTATAGACTAGATTTGTTGTAATAATAATAGTATTATTAGCGAAAGTTAACATTTCCCCTATCCCGTCATTGGAAGCGCGTGGGACAAGTACGAAAAACCCGATCTACCTTATGCAGGTTTTATAGGGTTTATCCTGCAACAATTTTAGGCGAATACCAGGTAGGATCCTTACACCACAGTCCGTTATAGTATAAGCTGCTTGGCGCTCGCTACAGCATCCCCCATTTCAAATTACCTTCCCATGATATTAGAAAGGAGTTTCTACAACGTGGTTTATCCTCACGTAGGCTTCATAAAAAAATATAAAGACTAATTACTTTACATTCTATTACACAAACTCAATAACTGATAGTGAAGTGTAAACTACAAATTTAATGTAAATATTACTTTATATCCTCATTTTTTCACTACTTACACATCTTGAAAGGAAATTTAATAATAATAACTAACCATCAAATACTGTTTAATATTATTAAAATAAGACTGGATGATGAATTTCCGATACACAGCTGAAAATTTATTTCCCTTTCTGTTTCCCGACCACCTCATATTTAACTCCTGTCACATATAATTTTCACACAAATAATTATTCCATTATTACGGACAAAATGAAAAATTTGAACAAAACGGATTCCTTCGATTATAAAATAAAATCACCACTGTAAGATAATATTTTCAAAATAATAGAAAGTGACTGTACTGGACTGTCGTCTTAAATGTCGAATTAGTTATTTGTTATCAATGTCGACAGTAATTGTGTTTTATTGAAACAAAAGATTTTCAGCCGGGCCAATTCTTTATTAAAACACGACGTTTCAGCGAAATTCATCTCGGCCGTCGTCAGGTGACTGGTGTGCTGAGAAAATTTCGATCAATGTGTACCGGAGACTTGTGTCAGGACCGTCCAATCAGGGAACTGAAGTGAAGCCAGTTCCGACTTTATCGTGTTGAGATTGAGATGAATTTTGGTGAAACGTTGTGTTTTAATAAAAATTCTCCCGAATGAAAATAATTAATCAGAAAAATAGACCTGAATGAAGAAAACCGTCATTCTGTTAAAAATTCTTACCAACTCATCGATAAAATCAACCACCTCACCATCCCTCAGGTACACTCTTTAATATCTCTTGATGTCGTTTCCCAATGATTTAGTCATTAATATTTACAATACCAGTTGGCCCATTTTCAGTCAATATACTAAAAATCCACTTCATGAAATTTTATTCATTATAAATCTAATCCTCAATTCCACTTATTTCAAGTTTAAGCAGATTCACTATCATCAAATCAAAGGTTCTCCCATGGGAAGCCCCCTTAGTCCTTTTTTTTGCTCAGATAGTCATTAGCTATTGAGAAAATTCTTGTCTTTCTCTACTTCCTGTCCAACCTTTATGGTACATCAGATATATAGTCAATACTTTCAATAATTAGCAACTCAACTTACAATTCACCCATGAACTTGAATTTAACCGTTCCCTTAATTTCTTGATTTCACTGTAACCATTCACAATACTTCCATTCTCATAAATTGGTTCAGAAAACCTACATACTCTGGACGTGTTTTAATTATCTTTCTGATCATCCTCCAAACCAAATAGAGCTATGGTTTACAATCTTGAAAATAGATCTATATTTCTCTTTAACTCCAAGTTCCATCAACACAACTTAAATATTGTCCGAAACATTTTAATCTCAAATGAGTACCCTTTAAATTTTATTATTAAACACATTAAGATTAGATTGAACAAAATCCAATATCCTACTTGTCACTCGTCCCCAAACGCCTCAAGCCAAATTTCTACATCACAAATTGTAATTACTGCTACATTTATGTATCAAGGAACATATGTCTAATATAAACCTTCCCAACCGTAAACAATCTGTAGTATCCAAACATATAATAAATTCTAAACATACATTTGATTGGCAAAATGCTAATATTTTAGGCATTGACACCAGGTACAATTCATTAAATAAAACATCGCTGCTATTTATGTACAAACAGACACAATGAAACTCAACAATTGTTATGATTCCTTATTAATACGCTAAACCTTCTGCTGTCCCATTGTCGTTTCTCCCTTTGTGCAGTTGTGTCGCTCTAGGCTGTTCTTCGCACCTGATGAAAGGGTCAAGGATCCCAGAAACGTTGTGTGGTATTTATATTATCACTTATTTTGTCTGAATTGGCTATCTTTCTGATTAGAAATTCTCCCAGTTGATGTAGCGAGAATATTTAATTAATAAATTACACCGGGAAAGTCTACGTTATTTAAAAGTAATTTATTTTCTCCTATTGAACAACTGAAATATTTTTGGAATTACTTATTCAATATTTTGAAATATAACGACTTGATATATGGTTTACCATACTTTAATGAATTAAGCCACCATCAGTCAGCAGCAGAACAATTTATTTAAAACTCAATAGCTTTCAGCCCGATAGCCATATTCATCATTAAAATAACGCTACATTAATAATTAGTACATATTTGCTCCGTTCATGAGTACTGGTGTTATACGGTACAATGGTTTAAAGAGTTTTAAATTTTAAAATTGACGGAGCAAGTATGTACAAATTATTAATGTAGGTGTATTTTAATGATGAAACAGATGAATATGGCCATTGGGTTGAAAGCTACTCTGTTTTAAATAAATTGTTTTGTTGATGAATGATTGTGGTTTAACTCACTTAAGTATAGTAAAATTACTTGCGTTGTTAGGAATAGAACAAAAATTAATTTTGCTCTCATTTGTCAGTGGCGCAGTAACAGGCTCACAAACAGTTGGTTACATTTCCACGAGGCTACACCCTCGGAGGCCTTTATGGCTCTTTTCAGCCAATTAAATATAACAATTTGACTTCCCTGTGGCAATGCATGTAACTACATACACTGTATTGTTAGGAATGATGAGGCTTAAGCAGAAAGATACGAGCGGAAGACGCCTGAAGCTTGTCTGGAGGAGATTGGCTGGTAATATTTGACAATATTTCTGTTACTGAAATTACGTTCATATTCCTGCCATAGCATGTCAACAAAAAACCATCTTCATTAGTGTGATTGCATTCGTTGTGTCTGTTTTGTGAACTGCAGCAAGTACGCGGAGCAATACCACTGACGCAGCCTCCTGGCTGACACATTTCCGAACGTTGATTGACTTTTGACACGAACGCAATTTGGTGAGAACTCGCATTACCGGATTTGATGGAAACGACATTTTTAACTAAATGTATTCCGGAAATATGTTGTACAGTTCTCATTCCGTTGTTTTGCTGTAGGCAACGCAAATAGACAGTATATAACTTTGCAAAAGAATAAACAATATCTCCTTCGGCTAATTGACAATAGAACTTTTATAGGCAATTGTTTTTATTTCTTTACTTATATAATATGAAACATACGGTTTTGGTGAAAATCAAACGAAAATTCTTGTTTCTCTTTCTTTATCCTCGAAACTGTGTATACAAAATGGCACCAAATATGAGAATTAATTAATTTGAAAAAGAAAGAGCAATAATATATATTATAATATAATTAATATATATATAATAAATTATGTAAACATAATAAAGTCACGTAAATGTTCTATAAATACGAAGAAAAATGACGCCAAATACATAAATATGCGGTAGACGACACGGAAGACTTTGAAAGTTCCTTACTCGCTTCTCTGATCGTCGATCCTTCGACTCATTGGTCAGTGAATTCCAGCGATTGCGAGAAATTAGAATATCTTGAAGGATCTGCACCCCTCCTATATTTTCCAGCCAACCACAATTTTATCACCAAGGAGCTTGCTTTCCCACGTTAGGCTATCAACCCATAGTACTACGGATATATTTTGGAGTTTATGACTCTTCAATGTCATACGGAAACGATAACCTGGCGCTGACGAAAACTTTAACGTTTGCTAATATTGATTAATAAAATAAAATAAATTATAAAAATCCTAATCTAATGGAATTTTCTACCTAAATGAAAATGTAGCAAACACTGTAATTTACATATACTGCATATATATAAATGTGTATTTGATTTTATAACCTAGAATATGAATGATTTTCCCTTCATACTGATGTCTCATGTCCCAAAAAGTGGCAACTGCAAACCGAGGATAACGTAGCCCCTAAAATCCGGGAAATTTTATTTTAATTGCAAGTCTCCGTAGTTGCATTTTATAAGCCGCAGAAAAAATCAATTTGAAAAGTCATAACTTTTATTGCAACAAAATCTCTGATATTGTATTCTCCGTTCTAAATCAGAAGGTTTTATATCATTTCAAGTTAGAAAGAGGAACTAGAGAGATCAATAGATTGATTTAAATGGATTTCAAACGTAGTCGGAACAGTCATGAGAAACTATTATACCTATAACTACTTTACGTTTTAAAGTAACTTTACAAGCATACAAATTTTATTCGCGTTCAGAATAACTTTCTCAACACTGATTGAATCTTCTCTCCTCATATTTTGCATTGAGCCATAAATAAAATTAAACCTGGGACATTTCACAAACGCCACGGTACCTACGCGACTATCGGAAATCTGGGAAACAAAGTTCTAAATAAACAAACAGCAAACTTCACAACCACACAAAGCTTTCGGCCGAGGTTTTGCTTCACCCAAAGTCCACAATTTGTCGAACTATTGTTAAGCAAGGACCCAGTGAAGCTAGAGTAAAAACATGTCGATTCATAGACTACGAATCATGAAGAATATATAGGAACTACGCCTGTAATAAATATTAAAGCAACATGTCGATATATCGCGAATCTATCCTGCAATATCTTTTCGTAAAATACTTTCTTATGAAATTCGCACAACGTTAAAATAGCAAATACAGTAATTAAATTGGGCATATAATATACTGCTGTTTTGAGAGGTGTACGTTCCGGGGTCGCAGACCTTGGGCATACGGTAAGAGTTGTCCGCTATTCCTATTGAAATAGTCGGCCAGCTGCCTCCTAAATTGGTCAAGGCACGGAGAGGGGAAAGCTGCGACCCCACAGCTAACCCCTCTCCCGCCATCGGAAGGGCGTGGTACAAGTACCAAATGCCCGACCTACCTGATGCAGGTTTTTCTAGGGTTTGTTCTTTTAGGCGAATGACGGTTAGAATCCTTAAAATATAGCCCGGGGGCCCTAGTTAACCCTTGGCTACCTTCCTCTACCCTTCCACATCCCCCTTTCAAATCCCTTCCTATACTATTAAAGGGGAGTTGTCACCATGTGGATTACCGTCACGTAGCCTGTTAACTTTAAAAAAACTCAGTAAAGAAACGTATTTATTCAGAAGACAAAACTATAAAATAGCGTTTCGCTAAAAATATTGCATTAGTACAAAAAATGGCGTATGAAACATATATGTCATACATAAAGATGATTCGCGGCTGTTTGACGGTTAGCATTGTGGATTACTATATGCATGTGTGACCACGTCTCTATTACTGCCTATTGAGGGTAGTTAACTCGTTTTTGAGTTGAATATAATGTATCGAGAAAGTCGCTTTCTCTGACAGTGTTACGTGAAATCAATTTCTGCCGCGTGAGTTCTCACCGGCAGTTCATAAAAGTATAAATATTACTTATTACGGTTGAGTACATAAGATTAAAAAGGTAAAATATTATGCTGCTACGCTACTCCCGCTTTAATAGTGAGAGGTGACGTCAACCAACATCACTGAGTTGCGGTCGCACTCTGCTCAAGTGTCACAACCTCAACAGCACGATACTAAATATTTCCAGTGTTTCTTTCCGAGCTTTTTTACGGCCAGAAAACTCCGCCGATTTATTTCGAAGATTGAAAAAAATAATGTGTTTACAACTCTTTAGGAAGATTTTCGAAAAAAAATTAACTTCGCGAATAATGCAGTGTCGAATAATTCTTGGGACAATATCTATGCCTCTCTGTCTGCAAAAAAAAATCACGGTACTGAAAGCGCAGGAAACATTAGTTAAAATCAAGTTTAGGGAAGGAAAACAGTAATTTGTGATAAACTGAAAGAATAGAAACGTATATCTGTATCACTAAGAAGAAAAGATAATCAGTATATTAAAAAATATAGAGATGAGTGAGAGATTTCAAACCATTTTTCGCACGAATATATTACTTCTCAGAAAGGTTCAAAGTCAGAGTTGAGATCTAGTGGCGTCAAGTAAAATGAAAATGGATGAAAGAAGGAATAATCCCAGACTCACGCTGATCCTAATCACGGCTCCAAATATTCGGTAACAGACAGATCACATTATTTTTGGTTATTTAATTGATTTTTCTTTTGAGATGTCTTCTTCGCACCTGAGGAAACGGACAAGGATCCCAGAAAGGTTGTGTGGTATTTATATTATCACTTTTTTGTTTCAATTGTCTATCTTTCTTATTCATTATAGTATAATGTCTACAATGACTTAATTCTTACGTTTTTACTGATAGAAAAATTTATTAATCCTAGTAACATTTATTATTTATTTCCTCTTTCTCCAATTTTTCCTCTAAAACCCGAATTACAGTATTTTCATGACATTGAATGAATCAAGTAAATCGAAGTCTCCAACCTGAAAAAAAATCTATTATTGCTTGAAGTTAGCGTTAACTTTTTTCTACATTTATTTTCGTAGATCTTTAATTCTAAGGTAAAAATATTTTTATTATACTGTTGAAACAATACAAAACTCGAATAAGTAGTTAGATAAATAAAAAGCCAAATATCACACAAAAATAAGTGCTAAATGAAATACCACACAACGGTTATGCAATCCTTGTTGCTTTTGACAGGTGATTCAAAAACAAAACTAAAAACCTGGATGTGTGGTTCTTACGGCTCTTGAATTTTTCGAATCACCTGACGGAAGCAACAAGGACTGCATAAGCGTTTCGTGGTACTTTGCATTTATTTTTGTCTGATATTTAGCTATTTATTTATCTAAAATATTTGTACATAGACGTTTTATCTTATAACTTATACGCCTTGAGTTCAAAGCTATATTTCTACTTTCCCTCAGCATTAATATAATTCTGGTTATTCTGACACACGTTTCCTAAATTGTGGAGTGTCTCATTGCATAGGTTTCAACAATATATCAAATCCCAGTCTGCTAGAGCATTCTTATTCATTTCTTTGCCCTCCTACGTCAAGCTTCAATATCTGCAACACCCTGAAAAATTTTATATGCTTTACTTGAAGCGGAACCGAGCTCTGTAATCCGACACTGAATTCCGCATACTATGCAGCTGTATCTCCATTGGCCCGACACTCGAAAGAAAATATTCAACCTCTACGAAAAATCTCTGGGGAGTTTACGGATCAATAAATCACTTGCCCTCAGTTCTAAGCCACCATTAAATTGGGTTTCAAGTCCGAGAATGAGATTTCACCATTTTTGAGAGCAATGAATCAACGAGATACTGTAGAATATTCATGCTCTGTTTTCACTGTTTCAGTAATATGTAAAAAATATACATTTTCCTCGTGTACTTTCCTCATGACAAAAAAATATTTTTGTAATTAGTAACTTCTTAAAAAAAAGCAATACACATTGGTCACTGAGTGAATATTGGATTCTTATTGGACAATGAGTTTAACCAGCAATAATCTTTCCACGCAGTTTCCAAATTCCAGTAGAAACTTGCTGTTCAGGTTATTATTTTAAAGACTTGCATCATAAATGCCAGAAAAATGCAGAGGTGAACTTCCAGAATAATTTATCCTATAACAAAACAGAGATTTCCGAGACCTGGAAGATCTAATTGTTAGAAAAAAAAGCATACTTCTTAAACACCTTGTAATTGGAAAGGCTATTATCTATAAGATCAAGGAAGACTCCCCCTGCATACACAAGGTGAATCACTAGTTGCATTCAGGAAGGGGATCACAATTTTTGTAACTGGAATGTACATTTATGCAGAGCTATAGAATTAAGAAATTATATTTACTAGATTTATAAGGGCCAAAATATTTCTGTTTATATCTGTTTATTTATTTGTTTGGATTTTTGACCATATTTAATTAATAAAATACACAAAATTTTACATTTTAAATACATAACCCAATACTGTTACACAATTATTCATATATAAAAATCATATATTTAATCAACATTAATATTTCTGAATGTTTTAAATCAAATTTTTGTATGGTGGACGAGTAAGATCAGTTCTTAAAATAAAACAAAAACCTTACAATAGTCGGAAGAACAAAAGCTCCTGAGTAATTTTATACTGTTGAATTGTAAAAGCTCTGTTCATTAAATAAAAGTTGACGAATGTTTTAGGAATTTGTTTTTATTTGAATTAAATCAATATCTAAAGCGTTAACAAAATCTGACGTTCACATTATTGTATTGTTCGAGATATAATTAGCTCTATATTACTTTACCACAAACATATATTTCAATCTAGAGTTTCTAGAATTCCATTCTTTGAAGTTTGTTAATTAATGATGGTGGTAAATCCGATACAGATAAATTTCAGTTACTCAATGACAATGAAGCTGCCCTTAAATTAAAAGGATAATATAGGATATTGACATTATTTTAAGGCTGTCGGACTGACATAGTTTACTCCTACGTAATGGAGATCTGTCTCTATTTGACAATATGAATTAAATTCATTAAACTCTATTTCCAGTTTTATTCAGTATATTATGATGAAAAATAAAAAATAGAATTTGTTAAATTACAATTATCTCATAAAATATATCGAATTAATATCTCAGATTTTGTGATTTATTATGGAGGTTATTAGTTAATTTTATTAGGATTTCGTAATTTTGTCGATGTTTTCTATAAACAGCAAGTAGAATTCTGTTTCTGTTCTTTGTAAATGAGAGCAACAGGTCGATGGTTGACGCAGATGAAAAGGATTTAGGAGGATCTCATTAGCAACGAGCGATAATGGTTTTTTTTGCTTTCTTTTCCTTCATCCTTCACTGTATCTGACGTTGAAACGAATATTCTGTTTACTCTCACAAAATATCATTGTTGATTCACGTGCAACAGGTACACAGCACGCGTCAAGAAGTACAATATTCTGCTTGGAAGAATCAATGGCAATAGGATATTAATCGTTCTCGAGCCGATCGACTTAATACATGTAAATATTTAGCGTTGGACTGGGAAAAATATTACTAAATTCTGCAATGAATTTTACTCGCTTAGATTAACTTGTTATAATTTTAAAAACTGACCTCGAAGTATCGGTGGTCATAATCAGATTTATCATTTCATTTAAAGGGATGGTGTACTTTATATCTTAATAGTTATTAACATGCTTTGGTGTCTGCTGTAAGGTAGAAAGAAAAGTCGACTCATAATAAGCTAAATATAACGGCTCACCATCTTACTATAAAACTGTTTAATATTGCAATTCTTAATCTTCTTTCCCTATTCCCTACCTCTTAGTGTCTATGAGTAGTTCCAGAAATTCCCGACCTAATAAAGAAAACAAAAAAAATGGGGTGAAAAATATCTTTATTTCTCCTTTTATGTCAATATCTTTTTTCCAGCGATGTACAATAATTTCTATAGCCTGATTAAAGTGAGAAACAACCCTCGTCAAAATATTCCTCAACCGCAGCCTCTTCTTGAACGTTGACAAATCTTCTACCACTGAGCCAGTTTTAAAGTTTGTAAAGAGAAAAAATCCTAGGGAGCTAAATTTGGCGAATAAGGTGCGTGAGGAAGCAATTCCAACTTTACTTTGATTTTGGCCATCCAGATAATGGATGTGTGCACTGGTGGATTGTGGTGATCAAACAACACTTTCTTTTTCTGGCGTTTTTTCTGTATTTCATTAATTAAACACCGACATAAGTTCCCCGATTGTTTTTCCTTTTTTAAAATAATCAATAAAAATTATTCCACGTGCATCCCAAAAAGATGACGTAATGTCCTTCCAATCAGATTGGTCTGTTCTTCCCTTTCAGTCAATCGTTTCGACTGTTCCTTCGTCTCAGGTGTCAAGTAATGGACCTATATTTCATGAATCGACGCCAATTATTACTGTGAAACGTCGCCAAACACTCGATTGAAATATCCTCACGACGCTTGTTATATTTCAAAAAAACGCGGCACCCATCTCGCGAACAGCTTTCTCATGTCCAAATTTTCAGTCAATATTCAATGTACAGTAAAAAGTAAAAAAAAATACCTGCCTTGTCTGACAGCTTGCGCTCTTCAGTTGACAGTCATTCAATACCATTGTGTGGATTTTCTTCACCATTTTCTCAACCAGTCAACCAGTGTGATGTTTGTGTTTGCAGCTCATGCAGCCTCATTTAAAGTCTGCTACCCAACATTATATTGTTGTAAACGAAGGAGAAGATTCCCCCAGAGAAGAATCTAGCTTTGATATTGGTTGTACTGAGACATGTCACATGACGATTATCAACATTTTTTCATGATTACAAATTCATTAGAGCGTTCATTATTGATGAATGTCAAACAAACACTGAACAAGGTAGCGTCTTCAAACTTAAGCTTTTTAAGGTTGGTACTTTAGACCGCCTTTGTTTTTCAAACAACGCGCCATCAGGTCATCAACTTCTAAGGCTACCCTCATAACAGTCCGTTTTCCTGAGGCTGCATGGATTTTAAAACTCAGCTCTATTGTCGATAACTGAGCAGTGTGTGTTGGTGACATTTGAAGGATTCAGAATTGTATAGAGAAAAGTTTTTGTTACTGGTCAGTGGAAAATAGAACACAAGACTGTTCAATATAAATTGTTCTGCGGAGATTTCAAGTCCTCATTATAATTATAAATGTGGCTGTTTCTTGAGGACGAATAAAATGAAGCAATACTATTAATACGAGTAATTATCTTTTCTGAATATAGATGGCACATGTGAATGAAATGTTTAGTTCCGTATTTTTGGCAGAGGTTGTGGTTATCACGATTATTATGCAAGGAGATTTGCTGCAACTTGAGATTTTCATGAATAAATGAAGAACCTTTTGATCTGAAGCGGGGAAGGACCTTTTGACCGAATGATGGATTGCTTCAGCCTAGATATAGATAATTTACAAATGTTTCTCTCTCAGTGATAAAGTCTACGATGCTCAAGATAGCATCATTCTGAACTTTACCTACGCTGAGCAATCCGTAAGCCAAATTTTGTTTAAGTGATGACGATAATGATTATATTATATAGATAAAAAAATTGAAATTATGCTGTAATATATTTCTCAGTTACTGTACTCTCAGTAATGTTACTCCGTTTTCTGTACCCCGATATTTAATTGTATTTAAGGAAATTAATTAATTTGTAACTATTTAACTGAATTCTTAGTTGTATTGTGAAGAAACGTTTGTGTTCTAAGTTAGCATACTAGTAACTATTGTAATTTCAGAGTTTCTGTTCAGAGTTTCTTGCATCACAGAGGTCCCGGGTTCGAATCCCCACATGCGCATAGATGTTTGTGCCAGTCATAGGTTAAGACTGCTGGAGGATGACCACGTGCCTCTTCTAATTCCAGAATGTGTCATGGAAGATGAGCGTCCGGCAACTACTCTAGTAAACCATGGCCCACAATGGGTTGTAGAGCCAATAATAATAATAATAATTTGAAATTTCATTTATGACGAATTCGATTTCCCGGAACAAAAGACTAATATAATTAATAAAATCTATCTATAAGTAAAAAATTCAACAATACATATGTTCGGAAATAGTTTTCGAATTAACAACGCCATACGTAGTTCAAGTAAACATTTACAATAGCGAAAGAATAAAAATTATTCAGCATTTTGTATTATAGATTTGTCTAATTAAAGAGTATAAAAACTATCGTTGGAAGATTTAGTTTACTCACAACTTCATCATTTAACAAATTTCCGAACTAATTAAATGATGAGTTAGAAACTGCGTAGTTTACAATACAAATTTTCGTTGCCGGTAATGAGGGTGATTATAGTTGAAATCTCTGAAGGGAGAATATTCCCCGAAGCAAAGTCGAGCAACTAGACCGAAACCCTGTTAGAAATAACGATGCCTTTGTTCCTGCTAGACATCAACGCCTAGGGCGTTCTCGAAAATGAACCACCTCATGCGATCAATTGTTAAAATAGTTCTGTGATGCGGTGTTAAATGATACCGTAAAGTAAAAGCCGAGATCCAAAGTCGGCGAGGGGGTAACGAACAGACCTGTCGAAAACACTCGGGAGACCAGAATAAGATCTGCTCTATTCAGAGCTTCAGATGATCGATAAATCGTAATTAATTAAATGTGCTCAGAAGCGTATTACTTTAGTTTTAAACTCAGTGAACCATTTTTTATCGTTGAAAAAATTGCTTACATTAAAGAAATACCCATCTGTTATCGGAAAATTTAAAGTAAACTCAAAAAGTTTAGTTACATTAATAATAAATACAGAATAAAAAACACTAATAAGTCTTCTGAACTGGAGTAAAGCGTGTGAATTAAAATTAATTTATACTAGTAAAACTATTGTGACATTAAAATTGAAATTACAATTAGACAAACTTTAGAAATATCATGTCATTATTAATAATTTACTGTCTGGTTCTATGAGTCCTTTACTAACTTTTAATAAGATTGTAATAGAAGTGTTAGAAGAAATGAAATAAGATAAAATATTGAGCCAAGCTGAGGTAAAAACAATAAATAATCATACGATTGTTAGATTTATTGAAAGACTTAAAGGAGATTATCTCCTGGTAAATCAACTGACTAGTGCACTTCTCCATAACAATTACCGAAATATTCGTTAATCTGCGAGAGGAAGCTTTTTGATAGCAAAATATATTGTAATTATACAAATATAATTACTAATAATATAACTGATTTTATTAAATGCGATTAGAAAGTGTTATTAAAATGAGTAGACTGACACTCAAAAATATTGGGGTGTATAAGAGATTCGTAAAACTACGGATGCTTGGAATGATAACAAAAAATGCAGAAGCATATTTATTTTCACAATATATTGATAATAATCTTTTACACTAAATGTGTATTTTACAGCTAACAGTCAATAAATATGTAACATAAATTAAAATAAAAATTGAAAAGATTCAAGAACAGAAGAAATGCTTACAGTGCCTTATAGGCAATAAAGGTCAAGTAAAGGATCAGGATGGTAAAAAAAATCCAGCGAACCAGGAATCGATTATATAACGGGCGGAGAAGTCTCGTACTGACGGGGAATCAAATCGGACAGTTCAGAACGGAGCGTAACCACATACACAGTGAAGGTCCCCAGTTTGATCCCGGTCCGGTTGTGATTTTCCATCTTTATTCGTAAAAAAAAAAGATTTTAGAAAAAGTTTCTTCCCTAAAAAATTATGGTGAAAAATCCATAATTTTCTTAAATAAGAATAATATAATTATTCGACATTATAAGGAAAAAATTAGACATAATGTTAAAAATTCCTCTAAATTAATAATAATATATTTATAATTATTAATATAATTATAATTATAAATAAAGTAAGTATGAAACAAGGCAACTATAATTATTGTAATAATCTATCATCGAGACTAGAATCGATTATACATGACAGTAGAGAGTTGTGGATTCGAAATAAGTGACTTTGCCAGGATGATAAATAACAACAAAATAATCATTTACAGCTAATATAAATTTAAAATGGTTTTCTACTAATGTTTTAATGCAACATAACGTCATAAAACCGTTTATACTTAATGGGTGAAGGCACTGAATAAAGTTCTGTAAATTGATATTTATTGATTGTTATTTTAATAATATAAATATTTTAATATTTATATAACCATTTTAAAGATGAAATGTATATAACAATGGTAATCTCATTGTATAATTATATAGAAATCCTCATGAATGGCAATAGGTCGAAAGCTCCAAGAGTGGAAATAAATACATTCAGTGACTTATAAGGATTTTCTGAATATTCGTGAAATTATATTTAGCAGTCAATCCATAATATAAATAAGTAGTTTTATAGAGAAAAAAAATTAAATAGTTACTACTAGACAACTGATACGTTGTTAAAGTAGGGAGAACTCTTTAAAGATTCGTAAGACAGAGGTTCAAACGCGGAGTGTAAAGCACAATTTAGGGTCAAACAGGAGGAAGTCATCACAAGCACAGGAATATTCTGACTAATAAACGTAATAATAAGTTGGTTAAGCGCAGCACATTAAAGTAATTTTCGTAAAAGTGGACACTATATAAAAAATTTTAAAATTATAAATAAATGTTTTAATCTGTCGTATTAAAAATATATATGGTAGCGAAATAATACAGACTTTCCCATTAATAATAAGATTAATTTGGCGTTAGAATTGTAAATATTATCGATGAAGAAGTGGAGGTTTTTAACTGCCAGAGAAAGTAAAATAAGTAATAACCGTACCAGCAGAATCAAGAAAGGAAGATCTGTCCGAGCAACAAATAACTATTACACGGTAAATCTTAAAAGTAATGAGAAGTCAGCCAAAGGCAGTAAAATCCTACGGTCTTCTCCGGAAAGCGTCGTAATGTTGCAGTGACACAGTAAAGTCGAGTCCGCCGTTACGCATGCCGCTTTGGCTTAATAGACAATGAAACACGACGTTACAGTAGCACGACTGTCCATATATTGCTGCTAATTGGAAGCCATGCTGCGTCACATTAGGACGCATAGTGATGTGCTAAAAACTCTCAACGTGATGGAGAGCTATAAATCTTTCAGAAGCCGAGCATTCTAAACGTCCAAGCAGTGAAATAAAGCACGTGCGAATATAATAAAGCCATCAAAATACGCGAAACGAATTTATTTTCTTTCTAGGAAATACAAATATATATATAATATTATCACACTGATCATCCCATGTATAAAACATAAAAAATATTACATTAATGAGATTTTATAAATTCAACTTTTTTGAGAAAGGTGCCTTTTAGGAAATATTGAGCAGTTCTTTCAAAAGTTTGTGAAAGTATCGCAGAGATAGTTTTCGAGCGATGTATACGTTACTTTTTCATACTACCCCGATACGGACCTTGAAATAGCTTGTATTGGAGCCAATTTTGAAATTATTTTAAAATACGGTGACTGATGAGGAGGTCACGACATCGTCAGACCTAAATGTGGTTCACCCGAGAATAGTTCTACCGAACTAGGCTCATGAATTCTCGGAACCAGGAAGCGACCGACTGTTTCTTAGTTTTGGAAGAAATCATTGCCTCTTAAAATATAGGAAAGTTCGATAGCTGTAAAATATTAACAAGGTTTCGGAGAGGGAGTTGTATTTGAGCACTGAGAGACTTAGTTATGTTTAAGCCGTGAGTACGTAGAGGTAGTGTTTGAGTAATAAGAGAAGCAGTTGCATTGGAGTTTAGAGACAGAACACCCATGTAGCATTGACAGAAGTAGTTGTATTTTAGCCATGAAAAAGTTCGAAAGATTATGAGACAACAAAACGAGACCGAGCTCATACGTGGTGCCAAAGCTGGAGGACTTCTCCCCACCCGACCCCACCCAAATTGTTGAAAACACTAGTAAGTGAGAATAATAGTAACTTATAACTACAGTACCAAGCGGATCAGTAAATATAAATTGACAATTTCCCAGACATGTGCAGGTCATTGTCCATCTCACTAATGTAGCGTAGAGACCGATTAATTAAAAATCAAAATTGAAATTAGTTATTCATTTTTATTTAAATTTCCTTTTCTCACTGTGTTAAATAAATAACTTATGAATTTTAATGAAAATGTCAATTTTTTTACTTACGCTTTAGTTGTTTTCAATCCTTTTCTTATAATCACAGTATAAATAAATCTTCCTTTTACCCACCAATTTGGGGAGAATATTTAATTTTATGCAGAATTGCAAGCATCCGAGAATATATATATATATATATATATATATATATATATATATATATATATATATATTGTAATAAGCACTATTAATAAATTTTAGATTAATGAAATTTTCCGCACGTTGTGGTAGCCATTTTATGTAATAGCGACAAAAATTAAAATAAATCATCAATTTAAACCAACAATTATCATTTAATACACAATTTACAATTACACAAATCTGATAAAATGTTATTGAATCAAAACAATTTTATTTACATAGAATACATTTTAAATAATTGGACTAGGTACCCTCAAGGTCTTTACTGGGTTGATAAGGAAACGGAACAAAATGTTACAATTAAAGAAATGCAGTTACAATAAATAAAAAACGAAATGATTGAAACGAAATAATTGAAATGATTGAAACGAGTGAAACAAATGAAACGATTGAAATGAATGAAACGAAAGTAACGAAATCTGACACTTTTACCCTTTCTTAACAATTTACAATTATTAATTCAGAAAAATAAACTTACACGCTCTCTGGTCCACATTCTCACTTCATATAGGCATAAAAGGCACCAGGCTGAGCTCACACTCTGCTATCACAGCCACCTCCTCTTGACGACGTTACCCACACGACCAATTTAAATAACTCTGCTTTCAGACAGACCTCCACGATGAAACTCGCAACTGTTGACGACTGATGACCAGCTGATTACTCTAGACCCTGCGTCCCCCCTGCGGACCTGCACCAGCGATCTCTCCCCGCTGGCACGTCCGTCTCCATTCCAACACGAAATGATAATGACTGCCTCTTATTTCTATCCTAGCTCCAGAATATTCCCTTGTTTTTCACAGTTTTTGTCTTTCCACTTTCGCCAAACAAACCCCATCTGTTGCCGTTCTCCCGCTCCGAGAGCCACTCAATCAATTAAATTAAACGTTTCCTTTTAATATAATTGCCTCGTTCATCTGTTATGATGCCTTTCAGGGTTCCGTCGGTCACAACCATTTAGCCCTAAGTGCCGCAAAATTCCCCAATTATGAGACCTCCCCTTCTCTAAAAGTCACGTAACCATAATTTTATCATTTTCATATGAACGCGCCACTCAAGGATCCCCAGTCTGAGTTCGTAAACAAATCTGACAAAAATAAGAACAGACTTCATGTCTTTCTTAGCTGGTTATTACAATATATATAGTTGTCGGCCGCCAACGGCAGAAGCAGACAAATTAATATTGTTTGTCATCTCCAGAGTAAGTTATAACACAATTAACCTACATCTCACCAATTTTTTGACCATCAATTGTCAACTAACAATAATTTATGGGTGGTCATTAATTTATGTTAAAAATGTGCCACAAATAGTAGTCATCGACTCTTCAATTGGAGTGTCAAACTGAGAAATAATGTATATAATACGCAACCGATAAAAATTAAAAGATGGTCCATCTGCAATTGCCACCAACTATTTTGGAAGGCGGAAAGGAATTTATTGTCAAGTGACAAATCACTCAATAAAGAATTTTTTTCCTTTGGACGTTAAACGGATTAGGCAGGAAAAAAGATTGTAATCAACGTCCAAATAATTAAATCTATATTCCAGTTAACGAAACATAACAATAATACGGAAGTCCTATGGGTACAGGCAGAATTAATTTCAGTCTAAGTCAAAGTTAAGAATCATAAATTTTCAAACCTATGTGCGGATGACACTGGTTATAAAGGTCGGGCGTGTAGAAATTGCATGAAGACAGAATCTTCTACGTGGCAGAAGGTGACACCGTTTAAACTGATGCGCCAGGAGGCAACGGCCATAAAATATCCCTGGGGTGACCTTCCGATCAAACATATCTCGTACCATTTCACTTCCACGTGACTGGCCATCCACAGGAAGTTGGACATTGACGAGAAGATCACGGCTGCCTGAGGGTGAATATCACAGCAACCTCCAAACTTTTCTGACACCAGAATTTACGATCGTAGAATGGGCGAGTCCCACTTCGCGTATTTTGTCAGTAAAGGTCGTAAACCTCTTTCAAACTTAAACATTAATATTGCTGTCTTCATTTATATAATTATTACATCGGTTCTCAAACAAATATATCGCGGCCAACTAAAGAAAATTGAAAAATTTTTGAAAACCTACATATTCGGGGCCTTTTTTCAATTTTCATTCTGATCATCCTCCAAACCAAAAGAAAGCTCGCGACGGACTATTTTAAAAACCTGACATATTAATGTAATTTACATTGAAATAAAAATTTTATATGTGACTTAATTAAAAAATGGTTTAATAATTTATAATATTAATAATATAATACTTACAGCCCTTTATCGTTTTTATTAAACAAGTATAAATTTTATTAGAATTTTTATACTTCCAATGTACACCTGATGAAGTTTTAGATTCATGAAGATAAGTTGTGATAATTTTTTCTTTATATTTATTCGTTAATAAATCATTTATGACTGATTTGGCAGTATCCATATATTTATAAGAATATATATTAATAAAGCGGTTTAATTATTATTTTGAGCGGTTTTGAGAAACGTTATTCGGATTCCTTAAATTGGGTTGAGGTAAATCTACGGATACAGAACTACGATTTGTGTCAACTGCTTGGGCTGGGATTTTTATACGAAACATATTCTCGTCCTTTTTGACTGTCCCTTCTTGTTCTATTTTTGAACAAAATCAAGGTTACTGTCATGACCAACTTCCATGCCAATTTATGAAGTATATTGTAATACTATTTATAGGTAATATATTTATAGGCCAGTAATGATTTTAATAATAGGATTGTTAGCAGTACCAAATCTTCAAAGACGACAATGGGTAGGCTAGAATTGTCATGAGCCGCTGGCACTGTCTGAAGGCAGTTGATCTGTGGTTGTAGTCGCGTGAGGAAATCAGAATCTGGGAGCGCAGAACGAGCAGCGTGGCCAGAGTATAAATCCAACCGAGAAAGTTTTTTTTAGGACAACAGGCTACATGAGGGTAATCCACTTTGGGCAACTCCCCTTTAATAGCATAGGAAGGGATTTGAAAGGGGGGATGCGGAAGGGTAGAGGAAGGTAGACAAGGCTTACTAGGGCCCTCGGGTTATGGTTTAAGGATCCTACCTGGCATTCGCCTAAAGAAATGCAGGAAAAACCCTAGGAAAACCTGCATCTGGTAGGTCGGGCATTGGGTACTTGTCCCACGCCCTTCCGATAGCGGGAGAGTAGTTTGCTGTGGGGACGCAGCATTCCCTTCTCCGTGCCTCGACCAGTTTAGGAGGCAGCTGGCCGACTATTCCAATGGAAATAGTGGACAACTCTTACCGTATGCCCAAGGTCTGAGACCCCGGAACATACACCTCTAAAAACAGGCCGAGATGCCTCGGCTTGTGGGAACCTTAGTTCAAAAACGGAGAGGAAAAGGCATTTTTTTTTTAGGGCAATAGGCTACATGAGGGTAATCCACTTAGGGCAACTCCCCTTTAATAGCATAGGAAGGGATTTTAAAGGGGGGATGCGGAAGGGTAGAGGAAGGTAGCCAAGGGTTAACTAGGGCCCCCGGGCTATATTTTAAGGATCCTACCCGGCATTCGCCTAAAGGAATGCAGGGAAAACCTTATTCCCAAAGGTAGCCCCTTCGTATCTCTCCTTCAAGGTTCTACCTGCGAGAGAATATCCCTCGCACGTACTGCCTGCGAGAGGATAGCCCTCGCAGGCCTTATTTCACCGAGAAAGTTACAAGTTTATTTAGAATTCAAGTATAAAGTTTGGACAGCGAGAGACAGTAAAACTGCAAAATATTTAGCGCCACAGTAAGATTTAGTACGCGTACTGAGATCATCATCAATCTCCACATAAAGACAATGTGTAACAATATGTCTGACTAATGATCCGGAGGTGCAGCAGATCCAGTACCCGGAGGAAAATTCAGTAACTACGACCGTGTGTTTGACAATCAAGTGTAGAGTCAGTGTTTTATGGCCTATTAGCATAAATTGTGAGCCCGAGCCCAGGAATCAAAGTCTGGTACCAGCCGAACATTTTTGTAAGTAGAAACCAATTTAATTAAGTTTGTTTTTGTGAACGATAGTTAACGGTATTCGTCAGATTTCGTTCTTCTCGTTTCGGTTTTGATTGTTAATTTCTTAATTTATAAATTGTATGATTGTGTAACGTAAAACAAAGGTAGTTCTTTACTTATCGAGCCCAGGTAAACGACCATGAAAGAAGAGTTATCAAATCTCTAAACATTGAAAACTTTAAATGTATTTAACCTCATAGAAAATGTTATAAATTTCTATTGAATAAAATATTCTCGATCCTTCATTTTTTTAAAATAAAATAAATGGTTTCATAACGAATTATAAATTTAATAAAACTGCAAATTAATTGTTTAAATAATAATTAAAATTTTATTTAACCATTACAGTTTGGTGCCTCAACGTGGGCCAATTAAATTAATCATTATTTATTCATTACAATATATTGCCCTTCTTATTATGTCCTACGACAACAATATTTATCCATATACAGTATAGTTGTAAAAAAAAAAATTATATAAATGAATTAAAAGATTAATAATTTTTACACACATCTTGAAATATATTTTTATAAATTCATATTTAAATGTAATTTGAAATTCATATAATTTGGCATCTCAGTTAACGAAGTTGTATTTGGTCTGAGGAGAAATTACACGTCAGGGCAGTTATATTTTATTATACTGGCTATTTTATGTCCGGCGTTACAGCGCACCACATGGAAGCAATTATGCAAGCGTGGCGGGAGAACCTACTTCTGAGTGAGTGATTATGGTTTCACCGGCTGTTGACCATGAAAGCCAGTTACTAAAGTTATGAGCTTTTGACGATTCGCACGACTGTGACCGCGTCAAAGTCACTTTGCCGGCTTTTGTGCTATTATATACGGCGTGTAGGTCTATTTGATAAATATGAGAGGGTCACCGTTTAAGAGCGCTCACACTTGATTACTGCGTATCGGTGTCAGAATTTTCGTTTGCTAAATATTTCACTTGAAAATCGAAACATATCCTTGTAACCCCTTACGTAATGCAAATTAATCAGACAACTTTTTAAGTTTTTTCTCTTGGTGTTTTATAATACCGTAATAAAAATCTAGACTTACAATAATTTAATGTCTAATATAAAATTTTTTGTTGATTACAGATACACATAATTTCTCTTGCAGAGTTTCTCGTCTTTGAAATGAAGTTTACTCTTTCTAAATCGTATTTCTGCACCACTCTCGTGTACTTATGCTCGTTAATTAATGAAAAGCGCTTAATATATTTAATATACTTAATATATATATTGCTTCATTATTTCGTTGTTGTCAATGTACATTTGTGGAATTATCAATTAAGACGATATATTTACTTCAAGTAATCACAACAATTAATTAATTAGCTTTCAATGACGCAGATTGTATTAAGATCAACCAAATGGTTGAAAACAATTGAATATTCAACATATACACGTTGTAATTTTTTTCCATTTCATCCGCTTTGGTCATTTTCAGTCCTTTCAAATGTTTACTCCAAAAGAGGTGGCGCTTATTACGTAACGTTAGAGATCACTTTCACTAAGCTACATTGAAGTTCCTCTCGTCTACATTACCGATCGGATGAAGATAAAATACCTTTGTCTCTTATTACATTTTATTCCAATTAAATAAATCAGTATCAAAATAACAAACAAAAATAATTGCTAAATAAATACCACTCAACGGTTATGCAATCCTTGTTGTTTTCGTTAGACAATTCAAAAAATGCTAGGTGACTCAAAATATTTTCAGATCAAATAAATTTGAATTAAAAAAATTCTTCTCACGCGCTGTGTCGTTCTTATGGCTCTTGAGTTTTTTGTGTTACTTGACTAAAGCGTCAAGGGTTGCATTAAAGTTGTGCGTATTTATTTTGCACTTATTTTTGCTGTTAACTAATTAGTATACTTTTAACACAGAAGGTTTATATTTTCTCTACAATATATTAATTAACTTTGCCCTTGATATCATACTAAAAAACATATTTCCCATACATTCTATCGAATTTATACCATGTATTTCAAAGTTATATTCTACTGATTAATTACACTTTAATTATACTGAAAACTTTATTTACACTAAACATTAAAAAATATACTTTATTACTAATATTTAAAATTGTAATGATTATATTTTATTAATTAATATATTTTAGAATATTTTGATATCAAAATAACCATAATTACGCTGTGCACATTGATATTTATAATTTTTATGTTAAACATTTCTTGTGTTAAGTAAGTACTAGAACAATTCTTGCATGCACATGATTGATTATATATATTTTTCGCCTAGTATAATTATTAATTTGGATATATTTATAATTAGTTTGCTACTCGTATCACCTCGAGTGTATGATTTTATTATAAATTGTTTCTGCTGAAGAATATAATTGTACTAGAGAGACAGGAGGAAGTGTAAAGAAAAGTTGTTGAACGAAAAAAAATATAACAGGATGATGCAAAGCTGCGACTGTTGTGTTTCTAAAGCTGAACCGAACCAATTAGATTCACGCCTGTTTGAACCTCAGTATTATTACCAGAAGAAATAGGTTTCTTTTTCTGTCGTGAACGTGTGTATCTTTTTGCATCTTGGCTTGTTATTTTTAACACGCTCTCCCCGCATCCCCCTACCCCATCCTCCTTCCCCCAAAAAAACATATTTTTCCAACCTCCATTTTCTGTTAGTTACTCGCATTATTTTACTGATTTCTCTGAATATCCACTTAAAAACTCTACAATTTACACAAAACCATTACAAATATATTATCATTAAGCTCGCGTCAATGTTATTTAATATTATTGTTTTGAAAATTATGTTCTCAATTAAAATAATAATTAGCAATTAATATGAGTACTGGATTTTCAACGCTAATTATAAATGGTGGTGGAAGTAACTAATTTTTGGCAGAATCTTTACTGTCGCAATACAAAAATTTATCATTATACTAATTAATAACAGTCTTGACTGGTGTTGGTTCTACGCGGTACAGTTCATAACCATGGAACTCGATATCGCAAATATATCTATGTATACCTATGCGGCGTTGCTTATTGTAATTGTGCAATTGTTACAATATCAAGGACCATATATAGTATGGCTACAAGAGCACAAACAGTTATAGATATTAAATAATAAAAATAGTAGTCAAATAGTTAGAAAAATATATCAATTATTCGATTTAAATTTAGTAACTGTTAAACCCGATTTTTCATCCCTGTTTGGGACCCCTTCAGGTTTATACATTTACAATTTTTTGGCTTTTGAGTTTTGTCAACTGACGAGTGCAGTTGTGTTGCTCTAGGCCCTGCTTAGCATCTTAAGGAAAGGTACAAGGATCCCAGAAACGTTGTGTGGAATTTTTATTATCACTTATTTTGTCTGTATTTGGCTATCTTTATTATTATTATTATTTATAGATTTACATTCAATTATCTAAACCTAATAAATTGAGAAACAAAGTCTTACAAAATAAATATTAAGAATCATAAATTTTATCTCAATTATTTGTGTCATTTTTTACATTAATAACCGAAACATTAGTTACAATATTTCGCTCAACAATCTGGAATAATATTCTTCGTAATTGTGCCAATTGAAAATATTTTTTTAATAAATAATTTGGACACATCAAAATAATTTTGGACAGAAAATTTTAAATAATTTCCATACTCATTTTTTAATTGGGAGGTTTACAGTCGCGTCAAAAATGTGTTCTTGACGGCTGTACATGATTAAATTAAAACATATATATCATACTCATTGAATACAGTTGTTAGGCTTATTTTCGTTTGCCCAATATACAACAAGAATTATAATCTAAACAATTAATTTTTGAATAACATGTTTTTTTTCTAAAGTATTAATTTTATCCTTAATATTTTAACTAATTTAAGTTATTTGAAGTTTTAAAAATAAACCTTTTGCCATCATTATTAAACAAGACAATAAGTTTGTATTGTATCTTTTCAAAAAAGGGTAGTACGATAAAACAGTTGTTCTTAGGCTCATGAATTGCTAATTTCTTATTGTCGTACTCGATTCTAATTAATCTAATTTTGATATATTTGTAAATAAATTGTAACGAGTACTAATTTAGAAGAAGGATATGAACCATTTGTTCAAGACAATCTTTCTGATATATTGATCTGCCTTATCTACTAGATTATAAGTCATGGATTTTCATGTGAAAATAATTGGGGTGTATATAAGGATCCTTCCTAAATATGTGTATTTTTATACTAATTGGTATATATTATACATATAAATTCATATATTATTATATGTAACTATGATCAAATCATCCAAAAAATTAAGAGAGCGATCATTATAAATTTCAAAAGTGAAGTTTAATTTTGAATGGTAATTGTTGAAATAATTGAGTAAATGGTTCAACTCAATTTTGGGGATGATTCAAAATATATAATCAACATATCTGAAATAGCTCAATAGTTTAAAATCTAATAATAAGGTCTCAAACAGGTATGAAATGTCAACTTTAATATTTATTATATTTCAGACTGAATAATGTAAACAAATTCTGACTACTAGGCTGCTATTATTATTATTAATAATAATAATATGAAGTCAAATTGTTGTAATTGACAATTACAATTACATATATTATTCTGATCTACTTTTTTCAGATCCGTACAATATAAATTTTAAGGTCTTTGTACCGCGTAATATTATCGTTTTATTTGTCTTGGAACCGACTGCCACTGGGCACTGCTATGCTAATAATCCAGACACCTTTTATTCTAGACCATAGTTATGTCCGCATTGTTGACGGTCCGAATGGATTCGAAAGTCCAACAGGATCTTTACTTGTTCATTTTAATTTTTTTTCCCTGGCTTATGCTTCCAAGAGTTTTTGTTTTTTGGAAACCACTACTTTTTACAAAAATTCCATTAGCCATATTGTTATGCCGCTAAAGGTAGTCGGTTTGTGCGTTCTTTTTGCATTCACATATAAGGTAGCTAACAGTTTCTTTAGCATCCTAACATAGGTGGCATTTATTAGCTATCCTTCTGGATCTTGTCAATTCCAGCCTGATTTATTATTATTATATTATGAGCGACGAGTCTGGTTAAACACTTGATATAGAGTTCTACTTGTCCCACTGCTGAACCTTATATCCTAAATTTCCCTCGTTACTTGCGACCCCGTGGGAATAATCATCTTCCTTCCTAAGGCAATTGATTTCATATCGTGGAACTTAGCGTCAAAATGCCCAGACGGAGCTCGGGTACTCTTTATTTTATTTTTTTAAAAAGAAATTCACCCCATAGATATATATATATATATATATATATATATATATATACCTTCAGGTGTAATGAAAACAGGAATCTACTTAACGGCTCATAGTAAAGAAACTGCCTCCTAAACAGGCCAAGGCATGGCGAGGGGTAAGCTGCGTCCCCACAGCAAACTCCTCTCCCGCTATCGGAAGGGCGTGGGACAAGTACCCAATGCCCGACCTACCCGATGCAGGTTTTTCTAAGGTTTTCCCTGCATTCCTTTAGACGAATGCCGGGTAGGATCCTTAAAACATAGCCCGGGGGCCCTAGTTAACCCTTGGCTACCTTCCTCTACCCTTCCGCATCCCCCCTTTCAAATCCCTTCCTCTGCTATTAAAGGGGAGTTGCCCTAAGTGGATTACCCTCATGTAGCCTATTGCCCTAAAAAAAAAAAAAAAAGAATTTTTTTCTGTTTTATCGACGGAATAATCAGGGAACTTAATTTTGCAAATTAGAAAGCTATGTGAGTACTAATTAATTAATACAATGAACACTAGAGAATACTTTAGAGGAATCATAAAATCGCCGCTATTATTCTTTCTCTATATTATTACAATATATATATATATATATATATATATATATATATTGTCATATTAACTTCGGTTATTTGGTTCAAATTTTCCCTCATTTATTTTAACTTTCATTACAAGACTTTACTTTTGATGCGGTCTATTTGGATCTAACCCACATCTTTAGTCATTTTTCCGACATCTTGCCACTAAACTATCAGAAGTAATATATTTTCAATTTAAGATTCTCATATTTATTTTATCATATAAGTTGAAGAAGTCTCAGACGAACTATAGATTCCTTCAAAATGTTAGGTTTCATTCAGAATTGAGAACAATTCACCATTTCAAATGAGAGAAATAAGACAAATGACGTAGAAAATTACAACATGGAAATTATACGAAATTACATATCAATATTTTACAATTATATTAATATATTTCACATCACCGTTTTTATGAAGTGGTTATTATTCAAAGGAATAAAATTTAAAATATAGTAAACTAACACAGATAATTTTATAACTGAAATTTGGGGAATTGTTCAAGAGTGAACATTACCGACATATTTCATTTAATCGAGCACCTATCACTGTTCGCCCAACTTAACTTTCAGATAAATAAGAGAATTGAAGTCCCATTGAGGTTCACTTTAACTAGTTCTATATTACTATATTATTAATTAATATAATGTTTCAACTAAGTACATACGAATCAAACTAATGATTTGACTCCACGGTGGAATATTCACTGGTAAAATTTCAGATACATTTATTCTAATTTGTTGTTGTGTTACATACTTGACTAAATAAACTTGAAAATATATTTTACGTTCATTCGTACTCGAAAAAATGACTTTTACTTTCAGGACACAATCTGTATAAGTTTCAGTATTTTAAAAAATGTTAACCTCCTACCCGGGGGAGTTTTAAGATTACAATTGTATTTCTAAATATTCACAAACAATTAATGAGCAGCTTATTGTATTGAGAATAATTTTTGCAGCGGAAAATAAACTGCATCCGGCACGTTAAGGGAAGAAACGAATGACTGAACGATCTCTACAAGGAAAAGGCGGAGATGAAGTAATTAAGAGACGTGAAATAAGAAAATCTGAGATGCTGGCAAACTTAAATATGAAGTTGACGAAAGCTGAAGAATAAAGCCACGAATCCTGAAAGTTTACGTAAGACTTTCTGTCGCTTTTATTTAATAATAATAATAATTGTGACTTCCGGTAGAATAATCAGTGTTATTGATCTTAAACAGCTTTGAGCTAAACAGGCTTATTTTTCTTCCCGGTGAAATTATTCGCCATTAATATATTATGTTCATGGCTTGGGATTAAACTTACCATGTTAAAAGAAAAACCTGGATTTTATGTAAATGCACATTTGGTCGTAAACGTAAAGTCTATTTATGTACTTCCCAAGGTCTATCTGTCCCTTTCTTTATGTTTCGCTCCCGCCAACGGAATGGCGTGGGGCAAGTACCAAGATCCCGACCTACCTTATGCAAGATTCTCTAGGGTTTCCCTTCAAAAATTGCACTCCTTGCATATTTCACTGCAACACCTTTGTTACACGTAACTGTAGAAGAATTCTCTACCTGCTTGAATGAACAATTTAACGAAGACGAGTCTGTAATTTAACTTGAATTTATAGATATTCAAAATGATTTGACTTTATAATCAATTCCAACTGAATCTGGCCAATCCTACTGGGGAAAAAACATTTACGCTTTGCTCCGTGTCCCGGTGATTGAAGGCTTTGTTCAGATCAACGTACATATGCGAATATGCAGAATGACTGACAATCATATCGATGATTGCGTCCAAATGGCGGTGATCAAATAATCACCAGACGTAGACAAAATCATCGCAGAGAAGGGAAGGATGATACCAATTGAATTAAATTGATTTTTTCCTAATTCTGTTGCGAATATAATTTTGGAATTTAAAGAATTTTAAGTATTAGGTAGGGTGAAAGAATAGAAAGTTACTTGAATGTTGACTACGATCCTTAAACTGTAGCCCGGGGGCCCTAGTCAACCCTTCGCTATCTTGTTCTCCGTTTCACATTTCCCGTTTCTATTCTCTACTATTCTGTTATGGAGAAATTGCTACACTCAAAAATAAAATTACAAATGGCCAGTTTTATTCTAAGCATAAGTCGCGTATAGTAGAGGACAAAGTCAAGTATATTAAATAAAAGAAAATAATTGTTGAAACCATATGTTTATCCTCCCACATAAAATGTATTGTTATCGATGGCGACGCTGTGAGAGAACGGTCATTTGGGGATGAAAAGGGGGCTGAAGTTTATAAATGAAATTACCTCCTGACATGTGCGTTTGTTTATAAAAGCCCAATTAACATTGAAACAGTCATCGGTTCCCTGATTATCTTCGTCGCACGCACGGCCTGCCATTAACAATATTGTGCCCGCCGATAATGTAATGCTTTTTATCAAGCCCAAATGTGAGCAATTTTGCTGAACGGATGTCGTAATGTGATTCGCGTGCCTTTCAACACCACTTAGTGACACGATATTCAATTGGCTGTACAGCGTCAAGCACAAGTTGGACCTTAACTGGATTAAGCGGTGACGCATAACACTGAAACTATTCGGGAAACTGGAATAGGAAATGATAAACACAATAACTTACACTTAAAGTGTTCAGGAAAGATCTTGGATTTTATCGGAGTACACTTGATTATTTAATACTAAAATCTCGTATTGTCGTGATGGTTTTGGTAAATTTTCTCGATTCGCTAATTTCACTGCCATTACAACGGTTCTATTTTTATAACCTCACATGAAAAAGCAGGAATGTTTTCAAACCCAGCCTAGATCTATTCATCTTCTAGGAGCTTCGTCAAATCTATCTACCGTGAGACATGTATTGTAAATGATTAGGTAAGAAAACTGCTCACGGCTCATTGACGAGACTGTAAAAATTTATGGCTACCGAAACTCACCTCCTCGAGGCTTTTATAGCCGTACAAATAAAGAAACCGAACCAAAGTGGAATGCAGAGCCGTACGAATGGTAATGTTTATGTAGTATAATGGAAGATTGAGAAATATTAGCTGGTCGAAATGAGCTGGCTCCCTACAGTTTATTTATTAAGAACAAATACGAAGTTTCAAAATGCAACATAGTAATACTTTAAATCAAAAAATTATTAGAAATATAAAATATTCAGTATTTGGTCCAAAGTTGGGGTCGCCAAACTCGCCATTTTTTGTTTTAATATACATATTACAAACAGTCTTCAATTGAATTTATTTTTATACTTTACATAAACTTTCTATTCTTTCACCCTACTTAATACTTAAAATTCTTTAAATTCCAAAATTATATTCGCAACAGAATTAGGAAAAAATCAATTCAGTTCAATTGGTATCATCCTTCCCTTCTCTGCGATGATTTTGTCTACGTCTGGTGATTATTTGATCACCGCCATTTGGACGCAATCATCGATATGATTGTCAGTCATTCTGCATATTCGCATATGTACGTTGAACTGAACAAAGCCTTCATTCACCGGGACACGGAGCAAAGGGTGAATATTTTTCCCAGTAGGATTGGCCAGATTCCGTTGGAATTGATTTTAAAGTCAAATCATTTTGAATATCTATTAATTCAAGTTAAATTACAGACTCGTCTTCGTTAAATTGTTCATTCAAGCAGGTAGAAAATTCTTCTACAGTTACGTGTAACAAAGATGTTGCAGTGAAATGTGCAGGGAGTGCAATTTTTGAAGTCTGAAAGCTGAGATGAAATTTCTCTCTTAAATCTGATATAATTTCTAGCATCTTTCTAGTGTGAAAAGGCTTGTCAACAGTTGTGTTTTTCAAGATGCTTCAAGACAGAAAAATGTTTGACGTCTGAATTTCTAAATGTTCTCTCTAAAACCTCCAATTTAGCTGAAAATGATTGTATTTCTAATATCATTTCTACTAACACCTTTTTCTTTTCCTGAAATTTCATAGTAGTGCCACACATTGTCGGTCGCCAAGTGTTATAATAAACACCTTGTAACGGACGAAAAACCAAATTAATAACTGTGAAAGCTGAACAGAATGGGGATTCCTTATTCTCTCTTTTGTCTAATTCGTGAGCTAACATAAACACCCTCGAGACCTACCGTTTTGCGATCTCTGGTTGCCCAAAAAATATTGTAGAAGTATGAAAATATTTCTAAAAATAAGTAGACACGAAAACGGAATACAGGGAGCATGTCATTAGAATAGAAAATTAAGGTGAGTTAAAGAATTATAAGACAAAGAGACGAATATTCACGTTTAGATATATACTTCACCATTCCTACTGTTGAATTAACAGTAGGTGTGTAGAGAAGAGAAGACAACTATGGAAAACATACATGAAGACGAGCCAACTTTGATGGTCACATATTGAGATATACAAATTTTAGCTAACTATGATGGCCAGTACAGCTGAAGAGAAAAGAATGATAACGGTCACAGAATACAGATCGGACAATTAAAGATGTCGGATATTGTAAATACTATGGTCGAAGAGACAGATCAATTACTGAACAACTTTTACAAATTAAAAATTAATATAATAATACTAGTTGTCGATTGGTTTATATATTTAAATTTATTTTACGCAACTCTCTTTAATAATAAATTTTATAATTTCTGTACACAGATTACACATTTAATAATTAGATAAAATAGCCAAATGACAGACAAAATTAAGTGATGACATAAATACCACCCAACGTTTCTGGGAACAGTTCCATTCGTCAGGTGATAAAAACTCAAGAGCCAGAAGTGACACAACCGCACAAACTAGGTGACAAGCTCAAAAGCTAATAACTTATTATATTTTAAAACGGATTTATTATATTTTCGGTTCTTTTCAGATATTCTTTTTTGCATTTAATTTAAGAGCATGAATTGAATTAAAATGGAATTACGTGATTATATAACAATTATATTTAAACCTTGTTCAATTAATGCAGCGTTAGTCCGTACAATCTGGATTTCGGAACGTACTGGAACGTCAAATTCCAGCTGAGGCGCGTGCTATGTCGAGCATGGCTGCCTATTTGCGCCTTTAGTTCCAGGTATAGGTCCCAAACGGTTCAATTTTATCCGAGGTCAAAGTAAGCATAGGCAACGCAAATAAATATTTTACGTAGTTACTTTCGTCTCAGGGACTTCAACTGTATTAACACTAGATTAGTTGGTTCCACAATCAACTTGCGTTTCTCTTAATTATTTCTCCTGAATCACAATAATTTTCCTGCTCTCTACAGATATCTATTCATTTCCAGCTAATAATCTTTTCACACCAAAAAAAACTGTTATGGCTTCAACGATTATAAACTAAGTCATTTTGTTAGCTCTTGAAATTCTTATGTACCATCTGGTGTTTACGTCTCTGAAAGTCAGCGCCAATTGTCAATTATAATTTTTATCAGAAAATTTCTTGAGGTAGTAGTGTTTAACTTCGAAGTCCAGCAAAGGAAAAATAATTCTAATTTCATTTATAACTTATTTATTGACCAGTGTAGAACGGGTAGTATACACTGTGTTTAATCACAAAAAATTATCACTAATTTTACGTTTTACTAATTAGGTATTTAAAGTCAAACACTTTATGGATATCTCAAATCAATAACGAAACTACATAAAAAATGACTGAATTCTTACGGTACAGAAGTTCAAACAACGTTGCTTAAAAAATGATTAATCTATTTTTGTCGGTACAACTCTTGGAACTGGAACTTTACTTAAAATATTTCCTGAAAAACCTTTTTAAGGGATCATAATTATGTGTTGAAAATTTTTATCAAATTTATTTAACCGAATTCGTTATTTTATTTTTAATTTATTTCATGTGGTATTTATTTTTGGTTTGTTATTTGACTACTTATTTACCTAACTTCTTTACGTTTAACAGAGACGTTTTATATTCATTCATTTCTATGAACCCGTTGTCACTAGGGCTCCGAGCGTGTAGTATGTTGCCGAAATACCTCCCGGGAAATTGTTCTAGTAACACCAAAGCCAACAGAAACATTGTAACGCTGTGTTTATTGATCGATAACATGACATAGAGGCAATGCAAGCGTCAAGCAAAGATGAAAACATGTCTAGCTAACTAATTAGTTAGCCTATGAATGAGACCCCCACAATTTCAATCGCCGAATAAAAAAAGACTTTCAATTGAATGATTAAACAGTCAACATAAAGAAATTTGATACAGACAACTTAATGTAACATCAAAGGAAGCTCGATAAAAAAAACATACTTAAGAACTTCATATTTGTGTCATAAATGAACGTAATGGGAAATGTGATATATTCTAACCATTAGATCAATTATAAAGACAAGGCTAATTACGGTTGTTATATATTTCTGAGAAGTGGAAATGCAAATACACAACGGGACTTCATGTTTGTGAACTGAATATTCAGATGGAATTTTATCTTCGATTCATGTGCACGTATGTATAGCGATTGGGATCGATCCCAGCAATTAAAACAAATGTATAAAAAAAGTATAACAAATAAATCAATAAAACAATTATTAAAGAAGAAAAATACAATCAAATGAAAAAAGTCTTAGAAATTTGTCCTTTCTTTAAACACTTTATTTCACTTAACTGAAGAAATATATAGACATAAATTTATTTTTGAGGGAAAATAATAATAAAAATACACTTCAATTCACGAATCTATTTAGACTCACAAACCTTCTTATTGGAATATTTTCCTGGAACACTGCTTCAGGAAAATTGTTCCACTCGCCCATCGATCTTTTTAAGACTGAGAATTTCCTTACGTCTGTTTTTTGCGGACTCGTTTTTAAATTTGTGATCATCTCTGCCAATGTAAGTTGGTTTTTCGATCTTATTCCGTATGCATTTCCTCCCTTTGTTCCCTGTATGATTTAAATACAGCGCAAAGTCTATCTTTCTTCCGTCTGGTTGCCAAAGATTCCCATCCTGATTTCTTTACCTTTTCTAACCCGTGACCAGGCCCCCGAATCCTAATTTGGCTTGACGTTTATCTAGGTCTTCTATGTGGTTTTTTCTATGACGATCCCAACAACTTGCACCATACTCGAATATGCGACGAACCAGAGATTTATAAGCAAGTTCTTGCGAGTTTCCTCTCCACTATGCTAATATTCTCATTACGAAATGTAATTATTTCGAGGCTTTCCGAGACGCATAATTTAATTCATCATTACTCCATATATTTCAGTTCAAAATTATTCCTAATTATTTGCAGCTGTTTTCCTTGAGGTATTTTCTCCCCAATTGTATTGTAATCCAAGCGTACGTTTGCTTGATATCTATTGAATGTAATTGATTGATCTTCATTTTATTTTCTTCAGACGAATTATTTAGTGCAACCAAATTGTTTTGTGAATCGAATTTATCCGAAACTTTATTGAGTTTTCTATAGGCGATACAATCATCAGCAAAACGTCTAAATTTTGAACAGATTTTAAATGGTAGATCATTAATGTATTGTAATGCTTATTAATTAAGGCATTAATTGTAATTGATAATCTAAATTGTTAGAGAAACATTATTGACGGCGGTCTAGGCCCCAGAACAGCAACAATGAAGGAGAGTATTGTTGTTTTGGCGGAAGAAGAATGCGCGCTCAAAATATTACGAGACAGGAAGCCAGTTCGCGTTATGATTTGGTGGAGGACAGTTCGAGTCTTCAGTCGGCTGTGCCGAACACAGATCGTTTGAAAATCGACGAGACATTATATTAAAATTTCAGTCTTGAGTTTGGCTGGAAGATTGTTTGAGCAAAGATTGTTTAAAAATCGACGAGAGATTATATTAAAAACTTCAGTCTGGAGTTGGCTGGGAGCGTTGGTCAAGTTGAAATAGAGGAGACCAAACATTTACATTTACGTAAGCAGAACTAGAAACCTGCAGTAAACTGGGCAAGCTGTAAGTGACTCAACCAAGCGAGGGAGAGACGAAGCAGGGGTTCCTGGTTCCTGATTTTGAAATAGAAACATTTAAATTAGAATCTGTGAGTTCAATATAATCTGTGAAAAAAAACCGTCACTGTGCTTTGAAAGTTAAAAGTATCCTGGGCAGCCGTAAGTAACAAGAGAACAATAAATTTTGAAAACCGAATTAAAAGATAAAAGTCAGATATCGTTCCTTTATTATCGATAAATAAATTGTTTAAAGTAGAATCCATCTTTTAGTATTAATGTTGTGGACAAGCAAATTTCGTCTATGTTTAGACGAGTAAATATTTCCTTTTAAATCTAATTTTTGTGTTCTTTAATTATTTTGAATTATTGCCGTTAACAAAACCCAGTTGAGACCCTGAGAGAATGAGATCTTTTTTATTTTAAATTGTATAATTGTTCAAGAAATAAAATAAATTTGTTTGTTGTTTAAAAATATAATCTTTTTATTTTAAGCTATTTTATTGATATTACAAAATGGCTACCACAACGTGGGCCAAATTAAAGACAGGTTTTTTTTAATTATTACAGTATATAACGAACAATATCGGTCCGATTACTGATCCTTGCGGCACCTCCGAAAGTTACATTTTGTTCTACTGACAGACGTCTACCTTTGAGTTCACCCGTTGAGAAATTCTTTGACCCAAATCACACCCGCCTGTCGATACTTGTCTTGTCTAGTTTCTCTATCAAATTGAGTGTGGAACGACGTCAAATTCTTTAGTGAAGATCTGTGATGATAGCATCTATTATCCCTCCTTTGTCTGTGTGTTATAATTAAAAAATAGATATTGATATTGAAGGTGCTAATAAAAAGAGGAAATTAAGTGGAATATTAATACCACACAACTTTTCTGCTAACGTGTTGCTTTCTCCAGGAGTTCAAAACCAAAGAGAGAAAACTGCATTCCCGTGTAGCCTTCTCCGTCTGTCCTTTACGGTTCTATATGGTAGATCTAATCTCTCAATTTTCTCCCTCATCCATGTGTGAAACAATCTGATAATCGTTTTAAACAGAGAAGAATAACTGACCTACAAAAAAAAATAACAAAATCATAAGATAGCTGAATTATTGCAAAAATATTTCCGTTCCAGGTAAAACTATAGTGGAATATACTGAAAATATACCAGAAAAGGTTTAATGTTTCACGGACAAGGAAATACATTACATAATGACATTATATTTAACTATAAATTAAATTCAAGCACTTCCAGTTCCTATCACATGGAAAAAAAAATTCTTATAATTAGAAAAATAATATTGGAATATAAGTAGAAACTTGGTACTGCTCAATATAACTTCACAATCGTTTACATTAATAATTCGTTATTACCGGCATTATGTATCGATACTATCTTCGATTTTTAACAGACACATACGTTTTTTCCTTTATAATTATTCTAAAGATCAACAACCAAGGTCTAACCTCACCATTTTGGAGAACCGAGAAACCTTTTACAGATCTTTGCTGAAACATTCATTTATAATTCAGTAATACCCATTAAAGGAAGTAATTTAGTCCGGGCCGTTTCGTTGCAGGTAATGGAAAGTGAGTTGACTGTGAAGAAATTCCGAGGTTAATGGATCCTGATAAAGCTTAGCGGAATTCTTTAAGGGAACAACTGTTGATTAGTGGGATGGAAACTTGTGCTTTATGAATCAGAAAGCTAATATCACAATTTATCTCCCTCAAAGAAAATTATAATTACGTAATTTTTGTCTTAATAGCAATATTTTTTTAAAAAATCGTTTCAGAGCTTCAACTTTCGATGAATTAATGTGCCATTAAATCTTCCCATCAAGGTATGTAAAGAAAAGATTATTAACAACACATACATTATATTTTAATAATTACATTATTTTCCGATGAATCTATTTAATAAAAAAGGATGCAGATTTGTATGTATGTATGTATGTATGTATGTTAGTATTTACGTTGTTTTTTATACAAATTTTATCGCGTGGACAGAATGCAACAAAAATTGGTATATATATTCTGCCAAAATCGAGAACCGGTACTGTGGGGGTGAGAAACCCCTAGAATAAACGTGGAAATAATTATAATTGAAATAAGTTACGAATTAGTGTTAAATTACTGCGCGAGACGATGACGTCATAAGTTTTCAAGACATTGACGCATCCTAAATATAGTTCTGTATTTCGTAATGAAATAAAGCAGAAATATTTTGATTGAATAAAAAGTAAAATTTTTTCCAGTATTACTCCATCGAATAGTAATAAAAAACAATACGAAACACTTTACCATCCTTGCGCAAAGTTAATTTGGAATAGTTAATTATCCCGTTGCATAAAAATAGCGCAAAAGCAACCGAAATTGGAGTGTATCGGGACATCTCGGGCAACGCCGGGCACCCAGCTAGTATTATAATATATAGATAATGAAGTATTTAATTAACACTAAAAATTAAGTGATATAATAAATACCACAAAATTATCTCCAATATTTGTTGCTTTTTTCAGGTGTTGAGTAATATAAAGAGGTTCTTGAAAGGTATTATGATTTTTCATCACAAAAGCAAAAATTTGTTTCAGAAACTTTGTGAGGTACTTATTTAAAAACTTTAATACACTCCAATGTTGGAAACAATATAATTTAAAGTGTTCAAATCTAAAAAAAATGTAAGATAATGTCCAAGCAGTTGAGGTAATATTTGAACAGTCAGTGAGGTGTAGACGGGCTACGTATAGGGTAATCCATATAATGGCAACTCCCCTCTTATAGCTTAGGAAAGGGGTTTGAAAGTGGGGATGTGGAAGGGTTAACTAGGTTCCCCGGGCTATGGTTTAAGGATCTTACCCGGCAATTCGCCTAAAAGTGATGCAGGGAAAGCCCTAGAAAAACCTGCATAGGTAGTTCGGCATTTGGTACTTGTCCCACGCCCTTCCGATAGCGGAAGAGTAGTTTGCTGTGGGGACGCAGCATTCCCTTCTCCGTGCCTCGACCAGTTTAGGAGGCAGCTGGCCGACTATTCCAATGGGAATAGCGGACAACTCTTACCGTATGCTCAAGGTCTGTGACCCCGGAACATACACCTCTCAAAACAGGCCGAGGTGCCTCGGCTTGTAGGAACCTTAGTTCAAAGCCGGAGAGGAAAAGGCATCCCCAATGGTAGCCCCTTCGTATCTCTCCTACAAGGTTCTGCCTGCGACACATAGCCCTCGCAGACATATCATCAGACGCCATAACCTGTTTGAGCTACGGGAAAATTAAAAAGTGAAAGTCTCATTGCTGGGACCTAGTGGAGGGAGGAAGTTTTTGCGGAGTAAAGTCTTTGTCTGTGGTGGAGATCGATAGAAAATGCCTCCATTGGGAGAGGTAGATCGAAGTTGAATTGAAGTTTAATTTGATGATTTCGACGCAGAGTTATTTAGAGAGTTATAGGAAGATGGAAAATGAACGCTGCCAATATTTTCGGTTCGGTGTTATATCCGGGAAAACGTAATAGACTGGTGCCTACGGTCAAAATATCTCGCGATCTGATCGTTATTTTGTTCACTGTAAAACTGACCAATTTCCCTGGTCAGAACATCTCGAGCATTGGAGAAAATTTGGAATGATCGAAAATGTTATGTAGAGCTTATATTAAACTTAGTAAAAAATATATCGGACAAACTTTGAGGACCATCGAAGAACGCTGCATTGAACACGAATAATTTATTCGTCTAAAACAACCTGACAAATCGTCTGTAGCCGATCATTGCTCTTTTGACACAAAATGTGTCTTTCCGACACTGTCAAATTAAAACACGCTGAAAAGTTGTACGACAGTATGATTTTGAAAGCCCTAGAAATTAAAATCCATAATAATCCTTTAAACAAAGACTCTGTCTTCCAAATTGGTAACGCGTGGAATCCAATTATGAAAATATTATGCGACATGGAAACACATGTGTCCTTGACACTGTCGTCAGGCGATCCTCAACGGCCAATAAGATCGCAGTATGGCATCTTGGAGTCCGACCCTATAAATACGGCGCACACTCACGTAGCGACATAGTCTGAAGACAGCGGTAGAGAATCACTGCAGAAACGTCAACATCGATAAATCTGAAACCTGGTTCTTAATCGTGAATAATTTTGTTAAAAATTTAAATTTATTTAAATACTTAAAAATGGAATATTTCATTAACTATCATCCTAAAATTAAATAATTATAAATTATTTAAGTAAGTAATTTAAAAATCTTTCAGTTGTGTGTTACTATAATTGGGTCTTCAACGTGAGGAAAATTAAATTTATTTAAAACAAACAAAACAAAGTACTAAATAATTATTATATTGACAAAAAAGTTTCTAATACACTACTTATCTTCCACAATCCGTGAACCTCATCATGTGTGCATTACAAATAAACTGAAACAGCGATATACAAATATATACGTAAGAGGAATCATAGAGAGGTTAATAGTAGTAAATGTTGCTGAGATTATTTGTTAACATTACTTATTTTAATAATAATTAATGAACAATTGGATTCAATGTTAAACATTAATCTCGCATAATATTTGATTTCATAATCTAAGTTTTTTACAATATTCCTATCAAAACTGTGGTTATTTTCTGTTGAAAGTAATTGTTTGCCTATTTTCTATTAATTAATTTAAAATTACTTAATTTTTAGGTTAAATCTTAGTATTTTAACAGAATTTTTGGATATATATATAATACCAGTATGAGTAACATTGTTAACTGATCTTTTAATATAAGAATGATATTATCGTGTGTGTAGCTGTTCATAAATTCGCACAGAATGTGTTGTGTGACTGTGCAGCGGAACTATCAAAAGCTGGAACTAAAAGGCCCTGGATTAGGTGGCGAAACGAGAAAAGAACCAATCAGTGAGGTACGTAAATTTTTCTGAATTGTCAGCGAGCCGTGATTGTGTTTGGCAGACACAAATTAAATTTACTGCAAAGTGGTAGCGATGTTCCATCACAGCCGCGAGCGTCACGAATAGCCCTGGAAATTGAATCACGGTCGTGATGTTTATTGCGCAACGCGATGTACTTCACTGGAGTAAAAATCCGCGGCCCAAAACCGCAATGAGAATAATGGGGGTAATGCAGCGTGTCATGGCGGTCGCAGTCAACCAGGCGATTCTTCACGGAATATCTATTCTCCCTCGTCGGACATGTTAACGTCTGTGTAGGAATGGCAACTGCTATAAGTCACGTTCTTGCACTATTTATATGGACTACTGAACCGACGCTGAACAAACACCACAACTACGCTCTCGCACGTAGATGCGTAATAATGAAACATATTTCGACAGACAAAGCGTAAGGATGAGCTGGAACTGATGAACTTGCGTTGCGGAAAATAAAATATGAACCAAATAACTATTTCGCATCTGTGTCTACAGGAATTGCAAAGTCTTGTATACGAATGCAACCCTTTATTCCGAATTCGGAAAATCGATATAGTTTTTTAATAATTCACACCAGTGCTATAAATTTCAAATAAAATATACGGTAATTCTTTAATTTATTAACGTATCACCTCAGTTTCAATACCCAAAGAGTTATCATGATTATTACTTATTTATCTTATAAATAAAAATGAGTGTTTGTATGTATGTATGTTTGTTTGTATATTTGTATGTTCCTTATACAAATCTACACCAGTCGAGCAAATTTCACCAAATTTCGTACACGTGTTCTTTACGACCAGGAAACAAACACTGTCGGGGTGAGACGCGTCTACCACCCCCAGAAGCGGGGGTGGATGGGGTGGAAATATTTGAACATGCTGAAACAGCTTAAATTTCAGTCGGATAAATATTTTTAGGAGTCAAACAAATTGATAGTGTTTCTACCTTTGTTATCTGAATATAATTTTCATCCTCTACACCCTGGGAAAAGGGCATCCTTAGGGTTAGGGGTGGAGAATACAAATCTACACCGGTGGAGCAAATTTCACCAAATTTCGTGCACGTGTTCTTTGCGACCAGGAAAGAAACACTGTTGGGGTAATACGCGTCTACCACCCCCAGAAGCGGGGGTGGACGGGGGTGGAAATATTTAAACATGGGAGGGGTGCACCTTTAAGTGTGGGCGTAGAATGCCATTACATAAATAGAAAGCAGAAACTATCGAGATTGGAGTCGAATTCTGGGTTATAGGTGTCACTGAGTTTAATTATGACATTTAACTTGCCGTTTAAGTCTCCCAAGCGCGAGTGTTCGGGGGTGGAAATTTTCAAACATGTTAAACGATCGATATTTGCTTTAAATAATTACTTCCTTTGATAGTTTTTATACCGATGTTGTTTGTGTATAATTTCAACCCCTGTGAGGGGAGAAAGCTTAAGGGTGGGGTGGAGGTCCGTTAAATGAAAAATCGCAAAAACAACCGAGATTAGAAGCAATTCAGAGACTATGAATGTCGCTAAGTCTAATTGTGACAACTTGGGTAACGCGACGGGTTTGGGAGGTGGTGGCCTGGGGAACAAATTTATAACGAACGATATATTTGGTGAATGACTTCAACCCCCTTCGGCATGGAAGGTGAGCACATTTAGGGATAGGGTTCGAGGAGCGTTACATAAAAATAGCGCAAAAGCAAACGAAATTGGAGTCATATCGGGGGTTATGGATAAATGTCATCTAGGGCAACGCCGGGCACCCAGCTAGTTATTAAAAAAAAAGTGGTGTTTCATTTCAGCAGAAATCAATGGCCGTTTATAAACTTTATTGTCTACAGACATGTAGAAATCATACCAAAATATTAAACCACTATTTTAATGCGTCTAAGACGTAATCATGAATTCATATAATTTAGTTTGATATTTTTCTTATTGAATATGAATACACTTTACGGATCTCCCCAGATTACTTGAGAATTAAATATAATTTACTATGGCGGACTTAACTTATCACCTTAAAAATAGTTATAGAAAATATTTAAAGGTTTTATTGTCAATATTTTCAGTATTGATTTGAATTAAGGAAAATAATTTCATACAATTGTATCTGTTAATATCACATCATTGACGTCCCTAGGGACGTGCATCAACAAACCTCGCCGTTGTCTCCTCAAGACGTAACGTCAGTACCAGACGACGACCCGATTTAGAAAGATGATCTTTACTGGACCACGGCTGTGCACGAAGTCACTTTTCTATAGATCTTTTGATCGATCTATTTGGGAAACGAAAAATCATGGGTAAAACCAATCAGATGTCTTATAAAATTTTAAATTTCGGGATACGTCTCGTCCCCACTACGCACTTTGTCTAAAACCAGGTGCCTGTCGGCTTTGTGCTTCTGCTCATGTTCCAGGGATAATCTTCCCGGCTCACTGGAACCATCGTCAAATTCTCAACCCTTACCAATTTCTCTAATAACTGTCAATGTAATCAAATATAATAAGTAATTATACATAGATTTTTAGAATATGCAGTAAATGTTTAAGAGTTAAGATTCCACATTAAGGTATGTTATGGAATGACATTAATGGCATCCGGATTCCTCAATAAAAGAATAATATAAATAAAATAAGATTCTCAGGCATATGTACACAGTACCCAGAGTTATATGCATAACATTAGTAGTGACGAGAATGCATGTTACGAAAATTGTGCTTTAATTGTGGTAACGACAAATTTGAAGAATCAAACGGAGAGATTGTAATATGAACGAGCAGATAAAATGCCGGAATAATTTGTCAAGAGGAGCGTATTATATAAAGTCTTTGTTGCAAGGGAACAGGGCACATTGCAGGAATATTGGATGTTGTTAGATGATCTGACAAAGTATTGCTATGGTACCCGAGAGACTGGACGAGGGGCAAGGCGGTGGCCATTCCAATGGTGGAAGAGCGAAATAAGGGAACGTGACCAGCAATACATGTAGCAGGATTACCACAAAATATACAGGAATGGAAGAAAAGGAAAGTGCAAGGAAGAATGGCAACATCCTCCAAAAATTGGTTGGGTCAAATTATTATATTCATGTACCTGTACACGTATATATTACATAAAGGAAAGTCATTCAAAAAAGTAACAACACAGAAAAAAAATAATTTGGACAACTGAATTTGTTACCGTGGGCGTCAATACGCATCATTTGCTTCTATGGATATTTAAAAAACGAATTGTTATTTTGGTTTAAATTAGATAACATGCCAATTCTGCGTTTGAGAACGTCCCTTTGAAATCTAAAATATGCAATTATAAACCGGTGTAATTCGTTGCGCTCAGCAACAAGATTAAATCTAAATGTTTCAGAGACATTATGGGCTTAAGATTTCATTTTCCACCCGACCACTTTATTAATTGAGCCGCTCTCTTCAACGGGCAATATATATATACGTAACATTCCCTCAAAGCAATATCCGCCTTTATCTTCAGATTTTCTTTAAATTAAACTCGGCTCCCATTTCCATACCTAACTAAGTTCATGAATAATAGATGTCTGAATATTTAGTGAGGTTAGCTTTCGGATTGAAGCCGCATTTCAAGAGTTTCCATTACATGAAATTTAAAGTTAAATACTAAAGGCCATAGTACACTCTGCGCACTCGGATGACATGCTGCCTTGCCAACCAGAGCTGCGAATTTACATATGAATTATACTTCATGGAAATGGCGTAATTTGGTTGTCTGTCTCCCTCAACACCAAATATATCCATATAGTTACTTTTCATTGGTGTGGAGGAAATATTTGCTCAGACAATAGCATTACTGGTTCCGGGCGCGTTGCGTGTTTACTCGACGCAGATGGTGCGTTCTCGATCCTTATCACTGACATAGGTAATTACATCCCAGGAATGGACCTTTGATGATGATTCCCTAACATAAATAATAATGAAGTTGAAAAAGTCTGTGAAATAGAATATTTTTGAGAATAATGTAAAGGAAAAATAATGGTCGACACATCCAGGGATGTCACGTAAGTGTTGCAACATCTGCATATTCTAGTTTTGAAGTTAATGAACAATTCTTTGTAACACAGTATTTTCTGATTTGGATTAAAAAATTCCTGGAATTAAGTATATATATTGTAGTGATCAAATTGATGACGATTAATTTGCCCCACGTTGTGGAAGCCATTTATATTATGAACAATATGCTATAGATTAATTTGCCCCAAGTTGGTGAAGCCATTTATGTGATGATCAACAAGTTAAAGTTAATTAAAAGAAATTATTAATAAAATATTATGAATATTTAAAGTGTTTTTTTAAAATTTCTTAAAAATGCTCATTATTAACCCTATCTTTGTCCACCGGTCTTGGATCAAAATTTACAAAACTTTACTTTAATTACTTACAATTTAAGTTGCTCTAGAAAATACAGATCAATTTACAATCCAATATGTTGAAAATCTCTTTATCTCAGGGTCACTACTGGGTTTGATAATTAGAACACAATCAATGTATAATCTGACAATTAACAATTCTAAATATAAAAAAAATTAACCTAAAACAATATGAAATATAAGTGGAAAGAAAGCTGAACGAATTGAACTCGAAACGAAATCTGACTCTATCCTTTTAATTATCGTTTACAAATTTATCAAAGTTTTGGTTACTCACGGATCGTGTCTGGTACCAGATCTCTCTCTTGTGTCTGGATAACTAACACACTAAAAGGCCATTTTTAGTTACACTGAGTCTACTTCACTGCAATTTTAATACACACGCTAGAATTTCTCGTCCTCAGCTATCTGGAACCTCGGATGAGCCGCCCCCTCTGGTCTGCTAGTGGTTGTCGGTCCCTCAATGCGAAAATTGTTCCATTATCGTGAATCAACCTTTTGCTTCCCCGTTTTGCAAATTGTTATGAAAATCTCTCTGTACACCTATTTGCTTGCTTCCATACAGGAACTCGCGATTTGCAATTTATATTTGCAGACTTTACTGTTTGATGCTCAAAGAGACCTGAACTGTATTATACTTCTCGTATGCAGATTTTAGACTTTTTGTTTGATGCTCTCTCGACCCAGGCTCCGTACAAAATGAATGCCTTTCGCCTTTCGGCTTTCCGACAAAGGAAAAGAACTCGCCGGCATTGTTGTCTTTGGTAGCTCGTACCGCTACAATTCAATTTTTATCCGCTACAATTTAATTATTTAAAAACAATTAATGGCCTAATTAATTTGCATTACAATATTCATTCACTAATCGTAAACGACCGGGCTAAGTTAGTCCAATTAGCCGTAAATATTGTCTTCATTATAGACGTCTGCTTGTCCATGACATCCTCATTTTATAATGAATCAAATTACGTTTTGCTTATTGAAATAAGATTTTTGCATCGATAAAATCTCTTTTACGGACTACACCACGTGGAGCCCGATGACGTCGCAGGATTTACAGTGTTGCATATAAGAAAATAAACTTAAAAATATTACCTACTGTATTATATATTACTTATTAAATAAGGTAGGAAGGAAAAAAGTTATTTTGTCATGCGTTCACGTGGGTCCCGGTCTAATATTGTGATATGACGGTACTCTAAGCAACTGAAAAACATCTAAACCTGAAAATATATTATATACACTTCTCATCTCATATATTTCTGTACAATTTACATTAATAAGTTTATAAAAGTACAATGGAGTGCTTTCTTGGTGGCAAAAATTCCACATGTTACATAAAAAAACAGATGAAATGTGCCCAGAATCGTAAATCTAGATATTTCAAAAGAATGGTTTAATTAGTAACAAAAGCCTTGCCGACGCGACGCAAGAAACCCCAGAGATGGTCAAAAATAACTATACCAAGTGGTTAAAGGAGTTGAACGCTTATACATTTGCGGTGGTTATTAAAATGTGTGTCAAATTATATACACAAATGTAAATTTATAAGCAAAATTAATTTAAATTACAATTTAAAATAACCTAAAAAAGTAATTATTTCATTTTTCTCTATGCAAAGTGCGTGCCATTGTTTAAATTCTATAGCTGGATTTTTAAAAAGACAAATCTCTTTTTTAGAACACCTTCACAAAAATTCAATTTCATTCCATTTAATAAGATATGTAACGAAAGAGAAATTGTAGGTATGTCTTACATAAGCACCCAAATTCTGGTCAATATTTCCCCATGATGGGTGTCTTCAGGAAATGAGGAGGCGGCTTCCTCAGCTCCATAGTGAGTCGAGTTTCCGAAGTCAGTATTTTCCTTGCTGTACCTCTCCTTTTCTCATATGAAGAGCCTCCCGAGCCTTTTACCGTCGCTTTTTATCAGACATTTCCCCCACCTGGGATAAACGTCCACTCCATTCATCACGTAGTCTAGTTGTTTATGACCAACTGAGGTTTTATCGTAATTTGATATTAATGTAAACTATTCTTTTGAACTGTGTACGATAGCGGGAACTTTTCATCTGCATTTTCGACCAATAAGGAATTATTTCCACACTACCGAACGGTTCTATTAGAAAGAAGTCGTGATGGTGGAAATATTGTAATTACTATGTAATCTATCGGAAATACTACACATAAAAATAACTGAAAACAAAATTAATCAATAATTATTTTTAATAAGCAATAATTATTATTAAACATTATTTTCTAAACATAACTTTTGGTATATTTTGATATCGGAAATTATTTTCTAATAATAGACAAATACCGAAGGTTTTATATTTGTATTTCAGTCTCAACAAGGTCACCACACAGCAAGACAGCCGAGTTTATTAATGTTATATATACCGTTTAAAATTTTTTACTATTTTTGGATTGAAGAAAAAATATTATTCTTTTCTTCGTTTTTTATTGTCACTTGATTATTGTGTTAGTCTAAAAAAATTTGATTAATATGAGATATTATTTTAAGTGATCAAAATTGTTAATTTGCGTAATTTCTCCGTTGAGTCACAACCTGAAAAGATACAAATATGAAGCGAACGTTGTTGATATTTTAAACTGATTTTTTAAGAAACAGTTTGTTATTGGTCATAAACTGCATTTTATTTTATATAATGATAATAATAAATGGACGTAAAAAGTATTAAACTCTTTTCATTGGTTTCTACTCGTCTTCCCACAGTGATACTTTCTTTTCTCCATACTCCAATTTTATTTTATTACTAGCTGGGTGCTCGGCGTTGCCCGTGTTGTCATACATCCATAACCCCCATTTGACAGAAATCTCTTTATGTAATGCCACTGTTGGCATGATTGAAAATTGCTACCTCCGCCCAGCTCCTCCCAACCATGCCCACCACCGCGCGTAGGTTGTCAGCGACATCCATATCCCAGGAGTCGACTCCAATATCGGTCGTCTGCACGTTATTTTCATGTAACGCCCATCCAAACCCGACCCGTAAGCGTGCGCCCCTCTCATGCCGACAGGGGTTGTAATTATACACAGAGAACATCTAGAGAAATATAAATTATATCGACCACGAAATATATTTATTCAACATAAATATCGGCCGGTTAACATGTTTGAAAATTTCTACCCTCGCCAACCCCCGCGCCTTGCTCAGGTTATCATAAATAAACTTAGCGACATTCATAACCATGATTCGGCTCGAATCTCGGTTGATTTCACGTTATTTTCTTGTAACAGAACTCCACCCCCACCACTAAGCGTGCTCCTTTCCAATGCTGTAAGGGGTTTAAATTTTACACAGATAACATCAGTATAACCGCTATAAATCTATTTGACCTCTAAAACTATTCATACGACTTAAATTTCCGCAGTTTTAGCATGTTTGAATATTTCCAACCCCGCTCCGTCGTTTCTCACCACGAAAGTGTTTCTTTCCTCGTCACAAGGAACACGTGTACGAAATTTGGTGAAATTTACTCGACGGGTGAATATTTATATGCGGAACAAACATACCAACAGACATGCATACAAGCATACATACATACATACAAACAAACACACTGTTTTATTTATGAGAAGATAAAGAGCCGGAAGCAGGAAAATTGTAAATGAAACACAATATTTGTAAAATTGTCGAAGCATTTCACTAAAACAGATGAAGTAATGGATACCAACGTGAGAAATGAAAAATAGCCTAAGTAGTAGCAAATGCAGCCAGAATAGCAAATGCTACAAATGAAAGTAAATGTTTCTTTATTATACGACCATCGTAACAATGCAATTAAAGTGGCATTTTTTTTTAAGTGATTGCTTTCACGAAATTCCCTCCGTGGTTATCTGAAATGTTCATACGTAACTTTATTACATCGTCAGTCGCTGTGTCATAATTGCTATTGTCTAACGATAAATGGTTCATTACCATAGTAAGTTAGTAACGTGGCGTTGTTTACATAATGACATTCAGATTCGGGAGTCCTGCTAAGTTAGCTTCGCCCGTCGGCAGTTTAACCGTAATGGTCGTATCTCCTTCGTCAATTAATGGATGAACAGAGTAGAATAGTGTGAAGCCTCGGCGGCCGTGATTTCCGCGAATCTCATCATTCATTAGCAAGAGTTTAACGACCGTGTACTTACCGACAGTCTCCTTAGAAACTAACGAAACGTAAGCGGACAGACATGGGAATAAAATCAGAACTTATATGCTGAGTAATGTGCTGACCTCCGTGTACAAAGAGAATATCCACACTTTTTTAGTATTCTTAATATCACCATCATATTCACCCAGTTAACGATCAAATTTGATGGACGTTATAATACCCATGTGAAGAATAAAAATTATTGCACTCTTTTTTTTGTATCTAAATAAAATATAACTTAAACTCCTCTGTCGGCAACTACGCGTATATTATTTATTCAGGTTAATTTATTTACTGCAGGTTTTAAACCTAAAACATCTTCGGTGGACATTAGCACTTTAACTTCGTAATAAGATTCATTACATTAAAAGTGGCCCAGATTTTATTTTCATTATGCACTGAAATATTTATCAGGATGCGTCAGTAAATGAAAGAAAAAAATAAAAGAGTAAAATTAAAATTATGATAATTACATTTCCAAATTGAAATGAATTATTTACGTGCTATATGCTAAATTAAATATTATTCGTCATTTGAATCTTGTGCGCCTGCATTTTGGGCAAGATTATGAAAGGTCCAGGTATAAAATGAGGTTAACGAAAATCATTTAAAATATCCGTACTAGAAGTTAACAGGATGAGCGGATGTCAAAAGGAATTATAGCTAATGACTGTAAAAATATTTATAAACGGGTAATCAGAGGAAACAGAAATACGACAGATGTCTCAATGGTTTATGAGTCGTTGGAATTTTATTTCTCACGAGGGAATCGTTGGAACCAAAATTTATGTATTTATGGGCGGTAGATATTGGAAAAAAATGTTTGCGCAGAATGAATTTATTAACAAACTACAACTTAACCACTTCATCCTCAACTTTCGTTGGTCATCTTCCTTATTTAATAAACTAGCTGGGTGCCCGGCGTTGCCCGGGTTGTCATATATCCATAACCACCGATTTCACTCCTGTCTCGGTTGCTTTTGCGTTATTTTTATGTAACGCACCTCGACCCCTATCGGTAAATGTGCTCACCTCCCACACCGAAAGTGGTTGAACTCATTGAGCACAAAATCGTATCATTCGACGTATATATCGGCCGTTTTAACATGTTAGAAAATTCCCACCCCCGCCACGGGGTAGATGTGTATGCCGAACATACATATATACATACAAACAAACCGAAATTTGCGTGCAAGGATATACAAAACTTTAAATATAAATTTAAGTCTATCGCTTTTTTTCGAAGTTTAAGGCTTTTCGTTTCTGTTCTTACGACTCTTCTACGGCTTCCAACTGTCTGGCTTTGATTTGAAGACTCCAAATCTTATTAAAAATCTCAAGGACCTGATTTTTTTGGTTGAATCTGCAGCTTGCAAAGTAATTTTAAACGAGCATAAATTTAGTTGTGTTTTGCTGAGTTATTTTACGTAAGGCCACAAATACGTAGCAATAAGTGGTCGTGTTTGGAAATAAAATTATATTAAGTAGCATACGAGACATGTTTAGAAAGTAAGTGTAATATATTTTTTTTAAAAAAAAAGTGCATTTAAAAAAAATTACAAAATATTGTTGATACACTTGTTGAGTATAGCCATCCCGTTCAATTCATGTGGTGAGCCGTGGCACGATCTTCTTTATATCCTTCTGCAAGAACTCTCCCACCAGCTCTTTTCCCTCTTCAGAACCTCTTACTGCACCTCCGCGTCAGTTGAAAATTTAATTCCACCCATGTGTTCCTTCAGTGAGTTGAAAAGATGATAATCTAGATAATCCAAGTCAGGTGAATCAAAACATTCCAACCAAATGATTGCTAAGGCTGTGTGAGGACGGCCGTTTTCGTGCGACAAGCACACTCCTCTCGTCAGAATTCTCCTCCTTTTGTTTTGAATGTTCCTTTTGCGAGTTTTAGGGTCTCACACTATCGTTGCGCATATAATCCCTGAGGCATAAATTCGACAAGAGTGATGAATTTTCGGTCCCAAAACACTAAGGCCAGGATTTTTTTTGCCAGAAATTGAGGTTTTGTCTTTTTTGGCAGATAAGGATGGGTTGTACGCCACTCTGACGACGGTCTTTTTGACTCAGCCACCCACGTTTCATCTCCAGACACAATAGACAGAAAATCCTCACTTTCAAACTCAAGGAAGCAAATCACAGCACGTGGCTCGCACATGGCGGGATTTCTTACTGACAGCATTCACGCAACTGTACAATACAACGTGAGTTTACGTTCTACCTTGTTTCTACGATGCTCGCTCTGTCGGGAGTTCCTTCCCCTCTACCACTCAGTGTTGCCAACCTTCAAGAATAAATACGCAGAGGTCACCATACACCATACACTTCCTTTCTAAACATGCCTCGTTTTAGGAATCTTGGTTCGAGTCCCGGATCTATCCAAATTTGTCAATCATAATCTGATAATTCACTTTCATAACCTTTCGAGCTGAACTTGTTTAAAGCATTTCTTATGTTGTTGAATATTCTTCTGATCTTCTTCATCTCCTGTGAAAATCCCACGGAGGCGGCATCCGTGATTGATTCCCTCCCACTGTATGGGAATGTTCCACTCCGACGGAATGTCAACACGTCATTGTCTGGCCTTGAAGTTAGATTCCTACACTCTTCTACTTTAGAGAGGCTTGGCTGAAGGTTTCAATGGTGTTTACTGTTTTTAATGTTGCAGGCCACGACATGTTTGAGCGAGCTGCCGGATGTTGCTCCTCCGTTGTTCTTGCTGAGGGCCACCAACGCCGTTCACGACGTTGGCAGATGTAACGGCCGTCTTCCTGCAGACTCCTCCAGCAGCAGCAGCAAAGGAGACAGCTCTTCCACAGAACACAAAGGTGATGCACATACACGCTTTACATTAGCTGGTTTTTAATTACAGTATCGAAACGTGAGTCGACTTCAATGTAGATAAATAAGCGGCTCAGTCTGTTCAATTACGAAGCTATAATATTATCTTAGGATATGACCAAGGAACGATATCTTATCAAGTTTATATAATCAGGTTGGCCACTTTGTGTAATTTTAGGTTAAAGCTAAAGGAATGGATTACAGACCAATGATTCTTCCTTCCTTCATTCTGTTGTGTTGTGCAGAATGGAATGAATTTAATTCTATAACCTAGTGATTTACAATACGAATATTTTTTCAGTCTAAGTGCCACTATCAACGTTAAAAATAAAACCAGCTGAGGTATATTTATTAGATTATTACATAAAATAATATTTGATGAAGCAATTTGATTTAAAACGAAATATTGACTAAATTAAAAAAAAACTAACACTCTGTGATTCCAGTAAGATAGAGAATACGTTTTTTTGAAAAGTCTGGTGATTTTTTATGAAAGAGCGGGAAATTTTTCTTTCGCGCCATTCTTGGAAAACAATCCTTTTATATATATTCCTATAAGTTTTAAACATATGCCAGTCGCAGATTATTATTGACAGCCTTCTGTTGTGTTAAATGTGTAGAGACCTTGGACATACGGTAAGAGTTGTTTTTCTTACAATTGGAACAGTCGGCCAGCTGCCTTCAGCTGATCGAGGCACGGAGAAGGGAATGCTGCGTCCCCACAGAAAACACCTCTCCTGCTATCGGAAGGGCGTGGGACAAGTACCCAATTCCCGACCTACCTAATGCAGGTTTTTCTAGGGTTTTCCCTGCATTTCTTTAAGCAAATGCCGGGTAGGATCCTTAAAATATAGCCCGGGGGCCGTAGTTAACCCTTGGATACCTTCCTCTGCCCTTCCACATCCCCCCTTTGTAATGCCTTCCTACGCTATTAAATGGGAGTTGCCCAACGTGGATTACCCTCATGTAGCCTGTTGCCCTAAAAAAAAAAAAAAAAAAACTTGGAAAAGGGTACCACCATAACTGGGCTCTATTATTTTGCTCTATTGGATCATTTAATAAAGGGTGCTGATTGAGAAACGACCAAGATTGGCGCGCAAGGAAGTGCCGTTTCACCAGGACATGTGCCAGCGCACACAGCAGCAGTCTCAATGGCGAAAGTGTGCGAGTTATGATTCCAATTGGTTTCTCATCCATCCTATTCTCCAGACCTAACACACCAACTGGCAAATTTGGTGGGAAGAAATATTCATCAAAATGAAGAAATGATCGAAACCTATTTTGTGAATGGATAAAAAAAGTTGTAAAATCGCTGGTCCAAGTGTACAGCCAAGGAAGGGGACTATGTTGAGAAATAAAGTAAGTTTTCCATAAAAATTTATTTTTCGTCATATTTTTACCAGACTTCTCAAACAACCCTCGTACTAACACGCATTCAAATTTTAGTCGATGACGCCATGTGCGTGAATTAACCCTTTTATTTGGAAAAGTTTGTAGTAAATCCCGGTGTTATTTATGCAAGGATGCGGTTCAAACAAGCAACTCTGAAAGTTTAATTGATAACCGTGGAATATTGGAGGTAATGACCTAATAAGTTCATGTATATATAGAGTATGTATTTGTCTTAGATAATTGCTCCTAGGTTGGTTGTAACTCTTGTTGTTGTAACAGATGGCCATGCAGTCACGCGTACGGAGAAATTTTGGTTCTGGGAACAGAGCAGATTGTTTGCACAGATGTTGTAGGCGTTGGGAAGCAGCGTTCTGTCTTCATACGAGCATTTACTCGTTCTCGTCTAGTCTCCAAGTGTGTTATATTAAATACCAGACCTTTTGCGATAATTACACCGCGGTGAAAAAGAACTTGTGTTGATGTTTATGCAGATGACAGCCCCCGAGTCTCGGCGCTCCCAGGGGTGGAAAACAAGAAAAATGATCCTCTAGAGATAAAATCTACATTCAGAGAATTCTTCGAAAAATCATCAAACCCAAAATATTTGTTCACTGATTTCAAATTTCAGAATTTTGGTGGGAAAATATTTTTAATATAATATAATAAAAAACATCGGAATTTTCAATCTGAATATTAAGTATGGCAGTGATGCAGAAACTCATTATAGAAATTCTTCCGGTATTTCAATGCCTCTGTTCTGAATCTTCCCTCTGTCGCCAAAGCCGATCAGGGTTTTTAATATTTCGAGACGTCAGTCTCTCACAAAACTCTAGTAATGCTAACTTTCTTTATGAGTTTACTATCACGACAGCTGAATAATGCTATCAGAAAAACTACATTATTAAATTTCTCAAGGATACAAACAATCGTATATTGATCATTATAACAAAATTAATATATTCGACAATTGGTCAGAAAAACGATATTTAATGTATATTTAACTTCAATACATTTACAGGGGTGTATAAAGGCTATGTATAGGGTTGTCCACATAGTGGCAACTCCCCTCTTATAGCATAGGAAAGGGATTTGAAAGGGGGGATGCGGAAGGGTGGAGGAAGGTAGCCAAGGGTTAACTAGGGCCCCCGGGCTATAGTTTAAGGATCATACCCGGCATTCGCCTAAAAGTAATGCAGGACAAACCCTATAAAAACCTACATCAGGTTGGTCGGGCATTTGGTACTTGTCCCATGCCCTTCCGATGGCGGGAGAGGGGTTAGCTGTGGGGTCGCAGCTTACCCCTCGCCATGCCTTGGCCAGTTTAGGAGGCAGCTGGCCGACTATTCCAATAATTTTTTTTAGGGCAACAGGCTACATGAGGGTAATCCACATTGGGCAACTCCCCTTTAATAGCATAGGAAGGGATTTGAAAGGGGGGATGCGGAAGGGTAGAGGAAGGTAGCCAAGGGTTAACTAGGGCTCCCGGGTTATATTTTAAGGATCCTACCCGGCATTCGCCTAAAGAAATGCAGGGAAAACCTTAGAAAAACCTGCATCGGGTAGGTCGGGCATTGGGTACTTGTCCCACGCCATTCCGATAGCGGGAGAGGAGTTTGCTGTGGTGGAAGTATGTATAGAAATAGATATAAGAATACCATTTTGGCTGCAACTTGGTAGGAGGATATTCAATGAAATTTCTAAAAAATTTAAAATTTATTTACGGTGATAAATATATTTTATTTGGAACTTAATTTCATTTATTACACTTATAAGAATATAAATAACTGTAATATTATAAATAATATTTTACCTTTAATAAAAAAAAATAATAATCGGTAACGCGTGGAATCCAGTTATTAATATATTAAGCGGCATGGAAACACATTTGTCCTAGACTCAGTCGTAAGGCGATCCTCATCGGCCAATCAGATCGTAGCAGAGAGTCATGGAGTCCGAGCCTATAAATACACGCAGTGACATAATCTGAAGACAGCGGTAGAGAATGACCACAGAAACGTCAACATCGAGAAATCCGGATCTGGTGCTTATTAATTATAATAAAAACAAAAATTAAAAAAAATACGTCTGATTGAAAATAATGAATAAGAAAGACAAAAAAGGGTAATATAAATACCACACAATTAGTATGGTATTTAAATTACCCTTTTTTGTCTGTATTTCCTATCTTTCTTATTCAATAATAAAATTTATTATTCATTATTATGATTGTAAGACTTTAATGAATATGTTCAGTTTGATTTTATAATTTTATTATAAATTTTTTTCCTAATTGAATAAAAAATGGTTAAATTACAAATTGTGAATATTCATAAATGTTTTGTCAAGTTCAACAATGTAACCGCTTTCTTAACTTTTACTCGATTTCATTGTTCACGGCATTTAAGTTGTGCCCATGATGGCTCCTATAAATTAAATTCCGACAACAGTACTATTATAATATTTTGTAATTGTTTATATTTGAATGAAGAGATTTGAATAGTTGTAATAAAAATGTAAGTTAATTACTAGTTACTTTAACTTGCTTTTGTTTTTTTTGAATGTTTGTGACCAATATGTAATTTATCAATAATTTTGTAGATGTGCTTGATGGAAATTATTATAAACTGAAGAGGTCCTCATTCCAAGGACGAAACGTCTTTAATAAATTAATAAAATAAATTAATGTTTTCGTATTAATATTTATTAACTTCATAATTGTTTTTGGTACTGAATGGCAATCATATTTTATTTTAAATATTTATATTTTAACTTCGAAGCATCAGGAAATTTCTTACATTAGACTTATTTCATCTTTGATAATTCATTTTATCTCATTTGTCACTTGATGAGTTCCCAATGTCGGGACGAAACATTGTGTGTCTAGATTGTATACAAATATAATTATTGAGCCTAACTATTCATTAAGTATACAGTTTCTCACTGACTGGTAAGTATATATATATTTTTTCATTTAACCTCAGTATACTCAGCAAATGAGAAAGTGAAATTCTGTTATTTTAGTTTTTTATTAACAGGTAAACTAAATAAAACATTGAAATAATACAACTGCAGAGATTTTATTCTGTTTCGTACATGAAAACCAATTGAAGTATATCAATAATGGTGATTTAATTTGAAAAATAATGCTATATTTTGATAAATGATAATTTCATTACATAACTATAAGTTTTCAAATGGTATGATTTGTATTTGCAAACCAAGGCATTCTGGTTTCGGGACATTAATTATATTTATGACATATTAATTATTTATCCTAACTTTTTCAATTGAAATTTACTTCCGTCCATAGTTTATTTAGCACGTATTTTAAGTTATAGTTTTGCAAGTGTCTGTATTCGACTTTCGCATGTTCAGTTTGTTTATGTTATGTAGTGGCACCGCGTAATTAAAATTCTTTTTATTATAGAAACTCTGTTTGTAACAAGCTTCCGTGCTTTCAATCGCAGCCGTTATTTCGATCATATTACTAATGTCAAATACAAATTAACTAATAACAAGTTTATTTTTCGATATCAAAAAGAATTAATTTGCACTACATCGTTGAAGTTGGTCCAGTTTCTTCTTGCGTGGTTTCACGAAACGGTAATCCCAGGATTGTTTTATTTATTCTCTTTAACAATATATTTCATTTCATTGTCTAAGATTATTGATAAATATAACCATATATTAACGATGTATTTAGTTAATACGTTCCGTTTGATTAATGCTCTTTACAATTCTCTTTTTTTGCGGTAAACAAACCTGTTTTAAAAAAGTATTATTTAAGTAGCAAAAGAAATTATGATAATGAATATAATTATTTTTCAAATACACATTTCATATGGTTATGACAGACATCTACTTTTACAATAAAGTTATTCGGATTTCCAACTCCGCAATAATAGAAATTGAGCGAGAATTTTCTCCGTTAAGAGATTCACTAAAATTCTAAGGATTGCAGAAACTGAACCATATTTGTGTCGGTACGTCGTTTTTTTATTGATGGCTTGATTGGCATTGAAATAAAATAAATAGAGCTTTTACTAAACATTTTATTATTTTAGTTTTTACTGAATAATGATTTTTCGAGTTCAATCACAGCATTTATGTTTAAAGAGGAACTGTAAGTTATCCAAACCGATGGACCCACAAGGCAGTGAAATCAAAGCCAGAGAATTTTCAATGCTGCACATTGTATGGGGGTCATTATCTAGTAAATAATGCGGTCTTACAACATGTTGGTTAACGCTAAATTCGAAATCAAGTGAGAATAAATTTCGTGGTCCGACATGCACTCAATTAGAGGGTTTTGACGGCATATACCAGAAAATGGAGGACAATATTTGTAAAAGACAGATATACAAAACTGATTGGATTGTTAAGTGTAACGTAACTTTTTAAAAGTATAATTATTACTATTTAATAATATTGTGGTCCAGAAGTACACTCACCAAATTAATTGAAGATTTTTTTTTTGAATTAAGTAAATCATCTCTGTACTCAGAGCAGAGTTGTAGCTTTCTGGGATAATACGGCCATAAAAGTTGACGCAGGGGTGACGGAGGTCTTCAGAAGAAATCATGTCTCCAGACAAAGGCAGAGGATTATGAGAGAACCCATGGCTCAGGAATAACGACCACACCTAATTTCTCGAAAACCGAGAGTAAGATCACGAAATTGTAAGATCGACGCAGATTCCCTGAGAAAAACCACGTGAAGAGGTTTCCACCCTCTGCTGAGAAACGAAGAAAGTCTACCTGGATGGTGGACAAGCTACTGAAAAAGAGCAGTTCCTATCGACAATTTGGAGAAAGAGTAAGTTTGGGAAGGGAGAAAGTGTAGGAGTGAAATGTAACAGTTCATATCTACAACTTGGAGAAGGAAGAAGTCTGGGAGGAGTGAAATGTGGAGTTCATACATACAACTTGGAGAAGGAGGAAGTCTGGGAAGGAAGGAGGAGAGAGAAATGTAAAGTTCTGATATACCTATTGAAGAGAAAGGAAGTCTGGTAAGAGAGAAGGTGAGAAATGTAAAGTTCAAATCAATCACTTGAAGGAAAAATGGCCCGACCGACGGAAGAGGAACATCGCCGATGCTGAGAACTATTACGCCGACGAAAGAAGAAGGAACCTAATCTAGAAATTTCCTGGGAATATTTTTCGGTTGCCCAACACGTCTACCTGCCTGCTGACTGCAAAGCCGAACATATGTGTTTCTGTCTACGACGGAAACAATTGACGTATACGCCCACACATACGAACCTTTTTGCTTATTTTCTGAGTCTCATTAAATCGCTCTGAGGATTGCAAATTTAACGCATTAATAATTTTTTTGAGTCTAGATGTAGTGGATTAAAGTAAATTATCTTAAATTTACACTCATGAGTGAGCAAATTGAAATTACTTTGGTGCTTTTAAAAGGACCCTGTTAAATTTTTGTGAATTTTTAATTTAATTAAAATTTAAAACCAATCATATATACTTTTTTAAAAAATAAAACAGCTTATTATACAATACATTCTCATTACGTTAAATGGTCTCTTTGTTTTCCAGTCATTTACAGTCGAAATAGAATTAATGTTTCATTTTTAATAATTTGTTGCTTTAAGTTCTTAATGTTTGACGTAGAGTTCAGAGATAATGGCGTTCGGGTGTTTCGAGAATAATTACGTGAACTGAGAAATGTAGATAGAGATGTAGACAGACATGGAATAATAGTAGACTGAGTGACTGGTAATTTGAATAAGTGATGTGGAAGGTAGAGGCAGAAGTTATGTGTCAATGTTTCAAAGAGTAAACACTTATGTTTGTCTTCAGGGAACCCGGATCTTCAGTTCATAGAGCATAGTAATTGTGAGTAATCAACGTTTACATGCAAGGACTAACCTGGATACCAGCAACAGGGAGACGGCCGACTGTGGCTTTCTGAAAAGTTACAAGCTTTTTAAAGTCAAGTTATGTAAAGTTTCACTGCTATTTTAAATTATCCATATTTATTCATGTGAAGTTTCAGGTTGTCCAAATAGTAAACTACATCACCTGACAGCCTAATTCTAGAATCAAACATGCATTCAGAAATCATTAGAATCTTCCTTAATCTCTCAAAGATGTGATGAATGTTCCAAATGTTTTTTGCCTAATTTTTCTAATTTAGTCTTCACCAACTATTAGTTTCCTTCACTTAACCTTTATCAATTATCCCGGTCGATACGATGCCAAAAGGTCAGTTTAAATTTCGACTGGCACTTCCCCAGACTTTTGTTCTATTGGTATATCCCGATGTACATTTGTCAGACAGGGACAATATCTCGATGGGTTTCTGTTCCCGAAACACGAATGTCAGAGAGTCGTTCTTCCCTAAGAGTTCGCGTTTGTTGGACTAGAGTTTTAATAAAATTTGGCATTCATCAACGGAAAGTTTGCAGAAGCGACGCAGCTAAAATTTCCTTTTCCTAGTATTTTTAATGTCAAAGCAACTCCCAAGTCATCATTAAATACGTAGCCAAATTCGTTACTGAATTTTTATTTCATGCGAACGAATGGGTGTTTCTACGTGTGTTTTCTGATCTAACCAAAATAATAATCCTAAGTCAAAAAGTAATAGGACGTATTTTAACTGACTTTTTTTAAATTCAAAATAATTAATAATATATTTTTGTAAATTATATAAAAGAGCCAAATGGCAGACAGAATGAAATTATTATTTAAATACAACACAACGTGTCTGGAAACTTTGTTCCTCTCGTATGGTGATTATAAACACGACACAACCGCAGAATCCAGTAGACGAACTGAAAAATGAAGCCAAAACGCAACCTTTTCTGCGTTTTAGCTTCGCTTTTGAATTCCTTGTTGAGTTCGTCAATTGGATTGTGCGATTGTGTCGCTCACGACTCTTGTTTTTAATCATCTGACGAAAGGAACAAAGTTTTCTGCAACGTTGTGTGGTATTTATATAATCACTTCATTTTTTCTATCATTTGGCTATTTTATTTAATTATTGTACTTTAAACATTTTCGTTTCAATAATAGTTTTGTATTTAACAACGTACGTTTCGGGCTGTGGTCCGACTGAAAAATTTTCTTTGATGTTATAAACGTTCTACAGCCTAATTATGATTATTTTATTTTTTGCAGCTAATTCTCGTTTGAATTTATTAATCAGTGATTTATAAAGTTTGCTTTTATTCCTATTACTTATAATATGTAAATGATTTAATATTCGTTTGGTAATGCAGTTTAGTAAATAGTTTTTGTGTTATTAAACAGTTTATATTTGATATATAATAGTTCGATGTCACTTATTAGGTCCACTAGATTTTTTTGGCATGTTAGTTGGTTAGTAATTGAATGAATGTCCAAGGCTCAAATTGTTGATAGTAAATATATTTTTTAATTATAAAAATTTTCCCTTTAAACAGGTTCATTAAATTTATCTTATTATTAGAAACAGTCGTTAAAATAAAATGTTATAAAGTCGTAAAAGTCTACGGAAGAGAGTGCCGCGAGTCATGGCTGTTTATAAGTGTATTATTAATTCGATAATTAATATTTGAAGGGGTATTAAAACACTTATTTTCACTGTGTCTCTTGTTATTTTGCCTGATACGTTTCACAACGGTGCCGTCTCTGTTAAACATTCAGTGAAATTTTCAAAATAGAATTTTTTTTTTAATTTTGTACTTACGCATTTGTGAAAATAATTTTGTGTTCTTTGGGAAGTATTTCTTTAGGGATTTTGTATTTCGTGAAAACGTAATCATTTCGGGATTTTTTATACGAAATATGATCTCTTTCGGGACTACGTCGCCTGGAAAACGTACGCCGGCCAAACGTACGGATCTCCCACCCCGTCCCCCAAAAGAGAAAGAACTACTATCGATTTCAGGCTGCAAGAGAGGACATCTTTTACAGACGCATTCAGTAAATTTATTGCGAAACAAGAAAGTATCTGAGAGGAGGAGGGCGCGTCCTGGCCAGGTGATCTGCAAAGAGCCGCGTCGAGATAATGGAGCGTCTTCAATCGACTCCCTTTCTCGTCGCTCGTTGATATTGGCCCCAGCAAGTTCTTGAGGATAATACCACTTTATGCTTCCCTCCAATCCACTCCATCACTCTGCCACGAGTGTTGACTGATAGGTGCCAATCCATAACCTTATCTTATATTCCAAGGCTCTTGTAAACAATATCGGTAGCGGAGAGTTTGCTAAAGAAGATAAAACATTGTGCGAGGTGTGTTAAAACCTGAAGGTAACCAAGATAGTTTCGTTTTCGAAAAATTAATGTGGTTATAATGAAAATAAGCAGGAACTTAGCACGAAATTTTCAATATTGAACCTAGACTGGAAATCTGCTTCAATAATTTAATTGCTGTTTTCTACTCGACAAAAACAGTATTTATTCTGCATTTTCTCTCCTTTAGTCATTAACCACCAATTTTCAATAGTTTCATCCACGTATTATATGCGTTTGCCAGTGAAACAAATCTGAGGTATCCAATCATCGTGTGACAACGAACAAAAATTAGGATTACCACTGAGAAACAAGTTTTAGTTTTATTAGTTCGATTAATCCTCTCGCGATGAAACAAAAGTGGAAGTGGAAGTGGAAGTAAAAACAAACATAAATAAGAAAACTACAAAAATAAGATATCAGATGTTAAGGAACCTAATTATAGAATACATAATATGAAGAGTACTTACACTGAAAAACACATAAATAAGAACATGGAGAAGTATCAAATTATTTTCGCAAAGATAAATATTACAGTATGTGTAATTATGAGATATTAGGTTAGAAAGAAAAATCTATAAATACAATTGCCTGCATGTGTGTATGTATGTTCCGGATACAAATCTACATCCATGGAGAAAAGTCCACAAAATTCGTTCACATGTTCCCTGCGACCAAAAAACAAATCCTGTGAGGGTAAGATAAGTCTCCACCCCCAAGGACGGGTGTGAAAATTATCAAACATGCTCAAAAGTCCGATATTTGCGTCGGATAAATATTTTTCGGAGTCAAGGAGATTGATAGTATTTCAACTGAAGTTTTCTGTACATAATTTCAACCTCTTTTGGCATATAAGAGGAACACCCTTAGAGGCGGGGTGGAGGGGGATTACAAGAAAATAAAGCAAATACGACCGAGATTAGTGTGAAATCACGAGTTAAGGATGTCGTTGAATTTAATTGACATTCAATTTGCCGTTAAACCCCCAGCGTCAGAGTGGACGGGGGAGGGGGGAAATTTAAAACATGTTTAACGGCCAATATTTTCGTTGAGTAAATATATTTAGATTCAAAGAGATGGATAGTATTTCTACCGTTGTTCATTGTATAGAATTTCAACCCTTTTCCGTATAGGAGGGGAGAAGACTTAAATAAATCATACATCTCTCAACCTGATCTGACTCCGGAAATAACAAAGAAATTAAATTGTGTAGGTCCCCTGGACCTAGCGCGCCTAGCGGATGGTTAACAAATAAATATAATTTTGCAATTATATTTTATGTTTTTTATAATGTTTGTTCTAAGCGCTGTTGACGTGACTTTTGATGCTTCTGATTGTTGCTCCATCATCGACATAACATTGATTAGTCAGCCCCTGCTTCCTTTCTGTCTAACTCCACCTCACAAAAGGTGGAGTAGCTTGCAACCTAACCCCTTATACAGATAGGCAGCTTTAAAGATTTCACAAAAAAAGATTGTAACTCTACTGTTTTTTGTAATCTCAATTGTTTTCTCATTCCAAGGCCTGTTTTTACCGAACTCAACATCGTGAATTATCCTAGACGATTTAATATACTTCAAATATCATGTCTAATATAATCGTGTCATTGTGATTAAACGAAATACATCTTCTTTGAATGTCTAGCTGGAGGCCATAGCTGTTGTAGAAGACGCTGGGCTGCCGGGTTCGTCCTTTGCCTTCTTGGAGCCGGTCTGGGCGCAGGTCTCGGTATTAGTTTGACCCTTGGGGTCACTGGTCCTCTCTCCTACCAGCAACGTCTAGACCTGGTGCGCAGAATTCTTAGGGATGTGCCACTTATCGATGGGTGAGTCGACATATGAAAACATAGTACGAATGTACCTTCGTGTGTAAGTTTTGTTTAATAATGGAACTTGTTTTATCAGTCACAACGACCTTCCGTGGAACATACGGAAATTCATCCGTGGGCAGCTCCATAGTTTCAACTTCACGGCTGATCTTCGCCAGGTTGAGCCGTGGTCAAGAAGTTCCTGGTCTCACACGGACTTCCCCCGACTAAAGGAAGGTCTAGTTGGAGCTCAGGTATGTTATTTTCATTCAACATTCCTTAGTCAATTTATATTTGTCTAATTTTTCCTTTACCATACCCTTTTTAACCATAAAATACTTTAAATTTATGTTCAGTTATGTACAAGCATCGGCACAAAACTGAGTGCCCTTTCTAATTGCAACACGCAACAAACATTTCATCCCATTCGATCACTTCAATTCGCAATGATAGAAAATTCCTCCTCCCATTTTATGACGTATAAACAAGTGCGCTACTACACGAACTTTTTCTCAATTTGTATATTCCCTTTTTCAATTTTTAGATATATGCCCCATTAATATACTAAATTTATATAAAATAATGTAACCTAACACATAACAACAATTCGCCAGTATAAAACTTATATTACATTAAAGTAAAATTAAGTTGTAACATTATCGGACGAATTGATTATTTAAAAATTGAAAGGCATGTTTTTTATTTATAACCGACATAAGGTTCATGATACTAAAAACAAAATATTTTTTTATTGAATTAAATATAGTCCAACACGGTATATGTAAAAATTTAAATGAGATATAATTTAATTTCTTTGAAATCAATTGTGTTCCGATAAGATGTGTTTCATTATAAAACATAAGGAAGCTAATCGTTTCTTATGTTTTTCATCTGAGACGAAACAGATCTGTTCATGATTTTATTTTCGTATAGTTTCATAATTATGTCTATCATCCTCGAGAAGAAAATCAACTACTGTATCCATTCTGAAAATTATTAAATTAGACGTAAATATTATTTAAAAATAGCTATATTATTCGAACAATGCACGGATGTATCCCCAGAATTATTATTTTCTTTTTTATGACGTACGTGGAATATGTGGGATACTGTACAGGATTATTATTATTATTTAACTGGGTATTATTTTTGACCATGAAAGGAGCCTTTCTGGACAAATTTCGCATACACACACACACACACACACACACACACACAGATATATATATATATGTTACCCAATAGGTACACTAACCATTTCGTAGCTAATAAAATTAATTTTCCAACTCCTTTGTTTTGGATGCTGTTAATATCTAAGCGAGGACTATTATGATAACAATATAAATCAATGAGATTAATTTTATTAGGATCTGCGTGTCACGGTTTGGTAAAATTGTCCAGATTAATATGAATTTTGTTATTATATATTACCCAATAAAATGCTTTTATTATATTTGTTTAATATTTTAACGAAACAAATAAATATATGTCAAAGTTGTATGCTTTTCAGGATAAATAATAAAATAAATATAAACTTAGAAAGATTATAATTTTTATGTTTACAATCGTAATCAAATACTTATAAATTTCATTCTAATAGGTGTTACTAGAGCCCGATCTTCAAATTCTCATTTTAAACAGCGCTAATAAAATTTATATTGTGCGTTATCCTAATGCCTTTAAATTTCTGAATATACTGTTAAGCAAACTATGTACGGATTTATATAGTTTTAATAGTCATCAATTATCCAATTTTCGTATACGAGTTATAAATGCACAAAGGCCAACATCAATGGATTTAAGCAATCAGAGTTAAGATTGATTAAAAAGTGTAAACTCAGTTCTGTTGTTACCCGACGGAAAAATTCCTGTACCTCGCATACTGGATGGAGAATACAGAAAATTTTGCGTTTCATAGTAAAACATTTCACTAATATTATTTAAAAGTTCAATGTAACTTTACTATTGTAAATATCATTTTTATTGAGGTTATATTTAACGCCTAAGAGACCTATATCAGAACGTCATCTTCCTTCAGAACTGTTTCCTGCGCCAACCAATTATTACGACGAAGAGAATTGAGTCGTATCATCTGAGTGACAATTACGCCGCAGCTCTTGTTTCTCCGAAAGCAATTCTTTCCAAACAGTCTCCGAAAAAATAGGAGTTTGATTTCTCATTTCTAGCTGGACATTCCAAATGCGGCCTTTCCACGAAAGAGTGAATCGTTATTGTACAAATTAACTTACTAAAAATGAGAAGAAAAATTGATTTAAATTTAATTTAGGAAATGCTTGCGTCGCCATACGTTATCGTACGACGTGCTGGGATCCGGATTCGAGTTGGCATCTCGTTCATGGCAGATACTGGCAGCCGTATACGCGATGTTTGGTTGGCTACGTCAAAATGAGCATTAACAGATTCCGCCAGATATTAAAGGAAACTTTCGACTCCAAGGCTAAACTCCAGCTTCACTTTCTCTCCTTTTAAATGAAAAAATTTAAGTGTGATTGAAAATTAATAATAAAAAGATAGCCAAACACAGACATAATAAGTGATAATACAAATACCACTCAACGTTTTTGGGACCCTTGCACCTTTATTCAGGTACTAAGAAGAGCCTAGAGCGACACAACTGCACTAGTCAGTTGACAACTCAAAAGCTGGCGAGTTGCGTCGCTCTAGGGTCTTCTTAAACATGAAGAAAGGGTCAATAATCCCAGAAATGTTGTGTAGTATTTTTATTATCACTTTTATGCATGTGTTTGGCTATCTTCTATTATTATTCTCTCTTTTTTCCTTAAATAAGATTCAAAGCTGATTCAATTTCAAATTCTAATCAAAGACTGCCCATTTCGTTCCTGTAATTTCCGTTTGAAACTCTCATCTCCGACTGTAGCCCAGCTTTGTGCAGTCAATCCCTTGTTCATTTTGGCCACTCCTTTATCTTCCTCTTACAGTAGCACCTTGACATCACGTGGTCCTTTTTCAAACCAAACATTTTCTCATCAATTCAGTTCCCAACAGATAGTCTTCGCTTCTTCTGAACGCTGTCGGCTGGGTACTTTTTCCAACGGTAATTATCTTTTTTTTTTCAAATTTCTCTCTTTTACCCTGGATTTATTTTGGCGACAACCAGACTGCTAATACTCTATCACATCGTTAAAGGCACTGGATCTGTGGACTTGCGACATCCCGGCGCCAAGGGTTTATACCTGCCAATGGAAATGAGCTTTCTACAAGTTTATAAACGCGTTGCCTGAGTTTTTCTGTTAATATTACAATTATTTGCGCTAAAAAATACGCCCGTTACACTGCATTAGATGTTATTTTATTTACAACTAGCTAGGTGCCCGCCGTTGCTCGTGTACTTATTTATATAAACTCGAAAAAGTATTTAATTGAATACTTAAATATATTCCTTGAGTATTTCAGGATATAATTGTCACTCAGTCTTCATACATTACGAAATATTACATTGATGAAATTGTTAGCTAGACTCACAACTAATACAGCGCGAAAATTAACTTACATTTTCCCCAAGGATGGTAAAGTAATTCGTATTCTTCTTTATTATCATTCGATGCATAAAATTATACTTTTTATTTAAAGAAAATATTTCTGCTTTATTTAATTCCTAATAATCTCCTTCGTTCGTTGCGTAGTAACGTCTTTCTCTCGCGTGACGTCATTGTCTCTTGGTGCGCAGTAATTTAACACTAATTCGTAACTTATTTAAATTATAATTATTTCCACGTTTATTCTAGGGGTTTCTCACCCCCACAGTACCGGTTCTCGATTTTGGCAGAATACGTATACCAATTTTTGTTGCATTCTGTCCACGCGATAAAATTTGTATAAAGAACAACGTAAATACAAACATACATACATACAAATATACTCCCTTTTTTATTATATAGATTGTTACTGAATCACGTGTGAAAGTTTTAACTTTAATATGGACTCTTTAAAGTATATGTTTTAATTATTCAGAAAATTCTGGCCTTCATGAACAGGTTTGCTCGTTACTTCAACGGATAAGACAGAGAAAGCGGTTGCATGGAATTTCCAGGAAACTTGCTTCACAACAGACAGTTTCCATCTTGGAACTAGAAAATAATACTTATACTGTTCAATAATAAATGAACAGTTAGAAATGCAGCAGAGCTAAAGTCTGCAAATGTGGAACATAGAAATAAGACCGTTGCGTTAATTAAATATTATGTGACGAAACATAGCTTTATGCAGTGTTTCTTTTGGTAAAATTATACTCAGTTGTTTGCTAAATTGAGAAAACTGAATCTCCCGTAGAGATAGTGTAGGATCTCTTAAGTTTTATCACACGTTTCTGCTTTATATTTCACTATTTACGAAAGTAAATGTGAGGAACACATTACAATGTAATGAACTTGTTCTGTCTGCGATCAATGGGTTTTCGGCAGCGTGAGAATTTATGTAAGGAAAATATTCATCTCTTAAGTATGTAGAATTGCGGAATCAAGTTTGATGTTTCTCGCGGTGCGAAAGTGTGGCAACCGCCTTTGCATTCATTTCTGCTCCTCTGAGAGCTCTTAAGCCCCGACGCGTGGAAACGTCCCATTTCTGGCTTTCAAACGTCAACTCTTTACTCATATTCAAAACATGTGCAAGAATTTCACTTCGTTGAAACCGTCCTCCTTGAGCTACTTAGGGAGAGTATTCCTTACATAGGAAGTATGAATGTGATAGCCACTAACTTACTTCACGCTGAAAAGAAAACCCGATGTCTACGTAACGAAATCGTATTAAAAAGCAATATGAATAATTTTACGTAAATCATCCTGCAGAAAATCGGATTCCCTTATAGATTGATTTGTTATTTATAATAATTATCCAAAGCGTGAAATTTAGTATTTTATCAAATTATTGATTTTATTAGAAAATGTTCATCTTTGCAATGTGTCATGTCACCAGCATGAAGCTATTATAACGGAAATTATCCGAATATTTTGTGTCAGTTGATCTCCTTTCTACATTGAACAATTACAATAAAATCTCAGAAAACAAAGATGCGTAGCACATCCGTTAGTTTAACGCTAATTTTAATTAGGCCCTACGTATAATCATGCATTCAGAGATACGAATAAAGCTAGGACATAAATTTAAAAAAATTATTCGTTACTAATGACAGAAACTTTTTTGCAATACTAAGATTACTTTATTGCCTCTTTTCTGTATCTTAAGTATTTATTTTAAGAGAAAACGTTTGGATTCAGCGTGGCTCAAAATTTTAAGCAATTAATAGAGGTTATACTCTTCGTATACATCGGGAGTGTCTGTAATATAAATATTAAAACACAATTACGTTCGCCGACCTGTGGAACTTTTCCTTGTAGCCTTGCAGCTCAAATGAAAACAAGATTAAAAATTTCAGCAAGAAATAAGAAAGCAAAGAAAGTAAGATAAAAAAAATAAGACGGAATTTCTCTTGGAATGAAATGTCAGATTGTATTGAGAAATACATTTCCTATTACGTTAAAATAGTCAGTTTTTAGTGCTTATTATTTACATTCATGCGTCAGAAAATTTTTCCTCAATTCATAACAATTGTTTTAATCATGCATTTTATATTTATTTTCTGAATTTTACTTAGAATTGGCAATCATGTCTTTAAGGAGCAAGATGTGCCCATCAATTAAGTATTTAAAGGCTGTGAAATTAATTATTTATATGAAGTTAGTTTTTGGTTGATACAATGATATTTAAAAAACAATTGATGACCTCATATAGGCACAATTTAAATTTTTTATTTATATTGTGATGACGTTTCGATACCATTTTGTACCATCTTCAGGTATTTTTCTACAGAGGAGGAATTTACAAATGATTGGATTTATAGTATAATTGCACAAAGGCAAGCTAAAGTACACGAAAATAAACAACAAACAATAATAATAAATTTTTAATCGTTTAGTTGGGCTAATTTATTTTATTAATTTGGCAAGTTGTTCCTTTAGCTTGCATTTGGTTCCTTTGTGCAATTATACTATAAATGTTATCATTTGTAAATACCTCCTCCGTCGGAAAATACCTGAAGAAGATATAAAAAGTATCGAAACGTCGTCACAATATAAATAAAAAAATAAAAAGTGTCTGTTAGAGATCATCAATAGTTTTATTAATTCAAAACAGACGTTAAAATAAAAACTTTTAATAAAATTTAAACGCTACGTTAAAAATTCCTGGTTTTGGGGCGGAATATGAGTAAAGGACCTCAAACAGTATAATTTGACAATTAAGAATTCGTATTTATAATAAATTGCGAGTCGAAATTTTTATATATGCGTACTGATCCTTTCCACGTTAGATTAATTTACGAAAGCAGATTTTTTACTAAGTTAAATTTTAATGACGTATTTTGACGGATCATCACAGATTGTATTATAGAGAAATTTTCACAACAGTGATAAAATCTGATCATTTCTTTAGTGGGGATTTCATGGAAAGTTAAACAAATTATATTATACTTAAAAGATAAATAAACACCAAGACAATTAAGAAAAAATGCAATTTTAATGAAAAGGATGACTCTAATAAATTATTTTTATTTCAACTGATTCAGTTTTGTTGTTAGTTGGCAGGACAAACAGCCAGGACTGGGTTGAATATTTGGAGCATTGTGTCGGTCAGTGTAAACAAACTATGTACAGCTTCAAATTGCGAAGAATCCAAGAGAAAAACACCATTTTTAGCGTGTTCAGTGAATTGCGACAAATGTAATTTAAGCGATTCTCCATTTGAAAGCTTTCAATGCGCCGCGCAATTTTGATTTTGAAGAGAAAACACGAAGCCCCTGCTCTGGTGACAGATTGCGGTCTGTCGCTGCGTGGTTTTCGCTATTCGATGACACGAGCATGTTACGCAGACACCAGCTGTTAAATTCCACTACACCAAAACGTCCGTGGCATAGCATTCACTCGACAGTAATTCAAATCCAGTAAGTGCTGACACGTCCACGCATGTCTGACACCACAAACAACTGGCTTAAGGGATTCACGGTTTATATCGTTTGCGGTAAGCCTTACCTTTAAGCTCGATGAAATCACTGGTCCGTTGTTCGCAAAACGATGATCTTCGGCCTGCAACAAGTCATGCATTCATCAATTAAAAACACTCGTATTCAAACATGTAAGCTAGAAACAATAATAAAATATTAAATACAGTTTTGTAGGGTAATAATGAACGATAAAATGTCATCAAAGAACAATGTTTCTAAACGACGACACACCCTCCCCAAGCTACCCACTGATCGTCACACTTTCAGACGTACTTTGCCTCTTTACAAAAAGTAAGCGCTCCTCCCGCAATACAACCTGGACGACACCGCTCAGCCTCACAAAGATTCTGAGAAAATAATGGCTAAAGAAGGATGCCACGCCCCTTCCAGACTGTTTGAAGAATAAAGATATGAATACTTTTATTCTTCAATATTCTACCGAGTTTCCTGAAAGAGAGCTTATAACTTCATTGTCATGACACGATTGGGCTACTCTGAATACTTCTGAGACGTTTATGGAACGACGTCGGTTTGCTTTTCCAATTCAATTTATAGCCAGTCGCCAGACCGAGGAAGAGCGAGTGTAGTGTAGTGTAAAATTTAATTATCTGGGGAAAATGATTAAGTTCTTTAAACGAAAAAAATATTTCATCATTTCTATTTTTCTTCTTATACTCCAACTAGTACATAAAGCTTTAAATTATCATAATTGACATGCCACATTATAAATATGAAATGAGACACAATATTTCCTCAAGTCGAAATGATTCGGAACACCAAAGTCTAATATTACCTAATCAGACATAAAAAGATTTCTGCACAAGTTCTCGATTCCGACACTAGATTTACTCAAAATTCAGTCAAGAAAATAATCTAAAAATATTATAATACAAATTATTTTTAACGTCTATCTATATAATAAAAAAGGATGTATATTTGTATGTATGTATTGTATGTATTTACGGTGTTCTTTATACAAAACATATCGCGTGGACAGAATTCAACAAAAATTGGTATACATATTCTTCCAAAATCGAGAACCGGTACTGTGGGGGTGAGAAACCCCTAGAATAAACATGGAAATAATTATAATTGAAATAAGTTACGAATTAGTGTTAAATTACTGCGCGAGACGATGACGTCATAAGTTTTCAAGACATTGACGCATCCTAAATATAGTTCTGTATTTTGTAATGAAATAAAGCAGAAATATTTTGATTGAATAAAAAGTAAAATTTTTTCCAGTATTACTCCATCGAATAGTAATAAAAAAACAATACGAAACACTTTAACATCCTTGCGCTAAGTTAATTTGGAATAGTTAATTATCCCGCTATCTTTGATAAAGCCAATATGGCGCCTTATAATACATTCAAATGTGTCGGTCGAAATTTATAAAATTTCATAATATAACGTACTATTGTATCCTGTATAATATTTCATAAGATAATAAGATTTGTCTAAGGTACGACTGCTGAATTATATGTTTGTAACTATAAAAGTATTGAAAATGACGTACGGAACTCCGAAAGTTTTTATGGTCGTTATTCAATTAATGCACTATCAGTCAAAGGTATGTACAGAAATAGGAACATTTAAATTGAATTAAAAGTACAATTAATTATACTTTACGCAACGTATTTCTATAAATTTGTATAAATGTAAACAAATTATTGCGTGCAATTTGTGTCGTGAAACAAAAATTTGAGGTTAGGATAGCAATATTTGTTTTCCATTTGGAAACGACGTTATAGATGTTCAATTTCTGAGAAATGAAGCTGAGCAAAAATATTTTGATTGAATAATAAGTATAATTAAATCTACCAATACCACATCGAGTGATAAATATAATTTATTATGAAAGGTTATACAATCCATGGCATTAATTTTATTTTAAATAACTTTACTTTTGACGTGGAATATTTAACTGGATCAGGGACCAATATGTTTCCCAATTATATCTTGCAATACGCACTGGAAGATACATAGAATTATGATACAAACAATACTTAAATGTTCAAAATTGATATTTTTTTATTGAAGACAGCGTATTTCGTAATATTTTGCATTAATTTTATACAATGCTACCAACTGCAGATTGCTAAAACCACCAAATAGTTTAATTTCAGATGGAAAAATTATATGTCTACAAATTTAATAATTGTTTTAAATAGTGTATGTATATCTATCTATCTATATATATTATATAAAATTGTCTTATACGGGTATGTATGTGTGTATACATGTGGGTATGTTCCGCTTACAAATCTACACCCTCGAGGAGCGTTACATAAAAATAGCGCAAAAGCAACCGAAATTGGAGTGTATCGGGACATCTCGGGCAACGCCGGGCACCCAGCTAGTATAAAATAAAAATCAGCAAAAATTTGTATTGTTTCTACACGAGTTAGCGGTTTATATAATAGTGATTAATCCTAAAATAAAAGCAATTATTAAATTCAATTACGTAAATTGTTACTATTAAATGATAATATAAATAAGTCAACTTTTTAAACAACAAATCTCTATAAGTATTTCGTTATAATTTCAGTTAATATTGTGACAGACAATATTATTAATTATAAATATGTGCAATCAAAAGTCAATAATAAGAAAAATATTAATTTAGAGCGTAAATGTTTTATAAATTATTATACGAGAATCAAAAATCAAAGTTGATTCCGACGGAACCCCATTAAATAATTTCGGTATATATATATATATATATATATATATATATATATATATATATATATATTGTAATAAACAATATTTGATGAATTTTCCCCACGTTGTGGTAGCCAAAATGTAATAATTAAAAGAAAACCTTTAATTTGCCCCACGTTGTGGAAGCCAAAAATGTGATAATCATTAATGGCCTTTAATTAAATGAATAGATAATCAATTAACAAACAAAATATTTATTTATTTTCTGGAAATAACTAAAAAACAATTACATTTTAAATTTCTCAGGGCCTTCACTGGGTTTGATAATGGACACAACAAATTGATTTTAAAATCTTATTAACGAACAGTTCACATTTACCTAATCAAACATCGATAGAAATAAATTAATAGAACTTTGATTGACAATTATGGCAAACTTTTACACTGATTCTAAGATTCACAGATTTTACACTATTGAAATCAAAATTGATGGGCTCCCAGGAACTCGGATGATCCTCTTTTTTGTCATCTATCTGCTTGCCTTATACTAATCCTATGATTCGTAGATTTTTTAGTCTTTTACCGTTTTGGACTTAAACTGCAACTTTACTATTCCGGCTGGCTACAGACGTAAAAAAACTGCACTCCTTTCCTGGCTGCTGAAAGACGTAAAAACTGCTAACTTAGCGATTTTACGATGTAATGCTTCCGTGAATGTTTTTACTTTGTCTTAAACTCGTAACTTTGTTTAATAATACATTAAACGACGGCTAGTCTCTGCTCTAGTATCATTTGTTCCGTCCTCCGAAATGTCCCGTCACCAACTAACTCTTAGTGCTCTCCAGTTTTAGCGCGCATACTCCATTTTTGACTTTCCGACAATGTAACAGAGCCGCCCTCCATTGTCGCTTTGGAAGCTCCTGCCGCTACTATTAAATTTTATTAAAACCAATTAATGGCCTAATTAATTGGCATTACACTATATATATATTGTAGTAATTGGTAATTAAGGCATTGTTCTAATTGAAAAGTTGAATTGTAGAGGACTCATTATTAGTGGATATAGAGCGGACGTCGCAACAAACCGGCAAGGCAAAGAAAACATTGTTGATCGGTCGAGAAGGTTTTTACGCGCTCAAAATTTACGAGACGAACGAGCAGTCGGGCAGCAGACAGCGAATAGATCAGACGAAATGTTTTACAGTCGGCAGTCAGAACGAAAGAATGTGGTCCAGTCACAAACATGCTTTCAAATATTAAAAAGTAAAGCAATATTCAGTCGGGAAGGAGACAGAGCAACTAGTGTGTATTCGGTGGTCGAGCGTAGATTCATCTTGCTGGCCATAGACAAACCAATGCCGTCCATTTTCAACTAAAGTCACGAGATCTACTAATCCAGGTTGCACTAAAGCATCGAGAACCAACCAATTTGTGTTAAACCAACTAACAAACAACGCCAATTAGAGCCTGTGAACATTTAGAGTCTGTGAGAACTTAGAATCAGTGATGTCCCCAAAATTGTGCACGAAAAGCTAAAATGAGACCTGGGCGGCCGTAAGTAGAGAAAAACTTTAAAATCATTTGTAAACCATGTTTAAAAGATAAAAGTCAGATCGTTCTTTAATTATTTAATTATCGATAAAATGAGATCCTTAATTCTTGATCAAATTAAAATTGTTTAAATTCAATCTTTAGTATTATTTCTTCCGCAACAAATTTCGTCTATGTTCAGACGCATTGATTTCTATAAAAGGTAAATGTAATTTTGATTATATAAATTCTGCCATTTATCAAACCCAGTTCAAGACTCTGAGATCCCAAATATTTTGTGTATTTTATACTTGTTTTAAAATTGTTAATAAATCTTGTTTAATAGTTTTCACTTAAGTTCTTTCATTTAGAAACGCCACATTCATATATTATATTTAATTATTACAATATATATCATCATTAACCTTGGTCTTTGATTCGATAATGATTGGTTTTTCTACAGTCTACGAAAGTTATAACTCTATAAGGAAGTTTAATGGAACTAAATATTTTGCAAATGCTTCCAACTTTATTCTCACGACGATTTTTTATCACACTTTTAAATGCGGTATACATTATATTGCGAAGTTGGTGAGTTATTTATAACATAGACTTTGAATATTCACTTGCCTCCCTTGTTCTTATTTTAAAGATATGTATCGTAAATAATAATAAATTGCTTACATGAATTTCTAAAATGATGGACTGGCCAACTAGGAAATTTATACATTTCCAACATATGAGTGGAATTTAATATTATTTAAATTCCTCTCTAATGGAAAGTGACAAATGATTTCAGTTTGAGGTTACGAATGCAGGCTTTTACAATAAATCTTATACCATAATTCAGAATAGATAGAGACAGAAACAGGTTATACCAAGAAGTATGTTTTGTTACAATAACAGCAAAATATTGTAAAAGTGGTAATTATGTGTATCAATTAGGTAATAAGATTAAAATACAGACGAAGAAAACGCTCTTTTTTTTAGTAGAATAAAAATTACATATGAAATATACAGAGTATGACTGACGTTAATGGCATTAAGGAAGACAACACACTGACAGTATTTTATACTTACGACCGGAGTGCGTCCATATAATCAATTATAACCCGAGTACTGTTCGGTGTTGTGGTTCGAAACATTCCCCCATACTATGTTAAGAACACGGGTGTTGATCCCTTGTGTCAGAGCACTTTGACCTTAAAGAATACAAAAACAACCGACCAAGGGTTAAAGCGCCACTTTAGGCTTCAGGGATCTGCGCGATAACCTCGAGACCGTAGACTATAAGTCCAAGGCGTGTTGAACTGAATCTGCCCTCAAGATTCGTGAACTAGAACGTGGTAGTGTAACAGGATATCGCAGCTCCTAATCAGCTTAAGGATTATTGTTTTAAATAATATTCCATTTTAATGTATGCTTTTAATTATGATAAGATACATTAACGATCAATTATTCAGAATAAACCTTATTAATCAAAAGTTTTTATTAATAATAAAAAGTCATTGGTCGGAAATTATATCTTAATACTGAATTTTCTTTCACTGGAAACAAACTTTTCGCTTAAGATTAATTTATTTCCATCAAGTTTGACTATATTATACAGTTATATTTTTCATATCCTAAAATTTAATTTCTCCTTCTTAGCATTACGGTAAATTCGTTTCTTATTATTTCATTAAAATTGTAAATTCAGGAATTTTTTTTCTTCATGTTTACGTGTTGAATAAGCACTCATGTTGTCTTATTATCTCCCTGATTCCATTATCAATAGAATGTCCCCAAACCTTTTCAAATCCCTTTCCTATGCTATAAGAGGGGATTGGCACTATGTGGATTACCCTATACATAGCCTATCTACACCCAAAAAAAAACCTGCGAGGAATGATATGACTGCGAGGGCTATTCTCTCGCAAGCAGTACCTGCGAGGGATATTCTCTCGCAGGCAGAACCTTGTAGGAGAGACACGAAGGGGCTACCTTAGGGGATGCCTTTTCCTCTCCGTTTTTGAACTAAGGTTCCCACTTGCCGAGGCAAGAGAGGTGTATGTGCCGGGGTCACAGACCTTGGGCATACGGTAAGAGTTGTTCTCTGTTCCCATTGGAACAGTCGGCCAGCTGCGTCCTAAACTGGTCGAGGTACGAAGAAGAGAATGCTGCGACCCCACAGCACTCTTTCCCCGCTATCGGCAGGGAGTGGGACAATTACCCAGTGACCGACCTACCTGATGCAGGTTTTTCTAGAGTTTTCCCTGCATTACTTTTAGGCGAATGCCGGGTAGGATCCTTAAACTATAGCTCGGGGGCCCTAGTTAACCCTTGGCTACCTTCCTCTACCCTTCCGCATCCCCCCTCTGAAATCCCTTCCTGTGCTATTAAAGGGGAGTTGCCACTATGTAGCTAACTCTCATGTAGCCTGTTACCCTAAAAAAACCTACGATGCGGTTAACATTCCCAGAGAGCTCTGGAGGAGGCTACATTTGGGGATGCCTTCACATCTCGCTGGTTTTTGAACTAAGGTTCCCACATGCCGAGGCGCCTCGGCTTGTTTTGAGAGGTGTATGTTCCGGGGTCGCATACCTTGGGCATACGGTAAGAGTTGTTCGCTGTTCGCATTGGAATAGTCGGCCAGCTGCCTCCTAAACTGGTCAAGGCCTGGCGAGGGGAAAGCTGCGACCCCACAGAAAACCCCTCCCCCGCCATCGGAAGAGCGTGGGACAAGTACCTAAGTCCTGGCCTACCTGATGCAGGTTTTCTAGGGTTTGTCCTGCATCACTTTTATGTAAATGCCGGGTAGTATCCTTAAAATATAGCCCTAGTTAACCCTTGGCTACCTTTCTCTACCCATCCGCATCCCCATTTCAAATCCAACCCTATGCTATTAAAGGGCAGTTTCCACCATGTGGATTACCCTCAGGTAGCCGGTTACCCTAAAAAAAAGTCAATCACAGGAATTTCTAATAATTAATTTTTTTCTGAAAGTTACGTTTGTTTTGTTTTTCGTTTAATTCGGTCCATATGCAGTTTTTTTCCCATTGATCCAGTGGCAGTTTGATCTCATATGTATTATTGAAAAATCCAATCTGAATTTTTACCATTTTATTGATTTGTTTAATAATTGGTGAATAATTTTATCTCACATTCTGCACGAGTGTTTAAGTCTAAATATGAGTTGTTTGCGTTTTCATAACTTAGAAAGAGACTAAATGAAAATTATCAGGATATAAATGGCAGATTAATTTAAAATCAGAAATACATAAATTCATCTCTCTGCAATCTTCTGCATATTTCTGTTCAATGGATTTCGGTTGGCGTCTCCCGCAAGGCAATACAGAAAGGCATCAATTTGGCATCACATCGTCGTGATGTGTCTCAAAAGTTCTGCGGTGTTGAAGTCAGCCCACGTAGATTCAACCAGGTATCGCATCAACTCGGCCTTTCTGCTCCCTCAATAATTAAACTCCGACACAACTGTCTGTCTCTCCTTTCACACTTACTTTTCAGAATCATATTTTAAAGCTCACTTCCGAATCCAAATCTACTTCACTCTTCAACTTTAAATTCAGATTAAAAATATCTCTCTGCACGGATGAACGAACTTTGTTCTCAAATTTGTCACTTTTCAGCTGGCGGTAGTTTTGTGGTATTTCCTGCCACATAACCCAATTCGTCAAAGACACGTCGTCAAGCCACCGACGTGCCCTTTCGAGTCTGATACCGCCTCGCGAACCTCCTAATGAGGTGACTTATTTTTAATAAGGATAAATTCGAACGCGTTACAACTTCCTTCAAATTTATTGTCTGGGTCTGGAGCCAATAAATATACGCTTGCTAGTAATATTTTTACCTTCTTAAAGAATCTTTAAGTGGAATATAATTTTTGTTAGTTCAATGATTCGATGATTTTTTTTAGGGTAATAGGTTACATGACGGTAATCCACATGGTGGCAACTCCCCTTTAATAGCATAGGAAGGGATCTGAAATGGGGGATGCGGAAAGGTAGAGGAAGGTAGCCAAGGGTTAACTAGGGCCCCCGGGCTATGGTTTAAGGATTCTACCCGGCAATTCGCCTAAAAGTGATGCAGGGAAAACCCTAGAAAAACCTGCATTAGGTAGGTCGGGCATTTGGTACTTGTCCCACGCCCTTCCGATCGCGGGAGAGGGGTTAGCTGTGGGGTCGCAGCTTTCCCCTCTCCGTGCCTTGACCAGTTTAGGAGGCAGCTGGCCGACTATTCCAATAGGAATAGCGGACAACTCTTGCCGTATGCACAAGGTCTGCGACCATACACCTCTCAAAACAGGCCAAGGTGCCTCGGCATGTCGGAAGCTTAGTTAAAAAAAAACAGAGAGATGTGAAGGCATCCCCAAATGTAAAAAAAAAACCTGTAACTTCCCAGTATTTTATTTACAAGAGAACTATGAATAGAATATGGCTGTTGTACGCTTTTGTTTCTCATAGCTACGGTTTTCAGAGCTTTTCTAAGGTTTTTGCTCTTGTATGTTAATTCTTACCTTTGTGTTATTTTAACGACGTCACCAACCAAAGACCTTAATGCGAATTATTTAATTAATTACAACACGCCGGCAAGCGGTGAAACACAGACGCTACTGTCGAGGAGGGAATTCGACTGTTGCCTGGTTTATTGGTCTGTACGCTGTTTGAGCTGCCTCGACACACGATTTGTTAGGGAGATTTGGTCCCTACAACAAACATGCCACGAGCGCGTTCGGAGAATTGGAGGCTCATTTGTTCAGCAACGTAATTTTACTGTGAGCATCAAACATCAATTGTTGTAGCTGTTGTTGAGATCACAAGACTTTTCCGTTTCCGGCTGTTGAATGAGCAATATTACGGCACGATCGTTTCCACTGACGGGATCTCACGAAAGCAATGAAGTTTCATAGGCCGCATCGCTAGTTTGTTTTTCGAATAGAATTAAATATCTTATCCAATGGAATATTTTTTCTCGCATGTGAACAATAGTCTTCACAATTTATTCATATTGTAAAACTGCTACGTCAGAGAACAGGAATTTAATTGATAAGTTTGAATAAAAGGAAGCAAGCATCAAGAAATAATTGAATTATACAGAATATTTAAAGTAAAGAAACGAAAAGTAACTATTTCAGTAACCAATTTTCATTCTTTTAAAACGGAAAAGACTCGTTATGATGATCAACTTATGGTTTCATTATTTATCTAAATAAAAACTTTCTAATTTCAGTAACAAATGCTATATAATTTATATTGTAACTATCATCATTGTAGTAATATAAATTCACTCGCACAGGGAATTAAGGCTAAATTATATTTCGATTACTTACTTTTTACTTTTCAAAAACAAAAACACAATTATAAATCTTTCATTCATTTATTTGCGTATTTTACTCGAAATCCATATTTAATCTCCAAACCTCTCTCGCAGCTGACATCCAAATATCCCCCCTTTCAGTCCCTTTTGTATGCTATAAGAGGTTTTACCACTATGTGGATTACCCTATATATAAAATGTCTACACTTTCTTCTTCTTCTTCAAACAAGGAAGTTTCTGAGAGCTGTTCTCTCGCAGGCAAAACCTTTCTGGAGAGACGGAGAGGGCTGCCTTTGGGGATGCCTTCTCCTCTCTCCGAACTAAGGTTCCCACTTGCCGAGGCACCACGGTTTGTTTTGAGAGGTTTATGTTCCGGGGTTGCAGACCTTTGGTATACGGTAAGAGTTATTCGCTGTCCCTATTGGAACAGTCGGCCAGCTGCCTCCTAAATTGGTAAATGCAAGGATAATGCAATTCTGCGCCCCCACAGCAAACCACTCTCCCGCCATCGGAAGAGCGAGGAACAAGTACCAAATACCCGACCTACCTGATGCAAGTCTTTTAGCGTTTGTCCTGCATAACTTTTAGGCAAATGCCGGCCGGCTTGGATCCTTAAACTATAATCCGGGGGCCCTGGTTAACCCTTGGCTACCTTCTTGGACCCATCCGCATCCCCCTTTCAAATCCGTCCCTATGCTATTAAAGGGGAGTTGCCCTCATGCAGCCTGTTACTATGAAAAAATCACAAATAATTTCTCACAATGCAGTACTCTCTGACAAAGAATATTTTATAACATAATTTGCGTTCATTACACTATATATATATATGTATATATATATATATATATATATATATATATATAAAATACATCCAATTTCTATTTTTGTATCCTGCAGAATTCGTTTAATTTATTTTTGTGGGGAGGGGTGGGGGGTAAGAGGCTACATGAGGGTAATCCACATGGTGGGAACTCCCCTTTAGTAGCATAGGAAGTGATTTGAAAGGGGGGATGCGGAAGGGTAGAGGAAGATAACCAAGGGTTTGCAATTCTATTGCATTTATTTTATTCTCTCTACAGTGCGAGAATCATTTAAAATATTTATTTTTATAGGAAAATTCTTTTTAACCTACTGAAATTCACCGATATTTATTTTAGATATGCGACCACAATGCTATAGATGTAATTGAAGGCCATTCTGACTGCTCTGAGAGGGCCGATCGTCGCGTGGCAGAACTCAATGACTTGAGCCATGGAATCAAACGGACCGAAAACATGATAGCGTGGGTGGAGAACGTTGTCTTGTATGAACAACGATTAAAGAGAGACATCGTCTCTGCAGTTATTTGTTTTCGACCATCCTTCAAGGGTGACATTTCGTAATTTTCATCCAGGGTCCTTTGAGCTGGATCATATTTGTCACGTCTTATTATAACCTAACTTGTTTGTTGTCTGGTTCATATCTTGAAACCAGATTATTATCAGCGTTCCATTAAAATTTTTACTTCGAAATGTTCAGACTGGCATGCTTACGATTATTTTACAGTATTCAACTAACGAGAGAATAAATAACCAATCATTCGTTCAGAACTAAATAATAAAAATAAATCAATAAAAGTAATCAACATTTCTATGGCCCCATATTTCACCAATAGAAGGCACTAGTGATGATATATGTGATCAAAGATCAATTTTACTATGTTGCTCTGTTAATTTAAACCAGTCAAGTCACTGATTCGAAAAATAAAAATGTCAGGATCGAGACATTTTTATTCATGTTCACTTGATTATCAAACACACGGTCGTAGCTATTGAATTTTTCTCCGGCAACTGGATCTGGTGCGCCTCCGGATCATTAGTCAGACATATTGTAACACATTGTCCTTATGTGGAAAATGATCATGCTCTCCGTACGCGTAGGAATCTTAATGTGGCGCTAAATATTTGATTACTCTTTGCAGTTTTTTACAAACTATCTCGCTGTCCAAAATTTATACTTGAATTCTAAAAAAAACTTATAAATTTCTCGGTTGAATTTGAAGAGACCTGCGCGGGCTATTCTCTCCTAGCAATACCTGCGAGGGATGTTCTCTCACAGGCTGAACCTTGTAGGAGAGATACGAAGGGGCTACCTTTGGGGATGCCTATTCCTCTCCGTTTTTGAACTAAAGGTTCCCACAAGCCGAGGCATTTCGGCCTGTTCTGAGAGGTGTATGTTCCGGGGTCACAGACCTTGGGCATACGGTAAGAGTTGTTCGCTGTTCCCATTGGAACAGTCGGCCAGCTGCCTCCTAAACTGGTCGAAGTACGAAGAAGAGAATGCTGCGACCTCACAGCACTCTCCTCCCGCTATCGGCAGGGCGTGGGACAAGTACCCAATGCCAGACCTACCTGATGCAGGTTTTTCTAGGGTTTTCCCTGCATTTCTATAGGCGAATGCAGGGCAGGATCCTTAAAATATAGCCCGGGGGTCCTAGTTAACCCTTGGCTACCTTCCTCTACCCTTCCCCATCCCCCCTTTCAAATCCCTTCCTATGCTATTAAAGGGGAGTTGCCCAACGTGGATTATCCTCATGTAGCCTGTTGCCTAAAAAAAACTCTGTTGAATTTATACTCTGACCACGCTGATCATTCACCGCTCCCAAATTCTGATTTCCTCACGCGACCACAACTACCGACCAACTGCTTTCAGACAGTGCTAGTGGCTCACGACAAAGCTAGCCTCCCTATTGTCGTCTTTGAAAAATTGGTTACCGCTAACAAACCAATTATTAAAATTATTACTGGTCTCTAATTAGTATTTGTATAAACCAAAATATATTTATTCCAAAATGTGTCGTATTTATATTATGACTTATTTTGTCTGTATTTCGGTATTTTGCTTATTATTAATTTTTAAAAACACGTATTATATTTCCATTACTGTATGATGCTTTTACTCACAAAAATAGCGCTATTTTAAGAATTTATTACTGCATCGATAGATATCTAAAAACTCTTATTTTTTAATTATAATTTACGCTTACTTTATGACCTTGAACACTTTTTCTCTGTCAAATCCGAGAAGTGAGAAGTAATTTCGAGATTTCTGAGCTCTGAAGGCTACTAGTAAATTTCCGACAACTTACTATCTTTCAGCTCCGTATCAAATATACCGCTATTGAGTATTGATTTACACCTACAATATCGTGCGAAACTCGTGGTTTGGTATATCGGGAAAAATACAGAAACCCTCGGATGAGAGCAGTGGCACGTCGATAGAACGAACAGTATCCCTAAAAAAAACACGTGTTAGGCTTGTGATTTGCTGTATATTGTATAAAATCCGTAGAAAGTCATTAAATAATGGGACAAGAGTATACTTCATTACGACAATGTTCTAAAAAAATGGCGGGTGCTTTTCGACACCTGCTGCGAAATTATTGCTTCGCCCAAACCCCGATTCTAGAATTATGAGGTCAATGCGCTCTATAGAATTGATTACAGGCTCGAATGAACAAATTTTAGCCAGTAATAACGTCAAAATAGTGGTTTGTGGTTTTTGCTCAAAAATTATAAACCGTGGCGCCTGGGAAAGTGTTTTAAATCATTATTGAAACTGCTGTATAAAACAGATGTTTGACTTCGTTTAGATAGCTAGATAATAAGTTTATACTGTACCCAATCGAAACTGTTGTCTTTGAAAATGAATATGAGAAATAAATTATTGAAATAAAACGCAAAATTACGTTATTAATTGCAGTTCGAGATTATAAAGCATGTACTTCAGAAACTATTCAAATCAAATGATTGAACCAATTTTTCTTTCGTTAAAGGTTAATTGAAGAAGATAATTGATCATCCCGTAGAAAGGAATTCTCGATACATTCAAAGCCTTTGACAGGCAGAAGCCACAAATTACGGAACTTAACACTACTGAAACTAAAGGTTTCGGAAACTCGCTGCCCGTCAAGAGATTCGCGAACTTCCAGAATATCTAATCCTCGCTTCTTTGTAGAAAATACCGACAAAACTTTCCTTTAAAAACAAAGCAAAAATCCATAGTTTTGCAGAATACCGTCATATGAGTAGACAATTTTGTCATTTTAACGGTAATACAAAATTTCTTACTTTACCACGGTTCCGTAAATCGTTTTTATATAACGACTTAAGTTAAAGCTATGTTTTACAAAGTGTGCCTCTTAATAATTTGTTATAATTTATTTTACAAACAATAGAAATTGCTAACTTACAGTGTCTTAGAGAACTTTTCCTTTACTAATTAGTCTTGTTTTTCCTTCGACCGTTCGATATTTTTTGAAATAATAAAATTTAATAATCTTTATAATACTATTAATTTTATATTTAGAGAGCCTAAGAGTGCCCCTAGACGATCAATATTAGCATCAATAACATTGCCAAGGTATTGTTGAGACGACACACACGTTGAATATTGCCGAATAATTTAGTTTACTCAACATTTGGAATAATGAAGCAATTTATGTGGCAATTTCTTTACTTTGTGACGTTCACAATTCTTCTTGAGCTATTAGAAACTTCACTTCTTCAAAATATCATTATGTTGGTTCTATGACGTCATCAACTCCAGCACCGCTTTTTTCAGAATCCTTCCACCGCTTCAGTTCTTTTCTAAAGTCAGTACGCAACGACTTAATTTTTTTAACTAACTGCAAATTATCAGCATCTGGAAACTTCTCTCTATATTTACAAAGCAAACGCTCGTATGTTCATTTTGTTTAATTCTATTACTATACTCATTGCTTTTAATATTCCACAAAGCTGGTAAACTCTGATATTTATCTACACATACTAAAGCAAATTCTTAGTGTTTTACTTGTTCATTTTAGCCATCTCATAAATTAATGTTTAATCAGCACCTCTTCACTGTAGTACCATGTTCACCGCGGAGACAGAACTGAACTATTATTGCGCAATGATGATACAATATTTTCGTATTGCGCAATAAATATCAAATTATTTTTGATTGAGTCAATACATTGTGCAATCTTTCAATGTGATCTACAGACGGTCAATAATATTGTGCAATATCAATTATTGAACAATATATTGACAATAATATTGAACGTCTATACCGCTTTAGTGATATTAAGGTGTTTTTGATGTTTAACTGGTAAACTGTTCGGGAAAAAACGTTGAATTAAAGTTAATACGTTTGAACTTAATCTGATGAAGATTTTTAGTGGGTTTTCATTTCCAGTTTTTATTAAAATTTAATATATATTCTGCGGTGAATAACAGAAAAAAAAATTAACATCTTATAGGCCAATAGCGATTCCTCATATCGATCCCGATAACTATTAAATAATCTAAAAATTACAATATCATCAGCGAATTGAAAACATTGTGCTCAGAATGTTTCAATTACAGTCTTCACTGTATTGTACATTTATTTAAAATTTTCTGTTTTTTTAATCAGCTGAGTATTTTTAAAATTTAACTGTTTCAATTATACGCTTATGTATTTAATTAAATTTTCCGAGTTGGGCGCTGTTTCTACGATCATGAATTGTAGCCTGTGTGGCCGAAATGGTTTCGTGACCGCAAACCTAACGTATATTATTGCCCTGCCGTCGTTCCTATTTACGATCAATTAGACGACAACAGTTTCTATAACCGAACGGTCGAAGGCCAAGATAAACAGAATTTTCATTTTTTAGCATACATACACATTGGCCATTTTTGAACAGTTTATAAATATATAGCGTATTTTGTTCATGTTTAATTACAACAATATATAATCTAAGACGATTGACCTGTTTGCAACATTACCATTTGAACAAATGGTCGTGATACGAGTTTTTTTTCCATCCGTTCTGGTATATTCTCCACCTACACGTAACCGTGAGGAGTTTATTAATATTTTACACTTACATCGGAGCCTCACAAAATGCGCAGTAACTTGTCACTTCTGTTTAAAGATGATACACACCTCTTTCCTCCACCGAAATTTCTCTTTCATGTGTTCATGTTATCATGAACACATGATTTAATGTGTATGTACTATATTAATAATAAATAAAAAAGGACATAAATTAATCTATGGAATAACTTTCATCTATGAAGTACAATAAAAACTTACTCGACCTTGTGAAAGCCAAATTTTATTAAAAGAAACGTAAAAATTTTACTAGCAGGTCCCAAAGTAACCATGAACTTCTCCTCTTGCTTGTGACGCCAACTTCAGCATCACTTCCCCCCCCCCCCAACAGAAGCATGAAGTATAGTGATCATATCACTCACCAGAGTGCGGATTCGTCAACGAATCTAAGTCAGTATTGACATTGACGAGAATCCAGGGAAACTTAAAATATTTATGCGAGACTTGTTTCTTTCGTCAGGTGATTCAAAAATGCAAGACTCGCAAAAACGAAAAACCGCTCAACCATGGTGATTAACTCAAAAATATTTTGAAAGCAGCACTGATCGTATATGACGTCAGTTGTGATAAGCTGTCTCCAATACCAGAATTTAATGAAATGGCTTTGGAGTTCGTCACCTGGTTTTTTGTGATATTTCATTCTTGCGACTTATGCGTTTTTGAATCATCTAACGAAAGCAACAAGTCTCACATAAACGTTGTCTACTATTATTTTATCACTTGATTTTGTCTGTTAAGCGGCTACTTCTCTACCTAAATAGTATACTTTTAATACAAAAGTTCAACTCAACGCATTGTTGACGAAGCATGCGATTTTATAACAGGCACTTTTACGCTCTCGTTTATAATTTTTGGAGGATAAAATTTTCTATATTGGTATTAACACCAGATACAAAGTGCGCACAAAATGGAACAAGAATTTGCTTTCGTAAAAAAAAAAAACAAGATGCCGGGACAGCGAATTCTGGGACAGTTTTGTTTGTCTCGACCACGCAGCGGGTGGTCAGAGATGAGTTGAAAGGATCAGCGTAGCTGTTCACTTTGCAAGGAGAAAGCAAGGAAGCTGCTTGTCAGAAAACGGACTCGACAATCGGAGAGAGAGGATCGAGCATGGCAAGGTGCGTCTGGACGCAGACAAAATATATGTTATGCTCATCCAGATTCTTGAGAATTACAGAGATCCAAATCAAATAAACCCTGAAGGTGATGAATTGCAACGGTACTGCAGAGGATTTTCTGTAGAAGACAGAAGAAATGCTCGACATTTCCAAATACACGGGCTGAATATTACGTAACGAAATTCCGCGTTTGTCTCAAATTTCATTTCTAAAAAAATCAATTGTCATTTTCATTCTAGTTTGTTTCACATTTCACCCTTATTTCTTATTTTGTAGTGCACAATTTGTACATGTGAATAAATTGTGTAATATTGGCATCATTTATTTGTCAAACAAATAAACTTTGTGTTCTAATTTCAAGTAAATTACATCAAACAAAATTAATAATAAAGTTAAGTAATTATTTATTAAATTTAGACTCTCAATAAACAACCTTACCACACGCTGTTTTTATTTCCATGCATGGAAACCACAAAGAAATTCATTAGCGTAAAAATAAATATTTTAACAGCACTGATCGTAACAGATAATATTCAGAATCATCTTTTTTCCACGTTCTATTATTTTTAACTTTGCAATATCAGATCGATTTATCATATTTATAACATTTAACACTTTTGATTTGATGATGATGTTTCCATAAAAGTCTGATAATATTGTTAAGAAGATTTCTACACCCGAAATATTAATTGCATCTTCACCCATGCATTGTCTTCCTTGGAATTTTGTTTCCGTGCGTTATGCAGACGAATCCAATTTTACTGCGAGATGAATATTGTTTTATTTCCGTTTACATCTTGGAAGACTCCGTATACTTGTTGAGGTGTGTTGATGTTTGTGCAGTTCTGGTCGGCGTACGTGCCGTGCGGCGCCCAGAGCCTGGACTCTGTGCAGCTGGCGCTGGAGCAGATCGACCTCATCAAGAGGCTGACAGCGTCGCACCCGGAGCAGCTCGACCTCGCCACCTCGCTGACAGGTACACGGTACATGGTCCCAATGGCCCACCCAAGAATTTGCCCTTTCCGTAAAATCGGAGATTTCAACTGCGCGGGCGTTCTGAAAAAGATCCAAAGAATGTGAAACACAAATTTAATGGCATAGAGTTTCCATATTAAAGCTCAACATATAAGTGTGCCGGAATGCATCAGACTTTTTTCTTTTATTCTAAAAACAGTGAATGTTTGTTTAATTCTCTTTTTACCAACCTAATATTTACAGATATTTATAATACCCGTCTTCGGAAAAGTATGAGTTGGGTAACACGAGTATAACGTCCTCGTCCCTCATACGCCATTGACCCCCAACAGTGAAGTCATACCCTGTTCAAAGCAGCACGTAAAATTTAAGATACAAAAAAAGGGAAACATATTTAATTTCCATATAAAAGTAAAACATTGATTGAAGTGTGCCGGAATGCATAAGACTTTTTTCTTGTATTCTAAAAACAGTGAATGTTTGTTTATTTGTCTTTTACCAACCTAATATTTACAGTTATTTATAATACCCGATTTTGGAAAAGGATGAGTTGAGTAACACGAGTATGACGTCCCCATCCATGATACGCCATTGACCGCCAATAGTGTCCTTATACCCGTAAAATTTAAAATCGACAACACCAATAAAATTATAAACCTGAAATTTACTTCCATGTCCGAAGGAACTGTATGAAACTTCTAAAGGAAAAAATTTACGTCTGATTGAAAATTAATAATAAGAAAGATAGCCAAATACAGGCCAAATAAGTGATCATGCAAATACCACACAAAGTTCTTGGATCCTTGTTCCTTTCTACTAGTGCTAAGAAGAACCTAGAGCGACACAACTGCACTCGTCACTTGACAATACTAAAAAGCTTTTGCGGCGCTTCTAACTTTCTAGGCTCTTTTTAGCACCTGAAGAAAGGAACAAGGATCTCAGAAAAGTTGTGGGGTAATTATATTATCACTTATTTTGTCTGTATTCTGCTATATTTCTCATTTTATATGAAATTTCGTCGCGTTAGTAGATGTCACATTTATCATCATCGTAAAGCACCTTTTCGTTCCGCCCTACGCCGTCATATTACTTAAATACGTCAGCAGGTTCCTAATAAATATGTTTCGTCGACGCTATTGCACACTCAAATTATGCACGATATCGTTGATAACTTTGAGCAAATCAACCATATAATCCAATTGGACGAACAATATAACAGCATTGAAAAATATTTAATCTCAGAATTATTAGCTTCAATTGTTTTCATAGTTTTACATTAATTGGATGTGATTGTCAAAAAACTCAAATATTAACTAAGTAATTTCGTAATTTAAGTTACTCTTATTTTTTAAGTACGGAAGAAAAAAATACAACTATTTAAATAATTAAATATGAAAAATGAAGGGATATATTCAATGTAAAGTAATAAGTGATAAATGAACTTTTCAAAAGTGAAGCTTAAATGCAGGAAAATCCTATTGCTAAATTTCAAATATTTTAGTAATTAAATCTCAAATTTGATGGGAAATATTCTACATATAATTAATTTGTATTAAATCGATCTTTCTTTATTTTCAAGCTGAAATGAAGTAAAATTATTTGTTAAACTATAAATATTTTAATAATGAAACGTGAAAAATCAATAAAAAAAATTTTAATTAGAAATTAATAAGTATTAAATCGTCTTTTCTAATTTTGAGACTTAAATGAAGAAAAATTCTGTGATAATTTACAAGTATTTATATAATTAAATGTAAAAAATGAAGGTATATATTCAATATAGAAATTAATTTTTCGACTCAACTGAAGGAAAATAGTTTGCTAAATTCCAAATATTTGAATAAGAAAATAGAAGTCAATGTTCAAATCATTAATTTAGATTAAATGCTTCCTGAATTTATTTTTATGATCAAATGAAGAAACGCAAATTTACAAATAATTGAATAAATAAATCTGAGAAATGAAGGAATTTATGCAACAAAAGAATAACAAAAAATCAATATATAATAAACCGTTTTTATTATTTATATTGAAAATGCTTCATAAATTAAAGAGTACTACTGGAAAAGTGATATTATTATTTAGGAATTATTCTCGGCCGATGTTAGTGCACTACTTCTACATATGTGTTATTATTTGGGCCGGGCTTAGTGAGGTAGAAGCTATTACGTCACATCCGTGTTACTGAATTCGTCTTTTTCAATCTATTTAATAACCATCCATAAAATAACGTCCTTAAAGAAACAATTCGATACTACGAGCTATGTAATCTCTAATACCTCAGGGAACGTGGGCCCTTTTTATGTGAAATTGTTCTTTGACCACTAACACTTTTACAATATATCTGGTTACCGACTTTTTGTTGATATATCCTCCTCCGACTAGTTGAAGTGTCTGGAACCTGGTAGACTGCATGGTTAACCAATTCGGCTCCGGGATATTTACAGTTACGTCATCCAATGTCGTCAGCCCGTTCGACCGTCGTCATACAATATCTCCATGATATATGAAATGAAACGGTTAAACATTATTAAATTATAATCTCATTCAAATCCACTAGTACTACCCATAATAAATATAAATTAGAACCAGAACAAAATCATAACATCAGATAATGTGCTCTTCAGCCTAACGCTTCTGTTTGTGAAGTCACCTTCTGAAATTCTATAGCATCTGTTTAGAATATTACGTTATACCTAAGTTAAAATGTTTCATCACCCGAAGAAAGTAACGGTGATTGCATAAACGTCGTGTAACCTTTATTTTATCACTTTATTTTGTCTGATTACATCAATATCTATTTCTTGTCTATATTTAATCTACTGCTTTATGTTTTGTTTTCGTATATTCGTAGTTTAGGCTTCGGCTCGGATATATCAGAGAAACAATTCACACAATGATGGAAGTTGTCCTCCAATACACAATCTCTTCTATTTTCCAATAAAGATAAACATTGTCTATGACCTCAAAAGCCATTTTGAAATTTGTTATAAAATTATATTTCTTTTTAGTTTCAAACTACTCTCTTAAAAATTTATATTTTGAATATTATTTATATCAAAGTATTAAAGTCTAGCGGAAAGTAAAGAAAACGAACTTGTTATAGCTTCCCAATTGTTCGCCACAGTAAGTCCTACACCAATTTCAGTAAAACATTTATATAATTGTCGGTCTTATTGGTGATTCTGAATGGGTTTATTCTTTTGGGATAGTGTTATAAGACAACATTTTTAGCTGTTTCCCAGCATTATTTGTGAACCCTATATTCTGAGCTGTAATAGGAAGCAAGAATATCGGTCGGTCAAAGGTTACCAGGTTACACACCCCCAGGTAACCCCACCTACGTAATTTACTGCAAATACACCATTTCATGTACCATTTTATACTCCTAGTTACGCAATAGTGGACAAATAGGGACTGCATTTACATTGTCAATAAAACTGTTTATTACTTCCCATCCTATCAACGCAGCGCGTATAAAGCTATTTTAAATCTTACAAAGCTTATTTTGTTGATCCGATAATTTACCAAATGTTAAGGGAAACATAATTAGTGTTTAAATAATACTTCAACAAAACATTTCTCTTTAAAGTGTATGAAAAAGATTCGGTAAAACTACTATCGTGTTCAAATGGAAATTAGACATTTTTTTCCAGTCGAGATTTGATCCTGAAAGTCTTTTTACAAACATTAGAATGTTTAATATTTCATATTTGGATATGCAGTTTAAAATAGCATTTAAGGTACGATTACTCCATTTGAAAAATTAAAAAATAATAAATGTAGAAGACTTTAATAAGGTTATTCAAATCTTAAACACTTTTCGATGGAAGCGACTCGTTAGTCTGACTTCTCTTCCACGTTCTACTGAGTAGGATAAAAAAATACGTCACTCACAGATACGCGTTTAAGACTAAAAGACTACATCCCCCTGTTAAGTACAATGCCTCTGAGTGGAAAATGAAAGCTGCTTCAGAAAAGTCTTTCAGAAGTCAGAGACCGCAGAATTCACACACGGCTGCTTACTCCACTCTGACCATTTTATGCTACCTGACATTGTAATAAATAAATAAGGTTGTTGGAGATTTGAGTTGCCACGTGCCAAATACATTTTTCAATATCACGAACTTCTGCTCCTTTACTTGCACATCGTAGCAGTTCCGAATACCTGACTACTAGCCAGAATTTTACTACGGTCCCCTTGTCTTTTCCCGGATACTTCCCCGCTCGTCTTTAAAATAATATTTAAAAATAATATCCTCGTCGTATTAAAACTTTTCTCTATAACCCAATAGATTATTTAAACAGTAATATAATATTCTTCTGTTTTTTTAAAAAAGAAAAAAAGAAAAATTAACTAATTCCAACAGAATGAAGTAAGGGAAAGCGTAGATTAAGTGAATAAAACGACTGTATTAAAATTATAATAATTAGATAACAGACAAAAATAAGAGCTAAATAAATACCACACAACGTTTTCTGCAATCCTTGTTGCTTGCATCAGGTGATTTAATAAACGCAAGAGCCGTAAGAAAGATACCGCATAAATCACATGACGGACTGAAAAGCAAAGGTCCTCGAGTTCCTTGAATCGCCTGACGAAAGTTACAATGGTTGCAGAAATATTATGTGGTATTTATTGAGTACTTATTTATAATAAGAAGAAAGATAGCCAAAAACACAGACAAAATAAGTGATAATATAAATACCACAGAACGTTTCTGAGATCCTTGCCATTTTCTTCAGGTGATATGAAGAACCTAGAGTGACACAATTGCACTCGTCAAAACTCAAAAGTTTTGTCAACTGACGAGTGCAGTTGTGTCCCTCTAGGTTCTTCTTCGCACCTGAAGAAAGGAACAAAGATCCCAGAAACGTTGAGTGGTTTTAATTATATTATCACTTATTTTGTCCGTATTTGGCTATCTTTCTTATTATTACTTTTCATTAAGACGTAAATTTTTTCATTTCAATAGCACTTATTTTTGGTTGTTATTTCGCTACTTATTTATATAATTATTAAAGTATCTAAGAGTTTCTTTCAATTATTTTGCCATAACTAACTCGATGCAGTCAATTTAATTAGGCGTTATTTTAGTCAGTATAATTTTTCCAGTAGAAATTGTCAGTGTGTGCACCACGCAAATTGGATTTGCGAATTGCATAAAAACATAAACCAGAATTTAGTCACAAAAAATCGCGTCGACAGCAAATTAATTGCAACATTCAGCTGCGTCACGCTGTGTACTTTACGCGTGAGCAATTTTGCGACGCAGCGTATTTTTCCAAACCGTAACTAACACAGGTCAACGCTTATAGCTCCTGTTTCCAAAAGTATCTCTAGACGGAACGACAGAAACAGTAAAAACTCTTCCGGCTTGATTGTGCCTTCCTGTGTCTGAAATACGTTCTCAGTCATAACGCGGTGGCAGCGATAAACAAGAACATGAATTTTGTTTTAGCTTTCAGCTGTATTACTCATTTGACGTAGCCCAACACCTCCCAGAATACAGCCTCATTAATTTCAAGTTCTAACAGGAACATATCTGACAGTCAAGCTTGCCTAGTTTACTTCACTGCCTTTCTCAACCTCCTATCAGAATGTCCAATCCTGAAAGCCCCAATTTATGTGACACTACCTCCTTCCTTTTCCAATTCCGTTTAAATCCTCTTCATTTCATATTTTCTCCGAAAAAATCCTGTCCTAAATTGTTCACGCGTAGAACGTGCAAAATATTTGCCGTTTCTTTTTTATCCTATGCGGGAGACTTCTATCCTTCATTTTTCTTTTACCTAGTACGCTGTGTGTCCTTTTACGAGTCAATACTATTTAATGTCCGAAATAATGAGGAAATGCTTGGTTAAAAATTATTGTCTGTACATGTTATATTTTTTTGTGCTGACATCAATTTTTTTCCTTTCTAATATCAGTACCCATACTTTCCCCCCCTCCAAATCTGAACGAATTTTAAATATTCAATGTATCTACATTTTATGTTAGTTATTAACCATATCTTTTTTCTCCCATTTATGTAATATAAATGAGTAATTCAGCCACATTAGTCATAAATATATTTTAATTAAATAGTAAATAGAAATTATTAATAAAAATAAAAATCGGCGTGACGTATACTTCAGTTTTAGAAACTTATCAGGTGAAAATATAAAAATGAATAAGAAAGTTAGCCAATTCAGACAAAAAAGTGATAATATCAAAAACACAACGTTTCTGGGATCCTTGTTCCTTTCGTCAGGTGCGATGAAAAGCCTAGAGCGACACAACTGCACTTGAAACGTTGTGTGGTATTTATATTATCACTTTTTTGTCTGAATTGGCTAACTTTTTTATTCGAAAATATAAAAATCTACACGTAATTTATTACTTTAAATATAAATTCATAATCAAAATTTTGGTATAAGAAGAAAAACCGTTATTCATAGATCTTTATGCTTTATTAAAAGATTTAAGGAAGCTTTCGGCAATCTCCATTATGAACTGCGTGATATAATACTATATACTATACTCCTTTGCTCGACAACCCATTGAGGGCCTTGACCTACCAAGACGACTGCCACGCTGTCATCTTACATGACACATTCCGGATTTAGAAGTGCTTGGTCAGAGTCAGTCTGAACCCCAGTTTTCGTGACCGGGCGTTATAAAATACACCTGTTCCAATTTGGAACATTCATCAGATTAAATACGTTGGAATACCAACAATTTTAATAATATAAAACAATAAATTAGAGCAAAAAATTAATAAAAACGCTACACTGAAAAATACCTGTATGCGTAATAAGATACACCTGTTCCAAATTTGTAACATTCATCATTGATTATTTAGTTCAACTCAAGAATCGATTAAAAGCAAACCAATACTTTTTCGCACCCAGGCCAATTCCCACGTCTACATTAATTTATTATATTTTCTTCTAGGATTTGTACCCTTTGTGCATTCATCGATTGCCTGAATCAGAATGAGGTCCCACTGCAATCCGCACACCATCTCAAAAGCATCCCCCACCCCTACGCTACTGCCATCAATCGTCTACTAACTGATTCAAATATCACGTATCAGCTGATGAATGTTCCAAAGTGGAACAGGTGTATTTTATCACGCATTTGATAATGGCGAATGCCGAAAGCTTCTGTCAATATTTTAATAAATTGTAGAGATTAAAGGATTATTGGTTTTCTTCTTATTGTAAATCCTTTCACTGATAAATAAATTAACATTTGTCTGCAATGGGTAGACCACACAGACTTATAAATTAACACGTGTAGGAGTTGATGAATATGTCCGTAAAGGACGAAAGCTTCTTAACTTACTGATGAACAATTTGGAACACAATTGAGATTTTTTATAATATGTGGACTGGCCAATAAAAGACCTATAAATATTTTCATAATTCACTGATACCTGTCCATTTTGTAATTTGTAGAAATAAATATTCACTTCACTGTCCCATAAATTGGTTTCTATATTGTGTGAATTGAAACTGTCTCAGTTCTGTCTGAATACTTTTAGGACGTCCTGATGAACGCTAGGAGCTGTTTTATCATTACTAGCGAGTAGGATGTGTGTCTGTTGCAGAAATTTTGGCAGTGCATCGCAGCGGACGCGTGGCCAGCTTGATCGGAGTTGAGGGTGGTCATTCCGTGGGTAACTCCCTGGCAGTTCTGAGGACCCTTTATGGACTCGGAGCCCGCTACCTCACTCTCACTCACGCCTGCCGCACGCCATGGTGAGTGTGTTGGGAAACAATTGGGGAAACCTTTCTTTGCTCGTGCGCTTGTCTTCCACACTACGTTGTAGTTCGGTTAACTATAGAAATGTCTAGTACGATTGAGGAAGATTGAAAATGCCCAGAACAACTAGATTAATTTTCTTTTTCGTAATAACCCAGAGGCAAAAAAGAAGTAAAATAATTACCTCTGCAATTTGAGATGAACATAGTATTCTTAAACAGATAATGATGTTGCATAACAGTGGGGTGTGATCTGATATAAGTGGAGGGAGAAGAACTACCAAAACGGAACGTGCTTTAGTAACTTTTCTAACGTATACTTGAAAAATATATCTAAGTATACATCCCGTAATACTATTTTTTAATTAATTATAACTTGTTAATCTCTAAAATTGAAGTATCAAAAATTTTAATTAGCACATCCCATGATATTTACTTCCTACAAGTACTATGGTTCAGTGAAGTATTTTAATGTTATTTTCAAAATATATATTTATGAACAGCGCCGATATATTTCAGCACAGCGTACTATAACAACTCTACAAGTACAATAGATCGAAATATTCTCAAGCCAGAATGTTTTAAATTCTCAAACTATCCATTTACCTAACTCTAATATATATAGAGTACGCTATTATTTCAATCCTAAAAACCGAAACGAAAGAGATTTCTATATCATATTCAAATCATAATTAGAATATAATGACCAACGCAATGAATAATTAAAGTCAACATATTTCTTTTATCTCAATACCTTTCTACGTTATTTTTTGAATTCACAGAATTTTATCAGAGTAAATTTTTTAAATTAAACTTTTCATGTAATAAAAATAATGTATGTGATAATTATTCTTTATTAAAATTTCAGATTCATTGAACAAATCTAAAATAATAATTTAACATTTCAATTTAATTATTATTGCAAGTATTTATTTGTAATCGTCCAGTATTTGTTTTCAGTTTTAAAAATCGAATCGAATGGATGCATAATATTATCTGAGGCATGTAGAATAATTCAGTTGATTCCAATATATTGGCCATATTATTTTTTGAAACCTTTGTTAAACCATTCATAATATCTAATTGTAAATATTCAAAGTGTATTATTAAGAGACGAATATAAGCAGAAATCATAATAAAACATTATTTTAATTTACTATTTAAAATTAATTACGTAATTTAAACATTCAGTCAGTTTCAAAATTATATATAAAAAAGTGGCTCTGTGAAGCATTTTCTTCTAGTGCTTTATTATTTTCGGATACTTCAAAACTAATCGATTTCCATAAATATTTTAAATCGATTAAGACATAATTTTCAGTTAGCGATTAGTTAGAAGATTACTTGAACTACTAATACGTAATTAATAATTTCTAAATAATTATTTACTTTATGTATTAAATATATTCCGAATTGTTTCGCAAGACTTACGACGCGAATTGATTACCTTTTGAACATTAATAATTTGAGGTATTGTCCTCAATTCCGACATTTTGTATACATTATGAACAAATTGTTCCGAGGTCTATATTAGTTCAGTCTTGTTCACCCAACTTTTAACGCGTAAAATCTAAAATAATATAATCGAAAACTCTCAGCCGTTCACAAATTTCTCGTAGAAGAAGAAGTAGTTACTAGACTTAATTGATAAATAATATTCACTGATTAATACACACAGTCTCATAAAGTTCTAGAAAAATTTTAATAGGCATAAGCTTTCAACTTCATTGTAACGTTACTCATTTAAAAAACATCTAACACGTCGAAAGACGCTTTTGTGTCTCTCAGTCCTTAATGAGGTTGAAAATGACCAAGTAGGTTTAAAAATTCTGCCTATAAAATATTTATAAAACTATACGAGATTTTGTGCGGTTTTTCCCCGAACTGTAGTAACCTGACTTTGTAATTCGGCACGACGTTCATTTTATGGACATTCCATTTTAACTCACAACACGATCAAGACATCAATTCTATTAAGAAGGAACGGAAAAATGCGAGGTATTGTTACGAAGTCTGTGGAATTGCGTGTCTGTTGGTTCGTTGGTCAATAAGGCCACACGATTTCACGGCGCTTGATTTTTAATTTGTGGGGAATCCCGGCTCCGTAAACGCCCAGGATGAGTTGGGACCGTTAATTGCCTCTGGACCAGGTGATGACTCGAATTGCGCTGATGAAGCATTGTATAAAAGCACCATTCACCTCAAGAGTTTCCAAGAATATACGTAAGATTTCTTTTTTAAAAAAAAAATTATACCGACGTTTTAATCTCTTCTGATCCAAGGTGTTAAATTCTCTCAATATGAGGAATCCATTCCTAAAATTCTACCGTCGAGTTTTGTTACACCCTGTATACTTATTATTATTAAAGTCACGTCGCAGCAAGAAAACTAAATAGAATCTCAAAACTCGCGAAAGCTTCAATTTATCTCGCGGAAATAAAATGTCATAATATATTTTTCTATTAAAAGATTTGATATTAAAGTGTTGAATGCAATAACGTCTCTGAGGAAATTATTGGAACACATTCTCAGCTACTGATCAATTTTTCCAAAGGCGTATTATGAAATGCAAGTGTGCCCGGTTAAAATGAATGTGCGGCAAATCCGACAGAATAAATTTTTCCTGATCTCAAAACTCATTCGTTCCACGTAATATGTTTTCTTTTGCTTTATAGTTTTCTATAGGTTTTTAATTATTACTTAAACGATAATCTGTTACTTTTTTATTACGTTCACCTTTTTCTTTATTGCCTTTAGGTTGAAATAAATTGTACTTACAAATTATTAATCATGAATACATATGTTGCTATAATTTTGGATAAGTGATCAGTACTGTTATCATGCAAGGATTTAAACTATAGTTTCGTCTCTTGTGTCAATCCTAAGAAGAATTCGTGTTGTTGGAGCCGAAAAAGTGACACATGATCTATCTCAATCTGTAATGGTGAAAATGTATGGTCAGTGGAATGAGATTTTGTAGCCATGTCGACGATATTCACGTGAAACCATTCAAATGAAATATGTAGTCAATGGCTTGTCCGGTAATATATTTTCCCCGTGAGCCGTTTGAAGGTTTAGGAAATAAACGAAGTCTGAAAATGTTTACGTCTACTTCCAAAACTATACAAAAATGTGAATGAAAACAGTTATTTCAGTAATATTACATTAATAAAACGCGGAACTGAGACCAGAAGGTTTGAGTTTTTCGTTAACTTCTTGAGTTGCTGAAATTTCTTTAAGTATACTTTCAAAAGTGTAAGAGTTTCTGTTTTTGGCAGGGCAGACTCTTCGCTGGACGAACAGGACAACGCAAACATGACTACTGGCTATCAACCCGGACTCACTGACTTCGGAAAGGTAAGTAATAATGTATTAAAGTATTTACTCTTTCTGTTTCATATTTTCCATCTTATTTTTTATTCCACTATAAACTGATTTAATTAAACTTAATTCCATTGTATATCTTTTAACGAAATTGGACACGTATCTCCGAGTGACACACTGTAATCCAATTAATTCTTCGTAATTGATTTGAACGCCCGGCGTTTCTAAAAACAATTCATTTAATAATTACGTATAAATTAATTTAGCTGAAAACGTCACCTGAGTTACTCGATAATGCAATTAAGAAATCACTATTTTCTGATAAGTTCACCAATCTTCTAATAATAGTCTGATTGTCTGTGTATATTTATTTGTATATTTGTGTGTACGTTCCGATTACAAATAAATCTACAGCCGCGGAGATAATTTGACCAAATTTCGTACACGTGTTCCTTCTGAACTGGAAACAAACACTGTGGGGTTAAGGTCGGCTGCCACCCCCAAGTGCAGGGGTGGAAATTTACAAACATGCACAAACGGCCGACATTTGCGCCGGATAAATATTATTTGTGATCAATGAGATTGATGGTATATCTTCCGACGTTGTTTGTGTATAATTACTTAGGGGTAAGAGTGGAAAGCGTTACCAAATATAACTCGAAAACTATCGAGTTTGGAGTAAATCCATGGTTATGGATGTCGCTGAGTTTAATTATGACATTCAATTTGCCATTTAACTCCTAAGTGCAAGGGTGGAAATTTCCAAACATGTTAAACGGCCGATATTTACGTCGAATAAATTTTGCGGGGTTAATGAGATTGATAATATTTCACCTCATGTTGTTTTGTATACTTTCAACCCAATTCGGCATAGGAGGGGAGCACCCTTATGCGTAGGGTGGAGGCGCGTCACTCAAAAATAGCACGAATACAACCGAGATTTGAGTCGGTTATGGATGCAACTGAGTTTAATTATGACATTCAACTTGCCGTTTAACCCGCAAGGGCAGGGGTGGAAACTTTCAAACATGTTAAAACGGCCGATATTTTCGTTGAAAGAAAATTTTTCGGTGTAATGAGATAGACAGCGTTTCTTCAGATATTTTGTGTAAAATTTCAGACCCTTTCATCATGGGAGGGGAGCACCTTTAGAGATGGGTGTTTAGTGGCGTTAGGTCAAAAACGCAAAAAAAAACGAGAATAGAGTGAAAATTGGTCTGTGCATTTCGATGAGTATAATTAAGATTTTAGAAAAATTAATTGCAAGTACAAATATGTATAGGCATATTCATTATTGATGTCGAAGAGAAATCAGTTGTAGGGCATAGCAGATTTATGGAATTAATTTAAGAATAGACTAAAACGCAGCTTTCACAAGTATAAAAATCAGGGGAAAAAATATTTTCTATGGCTTTATTTCATGAAATTTAATAATACTCACTCAAAAATATTGAATTTAAAAGAAAAGTTTGTTTGGACGGTTGAACAATTAATTTAAGTATGAATAAGGCTTCAACACAGTTTTCGCTTACACAAAGCACTCTTTTTTATTCTTCGAATAGTTGTATTCAGAGAAATACAAATGGAGCAAAACGTTAATGCTTCCAGTATAGATATACTAGACTGTTTGTCTCATGGAGAGGGTTTAGTTACCGGCGTTCCCTCCCGTTTTCCCTGGTTCCGCGTTGAATATAGCTACATCGATGAACGAACTATGGCGAACAAACAGAAACTCGCTGTGTCCGGTCATATTTTATGCAAAGCATTTCCAAGCCTTCCCTGCATTAGTGAGATACAATTTCCGGATAAGTTGGTAGCTAACCCTGCCGACTCTCTGTTCCTGGCATTGGCGTTTCTATCTGATACATCGCTATTTACCGTTAACAGGAAAGATGTCGCCCTACTTCACTTGGAGGATATTGCGCACTATCCATGCCGTCGTTTCAAAGCGAAATTACCAATTTGTTTCAAGCGACCCATATGTACTCCAACTTGAGATTAATCATCAGCGTTCAGCAAAGAAGTATTTTAGTTCATTGTAAACATTAAATTTGTTAATGTATCTGCCACACGAATGAGAATTTGTATCATTTTAATATGAATATATTTTATTGCAGGCTAAATTTACGCCGAGGTTTAACATAAATATTAATATCAAATGAAATATCTGAATATCAAACGTTACAATATTAAAAGTCGAATGAAGAAAATAAATCGATCGTGTACTTTTATAATGAAATAAATTGTATCGATTACTTGAATATATTGAAAACTTTTCTACTCTAGCGGCAATTATACTAATCCTTGGTACTGTACGATCCGGTAACTTCTGTCTTTTTTGTAAACATTGAAGCGTGTTTTAAATCATTCATAAAACTCTATCCCCGTTTAATATTCCACACATTCCGGACCCCTAGAAAAAATACTGAATGTCCTCACAAACACTGTTCTACCACTTTTACGTTATTTTATTAGTAATTATTTTTAAAAAAATACGCCTTGGATTACACATAATCTAATCGCTGTCTGCAGTTTCAATGGCATAATATATCTAAAATTCACAATTTCAAATTTTTTTTGTCAAATATCATCTCAATTCCATGCGGTAACATTTCAAAATCTCTGTTTTTGGATTGGAAAAATGCTCTCTCTTTGAGAGAGAGTCATCATAAATTTCGAGCGAGCAAGGTCACGCTCGTTGGTGCCAATGCCATTAAATCAACAGATACTGCAGTGGAAACTGGCATACTCCATTGGCCATATTTGATCTATGTTGGTCTGGATTAAGAGCGATAACGTCAAATTTATTGCAATAAATATAAAATTGATGCGTTAACATTCAATTCCGCAATCAGCTGTTTTGCTGACGTCGAACTTCTAAGCTGCTCGCAGCTTCATAAAGATGCGCGAGTCTCTATCAGCTGATTTGAATATCGGAATTAGTAGGTGGCAATTGTCTGGGAGGGTTATGTTGTAGAGATTACAAATGTGTAATGAAATGTTTTTTATTTAATTGTTTCTTTAATTGTTGGCGGTGTAACTTTGAGGCTAGAACATTATGAAGAACAGCATTGTTTGGCGCGACAATACAGAGACTATAATGGTTGCTACGGAGTCGAAAAGATATATAAGACGCTCAGAATTTTTTATTTTTCTTAGGACAACAGGCTACATGAGGGTAATCCACTTAGGGCAACTCCCCTTTAATATCATAGGAAGGGATTTGAAAGGGGGGATGCGAAAAGGTGGAGGAAGGTAGCCAAGGGTTACTAGGGCCCCCGGGCTATATTTTAAGGATCCTACCCGGCATTCGCCTAAAGAAATGCAGGGAAAACCTTAGAAAAACCTGCATCGGGTAGGTCGGACATTGGGTACTTGTCCCACGCCCTTCCGATAGCGGGAGAGGAGTTTGCTATGGGGACGCAGCATTCCCTTCTCCGTGCCTCGACCAGTTTAGGAGGCAGCTGGCCGACTATTCCAATGGGAATAGCGGACAACTCTTACCGTATGCCCCGGAACATACACCTCTCAGAACAGGCCGAGGTGCCTCGGCTTGTGGGAACCTTAGTTCAAAAACGGAGAGGAAAAGGCATACCCAAAGGTAGCCCCTTCGTATCTCTCCTAAAAGGTTCTGCCTGCGAGAGAACATCCCTCGCAGGCTGTTGGTTTCGATACGCTCAGAAATTTAGCGTCAATAGAATTTATCTATTCTCTCGCAGGAAATACCTGAGAGCGATGTTCTCTCGCAGGCAGAACCTTTTAGGAGAGATACGAAGGGGCTACCTTTGTGTATGCCTTTTCCTCTCCGCTTTTTAAACTAAGGTTCCCACAAGCCGAGGCACCTTGGCCTGTGTATGTTCCGGGGTCACAGACCTTGGGCATACGGTAAGAGTTGTCCGCTATTTCCATTGGAATAGTCGGACAGCTGCCTCCTAAACTGGTCGAGGAACGGAGAAGGGAATGCTGCTTCCACACAGCAAACTCCTCTCCCGCTATCGGAAGGGCGTGGGACAAGTACCCAATGCCCGACCTATCCGATGCAGGTTTTTCTAGGGTTTTCCCTGCATTACTTAAGGCGAATGCCGGGTAGGATCCTTAAAATATAGGCCGGGAGCCCTAGTAACGCTTGGCTACCTTCCTCTACCCTTCCGCATCCCCCTTTCAAATCCCTTCCTATGGTATAAAAGGGAAGTTGCCCAACGTGGATTACCTGTTGCCCTAAAAAAACCATACTTAAGGTTTTTGATTCACAAAATTTACAATTTCAAAACCAAAATATATATTTGCACAATCACTTGATTTATATACTGAATTTAAATTATTATAACCCAATTTTCTTCGAATTGTTGGGTGCCTGCAGATTGACAGGAAATTTTAGAATTTTACCATGACAGGAATTTACACAAAATTACTTCGGCTTTAAATTTACTGAGAAAATTACGACGGCTATCTCTCAAAAAGGTATTGTTGGTCGAAATTTGCCAATTCCGAAACAGAGCATTTGAGTTTTACCGCATGGAATTGAAATGAATGAAGATATGTTACCAAAAAAAAATTTGAATTTGTGAATTTTATAGCTCACAGTTCCGGGCGTTGTCCCTAAAAACCTGTAAATGTTTCACCGCGGCTTCTACGCGGCAACATGAATCAGGAATGACTCATCTGCGACGTTTCTCCGGATAATGTGAAGATTGCTGCCTCCAGGGAGACCGTCGAGTTGATCCCTGGCTCGGCTTCCTCGTCACAACATGCAGGGTGGAATAAATCATCCCCATGCGAATTTTCGTAGATAGATCAGGTTTCAACATGGAACTTTGAGATTTGTTTTATAATTGTGCATTGAATCTACTGAATTATATTTATTTGAGAAATATTAAGGCCAGTTGTCACCAACGAGCGTGACCTTGCTCACCCAAACGTCCATCGCTGAATGAAATCTTCATCGTCTTTCTCTCGTACGGCACCGGAAATTTGTCCAATAATAATGTCTGTTTCAAGCAACGTAAATAGAACTTATCCCTGACATCAAACCTCATTATTAACCGATGTTTTTAACTGTCGTTCAAACTATTGATGCTAACCAGATTAATGACTAATGAATGGAAGCTTTCCCGGTGTAAATTATTAATAATTTTATCGCAGTTCAGCACCAGGTTCAGATTTCTCGATGTTGACGTTTCTGCGGTCATTCTCTACCGCTGTAGAAACGTCAACATCGAGAAATCTGAACCTGGTGTTTAACCGCGAAACATTTATTATCATTTACGGTACTATAATTTTCTGTTACAAATTTAAAATAAGTAGGTAATTATTCATATCGGCGTTAACTGTTCATTACTTTTTTGCATGACATTTGAGGTGGATACTGAAGTCAATGATCCTGTGAGATTTTCATTAAAAAATTTAGTCGGTTCAACACTATACGAGTTAAAATAATTGCATCCGCGTATAGAATTATTTCGCCAAGAGTTTCTTTCTCCGTTTTTACCTGCAACTTCTCTTTGCCTGCTGATCACAGTTTCTCTGGTCAATAATTAATTCTTTGGCGTACTTTACCCTGGAATCTTGGCGTGTTCTTTTGGTCTAGCAGCGTGTAAACTACTGGGCAATTAGTCGACGTAATTAAGCGCCTGGCTAAATGTGTCAACACCGTTTCGTAATCTGACATTTTACATATATTCATGTAAAAACATAAGAGCGTGGTCTTCAGAAAGCTATAGAGTTCGTTTGTAACCTATTTCAGTAGAAATTCTTTTACATTTATAAGGAAATAAGGTTCAGAATTATTATTAGAAATAAAAATATATTTTAAATATACAACCTCAGTTCAGTTATAAGTATTCACTAAACGTAATAAAAATAAATTACAAAGTTTCGTGTAGTGTTTATTAAATCATACAATATGCTTTGGGGATATTATTTAATTTAATAACTCTAAAGGATAACTATTTGTGATAATTATTTTAAAAATTGTTTATATTTAACTTTACAGTCCCCGGATAAAAGTAAATTTTTCTGGCAATTGTTTCACTGCCTCACTACTCTACGGTGAATCTATTACAGAAACAAATCTGTAAGTGATTTAGTGGCCAACTGTTCAACTTTCTTTTACAAAAATTGAATCAAACCAATTTCAATGGAACAAAATATGTTCTACAACTGGCGCACATATATTGTATTTTTAATGTCATATACCACAATTTTCTCAGAAAGCCATCTACCATCCATAAATTAGCGACAAAATGTAGTATACGGAGCCCCTTACATTTTTATTATATTTTAATTTTTTCACTGCAATACCTTATTATACAAAAATAATCTTATTAGATAAGACTCGTATGTAGTCCTAGTAAACTATGAATCCAAAAGTATAAATGTCTTCCCCCAACTGAGATGTTTAATAAAAGCCTGAGAGAGCTGTTCTCTCGCAGGCGAACCATCCTGGAGAATGCTGCGTCCCCACAGCACACTTCTCTCCCGCTATCGGAATGGCGTGGGACAAGTACCCAATGCCCGACCTACCAGATGCAGGTTTTTCTAGGGTTTTCCCTGCATTTCTTTAGGCTAATGCCGGGTAGGATCTTAAAATATAGGCCGGGGGCCCTACTTAACCCTTGGCTACTTTCCTCTACCCTTCCGCATCCTCGATTTCAAATCCCTTCCTATGCTATTAAAGTCTGTTACTCTAAAAAAATTAAATGTTTAATGTACATAATAATTAAAGATTAAATAAAAAAACTTATCCGTTGTCTCCGTAGAGAAGGATTTTTTATTGACAACATGTCTCGTATGTAGAAACTGGAACCATTAAAAAGGTGACTTACATGTTTGTACAAACGAATTCGATTTACAAACGTAATTTACAATAACAAGATTTACGTCACACCTCCTCAATTAGGGCAACCTTGGAGAGAGATTTATTTACGGCTACTCGTTGACCTTACTGTCGTAAGCTGATTTTTTTTAAAAAAATTGAAATTAAACTTTTCATACGGTCAGAAAACTATCGATTATAGTAAAGTATTCGCTCGTTTCGAAACAGTTTTCTATCCAAGTCTCCGATAATGTTTGCAAGTGCTATGTAAGTTATTGATTTGTACCTCTCACTGAACGCACGTGGCTGAGTGATGGAGTGTAGCAGTGGGAAGCATAAAGTGGTATTATAACAAGGAACTTGCGCCAGAGCCAATATCTGCGACCGAGGAGAAAAGGAATCGATTGCCACTCCATTATCAATCGCCCCTAGGAGATCACCTGCCAGCGTCGTTTTCCGGTCTCTTATTTTCTCGTTCTCCTAATAGACAGCCAGGCAGGAGAAAATGAGGAAAGTATGTCCTGGACACTCACGCTTACATTTCCAATTCATGAAGTTAAACAGAATCACTTATTAGTTATAAACGTCCGCTATTTCTACTTTCCATACCATACCTTTGTCACATGACTTCTACATCATCTTCTGAATTTTATTAAAAACCTTCATAAATTCCCACACATTCTTATAGGTCAATACATTTCCTTGTGGTGCGAAATTATACATGAAAACTAACAATTGAAACTATACTGGTAACTGAATAAAGTAATATGTAATGTAATGTTTTGATTCTTATTGATATCAGAATTACAACAGTTCACAAAATTTATACTTAATCCACGTCGCTTGTAATGGCCACAACTAATCAACTAACCTTGAAATTTCTGAGTATCGGAGACATTTTTTTGTTTCTTTTCCCCAATTTTTTATAGCTATTCTTCTATTTGTAAACATACAGCATTATCATTTTAAATGCTATTATTTCTGCTTCATATTTAATAATTGCACCACTATTACAAGAATTCTTTCTAATATACGCAAAGATGCTCTATTAATTTCATTTTTTTTAATCGCAAATTTTCCAACGCTTCTACGGAAACTGGAAAGCATAAATTAATATGAGTCTTAACAAATGAGTTTATTTAACGAGTATGTTTGAAAAAAGGCAAATCGACTAATAATAATACAAATAATTCTGAAATTAGTTCAAATATTCCGATATAAATTGGATATAATATTCTTAAAATGTATATGTAAAATTGAGGGTACAAACTAAAAAATAGGAACTAAAGCCATTTTTTAAAAATATTTCCAAAATTAAACATGACTGGCGTAAGAAAGTTTCTTATGCCCAGAATTAATATTCATTAACGATAGTTGGCAAATTAATAAACTTTAAAGCCCTCATTTTATGGAATGTAAAACTGCACGAAGTAGCATTTAGAATCTCACTTAATTATTTTTTCTACAATAAATGTCAACATTCGCACGTATTGACGTTCGCGTTTCACGATATACTTTTTATAGGCGTATAAAACTGGGAGATAAATCGGAGCTTCCTTTGTAATCGAACTATGCTATTTTCTGATATGACTAGCATCACTTTCTTGCCAGACTTAGCACAGGGAATAAAGAAAACATTGCGCCAGATAAGTGCGTTCTATCTGCCTTCACACGGCGAGAAGGGATTTCCATCCTCCAAAATTTTGCTTAGGTGAGAGGACATTCTTATGTTGTTATAACGTGTCTACTTTTCATTCGCCTATATTTATGGCCTTAAACAAAATATTATAAGAAGTAGTAACCCATGAAAATGAACTATTCCTTTCTTAGTGTTTCTAATAATATGCTATGTTTTCTTAAGTTAAGTTACAATTATATATATTTATTATACATAATTTTAAGGTACTTTAATAATATTTATTGACTCACTGATAAAAGTACACGTGAATTAGTTATTAGTTTAAAAGAGAAATTTTTAACACATCTTCTTTTAATAAATAAAATAGTGATTGTATGTGCACGTGTATTGTGTACGTGTTCCTTTCCAACCGGAAACAAACACTGTGAAGGGTAAGATACGTTTATGAGCGTCCATGAGCGGGGATAGAAATTTTCAAACTTCCTAAAACTGTCAATATTTGCGTCTAATAATTAGTTTACGGGGTCAATTAAATTGATAGTGTTTCTCTCGATGTTTTTTGTTAATAGTTTCTATCCCGTTTGGCATGCGAGGGGATCACCCTTAGGGCAGCGGGAGGAGGGGCGTTATAAAAAATAAAGCGAAAACAATCGAGATCGGAGACGAATCCGGGATTATAGATGTCGCTGAGTTTAATTCTGACGTTCAACTTGGCATTTATCCCCCAGGGGTGAAGAGGACGGGGTGGAAAGTTTCAAACGTGTTAAAATGGCATATATTTTCGTCGAAAGAAAATTAGTCGGAGTCAATTAGATAGCGTCTCCAGACATTTTTGTGTCTAATTGAAACCCCTTTCAGTATACGTATCAGCTGATGTTACCCAAAAACAATGCGACACAAAAATTAATTAAAATTGGCTCTATAACACCTTTAAGGATGAGGTGGAGGGACGTTATATAAAATAACGGGAAAAATCGAGATTGGAGTCAAATCCGTGGTTGTGAATGTCGCTGAGTTTAATTTTGACAACCCAACTAGTCTACTATATGGATGGATTCGCGAGTGTTTTAAAATTCATATAAAATGAGTCACTGTCTTGTGTTTTTAATCTAACACTTCATATATTTGTACCTCCCAATTTTACTAATTTCAATCAATTTAATTAATGTGCAATTTACATATTGACATGTTTGTATACTTTAACATCAAACTAGAGTGTCTGACAATATGCCACATAATTCAAATAATTTTTACTGGTTTTCATAAATAATAAAACCAGTCCTGTCTACTTGGTTACAATAGAAATATTTTTGAAATAAAGAAAATAGGACCTTAAATATTTACCTTTCAGTATAATGTTATAATAAAATTGTCTATTAAAGAAAATATTTATTTTTCTTTAATGTATTTCAATACGATAAAATATTAACTCCAAATTTGAACGTACAGACACGTGTCTGTCTTCCAACCAGGCATCTATCGGAAGAATTGGTCGGGTGAGGAGCACACCATCAATCAGACTCGAAATTTTATGGCAAACTGTTTTGTAAATGGCAAACACATTTCAGAAGTTAAATTAAGCATTATATATTTTATTTCAGACAGAATCGTAGTCAAATAAACATCAGGGATGTTTATTCAGGAAAGGGGCGACTATTTTCTGTAACGAAGAGTGAATAATAGATAAGACCACACATATCGTCATTATATACGATTTCTTCAAATAAATCAATGGCTTATAGAGTTATTGGCATTTCAAATTAACGATAATCCCTACCAAACTGATATCCATGCAACACATTTGTTGACGAGTACTATTAATGCTAACCTATTTCTCATTATATCTTACATTTCTCACCACTGATGTGTAGCTTTGAGCTTTTATTTTCGCCCTGAGGTATCTTCTGTAGTTTACCACATTTGATACGTTATTTTGTTGGTAAGCTTGTTGTTTCACTGTTTACCTCAGCTTTGGCTGTTTTAGATCGTGGTGCGGGAAATGAACCGACTTGGGATGATGGTGGACCTGTCACACGCATCCGTGAGAACCATGAGGGACGCCATCAACACCAGCAGAGCTCCTGTCATCTTCTCGCACTCCAGCGCGCACGCGCTATGCAACAGTTCCAGGAACGTGCCTGACGAAGTGTTGCAACTCGTGGTGAGCCTCTCATATGCTTGCCTATGCCTATAAAATAAGGGTAATGTTACAGCTCCGCATTAAGCAATTTGGTCTGAAACGTGAAGAGGTTTAAGACATATTTACTAAATTATAAAGCTAGCTCGCTGTGATTCCAGTAGGATAGAAAATACATAAAAGGGTTGATTGAAAAGCGAAAAAATTTCCACTTTCGTGCCATAGTTGGTAAACGTAATCCTTTCGAAGATATTCGTAAAAGTATTAAACATATGCCAGTCGCAGAATATTGTTTAGCAGCCTTATGTAGTATTACATGTGTACTCAGGCGGAGAAAATGAAACACTTTCGTTTGAAGGGTATAATATTCATAGATTTCCTTGAAAAGGGCACAATCACAACAGGGCTCTATTATGCTGCTCTGTTGGATCTTTTTAAACGGGTGCTGAGTGAGAAACGACCGAGATTGGCGCACAAGAAAGTGCTGTTTCACCAGGACAATGCACCAGCGCACACAGCAGCAGTCTCAATGGCGAAAGTGCACCAGTTTGGTTTCGACTTGGTTTCTCATCCACTCTACTCACCAGACCTTGCACAGAGTGACTTCTTGTACCCGAACTTGAAAATTTGGCTTGGTGGGAAGAAATTTTCATCAAATGAAGAAGTGATCGAGACCGTGACGGAGTATTTTGCAGAGTTCGGCAAGAACTATTTTTGTAATGGGTCGAAAAAATTGGAAACTCACTGGGCCAAGTGTATACCCAAGGAAGGAGACTAAGTTGAGAAATAAAGTAAGTTTTCGAAAAAAATATTTGTACCAGACTTATCAAACAACTCTCGTATATTTGACTAGTGCTCATCATTTGGAGTTTATGCAGGTATCGTCCGAAGCACTACGAATTGAAAGACTTGTTCATCACAGATCCAGGAATCGAGGTTAAAAACCAAGAAGAAGACAAACACAATCGAACAGAAAGGAATGTTCAAGCTAATAGACTTTATTGACCATCCTTAGCGACTGTAACTAGAGTAGCTGGAATAATTAATAGCTTAGGAAATAATTTCTAATGTTCTGACTTATGACGAGAGATGTCCATGGAAGGGAGAATTGAAGTGATCTATTTAATCTTATAGTTGTCACGTCACTTTATTTAGTAAAATATACTATTCCGAAATATTCCAATTGTCATGATTCAAAGTTCAGATTTACTACTTAATACTTTAGTAGTGACACAAATTATTATTTTACGAGTTTTAATATGCGAATAACTATTTTCTAACCTTTTCCAGGCCTTAAACGGTGGAATAGTTATGGTTAACTTTTATACATTCTTTATCACCTGCAATTCCACAGCCAACATATCTGACGTGATAGGTAAGCTATTGTGAAACGAAATACATTACAGTGTCCAGAGAGGAAAAAATTTCTCAACGGTTTCCTTATTCCAGCGCACATTAATCACATCCGGTCCGTGGCGGGGATCGATCACGTGGGCCTTGGAGCGGGATACGACGGCATCAACTAGTGAGTACTTGACGTTTTTCATAAATAATAGCTTGGTTGCCTCAGAAAAAAGGAGCTCGAGTTATACGGTGTAAAAGTTGTCCTAAAATCACGACCGTGTAAATAAAAACTTAAACTATTATTGTGCGTCAAAATGACGTTAAATTTATTTTAAGAAAAAGTATAACGTGAAGCATTATTAATAGTAATGATGAAATATTTAAAAAATACTTGTCGGTCGTAATGAATAGTTCATACAGTTACTTATGTGACTAAATTGATAATTAAAATGACGGTAGTTACTGAATGGACAGAGATGGTTCATTTAAAATCAAGTGTCAGATGATACAAATGAAAAGCAACCTTTTATGAACATCATTATCAGCCTTATCCTCACAGAAAACGAAAGTAGATCAATTAAGGTTACAGTGAAGCAAAACAATCTCATAAAAGGACATTGTTTGGTGACACAAATCTTTCTTGTGCCGTACTTCGTTTTGGTTTATATCCCAGTAGCGAATTTTAGCTGAAGTGATTTTCAGACTCGCCAGTCACAAAAATACTGGTGGCTACTGGTTACCGCCATATTTTGTGTTCACTATTTTCAGTAAAATTTGGTACATTTTCTTGCAGCACTCCAGCAGGCCTGGAGGACGTGTCTCGTTACCCTCATCTGTTGGCGTCGCTTCTCCAGGATCCCGCGTGGAGTGAAGAGGATATTAGGAAGCTTGCGGGGAAGAACATGCTCAGAGTGCTGAGGCAAGTGGAAGAGGTGAGCTGGTTCACGTATTAAGGGCCGTATAATTGGCTTGTCGCACTTGAAACAAGGCCTCACATTGTTGTGAAAGGAACTCTGGCGCAGTCTCGCAATGTTCCGTCAGCCTTTGCAAGGTCCAGTTTAGTTTGCTTTAGAATTTCCAATTCAGTTGTCTACTTCAGACAATTTAGCTCTAAATCTCCTCTGATACTGAATTGGACTGTATTTCAATCATCTAAACCTAGTCACTGTGATAAAATACTTTCTTTTGAAAATTGTCATTAAAGATTGAGAGTTTCATATTGAAGAAAACTGAAAGTAGATAGAAACACAATACTTTCATTGATTAATAAATCCTTCTCATTCTCCCACTTTTCATTCCTTAAAAATGTAGATAACAGCATGTAACAATAGGATTACTATTCCTTTTACTATTGCCCCATCTCAATATCGCACGTATAATATTAATCGCAATATTAACACAATATTAATCATAATGTATTCCACCGTGCTTAGGCTGTTATAGACCAATCTTCTCTATTAAACTATGAGACTACACATAATCAAAAAATTAATAATTATTGATCCACACAAAAAGATCAGCAACCTCTACCGGGAAAACATGTATCACATGGTGATTTGAAGTTATGAAGATCATTGCCTCGTTTAGTCGCAACAACGATTCTCACACACGTGCAAAAGAAACAACTGTCAACATGCACAACTCGACTTCGTTTTTAATTAATTCATTTATTCTTACCCTGGGTGGTTTATAGACCTACTGCAAAAACTATAGATTTTCCTTGAAGGCATGTCCATTTATTTCAAAACATCTTCCCAAATGAAAATTTCCACTAACCTCGAATGACTGTTTTACGTGCTCAATCTAAAATATTTTCAAATATACCGCCATCAATCTTTTATGGGCACAATTACACCCGTTTATTTGGGATGTTTCTGATTCTAGTAAAATTTTCCATTAAAACATCCAACCAAAAAGTGTGGTTCGATACAAAAGGCTTATGTTAAGATATGTTCCAACTATTAATATGTTGCCCGATCCATATAAAACTCAGTTAAATTATAGTTCATATTTTTATTTCCTTAAAGATATTGACAAGTTTTGGGAACTCCAAACGATTGAACGTGTGTACGGCGCTGCCAAGAAGTCCGTGGCTAATCTCTGGACACGGTCGGAAGGCACGTACCTCAGCTGAAAAAATAATTCAAGAAGTTGATGACCTAGCTTGGCCACACGAAAAATATGCGATAGACGAATGGGAAAGGTTGTGCTCCAGAGATTGGCTAAGAGAGGAGGGAAGAAATTAATTTTTGAACTGTCTACGGCAAGTGAGAAAATAAACCGAACTAAATTACTTGAACAGGTGTTGTGGGAAAGAAAAGGGTGGCCCCGATAAAGCACTGGTGACCGTCCCAAATTCACGATGATGGATGGATTTTGGTAGCTGCCAGATTTTTCTAGAGGGGTGTATCCAGGTTCACTTATAACTTGATATGAAAAAGAGATGTATTGATTTGCTCAGCTAACTGATGTTAATATTATAATAGATTTAATAAAAGCATCATGAGTAAATAAATGATTAAATTGATACTGATTTTATCCGCTGAATAACGGTCTCGCTGCATATAAACACAATTTAGGAAATAATAAGTAATCCTAATGTGTTTCAGGTTCGAGACAAGTGGCACCTTGCAGCGGTCTCTCCTTTAGAAGAGCTGATTCCAGGGTCGTACCTGGACGGTCGCACCGACTGCATGTACCTGGGCTCTTGACTGTTGTTAGCCTCCATAGTAGCCATTCCAACGCACTGCCGAACGCGGGGAACGATCTCAAACCCCTAGTGTCATATAGCTGCCTTAAAGGACAATCGTTATGTGAATTGTGTGTACATATTTGTAAATTTAAATAAAAACTTGCGAGTATTTTAAACGAACAAAGAAAATGTACAAATCCGAAATTATTGTCAAATTACTGAAATCTCTCGATCATGAATAAATTATAGTTTTCAATTAAATATATGTGTTATTGCTAAATAACTTCCTACCTCAGTACGGATATAACATTTAAAATCTATAATTACAAAGTTGAAAACTTAATAATTTCAGTCTCTCCAAGTCAGTTTGTATTCTTACAAATATAGCAGGTTAGAAAACTGAAACTCACAAACATTCTAGAACCAAATATACCACAATTATCAGAGCACTACATCAACTATATTTTGTCGACTTGTCCAGAAAAAATATTTAAATTATTTAATAACATTACGAGATGTATTTGAGTTCATAAGAACCCAGTCAATTTCTTTTTGGTTTTTATAAGTTCCTGTTAATGAACGATAATTTGTCCATACTGTTTACGTGATGAGTTTTTTTTTAGGGCAACAGGCTACATGAGGGTAATCCACGTTGGGCAACTCCCCTTTAATAGCATAGGAAGGGATTTGAAAGGGGGGATGCGGAAGGGTAGAGAACTAGGACCCCCGGGCTATATTTTAAGGATCCTACCCGGCATTCGCCTAAAGAAATGCAGGGAAAACCCTAGAAGAACCTGCATCAGGTAGGTCGGGCATTGGGTGCTTGTCCCACGCCCTTCAGATAGCGGGAGAGGAGTTTGCTGTGGGGACGCGGCATTCCCTTCCCCGTGCCTCGACCAGTTTAGGAGGCAGCTGGCCTACTATTCCAATAGGAATAGCGAACAACTCTTACCGTATGCCCAAGGTCTGTGACCCCGGAACATACACCTCTCAGAACAGGCCGAGGTGCCTCGGCTTGTGGGAACCTTTGTTCAAAAACGGAGAGGAAAAGGCATCCTCAAAGGTAGCCCCTTCGTATCTGTGGTAACTGAGTAAATGTTAAAGTATAGAATTAGTATCTTGCTGAGAGAAAATTCAATTCCACGATTGAGTAATAAAAGTTAGATTCTACGAGATTATTGTAAAATGTATCCTTATATTCAATCTCTCGCTTTTTTCCACCCCGTTTGCTTTTTTTCCCTTTTTGGTACTATTTTGCACTTTTACTTCGCATCTGCCTACCTTACCTACATAGAACAATACCTCAAAACTACTCTTCAGGTAACTAACCTTTATCGTTTAAGTTTAAGCAACTATAAATAAAATAATCTTTAAAAAAATAAAAATATCTGATCTTTTTCTTTTTAAAATAGTTTATTTTAAGAGTAGGGGTTGAAGGGGAAAATAATGTTCTGCAGACAATTTGAAACACGTGAAGTGAATTCTACCAATTTTTTACAGGTGTTAGTTACGATACGAAACTAACAATGGATCGGTAATCACCAATAGAGGTTGGGGTGACATTTTAAATATATTCTAAATTACTTGGAGTATTTGTAGAAAATACTACCTACCGGGATATTTTTGAAACGAGGAATATTTTAGACTGTTTTAGTTTACCGGGAATATTTATCACCTCCTTACAGTACCGAGTGAACTTATAACACAGTTCAAAGTAATTTTGTCTTTCCTAGGCTTTCGTATTACCCAATGACTCGCATGAGCAATCGGGGTGTATAATTGTCTCGATAAAGGTACCGGGAGTATTTTTAAAGCCTTTAGAGTAGTGAGGGTATTTTTGTGTCTCTTACAGTACCGTGATTATTCTTCACTCTATTAAGTATCTGGGGTATTTCTGAGTTCCTATAGGTTCATCGAGAATTTTTTACACTATTAGGGTACGGGGACTCTTATTTTTTACTCTCTTAACGGTATGGAAGTATTTTTGTTCAGTGACTATTTTTGATTCTCTTAGCCAATTGGGAGTGTTTTTAACCCATTAAAGGAACCCAAAGTAGTTTCACTCTTTTAGACTACCGTTAAAAGTAGTATTTTGGACTCGCTTAAGTATGGCAGATAATTTTGATTCTATTAAGGTTCCGAGAGTATTTTTTACTCTCAATGATACCGGAAGTATTTTTTACACTCTCATGGTACATAAAGAAACTGACATACATCTCTTAAGGTATGCGAAAGATTCTCTTAATGTACCGGGAGAATATTTTACTCTTAATCATTCCTGAGGAGTTTTTATACTCTCTAGGTACGTACATGCAGAAACTTCGACAAGCTTCCCTTAAGTTATGGGAGACAATTTTGATTCCTTTAAGGTACCAGGGGTATTATTTATTCTCAATGGTAGTGGGAGTATTTCTGACAATCTTAAGGTACATGAAGAATTTTTTACTCTCTTAGGCCACCGTTAATATAATTAACTGTCTTAAGATAGTGCGTGTAATTTTGACTATTATCGTACCGAATATAATTTTTAAAGTCTCTTAGGCTAACAAGAATATTTTTGGCTCTCTCGGCGCATCGGGAGTATTTTTTTGTACTTGGTATTGGGTGTATTTATACGTCTTTAAAGGCACGGGTTGGCGCGGGGGGGGGGGGGGGGAATTATGAAGAAATTGGCATTCCCTATGCAGAGGTTGGTTAAATCGCTTCTCGACTAGCAGTTTGATGTAAAATTAAAAAAAAATTCGTACTTATATAAAGAAATGTCGAGCAATGCCGGGCTTCCAGCTAATTATACATAAAATAAGATATGAGAGTGTAAAAGCTCCAGAAAAATATATAGGGGGCAGACACAAATTAATTTGTTTTAGATGTCCTACAAATATTCCGTAAATGTGGTATTTTTCCCGATTGGAAACTGTCCGCTGGCGGTCTACCGGGCGATCTTTCCACTTTAACAAGCCTAAAGAGGAAAAATTCACATCCACGTACGTCGCTTTTTTGTTTGAAATTTTGACTAATAAACCACAAAATCCTTTGAATATAAAAACGATGTTGAAATGTTGAACACATCATACGAGCGCATGTATTTAGATTTGAGAAATAAAACAATGTAATTCATTGTAAAATTCCGGTTTAGTTTTAATGTACTCCTAATTTATTAGCTAATTCATTATATTATTTATATAAAATGTTTTCTTTGGTGAAAAAAATAATTTCAGTCGTGTAGTGATTTTTTTTATTTTAGACTAGCTTGTTTGCTTTTGCGCTATTTTTATGTAATGCTCCTCGAACCCTATCCCTAAATGTGTTCACCTCCCATGCCAAAGGGGGTTGAAGTCATTGACCAAATATATCGGTCGTTTTCACAGTGTAGAAGCTGACCACCCCCACAAATGTGCGATAATCAAAAAGTATTTATTCCACGCAAGAACCGGCCGATTACGTTGTCTCAAAATTTGTACCCCAGTCCACCACCTCCCAAACCCGTCGCGTTACCCAAGTTGTCAAAATAAGACTTAGCGACTTTCATAGTCTCTGAATTTCTTCTAATCTCGGTTTTTCTTGCGTTTTTTTTATTTAACGTACCTCCACCCCACTCCAAAGCTTTCTCCCCTCACAGGGGACAAACAACATAGGTATAAAAACTATCAAAGTCATTATCCCCAGGAAGTAATTATTTAACGCAAATATCGACCGTTTAACATGTTTGAAAATTTCCACCCCCGAACACTCGCGCTTTGGGGACTTAAACGGCAAGTTGAATGTCATAATTAAACTCAGTGACAACTATAACCCCGAATTCGACTCCAATCTCGATAGTTTCTGCTTTCCATTTATGTAATGCCATTCCACGCCCACACTTAAGGTGCATCCCTCCCATGTTTAAATATTTCCACCCCCGCTTCCGGGGGTGGTAGACGCGTATCATCCCAACAGTGTTTCTTTCCTGGTCGCAAATAACACGTGTACGAAATTTGGTGAGATTTGCTCCACTGGTGTAGATTTGTATTCTCCACCCCTAACCCTAAGGGTGCCCTTTCCCCAGGGTGTCGAGGATGAAAATTATATTCAGATAACATCGGTAGAAACACTATCAATATATTTGACTCGTAAAAATATTTATCCGACTGAAATATCGGCTGTTTTAGCATGTTCAAACATTTCCACCTCCGCTTCTGGGGGTGGTAGACGCGTCTCGCCCCGACAGTGTTTGTTTCCTGGTAGTAAAGAACACGTGTACGAAATTTGGTGAAATTTGCTCCACCGGTGTAGATTTGTATAAGGAACATACAAATATACAAACAAACATACATACATACAAACACTCATTTTTATTTATAAGATTCATATAACCACATATATGTGAAAGCCTCAGTAGTCAACTGCCTGTAATAGACAGAATAGAGTAGGTTAGTTGGTAGGGAGTTGACAGATTCGTTTTCCCAACTGTGATAAATGAAATACCCGACAAACGTCTCTGAAAATAATGAAAAAATATAGACAAATATGTATGTGAGTGTTCGCATGGAACAACCATTGCGAAGTTTTGATCTCGATTTTCTTCCAAATTCTTTGATAGTCAAAAGTTACATCTGAGTTGCCATCGGTGCCAAGTTTTGATAAATTGTACCGATATCCACTACAAATTCCAATCGCTTAGGTCGTAAACAATTCGTTCACATGCTCCAAGAAGCATAAACAATTTCTTCCATGAAAGTAGCTATTGTTCAATTTTATTGGAAGATAAAAACATGAAGCGGAAGGATCGTAGGCCATAAAATTTCGCATCGGTACAGGGGAAAGTATAGTAAATCAAATTCAGAGGAGGAAAACGTTCCAATATCGCGCCGATAACTCAGACTGCGGCCTGCATGGGATTGTCAACGTTACAAACGGCCACAACCTGCTCGATCGAGGATATTGGAGAAAAAATTATAGGCCCGTCGCGGTACTCCATTGGGAGAATTTGGCCTATCTACAGAGCATGATTTATCTCTGGGGAAACAGTTACATGTAAGGCGTGATTTTTCGACTAAAAAAATTCGAAAGCTTCTAATGCAGAACTGAGAACTTTCCAACTACCTTACAAGCTTTCATTTATACGGATATAATTTTCAAACAAGAGTCTGAAACAAGAAAGAACAAGTCCATTAGACTTCAACGCGGAATCTATTTCAGCAAATATTTAAAGTGCCGTAAAATATAAAATTACGCCACAAAATGTTATTCCACGACCAATTCTTAATAGAAGATAATTTTGGACACAAAGAACATGTAAATGACTATCAGGACAGAAAAACAATGTTATATTAGATTTAACTGTTTTCTTTCGTGAATTATGATTGTCTAACAGACAAGTCGTGTTTGATAATTAAATATGTTCGTATTAGAAACTTTTTAAACATTAAAAATAATCCATGTTGGTTTAAACAGAAAATTGAAAAGGTTCTTAACATCAACTTGACAATTCTGTAGTAATCAGATATTAATTTCCAGTTAGCACACAAATGATCAATTTTGTTGATTACACACTTCTTCGTGTTAACGAGGTTTATTTACATAGCCCCAATACAGTTGAACACGAAAAAACAGAATTGTTTGGTGATTTGTTCGAAGAATTGTAGTCGGAATCCATAGCTTTACAATTTTCAATTATAATAATATATATACTGCATGTGCAATTTTACTTCATGTGCCAGACATCTAGATCTTTCCGCCTTAGTTACAGACGAAACGTGCCGCTAGAATCTTCAAATGAGACAAAATGTAGTAGTTCTCAGAACTAATTTCTGACATGGTAAATTGCTCGTTTGTTCCACCAAGGGTCGATTCCCTGTCCAACACCGTTTCCATATAACGCCTGCAGTACGTCTTCCTGCGGGAAACTTTCAGAGCAAAATCGATTCCTCCACCTGAGAGAGATGATATTCGACCAGTTCATTACTTGTTCCAAAACGAACAATATTAAAACACGAACAGTTAAATTGTAAATGTTCAATATTTCATACGATTGTGAATAATTTACTTCTTATATAATATATTACATAACCCCATAGACTTTTCTGATGAATATTACAGGTCATAAGTTAAACGTGTATTAGCGGTGTGTGGATATTGATAGAAGTTATTCCACGTATACGATATTACGTTTACTTAGCTTTCTTCAAGTCAGCCCAAAAACATGTAGGTTCAGTTCAGTTAAAGACACACAAAATATCCTGCATTATATATATATATATATATATATATATATATATATATTGTAGAGATTACTAAGGAATTCAAATTTTTTGTCTGTGTTCAGCACAGATTCAATTTCATTTCGGCAATACAGGTGATATATTTCCGTTACGCCAAATGTTTACGAACATTTAGCCCTTGGTCAAAATGTGTCCCGAGGTAAATGTATAAAAGCCTTGAGAAGTAAACACAACAGCCGTCGAGCAGCAGTCGAGCGGAGTCCAGCGCCGGCGCAGTGACATAGTGCCAGAGTAGTCGAGCTCCAGCGCAGTAGCAGAATATTAGCTCAGTCGAGCAGCAGTCGAGTGTCAGGTTTTGGGCCGAGTAGACTTAAGTCTGGCATTTCGTTCAGGTGCGTCGTTGGTTTTTGGCTGCTGTTTTTATCCGAGTGTGAAATCATTCTGATCCTAATCCATTTTCTGCTTTATAGTGGATCCAATATGTATTTTTGAAGGACGTTTATGCATACGGATTTAGTATAACGAATCTCACTCGAGGTTTAGCTAAACTTTTCAATGGTAGGTAAAAGGCCACGGGAGATGGTAATCCTGTGAAATACCGACTATCTATGATACCTCTGCCAAAAAATCCTATCTTCACACCTCATATGGTCGCTCTGGGCAATACAGCTTGCTGTAGCAAAGTGGAGAAGGGTGTTTAATTTAAATTTGTTAGATTGGTTCTTTAAAACTAAGCGAGTTGAGCTACATTTTTCTCGCCGCATAGCCGATTCATTGGGATTGATTCAATCAATTTCCAGATCTTCGAAGCTTGTTCCAAGCATTAACAAACTACGAAGTTACAAGCATACATTGAGGTGTTCTGGGTCACTTGAGAACCGCTTTTGACGTTCCAAGGTATTTTGGTTTAGTTTAAGTTGTGCATAATAATAGATTTATATAACAGATAGATTTATATAACAGACAATGTATATTGTAATATAAAATGATAAATGCCCTCGTTTTGGCGACAAATTCTAATAAATAAATCAGTTCGTTCCACGTTGGGAAAACTTAAGACCTACTCAACAAATTTATTATCAAACTATATTGATGAAAAAAAGACCATTTGCCTTTGACTTAAGCGTAAAAGCTTTTTTTCAATAACATAAAATTTATTATTTTCCAACACATGAGACATTTACATTATACTTGACGTGAAACTTCCAAAACGAATACCTCTTTGATCTGGCTTGCACTTCGCAAGTTTTGGTTGAGATCCTGTCGTCGCGCGTTCCTACTGAAGATTTATAATCTGTTTTCTATGAGCTCCCACTGAGATTCAACTGCTCCGCTCCCTTCGAGGTCCTACTTGAGACTAAACTAACTCACGCGCGTGCCTCAAAAACGCGACGCGACGCAACTGAACAATATTGGCGGTGCGGACAACAAAAGCAAATGCTACATAACAGAGGCCTGCAATAGCCCGATAGTCATTTTAAAATATATATATATATATATATATATATATATATATATATATATAATATGTTTATTCATGAAGTCAATACCCTTTGGCTGATTTGATGCGGTCCTCCATTTCTGCCTATCTCGAGCCAATCTACATATTTCTAGCAGCCAATATCTTGAGCTATGTGTGTGGTGTATTGCAGTGTTTTTCTCCAAATAAATTATTTCCTTCCACTAAACCTTCCATAATCTTGCCAACCAACCTCCTATGGCTCAAGATGAGTCCCACTATCTTATCTCTTCTTCTACTTAAAACATTCCATAGCATTTTTGCTTCGCCTATCTTTTATAAAACCTCTTCATTTCTAACTTTTCCAGTCCTTTTAATTTTCAATATTTTTCTAAAATACCACATTACAAAATCTTAATGTCTTTGTCTGTCTGGTTTTCCCATAGTCCATGTTTCACTTGCATATAGTGCAAAGATACAAACACATAACAATAAAAATCTATTTTTTCAATACTTATTAAAATTTGATATCAACAAATTCTTCGCCTTGCAACAATCTGACTTTGCTTGAGACGGTCGACTTTTGATATCTTCTGTACTTCTACCATCTCTTGTAAATTTACTTCATAAATAGCATAATTGTTGAATTTTTTCTACTTCTTCATAAGGTGGTTCGTGACATTCCCGATAATATTTAATCCCAAGTGTAATCATATAACATTCTTTAGAACCTTCCGGAAGACTGAATGTAAATAAGATTCACGACAATGCAATAGGAGCGAATATTTTAAACAGAAACTGTAGTTGGTGAAACATCTAATATCCCATCATGTAACTCCCATTAAGACGGATTAATTTAATGAGAATACGATGTCCAGTGAGACTTTCATTATCGATCGAGGACAATTTGTCCCTGGCTATTAAGTACTTTGTTGTTTGCTCCAGAGTGTGTTCACCCCAGAATTCATTTATTCTTGTTCGTAGAATTGAAATAAATATACTGTCCAAAAATATGTGTTACTTCGTATCTACATCCAAACTGTTCATCGGTACTTATATACGAATCTTTCTTACGGAATTCCAGGAGGACAATGTGACACGCACCTACGGACGGGATGCAACAACAATCCTTGTTTAATTCTATTTCTAAGCATTTTCATATTTAAAAAATTAATTTCTATTGTAAATTTTGAACTTCAAGATTGTCACGTCTAATTGAAAGGATAAAAATTAGACTCATACACGAGACCATATTAAATGTTTCCTGTGTGGCGTCTGCGACGAACAAATGCTAATCAAGATTGGTTGTTATGTATTTTTCAGTAACCAAAATAATATACAAACCCTCAAAAGTAGTAATAATAATATTTAAATAGCGCAAAATAAAATCATTCAATTAAATACATAACTATTATTTAAAAACTGTCTAGTTCCTATTTGTCTTTTGAAGAGTCTTAACGTAATTGTTAATTCAAATCCTTCGTGTTACCTTGACACAACTTTAGATAACTCCAACCTCTTCGCCTGAAGATAATTTAAATCTAAGGTTCCGAAACTTCGCTCAGGAAAGTAATGAACCCCATATAAAACCGAAATCACTTTCTCATGCTTTTTAATCGATTTGCCTACTTGTTTAAATAAACTATTGTGATCAATAGAGTATTATATTTCATAAATTGTATAAGGAAAAACCAAACAGTAAATATAATATAGTTTCACTACATCAGAAAACGGAATTATAATGGATTTTTCTGCACCTTTACAACGGGACATCGGTTAAGATATAAACGTCATAAATTCAATATGTTTTTGCGTCTTGCGGTAAAGTGGTAAGTGAACCGAATGCCATAAATTAGGGACCTGCCACCGTTTATGGGCTCTAAGTAAGCGATTTATAATACAGCCTCCCGGCGGAGATGCGGGAGTAATATTCGAGATGATTTAGCGCCGCCGCTATTTGGCGGATTATTCGGGCGAAGAATTGTGTGCAGAGGGAACCAGTGGCCGTCGGGCCTGCAAGTTATGGCCACCTCAATTACTCACTGCTTGCTGACAATTAACCCTCCGTCTTGTCCTGGGGTACTATGTGAGGCCTCTGGCCGTATTCCATAAGCAGATTTCATGTTCGCCTTGTGGTGTTTCGGTTTACGAGGCTCAATTCAACAATGTCTCGTCCTGATGCGAGAATTCCTATTATTACGATGTAATTTATTGTCTCCGTCTGACTCAGAACGCTGCCTTTTTTTACATGGTTACAGACCAAATTGAGGCTAGGGTTCATGAATTTAGAGCTGAAGGAATATCAACGTAGACAGCTCCTGAATCCTTACCCAAACCGACACATCCAGACTCCGAATACAACACTAAATCAAGCGAATAAAATTTAGGGAGAAGGGCTGAACTCACAAAACTCACCCGCTCTTTATGATCCCAAACCATTCTTCTTTTCAAACCTGAGCTCTCGTAATGAGGTTCGAAAACTTTTTCATTCATACTCATTTTTTTTATTTTCTCCGTTTTGCCTAATTCGTTTAGCCAAGCGTTGAGGTGAAGTGATGTTAAGTTCATTTACGGAGTGATGTCGGTCATTTATTTATTTAATTACATTAATCAATCATTTCATTAATTATATTAAATAAACATCAATTAACTATATTAATTATTCGTTTCAATTAAAGTAACACTTATTATTATTATAAATTAATTCAAATTATTATAAATTAATTCAAATAAATTATAATAAAATAAAAACATTTTAAGCAATTTGTAAGTGATGAACGATGTCGTAAAAAATACAAATTATATAATGGCATATTCGGCATCACCTCGGTTAAATCAATTCAATTACCTTTACATCATATTGAGGTCTTATATTCTGGTTCTTCAAATGCGACAGAAATGAGACCTATTTATAACAACATGAATTTGGCAGTTGAAAAACAGCGAATGTTTATGTGTTCGGTTTATTGGAATCAGTCTGGTATTTCTCTCCATGTTTCCCTCTGCATTCTATTGGTCATCTGATTCCCGCCACGGTCAGCTGTTTAGCCTGGTATGCCCCACAGGTATGGCACACAATACCCGTGGATTAAATATCAAATTTATAGAGATTCTACGTATATATATTAAATTTAAAGACACGCCTCGGTTAATGTTTTAACGTATTACAGACCTAAGATCGTAATTTTCAATTATTTCGTAATTATATTTTCATTTATCAGCAGCCAACTGTATTTACCTCTTAATGAATTACATTTGGAACCCGATCCAATGCAGTCAGATAACTTAATTTTCAGTGCCCAAACTGAGATGCAACAGGTTCTTTATCATGAAGACTGGCGTCTCAAAAATTCATTACTAGTATTCATTATAGTAATAATACCATTTCAAGGAAAAACAAACTAAGCTTTATTTACCGGAAACTCTCTCCTGTAAAGGGTAGTTAGTAATTATTCAGTTTAATAATAATTGATTATCCTAGCTTCGCCAAGAGGTTTTATAAAACCTTCCTTCACTATGCTGCGTTTGCACTCTGCTAAGGCCTCGCCATCTTCATAAACTCGTAACCATTTTCAGTATTATGTAAAATATATCTTTTGCTAATCAATTACTGTAAAATGTATACATTTTAAAAGTCTCTTAGAGTGAATTGAATAGGGTATTCGACTGAAAATCAATAAATATATAAAGGTTAAACGAATTACACCAAATTTCATTAAATTTTCCTCTCAAATAAGTATGCATTTGCCATTATGGCTCTCGTAGACAGTACATTTATTTTTGGCATGTTTAAAATAAACCTAAGTTAAATATATTTTGGTAAATGTTGACAGAGCCGAGGTTATAAAAGTGTGGAAAGAATTAAACCAAATATCGTAGCATTAATGATTTGTTGTTGGAGGTGGAAGCAATTTATTATTCTCATCTGGAATTTATTATTTGTAGTGAATATAACTTTTATTTGCCAGAAATTTCCCGAGAATGATCTAAATTTTGTTCTTAACTCTGATAATTTCATACATTTAACTCAATTTTAATACTTAAATACAGTGAAACACATAGGAAAAAATAGCTTGCCTTATCAGAAAAACTGGAAAAATTATATAATCACGGATGGAACATTTAAGAATGTCAGTTGCGATGAGTTGAGAAAAATAATACATATTATTACGTGTTATTGGAAAGAAGCTAGTTTGGTTTACTTTCAACTGTTGCGTGTGCCAAAAATTATTATTTTTTCAATATCGATTCATAAAACGGTTTTGAGATATATAGTAAATTTTGCCCAAAAAATTATGAGTTCCGCCCAAACCGTTGTGTTCCTCGACTAATGTACTGTAGAGAAGATAAATAATTAATTATATTGTAATGTAAGCACAAGCCAGAAGCATGTCGGACATTGGAATTTCCGATCCTAACATTTTGGGGCCGCCGTGTCCGGAAGACAGGATACGTACATGCCAAAATACAAGTCGAACGGATTTGGAGGGTCGCTTGAGAAAATTTCACCCAGCGGAAATTAACCCTTAAATATTCCCGAAGGGAACCTCCCTCCACAACTCAGTACTGCGCTTCGTGAGGTAAAATGTATTTAATTAATTGGTGGAGAAAGGGCAAATGATTTGGTTTTAACCTCTCGTGGCGAGGAAAGAAATTGAAGAGATACAGACCTCAGAGAAAAAGGACAGAGAGGAAAGTTACAGAAAAGAATCCTGACATGATTGGTTCGTCGTTGAAGCCAGATCTTAGAAAATATTGTGCGAGTTCCATGCACAGTCTATCATCGCAGTCTAGGAAGAACCAAGCAAGTCCAAGGCACGAGATAAGTAACCAGACTAGAGAGAGAACGCAGCCCAATGCGGCCACAGATCTGAGGAGATCCACAACCAATGAACCGGAGTTCATTGCCCAACTTCGAGAGCAGGAAGGAAACCCGATAGAACTTTGCACACGCCGCCTGTAAATCTGAGCATCATTACAGAGGCACCAGGTACCTGCTACCCATGCTTCTGGCCGACGAGAGAACTTACAGGTGTGTCTGAATTTCTGTATGGAGATACGTTTGACGAGATTTCAGCCACACGATTCATTTGATTAAACTAAATAATGTTTTAACTTTTTAGTCTCTTGTAAATACTACCCAGAGCTAATTGCTCTTATAATCCAAATTTTAATAACCGTGTGAAGTAATTTTAAAATATAGTAATCAAATAAATTAAATGTTTTTAATAGTTAACCAATGCCATACAACCCACCCAAATAAGTGCGTTACACAACAAAAAGTAATATGACTAATATTCAGTTTATTTTGTCACACAATTTTTACCTATTTTTTTTCGTAATGTAAACTGTAAGCAGAAAAGTTTTCGACAAAGAGGTCCCACTGTGTTTGCTGAAGCTTCCTTCGCCTGTTTAGAAAGACGAGCCTCCCGTAACCACACACAATTCCAAACTTCTGGCTGTTGTGAGTCTGGCTAACCACTGTGCTCGGCTTGCTCCTGCTTTACACTGGTCTGAAATATTAGTATCAAACGTCACGTGGGATCTAAAATAGAAACCAATTTTGATCTTCGTTTTAATTAATTTTCGTAAGCAGAAAATCCATTTCCTCGCAGTTCCGGTACGCTTTTGATCATTTGTAAATCGGATAACATTTTATTCATTCTGCGCAAAAAATGGCAGCCTGCCAGGGTTATTCACTCGCAGGTGAAAATTTCCACAGAGTTCTGTGGAAAACTACCTTTGGTGATACCTTCTCCTCTCTCTAGTTTTTTAAACTTAGGTTCCAAAATTCCAAACCACCTCGCTCAGCTTTGAGAGGTGTAAGTTCCGGGATCACATACCATGGGCATACTGTAAGAGTTATCCGCTATTCCTATTGGAATAGTCGGCCAGCTGCCTCCTAAACTGGTCGAGGCACGGAGAATGGAATTCTGCGTCCCCACAGAAAACCCCTCTCCCGCCATCGGAAGGGCGTGGGTCAAGTACCAAATGCCCGACCTACCCGATGCAGGTATTTCTAGGGTTTTCCCTCAAAAACTTTAAGGGAATTTCTGGGTAGGATCCTTAAACTATAGCCCGGAGGCACTAGGTGACCCTTGGCTACCTTCCTCTACCCCTCCGCATCCCCCCTTTCAAATTATTTCCTATGTTACTCTCTCTCTCTCTCTCTCTCTCTATATATATATATATATATATATATATATATATACAATATATATTGTAATAATCAAAATAAAAGGGCTTTTTAAATGAAAAGAATTTATATTTAACAAACAAAAAGATTTATTTTAGCAATACAAACAATTACAAATTTAAATATATCTCAGGGTCTTTACAGGGTTTGATAATGGTGAATCATTATATTTATAATATTATCAACAATATACAAGTAAAGAAAAAGAAAGATACTTGTCAATTAAAGTAGAACAAAATTTAATTGTGAACGAAGTTAAACTAAAAAGATTGACTCTACTTGACAATTTTAACCAATAAGAACAGAACGAAATCTGACGGCTATCTTTTAATCAGGTTTACATAATTAGTTGTTTTGTAATTTTTTTTACTCACGTCTGCCCAGCATTCCAGGATACCTTTAATTTTTGAAAACACTATTATGGGTTTTGCACTGCTTCTAAAACTCACATATTCTAAATCAATATTTTTATATGTCGTCAGGAACCCGGGTGATCCTCCTTTCGTCTCTATCGGTTGACCGCTCGCCTTGGGTGACTTCTGCGATTCGTCGATTGGGTAGTCTTTATTGTTCCGGACTTAAACCGAAACTTCTGCTAACTCTGGCCGGCTATGTGCACAAAACTGCTTTTTTTACTTAGCAGGTTTTGTCGCTATGCTGTAGTGAATGTTTATTTTGTCCTGAGAAAAATGTGCAGGAACCAATCAACTCTGTTGAATGCTAATTCTCAATATTTCTCTGCAAACTGTATTTCACCTTGCTTTCCTGCTAGCTGCTCTATCGTCTCCAATTAACAGTTACTACGTCGACGACGTCCCACTGCAAACTCTATCTCATCAAACCTTGCGAACTGTACTTCACCATATCATAATGCGAACTGCACCTCACCAAATCATAATACAAACTGATACAAAAATGCGACCTGTATCTGACCAAACCTACCTGCCAACTGACTCCCGTCTCGCAATTTTAGCGCGCATACGCCATTTTGCCGGCCTTCCGACAAAGGAAACAGTGCTTGGCTTGTCTATTGTTGTTATGTTCTGGACCGCAGTCACAAAGGATTTTTCTAACAATTTATATTTTCAAATTCACAATTAATGTCTTAATTAATTGGCATTACAATATATATATATATATATATATATATATATATATATATATATTCATTCTGCTGTCGATAAATTCATTGTTCGACTGTCCACTCCATAATATAGTAGTAGTAATGCGCTCACACGCTCGTCAATCATTTTTTTATTCGGTCGAAGGGGTCTTTAATTTAAATACTATCAAATCGCATTCCAGCCTAGCTGCACCTGTATGGAAGCTCTCTTTGTATTAACGGTTTAAAGTATACGCACATATCTACCTGTGTATCAAGTTTCATTCAGCATTACTTTCATTTAGATGTGGAGTTAGTAAATTTAATCCAGTCTAGATGAAGTGTACCATTTGGAGGATGAACCAGCCGCCGAGTGTTTTGCTTGAGTGAGCAACTCCCGGCGGAGGGACATTACGAACCGCAGGATGAGAGAGGGTGTCTCGCCGCGCCAAATGTATATTCTTCCATTTTAATTATAATTTCGTCAGCATCGCCGCTCGCCGCATCCGCACGAGATAAGATCGCGGGAAAGAGAACAATGGTGGCGTTGCTATGGCGACGGCTGACCCATATATCCCCACGCAGTGTGAGTCCGATCGTAGATGACGCGACGCGGTGGGGAACCGACGCTCTAATGGAAGCTTTGATACGCCACGCTGCTCGAAAAATGTACCTACAGAGAGACCGGGAATGAACATTACAAAATTAAAATATTCATCTCTCGCAAAACGATAAATTGTTTTCGTGTTTATTGCCGGTTATAAATGTTTTTGCCCATTACAACTTATGTTATTAATTACTAAAGTTTAAAACAAATTTAAAAGTTATTCGCAAGATTTTGAAATAAAATTCTTTTCGTCTCCAAATATATCAAGATTTAATATCACTGATATACCTGGCGTGAAAACCTTTATCAACAGCCTTAGAGAATAAAATATGGCTAATCACATGTGTGTGCTTGTTACACTTAGTTACAGAAAACCGAGACAGAAAATTAGACATTCATAATGAACAACTCACCTCGAAATCTCCCTTATGTTCCGCATACAAATTTACACCCGAATAGCATATATGACCAAATTTCGAACACCTGTTTCTATCGAACCGGAATCAAACATTGTGAGAGTAAGACACGTCTACCTTCTCAGCAGCGGGGGTGGACGGAGGGGGAAATTTTCAAACATGCTAAAACGGCCGATATTTGCGTAGGATAAATAAAAACGCAAAAAACCTAGATTTGATTCATATCCGGGGTTATGGATGTCACTAAGTTTAATTATGACATCTGGACAACGCCGAGCAACCAGCTAGTTTCTAATCAAATTAAAGGCGACGCATAAGGCCGCTATAAGGAAGGTGAATTTACGGGTAAAACAGAATACCCACAATTTTAAAGAAACCATTTAAAAAATTATACACCAAGAAGCAAACAAGGTAACAAATGTATACTATGAAACACTGTAACAATCTCAAATTACATACAACAATCTCCAGAACTTGACCTCATATTCAGGACAAGGCCGGCAGCGCTGCCCAACACACGTGCGAACCACAGCACGATAACAATCGATTCTCTCCCGATTCACGAATTTGCTTTATTAAATAGGTAGCATCCCGTGCAGGTCAGGATGGCGGAAAGAACGATGCTGTCGCAGGGACGCCAAACGATCAAAACATGTCCTTTTCTTGGTCTCAGGGGTTACAGTTTTTCCAAAATAGTTTCTTGTCCTCCTTGTCCTGCTCGCTATTTCATTTCGAGTCATGAATTCTGGTTATTTAGTTTGCTGACAGTGTTGTTAAAATATTCCACAAAGATGATATCGGGTGTTCCATTGTCTACAATAGACGGAACTATGAGGAAGGACGAATGAATCAAATCGTATGTAAGATTAAAAATCTGCGATCATTTTCAGAGCTGGGCACAAGAGTCCAAACACTGGTTAAAGAAAAAAACTACTTAATTCAGTTTATTCCAGGTGATCTCAAACTCTCCGCAAGCATCACCCCAACCAAATACTCAATTTTGGTTTTTAAAGCCTTTGTGATTCTCAGCAATACTATTTTTGACAATCCTTTGTGGATCACATCTCGAGTAGTTATGTTGATATTATTGCTCTTTAACGTTTAATTACACTTGCTGCCGGCAGAAACAAATTATCCGTAATTTACGATAACGAACTAATCACCTCATTTTTTGTTAAAAATGTTATTAATATTGTAATAATCAACAGGTTAGTTTTATTTAAATGAAAAGACAATCAAAAATTTACAAATAAAATATAATTTATTATCACTTTGTGGCTTCAACTCAAAACAATTACAATTAAAATTTTTATATATCTCAGGGCCTTTACTGGGTTTGATAATGAAACCAAAAAAATAATTATTTAAAATCTTATTAACAAAACAGTTTACAATTTACCTAAACAACATGTCGATAGAATGAAAGAAATTAAAAGTAAAGAAATTAACTTTGATTGACAATTAAAAGGGAACGAAATCTGACTTTATCCTTTAATTAGCGCTTACAATATTATTCAAAATTATGTTACTTACGTACTGTCGGTCTGGTACCAGAACAATCAATTTTACCACTTTCGGACAATTTTACATTCTTTAATTATTTAATATCAGGCCTTGGTTTTCAGTGGTTCTACACTTCACTTTAATATTTGGCAATATTGGCTGTATTCCGTTGACTGCTCCGCTCCACAATAATTTAGCAATGTTCTCCTGGATTAAATTTTTTTCACGAAGATTTTGGAAAGTTCTATTCTGACGAAAACTGCTCTTACTTTCCAATATTTACGCTGCAATACTTCCGTGAATGTTTTCAGTGTACTAATTCACAACTTCAACTAGTTATACATTAACGATGTCTAGTCTCTTGCTCAATTTTTATTACATGTTCTGCTCCTCGTAATGTTTCTCCACCAACTAACTATCCTAGTGCTCTCGAGTTTGAACGCGCATTTTCATTTCGGCATTTTCTCAAAGCAACAGAGTTCAGCGCTATTGTTGCTATGCTCGCCTTACCGCTATAATGGACTTATCAAGCAATTCAAATTTTATGTCCAAACAATTAATGGCATAATTAACTATTGCTACAATATAGAAAGCGTTCTTCACCCTTTTCCAAGTAAATAGCATTAATAATACAATCTAGTAAATTATGGTAATGGCACTGATTTTCAAAATGGGCACCTTTATTGACTGAAAACTGTATCTATATCAGTCACGAGTAGGTTTTTTCCTCATTACACCACTAACAATTCGACCCCAATTTAAAAGAAATTATTAATTTACTTAAACAAATTTTAAATTACTTCCAAAGCAGTCATATGAATTACTATAGGTAAACCCAAGTTAGTAAAGGGATTTTTCCGAATGCATGTGTTTGATATTTTTTTTTGATCTCCTACTGATCCCGCTATCTTCCTTTATGACAAAAAAATATTCGATCACTCTTCCTTCTCATACGACAGAAGAAGCCGTATGATTGAGCAGTGTTCGTCGGACACAAATCCTGGATCCAGAACTTTTATCAGAAAAGCATTTAGGTTTCCTATTCTATACTCAATATACGCTCAAAGTGAAGTTCTAACAGAAACTGACTTGGAACTCACTATGACTGAAATTTTTAATAAATTAAAAGTTCACAACTAACATTTTGTAAAAGGATGTTGAACGAGATTATTAAAAAGTTTTCAGTAAATCGTTAAGTTTAGCCTTAAAACCTCTACACCATATTAATTAGTCTGTATTTGTAATAGTAATCTCTTATTCAGAATTGAAAGTATTCATTATAAAATTGTAGGGAAGGCTAAAAAAAACACTACTAATGTACGTGGGCTGAACTTTATGATGCCTAGTTGTGAACTCAGTTTCTGTTGAACGAATAAGTCGCAACTCAATCGACATTGTGAATGTAACTTAATTTCCCTTGCGGCTGCCTTCCAATTGCTCGAACAAACATAGGTTAATTGAAACTTATAATCATTTCATCTTAATTTATGAGTTCTTGACTCCCACAATTTATAGTTTATCTAACAATCAGTTTATTTAATTAAGTTGGTCTTATTCAGTAAGTGGTAATGCCATTTTCGGCTTCGACGTCAACGTAAAATGTAATTTTATCTGGAAAAAATTGTTTCTGACTATGGTTTATAGTAAAATTCTCCTGTGGTATAAATATTTATGGAGAATTTATTCAAATAATATTTTTTTTGGTTAGCTACTTCGTCGTTAATTTTTCATAGTTGATCATCTGGCTCGTATTTCATTATATTCACTTCAATCAATTAACAAATAAAAAATTTTATATTATAAGTATTTTAAATTTATACTGAGGTGAATTCACGCTAGAATTACGAGGCGGCGGGGGGTCGCAGTAATGAAACCGGCTATACAATTAATTTTTTGAAAACGACACACATTTAATTATGAATAACATGCGGAGCGCGTTCCAAATATATTCAAAGTAAAAACTGTTATTAAATTTTAAGGATCGAAAAATGTCGTCATTCAACTTATCCATGGTCTTTACGGCCTGATACTTGTGAAAGCTGCTCTATATTCCTGAATTGAGAAATACAAATTTTATCAAAGTAAAAATATTCAAATTTATATTCTATATTCCTGAATTGAAAAATACAAATTTTATCAGAGTAAAAATATTCAAAATTATTTAAAAGTAGGGCATGAAAATCTCTTTTGATGTCCACCAACGAGAAAAAATTTATTTGTGTGTATACTACCTGCTAAGTGGAACCAGAAAATATTGGGAAACCTAATTATAACAAAATTAAATCCATGCGTTAAAAAAAAGCAATCCAAAAGAATTGATAAGAAAAAATATAGAATATAGACCTGTATAGAGAGAGAGAGGTAGGAAGGAGGGTGAAAGAGAAAGAGAGAGGGAAAATAAATTATGAAGAAAAGAATGTAAAAGAAAGGGAAGGAAATGTGATAAATATTTCCTACCCCTTCAAAATTAAGGCAAATCTCAAAATGACTCAATACCAAAAATTAGATTTGTTTGATATTGGCATAAGGTCTAAGTAGTGTTGGATAAAATTGAGAGCTGTAACTGCCATCCCCAATTATGTAGAATAAAATATTTAGTCCGTTGAAGAGGTTTATCAAGAGGAAAACAAGATTTAAGAAATGTACATTGTGTCATGCTTAATAAAGTTGGTCTATATTTGTAGGATTTCTTATATATGAAAAAACGAGCCCCGTTCATTTTGGTCCTACGAGTATTTCTGCGCAAAATAAGAAGTTAATATAGGAAATAATTTCTGCGACTGGCTGGTTCGCGCGGCGAGGGCGTCTCGGGGCGAGATATGGAGTGCAATTAGGACACGGCGAGAGACTGGATTTTCTCCAAGCGCTTGAATAATATCAGCAATTAGAACTAATTGCTGTTGGCCGCAATCTGTGTCCAATATCACGCTCGATCAGATTGTTCGCAGGACGCATTCCCTCCTCGCAGTCTTGTCTCCGAAATATACTTTCTCCTTCCGTAATTGCCTCTTTCCGACTCCTTAAGGATCGTCATAATCGTCAAGTAAGACAAATTAAACCATCAAATCTTCGTTTAATTTTGGCATTAATTTTATTTTATTATAATCCACTTTAAGTAAGTGTCGAGATTTCGGTGCAGATTTATTCCAGAGGTAGTGTATGGCAAATTCTGTGACAATTCTTACACATTCCATTTGTAGGACACTGTAATAATAAGGACAATTATTTTTTTATGTAGGCTACGCCACAGATCAGCTACACGGGATATTGAAACGACAAAATGAGTTTGGCCGTTTGCACCCATAGATGCTTATGATAATTTATCTTCAATATTAATTACATTTTACCTAAGGTTTCGCTCTGGTCCGTTATCTCGAACCTGATCATGTGTAGTCCAGACGACAATTTCTGTTCCTAAATTTAAGTAAAGCACGCGAGCAACAGCATGACACGGCAGATGCGCTGTAGGTGAAGTAAGAAGTTGCAGGGTAGCATTGTCGTCACGTGGGAACTCCCTCTTGGGAGCAACGCCACTACCATTCTTAAAAAAATTAATTATCTTTTTCTTAACAGTATATACGGACAGCATACAAGTTCTTTTTAATCTCTTAACTTTTACGCGTGAGTTTTTGGTGTACAGCTTATCCTGCCTCATCACAATATATTTCCATGCGTCAATATTTTCAGGATAGTTTTAAGCTCTAGCAAGTATCTGTAACAAAATTTCGAGTTAAACTGAGCTCCGGTCTACCCCCACTACAATTACAGAGCAGTGGGCCACTGCGCATCATATTCAGACACGACTGCATTGTAATAAATACAAGGGTTATCGATTAATTTGCCCCGCGTTGTGGTAGCCATTTATGTAATGATCAACCGACTCGCTCTCAATTAAAAGAATTAATAAATTATCAAAAGAAAGGTTATTTAAAAGAAAAGATTATCAAAATTAACAAATAAAATAATTTGTTATTTTATTCACTTTTGGCTTCCAAAATTAAAACAAATACAATCAAATTAAGATCTCTTCTCTCAAGGTCACAACTGGGTTTGATAATTAACAGCAAAAAGATTTATAAACTGATTAACAATTAAAACATAAAAATTCACCTAAAATAATATGACGATAAATGAAATGAAAGAAGGCTAAATGTAAAGAAACTGAACTAAATCTGACTATTACCTTTCTAATTATCGTTTACAAGTTTATATAGGTTTTGTTACTCACGTATTGTCTGTCTGGTACCATCTCTTTCTTTTGTAGCTTCAACACCGCACTAAATATGCAAATTTTTACACTGATTCTAAATTCCTTGCAGATTTTACACACACACGGTCGAAGTGCATGTCCTCAGCTATCAGGAACCTCGGTTGTTGTCTCCCCTTTCTGGTCAGCTAGCCTTTGCCGAATCCCTCAATGCGAAGATTGTTCAATTTGTGAAACAAACTCCTGCTTCCATATAGGAACTCATGATTTTTAGTTTATGTTTACAGACTTCACTTATCATATGCAGAGTCCAGAGTCCAGGCTTTTTGTTTCTCCTTGCTCGACCCAGGCTCAGTGCAGAACCTTACTGTTTTTATTTCTCTTTGTGGACCGAACTGCCATGTATCTCGGCGAAGACTTTTTACTGTTTCATCCTCTCTCGACCCAGGCTCCGTACTGACTGAATTCTCCCCGCGCGCGCATTCTCCATTTCGGCTTTCAAAAAAGGCTTTTGATCGCTCATAGCGCTACAATTCAATTTATTCGCTACAATTCAAATTATACCTAATCAATTTAATGGCCTAATTAATTATTGCTACAATATATTGTAATGCATTTAATATAATGCATTGGATTAAAAACAGCGCACATGTCGTAAAGAGAATGCGTGGGAAAAGTAACCGCGGATCCTGTCACGAGGAGACAAGACGGAGCGGTAAGACATTTATCTAGGATGAGTGCTGGTGAGCGGCAGAGAGGAAGCCGTAATTTGTAGAGAGAGTGTGACGGTGCGGAAATTAGGTCTAAAGAGTGATTGCGGGTCCAGTAGCTTATTGATTTGGGGAACGGCGTGAAGAATTCGTAACGCAGAACGTGGGCGAGCAGATGTTCCCAAAGTGGCTATGTTAGAGCAGGCTATTGTCTCTGACGAATGACCTGACAAGTGGCGTAGTTGCTTGGGACTTGGAAGAAAAGATTTTGTGCGAGTCGGACAAAAGAGAGCAGCCGACAAGTCATGAGTAATTGCGGGGGCGAAATACTACAGCTGCAAGCGTGTCGAATGGCGCAATTACTTGGGACGATGAGGGTTCAGGCACTTGTTGACTTAGGATCTGGAGAAATTAGTATCGCGCACTTGTGAGCGGAGAGGTCCAAAGACAAATTGGACCTGTCGCGATTGTCGGGTTTCGGACTCCAGTGGCCGGTACGTAAATTTCAGTAATGGGATTCTGTCACCGCGCCGCTGCGACGAAACTTTGCATCAAGAGAAAAACAAGGAGGCTAGGGGTATATATAGGGGAAATAACCTATTGTTAGGACAGTTAGCGTGGGAGAGAGGAGGAGGACGCATTGAAGAGACAGTTGGAGTTAACGTGGGAGAGGAGACAGACACAGTTAGCATGGGAGAGAGGCGGAGGACGCAGCGAAGAGTTGGACAGTTGGAGTTAGCGTGGGAGAGGAGACAGACACAGTTAGCGTGGGAGAGGAACGAGAGTCAGTCAGCGACAGTCAGCATCAGTCAGCGAAACCATAACAGCTATAAAATTTTTAAAATACAGAAGCTCTATCTGTATGAGTAGGAGAATTTGACCTGTCTTCGATGGTAGGCGACCTGGATGCAGCCAACGACGTCAAGGGGTGTTACGGCGAACCAGTGATATTGTGTTAGAGTCAGTGAGTGAATGTCAAGGCTATAAAGTGAGTGTCTTAAGAACGAGTCGAAGTAAACCTGAGAAACCGTAAGTTGGAATGCATAATATTAACAGATGTAAACGTTATTAAAGGATAACAGTCAGATGTCGTTCTCTTCTTTTGATAATAAAGTTAGAAGCAATCTATAGGTTAAGTTCATTAATAAATTTAGTAAATACTTTTGATTAATTTAAAGCTTAAATGTTGGGTCTTTTTAATAGTTCGATTCTGTCCATTGTCAAACCCAGTAGAGACCCATGAGAGCAAGAGTTTCTTATTATAATAGTAGAATATAAATTCAATTGTAAATTCTTCTTGTGTTAATAAATTTATTTGTTGTTCATAAAAATTTATCTTTTTATTTCTACCCTACTATGTGGTTATTACATTTTGGCTACCACAACGGTGGGCAAAGATAGGAGGAGTCTTATTTGTTTATTACAATATATATATATATATATATATATATATATATATAATGTAGTAATCTGTTCGCTTGCCCACCAGTTTTTGGACAAAAAACTACGACGGTACTATGCCTACTCTTTATTTCCGTGATGCAGAATAATTGCTGAGTCTATAATATGGGAACGAATCATAAGATTCGACAGTTCTTGGGTTCCAGGTTATTTTATCAAGTGAATAACTAAACTTTTATGATTTTAATAATTTATTGATGGAATACGTGGTTTTGAAATATACGACATGTCGCTACAAAAAATTTTCTATCGTGGTAGTATAGCGGTGGATTTGGTGCCACTAACGGCACCAGCTGATGCCATTATATATTTATTTCCTATTTGTGCGTATTTACGTCGAGTTTATTTAGCAACTGGCTTCGAACCATCGGGGAATAAAATTCCAGAAGGAGCCGTCATTAAGGGGAAATAAAAAAAAGATTATATCTCAATTAGTTGGAATGGTAATGGAGAAGTGGAAACGTAGTTTTCAAACATTTATCCATCAGTTACTTGTCAGGAGCAAGAAAGAGTCACAATGAATTAGAAAGAAGGGAGTAACGCAGTAAGTTAATAAGGAAAATTTCTTAAAGAGAAAGCAAAAGTTAAAAAAGTTAGTAAGAAGTTTTAATAATACGAGCAGATTTATATTGTTTTGGGGAGTTTTCGTGAAAGACTTGTTTGAGCTATTAGAGATTATTATACCGCGAACTCTACAACTACAAAGTCATCGCCGCATTCCAAGCGGACGCGCAAAAAAATTATATAAATTACCGGAAGCTAATTAAGGTCACTTATACGAAACAATGAAATGCAAAGATAAATAATAATTGTTTAAAATCAGCCACAAGTTGATGATAAAATAAATCATGATTAGAACAAAATTTAATTAAATTGTATATATTTTATATTCATCAATGTTATTAAATTAAAATCTGATAAATCTTACAAGGCCAAACAATGAATAGAAAGAAGAGAGCAAGTTGAATTATTGCAAATTTTGTTACACAAATTCTTTCAAATAAATGGCATAATTTGTGTGAAAAAAATATTTATTTCACAAATTTAATACTACTGAAACATATTGGGTGAGGGACAGAAAAATTTGACTCATTATTAATGGAAAATATTTGAGGACAATATTTTCTACTACCCTTATGCAATGAATTTTTTCTGATCTTATTATTATTTTTAAAACGCTTAAATATGCTATTGACATGCGTTTACGGACGCACGTAAGCCAGGAACACGAACTGGAGTCGAAATGTGGCCGACACCAGCCAAATAAATATAGGAAATGAAAATATAATACGTCTGTTTTGAAAATTAATACTAAGATAAAATAGCAAAATACAGACAAAATTATTTAAATACCACACAACGTTTCTAGAAACCATATTCATTTCTTCAGGTGCTAAAAAAACTTTAAGAAACAAGATCGACACATCCACATCTACTGTTGAAAAACTCAAAACCTTTCAGATTTTGTCAAGTGTAGTGTATGGTTGTGTTTTTTTTAATTATTTTATATCATTGGAAATATAGAAACACACCAAGTTTTCTGGTGCCACCTGAAACGTGACCTGTGTCAAAACAACTGGTTACTGAACCGCCAAATTTTGGTTGAATAGTGGATGATATGAGACAAAAGTTTATTGAACGAAATCGAACACGTGGCGACTTGGAGGAATTTCCAACTACCCCTTTGCTTGTGTATGGCGGACGAAATGTGTTATTTCTAGAGGCAGAATCAGTGATGAGTCGGAGTTGTAGTGACGGCAGTCACGGAGTCGAGGGAGTTAGAGTGAGACAGTGATGACGTAATACCCCAAAGGGTAGGGACTATTTAGTAGCAGGAGAGTTTCATCGCCCATTTTTCTAGTCGATCACACCACCACAACATTAAGATATACAAAAATTAGAGCCGATCTCCATTCCATAATAAGTTCAGCAGCAGAAGAGTGAATGAAAATCGCCGAGAATTCAGCCAGAAACTGGATCGAGGCGGAAATGTAATAAATTTACGTAGATATATTTTCAACTTAATTCAGCTCTTTAAAAAAAATCTCAATTAGTTTGCTCCAAGGCCCCAAAAGTTCCCTCAGTTTATATAGAATTGTGTTATGCTTTGTTTTACTTACAATTTATTTGGTATTAAAAAGTCACTAGTAGTGTTTATAAATTCTAATTATTAAAAAAAAATTCATGTATTCCATTTTGACGGGCCAAAGAGGGGCTGTTAAAATTAGTGCTTGAAATAGTAATAAAATGTACAAATATAGTGATTAGATTAGAGTGAAGATGACTAAAGAAACGACGAATTTCAAGTTCGAACTATGAAAAGAAACCGGTTAAATTATTATTTAGATTATTATGGTATTCCATTGTCTTGGAGTAGATAGATGAGCAAGAAAAAGTTTTAAAAAGGCAAAGAAAAGTAATTAAGAGTGCAAAGGAAACAAGAAAAACAGAAAAAGAGAATAAGTGTGCAAAAAACAAGTTAGTTAAAGGAGATGACGTGAAAAAACGACAGGAAGTTCAGAAAAAATTTAGAAACGCCAACATTGTTGTTCTGTCCCTGAAAATAGAGTTTTTTCTGTACTGTTCGAAACGTTGAAGTTTCTACATCTTTTCCTGAACTTCCTAACGATTTTTCATGTCATTTCTTTATCCTAACGTGTTTCTTGCACACTGCCTGTCTTTTTCTGTTTGTCTTGTTTTCGTTGCTTTCTTCACTTCGAATAAATCTCTACATCTTTTTTCTGATCTTCTAGACGATCTTTTACGTTATCTCTTTAACCTGCCTCTTTCTTTCTGTTTTTCTTGTTTTCTTTGCAGCCTTAATTACTTTTCTTTGCCTTTTTTTTACTTTTTCTTGCTCACCTATCTACTTTAAGACTATGGAAACCCCCAATAATCAAAATACTATTGTGACCTCACCATTTTCAACACATTTCAAATCCAGATAAGCCGGTTAAATGTTCTGAAAATTAAAACGTTACTTGAAATAATTGTAATAAATTATTTTCATATGTAATATTCTCTACTCACTATAATAGTGGAAGTCTCATTGTAGACAAATATTTCTAATTTCATCAGGTGAACTGAACTTAGAGAAAGACTATTTTTTTTCTCTATTTCACATGACTAATGCAAAAGATGTATCAGATAAAGCCGTGGGGAAACTTCCACTGACAAACCATTGATCACCGGAAAAGTGAAAAAGAGGAAAGGATTTCGAATATAAGGAAACATTGAAACACTCTTATTAATATTTGAGTGCGTTCCTTTCATTTTTAAATAAGTTGAAGGGGAAGGTTCTTCAGTAAATAATATTTTGCCTTATTATTGCCGCTTACGCAGCAGAATCACAGATACCCACAGGAATCCTGCTGCTTTGCAGTCAAGGAAGACTATCTTGGGAGGCAGTGATTACGGGGATTAAGCTTGTATCCAGAGACGAGATGCGCTGGCAAACCTGGAAATTGAATATTTCCCTGACAGGATTGTTTTGGCATTCAGGTCGCTCTCCGTCCGAGCGGATTATTGATGCTATGGCAGATCTCCGTCAGCGGGGGCAATTTCCTGACGAAGCAGGTGCTTCACAAGCAACGGCGCTGCGAGAAGCTGGCTGCCCGCCATTACCGTAACCATAAACGGAGGTCCTATCACTTCGACCTGCGAAACCGCAAAACCGTACCAATTTACCGCCTGGCATTTTATATAATTGGTATACTTCCAAATGACAGACTAAAATAAGATTTACATCCTTACGTATGAAAATAACAATGAAAATTTTAATGGTTATTAATAAATAATTAATTTTTGGTATTTTGTATATTCAGTGCTAACCATAAACGTTACGTGTAAGATGAAAGATTATTTCTTTGTTCTCTGAAAGTAATGTGAAGAGGTGATGCAAATATACGATTGCGTTGTAATATAAATGGGGAGAAAATACCTCAAGTAAACAGCTGCAAATATTTAGAAATCATTTTCAACTCAAACCTAGGGAGGGGTAAACAAAAAAATTCTGCGTCTCCATAAGCCATGAAGTCTTTACATTTTGTAATGAGAATATTAAAAAAAGGAAGCGCGCAAATCAAAATAACTCAGTTTCGTCCCATACTCGAGTACGGTGCAAGTCGTTGGGATCCTTATAGGAAAAAACCACATCGAAGACCTAGAGAAATTTAAGTGGGGGGCAGCAAAATCTGCAATTCGGGGGCCTGGTCACGGGCGAGAAAAGGTATAATAATTAAGTTAGGAATATTTGGCAAAAAGACAGAAGAAAGATAAAATTTGTGCTCTATTTAAATCATATACGGGTAACAAAGCTTGGAAAGACATACGGGATAAGGTCGAAAAATCAACTTACATTAGCAAAGGTGATCCCAAATTTAAAATCAAAACAGACGTAGAAATAGTCTCAATCCTAACAGATCGATAGGCGATTGGAACAATTTACCTGCAGCGGTGTTTGAGGAGAATCTAAGAAGGTTTAAGAGTAATCTAAATAGTTTCGTGAAGTTTCTCCCTCTAAAGTTATCTTTAAGTCTATTTTTTCCTTTACTGAAGTGAAGTGTTGAAAGTTGGGGTAAAATTTTCAGGAAAAATTTCGAAGACTATTTTATTATTTATTTTAATGTTATTTTCTTCTTTCAAAATCTCTTTATTCATTTCTTTGTTTTCCAAAGATTCTTCACATCGCCCAGAACTACAATAACTACTTTTCACTGATACAAAGATATGCATAGATATACATTGACTTTAAAAATGTACGTTACATTTCTGTCATTATGTTTTAAATATTTCATAATTAATATTTGACTAATAAACTGGGTTTCTTTCATTCACTTAAAGAAGTCAGATAAATATAGAACTGAAAATATAGTGTCTGATTAACCGGAAGAAGATAAGCCTGCGAGAGAATTCTCTCGCAGGTAACCTGCGAGGGATGTTCTCTCGCAGGCACAACCTTTTAGGAGAGATACGAAGGGGCTACCTTTGGGTATGCCTTTTCCTCTCCGGTTTTGAACTAAGGTTCCCACAAGCCGAGGCACCTCAGCCTGTTTTGAGAGGTGTATGTTCCGGGGTCGCAGACCTTGGGCATACGGTAAGAGTTGTTCGCTATTCCCATTGGAATAGTCGGCCAGCTGCCTCCTAAACTGGTCGAGGCACGGAGAAGGGAATGCTGCGTCCCCACAGAAAACTCCTCTCCCGCTATCGGAAGGGCGTGGGACAAGTACCCAATGCCCGACCTACCTGATGCAGGTTTTTCTAGGGTTTTCCCTGCATTTCTTTAGGCGAATGCCGGGTAGGATCCTTAAACCATAGCCCGGGGGCCCTAGTAACCCTTGGCTTCCTTCCTCTACCCTTCCGCATCCCCCCTTTCAAATCCCTTCCTATGCTATTAAAGGGGAATTGCCCAATGTGGATCACCCTCATGTAGCCTGTTGCCCTAAAAAAAGTGTCTGATTAAAAATATAATTTTCTAATTAATAAAATATACTGGGCGTTTGTGTATATATGTTCCGTATATCTATATATATAAGATCTAAAACCGTGGACAAAATTTGACCGAATTTTGTACACGTCTTCCTTCATAACAGGAAACAAACACTGTGGGGGTAAGACATGTCTACCACCCCAAGGGATGGGAGTGTATGGGGTGGAAATTTTTAAACATCCAAAAACGGACGATATCGTTGCCGAACAAATATTTTAGGGGCCAATGAGATTGATATTGTTTCTCCCGATGTTTGTGTACAATTTCTATCCCTATCTGTATTTGGGTTATGATCGAAAATAACCGAGATTGGTGTTGAATCCGGTGTTATGCATGTGCTGGGTTTAATTATGATATTCAACTTGCCGTTTAACCCCTAGGTTCGGAAGTGGACAGGGGTGGAAAATTTCTAACGTGTTAAAATTGCCGATATTTTCGTCGAAAGAAAACGTTGCGGGGTCAGTCAGATAGATAGCGTTTCTCCACATATTTTTTGTATAAATTCAACCCCTTTTGGTATGGAAGAGGAGAACCTTTAGGGATGGGTGGAGAGTCGTTACAAGAAAATAACACGAAAACAATCCAGATTGGAGTAAAATCCGGGGTTATGGATGTCGCTGAGTTTAATTATGACAACCTGGGAAACGCCGTTCACCGAGATAGTAATTAGATAAAATAGCTATTAGACAGTCAAAATTAAGTGATCCACATAAAATTTCTGGGATCTTAATACCCAGGTCTCGTGTTTTTAATCACCTGTGGAAAGGAACAAAGTTTCCAGATACGTTGTGTGGTATTTATATGAACACTTCATTTTGTCTGACTTTTAGCAATTTTATCTAATTATCGGATAAATATAAAAGAAAACATATTTAATATCATATCTTTATCCTTTACTTTACGATTTTCTTCAAAACGTAATAAATATTTGACGCTTCAATACTATGCATTGTTCACGAGTATTAAAATTAAGTTAAACGTAACCATTTAATAACCCGAGGATAAATTGATGTGAACCTTTATGCGAGTTAAAACGTAATTTATCACCAAACTCCTTCCTGAGGGCACATTTGTAATTTGAAAAGTTTTGGCGACAGACAGAGGATATATAAGGTGAAACGTATTCGGGAACCGAGGAACGGTTATGCTTGGCTTCCTCAGCAAGACATTACGAACAAAGGGCAGTGGTTAGAAAGTTGTGGAGATGCAATAGAAACCCTACAAGAGCAAACTCTATACCCCGGCAATTCTTGCCTCAGGACTTTACAAAACAATAAATAGGAAATACTAAAACTACGCTTCAACAGCGTAGCAGTTTCTAACAAGCTGAAATACAATGTTGTTATTAAATTATCACGTTTCTTAAATTACGAAATATCATTCATTCTATACATGGCCCGTCACGATTTTAAGCGATAAAGTTCATTTCTATTTCATATTCTTCAATACTTTATAAAGTAGTGAGTATATATACAATCAACATTTCCTCACGAACAGCATGTGCTGATAATCTTTAGTTCAGAAATTCTTATTATGTTAAACGAAAAGTCTGAAATCATAACACAGTTATTTCTCATACTTATTTCTGAATAAGGTAAACGAAAAATCTGATATCATAACAGAGCTAATTCCCATAGTTATTTTGATATTTATCTGTGGTTTCTAGAGGTAAGGCTAATTTAATTTATATTGCAAAAGTTTGATTTCATTTGAGACAGACTGATTACACGTGTAAATGATCGGATGTAACACAACTTGCACTGAAAAAACTGCAAATTTAGCGTTTAATCGATTTTGCTTGTTCATTTGATCAGAAGAGCTGTGTTGCAAATTAAATCTTTTGTTATTTGTAAATTGTATTTTAAGTAAGCTAAAATAAGTACTGAAACAATAAATGTGTGTTTGAAAGGGCCCTCAATTTTAATCTTCGACACGTGCCACAAATTCTTCAAAAATTTGTACACATGTTACTTACGATCCAGTAACAAAACCTGTTTGGGTAAAACACTCCTAGAACATATAGGGGTGAGGCGCAACGGGATGGCATGTTAAATACATTCTAAATGAGCAATTATTAGCGTCGAATGATCATTTTTCATTGTCCCAGAATTTCATAATATAATTCTCAAAGTAATTAATCCGTAATTTAAGCCCTATATGAAGAGGAGAACCTGTAGGGAAGGGAGTGGAAGGGCTTTACATAAAATTAATACTAATACAACCGAGATTGTTGTCGAATCCGGGGTTATAGAAGTCACTGAGTTTAATTCTGACCTTAAATATTCCGGTCAAGTGGTAGTTAAATAAAGGTATGAAGTAGGGTGGAACAAAAACCCGCGTACAATCTTAAAAGCGCAGAGCAATTTCTATCAAATTTTGTACTTATTATCCAGGAACAAACACCGGATGGGTAAAACACGCCTAGCGCTTATACGGATGCAGGTCGCGAGTATCTTCATTCTCTCAGAGTACCTAGAGTATTTTTTACTCTTTTAACGTACAAAGAGTATTTTATCTCTTTTAAAGTATTGGGAATATATATTTTTAAGTCTTTTAACGTACCGGGAGTATATTTGACTCTCTCAAGACTTCTTAACTCAACAAAGATACGCTGAGCCGTTTTACCAGTTATGCTAAAATTAACATTCCGTCTGCTAAGGTAGGGTAGGGGGCCTGAAATTTCAACAATGCAACATTCTTGGTGCCAGTTAAATAGTGTCTTGCCCAACAGATAAATGTCCAATTAAATACTTTTCCGGACTCATAAAAAGTACCTGGGCACCGCCGGGCACATCAAAATTCAAATCTCCGTGTAATATTAAGCAAATAATGTAAAACGATAATGAGCCAAATAGACTGCATTTAAACTTAAAATTGTCATATCAATCGCACTTGTAGTGTGAATCGTTATACTTCTAGATTTTTCGAAAATTCAATAATGTAATGTGGAATATTTGTGAATGTAGAAGTCTACTTCCCATTTACTTTGCAAGTAGAGAATTCTCTCATAAACAATACGTATAACAATTTTTCTGATTAGCATCAGCAACAGATTCCGTTCTACTTGAGAAATTTCTATATTCAGTTTAACCTAAGAAACATTATTTGCTTGTTTTTTTTTATTTTATTCATACGGATCTGGTTGCGTATTTGTTTCCCTTTATTTTAGTCTGTAGGAAGTATTAATAACAGATAAGTTGCTTCTTATTATGTTAAACGAAAAGTCTGAAATCATAACACAGTTATTTCTCATACATATGAATTTGTGTGTGACATACTCGAAAATAAAATACTTGAACAAGAGCACAGTACAGCTTTTAGAGTGGCAAGAGTTTTCGTTATTTACTAATTACGCTGTTTTTTCTTTTCTTAAGGACACCATTCCTTTAACGCTTTAAGACTAATTCTGATTAAAATTGTGCATACGACACTTCTATATCTTCTAAAAGTTTCTACAACGCTAAAACACCTTTTTTTAATTTACTTATTTTTTAAACAAGAACAATGATTATAAATAATTATACTGCGAAGAAGAACAAAAAAATTTATTGCTTAATACGGAATTTGTTGTAATACAAAATATAAAGTACGGTTCAAAAATAAAAGGATTAGTGTTCTTGCAGTGCACTAGCAATTGCTTTCATCTGTAACTTCTGCCGTGTACCACTTTGTATCTACGTCTGTCCTCTCTACAATACAATTCTTCATTATCTTCTATTGCTGGCCATCACAGTATCTTTTAAACTGAATTTTTTTCTGTTCATTGCAGTCGTATGTGTAAAAACTGGTCGAGGCACGGAGAAGGGAATGCTGCGTCCCCACAGCAAACTCCTCTCCCGCTATCGGAAGGGCGTGGGACAAGTACCCAATGCCCGACCTACCTGATGCAGGTTTTTCTAGGGTTTTCCCTTTTAGGCGACTGCCGGGTAGGATCCTTAAAATATAGCCCGGGGGCCCTAGTTAACCCTTGGCTACCTTCCTCTACCCTTCCGCATCCCCCTTTCAAATCCCTTCCTATGCTATTAAAGGGGAGTTTCCCAACGTGGATTACCCTCATGTAGCCTGTTGCCCTGAAAAAAACCATTTGGAATAGTCGGCCAGCTTCCTTCTAAACTGGTCAAGGCACGGAGAGGGGAAAGCTGCGACCCCACAGCTAACCCCTCTCCCGCCATCGGAAGGGCGTGGGACAATTGCTCGGCCTACCTTATGCAGGTTTTTCTAGGGTTTTCCCTGCATCACTTTTAGGCGAATTGCCGGGTAGGATCCTTAAACCATAGCCCGGTGGCCTTAGTTAACCCTTGGCTAACTTCCTCTACCCTTCCGCATCCGCCCTTTCAGATCCCTTCGTATGCAATTAAAGGGGAGTTTCCACCATGTGGATTACCCTCATGTAGCCTGTTACCATAAAAAAACAGAGTCATCTAATTGTGTCTCTAAATCAGCTAAATACAATTTTATTCGCATTATAAAATTTATACTTTTCTGTACAGGAAAGGAGTATTATATAATGAATTAATTTACCAAATTTCGTTTCTTGAAAAATTAGAAATATTATTAAATAACATTTATATTTTATTTACTACTTTTAGCAATGTCACATTCATAATGGGTGGGCCAGAGAAAATAGCGATTTGAAAAAACGTGCTCAGTTGATGCAGTCGGCCATGTTCCTTATAGCATTCAGTTGCAATGGAGCAGTGAACACCTCAGCTTCGCGTGTACGATTTGAATTATTATAATTGGAATATTTTATGACAATTTTTACAGTCTTTTAAAATCGCTATATTTCCTGCTCCACGCTGAATTTGCGGGAATCTAATTGCTCGGAGTGGAACATAGTTTCCATTTTCTAACATTATTACGGCACGTCGAATCCTGCAGGATGCTAGGCGTTGTTTTCAAACGAGGACGGGCGGAATTGCTCTAGATATTGGCTGTCAAGCAGGGATTGACAGTGGTGACGTCCTTCGTCGATGGTCACACATATATATTTTCTTTAATGCCTTCACAGATTGCAAGGTCAAGCCCAACCACATGGTTGATTTTCTCTCTTATTCTGATTCTATCTTGGCCACAACCCCACACTCTTGTCCTCCACAAACACCTTCATTCCCCACCAAGTCTCGTAAAAAACCCTGGACACTTTACCAAGGGTTTAACGGCTTGTTGTTCACAAGCATGCCTGACTGTCGCGGCATCTTCAACGCCAGCAATTGCCTGGACTGCAACGTGTAAATTCTTCCGCAGACACATACGACTTAATATCCCACCGCGCCCCCAAGATGCGTGATATAAAATTAAATTATTCTCCTGACGAAATACAATCTAATCTTATTTCAAATAAAAGTGATATTTCCTTTAGATTCCGACGTGAACAATTCTGAGGAAGACTGTACTGAGATACAAGGTGCATCATGAATAGTCGTCAAGGTAAACCTATATTAAAATTTGTCAGATAAAATTTGAAATATTTTTGTGTTGTGGATCTTTTTGGCGTGTTTCCGTTCGTGGTACACGTCTGCTTCACGCTGTTTGCTTTCATGTGCGTTAGGCTGTAAAAAGGTTCAGTTATCACGATTGGAGTATACTTTAAATCTACGAGGCATGTTCATAAAGTAAGTGTACTGTGACCACAATGGGCTGTGGTTTTTGAGGATTGACACTACTGAATTGTAGAGGGGGATCTCCTGACAGAGTGAGAACCGCAGGGACACGGTAGTACGTAAACTCACGTTGCAGTGCGCAGTTGCGTGAAAGGTGTCGGTAAGAAACCTCGCCAATTACGAGTCACGTGCAGTGATCCGCTTCATACTCGCGGTAGGAATAACACATACCGAATTGTTTTCCGGAATAAAAACTATTTACGTGTTTTGAACAGAACGAGTGTGTTTAAGTAGTGCAGGGAGTTTAATGGAGGCAGAACAAATGTTCATGACAAACAGAGGAGTCGAAGGCAATTTTCACTGCTGAGTTGGTGCAAAAAATCGGCATCATTTTAGTAGAATGTCTGCCATCAAAGCACAACGATATTGTGAGAGCCTAAAAAACTCAAAAGGAGCATGCAAAACAAAGGAAGGGGAATGATGATGAGAGGAGTGTGCTTGTTGCGCGACTACACAGCCTTAGCCACAAAGGCCCTCTTGGACTCATTTAGTTGGGATGTTTTGAACCATGTCCTATATTCCTCTGACTGGCGCCTTCAGATTATCATATTTTCACCTCCCTGAAGGCACACGTGGATGGAATTAAATTTTCAACTGACGTACAGGTGCAGAAAGATGCTCTGAAGTAGAGGAAGGAGTAGAGGAAGGAGCTGGCGGGACAGTTCTTCGAGGATGGCATAAAGAAGCTCTTTCCACGGCACACCACATGCATTGAACGGGATGGCGATTATGTGGTAAAATACTCAACAATATCGTGTAATTTTTTTTTCAAATACACTTTTTCAAAAAATAAATATAGTAAACTTACTTTCTGAACATGCCTCGTGCATATTGTTGTTATCTAATAAAAATATTCACTGTGAAGCGTTCTCGTACATATTTCATGCACATAAATTAATGAAATTTATCTTGTACATATATATATATATATATATATATATATATATATATATATATAATTCACTACAGTTTTCATGAAGGCGGGGAAGTTTACTCAATGCAACTTACATGGAATCATAAGAATAAAATAATATAAGTATAATATAATGGAATATTAAGTATAATATATAAATGATTCCCTTTTTTTCACCTTCTAACAATGCTTGCCAGGTACTCCCAAGCCCCAAAATAAAAACCTCCTACAGTCCCGCGTCCAGTAATTTCATTGTTGATCGATTGCTGGAACGCGTTACCATTGTGCAAGTCTGCGCGACCACTCTAAATTTGTGCAGATCTAATTGTTTCAGACGTGCTTCGTCTGACAATAACGCGGTATGCTGCAGTGCCGAAACTCTAATGAACAGTGTGTGGAGGAAGTTGGGAGAGGGGATGAAGGAAGCTCTTCTAATTTACCTCGCCGTGTTGTAGCCCTTAGATAAGCGCTTAGCAGCCGCTACATGGGCCCGATAACAACTGTAATTGCAAACATAATCTACGAAGATAATATTCTGAGTCGATAGGTAAAATACCAGGTTCCATCACCACAAAATCAAATAATTTGTATAAACATACATTCAGTTTGAAGTATGATTTCTGTTTTTAACACAAAATATGATATGTTAAAATTAAGAAACCTTAGAAAAATTCAATCGCGTGTATATATTATTGCAATGAAGTGTTAGGGACTTTTACATTACTTGGGAGTAACCATGGAGTGAACGATATTTTGGAGAGAAGAGGAATCAAAGATGAAGTAAGATTAAAACTTAGTAAAAAGTATGTCCTTCTTAATACAAATCGAGGGCTTGACAGTTCGAACACACTCGTAAGTACAGGCTTACTTTTTCAATTTAGTCTAAGATTTGCTTCCGCATCAAAGTGTTGATTAATAATATTTATAAAAGTCTTTCCCTCAATCCAGATTCTACTTCTCTGAAGTTAGTAATCAAAATCAATGGAATCACATTTTCAATTAAAATTGATGTCGTATTCACTGCTGTGGGAACAAGCTTAGTGGTGTGAATTAAAAGTGAATTGAATTGAAAGGGGATTAATGTTTTCAAATACTGGAAACTCAGGATCAGATCTTTAAAAACACAACCAATAATGCTTTATTCGAAAATGTCAGAGAAAAAGTTGCAATTGGAATTTTTTATTCAAGTCATTCCTCATTTTTCGTATCCATATAATCCGAATATTTGTGTATGAACCGTTACAATATATGTCTTCTATTTAAATTAAATAATAAAATTAGCAGCTTTTTGGTCAGAAATAAATTTTAATATTCAAATTTATATACACAACGTTTAGTTCCTGATTATTGCCTCATCAGGTGTACGGATGTTATGAATGCGATGCAGTTTTATTCAGACAGATTATGTAACTATTAGTGGAATTTTTATATATATATATATATATATATATATATATATTTGTTTTTATGTCTCTGACAGAATACTGTTATATTACGAAGGTATTCTAAATTCACAAAATTAATTATTTTGGTCGTTAAATATTAAAATTAAATTCATAAATTACTTGGAGAACATAAAATATAAGCTACATTCCTGTTAATTCATTCAAAATCCAAGATTTATGACATAAAATAAAATACTTAAACGTTTCTCTACCGTTTATTTAATTTAATAATCAAAAGAGCTTTTCGCTATACGCCATAATCATCTTCTTACTGTACACTACGTAAATATTTATGGGTTGAAACCTAAAAATTTTAATAAACAATATATATATATATATATATATATAATTATAGATAATTATGCATCTAACAAAAAAATATTTACTTTTTTCGTATCCTAATGTTAACAATTTTTATTACTGACTAATTATATATATGATTGATATTTCATATAAAAATTTGTAGTCTTCAACCTATAATTTTTTGAAAATTTAACACAAGAATATTGCTGAAAGCTCTTTCGACTAAAAAATTAAATAAACGCTTCAGAAAAGTATAAGTACTTTGTTTTGGGACTAATTTAAACCTGACGTTTTGAATTAATTAAAATAAATTAATAAAAATCAGTTGAAATAAAATTATCGATCTGGTTCAGGATGGAAAATAATGTATCATTGTTGGTTATCGGTCAGAACTTACGATGAACTGAAATTTCTGGCCAAATTGTAAATATGGAGAGGCTTTACATGCGTTGATTAAGGATTTTCCTTGGACCTACACCGACTCTTTGGTTTATCAATTAAATGAAAATAAACTGCGTTCGAAAACAAAATTTAATAAATGCTTCAACATGGTTTAGAAAAATAAATAAACAAGACGTAACTTCACCGAATTCTGTTTTAATTCGTCCATTAATGAATCTTATAATGTTGCTATTTATTGTCTTATTTAAAATATGTTGTGAAGATGTTTGTGACATTGAAAGGTCAACTGGCCTCTGCCTTGCTTCCGACAAATAGAAACTCCAACTTCACTAATTGCTTCCTCGGTCTTTATTGACCTTGGACGTCTCTCAGGTTTTTATGATTGAGGGTGTCACCTGTAGCCTCCAATACATAACGAACAAGCTAACCTCACGTTAACTGTAATACTTATTTAGTTAATTAAATCCGAAACTATACAGGAAATCAACATCTTACATCAATCACTTTTAAAAAAATGTTTCACACTGAACGCATGTCGCGCCTCCGTAAAACGATCTATAGTGAAAAAATTTTAAAACAGATCATCTTCTTGCCACATCAGTACTATTATATGAATATAAAATAAAATTAATATATCACGTTTATGAATAAAAAATATTTATAATTTAAAACGTCGCGTTTCAATCCGGAACGACTGTTCTCTGAAACTGATAGTTCATATTTGTCCAAAACGTTTCAACTAGAACTCGTCGCATTGATTCAGTCGTAAGATTTTGTAGAAATGAAACTGGTTCGGGAGTAATGTTTCATACCACGGCCTGCAAATACAGTCGAGCTGTTTCGTGTTAACAATTACAGACACAAGATTAAATGTATCACGCCGATGATGAAAGGCGCGTTCTCATTCAGTGTAATATATGCCGTGTGGTGCCGGGGATAATGAGAACATAACACACGGAACTAATAATCTAATTTAATTTCCTCTTTCACTCCGAACTCACTCACTGACAGATTGATGAATAGACGCTGCCTTTGATTAAACGAAAAATACATATTCAGTACTACAGATCCCCGTATATTCCCGATGAGAGGCTTTAGTCGTAAATGAGAAAGTTTTGCCACCGTATCATTTGATTTGACGGAATCTATATCAAACAACGTTCAAGAACATAACTTTAAAGCTTTTTCAATTATTTAATTTCACAATTGTCTACTTAGCTGTCAGGGACTCCTCAGAAGTGTGTTGAATTGTGGCATTGAAAGATCAGCTGATCTCCAACAAACAGAAACTCCAACTTCACTAACTGCTTCCTCGGTCTCTGTAGTTTAAGTTGGACGTCTCTCAACTTTTTCTGAGTGAGTATTATGCGAAGTGAATTATTTTTTTCATTTCAACAGTATTTATGTTAGATTTCACATTGGAATCTAGGACTGCCCAATTATTATCATGTTATTTGCTGCAAACATTTAACAAAATATTAAATACAGAAGTCCCTAGATCCAACGTTAGTACTGTTATCATTATTCATACTTGGGTTATTTTTTTTTACAGAATTATTAAAGTGATGTATATTTTGTTTTCTTTCCAATCAGCACTTCGGATTGTCAGAAAAAGTTACTGGTAATTACGAATACTGAGTGTAAACTGCAAGGAACACATATAAGAACATGTAAGATGGCTGAGTGGGTGTAAGAGTGAAAAATGCATTTACTGTTAAATATCGTATACCAAGGTCGCTTTATCATTTAGCCGCTAATGACCCAGCCGTTGATGCGACTATAAATTTAATTTTAAAAAATAATACATAAAAATGTCGCTGAAATTTGTGTAATTATATGACATAAGATTTTAGGAATAATGATGATGGTGAGGAAGACTTTTAAATAATATTGGTCGATTAAATTAAGTACGGAAGCGAAAATTAAATGAGAAAATAAAGCAGAAACCCGGCATGAGACTAAATGAGAAATAGAGTTAAGAATGGTAAATATGAGGAACAAAAATATGACGAAAGGAAGTCTAACTTCAAAAGAACTTTCACTTTCAAGATGCGGCATTCAGAATATTCCCGTGAGAGCCTGTACAGTACTAGACACATGAAACGTACTGTAAATAGTTAACCATATTTATTATTTGAAGTCCAGAGGAAGCTCACGCACACTAGGAATAGAATACGCGCCACCATAGTTGTCGGAATTTATTTAAAGAAATGCTTTGTGAAAGTACAAATAAAGTTGTTGTTGTAAGGGAAACGGTGAATAATTAAATTAATTTAATATCATGTGAGATTTGGATTTAAATTTAAGTTTCAAAAATGTATTTGATAAAGATATATTCGGATAATTTCACTGTCAGATTAGGAGAAGACGCAGAAAGTCTGAATTCGACTGAACCGAGTAAGTCCATATTTATAAGGGTTGCGGGTACACATGCATATTGCTCTAAAATTGAGGACCACTACAGTTGTGTTTGGAATGTCGTAATATTGTATATATTTATTATTTTTAATTTGCAGTTAATTGACATTTTAAACAATTAAAAAATATAAAAAAAAGCACAATGAAAAAGAAAAAACTCTTCGGGGTCATAATTTTCCTTCCCTTAACATCACTTCATTATTTAGATACTCTTAAAACTAGTTATTTTATCACTTCACTATTAACTGTTTTAATAGATAATTAAAATAAATCACTGAACACAATCTTTTTAATCTTATTACCAAGCACTTTCTAAGGAACGTCTCTCCTGACTTTACAGGCAAATAATTTAAATCTATTCTTCACCTGTCATTCTCAGGAAGCCTTATTTTTCTACGACCTTCTGCTTCATATTATGTAGTGGAACAAACTCACAGAATTCTGAGATATTTTAAACAAATTTACAAATACATAGCAAGTAGCGTTTCTCCTTAATTTGAGGGGTAATTGTGGTTTTATCGGGTCATGTTTTGGTGCTGCGGATAGTTTCCTCATTATTTATACGGACATATCTGTATCTTCTGGCTAATAAATTCCTTTTCAAAACACTTCTATTCAGCTGAATCAGACACACATACATACAAATTCGGCCCACAGATTCGTACTGAAATCCTTACACAGATATTGCAACATATATCACAAGAGCATTTACTTTCTTCGTTACAACAAATTAGAAATGATTTCTCATGTTCCCTTGTCTAAAAAAGTTTGCCTCTTTCTGACAATGAAGTACACTCTTTTGTGGTCGCACAGTTAACAGACGAGCCACATTTGCATCGGCAATTTTCGAGCTGGTAGAAAGGACGCTTATCAAAGCCGTCTTCAGCGACCATAGAACAATAGCGTCGACGCTGTGAAAAATGTGTACGTCTACAACGCGATTAAGTCGTAATTCGACAGAAGTTTGAAACTTCTGGCTTAATCATTTTGTCAGTAAAGTATTAGCGGCCTTTTAACTTAAACGCAGGGCAAAGTTAGATCAGAAATAATAAAAAGAATTTCACTGTAATTAAATATATTAATTCTATTCATATAAAATATTTTTTTAAAGTAATGAATGTACCCAAACTGACAGGAATGTTAGAAATGGTTAGCGGTCGCAGTTTCGAATCTGATGTGGCATCACCCGCGGAAGCTGTCAGTACCTGTGCGGTTGACTACACGGCATTGCGGCAATGTACACACCGGAGTGTATTGTGTTTGCATTCGTACTCTCCTGAGAGAAGAACCCTCGGGGAGAGATCTCGCTCTCCGCCGCTCTACTCCGACCTGAGAACAAATTCTACTTTACAGTGCGATGTATCGGTTCTGGCAGGGCATACATTCCCGTCTCGCAAGGGTAGCGTGATTAATACCACCTGCCACGACCAACAAACCGGCGCCGCACAACTTCCTAACAAACAACCGGATTGCGAACATCATCTCACTTGCAAAACTCAAACAACTCACATATGAACATATTTCAACCTAGAAAATCTACATAAACTTTCTAAAAACACACTGATCACAATAAAAAATCTGGACGGGGAAAATTTACTCTTGTAATGAACAGGTATCACTGATAAAATTAATTACTCATTTAATTTAAATTAAATTAATAACGAATTATTTTATAGTAATACTTTATGACATTGTAAGCTTCTATATATAAGTATTATGTATAGTTTGCGACAGTTAAAACAGTAATTAATAATCACGCCTTAAAAATGTTGGCTAGGCGCTACGGCTACATCCCTCCATTTAGAGAACCAGACATTTTGATTGAACAATTTGTCAGTGCATCAAATGATAGAAATTATGTGACTGGTGAAATTCTCATAATATTGAAACCAGCACGAAAGAATGATATTCGGAAATACAGTCGGCGACGGGAGTTTGAGCGTGTCCGCGGGTAGATTCTGACAAAACTGGGTCACGCTCTTTAGCAGCCGACGTCTTCATATTGAATCAGAAATTGACAGCATCAGAATGTTTTATTAGATGATATAGATTGAGAATTTTTCAAGATTCAAGGCAAATTTATAAAAACAGATTTTTAAGTCTTAAGTAGATCGGAGGATTAATTCTAAGGAACGAAGCGATTTTTCGGGGAGTTAACTACGCAAATTGTCACTGGAGCGAATGATTCCATCCTGAGTCCTACCGTGACGTGTAATCTGAGCAGGAAACCAACCCGGTGACTTGCCCGAGAACTTGTTGATGGAAAACATGTCTATTTCATTTTAATTTAACTTCATCTTAAATAGTTATTTAAATGTGATGTATTTCATAGAGAATTTAAAAATTTTAAATTTCTGTTATTGGGACTGCAAATTAGAAGTTCTACCGAGACCTGTCGGAGAGAGATCGTTTCAGATCTTACTTGCTGTAAGGAGGCCGTGCTGAAACTTTTGTGATGCTAAAGGCATTCCACAATTTGTAAGATCTAAAAAGTTAATTTTTTTCTGTTAGCTACTTTCATTTAGCTAAATTATAATTCAGTGAAATTGAAAGCTGTTTCCGTTTCAGATAGATAAATTGATCTCATAAATTTCATGGTAATGTTAATACGGTGTCATTTTCGTTACAATTTTGAAATTTTTAAGACAATCTCATGGCGCCCAAAAATAACAACTAGTTTTATAAATCATTAAATTCTATATTAAATGTGTAATTGTATTAATAAATGTTTTATGATTTGTGAGTGCTAAAACTTTATTTTCATCCATTATAAATTCTCGTAATCGTACGAATAAAATGTTTGAGACGTGTTCGGCGGGTTAGTGACATACCGACCGAAAAGGAGCAACAGTTGACGTCAAACTTTATTTAGTCTTAAATAATATTTTTTTAATACACAACGGTTATTATTTTTAGTTCTTCGAAACTCAAATCGAATTTACACTTATGAAAATATAAAAAATTGTAGTTTCCTATGGGTCCCGATAATAGATGTTTTTTGTTTCTGTTTAAAAAATAGGGTAGTTAAATTAAAGATAAAATAAGTCGAGACTCCTAGATAAATTTTGAGTGCTCCCATTGGAGCAGTTGGCCAACTGCCTTTGAATTCTGATAGAGGGATGGGGTCAGGAATGCTGGGACTCAACAAAAAACGCAATCACCTGTCTTTAGCAGTGCGTGGAACAAGTTTTTTTCTTTTTTTTAAGGGCAACAGGCTACATGAGGGTAATTCACGTTGGGCAACTCCCCTTTAATAGCATAGCTAGGGATTTGAAAGGGGGGATGCGGAAGGGTAGAGGAAAGTAGCCAAGGGTTAACTAGGGCCCCCGGGCTATATTTTAAGGATCCTACCCGGCATTCGCCTAAAGAAATGCAAGGAAAACCGTAGAAAAACCTGCATCAGGTAGGTCGGGCATTGGGTACTTGTCCCACGCCCATCCGATAGCTGGAGAGGAGTATGATGTGAGGACGCAGCATTCCCTTCTACGTGCCTCGACCAGTTTAGGAGGTAGCTGGCCGACTATTCCATTGGGAATAGCGGACAACTCTTACCGTATGCCCAAGGTCTGTGACCCCGGAACATACACCTCTCAGGACAGACCGAGGTGCCTCGGCTTATGGGAACCTTAGTTCAAAAGCGGAGAGGAAAAGGCATCCCCAAAGGTAGCCCCTTCGTATCTCTCCTACAAGGTTCTGCCTGCGAGAGAACATCCTTCGCAGGAATTGCCTGCGAGAGGATAGCCCTCGCAGACTTCCATCCCATGGAACAAGTACTTAAAGCCCGATTTTATTAAAGATTTTTCCTGAATCGCATATAGTTAGGTTCTTTAAACTATAGCCAGAGTATCCAATTTAATTCTATCATACTGATGTACTGATTTAGTCGTAGCGCCTAGTCAACATTGTTAAAGTGTAATTAATAACTAACTGTTTCAAGAAGGTATCAAGGAAGTATAACGCATTATCAATTCCCCTTCTAACAAAAAAAAAGTAAATAAGAGTTGTTCTAATTGCATCGTCAGTTCATGAACAGGGTGTTAATTTAAACGTCACGAAAAAAATATATAGACTGCGTACGAAATCATTGTGACAGATTGAAAGTTAATATTTTTTTCCAAGAAGGTATTTTCTTATGTTAAAAATCAGTTCTTCCCCGACATTTTTTGTAGTTGGGGGACAACTTTTGATATTTTAAATGTACACCACAATTTCATATAATGGAATAAACTACGTTCTTGGGAATCTTCCAACGTGTTATCGCAAGGAAGAAGAGGAATCCACCTGCTCGACGCCTCAAAGGCAAAATAAAATATCGAACGCAGAAGTGTCATCTCGAAAGCTGTTTATGAGCAGAGAGCTTCTCTAATGTAACGGAGTACAAAAAGACATAGCCATTATAATAAGAATTCATAAGCAACTACCGATGATACGAAATGCCAACAGATGTAATTATTTCATGGATCCCGGCGCTTTAGGGGGTTAACTATGCCTTTGCAATTAAACTAATAAAAATATTTTTTTTATTTTAAATGAGTTACCTTATATATTTTGTTTCTTTTCTTCACAACACACATAAAATACAGCAATATTTAGTCATTTATAGAAGCGACTGTCAGGACAATAAAAACTATTACTTGTCATATATATATATAATCATACAGTGATCACAATTAAAATTGTTTGCTGTTGCAAATTCTAATTTTTCACTTTCCAATCTTTCGTTTTCCATTGTTAACAATGTAAACTCCGATTCATTATGATTCTCATTCATTAAAATTTCAATTTCGAGACAAACGGATTAACATCATTTAACCTTTAATTTTTATGTACGTTCTCTGGAAATTTTTACTTCATATTCCTTTTTTCCAGAGGTACTTAATTACCATACAAATATTCAGACGGTCAAACGATTTCTGTGACGCTCGAGAACATTTTAGATAAATACATATTTTGTTCTTCTTGTACCGTATTACAGAATAAATTTTTCATTTCACTGTTTTTTTATTCGTTTCTTTAACTTTGCTGCTTTAACAAAGTAAATAAAATTAACTTTTAATACAGTATTACAAAATGTAATTAACGTACTGCTTAATTTTCAAAAAACGCTCACTCATAAATTAATTTTTAATATTACGTTGTGTTGAAGTGGGAAGTGAGGCTGAAAACTTGATACATCACTTTGAAACACGAAGGCTTTTTCGTCAATAGAATTGAATGATGAATTCATTCAGTGCGTGATACGGTTATTTCAAAAGTGTTTTCTACCGTAAGTACACAAAATCTGTCTTTAAAGATCTGTGAAAAAAATATATGTAACTTTTGCGAAGAAATCAGCTTAGAGTTATTTGGTAATTTAATGGAAATTCCCAAGTAAAATCATTTTGAAAGATTATTTCAACATTTTTCAATATGAATTTTTATTTACCTTATATTTTATCACACATGAAAGAAAAAACCTACCTATTTCGAAACCATTCAGCACTGCAATGAAAATCATAAATTCTTCAATCCCTTTCCATCATCAGATGATTGACAGAATCATTTTTATAAAACCAATGGTTTTCTTCCTTGCACTGGAACAAAAGTGTTCTGATTTATTTCTCTGAAGTGATAGATTATTTATTGTCATTGGGATCCATATATTTATGAAAATTGTATTCAAATCCAAAAGCAGATATCAAAATAATTTATATCAATATACGATAATAGCTGGTTGTCAAATAAAGTTTACGGTTTATAAGTTACATAAATATAATAATAAAATTCCTTTAAACTGCAGTTTTTGTAACTTTTTATTATGATAAGCGATGACCTAATGCTATCTTCAGACCCAGTCATCGTTCTCTCTGACGTGACGTAAATCCCGTAAAATTTCGTATAAAAATATGAAAATGTTGAAACCTCAAACAACTTGAAGTTTGAAACTAGACTGAATCGATTAGTAGATTTTGAAATGTTCTAACACACGGAAACTAATGCCCTACTCAAAATTTCTAGTCGTGCATTTATTCATTCTACTTCATATTTTAAGGACAATAGAAACTCGTGCCACCATCGTAAACTTTAAACCCGCGTTCTAAAGAATATATGTCGTAAACCAAGGGAAAATTTTCATATTCTGCTGGATCATATCCAAAAAAAGAATTAAAAGTTACAACTGTTATTATTCTATGATGTAAACGCCGAAATGGAAATTAATTCAAAATGTTCGTAAATCGCTAAAATATTTTTATTTGTGAAATAATATTTTATAATTACTGATATAAATAGTAACATATATTAGAAAAATATGTCGAATCTTAATATATAATAATATAAATTCGGTCACTTTCTTGTGTCCACAAATGTTTTCGAAGATCATAAAATTAAACTGTTGCTTCTTTCTAAGTCAGTCATCTTTCCCAGAGTAGTTTTCCTCAGTTTTGAGCTCGTTTTGTTTCATAGTTTTGTATCTCAGCTACCTATATATTTACATCTTCAAACATTCTTTCTACGACCACCAGAATCTGTCAGCATTGTGCAACTTATTTTTTCTTCAGGCGAATGTAAATAAATTACCAAGATGAAGTGAAATTTACAAATTGGAAACAAAAGTTGCTTTAAATTTGTAGATAATGATCGACAGTCAGAATTACTATTTAGAAACATAAAACATTACCTCTTATTACATAATTTAAAATACTTCGTGACGTTTCTTCCCTTTGATTAGGGAAAGTTGATAAAAGAGCTCTAAATTTTTTCACTTAAATTGTTTATTCATATTTAATTATTATAACGTAGTTAAAAATTTTCTTTAATAATATAACATCTAAATAGATCCCTAGCCAAAGCGAATAATCGTGACGTGTTTTAAAATGTATTTTTTTTCCTGAATTCCTGAATTTTGACTGTCAACCATTAGCTACTAATTTAAAATTTAATACAAGTCGTACATAGAAATTACTTTAGTATTTTATGATATTATTTAAGAAGAATATAACGAAAGAAGCTCTCTTGATCATTTAAACGAGATGTTTCTATCTCGCAGCTGTGCAAACAGATATACCGAGGTCCACCGCTCTTTAATAGCGAAGTCGCCAAATATATTCAGTTGCCTGATATTGGTCCCCTGGTGTTGGTATTAATCTCTGAATTGTATGCAACCACGTTCATTTTTTTTATTTGTTTGCTTCATCGAACCCCTAATTTGCTAGTCCACTTCATTTATTTCGATAATATTAAAAATCTACCTTTCAATCATTTCTGAGAGAATAACATTTTAGTATAAATAGAAATGTTAAATATATATCAAAATTAAATCGTATAAAAATTAGTTATTTAACCAATTATGGCCATTATTACCATCCACAAAGCTTAACAAGTTGTGCAATCAAATAGATTATGATTTTAATCAAAGTTATTTTTAAATTCTCGTGTTATCTGGTTATCTGAAGAGTGCTTGACTTTTTATCAAGTGAAACTAATCAGCAAGCCCTCTTACATTTGTATCAGATAAAATAATCTCAATACCTGTCTTAAAGATAATTAAGAATTATAAGAGGGTTTCCTCGATGGCGATTCTTCCTAGAGAGCTCTGAAGGACATTTCGGGATGCCTTCTCTCCTCTCTGGTTTTTTGAACTAAGATTCCCACAAGCCTAGGCACCTCGGCCTGTTTTGAGAGGGTGTATGTTACAGTGTCGCAGACCTTGGGCATACGGCAAGAGTTGTCCGCTGTTCCCATTGGAATAGTCGGCCAGCTGCCTCATAAACTGATCGAGGCACGGAGAAGGAAATGCTACGTCCCCTCAGCAAACCCCTCTCCTGCCATCGGAAGGGCGTGATACAAGTTCCAAATTCCCGACCTTCCTGATGCAGTTTTTCTAGGGCTTTCCCTGCATCACTTTTAGACGAATGCTAAGTAGGATCCTTAAACCATAGCCCGGGGGCCCTAGTTAACCCTTAGTTACCTCCCTCTACCCTTCTACACCCCTCTCCCTCTTTAAAATCCCTTACTATGCTATTAAAGGGGAGGTGCCACCATATGGATTACCCTCATGAAGCCTGTTGCTCTAAAAAAAATTATAATTATATATTACATGTAATTATAGAACTAACAAAGGAACTGATGTCCTACAATATATATATATATATATATATATATATAACCAATTACAATCAATGTGGTAATAAGAGACGTCCTAATTAAAGATGCAACACTGAAGAAATATATTGGACATTTACTCTAAATAATTGAACTTGACAACAGGTATGTATTTTGGTCTATTGTAGTAATTAGAACACAAAAATTTCAGTTACTTTCTTTACATTATCTTGTAATATGAGTGTATAAATTTTAATCTTGATATTATGATTTCATTCCATAGTAAATTTTATAATTATTTATAATGCATTAAAGATAATTTAATGTGTCTTATGATAACTGATAAATAATAAAATTATATAATGAATGCAGCCTTTCTCGGTGTAATGAACGAAGGTTTCTAACCGAGAAGATTTTATTCAAATTATTTAATGATTGATATTTTTGACTATGATGTATTTTATGCTTAATCGCTGGACGTTCCTGTAGTTATTAAAATTTGCAGTAAGTGAAAATGGACAAATATTAGCAACTGCAAATAAAGGGTTTATCAAAAATTGCATGAAACAAAGTCCCATTTAATTAATAAGTCATTAATAAGTTTAAATTATTTGTACAGTTATTTTAATAAATATATAATGTATAAATTAATACATGCAACACTAGAGAAATTATTGACACTACAAAACCTCTCCGGAAAAAAAATAATAATGAGATTAGCAAAGTACTAAGGCAATTTTCAAATGGTATAAATAAACCTTAATCAATGTGAAATTATGTAAATTGTAAAAAAAAAATATTAATATACTTATATTAAGCATCCAGAGATGTAAGTTCTGTTTCGCTGTCTTGTTAAATGCTGCGAGTATAAGTCAATTATTCAATTTCCAATTTTTGTTATAATACGTACATTAAGCCACCAAGACTACAGTCGCTGAAGATTATTATTCTCTTGTCTACTAAATATGTGAATTGTAATAAATATATTGAGTCAGAAGAGAAGGAACACGAGTGAAGCTTGTCATATGCCCCGAACGCTGGGTCAACATCTGGTCTAGCGATATTTACCCAGAGGAGAAGGGGATTTGTACGTTTTGGGTGAACTTCCCATGTTCAGTGTATTTAAGGTGGAAACGTATTCCCACAAACTTTCCATCATGAAATTACTTTATACAAGTCAGAAATGTCGTTTTTTAGGAAGACATAATATTAGTGACATGGTATAAATGCCTATAAAAATCATTTTTCTGTTCAGTAACTTTGAAATATTAGAAAATATTAAAAATTGTTTCTTTGATAATAAGTAAATGGAAAGGTATTTTTGTTGTCCATTCCCTGGTAAAAATTGAGTCGATTTATAGTTCGCTGACTCCAATTTCTAAGAAATGGGTCGCGAGTTCCAAACTCATTCAGAGATTTTAACCAGTATTGAAACCTCAACACGAATACATTCAAAAGATACACATAAAAAATATTCCGCTTAAAAACTTGTTTCGGTGAATTCGCAGGGATTCGAGAGGTTACTCTCTTAAATCACAAAAAAAAAATTCAACCCTAATCTCTTGGACTGCAATGCAAAACGAAAGAGATGTTACGGATTTCTAATTTAAAAGCTGTACTAGACACTTTTATTCACACTGTTTCATCATCTCAAGTTTCTAAGGTAACAATATATGTCTAATTAATATCCATTCCTTGATGCGTAAAATTTAACATGAATTCCGATAGCAATGTGTAACTTATATTCATTTAAAATGTGAGAACATTTCACAAGCTTGTAGCATGGTTCTCGCACCCTCGTGTACACCTCTACTTGTTGATTCCTTTCAAGTTTTATGCTGTTCAAAAACATCCTACGATATTTCGATCGAAGGACCATATAATATTTTAATTTATTTCTGTTTCAACTAATTACATTTAAATATTTTAATTTACATTCAGATTCAATTTTCCTTGTATAAACAGAGTTTATGTTTCTGTTCGTAATTATTTATATATTGATCTCGACTCCTTACTATAGTATTAAATAATAAAATATAATTGACAATTAATTTATTCTCAAAATAAATTATGGAATCTTGCATCACGAAAGAGCAACGGAAATTAAATTTACGGCTTTAGCCTAAATGAGTCCACTAGTGTTTAAGCTGAACCATATTTCCTCAAAACTCTTCGCAAATTATTTAAAATCATACACAATATTCATTACTATGCACAAAGGAGCGAGAATCCGATTTATTAGATGAAGTAATTTAAACTGCCTCGTTTGTTTTGAATATTTTATGAAATTCAATCACATTTTCCCAATTCCTTGTATATAATTTACTCGCTACATTATTAAATTTTAAATGACTTTCGATACGAAATGTCGTCAAATGCAGAATTACGTTTCCACCATTAAAATGATTACACCTACTTCAATTAATTATTTGAAATTAATTACTCGTTATTATTACAGCTAATTATTCGAATTGTAGATGATTTAAACATGTTACTGAATAATATTTCAGAAGTCTGTGGGACAAACCCAAATTTTTTAATACAACAGGAACGTTGAAATAATTAATGAATGAACTAATACAGTTGCGTATTCTTTTACATCTAAAAATAAATAAATATTTAATGTAATATTTTCCGTTCTAAAAACAACAAAACATTATTTGACCTTTGTTTGAATTAAGTATTACTTGTTATCAATTTACTGTGGCAAATTTTTAAATAAAAACAATTGTCTTTTAATTATTCAATACCTTTAAAAGTTTGAAAAAAGTTCTGTTACACATGCCAATAAGCTGAAAGATTTCTTTACTCTGCCGTTACTACAGAAAAATTTATTGTAAGAAAACATAACATTTTGGCGCTTTTCGTTCATTTTATTATTACTGAGATATTATAGAAGTAACTAATTTTTTATCGTTTGATCATTTCAAAATTATACGCACGAAAGACGTGTCTGTATTTTTAACTGCCTCATTTTTAAGGTTGTTAATACTTAAGTTGGAAATAAGCTGCCATTGAGTTAATGGAACCAACGCTTAATTTAGTGTGTTCGTCTTTACATACGTATTAGCATCTCAAAAATACGTTGTTACACCTTGACTACAGCTTGGGTTTTGTTTTAAACGGGGACAAGGCAGTGTAGTATTATCGTTAGGTCATAAGCCTATCAACAAGCAGGTATCCAGGAGCATGGAATAAGTCATGAAATGTACCTATATGGTAATAATACCCTACCATTATATCCAATCAGTTAAATAAGATTTGTTATCTTGTGTCATATTTTTACAGAAGATATATTATCTAAATCTGTCAACTCCTTATTCGAATAGAAAAGCTAAGAAAAATTTGGTTGGTTTTTTCTAATACATATTTATATATTACAGATTACCAATATATAATGAAATATTTTTTAAAATAATTTTCCTTAATATTATTGTCGGCGTAATTTTGGGGTCAGAGCATTGTAAATTAGTCAGTGTGGCGCAATAATGCGGAGATTGGAAAGGTTTCCAAGGTCGACGATGATAGTTATTGTGAGTGTGGTTTTGAAGATCGAACGATGAAGTTCATGATGAGTCTGGTCTGGGATCCGGACCGATAATGGTAATGTCCAAACTGGTTTTGGAGGCCGGGCGAGAATAATCATAGTAAATCAATTAACAAGTAACAACTGACTCCCCTGATACTATCGTTGTCCCAGTAAACTAAATTTCAAAACATTAATGACTTTCTTACGCGATACAACTACTGTGGTCGGATTGAATCCTTAGTTAAAGGAGGTGGTGCATCTTCAACTCGGTGGATGGATTTTGACTAAGAGAACCAATGATGTTGAATAATTTTTTTAAAAAGGAAAACAATACTTAAGAGCACAATTAATATGGTACCAGAGCAGCTCTAATAAAATGATATGTAAAAACTTTCTGTTGTAAGCCTCTATTTAAATATGCATGCCGTCAGATTTCTCTAGACTTCTTTAGATTCTTTTAAATTCCTGAAAACTTTACTTTGAGTTTCATTAAAAGCTGTGGCATTAATTTAAAATATGTACAAAAACTAAATTAAAATAGAAATTTGTATTGAATTATTTTTTCTATATTTAAGAAGTTGTTTTAAATCGGGATAAATCCTATAAATTATTTTTATTTTTAAATTGTATATTACATAATTTGGCACCGCAAAGTGTTAGCTTTAATTTTAATTAATTGGTATATATATAGTAGTAATTAAAAGGAAATAATTAATTAAGGAACAAAATTTGGACTCGGCATAAAAACACACAAGTCGTGTATAAGAATGTGGCAAGAATGCAATGCTTGCTAGGATTGTAGAAGTTGGTTCGCTAGACGCGGTGTGTGCTCCAGTGTTCTCGAGAGTATAGCTGGAGACAGACGAGAAAAGACAAAATCCAGAAAGTGTCTGGAAATATGTAACTTAACAGATAAAACATTTAAATAACGGTCTATAGGTTGCAGTCTGTGAGCAGATAATTACGTCGATCCAACGCTAACTATTTAGAGTTCTGAGTCTAATTCATATTCTCAAGTTAGACCATTTTCTTCAATTTTTTGGGAGCCCAGGTAACTGCATCCAGCAGTTAACAAACTTTGGAGCGTGTTAATAATATTCGTTAAAAGGAACAGCGAACAAAGCATTGCAAATCATTTTGGCAAGCAAAAAGTGTTGATTATTAGAGTCAGTGTATAAAAATGGCCTGTCTATAAGTGTTAATAAGTGTGAGTGTGTGTGTGTGTGCACGAGCCAATTTCCTTGAATACCAGAAACATTAAGTTAAAATTTAACAAATTACTAACTGTAAACCCGTAAGTAAATGTTATTATCGTCAGATTTTCGATTTCGTTCAGATATTAAATTTCATATTTTATATTTTACATTGTAACAATCTATTGATGAAAATTAGTAAAATTTGATTTCATAATATGTATTCTTTATTAAAGGCCCAGTAATCGAGCCTGAGAAATAGCCGAGATTTTATTGTAAAATATTAATTTGTAATGTAATTTAAATTATTTGCCTTAATAATTTTAGTAAATTTAATTTATTGTTCGTAATAGATTTTAATTTTTTGTTTTAATTGCTTGTTTAACATTTTATATCATTGGACACCCAATTACTATAAAAATTGTTTGCTCCAACGTGCAGCTTATTTAAATGTCTTTAATAAATTACCACAAAATGATACCTTAACCGGGGGCAAATCAAATTAAAAACTATTGTAAAATGCATTGTAGATTGATTACCACAATATAAATATATATATATATATATATATATATATATATATTTACGCTGTTTGTAATCATTTTATTTTTCTTGTGCACATCCTAATTACTAATATATAGTAGCCATTACTTATAACAAACTATATACTCCTGTTTAATAGTCAGAATACCCTGTTTTCTTGAAAATCCCACTGCTTGTCTTTTCCTGTAAGGAAACCCAAATATTGTCATATATAAGGGGTAAAACTATACAAAGTAAACAAATTTTATGGAATTCATAACACTATTCTTTGGCTTTATTCTAACAGAATATTGCAAGTATATTAATGTGTTCCTTCCAATTAAATTTATTATCGACAGTAAATCCTAATAATTTTGAACTTTCACCTTTACAAATTTTATATATTTTATTTTTATTCTACAGAGTATAGTGTTATGTTTGAAATTTCATAAAATGTGTTTTCTCAATTAATAAATAAATTTAATGATAAATCCATTAGCTGAAAACCTATAGGCCTACAGTATATGATTAAACGCATCTTTATTGATGATTTAAGTGTTTGTCATATGTAATTACTATAGCCTCAGAAAACAGAATCCTTTTATTTGTCATCCAAATATTGGACGCCTCCAATATTTTTCATATATATTGTATTCAACTCGTGTCCTGATTGCTTTTCACAGTCCAGAAAATCAGAAATATCTGTTATATTTTTATGCTGGGTTAAATATCGAGAATCTCTTATTTATTCATGTCTTTCTCCTTTAGTCCAGACCTAATTGCCTTCGCTTGGGAATATACGACGCTGGAAATGGAGCCCTGGGCAGTTCAGTTCAGGCACGAGGATCTGAATCGAGTGGTGGAGAAAAGAACGTTACGGAGATCCTAATGAAGTAGGTCAACGTATAGGGATGCTTCATTTTTATTTCAGGATTCCGCGAGCTTTCCCACAGGAGATCATTCTCTCTAAGTACAGCTTTCCTAAAATAGCTACAGACCTACATTTTATACTTCTCCCCTTCAACAGTCTGATATTCCATCACTAATTAATGACTACGTTTTATATTAAAGGATTTTTGTTTCTTAAAAAGTTGAAATTTACTCTAGTATCTTCTACTAAACTGATACATAATCCAGGATAATTAATTTTTTGATAAATGCATTCTTGAATTGCATAAAGTAATAAAAGTGCTCTTTCGCTCTCACATAGATGGCTGTTTAGATTACATCGGCTCGAAATTCTATTAAACTTTAAGGCCAGAACAGAGCATTAATTACAGATTTATTAACTTTTAATTAATTCTCAAATCCATTTGCTCTAAATAGCGATTTACAATTTTCTTATAATTAAGTTCTGTTTCCAGCTAAGTTGCAGTCATTACATTGTTCTGCTAAATGCCGCGATTTATTAATTATGTTTCTTTCCAAAAAATTTATCGAGAATTTATTGATCAGTGCAACATTTTCATTATTAGTTGGTACGTAATCATTTCAAAATCCATGGTAATTTTCCAAATATTTATTCAATATTTACTGTTTTATTGTGTGGAAATTAGTATCTAAAACCAGTTTGTATGAGAAAACGCTTTTACATACTTAAACACCTGAACCTCAATTAATGAATTTGGACAATAGATAAAGAAAACTAATTGATTTGAGCGCTCTGCTCTTGCATTGGTTTAACGTATTACGTATTACGGAGAAATTGCATCATGTTCATAAAGTAATGTTATATATTTAATAGAAATAGTGAAAATAAATTTCCTATATTTGTTTCTCACAAAAACTTCAAGTATGATGTTAAATTATATAAATAGTATTACAATAAATAATAATTGTAAACCGCATCACATATCAAATATAGGTCAAATATCTTCAACTACCTCCAGCTATTATACTGTTGTGTAACAAATCATGATCCCGGTTCGAAACCCAAGAATAATTATGCAAATTTAATCCAAGGTTTATTTCTACAAATTCCTTCTTAATTTAGTCCTGGATGTTTCATACATATGCCTTTTAGTGACAATGGTTCACTTTTTAGTCCTACGTCAACTCTCTATTCTCTTTAGTCTTGGCATTGTTTGAAATAGACTCTGATTAACGTGGCCCAGATCAGCATAACCCACGTCGAGCCATTTATTTTCTCTTTCTCGACCTTCTGTTAATAGACAATGAGGGGATTATCTAACGATGTAAAATAGAATAAAGAGTCGCTCACGAACAATGTGCTGAGAGAAACGTGTGATTGAAAATAAGAAACTGTTACAATTAAAACCTTTATTACGAATCTCAAGAAATTATTAGTATAATTACTTGACCGATTAAAAAGAGGGATTTTCTGTTATTTTAATAGGACGTGTAATTATACTAACAATTTCTAGTGAATCGTAATAAAGACTTCCATTATAATATCAATATGTGCTCTGTGGATTCGTAACAATTATATAAAGAACTATTTAACAAGAAAAATGTCGTTATATGTACATCGAGCAAACTTTCAAAATATTTGTTCTTCTCTGGCAGAAGAGTTTGTGCATTTATCCCGTTACAAGAAGGCGTGTGGAGTTAAATGTTCGTGAGGAAGAACAAAGTCAACATATTGAGATCTTATTATTAATCAGGCAGTAAGAAGAATGGCACGGAGTCCGGAACCTTGTCGAAAGCCTGCAGTTTCCTGTTGCTCGGCTGAACCGAGTACGTTCATGTCAGTAATAATTGATGAATCCCGTGCTATACTCATTATTTCGATGTGAAGGTAAATTTTAATGTACTGCAATTATTATTTGCATATTCACACTCGCGTAATATTTTAATTTTATTTTTTAAACACTAAGTTATATATATAATTACCCATTCGTTTTTAATTATGTGCAAATTAAAATACTTATATTTTAAAATTTATTAATATTGAAATCATTAACGGCTAGGTATTGTTTGGACGCAATTAAAAAAAGTTGTTATTAAAATCAGTTAAACATTGATGACTTGGCACAAAGACTAAATTCTTACGTCGAGTGATACAGACATTTTTATTGGAAGAATTTTCGATGCCGCCATATAATTATGTTTGGTGAATTTACCAGAAACTTGGAACTCGCTTGATAGCATGACGACGGAGAAGTCACTCTGCGATGGTTATTTTGGCGAGCACATTTACGTTCGTCATGATCGACAACATGGCCATGGCCATGGCCAGATACTACAGCGAAAACGTTTTACTAGTTCCATTTATTAGAGCAGATCAGGAAATTCCAATACTACATTCTACAGCAAATCTGAAAGTCTTAAGTTCGAAACCGGCGACGTACTACTACGCGAAACGAACGCTCTGGAACCATCTACACAATAAATTCGTACGGAGGTAATTATGCCATCCTGTACGCTGTGACGAGGAGTCCAAACAGGAGTTCAACACTGAGGTCGTCCCAGGAGCTGCGTGGTGGAAACAGCTCCACGTCTTTGTTTATGGGGGAGGGTGGGAGGACAGAAAACTTCACGACGAGCCAAAAACGTCGAAGAGGAGCCATTTCCGATCTACTTACGCGCCAATTTGCCGAGTGGAAACCAAGGTAAAAAAATCACAGTTTTGAGGACAATTCAACAAACTGTAGAAAATTCAAAATCATAATATTTTTTCAAACATTTTCAACCATCTCAATTAAATACCGGTAGATTTCAAATGGTCTGTTTTTGGATTAGCAAATTTCAACACAAAATACCCTGAAGATAATTTAATATTAGTTTTAAAGCCAGATAAATTGAAATTTTGTGTAAATCTTTTTGCATAACAGCTTTCGTAAAAATCTATAAAACTTTGCAGCCAATCCGTTGGAGTAAGAAAGTGTGAAAAAGAATTCTGTTATAAAGACTAAATTATATAGATAAATAAATTATTTTGAGTTAATAAATATTTCTGTGCGTGAATTTATAAAATTGTGAGTATTTTAAAATCCTTTATTAAGTTGTCCTATGATTCATGTAAATATATTAGTTGTGCCGGGGTATCGAGCGGTTTGACGTCAGCAGAACAATATTAATCTCTATAGCATGTAGGCCAATATAACAATATATGTATATATTGTAGATGTGTAATGTTCATGTGTAATGAAATGTTTTATTTAAATTGTTTCTTTAATTATTGGCGGCGAACATTTGAGGTCGAACATTGTAAAGAACAGCATTTTTTTGCGCAAGAATGCAGAGACTATAATGGTTTCTACTAATTATTTTCGAAAAGCGTACGCACACAGTGAACTTTGGCGGAAAACATTCAGTGTGGTGTGTTTGGGAGGCAAAGCAGTATGTTGTGAGAAACAGTCAGTCATGTGGGTTCTGGGAGCTGGAGCAGTGTGTTGCGGCGAACCGACCAATGGTGGCCGAATTCAGCAAAGTATAAGCTGAATATATCGGCTTATGTATTAAAGGGATTTTACACAGCAAAACCGAGTGTGATGATACGTACGACAGTAAAGTAGAAAGGAGCCGAAAGTGTTGTAAAGTGAGATTAAAATAGCAATCAGTGATATGACCTGTCAATAAAAATATTGGTCCATTAAAAATTAAAATAGCTACGTGTGCACAAAGCAGAAAGCTCTAAATAAAATGGTGCAGAAAAACTTTCTTTTGTGAACCTTTACGTAAATATCGTTTACCACCAGATTTCTATAACTTTGTCAGATATTTCTACAGTTTTATCAGATTTCTCTAGTTTTTGTTGTTGTTAGATTCTTTGTATAAAATTTGTTATTCTAAATTAAATTCACATTTTTTTTGTAACTTGGTTAAAATTGCAAATCACACTCTCTATTATAGGCCGTATAAGCGGCTCTGAAATTTATATTTTCTTGAGCTGATGCGTTTACTTAAAAGTATAAAATGTAAAGAATTCAACGTAAATCAAAATTGTCAATTAAATATTAATTTGTTATCTTTTTAAAAATTTTGGTTTAATTTCAACGTAAAATCCCGTAAACTTCCTTCCGTTGTTTTATTTTTATTTTTATTAGATAATTTGGCTCTAACGTGGTGGTTAATATTCCTTGCTTAACTTGAATATTACAATATATATATATAAATAAAATATCTAATTTAGAATGTTTACTTACAAAAATACACATGTAATGTATTGTCTTTCGTTTCTGAGTCAAGGGAAGCATTTAACTTCTTTGAGAGCGAAGCTGTTCCTTTCATCATCTTGTATTTGTTTTGGGCAAGAGAAACAAGCAGATGTGCAAAGGCGCTGAAGAAGTTAGCGCGCAGAATACACAAGGCAAAGATTTACTCTGGAAGAAAGAATTGCTGCGGACAAATAAATTTGTGCCGTCCGATTTTTTTAAAAAAAAGTTTATATAACAAGACGAGAATCTTTCCGTTTTCGGATAACTCCGTGATTTTAATTATTTCACAGTTACAGTGTTTAGTGCAATGTCCTTTCGGGATACATTTTGTAAATCAGATCTAAAAATTGCGTTTAACAATTTCTCTAAAGTCCATCTATCTGCTTTTGATTTTTTAATCATTAGAATATCGTGGTATCCTGATTGACGTTTTATTGTTTTAAAAATACCTTATTGGAATCCGTTTTTAAAAATATCTCCACCAAAGGTAAGTTTATTTCCTTTGCCCGTTTAAACTTAGCTGACGATCTTATAAAACTAATTTTATTTTAAAAAATACACTAACATTTTTGTTTCTTCATTTAATATGATGGCTTTAACGATACCCTGTATATCATATTGAATCAAGAACCGACAATATCGGTCATTTTCCTTTTACGTTCTACTGCTTTTGCTATTCAACCTTTCGTGTCTCACAGAATTTTATTATAATGGGCGCTCTAAAATATACTACTGCTATTCTTCTGTAACGACTCATTACTCTTATTCTATTTTTGACCTTACTATTCTGCACGTACATTTAATTTAATCCATCAGAGCGCTTGAAATGCTTAACGCAATTACATTCGAACTGTTTACGTTTTAGTTTCATATAGATTTGTGCTAGAAATCAGAAAATTTAAAAAATTATTAGTAGTTCCATATAGGACATTTTTTCTTCTCCTTGAAAGAAACTTATGTCTTTAACCTATATTTGATCTCTTCTTAGAGAAAGCAAACGTTGTAAATTTTCGAAATAACAGAAGTAAATTCTTATAAACTATCATTGAAATTACAATATCTGCTAAAAAGGAACTTCTGTTTTTACATTTTAGCTCTTTCATGAATTCTTCGCTAATATAAGTTAATTAGAAAAATTAATTGAAAATTAAATAACTTCTGGACTTTGTGAATTGAGGTCGAATCATAAATACATTTTTACCCTTATTTAGTGTTACAGTGTCCTGTGTAGTCGACGTTTTTACGGAACTGCAATCTGAGTGTTTTTTACGAAACTTCGTCGACAATACTGAGTAATGATTTGTGGTATTAAAATAAAAACAAATGGTTTCCAGGCTTCCTAGTTTTATTTCACGTCCTTTTCGATGCAGCGTCTGTCCAATATTACGAAAACTTTACGTAAGATGACCTGCAGTTGTTCTCAGGTATCGCGACGCTCGTTTTCGAGTAACGAGACATTTTATTCTCATTGGCTCCAGACCAGAAATATATTCATATTAAAATTAACCTGTGTACGTAAAAATTACACTTTTGGCGTACTTGTGTGATAATGGTAGTTTTTATCCATGGGACACAATATTGATCGAACCATTTACAAGAAGACTCGATGAGGTCACTGATAATACGGATTCATGATGAATAACTCGAAAGCTACGGACTTAGCGGAACGCATAAAAATTCTGATAATGGGGAGGCAAGGAACGTTGCCAAATGCCGATTTCATTTGATTAAGGCAAAAAATATATTAAGAAAACACACGAACTAGGTGGATCAAAGGAGTTCAACCTTAGAAAAATTAGTCCACAGTGAAAAAATGTGATATAATCACCCTGAAAATGAAATATACATGTAAGTATGCGAATGTGTAATAAGAACGAGTTGAAGATTGCAGGACTTCAGCGAGCAACCTGGCCCGATAATGAGTCTCTGAGGGAGGAAATTCCTCAGAGCAGAGACTACCCACCTCCTTTCTCGGTTGTCCGTGATTTATAGTTCCCACTAATTCACCAGAGGCGGGAACAGCCATTTCCTAATTTTTTTTATCTCGTTTCTTCAAGTTACGGCTATGCTATTAGCAAAACTTTGCTTTGGCAAAAGGGACTAAACTTTAGTTTTTAAATTAGGTCAAAGATTTGGTTCGGTATGTCGGAAGATTAGTTTTATTTTTGAAGGTCTCTCCGACTATGTATTCATTATTTGTTTTTCGTCGATCTTTCTTGGTTCTTCTCAACGGTGCATCCAATGAATCTTTTTATAATCACAACACAAAAATCTGTTTGAATTTCCTACACTGCAAATGAAACTGTCAACAGTATCCTCAATCAAATCAGTTCTAAATTATAACATTTTAAAATATATACTTACTTAATTATTTTAAATAAAGACTTCTTAATTAAGCTACCAAAAACGCCAATACAGGAATTATTTAAGATCCGATTAAACTTTGTTGCTGGTGTAAAGTTTGGTCTCAATCTGATGGTGATGACGTAATCCATGATCATAAGAATTAATCTAAAATTTACTCATTGTTAAATTTTGACGAAATATTTTTTTCACAGTTTGAAGGAGAATAATTAATAGAATTTTTTTTTCCAGTCTTAAAATACAAGTTTTCTGTGTTCTTCACCTTTTACCACACTTTCTGTTCATAAAAATACTTTCATCGAAGATTTTCCTCAATATTGAATAAAAGAAAATAATTGCATTATGCTAAATATGGATTAGAGAAGATAATGAATAAACTTCTCATTGATTTATACGAGATATTCAGCACTAACACTCGCCTTGCCGCAATACTCAAATCAAATTAATATAATTTCTTTCACATAACAAAACATACAAAACTAACAAAATAACACAAATCTTAAATATATGCGTAATAAATGATGAGAAAACAATATTATTATTCACTGAATAGATCATATACATATCCTCGTCAGAAACCTTGGGTCCCTATTCTTCAATGCAACAAGCAATACATCTTTGGTATGGAGAACATATTCGTTCATTGCTGGCTAGGAAAGGTGTCTAAAGAATAATGCACTTTACTTCAGCGTTCATACACAAGTTATAAATGGATATAGGACAATATAATTAATAAGAAAGACAGCCAATTCAGACAAAAAAATAAATAATATAAATACCACACAACTGCGATTGGGATCGTTCCCGGCGGCAGTCTAAAACAAATATATAAAAAATAGTATAACAAATAAAACAATTTTGAAAGAAGAAGAAAATAATAATAATAAAATAAGTCTTATAAATTTGTCCTGAAAATTTGTACACTCCATACTTCACTTCAATAAAGAAAAATATAGACATAAAGTTATTTAAATTATGTAATAAAAAATTACGCTTCACTTCACTATTTATTTATATTATTTTTAAAGCTTTTTGTATATTTTTATAAGTATTTTTAATAATATTGAGTATTTAATCACTATTCAGTTGAAAAACACGTTTTCAAGTTATCACTACAAAATTACACATATAAGTTAATGCATTGAAACAAATAATATTTATGCAGGTACTGCAGACATATTTTCTTTAAAATAAATTCTTGGCTCCACCCTACGATTGCAGGCAGTGTTTACATCATATATCAGCGGATAAATATTACGTAGCATCGTAGACAAAACTTCAGTCTTAGAATCTGAAACTTTACTCATCCATTGCAACTTGCTACAACATACTTCATACAGTTAGCATAATGACTGCAAAACTTGGCTGAATGAACCAATTAACTAATTAAATTATTTTATTATTCAAGTTTTCGCAATAAATTATACTTTGAAGTCAAGCAGATCCTTTTATACCCTTATCATCACGAAGTAGATCCTCTTTAGATATTGGTTTTAACTTTCTCATTGACTTTAGTGCTCTGTCAGAAATGAAAAAGCATTTTGAATGTATGTTAATTTTATTTTACATTTTTTTGGTTATATGCGTTAAATGCTACTAAAACACACCAATTTGCGTCCACTATATTCCATTAAACCCTAAGAACTTATCATGATGTATTTAATTCGAATATTCCTCATTACGAATTTTTTATTGAATATAGCGGCTCTGAAATTTAGATTCTCATAAAAGCTGAGGTTTTTACTTCAAAAAAATAAAAAAATTGTAAATTCACGAAAATCAAATTATAAAATAAATAATCTTTGTTATCTTTTAAAAATTTTGTTTTAATTTCATTTTCTTTCCTTGTTAATTTAATTAGAAGTATATAACTTATATATATAAGTAATATATTGTAGCAATAGTTAATTAGGCCATTAATTGTTTGGACATAAAATTTGAATTGTTTGATAAATCCATTATAGCGGTCTGATCGAACAAAGCAACAATGGAGAAGCGAGCTCGCTTGCTTTGTCGAAAAGTAAAAAATGGCGTATGCGCGCTCAAACTCTACAGCACTAGGATAGTGAGTTGGCGGAAAAACATCGTGAGGAGCAGAACAAGTAATAAAACTATTAGTTGGTCGTTGTGGTCTGGATTGTACAAAGGTCAGACATCATCGAGCATAATATAATAAAGTTGGTGAATCATTGGAGAATAGAAGCGGCCGACGGTGAATACGTTGCAGAGAACGGTCTTTATAAAATTGAGCAGAGTAAAACATTCACCGAGATATTGCAACGTGAATATTGTAAAGTAATACCAGTTTCGTCAAAATAGAACTTTGTACAATCTTCGTGGAGGAATTGTTGCGGAATAACATTGGTAAATTATTGTGGAGCGGAGCAATAAACGGAATACAGCCAATCTTGCCAAATTTTAAAGTGAAGTGTAGAATCAGTGAAAACCAAGGCCTGATATTAAATAATTAAAGAGTGTAAAAGTGTCCGAACGAGGTAAAATTTATTGTTCTGGTACCAGACCAGACCAACGTAAATAACATAATTTTGAATAATATTGTAAACGCAAATTAAAGGATAAGGTCAGATTTCGTTCTCTTTTACATTGTCAATCAGAGTTTATTTCTTTACTTTTTACTTTCTTTCATTCTATCGACATATTGTTTAGGTAAATTGTGAACTGTTTTGTTAATAAAATTTTAAATGTTTTTTTGTGTGTTCATTATCAAACCCAGTAAAGGCCCTGAGAGGACAGATCTCAAATTTTGTTTATAATTACCTCTATTCTTTGAAAGCCACAAAACGAAATAAATATTTTTGTTTGTTAATTGTTAATAAGTTTTTCATTTATATTAACCCATCATATTTAACTATTACATTAAATAGCTACCACAACGTGGGGCTCGCGTTCTTCAAAAATTATAGTAATTAAAGCCAACCGGGTGATTATTAAAATATTACTTAAGGTGAACAAGTTTTGTATCACTTCAATGACTGGGTTTTAGGCACATTCATCTTCTGTAAAAAAAAAGAATTCAGTATTACACAATTACTTGTGAATCTGCGACCTGAAATCTTTCGAAGTGAAGCAATGATTCGTATACTAGTTTTTATCACAGCAAAGAGAAGATGTTTATGGAAGCCGTTTCGTATAACTTCTCTGTGTATATTGTGAGAAGCTGTGCCCCAAAGGAACGTAATCATCATCAAGAAGTCGTAAGATTCGCAGATCTCAGACGAGATGATGAAACTTTCCTGTTGCTGTTAAGTTCACATCTTCGTATCATAATGTAATCAGCACTGGAGATTTATTGTTCTGTAAATCTTGAAGTTCACACGGATTAAAAAATTTTGTTTCAGAATAAAGTCCATAATATTTACTATTTTGTTATTTCAACATCATCTGCGAAATGTGATTAATTCTGAGATTGCTGACGTTAATTCTTTGTATAGGCTATAAATCATGTACTAACAAAAATAAATCTTGATGTTTATGTTATTTTAAAAACATTATATCATAACATTAAGTTCAATCAACGTAGAATTTAATTATTCTCATTATCATACAATTCACGGTCATAAATATTAGTTGTTGTTTTTTTAGGGTAACAGGCTACATGACGGTAATCCACATGGTGGCAACTCCCTTTTAATAACATAGGAAGGAATTTGAAAGGGGGAATGCGGAAGAGTAGAGGAAGGTAGCCAAGAGTTACTAGGGCCCCCAGGCTATGGTTTAAGGATCCTACCCGGTAATTCGCCTAAAAGTGATGCAGGGAAAACCCTAGAAAAACCTGCATCAGGTAGGCCAGGCATTTGCTACTTGTCCCACGCCCTTCCGATAGCGGGAGAGGAGTTTGCTGTGGGGACGCAGCATTCCCTTCTCCGTGCCTTGACCGTTTTAGGAGGCAGCTGGCCGACTATTCCAATAGGAATAGAGGACAACTCTTACCGTATACCCAAGGTCTGCGACCCCGGAACATACACATCCCAAAACAGGCCGAGGTGCCTCGGCATGTGGGAACCTTAGTTCAAAAAGCCAGAGAGATGTGAAGGCATTCCCAATTTTCTTAGGGTAACAGGACAGGGGGCGAAGTGCATTACATAAAAATAACGCCAAAGCAACCGAGATTGGAGTCAAATTGGGGGTTATGGATATACGACATTCCAGGCACCCAGCTAGTATAAAAATAAAACACTAATGTGTCTCTTTGTGTGTTTATTTTGAAATTACTTTCACTATATAAATTATATATAGGATTAGCTATTACAAATGGGAGGTCCATTATGCTGTCAAATTTTTCAGTAGCCTCCTCTACTTTTGTCACTCTGGTTTTGCCGATTACTGGCTGTCTAGCTTGATTCTCAGGATTGCTCTACACTTTGAAGATTTTGAGCTGTCTGATGAACCATTTCATTTCCTACGCTGCATATTCTGAAAACTAATTATTATCAGCTGTATCTAAAATGAGAACGGCTCATCAACTCAAGCAATGATTCGTCGTGTATCCAAGTCAATCATATGAGAATGATACGGACGAGCTCCGTACACGTAATACGTGTGAAACACGACAGTTTGCAGTAATCTGTTCCGACCCATTTGCGTACTTCCCAGCTTGTGTGTTCTGGCTAAGCTAGGCCTAATTGAAGACAAACATGTGAGCGTTTGTGGTCTACCCTCGCGGCGCAGAAGCTCAGCCGCTCATCCGATATTGTTTACACAGAGTTCCTCAAGGAACCGAGTGTGTCAACAAGAGTTGACAGAAAATTCTCCGGGGGCGGAACCTGGCTGCGGTCTTCATTCTCCGTTCACTCTCCCCTAGTCCAGTGAAGTGCCCTCAATAACGATGTTTCCAGCGACGAGCTTTTATTTACTCTAACGGTATAATTACAAATTATGTTTCATAATAAAATTAACAAATGATTCGAACAATACGTCAAATCGTAAATTATTCTAATTTGATGCTTTTGCCTCACACAACAGTTAAGCTTCATGTTATGTCTAATTAGCGCCTTGGAAAAATTTTGATTGCTACACCAAATCATTGAACAGCACAGTAACATTTTTAACTCGTTTTTAAATGGTTTATTTTGAAAATAACTAATAAAAATTGTATTTAAAAAATAATATTTGAGGAAAATATTTATTCATTAATTTTTATGACCACCAGAGTGTAAATCTCAAATTCTTCTCGGGTTACATTTACTTAAGTCTGTCTGATGTGAACAGTTGAGAAATACTCCTAATCACATGCCTTTATCTTTATCAATATAAATTGGAACATATCAACCTACTCTCTCTTTCGTCTTCAAACACACACGGATACTTGTCGTTCTTCGGCGAACACAAACAATACGAAAGTAGTGAATAATAATCAAAGCCAATGCAGACAAAAGAGGTAATATAAATACCACACAACATTTCTGGGATCCTTATTACTATCATTATTATTCATTGCTATCATTATTATTCATTTTTTTTAATTATTTTCAATCAGACGTAATTTTTTTTCCATTTTAATACGAGAGTAGGCTGAAAAGTCTAGTAGAACACGAATAAAAATAAATAGCAAGATGTGGCAAAAAGTACAGTCAAGTACAATTCTTAAGCTTCAAAATCATATATTTATTTTCCAACATAGCCACCATTAAAGCATTTTGAGAAGCGGAAGTATGGGGACGTAGAACACGGGCTACGTCGACGTGAGTTAAAACAGCGTGCTGTTACAGAATTTTTTAAATGTTGTAAAAGTGACTCCTACTGATATTTATCTTCGTTTAAAGGCTGTGTATGGTGACGATTCTGTTGATGGATCTTCTGTAAAACGATCAATTTCGCGATCCATGATGAAACACGCATCGGACGTCCGATCGCTGCCACAGGCGAGAAACATCGCGAACTCGTCCAAAATTTGATTCAAAACGGCCGGCTAATCACTCAAATCATATTGGAATATCCAAGGAATGTGTCGGCTTCAGTATTGAACAATGATCCTGCGGCGTGACAACGCTCGTCCACACAGCGTGCGTACAGCTTCAGAGGCTCTGCGGAACTTGGAAGTTTGAACCGATTCAATGTCCTCCTCACTCCCCCGATCTTTATCTCTACTCAACCTCGGACGATGAGGTGAAGGCAGCTGTCAAGTCCTAGATTCGAGAAAAGTCGGAAGAATTTTTTACGACGGAATGAAAAAAAAATTGTTACTATGGGACTATGGGACTATGGAGAAAAATTAATTATATTATTTTGAAGCTTAAGAATTGCACTTGAATGTACTTTTTACCCGATATATTTATTTTTATTCGTGTTCTACAAGCATGTGTGAATAACTTTTCAGCCTACTCTCGTAGTTTAACTGGAGAAGTGCGCAATGTTTGTTCAAGTAACTGACAACTAACAAGACCTCGAGCATACGTTTTCTAAAAGTGCTAACCTGTTGTTAGTTCCAGAAAGTCCTCAAATAGTATCAACTCCTGGGATGTTAACAACTGCCAATTCCCTTCGATAAAGTTTTAGAAAACAAGTTCGTCCAACCAATAGCTGATCTTCTGCATTCAAAGAAACCTCGAGGTTTAATGTATCATGGCTGCGGAAAGCCTGTATAATAACAGAAATGCGTCCGCAAAAAGATGCTAAAAATGCTGCTCAGACTATTCACAAAACAATGAATTGTTGACCGAAGAGTTGAGTGCTCAATGTTTCTTACCCGAATGACACAGAGGACGCGATGTTTGCAGTTCACACACTTTCAAGGGTTGACTCGGTCTTTTCCAGGCCCGAGTGAATCTAGACGCATAAAATATTCAGGTATATTATAAATAAACAAACAGCCTTGAGTCAGCAAAACCTTGCCTAAACATTTTTTGTAATATTTATATATGAAATTAATAAACCTGTAGAGGTCCTAAAACAAGGACGAAACGTCGGTAGATTTAATTTTTTGCTAATAAACAATTTTCTGACTCAAGTTTGTATTAATTTATAATATTTGTATTAATTTATAATATTATAAATGTCAGCTATTTATTTCATAAGTATTTAGTTGTATTATTGGCATGACATTTTCTTCCCTTCATCAGTGTACCAGTCATAGTCATTATTGTAGTCCTTGCAAGACAAAAGTATGTGTAATAAAAACTTTGATGCAGAGCTTGTAATTATGAAAATATCTCCATTAACTTTATTCTATTGAGAGTGACTTTGCTGGCGTAATACTTAATAAACAGTATTTCTTATAATTTACTCGGAACCGAGAAGTCTGCTGAGTTAGCCGCCATATACATATACACAAGTCGCTTTCAAAGTGCTGCACCGTTTGCTTAAGCCACGTGGGTTGTTTTTTCTTAAATAATAATCACTAATTAACTCTAACAGTTCTTTAGTCATGAACTATCTGAATTTGATCATCAAAATAAAACCTCCTATAAACTTTCCACCTTACTAAACTACGTTTCTGATTTATTAACTTCATCTCTAACTCATGCACCTATCTCATAGCCCTTACTGTACGCTTACGAATTGTTGGATTCACGAGTTTTCTTAAAACTTCACGCACACTATTCCAATATCAACATATGAAGTACAGAACCAATAGCTTTCATAATTTCTCCTTTGGTCGCCGCTCCCGCGAATCTCGACCGTTGATAAATAAACTCGAGGTCAGTCCTCACTAATAGGAAGGATCATGTTTTGTCCCATCTCCGGACAATGTGTGTTTACGTCCCTTACAGTACCGCTAATGGCTCCAAATTTGCCAAAGCCGAGGTCAAACTCCCGCGACAGAAAAATTTACGGCAGCAACCAAATTAGGATCGCTTGACGTCATCTTATATTTAAGATATTTTACACGAATACCCGACACTCAAAATCAGGTGTACCTGTCCAATATGAATTAGAATTTATTTTCATGAGGACACTATATACGAAATATTTCGGACACCCTGAATACGGCCATGAATTGTGTGTCCGTGTCGTTTTCCACAGCGAGGGTAACAAATCATTTCGCCCAAGCTTTGGTTTATAATCGGCAAATGTGCCGCAAATACTTTGTCCCTTTCAGCGATTTCTGTTGAATATTTTCCCATTCACATGAAATCATTATTACAGTACTGCTATATACTAATGTATGTTTCGAAATCATCAACATGAGTTTAAATATAATTAAATTAGCATTATGTTAAATTCCTGTGTGCACAATGTTAACCTTAACTCTAATATTCTGTGGTATATTTTCACATTATGTGACCAGTATATTTTTAAATTCCAAGTGCATTGCTATTCATCAATTAGAGTTGTCGCCTATGACGACGAAAACGTTAATGAAAGTGATTAACGAGTGAAATGTCATTTCATACATTTATAATAAAATTTAAAGTCGACCGTTGCGATTTCTAAAACTTTTTTTAATGCCAGGCTACATTATGGCAACTCTCCTTTAATAGCATTGGAGGGGATTTGAAAGGGGGAATGCGAAAGAGTAGAGGAAGGTAGCCAAGAGTTAACTAGGGCCCCGGGGCTATAGTTTAAGGATCATACCCGGAATTCGCTTAAAAGTGATGCAGGAAAACCCCTATAAAACCTGCATCAGGTAGGTCGGGAGTGTGGGACGTGTTCCACGCTCTTCCGACGACGGGAGAGTGATTTTCTGTGCGTTCGCAGCATTCTCTTCTTCTCAGGAGGCAGCTGGCCGACTGTTTCGATTGAAACAACTCTTACAGTATATCCAAGTTCAGTGTCCCCGAAATATACACCTCCAAAAACAGGCCGAGGTCAGGTTACTACAACTAAAAACAATTTATTTTTTTTAAATACCCATCACAATTAGAAACATTTTCGCAGATTCCGCTATATACATTTTTTATTAAAGTCCTTAAATTAGGTCGTGAAAAAGTATTCAGTAAATTGGATGAGAATGTGGTGAGGTCCTTGTAACGGATAGGGAAAGCTCAGGCGGGACTGGGAGACCACAAGAATAGGTAAGTGGTCAGAGCGAAAGTTCTGGGTTCGATTCATCGTCCGGTCGAGATTTTCCTACCCTGATCCGTTAATTCAATTCCAATTGAAATTCGACTGAAAGCATTTCTTCTGAACTTCAATTAAAAGTAGAGGAAATATCTGTATTGTAAAACTAGTCATTTCTTATTTCATTTCACTTCTAGAGCAAAAATTAGTTTATATCATTGGCGCTGAATCCTTTCCCCTTTTCTAGAATGAGGAACAGTCTGGTAGTTTCTTCTTTAATTGTTCCGTTTCTTAACTCCCAGTAGAGTTCGTTTTACTGAAACTAATTTCTAAAGTTGTAAACATTTTAAGTAGTGAAATTGCAATAAGCAAATTTCCTATCAAATCATGATCATTTACAGGACGCTGTATGCAATCCTTGTGAAACTCTGATTCTTCAGAAAAGATTTGCATTTCGCTGTTTCAGCAATTAACAAATTTCTGTGTGCTGGAAATGCAGAATTTTTCACCACATTTAAAAATTTGCAGCCTCCTCCGCTTCTTTTATGCGCTGTATTTTTCTAGGAAGTTTGATATAAACTCATTTATTTATTATTTTCAATTTAGCACTTGAAAGTTTACAGCTGGAATTTTTTTTTTGCGCGCCAGCATTCGCTGACGAGATAGCGATAAAAATTTTATATTTTAATATATTAAACGAGTCTACCGACTTGTTAAAAAAAACTCTGACCATACAGTCACTGTATGACACTATTGAACTGGAAAATGGTATTTATGTAGACATATCAGGACAATTAAAAAAAATGAAATGATTTTTACAGCTGGAAATATTGATTTATATTAATAAAGGGTGACTCGTACAACAAATAACCCATTATTATATTATTTATAATAGGATAGGTTTTACAAAAATCATTGACTGTCGCCGTTTCGAATGGCGTGGAACTATTTCAGTCTTATAGTTTGCTTCCGTATAGTCATTTTTCCGTCACCACGTTACCGGTGACAGCAATAGCTTCGATTTCTATCTTGGCCCCCTGGAAGAAAAAGAAAGAGGCGTAAGGCAAGAGAAATTATTTCAGTGTCTAGACACAGATATAATGTTGAGAGTAATTATAAATAATCTACTGATTATATACCATAACTACGCTATAAATTACCATTAAAACTTAAGATTTAATCCAAAACTGATACAGCGAAATCAGAGTTTCCGTTTAGATACTGTGAATAGAGAAGAGAAAAAGATTTGCAGTTATTAACTAACACTACATTTAAAAATGAACCAATAAATGAAGCAAAATATTCACGCGGAGAAGAAAGCTACTTGCACATTTTTTTTAGCATATTTCAATAGTTTCAATTGAATGTAGGATGTCGCTTTCAAATGTCCCACATTTCATCAAATCTTTTTCAGTATTTGCACTCCATGTGTAAGTGTCGCATTCTGGCGGGAAATGGCGGAAACGTTCGGAGCAGAAACGAATTCTTGGGCCCAGTAACTGTCATTCCTTGCGATTTTATTACAACAATAAGTTCAAATGTTGTAGGACAAAGTGGACGCCCTCTATTCAAACAAAGCCTTTTATTAAAACCGAACTAAGTGTGCTGTAGGATGATACGCCGTTAAAGCCTTCATAAAAATCTGATTTAAATTGATAATTAAATTCACTGGGAGGTTTTTATTCAAAATTCGATATTCTTTTTCATCCTTGCGATTACAAGTATATCTTAAATTCAGTTCAGATTTCAAGCCGAAACACGTTGTCATTATTACCCCTATTTGTAGACCAAAGATTGCTAATTATATGTGCTACAAACCTTTGGAAGTTTTCCAACTTGATAGGCTGCTCGTGCTGGATAAGGTTCTACGAAAACTGCAAACAGAAAACAGATTTATACATCAATTTTTTTTATATATTTGGTTAAAATGCACATTAAGCAGGTTCGAAAAATAGCTCAGTGACGCTAGAAAAACGGAGATATTTAAAATGTTTTCGGGATAATGCTCAAAAATTGTCTACTTACATTCTTTATAGACATCATTCACAGCAGGGGAGTCGTCTATGTTTTCCAAAAGAATTGACACTTTGACGACTGAAACGAGAAAAACATATTTATACAAATTATTTGAATCAACAAGTAGTAACGATATCAAAATAAATTCTTTGACATCGTAGCAATTGTTTTTTTCACAATGCTTTACAAGTAAAAACAAATGCTATATAGCGTGATTGAAGGTTGTTGTAGGTTTTATCTTCTCCAAGAATTTCTTTACATTCAAACGTTTCCGCTATTCCCCGTTAGTGGAGCTCAGGAAGTGAAAATGCTTAATATTTTTCTCTGATCGTAAGAAATTTCATCCTATGATATTTAAGTGAGGTCTCCTTCATTCTAATATTCATGACCACCAATATATGTAATAAAAGAATTTAATAAATTATTTAATATTTGTATTGCAAGCGTAATATTGTGGCCCGTGTATCGTAGGCAGCAGTCAGCATCGCGTAAGAATGTGGAGTGTTGAAGAGTCTTATTGTTTGCGATGTGTAATGTTACAAGGATTTGAAGAAATGTGAAGTCTCCGACAGGAGAAGGTTTTTCAGCCTCTGTTCGTGGCAGTCAGACGCTGTCGACATTGTTACTGTTCGCGGCAATATTTAGAAATCAACTGAGGATCGTTTGTGGTGTGGTAGGGATTTAATCGCGTATGCTGACTTAAGTTGTGTAGAAAGTGTCATACTATGTATGGCCTGTTTCATTAAAGTCATTTAAATAATTTGTGATCTAAAACCAAAAGTTAAAATAATTGGTGAAGTGAATGATTTGGCGTGATACGAGAACTGCTCCGATGTCTGGTATGTAAAAAAATCCTTTGTAAACGTTGTATAATATTCATTACCGTCTTATTTCTTACTGTAATATTTAAGTAAATTCATTTCAATAATTTGTAATATTTTATCAATTTTGTTATTCCACGTTGATTTCATATTACTGTTAGAGGCTTGATTTTCTCTAAGTCTGTATATCTCTACGTCGGTATATATATACGCAAAATAGGTAAAAAAAATTAGTTTGGTTTTGAAACTTTCTTAAAATTTTAATAACTTTGATTGAATCTTTTGGAGAAATGTTGCAATTGGATGGAGTAAGAGAATCATAAGTGAATAACGGCATAAATTCTAATGAATTGTTTGTCCTAAGCAAACTGCTGATTATAAGTTATGGGCGGTCACTGAGAAATAATTGAATAACAAGGTTTCTACCCAATGTGATACAAGGAGTTGGATGGAAATGGTAAAATGGAGTGGTAAAGATAGGATAAAAATTAGACACTGTAAAATGGAGTGGTAGAGAAGATAAAAAATGAGTAAGAACATCTAAGGTTATGTAATTATATAGAATCATGAAGAAAATTAGTACGAAGATTATATTCATAATTTGATATTAGTAAGTCGTCTGAAGGCAACGTTGAAGGTCCAGGATAACGAGTCACCAAGACACATCACTACTTGGATCCCATTAAGCCAGCTTAACGATCGCCATGTTTCAAGCGCCCCTAAATTATATGAAAACATACGAACTCACATAAGATCTAAAATTTAGTCATTTAATCTATTTATGTATTTTTCTTCAATTATTAATAATAATAAAAATTGCACATAATGCACCACTGCTTTAACTGTTTCAATTTAATTATTGAACATGGTAATGTTCTGCAAAATAATTTTGTTGCAGAAAATATTATTTAATAAACAAATAATGGATTGGTTAAATTTAAACCTCTCCAATCCGTTTAGTTAAAACTCGGTTTCCTAAATTTCTGTTCAGAACCGAAGACCGGTTAAAATGTAAATGCTTTGCGATGTAGTTCATTAGGTGAGGACGGAACTGATTGGGTCGATCCCTACTCATCGGGAAGTATAAAATAAATTTTGCTTCGCCGCAAAACCGTCCGAACTTTTCCAGAAAACTAAGTAGGCGCTCTTGCAGGTCGCATGGCTGGCGATTTTGAAATAGTCCACCATATTCATCAACACGTCCAATAGATCGGTAAAGTAAAATGCAAGGAATTTCAGATATCTAAAAAAATCTACAATAACAGATTTAACTATTTGAAACACTAACGAAATACGTTGAACAACTTTTAAAACTGATTTTTGTAATTTTCCGTCAGTAAATTTTTTAAATACATTACTCTCCTAGCTCAATATCTAATGTAATTTGAAATACACAAATAAATTTATCACCATTTATTAAATACAATAAATAAATACATTTTACATAAGAGTTACCTTTGTCAGTGGCACAAAAATGGGTGGAATATACCATATAAAAATTTTTAAAATCCCTCAAGTTGCACTCAAAAGTGATCTTCAAAAATTATCATACTGATTAAGATGTAGGTCTACCCCTAGGAGGGGGTGGAAAGGTGGCGAAACAAATTTCCATGTACAATCTTAAATGCGTAGAGAAATTTCTAATAAATTTTTTTTTACACACGTTACTTACGATCCAGGAACTAAAACCGAGGGAGAGAGACACACGTCTAAGGGCGGTATTGGAGGGAGTTTAAAAACATTCATAAATGGCCATTATAAGAGTCGATTAAAACGTTTTCCAGGCCACAGATTTTAATATTGTCATTCTATAATTTTTTTAAGTATCTAGTATCAACTCAAAAAGGCAAGTGAGGAAAGAATCCCTACGGGTAGTGTTGGAAGGTCTTTACATTAAAAAAATGATGCAAAAAATACCGAGATTGGAGTCTATTCCGGGATTATAGGAGTCGCTGATCTCAATTCTCACATTAACCATGGTTGTTAATAAAATATAATGTTCCTTGTTGTGGATGTGGACGTAATATTTTACCCGGAGTATTTTTGACCCTCTTAAGGTATCGGGTGTATTTTTGACTTTCTTAGGGTATATATATATATATAAATATATATTTATATATATATATATATATATTGTAGTAATTGGTAATTAAGACATTCTTCTAATTGGAAAGTTGGATTGTAGAAGACTCATTATTAGTGGATATAGAGTGGACGCCGCAACAAGGCGGCAATGCAAAGAAAGTATTGTTGTCGATCGGCTGAGAATTTTACGCGCTCAAAATTTACGAGACAAGGAGTTCAGTCGGGCATAGAACAGCGAGGTGTAAAGACCAAAACTTTTCATATTATAAAAAGTTTTGCAGTCGGGCAGCGGACCGCAAATAGAACCGTTTGATAGCAGTTACAAACATGCATTAAAATTTTGAAAAGTAAAGCAATCTTCAGTCGGGAAGGAGAGAGTGAAACTAATGTTGTAATCGGGGGCCGAGCATAAATTCAACCTGCTGGCCATAGACAAACCAAGGAAGTACATTTCCAACTAAACTCACGAGATCTGCAAATCCAGGTTGCAGCAAAGCATCGAGAATCTACCAGTTTGTGTTAGACCAACTAACAAAACTACGCCAATTATAATTTGTTGACATTTAGAGTCTGTGAGTACTAGAATCAGTGATATCCCCAAATTTTGTGCACGAAAAACCTAAAATGAGACCTGGGCGGCCGTAAGTAGAATACCTTTAAAATCATATTGTAAACAGTTTTTAAAAAGATAAAAGTCAGATCGTTCTTTAATTTTAATTATTTAATTATCGATAAAATGAGATCGTTAATTCCTGATGAAATTTAAAACTGTTTAAATTCAGTCTGTAGTATTATTTCTTCCACAACAAATTTCGTCTATGTTTCAGACGCATTAACTTCCATAAAAGGTAAATGTAATTTTGATTGTATAAATTCAGCCATTTATCAAACCCAGTTTAAGACCCTGAGATCCCAAATATTATTGTGTATTTAAAATTGATAATAAATTTTGTTAGTTGTTTAAAGTTAATAGTGTATTTCATTAAAAGCGCCCAGCCATTATTATTATAGTATATTTAATTATTACAATATATATATATATATATATATATATATATATATTTATTGTAATGATAAGTAAAGGCAATTAAAGAATTAATAATTAAGTAATTGAAATAAATGCAATAATGACTAAGAATACATATACAGGCAGGACATTGTCGTTGGAGAGCGTATAAGCTACGGGGCACACCAGTCGGACACAAAACTTCGTCAAGTAGAGTCGGATACAAAAAAAACTCGTAGAGTACAGTTGAGCCACAGAACAATGATATAGGGAGAAAGAGTGAAAAATTGTTAAATAGCACAGAACATTGTGAATCCAAAAAGCAAATTGAGTCTGGCAGTGGCGTAGTACTTTGGAAAAGGAGAGAACAACGTTTTTGATTTGGTCGTAATCTGAATTTGGCTGGAGAGAGTGGTTCAAAGTAAAGGTCAGCAGATATCGGCGGGACGGCAGTTTTTTTGGAACAATTGTGTCTGGTGGACGATACCATAGCTTTGCAAAGTGAATTAAAAATTAAATTCAGTGAAACAATGGCCTGTTATGTGCACATAGTGTAAAGTGTATTATAAAATCCCAACAATTGCCTGGTACCGGTACAACTGCAAGTAGAAAGAAACTTTCTAAATTCATGCTATGCAAACGTTAAATAAGGATAGATCGTCAGATTTAGGTTTCAATTTCATTTTGTTGTTTCATTCTAATCAAATTTTGAAGATTACAAAAAAAATTGTTTGTTAATTTTGTATCGTAAGAAAAGTTATTGTTCTTTGTTTAAAAGTCCCAATTAATGACCCTGAGACGAGAGTAAAGGACATTGTATAATAATAAAACATTAATGTAATGTTAGAACTACAAAATTTGTTATTATAAATTAGAGTAAACCAATTATTTCAGTGATTTAAACCCTTGTGATTATTTCAACATCCTTTCGTTAAATAATTTCAATAAAAAAATCCATTCATTAATTTCAATTAAATAAACTTGTATAAATTTTTCATTTTGTGTATTACAAAATATATATATATATATATATATATATATATATATATATTGTAATGCATATAATATAATGCATTGGATTGAAGGCAGCGCACGTGTTGTGAAGAGAATGCGAGGGAAAAGGGACCGCGGGTCCTGTCACGAGGTGACAAGACGGAGCGGTAAGACATTTGTTTGGGATGAGTGCTGGTGAGCGGCAGAGAGGAAGCCGTAATTTGTAGACAGTGTGACGATGCGACAATTAGGTCTAAAGAGGGATTGTGGGTCCAGTAGCCTATTGATTTAGGAAACGGCGTGAAGAATTAGTAAGGCAGAACGTGGGCGAGCAGATGTTCCCAAAGGGGCTATGTTAGAGCAGGCTTTTGTCTCTGACGAATGACCTGACAAGTGCTTGGGACTTGCAAGAAAAGATTTTGTGCGAGTCGGACAAAAGAGAGCATGTGACAAGTCCTGAGTAATTGCGGGGGCGAGGTACAGCAGCTGCGAGCGTGTATAATGGCGCAATTGCTTGGGATGATGAGGATCCAGGCACTTGTTGACCTAGGATTTGGAGAAATTAGTATCGCGCACTTGTGAGCGGAGAGGTCCAAAGACAAATTGGACCTGTCACGATTGTCGGGGTTCGGAAGGCGGAAGGACTCCAGTGGCCGGAACGTAAATTAGAGTAATGGGATTCTGTCACCGCGTCGTTGCGACGTAATTTTGCAGCAAGTGAAAAACAAGGGGGCTAGGGGTATATATAGGGGAAGTCACCTATTGTACGGACAGTTGGAGTTAACGCATCGAAGATACAGTTGGCAGTTAGCACGGGAGAAAGACGGAGGACGCAGCGAAGAGTTGGACAGTTAGACAGTTAGACAGTTAGCAGTTAGCACGGGAGAGGAGATAGAGACAATTAGCGTGGGAGAGGAGATAGAGACAGTCAGCAAAACTAAAACAGCTATGAACATTTTTAACATACAGAAGTTCTATCTGTATGAGTACAAGAATTTGACCTGTCTTCGATGGTAGGCGACCTGCATGCAGCAAACGACGTCAAGGAGTGGCACAACGAACACCTGGAATATTTCACTGTATATGGAGAACCAGATATCGGCGAACCAGTGATATTGTGTTAGAGTCAGTGAGTGAATGTCAAGGCTATAAAGTGTGTGTCTAAAGAACGAGTCGAAGTAGACCTGAGAAACCGTAAGTTGGAATGTACAATATTAACAGATGTAAAAGTTATTAAAGGATAACAGTCAGATCTCGTTCTCTTCTTTTGATAATAAAGTTAGAAGCAAGCTATAGGTTAAGTTTATAAATAAATTTAGTAGGTACTTTTGTTTAATTTAAAAACATAAATGTTGGGTCTTTTTAATAGTTTGATTCTGTCCGTTGTCAAACCCAGTAGAGACCCATGAGAGCAAGGTTTTCATATTATAATAGTAAAATGTTAAATTCAAATGTAAATTTCTTCTTGTATTAATAAATTTGTTTGTTAAAATCAAAGCTTATATATTTTTTTATTTTATACCCTGTGTGGTTATTACAATATATATATATATATATATATATATATATATATATTTAATGCCAATTAAACAGGCCATAAGTTGTTTTTAATATAATTAAATTGTTAGCGGTACAAATGCGTAAAGGCGACAATGAAGGCGGGTTTTTCCTTTGTTTAACAATGGAGACCGCGCTTAGCGAACTGAGTATGCGCTTGGAGAAAGACCAGTTGGCGGCGAAACATTGCAAGAGACAGAACAAATAAAACTTGAGCAGAGACTAGACGTCGTTAATGTATTACCAGTTAAAGTTGTGAATTAGTACAAAGTAAAACATTCACGGAAGTATTGCATCGTAAATATTGGAAAGTAAGATCAGTTTTGTCAGAATAGAACTTTACAAAATCTTCGTGGAGGAATTGTTCCAGGAGAACATTGGTAAATTATTGTGGAGCGGAGCAGTCAACGAAATACAGCCAATCTTGCCAAATTTTAAAGTGAAGTGAAGAATCAGTGAAAACCAAGGCCTGATATTAAAATTAAAGTGTGGTAGTGTTCAAGATACAAGAGAGAGATCTGGTACCAGACAGACGGTCCGTGAGTAACCAAAACTTTTATATAAATTAGTAAACGATAATTAAAAGGGTAAAGTCCGATTTCGTTCAGTTTTCATTTAGTTCAGTTTTCTTTTCACTTATTTTCATATTGTTTTAGGTTAACTTTTATATTTGAATTGTTAATTGTCAGTTTATACATTGATTTTTTTCTAATTATCAAACCCAGTAGTGACCCTGAGATAAGAGATTCGACGAATTTCCTTGTAATGATATAAGAATTGTATGTGCAAAAATGCCGCGAATTAATAAATTAAAATTAAAGTATTTGTTTAAAAGGATGAAATTCGGCATGAAAATAGGTTTTGCAAATTGTAAAAATTATCAACAGTAATAAATTACTTTGAAGCTCAATCACTGTTGTTAATTATTCCTATAATTTAAATTAAATCTAGTTGTTTATTTCAGTATATATCCAATTAGTTATAGGTTGTATTTTTTTTTACTCCTTTAAGGTACCGAGAGTAGTTTTAGAATTTATTAAATAACTATAGTTTCCCCTTTTAATTCGATGTGATTATTTAGACACTCTTATTTTATGTAGTAGGAGGATTACCGAGTTGTTGAAATATCGTGAGTGATCCTCCTGCTTCATTAAAATTAGATGCCGAGAGGTTAGACCGGGAAGGAGAACGTAAATTGGTAAATGTTCCGAACACTGACGCTATGCTGGTTAAATTAAATGTTTACCAAGAGGTTGGTGTCGAATCAATGCCTTCTCCGGGCTAGTCTAGTATAAACATTAACAGACTTATTCACAAACAGTAACATCTCGTTACAGAAAGTCACAGGCTTGTCCAACCGCATCAAACCGCCACCAAAAAAAAAATATTATTTACCGTTGGCGAAAGACGTTCCTGCTGCCTTGAGAACGTTGCCCATGTGCTGCAACGCCAGGCGAGCCTCAGCAGCGGCTCCTCCAGACACAGGTTTTCCCGCATCAGTATCCCATCCCAAGACTCCAGATAAGTAAACGGTGTCTCCAACTTGGACTGCTTGACTGATAGAAATTAAAAGTTATTTTTTTTAATAATAAAAAAAAAAGGCATGTATGACTACTATCCAGACGGATGACTCACCTGTACGGTCCTAAAGGCTTGTATGCCTGCGACGAGCTGATAATTTTTCTCACAATTTTGGACATGTTGCTTGTCAGTGCTCACGAACGACTGGCCAGTTACAACTGAAGAGCCACGCAAGGTCGAACGTCACGTGTTAGAGTGAGGCAGCTGCATAAGTCTGAAGGTTGTTCTGATATCCGCGCTTATCAGTATCCAATCTCTCATTTGTTTTAAAATGTGGAACATATTTTTAGAAGTCTCTCAATGTACCTAGTCAGCAAATTAAAGGAAAACCCCACGACTTGAAACTACATGACGTGTCAGAAAATAACAATATTCGACTGCTGATTAATTCAAATTATCTCCTATATACGCAGAAAGCCGGAGAACAGTGTTTTTGTTTTATTAAATAATTATAATATGCATATTAAAATTTCGCAGATATTTTTGTTTTCATAATAATAATAAAATTTATTGTTTCAATGCTGACCAGAGTATCTGTACCCAGGCATGGATTATATGACAATTTAAAAAACTGACACACCAAGATCTTTGCTTAATGTAAGGTACATGATAAATTGTGGACATTTGAAATACGGGAGTCACGGACGGATTAAAACATCTTCTTAACATTGGAGTAGATTTGCAATATTCATACTAAATACATTTGCGTCAAACAATAACAGAATATCTTACAGAGAAAAACAAAATCAACACCAAAACAAAATTCAATAATAGTCGCCAATATTACGACACAAATGTAGAAAATAGTAAGGAAGGCAACAAAAATATTAAATTCCACTTGCGGCGTGTGAGTTATTTAGGTTTGTGCTACCTTATCACAAACAGCCATTTTTATGTGAAATAATAGTCTACAACAGCGACAGTGTTACCAATACTCCTACCCGACTTCTAATAAACTACGTCTCTAATTTCGTCCACATAGCTTCCAATAGTGTCTCCTTTTTTAAAGCAGAATAATTTAGCATCAAGTTTACACGAATTTCTAACAAGAAAGTATTTTTTCTTCATGCTTATTTTAAATAAAGTTAATTTCGTGGAACAAGCAACGCGTGTTGGCTGTATTGTATGCAGATTGTAGAGCTATGATTCCCCTCAAATGTTTTTTTTATTCAAATTAACCTTTTATTGTGTTTTTTTTAAAAAAATTGAAACCATAATGGTTCGAATACTATTTTTGTTTTGAAAATATAAACTACTATAAAATATTATTTTTAATTAATGAATAGTTAAAATTTATTTTGACCTCATTGGTAATGTCGTAGTACGACACGGCATTGTCGTACACCAGCCGCCACTGCTGAATCCTTTTCTTAACTGGATAACTTTCTACATATGTTAATCATTTGTTTAATGTATATTACACGTTATGTATTTTTAATCACATTGATCTGAATAATTATTTAATAATAACACGTTGAACAGCACAATCTCTTTCGAAGTAACCGTAGTAATGACTGTCCCGCCATTTTTTGATCATTTCTGTGATGACTGATTTGGAACAGTGTTTTGTATCCTATAGCTTAAATCGGGTCGACATTTCCAACTTTGTGAATAACCAAAATAATTCTAGGAACCCATGTCGGGGAAATAGACAACCCGACGAACCACGGGAAGTTTGAATCATTTCGAAGAACGCATCCTCATAGCAAGTGCTCAGAAACAATACTGGACTTTTGAAAAATCAATGGTTATTGAACATTTTAATATATTTCAAATTCTTTGACATTATTCGTCAATATAACAACCGATTGAATATTCTGTTGTTGTTTTTTACACATGGTGGCAACTCTCCTTTAATAGCATAGGAAGGGATTTGAAAGGGGGGCTGCGGAAGGGTAGAGGAAGGTAGCCAAGGGTTAACTAGGGCCCCCGGGCTATGGTTTAAGGACCCAACCAGGCATTCGCCTAAAGAAATGCAGGACAAACCCTAGAAAAACCTGCATTAGGCAGGTCGGGCATTGGGTACGTGTCCCACGCCCTTCCGATAGAGGGAGAGGAGTTTGCTGTGGGGACGCAGCATTCCCTTCTCCGTGCCTCGACCAGTTTAGGAGGTAGATGGCCGACTATTCCAATGGGAATAGCGGACAACTCTTACCGTATGCCCAAGGTCTGTGACCCCGGAACATACACCTCTCAGAACAGGCCGAGGTGCCTCGGCTTGTGGGTACCTTAGTTCAAAAACGAAGAGGATAAGGCATCCCCAAAGGATGTTTCTCCTACAAGGTTCTGCCTGCGAGAGAACATCCCTCGCAGGTACCGCCTGCGAGAGAATAGCCCTCGCAGTCCTCTTGTGTAAATATTCTGTTATAAATTTTCATCAACTATAGTTCACGATTTACAATTAACAACTTCACAAATAAACATTTTTAATCATGTTATCACTTTATATTTTTTAGTTCATTTTCACTGTTTGTAAATTATTTAATCTTTATGTGTAGTGCTGAATGTACAATATATCTTAAATTTGTTCAACTTACTTAAAAATTCCGCAAACGCCGCATTCATATCAGATGGGATACCTAAGAATAGATACTTAGTGCAGAATAGCAGCTTCTTCAATGGTTTCTAGGATTGAAACTCCTTTACTTGTTTAAGAAATCCTTTTATATTCTTCGGTCACTCTGGGAGCTTATAAAAATGTGTAATTTCTTTGATAAATGTTCTTCGATGTTTTTTTATTAGTTCTTATTCTATAGTAACATGAAGTCATCTTGTAGTGTATTGAAACTAACATTTTCTGTAAATTCTTCCACTATGTTCTTCCATCATAATGACTTTAAATATGTATATAATGAATACTAATTAATTATCAAATGTTAACTGACTGCTTGTTTACAGAATTATGCCTTCTGTATTTATTTTTTTTTGCTTAAACTATTCCCCATATTTCTATACCAAACCGTAGTATATATTTATGAACAGTTCTATGCTGAAAATCTCAGATTATATTTTTAGGACAGCTATTTTTTTTATTTCACTTATGTTGTAAGACATATTCTCGTCATGCTAGTTGTTTATATTGTAACGTACGAGTGGTTTTACAACCGAGTTGCATGTTCTTCTGTACATCTAACTCTAAAATTTATTACGGTGTTTTATCTCCTGTTAATTTCAATTGTCTTCGATGATTAATACTGTACCTTAATAAACTCCCGTTCCCGTTTTTTAATTCTGGATACATTTTCTAAATGAATACCAGAATGTATTTTCCCGTTTATTACGAAACTTCATTCTGTGTTGTTTTCTTCTTTCATCGTCAAGCCAATAAACGACTGCGCTCTTTCATTACTATTATTCTAGAACAGGAGTGCTTAGACTAGTACTATCAGCGGTCGACCGTAAAGAAAGTAAACGGCAGGTGATCAAAAAACCAAAGTAAAGGGGTCAGTAGTCACTGTTACGATACATGGATACTTGCCAGTGAAAAACCTGGTAGTTAAACTACTATGGAAAAATAGAATGTGACTAATTTTTTTTGTACATTCAGTTTATGCAAACATTATTACAATTATAATTACTTGTATATCTATGCCACAATCAATCTTTGGATGTCGATGAATGTCGTCCGCGTACTTTTCATAGGTTGTCACGTAATTACGAATATACAGTATGACAGCTGTTCGTCTGCGATATTTTGATTTAGTAATATTCATTTCACAAAAAACAGATTCACATAGATAAGTTGACCCAAATAATCCGGTTATTTGAAGCACAATTTAATTTAAAGATGGATATTTCTCTTCAGGTTTAAAAGGCAAAAAAATTCATCACTTTCTCTGGCTTTAAGATGTTTATCAGAAATGTCATTCTCTTTTTTTTCTTTTTTTTTATGGTAACAGGCTACATGAGGGTAATCCACATGGTAGAAACTCCCCTTTAATAGCATAGGAAGGGATTTGAAAGGGGGGATGCGGAAGGGTAGAGAAAGGCAGCCAAGGGTTAACTAGGGCCCCCGGGCTATGTTTTAAGGATCCTACCCGGCATTCGCCTAAAAATAATTCAGGGAACAACCATAGTGGCATAGGAAAGGGGTTTGAAAGGGGGGATGCGGATGGGTGGAGGAACTAGGACCCCCGGGCTATAGTTTAAGGATCCTACCCGGCATTCGCCGGGGTGCATTTTCCTCTCTCCGTTTTTGAACTAAGGTTCCCACGAGCCGAGGCACCTCGGCCTGTTTTGAGAGGTGTATGTTCCGGGGTCGCAGACCTTGGTCATACGGTAAGAGTTGTATGTTGTTCCCATTGGAACAGTCGGCCAGCTGCCTCCTAAACTGATCGAGGTACGGAGAAGGGAATGCTGCATCCCCACAGCAAATTCTTCACCTGCTATAGGAAGGGCGTGCGACAGGTACCCAATGCCCAACCTACCTAATGCAGGTTTTTCTAGGGTTTTCCCTGTATCACTTTTAGGCGAATTGCAGGGTAGGATCCTTAAACCATAGCCCGGGGCCCTAGTTAACACTTGGCTACCTTCCTCTACCCTTCCGCATCCCCCCTTTCAAATCCCTTTCCTATGCTATTAGAGGGGAGCTGCCACTATGTGGATTACCCTATACATAGCCTGTCTACACCTCAAAAAAAAAACTTCGCCTAGAAGATAACAACAGTGCTTTCAGTCGTCGAAACGTTGCATCTAAATATAAATATGAAAAACCCATGTGAATTCTGAGAACTATTTATTGAACAACTTCACCAGGAAAGACTTCAATCTTTGAAGTCTCTCTCGGTTTGTTTTTAAAATAAAATTTATTTCAAGTATTTTTTAGAGCTTTCTGATAATTCTTACTAATTTTCTGTGTTAAGACATGAGAAATTATCATTTCTGACACCACTATTTTAATAAATTTAATACTGTTGTTACTTTTTAAGAACTAAAGTTTACAACAGTTTCTTATTGATTTTATTTTATTATATAAATATATTAGTTCTCATAACTGAATGGCACAATAGAAGTCTTAAACAATCAAAAAATGTTGCAAACATAACTGATCCTGTTGAATAATATGATTTGCCCTGATAGTAAGATTCATCAAAGAAGTAACACTGTTCAAAACTTATACGACGTCCAGTAAATGTGGGGTTGAAATTGTATATCAATGCTGAGTCTTCCTCTTCAGGTGTTGGAAATTTGTGACTGTTTTTACGAGCTGAAACAAGAAACAAAAACTCTGTTACTTAAAAATGTTTATATCTAAAATAATCTTCTATGATTCTAATGTACTGACGAATTCTGTAAGTTGTTACCTCACATTTGCAGTCACTTACAGTGTGCTCTACAAAATACATCTCTTTGACTGTGATCACTTTTGATTACATCAAAATCACTGTCCAGTAAGAAAGTTTTACATGTTAAGAAATAAAGGGAAATGAGAATGTTCCAAATCTGAGAAATTGAGCACATTTGCAAATCAATTCAAGGATATGTAATGTTATTGAATACTTCCTTTCTAGTCAGTATTGTATGATACACTTCAACTATTTATTATGTTACACTTTTTGGGCATCATTCCAATTGGTCGTCAACAACTTCTAGGTAGGGCGTGCAATGGTGGACAATAATATTGCGGAGGTTGAGAGGGCACCTGAAGGCAACCCTTGGGCAGGTGGTGAGTATTGTGGGAAGGATAGTTTTAAGATCGGGTTCAATTGCAGTCCAGTGTAAGCCAGGTGGAGAATGGAATTTTGTTTTTGTAGTACAGGAACGTAGGTGGTGTGTTATTGAGGATGGACTACGTTTCTTGTGTTGATCAAGTGGGTTTGGGTAGTTGGACAGTGGATAGAATCACTCCTTGGACATATGACTCAAACAGTAAAAATTTCTACCAATGCATAAGAGGTTTTGAACAGGAAAACCAATCAGTGTAACAAGGTTAATAATAATGGATAGATTGTAAGATCTTTTGCCCATAGTCACCAGTATATTAAGTGTTCCAAACACAATAACTAACAACAATAGAAAAGTTTGATTTTATGAGCAAACAATGCAGTCTCCACCAAAATATACTTTATTTATCTTCAAAACTAATATGCAACTCTATTTTGCAATATTTGGGTCTAAAAATGGCCCCAAATGACTACCTGATTTACTCTATGCATCCTACAATCTTATAACAGCCCTCAAACTCAGCTCCATGGTAAAAAATGAACTCGTCTGACAGACTTCCACAGACAGCACAAAGCCCCACACTTCCACAGCAATGAGACTTTCAATTTTTAATTTTCACACACGATGGAAAGCGATCACAATCATCAAATTTTCCTTACCATTGTACTTAAATATTAAAGCTAATGCCATCTGAATTTCTTGATGTATACATACTTCTACAGTCATTCATTGTTACATTGAAGTAAAATTAACATGGCATCAGTTATTAGCAATAGAAAATTTCTCTACAAAGTGAAATCATTATACTCAACTTGGCAATTAAGACCCAGCAGAACTTTTTTTACTTACATTCATTCACAAAAAAGTTGGAGAAATACTGCATAATATAAATTGCATTTGTAGTATGTGGGATATCTTTGTTGATTTTCCATTCAAAACCATTTTTTTCTGGATGGAACATAATAGCATAAATTGGATATTTATTTGATTCCATACTTGATATGAATTCCTGCCCATTTAAATCATGGTCCAGAGATAAAACATGCCAACTGTCTTTCAGTCCAAATGCAGTAAAATTCTGTAAAGTAGGATGTAATAAATTAGATGTCATTAATAAATTTATAATATTTTATTTTATTTTATAAATATTTTGAACAAATAGTCTGAGAATGGATAAAACTGTACAAGTAACTAATCAATTAAATGTGCATTGGAAAACTGTTCATAAAATGGAAATGTAATGGTACTACTTTATATATAGTTGACTAAACAGAACTATGCATTTTGAACAGTGTCATTATATTACAGTCATATCAATGTAATAACACTGTAATACATTATAAGCTGTCTGTTTTGAAAAATAATATCATTAGCTTTGAAGTAAAAATATTTGAGGTGACTGAGAATGTAAAGGGTATTATTAAATCACACAAATTCAGAAATTTTTATTCAGGATTTTGAAAGCCGAGTATTACATACTCCTAAAATATTCTAAACTATAATCTCAGCATATTAATCTTGTCACCATTAAACAGTTTGTACTAACCACTTATATAAATTTCTCCACCAAATTTATAATGCATACATGAAAATTAGATCCTTATAGAGTTTAAAAATCGTCATCAAAAGAACTAAAAAAACTGCACTTTTGGCTAACATATAGGGTGTTTCCCTACTGAATGGGGCTTTGAAGAACTTTCTCCTTTCTAACATGTCAACACTGACTACACTAACTAGCATGCTTTTTAACTAATTTTCTCTACCTCTCCTCTCCCTTTGCCCCTTCCACTATCGCCACTCTCTTTCTCAACATCCCTGTATCACATACTGCTTCAAATCAGAGATTGAAAAATCAAAAACAAGATTACCCCAAAATATACCATTGACATTAAATTTCAAATCAAAGATAACAAATTTTATCAACCTTCAAAGATTGATAAATACAAATTACAACCTAAATGTTATATCACAGCAAAGTTTGTTTCTTACGATCACTTCAATGTGTGAAATCCTGAGAAGCTATTATCCTGCTCCCTGAATTCTGTTTCAAACATTGTAAGTATAAATTTCATTATGCCCAAAATATTAAGAAAACTTTTTAGTTTACATGAAAGATGTAAGAAACAGCATATACTTTCTCCTTGCATGTTAATTTTTTTATGCTTTGAGGCAACATGTCAACATGTTCCTGCTCTTTAAAATTTGGCTGTTTCAAAGTAGTTCCTTCATATGAAACACGTAGTAGGCTTCATTATTGAAAATACAATATATCTAACAGCAGAATAAACACTAGTCTTTACCTATAAAACCATAATTATTTGATTAGTGCCAAATTGAAACAGTCCCGATATTAATTACTCCCAATTGCAGACCATGAATATCCAAATTATAGTAATTTTTAAATTTAGATTCACTTAGGTTAGATATTCCGGTGAAAATAAATTACATAAATGGCCATGGAAATGTCAGTAAACTTAAAAACATGTAATATATTACAATACAATACCTGTTTTGTGACACAAAAGTGATGAAAATGAGCTGTCACATTTTCAGTCCTTAAGATCTCAATGACATCATTTGGTGCTTTCCCATAAAGAGTGCTCTTCCTGAAATCTATAACAACTCATTTGAATATAAACTCTAATTAATCATGTGTTATTAAATTACACTTCACGCAGTTTCTTGTGAAAAATCATACATATGTACTGATTCAGTAATTATAAGAGATTAGGTTGTTCTTGAAATATTTAGTGGGCCTATCCATGTCAAATACATTATATAAGGTAATTATTTATTATCAAGCTGAACAGCTTCATTTTTCATGTGCATAGTTATGCCAACTAGATTTATTATGCACATAAAATCTGTACATGAAGTAATTAAACTCCTACTGCTATTAAAACAATACCTACCATGCCAAAACATAAACACTAGCACCTCACAATAAACATTATTTCCTATAACCATTCAATAATTTGAAATAGTGGAATGCCCTAGGGTATTTTTTACTAATTGAGATATATTTGGGATATTCAATTCGATGTATAGTATTATACAGTATATTTTTGCAGTTCATGGTAATATGGTAATATGTACTTCAAAAGTTCATGAATTATTTTCCATGATACATGAGAATTTACAGATTTAAAACTCGAACCCTCTCATTTAACAAATGGTGCCTAACAATGCTAACAAGTACACAAAATAACTGTAGTGTTAATTATAAATGTACTGCAATATAAAATGCTACAGATAGATCTGCAATATTTTTCATAATTTCTTACCACTCACAAACCCCACAGGCAATTTGATATTTGATGCTGAACAAGAACTTCGATGTTCTTTCCGACCAACTGCCAAGAATGTTATCAATTCAAAACCTAAACATGCACCCCACACAGGAAAATAATCGCCTTTTTCATTTAGTTCAATTGCCAACTGATACAGAATAGCTCCAGCAGCCGCATATCCATTACGTTTTGTGAGTAATGAAGCTCCACCAGGGAATAACAACCTGTAAATAGAAAAAGCTATAGGATAATAAATAAGTAGCTACAAAGCAGAGTAGAAATTCAAATAATTAAGTTCCAGGTCATTGGCCCACTTTAAAGTAATTTAGGTTTCTAACTATTTCTTTTATAGGCCTTGTTCTTTAACTTTGATTTCTGTTCAGCTTAGAGAGTTTTCTTCTGTATCTTGGGCATGAATATTTCCCATGTGCTTTCTGATGCAAACTTGCATGAAATATTAATATGACAGAAAGTTGGTAATCAAGAAACAGATGCCAGATTCGAAATTTGCCAAATACATGATTTTTCTGTAGTCACAATACCAAAATATTGGTACCCGAAGAATGAGATATCCGTTCAAATCGCGACTATAACTGAAAGAACTTGCTGCTGCATAACGTGAATGATAGTCGGCGCCATGAAAATGTAATATGAAGCTCACGGACGCCTCCGGATTCGTTGCCAAACATTGTGTCGAATAATATGCACACCCGGCTAATTTTGTTAAAGTGTAGTGATGGAGGTCCGCAATCTGACAACACCACTGTACGAGACTTTTATTTAGTGCATCATTGATATAGTGGCATTACATTTTAAAAGTTATATGTAGTTTTAAAACTGTTTTAAAAAAAAAATTTCACCGAAAGATTTAACCAATAGCAAATTCAGGGTCATGGAAATAATAAATGTATTTTATTATTTTAAAAAGCGATAGCTGGAACGAATTGGGTTTATACCGGGAAAAAATTAATTACAATGATATGACGCTAGCGGAATATTCATTTCCAACAATGGGCGTAATCGAATGAATGTTTAATTATGACTTGAAGTCAATATATAACAAATATGGTAACTTACCCGTTGATTTTTCCAATGACGTCCCTGTAGTATGACTCGGGTTTGTTTATCCTATGAAGAAAAATAATGTTAGATTTTTATTTTAACAAATCATTCGATAAAGCCAATGACCTGAATGGTTACCATATCGGCACAACTCTACCACCAGCGCCTTCGATGAATTTTACATACGATGCAGCAATGTAACTTGAATGAGTGCCGAAGATTCCAGTTACGAGTCGTGTTAACTCTTGGGATAATATTCCTGAAAGTCCAATTTAATGAATAGACCCTAAACGTTTTACGATTTAATTGCATCAACAGTAACCCACACCTACCTATGATCGGTCTGTCATTCCCCATCGTTGAGCCGGAAATACTCCCAAAAATTATTACTAACGCGAGAAAATTCTTGGTATCCATGGCAGGTATCCACTTAACTTTGATAATAATTAGACGAGATAAAAACTCTTGTCTTCTAATATGCCTTGTCTCAGTTATGTATTGTAATCTCTGCTAAAAGATATACTGTGCGAAACTTCCCACGCCTGTGCGCATTAATACCAAATACTCAGCTCATGACAAAATATGAATCACGAGATCAATACCTGCAGCTTTTATTACCAACATAAACTGTGTCGTAAGAGATTTCACATATAAACGTGCACTGCCCGTTTTAACGACGAGAAGCGGCTAGTATATTTGTGTATGTATAAAAATAGCATTCCTCTACATACGCAGAGAACTATTTTTCGTAAAAGAGTTCGATAAATTCGATATGAATGTCAATTGTTGATGTGGATAAATGAAATAGAAAAATAGAAGTAATACGTCAAATATGCAGTAATATAAAAATATTACTACATTGAAGATATTTAAATCCAATAAAGCTCCATTTTTCATTAATTTAATCTTCATATTCCCACAACCAGTGGCGACTCGCGAGTTTTTTAAGTTATGTGCTACACCACCCCCCCAAAAAAACATTTTCCGGCGATAGCTATGTGAAAAAATAATACTGCATCAGTGATAGTGTTTCCAATACTCGCATCCGACACATAATATGTTACATTCCTAATTACGTCTACATAATTTCCAGTAGTTTCTAAATTTTAAAATCAGTATAATTTAGCACCAAATTGACACACATTTTTAACACGAAAGTATTTTTTAAATAACCGTTGATTGTGATATCTTTAATATAACCCTAAATGTATGAATATTACTTTTGTTTCAAAATTTAAACCACTTTAAAATAAGATATATAATTACTCAATTGTTCAAATTTATTTGTATTTCGTTGCTTATGTCGCTAAATGCGGACGGCTCTGTTTCATTGCTCGGCAATGTTTGGAGCTGTCCGTTTTGTAGCACAAAAATGAGATTTACGGGTGGAGCAGTGGGGTGAAAAGGTATACTGCCCATTTCTCATGCCATTCTGTGCTCAGAAGTTAGCTGGCTGCACAAGCAGTAACACGTGTGACACAAGGCGGGCAGTTTCAAGTCTTCTATATTGAAGCAGAAATTCTCACTGTTAAAACACAATTATTATGAAAGTTAAGAAAAATTGCCTGCGAGGGATCCCCACAGCAAACTCCTCTCCCGCTATCGGAAGGGCGTGGGACAAGTACACAATGCCCGACCAACCCGATGCAGGTTTTTCTAAGGTTTTCCCTGCATTTCTTTAGGCGAATGCCGGGTAGGATCCTGAAAATATAGCCCGGGGGGCCTAGTAACCCTTGGCTACCTTCCTCTACCCTTCCGCATCCCCCCTTTCAAATCCCTTCCTATGCTATTAAAGGGGAGTTGCCCAACGTGGATTACCCTCATGTAGCCTGTTGCCCTAAAAAAAATAATTCATTCATTCATTCTAATACATATGCACCTGCCGCCACTGGCTAAAACGCTTTTCCACGTTCTTCATAAGTCCGACAAGAGAAAATGGGAAGATTAAGGAAAACCCTAAATAATTAACCAGAGTTCAAGAAAGTTCTGAAGAAAGAAATATTTGGAGCATTTTGAAAAGTAAGTGGGGCATTTACTTAGGCACTTGATAAGCGTAAGTCTTTAAGGACTGACTGGGAGTTATTGGGGCAGGCCGCTGCATGAGGAAATGCATCTTCACCTTGTAACGTTATTACGCTGATGGGAGTTTTTTTTATTATCTACTACTAATTATAAATTATTATTTATATGTAACGTAGTCATTGAATAAAATCGAACACTAAAATTATCTATATATTACAATTAAAAAATCAAATACAATAAAAATTCAAATACTTAAATCTAACAATATAAAAAGGACATGAAACTTAATCTCGGGGTCTTTAGGGCCGTCTTATCGTATAGTATATATATTCCAGAATATCGAGCGATCTTCTATCCGAGAATTGGCAGCTTCGAGGCAAATTGGACATGGACATTTTACAATACCGACATCTGTTGTACTGTTCAGGGCGTGCCGCCAACGATGTCCCACTCCTACTCTGCTTTCGCATTACAGTTTTAGATCAATTTTTACTGGAAATCACCCTTTCCAATTCAGTCTCTCGCTCCACGGCCAAGCTCTCAATTGCAGGCACCACCAGCTATCCAGAAACTTTCCTACATCACACACCACTGTATCCAACAGTATTCCATAAGTATCTGACTTCCTTAGTGGTGGGACTCACCCTTAGTACCGCAATATGAACGTTCCAAATCGGGCGGCGACCTTCTGATCCTTGTTACTCTTTGCCTCGGCTCAGGCCTGGTCAGGCGATCGAAACCTTTTTTTCATAATTACATTTATATAGTACATAAAATAATGTTATTTATAAACGCTTTTATAGCTACAACCTACCCGTGGTAGAAAAGACAATTGGCGAGAACTATATGAGCAAATGATTGCCATTTTATTCATAGAAAAAGTCTTGTTGGCTATCTTCCACAAGAACTACCCAAACCGATTTCAGGAATATCTGATTAATGATTGGTCCATTCTAATTGCCGGCCGATGACATTTCGTGAGAAATATTTTTACGGATTTTAATTTATAGCTACCACTACAAATGGCATAAGAATACACATATTAGAGATGATATAGCAATGTGGCAACACCTGCTCAATGGCGCTTTACTTTGGTTAATGATTGGTAATCAAAATTAATACATAAAAGGGGTTGAGGAAATTATCTTAAATTAATATTTTACATCAGCATAGTTTCAGACAAAGTTCGTTTCCATGCAGAAACTTTTCCTGTCAATGTTTTCAAATAGTTCCTCACAGTATTCAATGAGTGATTTAGCTGTTTGCCTCGTTGTTGGATGAAGACAATATACTAAACACTACCATCAACTTCGTTTCCAATTTTGAAGGGAAAAAAAAGGATAATTCAATTAAACTCTGAATATGCTGATGCAGTAGAATCAACTGCGTGTATTTTACATAAGAATTGGTTTCCTTCAACAGTTGAATATTTGGATACCCCCATTTCTAGTTTCTTGTTGGTTAAAACCTTTACTATATTCTTAATCATGTGATTCTTATTATTTCTAATATTTAATCATTAACTTTTTCATTCACACTTAATATTTCAATGATACAATATTTCATTTCACCCATACAACATATTTTTAAGTTAAATTGATTCTGACTGTACCATTAAATGTTAAGTTTATAATACGTTCTTTTGAAAATATAATTAAGAAAAATTAATTATTAATTTTATGGATTTTAGATAAAGGACTGAGGCCATGTGCTTGAGATTGGTAAGCAGCGTTGAACAGTTGGAGAAACCCTAAGCTGCATTGTGGTTTTTATTTTTGGTGGTCATGAATTGTTGCCCAGCCCAAGGTCAAATCTGCAGTAAATGTGATAGGGAGGCAATAAAGGTGACATGATTGGGTGCAAGAATTCCATCAACACAGCCCTTGGTATGGTGGTCCTACCTGATCAGAGTAGGGATGAAAAGATATCCTATCACATGGAAAAATTAATCAATGATGGTAGAACTGAAATAGCATCGAAAAGAGCAATTCCTGTTGAGAACACTTGAGTAGTTTCCTTGGGAGAAACTTGGATCTTGCATTCCTGCCACGTTACATCATTCCAGTGAACTGGTAAGTGCTAGGTCTTAATATCTTTGTGACAAACATATCACCATGTTTTATCCTGGAAGAAATGTTCATGTGAGCCACAGATAGCTTACAAATGTTGGAGGTTGAAAGGTGGTGAGGGCAAACTATGAGATATGTGGGCAATAGATTGTTCTAATTATAATAAATTCAGTTTGTTCTCTCTATTTCTTATTTGATCATTTCTATTCCTGCAGCAGAATTATTTATTTTCAGGTGGCATAATGTGTAAGTCACATAAGGATTTATTAAGTTTATTTTTCACCCATCATAAAATTAATCTTGGACAGATTAACAAATCTTGAAGACTGCAATATAACAAGACAATTACTAATAGGGCCACAATCTGATTAATAACAATTCATTCAAAGTTGGGTTAGAGCATTAAATTCTCAGAATCATGGATATAGGAACAGTCCCAAAAAGATATATAAAACTGGTTAAAAGTCTAGATGTTATAAATTCACCAATTGGCAGAAAAAAGAACATAGTATATCTTCTGATCAGCATAGTATAACCTACCATATGGGTGCTTGTCCAGCAGTTGGAAATAAATATAAATCAGATTTCAATAACAGAGTTATAATATTGACAGGATTTAAATACCTATAAAACAGAACACTTAATTTATATGAAACTATAGGTTTTTATAATTTCTTAAAAAATTGATTAGTTTAAAATTGTGGCAAAACAAAATTTCAATACTATAATTTCATTATGCAAGTTTTTGAGACTGAAATATGAGTTGTTAAATTACGATAAATTAAATGTGTTTCTATGACAAAAATAATTATTACATAAACTTCATTTTTTGTCAAATTTTTAATAACATTAAAATCATTTTTAAAATATTTTATACAATATATGTCACACTAATTAGTATGATTTTCACAAAATAAATAGAAACTATAAACATTATCAACTCACCCAAAGAATCAATAATATATTTACATGACTAACATTGCAATTCAAAGAATTATGAAAACTTTACCAGAATGGTGCATTGGAATATTAAAATCCTCTCCTCAACAAAGCATTCATACAAGCACAAAATATCACTGTCCTGCATTTATTAGTGTAATAAATACTGGTTTACTATGAAACTGTACAATATTTGAAACAATAAGCCATGAAATCATAATTGTTTTCCTATAATAAAAAATATACAGATTATTTGTTTTTAAAAACATTATAGTAATATAGTTAATCGAGTTATTAATATCTACACTAATTGTAAAATCTCGTCTTTTGAAGAGTTACTTCACAATCATTAAAATGGAGACCTTCGTGTAATGGGATACAAATAACTTTTTTTTGTTTTGTTAAGGGGCAAATGTAGGAATCTACAAGGCCATCTTTAATTTCATTTAATAAATATGTTAAGTATTCTCAAATAAAAAATCTCAATTAAAGTTTAATCAAATCTTAATTTTTACTTATTATCAGCAACAAATCATCAAAAGCTTTTGTGGAACAAGTGTTACAACTGTACTCTATCAAGACTTCATAAAAAAAATCTGTACATCACAATGCACAAAAACTTCCCTCAGTTGGAGAAGGCTAGGACACTTGTTTTTCACGACATTGGTCACTTTTTCCATGTGTAGGGGAACATTAAGTATGAATATGGGTGGTATATATTTAGCAGAATTTAAACTTATTCTAATAGTTCAAAGAAACAGTGGATACAGATTTTATTTATAACAGCTTTTGTTGATAATATACGAGGAATTTGATGTGTGAACAGGAGTGGAAAAAATATTATAGCTTCCAAGGTGGGATGCAGTTATTAACGAGTAGAAGACTACAGGTAAAAATGTATTAAATGATTTAAATTATTATTTATAAAATCATGTACTTGAAATAATGAAGCACCATTTCCCACTATATTTTTTCTAAAGATTATAATCACCATTAGGATTGATTTGTTTTATCTATTGTCAAATAAGTGGCTTATAAAACCCTTTCTTGAATTGCACAGTTCCTAATTTACACACAAAAAACTAAGTCTCAATCATGCTCTCTGTTTTAAAGACTAAACTCATGGCATGACAGGTATCAATGTTTGCAACTGTACCCATGTCTTTCAAATAATGAAAAAATCGATTTCTACGCTTTGAAGATTTCAACTCTTTTTCAAAACGGATTTTCTCCAATCGACAGATGCTACGGAAGAAAGAACCATAATCAGCAGCCATTGCTGTTCGATTTAACCAATATGAAACAGGTACAATATCCCACACTGCAGTGCTAAGCAAATGCTGTTCTGAAATCCATCTGAAAAAAAGACAAGGAGGTCTTTTATGTAACACATTACATATTTAAAAATATGATTAACACTAATTTGTTTAGTACAAAAATATATGTACAGATATTTTAACAAATATGAAAATTAAACAAACAAAAAAAGTAATAGATTCAAATATTTATTAAAACAATTTTTTTAAAAACTCACTTTCTACATTCTTCCCGTGGCAGAGTATGATCATATATTGGCTGGTCAAAATCTCCTAAGTGACTTCTGCAGTTCAAAATACTGCTTTCAGCTAACCATTGTGTTATTGATGAAGTCACTAAATTCTGAGGTTGCATCTTACTCTGTTCTAAAGTGTTTGTCTCTTCAGGGGTTTTGTGCCATGCACATAGATCCAAGTTTTTATTTCTGTAAGTGTGGAAATGTTTATTCATATTTGCACTTAATAAGTCTACACAAGAAAGAGTATCCATTAATTCTGCCATCACTTCTAATGGTATGGAATCATGGCTTTTGGTATCATTTGTAAAACAGCCTGTAACAGTTTCTGAACTGGTGTCAATTTCTTGCTTTTTCCCCACTTTATTCAAATTGCACACTTCTTTATGGTCCCAAATTTCCTCATAAGAGTCATAAAACAAAAAATCATTATCTAAAGTATGATTTTTATTTTTTTTAATTAAGGAATAATGGGTCTCCTCCTTTGTGGATCTCAATTTAATTTGTGGCAGATTCAATAGAGGAGCTAAGTTCCACCAAATCCCATTCAGGTCAAGCATAGGTTCGCAGGAGTTACAGTTTGTATTTGTAAGTGTTTCAACACAGTTTTTATGAACAGGTAGAAAAAGAGCAATGTCAGAATTTTCAGCATCTTCAAAAGACCAACTCATATTGGAAGATTCATCAGCTTGTTCAATTACTGGTTTGGATTCATATTGTTTCACTGAGTTAATGTCACATTCTAATAAATTGTCTCCACCAGACAGAACCCAAATCTGTAACTGCAACAAACATTTTCGAACATCATACTTGCAATACTCCAAAAGAGTTTTAATGGCCAAGTTATCAACTTTGATGCCTTCAACAAGACAGACTAATTGCAGCCATATACCTAAAAGGAAAAATTTTCAGATTAACCATGATTAGTAATTAATGAGGATATAAACCAATCAGAACAAACGAATTTATACTAACTCAATTCATCTGAACAAAATTTCTCAAATTTAATGTGCATGTGCTGATCTTTAAATTTTGCAAGATAAGGACAGTCACCATCATTTGCCACAAGAATAACAGGTCTCTTAGAGGCAGCAGCTAAAGAAGACAATGCTCCAATGAAGCCTTCATCTTGTTCTTCAAAAACTATATCAGCCTGTTCAAATATGAAACAAGAAAACCGTTCATCTGAAATATATTTAAGTGATTATAAATATAAAATATATTATAAATATGATTTATATACTGGAAGTATTTTTGCCTCTTTAAGGTTACAAGGAGTATTTACAACAGTATTAGAATACCAAGATTATTGATTTACTCTTTTTAAGATAACTGGATAATTTTTCTCTCTTAAGGCAAAGGATTATTTTTGATTCTCTTAAGGTAACAGAAATAATTTTGAGTCACATCAGCTACCAGTATTATTTTACACTTTCGTAAAGTTCCAGAAGTAATTTTGACTCTCATAAAGTGGCAGGAGTGTTTTTGGTTGTCTAAAGGTACTGGGAGTAATTTTTAGTTTCTTAGGAAGACTGGGACTATTTTGACTCTCTTAACATACAACGAATATTTATGTCTCCTAAGATAAATATTTTTCATTCTCTTAGCATACCAGGAGTATTTTTTAATTAATTTCTATTATTATAACTCTGTTAAGGTTCCAGAATAAATTAGGATTCCAGGAGAATCTTAACCCTCTGGAGGTATGATGTATATTTTTGACTCTATTAAGAAACTAGGAATATTTTTGAATCTCTTATTGTATTAGGGTTATTTTTTTTACTTGCTTAAGGTGCCAGGAGTATTTTTTACTCTATTAGGATACTGGAAGTAATTTGAATCTCTTACAGTTCTGGGAGCATTTATACTGGGATACTGGAAGTATTTTTGACTCTCAAAGTCCTGGTGTAGGGTATCAGAAGTATTTTTTACTTTATTAAAGTATGTGGATTATTTATTACTTTATTAACATAAGTGGATTATTTTTTCCTTATTAAATTCACCAGTAGTATTTCTGACTTGTGAGTATTGAATAAATCTATTAGGATACGGAGTGTGTTTTAGGCAGGTAAGTGTTCATATTTGACTCTCTTAGGTATTTGTGAGGTATAGGGCCCGATAGAAGCGGAAAGTGTTTGGGAGAAGAGAAACAGAGAGGCAAAGCGTTGAGCAGGGCCGGGTCCGATACAGAGCAAGAACTTACTGCAGTCATCATCACGATGTAGCTCCTCTTGTCGAGTGAAAAAACATTTTACAGAAAAGGAAGGAAGTCTGACATTCAGTTCATAAATAGGAGTAGAAGGGTTTACGAAAAGTACCATAATTCATTTAAGAAAAGATGAAAAACAGTTTTGCAAATATACAAGAATGTCCATTTAAACATTCGATTACAAGCTCCAGAAATTAGTCCCTTGTTTAATGGATGCATAATTATTGTCCTGCTTTGCTCTGGTCCAGTTGTTGCAATCTGCACTAGTGTACATGTTTCAATTTATGAATCTGAGTGACAAAAAATTCCTTTTTGCACAGCCAAGAACTCCTAAGGACTATATTATATTTGACAGGATGACTTGATAACCTACTTTCTCCCTCTTAGGTCAGATCCTCTTTTAAGTAATTCAATACAGTATTATTATATCCCTCAGCAGGTCCAACTCTATTTCATTGCCTAGGGCTGTGCCAAAATAAATATAAGGTCAATTTTTATACACCAAGTGTTTTCCCCCCTGCAATCTGTGCCTTTGCTGTGTGCTAAAAGCCATAATTATTCCAGTAAAACATTTCCTTGGTCTTTTAGCATCTTTAGGCTTTAAATCTAAACCATATGATGTTATTTCCCTTCAAGATAAAATGTTCGAACATGGCTCACCAAAAACTATTCAAATAAATGTTATCATCACTATGTCAACACTCCATTCACGTATTAATTTGATTACTCCAAGACAAAAATAGTTGTGACAGGGATAACTCATTTAAGAAATATTTTTTATATAAAAACGAAAAGAAATTGAGACATGTTTCAGTCTTCATATGGACCCTCTTCAGGCTATTACTATGTTATCTCAGCCTGAAGAAGGTACACATGAAGACTCGAACATGTCTCAATTTAATAATTAATTAATAAATTAGTTTTTTAATTGGCTGTTCATCATTAAATTTAACTACACAGACATAACTTTATACAATATAATAAATAATTTAAAAATTAATTATTGGTAAATATAAATTTTGCATGAAAGAGGATTTTGTATTACTGCAATCTGTTGTAAGCTGAAAGCTGTAATTGCCCCACAAAAATATTACCTCGGCATCTTAGCATCTTGCAGTATTTTGCAAAACCATATGTCACTTCCCTCCAGAAACCAATCTGCCTGCCTATCAAATAGAATATTTTAAACAGTTCCAAACCAAGGACTATTATAATGTTGATTAACAGAATAAAAGTAAATAAATCCTCTAAATTTCATTTATATTTATTTAACCTACATCAGTATACACCAAAGCTATAGTTAGATTTATAGAGAACTGTGGAAATACATACATTATGTAGGTAAGAAGCCGTTGATATTGATGAAGGTTAAATAAATCATTTAACAGAAGTATGAAGGACTTGTTTAGTTTTTCATTCTGTTAAAATGACATTTTACATAACTGTATCAAGACTCACTATGACTCAAAAATTGACGTGCAGTATCAAGATTTTTATTTAATACAAAAAGCAAACAAATTTTGCTTCCTTTCCTTTTCACAAAATATAATAAATACATTAAATAATTAATTATTGATGGACATGATGATATTGTCCCATGTTTAAACATATAAGCATTGTACAAGACCTTTGACACTGGGCGGTAAGAGAAAATATAATGTCCAGGGTCAGCGATAAGCGTCAAACACCGAGAGGCATGCAGTGCCACCCTACCACAGCTGCTTGTTGTAGCCAGCGGATCCCCAAACCAACTACATTCTATTGTGACATAAAACTGAGTGGAATTGCTCAGTCTACATGCTCCTAGTCACTCATCGCTTCTATCAAGCCCGAGGCCTGACTGTCTTAAGATGTATTGGCTCAATTAAGACACAGTGTCAACATACCAGTTATGATTAAATTTACAATCACTCTGCATAGATAGGTTAAATCACTTCTTGACTAATAGATTAATGTATACTTAAATACTTTTTTGAACTTATATAAATAAAAACCTGGGCAACGCCACATTCCCAGCTGGTTAATTAATAATGTTATGGGCAACTGAAAGACAAAAAAAGCCCATATTTATAAACATAAGATTATATGTATACCAACTTGCCCTAAAACTTAACTCTTTTAAATCTATATGTTTAAAACAGTAATTTTATTGCATGAAATATCCAATAATTTAGAATGGATTTATAAATTTACTTACATCTTCCACTAATATAAGTGACATTTTGCTATTTCCTTCTTTCTTTTCTTGTTTAACTTCTTTCTTCCGTTGCACAGCATTTTTCTTTGATTCTGATAAAAAGGAATATAAATTATTCATATATAATGTTTCCATAAATAAAGAAACAGATATATGTCACAAAATTTTGCAACCAAGGAATCCAATCAGGGTAAGGCACAGGTCAAAACTGGTAAGTACTAATTAGACAAATAGAAATGGCAATATAAATCCTACACATTTCTGCAATTCTTGTTGCTTTTGCCAGATGATTTAAAACAGAAGAGTAAGAATGACATAAGTGTACAATCCAGTTGACGATCTTTCACATGGCGATTGCCTTCCTTCCCCTCTCCTCCACACTGTCCCATGTGTATCGCTTCCATTGTCATTAGGCTCCCAGTCAACATATTCCTTTTTCTTTTAAATTAAAGTTAAAAATGGATGATTTGGAAGCATTAGCTGTGTGGTACTTGGCTAGGAATGCCGAGAAAAGAAAAAGGAAACTGTGAGTACACCCCGTAAACCAAGAATGTGAACAAAAATATTAAAATACAGCTACTATTTAAATCTCATTAATTTTGTTTATATTATTTAAATATTTCCTAATTATGTTAATATGCTCTGGTGTAGAAATAGGCTCCAAGGAAAGCATGTGTTCATGGCATGGAGAGGAAAGAAAGTAAAAAAACTGAAAATATTCAACACGGCTGGGAATCGAACCCGGGTACATTGGATAGTGAGGAAAGATAGAAATATGGGAGAAAGCTGGGAATATTCTCTAAAGAAAGCATATGCTCAGGTGTAGAAGTACTCTTGAAGGAAAGCATTCCATCCAATTATCGAATGTGACTTTGTCACCAATATATAAATCCTTAACATTGTAATTACTCCAAACTCTTCACTCCCTCTAATCTATCTATTCCACCCTCTATTCCTGTAATATATTCACCAAAGTCGTCGATTGGCAGGGTAGCTCAAATGGTGGAGTGGTTTGCGTACAGAGCAAATTTACCTGGGTTCAATACCCGGCATTGTCAAATATTTTCAGTCTTTCTTTCTTTCTTCTACCTTTCCTGTCCATGCTGTGAACATATGCTTTTCTTGAAGCATATTTCTATGCCCAAGCATATTCACAGCTTTCTCCCATATTTCGATCTCTCCTCACTATCCAATTATTGACCGTAACTTCATCACCAATATATATCTTTAACATATTATATGTGTTTGTGTGCTGTATATATGTGCGATATTTGTCCATATTTTTCAGTAATTAGTTGCAACCTTTAACAACTTACTTTTTTTTTGTTGCTTCAAATATTTCTTTATATCAGAAACACTAGATTCAGAGCTTTGAACTTGATGGGATTGAGTTGCCTCCTGTATTTTTGATAGAATACGTTTACCAGTCCTCTTTGAAGAAGCATTAATTTCTATAACCTACGAATTTTAAATATAGTTAGTAATTACACAATTAAGTAGACACACATCATAACACTTATAATAATAAATTTAATATTTATTTCCATTGTTTAAGAAGTGGGGCTTTAATGGAAAATAAATTCAAAAATCATCTGAAGGTTGAATTATTGAAATACTGCTATCGAGCAAGCATAGAATACGACTTGCTCATATGTAGTCTAAAATACTGTAGCAAAATAATCATGAATTTAAGAATAATATCCTATCATACAACAGACAATGAGTTTCTTTAGATCTTATAAGCATGCCGTTAATAATGAAAAGATACTTACGTTAAATCCGAGTTCATTAGCTATGGCATAGACTGCAGCAGTTTTCCCAGATCCATAGGTTCCTGTTAGTAACACAGTAGTGTCTGGAGTTTCACTGCTACTACAAGATTCTGACTCAGAGTCATAATTTTGAAAATCATCATCATCACTACTTGATTTTGCTGAAATCCAAAACTATACTAAATAAAAAGTTATACAAATAATTTTAAATATTAAAATGTTTCAGAATATTTACAAACTTTTTTTCTTTTTCTTAATGGCTTTTGTTGATCCATTACTCCATAACTTCCAAATTTCTAGCCACTTTTTAAGTTTCCTTTTAGAAGTATTGTTACCAAGCACTTCTTCACAACATAATGGTTTATATTTCTCAGTCCAAATTAAATTAGATTCACAGTTCATGCAGCTATGAAGCTGCTCATTTTCAGAGTTATTGTTACGTAACTTTCTTTTTCCACGATTTACTACGTTTAAGTCAGTAATTGTTACCTTTTTCTTAAACTCACAATTTCGTTCATACAACTTTTTAAATGTACGGTAAATAGGAAAATTAGGAAAATCTGATTTCATTTCTTCCAAAACTTTCCTAAATGTTCGAAGTAAAGGTGGTCGTATAGCTTTACATGATCTAGCAATATTCAAATTTGACAAGTTGATAATGCTTCCCAATTGCCATTTATCAATGTCAATATTTGCAGAGTGGGTGTCCACAAATTTAAAACTATCAACATCAGGTAGATTCCAAACAAAACTTTCAATATTTTTTTGCTGTATGTGAGAAATAATAGGGAACACCAAAGATCTTTCTTCTTGTTCTTGGGCACTGCAAAACATTAAATATAGTCAATGCCTGAGTAGACCTCAAATTTCAATTGTAAAGAAATTGAAGAATTATTGTTTCATATTAAATATTTTTGGGAATAGTAAATAGTCAAATATAAGTAAACCATTCCAAATATTATTAAAATGTTTATAAATAAACAACAGCAAATTTGATGTCAGAAAAAATATATTTATTATTATATATTATTATGGAAAATTAAACTATGTTTGGTCACTAAATTTGTGAACTCTTCTGGCAAAAGTTAAACAAAAGTTTGATAGTCAGGTCATTTTCCCTTGACATTCGTGGCCGAATTACTTGTGAAATAGTTCTGAAATATTTTGGCCAGGACAGTCAATGAAGAATGACCTGAATATCAAAATTTTGTTAAACTTAAACCTGAAGAGGTCTCAAAGTTAGCAACAAACCATAGTTTAATTTTCCATAAATAAATATATTTTTACTGACTTCAAATTGGCTGTTGTTTATTTATAAGTTGTCTCAATAGTCAGTATATATATAGCCAATAAGTTGTTCATTTCTATTTTCAAAAAATATTAATATAATGCAACACACAACCATTCTAATATACAGATAAATATTAACTCAATAAACTGTTGGCTGTTGTTTATTTATAAGTTGTCTCAATAGTCAGTATATATATAGCCAATAAGTTGTTCATTTCTATTTTCAAAAAATATTAATATAATGCAACACACAACCATTCTAATATACAGATAAATAATAAACTACAATGGTAGTTTTTATTTATCATCGGCCCAGTGATTATCTCAGGTTAAGATACTATGCCAGTTTAAAAATTTAATATGGTGTGAGTCATCAATCCTGAAAGAATTTCATCATCAAACACGGTTTAATTGATATAAAGCATATATTAGCATGTAATTAACTACAGAGATCAATCATACTGGCACATTACTATCCAATTCATTATTAAATTCTAAGTGACAATATTCTATAAGCCAAACAAACAAGCAATATGTTTATAAAACATGACTATTTTAATTAATCACATAAAATCAGCTAACTATAGCAAACTAGAATTTGTCAGATACAAGCAACAATTAACTTATTCAAATTTCAAAAATTAAAGTAATTTTTTGGTAACTTATTATGCTGAAACACAGTAATGTATTATCTCAAAAATTAATTTATTATTAAGTTCCCCTTTTATTTCTGAATATCATACAGTTCATGAATTTTTGTTTATATTTTACACACTTTTATATATTCGCATTATGATTGTGATTAATCATTATCAAATTTTTATTTAACAAATAATTACATTTTTTGAGTGTCTACCATTCTCTTAACAACTTCTGGAACTCCACTCTGTAAAAATTGATTTCTGGCACAAATTGAATGCTGGTAAAAATTTTTCCCCTTCTTTTTACTGTTCTGATTAAAAACTGGGGCTAATTTCACACATCCTGTAAAGAACAAGTTAATTTTTAAAATATTACGTCACAAAATATTTTATATTTTTAATATTAAATGGCCTGTTAGGCTAATGAATTTTCCACAGACACTTATTTTTATCCAGAGTCAATTTGGTATGCAGCAAAGACCAGCCATATAGTAACAAAAATTTCCACCATTTTCCACTTTAGACAATATGCACACACCGAGACCTCATTATTGTATTACATTTATGACAGTATAAAATCATTAATAAAATTAAATGCTTGTCTCAGCTCATACTTGAAAATGACATTTAAAAATGAAGCACTACATAACCCCTAACCCCCCCCCCCTCACACAAACCAAAAAAAAGGATGAAAATATCAAGAACAAGTTGTCTCTCTCAATATACTGTTACCAAACTGCATCAAAAAATAAACAAACCTATATAATGAAGAAATCAATATAGAGATGACTGAACACTGTTAAGAAAGTCAGACTGAAATGATGCGAATTGAATGCAAACCTTTAGAATGTCACAAAAAATTGATAATATGCTAAGGATACATTATTTTCTTGACCAACAAAGGCACTAGTAATAAATACAAGCTACTTCACAACATAAACTAGTTGTTTTTTTTAAAATAGCAAGATACAAAAAAAAACCTCCTGACCCAATCATAAGCTTGAAATGAAAAAAAAAGTGAATGAAAATTAATAATACAAAAGATAGCTAAATACTGACAACAAAATTAGTGATAATATAATATCACACATTTCTAGGATCCTAGTGCCTTTTTTTGGGGGGGGGAGACCAATTTTAATTTGAAAGAAACTGTTATTGATAAATATTTTCCAGTTAGTGAATGCCACTGAATGCCTTGCAAAGTCTTTCATAATGTGCCTAATTTTAGTATTTTCAAGGCATTTAAAAAAAACATCTTGTTGAACCTAGTCAATTTTGAGTTTTGTCAATTGACAAGTGCAGTTGTGTAGCTCAAGACTCTTAGCACCTGAAGAAAGGGACTAGGATATCAGAAACGTGTGGTATTTATATTAACACTTATTTTGTCTGTATTTGACAGTCTTATTATAAATCATAAGCTTATTTAAACATTACATAAATGAAAGACTCATATTATTGTCAGCTTTATCATTTACATTAAAAGCTAAATAATTACTTTATTGTGAACGTGCTAACTAAATTAAATATATTTTTGCTTAACTTATTGTTTGGCAAATATTCATTACTTTTGTATATATTTAAACTGATGCATTCTAAATAAGGTTGTTCTTCTAAAAGATCAGAGATCAAAGTGTTAAACTGTCATACTGACAAGGGAATTCACCACATAGGGGAACTCAACCTTTTCACTGTCAGTCTAGACAACATTCTCATCATTTCCAAAAATAATAATAATGATTAAAATTTGAAAGTTGGTTAAACTCATGTTCAGTCTGGCAAATAAAGTTATTTTTGTATATTCTTCTCACATTTCTCAGCACTCATTATGTATAGTTTTCTTATTTACAGTATACAGGACAACAAATAGAAGCAATGACACTGGCTTTTCAAAAACTATGATAGGAAAAAACACAACAAAATAACATTACAACAAAGAGTGAAGATGAAAATTTATCAAATACTTTGCAAGGCATTCTGTGGCATTCGCTAACTGGACAATATTTATTAAACACAGTTTCTTTCAAATTAAAATTGGTCTTTCCCAAAAATTTAAGTGATTAAGAGTTGAAAGTTTTCTTTGGATTCAATGCTCTAACCCTTAGAGTCAAGATTAATTATTTGTTTTGCTGCTAGGTTAGTGAATATAGAATGGACATTTGTGAAATACAATAAAAGTTTCTGTTTTTGGTAAAAATTATGTATAGAATCTCAGAAACATTACCAAGTACTTAACATAATGGCTTAATATGAAGTTGTGTATTTTATACCAAAAATAACGTTGATAAATAATTATGAATCTCACATTACCTGGTTTATTCAAATCAGGTGTATTATTTTTTTCTGTGGCAGTCTTATTATTTTCTTTAGAAGAAATTTTAACACTGTCTTCATTAATTCTTTCTATTGGCATATTTAGTTTCATAGAGGATCTAGTAACTTTCTTTTCAGAGGGCAAAGTATTAACCACATTCTGTTTTGGTGAATGCATAGCTAGTCTACTTTTAGCCTTCTTCAAAACAATCTTAGCCACCTTTTGTTGAACCAAAAGGTTATTATCCCTTTCATAATCATCTTCTTTGACACAGTTTTGTTTTGGTGAAAGCATAGCTAACCTACATTTTGCCTTCATTTTCTGATGAGACAAATTAATATCATCCTTTTTATCAGCTTCTTTCGGCAAGTATGCATTGGGGATACTATTTTCTGAAACATGATAAAGAGTTCAATGTAAAATGGTTATAATTTATAAGAGTGCAAAAATAATTTAATAGGAATAAAAAAAACTTGAAAAATGGCCAAAAATTTAAAAGTCAATTGGATTATTTAAACAAAAGTAAGTAGACATACCCTGAAAGTCAACTGTCTAATGCTTTACTGGTGAGAGGAATAAACAAGATGGAATGTGAAACAAAAAAGTTAAAGTAAACAATATGTTTAATTATTGAAAGAAAATAGATTTCATTACCTTCACAACAGTCATTAATAGTTTTCAATGAATTACTGATTTCACAAATTTTATGGGAAAATCAAACTTAATATTCTAAGTCAAACAACAAACTAGAAAAAAATTCTATTAAACTATCAGGATGTAAAAAATATCAACCAGACTGGGAATCAAACCCAGGACCTCCAGCTTAACAGGTGAAAGCGCTACCCGAGTCAACTCCAGATCCGGTGTAAAATTCCTCCATTCATTAGACATAATGCAGGCTCATCGACAATTTCATAAATCACAATTCTTACATGGCCTAAATTTAAGGACGGCATTGAAGGTGGGATTTTATATGTAAATTGATCAAGGGTTTTAGAATTTTTAATTCAAGAATAGAGAAGAAGCTTTCACAAACATTCATCAAACAAGATAGCCAAAACTTTTAATACCTGATTCAACATCTTCCGCCTCACTTTCCTGAGAAACATCTCTTAATTTTATTCTCATTTTCCAGCTTTTGCTTGCTGACAACTCTTCTTTAGTAATAACTTTATCTGGATTCATCAGAATAACATCGCCTACATCCAAAATTTCACTTCGAACAAATTCAATTTCATCAGTATCAGTTATTTTTTCAGCAGAAGATTTCTTCCTTTTAATAGACAACTTGGCATTATTTTCCTCATTTGATAATCCACAAGATGGTATAAAAGGTGGGGTATGCACAACAGCTTTAACCTCAAATTTTTCAGCCCTACTAAACTTGTCAACCTTAGGGACCTTACTAAAATAGCTCAATAAATTCTTCTTGCCTCTATAATCATCTGAAACATTTTCAGTCTGATCATTAGAATTAAAAGAATGAACATTATCATTTCCAGCGATTTCTCTTTCATAAATTGTACTTTCATTATTTTTTGATTCAGATACAAACTTGACTGTATTTTCAACAGCTACATCTTTAGAAGCACGAAACTGTTTTGAAACTGTAATATTCAGTTTACATAAATTTAGCTTCCTAAGATTGTTGGTATCGTTGGTTGTATTTGAATTGCTCTCAATCTGCTTGCTCTCACTTTTCTTCTCCCGTTTCAGTCTTGACTTAACAGCCTTGGAAGAAACTAGACTTATAGTTGAACCACATTTATTAACTTTCTTTCTCTTACCTTTGTGATATTTTCTATGAATTGTTTTTGATGATTCATCAGAATCTTCAGAGTCTTCTATAACAAGTTTAACATTTGATGAATTATCAGATGCATTACTTTTCTCTGTACCTCTGTCATTAAATGTGGTATCAGTTTCAAATTTCACACGAGAGAATTGAACCGCCACTTTCTTAGGTTCGTCAATATTCAGACAAACTGATTTTTTAATCAGATCATGCTGATGTTCAGATTTTTGCTTCTTTCTTGAATCATTTTTCGAAAGATCAGACGCTTTCTTTCTTTTAATGCCCTTAATATTACTATGCATTTCGTCATTCTTAGGTACCTCATAGTTTTTAGTAAGTACACAATTTATGTCCCCATCCGGGCTTTTATCGGGCGAAGAAAAATAGTGTGTTATGTCCTTCATTTCAATCAGTCCTGCAAAATAATAAATATTGGAACAAGTTTAAAATTAATGAATAATTCACTGGCATCACGAAATAATTCACGAATAAAACATTAACAACTTACGTAACGACCTAAAATTATGCTCGATATCAGAATCATATTTGCAATGTCCACCCCATATTTATCATTAATAGCTTAAAACATAACCATATTAAAAAAGTATTAACGTTTAGAACATATTGAACATTTGGCGGGACTTTTCACATTTCCATAGATATTAAATCTCATGTTTTTATCCACGATTTATTCAAAGTATTTATGGTAAAACAATCCAAAGATTATAATATTGAAATATTTCTGATAATTTTATTTGCATTCCCAACTGAATTCTACGTACAATTTTTGGAATACGATTAATATATTCAGTTACATTAATACGATTTTCTTAAAACTTTTAGCTGGATTCTTTTTACAAACGATGTATTAGCTAAACCAAAATTTCTCAATAGATTACAATTTTTTTAAATATTTAGATTCTCAAAACAATGATCGCAGTTATATTTCAGGACTAATTGTAATAAAATACTGATTATTAAGATGTAACTAGTCAATTGTTTATTATATAAATATAATTAATGTATAATGGTAATAAGTCATAATTTATTCGCTCTAGGCTCTTCTTAGAACCTGAAGAAAGGCACAAGGATCAAAGAAACGTTGTGTGGTTTTTATATTATGACTTATTTTGTCTGTATTTGGCTATCTTTCTTATTATTATCAAAATAAGAATATCTCACAGGTACAAGGTGCATGTTGTGTGCGACTGCCTCCATGCTCAGAAACTCACAACAATTAGCTGCCCTACAGAGACGAATTCAACAGAGTACAAAGTCTCTAATGACCATAACTGTTGATGCGACAATAAATAATTCCTTTTTTTTAAAACATAAATGTTGATTTTCCAATTTTATTTATAATATTTGATGATGTTTCCGCATTGTACTAATAAAGGCACAATATTACTTGATTTTGCAGTCCAAAAAAAGTAGAAAGGAGACTAAATACACTAAAATTTTTGTTTCAAATTACAAAAAAAGAAGCTACAAGGTATTGTAATTCACTCTAATTTGGAGAAAGTAAAACAAGTCACTTTTATTTCCAAAAGTGCACTTGTAATGAAAGCAAACTCGTTTCGTGCGCAACAATCACAGGTTTCCGACTACTGCCGTAGTAAATACTATTCGACAGAATAATTTAGTTGATAAAGATATTATTTTTATCAAAAACTGACGTTAAAATATACTATTTAATAAAAAGAAAAAATATCCAAACAGGCAAAATAAGTGATATAAATACCACTCAACGTTTTTATAACCCTTTTTACTTTATTCGGTTGACAAGAAAACTAAAAATACAAACGCTTGTGTGGTATTTATATCACTTCTTTTGTCTGCATTTGGCTACTTTAACTTATTATTAATTTTCAAAACAATTCTCATCTTAATATACCATTTAGTTGAATATTTTTTTCCGTTTTCGCCACAAATTCTTTTAGGGACTATTAATGCCATCGTATTATATCAATTTTTCAAAGATTTGAAAGTATTATTACATTAAAATGAAATATATAAACCGTCTGTTTTGAGAATGAAAGGCTTTTGATTTTTTTTTTTCTGTTTTATCTGGTTGTGTCGCTCATGTGTTTTCGTTTTCGTAGTTCCTGAAGAAAACTTAGTCGTATATGTACGGTCTCTGAAACTGCAAAAATGACTTACAAGAAAATAATTAACCTAATCTCATTTAACTTCCATGTATATAATTATGGATACTCATCCCAAATCTTAATTTCTGGATGTTTTACATTTCAGGAATTTCTACTTGTGCTGTTTTCTTTTTGCTAAGTTGATCTTACTTATAAATAATTATTTTATTTATCTTAGATAGTGTAAGATCCGATATAATTATATTACTCTGAATATAATATTTATAATAATAAAAAAGGAATTGTTTTTTAAATATAATCTTTCATAAAAAAAAATAGTGGATAGGCCTACATCGATGTGATAGACAATATCTCTGACAACTAAATTTAAGGAAATGTAACGTCATTTAAACTGCAACTTAATTCGATGTCACCGTTGATATAAAATTGTCAGTGCTCATGCACCGCGAACTCTTGAAATGTGCTGAAAAAGAATTAGTATCTCATTATATGAAAGAAAGCTCCAGCTCAATATGCCCAATCAGGACTTTACCCAGAAGTCTGTCCGTGTAATCACTCTTGTTGCAATAGTCTGCAATGGGTGAATGGCGTAAATTTATAAGTGTTTTCTAATTTATCTTATCCTCGGTTGTAAAAATTAATTAATTAAAATCAGACCTCCATTATTTTTCCACAAGTTCGCATTCTGTACTGGATGATTCAAATTCCGATAGTGTAAATTACATTGAAAATAGTAGTAGAGAGAAAATAGTTTTAGAAACGAAAATATGAATGACAACGGAAACCCGTGTCTACTTGACCGGTTAAATCTTGATTATAAAGATCCTACCCTAATTAATGTAGGGGGGAAACGAAGTCAAAGGACGAGAAAAAACACAAAGTTAGTGATCAAAGGGTGAATAAAACAATTTCACTTAAATTATTAACATAGTGTTCTTGTTGTATTGTGTTAAAATTTGCATTTGACCAGACCTTCTCAAGGTTTAACTGAACTATATGTTGCCATTTGCAATACAGTGCTTTTAAAATATAGGTTTTATACTTCTATATTATAGTAAATAAAGATTATGCTTACACAAGAAATTCACCATAAACCACCTAATGAGATAATTAGTTCTGTACATAAATGTTTATTCCATACAGATATATTTCTGCTCATTCATGTGAGATGAGAAGCTTATATGTAAATAACATTTATATACTGTCAATAAACATGGGTGAAATTTGTTTTAAAAAATATTTATTTCACAGGAAACATTCAATTAATGTTGTGACAACAAATCCAGGCAAATTAAGTAAAAATAAGCCAGAAATTATTTCTGAAATTCCCATCTCTCCACAAGATATAGACACCAATTTTATATCAAATACCTCCCAACAGCCCATTGGCATTATTTCAAATGATGTAGAAAGGAACACATTACCTATGTCAGATTCTATGGGAAAGGTGATGAGAAAAAGGCTAAGATCAAAGAAAAAATCTGTTGGAACTGAAATAGAAAATACCATGGAGCTAGACAAGGAACAGGATAGTGTGTTGAAAAGTGATCCTATTCAAATTAGTGCTGATTTGAAACTGGTTAATAGATGCAGCTATAAAAGTAATTCATATGCATACACTCAAGATGTAAAAACTCGTTCATGGAAAAAAGGAAAAGAAAAGTATGTATTACAAATTTTAGTATAACGTAGATTTTTAATAAATAAGCTTATGAAAGGAATTTAAAAAATATATAATTTGGGCTGAAGATGAGCACCACGGAGACAATACCCCCCCTCTGCCTCTAATAATAGCATTTACAATTCTTTCAGATTAGCAAAAAAAGACGAAAAAAATTCTGAAGATGTTAAAAGCTTTATTTAAAAAAGAACTACATCATTGTGACAAAATAGTAAAAAAAATAATTTCTTGTTTAAACATCCCAAAATTTTTGTATTTTTTAAAGCTTATTAATTTTTAGCAATAGATTTAATTACAAGAGTTTTCAGTTGTTTACTAATTTTCTTTTCCCCCGTTTTTGCTGTGTGTTTTAATACTAAGGTGTCCAAGTCAATGTCCATCGTATTGTATACGGGGTCTTAGAATTTCGTATATTATCCAGAAAACACGGTAAAAAATTTTTTCGGCTCCGGGACGTTCAGTAAAGATTAGCCTTAATTTTTATTGATTTTTGCCTTGACTGAACTTCTATTAATGACAGTTTAGTTTCACACAAAGTCTGATATAAAAATTATAGCTTTATTTTTGTTTTAATTTTAATAACATAATTTTAACTTTTTCAGTATTGTTTTCAACCATGCTATGTTAGTGACTAAACTTTTACTCTTGCACATTTTTGTTTGTCCTATGACATTCTACCAACATTTATCAAATCAAAGATATTTAGAAAATATAAAAATGTGCGTATTAAAATTAATGAATAGATTATGAAGTAGCCAATGAATAGATATAATTAAGTGATAAAATAAATACCACATAATGTTTCTGTAATAGTTGTTGCTTTTGCCAAGTGAAGGAAAATTGAAAGTGCTATAAGGACACAACCGCACAAACTGGGATAAACCCAAAAGCTAACTAATATCAATACCTTCATATTTTAGCTTGAAAGCCTCATTTTATTTTATATGATTATACAAGAAGACAATATAAACATAATTTTATTTTGATATGTTTTGGACTGGCCTACAATTTTCATATCAATTATAGAACAATAAATAATTTTTTTGAATGTATTTTTGTTTTCTTTTACAGAAAACGTCAAGAAAATAGCATTGCGGATTCTAGTGCATTAACTAATATCAATGAAGAAACAGATTTTCAAGTTCCTCAGTGTTCACAGGATTTAACAGTTCTTCTTTCAAGTGTTAAAATTAGTGATAAATCAAATATCTCAGAATTCCTCACAGTTCTTTCAAATGATGCAGAAAGAAATGAATCATGTGCATCAGATATTATCCGAAAGGCAATGAAGAAAAGGGTAAGATCTAAGAAAAAGTCTGCTAAAACTCCATTAGAAAGTGCCACAGAACAAGGCAAAGAAAAGGATAATATTTTGGAAAGTGATACAATTCTGATAAATAACCATTTAAAATTTGTTGATAAAAAGTCACATGAAAACACTCCAGACATAAATGCAGACCCAAGCTTGAAGAAAAAGAAGAAAGGGAAAGAAAAGTATGTATTTTAATGTAAATGTTAACCATTAGTTATTGTAATGTTTGTCAACTAATTCATTCAAATTTATGGGAAAACATTTTAATTTTACTTATATACAATTATAGTTATAATGTGTATAAATACTTATATTCGTACTGTACTAAGGATTGTGGAATAATTGTTTTTAATTGAAATGTTCAAGTATTAATTCAATGCCCTGATTACTCAATTCAGACAGTAATTAAATTGTACTGCCAGTCAAAGTATTTATTTTCTATCAGTAGATTTTGCCCTATTTGGCCATATACATCTGAAATACAGGATTTGAAATTAGGAATTCCACCTCTCTCCCCAAGGGCTGCTAAGTTAGCATATGTTGGGGCTGAGCAATTTAACTAGCATATTTTAAAGTATTATTGTACCTCTCAGACACACAAAATTATGGGTTCAACACAAAAAATGGTGCATTTTAAACAATTTTTTCTCCATCCCCCAAATGCCCCACCACAAAGCTGATAATGTCAGCATTCAACTCGGCCTTGATGCCAGTCTTGGTGCCCCATCTATCCCAATCTCGACAATCCTGAAAACTATTATTTGGTGCTAATCCAAATGTTTTCACATTTTTGTAAAAAAGTGCAACTCTTTTCACCCCTCCCTTTATGCTGAGGGTGACTTAATGTGAACTTACAGTGGATGCCACTATCAACTCTGTGAATTATAAAATGGCGGAATCTAAACAAATATTGGACATTCACTCATTATTTCTATGAATCCATCTTGCATTTGCATCTATCTTTCATTTGCATTTGTCACTGAAATCAGACAAACTATAGCAAGTGTTCCTAAAATCTATTTACTGTACAACAAGTTATTTTTAAAAATGCAGCTTCCTGCCAGTCCCACACATTTAGTTGTTAGAGGTGTTTTGCCCCAACAGGGTTTGTTCCCAGATCATAAGTGACATGTAGAAAGTTTTTTTAATTATTAATCTCACTGGACCCAAAAATTATTTATTCAACACTAATATCTGTTGTTTTAACGTTATTTTTAAATACCATTCATTCCCACTATCATTTCTAGGGGTGCTTTACTCCCACAGCATTTGCATGTTGATTGTAAGTGACTTGTACAAAGTTCGGTTGAAATTGCTCTTTGTGTTTAAGAATGTATGCAGGACATATACACAGATATAAATACACATACACATTTTATAATTTTGCAGTGATAGTATTTTAAAATGTTTGCATGAATACCTTTTTTATGAAAATATCAATTTCCATCTAAAATTTAGTCTTTCATAAACATTTGTACAAATTATCTGAATTAATAAATAGTTATATTAAATAATATAATAACCATAAATTCAAACTTTTCAGACAGAAGAAGGAAAGTCCAAAGAAAATTATTAAATTTGAAACTTACTTTTCAAGATCTGAAGTACTTGAAGGCTTAGAAAATAAAACTCTTTTAAAGGTATTCTAACAAACACAAAAATCCATAATTAAATGAATTATAAAAGCATATTTATTGTATGAATATTGAGAGATTACATATACAACAGACTAACTTACAAAATATTGGTAATAAATTATTTTAAGAACTTTTGGTGGGCACAGAAAGGCTTTGTAACATTAATAAATTTTGTTAAATTGATATGTATATAGCAAGTACATTGCAATATTGGTATGGAAAGGAAAGAGAGATAGGTTGTGGCTTACCTGAAAGTGAAGTTTGGTGTTTGCCATAAGGAACTGAAGATTGTTCTTCAAATTTTCGGAGGCTCTCAGCCTCCTCCTTCAGGAAGGAGTGTTGTACCATTTCAGGATAATGTGACCAGGTCATACATAAGAGAGATGGGATAGCTGACCTTTAATCAACACTTGGTCTGGTCAGACTGGGGCTCAGGCTAATGAAGGCAGCTCAGGTATTTGAAAATTTATTTTCATATTCCTGACAACCTGACTGGACCAACTGTTGATTTAAGGTAAGTTGGCTACAGTCTCTTTCCTATTGAAATGTGTTATTTAAGTTGTCCTTGACACATTTTCATTAAGTGCTTTATATTAATTGGTATTGAAATTAAAGAGAGAAAGGTGATGGGTTACCTGAAATTGAATCTCTGCATAGCCATTCTGATCAGGAGAAAATTCTATAAATTTTCAGTAGGATCGGTGTACTTTAGAGGTAAGATGACTTATTCCTTCCATGTGACGGCTAGGTTTTGAGTGTCACTTCACCGTCTGCTGAACTGTTTGGCAAACTCTCTGCATACAGTTCTGCATTTAATTGTTGTGTTTGTTCATTTGTACTATTACCATCAAGTGTGTAATTTTTTGTTAACATTTATGTTAGTTTATAAGACATAATAAAATGAAATACTTTTTTTTCAGGGTGAAATACGTATTAACCGTGGTAATTACAGAGAAGCTTATATTAACAACCCTGTGAGTAGTTTGTAACTTGTTGTGAATAATTATGTAAGATGCAAATATTGAATAATTAACTAAAGCTAATTGAAATCAAATTTTACAGGACAAAGGAACAGATATTTTCATTGATGGAGTTCTACATAGAAATCGTGCTTTAGAAGGTGATGAAGTGGTTGTGAAGTTAAATCCAGAAAGTGATTGGAAAGTATGTAATTGTGTAACAATTACTTAATTCTTATTGTTCAAAGTTCAGATATATATAACACATTTGGATGTAGATACTTTTTCAGCTTAATAAAAGGCTCTCAACTATTAACCAGGTCAGTTCTTAATTGTAACATGTAATTCAAGCTACTCAGTAGCCTGGTCTTTCTTCTAAGATGCTGAGACAATGAAACAAAAAAAATAGGCTTCCATACTTTAGTGTGAAGCAGTCTGTTTGAATACTTGTAACAGTAATCTTGTATGCCATTTGTATTTACTGTTTGTAAGTAGAATGAGGATAATGTTTATTATTTTAGTTTCAGGAGCAGAAAGATGGGGTTCAGATGACTGGGAAGGTAAAATACACTATCACAAAATTTTCAATATATTTTAATTGCAAGCTTACATGATCATCAATAATTTTATATTACTACTTTCTGGAAAATTAACAGACAAATCCTGCACAAGGACCAGATGTGTCCTGTGGGCCGGGGGTTGCCCACATCTGCTACGAGGGTGAATCAAATACAAACAAGGCTTATTTTTTTAAATATTTATTTTGATTTTAAACACACAAACAATCATAGTTTATTTTTCTACATAATCTCCTGATTTATAAACACATTTTTCCCAGCGTATAGGTAATTTTTTAATTCCTTCCACGTAAAAAGAGTCAGGTCGTGTTTGTAGCCAATTGCGCACATATGCTTCAACCTCATTATCGCTGTGGAATTTTTGCCCTCCCAAAGCTTCCTTGAGAGGACCAAAGACATGGAAGTCACAGGGAGACAGGTCTGGACTGTATGGAGGGTGTTCCAGTGTCTCCCAACCCAGTTGCTCCAATTTTTGTACGGTCAGGGCTGCTGTATGGGGGCGAGCATTGTCATGGAGGAGAATCACTTTTCTCATCAGAAGGTCTCGTCTTTTGCGGCGATATGCAAGTCTGACTTCAGTCAAAATTTGGCAGTAGTATGCCGCATTAATTGTTCTGCGCTCATGCAAAAAATCCAGGTGCAGCAGGCCACGCTGCTCAAAAAAAACGGTAGCCAAAACCTTGCCAGCCGATAATCGTGACTTGGCTTTCACTGGTCCGGTTCCTCCTTTCTTCCTCCACTCCATACTCGCTTGTTTCGACTCAGGGGTGTAGTGATGCACCCACGTTTCATCACAGGTGACAATTTCTTCCCGAAATCGTGCAAGAAGACGCTCACACACTTGAAAACGATTCAGTTTATGGTCAACTGTGAGAAGGCGAGGAACCCACCTGGCACACACCTTGCGATACCCTAGCTCCTCTGAGAGTATAGAGTAAGTGCTCCCATGACTTATTCCAACCTCAATTGCAATATCCGAAGTTGTTAGACGCCTATCACCTTCAACAAGTTGACGAACACTGTCGATGTTGCCCGCTGTAATGCTGGTGCGGGGTCTGCGGTCATGGCTCTCATTTTCAACACGTTCACGGCCCTCCACGAACTGTTTATGCCAAGCAAACACTCTAGCTCGCGACAGCGTCTCTTCCCCGAACTGTGCAGTCAATCTTCTCAAGATTTCGGCCGGTTTTACACCTTCTGCAGCTAAAAACTTGATAACAATACGTTGCGCAATAGAGGGAGGTACCTCCTGCTCGGACATCGTAACGATGGACACTGAGTGAGTCTATGATGATGAGTCACGTGCTTCCCCCACTCCTGACAAACCAACCTAACAGCCAATAACAGCAGAACGTTCTTCCATCACTATTGCGCGCGCAGGTCCAAAAGTCTCGTTTATATTTGATTCACCCTCGTATATAACATACTAAACATTTTTACAACCACTTAATAAACTATATGTGAAGAACATAATTTTTTGTGACATATAATTTTCTCTATTATTAACATACATATTTACTCTTATGTTTTGAAAATTTCTCAGTATTTTGTTCTTTATTTTAGGTTGTATACATACTTCATCAAAATCATCCTCGAGTAACTGCTGGAATATTGAAGATTATGAAAGATTCAAACTCAGATTATGCTTTATTTGTTCCTCGAGACTACAGGGTGCCTCGAATAAAGATTCCGTTATCCAACTGTCCGTTTCAGTTTCTGCAGAATCCCAATGAATTTAATAAAACTATATTCTTGGCAAATCTTGAAAGATGGGATAATGTTAACTATGCTTTTGGGTAAGTGCTATGTATCTTACACAGGACATAATTGAAAAAATAATATTTTTAAGGCAGTAGTGTATTTGTAATATACTTTACTTTGATTTAGATTTATTGATTCCAAAAAATAGGACAAATCAAAGCACCATTACATAAACATACAAAAACACAAAACACATAGCTAGGAAAATACCAGAGGAATGAAAATACAATATAATACAAAAATAAATATATAAATAAGAAAAAAATACAAGAAGAAAATGAGAGTAAGAAAATACATAAATGAAAAAAGATGAATACATAGTCTAAATGAGGAATTTTTTTTATAAATTGTTAAAATCTTATACTATTCACATAAATCCGAAAAATTACAGATAATTAAGTTGATTTAACATTTGTTGTTATTACTTTAAACATAATAAATTCAGTCAGATTGATAAATACAGCATAATTTGGAAAAACTAATTCACTATATCCACACATTTCCACATAGTTACCTTCAAATCAAATTTTTAAAAAGAATTATTGTTTTACATCTAATAAAGTCAGAAAGAAGTTCCAATCTCAGCTCAGCAATTTAGCTCATGAAAATAAATGAACGTATCAAGATGGAAAAATCTCAACTGGACTGGTAATTGAACTGGGGATTTCCCGTTGAGGCTTTAACCGGCTAAGCAACATGAGTTGACTCCAGGCCTGGTACAAGACCTCCGCATCCATTATAGAAGAGTCCGGTTTAACTTACAATAAACTAGATCACAATTCTTCTGGTTTGGTTAAGGTTTTTCCATCCTGATGCTTTAATTAATTTTTATCGTCTAAATACCTCAGATTTAAGGAAGGAGTGTTAAACCATTCCGTGCACCAGCCGGCTGCAGGCTCCACATACTAATATTGCAATTATTTTTGACCATGTCATATCCTTACTAATATTATATGCATACTCACACACATACAAATAAACATATGCATGTGTAAACATACATACAAGTTTAAGCATGCTCATACATACTCAGTAGGACTTGTACAAGTAGGGGTGGCACAATATAAAGGATGTTGACATAAAGTTATTGTAACATTGAATCAAATTATCAGAATGTTGTTTGAGTTGGGAGAGGATCTGAGATTGTATTCTTCTATATGATTTTTCCATCTGGCCATATTAAAACAAGATTTCAACCCAACAGTTATGTAGTGTAAAATTACTTGAAAATGATAGATCCTAAACACCTTTCCAAATATACAAGATTGGTTTGATTTTTCCTTCATTCTGTGCAAATTAATTTTAAAATTACTCTTCATCCCTTCCCCATAATATATTTGTAGATATAGTAATTAAATTTAACCTTGGAGCAGGATAATGTTTGAAATTCATTATTTTATGCTTTTTTGACCTCAGCTTAAATCTTTTTATTAAGTTTGTGTCTAATACTGTAAAACATTTATTTTGACTGAATTAATTTTCATTTTGCTCTCTCTAATATACTGTAGGAAATTGTTTCAAGAAGCTGGATTTGTAGGTACAATTGAAGCAGAAAAATGTGCTATTCTTGCTGAAAATGGTATTAATACTAAGCCATATTCAGAAGAACTGCTTCAATTCTGCCCTTCTGACAGCTTTAAAATACCAGAAGAAGAATTGGCTAACCGTTTTGATTTTAGGTATGAATAAGATTACAGTAATATATTTTATTTGAAATAAAATTTCATATGACACATCTGATTTAATTATTTCAGAAAAGAATGTATATTTACTATAGATCCTCTCACAGCAAAGGATCTTGATGATGCAGTCTCCTGCAAATTATTGGATAATGGAAATTTTGAAGTTGGTGTTCATATTGCAGATCTTACATATTTTCTTAAGCCTAACACACCTTTTGATGAAGAAGTGTCAAAACGGGCTACTTCTACATATTTAGTTGATCAAGTAAGTGTTTCCGGAGTTTTAGAACTCCATTGTCAATTTTAATTTATATAAGTTCCATTATCACAATACTTGGTCCTCTACAACAAAATTAGCTTTAGTGTTGAATGGCACTTCTTTCTCAGTGTTTAAAAAGTTTAGAAGTCATTGCTATACTTAATTATTTTTAAAATAAAAATATCACTTTTTTTTGTATGTATTTGTCTATTTTATTTTATATTATTGTTAATTATGTTTGGTGAAAACATTGTGCTGGATTGTGGATTGCCAGATTCTTACATAACACACAACTGCCATTGTTACTGGCATCACCAACATCATCTCATAATTTAATTAATTAATTAGTTTTAGGATTATTTCTAAAATTTATTGATTCATGAATTGGCAATGACAAATATAGGTTTGATTTGCTTGTTTCATTTTCTTATTCAATTTCTTAAACTTGAAATATAAAAATGTCTGTTTGGCTAAAAATTAACAAATAGATTATGAAGTAGAAACTTATGATAAAATAATTACTACCCAACTTTAGCGCAAACCTTCTAGCTGTATCACATGTAAGACCTTTTTTATCACCTAAATTTGTCTGTTATTGCTTCCATCATTTTTATTAAAAAAAAGCATTATAAGCTCTTCTTATTTTGAATATTTAACTTTATCATCACAATAATGTAATAAATTCTGATTTTTTAAAGAATTTTTGTAATTTATTTTTCACAAAAATCAGTGAAGTTGTATGAAGACTGTTTTTATTTATTTTCCACTATCCTTTTTGTGTGAAGTTACATTAGTTCCAAATGAAAAATTTACTTTTATTATTGAAAATAATGAATAAGAAAGATGGCCAATCCAGACAAAAATGTGATACTATAAATACCATTAACATTTCTGGGATCCTTGTCCCTTTTGTCAGGTGTGAAGAAGAGCTTAGAGCGACACAAATGCACTTGTCAGTTGACAAGACTCAAAAGCAACGAAAACGCAATGACAATGGAAGAGCCGAAAGGAGCAATGACAATGTGAAAACAAAAGGTTCAGCATAATAATAATAATAAAGGATCATAGCAATTATTGAGTTTCATTGTGTCTGTTTGTACATTAATAACTGTGATATTTGATTTAATGTGAAGCATCTCTGAAATGAGTCTGGAATTGTACCTGGTGTCAATGTCTAAAATCTTAGTATTTTGCCAAGACTCATATGTTTAGAATTTATTATATGTTTGGATACTACAGATTGATTATCAATGGTAAGTTTGATATTACACATGTTCCTTGATACATGTATTAAGGGAACGTTTTGTTTGCCCTATGTAGCAGGAATTACAATTAGAACAAGATATTTTGTAAACAACACAATGTTTGCTGCAGGTGTAAAGTGGGTCCTTGTGGTTTTTAATCAAGTAGGAAAGAGTATTAGTGGACATGTAAATGATGGATATTTGATATTCCTTGAATATTTCGATAAATTTGTAATAAGGGAGTACTACAAAAAATTTGGCTTGAGGTGTTTGAGGACAAGTGACAGTAGGATATTGGATTTTGTTCAATCTGCTGTTTATGTGTTTAATAATAAAATTTAAAGGGTACTCATTGGAGATTAAAATGTTTCAGACAATATTTAAGTTGCGTTGATAGAACAATACTTCCATTCTAACCAATTGGTTCAGAAAACCTACATCCTCTGGACATATTCTCAAGTATCTTTCTGATCATCCTCTAAACCAAACGAGAGCTATGGTATACAATCTTGTAGACTGAGCTATATTACTTTCCAACTCCAAATTTCATCAACACAACTTAAATATTGTCCGAAACAGTTTAATCTCCAATGAGTACACTTTAAATTGTATTATTAAAGTGAAGTTGTGTCGGTCTAGGCTCTTCTTCGCACATGGCAAAAGGTACAAGGATCCCAGAGATATTGTATGGTATTTTTATTATATCTTCTTTTTCTGAATTGTCTATCTTTCTTATTCAATACATTGGTTCCTCTGTTTCTATGATTGATTCAGGTTTTACTTCACCCATTTTTATTAGTTACTAGCTGTGTGCCCAGCGGTACACAGGTACTTAGTCTTTACACATTTACAATCAAATATGTAAAATTATAATGAAATACACAAACTAAATTTTTTCAAGAATGTCACTTGAAATAATTTGACAGTTTTAGCACATATATAATCTATTAAATTATAATGATTAACAAATATTAGGTATTGATTTTACCATCCTTCTGTCTTCTCTGGTATGTATTACATGTTGGGCAAAATCATGGTACGCGGTATATTAATGCTATGTCAGTCATTTAAAAGAAAATTAGTTCCGCAGATCATATAATCTTTCATATTGTTTTTATTATCATTCAATGGAGTATTGCTGGATAAAATTATACTTTTTATTCAATCAAAATATTTCTGCTTTATTTCATTATGAAAAACGGACCTATTTCCTGTTTGTGCAGTATCGTGTAGTAATGTGTGTCTCAAGTGTGCTGTGACATCATGATTTCTTGGCACTCGGTAATTTAACAGAAAATGATCACATTTTTAAATTATAATTCTTTTCACCTTTATGCTACAGGTTTCTCACCCCTACAGTACCATTTCTTATCTTTTGAAGAATATGTGTACCAATTTTTTTTGTAATCTGTCACACATTTAAATATGTATAGAGATTAATGTAAATACATACATAAATACATCATTTTTATTATATAGACTTTTAATAAAATAATTTGAAACTGTCTATAAAGTTATATTATTACTACACTATTCTCATTTAAGCTGTTGTTGTCTATTGTGTGAGCATCATGATAATTAATATTTTCAGGTTTATCACATGTTGCCCAAAATGCTTTGCCTGCAGTGTTCCCTTTTACCTGGTGAAGATAAGCTTACATTTTCTGTAGTATGGGAAATGACACGTGAAGCAAAAATAATTTCCCAACGCATTGGTCGTTCTGTAATTAATTCATGCACTCAGTTGGCATATGAACATGCCCAGGTTAGTTACAATTTAAATTATTATTTGAAATTGAATTTATTAAAGGGACATGATTTGTAGATAATTGAATTACAATTAAATCACTGTAATCTACGATAATATATGTATAACATTATAATTAACCAAGGGGGCTTAGGTCCTCAAAAATTTGAAAAATTTTCACTCCACCAGTTGGCCCAAGTGAGTGAAAATATTTCAAATTTTCATCAGGACGGAAGATCTGAACTGTGTGTGGGTCAGGCATGAATTCAATTGTTCCTTGTCACATTTTCCTTAAGTGTTATACACATACATATGCTTGTGTGTGTATATATTTGTGCCTGGCTGGCACACAGTTCAGACCCTCTCTCATGACAAAGGAAAATTTGTAGTATTCTCTCACCTTTGCTAGACTGGACCAATTATTGATTTCAGGTAAGTCAACATCGCTGTCTCTCTTTCCTATCTAATATATATATATAGAACTCACCTGAAATTGAAGTACGGTGTACCATTCCAAGATCACCGTACTTCAATTTCAGGTGAGCCACAAACTATCTTTCTTTCATTTCCATACCAATATATATATATATATATATATATTGGATATGAAAGAGGGACAGGTAGAAGCTTGTTTTCCAAACCTGTCATTAATTCGTGTTATGTACAACTCTCTCTTTGTTGATAAAATTGCTCTCATATATTCTAAATTTTTTGTTATGTTTAAAATTGCATTTTTGTTTTAGAAAATACTTGAATGTCCTGGAAAAGAATGGTCAATAGATGACCTTCCTAAGATTCATGGAGGATTTACACCAAAAGATGTAGCTCAAGTTGTGTGCCATTTACAAAAGTTGGCAGTAATATTACGAAAATCTCGTTATTCTGCTGGTGCACTTGCCATTAATCAAACAAAACTTGAATTTAAGTTAGATGAATCTGGTCAACCACAAAAATATTTTGTTTCAGTTATTAGAGATGCTAATAGGTATGTATAACATTCTACTGGATATTAAAATTGGTATTAAAATAAAAACATGTGTTAAAATATAATAATTATTAAATAAGTAGCCAAATAAAGACAAAAGTAAGTGTTAAAGAAATGCTCTCAACATTTCTACAATATTTGTTGTTTTTTTCGTGTGATTCGAGAAACTTAAGTCATTAGAATGACAGACACACAGACCAGGCTTACAAACTCACATTGTGTGTGTGGTGTGTCATTCTTGTAGCTCATATGTTTCTAGAATCACTTGATGAAAACAAAAATGATTGTAGAAATGTGTGACATTTATTTAGCAGTTATGTTTGTCTATATTTGAATTTTATAGGACAAACAAGCACATGTACCGTTATCTCTTTAGTTATTAGTTCCAAAATATTACTATGTTGCATAATTCCAACAAATTGTAGCATCAGAATTACCTAGTGAACAATTCAGTCTGCAAATTTTATTGGGAGTAAAGAGTGGAATAAGTAATGTAGATTTTGTATTTAATACTGTCAGATATTGCAATTTTATTGCTCTTATAAGAAACAGGAAAAGTCATCTCTAAATAAAATAATTTGTACTTGAAATATAATTAAATATTGATATTCATTCATTTCTGGTTTCTGTGTAGAATATGGTTAACATATTTACTTTGAAAGTACTCTTTCTTTATTTTGACTTTTGTAGTTTGTTAATTTCCTACTCTTTGAAAAATGCATCATAGTTCATGTTGTTTACATACTGAATAGCATGAGTAACCCATTATAATAATACTTAACCTTTATTTTGTAGTCCAACCAAGTACATCATCATAATCTACAGTTTTACCATTTATTTTTCAATATAGTCTCCTTTTCTTTGCACACATTTGCCTGTTGTTCTGCAAGTTTGAAAATTTACTGATAAGAAATCACTTTCAACTGCCTTAAGACCCTGACACACTGATTTCTGAATATCCTCTATCTTAATAAAGAGCGTAAGTTTTCCCAACGTATATTCTGTATAAAGAGTTCTCAGGTTTCTGGTCGGGTAACATGATTTAAACACGTTTCCATGGCTAACACCGCCATCTTCGTCAGGTGAACTGTTGTAGAGATTCGGGAAGTGTGTGTTACATACTCCGTCAAACCAATCAATAGTTTTCAGGTCTGGTCCGTAAGTAATAGCAATTGGTCCGTCCCCTTCCACCACAGTCTGCATCATTGCTGGGCACAATTCTGTCAACAATACTGTATTGTTACACTAGGTTCAATAATTTCAACCAGACTGCAGCCCAGAAGATGCTGTCCATAACTTTCCCAATGTCTTTATTGGCTTATCCATTCTGTACTTCGGCATTTGTTTGACACTTGCAATAATAGAACCTACTTTCATCACCTGTCACGATACTCTTCAAATCTCATAAACTCCACTTTCAGATCTTTGAAGAAGCTCTTGGGTAACAGTTTTTGTCTGAAGATTGTGACCTTCAGTCAGTGATAACCTACACTTTTAGTCATTTCTAGCCATTGCATTGTGTACTACTGCAAGTTTTGCTGCAATTTCATTCACAGTGACACATCTATCTTCTCTAATGAACTGATCCCGTCTTTCCTTGTTACATTCTGTGGAGGCAGTTTGAGGGGAACCTCTATTAGTGTCACCTAGGATACTTGTGTTCCTGCCTTAGAAATGTTTTACTCATTCCCATCAATGCTGGTGCCCATGCAAACCCCTTCATATATGTCTGAAGTGAAATTCAGTAGCAGATTTTCCTCTTTAATGAAGAATTCTATGGCAGCATTATTGACTAAATGAAACATTGAGGTTGGCTATTTTTAAAAAACTGCCTATGGTCATGTGATAGAATGTAATAGTGTCACAAATTTTAAAATCCTGCAGTAAATTTTGGTTCATTGTTAGAATAGAAATGGTAAATACAAGTTGTTTCTGAAATTTATAATACATTGCATCAATTATGATTTGTAATGCATTAATATGTGTAATGAAAAAATATACATTTAATTCCAATAATTATTTGCATTTAAAATGAACAATTTATGTCTGTTTTGGAAATTAATAAAGGGAAAAATAATGAAATACAGACAAAAGAAGTGATGATATAAATACCACTCAATGTTTCTGGAAACCCCTTTTGAGTTTTGACATCTGAATTCTGCAGTTGTCACTCTAGGCTCTTATTGTTTTTAGTCTTCTTAGCAACCAAAGAAAGGAACAAGGTTCCAGAAAAGTGTGGTATTTATTTCCTCTCTTGTACTCTCTGTATTTGGCTATTTTTCTTATTATTTTCATTTCAGGCACTCAAATTGTGATATGATTTGTATATATTTTCTTTCTGATTCCAGGCTTATTGAAGAATTTATGCTTTTAGCTAACAGGACAGTTGCAGAAAAGCTATCCCATCATTTCCCTTCAACAGCTTTTTTGAGAAACCATCCAGAGCCTTCAAATGATTTGCTGCAGAAACTACAGGGGACTTTTGAAAAAATTGGGATACACTTGGATATTTCATCTTCCGGTTCATTGCAGTCCACAATGTGGCAATACAATGGTGATGACTTTGTGAGCCAGTCCCGTATGATGGTCATAAATTGTCTGTGTGCCCGCACAATGAAGGTATGAGATCTTACTTCCTTCACATAAGTACTGTATATAATATTTAATTAGACCTTGTCACACACACACACACACACACAATAGGAGAATCCATTAAGGAATTGGAACTAATTTGGTGACAGAGTCACATTCAAACTTGTATAGTGAGGAAGGATAGAAATAAATAGGAGAAATAGGAAGATTATGCTTTATGTGAATTCATATGCTCAGCCGTAGAATCACATACATAGAAAAGCATATGTTCAAAGCAGGAAAATGTATGGAAGAAGAAGCGAAGACTGAAAATATTTGACCCAGGCAGAATTTGAACCTTTGTGAACTGTTCAGTACACAGACTCCTTAACCATGTCGGGCGGTCACCAGGTCAAGTTCCTGAAATCCGTCCTTCGTTGAGTCAAGATTGGAACTGCCTCGTCATTGTCCTGTCTCCGCCCACGCCTTTGACTAACAATGCTGTCGCGCGGCCAAGAGACGTCGACAATGACTAGCAACCAACAATGTAACTCAATCATGTTATATTATCCCCCTCCAAAGAACAAAAATTGGCTGACCATAGTTATACATTAATTACAGCCACATTTTGCTTCTTCTTTTTTTCTCACATAATAATAATAATTTCAACAACCACTCGACCACGCCCTGATAACCAATTAATACAATTACACAAGTTTTACAAATACTTTTCACTTGTACAATACCTTCTTCGTTTCATCAGCTGTTTAAATGTCAAAATTACAAAGTTTCTATTAATCATGTTTGATCAATACTTTTTAAAAGCAACACACATTTACCATAATCTTAAACTACAACCTAATTAACATCTTCCTCCAATACAATATTTACAAGAGTTAGACACATGGATTATACCCAATATTTATGTTTACTTCTAAATTAACAATAAAATTTTCAAATTTTCTCTCTGAAGGAATGGAACCAAATGTGTTACATTGAAAGTTTTCTCAGTGGCCCTTCCGTCCAAATTTTCAATTACATCACTGTTGACTCCTCTCCTGTTCACCACTTTATACGGTCCTTCATAAATGTTTAACAATTTGTAACTGATTTTCTTTATAGGATTTGATACACGTAATTTTTTTTACAAGTACTAAGTCTCCTATTTTAGATTCTACAGGTTTTTCCTTTTGCCACTTCCTTCTCCATTTGGCCCTATTCCTCATTTCACTAATAGCATACTGCTTATTACCTTCACATCGTCAACTAACCTCTCTGGAAAAGGGATAATATTCTCAATGGGCAGGGTGAGAAGTTTTGAAAATTGCAGGTCAACTGGAGACAACCTGTGGCCAAGCTAAAATTCTGATTTACAACTCTCTCCACCTCCCCGAGCCAATCTTATTTGCCAGATGTACCTTTCAGTGGGGTTTGACTGTGGATGTCTTATAGCTGTAAATATAGGTTGTATTCCTTCTCCTTGTAAGACGTCCACCCACTCCTTACAATTGAATTGTTTACCATTATCAGTCAATATTTTTCTGGTTTTTCCACACTCCTTCATATACTCCTTTACCTTATTAACACAAGTTTTTGCTGTAGCACTTTTAAGACCATAATTTAACAAATTTTGAGTACACATCTACCATAACCAATATGTGAATACATCCACCCTTACTTCTGGGTAATTGTCCAAATAGATCCATTGCTATCAATTCATTCACTTGAGTTGGTATGATTTGTTGGTAAGGTCCCTCAAATTGCCAATTCCTGAATTTATTTCATTGGCAATTTTCACGTTTTGATATAAGTTTTTAACATCTGACATTATTCCTCTCCATGTGACCCAACTTGCTATCATTTTAATCATTCTATTGATTCCAATACGTCCATTCTTGTCATGATATTGCTGAAATTTCTTCCTCAATGTTGATGGTATAATTACCACCCAACCTCTCCTTGAGTTCCTACTTTTCATAAACATTACACCTTCTCAAGCTGATATCTACTTTTTTCTACATTGCCCTCATTATCCTTTAACATACCCAATTTTTCTCTCAATTTCTTTATTTCTGGATCCTTTTCTTGTTCTTCACAAATTTCCTCCAGACTAATATCCTCTTCTGCCTTTTTTATCTTCTTCTCCACTCTCTTAGCTACAATTACTTCTCTTATTTCTTCTTTCTGACATATGTCTAATAGTTGAATTTTTTCTTGATTTTCCTTTCTATTTATTTTCAGTGGCATCTCAAACTTTTCACAACCTCTCTTTTCATTTTCCACTTCCATCTGTAACTTATTCTCCTAGAAATTAAGGATTACTTTGTGTTTTTTGACCCAGTCTACTCCTAGTACTATGGGAATAAACAGGGATTTTATCACTAAACGCTGTATCCACATTTCCTGTCCCTGTAACGAAGCTTTCATCAGAATTTGTTTATTAATTTTTTCACTCTTTCTACCTAGTGACCCATACACTTTCATTCCAGTTACCAGTAATATTTCCATAATCAAGTTATTGTTTCTTAACTCTTCATATAATTCTTCTGTAATGAATGTTGACGTAGCTCCAGTGTCAATTATTCCCTTCTGATGACCCAATGCTTCTATATATCCACATTTACACACAATAATCCCACATCATCATCTACACTTATTTCTTCTTCAGAGTCATCCCTATATAAATCCCTTCCTCCTACTAGTATAGGCAGCATCAACCTCCTTTTACAGTCCCTTTCTTTGTTTTCCCTGACAGGACCCAACCATGAAGAAATCTTCTGTTTTCCATTGTAACACCCTTCTCCCTCATCACATTGTATATTCGGTTTAGCCATATGATTTATGTGTTTTTCCTTTCTGTCCACATCGTCTAAAAACTTCAAAGTCTGGAGCATCTCAACTACAGTCTTTTTGTTTTCCCCAAAAAATTTGGTATCATCATCAGCTTCAAAATGAAATTTTACTTTATTTATTAACTCTTCCTCACTGCAGGGGCTGTCCAGATATTTATTTTTGTTTACCATATCTAGAAAATAATCTTCTCTATTTCCTTTTTCTCCTTTAATATAAATTCCATTATAAAATAATTCTATGATAGACATTTGTTTATCTTGATCCCAAAATCTTTTTAAAAATTTCTCCTAACTTTACCAAACTCTTCCTGTTCACTTACAACAGCATCTAACTATTCTTTCCCCTACACATCTTCTCAATATCAATGTTTGTTGTTCAGACACTAGCATTTTTGAAATATTCTTCTAGTTCCTTGAAAAATCTTTTTGGGTTTTGATTTCCCTCATTATAATATCTGGGCATTTTAATTCAATTCCCACCCCTCTGATGCACACCTGACACATTAAACAAATTGCCTCTCAGCTGATCCTGCAATTGTTCAATGGATATTTCAAGGGCACAGATTTTATCACTCTCCTGTTTCACATCCGTCCCTTCAAACAACTGATATTTACTTTCTTGATTTATCTCTAATTTATGTAATCTTTCAGTTAACATTTCTACCTTCTGATCTGCTTTTACCGTATGTTCACACCATGTTTGTATCATCTGATTAGTTTGACACATTACCTTAAACATCTGATCCAATTTTTCTGGTTTGGTGTTTTCTCTCCCACTATTATCTATGACTACCTTACATTCAGACTCTAGGCCATCAATTACTTCCTTTCTTTGTTCTGCCATTTTTAATAAAAATGATCCCACACAAAATGATAAAAACCAACGCACCAAAAAATTAAAGAAATTTTCACCAACCTGTTTTTTGTTCTTTTCCTACTTGAAGCACTACACTAATACTTCTTTCGGAACTTATTTCTATTATTTTTTTTCACTTATACTCTGCTTTTTCACTCGCACTCACCAACATCTTCAGTCAGCTACTCGTTCGACACTCGGCCGCTTTCCTCCGTCTAGGTCTTCTCGACGTAGATTTCTGCGACGCCTCCAAAAGTCGCTCTCTCGTCAAAACCTCAGAACACACGTTCCTGTATATCGTTCTCCAATTCTGCTTCTGCTCCCGCGTGCTTCGTTTCCATCTAATTAACGTTCAGGCCCACGTTGGCTCACCATAATGTAGCAACGCCGCTACCTTCCTTGCTTTTTTCGTTTATATATAATATTTTGGCGCCAGGTAATTTCTGGGAGAAAATCACCAAAACAACTTTTTATAATCAATAACTATATTTGTCGAAAATGAGACAAGCAATTTTCTACAGGGCATGTTTTATCACAATTTTCATATTGAGCCCTAGAACATCCGTCCTTCGTTGAGTCCAGATTGGAACTGACTCTTCATTGTCCCGTCTCCGCCCGCGCCTTCGCTCAACAATGCTGTCGCGCGGCTAAGAGACGTCGACAATGACTAGCAACTAACAATGTAACTCAATCATGTTACAATATTAGGAGAATCCAGTAAGGAATTGGAACTAATTTGGTTACAAAGTCACATTCAAACTTGGATAGTGAGGAAGAATAGAAATAAATATGAGAAATAGGAGGATTACGCTTAATGTGAATTCATATGCTCGGGCGAAGAATTACGCACATAGAAAAGCATATGTTCAAAGCAGAGAGAAGGATTGAAGAAGAAGCAAAGACAGAAAATATTTGACTCAGGCAGGATTTTAACAGACGCCTTAACCATCTCGGCTACCGGGTCAATTTCCTGGCCAGGCAAATATAGACAGTCTTATTGTCGACAATTATGCTTTTCTATGTGCGTAATTATTCGGCCGAGCATATGAATTCACATAAAGCGTAATCCTATTTATTTCTATTCCTCCTCACTATCCAAGTTTCAATATATATATATATATATATATATATATATATATATATATATATATGATTTTAGTAATGATATCAAAAATTATTATAAAAAGTAATTGCACTATTGGTATGGAAAGGAAAGAGAGATAGGTTGTGGCTTACCTGAAAGTGAAGTGCGGTGTCGCCATCACGTTCATGTATCTCTCTTTCCTTTCCATACCAACATTTCAATTATTTTTTACAGTGTCACATCCTTACTAATATCATATATATATATATCCCAGTTTGAGCTCATCATATATTTGTAAAAATTTGACAGCATTGTTTTCTAAATTTTGAAAAAAATGCTTAATAATTTTATTGTGCTATGTAATATATTAATTATTTTAGCGAGCAGAATATTTCTGTGTTGGACTGTTCCCCCAAACAGAAAAATGGTGGCACTATGCTCTTAGTGTACCTTTATACACCCACTTTACTTCACCAATTCGAAGGTATGCTGATGTTATGGTGCACAGACTGCTTGGAGCTTCACTGGGTTATGCGGATGTCAGTGATTGGACTGAAGAATATGTACAACGGTAATAGTTAACTTACATAATATTTTAACTATTTTTGTTAAAACTGATTTTCTGTTATAATTATTCAGATTTATGTAACTTAATTGCAATAATCAATATTCCATGCTCTGCAGTGACTATTCCCAATTCCCAGGTATATCTGTAGTTTAATTATTTTATCCTCAAAACTGAATAATTACTTGCTTTTTAAACTAAAGGCCAATTTATTTTTATAACCTATAGGCAGATCAAAATTCTTAGATATTTCCATTATACTGTCAAGTAAAGATTTTGTTTGTCTGTTCATTGTAGAATGACAACTATTCTTGATGGTGCAAGATGTTTGTTACAATAACAGAGGTTATTTAATTTTTAAATGTATATTCTGTTTTATATATATATATATATATATATTTTCTGTTATATATATATATATATATATATATATATATAGATTTAATTTCACTAGTTCATAGTTTTTAGGATATAAAATATCTATTTCTGAACATAATAAATTTCGCTTACTTTTTGGCCAAATTGACACACTAAATTCTTGATTTTAATTAAAATGGCATGGAAATATTTAACTTATTAACAAATACTTTACAAATAAAATATAAAATTTTCTCTACCTAATTTCCGAACAAAATCCATATATTATATTGATTTGAACAGCCATTTTTATTATAGCCATTCTGTGCCATGATACAGAGCAATGTTCACATAATGCCACACTGTGAAGATTGCGGCATAAGAAGAACAATCAAAATACAGTTTTCAGTAATTAAACATCTTTTTTGCAATAATTTACATTTTCAAAATTAAAATTGTGTTCATACATACATTTTCATAGTTTTATTTCATTCTCAATCTCTGGTTATTTTAAAGAAAAAATAAACTTTATTCATTTCAAATACTTTTATCATTCTGATGAATCTACCACACAATACTTCCTTTGAAATTTCTAAATAGTATTTTTTTTATTGTAATCATTGCAAAACAATGTTATTAAATTTTTTACAGGATAGCGAAAATATGTAACCAGAAGAAATATGCAGCTAAACTAGCTCAAGAACAGTCTGACAAGTTATATATTACTATTTACATCAAACAGTTTGGACCCTTGTTTGAGAAAGCTGTAGTTGTGGATGTTAAGGATCATTCATTTGATGTTTTGATTAACTCCATGGGTTTTAGGCAAAGAATTTTTGTCGAGGCAAGTTCTTTATTTTCTATAATAATAATAATTATTTTTGGGATTTTAATTCAATGAGTACTACAAATATAATATTAAATCAAAATAATTAATCCATTTACATAATTGTATCCTGGTTACAATGAAAAGTACACATGTGATTAGTATTGTAACAATTTATAGTAATCAATCATATTTGTGTTTCAGTTTTGGTTCTTTTTCACAAATTCAGTTCACTTTTGGAATTCATAAGCCATTTTCTAATAATGATCTTATATCATATATTAACAAGGTGTTTTTTTATTTTGTCTCACCATTTACTGACCTTTACCTTTTATAGTAAGTAAAAAATACAAATCAGTGCACCAAAATGCTTTTACACATCAACTTTTGCAATAGTGTAATCAGTTTTATTATTACACTAGCTAGGTGCCCATTGTTGCCCTGGTATTTATTTATAAAATACTGAAAAAGAATTTAAATCTCCCTTATCTAATAGTCAAGAAGTGATTTAACCTACTTATGTAGAGAAAATGATAATTTCATCAGAACCTTTTCCTTCATTTTGCCTTTAGAGAAGCATAAATACTCTTAGTACCTTTAGAGAGTCAAAAATACTCCTGGTGCAACTAGAGTGTAAAAAGTATTATTGGTACTCTAATAGAGTCAATAAAAGAGTTAATTATACTCTCAGTTCCCTAAGTGAGGAAAAATTTCTTCATGTAACTTAAAAGTGTCAGAAATACTCCTGGTACCTTAAGTGAATCAAAATTCTTTCCCATACCTTAAGGTAAGTGAGTCAGAGTTTATTCATGTATGTAAAGAGTATCAAAAACACTTTCAGTATCACTTAAGAGTAAAAAATGCTCTCGGTGTCTTAAAAGAATCAAAATTAGTTGCGTTGAGAATCAAAAATAATCGTAATGCCAGTAACATAGGAGAGTGAAAATTACTTTTTGTTCCTTAAGAGAGTTAAGAACACCCCCAGTAGGTTAATAGAATAAAAAATACTCATGGTACTTTAAGAAGGACAAAAAATACGAGTCCCTGTACCCTAATAGGGTAGAAAAATACTCCCAATATCTTATCAGAGGTGAAAAATAATCCCAGTTCCTTAAGAGAGAGGAAAATATTCTCTGTACCCTAAGTGTAAAAAATACTCCCATCACATTTAGTGAGACAAAAGTACACCTGGTATCTTATGCCAATCAAAATAGTTTCATTAGTGAAGGGAATCCCTTTAGCCTGAGAAGGACAAAATTACATCTGTTACCTGGAGTGTCAAAAGTGCTCTTAGTACTGTAAGAACGTGATAATGATTCCTGGTTCCCTAAAAGAGGCTCAAATACTCCTGTTACTTAATACTCCTGGTAGTTTAGAATTTCTATAAAACACCATCCCCACACTATAGAGAATAGGAATGGTTTACCAATACAGTGTTTGTTTTGTATCATAAGTAACACACACACACACACAAATAGTCAATTTTATTTATTAGATTAGATTAGATTATTTTTACATAACTATCCAAACATGAAAACTATTTATTTATAAAACTTTTAACAAGAATGACTTCAATTTTTGAATCTACAGAATGGTTGGTTTTAATATGTATTCATTTTATGTGATTTAAATACTATAGATCGGCACAATTTTTTATTTTCTAAGAAGTTTAATTTTAAATTAATAGTTCCAGAATCTATTAACAACATGAAGGATTTTGTTGTTGAGGGTAAAAATATAACTGATGATGAATTACATATTTTTAATTTCAGAAACTGGATGCAGAAATAGAATTTGAGACCATAGATTTTCTTTCAAAGTTGATTGTGAAGTGGAAACCACCTGATGGTTCGTGCAACTATATAACTCAGGTTATTGAATTATTCACTATTGTTGATGTTAAACTAGAGTGTTTGGAGGATTTGTTCAGTGTTTTAGGAACGCTGATGCATCCTTGTCAATAAAGGGAAAAGGGTTTATCTTCAGTGATATATGTATTATTTACATGCTTTATTTATGTGACTCAAAGTAAAAATTTATTTTCTTACTATTACCTTCAAACTATATAAATGAGAGTGCAAAATTTGTTATTTTTTTCTTAAATATTGTAATAAATATATTTTATTTTTTACCTGTTTTTTTAATTTTTTAAATAAAATTATGTTTATTAAATTAAATCATATGACTTCATTGTGCACTACTTTCTCTTTAACTCAACTAGTATAGCTTTACTGAAACAACTTTAAACAAAATTTCGTTACTGTTCCAAGAATTATATTAAATTATATTTTTCCAAATATAATTAACTATATATAATTATTCCATTATTACTGTATTGGTTTTCTGTGGCTGATTCCTTCATTTTCTAAAAAAAAAGCTATAAAGAAAAATGGAACAGCAAAACTAATCTAATAATATATATAATACTGCAGGAAAAGTGACAAGACCAACTTAAATAACAAATTAAGATAGGAAAGATAGACAGTGAAGTTGACTTACCTGAAATCGACAGGTGTTCCTTTTGATTTCAGGTAATTCAGCTAAACTGACTCTTTCCTATCCAAATGTTTTACATACAGTTATATATATAAATATATATATATATATTAATAATATTAGTAAGGATATGACGTCAAAAATAATTGCGATATTAGTATGGAAAGGAAAGAGAGATAGGTTGTGGCTTACCTGAAAGTGAAGTGTGGTGTAGCCATAGGGAGTGTTACACCATTCTGTGCACCGGCCAGAAACTCCTGACTTCCTGAAGAAGGAGGCTGAGAGCCTCTGAAAATTTGAAGAACAACCTTTGGTTCCCTGTGACTACACTGCAATTCACTTTCAGGTAAGTCACAATCTATCTCTCTTTGGTACAGTCTGGAATGGGTGGAAGTTCAAATTTTTTAGGGTCTCAACGCCCTTCATCAGGAAAGAGATCTGAACTGTGTGCCTGGCCAGTATTGCCTCACCTCCAGAGACATTTAAAAATGCAAAAATGTGATCTCAACAGACTTCTTTACTATTTTAATAAATTTTTATAATGTGAATTATAATCACTTTAAATCATTACAGTAATTTAAGTTTATTACTTTTATTTATAAAGTTATACACATTTCTCTGCATTGACGGTGCACCATCCTGCTTTATATATGGCCTTGGCCAAAAAAAGTATTATTAATATTATTATTATTAACAACCTTTCCTTGTAAAAATGATCGACGCATGTTCAATTTCATTTTATTCATCTTGGCAAACTATTAATTTTTTCCAAGTCATTTCTTAATTGCAATAAATATAAATCCTGTCTGAGGAAGTGTGTTATTTGTTTCAATTTTCTGGTAAATTACCCGAAAATTCCTATCCATGGTAAAGATATGAAAAGAATTGATTCAAGTTTGAAAATCCATAAGGATTTTTTTGGTTTGGGAGAAGTATTCACAAAATTATTAAATATAAAACACCTTTGTTAAAGGTATACTAATTAGTTAAATGAATAACCAAACGACAGACAAATATAAGTGCTAAATTAAATACCTTACGACGTTTCTTCAATCCTTGTTGCTTTCGTCAGCTGATGCAAAAATTCAAGACAGGTAAGAGCGACACTCCAAAAAACCAGGTGAAGTATTCAATAACTAAGCAAACAGTATTTGTTTTCAATTTATAATCTGCGTTAAACGTATACAAGATATTAGAGTAAAGGGCCACAATCAAAGTTAGCGATATTTCGAGGGCATTTTTCTTCTGAAAGACTGCAACCAATATCGAAGTCGAGGACACAATGACTTCTGTATGCGGTAGAAATGTTTCGATTGCGAGGCATAACCAATATTTCGTGAGTATTGCTAGAGCTGACCGTGCGTTAGCTGTCTCGCAAGCAACTCTTCCCTGATTCTAATTCACAGAGGCTGCTACCTTGACCCAGAGGGAGCGTTCTACACGTCTGGCGATCCATCTTGCGCCAGAGTTGGACTGCTCAAAACGGCTATATAAACGGCCCCCTGCTCCTCTAGGAACACAGTCTCATCCAGGCAAAAACACACCATGAAGGTAAGTAAAGAGTTGCAGCCTTCACTGTGCAATGTTAGAGTTAGTTATCGCCATCTATTCGGTAAGGGTGGCGAAGGGACCTACACGAGGAACTTCGGAAAACTAAAATCGGCAATCTCAATGGTTTTTTTTAAAAAAAAAAATACTTGGCGAGTAATTACGATAACGAGAAACTGAACCTAGCTGATCATTGTCGGGTCTCCGAAAGCATCCTTCCTTTATCATTCGCAGACTAATTCTCAGCTCTGTGTCGAGCTATGATCCATAGGGTGGCACAAGTAGCGAATCTTGAATGCAGATCAGAATTTCATGTCGATCCTGAAGTTAAGAGCCAGAACGGAAAAGCGCCAGTTCGACTACGAAGTTGATGGCACTAATCATTAAAGAATAAATTATATTCTGGATATTACTTTTAAGTTTCTCAATGAAAGATTCGCGCTTCTGGAAAACCGTAGCAAAATTTTTCAGTTTTCATACGGTATTTTTAAACTGAAACCGAAACGGTAAAACTTTCCGTCGCAAATGAATCTCGTGTAAATTATTTTCGAGAAAAATTGAGTGATGCTGCCATCCGTATTCTATTAAACTTTTGGATGGTTTACATTCGTGCCAAAGTAATTAATTACATTCAAGAGCAGAGAGAAATGCTTTCAAAACGAAGTTCAGCCTTGAAGGCTATGAAACTGAATTAAAGGATTAGGATGGAAAAATAACGACCAGACTGGAAATCAAACTAAGAACCTCCACTTGCTGCGTGGGTGCTCTGAAGAATGGATATTGCGTGTACTAGAAAGCTCGTCCTCTTGTGTATCTCAAATGGTAGAGCGACAACATACCAAGTGGAGGCCCCGTTTTTGATTTCCGGTCCGATCGAGATTTTTCCACCCTGGTCCTTTAACTTAATTACATTGTATACGACTACTGTTGTAGCTCTTAGAATTTCAATAACACACTCCGCTTCTGTATATATTACTAATAGAAATAAGTTGTAACTAGCAGGTAAACAAAAATAAAAATTGTAATACTCACATGTGTTGTATGTATACTAAGAGTGGAACATGTGGACCATCGATTCATAATTTGCATACAATTCTTCGAAAAAGTTCAATAATTTAACAATTACAACACGCACTTAAAGAAAAGTCGTCCAGACTGATGCTGCAGGTGTTATTAAACAAGGTTGAACTCTAAAATATACACGGTCACAACCCGAGCACAAAATAAAACACGGGTAATTACCACAAGGCAACTGGTTAGTACAGACAGTGTTGCCAGTCGCTGGAGATGATTACACTCATTGAAAGTAAGGGGATTCCCCGAACCCGCCACAGATTAAATAATAATAAGTTCTGTGCTCATTTTAATCGGTCAGAATTTAGGCGCGTCAAAAATATAATAATATATTGTAATAATCATAATGAAAGGTTAATTAAAATAAAATATTATCAAAAGTATTAACAAATAAAATAATTTATTATATATTCACTTGTGGCTTCCAAAAGTTAAAACAATTACAATAAAATTAAGATCTCTTCTCTCAGAGTCATAACTGGGTTTGATAATTAACAGAAAAGTGATTTAATAAACTGATTAACAAATCAAGCATAAAATTTACCTAAAAACAATATAAATGAAAGAAAGCTAAATATAAAGAAATTAAACTTGAACGAAATCTGACTCTACCCTTTTAGTTATCGTTTACAAATATTATTATCAAAGTTTTGGTTACTCACATAATGTCCGACTGGTACCAGCATTCTTTTGTAGCTTCAACACTACACTATAAATGCAAATTTATTTACACTGATTCTAATTTCCTCAAAGATTTTACACATATGCAGTAGAAATGCACGTACTCAGCTCTTAGGAACCTCGGATGATCCTCTCCTTGGTCAGCTATCGGATGTCGGTTTCCCTCGATGCAAAACTGTTCAATTTTTATAATGAAGAAACCTTTGCTTCACCGTTGGCTAGTTGTTAGAAAATCTCTCTGTCCAACTATCTACTTGCTTACAGGAACTCACGATTTGCAGATTTTCGACTTTTACTGTTTTATTTATCTACTAGCTGGGTGCCCGGCGTTGCTCGTGTACTTATTTATATAAACTCGAAAAAGTATTTAATTGAATACTTAAATATATTCCTTGAGTATTTCAGGATATAATTGTCAATTGTCACTCAGTCTTCATACATTACGAAATATTACATTGATGAAATTGTTAGCTAGACTCTCAACTAATATAGCGCGAAAATTAACTTACATTTTCCGCAAGGATGGTAAAGTAATTCGTATTCTTCTTTATTACCATTCGATGGAGTATTGCTGTATAAAATTATACTTTTTATTTAAAGAACATATTTCTGCTTTATTTCATTCCTAATAAAGGAAATATTTCCTTTGTTCGTTGCGTAGTAACGTCTCTCTCTCGCGTGACGTCATTGTCTCTTGGCGCGCAGTAATTTAATATTTAATGATCACGGTTTTTAATTATAATTCTTTCCACATGTATGCTAGGCGTTTCTCACCCTCACAGTACCGTTTCTCGTATTTTGAAGAATATGTGTACCAATTTTTGTTGCATTCTGTCCACGCGATAAAATTTGTATAAAGAACAACGTAAATACATACATACATACAAATATACAAATATACATCCTTTTTTATTATATAGAAGATTTGGATCGAACTGCTAAGTATCTCGTTGAAGATTTGTTTTAATATCTCTCCTCTCGTGGCTGACCGTAGACTGAAGACTCACTTTACTTTTGCGCGCGCAATCGCCATTTCGGCTCTTCAACAAAGCAACAGAGCTCAGCGCCATTGTCATATATATATATATGACTATTAAGACAACTTATAAATACAACAGCTAATTTTAAGTCAAAAAAAGAATTTTTATTTATAGAATATTACACTACGTTTCGTGACTAATTGGCGACCTTTTCAGGTATGGAGCTTTATCAAATTTTTGATAGTCAGGACGTCCTCCCATGAGTGCCGTGTCCGAAATACACAATGTGTCACGTCATACACAATATTGCATGTTAGATGCGCAGTAGAAGAAAGGGAGTATTGTCGTCAAGTCAGAACTCCCTCTTGGAGCGCCGCTACCGTCATTCTTAAAAAGATTCACTATATTCTTACGAACGGAATAGAGAGACATTGCGTTGTCTCTGTTCTTACCGTCTCCAAACTTTGACGGCTAAGTTTTTTTGACGTACAACGCCATGTCAATACAATATATTGTAGTACCAGAAAAATATTAATTACAAAATTCCAACACGTTGCGGCATCAAAATATGTAGTATTAGAATTTTAGAGGGAAAGACAATTAGCAGGATTTTTATGCTTGAACAACTCTTTACAGATAAAACCGAAAATATTTATTACAAATTTAGATTTGATTTAATTTTTGTGCATATTTTTTTTTCAAAAAAGTGCCACAAATTTCAGTGAGACTTAAAACTTCAGGGCCGCTTTCTGTGCCTCTAATAATTATAGTGATTTGCATTTAACACCAAAAGAGTTACAAAAAAATGCTTATTAAATCTATAATAACAAATTATACATACAATAATCTAGAGAAATCTGACAGAAATCGTATTTATATAAAAGTTTACAATATAAGGTTTTTACATACCAATTTATTTAGAGCTGCTCTGGTACCGTATTTATTGTGCACTTCACAGTTATTTTCTTTTAAAGAATAATTTAATCAACCAGACATAACGCTGTTCACGAACTTTACTTCGACCTACTTATTATCTCTCAGATTTACTTTAAAAGCACGTTAACACCAACCGTTGAATGATATTTTCAGCCTTCATTCAGCATAGACTTTGCTGAATTCCGCTACTTATTTAGATTGGTTGAAGTTACCAAGTCAGACTTCACTACGAACATCATCGTTTGCGCTCCCAAAACAGACTGAATAACAACTTTATTGTTCGAGCTCCTAGACCACACTCGCCATGACCACATCGGTCAGGTTCCCAAAATTGCTGTTTTTCCAAAGTTCGGCGTATTACACACACTTTGCCGACAATAATAGAGTGGAAACCTTCCCACTTTGCCGCATCCCTGCGCCACACGGACTGTTATTTACACTGCTCTGGCCTCAAAATTACGCCGAAAATAATATTAAGGAAAATTATTAAATAAAAACTTTCATTATACATTAGTAATCTCTACAATATATATGAACACAATATATTTCCGTAACAAAGATTCGTGTTAAACAGAGCACTGGCCTACCCCCACTACAATTACAGGCAGTTGGACCACTGCGCATCGTATTTAGACACGACAACTGTCATTCGTCCGTAATCATAATTTTCTGAATTGTGAATTTACTTTGGCATAATAAAATTATGTATTTTCTTTCTTCTCCAGGTCCTACTGATTGTTGCCAGCCTCGTCGCCTCGGCTTTCGGAGAAGCTCCATCCACGAGCTACGGAGCACCTTTCAGGGCCTCGCCATCCAACAACTTCGGTGGATTCGTCCAGTCTTCCCCTTACAGTTCCGTTTCACCTTCGGCATCCCAGCCCTTCGGCCGACAGTTCTTCATTCCCTCAGGAGGTCCGTCCGCTTACTATTCATCGCCCCTGAACGAGTACGGACCTCCTCCTCCTCTGCCAACCACGCCTGCTCCAACCACCACGACTGAGGCTGTGACGACAACGGAGCTGCCGACCACGACAGAACAGGATGTCGACGTAAGCATAAACGAAATTTCCAAAACCATTACTCGGTAATATCTCAACACTGAAGGTCGTACATAGGATCTTGGTGGAGTTCACTTAGTATTCCTGGAGGATCATTTGAAAATCGCCATAAAAATAGTCAGTTTGTCAGCACTTTGGCGTGGAACACTAGCAAAATATATGGCAGGGGAGCTTTTAATACATCCTCCGATAAGCCAATTTGCCTTTTATTAGAATTTTTCAGATTTATGCTTTATTTTTACCGTTCGTTCTTTGCTGTGTTGGCTGTTTCATAGGGTCTCATGTGCTACAGCTTAAATAAATTAAAGGAGATTCTTTTCTTAAATTTAAAATCTTTGATTATAGACTACAACTGTGTGGATTCCATGCGGAGCACTCGCTCCCGCTAGTGCAGCGTGCGTTGAGTACAATTTCTGTCTGTAATGAGAAATGCGCATGCGCAGTATTCCGATTCACCTCCCTGCATTCCCCGTAAATCTCTACCAACTTACCCCGTTTATTTCTTCCACAAATCGTCGATTCACGTGGTTGAGATTGTAAAATACCTTATTATTGTTGCAATTTCCCTTCATAACGACTAGTTTTGATATTTGTTGAGAACGGTCAGGTAATACTGTTGTAAGTATTTTTCGATTATTCCATTGTCCTGCCTAAAGCGGAAGAAAAGACGTGAAAGGTCAAAGTAAATCATTAGATATAAAACAGAGAGAAGAAATAAAAAAGAATAAGGAGAAAAAAGGCAGACAGATAGAAGGAACAAAACAAATAGATGAGCGAAGTTGAATGCGATTATGTAATAAATCGCCTTGGAGATTAAGTGGATGAGGTAAATACAGAGTGAAAGTAGAGTTACTCCAATGTTTCGAACAGCGTCAGACTGGGAAGGTTATTCTTTCTCTGAAGAACAGGGTTTCATTGCTGGTCAAATCGTTGGAGTAACTCTACTTTCACTGTATATTTAGACGATTTATTACTTCGTCGTTTTCAACTTCGCTTAATAAACCTATCTGACTGATTATTTGTCGTTTCTGGAATCTCTCTGCTTTCTGTTTCTCCTTTATCTTGTCGACGTTATATATCTACTGTTTTTCTTTTATTCTTCCTCCCTTTCGTTTCTTCGTTCTCATTCATAGCATTTTATTCATTGCTACTATTAGCTACAAAGTAATTTGTAATTTCACTCAACCTTCTCGTAGGCATTTAACTAAATTTCTCTATGCTATAAGAGGGGAGTAGCCACTATGTGGATTACCCTATACATAGCTTGTCTACACACAAAAAAAAATCGCCCCGTTTTTACAAGATTTTGCCGTGTCGAAAGGAACCTTGCAAGGTCTGTTCCCTCGCAGGTGAACCTTCCAAGAGAGCTCTGGAGGAAGCTTTCGTTGAGGATGCCTTCTCCTCTCTCTGGGTTCCCACAAGCCGAGGCACCTCGGCCTATTTTGAGAGGAGTATGATCCGTGGTCACAGACCTTGGTCATACGGTAAGAGTTGTCCGCTATTCCTATTGGAATAGTCGGCCAGCTGCTTCCTAAACTGGTCAAGACACGGAGAATGGAATGCTGCGTCCTCACAGCAAACCCCTCTCCCTTCATCGGAAGGGCGTGGAACAAGTACCCAATGCCCGACCTTCCTGATGCAAGTTTTCTAGGGTTTGACCTGCATCAATTTTGGGCGAATGCCGGGTAGGATCCTTAAATCATAGCCCGGTGGCCCTAGTTAACCCTTGGCTACCTTCCTCTATCCTTCAGCATCCTCCCTTTCAAATCCCTTCCTATGCTATTAAAGAAGAGTTGCCACCACGTTGATTACCCTCGTATAGCCTGTTACTCTAAAAAAATCACCCTGTTTTTACAAGATTTTGACGTTGTCCTTGTCCTGTAGAGTTGTCTAGACTGGATCAGTGATCACAAAGATGCCAGTTTAGTAAGCTTTAGAGAAGTTTTGCCATAATTGTTAAATACTGTTGCTGAAGGCCTTCTTGAGGTGTGTACGCTCCACACGAAAAGCATAATTTTTCTCGCTTAAACGAATGAAATTCGGTAGAGTCGCGTAGAAGATGCTCGTCCGTAGAATACGTTAGTAGGCGACAGTCAGCCATTAGTCATGAAATGCAGTGAGAGCGAGTTGAATTGTAAATCGTCCGTAATGACCAACCAGACTTGAGGGGCAAAGAAAGCTTGAAAACCATGAACGGTCACAAACGATGTTTCCCGGTTTACATTAAGAGAAGGTATTGTGCAGAACGTGACGTTCCAGATGAATTCTAGACGTGTGTGGAGGAGTTTAGAGTCTCCTGCGTGTGCAGGTTTCCGGCGCCGACGCCCAGAAGGGCGTCTACTACGTGCTGCAGTCCGACGGCCGTGTCCAGAGGATCGCGTACGCTCACGGTCCAGCTCCAGCTCGACTGTCCAACCAGCTTCCAGGTCAGCAGAGTCCCGGGTACCTCGCCCGCTTCCTGTACCACGACCTCGACCCTCAGGGAGCGCCCGTCTACACCTACAACGCTCCCCAGCTGGTCAGGATCAACAAATAGACTTCGTCCGACAGCCCACACCAACAGCTTTGTTATCACCTAATGTACGAACATGAGTTAAAATATATCGTTTCTCAAATTTAAATTGCATTGATTAAATTAGTCCCTCCTTAATGACTCCCTACACCTTCTGTATCCTACAGTGTAACCTGATTTACCTTGCGGTGTGTCATACACAAAATTTATTTGGGTTCAGCTTACAACTTACTTTGCTAGCATAGGATTTTGTTTTAAAGAAAAACATGTGAAAGTTTTAAGTATGTTAGTAAAGGTCGTGAATATCCGCTGATGTGCTTACAGCTATTTACATAAAATATTACATACAGTCTCTCTCACGTATCCTCCCGTCTCGTCAATAGAAGTGTCCTCGGCGACTGGAATCAGGAACTGTTCCACTGATTGACGCTCCGTTCGATCGCTTCATTACGGTTTCTATTTTACATTTTAGCTTTGATTATTGGCCTCCGCCTTTGGAGTCCACCTTCCACCTGTCCACCCTTCCCACTCAGCTGTCCTGTCGTTCAGAATTGTAATGTTAACATTTATGTCTGTGTATATATTGTAATAATTAAATATTATATATAAATGTGACTTAAATGAAATACACTAATAACTTTAAAGAACAAACAAAATTTATTGTGCCAAATTTAAAAACAATTATAAAATACACAAAATATTTGGGATCTCAGGGTCTTGATCTGGGTTTGATAAATGGCAGAATTTAAATAATCAAACTTACATTTACTTTTTATGGAAATCAAAGCGTCTGAACATAGACGAAATTTGTTGCGAAAGAAATAATACTAAAGATTGAATTTAACAATTTCAATTTTATCAAGAATTAACCATCTCATTCTATCGATAATTAAATAATTAAAGAACGATCTGACTTTTATCCTTTAAACGCGGTTTACAAATGATTTTAAAGTTTTTCTCTACTTACGGCCGCCCAGGTCTCATTTTTAGTTTTTCGTGCACAATTTTGGGGACATCACTGATTCTAAATTCTCACAGACTCTAAATGTTCACAGGCTCTAATTGGTGTAGTTTGTTAGTTGGTTTAACACAAATTGGTTGGTTCTCGATGCTTTACTGCCACTAGTTGCTCTGTCTCCTTCCCGACTGAATATTGCTTTACTTTTTAATATTTGAAAGCATGTTTGTGACTGGACCACATTCTTTCGTTCTGACTGCCGTCTGGTCTATTCGCTGTCTGCTGCCCGACTGTACTGTTCAAATTTTCACGACTTGGAATTTTGGTCTTTTCTCCTCGCTGCCTACGGCCCGACTGTACATTTCCTGACTGTTCGTTCGTCTCGCAAGTTTTTGAGCGCGTAGAACCTTCTCGACTCCTCAACAATGTTTTCTTTGCCTTGCCGGATTGTTGCGGCGTCCGCTCTACATCCACGAATAATGAGTCCTCTACAATCCAACTTTCCAATTAGAACAATGTCTTAATTACCAATTACTACAATATATTGTAATACTAATTAAGAAGGTCATTAATTGTTTAAATTACAATGTTTTGTTTGGCGGCGCCGATATCAAAGAATGGAGTGATGGCGGTTTTTTATTGATATTGAGCTAGGGGAAAGGGGAACGTGAGAGCAAGTGGAATATTTATCAGAAGCTTGCAGCGGAATTTAAATGAAGAAAAAGTTGCGGCGTAGGAGAAAAAACAAACAAATCTGGAGGGCGAAAAGTAAAGGAACTCCATTTGATTAAAAGCGAGCGGTCAACAATAAAATTCGTATTGATCGGTCTTAAGGGAAAAATTGGTTTTCAACGTTGCTCATGGACTATCCAGGTAATTATCCCGTCGTTAAGAATACAAGGAATGTTTTAAAAAACGATAGTGGCGTCTCTCCAGCTAGTCTCCAAGGAGAAGTCCGCTGCCTACAATACTCCCTTCCATCTTCTCCCTTCTTCTACTGCGCATCTCACACGCCATGCTCTTTCTCAACGACCTATTCAATCATTTAATTCAAGAACTTTCAATGGAAACTGACTTGTAAGGGCCATGAAACTCAATTAGTTTTTTTCATAGTCCGTCAATTCAATTTCTATGCCAAATTTGGGATTTGTAGAGATATTTGCAAAAAAAAATCAAACTAACTCATGTCACTGAGATTATTTGAGATTATTCTAGTTCATACTTGTTGAAGACAGGATTTAGTCACGTTAAAAATTTTTTAAGAAAATCTCTGCAGATAATTTTTTATTTATTCTGTCTATATTTGGCCAAATATTCTTTACTATTTAATTTAACGGGCATTCAAAAATCTTTTAAAAACTGTAAATAATCACATATTATAGAACTCTGTGATTAAGGTTTATTATTATCCAATTTTAAACATAATACAAAAAGGATTACGGAAAAGCATCAACCACAACCATCCAATTGAATTACTTTTTTTTAAAATTGAGTTATGGTAGCGTCAACCTGTTGGTTATTGGCGACCCTCTAAAAGTATTTACATAATTAAGTTACAGCAGGTTAGAAAATTTCCGATTGTGAACAACGTTTCAAATAGCGGATGTCGGTTTTGCGTCGGAGACGAACTCCAGGAGGCTCTTGATCGCCGTGGTGTGTATGCAGAAGTCTTCTCCAGAGAACTCGGCTGAAGTCCTCCTGCGTATATCCTCATATTTTGTGCATTCAAATAGAATATGCTGGATGGTGAGGGCTTGATCACATACATCACAGGTGGGCTGATCTGTTCTGGAAAAAAGATATTCGTGAGTTGGGTGTGCAAAGTTCTAATTCTGGAGACTATTATTTGTTGTTTTCTTGAGATGTTGTTGAGGTGGCACAGATCTGCTGATGTTTGCAGGTTCTGACGGAAGAAGCCGTTATTTCCTCCTCTCCTCGTGTCCTGCCAGCTACCCTCCACTTTTCCTGTACATTCATTTAGAACTGGCCGAGGCTGTACAGCTTGGGGCTTCAAACAATGGTAGAACTTCTTGTGGAGTGGCCGCCAGTGCGTCCACCTCCTCTTTTTCCCTGCGATGCCCGCATGAGCCGGGATCCAGACAAGCTGCACGGATTTCCCTTACGAACTGCAGAGATGTAGGTTAGCTCTGATGGCGTTGATGGTGCCGTTTCTTATTTTAGGGTCTCGTAAGTGCTTTAGTGATTGCAAAGAGTCTGTTAGGATCATAATTCTGTTGATTGAAGATTCCAGGCAGTATTCAACTGCCAATGCTATGGCGAAGGTTTCAGCGGTGGTGCTAGAAGCAGAATTATGGAGGGCTATTTTCCAGTTGAAGTTGGGAAGAATCACCGCACAGGTAGTGCCTACTTCCGTTTTTGAGGCATCTGTGTAAACCAATGTAGGGTTTCCATGCTTCTTTATAAGCGCTTCAAGGTGAGCTGTAGCACTTGCCCTAAGAATCTTCTTGGGAATCAAGGTCAATGAGGTATCTATTTGTAGGTCGATAAACTTCCATGGAGGAAGATTAGATGTAGTATTGTGGTCTATGTTGGGGATGGTGAACTGGAGACTGCGAAATAGTTTGGCTGATGCATTATGAAAAGGAAGGGGACGTTTGAGGTTGTACACGTAATTCAGGTTGGGTCGACTAGATTGTGCTCTCACATTCATGGAATTTGCCTGTAGGGATTTTATTGTGTACTTAATTCTGTTATTCTTCTCCGGAATGTAAGAGGAATGTCTTTTCCTTCGTTAAGGAGTGGTTCTCATACACCCTGTAATTACTCTCAAGGCTTCATTCTGTATCAAATCTAGTTTCTTGAGAGCAGATTTGGGGGCGGAGCAATAAACATGGGCCCCGTAGTCCAGCTTTGATAAAATGATCGCCTTATAGGTGGTACAAATCAATTTCGCGTTTGCACCCCAGTTGTGAGCTGCAAGTGCTTTCAGGATGAGGAGTCACTTTTTTGCCTCAATTTGAAGGTTTTTAAATTATATTCTAATTACATATTATCATATTTCGGTTACAACAAGCAGTGCAGCCAGAGCAATTTTACTCAAAATTTATTTTTATATCATCATACTTTCGGCAAATATTAATTAAAGGACTTGACAATGGGTACAAATTGTAAGTTCAATAAGTTTTATATGATTGTCTGCAACAAATTTTGTCAAGACAGGTTCAAATTTTGGTTGCATATTACTCCAGCTTCAACATACATCTGATGAAGTCCTAAAGTAAGGACGAAACGTTGTCTAATTATATATTTATCATCTGCTTTATTAAACTATTTGTGACTTGTGGACAACTAATCTTTTATTGTAATTATATTCGGTAAGTTCATGGATATAATAATTATGTTAGTTACTGGATTGTCCTTACCAACTTGATACTAGGAGATATTTATGAATTATAATAAAAAAAATTGGGAGTCTATTGAAAGTTGTCAAAGGGGTCGAAGTAGTATAAAGGTTGGCAATCCCTGGCCTATGCGTTTAAGTGTACAGCAGATTACGATGACCATGAAAACTTGGCAGCGTTTCGACGATAACGCAATCCCTGATGCCTTAGCCAACCACCACATTGCTGAAGAGCGCCACGGGCCCTATAACGACGAGATGAGCCTGCAATCAGTAAACTGAACCGTTGTTCTTTACAGACAGATGATAATGTAGATTCATGGAATCTCCAAAAATTGAAGCTCCAGATAAGTGTAAGGCATTTAGTGATAGCAAAATGAAACATTTGATCTGGTTTTTTTCTCTCTGGCAAGACCCGCTCATGTTACAGTACAATTTTACTTGTAACAATTGTTTTATTAAACTATTTGTGACTTGTGTCAGCAAAGTTTGAGTCATTAGAATAAAGGGATTTTGGGTCCGGCAAAAATTCCCTAGAAATACTGCACGAATGGTGTGTTAAGATTCAGCGATGAAGACGAGTGAAATTTAGAAAGCTGAGTAAATTCGGAAATTTAAAACACAGTAAAAATACTTGTTTTGAAACTGTAGCATTGCTGTTGAAATAAAGACCCACTTATAAAACGCATTCAAGGGTCCACGTAGCATTCGAGTCTGTTTCATCATTTTCTAAAATATTAATTATACAATGTTAACATAATGATGTAATGGTTATATAATCTTATGAATCATATTTACGCGGAGATTATTTTGAAAGCTAACTAGCCTTTTATTGTTTGTCATTAGGGCTGGCTATTCCACCGAGGTCCGTCACCTCAGTAGGTCAAAGGGAGCAGACCTGTATAACTATTAAGAATAATCACTCCTGTCAGGTACCGAGTGACGTTTAAAGATTAGGCAGGACGAATTAAGAGTCCCGGAAACGTCACTTGCGCAGACGGGCATACTATATTGTACGCTCATAAAATAAATTTTGTTCATCGGAATATGTAGTAGATTTCAGTGATTCACATTTTGGTACAAGGTGACTGTTGTAAAATAGTTGGTGAAATTATAATATTTCTCAAAGTAAGCTGTAATCAACTAAAAACTACAAGTAGAACGGAACACAAAGTATTGTAAGAATATAAAAAGAATCAGTTACCACTTCGTGAAGTATACTTCTGTCAAAATCACAATAATAATAACACGGCAACCGATGAAATGTAAGTAAATACGCAATGATTGGACGTTTTAAAAAGAAGGCGGAATTTTGGAATTTCCGGAGCCGAAAACGGAGCAAGATAGGAGAAATAATTACATTCCGGTTTAAGTAGCGATCCATAGCAGTAATGTATTCTGATCCAAGTCGACTGTGGATAGCATTGTAATGCTATTTTAAATTTATCTTTTGAATAATGTAAAAAGTAGACATTATTAATATAAAATATCACATATTTTCATGAACCTTATTATGTAGGTCAAATTTCCTAAATGAAAAAAGAAATGATGTATTACTTAATGAGAATATCATGAATCATATGCAAGGAAACGTAACTTTACTACCTGCAAATAATTTTATTTCACATATTATAGACTACTAAGTGTTTTTTTTATCAACAGTATTTAACTCCTCTTCATCTACTGATACATAGTCAATTTTGAAATGTTTTCTAATTCAGTTTTCAAATCATAAATTTAATTTAGTGATAATATTACATTATATATATATACATATAATTGTGATATTGGTATGGAAAGGAAGGAGAGAGAGCTTGTAGCTTACCTGAAAGTGAAGTGCGCTGTCACCATAAGGAACTGAAGGTTGTTCTTCAAATTTTCGGAGGCTCTCAGCTGCCTTCTTCAGGAAGGAGTGTTACACCATTCTGGTTGTGGAGCTTCGACCGCTGCACGGCTAGTAGCTCATAAACAATCAACACTGCACCAGGCCACTAACTTTCTCACTTCCTACCGGCCATCCCCACTTTCACGAGACCATGTGAGTATGTATGAGCATGCTTTTGTATATATATGCATACATATGTGTGCGAGTATGTCTGTGCATGTTTAAATGTACATGTATGTTCAAGCATATAATGATGTATAGGTTCTTTGTATAAATGATCACTATGAGAACCTTTCCTATGCCACGACCTTCCCTTGAGAGAGAGAAAGTTGTGCGATTGTTTATGGGCTACTAGCCATACGGTGCACGGAATGGTGTTACACTCCTTCCTGAAGTAGGCTGAAAGCCTCTGAAAATTTGAAGAACCACCTTCAGTTCCTTATGTGACACCACACTTCACTTTCAGGTAAGCCACAACCTATCTCTCTGTCCTTTCCATACCAATATTGCAATTATATATATATTCAAACTTGGATAGAAATAAATAGGAGGATGGCGCTTTATGTGAATTCATATGCTTGGGAGAAGAATTACACACATAGAAAAGCATATGTTCAAAGAGGATGGAAGAAGAAGGAAAGACTGAAAATATTTGACCCAGACGGGACTTGAACCCATGTATTCTGCTCAATCCTCCTATTTATTTCTATCCTTCCTCACTATTCAAGTTTGAATGTGACTTAGTCACCAAATTAGTTCCAATTCCTTAATGGATTCTCCTAATATTGTGTGTGTGTATATATATATATATATATATATATATATATATATATATATATATATATATATATATATATATGGCACAAGCTTTTTCAAAGCTTTTTCAAAGCATTTTCTGAGGATTCTGAATAATTTTGATAAGTGCAGCATAAATTTATGGTATAGAAAATGGAATTTTTATGAAATTAAGGTGACCATCATTTTATTACAAACCTATACATCAGATTATTTTCTTTTAATTTGCAATCAATGGACATATAACCAACAATAATATAAAACACTTAATAATTCTACACCTCATTTACATTTTTTACAGTAATAATTTTTTAAATAAATAGTAACCCATTAACAGAGAAAGAAGAACAGTAAACACAAGCTGACACACATTCTAAGATAAAGATGTAGCATATTGTAAGTACCCTTACTAAAGCAGAAATATTTGCATTATCATGACAACATTGTGTGTGCAGCATAATATTTTCGTTTAAAGAAATAAATATAAACCAAGTCAAATTTGTTTAAGTGTATTTAGATAACTATGTTGTAGCATCAATTAAACTGATATTTTACCCAGAAAAAATTCATGTTCTCTGATAAAGTAGTATGAAATTAGAGCCATTGATACCATATAAGTTTAAACTCCAATGGTTGAAAAATTCATTATAAGTTTAGTTATGAACCAAAATAGTTATATAAATTGTGCTGGTAACATATATACAAGTGTATTAAAGTGTCCATAGTTAATGTTGAAATTATGTAAAAAATAATAATTTCAATTATACACATTTTATGATTCTTTCAAGATTACAGCCACAATTCACATATGAACTTTTGTATAAAATGAACACACCTAATTGCAAAGACACAAAGAAAATTCTCATTTACAGAAGTTAGAAACATTTGACCCAAAAATGGTTAATGCTGGATTGAAGGTGACTTGTGACGACGATGATCATAGTTTACTAGCCGCCTCCCAACAAGGTACTTGTCATTCTTTATATGCTCATAGAGCTTACGGAATTGTCGTATCTGAAACATAAGTATATATTAAAATTAAAAATCAGTACTGAAGTAAAAATTTACTGCTATTAATAACATATGATAAACTAATTTATAAAAACATTTTATTAATATAACTAAATAGTCATGAGTCATAAAAGTAATTATGTTCATTGTAAAAAAATATTAAATTCACAACAATGTTTTTTCCTGTTCCGGAAACTTATCAGGTACCACAATTTTTAATAATTTTGTAACTTTAATTACAATACAATGCAAAAACACGATGTTTCAATGATTGCCTGTGCCATGGAACACTATGGTCTATTCTTGAACTTGTAAAATTCTGACAACTCAGTCATAAAGCAGACTTAGTGGAGAAATTGACTCTTCTGTACTATTTAGTATGGTAAAACAAATAAATATTAAAATAGCTACAAATCAAGGCGTCAACTCATGCTCAAAGAAGTAAATAATGTTTATTTTAATTGAAGAATAATGTGTTATGTATTGTATTTATATACTCACAGCTTGAAAGACATCAGAATGTAAACATGTTTTAAAATTGCAAAATTATGTTAATTGCTGGATTAACTTAAGTGACAAGTTTCCAGGTTAATTATGTACAGGATTTTAATTGTATATACTCTAATACTTATGTAACAACAAATAATCTTAATATAAAAGCTTTGTTTAATAAAAAAAAAGTTTTAACTTGAAAAAAGTCAACATAATCCTCAAGTAATTATTTGTAAAATACTTAGAGTAGTTAAAAAAATTTTGTACAAAAACACAATTCCAATTTTTTAAATAACTAAATCTATCAATAATATTTTATACAAAAAATTGTATTATCACCTGGAAGATTATTATGAAAGCTGTTAATGAAAGCAACAGCAAACATGGATATAGCCGTCTGGCAATAAGGTTTTTCAGCTGAGGGCTTGTTACAATTAGTGGAATAATGCCATTTGCCACAACGTATGGTACAGCCAATGAAAGTCCCAAACACGCAATCACAGGTGCTGCTAACTCCCTCATAACAAAGCCAAGATCCATTCCACGGACACCTTCTCGATATGCACGCTCAATTGCCCTTCGAATTTGCCAATCAGGGCCCATCATTGTTAAAGCACAAGCAATTTTTGTGTATAAAACTCCCAGAGCCCAATCTTGCCAAACAAAAAGTATAGGAGTTTGATCCAGTGGAACTCGAAGAGGTATCACGACAACCTTTATTGAAAAAATGCAAAGGAATTAATCCAGTTAATTTAAAGAAACACTTACTCTTTATTTTTGTGACAATAATGTAAAAGTAGTGGAATTTCAAACAAAAATAAAATATACTAATTCATAATTCTGCACTATTTTTGACAATGTTTACTCATTTAATCATAATCAAAATATTCTAGTCTCTTTGTAATTGTATTGTATGACGGCAATCTGAGGAAGTTTCAAAGACTTAAAATTACCCATTCCAATAAAGAATTGTTTCATATTAAAACTATATATAAAATATATATTCACAAACTTATCACAGCCCTAACTTTTTCAGTTATTACAGAACATTGATGTGGTTCAATAATTCGGTTGTTTTCAAAACTTAATATTTATCTACATCAAACATCAGCGAACCTTGAGCCACTAAGAGCTTCTTTTAGTGGGTTACAAATGTGATAATCTGAAGGTGCCTGATCTAGGGAAGAGGAGGAATGGGGCAAATAGCTAAACTTCAGGTCTTTTGATAGTATCTAATGTGACTCTACGAGTTCGTAGCCTTGTGTTGCTATGCAGCAACAGGATACCACTAGACACCAGTCCACGCTGCTTTCTCAAAACGGCATTTTTCAAATTTTCACAGATAAGGTTTGCGTACATTGAAAATTTTGACCTCTCAGCATGTAATAATATTCAACAATTGCTCCATTACGGTCCCAAAACAGTCAGCATGACTTCATTCAGTTTGCAACGTTTTGGCTTTTGAAGATGAAGAAGTTGCCACTCTGTTGAAGCTCACTTTCGTTCAGATTTATAAAAATAACAAAGTACAAACTTTGTCGAAGTTTTACATTTTTTATACAATTTTTCCAGTTATTTATTGAATGGACCTTAATACAATACTTATAAGGTATAACATCACAGCTTTTTTAATTTATTGCATTCTAAATACATAGCAAAAATCACACAAGAATTATTAAACTCACCAGTTCTAGCAGCAGCCCAAATAATAATGGTACCAGGCCCAAAAGTATAATACATGCAGCTGCAGCTCGAGCACCCAACATGAACCATTGCTTCAAACGACTCAGAATGGCTGCTCTTCCTTGTGGAAGCCAACTCAAAGCTAGTGCAGCAGCACGTGCCATTAACCAACATAAGTAAGTACCAGCAGCTGCAGTATACAGCTCATGAACACGCATCTCTACTCCTTTCCGTGGCACTTCTGTCTGAGATGTTGGGTATGGGACAGGTTGTGGTAGGCAAAATGCAGTTACCTTCCGTCCCAGCCATACTGGGAGTGTGAGAGCTATGAGACTGGCTACTACAAGTGTTGCACAGACACATATCAATAGTCCTACCAGTCTTGCTGCAAACCACTGTGGCCTTTCATATGGTTGGAACCCAGACGGTGTGTCTCTTTGCAATAGTGCTTGATGTGCTGCTCCTAATCCTCCACCACCTGCACCTGGAGCTTGTGGAACATGGTCAGGGGCAGGCTGGGGAATTGTATGAGCATTTTGTTGTTCATCACCAAGAAGATATGAACGTAAGTCTAGTAACCATGCCACAGCTCGGCACCAAGCTCTAACTAAACCTTTCAACCACGTTCGAGTTTGAGACTGTTCCAATAGTGCTGGTAGAATAACCTAAAGAAAAATATGTAACATTTAATAGAAATTGCATACTAAATATGTTTTGGGAAAACAACTGAAGGTTCAACATAATTATAATTTTAAACCATAGCCCTTCTGTTTACTCATTGCTATGTAGTAATAACACACATAGAATGAATTATAAGACACACAATTGTGTAAGATGAGTACAATAAATATTTACGTATGCAGAAAGATATAACAGGTCATTCTGTAAGGTATGGAGTAATAAGGAGTTCTGTATCCAATAAAGTGATCTGAGAATTATTTGTAATTTTGTATAACACTAAATTTTGTTACTCACCCATTTTATGTTGCCTCTATTACTATATGTCTCTAAATTCAGCATTGAAAAACATTTTGCAATTAAAATATTTCAGTTCTAAGAAATAATCAAATATAACTAATTAAGAGTAAATGTTGTGAAACCCCATTGTGGGTACAATTAATTCTAAAATGATAAAAAAAATTAATCATAGTTGAAAAACAGCATAACTATTTAATTTGAACCTTCTATAAAACTAAACTACACCAAATTATTATAAGCTTGGAACCATATAGACTCATTCATATTCATAAAAATAACTAATGAACATGTGCTTGAATTAAAATTGATTTTTTAATTCATTAAACAGATTTTATATTCATGATAACAATCTTCATAATACTTTTTAATGATACAAGGTTCACTATTTTCCTTTAAGGTCACCATTCAGATGATTGATTGACTCCTAAGTTATGGAATCAAACAATCTAGGAAAAAATTAACTAGACACACTGCAAAAGTAGAATAGAATAGTCTTTTAGAGCTTTAAGGATCATTAATAAAACCTGTACTCTTGCATATAAATGCAAATTGTCCTCATGCAATTAACAGGAGCCAGTATTATACAAGGCTTTTGTAAATAATTGGGGACATTTTTGGGATAAACCACCAGAACGTTTGCTTCTTTCGTAAATACGTATGCACTTATTTTGTCATAAGTTATGGTGAGAGAAAAACATTGATTAGATTACCATTAGATGATGGGTGAGGCATAAATGCAATATGGTGTCTCAGAACCCATATATCATGAAATTTAACAATTTGGAAAAGCAATAACAATGTGAAAATCTAATAGATTGCACTAAAATTCAATAAATGGACAAAAGAATGAGTCCTCATCCACAACTGGATGTTTTAATTTCATCTCAATTCAAAGTATGACATAAAAACAACATGAAATTGTAACAAGCATTTTATATGAAAAGTACATATTTAATGTGTTTTTCAAATATAATTTACATCCAGCTAATAATTGTTTTTGTGGCCATATTGATGTAAGTATTTTGTACCAATTTTTGGGTTTTTAGGCCGTGGTTTGTTCTGGGCAACATTTTGCTCGATAGCTCTGAGCATTTTTAAGTCTAGGCCAAGGCTGTCCCCTCTCTGTCCATGTGGTTTATGTTGTAGAATTTCTTTATTTGCTCAGGCATGTAGCCCAGCTAAGCGATAATCCATATATCCATTACCCCAGTTGATGTTGTTGGGGCACTTGAATATTTCTAAGCCTTTGCATATTTCCTGGGTCCAATGAGATCCGGCAAGAACGCCAGAACAAAATGTCACCTAAATACTCAAAAATTGGTAGAAAATACTGACATAATTTATATCCAATTATTTCTTCCCATGATAACTATACTGATATATGATAAAGCAATAAAACTACTACCTGGAGTAGCAGCAATTCCAAAGAAAGTTCATTAACTTGGGATTCAGTTTGTAAAGCCACTGTGTAAGGAAGGAAACGGGGCCAAAGAACTCTTAGTATACGGACTGGTAACCACAACATCAACAATACTGCTGTCCCAAATACAATTGCAGAAGCAAGTAAACGGCGCACATGGCGCAATATTGGCAGATGAATCATTTCCTAAAAGAACAAATTAACACATTACAGTGCGAGTTTTTACAAATATGCTAATTAAAATCAAAATTATATTCATCATCTTGCAATAATTTAAAACAGGCTCTGATATGTTACGTTATTTGAGCATTTATACAAAATATAATAAAAACTATTAGTGTACTATTAAACAATTAATTATAAAATTACTAAAACTCTTAAAGGACATCCTTGTCATCTTACCTGTATAGGGCTAAATTCAGGATCATTTAAATTTCTTAAAAACCACAAAACTCCAGGACGTAATACTTCACGTAGAAGAAGAATGAAAGAAGCAAAGTAATAAACATATACCATCCCCACTAGCCAATGTATAAACATTGATGTTCCAGGTGCAACACGAAAACTTGACTCACGATCTCTTAGAGTAGCGTCAAACATTGAAAGTGAGCAAATATCTAGCCACCAACCACATATAAGAGGTAGCACACCAATTTCTACGACTGATAGAAGTGATACCTGTAACAACACTAGAATTGTACTCTACATAAAAGTAGAAAAACTTTATAATGATAGAAGTTAGAAGAAAAAAACAGTAACATCAAAAAATAAAAAACAGGCTGGTGTTGTCATGTATGACAGGAAACATAGACGCACTGTCAAATTAATTAATATGGACAGGAAAGACGGTGGATGTCTTACCTAAAATTGAAAGTTGGTGTCTCCACACCACATAGCATGTCAAATTTTCAAAGGCCTATAGCCCCCTTTCGGAGGACAGAACAGGAGTCCACGTTGTGATGGCTAACTGCACACTTCTCTTCACCTTGAGAAAAATTGCAGAGTCCAGCTACAACTATAATCAGTCCTACTGTCCGTAGGAAGGGGGCTTAGACCCTAAAAAATTTGATATGTTTAGCAATGACAACTGTAGATTTAAGGTGTCAGGTGTCTGTACCTCCTTCCTGTCCAAATGAGCTACTTAATTTGACAATGTTGCATTATTCTTACATATATCTACAATTCATATAAAAATTAATTAAAGTTCAATTGTGCACAAAATTTTGAATGATCTTAGAAGGAAGAGTTTTCTGTATCAATTCACTTCAGGACACAATTCATACACATTATTTAAAAATACAAAAATTTTGACACAAATTATGTTTTGATAATTGATGATAAACTTCTTGAACAAGAAAAAATCATAAACAAATAAAAAAATTGCATAAAATTAAGTTTAAATATGTTGATTGTGATAAGTACATTATGGACGAAGCATCAGCAAGTAAATGCATTCCATATGTACTTGAGTAATTTGACATTACTACTGTAATCTCAAATTGAAACTAATAATTTTAGTACATAAGGACAGAAAATTTCATACCTTAACAACAACATAACACAGCCCTAGAACTCTCTTAGAACGCCTAAGTCCTAGAACAGATGCCAAAGCATGTAGCACAACTAATCCAAGTCCAATAACTACATATCCACTTAAGGTTGTCACAAGGCCTTCAAATCTAGAGGCAGATGCTTGTTGCTGTAGACCAAAACCTACTACAGCAAAATGCCCAATATGATATGGGCAAAAAGCAAAAACCAAAATGAAGAGTGCATTTAGTGAAACAACCCAAAAAACATGTTCAAGAAAAACAAGGGAACCATCAAGCCCTAATAAGCGTTCCCAAGTAAGTTCTTCTGCTGCTCGGTCCCATTCAATTGGATTCCAATTTCCTTCATCTGCAGCTGGATTTGCACCCTGTTCTTCTCCTTCTCCTGCAGCATTTTCTAACAGATCTGCTGGAGCATCAAGTTCAGCAGCTGCTACAGCAGGTGGCAAAACTGCTCCTCCTAGGATAGCAGCAATCGGTAAAGCTTCCTATAACAAACAAAGTCAGATTTCTAAGGCTTAAAATATTATAAGTATTTCTAAGATTTTTGTAAAATAAAGAAAATCCATTCCTGTGCTTTGAATCACAGTTCAAACATGCTGATGATTATTGCTACTGTGAAAACTGAATTAAGATTTCACAGTAGAAATGGTAGCAATGTTTATAGTTTCCTAAGTTCTGATAGTTTGCATTTTCTTTTCATATGAACAACTTATTGTTCATTCTATGGTACCATCCTGATGTTGAGTACAGTAGGAGGGAGGTCTTGTCTTCTACTGTGGCAAATAGCCACTCGTTATATAATTATTGAACTTGTGTGTGTGTACACTCATTATGCCTTATTAACGGCAGGTCAAAAACACAGGTTACACTCTCACATTTAAAACATATACACAATTCATTTGGTGATCCATTGTATTAAGAGATCATAATTAGAAATAAATTATTACAATGAGCTTTTTGCCATTGAAAGAAATGGAAAATTTGGTCCGATTGTCCAAATAAATGCAGTTTTCTACTCAAGCTTCATGTTTCATGCATTTACATTATTATAGTTACATTTTAATTTAATGATCAGTATATCAATTATTTCTGAAGACTTTTCATATGTGTTCTATTTTTGATATTTAATTTAATACTTAATTTTGGCTGTTATGTGGCTATTATGTAATTTATGTAATTATCACATAGTATATTTTAACTCAGATGTACATTTTTATAACATTATGAATCACCTCTAATAAGGGCATTGTTGAATCTTGATTTAAAAAAGGAACTTTACTTTTACATGTAGGCTACTTATAGGTCTGACAATCTATGCATCATGTTTTATAATAATAAAAGTGCCTTATAAATATTGCCAAAGTTTCTCCCTTTTTTCTTTTTTCTCTCTCTTTGTTGAGTATCCACTAATTTTCTTCATTTTACATGTTTACTCAGACAATGGAATATCTGAAAAATACTTCTAACAAGGTTTAAATTACTGAAATACTAATACAAATAAAATATTAACAATCACTCAATATCAATTTGTTTCTTAGCTCCCTACATATAATTAATACGTAATTTGTCTTATGCACTTTCTAAATCAAAAAATATTTTGTGAATTTCCATAACTTCAACTTGAACTTTCTCACTTATTTTTTAAACCTAAAAATCTCTCTAAAATAGATCATAAAAAATAATTTTTGATCTTTCTTTCTCTCTTCCCAGTAATAAATTAGTCTACCATCATTTAATGAATTATTGAACTACTTAATTGTGGTTCACTAATATATAAGAAAGCTAGGAGTTTTCTGGTGTAAATTATGAATCAATCTGTATTGGGTTTCCAATTGGGTTAAGTATTTATTAATACATAACATTTTGATTCTGTGCTCTGCAATAATCATTATCAGCTGGATTGTGTTACAATTATATGTATTTACAATTAATTGAAATCTGTAAATGCAAATAATTTAACAATAGTAACCAGAATCTACTTGAAGATGATAACAGTCCACACAATTGAAACCTAGGTTAGTAAATATTTAACCTGGTTGGAGACCTAAGACTGTTATCCCACTAATATATATTTATAAGATCATGAAATAAATATTTTCTTTCCATGTCTTATATAAATTTTATCTGACTGAAAATCATCCAACAAAATACATAGTTTATAGTCATTACTAAAGATACTGCTTTTTATACTCATTCTAATACCAGCAAAATTCAAAGAATTTTGATGGCAATAAACTAATGGAAGTATATTATTAAAAATAATGACAAATAATTATATACTAAATATGGAACAGGTTGAGTTTGATAGCACTATCTCAATGATATACCTCTTACCCCACCCCTTGCACGCCACGCCTTTAAATATCATACTGCCTTCTTCCTGGTCAAACTTATGATGCCACACCCTGTTACAAGGCAACTTACAATCATGAAAAAATGCATGATGGATGTTAGCCATTTAATGTACTTACATGTCCAGAGAAATTGTATGGGTGGAAGGCATTACAGTCAAAGCAGCAGCAACATCTGAATTAAGTCATGTCAGGTCTGCCAAAAGAATTCACAAGTATTTTGGAAAAGTAAAATGTGATCCAGTAAATCAGGATCCACACCTAATAAATTTATAAATGAATAACAATTATTCATCACACTTACTTCGTAACACACAAGAAAAAGTAACGCCCTTGCCACATTTGAAAGTCTTTGTCAAAAGGCCCACATGAAACTGAAAATGAAGTAGTCTATCATTATTAATTAAGTACATCAGAAGCTTCCTATTAAATATGCTCCACCCACACCATGAAGCCCACAAATTACCTCTCTCATCTATAAACTAATTAATTTCTTAAATTCTTTGAAACTTTCCTTCATGATGTACACATTCAAACTCAATAGAAAACAGCATGTTATGACACTCCAAGTCAGGGCAACTTTTACTGGACAGTAAAGTCAGGAATAATGATTACCTTACCAGAAATCAAGGGTCGCCGCCACGATTTTTAAGCAACAAACGCCAATTCAGAGTAAGAAATGATTGCAATAATTTATTACTTAAAAATTATGCAGCTTGGTACAAATAGTAATTATATTGACATGAGGCTTTGTCAACATAATTGATATGAACAGTAAAGTGAGGGCCAGTGTCTCAATTTGTGAAGTTTTCAGAATTATGTGCTTACAATTTGACATCATATGATGATGTGCAAGATGATTTGTAAGTGTTAAAGGAAGGAAACATTCTGCGAAATAGTATGAACGTGACATCATCTCATCCCATTTGGAGATCATTCAGTCAACTCAAGGCTGCAACATTCAGGAGAAGTAGAGAGAGGTAGAGAATACAATGGGGCAGGATTTGCTGTAATAGAGTATGACATGGAGGTGGTGCTACCCAACTCAACTTTAGCCCTAAACACAAATGACTTAACACAAAATTGTGCTTTTTACACTCTATAATATTGAAATGATAAAATTATTTACTTTGTCACATGTTCATTTTATTAAAAATGTTCCTGTGTCACTCAAAATGAAAACACTTTATCACAATGTAAATCTTAAATAATATTAAATTAAATAACTACCTGCTCCAAAACATTGTTGTTATCTGGGGGTGCAGCATTTGCAGGTGCTGCAGGTTGATCAACTGGTGGTGCAGGATGGTTATTATCCCTTTCTAACCACTCAGGACCTCCTCCATGTAGAATTTGTTCACGTAACCACACTAAGCCAATAAAGGCAAATAGAGTACAGGTGACTACTATGCATCCATGAAAAACATCTGATGCAATATTGTCTGTAGAAAACATATCTAATGGAAGAGTGAGTACCTAGGAAAATTTCAAATTTATTTATTATTACATGTAGAATAGACAAAAACATTTAAACACAAAAATTAGGTGGAATTGGTGTTGATACAAATAAAATTGCAATTGTCTTTAAAAATTATATGTAAGACAATATAGAACAAATATGATCACTGAATAATTAATAGTAATTTCATTAGACTTGGTATATTATTGAAAAAGTACTGATAGATAAGACAACATTTAAACTGTGAATAAATCAGAAGATGTTAAGTTTACTTAATGTCCATAATTCAATACCTTGTTTACTTATATCTTAAACAGAAATAAGTTTATGATTTTATATGTGAACCTAAACCCAACAAAAATTGGAATATTTATCAAGACAAGTTTATGAAAAATGTCTACAGATACAAAACATTGTGTCAGGTTAATTTTAAGCACTAAAATTTTGGACATTTAAAAACTAACAATTCTTCACTGATAGTGTTTTAATCAACTTTGGAAACCTGCAAACATGACATTTTGAGTAAATTTTAATAAATAAAATCTCACCGAATCAACAGATCCAGTAAACAGACATCTGTATATGCGACATGCAGTTAAAGGAACAACTCCCAACCAAGCTACAGCCACTAAAGTGTAGTGTAGCCAATATTTCACTGCAGTAAAAACGCTTGAAAGTAATCCACCAGCAACATCTCTCAATGGTAACCTTCTGGGCATGTCAGGAGAATATATGGGTGTAAAAGAAAATCGGTGCCCACAAAGTTCACAATATTCCTTTCTGCTATATCGCATCCATTGAGTTAGACACTCTTGGTGTATCCACTTTATGCTTCCAGTGCAAATACATGGATGAAATAGAGGTCTTTCGGGTACTCCCTCGGAACGACATACGCGGCAAATATCTGCACCCTGTAAGTCTTCCATCGTTTTGCCTCTCTTTTACCCCTAGATTTAAATCACATTAAACTGTAAAATAAAAATAGAGGATTAGTTGTGAAGAATTTCATGTAAATATTATATTTTATTGCATAAATGATATGAAGGGATTTTCAACATTTTGACAAGATTAAAAAATTCACAGCTGAATATGGTAGGATTTTTCATCACATATTGATAGGCGTTTTCTATTAACATAACATTCAATTGATACTGATCACATATTAATTTTACTTAAAGTATGACACTTCGAATTGTGTGTGAACAACCACCTGCAATAATCAAGGAAAAAGCTTTGTCACAGTGCATCTCAGAAACGATAAAAGTTTGCTCTCGATTTAAGCTGTTGACATTTCCATCGTGGACACGGGATCATGTTTAATATGACACATAATGTTTCCTTTGCGGCACTGCTGGCATTAAAAGCAGAAAACGTATAATAACTACTTCATAAAATTCAGGAAGACAGTATGTCGCAATTCTTTTGGCAACATTGTGGTGTACTGTCTACTGCTACTTTCAAACTTTGGGTGAACATATCTTCAAAAGGTCTTTGCATTTTCATTTCTTGATATTACTCGACAAAATCTGGACAACATTTTGAGAATCAACTATGTTTAATTTCTTATAGGCTATTGAGTCGGCTTGGATTATTATCAGCTCTAATTATCTTTTACTTGAGATATAATTAAAGTTATTAATTATTTCAGAAAAAGTGGTAGAATCCAAAGAAGAAATGAATTTTCGAAGCAAAAAGAGGTTTCTGACTGTCTGGGAAGCCGAAACACCTAAGAAATGAACCTTCTTAGTTCTTCTTTCATCTAGGAGTTAAAAATTACGAAGTTTTCTACAAGTTAGAGTAAGTCCGAGGCTGTTTACGGACACACTTCCATGAACTAATAATGCTTTGTCTTGTAGATCAGCATCTACGTTTAGTTTTTCTTTCGCTTCCGGATTTTATCTATGTTTGCAGAGTATTTTGACGAACATTGTACTCAAGGAAGAAGCAACTACAAACTTTTAGAGCATTAAAGTTGCTTTAATAAAATGAAACTGTCGAAATACTGATGAAAAGGTTGGAAAACACGAATATAGTTTATCATCGGTACTTATTATAGAATACGTTGAAGAGAAATGAAATAGTAAAAGTAAAGTTTTCAAGACTACCGAATTACAGGTGGTGCTAAAATTGGTAGAATATGTACTATCGAGCAAAAAAAATATTAACCCATTTGCCAATAAAACTGATTCTGGGTGAATGGAAGAAATGAAAAAAAATAATACATTTTTGGCATAATTGAAAAAAATTAAATGTAGGTTGACACAAGAAAATACCGCATTATTTAAGTACGAATCCTATTAGTTAATATAATTAGTATTACAAAGGAGGATTAGAAATTATTAAACGAATATGGACTACAATATTATGTAGAAATCAGAATTAAGAGAGCCGGAAAATATGAAAAGCAAAGACTTCAGAGGTTTTCGAAATATTGTTCTACGGAAGTACGTCTAGCATTATTTAACATATCAAATAAGGAATCCGAAAAATTTTCAAGGCAAAAATTTTGACATACTTCATCCAATACGAAGATCCGTTAAGTTAATGGGACTAGAATTACATTTCGGCCCTGATTGCAGTTAGAAGCAGTCAAAATTTTTCTGTTTAATGAATTATATACCCATTCGATTATTATTTTGTTAATTATATGCAACTTTAGGGGTTCATGATCATAGAAGGGATCGTTTCGTGTATTATATGTTAATTAATTTAATAAATTCCTGATTTATGACCATGTTACATTAACTTTAAATATTCTACCTACTTTTGATTTATAATGAACTATAGCTATATTAACAGTTTATAGAGATTAATCATATTATTTTACTACAACAAATTTGAGATTTTGTAATCGGTACGTTCTCTTATAAGGTTTAGATGGAAAGCCTCCAATAAATCAGTCAAATATTCAGTGGAAAACATTTAATTGTGTTCGGTACAAAATCTACTTCTCAATTTATGAACAGCTATAAAAAAACTGATTTAAAGTCATATGATTTCTGCAGTTGATAAGTATTACTATTTATAAAAAAATACAAACCAGTCGATAAAATACTACTATTGTTGACAGAACTAACGTTTTATAAATCGTATTCTGATGATACTAGACAAATAAAATTTACGTATAGTGTAAAAGCTATTATGTAGAAAATATTTAACTTTTGTAACTAGTAATTAAAATTGAAATAGTTCTGGAATTTTAAAGTTAAGTAGACTTGTGAATAAATCAACCTATTTAGCTTAAATGAGTATTTCTTGTCTCCATGGTTTGTCACTCAAAGAATAAATGCTGGATATGTTCGAAATCCCTTGAAAAAACAAATCAATATGCAGCGGAGATAAAAATTAGAAGCAGAAGAATTCAACTAGTTTTTTTCAGCATATTTAATAGTTAAAGTTGCTATAATTTAATAAAGTTCTCGATTTAGAATTTATACTTTCAATTATCATCATGCAATTTCCTAGGGCTTTGCCTGCTTTATCTAGGAAACTCTGCTCAAAAGCAACATTAGCTTTACAACCAGAGTCAAGATTGCTCAATTCGTTTACCGTTCAAAACATACAAGATTTCAACGATAAAGTCACAAATAGTAAACTACCTGTTATCGTGGATTTTTTTGCTTCGTGAGTATGAAGGTCGATACCTATGTTAATATTATTTTTAAATCAACAGACAACAAAATTAAGTGACATTTACATTTATGTAACTCTTGTTTCTAAGTAGTAGAGGAAGTTTTACAATAGGATTGAGAAAATGTAACAAAATATTTACGAAATACAACAGGTATCAGACGTAACTAATTCGCACACGTGAAATTAATACGAGTAAGTGTCACGTGTTATATATTGTGTGTTAGTTCTTAAGTTCGGTGATTGAAAACGTTTGTTCTTTATGAAATCATTAATACAATGTTCATGTCTATTTTTAACAATAAGCTATAAATATGATTTTAAAGTTACATATTACTTTTTCATTTCTAAAATAAAAGTAAGTAGACACGTATGTTAAGTTTCCTAGTCAGAGTATTTTGCACTAATAACGAGAATATGCTAATTTCGATAAATACATTAACTCTAATTTTGGCATACAATTAAATTACTAAATATTTTAAAGCTGCAAAAACTCTGAAATAGCTTCTAATTATCATTATTGACCTGCATGATTATGATTTATTTACTTGTTAAAATAAATGAATGGTGAACATGTTTTATGTTCAATACGAAGGACATAGAATATTTTCCCATTTTTAAATTTTTTTATCAATAATTAAGTAATAACGATTTTGGATGCTCCTAATTTTTTAGGCATCTCGTGAGCGCTTTTAATTAACCGAAGTATTTTATGGTAGCAAATTTTAGGCATTACTAGAAAAAAATTACTTTCGATCTGTCGTCATTTTTAAGCAGAGGTTTTTACGGACATATTGTTCGGTAACATATTCTCGGTGTGTTTTGACAAATACTTGCAAACATCGACGATAAGCACACTCTAAATAGTGTGTCCACGACTTATCTATCTTTGAATTCTAGAAAAATCACGTATAATGTTTTGTAGATAACAGAAGTCAAAGGTTGGAGGCGTAATATGACGTAACAAGTTGTTATAAAATAAGTTTACTTGCTTATTTCCACTGTTGGGTTATTAAAAACGCTGGAATTATTTCACAAACGTAATTGAAGTTGGTTCTTATACAAAAGTATTTTGAATGAATGACCTGCGTCGTAGCGAATATCTTTAATTCCGAATGGTTTCCACTCAGCTTATATGCCAACTATTCACCGGGAAATACCCCGTGCCTTGGTTATTTTTATTTAATATATTGTCCCATATGTTACCTTTTTGTTTTAGCGTACTACTTTTCTTCGTGCTATAGACATACCGCACAGTAGGTTGTGAGATATAGCAAGTCGGGACGGATGCGCAGTAGAAATGAAAATGTGGAGGGGAGCAATATCGTCAGTTCAGAACTCCTCCTTGCGGAAGACCTGGAACTACGCCACTATCATTCTTAAAAACATTAATTATATTCTTAGAACGGAATATACAGACTGCAGTAAGGTCTTTTTATCACACACTGTACTTATCTCTCAACTTTTATTGGTCTACAACATACCCTGAATGTTTTCAGTATAGTTTTTACACTACCAAGTTGCTGTAACAAATTTTTGTGATAAACTGAGCTCCATCCTACCCCCACTACAATTACAGGGCAGTGGACCAAAACATATCTTATTTTGACATGACTTGCAAACTATACTTGGTCACACCTTTTGAACTCATTTCTGTAAGGAATTATTTATGAGAAAGAAATATATTTTTATTTTTTGTAGGCAATTCTACCACAAAGTTAGTTTCATATTTTGAACTATGAAGGCTATCATTCACATCACATATTTGCAGACTGTAGATGCTTATTAATTTAAAATGATTCAATTCAGTCATATCACTCTAGGCTCTTGTGCTTTTTAGTTTTCTTAGCACCCGAAGAAAGACTTCCAGAAATTGGTGGTATTTATATCAACACCTTTTTTTGTCTGTATTTGGCTATCTTACATTTCCTATTAAATTCCAAACTAAATCCAGAACTTAAAACTTGACATTGTTTTTGGCCAGTCAAATGTTTCTTCGTACATTTCTTGTAGGACAATCCAATATCACTTGAAGTCTAATAATAGAAAGAATTTTTTTTAAAAAATTTCAACTCATTAAACTAGTCATGCTAGCAAAACAAATGAAATGATATGAATACATCAGGTTAGCACAATATTTGTTTAAAAAATTTCATTAGTCATATTCACAAAACAATGTCTTCAATTGAGATTTGTTGTAATTTATTGCTTCAACATTCATAGGTAGTGGCTTAAGTTTATTTTATTCATTTGGATATCAAAATGAAGTTGAAAAGTTCTTCAAAAAGTTAAAACTTCATAACATATTTATTTTAATTCACGTGTAGCTTCATATAATATATTAACACAATTGTTTTGTGACTCAGTTGGTGCAGCCCTTGCAAGACATTACAACCTCGTCTTGAGTCTGTAATTGCTGAGAAAAAAGGGAAAATCCTGTTAGCAAAGGTAGATGTTGATGAAAACACAGACTTAGCCATGGATTATGAGGTAATTGATGGTAGATGATTTTTTTTCTTATAAATATTTTTTTAATGTAAGTGGCACAGCATTGAATAAAAGTAGGACAAGGCCAAATTGACATGATTAATAATATATATTGTAATGCATATAATATAATGCATTGGATTGAAGGCAGCGCACATGGCGTGAAGAGAATGCGAGGGAAAAGGAACCGCGGGTCCTGTCACGAGGTGACAAGACGGAGCGGTAAGACATTTGTTTGCGATGAGTGCTGGTGAGCGGCAGAGAGGAAGCCGTAATTTATAGACAGAGTGTGACGATGCGACAATTAAGTCTAAGGAGGGCGGAAGGACTCCAGTAGCCTATTGATTTAGGAAACGGCGAGAAGAATTTGTAGGGCAGAACGTGGGCGAGCAGATGTTCCAAAAGGGGCTATGTTAGAGCAGGCTTTTGTCCCTAACGAATGACCTGACAAGTGCTTGGGACTTGCAAGAAAAGATTTTGTGCGAGTTGGACAAAAGAGAGCAGCTGACAAGTCCTGAGTAATTGCGGGGGGCGAGGTACAGCAGATGCAAGCGTGTATAATGGAGCAATTGCTTGGGATGATGAGGGTCCAGGCACTTGTTGACCTAGGATTTGGAGAAATTAGTATCGCGCACTTGTGAGCGGAGAGGTCCAAAGACAAATTGGACCTGTCACGATTATCGGGGTTCGGAGAGCGGAAGGACTCCAGTGGCCGGAATGAAAATTAGAGTAATGGGATGCTGTCACCGCGCCGTTGCAACGAAACTTAGCAAAAAGTGAAAAACAAGGGGGGCTAGGGGTATATATATGGGAAATCACCTATTGTACGGACAGTTGGAGTTCGTGTGGGAGAAGAGACAGTTGGCAGTTAGCACAGGAGAAAGACGGAGGACGCAGCGAAGAGTTGGACAGTTAGATAGACAATTAGCGTGGGAGAGGAGATAGAGACAGTCAGCAAAACTAAAACAGCTATGAACATTTTTTAATATACAGAAGCTCGATCTGTATGAGTACGAGAATTTGACCTGTCTTCGATGGTAGGCGACCTGCATGCAGCAAACGACGTCAAGGAGTGGCACAACGAACACCTGGAATATTTCGCTGTATATGGAGAACCAGATATCGGCGAACCAGTGATATTGTGTTAGAGTCAGTGAGTGAATATCAGGGCTATAAAGTGTGTGTCTAAAGAACGAGTCGAAGAAAACCTGAGAAACCGTAAGTTGGAATGTACAATATTAACAAATGTAAACGTTATTAAAGGATAACAGTCAGATCTCGTTCTCTTCTTTTGATAATAAAGTTAGAAGCAAGCTATAGGTTTAGTTTATTAATAAATTTGGTAAATACTTGTGTTTAATTTAAAACGTAAATGTTGGGTCTTTTTAATAGTTTCATTCTGTCCGTTGTCAAATCCAGTAGAGCAAGAGTTTCATATTATAATGTTAAAATAGTAAAATCAATTGTAAATTCTTTTCATGTTAATAAATTTATTTGTTGTTTATAAAAATTATCCTTTTTATTTATATGCCTTTATGTGGTTATTACATTTTGGCTACCACAACGGTGGACAAAGATAGGAGTCTTTTATTTGTTTATTACAATATATATATACACACACACACATGTAGAATGATGAAAATACGGTGGATGAGTTGTGTTTGAAGAACTCTCAAGGGGCATAAATTGTTATTAAACCTATACAATGTCTAATAAATAGCTTGATGTTATCATGACAAATATTAGTTTATACTTGTCTGCAAATGTGTAACAATTTTTTTCCAAAGAAATACACAATTATTTTTAATTCAGATGTGTTTAATATTTTAAGGAGACAATGGTTTTTTTATAGGTTGGTGTTGTACCTGTTCTACTTGCATTTAAGGATGGCGAAGTGAAGGAGAGATTAGAAGGTTTAAAGGATACAGAAGAACTCCGGAAATTTATAGAAAGTATTTGTAACATGAAAGCTGAATTATAAATATATCTATATTTCTCAAATATATTTGAAAACAATAAAAAATTTATATTATTGAGTGCACATATAACAATTGAAATAATAGCAAGAATGTGATTTTAAATTTGGCTTGCTTGAATAACGACATTGTCATGTCAGGTTTCAAGATTGACATATTAACATTTCTAAATTCAAAGGTTTCATACAGAATCATAAACAAAAATTCAGTTTATTAAAGCTTGTCTAGTTAATTGTTTTGAATTAATGCTGTAATCAAAAGTTAATATACAAAATCTTGAGAGTTATGGAATACTTAAAATCTGAAGAAAAATAAATGTGTGATGATTGATATTAATGACTGCAAAAAACAATAATAAAATTATTGTATTGTACCTAATTTGTGTGGTGTATGATAATTATGACAACCACTATATTAATTAAGCTTTAATGAATAAATAGACAATTTACAACTCTGAATGACTTTTGTTGACTTAGTGTACTGTACGTTCATAAAACAATTGATGACCTTAAACACACACTTTATTTTTTATAAATATTTTAACATTTTGATACCTATTTGTATCTACTACAGGTATTTTCCAAATTTATATAATAAACTAGCACAGCAAAACAATTAAAATTAAGTCATTAAATTCACACAGTTTTGAAAGAAAATCTAGTTAGTGAATTGTGTGCCTCGGACCCTCTTTAAAAATTTAATAACTTCGTAATTGTTTTGTTGTGCTAGTTTATTATAATAATTTGGAAAATACCTGAAGATGATACTAACAGGTATTGAAACATTGTTGCAATATAATGAAGTGTGTATAAGGCCATCAATTGTTTTATTAATTCAAAAACAGACTTTTAATTAAATTTTTTAGAAATGTTCAGTAGATAACAATAACTTTCCTTCATCTACACTGCACATCATATGAACTAAAAGTCCAATAAAGGTTTGATCAACATTTATGTTTACTAAATGAGCTTTAGTAACTAGAAACACTATAGATTTTCTTGGTTAAAAAACTGTAAAAATGCCAACAGTGGTTGGAAGAATACAAGTAACAAAGTCTATAACCTAAATAAACAAATGTATTAATTTCCATATTCCATTATATTTAAGAACCTTGTGGTCAAAAATAAAAACAATTGTCATATTGCAACATTGTTATATTGAATCTCATACAAATTAGACTAACTTCAATAAACAAAAATCTACAACCAGTTCCTATTCTGGTAACAGATCCAATAAAATAAAAGTTTTCATCGTAACCCAGAAATGGAGAGAAAAAAACATTACATTTTCTTTCTCCAACTGTAATTTTCGAATGTGGAGACAATGCAAGGAAGCCTTTTCCTTTCAATATACAAAGTCATGAGATATTTATTCATAATATAATATTAATTCTATTTTAGAATAAATTAAATTTTTCTGGGTCAATGATTATTACTTTCTTCCGAGTTCCTCATCTTATTTGTTAATATAACAATTTACCCCCTATGAAGTACTGAAGAACTCTGGTTGGATACATCAATAATCTGTACCTGGTAAATAATCAGCTAAGTAACTATGTGTAACCACTGAAAGAATATTTTTATGTTAACACACTCACTCAATGGATCATATGCAAGGATTAAATCTACTCATTTCACAAAATAAAATAATTTTTATGGAGATATCATTTAATACAAAATTAATAAATTAATTGTACATACATTTTACACAACTTGTAAGAATCTAAATATCATTCTTCTTGCAATGATTGTAAAATATTTCTAGCCCGATTGTAAGCAATTTGGTCTACTTTTTGTAAATCGGGGCATTTAGCCAGTATAGCAGCATCAGTCAATCCTTGCTCAGATAATTCTGTCCATTTCTCCATATTCCTAACAACTTTAGTTGCACTGTCAATTACATTTTTTCTTGCTTGACCTTTGGCAGGAGTTATGTATTCTAATAAAATTGGGAACTTCCGTTCAGAAATCTGTATGTAAAAGGAAATGAAATTACTTTTTATTCAACTCTATATCAATATAATTTGTAAAAATTCATATTAATACGAATCATTAAAATTCGAAGTATAATTATTTTTGTTTAGCAACATGAAAGAGTTAAAGAGAAAATTGATTATTAATAGTTATAAATAATATATACATACAATGTACAAGACTTTTATTTTATTTCTTTTTTGGATAAAAAAGAGAAACTTTATGCTACTTAAAATTTTCATATTACAGTTCCATAAAAACCCCATTTCCCCATGAGGATATACTTTTTACTTCAGTACAATCAATCAAAAATTTCAACATTTCACCAGTTGGCACTAAACGTTTTATCTGAAACATTTTAGCCTCATTCACACTTTCATAAACTGCCAATATGCAAGCTGCCTGCATTTGCAATACTTTTCCTCTACCCTAGGGTTGCTTCCAATGCCCACTAAACCCAAGCAACATTCTCCTCACAAACCTACTTGGTATTCATACAGCAGGTGCAACTGATTTTATTACTCTGTCCAAAAACATAACTTACATTTCAAAGTCATTTACAGACACCTATAAACCAGATAAAATATAACTTGCCTATCATCTCACAATACATTTTATACTGACAAACAGGACTCATTCCTAATCATATTGAATGATCTAATCATGGAAGCACATGCAAGTCAAATCCAATTCGTAACTACATGGTCTCAGCCTGTTTGCAGCAATTTTGACCATTGCTATATAAAAAAATCAATTAAAGCAAACAATTATTACCAATTTGAAAAGTCCAATTGGACGAATGGTTGATATCATGTAAGTTGACTACGCTCTCTCACTTTCCTAACCAAAAGTGTTAATATCTGTGTGTGTTAAAATTTGTTAACTATTTTTACAATATAAGTCAGATTTGGAATTGTTGAAACAAATATTACAAATTACTCTCATACTGTACAGTATAATAATAATTTTACATGCAAAGCTCATCCTATTGAACATCTCACCTTACTTGATATTTTACTCTTGGTTTGCATCATACAACAAGAGACCAGTAAGGTGTACTAAATAACTCACATTCACAGGCAGCATATGATTAGACTTTTATATACACTTGCACTCAAAAATTATTTAATGAATGTTTGGAGTAAAATAAATAAAAAAAATTACCATAGCTTCATTGAACATATTTTGTAATAGCCAAATTTGTCGAAGCTTTTCAAATTTCCAGTTAGATCTGTCTTTCTTCCACTGTTTCAAATACTTGAGGGCCTTTTTCTTCAACAATTTTGTGTCTTTTATTTTAACTTCAGTATTTTTCTCTTTCTTGACTTTCATCTTTTTAGTTTTTAATGATTTAACTTCAGTATTCATATTTTCATGATTTTGTTGTTCTATGTTCACCTGCTGAAAATCATTGTCTTTTACTTTTTTGTATGAATCAGTTACATTTGCACCTTGAACTTCATTTTCAGCTGTTTCACTTTTGTAGCCACTAACACCAGCCTCAGCTATATTAAATTTTCTTTTACTTTTCATCATTGGTTTTTTCATTATGAGAAAATATTGTTCAGAGTTTGCATGTATTTAATGAATTTCGATATACTTTTTTTTTAAATTAATCTGAAACAAAACAAAAACTATATCTCTTTCTTTAAAACAAAATGGTATTTATAATGAAATTTTATTCAAATATCATCTTAAAAAAAGTTTGATAGCAATGAGTAACTTCCAGGAAAAGGAGTCTACCTTTATCAAAGGGAATGAATGGGGTAAGAATCACAGGCGTCCTTTAATTCATGGTGTTTGAAACCTGCTAAATATGAATGAAAATGAAATCAATACTTTGGAGATACATGTAAGCGAATAGGAAATAATCAAATTAAGAAACCGAACTAATACTGAATATATCTGATTAAGTGAAATATTATTAAAATAAATAGACAATTAAGAGAAAAATTTCCTGTTATTTGGCTAGGATTTAATTTAATTAACATCTTAACAGACATACAATTAACTCTCTGAGGATCACTGTTCCATTTTTGAGTATGGAAGTGGAATGTTAGATATATTAATAAGATGAAGAAATTAGAGCTTATGGTAATATTCATTGTGAAATGTAAGGAAAAGGAAGATTTTGAGTGAGGGTAATTTAGTATTAAGGATGAAAGAAAAGAAAAAACTGATATGGTGTTAGAAAATCAATCAATTGGTTGAATTTTGAGAGAAAACATGCTACTTCCAATACACAATAAGAAGAAAGATTTTTGATATTTGAGGGATTTATAAAACCAATAATAGACACAGCTAAGTTTGCATCAAATTTAAGCTTGCACAAACAATTTTTCTTCAGTAAGAGAAACATATTAATTTTGATAATTGAAATAAGATTATGGGAGATAATTCTGAAACTTAAACAAATGATGAATATGACAATGGAACATGGTCAACTGGAAAGCTAAAAACAAGAAAAATTAAACTGTTTTCAAGTGTGATGTGTATTTGAGAATTATAATGAATAGGGATATTCAGAAATTATGGGAAGGAACCTTCATAAAACATGGAAAGTAGATAACCAACACAGAGGTACCCGATAATGAAAACAAAACTGACAGTAAGAAAGTGTAAGATTGTTACAATCAATGCAATACTTGAAATAATAATGCTTATCAAAGTACTTGGTAATTAAAAGTTAATAGTAATGAATGGACTTTGAATGAGTTGTTATTAATTCTGTGGGTACAATGTTGAAATTGAATATAAGTATGGAACAACTACCTTTTAGCCGAAGTGGGGGCAGAAAATTTCGATTATAAATAATATAAATGACCTTTAGTCAGAAAAGAAATAATAAAGTTTAATGCAGAAAAGTATATTAAATAGCTTCGTTTATCTTTAGGTAAGTTAAATTATACATAATTAAAAGCTGTTATATATATCAAACGACAAATGCATCGTCTAATTAAATTTAATAATTAAGTTTCGTTTACTCATATAGTAAAAATAAGGCTTAAATTACAAATGACATTTTAAATTTGATCAAATATTTTCTCTAATATTTAATAAAACCTAATTAATTTTAGAAATACTTACGGTATTATCGTGAAATTACAAAACTGAAAACATAAGACCATGAGGTACGAACAATTCAAGCCTACTTAAACACGAACTAAATATGAGAAACTCACTGAATATATGAAAAAGTAAAATTCTTCGATGACTTCACAGATATTCAGCAAACTCCTTATGAAATTTAATGAAACATAGCAAAATATAAAAATGTTTACATCACACGGCCAATCTGCAACATGTTATTGATGACAGTTTCATAAGTCAAAGTTTCAATACGGCATTTTGATAAGTAATCTTCCAGCGACCTTGAGATAATATTTAGTTGACGGTTAAAAGGAAAAATTATTTGTTCTCAAGATAATATGTTAAAATTATGTATTTCTTAATATTAGATATATTTAATTAATTACAAGTGCTCTTGTATGTATCCATTAATTTTTCATCGTCGTCTGTGCTCGTCCTTGGACATGTGCTTACAACTACGTCACGAAGCGCACCCGTGACGTCGAATTTCCACTGTACATTTCAGGGTTATAAGGTATTCAAGTTCAAACAAGATATCCGCTTAAATGCAGCGCAGTGTTTTTGCTTCCGTATTCAGGACGATTCTCCAAGAATCGCACCAAAGGCCCGTTCATATCTCGAAATGCATTCGGTATATTAGTACTACTAAAAATAAATGGGAATCATTCAAAATTCAAGATATTAACGATTTCAACGAAAAAGTGAAAAACAGCAAAGTTCCAGTCATTGTTGACTTCTTTGCAACGTAAGTATAAATCATTGTTGGATGTCATTAATTATTTTTGGTTGTGTTAAAATAACTTCCATTCAATGTGTAACAAAGTTTCATCCCCCTATATTGAACGGGTACCATTAATTATTATTAAAATTTCATTAATATTCTTGGAATTTTATTACACTATTGGCCAGAAGACTATGATATGCCAATATTGGATGTCAACTTTGTTTAGCTGCTAACAAACACTTAGTAGTTAATACAGAATCAACAGATTGAATTCTCAATTACTTTACTCAACCAAATAACTTATCTATTCAGATAATGTGGGTATTTACAGAAATAAACTATTATGTTGACCAAAATAATTCTACACTTGAGACTGTTTCGCCCATTATATACCTTCATAGAACTGTGGAAATCTAAACAACTGAAATCATAATATCCATATTATTAAAGTGCTTATAAATAACTTTTTCTGGACACACTACACTTTCATATTGTTATAACTTTAATCTCACAGTACTTACCATACATATATTATTTTTCTTTGTATATATTAATGCAATAATCAGAATAAATCTGCTGTAAATACTTGCTACTTTAAGGTAATATTTTGGTAACTCTATAGTTTTCTACAAGTGCAAGTAAATATAGTTTTGTAACATGAAAAAATAATGTTGTACTTAAAAGTAGGAATGAATATTTGAAAAACACATGTTAGCTAATGTACTCGTGGATTTATATTATATACCCGACTTAGGATCAAAAAGTATGATACATCACACAGTACCTTTCTTTAATTAATTTACAGTTAACTGGAAGCATCCTTTGATTTCAGATGGTGCCATCCTTGTAAAATGCTTACACCACGCTTAGAAGCAGTAATTGAAGAGAAGCAAGGCAAAGTTTCTCTGGCTAAAGTTGATATAGATGAACACACAGAACTTGCATTGGATTACGAGGTAAAAGGAGTTGTAAATTATATACAAACTTTATTGGATTTTGGAATTATACCTGTAAAACAATTTTTCTAAAGTATATTAGTTTACAGTTATTTATATGGGAATAACTTTTATTTATATATAGGAAATGGGACTTATGGTATAAATCATTGAAAAAACTTAGGAATCATTAGAAATAGGCATGCTGAAACATTTTTTTGCACGAGTTTTGTTAATTTGTATCTGTATTTTAGGTAGGTGCCGTTCCAGTGCTTCTAGCAATGAAAGATGGTAAAGTTGAAGACAGGCTAGTTGGCTTGCAGGATGTTGACAAATTAAGGAAGTTTGTTGATAAAGTTTGTGCAAGTGGTACAAATGTAGCTCAGGCTACATCTAAAGCCTGATTATATATCTCACAATGTTAAGATTTGTATTGATTATATTAGGTTAAAAAAATAATGTCTCTTGTAAAGTAAATTTAACCATCACACCGAAAGCTGGTTAAAATGTACATTATCTAAGTAATATTTAGTTAAATCAAATAAAAATAATTTGATTTAAAATGATGTAATATTAAATTATGATTATAAAGTTTTTCAGATGTACCCTAAATTGAGGAACAATATTCTGCCACATATTAGCATTCAACAACTTTGTAACACATTTTATAGTTCACAACACTTATACTCATTCATTGCAAAGCAATTATCACTAGGTGTGTGAATGTGTAATAAATATTTATTATGGAATAATAATGATTTAACTCATTTCTCCCCCTTTATAACAGCAGTATGCAATTATACATCTCAATTGCGTTTTGCAGTCAACCTGGACTGTGGTATTTCGTAATTATCTTTAATGCAATGTTAAACCTTGCAAGATGTATAACTATAAACAGTTTAATGACCATAAATACATTGACTTGCAACTCTACCTTCTATAAAATATTTGAATAAATTAATACATTGGCTTCTCAATGTCCATCCAGAATGTGGAAGTGATGTAAGATATATGTATTAATACAATTACAAATCAGATGTCACCTAAAATTTTTAATGTACTTGTGATCATTTCAACTACTTAAACTGTGTACCATCCTCTTAACACCTCTGTAGTTGAGAAAAATTGCATTAAATTATGGGAGGAACAAATCAAACTTCAACAGTGGCAATGTTCTGTAGTAGTTTAAGGAAAATTATTAAAGGACAATTCACCCTTGACACGTAGATACACAATGAAAAAAATAGGTTAATTTTAAAATTATACAATTAATACACGGGCAAGGGTAAATCTAGTTTCCAACAAACTTCAAACTAGAGTTACATACCTTTTAAAAAATTGTCGTGCTCCCTTAGATGAGACAATTTATCTACTTACCCACATTACTGGGCCCGTTAATACATCCATGAGGTGTCAAATCTCTGCTGTTGTTAGATACCTATCAAATCACGTTTGTATCAAATTACCCTTATACTTTTGTAGTAAACTTGGAGCAAACTAAATCCTAAACCTAATGTTCAAATAAAATTGAAAATGTGGAATGTATGCTATATAATTAATTGGATCGAACACCAGACTGGACATAAATGTCCTTTTCCCTTTGTGTAATGACAGTCATTAATGTTCACCAAGTTTTGAATTATGCTAATAAAATATACTCAATCGGTATAATACTCGCTAATAAATACACTGCATCCACCATTGAATATTTCACAAATCTTAAATTTATTAATTTAAAAATACAATATATTTTCAGTGCAATGGATTAAGAATGCATCACTTTTGATAAATATACATGCTGAACAAACATGTTCCCTAACAGATAGTTTTGTTCTCTCAATTTTACAAATGTGGTTTCAAACATTTTGGTAACAATTAATAGAGAAGATTATTTTGCTAACAAACATAATATGGAAAAATAAATGCATTTTCTTTTATATGGAGGATATAAATAATGAATACACAATTATCTGCAGTAGTCATGCTTTATTTTTGCCTATGAAGCAATAGGAAAACTATAAAATTTGTTATAGTAAATACACAATATTAAATAAATAATCTATGAGTAAATACTGAAAGAATAATTTGGAAAATTAAAAACAATCAAAGAAATGCAGGTAGTTTACAATTTCTCATTGCTGATAATTTTTATACAATGTGTTATGGCTGAAATAAAGCATGTAAAAATAATAAATAATAAAAAATAAACACAGACAATTTACAGTCTTAAATGTACATCATTTCAGCCATATGAGACATTTTTTTGGGTATGTGCACAAAAACATCAAAGTAACTAGCTAATTCATCAATTGTCACATCATCACAAGCAGTTGGGGTAGACATTAAAGCTTGTTGAGAGCATGTTTGTCCATGAGATCCAGAATTGGCTGAAGTGGCTTTCCTGACAGAATCTGAGTTACCATCGTCCGTAATTTTCAGTCTAGAGGTACTTGTTCTGAGATGCCGGAAGGTGACAGAATTGTATGCATGACCAGGTTTTACAATGGTACTATTTCCCTCAACTGGAATAAGTAATGACTTGAAGTCGCTCAATATTACATTGTGACCAAATGGTTCACTATCATTTTTTTCAGCTTTTTGAGGAAGAGTGATATCATTTCTGATAATACCGAAGTTTTCTGGCCTTACTTTTATCAACGAAAATATTTTAGGACCAAGTGGCGTGAAATTTGCTAATTTTAGCACAGGATCTTTTAAGATTCCACCATATCCAAATTTGTGCTTGAAAATAGAATGATCAGATACAAAATTTAGCTTACTTTTACGAAGAATATTGCGCTTGACAGGTATAGGAGACTTAAGATTTGTTTCACAGAGACTACTGTTCCAACGCTGGGTTTTATGACTTCTTGCATTACACTTGCATGATTCTGTGACACATTCTTCACCAGTAAGACTGAGTGACATCAGCAGAGTTCTCTCATCAACAGCAGCATTCTTAGGTTTTAGGCAAAATGGGTTTGGAACAGCTAGGTTTGAGCACTTATTGTCTCTAAAACAAACAAAAAGTATGGTAACACAAGTAGTGTTCCAACAGGTATCAAAATATTATATATAAATATAAAGAAAACAATCATGGTGTGATTTGTCAAAATAATTGATATGGATAGAAAAGAGGCCATGAGATAATGGGTCATCTGAAATTGAAGGCTGGTGACACCATGTTATTATTAACTGTTAAATATTTTTCAAGGGACTCCTATCTTAGGAAATAGAAGATCTGTAACCTCTTCATGCCAGCCGATCTCACAGCAATAGTGTACTTTGTGGTCAGCCAGAAAAGAGGAGCAGACCTATCTCCTAAAAAAACGTGAACAGTTTTCTATACACCATGGTAACACCAGCCTTCAATTTCAGGTAAGCTACTAACTCTTTTTCTTATCCATTCGCTAAATATACTCATTTGCACACACACATACTGAAGTTGGAAAAATGAAATTACAGGTCTGTAATCATCAAAAGGCAGACAAATGAAGGATTTATAGCTTAATTTCTTACAACAGAAAAGAAATCAAGTAGACTATTTTATGCTAAATTGTAAGGAATAGGTCTGTGTTATGTGGAGCACACAACAATCTATATAACTGGTAATTAAATAAACAGGATAATTTATTTTAGTTCATCACATAGAAAAATATACATTATAGTGACTTGCAAAATTATTGAGAAAATCAATACAAATTTGGAATAGCCAGAGTTTCATAGACAGGACAAACAAGACATTCTATAGTTCAGATGTTACCATAAAATATCTTGTATATGGAGGAAAGAGGTGATGACACATAATAATCAATCTCAATCAATTATTTGGAATCATGGGTTTACTGAAAATGAATACTCCATACTTTTTAGATGATACAACAGACTGATCTAAATCTAAAGGAGTTAGTTGACTAACAAAATCTGTTCTCTTACCATTTGACTTGTAATTTGAGAATAAGATGATACTCTAGTAGTTAAATTACTAACCTATCTCAAACAGCACAGAAGAGACAAAAGATAATGTGCTTATTGTGAGTTATTTATGAAGAAATAATATATTTTTATTTCACATTATTAATATAGGATATAAATAAGTTTGTTATTTTCAGTTTTCTGGCAGCGATAAAAAATACAAACAAGAGGATTATAATTCATTTAATAATTTATATAATTATTCAGACGTACGAAATATCTTATAAACCCTTCTAATATACCCCAAACCAAAAATTATTCTTTGAATAATCTTTGATACTATGGATCAAATCAACTTAAAACATATATAACTTCAAATAGTATTATATTCCAGAAAAATTTGTAAATTTAAATTCACATACTCTATAACTAATTTCCAGAATCGTAAACAAGTTATATTAAAATCCATAGTTAACATACACAATATGAAATGTTTAAGGGTGAGCAGGATGAGGTAAAGTGATTATATCAAACTTACAAATTTATTTGCCCATGTCTCTGTAATTTTTCTATTGAGGAAAATATTATTTTCAATTGTATTTGATACTTTGTTGATGTTCACAGGTAGAGTGCACAATACATACAAGTAAGATGCCATGAGCTAACTGACAATGCACACAATTTTTATTGTAATTGCACTAGGAGCTTTAACAAATTTAATTTACAAATATCAGAACCAAAAGGTAGAATCTGTTGTAACAATACAAGTTTGTGTACTTGTGTCAACGTTTTGTTGAAAAAATAAAATCTGCCAAATTTATATTTTCTTCAAAAGTATAAAAGGAAGACAGGCTTACTGGTTCCTAAAATTCAAAATTATTGCTAAAAATGAATTTAAAATAACAACTAAAAGCATTAGTGAATAAGAAAGATAACCAATTCAGACAAAAAAGTGATAATATAAATACCAGGCAACATTTCTGGGATCTTTTCCCTTTCATCAGGTGCTAAGAAGAAGCAACACAACTGCACTTTATCAATTTGGACTCTCACGTGTTTGAGATAACCATTTGCAAATAATTTTGGTACATTATAGAATTGATAAAGCTATTCGAGTATCAATTCACCATGATTACGATCATTGCTAGGAATAGTGTTAACAGTTATTAACTTATTTGTAAAGTTACCTTTTGTTTATCTCCAGTTTTTCCAAACTGGCTGGAAGTAAATTATCATCTGCCATGCCAACACCTAATGCATCCTGCAAAACAAGAATGCAAAATGAGTGAATTATTATATTAATAGATTCAGTAATAAGCAACAACTGTTAAAAGGATTAAATGAATGAGTCATAACACTGAACCAATATGTACAGTCGAAAACTTTTGGCAAAAAATAGGTTATAATGTTAAATAGGTTAAACAATGAATCGGAACTGATTGTACACATATGTTTACAGATATAGGAAAAATATAAACAATATTTTCTTCTATAAGGAAAATAGTAGTTGTTATTCTATTACAATAAGAAGTGTGTAGCAAACAATTAACAATGAATTTAGAATTGGGGTTACAATCTAAAAAAATACAAACAATTTCAAGATTATCATCAAACTGGTATAATATAAAATATTCTCAATTTTATTGGAATATCATTTTTCCAATAAAGGTTTTTGAGCGCGCAAAAATAACGAACATGAATAAAAAAATATCTGCACTGCCTTGCATCCGACTCAAATGTCGAGACACAAACTTCAACCTTGTGAATTGAAGGACACATGGCTCATATAAATAAAATGAGGTCATGGGGAATAATCCTATATGGTTGAAACAGGGAGATACAAATGAATATTATTTTCAATTGATTGAATAACAAAAAAGCTTAACTTAACCATAGTCAAAAAACAATAAAAATTTATTGTACCTAACACGTAAATTCAAAGCAGACTTCTCAAAGCATAAAACAACAATCTTAACGTAAATGTGAGATTTAGATACATTCCACCAAAAAAAATTATGCAAAGATATAATTGAAACAATCTAATATTATTGCGTAGTATGCGGATTGCGCGGGAATGATGTTCAATAACAAAACGAATTGCAAAACAATAAATGGGGTTTCACTACTTTTCAAAATTAAGTTTGAGTACCAAAAATATATAAACTTGATCAAACATTATTTCAAAGAAAATATATTTACCAAAAATGCTAATCGACATTTACACAGGAATGATTAAGCAACTATGACAACACCAGTTGAGTACAACGCCATATGCAATACTGATCAAAGATATTGTCAAGCGTAAGTGTAACAGTAGATCAGCGAACTTCGTTAATACTTTTAATCTATTTTTAGTGCTTCCCTCCTCGGGAAACGTGGGGTTATCATTAGTTATCAACTAATGATATCTCGTTCTAAACTATATTAATAAGCTTTTACACTCTAGGTTAAACCTATTAATGTTAATATCACAATAAAAGAATCAAATAACGGGACTTATTTATTAATAAGCCACTACTTGCGTTTTGTTGCTACTGTTACCAAAATTTATCTGCAACAAATCTAAATACAAAACGTAATGGATATCTTGTCGGAAATAAAATATTAACTAAAGGATAGAAAAAAAGTAAACGTAGATATATGTAAAGTAGTAAAAAAGTATTTTAAAGATAGTCAAACATTGAGTTACAAAAGTAAAGAACAAATATACTCCAAAACAATGACAGAAAAGCAAGTGTTTATAACTTTGCTATTATCTATAAGCCCATGGTACTGACGTTGTATTTACTATATAATTGTAAGAGTTGATTGAAAGATTTCGGTTCAAGTAAGAATAAAGGACATACAGTATTTAGTCTTCTGTAACTTTCAGTTTACTCGGATACTTATGTTTAATTATAGAGAATTGCAAATAAAACAAGTCGTGTCCGCTATTTGAAAGGTACTGCATTATTCTAGCAAAACTTGGTCTGGTGAGATTTACTAATGTTTATTTTCACACGCCAAACAGGAAAATATTATTTTCCTCGCGAAAGTATGATGGTGTAGAGGAAAGAGTTTATGTGGAAACGTGAATCTCATATTAATTTGCGCGTGAAAACAGGTACAATGAAGTTTTTGCTAGTGAACGGTTGTATTTAGCAAGTACGGAATTTATATGAACTCATCTTATCAAATTTAAGAAAAAACAAAATATGACACTAGAAATTACTGTTGTATCACAATATAAAAGGATAAGGCGTTGATTGGTGGAATTTTGGAAATCTTTCTTCGACAGTTTAATTAAATTGAAATTATTTTGAAGACCTAAAATTTACTTACTCATCTTTTGACGTAAACATTTGAACCCAAAATCCGAGGAGGAGTCTTCTGAAGAACGAGTTACATCAACGATCAGGTATTTGGCGACTGAGTCATCGTTTGAAGATTTGTAAAGAACAATAGTTATATCTGTTCCGTCATAGAGAATACTTATATCAGAAACCTCTATATAAAGTCAAGAAAGGGTCATAGTAGTTTGAATTATTTATAGTAATTATTATTGCCTCATAAAATGAGCATATTCCTTGGAATGCTGTTAAAATTTAAAGATGCAGATGATATACTGGAAGATGAGTTGATATCCATTGTCTCAGAAATTAGTATTTTCTTTTGATTTGTTCAATAATCCTTTTTTTTTGGTGCTAAATGCAACGTATTACGTTATTGGTTAGTTATTTTCTTTCAATGTTGAGTTAACTTCAATGATTTATGAACGAGGGAAAAGAAAACACAACAGAACGTCCATTCACAATTTGTTTTGAAATTTGATGACAATGACGGATTCAAATTTATCTGTTATTTCAGAAATATAATAATTAATGGCCACAAAAGTTCGAAAAAAACAAATACTAAGATTCAATAAGACATTACAGTTTATTCAAAAAAATTTATTTTATAAATTACGACGTTTCGTCCATAAAGTTCGGGCCTCTTAAAGTAATAATTATTAGGATTTAACATTTGGTTAGTATTGTTCGAGTGTGTTAATGTCTGGTTTTAATATAAGGAATAGGAATAATAATAGTGTAAAGGAAGATTGAGGATTCAAAAAGGAAAGTGAGAAAGAAAGCAGTATTTCGGACAAAAAAAAAATGTCTTTGTTTGCCATCAGGGAATAAGAAGCATCAGTTCAGATCATAGGCACGTGAGTTCGAAATCCTAGAGACGGACCTACTCGATTCAGCCCTGCCCAAGTCATATCTCAAGAGTGCACTGATTCTTATTCCCTGAAGACGAACACAGATATCTACTTTCGAAACGTCGGTTTATTTCACTTCTTCCTCATTGTTTCCACTTTCACTCCATTTTAGAAAATGGAACACCCGGCAGAAATGAACCAAATGTTAAGTATACTGACATGTAGGAAAAACAAATATATTTAATGAAATACAATGTTGAGTTGTTCGGATTCAGGGTGATTTGAGTGCGTACTTTTTATGACACGGACTTGCTTTTGCCTCCTAAACAGGCCAAGGCATGGCGAGGGGTAAGCTGCGTCCCCACAGCAAACTCCTCTCCCGCTATCGGAAGGGCGTGGGACAAGTACCCAATGCCCGACCTGCCCGATGCAGGTTTTTCTAGGGTTTTCCCTGCATTTCTTTAGGCGAATGCCGGGTAGGATCCTTAAACCATAGCCCGGGGGCCCTAGTTAACCCTTGGCTACCTTCCTCTACCCTTCCGCATCCCCCCTTTCTAATCCCTTCCTATGCTATTAAAGGGGAGTTGCCCAATGTGGATCACCCTCATGTAGCCTGTTGCCCTAAAAAAAAAAATCAAACCATAGCCCGGGGGCCCTAGTTAACCCTTGGCTACCTTCCTCTACCCTTCCGCATCCCCCCTTTCAAATCCCTTCCTATGCTATTAAAGGGGAGTTGCCCAATGTGGATCACTTCATGTAGCCTGTTGCCCTAAAAAAAATATCTTGTAAGGTGGCGGGAACCTTCCCAGAGAGCTCTGGCGGGGGCTACCTTTGGGGATGCTCTCACATCTCTTTGGTTTTTTTTTGAACTAAGGTTCCCACATGCCGAGGCACCTCGGTCTGTTTTGAGAGGTGTATGTTCCGGGGTCGCAGACCTTGGGCATACTGCAAGAGTTGTCCGCTATTCCTATTGGAATAGTCGGCCAGCTGCCTCCTAAACTGGTCGAGGCACGGAGAAGGGAATGCTGCGTCCCCACAGCAAACTCCTCTCCCGCTATCGGAAGGGCGTGGGACAAGTACCCAATGCCCGACCTACCCGATGCAGGTTTTTCTGGGGTTTTCCCTGCATTTCTTTAGGCGAATGCCGGGTATGATCCTTAAACTATAGCCCGGGGGCCCTAGTTAACCCTTGGCTACCTTCCTCTACCCTTCCGCATCCCCCCTTTCATCCCTTCCTATGCTATTAAAGGGGAGTTGCCCAACGTGGATTACCCTCATGTAGCCTGTTGCCCTAAAAAAAAATAATAATAAAAAAATGTAAGGTTCCGTTTGTCCTGCATTACTTTTAGGCGAATGCCGGGTAGGATCCTTAAAATATAGCCCGGGGACCCTAGTTAACCCTTGGCTACCTTCCTCTACCCTTCCACATCCCCCTTTCAAATCCCTTCCTATGCTATTGAAGGGGAGTTGCCACCATGTGGATTACCCTCATGCAGCCTGTTAGCTAAATAATAAATAAAATAAAAAACAAAAAACAAAAAAACCTCTAATATTCCCACAAGCCGAGGCGCCTCGGCCTGTTTTGAGAGGTGTATGTTCCGGGGTCACAGACCTTGGACATACGGTAAGAGCTGTTCACTGTTCGCATTTAAACAGTCGGTCGGCTGCCTTCTAAACTGGTCGAGACACGGAGAAGGGAATCTGCGTCCCCACAGCAAACTCCTCTCTCGTTATCGGAAGGTTGTGGGACAATGCTCGATTTACCTGATGCAGATTTTCTAGGGTTTGGCCTGCATTACTTATAGGCGAATGCCGGGTAGGATCCTTCAACTATAGCCCGGAGGCCCTTCCTCTACCCATTTGCATCCCTCCCTTCCTATGCCATTAAGTGGGAGTTCCCACCTTGTGGATTACCTTCATGTAGCCTGTTACCCTAAAAAAAATTCTAGTATTTTTATGCACGCATCTTGATTATTGAAAAATAAGATTTCGTTCATGGTTCTGAGTGCCATCCATTTCATCGTCACAAAATGCCCAATATCTATGCCAGTGTGAATAGAAACTTACGTACATTTTCCTCATACTTAATGTCGAATGTCAATATTTAGTTTCCTGAAGATATACTAAAAGGAAATATCAAAGTCATTTACTTAAATAATTATTTCGGATGTAATTTTATTACAGCTTGGAGGAAGTAAATTTCATCCAACCACGGAAAGGGTATAACATTTGTTACATTATTCGTAAATTATCGAATACTTTGTTCGTGATTTTTAGTCATTATTAGTATATTTATGAAAGGACAATTTCCCCAACTTTGTTCTTTGTTTTTTAAATATTCTATCTTCGTTCATCTACCGCACTTTTCTGTGCTTTTTTTAAAGCGAAATTCATTGTTTTCGAAACTACTTAGAAAGGAAAAATAAATAAATTCATAAGCGGAAGACTATTTTTGACTAAATGTGAGATATTACCTAATACAGCCACAAAATTCATACTCAATTTGTGGTGCAATGTCAATAGCTTGCAATTTTTTTTATACCTTCGCACTATTAACATGATCCGAATTGCAGTTGCAGTGCTGTGGGTGTGGTCAACCTTGGCCGCTATTCTACTGGATATATATACGCGACTGCTGCTCTAGTAAGCATATTCGATCCGCTCAGCTGACCGAAAGCAATTCATCATGTACAAGCTGGTAAGTCCACCGTGAGGTGTCGATGAAGCCCCCCTAATCTGTAGCCTTAAAGTACATCTAAAAGTCGTTTTTTAAAATTTGCCTTTTTACGACTGCTGCTTGGTGAAAAGATATTTTCCTGTCTTAACCATAAAGAATGACATTACGCCTGTTATCCTTAAAATGTTTTTATATTATGAATGGGGCAGTTCAGATTTGAGCCTTGGTTCGCAAAATTTCCAATGTTGTTTTTTATGACAAAATATTGGTTTCCTATCGGTATAATTCTATGGGACCCTAGATCGGAGAATGGAGATTACATTCAAATTAAAAATTATACATATATCTACTAAATTTGAATTAGTAGAAATTGACCAACAATCAGAATATTTATTTATAAGCATTAAAAGTTACATATATTAACTAAAATTAATTTATCTTAGTAGAAATTGGCCAACAATCAGAATATTTATTTATAAATATATTATTTATTTATAAATATATTAACTAAAATAAATCGATGTATTTTAGTATATATATATACTATATATTTTAGTATATATATACATACATATATATACTAAAATACATAAATATATATATATATATATTTCAAATTTAGTAGATATATGTATAATTTTTAATTTTAACGTTATCTCCATTCTCCGATCTAGGGTCCCATAGAATATATGTAGCTTTTAATGGTTATAAATAAATATTCCGACTGTTGGCCAATTTAAATATGTTAATCCTACCAAGGGCATGGATGTCTGTGTGCGTGAAAGAAATTCTCGTCAATTAGTCCCCCGACCATGCAAAAATGAGTACCCATAAAGAGTCGCTAATGACCTGAGATGTCGATGCGACAATAAATCAATAAAAAAATGTTAAATTAACTTAGATTTTAATTTTGATCAGTGTTTAATTTGCACAATGAAAAAGACGTCTAAAATGTTTTAAACGTTAGAATAGGTTGTTCTGAAAATGAGCCACATGTATGATGTGGGTTTACAAATTTTTGCGAGGTATTATTATATATTTGTATTTGGCTTCGTATGTATAAATATTGTATCGTAACCAAAATATTTCCTTCTTCGGCAAAGAAGACGTTGAATTTACTTAATTGTTCAATCAGTTTAAGCGTTTTCAGGACTCTGCAGTCATTTGGGATGAAATGAGCTGCGACAGCTGAACAGATTATATTCTTAAAAATTAAATTCAAACCATTTCATCAGGTTGTTTTCGCCGCCCTCGTCGCCGTCGCTTCGGCTGGCCTTTTGGGAGCCCCTCTGGGCTACGCTGCCGCCCCCGCTGTAGCTGCCGTTCCCGCCGCCTCCTCTGTGGCTAACACCTACAGAATCAGTCAGACCGCCCGTGTTCTGGGAGCCGCCCCCGTTGCTTACGCTGCGCCTGCCGTTGCCGCCGCTCCTGTAGCTTACGCCGCCCCCGCCGTGGCTGCCGCCCCCTTGGCGTATGCTGCTCCTGCCGCCTCATCAGTGGCTAACACCTACAGAGTGTCTCAGACCGCCCGAGTCCTTGCTGCCGCTCCCGCTGTCGGATATGCCGCCCCTGCTGTCGGATATGCCGCCCCAGCTGTCGGCTATGCCGCTCCCGCTTTAGGTTACGCTGGTCTGGCCGCCCCTGTGGTCAAGTCCTACCTGTAAATTATTAAATAATTTATTAAATAATAATTTATTAAATAAAAAATATAACCAATATTTTAATGTCATCTCGCAATGAAAAACATTACAAATTAGTATTTATAACCGTAACTACACAGCAAGTCCCACTCACGCCATCGGAAGGGCGTGAGACAAGTATGCCCGACCTACGTGATGCTGGTTTTCTAGGGTTTGTCCTGCATCACTTTTAGGTGGATGCCGGGTAAGATCCTTAAACCATAGCCCGGTGGCCCAAGTTATCTCTACCTTTCAGCACCCCCCATTTTAAATCCTTTCCTATGCTACAAAAGGGCAGTCGCAATCACGTGGTTACTCTCACGTAACCTGTTATTCTAAAAAAAAATAAAAGTCTTATTTTGGTGGTATCGTCCAGCAGCACTCATCAAGAATGAATCAGTAGCATCAAGCATATAAAAAAATTGAATATTAAATGTAAAACACGACTAGTTTAAAGTCAAGAAATATTTAATATTAATTTTATAAAGAGTCGCTGTTTCTTGGAAATTTTTTCAGTGCATTATTTTCATGGTTGGAATAGAAAGCGAGTGTTTCCACCATTAGAAAAATTTATATATTGTAATGCCAATTAATTAGGACATTAATTGTTTGAACATAAAAATTTAAATTGTTTGAGAAATCTATTATTGCGGCAGGCGCTTCTATAGCGACAATGTAGCCCAGCTCTGTTCCTTTGTCGGAAGGTCTGAAAATGGCGTATGCACGCTAAAACGCAAGACGAGAGTTCAGTTCGCGGAAAGAAATCGTCGATGTATAACTGTTAGTTGGTGACGAGAATTCAACGGAGTTAGTGATCAGAATTTAACAGAGTTGGTTGGTACCTGGACATTTCTGAGGACAAAGTAAAACATTTACGAAAGCATAACGTCGAAACTTGCTAAGTAAAAGCAGTTTTGTGTCCATAGCCGGCCAGAAATAGTAAAATTTCAGTTTGAGTCCAAAGCAGTAAAGACTGGCAAATCTACAAACCTCGGAATTCACCTAAGGCAAGCAGTCAACAGATAGCTGAGAACAAAAGGGAGGATCATCCGAGTTCCTGGCATCCTATAAATTTTGACTAGAATCAGTGTAAAATCTGTGAATCTTAGAATCAGTGTAAAATCTCGCAATAGTGTGTTTCGATAACGAAAGGTATGCTGGAACCAACTGGGCAGATGTGAGTAACAAATTACAAATTAATTAATTATGTAAACGTAATTAAAAGATAGAAGTCAGATTTCTTTCTCATTTTAAATTTCGTTCTCATTTTAAATTTCGTTCTCATTTTAAATTTCGTTCTAGTTTAAATTGTTAATCAGAGTTAATCTTCTTACTTTTAAATTTCGTTCGAGTTTAATTTCTTTTCTTTTAAATGTGATTTGTTGTTAATAAGATTATAAATATAATTAATGTGTCCATTATCAAACCCAGTGAAGACCCTGAGATCTAATATTTTAAACTTGTAATTGTTTTAAATTACTTGCCACAAAATAAATTTTTTGTTTGTGAATAATTAATTCTTTTATTTAAATAACGCCTTCCAGTTAATTTTTACATAAATAGCTTCAACGAGAGGCAAATTTCATTTAATTAACGACTTCTAAATGTATATTACAATATATAAACATTGGTTAGCCTGCACAATTGATTGGCTGTTTGAATGTAAAATGCAAAAGTAAGTACCAATCAGGATTTTTTGAGAAATAGCTACAATAATTTTTCATCGTGATTGAAAGCGGAAAACAAAACGTGAACGTAACCTCCTCGTATCAATATAGCTAATATTGTGTTCTGAATATTTTCTACTTTGGCAGCGGCTTTGAAAGAAATGTGAATAGGCTTTTTGTAAGAAATATATTTTAATTTATTTCGCATTGGCTACATATTAGAAAACTGCTACGTGGATCAGGTCTCTTTTTTCATTACGACGACTCGTACTTCCTACATTAATATGATGATAATTATTCTCCGAGCTTGTACCGTATTTCCTATCTTTACCTTCGTTTAATCCATGTGTGGGTGCAATAAGCTGAACAAAAGTTGCTTATTTTCTGCCACTGTACTACTTTCTCCATCTTTTTCGTGAGTATCTACACACCGATTTTATATCGTTTCTCATTTCTTTTATATGTAATTGGTGACACACTTTCAGCATTTGTTTGCTTTAAACATTGACAGATTCATTGAAACTAACCCTGTTTTACGTAGTTTACTCCTTTTGGTTATTCTAACCAATTGATTCCGAATATATTTTAACATATTCATTGCACAACATTCCATGTCCTCTAATATAACTTTCTCACAAGCCCACATAACTCAAAGACTTTCGTCTTTGATATTAGATTTACTGCGTTCTTTAGTTAGTTTTCTTTCGAAACACCTGAAAGTTCAAACGGTTCCTATTTTGTCGAGGGAATATATTACCTTTGAAGAAGGCATAATTGAATTCGATAATGAACCATGTATACTGCGCGTACCATTTACATTTTAATGAGCTGATTTTCCATTGCCTTCTTCACATCCATGTTAATAAACATTGCTGATTCATTCCCTTTGAAGCCTTTTTTTTTCCACAGAGGTTGTCGCCAGAGTGTACATAAATACATATATAAATGAAGTTTAAGCGGAAACTACGAGATGGATTGTGTTATGATGCCTTTTTATATAAGGAAAATTAATTACGGTTGAATATATTGAAAGGTTTATTATTGATTCTATAAATACTATGTTTTGGAATAAATAAGCGTGTCATAAATATTAGTTATGACGAGATGTTTGTTACCTTAAAGAAATTTCGTTTATTTGGTTTACCACTTATGTTAAAGAAAAATTAAGTTCCTTGTACGAAAATTTGTAATTAGTCTATCAATAAGTTAACGCAAAAAATGTATTGAGAGTTCCGTCAGCAGTATCACTGTTCTCTTGCTGATCAATATTTTTCTATGCCAATAATTAAACTTAAGTAATGCGCGTATTTTTGAATTTATTTCAGATTAAATAATAAAACTTATTTATTTTTGTAGAGTTATAAATGCGCACAATTAAGGACACGAATCGTTTAAGGCGACAGGTTTAAAACCTTGGTGCCCGGGTTTTTGGGACTCCACAGATTCAGGGCCTGCCTTCCATAATAGAATTAGCGATTAGAAGTTGGCAAGGCGACGAAAAGGCGTCACATCAGGTCGTGACGTGAACGAAAACAAAGTTCACTGACCCAGGGAGAAATTTCAAGTTGAAAACTCCACCATGTCACCAATTTTGTTACAAAATGTGGTACCTAAAGTACATTATTTGGAGATGACAAATATATGTGACCAAACGAAAACACCCCAGAAGGTGGGACAAAAGCCGTGATCGCGGAGAATAGGGGTGTATTGAAACAGTTTTAGTATGGAACCGACGTCGAAGAAGTTTGTATCGAAAGATCTCTGCGAAAAACGGAGCGGTGAAAGGAACAAGTTAGTTGGAAGTGTGAGTTTCAAATTATAATTTGAAACAGTCGTAGAGGAGAATTTTTTAAACAAGCATCTAATATGAAACGGAGTTATTTGGAAGCTCTTGCAAACCCGAAACCCAAGCCCAACACTTCGTAGAAATTGGGGAACATCGAAATCATGTATTTCCGCTACTATAATAAATATCTGATATTTGGTCCACAATTATTCTCTGAGTAAATTTCTAAAGCTCATGTCTAAAATTATAATTGTGATAATTTCAGTCTTTTAAATTTTAAATTTTAAATTTTAAATTTAGACATGAATAAAAATAAGAAAAACCAGTTATATACTTCGTTACACTGGAAAGTGAAGATAATATATATAATTATTAATATATCCTAATCACTGCAAATATTTCTGTCTGCTGGCAGTGAAAACCATTACACGATGAGAGGAAATATAGATTGCACTGAGCAACGAATCTTGTGATTTTAAAGCAGCTTTAATCTCGAAACAGAACGGGCATAGCCCGATACTTTTTTGATCGAAGTAATTAACAGAGAAAAACAAATGACTTTCATTTAATCAGTTTAATGTTGCAGAAAAAAAAATATGGCGGAAATGGACTAAGACAGATTTGTTACATAACACTTATAAAATAAGGCGAATCGAATTTAGCTATAAAATATAATTTTCAGAAATGTTTCATGGTTCTGTAATGGTTTTTTAAGTATATGTTAACTGTATGAAACACATGCATTAGTCTGTATTGAGAAACGCACTCTGTATTGTTGAAAACAAATAAAAATTTTACGGGATCTGATTAAAGTAATGAAATCTACATTCGATCCCTCGGTTTTGTGGAATCAAGTGGCACTGAATTTTGCCCTCTGAGAGATTTTTTTTATACATTTAAAAGCCATCGATTGGTGCAGCGCTCAACAGTCAGCCATTGGAATAAATTCCTTCCGTGGCTCGTCAAGTACTCTCGAAACTATTTGTGCTATGGAGTAGTCCATCAGAGCCACGGTTCACAGATTAAATACAATTATATGTTCAACGGTCAAAGTACTCGACGCATGATTGGAAGCGGGTTGAGGATTTTATGGGAAAAATTAGCTTAACTCGCTTTAACGGACTTTAGATAACTAAGCAACTCAAACGTATTAGCATGTAAACAAGAGGATTTTTTTTATAAAATACACCAAATCTCCTGTATAACTTAAGCTATTTTTAAGCAATGATTTAAGTGATAGATTACAGAAAGACGGGCATTTAGAATGTAATTATCAGTTTATTTGCCAGTATTTTAATGCGGACCAATGACGGACAGGTTTCGTATATTTTATGAGGAGAGGCGGAGTTTGGACAGGACAGTCATTTGTAGCAAAATCATGTACAATGATTTGAATGATTCAAGCGGGAAGATGTATAGACAGCTTTCGAGGTAACGCAGAAGCGAATCCGGGGCTTTCGACTTTCGATTTTGACCATTGCTCACAGAAATGTTAAACGAGAGTGTAAACTGGTACTAATGGAAGTAATAGTAAATATATGACTGTATCTCGGCAAATGCTGATGAGTTTTCAGTTGAAGGTGGGGGTTGATTTCGGAAAGGTATGATTCATTATACATCGGTACCAACTACTGACCAGAGAAAATGGTGAGCGAACAAGGCTCGATAAACAGAGACGCCGCAAACGTCAAAGAGGTCTTACGAAAAGTACAACTACAATTAATTGTTTATTTCTTGTGTGAAAAGAAGCTGTCTCTTAAGATTTTATATAAAATTAAAATTGTTAATGAATGACCGGTGTCAGATTTATTTTGCAAAATCCTGTATTTTAAAATTAGTAAGAGCTCAGAAAGTAAGATTTTAGACAGCATAGATTTAGGATAAGTATTTCAGGGGTTTCCACCCGGGTTAAAGGCTGCTTATGCCTCAACGTTTCTTGAGAAAGATAGCATTGTCCGCCATCGAAACATCGTGGCTGAAGTTTTTTTAGACCCGGGTGGAAACTCAGTATCTACTTACACACAGTGGCGGCTGGTGCCTATGTGCTCATGTGCTACAGTACATAAATGAATTTATTAAGAATTAATTTTTCTTAGTTACAAGAACTATTGTGATAACAGTGCGAATCTATGCTTCGATATCGAAAACTTTAAGCACCTTGCGGCGCACTCGCTCCTGCTAAAGCAGCCATCTTGCCATTCAGTACTATTGCTGTGATAGCACAGGATTTATGTCTTAAACTAGAAATGCGCATGCGAAGTATACTTTTTCACCACCCGTAAAGATCAAGAAACTGCCTCATTTTTTAGTACAAATCGGCCAGCACTTGGCGTCCAGAGCCGTCCGTGTCTTGCAATGAAAGAGGCGACTGCATCAGGCAGCATAAACAACAAAATAAAAAAAATCTGAACCATTCAGTGGTTATAAATATTACTTTAAAGTAGTTTGTTTTTTTAAAAAAACTAATATTCGTACATTTTGGGTAATATTTAAAAAATTCACAGAGGTTATTTTAAAGAAAACATATTTTAAGGAGCATCATAGTGCGAAAATCTAACACATGACCCTACATAAAATATTGCTATAACGCCTGGCTAGTTCTGAAAATTAACTTTATTTAAAATATGTACAAAGGAGAAAATCTTTCGTGTTAGTGTTAGTTTTGTGAGTTTGGTGCTAAATTATTCCGATTTTAAAATTAGACACTATTGGAAATTATGTAGACAGAATTTTAAATGTAGTATATTACGGGTCCGATCAAAGTATTGGTAACACTATCGCTGTTGTAGTACTATTACTTTACATAGTTATCCTCGTAAAAATAATTGCTTTGTATGATGCAACAGATAACTGAAACAATCACGAGCCGCCACCGATTTCAGAGTCAGTTAAAACAAATGATCATGACCCTTTCATAAAAAAGGTACACCGTTTTACAATAAATTGACCGAAAACATTAAACAAATTAAAGGAAATTTTTTGAAAGGAATATAAAATTTAAGTGAATTCTAATTGTAATATTAGTTTTTAATTATAAATTTTTTCTCTTTAGAATTATGTAAAGTAAGATATTCCCTTGTCTTATATATATATATATATACGATATATATATCAATTGATTCTTTATATATGTATTAGTTATTAATTATTGACTTTTCCCGTATTATATATTTCAATTGATGGAATTAAATATTTACTATTATACAGCATATATCTACTGTATATTTGTGACGAATCCTATTTCCTCTTAAGAGGGATAATGGTGAATAAATCTATCTATCATACACACCGGGAAAACCTTCGATCTATGATAGCATAGATATAAATATGCGTAAATGCGCGAGAGAATAAATGTTTAAAGCAATAATACGTGACAGCTGAGTTTTCGTTTGAGCTTAGTTGGACTATATTAAAAAATTAGTCAGAATAATTTCTTTCTAATACAATTAAATTAGGAATACAACGTTTCGCCCCAACGTTGGGACCTCATCAGGTGATACATAAAAAAATAGAAAGGAGACCACATGAAATACAACAAAAACTCTTCATGACCTTGCTGAAGCCAAATTTGGATTCAAAGAAATATAATAGTTCAACTTGCACGTTCCTAACATATTAACAATGTCCCTCATGTAAGTTGAGTTAGAAATCTAGACATTGTCATTGTGTCAAAGACATGGGAATGAGAAAGGACAGCATACTGCCGGAAAATGTTTCCTAATAAGTCACATAAAGAAAAACGGATGTTATGGTTATTAACTAAATTGAAAATATTAACTCACTCAATATTAAAATTAATTTTATGCACTGGTTCAGGCGAAAGAGTGTTTCTCTATTATCCTTTTTGTCAAGGATAGGTGCAACAATTAATACTTTACAAAACACAGGCTAACATAAGCTAATAAAATAACCGAATAAAGGGACAAAACTGAGTGATAAAATAAATACATACAACGTTTCTGAAAATATTGTTGCTTTCGTTAGTTGCTGAAAAATCGTTAAAGGCGACGTACTTCATTATCATTGACAATTTCAATTATATATTTATTAATGTTGGTCTATTTAATTATATAATCGTCAAGAAGCAAAGTAAGCTTGGCTTATGATTGACAAAGAAGTCATTAATCTGTGTAAGCGAGTGCAGTGGAATATCTACATATTTCAAATCTAAGAATGGTGAAGACAAAATAATAGAAAAATCGGCGAGAGGAGTTTAAAGCCTTTTCTTATTGTTTTGAGTTAGTAGAAACGCTTCATATTATATTTTAATAATAATAATTAACAGTTTCCAAAATCACTAAGATACATCATCAACTGTCCTTGGTATTTCCTCAACCACCGAATCTACTCAGACCTGAATATTCCCACAATAGTACAAGTAGCAAAAAAAGCATTCAATAGTCAACTTCGCAGATCCATCCAACATCATAATCCATTAATTTCTCAAACCACCCACAACCTCCCCCACCTAAAATATTAAAAAGGCTTAAAAGCAAAAGACCTGCGTATTTAACCATCTAAGCACAAATTCAAATTATACTCAAGGTTTATCATAACGATAATACCATTCATGTAAATATCACTGTATAAAACCATGGTTATTTTTGTCATAACGAGAAAATCTTTTAGTTAATAAGTTAACCGATAATTTTTAAAAAAGAAATGCTTTACATACTTCTAGTATTGTTGTTCGTTGCACATTCAAATTTGAGTCTTGAATATTCATTCCTAGATCCTCTAATTCAGTGGGATCATAACTCGTTATGACATTCTGACACATCTTCGGCGGTACTTTTGGCTTCATGTTGATCATGGCAATAATGTTTTAAGTAGTTCTATCATTTTTCAAGATCAATGTAATAAAATAAAATTCGTACGTAGTTGTTGGTGTTACACGATTTCTCCTTGCGCACGCTGACTTTCAAATTATTGGAAGTGGCATCGATTTGTTGAGTGACCAATCTGGAACGAGTTAATTGCCTCGAACGCAAAGTGAATGAGCTGTGGACAGCTGATATTTATCGCCGTGCGGTTTCCTACAATTGCTTTCCGCTCGATGAGCAGCCGCGTTCGGTTTTCCGATTATATCCTGTGTCGGGTTTACGCTCTTCCTCCGAAGTTTCCCCTAGCTCGTAAATAGCTTTAGTTCAAGTTAATATCTATTGAAATAAAATTACAAAATTTATTATTTCCAATAGATCTCAGCTGAGGAAGTAGGATTCATTATACAATTATGGCATAAAAAACATAGAATATGTACTAACGAAACGTAATATCCTAATATTTTCATATTCCTATAAATAGACCGCAATGTAAAATTCAAAACAAATAATTTTCAATAGAAAACTGTAGTGTTTACTTTTTATAGAAGATTATAAATCAGTAGGTTTTATTTTGTACTGTTTAATATGAGTGTTGTGAAATTAAGGAGGAGTCTAAATTAAAAATAGAACCAATGTAAAGCAGAAGTTATTCCATCGAAAGGGTAGTAGGTTTCAGATTATGAAGATATTGCTTTTTGATTTTAAATTAAATATTCAATTCTTAATCTAATATTTCAACAAATTAAATAATTATATTTTTTCTAAAAATGTCTAGAGATTGAGCAAATTAAATTTTTCAGCGTCAACATGGAAGTGGTTTTATATACAGCCATGGCAAAATATTACACGTTATATTTTAGAATCGGTTGTAAGCGTGTTTAGTGCAACAATGTGCAATAGTCGTAACTCATGCTGTCAACACCAAACATTGAATCCAGGTATTTTTTGGCATACGCTTGTCATAGTAAATTCGAATACATTCATTATTACTTTAGTAATAAGGAGTAAATATATTGTAATATACACCAATGTAGATATTAATATAATTTATAAACTTTTTCAATTAGAAAGTTTTGTTGCGTAAGATAATGGCCATGTAATTGACAGAATGTTTGAACAGTCGCTGGGCAGCGTGAGAAATGTGAATCTAGAGTATTCCTAAATTTTGGCTGTGTTTTGATGGTGAGCGGCGGTAAGTCAAATTGTGGTCGGTCGATGTCGTTTGAGGCCGGAGTATGTCAATTTCTCGCTACAAGATAGCGTAATGCGAGTGGAAAGGGGTGAATTTAGTCAGTAAAAATTGTCTGTGTTCGAGGAGAAGAGACGTTGCCATTAGGCGAAGTGGGCGAAAAAGAGTCCAGTAGTATTGAAGTTATTGAAAAAGTAAAATAGTAGAATATATCAGTCTGCGTATCGTCGTCGAAGAAGAAAGTCACTAATTGGATGAGGTCACCCGGAGTTGAACTAAGAGTATGGAAGTTAATTGGCTGGTGACTAGAGACGAACTATCTTATGATCTGTGCATTATTTTGATGATTATAACACTGACCGAATTCCCTGGAAAAATTATCTTGGGGATCATAATTACGAACTTATTTGAGGCATAGCTGAATCATATCCTCTGGTACTCTAAAAGGATTCAATTCTGTATGAAAGTGAAGGACGAATGAATGAAAATTATATTCTGAAAATTATAAAAGGGTTTCGTAAATATTTGTTGAAAATTGTGTGGAGTTGAAGTGATATCCAAATCAAAACTGTAAGGAAAGTATTATTTTAAATTTCAGAAAAAAAAATCTTGTAAACATTGCATAATTGATGTGTCGTCAAATTTAATTTAATTTTGTGTTTGTATATTGGGGGAAATTTTAAAGTGTAACATTATTCTATTTGAACTCAACAACTTTTCTGTAAATTTTATATTTCTTTTCAATTCTATACTTTTCTGAGGCCTGATAAAACGCCTAGGGATCAAATTTAAGAGAGACTTTTAAATTAATAGCTGTGGAATTATGTAAATTTATATGTAAAATTCATTTTTATGTTTTTAATAAATTCTTTAAATATTATATTAATTAAATTTCAGTTTCAAACTTTTCACTAAACATTAAGAATTGTTATCAAATTTTATTAACTCGAAAAATTCATAAAATTATTCAAAGTAAATATTTCTTTAAGTAATCATAAATTGTAAACTAAATTAAAATTAAATTTTTTAAAAATATTTCAAAATTCATCAATGTAAATAAGATCTATAAAGTTGTGTAATAAATTAAATAATTTAAAAAGAATCTTTTTGAATAATACTGTATATATATAATTAATTTCATTTAACTTAATGAAATTAAAGTACGTTGAGGATAAATGTTTCTAAAATAATAAAAACCAACTAGAGTAATAATAAATAACTCTTCTTACCGCAAGGAAAAACCAAAAAATTATTTAATTTAAGAACATTTTCAATATTAATATAGGATTTAAGACCAAATTTTCAGTTAACAGAATGCCAAACAAAACAAACCTGAATTAGAAATTAGTTACTGGAATATTAAAACGAAATAGATCTACTTTTTGTATTTAAAATTGAAAAATGATCGGCGATCGTATTCTTGACGTGCACCATTAGTTACTAACAAGTTATATTACTGTATAGTCAACTTACATCACTAGTTTTTGAATTGGAGAGGCAAGCGTCAAAAGTATCTTTAGTCCTATTTCTGTTTTCTCGGACATATTCATTATGCTGTGTTACTAAAAATTATTTCATATTTGTTAAAAAAAATAGTTGACGTTTATATCGAAGGAGCGGCGGGAAATAGTTTCTGTAACCCGAAAAGACAGAAAAGAAAGGCTGCGTAAAATAATCACGAGTGTTATTTAACAGTAAAAGACGAGGCAGAACACCTTAGCCGACCACCTTAAAATCAATTATGCCCGATCTTGGAAGAATGAAATAAAAAGTGGGATCACTTACTTTGAGTAACTTTAATACTAAAGAAAAGTCGAACATTTGCATTTTATTACATTGTAAATGTCTTACTATATCGTTGAGTTGACGTTTTACGATCCTGAAAACGAAAAAAAATTACTGTAGACAGATAGGCCAGAGCCTAGAACTTTATCAGGTAGAATAAAAATTATTTATGCGTTAAAGGAAGGAAGGTTTAATTTCTGTAAATATTTGTCAAAAACGAAAACCTATAAATGATACGAGGAGATTTGTAGACTCGAGGGTAGTCAGCCTGCAAGTAGCCATCAATACTCTACATATATTAATACATGTACCGTAATACTTTAAGTCATCTGAATTAATTTTGTACTCGTTCTAGAAAATAAATTAACAATAATCGAACTGTTTTAAGTCGTTTTGTATTCTTAAGATATAATTTAATGTTAAATTTTCAGAATTCAAATGATTATAAATTACTATAACGAAAATTCTATTATTACATCACATATGGGGATTGACGGAGAACAGAAGCAATGGCAACAGCTGTTAAGCCTTAGATGATGGTCTGTCGAGCGAACAAATGAATTTTCCGACTCGACGTGACAGACGCTCCAGTATAAATATGTTTGACACAAAAATAACTATAATAAATCGACTTCGCTGCAATTATTTACGTTTTGCTTTTTAGAACATATGAGATTTTTCGAATAAGCCAAACAATACAAGGAAGCAATGGATTAAAGTTGAGTGTACAATCCCTTGCAAAATATTTATGGATGCGAAGAATTAGAATGCCGCTCAAAAGCGAAGAGGGATTGTTTCCCCAAGGATTAACAACTGAAAAAGAAACAAAGGAGTGAAATTATAAAACGTGAAACACGTATTTATTGGATTTTCGCATCATTTCTTTTTGAGAGACTATTTAAGAATTTTCACAGACGCCATTCCTTAGAAAACAGATATTTGATTAAAAACTTTTGTATAATGTTATTGGGGATGTTAAAATCGAATACTGGTAACCGGTAAGTCTGTTTGGTGAAGATAGAGTAGAGTTGAAATAGTTACGTAGACTGATTTCAACTCTACAAATTATGTATTTATCAACTAATGAGTAGCAGTTATTTATTTATGAAGATATATATGTTGTTGGTACAAATAAACGATGGCTCACTTTTTTTTTTGTTATCGTGGCCTGAATGCTGAAAAAGGAATTCGGGACGGCAATGCGATATTTAATGCGTGACTTAATCCTTATCATCCTGGTAATTGGAAGTAATTAAACATGAATAAATTGATATAGCCTACCTATTGAAAAGGTAGTAGCATAAAAACAAGCTCCAATTTTTTTGTCATTATCCTCTCGCTTTAACCTTTCTCCAAACGAGTATATATCCTATTGATAGAAAAAAATTATACATGACACTGATATAGTTCATTAATGTTGTCTTCTGATGACTGGAAAAAAAATTCTGTGATTAATTGGTGTGTGATTACAAAAACAATATATTATTTTAATTTATTCTTTCTTACCTTACATATGATAGTACGACATTACTTCTTGTTTTTTATTCGTGAATGAAGATGTCTGAAAATATTTCGAATTGAATATTCAGTTTTACATTTCAGAAAAATAATATTATTGAAACAAAACCAAATATTTTTTTTCTGAAAATAATATAATAAGGACGGCAGGTCATATATTAGGAGATTGAGGATTGTGGCGTAAGAATGGAAATCGTTATTAAAATGATGCTATCTTTAGTATTTATTCAGTCTGTAAAATTTATATTGTATGTGTATGATACAAACCTAGTTACAGTGATACCGATTTGAGCAAACAGAACTGCTAAAGTAGGCTATATACTACATAACCGTCACTATTTTTTTACTAAACCTGTAATGAATATACAGTAAATTGTTTTGTACTTCATAAAAAAAATTCTATGGTTCAATATTGGGGTAAATGTGAACCGGACCAGCCTAATAGTCAGAAAATTTATTATACAAAATTAAAACATTATAATTCAACAAACACAACGTTTCATCCCTATTTGAGACCTCTTCAGGGGTATATTAAATTCGTTATCTAAATTTTTTAAGAAAAAAAATATTAGAAACATCATAACTTGTAATAAAATTATGTAAAAATATAATTTATAGAGCATTACTTACAATTTATTATATGAAAATTGACAGCAACATAAATTTCTAAAGTGTGGTTTGTTCACACGATGCGGCCGAAATGGCTGTTACTGACAAAGCTCTCGGGAGTATTAATGAATTTTAAAATAGAAATCTAAATAAAAAATTCTACAATACAATAACAAGGAATCATATATTTAATTTAAATTATTGGTGTAATTTTGTTATGGCCGAATAAGTTGATTTAACATTTCGCTCATCAATCTGGAATAATATTTGCAGTATTGATCTAAAATATTTACATTGTGCCGACCGAAATTATGTTTTTCTAAACAAATAGGCTTGGACACCATTGAACAATTTTGGACGTTAAATTTCAAATGTTAAATGTTAATTGATTCGAGTTTTCGAGAGCGTTTCGTATTCCCGATATAACAAGAATTACAATCAAAACAATTAATTGTTCATATAGCATTTTGTTGATATAAAACGTTAATGTACTCTTTAATTTTTTAGCTAAAATTTAGTTATTGGAATGCCATAACTATTAAACAAGTCAATAAGTTTGAGCTTTCAAAAAAGGGCAGTTATTATTCTATTATTAATTAGTAAATTGTTATGTTTGTATTTAATTTTAATCAATATAATTTTGATATATTTGTAAACAAAATCCTGATACTTATTTTGATTACGTTTTTTAAAATATTTTTTAGACAACGAATTCAATTAAAATATACACCTCAAGAGGTCCCAAATAGGGATGAAACATCGTGCTAGCTAAATAATAAAGTTTCTGATTTTTTTGTCATTATCCTCTCGCTTTAACCTTTCTCCAAACGAGGGTATATCCTAAATTATACATGACACTGATATAGAAACTAGTGTTTTTCACATATTTTTGAAAATAAATCAGATTATTATAGTTGTTAAAATTCTGACAAATTTAATTTATTTGAGCTGGGGGATTTTTAGTTTTCTTTTGTAAAAATAATTGAATTTGATTTTTCCGGAAAAGTAATAATAATAAAGGAAATCATAATTAATCGTTGAACCACACCGACCTCAGGGACCTACGGGACTTGGCGGTTAATTATAGTAAAAAATGATGGGAAACTAATCTTAACCAATTGTCTCAAGATTAATTACGACACGTATGCTTGGGATCAGTGGCTCAGCAGCTTCGGCTTCCGAACCCAAAATCCGCTATCAGCCACGACATCGGAGTCTCTCTAAAGCTCCCGTATACTGGATCATCCAGCAAGCTCCGACATTTCACCTCCATTTACCAACATCAACTGTATCTGGCTCGCTCGCTTTGTTTCAACCCCCTCCAACATGGGATATTTCGAAATTATTCCCAGGCAATCCGCAACTGACTCTCCCGCGTTCACTGGCGTAAAAAAATTGTAGTAGTTATAGATAACGATATTTTACATATTTACAATTCGTCAACGGACTCAAAAAATCCAAATTTCTATATACATTTTAAATCCAAATATTTGCTAAAGTATTTGATATCATACGTATTTCGCTACATGGCGATGGAACAGTACCTATATTTATAGAACTAGTCACGTGTTACCTATTACTTGTTACTTTTAATTAAGATTGCAGAAATAAGTGTAACTCGCTTAAAATGTTAAGGAAGCGACGATATATATTACGTCTGCAAGAATGATTTTAGGCATTTACATTCAAAACTGGTTTTTGTCTTTGGTGATTTGGAAAATATTGAAGTTACGAAAAAGTTCAGTTTTTCTAATTACCTGGAAAAATTATACTACTAAATGAACTACGTTTCTGAAAGTCTTATAATCGACGCAAATTGGATAGCGGGATGCGGAAAAGTAAATCGGTACTGGAGTCATTATAACTGAAATCGTTAGCGTATTAAGTCAATGGCATATTGTAGTAGACATTTTCAATTTTCTTTAATATAGAGAGAAATTTGCAGCGTCTGGAGTTTTATCAAGGATAAGTGAGTGTTTTGTCCTCTCTCTGCGCAGTGGCAGCAGGGACCCGCCATGCGAGATGCGTCGGACTATACCATTAAGGCACACCACAGTGCTTTCAGTTTTATACAACAAAGGCGATATATAAGACAAAAAAGTTAGAAATTCCAGTTTGAACTTTTGACTCGGTTAGTAAATACTTTAAATGTGTTTATGACAAATGTTTTGAATTTGTGTTGTAATCAGATGAGTCGTGAATATTACTTGCAGCCTCGCAAGAAGCTTTTATATTGTCTTTCGAATGTACGTTTTGCATTTGTGAAGCTTACTTTTTGCTTAAGAATTTCGAAATAATAAAATGAAGTTAACGAAAATTACGGAAGATAAGTATTCTACATTTACTTCTGAGATTAGCTTATTTTTCAGTTCTTCCCACAAAAGGCTGCACTGTTTTTGAATTCATGAGAAATAACGGAAATAAATGATAAAAAAATGTACATTTTAGTCAGGATCTTTAAAGACATATTATATAATTTAAATAATCTTTTATTTTAATGTCTGTTTATAATATAAAGGTATAATTAAAGAAATATTAACATAGATTTTTATAATTAATATCTACTAATCAAGTTGAATAGAACATATATATTACTATTCACAGAAATATATAGCATAAATATGAAATAATAGTATTTACGTTTAGTAGCACCTCTTTTTGGAAAAAAATAAAATTAGCTAAATTGAAACAGTGAAAGAAAATATTGCATCGATTAGCTACAATAAATTCAGGGTTTGGGATATTAATTATTAAACAGAAATAAAGTTGATAGTTTTTTAAACAATTTATTTTTATACATTCTCAACCATCACTTGAATATTTATATCAATATTCAATACATACTTGCTTTTGAATTTCAAATACAGTTATCAACCTGAAACAATTAATTGTTTCAGAAAAGAAGTGACAGTAAAAGTACTAACACGGGAAAGTTTAAATATAAAGATCTTCTCATATAGCAATTAAGTCACAATCACTCAACAAATAACATATTTAAGTTACAAATAATGGTTTCTAACACCGCAGTATAGTGATCACAGCGATACAACATATAGTTTTCTTTCATTATCTACAAGGTTATGTATTCAATAAAATTTGTAGCACATGTAAATTTTTAACTCAGTTTTTAAACTTAAATAATGGTTATATTTAGCAGCATTCAATCGTGTGATGGGAACACTGAGATATATTTGGTCGTATTTGTATACAGTTACACGAAGAAAATATGGTCGTTACTGAAGAAAAAACAACTAATAAAATAAAATAAAAACTTAAACTTTATTTTAGTGTATATATCATGTCTATAATGGAATCCAATGTATATATAAAACTTATGTACATATTACCCGTCAAAATTTACAACTTGCTTTTTTTTCTATAGTTATATTTACAGAACAGTGAACTTTATTAAACTTTATATTATAGAGGCAAACAAACAAAGCTGTTAGCTTTTGATATATTTCCTATGTGCATAATTTTATAAATAATTTAAACGACGTTGATTTACAGTCTTTGTGATTAACACACAGTTTACCTGGATTTTCATGCATCTGATTGAATTAAATACAAGTAATGTTTCTGTTTCCATACAATTTGACTTACCAGAAGCAGAACATTTTTGACTATCTTCTGTTTCAAAACATAATTTTTTATATTAATTAGGCTGTTTTTACCCTTTTATGGGTTAGAAATTGTAATGAATTTATATTCCAATTTTCTAATCTATGTTGGTCCTCAAATGCCATATCACTTCACATGGACATCCATAGAGATTTAAGAACGCTGATTACAAAATTACGCAGATAGGAGCTTCAAATAAGTCACGCAACTTGAATACTCTTAAGCACTATTATACATATTTTGCTGGTGCCATTAGTTCTTCACTTATGCGGCTAAAATGATGCCAGGAACAACATGAGCGTGAAAATACAATAGGTTTTCATCATTTAACAAATAATAAATTTTTATAATGTTAGCTTTTGTTACAAAAGTTACGTGAAATATACGATATGAAATACGCTTATACTCTATAAACTGTGACCCTTTGCGTTATTAAAAGCTATAAATTTGTGATGATATGCCTTAAAATATAAACTAAAATATATGGTTCATATTTGCGTCTAATATTTATACTGATCAATAATTAAGGATCTCTCTATATTTCGAAGAAAGCTTTCACCGATTTTTTAAAAATACGAATAATTTTGGTAATAACTTATTTCATATTTATTCACTGTTAATCATATTATATTTATGTACAAGAAATTGTATATTCTGAAGGAAATAAGCAAGTGAGCATACACAATTTCGTAAGAGTGAAAAGCATCGGCGAAGTAAGACTGCAATGTGCTAGCAATAATTGTAAAATAAGTTTACTCAAGCAGCGATGTAAAATTTATTATAATACTATTATGAAATCGAGACAAAATTGTGTATTTAGAGAAATGAATGTAACTAAGTTAATTACAATCCCACGATGTCTCGCATGTTTTACGTAGAATATTTTGATATGTTTTTAGAAATTTTTTTCGTTTATCGACTCAACATATGAGTATTTGATATGTCCGCTGCTAAATATGATTGAACAACTGGATGGATGAATTTGTGGATCTAAATGTATTGCGAAAATCACAAAAGGGAATCAAGATCATCCGGACACCGTGATTTTTTAAAGATTATTTTCATGTACTGAACTAGTGGCATCGCTGTTTTTTTTTGTAAAAGAGAACACTGATTTTTGTGTATGTTCCACGATTATTTCGATGTTCAGCGACATTAACACAGTATTCCACAAATTTATTATATTAACAGTACACTGAATGAACAGACAGCAGATTTAATTAAATTAACACCTATTTGACAGAAACTCACGAATAGAACACAAAGAAAGAATTTACATACATACATATATTATTAGTAAGTAGCCAGCAAGTCAGAGGAGACGAGAGATTATAAATACAGATACAAACTATACTACGAATTTCACTAGTTGTCATTTGGCGTCTTTTTCATTTGGTATTTACTATATGAAGTAAACAGTATAATTTAACTTTAACGTCTATACAAACATGTGCAAGTTAAAACACATTTATATGGTGTCACAAGTTCATAATCACTCAAAATAATTGGAAGTTGTGGCATACAGCAACATTTTCAGAAAACGTATAATCTGACATTTATGGCTTGAAATACATGTTTCATCGTTCAACACGAAACAATGTGAAATAAAGTGGTACCTACGAGCGATTAAGTGCATGCATGACCGCCGAATCATGTAACAAGTTATTTCAGGAGAAGCATCAAAAAACTTATTTTCTTTCTGGAATAGTAAATGGGGATAATTTCTGTCCAAACTGATCGTGATAAGAGTGAGAGCGAGTTAAAACAACGGCAAGAATACGATTGGTGAAATATAAATATTCTGCAACTAGGCTGTAACTTCATTTCAATGCACTTCGACGAATTTTGGGCTGGACGGATGTATAAATTTCTCGTCCTGAAATGTGCCCTGCAGCGCATTCACTGAACCATCCCAAATAACCCCAATAAAAAAATTACAAAATAGTTATATCAGTATTGAACAAATCTAAACTATTTTCGTCAAACTAGAATTCTAAGTGTACAAATGTGGTCTATATATATGACGTACCTTGCCTGTCACCTCTAAATAAGGTGACTTGTTTAAAGGGAAAAAATCTTCATGATGAGTTTTCAAACACCGTCGCAAGTACTTTGGTTCCTTTTTCGTTATCAAATTGGTTCGAGCAATATAAACTATAGTGTTCTCTCAGATTAGAAACATCTATACATTCTCACCTGTTATTCTTGGTATTTGAGCTTTAAAATACATTCACTGTATTTCAAGTTGACTTATTAAATTATTTTCTATCTAAGAAGAAAATTTTGCACAATTATACCACTCATTCTTAATAAAAACTAATAACATAAAAGTATTTCATGACCAGTAATGTTAATTTTGCTTCAGAAAGTCGTATAACATTATATAAAAAAATTGTAGATCTATTGTAACAACTTACAGCTGAATTATATTTAACTCTAACATATTTTTCCAATTAGAATATTTATCTTTTAAATTAAAAGAAATAATTATATGAGATAAATTTATGAGAAACCTGAAAAGTGAAAAATGCAAAAATATTAAGTACCCAAAAAACAAACTTCAAAAGTAAAAAATTATTTTCAGTACCTGTCAAAAAGGATATGTATACCGCATATTTCATCTAACTTCTGTTTCCGAAATTTCAACAATAACCATACTATAAGGTCATTGAGTACGCGGATAAAACTGTTTATACTACTCAAATAATTAAGTGCGTTGCCACTGATGTAACAGCATAAATACTACTTATCTTATTGATTAGTTGCTCCAAAAATATTGGTAGATTAAAATTAAGTATCATTGTTATAAAGTTAAATATCTGTACAGTTTTTTGCACCCATATTTTAAAATAAAAGAAGTTTTGAACTTATTTGCATATCATTCATGTACATTATTATTTTTCAATTATTGTACTTAAGAAATTAAAACGCAGCCAATGATTCTTTATAGTTATTAATTATTTGGTTCAAACCATTAAATTCCAATATAAAATAATTAATAGAGAATTTGTTTAGTTGTCAGTGGCTACATACTACATAAAACGAGATTTTTCTATAAAACACTACTTTGCGTACAATAAATATTCATAGGGCAAAAAAGATTGGCCTTAAATAAAACGTATACATGTTATGAAAAAAATTCAACAATAGTCCGTGTATTAAATGACTATCAATCCTTACCAATATTAAATCGCGCAATCGCTTTCGGATTATTCTAAGTTTACATACATGTGTAGGACAGCAAGAGACGATGTTGCCAAATGTTGGTTTTTATAGTTATCATTTAGAAGAATTTGTGCTGTTATTTATTGCTGTGCGTTTGAAATTAAAATTTTCAGTTAAAATTTAGGATCCTGCCGTTAACGTCTGTGTTTTGCCAGCTTTCAGCTGTGTTCAGTTGTGCCTGATAAAATTGGTATTACTGATCTCAACACTGAAAATCGGACCATTGTGGCGTCAGCAATTTTAAAGGTCGATTTGTACAGTCTAGCCTAGATAATACTAATGAGTTTCTGAAGCTGTGATACCTCGAAATAAAGACCGGTGAAATTAATTGGTAAGATTTGAGTGAAGAATGAATCAACAAAGAACTGAGGAATGTGTTTTGAGCTGTTAATGATCTGTTCGTCACCTGCGTCATCAGTTTTATCGGAGTTCAAATCTTATTTTTTAACAAGAAAACGTTTATTCCCCAATTCTTTATTGGTCCATTATTCACCCAAATATTGAGTGAAAGTGTGTTGTTCGGATGTTCATGGATTTCAAGAAAGAAAATTTGGAGAGAGTTTCAGGATTACGACTTAGACAAAGAAAACAAAGGGTAATGCGGAGAAGCTGAAGTAAACGAGTACCGCGGGAAGAGCATAACTATAGGGGCAACGGCTCCAGAAGGCATTGGTATCGTGAAAATGACATCTCAAGACGAGGAAGTGTTTTGCGACTTTATAGTGCATAACAGAGTAGTATACTGCCAAGAGTAAACCAGGATATGGCTTATGATAATAGCTTAATGCTGCTATATAAATAAGAAAGAGAGTTATTAATTTTTTATTAATATCTACGTTTCATTTGAAGTGACAACTGAAAGTGTGCACTGAAATCTGGATTTAACTTGAGTTGTGTTATATAATAGAAGTTAATCGACTTCAGTCGACATCTTACAGAAATTCGGGTAAAGCTGTGAATTGCCAGTAACATGATGGACTGAAGAACCCTTTAGAATAAATTATTTTAACTTTCATTATGTTTAGTCCTGATTTTTCCTAAAACTTTACGCCACCTTGCTTGTACGACATCTTCCCTGCAAGTATCAAGTAATCTAATTTTACTAAAGTAGCATAAGTGTTAAGTCGCAAAACTGATTTTAATATGGCACAGATTCGGCCATTTTCGTTCCTGGAAGTTAGGTGAAATATGCGGTATAATTGGTGAAGGTGACTGGACTTAAGAGACGTTGCAGTCGTCGGTGCCGTGCGCGTCCCGCATCTGCTGCTTGGCCTTGCGACTGCATCGTCTAATGAGACTGCGGCTCCGTGGCTTGGAGCGCGAAGACCCGGGGTCCAGAGAGTTGCCCCCGTAACTTCCGCCTCCGCTGGCCTCTGCGTGGGACGGCGCGGACATCGCGGGAGCAGGAGCGGGCGTGGGCGTGGGTGCGGGGCTGGAACTGCCCCCGCGACGCACGCCCTTGCTGCTCGCGCTCACGTACGCGCTGGAGCGACGCTTAAGAGTTCCCGGAGCCTCTTCCGTGCCCGGTGCCAGGATCCGGGATAAAGTCAACAGCGTCCGGAATATCTCCCTCACGTTGTAATCGTCCTTCGCCGAGCACTCGAGTACCTTAGCTCTGGAGACAGATCATAAATGTTCGTTAAAATATTAATAGGATAGATTAAGGTTTCATAATAATCACTTCGTTTAGGAGTCGTTTAGCGCTGTCCATAGACATTTCCTTCCGCATATAATGCACACTACTAAAACTACTGATTTATGTTCTATTCACAAACAAAAGAAAGTCATGTCCTATTATGTTACAAAATTTTAGTAATATACATTAATTAGTCATGGTATTTTATGCAGATAATTTACTAATTATTTAATTTAAACATTGCATAATATTAATGTAATTGTATATCAGTTTAATGCACACATACGCAGGTTTTTATTTAAGCTTAACAAATAAAAATATAAAAAAACAGACACTACTGAAAAATCGCCCAGCTGGAATGTTAATATTTTCAAAAGAAACATCTGCTTGTGCTAAATTAGTCTACTCTCATTACATTTTTAGTGTGGGACCACCCTTCCCAACTTTGAAATATTGAATGGAAACCACTACTTTTTATAGTATATTCAGATTCTCCATAAAAAAGTCAGTTTCATGCTAAAACATTTTCAATTTGTCATAATTGACAATATTAGGTTAATTTTCTATTTTACATTGAGGCCTGTTTTGTTTCATTGCAGAATAAATTATCAATTAACAATACCACTTTTTGTGTTAACTAAGTCTCATAAACTTGGTAGATGGTGCTGCATTAAAATTCAAACAATTCCAAATGTTAAGTAAAGAAATAAATCTTGACAGAGACCCTGAAACAATTATGTGGATGAAGGAGGTCTGCAGAGTATTTTCTATTTTTGAAGGTAGTGAGGATTCGGTTGGTGTTTGTGGCCAAACTATTCCACGTGGAGTAAATATGAACTCACCTAAGGTAGGGAGGAGGGAACTCTTACTATTGTCACTTCCCCTCAGTGACGAATATTTAAACACTATTTGCGTAGACGTCGATGTGCAATAAAAATGTTTTGTTACTCTTTTGAGGAGTGGCTTTTTATTGCGGAAAGATAAAATTATCCCTATTCCTATGAATGGGGTATGCTAAAATACAGTTACTATTTGCATATCCGCATCTGTTACATTTTTGTTCAAGGCTACGATACGTAATCTAGGGACTATTATGTGATGTTGGGGACTTAACGATTATCTGTTTCTGTTAAGCATAAGTTATTGTAGCTGAGGTCACAGTCATAATTTTTTCAGAAACAGGCTGCCTGGGGGTAATACGCATTGGGACCTCTTACCTATTATAGTACAAGAAGGGATAGAAAAAGGGTTGAGCGGGAGGGAACAGTAATTAGATTTTTATGCGTTTCAGAGAAACCTGCATCAGGCAGGTTGAACTCTCGGAAATTGTCCCAAGCTCTTCTGATGACTGGATTCCCGACGCCATGCCTAGGTCACATTTGGAGGCTGGTGGCCGACTGCTTCAACGAGAGCAGAGAACAATTCTTGAATGGGCAAGGTCTACTACCACTGAGTATTTATACTCAAAAACTGTCGTATGTGTCATGTCTTAGGGAACCTTAATATAATTTCTCTTATTTAGAACTAGAAAAGACATACTCCTCTTATGAGTAGTATTTGGTTCAATCCAAGGAGTTATCTCCAAGTTCTCGTGGATGTACAGGCAATGAAGTAAAATTTAGCTGTGGGGGGTTCCAAAAGGAATCAAAACTTCAGTTTATTTGACAGACCGGCCATTTTTTTTTATTAGGGTGGAGGGATTGGCCACATATTCTGTATTTCGTTCTTTGAAGTTTAACTTCTAAGATGTGCAAAGTGTTTAACGTTTACTTCTATAACTATTTAAAACAAGAATTTATAAACAGCTCATTTTATTTAGATTATGAATAATTATACAGACTTGTGAACCATTATTATCTTATTAATTCTAGATATATATATATATATATATATCTTATAAATTATTTATATATTTTATAAATAATATATTTTACAGAATAGGGGTTACAAAATGAAAATATTTTCTAAAAAACTTGGTTGGGCCATCAACTTTTATTTATTTTGTATGTTTGATGGTTTATTTTAATTTGGCACCGATTAAGTACAGTTATTATTTATGATTTCAGAAACAAGTCAAATGGGATTGAAACTGAATATACATGGAACTAATTTAATACAGTATAATGTTTTAAATCATTTAATACCGTTTGTATTGTTGTTAACTACGTAATCTCATGAAATAAAAAATCGCATTATATATTTTCTTAAGTATTCAAAATATTAATTTAAAATTGTAAACCTTTCTTCCTATTTTTTTAGTTACAATTATTACACTGAGTAATCGAAATTTGAGAAATACCTACAAATTTTATTTGAATGAAATAAAGATCCGGTAATGTGTGTTTCAAAGTTCTAAGAACGTCTTTAGTTTCAGTTATTTTATGTGTTGCAGTATTATGATTAAAATGTTAGAGTAATGTATTATTCAATTTTGGATTATTATTAGTTTATATTTATGCATCTGACAAAGAATTTTCTCCTCAACTAACGTGAGGCTTAAGATTATCTCTGTGCGAGAAAAACTGCGACGCTGAGAAAATGGTAGACAGATAGGAGGGAAATGGAACACTGATAGTTATCTTCTGGACAGTCCGTTGCATCACCTTGATAGCGGTGACCGGTGTGGAAGGGCAATTTCGTGAACCAGTCCGGTGAATAATGGGATCCAAGACAGAATGATAACCTATGGCTTCCTTCATACACTGTAAAGGGCGAAAGAGCGACCCAAGAAAATTCGTATCATGTACAGTGATTTGAAATGTTGTATATACGAACATATTAAACGTAACTTTGTAAAGATGGAAAATTTAATTTATAAGGAAGTAAGTCAGATACATAAAAATGTAGGCCGGATAGTTTAATTTCGGTTTATCGCAGACAAATGGAGCGCATAAATTATTTTTTTTCAAATGGCGGAAATATTACATTTTCACATCAGAATACTGATTAAAGCCAGTGGTAGGTCACGTGAATTGGCTTGTTTCACTGGCTGCCAGATTGTGAAGTACTATGCTGCTTATTGAGACCCTTAACTTGTAGGTCAAAAAGTGTAAGAGATAGCAGTAATATTTATGGCAAATTAATTGGTCAAAATCAGATTATTTACAATCCCGGAAGGAAAAAGCGAGGTTGAGCTATTTTAAAACCTTTGAAGGACAAACAGGCTTGAAGTAGAATAAATGATTAATTAATTTAACGGATCTACAGTAGACGATCGCTGTACAAAAGTATGCAGTAGGAGAAATAGATCAGGTATATGATATTCTCTTTCGTAATTAGAACAATCGAAAACTGGAAACTTGCAACGCTGTTTTAGATAATCCAAATAATAAATAAATCTATTGATAGAGAGAAAAAGGTACTCATTGGATTTTGTGATATAATTTAATTTTTTTTTTGTAAAAGAAGTCGAAAATAATCCAGCATGGACCAGACACAGGGCTTGCTAAATGTATTTGGAATAATTAAAGTAAAATAAAGAAATATAATTTCGGCATGTTATGTACAATGGTTTTTCAAGATGAATTTAATTAGTTTCAAAAAATATTTAGATCATGTTGTCGGATAAACATATTAGAATGTTTAAATATGACGTATAGTGAACTAATTTTAATACTGAAGGTGTTGAGGAGACGAGGGATTATTAAGAAATTTGAGGTGCGAAAAAATTTGCTTTACTTCATGCGCGTGTTTACGCATATATAAAAACTGGGAAGATGGTCTGAGTCTGGGAAATTATCGGCTCCAATTTTCTTCGATGGAGTGAGACTTGATGAAGATCGGTGAAATGTTCAATGCAAATTTCTCAAAGAATTTGATTTAATACTAAATCATTGAATTCTGATGTTAAATACTGACTGAAGTATATCGTATATGAGAAATTTGTTTTTATAAAGGAGAATGTACGATTATTAGGTGTATTTGATAATGATACAAGCTTTGCTTGCAACAGAAACGTCATGGTATTTTGACTAGTTTATCTGGAGGGAGGCCCAGGAAAATATTTACCTCTATCAGTTAATCCGGAAGAGTATTAACTATTTAATTAACAGTCAGTTTGAGTTTAACTGTGTTTTATATATTCTAATATTGCGTATTATGCGGTAACGGAAGCCTGTGAGAGTAGTTCTCTAGCAGGTGAACCTTCCCGAAGAACTGGAGGGGAATACCTTTGGGGATGTCTTCTCCTCTGTCTGGTTTTTGAAATAAGGTTCCCACATGCCAAGGCACCACGTCAGTATTGAGAGGTGTATGGTTCGGGTTCGCCATTCCTTGGTAATACGTTAAGACTATTGGAATAGTCGGCCAGTAGCCTCCTAACTGGTCGAAGCATGGAGAAGGTAATGCTGCGTTTCCTAAGAAAACTCCTCTCCCGCCATCGAAACGGCGTGGATCAAGTACCTAATGCCCAACCTACCAGATGCATTTTTTTCTAAGGTTTTCCCTGCATCACTTTTAGGCGAATTGCCGGGTAGGATCCATAAATATTCAGCCCGTAGAAAGGTTCCCACAAGCCGAGGCACCTCGGCCTGTTTTGAGAGGTGTATGTTCCGGGGTCACAGATCTTGGGCATACGGTAAGAGTTGTTCGTATTCCCATTGGAATAGTCGGCCAACTGCCTCCTAAACTGGTCGAGGCACGGAGAAGGGAATGCTGCGTCCCCACAGCAAACTCCTCTCCCGCTATCGGAAGGGCGTGGGACAAGTACCCAATGCCCGACCTACCTGATGCAGGTTTTTTAGGGTTTTCCCTGCATTTCTTTAGGCGAATGCCAGGTAGGATCCTTAAAATATAGCCCGGGGGCCCTAGTTAACCCTTGGCTACCTTCCTCTACCCTTCCGCATCCCCCCTTTCTTATCCCTTCCTATGCTATTAAAGGGGAGATGCCCAAAGTGGATTACCCTCATGTAGCCTGTTGCCCTAAAAAAAAGAATATTCGTAGGGCAATTGAAACGTATATTTGTAATGAAAAAACTCAACAATAGTCCGTACGTTAAATGAATATTTTCTATGCTATAAGAGGGAAGTGGCCACTATGTGTTCATTTTAAAGTTAAGTTTTTTGTTCTGATATCAACAACTATCGCACAAGAAACTTTTCAGCTAACTAGTTGTAATAGTAGTTTAGTTGAGGCACCTGAGTCGCGGCAGTTCGCAGAAGAGCCATTCAGAGACGTCCTCGATGGGAACCTCTCTGTGCGAGGAGGCGAGGTCCAACTTGTTGCCGGCGACGACGATGGGCACCTCCTGGAAGTCAGGCCTCTGCTCGCGAACTTCTTGCAGACAATGTTTGACCGTGGTGAGTGACGGCGACGACGTCACGGCGTACACGAGAAGGAAGGCGTGGGCCGTCGCGATGCTCAGGCGACGCATGGCGGGGAACTGCATGTCTCCTGCCGTGTCCAGGATGTCCACCTGCAGGATAGATCAACTTATGTACGATATGAAATAAACGTATAAAGATTTTTACCAGGATTTACATTGTCCATGAGATGAACTAGAAATTCACCACATTCACTCCCAAGCTCACTCTATAAATTCCTCGCCAAATTCAAATGTTTCCACATTCAGATATGAAAACAGAAACTCTCATAGATAAGATGGAATGAAAAAGCCGTATAACTTTCTCGGAATTTACCAAAGTCCTGATTCGCTCCTATGTTATGAAGATTAACAGAGTATTCGGTTTTGAAAATATGGCTTCCTCATTCTTTCCTCTGAGGTTCTTTCTTGCACCCAAAATACATCTTAATTTATCCTTTCCCATAGATACGAGGAACACAAAAATATCTGTATCTCATGATCCATTTAATATTTTGTTGCCGTTGGACCGTAAAAATGCAGAAAGAACAGAATGACGAAAGGACAAGAATTGCGCACAGGAAAATAATTATAATAATATAAAAATGAAATGGAAAATATTTGAAAGTACAGAAAATAAAGAAAAAAATAATTGAATAAATTATAGATAAAAGGGGAGCATGGATTTTGGTAATAAATAAAATAAGGAAAATAGAAACAAATCAAAGAAAGAGATAAAAGTAGAAAATTTAAGCACGTGGAAAACGATATTAAATTCAAGAAAAAATCAGAATCATACCCATATGGCAAACAGAGGGGAAAAAATCACAACGTGACAAAGAGAAAGAATACTGTAATAAATAACTCCTCAGTTCACTCAATGTTAGAGGAAAAATGCTTCATTTACTCATAAAAAAATTTCTAGTAAGTGGATTTCTGCACAATTGCATCAGATGTTACTTTCGCGACACATGGACAAACATATTTGACCTGATCACAGATTGTGGAGCTAGTATTCTCACTTGAAACAGAGTATTGTCGTTATCAACGGTGAGCCTTAAAAATAAATTTATAAAAAAACTAACATTACGATAAATAAAATAATATTAAAATCAAGTAACAAATTAAGTCAAACTTTTTTATCGTGGTAGAAAGTTTTAAACATAAAAGTAATTAATACTGAAAAATTAACTGTTGATAAAAATATATTCTACTCTTGTAAAATATGAGAGGATTTAATTTTTATAGTAAGCTTGTAAATAAATTGAAACTGTATTTTGACCTTTGCAGATAAATGTGAAAAGTTAAATCGCTGTCAACAGGAATAACCATAGAATATTTTCAAACCAGAAATTTTTTATGAGATTATCACAGGACATAATTGTATTTCTGACTGGCTGTAAATTAGACTTAATAAACTAAGGGTCCCATAAGCCGAGACATCTATCTCAGATTTGGAAGGTCCTCTCGGGAATACACTAAGAGGTGTTCCTTACTCCCATTGGATCATTCGACCTGCTGGTCTCCCAATATTTTTAAGATTGGAATCGCAAATGATGCGTCACCACAGAAAACCCCATCTCCAGTCCTCGGAACGATGTAGGACAAGTACAGAGAGCCCGACCTATCTCACGATCGTTCGAATAGAGCTGTCCCTGCATTATATATGTATGACTGATGGGTAGGATCCTTTAACTACATTGTTTATCAAGTACCCTGTTTATAAAATGTATTAGATAAAAATAAATATATAAATGAACTTTTATGATTTGTAATATGCTTTATATTTTGTGAACGTTAAGAGAATATTGAGAACATTTACAATGAACGTAGGATTTTCTGGAGATATTATCAAAATATAATTTTTATCCACCTTCAAGGATTACTCGAAATGTTTTCCAAGCCTATAATATATTCTTTCGCTATAATTCTTAAAACAAGGGTGAATGACATTTTATTTGCATTAATCACTGGTAGAATGGAATTTATCCTAACGACTTTAGGTGGCTGAGTGGTTCATTGTGTTTATTGGACTCACTTGGTCCGAAATTTTCAAGTTCAGACAAATTTCCACATTCATAATTAAGTTGAATACGCTTAAATATGCGATGCACGACTTTTGGTTGACTTATAAAACGAATGAATGATTATCTGAATAATCTATTTACCATATATTCATGGATATTCACAAATGTTTTTCCTTAAAATTGTTTAAAGTGGTCCAATCCTTACTTAACCCTTTATTAGATTATTTGTTTGTATTTTATTAAATTATATCTTTAGAATGGTTATTTTTGGGAATAAAATACGGAAAAACTAACCAAAAAATTTCAAACTTTGACCAAGTAAATTTAGCTCATGATTTTGCAATATTCAACATAAATGTAATTAGGTCTGATTTATCAATAATTAACATTAACGGATAATTATTATTTTACTGAAATTATAATACCCTGAAAATGACGCTGAAATTTAATAAATTAAATAAAAAAACTCTCAGTAAATAAATATTCTTAAGTTGACCGGAGAGCATGTCCACGGATGCCAAAAAATTCATATTTCCTTAAATGCATGTTGTTTCATATCTGCATCACAAATTAGCCTCTGGGATGATACTGAAAGTTACGTTGCATATATGCTACGCTGTGCACTAAAGGGTTAATTGAGACAACAGAACAGTTACCTTCAAGGAGACGGGGCCTAGATCGTACTCCCTGGAGAAGAGGTCCTCGACGGTGCTGCGGTACTTGTCGGAGAACGTGTTGAAGAGAAAGCGCTTAACGATTGCGCTCTTTCCGACTCCGGCTCCTCCGAGGAGGACAAGTCTGATACGGTCGTGGTCACCCATCGCAACGACTACAAGTCCCAACACATCATCCTGGAAGAACAAAAGCTTCAAATAATGCAAGAATTTGCACTAATTTTGAAAACTGAAAATGATCTGTATTCGATGAGGAGGTGGCGAAATGGATTTATAGGAAATAAATCAATTCAGGCGCTGTAGAGAAGCTTTCACAAGCATCAGACGGTAGAGGTAATGGTTACGTTGAATTAATGTATGAGCTTGGAAAATTTTCGACCAGACCAGGATTCGAATCCGGGACCTTGTAGGACGCGGGCAATTGTAGGTGAGCCGCATTAGGTTTAATAGAGGGAGGAATTGCGAACCGGATCTGGAGTAAGTGAGAGGTCCCAGGTTCGATGCCTGATCCGATCGACATTTTTCCAGCCTCATACTTTAAAGGAAATAAATTATCCACGAAGATTTGATGAATCACAAGACAGCTAGCTGAAAATACATTAAAGGTATTATGCCCTCGGAATTAGTAAGACAGATGGTATTGACTGAACTTCGTTAGTCATTTATTTATATAAAGTTTTGTCTAAATCGCTGCGACCGTTTCATCTGTAAAGGGAAGAAGTTTTGCGAATGTCCGCCATTTTGTCTCCATAGGTCTCTAGATGGCAGATGACGATTCGATATTGTTCAAAACCTTGTTACACCTCTATATAAAAATGATACAAAATTTCAGCGAAATTGGTTTGACCGTTATTTTGTGAAAGCGAACAATCAGAGTGACAGACAGCGATTCACGCGATGCACGCGATGTAAAGAAGTACTGAAGTCACTCGGTTATAAACAATCTATAAATAAAATACTATTGTATTTACGAGGCTGGTTCAATAAGTAATGCCATATATTTTGTTTCCTTAAATAAGTCAGTCTTTTGAAAGTTTGAATTTGGCGCGATTCTTCTACAATCCACTGCAGTAACAACTTCCTAAGACAACTGAATTGTATTAGACAGCGTTCTGTGATTGAATTCTTAAATTCGGAAAATAAAACTCCCATACGCAATCATGAAAGGCTGAAAAAAGGTGTATTCTGAAGCAACGGTGGATTTCAGCACTGTTCAGCGATGGATACGTCGTTGTACCGAAGCTGAAGGGAAAACACAGTGAAAACGACCATGAGTTGATGGCTTAGGAAGCAAGATCACGCTTTTTACCGCAGTGGGATACATGCCCTAGTTAAAAAGTGGACAAAACTGTGGAAAAGGATGGAGACTATATTGAAAAGTAAAAATTTAATAATTAATGTTGTGGGCTTATGGTGTCAAAAATGCATTTAATTGTCTTGCTAAGAAAAGAGAAAAAATAGGAAGCATTAATCATATAGACTCAGCCCTCTCAAATTTTGAGTGTTTGATATTGATTAAATTATTCGACTGTTTTCTTATTTGATGATTTTGCGTTTTTTATGCTTAAAGGATATAATGTAATTTTTTCCAGCAATTTTGGGAGGTTAGTATCGATGAAAATTAACGAAACTTCACAGAACATAATTTTTTCTTTTCAACTGTTTATTTTCACCCGCAGATTCTTGAAGAAATAGTAATATTTCAGTAGTTCATATTTTTTTGAGTGAACTTACTTTATGGGAAACCACTCAGGTTAATTTTTAATAAACACTAGATTTTCATTTTGAAGGCAGATTCTCCCATCGACCCACTCGGATCAATTGATACATTTTACTAGTTCGGAGTGAGATATAAATCTTTAAACTTATTAACCTGATACACAGCAGAATAACGCACTAAAAGTGTTACCCAACATTTATGGACTATGTATTTAATGAATATTAATGGACTAATTTATGAAAGTTTTTGCATGTCAAAATTAATATATATATATATATATATATATATATTTAAAGAAACAGGATACATGAGGGTAATCCACGTGGTAGCAACTCCCCTATAATAGCGTAGGAAGGAATTCGAAAGGAGGGATGCGGAAGAGTAGAGGAAGGTCGCCAAGGGTTAACTAGAGCCCCCGATTATTGTTTAAGGATTCTACCCGGAATTTTCCTAAAAGTGATGAAGTGATGAAAACTGCATCAGGTAGGTCGGGCATTGGGTACTTGTCCCACGCCCTTCCGATAGCGGGAGAGGAGTTTGCTGTGGGGACGCAGCATTCCCCTCCCCGTGCCTCGACCAGTTTAGGAGGCAGCTGGCCGACTGTTAAAATAGGAATAGCGGACAACTCTTACCGTATGCCCAAGGTCTGCGACCCAGAAACATAAACCTCTCAAAACAGGCCGAGGTGCTTCGGCTTTTGAGAACCTTAGTTCAAAAAAACCAGAGAGAAGAGAAGGCATTCACAATAGTAGCCTTCTCCAGAGCTCTCTGGGAAGGTTCATGTGCGAGAGAACAGCCATCGCAGGTTTCTTTTCAAAATTAATAGAAAAGAATAGGCTATATATAGGGTAATCCAAATAGTAGCAACTCCCCTCTTATAGGAAAGGAACTGTAAGGGGTTTGCGGAAAGATAGAGCAAGGTAGCCAAGGGTTAAGTTAATATATATATTTATATATTTTTAAAGGTGTAGACAGGCTATGTATAGGGTAATCCACATAGTGGCAACTCTCCTCTTATAGGAAAGGGACTGTAAGGGGGAATGCGGAAAGGTAGAGCAAGATAGCCAAGGGATAAATTAATACAGAATTCTGAACTTTTTTATGCCAAAGTTCACGAAACAACTAAGACGGTCGAAGTTTGTACTATCATGCAGTCTATTTAACAAATTGTCAGTAAGTTGACTACATTTAATGTTTTTCATAAATCGTGTTCTCACTTTGTTGAAGTTAACTTGCATACATCTTGTTAAAATTTTAAAGCTAAACCGAATGGTGCAAGAGACTGGCACTTAAATTTTGCGCTGCTGTGTTTATTACTAGTCGGAGTAAACGATTCATGTATCTGGTGCAGCAGGCCACATCGCGTGATTACAAACGTTGCATGTCTATGAGGTTCTTTTACATTTTACCAGCGAAGCAAATCTCGTTGCTCCCTTCGAATTGATGCGTTCACGTGACAGGATGTTGCAGTTTCGTTAGGGTGCTAAAGTATTCGCTCGCATCCAGAAATGATAAATTGTAACTGATTTCCTCTACATTTACAAATCAAAAGTTGTTACATTTTTTCATTATACAAGTATTTTCAGAAAATTGTCACATAATAAAAATATTTAAGAGGACAAAAATATCTGCATTATTAAATAATATCTTGAATGAAGTTCTCTCGGGATTCCAACCGGGTAGCGTAGTTTTGTAAACACAACGTTTCGATGGCAGGTGAAGAAGATGGCGGTGCAAGCCATCGAAACGTTGTGTTTACAAAACTACGCTACCCGGTTGGAATCCCGAGAGAACTTCATTCAGCAACTACACCGGGAAAACCTACGTTCCTTAAATAATATCTTACTCAAGGAATTTAAATATTTTCATTCAACGCCAAAAAATATGATAAAATATTCATTTAATTAGTCCAAAAATTCGTTTTAGATAATTAACAAACTAGTTGTTTTTAATTAACTGAGAAGTTTACAACGGTCTGTCGGATATGAGGAAGCTACGTTTTGTTTTATTGGTATTTTAATCCGAAGTAGCGTTATAACAGAAATCATACCTAAAATTATGTGCGGAGAAACGGTTCCGTGTATTATATTATCAATATACACAATAACTGACATGTCTTCAAAATGTGTTAAACTAAGAGTAAAACACCTTAAATTGAATTATAATTGATCTAAATAAAGCTAATTATTTTAATAAATCAGTAGCGTAATTAATTTTATTGAAATTGCACACTCATATTACTTTTCTATTTTTGGAAATAGAAACATTCCCACACGTCTCGAAAGATTAACGTGATGTTTAAGTGGTTATATTTGGATTATTCATTGAACAATTATTTTGTAAAATACAGATAATAGTTATAGTTAACTGAATTGCAATAAAGACATACTCCTTTATGCAATTATGACGGGTTTACTGTCGCTTTTCGGAATTATTCGGAAGACAGCTGAGGTAAGGTCTACTTCCATCGTATTCCCTATAAAATTGCCCAAGAAGTCGAGGATAAGTCTGACTGATTCATAATCCACAAAATGGCATTCTAGCTGGAGGTCTTACAATCGTCTTGATTGACAATGGTGTCACATATTTGGATCTGAAATTGTACTCATTTTTCAATATGCCAGATGTATACCTAGAATTTGTTTGGGACATATTAAGATGATATCAATAAATTGTAAGTTGAAATTGTGTCCACATAATTTGAATTTATTTTATAAAGTTAAAGCCAGAGGTAATTATGAACATTTTCTGCATTTGGTAACTTAAAAACTTCGCATTCATTCTTCCATTTCCTACGTACTGTAATCCGACGAACTTTAGAAGGAATTGCTGAAAAAGTTGCCATTCCACGAATTTAATTTTTCAAAAAGCAATTTACATGTGATTAGTGCAACTGTAACTCCTTAGATCGAAGACAGACGAAGTAAAAATTTTCTCCAGACTTAAATATGGGTGTGACTTTTCGTTTTCAAAGTGGAGATGAGATAGCAGAAACAACTTTTTTTTGTTTTTATTATTTGTGCACGTTTCTGAAAAAAGTCTGTTTTCCTCTACAAGCAGTTTTTCGACAAAATTTTCAGTTTTACTCGACATTCCGGACTATTTTAGAACATATTTGTGGTGCTTATGGAAGCTTAAAATGCTGACACAAATCCTCCAATACATTTCGTTATAAAGAGATCTCCATCGCTATCCTTATCAATATCATCTGTATTAGAAATATAACGGTAATAGTGTTTATCAATCATTACAATTCTGGTACGATAACATATTTTGACAGAGAACGTAGGTTTTCGAAGTGTAACTGCTGGATTTCTCGAGATTCCAACCGGGTATCTCGTTTGTTTACCATAACGTTTCGATGGCTGGCACCCCATCTACTTCAGGTGAACTAATACCCAGTTGGAATCCAGAGAAAACTTCATCCTTATATTTTGCTTTCATGAAATGAGTAAATATGAGCAAGATTTACTAGAAGATTAGGAGAACCTAGAAAACTTTGGAGCTTTATATATTACGAAAATAGTAAATGTGTGGTGTATTTCATAAATACAATTATGGCTTTGAGATCCAAGAAGCAGCAGTATTCGGACGATGGAAGAAGAGAGAACTGACATTTCGGATAGTAAAAAATATTTTTTATTGACAGTCCGAAAATGATGGCGCGGCATGAAGCGAAGCGTGGGTGAACGGTGGGAGAGGAATCATTTGAGTTGGCACCTCCATGAGGTGCTCGTGGTTGTTAATATCTGAGACGAGACTCAGGGCAGAACACACGGCGTTCACCCCTTAAACTGTCTGCATTGGTTCCAATTCCACGTACGTTGGTAACGGTCTCATTCTTTCAGTTTCATGAGTGGGAGAGGTTGCGAAAGCACCCTCGAACCGTGACAATTCTTGATAGTGGTAGGATTCCAGCTGAAAATAGAACTCTGGAAGAGAGGCCTTCCCGCGGTTGCGGCATGAGGGTAGGTGAGGAGGAAGGGAGGGGGCATGGCTGTCTTGGGGGTCTTTCTGAGAAGCTACCATCCTGTCCTACAAGGAGGTGGTGGAGATTGACTCAAGGCGGTCGTCCAGTCTTCAGAGGTGTGGAACGTGTTGGTGATCCCAGCATCAACCGCACTTCAGGAGGCTAAGGTGTCGAGTGGTGGGGATTTGTCTCCGTCTTTTAGTTTTACGATGACAAAACCACCTGGCCTGTTGCGATGTGAGAGAGATAGCCCTAACTTGAGAGCCATTCTGGGAAAATAGAGTGTGCCGACAAGTTTCAATCGCCTTCGGGCAATTGCATCTCCACCCTGCGGGGCGACTCTGATCACTCGTGCTAACGGACTATGTGTGCGGCCTACGAAAACCGTCCTTCGGGCAGTTTGGTTCCTGGGGGTGTGTCGGGTCCAGGGTTCCTGCAGCCCAGCTGGGTTTTGGTTCTCCACGTTGGCAGTCCGACGCACATTGGAGTCGGACTCGAGGGGGTATGTGGTTTCGCAGGCAAAATCTTTCTTCTATCGTCCTCTGGGTGCAGGAAGGATCCAGCCCGCCGGGATTTAGGATCAAGGTATCCCCGTTCCCTTTTCGGAGGGTCCGAGAAAAGGCCGCTAGGAAACATCTACATACCTAGCCCGAAAATGTTATGCCAAACTTCCGCTTTCGAGAGCCAAAATCAAACTGTACCGAAGATAATAATGATTAATAAATTGCGGAACACAAGACGATTCCTGTTACCATAAAATTAAAATTGTGTTATTAATTTCCCGCAATAGCCCAATTTTTTTCTTTACCTTGCCTACATTGAATCTGTATTCCAAAATTTGTTAGTATAAAAATATTGAATTTCTTAATACTAAGCATACGAACGCAGAAAAATACCAATCAGTTAATAAAAATAAATTATGGATGAGCAATTCAGTAATCAAAACCTTCTAGAGTAGTTTCGAGACGAAGTCGAGATGTTAAGAAGTTGTTGAAGTTGTAGAATGATATAACATTTCGACAAACGGTATTATATGAATGAATCAAAGGCGCCTAAAGGCTTTTTCGTAGGTGTGCGCTGAATTACGTTATCCTATACCTGACAGTGTTTCGGAAACTTACATGTATTCTAGAAACTGTTTTAAATTTTGAAATTTCAGTTAATATTATGAGGTACATCATCTGTTAGTTATTATCTACACAGCATCTGCTTATTATTCTTACGACCCTTCATTTTCTCACTGACAACATTTAAAAAATGAGAACTATAATATCTGTCATTACTTCTAAATATTTTGTGGAGTTGGTAACCGTCCATCTGGATGCCTTGATAGGCCCAAGTACGATTGTGTACAATGATCCATTTAATTTAGTTCAACGGAGTCCATAACAACGAACCATTCCCTTCGGATGTGGTAAATTGGATTCCCCATCTGTTATTGTTGTATTCCCTGTGTTTCCTTGGGAGATATCGGCCTCCGCAGCGCACAGTCGGGAGGAGACGGTAAGTCGTAAATGGAGCGTGAGCGGTGTAATATCAATCTCGACTGAATAATGCATCGGCGAGCGAGAGGAGAGGAACTCCTGGCGGCTGTAAATCGCTAAAAGCACTACTGTAGCCTCTGACTCAAAGATTTAATTATGGCTGTAATAAGACTAACATCACTTTAGTCATTGCTTCAATAAGTCGAAACATCGTTAACCGTGTCGATATCTAAGCAAGTCCTATTTCGAAGTTTCCTACAGTGAAAAATAACCTGGCAGAAATACGATGGACACTATTATATTCAAGAATTATTGTGGTTCTATTTACCGTGACCCGCTACGTCACACTGGACTATGAATTCTGGATAAGAAATATGGTTAGAAAGTAAAAGAGGGAAAAATCTGTAGATAGAGGAAGTTCAGCAATGCTTTGAAGTATATTGTCTCATGAAATATATAAGTGATATGATAATAATGAAAGTAACAGTACGAGGAGCGTTCAGCTTTTAAGTACTTACGGCTCGTGTAGTTTCCGTCAGAGTGGCAAGTATTGTATTATTTATAATATTGTCAAAAGCTCTATAAGTCCACCGAAATTTGGAAGAAGGAAAAGAGATATTTTGTAATCAAGTCGCCGTCACCAATGAAAATTTACAAATTAGTCTCAAGATTTCCGATAATTGGAGATATATTCCTCTCTAGTAGCGTCTATAGCGTGTTCTTTTATTATCTATGTATTTTATTTACAAAAATCTTTATTGTATTTTTACTAATCTGAGTTACAAGATATTAGAACTAAAAACTCTCTTGAAATAATTTATAATAAATAATATTATTGTAATAACGTTCATCTTGATATATAGTTGCTTTCCCCCAATAGTTCCTTACACTTAGTTTTCATTTAATTAGTCACACGGTTGTTTGAAATAGAGCCGTTTAGCCACTGATTTACGGATGGCAGCACATTACTCAGGGCTTTTACCTATTTCCACGAATGTAGCAAATGGTTTGGTCGATATGGTCTTAGTTCCAGGTCGTGTAAAATGCTTACTTAAGTGGTACGATCGATCCACAGTTCGAAACTACTCCTGGGGGACTCAGTTGGACTAATGTAACAACTCTGTCCCGAGGCATCTTCTAATGAAACAGTGTTTGGTAGATCCGATAAACGTCTCTGTTCCTAAAATCGTTTATTCAAATTTAAAATAACGTTGCGTTATTGCGAACTTCAGGAAATATTTTCTCGAACACTGCTATCACATACAAATGTTTTTGCTGGCTTCCACCAGGATTATAGCACTTAAAAAGGTTATGCGTTTCATTTGCGACTGGATGGATGGAAACATTGTGCTTGGTTCTTACCTTTAACATTATATTTTTTCTTTTCTAGTATTTATTTGGATTTAATATTTTTGGTTACTTCTCGGTACTATCCATACTATTGTATTATCGCCGATGCTTTAAACTAAGATTTTGTTATGCTTCTTAAAAATATAAAAAACCTGCGAAAGCTCAATTTTGAATTTTATCTTTTTCAATGCTAGCCAACAGTTAAATATAGATAAAAAGTTTTTCCCAACTTCATAGAAAAAATGTTCAACCGCTATTCTTCAAAGCAAACAAAATCACTGCCCAAGCAGTTGCATTAGGTTTCGGAACGTTCGTCATTTAGTCTGGAGATGACGGGTGGCAATTTAACATCGCTCAGAATGTTCTCACTGCTCTGTGTAACAAAGACAAAATGTTCTATCGAAATCGGCACGATCGTTTTCTAGTGAAAACCGATCAAACTCAGCGAAACAGACAGGAATTTAGGTTATATCGGTTTATAATTCTATAATGCATGAAAAATAATTCGTTATGAGGAATGGACAGACAAATTTTTATGATATTTATTAACCCAATACTATAAAAAATTGCATGTGAAGTCAACTGACGCGGAACGTGGTTTAGAAGCCCGTAAATAAATACGAGCCAGCTGATTGTTCAGAGTGTGTACACGTATGACACAACGAATATTGTTAAAATCGACTTTTCTGCCTTCCCCTCCGTATTAAATTACTAGTATACCGCACAATAAATTAATTAAACTGTAACTCGCGTGTTAAACAATTTATTTTATAATTAAACGATGATTTTAACATTTTTTTGCGTCTATTCATCTTCATATATTATAAATACAATAAATCGATAAAATATGGAAATTGAAATTTAATGAAGTAAAATATGTAGTTTTCAATATTATTCTCCAATTTAATGTAATTGGTACACCATTTAATGAACATTAATTCACAAATTAGTTGTCGGAATTTAAAATAAATACAAGAAAATTTTGTTATTATTGCGGTCTTATATTTAAATTATCGTGGTTAAATCATATTAAAAATGGGTCAATCAATATTCTTTGAGTGTTCTGCTGTTTATATATTTATAGATTTTAGGTAAGCTGTGGTAACATGGTTACGGGAATTTTCGAAGTTGACTTGTGTGAGGTAAACCACCATGTCAGAATAATACCGATTTGTCGAATTACATTTTTAAGGGAATCTTTCAATCTATATGGGGCTACTAGATCAGCTTTAAGAGAGGCGACACATGCATTTTGTTATCTCTACATTTTTTGTTCTATGATGTGTGCTACGCTAATTTTTTTTAAATATAAGAAGAATATGATATATTAAATTACACATTAATAGACATTTTTATAATGTAAATAATTTTTATTTAAAAGCATAATTTTTCGTTCTGTCTTCAGGCTGTAGCCCAACTGTGGTCTTACTGTTATCAATGTTCATCAGTCTGGATATGAATATTACTTGTTAGATTTCTACAGAAACGGAACATCGACATTATTGATATGTGTGCTTTGACTTACAATAAGCTAATTATATTTAGTTTTATAAATTTTAGAAATACTAAGTGTTGTAGGGGAAAATACATTGTTTTAAATTACAAATTTATATATAATTATTTAAAAAACTGTTTAAGTTTATTTTGTTTCAAGTGGTGTATGGATACAAACAATATAAGAGTTCAACTCAAGAACGAATATAAAAATGCTCTCCATAAATTTTTATAAGTGAAAGAACAACCGTATTTTTCTATTCTAAATGTTTTAAGGCACAAAAAATGAATTATAAAAAATAAAATATTTAATATATTATCATAAATCAATTAATAACAATATAATTTTTCATAACTATAATGAAACAATATCTGACTATTTATAATAATATAAATAAATAGATTAACGGCCTTGAGTCAGAAAAGTACATTTACTTATTAACTTTAATAAAATTTTCATAACAATATTGAGTATAGAAAATTTATACGGGAAATTTCAAAAACAAATTACGTTAAAAGTTAATGTATTACAATACTTGCTGCAATTTAAGCTTTCATTATGTGACCTGAGTATGTTTATAGTTGTTTTAATATGTAACATTTCTGATCAATTATGTTTTAATAAATGTTGTTCTATTTCTAAAATAGCAATATTAAACTAAACAAATTCACGATTTTGTTTTAATATGACAACATTATGATTTAAACTTTTGTAATTCTTTTAATCTAGTTTGAAGATCACGTTTAGTTTGCCCTATAAAACATTTTTTACAATTATTCTGACCACAATAAATAATTAAATAAAAGACATTGTTGCTTATTTTTTATATATTTATTTTTCGTTTTTTTTGAAATATGTAATGTGAAATATTGTACTGTTTCCTACAAAATTTGGTATATTTTAAGTTTTTAGTTATCTGATTTATTAAGCTACATAAAACCCTATTTTATATAGCATGTAAAATCACACATATAAATAAGTTTGATGTTCTGATACTGTTACGTAACAAGTAACAGACTCAGGATACGTTTATGACATTAAAACAAACCTTTCAGTTGGACCACAGCCAGATGAGGATAAAATAATTAAATTATTTATTATTAATAATTTTGTTGAATTATAAAAATATATATTTTACACAATAGTGGACTGTGTTGTTTTAGTGTTTTGATAATGTTAGATTATTAGAATAATTATTACTTTATGTCTGTGGTGGCCTTTCAATAAATAGATATTTTGTGTTTTTTAATCTATATTACTCGTAATAATTTAATTCCCAGACATTTGACCGAATAATATTTTTTAATAAATAATAAAATATTATATTTTGTTTATAATTAAAATATTCAGTTAAAACATGATAATATGTATTAATATAACTTTTATATTAATTTATAAAACATTCTTGATGTAATAATTGTGACGATATAGGAGTTAAAAATTTAAGTTCTGTCATTTGATAGTAATAAAGTATAATTTTTTAAAATTTATATTTATTCGTAGTGGATAATTTATATATATATATATATATATATATATATATATTTGAAGACTTGTTTGACTTTAACACTCAGATGTTTCAACTATGTCTTCGACGAAGTCTCCTGTTGTCGTGGAACTATTTTTAAATGAGAGATGTTAAAAGGAGTTTATTGGGGCATAACCTTTAATGGACTCGGGTCCACTGTGCGACAAGCGACCAATTAGGAAGTAGACCCTTCGGACCCTATCCCAAGGGTAATGTTTACTAGTACCAGAATTAATTACTGAAAACCGTCAAAGTCAACTCGCATTGCAGTAAGACGATACAGAAAACAGTTTAATAAATTAACATAATGAAAGTTTTCACTTTGAAAACCGTCAGGACCAAAATATTTGAGCTAATTTCCTCATTGCGTTAAGTGTCGTAGCAAAAGTTATCGAAGTGTTTCCTTGAAATAATATATCTCTAAATTATTGGAATTGAGTTCCATCAACTGTTGTGTTTGTTATCAATAATGAGATTATTAATTACGGATTTTTACTTGTATTTTTTCTTAATAGGTTTTACGTTGTTCAGTTAACATTGAATCCAGAAGAAGTTTAGAGTTAAGTTTTAATTAATAAAATTTGAGTGCTTACATACGGTAAGAAATAAATTCCCATATTTGGAAGCTGATGAAGGAATAAATAATTGATCCGAAAATGAGAATCAGGAACAAATTTGTCTGAATTTACACTATGTAATATTTTTATAGATCATCTTAGAGAAGTACAAAAAAGTCCGAATCACAAAAGGCAGACGCCCATGAGGATTGTAGTATGACCAAAGAAACGCAAAGCTACTCATATTCTTTCCATGTGGCAGATGGTACAGTTATGCGATATCGATTTCGGCTTTGAAAGCCGAGCTGCAGTAAAAAAAAATTGGAACTAGAGTCACGCAACGTCTTCCAATAACTCTTTGAAGGAAATACATTACATAGTATGATTTTATTCTATTTTTAAAATATCCATAATTGGTTTATGTGGGAGAGTGTCCGAATTATATTGTCAATTTTGTATGAATACCAAGGTATATTCCGAGAAACCTCTTTCGAGATTAGCAGTAGAGGCTACGTAGAACATTTTTATAATCCTGCAAAATCTGAAACAGCAATAATAATTTTTACAAAATACAAAATATTTGAAGGATTTTCCAATTTAATACATAGCTGTACTTATAATAGTTTCTACAACACCCGGTTGGGATTGGTAGTTGGAAATTTGATCAGATTCTCAGGATATGTTTTAAGTTCCAGTAAATTTGAGAAACATTAATTTATAAAAATATTCATAGATTGTTGAAAGAATTTTTCCACCACGGTACAACAATGACCAACAGCTCTGTCGTCATTTTCCGTCTTCACCTGGCAAAGAACGTGACCACATAACTCTAATTATCCTTATAATATCAGAATTACTTAGATTAGAATCAATAGTTAAAACTATGTCTTTTGAGGTAATTAATAATTTTGATATTGGTGCTTTGGCCAACTCTAGACGAAATTTCTACAACTCTTATTATCTCAATTATCTGTTGCCTAAACTTTATAGACATGATTAAAATTGAAAGTAAGATATTTTTGATGATATAAAACGGACATGTGAATAACTCTAACACAATAATGCTCATAATACATTCTAGTTACTGTCACGTACTATAATGGAGCATTGATACAAAATAAATTTTTAAGTTTAATAGATTTAATCTGATTTCAATATAATTAGAAATATATGAACACAGTAAAATTTATCAGACGTAATTTATTTACAAAAGAAAAGTAAAATTCACAAAACGTTTCGTCCTCAAACTAGGACATCATCAGGTGTAATTAATTTCCGTAAATTGCCACATTATTTTATAAATATTATGATGTAAATAAGTGTCTAAGGTATTCTCCGCTTGCAATGGCAGACGTAACAGACATGCTAGGACGAAACGATGTCTAGAATGTTTGATTTTTGTTAATAAATTACACATAAAAATTTGGCTCGGTTAATACATTTATAATTTAAAAGATTTTGAGTTTTCTCTCTCTGAGTATATAACCGTTCTTGTTTCGCTTCCATACACTTAAGTGCCCATAAATAAGATATTGTAAATATTTTTAACAATTTCGTTCGGGAAAGGAGGGTTTTCTGTATAATGTTTTACTTTATACGTCGTATACGCTTTATTACCACTTTCTTGCAAAGTCCTACTGTATAAAAAGTCCTACAAATAATTTTTTATATTATTCACACCCAATAGAAAATGATTTACTACAAATTCTTTACGATAATCTCATTAAATACATGAGGGCGACTCTTACAAACAAAATCTCGGACCTCAGCCTTTGAGTTCGTTAGCCAAAAACAGGAACGTATCCTATTTCTTTACATTGTCTGGAAAGCTAGATATGTTATTCAAAGCTTCAGATGAGTTTCCTGAAGTTATATTCATATAAATGAAAAAATTTACGTCTGATAGAAAATAATGAATAAGAAAGATAGCCAATACAGACAAAAAAATAATTGTATTAGCTATCTTTCTTATTCATTATATACATACAGGTTGGTGCAAGCTACTTTTTTTACAGTTTTATAAACCATTACATCTAATTGTTTCAAATATAAAAATAATTGGCTTCGCTCCAAAAAGCAACGTGAAATTCGAAAGCGACGATACAATAGCAGTAATAGCCACATGTGAAACGTCGAGACGGGGCATTTGCCAGAATTAGCGATCGATCGAGAGAGAGGGCGACAAAAGCGGGAGGTTTCCTTTCCGCAGTTAAAATTATTTTCCCGATGAGCTCCCAATATGAAGAAATTAATTAAAACAAGAATTTGGCAGTCAGATTATCACAATGGCAATGAAAATGCAATCGGAGATTTTAACGGGGGGAAAATTATGATACTTTAAATTCTCTGTTTTAATTAAAAATACAAATGGGAGAAAAAATTATTCTCACCCTCTTGCATTAAAATTCTGTAATTACTGACCATAAATCTGTATTCATTTGCGCAGGAAAATATTTTCTCTTTTCTTTTTTAATTGATATAAAAGTTAAAATGGTATCTTACACAAATGCTTAAACATTTTACATAACAGTGCGATGGGAGGAACTATGCTAAGCTAAAAAAATTAGTAACATTATTGCTATATAATGATTTACTTCGATTACTTAATAAATTATTTACTTTTCTAGGTAGACGAACTTTTGTATTTTATAATATAAACTAAATATTTATGAAAATTATGCCAATCGACGCTTTCTTCGATTAAATAATATACAAAAGGCATATTTAAATAAAAAAATTCCGACATTGAACCTAATTTCCGGAGTTGAACTATTTTTTTCTCATAACGGAGGATGTTTTATTCAGTACTAAAGTTATCCTTAGTAATTTTACGATTTTTATACCTCTTTTGAACCTTCATTTTGTTAAATAAATAGTTTAATCTGTTAATCTTTTTTTTTCTTATTTAATAAAAGTTTTCGTCTGATTACATGCTTTGTAATAAATATTTTTCAAAAATTCAAATTTTATTGCCTGTCAATATTATGTAATTACTTGAATAAAGAAACTTTACTTAAAAAGTTGAGTTTACATAAGTTTTGAGTTATAATGCTATTAGTAATTTATGAAAAAAATTCAAGAATTTGTATTGATTATAGTTGAAGCTTTTTTTTTATGAATCGCAGTTCTTAAATGGTTTTATACTAAATTAAAGCGAGTATAATTATTATAATTGTGTTGGTAAACTAACGAACGATCCATTATTAGAAAAAAGTTTCGAATGCAGGTTGCTTAGAAAATCGTCCTAAAGGTTGTAGAGAATTTCTATAGAAGTAATATAAATCGATTTTTTGAATAGTATAGAAAAGGATTGAATGACTTAGAAATATTATTTTCATTTATGGTCCTGGAAACCTGAAAAACATTTCCTTAATTAAATGTATTTAATATAAAACTATTGTTAAACCAAATTGAATTGAAATCAGCTAGCCGAAAGGAATGAACCTCAGTCACATATGGACATACATAATAAAGTCAGGAAATGTAATTTTAAATTTTAACCAAGCAAAATACTTTCTTGTGGAAATCTGACGGTATTAATTAAAAATTACTTTATACCGTTTAGGTACTAGTAAATTAGTGTAATTGTAAATGACGATAAGAAACAAGGTTTCTCAATAAATATTAACATAAAATAAGTATCTAAATTATAATTATCTGTTCGCTCACGCGTGATAGTTTCAAAAGACGGATGTGTTTCAAAATTTGAAAGGTCATCTGCCCTGCAGTAAAATCTCTACTGTTAAGTCTACTTAGAAAGTTGACTTTTAATTTGCGAAACTGCGTTCTCTCTTACACGCTCACATTTTAAATTAATTTTGTGGATATTTCAGATAACGGAAATGATTTATTAGTTTTCGTTTTTAAGTAGTTAAGTTTAAAACTACGATTACGTTATGATTAACATTCTCGTAAAGAAAATATGTCTTTAAATTTGGAAAAGACTTTCTGAACATAAAATTGTTAAATAATAAAATTATAAAATAAGTTAAATATTTTCTGAAAATTATTACATTATTTTTAAGACCATTTAGGAATTTTGGGGGGTGTTTTAATTATCTTATTGAGTCGGTTTAATGCTGAATCGTTCAATTAACGTAACTTACCGGGAAGCCACCAATTATATTATAATATAAAATATTTAAATAATTCCGTTAATAGAGAAAAAATAGAACGGTATTTTAGGCAATACAGGCATGTGAACTGTATAATATTTTCATAGTTTTCTCTCCTGTTGTGTGTATTTATCCATAAACCACAGATATCGTCAATAAACTGTGGTTTCTCCACTTAGTTAATATACGCGTCACGCTAATATTCCAGTTCACAGATGAAGTTTTCAGAACTTTATCTTCCCAAAGAGATAATGGAGAAACCACTGAATTTGAAACAGGGTAAATGCAGTCCGAGAATTTTTCACTCAGTTATGAGCTCGTGAACCTTGTTTTCTGCCCCATTGCTACCCGTCCGTATTGACACGATCAATATGCTTGAATATCGGTTGCAGAGTTCCAAGAACAAAGAGTCTTATTGATGTGGATGTTTCCCGTGTTTCCTGTAACAGTGATGTTCTTGCTAATAAAAGTAGTGTTAACAATTATCCAATCCTCTAATGCGGTCTATTAGCAAGAAATAGTTACTGCTTACATTTTTCTCACTTCGAGAAATGCTTTAAAGCAAACTTCACCACATTACTTTTAATTAGTAATGCACACTAACATATGCTCTACGTGAAATGTGTGAACAAATGAGCTGGTGATAGTGATACATGTGCTGGACCACATAAAATGGGTGTACTATGAAACCCTTTATAATCCGTACTTGCTAACTACAAAAGTAATGAGTTCTGTGCGCCTCACTTTACGACCAACATTTTGTATTCCTCTATTATTTTATAACTAGGGACTCTTTTGGAGACATAATTACTTTGAGTATAAAATATTTTCATTAAAATTGTAATATTATATTAGAATACTTTTTTTGGTCATGGGAATGTATCGACATAAATATTATGTTTCAATTTATGTTTTGAATGTAGTTTGAAACTTGATGACAAAAAATTATTACTAATAAAGGATCTGTACACTGGTTGGTTGGATGAGATTGAGTGCGAAACTGAATACTGACGTCCTGAGGGAGCTATATAATGCGTCATACACCGTCCTCTACGTACATAATCGGAAATAAATAAACGTTAAATAATGGTATGACATAAAAATGAAGGATCTCTCATATATATATATATATATATATATATATATATATATATATATATATACTCCTGTAATATGCATTAATTTACACCTGCGCAATTGCATTTTAATATGTTTAGAATTAAGCCCGACCAAATAAAGTTAAAATTGAGATTATCCCTTCTAAATAGCGCTCTGAATAATTTTTCAGAAAAGAGAAAATTTAAGTTAATTTTAAAATCCGACCAGCATCAGCAGAAACGTCGTACAAAATTATGAAGCATTGCATTTTCTTGACAGATACATATATTTTTTAGTATTATGCGTTGGCGGCATATGAAAATACACAGCAGAGTTACGCACAGAATATTAAGTACAGCTCTCGACTCCTGTCGTATTCCGTTTGTGTTGTGGAGAAGGTGGTGTTATCGCGAACGCGGTGCTTGATTAATTCATGATTTCTAAAACCTTTTTGGGATGAATCACGTTTAATACTCAAATAATTTAGACTTTCCAGGTTGTTGATTTAATAAATGTTTCTGGGTTTATAACCGGGTCAGTTAATTATTATTATTTTAATTGTAATATTATTTTGGTGGTAATAACATCGACGTCATCAGGTGACTGGTATATTTTATATATATATATATATATATATATATATTAGATATTTGTGTCGATGATAGGACGTTACCGACCAGAATCTACATATAGAGCAAAATTGTCTTGGCACACCAGTCACCTGATGACGGGGACATTGATTTTCGCAGAAATGTTATGTTTTAATAAATTGACCCGGTTGATAAACCAAGACACATTTATTAAAAGGTCTATCAAATAGTCTGTTCGATGAATACTACTACGAATAATAAATATCGTCTTATTGCACACGACTAGTTATCACATTTTACTATAACGGCATATAACAAACGAATTCACTTTTGTAGCCTGTATTTATGCGAACACCTCGTTGAACCAAAATAGTTTGTGAAGCGTTTGAATGATTTTATGCCACTTTCACCGTGTTACATGACATCGAAAATAATGGAAAATGGTGAGAGTTGTTGTTATGACGTGTCTTTGAAGTTTTCGATTAATAATTTTGATAGGCTGTTTACTTTATGTACAAGGAAAGTTTTTTTACCCGATTAATAACGTTGGCTGTAATTTTCAGTACCTACGGTGACTTTGTTTCCAATTACATTCCGCGTTAATCTCAACATGACTTTGGTCGTCGGGTCGACCTGCCCCAGGGGGATATTGGATGTGGACAACGATGCAGACAACCGATGTTAAAGCAGAACTCTCTACGCCGCGAAAAGGAATTTGTGGACTTCATTACAGATCAGACAGAAGCCAAGCTCGCTTTTATTAAACTTCATACCGATACGTGTTAGCTGCTTTAGGCGGAAATATTTCTATTCATACATCTTTCAGAGCACTTACGGTTGAGTAAATCTATTTTTTTTTTGCGTGTAAACACACATTAATCTGGTTACTTTGTGCGTACATAAAACACTGTTGTTCAAAGCAGGAGGACTATGTTACCTCTCAATTCAGAAATACTGACGATAAATTGCCAAGTAGACGGGAAAGATACTTGTTTGGAGGGAACAGAAGTGGCCGTTTAGATAATATGAGACAACTAAGACTACAGACATGAACGCAGTGGGTAGAATAAAAAGTCTTCCATGAGAGTGGTCGGCCATATTTCATGTATAGACATAGAGATTGAACTAGCTCTTGCGAAAACAAAATAGATAATGAAGATTTTATAGGCTGTATAAAGACAATAATAAGACGTTAGAAACTATTTGAAAGCAACTGAATATAGAGAAGAAAGGGAAAAATGAGTCGGTAATACAAGAATAAAGTAAATGTGGTCGTATTACTGGAAAGTTGTGAAATTAATTAAGATTTTCTGTTGCATCATAAAATTTTCCGTTTTAAGTCTGGAAATGCTCGAATACCATTTTAAATTGATTACATTTCAGACCTTCAACTATCAACCAGTGGTAAATGCTTGTATTTAACGCTATGGTGTTCTAATAATGAATTATAAGGAATATGGTTTTAAACTCTGTCCATAACACTCTGTTTATCATAATATGATCTCTTTTCTTTATTCCTTTATGGGATGAATTTTTTAAATATATTTTATAAAATTTGAAGAAGGAATATTTATTGTGGGTACTATTGGTTAAAGTTGAATATACCAGCATTTTAAAAAGATCGTCGAACAAAATGTTATATTTGTCTACTAAACTATCCATGTATTTGGTTTAATATAATCGCGTTTTTTTTTTAAAAAAATCGTCTGTAATGAAATTGTCAGAATCAAGTGCATAATACTGGAACAAGTGAATATTCTTGCCAATTAAATCCAATGTTGCAATGGAATTGTCTCAATGCATAAAACATTTTTGTTATTAATAGCCCATTGAGGGTCTTAGTGTCCCGAGACGACCCATTCTTGAATCCTTAGGAGTGGTTTGTAGTAGTGATTTTCCATCAGTCTTAACCCCACTTTTCATGACCGAGACTAGCACAAATATTCATGCCCATGCCAGGATTCGAATTGCGACACCAGAGCAGGCATACATATATTTCAAATTACAACTTGAATGGTAAATTACTGTTGATTTATGATCATATTATTATAAAACTCATTAATAATAATCGGCTTATTTCCAATAAAGAATACGTATCGATCAAATTATTTACACCAAGCAACAAAAGTTTTAATACATCGTCATTATATACTTATTTTATTTTTAAGGATCCGAAAAATAAAACGAGTTCTTCAATGACCTGGTTGGTTTGGTCCAGAACGTTACATTAGTTAAGTTTAGAGACTGAATCTGTTCTAGATAATTTCCTTTCCTGCTATTTGAACATTGTCCCCAGAGCTACGAAATCCGAAATAATGAAGGACCTGCATAACGAAAGGAAATAAGAGTGAAATATAGATTATATTAGATTGATCGTTTTCCGTTGAATTTTTTATTCATATAACAGAAATTTTAAATGTTTTAATCACACAACAAATTAATTATACGTAAGGTTATGCTTAGTCTATTCTTAACATTATTATATTACAATTTAAATAAATAAGTGTTGATGATAACTTTGTACTAAAATATTAAATTTTAATAATCCCTTATTCCTCTACAGAATAGGTTACTCAGTTATTTGTGAAGTTCACATTTTAATATTACTGGAATTTCTTCTTCAAAAATATTTACTCGTTCATATTTCACTTCTGTCTGAGCAACTAATAAAGACTTAAAAATTATATGTATATTGATTATTTGTAATAAAAAATGTATGTCCGTGTTAGTACTAAATATGTTGTAATGGTTTTAATAAAAGATGGCATCAATGAATATTTAAATTTCCATGAGACAGTAAGAATAGCTCTTATATTTTGTATATTCCTTTTCAAAATGACCATGATTTAACTTATCTAATTATTCTGATGATATTTTATTTTAAATAAAAAGGCCGTATAATTTTCTATAGAATTTCCAAAAAATAATATAATAAAACATTATAGAACTTAACTACACCGTATATACTAGTTTTATCGTTTTTAAATTAGTATAACAATCATTAATATGATTCTGACTGAATAGACTTCTGTGCTAAATAATTTTTTTAAAATTAAATTTAATGCTCCTCAGATGACTCAGACTTGTTATAGTTTCCACTTCTTCTAACTCATTTATATATAACTACGTGCTACGAAGTAGAATTAGGAGCATGAAAACGTAATGTATGTACTGTATTTATACTATTATAATTATTATAAACATCAAATAGAAGAACTAGTTGCTTTATTAAATAAACCGTAAGTTTGAACATCTGGGTAGAAGGAAAAGGAGAACAAATACTAGAAATACAGGAAGAAGATATCAAAAACTAATATTCTTCTCATCCCAGGAACCTGTTCCATTACCTGAGTGCTCACACTTCTCACAGAAGAAAAGAGTGAAGGATGATGAAGGCAGACAAACGAATCACTCTGTTTGAAAAGAATATATCTCGAAATCGTAGCGTGACGTAGAATTTCAATTAACCCAGCAGACGTAGGAGCTGCATCTGCGCGTATCAGCTATAAATTGACGGACGCCTGAATAGATTTTCTCAGAGTTATAAGACTATTATTATGATTAAAATATCATGAATATTTGTTAACTTCATTAAATATTAAAGAACCTATTGCTCATGTGAGAATAATAGCTCAGTTTTATTGTTTTATAGTTTTTAAAGGAAAATTTTTATCTATACTATGGAGAACATTAAGGAAAAAAATCCTTTATGAATTGTACAAATAACAAAAAAATATTCTTTAGACGGTGTTTCTTAATAGAACTGGGAACTGAGATCATAGGAGTCATAATACCTGGCATCTGCTTGTTCGTTAAGAATAATAATTATATTATGTTTTTCTCCATAAAACGCGAATCTGTTAGAATGGAAAGTAAATAAGACACAGCCAATCATGAAAATGTATTCTAATTGTTTACCCAACAGTTGTCGTGGGCGACACGTTTCACAGAATTATCAAGATTTGTTGATACTTAATATAAATTAATGATTTTTTTATTAAACAGAATATTTACACGATTAAGTTAACGACTGAATCAGATAATCTAATAGTAGAAATCAAATGTTCTAGATCCATATTAAATTTAGTTTTAAGCACATTTTACTATCTGATTCACAATGTTATTTATGGTATTTCAGTGCTTCTAGTTCTACTAAATTTGGAGCAATTAAACTGATGGCGTATGTTTTCTACACAGTCCTAACTTACTTAATATGAAGGAGACATAAAGGAAGATCGTAAAAGGAAAGAATACTTAGATTCAAATAATATAGTTTGAAATTATTGGGGTATCATAGCTGAGAGCGCCACTACAGTAGCGAGGCGCTAACAAGTGGAAGTGGGAAGAGTAGCATTTTTGGCGTGTCGCTCGTGAATTAGCCAGTGTCAGGGGAGTGGTATTTTAATTGAAGGCACCGCAAGCAGCCGAGATTGAACCTCATCCATCCATCATGGTCCGCCTTCCTGATTGAACGAGAATTATCAGCCCAGGGGTCGTCGTGGCTTGAGTTTCTATGGCGCCGTTCTCGCCAAGGGAGAACTTTGCCGGTGAATTGATTGCCATTGGAGTCGATATTAATAGAGCTCCGGTCTTACATCAAAAGTGCTTAGTAAACAAATATCTTAGCGGCCATTAAACGTGAGCTAGTTCTTCGCTTAAAATATCACGATTGTTTTATATATTTGGGATCATCGCAAAGATATTTTTATATAAATTATACATTTTGATCAGTTACACGTTCTGAGTGTCATAAATAAATATTATCTATCTTGAATATGATAATTTATTTTAATAAGTAAATAATCAAGAACACAATGTATTATTACACACACTTACACTATCACGAACACACACAAACATACATATAGATGAGACACTCTCAGAATAATACGTATGTAGATAAAGAATCTGCACGTAGTGCACATTTCTCCTAAGAAAGACGCTGATGCCTCCAAAAATTTAAAAATGATCGGCTTGGCGCCATCGGTCCTCAGTTTTATGTAAGCCATCTAATCTTTCCTGTCCACAATAATTACACACACAGATATATATATATATATATAACTTCAAATAGAAAGGGAAAAAATATCTCATATTTCCTTCGGTCCTTCCTCCTTGCCACTACAGCCGTTAAAGGGCCTTGGTCTCTCACGCAGTGTTTGTCCATTTGTCTCTGCTCTCCGCCTTTGTTCTCCACCTCCTTTTGCGTGTTCCCTTTTCTTGTCCACTTCCATGTCAAAGTCGTCTTCCAGAGACTGTCGGACCCTTGTTACTGAGTTCCGTAACAATAGTTGTTTTACGGTATGTGATTATTAGCCCCATGCCCAAACACCAACCTGGAGGACCAGTGAACTACTCTTATTCTGTCCCCTACACTTCAAACACTTCAACCTGTCTGACTTGGATGGCTCTACCAGAAGCTTAGGCTCCCGCCAGCATAGCTCTCAACCCCATATTTAGCGTCCATATTGTGATAGAATATTACTTATATTAATTTGAAATATGGCTCGCTTTGCTTAACCGTTCTTTTGCTGTTAAGTATCATCTAGGGTCCTTTAATTAAATGAAAATAAAAGAAAACCAGAAGTGATTCATCATTACAACAGGACTAAATATTTTGAGGATGTCGAAAATGCTGTTACGTTGTCGCAATTTATTCCAGGAAGTGATGGATAATACATTATTTGATTTATTTGATAAATATTTTACAAGCGTTAGTGTATTAATAAAGATATATTATTATTATTATTATACTAGATATGACTTCTACAAGAGTATGGCAGTATTCGGCAGAAGAGTTAATACGGTATTAAAAAATAAAACTGAACTGCACACTAGTGAATATTTAAAGCAGTGTTAGAGACGCTCAGATTATAGTTGAAGGAAAATAAAAGGCATAATTCAGTATTATCTGTTGGTCTGAAATAGGAATGGGGCTGTAATTAAATCTATAATTTTAAAATTATTTTTTATCTAGATTTTTTTTTTCCGATTTTCAGGTACCTTACTTCTGAGTTAATAAAAACAAATTGTTAAAGACTTTTAATTGTCATTTTTTATGATTTCATTATATATATGAAATGTTTTCGTTGAGGCAGCCGTTATTTGCCACTAGGTTTTGATGGCTTGGTCTGAAATTATTTTCATGCGAAGGTAATTGAATATCATTGCTAACTATTAATTTAACAGCCTGAAAACATAAAATACTTAAATGAGGATTTATTGTAATTCAACAGAAACGCGATCAAGATTTATGTTCGACAGAATATTTATATTATAGTTTGCGGTATTCCTGAAAACTGGGGAATGGATTTTTTTGAATTGATTAATTGTGGGCCACTCTGAACGTTATGGGCAAAAATTATATCCTTACTATTTTTAAACGCAATGGTAAATAATTTTTGGCGACCTTCTGCGGTGTAGGGGTCAGCTTGAATGCCCCGAGTTTGAATCCCGGCTAGGGCATGGAGGTTGTGTGAAAATCCCCCACTCGTTACTTTCCCAACAACAAATAAATGCAACATAGCTCAAAGTCGCTAATGACCTTTGAAGTTGAACCGACAATAAGTAATATACAATTAAGAAATATATATTTTTGAATGTGTGATTATTATTTACCAGAATTGTAACAAGTACTTCAAAATGCTATAACTTAGACAAAACATTAAAGATGTAATGAAAATAAATATCTTATGTTGCACACTGCAGTGACGACTTCGAACAAAAGATTTTAAGTCTGTCGAATCGGATCCGTAGAAGTTACGAGCATGTAGATTTTCTTACAATATTGGTGGCACAAATTGTGAGTCTAATTTACGAGAAACATGGAAGAATGAAAACAATTTTGTTTGAAGCGAGCGAGTCCCAGTGGATAACTAGAGTCGCGAACTTAAAATACTTGATTGGCACCACAAAGATATACGCGCAGTGTACTGAACATCAATTTTGCTGCTGTAAGTTGATAATCAAATAACTTCCCCTGGACTAGTCGACACACGGCTAACCTTCCCTCAATACCCACCGGATTAGCCTGCAGGAACACCACGAGCTCCATGGATTGATTGCATTTCAGCGATTGATTTCTCTCTCGAATTTATGTGCAACTGAAAGCAAATTCTTGCGGACTCATTGGCGATGTTGAAACAGCAATCTAACCGCACTGTAGACCGGAAACATTCAATAGTGGCACTTGATAAATCTCTGTTCGGAGTTGACTCGAGGATTTATTCACGTTCGTATGTGGTAGGGTTGGAAAACTTATGTAGAAAGAAAACAAAGTTAGGTCATCGTGAAAATTAATAGAAAATAAGAAAAAATTAGCATTTTCGTATAAATACCTTTTAAAAGACAATAACACCAACAAGTTAAACAGTGATGAAATTTTCATTTTTTTCCCGATATTTAGACGAAAAGACTGATATTATGAATGATGGACTGGATAAAATGTGCTCGTTTCATATTATAACCAGACTAACATTTAATTAACCTACATTTATTTTAAATTGCAGTTCTGAAAATATTGACAACAGTTGCAATTTGTTTAATTTCCGTTAGTCAGGGATGAATCGACAGCCACTCGTTTGTAGCGGCCTGTAAAGCTAGACAAAGGGATGTTTCGAATGCACTTTGATGTCCATTTTCCAAAAGAAAGGATAAACAGATATTCGGAGAGTAAAGAATGCTGTGTGAAATTTTTTGGCTGTTTTATAATTGACAGGTGTCAGACAAAAATGGTCTGTTCAGAGCAACGAGGGGATTTATTCCCCCCGAAATACCTAGCAGTGAAGAGAAGTTTGTTTGAGGGCTAGAGGAGTTTCATCATCTACCGATCGGCACGATGTTTCAGTCTTACAAACGCAGTGACTTTACAGAAAAAATTACAGTTAAAAATAATATTCATATTCAGTGAAATTAACATAATTATTAATTTGCTAAATAAAGAATGATCATAAATCCATCTCTATAAACATCCAAAACTAGTATAGTATGGCTTTATGCATCCAAATGAATATTAGCTGAATTATATAACTCCTGTTTCTAATCCTAAATGACTGGATTGAAGCGCAGTTTAAAGAATAGGTGGAAAAATCAGTGAGATATTTGGAGGCCAATAGTATCAGATAATTTATCGGTGTCTTCCAGTAATTTTATTCAAGTACACTGTGAAATAAAAATTTTGTGTAGGTTGAAGTAAATATAATTCGACGAAAAGAAATTTTATTAGATACAAACACACAACATAAACGGTTTATTTATGTAATATAATAGTCGTTTTGAAAAAATATTTTTTTGGGCTTTATTGAAGTATAAGTTACAATATCTTGTGAAATATTTCTTGGTATCTCGCCTGGCTATGCCGCAATACAAAGAGCGCGGATGTGTGCCTGGATGCATACTTTCTTTCTTAAGGAGCGTTCGTCTTATAGAAGGAATAGAAACGATATCTACAGATCACGAATAATTAAAAAATCATGCATTAGTGTTGAAACCAGTTAACATTCACTCAGTCAGAACAGTATCCCATCAAGTATGATGGGAACGCCGAACCATTAATTGGATTTTTCGTAAATTAAAGATTATCGCGCTAACGTAGGAGTAGATGTAGAAGCGCTGAGACGATTTTTCGACGCTATAAATTATAGATTTGTCCTACTGGTAATCACATATTATACAAATGTATATATATATATACATATATATATATATATATATATATATATATATATTATTGAATGTAAACGTTATTCCGCTCAGTCTTCCTTACTTCTGCGTTATTTGTGATGTAATTAACGTATTGCAAAATAATAGAATATTAGAAATTTATGCATTTATGCGTACTCTAGCCTCTGTTCCGTTGTAGATAGATGCCACTCGATTCTAAGATTTGTTCTGGAGTCTATCTTCGGGATTGACACTTGTGGTTTGTGGTTCTGGCGGTGGGGGGGGGGGGGAGGGGAGAGGGAACGGTCTTATTGAACAGGTAGTCTCATGTAAATTCTTATATTTACTCTTTGTACAAATTTCATAACGAAGAATATTTCTTCGACGTCGTAAGACAAGTAAATAAAGTTTGCATTCCCCGGTGTATTACTTTTTAAATAAAATATTCTCGATCAATTTTTTATTTAAGCACAACGTTTTATTATACTAAAAGAAAATCATTTGACGAGAACTGAGATGAATATCGCTGAATAGTTGTATTTTAATAAACATTTGACCCGGTTGATAAACAAAAAATCTTTTACTGCCGTAAGAAAATTTTAAGTGTACTGGGCAACTTTAAAGAACGAACCAGGTAACGAAAAATTAATTCATAAATTAATTTTTTACAACGTCGGACAATTTTTTCTGTATAGCCCAATCATTTTCCAAGTAATTTGTTGTTAAACGTTAAAGGGAAGCTATCTTAAAATATCTTTTTCTACATGCAGGCTATCACAGTTTGATGTACCGCGGCAAATAAAGTCGACCTTTTAACCTATGACTTTACACCTGGGATATATATTTTTAAAGAATTCTACTTTAATATTTATTACCTTCCTTCATTCCTCATAAATTGACGGATATATATATTACTCGGAGTTTCAATTTAAAAACAGACAATGAATCATTCATGTACAGGGAACATGAGAGAAGTTTCTCGTCTGTGGAGTATAACAAATTTCAGGAACCGTCTTCGCTCTTTCTTTTTTCGGGAGGAATTTTTCTACACTTCGTCTGCTTGGAAACAAATATGCCTCTAGTGCTCCTTCCGCCCTGAGATCTAACTTACAGCGCTATTACATTGTCTTCGTCTTAAATGCAGCAGTAAATTCCTTCCCAGCTCTTTAATATTTGTCGGTAATTTTCCTAGTTTAGCTAAGTAATTCGTTTGAACAAGAGTCAAAACTTCGTAAGATTTACGTCGTTATTCCTCGAGAGTTCAAAAGTAATTAGAAAACATGCTTTTAATACAAACACAGTCATAGAGAAATTCATACACTTTAAACGGATATGAAATAAGGTATAATTCATAATCAGCCAAATTAACTTGTTATATTTAACTTTATTTCTTACTACTTTCTTATTTAAATCGCATGTATCAAATTATGTTAAAGTAACGGTTTATTATTCCAAACTTCAGTTCACCTTCTTATAAATAAAATTGACTGTATGCGTGTGTGGGTTCGTGTGTATGCATGAATGTTCCGCATACAAATCTAAACGCGTGAATAAATTTCGACCAAATTTTGTACACGTGTTGGCTTTGAACTGTAAAAAACACTATGGGATAATATACGACTGCAACTCCCAGGAGCTGGGGTGGAAATTTTCAAACAGGCTATATCGGTCTATATTTGTGTCGAATAAATATTTTTCTGGATCAATGAGAATAATAGTGTCTCTCCCAATTATGATTCTGTATAATTTCAACCTATTGGTATAGCAGGGCAACACCCTTACGTGGTGGTGGTGGGGGCAGTCGTTTGATAAAAAAAACGCGAAAACAATAGAGATTCGAGTCAAATCCGGGCTGACGGTTGTCGTTGAGTTTAAATATTACTTTCGACGTACCAGGTAAGATGTTATTCTACCCGTGTGCGTGTAGTGGAAAGGGAAAACAATGTCTGTGTGTTCTGCATACAAATCTACACTCGTGGGGCAAATTAGACCACGTGTTCCGTACACGTGTTCCGTTAGAACCGGAAACAAACAGAATGGGGGGGGGGGTAAGTCACGACTAACACCCCCGGGGGCGGGGTTGGACGGGGGTGTCAATTTACAAAACATGCTAATATTTGCGTCGAAGCAATATTTTACGGGGTCAATGAAATTCATAGTGTTTCTCCTGGATGATTTTTATGTATAATTTTTCCCCCCTTTCTGTATTGGATCCCCTTAGGGATTGGGGTAGTAAGGCGTTACAGAAAAATAAAACGAAAACAACCAAGATTGTACTCTAATTCGTGGTTATGGATGCCGTTGAATTTAATTATGACATTAAACTTGACGTTTGACCATCAGGGCCGGGGGTGGACATTTTCAAGTAGGTTAAAACGGCCGAAAAATTTTGTCGCAAGACTATTTGTTTCGGTCATTGAGATAGGTAGCATTTCTCCAGATATTTTGGTGCGAAATTTCAACCACTTTTTGCATGGGAGGGGAGATTGGAGTCCAATCCGCGGTTATAGATGTTGATGAGTTTAATAATGAAAACTCGGATAACACCGAGCACGTAGCTAATAAACAATACAACAAAAGGTAATAACAAGACAATGAACCAAGGATTATACTACCGAACAATTGTAAAATAAGTACCCATTTTGACTTAGACTGATTCATATATTAAAGTAAAATTAAGTCAAGTAAATAAATTTCTGTATTTTTTATTTAATATTTTCCTGAAAATTCTTATTATATAATTATAATAGTCAATAATTAAAAACAATTTACATTCCTTCAGATGCTGAAAATATAACTATTGTAAGGAAACTGATGATTCAATGACAGAATGAATGCTTGTGTGGTGTGAAATATAATTTGAATTTAACATCCGAATCAATTAAAAATATTTCAATTAGTCGTATATATATATATATATATATATTTAGCGAGAGAGTTGATAAAGGGATTGACATAAAACATCTATAACTCTACTAAGATGGACACTCGCTGCAACTAATTTTTCCTCGCCCAAATGTCGTTGAAAAATTTTGTGGTATCAATATAGTTTTGTCTCTTGAATTTGGACACAACCAAAACAAAAGTTGTGAGTTGAACAAGAAAAAGTCAACTAAACAGCTCTCAGGTTAATTTGTCGACACTAAACTGTTTTTTATCATCTGGTATTTACGTCATACGCAGTAGTAAAAATTAAGAACTATTCGCAGTTGTCCCTTTCCAAAATATTTCACCTGTCCGCAAAATGAAATAATATTTTGTATTAATTACAACAATTCTCTCTTCGAGTTGATTAAATTATCTCGAGACTTGTGACGTAGTATAATTAGGAAATTACAGTTTTCGTACGTAAGTGAATAATGTAATGTGGAGGTTGGTAAGTGAAGGATAAGAGTGTCGGAAAACATTTTAAAATGTTAAATGCTAATCATTAGGATCAATAAATTGTCCAGAAGATATCAGAAGCGATCGGGGTTATTTTGTATTTGCTCAGAAGCTAAAATAAAAAACGTAGGTTGAGAGTTGCAGCGGTAATATAGATATTTAACGACTGGAATCGAAGTGTCAGCGCCATGCGCACTCTTTGACTTAAATTATATCTACTTTTAATAGGTCGTGGCCGAGTGTAAGGGAGCAGGATGTGCCAATCGGAACTGGAGTCCCGACAAATAATTGCGAATCTCCCCCCTCGTTAGCATAAACCGCGACGGGTCGTGGCGAGGCGAGGCGAGGCGAGGAGAGCGATGGCGCCGTGTTTAATCGTGTTCTGCCATGTGCACCGTGTTTAGCTCACGGGGAGCCACAAAGCCACCATGCATATTCATACGGCGTGCTATACTTTGCTTTGCTTTACAAACTCGTTTAGCGGCGCTTCCTCTGTTCGGCTGATTCGACTTTCCCAACATCTTCGTCTGCATTGGTCTGTATCGTCTAAATGTAAACGATACTTTCTACATCAAACGGGCAAACATTCGTGCAGGTCATGAACCTTTATATTTCAGTTCACATTCGTGGGAATATAAAATTTCATGACGTAATACATCAAATAAATACAGTTCTGTACTTCACTAACTCCGATGTCATGTTCTGCGCTAACTGATTAATTTATTTCTTAATCATTCATTCTGGTTAACACTAGTTTACTCCGGTCACATTTGCACCTATTCGCAATAAGCCACTGTAGCACAGCCGTACAATAATATTATCATACATTTAAAATTATTACTGTCGTTCTACCTTTATAAAATTAGTTACGTTTGTGAACACGTCTTAAAAAAAGAATTGACGGTTTGAAAGACATTTAAATCACCAAAATGGTTTCAGGAAAGTTTTAAAATAGACCATGGTAAAAAGTGCTCCAAGCAGTTTCACTCGGATTGATTAGAATTTTACTGAGGATATTAAGAGAATAGCCAGAGAGGCATGATTCTAGATGGTATATATGAATTTGTACGAGAAGTGTAAGGCAGGCATGTTTTTATGTTCTCCAAATAAGCCGTCAGAATTCAGAGAAGAAGATAAAACTGAGAAGAACTTCTAAAACAATATTTTTTCGTCTACTGAAAGCTAGGCTGAGGAACTTAAATAGACCGCGACTCGAAACTAACATCGAATTTTATTTAAAAAAAATTAATTTATATGTTTATATTCTCAAATAAAGAGAATATATATATTTTTGGAAAGTTTCTCTTTTAATTTGTTCTTAATTTCAATTTGTTTTCTAGTTTATTTCAGTTATAATGAATTTTCAATTGCTTGTATTTTGTTTTATTATATACCAATTTAATAATGTAACGAATATTTATTATGAATGTTATGTATATATATGTCGTGAGAAATAGCATGGCATGTCAGATGCGCAGTAGCAGAAGATGGAGGGAGTATTGTCGTGAAATGGAACATCCTTTTGCGGCAACACCAATATCATTCGTAAAAACATTCATTATATTCTTACGAACAATATATACTGTCAGCAGCAAGCGTCTTACTACACCCTGTCTGTACTTATCACCTCTTAACTTTTACGGATAGCTTTTTTTATGTACAACATATCCTGAACTGAACACAATATATTTCAACGCTTTAAGAATAACTCTTGCACAACTAAGTCGCCATAGAAAGTTTCGTGCTTAAGTCAGCATTATCAAAGGGCAGTGGACCACTGCGCATCCTATTTAGACACGACTAGCCATTTCTCTCCAGCTATTCTTAGACTCCATATTTGTTGTTCTAATTAAAAAGTTTCTCCGTTTAAATATTTGTCGCGTTTCTTTTTGATGAAGTCTAAATGTACAGCTACCGATTTTTTTTCATATAATTTCTGACGTGGATACGTCTAAAATAAGACATAGTGTAGAAGGAATAGTTTGTTAATTTTTTTAGTCGCTGTATTAATTGTAAAAGTTAAAGTTTCAAAATACTTATAGGATCTTAAAATAATCTGAATCTCCAATTTATTTCCTTTCGAATCTCTGACTTGAACCATTCCTTGTTTTGCATAATTTTTCTTTGTTATTAATATACGTACGCCATTAAACAAAAACATAATCTTTTATTTAACATTATAACCATATTTGCTAATATGTAAAATTGTATTTGAATTAATAATTAAAAACTGAAATTATATCTGACTCATATTAAATATAATTAGGGGAAATAGTCAAAACACACTTTATTTATTTATAAACATTTACTAAAATACATTTTAACTTGCTAATTTTTAAATTAATCCCAGTCATCAATTTAAATGAAAAACTAATTCTTGATTTTCAAATCTTTAATATAGAATTTTGCAGTGCTTTTTGTGGTTTGACAAACTTGTATATTAATTTAATAAAATTTATAAAAATTAATTTCAATTTATATGTGAGATTATTCTTAATAAGCAAATAGTTTCTGATGTTTTTTATTTTTATAGGTAAATATGGCAAACCGTCGCATTTTAATAGTTTCTTTAATAATATACGTTTGAAGAGGTCCCTAAGCAAAGGAAAAAACTTAACAATGAATTTTAGTTAATGTATGTAACATTTATTGATTATAAATAAGTATTATGACTGTTGGCCAATTTCAATTAACTGAATTTGAATTATTCATTTTTAAGAGTAAAATTTTGTTCCTTAATAAAGTTATTAATTGTTCGTGTACGAAGAGCTTCATCTTCTTCCTTACCATTCAAATTCCTTCTTATTACATCCATCTTTATTACTCGTTGCGACTCTTTATCCAAACATTTATCTTCCTTTTATGTACAGATTCGATATCAATGTAATTGCTTCCGCGATTGTCACAGGACTCTGACACACTTGATCCTTCACAAATCCACCTCAAAAAGAAATGTGAAGGGGACAAGTCCGGCAATCCACGATACTTGGAAAAAGAAGACTGCGGTCTCTCGACACTATCCTGCGTAAAACGAGGTTGAACTGATTTCGGCTTTGACACACTACACTAAATGCCTCTTGAAATTTCTTGTTTTCATGCTCTTGAATACTCTGGAATTTCGACTCGATCTGTTTCCAAACGACGATACGCTAATTTCACCGACTGTTTCGTAGGCAGCGGTAAAACTTGACTGTGCTTGTCCTGAGTAGTCAACATCCTCGGATGAAGATTACATTACGGTGAAACAAGATTAAATTACCGCGGAACCGAGCCTCACGCCGACAATGTCAAGAATCGCGACGATACCGCTGGTAACTCTTATAAAGAGGGGAGGATTGTGGAGGTTCGCTCGATTTTAGAGTTGTAGAAATGTTTCACGGTAGTGGAACTGGACCTTTCTTTATTTCAGTGCCACGTTGAAGCATGTTATTCGAAATTGTTCACTTTCCACTAGAACAATAAATGTGGTTCAAAATTATTTTTCTTATTAGTATTACCCCTCGCAATAATCCTCCAGCGTAGGTTTGGGAACCTATAATTGATTTAATTAATTCTGGTGGTAGAATTTAGTTAACGATTTAACAACATTATTCTTATAATTATAAAAGATTGTATAAACCACCAATGCACACCGTTAATGTCATTTGATAAATTTTGCACGTATCCTTTGTAAAACCTCCACCATATTCTATTGTTGTATATTAGTCATTATTTATAATTCTCCATTAGTTTTTCCCGGAAACCGAATAATTGTTCATTCTGCTTTTCTTCTAAATGCCCCTGGAAATTCAAGGAGAACAATGATATCAGTTAATGACGCGCTCCTCCCCTCAGCTTTCCGCTAGGATCGTAGCCGGTTCGATGCCTTCGTAATAACCGCGTCCATTGCAGTCTGCTTTGTTCCCTAATCCTTGCTTGGCTTGATGCTATTTTTAGCTGTCCACTGAACTCAGTGTCCGTACTTGTACGTGGGAACTCTCCAACGCATATTGTAGTAGGTCTTGCCTTCTATGGAACCAAACTCCTGTTATCAGGGTGCTTGCTCTGTCCCACGCAAGTCGGTTAACGGTTAAATAATTAGTTAACATGGGAACGTACGCACAGCCGAGAGCTGAATTAATGCGGAAGTCAGCCACTATAACAAATAGTTTAATTGCGGACTGTACAATTTCGTATATGGGTTGATCTAATTTGGGTCATAAAACAGATAGACGTATCATACCGAGCTCTAACAAGATGATAGGATATTTAAATGATTATTAAAATTACAGAAGAGACCAGAAATAGTCAATTAGAATTTAATTAATATATAAACAGGTTTTGGTGCTAATGAGGACCTTCATGCCATATTCCATTGCGTATATTTGCGTAATTAATTTTGAGGATATATTCAATAAGGGGGTTTAATGATTAGAAATTTTATTACAATATATTTATTAACGGAAAACAATGAATTTTATTACTAAATTATAAATAAATTTCTTTTGGCTTCAATAGATTTAATAAAGGTAATGTGGGGAAGAGTAAGTATTGAAAATTATCGACACAGAACAGAGAACTTTGCTGTGCATGAAGTGCCTATTGAAATTATTTTATAGATTTGGATAGTTGGGTCGTCTTACAGTTTTATGAAAAGTCAGTTACACACGTCAACGTGACAACACCGCTCACTGGATAATGTTGATACCACCACGTACGAGGGTTCAGCGCTGCTTGGCTCCACTCACTCCAAGATTCTGCGTAGTTCCCACGGTGACGTTCGTACATCGACGACACAAAAAACGGACTCTTACAGAAAATCCAGTCCAACAGAAAAATTGTGACTTAATACTCAATTAAAAACTGCTCGGATTCGATAAATTAGGATACTATGAGTATAGTTGAATAACGGTAGCGTCAGCCTTGTCAGACGTAACCGATCTAATCTAATTCCAGCTCCTGAGAGATTCTCCGGTCTGCTTCACTCGGGCTGTGTCCGCTCTTCTGAAGATTCCACAAATCACAAAATATCTTTGTGTGAAGACTGACGATGCACGCATGAAACTTGTCTAGTCCAACAATACCAATTTTTTCTGTCGTCCGATAATTCTTAATTACTCATTATTACAATTTTTGTATATGTTACAATAAAACTTAATTAATTTAAACGCACGGCATATTCATTACAATAATGATATACATGTATCTACTCATAATAACGACCTGGATCAAGAACTATCAGAACATATTAACGTGGAACAACGCATTAAAATAATCCGTTTAAATGAAATCAAAGCAGAAATAAAGAGACTTAATCCAAATAAATCTCCAGGACTTGATCTCATAACGGCTAAGATGCTTCAAGAAGGTTTCAGGTTAGTCTTGTACTTGTTTAATGCAATAATAAGGTTAAGTTACTGGCCCAAATCCCTAAAAATTGCAAAAATAATTATGATACCAAAACCCGGCAAAGATATAACTGTCGTCACTTCATATCGTCCCATAAGTCTGCAATCAACACTATCCAAATTGCTTGAGAAGATACTGAAAAGAATCAGAGTAGCAGTAATCAAGACTGGATCCCGGATCATCAATTTGGTTTCCGACAGTCGCATTCAACAATTCAACAATGCCATAGAATTGTGGACGAGGTTAACAAAGCTATGGAGAACCAGCGGTACTGCACAGCAATATTCTTAGACGTAAGCCAGGCCTTTGATAAGGTTTGGCATTCAGGTCTACAAGCTAAGATTAAAAGGACTCTGCCTGACCAATACTTCAACTTATTAAAATCATACCTTGACCAAAGAGAATTTCTTACTTACGTAAATGGAGAAAGTTCAAACCGTTATCCCATTCTCTCCGGGGTGCCACAGGGCGGCATCCTTGGCCCCCTATTATACGTCTTATACACTTCCGACTTGCCAACCTCAAGGGACGTAAGCACAAGTACCTTTTCTGATGATACAGCAATACTGTCAACACACACAGACCCTGATTCCGCATCACAGAAACTTCAAGAACATCTACAAAAAATAGAGACCTGGCTAAAAAGATGGAAAATAAAAGTAAATGCATCGAAATCATCCCACATAACATTTACCCTTAAAAAGGAACATTGTCCTATAGTAAAGCTCAATCAGGAAGAAATTCCAAAAGCAGAATCAGTCAAATATCTTGGTCTTCACTTAGACACCAAGCTGAAATGGAGGGATCACATTAATAAAAAGAAAAAGCAAATAGAAATAAAAACTAAATTATTAAACTGGCTGATTGGACGAAAATCAAAATTATCAGTAGAAAACAAATTACTTATTTACAAAACAGTGATAAAACCTATATGGACGTACGGAATAGAGCTCTGGGGATGTGCAGCCAAGTCTCACATCGCTATTATACAACGAGTACAATAAAAAATACTCCGCACTATTACAGTTTACATACTGACCTCAATACACCATATGTAGCAGACGTTTTCAAAGATAAAAATAGTAATTACCATACTGTACTTCAAACCCACCCCAATCGACTACTAGAGCCGTTACTACAACCAACTGACAATCGAAGAGTGAAGAGATTCTGGCCAATAGACTACAATAAAATCTGAGGTGGCGTTGTTGTACCCTCACCTCTACACGACATCAGTACAAGACCCTATTATTAAATTGTACATGTTATCAAATTAGCTTAAAGATCATTAGCAATCTGATTGCTAATAAAAATATATATATATATATATATATATATATATATAAATGTATCTACTAACACCGAACTGTGAATTTGTGTTTATAATTTTACTCACCTATTCTTGGTCTTCTCAAATTACTATCAGTTTTACATCTAAATAATTACGCTGTTGAATAATTTTACTTCGAAACCAAAAATGACTACTAACACCAAAATCTTAATTTGTGTTTATACTTTTATAGTAAGTGATTGCGTCTCAACATTTCTTTAAAAAATAATTTCAATTACACATCAAGACAATAAATAGGTTGACAAATGGTCTTGTAACTATTGTAATTACTGTAATTAATATTTTAGATAAACCTGATCCGGGTTATCGTTAGAACCAAAACACAATTCAAATTTGTCTGTTTTAGCCTATTAACTAAATTAAAGTATACAGATTATTAAAAAATGTAGATAAAATAATTTCGTATACATAACATGGTGTGAAATGTTCCGTTTGTGTTTTTTAATCGGCATTCATGCAGTCATGATTCAAAGAAATGGCGATAGTTTGTGGTGACAAAATTTGTACCAAGGGTTGAGATATTTCTCGTCAAGCTATCAGTCTCGACCCGTATCGATTCCAAGACGTGGCCATAAAAGACACATGCAATGACCGCTCCCTCGGGACATTCAAGCTCGATTGCAGCTAGCCTCCACATTACAGGTAAAAATATGTGATAAACGCAAAGAACGTTGAGATCATTTACAGTTATCCATGGTTTTCAATAATTTACATTGAGTAAATCCATTATTTTGACAAAGTGAAAAATATATTAATTGACATACAATGAGTTTAAATTGAGATGTTTACTTTTTTCAAGATAAAGAATTTCTTAAAGTTTTAAATACTTATGGTTATAATAACCAAGAATGTGTAATTAATTTGTATTTGAGGAAATGTATTAAGGCAAAAAACTAATTTAATTATTAATTTCTATTACAACTGAAACTTTATTTTTTATTTTTTCGCTATGTTTGCCTTGAAAAACTGTTTTAAATTAATATGGCTGTGCAGACTACTTATTTCGAGTAATTAGTGGTTCTAATTTTTTTCTCGTTAATTTCGATTCGTTTGAATTCAATACTTTTATTCGCTGAGAATCACGAGAGTGTCTATAATGGAGAGATATCACTTCAACTATTTTGTCATTCAAACTGTACTTATGTTTGAAAACGACTTGGTCATTTTCGTGAAGGTTTTGAAGCGGCGAGTTTTTGCCGTAATAAGGCGAACAAGGCATAAAGTATAGCAGGTATTGTAACCGCCTCAGCAGTTACCTGTTTACTGCTAAGAGGATGTGATACACCTGATGATCGTCTCAGTTGAGCACAGGCAGTTATCCGGAAACTTGTTCTCAGCTACGTAAAAGACAATGGATGCCTCGATGGAGCTGTCATCTGCAGTGTTATTAACCGTTCGTAGTTGATACTGGAAATATGTCTGTTATGAGACAATAAATAAAAAATACGAATCACCTCTAGAGACGGGAAGAGAGGAACGCCTTTCTCTCTCTGGTTTTAATTTAAATTTCCGACAAGCCAAGGCAACTGGGATCGTTTTTAGATATGTATGTTCCGGGGTTGCAGACCTTGGGTATTCGATATGAGTTGTCCGCTATTCTCATTAGATCAGTCGGCCCGCTGCCTCCTAAACTGGCCGAGGCATGGAGACGGGAATGCTGCGTTCCCCACAGCAAACCCAACTCCTGCCAACGGAAGGAACTGTAGATGTACCCACATGAAGCAGGTTTTCTAGGGGGTTTCCCGCATAACTTGTAGGAAAATTGTCCGAAACCCTTACTTAACCTTTGGCTGCCTTCCTTTCAAATTGCGTTCCCATGAGAGGGGAGTGGCCACCCCGTGGATTACTTTAATGTAGCCAGTCACCAGAAAAACAACAACGAATATCTTCCCATGTTATTAAAGGGGATATGCCACCACGTTGGTTACAATCATGTAAACTGTCACTCAAAAAAGGTGATTTTTTTCATACCTTGATATTTTATGTGGAGTAAAGTCTGTGGTTCAATTATTTTTAAATTACGTTATGTGAGTAGCAACGACAATTGAGTGCATGCCAGTAGATGAGAACGAAGTTTTTGAAGTGGGCAGTGAATATGTTTGATCGATAATGTTCAACAGTGAAACAGTAACTCGGGTAAACTCTGGTGATTTCTAATTTCGTTTGAGGTCAACGATCTCTGAGACAGAGGTAACACTCCTATTGGTATAGACCTGATTAATGGAGTCTTACATAAGAGATCTCTGAATCTTGTACTATACAAGACGAACTTTCTCTATGATACTTTTTCTCTCCCAAACAAAACATAAGTTACATAGGAAACTAAAACTAAATAAATTGTTTCCACACCATTGTCAAAAATTTCGACAGTCAAATTAATATTAAACTTTATGAAACCATTATTCATAGTCCGATAACCAACACTCACACTATCCAAGAAGAATTGAAAAGATTTAAAAATACGTTTTAATAGGCTGAATTTTTATATTTCTTTTATGCGCCTATAAAGGACGATAACAGTATTTTTTATTGTTTGATAGGTGTTTTACATTTCATGCATTGTTTAAAAATTCAATTTTCTTATAAAATGGGAAATCAGTGACGAAATATGCATTTTCTGGCAAGGAAGACCGAAAAAGGAGTTCTAATTTCATGTTTATGGAGTGTAATAATGCTAACGATAATCGGCATAATTCGTCTTGATAGACTATATTAAGAATTATGTTATTAAACATTTGTGTTGTCTTTGTTATACATTTTCAGTGGTACAAACTGTTGTTTGGTCTTAGTGATAAATCCTCTTTCTTTTATAGAAAACGAGTCGATAATTAATAAAACTATGTCTAATCCGGAAGATTTTTACTTGCAAGCATCAGCTGTATGAAAAGCTATTATCATCATCTTCTAGGATGAAAAAATTTACGTTTGATTGAAAATAATGAATAATAAAGATAGCCAATATAGAAAAAAAGGTAATATTACTGAAAAATAGGGAATCTTTAACATAAACAAAGGAAATTGATTTGACTATCAACCAGTTAAATAGATGGAAACGGATTATAAACGATCTACAAACTTAAAAAAGTGAAACAAAAGCTAAGGTAATTTGTATTTAAAAGTGCGAAACATTTCTAACGGCGCATAACATAAGTCTGGAAATACAAAAAAGGAACTGAAATCTAAGATAAATATATAAGAGTCAAAGTACCTAAAATAAAACGACTCTCTGAGTCGTGCTTAATGTTATCGGTGTTAGATTGATTTTTAATATACAGTATTTAATAATTTTATATTTTCCAATAATGTGGTTCTCTGCCTAAACTGGAGGTGTTGAAAACTGCTCAGAACCGAAGATCAAAATTTTCAGCCAGTTGAGGAAGAAATTTGAATTTTATGATTATAGTTTTTTTTATAAGTTAGAGAAAAAAACAGCATTTTAAGAAAGTAGTGCGGAGTTACGAGATTGATATAGTTAAAATTTTACAATTACCGCTTTAGAGAGTATATGGAAAACCGGGAACGAATCAGGTTCCACTTCCAAGCGCGTGAATCCGAACAAATGGGATCGATTAGCGGCGGGTGACATCTGCTTCGTGTTAATGACGGCAGGAGTTAAGAATCATTATTGTCTACGTAATGGCGAAGCATGTCGAACAATAATAATTATGACCAGCCTAGGTAAGTCACAATTCCCAAAGGGAAGGAAGCGCCTGCATGGCTTTCCACAATCTGATAATAAAAACGCTTACCTTAAAGAACAAATTACCGGGATACTCAGCAGTATGTATAAGAAATTATCAACTATTAGAAAAATAAAATCTTCATAAATTCCACCTTGGAAGTCTCCACAAATTTGCATCGATTGGTCTCTAAAAATTTCAAAGAAATCCACCATATCTAGAAGGGAGTGTAGGAATCGTGCGGCAACCCTCATGAAGTCTTACTTGAATCACCATATTATATTCACCTATGCGGCGAAACTCGACAAAGGATTGTGAGTAGCAGTTACCGGAAAGCTGTCACATCTCACTCCCAGCATCTATCCTTACTGCGGAACTATGGGTGGAAATCGTCTTCGTTAACCAAGGACTAGGCGAACTCACAAGTTCTGATCATATCAGACTCTCAAGAGGCTCTCAAGGCTTTGGAAGAACCGGTCGTTGAAGATACGCTTATCCAGAACAACTGGATTCAGCAACTGCCTCGACGCATCTCTGATAATTCGTTGATATCATTCGCCTGGATCCGTTCACACTGTGGCATCAAAGGGAACGAACAAGTGGACTACCTTGCAAAGTTCGCCGCGGCTATTGAACAACTAGAAATCATAAAGAAACATCTGTGCCTGGACGGATACTTTCTCAGCAATTTCTGCTCAAATCGCTGTCAGGAGAGGAAGACTCACAAACGAATCGGAATATGGCCCGTACTGTAACCCACCGGCAGCATGATCCCCTTCCGTCTTCCCTTTCCAAAACTGAAAGAAAAAGGTGATTATTTCTAGAATTAGAACCCACCATTCAACTCTAACTGATAACTTTGTATTTTATATGTGTATTTTCTGCGTGTGATTAGTGTATTGAAATGTTGAGCATATATTTTTTGCCAGACTTTCGTGGCAGAACATACTGTTGGTTTACAGGACCTCTCTCCACAGGTCTACGAATGGAAGAAAAATGAAGTAAAAAATGAAGTAAAACATTCAGAAATATTGGTAAAAGACTATTGTAATTTTCCAGAAGTAATGCACTCTGTTAATCAGAAAACCCATGGATGTTGTAGGCAGTAATTGATGTCAGTGTCGCTCATGACCCTGGTTGTCCATGAGACAAAAAATGTCACAGAATTGGACACTGCATGATGAAATTGAATAAGTAGCAGTCATTATGAAGCGAACTATTTTGGTTTTCATTCCTATATGTAACGGTTCCTATGTACGACAAGACACATTCAGCGCTTGTGTATGACCTGTGCTCCACAGCGACGTAATGTCGTCATACGTCACTCCGTAATCCAGCTATAAAATTATGTCATTACAATTTCAGGAATAGCCACTAAAGGGCAAGTTAATAACGTAGTTAGGACACGTTTACTGCAAACCTTAAATAACATATCCTGATTGAATTATTAATCACTTTAAATTATTTAAGAGTTATTTATCCTTTTGATACAATTGAAATGTTAATTATTTAACTGTTCCCTTCTTTCGTATTCAGATATTGGTATTGGTTATGAAAATTGTTTGAATAAAATTGTTGAAAATAGGTTTTGCGACTGATTTTGAAATTAACATTAAAGTAAACGTCCAACCTTTAAGACCAAAAGTTCTTTCATTAATTTTTCCGTGGCTATAATTTCTCTCTCTCTCTTTCTCTCTCAAACACACACTCAAAAATGTACATACATACATATATGTATCACAGTTCATACCAAATTGATAATATAACATATATATATATATATATATATATATATATATATATATATATTCTTTTATTAACTAATGAGAAGTAAGAAATGTATAGTTGTTGGTTATTTGTTTCATATGAACGCGTTTAGGTTACGGCCGTTGTAAAATGATTTTTTATATCATGTATTTATTTATTGACCCAGTATATTAATCTCTAACTGATAATAAAGTAACCTAATTTACTCACATAATTAAATAATATCGGTTCTATCTATTTTCTTTTAGTCAACAAAAAATGAATATTTTTTATATTAATTTTAATGCAAGGAAATTGTAGAGAATGACCATACTGCGAAACCAAGATTAGCAAAGATTTCATTAGTGGGAAGGAAGATTCACCACGTCTGTGAATGTGTATTTCGGCCTTTAGTTTCCTTACGGATGTCATGATGCTATGCCGACAAAGCCTCACGCTCTCAGAAAGCCATTCGGAAGAGCCACGTGCTACGGCTGCGCAGTTGGACTTGGCTTTTCAACAAATTGAAAATGACCAGTGGAGCTTGTCCATGACGTCAGAGCGACTATCGGAGGCGGGTCACGCTTCGGAAGCCAGTGACAATGACCGCCTTAATGACACATTCAGCGCATGCCGCCACCAGCGGCCAGCAAACCTACGCCGCTAAATAAATTATTAGACCAAATCGCTTGTAGACCTGTGCTCTTCGTATCGGAAGGTAAGTTAATCAAGCCAATGGAGAGAAAGAACCTCATATGTACTCCACCTTCAATTCACTAAAGTCCTAATGAAGCGCCTGATCGTCCGAGGTAGTTGACTCTTTGCTGTAGGCAAAGTTTCTTCACTGACCGTCATTGGTCTTCAAAAATCATTGTTTAACTGAAATTAACTTAATTCCATTCATGGAATCGAGTAGTAGATCTGAAAATATAATAATTTAAGTTTAACTGATATTTAAATATTTATAACGTTGAGAATCGCTTTTCATTTAAATAAAAGTGAGACCCATACAAAATTAATCTTTTTACCTTCACATATTTGTACCTTTCACGTCGATAATTAAATAAGACCCGGGAAAAAATGATTTGCTAAAAGCAAAACAAATAAAGTTCCCGATACGTTTGGTTTAGTGGTAACAGGCTACATGATGGTAATCCACGTGGTGGCAACTCCCCTTTAATAGCATAGGAAGGGATTTGAAAGGGGGGATGCGGAAGGGTAGAGGAAGGTAGCCAAGGGTTAACTAGGGCTCCCGGGCTATGGTTTAAGGATCCCACCCGGAAATTCGCCTATAAGTGATGCAAGGAAAACACTAGAAAAACCTGAATCAGGTAGGTCGGGCATTTGGTACTTGTCCCACGCCCTTCCGATGGCTCAAGAAGTTTCCTTTTCAAAAACTTACACTTAGGTAATATAAATTATTACCAAATATAGAATATAAGTCAAATATTCTTGTAAGCCTGGTATCTTTTTTTAGGCTGAATCAATGGGTATGCTATGTAACTATTTGGTCTTGCTTTCGGAATGTATTGTATTTTCCGACGTCTTTGAGCGGTATTTTTTTCCCCAACCTCAAAAAATACATTATTATATTTATGATTTTAACGACTGATTAATTTTGGAATTCACACCATCGCGTTATTCGAGTAAGGGTTGGTAGTCTTGAAATGTCGTTGACCTTTTGCATTCGGTGGACGTTATCCATGTGACCCCATTAGGAGCGTCGACTCGCTGAGGGAGACGCTAATTTGTGGCAAAGTAATTTCAAGTTTCCTTTTGACTTTTGAAGTCTTAAGGAACTCTATGTTTCATGGCTTAAAGAAATTTGGTGTTGTAGTATGACAATACACTGTGTACAAGACTTTTGTGCAGATCTTCATTTTTTATATGCGAATATCTGCTCAACGTTTTCGCATTTCAATGATATAAACGGTAACATACTTATATAAATAAATATCCAAATAACAGACAAATTTAACCCTTTAGTACATAGTGTAGCATATATATAACATAACTTTAAGTATCACCCCAGAGGTATCTGTTGGTTTCTAAGACCGCTAAATTGTGAATTAAAATATGAAACAATATGGTCTAAAGGCAATTTGAAACTTTTGGCATCCGTGGACATGTTAAAACGTGTCTGTACTAGCTTTCTGTGAGTCAACCCCTCAGTCCAGATTTGTCTGCTCGCGTGCATGCCAGATTCAGAATATCTATTTTGTGTTTTTTTTCTTTCTTCATGAAAAAATTTTAAACGACATTCTCAAGGTATTCTAATTACACTAAATTCCGAATGTGGATTATTGATAAATAAGACCAAATTATATTTGTTGCATAAAAATGGTTTTCATTCGTATATAAATAGAGTTGTAATTATTTTAATAAAATTGTATTTTTGATCACAATTTCTTAATTTCGACTAACTTTTAATAAGTAAAAGTTTTATTTCTTATCCATTATTACATTATATTTAATTTTACTGTAGCCAAATTTTCTTTACAAATACAAAAAAAGCTTAAAAACTTGAAGTTACTGATTAACGATCATTCATATTTATAACCTCCATGTGCATGTTGTTGCATATTTTCAACATGATTAAAATGTTAGTATATTATTATAAAAATTTCGACCATATTTTTGGATATTTTTACCGTATTGTATTCACAAAAATTCATCTTAAAAATTTAGTTTTAAAAAATATAAAAAATCATGCACTAATGGGTTTGATAATAATTAAATGTGGTATTTATATTACCACTTAATCTTGTCTGTTATTTGGCTTTACACAACAGACGTATTATATTTCAATTTCCATAAAGTGCAAAAATTCAGTTTCCATTTTTTAAATATGTATATTTAACAAAATTGGTTGGTGCGATATATAATGATTTATATTAATGCACCATTTCTCTTTGGTATATTTTGTTTTGCAATATGACGACACACAATTTGTAAAACACTATTTGTTGTTATCTTAAAATGGCACTATTTATATCAATTTATGGTGCTTGAATGATGATATAACTGATTCAAAGCATTCTGAATTCCAGGGCGATATATTGAATCAAAGTGATAATATTGTGATTAGTTATATTTAGAATTCAGTAGGAGAGGGCATTGTGTGTTAAATTATATAATTAAAGTAATATAATAAAAATTTGAAATAAAATTACTATAAAACAAGGCAACTAAGAAAATTGTAATAATCTATTACATATGACAGTAGAGTCTTTAGACTCGAAAACAATTTACGTTGTTGACACGGTTGTAAATAACACCTACATATTAGTATAATTTGCAGGTAATATAAATTTAATAATTTTGTAATGTAAAAAAACTAGCAATAATTAAAAGAAATACACGACAATAAATAAGATTATGTAAATTGACAAATACTGATTCTTGTTTTAATATAATAAATATTTTAATACATAGAACAATTTTAATACATAGAACAATTTTAATTATGTATATAACAATGTTAATTGTATAATTACGATGTATAAAAATCGAAATCTCCAGACTATATAAAAGTGACAATATTTATTGACTGTAAAAGCCTATTCAGGACCTTCATCATCAATATTATTTACAGATTCACCAATTCACTATCTTTACTTTAAAGACCCAATCAATTCTTACGAAATACATTATATAGTATATAAGATTTCTTGAAATGTTTGTATTGCTGTTTATATAGCAGCATCTAAAGAAGCTTTGAAATTTTGGATTAAAGAATACATGGTAAATTATAAATTCCCAGAGGATAAAAACAGTTGGTTATAACTAAATTTTATGCTTTGAACAACCACACTTTTCAGTTTGAAAATACTAAGATATTGGATTACGGGTGTGAGTATCATGTCAGATTAATTTCTGAGATAATATAAATTAAATTAAATAAGCTCCCATGTCCGATTCCTGGTCGATATTTTTCAATCCTTATACTTTAATTCAACTTAACCAAGTCCTTTACGGCCTGATGCTTGTGAAAGCTTCTCTATATTCCTGAATTGAATTAATTTAATTTTTCTGTATAGTACTGTCTGTATTTGGCCATTAAATCACCTTAAATCTTGTAACAGACAAATTATACCATATTTGGTAAAACACTATTTGTTATTATCTTAAAATGGCACTATTTATATCAATGCATGGTGGTTGAATGATGATATACGTGAACTTATTCATTTCACTGATAATTATCTTTCCTCATTATTCATGTAGTTTTATTTCACTCGAAGGAGATGCACTCCGTAGCCTCAGACAAATTATTGGCGATTTCATCTCATCTTGTTAGGCAACAATCATCTGCGAGAACGGTACGGTTCCGTGGCTGTTTAATTACTCTTGTTTGAGGGTGGGGAATGAGATGCTCTCAAGGTAGGGAGCACTTAGGACGCTTCAGTTGGTGGCCTGGAGCGATATACCCCCAGCGCCCTCTTATCGACCTAGTCTTGCTCCACCCTGCACGAGGAATTTCGCTGCAATTAGCTCCTAATTAACGCTAACAGAGCGAAGAGCGATATTAAAGACAGCTAATGAGCAGGAAGGAGGTCAGTGTCGCCGCGAAAAGTTCGTTCGTTCTTGTAAACATATCTGTTACAAGACACCCAGGGTGAAAACAAAGTCCTAAGAGGGCGTGAGGAGTTTCAGACGCGGCTTACTTTGAAATTAATTCAGCGCGATTTTCCTCGTTGGCGTTACAAGGAAAGTTTCCAACGTCTGAAGTTTTAACAAAATCTGGCGTCACGTTTCTTAGGGTTGTCGCCTTTTTTACTCGCGTGGAAACTATATGTTGTTGATGGATAGTTGATAGCTATGATACCGAGCCACGTGGTTCAGGCTGAACGTCGATAATATTTGACCATTAACACCAATTGATGGTGTTGTGTAAAATTCTAGAATGTCAGCTACATATCGATGTGAACAAGAATGTCGAAAAATTTAAATGTTATTAAAATTTAGAGCAATGTGACACTTACTGGTAACTTTTTCAGTTAATATTTGGTAGCGTCTATCGAATACATTTGTAAAAAAAATGATGCTACGGTAGCATTCTTCGTTTAGTTTTTATAAATTACAACCATGTCTGCTATAATAAAATATTATTAATGTAATAATTATAACAATATTTTCTTTTAGAATGAATTTATAATTTTATTTTTAATGATAAAATATTTTCAAATTGTTGTTCATTTAATTTATTCTCTCTGTAAATAAATTTAACTCAATTTATTTCAGGATTATAAACAGGACTACGCTTAAATGGTATTCAGATAAATTTATACGTAACATGGAAGAGAGAGAATAATTGTGGACCTTGGTTATGCGCTCGAGCATACAGTATAACTCACGTACACCTTCAAAGGTGCTTAATTGAGCGCAGTGAGCCAGCTTCTGATGTAGATGCGTTGCTACGATGCTAACTCTCGTGTTCTTTGATGGTTCGCCGAAATTTGCTGTCTGACAAATTCATAATTATTTTGAAAACTTCTTGGGTATCGCACCTCGTCTGTCCTGCGATCAAATTACTCGTTTAAATAGTTCCGCATATAACTTCAGACATAAATTTAAGCGGAATGGACCTGTCACAAAACGAACGGTTTCATCCACGTCTGGTTGCACATGATAATTTGTTTTTATATGAGTATTTCCACGCGCCTTAAATACACACAGCTAATTATTAGTAAGTAGATTGCATTCCTTTGTCGTCTTCTACTCAAATTCCTCCTTTTGACCTTGACTTCTGAACAGAAACTCTTAAATGGCTGAACATTTGATCGACCGACTTTGGACCTTTCAGTAGCTGGTCTCTCGCGCACAAATGGAATTACCATTTTAATGTTGAATAAATTTTCGTTGGAAGAAACCAATTATCAATCAGTCCTCAAATTATTATTAGGTTGTATTTATTAACCTTAGTCAATAAATACGGGGCTATCGCGGTTTCTGGGTGGACAGTCTCAGTCAAAATATGTAACGGTGCGAAGTGAGGTACGAGAGAACTGTTAAGGTCAATTGATGATTTCATGAAACTCCGCCTGTGGTACATGAACGGTGGGTTGAGTAGCTCTCCAGTATCACTGCAGGTCCCAAGCCCGGACAAAGGAGGGGGGTTGATCTCTAGGCCAGCTCCACATTGATCGTAAAAACTGTACACTGCTAAAAGAACCCAACACACAGCTTCGGAATAAGGTGAATGGAAAACTAAGACGACTTCGGCAAAATAAGGTAGACAGAAGACAATATGGAAAGATGAGGTCCAAAAGGATCCAAGAAACATGACGATCACGAATTGGACTCAGAAAGTAAACAATAGGAATGAATGGAAGGCTGTGGTTGAGAAGGCCAAGACAATTAAACAATAATGTTGTAGAGCCTGTAGAAGAAGAAAAAGACTTCATGTAAGATCACTGTATTAAAAATGTGTTTTCACAAACGGCCCTTTACTTCTTGACTGAGGTTAATATATTCAACCTAATAAAACTTTTAGGACTGATTCTTCATTGGTTTCTTCCGAGGGATATAAAATTAAATTAACGTGCAGTTTTTCATGGTGAATGAATGATAAAATCATGATGATTCGAAATCTTACACTGCATTAAAAATTGATTCTAGAATATTTTACAATTAGCGTAATAGCCAAAACAGGTGAACTAATTATATAATAAATTGAACAAATGAGTTGACATTGAAATACATCAGGGTATATCAACAAAAATTAAAGGAAACTGGAACGTCGTCGGAGGACAATAATGTTGAGATTTGTGGAAAAAGGATAGTTTGATTGAACGGGGAGATACGTTATAATGAAGAAGAATTTTAACAACAATGTCACAAAAATAATAAAGATTTTGAAACAATTTCCGAGGTATTGGTCCACTTATTACAGGCACTTAATAATATGATTAGTATTAAGGGGCTAATAAAAAATTTCTCATAAATCTGATTTTTACTCGGACGATAACATTACGCGTAATGTCCGTAATGACGTCGACTGATGAGAGACTGACTGAATGTAAAGAATTAGGAATCTGAAATGATAAATAGCAGGAAACACGTGAAATGGGATGGTGGTTTATGAAGAAACATAGCTTTGAAATGTATGTTATGTGGCCATGACGTTGATTTTTGAATAAAAGGGGTTTTAAGTGAATAAAATGCATTTATCTGAATAATAAGACGGCTGTTTATAAAAATATAAAAAATAGGTTGAAGTACTGGGCGTACTGATATTGTTCATATCAATTATTGTCGTGAATCGATGGTCTCTCGCACTGATAAATCCGAATCACAAGCCCTGGCCTAGCACTTTGGAAGACCATTAATTTCCGTTAACTGTCGTTCGAAGCAGAAGAAGTAGAACATGAGCTGGATCCAATGAAGATTATTGACTAAACTCCGTCAATATCATACCGATTGTACTATTGTCCTTCATACTCCGTCTAGAAAACCTCATGAAATCTAAAATTTACATTAGAAATAATATAACTTGAAACTGTGATGTCCAATCGTTAATAATTTGTTAACATAAAATAAATTTTGTTTGAGAGACTTGGGATATTATTTAAAACCTCGGTAAGAATGCAATACTCACTTACGACTACAATCTGAAATATTTGGTCTTAAAAATAATACCCGAGAAGTTTCTCCGGAAGCCTCACGATAAATAATATTGTGAATGTACTTACATGTGGTAATCCTCTAGATAGAAAAATTAGCTATGATGAATACGAAATTATCCTGAACTACAATAACGCACGTGTTGTCCTTTGAAAAACTAACGAATAAATTAATGTTTTACTTGAATGTTGAATCTTTTTGCTTAGCCCCGAGCAACCAGAGACGTCTTTCAAGTTTTATAACAATTTTACATCCGGAATGTTCATAACTGTGAGTTTTTTTGTGCGTGGCCACACTGCACTTTATATTAGTTCTATCAGGGTGCCCACGTTGCCCGGGTTGTCATAATGAAACTCAGCAAAATCCATAACCCCGGATTTAAATCCAATCTCGGTAGCTTTTGCTTTATTTTTATATAACGCCATTACACCAACATACGTATACGTGCTCCCCTCCCATGCCGAAAGGGGTTGAAGTTGTACACAAAAATATCTGGAGAAACGCTATCTATCACATTGACTCCGAAAATATTGGCCTTTTTAATACGTGTGAAAAATTCCACGCCCGCCCCGGGGGGATAAACGGTAAGTTGAATGTCATAATTAAACTCAGCGACATTCATAACCACGGACTCGACTCCAACGCTTCAGTCGGTGGCTTGGAGGAGTCGGTTGTTTTGTGTAACGTCCCTCGACCCCATACCAAAGGGTGCTCCCCTCCAATTCAGAAAGGGGCATATTTCCCTCATGCAGAAATGAGACGTAAATTTCACCTTATTGCGAGCGTAGCTTTTGCAAAGGTTCACAGGGGTTGGAAGTGGTTAACAAGGAGGCGTAGCAGAGGACATAGGATAAGGATCTATTATTTCCTTTTTGCTGCGTCATTAAAACATCAATGTGATTAACGTTTTGTGATTCTGTCAGCCATAAGTAACTAACAGGTTCAAAAGTAAAAATAATTAATTATTTTTCTTTAAAATAATTATTTCAGATATTAATGTTTCTATGATTCTCTCAAATAAATCACTATGTAAATATAAGTACATAACTAGTCAATTTCTTTATACGTCATTGTTGAAAACAATCTTGTATGAATTATTAAATTTTATTAAATTTTAGTTATTGAGTAAATTTAACGTAATTTCACGACGTTCAGTTAATTATTGAATGCCAAAGTTTAATTTAAATTAATATAAAACAAATAAAAAATTTATTATTTCACCAGCGGCAAAATAGGAAAAGTTGATAAAGGTTACAAATTTAAATCAACAGATGATTTCTGATGCTTTAGGGGTCAGTTTTATGCGTCGAAAATAATTAAAACAATGCATTGGGGCTCCACCTATCTCAATGCAGACAATTAAAAGTGGTCGCAGATGTTTTTTGGAGAAAAAAAACCAACAAAAACAAATCTCACACACAATCAGCTCACGTTTATTCTTATGCATGAGTTCATAAATTCATTTCCATGTTATCGGAAACAATTGTAAATATGTGTATAGAGTTGATCAGAGTAAAAAAAATACATGTACAGCGTCAATTTGTTTGTACGCAATATTAATTAGTTTATGATTATCACCGAATAATGAACTATTTAATATTTATTGGTGCAGGCTTTTTGAAAAAGGATAGGAATTTTTTCCTGTCAGTTGTACTTGAAAAAAATGGACGTAGCAATAAAGAGGAAAAAAAACAATACACTACATTTACAATTGCTTCCTCCGTACACAAGGGATCATTATAAAATAATACGGGGAACTTTGAAGACTGCGACGGTATGATTATTAGGCATATTAGATATATTAGACGTGGCGTATGATTAATGATGATGAAAATGGACGTTGAGGCGAACGGTCAAACGCCATGTAAATTATGACCCCAGGGGCTGTAAATAACTACCCGTTGCAAATTATCTAATGAGGAGCACTGATATTTGTGTCAAAATTTGAGGAACGCAAGTCGATCTATTTTACAGGAACGACGAATTAGCAATGTGAAACATTCCCTCGCTCTAGTCATTATCGATGGATTTATGCGAATTATGAATTATAAATTAACAAAATGTCTTAAATGAATATAATGTGAATAGAAAGATACATTTATACTGACCAGCGGGAAGGAAAAATAACTGCTATTTTATTTAATTCTTTTTCAAAATATATTTTGTCGTTATCGTATTCTATAGATCAGTTATTTACTTGAAATTTACTTCTAAAAGAATAGATGATGACGTAAAGAAAAAATAATTATTGTTACTTTTAAAATGAAACCCTTACCATCAATTTGTTAATTATATTATGGGTTTATAAGCCATATACTGAATTAATTTCCCACGATTTCATTATAATTATAATTTATTATTTGAAGGAATTTCACTGATCTATGCGCTACGCTGATTTTAATACATTTTAAAAATATAATTGTTTGACTTCAGTTTTAGAGTGATAGGCTGCATGAGGGTAATCCACATGGTGGCAACTTTCCTTTAATAGCATAGGAAGGGATTTGAAAGGAGGGATGCGGAATGGTAGAGGAAGGTAACCAAGGGTTAAAGGCAATAATTAATAAATCGACTTAATTATTAAGCATCAAACTTTTCTTATAGAAGTTTTCTTTAACTGCAACTTCAACGAAATTTCACCTAAAATATAAAAAAATTATTCATCAATAATTTGCATTTAATTAGCATTACCTTATATTGTTTCTAACAGAAAGGTATATTTATGAGAAAATTTTTGACGTATTAAATACAAGTTTGTATTTACCTCCCCCACCCCAAAAAAAGGTTAAACTTGAAAACTCTCACTGTATTAAAAATTTTAAGAGTTTATTTTTGAGAAATGATATTAATGACATTCATGGGGCTTAAATTCAGAATTAATCTGAACGTCATTTGGCAATTACTGAGAAATTCATCTCCACGTAGAGATTAAGATAAATGGTAAACGGTCGTAACATCCTCATTAATTTACGAGTTGTGAATAGACAAACCTTTCCCAAGATGCCGGACTTTTATCGAAGAGGAACACGAGCCAATAGCGTCTCGTTTTAACATCGTACGGAAACAATAAACACAAATTGCGTAATAAAAGGGTGTCGTATATAATGCTGATCCGTGGTTAATGGCTTGTGAGTAGTGTGGATTACTATAAGCGCATATAGTCGCGCCTGTTGCAGAGGATATTGACGTATGTTAAATATTTATTTATTTGAAGGTTCTACATCTATGTGATGCTGGAAAAATCTGCGTCCGTTTGGACGGGCCTCAGTATTTGTCTAACGCCCTTCCGATGGCAGGATGGGAACGCGGCATGCCTTAATTCAGCTACGATAGTTATGAACCGGAGAATAAAAAATATCACTTTAGGCTAGTAGCCCGATGAAAAGAAAGCACGAGAAGCGCAGAGAATAATAAAATTACGCTGTAGCACTTTTGATGAGTCAAACATTTGACAGAAAAAATAGATCTTATCGGTATTATTTACAGGAAATAAACCAATGAAGAGCAAACATATTTCCAGCGAATAAGTAGTGTTACTAATTAAAAAGTTGGGAAGCCTGGTAACTCGCACAAGCCGTAAAATTACAGACTGCAGAAATGGAATTTGCCGTAACTATTGCCGTTATAGATTAACAAATATTGTCTTGGTGGATTACTTACGCTAAAGCTAACACGACGGACAAGAGTAGAATTCATTAAGACAGTGGATTAGCGTCTATACTGATTAACAGTAACTAATTAATTAGACGAGGCTATTTGATTCTGGATACAGCGTTTCGTTCCAAATCATTATTAACCTCAATTTCTACGACAATGCTTATTGACGATGTAAAAACACTTGTCAGTTTCAAATTTAGATTGGAAGATTCATAATTCAGTTGTGCATGCGAAGCTTGATCTACACGTAGTGAGGGAAAAAAATAGGAAATTGGTTTTATAAATTCACTAGTTCGATAAAACTGTTCCCTTGAGAGTATCTTGTTATCGATCTGCACAGCACAAGCACAATTCAAAATTCCATATCGGTCACAATATTTTTACGATGTTATATATATATATATATATATATATAAATCTATTGATAATATTATATTGCACTGTCGATTTGAATTACAGAAAAAGTTTTAAATTACTGATAACATAGGATATTAATAAGAACCTTAAATATCTCATAGATATAAATAAATAAAAATTAAAACATATTAATTTCCATTTATTCGTTATAATCGTTAAAAAACTAAATGCGAATAATAAAGATTATACCGAAATATAGGAGCTCAATGTGTTTTAATTTCAATTTTTAATCCTTCTTATTCAATTACAAATGACGTTGCTAATCGTCCATTATCATTTATGAATATAGATATATATATTTGGCACCTCAACGTGACGATTTAATTAACATTTTATGTAATTACTACAATATATATATATATATATATATATATATATTCAAAATAACAGATATATTCACATAAACTGCCGAAATAAAATGCCGAAAGAATACTAAACTGCTTTAATGGATATAAAAAAATATATAGAAGAACGCATATTTTTTTAGAAAAATACTGTTAAGTATCTTATAAAAGTTTCAGGTGTATAAAAATAAATATGATAAAAATAATTACCCTAGGAGAAGTAACAATCAGGATCAGGGTTTGGTTGCAAGTACATTGACGGAATTATTGTGTTAAGTTTTGAGAAGACGTTCTATAATTTTTCATTACTCTCACAGAGGAAAGAGTTGAAAATACAAAAGTAATTGGCGCAAGAAACAAATATTAGAAAGAAACTGGAGAGGCAAAATTACAGTAGTAACACAGGAACTCAAATGAACAGACAAGGTTATATACTGATAAGTGTGAACTTGGGGAAGTGTTGTAGAAACATAACACTTTGTTCCCAATGATAAGACATACTTGCATAACTTAGGTAGTCATATTATTGAGTGTGACAAGACGAGGAGAAATATCTGAATACCATATTAGAGTTGATATGGTCGAGAAAAGTTATTATAAAGCTGATTTTCAACGAATACGTTGAATTAAAGTTATTCATTGTTAATTTGATAAAAATAAGGTACTAGAATTTTACTCTGGATTTTGGCCAACACAATTTGGCTCATTTCAGAAGCGGACCGAAAATGTGGCTAATTTACAGAAAATGGAAGTATGGAAAACGTCACATAGGAAAAGAGTAGATGAGATATAATATGGAAACTCATAAAAAATAATTTGTGATAACACAGAACAGAGAACACTTTGCGAGAAGAGACGGTAAAGAATTGCAACTCGCGATACTATACGTGACGATGTTTGATAGATTAAAGTTTAGACAGAGGCGCTGAAGACTAATGGGATCATAATAATCCAAATAATATATATATATATATATATATATATATATATATTTATACCATAAAGGAGTATTATTAATTGTCAAGTTTAATTGAATTTTAAATTCTACTCTATGTTTATTTCCGAATCACTTAGAAATATAAAAACATCACATGAGCCTAAAATTAGGGAATATTATGGGTCTTGCAGCACGGACAACCGACTTTACACGTGTAAGTCGCAAAGAATAACTGAAGTCTTGAAAACATGCTGATTTTCTTATTTACTCCTCGACTTCAGTGTTCTGCTAAGTAGGGGATATCCAGAATACGAATGTCGTGATGTTGTCTTTGCGTGGTTGCTTAGACGTGGGATGTCTAAACTTACCAGCTAATTCTTCCTCACTGGAACGTTGCCTCACCGTTCTTCAACACTATCTCTGTCTCAATCTTACACCTCAATTTCTTTTCATGTCTCGATATTACTGATTTTACTTTTTCATAATTTCGCCCTTCGGTGGATGCCTTACCCTTCTAGGACGTCAAATGTTCGATTTGTCTCACATACCGCAAAAGTAAAGCAAAATTCGTTTGTTTTTGAGGATGATCAAAGTCCCATTGTTTTACGACTGTCACGTTATACGTGGCGACAGGGAACGTAGAGTGTTCCTATTTTTGCGCATTTATCGTTGTTGATACCGCGGACTCGTCCCAGTTCGGTCGGCGACAGACTGGCCGCCTCTTCTTTACCTGCACGTCGACAGTCTCAAAACGAGTCTCGAATACATTCTTTATTATTTAATTATAACTACGTAAACTGAACACATACACGTATATATATATATATATTTCCGAATCACTTAGAAATAATCTATATATATATAAAATATCTAATAATATATATACATATACATATATATATATATATATAGTCTCAGTATTAGATCATAAAATGATTTAATGGGTATCATGTACAATATATATATATATATATATAGTCTTTGTATTAGATCATAAAATGAATTAATTGGTATCACGTACAAATATATATATATATATATATATATATATATATATTTATATATACTTAGAAATAATCTATATATATATATAAAATATCTAATAATATATATACATATATATATATGTATATGTATATATATATATATATATATATATAGACTCTGTATTATATCATAAAATGAATTAGTGGGTAAAAAGTAGGACATATTTCCCAGAGGCAGGCGGATACAAGCTGTCGTAAGATAGAAGAGAGAAGAATGATTTATAGATTGTATGGAGAATGAGTCATCATCTCTGGAGTAAAAATTTAATATAATAGACGAATACATTAGTGTAGAAAATAATTAAAGTAATGCAATCATACTCTACTTCTGCTAAATGATTATAAATGGAATTATATACAATACGGGTATGTAAAAGTAATCATTATTAAAGACCAACATGGATTAAGTAGCTGAAATTAGAAATATTTTTATTTTTATAATTATCGCCAATGAATTCCTCGGACCCAGTCTGAGAATAAATTTTGGTATAAGAACCAATTAAGTGTTCTGAGCCAGTTTTAAATTTCGGGTTACCAAGAGTTAAGTACAAATGAAACTAATATTTCTTACTGTGTGTTGGAAAAATGCGGTAAATTTAATGAGAAAACAAATATAAAAGACTCGCTACATGGATCTAGAATTTCAACATTAGCAAACAACCTTAAATAATAAAGTTCTTGCATAAATGTTTTCAAAATATTAACTGAAGTGGTAAATATGTTACAGGAATCCGAAAGTTTTCAAGTTAAATCGTGCACCGCCGTAATTTAGATTGACTCAGTGAATCGACGTAATTTAGATTGACTCGGTGAATCGGCGGTCTGTTAGTCGCGAGTTTGTTTATTCGCTTAACGTGCACTCGCTTAAAGTGAACTCCATGCAGAAAATTAAAAGAGCACAAGTCAGAGATGACAGGAAATGAAGCCGTCTTGGAAAAATTGGAGGAAATAAATTCAACCCAACAGATTCGATTAAGCGCATGATATGTAACGTAATTATATTCCTGTAATTAATTTAAATTGATTAAAAATTAATAGATTAGTCTAGATTGATTTGTCGATATTGTGTTCGACATATTACTTTTATAACATTTGTATTACGTGCATCAAACGACAAGATGGAAATGTCTTAAAGTTATGATTTAATTTTCCTGCTCTCACACAGACGGGATCTCTGTATTAAACCAGTCCTCTTCTTCCTTTTGAAATTGAATTCCGCGGTCTTATATTTCCTGTAATGTATCAAATAATCAGTATACAAAAAAATAACTAAACATCAAAAGGGCTAGTTACTAAACTATTCTCGTTATTCGTTGAAGCTGAAGCGTATTATTTTGCTATTCATCACTATAAATACTTTTGTTCCCGTGCTTGTAACCGAAGTGTGGACGCTTCGAATAAATTATATATGATTCCAAAAATTTCGATGCCTAACTAGGGATTCCCCTTCTTAATAAATTTGATATAATTCAAACCAAAATCAATCCTCCGTTTAATCAGTGTTACATAACTGATTTTGGTTGGATTATTTAACAATTCCTTGCACTCAACAGTTAGACTTGTGTTTTAAATTTTATATATATTATAATAATTGAAATATGATATCACAAATAGTTGTTATTACACAAGTATCCATTTACTAAAAAACCGACAATCATTCGCATTACCCTTAGTAGGTTCAGTTTGAGAATTTTCTAAAAATATGCACAAATAATACCAATACAACAATAATATATTAACATGTTTGCGACTGGGATTGGTTGTGCAATGTAAAGCTCAGCTGTAAATTAATGTGGCAGCTGCTAAGGGCCACTCACATACAGTAGTGGCCTTCTCACATTACGTGTTGACATTTGGCAAAGACTTCATGGCGAAGACATCTGTTCTCTCGACCATGAATCACAACAAGAACTGCTGGTTCTTTCTTACGCGCTTACATTTTCTTCCCATTTTCATGAGACGTTTATAATTACTGTTCGTTAAGTTGTTTTCCTGGATGACAATATAAATAGAAGGTTATTAATTTGTTTGTTTAGCTTATATAACAAATATTAAGCCAACTTTTAATTTATTAATGCAGCATTTATTGTTCTACAAACAAAAATAATTTAAATTACAATCTCAAAATTCCATCGTATTTTTTGGGAGAATATTAGACGAAGTCATGGCTTCGGTTTGCTGAACCATGGGAATAAGCAACCGTTCATGGCGATTCGGTCTTCCTGGACGCTTTGTGATTTGCATATATATCGACTTGAATCTCTTGGGAGAGCGACGACCTACCTGATGCAGAACTTTCCTGTGCGTTAATCGGAAATACGATGCATAGTTATCTACCTACTTAATTCACGCCACGGCTGACGCTCAGCCCTTCATGTCTCGTTCTCTTTCCCGTTAGAGCTGCGTGTGTTTCACCTTGAAACTACGATACCATTGCATAATGATAAACTTGTCTTGTGGTTTCTTTGGTCTCTTATCATAAGGAAACAGACACCTTATGTGATACATGAACAAATTAGCTGTAATTTTATTTCACTTTGTAGGTGATTTCGCTTCAATACTCTGCGCTCTTGTTTAATAAATTATAAACGACAATTTTACTATTTTCATTCGATTTTCTGCTACATGTATGTTTAGTAGTACCATCGTTCGACTTAAATAAACGCACTTAGTATATTCGAAAGTGTGAAATGAAATAGTAACGATAGATAGCGGAACTCAATTTTTTTTTTAGAATAACAGGCTACATTAGTGTAATCCACATGGTGGCAGCTCCCCTTTAATAACATAGGAAGGGATTTGAAAGGGAGATGCGGAAGGGTAGGGGAAGGTAGCCAAGAGTTAACTAGTGCCCCTGGACTGTAGTTTATGGATCCTACCCGGCATTCACTTAAAAGTGTTCCAGGATAAACCCTAGAAAACCTGCATCACCATTGGGTACTTGTCCCACGCCCTTCCGATGGCGGGAGAGGGGTTTTCTGTGGAGACGCAGAATTCCCTTCCCCGTGCCTGGACCAGTTTAGGAGGCAGCTGGCCGACTGTTCCAATGGGAATTGCGGACAACTCTTACCGAATGCCCAAGGTCTGTAACACCGGAACGTACACCTTAGAAATCCGCTCTGTAGGACTGATAGGATTTTTTATTGACTTCAAGTTTATAGTAGAATTAAAAATTTTCCAAAATTCATGAAATTGATGCCGCATGGTCTTCTGGAGCGAAGCCATCTATTGTTTCATCATTGCTCGGACATAAGTTTATTAAAAAATAAACTTCCATCATTTTAGCGTGTGAATAGGCTGAACGCAATTTTATGGATTTAAGGCATAAATACCGAACTGCACTGGGAGAATTAGGTTTTGAGAGTATAAAGATCTGAATGACACGTCACTATTACCTTGGTTATTTGAAACATACACTAACTTTCACTCACAAACAAGTCAACTCCGATAGAGTAATATTTCCTTCAGCCATCATACACTGTGCTACTGCAGTTTCATCGTGGAACAGGGCCAATGTCGGTGATCGCAAGTTGCAGAACATGCTACTTATGTTCGAAGAGCGTGGGTGATTCGTTCTTGACCCACTCTTGAACTGGTCGGCCAATTGTAACTTTACGTAATCACGCAAATAGTTGAATACAAACGTTTTTGTATTTTCTCTTCTTATGATGAAAAGATGTCAAATAAAGCAAAGTAATGAGAATTTTACAAAAGCCATACGAAATTCTCTGCTCGTTTAAATTATTTTAGAGTAAATAACAATTGTTTCACTTTGTAATTTTTCTCACGATTAGTTTAGTGATGTAATAGTTTAGTAATTCTATTTTTGCTTAGCTTCTTATTTAATTAAAGCAATATTTATATAAAGACTGCAATTTAAAATGTATTTCCATGCAGTTTTACCACGTTATTGTCTTAAAATTACGTTCTTACAACATACTGCAACAATGTACATTGATCTCTATTTTGTTTGAATTTTTCCATATTAATGGTTTATACTTTTGGAAAGATCGTCATACCGCGTATTTTAAATTGTTACCGATCATCTGTATCATTGGAAATGAAATGGCTGTTCTCCAAATTATTAATACACAGGAAATGTGGTACAATAAAATTGACATTTATTAATTAAAACGATATTTAAATATCAACAATTACATTGTAAAATTCGACTCTTTGGTGTTTGTTGGAAATGAAAAGACAGTTTCGTCATAATCCGCGACGCGACTAGAAAATCAAGGAAATTTTTAACTTAGGAAAGATATTATTTAAGAATAAGCAAATACTTTTAACAGGATGTGAACTCGAACAGATGTAAGTTTACGTGTTATGATATAATTATCCTATTCAGTAATGCTCTGTCATTAGTAAAGAGCGTAAACTGTAAGATTTGGCTCATGAAACCCAATTCCAGATATCTCTAAATATATATAACGTACGATACGTTTAATAAGATTTAGGAGCACTGGGATTTTAAAATGGTTCATATCCTATATTTTAAGAGGTCGAAAAGTGGAAGGAGAAAAGTGGATGACCTCCAGGGTTTTTTCCGGGACATAGAAGTAGAGAATTAACCGAGAGAAATTGATAGACTATCCTTGCAAAATACTGCTGAGGCGATTGAAAACATCTGGAGTTCTGGAATCGAGTGATTGGACCAGCAGGCAGTCGGCGTGCCATACCAAATAATGAGACTAGGAAAAAAATATAAAGTTGAAAACATTGATATAATAAAAGAATAGGTAGGGTGTGTATCAAAGCAGTTGTACGAGATCTCAGATATGTAGAAATTTATCTTTCGAGCCTTGAGAGCAATGCATTTCCTTCCTTTCGGATTCATTCGAAGGCAAACTTTCGTGTTGAAATGTATTTTTCGAAGGATCTTACAAGGGCGCGGTTCGAGTTACTACACTACAATAAGCGGGAAACTCAAGTTTTTTTTTAGGGCAACAGGCTACATGAGGGTAATCCACATTGGGCAACTCCCCTTTAAGGGATTTGAAAGGGGGGATGCGGAAGGGTGGAGGAAGGTAGCCAAGGGTTAACTAGGGCCCCCGGGCTATGGTTTAAGGATCCTACCCTGCATTCGCCTAAAAGAAATGCAGGACAAACCCTAGAAAACCTGCATCGGGTAGGTCGGGCATTGGGTACTTGTCCCACGCCCTTCCGATAGCGGGAGAGGAGTTTTCTGTGGGGACGCAGCATTCCCTTCTCCGTGCCTCGACCAGTTTAGGAGGCAGCTGGCCGACTATTCCAATGGGAATAGCGGACAACTCTTACCGTATGCCCAAGGTCTGTGACCCCGGAACATACACCTCTCAGAACAGGCCGAGGTGCCTCGGCTTGTGGGAACCTTAGTTCAAAAACGGAGAGAAAAAGGCATACCCAAAGGTAGCCCCTTAAATTTCATTTAGTTATATCACTTCGTAAATTAAAGATGAGTTAAAATCTGAGTACTTGGAGAAGTACTGTGAGAAGTGAATATATAATTCATCCTTAAGAATTTCTCATTACGTAAATTGAAATTTATGTTTTTTTAATTGCAACTTAAATATCTTTGTTTGTAAGTGAAGATTACAAGTGAAACTGAAGTTTTTGGGAAATATCATTTCAAACGAATATTTGTTTCCGTGATTTTTCATTATTAGGATTTTACATTATTTTGTTAATATACTTTTCACATACGTTTCTTATACACTATCCTTGAAACTTGTTAATTGTTGTTGTTAATAAAGATTATGAAACTAATTATTACTATGATGTTAATTAAGTTCATAACGATGATATAACTACCAGCCGTAATACTTGTAATTCGCCACTAATTCATAAAAGATAACTTACGTAAAATTAAATATAGCGAACTCATAAATGAAGTTGAATAAGTGAAACATTTTTCCCTTTCATATCAGTCTTTAAGTATTATTAAACCAAAGTGTATTATATAGTTTATAAAGAATTACTAAAGTAATTAAAAAATAGTGTCTTTAATCTAAGGCAATACAGTTACCCGTTCCCAACAATTAAAAAAAACAATCCCAATCTTGAATTGAAATTTGCAAACTATAAAGTCTATGCCGCATCTTGCAAAAGTAGAAACAGAAATATCATAATTTATTGAAATATGTTCAGTCGTATTGAATTAACCCAATTCAATCCGGGCAAAAAAATGGTTAGTGTTTTATTTATATGGATATTTAAAAAATAATTTTATGTGAAATGTTATATATCATAATTTATTCTGTCAATTGCAGATAATTGCATTGAATAAACCCTTTACGTGGCGATTTATGATTGCTGCTTGCTCATTTAGTAACGTGACAGTTGTGACGTATTGGCTGGGCTCTAGTTGATATCAGGTAGAGAGTGCTACGATTTTAAAGACTTCAATTACTATCCACTGCCGTTATTCTTGAGTTGAAACTAGGTAAAAATTATAATTTATGATGTATCGCCTGAAAGTGGATATAAACTTTAATTGAAATCTATGCCGATATTTAACGTTTGACTCGTTAAAACGTACAATACCGTAGAGTTTTATTTATATCGTTGAATTAGTAAATATAAATCCTGTACAAATTAAGATTAGAAAAAAATTGCTTTAAAACCTTTAGTGTGGGGATTGTAGAACACTTATGTAAGTTATCTTATTTTACATTATATTTATTATAAATTGAGTAACTCATTAAAGATTGGAACAATTTAAACCAAACATGGTACATGTGTCACTTAAGATCCAGGAACAAACCCCATGAATTTGAGACAACTCTAGCACACCTATTGGTGGGGGTGAAAGTGGTTGATAAAAACACTGCGATAACGACCGAGATTAGTGTCGAATCCGGTGTTATGGTAGTCGCCGAGATTAATTATGGCATTCCAGTAGTGTTACGTTTAAGTTTAACCACTAGAGGTGGGGGTGGAAGGGAGTGATAATAATAATAATATGATATTATCTGAGATTAGTCTGAAATCCGGTGTTACAGTGTTAGACACAAATCTCGGTGTGTATCAAAGTATTCTAAATCACACCTTACCACCCAATCCCTAGGGTATAAAATTTACCTTCATCAAGCTGGAATTTTTTAACTGAAATCAGCGACTGCCATAACACAGGATTCGACACCAATCTGGGTCGGTATCTCACCCCTAGAGCCGTTCTTATGCCGTTAGGTGGTGACATTTTTCACTGAAAACGTTGACTGCCATTATGAATCTGAACGACCCCGTGAACCGTTAATTTTTCGCCCATATAAGTCATTATTCCATTGGGGTTTTAGAGTTATCTTAAATGCACAGGGTTTGTTCACGGATCTTCAATGAAACATGTACCAGATTTGGTTGAAATTGTTCCTCGTATTAGTGAGTAACTTAATTTACAATAATAATAATAATAATATAACTAACATATTAGGTGCTCCACAATATTAATATTATGATTTATTTTGTAAAACGCACCTTTCGGGAATATGTCCCATTGAGAAAATGACGTGTCGTGAAAATGTCAATGAGTATAATATACTGTCGGGCAAGTGTGTCGGAGAAACGACCGAATCCCTAATGTGACACAGATGCTGTGGAAACATGCAGATAAGTTCTTATAATTATAATTATTATTACTTTCATAGAATTTATTCTGACGAAAAATTCCTTATTAACTATTAAGGTTTATTAATAGCGGACAGAACTAGTGTAACGATAGTTTATAGTTGCACAGAAAAAACTCGAGATTTTTATATATAAATAGTTTCAATTATCTGAAATATTACGGAACTGTGATATTTTTAATGGGACTTACAGAGGAAGGCGGACTTGAACTAGAGACTTATTACAAACTGTCGATCGTCAACCCATTGACTAATCATTTCACTGAGATATATATTTAATTAAGAGCTTTGTTGTATTGGAAACAATCTGATAAAGGATGGCAAAACGTAGAGTGTTAAAGGTGTACGGGTCCTCTGTCCGCAGAACATCGTGGGAACTCCACGACCAGCAGCTGACGCGTCCTCCACCCACAAAGGGGTCTAATTAGTATAGAGCTACGGCTACAATAGTGCCACGGGATTATAACTCTAAGGCGCCTTCCTCTCACTTGTAAACGACGTGGGACATTAAGGCTATTTTGTGGACAGAGTCTTGTCTTGCGACAGTTTTGGTTCGGAACACCGCAGAGGCAACTAACTTATTTCCTGTCAGCAAGAGCTTAGTATCAGAGCATCATTAAAATAAACTATACAAGGACGTGTCACACAGCGTCGTCTCCATTAGTCTCAAGAACTATATGCCCTTTATTAAACTGTAAAATTTCGGAACATTGGTTGTAGCTGTAATAAATTTTTATTTGACAGAATTAATTTTTATCCGTTCACATTATAATTTAGTACCGCGCTAGATTTGCGTTAATGTATTGCATTACTGATTAATTCAATATAGATCATATAGAATGCCAAGTGCAAAATTTTTTCGTGGGCCCGGAAGTAGTTACAAGGACGAAGTTGGGCTTTTAAAACGACAGCGATTTCTGTAAATAAATTGCATATGTGGCAAGGCACATACAGCACGATAAACGAGAGAGATGAAATATTTTTGATTTACGGGACATGTGACTGCCATATCGTGACTTCAAAATACCCGGTCATTTTTATGTAATAAGTAATAAAGCTATCGTAGCATAAAATCAAGTCTTCTTCACTGCATTTGTCTGAACGACATGCGGGGAAAAACCCCTGAAGTAAGCAAATAGGGATTTGGTATTATTTTCGTATTATTTTCAAGAATTGAAAAGCCTTTCCTTTCTGGCTGCAACTATCTGAACACATCGTGCTGTATGTGCATTGCCACATATGCAATTTATTTTCTGTAAAATCCCTACAGCAAACTCCTCTCCCGCTATCGGAAGGGCGTGGGACAAGTACCCAATGCCCGACCTACCCGATGCAGGTTTTTCTAGGGGTTTCCCTGCATTTCTTTAGGCGAATGCCGGTAGGATCCTTAAACCATAGCCCGGGGCCCTCTAGTAACCCTTGACTACCTTCCTCTACCCTTCCGCATCCCCCCTTTTCAAATCCCTTCCTATGCTATTAAAGGGGAGTTGCCCAATGTCGATCACCCTCATGTAGCCTGTTGCCCTAACAAAAAATTGGAATAGTCCGCTAGCTGCCTCCTAAACTGGTCCAGTCACGGAGAAATGAATTCTGCGTCCGCACAAAAAACCCTCTCCTGTCATCGGAAGGGCGTGGGGCAAGTACCCAATGCCAGACCTACCTGATGGAGGTTTTCAAGGGTTTTATGCAACACTTTTAGGCGAATGGCAGGTAGAATCCTTAAACTACAGCCCGGGGACCGTAGTTAACCCTTGGTTACGTTACTATACGCTTCCGCATCCCCTTTCAAATACCTTACTATACTATTAAATGGGAGTTGCCACCATGTGGATTACCCTCATGTAACATATTACTCTAAAAACTTTATGGGATTTTACGTCCTAGACAGGGGTCACCAAATTCGCGAAAACCCGGCAGCTACTTGCCCATGTTCGGCGAGTAACCCCCACTCCTTTTTCAAAATTTAAGTTGACAAAAGATCCTTTTTAAAATTTACCAATTTTAATTTTATAATATAACCGTTTTAAATTGTATTTATTTTTAAACTTGTACAAACTTTCGTTTCTTGCAGCCTACATACTACTTTAAATTCTAGAAATTCCAATATTACATTCATGATTAGAAAAATATAAATAAAATTTAATTGTTAACATCACTTTCCTTGTCTGCAACGATTGTGTATATGGCTGGTGAGTAGTTGGTCACTGACATTGGGTCAAATTGGAACCTTGAAACCAGATCAACAATATTGTTCAATTTCAAATATATGGCAATTACTGGTATTATTATTACTAAACTGAGGTGAGAAAGAAAATTTTAGATTTTTCAATTTTTCTCTGTAATAAAGTTCTTAATAATAAACTCGTATCGCAGACAATAAAAAATGTTACAAAGTGTCTGAGAAATGTGAATTTTAAACAAAATCTCAATCAATAATAAATAAGTTTACAGAAATGTTTTAAAAATTTTATGTATAAATAAATTTAATTATAGACGTTATTGTATCAAACCCTTCAAAAATTTACTAATATTTTATCTTATTTATCAGCCAGGACATTTTGATGGAAGCCATATCAGAATTGGATAACCTTTTTTTTCTGTGTCCGAACTCTGCTTAATTGTCTGAACTGACCTCGTTTATTTCAAGAATAAACAGGGCTGTTTGAAGTATTAACTATTTATGCAATATTGCAGAGTGATAGGAAAATATCAAATATTTCCTCTTCGTGAATACTAGGTACAACGTTACGTAATATGTAACGAAATCTAAACGTGATGGACACATTCCGAAAATTTCACAGTTTTTATATGATAAATGATGCCAAGAATCGGAACTGTGACAAAGTAAAAAAATAATTGTTGAATATATATGCAGGCATGTATTTTACTTATGAACAATTAAAATAATCCTACTTAACGTCTTCAAAACAGCGTGTATTTGGGTGATGTTCAAGAATTTTCTCATCGCGTATTTTCGAGCGAAAAATTACAGAGGCAAATTATTGTAAATTGTTATTATGAATAAGTATACGAATTTACATAAGTGACTCATTCCTTACGCATAAAAATATCACGAAATATTATGTCCGTAGTCACTGCAACGTTTTCTCTCTGCGTGTGTTTCGTGAAATCGCCTCAGATATGTGTCAAAGATGGATAGTCCACTTTAAGAGCTGCGTACTTGCGGAAGGAGTCGTAATAAAAAATTGATGGAATTCCTGGTCGAGGAAGTGGGCGAGAGTCCTAATGCTGTAGCGGTTGCTCGAGGATGCAACATTTTCTCGGACACCTTTACACATCAGCTTCAACCAGGCCAAGGACAAACGGAAGGTAATACTGTAGTAAATATTTGGCGAGTTCGTTGACACCGGGCTCCCAGACGGTAGAGAAGAGACCGCAGAACGCGGTCCTAATTATAAGTCTGAGGTAGTTAATTACAACTTGCTATGCTTCGACTCGTGCATATAACCTACAAACAGTAGAACAAACCGTAAGATAAAATCGTACAGTTATAAAGCGTACACTGTTGAGTGTTTCACATTGGCAGAGCTAACACTAAAAATGACAATTATCGATTACCCAGAAGCATTAAATTATGACCTAAGTTTTTCAAATTACAATTATGTAACATTTAATTCACGAATATCTATTCACTCTCATCAATAAATCTGTAATTTATATCTACTTGTATGCCGTTGTGATACGATTCTGCGAACAATTGGCTGCCTGCTGGTTGCCTTACGCCATGCATTTTAAGTAATAGTGATTGATTACAGCTAGTAATTCATAAATTACTCAGTTGGAGACACGTAAATCGTGTTTTTTGTTATTAACTTTACCATTTTGAAAGTAAATTTAAATAAAGCTGTGATCTTGGGTTCGGCTACACGATCGTGTCGAGAATTCTATATCCTATGTTGTTAATTAAATTTCATAGCCTTTCTTGTTCTTGAATGAATTCCACGCACCTATGATTAATTTACAGACAATATTCATTATTCATTGAAGTCGTAAGTTTAGTCTGTGAAGAATGTGAATCAGTAAATTGTAGTTGGACCAGTGTTTGGTCAATAAAAAGGATAAAGATCACACCTCACTCTTCAAATCTATCACTTTGGTGATTCTGGGTTCAATTTACAGTTCTGTCGAGATTTTTCTATCGTAATCTGTTAAAATTAGTCTCTTTCGGGTATTTTTAAATAATAAAAAGAAAGGAAAGTGAATATTAGAATGTTCCATCTGTAAAAAAAATACGAAAAGTTAGATAGGAAAAGTTAGATAACAACTATTTTATTTCATAGGCAATTAGAATCAAATTTGGCATCTATTCCAAAGTTGTATTTCTTGTTTCATTCAGGAAGGGACACTCAATTTTCCTGACGAGGCATTAAGTTCTAAATGTTAACAATCACATATTTAGAGTTATCAGGATAACTCTGGATCACAAATTACGTGGAATAGTTGATTGAAAGCATCTGCCACGTCCCAACAACATAAGATATTATATGGTTCATTCACATTAGGAAAGATCGTCTGCAAGTCGGATCTGTAAATTTAATAAGAAAGTGTGGAATGAAACATGATATTTGATTTTCTGACAGAGTTATACATCTTTTACAACGTATAAATAATTTAAAATCTATCAAAAAAAATTATCCGTAAAATATCTAACAATGAAATGACGTTCATGTATGATTGTTTCGTCTAAAATTATTATTTGCAAAACCTGATACTCACACTGGCTTAAATAATAATAGTAATAATAATGGTAAGCTATAACGAATGAAACGCATTCCAAATCTAATAGTTTCACCATTACTGATGAAAATGAAAATTTTATACTTGAATTATTTCATACCCCTTTACTTAATCAGTCATAAATTAAAACATTTCTAATTTATTCAACAATTTTTTATTTTAGTAATTGAAGAAGCTTTCGACTTTTGCCATAATCAACGTCATATGTCTAATTATAAATATTTTACATTTAATTGAGCAAAATTCCTGATAGAAGATTAATATAGCATTCATTTGTAATTTCAGAACAATAAACATGGTCAGAAACATTAAGGAATATCCTCAGAAAATTAAAACTTATTTTTAGACAAACATAGAGACCATTTCTAATTCAAACACCCTTCTCAACAGTTAAAACTGAAAATGTAGTCTACCTAATTTATTTTTCTTACGGTGATGTTATTAGTAGGTAAACCAATTTATGTTGTCAAGAGTAGTAGAGAAGATGATTTAACAGATAAATCCAAGAAGTAACCAAACACATTAAATCTAACAATGCGTTATAAGTAACGCGTTAAAGAAGAAAAACTCTTTACCCATAAAATGTCACAAATATGCAACGTGCCTAAAGATAACTAATGTTAAGTACAAGACGTTTTAATTTCTATATGAAGAACGGTTAACCAGTTAGTGAAAAATTAATATTTGCCTCAGTAAACGGCCACCTGATTCGCGCAGTTTTAATTTTTAAATACAAATAGTTAACATACTAATTTCAGCAGTTAAAAGCGTTTTCGAATTTTCAGCTAAAATGCAAAAGATTTACTTCTGCGAAACGCGTAAAATTTGATTGTTGTCGTGTTTTAAATTTATGTTATTTGGGTTTACTAAATATTAACAATCACATTTTAAGAGTTATCAGGAGGACGCTGAATCACCAATTAGGTGGAACAGTCGATTGGAAGCATCTGCCGCGTTTTTTTTAGGGTAACTGGCTACATGAGAGTAATCCACATGGTGGCAACTCCCCTTTAATAACATAAGAAAGGGATTTGAAAGGGGGGATACGGAAGGGTAGAGGAAGGTAACCAAGGATTAACTAGGACCCCCGGGCTATAGTTTAAGGATCCTACCCGGCATTCGCCTAAAAGTAATGCAGGGAAAACCCTAGCAAAACCTGCATCAGGTAGGTCCGGCATTGAGTACTTGTCCCACGCCCTTCCGATAGCGGTAGAAGAGTTTTCTGTGGGGACGCAGCATTCTCTTCTCCATGCCTCGACCAGTTTAGGTAGCAGCTGGCCACTGTTACAATGGGAACAGCGAACAACTCTTACCGTCTGTGACCCCGGAACATACATCTCTCAAAACAGGCCAAGGTGCCTCGGCATGTGTGAACCTTAGTTCAAAAACCAAGAGAGAAAAATGCATCCCCATAGGTAGCCCCTTCCTGTCTCTACTCGCAGGTACTGCCTGCGAGAGAATCCCCTCGCAGACCGCTTCATCTCTGCGGCGTTCTAAAATTAAAATCAAAAGATATTATGTGGCTCACATTAGGAAGATCGTATGCGAGTCGGATCTGTAAATTTAATTTGGCAGAGAAAGGGTGGAATGAAACATGATATTTGATTTTCTGACAGAGTTATACATCTTTTACAACATATAAGTAATTTCATATCTATCAAAAATAATTATCCATAAAATATCGAACAATGAAATGTAAATATTTCTGTAATGACGTTCATGTATGATTGTCCCTTCTAAAATTATTATTTCCATATATGTAACCCGATACTCGCACTGGAATAAATAATAATAATGGTAGGTTATAACAAATAAAACGCAATTGTGTCGTAAAATTACGATATGCGTGAACGAATTATTTCTTTCTCTGCGCTGAAACTGGATTGATGTTAAGATTAATAAACGAAAATAGTCTTGATGAGGCATAAAATATTGGCTAAAAAATAATGTAAAGACGAAAACATGATTTTTAAAAGAAATAATTGAGCGGAATCTTCACTTCAAAGGATTCAACGGCTACATACCTACGAACTTGTCTTGAGATTTATGCTCCTGGAGTTGCAAAATGACATAAAAGCAGACCGGAAATGGCAACACGTGTGCTTTTCCAACTTGACAGAGCTCCTCCTTCCTCATCGAGCGGCCGCACCGTAGGACTTTCTTTGTAGGAACAAGACTGAAGTAGTGTCTTAAGGCTCACTTATCTCCTGACTCCATCATAGGGATTCTTTAATTTCCCGCACAATGTAGGACTTTCTCTGTGGCTACACGTTATTCGTCGGGGTAATTTTACAGTTGCAAAGAGACGGAAGCCTCTCGGCGGATATATAACCACTGAGCCTACGTGGAAGAATGGGATTAGATTTTTCAACCGTCCGAACTTTGAACATGCACTCGTCTTGCATCTTCGTATGATTCATGTCAAGCAATATAACTGCTCCGACAATATGTGCTACTTAATTATACAGAACCTTCGAAATTTTTAATTGATGTTACAAATTCACTACGTGTATTTAAAATGCTAAAAAGTTTTATTTTCAGGTGCAACTACGATATAAGTTAAATATAGTTCTACTGTTAACCAATTGAATTACGAGTAAATGTAATAATTAACGCTTACTAAAAATTACTTCATTTTTATTTTATGAAAATATGCTGAATGTAATTTATTACCGGATATGAGAATAAGAAACCCCGGTGACTTACTTGAGAAAATTATTCCAGCCCGGCCTTTGTTGATGCATATAGGCTGCTGAACAGTTCGTGTGCTTCAGATCTGGAAATAAACAAGGGAATGGTTAGGAAATTCCTGGTCAAAAGTTTCGCAAGTGCACATGTGATGAACTCAAAAAGGAGCATTTCTTGAAAAAATTTTGTCATATAAACTATAACATATTGAGAAATTAAGAATATGTGCATTAAAATTATATTAGTACTTAACCTGAAGTAATTGGGAACTAGAAAGAGGAAAATCGACTAAAATAAGTAATTAATAATACATTGTTCGTTGACGGATAACTTCATCAACATAACAGGATACTGGAATAAAACTATTTTATTATCCATACATTATAAATCGGAATAAACACAATAAATTTGAATACTAGAGTAGTAAAATACTAGTTTCTGTTTGTTGTTGGCCACCAATTTAGAAAATTACGGGTCCTCATATATCATTTTTAAAAACTGATCAATTACTTCAAAGAATTGCAAAAAACTAACTATGAATCTGTAAACTAAAATTTAATTTTAGAATTTTCGTGAAAGCGTTTTGACTATGGAGAAACTCTACATTAGGGCTGTTATAGCATTTTGTAATATACAATGCTTTTAAAATTTAACATAATAATACTGGATGATAAACATTTTTATACGACAGGAAAAATAGAAAGACTGTAGGTATTTCACAATTTTATTATTTTCAAACACGGCAAGCATACTAATTGTCCGTTTTCAGTTGGTCCAGATTATTGGTCATACGTCTACCATTTTCCTCTCATTGCGAAATACAGTGCCATGAATTTCTGTATAAATTAACTGGACTCGGAACTTAATTAAGAATTAAATTATGAGCTAGGTTTTCTACTGGAATAAAATTTCACTAAATACCATATACTGTCGCACTTTGTTTTTTCAACTTTACTTAGTATGAGAAACAATAGTACAACCGCTTACACAACTAATTAGAATGATTAAATTCTAATTCTTCCTTTAAAAAAAACATACTGCGACCGATTTTTGTGTTAAATGTTAGGATAAAAAATCATATAATAAGAAAAATATCCAATATAGACAAAAGATAATATAAATGTATAAAAACTGAGTTGTGCAGTTGTGTCTCTCTAGGCTCTTACTTTTTTTTCTGCACCTGAAGAAAGAAACAAGATTTCCAGAAATGTTCATTCGAAATTATATTACCACTTATTTTGTCTGTATTTGTTTGTCTTACCTGTTATTAATTTTCAATATTTCGTTTCAAAAACAGGAAAACGTACGGAATGCTATGCGTACTTTATAGGAAATTTTGTTCATGTTTAGGATTTGAATACTGGTTATGATTACAATCTTGCAGAACAACGGCGTGACTATTGGAGAAAAAATGTTGAGACATAAAGATATATTGTTTTTTTTACAGTTTGAACCATTTTCTGGAAATCTTCTTGGTATGTTATTTGCAATAAAATTCTTTTCCGTCTTGTGAATGTAAAATGTTTCTTTAATGCAATTATAATTACTGCGTTTCTTTCCCTTGGCTTTAATGAACATGTTTGTAAAAGCTTTGTGTGCCGCACTTGCTATATTCATTATTTTTCCTCATATTGTGCACAAAGGTTTTTCTATACACGGGAAGGAAATAACTTTTACTGAACAAGATATTCACGTTCGTACTTTACGCTAGTTCGAGTTGTTTGATGAATAATCAGTTCTGTATACCTGTATATTATGAATTCTCTTATTTACATTCAGATTTTTAATTATCTGAAATGTATTCATCAGTGTTATTCAAAAGTCTAATGCTCATTGTATAGGTATTCTCTGGTTACATAGGAATGAGATCAAAATCGTCAACACATAACGAGCAGAATAATTATTTTAATCCGCAAACTATGAAACCACCATTGAAATCCATTTCATCGTTAAATATTTGTCACTTTTGATTGCAGTATGTTATTGTTCCATAAATTAATAATAAGCCCTCATGATCGCGTCTACGTTAATTAGTTTTATTAATTTTTAAATTACCTTATATTAGATATAATAATGAAGATGAAACCTTCGAAAACTTCTACAGAAAATCATACGATTAATTAGAATAATTATTATGAATAGTCTTTTCATACAACATTTGAAGGCTGTATACTAACTGGATTAAATTAACCGACGATATTGTTATCTATTTATTGGGTTCTCGACTTGTGGTCCAAAACAGTCCAAGGATTTACGAATTAGCCATCTCTGTAGGTAAACGATTGTAAGCGATAAAATTGAAGGGGCAGATGAGATTTTTTCTTTTAAAATATTACTAGCAAATACGTCAACGCCAGCTGTTGGTCAACGAAAATGACCTAGGACCTGGCTTTCGGCCATTAAATTTACCTTCTCTCTCTCAAACGTACATGGTGGAAACCTTTGGAGAAAAATAATATGGTTACGGCATAGCAAACTGGGGTAGTTCACATCACGCGTTGCAAATTTTTAAACTTCAAAACATGGCCGTACGAATCATATCGGGTGCGGACTGAAATACCAGTTGCAAGCCTTTGTTTCGGAATCTTGTGATTTTAACATTGCCTTGTACGAATATTCTAGAAATTTTAAAGTTTGTCTGGAGAAACATCAATTTAAATGCGCTAAACGGAGCAAATAATTTATATAACACTAGAAATCGCTTTCAACTCCGCATACATAAACATTACCCAAGCCTTTTTGAATCAAGCATTCGTTATTCCGGGATAAATCTATTCAATTGTCTTCCCGAAGAAATAAAAACTTTAAGTATACAAAATTTATTCATAAATAGTTGTAGATCTCTGTTAATTGATGGAGCATATTACTCGGTGAAAGACTTCGTAGAAAGGAAGGACAGATTAGATCCTCTTTAATAAAATAGTTTTTTGGTATCCTATCAAGTTACGCTATTATTCTACGATGATAATATTCTAGAATTTAACTGCTGACTTATTTTCTTTTTCATGTTCGTCGGGAATCGATGTAAGATTTTCTACTGGAAACTCTGTCGAATGGAAATTGAAGATGAATTAAAACACTTATTATTTCTTCAATTAGTAATTACTGTCATATTAATATCTTTAACGTAGTTTTAAATCATATATTTTTTGGTAAAGAACAATGTTTGTTTCTTAAACCGTGTATTTGTTATAATTATTCTTTTCATGTAATCTTATATTGTGACGTGTCCTATTTCCTCGACCGAGGACTAATGGAATGAATAATAAATCTAAATCTAAAACAGAAATTTGAAAAAAATAACATCGATGGAGGCGATATTGGCGGAAAAAATTAATGCATGATTGAGGAAAGTCAGAGAGAGAAGTACATAAAGGAGTCAGAATGAGTTTAAGATTACGTTGAAAAATCTCGCATATAATTAGCTGTAGATATTGAATTGAGCTATTTAGTAAGTACGGAAGAACGAAAATATAATGTACTTTGCATTTATTGATAACTGATACGACAGTAGTCAGTGAGAATGAGTTAGTGAGAGACAGAGGAAAGTTTAGGAAGTGAGTGGAGATGAATTAGAATACAGATTTAGAAGTCATACGAGAGCAAAGAAACTAGACGTACTGCTTTTGTTGGAGTAGCTGGACATATCTGTACCTGAGAAGTAATTTGGCCATTGGCCATTGAATTGTTTCAATTCGTCGGGAAACACTAAGAAAACGTAAAAAATGTTTATTAAATTCGGACAATGTATAATTAAGTCCAAAATTTCTGTTTGAAATTAATCAATTCTGAGAATTAAAAGTATACATTAAATTGTAAATGTTATTTTGTAAATATACATTCGTATTTTCGTGTTAATAAGATATTAAAAACTATATTAATGTAAATTCTTGAAACTTAAATCAATAGCCCATGTTTTTATTATTACACCTAATCCAAAATTAAACAGCAACAGCCGTAAGACTGCCATGTGTAATAAGAATATAATTTAACTTTACCGCTTATACACTATATTAATTATTTCTATAAATATGTATTGCAATTACAGTTTAAGTACTACTAATTAAAAATGTTTTCTGCGAACATGGTTCGTGGTCTTTACTTTCGAGTCTAAGTGGTCCTTTGGAAGAGTACCTGATCTAGTTTGTTTTGTTCACTACATAATTTTTATTTCTAAGAAACCTATGTACAAAGAAAAGTTTCTAATAATTTTTTTTTAAAATTCATGGAAAGGAATTGGACATTATAGTACTGTCTGGTCACTTAATTGATTTTGAAGTTTTTAATTAAAAAATAAAGGGATTTTTGGACTGGTATACAACATTTGTTATTTTGTTTGTTAGCTGAAACTTTGAAGCCATACGAACCACATAACACGAGAAAACTTTTGGAAGGAAAGCAACGCCAATGATTTTGAGATAAGGATAAAGTCACGAGGTCAAAGACTACAACAACAACAGAGTATATGTAGTGACGCTCAAGCAGATGCAAGTTGCAGGACGTTGTAAGATAAACTGAAAGATAACAGATATCTATACATTACTAGTAGAAGGATGAAATGACACTGGAGAGATATCTGCTATCACTAAACAGGGAGAAGAAGACATTACTCCCGACGACGTCGCAATTTGTGGCGTCGGAACAATGCAAACGAAATTGTTTTCGGCGACGGTTGTTCCTCTAACTGTCCGGATTCAATTTCCCTTAACTTCCTTCCAGAAATTAATTGGAACTTTCCACGGAGAAAAAGGCTCCATGGATTATTAAAGAACGTTAATGATCAAATTGTGTATAATTGAGTAAGTTAGTGAATACATTTTTTAAATTTTTTGATTCTTCTAAGTACAGCAATTGACGCACACATACTTAATGTATACTACTCAGGTTAATTTAGATTATCTTACTTGAGAAGATCAGCCAATAGACAGAGCAAACGTTGTAGGGATTTTATTCAAATTTAACAGTCTGTAGTTGGCCATTACCGCTTGTTGATATTAAAAATTCACATGCATTAATCTTGTACATTGAAAATAAATTTATTTATTTGTAGGTACTACAAGACGTTTTCAGTATGGTCGAACACTTCCTTTATATTTAAATCAATCATACATTACAAAGGAATGGTCTGTTAAAATAACGAAGACTATGCCGATCCGCTGGGAAACGCAGAACTGGTAAAAAACATATTTTATGACTAAGCCACGAGGGTAAAGGAGATGACGTTTCCCAGGCGAGGGAACGAGATATAAAACAGACAGCACAAGGCTGAAAAGGTATCTTCGTCTGAGATGTGATAAGATGTTAGCATTGTTTTTTCACGTATAGTAGTAACACATCGTAAAACCAAGAGAATCATGGGGGAAAGTTTATGACCTATAGATGTAAACCAGGGAAACAGACCACGAAAATGGACTACACTTTAGCAGAGGAAGCAAACCCTGCAATAATTAATTCGTTACATTTATTAAAAAAAGTCAACTACTTTTGTTCCTAAAAACACTAAGGCAGAGTAATTTTTTTAATTAAAATATTTTTAATAAATGAAGAAAAAATTTGTGAATTTTAGTAATATTTCGCAATTTTGTGAATTTTTTGCTCAGTAAACTTGATCCAAGATTAGTGAATTTTACGATAATATTGACGTTACTAAGGATAAATATAGGTACAAACTTGAAAATAATTATTCTATAATGTCAATAATTATTCTTGTGGTTCAGGAAAGCGACAAGTGAAATTGTTCATAAAAGTTTTATGGACAATAAAATATAATATTAAGATGCAAAAATGGCCAATTACAGCCAGTTAAATTTGAATAAGAACCCTACAACTTTTCTCTGCCTATTGGCAGACCTTCTGAAGTAAGACAGTCTAATATATATGTATTTTAAATTTTATATCTCATCAGAAATTTACAAAAGAAATTGTATGCTGTTGGTTTGACAAAAAAATTCGCTGAAATTGATTTTGTAATTTATTTCAAGTGTAACTTTCACTGTAATACTTGGAATATTGTCCGGCTTCGTCTATATAATTAATTTTTTTCAAACCTGATAATATTTATATATAGTTATTCAGAGTGACACATTCTCGAATATGTTTCGGCTATTTTACATTATGCTATTATCTATTGCCCATTTTCACTCTATTTAGAAATTTAAGTCCTTACAGATTGTGAGATAATATCGAACTGTTCAACTCTCAATTAAAATTAAAAATTGTAAGACTGGCCACAGTTTCTAACCGAAAATGTTTCCACACGGTACTTTTCCTCTTGATTGTGTTGCAGACAGCGTCTGGATGCTCGTTTCCATTCTATTCTTGTATGCGATCTTTCCGCTGCTAACAAGAGCTTCTGGTAGCGACTGCACCACCAATTTCCTGCACACAAATTCTTCGCGTCTTTCACAGACCATTTGTCCCAAACAATTCGGAAAAGAAATGTACCCAATGCGGGGTTATTTTCTGTCTTCTTTTATTTGGAACCAATCAGAATTATTCGACAGGGAACACTTATTGCTATTTCTGAGAATTAATTTTCTGAATATTTAAAAGTAAATAAAGAATTTAAATTGTATGAACTTGAAAATCAGAAAAAATGCTCGAAATATATGTAGTTAAATTGTGAAATAAGGAATCTAAGATTAAATTCTTTGCGAATGACATGAGCACAGCCTGTGGAAAATAAATTAAACGGAAACAGAGTATCTAATAATAATCACTATTAGGAATGAACCATGGCGTAAAAATTGGTGAACGTCATATTTCTATTCAGTATGTGTGGAAGGAAAGAACAATTTTTGTGACGACGTGACGGGAGTGTGTAGAGTCATATTACAGTGTTTCCGTTCTTTGACACCAAAGAATACGAATAAATCCACTCTTCTGAATCTTTGGAATCCCGATGTAAACTTCTGATGCGCCTTTCGTTCCGAAAGCCCATCAGTGCTTTCAAATGTCGCCCTCCAAAGCGTGGGAAATCCGAAGCCTCTCCCTTCGTTGTTCTGAGACAGGCTTTCGCCTTACCTCACAGTACTTCTACTGTCTGATTTTAGAATACGTTTTCTGTGTATGTTCTGCGCTGTTTCCGAGTCAGAACCATTTACTTGTGTTATCCGAGGCTTTGATACCTTTTTCTTTCATTACAAAATACGTAAGATATATATCTTTTTCTCCCACATAAGCATTCTTTGTCTTTAAGTTTAGTTTTACGATAAACCTCTAAGACAATTGAAAATAATATTTCCCCAATTACCGAAATAAATTGTTGCTGCCCGAACGAAGTGCGGGTAAGAATAGGTAAAATATAATATTTAAAGGTAACTGTAAAAAATAATAATACTAAAAACGACCTTCGTACGGACAAATATAAAACATAGAAACAAAAACTACGAAAATTGAAATTTCGAAGTTCTGGACGTTCCAACGCGGATAGGCGACTTTTTATAACGGTGAAATACTTAATGCTGGAAATTAAAAAAATGATTAAAATCAAAGATAAAAGCATAAGGGCCAAAGAATTTAAAATAAAACATCGTGTAAGTTCGTAAGTTTTTTTGTGTCGTGCCTTATTAAAGAAGGCAGTTTTTAGTATTAGTATTATTATAATATATATTACAAAAATAACAGTAATTCACTCATTTTTTTTAATATTTAAATTTTAAACGTGCTTTTCTTACCTGATTCGGACCTCTTCAGGTGCATAGATGGTTACAATTACAAAAAATATTAAGTTTTCAAAAAATTCTCATGACAGTTCATCGAGGTTTCACTAAATATTACGTAATGATGTATATTAAAAAATTTTGCTGACTTAAATTTTCTATAATTGTAACATCTATACACCTGAAGTAGGGTCTAAGGGTCGCGCTTAAAATTTGAATATTAAAAGTTTTTCTGATTGAAAGGGTGTTTTATATTATTTAATTTAAATATGTAGTCAGATAGTTATCATTAGTTATCATATAGTTAATACATTATATTGGTTGAAAAAATGACGTTTTCGATGCATAATACAGTTAACGTTCCATAATAAATAGTGGCAATAAGCGCATTTAGTAATCCTCAGTTCTATAAAACCATCACTCGTGAAACATATTTTTTACCAATACATTTAATACGCCGTTTTTGTTTATTATACTGTGGCTAGCTGTTGTTTGCAGTGTGACCCTATGGACTCGTGATGAGCGTCGTTCAAATTCGGGTATATTTGGAAAGGTTTCATAGGTCACCATTCACCATATAACGAGAGATCCTTACTATGTGTTAGCCACGAATAGGAATAATCACATTCTCGTGCAGCAAGGATTAAATATTGTTTTGAGGTTTACTGCACAAAATGAGACCGCAAAATAAATTTTAGTATTAAAATTTTAATATTGTTTGATTATCTATCGAATGCAGTTCAACGTATACTATTTCGAAGATGCAATGCGGAACTCATTTATGTGAAATGCTTTCTATTTTACTGCATAACAAAACATAAAGAGTTGAACATGTCTTATTAGACTGTATGAAGTACAAGGATATACGCATATATATATATATATATATATATATATATATATATATATATCTATATGTATAGCCATATTATCAGGAGAAGACTTCTGCTCAGACACCACGGCGATCAAGTCCCATCGAGTTCGTCTCCAACGCTCAGCTGACAACCTAATTTGAATCATGCACTAGGATAAGAAACACTGGCACTTAACATACTCCGCAACCTAATTATTCAATCCCTATAGAGGATCGCCAGTAACATGTAAGTTGACGCGACTATAAACTACTACTACTAATAAAAAAGAGTAGAAAATATAAGTATTTACCTCTTTTTGGGTCACAATCTGCAGAGTTGTTTATGTATTTGGCATCAAAATAAGCTCGATAGAATTTCTTTAAAATAATCATGGTTTTAAAATTAAGAAATAGATAATGAATTATCCAATAAACAAATAAAATTAGTTGATAAAATAAATACCACACTAGGTTTCTGCCATGATGAAAGATTAGATTAGATTATATGAATAGTCAATATAATGATAACATATGTGTAGGTGCAAAATGAAAAGCTAAATTGATTATAATTATCAGTGATGTGTTTTTTTTAACTGCTTATGGTTTAGTAACAGACACACTATTTTGTTTAGCATTTCACGAAATTATTAGCTTACATTGTTACTCAGCAATTGCGCCTTGTTTCCCGTTGTCGGAATAAATTTACCGACTTGTTTTTCGTAGTATAAACTTCTTAAATTGGGCTCTTAACTGCTTTCTATAATTATACCGTCGTCTCTACAGGGAACCAACTTGTCTTTCCTGTGAGAGCAATTTCGTTTATACTCGTCTGTGTCTGTAAGAGAGAAAGATATTGCTTGCAAGAACTTTGCGTTGTTTCATTCTGACTTATTAAATGTTCCAAAATAATTTGACTCCAGTATAACGAACGAATTCTGGAGAAACAATGGCGCTGCTCCTTTTCATGACTCAAACACACCAGGCAAATGTAATTGTGGAAGAGTTCATGTTGGCCCCTGAAAAGTTTAGATGTTATCAGTCCTCGTTAAAATAAAAATATTATATTTATATTGAATTATCTAACAACCGTAATACGCAGTTTAAAATTCCATTTTGCTCATTATTTTCATCACATATTCATGTGATTATAAAGTCTTGGTTTAGACATCCTGAATAATATACTTAGTGATTATTATTGAAATGATCAACTCAAACATGTTTTGTTGCTTAAAAAATATAATTTAATGGGTTACTGTTTAAACTATTGACTATGTCTGGATTATCTTTTTTTTCTCGACCACAGATCGACTTGATAATTTTACAATGATATTTTGTTATTTTTTATTTATGAAAACCTAATATCCAAATATTTTTGGTGCCATTTTTACTTCCGCCGCCATATTTCATATCTCACAAAGATTTACAATGCCACAAAGCCAGAGCTTATAGAAAATCCTGACACACCAACTGTAAACGGAAGGATTAATGGACAGTCTGTCGAAACTCTTAAGATCTATTCTCGGTGTCCGTGCCATTATAGACCACCATAAAAAATGTACCGTGACAAGAGTAACCTCAAATACTCTTTTGAAAAAAATTGAACCTTGGCTATTAAGATAAGATCATAGGAAAAAATTCTGAAATATTTTTCATTGGCGTAACAGAAACAACGTTAGGGTCGTTTCATTTAGACTTTTGAAAAATCGTCAAGACACTGCCTTAGTCTCGTGGAACCAATGTGTGCAACAAACATTAGTCGGAACTGATTAACATTTCCGGCAGGACGTGAAGCCGACCGCGAATTACACGCCACGCAACGACAATTTTCAAAGCTGGGCTCACAATGTGAATGTCATATGTTTGCGATATTCGAGGACAGACATTCGGTGTTCGGAAATATTTGCAGAGAAGAAAGTGGACGTACATTGGAAATACATAATAGCCAAATTTATTGAACACATCAACCTAAAATTTTGTAAATAACGCACAGAAAATAATTAAAAGAATTGAGCTGAAAAGAAAAATATACTTCTAAAAGTGTACAAATATCGTTACACATTAAAATTTTTTCTACGTTATCGTTATTACTATAAAGAAGGTCATAAATTTATAATGATACTAGCTCGGGTGGCCGGCGTTGCCCGGGATGTCGTACGTAAACTCAGCGATATCTATATCCTCAGATTTGTCTCCAATCTCGGCTGTTTTCGCGTTATTTTTATGTAACGCCCCTCCACGCCACCCCTAAGGAAGCTCCACTCCTATTACAAAAGTGGCTGAAATTATACCCAAACAACATCGGGAGAAACACTATAAATCTCCTTGACCCCGAAAAATATTTATCCGACGCAAGTATCGGCCGTTTTTGTAGATTTGAAATTTTTTCAACGGCAAATTGAATTTCATAATTAAACTCAGCGACATCAATAATCCAGTGTTCGATTCCAATTTTTGTTGTTTTCGCGTTACTTTATGTAACGCCCCTCAACCACCACGCCTAAGGGTGCTCCCCTCCAACACAGAAAGGTGTATAAATTAGACACTAATAACACCTGGAGAAACACTATCAATCTCATTGACCCAGAAAAATATTTATCTTATGGAAATATCAGACCTTTGAGGATGCTAGAAAAATTCCACCACCGTCCCCTTCACGTATATGTGAACCCCAGAGTGTTTGTATTCGGTTCGAAAGGAACACGTGTACGAAATGTGATCACATTTATTGAAAGAGTGTATATTTGTATGCGGACAATACACACACAAACAAACAGTCTATTTTATTTATTAGATTACTTTTATCCTCAAGAATTGTAATACTTTTTTTTTTTAAAAAAAGAGATGAGTTATGGAGAATGAGATGTTTAAACTAGAAATATGTTTTGAAATTATGAATTAAAAATTTATCCCGTTCCTGGGTGGTCAAGAGATGTTACTCATATTTATACACGAGCTATGATAATTTTATTCCTCTTTAATCACTGAAAAACATTAAATAGTGAAACTCAACCGTGAATGTTATTGAGATTGAATTGTTTGAACACATTGAATGCTCTCTCTTTGAAAGTTTTGAATTTAAAATGTGTCAGGTTCAGAACGAACTTACAGAACTTATACATATTTTAGATGTGCATTATTGAAGCGCTTCTATTTTTCCTCAGAGGTGCTAATCTTCGTGGCAAGGCTAGTGATATTTTTTTTCCTTTGAAACACTCGTGAGTGTGACTGCAGGAATGCACTGCTCCAGGCTGCACGAACGTGCAATTAATCGAACGGATGTTTGCGTTCCCCACCTCTTCCTCTTGATGTATGGGAACCTGTAGGGCAGCGCCCAAAACTTTCCTACGTTACAAATTCACTCCCACGTGTCAGAATCGCATTTTCTCTCTGTAGAATGATCTCTATTTTTGTCTAGCATATTGAGAGACAGGCTGGTGCGGTGGCACCTCACCGATTGTACTATGAACTTTATCAAACACATTTATGGGACAGTAAGAAAATAGAGGTACTGGCATGATGAAATAAATTTTAAAAATTTCGGAAAAATGAAGTGTCTGATTTCATGAGAACAGGGGAAAAGGAAACTTGTACGGAACGTTATGAATACTAAACCTTTTATTCGTCTTTATGGTTACAGGAAAAATGAAATATAGTGAAATAGATAGAGAAATAGTTTATATTTGAGTTTAATAATATATTTTACCATATTAAAGAATATTAGCAAGGACTGGTTGCTTCGGGAGTTTCTGAGTCTATAAACCCATCAACGCAAGGGGTCGATAATCAGGTGATGTCAACCAAAATTGTAATAGCCAAAAAATCCCAGTTAATCTCGGCAAAAATCCATCGAGGTTTGGGAAAATTCGATGCCCAGAGACCGGATGTAAGAGAATAAAAATAAATTATTTGCAAAGTAAGAAAGGTATTTGGCGAAGAAATTACGCGAAAATGGTTGGAAAAAGGAAAGTATTACACGAAAGCAGGGTCTATCAACCCAAATTTACGAAGAAGGGTGGATACAAGGAAAATAGCCGTGTAGCTAGTCTGAGGTGTCAAATAGATCTTTTTTTTCCGCTGAGATAACGGTAAAGTGAATTTCAATAATTATAATTAATATATTAATAGGTTAAAATATGACTGATTACTTTTTTAAATAGCTTTCATTACAAAATAAAATAATTTCACATGAATAGTTTAATTATTTAATAAATCGTATTGACTAACAGCCGGTACATAGGATTACGACAAGTGAGTTCGATCTCTCTTATACATAAAATATTGACTTTCAGTGGAATATGAATCAATTCATATGGTCAACGTAAAATCCGAAAAAAAACTGTATCGAGTAACCTATATATATATTACCACCGTCGTATATCTGTTGCAGTAAGTGCGTGCCATATATTTTTTCTGGCCATAGATAGCGTTGAAATTCTAAGCGTGAAATGCGAGATCATATCTTGGTTTATCGCGTCCTGTCAGCGGAAATATAATATTAAGCATGAAATCAGGGGCAAAACTGATTGAATTTAGATTAAAAGTCGTGAATGGTCACTCAAAATATTGGGCCAAACTACGGTTGAATTAAACAACTAGAAACTACTGTATTTTAAAATAAATCGTTAAAGCGATTTAAGAGTCTTTCTTGTAGTTAGGTTACGTCGTTACAAGTAAATTACGTCGATAATGAAATATATACCAGATAAATAAATACCCTATTTTTGTTACAGAAACAGGTGGTGGACGAAATGCTTCCCTTACACTAAATATATAACATACCAAAAATTTTTTCCGTAGGAAAGTATTCGGTTTGTCGTAACCTCAATGACTCCACCCCCAATAAAAAAAATTATATGAATTATGACATTTTTTTGGTTACAAATTATAGATTGACAGGTACAGAAAATATTTTTATGCGCTCGATAGACATTATTGATTGAAAGAAATTAGTACATTCCGTGTCGTAGTTATTCGTGTTATACGTGTTCAATTAATTAACTTTGTTCCTAAACATAGTTAGAATTGTCCACCTCGCACGCTTATACATTTTTATCTGTGATAATTTTAAGGCTAAACATACGCCACTGAAAGCGAAGGTCACTTTGTCTTTAAGGTTGACTAAAGCGGAAGGGGAAGTATTCGCAGGCTGCCATTGAGAATAGGCTCCGCTTTCCTTGAGAACTCGGCGAGTAACGAAACTTCCAAGTTGTTGAAGAATATCAGAGCTAAATTATTTCTGAATTAAACGGTTGAAAAGATATTGTGATTTTTTGGGAGTATTATGTAAAATTATTGCAATTTAGTGTGGTTTTCACGAAGCGCAGAATTATTTTAAATAAATCGTGCTTCAATCTCGACAAGTGATAATATTTATTCTCTACCCATAAATATAAAAAATATATCACTCTAGAAATTCGGAAAATGTTTAACAAAGAATTCATGCATGCAGCTTCCCATTTTCCCAACGGGTGTATCTTCCGTAGTAAAAAATGTTTCAGGTTTATATTTTTAGGTTTTATGAAGGATCCGTATTACTAAATTCAAAACAAAAAGATGCATCGTCATGCAATGAAAATAAATCGACATTTACATGTTAAAGTAGGCTGACATAAATGCGATTTTCAACTATGATAAAAACAAATTGAAAGCAAATGGAATATTCAGAATGTATAGAAACGTATTAAAGTTGAGACATAATATTACAATGAAGTTTTGAAGACCGTTTATAACGAGAACCTGACACTGATTGAAACACTTTTTCCAAATATATACAAACAGCATAAAAATCTGTAGCACGATAGCTGCGGATTGAAGAAAATACAGTGAATAAATCACATTGAACGGCATCATATTTAAAAACGTTTATGGTGAAAATAATTTAAGAGACTTATTGGTTTTAAGAAATAAAAATTTGGAGACAAAGGGTGACAATTATATGATTGAATTTTGAGAGAGTTTTAAACCGAAATAGACGATATTTAAGTTGAATTAAAAATAAACTGATATATATTATTGTAAGTTATCATTTGAGGACGACCCAGAGAATTACGGGGCAAATACAATTTTTGTTTTATCAGGAACGGAAGCGATAAGCAATGGAACGTTATAAGAATTCAATAAATGTACATCCGAAAGTACGAAAAACTTTCAGAAAATATTAATATATTTGATTAAATTTTTATTCCGCTACATAGATTTATGAATGTCCTCAATAATCTATTCTTCGTAACTGAACTACGCATTTTATTAGTGCATTTATATTCTTATTTATATTCATAATAGTAACTAAAATAATTTAGATTTCGACACGGAATTTTAAGGTAACCGATATAAATAGCTATATACACATTTACGAATCGAATACATGTTTTTATCGTCGCGGTTGGACTGTTTTAAACTTAAATTATACGTTTTAGCGTTGTAAATTTACCTGTACAGGGTATGTAAATTTTTCGTTTACGAGGAGCATGTTTTTATTTTACTGTTCAGTGGTGCGTAAGCATTGATGAAGCCTGGAATACAAACACGGAGCCTGTTTTCACCTGCATGCCTCGAACGTTTTGAAGGGCTTGCGATCAGCTGGTTTGTTGGAAAATTACCGAGTGATTTGGCAGCTGCTCACGCATCTCACAAAAAAAACAACAACCGTAGAATACAAATCCCTTTACTGAGCAATGGCTCTGTTTACTTCAATGGAACTTATTCGTTCAGGGTCTTATTCACGACATGTTCGGAAACGTTCTTGGGGCATTGTTTGCTAATCTCATGAACAGTGCAGATTTCAAGTACACTTTTATGACGAGCTATGCCAAAGACGATAAACAATAACTGTGATGGAGAATATTTAGCATTTCTTTGTCCTATACTTTTTTCCATAAGCCATTAAATGATATTATTTAACAAAACCTCCAAAAATATTATAAACTATAATTTACGAATCATTTACTAAATATCGACTTTTTTACTTCCGATATTTTCATTTAAATGTAGGTATTTATTTAAAATTTCGGCAAGGAAATATTTACTGCGGGAATTCATTAAACTAAAACACTATTGCTTATTATTTTTTTTATTGTTAGTTTCAACCACATGTGGTTCAGCCTTTCAATCTATTATCACAAATTCTGTTTGCCACGAAATTACTGTTCGGAAAAAGAGCAAAGGATTCACTTTGTGAATCGAGGGTAATTGATAAATTTCGTCTTCTAGAACAAGTCAGTCACAAAACTATTAGAAGTAATGATTTTGTCAGTATGAAAAATGTTGTAATAATAACACATAGGAAATTTATTCCGTTCTGCATTGTAATTTCCTAGTTAATAGCTTGTTTGAAACTATTCTTGTGATATATATATATATAGGACCGAAGGAAGTTCACAAAGTGGCTACACCGTGTTCAATTTCACGTAAGCCACAAACCATCACTCTTTCCTTTCCATACCAAAATCGCAATTATTTTCACAATGTCATAACAATATATAGATTTACAACAAAAAAAACTACGCTAATTTCCTTCGCGTCTCTTCTGGAGTCAATATTTTTTATTTTGGGCCTATTTAGAACGAGTCTATGTAAAAATTATTTTGTCTGATGTTTACTGCGCATGGAATTTAAAAAAGTGTGGGCAGTACTGAGCCAAAGCGTGTAAAAACTGAATGCCCCGAAGGCTACACATAAACTTGGAAAACAGCGAATCTCCATTTTACGAGGGATTGATTAATTGCGGATTTGATGAAACATACTCTCAGTAATACGTGAAATATCAACAAATAGGAAAATAAAATTGATAAACATCTGGAAATAAGTGAGTTGAGGAAAGTGTGTATAACAATATATTCAGGTAGTATTAGACATGATTCTGAAGTGAGGTACATATAATATTTGTTTCTGTCACCTTTGTAGGCATGCTGACAATTTGATGGGATGTTCTGTCCTGACCCTGGGTGACGTCAGTGATTTATATTCTGTGGATACAGCCCCAAGAAAAGGGCCTTTGTCCTCGGCTCCATTTTCTTCGCAATATATAACATTGCATCCGTGACAAAGTGGCCCTTAAACATTTAAGGATCTGACCAGTGCTTTGTTAGCTCTAGAGAGGGTCTGAAGATGGTTCAGGACCATTTGGTAAGGCAACACCAGTGAGCGCATTTTGTCACGCACGCGTTTCTTGCGTGAGAGGCACGACTGAACACAGAAATTAACGGCGTGTTTCTTCGATGAGTATGCATGCTATCCTGTTATTTATATTGTCTATCCTGCTTCCAACTCCTTGCATTTTGAGTTTCTGAATAATCACCGGAGTCGGATAAATCGGATTGGTAGTCAAAATTCAAACTTAAACTAGACTGTCTTGGGTCAGAATAAATCTGGAAATGAATCAAATCTGTTAAAACAATTTCAATATTTTATGAAACATTAAGAATGGCTCAGCTTAAGATTTAAGATGAACTTTATGGAGCGTGAAAAAATTTGCCGAAGTTTATGGAATGTTCCTACGAGGCTGGTGTATTAATGGACTTAAAGAAGATGTGGAATAACGCGGATCTGACGTACGTTTACCCCCGCGGAAGAGGCGAAGGCACTTTAGCCTTAATAACAAGGACCCTCGTGCGTTTACAATGCAGCCCATGCTGGGTCTGCAATTCGCCTTCTAAACCGTTCTTAGCTGAGAGGGTGTCTTCCATTAGCCTGGCAGCAGCGGCTGCATTATCTACCACTGATTCCGAGTCCTTGGCTGGCTTTCCAAAACTCTATATGCTTTTCCTCGGCAAAATGAATCAAGGTAAATAACCTAAACAAATTTTGCTCTCTGGCATATTACTAGAAACGAAAAATTGATTCTATGATCAAATTATTACTATAAATATGAACAAAGATAGGTCGAGAATAATTATGATAACTTTATTAAAGTAAAACATATTTAACCATGTGATCGTTAAAATCATAAGAAAGTTAATTTCTTCTTTGCCATCGTATGTACATCAGTATTTCAAAATTTCTCTTTATATAACATATAGGTCAATGAGAATTTTAACAACGAAATGCTAAGTAAACACTTCCAGCTGATATTTATAGACGAATGCCGCAAATAACGAGTCTTTCTATTATAAAAAATATTATATATTTTGTTGCCAGACTGTTTTGGTGCAAACGCTTCAGTCACTAGATCTTTGGCCACTTATTCTGTAAAAGGATATGCAAACTATATCTTCAATAGATAATATAAAGAACGGAAACTAGGAAGAACTCAGGGTAACTAAATGGGATCATATTTGAAACACCTAAATGAAAAAAGTAAAGATACAAGAAAAATATAAAAATGGTAAACGTTTAGCCTTTATTAAATCAGAATTCGTCTCTCAAGATTATAGTAGACTCAACTTGAGATTTCACTGCAGAGTAACACATGTGACGTCACTGTGCAGCAGAACTCACCCGAATTGTTGTACTAGCAGCGTTACTTAAATAATTCGCATCGGTTTGGTTGTATGCAACAGTTAACGGTTATACCTAAAGTTTGTTAATATTACTTTTTCGGCTTCAGACAAAAATGTATCAGCTTAAGTAATTGAAACCTTCTTGTGCAAAACACTTGTGACAAAGTTGAATATTCTCAAAGTAAATTGAGTCTGTTTGGTCGTGTAAAAGTAATCCTAATATTTCACGCAGTCAAAGAATAGGTGACGAAGTTCTCGGAATAACGGTTTATGCTGATGTTTGTTGCATTTTTAAAATATCAGTGGATACCTTTGTTTTATGAAGCTCAGAAAAAACGAAACAATAACAATTGCTGTTTCAGTAATGTAATAGAGAATACACAGTACTTTGCTGCTTGCGGCTACCATATTTATCTTGTTATTCTGGCCATATGATTACTGGGGATTGAGCCAGAAGTCCTTGTCGTCAACTTCAATTTTTCTACGTACAAAATTCTTAGATAAAAAAAACTTTACCGTGGAGAGCTTCTTACGATGTTGTAGTCTGACCATATGTATTGCAATACAGAAATAATTTTAATTTAATTATGTTCTATATAATCGAATTGTAATTAGGTAACACGTGGGGAAATAGCAAGAAAGTATTTAAAGTATTACTTAAATTTAGCAGTACGTCACAGAGAACAATGATCTCGCTATGAAACACAATGTGATGTCAGCAAGCGTGTTGTCATGCTAAAGATTATCCAATCGCTTGCTCAGGCATCCTTTTTCTGCTGCGGCAAATCTTTCTTCAAACAGGCGTCCCTTCTTATCAAGGTAGAGTCGGCTCTCACTTCGCCAAACGCACGTACTCACGTATGTATCACGATAACTTCAACAGAGGGAATCAAACGTATTTCCACTTCGTAACATCAGTGCAAAAATTCTATCCTTTTTGTTTAAATTTATCAATTTCATGCACATGGTTCAGCAATAATAAATAAATAAAAGTGTGTGGTTATGATACATTTAGTGAAATTTTTTTTAAAAAATTTAAGGTTTTACTAAAATATCCATAAAATATTTACTGCCAATTTATCGAAAGGAAAATTAATGAAACTTGTCTACGATCTCTGTATAAATGCAAACGACATGCTTACAGGTAAAAATTTTTAATAATGAAAAAAATGTTCAACGGAACCGAAGTGCGTGGCAATTCTTCATATTTTAATATAAAGCGTTATGTTATGTTTGTCAGATTAAGTTGTGTCTAGCACAGAAACATTAAAATATAAAAAAATCTTCATCATACAAAAAGTTTAATATACTAAATTTATCAAAAAATTATAATATAAACAGTGTTTCTGTGAAAATTTATGATAATATTTACATCTAATGTTTAATGAATTTCAATACATTACTTTTTTAATTCTAGATAAGTATACAGTTTGTTAATATGTTTGGGTCAAAATCCAAAAGTAAGTTCATAATATTCATAAATAACACATGTTACACTCGAAGAAATGTAATTTTACTGAAATACAGAGTTTTTTGGGATTTAGTATCTTAGTGATCTTTAATTTACGCTCAATGTTCGATGAAAGTCAATTTTAAATGGATTAATTTACAAAAGGCTTTACTTAATACGTCTACAGCGTTTTAAAGTCTTTTTGTTTTCAAGTAAAAAATTCTATAACATTAATCTGAATGTAATTCGCGGTACACTATTAGCTAAAAGTGGGACGAAATTTATTCGACGCAATATCGTAGACAACCAACAACTTGCAGAAAATAAAGCGATCCGATTACGACAAAATCCTTATTTATTTAGGTGTCGTCTGAGGACTTGAACTGAATCTCCTCTCTTGTGAGACAGTTAATTCAGTCATTAGTAATTCAACCCAATTTCGTTTTATAGTTCGTTGACGTAAGTCTCCTTTTACAAACTTAATTCATTAATCGAGCCGTGATTTAATTCCTCTGACTATTTATTTTTGTTTAGTGCGATAGTTACTTCAAGGGATTCGTTACTCTACAAAATGTCTCGTTATCCTATTTAAGTCAACATTTTGAAACACTTTATATTATGATATTTCCGTGATAATCAATATTTTTCTATTGTAGTAATGATAAACTATTGAAATTGTTATTAACTAATTCTCATTATCGTAAATTTTTACGAATTAGACATAAAATTTTCTATTACAATAAATAAATATTAAAGAACTGAAATAATATTGAGTATAGGATTCTAATAAATACTATCGATTTAATGTTGTAAATAAAATTGAAAAAAAATAAACACAGTACGTAAATTAGTCTTACTGTTTTCTTCGTATAAATGCATTAACAAGAGATTTTTAAATTATAGCCAAAGTTGTTTTGGTTAAAGAAACAAATAATATTATTTATTTATTATTAACTTTTTAATTTATTTTGTTTTATGTCTCATTAACGACTGGGTCACCTTCATGTTTGAAATATAATTTAGAAATTTGTATTTTAAAATAACATGGATTAATTAAATATGTTTCGTGGCCCATAAATTTTGATGTACACGTGTTATCCATTTTTTCTTGCTATAGAGCTGTAGTTCTATCTTATTTCTAAAATACGGACCAATACAACTTCAAATCAAATAACACATTCTTTCGTTGACTTGATACTACTCGAATTTTATTTAATACCCCCTGGTCAGTTCACAATTACGTTCGTTTTATGACAAATCCAGTAATTACAACGGTTAGTTTGAAACGTTTCATAGATCCATTCTTAACAATTGTGAGTGCAGGGTTATTTTCTGTGGTGAATATTCTACATTTGTAACACCTATTGTCCTCCACGACCATTCCGCACATACCTTTCAACATTTATTCGCCAATATATTATTCCTTTTCCATTGTAATTGTAACGAAATCGAACATCGCAATCGCGGTGTCATTTCTCTCTCCCCAACCACTAACGATATTCGGCAGACCACCCGCAATGCTTAATATTCTGTCCTTAACAAGGCTTTATATTTGCATATGCCGACAACGCATATTAGTCAAAATCTATGCGTTGTATCAGGGTATGGTCACATATAAATAACTTAAATTGAAATGTGAACGACGTTTCTGCGATGAACAGTAGTGATTTTCCTAAATTTTCTTCTTTTAACAGTATTCTTAGCATGCTGTTTGTGAGAAGGGCGTAACCGTACTCGACGGAATTTAGAATGGAGCTACGTTTATGAAAGTAAAAAAAGAATTAAGAAAAAAGTTATATTAATCTATGTAAACAAATTTATGTAATATTTACTACAATTTGTTGAAAAAGGTTTTCGTACTTAAAAGTATAAATTCGGAACCAAAATTTCGAAAACAATTAATGTTGGCCTTAAAACCGTGTTCGTTGAGTTGTCACAGTTATTTAAATCAGATTTTACATCAATCAAAAAATTCTAAGGGACTGTAGAAAATGTTAAAGGTTTTATAGAAATAACGAATAATGTTAATTTAATGAAATGGCTGCTGAATTATAGAAATTACATACAAGTAAATTTCAAATATTTTAATGTAGGTAAAATAATGATGGTTTATTTTAAACGTGAGCTGAATTTATGTTACAAAATTTTGTTGATGTATGAACACAGCCAAATTTGTTAAGCTATTAAGAATACGTTGTGAATTTGATATTTCGTATTAATAAATTACATTAGCAAATTTTTGTGTTCATACATTTATAATTTTAGTTAAGTCAGATAAATGTATCCATTAAAATTCTTTGCGATTTACAAAATCAGTCTTTTTCTGACTTTATGGAATGCAAATGCAGAAATGTTTATTAATAAATAATTTAAGGAGAAAATTTAATGAAAAAATGACTTTCAACTGTTTTAATACGAGTGGACTCTGATCTCTTAAATTATGAATTGCTCATGCAGACTGGGTCGGTTTATGCTTGTTGTAATAGATCACATTCTCTTTTCATGTTTATTTTATTTTCATTTTTGTAGGAAGAGGGCGCTGTGTGGAATTCTTTTTCATGTCCTTTCTGAGAGGATTTTAAATTACAGAAACTCCGTTGAGAGTACAAGGTAAGTATGGTTAACACTTGATCTTAATCAACGTTTTGCCTTTACAAATGGTCAACTAATACTTATAAATCTTTTAAATAAAAGTTTCCGTCGTCTTAAATTTCTATTTATAAATGAAAATGCGCTTCTATCATTAATAATTTTTTCACAACTTACACGTGATTGCTGTTATTCACACTCCCGTAGAAGTTTGTAGTTTTTGCGTTAAATCTTCAATGGAACGCTAAAGCTTGCGCGGGAAGTTTTGAGGCAATTGTAGAGTCTCTATAAGTGCTCTCTTTTGAGCAGTCAACTGTTTTTGCATGTTTATTACGGTTTATAAACCACAAAACGGACAGGCTTATTCAATTACTGACTGAATAAGCGTTTTATAATTTTGAGCTTTAAACGACGAGAATACGTAGATTTTCTCTTAACGATAGAGTTAATGAAACACAAGATCGTTAACATGTTTCCGGGGTATACGACGTTAGAGGATAATTAATACAATTTGGTGACATAACTTTGACAAGGTCAGCTCGTATATTATTCAATTTTAAAATGGGGGTTTATATATCTACAATTAATTAGTTTTAAATGGGGAACTTTGTTTCCATCTATATGTATCGTATGCAGTTTTATGTTCACAGTGTTGCGATGACCGATGGTTTTATACTTCAGTATTAAAATAAATTCATTTCACACATAAGAAAAATAAATCTGTTCCAGAATTCTTCATATTTTATGATAGAAGGTTACTAAAAGATAAACAATATTGAAATTAAAAATTTACATCTTTTATTGAAAATTAATAATAATAAAAATAGCCAAATACAGACAAAAGAAGGAATGATATAAATACGACAAAGTTTCTGGTAATCTTTTTCCATTCTTCAGGTGCTAAGAAACCTAAAAAACACAACAGACTAGAGCGACACAACTGCAAAATTCAGGATTAAAAAGAAGGTAAATATAGGCTCTTGTGTGTTTTAGGTTTCTTAGCACCTGAAGAATAGAATAAAGTTTTCAAAAACGTTGTGTGGTATTTATATAATCACTTCTTTGTCTGTATTTGGCTATTTTTCTTCTTATTAATAATCGATATTAGTCACTTAAACTATTACAGCTTCAAAAATTAAAACCAGCATTCACAAGTCCACACTATTACATATTTTATTGAACCAACGTTAAAAACAAATCCACAGGATAGTATGTCATACTCCTCTGCCTTTGAAAATACTTATAACTTAACTACAAATATTTAATTTATCCCATCTATATTTGTTTCAGACGTACCTGGTGTGAGGATTGCCACTGAGTAAATCCTGGTAGGAAGATGGCAGTCTTGTTGAAGAATCAGGTAGATAACGTTTATAGTTAGTGGGAGAAAGTGTTTTGATGATTATTAGTAAGAGTAAGAATTCTTGGGAAGATATGGTGAGAGTAATCGTAAAAATGGTGAGTGACGTTTATGTTAAGTTATGAGTGAGAATTATTAGTTAGATGTAATGGTAAAAATGACGAGTGAATTTTATGTGGAATTATGAGTATAGCAACGAGAGCTATTCTATTTTGTACCTGCGTACACAACATGTCCAGCTCCGTTCCTGCATTCTGTCACCTCAGGCAACCTAATTCTAGGAAATTGCCTGCAGACCGACGAGGAAACGTAAATTTTAATTTTTATATTAATCCCGGCCGCAGAAAATGGAGTCATTTTTTAGAGTTTATTGAAATATTTGCACTGATCATTAAATGTATAAAATTTTAAATTGCTAATGTAAATTTTGTATTGCCGTTATGATTTAATGAAAGATATGAAGTCAGTTGAAATAAATGTTTAAAATAAATAAAATCCATTTCAAAACCTTTTACGTTTTTATATACTTTATTACAATAGCTGTGAACAATGATTCTAACCCTTTTTTTAAGTTCGGATATACATTTTCGGCCTCCAGATGTATCACCGTAAGCCTTCTCCAGAAACAAAAAAAGTAGAAAACTCTTCGGGGCGGTCAAGCCCTCCGACACGTTCACTGACTCGCATAAATATAGACTGTCGTAATGGATGTCTCTCCAGTGCTAGACCCAATCTTTTAGTTTCTGAATGGCTACTTTTGTTCCCCACCGTCTACTTCAAGACCGATAATTTTCCCTCAATACCAAATTTTAATAATGATCCTAAGATTTCTACGTCATTGTCAGGTCGTCACACAACATGCAGCTTTTAGCCATGGAATCTTGGATTTTTATATTATAGACTCGGTTCAATCCTATGCGGGAAAACAAAGAATGTTAATTTGTTCGTGATAAGTCAAGAATGAAGTAGGGAAAAGCGGACGTATACTCAAAATCAAGTATAGGTCACAAAATACGGATGAAGGTAGTAGTTCAAGTTTGACAGCATTTAACTACTTTACCAGTAGTAATGCTCTTGGAGAATCTTCCAACCGCAAAAGTTTGGATGAGCCTGAAAAATGAAGCGGTCTTGCTTCCTTTCTTTTCAAATATGAAATAACCATGAGCAAGACGTCAATTATTTATAGTTCAAGAAAGTAAAACTTTCGAAGCAAGGACAAGTAAAATTTACGGGTAATGTATAATTAATACAGGATACATATTATTACGTATTTATAGTTCTGCTGTTGCCCGAGTTTCAGGAAGTAACTGCCCCCTGCCTGGTCTTATCATTGTTAAAGTTTATAAGTATAGACTCATACAAATAACACTTCATTCAGTGATTCGTACATTCAAATATGTTTCCACACGTAATACAAACATAACAATAATACGAATTTTTTCTTTAGAATGCATCGCACGATGTGGTAAAAATATAATTATCTAGAAATGAGGAATATCTGAGTAAGCATTTCCACAGTATCTTGGATTTAGTATAATTAATTTTGCAGTTATTCCCCAGCATCTGAAGAAATAGTCTAGATATTGGGAGATGGAATGGCTGGCTCAAGAAATCCAGATATGAGTAAATGGAACGATCTACAGTCGGCTCGATGGAATGCAAGGATGCAAAGAAAACTGAATAATAAACCCAAAATAAAACGTTGAAGCCAAAATTTCACGAAAGAGTAATCACTAAATAAATAGGGAATAACATAACTTCTTATTTAGCATTCTATTATCGCCGCGTTTGTTAAATTACAATGGGAAGAGGACGATAAAGGAGCATGGAGTTTATCTGGCGTGTGACCGGTAGTTTAGCAAATTAATAACAATGGATATGTTATGAGTGTGCTAATGTGGAGCGTGCCTGTGTTGCAGATCTTGTTCCTGAGCACCCAGTCACGGTACGTTTGGTATCTGTGGGCGTCCTCGAGAGTGACGTCACTTGCTGAGTGGAGGGAGGAAGGCCGCCTCGGGCAGGAGACCAATTCCGCAGTCGAAGCATGGCCAGCGCGGGCTTCGAGCACACGACCTGCGGCGTCATGTTGCCTCTGCTCCTCTCTCTACTAGCAGGTATTCACGACTAATCCACTTCCGCTCAGACTATTTACTTAAAATTCACATTCAAATTATCGAGATTTTTTTTGTGTGCTGCCTTGTCACAGCGAAATTTTGGATAACTGTGAACGACAAACTGTCTCGACTGATGTAAATAGTTTGCTTTTATTTACGAAGCCGGATTAGAGTTCCGATAGTTTAATACTTGGGTCAGGTTACTTACAGAGAATGTTGGTGGGGGTCATCAATGAATATTGAATGACGCTGTTCTCCGTCCGGAAAAGCGTGGGAACTCAGTTCGAGTCCCGACGCTGGGCAGGTGTGAGCGGGTTCTGCACTTGTGAAGGGCCTGAACTGTTCGCCGTCTATAATTTCCTTAATAGATAGTTTCCGATTACAAAGTGCGGGAATCACTTGATTTTTTTGTAAAAAATATTTAGATTAAATTGCAGTGGTTGATGTGAGGCTGAATATTGAGATTAATAAAATAAATAAGGTGTTAGTTGAGACGTATTTGATGTAACAGATGAAAGAAAGACGTGGTTCATTTAATACTTAGCACGTGAGCACATGATTTTTGTTCGACCCATAGCTTTGTCTTCTCTTTTCGACTCGAACAAATCTGCAAAATGCCCAGAACGATGATGTTTCACGGTAATGGAGGGATCGCTGAAAAAGTCTAACCACTACATTATACGAAGTAAGGATTTCTCCAGAGGTGGAAATTTGTGCCAAATAGTTTATTTATTCTGTATATACATATTACATTACGTTTCTAAATTCTATTAAAAATAAGAAGAATGTCACTGACTAATCAATAGTAGTGTTTATTCATTTTCAACAGTGATACATTACGAAAGAAAGCACCATAATCAATTTCATAAGGAGGGGAATAGAACAGTTTGGTTTTTATATGAGTAATGCGAAAATAATATTTTTATTTTGAAACAAATTTTACGCGGGATAATATCAGATAATGCAAAAGGTTGTTTTTATGGCACTTAATGTTATAACATGAATGTTATATTTGACTTTGACATTAAACTTCGTAACTAAGATTAAGATTTTTAAAATGTGTCATGAAGTCTGTTAATTTAATTTTGCTTCAAGAAGGACACTATGAAGTTGATAAGACAACATAAACTCAAATAACCAACCGTAACTGATTTCAATGAAATTTTATTTTATTATAATATATTTTATATATTTGTTTTTTTTTGCCACGCAAGAATGTCTCGCCAAGATAAAATATTGTCCGTCTAGCATAGAATTTAGAGCCATTATCTTTCGTAGTTTTTAGGTTTACAGGACAGAGAGCAATACTAAAAGAACATGTATTACCAAAGCATGTGAAGCTTGGTAACCGTGTAGTAATTGTAATGAAATTGGAATTCACTCAGTAAAGCAATTTAATTGCTTAAATATTATTGGTCATGAATTAATATATCAAAATTTTATTAATCGAACATTAATCAGCGCATAATTTTATTTAAACGGCAAAAGTTAAGGATCGCAATTGAACTAAAATTCTGTTTATAGTTTCCTGATAAAACCAGGTCCAATTTCTGAATAATTTTTTCCGGTTGAAGTTTTTTATTTCCACATTATTTGAAAATTATAACTCTGATTGTGATTTGTACCAGAAACTTCCGGCATAAACAGGTGTCTGGTCATTAATTTTTTTTTTCTCAGTCCGGAAAGATTACTGTTGCCGATCGAGTGCTAACCTTGATTGTTTTGAGGCCGAACTAATTGAGTTATTTCAGAGAGTGACAACCTGTCCATCTTGACAGCGACTACCCCAATTAATTAAATCACTGTTTGCTTCAGTGCCATATCTCTTTGTATGGTGCTCCATCACCTTTCACACCGGATGTTTCGTTTTGAAGTTGTGACCATTGTTGGTCTCAAAACGCAAGGACACAACTTTATGTCGTTTTTCCTCGCTAATGCGCCGGGTTAATTTGTGTCCAGTCAGATAACAGAGAATCCATTGGACTACAAAATTAGTGACGATTACAACCCACAAAACCAATGACTGGATGAAATACATTATTATGAAAGAAATGGCTTATGAGTTCCAAAAAATAGTTTGTATTGGCTGGATATGGAGAGTAACTCAGTACGAAATTTAAAAATGTCTTTGTACATAAGTTTAAATTAATCAAGATAAGCTTGCACTAAAGTCAAAATTCACTCCACGTTGTCCATTCGAGCGAATGAATGAATTTTTATTAACTACAATAGGACCTTCAGTCGACTTTCTCTAGATCATTAACCTAGAAAGCCATACTTTTTATAAAAAATTGTAATGAGAGTCCTACAACACGATCCCAACAGAGAACTGCGTTGTTCCATCCATTCGGAAACAAACATTTCTCTTCTCTGTGTTCGCGTAGATATTTTGGGATTCTGATTCGCTCGGTTAAAAGCGTTGCTTTTTTTTATAGACAATCTTGTATACCCCTTAAATTTTTAAGCACAGTGAATTCTTTACATAGTTCAGCATTCCAATGGGTCTAAAACTAACCTGCTACATTTTCATTCCCATAACCAAACTCCTGATTTACTGTAACGGCAGATTTTGGGCATTCTGCCTGCCCAAGCGTGCTCACGAATAAATTAAAAATTTACCAGACGGGGAAAGTCCAAACGTTTCGGGGATGTCACCCTATTGGAAAGCAATAAATCGAGAAGGCGGTGGCTCTGTCTTTTTAGGGAGCGCGAATTGGCCCGCGAGATGATATTCTGAAAGGCTCAGTCCAGAGAAATAGTTAGAATACCAAAAGATAAGGTTAATGTTGGAGATTGACCCTGGAGCAATACAGACAGATCTGCAAGATCACACAACTGATCTATTACCTGGTAGGTTCGTCGTCCTCGCCGCCAAACAAGCAGACGCCACAACACGGTAACCAGTTAGTAAATAATCAATTCTGTATCCGGGGACAGAGCAGAGTCTTTAATATTTCGTTTAATGGCCCACCTCTATTGGTCGTATAAATTTCTTAGGAGAAGAGCCAGTTAGTATAAATTATTGTTGTAATTTTGTCACTAATTTGTAATTAAATAACTTAAATCAATTAATTTTGTATTATAAATTAGTTTATAACTTAAGACACATTACAAATCATAAATTTTTCAATTACGTCATATATGGATGTGAAAAAATCGGCACAATTTCTTTCGATTTCGCACATTTTACTATTATTATAACTAAACCAAATCTATAGTGTTTTGTGACTTCGATGTCATTAGCGTTCATCACGCCAGATTAATCCTCCGGTACTCTGGTAAGTAAAATGAGATTCCATTATGCATTAAAATACTATTTTTTACGGTCATATTGAATATACTTGTACTTAAATAATTAGCTTACAAACCACACGGCTGCGGAGAAAGAAATCGCGTCCTCGTCGATCGCATTGATTCTTCAAAGTAAAACGCAACGGTTCGGTGAAATGAATGTATGGTGTAACTTCACACTACAAGCTCAAAAAGCTAGATCGACAAAATGTTGATCTGTTGCGTCACTACGGCTACTCAGCAGTTCAGGCCAACGTAAAACGCCGTGATACAACGATTGGAGGAAGTTCTGAAAATTAAGTCCTGACAGTCTGACGACTGAAGTGTAGAACTTAACAACCTTCTGTGAAGCTTCAAAAGTGGTGCGCGTACAGACGTGTCCTTTGTGTAGGATAAGACGTTTACGTTCTCAAGAGGTAATACAGATTTTGTAAAGAGGCAGCACAATTACGATGGTATTTACTGCGGGACAAACAATTGATGTTCCGAATATATATGGGTAATGTAAACGAAATTAGCTTCTCTGTCAAGAACTGTCAAGTGTCGTTCATACGAGTGCTCCAATAAATCAAACTGCCAGAGCCGTGATAGGTTGGCCTCAATATCCAGCATTAATTAGTTTCATTTACTAATGAATAATGTCACTTAACTAATTGATGGGCCCGTAAGTAGTTTAGTTTTCAATTATTGATTAATGGATTAAGGGAGATATGAAATGTTTGTCTAGGTGACTTGAATAATCGGCGTTAAAAAAAAAATTCTTTATTTTTCAACGTAATCAAATGTTATTAAACACGGGTACTTTTATTTATCGTATCCTATTGATACAGTTGAATATATCCTTTACATAGAGGAAAAAATCCAATGTTTCTAACATAAACTGGTCGTCTTCAGTCAAATTCGAAGGGCTTGGTAGCAGACGGAATTTAGTAGTGTTTGGACTCGTGAGCCAACACAGTTTTACATAATACTTTTTGTCAAATTTCTTCTATGTTCTAAATGTCCCTCATAATTTCTTCTATTACAGTCATTATCCGGCAAAATTTTTTCGAAGTGTGTCTGTTCCATTGTGAAAGGACTTCAAAAAATTTAATCTTTTTACCTACCAATCTATCATAAATTGTAAATTAATCTTAATGTGTGCCAATCATCTCTTGAATTTTCTCTTGACTTATTATAGTAATCTTTTATGAAGATCAAATTCTTTCTTTTCGAAAAATATCTATGTTATTGCTACTACCAACTGTCGAATATTAACTAACTAAACGATTTTACTGGTATTTAGTGTACGCTCCTTCAATATATACCACTAACTGAAAATATTCTCTAAACTTCATAGAAATAATATGCAGTCAGCCTGATGAGTTTACCCCGTGAATTTCCTTTGACGAAAGCCTTTTATGAGAAAATGCCAGAATTAGACAAAACTAGAGATTAATTAACCCTGATTAATCTTCGTACAGATTTTATACATTTCAGAATATAATGCGTTATTGTAATAATCTAATAGCGGTTTAATTGTGCTTTGGTTTTAAATTTGTGTGAATCTACCCACAAAATGTTTCACATTATGGCAAGTTTTATCGTATGATATATGAAGACGCTTAGCGACACTGATAAGGAATACAGCGTAATGTTCTCCTGCGCTTTAATGTCAGTATTGCATAATAGGTTTTCTGTTTCTCTCGTGATAGTAGTGATTTGGACGCGGTGATGCGACACCTGTTGCTGACAACAATGCTGCGGATGTTTTGAGCATTGACCCACCTTGTCAGACACACGACGACTGCTAATAAAGGGAACTATGGTGAATGATTCCTATGAATATTTCTAAATTCCTTGGTATCAACTCTTACTTCACACTGACGATTATTTAGTAGCAGAACGGTTAATTTATCGCCTTAAATTTAATCGATAACTGGAAGACTAGGGACACGGACACAAAATGATAAGTAAATTTCGTAAACATAAAATAAGGTTAAGACATTAAAATTTACATTATTTTAACTAACCTTTAGGAAAGTAAAATTCAACTTATTGGCTTTTCAATATACTTTGCAATGAACAGAAATAGATTAATTGACGGGAAAAATACGAGAAGCTTAAAAAAGTGTGCGTATGTAATTCGAATATTGTGCCAAGCAGATAAATGTATTATAATTATTAAGTATTTTATCTTGCGACAAGTCAAATTTCTTTTGAAATTAAATGTTTCCTTCTTTTTTGAAAATCGGCGATACGATTATTCCTATACGTTCTTTATACTAATTTGATATTCAGTACCCTCGAGAGGCGAGGAGCTCCATCTTAGAAACTGTCTGACTCAATCAAAGTGTAATTAATGGAAACCAGAATTCGTGAAATATTACCAAAATAGTAGTTAACCATTTTGTAATAAACTAGATGGGTGTCCGGTATTTATCGGAATGTCGTAGTTAATCTGAGCGACATCCATTTGATGATTTTACTTCAATGTCGTTTTTTTCGTTACTTTTAAGTAACGACCCTCCACTCCAATTCTGAAGGTGCTTCCGTCCCATACAGAAAGGGGTTTAAATTATACACAAAAATATCTGGAGAAACGCTATGTCTCATTGATCCCCTGAAAAATAATTATCCGACGCCAATGTCGGACGTTTTAACACGTTAAAAAATTCTACCCCCGTCATTCTCCGCTCCTTGAGGTTAAACGGCACCTTGAATATCATAATTAAATTCAGCGACATCCTTAACCCCGGATTTGACTCCGATCTCAAATGTTTTCGCGTTAAGGGTGTTCCCCTCGCATGCCGAAATAGGTTGAAATTATACACTAACAACATCGAGATAAACACTATCAATATTATTGACCTCGAAAAATATTTATCCGACGCAAATACCGGCCTTTTTGAGCATGTTTGAAAATTCCACCCCGTCCATCCCCCAGCCCTGAAGGTGGTAGATATGTTTTACCCCCACAGTGTTTGTTTCCGGTTCGTAAGTTTCACGAATATGAAATTTGGTCAAATTTTCTCCACGGGTGTATAGTTGTATGAGCAATATACATACACACAAACAGTCTATTTTAATTATTAGGAGATATGTGTACGAGATTACCATCGGTAAAGTCCCTGATATTATCGAATAATTGAAGTTATGAATGCTTTGAATGGCTGGATAAGTATAACACAGTAAAAAACCGTAATACATTTGCCATCAATAAAGTTACATGACGTCTGCATTCAAACGTAGACTTACGGTAATTGCTGATATGGAAGAATTTTGTTACATATCTTTTTTTTTTAAAAAAGTAATGTTTTAGGCTTTCTTTTTTGGGTGTAGACAGGCTATGTATAGGGTAATCCACATAGTGGCAACTCCCCTCTTATAGCATAGGAAAGGGATTTGAAAGGGGGGATGCGGAAGGGTGGAGGAAGGTAGCCAAGGTTAACTAGGGCCCCGGGCTATGGTTTAAGGATCCTACCCGGCATTCGCCTAAAAGAAATGCAGGACAAACTCTAGAAAAACCTGCATCAGGTAGGTCGGGCATTTGGTACTTGTCCCACGCCCTTCCGATGGGGGGAGAGGGGTTAGCTGTGGGGTCGCAGCTTTCCCCTCGCCGTGCCTTGACCAATTTAGGAGGCAGCTGGCCGACTATTCCAATAGGAATATCGGACAACTCTTACGTATGCCCAAGGTCTGCGACCCCGGAACATACACCTCTCAAAACAGGCCGAGGTGCCTCGGTATATGGGAACCTTAGTTTAAAAAAAACCATAGAGATGTGAAGCATCCCCAAAGGTAGCCTCCGATGTATAAGGCCTACCTAGTTTAGCCACTTAACGCAGAGAGAGAGAGCGAGCAGACTTGTATTACATTATAGTCAAGGCTAGGAAATTAGCCGAGTGAAGGATTTTATTGTTGCCACTTAAAAGTGTGATAGTTGGCTCAATACTGAATTTAACTTACGCTTAATCTAGGTAATGTAATGATGAGAACGTTGCCATTTTAAAAAAATGGGATGACCTTGGCTCGCTTTGCCAGTCCCATATTTTTTACGGGATAGTTTCTTTCACCTACCTAATTTCCTCGCCGCTGATATAATGACTAGTTTCCACGAAAACATATGCGGAAAACTCAGATACGTAACTGTCAGGTTATTTATATTTTATAGTCGGGTGACTAGATATTTAAATCTTTTGATCGTTATTTTGCAACTTATTATTATTTTCCTACTTCAAATTTTACAGTTACTTAACAACTAGTGGTTTAATTGCACACAAAACATATCTAGTGCATTTTTAATCTGGAAACGAGGCGTAAAATATTAGACAGGCATAATAAGAAAATGCTCTTCAGCTGAAATGGAAGAGCTACACGATGAATAGTTGAATACGGTTGGAATATGTTTTAGAAACGATTTCTTGTTATTGGCATAATACTCTTAAATGAACTGTAACGCAGAAATAATTTCTAAATTCAATTAACACACATTTCGTATATGAACTTATTTGAATACTTAAAAAAAAGCAATACGATAGTAAATTTGCATAACACAACGCGGGAAACGTAAATTCAAAATTGGAATAAAATATTGCGAGGCGGAAACCGTGCGTTGCATAAACACGATACGGTCTTAATGCTTCCGCTTCGCAACTTTATATGGCAAGACGCAAGGATTGCGTTCAATGGCGTTGAGAAAGCCTCCAGCTCCCAGATCCCGATTCATCGTCCACACAGCAATATTCTTGCTTCAGTTATTACGAAATGTTCAGCGTACTAGCCCGAAATACGAGGTGACTGCATATTTTATGTCGGTAAAAGAACCTAAGATTAAACCTTTTAGGTCTAAATTACTCGAAAACCAATATATACTATCTGTATATTTAAATGAAATATATTTTACGGAAATGTAGTTAAAAATATATTTAAGGGGTTGTACTAAGGAGTAAAATTCGAAGTTTCATAAATTTCTCCGTAGCTACATTAATTTTTATAATTAATTTTTTCAGTTTAAGAATAATTTGTGCAAAAATTGATATTAAAATTATGATGATCTGTTTTTTAGGTCAAAGATAACCATAAAATTGTTTTTTCCTCCCCAAATATCAACACTTTTATGACAAAATTATTTCAATCATTGTTTTCCATTGTTCTAAACTTCTGGGGACAGGTGAATGTCTAATAGTTTTTAAAACTTCATATAAGGGTGACATGTACTATACGTATCAGATACTAATTTCCGTCTCTTGAGCTACAAAAAAGAGTTCACAAACTATTTCCCTTAAATTCTCACTGACGTCAATGTAATAATTGTCTTTTTTTAGCAAGGTTTTTCTAAAAATTCATGTAATGATTATTACCAAAAAAACGTAAACGCCGTTTTCAGTTGTTTTTTTTTGCCTTCAGATGCCATGATAAGAATGGCACTCGCTGAAAATAGCTGCCATTTCATTTCCTGCGAAACGTGGAAGAGGGGGTCCTACAGGATTCGTTATTTTGCGAACAGAAAATAAACAGTGTATCGAAGGGAAATGAGTCAATCAGTTGATAGCTTATTACCTCAAGTTTGACACATTTGGGATGAAAGTGTGTGATATGCAAACTGTTTTCAGTCTTATTGTATAAATACAAGTAAACCGAGAAAAGTCTGTAATATTATTATTTTTGTACGTCTCAGTTAGGCTTTTACTTTGTTACGAGGAATGCGTTTCATGAAAGAGAACCGCGTATTTAAAATATTTTAAAAACAACCCTACGATTTTCCTTTGTTATAGGTAATGTGCCGCAATAATTAAATATTTTAATAAAAACGTGGGTAAGGAACAGGTTTTGATAATAATAATAAATAATAATTGGGTGAGTTAATCGGGTTTTCAATTATGTGGATAAGAAAATAACTTAGAGAACAAACGCCTTAGTGCAAAATCAACATGAAAGGCGGTAGAAATAATAGAGATAAATAATATGTACAAAATAGACAAGGAGAGTAAACAAAAATCAGATTGAGTGAAAGAGAAGAAGTGGTCAATTGTAAGGAGGAAAGTAATAAACGGTTTGTAAAAAGTTAAGTAGATAATACTCAACCGTTTCGAACGGCAAGGAAAACTCTGTTCGTCCTCTGGGCAGGTGTACATTCAGAGCTAGTCGTTGCGAGTCTGAACACTCATGTAGGCGGAGACTTACAAAATTCAACCTGGTCCTAGATAGACAGCTGTCTCGGTATACCTTCTTTTTCTGCGATTTTGTGACTGATAAAGTGATATTCGATATTAAGGGTAAATAAAATTAGAAGTAAAAAATTGACGTCTGATTGAAAAATAATAATAAGAACGACAGCCAAATCAGACAAAAGAATTGATAATATAAATACCACACAACGTTTCTGGAAGCTTTGTTCCTTTATTCAGGTACAGAAAATACGCAAGAGCCTAGAGAGACACAACTGCACTAGTCAGTTGGAAAAACTCAAAAGCCAAAAGTTTTGCGTTATTTCTGCATCTGAAGAAAGGAACAAGGCTTCCAGAAACGTAGTGTGGTATTTGTATTAACCTCCTTTTGTCTGTATTTGGATATTTTTCTTATTATTGTAAATAAAATTATCATAAAAAATTAAATTTGGTTTTTTATACAGGAATTGAGAATGAATTTTTCATGATAAAATTCACAGAAACAAAAATCTCCAAAGTTTGGATTGCTGTAAAGGTGTAGTGACAATTTTCTCAGATCATTATTAATTTCTATCTTTTATTTTTCCATTTCAATATCCAGTTGGAGAATCCAAAAACGTCTCCTGTGAAAACCATGCTTATAAAATTAGTTCAGTGTTTTTACCATCTTCGACAGTTTTATTTGGTTAATTATTCGATTTCGGACTATATATGAAAATTCATGTGGTGCAATGGTAGTTTCACTTTTCACCATTCTAAATAAACTGGTTGGAATTGATTTTCCTCCTCTAGAATCTAATGTCTCAAGGGCAAGGCCGAATTTAGTAAGCGTACGTTTTCAGTTGTGTTCAGACTTGTACACCAGGTCGGATGATCTTCGAAGGAGGAGGATTCATTTTCACAATGTGTGGTTCCAACAATGTGGGGCACGGTTCATACGGCCAGAATTTCCACGGCTGTTCTTAGAACCTTGGTCCTCGATAACCTTATTTCAGGTTTTTGAGATGTTCCGTGGGCCCTCCAAGGTCACCTGATTTACCCACGTCTGACTCTTTTTTTATGAGGATACTTATCATGAAACAAAACTTTGCACATTGGAAGCATTGAAAAATAAAATTCGTGAGAAAATAAACGGAATTGACAAGATGCTCATTGGATAGGGTGGATGACAATTTTCGAGAACGGCTCCAATTTATGTCAACGAAAAAGGTCATCTCCTAATTAATGTATTTTTTTTTCTCTTAAACTAACTGTTTAGCATGTTATAAATAATCTATTTCTATTTTAAAATAAATTTTTAATGCAAAATTGACCGAGTTCTGATTTTTTTTTAAAAAAATGGCCGTATTTTCAGCCCCATCCTGTCTGTACTTCGCCAAAGCTATTTATTGCGGATTTATTTTATGTAATTTATTAAAATCTTCACTGAAATTAATGACTTAGCTCATAATTATCGTTCGCTTAGAGTTTTTTGCGACCTCTTCCTTTTATTTCAAGGTTTCGGAACATGCTCGTAAATATGGATAGAACGGTATGAAGTGTACGCGCGTGTGTGCTTTAGAGCAAAGAAGGAAAAGTTATAGCCCCGTGCCTGATTTGACAAAATTATCTTGATCGGGACGGCCACAGCTCTTATGGAAAGCCTGTTATATCAATTCTATTTCTTCTGGAGATATCTTGGGACTGTTGCGGAAGGCTTGTTCGTCGCTGAGGGAATAAACTGGCCGACATTGCCTGGATGACACGTCTTTCTTGCATCCCTCCTGGGAAATTTCTTTCACGAAGCACCGACTAGCCAATCAAGTCACTAGGCTTCTAATGCACTTCTGTCACGGTGCATGAACCCGCTGAAGAATAAATCCAGATTTTAATGTCCGTCTTTATGGAAATATCAGACGAAAAATCTCCCATTGGTTTACTTATACGACCGTTAAAAAGTTTCAGTTGACGACCGAAACAAGTAAATCACGATATCTGATTGTGACGTTACACGATTATCGTTGAAAATAATAAACGAGCTCGTGTAGGATAATATCATAGAGTATGAATGTAACCAAATAAAAATAAGGAATATAAAAGCTTGCTAATATTTTTGTGTATATTAATAAGTAATATGTTTGTTGGAGACTATATGTTGTATAAAATTGCTCAGGTCTTTTCTACAGACGTAGCTCAGTCCTTATGTTTCGTATGAGAACTTCTCCAGATCCACTGATATTTGGACTACAGGTAATTTATAACAAAAATTACCAAAAATAGAGATACTTTTAAATAACTTTAAAAAAACGAACGATGCGACATTATTCACACCGGTACTTCAGTTTTGGAATAACATTCTTCTCTACATATTCTTCTTACTTTCTTACAGAGAGCGTAACTTTTCTGAGACTAGAGCGTAGTTCAGTGGCCGAACAGTTCTCTCTGGAGCCCAGATAAGTTATACTCAATCTCTCACCAGTCGGCTATGCAACAATTTCAAGCGTTTCCCGCGCACATTGTCGCTAAAACGCCGAAACAAAACATAAAAAACAATGAGTCGCAATCGATCACGCCCGATATATATATATATATACTAGCTGGGTGGATGACGTTGCCCGGGTATTTATTTATATAAGCCAGAAAAAGTATTTAATTTTTTAAGTCAATAAGTGATTTAACCTATGTATGCAGCGGGAATTCTAATTTAATCAGAACACTTCAGTGCCTCTTGAGAAGCAGAAATACTCCAGATACCAAATATTATCAAAAATACTTCAGAAAAAATATAGTCCGCACTCTAATACAGTCTAATACACCCACCACCTTAAGAGAGATAATTATACTCCAGGTACCCTAAGAGAGTGCCTTTTATTCATCTAACTCAAGAGTGTACAAAATACTCCCGGTACCTTAAAACAAACAAAATTATTTTCTATACTTTAAGAGAATATATATATATATATATATATATATATATATATATATATATACTATCTTGTCTGTCCGTTAATTACGCAGTCAGGAAACGGTGAAAATAATCGTAATATAAGAAAAATAATTGTTTATTTCCAGTACATAATACACGAAACACTTGAAATTTAAATGTCACTGTGGTCGTGAAAATATATTTAATGGTACCATAGGCAATGTGACCGAGTTGCTGATCGAAATATTTTGTTATTTGCAGCAATGGAAGTTAATATAACGTGTAAACCTTCACAACAGTCATGTTTGACGAAGTCAGGCGATGTTTGCCGAAGGTGACCGTAGTTTTTGTTCTGTGGTTTGCTAATTTATTATTTTTAATCACAGTTTCTTATTTGCGAAACGCATAAAGGGTAAGAAGAGCCGAGGTCACAACAATGAAAAATGATATACCCACATTCAGTTTTTTTTGAGAGCTCAAGATACGGATAAAACCTAGTTTCGGCCAAAGAGATATAATATGGATATGATGTTCGTGTAGTAAACATGAGGACGAGTATAATTCTTTCTTATGGCTCATTATTGTGGAGAGATAATCTTCGTCAGTGCTCTTTGCTACTGAAGAGGAAATATTCGAGTGTGGAAAGTTTCACGTGGAAAACAGTCCGATCTTATCTAACGTTCTTATTTCCATGTGAATGTCAGGTGGAATGGATAACTGAAAATAAATTTTATTTTGGTGAACAGTTTTTCTTCCATATTAATCTTATTTTTGGATTCTTAAATTTTTTTTAAATAAAAAATGCCTTTTAAAAAGTATTTATTTAATATATTATTGAAATAAATCACTTAATTCGTTGATTGCGCATTAGTTAAATACTTGAAGTTGTTTTTGAAAATAGTCACACTTGGAGAAACAATTTTATGAATTCCATTGTCTGTAACATTTGTAATTTCTTCATCGAGTTGTGAAAATCCGAGGCAGTTGCCTCTCTATTCTTGCCGTATCGACTGCGTCTGCGTCCAGACTAATGGTTTTGTTCTGAAGGGCCGTTTTCCCCGAAGACTACAATAGTTTTCATGTTGTTAAAAACTTTCTATTACCGGTCTTACTTGACGTTGTACGGTCTTTCTTTTCTTTTCTTCCTCGCCATTTTTTATCTTCTCGTATTTTTTTTATCATTTCTTGCCAAAGTATTATTGTCTTTAAATTTTTTTTGACCTAGGTTGCAGACTAGAATAACTGAAAATATTTTTTGTAACTTAAGTTAGAGTTTTGACCTGTGTATAGGTCTTTATCAAACACGAGAATAATAATTTTATAATAATAATAATACAATCCTCGTGATTGATAAAGACTTACAGGAAAGTCAATATTTAACAGTTTTAATTTTCAAAAATATTTTCAGTTTTTATAGTTTGTAATCTAGGTCATTTTTTTTAAAAAAAAGGTGTTAGGCTACAGACGTTAATTATAATTGTCTTAATCTTTTATTGTATTACTTTTTAAAATTTTATACAGACAATGGAATGTAAAAAATAGTTTCGACTAATAATGATAGGTTATTTTTTAATAACTCTAGAATATATATGAAGCCTAACAGAATACAATTGAAGATCCAGACATATTTAAATTCTAATGAAGGTGCTCTTTGAACAAAGATCTGTTTGACAGGACATGTGTTAATCCTTGATTCTATTATGCCGATCAGTTAATCTGGAGCCTCAAATCAAAATCCTTGATCCAACTAGCGCCTTTCCGAATAATCCAGGGGACCGTAAAGGCAATTATTTACTATCCGAAGTTTTTAAAAAATACTTCTAACGTGTTTATTTTATGTTTTGATACACAAAATATTTATTAAAATCATTGTTTGCCATTGAATTTAGTTTTTATTGTTCGTTTGACAGTTAGTGGTGATTCCTCCAATAGATTGAAGTTACGTCACCATGACTTTATAAACTGATACTCCGCAAATAAAGTGATACACTGGAAGAAGTGAACTTTCAATATCCGTAGTGCCCCCTGAGTGTAAGACACGGAAGACACGGTTGCCCTTGAGAGAAACCGGCCCAGTGGTCTTTCCCGGACGACCTTCGCGGTCTACTGGAATTTCCACATATAATGGCCTATAGCAATTTTCTCGACCTCTTACGTATTGACTTCGCAGTTTGTGTAGGCATTGTCCCAAGTGGTAAGTACTGAGGAAAATGTAACTATCGTGGCGCTTATTTTGTCTTGAAAACATCCTCTACAAACTTCAACAAGTATGTTTAGAAATCTCGTTTGTAAGTAGAAATGGTTTTCAAACTACAAACTGTATCTATAAACATGAACGAATTGGTTTACATTTATATTTGTGTACCTTAAAACAAAAATTATATAAAATTTAATAACCAGCTGGAACATATTTTTTAGTATGATATCACTATGGACCGTGAACTGTGGTAGACAAAAACCATTTGCTAAAATATATAGATGACTTGGTACGATACGTCTTTGTTTTTTTTTTTTTTTAATGAAGAGTACAACATATGTTTCTCTATTCTGTACATAGGAATTGGCATTCCCATTTTTACTTGTTTACCATTTGGTTTGTCGATACATTTTATGGAATCTTGTAATTACATATAGATGCTCATAAAACTATCAGCATTGTTTTACAGGAGGTTTATCTACAAACAAACTATTATACTCAAAAATATTTGATCCCAAATATTACACGAATAAAAACATAGGTTATTATTGGTTACGTTTCAGGTACAAGTGGGGAGCGGGATGAGAATTAATTGGGTATTAAATATCCATTCGACCGAAATTTGGGTCGAAAATAGAGTTGTGGAAGTCATTAAACTGATTTTTGTCATTTCTTGACCTATAATAAAAAAGGAAGACGTTTTGTCAATAAGATGCAGGGAAATGTAATTGAAAAAAAGTCTTAATACAAAAAGGAGAGGGCTAAAACGTTTTAGTCGAGTAGATCTCCATTTTAATTTAAAAATATGTAATTTACTGTGAGACTTGCGTTATGGATCACAACCAACTAGTCGTACGCGGCGAGGTGTGGAATTGAGACCTCCCTCGGATACATTTATGCCTCTAAAAGGTAGGTTCTCATAATTATTTATTATTTATTCTGGAGTTTAAACGAGAAATATTGCTTACTTTCAAGTTTGGAGGTAAATTTATATATATATATATATATTTAGAGGACTAAAGTTCCCACAAGCCGAGGCACCTCGGCCTGTTCTGAGAGGTGCAACATTCCCATTGCAATAGTCGGCCAGCTGCCTCCTAAACTGGTCGAGGCACGGAGAAGGGAATGCTGCGTCCCCACAGCTAACTCCTCTCCTGCTATCGGAAGGGCGTGGGACAAGTACCCAATGCCCGACCTACCTGATGCAGGTTTTTCTAGGGTTTTCCCTGCATTTCTTTTAGATGAATGCCGGGTAGGATCCTTAAAATATAGCCCGGGGGCCCTAGTTAACCCTTGGCTACCTTCCTCTACCCTTCCGCATCCCCCTTCAGATCCCTTTCTGTGCTATTAAAGGGGGGTTGCCACTTGTGGATTACCCTTATGTAGCCTGTTACCATAATATATATATATATATATATATATATATATATTAGTGAATTTGCAAGGGACTTTATTTTATTAATTACTAACTCTGCACCTGTTGCCCAGGTTGTCATAATTCAACTCAGAGACATTTATAACCGCGGATTTGACTCCTATCTGAGTTGTTTCTGTATTATTTTTATACAACACCCAATGGGGTTGAAATTATACACAAAAATATCTGGAGAAACGCTATCTTTCTCAGTGACCCAGAAAAAGTTTCTTTTTCTTTGGTAGTTTTATCATGATTAAAAATTTCCAGACCAGCCCCGGGAGTTAAACGGCAAATTGAATGTCATAATAAAACTCAGCGACATCCATAACTCTGGATTTTACTCCAATCTCGGTTGTTTTCCCGTTATCCCGGCCATGTCGAAAGGGATTCAAATTATACACAACAAGACAGGGAGAAACACTGAATTTTTTTTTATATCGAAAAATATTTACCCGATGCAAATATCTGCTGTTTGAGCATGTTTGATAATTTCCAGCCCATTCCACCCTTGCACCTGGGGGTAGTAGACTTTTCTTATCCCCATAGTTTTTTTAGCTTATAAAGGAAAACGTGTACGAAATTTGGTCAAATTTGCTTCACGTGAAAAGATTTGTATGCGGAACATAGATACACAAAAATACACAAACAAACAGTCGATTTTATTATTAGAATATTTCTTCTGGAGTTGAATCGAAAAATATTGCTAATAGTCATGTTTCCATGTGTCCATAGTTCCATAAAATGGATAAACCGGTAATAGTAATGACTCCGTATTACGAGTACTTCGAGTAATTTTATATTATTTATGTGTTTTATATATTTATCAATAGAATGCTAACGAATACCTTAAATAAGGGTAATTCAGTCGCTTGGCTAGGCCTCATTCTTGAATATGTATCGGAATGATGGCATCCGCACAGGAGAGAACATGCGGAGTATGTGATTGGAATACAAAATTTTTTGACAGGGAAAATGGCAAGTCGCAGAACAGTGGATAACGGTCCTCGAAAAGCGGTGACACATTCGCCTAGTGTATGAAAAGGTTAGACTTGGTGCACACAACTTTCTTAAATCATCTTTGCTTTCAAAAGTAATTACATTTAAGAAATAAGAATAGCGAGAAGGTACAAATAATTAATGTTTTTATCAATAGTTAAAAACGGATATGAAACTTTTGGGTAAATTTAAAACTACCTTTCTGTAGATCACTGTTATAAATAATGCTATTAGATTTTTCGTTACAAGTATTTTATGTTTTGTGTAAATCTTAAGTGTAAAAACGTGAATACGGCTTAAAATACATAATGTAAAAATACGCAAATGGAAATTTCTGGTACTATAAAACTTGGTAGTAAACTTATTTGTCCAAGGTGTACGATTTTCTGTTATATATATTTTATTTTTAAATATATGTAATATTCAGTGAGACTTGCGTCATCGATCACAATCATTCAGTCGAATGGGGTAGTCTATGCTGGGAAGTAGATATATAGGCTAAATGTATGGTTATAGTAACATCTGAACTCTTATATTTTTGTTTCTATAGGGTTTACGCGCACAATAAATTTATTATATCCGTAGACAGTATTTAATTAACTGAGAATCAGTGACCTTCAACAAGAAATAACCCGCCTCACGGCGAAAAAATCACAGAAAACTAAACACGTTATCTGGCCAAAATATCGCAACTGCTGCCTTTATTTGTTTAAATATTTATATTAAAAAGTCATATTATTTCTCAAGTAAAACATGCTAAATTTTCATATCTAAACTTTCATATACAGGCCACATTTCCACAGCCTAACAAACTGAATGGAACTTTCAAGAGGGTAAATGAAATTGACTGTTTCACGAGGTAACAGCTTCTGTAGTTGCACAAGGAATCGTTTTTCGTCTGATATATTATTAACATCCACAGATTTTAATAGACATAATATAATACTAACATTTTGCAATAATATACTCCATATTTCCGGAATTCCTATAGGTCCATCGTCATATAAAGTCTAAAACGATTAAATTTAATAATAGAAAAAGTGTGGCATATGTCACTGGATGATGGTTTTTGAGACAGATCAGGAACATGTAGTGTAACATGCCAGTAAATATTTATAGCTGTTACTAAAACTTGATAATGTAGATTTACGGTGAATAATAATTTGGATGTTTTGGAATTTTTTATGAAGACTGTAATTACTTATGGACGTTAATCGCATTTCAATGATACAAATCGCTTCTGGGAAGAAATAAAATCTTGATGATCATAAAATACTAAACGATGATCGAGATGCGGATATGAAATACAATGGTCGGGAATGCTATTAAACGTAGGATAGTTTAAGTTTAGTACACCTTTAATGTCTTCAAAATAAGGCTGTAGTGAGTTATATAAAATATTTATATTGACTTGTACTGTTGAAGCGACCATAAAAAATACATAAATAAAAAAAATGTAGCTAAGAAGCACTAGGAGACGCCGTACCAACTAAAAGTTGTAATTTTATGTCAATATTTAATATAGAAGACGTCAGACGATCCGCGAAAATTCCTTGTATTTTAACTGTTCTCTGTTAAAACTTGTAACGCCGTATACAAGAAAACAGTTCACAGGATTTCAAAGTCCACCGCACTGGGCCAACGGCTGGTTTCCTCAAACTATTGCTCAACTACGTCACGCCAACGAAACATCATTTGTTAGGATATACCCTGGCAGTTCTGAATAGGCGGAAATCGCGTGTTAACACCGTTTTGAAAGTGAAATAGAAAGTGAGCTTCGCACGATTGTACTGGTTCCTCTATTACGCTAGCTGCGGAACATAGATGAATGTGCAATTTAAAAATCGCACTCTGTGAGAGTGAATTAGCTCCCAAACACATTCGCTGCTCAGAGTTTTCATGCCACAAAGTAGCATTTTGTCCTAAAAATTACTTGAAGTTCATTACTTATGTCTAAGGCTGAATTGTAAAAAAATTTAATCTCCACTTCAGTGGGTTATTAATTTTCTAGATTAAAGTACTGAAAGTATTAACATAACTGTAAAAAACAATACGTATTCCTCAGATATGATTTTGTAGGTCGTGTGTTGAAAGAACAGTAACGTTCGGCCAGTTGAAGATCGAAAATTGTCTGAAAGGGAAGAGTCGAAGAGGGCGGCCATTGGAAATAAGGCAGTAACTTATTGAATGAAATTTAAAGAATAAAGGAGAACGGCGAAAAATACTTTGAAACTCTGAGGAAGTCTTCTGATTCAATGTGACAACGAAACTATAGATATATTAGCAATATGCTACTATTTTCTGTCCACTCTGCCATTTATAAGACTTCTTACATCCCTTTAGTTTTTACGACTCATTAAAACCCCTGTGCATTCAAAAATAGACGGGACTGAGATTAGTTAATATTTTGTATAATAGTTCGGTCATCGCAAAATCGACAGACGTTTTCATAGATGGCATTCCATGGACGAGAAATTATTAATCCTGCAGAATATTAGCGGTAACGATTGAAATGTTTTCCGTGAAAAAAATCCGTATACTGTTGAAGTGGGTACTTCCATTATAATTATCTTCAGCCATGTTAAATTGTAAATTATTATTGTTAAGTTGTAACGCGTGTCAACGTACACCTACAAATTATTATGTTTTACAGCCGAAATTAGTTATTGTTCCTTGCCATTAGTTGGCAGCAGCGGCGATCAAAATAAAAGTTTTTTTTAATATATTTTTAAACAGCAAAGAGGATTGTTGAGCAGGAACGTCGTGGAAGATCTCTGGATGGGAATTGGAGAGAGTTAATGGCGGTGATTAAGAAGCAATAAGAGAGCCGTGTCTTTTTTTGAGAACGACTAGTAGTCCATACTGATACTACGGATAGGTATTATCCGACAAATTTTATTTATCGTATGTATTTCAACATTCATTGTTTGTATTGAATAATGTTTTTTGCCTGCCAATTTAATGCCCTTTGTTAGGCCAATTACCCTGTACATAATAATTAATATAAAGTGTAAAGAGCCGGAGCCACTCTACATACTTTATTTTAATTAGTTTTTGTTTCTTTATTTAATTACATTCTTGTATATATATATATATATATTAGTGTAAAATAGCTAATAAAATTTAATTTTAAAACGTTTGAGGTAAAAATTCTGAAACCTCATCCGTAAATAAATAATTGCCAGGCGGCAATTTCTATAACTTGGTCTGTAAATTTCCTTCTCCAACTTACCTTGTCTATAGCTTCTTCCTTCATCACCAAATATCTTTTTCTTTCTCCCTTCAAGTCGTCAAGCAGCTGCAATCATATTCGTACACGACCTGAAACGCAATCCGCGTGACCTTCGATCATGTTGTGCAGTAAAAAAATTTCTCATTACGATGTTTCCAATCCAGTTTGCCTTTCACTTAAAAAATTGTGGATTTGATTTAATTCTCTCTTCTCATTGTGTCATTTTTGTTTACCTTAAATGGCAGATCCAGTGGATTATATTATAGAATTGTATTTAGAGATAATAATTTCAGGTAGTTGGATAGATGATTTGCGTGAATACGCACGAAGATAACCTTTGGTGCTGAGCTTAACCGAGTATGTTCATGTCTCTGATGCCTGCGAAATCTCATGATTACGAGAGCAAAGAGCTTTTTTTACGGTTCGAAATATTGGCCTATCATTCTTTATTGTCATACTTTTTATCACTTCATCTCTTTAGACCTTACCTATTTCATCGAAAAATCTGACAAAGAAGTACTCTAAAAATTATGTCAGAATAAAAGCAACAATTTTCATTAAAAATTTTTGAATGAGGTCTTCTCCGTTGGATTCATCATCATAACCACGTTCAATATTCTGATTGGGTGTGTATTAGGCCTTTGTGTGACATAAACTTCATTTTCAGTGTTTGTGAAATTGTCAGTACGGCTTTGAAATTTTGCAACAGTTTTCCTCTCGCCAGTCGTTTTTATAAATTTCCAAAACGTGTATATTTTTACCTTAAAAAACTGTAATTGCCAACCTCCTGTGGTGTACCAGTGGTTAGCCTCAGCGCCTTGCATAACAGAGGTTCGAATCCAGACGAGGGCATGTACGTTGTGTGTGCGTTTCCATACCGGAAAACTTTATCTTAGCCATTAATCAATAAAATCGAAAGAAAACTGTAGTAATAGGAATTAACTGATAAACTAGGACTGTTTCCAATAGCATGAAAGAGTTTAATAAATAAGGTTGTATTTCGGTCTGCACTTAATTCAATTTTAAAACATTATAAAGTATATAATCAATTAAGCCATTCGACAGTCCAAATAAGTTATCAAAGCATAACTCTATTTATACATTTCATTCAAATGAATTAAACGCTGTCTGTGGAAAGTCAAAAATTAAAAACAGGACCCTGAAGGATGTGAGACTATAAATATTCAGCATAATATTTTACTGTCTCAGGAACAGACGGTCTGAAATAAAACGCTGCCATATATCACGGAACAAATAAGTAGTTAAAACGTCAAATAAAAAATATTTTGTCAGTTATATCTCCACTCAGCGACCTCTAACATTTTACGATCGTATAAATAAATTAATAGATATTGAGAGACAATATCCAGGGGAAGATTCTTTACATAGTTTTCCTTTCAAGAATTTGAAATGATTTGGTATTTATAATTAAAATAATATAAATACTGATCAAATTGTGACGATTAGAATTGCTTCCTTGATAAACATACACGTATATAATTCATCATTGAATCTTCTACGGGCACTAATAATTGCCTATTTTGGCACATCAACGGAAATCAGTAGTATTTGCAAATTATCATTCATTACTAAAGGTTATAATTCGATTCACAATGACCTCGTTTTGTGAATAGGTAAGTATCAAGGAGAAGACCAGAAGAAACTGACCTTCCTCACATTCTCCCTTCACTTCACGTCCATGATAATGTGACTCTGACAAAAAGGGGTCATTCATTCGACAATCGTATACTCATCTAGGACACTTTAATAGCGATGTGAGGGAAGGCGCAAAAAAAAAGCAATGAGGACGAGAAAGACACTTTTATTATTAGAAACCGATTTTATTTCGTTGCATTTACAGAATTTTCGAATAATTAAGTAAGGAAACAATGCGTCGATTAATACTCGGAATATTTGTCGCTAAATGCTCTTTAAATTTATTTATTATATTCTGGCTTCATTAACTGAAACTTGTGAATGTACAGCTTAGTTTTTACTAACGTAAGCGGCTCCTCCACTTTAGAAGTAGCATTTCCTGCCGTAATTAATTCGTCGAGTCTTATCAACGTTATGTTCTTGGCATCAGTCGTCGCTAGGAGGTAGTCATAAATTGCGTTTTCTGCGAAAACAAGCCAGGCGGAAGGTGAAACAGATGCCTCTTACTTGAATCTTTGCGAGGAAGTAATTAGCTGTGAGCATGTGAAAAGGAAGGCTCGAAATTATGCGGGTTCCTGGTGAAGGAGTGTGGACTATATTACTCTAAAGTCTTTTCATTTAAAGCTGGACTGATTAAAGACGCCTAATTTTTTCTCATGTGTTCCTTTCTTGAGTTCGAAGGTGGTGGAATAACGAAATGACAGAAACATTGATATTGGAATTATGCAATAGTTGCCTTGTATATTGATATGAGGATGACCAGCGTGGTGTTGGGAATTAATGAAAATAAGATTTTGACATGTTAACCGATTCAAGACGGTAACAGTGGGCTAAAAAAACATAAAAGTATATATTTGATAGATCTTGACAGGGATCACGATTATGAATAAAGAAGAAAGTTAGTAACATACATTTTACAAATTAATTCGTTCAATGAATTGTGGAACAGGTTATGGGGCAATAAATTGAATATTGAAGACAAATTGAGAATATTAAAATGATATAAAATTTCAGGTGCATTGAATAGTTTCCAAAAAATTGTTTTAATCTGCAGATTGTTTATCGGATAAAACTTTCGTGACAAGTCCTAAATCAAATACCGTAAGTACTTCTTATAGTCTATTGATGATGATGATTATCAACCAGTATCTACGTAAGTTTCCAAGCATTACGTTTAAAAGTTTTGGAAAATGTAGATGTGTTTTACGTTAGTAAATGAGTATTATTTCATATTCATGTTTTCACGTATTAAGCAACTCACCTTGGTTTCTAAGATTTTTTACTGAAAATCTTGGGAATATTGCGTATGTTTTACAACAATATGTATTTATGAAATTTACATCTAAAATATGAACAAGTGAGGGAACTGAATATTGAAATTAAAGGAAGTGGTTAGACACCTTGTAATGGCGGAGGTATTGTATACAGACGACAAATAAATACACGGGACTAAATGTGTATTGCGTGTTGCATCAGGAAAGAGTTTTAATTATTTTCGTGACGAGAAGTGCGCAAATAAAACTCAACAACCTTTAATAAGCACATAAAAATATTTCTCACATTATTCTCAATACGCGTGTTACCGTTAACTATCGTACCTAGTTGTCGAAATTTAAAATGTCTTTCAAGTTGACACTATTTTAAGAAAATATGTAATTTATATCTAAAAATATTTAATTATTAATAACTAACAGATTTCATAGCTCTAAATGCTAAATTAATCTAATAAATGTGAGGGCTTGCTATGAGGCTATTTATTTCATATTTTATAAACGTATACATACAGAAAACAGGCTCTCGTAATTGAAAAAGTTATTGTTTTCCGCGTGTTTTCTCTTGGACGTTTAGTTACTCGTTACGGGACTTGACATCCGAAAGTAATCAGTACGCAAAGCACGTTTATCTCCGCTTTATTGCATTACTTTCCCTTTCTCACTCTGCCCTATTGTTCTACTGTTCACACGTTAAAGCAATTAAAACGTTAACAGTTTGGATTTCATGTTTCCCAAATTTACGATTGTTAGAATTGTTATTACAGCTTACTCATTAGAATGCAAATGAAAGTTCTACGTTAACACCTCATTATTGATTTATCTTGAGCTTTATTTTATGTACTGTAGTACTAACTGTCTACACAATTGTATAATGTGTATGAATGGCCCAGTATTCAGAAAACGACTTTTATACACTCATTTTTATTAATTTGATAAAATAAAGTAGACTAGATTATAATGTTACATTGTTTTTAAAACTCGTATGTTAAACTAATTTTCTATTCACATAAATATTTTGAAAATTGGAATAGTCGGCCAGCTGCCTCCTAAACTAGTCGAGGCACGGAGAAGGGAATGCTGCGTCCCCACATAAAGCCCCTCTCCCGCCATCGGAAGGGCGTGGAACAAGTACCAAATGCCCGACCTACCTGATGCAGTTTTTTCTAGGGTTTTCTCTGCATCACTTTGAGGCGAATTGCCGGGTAGGATCCTTAACCCATAGCCCGGGGTCCCTAGTTAACCCTTGGCTACCTTCCTCTACCCTTCCGCATCCCCCCTTTCAAATCCCTTCCTATGCTATTAAAGGGGAGTTGCCACCATGTGGATTACCCTCATGTAGCCTGTTACCCTAAAAAAAATAAAACATGTTTTACATATAATATTGTGAAAAAATAAATGTAACGTCTGATTTAATTAATAAAAATACACACGAATTTATTTCCAGACAAATTTTATATAATAATTATTTTTATTTTATTTTATTTAGACGTTACTTCGGGTATTTTTATAACCGCATTTGAGCACAGAATTGTAAGTAAATCTGAGAAACCAATACCAAGAAAAACCAAAGAACTTAAGATAAGTTTAAGATTTTCGGCGTCAAGTTTAATATTGACTATGTTTGGAATATTGACACAAAAAATATGAACAAATTTTATATCTTATTTTACAGAAATAAGCGAAGTAGCGTGACAATGGCTAGATATTTAAATTATTTACTGTGTAATTGTTTTTACATTAAAACAGTCTGTATATTAATTTCGTATTTATTTTTATGTCATTTTTTTATATGGTTTGTTATAATTACGCAATGTTCATTTATAATGTAGTATACTATATTTTATAAAATAATTAAAAACTCTGTAGCTCGAGTTGAAACTAAGATCTGTATATGAATTTAAGGAACTCTTTAAAATTCAGTTTTCTTATCGCTTCTGTTTTAAAGCACAGAGAATCGGTAATGCTACACGATGTCTAATCAAATTACGTTCTGTTCTTACACTTGGAAGTTGGATATTATTTAAAATTTCTGTTTTACGCTTAATCAGTCTTTCCATGGAGTGGAAAAGAGTTCATTGAAATAAATTAATTTGCGCGAAGTAGCGTTAAGCAATAGAGAAATCTTCAAGAGAATTGTGTCAATGTAAATAAGTCGTGTATCGCAACGATCTCACGGTTCCCGGGTCCCGGCTCAGTTATATTATTTCACAACGAAAGATATTTCGTCACGGTTTCCACTGAAAGTCCTATCGGTACCCTTTATTAATTCTTAAAGTTACGTGCGGATGCTAAATACCACAGTATTAGGGAACAAACATATTCCAATTTATAAATACATGTGAAAAATATACACATGTTTCCTTTTTACGTACTGACAGTGTCTGATGTTACTCAATGTGGAAACTTAATTCAAATCTGAAAATAATTAGTTAAATAAATAGCCAATAACAGAAAAAATGAGTGCTAAATAATTATATTACCACTTTTTTGTCTGTTATTTTTCTACTTATTTGTGTAATTAGATTATTTTTAACACAGATGTTTCATATTTTAATTTCAAATCGGAAATTAATAAGACGATAACATCATTTAGATACACATCTATTCTTGGACTATATTATATTTTCCACCACTGAGCTCTGAGTAATATAAACCGAGATATATGAATTTATGAGTGTGTGTCTCATTAAATGATTCACATTTTTCTTAGTGTGTTTGTCAAAACCTTTTCACCTCGTCAAGTTTCTCGTTAATTACATTATCAGCCCATTTAAGCGAAAACATTCGTCAGAAGTGCCACATTTCATCTAATTATTCACTCGCTTTAGTATTTTTACGCCGTTCTATTCTGTGGTTTGAATAAATAAAATCCTGAGAAATGAGATACGAAATGATAAAATAACAACACAATGAAAAGCATGGATTTAATAATATAACTGTGTAGAGGTTGTGTGCTATACATATAAAAATGAAGGCATTCATTGTCACTCTCAATTATTTTCATGAAGCCCGAATTCTATTACGTTGGATTCCAAAACGGTTTCAAACAATTTTGTACGCCTTTCGACAATGGAAAACAAAATTATAAGAACGTTTATTAATCAGAATAAAGTGTTCCACTACTGTATGGGCGTATACATGGTTCAAAAGGTGAAATTACTATTTTTTTTTCAAAAATGAAAATTGTTAAGAGGGTGGCCATCAGGTCATTGAAGCGTCTCCGCAGCATCCTCCTCGGAATTTACTTAAAATGTGATTCAGTGAAAACCTTCTTGCGATATCGCGGTACTTGTCTCACGCCGTTCCGATGACTTGGGGCGGGGGGGCGGGGCGGCGGTGGAGCAGCATTCCTCCCACCATGCCTCGATTAGAATTGGAGGAAGCTGCCCGACTGTTTTAATGGGGACATTATATAACATTTACAGTATGGTCAACATCTACGACACCGGAGGATACACCCATAAAATGTGACCAAGAGTTTTCGGTTTATGGGAGCTTTAATTTAGAAGTAGAGAAGGAAGAAATTCCATTAGGTAACTTTCTCTTATTGCTTGCAAATATTGGAAAGGCTACCAAAATATCCATAATGACTCAGATAAAATAAAATTCAATGACGATCACGCCAAAATATAAGTAGCGTTTATGGCTGGCCTGAAACGATTTAAGAAACTACAAATATGCCATCTTAGTGAGATAAATAGAAGGTAATTTAAATGATAACATTAAATGCAAAAGCTCTGAGTTATTTAGTTCTTACACTTGCAGAATCGTAGCTACTCACGCGTCATAATTTTATCCCCCCTTATGCTCGAGACAACGGGATCTCTCGTAATGGAGTTACAGCTTCTGCAGCGCGGGTGGCTAATGAAAGTGAAACAGCCAACACTTGTAGCAGAAGTAACGGCTATTGTTATTCCGGTATGCCAACGGTAATGGCTATTGATCGCTTGATGCAAGATAACGCCATCTGTCGCCAGAGCCAGATCCTATCCTGGGAAATACAGCGTGCGCTACCTTAAACTACGTGGGCACAAATTACTTGGAACAGAAATAATAAACACTCGGAAATATCATAAAAATAAATTTAAATTTTTAAATTTCTAGAAATATTACTTTGATCGTTTACTGAAGTTGGTATAATTTGTGGAATATGGTAAGATGCGCGTCGCGGATAGTTTAATTTTGTTTTTAATTTTTCTGGAATTTAGAAAGAAACGAAGAAACTTGAGACATTTGCACGGTGTGCAGGAAAAACACCTCAAGAAAATGATTTTTAACAAGTAAACCATGGGAAGATCATGGGGCTTTCCTACAGACCGTTTTAAAGTTCTAATTCATGTAGATTCATCCAGAAAAAATTGAAGATGTGAACTACTGCGATATTATAATATTCTTATCTCAATACAATAATAAGATTATGAACATGATAAAAATCCCTCTGGCTACCATTTTGAATTACTTTCTTTGACCGTCGTCGATTTTTTAAGCTCCAATACTACAAAGATCGTTTCAGTGTTACTTTAGCAACGTCTCCAACAAATTTAAACTAGTTTTAAGTCAACAGATACGGATCGTATACTATACAGATTCATATTATAGGTAGAATAAATTAAATCTTTTGAACTATAATTATTAATCGATTAGCATGGAAAAATCTCGACCGAATCCAGGACTTTCTTTAGTACACGGCGCTGTTACGATTTGAGCTACTCTGACCAGAAAAACCTAGAAGAACATTGGATTATTAAAAAAACCTACAATAAACTGGATCAGATACTTCGTAGTCAATGAAATTGTATGTGTATAATGTGCGCAATGTTAATTTCAACTTTTCTTGCTTATGATACATTATCTACTTATATATTTGAAAGTATATTTCTAATCAAACAATTTTACAAGGCCTGCGAGGGCTATTCTCTCGCAGACAGTACCTGCGAGGGATATTCTCTCGCAGGTAGAACCTTATAGGAGAGATACGAAGGGGTTACCTTTGGGGATGCCTTTTCCTCTCCGTTTTTGAACTAAGGTTCCCACAAGCGGAGGCACCTCGGCCTGTTTTGAGAGGTGTATGTTCCGGGGTCTCAGACCTTGGACATACGGTAAGAGTTGTCCGCCATTCCCATTGGAATAGTCGGCCTGCTGCCTCCTAAACTGGTCGAGGCACGGAGAAGGGAACGCTGCGTCCCCACAGAAAACTCCTCTCCCTCTAGCGGAAGGGCGTGGGACAAGTACCCAATGCCCGCCCTACCTGATGCAGGTTTTTATAGGGTTTGTCCTGCATTACTTTTAGGCGAATGCCGGGTAGGATACTTAAACTATAACCCGGGGGCCCTAGTTAACCCTTGACTACCTTCCTCTACCCTTCCGTATTCAAATCCATTTCCTATGCTATAAGAGGGGAGTTACCACTATGTGGATTACCCTATACATAGCCTGTCAACACCCAAAAAAAAATTCAAACAATTATTAAAACAAATTTTGACCCACTCTTTGTTCTTCCACCATAATAAATAAGAGTTGTCACTTGTTACACGAAAACTACCAAAAAACTACGTTAAAGAAATTATTTAAATTGAAGCAAGTCTTTACATTTAAGTGAACTTGAAAGTTGCATCCGCAGCGTTTTATAAAACGAAGCTACAAATTTTTTAAAATACCAATCACAATTAAATCTCTATTTGTAATTGAAATTTTGTAGCAACTGTGTAAAGACATTCGTAGATGTTGTCGGGATTTCCATTTCCTAGATGGTATTTTTTTTGTGAAGAGGAACAGATGAGATGAATGTCGCAGGTCAAAGACAAAGATATAGCAGGATGAATTGCGGTCATTCCGGGAACATAATCAAATCCCTCTACCCCTTCCTCACTCTCTCCTACCAAATAAAATCTTGCTTAAACATTCACGTGCAGAAAACCGAGATATCTGTCTCTCTAGGACTGGGATGAACCAAGTAGGTCCAAAAGACACAAGAGTGTACGGACCCTCATGCATATGCAGTGAATATCTTCCTACCCTGGAGAAGAACAGAGTTTCATTACTGTTAGAAACGTTGGTTGTCTTAATTTACTTTACTGTACTTCATTTGTTTCACATTTTCTATTTTTCACATTTCTCTTCTTTCGGAATTCTTCTTGCTATATCTTTGTTTTTGACTTTTACATCCATCTTATCAGTTCCTCTCAGCAAAAATACCATCTAATAATAAATTGGACACATGTTTTCAGATTTCGATATTTTTAATTATTCATTGAAGGCCTAAAATTACTCTGTGAAGAATTTTATTCAGTAGATTGTAGATGAGTTTGTGTTTAGATCTGTACAGTGAATGGGGGAAGATCCTGACAGTGTTGACCTGGTTCAGATAGTAAAGATTTTCTCTTCCTAATCTTTTAATTCAGTTTCATAACCTGCAGTGCTCCGATTGAAAGCATTTATTCTGTTCTTGCGTAATTATTTACTGACGTCGAGTTGGCTACAGCAAAATATTACATGAAGCAAACCGCAGGTTTTTAGTGTTTCTTCCTTTTATACATCGTTGAAGTTTCAGAGATCAGGATTACAAAGTTCAGAGTTACGAAGAAGGGATACAGAGAAGAAAGAATCTTTGCAAAATGTTTATATTCTTATCTGAGTTGCGAGTTCACGCCATCTTAATGATCCAATAAATTCACGAGTGATACGTCTGTTCGTGGGGGATAAAGTGTAAGACGCCCTGGATAGGGAACATAATACCAGTACAGAAAAAAAGTTTCTCGTGACGAGAAATGCCATCTTTAGTTGTACGTCAAACAAATAACTAAAGAAGAAAGAAGAAGCTGCCTTCTTATCAAGAGCTGTATCATGTTCTGGAAATTGCCTTCCACCAACTGTACCCCTCAATGCCGCCTTTTATGCCCTACAGTTGTTTCCGAAACAAAAAATGTCGAATTAAAAGATGGTAATGCAACAAAAAATATTCATGCCCGCTTTCGGAAAATGTTGAACAAAAAAAAATAATTCCGGTGCTCGGTTGGAGGTTCTCTCTCATTTCCATTATTTCTCTTCCAACTTGAATTTCTTCACGTCAGAATATTTATTCAGCAAAAATTTACACGAAAGCAGCCCGTGAAACTGGAAAATAGTAAAGTTATAATTAACGTGTCTCAAACTATTTTGTAAAATAAAAAAAATATGAGTGAAGTTGAAGTACAACACAATATTTGTTGAAATATTATTTGAATTTCAGATTCGTGAAGATCTTTTATTCGGCTGTTAGTTAACGTTATTCTTGTGCTCCAAATGGCCATATGCTGCTTCAGAATGAATCCCCGACGTCCAATGAACGCCAGATGCATAATTTGTATGCACTGCGGTTAGCAAAGCAATTTACATCTTCCACGGCAGGAAACAGACTTCGTGATTGCGAACCTCGGTTCCTGGGATTCGTGGGAGCGTTGACATTTCCTATTAGGAAGGAACACTGAATTCACAATAACGTCTGCAATTAATTCTCATTCAGTTTGCTGGATTTCTTTTTTCCTTCCGACGTAGATTTGAATTAGAGAAATGCAGTGCCCGTTACTTATGCTCTGTAATGCTGCTTTAATCTGAAATAATTTTGAGAATAATGACGAGCTCACAGATTTATACGCTAACCCGTTATTATATAGGTATAAACGTTCATTTCTTATGTGTAGTTCACATTTAATTCTATACATTATATTGATTTACCACATAGTGGCAACTCCCCTCTTATAGCACAGGAAAGGGATTTGAAAGGGGGCTGCGGAAGGGTAGACGAAGGTAGCCAAGGGTTAACTAGGGCCCCCGGGCTATGGATTAAGGATCCTACCCGGCAAATCGCCTTAAAATGCAGGGAAAACCCTAGAAAAACCTGCATCAGGTAGGTCGGGCATTGGGTACTTGTCCCACGCCCTTCCGATGGCGGGAGAGGGGTTAGCTGTGGGGTCGCAGCTTTCCCCTCGCCGTGCCTTGACTTGTTTAGGAGGCAGCTGGCCGACTATTCCAATAGGAATAGCGGACAAATCTTACCGTATGCCCAAGGTCTGCGACCTCGGAACATACACCTCTCAAAACAGGCCGAGGTGCCTCGGTATGTGGGAACCTTAGTTCAAAGAACGAGAGTCATGTGAAGGCATCCCTAAAAGTAGCCTCCGACAAAGCTCTCTGGGAGGGTTCACCTGCGAGAGAATTCTCTCGCAGGCTTCGTTGCCAAAGTTTTATCGTTTTTTTTAGGGTAACAGGCTACATGAGGGTAATCCACATGGTGGCATAATCGCATAGGAAGGGATTTGAAAGGGGGGATACGGAAGGATAGAGGATGGTAGGCAAGGGTTAACTAGCGTCTCCGGGCATAAAAGTAATGCAGGGAAAACCCTAGAAAAACCAGCTTTATCGTTTTTTTATTTTTATTGGGTGTAGACAGGCTATGAATAGGGTAATCCACATAGTGGCAACTCCCCTCTTATAGCACAGGAAAGGGATTTGAAAGGGGGGATGCGGAAGGGTGGAGGAAGGTAGCCAAGGGTCACAGGGTCCCCGGGGTATGGTTTAAGGATACTACCCGGCATTCGTCTAAAATAAATGCAGGACAAACCCTAGAAAAACCTGCATCAGGTAGGTCGGGCATTGGGTACTTGTCTTACGCCCTTCCGATAGCGGGAGAGGAGTTTGCTGTGGGGACGCAGCATTCTTATTAACCTAGATCTTATAGAGGAAATTATGAAAGAATGGCCGTGGGAAGAAACTAATGTTTCAGAACATTAAGAGTAACTAAAGCTTGCCTTTAGAGAAAGAAGATTAAAATTCAGTGTTTCGGACACGAGTCCCAGAAACCTTCAGGAATGACCCTGGGACCTTCTTTTCAATTCCAGAGAATCGGCTACCGAACAAACTAAAGCTTTGACATTCATTACGCTAACAGACGTTTGCAGAATGAGTAACTGTATATATTCTGAAGCATTCAATTAGTTTGTCCATGACTTCAGGTAAATATATTCATAAGTCGTTGCGAAACATTTGAGAAGCGACTGTTAAAACTCGTCTTTTGGAGGTCTCGGAGTCATGAGTGAATAGCTTCACAGTTGAAGCTCGTATTTATTGAAAATTTTAAGTCATAATTCTTCTTTATTATCTTCAACAGTTCAATACATATTATATCTTGAATTTACTTCGATATAGTAAAACTCTGGAAAATTTATTTGTTTGACATGTCTTCTTTATTATAAAACCACGAAAGTATTCTAGTACGTTTGTTATATATTAATAAAACATGTCAATTTGTATAAACATGAGCTTTTGACATTAATGACATACTCTTCTGCAAAAAACGCCTCAATTTTATAAAATACGTCTAGGATTTTAGAGGTAGTTCCTACATCACATTTTTATTAGCAAACATCTAAGTTGAAGTCAGATTAGTACCCTCAAAAGACCTCCAAAGGAACATAGGAGTATATCGGAAGGTATTTATAATAATTTCGACACTTTCACTGTTTTGGTGATGGCACGTATACGTATACGACAGCTGTGACGACGTTCTAAGATTTGTTAGTACGAAGGTATATGGGACATATGGATGTATAAGAAAATTAAGATTCATGTTAATGTAGAGAAAAATATATAATTGTTACGTCTGTGGTCCATCTGTAAATTCCTATATTATAAAATTGATGATTTCTTTCAGATGACTATGGCATTAATTTTGAAAGCTCATGTTTACATAAAATGCTATGTTTTTGGACTATAAAATAAACGTACTGCAGGAATTATGTCGTTTTATTATAAACTACTTGGGTGCCCGGCGATATCCATAACCCCGGATTTGACTCCAATATTGGCTGTATTAGCGTTATTTATTTGTAACATCCCTCCACCGCAACCCATAAGGGTGCTTCCCCGCCTAGACAGAAAGGGGCTGAAATTTGACACAAACAAAATCGGTAAAAATATTATCAATTTCTTTGACCTCGATAAATATTTATCCGGCGCAAAAATCGGCCATTTGAGCATGTTTGAAAATTTCCACCCCGTTTACCTCCTGCCATGGAAGTGGTTGCAACACGAGTACGAAATTTGGTGAAATTTGCTGCACGAGTGTAGATTTGAATGCGGAACATAATCACACACATATTCAATACATACAGGAAATTCTATTTATTAGCAGAAGATAATGTGTGACATAGTACGAGTTTCGATATTGTATTAAGAAATATTTTAGTTACAAATAACGGTAAATGAAGATAGAATAGGATTAATTTGCGAAAATATCATCTACATCAATATAAATGAAAACTTTTCATGGTTGGTTGCATTTTTTTAAAAATTTTGGACTATAGTGTACAAATATAAATTACATTTCTAAATGAACTGTACGTATGAGGAAGATTGAAGTTTTCCTTATACCGTTTGACTTATCTTTTCCTCTTATTTATCCTTTATTAATAAGCCAAGTTTAGTCAAAGCAAACTTTTCAAGGTGGAAGAGCTGAAGAAATCTACTTTTCATTTTGAGGTTGATTTGACTTTTTTATTACTCGAATGAGGGATACGTCATTACATAAAGTTACAATATAATTATTAGAAGCTAAATTAATAACAATTATTAGTAACTAAAAATCGTGAACACAAATTTCCCAGTCCAACACAACTTAAGTTCTATATATTTATAATAATAATAATAGTAAATATTTAACGTTTTGTAAAATATTTCGCGTATGTTTGAGATATTGATTATTGGGGAGCAGAGTAGAGAATAATTTCTAGGGAGGAGACCAAAAATGTTTCGTGAAAGTAAACTATGTCCACTAAACGCATTGAAAGTTATGTTATCTCAGACGAGATGAAAAGTTTTGCTCAAAAGGTTCACAAACATGATTTGAAAATTTCTCGTCAAAAAGAGCAGATAAAGAAGTGTATTTCAAGCGATAATTGACGTGCCGTGTGCAACGAAGAGGAATATTTACTAATCAAATTAGAAGCTTGCTGAAAATAGCCAGGATTTGGTTTTATGAAAAAACACCTCGGTATTTAGGAGGGCAAAATAAATACATAAACGCAGGAACCGTATTATATAAGGGCAGGGTTCTGCAGTAATCAGTGAGAGAAAGGAGAGTACGTCAGCTGCCAGAGTACGCACACTTTTGGGATTGTCCGTGGAAATATAATTATTGCCATTTAGGACAAACTTAAGCATGAATGTTTTTGTAGTACATTGAATTGTTTCATTTCATATTTTTAAGACTTTGAGTTTCTACAGATACGTATTCAATGACGTTAAATAATTGTTGAATTACAAATGATTTTCAAAGACAACCTTAGATGTTAAAATTTGACAAGTATATTAATTTAATTTGTACTAGTTTAGTGTTCGGCATTTCCCGTCTACTTATTTATATAAACCTAAGAAGTATTTAATTCTATATTCATCTTTGGTCAAGAAGTGATTTAACCGAAATATAAATGTTTCTATATCCGTACATTAATTGCACAGCTATAAAATATATTGAAACATACCTTCGAATTTCATCCTAAATACATTCCTTGAGTATCGCAGGATACAATTCTCCCTCAGTCTTCAGACATTACGAAAGATTAAATTGATGAAACTTTTGGCTAGATTTATAATGTAAACAAATATTCGCCATATTGGAGTCACTAATATTGCACGAAAATTAACTTACATTTTCCACAAGGATCGTTAAAATATTTCGTATTGCTTTCATTAACATTCGCTGAAGTATTACTGGATAAAATTATACTTTTTGCTCATTGTAAATATTTCTGGTTTATTTCATTACGGAAAAAGGAACTATCTACTTTGTTCGTCGCGTAGTAACGTCTATCTCTCTCGCGTGACGTCCTGGTATCTTGGTGCGCAGTAATTTAACACAAAATGATGTTATTTTTCAATTATAATTCTTTCTAAATCATGGTAGGGGTTTATAACCTCCACAGTACCGCTGATGTGTTTTTAAGAATATGTGTACCAAGTTTTGTTGCAATCTGTCCCCGCGTTTAAATTTGTATTCAAATTAACGTAAATACATACAAACATACATCCTTTATCATTGTATAGATGAGGAGTGCTACATATAAAGAGACAACTTAATACTTTGGATTCGTTGTTGCAAATTCACAGAATAAGATAGATATAATTTAGAGTTACCAAATACAAAACGCCAAAAAATTGGGCCAGTAAATGAGCAACTTTTTAAGGAAATATGTGGCCGGAAATACTGGCCGGGCAATATTTCCCTAAATCCAGCAACATTTTCGGCAAGTCTCAGTATTTACGGGCAATGTTGCCGGAATTTTAAGTACTGGCTGGCGTGTTGCTGGTAACGTCGGCCCTGTTTCGAAAATACGAAAACATTGCCGGGCAGTAATAGTTCCTAGACCTCACCTAGAGGTCTCTGCAGTCAATCAGCTGAGTTATCAATTAATATTACACTTCGTTCTCTATGTAAAATTATTCACTATTACACTTATGAATTGATCTAACAAAAAAACTATTGAATTTATCGACGAAGTTCGCTCAATTCCATCATTACGAGACGTGAAGTCGATGGACTATAGATGGTGATCGCCAAGTGAAGAAAGGTGGTTGGCAAGCAATAACCAACAAATTTTGCCTCCGGTTTTTTAAAGAAGTAGCCTACAAAAAGTTTATATCATTGAAATAATAATAAGAAAAATAATTTCTAATTTTCAAAATTAATATTCAACAAATAAAGAGGCCTAACCAGTTCATAATTCAATAAATTTATTTAATCCTTCCACTAAACATACGCATACTTCTCGAAGATGTGCGAAATTGAACAATCGGATACTCTGATTAAATACATAAAAGATTTCTAGAAGTCTCCTATTCTCCAAGAAACTTATGGTGACGGCCATTGCTTTCCTCATCACCGTGTTCTATTTCTCAATCATGGGCGCAGTTTTTTAAGAAAATATTCAAAGTCTCCCTTCGTCATTCTGGTGAAGTTTTTAAATAAGTAATTGCCAATAAATAATTCGTTGCTTAAATTGTGAAGTGTTTCTCGTTTTTTTTAAATAAGGTAGGAACCAGGATCTTCTATTCATGATTTGAAATTATTTAGCACAATAAATGTTGCGCTAATAAGCACTTCATTTTCAGCCATTCTTTTTGTACTACGTGTACGCGGGAAATGCTTGGGCTACACTTCGACCGGAGTATTGCCGGGATGTTGCTGGCAACATATTGCCCGACCATACTTGCCCGCAATACTTTTCCGGGCTATAGTTTCCTAAAATATTGCCGGAAATGTGTAATTTTTGTTGCTCGTTTACGAGATCCTTCAATGGGTGAAGGCACATATTTGTTAGCCATTCGTCCGGGAGAGAAAGAAGTGCTGTAATATATGTTGACTAGACAACGATAACAGACCGAATCAGTGGGCTCGTTGTTTGATCAAGCCTCAGCATCCTGATCTAATCATTTGACTGGCATAAGTGGATGACTTGGTCAGCAATCCGATAACAATTCGCGCATTCTTTTTGTGTTGTTTTGTTGCTGCGTGGCTGTTTCTTTCTTTCAGATAAATGGAGACTTGTTCTCAATAATTGTCCAGCGTCACACTCAGCGCCACTGTTAACAAAAAATTAGACAGCTACCGGGATTGTTTCTCTCAATGTCATGGAAAATTCGTATTTGAGGGAGCTGCCAATCCGGAAACAATATATATATATATATATATATATATATATATATATATATATATATATATATATATATATATGAAAAAAAATACCTCTTTTGGGATTACTCTAAATAACACAAGACAAATACAAATAACTTTGGTATGAAATATTTAAAACATGGTTGCGACTATTTTACAAATTATATTTATCGTCAAACATATTTAGTATACTCAAGTAACTTGAAAAACTGACCTTTCCTGTCAGAATTGAAAAATAATTAAATTTTTAACTTAAAAATACTAAAGAAATGAATGAAAGTTATGTTTATAGCCTTAAGAAATTTTAAAGCCTGGAATTTGATTGTGATAACTTTTTAATATTTATCTACGTTATTTTTAATTGGTTTTAGAAATTTAGGGCTCAAAAATTATTTATAATACCAAATTATATATAAAGTTATAGAAATTTTTATAAAATATCCATTATTTATATAATTTTGAACGGTGCACAAAATATTTGTCTTTCAATGTATGAGCTGTAAGGAAATGGGTTCATGTCTTTATGAACCTTAGGCGTATATTCGCAATTAGGTTAATTAACTGTCAAGTTTAATTTTATTCACGTGACTGTTGACTAACAGCCAATTTACCTTCGATAGTCTTTGTTTTAACGCTCAAAGCCTAGAACTGTTTTTTATTTCCCAGACATATTAACAATTACCAGCTGGTGTTTACGTAGATACGTAACCATATTAAATTTTCGGTAGATATTGTACCCGATCAAAGGTCGCTCACTAAGGATCCAAACAAAGTACATAATTTCATTTATATGATTGATTGTAACTTTCTTTCAGGAGCTGCATTTACGAAACTTGGTGCTGTTCATATTTTAATTAGTATGAGCAGACGGGATTAGTATTTTATCAAAAGATTGTGTATAAAGTTAAAGAAAAAAAATTTCTTTCATGTAACAAAATTTTTATATCCATGAAAGTAAATTCCGAGTATCGATGCCTTGTAATTCTGAAAGATAAGCGATACAATTTGATGCAAAACACCGTCTCGGCTTAATATCTGCAACAAATTTTACTTTATTATAAAATAACTACGAAACGTCTCTTTAAATGACATGTCGTGGTTTACTCTACGATATTATTACTGACGTAATCAAATTAATTCGTGAAAAGGACCAAGGAAATTATTTTAAAAATATTACTTTATCCTGACGACTTTAAAGTAAATTTGAAGCGTGGCATATAATTATGAATATTAGCAAGAAGTAGTTGGTGTAAACATAAGATGGTACAAAAACAATTTTTAGGTTACCAAAAATGACCTAAGCGCTGTTTATTTTGGCTGGTGGTCATTGCACCCGAAACAGTTGCAGCTTTTGAATAATAAAGATAGCCTCTTACAGACAAAAAGGGTAATATAAATACCACACAACGTTTCTGGGATCCTTGTACCTTTAGCCAGGTGCTAAGAAGAGCGTAGAGAAACACAACTGCACTGGTAAGTTGACAAAACTCAAAAGCGACGAAAACGCAACGACAATGAGAGACGAGGGGTAAGCGTAACAATAAGGGAGCAACGACAATGAGAAAAACAGAAGGATTAGCGTAATAATAAGGGATCATAGAAATTATTGAGTTTCATTGTGTCTGTTGGTACATCAATAGCTGTGATGTTTGATTTAATGTGAAGCATCTCTGAAATGTCTATGGAATTGTACCTGGTCAATGTCTAAAATCTAAGCATTTTGCCAATCAAATGTATGTTTAGAATTGATGATATGTTTGGATACTACAGATTGTTTATCAATAGGAGGTTTGATTTTGGATATATGTTCTTTGATACGTGTATTAAGGGAACGTTTTGTTTGCCCTATGTAGCAGGAATTTCAATTAGAGCAAGAGATTTTGTAAACAACACAATGTTTGCGGTAGGTGTCAAGTGGGTGAAAAACAAGTACATAAATTGGAGTTTTTCGGACTTTTAAGAATTTTTTAAGTTGAACCGTCAACTTAATGAGTAGTAAAATATGTATTCACGTGTAAGAGGTTTGCTTTTGCCTTGAATCGCAATGCAACCGTTAGAACAACTACCTGATTAGAGCCCTATAAGCAAACACACTGACCACACTACGTCGCACGCGCGCCTCAGCTGATGCCGACATGAAAGTTCCTAAGAATGAACGCTGAATTATATACCTGTGTTTTTAAATTGAAATTTCTACTATTTCACTCTGACATCACAATACAAATACAAAAACTAATCAATTTCTAATGAAGCTCTCACAGATTCGGAATAATTAATAAATTTAAATAGGTTAAATAATGTTGATTAATTATAACTTAAATTCACTCAGTTTATTTAATTTTTCTAATAAATTAAAAGGTCAAAGATTGAAAATATACTCGTTTCATTTAAAAAAGATTTATATTAGAATGAAACTGACTTATTTCCTTCATCCAGAATTTAAAAAATAATCTAATTAAACTTCTGTACTATTCAATCTGACGTATTCTCTTTTCTTCTTCTTCTAAATAAAATTGGCTGTGTTTGTGTGTGTACGTTATACACATGTGTAAGTTGCGCATATAAATCTCAACGCGTGGAGCAATTTCGATTAAATTTTGTACACGTGTTCCTGTAAGACACGACTATAAACCCTAGGGACGGGGGTGGAAGGGGATAAAATTTTCAAACGGCCGATATTTCAGTCGAATAAGTAACTTTCGGGGTCAATATTTTAACTCCTTTCGGCATTTGAGGGGAGGACCATTGGGGGTCGGGGTGGTGGGTCGTTAAGTAATAATAATACGGAAACAAGCGAGATTGGACTCATGTTCGAGGTAATGGAGGTCACTTAGTTCAATGATGACAACCCGGGCAATGCCGGACACCCATCTTGTACTTTATGAATAGTTAGAATTTATATATTAATGATTGAGGAAAGCAGTACCCATATTTAAATCTACAAAATACATCCCGTAGCATTTTTTCTGGAATTACTAAACTTTCAACATTGTGATTTCAGTTCGTAATTCCTACTAGATGTTGCTAGTTTCAAACTATAACTTTATCGCAAAATATGAATAGAAGATGATAATAATTTGTGTTAATCGAAGTATCATGAGCAGAAAAAACTTTCCGAAGATACCAGAGTTTAATCGATACGCAACGGTAATTTATTTCCGTGCTTTCGTCTTTCGTGAGTTGATTTCATTGTGTTTTGGTACTTTCCAACCGTTTTGTAGTTAATTCCCATGCTTGGATATCTAATTATAATTTCCTGAGCTGAATTGGATTCTGGCACCACACAAATGGTGGTGTTTTGTTATCGGGTAACTGTGAGCGGCCTATCTGATAAACTAAAGCCGACGATGTTTTTCCTATAAAACCAACTGAATGACCGTCGAAATAACTATTGAGCTTAATTTAAATAATGAGATAGTAATGAATTTTTGATACGTTCTGCCTTTTACTTTCAATTTTTGTGTACAATACCAAGCTCTTCCCATTTTGATCGTATCCAGATGGACAGATTATGACGATTTCCTCTTTACATTTATGCTGTTTGATCGTTATCAACCGTTCCATTTTTTGCAGTTACGTTTCAGTATTTACGTTTACGGCTTAAACGGGGTACAAGCTTAATTGCAGTCGACGTAACTAGCACTATCTGTTTCGGGTTAGTTTAATGATTTAAGAGCTGGCGCGAACACGAAGAATGGTTCGTGCCCCACATTGTCTCGCAAAAGCGTTTAGCAGGAACGCAACGCCGGAAAAGCGAATTATCTTGATAACTACGTAGTTAACGCGAGATGGGACCGCTGATTATATCTGCTCTGGACGGTTGCATATAAACTGTGCACGTCAATCAATGGCGACTGCCAACAGCGGATTACTGTTCACGTCGGAAACGGTGAAGCGCGAGAAACGAAAATCTATCGGATTCGGACGGGAATATGATTCCAAACCTCTTTGTGTGCATCGTGATATTTCTGTGATCAGATTTAAATGAAAAATCTTTAACGAGAATTCTGTAATATTATTCAGGTTTAAATTTTTTACATTAATAAGATAGAACTTTTTACTATTCCTAAAGAGATAGAGAATTACTTCATGATGTTGTAAAGTAGAATCGAATATTGATTTTGAAATTAAATCATTTTTAAGAATAAGTGATGAATATATAAATTCGAAAATCTGTTCGAAAAACATAGTTTTTGAATATGAAGATTTACGAAATTAATGTGAATTACGGGTAGGTTAATCAGAATAGTCGAAATGTCGGAAGAAAATATGTTTCTGAGTTTAATCTTCAAGTCTAAATTGTATTAATAAATATTATGTTACTTGATTAAGTGTAAAGAAATCATTTCTATGAACAATTTATTGACATTAAAGCGGTTTATAAAATTTATTTAATTCACATATTTAACTTATGTTCTCTCTAGGGGCAGTCTGTATTATAATTAAACTGATTTAAAATAAAACGATATCAATACAATGATATATATAAATAAATATGTACCAAAACTACGTTTATAAAATATGTTGAAACAAAAGTATATCGACTTTTATTATGCGACCTTATGATGTTTATAACTCACGTAAACCTTCAACTTAGATGAATTATGCATGCGGCGCGGAATGGGAATGAGCTGCTGCGATACCAACGCTTGTGTTATTTGGAGTTTCGATGAAAGTCGCTTACCGAACACTTCAGAATTATTTTCTTGCTATCTTATTGGAAATCGCTCCTCGTTAGTCGCGTGGGCCAATTATTCGTCACCATGGTTACCACCCATACCAGACATGGGCTTCAACTTCTGTGTCGGATGTGGACCATGTCTGGAATGGCCCGAGGACTTGTTTCACTCTAGATATATCCCTGAATCTTAAGTGCTCTCAGGTACTTATTAATAAATATATTACTTTCTTTTGTCGACTTCTAAGCGAATTCATATCACGGGAAATGAATCAATGAAAATTGATCTCCGTACGGAAATTGGCCTCGATTATAATTTCGTGTGGTGTTGGCTAAAATTCACAACTATGCTGACCCTATGTGGCGCCATTATATGTTTTGTCTACAAAAATTCTGGTTCGGCGACATCACTTTTTTTCAATTATTCAGAAATATATGAAGACTAGATGGGTGCCCGGGTTGTCATAATTAAACTCAGCGACATCCATAACCACGGATTTGACTCTAATATCGGTTGTTTTAGCGTTATTTTTAAGTAAAGCCCCTCCAATACTATGCCAACATGGGTTGAAATACACAAGAAAAACACAACTGGGTGCCCGGGTCGTCATAATTAAACTCAGCGACATCCATAGCCACGGATTTGACTCCAATATCGGTTGTTTTTTAGTTATTTTTAAGTAACGCCCCTCCAACCTCATGCCAACATGGGTTGAAAATATACACAAAAAATTTCGGGAGAAACACTATGAATCTCATTGACCCCGAAAATGATTTATTTGACGGAAGTGTCGGATGTTTGAGCACGTTTGAATATTTCCATCCCCATCCCGGGGGGTAAACAGTTTATTTTATTTATTAGATTCGAAACTGAATGTATCTCGCAGCTTCAATTTCAATAATTCTCCGATAATTTGTTCAGTCGTTATATTACGTTGCAACGTTGTAATACATTTATAAATTTGAAACGTGAAATGCTATTAAAATTAGTCGGGTTTTGTCTATAAAATTTCATTTGTATTATTTAAAGTTCTAAGAAGATGACATAAATTTACAAATCAAGAAATTCGGGGGTCCAGTGTTGCGATCCACCTGACCCGTAGTCCATAAGATTGAAAATGTCTTCCATTATCTTTCTTAGTTGAAGCATAGTTTTAGTGTTTGTCTCCGTAGCTGCATATTTCCTTCGCAAAGTAATTGACGGACGCTTCCGTCTGGGCCTCGTCGTGTTCGATAAGCCCCTGCACAAGTAATTGCCCTGATTTTCGTTTTAACGAAGACTGTCGCTAATGAAGAAGGATGACAAAGTCTACTCTCACTCGTTGATAACTTCTCGCTGTAGGTGAAATTTCGGACCAAATAAAGGGACGGCGTTATTAAAATGGTAATAAGGAATGAATGATGAAACGAAGCAGAAATTTCAGCGACGCAGTCAAACGATTCTCCGACGCTCCGACGAATTCTACTTTCCAAAAAGGAAAATTATTGTCATGAAGTGACACTATATTAGAACACAATTTTATGCGCCATAACAGCGACGGAATAACATTATTGAATTGCATGTTTATTTTACCGCTTTTACGTTTGGACGCGACGGTTGAACAAGAAAAATAAACACTGGAAATAATAAAATAACACATGCAGTAAAAATCTGAGGACGAATAAAATTGCGCACTAAAGGATTAAAAATCGTTAACTAAATTTTTGGTCGGTTTACTATTGTATCCTACAGACGAATTAGTTAATGCCGGATACATGCAGTTAATTAGACTAGATTTTATTTTTCGATCGTCGAAATATATTTTAATATTATATATATTCATTATATTATTTCAAAAACAATTTCAATTCACAAAATTTTATTGCTAAAAAATTATGCAACTTTCAGACATATTTATCTGTAATTGAATAACGCTTCAACATTTAATTACCATTAAAAATTTATGAAAAGCCCTTCAATTTATACTAATTAAACATTTACAATGAGAGTTACATATCTTTAACACAATCTTATTTCCAGCGGCGGTTTTTAAGTAGGGTGGTACATCAGCCCGAGTAAGAATAATTATGAAAAGAATTAATAATACAACAGAGTTCGATAATGTTACCAATACTCTGCTGCAAATCATCCATAATACATTTCTAATTCTGCCTATATAATTTCCAACAGTGTCAAATTTTTAAAAGCTAAATAATTTAACTCCACAACTTTTTTATACGAAAGTATATAACATACATATTTAAATAAAATTTACTTTAGGATCCAACCACACATGTTTGGAGTATTTTATACAAGGTAGAGTGGTATATTTTTATGTATAAAGCAATTATTTGAAATTCCGCCCCTTAAATTCTTTTTTTTTTATAGAAAATAATCTTTGATTGTGATTGTTTTAAAATACTGCGCAAATTGTACGAATACTATTTTTGTTTTGAAAATGTAAACTATTTTAAAATAACATTATTAATTACTAAATGGCTTAAATTTATTTTGATTTAGATCTTATGCCGCCTGATGCATCTGTATCATAGCATGGCACGGTCTAGTTTTGAATGGTCGACAGCTCAGAAAGTAGCTCTTTTTTGTAGAGCTTGACGTGTTGTGTAGGGAGGGGGGGGGAGGGGGGGAAGGGGAAGGTTATCGGAATGCCGCGTTGCTAAGTTTTTCATTCCATTAGTGAGATTCGTGTCGTGGGAAGCACAGAGATAGCCAGCTGGCTGCATTAGCGGGAGCGAGTGAGCTCCAAGAAGGGTAGGTTAGAAAACCTCACTATTAAAACATGATTATTATAGAGGTTTTTAAAATTGCGAAAAAAATATTTCTAAATTTATTTATGTCCTGCGGCACATGAGAACATGAACCGGCCGCCATTGTATTTAGATTTTGGCGGTCGACATTACATGTTAACAATATTGAACACTCCAGTTTAATATAGCCATCAGCGTAATCGTGAATTTATTTTCATAACAGTTATAAAATCCCAAACTTTGTGATTTTCATGTCTGACTGACAGACGTTGACTAGGCGAATATCGTATTTTTTTGTGGGAATATTTTCAACAATGCACACTAACAAAAAGATACGGAACGATTATTGGTATGAATCTTTTTCTGTTGTCTCGTCTCTAAAATGTAAATTATGTTCGTGAATCAAATGAGTTCACTCAGGTGTCTTTAATAAACGTTTCACGGAGAGGTAAAAATCAGCCAGTTCAGTTCTTTGTCATTTAATATGAATTCTGTAATTATTATATGAAAATCTTTACAATTGTTTAATGTGTAATCCTTTCGTTAACAATATGAGAAACTAATGTTGGGTAGACAGTAAGCAATGACTTAGTGCATAAAGTGAAACAGTCTGGAATTTAAAATTTGATTTAAATTTCCTTTTTCATAGTAAGTAAGTTTCACAAGGATCCAACGTGTTAGTTAATAACCATTGTTCCTAATTTTTTTGTAGTGAATATATTGTATAATGTCATAAAAAAGTTTCTTGCTCAGACGACTTGTACATAAACCATCTTTCAGAGCTGAGACTACTCTCATACAAACGTATTGAGTATGGTCAATTAATTGTTTTTTTTTATCGAGTTGAACAGAGTGGAGGCATGTGTCTGGAATCATGTCTCGTTGAGTAGTCTCACGCCTCTACAACTCTTATGAAAGACGGCCAAGGGGAAAAACAGGCATCCTCTTCAAGACAGAATGCTTATGACGCTGCAAAGTTTTTATAAAGATCGGTCAAGGTCTACTGCATTGTTCATATATTATGACTACTCATCTTTTAAATGAGCAGATACACGCCAGAAGTATTTATATAATTCCATCTAATTTAACTTTCTCACCCGCCGTCTCTTACACTATTACCTGATATATACATTTCCGAGTATTATTCTATTAAATTTGTCCACAGTGACTTGCTGTAAACCCATATAGTTAATGTCCATATCCCAACAATCCAATGACTGTTATTTTGGTATTTATGATATCGTTCAGTAATCGTATTAACTATCTTTTCTTATCTCAATGGGTCGTATCCAATGCCATTTTCCTCATGCGTCGTCACTTCTGTAATTCTTGTCTTATTTTTGATTATGTCACTAATAATTAGTTATTTTATAATATTCGTCAAAATTTCTCACAGCATATTTCTTCCCTTTCATTTTGCGCGGAATCGTACAAATTCTCGGTCGTGTTTCTGAATTGTGAATAGCTTGTGTGTCATTTGTCATTTATTATCCTATAATATAATTCAATTTAATCTTTAATTGGCTCTATCCTTAATTAAGTCTCTTTATTGTTATCGTTGTACAGTCGCATAAAACATCCTCACAGAAATTTACGTCTCCCACATTTCTAATATCTGGTTTCCTTATTGCTTGAAACTCATTTTACGAGTGGCTTACCCTTAGCTTGTGTAATGAAATAAATATTACTTAAATAATCCTGAATATAAGTTGGTAGTGTTAAAACGTTTTGGAAAACATTGAAGCAAGGAAATATATTGTGTTCAGTACAGGATTTGTTGTAAGTTAAAAATCTCATCAGTAATAGTTACCGGATGTGTAAGAAGACCTTTCCGATGTCTGTATATTCCATTCGTGAGAATATTATGAATGTTTTTAACAATAATAGCAGCGTTACGCCAGTTCGATTCCAATGAGAAGATTCCTCCTTACGACAATACTCCCCTGCAACTGCACGTTTCCTACTACTTCCTATATCTCACGACATTCTTTTGGTTTATCTTTCCGTTTCATGCTTTATGGGATCAGAAATACATGCCATATACATTCTTGTTTGTCACGCTTATTTTGTTCTCTATCCAGAAGAAAACGGTCGGACTTATCACGATTGACATTTTTTGTTTGTTATATAGATTCGTAGTACGTTTTTAGCTTTATAAAATTGCACTCCGCTATCACGAAACTAAATGGCCAACATTCCGAATTTTACTGCTTGTGAAAGTTTGTTTCATCAATTATTAGAAAAATAAAGGTGTTAAAATATTTGTAAATAAACTTATGTAAATAATTGTAAACAAAATATTTCTAGTCAAGAGTCGGCGAAAAGCTAATTGTGGTTAGAGCCAATGATTAAGAAGAAGTAATACATCAAAAACACTTTATACTGCGACAAAGTGTTACAAGTAACGGTTCAAAGAGAAAATAGACTCAGATAATAATATATGAATAGTAGAGATTTTTGGGGGGGCCGAACCTAATGCCATCGTTAATATGCGTGCATGCTTTCATTTCCGTATGAATGAAAAGAAGCTATATAAATTCTGTATCTGATAAGCTGTTCAGCTCTGTTCGGACGCGACTTTGAGTCCGGCACATTACCACAAAGCCAAAAGTTTGTTGTAAAACACTCAAACCAAAAGCGTATTTAATATTTGTGCGAAAAAAAAAAATCTGTCGCACGCAAGATAAATGAGACAGCCCATTTAACACGTCTCATCTCTGAGTCTAAATAAATTCCACCGTTTTTGTTGAAGTTTCTGTGGCTTTGCCTCCCCCTTTGCAAGCTTCGTAACCGGAAGCGCGATAAGTCGCCGAAATGGCGTCGCTCTCAGGACGAGCCTTCACCACCTCGACCCCGTTTATGTGCCATAAAACAGTAAGGGGCAGACGTTAGCTCTTCCAAGACCCTCCACACGCAATGCCACAATCGCTTCCGCCTTTATCCCTCTGAAAGACTCATTACCACACATCGCGTCATCAGAAAACGCCACTGAAATACGAGACAGTTGAAACTTTTGCCTAGAGACGAGATACTTGTTCAAATATTAGAACTTTACTGCGTACTTAATTTATACTTTTATGGACTAAAACAATTATTTAATTATACCTGTATCTATATTTTGCGCTAATTTATTAACAACTTACACGTAATCTATTTCAAAATAATCCCATTGTTTCGAAAACATTTACACTACATTTATTAAAACCTATAAAATAAATGTTATCTTTTTTTATTGATATCCCAGGATTCCATGAGTACCAATATTTCTGTAGGATAAATCTTTCTATAATCGGATTTACTTTGTATTTAGGAACAAAAAATTAACGACTACTGAATTTGAAACTTTGACTGGGCCTCATTAAATAACTTCATATTTTTAGAATGTACTGGATAGCGTAATTTAATCTTTTTTCTGACTTTATAAAAAGATTAAAAATGCTAAAATTTCGTTAATAACGATTATTATTCGCAGAATTCGCGATCATTTTTGACGGAACAAGTGGCTCCCGCGTGAATACCTTTTGGAATAGAATTGAAAATCATTAAATGAAAACAATAGAGCTGTATTTATGAATACTATTTTATTTTAAGCTCTAAAGAGCGTAATACTGAAACTCTACTTTTCTACCTTATTGAATAGTAACCAAAATGCTAGATATTAGTTATATTGTGATTATAGTATAACTAGCTGGGTGCCCAGCGTAGCCGGGTTGTCATATATTCATAGCCAGCGCCTTGACTCCAATCTCTATTCTTTTTGCGAATTTTTTATGTAATGCACCTACTCCCCAATCTCTAAAGGTGATAACCTCCCATGCCAAAATAGGTTGAAATTATACTCAAACAACTACAGTATAAATACAAGCAATTTTATTGACGCTGAAAAGTATTTATTTCACGCAAATATCGGCCGTTTAACAAGTTTGAAAATTTCCACCCCCGTGATCCACACTCCAGGGAGTTAAACGGCAAGATGAATGTCATAATTAATTTCAACGACAGCCACAACCCCGGATTAGACTCTAGTCTCGGCTGTATTTACGTTATTTTCGTGTAACGCACCTCCGTTCCCACCACTAAGGATGGTTTCGTACTTTGCCGAAAGGAGTTGAAATAATATACAAAAAAACACAGAAAGAAAAATTATCAATCTCATTGACCCAGAATAATATTAATCTAACGCAAATATCGGCCGATTTAGCATGTTTAAAAATTTACACTCCCTACTACCCCCGACCCTGGGGGTGGCAGACATGTCTTAACCCAACAGTGTCTGTTTCCTGTTCGAAAGGAACACGTGTAGAAAATTTGGTCGAAATTGCTCCACGCGTTTAAATTTGTATGCTGATCATAAACACTCACGTACATACACACATATACAGGAAATTTTATTTATTAAAAGAAGTTTAATAATTTTAAGCAATTCACCTCAACTGGTATTATGCAGTATGGTTTTTTAAAAGTCGCGTCAACTTATGATTTTCTTGGTGTAACTAAGGAATTTCGTTGGAAAAAGGTTTTTTCGCCGTAGAAACTTTTCGCTGGGATTTAACGGGGTGAATATTTAAGAATCAAAACGTTTCGGCGACGTTACTAAAACTTCCAACTGGTCGGAACCACAATAAAAGCGTCTGCAAAATGATTCTAACAATCTCATGGTTTACGATAAGGTCGTTAAATTTAACGAAAGACAACATTTTGAATAATAATGAATGGTTACTTCGTGACTACGGTTTTAATTTCTTCTTCTTTCCAGGGGACAATCTCAGAACGTATTAAATACTCAGAATCACCCGTTCTTCTGAGATACCAGAATAAGAAAAGAGTAACAGCAACTAAGAAACCACCTTTAGTATTCTGATTGGTATAAAAAGATTTTTAGACATAAAAATTCTTGGTTTAAAAAAATTGCTTCTCCTTCAGGAGAAGAATTTATTATTTACAGTAATACGATAAAACGAACAAGCGAAACGGATCGTTGTGCTGTATGTATTTTTTTAATACTCCCATTTTCCGTAATGCCTGGCAACACTTCTTTATTTCGTTTGATACGGGAGCAAGCGGGACACAAATGGCGCAGTAGTTTCCGCTTTACGTTAGAGATAAAGCTAATTTTAAAAATAACAAATGCCTTATTAGAAGGCCTATCTGGCAAGGGCAGGACAATTTTCGTGTTCATAAAGCTTCGGATGTACGATAAAGACCTCGGAGGGAGGGTCTAATGAGGATCGAGTCACGTTATGCAAATACCGCGTAAGAGCATGCGTTTCGTGCATTAAGCAGCGCCGCGGAACCTTTCAAAGGGAAGTCTGGGATGAACCCAGTCGTGAGCGTTGTAGCAAGCCTACTAGTAGGTTCCAAATAGAGTCAAGAAAGCATCATGATCACCTTTCTCCGAAATCTATCGGGGAAACGGATCTGGAAATCGAACCTCGCCGAACGTACGGATTATAACGATTTGTCAACGAAATAATCCTTTTGGTAATAAATTTACGTTTCAAATATGGAACGCGCTGTCTTCCTCTACGTGATTATCCTTTATTTAGGAAGTTTCAAGTGTGATGGAAATTCTCAGTTACCAATTTTTCTCCATAAATGACGTACACACTTGACGAGGGTCTTGATAAATAAAAGACTGCTGTTTAAATATAGATCCTTTTTAATTTAGGTATGAAACTATTTAAATTTCTTGTGATATTCCTGGTGTAGTTACTCAGAAGACACGTTTCAGTCTCTGAAACACAGTTTTATTCTTCTTTTTTCAAAAACGTGGTCAATATTTAAGACAACCTACGCCAGTAAATATTTATATCTAATTAATTCGTTACTACAACTGTTCTGAAAGAAGGCAATGTGCCGTTACTGTTCAAATATACATGTATGTGTTTTATAGTTGACATTTGACGTTTCATTGTCTGTTAAAAATCGATAGACCTATTTTTTAAATAAAGTTAAATCATATAGAAAAAATTCGAAGTAATTCATGTATGGTATGTGATTAAAACTAAAATAGTCCCACATTATAATTTATTTGTAAATAAAGACAGATTCATAACACCTTGAACTTTTTCATTCGGGCAAACTCGCGTTAGTCAGACTTGAATGTTTTCATATAATAAAAAGACCTTTTGTGTACTCAAATGCAGGCACGTGGAATGAAACAAGAATAATAGTTAGAGAGTTCCGAAAATACGTATTGGAAAAACGAAACGTAATGGTGCACTAATTCCCAGGAATAGACTCAGCACTTTCAGTGACTTTTTAAGGTGGTGACAGTTTCCCGTGAAGTCAGAATTTGCTTTATCTACAAACAATTCCTGTTTACACGAAATGCTGTGTATGAGGAGATGCCGTAATTTGTTTCTTTCATGTCGAAGTCCGTGGTAGCTTTTGTAAATATAAATTTTACTGTAATTTTCCGGAAGATAAGTGTATAAAACATAATACTGCTCAGTAAACGTAGGAAGAGAAAAAGGCGAGACTCTCTGTTTGAACGCAGCTCAGTGACGTTGAGGCTATTATATTTATAATTAATAGACGGATTCACACCCTTTCTTTTAATCTGCATTATCTGTTACTTAGGCTACCTTAGTCCGGTATTTATAACGGGCCGTTGATACTAGTATTTTAAACGAGCATCTAATATTCAAGATCAATGTGTAAGACTTGACCGTCATCAATCGAGTGAGACCAAGTAGTGAGGAAAATGGGCGTACCTCGATGCGACAGTACATAGTCTCTTGCTATATCGGGTTTCCGACAACACTGAGGGAATGATAGTGGTCTCATTAGGGATCAGAGAAGGTATTATAACAATTATGGTCCAATAGTGTTGGCTACATATTTATACGGTTAAGTTTTTGGGCGGAGAGCCTCTTCCACCATCAGAAAAAGAAAATGTCCGACCGGAAACAGCAACACGTGTTCCCCTCCTTCCCACCCACGACAGTAACTTACGAGTTTCTTCGTAAAAAGTGGTGTCTGGCTTTCTTCTGTCATGTCCTCGCTGCTAGACACTCGCTGTATGTTTTCCAGTCGGGTCTAAATGGCATTAGCAATTATGCAGAGATAAAGGGAGACGGTATTTAAACTTCCTCTTTAAGTGTCAGAAACAACAATTAGGATATGTAAGGTTTAGAATGTATCGTGTTGAAAGATTGAAAGGCCTTGCCAATATTTTTTTAATGAATAAAAAATAAATTTAATTGTATGTTAAACGTCGTCAGCTCTGAATATGCTTATAAAAGGAGGTCTTGAATGTGAAGAAAAAACGACCAGAAACAGAATCCAACTTATTTGACGGACGCTTGGAAAAATCACAAGGACCGAGGCTTTGGAGGTTGCCATGGAAACTAACTAGAGCACCGATCCCGGCGCTGGGAATTAAACCTCAGGTTTGCGACAGTTGTTCATGCATCATATTTTTATCTGAAACATGTAAAGCGTCATATAATTCTTACTATCGCGATCTCTTTGAAAAATATCTCAATTAAAGCAGAGTCGTATCATAAAAACTGTCCGTATTGTCGTTTTTCGCTCATTACGTGTAGGTAACTACAAAATTATCGTGGTTCTTTTGTTAAGTCACACCCGTAACGCAGTATCAGCGTTCAGCCGCTGAAACTGAAATATTTAAACACCGAACATTTAAAATCTACCTGAGCTCTGATTCAAAGAACTTTTTTTTTAGGGCTACAGGCTATATGAGGGTAATCCAATTTGGGCAACTCCTCTTTAATAGCATAGGAAGGGATTTGAAAGGGGGGATGCGGAAGGGTAGAGGAAGGTAGCCAAGGGTTAACTAGGGCCCCCGGGCTATAGTTTAAGGATCCTACCCGGCATTCTCCTAAGGAAATGCAGGGAAAACCCTAGAAAAACCTGCATTAGGTAGGTCGGGCATTGGGTACTTGTCCCACGGCCTTCCTATAGCGGGAGAGGAGTTTGCTGTGGGGACGTAGCATTCCCTTCTCCGTGCCTCGACCCGTTTAGGAGGCAGCTGGCCGACTATTCCAATAGGAATAGCAGACAACTCTTACCGTATGCCCAAGGTCTGTGACCCCGGAACATACACCTCTCAGAACAGGCCGAGGTGCCTCGACTTGTGGGAACCTTAGTTCAAAAACGGAGAGGAAAAGGCATACCCAAAGGTAGCCCCTTCGTATCTCTCCTAAAAGGTTCTGCCTGCGAGAGAACATCCCCCGCAGGTATTGCCTGCGAGAGAATATCCCTCACAGACTCTTCTATTCAAAGAACTTTTTAACCGAAGAGATTTAAATAACAACGGTCTGGAAACAATGAGGAGTGGTTACGACGCTTTATTACCATCTGCAGATTACGGTAATTCACTGTATCTAATTTTGAGCTATTGTAACGCTATCTCAAAGTCATATCTACAACACAAGTCGTAACTGTAGCAGTCCCTTCATTGTAAGTCCATATACTGGGTTAATTATCGCCCATTCTCTATGTTTGGTCGTTAAAACTGAAGTGTTGATCCAGTATCTGTGCAGTAGACACAACGACGTAACAGAACCGAGAATAGTTTATGACCAGAAGGGGAGGAGCTTCTTTATCATATGTACCGAGTAATATGAAACGAACAACCAGGAATTGATTTGAGTCTAAATACAAACTCTTATATTTAATGAGTTTATATTTACAATTGAAGTAAATCTTGATTTATTGTAGGAAAGCTTAATATATATACATATACTGTTGCTGATAAATAAAAAAAGTTTCGTAAGAAATCTTAAACTTATCGAGCAAATTAAACTTATCTTGGTACATGCACGTGACTTACAATGAATGAACAAACATTGTGGGCGCGAAGATAGCAATACCACCCTTAGTGGTCGGAGTGAGAGGAGGTAGCTTTTAAAAATAATGCAGAAATGATAGATATAAGTGTCAAATTAATAGTTTTCGGGAACACTGAGATTAAAAGTGTCACACTCGATGTAGTTAAAGTATTCTTTCAACCAATAACTTGATGTGAAATCCATAGAGATGAAATTATGCGAAAAAGACAGAAACCGGTTATAAATGTTGCTAAGTAAATTTTTTATATTAACCATGTCAGTTAATTTCAAGATTCGGCACAGATGTGTGTGCGTATGTGTGTGAAGGGGAAATATGGTAAAATTGGTTCATATTAGAGAAAATGTTAATTATAAAATAATCAAGAGAACAAAAATTGGCTTTCAATTTTGAGTTTTGTAGTTCACTTAGTTGGTTAGCGTCATTTACCATCTAAGTTTATGTTCACCACCCGCCGGTATCGCGTGGACAATGAGTTAAAAAAGTAAAAAACGGTAAGTTTTAGTGTATAATCCATTGTTATCATTCATATGATCAGTGACGATCCCGATGCCGTTAAAGCCACGGGATCAACCATAGGCGGCATGTTTCCGGGTGAAAATAAATTAATAATAAAATATTCGATAATAGAAACAGTTATTGACGTATTAGTACATTTTCCGGATTAATTTAAATAAATACTCCGGAAAAAGCAGCTAGTTATTTAAAGGAATAAAATAATACTTACATTTCGTCATTTCTCAGAGTTGAGTGGTTTTTGTTTATTTTTACCTTTCATACATTACAGTGGGTCAGACGCCGAAGTAAGTTAAATTGATGTCAGTATGTATTTTTTAATTTACTTTTCACACATGTAAATGATCTTTAAAGATATATCAATATAAAATGTCGATCAGCCCTATCGCAATTAAATGGTTGACGCTTATAAACATTAATTTATTACATTTTTATAAGAAAATGGTCTGACTCAATAAATAAAACTTTTTCGTTGTACTATTGAGCTGTAAGTCGGGTTTTAATTACATCTGCCATCTTTAAAATAAATGGCGAACGATCTAAAACTATCGAAAAAAGCATTTCCGGGTTAATAACCAGTTTAAACATTTATTAATATTCAATGTTTGTATCTGTAAATGCAACACAAGTAACCGCAATCCACATGATGACGATGGAAGAGTATGCGATCTAAACTTTGTGTATTAACAAATATTTTATCACGTTAGAAACCTCAGAATGATTTAATTTATAATTTACACCGGTAAAGTCATTGATCTCTTATGATCTAAAACAGTATCATCTTGAACAATATATATATTATTTACAGAAAAAATTGCTGCATTGCCGTTAGTAATATGTCGATTTTTTTTTAAAAAAATTATTGATGTAGTTATTCGAGTTCTCGGAGTGAAGGAACCAGAAATGAAGTAACATTTCTCATTTTTTCGATTATTGTTGGTTATATTTCGACTAAGAAATCTGCCGTTCACGATTATGTGAATTTTGACGTTGGAAGCATTTATAGCTCTGACCGTATCATCTTAATCGTATTTTTTCCTCTTGATATTAATTTGAAGTTTCTGAGTAACAAATACGAGGTTCAAGTGTAAAAACACTTTGTCGAACGGAAAAAAACGTCCAGTTATGTTCGCGTCCGGATAAATTTCCTTTGCTATAAAATTACCGCCTAATTTTTTTTTCTCACCCGGAGTTATTCAGAGGATACAGACTCCATATTTCAGTCATAATTTTGAACGCCTCTATGAACCATTCACAGCGTGAATAAAATTTGTGGCCATAAAATGTTATTGCCATCATCGCCTCTGAAAAAGGAAATGCATAACTTTATTTGGACCTTTGAGGTAGCCATCACGAAAATAATTAACTTATCGTTTCATTATGAGAGGTGCTTAAGCCGTTACAGTTTTAAGACCTTCCTCCAAAAAAGTTATTTGGAATCTGAAAAGTAATACCCGACGAGGTCACACTTAAAATATTCCGTTTAATTAAGAGAGGAGAGAATGCCTTTTGAATCTTAGTTGACCTTAACGGCTGCCAAACTCAGAAGTAATTTGATACTTTCTGGGCTCAGGAATGCATTGCCGCGGGCCCTGAAACGTTTCTTCAGAAAACCGTAACGATTAAATAATTTTATGAGAAAAAATTAAGGGGATTTTACAATGTTTTATAGTTTGTCAAATATACGTAATAAATATCATTGATGTGTATTAAACTAGAAAAGCTTTGGATTGGCGGAAGCTCACTTGTGTCACAGTACCGAGAGGAATTAGTGACCTTTTAACACGGGTAAATACTATAAAGTTTCTGAACTCACTGGAGTATTATGTCAGTAGGAGGAATACAGAAATCATCATAGTGGTAATATCTTTGTAACAACAAACCTGGCTGCAGGACAATTGCTCTCATCACAGGATACATAAATAATGTGATACAATCCTTTGGAAATAAAATTAGCTGCCTTTATAATATAAATAAAATGGTATGAATGATGAAAATTATTTTTCAAACAACTATGGAAGTGTATTAAAATTATAACATTGTTAATTTTATTTATGATTTGAAATTTTATTAAGAATTGTTTTCATTAAATGAATTTAACTAGCGCTACTTCTAATAATTAATTAGGTCTCCTATTGTGTGTATAAAATTCTATGTTACAAAACTTTTTTTCGTCTTAAAAGGTAGGGTTATATATATGTATATATCGCATACCACTTTTATTCATAAAACGTACTCGGTATCCCGTGGTGAACATTTATAAGCTTGTTAGCATATATTCTAAAGGTTCTTCCTGTATGACGTGCTCATCGCGACATTACGTCGCGAATTCGCACGTGACATACAATGTGATAGTTTCAAGGGCAGCGAACGGCAAAAATACCGTACGTGAGCGAACAAGTCTTTAGAAGACGGCGTAGCAAACCCCCCGGAAAAGAAATTTGAATTTTTCAGAATTTTGAAATGGCACAGTTCATAAACACAGGAAAACCGGTAATTTTATTAGTGGCTTCGGTGCACGACTACACGACTAGTTAAAGGGATATAAAGTGATAGACAAAAAAATTCAAGCAACCGACAGTGACACGTATATTTTTTAAATATAAATAAAGAGAGAAAGTTGTACAGATGTTACAATGGGTCGCCGTAAGGAAACTTTACAAGCTGATCCTCTAAGCTACCGACCACGTGTTGCGGGGTGACGGAATCAGGTTAAATCACATGAACCCTTACGCCACCGATCACGAAATTTCGGAACCTAATGCAGATGACATCACAGTTTATTTTTCAGACAGATGAGTCTAACGAGTGTCATTGCTCAAAATAATAACTTACAACATTCACTTCTTCTTTTTAAAAATTCTATTAGCCGATGAATAAATATTGTTTTGAAATATTCTAAATATTATAAGATATCTCCTAATAAATAAAAATGACTGTATATGTTCCGCACACAAATCTACTCCCGTTGAGCAAATTTTACCAAAATTTCTACACGTATTCCCTTCGAACCGGAAACTAACAAACTTTTCAATTATGCTAAAACGGCCGATATATGCATTGAATAAATATTTTTTGTGGCTAATAAGATTGGTAGTGTTTCTCCGTTCGTTTTTTGTGCCAAATGTTAGCATTTTATGGCTTTGGAAGAGATGAATATCAGGGAGGTACAGTAAAAATAACACCAAAACAATCCAGACTGGGGACGAATCCGGTTCTATGGAGGTAGCTAGTTTAATTATGACATTCTACATGTCGGCTATGTTATAGTTCTGCCCCTAGAAGCGGGCGTGGAAGGGGAAAACAATGTTCCGCGTACAATATTAAACACGTGCTGCGAATTATATACAAAGTTGGTACAAATAATACTTACGATACGAAACAAACACCCTAACACACCCCTATCACATATAAAGGGAGGTTGGGATTTTAAAGGTATATTAACTACCAGGAGTATTTTGGACTTATAAAGTACCTGTCTTTTTTGACCCTCTGAAGGTGTGTGGAGTATTTTTGACACTTTTAGAGTAAGGAGAGTGTTTTTGGATATTTTCAGGTGCCGGGATTATTTTTATCTCTTTTAAGATATTGGCAGTGTTTTGACTCCCTTAAGATAATGGGAGTAGTTTTTACGCTATTAGGGTTCGGAGATTCTTTGACTCTCTTAAGGTAATGGAAGTATTTTTGGTTTTCTTAAACGATCATTTATGTTTTTCGTAGTTAATCGGGAGTGTTTTTAAGTGTCTTAAGGAACCTAAAGTAATTTTGACTCTGTTACGGTACGGTAAATAATTTTTATGACTAACTGTCTACTGTAGAATTAAATTCCCGGGAAACGTCAGGCACACAGCTGGCGTTGTAAATAAAAAGCAAGTCCAGTTAAAAAATTTCATTAGTAGTTATTACATATATGAAGACCCAATTTGGGCTTTATTGTATTTATTAGCTGAAAATTATTACTGATATTCAATTGTTTGTAAGGTTAGTATATAATAATTCAAAACTTGTATATGCATTCATGAGGAATTTTCAAGTAGGGAATTTAAAGAAAAAGAATAAACCATAAGAAGAAGCTATCCAAAATTCATCAGGGATCAAGTACTGTTAATTAATTCATAACGCTTAATTTTTTCAAATTTATTTTTAATGATGTTATACAGACTCGATAGCGACTTACATATATTGACAATTTTACTATATCTATGGTGATTCAGATATTTTTGATATTGAGTCTTATTGTCAATGTAGATTAAATGATTGATAAAATTTTTATTGAAAGGAAAACTAACTGCTTTCTCTTATTTGGTATGGTTTACGGTGATAAAACTTTAGGTCTATTTAATCCCTATCGATCAGAGTAATATGTTCTAGTTCGGCAAATCAGTAGTTAATCTTCAAATAAAATATATTTATTGACATGTAAGTGATAATTCAATGCAAATTAGAGTATGTTTTAATCGTGAAGGGCAGATTATGTTATTGAACAGTTTCTGAGTCGCATGATCAAGTCTACTCCGCAAACCCGGGCAACAACGCTTCACTTTGATGCGAGATCTTTCCCATGAGATGGCATTTGGTCGCTTGTTTGTTAACAGGGGAAGTTGTCAGCGTTCTCCCATGAAGTGCAGAGTTCTGGAGTGTGTGAGCTCCAACAAATACGGACTCCGGTCTTCCCCCGCCCAAACACTTAGCTCGACCACGTCCGCTCAATTAAAATGCAACGAAATAAAGCGACGCCAGCGTGGATTTGTTAGGACCGGCTAAAACACCATTAAACTTTTTAATTAGAATACCTGGCACATATTTTTTCTCGCAGCTTAACATGTAATTACAGTTTCCTAATGAAAATCGTGAGTGTTCAACAGTGTCTTTGAGGCGAGTGGTCGACGATGGAAATTACCCTGCTTGATCTGTTTTATGCTGGGATGCGAATACTGAAGTCAGGAAGCTGAGGTTGTTACGTATTGTTCGTATGAACAAGGACATCCCTCCAGAGACATCTGTATCCTGTCAGATTACTTGAATGAAAGAGGGTTATTGTTCGCACGTGCCTGGATTCCCCTATCAGTCTTACAGATGATATTGGATTCTATAATATAATCAATTTCTGTATGACCGTATATAATTTACATTTTTCAAATAAACCAATAGCAAGGTTTTGATATGCAATTGGCACCTCTCAAGAAAATTAAATTGTACTAGGGATGAGCAGGGTAAGGGGGAGACCAAAATCATGTTTCCTGGATTCCTTATTAAAAAGCAGCTTGAAGAACAAAGCGAGGAGGAGCCGAAAAGCAGGGAGAGACATGAACAACCATCGGAAACAATTAAATACTTTAACTTAAAGTTGTATAAAAATACTCTGTGACAAACTTTTTGGATATGCTTTTTCTGTATCAAACTATGTATCTTTATTTTCTTAGAAATATAAACTACAGGAGCTTTTGGCGTTTGACATAATCATCTGTTTTTTGAAAAAACTTCAATTATACATACATAATTCTACATACAGGTTTAGAGTTGCGTCAACAAAATTGTTCTTGGCAACCGTACATGATTAAATTAAAAACATATATTTAAACATTTTCATGATCTTAGAATAGATAGTTAAGAACTGTAAAGGATTATATTTCTTGTGACTGCGATGAACTGGAGCAGTGAGTGACAATTATTATTTTTTTTCATTATATCACATACATTATCATTAGTATTTTCATACCTGTCAACTATCGTAAAACGTCTTCAATTACTTTTATCAAGAACATTTCGTCAATTTTTTTCTTGTTCATATTCATAACATAGTATATGTTTACGTCTGTCAATGTATCTGGTTAGTCAATTTCTCATACTTCAAACTTTTTCTTTGATTTACGATAATCAACTTAATATTTTCTGGCACATACATTTTTCATTACATTATTTTACAATTTTCATTAACTTTTATCTTCTAAAGGTCTTTCAAAGCCTACTTATTCTAACATATAATGCAAATACCACATTTTTCACCACTTAATTTAAATTTTACACGTATACTGTTACCCTTTTCCGATTCTTTTAATTTTTTCGATTATACTGGCATATTACCCGCATCCGTTCTTTTATTCACAAGTTCTTCTAAATGCTCTTGAATATATAATATTCGTAATTGTAAATTAATATATTTTGATTTTACTACCAATATAGGAAATTAAAGCATTTTTATAATTTATTTAACATTTGTATTGTCAGCATATTATAGTGTTCCTGTCGTTGTTGGCAACAGTCAGCGTTGTGGAGTTTTTCAGACGTATTATTGTCGACAATGTTTGAAGTTGAAACCTTTGACGTGAGAACAAGTCAGTCTGCAATGGGAGCTGCCCAGTAGCGGTTATGACGACAATTGGAACTTAAACAGTAAAGTGCAGTCTGCGATATGAACTGAGACAGTAAAGTTGAGTCGGCCCTGGGTAAAGACCGAGAGCGGTCAAGAGTTTTTCCTTGTGGACTGAAAACTAGGCAAGGCTTAGACTCCAAGACGTGGCTGATAGATTTTGGATGAAAAGGTTGTAGAAGGAACATTGCAGACGTGTCCATTAGTCAGTTTGACCGGAAAAATGGCAAAGTAAACGTAAAGTTTTGTTATATGGTTTTGCAAAAAATATATAACTCAGAGGCGATTTAAAACTGATCGGTTTACCAGCTAAAACATTCTGTAGGACTTCATTGTCTGTGTCTTATAGATTTTTCCTATTGTAATATTTCTCATGTAAATTAATATTTTGTTCTATAAATTTTATTATTAATTGCTTGTTTCCTATTACTTTTTGAAGCTTGTTTATATATTTAATTTGTATACTACAATATATATGTATATTTATAAATATATATAAATAAGAAAAACACTATGTTTTATACTCTATGTCCTGATATAGCCATTGTCGGATTTATTATGGTTCCAGGACACGGCGTATTCACGTTAAAAGTAGCATTGGAAATAAATCTGTTGCTATCTTTTAGAAGCCACTTTCTCCTGCCGACCGTGGGTTATTTTTTTAAGTCTAATTTTGGCCGCCGATGTTTCAAATCGGTAATAGTCTAATAACAGCGTGAAATAAGAAAATAATCACTGTTTAGTTCTTTGCAAATTCAATGAGATGCGAAAACATTTTTTCCTTTGGCTGAACGGTTTTTTCACTCGCACTTTCACCAACCCACTGTTTTACTTGTCGTTTTGTCAACGGGGGTGTAATGCGGTATCCGCGTTACTACGCCAGGAGGGCTATTTTATAATAGACTTTCTCGTGCTTTTTTCGTTTGGACTCAACAAAAGCTGCGTTCGTGGCGTACTCAGCACTTTTTCGCGTGCATAACGTACTGGGGTATATTATGCACCCGATCACACCAGATGGCTATCATCTCAAGAGTCTCACGATGCATGAATTTAATCGACAGTTTCTTCAGACGGGACCGCAATCGGGTGTCCCTGAACGTGCACGTCTTTAACATCGATCGTAACCATTTATGCAGGAATAAATTATCTTGAGTTCCTCAGCGTATTTTGTATCTGGGCCGCAGACAACGTATACATACAAAAATCTTTTTATGACTACACTCTAACACGTCTTTGTTCACGTCTTTGAAACATTTTACATTGTTCGGTTACCTACAAAAAATATGAAATGTTGAATAAAAACACGACACTTGTCACCGCTCATTTCGTTTATAAAAAATATTAGAATTATCATTCTACCTACTACATGTGTATGTGTTGGTGTTATGCTGCTAGTTCCTTATGATTAAGGCATAGGGTATTAAGTCAAAAAGCGGATTGTATAACGATATAACAATATTTTCGTGTCAGAAAATTCATTAGTTTTTTCAATGACCATTTTCCTGCCACTTAACCACGCCAAATTAATTATTTTGTTTTTAAATTTTATTTGTTAATTTGTTTGGCTTTCATGGATTCTCACACAATTTTGATTAGATACTTTAAATTTTCAAATTAATTTTCAATACCATCCAGTTTTCTATTGGGATCCAGATTTAATAATAACTCCGTTTTCTAGTTTTAAAAAAAAGCACAAGTTATTTTCATGTTTACCTGCACATTTAGTTACGTGCATTAAACTATGTTAACATGGAATGGAGGTATGGATGTGTTATCCTGATGTCATTTAAATATGTTGGGGTTGGAATTGTATTGTGATGAATTAATTTTATTTAATGAGCGACATTTACTAAAATTGGGCGCCAGAGCAGTTTAATCGTTCCTCTGTCCGTCTAGAGCCGCGTTCCTTAAACCTAAAGGCAGGTTCCGCTTTATCAATGAATAGAACATATCCAATAATATTTAATCTACGTTAATAATTTAAATGCACATTTCAAAATATGTTGCCGGAGAACCTTAACATAAAATATACCGTTGCTCAAAACTAGGTCCAGGTGAGCCACAGGCTGCTCAGACTTACCAAAAGAACCAAAATCTTCCGCCGTAAATGCGCAGACATTTATAAAATTTTGTTTTACTCAGCTGTGGAATCCGTAGAGAAATACGTGTACGTCCACCTCATATCCCGCGTCTAATTTACTAAATAAAATAACAGTGGAATGAAATTTCCATTCCTTCGTCTGTTAATAAATTAAAAGGTACTATAATTTTCTCAGGTATAGTTTTGAATAAAACAATTTTGAAATGTGAATAAATTCTGTACTCAGTAACAATTACCTTTAATATCTTGTTTGTTTTTTTCAATTTTTTTAAATATAAGAAAACTTATTTCACAAAAGAGGACAAAAAGTTCATTATAGAAAATATGAAGACTGGCACGAATATTTCAAGGATTGTGGGGACTGTAGAATATGCAAAAAATATCGAGTCTTATTCAATTATAATTAAAGTGATCGATCCGGGAATAGAAAAATTTTCATTTATATGTACGAGTGACTTCGTAATTAAGGCTTCTAAATATTACATGTACCTGCAGTGTGCAAGTTGAACACAGACATTCATATATTTGAATAACTTTGGATTCAGCTGTCTGCTTTTATTATCGCATTTTTGTTGTTGTTTAGGGTCTTCTATTATACCATAAAATAAAATAGATTATAAATTATAGAAGTATAAATAATGGGACAAGTTCTAATATTTTGTTATGAATTGTACTGATATAAATCTCTCTCTGATTGGAATTGTATCATAGTTTATTTCTCAGTTTCAGCGGCGCTAACCATACCAACAGAATTAATTACTACGGAAATCCCAGTGACATCTGCTGACGATGGCGTGCAGTTTCAAATGTACAGCAGGTGAGGGGATTTACATTCCAGCTTAAAATGGTTTTACTTCAGGTGGACTCTGATTATTCGTTCAATTAAGTGTTAGATTTTGTTTGCATGTTTCATGGGAATAAATCGATTCAATGTCTGCCAACATAATAGAATAAAATCTTTCGAAAACATTTTTTTTATAAATCAGGTTAAAAAATGCCGGAATAAAAACTAATACAGCAACATTAGCGCCTATTGATTTCTCATACTAACGGTTTATATAAATATTTTGATGTACAGAATAATGATAATTGTTAAAAAAATAAATTATTGGCGAACACAGGCAAATTTGCTATTATAGATAATGCAGCTATGGATTAAATAATCAAAAATCCTTTAAAATATCAGTTAAGGGTTTCTTAGCTTATGTTTTACCAGTGCAAAGATAGTGCTAGACTTTAAATATATCATTAATTACTAATTACTGTATTCTAATTGTTTTCAATGGACATAAGTATTTTACGTCACGACGTATTTTTATGAGATTTAATATTATATATATTATTTAAAATAAAAAGTACGCGCTTTATTAGTTGTGGTGGAAAGACTGAAAGGATAAAACAGGCATACAAAAATATATGTGATAGGAAAAATTGGATACTTAGTAACAAAGTAATATTTATCTATTAATATTAATATTTAAAGTATCGTTTTTAAAACACTCATCAAATAAAGTATGCACTATTCCGCTACTGATTTGTCAACTTATATCACCGTTTTACTGAATTTCTAGGGATCATCCTCGTGATTTTCAGCGCTTAGAAGCTCCAGAACTGACAGACTTTAAGTCTAGTAGACCTACAGTGTTCATGATTCATGGTTTTACGGGCTCCGGAACCACGGATTCCGTAGTGACTATTAGAGACGGTAAGTCATCTCTTTAACTGCGATTTTCTGAAGTTATAAAATACTATTGAAAAAAAAATTGTCCTCCAAGGTAGATGGTAATTTTGATGATCGCAAAATGATTTACGGAACTTAATTAAAAAAATTATTTTCTGCAAATAAATTGTGACATTGTAGAAAATATATTGATTCGGTCAATATAGATTTGTTTTAATTTTCGTAATGATAATTCGCTTGATGTGTCTGGAGATTATCTGATCCTCATTGTAACTACATGTGTCAGAGGTGACATGAGGTCGCAAGGGCAGGAGGTCAATCCTGGTTGCTAAGGACGCTTTCACTCTGCGAATCATTCCATAAATCCCGGTAGACATTATATTGGCAGGAAACGTGTAGCTATGAATTCAATATAAAGTTAAAAAAAACTTCATTATCTTTTTCCAAGTAAAGACAGACTCGAACAGTGGTATAACCATAATTATTTACCGTGCGCATTATATATTTTATTATATGACTCCATTATTCAATTTTTTATTTATCATTCATGCGACTTTTGTCAGTACTCAGTCATTCCGGGGTGTTAATAAGGTAATGAAATTGAATAAAATGAAACGCTTAAAATTAGAATAAAAGTACAACAGGATCTGCGTAGAAAATTAAGATTTTGGAATAATATTTTTATAAATTTTCATGAATTATTCATCCTCTACCATCCTACAGTTTCTCGGGTATCACGAAATTATCTCATATAGATGTCAAATGTAAATGTTCCATAAAAAGTAATATTCGTGATAGTTACCGATAAATTTAAATTGGAATGAAACCTAGATATTGACTGTAAGAAAAATAATTTGTATTTAATGGAGAGTCTTAATGTGCTCTGATGCTTAAGAATCCCTATTCTCAATTGCCTTGTGGAATTATAAGCGATTTATATCGTTTGGCTCACACAATTTCGTATAGTTCATGGGATTGAGTGGTAATTGATATATTTAAATTAATTTTCACGTATTTAAGCGCAAATAATGTTCTTATGTATTTTTTATTTATAAGAAAAAAAATTCCTTCCTTTTTTTCACATTTTTCTGACTGCTTTCTCTCTATTACCTGATAATTTTACTTCTTTTTACGATCTTATGATAACGGATAACAAATATTATTTCAGCGGTTCTGGAGAAACACGACGTGAACTTCGTGGCGGTCCATTGGGAACAACTCGCTGTGGACCCCTACGGGTCCGCAGCCAAAAACACGACAGTGGTTGCCGGTCACGTCGCCACCATGTTGGACACTCTGGTGCAGAGATATGGGGTCCGTCTGGAGGATGTGCATATCGTGGGGTTCAGCCTGGGCGCACAGGTCGCGGGACTCGTCTCCAACACTATCAAGTCAGGGCGCGTCACTCGCATAACAGGTGAATAACAATAAGAAGCAGACACGTGGGCACCATACTGTGGATATAAATAATTACCGTTCGAGAATTACATTTGGATGACGACAGAATACAACGATATTCTTCTGCATTATTGTGGCAAATACTCCGAAGTAACTGACAGATTGGAAGGTGACACCATGGTGATAAGTTTTAAACTAATTAAGGAATATATTATAAAAAAAATATTTCCAAACAGATATGTTTGTATTTCTTGGCCAGATAGCCGACGTATTCTCCATAACTCTTTCTTTTCAATACTTTTTTTTATCTCATTGAAAGTGTTTCGAACAAATGCATATTTAATTGGCTCTCGAAATATGCACATCGTCACTAACCGTAAGGGTAAGTCATTCCAAAACTTGATCTTGGTTTTATTTCCTTTGGCCTTTTTACGATTAGTCTATCAAGTATAGCTTAAATGGAGATTAGAGAAGTGGGAATAAAGACAATCCTCAACATCATTGCTTCTAATAAAAACAATTTATGTATTATACAGACACTTTTTATTTTTTATATTATGACGGCGTTTCGATACAGACGTTAAATCAAAACTTTTAATTATTTTTTTTCTTATTTACCTGGGTGAACTGTCATATAGATTTATTAATTCAGTTTATTATTTCGGTCTATACCACACACTCATGAGAAATTCCTCTTCACTTGGGCCCCGGGAGGATGTGTGCATTTCTTATTGCGACACTACGTTAACAGATTTTCAGTCAGTTCAGATTACAATGCAAACTATGTAGAAAACCTGTGGTAACCGGTTTAGAGGGGCCCCACTACGGATCACGTGGGCTGATCTGGAGCTTTTGATTGGCTTTCTCTCCCTTATAACAAGTGGCTCGTCACTGGGGATGGTTTTTTTCTCTCCTTCTCTATTGCCAGTTTTTAAATGAGTCTTGCTACTGCCGTCTTCGGAACTGGAAAGCCTCCTGAGTGCTCTCTGTTCACTTTTACTTTTATACATTAAACTATATATTTAACTCCATACTGATTTATTATTTTGTTCGTGTATCTGGACGGTACTTAGATACCAAAAATCCCACGTTATCGACTTTCCTATTTTATTATCATTGAAGACTTTCGCTCGACGCTGGATTTTTCTCCGACCTGATCATATTTAATCTGATAATTTCCATACCTTAACTCAAACTAAATTTTATTGACATTCATATTATTTCGATCTCGGAGTTTTAGCAGGTACGACATATTATAGAACATTAAGAGATTAAGGGATTTTTCTTTTAACATTATATACAGCGAGAGAAACGTCAACATTGAGAAATCTGAACCATGTGCTTAACTGTGAACTATGTATTAATAATTTACACCGGTAAAGCTTTCATTCATTAGGTAATATTCATTTTAAAAAATGAGCAACGCCAAAAATGCTTAAAAAATCGAGAAATCTGAACCTGGTGCTTAACCGCGAAAAATTTATTAGTTGAATAGTAACATTCCTTCGTATTAGAGTTTATATAGAATGCATAAATTATTTTAAAATTGCATTAAATTCATAGAGCTGTCTGCATTCTGAATACCTCAAATGTAGATTTTCATAATAGTAGTTCAATCAGCTGCATGCCTCCGTTATGAATAATGTGACAGCAGAAAGAGCACCAAATCTGTTTTTCCTTTCAGTAGGAAAAATTATAATTTTTGAAAATTTTATTAAACAATTATATAATATATACTAACATAAATAAATAATTAACACTTTTGATAAACAACGTAATAATTAAACGATTTTGTATAATTAATAATTTAATAATCCCTCGTTATTTAAAGAGATATGCGCTACCTAACTAGTCTCCTCAGGGTGCCCGTGGTATATTATTCAGAATCGCTACGACCCAAATTCTAGCTAACATATAAATTAGTGGAATGTCGTATTTACCCACTCGTTGAATGAAGTCGTTAAATAACGTACATTGCTGATCGCGGGCAGGTTGACCACATCTCATAGTGTTTCTGACGTCATGGGTGTAGAATCAAGTACAGAGCAAGTATTTGCTTCTCGGTGCGCGGAAGCGTGAACGGCTTCCTGTCTCTTTTCGGTGTGTTTACTCTCCGCTTCACCGTGCTCTCTCTTTATCTCTCTCCATCTCTTTCTCTCTCTGTGTTTGGGTCAGTCCCTGATATACTTTCCGGTTACTTTAAATCTGTTTTCTCCTGACACTGTTCTGTCACAATGTTTCTATTACTATTTGGATCTTCTCTAAAAATTCTAGCGCAGTTTCTTTTAAAATATCTTGTTCTCATTTTCTATTGATTCGTCAATTAATTGGTGGTGGTTGAGGCCCTTAACCAACACTACGCCATATGGACAGTTCAGTGAACACTAGCCGAAATGTAAACGTCGTAAATATATGTTTTCTGGCCATTTTGTATTTTTGTTACACACTTAAAGCCACAATTACTCCTCATAGCGCGTTTTAGAGAATTTCCGTAAAGTCATGTTCCCTTGCTTTCCTCACGACAATTTCCAAAGCTTTATCGCAACCAAATATTACGAAAACTTATTTCGCAGTAAAATGAATCGCGATGGACTAGGTTCGAGCATCATATTTACTGGATATTAAATCTTACCGAAAATAAATTTTGTAAAATAATTGGCATAAAAATAAAGCAGTTTAATATTTGGGGCTTATTTTATTCTAGGCAAATTTTTTCATTGTTACCTATAATTTATTTACGCCTGAGTTTAGTATTACAACAATAACTAACTTTTTAACTAAACCTTGTTATTAAAACCATTTCTTTTCGTTTTTGCTTAGTTGCTGAATGAATTGTATAAAGTAAACTACCAGTAGTTTTCCCGAGTAAATATCTGACATCAGTAATTTTGTTACTTTTCTTCTCATATTTAAATACGTTTTACGAGAAAGTGCATCATGCTGCACAAAATATTTCATGTTAATTGCTATGCCTCGTAGCAAATGACCGAAATAATGTAGTGTGACTTATTCCCTTCTCCAAACATCTTGCCATTTTGTAAGAATAACGTTTGAGAGGAATCTATCCCAAAGATTGCACAGGGTTGATAATGAACAACACCTTTTTTCACACCCCATCGAGCTATCTCTTCACTTTTCTTTCCTCCACGGCGCGGCTCCGTTTACATCAGTTTCGAGTAGGCGATAAGTTTCCCATTGAATGAATTTTCCGCAAATATTCAACAAAATTAATTTTTTAAATTTAGTATAAATATTCGCAAAATTTATTTCAATTTTCGAATAACATAAATATATTTTTGTTGTTTACCATGGTTTAATTCGCGGAAGCACGTGAAGGTGGGAGTTCGTCTATATAAGTCTATAATAATAAACTGTAAATGAAGTAAGCCATTCTTTTTCATTTGTATCGTTCCTTGATACCTGTGGGGGAAAATAGAGCACCTTTTAATCGAATTAATGGTTTGTGAATTTATTGAGTATCGCCGCTTTACATTTAGACGAGGTTTACTGGAACCCTGATTCACGCTTCCATTCAATTTCTTCAGAAGTTCCTCGAATAAATTAGTCGGATTTGAAAGGAAACATGCGAAGTTCTCAGAATTTAAAAATTATAACTTTAATCACTTCCTTGAGTAGGTTTTGTGGGAAACCGGAGATATCTTTAAATGTGAACTCAACTAACTACATAGCAGCAGAAGAAGGCGAATGGTGGTTTAAAGTTCGGCACGTCTTTCACATCTGTTATTTAAAACTTGGAACCCGCGGAGTAAATGCAGAAACTTTATCCAACAGTACTGTATTGATAAAACAGTTTAGTGTTGATATTTCGTAGAAGCTGATTAAAATAAATCGCAAGCATGTACGTAAAACTTTGCTGGACATTATATTACATTTTGCTCCGTAAATAATGTACGAGATCAGGATTTTTTACGTAAAAATGTATAACATATAAATTTATGCATTTTAAAGGAGTGGAAACTATGTCTATAAATTTATAAACTTTTTATTATATTTTTCGTACTTCATTTCATTTTCTTTGGCTTATATTTTTTAACGACTGAATAGATTTTAAACTAAGTTTGATATTGATATGATGAATAATGAAACTTCAGATAAGCTTGTAGTATAAGTGCACATATTCAGTTTCAACCCATTTTCCTAATATTTCAGATTTTTTTCCTTATATACACAGTTTCACTCTTGCAGAATGTACATGCTCACTTTGTATTTCATTATTCTTCAAACGTTTTCCTTCAACTTCTTTCATTAATATTCCACTAATTGAATGTTTTAATTTTCAGTTTTCTGAGATATAATCATTTAAGTACTATACGTTTCGAAATGTCTCATTTGTCTTGCTTAAATCCATCCATTACATTATTTATTATGTTCAAAATAAATTTATCGGTCAATAAGTATCCTTATAGTCTTTCAGATTTTTTCTGTTATGAATAAAATTGATCTTGGATTATATTATTAATTTTTAAATTGCATTGTTAGGAAGGGCATTTATTAATTTTATCCCAATGGTGGTACCCTTATAATTTAAGAAACCAAAAATAACGCACCTTCAAATTTTTGGGTTCACTATTAAGTTAACTAGGATATGGCGAAAGGAAGTAGATGTAAACAAAATACGACGTTGAGATTGTATTGAGACACAAAAAGAGACAATGAACTTATTTCGAATTTCGAGATATATAAACCATTCATTGTCGCTCTTGAGAGGAAACAAATATATTTATCAGTATACTCCGAGGAAAACTACTATCTTTGTTAATGATCTATTTTTTGGAAACCAATTCCATAGAAAAGTCATATCAACTTTCATAATCTGATTGACGAATTACGTTTCTGAAAAGATGAAGTAACTTGAGGAATAAGATTTGATGGAAGAGAAGCTGTCTGCGAGGGCTATTCTCTCGCAGGCAGTACCTGCGAGGGATATTCTCTAGCAGGCACCTTATAGGAGAGACACGAAGGGGCTACCTTTGGGAAAGCCTTTTCCTCTCCGTTTTTGAACTAAGGTTCCCACAAGCCGAGGCAGCTCGGCCTGTTTTGAGAGGTGTATGTTCCGGGGTCACAGCCTTGGGCATACGGTAAGACTTGTTCGCTATTCCCATTGGAATAGTCGGCCAGCTGCCTCCTAAACGGGTCGAGGCACGGAGAAGGGAATGTTGCGTCCCCACAGCAAACTCTTCTCCCGCCATCTGAAGGGCGTGAGACAAGTACCCTATGCCCGACCTACCTGATGCAGGTTTTTCTAGGGTTTGTCCTGCATTTCTTTAGGCGAATGCCGGGTAGGAACCTTAAAATATAGCCCGGGGGCCCTAGTTAACTCTTGGCTACCTTCCTCTACCCTTCCGCATCCCCCCTTTCAAATCCCTTTCTTATGCTATAAGAGGGAAGTGGCCACTATGTGGATTACCCTATACATAGCCTGTCTACACCAAAAAGATTTGATGGAAGAGACGTTTTATGAATAGTGAAAATATTTATTAATTTACAAGGAAACTTAAAATTAAAACAATGCCAGACTTATAATAAATTCAAATGAGTAGAAAATGGCCAACAATCAAGAAAGTTATAATAGATAAGTTAAATTCCTCGTAACGTTTCATCCCCTTGTTTAGGGACACCTGCAGACTTTATATTATTAAAAATACAATTTTTGTATGTTTAAAATGTTTGAATTAGAATAAAGAATGTTAAAGTGAAAAAAAATTGTTCTCCTATATCAACTTCCATGACCGAAATGAGATGCATGTCGGCGTTAAGTGGAATTTCAACTTATTTATTATATGCGACTTTTAATCTTTCTAAATAAATGATTCGGACGGTAGACGATGCTGTAAATTTGGTGGGATCAGCAGCGTATAGTGTACTATGAAATGTTGAAACCTGGTGAAACTGTCAATGCCCACCACTGCCACCAACAACTGATCAAATCGTACCGTGCACTGCGTGAAAAAAGACTGCACTGTCATCAAAGACATGACAAGCTGATTTTCCTCCACGACAACGCACCCTCGGACACTTCAACAATGGACCGAAACTGCTTGAAGCTACTCGACTGGGAGGTTATTAACAGACCTGGCCCCTTCCGACTATCACATCTTTTCGTCGACGGGCCACGCGATCTCTGATTTTGTTACGAAGGCGTTTGCCTCGAAAGATCAGGAATTTTTTGGGCGTGGTACCCATAAATTTCCCGAGAGAAGGAAAAACTGTATATCTAGCGACGGGCGGTACTTTGAATAATTTTGTTTTCGCTTTCTATGAAAAAAAAAGTATTTTTATGACAAAAAACAGCGGATTTAAGATTATACACCTGGTAAATATTCTGACTGTTGAGTATACTAATATGAATTTAATATAAGTCAGACATTAGTTTAATTGTTAATTTTACTTTTTCGTATAAATTAATAAATCTTTTAACTATTCCTAACACCTCTCTTCTATCAACTATTATTCCTAATGATACTTCATCTTTTCAGAACGAAATTAGTCTATTATATACGATGCTCTAAATACACCATATTTGCTGTAATAAAATCTATTTTCCGCTCGCGAATAAAACATTCATGTTAAATATACGCATTTTCTTTGACTGGATTGTGACCAAATAAAATTTCGCCAGCTTTGGACCCTGCCAGGCCGCTGTTCAACGATCTGGGACCGTCGGAGAGACTGGATGCGGGAGACGCTGACTTGGTTGTGGTTCTTCATTCTGCTGGAGGCTTCGTGTCTTTCACGGAACCGCTGGGCCACGTGGACTTCTATCCAAACGGTGGCGTTCCTCCACAGAAGCCATGCGAAACAGAGAGCTTGAACGGAGGTGAGTATATGATCGTAATTAGGCCTACGTTAAAAAACTTGGAATGTGAAGTTTCTCAAAACAAGCAAATATATTTCATAAGATTTTAAGTTTGTTATGGAGTGATTGTTGGAAAGAAATTTGTGTGCTTCCGGCAGATTGAGTGACTGATAGAAAAAGAAGGCAAAATCCGATCCATGCCGTAAAAATAAGCTCTCTGGAATTTATCGGTATGATCTACAATTGAGGCGAAGCAGAAAGAAATACAGAGGAAAAGTTTCTTCCTACAAATAAAAGTTGTGAGATGTAGGAAGGATTTAAAAATTATTGGAAAGCAACAGTCGAATAAATAGCGTGGTCGTTACCCACTACTGAATAACACCTTTCAGAAAAATCCATGTGAAGGATGAAGAAGATTCAGCCATAAATTTGTTTATTGCTAGTTATTTATAAATTTAAAAGAAAAAATACCATTATAGACTCTAAAAAATCGTAATTCATTTAAACATTAGGCCAGGGAAAGAAAAAAATGTAACCACTTTTCTTACTTTTTTACAACAAGATTAAAAAACTTTTAATTCTCCCTGTATTATTCTATACTCTTTCTTATTTTCAAACAAAACCCTTATTTCTTCACATGTTTATAAGTAGTAACGCATCTCAAAATTTGCCAAATAATACATTTTTCACGTAATTTTTCAGTATTTTCCACAAAAAGTGTGGGGACATCACTATTTCGTTTTTGATACTTGATTTTTTTAGAGATAATTCTATTCTAAGCTCAGACAAACAATCTTTATCAATGTGATTCACCCATGTTTTATCTGGAGTGATCATTCGTTTGAGACCACAGAAAACTGATTATAGAATGATAGTCATATGTAGTGCAAACGTTAGTGTCACAGTGAAGTTTACTTCGCAACAGGGCGAACTGAGGTGATGACGCTATAATCTGTAACTATCGAAGACAATGCTGCCATCTAGCGGCTTGCAGCGCAGAAAGCCTTACAGGAAATCTATAAACGGTTAGAAGAGAAGGGTATTTAATCTTTATTTACCCTCGCACATTATATTAATCTTTATCTACGTAAAATAAGACGGTAATTAGCGAAGGCACACTTTGAAGCACCATTATGAGTAACACCATAATCCTTTATGTTCAAGACTATAACTTCGTAGTTTGAAGTCCCTTTTCGTGTCTGTAATTAACGGTGACAAGAATTCCTGCGTAATTTTGCCTGAGAACAGTACGCCCAGGATCAATTTATTTCTTGTTAAACAAGGATTATAAATCTTCCTATCGGAATTCTGGTGGTCTTCGATTTTGTAGAAGAATTTAAATTGTCTGGGTTTGTTGGTGAAGATGATCATGAAAGTGCTATAAGAAGATTGAAAATGAGGTGCACTGTGCATCAAAAATCACTTTACAAATTTACAAGCCTACAGAAATTAATTGAAACGTTTTATATAAATTATTACTATGCGAGTCAAAAAGTGATGCTTTAAAATGACATCGTAACCAATTCTGTAATATGTTTTATTAAATTTCTCTAAACTCATAAACTTTGTACAGTAAGAAGAGATAGGAGTACGAAAAATAACAATTTATGTATTGCAACTATTCTATTAACTTCAACCATTCTTTTTTTTGGAAAAATGCAAAAAAAAGGTTAGACATCGACAGCAGGTGATATTTTAAAATTATTTATTAAATTATTTATATTTAATGAATCCACACTTAAAGAAATATACAAAATGATACATTGAAACATAATAATAACAATGATCCATTGATTTTAATCCAAATTACTTGCTTTTATGTTAATTATATTATAATCTGATTTTGTTTATTTCGCTTAAATTGTGCAACATATTTTTCAAAAGTTCTTACTAATTATACTTATACACCTCGGGGAAAAAACGATGTTTACTAAGACGTATTGTGGTTTTTATTTACATACTCCTATTCCTGATCAGTTGATGAGTACTTTATTATTAATCTATGAAACATACACGTCAAAAAACAAAAATAAATATTTTTCTGAGTCCATTAGATTGATAGTTTCTCCCGATTTTCATTGCGTTTAATTTCAACCCCTTTTCGCATAGGAGGGGAGCACCTTTAAGGGTGGAGATCGAGGGGTGTTACATAAAAATAACGTGAAAACAACCGAGAATGGAGTAAAATCAGGGGTTATGGATGTTGCTGGGTTTAATCAAAACATTCAACTTGCGTGTTAAGTTCTACTTCTACCCCTATAAGTGAAGGTGGAAATGGATGTGTGTATGTTTTGCGCACAAATCTACACCCGTGGAACAAATTTGACCAAATTCTGTACACGTGTTCTTTTCGAACCGCAAAGAAATACTGTGGGAATAAGACAAAACTACGACCTCTAGGGGCGGGGATGGAAATTTCAACCTGGCTAAAACGGTCGATATTTTTGTCTAAAGAAAATTTTTTGGTGTTAATGAGATAGATATTTTTGTGTATAATATCAACCCCTTACTGCATGGGAGAACGTCACCTTTAGGTAAAGGGTAGAGTGACGTTCCATAAAAATAAAGCAAAACAACCGTGATTGGAGTCAAATCTGGGGTTATGGATGTCGCTAAGTTTAATTCATAACAACCCGGGAACTTATCTGGTAGGAAATAAAAATAATTTAAAAAAAATTATAATGTGTATTTGTTGTCATTATATTGTATACGTGTCCATTATTATATACTTATGTACATTGAATTGGAGTTGTGTACTACGTTCCTCCAAATTTTGGCATTCTCTAACTCGACTGTGTCGATGCGAAAAAAAGAATGGTGGAGACATTCTGTTCAGAATAATTTTACATTTTTTATAGGGTCAAAACAGGTAAAATATTTTAACATATGTAATTTCATTTGAGAATTTGGGCACGTGGTTTGTTACTTTACAAGTGAATTTTTTTGTTTTATTTGCAGTGGTTTGCTCCCATCAAGTGGCACCGCTGTACTTCGCTGACGCCATTCAACACGAAGGATCGTTTGTGGGGGTCCTGTGTTCATCCTGGAATGACTTCAAGGAAGGGAAATGCAAGAAAGGCGAGCAAGCCTCGTTTGGATTCCAGACTACGTTCAGGTCAGTTGCCGGGGTTAGATTTATTTGTTCACGTGAAATAATTTTCCACTGTGTACATGTAACTGTTCAAATATCGAACTTACCATCTATTTATTACAATGATAGTTTTGAGTGGTCAGGAACTGGGTAAATTTATATCCAATTTTTTGTCTGTGTAGAGCACAGATAAAAAATAATGAAGAGAACTAACTACTCCACAAGCTTCACTATTGACGTTCTCATCAAGGAGAGTTTTATCTCGAGTCCCAGAATTCTATTCAGTTCAAGCTACGAAGAGGCAACTTTCTTCCACAGCAAACAATTTGAAATATTATGCCTTCCCTTAATATATCATACTACTCTCGTGCAACATTTCAAATTGGCTACCATCACGACATTTTCTCTTGCCTCTTATTTACGTTTTCTCCGGTAAAGAATTACTCTAAAATCCCAAGGTACCACGAATATTTACGTTCTTTTGCTTTCCTTTTCCACTATAAGCTATTATTCATTGTTGTCAAAAATGTGCGTAACTATATTCTGGTTATTTTTAAATTAATCATATTTCTTACGAACTATTATTTACTTTATTTATTAAATTATATTAAATTAAAATATTTAGATTGTTTTTATTTATACCTAATAACCAAAATAAAGTCACAAAATGTGGTTCTTCACATTATTATTTTTATTAAAAGTATCAGGTACTTTCCGATTGGATATATCATTCTGTAAAACTATATATTATATATAAATCTTTATAAAATTTATTGTATTATTATTGTCTTTTTAAATATTTACAGTTTTTTAATTTATTATTTCCAAACTGGAATGAATGACATGATGCGAAAATAATATAATATACTGTATAATGATTTTTATATATATATATATTTTTCATATTTCAACTGAATAATGTTGGCCAATACATCCGACGTTACTGTTAATAAAAACAATAATGAGAAGTACCTCATTTTGTGATAATAATTTGTTTTTAAGTCAATATAATAGAAAATACAATTATCTAAATAATAAAATATTTAAAAGGAAACTTACTGTTTACAAGTTTCAATCATTAAAAACGTAAACATCGTTGAGAATAATTTATAATAATATGGTAATTTTTATAATGATTTAATGGACATAATTTATAGTATTATAGACTGATAATGGCGAATATAGCAGAAATTTACGGTTACTGATAAAAAAATATGAGTAGTCCTAAATTTTATGACTGTACTTTATTTATTATTTAGATACAATTTGTTTTAGATAAAGTTACGTTAATTTTTGTTGTTACGTAGTCCAAACGCCTTTAATGATATTCTGTTCCTTAAAATGTAATCTTCATGATTACTACTCCGAAAAACTTTGTTTATATGCTACAAGAATTAATTCCCTGTCAATGGGGCTTTCTCGATTTAATTCAAATTATTGATTCGCTTACGTATTTACAGCCACCTAGTGGTGTGGAAATAAAGTAAATAAGAACAAGAGACATTTAATCGGGTTCAGATACTTAAGTCTACACGGTTTGCTGAGTCTGTGAATTCGTGAAGACAGATGCAGAGTACACAACATCAAAGGAGATCGGTTTACTACTTATCGAGAAATCTCTCAGGTTTCACTCGTACTGACAAATAGGAAATGTGGTTTATTTCCAAAGAAAATTTCTGTTCCGGAAAAGGAATCTCGTACAGCGGCATGGGAAAATTTTTAATGAAGTGTGATTATATTTCAATGGCCTGAATGTTAGACCTTCAGACTTATTATTATTATAAATCTAAGTAATTGAGCGACATAAGACTGAAGTGCATGAGGCGTGTTCAAGTTCTACTGTCCTTATTCATTGTATTAATTATTGCTGAGATTAAAATCCGCGGACAATTTATGGATTATAGTTACTTTTAGAGTTAGAATCGTTTCCATAATAAAAATTGCGGTATTTTGGATCAAGGAAAACGATAAACGACCTTTGATTTTAATTTAACGGTATTAATAGTAATCTTAATACACGAAAAACTGACCAAGACATACTGTGATGTTTTATGGATTTGAAAAATGCTATAATGTGAGTTATATTTTAGGATTCCAAGTAATTACTTTTTGTTACACACCGCGTTCCGATGCCGACATAGGTCACAGATCCGTCTATATGGAATTTCAAGAAAAACGAAAGTAAGAGGCTGCTCGTGAGTTTTTCGTCGAGACTACGCTCGTCTTCGTCGAGCGATCGTAACTCTGGAATAATAACTCTGGAAGTCTCGTGTTTCCCTGACTCTTGACCTCGCCTGTGACAAGTCTCGACTTTAAAAAATATGAGTTTCTTTTGCATTATTAATTTTCCTATTGGCAAATATAAACCTTACACAAGTGTTTTTAAGCTATTAATAGTGATGTCGACGTTAATTAAAGATGAATTTATCTGCAAAAAGGTTATGTTCACAAGTGAGACATACATCAGTTTCCCAGTTTGTAAAACAGAGGTCTTCTAAAATGATGAGAAGAGCGTTGAAAATAAAATAATTAATAACACTTTTGTAATCATAAAAGAGGGGGTTATTTGATATTTGATCATACAAATGTTTAATATGAAATTATTTATTTATTGTAAGGGGACATTTACTTTACTCAGGGTATTTAAACGAGACTAAAATTATTAAATTATATAAAAGGGTCATGACTCGTGGGCATCGTGTAGTAGAAGTTCGTCATACTCGTCTCAGAACGCAAATACGCACACGTCCGTTTTTGTTGTCTCCGTCGGGGACCATCCTCGGGCAGTAGGCAGATGACGGCAGCGGGATGAGTTTCCGGGTATTCGGATAGATTTCTCAGAAGTCTGGGGGTGAGTGATCGGAGATCGGAGTGACTTTTCCTGTTGGCGGTGTCAAAGGCCCGGGTTCATCTAGTTGTGAGTTTTCACACATATAAAGTAAAATGCATTTCTCTCCTACTTTTCAACTGCCTCTACTACATCGGGCTGCTCTCCAAAATCCTTCAAACTGTCCTCCCGAAGATCATCTTTCGAACTGTCTTCTCCAATATATACTATCGAAGTGTCCTTTGGAAACCTGCGCCAACCTCCCAGCTAGACGATTTTCTTTCCCACCCTAGTGGAAGAAATCAAGTCACGTTATTGTCTCCGCAAATCTCTTTTAAATTCACATTTCCGCGGAGGTCAGGTTTCAGTCATGGAGTGAGCTGACCTTTGGAAATTTTGTGGAGTTGTTGGCCTTCCGTTCCAACTTTTCCAGGACTCTGATAATACGTTACACGACTCGGAGGCGTCTAATTTTATGGCCGGACGTTCCAAAGCGTTGGCTTGGTTCTATCTGCTGTTTCCCTCCATTAACTTTACCAATTAAATATTTTATTAAATTGGTGGCGTACTTTCGCGTACACTATTGCTTGCTTAAGTAAAATAATTGCGATGGTTATGAGTCATTCAGGAATTGAACAACCAGGACGAGAGCAAATGGGCTGTCTGCTTGTTATTTATGCTGAGTACAGTCCGTGGACTATTATTAGCTACAAAGACAACTGTCAGACTGTCATTTTTTCTGGATAATGGAATTACTCCTCGCCTCTTCCATCCGTACGACCTGTAATAATCGCGAACCGGTGTGTAATATCCAGTGGAATTGGTTAGGTTTGAGTTCATACGATCACAACACCATTGCATATTTCTTGATTTAATAACAAATGCGGCCAAGTAATAATTTCAGATGTCTTTAAGAAAACTACTCTTTCCTCTGTATGAGACGAAATACCTGCTGTTTACTTTCAGAACTTTCAGCGAGTATGAAGCACGACGCATAATTTCTTTTTTAATTAAGTTACGATGAAAAGCCTTACAGTAGCTTTCTTTCCTGCTGTATTAATAAATCAAATTCACAGTCAAATTATTTTGTGGCTGCGCTACTAAGTTAGTGTGATATATACGTGCATTAGTAAGCTGCACGCCTTGAATGGAATGTTAAAGCTGCTTCTCGACTAGAAATTTATTGCCAGACCTCCCGTTGTGTAATGTCTGCGTTACGGCCTCGTGTTTCGAAGTTGACTTCTGGGCTAAGTGGGTGTGTTTGCACAGTTCGTCATCATTTAGCCTTGTCTCAGCTTCGTACGATGTCACTAAAGGTGAAGCACTCTCGCACCTGCACCCCCTGGCCACTTATCAGAATCGCAAGTGCTTCGACGTTTACACGCGTTACTAACAAATACTGTAAATATGTTCACAGACGAATAATAATTTACGATTTGCGGTTAGGGTGACTGACCTATCGTCTGGTCTCCCTGGTTACAATATATCTAGTTATAAAAAGGTCTAAATGTGCATAATCGTCAATTAATTGCAACAAGTACCTTCAATATAGTCGATCGTCGTGCCACCGGATTCTCACCGTTGTCGTGAGTGCTGTCTAGTATTCTGTGGGTAGCTTTGTATTTACGTATGCCACCAAGTCTTGTTTATCAAAATGTATGACTTGCATCAGGAAAATACTAAATACCTGACATTCATAATTTTTATGTGTTTTAAATTGAAATGTGAAAGGAATTTATATGAAGCGATGAAATGTGGAATGGTAATACCGTAACTTTGACGTCCCCAAAAATAGTTTGAATTCTGAGGATAAACTGAAATGTTTAACATGTTGGTTTACAACGACTTCTCATGTTACACACATGAACTAACATGTTTTTGGATAAACAACAGCGCATGCATGATTAATTTTTACGGTCTTCAAATAAGACTAGGGTCCATCAACAGTTCTGTAAATTAAATTTACTGTAAACTACAAAATTTTGAACACAAGAGTCCAATCAAGTGGAATATACAGGAACCGTCAGAACTGTGTGATGTCCACATATTTTAGGGTCAACTAAGTTTTATTTTCCGCTTTTAGTCCAGAGGAAGAAAACAGATCTCAGTAGTTGAGTGCTCCTTATAGAAACAAGGCCACAAATCTTAGTATATTGTGTATCGATTTGGCATTACAATAACCATATTCTTAATATTCCGTTCTTAATATGGCAAGTTGCCATATCAAAGATATATGTTTAGAATACGTCCGTCGGTGGCTTTGGTAGTTAACCCAGAAAATGGAGGAACAGTTTCCGCTATCAGTGCGAATAAATTTAATGTCGTTCCTTTGTTTTCAAAAGTATCAGCAAGGTTTTCAGATATAAATTTATTTTGTCTTGCACATTAGTTATCCTCTCTTTTCAAGACTTACTGAAGTCTCTTGCTATTTACCAACAAATATTTAATATAAGAGAACTTTCAACTCTCGCTGCTAGAGTCACATTACATTTATTTCGACGCGACCGATAATAAAACTCGTACAAAACAAATATAATTTTCCCTAGGGGACTCGTAGAAAGATAAACACACTTTTCAGAATGTAATATAAAAGCTAAGTAAACTGTGAGGCAAGCTCGCAGGATGGCGCAAACACTTTTTGTCTGACAGTGAGAATTCTGTAGCCGTTGCAAGGAATATACCTTTGAATATTTTTTGTCGTAATTTATGCGTTCTTTTCAAGGCTATTAAATGTACATTGGTAGTTGTACGGCTAAAAATTTCATGTTACCTCAATTTTTTCATCGTAGCCAACGTAGAGGAACAACAACACAAAATTATTAACAATATTAAACAAATTTTTATAAATTAAATAATAGATACACGAGAGAATGTAATTGTCACTCGTTTTTCTCAGTTTCATTTTTTAAAATTCAAATCGAACGTATAAAGTTGATACGAAGATCACCAAGAGTGGAGTTCAGCAACGAAGTTGACTGTCAACATTTCTCTTCATTATTTTTATGGATGAAATTGTAAAGTATTAAAAAGAAAAGAACAGACGACAAACTCTCTTGTTTTTTCTGACTTCTCACGCCCGTTGCGTGAACTTGGTTTGTCCAACGACGGTACTGAAGAGAAGAATGGAGTGTTGTTTCTTCAGACGTCTTGTTGTCGTGGACACGGAAAAATTGCGTCCCACTTGTGTCCTCGACTCGGGTATTCACTTATTTCTGTGCATCTAGTTTGGTACATGGTTGTGATGGAAGAAGATCCTCCGCTTTGTTGTACCGCTGTATCTTGCTGCCTTGAGACAAAACTTCGCCACCCAATCTTCATTATAATTTTGAGTCGTCCAAAGTAGTTGTATTGCTTGTGGATATTTCCTCGGCGAGTTTACGTGTTTGGTAGCCGTTAATCCTGGAATTGCTGAATTTAGTAGGCATTTCCTTGACGGGGTGAATGGACCCGACCTTTCAGAGTAAACCCACGCCATACGAATATTTGTTTCTTTAAACCTTCCATGATCCTATTGCTTTATTTTCGCCGAGCTTCCAGGTCGAACCCCACTCCTAGAGTTTCTAATTTGAGCTAACACTGACGAAGTAATAGTATGGGGTGTCAGAAACTGTGAAACAAACTAAATCTGTGGCAACAAGAATGAACATCAGTCGAACAAAAAATATTCGAGAATTCCGGATAATTGTAAAATGTGAAAATAGTTTTCGTTAACCAATTCAAGTATTTAGGAAGCGTTGTTTCTTCTGACAACACATTAAAACAAGAAATCAGCAATAAGATACAAGCAGACTCAACCTTCTACCACTCGGTTCGTCAACTACTCTGTGATGGAAAATTTCTTCAATGTTTTAATTTCTCATTGTACATCACTAACTTGATACCAAGTTTAAACTTACTGACATGTAATTCCTCCGTGCTTGTCACCAGAAGACAAGAAAATACATGATAAGGAATGATGATTTCCAGCAACAAATTGGATTCGACAGAAGCCTCTTGGAAACCTTAGAAGAGAGTCAATTACGATAGTATGGTCATATGAGAAGATTGTCCTATTATGAAACACTGAGAGTATGAAAGAGCCGTAACTGGTAAAATATGTAGAGGTAGACCTGGTGATAGACTGGGAAAAACAAGTTTGCAAATATCTGCCAAAACCTTGAAAAAATAAGATGTAACACAGTTGTGATTGAAAAGAACAAAAGGGAAGCGGCTCGTAAACACATCGTACCTGGAGCGGAGAAACTAAATTATGTAAATGTTTGCGTGAAACACCGAGTTTATATACATTCCCTGTAAGATGTCCTGAATCAAAAGATGTGCCTCAGAGGAAATACAGAGAGCTGGGGTTTTAATGCACATCCCGAAATTCTTTATCGGGCTTTCTCTAGTTTCCTTAAATCTTCCATGTAAATTCTGTGATACAAGTCGCTTCCTTCGTAATTTTCAAGGTATTACCAGAGAAAACCGAAGATATTATGTGGAGTATCGGCAAAATGCCCACTATCACTTCTAAATTTAAATGTTTCATGCTATATCACAATTTCGTAGCACTCTACTAATAATTCACACAATTAATAACTATAAAAATACATTCAATTCAAAGCTCGTTTAGGAAGTAATTAAACGTTTACGCCACATTTTTCAGCAGTGACGTTGACACTAAATATTAATTAGTTATAACTGACGTTTACATTTATGTATTTCAATTGCACATTATTCATTATGTAGCGATGCGCGCCATTTTACTTTGTTTATGTTTAAACGTGTGTAAATATACTGAATTAGTGAATCGGATGCCTTCGTAAAGCGATGAATATAACATTTTGTGCACACTTAATTGGGCTCTCCTGTCCTATTGTAATAATTCATTGAAGTCAATCAGCATGTCCGAATTGAATTTGACGTATTAATATGATACAAATTCTGACTTAAATTGAAAATGCTGGGTTTTGTTTTGTCATTACTTCATTTTATTTATTTGTTGGAAATCATGTAGTTGATGTCAAAGCTTCACGAGGGAAGTTACCAGCAAGCAAAGTGTTGCGGTGTAAGGGTTAGGGTGATTGACTTGCACCGCACAGGTTCCGGGTTCGAATCCCGGCGAGGACATGGATTTTTGTGTGCGTAAGAGATTTTTTCGTCATTACGCCGACAACGTAAATTTAGCTCCCATAAGGAGTCGTTAATAACCTGAGCTGTTGCTACTCAATATTAAAAAAAAACTATCAATACAGACCTCTATCAATTTGTTTTAATGTAATTTTAAGTAGTTCGCCCGGGAAAGTTAGAGAATTATGTATGTATTTATTTAATCTACAAATAGACAGTTTGTCCGATGGCAGATTCATGAAATTACAATTTAATAACAAATTAATTAAATGAAATTATAATAAATGAAATTACAATAAATGAATACAATTATTTTAAATATGTAAGAAATAGGGCTATTATTTCATCTCTAAATATAAATGTATATATAATTATATATATTTATTTGATAATTGCAGTATTTTTTATTAAGACTTGTAATTTTTGCATTTTCTTCTTACAGTTAATTTGTAATAATGTTTCAAAAATGATTTTTTAAGATAAGTGAACTGGTTAGCCCGAAGTATTTGAAGCCTAAAACATTACTAGATTTCAGCCAACAGTGTGTTTGTAAATACCTAGAGTTATATTAATTAAAGATTAATTTTGAAAAAAGTTGTTTTGGCCTGAAAAAGCGAAATATAACTGAAAATACCGATTAAATAACGATTTCTGTGTTTAAGGATACGAACAATGTAATCATTTCACTTCAGTTTACTTGAATCTGTTTGATTAAAGAAAAAATATCACTACGATAACATATATTCACTAGAGAGTTCAGATTGAGAGTAACTTTTCCTTCCGTTAGAGGACTTTCTCGGAAAAGTACTCTTGAAGATAAATTGTTCAATTGCACAATTTAGGTACGAGTATTTTCCATCATCTTTTTTTTGCTGCCTGGCATTTAATTTGAACGAGTGGTCAGTCCTCCCGTACGGAGGCGGTTCATTCTATCTCGAATTTCCTGCCAAGGTTTTTTTGATCTACAAAGCCTTCATTTATTTGCAGAGATCTGATGTGCTTCACTAATTTTTTTCCGCTGGTCAAACCTATAAATCCAGACTTATTTTTCCAAGTTTGTCAAATAGACGGAAAACATTAACTGTAAGAAAAAATATATAACAATTGCAAGTCTTAATAAAAAGTAACTGAAATTATGAAAAAACATAATTATGCAATTTAATTTTCATATATTCATGCATTATAAAATTTGAGTAAATTTATGTTTCGAATGTAAATAGTTAATTAAAATGAAAAATTTACGTCTGTTTGAAAATTAATAATATGATGAATATAGCCAAATAATCGACAAAGACTTTTGTCTGTATTTGGCTATCTTTCTTATCATTAAATAGTTAATTTTTAATTACAATTTAATGTGAATCGTAAGTTACTATAATATGCATGATGGATACTTCAACGAACTTAATGTTAATTGGCACTACACATAAAAGAAACATTCTACACTTAACCAGACAATATTTGTTGCCATTATGTTACTTCATAATTTGTTGACATTCACATAAATACTTTTCCAATACTGTTGAATTAAGATATAAATCCTAAGCCACATCCTTTCGTAGACCATTCTATTAGATTTTTTCAAAATAGTTAGATTTTTTGCTACTATTCCATGTCGTTGGAATTCGTTATGGGTAATAAGTCTGCGTAATATAAAACACAATTCGTTGTACCATCGTAATTATTCAATATATAAAACAGAGAGACATAAAAAAAATTTCATCGTATTACTTGTTCGCTATTATTAAACTCGTATTACCGTACCTAACTGAGCTAAGTCACTGGGACATATATCATATATTTATAGTCAATCAATAATTATGGAGGGTAGAAAAGAGCAACAATATTAACTTGAATCATAATAAAATCCAATTTAGTGTTTCAAATTTCTTTAATAATTCCCATATTTATAGCATTGTGACGTTAATAACAATTGCTCATGAATTCACATATTTACTTTGCCATTATCAAATAATTTTTTTGTAATAGAATTTATGTAACTTTTTATATTATCGTTGACTTCCAGAACCTATCGAACAAGCGATTTATAAACCACATTTCTAAATTTCTTAAATTATTAAAATTTAATTCGACTATAGTATTACGGTACTGCACTGGGAGAAAAGATTATTAAACATTATTAACATGAATTAAAACATATTCAGTGTGAACAAAAATAATTTATTCAAAAACCAGTAACTTTCAGCTGAATGGCCATAATCATCTGTTTAATGATTCACAATTCGCCTACATTTACAATTCATACATAATTACTACGTCAACAATTCAAAATATTTAAGACATTGTATTATATAACCTCAGTAGTTGTCACATTATCCTTAATCGAATGTGATTTAATGCATGTTAAGAAAATTGAAACCATATAAAAGTCATTATCTATATAATAAAAAATAATATATATTTGAATGTATGTATTTACGTTAATTTCTATACGAATTTAAACACGTAGTACACATATTCTTCAAAACTTGAGAAACGGTACTGTAGGGGTGAGAAAGCTGGAAAGAATTATACTAAAAAATGCAAACATTTTGGATTAAATTACTACGTGCCAGGATACCGTGACGTTACGCGAGAGAGAGAGAGAGAGAGAGTGAGAGGCGTTACTACACGACGAACAAAGGAAATAGTTCCTTTTTTGTAATGAAATAAAGCAGAAATATTTTTATTGAATAAAAAGTATAATTATATCCTGAAATACTCCATCGGATGGTAATAAAGAAACAATACGAAATACTTTACGATCCTTGCGGAAAATTTAAGCTAATTTTCGTGCCATATAAGTGACTCCAATATGGTGACCATTTGTTTACATTGAGAATCTAGCTCACAATGTTATGAATTTAATGTTTCGTAATATCTGAAGACTGAGGGACAATTATATCCTGCAATACTCAAGGAGTGTATTTAAGAAGTAATTCGAAGGTATGTTTGTTGGAATTTATGAAATAAAATTCAATGTATTTTACAGCTGTTCAATTTATGAACTATTGGTCGAAAGTTTGTACGGAACTACGAACAGTTAGATTTAGGTTAAATCACTTCTTGACTAAAGATTAATATAGAATTAAATACTTTTTATATAAATAATTCCCCGGGCAACGCCGGGAACCCAACTAGTAATTAATATAAAGGTTATTAAATTTCGGTCTTCAGGAAATCAGATCTTAGTTTGGAGACTATATATGCGCAACTTATTCAAATTTTAATTATATAAAGACTTTCTGTTCAATATTTATTGAATCTATCAACAACAGACTATTTCACCAAAATATTCTGCAGAAAGATTGTTTTAAATATGGTTGTTTTTATATATTATTCAACGTTTCAGAGTAAATTAATTAATTTATTAGGCTATTTATTAATTCGTCAGTCCTTATTTAAGGATTGTTCCAGGCCAGTTTTTCGTTACCTGTAAGTTTACTAACTTAGTTTTGTATTCCTTTTCTGTAATGACGCATGTTTGCTGTCCGCAGATCGCATGGCTCGTACTACATGTACACCGCAGCTATGCCGCCGTACGGGATGGGTGACGCGGGACTCGTTTCCAGCGTCGTCCCTGACAACACGGTCGACAACAACAGCGCCTCGCATCGCACCGGCCGAATGCATGACGTCACAGCGTCGCCGTCACGAGCCAGCGGCCTGTCTCTGACGTCTGCAGTCGTTTCGTTCCTCATACTAGTCACTTACTACGTTTCATAACCACCACTAAGGACGGATGAAACGCCCAGAACCCATCTTTTAAGGGAATTTCTTCCAATATTCTGAGCCTTAATACGACTTACAGAGCGAGATCAGTGGTGAGACGAATCTCCGCAAATTTCGTGCATGATGTCCGCGAAAACTCTCTTGAAAACTAACTAAGAAACTGTTTGACGTAGTTTCATCTCATTTCAAATTTACTTCTAATTTTTTGACCCCCCTTCTCATTTAAAAATAATCGCCATATTTTATAGAGCTTATTTACTTTATAAAGTTTAGAGTAGACCTTATATGTAGCTTGAGGTAGTTTGTGCTTGCAGAAAAATTACACCGCGATATGTTTGATTTATATTATTTCGATATATTTATTACAATTGGACAAAACCCAGAGGCGAATTGCGATAAAACGAACAGCAAAAAATATACAATACAACTAAAAGTACAATATTACTAATTATCACTAAGTAAACAAATAATTATCGGTATCAATTTTTAACGTTTCTCCTAATGAGCAAGCCTGTGCCCCAGATCTTCTATTTCACCTCGATGCGCTGCGGGTTAGTCATCTTTGTCCCCTTGAGCTTTAAAGCCGAGCAACTAAAATGTGACACACTCGATCCTTGATAAATCTCCACGCAAAGAAATCCAATAATGCCATCGTCGATCATTTAGATGTATTTGCTGATCCATCACAGGGTCAGTAAATCCTGCTGGACTCCTTATATGTGGGAATTGGGAAACCGTGGGAAACCGTGGGTCCATCGAAACTCGGTTGAGATCACTTTTATTTACTTTGACTACAATCGAATGTATCACACTACTGACGGATTTTACGTTTCTAAATAATTCTGGGAAATAGAAACAAGTTGTGGTGTAAAGAAATACATTTTCTTTCTGAACATTATGGTAGTAAGAGAGCAAATGTATTTTTCACTATAAACTTTTTCCGGGCATCATGTGTACTTTCATAAGGGTTCTTTGACGAGTGAGTGCTAAAAATGTGCTTTTGGATAAGTCGTATTTCAATTATTTGTCTCGCTTTCATTAGGGAAAAGCACGATAATAAACCACTATAGAAAACTTAGTTCCATGGTGTTAGTCGGACAGCTTACAACGACCGTTCAGTGTAGAATATTGGAATTGCCATTTTGAAAAATACAGGACTGAATTGTGTACATAATTTATTATTTTCTACATGTAGAAGTGTAAGCCAAATAAAAATAATACAGTTCCATATATACAAAGCAGAACTTTTTTCATGTGATTTTTTGTTTAATTAAAGACTTACCTGTACAGGTTTCAGTAACTGGTCTTAATTTTTTTCGACCTTCCTTTCAAATATATTTCAGCAATAATTCGCTAATTATAGGCTGAAATATATTTATTTATTCGCATGTCTAAGTTGTAATAAATATTGTTGCCAATTAATTAAAATTACCATCCATCTGAACGTATTTACTTAATTCATTCTCAATACAGCTTTTATGTAGATTTACTTTCTATATACAATAATTTTCACTTAGCAGTTAATGTTCACTGCCCCCAGAAAAATTAAATACCCCTTCTTGAGTGCAACAAAGTCGGAACAGACAGCATGATTGATAATTATTGTTTATGCAAAAAAATATCTTTTCTCAAATGTCGAAGAAGTATTTATCCTACTTATATAAAAGTTATACGTAATTTCAGATAAATTTAACATCCGACTCCAGCTTATAATAATACAGTGATTTGCTAAATAACTGGATAATTAATGATGAGGTAACAATTTTATTGGAGCAAAATTATTGTTGCCTTTTAAATACATTGATACGGAATATAAATGTGAAATATTTATATTACCATTTATTTATGAAAAAATACGAAAGGTTTCTACTGTGACTAAAATAGACAGAAGTGGTTTTATTCATCATATTCGTGAAATATAAAACAAATTATTTGAGTTATTAAGGAAAATATCAAACGCTCACGATGTGCCAATGTGTAAATCAGTCACAGGTTACATTGTTAATAAATAATAGTGTTCCGGAAAGTGGTGTTTGATTATAGTTATTCGTCCCATATTACTTTTATTACCTGCTACTGGACACTCCTAAACGTGGATTTACTTCAGTGTCTCTTCTTCATGGCTGTATGAGACGAATATCACAATCAATTTCAAAACATTTAAATTATACGTAAAGGTACATAAAAATTGAAAATTTCTCTTTGAACATAATTTTTAATCTTGAATTATAAGTTCTAAGTTGGGGTTTTGAAAGCAAACTCAAAATTTTGACAGTTATTTCAACTGGCACGGTTGCCATAACATTCCATCGAAACACGGAAAATCTCAGAGTTTCTTCACGTTAAGTGGAATATGAGGACACAATGTATTTTCGAATAATAATAATTATTATTATTTAAATGTCTATTATGTCGTAACCAAACCGAAGGCTTATTTGTTATTGTTCATTTTATATGATGGGGAGTGTAGTCTAAAATATTTTTTAAATTATATATGTACACATATGAATGAAGAAATGGAAGACTTAACGCGAATTCAAAATTCTATTAATATTGATTGAGCAGTAAAATATTTGAATTAAAAATATAGTATTTAATTCAAAAAAATTATTTTTATAGAAAAAATATATTCTCATCAGTTCTGAAACATTATCATAGTTTAATATGAATTTTATATTTCTTTGCTTGTGAAGTTTAATTTTATTGTATTTAGAAATAAATTCGTTTAAGTGAAGGCTATTAAATTAAATTATGAATTTACTTTAATTATTTCATCTCAGGATGCATAGGAATGTAACGGGATAGTTTAGTTTCATTTAATTTTTAACTCAGAACCTCATAATTCGCGATATTAAGATGTTGCGGAAACAAATATAGATTATTGGAACGCAAATACAGTGTAGTTTTCAATCGCCAGGTAAGAAAGATGGAAAATAAATTGCATCAGCAGTTGGAGTGAATTATTGATGCGTACTTTCTTCAACATGATTCAGATGTAACGGTATTAGAGAAAATTTTGGTTACGGAGATCAGATCACAGTGAAATACAGGAATCTTACATACGCTGATTTTATTTTTTTTACGTACGTGAAACTTGTTTACTCATTGACATATTCCGTAATCGTCTATTTTAGCTCATAACCCAAAAATTGACTTATTTCGTACACAAAATTGTATACATAGGGCATGACGAATGTACGAGCCATGATGTTGCAACTTTGTTTATTCACCTGATATATACAATCACAGGAAGACGCCTTAAAAGTAGGACCTCATTGGATCAGCTCACTTCCGCATACGTTCTTTTCACGGTTCAAAAACAGGATTATATTCAACTGCTGACCTACTGGAACCAAGTTGAGTAATTGAGTTGTAACTCGTTACTGCATAAGAATATATTCCGTGAACGAACACATTAACACATTAAACAAAATACTAAACATAGTTCCTCAGTTTATTTGTATTTTTCTGACCACGTATGTCTATGTACGAGAAATAGTAATAATGATCCATTAATTTCTAAAATTCATAGCGGTTGTTTATTTCCATGTTTCGCTTCAAAATGGAGACCTATTTCATTCAGCTAATAGAAAAGAATTTGGAGTGTAAGCAGGAATAAAACGTTAAATTTGTTATGCATTTCTGAATTTTCTGGAAGGAAAAAATTATCCTCTCACCTACGGCCCTTATTTTATCCCCTAATTCGTCAGATTGGATATCCGCAATAATATTTGACTCGGATGTATGACCATGATAAATAATTCTCGTCTCCTGCAGCCTGCGTTGCACTTCTTCGCGTGGTATTTTGCTAAAGAGCCGAGTGTTTACGGAAGAAATTGGAATTTGGACGTATCAACTAAGATTTTTTGAGTGACAGGCTATATGAGGGGAAATCACGTGCCGGTAACTCCACTTTAATTGCATAGGAAAGGATTTGAAATGGGGGATGCGGAAGGTACCCAATTTTAACTAGGGCCTCCGGCCTATAGTTCAAGGATCCTACCCGGAATTCAGGACAAACTTTAGAAAATGTGAATAAGGCACGTTGGATTATTGGTATTCATCTCATGTCCTTCCGATGGCGGGAGAGAAGGTTGATATCGACTCAGCATTGCCTTCTCTGTGCCTCGACCAGTGTAGGAGGCAGCTGGCCGACTGTTCTAATAGGAACAGCAAACAATTCTTACCGTATGATCAAGGTCTGCGATTCCGGAACACACACCATAAAACAGAGAGAAGAGACATACGAAGAAGATATGCTCCTCTATTTATCCAGAAAGGTTCCACCTGTGACAGCTGAGGAAAATTCCCACATGCTTTTCTATCATTAAATGTTCCAGATTTTTTTGAGATTGACAGGCTACAACAGAGTAATTCGTTTGGCGACAACTCCTCTTTAATTAGGATCCCAGGGGCTGAGTATAAGTATCCTGAAAATTCTGCATCTGGTAGGTCGGGAACATGGTACTTGTCCCACGCCCTTCCGACGGCGGGAGAAGGGGTTTGCTGAAATGTCGTTCTGTCTTTAATGAGAGCTCGTGGCTAATTACCTGTGAGTTTGGCGCATGTAATTCAATCCCTCGACGCGCGTCGCATTACTGGGGCAGCCCGTGATTAATTGGAGCTCAGTGCAAGGATTAGGGAGGCAGTGCACGCACCCGCCACCTGAGCAAGGAACTGCCGAAAACCCCGAAAAGCGACAGCTGTCGGTCGCGGTCCAGGCAATATGTCATCCACGCAACTGCTTCAGTTTTGTTGGCACCCGGTGTCGCCAACATCACGGCTGAGTTACGAGCAATTAACGCGTTCACTTCGACGTCGGATTGCGGGAGGATCCCAGTCAGGACGTGCTGAGCTCGGATATGGCATAAATTACTACATCGATTTCTCTCGTATCACCCCTTTTTTCCAGTTGGATGATAAAAATCCGTCAGATAAAGAATATAATTTATTTTATATTTCGTGTATACGAGGCGAAAAAATATGTGCAAAGGAAAGTGTTATATGAAGTTCATTCCTATATGGACCCCATCTTTTATGACAGTCGGCAGAGATACATGCGATATAATAATTAACTTTTTTTAAAAAAAATAACTGTATTCAATACTAATAGAATAATTTTTTTAATTTTCAAATATTTCCATATTTTCTTTCACCGGACAAAGATCGTGTCTAATTTAGTAAATAACATAAGTTATAGTGTGAGTTCACGTTCAGAGTCTTGTTTTCTTTCGCTTGAAACGTGAGTTATATTTATGTTTCCCCATATTCAATATCAAAATGCCGATTAGTAAGCTGTTGTCACAACTCAGTTTATACAGAGGTTTATTACAGTTATTCCATCAGTAAAATTAGGATAACATTCTGAATGTTTATGGATTAGCCACGAAAGTAGTACAATAGTTTTCTTACAATTTGTATATTTTTATAGAAATACGAACACAAATCTGTAGTTTCAGAACAACTTCTTAAAGTAACATCACGCCAGAGCAATAGAAAATAATGAAAAGTATAATCATAATAAATAATAATCAGAGTTAATAATATTATATTTCCCTCGGGGAATTTTGAGGCGCTATTTTGCGGCTTTTCCTTTACGAAACATCCTATGTTTGTACAATGTAAATAAATTGTGTAGTTTACTGTCGTTGACTCACTTGATTGGATGCTTAAGATCTGAACTGTTGGCCGCAGAGTAAAGCTGCAACGGTCAATCTAGGGGATGCTGATCGCTTTCCGAACAATAAAAGGCCCCCACTTTATGCGTTCCCAGCTACTTTACAGGGTTAACTTTCTTTTTATACTTAATTAAATCTGCTCTATCCAACAATGTGCAGTCGCCACGACTATTTCTCTTTGGTGCTCGTGTAGGTCGGCTCTACCAGTGTTCAACTTTTCTTTTTCCCACCTTCAGTCAGTGTTGTTGTTTCTCTCGTCAACAATTTTCCCACGACCCTTGAGACAAGGCCAATGCTTTCTTGTTTTCGCGTAAGTCACGTAGCGACTGTCGCCAGAAAATGTATGGGTCGACTCCCCTCCTCGAACTGCCAGCATTTCTGCACTGACTGACCATTGGCTTACAGAAACAAACATAAAAAACATTCCCAACAGAAAAAAAATTATTGCAGTACTAATACGTCACTGTATGAGTAGTAAATGTGACATAAAGTTCATCGGCTCTGTCCAGTGTCATATATTGACAATTTTTTATTTTTGCATGTAAAGGTGGAACTAATAAAGCAAACAAATTTGTAGACAAAGGAACGAGTCTTCAATTTTCAGCCAAACGTAAGTTCATTTAATATGCATTTAAGCACAATGTTATATATAGATATATGTATACGGAGATGTAGGGGAGATAAAAAGCTGTGAGAAATGCTGACTTCCGGCCAAAACAACCTCAGTCACGACAAGTAGACTCACAGTGTGGAGCCATTTCTGTTCTCTGGCCAGTCAATTAGAAACGATTTTACGTAGTTTATTCCTTTCCAATTATTTGGGTGATTTCATATGAATACTGCATCGCAAATTCCGGGGCCTCTCATCTCGTACCTTAACAAGACGCCAGCATTAAATTAACATCAGAATACTGGTGGCTTCTTTTACAATTCTTATGGTACTATCACCTTTTTGTTCGTTGCCATCCGCTTGAGTACCGCAGTTTCGTATTCCATAATGTCGAACATAAAGCATGACAACAGAGTTACACGTTATGTTAAGATACTGAAATTAAAATTCGCAGATGGAAATCAAAGGTTTCTGTAAGCTCAAAGATCATCTTGCCGAGGAACCTAGGCCTGTTTTGAGAGGTATATGTTCCGATGTCGCAGACCTTAGGCATATGGTAAGAGTTGTCCGCTATTTCTATTGGAACAGTCGGCCACCTGACTCCTAAACTAGTCAAGGAACGGAGAGGGGAATACTGCGTCCCCATCGGAAGGGCGTGGGTCAAATAACAAATGCCACGGCCTACCTGATGCACGTTTTCTAGGGTTTGTTCTGCATCACTTTTAGGCGAATGCCGGGGTAGGATCCTTAAACTACAGCCCGGGGACCCTAGTTAACACTTGGCTACCTTCCTCTACCCTTCCGCATCACCTATTTCAAATCCCTTCCTATGCTTAATAAGATAGATATCCAAATACAGACAAAATAAGTGATAATATAAATACAAAGACCCACTTTACACCTACAGCAAACATTGTGTAGTTTATAAAATCTCTTGCTCAAATTGTAATTCCTGCTACATAGGGCAAGCTAAACGCTCCTTTAATACCCGTATGAAGGAACATATGTCTAATATCAAACTTCTAAACGATAAACAATCTGTACTTTCCAAACATATCATCAATTCTAAACATACATTTGATTGGCAAGATTGCTAAGATTTTAGACGTTGACACCAGGTACAATCCAGACTCATTTTAGAGATGCTTCACATTAAATAAAACATCACATCTATTAATGTACAAACAGACACAATGAAACTCAATAATTGCTATGATCCCTTATTATTACGCTAAACCTTCTGTTTTCTAATTGACGTTGCTCCCTTATTGTTATGCTAACCCTTCGGCTCTCGCATTGTGGTTGCGTTTTGTCGCTTTTGAGTTTTGTCAACTGACAAGTGTAGTTGTGTCTTTGTAGGCTCTTCTTCGCACCCGATGAAACGGATGAGGATCTCAGAAACGTCGTGTGGTATTAATATTATCACGTATATTATCTGTATTTGGCTATTTTTTGTTATTAATTATTTTCAATCAGACGTAAATTTTTTCGTCCTTCCTATGCTATTAAAGTGGAGTTTCCACCACGTGGATTACGCTCATGTAACCTGTTAATCTATAAAAAAAATCTTAGCTCGCACCTAATATGATTATAATACGAATACGTTTGCTACTCAGTATGGTCAAATAATACTGTAGGTTATTATTTTTTAAATACCTGTGCGAAAGGGGATAATTCCAGGCGTATGTTAGTTTTAACTGGTAGGAGGAGGATTTATAACAGGGAGTTACCATTTTAATAGATTCTCCTGTAAAATCAATTCAATTAAACTGTTGATTGAAAAAATTAAAAAGTTATAGAAACTCTGGAACTATGTTTCACCTTGGTAGTATTTTGTTTTTAATAGCGAAATTCTTCCACTAATAAGTCATTACAAATTCATTTTAATATAAAATAAGCTATAGTAATGGTTTATGCAAATATATCGTAAACTTTCGCTTATATTCACAAATAAGTGTAAACTATTGCCAAAATTCATCAAATTTTATAGGTATTTGTTTGCGTTAAACCAAATTGACGAGAAATATTGTAGTATAAAAACATCAGATTCCTTTTGTTGGAGTCATTAATCTTAAAAATTCGAAGCAATCCTGTTTAACAGCTTTCAAAATTTAACTCCTCTCGAAGGAATTGAAATATATTTTGTAGGAATTACATCGGTTTAATTTTGAATATAATAAAATTATGCTTTTTAAATGTATCTATTAACAGTTATTTATGTAAATGTGTGCATAAAAATACATTAACTGCATCTATGACATGAAAACTTGAATTACATTTATGATTCGTGTTTTTCAACAACATAACAGACACTAATTTTTATTTTAGAACCTTCAGAATAACAAATTGCTACGAATAATTCAGTATCTTCCTCCCCATCACTTCTTGTTTTATTTGTTTCGAAGCCCTACGAAACGAAAGAAAGTTTATTGTAGAATATCGAAGGAGAAAACTCACAGTATCCATCTATATTTATGGAAAATAACGGACAACAAACTATCTTCTGTTTATGATACAGAACTCTTAGATGTTATGAGAGAAAACGATTGCTATAAGATAGAAGGGAAGGAGGAGATTCTGGTTGTTTTTCTTATATTGGAGAAACAATGTTCAAAGGGTTAACAGATTTCTAATTCAGTATTCATGCCACGAATTAGTTAAAGTAATATAATTATTCAGTAAAAAGAAACGTAAAATTCACTTCGTGTAATGGCTGCAATTCCACTTAGTTGATTACGAGGACAACAGAACAGTTCTATAAATAAATAAATATACGGGTTTGAGTCAGAAAATTATAATGATAATTAACAATTTGTTTCGTCATTATTATGAATTTATGCTTTGCCTGAAATATTCCGTCCATTAAATTGGTCTTATACACTTTATATACATCCGGAGTTTTAGCTTTAGTTTTTTGTGATATAGTTAGAGTTACACTATTAGAGGATCCTCAATGAAGTGGGATTAACACTGCACGGACAAACGACTGCTTACTGAATATATCTACTTATAATATTATTTTTAATTTTTATTCGTAATTTGCAAACACTAAATTGATTCGATGCCAGGTGTATCAACGAAATAGTTCACCGAAACCGTAAACTGAAAGGTACGTAAAGATAGTTGGCCATCCTGATAATCTTAATTGGACTACGGTTTAACAAAAGTCATTTTGATGATAATGATAGAATATTTATCTGTACGTAACATTTAATAAATTACGTATATGCCTCATATATTTTATTTTGCGTCATAATTGCATTACTTAGAAAATAATTACTGATTCGTCACAACTTTAAGATTTTTAAATTTTAATAATGGAGGAATCTAATATAATTTGCATGAAAATCATTTTGTGCATAATAACTATAAATCTAAGGTTAACCACTTTTTTACGAATATTTAAATTTGGGTCATTTATAGTGAAATATAACTAATGGTACAATAAAATTTTAATTTGTGGTAGGAACAGACGTCAACGAATCTTGTTGTTTATTTACCAACCAAAATTTAATTTTGGAAAGCGTTTCTGTCAGACGTTATTGTTACGGATCAAAAACTAATCTCTAAACTAGATGATGCCAGGGTGTTCTTAAATAACTAGTAGGTCTTTTATTTTCACGATTCTCTATGAAAACAGTTCGTTTATGACGTATTATATAAACATATAATACTTACCTGAACAATGATTTAAATTTCATATTTTTATTAGTGTAAACGTTCTGAAAAAAACTTTGTTTTTCTGGCTCCGCTAATTATAATAACATTTACAAAGAAATTGATATTTTTTTATATGAATTTATTTTCCACACAGAACGCACTATACGAAAGACAGGAAAGAAAGGTTTAGGACTGTCTCGCCAAGAGTAAAAATAGTAATACACGAGGTGTCGCTTTCCTGTGATTTGTAATCAAATAGTTCTTACCGGAACACTATTTTTCTTCAAATAGTTTAATTAATAACTTATTTACATATTGTCATGATTTGAGAAGTTTGACGATATTTCACTTAATTATTATTATTATTAATAATATTTATAAATATCATTAATAGAACTACTTCTGCCCGTTTTATCCGTAAAGAAATACTGTTAGTTTAAATAAGCAGATATATCCAAAATAATATTTTTTAATTATGCCCGATGATGTAGTAGAAGACAATGGTTTTGAAACAATATATTTTGCCTAACTTCATAATGAAAACAAGTTACGAATTGGGAAAGTGAACAAGAAGCTCACTACTTGTGAAAAACCTTATCATGGAAACTGCTATTTCTTTCACAGCCAATTAGACTTGAAAAAACTTTACAAAGGAAAATGTTGGGTGTATTCTGGAAGGGGTGCTCATTCTTTTACGAGAATTTAACACAAAAATAGTAAATAGTTTTTCAATAATGTTATACCTAACTACGTCGTTTTCAACTTCTTAATAATCTGAATTATGTTTCTGGATGATCAAGAGTTTGGTTTAAGTTGATGCGCTCCTTGGCTGGGAATTACGAGTGCCTACGTGGAACGATAATGTACATGTCGATCGGGAGGAATTTATTGAACTCTAGGGAACAGTTCCTTAGTGCCCTCCAATGGGGATGAGGTATCGAAGGGCGACGAATTCCCCCATAATAGATGATTTATTACTACTTTCCAACCTTCTTGGGAAAAGGCGTCTTGAGTACAGCAGGGTATCATAGGTTTCGTGAGTGTTGAAACTTTAGGTCGTTAATAAGTGGTTTACTAATTTTATTATTATTTTAGTAAAATAATATATATCTAACTACATAATTTCAACTCTACAGCAACCACTCAAACTCAGTTATTGTTAATGGCACTCTGCGAATTCAACGAACGTAATGAATTTTAGTTCTCAAGATGAGTACAATATATTAAAAAGTAGCTTTCACTGCCGCCATTACTCTCTGGGAGAAAAAAGCCATTCATTTGGGGATGAAGGAAAACTCTGATTTAGTACATAATTTGAGGTAACCAGCATATAATTTGAGGAGTAGGTCATCAGAGCATTGATCATGAATTGATTACAAACCCAGTGATAAAAAAGTAAATACAATATTTTAATCAAACCGGATTGTATGTTAATAATACAAACAATCAGTTACAAATGACGAAAAGTTGAGAACAATGAAGATTTAATTTTTTATCAGGACATTTTGATAATCAAAGAGCCTGCCTAAAGAGAAATTGATAGAAAATATTCCTACAATACGTCTATGAATTTTTTAGCTTTTTCTGTAACGGATTTTGATTTCTAACCCATACTATTACGATATGTATCTCAAATTTACACATATAATTATTAAATGGAAAAAATAACAAACCCCGCGGAAGATATGCTAATTTAAATATTCATGATGAAATAATGATTTACCAATTTGTATCATAAACGAACAGTAAAAAAGTGAATAGAAAATTAATTTTTGAAAGTGTCATAAGTTTAAAAACTGCAATTTCATAATTACGTTTTCTCATATGATACTCATTTGAATGTATTAAAATATTATGAAATAATGAACACGGATTATTTCTAATTAAAGGGGCTGAAAAAGAGATATTTAATGAACTAGCGGTGTAAAATTCTCGATCTGTGGTGGAGATCGCTTTCTTAAAAATCTCGTTTATATATATATATATATATATATATATATATATATATATATATATATATATATTTGTCATGCGGTCGTGCATTCTGCAGCTGTTGTCAGGGGTTGTGACCATATTTAAAAAAAACAAAACGTATTCGCTTCTATTAAAATGACTTTAGTGCTTAAAGATAGAAGTAAAGTTTTTAAGAGACATTTCATCGAGTCTGAAAAATTATTTCGTGGTCGGAAGAAGCTCGTAAAAAATTGTTAGTCCGTGAAAAAGTGAGAAATAGCGTGAGCTACTACGCCGGAAGATGAATCGTTACAGTGAAAAATTATATCCAAGTGCTTAAATTTACTCTGAAGAGATGAGGTAATACGTAATTAGGTCGTGAGAAGTGACGTAAGTAATAGTTGGAGATGTTCGGAAGGAGGCGCAGAACTTGTATTTACACCTTGTTCCAGAAACACGAAGGTCTGACTGTTTGCGGAATTACAGAAATTAACGGGAAATGTATGCAAAATAAACAGCTGAGTCGCCTCCTCTAGCTACGAAAATTTGTAAAGATAATATTGGGTAATAACAGCACCAAGCCTACAAAACTTTGGTGAAAGAAAGTTTCTCAAATTAAATTCCAACGCTTAGCTTAAAATTACATTGAATAAACTATAATTGTTAGTGCAGTCATTATAAGTATTTTATTTTCTGGTATTAAATTAATTAATTAAGTTTTCAGTAATTAAATTAAATTATCAATAAACATTTTCATTAAATTAGTTCCGATAAAAGTATAATGAAAAAAATACATGTTATTCCACTTTTTCGTATGAAATGTGTTTAAAAGTTATGTTAAAGTTTGTCATTAATATGTATTAATGTACTCACGTATTTAGCCTTAACGGTAAAGTCCTTTCCTACATATTGATGTTTCAGTGGTGAAACTAGCCTCGCGTCTCACATCCATGTCCAAAGATCCATCTGAAAATGTGATCGAAATTTAAATATTTTCATAAATATTATACCAGCTAATAGCAAGAAAAATAGCCAAATACAGACTTAATAAGTGATAATATAAATACCACACGACATATCTGGGATCATTTTAAAGGCTTTTAAGTTTTGTCAACTGATGAGTGCAGTTGTGTCCCTCTAGGCTCTTCTTAGCACCTGAAGAAAGGGACAAGGGTTGCAGAAACGTTGTGTGGTATTTATATTACCACTTATTTTATCTGAATTTGGCTATCTTTCTTGTTGTTAATTTTCAGTCAGACGTTTCTTTTTTCATTTTTATTATCCCAGCCTGTTGTATACAGTTCAAAAGTTCAAATCGGACAACATATGAGATTTATAATTTAAATATTGTAGTAATGAGGCTGTCAAAACAAGATATAAAAATTTATCAGCTGTAGCGGACAGTTGGTAACGACATATGTACTAACGTATACACATTAAATATTAATTTTGAATTTTAAACATGCGTATCGTTTAAAAAAAGTGGCTAAGACCATTTGAGTTCTGGCTACGTATCTGAGTCTCATAAGAGAATTTCAGAAAAGCTTCGAAAATTGTATGAAAGTAAAGCCACGTCCATTGAAGGCTTGTTTAATTAAGAGATTTTTAAATAAAAAAATAAAATTTGAATATGTAATTGATAGAAAATAATTATCCTTACAGGTGTTGTATGGTAAATATATGGTAATAATACAAAGGAAACGATATTGAAATCAGATTATTAAGAAAATTTCGTGTAGGAACGACTTTAAAATGAAATAAAAAAATATGTATTTGCATACCATCAGTCATATGTTATCCGACTAAAGGAACGATTATGCGAAACTTGCTATCATTTTTTTATTTCTAATTGAACACGAAATTAACAAAAATATAAAACACTTGCATCTAAAACAAAGTAAAGGCAACAGAAATAAATATTACGTACTTGCATTATTTAATAACATAAACATAGAAAGTGGGGATTAATACACAGCGAACTATGAAAATAGTTGGACATTATCTGAAAACACAATTAGACGCAACAAAAGACAACGTTCTACACTAAATACACATAAAGGAGTATGGAACAATATGAACGAACAATCCTGAAGATTAGGAGTGAAAAAGATGAAATGCAAGATGCCTTTGAGAACCGAAAATAGAAGGGTACGAAAATGGGAAGCGTTATGAAAGAGGAGATGTCTTTTGTAGAATTCTCTCGTGTCGTTGAAATTGAAACGCTAAAATCGGTCCCTGGGATCGGATATCACCGCCATTGAAGGGCTCTTCATTCGAATGACAGAAGCCGAGGTGCAAAATTAATTCATTACGTTTTCATGCAATCTGTGTCTGCCGCAAGCGGCGCATAGTGTAACCTCAGTACTGATGTGGTCTATTTACAAATCAGATTAAAACATTAATGTTTAAAGGCGTAGAGAACGAGGGTACGATTCTTGCTTAAACTATAATACATTATATTACATAAATGTGAAATTTATAACGTAAGATTAATATAGAATATTTACGAGACGCTACAAAAAAGTATTTGGCACTTAACAATGCGACTACTTATTAGCCTTCTAATAAATAAAATAGGCTGTTAGTGTGTGAATATTTTCGGAATACAAATCTACAACTTTTGAACCGGACACAAATACTGTGGGGGTAAGACACGACTACCACCAACAAAGGCGGGGTGGAAATTTTAAACATTCTAAAACGGCCGATATTTGCGTTGAATAAATATTTTACTGTGTCAATGAGAATGATAGTGTCTCATCCGATGCTGTTTGAGTATAATTACTTCTTCTTTCTGTATTGGAGGGGAGCACCGTTACGGGTGGGGGTGGAGGCGCGTTCCACAAAAATTACGCGTAAAAACCTAGATTGAAGCCGAATACGGGGTTATAGACGTCCCTGAGAGTAATTATGACATTAAATTTGGCGTTTAATCCCAGCGGAAGGGTGGATGGTGGTGAAAATTTTCAACCATGTTATAACGGTCCATTTATTTTAAAAAATCTTTCACGGTCAATGAGATAGATAGAGTTTCTTCAGATATTTTTTGTAATTTTTAACCCTTTTCGACATAGGAGGGAAGCACCTTTCGAGATGGGGTGGAGGGACGTTACATAAACAACCGAGATTGGAGTCAAGTCCAGGGTAATGTATGTCGCTCAGTATAATAATAACAACCCGGGAAACGCTAGGCATCCAGATAGTGGCTAATAAAATAGATTTATTACAAATTACTTATTGACAGTTTTTTCCGTCTGTTCAAGGCTATGTATTTGTAAAGTAATATTTGGAACTCGGATATTATATGTTTTAAAGTCTTAATTTACTGTTCTATAAAGATGTTATGGTGTATTCCGTTGCTTATAATCGAAGAAGTTAGAAATAATTCGATGCTTCATTAAAGATCTTTGTTCGACCTGAGAAATGAAGGGTTGAGTAACAATGCTGGTAACAAGAGCTTGAGAACTCACTATAGAAATTAATTAATTCTATTTCAGATTGTCAGTTACTTTGGTCCGATAATTTTTTTTACCAAATGTCTTATACTAAATAACCCAAATCAATTTACTTTGTTTATCAGACGAATTGTTGTTAAAATGTAAAAGAATTGAGCAGGATTGTTAAGAAACGTGATTTTTCCTTTTGATGTTTATTTATTTCTACACTTAAATTCTAGATTACTACAGTGACAATAAAATGAAAGTTAAGACAGTGAAGTAATTTTTTAGGAAACAGTAAAAACAGCGAAATAGTAAAAATATCTTATTGATATTCCCGCCTAACGTCTTGGTTAACGAAAATTTTGTAAATTGGTATGGAAACACTTTTAAGAAATTATATAGTATTAAGATCATAAACTTTGTTTTCTGTGTAATTACAAACAATATTACTACCATCATTAAACGTTTTCACTTCGATTGTTATTTTTATCTTAATAAAGCTTCATTTGGTAAGTCCTTAAAGCAAAACACGTTTTTTCGCCAAACGTTTAAGTGACTTATTAAGGACGTATATATTTCTGGGACCAGTTTTGTCCGTCACTATGCCAACTGAGATATTTAGTATTGATTAGTTCTCCTCATTCAACGCGGATAACTTTCAAAGCCTTGTGCTCCGCCTGTATCAAACAGAATTCGAAGGCAAGCTGTTTCCGTCGAATAGTCACTTGTAAGTTGTGCTCGTTTCTGAGTGTTACGACTAGAAGAAAAGAAAAGCAGACGGACATCTTGTGTACACGGTCCTCAGAGGAAATTAACTTTTCTAGAGGAGGGAAAGTTCTGGCGACAGACCCAAATGAGGTCACGTAACAACAATTCTGAGTTCCAGCTCATGATTGCTGCGGAAACTGCAGCGTGATGAGGGTTTCAATTGTCAGACCAAAGAAGGGATCGTCTAGGGAGACACAAGCCTGAACTTCACTAGAAAAAACTATATTTTATAAGCTACAACATGCTGTATTATAATTACTGCTTCAGTCAGGGATTTTATCGTTTTTCAATTAGAAATAATTCAGCCAGTTTTGGCTTGAATCAAAATTGTATTTGTGAAGATGCTTCGAGCGACAATCTCGTATCAACCATGGAATGGAGTAACAGTACATTTATATTATAAACAGGGGTTGCTCTTAGTTTTGTCAATAAATTTCCCATCTGCGGTTTGAGTGGCTGAGGAATTCGAGGGCTGGAATATGGGAGGTGTTGGACCGTAAATTATGAGTGGCGGTCACTAGTTTCGGGGATCGGACAGGACTGAAAAACAGGTGGAATCCAGGCATTTGCCTAGAGTTTACCAAGCAGAGAGGTTTAAATGAGTTGCATATTACAAAAAAGAGTGAGATTTATTCAGTTTTAAAAGCTGTTGGTAGTAACATTGGATTATGAAGTACGTGAAGCAGTCATCGTGATCTGTTCAGTTACCTGCCACGCTGGTCCACGTCACCACAAAACCTACAGACGCCACAATAGCCCGGTAGTAAACGAAATATCGCGGGGGAGAGCTGAGACATTCATTAATGGCATACCACACCATGATTTTAGACACGTCTCATTCGCTGAGCCAAGTGTTTTCAACGAATCATTGAAATTGTCTTAAATAGATAAACTTTAATTAAATCCAATTATTTTGTAAATTAATTACTATAACCCTATATAAGTATATTACAAACATTTTAAAAAAAATTGTGGACAGCATCCAATTGACACATTATCTCAAAACCGCCCTGCCAAAACTGTCCAGTACAATACAACATCATTGACTGTGCTTAAATCATAAACATAATAATTTTGATGTAGATTTGTAGCATTTAGAAAATAAATGTATTTTTTGTTCACGTTTCAGCAAACCTCTTAAAAAACGTTAATTTAATGTTTTGAAGACAGCATCATCGACTTCATTACGTAATGTCAATAAATTACGTGTTTTAATGTATAAAACTATAGGACAGCGTAGACGTAGACTACATCAGAAGTAATAACCAATATATATCTATAGTTTCAGGTTTACATATTTTCTTATGTACGTTTCTCAAATACCCTCCATGTTCCAGCTATCAGGCATATTTTTATGTATACTACAATTTAAAAAATTATTTTATACGTACACAATCCTTCATCTTCCACTTCCTCATTTCTCTAGTTTTCGCATATAAATTCAAATAAGGATTTTTTAATTTTACTATTAAAGTTTCAGCTTAGTACATGGGTGCTTTACACAACTGAGCCAACCGAGTCGACTCCAGGCTCGGTTCATTTACGCCGTTGATCAATTCACATTAATAACCATCATCATCGAGTCCTTAAGTTAGGTCATGAATATTGTAATCTAGTAAATTGTAGCTAAAGCAGAGCTCTGGCTGTAAAAGGATGGGGAATTCTATTGCAGGGCCTGGAGTCGACACGGATGGCTTAGTTGGTAATGAATCCGTGTACAAAGCGGCAGGTTCGGGTTCAATTCACGGTCCGATTTTTCTATCCTGATGCTTTATTTAAATTTAATGGCCTATGTGGTTGTATCTACTTCTTTTCTTTCTTAAGTTTTAATCATATTTTTTTCTACATTTTATATTGTTCTATTTCGTATTTCGTACCCATTATAGTTTCAAAATTTGGTTAAAAACAGTTATTTTGAGGATCTAGTGTGAGTTTTCACTTAATTGTATAAAATTAAATGTATTACGGGCTAATATGTAACATTTCAATACTAAGTTTAACAGTTTTTATAATCTAATTTGGAACTTTTATTCAAATACTATTGAAAAATTAAACCTTTTTTTTCTTTTAGGGTAACAGGCTAAATGAGGGTAATCAACATTATGGCAACTCCCCCTTAATACCATAGGCACCTCGGCCTGTTTTGAAAGAAGAATATTCCGGGGTCGCAGACCTTGGGCATTCGGTAAGAGTTGTCCGCTATCCCTATTGGAGTAGTCGGCCAGCTGCCTCCTAAACCGTTCTAGGCACGGAGAGGAGAAAGCTGCGACCCCACAGCAAACCCCTCTCCCGCCATCGGAAGGGCGTGGGACAAGTACCAAATGCCCGACCTATCTGATGCAGGATTTTCTAGGGTTTTCCCTGCATCACTTTTAGGCGAATTGCCGGATAGGATCCTTAAAGCATAGCCGGGGGACCTAGTTAACCCTTGGCTACCTTGCGCTACCCTTCCGCATCCCCCCTTTCAAATCCCTTCCTATGCTATTAAAGGGGAGTTGCCCTATGTGGATTACCCTCATGTAGCCTGTTACCATAAAAAAACATGAGGTTTTTCACCATCACAATTGTGAGAAAGTACTAACAAGAATATAGCCAACATTTATAATGAATTTTTATTTCATCAAATCTTTTCGTTTATTCAGACAGAAATTTTACGCTAAAATTAGAAAATTTTCGTTCTCTATTATCAGAACGTTCCTCAATTGTCGAGTGCACAATAATTACATATAAAACGTTTTAGCTTTTACTTTGGGTTCGTCGTCTGGTTTGATCTTACAGCTCCTACGATTTTGAATCACGTGAGGAAAGCCACAAGGATTGCACAAACGTCGAGTGGTATTTATTAATTTAGTATTTAATTTTAACTGTTTATTGCCTACTTCTACACCTAATTAAAATAATTATTAATTACTAAAACAAAAACAACATTTTCTGTGAATTTCTGTGAAATAAAATAATTATTATGGTGCAACCGCTTCATGTAAATAATGATAAACCGTGTGTGTATCGTTTGTACTATTTGAGTGACGAATAATGTGACGTATTGAAAGCGGGTACAATAAATTTATAGACAAATGTCATATCATTCAACAGACAGAGAGATTGTAAATGTACACAATAAGCTTTGCCGCTGTTTAACTTATTTCCGGCCAACATCTGTCCCGGAATATGTATGTTCCTTTTACTCGACGACGCTTGAGCTCCTGGTACAAGGACCCCCCCAATACTCGCGGTATATTAATTTCCATTTAATGCAGATTTGGTGCTGTGGAAGCTTTGTTGCCAGGCTTGGTGCGGAGAAAGCCTGTGCTTAATTGTGCATCTCGCAATCCGTGTTTGCCGTTGGAGATACGGGGAGATTCGTCATTAAGAACGCATTAAGAGACACGCGACGGTTCGCAGGCACTCACTAGACTTTCTTCAGAAAACTGCTAATGCAAGCCATGCGTAAGTGACAAGCCGATTAATAACGGAAAATGTCAACAACTTCCAAAAAAAATCTAAAGATTCTTGGTGTGGTTGTTACCGAAAATGAGATGTTGCTTTCTATTTTCTTTTAAAAAAAATTGAGGGACAGAATATTTAACAAGAGACATGTTTTTTTTAAAGGAAAATTACCTTTTCTCCCACGTGTGCCCGAGATACTATCAAAGATTACTTTCAAAGGGTAAAACACTATTTTGAACAATAAAAAATGGAGAGGACTCGGTACAAGGAACGAACAATTGACAAATTATCTGAAGTTAGCAGAAATGAGCTATGATACGAGAAAAGAATGAATTAATAGGAAATAGTATTCTAACATAGTACATACTATAAAAATATGTAGGACTAAATGGGTCGGACACGTAAGAAATGGCCAGACGGAAGAAAGTTAGACTTTGTGTTCTATTTAAATCGTCCACGGGTAACAAAGAGTGGAAAGACACACGGAATTAGAACTTACATTGGCAGAGGCGATAATTTTTTTTTAAAAAAAGAAACCCCTTAAACGAACATAGGGAAATTCTCATTCCTAAATAGATCAATAGGATCAATTTACCTGCAGAAGTGTTTGAGGAGAATCTTCCAACAAAAAGGTTTAAGAATAATCCAAATAGATTCGTGAAGGAAAGTGTATTTTTTATTATTATTTTCCCTGTAAACATATGTTTACGTCTATATTTTCCTTTAATGAAGTGAAGTGTTGAACAGGGATAAATTTACAGGACAAATTTCGAAGACTTATTTTAATCATATTTTCTTATTTTAATTTTTTTCATGTATTTATTTGTTATACTTTTGATAATATATATTTTTTCTAAACTGCCACCGGGATCGATCCCAATCGCAACTATTAATTAACCCATGTAAGAAATCAATTTTTCAAAACCAGAATGTAGAGGAACAGAAAGACCCAAGCTAAAATGGCTAGATGGAGTATTGAAGGACCTAAAAGCACTGAAAATAAAGCATGGAGACTCCGGATGGGAGAGTAAGGTGACTAAAGCTCACAAAGGGCTGTAAAACTAGTTAAGAACTAGAACAATGAACAGTTGTTGGCGAATGAGGGTGATGACTTTTACAAATCAGTAAAAGCAAGTTTTTGTAGATGAGTAGTGAGTAGTAATTCTTAGTGAAAGCAATAGGGTAATTGGAGAGTGAATTTGATTTTGAAATAAGAGGATTGAAATTTGAGTTACACTAATTTGTAGCTGTGGAGAAAATTCAAAAATAAATAAATATTTTACTTTACGTCTGGTTTTATCTATAAGATGAATTAAAAAAATTAACGACCTTTTCTTTTACAGACATTTGAAATTATTTGATAGGACACAGCGACGTTTCAGTACATTTCTGTACTTTCATCAGGTTGTTTGTTATGTTTCAGCGACAACAGAATTTTTTGTAATGGTGTAGAAAAAACAATATTTCAAATCACAAATTTATATAACATTTATTTCTTCTTATTCTTCTCTTCTAAAATATAAAGCAGTATAATATTAAAAATCAAAACGTAAATTTTCGACACTCTTGAATTTAATTCATAAATGATTAATTAACAAAGTAATAAAAAATTTATTTTTTGAAAATAAAAATAAAATTTTATTTTAAAAATTTATAAATATATTAAGATTTTAAAAAAATATATAAAAAGGAAAAAATAATGGATTACAATTCTTTATTAATTTTTAGGTATATTTATGTGAACTTAGTGCGTTTACAATTGTTTTAATACGCAAAATTTCTGAATAAATACGGTTTAATAAATTTTGTTCAAGGTCTAAAATATAAACATAACAAACAAACTGATTAAAGTACAAAGAGGTACTGAAACGCCGTTGTGGTGAATAAAATATATTAAAGTATGTGTAGAAAAGGTCGTTACTTTTTTAAAATTTATTGTATGAAAAATATATAATTAATAAAATGTATTAAATATGAAAATATTTTGAAATAAAGTTTTATTCAGCATAGACTGGAGACCAGTCATTGATACTGGCACAATCTTACTCATTGTGGAAGATAACCAATATCTATCATATTAAAAATAAAGAAAGATTCTAAAATACTGAAGAATAACTACAGAACATACTATGGAAAACTTGATGAGTCAACATTACTTTTTGATTAATTTTTTTTCAATGAATCTACAAAGTTTTTATTTATACTAAGTATTAATATTTTATTAGAAATGGTGTAGCTAGAAGGAAGAGAATTACGATTCGGGAAATATTTATTGAAACTAAAACCCAACATGGATCATTAAAAATATTGTTTGTCAAAATTTGGGTAAACAGCCAGGAGAAGCGACGGTTTAAGCGTGAGAAAAGTTGGTATTAAGTCTTAATTACAGTCTTTATAAGGGAAGTAGGAGTAATATATGCTTTTCGTCAAACACAAACACCATTCACCAAAATATCATAATTTCTGTGGACGTTTGATGAACTGAAGTTTATTGAACTTTGAAGATGTCGTGGATGCAACTAGATTCGTGGACGTTATTAAAATTAGTTTCCTTATCTAGTATAATACTACTATCAATATTGAAATGATTATTATTACCCAAACAATTGTAATTAGAGAATTTTTATAATTTTACATTGGTTTTATGCTCCAAAATGAGTTGACAAAGATCATTTAGTCTGGCCGATATAACAAAATAAGAAATTATTACAACTGATTTTACATACTAAATTATGGAAATATAAAGTATTAAGACAATATTTATGTTTTTTTACAAAATGATGCAATGAATTACAGATTTAAAAATTACAGAGATATTTTAATTTCATAATAACAAATTAAATTAAGGAAATAACTTTTAATAAGAGATTAATATTATAAATGTTACATATTAAGACAGAACACTTCTCGTTTAAACTGAGGCTTCCACGCTGTGTATTATTTATATTATCACTTCTTTTTTCTGTATTTGGTTATCTTTCGTATTATTAATTTATAACTTGTATTCATATTATTTGTAAAGTGTTGTAACTTTGGCTATACCTCTTTAGTCTGACAATAGTATTGACAAGGATAACAACAGTTGATCGAAACGTCTACAATATTTTTTAAAATATTTTTTGAAAATTAAATTTTGTTTTATGTCTATTATAAGGGTATAAAAAAATTAAAGTATGAATGAAAAGAGAAGGAGATTTTGGATCATAGGGACAGTAAGTTTGGATAGAAAGAGTGTAAATTCGTCAGATAGAATCAGAGAGAATGCTGGACGCAACGTGAAGTGGGAAAATTCAAAGTTCCAGCTGCTAAAACCTGCTGAGGATTTCACGAAGGACGGAACGAGTGTAATTTCTGTTTACATGGCCGAAGCAAAAGCACTTTCGCTCTCTCGCGACAGCGACGAGACATAAACACCGAGGATGCTAACGGACATATATAACCTGCTTATACGGTCAGCTGTTGACATGTGCAAACGGCTCCCATGAGTTCAACGTAAGAGGACAAGCACCTGCGCTCCACACTCATCAAGTCGTATTTCCACGACCGAGTAGCTACAGTCTTTTAACGCTCCATTTGGCTGCTGTAATTTACGTTTAGCATTTTCCGTATAATCACAGACGGTCACATTAAGAACCGTAGATGCGACACATAGAAAAATTGATTTCACGGAATTATTAGATTATTATGTTAAATTCTTTAAATAATATCGTTTTTTGTAATTATAACTGTTTATTTATTTTTAGATATTTTGTGTTGATGTGATTAAATTAAAATTTTTTCAATAGAATTATTCAAAACCTCAATTGTTACAGAATTGAGAACAAAATAAACTCCAGAATTTCCCAAAAAGATGATTAGAAAATAGCTGTAGAGGCTTAGAATACAATACGATGCGTAATGGTGGCTAAATTAATTAGAGAATAACTATGAATAAGACAATGAGGTATTTAAATTTTATAAATTGTACGGGAATAAAAATAAGTTCAAAGAAGTGCCAAAGTAATTGCTAAAGAAAGAGAAGAAGGGACCAGCATTCCTGGAAAAATGCTCTAAAATTATAAAATCAGTAGCATAAATTTCGATAACTAACAATTCCCAATAAAAGTTATAATTTGTTCAGAATTTTAAATTATTTACTGACACAATTTTTCTAATGTTATTGTCATGCCAAGAGTTATTTCCTTCAATTACAGTTCATTTTTCCTCAGCTCCGTCGTATTTTAAATCCTATTCGATTAGAGAATTTTATGCATTTGTTTTGCCTCTCATTTTTCCGATTGAAATGGAACCCGAGTATTACAAGTGTTTTCTTATTACAGATCCATTATTTTCTCTCTATTTTTATTGCATACAAAAAAAAGCGAATGCCGGAAATAGAATGCTTCGCACTAGATGCAAATGATAAAGATTGCAGGGGCGGATGGAAGTTGAGGAAGACTGCAATCGGTAGAAAGTGTGCCGTGTAATTTGCAACTGAACGCACGCCAGAACTGGAGCTCATTTGCAAGGCAAAACCGCAATAAAACTTGGGGCGACAATTTTTTCTCATTGACTGTAAAATTGGTAATGATATCTTGAATAAAAAGCTTTATTCTGATGTAAATAAATATTTCATGACCGAAATGAGTCCCTGCTATCGAAAGGACAAAACAAGTGCTGAGGAGAGTGAGGACCGTTACTTGTCATATATATATTGTAATAAATATCAAATTAAAGAATGAAATTAATTTTATTTGCCCCACGTTGGTAGCAATTTGTATTAAATAACTTTAAAATATTTAATGATAAGGAAATTTAAATTAAACAAAAATTTAAATTTAACAAAACAAATTTATTCACGCAAAATACAATTTAGATCTCCTCTTTATTTCACCACATTTAGATCAAATTTTACTAACAATTAATTTTACCTTTTGTGGCATTTAAGAAAATTTATACCTATATTTTTCTTTACAAAAAATGGCCTGATAGAAAGAACAAAATCCAATTACACTTGAAAGAATTTTACAGAGTGCAGAAATTTAATTTATTGAAGTTACAAGAAACGAAATCTGACCTTTCACCTTTAAATTTACAGTTTACAAAATTATTTATTTTAAATCGCTACTTACAAACTACTGTTTGGGTTCGGGAACACACTTCACTTTAATAATGGCCACTCTGTGCATAAAATTTACACAGACATTTTTACTGACACACGTTTCACAACACAACACTATCCTTTCAGTATCCAAACTCCAGACTGCAGACTTCCGACTACTCGTATGGATGTTTCGCCCGCGGCCACCAATAAATTTGTCTAGTAAGGTTGACAAATTGATTGCGTTTTGTCTTATTTAAAATGTTCTGTATCTCTCAACCTTCACCAAGACAGAGTTCAAAACTGGTGTTCAACCTAACACTCCTTTCTCCTTCCAGCTATAACATCAACTTCTTTCTCCATTAAGATCTGGCACCGGACTGCTTTTTATCAGCTTCCCCCTCCCCAGAATATTCCTTTTTCCCACAGTTTTGATTTCCCACGTTCGGACCTCATCCGAATTTCCAACACTCAGAGAGCTACTCAATATTGTTAGATAAACATTTCCCATAATTAGATGTCAACAAAAAACTGTTGTCATTATTCCTTTTGGGGTCCTGTTCCGATGTCCGTCAGACACCAGATCAAAGAGCCGATAAAGACCCCAATTAAAATTAGTTCTCTCTTTTGTGAGCCTTCATCCGCTGTCAATCATAATTTTTTTACATGAACCATCCAAGATCCCCAGTCTGAGGTGGTAAACAGATTATAAATAATGGCCGTCCACCTCTAGTCTGTGCCGTGAAACAAAATATTATGAAATTTATATAAAATAATGGACTTCTTAACTAGGTATTACAATATATATATATATATATATATATGTGTGTGTGTGTGTGTGTGTGTGTGTGGAGAGAGAGTATATCGTTCATTGTTGATTAACTAAAATATATTTTTTCTGACGTTATGGAATTATATTTTTCCAAACTAAAAATTTTTCTCCATATTTAGGGATAGGGGAAAGAAAAAGTGACAGGGTATGAGAAACATAGATTAATTAATACGTATTGGTATTATTCTTTTTGTAATTTTAGATAAAATTGAAATGTGTTTTATGACAACTGAATTCCTGTAACTAAATTTTTACCATTGAAAAATTAATTATATTTTTTATGCACACATTGCATTGACATTAGAACGCCTGGGTAATCTGTTCAAACAGGCAGTAGCCGAAATCATCTTCTACTTCATGTCTAAATACAAGAGTATTACATTACGCAGAAGGGAGAATTTATGTTATAATTAAATTAAATTCAAGTCAGCATTTATGGTATAAGTGCCGTTTTGTTGTACAAAGGCATCTTCAGTATAAATAAAATCATATTGGCACTAAATAATCTTTAAAATACTGTTCGGCCCAAAAGAGAAATTTTTCTTTCTGTAGTTCCAATTAACCAAGAGTTCAACAGTGAATTTGTCAGGGCGCATTAAAAAATAACCTCACGAACCTTAACAGCTATAAAAGTATATTACTTGCTAAAAAATTGTTTTCAATTTATGCGATATATATATTTTGAAATAAGTTATTTATTAAGTCTGTATAATTAATTGAATAAATTGAGTAGGCGAAAACGGACTTAACATGATATCTTAAATAACTTACTGAAAAACAAATTACATAATATTCTTCACAAATTTAATTTCAATAATTGTTCAAAATTTCAGAGGAAAATTTTTAATGTTATTTCGGATAATAATTTGGTTCACCAACTACATTTATATTTTCAAACTTCAGATAAAGATAGGAATTATAAATCAGGATTATATCATTAGACGTTACCCACTAAACATAATGTAATCTCAATAAATGTAAAAACCTTACTAAGTTTTTGTTAAAGTAATATTTACAAACTTATAATGCTTGATATATAAATCTTCAATTTTCCTGTTATTTTAGTTCATTAAAGTAATCTTTGAATTTAGTTTAACATCCTTTAATTGTTCATTATCTTTGGATTCCAAAGTTTCATAAGGGTACATAGTCGGACCGAAACATGTGTCTTTATAATTAATTATATACAATTATATACAAATTAAAACAGATGAAATTTCAATGTTAAAATTAACTTTTAATCCTTTTAATTTATAAAAATAGATAATAATCTTTATAACTATTTAACGGAAGCTTTCGTCGTTTATCTTCAATGTGAACAATCAGCTTGGAAGAATAGCTTCATCTTACATCTTATAACAAATAGATTTTATCTATGAAATTTTATATATTGTCAGGATTGAACGTTAATTTTAACATAAAGTTAAAAGATAGTTTTCAGCAATATAATTTTTTCAATTTTACAAAGACTGCTCGTTAGGAGTAAATAAGAACTGAATTCGCGTGAAGAAGTGTGGACAGACAAACTGAAATTAAACTTATTATTATCGACGCATTGACGCATTTATTCACCACTCAAGATTAGAAGAGGCTGAGAACAGAAAAAAAAAATTATTTTCATGTATTAGTTTTCTGGTTTCCGTCTTCTAAGTAACTAGACCATGAAAATTTCGAAGCATAATCGTATTTGTGAAATATCAAAATAGATACAAAAGTCAGGAAACGACGATGGTACCTTCACTACGACGGCCATGCATAATCTGGCCTAATATTCAAATTCGTGTACAAAGTGGAGTAATGGTTGATAATTATATAGACAATATTTACGAGCATCTATATCATGTTGATGCGAAACGTTTTCATACGTCTCACAGATAAATATCACAGGACCCGCCCTTAGTGCTCGTTTCCTGAGTCCCTTATTATTGCGCATAAATTACTACGAGCCTTCAGCTTTCTACTGAGAATTTGCTGTGTGTGCGCGAGTCATAATTCGCCCTCAGAGAAGTCATCCGAAAGCAAAGCCTAAGCTTTCATTGACTTCCAGGTGACTGCAGGTTCCCGCAATTTCCGCTCATTTTATTAAATGTTGAAAATGGCACGCATCATTATATTAACTGCCGCGGATGAAATTTGTTCCGCTCTCAGATGAGAGAATTTTATGCTAGAAATTAATTTTCAAGTGTCATCAATGTAAAAGTGACTTATATTTCTGTTTCGGATCGCCTGCTAATTACGCTATTCACACAGAAATATTGTACATTTCCCTAATATAATAAATATATTTCAAGGAAAATTTATGTGATTTTTAATTACAAATGATGAACAAAAATACAGAAATTCCAATATTTATTCGTTGATTTATTTGATAAAACTATATAATATAATGTATATCACAGCACGAATTTAAAAGTTCTCAATTTCATAAATAAATATTTTATTCTAACCTCTTCCTACCCAATCAGTGATTGATAAACTAAATACTAAAGAGACTCAGCTTGACATGTTTCCTATTGAATTCACACATAAGTTTGCTAGTTTATAAACAACTAGTCTGTATATAAAAATGCTACAAAACTTCGCTTAGTCATTGTTTGAAACGTGCCACGAATAATCTAATTTTATTAACTTCTCTTAAAATTGTCACGTGCATGCATCACTTTTAGGTGAATTGCCGGGTACGATCCTTAAACCATAGCCCGGGGGTCGTAGTTAACCCTTGGCTACCTTCCTCTACCCTTCCGGATCCCCCCTTTCAAATCCCTTTCCTATGCTATAAGAGGGGAGTAGCCACTATGTGGATTACCCTCATGTAGCCTGGTACCTAAAAAAAAATTATAGTGCAAATAACTCAAAATAAATGGGTAAATATTCATATAAGCGATTCCAGACCATAGCCTGTCTACACCTCCTTCTGCTTCCTCTCGTTTACAATTAAAGGTACTATAAGCCGCGACATTCGCGTCAGTTTTTAGAGGTATTAGATCTCGTGTCCTGAGACGTTAGGTCGATGCCTACTGATCCTACTGGAAGAGTCGACCAGCTGCCTCGTAATCTAATTGAGGCATGGAGACGGAAATGCTTGTGCTCCAAATTCATACTTAACTAGAGTAAACGCAAAGGTGTGAGACAAATTACAAGAGGCCTATCTACCCGAATAAGGCTTTCTAAGTTTTCCCTGCATCAGATTTAAGTGAATGTCGGGTAGCATCCGGCGGTCTCCATTACAGCGAACGTGTTAATCTATAGCTCTGGGGCCATAGTTAATTATTGGCTAACTTCTCCCTGCCGCATGTTTTTGCCAGAACGAAGATTACTCTCAGGTAGGTATTACTAAAAAAGCCTCAATATTATCCTTATTGAAATCTGTATTAATTATATTTTATTTTATGAAATGCAATTTTTTCTTAAGTAAGGACGCCTTTGATTTGTTTCTAATGCTCATAAATATTCCTAACTGTGGACATATTATTATGTATTTATTACGGGAAAGATAATAATTATTAGTGAATTAATTAAAATACTTCTACTTATTCTACAATTTTAAGTGATTTATTGGTATTTCTTGTTATAATACATAAAAATATTTTTCACCTCTTTCATATGAGTAATCATATGGATAATTTTTCATTTTAATACGTTATGATGATCGTAAAGTTAATAAAATTTAAACTATAGTGATAACATCTGCCATTTGGTTAATAAATAAATTAAAACCAATTTATAGTATGTTACTTAATAAATCACAAAGATGTCTTTTTAAAACATCTTTTATTCGGCGCTATAATAATTATAGTTTTACTGGCGTTTAACAAGTAAAATATGTATCTCTTTTTCTCAAGGGTGTTATGCGTTGTTTGAGTCAGACATAGAAATCAGAGCTGGATACCTCAATGATTGTTATTCTTGATAGTTTTAAATGGTTCAATTTTGTTTCAGTGTTTTATAGTCCAAATATCTGAAGTGCAAAAAGCAGCTCGCACGGGTCCAAATAACAGGCCAGGTCTCAAAACAAATATCGTCCAATTATACGTGTCCATTAATATAATTTCATGTTATATCGAATAACCAATAGTAAAAATACAGTTTAATTAAAAATTGATAATTATTTAATTTATTTGTCACAAAGATCCACCGTATCGCTCTATCCGGCAATGATCTTATATTGGCAAAGAATATATTTTTTTCCGCTCTAACTTATAATTTTATTAAAAAATAAAATTCATGAAATTTGTGTTCCTTACACTATATATGATAATATACAAACTACATTGCACGCGGCATTGCCACAAATTTATAATTTTCTGCAGGTATGTGAGTGCATTTACCAGTCCGTCTGAACTTCTTCTGTTCATATTTTTTTTTCTCGTGGGATAACTGTAGAAATTTTAATTGACACTTAAAGGGACCGCACTTCAGGGTAGTGTGAGACTCTCCGACTAACACCACAAAGCCTTTTTGTTGGGCATTTAGTCCTCCCAGGAATTGCTCTCGCATTACTTCAGTGTAGCTTCGTCTATTTACATTGCAGAAGTAATGATAATATAATAAATACATAATTTAAATATTATAAATTAATAACTTTTTAAAACATTAAACTATGTTTTGAATTAGACAATTTTAATTTGTTTTTACACCTATAGGGGTAAAATAGTTTCAACGGATGACTTTATAAAATAATTTGCATTTATATATCATAAGTCACTTGATTTTATATTAATTTTTTCTTCCGCAATCTGATTCAATTTTAAAACATCAAATTCAATATATTATATTTATAAAATTTTATGATAGGTGCTACTTAATTCTCATGGATATACATTATTATTGAGACTAGATTTAAAATGAAAAATTAAAATCCTGGTTCAGAAAGTAAAATTTGTAACCTTAAAAATATCATTACAAATGGATCAAAAAATCCTATACTCACCATTAAGAAGAAAAACATCAAATATTAAATCATAATCCTTGATCTAAAACAACTATTGAACTTGAAAGAAATGCCGTGTGTAGCGTGTTGCATATTCAGAATCTCCGCCTAGGATTTGATATTTAATAAATACATATTTTACGTTATTTGTTAAATTTTTTAAATAAAATAACGTTATTGGTAACTAGACGATTGCATCACTTATTAAATTATTAAATGTTTTGGTTTGTTGAATTCGCAACAATTTGATCGCCAACATCGTAGGCGTAAAAGCATGTATTGATGTCTTATATTTATATGCTAAGTTTGACAAACAATTTTGAAATAAATAAATAATTTTTTTAAATTTTTACATTATCATGGTTATTGAGCAAATAGGAAAATGATACTATATCGTTAACAGTAAATGTCGTACGTCTGTTTAAGGTGTCCGCGTCAGATGACAAACACAACAGTATGTTTATATCGATATATTAAAAGTTAATGAAGGAAACTTAATACTGCAATTATAATCCGTAAGGACTGAAGTCCCCCTGAAGTTAATTTGACGATATTTTACGGCACCCGTACCGATTTCTGGAGGTTGGGAGGGGCCTCTGTTTGTTCTAGACGAGGGTGAGATTAACGGAGTCGCCCGCGGTTGTGGTCCCAGCCCTCAATTACGTCGCTCTAATCCAATCACAAATCCCTGACATGGGATTTCGGCGATTGATCTTCCCATAACACCTGTCACTCATCTAATATGAGGCTGTAAATGTATATGTTATCAGACGATTATCAAACAGTTATAATATAGAACATGGAGGAATATCACATTAGCTGAATAAATGGTTGAATATTTACCGACAATTCCCAGTTCATGTAATAATTTATTTTTGGAATGAACACGGATTTTGTTATAAAAAAAACGACAAATTTCATCATGCGAGGTTCGTCGAAGTTCAAAATTGTCCCATTTGTTTATTCTCATAATCTATGTTACTCATCAAGAATTGACGTAAATATGCTTCATAATACTCTACTTTTCTTCAATCTTTGTTGTTTTTGTCAGAAGATTAAAAACTTGGTTTGTGAGGTTGTGTCGTTCTCGCGACTGCGCTTTTCGTCACCTGACGAAAGCAACAAGGATTTTAGAAACCTTGTGTGGTAATTATATTATCACATCATTTTGTCTGTAAATTACTATTTATTTATCTAATTACTACAGATTTATCACATATGCATTATATTTCACGAAAGATAGTATTTAATTACAACTCACATGCTACGAAACATATTTTAAACGTTTGGTCGGGAAGACAAAAACGAAAGTACAGCTTTATTCTGATTGTAAATGAAAATGTCTATTAATCCCAAGTAGTTTTATAATTCTTTGATTTTTAAAATCCATATACTTTAGGAAAAATAACTGACTGACAATTTTATTAAATTTAATCACTGAGACAAAAACTTCTTAATGTAATGCTATTAATGACCTATGTAAACATATTTCTCTTATTCATCAATGATATATAATAATAATTTTATCGTAAATTGCTAGTCACTGTAATGATTTTGTACGTGTCACACGACAGCTATTTTTGGGGAGTGAGAGTTTCACGACGTTTTCAAGGAGCATCGCTAATAGCATGTGACCCCAATAGCGAGGGAATATAAAGGGAGGACAAGAGCTTCCCGCCAGAAGAACTTCCAGCAGTGGACTAAAGAAGACATGGCAGTGACGGTAAGAAAGCCTACAGCTAACAGCTTGCCGTGGATATACGATATGCTTTGTTGTAAAAACTTGATATCGGAAGATTTATTTCAAATGCTCTTATTATAACAACGGCTACACATTTATTAATAACGGATAACTTTAGAGAATTCCCTTCTATAAGCTTTGATTTAATGATTTTAGTTTGAAATTTTAAATGCCCCCAGTCTTTGTTTCGTAAAATAAGGTACGTCAGAACATACGTAATATAGAAATTCCGGTAACTATAATTTAATCATAAAAAATACAACGAAATTACTTCTTATCTAGTTGAATAACTCGCGCTTTTATTACTGTTTTAATTTCATATACGTGGTTTATTATACTTAATGTGTAACTACTATAATTCGTGAGCTATTGGTCAGGTTAACAAATCGTTCATATGACGATGCAAGAACAATTTCGATTTTTTAAATTTATGTTCTGGAAAAGGGAGATAAGTCGAATTGTACTTCAGTCGGAGCCTTTTTAAGTTAGTGTTTTCCCTAATTTAAAAGCCATTATACGATAGTAATTAGTGATATTGTACTGTAATATATAAACTTGTTAATTGATATACCGATCATTAAACTAGTATTGTATTTAAATGATAACTTTTCATGTACATATTTTCAATACATCTTCAACTTGAAAGGAAAAGTAATATAATTTTTCCATTCTACAATGAACTAATAAATGGCAAAATTTTATCAAATTCACTAATATACTTGGCTTTATTTTCTATTAATAATAAAATAATATTAATTGATGTATCTCTTTTTTTGCAATCTCTGTTGGTTTGTAATTATCATTTCCTAACATTTATATTTTACGTTTTTAGACTTTCGCTCTAGTTTTGATGTTGGCTACCGTCGCGTTCGCGCAGGAACAGCCAGACCAAGAATCTATTCCTGAGCAGCAGCAGGCCTTTACCTACCAGAGGCAAGCGCCCTTCGGATCGCCACAGCCTGCAGCGGCCGGAGTCAGACCCGGAGGATTTGGTGGATCCGGAGGATTTGGTGGATCCGGAGGATTCGGTGGATCCGGAGGATTCGGAGGACCCGGAGGATTCGGTGGTCCTGGAGGATTCGGTGGCTCTGGAGGGTTCGGTGGGTCTGGAGGATTTGGTGGACCTGGAGGGTTCGGTGGGTCTGGAGGATTTGGTGGACCTGGAGGATTCGGTGGGTCTGGAGGGTTCGGTGGTCTCGGTGGATTCGGTGGACCAGGAGGATTCGGTATGCCAGGAAATCTTTTCTCAAATTTTGGATTCGGAAATAATGGTTTTCACGCTGGACAGCAGAGGCCCTTTCAAGGTAACTCATTGAAAATTTATTTTAAGTATTTTGCCGCCATGTATGCAATGGCGAAAAATACTTGTAGGAATGTTAGCTTATTTGAATTATTTAAGTCTGCAGGAGACTATTTATGTGTGTTATATCACGCTAATTTTTCTCAAAACTCTTACACAGATCAAAGACAGTCAATAATATGATATTTTTTGGCTATTGCGTTAATTTATTTTAAGAAACAACATAAATTCGATGTAAATGCGGATTCTGAAAGACGTCAACTCACTTTATTAGCCTACGAATAGTATGATTCTGAAATTGTCAGTTTAAAAATACTTGGAAAACGTTACGACATCTTCTGTATCTTCCCTATCATCACTGAGATACTGAAAGCAGTCATAGCCTGGATGAATTTATTATACCAATTTTTGTAAGAGTTTCAGACTCCGATACTTAAGCTTTCAAATCATATCCTGCCTCAGTTAATTTTTGGTAAACTTTCTTTTATCTAATTTATTTTACCACTACTAAATTCTCGTTAACTTTTTCTGCCTCACACGTCGTATCCAAATTTATCAATAAAAATACCTTATAAATTTTCAGCCTTTTTTAAAATCAATGTGCAGATGGAGAGACTAATTATTATTATTTGTTTTACATTGGTTAGAATTAACATTTTTTTCAACCACTGCATAGTTTGTTTTTCTACAAACCTTAATTAAAACTTTTTCATACTTTGAAACTCTCTGATTTTTTGTTTGTTATATTTCGTCTAATTTTCTTATGAGTAGCCTTAATCCTCCCACGTGTGACCCAATAGTTTATTAACCTCAACATTTTTGCTTATATTCCCTCCTTTCTACAAATATTGAAATTAAATTAACAACAAAATTATTGATTAGATTTCCTTTGAAAAAGTGAATTGTATATAAGAAAACTATCTAATTTGTATACAGATCTTCAAAAAATCGAATTGATATGTTAGGAACAATGTACGTTACTTTTTGGAAATACATATCGCTATTGTCACTAAAGCATCGGTATGTAATTTGAATTTGAAGTCTAAAGAAACCGAAAGCTTTTAATCTGAACTTTCGAAGCGATTTGGAGTTGCTGCGGACAGGCGGAAATGAACAACTCTGCTTTCGTGAATTACCGAGCAGTCTGTTGTGGAAAGTTATTTGGTTGAAGTGCTCCCGTCAAATGCAATTCACTGCTCTATTGTATTAACTTCCAGCTTGTTTGTTAGGTATTCGACAAGTTAAGCGATGGAAATTTTTAGAATGTACGTACGAGAGGTTGATTATTTCGGGGAAACGTCAAGACACGCAGATTTTACATAATAAATACGTGTGCTGTAAATATGCGTAAAATTTAAAGTTATTTTCATAAACGACAAATAATTTCAAATAAAATTACGATATAGTTATAGATTTATCATAAGAATGAAATAATGTCAAATTATGTTTATTTTGTCAGTCTCGGGTAATTTTGTGACTATCGTAAGACATGATTATTAGAATTTCATTGTGAAAGGTTCATTTAATTTAGTCTAATATGTGTACGTTTCTTGAATTTAATTCATATACACCTCTGTTTTCAGGATCATACCAGAATTATTCACCATTTGGACAAGGAAGAACATTTTAGCATTTTTATGTAATTTATATTTGTTCTATCACATGCCATTGTATTTAAATTGAATATAAAAAATAAAACTACATGTACACATACTTTAAAAACCTAGTGGAACAATGTTTTCTTTGATCAGAAGGGGCTTTAATAAAATTATGTAGAATTAGATTAGTTTTATTTATAGTTATAAAAATATTAAAAATCCGTGTACATCTGATAGCATATGGAATAACAATTGGAGGATTTAAAATACTTTTGTTCATATCTCGGGGCTAATAATTACGGTGCACAATATTTACAATAACAATTCATTTCTAAATAAGAATGATACAAGCCTTTCAATATTCATGTTATCTCGTTTGATGTAGGGAAAACCATAGGGAAACTTGCATAACTCACGTGGGACTCTGGGGTCTTGTCTCACGTCATTCTAAAATCTAGAGGTGGAGTTGTCAACGGGACTGCAGAGTCATAGTGACCTATTTGATGAAAGTCAAGTGATATATCGACTAAATGTGGTAGCTTCTAGTGGATATTCAATAAAGGATAGTGTATAAATACCTTCATTTTCTAATTCCAAATAGAATATCAGAAATGTCATTTGACATCTTATCGCCACAACTTTAGCCTCGACGCAAAATAGGAACGGAACAACATTGCTACTCCCGATACCAATTATATAAAAAACTACTCTAATTACCTTAAGGCCGTGAAGAGAATCAAAAATATTATTGGTACTTTAAGAGACATAAGAAATATACACGGTACTGTAATAAAGTAAAAAATACACGTCCTATCTCCGGAGAGTTAATTATATTCACGATGCTTAGGTCGAAATTGTTCAACGTTTTAAAAATTGTATACGAAACTTTGTTTCATCCTTACACCCCCCTCCTAGTGGTTGAAGTACAACTTATTCGGCAAGTTGGAGTTCATAATTAAAATCAGCGACATCAATAACTCCGGATTTGACTCAAATATCAGTTGTTTACGCGTTATTTTTTTAAACACCCCTCCACTCACACCCTTAAGGGTCCAATGTAGAAAAGGGTTAATTAAAATTATATACTAAAAACATAGGGAAAAAAGCTATCAATCTCATTAACCCAGTAAAATATTTATTGGACTAAATTATCGACCGACTAAGCATGTGTTTTAATTTACACCCCCGCCCTTAGGGGTGCTATTCGTGTCTTGTACCTTCAGAGTTTGTTTCCGGTTGAAAAGAAGCACGTATTCAAAATTTTGTCAAATTTTCTCGATGGGTGTAGATTTGTGTAGGGAACATTCAAACAAATATAAACACCAACAAACATTTTATTTTATTTCTGTAGTAAATAAATAACACTAATATTTTTATACAGTTATTTCAATCTTGTTATTTATTATATTAATGCAGATATTAGTGGTCACTGATGAAAGTATTGAATAGAGGGGACTATTGTAAACTGTAAGAAAACGGATCGGTCCGATTAGGAAACGGAGGCTAAAATTCTTAATAATCATTATATACGAATACGTCACCACAATTCGTGTAAATATTAATGAAGCACGCGATATTAGGTATATATAATAAAACCCTCGATAGTGTATGTGCAGAGCAGTCAAAATAGATTCATCGCGGTGTTCCATTTCATCTCCGACAGAGGAGATTCTGAGAACTAAACCGCAGTTAGGCAAACTCAGGAAGGGAAATGAAATCCGGCTTGTCGAAAAGCGGTTTGGAGAAGCAACAGTCTTTGTGCAAGTTTGCACAACGTTGTTGACTGACATATGTAGCAGTTAAACTGCCGTTATGATGCAATATGGCTCGGAATAACATGGCCATTCCTTTAATCTTAAAATGAAACATATCCTTCTCGAGCCGTTTCATCATTTGGAAATAATTTCCGTACTGTCGGACTAAAATCAAACTTATTCACTAAGGAGCTGACTATTAGCAGCAGAAAAATTCTAGTTTAGGTGCGGATGTATCACATCTCTTTCGAGGTATGCGTCTTTTAGTGCTTAGTAACCAAATATGGTAATTTTCGAGAAATTTCTATGAATTCTGCCATGTCTGAAAATCTACATGTTTCCTGAACGAAATCTATTTAACTTATTTTGTAAATATTCTTCATCGTATTCAAGTTATTTTTGGGAACGTTTTCTTAGCACGAAAATATTCCAGTAATACGTCTTTTCTGGAAAATGAACCGGAAATTCTGAAACTGTTTATGTGTTACCGCATTATCAGTTGGAATATGAAATATTCGCATTGAACGATTCATAATAGACTTTGATTTATTAATAAAGGCCTTTGGCACACTTGTAATACATAATAAAAATAATAACAACGCGAAACTAATTATTAGAATGTTTTTGTTGAAAAAACCATAATTAAAAATCATTTACATTAATTTTTTGTATTAATAAAAATAGGATCGAAGTGAAAATGAATATTTTTTTAGAACAAACGAAAAGGGCACCTGCTCTTAATATTTCAGGAGTCAATTCAATTTAATTCTCCGTTATTCCCTGTCAAAGATATCGTTTAATGGAAGGAATTAGTAATAATATTATATATTATTTATATATAGAATATTGTATATTTTATGATTTATAGTTTCCTCAAAATTTAAGTGAATCGTAGAATAACTTTCCACTGTTTTATAATGTGAAGTAAATAATATGATAAATATTTATTATTATTTGTTGCCTGAATGTTGAAAGAATAGTTTTATAATTTACTAGAAGAACAATGTAACAACGGTGAAGAAAATCAAAGGTTTCTTTGGAATGTAAAAATATTTATGAGCGTTAAGAGAAATTATCACATATTTGTATAGGGAATAAAAATAATCGGCTTAAACGTGTAGTTAAAAACCTTTTATTACCCAGTAATCATAAAAAATAATCACAATTAATAATACAGAATTATCAGTATAATATTAAAACGAGCTTTCGTCCAATCCGTACATTTTCATTTTGACACTTGAAATTAATTTTGAGTCTCGACCGTCGGCGTCATAGTAGCATTGTTGTTTTCTCGAGTCGAGATACGTCTGGAATTACGAAAGTTCCTTTTAATGTTATACTGACCATATTTTCAATAAAATTTGTGACTATTTTGATATTACGACTGATTAATAAACGGTTTTTGACTAACTATGGAATATGATTTAAGGAAATTCTGCATTCACCATAAATTTTTGTAGCTAACGATAATAGAATTATAAAATACATCCGAATTTTATCACCAGGACCGTAAAACGCCAACTGTGTGGGAGGAAGACCTTTGAAACAAGTCAGCTCTGTTATAGGGTACCGTGACAAAGGGAACGTGAGGAATATCTGATTTATTTATCATTGTCATTGCCGCGAGAAACAAAAGGGGATACTATAAGAAAAAATATGCTTATGCAGATCCGGGATTTAATTAATACATATACGTGAAACAAAGTAACATCTGTGAACAGCAACAGGCTTGACGACACATGAGCAGTATAACGTATATAAAAAACACAGAGAGACAGAGAGTGTAATTAAGTTTTACAAAACCACCGGAGACAACAAGGGAGACTTTCACAATATTTTCCTTTAAATTAATCTCAAAAGAGAGGCGAGGTACTCAATATCATTTAACTGCGGAATTATACGCCATCTATTTGGCCACAGATCTGTGACAACACGGATAATGGCAACTTCACTATGCTTACAGACTCCCTGGAGGCGTTGGAAGTTTTAAATCCAATCCCCGCACACAAGACGTCCTTATCAACAAAATCTGCATAAATATCTCGGCAGCCAATCTCCGAAATACAACCGTTCATCTTATATGGATCGCGGCCAATAACGGAGCCCGGGGGAACGAATTGGCTCTCTAGACTGAATGACAACTGTGTAGTCCACCAGATATCAGCATGGGAAGACTTATTCCACTCGGTCAAAAACGAGTTACTTAGTGTTCAGGAGCATGATCAACGAGCCTGCAGCGAAGAATTCCAGGAATGTATCAGAAGGAGTGAAACTCTGGTAACACAAGACGGCTTCCAGAAGAACACAAGTGGTTATTTCTGGAATAATAACGGTACAAACCTTAACCCATGACTACGTATTTTCCAGAACCCCGAAACAAACATGTCTGATGCAGAACTCAGCTCACGGTGAACCATATTCCTGAGCACTGCTCTTCATACCCAGTCTCGCAACAGATTCCTCATCAACCTGAAGGATGGCGACTTACCTCCCATCAGAAATTGGACAGTCTTATCATGTTTCTAGTAGACACAAATTTATTGGGCCCAAATTTAATTATAGAAGTGAAAATTAATAAGAAAGATAGCCAAATATGGGCAAAAGAAGTGATAATATAAACACCACACAATGTTTATGGGAATCCTTGAACCTTTCTTCAGGTGCTAAGAAGAGCCTTGAGCGACACAACTGCACTCATCAGTTGACAAAACTCAAAACCGAGGAAAACGCAAAGACAATGGAGACAATGGAAGGGTTAGCGTAACAAGAAGGGGTCAACGACAATGGGAAAGAAGGTTTAGCGTAATAATCAGGGATTGTAGCAATTGTTGAGTTACATAGTGTCTGTTTGTACATGAATTGCTGTGATGTTTGATTTAATGTGATGCATCTCTGATATAAGATAAAAGAAGCATTTATTCGCTTTTGAGTTTTGTCAACTGACTAGTGCAGCTCTTCTTTTTAGCACCTGAAGAAAGGGGCAAGGACTCCAGAAACGTTGTGTGGTATTTATATTATCACTTCTTTTGTCTGAATTTGGCTATATTTCTTATTATTAATTTAATTATGTTGCCTTAATTAATGCTATTGTAAGTCACTAACGACTAATATGTCAAAGTGACGATAAACAGTAACAAAGAAATGTGACATTGGCATACTGAACGATTTTAAGGCGATCAATCACTAATAGGCATCCGACGAATTTTTTCTTTCTTTCTGGAGTTATGTTAGAAAGCAAAGATTTTGGCACAGTGAACCACATATTTTACGAGGGTAATTCCAGATTTTCCCGACCTAAGTTACTGATGGCGGTTTGTTGTTCTAAAGTACCAACCAAAATTACAAATCTTAAGTTAGACGACGCTACACTCTTTAGTGTTTGTATGACAGCCACCAGCAGTGAATGCTCTCAGTAAACATGAAATAAATTGGTCCTATTTATGTAGTACAACATTGTAATTTGAAACGTCTCAGTACAACCAATATCAAGGTTTAATTAGATTCTACGATGGGGGAATCAGTTCATTCGTTTACAACAATTAAATATTGAATGGCGGAGTCCGTACGAGCTGGTCGACCAAATCAAATGACAAGAAAATGAGACGAAAATCCACAAAATGGTATTGGATGACCGTCGGTGGCGTTGTTTCACAGAAATAAAGCCAATATTTTTGCGTCGATTCATAAATCTGATTCGGACATGGGATGAATCATACCTGAGACGAAGCAATAGTCAAAATAATGGACTGAAAAGAGAGAATCGACTCCAAAAAAAGACGAAGACAGTTCAACCATTGGAAAGGTCAAGGCGCGTTTTGGGATGGACGTGGAATAATTTTCAAAAAAGAAAGTAACATCAACGGCGAGTATTATGCGAGCACGTTGCAACGTTTGGGTGGTGAAATAAAGGAAAACTTCCGCTTTTCGGGAAAGCGAAAGTGTTCCATCAAGACATTATCGTGATAGCGAAAATCAATGAGTTAAAGTTGCTTCCTCATGCACCCCATTCGCCATATTTAGATCCGTCGGATTATTTTGTCTTTACAAACTTGAAAAAAAAATTCGCGGCTAAAAGGATTTGATTACAAGAAATAAGTGGGTTCTCTTGGTTTTCAATTTAAACGGGGTATTGAAACTAAGTACATCAATGGAAAAAGAGTATCGGGCTAATAAACGTATTTATTTGTCTCCAATTTTTTGTTTTATTTGTTAGGGTACTTCTAGGATTACCCTCATATAAGATGCGCGCATTGTTGGAATATGGATACAAACTTGAATCTTATATAAGCCTTTATAATATTGTTAGATTTTCGTGCACTTTTGGTCGTTCTATATCCAAAAAATACATTTGATATTTTAATTCTGTCCTCTCATATCTCTTAAACTTGTCAATAGTACCTTGTAATACAAACTTATTTCGCTGTAACCGTTTCCTCTACTCGTTCAACAAACACGAAATAATGTTTTTAAAATATAAAAATGTGGTTACAAGCGTTAAATCATCTGAATCACTGAACTATACACATTTTCATTTGACATTGTTAATTTATATGAAGCTATAATTTATTATCACTTGTTCTCTCACTTAGAATTCGATGTTGGCGATCTACTTCTAGCTGGGAAACCTCAAGACGAGAGAGACCCTGCATCTTCCTTGCTCTAAATCAACAAAGGTCCAATACCTGCTTGTTCCTCTGAAAGGCAAGGCCAGCTTGTCTTCTCTAATGCAATCCTTCAAAGCGATGTCTCTCTCAGGAAAATTATTACTCCACGTGGAAAAGTCTGTCATGGAGCAGACATTGTATAATTATTCGTCGTAAGATTAATAAATAAAAGATCACCAACGTAACGATTTTGATGATTATGCTATTCGCACGTCGCCAATCAAAGGCGGGTCATTACATTTCGTGAAAACTGACAAACAGGTTTTTCTATACGTAAACTTTTATTTCAATGTTTAGTACTCCACAAGTATTTGTTGATAGATAATTAACCCTTTGCTGCATAGTGTAGCATATATGCAACATAACATTTAGTATCACCCCAGAGACATCTGTCGGCTTGTAAGAGAGCTAATTTGTGATGGAGATATAAAACAACATGCATTTAAGGAAATGTGAAAATTTTGGCATTCGTGGACATGTTAAAACATGGCTGTCCTAGCTTTCTGTGAGTCAACTCCTCAGGCCAGATTTTTCTACCCGTCGGTCAACTTCATGTACTGATATTTTTTTTTCATGAAAGAAAATTTAAGCGTCATTCTCAGGTTATACTAATTGCAATAAAAATAATAATTATCCAATTAATGTGAATTATTGATAAATCAGACCTAATTACATTTAAGTAGAATTTGTGCAACATCATAAGCCAAATCGACTTCGGTCATGTTTGATATTTTTTTTACCGTGTTGTATTCACAAAAACACATTAAAAAATAAGTTTAAAAAATCATGGATTAAAGGGTTAATAATTATGAAGTAAGATGAAAAATCCCCGATATAAAATCGTCAATATTGTGGAGCAAACAATTCCTCTTTCCTGTGCTATATGATCGTAAAAATTTACGAGTAGATTGCACCACGAACAGGAAGATCTTCCCCAAATATTTCACATCAATTGTTCTAAATTTCAAACACCTGAAGAAACAATTTCCTCTTTAAAATGTGTAAACGACCCTCGATATCTGCTGAACAGCAACGAAACTTTACTGTTTCTAATAATATAACATGTAATTGTATAAATGAAAAGGTCACGACCACAGATGAAACGCAGTATTTGTTAAATATTAGTTTTTAAATTTGATAATAAATTATTCTGATAGACTGGTGTTTGACATGTATGATTTTTTTAAAAAAATAATCCAGACTATTTAGGATCCGTGCATGCACTGCCGAAATGTTGTAGCCAAAGGCAAGTTAATTTATACACTCACCAAAATGAAGTCGTTCACTTTGCCCTTTTTCGGGAGCCCAACGACCGTAGTAATTATTTATTGATAGCAGCACTATAAAGGAAAGTATTTTAATTAAAACTGGCTGTATGTTATTGAGAAGAAAAAGAATTATTACTATATTAATTTATTCTCTTGACAACATAAAATCGACAGTAGTAAAAATGTGTGGGTTTCAATTAATCTCAGTGTAGCTCCAATTTGATTTAGTCTACATTCCCGTATATAAAAAAACAGTTTATTTAAATTTCAAAATAAAGTTCTTAACTTTTTTGTGCTAAACAAATCAGATATAAAATAGAATTTCTCTAATTCTGTTAAGTTTATTGTCAATATTGCAGTTATGGTAGTAGTTATGTATTTGTGTATGGTAAGATTATTTTAAGTCATCGAATACTATTACAGTGTTACAAAATTATCGTAAACTGCCTATGTAATTAAAAAAAAATGGTTATAGAATGAAATAAAGATGCTACTTAAAAATTGGAATGTTTTGAAATGCTTACACGAATAGGTTGGTCTGAACCAAATAATTGTAAATCTATTCATTTATATGTATTTAGAAGATGCAATGTTTTGTATTTAGTCATGGAAATATTAGTGTTTACACTGGGATAAATTTTCAACATTAATATAATACATGAAAAATTAAATGTTCGCAAAAAAATTGTAGTATACGTTGTCTAAATGAAGCATTATATTATAAAATTAAAGATTATTGTTTTTCTCTGAATACAGTTAATTACTTGCCGTTTAAATTAGCCTTGACTTTTCGGTCCTTGCACAAGATGGCGTAATTTCGCTAAAAGGTAAGCGGAGGACTGCAACGCTTTCCCCGGTACGGAGTCCCCAGGTACAGACCAAATCTTTGCTTACCTCTAACAGGATTACGGGAACGAAGAGAAATGACTGCAGAACCAACTTCACTGGAAACAGTCTTTCGTGACCAGAAATGAAACCACCCCGTTCCAGTCACATCATATTTTATATTTTACGTCTATTACTTAGTACATAATTTTTTTTTCATTACATGATATTATTTTCCATTTTCTCACTCCATTTTAAACACTACGATTTTTATAACTTGTCTTTTACTATGCATCTATTATCCAAATATTTTTTTATTAATTTATCTTAAATTTGATTATAATTTTACAAGTTTTTGTTTACAGAGCGTTTTACTAATCAGTAGAAACTAAAAAGGCATAATTTTATGATGAAAAACGTGAGAATGTAGATATTCCTTCGAATGTTATGAACTGTAGTTATTTCGTGAACGTAAAGCGTAAGAAGCATGTAGGTTTGGTTACATACATTAAACGCCAGGAGATATTGTTACGCTCAAACAGTGTAATAAATATTACTTTATGGTATACATCGAGTCTCATTAGATCTTAGCACTTTGAGTTGAAAATGAAACATAGTTACGAGAGTGGTTCCATACGTAATGACTTTTATTTCTTTTTTCCTTAAGCAAGTTAGTTATGTAAAAATTTTGAATTTGGCGCGATTCCTCAAAAATTCTTCTCCAAACCACTGAAGTAACAATTTTCTAAGTAAACTGGTAGCAGCACTGCACCCTCTTGCAAAATGACTGACATTGACGCACGTATTAGACAGCGTCCTGTGGTTTAATTCATAAATGTGGAAGGTGAAACGCCCATTCGCATTCATGAAAGGTTGAAAATTGTGTGTGGTAATGCAACGGTGGATGTCTGCGCTGTTCGACTACGGATTCGTCGCTGTATCGAAGGTGAAGGGCAAACACTGTTGGCTGATGAAAAGCGAAGTGACAGGCCGGTTACTGCAGTGACTCCACCGCACTGGAATACATGCCATTGTTAAAAGGTGGACAAAAACTATGGAAAAGGACGGAAACTATATTGAAAAGTGAAAATTTAATAATTAATGTTGTGGGTTTATACTGTGTAAATTGCATTTAATTGTCTTGGCAAATAAAAGAGAAAAAAATAGGAGGCATTACTTATTGACTCACCCTCGTAATTCAAATTAGCCTAAGAGAAACTGAAAAATCTACATAGGAAGTTAACTGTCTGTTACAGCTGAACCCTAGAATCCATTGGATGTTAAAATAAATTTATTGCTTAAAGGAGTGACGAATTACAGATACTTATGGACAAATACTTAGGCCGAAAGCTACTATAAAATGACTGACGAATCGAAATAAATTATTTATTTCTTAAAGGAATTGAGGCTGTGTGAAGGTTGTTTCTTAAAGTCTTAGAAACTAAAATACATTTTTAGAATCAATATATGAGAATGTGAATATTGTGTTTTTAAACCGGTATAGGTTGTAAATTTTAAAGTGTTTTAAAATCCACTCGTTATAAGGGTCGTAGTAGACGCATTTCGCGAACAATGGGTTTAAGGCTGACGGAGAATCGATACTGTGACCAGGTGTCACTCCTAAATCCAGAAGGTGTCATGTCCGACAGTCGTCTCGGTAGACAAAGGTCCTTAATGGGGTGTCGAACCAAGGAGAATAAGAAAGTAGACGCATTTAATGAAGAAACAAAAAAAAAATACTAAATTCAAGTGATGTGAAAACCAATACTTCCAAGTCAATTTTGGACGTTTTAATGAGAGAAAGCATTCAGGAAATGGAAAATCGAGTTACACCTCTATAAATAATATATTTGTCTATGCTTCTCTTGGAATCGAGCTATTTAGTGTTTCTGTACTTTTCACGTAATAGGGAATGAAAGACCAATTAAATCTAAATTACTGTTTTCACGCCGACTTTCTTTATCAACAAACAAACGGTTGGACCGATTTCTATTAAACGTTGTATCATTGTTATACAGATCAATGAGAAGGTAGATTTTTTTAGCTGTCAGCTACGTTGTTACAAAATATCGGACGTTCCAATATCTATTTTGTTTTGTAAAGAATTGTTTTTGTGGGCTGGGTTTTTACGTTAAATCAAAAAAAATATTGACCTTTAAAGCATTTATAATAAGTTTATTACAGTTCAGCATGCAAAACTGTTATCTCAGGCACCTGTGGTTTTTACGTAGAAGAGATCTGCTGCCCGTACCTAATACGTACTGCTATTCTGTGTTATGTTGCTTGCTGTAGCTCTCGTACCGACGTCTCCGTATCTCACAGTCGGCAGAACGGGTTAACTGCAGTGATGACTTTAGTCTGGACCATTGCAAGGCGTCGACTCAGGGGTTGACCACTGGCTAAGGCGTCGGCCCTTCGGGATTGATTGCTGGCAAGTCGTCGTACTAAATTGTGTGGCTTCGATGAACTCATCACTAACAAATTGAGGCCCCTTTCTCACGACGATTCTGCCTCGGACTATATCAACTTGGAAAAGTTTACAGCAGAACTCATGAGGTTTGTAGATCGGTGACACTTAAAACGTATACACGTAACGCAATACGGAGCCTCTCATAATCACATCCACCAGCTGCGGTGACCGCAGAACAACTGTCCAGTTTCAAAAGCTTATCTCCGTTCCCTCCATTATAGCCTCCCATTCTTTTACTTTTTTCATTATTAGAAAACTTGGTCGAAATGTCAGTATCACTGATTCTTCCATCGTTACAAGAGTTATAACACGCAGCTGCAGTTCCGTAGACAACAATGGCCAACAATTCTGTCATGTTGAGGCCAACAATCGAGACAGGACACGAAAATTACTTGGACGGAAATATTTATCTCATCCACCCCCACGCACACCTCGTCCAACATTTCACAGAAAACAACTCCCGGCATCCGTCCACCAATGCAAGATTTCGAATTCTCCAAACTACATCAAACAACACTTCGGAGACAAATCAAAACTAAACCAAAATACACGCGTTACAGTTTAATTTCCGCAAGAAAACGGTTTACCCGATGTCGAATAACACTTTTTCATAGAGCCGTGAGAAGGTTCTTAGTGATCCAACACTGTCACCCACCATACAGAAACAAACGGTTCATGCGGACAATAAAAAAATTCTACTATTTTGAATTTTTTTGTTAAAATTATCAACTTTCTGACGTAGCTTCGTAGGTTGAGATTTATGCTACGTCTGGACCGTAGGTGTGTTGTAGTACTATTTTTTAGGATTTTCGTAAGACAGTCGCGTATCCTGCTTGAAACCGGTGTACTCAAGATTTCATGATTTTTACGAAAGAGCAAATAAATTGGGCATATTAAAGATAATTATGGAAATAGAGCCGAAAAAATATATTTCTCAAAATATATATTTTAGCAATTTAATTATTAAATTTATTATGGTGTCTGATAAAAAATTGGGGTTAGGTTACTAAAATATCAATGGCGAAGTTTGAAACCTGATTCATGATAGTTCGCTTTACGACACAACGGTTTCAGAAGCGTTAAATAAACATTAATCTATCTTGCATTGATATTAATCATTTGAAAAATTTAAGATTCTGTTTGGTAGCAGCACAAATTGTTTACAACCGCAACGAGTAACAAGCTATTTTTTAATATAAACTAATATGAATCCATCTAATTATTAAACAGTTGTTCAGGACTTTCTATTATCATAGGAAAGATTCTTGAAAAATAGCTTTTGCAGTTCTATACGTACAGGAAATATTTTTAAAATGTTAAGAATTAATTTTTTAATATGAAAAATAGTGCATGTTAACACCTTTCAATAACCACATACTACGGAAGTATTGCACTATGAAACGTTTTTATTCTGACACACAATCCTGAAAACAGTCTTCGTAAGGTGTTATCTTGTGTCCCTTAATTATTTCTACTCAAATAAAGCTCTGTTCAGCCTCTTCTGACTAGAAAAAATTTCCTCTAACATCGTCATTATTGAGTTGATGGCGTGAACTGAGGCGGTGATTGCGCTCCGATTCAATTATAACTTAAAATGACTTTGAATCAGATATAAGTTCGCCATCCAGCGATAATATTGTTCGCATCGTTAGTTTCCATCAATACGATAACTTGAAACTTCCAGACGCTAAGACGGAAACGAGTGTTTCAATTCAGCCCTCGATTCTATGTGCAATGTATTTTACTTTCTAGTATTGCAGATCAAAAACTTAGCATGTAATGAATCCATAAATACCAATACTTAGGAAATGCCTGTGATTTGTCAAAATATGCGTTAATTATATATTATTGCGTACGCCGAAATAAACACACACAAACGATAATCAAACTGTATAGTTGCCTTCCTGGAAATTTAGGGAGCAAAAGTAACTACGACACATGTGTTTTGACACAAGTATCATACTGCTTCATTTTTAATCTGACTGTAACAATTTCATTTAACTGGCTGAATATGTGCTATTTATATTTCAGCCAATTTAAGTAACATCACTTCATTCTGTTTCTCTCATTTTCTATTTCAGTAATTTTCGATTATCTGATTCGTGCAAAATGACGAGTAGAATAAATTGTGTGTTATTTTCTGATAATTGTGGATAAATTATTTAGTAGTCCACTAAGAATATAGATTGCGTGACTTCCTGTGTGTGTCTAGGATCGATTTTGTACAATAAGTTAGCTGAGTGTCGGCGTTGCCCACGTCTTTATATAAATTAGTCCGGAGATGGGTCTGATTCGACACTGACGTCTTGGAAAACATTTCATTTAACAAGCATCAATAGTGTCAGTGTTTGGAACATTTATCCATGTACGTTCATGTCCCCAACTTAAAACTTAAAATAAACCAGGATAATGATATATGATATTTTTATATACTTGGGAATTCTTTGAACACATAAAAGAAGGGTGTCTAAAATTCCCGCCGAATTAAAATGGAAAAATACTGACTAATTTAATAAACGCTAACAAATATTCCCGGCAGTAACTTAAAGAAGTAAAAAAATACAACCTTTAACTTCACTGAAAATAAAATATAGCTTGAACCCTAAGAAAAACAAAATTACACCCGGTTCCTTAACACGGTCAAAACTACCCCGGGTAGCTTTTTGTCAACCATGCCCAACTCCGCGACAAGGAACATAAAATTTTCTTAACCACAATGGTTAATAGGATAGTGAAACTCAGTGACTCCTACAACCCCGGAATAGACACTAATACCAGTTTTTTGCACTATTTTTACTCACTTAAAAACTCTAGAATAACACTATCAAAATCAGCGAACCAGAAAAATTTTATTCGACGCTAATAATGGCCATTTAGCAATGCTTTTTTTATGCCAGAGTTGGCTGGTGTGTCTTAATCCGTCAGTGTTTGTTCCTGGATCGTAAGTAACATGTGAACAAAGTTTGGTAGAAATTTGTCTACGCGTTTAAGATTTTACAGGAAATTTTTTTTTTTGGCCGCTTAACCAGTAGAATAAATGTTAAAATTAAAATCAGTCACTTATAAATAAAAATTACTTGCTCATTATTATATTAATAAAAATTTATAATACATTACGTTGTATCAAATAAGACTGTACAAAATCAAGTGTTCTAACAATTTAAGCATCAGGTCTGCTGTTCCAAAACGTAATTAATATTTTACCATTAAAAGTGATTTTAAATTAATTAAATTATTTAAATAACACAAAGTTTATATGATATATAAACAACCAATTTTTTATCATATATTATAAAAAACTACAACAATTATAACAGTAATTTATAACTGTATAATATAACACATTAAATTTCCCGCAAAGACTGCAATGTTTGTTACATAGGACAAACAAAAAGGACTTTAAAAACTCGCCGGAAATAACATACTTGTAATTAAAAACAACGCTGTGAGAAACATTCAGTTGTCAGTAAACATGTCAATTATAGTAACAACAGAGTTTACAGGAATAATGTATTAGATTATGAAATCAAATAATATGCTAGATTAATGTCTGAAATGTTACACATTAAATCCAATTGTTCATCCATTAATATAAAAACGAAGAATCTCACAGGCAGAGACTGTTTTCAAAAATAATTTATTTGGTCTCCTGTTATGTATATCTTCGTTATATCGTTGTTACAATGTTTATTTGCAGTGCACACCTGGTTAGTTCCACGGATTGTGAAAGGACGTAGTGTAATAATTTTTTTGTCAATTTAATTATATGCGTGCAATTTTTGCTTATAATTAATAATTAACAGACCCCTTGGCCATTATATATTCTTTATTTTCAATGCCAGCTAAAACAATGTATAATATTTTAAGTAATATTAATTTATTGTACCCTGTTAACTGGGGTGATCAATATTGAAATGAATGTATCGTACTCCATCAGTTGTGTCCTCGTTATTCTGACGTCAAACACAAAAAAAAGTTGATGTAGTTTGGAAATGACTTTTAGGCTGACGTATTTCAGAAAATAACTCACGCTTAATTTTTTTTTGTTGGCCGCAAGGTTCTATTAAAAATCAGTAATACAAATTGACAGAAAAATCGATACGGATTATAAGTTCACAGTTTCCGGTAGCGGCAAGTGTGCTCCTTTCAGTATTTACCAGGAACTGCAAAAGAAGAACGTACGCAGTTGTAAACAACGGTAAATAGCCGTCAAAGGGTTCTATGAAGTTAAACAAGGCCTAGTAAATACGAATTTTTGTGTGCTAGATGTAGTATTTATTCTCTTTTGACACGCGCGCGGTACGCGTTCAGCTGTGGGTATTTCGCAGGCCATAGGTTCACAAGATAGCTCAGTGCACGTGCACTTTCTGGTTAATTTGTCATTGGCGACGGCGAGGGTATTACATACGGCTCCCCAAACACCAGAGAAGCCATCCACACAGTTGATCAATGCCAATATATCCTACTTGGATTAATATGACGAATTGGACTTGGGGCCAAGGTTCTGCATCTGCGGAATATTATACTCAGGAAGCAGCATTATAAATCAACTAAAAAAAAATAACTTTCCAAGTCCATTGAGAGCTTAATATAATATATTATAGTTTCACTCAACTAAATTAATCCCAAGTTACGTACTAGTTGAATGAATTAAGTAACTACAATATTAAGATAAATAAGTAGCCAAATGAGAGACAAAAATACCATTAATTAATTATATATGAGTATTTATTAATAAACACATAAACATTAGATTGAACATAATCCAATATCTTATAGATACTCGCACTCAACCACCTCAATCCAAAGATTTTCTGGTTCACCCGTATTACAAACTTTTAAATGATATAAAATATCAATTATTTATAGATCTATTAACACTCTTTCCTTCATGATAAAAAAAGCCCTCAAGGACCCACTTGACACCTATAAAAAACTAGGTTCAGAAAACCTACGTACTCTGGACGAGTTCTCAATTATCTTTCTGATCATCCTCCATACCCAAAGAGAGCTATGGTATACAATCTTGTACACAGAACTATATGACTTTATAACTCCAAGTTCCATCAACACAACTTAAATATTGTCCGAAACATTATAGTCTCCAATGAGTACCCTTTAAATTTTATTATTAAACACACAAATAGCTGGTTGAACAAAATCCAATATCCTACTGTCACTCGTCTCCAAACACCTCAAGACAAATTTTTTCTCGTACTCCCTAACTACAAATTTCTACATCACAAATTTATCCAAATATTCAAAAAATTTAAAATATCCACCATTTACAGATCCACTAATACACTTTCCTACTTGATTAAAAACCACAAGGACCCACTTGACACCTACAGCAAACCTTCTGTTGTTTAAAAAATCTTCTGCTTTAATTGTAATTGCTGCTATATAGGGCAAACAAAACGTTCCCTTAATACACGTATAAAATATCATATGTCTAATATCAAACTTCCTTTTGGTAAACAATTTGTAGTATCCAAACATATCATCAATTCTAAACATACATTTAATTGGCAAAATGCCAAGATTTTAGACATTGACACCAGGTACAATTCCAGATTCATTTCAGAGATGCTTCACATTAAATCTAACATCACTGCTATTAACAGACACTATGAAACTCAATAATTTCTATGATCCCTTATTATTACGTTAAACCTACTGTTTTCCCATAGTCGTTGCTCCCTTATTGTTACGCTAAACCTTTGGCTCTTTCATTGTTGTTGCGTTTTCGTAGTTTTTGAGTTTTGTCAACTGACAGGTGCAGTTGAGTCGCTCTCCGCTCGTCTTCGCACCTGACGAAAGGCACAAGGATCACAGAAACGTTGTGTGGTATTTATATTATCAGTTTTTTGTCTGAATTGGCTAACTTTCGTATTCATTATTTTCAATCACACGTTAATTTTTTAAGTTATGATTATTGTTACGCTAACTTTGATTTTTCCATTGTCGTTGCTTGCAACTTCGTTTTAGATTTGATTTTGTTTTGGTCATATGGTATGTGCGGTGAGTCATTCTTACTACTCTTTTAGTTTCTTTATACACAAGAAAAAAGCAACAAGTATTCCGGAAACGTTGTGTGGTATTTATTTAGCATTTATTTGTTTGTTATTTATCTATTAATTTATATAATTAGTATACTTTTAACACAGACGTATTGTACTTGTACTTCATACAATTATAACTACTGAGAAACCCATAAGTATGGAAGAATGAAAAAGGTACATCACATCGCAAAGTTAAAGTGTGAACAAGAAAGTCTCCTATAATTAGAGATAAAATGTAGCTGAAATCATTTTTAAAATTAAAAATCAAAATTGTATTCGACTTATATTAAATTTAAATGAGTAGAAAATGGCCGACACTCATAATAGTTATTTAGAAACAAAAAGTTTCGTATATTACATAATTTAAAATACAACGTGACTTTTGTTCTATTTGATTAGGGGCATAGAATTATTTGAGAAATATAATGAAGAACATGTAATGTATGTAATTGTTTAAGTTTCGAAAGAAATGTTCTGACTGTCGACAATGATCTACAACTTAGAATCATTTATATCAATATTTAGAGATATTTGTATGTGAGGAAACATTTGTTCGTATCAGTAAAATATGACTGAATACGAAATTATAATCCGTAGCGCTTAGTATTACCTCGTTAGCGAAACATTTCAACCATTCCCTTCGTTAGCGGTTGCGGATAATGTGTTCTTCGTTAACCTCCATACAGGAACTGCGGAATCATGATACATTGGCTAATTGTTTCACCCGTTTCATGACGTAAAGTGAAAAGTAATTTTAGTTACAGGGTGCATCCGGAGTTGTAATTTTGCTATTGGATTTTCGGGAAGCTATACACCAATATTCTCTTTACGGGCAAATAATTGAACTGTCAGTTTTTTGAAACAATGACAACGGGTGACAGAGTAATATATTGTCGCTCGCGCACTCGTTTCTCGAAAAAAAAAATTTGCATAGTCTACAGCGTGAAACAACACAAAAGGAAATGTTTTCATGAATTGAAATAAGGTAACTTTATTTAGTGTTATGCACAATAAAAGCATACATATGTACCGAAGTATTAAAAAAATAATTACAAATAAATTATCATTCGCAGATTTAGAAAAAAATGCACTTGCGATTGCTTATAGGATATAATTTTTAATTAATGAGTTAAATTTTTTAATTATATTGTCTTTATTAAAATATTTACGAATTTATTATAATATATTATTTGTAATAAAAATATTGAATGCTCAGGAGGGAAGAATCTCACCCTTTATCAGTTTCGTTGTCCATATGCTTGAGTTTCGACTTAAAGCATTTTTTTATTCTAGTATAAAATATTTTCTTAGGCTATTCTGAACCCTCCTGACGTATTTTTTCCCCATTGTTTGTGTAAACGAGTTTGTTTAACTTTCTCTTTGTAAGAACAGAACATTTATATATCGAAAGTTACCGCTCAAATTTTATATTTATATTTGTAATCCAACCCGAAACTATGTCAGCAGTCACCATATAGTGCGTTACTACAATATATGTAAATTTCCTAAAACAAATAATTCATTTCAATTTTTACGATTAATAAGAGAATGATAAGAATAGTAAAGTTTAAAAACAACAGAATATTATTTTGTTTATGTAAAAATCCTTATTAGTTCCGTAGTGATTTATTTTAATTTGTTTTCTCAATTCAAAATATAGTATTTTTTCATTTTTTTAGAGTAACATTCTGCACGAGGGAAATCCACGTGGAGGCAACTCCCCTTTAATAGCATAGCGTAATATAATAGTCTACACGTGCCCTCTTATCATAACGTCTCTTCCGCATAGCGGACCTAAGTGGGCGCAGCTGTAAGAACGCTGAGTCTATTGAAGTCAGCACTTTAGGTCCCGTGAGTAACGATACCCACGGCAGCAGAAATCTTCATCTCTTCCGCCTAGCAGACATAAGTGGGCGCAGCTGTAATAACACTGAGCCTAGTGAAGTCAACACTTTAGGTGCCATATGCAGCAATGCACACGGCAGCAGAAATCTTCCTCTCTGTAAGAGTTCTCATTGGAGACTTAAAATCATCAGGGAGGGGGAAAGGAGTCTTCGAATTGTTCAGAGCTTCTTGGGAACGGCAGTCGTGATCCAACCTCCAGACGGGTCGGTGGCTCCTGGTGGTATCCGCCAGTTTGTCTTACTTTATTTTATTTCTAACTATTAAATCTCTTTATTCTTCATCAACTCTAATTTGACTGAAGTGCCGCGAAACACCAACCACTACGCCTAGGTTCAATTAGTTGAACCCGAACCCTCACGTTACCGACTTTCCTATTTCTTGTTCTTAATTCTTCCTTTATCCTCTAGATCGGTAGCCAGGTGAGCTAACGGAGGTATAGCTCGGTTGGTGAACGATCTATCTGGACTTCCCATTTCCAACTGCTGGAATGTTACATGATGGCAGTGCAGGAATGTTACAATAGGAAGGGATTTGAAAGGGGGGGATGCGGAAGGGTAGAGGAAGATAGCCCCAGGGCTATATTTTAAGGATCCTATCTGGCATTCGCCTAAAAGTGATGCAGGACAAACCGTAGAAAACCTGCATCAGGTAGGTCAGGCATTGGGTACTTGTCCCACGCTCTTCCGATGGCGGGAGAGGGGTTTTCTGTGGGGACACAGCATTCCCTTCTCCGTACCTCGACCAGTTTAGGAGACAGCTGGCCGACTGTTCTAATGGGAACAGGAACAACTCTTACCGTTCGTCCAGGATCTGTGACCCCGACACATAAATTTTTCAAAACCGGCCGAGGTGCTTCGGCTTGTGGGATCCTTAGTTCAAAAACTGAGAAAAGAAAAGCCATACCCAAAGGTGGCACCCTCCGTCTCTTCTAAAAGGTTCTAGATAGGGGTTTATTTGATTTTTTAAAATATTTTTTAAGGTGTAGACAGGCTATGTATTGGGTGATCCACATATTGTCAACTCTCCTCTTTTAGCATAGGAAAGGGAGTGAAAGGGGGGATGCGGAAATGTAGAACAAGGTAGCTAAGGGTTAACTAGGGCCCCCGGGCTATGGTTTAAGGATCCTACCCGGCAATTCGCATAAAAGTGATGCAGAGAAAACTGTAGAAAATTCTGCATCAGGTAGGTAGGGCATTGGGTACGTGTCCCACGCCCTTCCGATTGCGGGAGAGGGATTCGCTGTGGGGTCGCAGCTTTCCTCTCGCCGTACCTTGACCAGGACCAGTTTAGGAGGCAGCTGGCCGACTATTCCAATAGGAATAGCGGACAACTCTTACCGTATGCCCAAGGTCTGCGATCCCGGAACATACACCTCTCAAAACAGACCAAGGTGTCTCGGCATGGTGGGAACCTTAGTTAAAAAACCAGAGATATGTGAAGGCATCCTCAAAGGTAGCCTTCTACAGAGCTCTTTGGGAAGGTTCACCTGCGAGAGAATGCTCTCACTGGCTTCCTTGATTCGACAGGGATTTTTTTGTAAGTGTAGACACCCTATTATAGGGTCATCCACATGGTGGCATCTACCCTCTTATAGCATAGGAAAAGAAGTGAAAGGGGAGATGCGGAAAGGTAGAGCAAGGTAGCCAAGGGATTTGCTGTAGGGACTAACTTTCTTTTAATTCGGTTACCACACACCTGTGTTAAATTTCTTTGAACTCGGGATAGAGAGGATGTGTGGGTTTTGTGTGTAGCGACGCTAGACCCACATAAAATTGGCGGTTTAGAGTTACGTTGCTGCCTCGGTCGAAACTTCGTTTGAACTGGTTTTGGAGGGGCACCTGTACAGATTACGTGGTCTGATCTGAAGCTTTTATTCGTTCCCTTCTGCATGTGGGTTTTCACTTGCGAGGGAATTTTTATCTACAACTCGTAGTCTTCAGTCTTGATACAAATCAAATAGAAAAACATCTAGGAGGGAAGGAGGCTCCTGGGTACTCTATACTCAGTCTTGTTCTATATATATTAAACTTTATCTTTAACTTCATAGCGCTTTCTGTTTTATATTCATGTATATGGAAGGTACATAGATACCAAGAACCTATACTAGACACTAAAGAAGTTACGGCGCTGGTTTTTCCTTCGACCTGATTCTCCTCAGTCTGTTCATTTCCGGTATAACAAGGTATAACAAAAATTCCTTTACATCCTTACTTAGATCTTTAAGTTTTAGCAGGTACGCAATGTTACTTTTTAATTGTGTTTGTTATATGTTTATATGCGTGTTTCTTACTTTTTTTTATGTCAGTGGTCCTGAATTTTGAATTTTATTTTATTGTTCTTATCAAAGAATGCAATGAAACCTAAATTTTTAGTATTTCCTTAGTAGATGATTAATGCAATCAATAATAAATCTAAATATTTACGAAATAACCTTTAATTTTTAACAATTTGAATTCTTACTTAGCACGTAAATTTAATAACCAGTGGAGTACATGAATCTATTAAATGTACCATGTACTCTATTAAACCTGGCTTTAATGTAAACCGGTTTATTAAATTCGTGAAGTGTTATTAAACCATTTATCGTCAGTCTCAGAAATCTCATATAATTGTGTACATCTTGAATAAGAACAGTGTACAGCAACAACAATTAATTAAGATGTCACGCTAGAAAATTAATTAAATACATAAAAACGGGGTGCGATGACTTTAACAGAAACGGCTTCGAGAGTATTACAGCCATATTTTTAATTTTCATCATTTGTATAGGTGTTTCCAATACAAATAGGAAATAAAATAATTTAAATGATGAATATTTCATTCGTGTTCCTTAAATAATTAATTATTATTTTATTTTATTTTTTTAAACGTGATCGAGCAGAAAATATGGTTCAGCCATTTGTATTTCTACTGGGAACCTACAAAAAACTGATTTCGTTTATTAGTAATTTGAAACGCGGGTATCGTAAGATCATCTCGTTTTCATTACAGACAGTTAAGCAAGAATTACAATAACTTAGGCGTGTAATTGTTTTACATGTAACTCTCGTTGTTTACTTGCATAGGAGACACAACAACGTCTAATATTCAGTTCACGATGCAGAAACGTGTAAAAGCTGTTTATAGGAGGATTAAGTTTTGTTTAAAGTCAGCCTAATCTCATTTCATGGCAATACAGAACCCGAGGGGAGAACTTCTGGATATACTCATTAGCTGTAACACAGCCAAATCTGCGTAATTGAATGTTTAGTACCGGTTGAGTATTTCATTTTACTGTGATCGTAACTACGCGGTCTAAACTCCAGATGGGGAATAACTTTGTATTTATATGTATACTCCTACGTTTATAAGGATTCTCAAAGAAAAAATTCAAATAAATATAATATTAGCTACAATAATAGACGAATCTGTTTGGTTACATGAGCTCCAAAAAATGCCTGAAACAGTATCTAAAAAATTTAGAGATAATTACGCCCGTAACTCCTGATATAGTTTCAGTTTTAAAAGATTCTTACAGATATGCTATTTGATATATAACTGTTGTTATATTGGTACTTTCCCAACATGTTAGACTACGAGGAACAAATATTTAGTAATCAAAACATTGAGCTGTTGTCAGCAGCCGTGTAATTACATTCAAAATAAATGTATTTAACTATTATTATTTAACAATAAAGTAGTGTTTATAACGTTGTATTTACAAATAACCTTACAACAGGTTCAATTACAAAATCGCTATTACATGGTTGAGTAATAAAGTAATTTAACCAAATTATAGTATTTTCCGCCAAAAACAATAGTAAACTCACAATACTTTTCAATACAATTTTTCCTTCGATTAAAAAAAATTATCGAGCGGAAAAATTATTATTGAATAATCAACGGCCTCTTAAAGTAACTTTCAGTTGTAATACTCCCGTATTGAACCTTGTAAGACTCAAGAAATTTTGAGAATTATTTTTTGTGCCTCCAGATTCGGGATGATTTTTTTGTCGTTATTTCATGTTTCGCGTCTAGTGACGATTTATTTTACACCACAAAAAATTAATGAAGGCCCATTTTCTGTGGTACAAACGAATTGTGCACGTGCAAATTAACATCGCTTTTGCGCAGAGCGATCTGACGTCTAACTCTGTAATATTTCGGAAAAGAAGAAAGAAAACCATCAAACAGACAATTACTTTTTTTTTTTAATTTCGGGCTTACTTTGAGCACTTCCCGGCCACTTCAGTATACTTCTCACTGATAGCAACGTTATTGTTAAAGGACAAAAACTGTCCTTATTCAATTTCGCACATTCTTCTATTATATTTCCATTCTATAGAACCCCAGTCCTGAAGCACAGCTACATTTATTCGGACACATTCATTGTTTGAGTCACAAAATCATTTTTTCCCCTTCAGCATGCGTTCTTTGATGTCTGACTTTAATAATGAAATTGTGGTCGGCCCTCGGCAGACGTTTCGGGTTTCGCATCATGGCACTTAATTCCCTCCAAAGTGTTTTGTTAAAAAATGTTCTAACGATTTCTGGAGCGTAGACTTATTTTTATTATAATGTAGCAACCTTTTCAAGATCAGTTACTTATAGAATGAAAATATGATTTCTCGGTATTGTAATAAAATATATGAACACAATTTATTCCATACATTTGGCCAGTAATAATTACGTAATCCTGAAAACTTTCCTGGTAGGACGAACGCTGAATATATCTTTGATTGGACGTGCGACAAATAATTCTGAATGTAAGTACTTATTGTACGTATATATAAAATACATGGCATTGGGAACTGATTTATAATACATATACCAGCGTAATTTTAACATGATGGTTAGCTTTAGTCGTAGCGTCTATTTCGTCGCCATACAATTAACATTATATTTATAAACTTCAGGTCCCTAATAACCAGCGGCGGTGTTGCTTAGTTGGGAATATGATTATAATAACATTTTTAAGAAACATTGGGCAATTAACAAAAAATATGAATTTTGTTAGACTTCCAAATTTTGATAGACATATTTTTAAGTCTCATAACTGTTTCAACATAGTAATAAATATTAAGGACAAATTCGAAAATTTAGATAAGCATAATGTAATTTATAAAATTAGTTGTCTGGATTGTTAAAGGCACATACAAAAACTAGTTTAAAAGCAATTAAAATAATATAAATAGTAGTATTAAAAATTATTCTGTTTTGCTTAAACATAATTATTTAAATAATAACAAATTATATTGGTGTAATGTATCTATTTTGGACGAGGAAACGAATTACTTTTCGACATTAATGAATGAAATAGTATTATCAGGTCCTATAAATCAGCTACTAATATAAAAAATGATACCAACAATTTGAATATATTTATGACAGTTTGCTTTTGTAATGTTTAATTTATATAATGTTATAATTTCAAATTTTAAATTGTTTTCATTGTAAACGGCACCCATCAATGTAAATTAATTTTTAATGGTCTTTCTCGTTTTCAATTGTACATTTCGGCCACGGAATTCAGCATAAAATGATCTGTCTTTCAAAACTTTGTAAGTCTAAAATAGTTTACATTTTTCTAAAAAAAATTATATTATTATAACCATTGTAAGTGTTTTGTTCCTTTTGTTGTTTTTAAATTGAACCTGATGAGGTCGCAAAATAAGCGATGTAAAGTTAGTAATTTAATTAATAAATTTTTTCTGATTTAAAATTGGCTGATGTTTACTTATTTATCAAATTTTGGTTGTTTTGTTTTATTACAGAAGAATGTTGATAATTTGTAAATGTGGAAATAATTGATTTATGTTAAATACTGATTTAAAAAAGTTATAGTGATGATTAATTGGATTATTAATACTTTTAGCATTACAAAACTCAAAAATTCAGATTCACAATTTCTGTGCTTCGGTATTTCGACTTATTTACTGAGGGTGAGTTTTACATAATAATTTATGAGTAGTGAGACACTATTTGATTTGTGAACGGATTCTTAGGGAAGTTGGCGTAGCTTTCAATCCTATTTATTACAACTGACAATGCATAACTGGAGGACAAAGGAAGGATATAGCCGAGCCGACATATAAATCAGGGGATAAGTGATGAGCGTTGCGTTTTGTGCTACGGCGAGCTTATGGGATGTGGGACAGTAAAGAATGCCCTGTGATGGTGGCTCAATACCTGAAATCAAAGCAGCTGTGTAGGCCAAACCAACAATTTGTAACTGAAAACGAATCTAAATCTATAAACGTAATACACGTCAATTACTCATTTAGATGCGAGATGCATACGTACAGAAACGCCATTTATCATGTTATTATGCATCAAATGAATTTCGTAACTACGTTTTGTGTGTAATAAACGACTTACCACTGTGAACAAAAAGTAAGGTGAATTTATTTATAAAATATAAATTCTTCATTTATTCTTCCAAATCAATTTCATTCCCTTCAAAGTAATCCCCGTCTGATAAAACGCACTTTTTTCAACGCTTTTTCCAGTCCTCGAAACAGTCGGAATAATCTTTTTCCGGTATAGATTTCAAAACCTTCTTCGATTCGGTTTTTATCTCGTGTCAAAACGGCGTCCCCGCATTGGCCTTTTTAGTTTGCTAAATAGCCAGAAGTCGCACGGAGCCAAATCAGGCGAATACGGTGGTTGCGGAACGATATGAGTCGAGTTTTTGGCAAAAAAGTCGCGAAGAACCAATGCAGTATGACATGGTGCATTATCGTGATGAGGGAACCAAGAGTTGTTCGCCCATAATTACGGCCGTTTCAGACGAATAGCTTCACGCAAAGGACGCATAACGCTCAAATAATATTCTTTGTTGACAGTTTGGCCCGGCGGAAGGAATTCATAGTGGACCACACCACGATAATCAAAGAAAACTGTCAACATGACCTTGATTTTCGATCGACTTTGCCGTGGTCTTTTCGGTCTTGCTTCACCATTTGCACGATATTCGCTGGATTGGTCGGTGGTTTCAGGGTCGTATGCGTAAAACCAAGTCTCGGCTCCAGTAATGATGCATTTCAAGTGGTCCTGATAGTCAGATAGCAAAGTTTCACACACATCAACGCGACGCTTTTTTTCCAAAAAATTGAGCGATTTTGGCACCAATCGAGACTTGACGCGTTTGACACACAAAACATTCTTCAAAATGGTTTGGGCTGAGCCAAATGATATTCCAACACTATCAACGAGATCTCTAAGCTAGGAAAAAAAATTTAGATGCCTTCCTAATACCCGGGAGTTTTAAATGACAATTTCACCTTACTTTTTTATCACAGTGGTATATTGAAATGACTGATGTATTTTTATTCGATAGAAATGTCTAAATTTAAATAAGTGAATTAATACTATTAATATACTAGCTTTGCCCAGAAACCACAGAGACTGACGGTAAATTAGAAACAAGAGTTTTTCCTGATGTAATATTTTTATTCATAGCCATTACGTGTTTGCAATTTTAATGTTTGTGAAACCATTAAATTAAAAGCTTTTATTATTTGGTTTAAACGAGGTTGGACAACCACAAATGTTGATCATCGTTCAGGTCGTCCTCGGGAAGTGACTACGACAGAAATAATCAACAAAATCCACGATGTGGTGTCGAGTGATCGACGAGTTAAAGTCCGTGTCACAAAAATAAACTCAGTGATTTCAGTTTTGTATGAAGGAATATAGCATCTAAAAATACAGGCACGATGGTTGCCGCGGTTGTTCACTGCAGCGCAAGCGCCATTTGGATTAATTCACACGTTTGACTCCATTCCTTTGCTATACTGACGGAACAAGAAACGTCCACAGCGTCCACATTTATTTTTCCATCGTGACAATGCACGTATACAGACATATAAAGTTCGATAAAATGATCGACTTGAAGCACAAACTGCTACGCATCCATCGTATTCACCATATTTAGCCCATTTGCGATGATTTCCGATTTTATAACTAGAAAAGTTACTTGTCGATACCCAAGAGATTATTCCGAAATAAATACGTATTTCCGACCTTCTGAACTTAATTTTTGGACGGCTTGAAAATTTTGAAGAAGTTGGGTGAAGTAGTCTCGGGCGATAGTAGATTATAATGATAAATAATATTCAATCAATCAAACAAAAATTATGTTAAAATATGTATGGATTATTTCTACTTTTTTTAGATGAAAAAATAATAAGTTGGAGATTTACTTTTTCTGTTTTAAGTCTTTCAAATTATTATATTTTGTTCTCAATATATTATGGAATGGAAATGAAGGATTTCTTTAAAATATTGGAATGTGAAAAATGTCTCTTTACGACTGAATTTTTAAATGGAAATTCTTGCAAATGATGTGTTAATATGTCCATTATTTATGAGTTTTTAAATTATAAGGAATAATTCCAGTAATATATTTTATTTCATTATTCCTAAAATAATTTTGTGCGTTTAATAAAAATATAATTATTTTCTACAGTAATTTTGCATTGATTTACAGTTATTGTGAAAAGGTATGTTTAAGAATACAACAATATTTTTGTTTATATTATAAGGAAATTCTCAAACTGGAGACAATTTTTCCAACAATTAACGCCATTCAATTTAATCCACCGAAATCCCAAAAATTATTTCCATTCATATTCGAAGGTGTGATTTGTTTGTACCTCACTACCAGAATTATATTTAAGCGACGGAATTAATTCGCAAGTTTTATTAACACTTCATCGTCACTCAGATATGCCAACATTCCGCCTCTGTATTCTGCTTCAACTTTAGCTACCAATATCGTATCCATAATTTAGTGCACAATTGTCCGTTTAGACGAAGCGAAATGCAATTTTGGAAGCAGCGTCCATGCGCCTCCTTAATATGTAGCCATAAAACTAATAACTGGATATTGAAGTTTCCAGAATCTATAAGCCAATATTTTCTATACTGGGAAAATAGATGCGCTGTCACTGTTTATATAAATACATGCTGACCAGCGAACAAACTGTCGAGATCTCAATTTTCCAAATTATCTTTTATAACATCACGCACTACGATAGATATATTTCAATAAAATGTTAACTTTTACGGCGTCCAGTATAGGAAAAATAGATATATATGGATAGATATAAATTTTTATTATTTTCTATAGTAACAGGCTACATAAGGGTAATCAACGTGGTGGCAACTCCCTTAAAAGGGATGCAGGGCAAACCCTAGAAACATGCATCAGGCAGATCGTGTGCTTGGTACTTCTTCCACGCCCTTCAGATGGCGGGAAAATGATTTTGTGTGGGGACACACCATTCTCTTCTCCGTGCCTCAACCAATTTAGGCGGCAGCTGGCCGACTGTTCCAATGGGAAAAAAGAAGAATTCTTATCGTATTCTCAAGGTCTGCGACCCCGAAACATACACCCCTAAAATCCGGCAGAGGGGCCTCGGCTAGTTGGAACCTTAGTTTAAAAGAGAAAGAAAACGGCATCCCTGTCCGTCTCGCCAGAAAGGTTTCTTACTGCCGAAGCCACAGGATTTTTTATGTTTGTTACATTTGAATTTATTCTGTATGTTCTTTAAATTTTCTATATAATCAGACAGGAAAAGGTGCATTAACATGAGTAATTATAAAATCGAATATCCATCTTAATCACTTGAAAGAGTGAACTTCTACAGTGCTTACCCATACCCATCTTGAAGGACGTCTGATCTTTTTCACAGCGACGGTGGCTATGAATACATTTTTCAACTAAATATATTTTTGTTCATTAGGTAAGAAAATATATTCATGATTCTAACTGAATTGATAAAGAAAATATGTTGTACCAGTTTATCTCGAAATATATTACAGGATTTCTGCTTCCCATTATATAAATTCCATTGTTAAATAATAAACATTTTCTGACTGTTTGAGCCTTATATTTATTTAGTTACTGAATGCTAATTCCAAGACGGGAAGTTGTCTAGGTGATGGGACCGTCGAGTTGCATTCAAAGCGGTGCATCCAATAATCCTTTGGGTGATGAAAATTTTCAATTACGGCATGACGCTTGGTTGAGCACGGCGCTAGATTAGGACGGCTGTCTTTAATTAGGGAATTAATACGCGTTTGAGCAGTGAAGCTCCAGCATCTGCCGCGGTTTTGTGGTCCAGCGGTTCCGATGGCCGACTGGAGAACTTCGCCAAGTTCTGTCGGCAAACACTCGCCTCGCTGCTCATAGTCTTTATCTCCAAACACACAACTTAGCCGTTCCCTTCATCAGTACCTTCGCGGAAGCGCCACACTCCAAGTCGTGCCCATTAATATTACTCTTACTCCGTCGGCCCTTTGCTTCTTGTTTCTAAACACAAGACCGCGGAGATAGTCCCGAGTATCTCAGTCAGGCGAATCGCATGAATTATTTTGTAAATACATTAGGGCTTCCACGTTACATACATTTAAATTTTAAGTTTTAAAGGATATGCGTCATCAGAGTCATAATGCAAACTTGAAAATTTTCTTATTTATATTTGTATAGAGGTGCTTGTAATGCAATAAAAATGAGTTGATTAAATATTTTTCTCAAGGACAAAACAAGCTATTAATCTGTAATACTGAAAGAAATAATTTTAAGATTTAATAATCAAATTAGAAAAATTAGCATCAGAATGCTATGATAATATAATATAATTTATAATAAATATAATAATTTATAATAAATTTGTATAATTTTTTCCAAAAGCAGAAAAATGCCAAGACGACACATCATCATACTAATGAAAATTTATTTTATCAGAATCGCAATACTTTAAGGAGCATCGATTTTAAAGAAAATATTACTTGATAATAGAGGAATGGTAATTTAAATATATTTTCTGCAACGTATAATTGGATGAATTGAAGATAAAAAAATTTCAAAACGTTGTTTGACATTGGACAATAGATATGTATAAACAATTTTGTAAGAATATTACAATAGCTTTTAATTATTATTGAAATTAATTATACTTTTTTCTTTTCACTTTTTCCTACATGTAAAATTAATTATCACTGGATTAAAAACTCTATGGATGAGTGAGGTAATATAGCTCAATATGATCGCAATATGAAAATTGTAGTGAATCAAATTATTTTTATATTATAATGGAATTTAAATGTGACCCAATACTATGTCGCTACAATTAAGAAGGAACGAAAGTCTAGATTTAGATGGTCAATGTTTTCAGATGTTAGTCTGCTATTTTTTGAAAATAATTTTCTAAGATATAGAAATATAGAACATACTATCCAGAAAATCAAGCAGGGTTTGATAATGGAGGTTATTGAGAAACAATCGATAGAATTAAAATTCATTTAATAGAAATAATTACGAAAAAAAATAAATGAAATATTTATAATATAGAAATGTATTGGGCGCTTTTCGCATTTAACTTGAACATCAAGTATTTAGAAATTTAGAATAAAAAACCCAAAAAAACCTTGATGTCATTGGAAAGCGCACCATAAATGTAATGAATATATATATTATTCATGTGGGTAGCGAGATCACTTTTATTATATAATGGAATTGAATTATTATGACTTGAAAAATACTTATTCAGAGAGAGTTATGAATTTCGGAAGTAGTTCCCTCTTCCTTGGGACTTCAATTTTCCAATAGAGCTATAAAACCCAAAGTATAGTTTTTACGATGTTCAGCTTCTAAGACTTTTACGAACTCACGTTTTACTAGACCTAGAACTTTTCGCTAGAAAGTAAGTCATGAAGGGCGGTTTTAACGTAAGGCCTACAGATGTATAAAATAATCTGCGGTTTCTTTCTATCCTCGAAAAATTATCCTTCACACAGTGGATCGAATCTGGGAAGATTGGTTTGAGAGACCACGTCGTTGATCCCTCCCTATCTACCCCACCCGACGTCGTTTTTCAAGATTTAACGTTACATTTACCAATTTAATCAAAGTGTACCACACATAGGGTCAGCACATAAGGAAGTGCACAACAAAACTCGGAGAATAATTCAATTTGGTAATAAGAATTATCAATTACGATTTATATGTTTCGTAGGTGTTTGTTTAATTAGAGGATCAAAACCAAACTTAATTCGTAGAACAAAAAAACAAATGTTCATATATAATTTTGTTTCTCAGTGTATTATTTGAAATATAATTATACAATCGTACATTGGTTATATTCCAGGATTGTCATTAACCAGAAACGTCGTTACATGGAAATTGTTTTGTTGTTCTGAAATTCTTCCCTTACCCATATTGACGAGAGACGTGGTCGCCTGTACGAGACTGTACGAGACAGCTGCATCAACAATGGGATATACGAGAAGATTCTGGGCCGTCCGCAACGACGAGAAAATTTCAGAATTATCCGGGAAAAAGTATATGATATTGAATGTAGATTTCGTAATATAACACAAATTATTGGGATTGCAGTCAGGTAATTTCTTTTCCGGGGATGTGACGAAACGATGTTATTGATACTATTACTCCCAATACTTTAAGTCAACATTTTATTTTTTATATCTATTTGTATTTGCTGCAGAAAAATTTTCGATGATAAACTGTTTATGAAAAGAGATTTTAATTTTATTGGTCCTCGATTGTGTTTTTGATTCTTTTTAAAAACGTTTCTCAAAAATGAAAATTTTGATTGCATGAACTTTCAGTTCTGAAAGCTTTAAACTTGCATTTTTATAGCAATATACGTGCTTAAGTACTTTTGTGTCGTAAACCGCATTTACATATAATCACGTATTTGAGATCAAAGAACAGAGTATTACAAAAAAAAAGATAAACAAAAACATTGGTTGATAAGTAAAAAAAATTGTCAGGATTACAATTAGTTACTGCGTTCATGTGGAAAACTATGCTTCGATTGTATGTACCATTAAGTGAAATAATTGGAGCAATGCATTCGTGTCGGGGAATTATTTATACCAATCATGACTCATGTCGAACTCGAGTGGGATCGCTGGTGGAGCAGATTGTGTTCTCTTTGTTCTCTGCGAGAGCACAAAATTACGGTTGGAGCTCTCTAATGTGTTGTCTAAGCGAGGCAGTAATGAGTAAACGCCGACGGAACAGGTATTTCAATTAAGCAGTAGTTAACAGTAATACTGAACTGGGATTACTGGTTTGAAACAATGAGATCTGCAGGAAATGTCGCAAAAGGGTCAATTAATGCGAACTAGCTGTTAAGAGGTATTACTACGAGCACGTTATTGACGTGAACAACTACTCGTTTATACAACTCTTATTACTGATACAAATAAAAGCTTACCTAAGGGGAATGTATTCTTCAAATTTTTCTTTACTAATCTATCATTGTTTACTGATCCATGTTGCTTCAGTGACTTTAATAATATTACGTTACGAGCTTCGACGCAGTTAGTTCCAATTAAGAGTGCAATTTTTGTCTGATAGTTGTAAATGCAGTAAAGTATTCATAATTGAAGCATTAAATTTTCATTCGCGTGCCAAATCTCACAATATGAGACACTTAGAATAAATATATTTAGAATAAAAAAATTTACGATCGATTGAAAATAATTAATAATTAAGATAGCCAATTCAGACGAAAAAGAGATAATATAAGTACTACTTTTTTGTCTGAATTGACTATATTTCTTATTATAAAAATTTACAACTTGAATCTTTTATGAATAATGCATACATAATTTATTTATACAGGTGAAAAATATATCTCTGTTGTGCTGCTCAGTGTTCCGTCCCGAGGTTGCTTGGTCCGAACTCTGCCAGCGTCTTTTCTCTTTCGGCTACACGCAGCCATGCATTTCTTAAGTATGAGAGTTCTCCATACTATTGTCCATCTCAGCGGAACTTTTTTTCGCAGAACATGGTTGGTAGAACACATTTCTATGACCAGACATTCTTTGTCGTCTAGGAATATTCCTTATGGCACATAAAAAACGTAGAGCAACTACTCGTTTATATCTCTTCGTGATTTTTTTTATTTAAACTAGAAGGAATTGATTCAACACTAACTTCTTTATTTGATAACCATCATCAATAGAGTCAATTTTCGGCATATTTACCCACTTACGTTCCCCTCCCCGACCTAAGCCCTCGGCGTCTCTAACTTTAAATAAACCAGGATGTTGACTGACGGTTCTTTAACAACTCGGGAATTCTCCTACTATACAAAGTAAGAGTGTCTAAACATCGCGCCGGAATAAATGTGAAAAATACTCACTAACTAAATAAAGCCTAAAAATACTCCCGGTGCCTTAAAGGACTAAAAAATATAACCTTTAAATACAGAACTGGTACTCTAAGAAAATCATAAATACACCCGGTACCTAAAGAGGGTCAAATGTTGTTCGGGTAACATTTTGTGAACCACGTCCACCTTCGTAACGATGAAAAAAAATTGCATTATGTAAGAATTTATTAAGTGATTCCTATAATTCTGGATTCGGCACCAATCTCGGTCTTTTTAAATTATTTTTTATATAAACCCCTTCCACCACCATCTGTGCGGTAAGGGTGTTTCCCTCCATTGCTTTTGCAAGTAGACACTTAAATATTCTAGATTAACATTATCGAATTCAAAACGTTTTATTCGACGCTAATAATAGCAGTTAAGGAATTTTTTAATTGCGTCCTCCTTCACCCCGACCCATAGATGTGGGTGGAGTGTATTAACCCCTGGGTATTTGTTCCTGGATCGTAAGTAACGTGTGTATAATGTTTGGTAGAAATTTCTTTACGCGTTTAATAAATTTATTTTTCGCCCCATTCCGCGCCCATACTTAGGGGTGAACTACAACTGACATAGTGAATGTCAGTATTAAAGTTGATAACTTCTATAACCCATGGTTGTACAGAAATATCGGTTTCTTCACGTTATTTTTATGTAACGTCCCTCCATCCCAATCCGTAGCGGTCCTTGACTTCCCATGCTGTAATAGTTCACAAATATACACTAAAACATCTGGAGAGAAACTATTAATCTCATCGACCCCTAAAACTAATTATTCGCCTCTAAAAACGGCCGGTTTAGATGTAAATTTAATTTACATCCCTCGTTAGTTTCCTATCGCTTGGAAAGGGCGACAGAAACCTTCGCGGCCGTGTGAACAACTCATCAAAGTTTCATTGCAATCAACCGAATGGTTTAGGAACGCATACGGGACACACAGACACATATATATATATATTCTAGTATTCACTTAAAGATATTAAAGAAATTTAATTTAATACATATTTCAGAGCCAATTAATCTAATAACCAAATAGAAGATATTTAATTATTTAGTCTATTTAAAATTTATATGTATTCAATATTGTATATTAAATTATATATATATATATATATATATATATATATGTCTCGTGAATTAATGCGATCATTTTTAATACCTCCTTTAGTTTGAAACATGAAGCTCCTATAATTGTTTTATCTCGCATCTGTGAAGGACATTAAATTTTCTAAGAAACCTCGAATCGATATTTTGTACCAATCCATTCGTTTCTATACATTTTACATCTCTATATATTTCGCCCGCCTGATTGTTTCAGATGTAGTTTGATTTTATTTGTGTTTTCGTTTACGAAAAACGATTGACGTAATAATGAGAACAAGAAAATAGTCTTTTTGTGCCCATATTGGTCCCCATAATTCTGTTTAATTTGACCCTGTTTTCTTTATCTCCTATTTATTAAACATTTCTCAGAAAATATTGTAACCACTAATGTAGTATCCACAAAAGAATCAAATAAGTAAAACTAACTCTGTTTCCATTGGAAGTATATGTTCGATGTGTTGCTCAGAAAAGTAGTGATCCTCCATTTATAAGGAGGAAATTAAATATTATTGGTAAAGACAAAACAACACAGTGTCTGAAAAAGAAGTTTTTATGAGTATCAGCTGAAATTAACTCAGGCGATAGTCTGAGAAGTAAACGTCGTTTAGTTTTTTAATTTAATTTTACCCAAGATTATATGAAAACAATATATTTTTTGGAGAGGATGGAAACAAAGTTATAGTTTTGACTAAAGTGCAAGTCCTGGTGCGGTTTCACAGAACCAACGATAAGTCCCGAGACATATCTTTTCCTCCGCGCCACCGGGCTTCATATAAAATTCTGTTCAATTTACTCTTTCGCATAGATTGTGTTGCTTTAAATGGTGGCGATATCTCGTTCACACACCAAGGAGCCAATAAGGAGGCACCAGATGCAGGCCCGAAACGAATCTCATTTTCCGCAAGTGAGTCCAATACCGAGGCGACCCGAATACGCAACAGTGCCACTTGTAGCGTCGCAACAAAGAGAGATTCTACCAACCACGCAAATAACCTAGACAAATAAGATCTTTCGATTCAAGACTTGCTTAAACAAAATTCGTCTTGAAATTTTTTGTAAAGGTAAATTATCGAAGAAGAAGAAAGTGCGACACAATCAAAGACTAATCTAATAAAAAAATTAGCTTACGATTCTTTATGTAGAGCATATATTTTTAGGGGGCGGGGATTCAGCGTATTTTAATCCAAGTATTTAGTATTTTGTATATAAAATAAACATCGTATTTAGGAGAGAAAGTCTTGAAATGTTCCATACTAAATCGTTTCTATTCTCGAACCCTCTTATCATAATTTTGGTGCATTTATCTTACAATAAAATTACTCTCTGAATTAAGTTACGAATTAAATTCGTTTTTAATACACTCGTAGAACCCCTATAATTTTTAAATGTTTTCAATTGTGGTCACCTTTTAAAGAAACCCTTCTTAAGAAATATTTTCTTGTAATTTTAGTCTTGGTTTAAATGTTCATAATCTTACGGTTACTTCATAAAATAAGGAAATTCTATAAATATTTTCCATTATCTCCTCATAAAAGTGAATAGTACGAGTAAAATTATATATATAACCTTGATGATTCTTTTGTATTCACCGTAGAATAAATAATCTTTTCCAAACTTTTAATTTATTTCTTGAACTTTTTGTTTTAGTGCTTCTCGAGAAAAGCAAGCTATAGATTCAGATTAATATTAAATTGTACTTTGTTTTGAGGATATAGGCATTATGAATATCTCTGGCGAATCTTACAATAGTTATTTATTACTCCGCAATTTTTCATTACACAAGTGATTTACGAATGGCACGTTTAATGGACCATCTAGTTTACCTTGGTTTTTCACTCAATTCCGGTGAGTGCTACTTAATCACTCCAGGGTATTCTGTTATTCAAGTAACCAGTCTTTATTATGTAAGGGAAGCCAGATGTAAGTGAAAATCCATAGTTACTCCGCTCTATTATCCAGCAACAGCTGTCGCTGCAAATATTCTTATTCATGAACGCAAATGCGCCGGATTCCCGACGCAAATAATGGAACCGCCGTTTAAAAACAGAGCTGTGTATTTTGGCTGAAATTATACCTCAGAATAAATTCTCCTGCAGATATACTGAAGTTTAACTATTTTTAACAAGGAAAGAGTTTTTTTTAACCACCAGTAATTCAAAACTTTGCGTTGGATTATCCGAGCATTTTGCACGCTATAAAATTATGAAATAGGCTTCGAAAACGGTGATAATTTTCTAATCTTAAACAGTGGATTGCGTGCGCCAAAATAGCGACATGCCACTCGTTTTAAACTCAAATTACCTGCACCCTTCCTGGGGGACATTGACCTCTATCAACGTAATGTGTTCACCTAACTTCGATCTGCCCCGAAACAGCTGTGAGACACGAACTTCAGAAAGTTCGAAAGTCAACTCCGACGAATAAATTATTCATTTTAAATAATGTAATAAATCTTAAATGTAGATACTTCCAATACATCGCAGCTATATAAGCATGAACAAATATAAAAGCGTTTGAAATTGTTTCTTATCAAGATTTAGCCCTTCCAGTTCTATTATCCTGATATAATCGGTATACTATACATAATTTCTCTAACCTTTTTATTTTTATTTGGCGATTACAATTACTGATAAAATCTGGATTTGAAAAGTTATATTTAAATATGTAATTCACTATTAATGTACTTTTATGCGTGTTCGTGATCCTCATTGAATCATTTGGAAGCCGTGTAGAATAGCTTTTTGATCTTTTATAACTACGAATTTTATTTACTAGATTTGGTAAGAATTCTACAATTTTTTAGTTGAGACTCATGGTTACGTGTCTGCTTCATTATTGTGGGAGGTCGTCCCACGATGTCGCCCGATGTCCAGGGATGTGGCGCGAAGCAACTCCTGGCACCAACTGTAAGCACACCTCCCATGCTTAATTGCCGACGACCGTCCATTTCCACAGGTTCGTCATCAACGCAGAACTTCAGACTGCGCCTCCAAGACTAACACTGCTCACTAAGTATGCAAAGTTTTTATAATCGTACTTCATCCCCCTTGAGGCTAATGAACAAAATATAAAAATTGATCTTATAGCACGTGCCAGTAAGGACGGCGGTGGCGCAGTTGAGGGCGAATGTTTTCTTCTCTCCCTGTCCGACATTATCATTATGCGCGCGAAGTAAACACACAAAAACAACGATGTAACGAGGTCAAACTCTAGGCGATTAATGAAGTTGATTGGCTGTGAACGGAGAGGGGATAGCTCCTAAACTGGGTCGCCCTCAAACATGCCGCCTACTATAGTTGGCGGAGATAAACGGAAGCGTCCTTCTCTGCCGCGATGACCTACACGAATACGAAATCAATGCTGGACTGTTTTGGATACTTCAACCATCGAACAACCTTCCAGTACTACTCTATCTCCGTAAAATCAATTTATCATTCTTAAGTAAAAAGGAAAATAACAGTTGTCTAAATTTCACTTAATAACCCACAACACAATTGTTGTATTCAGGGTAATCGTCAACTTTAGTAGTTGGAACAAATTGATTAATTATTCAGTCTATGTAGGACAAACATTAAAGAAATATCACTTTAAGAGTTCTGTTGTATTGTGTACTGTATAGGCATCTTAATCATACTTTATTGGTACAGATTATCAGATCACGAGACCGCATAAACTAACGCCATATCGAATATTTTCTGGTGATTTTTTGATGGTGATGGTCCCGCATGTGTTATAAAATAGTAATAATTGAATACGATAATGTGTTAACTTAATATAATTTATTACTTCGTAATCCTGCATTACGATGACAAAAAGTTTCTTTCGCAAACCATCTGTATCTACTGTTGCAACCGACTCCTATCTTTATTGTCTATGTTTATATAGTCTTCACAGTAGTAGTAAATTTGCTCTCCTCTACATTGTAGTAGTTGACAGTTGTGTTTTACTGATAGAAGAATCGATCCTGCCTTTGATTCGCTCAGCCTTGACAAGATTGGAGGATAAACGACTTGAAGGAGAGAGAGTCGCCTGCAGAACTCATTAACATCTTCACGGCATGATCAGACCCTCCGACAGCTTATAAAGGTAAGTAGAAATACACAAGCTTTAAACCAAGAGTAGGGCGAGGATTTAAAGACAAGAGAGATAAAAGCAGAGCGCGGCAAGAATAGAAGATCTCCATCAAATAATACCGACAAGCGTATAATCCGAAAAAAAATTATTTCAGACACTCAGGTTTTACGTATAAAGTAACTGCATACGCATGGCGTGTACCTGTCGATTTATCAAGGCACGCTTTAATCTCCATTGAATGCTGAGATTTTCTTACACACGCTTCGCTTTCCATGTCACGCATATTCGTGAGTGCGTAACCACCAACGAAACTGCTCATTTTATGAAACTTTACTATATCAACTCTTTATTAGAAATGCGTGTGAGATGATTCTAAATTCTTAAAAAGTTCTATAAAAAATTATACTTATTCTACGAGAATAATATTTTCTATACTTTTACGTTTTCATCTAAAGTAATTTTGTTCTTCTTTAGGAAGATATAATTTTTCTGATGTGAGTATAATAATAATATAAACTAAATTAATGTGAACAAAATTAACGAACAAGTTGTGAATATTGGATACTTATTCCGGCAACTGTTTTAAAACCACTAAATGGACTGCTAATTGTTTAGTACATTTCCCTCTATTCTTTATTATGCAAGATTTATTTAACTTTAGTTTCAGACACGTTGTCAAGATAATAAATCACTATAACAAACTGTGTAGCGCGCTCCAAACCGTAAGAAAAATGTTTATCAATTTTATCACGTCCAGTTTTTCATTGTGTATCGCCCCTTACGTAATCATATTGTAGTGAACAAAATTAAAGGGGTCGACTTATTTTAAAAAATATTTTTTATATTGTTATCCGGCAATATTCGGAAGGAACGAGGACGAGCAGATGTAATTTGGCAGCGAAGTAATTTTATAGTTGATATTACCATTAAGGCTTGTCGCTAGGAGAAATGAGAAAAGAGATATCGCGATAGCTATTTATTTTTTCTTATGTCGGCACACTATAAAATGTCCTTTGGGTGTGTCTATTTTTAAGGTTATAAGCTGATTTGGACCAAAATCAGACCAGTTGAGGGTCAAATGTTAAAAAATGTGTTTTAATGAGGGTTTTTCAGACAATGGAAAGATATAAAAAGCAGATGTTTTGAGTAGAAGAAAATCAGTACAAGAAATGGACAGATATCTGCTTAGGCAACCCGAAAAACTGCCGTTCGAATGCCCATGACCATAATTTTTCAGCTATTGAAGACTCTCAAATTCAGGTAGTAAGAAATATCATCGAGTTTACAATTGGTTTACAATTGAAGGTATATTGAAACTAGTCTCTGATCTCTTTATATGCTAAGAATGTCCTGTACGAATAATAGATAAATTCTAATCATTCCCTGAGATATTTTGAATAATTCATAAGGCTAAAATAATTGTGATGTGTACACACGTATTATTTATTTACTTATATAACTTATCTGAAATGTTCCAAGATTAAATATGTTCCTTTTATTTCTTGAAATAATATAGTTAGGTAAATTAAATAATAAAATAAATATTCCAGGAACTTATAATCTTTTATTACATTATTCTTCTACTTAGTAAATTTCTGTAGTTTGTGTTCTGGCCTCTTTAGTCACAAAATAATACGTTTGGTTTTCGTGCACAACTATTTACACCATCTGCCATCTAAGTTACAACATATTCTGCCCATTATCGTTCATATAAGTTCCACGATATCCGTTACTTTCTGCCTCCGCTAATATTCCTTCTTCCGAAGACCTTTCCGCAACTCGTTTTTTTCTTAGTTCAAATGTGTCATTCGTAAACCAACAATATGATTACTGAGCGGTCAATAACATACTTCTCATTAATTAGATAATGAAGTAACAAAATCGCGAACAAAATAAAGTGATAAAAATAATTACCTCCCACTTCCTATATAATAAAATATTCCATATAATTGAATGATGACAATTATTCTCAGTTTTTCTTGAAATACGATAGATCCACATTTTATAAATCCTTTTAATTGAATAAGCGAGAATACTATGTTGTTTACAGTAATATTTAAAGATTTCTGTTTCGCAGAGTGACTATGTTCAAAATTTGTACCATATACTTTTTTTTTTCATTCCAGAAACCTGCATCTGATTTTGTTTTTTTATACAAGAAGCGGCTTGAGGGCAAACTTTCAGTAATGCATGGTGCGTTGAGTTGTTACTTCACGTTTACTTTGAACTTTCCATCACAACTTTACCTCTTAATTCAATTTATCCATTATCTAAACACACAGAGGAATTTTTTTATAACTTTCCTTACACAAACTTAACTGAGTACAGCCTTTTAACTACGTTAAAAAACAAGCTGTTTCCATGAAAGACAAAAGATCTGCAAACATAACAGTTAATAGAGGTATAACAAATATAATGTCGAAGGAGAACGTCGTATTCTATTGACAACTGGTTTTTCTTTCTAAAAAATTAGATTGTCCTAATATATATCGACAATTTTAACTTAAGTCACACACGTTTTCAATGAACTGCTGTGAGCTTAACATTTAAAACGGTAAGATAAAGTACGTTTAAAATATTAATTAACTATTGAAGAAGATAAATGAAGTGACCTATAAAATAATTGTAATAAAATTATTTTTATCGTATTTTGTAACATGCCAACGTGACAGATAATTGAATGTAGATTTTAAATAATTTCAGTGGTTTTATTGATATATAATTGAATTTTATCGGAGATAAATTCATCTATTTATTATTGTACAAAATATAAGTGTGTAGAACATGGAAGATAATTATTTTCATACCTAATAAATAAAATAGACTGTATGTGTGTTTATGTGCATGTATGTTCCGCATACAAATCTATATCCGTGGAGCAAATTTAAAAGAATAACTTTTCGCGGTCAATGATATAGATAGCGTTACTCCCGATATTTTTGAGTATAATTTCAACCCCTTTCGGAATGGCGTTACATAAAAATAACGCAAAACAACCGAGATTGGAGTCGAATCCGGGGCTATGGATGTCGCTGAGTTTAAATGTGATAACTTAGGCAACAACGAGAAACTAGTTAGTATATTATATTTTAAAGTGGGTTAAAAATCGCTTATTACTATTAAGTTAGTGATGTAAATTAAAACGTACTTTTATTAATTCTAATTATAAGTTTATGAAAATTTTATACCGAAAACTTCGTGAAATATTTAAATAGAAATATTGATTACATATTGAGGAATGTCATAAAAAATTTCTTATCGTTTAGGATTTGTTGTGAGCCATTACTTCCGTTAAAGCTAAATGATGAGGATTATCTTTGCCGAGTTTGGTTCTCTCAATCATATAAAAATATTAATACGTGTTAACATTTCAAAAATTGTTCAATCTATCATAAAATCAGCTTCATTACGCAAGTAAACTAATCCTTAATGTCTTCAAAATTGTTTCAACAGATGTTACCTTTTTGGATTTGGCCCTCTTACATTCTTAAATTTGTGTGCGGTCTCTCATTTATTTTTAACGTTCTAATAGAGTATGCAAGGGATAAATGAGGCAACGTACTTTATATTTACGTAGCGATCATGGATTTTGTCTATGAAGAGTCAATATTTACACAATTTATTGAATGGGACATAGCAATTTATTGAAACCAAAATTCATACATTTTCTCTCATCGATAATTGAAACATGGTAAATAATTCGAAGCAGACGACAATATTTATTTTTAATTATTGAGTCTCTGTGATTAAGACATTACGTTGGAAATAGACTTTTAAATATTTTTGTCTTAGATATATTTTCATGTCAACTTTGTAGTTCATACAGAAACCGCTTTTGTGGTACTGTGACGGTTTGAAAAACGTTTGTGTATGACGATTTGTTCTAATAATCTACCCATAAGAACGATTATTCCTTAAAACATCTGATAATTATATAAAACGTAATGTGTACCCAAAATCACGATCTTTAATGTTCGTATTCCTAACCAGGCACAGTGACAAATAAAACTTTACCTTTTAGAATTTGTTTTAATAATTATTTCAGGGTTTCGTGTGTCCCCTTTTTCCGTTTCAAGGAAAAATGTATTTAGTAAGGTTATTAAGTAATCTTTAGAAAGGGCGTTGAATATTTTGCTGCAGTTGTGTCTGCGTACGTCGCTGTGTGATGAACGTGTTTCCTGATCCACGAGCGCTCGCTCATTGGACTTGAATTTCCTTTGATGGTGTTTTCTGCTGTAATACTCAAAACAGCTGTTATCAGTGGCAGAGGTTTGGGTTTAGAGCGATGTCCGTCGTAGCGGAACGTAATAGCCACGTCTCAGTAACTAATTACGGGCAGATAATTGGCGTCTCTGACAAGACAACCAGACGGCTGGCGTGTGACAACCAGAGCTCTCAAGAACGTCCCAATTACGGAGATGCTTCCTCTTATTAATCAATTAATTAATGTGCCTCGGACAGCGAGAACGGAGTTGGCGTTGTTTTTCTTCCAAGTTCCGTTACATTTCATGACCTTCCTCTGGTTAGAAAAGGAAGATCATCTTCATATGAAGGCTCAATCCAATGCGGTTCTGCATTTTCCTTTTTACACTGCTTTACTTGACCCCTCACAATGATAAGATGTATATATTTACGTTATAAAACGTTATAAAACTGACTCATATGAGTCAACTTGAGTCATATTAACCAATTAAGCAATGAGATCGTCAAGCGGATTGAGGATTGTCATAATTGCTTAATGAAATATTACGAATTAAAATGGTTATACCTATTCGGGATTATAAAATCCTACAACTATTAATTACAGATTAAATAAATTAATTGTTCAGACAAAGGAAATTTTATTTTATCGTATAACACTGTAGTTAGACAATTAATACATTATATTTAACGTACGAGTCGTGATGGAATTTAAAAACTAAGAAAAACAATATACCAGTAAATAAATAAAGAGGTAGATATGAATGATTGACCATTTGTAAGAAGATTATTACAAGTTGTAATCTTTATTCACAGGAAGTATATAAGTATATATGAATCAAACTTACTACGTTACATTAATTGTTTCTCATATTTTAACATCATAAAAAACTATTATAAACATAGTAGCTTTGTTATTCCATTATTCTGGATTAACATAAAAAATGGAGATTTACTAGTTAATATAGCGAATAATTCAGGTGAAATAAGATACTAGTAAAAGGAAGAAAGATAATTTAATTTATATTATTAACTAAAAACAATAATTTTATTATTCTGTATTCAGAAATTATATCGGTACTAAAATGCTCCAAGTTTAGCTTCATTTATCTTAATCCTCATTATTCCTCTTGTTATAGATATTTCCTAGTGTTGTTTACTTATCCTCTGCTTAAATATAATTAAATATTTGTTGTAATAAAAATATTACAATATATTTCCAAATTAAATTATTTAAAATATAAACTGCGAATGAGAATTGCAAATTTTAGTTGCTACAGTTCAAGTAAATAAAGATTACAATCAATTTTATTCTGTATTTTCGAAGTTGGTGTTGTTACTGGATTCGACCAGCCTTGAATAATAATAAGAAATAAATCAATGAAATACGAAATACATATATTGATTACTCGTTGATTGGAAAGTAACATCGTAGTCCTGTGTCATATTTTATATAATTCATAAACACTCGAATCATTGTCAGCGTTACATTTAGATATGTTTGGATGAGTTCCAAACGAACAGCAGTCACGAATCCTCACTCTTTCTGCTGCACCGCAGTCAGCAACCTATATGAAATTATGAACCTTTTACTCTCAATCAAGAAAGCCTGCGAGGGCTGTTCTCTCGCAGGTGAACCTTCCCAGACAGCTCTGAAGGTTTGAAGCCTTGGGGGATACCTTATCCTCTCTCTGATTCTGAACTAAGGTTTCCCCAACCCGAGGCACCTCGGTCTGTTTTGAGAGATGTATGTTACGGGCTCGCAGAATTTGGGCATACGGTAAGAGTTTCCCGCATTTACTATTGGAATAGTCGGCCAGCTGCCTCCTAACTGGTCGAGGCACGGAGAAGGAAATGCTGCGTCCACACAGCAAACCATTCTACCGCCATCGGAAGAGCGTGGGACAAGTACCAAATGCAAGACCTACCTGCAGGTTTTTCTAGGGTCTTTCATGCACAACCATAAGTGAATCGCCGGGTAGGATCCTTAAACCATAGCACAGCTCTGAATCACCCCTTTCATTACCTTTTTATGCTGTAAAAAGGGAGTTGACACTATGTGGATTAACTTATATATAGCCCGTCTACACTTTCTTCTTCTTCTTACTCTCAATTTATAATATTATAAGTTTCATATCAAAAACTTTTCTTATTCACTCTTCTTTGCGATCTTAGATACTCTTTTAAACCCCGTTTCTCGTTTCATATATTTTTATATCACGCCATTATAATTTTGTAATTCGGTAAAATCACCCCTTGAGCATCATTACCCAAATATTTAACTTAACTGTGTCCACCCGTGACCTATAGAATTATCAATTTCTCAGCTTCTACTGGAACATTTCACCTTTGCGTATTTGATTTTTCGATCAAAGGTATTCCCTTTGCTTTGGTTTTTCTCTTTCAATGGCCCGCTTTTTGCCTTGGCCCAGTTGTAATCATTTCCCTGAAAGGAATGATTTCAGTTCTTGGTTTATCCATTCTGGTCGGTTTCCGTTCGAGGATCAACGAAATTTTTTCTATTCAAGGTTCCAAACTCATCAATTCACACACGCTGATCATCAATCGAGATCTTTCACATCAGGACATTGCTCTAGCGTGAACTAAGCGAACAACATTTATTACGGTAACGTTAATAAAAAAAATTGTCTAGGAATAATGAAGAAACAAGATTGACGACTGTATTACATCTCAGAAATAGAAATAAGAATTACAATCGGCTGTTGATGAGTTGCCTGATTAACACACGTATTTCTACGCTATCGGCCGATAATGGCACAACCACTCTCGGATGTGAATAGTAATTAAATATACGTTTCAGGAAAACACAAAAGATCACTCAAACCATAGTTACTCTGTCAAATTTTTCGACTGATGTCCGCAAATTTTAATAATCATAATATTTTATAAAATAAGCATGCTAATTAAATATTCTGTGGTGAACAAAAGCTTACTGCAGAGTGTTTGAAAGTTTTCTCAGGGGTTCTGGCCTTTAAAAGAATCTTTATTTGAATCGTGTATCTTCGTGGTCATATACACACAGACACATATAACAGAACGTGGAGTAGTGAGAAAAGCGACCTCGCCTGTAATCCGTTTCTTCTATCCTCACTCTGAAAAACTCATCAACACAGCATTCTCCTTGAGGATACGATTTTCAAATGTTCCTACGAACGAATTTCTACGAACTCTGCGATGTAGGAACTGAATTTCTCTGTTTCCTATGAAAAGCAGGTCATTGATAAATATCGCCGACTTATTATTATTGACATTAATGAATTTGACTAACGTTTATTTTCTCTACATTTCCTCCTCTTGATAATTTCCTACTGCATTTAAGTCATTATGACTTAAGTAAATACGTGGATTTCTCTCTAATATCTTAATTAAAATTTTTATAATTTGAATAGTATAACTTTCCTTGTAATTAAATTAATATTTTCCCACAAAGGCACCGGTTGTAGTTGAGTTATACACGTTCCCAGAACCATTCTTGTTTCGGAATCTTCAACGCTATCTTGTTTCAAGAGCATTAAAACCGTATTGAGTTACGCCTCTGCAATAGTTTAAACACAGATTTCAGATGGCCGTGCATCTTCTCATATTCCTTGTAATATCTCTGTTACAACTCTGTTGTGGGATTCGCTTTCACAATCAGTCCCACGCTTTGAGACTTTGAGTTAAATAATTCCAAACTTGGTCTATTCTCAGTATTAGAGTAACGCAAAGATTTGAGTTGTGTAGACAACATTCGTCAGGCAGAACATAATTTACAGAATTGGATAGAAATCTTTATTTAAGTATCTGCATTACCGTTATCAGATTTTTTCCATTAATTTGAAGTGAATTTAAATTTATAATAAGGTAAAATAGCCAAAATAAGTGAATATATAAAATGGCTATTTGATCTTATTAATTTTCTAAATAGTCCTATATTTTCATTTTAATATTTGGTTTCATATTTATGAAAACTGAGGGAAATTTATGTCTTAATAAAGTACCAATTAGGGAAATACTTCGTACCATATATTAAGTAATAAAATAATTTTATTGATTGTTCTTTCATTTCGTCTTTCAAATTTGTTAAAATTATCTAAGTGACAGATTTTATTCCTCTTAGTTTGTGAGTCATTAATTGCCAAAAAAATATACTATAAATTTCAAATATTCAGGTAAAAACTTTGGTTTTACAGCGTCGGAAAGATGTCGCTCTTTAAACTAGTTTTGTTTTTATATCTTAGAAAAACTAATTGTGTGCTTAAAACTGCTTAAAATAAGGTTTGACGTCATGGAATCATTGAAAAATAAATTATGTTTCTGAGCGAAGAAGGAAACTTCGGGTATTTATAAAAAACAATTATTAAACAAATGTAATTTAATCGTTGATTTATGCAATACGCTTATTAAATTTACTATCAAGATAAAAGAAAGTAAAAAGTGACTATAAATTATAAATTTCACTCAATAAATTACAGTATGAATAAATTGATTATTTTTAATAGAAATAGGCTTCATTAGGGCCAACGACGTAGTAAAGTCTCCCATTTTAGCAAGGCTGAGGGTTGAGCAACATGTAAATCGGACTCTTCGTACTTGTCCCGCATCCTTCCTATGACTGTAGTCGGGTTTACTGTGGCAAAGCAGCATTCCCGTCTCCATCCGCGACCATGTTAGGAGTTATTTGGCAGATTGTTCCAGTGGAAATAACAGACAACACTTGCCTTATGCTCAATGTCTACGACCCAGGAAACTCTGCCTTTTAATGACATTGAAGCGGATATGATGCGGAAAAGCTAGTGCTAACAGGTTGTAGTTTAAGGATCATTAAACTTAATGCCGGAAAACCCTACAGAAACCTGCATTTTCTTCCATAATGAATAATACTGTAGGTTTGAGATAATTTTATTTAAAAACGGATTAGTAATTTAGTGCACTCAAATCTGATCTTTGATATAAAAGTTTCTTGCGCACGGACTGGGTGATTAATGATGTTACTTCCCTTAGGCGAAAGCTTATCTGTCTCTAATACAAACTATTTAACATAAAAAATCATTTATGGACCGCCGATTGGGTGTAATAATCATGGTGAAATATTCTGTATACACGAAGAGACTAAATCTCGTTTTTAAGGATTTTTCTCTAAAATTCAGAAACCTGGGACAGACTGATAGAATAGAACTCAATTTTCTGTAGAAATATTGTAAAATGAAGGTAAAGGAAGATAGATTTATACAATTGACGAGTATCAGGGAAACGGTTCGTATCTTAATAGATTTAATGTAAGAAGGAAATAAATGATAAGTAAGCCTTTCTCGGATTCGATACAAAATTCCGTGAAGCTCTCAGTAAATCGCATCCAAGCCAATTTATTGTTCGAATAGCAAAGAATGCAGAAGAAACGATCATCTGCAAGTGCTCTCAGAAGCCATTTCATGCACGTAGCGTCTAATATATCTGAGACAACGATATTCGCCAAGAGTTTTTGCATCGTAATGTGATTCAGGGAATTGTATTTGAGATCGTCTTATAGGCAATACTTACAACTGTAACTCAGATACCGCGAGGGAGTTGAAAAAGTTTAATTCGTAAAAAATAATGCCATAAATAAAATATTAATATTTAATTCTAAAGTAAGGTTCAGGTTAGCTTTAGGATAAACTTTGGTTTATCCATTAATTGTTTAAATAATTGGTTTGTTTAGCGGTACAAATTCTTAAAAGACAACAATGACGGCAGGCTTTGTCGGCGGTCTTTCTTGCGAGCTGCTAAGACTGGCTGAATTCAGTCTGGCGGATATTATGGTCGAGAGAGGGAGCAAAATTTAAGAGTACGAACAGCGTGGACAAAGCTTAGAAATTCAACTGAGAGACTTATATGTTTTAAAAATTCAAGTAAAATGGTCTGGACGGAGAGACACGTTATAAAAACCGCAAAGCTGAAACAAAAAGTTTAGCGCCACGTTCAGATACATACGAGTACCGAAATAACGTTTTTCCGCATAAAGGCATTGAGAAATAATACGTCCGACTGTTGACCAGAGCTACGGCTGATCGAGTTCCCGGAGGAATAATACAAGATCTACAACCGTGTGTTTTGACCATGATGTGTAAAATCAGTGATTAATGGCCTCTTTAGTGAATTGTGTCGCAAGCTGCGAAAACTAAGTCTGGTACCAGCAGGACATTTGTAAGTAAAAACCAAACTATTAAATTCTGTAAACGGTAATTAAGGGTATTAGTCAGATTTAGTTCTTTTCATTTAGTTAGATTTCGTATTCCGTTCGTTTCAATTTGGTTGAATTGTTAATTATTTAATTTATAATTTTTGATTGTTCTTACTCATTAAACCCAGTGAATACCCTGAGAAGAAGAGTTATTAAATTTGATTCCTTGTGAAATATAAAAGATTGTATTTTACTTTGAACGCCACGCCACAAATTATAAATAAAAATATTTGTTTGTTAATTTTAAAATTATGGAATTCGGCGTGCCAACCTAGGGCAAATCATTTGTAAAAAACTAAATGAACACCTGTTAAATTAATCTTTGGCAAATTAAAAGTTTTTTTATTGTAATCATTTTGTTAAGTAATTCCTTTAATTAACTTTTATTTATTTTGGTTCCACAACGAGAGGCAATTTAATATATTATTTATTTTTAATCATTACAATATATATATATATATATATATATATGTTACTTGTTAAAGTATACATATTGGTGTATAAAGAACACAATCTAATTCAATACACATGATGTGGTGTGTCATACTTGATAAAAAAATATAATTAATATATAACATAATTTACACATTCTTCTGAAATTATATTTTCATATTTCGGACAAAGATTTCATATTTGATTTTGAAACTAATTTTAAAATGATCTTTTCTTCTACAGTTTCAGTGTTTGTATTCGAATACAAACCATTATATTTACACTTTGGTGGCTTTTATTTTATTCAGTTAAGAGGAAATTGAATAATTAAATTTTATTTCTCTTTGCATACATTTGTAATTAATTGTATAACCTTAAATTTTAGACCAACTTAATTTGAGAAACAAAAAAAGATGTTACAAAGCTACTTTGCGTGATTCTTCAACAGCATTTAAATACAGAATGACATTTAATTGTAAATGTAGCTTACCAATACTAAATGAAAATTTTTCTTAATCACATGTCAATCCCATAAGTAAATATTCCAAACAAAAACTCCCTATTTGTGAATCGCGGTGCATTCTGGGTAGTACTATTTTTTGTTACTAGGTGATGCTGCACCGGTTGTGGTTCATTTTGTGTTCCAATTCTGGCTATTGGCCAACCGTCAAAATACGCTACGGGGAAATTCTCAATCTTCTTCTATCTTCGCCCAAATCTATTGCTGGGACAAATGTATATCTCAAAGGCGTGATTTAAAGTTTCACTTCACGTCCCTTTCGAGAAAAAACATATCTTTCTATTATTTTATTCACTTTTGAACGTCCTACCTTCGATGATCGGCCCATAACTGTTGAGTCGTGTCTACAAAGTCCGCCACCTAACACTTTGAGTAAAATAATTCATTTCTCTTTCTAAATTCTCACAAATTTTAATACTAAAAACTACAATTCAATGTTAATAAAACAAAGGCTCTGTAGTTCCTATTTGTCGCGCCACAGTACTTAGTTGAAACTTTTTATTTATGATATACAATGTAATGGTCTGGAATCGCTTATATGAATATTTACCCATTTATTTTAAGTTATTTGCACTATAATTTTTTTTAGGTACCAGGCTACATGAGGGTAATCCACATGGTGGTAACTCTCTTTTAATAGCAGAGGAAAGGATTAGAAAGTTGGGATGCGGAAGGGTAGAGGAAGGTAGCCAAGGGTTAACTAGGGCCCCCGAGCAATATTTTAAGTATCCTACCCGGCATTCGTCTAATAGTAATGCAGGACAAACCCTAGATAAACATGCATCGGGCTGGTCGGGCATTGGGTACTTGTCCCACGTCCTTCCGATTGCGGGAGAGGAGTTTGCTGTGCCTCGACCAGTTTAGGAGGCAGCTGGCCGACTATTCCAATGGGAATAGCGGACAACTCTTACCGTACGTCCAGGATCTGTGACCCCGGAACATACACCTCTCAAAACAGGCCGAGGTGTCTCGGCCTGTGGGAACTTTAGTTCAAAAACTGAGAGAGGAAAAGCCATCCCTAAAGGTAGCCCCTTCCGTCTCTCTTACAAGGTTCTGCCTGCGAGAGAATTGCCCTAGCTGTCTTGCACATTAAATTATTTATTAAACGATTTATTAATATTGTAAGAGTTAACGGCTAGGCGAAAGTTAAAAACCGAGGTTAATTATGACAGTTTGAAATTGTTTGCTGTGCGCCAAATTTAAATTCTTACTTTGGGTGAAACAGAAATTTTTATTTTAAGATATTTTAGTTCGTCGATTTAGTAGAAATTATACGATTGGTAATTCATGGTATCTGCTGAGAGTAGGTTGACAGAGAATTCATTTAGTGACGAACGTATGAGCGAGGAAAGGACACGCTCGTCGGTGACCGACGTCATGAGTGTGAAACCACGACATACTGTAGTGAAAAAGTTTTTATAGTTAATTTATAAGTGCAAATTAGTAAATTGCAATACAACATTGTTAAAGTAATCTCAACCTTAGAGGTTGAAAACTGAGGGAGTTACTACTGCGCGATACGCTCCAACTAGAGTCGTCTACGCAATGATTCGCACAGGGAAATTAGGCCATCCTGTACGCTGTGACGAGTAGTACGAACTGGAGACCAATTCTGAGGCATCCCTGGACGTTGTATGGAGAAAAACAATTGTTCGTCACTGTCTTTGGTTGCAGAAAACATCATATGAAACCGAAAACGTCGCAGAGGAGCCATTCCCGATCGATGCACGCAGTAATTTGCCGTGTGGAAGCCGAGGTGACACTTTTTAGGAAAAATTAACGAACCGTAAGCTCTAAATTTCAATTTTACTTTATGTTAAATATATTTATTTCTGTCATGTGTTGTAAAATCTCAAACTCTCTGTTTTTGGATTAGCGAATTGTGATCCACAACGCTGATGAGATTTAATAATAAATTATAAAATGAAGTAAAATTTGGTTATGATATATAAAATTTTTAGTCAACCTACTGGCGCCGGATAATGACAAAGAAGTTTGTATTACAAATACAAATATTTGAATCAGTTATTTTTTTTGTGTTAATAAATATTTGTGTGTGTTTGTAAATGTTTTAAAGTTAGAAACCTTTATTTTGTTGTCCAATAATCCACGTTAATATATTAGCTGCATGTATCGGTGTATGTATAAGAATCACATAGCAACTGAATTGTGTGACGTCAGCGAAGCAGAACAGTTGATGACGATGAATCTCTCTTTATATTTATTACAATTAATTGTATTCCTTTTTTTGATGTATTACAATTTATTAGGTATGGAAGACTGTTGTTGAATCATATTGCAACTGTAGTTAATTATTTAGTACAGATAATTAGGACTTTGAACTCCGTCAAGTGGACATACACCATTGCGTAAAATTATACCATGCCGTAGAAATGTGATTATTTAATCTGTGAATATGATGTGTTTGCAACATAACTGATTCTAGTCGTGTGTGTAATACAAACCTGCGTGTTTCTAATACTTGTACTGGTTTTCATAGCACTGTATAAATTAATTATACCACTCTCCTCCTGAAGTAATGTTCTATTGACTCAACAAGTGTTCATTAATAAACATAAACCTGCCAGCACAATACAGTGGAGATTCCGTGTTTACAATGCAATTGTAGTATAGCAAACACATTTCCAGAAGAAGCAAACAAACCTTTGTAACATATATTTACAGACCGACACTTTTACCATTAATAATCTTCGAATGTTACAATGCTTTAAAAAACTTGTTATTTTCCTTCAGTTGTTTGCAAATTGCCTTCCTCAGATAAATATATAAAAATGGACGAATACAAAGTATCGCGAACGAAGTAATTATTTTTCTAAAAAAAAACAATCGTTGTGTTATAATTTGCTACTCTTCGGCTACCATTATAGGACTTTTTCTATTTTTCATTCAACTTCAGCGTGAATTAACACGTGTTTTATTTTCTCAATGCCATATAATTGCATCCGTCATTTATTTATATATTTTTCTCTTACATATTTAATTGGGATTCTTCTAGGAATATGTCCATATTAGTTTGTGTACTCATAAATTCTAGAAATTTGGTTGCCTGAATTATTATATTACTATTTATAATCAGTTATATTATCACTAATTATGTTATGTAATTTTAATTATCAAACATACTTAAGACGTTGTGTTGAATATTACTGCTTAATACAAAATTATAGATTTATTATAAGATTGCCGTACTTCCAATAAACGTATAGTATTTTACAATGGTAAATATTGTATCGTATTTTAGCAGAAAATTTTTAATCTATATGAACATTTTAAACCACTTTTAAATATGAGAGATCCCATCTCTCACTCCATTACAGATTGTTTCCCCTTCAATACATTTATTTCCCTGAAATTGTAATTTACTAGCTCGTTAAACGTTATGGGCCGTTTTGATTCGGATGGTATTTAACTGCATTTGTAAAAGTATTTAGATCGCTTTTATAGATTAATATATAATTTCACCAGCTGTTATTACTTTAAACGATTGTCGTGTATTATATGTTAATGGAATTTGTTTTACTTTCCATGTAATCTAGGAGAGTTTGTTATACCTGCACATATTGAAAATATTTTATAAAGAATAAATAAAATTACTATTGAAATTGTATGAACTTTCCAGAGATAACGCTAAAGTTTGTTGTTCGTAAGTTAGAGGACTTCTAATTTCTTCTTCTATTTAAATATTAGATTACTTTCACCAAGATGCAGAATTATTTTTGCAGAGAATAATGTTTTGTTTTATAAGAAGTGAAGGCTTAAAATGATGACATTGGAAAATAGTACTATCCCGCTATCGGAAGGGCGTGGGGCAAGTACCCAATGCCAGACCTACCTGATGCAGGTTTTTCTAGGGTTTTCCCTGCATTTCTTTAGGCCAATGCCGGGTAGGATACTTAAAATATAACCCGGGGGCCCTAGTAACCCTTGGCTATCTTCCTCTACCCTTCCACAGCCCCCCCTTTCAAATCCCTTCCTATGCTATTAAAGGGGAGTTGCCCAAAGTGGATTACCCTCATGTAGCCTGTTGCCCTAAAAAAAAAGGTTTCCTACTCCTCTCTCTGGTTTTTTGAACTAAGGTTCCCACAAGTCGAGGCACCTCGGCCTGTTTCGAGAGGTGTATGTTCCGGGGTCGCAGACATTGAGAATACGGTAAGAATTGTCCGCTATTCCTATTGGAATAGTTGGCCAGCTGCCTCCTAAACTGGTCAAGGCACGGAGAGGGGAAAACTGTGTCCTCACAGCAAACCCTCTCCCGAAGGGCTTGGGACAAGTACCAAATGCCCGACCTACCTGATACAGGCTTTCTAGGGTTTGTCCTGCATCACTTTTAGACGAATGCCGGGTAGGATCCTTAAACAATAGCCCTGGGCCCATATTTAACCCTTGGCTACCTTCCTCTACCATTTCTCATCCCCCCTTTCAAATCCCTTCCTATGCTATTAAAGGGGAGTGGCCACCACGTGGATTACCCTCATGTAGCCTGTTACTCTAAAAAACAGGTGTAAAGAAGTATGATTTTTTTTGGTTCACGTCATAAAATTAAAGAACAAACCATTTTCATGTAGAACTACATCAGACCTTTTTGTTGTACGTAGGAAAAAATAATTTAGTATGTAGAATATTTAGAATTAGTTTTGAAATGAAAATATTTTGGATTTCTGGTTTCGAAAGCTGAATGGGGCCCCAAGTTGGAATTTTAACCAAAACTAGAACGAGAACTGTATTTACATTTCACTATACCTTATTAGGACGAGAGGATGCATCAATTGTATACGCCGTTGCTCAAAGCATTTAATTTAGAATTTCCCAAACATGATATTCGGAGTAGTCTTGTACACGGTCTATTTAGCCATATGAATAGGGAAAAGCAGTCTCATTGCAGAACGAACTTGTCACAAGAATATTCCACTCAAACACTTTTATAACGACTTCGAAATTGTCTTGCGGCTGAATGAGGTCGTTGAGTGCGTGAGATCGGTATGAAAGCTTGAATAAGTGTGGCTGTTAGCAAACACCAATTAACGTTATAGCAAGTCGGAGAGTGAATGTCGTCTGTAGCTTAGTGGCGTCATAGCAGACTGAAAACTTTAGAGGCACGAGCTCGAATTGATGTTCCTTAAAGTGGGCCTACATGATGCCAGTTGTCTGGAAAGCCAGTCTCATGTTGGTAAATTTGGAAGATATTTTTATATTTTATTTTTAATATTCCATTAATTTGTTTAATTTCATCAACTCTGAAACCCTTGTTCTTGGAATGTTTGAGCTTAAAATTTTAACGTTGCAAGTTCACTCCAGGTTTCAGTTATCGCCATCTTGGTTTTCTACTATGACGGCGAAAATGTGGCTGTCGTCCGAGTTAACTTTCTTGAGCCAGCTGTCTTGAGGATGTTTACACGTTTCGAGTGAGAAGATATTGCCCAAGACAGTCAACTCTAATAGAGTTCCAGTCAACTGGCATCGTGCAAACCAAGCAAGCTCTAATAAATCGGGAAACTGGAGTGAAGACACCAGAAGGCCTCGTTTACTGACCATCGTTTACTTTTATTTTTAGTTACTTCACGAGAGTGTTAAAACGCTGACATGGTAATTATATCCATTTACGAAAATAGGAAAACATTAATTTTTATATTTAACGTAATATTTTTCTTATTTAAACTTTATTTTGAGTCGCAATAACGTCTGGATCTTAGGGACTATACATTTTCATTATATTTGATTTACATAATTTTATCAAATTGAATAAGGGGTTATTTACATGCAATTTATCATAAATTTACAATTTTTACAGTATACTGCATATATATGGTTTTCTTTCCTCCTCGTGTATCTTTTATTTAACAAATTATTTTTAAAAGTCCATGTAAAACTTTATTACCTTCACGAGTATTATAACGTTATTTTGGTACGTCGATGATTCTATGATTCATTTATTCATTTTCTCTCATTAAATATTTCTCTGGTGTTACTTTTTATTGCAATATTGGATAATGTGGTTTGTTGTCAGTTGGAAAGTAATTTATTTATGTGATAATGTACACGTTCTATAATTTGTATTGCAAAACTATCTACTCGATGCCTGATTACTTAACAAGTAAATGCACGTTGTTAGATCTAGGTCACACTTGTTCTAATGAATTAATTATTATATCATTGTAAAATGAAAAATAATCGTTAAATTTGGATATTATTCACAAGAAATATAGCCAAATACAGACAAAAGAAGTGATGATATATTAAAAATAATTATATAAAACGTTGTGTGGTATTTATATCGTCACTTAGTTGTCTGTATTTACGTATTTTTCTCATTACTAGATAATTTTGTTTAATAGTAGATCATTGTATCTTACTTAAAAATCTGGCATTTTACAGAATTAGTGAAATTTACCCTTCATTTTTGAATTTATACCTGGAAAACAAAAGACAAAAAGTCACGATCGAAAATGTGGACGGTAGTAAATCTATTTATTAGAATGTGGCGTTCCACAGGGGTCCATTAATTTTTATCGTATATATAGAGCTACGAAACCTGCATCAGGTAGGCCGGGTGCTTGATACGTGTCCCACGCCATTCCGATGGCGGGAGAGGAGTTTTCTGTGGTGTGGCAGCATTCCCTTCTCCGTGCCTCGACCAGTTTAGGAGGCAGCTGGCCGACTCTTCTGTTTTCTCGTCACATATACGAAGTGAATCGACGCAATAACAGCGGTTAAAGATCAGGCTGCTGCATTTATGTAATATATTCACTATTAATTTACTCCTAAATCAAGTATAGAGTTTAATTATTTTTATTATTGTGAATTGTTAATGTTCTAACGTGTAATTTTATTTTAAGTTGTGATAATAATTTCTTTAGGTTTTAGAATGCAATGGAATAATGGGCAAAACAAATAAATCTAAATCTTTATGTATGTTGAGCCCAAAATATAGTTTTGTGATTTGATTTTATCAAGACTGTTATATGTACAATAATAACCACTTTTGACACTCATCAAAGTCGAATTTTAAGTATACACACTAACAATACGAATAGAATTATTCATCTGATTGACCACAACAGCAATAGAAGAACCATCAGAAATACCGTAAATAAGAACAAGAAAATACAAGGAAACGCTGCAGGGACGCCGCAATTGTGTATCTATTTATATATGAAATATTTTACAGAATGATGATGGCAAATATAGCCGAAAGCTCATAATAATAAGAAAACTTCTTTGCGACAGTCAAAGATGCGTATTACGGCATATGTTTAAATATAATTCATTTTTAATAATAATTTAAGTATGACCCTTTGATTCTGATACTTGGTTATAATAACGAATGATATTATGAAATGCTCCAACGGATGTTTAAAAATGTAAATACGGTTCAAGCGTAAAATAATTACCTCCGCGGGTAACTTTTGTTCTTTATCAGAAAGTCTGCAGCAATTTCTCGTACACGCGCATTGTTGCGGCTCTCCCCAGATTTGCTTTGTCTCCGGAGGACAAAAAGACTTGTTTGTGTGTCACTTGCAGATTAGTCTGCTCAACGAGAAACAACATACGTGCACAAATTGTTGAGTCTTGGGAGGCTAATGGACGATTTCGCCCTTTTGTCCGCTACTCTCGTCGAACAAAAGGTCTGCACTACTACGTGCGCTTAAATAATTAAAATAATAAATTCCTCTCAATCTTGCCGCGTGAGTGTGCAAAAAAATGTAATTGTTTCACACATCATTCAAAATATTTTTTTAAATTATCCTACTTTAATACTTTTTGTGCCGAACATTAACGTTTCCTAAAAGAATGTTATGATAAAATATTAGGAGAGTTATATAAACATTTTTTTATTAAGTTTCATTCCAAACAATACATTAATCACATATTAATTTGAAACTATTATATGTATGTAAATAACCAATACTTCAGTTTTTGCAATTTCTTCTGTAGTTTTGACTTATCACTAATATGCATACATTTGTATCTGAAAGGATTTTTGCGCAAAACCAAAAATTCGAAAAAATTTCCGTAATACAGCATTTTTTTTTAGAAATAATGAAAATTCGAAAATTTAAGAAACCGTTATTTTGTAATGACGCGATGTATGTTAACGTTTTTAACGAGTGAAAATGTTCTCTGGAGGGGCGCAGTGATTTTTAAGGAATATATAATATTAAACAAAAATTACTGTTGAAAGTGATGCAGTACAAGTTTTGTGAATGGTATTTATGCGAGTATTTCAAGGACATTTTAATGTTGCTCGGGAACAAGGAGATTACACCAAATTTTATTTCTATTTGTGTGTATGAGACTCATGGATGGAACATTGCGTTCGGCAGCAGTGGCCAGTCAGAAGTAAGTTCACACCTGGCGAAAAAAAACATTATCAAACATCGAAGATTTTCCCGGTGTATATGCTGGGAAAACAGTTCTAGGGTTAACTTCACTTCACTTGAGAAAGATGGCAGAGTACGCCATCGAAATGTCGTGGCTTAAGATTACTTTAACTCAAGAACTGTTTATCGCATCCACTGGTAGATCCCTCGAAATTACTGTTACCACCTTTACACATTAAACTTGGCTTAATGAAAAAATTCGTGACAGCTTTAATCAGGGACAGAAAATGCTTTCACTATTTTCGTTGTAAGTTTCCATCAATCATGGCCTGAAAAAATTAATGCTGTCATTTTTATAGGACTGAAAGACGAGAATTATTAACAGACAACATGTTCGACGTAATCATGAGTGAGTGAAAATTGCGAGCTTGGACTAGCGAGACACAATGTTCTGGAGGAACACGAAGGCTTCAAATTACACCACTATAGTTGAGGACCTGCTGGAATCCTTGATTGAATGTTTCTTCATGCCCAGACCAATTATTTTCCTTACAACTTTGGTGATCTATCGAAGGAACATGGCATGCACTTATTTCAGAATATTAAATTGATGGGAAACAAACCTATGCTAGAATACTGGAGGAAAAATGGTACAAGTGTAGAAGAGGAAGGAATGAAGGGATTTTTCATGAGGAAGTCGACACTTCAAGGAATTATCCTACGCTGGCAATGTGTCACGGAGACAGATGGTGGTTTTTGTTAGATTAAGGACTATCCATTCTAACCTCACGAACTCTTATCTATTCTCTAGATCACCGCAACCTACAAGTGACGTATGCAAGGCTGCCCTGACGATCCAGCATGTCCTCTACGACTGCCCAGAGCACGACAGGACTAGAAGAGCCACAATTCAGAAATACACGAGAAAGGAGATATGTACCTCAGTAGCGGCACTAAATAGCCTGCTTAAGTTTAGTAAGGAAACCGGTATTCAAGATATAATCTAAAGAGACAATGAATGTGAGACTACGAATAAAATGTATAGGTAATATGAATTAATTGTAATAATTTCATGTAGTGTATTTGGCGAGTGGCCAATAACTTTTATGTTGACGCGACTATAAACAATAATTTTTTTTAAAAAAAAGTTACCAAGGACTGTTCATAAGATGGCTGACTATTGTTAGATGTTGAACAGAAACTGAACGGACGCGTACCGAAGAAATTCATTACTAGTAAGTTCGAAGGGGAGCCCAGGGGGGTGGCGAATGTTCTTTATAGCATCTGCCTTCTTGCTAATGTCGTTAGAGGGATAAACCCACAAATTACCTTTATGACATACTATTTTTAACTGGAAAAAGTAATTTATATTACTGTGGAAACGTGTAAAATGATTATTTACAAATTTATCAGCTTAAAAATATTAATATTGTAGAATAACAACACAAAAACGTTAGTGAATTCTGAACTGATTGCTCTGTTAAAATTATAGAATAGTAATAAGCCTGGAAATATATCAAGTTTAACGTCTGTATAAATAAATTTGACGATGAAACAGCCAGTAACAGACATTTTAAAAAATATTTGATTTTATTAACGTTTCAGTCCCTAATAAGGACCCTCCTCAGGCAAAGATAACAGTGTAACAGTAAATACAGAGATATTATTGTAGGAAACAGAAGAATTTATAATTATAATCAAGCGATACAGAATAAATCGAAAGAAGACATGTAGCGAAATTACTTAAAAACTTCCGATTCATAAAATAAAGAGATATAAATAGCACTTAATGTCAGAGTATCCGTTTTAACATTTCGGAAATTATTCGACATTGTTACACGTTAAAAATGATCCTATCAAAATTAATGTTAAAACAGATACTGATTCATTAAGTGCTATTTACAACTCTATATTTTACGAAACGTAAGTGTTTAAGTAATTTTGCAAAATGTTCGTCTACTTACTATTTACTCTGTATCACTTAATTATAATTGTAAATTCTTTTTTCTTCTACAATAATATATTTATAATGTACATATGTCTGTGTTTACTGTTACACTGTTATCTTTGCCTGAAGAGCGTCCACATGAGGACCGAAACATCGAAGTTTAAGTAGTAAAATCAAATATTTTTGTTTGAATGTCAGTTACTGCGTCTTTATCATCAAATAATACTAGAAACCATATCACATTAGATTTATTAATAATAAAATACCCATTGTATTAGAAACGATTGAAATTGAATGTGTTATGATAATTTCATTCTAATTGAAAATTAAACTACACTGACTGTACGCTTTAACTCGATATTTGCAGAAAAAAGTTTCAGCGCCACCGAAAGTCATTGGATGAATGAGTCATCAAAGAGCTTCAGTTTACACGGGAGAGTGTATTTACTTATGCTTCGGCAAACTTTCTGCTACATCGTCGATAGAGTTTAAATCCATACGGTACTAAATTTGTTTTATAAACATACGGCTATCTCATTTATTTGATTCAAAATTTTTGCCAGGTGGCCCAAGTGTAGGTGAAATTTAAATTTTTTTCATTGTGAAAGTTACACGTTCTTCTTATCCTTTAGTATTTATAGTTCTATAAATTACAAAGACGCACGATTTTGTCGGAGTATTCCACATGTGCGCTGTAACGAGGCATTGTTTGACCTCGTAATTATATGTAATGTTGGTGGCGTCAGATACAAAATATGGCGTATGAAGCGCGCGTCGTATCAGCTGTTATTTTGTCTACCACCAAGGAGATTACTTGTACTTGTGAGGGTACGAAAGCATTGATGACGATGATAGAGCAGAATAGACATGACCTTTCTGACACAAGTGTGGTTTGAGTCCTGTGAATTTATTTTTTCCAGTTAAAATAAAATATTGCTTTGGAAAATCTTGCGTTATGTGGGATGAGGATATGCGTAAAAATACGTATTAATCTCTGAGAAAAAGTTAAGTGGGAGAGGGTTTTTCGTCTTAATGGATAATGTTATGCAGCCTTTTATAGACTCCACGATCAGCTTCAGTAGTTGGGTTGAGCGTAAAAGTTTCCTACGTCTGAGAAGCAGTGGAATGAAGTCGTAAAGTAGCAGCTGATAAATTAATTCTGGAGATCACACATGAAAATTAAACGAGATTCAAAATAGTATATCACATAGAATTTTGAAAGTTTTATATGTGCATCAATTCGAAGAAATATATTCAATTTCCCCTTGACACCCTAAGGTAAATGAAAGAAAGTGAAACGTCAAATTTTTTTTAGGGTAACAGGCTACATGAGGGTAATCCACGTGGTGACAACGCCCCTTTAATAGCATAGGAAGGGACTTGAAAGGGAGGATGCGAAAGGGTAGAGGATTGTAGGCAAGGGTTAACTACGACCCCCGGGGTATATTTTAAGGATCCTACCCGGCATTCGCCTAAAAGTAATGCAGGACAAACCATAGAAAAACCTGCATCAGGTAGGTCGGGCATTGTGTACTTCTCCTATGCCCTTCCGATAGCGGGAGAGGAGTTTTCTGTGGGGACGCAGCATTTCCTTCTCCGTGCCTCGACCAGTTTAGGAGTCAGCTGGCCATATAGCTTTAGTAATTTACTTTATCATCATACACCCGTGAGAAATTTTTCTTCACTTGGGCCCCGAGACAAAAAGCAAACAATTTTCAAGCCGTCTCAAGTTATAATATAAATAACCCCTGTGGTTTTGAAGGACCCCACTACAGATCACGTGATCTGGAGCTTTCTATTGGTTCCTCGTCTTCTAACAAGTGGTTCGTTATTCAGGAGGGACTTTTTCTTTCAGTCACTGAAGCCACTTTTAAATTAGTCTTTCTACTGCCATCTTTGGGGCTCTGTGCTCAGTCTTGCTTTTCTACGTTAAACTATATCTCTAACTTCTTAGCGCTTTCTGATTTTTGTCATGTCTCTGGACGGTACTTTAGATACCAACAATCACTCATTATCGAATTTCCTATTTTCCTACGATAGACACTGAAGAAGAGACGACGCTCGATTTTCCTCCGACCTGATCCTCTTCAGCCTGTACCTCAGCTCAAAATAAAATGTATTGACATCCATTTTATTTCGATCTTTGAGTTTTAGCAGGTACGAGATATTACATAATTTTTAAAACTTATTCGTAAAAGAAATAACACTCAATAATATAGCAGAAGATTGTGATCACTTATATAATTAGCATTATTATTATAATAAAAATGAGTTGTATATTAATGTTTTGAAAAATAATTCAGCTAAATGTATTCCCATTTTAAAATGAATCATGTTAGAAAAGAAATATACCATTGCTAATTTAAGGGATTAGGATGGAAAAAAAATTCTACCAGACCAGGAATCGAACTCCGTATCCCACTTGCCTTCAATATTTTTAAAACATTAACATTTATTATTATTATTATTGTGTGTTTCTAATACCTTGCAATTTATTTATGACGTGCAGTTTGATTTTACACGAAGCTATAGGTATAATTTGACAAAGCTATTTTGAAAAATATATACACTGCAAAATTCTAAATTTAAAGGCATGGAGGTTAGAGTATTTATAATAGATGAAATTCTATATGCTTCCTCGATTTACGTTTATAGAATCTTGCAGAACTTAGAACACTGGAAATATGTTACTGAAGTTCCCTAAAAGGTTGGCTGATAATTAATATATTTTAATAAATACTACTCAAACGTGAGTGCAGTGTCAGAATCTTGAAAGGATGAATATTTTACTCCCAACCAGCAACTTTAGTAAAAATCATCGAGCACGAAACGCAAATTTAACGTTAGAAAGTTTCCTTAACAGAATTTACGGTTTTTCTTTTTACAGATGAGTTACGCCGAACAAGAATGTAACGTTTACCTCTCCTCACATGTATTCGTTGTGACTGTATTCATCACGTTTAAGAACTACTTCTTCAAGTCAAAGTTTCGTCTGCGAGGCCCCGAGCGTAGATTTCGTTGCAACAAGACCAGGTGAGTTCTTGCTTTAAGTGTAACTTAAGTGCGATAACTTTCCCTATCCCAAGGGTGCAGTATTCATTCCACGTTGCTTAAATTACTTCCAGCCCCTTCTCACTGCAGACAGAAGCGCAATACACGCAAACCGCTCTTCTTGGGGGAAAAAATAATTTAAATGCGTTTACCTCTTGCTTGGAATTTATTGCGCATAAAAATATAAGCAATTTCACCCTCTCATAATTCGATACCATTATCTACACGAGTCATAAGTAATTCGTGATTCAACACGAATGATAATCTACTGGAAATATTTACTGCGCTAAGACTTCACAAACTTCAGCCTCCGTCTTTCAAAGAAATGATTGGAAAGATTTTCTGAAATTACATTATGTCTGTGACCATTGGCAGCATCACATTACCTATATTACAGTTTTATTACAACAATAACAACACAAAACTGAATGACGAAAAATTTCAAGATGAACTTTGGTGTAATATTTATCGCACTTGATCCAACCGAAATTAAAAGTCAGAAAATTTCATTTTTGGGGCTGGATGCATCTGGATGTTTAACATACATTAATGAGTAACTAGTGCAATAAACGTCTTATAAGTTTGTTTCTCTTTGGTATACACATGTCACATTTAATTTAATAAGTTTTGATGTTCAAATTTCTATACACACTGACACTAAAATTTCTTTCTTGTTTATTGTTGAAGTTAGGAATTTAAGAACGTTTTCGGGCAGTTCCAGAAGTACTCGACCTGACGTATAGATTGTAGGTTGTTGTTTGAAAAACAAAAGTGGTCTAAGCATGAAGTTTGAGGAGACTGCATTGTTAGTGTTTGACAGCCATGAAAAGTGAACGCTGTAAGTGAATTTTTAATCATGGAAACAATTGGTCACCGTTTGGTGATTCAATACTTTTATTTGAAAGGTCTCAATATCAAAGTCAAGCTAAATTAATCTCTTGGGGAATCTGTAGCATCGATTAGAACAATAAAAAGTTATATATCAGAGTTAAAGTACATCGTACGTGCAGCCAAGAACATCGGAGTGGTCGTCCAAATGAAGCGACTACACCAGAAATTTAGCCAAAATCTACAAAATGGTATTGGACGACCGTTAACTGAATGTACGCGACTTACCAGACTACCCAGACATTTATAAAGTACTGTGCACCGCATATTGACTGAAAAATTGGACAGGAGAAAGCTTTACGCAAGATTGAAGCCGCGTTTGCTTCCAGTGAAACAAAACATATCCGTGAGGATGTTTCAACCGAGTATTTGGCAATGTTCCACATCAATAAAGAATATTTTCTGCGTCGATTCATAACAGTGGACGAAACATAGCTCCATAAATTCACGCCTGAGATGAAGGAGCAGCCTAAACCATTGATGGAAAGGGGAAATCGGCTCCAGAAAAGAAAGGCGAAGACAGTTCCATCTTCTGGGAAGGTCATGGCGTCAGTTTTTTTTGGTGGTGGTGATGGTGGGGGGGGGGGGGGGAGGTATCCACGTCGAATAAATTTCATTGATGAAAGAGTATCAACGGTGAGTATTATGCAAACCAACTGCAGCTTTTGAGAGATGAAATCAAGAAGGTAACGGTCGCGTTTGGTGATAAAGGAAGTTTTGTTTCTTCACGCCAATTACTCCAGTTCACACATCCATTACCGCAATCAATTATTTATATTTCTAATTGCTTCCTCACGCCAGATTAAGTTCCCGCGTATTATTTTATCTTTCCAAACTTGAAAAAAATGACTCAGCGGTAAAATTTTTTCCAAAAATGAAGATATGGACTCTACGGTTGATGGCTGATTTGATGAGCTTGATGATTCTCAATTTAGACAGGGTACCGAAGCTATTGAACATCGCTGGGAAAAGTGTGTAGAGCTTACCTTAATGTTTTTTTTTATGATGTCGAGCATTTCTTTGACTACCCTCGAAGATGAAGGAATATTTTTTTTATTAATTATTCAATTTCAATGTAAGTATTTAGCAGCTTAATGATACAATGTAATATAAAGAAATCTATGTCCAAAGTACGAGAATAGATTTTTATTAAGAAATTAGAAACATGTTTTTTTCCCCCCTGCAATAAGACAATCGTACTTGATGAACGTATTCAGATGCTGTGTATATTACTTCGGTTTTTAACAAAGTATGTGTTCAATTAGAATTAAGCGTTAAATAATAGCCACTCAATTGGCTACGTTATCTGGCAGCTCATTTGAATTCGGAATTACTCTTGTCCGTTTAACCTGTAATTGGGCAATACGCCGTATAAATTTACGACGACGATTCGAATGTTGCGAGAGTGGAAAGCTTTAGTTTAAACTAAAACAAATTCAAGGTCGTACAATGTATAACACGTTAAAGCTTAATTTTTGTGATGTTTTAAAATATTATTCCAAGGAAACTTTTGTGTTTGAAGTTTTATCACCGTAAGAGGGTGGTGAATAAGTACTTTCTTCAACCCTTCCAACTTAAGAAGAACCTAAGGCGGCTGAGGGAACAAACTGCCTGCGGCCATTTTCCTTCATCCTCATGACTCAAATTTCCTCTTAACTATTACCTTACAAGCGATTCATAACACTTAAAACCATAGATACAGGACAAAAATGTTTTATTCACACTTCTCAAAAACCATTATTCTGTTGCTTCTAATAATTATATTTTTTAAATCAATACAACGATATTCGAGATCAGAAATTTCTGGAGGATTTGACAATTTTAATATGACTCATGGTTTTGCATCTTAACCAGAAAATGATTAACCTATTTGATTAATGTAAAAAAATGAACGCAGTTTTATAATTAGGTTCTGAATTACGTTGAAGACGTTTTAGAACCGCCTGGAACAGGAACGAAAATTCTACCATTCATCTCTGAGAAATATTTTCGCTTCCGAATGCATTGCTCTGAGAGATGAATATTTAAACAGGCTTTTCCTAGTCAGAGAAAACGTGTTAATGTTTAAGCAAGCTATGAGAAACAGCGGGTAACTAGGGACGTCCGGCTAAATTGTTTTCGCCCTCTTCCATTATAACGCCATACATTTAACATTTACTCCGTTTCGGAAACTTAAAGAAATTTATTCCAATTAAGCAGCTGCTTTGTGGAGCTTTACTAATTTTATTGCAGCAAGACGTAATCTGGAACCGTAACAAGAATTTTACAAAACAATTTTTAGGTGTAATTCAATTTTGGTGAACAACTTTGATATTAGTGGCTTTGATCTTTAAAACATAAATGATATTATTGTATAAAACAAACTAAGTTATGCAAATGTTTATTTTTGACATATAAAAATATGAAATATTTTAAGGGTGTAATAATTGATTGTTGTTCATTTATTCTAAATAACTTTCCTAAAATAAAATGTGTTTAGTCTTATTAAAATTATTCCGCGGGGCGAGAAGCGCTGTTGTCATGCAGGGAAATACACAACACGTGGTCGTAAATAGACTTCGTATAATCCTCACTAACATTATACTTCATTGCGATTGTTCGTCAATGCTTATTGTCCCAAACCTAATTTTTAGCGCTCTGATTCGGGGATTCGAGGTCACACCTCTCACGCGAAATAACAAGAAAGTGCCATTTAATATTAATCGCATTATAGTGTACATATTGGTGTGTTAAGTTTTAAAACCAAAAGTATTAAGATTGGAAGAAATTTTTTTTGAATTTTATTTTCTGTATTTTAAGTATAAATATTGGTGTTTAAGGTACATTTTGGTTCTTAAACTCGTTGCTTATAATTGAAACTTCCACCATTAACCGTAATACGTTGTTACAAACGCTTTTTGAAGTTTCAAAACTCGTGCTTAATATGTACTTGAAATTTACAAGGGGCTGACAAAACTTTTCTTTCTCGCACTTGTGAGATCTGCATTGGTTTCTGTACTGTGAATTATTTTGCTCAAAATTCTGTGCAATGTTGCGATTAGGACTCATAAATTTAAATATAATCTGACTCATAAATATTTTGTAATGGAGCTGAAAGATTAATTATTAGTATGTTGCGTACAAAGTTCCTAGAATTTTCATATGCCAATGTATTTTAGCGTAAGGACTATATTAACGTCAACCCGAAATAAGATATCAGCACCGTGCTATTGGTATGTTGTGGAAGGATACTTGCTCTAACACCCACAAGAAGTGATGGTATCTAAGTATTTTATTTGAATTAATTTAACCTCACGCACTGTCATAAAATTTATTATTATTATTACTTTTAGCAACGTAAGCTATTATTAGATGATGGCAGAAAAAGAGAAAGAGGGAGACAATTATGAAAAAGGAGACAAAAAACGAAATGATTCGTAGTGCATAATAACAAAAAAACATCGCGTATTACTATAGGAAACGAAAAGCTTAGCAGATATACACTCAGGTTTTATATTCGTTATCGGTAAATTGGTTCGTATTAATGTGAAAATTTTGTTACTTTGAAGATTATGACAGACATATAATTTCTGAAGTTAATTTCTTCTTCTATTCGGGTACAGGTCCTGCAGTATTGTACTAAATTCAGCCTGAATCCTTCCCTGTTCTCATGTAGCTTCAGTAACTTTCTTTATTAATCCGTTTACCACACATCCGGCAAAAATTTATTTGAGCTCAGGCTAGAAAGGATGTGTGGGTTTCAAGAGGCGACGCTAGACCCACAGGAAAATTTGTAGTTCACGGTTACGTTGCTGCCTCGGTCGAAACTCCGTTTGAACCGGTGTTGCAGGAGCCCCTTAACAGATAACGTGGTATGATCTGAAGTTTTGATTCATTCCCCGCCTACTGGAAGTAGGTTTTCACTTGGAAGGGCATTTGTCTCTGCTGCGCTCCCATAGAAAACCCCTCCCCGCAATCGGAAGGGCGTGGGACTAGTACCTACTGCCAGACTTACTGATGCGGGTTTTTCGAGACTTTCCCCAGCATCACTTTTAGGCGAATTTCTGGGTAGGATCCTTAAACTACAGCCCGGGGGCTACGTACTCTACATTTCCACATCTCCCCTTTCAGACCGTTTTCTATGATATAAGAGAGGAGTTGCCACTATGTGGATTACCTTATATATTATAGACTGTCTACACCTTCTTCTTATTTTAGAAATGAAGTTAGATGTGTAACTACAGTGATTTTGATAAGTTTGAAAGGAGGAGAACAGAGATTTCCACATTGATATATAAGATTTAAATACCTACACTTTTTGTTACAAAATTTGTTTATATTTACGAATTAATTTAAATTTGCCAAATAAATCTCTCAACGTAATTTTACCCTGCAAGAAGGGTACATCCTTTTAAACTGTTTCAATATAAGTGTAATTTTTTTAAGTTTCATTTATTTATTGTTTTATATTAAAAATAAATAGATTTTATTTAATATTTATAATAAATAAATCCTCAAGAAACACTTTTTTTAAGCAAGAGTTTAAAATCGCCTTCTGTTGTACACATTAGAGAATTTTTTCCTACTCTTCCACCACTTGGCACAGACTTTAAACTTTGATATTCCGAAATTTTATTCAATTTTAATACTTATCCATGTTTAGTCACCTGATTTCGCAATTGCTTTCCTCTATGAACATTTTGGTGTTCTGAACTCGTGGAATTCTGCCAAACACAGTTATTGCTTAAAAATATTTTACGAATGTGTTCTGCCCATTACTATTTGAAAGCCTTTTTACGTTCTACGATATCGGTCACACTTGCACTCCATCTTACTCACTCTTTTATTCATGAGCCGTTTGAGAGGCTCCAAAACACAATGCGCGTGTGTTTCCCCATAATTCACCTGCCGCTTCAGCGCATTTGGGTACTTTTAAATTGCCAGATGAATCGATAAGTTTCTGATCTAACCATTTTATTAATTTTTACGATCGAATCCAATTGTGTTCCCCCCACTAAAAATATATTGAATTTTTAAAGACTGTTACATAATATTCAGTCGTATGAACCCGTTTTTTCTTTCAATGGAAATACATTAATATACGCCATATCTACTTGTGGCTTGCTATCAGATTCCGTGCCTGTATTTTATATGAAGCCATTACTTTATTTTCATAGATGCTCATTTTTATGCTGTAAAAATGATAAACTTCACCCGTTTTCATTAAAAAGTTAATCATTATTGAGACTACCCGGGCAACATGTTGAAGTGATACCTCCGGCAGAACGAAAAATTGAAAATTCCCGGTAGCTCCCATTGAGTTGTGGCGAATATGTCATCGTGCCTTTCACATCTGCTCGTTATTCGAGTTCCAAGTGGAACTCATATCGTCCTGAATTGCGTATTAAGAAAACTATTCGCAATATTGCGTTGTGGAAGCTGCCAATGCAGTGGTTTCATTGATAGATGCTCTTTTATTGGTTCTTCGCAAGTACGTGGTTGAAGTTTAAAAGAACTTATATAAAAGTTACCAATTTATATTGCTTATATTGTAAAATATGTATCAAGCATAATAAAAATTGTAATTTAACAGTTATTTGGGTCCTTTTGAAAAACAATTTTGAAATTTGAAACAAATATAGGATTATCAGATACCTAACAAATATATTTAAATTTTTTCTGACTGACGCTGTTTGCCTTCGGAATCAATATTGTTAATGTAGCCAAGCTACTATTACAATAATATTATAACACAACTAACATATTAATTAATTTTGTATCTAAAATAAAAAAGAAATATATTTGAAAGTTTTTTCTACCACTTGTGTTGTACAATACTCAGGATTGTGATTGTGATCGAGTGGTCCAAGGGGATATACTGGTAAATGTTTATAAAATAATTTTGAACTTCAATATTTTGAATTTAGAGTTATTTCATCTTAATCAGTTTTACAAATTGAACGCGACAATGTCTTGAATGTGATTGTCATATGTATCCAATCGTATCTTAAGTTTAAAATAATTATAATTAATTTAGTTTAGTTTCAAAAAGGAGATCCAATAATTCGAAGATTTATCCATATTTCACTACTCAATAGTTTCTTATCGTTTCACGATACATACCTGAAATGTCATTTTCTTCCGACAAGATGCGAAATGTGAAGAATTGAATTTGTAGGATGTAGAATACACATCTGATTGCATAGAAACGAAGAAGAAAATAGCATTCGCTGACGTCTGAAGAGATTGAATTTCGCATTAAACCATGGTAAATATGTTATAGAAACTAGGTTTACTCGAATAAGTCTACTGAGTTGAGAAATAATGCTTGATTTCTATGACTGACAAGTAATGAGATAATATGAACTGATATGGAGGTAGCTGTAATTTTCTTTCAATCCACGAGGGTGAATCAATAAGTAATGCCTCCTACTTTTTTCTCCTTAAATAAATTAGTTTAAGGAAATTTTGAATTTGAAGCGATTCCTCAAACATTCTTCTCCAATCCACTGCAGTAACAACTTCCTAAATCAACTTGTGGCAGCACTGTACCTTCTTGCAAAATGGCTGACATTGACGTACGTATTAGACAGCGTTTCGTGATCTTAAATTCGGCAGGTGAAACGTCCATTCGCATTCATAAAATGCCGAAAAATTTGTATGCTGACGCAACAGTGGATTTCAGCACTGTCCGGCGATTGATACGTCACTGTAACGAAGCTGAAGGGCAAACTCCGTGAAAACGTCCGTGCGTCGATGGCACAGGAAGCAAGACTACGTTTTTTTCCCGCAGTGGAATACATGCCCTTGTTAAAAGACGGACAAAACTGCGGAAAAGGATGGAGACTACATTGAAAAGTGAAAAACATAATAATTAATGTTGTGGGTTTATGCTGCGTAAATGTCATTTAACTGTCTTCACAAATAAAAGAGGAAAGTATAGGAGGCATTACTTGACTCACCCTCATATTATAATTTTTATTTTTATCCAATATGTTTAATATTAAAAATATTAAATTACATTATTATATAAATTTTTAACATATTCCTGAACCGTATTAATTTTTCGTATTTCGTCTCGTTTTATTCGTTTCCATTTGTTTCAAGAAAAAATTCAATGTAAGCAGAGACGTATAAAATTTTTTGAGCCCATAAAATTATATAGTATGAATAAAAACCCAAATACATTTATATGAAGATACTAAATTATGATCCTCGTTTCATTAATTTGTCATCTACCAGTACTATAAATTAAATACATAGGCCCTACCGTGAGCCTGTTTAATAACCCCGACATTTATTGAGGTGGTGCAATATTTTACTTATTATTTCAAAGAACATTTTGATCATTGGTAAACATCGTTCGCTGTCTGGAGTGTCTAAAAATGAGTTGCTGACTAAATTACAGTAATAAAAGTAAATGTATCGAGTACGTTATTATTAATATTAAATTAAATTTATTTGACTGTGTAATTGTGAAATTTATGAATTTATTCAACGGTATAAATATCTTTGTACGTCTTATTTAATAATAAATAACTAAAGAAAAATAAAAGTGATTATAATAACAATATTATTTGAACCTTTTAAAATAATGACGTTTCCTGAATTTGCCAATGAATTATAATAAATTAGTGAATCTTACTAATTATAAATAAAATATAGCCTTTTAAAGTCAGAAAAAGATTTACAATTGAAAAAATACGTTTCGTTACCATTTGCGACATAGTAAGGTATATGAAGTTCTGCACTACAAAACAAACCTAATACAATAATTCACAAAAAATTTTGATGATGGATTTTGTTGATAACGTAAAAAATACCTTTTGGTGATATTTACCTGAAGAGGTCGGAAATAGCGAACAAATGTGATTTTTTTTCAAGTTTCACTCTTTTTCTGACGTAAAACGTTTTTTTAATAATGAGAAAGATAGCCAAACACAGTTAATATAGTTTCATTTCTTTAATGGCTGTTATATTTTCATTAAAGTTGCTTAAAATTATATATTTTTTGTAAAGTACAATGTTTGTTTTTTAAACTTTGTAATTGTAATATTTTATTATTTTCTTGTTATTTTATATTATGACGTATCTTATTTCCTCGACAGACGACTAATTGAATGAATAATAAATCTAAATATAAAAATATATTATTCACCCGATGTCGAATACTGTATGCGCTCTGTACGTCGAAAGAAAGAGGAGAGCAGTGGTGACTTGGAATTTTAATCTGATGAACATGGTCATAACGCTGGAGCAGGGGGGATTAATTTTTTAAGGGGAAAAAATTAAAATTGGATCTTTATTGACTTTAAATTTAAATTTTTTATAATAAGGATGTACACAAATTCTACGAGGTCCTTTTTTTTAACTGTATCTAGGTAAATTAAGATTTATTCACTCTTGAGTTTAAACTTTAGATGATTCACTTAAACTACATTCAGTATTCCAATAACTTTCTAATACGTTAAACAGTCAGACATCATGAGTTGAACTCCGGGGATTTTGGTCGGGTATCCCTTAATCTGTCGTCTTTGTCTGAAGGCACGGTTTCTCCCCGACGCTCCGTTACCTTGGCGCCAAATTTAATGGCCGTAATTTCTGGCAAGCCACAACTCGGCTCTAGGTACACATACGTTTTTTTCATTCAAATATTAAAAATTAATCTTTATTAATTTGCGATACAGTGTTGTTATAATGATGTATTATTTGATTTGGGAGTAAAAGTAAGATTTATAAAAAGAGAAATTGGGCGTCAGTGGTCAAGAAATGTAATTTTAAGAGAGAATCGAGTCATAGAGCGACGTACTGAAACAAATTTCGTCGTGTTCAGGAAGTGAGATGTATCAGTTCAATGCATATGCACACTTAGAGACAGGGACCACCTTAATTAAGTCCGGTGTAGGAACATGGCTATCTACTAGCTTCTGCGTCAATAATATTAAAGTGCAGAGGGTGACCCAGGCTACAAAGGGACCAGAAGTTACTACAAAAGAAGAAAACAGAGTAATAATTGCACAGACTCTCTGCGGTTCCCGAATGAATAAAACAGTTCCCAGTCTGCGAACGCAGGTAATGGAGCAGGTCTTTGGAGCAGTCACCAAAATCCTTCCATACGACCCACACGTAAATTACCTTTCAGACTAATTCTTTGACAGCACAGCATGTACTGTAATTGGCTCTTAAAACGCAATAATATTCTATACAGATAATTTACAAGTATGCCTACACGGATATAACCAATTAATGTAGATCGAATCGTTATAAATTAATATGTGAAGACTTCATAAGTCGTCGATTATATAATACATTGAAAAAAGCTATTACAGGCTTATAAAATGTTACTGGATTACGGAATTATTGTAACATATGACCAGAGTTTGGAAAGAATTACCTAAAGCTGGATTTGTAGCCACGGGAACCCCACGAAGGCCCGTTATTGCTTGTTTATGGTTTATTATATTTTGTGCGGTCCGTTTTCTCGTACGGTTCTCTATGTTGAGGTCAATACAAGTAATATCACAACAATAAGAGAGAAAATATTTCAGTGCTAGGTGACAAATATTAATATGAGTTATTAGTCATATAAATTAGATCCTTTCCGATTTGATGACCAAATTTTGCGTATTTCATAAGGTACTATTCTATTCTTACCACATTAATGTATCCAAAGGTCATTTAACAAAAATTAAATTTATGTCAGAACACCAAATCATAAGTTATTGCTGCTATATTTTCTTTTCTTCCATCACGGTATAGTATTTTCTGTATTTCATATTAAACTGAGGATTTTTATTAGTAATAATCGGCCAGTGTTTTAATAAAATATAATATCAATATATAACTTTTTAAAACTTTATTTAAAGTATATTGCTTCAATTGACAAATCAATTATTGACCTTTTCAGGCACTTTATTTTTTATTTATGGTGTAACGACGTTTCGATACATGCTCGTATCGTTTTTAGGAAATGATTAAATTTATACACGAAATCTTCAAAGTAAATAAAAAACCAAAAGAAAACAAACAAAAACTTACCAAATTATTATAACAAACTAGCATTGCTTCAATTGATATATAGTACGAGTTCTCGCTTCACGTTTAACAGTATTCCATAATTTTCCTTAGAAGAAATTTGCAAGCATTTATTTCACGATCTTCTCTAGTATGATAGATGCCTGTTAAATGCAAATTGAACTGAATTATTAAATGTTTCATTCTAAAATCGTTATAAAATCATTCATAAACTATATTTTTGTTATAAATAATTTGGACGTTGTTTGTTTGGCTAAGAACGCATTTACAAAAAGAAAATGATTCATAAATCGTTAACAGGAACATAAACGTTTAAATAATATATTTATTTTTGAAACTTATAAAGCCGCGTATTTTTAATTAAAATTTTTATTTTTATTATAATAATATAGTAAATCATTTACCAGTAGATGTCTTAAGCTTTAAATACTTTTAAAAACTGAATATTTATATTAATATATAACAAATATTTTCGGCCTCGAATTATTCCCTTAACATTATATAGTCTTTGTTTTGAAGAACGTAAAATTTATCTTTGACTTTTCCATTGCCTAGAGCGTATAAAGTTAAGCAGATTTAGGAAAAAATAGAAATTGGAAAGGAATTCTTAGTGAAGGAGTTATATGGTATAATAATAGCTGTTCGGACATCCCCATGGACTGAATGCCTTATATCCTAAAAAAAAGTCTTTACTCTTCTAAACTTTGGTTTCATAATTTTTCGTACCATAATTTTTTTAAGGGCATAGGAAGGGATTTGAATGGGGGGATGCGGAAGGGTAGAGGAAGGAAGCCAAGGGTTAAATAGGCCCCCGGGCTACGGTTTAAGGATCCTACCCGGCAATTCGCCTAAAAGTGATGCAGGGAAAACCCTAGAAAAACCTGCATCAGGTAGGTCGGTCATTTGGTACTTGTCCCACGCTCTTCCGATGGCGGGAGAGGGGTTTGCTGTGGGGTATCAGCTTTCCCCTCGCCGTGCCTTGACCAGTTTAGGAGGCAGCTGGCCGACTATTCCAATAGGAATAGCAGACAGCTCTTACCGTATGCCCAAGGTCTGCGACCCCGGAACATACACCTCTTAAAACAGGCCGAGGTGCCTCGGCATGTGGGAACCTTAGTTCAAAAAACCAGAGAGATGTGAAGGTAGCCTCCGCCAGAGCTCTCTGGAAAGGGCATCCATATTTTTTTATTTGCCTATTTCTTTCATATTATCCATTTCTCAACCTGACTACATATTCTCTATCGCTAATAATTTCTTATAACATCTGTTATTCTTAAACCTCATTCACTCAAATCGATCTAGGCAATGGAATACCTGACAATAATATTTAGAAATGATCCCACACCTTTGCCACAAAAATTCAATCCCCAACATAGAATTTATTAACTCGAAATACGATAAAATTTCGTGAATTAAATTTATAGTTGTATTATTTAAAAAGTTTTAAATTATAATTTTTTCCTTCAGTCTGGTTTCTGAAAACCCTAAACCATAAGAATTTTTACAAATTGACGTGGAATGGTTTCCCTTCGGAATATTTATGCAAATAAAATTTCCAGAAATCCAATATAACACGTTTTACGTCTGATGTTATTTTAATAAACCATAAAAATCTTCACTGTACATTTATTTCATTTTAAAAACATAATATCTAAAATTATTGGAAACTTCCTAAAATAAAGTGATTAAAACACTGCGTATACTCACGTAAAAAATGTTGTAATAAGTCAAAAAATTGCCAATAACATTGGCTGGTGAATTATTTTCATAACATTGAATGAAAATTAACATTTTATACTAGGTTTATTGCTGAATAAATTCGGTTGAAGTAAGCTTCTCATTAAATAAGAATTTGAATATTTTAATATTATCAGCAATTTCCGCAATTATTTTACAAATAGATTACATTTAAAGTAATGTTACCTAAAAATAATTTATTTTAATTCTTATTTTTAACTTATTTTGAAACCTTATAAGTTTGAACGTCTACATATTTGGAGCACTAGCTTTTTTTTGTATTCCCATAAAACGTCTAGCGCTTGTGACATCTGTTACCATATTTTACACCTCACATAAGGCAAACAAAGGGCCGAAGTAAATAAATTTTGGAATGTAGCTCCCTATTATTAATTGCAGACTCGTAATTCTGTCAGGTGCCACATGCCAGCTGAAAAATGAAATTAGTACAAACGTTTCATAACATTTAAAATTAAATTTCCAAGTACGGCTGACCTCGTGAATGAATTTAAATAAAATTTAATTAGTTCTTTCCTCTTGTTTGGATTCATTTTTTATTCTTTCCATTTTTCCAAAATTTAAACATATTTCGTATTCACTGTGCGAGTATTAAAAACGGAATTACAGAGCATTGTCAAACCTGATACTATTATAAAACGAACGAATGTTATACGCCGCTGTAAAGCTGAGCAATGTCTACATGGAATATTTAATATTATGCATGAATGCTTGTGGAATGGAGGCGTAAACAGAAACGATGTAACAACGTTTACAAAATCTGTGTTTATTAAAGGGCTCCTTTAAGACGTAAAATTAATCCGGATAAAAATATTTCTTGCTACAATTTGGCAGTTACAAGCGTGAAACACGAAGAATGTTTAATTGAAAACACTCTAACTTTAATATTATTTTCTGTAATATACTCAAATAATGGCTGTTTTTATGATGAATCGTTCTGTAATTCGGAGTAACCTACAAAAATATATTCCAAGCTACAGATCGTATTATCATCTTCCTTCTTCGAGAACGTATTGATGAGAGAGTCAATGAATATGTAAATTTTTCTATTACGTTTTTGTATAGTTCGTTTGATGAGAATTGTACAAATAAATTGAATTAACATGCACGTCATGACTAAAAATAAGCATGCATCTATAGTGACCTGGTTTACAGAACTTTATATTTTTATACTTTCGTATGACAAATTAACAATAGAAATTCACAGTTTAATAAGGAACATTAATTGTACTGTAAACAAGGAATACAATCCTGAAATTGTAAATTTTTTATGTACACATAGCGGCAAAAAATTTAACGCCTGTCACCAACTTACAGGAGTAGTTGTATATACGTTTTACAGTCAAAAAATAACACGAATTTTAACATTCAGGCTCATGACTGCAATCTTCAATTACCCTATGAAATATTTTATAAAATTGGCGAGAAAGCAATATTTAATAAACATATACATATATAGTCATCTGAAAGACCTCACTTTAGTTTCATAAATACTCGGAAATTGAAAAATGTAATTTCCAAAGCAGTGAATTCTACAACAGAACAGCGATTTACGAATCTCAAACTGGACATTTATGAAATAATAGTTTTGTTTTTCAAATGACATACATTAAAGGCATTTCATTGCTGTCTTTTAAAGGTTAAATTCTTGAAACATTAACGCTCAATATTAAACAACAGAATGTTTCTGCTGCAACGGAAACCGACGAAAGAGATTTTATTAATCCTCTTCATGAGAATATAAACAAATTATTTGATTCATGATGTGAAATATTGCGAAAAATTCATGACAAATTTAAATATGTAGATACGTTATTAATTAAATTGTTAGAAATAGATAATAGTGTTCCGGTAATAAGTGTTTGATTACAAAAAGCAAAGAATCGAATTGGATCTACTACTTTAGCTTCGTTAAATTTCCTGGTTACCATTGAGCTGGCTGCCTTGTGATGAACATAGAATTAAGTTTCAGAAACAATTATATTTGATTGATTTAATTAAAAATTTCCATTTAACGTATGTTTCGAGTTAATAAAGCAATTGAAGACTTTTAATTTTTTTTATATTATGACGAATTTTCAATACTTTTTTGTATCTAGTTCAGGTATTTTTCTACAGAGGAGGTATTTAATTTAGCTTGTCTTTGTTTACGTTGTACAATTATAATATAAATCTAATCATTTCTAAATACCTCCTCTGTAGAAAAATACCAGAAGAAGATTAAATAAGGTATTGAAACGTCGTCATAAAATAAATAAAAAGTGTCTGTATAAGGTCAACAATTATTGTATTGACTTTAATTAACTAAAATTAGTAGGGGAATGAAAACTTAAACTTTATTTTCGGAGGTCTTTCACGATCTGGAAATTTAGGTAACTTGGTAAATAAAGAGAGATACAACTACAAACGTTTACTTAAAAGTACGCCACTTATTTGAACTTTGGTGGTAGTAATGAGCTTCATTCTTCGAACAACACAGACAATGTCCGTGAATTGGTTCCCAGTCAAAGTCAATTTTTTATATTTAATGAATTATTTGAAGCTAACTTTTCGAAGACTAACACTACTGGATGAATATAGCATCGCTGTTTACGGTGAGAACACGGGCGAGAACCCAATAAGCTTATTTTAAAGCCGTAATTAAATTTCAATTTGAAAATCGGCTTGAGTATGACTAACAGCATTTTATTCAATAAATATATTCTTGTTCATAGTTTAGACGATCTGGCAGAAATGCACTTACATCAAGACAGTGAAATATTTTGTACGATAATATGTTCGACCATGAAGTTCTTGAAAACCGATAGGAAGCCGTTCTCAAGATTTGGGAGCTTCGCCGTTATATTATGCCTTTCTATAAGTCGATGTCAAAGAACGCACATTTTAGGTTTCTCAGCATTCATTTCTCCTTTGTTCAGACCCTTGTGACTCTCTCCCAGAGATAAAGATCCGTTTCTAAGAATGGTAGGGACCATTGAGGAAGCTATAAGCCATCGACTACAAGCGATTTTAGTTACAAAACTTCCAGGGTTTCTGCGAAGACGTGAGGCAACATCTTCGGCGAAGTATGGGTTTTCGATGGAAATAGTTTCAAACAGTCAATCTTGACTTGTAGTAAATATGTAAATATGTAAATATGAAGTCAAATTATAGGTCTAATTACTTATTGCTGCCGTCGAATTTACGCACAAATTAATTATAACTTTTCGTATAAATACTAGTTACTCCTTACATATGCTGGTTTATACGTTTATCCTTTACTTACGAGGTGAAGTGTTAGAGAATTTGTGGTATTCAAAGTTATAAATTATTCGTAATATTGACTTCTATTGAAATAAATGCAACATGAAGAAGACGGAACACGAAAATTAGGTAGAGAAAGTGACCAGTTTATAATGGAAATACTAACAATATAGGAACGCGGATTTAATAACAGGTACACCTAATAAAATGCATATATAATTTTATTTATTTGTTTATTATTATAATTAGTTTCAAAGCGGGAGTCTGTGATAGCTACCTACGGGAATACCTTCTTCTCTCTATGGTTCAGGTTTAATAACAGTATTCTCCTATGTGTACGACAAGATTTGTCCGTTGTTCCCATTGGAACAATCGGCCAGGCAAGGAGACGGAGAATTTGCGTCTCCACAGCAAGCCCCTCTTCAGTCATTGGTACGTGGTTGGACAAGTACCAAGAGACCGGACGTTCTGTAGGATTTTCCCTGCATTACATCTATATGACGGAGGTCCTAGTTATCCTTTGAGTACCTTGCTCTTCATTCGCTTCCTATACTATAAAAGGGGAGATGCCACAACGTAAATGACAAGCATTTAAATTTGCTTTTACTGTGATATTTGATGTCTTTAAGCACAATTTTTTATCCTCCTTTATTTATTTTCTTCCAATCATCAAATGTAATTAATAAACTCGTTTCATTTTCAGGTTTTTTTTTAGACTTTCATAATAATTCTAATTTTTATTTTAGCAGCACATTTATAATATTTAAAAATTAAATATCTCTCTTTTCGGCCACTCTATTTAAATTTCATACTATCCTAAACTCTCTTTTTATATGTACAGTTTTAGAAAACACTTCCAAAGTCACAATTTCGTGCTGAATTTTCTTTTCTAAAATTGTTTAATCTTATTATCTATTTTAATTGAAATATTTATCCAACGCTATAAGAAAATAAAGTCCTTACCTAACAATGCCTTGTGATCGTCTAGGCCTTACTTCTAATTCATTCTAAAGAATTAATACAAAACTCTATACACGCTCTTAAAAAAATCGAGTTTTCTAATGGATGTGCATGATAAATACATTAATAACTACGATAATAATTCGAAATTCTTTGAATTAAAACATTTCGAAACGTTGCAATATAATAATTTATCTAGTTATAAAGAAAGTCCTTTACGTAAAGAAATAAGATTAATACTGTAGTGTTAAATACGAGTGGTTTGGAAACAAGAATGCCCGAAAATCAATATCTTCGTATTTTATTTTAAATGACAAGTGGAAAGTAAGGCACAAGCTACCTCCAATAAGGATGGATGCAGTTAAATTTATGTGGGCTTCTTGGAGTGAGGTGTGGTCTGGTATAAGTGGAGGGAGATGACACTTTTTCTTTTGTAATTGGTAGAGTTATAGAAGTCGGGTCCCTAGTCCAGGTGTACCTCATGAACTTTCCACAGTTTAACTGCAACATTGCCTTGTGAATACAACCTTAGGCCACCATAGACTCCTCCACGCCCCCTACGTTCTTATCTTGTGCCAGAGGGTAGGCCGGATTTAACTTTCAGGTCGTTGAGGGGTAGTTTACTCATGAACACTTCTGTAGAATCACGCCGTCTATATCCACCCACCATATTGACGTTTAATTCCAGTGAATTCAGACTAAAGTTTCAATACGACTATTCGAGCCGTTTTTTCCTTCCTATAAATTGTAAAGAGCAATTTACAGTTAACTGTTACTACTCGTGCTGTAGTAAATAATCGACTGAGCAGTGTAAGGAGCATATTGGTGGGAGTGTTCCCCCTTTAAGTGGAGTCAGGCTCTCTGGTACGAGCCGCGCCTTATCACGTAGGAGCGTCACTATCTCTGCTGACGTCACGCCGTTGTCCTGTGCGGTTTCCCCAGTCACTCCAATTACAAGCCACGATTTACAACCCCTGGATTGGATTATAGCCATTATCTTCGGATCCCTTTTTCAGCAGTTTAGCACGCATTAATTGAACGTCCGAAAGCAAGAGGTGAAATGTGGGTTCATTCATACGAACATTCTGCACAACAACAACTGTGACGGTATATGTATTCTTTAAGTCAACAAATATTAATAAAAATTTTGTTTTTACGAACTAGAACGAATTCTAATGCTTCTAAAGTAGTTTAATAACTTGGAAAAATTAGAAGTAATTAGTTATGTTCTTTATATATACAGGAATATAAGCACTTAAGAGTTACAATTATTTATTTATTACATTCAACACTCCGTTTAATCATCCACTATCAATTCTTTTACATATATTATTAATGAAGGCAGCTAACGACAAAGCCTCTAATTCCTTAGCCAGTTCATAATTTTATATTGAGAAATGTTATCAAATCACCATTACTATTCTGCACATATTATAATAATTAATTGAGACTTTAAACGTTGTTATTTTCCTGTATATATATTAAAAACTATTTTTTACACAGGCTTGATAGAATAATAAAAAATATATAATTTTTTTAACGTGAAAAATATGTTAAGTCCTGACTACAACTAAAAAATTGCAGAAATATTCGTTTTCTTTGATGAAAACCAATTTTTTTTGTGTGTTTCAAACGATTACACACTTGGCTATCTGGTAAAAATCAATATCGATTTATCTTTTCTATCTATATGTCCCCAGAGAATTTAAAAGCAGTAAAATCTGTTATCTACAACTAATCTCCTGTAAGTTGTATCCTTGAGTACGGGTCGATATGACGGTATCCATGTCGTAAAATAACAGAGTTTACGCAGTGGCACGTTAGTGATGTATATGGGAAGTTTCAAGGGTTGCATTAGGGATTTAGTAGGATTTTAAAGGGAACAACGGCTAGTATTCTGTGAATGACAGTGTGAAACAAATATTAAAAATCCTATAAACTAGTAATGTTTACGGAAACATAACAATGGAATAATCACAAAAAAATGATGGCGTTGGATAAAACTTTTCATTTATGAATAGATCATCAATGGGATAAAATACGTGACTCTTATTATTTAAATTGTAAAGAAAAGATAAATGAGTATTAGTTAATTTTAGTCAATCGAGTAGTGATAATTGACGGTAAGAATATTCAAGTTCTTTTAAGACAAAAATTTGTGTATCTGGCCTAAGTTTAATTCAAATAATGTGTATTGCATATAAAATCCTATTTTCTGCCAAAACTTTTGATTAAATTTAATTTATGCTTAAAAATGAACTGTATGAAATAATACAAAATTTAAATCCTTTTCTAAAAGAGTAGCCAAATTCATTTTAATTATTTGCAATTGTTGACTTAAATATATCAGCATATATAAAAAAAATCCATAAACTGCTACTTTAAAACTAAAATATGGCTATCATAAATGTTAAACAAATGTCATACATTCAGAAAATTATCATGTTCCGGTAGTTATATAAGTTATTTGGAATAATGTTCCATTCCCCATAATTACGTTTTTAATTACTAATTTTGCAGTCTGTGGCATATATTCTGTTAATAAAAAACTGTTTGTTTCTGTACTTTTTTTAGCTTCCGTTTGAAATTAATATTATTAGCATTTTGTTTTCACCTTATTTAAATTTCTGTAATTGTATCTATTAGTATTTTTTAAGTAAGGTAGCAGTGGAAATAACACGAAGTAATGACTTTCCCAAAGTTAATTTTATTCACATGGAATCTTTTTAAATGACCGGATTTGAAGTTACGGGGTGTTTCTTAATTTTTATAGAATTATGATTGTACTTGACACAATATTTTCCTGTCAAATTATTATTATTATTTATACAAATCAGGTTATTTGTGAAATACAAATATAATTATCGCGGAAAGAAATTTTATACAAGGTTATAAAAACTCAGAATTTGGTCTTTGAAATGCAAAGAAATTATTAAATTTGGGTTTAAATTTTTTAAAATAACACGTCGTGATGTAATAGATATATCTGAGCATCTCCTCCTTTCCATGAAGGCCAACAGTGTTTCTTCTTCCACATCAAAACGTTGGATCTATTTTCTTCTTCATGTCTACGACTTTCCTTTTTCTTCACCGTCCATTACGCTCAAATTTCTTCTTTCTTGTTGCTCCTTTTCAATAACTTTATTGTCTTACTTTTGTTTAGAACTATTTCTGTTTGCCTTTCGCTTTATCCTTGGTCACCCTACTATTGTCCATACCACATACATTAGAATACAAAAAAGGTCACTACAGACAAACGCTTAATATTATACTCATTAAAGAAATGGTTATAATTACCAAAGAAACTAATTATGTATACTAGAAAGTAACTATAATAATAAGCCAGTGGCTCCTTTTAACCAACACTATGGAACTTTTTTAATGCTGAGATATTCTCTTTCGAGTTTTCCAGTTGTCACTCCTTTGCCTCGCAGTTTAACCGTACACTCATTTATATTTACCTGAAAACTTTGCTCCCGAGGCCTGACAACATACTAGTACTACTAATTAGCATATTGTCACAAGAGCAAGCACGCGCGGGGACGTAGTAATGTGGCGTCCGCACACTAATTTTAGTTCCTTGTACATGCACAATAGACTAAAGTAATAAATTCTTGCATATATAAGGCTATTTCCCTTTCCTTAAATGTTGTCATAACATTTTGAAAGTATTCGGTTATGAGAGGAAAAATCTAACGAAATATCTCCTGAAGCATATTTTAAAAAATTAGTACTACGAAATAGAAGGTGGCTTAAATACATTATCGATTACTATATCAACATAAACTAAGTCATAACTATTACAGAAAAAAATAAGAATTTTTTCTTGTCTTTTGTGTGTTCGTTCTAATATTGCAATATCTAAACCTGAATTAATTTTAAATATATTATATAAAGAAATTAAATCTGCCTTTTGATACATTTTCGTTTATGTTTTATACACGTAAATAAATTGAGATATGAGCGAAAGAACAAGAACGAAAATGTTAGATTTTAGTGTTGCGACTACAAATGTATACATTGACTCAGTTCAGTAATGGAAAAGTGCAATCCCCTTTCCGAAGCTTTCGAGGAATCCATCAGATGCCGTCGTAATTGTTTCGTCTCCTATTACATATATACTCTATGCAACTCGCGTAACTTGAATGTGAGGATAGCAACTGAGTTTTATTCCCAATCCGTATCTCTCAATTTTTCTGCTACGTTATATGAAGCTTTTAAAATTTGAAACTTGTAAGACGTAACTATGATAATTCGAAGAACATGTAAATTCGAATTATTCTGATCCATATATAATCACTATTACAATATTATTACCTTCAGAAATAATATACATGAATATGTATAAAGCAGCCATTTCCCGTTATTTTTAAGAAAAAATGTAAAGCAATAGTTAACGTTTCAGTTCTTGAATATTAAACATGATTTCGTTAACACCAATGCGATATTCTTTTGATACGTAAGATACATTTATAGTCAACCTAATTATTTTTACAAGGAAATGAGGAAGAATTATAGGTGTTTCGTTAGTAATTCATCGTCAAAATATAAGACAATCATTTGTCGTTTCCTTAAAAACTTTATACAAGCACAAATAATCTGTGAGTACTGCCAAAAATTAACACAAATTTCTTCCAAATAAAATATGAACAAATTTTCCATATTATAGATTCTACATCACAAAAATTTTAATTCTGTACTTTAGTCCATTCGAGGCTAGTATCAGAAGCCCTAACAAAGAAAACATACAGAATCGGAAAATAACTTTATTTTTCATTGTAGACTTCTTTTATTAGATACACTTTTTCCAGCAATGTTCAATACCTTCGGAGCCATTTTTAATGTGATGACCATGCAGATACTGAAAACAGCCATCATTGTTGCAAATCTTTTATCGTCGAGCCTTTTATTTGCGTTTGGAAAAGAGAAAAAAACAGGGAGCTAAATCTGGCAAATGGGGTGCGTGAGGAAGCAAATACAACTTTAACATATTGATTTTGTCCATCGCGATAATGGATATGTGACCTGGTTCATTGTCGTGGTGATACAAAACTTTTTTTTTTACCAAACGCTGACGTGTTTTCTTTATTTCATCACTGAAACGCTACAATTCGTTCGCATAATGGACGCAGTTACTTTTATTTTTGAAGATAATCAATGAAAATTATTCCATGCGGATCCAAAAAAAATACCTCCATGAATTTTCCAGCAGATGGAACTGTCTTTGTCTTCTTTGGAGCCGCTTCTCCCCTTTCAGTCAACTGCTTTGACTGTTCCTTCGACTCAGGTGTGATGGACACATGTTTTATCCATGGTTATGAATCGACGCAAATACTCGCTGTGAAACCTCGACAAACACTGGATTGAACGCTCTTCTAGTTCCATTGTAAGCAAACGCGTAATCCATCTTGGGCACCGGCTTTCTCCTGTCAAAAGTTTCTGAAAATATATGACGTGCAGCACCATTTTAACTGCCTACTTTTCCTGCTATGTCACGCACTTTCCGTGGACGTTCGTCCAATACCAGTTTCGTGTATTTTCTTCACTATTCCTGCCATTTTTTTAAATTTTAATGATTTTACTGTTGTGATATTTGTAAATTTTATATTATACTATATACATTTTGTGGAGCACATTTTGTTTCACCTCCTGTATTTTTATTGGATACTTATTAGGTTTCTCGGTCTCTATCTTTGTAATCGGCGATGTTGGATGTGAGGTGGAGGAGAGGCAGCTGTATCGGATATTGGTGGGTTGGGGGTGAATTATGTCTTTTTTATATTGAAGAAGTGTGTATTTGATTATTGTTTGGTGGATATATGAAATATTGAGGTCACTCGAGTTTGTCATATAACGAATGATTTTATTTTGGGATGTTTGGATCTTGTTAATGTGTGTTTTGGCTGCGGAACCCCAAATGTTACAGCCGTACTTCCATAATGGAGAAATGAGGGATGTATAAACTAATTTTTTCTTTGAAAGGGATAAAGGAGAATTAGGATTAATTAATTGTTTTTGCGGTGATTGTTTATTTTGTTAATGTGACTGGTGTGATGGCACCATGTTAGTTTTGAATCGAGTATTAGTCCAAGGTTTTTCTGGTTTTGTTTGTTTGGAATGGGTTTGTTGTTAATATAGATATTGTTAGTGAATGGTATTTTTAGGGAAATAATAACTGTAATGAATTTGTTTGGGTCTATGGTTATTCTCCAATTACTTGCCCAAATGGCTACATTGTTTGTAATTAACTAGTAGCCGATTCGTAGTCATGGGACTGGCAAAGTATGACTATATAGTCACCAAATATGGCAGTTTTTGTTGCGATTGTTTGGGGGATATCATGGGTATAGATGGAATATAGGAGTGAGCCAAGGACAATACCTTGAGGGACCCTGAGTGAATAGGGTATATTGGAGAGAAATGGTTTTTATATTTGACAAAGTAAGAGCGGTTTGTAAGATAGTTGGATAGGAGGTTAAAGTAGGGGTGGACAGGCGAGGTGATCACTTAATTTGGTCGACCATTTCGATGTTCGTCTTGGCAGCTCGTAAGGCGTCATTTACACTCTGGCTCGCAATAATTCATAGTTCTAAACGAAGGAGGAGGTTCCCTCAGAGTAGAATATAGCTCGACTTTGATATTTGTGGTACTAAGATCGTAAGTATTGTATCGCACAACGATGACTATTTTTTTCCATGTCCAGAAATTCTCTGAAATTATTACCCACGGGAATTTATTATTCTACAATATGATCTTTATATGTCTTTTTATAACTTGAAATATTAAACTGGAGATTAAAGCTAAGGTTTTACTCATTAGTGTCCTTAGAATTCTGGTAAATAGTCTTGGTATATTGTCTTTAACACATACACTTTTAGTATTTGCAAATAAAGTAGCAGCTTATTGTTCAACTTGGAGTTTTTCCCAATAAGCCAATACATTTTTTATGCAGAGTTTTTCTCTTTTCTTTTTGACGTGAGCCTTTCAGCGTAGTCTCGTATTGAGTGTCATACCTAACTATTCAGCCGTATTAGCATATGGGATTATGGTTTCGTTATTTATAATAAGTATTTGTGGCTGTCAAACGAACGTAATGTAGCGTCCTTAGACTTCAACTTTTTATTATTATTATTATTGATTTATTTATCAGCCATCAGACTTCAAACTTGACACTTAGACCACTTTTATTTTCCAAACATCTATGCGTCAGGTACTTAAACCAGCAAAAACTTTCGTCGTTTTACATGCATATTTTATCTTCGAACTTTTATTAAAATCGACAACTAAGATCCCGCAATTTACAATAGTAAATATGCTCTGTCGGATAATTTAGCTGCTGTCAGTTTTTCTCTGTAAGAAACAAATGAAAGACGATTTTTCATAAAATAATTTCCCGTAAGTCTGGGTCGTTAAGCGCATAACTAGGAAATTCAACCGACACGTTGCGATGGATGCTCCTATCACGATCTCTCGCGTAATGAATCGTTCCGCCAAACATCACAGTTAACTAGCGTGCAGAAACGTCCCATTGTTTCGTGTCTCATCAGTCGGGTTAATTCCGGCACAATGGCCCGCTTCTGCATTGTGCATAGCTCTACTTGCGTGATGTTCGCTACTACTTTCCCGAAACCCTCGGGACTCGCAGAAATTATGTCGCTTTAGTCCTGCCGCTTGCAAAGAAAACAATAAATACTAATTACATCTCCGTGCAAGACCATCGAAGATTAAAATACGTTTTTATGTGGGTCAACAGCAGTTGGTTACAGTTTTTGAGTACATTACAAGAGTAATTTACTGACGTGAGTTTCAAATGAATATGTACCATAAAAATATGAAGCTGTCATCTTGTTGACGAGCTGTTGAACACTGCGTGAGAACTGTATTGGTATATGTTTACATATGTCGTGTATGATTGGGAATAAAGTCTTCTCGGGATTCTAACAGAGTAAACATTTGTATTCGCGACGTTTCGGTGACGTTCACTTCCATCGTCTTCTAGCATTGCTAATGAACGTCATCGAAACGTTACGAATAGAATTGTTTACTCGGTTAGAAGCGCGTGAAGATTTTATTCATTCGCTACACCGAGAAATATTACATTCTGTATGTATGATTTTATTTATTTTGATCTTACACTTATGAAATATCGAATGTTTTCCCTCCATTAATCTGTCAATCAGGGTTTCTCTTTTGCCTCTCCCTAAAAATTGACTGTTCATTTCGATGCTTCAGAAGTTGTGCAATCCTTTTCAGAGCGTCATTAAACCGCCACTAATTAATTAATTATTTAAGTACGAAGTAAAATTTCGTAGTTTGTAATTTCGCGCCATAGATTAAAATATATGTGATGTACGTACTCAATGGCGCAAGGAACGTGATAAGCAAAGTTAGCATTATTGCTAATATATTTTAAATATTTTTACTAGTATACGATGCAAATAGTTTTGTTATATTAAATGAACTGATGAAATTGGCTGTTGAACAGGTGAAATTATATAATTTGTGAAATATCTATGCAAATTATATAGATATTTAATATTAACGATCAATATAAATATTTAACATGATGAATTTGCTTACATTGGTATAAAAACACTAAATAATTAATTAATTAAGTTGATAATTGAAATACTGAGAGTTACATAATTGTTGTTGAATGCTTGTTAATCATTTGTGGGTAATTCAATAGAAAATATATTAATGTAGGTATTGCTAATATTTGTTTTGTTTAAAATTTTCATATCCAATACATTTGCCGATGGTCGATGGCCGAGGGAGACGTGACGTCATCTGATGACGTAAACGCAAACCGAAAGTTTTTCCGTGTCCACCTACATTGCAGCCGAATGTGGTAATTTCCCAACTCACATACACACCAAAACACGAAGCAACTCTAAAGTATTATGAGAAAATTTATTTATGTATAACTATTGAATTTATCAGGTTCAATAAATGCTAGCCGGAATTAAAACACATTGTATAAAGATTATATATTTGAAGATAAATCAAGGTCTTGTATGTAAATGTAAAATAAAAGTTTTTGTAAAAATATATTTTCCCAGATTTATTTATTGATATCTCAGTATAATAATAAAAATCAATCTTCTATTCGTTTCCCCTTTACCTTTTTCTCTTTCCTTTTTAAGATCAAAATATTCTTACTTGACTATATTTTTAATATATTTATATTTAAGGGCCAATTACGTGGTTATACTACCTGCCTTAAAAATTGAGGATATCGTAGCAATCGGTTGAATGATAGTTATAATGTTAGCATTTCTTAGTTTATATAGATAGATACACGGATATTTCTGGTTGATTTACTTACTCATTTGTTAATTACTTTATCATTACAAATCAAGAATTTGGTGTGTATTGTATAGTCTAATATAGTCGAATGAACATACAAGATAAAATATAAGTTGCGTGTTTCATTGATTGCTAGGCCATGGCGTCCTCGAGTTGAGAATATTTATTTCAGTAATTTTCCCAAGTAATAGTCTGTTTTTTATACTACGTCGTTAATCAATAATTGTGAGTTACCTGATAAGTAACGTTGCTACGAGTAATGTAATTAAACTAATATAATAATGAATATGAATTATGACTTGTAATCTAAGGAAGAAATGAAAAAATATATCAATTTTATAGAGAGAAAAATAAATAGTGAAATTGAAAAGAATATTACTTGTATAAAGAAAACTAATTTTAAGACAAAGATAATTATCTTAATCTTTAATACAGTGTTAAATGAAGATGAGATATGGCATGAAAGAAGTGTTTTCAAAATTTCAGAAGTGACGAAGGTTTTCAAAGGTTATAACAAATCGCGTTTTTTCTTTAAAAGTAAACAGTGACATTTCCCAATTTTATCATCAAATGAATTTTGGCCTCGTATACAATTTGGTTTTATAAATCTTACGACCTCCTCGGCGTATAGTTTAAAAGTAGTGATACTCAAAATAATTTTTTCTTCAATCTATTTATGTCTAATTCCTTTTCTTGATTAAGAAAATGCGAATATTAAGTCATAATAAAAGCATAAGAATAATTGGTAAAAATAACTTATCCAATTGTCAACGTTAAAATCCAAATATTAGACAAATACGATTTTATGCAGGGCGTAAAGAACTCCCTAATTAATATTTCTTTACTACATTGTGTACGGTACTTTATTAATTTTATTACTGACCGCATAAATGGATAAAGTATTAAAATATTCAGTAATAAACTGATTATGCAAACGTTTCGTTGATAGTTTGGCAAAGTCGGATTACAAACCGAGCATGTAACGTTGCCACTGAAGGGAAACCTGTATGCTAATAAGTTTGCAGGAACATAATTGCTTGCGGTGTACTGATCTGCATTAGTGCATCGATTTGTTGAAGTGTCACCTCAAAGACCAGCAAGGAAAACGTTCTGAAAATCTTAAGCGGAGAAATCAGTGAGCTTGTGACCAAGTTAAGAAATTTCTGAAAGGAAACCTTATGTGGTGACTCGCTCCTAAATAAAATTTTAAATAAATATTCGGTATGTATATATAATTTTATTTTCACTGGCAAGTAAAAATAATTTATATTTATATTTTGTCGAAGCACGCAGGTAAGGCTCATATGCTAAAATGTCGTCCATATTTAGGTTGGGTGCCTAGGTGTGGTATTGTTATAGAAGGACAAAAGAAACGGCATAAATGTCATAATTATCTGAAGAAAAAAAATTACAGTTTAAATCGAAAACAGTGTATATTACCATACAATAATTATTTTCGTATGTATCATTTAAATTAGTAACGAGACCGAAAAAGACTATTTAATGGACAGTTTGTTTTGGTCGTAATGTGGACCTTTATCAGATTTACGAAAAATATATTAAATTGAAGGTATAAATGGTAAAATATATTAAATGTTTTAGTTTAACGACTGTTTTGAATTAATAAAAACAATTGATGACCTTATAGAACACTTTTTATATTTTATATTATGACGACGTTTCGATACGTTTTTGTATCTTCTTCAGGTATTTACCAAATTTACACAAGAAACGTCGTCATAATATAAAAAGTGTCTGAGTAAGGTCAACCTCATAAAAAATTGTAGAAAAATACCAGATAAGGCAGTGGCTAGTTCCAGTTTCAGCCCTACAAGGCGATTTTGTCGACCAAACGGTAAAAGCAGTGAGACTTTGAACAGTTGACGACGCCAACACAACGACAACCGATTCCGTACCGGTCCCGGAGGGTAAGCGCGAACTACAGTATCAACACCAGGAGCATCTCCACCAGCCATTCGGCAAGACACGGGAAAGGCTTGCTCCAATGGTCTTGACTCACGAAAACTATCCTCGTATAAGCGCATTTTGATTTTATCTCTTTAAAATTTTCGCCCAAGTTTCCCGCGAGTAGACATAGATGATACTAATAACATTATTTTTGCTGTCCATACAAAGGAATAAATCATTTTTATTTTAATTTATTTGTCCAAAAATTTAATTTGATTTATATATATATATATATATATATATATTGTAGTAATATTGTATAACTAAGTAAGGAACAAAATTTGGACTCGCATTAAAGCGGCATAAAAACACACAAGTCGTATACAAGAATGTGGCAAGAATGCAATGCTTGATAGGATTGTAGAAGTTGGTTCGCTAGACGCGCAGAGCTGAGTCTGTAGGGAGCTGTGCTCCAGTGTTCTCCAGTGTGTTCTCGAGAGTATAGCAGTAGACAGACGAGAATGGACAAAAATCAAGAAAGTGTATGGATATATGTAGCTTAACAGCTAAAAATTTAAATAACGGTCTACAGGTTGCAGTCTGTGAGCAGATAATTACGTCGACCGACGCTAACTATTTAGAGTTCTGAGTCTAATTCATATTCTTAAATTTTTGGGATCGCAGGTAACGGAATGCAGCAGTTAACAAACTTTGGAACGTGTTAATAAGATTCGTTAAAAGGAAAAGCGAACCAAGCATTGCAAATCATATTGGCAAAAAAAAAGTTGATTATTAGAGTCAGTGTATAAAAATGGACTGTCTATAAGTGTTAATAAGTGTGTGTGTGTGCACGAGCCAATTTCCTTGAATACCAGAAACATTAAGGTAAAATTTCACAATGTGTAAACCCGTAAGTAAAAGATATCATTGACAGATTTCCGATTTCGTTCAGATTTTAAATTTCATATTTTATATTTTGCATTGTAATAATCTATTGATGAATTAATCCATTTGATAATTTGGTAAAATTTGATTGTATAATAATGATTATTTATTAAAGGCCCAGTAATCGACTCTGAGAAATAGCCGTTATTTTATTGTAAAATATTAATATTGTAATGCAATTTAAATTATTTGCCTTAATAACATTTGTAAATTTCATTGATTGTTCGTAATAAATTTTAATTGCTTGTTTAACATTTCATATTATTCGACACCTAATTACTATAAAAATTGTTTGCTCTGACTTGCAGCTCATTTAAATGTCTATAAGGAAATTACCACAGATTGAAGGGGTAAATCATATTAAAAACTATTTTAAAATGCATTGTAGATTAAATATTACAATATATATATATATATATATATATATATATCTGTGCGAGTATAATTAAAATTCATATTTTTAGTATTTAGTTTTCAAATTTCATTGTTTCAACATAATAATTCAATTGATTTCTGTAAAAAAGTTAAACTAAAATCAAAATCTTCATTACCGCATAACTCATTATGGGTAATATTATAGTTTTAAATCTATAGTCTGTAGATATGCTTAACAACTAATGTTTATACTAAATCATGGCGATGATGGAGCTAGAACTGTTTATTGGAAAACTATCTGTGCGTAGCCGTCGCTGACGGCTCATTATCTACATTATAGTCACCGTTTTTCCAAAATCATTATTAATTGTATAGATGTTTTTTTAAAATTAACTAAATGCTGAGGCCAGTGCTTGCCAGATGCGGGAGACAATAGACGTCTCCTTATGGGACTCTCCGGTTTAGGGGTAAATCCCGAAGCCGCAGGGAAATTTTGAGAGCTCAGTCAAAGACGGGCCAAGGTCAAACGTAACAAATAAGGGCAGTAATGTTCACTGTGGGGACGTGATTGGAGAAAATTAGTTTCGTTACACGTCTCCAGTGGTAATTGCCCAATCGGTGCCCTGCCACATGATCAATCGTAACACATCAGAACAAGGAGTCCAAGAGAAAGACTTCTCGATGAACACTTTAAGTACAGCTTTAGGAAGAGACACTTGATGTCTGACTTTGAGAGGAAACGCTTTATTTCTGGCTCTTGGAAGGAAGACTTGATTGATGTCCAGCTTTTTGGAGTGAACGCTGATGTGCCGGAGGTCACACGTCGTCCAATCTTCACTTCTCCAGTATCTGGTAAGCGCAGAGGTCATCATTTCTGGGTGTCGCGATGCGTGGTTTGCCATCAAAATCACCACAATTCCATTTGCTTTCTGAGTAGCCGGAAATTAATTAGAAGAAATAACGTTGGAGAAGCGAATTTCCGAATATGCCTCAAAGTTGAAATTAATTTTTTTTTAAATATAATAATTGTTTTTTTCATTAAGTTTGTTTGGTAAGTTTAAATGAAGTTTAACATGAAGAAGTTGCGATGGTGATTCCAAAGAATAATTATTAATCCATAGACGAAACAGTTTTCCGTAGCCACAAATTCAAATTATAATAAAATACAGTACAATATTTTACGTCGTAAGAGAAACTAAATAGAATGGTTATGGCTAGAAAAAAATATTACGTCAATTTGGTCACGCACTGGAGAATATGTAATTTCATTAACGTATGGAATAATAACTTATTACGGAAGAAATTTACTACCTCAGTTTACTAAACGAGAATACATAATCGTTGTCAACCACAATAGTAAGAAGACTTCATTATTCCCAAATTTTTATATTATTTGCCATTTCACCCTACCTACGTAGAAGTGCAACAGGATTAGAGAGACTATTCAGCGATGGTGTTGGAGGTCTGATTAAAGCACAGTATATACTTTGAAATGAACTGCAGCAGTTGTAACAGTTTTAATGACGTCATACTTCACTTGAAATTCATACGCGCCTCACGCATATTATCCGACTTCAATCCGAAGACAATGTAGTAACTTGCAGCCAATAATTCTGATGTGAGTCTAAATTCACACTGTTATTGAAAGCCTCTGTTATTCCTCCGTATAGTAGATATATAAATTAGATCAATTATTTTAATAGACATCGGTGAAAATATCAGAAAATTTATATGGAACCCTGAAAGCGTACGAAGTGAGCATTCACGAGTAAATGGCGAAGCAGGCAGCGAGCCTTTGAAATATCTATTAGAGACATTGTCGTACTGTCTCCCATCTAGGTCAAACAATTTAAGACGAGTCACTAAGTCAATGGCGGCGAGAAATATGAGAAAAGAATCACTTAGTCTATGAACAATATCTCTCTTTAGTTTGAAGACACTGTAATCTGCGACTAGAAGTGCTATATTTTACCCACCATAATTGTCCATAAAAAAGTTGAAAATGATAATAAGAAAAATAGCCAAATTCAGACAAAATCAGTGATGATATAAATACCACACAACGTTCCTGGAAACCTTGTTCCTTTCTTAAGGTGCGTTTCCAGAAATGTTGTGCGGTATTTATGTCATCACTTCTTTTGTCTGTATTTGGCAAATTTTCTTATTAGTAATTTTGAGAGCAAACGTAAATTTTTCATTTTTAAGTTGAAAATAAAATCATGAAAGAACGAATGCACTCTACGTATAATTTAGAAATTATCAAATTACAAAGACTAAGAGTGACTGTTGTCAAAACTTTACCTTCCAAAAACGAGAAAATACTGAAATTTAAAATTTTCTTTTCAATTTATGTATTACATTAAGAATTTACCGTATGGCGGTACCAAGTTTTGTTATAATTCACTTCTAAATATCGTCTTTGAATATTGGAAAATATGGGATTGTGTTGCTATTACCGTCGTGTCCGTGACACTCACTCAATCAATAATTCACCAAGGTGTAACATCGATTACTTTAGCTCGGTTCATTAACATTGCATTCTAAGAAAATCCTAGTATTGTGGAAACAAAACGTTCTCGCCTCATTAAGATTTAACGTGAAATGTGACTGCGAAATATAGGCATTACGCGACACTCGAATTTCCGAATTTCTTACTTAAGAGTTTGGTCAGTAAAAATAATTTTCTTCTCGTTTTTATTAATGTAATTTTGTGTCGAAATCAGTTTTTTCTGTGTGTGCTTTTTCTTGAGGGAAAAAAATAGTTCGGCACATTCACCTAAATCAATTATTTTGCAATAAAGTCGCAATAAAGACGAACGTACGGAAAAGAATTGTATTTTCTTCATTCTTTTGTCCTGAACGATCAAGCCCCACATACTCTGAGTCAATAACTCACAAAGTACCTACTTCGATTCTCTGACATTCTCTGCCTGTCTTTAATTTTAAACCAACAAATGAAGACCGAAAACCACTTATCGTTTGCATTGCTCCGATGAAAGCATCAATTCAGAAGCGAAATTAAATCACATTTTTATGCGAAGGCGTTCACTTATAAAAATTTATTTGCCATTAAATAATTTCGCCGAATGCACAATATTCAACGTTCTCGACTACAATTTGTTTTCTTAAAAGCCGGCTTCTAATTATATTAAAATTTCAAGGTACCGTGTGACAAGATTTTTCTCTGCTAAACGCAGAGTACATACATATTAAAGTAAAGTACGTCTAAGAGGTGCAGATGGAACTCTTCAGGTTTCGACATCGAGTCAGAAAATTATTTCGTAGCGGAAAATATTTTCTTAATTTACTCGTACTTTAATTGGTATTCGGTAAACTCAGGCAGTCTAAACGATTGAAGAGGAATCTTAGCAGAACTGTGGTTTTATGCACTAATTTACATGAGGAAAAATCAATTTAATAAATATTAATAAAAAATATCCTTCATAAACGAGACACTTGAACAGAGAAACCAAAAATTGCGTTGGATCCGTAAGGGATAAGAATCTTTCAAATTTGTCACTCAATGAATAAATTCTGCACTAATCGTGTAACTATACACATATTTTCATTATATTAAAATATTTTACTTTATTTTAGTTTTCTTTGATAATGTTTAACGTCGTCAGTTAAAGAAAATTTACTCATATGGTTGTTTAGGGATTTATATTCTACAGAAGAATGAAATGGATCAATTACATGTGACTTTTAAAAATTTAAAAAATTATTCCTGTCGGGTGCAACTTCACAAAACTTTTCACCGAAACAACTCATATAGCTTTATACACAGGTGTCGTTTTGTGTGTATTATCTCGAAAATGTTCGAATACATCGTAAGTTAGTCTTTTCTATTCATCTAGACATTTTCCTTTTCAACGCACCGCTGTCGTCGTACTTTTCCAATTGTCTGCTCCTAACACTACTCGTTACGACTCCCATGAGAACAAAGGAAACCCAAAGCAACAATACCGCCGCCAAATGTACATTTTCTCCAGTTACTTGGAGTCGTCTCTGGTTAGATCCGATTTTGAATTACCTCTGTGATCGTCTTCATATAACCTTAAACTTTGCAAATATTTTCTACCATTAATATTATTTTATTTACAAGTTTACTTTTCAAGAATTTGTTTACAAATTCCATTTTTACCTCAGCTACAATATAAAAACAAACAACAGAGTCCATTATGTCTGACTAGAGAGGGTCGTCGTCCTTTATTTTTTAGTACAATGAAGAAATATCAATCTGTAGTAAAATATTTTTATATAAATTAATTGCGCCTAAATATTTATGTAACATATCGAAATGGAGCTGGTGCATTGTTTTTTCTGTCATATTTCTGTAACATCAAATTTTTATTATATATAAAAAAATTGCAGAATATTAATTTCGTTTCCATTCCAAATCATTGTACATGTATATTTGTTGATGTTAACAGTTCGAATATAATTTGTAAAATTTGAAATTGATTTATTGTTGTTGTTTTAAATGATTTTGCGGACACCAGGGAACGTGATACAACGCGTGGATATTTGTCTGAACGAGTGTTTGCTTTTAAGCCGCTGTAATACATTTATAATGACAACGCACGCCACACGTGTACAGAGAGAAGCGCGTACTCACCGCAGCGTCGGCGTCGGTGTCGTGTCGTGTCCCCGCACTTCCCACAGGACTCGCTCCGCACGGAGCACTGAGGCGAGCGTCGACGTCCCGGCGCCTCCCACCGCGGTGGCGTCGCTGCGCAGGCGTCGCCGTCACTTCAGAAACCGTGTCACACCCTTCGGCTGGCGGTCTTGAAACTGCTGCGTGTCCACGCCTAAGTGAAGAAGCCTGCAATACACTACGTATATTTAAAAACATCGAACCATTACTTCTTCTTCGTATACTAATGCATCACTACAGACTACTATATATATATATATATATATATATATATATATATATATATATATATGATGGGATAATCACAGGCCTTTGGACTATTAGTCAGGAAGTGCATGGAAGATTTCAGATTGTCCCTTAATAACCATAGGAACGTAGGAGAAAATATAAAAAACGTCTTTATTACATGAAAATTAATTATTAAATAATGAAGTGACCAATCAAAAGTTCAGCGATATAAATCTGTAAGTCTTCTCGAAAAACAAAGTTCCTTGGACTCTCTCCAGAATTCACTATTCGATTCAGATGAAGACTTTATCGGTTAGCATACATTACACTAAAACTATAAAAAAAAGTCAACCTTTATCATTATTAATTTTTAACGTATAATTCTTTGAGATTTATTTTGTTTAATAAGGATTCACTTACCTTTTTAATGAATTAGAGTACCTGAAAACTGATTTATGAAATGCTTTACATGAGGTGAAATTTTAGGAATATATATCACTGATATCAAGTTTTCAAGTTTAGATGTATCCATTTGCGAATTAGTAACTGAATCAGCCACTAATATGGTGATTCGTTTACTCATAAGTAAATTGTAAGTGTTACACAATTTGATTTCTCTGGCAAAAAAGAATTTTCCCTTCTTAATTTTGTCGGAAAGTATTGCTTGGAGGTTCCAGATGTTGCAAAGAAAGGTCGAAGGACCTGAGAGGCAGTCCGAAAGCATTCTGGCTGAACAAGAGCCTGGAGCAAGGTGGGTCCTGGCATTACATTACAAAATTTTCCAAAAAACATTTTGAATTAGAAAAGGAGAGGTTAGCCCCAGTCTAGGCCAACTACAAAAAATCAACTTTAACGACTAGCCCGTAAACCACAGAAATGCGGAAAATCTGACGACGGCAACTCAACCAAAATCACTACCGAGCAAGTTCCGGAGGGATCCACGAAGAAGTGTCTATGACAATCACCAGGCGAGACACCAGTAATCGTTTTTTTTTAGGGCAACAGGCTACATGAGGGTGATCCACATTGGCCAACTCCCCTTTAATAGCATAGGAAGGGATTAGAAATGGGAGATGCGGAAGGGTAGAGGAAGGTAGCCAAGGGTTACTAGGCCCCCGGGCTATGGTTTAAGGATCCTACCCGGCATTCGCCTAAAGAAATGCAGGGAAAACCCTAGAAAAACCTGCATCGGGTAGGTCGGGCATTGGGTACTTGTCCCACCCCCTTCCGATAGCGGGAGAGGAGTTTTCTGTGGGGACGCAGCATTCCCTTCTCCGAGCCTCGACCAGTTTAGGAGGCAGCTGGCCGACTATTCCAATGGGAATAGCGAACAACTCTTACCGTATGCCCAAGGTCTGCGACCCCGGAACATACACCTCTCAAAACAGGCCGAGGTGCCTCGGCTTGTGGGAACCTTAGTTCAAAAACGGAGAGGAAAAGGCATACCCAAAGGTAGCCCCTTCGTATCTCTCCTAAAAGGTTCTGCCTGCGAGAGAAAATCCCTCGCAGGTTACCTGCGAAAGAATCCTCTCGCAGGCTTTAATCCGTTGAACCTAACACCAGTAATCGACATTTTCCAACCTTTCAAGTAACTGAAAACCAATCTCGTCTAAGCGAGATATTTGCATTTTATTACTTTCAATTTTTCGTCCACGTTCTTTGAGAGTAGCCATTAGAAGATACATAAGGAAAAAATTTTCTTCTCTTCAGAGTTACGCCCAGCTAAATATTTCGTATTTTTATATTAATTTAATTTGTGATATATTATAAATAAATTATTTATACTTCAATTCTTTTATTTAATCATTTAAATGATAAAGTGGTCGGTAAGGCACCACACTAAAGACCATACAGTGGAAATTTAAAGGATTTATTTTACTTCATGATTGACTACATATTAAAGATTCGATAGTACTGAAATTATGGACAGAAGATTCACAATTTCGGTGAAGGGGATGTTTGACCTTCCAATGGTAGAGATAAATAGTTTCCGGTGGCCAGGTTCAGTGACGGAAACTCGCTGTTGGCGTAGATGTGCGTTCTGTTCACTTTACGTGTATTTTTAACTGCAGAACAATTGTGATATATAGAGGGAGAGGGGCAAAGCAAAGGATACTTATACTTTCAACCAAAAAAAGTCGTAGCGTGGTTGAGAATCAAGAGAGATGTTTGAGTACCTGTTAAACAAGTTAGTCCTAGCTTGCCATTGTACCGGAGGACATCGACTGGACGCCAGCTGATAACAACCAGGCGAACCGTTATCCAACTCACAATAATAATTATTGTATTAATAAGTTTATGAAATTATATTCTTGGTTGAATCCAAATGCTTAGTTCTTGGTCGTTTAGATTAATGTATATAAATTCATCAATTGAAACAAAATTTCTTTTTTATATTATACATAACGAAGTTAATGTTTACAGATACTAATATGCTGCAACCATGTTATTTTTAGTTTTCATTTCTTTATGAGTGACCTCCTTAAAGGCTTGAAGCCTTTCCCGGTGCAGTTGTTCAATATATTGTTCTCGGAGTTCAACCGGGTTTTGCATTATTGTAGAACGCAACGTTTCGACGACTAAAAGCTCTGTCGTCAGATGACGACAGAGCTTTTAGTCGTCGAAACGTTGCGTTCTACAATAATGCAAAACCCGGTTGAACTCCGAAAACAATATATTGTCCTTAAAGGCTAATTATTTTTTATTTTGTAATAAATGTAATTTCTATAATATATGGAGATATTTATTGTTTTCAGTGCGGTATGACACATCCTGTATAATAATACCTCCTTTATAATTTTGCCAAAAAAATTCCAAATTTACCTTAAAAACATGAAAAGTGACATCCATAGAATAGTACTCTATTAAATTAAAGGCTTTATTTAACAACAAAAGCTAAGCCGAACCGTGGAAAAGCCAGAGTTGGCCAAATAACAGCTATCATTTCTACACCACCTAGGAAAAGGGGATGACTTTTCCCAGGCGAGGGAACGAGGTATAAAAAACTTCTTCATCTGATACATGTATAGATGTTAGAATTCATTTTGCACGTATGGAAGCAGACCGTATAAGCAAGAGAAACAGGGTCAAACGTTTATGTCTCATTGATGAAACCAGGAAAATGGACTAGGAGACGGGACTAACACAGGAGCCGAGGAACCGAATCCAATTTTCCTAAAAAATCACAGGGAAATATTCCACTAGAATTTGGAAGGTTATGTATTTTATTATGAAATGAAATTGAATTTCTCTACAACCTGTGAAATAGAATTATTATATCGTATTACAAATCAGTGCCTAGAAATTGCCAAAAATAAAGAAAATGTATTAATTAATTTGTTTGGTAAATTTGGAATTTTAATTTAGAACAATTTAAAAATAAATGAATTCAGTTTTTATATAATTTAACACGCATAATTTTTATCAATACCACCAAAACAAAAAGAAATTGTCTATAAGTCAGAAAAAAATTAATAATCAAACTGGTAAAAATATAATTTCGCAACGTTTCGTCCTTATGCATCGGAGTAACTTACACCTTACAATTTATTTTTGTAAAATTTTAATATTCCTGATATTTATAATTGTTTACCGAAATGTTACTCGTTTCTAAAATACTAGGTATTTATCTACGTTAAAAAAAAAGAAGTTAGAGGTTATTTGTTGTGGCATACAGAATATGAGTTATTTCTGCGTTGTAGTCACCGGACTTGCTGTTGTTATGTGAACAATTTGGACATCACGTTCCTTTTCATTATGTAGTAATAATGGATATTTCACAACATTTTTAAAGTTTAGTTTAAGAGCATTACCCTTCACAATTTCAATTCATTACGTGGTTTAGCCGTATTTATATGTATTTTTATGGTGAGATGATGCTTGCAATATTGCAGAACTTAAGTCCGCATTTCTGGGCACCATTAAAAGTTTCTCACAGAGTGATTCGTTCCAATTACCCGACTGAGCCGCCGCCAAAGGCAAACAGCTCCTGGGCCTCACAAATGTAAGGGTTCGCCTTTTTAACTTAAATAATGCATAAAGCGGTACTGCAACGCTCAATATAATCGATGGAATATGTTTTGAACCTCTAAGGGTTTGGCTCAAACCAAACAAAACGTCTTATTCATTTTAGACTTATTTTTTCAATTTATCAGAATTCGTTTTAAAGGGTGCTTAAAAATTATTTAGATGGAAAATGTCGGTTAATACATTTTTAAACTTTCGTGTGTCTGAGTGACATAGAAACTAACCCAACATTTGTTTAATTAAAACCGGAGAGTTAAGTAGCACCAGATATCGTACATGCTTTTAGGATAAACATTTTCTACAGTAGTTTTTATCAGAATGTATTTAATGAAACATAACGTACCTTTGTGTTACAGAATCTTTGCCTTACTCAGTGCACACAACTAATTCTTAAATTCAAAACTTTCATTCTCTGTATTGGCAAAAGACAAGCTATTACAATTAATTCTTCTATACTTCAATAATATGATTGAAAACCAACGGGAATTTTTTTCTTTCATTTCTGAAGCTTTCGTATTAATTTTTTTGCCCTAATATACTTCATCCAGAAGTAATTTTGCGAATATTCCTTTTGGTCTATATAACTCTAGGGTCATTACATGCCAAGTGACCAAATTTTCAAATAAAATTTTTAGTCACCCCTCTCCAATCTTTCTGAAATTTTGTGTAGTGACAGATATGTGTCTGAGACAATTCTGTGTAAAATTTCACCTTAGGGGGCGTCAGGGCCTCCTGAAAAAAAGTTACCTGTGCAATTCAACCATGTACGTGAACAGATTGTGAAGTTTGAGGTACTACTGTTGTGGAATTGTAGCAGCTAGCTTCCTGAAAAAATGCCAGAGACAAATATTTATGCTGTACACGATAGTTGCAGTTCCAAGGTTTAAAAAGTTTTAGTTTTATTGCTGATATCTCACAAAGTTTCTCAAAAAACTGTCACGTTAATTTGAGGTCGATTTTTCGGGCTTATAACTTTGAAACAAGACGTTCTACAAACTTATGCTTTGGTAAGCTTATTTTAAACTGCCAAAGTAGCAGATTTCAAACTCACTTTGTTCTCAAGATATATGTTAGTTAATATGAGGTTCAAATTTTATCTGTCAAATTTTGTGAATTTTCAAACCCAAATTTGAAAAAAAACATTTGCTACAATTAAGTTCATTTTTACTATTGGAAAGAGTCGTTTGAAGGCCGTTTGAAGGTCTTTTGAAGGCAGACACGCTGACTGATGTGATCCTCTGGCCATGTTTCAGTACTATAACCGTAATACTGTAGATATTGAAGTTCTGAGTTATGGCAAGGGCTATTAGCTAGCTGGAACCGTCCTCTATACCAGGAAGGAAATTTTGGTTCTTATCGTAAGGATTAATTTTTGGCTTATTCATAGAAAAGGTCTTGGTTCTTTTATATTATTTAAACTGTTACTTTTGACGGCTTAGTGGTTTTTTGTCGTTTCCCTGCTAATATTTTAAGTAACAATATTATAATAAACATGAAACTGAATTAATTCGATACTTGTTAAGTAACCACTTCTAACCACTCAACATAAGGCGTGGGTCTGAATACGTGACGTAGTCACTCTACGTCATCATAGTCACTCTTCATTTCAGCGATTGTGGATTCGACAAGAATATAGCGTATTTTGAACAATTTTTCAGCATTATCATCCCTGCTCTTATGGACTGAAATTCAACTTAAACGGCCAACTCAGCTAACTCCAATCCCAACAATTTCGGCCATTTTGGACATAAAGAGTCATGTATTCAATAACGTCCTAAAATTTCGTCGTGAAGTATGTGATACAGTAAATTATGGTGCCTGTGCTCAACTGTATACAATGGATGTATAAAGCTCGCACTCGATTTGGAGTCAACTCTGAGAGGTCGAGGTGCAGTGTTCGATTCCAGATCTGGTCCATCCTGTTCATTTAATTCAAATTCATGGCCTTCAAGGCTGAGATTCTTTTGAAATCATTTCTTCTTGTATAGATATATAAACAAATTTCCGTGATTCAACTTTGCTAATTTTTTACTCAATCAATTAAATGATAAACTGCCAACTGTTGATCAATTAAACTGGTTATAATGGGAGGCATATACCTGTAAGCACGAAATGCTTTCATTATCAATTTCGAGTTATATATTATTGAATATCTTTAGAAACTATGTAGTATGTTTAAGAAGTAACAATGAAGTAACAAACCACATATGCACCGCTTCGTCACCTGTTCATCACGCGATTTAACTTGGTATTATTAATTTCATATACGGAGCAATCGCTAATACGCATATGGTCTGCCTCTTCAACGATTGCCACTCGCCAATTATTCACTCAATGCTGTCATCATTAGTGGATGCGGCTGGACGACTCGTTCTGCAAGCTTGTTTGACAGTTTTACTGTGCTGAAAGGTTTCTGTGATGTGGTTTAAACGGACAGTGGCACATCCTTGTTAACTTTCTAACAGTAAGGAGCGAACAGAAGGAATACCCTAGAAAGAAAGCCGCGAAGAAAACCTATGGACGATGAGAACAGAAGTGTTTTGACATATAACCTCGTATATTTGATATGATTAAATAATTAAAAAATAATTAGATTAAAAATACCGGCACACATGAAAGGTTCAATGAATTTAAATATTTTTAAATCATAAGAATTTTTAAGAATAGACTAGTTTCATAAATTGTCCGATACTATATACTATTTACCAAAATAATGTTAAAAATATTAAGGAGTGTAAGCTGGATTTTATTAAAAATGTTGGATTGTGTTTGTGTATTTTTCCAATCGAAAATTAAAAAATAAGCCGAACCGTGTTTACTTCAAAGTATTGTAATGATCATGAACACACTAAATCGAAAACAAATAGTTCCTTTATTTGATTTGATTTATTTTATTCCATTAGTCATCGTATGCGGAAATAGGGAACGTCAATACACAAAATTACAAATGAAGAATTGGATGCTACAATTAAAAATAATTGGAAGTTAACATAAAAATACTAAAATTCGGGAAAACAAATTTCTCTGCCCAACATAAGTAAAATAATATGAATAATAACAAAAATAATAATTATTTAACTACACTAAGGATATAATATTATATTTACAGTTCTAATAAAAATATTCAATATATACTAGTAAATTATTAGTGATTCGAGAATGAACTATCATAAAATATAGAATTTACACATCAGACAAAAAAATTAACACAAAACGTATCACACGCACACTAGGAGGAAACATAAACGACGTACAAGTCACTACCCGAAACAGAGCGACGAGGAATCTGCAAAATCCAGGCCATACATGAAACAAACAAGCAAAAGAGCAGAAAAGACCAAAAGAGAATAAGCAAGTTATGAAATAAGTGGTTTTATTAGCAACACGTTGAACACTTTTGTTCAGTAGAATATTTTTACATTGAATCCCAAAACTCTTGTAGTTATTATTGTTCTTAACATCTGGAGGAAGACTGAATGGTGAATACTTCTCTGGTAGAGAACAAAGATCTTAGACCTGAGCGATTTCCAGTCTCGTAATGGCGAGACTCGCCATTCGACTGTTCCGCTTAACAAACTTTAAAATTTCGTGAATAAACGCGCTGGGAAGAGTTAATATTCGCAGATTTTTGAAAAACGGTTTACACTGGATTTATTATCCGTATTAGAAAGTATTCTAATGGCACGCTTTTGCAACTTGAATATTTCAATGCTCCTGGAGCAATTGCCCCAATTTGCAATGCCATAACAAATAAGGAATGAAAAGACGCAAAGTACTTCATTTTCGTAGTGTTGACGTCACCATATTACATTAAGGTTCTGTATTGGATATTAACACTCAGTAATTGATGGTATTAAACTGCTAAATTAACATTAGTTTGTAAAACGTAGAACTAGAATCTCATACACAATACGTAAGGAAAATTAATTTACAATATTTTATTTTTCCTAAGAAAGTTAGAAGACGAATATACTCGGTTATCCCAGACTCGGCATATCGTGAGCGACTTCCAGAAAAGAGCCCACAGAACTCAAAGGTGCTCGACTTATATTGAACCTGCGAAGCCTGAAGACACAGCTACAAGGTTTCATCAAGCAGCGCTTCCATGATATCGCAACAGACGAGCATGCGTGCTTAATAAACTTCTGGGCGGAGACAGTTCAGGTGGATTTCGAGGCAATGAGACCCTCTGGAATCTGTGCAATATCCAGCGCATATGAAGTCAGAGGAAGTCTCGCTCATTAAGGAACTCGACGGACCATAGACAAACATTCGGGTTGAAATTAAATAATTTACAAAAATAACAGACTGGATAGCTCACATTTTCACTTTGTATACGAAAGTTGGGACTGATAATTAACTCCGCGAATAAGAGTCCAATAATAAATTTAAATGCCATCAGATTCAGTAGATAATTTACCCTGTCTCCTACAGAATTATATTTTAATCGAATAATATCATTAGGATGCCTTGAGTCTGGTGAAATAAAATTTGCTTCGTTGATCGTGATCGATACTCTTAAATCAAGTTCACTCGTCCACGTCCTACGGCACCGAATTCCTAAGATCACTTATTCCTCCCTCCAATAACAAATGACTTATTCTCCCATCGTGTTAGATAATCTACATCATGCCTCTAAAAAGGAACATATTAATAAGTCTTTTTCATTAATAAACTCAAATTTCTAAAACTTAATATTGCTTTATAACTAAAATTCTAGTTACGTTATTTTTTTTGCTGAAACTATCAAAAGTGTAGTAAACGTATTTGTCACTTCGATGCGTCGTCTTCTCTGCATTTTAATTTCCGCGAAACGAGGCTCGACAATTTTTTTTATAACAAAACCTCTAAAACCACGTAAAACCGTTTTCACGCCTGAATGAATGTGGAATTCATCTATACAGCCCCTTTCCTGCGCTCTACAGAGCAGATATGTTTTCTCTCGGGAAAGAATGTTCCGCGTTTTCCGCGGACAAACACTTTCGGGTTGATTACTTGCATAGGCAATGCCCAACTAACTCGATAAACATGAGCCCTCCCCATACTGTTTCTTCGAGCAATCCAAACGTTATAGTTCGAACTTGGAATCGAAATTTAATGGAAACGGGGAATTTAATATTGATAAAATGAAAAAAATCTGTAGTAACCAAACATACCATCAATTCTAAACAAATATGATTGGCAAAATAATAAGATTTTAGACATTGACGCCAGGTGAAATTCCAGACTCATTTCAGAGATGCTTCGCATTAAATCCAACATCACAGCTATTAATGTACAAACAGACACAATGAAACTCAATAATTGCTATGATCCATTATTATTACGCTAAACCTTCTGTTTTCCCATTGTCGTTGCTCCCTTATTGTTAAGCCACCCCTTCGGCTCTCCCATTGTCGTTGCGTTTTCGTCGCTTTTGAGTTTTGTCAACTGACCAGTGGAGTTGTGTTTCTCTAGGCTCTTCTTAGCACCTGACGAAAGGAACAAGGATCCCAGAAACGTTGTGTAAAATTTATATTACCCTTTTTTTTGTCTGTATTGATTATCTTTCTTATTCATAATTTAATATTGATATTCTGTATTGATTATCTTTCTTATTCATAATTTAATATTGATATTCGATTAAGAAATGAAGAGTGATAAAGAAGGAAATTAGACCTGAATAGCGGAAGAAAGGTAATTCGAAGACAAGAAGAACACTCCTCGTCTTCAGGAAGTAAAGGTCTCGTGGTAATCCGAATATAGTTCACTGGGAAAACAGAAAAGCTTAGTATAACTGCACCAAACGCAAAACGCCCACTTCAGGCGTCTGGTAAGTTATGACTAGCTGAAATAGGATAATTATGGAAAGGAAATAGGAAACTAATCGATTTCAACCTGACACTCAGATATGTTTTATCACAACACTTGAAGTCAAAGGAAAGTAAGATTTACTTCATCGCAGGAAGATGGAAAGTTGCAGAGGTGTCGATTACCATGGCTATTCCTCTATAAGCGTTTGGGTTCTCTGTGTCTCCTATCCCCTAGTACATTAATTTCATTGTTGACTTATTCCATTCGTCTGGTATACTTCCTCATTCTATACAATCCATTAGAAGCGAGACTCATATCGGTAGGTATTCTTGCGCTGTCTGCTATAACTGTCCTTTTTTCAGTTCTTCAACTCTTGGTCCTCTGTTATTCCTCGATTTCTGTATTGTTCTCGAAATTTCCTCTGTGGTGAAGATCTCTTCAATCAGTGCAGTCCTAGGCGTCTTCAGCACGGACCTTCTTTCTTTGGAGCACATTGCTTTTCTCCTTCAGACCTCACATGTTTCCATGCGGATTTTGGGCTGCATTTTCTGGATTTTCGGTCTCCGAGCTCGATGAGGGTCTTCTTCTGCCTCCTCTACCATTTCTTTATGTTTTTATTACACGTGTTGTTTCTTTTTCTTCATTATTATTAGGTCCTTGTATTTATTTCGTTCCCGTTCGTATTCTGCCGTGTTGCGATTCCCATTTGCTCTCTTCTTTTATGTACTGTTTCCATTGTAAGTTTCCTTTCCTCCTAGCATTCTCTTTCGAACAATAGCCTCGCATTCCCACTTCTGTCTTGTGTGATGGCACAGTCTTCGCCTTCGTCGAGTGTCCGAGTGTGTTTTTCCTCATTTTTCAGAGCTTCGCGAAGAGGGGGTAGACCTTCAATATAACAAACCCAAAGGGGATATCCAAATATAATTCAGAAATGGCTGCCGGAAGATAAAACATCGTCAGATTTTAATGTTGGCTCACATTCCCACTCCAGAGGAAAACTTCAAGAAGTCATTGGAGTTTAGATAAGGTACGGCCATCCGTTCGACTCGACTCACATCCTGATCCTCATACTCTCATCCTCTCCAAAGAAAATTAATAATTCAATATAGCTAAATAATGAGCCTAAAATATATGTGCATCAGTTCGAAGCATAAACACGTGAGCCCCCAACCGTGAGAGGTGTTGGTTGACAGCTGTCTGTGCCTAATATTACGTTTTACAGCTCTTATTTTCTTCTCAAAATTGGGAAATTAAACAGTCAAGTAATATCAATATACTTTCACTGATATTTTCAAGTTTTCGGTAAATGGCTTTCTCATGCAAATACTATACGAAGAATATGTTATATACATTTTGTTTTGCATAATTTTTGTAACATTATATAAATTTACGCTATCAACAAAACATGTGATTAAAGCTACACATTCTTAACTAAGATATTTTTAGGCACGTGTTGGGTTTTTTCAGAAAAATTTGGAGTTGTCTGACGTCGTCAAACCAAAGAAAAATATTTGGAGAATATTTATTATATTTTGGGTTTATTCCGGATAAACTGTATGTCCTAATTACTTATGTAATTAATTAAACTCTTTCCTTTTACTGAAATTCAGACGAGATATTTTAATATTAATTAAAACCTAAGAAATAATTTATATTCGCCATTTTATAAACGCCATTTGGAACTTTCGAACTCCAAGTTACATCAACACAACATATATATTGTGCGCAACATTTTAATTTCTCAAGAGTACCATTTAAATTTTATATATAAACTCATTCAATATTAGATTGAACAAAAGCCAATAATCTATTGGTACTCAACCCGATCCTACTATCCAAAGTTTTTCTCGTTCTCCTTTATGTTTTTCATCATAAGTTCGTTAAAATTTTTAAAGTACATAAAATATCCATCATTAACAGTTTTACTAAATTACTTTCCTTCTTTATTCAAAACCACAAGGACCCACTTGACACCTATAGCAAATAATGTGGAGTATACAAAATCTATTCGATTGATTGTAATTCCTGCTATATTGGGCAAACAAATAGATCACTTAATAACCTTATTAAAGGACATATGTCCAATATCAAAATTCCCATTAAATAAATTGAATCGGTAGCCTCCAAACATAACATCAATTTGAAACATTTATTTGAATGACAAATTGCTAAGATTTTGGATGTTGACACACAACACTGCAATTTACGTACAAACGTCACCCGACGAAAGCTACAAGGATTGCAGAATGTTGCGTGTTATTTAGTCTAGCATTAATTATAGTCTATTATTTGGCTATTTATTTATCTAATTAGTATAGATTTACACGGACTTTTTATTTTATAAATTCAATATTGAGAACATCTTAGACATTTATTACATTCTTCCCAATTAATTATAAACCCAGGTAGGTTGATTAAAAGTTTCTCCTTAGATTCGATTGGATATCTCACGTATTTGGACTGTTTTAAAATGAGTGCTCGGCTGACTCTGACTAATAATAACACTGATGGCTATGTGGAATGACTATATTTTCAGTTTTACAAAGGAGCGTGTTTGAGAATATTAATTTAAAGTTTCCGATCCTTTCGCATGGTATTCAAAAGACTTACTCTCAGACGTCGTAAATGCAGTCCCCTTTTGTCCAGAAAACTTTCCGCCTGGAAGCCGATCTCACAATGCTAGTCGCTTGTTTTAAGTTTTCTGATGAGCTCAGTGGACCGTAGAGGCACGTGCAACAAACTTTGGACAAAGGAGCGGCTGGTGAACACAGATCAGCGGTAGCAAAGTTGTAACTCATAAAGCCCCTGGGAACTGCGGCTGGTTCTTTTACGCATTCACATTCGCCAAGCAACAAACGTCGCAGAAGGTTGGTCGCCATTTGCCATCAATGTACACATTTTCTGACTCCGAAGAGCCTTTGAAATTTTACAACCTTACCATTCGATGAAAGTGGAACACAGACCTTCACGAAGAATACTTTCATCGCAGACTTAGCTGTTCCGTTGTATTTGTAATAGCAATTATTACTTGAACTTCTGCTATGGTTCAGTCTTAATACCATATATTAAATGTTATTAATCACATAAATTGGCAACAAATCATAAAATATAATGATTATAAAACTAATTTCATCTCCTGTCACTGAAACGAGATTATCCCGGTAGTGTTCGCTTTGGCAGAATAAATTATCCCTTTCCGTTTCGCAGGACCCAACAGACAACTCTCTTGAATGGAATTAATTTAGAATGTTAATTTTTTCTGTGGTAAAAGACGGGCACGCGTGATATACAAGAAAAAAAATTATGAAACTGAAAACAATATATATGTAGTATAAATGTTGGTTGTAAATAACTTAAATTTCTGTTAACGTATAGCATGTAAATAACATATAATTTATGTAATGTTATATATTAGTAAAAATTGACCAATTTTCATAATATTCACTTATAAACATTAAAAGTTACATCTTGTTGTGTAGGGGTCAGCGTAGCTGCCTCGCATCACTGAGCTCCAGCGTTCGAATTCCGGTATGCATGTTTGCGTGTTTGAGTCAAACTCTCGTCAAATCAGTCCCCTGACAAGGAAATATGGGTTCCCATAATGAGTCACGAGTAACCTGAGCTGTTGATGTCTCTTTAAATTAATAATTTTTTTAAACAAGTTACATATTTTAAATCAAATAAATCCTAACGCTTAGGCCGTTTGATTAGGAACCACTTCAAACGTTATCAAAAAATTATTTGTGAAATGTAATGAATGAAACGATTGATTACCAAACAAATAAATTAAGTATAAAATGGTTAGTTCAATTATTAAAGAAACTATATAAATATGTTATAAAAGTTTCAATTTGTTTAACATTTCAAGTGAAAAGATTTAGATTTCCTTCGAAGGCTTCCACCACAGAAATGGCAGTAAACGACGTCAATACTTCACTGAAGTAACAATGTTGTAACGGATTTGTTTTTAGACACAAGAATTAAACATTCAAAAATGCAAGAATACGTTATTTCAAATCATAATAACACAATAATAAATGGAATTTTAATGTTGTATATCACTTATTACGTTAATTGAATTTATATTAGACCTCATTTCACTTATGAAACGCAGATGATTATTTATTTCTTCATCTATGATTTTATCTTAATCTAATCAATTTTATGGTTATTTAAATATTCACGTTTCATCGGAATAGATTGTATTTCTAATGGAAGTTTTGTTTTATATTAGTATTTTTAATAACGTTTATAATGGTCGCGTTGACATCTTGGTCAAAGGAAAATGTTCTTGAATTCTAGTTGAAGCTTTCCCTCTGACCTACATAACAGAAATTGAAATCCAAAATTTTAATTTATAATACAACTTCAGAATTTTTAACTTAATTGTCAGCAATCGAAGCAGATGGAGGATATAGAAATTTTTCGTTTTAAATTGTTTATTTAAATTTAAACATGTATAACATATTTACATTGTTTCTTTAATATTATAAGTTTATTTATTTAAGTATCAATTATTTAATTGTTTTATTCACCATATTTTACAAATAATTTTTATATTGTGTCTGAAAAGGTCCCTAATGTGAGGAAATGTTATAATTATATATATATATATATATATATATATAATATTAATACTGTTGGCCAATTTGTACTAATTTTTAAAATATATCTTGGTTAAAAACTATATGTATAAATCTATTCTTCAATAAAAGTTTAGTACTAACCGTTAATGGCCCTAGTAAATTAAATATAAATAATAAACTCCTCAACGTTATTTATTTATTTATTACATTCTGCAGAGACGGCGATATGTTCTATAATTTAAGAAGTTATTGTTTAAAATGAGTACAAGAACTGCAAATAGAATTAGTATTTATTAAGCAGAAAGACCCGATTGTAATACAATTGCGCATTAATTTGGATCTCTCGGGTTATATTTTATCGCGAATTAGCTATCATTTAAATTTTCTTATTCAGAAAGTTACAATCGAAATATGAGAAAAGTAGACTGACAATTTCCACAATCCATACGAGCTGAATTTGAAATCGATGTATTTCGTTTAATGAGCTTTAGGGAATTCGAGAGATTAGTTGGGCAACTGTAAAAATGAGAAAGTTATATAATTATTGCAGACGTAAATATATTTTTTGGGGGTTTCCAAAATTATTCGATTCTATTTAATGGGATATTTATAGTTAATCTGTTAATGAAGGTAACTAATCCAATGATTTAACGAATAAGGTCACAGAAAACACAGAAACCAGCATATAATTTCGTGTTTCGACTGATCACTCAACAGGAAGCAATACTGGATAACTTTTATTTCATCTCTTGTTTTGCGGGAAAATATATCTACAGGCCTCAATTTAATTTTGTGCGAAACGGTTATTTGTCGTCATAAGCGTGGAAATTCTTCTTCGTACCGAGTAAGGTATTTTATAATATACGTTCCGATGTAATTATATATCTCTTTGGTATTTATTCTCCGTCAAAGGCCACATAAAACGAGCGTCGACGTGAACATTGAGGTTTTATTTTCGGAGGAAGTTATACGATTTTTCCGTCACAGAAGAGCAACGTTTCTGCCTGTGCTTGTAAGATAGAGGCTTGTCACTTAAAACTAATTAGAGTCGCGAGAGGGGCTTATATGAGATTTTTACCTGAGGATCTGTAGACAGAATATGGCCGAGTTAACGCAGATTATCTATAAAGTGGAAAAATCCCTCGAATTTAACCAAGTAATGAGAATAAACGCTTTTAAAATATACAAAAATCGTGTACAAATACGTGATGAACATAAATTTCAACAAATATTTCCCAAATACAAAATACAGCAACTTGTTATTAATGGCTACAAAATATAACAATTACAACTAGATTTTTCTATAACAAATTGTACTGTTGGATACATCTTGATCTGAAATGATGGCCATAATCGTACTGTTTGGTTAAATCTAGTTATAAGGGCAGTTGAGGTACAAAGAATGTATTCCAAACACGTGATTGCAGTTATTGTGATGACGGTTAGAAAGAAATGTGTAGAATTGAGAGGGCTGAAAATAATTCAGATGCAAAAATTAAGCTGTCGACATTTTCAACTAGAGAGATAAAACAGAACATTTGGTTCGGGGTTTAAATGAATGCTAAAATACTGTCGCAGAAGATCAACCTGTTAATAAAGGAAGTAACGACAATCCACTTAAAATTAAAACGCGAGAAGCAATAATCCGAATTTCTTTTTACCATAGTGATCTATATAATATGAATGGACCGAAAATTCGAAAGAAAATTTCAATATTCTTGAAACATGAAAAATTTAGTTTCAGCAGGAAATTTCTGGTATAGAAGTTATTTCTAAATAATTCCGATGAGAAGTGAAATGGCAAAAAAGTATATATCATAACTTTTTAAATATACAAATTATGAAATTATCTACGTGCTATTGGGTAAAGGAAAATTTGAATAAATAAGGTAAATTAAATACGGAAAATGTAAATAAAATATTTACCCAAAAGTTATGCATCAATACAGAATTACGTGTCGGAAACAGTCCAAATTGTGAACATTATTGTCATTAACTTCTACTTTTTATGAATTTTAAATCAGTGTCAGTTATAATATCAAATGAATTCGAATATAAACTCCGCAACCTCCATTTCACATCCCTTCCTAATATATTAAAGGGAAGTTGCCACCACGAAGATTACCCTCATGTAGACTGTCACTATAAAAATATTATATTGCAAGTGCCAACATTATATTTAATATTTTTTTAGCTCTACCTATAAGATTGTTGCGTTTTTTGTTTACCCATAAATAAATGTCCTTTAAAAATTAAATTGGGATTACAGAATTTTAAGCTGTCAGTTATTCAAAATTTGAATAAAAATTTAAGGTAGCCTCAAAGATATTTGTTATCACATTCCGAACATTTTTCTGTGAAGCGAACAAAATCCCACCTCAAGCAATTAAAAATCAGGTTGAGTTTTTATCTTTTTATGAAGGATGGCAGTTTGATATTTCTTAAATAATTGTTACAAAAAGGATACAAAATTATACTTCCGAATCGATTCAACCATTTTTGAAGAAATAAACATCTTGGAACGTCCTCTATTCTATTTCAAGACGGAGGATGGCAGTTTTATATAGTTAAGACATTTTGCGTGGCTTTCGAAAATAACTTTGTAAAATTTCATGTCCTAACGTTTTTCAGTTAAAAGCGATAGACGCAGACTGGTGTTTAAATTGCATCGGTTTCGAATTCCCTAATGATAGAAACGTAAAGACTGAGGAAAATAACTCAATTATAAGAAAAAAATGACTATTATTAATATTAAGAAGTGCCTAGATGGAATCACCGAAAATTGTGAATAATGGAGGAGATGAATGTAAAAGGGCATTTAAAAATATGTATTTAACAGAAGTGAAACGGGTTGATATTTATAGCGTTGTTTAAGTTGACATATACTTTCCCCAGTCTAGTCTTTTTATTCTTTATTTTTTATGCCTCGTCTGCCTGTTTCACGAATCGGTTATGGACCTGTTGTGTATTGAATAAGTCACAGAACTGATAAATAGTTAAGAACCTTTGCACGGCTCTGTAAAATACAGGAGCGATATATTTTTTCCGGAGTAATCTAAATGGAAAAGAAACATCAAAAGACCTCTGATACAGTTTTTTTTACCATGTGTAGATGAACTCTCGTAAAAGGGCGATTGGTTGCAGATAATACCTGGAATTTCAAACCATAACAACCGGTGATTTATGCATATGTTTTCCCGAACGAGTGCTGTGTTTTGAAGTTGCTTTGTACCAAGTTGTCATCTGATACTGTGATTGAAACGTGACAGCATCAGCGAAAATACACCGCCAATCGACGAATATATGCCTATAAATCCCAACGGTTCCAATGTAAATATCCACGGAGATTACTGCAATCGCCAAAGGATAGGAAGTACCGACATTTTCATTTTCAAATGAATCCGTAATCACTTTAATCATGACAGCATTCCACTGCGAAGTGATGAAACCCGTTGTTATGGCATTGCTTCAACTTAATATCGTGTGTCTCATGTCGGATTAAACTTTCCCTTTTGCTAATTCAGATTCATGAGGGCTCTTTGAATGTATATAAATTATAGAACACTGACTACGCGATCTACCTACTCCGAAAGTATTGGCAGTCGGGCAGACGCCCAATAACTTCTAATTCAAATAGGAAATTCAATATTATGCAATGTTTTGTATTTAAATATATTCCTGTATTGTAATTGCAAATTTCCATTGGCTCTTAACTTCTTGACTATGAAAATTGCTAATGGTATGAAATATACTGAATTAAATAGACTGTTTGTGTCTGCATACTTATATTCCGCATACAAATCCGTGTAGAAAATTTGACCAAATTTCGTACATGTCTTCGTTTTAAACCGGAAAAAACACTGTGGGTGTAAAACACGTCCACCACACTCATCATCTGAGGTGGACGGGGGATGAAAATTTTTAAACATACTATAACGGCCTATATTTGAGTCTGATAAATAATTTTCGGCGTCAAAGAGATAGATAGTGTAATTTCAACACCTTTCGGCTTGAGAGGTGAGCACCCTTCGGGGTGGGGGTCGAGGGTCGTTACAAAAAAATAACGCGAAAATATAAGTAGAATCCTGGGTTATGAATGTTTGAGTCTAAATCTGACATTCAACTTACTGTTTCACCCCCTGGGGAAGGGGATGGAAATTTTAAAATATGTTAAAACGGCTGATATATTCACCGAAAGAAATTTTACGGGATAAAAGAGATAGAATTTCTCCAGATATTTATGAATATAATTTCAACCGCTTTCGGAATGGCATGGGAGAACCAATAGGTTAATGTAAAGGAACTTTACATAAAAATGTAACAACCGAGATTGGAGTCGGGGGTTATGGATGTTTCTGAGTTTAATTGTGACAATCAGGCCATCGCCGGGCTCCCAGCTAGTTGAAAATAATATTTTTGTTTCTGATTAAGCGTGTTACAATACAAGTTCAATTAATGTTACACGTATAGTCAAAAATATCATATTGTAAGCATAGATAAATGTAGAGAATAGTAGTAGCTCTTAGCCATTTAGTAGTTCCGCTGTAATCATTTTCTAACCAGTTTTAGAAAAAAAAAATATTTTGACTCTCTTAGGGTTTGTAATCGCATGTATATGTCATTTATGGTAAATGTCACGAATGTTGATATAGTGTACCTTGTTTGGCGTGCTGTATAAATTATTGTAGAATACAAATGGCACAAATGGAAACTTTCCCTGATTAAATTGAGTATACGTAGTTATTGTTAGAGCAGTCCATGCAAATATTTAAGACAGTCCGGTATCTAAACATAATTACTGCTTTGTGTATTTCGCTTCGTGTAGAGTGAAGCACTATTATATAAAAAAAATCACAATTCTAAGCGCGTGAATGTATCAGTTATAATCTTGGAGGAGCCGCGAGCATTTCTCTTTTGATGACATTCCTGTGAGAAAATTTTGCCATGTCAGATTATATATATATATATATATATATATATATATATATATATATATACACACACACAGATATATATTGTATAGACTTAATATATATATATATATATATATATACACACAGATATATATATTGTATAGACTTAATTTAATTGAACGTAATATTGTTTCTGTGCGTAATATTTTTAATTAATAAAGTACTGGTAAAACCCAACAACGATGAGTACAACATAATGTTCCTGAATTGACCTTTAATGTAATTATAAAGATCTTCACTTCCCGTTGACGTCACATCACATCTCAGATTAATAATATTTTAGATTTTTATGGCACACAGAAAAAACGGATTATTACTTTAAATATAAATTTTTTGTTGAATATGTTGTAGTATTAAGTCTTAATAATAGAAAATTGGAGGTTTCTGTAAATGTGAGTCAGAGGACAAACGTGATGATTTATTTTTTTAATCAGTTCACATTGTAGGATATAATAACGCCAAAAGATACATATGAATTATATTTAATGATTTACGCGAAGAGTACGTCAAGGACTAATTATATGGGAAATGAAAGCAGACAAATTAATAACTGAATGGAGAAAATGAGTAGTGTTTTTTGTGTTATTCTTGCATTTTGAATAGAATTTAATGATGATGAAGACTACGCGATGAATAATATTCTTGTATGGTTGTGCGATGTGTGTTAGTTATATTTCAGCGCCTCAAAAAGCTCTTGGAAAAATGTGATCCGTTATGTAATTCATCTTTAAAGAAGAAAGACGTGTAACCTGTACATAAATGTGCTCAAATCACGCGACAGAACGAAAGCAATAAATCACCGGCCTTTGAAGTCGTGAAAATATTTTTATTTGTGAATATTTTCCCTAGCTACAAATCCTTCGATCTAAGGAGCTTCTGGCCTGTGGTTACCTCTCACGGCTGGTTGAACCTGATCAAAGTCCCGCCAATCGCATTTAATGCAGAAGTGAGCAGCAAATCGCGAAATACTTAGATCGGCTCCGCTGCTGTGATTCTGGATTCCTTAATCCTGTTGTAAACGTAAAGGATACTTGAGATATCCAGCAAAACATGTGTCGACGTTCAAAATTTATTTTTTTGACAAATAGTAAACGGTATTAAATGTGTTTGATTAAGGGAAATTTATTACCGCTATTATACCTCTATTAATGTTATACTCTGATTATTTGTGGAACAATATATATATATATATATATATATATATATATATATGTACTAAATGTATACAAAATGCATAATTAGGTAATAGAGCCGGTTAAAGAAAGTGTGTTTAGCTTTTTAATGAACATTAAGTTTCTCAAGTTGTGAGTTATTTTGCATTACATTGTTAGATTAACAAATCAACTACGAAGCTGAAATTTGATTTCCTTTATTTACTACAGTTGATAGTATACATATTCATTATTTGTTACTGAATGATCAATAAGGAGACACATTTAGTTTAAATAAATTTCCATAATATTGAATAATTCTCGTATTTTGTTTTTTAAAAAGTCTAATAAATAAAAACAACTGTTTTTTTTGTTTTTATGTAAGTTTTGCATACAAATCTACATCCATGAAACGAATTTGACCTTTCTAACCAGAAAAAAATACTGTGGGGGTGGAAATTATCAAAAATTCTAGAATTCAGTCGATCAATGATACGGTTAAATATCTTTTGGGCGCAACGAGATTGATAATATTTCGCCAGATGTTTTTTGTGTATATTTTTCAGCCGCTTTTGGTTTAGTAGGGAGCACCTTTAAGGGTGGGGGTGGAGGGGCGTTACAAAAAATAAGCGAAAATAACCAAGATGTTGGTGAATTTAATTATAACATTCATCTTGCGTTAACCCTCAGGGACGGGGAAAATTTTAAAACATACTAAAATGCCGATATTTGACATATAATAATATTTTGGGGTAAATGAGACCGACATTATTTTGGTAATCACTTCTTGACTACTGGAATAAAGTGGAATAAAATATTTTTTGGGCATTCATTAATAAATACCCGTGCAGTATCACTAAAATGATGGTAAATTCTTTCTCTAAGAAAATACGTAAAAACATTTTGGACATTATTTTCGGATTAGTATATAAATGTAATTCGTATGAATCATTACTGGCATGTAGTTTGATATGAATTATTATTTGAAAATAGTAAGAAAAATTCAAATCCAAACGCAGGTGGGCAACAAGGTTTTGCATTCATCAATAAAACTAATTATAACAGAAACGTAATATTGCGTACGATAGCTATTAGTCCATTTTATGAATATGTCCTAGAAACGTACAATATAGAACCCGACAATTTATAGAAAATAAAAAAAAATTCAGACAATTCTCATGTATAAGAAATTTTTATTAAAAAATTAATTGTAAGAATATATATCTGTGTAGATTTTATTGTATTAGTTAAAAAAATTGTAATGTAACGTATCTTTCATTTTTACTTCACTTATAGACATTTTCGAGAGGGTGAAGCGACGCTGGCGAATTTGCACCGGAGCTACGATGACTTGGAGAAGAGAGGAAGTTTTTATTGGCAATAATGTTCCAACGTCACGCTTTATTCTGTCTCAGCGAGTCTCAAGGATTCTTACCAGTCGGCCAACACAGATCCAAATATAAAAATTGAGGAAATGGAGGTTTGTTCTAGAGAACGGGAAAAGTCATTGTTTTACTATACGTATTTATTGATCAAATTAAGATTATATTCCTATAGTTCGCATTTAGATTTTCAGGTATATTTGGGTATGATTGTCGCAACATTTTTAGAGAGGTTTTATTCACCGCTTCCCTATAAATACAACACTAGACACCAAAAGCGACACTCAGGCAGAAGATGATGAGAAAGAAAGTCGTCGAAACGTTGCAGTCTATGAAGATTACCCGGATGGGAACGTAAGAAGCATTTGCTATTATTATGAACACTTTTCATAATTGTGTGCTAGTGGAATAATTTCATAATTTAAGTATTTCTTCGGATATTGTTTGTTAAAATTAATAGTTTTCTTCTAGTCAAATAAATTAAAGGCAAAATAGGAACGAATTATCTTAACTTAAAATACATGTTATACAAAATTCCGAATTATAATACAAAACCAGATTTTCTTAAGACAAACAAAGTAGAGAAACAAGAACTAATAAATTCAAATTTACAAGTATCTTTGTTGAATTTCCAGTCTTAAGTTATTCGCAGTTATAAAATAATCAAATCCTGGTCTATATGTCCGGCAATTTAAAATTTATTAGTTTTTTGGTTTGTCTGTAAGAAGGTTCAAATACTGAATTGTTGGTCCGAATGAACACGTAATGAACTATCGTTAACAGATTATATCTACGCCTGATGAGTGTGAACCCGCCTTGAAGGTATTAAATTCATCTAAACGTCGCTGTTAGGTGAAAATATTTATTACGTATTGCAAAATATTTATGGAAACAATTATTTTATTAAATGATGATACGATGATCAAATGATTGTGCAATTATTTGAAGAAAAAATTGTCCAGCGTGTTAGAATAAGAAACAAAGCCAAAATGTCACAGTAAAAATTATCTAAAAAAATTTATGATAATTTATTTTGAGAACACGTAAATATTTTTTCTGTGACTACGAAGTCATAAGAATAATTATGGCACGTTAGTTGCCAAAAGATGCCTATAAATATAATTTTTTAGAGTAATGGGCTACATGAGAATAATCCATAATGTGGAATTGTACAGGAATGTAGCCAATAGTTAACCAGGGCTCCCAGACCATGATTGATGGATCCTACCCGTAATTCGCCTAAAAGTTATGCAGGTTAAATCATAGAAAAACTGCATCTGGCACTCGTCCTTTCGATGGCGGGAGCAGAATTTTCTGTGGGGGACAAAGCATTCCCTTCTTCATGGCTCGACCAGTTTAAGGGGCAGCTGGCCGACTGTTCCAATGTGAGTAATTGTCTACTCTTACCTTATGCCCAAGGTCTCCGACCCCGGAAAACGCAACTCTCAAAACAGGCCTTATTTCTACTTTCAACTATTGAAACTGTCTACCAAATTGTTAAATATTTCATTTATTCTTGAATTACTACAGCACGAAACGTAAACAATATTTACCTTTAAAAATTATATTATTTTGAGGAAAATTTGAAAACAATTTGTTTTAATTAATGGCGACATTAAAGTTTCGATCTCCGAGCTTATCAACGTTAATTGTTGAAAAACAATGGAAAATTATGATAATTTCGTGTTTAATTTATATCAGATGACATCTAAATAATTATTACATTTTCTGGACATAAGGAACGAAAATTTTAAATTTTATTCAGATGAATATCTATGTATATTGCAACATTTTAATCCCCATCTACTATATATGTTATAAATGGATTAAGACATAATAGTGATTACGTTTCGTAGCCTTTAGAGGTGAGCTTTGCTTGAAATTTCTTTTTTCTGTTCTTGCATAGATTCCATCTTATTACCATGCAATATTCTTGAAATTATATGTAGGCACTCATTTTACTATTTTTTGCTAATTTTCTTACCATCGCGTCTATGAATTTTATGGCGATATTTTCGAAGACTTCAACTACCATAATAGTAGGTTACACTAATATTGAACTTGTGAAAATAACGTTTACTTTATATCCTTTCGTACAATAATTTTGTAGGTTAACGATTATTACTGCCACTTTAATTTTATTCTCAACAGACGCTTATGGAGAGAATAAAGTAAGGTCTCAGGGTAATGGTTTACAATAATTAATAACGCAGACAGTGGCCGTGTACGCAGTTTCGTGATGTAACGGCTCATGTTTTGTGCCCGTCCACATCGAGGGCCAGGCGTACAAAACGTTCAGCCGATAATCGTTAATAACAAGCAGAGCATCGGCCTCATGATTCATTACTCATTGACTACGAGACAAAACAGCGCTTAGCCGCACGTGTTATGTACTCAGCGACGTACTAGTAAAACTATGCCGAGCAAATGTTTTCTGGCGTAAAAAACCAAACAGACTCGTCCTGGACATGTACTAGCAAATTTGAGATAAATGGCGCATGGTGGAGTGTCCAGAAAAATTTTAGTAAATTTAATTTAATTTTATGGTTTAGGTTACGTCGTATTCCTTTATTCCTTTGATGAAAAAAGATCATGTACTGCCTAATAAATAATTTATAAAATAACTTGTCTATTCATTATCAGTCGCGCTAGATACAAGGGACCAACGCAATTTAATTTCTTTGTTACCTCCGAAACCACAACAGATACAGGGATGAACTTTCATATTCTTCCAAGGCCACTCTTCAAAAGCAACCGCAGTTTCTCGGAAAATGAATAAGAGAAGTAGCGTATTTTAGGTCCAGGGGACCTACTGCGACCATTCCCGTCAGTCTTTTTCTCGGCCGAGCCGCAGCAGTACCGAGTGAAAATATAGTTCCTTTTCGTAAAAGTCATTGACGTTTATTCAGTTTTTCTATCAAATATGTCTCGTTTGATACTTACATTTTCATTATTATAAATGGATATTATATTTGTGGTTTTTATTACAACTTTCAGTTTGTTAGTTTGTAGACAACTGTGGAAAATGAGTAAAAACATATAGAACTTGAAAAATCCTTAAAATGTGGATGAAACTCGTCGTCTTCTTTTACAAAAATATAATTATGACACAATTGTTGTGCCAGACGATATTGAAGATATTTAAGAATAGCAACACATGAATCAAAAACTGATAATATTTTAGGAACTAGGTTTGATGACTCGGATACGGATCACGAAATTGAGAACTAGATTTAGAAATAAATGCCGGTTATGTTTCAAGGAAACTAAAAAAAATGTAAAACACAGTATTGTTGTGAACCGTGTGAAAGCTTTTTGTGTTTGCGCATAGACACAAAAATAATTTGCCAAGAATGCCTTGTCCAAAATTAAAAATAATTGAAACAAACTCTGATTCCTCTATTTATTTTACTAAAAATGTAATTAGTTAGATTCACGTTGTATATATTTTTATTCTTTATGAGCATTTCATCAGCGTTTCTGAAAAGTCTATTTTTTAAAAAAAAATTTTTAGGGTAACAGGCTACATGAGTGTAATCCACGTTGGGCAACTCCCCTTTAATAGAAAAGGAAGGGATTTGAAAGGGGGGATGCGGAGGGGTAAAGGAAGGTAGCCAAGGGTTAACTAGGGCCCCCGGTCTATGGTTTAAGGATCCTACCCGGCATTAGCCTAAAGAAATGCAGGGAAAACCCTAGAAAAACCTGCATCGGGTAGGTCGGGCATTTGGTACTTGTCCCACGCCCTTCCGATGACGGGAGAGGAATTTGCTGTGGGGACGCAGCATTCCCTTCTCCGTGCCACTACCAGCTTAGGAGGCAGCTGGCCGACTATTCCAATGGGAATAGCGGACAACTCTTACCGTACGCCCAAGGTCTGTGACCCCGGAACATACACCTCTCAAAACAGACCGAGGTGCCTCGGCATGTGGGAACCTTAGTTCAAAAAAACCAGAGAGATGTGAGAGCATCCCGAAAGGTAGCCCCCGCCAGAGCTCTCTGGGAAGGTTCACCTGCGAGAAATCCTCTCGCAGGCTTACTTAACCTCGGGACGCAGAATATTTTAAAAACGCAATAAAAATTAATCATACAAATAAATGATTGCATGTCCCTGCAATTGTTTGTCTATCTGGCGCATACAACTGTCGTTTTGTTAACAATGTTAAGAGTCTCAGTACATCATGATTATAATTCTAAATATATATTGTAATATTAGAAAATTAATTTTTATAGTAGATTTTCTTTAATAAATATTTTGAATAAAATGTCAAGTTTTAATGAAACCAGACTGTAATTGGAAGTATTAATTACGTACATATGCATATGTTAAATGTATGCAAACAGTTTCATATAAATTCATTCATGAAAGTAATCAGAAACGGAGTAGTTAAATTGAGGTCGCCTGAACTTAGCCCGACTAACCGCGTTACTTTAGGGGGCGCGACTGACGGAGGGTTAAGAATCGTGTTTACTTCTTTTCGATCTGATGAATAATTATAATAAAATTATTTTTCGATCCACTTGGGCCTCTTACTACATATAATGTATTTGTCACGTTACTTTAGCAAAGATTCTATTTTATGAAATTTTCCCACTCCAAACTCGTTTTACAGATAGGTAAAAATCAACAACGAGAAGAGAAAAAATAATGAAAAATTTCATCACTGATTATCGTCCATATTGAAAAGATCTCTGTGCTAGTCCCCCACAATCCAACACTTGTCAATAAAGATTCGTAGATAATTGAATTCAAGACCCGTGCAGCTGCAGGAATGTCTGCCTACCTTCTAGACCACCGAGGCATTCTAATTAATCAGAATTAAATTCATTCCAAGACAAACTTGCACGGTATTTTAGGTGTACCCGGATAAATACTGTAGTCTTCAAATGAAGAAAAGTCTCTGTGAATTACTTCAACAAAAAAGAAAACGTCTTAAAAAGGGATCACAGTAACAATAAGTCAATATCAGTTAAATTATTTTCAAAGTAAAAGTTGTACTTCTAGTAAAACAGACATATACATGCAATTCATATACACTTGAATCCGTGTGGTGGGATATTCTTTAATAAATAAACATTTGAAACCACATACGGCATCATTTAAGTTCAGCGACATGAAAAGAGACCATTAAAATTCGGCTACATAAATAAAATAATACATTGTCCTGTAAATTTCACAGAATCGAATTGTTGTTCTTCGCGTTTCATTCATCAGGAGGTCCGAAACCGACGTCTGTGACGCTCAGTTTTTTATTCATAACGATGAAGCTGTTTCAAATTGTTGTATGGATTCGGGCGTAGGTTTTTAGGGATGCAGATCTGTTAGCCGCTGTCTATAGACACAATGGCGGATGTTACGTGATATTTTTTTTTCGTTATATTTTCACAAGAAAACGGCCAGAATTATTCAGTTTTAACTTTATTTTGTTTTTATACAGAGCAGTCCTGTGCCGTCCACAATCTATAGAATAGAATTGAAAACGTTCCGAAACCTGATTTTAAAAGCTTTGATAATGTTTCTGTTCGCTTTATAGGGGGAAAAAATATGAATGAACGACTATTCTCTGAAGCTGTAAATTACTTCCAGGTCAACTTAAATTGTCAACGACCCTTTTGAAGTAGCTAAAACTTAAAATAAAGTCCGTTCTATTAATTTTTCTTAAGTGTCATGTTTTATTATGAAAACGAAACCTTTTATTGTCTAGAGTAGTTGAGAAGACTGACTTTTGATAAACATGTGGGAGATGTAACAAGAAGTATTTAATGAAAATACAAAATTTGTTCCGGGGTCGCAGACCTTGGGCATACGGTAAGAGTTGTTCGCTATTCCCATTGGAATAGTCGGCCAGCTGCCTCCTAAACTGGTCGAGGCACGGAGAAGGGAATGCTGCGTCCCCACAGCAAACTCCTCTCCCGCTATCGGAAGGGCGTGGGACAAGTACCCAATGCCCGACCTACCCGATGCAGGTTTTTCTAAGGTTTTCCCTGCAATCCTTTAGGCGAATGCCGGGTAGGATCCTTAAACTATAGCCCGGTGGCCCTAGTTAACCCTTGGCTACCTTCCTCTACCCTTCCGCATCCCCCCTTTCAAATCCCTTCGTATGATATTAAAGGGGAGTTGCCCAAAGTGGATTACTCTCATGTAGCCTGTTGCCCTAAAAAAAAATTCTCAATGAGTAACGCGCTAAAGTAAAGTCCCATTTCCAACCAACAGCACATATTGTAGAAAATAATTTTCAGCAGAAGCTAACCCTAACGATGTTTTCATCCACCTATGAAGGACGGGAACCCAGATAGTTTGTGGACTATAAAATACAATCACCTATCAAATTCTGATTATCTAGTAGTTTTAGGCCGTCTCTGCATAACGCTAATTTATGAAATTATTTTTCAACTATACGAATTAATAAATGCAGAAACATGTGACTTTAATACGATCAATTACTTTCATGACGTACGTGTAATATTTTTGTACTGTACATTAAATTTGTGTACTTTATTTTAAACTCGAACGAATAAATTGCAGAATTTTTTGGAGGCATAATATTTTTACTTCTTTATTTTCACATGATATAGAAAACATAAACAATAACTTGTCTGCATTTTAGGCACTAAATACTGTTAATAAAACACTACATAATTTTGACAATGTCATATACACAACATATGTATTTTATAAATGCAAACATCGCATAAAAAATTGGTCAATTAAACGCTTAGAGATTGGTCGCAGATGCATCTGTAGTTACGTAGACTCGCACAATGCAAAAAAAAGGGGGCAAAACTGTTCATAAATTCTTTAAGAACGAGGAAACAGTCATGTCCATATGCAGAACTCCAGTGAACCGTTCTCAAACGATACAAGCCATTTCCTCGGCAGTTTCGTCGATTCCGGCCAACGAAATTACTCGAAAATTTCTTCCATTTCCTGGAGGTATCAGTGCGACAACATGTTTGGTACATATAGTCGGATTATTCTATATTGCAAAATTAACATTACAAAGAATATTACGACATTTACTTTAATATTTTTCAAATGAATTAATTTACATGTAATATAATGGATACATTTCACTTTTTTTATTTATAAAATAGTAGTAAGGGGTAGATAGTAAGGATTTATATGAACGTACTGATGAAGATATAATTACAACAAATGCAAACAATTAGGAAACATGTTATTAAATTTCATAATTATATTGTAATAAATCGTATTCACCAAAGAGTTATTGACTCTCGTATGCAGGAAGTCAGTGAGAATCTCAGCTCACACCTGCCTGATCGTTAATCCGTATATAACGGAAAGTGAAATCGAAAACTGGGTTACAAGCGATTCGTACTGTCAAAAAGAGCCGCCTGATTTTATCTAAGTGGTCACAAGGGTTACGTGAAACGCGGCAATGTAAATAGAATATATTTTACAGTTATTCAGAATACGGTTTTCGGATAATCGAGGTTTTCTGAGATCAGTATTTTAGGAGGAGTCATATTCACGAGGTAAGGTCTACCATGAATGACACACATTATGAGAGAATGAAAGAGAGAGAAACCTAGAGGTTAGTTTTCCACCAGTGTTCAAATCAGTTATCAAGACCGCCGTATAGCGGAAAGAAGCTGAAAACTTCCAATCGTCATCGACGTCGACGACCGCAGACACTGCAGGATTCATTCAGCCAGACTCAACTATTCTGATTAATAATTACACTTACCCTAAGATTTTTGCTCGTGTAATTTTTCTCAAAAAAAAACATTTGTTAAAATACAGTTGAATTATTTATACAATTCCATTTTTTATAAATAAAAGTAGATTCATTTCTATTGGAATATTTAGTTATTGGGAATAAGTCTTTGTGAATTTTACGTTAAACAAGTCACGGAAAGTCTCTGATTACCAATAAATGTTTTGGTAACAAGTAAGTTACTTAAAATTAACTGATTCATTACTTCTCGTATATCAAGCCATTACACACAAAATAATAAGTGTATTTAATGTTAATATCATATTAAAGTTTATAGTGAATACAATTATTATAATTGAGTCATCCGGCGGAAATAAAACGTTACGGTCCAGTAATAATTTGAAGTAAGTTTTGGTGTAATGAAAATCAATTATTTACTACCGATTCCTTTCCTTTCTTTTTGAAATACTTCACTACAACTCCACAAATCTAGAGCAAGAGTCTGTTGGCCCTTTTCCCAGAGTTTTGGCCATAAATTTACCTTCTACATCCTCCACGACACCTTGATCCTTGGATACACGTGACGTACAGTGGCTGTGGCTTAAGCAAGGCGTTGAAGGTCCAAAGTAAAAGTAGTTCGAGACATGACACTGATCATGTTCACTCGTACTTGTATAACTTGGAGGTCATTAACAAACTAGTTATTAATTTTTTAAATAAAATTTTTATCAATATTACTCTTTCTGATAAATTTTGATCTACTTTTATTTAATTACAAGTAGTATTAAATAGAAATTTATTGCAGGGCATCTCGATTAAAGATATTCCATATTACGGAGTTGAATTTCATTTATATTCTTAGATCTGCTTAAATTATACCAATTTAACATGTAAGGACAATATAATAAATTTTATTCCAAAAATATCCAATACTTGAGTCTGGAATTAATCGTTTTCTCTTTCATGTTTCTCTAGAATTGCACATTAGGTAAATTAATTAATTCTTTTAACAATTTTAATATTTTTAAATACGGGACAAATAACCGCTATCCCAATGTAATAGCTTTTGTCTAGTAAATATACGCATGAACGATTTTTTTTTCTAGGGCAACAGGCTACATTATGGTAATCCACGTAGTACAACTTCCCTTTAATAGCATAGGAAGGGATTTGAAAGGCGATATGCGGATGGGTAAAGGAAGGTAGCCCAGGGTTAACTAGGGCCCCCGGGCTATATTTTAAGGATCCTACCCGGCATTCGCCTAAAGAAATGTAGGACAAACCCTAGAAAAACCTGAAACAGGTAGGTCGGGCCTTGGGTACTTGGGTACCGATAGCAGGAGAGGAGTTTGCTGTGGGGACGCAGCATTCCCTTCTCCGCGCCTCGACCAGTTTAGGAGGCAGTTGACCGACTATTCCAATGGGAATAGCGGACAACTCTTACCGTATGCCCAAGGTCTGCGACCCCGGAACATACACCTCTCAAAACAAGCCGAGGTGCCTTGGCTTGTGGGAACCTTAATTCAAAATCAGAGAGGAAAAGGCATACCCAAATGTAGCCCCTTCGTATCTCTCCTACAAGGTTCTGCCTGCGAGAGAACATCCCTCGCAGGTATTGCCTGCAAGAGAATAGCCCTCGCAGGGGAGCCTCGCGCATGAACGATATAAGGTCTTCATTTAATATTTTCGTGTCTGTTAAATGAATGAGGGAATTCACAAATTTGGCAAAGGACAGACATAATACAGAGAAAAAGCACTACGTTTTCTCTAACATTTCATATCTCGTTAGGTGCATTAATAACTTACTCTCTATGATTCTAGAGAAAGGAAAACAAATTATTGTAAAAATCAATCAGATAGAAAAATTAATATAATTGACTTGAGTTAGTAATTTTTTTGTGCACCTGATGAGTTCTGAAATATTACAGGTATCGTTATACTTTTAATTTTTATTCTGTTTTCAGCTTGTACTTGGCAAAGTACAATTCACTAGTTTATTATTTATAATTATACACTTCAAGAAGCTTACCTGCTATGTATGCCATTAAAGGGAAATCTGATTCATATTTATATAAATATGGGTGAGATTAATTTATAAAATCAATAAATAAGATTACCTTTTATACTTTTTTATTAATAAAACTATTAAAAGGATTTAACTTGGCCCTCAAAATTGCAGTATTGTTCATGGGTGCCAATTATATGAAACATCACTACGATAAGTGAAACACCAAAAATCAAACCCCTTAACTGAAAATAGCGGAAGTTTAATGAGTGAAAGTGGAAAGAGAAGCCCCAAAGTATTAATTTTAAAATATTATATCACTTCTATATATATATATATATATATATATATATATATATAATGTAATATAGAATGAAATTTACTCACTGAAATGACCCACGCTGAGGTCGTCATAAATGTAATATACAATGATAATATCAATAATTAAAGTGATTTTGCCTCACGTTGAGGTCGCCATTAAATGTAATAAACAATTAAAGTCGTCAATTAATTAAAGTGATTTGATTGTCCACACGTTAAGGCATCAATATGTGGTTACTCAAAAATGAAAATAATTAATTATATTGAACTAATCATTGAAAATTATCTAATGAAAGGAGCATGAAATAATAACATTTATTCAATTTACTTAACAATTAGTTTATTATGCGCAACTATTTACCTTACAAAACAAATTACTTGCTGAACTTAACAACAATTGTATTACAGAAACGTCCTTTTCTCTTACCTCAGGGTCTTTATTAGGCCTTTTAAATAAAGAACAATTAATTTTACAATTCACTATTGAGAAATATTTTTAATAAACTCTCGAAATGTTATCAAATAAAACGAAATGAACTCAAAATCTGACGATATTCTGCTTTTTATTAACGTTTACAATATGAATTTTTAAATGTTTCGGCCAGCTGCCTCCTAAACAGGCCAAGGCATGGCGAGGGGTAAGCTGCGTCCCCACAGCAAACTCCTCCCCCGCTATCGGAAGGGCGTGGGACAAGTACCCAATGCCCGACCTACCCGATGCAGGTTTTTCTAAGGTTTTCCCTCCATTCCTTTAGGCGAATGCCGGGTAGAATCCTTAAAATATAGCCCGGGGGCCCTAGTTAACCCTTGGCTACCTTCCTCTACCCTTCCGCATCCCCCCTTTCAAATCCCTTCCTATGCTATTAAAGGGGAGTTGCCCTAAGTGGATTACCCTCATGTAGCCTATTGCCCTAAAAAAAAAAACCTTGCGCATCCCCCCTGTCAAATCCCTTCCTATGCTATTAAAGGGGAGTTGCCCAATGTGGATCACCCTCATGTAGCCTGTTGCCCTAAAAAAAAATTAAAAAAAATATAAAAAACTTTCACTGGCCATGTTTCCACTGAATTTACCTTGATTCACTTTGCTAAATTACGGCCGATTAACCACCGGACACAATTGTTCCAAAACTTTCGTCCTATTTATATCTGTGGACTTTACTTCAAAATTCTTCAATATCGTAGGCTAAATGTGGATTGACGCTCTCGTCTCTAATTTCCAACTGAAATAATTTTTGTTCCGTCCTCGACTGAGATCCTTCACCAACTGCTAAACTTAATTATACTGTACTCCACAATGTCTTGTGGCTGACCGACAAATTTTGATTCCTTCCGTATTCAGAAATGTTTCGTGGCTGACTGCTGATCCATCGACTTACGCGTACTAAGACCAACAATGTCTTGGACTGATTTCTCGTCCATTATTGTATCTCTGTGTGTTCGCCAGTAACAATTCAGTTCAATAATCTCTAATTATTAATTCTTTTAATTGACTTTCTATCATTACAATATATTGTTATTATTTTTTATATATTATATTATATATTATATATTATTATATTTTTTATATATTATATTATATTAATATATATATATATATATATTATATAACTTATTTTTTCTGTATTTGGCTATTTTGTATTATTATTAATCTTCAAAACAGATGTATATTTTTTATTTAATTTTTTATCTAATTATACTTATTATTACTTCTATAAGTTTTTCATTAATTTTCTTCAACTTCCTTCACATTTTATTTATGCGTTAATTTTTTAATATTTCCTTAAAATTATTCTATCTGGATACTGAAAAAAAAGGCTAAAGCGTAAGAATTCCTTGACGTATGGTTTGTTAGAATGACATGATCATGCTGTTCGACAATTAGGCCTGGGTGCTTGTAATGGAATATGTGGAGGGATCAGGGTTTCCACTCGCCAGAGCGATGTGAGCGACATGGAAGGGCATTACGAGACTTGTGTCAGACACGCGATAAAGCCACAATTAACAGCCGTGCTAAAGCGTCACCGTATCCGGCAGGACAATGGCGGAAATAGCCACTGCCTCATGGCGGAGGCGCCCGTCTGTCTCAACGTGGCTATTACCGGCAATCTCTGAAGTCTGCAGCGGGTCTGTAAAAAGTGTATTGTTGTACACTTGAAATAATTATACATAATTGTTATTACCATATATTTAATTCTCAACAATTTCAAACGTCTCTTAGAGGTGAAGTCTCCTTACCGACTCACTTTTATCGCGATTATAAATTACTCACACTTTTATATATATATATATATATTAATAAAAACTTTTAGTTAAATATAAACAAGGAAGGGAATTTAAATTAAACCAATTTTTTTAGTAGATGAAAAAACAAATTTGGTTTTCGTTGACATTTACATTTTATATTGTTAAGTAAATGCCTCAGGTTTTATGAGAATCTAATTTTCAGGGCCGCTTATAGGGGGTCTAATAAAGGCAGTGATTTGAGATTTTTACCAAATTACAAAAGCAAAAAAATGAATTTAAATTTACAATAACATAATTTCATACCTATAACAAAAACTAGTTATATAAATCTGGCAAAGTTATAGAAATCTGGCGATAAATGATATTTACGTAAAGGTTTACGGAAGAAAGCTGCTCTGGTTTGTGCACAGGTGATTATTTAATTTTATAAAACACTAATTTCATAGACTGATTTTATTAATGTGGTAATTAAAAAAACATGTAATTATTTAATGAACAAAATTTTACGACTTTCAATGTTCGGCGGCGTAAATATAAGAATTGTGTACAATAATATGGGGCCTATAATGTTTGCTTTATATGCGCATTGTCGCGAAGGCATGGCTGGACGCACGGAACTTTAGTGTGTGTTGGGAGTCGGCGGAGAATGTATCAGAATATGTTCCGAAAAACTTGAGTGTGTGTTTGGGGAGACGTACAGGATAGTCAGAAAGCAGAAAGTGTGTGTGTTGGGAATCGAGAGAGTATTTTCTGAAAAGCTGCAGTGTTTTTGTCAGAACTTGTAATTTAAAATTGCTTAGACCAAGAAAGCGAACCTGATTAAAAGTTCCTGTGACTATATTCAAGAAAATGTATAGGGGCAGCAGAGACGTAATATAGTAAAGTCCCGGGTTTATGGATTACGAGGCGACAATCTGAAGTATTTGTCCAATGTAATATTTATGCAAGCATCAAAGATTTAAAACAACGTCATAAACTGAAAAGAGCAGGACGTGTTGTGTCTGAAAAATACAACCACATTAAATTCTGTGAAACATGGCCTTTCTGTGAAGTGTTTAACAATAATGAAGTGAGGTCTAGCCCCATTCGAACAGTAAAATGGTAATGTAAACTAAAAAGAAAATGTATTATCTGTAAACCTAATTTAAATAATATTTATCGTCAGATTTCATATTTAACTAATTGTTTAAGTTAAGAATTTTTCACTTTGTAAGTTTTTAATTGTTTTGTCGTAACATTCTTTATTGGAGGCCCGATAGTCGACCCTGAAATTAAGCCGTGGCACTTTAACAACTTGTAACATAATTTTCAATGGTGATAAGAATTAGTTTTAATAAATTAACTTTGTTTTATATTTTAAATTCTGATTTTTCATTTAAAATGCTATCATTTCAACTATTAATTGTGTTCATTTAAAATCTAATTAAATTGTATTATTACAAATGTGTTCCAGTGTGGGATTTAATTTAAATAATTAAACTTGATTATCACAATATATATGCATATATATTGTAATAAACACTTTTAATTAAATATAAACAAGGAGGGGAATTGAAATTAAACCAAATTTTTTTAAAAGATAACAAAACAAATTTGTTTTTCGTTGAATTTACATTTTATATTGTTAACTATTTATTAATATTTCATTACATATTTGTAATATCTACAATATGCATATTTTTATAAATTAATTGAGGGAAAGTAATTTTAAAAAATTGGAAATAATTTTCAAGAACGTTTCCAAGTTAAGACGTTATCCGAGAATGCCAAATTTATCATTGCAATCATAATTAAAGTACTTGCATGGGTGTCAATGATACAAAACATCTACATCTATAAGAAAAAGTGAAAGAACTAAAGCTAAATCCTGACTCATACATATTGTCACAACTCGTTCGCCCAGATGCCACAGTTGCCCATACAAAATTAATTATTTATAAACAATTTATTTATCAAGCAAGGATAACTGTTCACACTCATACATATTGTCACAACTCCTTCGCCCAGATGCCACAGTTGCTCATACAAAATTAATTATTTATAAACAATTTTTTTATCGAGCAAGGATAACTGTTCACACTCATAGGCCGGCCGCACACTGCAAGCTTCGCGACGAGTCATTTTGTCGGACGACGATTCGAGGAAGAAAATACATGGGCTCCTTATGCAGGGGCGCACACCAGGCGAAACTATCGCGTCGAGACACGGCGCGACGGTCTGCGACGGTTCGAGACAGTCCGCGACCGTCGCCTCGTGACAGCCAGACACCTCGAGTCATGTTTCTTCGTGTCGGACGCTGACAGATGGAATTCTGACTCGTCGCATTGCCTGGCGAGTCAAACAGCACTGCGCATGCGCCCAGCAAATATCGGGAAACCTAACCTTGTCTTTGCCCCCAAATATTAATTTCTGTATTGGTGTTTACTTGACAAAGGAAGGCGAAAATGTATATTGATATATATATATATATATATATATATACATATTGTAATAAACAGATAATAACTAATGGCTGTGGCTAAATAAAAAATATTTATTTTAACAATTAATCAAAATTTATTCATGAATTTAAAACACAATATAAAAAATTACACAATAATATTTAGAATCTCAGGGTCTTTACTGGGTTTGATAAATGGGTGAATTGAATTTACGATAATTTATAATTACATTTAGCCTTTACTGAAGTTAATTCGTCTAAACGTCGACGAATTTTGTTGCGGATGACAATAAGATTACAAATTGAATTTAAATTAACTAACAAACCAATTAAAGAAATGAATAATTAAAGAAAAGAAATAATTGAAGAACGATCTGACGTATCTTAAAGAAATGGTTTACAAATAAATTTTAGAGTTTTTTTACTTACGGCCGACCAGGTCTCAATTTTGGGGCTTTCTGTGCACACGTTTTTGGGGATAACACTGAATTTAAATTGGTTACAAAACACTGTCGAAACTTTAGGTTCTCGCAGCTGGAAACGCCTACTCCTTCCGAATTAATGGTCAGTCAGATTATTACCAACTTCCTCTCGATGACATTGGTGACGGTCTCTTTACTTATTGAGTATTTACTGCGGCATGACTTATTAGGTTACTGTTTGTGGCTTTACTTATTGAGAAACTTTCCTGCGACCTTTACTTGATCGAATTATATGTCCAAACTTTACTCGATGAAATTCTGTGTGCCACACCACTCTTAATAAGGTTTTGGCTGCCACTTTTTACTCGATGAACATCTGCCCGCGTCTGACTTCCAACTACACTCGTCTCTCCTCGTTGACTCTACCGATTCGCTTCTCGCCGTTGACTGCTGTTCGTCTCGTAGATTTTGTACTGCGTACGTCTTAACAATGGTTCTTTGTGTCTCGCCGCCCCGCTTTGTCGCGGTGTATGCTTTATATACTCCAATAATGAGTCCTTTACTTTGCAATTATAACAATGGATTAATTACTAATTACTACAATATATATATATGAGTGTGTGTGTGTGTGTATTGAGTTGAATTCATGCTATAGATAATATTTTGTAATGAACGAAGCACGCGTATTGTTGCTAAATTAAATTGAGCTAATATGTGAAAGAAAGAGACAGTTTATATTATTATTCTGTACCTTCATTATTTATTTAAATAATATTTTGTTGCAATGACCAGTCATTCTTACACTGTTTTTACAATCAATAATATTTTCTTCACAAACATCTAATAAACTAAATGAAACTATATTGCCATGGTACGCTGCCATAGTTGGAATTAAAGAAATCCATATATCTGTTTCAAATACCATAGTCATGATTGGATCCTCTGAAAACTGTTTGAGAAGGATCAATGTCATCTTCCTCAAGTGCAAAAAGTTCTCTCTGAATTTCTGACATCGAAACGTTTGGAGCTCATCCTTGTGAAATTGAAAAATTTGTTTTCGTCCGCTCGTAATTCATTAAGAAAACCGTTTATATTTCTTTTAGTATTAATTGAGTGTACCCATAAATCTCGAGAACTTTTGCCTTCTTCCAACAACATATAACAGTAAATAATAACAGCTATTTCGTCGTCACGCTCCATCTTCACTGATATTAAATGAGTTTGGTTGCTAGATACAGCTCGAAACAGCCTGAAACCGTCTCAGACAGCTTGAAACATTTTGTCGGCGACGATTTTGCCTCGAGTCATTTTGCTTCCGACGTTTTGACTCGAGTCATTTTGCTACAGACAGCTTGCGACGTTTTGACTCGAGACAAATTGTCGCCGACAGTTTCGTCGCTTCCAGTGTTACATATTGTCACAACTCCTTCGCCCAGATGCCACAGTTGCCCATACAAAAATAATTATTTATAAACAATTTATTTATCGAGCAAGGATAACTGTTCATTTCTACAGGGCGTGGTAATCTAATAGTGATTTTATTTGTTTTTATTGTTTCATTTCCCTCCTTGTAGTCACTACGGGAACCAGTATTGCAGACGAAACAACAAACACCCCTAACGGCGAAGTCCCAAGCCACTCTGTCTCTCTCCACATGCAGACTGCGTATCAACAATCACCTTTCTCAGCGCGCGAATGTTTCTCATTGTGACCAATTGTCAAACCAACAGAAACTATCCAAAAATATTTACAACGATCCGATGGTTATGTTAGTATATATGTTTATGTATAATTTATATCAATAAAAACTCTAACACTTGGCCATGTTCACATATATTAATAAATCCAGAGACTCTATTATACTTAAATGGATGTCAGAATAATATCAAGAAATGTTGGTTGGAATGATCAGTTGTTAATAAACCATACAACGCATACGCATTATTTTTCGTTACTTAACTGAAAAGTATTCCAGGGTGTTGTTGCCTAGGATTTCAGAAGTAGAATGTTCCATTATTTATTTTAATTTAATTTTGTAACATGAAAACTACTTAACTTAGGCCTTTCCGAAGTATTGATTTAAGAATAGTTTCACTCCGTTACTCAACCAGGTCAATTATTTTTTTATTAAAACTCTGCTTTTCTACAAAATTCATTTCCAGCGTCGTCGCGGGCAGAGAGAAATTTCGGAGAAACTTGTTGACGGCGGGGATAAATTTCGCAGAAACGTTGAGTTTTAATAAACAGTTGACCCGTTTCTTATAACGAGAATCTTTTGTTACACTATTATTACTCTCGAAGAGTCATTAGTAAACTTAAATAAGTTATGAATTAATTAAAAGCTTCTGGATGTAAAATGCAAAATGTCTTAATCTCAATATTATCAAAGAACTTCTGAAAAGTTTGATTATTTTAATGGTTGTGTCGGTTCCTCTGCTAGAACTCCACAAATATCCATGCGTTGTAGTTGACTCACTAGACTTTATAAACAACTCGAGCAACAATTTAACAATTCTAACAGATTACATAAAAACACAGAGAATAGTTGATACTTTTTTGTTTTAAATTGTAATTGCGACACTGAACTAACTTCTCTGCGACGTGGCATGTCCCGCACTCCCGGGACTCACTGGGAGTTCGCGCGCCAAATTCAAATAAACCCCGTGTAATCCGCCACAGTTGTCGGTTAAATAATGTACACTTCTCGTTAAAAAATGCAGCGGCCGTTCCTGAATGCAGCAAGCAATACACCTTTGGTACGTAGGGCATAATCGACGATAATGCGCTGTGAAAAAACCTGTGTGCATAACCTTGAATTCACTTTTCAAATTCAAATAAGTATTTGGCTTTTGAGTACTTGCTTTAAATATATTCATCACAAATAATTAGAAACTGTTACATTAATATTAACAAATATTGTATTTAAGAAAAACAGTGAATTACGTGTTTCTAACTGGACAATATCCCAAATGGTAACAGTTTAACGGTCAAATAACAGGCCGTTATTATAGTTTCATGCTTTAAAGCTACGTGGAGTCAGCCATATGCTCACAGATTAAATTTTGTTATGGCAGGTCTCCCAGTCTCCACGAAAAATCATATATTTGCTCTTCAGGCTTTTCCGAGAAAATATATGAATCAATCTGGTCATTGAAAGGCAAGAGAAATACTTTTTAAATAACATGTCTGTCAAGATGAAAATTCGTTATGAGTTTAAAGGATAGAAATAAAGACTAGTTTCCTGCTAAATAATGTTTCATTTTAAAATAAAAAAATACACTTGTACAAATTATTTTTGTGAGCCTGGGAATTTTTTTTTTTGGGGGGGGGGGTCAACAGACTACATGAGGGTAATCCACGTTGGTCGACTCCCCTTTAATAGCATTGAAAGGGATTTTGAAAGGGGGGATGCGGAAGGGTTGAGGGAGGTAGCGAAGGGTTAACTAGGGCTCCAGGGCTATATTTTAAGGATCCTACCCGGCATTCGCCTAAAGAAATGTAGGACAAACCCTAAAAGGTATTTCCTGCGAGAGAATAGCCCTCGCAGGCCCACCTGGATCCAAGTAACTGCCTGCTTTTTCTTCTTCTTCTTCTTTTTTATTAGGGCTACAGACTACATGAGGGTAATCCACGTTGGGAAACTCCCGTTTAATAGCATAGGAAGGGATTTGAAAGGGGGGATGCGGAAGGCGTGAATGTTGTGTTGTATAACGTTTCATGTTATGACTGCGATGTTTGGAATCTTACACATCAAGATAATTTCAACTGGGCCAACGCTGTCCCGTATGTCGAAATATTTTGGAAAATATTAATTCTTTGAATTACAAAACAAATCATAGTGTGAAAGCGATTCAATAAGTTGTTTGACGTCCATTTACAGTTTCCGTTCGTGTTGGATGTGACTGTCTAAACATTCCAAATGAGGATGTAAGAAGAAATTTATGACACCACCTGACCAAGCTTGTCAGTACAATGGTTTAGCTGGCCTTCATGAATATTTTTGTTGCAAAAAAAATTAATCAACCTGTACGAATTAGCTTCTCATATTATATGCTGCCAAATACCAGACAAGCCTTTACCATTTTTAAAACAACTTATGTTCGTATCTTACGTTTAATATTTTTCCTGTGGAACATGCAAATACGTTATTTGTAACTTGATGCTTTTTCAAATACAGAACTGTTGTCACAAAATCCTTCAGCGTGTTCACCATTGATAAATGACATTTTGTTTCGTTATTTTATTTATATTGCTCAAATAAATTATAATATAGAATGTAAAACAAATTACATTTTCATCAGTAAATATAATAATTAACTCAGCATGAATTTTTGTTCAGTCCGTAACGAACATGAAAAAAACGCACTCTGAATTTAATTAAATACTTTAATTAGCATTTCAGCAATAATTTTATTTGGTTAATTAATTAGCCATCTGAGCGGAGGAGAGAATTATTGAAAGCTGGTTGCATAGATTAATTACTTTCGCGGACTCGATATTCTGCCTGGGGTCCAATTAGCTCACGCAGTTTATTAGTGCTATAATACAGCTTTGCTCAAAAGGTTTCATCCACATGCGCCTCAGAACCAAATCACCAATGTATTTAAGGTCAACGCAGTTTTACGGACTGAAGTATCAATTAAATTATATATTGTATATAAATATAATGTGGTATTCAATTTAAAGATCAAGCAAAAAACCACGTAGCGTCCAATTAATGCGATAAGTAAATTAAACATAAATTAAATATTTTATACAATTATTTTTAAATACAAAACGTTTATTACAAATTTATATTTAGTTTGATTTTGTATAAAACTTTTACATAAATGCCACAGCTTTATTGCAATTCTTGAAACCTTCAGGGTGACTTATCGGGCCTCTAACAGTTAAAGTAACCCGCAATTATAACCGAATTAAAGAACAACAAAATGTTACAAAATAATGAATTAAATTTACAAGAGAAATGGTAACATAGGAAAAATATATAAAAATCTGAAAAAGTTTGACGAAATTTTAAGAAATCTAAAAAATCTGAAGAAGTTTAAAGAAATCTGACGGTATGTAATTTTATACTAGATTAACAATGAAAATTTCATCAGAGCAGCTCTCATATCACTACTTATCCACTTCACCAATAATTTAAAATGATTTTACTTAACATGCCAGGGTATTTCACTGTTCACAACCTAAATCAGCACAATAATTTGTGTTTTTATTTATTTGCCAAATAATATCCAAATAATAAGATAAATGCTGGTCTTAGACTAAAATAAAATAAAAAAGTCCAAATGTAGCTACATGGAAAACGTCTAATAATAATTTCGAGGAACGTTCATCGATATTACAATAATAAAAATAATACATTTATTGGCATGGCTTTTTTTAAAAAATAATTTAATTATTAATATCCTTAGTTTCTATTAACGTATGACTACTCGTGTATTCATGTTTCACTTTAAACGAGTTTCATAATTATTTTTTTCTCAAGATTACAATGAAAAAGTGATTTATAAAGAAATATATTTGACGAAGTCAATATTATGATACTTGTATAATTACATGTATAAAAATCAAATCGTTTATGGAAAAACAACGTTTTTCTTTCTTCACTCTCGTCACATTTGTGGCATTTATGGTGGTCCATTGGATTGGCTACGTGGTCGGCGCGGTCTTCTCTTTCTTCCGGATTGAGGAGTCGTCGGCGAAGATTGATTCTAGTGGACTTAGCAGTTTTGTTCCGATTGATGCTTGTGGCCCTGGGCTGAGATGTGGGACACTGGATTTTGCTGCTTTCAGACTGATCTCTCTGTGCATTCTCTATCCTATACGTTATATCCTCAGTAATGTCAGGGATAGAAATTTACGCCTTCCTGTCTCAAAACCGTCTCGACAACTCTGTTCCGTTTAACAAATCATAATGTTGCACAAACCCTGACCTCGATATACTTATATATTTTTTATATTATATTTATATCAAACCTGTCCATAAGTGTTTTACAAAAACTTACCAACAGCTCGAAACGTAACACAATATTAAATATCACAAGTTTTATCAATATTTTTCAGACTTTTATCTGTTATAAAGGTAAATGTTCTTACAATTTAACATACGACGTTAAATATACAAAAAATATTATTCATATTTATGTCGCTCCCCTTAACAGACATTGTACTTAAACAATAAAAATATGATCCATCGTATCATTCCATCCAACTTTGTTGTGTCTCTGACCTCCAATATTGAACAAATTATTATGAGAAATAAGTAACCCAGATTTACTTACTATTAAAGGATCAGGATGAAATAGTCTCGATTAAGGATAGCACAAAGTTTCCCGGGTTCAGTCGAGGTTTTTCTTTCCATTCTATTCCTTTAATTCTGTTTCATAGTCTTTAGTTCTGAGTTTCTATTGAAATATTTTTTTCTATTTTTGAATTAAATAATTTCACCTATTATTAATTTACACACAATATGCATTCATCATCGAAGTTTTAAATTAGGTCATGAAGAATGTGATTTAATAAATTGTAGGTGAGTCTATACAATGGATTTAGAACGCTCTCACTTGAAGATGAGTCGGCCAAGGTAGCTCAGATGGTAGAGGAAACATGGAATAAATAAGGTCCTGGTTCTATTTCTAGTCCAGACGAGATTTTCCCATCCTGTTCTTTTAATTAATTTTCATAGCCTTTAGTGCTGAGCTTCGATTGAATGCATTTATTCTCTTTTTCAGTCTAATTCGTATGTGATAATTTATATAATTATCTAAATGTATCAGAAATGAAGCCAACGGAAGTTGTAGAATATTTTTTGGAGGATCCTTTCCCGCTTTGCATCCTAGCTTATGGTAATATTAGGATTTATAATATATTTGGTTTCAATAATTATTGACAATAGATTTAGCTTTTATCTACTCCTAAATAATGGAACCTCGGTCAAATAAATAATATATTTCATATTGTTAACTAACATAAACCTCACTTTTAAATAATCAATTAATATATCGTAAGATATTTAAAAATTATCATGATCGTTTTTAATTTTGAACTAATTAATCTCCAAGAAATTTATGCTAGACTTCTACTCCCAACAAGGACATGTTAATTATCTAGAAACATGTAACACAATGCTTTAAATGGAATATTGAAGACCAATCAGAGATAGCGGCTGGTAGCATTTAGATTTTCTGTTGTGCCAAGAGATGGATACTCATGTTCTGAGAGCTCTTCATTATGGTTCAATGTGTTTAATATCGAATTACTAGTTGTGTGTTTCCGCAGTATATCAAATGTTACGCACTCGTAAGTTCCCATTTCCTATAGGGAATCGTTCAACTTCCAGTTCTATTTGGCACTGGGTTGAGCACATGCGAATCATGAATCTCTTCAGAAACGTTTCTGGCAAGTATCACAAATAAGCCTAGAAAACTTTCAATCAGATATAGAATTTTATGTGGCGAGGAATTTGCTATACGTCGTAATAAAATAGTAACGCTTTTCAACTTTAAGTTCAATAATAGAAAAAATTAGCCATTTTTATAAAATAGTATATAATAAACACTTTTAGTTGAAAGGACAGTAAATGCGGGTACGTATGTAATTTAATAAATATTTCAATTTTCTCTATATACAGAAATTTTATTATGCAACAACTCTCGCCATAAAAACAAAGATAACTCACTCTAAACAAAGACAAAACAAATACAAATATATAGATCTTCCTTATTATTATTATTCCATTGTAAATGTTATAAGTTTTATTACTAGCTGAGTGCCGGCGTTGGCCGGGTATTTATTTCAGTTAGCCCGGAGTTTGAATTGAATCCACACTAATCTCTTAAAATCCCCACTCTCAATCAATACTAAACGACTAATCTATCTCTCCCTAATCCAACCCATCTGGTCCTACACCTGCCCTTTTTGTGGATCCACCGCCAAAATTTCCACTCACAAAAGCTCCAAATTACCCAAAACAAAATCCTTTGGTCTATTACTAATGTTCCGAGTTTACTAAGAACCTCTAAAATTCACAACGACATACAAATCCCTGCCATCAACACAATAATCAACAAATCCATATCCTCCCTAATCAAATGTACCTTAAGTCACCCAAATACAACCACTTTCAAACCACCATCTGAAACGGAAACTCCCAATAGACTTCTACTCACCCGCCAACCCGCAGGAACTTCCTGACAAATACTCTTCCCCACAGCCCCAACATAACCTTCCCTATTCAATTCTCTACTCAACACCCCAAATCTTTACAGTAATCACCAAACACCCATCTCATCTTCCATCCCAAAATCCTCAGAACAACAAATCAAGAAGTGATGAGCTGGAAAGTCACTGCACTCTACACCAACTCAAGCCACCATGTGAATTATTTACTATATTTATTTTAAATACTTGTAAATTTATGAACAAAACTGTACAATCCAAAGATAAAAGTTTTTAAGAATGAATAAAAAACTAACATCTTGGTAAACATTAAATTTAAGCAGTATCAATAGTGCCAGTGTTTGGACATTTGTGGCTACTTTCAATCAGAGAGCAACGCAACTGTTTCAAAAAGATTACATCGCAGATGACGTCATCATAGCGTTGCGTAGTAACGGATATAAAGTAACTAACATCTGAACAGAGATGCTCGTCCGACCGAATCAAAACTTGTACTTGGGAGCTATAAAGTTATTTTAATAAATATTTAATAGTTGGAGTTCGACTTATTATTCATTTTATGATGTTAACCTCCACACACTTACCTATTTTCGATCACATCCCCAATCCCCAACCTAACCCCTCGGCATATAACTTCAAAGAAACCAGGATGATGACTGATGGTATTCCGAAATTCTCCTACTACATAAAATAAACGTGTATAAAAATCAAGACGAATTAAAACAATAAAAAATACTCGATAACTTAAAACTCTTCTCTGTTCTTTAAAGAAGTAAAGAAATACAACCTTTAGCTAATTTTCAGTTGCATTTGAATGGGACGTTTGTGGCGGAGGGTGTGGAGATTAAAAAGCAAAGCTAAGTGGATTAGCGTATTGAGAAGAACTGATTGGCAGTGAGAGATAGTAATTGGATTATGATCCAACATTACAAAATTGTCTGAGATCATTTTTGGTGCGTGATGTAGATCTGGAATCTCCTGACAGAGAATCCTGAAGGTAACCTATGAATGGAGAATTAGTTTTACGGAATCTCATACACAATAAGAATTCAATAAAAGAATTATATAGGGAAATACAGTGATTTTGTTTTACATATAACAGAAGTTATAGTAGTTTAAGAGTCACTATGCAAATCTCAGACAGAGGGATCAGATATATGGATAAAAAAAGATGATATTTTATTCATTTAAGTCACCAAATTAATCATAAATCATAAATGATAAACTAACAAACATTATAGATATAGAGGATTTCCTGGAAACAATTAATTATGTTTATTTACTGACGTGCAATTAATTACTTATAATCTAAAGCGACAAAATGTTGAAATGCTAAGTTTACAATACAATTTAAACACATTAATGATCTGTGATAATGATAAGGTACATAATTAAAATGTGTTCTACTTATAAATAATCCTTGGTGACTACGTTATTGATTAAAATTTCACAACTTTTATGTACAAGTAAGCTTTTTCACTGTTGTCTCATTTTTATCAATATATTAATATAATTATTATGTTATTGTTGCAATAAAGTTTGAGGCTGACTCGTAGCTGATACTATGTAAAACAGAATCGATTCAAGCCGATAAATGATGATAGAAATTATTACTGTACTTAAATAATTTCTTTGAGTAGATACTCAATACAATTGGCCGTAAAATATCCCTTATTTCGTTGAAAATTACTATTTTGTAATTATTAAAGCTATATTATCAGGAGACATCAGAAGACTGAAATTTTATTTCATAAGTTAAAAACCAACCTCACACGATTAAATTACATCGGAAAATATTCACTCTTGTAATGGATTTGTAACTTGGTGCATTTGTTACGGTTTTCATTGCGCGCTCAAAGGCCAGTCCCAATGTAAATGGAAAGCAGCGCATCCTCATTTGCCCGTTCCACGAAATAGCGCAGCCAATTACGTGGCTGGACAATCAAGCAGCCAGCAACCCATCATGGACCACTCTTTCAACTTTAATAGCCGAATCTCACTACCTCACTGTTCCTCCGGCACCGCTTCTGTTTAAGAAAGGAATCCTTGCATTTAAAACTCAAGGTTTGGCAGGACGATAGTTGCTAGTAAACACACTGGGGATTCTATGATACATTTCATAAATATTATATGAATCACAAGACGAAATCTGATTCTTAGACGTTTTTGAAGGTTGTGAAAACGAGGTGGTATTAAAGACGGAAATAATGTTAACACAACATATATATTTACAAAATGGAGGGAATTTTTCTTTTGGTAACAGAAACTGCGGTGGTAGACTGTTAGAATGTGAGGTAATTTCCAAACTAACGATAGGCACAATTAAATTTTCCTGGGAAAATATTATTGCATGTGTAGATATACTACTGCAATAAGACAATACATTAACAAGTACTCTTATATCATGATCAGTTCATAATATCTATACCATCAGTAATATAATATGTATTAAATGATAATGGCAAACGATGCTGAAAGCTCAAAATAAAGCAGACATAATAAAAATTGTGAATTAAAACGTTATTTTCCTCCAGTATGTAAAAAAAGTAGGGTTTAGAGATAATTATTTATTTTATTTTAATTTACTCGGCTGTTTCATTGCGAATTTCAAGAATTTATGAAACACAGTACATAATAAACATTTAAAAATTAATTAATTATAATAAATTAAATTAGCACAGAAAAATGAACTCAAGTATTTATAGAAAATATAATTAAAACCATTTAATATAAATAACTACTCAAAATATATCATGAATTAAAAACTTTTTTCGTCATGGCTATTACATCTAATGTATAACAGAGCGAAATCTAGTCGATACTTCAATTGCAAAACACATATTTAATTTGGCGTTAATTCATTTTGAACTTCGGAGGTAACAAATTCTATTCGTGGCGTGTGTGATGATCGCCGTTGGCCGTTTGCGGGTTCTTCGTATCTGATCTTACGGCTGCAAAGGAGGAATCCGACATTAGCTTCGCTTCGCTGACGTAAATAAATATTTTACCTCGCCGTAATTTGCCCGTTCCACTATCAACTTGCGACTCTAGTAGTTAACCGTCTTCAGTATTTATAACTTTACTTTTCTCTCTATCTTCAAACTTCTGATACTTTCCGCCGAAAGGACCTCTATTACTTTCTAGTTTCTATAAAACTCTTCTACGTTCTCTAGTGTCTGAATCTCTCAGGTCTTCTCGGTTTATTTAACGAATTATTTTTTTCACTATACTCCTTGCATTATTAAACACCTACACACGTATGAAAATGAAGGAATGGTTATGTTCAAGAACGTATACATGTACAATGTTATTGATTTCAATAATGGTGTCAACGTTCAACCACAAAATTAAAACCTTTAACAGCTTACGTAAACTAATTAGATATTAAAGCGAATGTATTAAATGATATGAAACATTTTATATTTTATACCATACTAGCTGCATTCCCGGAATGGACCAGATTGTCATATATCAATAACCCCCGATATGACTCCAATTTTGGTTGCCTTTGCGTTATTTTTATGTAATGCACCTGGACCCCTACTCCGAAATTTTCTCAACTCCCAATTTTACACAGATAACATGTAGAGAAATATTATGAATCTCATTCACCCCCAAAAATATTTATTCGACGTAAACATCGGCCGGTTAACATGTTTGAAAATATCTATCCCCGCAAAGTTCCTCCCACCCCCGCGCATTGCCCAGGTTATCATTATTAAGCTCAGCGACATTCACATTCCCGGATTTGACTCCAATCTCCGTTGTTTTTTCGCTAATTTTATATAACGCCCCTCCACTCCGACCAATAAGTGTGCTCCCCTTCTATGCCGAAAGGGGTACGCAAACAACAGCCGTAGAAAAACCTTCATTCTAAGTAACCCACAAAAATATTTATTAATCGCAAATATAGGCCGTGTTTGCATGTGTAAAAATTTACACCTGCGTCCATCCCCGCCCCTGACGGTTAAATTTCAAGTTGAATGTCAAAATTAAACTCAGCGACATCAATAACCCTGGATTTGACTCCAATCTCAGTTTTATTCGTGTTATTTTCATGAAACACCTCTCCACCCCCACCCCTAAGTATGCTCCTTTTCCATGCTGAAATGGGTTAAAATTGTACACACAAAACATCCGTAGAAACGCTATCAATCTCTTTGAATTTATTCAACTTAAATATCGACCGATTTAACCTGTTTTAATATTTCCACCTCCGTCCACCGACGCTCATGGAGGTGGTAGATGTGTCTGATCCTGACAGTGTTTGTTTTCTGGTCGCAAAGAACACGTGTTCTAAATTTAAGAATTGAAATATGCTTTCAAGAAACTACATAAAATTTTATGTTAACAAGTCGTCAAAGTGAGACATTATAAGTAAAATGTTCTGTTTATTTTTTTTTGCTTAATCTTAGAGAGGTGCGTACAATTGAAGCACTGTGAGGATTATTCATACATTGATTTAATTACATCGGAAGTCATTAACGGCTCATTATGGTTACTCGATTTTCCTTGTCAGGGGACTAATTGAAGAGAGGTTGTCTCACGCACCCAAACATCCATGCCCTCGCTTGGATTCGAACCCGGGACCTCTGTGATGTGTGACAGTCACGCCGGCCTCTAAACCACAAGAGGTTTGTCTTTACGTATTGACAATGCTTAAAACGTAGCATTAGAAAAGTTTTCTAAGACAGACATTAGGAAATAAAAAAATTCTCGTCTAGAATATTGTGTAATTAATCTATTATTTGAACTCTGAAAAACCTCTGCCGTTGATTAATTTTAAGGAATGTTTCTAAAACTTTTATAAATTATACTGTTAACAAAATATCTAAGAAAGACAATTGAAGTAGACACTTTCCGTATATTATTTTTTAATCTATTAATTGCACTTATTATTTACTCAGATATAGCTGTATAGATATTTATAAAGGGCTCGGCGTAGGTCATGATCAGAAAAATTGCGCTGTGTTGAGTCCACCGAGTATCAAATTTCAGGTAATAACGTCGCTAGGTGTGACGCATAAGTGCAAGGGTATGTTTTAAATAAATTTATCGTTAAATGTCCATTATTATCATATATTGGGGAATTCTGACACAGCCCATTCACTTGGTTGTAGGACATCTTCCGATGTTGTCTCACTCTGTCCCACAACTTCTCGCGATGAACAGCGTCTCAACTGTCGCCAGCAGTCCACGGCTCAACAGAAGACACGTCTCTTATATTGAATTTATAATGACTGTCTTTTATAACCGTTCCGTTCTCAACTGCTTGAGGTTTATTCAAGATCAAATCTATAACTCTTGATTTCTTATGCTACCCCCACGCAAATAAACAATTCCCTAAATCAGCAATTACTTTTAGTTGGGGAAGACAAACGTAATTATCTTCTATACGCAACGTCCTGAATGTTCAAAAAAGAAAAAAATATGATTGGAGCCAAACCTATCCTGAACACTTGTGTCAATAAGGGTCAGCTTAACCTCAAAGTGTTTTACAGCGGTGTTATTCCGTTTACCCGATACAATTCCTCTTCTCCTAAATACGAAAATTGCAGCTGTCGCAATGTGAACTCAATTGCGCCGCTAATTGCGCAATTTTCTCCAGTTCACGCCAAATTAATCCTTTGCGAATTCTATCGTTCATTGATTAAAAGTTTTAGTTGCCGTTACACACATTTCCTTTCTCCTAAACGTAACATTTTTGTTATTTTCCCGCGTGTTGTTAATTTAGGTGTTTATCTAATGTCCCTATGGCTTCAGTTGAATAAGTTACGCGGATCATAAAATGTATCTTTTCTTTTACATATATCTTTTTTTAAAATACACATGAAAGACTTCACTGCACGTTAGAACTGAAGTTTCAATATAAAATGATAAATATGTTTCACGTTGTAAAACATATATTTTAAATGTAAGGGAATTCTATTTCTAGGGAAAATAATAAGTCTCAAAATAATTTTATGAATATAACTAAGATAGCTACCACATCTGAGCGAAAAATCAATTTTGTACATTTTATTTTTTTTATCAGGTAATTGCAATCAGATAACCTCTATAATGTATGTATAGCAGTTGTCTCACTTTAATGCGAAACTTTTAATGTCTTCATGTCCAAGGTAAATTAACCAGTTGGATTGTCTCTGACCGTACATCACCGAAGGCAACACTTCTCTCACGCAAGTAATGGAGCGAGTAGCGAACATAAAACTTTACAGAGGAAGTTATATAAATCTTTGTGCCAGAACGATAAGACCTTCCTATAGACAATCCCTCATTTGTCAGAGGAAGCTAGGGAGACAGTTCTGGTTGGCAAATATATTTTCTTCCAGAGGGACTTAGAGCAGAGGCAGAAGGAGGTTCATTATCAGTTACCATTTGCATCTGAATAAAGGCTTCGTAAGGTTTGTGTACACAAAGATAGGCGTTTGATTAATTTATGAACCCTCATTAACACAACTATTATTCAATATTTTATTTAAAGTACATGTTGGTAATAAATCTTCCAAATTAAATTACGAAAATATTGAAACAAAGCTATAATTATGCCTCAAGAATAAATGGCTTTTCATATAATATTGACTATATTAAAATGTATAACTATATCCGTACGAATAAGAACTTGTTCAAATACACATAAAATAAAAATTATTAACTAAATTTATTAATATTACAAACATTAATAAATAGTGTTATTCTTGCAGGCGTGAAAATTTTATAAACATATGCAATGAATTTCTTTTTTGTTATTGTTCAGAAGAATACAGACACTGTTTACGGTTATTTAAATAGAACTGTCGATTTATTTACGGAACATTTGCGTCTATATTTCTCTTTCCTCTATAATTATTGGTATTAGTATAGTTGGTATTTATAACTTAACAAAAATCTGTTGATGCATTAATAATGAATGTATTATACAATAACAAAATGGAACCAACTTAATTTATTAATAGTTATTACCTGCTACCTATAAAATTATATTTTGAATGATTCTTGTTGGACATAAATATTACCATCGTGAATAATAATATTTGAATCTCTTAAAGGATAATTCAAATAGTAGTTGTTTTATCATATAATAAATCAAATTATAATGAATAAGAATGATAGCCAATACAGACAAAAAAGGGGTAATATAAATACCACACAACGTTTCTGGGATCCTTGTCCCTTTCGTCATGTACTAAGAAGAGCCTAGAGAAACACAACTGCACTAGTAAGTTGACAACACTCAAAAGCGACGAAAAGGCAACGACAATGGGAGAGCCGCAGGGTTGGCGTAACAATAAGGGAGCAACGACAACGGGAAAACCAGAGGTTTAACTTAATAATAAGGGATCATAGCAGTTATTGACTTTTTAAATTATAGTTATTTAAAATTGATACAATTAAAAGTGATCATAAAAGTCTATCCCGGACTCGGTGGATCCTGATTTTTAATGTAATAGTTTGAAGCGGACTTAAATTTGTCAGAATAAGAAACAATTACAATTGTATCAAAGTAAATTGCAAGAACGATCGGGCTATTTATTTTATGAGAAGCTAATAATTACGAGATGTCTGATAGAGCTTTTATAAAATGTTCTAATCTTCTGTGTTATTAGAGAAGGAAGGATTATTTTTTGGCCGAAATAAGGACGTTGATATATTTTTCTGAACCAGAAATAAGGGAAGTCTGAGATTGAGATAAATTGACAGCGTTTTAGACGTTCGGAAAATAATGATGAAAGAATGACGGGGAGTGAAGATTAAAGATGAAAAAGTCTTTTCGAACATTAAATGAGAATGATGTAGTGTTGAGGTGACAGTCAAATAAGTTGTAGTAATTGTTGATTTATGACTTTATTTTAACAACGTCCAAAATAATTTTCATTTAGGTTGACGAAAGATGCTTATATACACGATATTTTATAATTATAAAAATAATAATATGTAGATGTGTGTGTGTGTGTATGTAATAAAAATTGGATAATTGAGCAAGATCCTTCAATACTATTAAATTTTTCTACAAATACTTTCTGTGCTTGGAGCTGATATTTTTCCTCATTTATCTATGTTATTGTATTGAATAATTTTTTTATCATCATTAGAGATTCTTGTCACTCATAGATAATTCTGTCCTGTTGCATCGCATCATACTTAAAAATTGGCTAGAAAGTTACTTCCTTTTTATAGGGGTATGTACCGTAATTATGTGATTTAGGAGTTAACCTTGTAAATCTATTACAATATTCCGAGTGAAACTATTCTTTCCTTTTCGATAACGCTTTGTTTTAATGCCGAGTGTTTACTAACTGTTTCTAAAAGTTTTGGGAAGCAGGAGTAAAAATATTTATTCTTTACCGTGTCTGTCCCTCATGTAGTAAAAGTCCAGAATAAAGAGTGCTTAGCTAAGCATCAGGCCTAAGGCCATGTTAAGTTATTTATTTTCATCATGGGGAAAATTTTAATTTTAAGGACATTACAAGGAATATTAAAATTCCCAATTGCAAAAATATTGTCGCTAATGTCACTTTTAAATGCTCAAGTCAGTTATATTTACGTTATATAAAAGTAACAAAATATCACCGGGACCTAATTAATGTTTAATTTTTAAGACATAATTATTTTTTGTTTGGCTAAATAAATTCTTTTAAAGTGGAATTAACGTTACGCACGTTGCTGAATATATATTTTTTCTTGGGGTAACAGGCTACATGAGCGTAATCCACATAGTGGCAACTCCTCTTTAATAGCATAGGAAGGGATTTGAAAGGGGGGATGTGGAAGGGTAGAGGAAGGTAGCCAAGGGTTAACTATGGCCCCCGGGCTATGGTTTAAGGATCCTACTCGGCAATTCGCCTAAAAGCGATGCAGGGAAAACCGTAAAAAAATCTGCATCAGGTAGGTCGGGCATTTAGTACTTGTCCCACGCCATTCCTATGGCGGGAGAGGGGTTTGCTGTGGGGTCGCAGCATTCCCCTCGCCGTGCCGGTTTAGGAGGCAGCTGGCCGACTATACCAATAGGAATAGCGGACAACTCTTACCGTATGCCCAAGGTCTGCGACCCTGGAACAGACACCTCTCAAAACAGGCCTAGGTGCCTCGGCATGTGGGAAGCTTAGTTTAAAAAAAACAGAGAGATGTGAAGGCATCCCCAAAGGTAGCCTCCGCCAGAGCTCTCTGGGAAGGTTCACCTGAGAGAGAATTGTCCCGCAAGTGAACCTTCCCCTGTTGAATATTTGAAACTTAAGTTATGTTGCCTGTTTTGAGAGGTGTATGTTCCGGGGTCGCAGACCTTGGGCATACGGTAAGAGTTGTCCGCTATTCCTATTGGAATAGTCGGCCAGCTGCCTCCTAAACTGGTCGAGGCACGGAGAAGGGAATGCTGCGTCCTCTCCCGCTATCGGAAGGGCGTGGGACAAGTACCCAATGCCCGACCTACCTGATGCAGGTTTTTCTAGGGTTTTCCTGCATTTCTTTAGGCGAATGCCGGGTAGGATCCTTAAACCATAGCCCAGGGGCCCTAGTAACCCTTGGATACCTTCCTCTACCCTTCCGCATCCCCCCTTTCAAATCCCTTTCCTATGCTATAAGAGAGGAGTTGCCACTGTGTGGATTACCTTATACATAGCCTATCTTTTTTTTTTTAGGGCAACAGGCTACATGAGGGTGATCCACATTGGGCAACTCCCCTTTAATAGCATAGGAAGGGATTAGAAAGGGGGGATGCGGAAGGGTAGAGGAAGGTAGCCAAGGGTTACTAGGGCCCCCGGGCTATGGTTTAAGGATCCTACCCGGCATTCGCCTAAAGAAATGCAGGGAAAACCCTAGGAAAACCTGCATCGGGTAGGTCGGGCATTTGGTACTTGTCCCACGCCCTTCCGATGACGGGAGAGGAGTTTGCTGTGGGGACGCAGCTTACCCCTCGCCATGCCTTGGCCTGTTTAGGAGGCAGCTGGCTGACTATTCCAATAGGAATAGCGGACAACTCTTGCCATATGCCCAAGGTCTGCGACCCCGGAACATACACCTCTCAAAACAGACGGAGGTGCCTCGGCATATGGGAACCTTAGTTCAAAAAAACCAGAGAGATGTGAGAGCATCCCCAAAGGTAGCCCCCGCCAGAGCTCTCTGGGAAGGTTCCATCACATAGCCTATCTACACACACAAAAAATTAATATTAAACAACATTCCTTAGCCACTACGAGAGATAAACTAATTTTTAGGCATCGTATGCTTTAATATCAGCAGACTGACAAAGATAGAAATACGAGAAGTAAGCAGGGTTTAAGTAAGCGCAAAAAACAATAAACAAATGGTGTGAATTGTCTGACAAAAATTATGGAGGCCGTCGATTGAGATTTTACATTTATATTACACGTGGAAGGTACATTTATATTAAGGTGGGATTTATTTATTAATCAAATGAATATAAAACCATTTTCGTATTTTTTGCCGAGGAAAATGAGAGAAATAAAATCGTTTTGATGAAGACATTATAACAAAATACCGATAAACTCATAGAACTAAAGAGTGAACCTGTAATTCGATTTATATAGAGTGAAAATAAATAAAATGATAAGATTTCCATACGACGATCATTTGATATAAATAAAAATTAATATTTCTCATACACCTTAAGGAACAGCTTATTTCCAAACTTCATTTCGCATTTATGGCCTCCGCGATTGGAAAGAAGATATTTCTGTCGAAGTTTTGAAGATATATTATTGAGTGTCCAGGGACGCCCAACATGTTAAAAAATTTAAAATACATTTTTCCATAATAATATTTAAAACAATCCGAGTAAAACTTTTTTCTCACGATATGCGGCATACATTTCAAATTATCAATAGTTATAACAAATACCTATTATAAACTGCAAACTTTGAAAATGTTTGTGGAAGTAAATAGTATTATACTTTTCTCGTCTATTTATTTAGAAGATATGACTATACGAAAGAAAACAAAATACATTGAGTTGAGTGCATTTAAAGTCATTTGGAAGGATGTTTTATAAGCTTTTACAACCTGGATTGTATTTTCTTCCTATTTCTCTAGATAAAATAGTTTTCTAAAATGTTTTTACTTCTTAAAAAACCATGATTTCAACTTTGTATTAAATTAAACACGAATTCCCCCTCCCATGTGAGTAAATTTTTAAATCGTTGTACGCGTATTACTGTGAGAAGAATAAGATGCTTCAAACGAAACTGTACCAACAAAGATCTTTAAAAAGGGCTTCTACGTTATCTAAAAATATACGCTTTCTTATTAAACTGTAATCTCATTGTGAGATTACGAGCTGAGTGAGATTGCCAAAGTTTGCAAACTTTAACTTTGTCTAAGATCACAACAAGAATAAAATTATTGAATTAAGAGATTGTATGGGGATTTATATTGCTTTCATTTAAGCACGTAATTATATTTATTTTAGAAAAATCGTATCATGTATACTATAAGAACTTATCCTATTTCCTCAATGGATAAGCAATGTAAATAATAAATAAATCGAAATTTAGTTGGTAGAGATCACATTTAGAAATTCTGAACCAGGGAAAAATAATTTTTGCGACACTAGTAACTGTGTAAAACAGATACAGTTACTTGTGTTTCTGAATAAACCGTCTTTTTGAAGTGGGGAAAATACGAATTGAGATTCTCAAAATTAGTGGAAAAATTGGGGAGAAGTAGTGAAAGACAATTTTTAGATTCACAACTCGATATTTTTCCTGTAATAAAGAAACCAATAAAATATTTAAATCTTAAGACATTAATTCGGTTGAAAATAATTTTAATTGAGGCAAAAAAAATTTATATACGGATGTAATTCTTGATAAACTAAAACCAATCTGAATAGATGGGAGGGTGAGGTGGAGGTGTTGTTAAATTCCTATAGAAAATCTTAAACACCCTTTTGAAGTTTCTTTACTTATAAGGATTTAATAGCAAACGTGATTTTACAGGCAGCTATCAAAATCTTCTTTGTGCTGAACAATGCTGGAGACAGAACTCACAAATATATTGGATGAAAGAATGTGGGAAATTATCTAAGTCCTCATTAGGATAATTATGTTAAAATTACCAAAATAAAATCGTAGAACTCAAAACTTTAAAACCATTAGTGAAAAATTCGAAGAGCAGGCCAAAAACAATGAACGTTGTACGAAGAGAATATTTTAATACCCAAAGAAGAAAATAGAAACAGAAAAGCAACAAATTTAATTAGATCTTGAAGCTTGAAGTGATATTATGCATAAACTGAATACTAATTTATTTAATAAGGAATCATATTAATATTATAATCAGTATGAATTTAAATAATTTAATTAAATTGGCTGTCTGCAGTAAATTTTTTTAATTTTTGTTATATTGCACCCTCTAATAAATAGTCTGTTAATGAATTTTAATTTTGAGCAGGGGTACGGAAATGATCAGGCTGAATAGGAGTAGGTCGGAGGAAAATCCAGCGTTGAGAGGAATAACTGTACGAAAGCAAATAGGAAAGACGGTAACGTCTGTGTTCTCTGTATCTATATTACCGTCCAGAGACTTTACAAAATCAGAAAGAAATGGGAAGTTACTGAACTGTAGAGCCCAGGAGTCAAAAGATTAATTTTTAGAATGCCTTCAGTGTGTCAGAGATTTCCCCTTCCTGAGTGCTGAGGTACTTGCATGTGGGTGAGTAACCAAATAAAACGTTCATATCAGCGCTCGTGATGTACGGCGCGGTCCCTAAAAACCGATTATCATTTGGGTTTCTACGAAGACTGCAAAATAACCCAAATGAGTATGACCTTGTCGAGCTATTAGGGACTCAAACCTTTCCACATCCATTCTCGTCTATTGCGAAATTAAATTCCTACACGTATAACCCAGTGTTCTAAAATAATAAGAATTAAAATAAAAAATGAATAAGATTATGAGAGGTAATTCTACTGTGCACGATATTTTAAGAATTTACAGGATAGTACGGTAGTTTTCATAGCTGAACTGTTCGTGAATATGGACATAGGTGTGACACTGGGTAATGAAAAGTTTACTGATATGAATAATATAGAAGTCATCCAAAGCAATCATATGATTAAAGATTTAATATAATATTAGATTAATAGAAAAACGAGATATGATTAATTGAATTCGCGTGAATAAATCATTGTCTCTTTGTTATTATTGTTGTGGTAGGTTATTAAATGATGAAGTAAAGGAATATTTTACAGTTTTTAATAGTAATTTAACTGAACATGAGAAAAATAAAATAAAATAAATACAAATTACGCGTGTTCAGCTCGCCGGGCAAAAGAATCGGATCCCTTAAATCCCAAGTTAAACCATGGTTTACGGTAATTCCCCCAGGCGCGTCAAGGATTGAGACACTTGGCAGTTACCTCGCGTTGATCTCTGGCCGAGATCATGTGGCACCCTCGATCTCTCCGAGTCCTCTGGATGATGCAAGTTTGGGGCTGTACGTCCGCCACTGGCGACGGTTCGTCTTGGACTCTGACTATACTTTCTTTACAGCCCCTTCGCTGGATGTGAAAATATCGATGTTGTCGAACAATTTTCGATCGATCATTCCAGAACCAAGAAATGTGATTGGTTCAGGCAGTCACGTGTTAATTCAATTTCTGGGATTTTTGCAGAGACGTTTCCCACGGTGCGACAGTCCAGGTAACTTCCGATGGTCAACAGCCTACGTGCGTAAGTCCAGACCGAAGGGATTATCTATCCGGCACGGCGGCCCCTGGTCAAATTTCAACTTGCCAAGCTCTCAACCCTTGCTTATGTTTAATTGTATTAAAATGAAATATATATATATATATATATATATATATATATATATATATATATATCTCAATAATAAAACTATCGCGCTAAATTATAATCTGTCATTATTTGCGTTAACTTATAATTCGTGGGAAACCAAGTTGTTCTTAACATTCAAAATCACTGTCACAGTGGAGACTTAATGAAGGGTGGACAGAGAGATAGAGACAATCGAGCCCTGAACGGGACATACCAAAATGTGGACTTACAAATTTATGTATACTTAAAAAATAAAAAACTTTTGCCAGAATGACAACTTCCTTATGGATAGTGACACTGACGAGGATTGTTGAAGGTGATTCAGAATAAAAAGTTGGCAGTCATCATATCAATATTTGTGAAAGATTAAATGTTTCAACCCATAAATCTCAGCTTTATTGCATATGGGTCGTGGCATAAGATGAGAAATTGCTCTCGACAAACGCGAATGTCAATAATTATCAGTGTTTAGAAATCTCACGGAGGAGGGGAAAAAATGGGGATGATTTGTGCGACATATTGAGTTTATACTGACAGTTTTCTCTGTGTGTGGAGCAGGCGCAACCATTAATTACCTTTATTCCCTCGGCCAGCTTATGACGTGTTCGGTAGCTATCATTCACAGAGCCACAACACTACAAGCAGCTTTCGCTTCGTGTTTATAGCAAACATCAAAATGGGCGCCAGCTCTAATTAATCCGCAGTTGTGTCGACAACATTTCACTATCTCCACGTTGTAATTATGTTGATGATATATTTCTGCTACCGACGCTGTCCACATTTAGGTCACTCTTCGCTAAAAAGTTTTTAATACCTCACATCGAAACAATAATTAGTGCACAGTGACGGTTTAGAATATTTTACTATCGCGCGAGGCTCTATGACGCGTAAACCAATGAGAGTATTTCAGCTCCAATGTTAATCCTTTGGATATTTAATGATGCTTATAAGTTAATTTGGTGGATGAGTAACGTGTAAACCAAACTTTGTACTGGAACTAGAACATTCCAAACTAAAATAAATTTCCTTTGTCATGAAAATCAAAGGCACCCCACTAACAGGATTTCCATTTGCCTGGATAACGAACGCCGCTCGTAAAGACACAAATTTTTTATCCCCTGTTTTGCCGTTTTAATTATTTTATGTTTTCACCAGTACAGACTATCATATCATTTATTTCAAAACTTGTAAATAATGTAATAATTATTTTATAATCGTAATAATCAAAGTTTCCTCAATATCACATGCATTAAAACTAACATTTCCCATAAATATCTACAGCAGTGAATAATAAATTAATCGATTTTGAATAGTTTTAAATTAATATTAAAATTCACCCGTTCATTATTTTATAGACTGTTGTTTATGATAAAAAATATTATTATAAATTAATATAAAATACCGGAATATGCAATAAAAAAGAAATTATTTATTTGTTTAGTTATTTATTTTTTATTTTCATACTTGAAAACATATCAGGACGTTTCATCCCTAATTATAAAATATATATATTAAATTGTTTAATTTAAAAGATTCTGTGGACTGTCTAATTTGTAAAATAAAATTATAATCAGGCCCGGCGTTTTGTCTTTGGGTTCTACACAAGAAAAAGTCCAAAATAAGGGATGAAACGGTAAGAATTGTTTTCAAATATGGAAATACAAAATAAATGCGTTGATAATTAAATAAAGGTTTTCTTACTTACTGTGTTTACAATTATTTTGTAATAATTAAAAAGTCCAGAATAATAGAATATTTATGAATAAATTATTTACACGTTTACTAATTTTCAACACATGAGGGGTTCCATTTAATAAATTTCTTGATATGGAACGTAGGCTTAAAATACGTTGACAAAATTTAAGACTAATATGAATCCCTTACTTATTTTCAGGTGTTATTTAATTGCTACTTAATTATTAAAGGATCATTCTTGAAAAGTTCTCTGCGTTCTGCAGTGCCCCCTGAGTCGACCCTCAAGAATAAATAAATGTAGGCAGTCGGAAGGCTCCGTCAACCTTTCTGATTTACACATTTTGTGCTTCATCTCCAAAGACTATCTTCGTAGACAACAGAATGTCTCTCAACAATTAAATGTATGTCCTTGGTGTTTCCTTTCACAGTACCACTAATAAAAATAGTCCATTTGATCAATAAAAATAGTTTAGGAATACAAATTTCTGGCAGTTTACTATTTTTCAATAGGTTACTGCAAGTGAATTAATTGTTGCCTGCTTTTTACCTTTAGCTTAAAGTTATTTATCTCATGAATACTGTATTATAGCTCAAGAAACTAATTTCATTCTTGAAAATGGCTAGTTAAATATGATATTTTAATCATTTATTTTTGCAACAAGAATTAAAGGGCAAAGGTAGAAAAATATGGATTAGTATTATCTAAGGATTCAAAGAATTAAGAATTTCTACTATACTTTAATTTAATATTTTGTTACATTTCCTATGGAATAAATTCCGTTTTATATATAATGAATTACTGAATTTATGCAATCTAAATGTAATTCTAAATTTAATGTTCGTAGGTAGGAACCTTAATATTAATATTCAGAATTATGCATCAATATATATATTGTAATTATCAACAAGTAGTCGTTAATTAATTTAACGGAAATGATTATCAAAAATTTACAAACAAAAATATTTATTTAGTTTTGTGGCTTTCAAAAATATTAAAAGATAATTACAAACAAAATTTGAGATCGGTTCTCTAGGGCCTTTACTGGGTTTGATAATGAACACAAAAAAATATTTAAAATCTTATTAACAAAACAGTTCACAATTTACCTAAACAATATGTCGATAGAATGAAAGAAATTAAAAAGTATAGAATTTAATTTTGATTAACAATTAAAAGGGAACGAAATCTGACGTTATCCTTTAATTAGCGTTTACAATACTATTCAAAATTATGTTACTTACGGACCGTCGGTCTGGTACCAGAACAATCAATTTTACCTCGTTCGGACACTTTTACACTCTTTAATTATTTAATATCGGGCCTTGGTTTTTACTGATTCTACACTTCACTTTAAAATTTGGCAAGATTGGCTGTATTCCGTTGACTGCTCCGCTCCACAATAATTTACCAATGTTATCCTGGATTAATTTCTCCACGAAGATTTTGGAAATTTCTATTCTGACGAAAACTGCTCTTACTTTCCAATATTTACGCTGCAATACTTCCGTGAATGTTTTCTTTGTATTAATTCACAACTTTAACTAGTTATACATTGACGATGTCTAGTCTCTGCTCAAGTTTTATTACTTGTTCTGCTCCTCGTAATGTTTCTCCGCCAACTAACTATCCTAGTGCTGTAGACGTAAAACTGACTGAGACTTTCGTGCGCGCAAACGCCATTTTGACTTTTAACAAAGCAGCTGAACTCGCTTCTCCATTGTCGCTTTGTTCGATCGGACCGCTATCAAACAATTCAAATTTTATGTCCAAACAATTAATGGCCTAATTAACTATTGCAACAATATATATATATATATATATATATATATATATATTGTGGTGATTAAAAGGGAATAATTAATTAATGAACAAAATTTGGACTTGTATTGTTGGCGTCGTAAAAACACACAAGTTAAATATAAGAATATGTGGCAATAATGCATGCATCCTGGGATTGTCGAAATTCATTTTTATGAGACGCACAGATCTCAGTTTGTGGTGAGCAGTGCTCCAGAGGGCTCGAGAGTATATAGTAGTAGACGGACGAGAAAGGACAAAAATTCAGAAAGTGTCTGGCTGTATGTAATTTAACTGCTAAAATATTCAAAAAACGGTCTACAGGTTTCAGTCGGTGAGTAAATAATTACGACAATCCAACGCCAACTATTATAGTTACATTAATGAGCTAGACATTTTTCTTCAATTATTGGGAGCCCCCGGTTATTTCATCCAGCAGATAACAAACTTTGGAGTGTGTTATTAAGATTTTGATAGAAGGAACAGCAAAGCAAGCATTGTGAGTCACTTTAGCAAGCAGAAAGTGTTGAGTATTAAATTCAGTGTATAAATGTCCTGTCTATAAAGTGTTAATAATTGTGTGTGTGTGAACGAGTCAATTTCCTTGGTACCAGAGAACATTAAGATGCACAACTTACTATCTGTAAACCCGCAAATATATAATATTATCGTCAGATTGACGATTTCCTAGTTCAGATTTTAAATTTCATCTCTCATATTTTGTTTTGTAATGTTCTATTGATTGTTTGAATTAATGCCTTGAAGCTTTGTGAATTTGATTGTTGAATAAGTATTCATTATTGAAGGTCAGGTAATTGGCCCTGAGAAATAGCCGTGGTATTATTGTAAAGAATTAAGATGTGATTTAAATAATTTGATTTATTAAATTACTTGTTTGTATATTTTAAATATTGATTTTTATTAAAGCATCCGATCATTTTAATAGTTAACTGACGCCTTAAAGAGAAGCAAATCGAATTAAAAACTATTTTAAAGTAAATAATACAAAATTGGAACCTCAAGGTGAGGCCTTGGTTTTTAATTAAATTGTCATTTATAGTAAATATTACAATATATATATATATATATATATACAGTCACATTATGCAAAAAATACTTTATTATTAAGGACACGAGATTGCAATTAACTAAATCTTTTAACGTTTTTTCAAAGGAATTTAACAATATCGTACGAATTAAATTTGACCTTTTGAAATTCTTGAATTTTCTCTAGTTTTGTGAAATATTTCTTCAACCGAATTCAGCATTCATGCACGAGAATAATAAGCTTACTAACCATGGATTATACAGGAACGAGATCTCCATTCGGATAATGCTTCGGATCTGTCGCTTGCTCCCAGCATCCAATTTAATTTTATGTCTGACAAAACCGAACGTGTGGTGGAGACCACAGAAATGTTAAATTATTAATTAACTCGTTAAACATATTGGCTACAGCGCCAATAAAAGTGAGCTTTTCTAGCGTATCGGCTACGTTTCAAATTATTTCAAAATCGATACTTCGTTTTAATTGAGTGAAATTTGATGAGGAAATAATGATGTCTCTTTATCAATCAAAGTCAATTAAGAACAAAAGCGAAATTTTGTGAAACCGCACTCCCATTTTAATTGCAAGTTCTTCAATTAATTGCTCAGGACAAGCTGATTATAAATTTTAATTTTTCATACTATTGACGTTGTTTTTGTTTAGAACAATAATTTGCATTACTCGAATATATTTCTGTAATTTATCTTAGATAATTCACTAAGGCATAATTATAATTCAAATAAAAATTATTTAGATTACGTATAATGTGGAGAATCATAGATATGCTTTCTGCTTCTTATTTTAACTGTTTTATTCTCGTTAATACGAAATATCTTCAGCAGTATCTCATGATAAAAACGATGAGAAAAATAGATTTTAAGTGTAAAACGGAACTAAAGACAATGTTTGAGAATCCGGAGAACAGAAATCACCTAGATTTTCAAATAGCGTTACACAGATATTTACGGCTTTAAAGTTTTCTGCGTGTTATAGTAATAATTCTCATTAGAAAGGTAAAGAGATCTTCAGACAGTTTAGTCAAGTTTTGGCTAGTAATACATTAAAATCAAATATTGAATATAATTTTTATTTCTATTATTCATATTTTAATCTTTTTTGTAACCAACCACCAACTTCTAGAACAAAAAAACTAGTTTGTAAACTCAATAAGAGACGTTAAAATATTATAAGAAATAGAGAAAAAACACTAATATAAATAATAACTACGTGATACTTTTAGTCTGGCTCTTTGAACAAAATTAAAATAACAATTATGTTATTATGCATATTTTCAACAGTTATGTGTTAAACCTAATTTTGGGTAATTTTTCCAGGATCATTGAAATAGTAAAGCACCATAAGGGTGCTTTAAGAATATGTTTATTTTCAATCTAGTCAAGAACCTTCATTCTGAAGTTTGTATTCAAAAGTTTATATATTTCTAAATCACAAATTCGTCAAAAATTTTAAAGAATATCAAATATCCATCATTTACAGATCCTACTTATTTAAAAATCACAAGGACCAACTTGCACGTACCGCAAACATTGTGCAGATTACAGAATTTCTTGCTCTAATTGTAATTCCTGCTACATAGGGCAAACAAAACGTTCCCTTAATACACGTATCAAGGAACATATGTCTAATATCAAACTTTTCAACGATAAACAATCTGTAGTATCCAAACATATAAATAATTCGAAACATACTGTAATTCCAATTAATTAACACATTAATTGTAAATTTGATAATCTAAATTGTTAGAGAAACATATTCTTGACGGCGTAACCGAACACAAAACAACAATGTAGCAGAGCATTGTTTCCTTTGTCGGAAGAAATATGCGCGCTCAAAAATTGCGATACGGTAATTCAGTTGGATGGAAGGTTTGGTCAGTGCAGGTCGCATTAAAATATTGAAAAGTTGGCTGGAAGGTTTGGTCAAGTACAGGACGCATTAAGAGTTCACGTTACTGTAGAGTTCAGGCCGTATTTCGAATCCTCAGCGATCGGGTGGTCGTAAAAGAACTTTTGGAAATTGGAGACTAAAAACCTACCGAGAGACGAGGACTAAAGCGAAAGGCGAGAGCGAGAATCGAAGGCAGAACTACGAAACCTGCTAAACACCAACAGATTTGTGGACGTAGCCGACAGTGGAGATCGGCAGAGGTCAACCGAGGAGGAGACGGAAAGGAGGTTCCTGGTTCCTGATTTTGTTCCAAAAATATTAAATCTAGAATCTGTGAGTATAAGTAGAAGCTGTGCAAAAATCCGCCATAGTGCTTCGTAAGCCAAAAGTATCCTGGAATGTTGCCGTGAGTACCAATATAAAATAAATAATTATGTAAACCGAATTTCGTTCTCTTCCTTTGATAAAATTTGTTAAGTAGAATCCATATTTTAGTATAATTTCGTCAACAAGTAAATTTCGTCTTTGTTAATTGACGAGTAAATCTTTTTATTGAAATTTGTGTTGATAAGATTTCTAAATAAATGATTAGCCATTATCAAACCCAGTAATGACCCTGAGATAAATTCCATTTGTAATTATTTGTGTTTTTGCTAAAATAAATCTTTTATTTTGTTTTCAAGTTTATAATTTTTCATTTAAATAACGCTCTCCCTTTTTAATTATTACAATACATTTAAATTGGCAAAATACTAAAATTTTAGACATTGACACCAGGTACAATAACAGACTCATTTCAGAGATGCTTCACATTAAATCAAGCATCACAGCAATTAATGTACAAACAGACACTATGAAACTCAACAATTGATACGATCCCTTATTGTTACGGTATACCTTATTTCCCATTGTCGTTACTCCCTTTTTGTTAATTCATCTGACGCGTGTAGTTATTTCGCTCTAGGCTCTTTAGCACCTGAAGAAAAGAACAAGGATCTCAGAAACGTTTTGGTATTTATATTATCACTTCTTTTGTCTGTATTTGTCTATCTTTTTTATTATTAATTTTCAATCAGACGAAAAATTTTTTATTTGAATTATTTTAGTATCCAACGTATTATTATCTTTAAATATTTGCTTTGACAATAAATATGAGTACTGTAATAGTATTATTAAAGTGTCCAGTAAAGATTCTAATGACCTGTGATTTATACTACGTTCAAGAGGTTCTTGATTTTTCAAGGTAATTTTAAAATATTTGCCTGCTAATGTATTGATTGTGTGCTTATTTTGGATTATTTAAATATATTTCTATCCGTTTTATGCTCCATATTTTAAGGGTTTTATTCTTTGTTTATGCTTCCACATGTGCTGAAATGTTTGTTCTTTACGTTATGTTTTGCAGTACGTAATTATACATATGAAGAGTAAATATTACGTTAGTTATGTGTTCAGAGTGTCGTTTTCCTTGTTTCACGTTTTTCATTTCTAGGAACTCCATGCATTATTTTGACTTCATAACATGTTATGAAATTCTGTTCCTAGAGTCTGATGTCCGCTGGCTATGGTATTCCTGTTTCCATTAGACTAGGAACGTCATCAGTCGCAAAAAATGACCATAAAAAATGGTACCCACGAGTCGTTGGGATACGCATTGCTGAAGTAATTTTTTTTAGAGTTACAGGCTACATGAGGGTTGTCCGCTTTGATGGCTACTCCCCTTTAATAGCATAGGAAGAGATAGAAAAAGGAAGTTAGAGCAAGGTAGCGAAGGGTTAACTAGGGCTCCCGGGATATAATTTAAGGATCCTACCCGGCATTCGCCTAAAAATGATGCAGGGAAAACTCTACAGAAGCCTGTATAAGGTAGGTTGGGCGTTTGTTCCTTGTCCCACACCCTTCCGATAACGAGAATTTGGTCCGCTGTGGGATCGCAGCATACTAAACTCTATGCCTCGCCGATTTTGAAGGGCAGCTGGCCGACTGGTCCAATAGGATTAGTGGGTTGTGATTGTCTGAAAACCTGAGTGAGATTTAAATCACCTACCAGATACAGCGATTTTCGCCAGTAATTTAATTCCGAGGACCACTGGGCCTTGGTCCTGTGAGATAACGTCTAAGGAGACATAATTTATGAATTGGGCATTATTTAAATAGACTCATTCGAGAGATATACTCTTGAAACAGCAATGAAGAGCAATACTTTCAATTCAAAGATTCATATCGACAGCGGCAAGCCAAAATCAAGTACTCCGCCTTTCAGGTTAACTGCCAATATTTCTCAGAAGGTCTTAAGTAAATGGATTCCCAGATCTACGGATAAAAATGGGAAGAAATCAGTTCTTTTGGCGATAGTCGATGCAAGAGTTATTTGTTTAAAAGTATCTTACTTTGTTTAATACTATAATTTTGAAGCAATGATACATTTCACTTATTTTGTTTTTAATGTTAATTTAATAATAATAATTAGCGCCCAACGTGGATGTCAAAATATTAATTTTCAATAAATTTCATTAAATTATTATTTAATTATCCCTGGACACCTATATAGCGTCTCATTGTTTTCATAATTGTAATATTTCAAGAAATGGCGAATTATTATCTCTCAATTGAGACAATAATGGAATTAAAAAATAGTCTTAACGAAATGCATAAATTGTTGTCATAAGAAACACGTATATTATTTTCTGGGGAAATAATTAATTTAAAATTCAGGATAATCTGAAAATAGTACTTTAGTAAATAAACAGGAAACCGGCAAAATTGTCAGAAAAAATGAATGATTCAACTAAAACAAAACATAATTACAATATTACGCTTTTTTTTCCTCGGTTAAAACCATCATTGGCGCATTGCATGTGACTAAATTTATATTTGAGCTTTCAATTTTAACGTATATATATATTTATTTATTTTGACAATTTAGCTTAATTTAAGCTTCAATACAACTATTTACCTATCACTATTTTTTATCTTTAACAATAATATTTTTAAAATACATTTAAAGCATTGATATTCTTTACTGCTACAGGAAACTAGATTATACAATAGTAACCCTCTATAAAATTTGTAGTACTTCTTAGATTCAGATGCTCAATACAAATATTTCCCTCCCCCTGGTGTTATGATTATGGACATCTAATTTTATTTTTATTAAAATATTTAAATACTGCCCTTTATCTACTGCATCAATAAAAATTAACATTCATTCCAAACTGTCTATTTCCATATGAAGTCCCAAAATTGTGGACCAAACGTGGTAATATTGTAATTATGTTTTGTTTTAGTTATATTTCTTTTTTCTGACAAATTGATCGTTTTTCTGTTTATTTATAAAATATTTTATTACTTATGCAGCGGTAACACTTTCGTGTTATTTCCACCAAGCTGTAGGAGTGTAGATTTTTAATTTGTGTACCTTTCGGCAAAGTTGTACTACGAATACAATTTCTCTGTTAGTGTGTATCATGTTTCATAAATATTCCAGACTATGCAACTTAGATTTTAGACTCTTCTGAAATATCGGACAGTCGTTATTCATACATTTTGAATACACCTAAGTATTGATGTTGAGTATATTCAGAACTACCGATGGAACAAATTATAATGACAGTTACGGTACATGTAGGTTGAAATGGTCTCCGGGACAATAACTTAATTTTATGAATTACATATTTTTACTCTTGTTATTTTATACAAAAACATTTCGGAATATGAAACTGACCGTGTCAGACGCCGGAGGCTTTTCAAAATTGAGATAAATTGTTTGATTAAATTTACCTTGTTATTTCCTTATATAGCTGAAAAAAATACTGTTTTTAATTAATAAATTGGTTTAAGTGTATTTATAAAATATTTTATTACTTATGCAGCGGTAACCTTTCGTGTTATTTCCACCAAGCTCATATCTCGAAAGTTTGTTTAAATGTACTAATTAAATAAGACTTATATAAGAGTTAATAAGGAAAGAAATGATTTCACGACATTCGTGGAACAAATGATAAAAGCTGAGGTAACGAATTCTCAGTACATTAGTATCCGTGAATGTGGTTGTCTGTGAACGGACGATGAATTCAAATATCACATCACGTCTCTGGAGTAGATTGTTATTGGCTCTATCGGGAATTCTTGTCTTCCGACGGAAATTCTATTGATGTCGGGTCGAAGGGTTCCCTTACACTCGTATAGCGGACTACATGTTTTCATCGTCTGTAAGACTACCTTGTAGGCATTCGCAATATTTTCATCAGATTTGTCAGTAGGATTCTTAAGTATGTCGTATGGAAATATCCATTAATAATAAGACTTGGATCAGTGGCATGAGTATGAAACGACTTATTTCTTTGCAATAGCTAAGTATAATTAAGTATAGTGTTTATAGGTAACTACTAATTAATTTATATTAGAGTACTTGGAGTACCATAACCATGTACAATTAAACCCATTAATCATTTGTTATCACTGGGTATTATTTAACTGTAAGTGTATTAATCATTGCCGACCCATCTTTTATTAATTAATTCTCTGAATTAGTGTTGATTTCTCTTAGTTAGCCCTTACCATAGTGATAATCTGTTCATTGAATTGGATAAAACAATCGTCTGAGAGGGTTATTCTCTCGCAGGCAGTACCTGCGAGGGATGTTCTCTCGCAGGCAAAACTTTGTAGGAGAGACACGGAGGGGCTACCTTTGGGGATGCCTTTTCCTCTCCGAGGCATCTCGGCCTGTTCTGAGAGGTGTATGTTCCGGGGTCACAGAACTTGGGCATACGGTAAGAGTAGTCTGTGATTCCCATTGGAATAGTCGGCAAGCTGCCACCTAAACTGGTAGAGGCACGGAGAAGGGAATGCTGCGTCCCCACAGCAAACTCCTCTCCCGTTATCCGAAGGGCGTGGGACAAGTACCAATGCCCGATCTATCTGATGCTGGTTTTTCTATGGTTTATCCTGCATTTCTTTAGGCGAATGCCGGGTAGGATCTTCAAAATATATGCCGGGGGCCCTAGTTAACTCTTGGCTACCTTCCTCTACCCTTCCACATCGCCCCTTTCAAATCCCTTTCCTATGCTATAAGAGAAGAGTTGCCACTATGTGGATTACATAGCCTGTCTACACCCAAAAAACAAACAAAAAAAATTGAATGAAGCTAGTGAGAGCATTCTATTTTTATTGGAATAGTCGGCCAGCTGCCTCCTAAATTGGTCGAGGCAAGGAGAAGGGAATGCTGCTTCCCCATAGCAAACCCCTCTCCCGCCATCGGAAGGGCGTGGGACAAGTAACTACTGCCCGAAATACCTGATGCAGGATTCCTAGGATTCGTCCTGCATAACTTTTATGCAAATGCATGTAGGATCCTAAAACCATAGCCCGGGAACCCTAGTTAACCCTTGGCTACCTTCGTCAAGCCTTCCGCACTCTCCCTTTAAAATCGCTTCCTATACTATTAAAGGAGAGTTCCCACCACGTGGATTAACCTCATGTAGCCTGTTACTCTAAAAAAATTTCATCTTTCTCTATTATAGAAAAAAGTTTCAATTTTCAATGCAGATTTTTTTTTACGTTTGATATTTATTATTTTGGTTTTAATATACATTTATACTTCACGTTTACTGAGGTATAGCTTAACAGTGTTTATTCATTACAAAGTATAAATTAAAAAATTATATGGCTTAGAGTCTGATATTACAGAAAAGAACATAATAACGTTTGGCTTTCAAAAAAATGTAGACCACTTTCATGACGATGACACTTTTACGATCCGAAACCTGATTTAGTTGGAAGTGATTCTGCTAATTTCCAGGCATAAACTTTAAACTCGAGTCAATAGTTAACAATAAAGGAGACGACAAGCAGTATCATTTTTACGAGTTCAGGGAATTAAATAATTATTCCCCACTTTGTAAAGTGAGAACACTTCGCCGTCGCCTTCCGTTCGAGTGAGGAAAAATTCATCTTATTTCTCCTTTATTTCCACATGGCTGTACTTTCTGCAGAAAGTGACTCACAAAAAGCAGTTTTATTGGTTTGATTCGGTGGATATTAGAGCTGATATGAAATGTCTGGCTGCGTTCACAGCACGGAAAGCAAATATGTGCGTGGAGAAAAATCTCTATATTGCACCCATTACAACATTTTCGAAATATATCGAAAATATAGTTTTGAGAGCAATAACATTCTGTTTGCCCTTAGTGCTTAATTCAAATGCTCCACAAAAAGTAAATTACACAAATTGCTGTCCTGATATGAGTTTTTAAAATCTGTCATAACAAATTCATGAACCGATGAAATCATGTGGAGTACATTGGAAGATGATAATAAAAAAATATGAAACCACAGCTATGTGCACTTCGTGTTGAATCCAGCTGTAATATCAATTTGGCTTGGTCATCGTGATTTGTAATACATGTGAATAATATGAATCACGTATGTAGTAATAATAAAGCATGAATATTCAATATTTGTATATATCACGTGTTATTAGTAAAGTAGAAAGTAAACAAGGAAATTTAAATGAAACCATCAAAAATTGTCTATGAATCAGTGCCTCTTCAGTTATTTTGATGTTTTATGATTATCTTGTAAATTTCGCAGGGAGCTAACTTATAGAAATTCAGATTTTTATTCATAAATAGTTTCAGTAATAATATGCGTATTATTTAAAAAGGAAATTTATACAAGAAATTTACGAAAATTATATGAATATGTTTCACATTTTCCAAAGAACATCTACTTTCAATTTTTTTTTTTTAAAAAAAGACATGCTAGTGTAAAATAAATGTTTTAGTCGAATGAACAACAAGAAACTACGACGTCTTTAAAATTCGTTTTTCTTAAAAATTGTTTTCAATTTACGATACGTTAATTAAACAATTTTTCGTCGATGTATTGTCAGTAAATCCACGGGTGTAAAATCCGTCTTCAGAGGTTGAGGTTGAGCTTTTGGGACCAATTTTTCAATAATCACATGTATAAATATATTTCCTTTTATGGAAAATTTCATAGATACGAACCCCTTTTTTTCCTAATTTAATAAAAGATAATGGAAAATTCGCTTTTAAACAGTACAGTGTTTGATGATATTTGCTGCCTCTTGGAACTCCGTCTTCATATATCACGATTACTGTCTTAATAACGTTTTCCTGTTATATGTTTCAAGCCCATTATGTTAGGATATCTCACCGTGCGAATATTGTTGTTTTTTTTACTTACGTGCGTCAAACTGATGGCGGATTCAGTGTCTCACGGGCCTTAATTACGTATTAGTCTCAAGTTTGTAATTGCAGCTTCATCCTGGGTTGAACTTCCTTGTCGAATTTAACTAGCCACATAGCTGCAAAGTCTGTTTGAAACGTTGCCTGCAACTTGTATACAATACAGTGAACTTCGGAGTATTCGCAACATTAATTAAGTTTGCGCTTTGTGCCTTGCCATCGTCTCCTATATTCAGCTCCGGCTGAAGAATTGGTCGACTTATTGAAAGGTCCCAAGACAGAAATATTCTGCCACGCTATGATAGAATCGTAAATATTTATTTTGAAAAAAAAATGCGTTTCTCTATTCAGACTGAAAATAAAATAAAATTATAATTTTTTATTTTATACTTTATTGAAAAAACGAAATTATTATTTCAAACACATTCAAAAAACTGAAGTAAGAATTTTCGACTTTATTCGCGAGTTCATATGTGTCTTAGTTGTTACACTATCTAATATTATTGAAATGGAAAATACAGGTAATGTTCCTGCCAATATCTAATTAACTTATGATCACAAGTAAAATTTATAGAAGTTATAATAAAATCGATTCTCATACAGAACTTTAAATTGAGAAAAAAGAGTAAGAAAATTTAAAAGTGCTAAACGTTTTGGCGTGACACTATAAATTTTCTTAATCATTGTTCCTGATTTTAAAATGAAAAAAAAAATATTACAGAAACAAATAACAGTGAAAATATGTAAATAATATAATAACGAATTCAACATGCAATTCAAAGCTTTTTTTATTGGTAAATTGTGTTACGTTCACCATTGAAAAAAGCACAGGATGAAGGATGCAACGGAATCGAATAATTATTTATCAATACACGTACGTTTGCTATTTGTTGTCATTTCCCTTCTGCGAAATTCTAGTGGTATGTTTAAACCCTCCTCGTTGAAAAATGTAATATTAAAAACCAAAATTAATATACCAGTGTGGTTAAATACGTAATGCCTGCTACTTGTTTCCCCTTAAATAAGTTAGTTATGTGAAAATTTTAATTTGGCGCGATTCCTCAAACACTCTTCTCAAATCTACTGCAGTATCAACTTCCTAAGTCTACTGACATTGACATACGTATTAGATAGCGGTTTATGAATGGATTTTTAAACGCGGAAGTTTTAACGCCAATTCACATTCGCGAAATGCTGAAAAATTTGTATGGTGATGCAACGGTGGATGTCAGAACTGTTCGGCGATGGATTCGTCGTTGTAACGGAGCTGTAGGTCGAACACCGATGGGGCTGATGAAAAGCGATGCGGCAGGCCGGTTACTGCAGTGACTCCACCGCAGTGTAATACATGCCCTTGTTAAAATGTGGATAAAAACTGTGGAAAAGTGAAAATTTATGCTCTGTAAATTGACAAATAAAAGATGAAAAAATTGAGGTATTACTTATTGATTCACACTCATAGATATTTTTGAAACTGACTTCCTTTTCAAAATTATTTTAGATTCGAGTATAAACAAAAGTATATAATAAAAGGCTCTTTTCCGCAGTAGAAAAGCAAAGAAAATGCTCCGAAGAAATAAATAATCTAGAAGGTATGCAGGTAGAATAATGTATTACAGTTACATGATTACAATGACGGCACTCGGCAAGTATTTATCCCATTTAACTCCTCTCCACATCGTAGTAATACAATTAATATGCGGAAAAACATTAACTATTATTTTTTCTCGAGAAGCGGGTAAATGTTTTGGAAGGATAGGAGAACGATTTAGTAATTTTCAAAAACGGTCACGATTATTGATTTCCGTAATGGCGTAAATGCCAGACGGTACAAAAAATTTGGAACTTGAAAAATGACATGAGAGCTGTTCTTTAAGTAAGAATGCGTAATACATAAAAGTGTTGTTGTGCTGTGTTCACATTTAAGAATACACGCTGATTGCGTTCTCAGAAATTTTAGTTGAAGAGAGAAAAGGAGATTATATAAGGGAATGTATCGTTTTTAGCTAAATATAGACGAGGAAAAGTAGAAATTTTTCATGAAAGAAAATTATCAGATTTAAAGTGAAGAAAAAAAATAAAGTTACAAAATTGGAGACGATAAACCTTTGAAACAGTAGCGAGAGAAGTAGAGTTATGTATATCGAAGGTAGATAAGTACGAGAGGCACAGGTCGACGGATTAATAATTACTATTTACCTGAATAAATTGCGTAATTAATAATAACTACGAAATTATTTTCAATTGGGAATGTATACTATAATTTGTGGAGTGGAAAGTATTCATCGTACGAATGGTTTTAAACGCCTAAATGTACGTTAATTTTAAAGCAAAATGGTTTCGTGTTTCAGTAGAATGTTATATTAAATGCTCGTAATTTGTTGCTGTTGAAACATCAGGTGTTGAGTGTCAAGTCTAGGACTAAAAAACTCGCCACCAGTTACATCTTCTGTAACCGGAACCACGTGTCCTCATCATAGCTGCGTTCTGCTTGGTTCAGGCCAGTTTACAATACATTCGATCCCATCTTCACACTGTACTAAAATTATTACATTTATAAAAAAATATAATAGTAAAAAGAAGATGTCGGGACTCGATCTTTGGGTGATGGAGTATATCTTTGGTTTTCCAGAGTGCAGGTCTTTGTTTTATTTTGTTGATAGTTTTTGGTGGAATGTTGACAAATATTGTGTTTATTTTTCAAAAAGCAGAAACCGCTATCTTTTAAGTGAACAAATATTGGAGATAGATAGTCCGAGTTTATTACAGCACTAAATGGATTTACTATACTACAGGACGAAATCAGAGCATAAGTTGGTGTAAACGTTTATATAAAAATAACCCCAATTTTTATTGAATGAATAACGCACTACCCTGAAGAATGAATGAACAGAATAAGGTTAAAAGTGGAATGGAGTCACACTTGTTCAGAATTAATAAAATTCAAACTAAATATTGAACAATTTTGAAAGCTGACACTTAAATACCGTATCTGGGGGACGAAAACTATGAAAATATCATTTTCTTTAAAAGTGTTACTTTCTACTCCGGAAGTTCAATTCCAAGTAGCGGAAAATGTTCTTAAAATTTCCAAATATTATTTTCAATAATTCACCCGGTTTAAATCGTGGCACAAGAACAGTTCATTGAATAATTATAATAGATTAAGATTCTAGGAATATTAATTAATAAATTATTCATGAAAAAATTGATTATTGGTTGAGTTCCAAAAATTCAAATATTAAATGCTGTGTGCTCTCAATTTATGAGTGCTTGATATTTTTTAAAATCATAGAAATGGTTTGGGGTGCTGAATGTTGTAATTATTTTAGATCATTTTCTTGCTTAATTGGTTTTTATTTCCAATTTTATTGGTGAATGGTTCTGTTTTATAGTTTTTTGAGTATTTTTAGAGAAAGACTTCAATTTGGTACGTTAGTGACAGAATTATGTACCCGGTAGCCTTTAATTAGATAAAACCAGCTGCCTAAAGGAATAGCGAAAAATGAAATAAATACGTAAGTATCATTAAATAGGCAAATAGAAAAATAACCTAATTAAATATGTTTTTATACAAACAGGAATTTTTAGTATTTTAACATTAATAATAATACATAACGAAATTTATCACTGTCTCATGCATACAAAGTAACCATTACAAAGTCGTGTCCCAGTTTCGGTCCAGCCTTTGTGTCACGTTTGGCGTTTGCGCTGTTATGCATTAATCCAGGGTGGCATAGGTCAACAGTTTTCATTGCGAAACGTTCTAGCTGTTTAATTTTATTCACAAACCCGTTTTAAATAAAGCGAGCGGACATGGAAGTTAGATTTTACCAGTGGGCAGATCCAGGCGAATAATAATCCCCTCGTATATCTTTTTCTGTTGTACTTATATGAACCATAATATAATGTAGGATAGTAGTTTTCCACGGGGCATATGTACATAACGTTTCCTTTGTAAAATTATATAAAGTATACAGAACCGGGTTTGCAACGAGAGACCATTTTTTCCATGTGGCACAAACACGTTGGGTAATTGGTTTTTGTTGTAATTCTAGCTACTAGGAAATACCTATAAAAATTGAGGGATTGTTATATTTTACTGTATTGTCTGAACGTTCCGCACACCCGTTGTTGAGTGGATGTATTTAGAATTCTAGACTTGTAATGTGTACATGTATACTTCAGATCCCAGCTTCATTAATGTCTCGCTATTTATATTTTATTGCCTCTTTTTTAAAAAATCTTGTTTTTTCAATTTTAACCATTTGAAATTTTGCCTGTATGTAGATGCTATAAGTTTATCTTATCTTCTTCCTTCCATGATATATATTATACGCCGCAGCCTGGTGTCATTAATTATCTTTCGGTTCTCTACAAAGTAAAATTTGTTATCATTTCTGTTATAATTTATCTTAAAAATTTGACCATCGTTACGATTGCAACATTCTAATTCTTTCTTCGGTTGCTCAATAAAAAGAACTGAGCCACATAAAATTATATTATTCTATCGAATAATAATGAATATATTACCGTATTTGAAAGGCGATTATACACAAAGTACATTAAGTTTTTTTGTTAGTTTTAGAGTATTTACTTCAAAATACCTGGTTTAATTTGGTTTCGGAATAGTACTATTGTTCACATCAGCATTTTTGGAGTGTTAAATAAGTATGAAAGGTAGAAGCCAACATAAGAAGGAATTAGTGACCATTCAGATATAAGAAAGAGAAGGGAGGGTTTTTCAGGGATGAGTTACCATTTATCTATATCTATATCCATATCCATATCTATCTATCTATCTATATATATATATTGTAATAATCACAACGATTATCGATTAATTTGCCCCACGTTGCTGCGCCATTTACGTAATGATCAATTAGAAGTTAGGGTTAATTAAAAGAATTAATAAATTATCAAAAATTAACAAATAAAATAATTTGTTATTTTATTCACTTGCGGCTTCCAAAATTATAAAAAATACAATCAAATTAAGATTTCTTCTCTCAGGGTCACAACTGGGTTTGATAATTAACAGAAAAGTGATTTATAAATTTATTAACAATTCAATCATAAAAATTCACCTAAAATAATATGTTGATAAATGAAATGAAAGAAAGCTAAATCTAAAAAAAACTGAACGAAATCTGACTATTACCTTTCTAATTATCGTTCACAGATTTATGTAGGTTTTCTTATTCACGTATTGTCCGTCTGGTACTAGCTCTTTCTTTTGTAGATTCAACACTACACTAAAAATGCAAATTTTTACACTGATTCTAACTTCCTTGCAGATTTTACACACACGCGGTCGAAGTGCACATCCTCAGCTATCAGGAACCTCGGTTGTTGTCTCCCCTTTTTGGACAGCTAGCCGTTGCCGGATCGCTCAATGCGAAGATTGTTCAATTTGTGAAGCAAACTCCTGCTTCCATACAGGAGCTCGTGATTTGTAGTTAATGTCATATGCAGAGTCCAGACTTGAACTATTTTTTTCTCGTCACAGATTTTAGGCTTTTTGTTTCTCCTTGCTCGACCCAGGCTCAGTGCACAACCTTACTGTTTTTATTTCTCTTTGTGGACAGAACTGCACGTATCAAAGACGAAGATATAGCGAAAAGATTTGCGAAACTATAGAAATATGAGGAATAGAAAATGTGAAACAAAGAAAGTATACTAAAGAGAATTAATACAACCATCGTTTAGAACATTAATTAAACTCAGTTTCTCTCAGGGTAGAACGATATTTACTGCATATGCATGAGCGTTCGTACACTCTTGAGGATTTTGGAACTACTTGATTCAGCACAGTCCTACAGTGACAGCTATCTCGGTTTACTGCCGGTGAATCTTTAAGGCAGATTTTATGCTCGGTTTTATATTGTACTAGAGAGCGGGGAGTAGGTAGAGGGATTTGAGTCTGTTCCCGGAAGGACCGGGGGTGAATGGACAAGGTGATCACAAGGAAGTTGTATATTCTGACTATTGTTTGGCTTTTACGAATTACTGAAAAGTAAGGAAGAAGAGCGCTGGGAGACATCTTTAGTTGTTTTAATTAATATGGCTTATTTTTCTTTTAGAAATGTGTGACTGGGAACAAAGAATTGAAGTATTTTTGAAGTCAAAATCTGTGACCGTATTTCCATGAGTGTTCTAATAATTTGGACTTGAAGGTTTCTCCTCTTTTTATTATTAATAAGTTCCTCCATCCGCACAAATATATATCATCTTATTTAACCTTTATTTTTATAAGGAAAAATAATTAATCCACTTTTAAAAAATAAAATATTTGGGTGTTTTATCATCAACGTAAAAATAATTTTTTCAGAGAAACCAAATTCATTTACAGTGTTGTTATTCTGACCACAGGTGTGCACATTCGTTTCCTATGGAAAAATAATGATCCATTTGCAACGCGCGGGCGCGAAGTTAAACGTCTTACGTTTAATGGGCAGTGCGATTGTCGAGTATGAATAGCGAGCGGCGTCACTTAGGAAGTCGAAAGTTTTTGCAGGCGTCACTTGAGCTTGTTAGGAAACGCGTGCTAACGAGAACCTGTTAGTTGCATTACAAGCTTTGATGTGAGCGACAAAGACGGCACCGCTACTTTGCACAATAACGGAAATCCTGCCTGGCTTCAAAGGAGCAACTATAATTATGTCGCAAAGTAACCCTTCTCCTTTTTCTTTATTCTTTCGTGCGATGTAAAGTGTAGCTAATTACATGCCCTCAACATCAGCTCATACTGCACTTGAGACTCTTAGTTTTCAAGCACAACGTGAAGATTTTGAAAGGTTAAATTGGAAACAATTAAGATGAACAACTTGCATACAACGCGCGATGAAGAAAAATCCTGCATAAATTTAGTTACGGATTGGAAAAAGATTTGATCCCGTAATGAATGACCAAGGAAGGTTACTGTTTAGGGTAGTGTGAGGTGATCAAGAGAGAAAACGTATAAATATTTGAAACAAATCCGCGATAAAGATAAAACGCGATAAACGAAACAAAGTGTAGCGGGTGATTTTTACGTTTTAAATTTAATTAGTTAAAATATGCTATTTGGTATGTGTATTTGGAAATCCTTTTGGAATTCGCGTACTGAAGTAAAAGCAAATCAGGTACTCCTACTGGAGTCCACGAACCGACACGCAAATACTTTATAAAATTAGTAAGTATGAGAATACTGGTACTCAAAAACGAAATAAATATCGTTTGGGTTAATATGAGAGTCCGAACACTTAGTTTTCCAGAAAAATTTGTAAACTTATTTTAACATTCATAAAAAATTGACAAAGTTTAACTGTTCGGACGCTCGAAAGGTCGCGAACACTCAGTTTTAATTATTTTGATTATTTAGATTAGTATAGGTTACGTTAAAGAGTAATTTTTATAAATACATTTATTTGATAATACTGGAACTAAAATTTAGTTCGTGACTTTGAATTTAGCCATTTGGAACTTCTCCTAAGTTAAAACAAGATGACACTGAACCTGTGTTGGATCTGAGTCCAGGCATTTATAGACTTGCGAATTTTACTTGTCGTCGTGAGAAGAGGAGTGAATGAACAGAAGTGTGGATTGATTGGCCACTCTATTGGTGAGCGAATAAAACGGAAATAAAAGTTTAAGGTAGACATGAAAAGGAAGTGATAAAAATTCAGTGAACACGTAAAATCGGAAATTTAATAATGGCTGAAGAGTTGAAAGAAGTAATAAATAAGAAAATTATATCTCATGAAACGTAGTACTCCATTTTTTGTGATACCATGAGACGTATTTCTCTAATTTAACTATATTTAATTCCAATTACTCTTAATGTAATGGTTGATTCATTACCTTATATATTAAAAGTCATGAATTTAAGCATACTAGTGATTTATTACGATTATTACCAGTATGACAAAAACCTCACACGAAGAAAATCAGATATAACGTTTCTTCCACAGATTTACGGACCTTCTCTAGTACACGAACAAGAAACCAGGACACTTCTGTGTGCTCGTGTATATGGCTGTCAATTTCCGAAATTAGTCTTTGATATCAATAAGGTTCAACGTCAAATATCTTAATTTAGCTCCCCCTCAAATCCAAATTAACAAACTGAATGCTCTTAATGACACTGACTCATTGCAAAACAAGGAATAGAATTCTCTTGCAGGTGAACCTTGCAAGAGAGCTCTGGAGGAGGCTACCTTTGGGGATGCCTTCACATCTCTCTGGTTTTTGAGCTATGGTTCCCACATTCCGAGGCACCTCGGCCTGTTTTGAGAGGTGTATGTTCAGGGGTCGCAGACCTTGGGCATACGGTAAGAGTTGTCCGCTATTCCTATTGGAATAGTCGGCCAGCTGCCTTCTAAACAAGTCAAGACATGTCGAGGGGAAAGCTGCGACCCCACAGCAAACCCCTATCCCGCCATCGGAAGGACGTGGGAAAAGTACCTAATGCCCGACCTACCTGATGCAGGTTTTTCTAGGGTTTTCCCTGCATGACATTTAGGCGAATTGTCAGGTAGGATCCTTAAACCATATCCCGGGGGTCCTAGTTAAGCATTGGCTACCTTGCTCTACCCTTCCACATCCCCCCTTTCACTCATTTTCCTATGCTATAAGAGAGGAATTGCCACTATGTGGATTACCCTATACATAGCCTGTCTATACCTAAAAAAACTGACTCATTGAGCAAAGTGTATAATCTTTTGCTACACACTTGATCATATTTGGACAGCTATATATACCAGCACACAGAAGTTGCCTAGTTTCTTGATCGTGTACTTGAGAAGATCCACAAATCAGTCGAAGAAACGTTGTACCTAGTGAGGTATGTTTCTTGGTCATACTGGTCATAATCGTAATATATATATACAAAGACGTATATTATAACAATACTAGTGATGTATTTCAAAAACTAATTACGTTCATATATCATTTTAAAAAAAAGTACTTTAACTATCACGGAAAAATATACGTTTAATTCTAGGAAAATAATTTGTAATAACGCTGTGAAAAACGTTTCTCCGTTTTTTTTAGAGTAACACGCTACATGAATGTAATCCACGTGGTAGCACCTCCCTTTAATTGCATAGGATGCGATTTTAAGGGGGACGTAGAAGGGTACAGGAATGTAGCCAAGGGATAGCTAGGGCCTTCGGGCTGTAGTTTAAGGTTCCTATCCGGCATTCGCCTAAAAGTGATGCAGGACAAACCCTAGAAAACCTGCAACAGGTAAGTTGGGCACTAGATACTTGTCTTTGTCCCTCGCCCTTCCGATGGCGGGAGAGGGGTTTGATGTTGGGACGCAGAATTCCCTTCTCCGAGCCTCACCAAGTTTAGGAGGCAGCTGTCCGACTGTTCCATTAGTAACAGCGGACAACTCTTACCGTATGCCCAAGGTCTGCGACCGCGGACCATACAACTCTCAAAACAGACCAAGGTGCCTCGGCTCGTGGGAGCTTTAGCTGAAAAACGGAGAGAGGAAAAGGCATCCCCAAAGGTAGCCCTGTCCCTCTCTCTAGAAAGGTTCTACCTGCGAGAGAACACGTCACTCAGGCTTAGTTACAGGATGGTGGTTTTCTTTTCAGTAACTGGCTAATCCACATGGTTGCAACTCCTCTTTAATAGCACAGGAAGTGATTCGAAAGGGAGGATGCGGAAGGGTAGAGGAAGGTAGTCAAGGTTTAACTAGGACCCCCAGGTTATAGTTTACTATAACAGGTACAAACGACTTCAAGTGCTGTAAGTGTCGAAGACAACACTAACTAGTCATTGTAGTGTAATAAACATGTTAACGGACTATAAAGATAAGTTTTATAGAACACACAACAATATATAATAGCCCAAAACTCCCTTTACATAATGGAATATAGGCTACTCCGTGAACGCGACGAATAACAGCGCTGCGCCTGTTTTGTAGCAAGTGCACCTGGCGTCCTCAAGTCCTTGTACATCAAAGGAACCACTGCTAACTAGTAAAGTTACATTGTCCTGTTTAATTGCTTTACAAGAGCCCTTAACTTTGAACTGTTTGGTGATTTAAATGCAGGTAGCTTGCTGCTAACATTGCAATGAGACAAAGACAATAGCGGTATTTTATTTAAATATACTGACAGTTTTCAAATAAATCACATAAAAACAAAACTTGACATAAGCACCGCGAAAATAATCAATTGTGAAAGTAACATTAATACTGCCATTATAAGAAGAAACTGGTAACAACATGATTTCATCGTGAAAATTGGCACATTTTAGTTCAGATCAATAAATCAGAAAATCCTCGTTATTGCTCCCATAATTTGGAAATAATATAATTTATATATTTTTTGCTTTCTTCACCGATTGTCTGCATTACAAGTGTATCTTAGTAATTTAATAAATATGTAATTGAAATAATTTACGTGTGATAGAAAATAATGAATACGAAAATTGTCTGAATTGGCTATCTTTCATATTCATTAAATATGTAATTATTTACGTCTACGTATATAGCTGAAACTATAGAATATATTTTACATTGTGAGTCCACAATAGCACTACGGTTGTTTAACCTTGTTTTATAAAACTTCTCTTGCTTCGTACGAAACCATCAAACAATCTCATTATTATGTTGGCCAAAGACAACGCGTTTAAAAAGAAGCACAGTGTAGAACACACGTATCGTTACTTTCAAATAACAATAAACTTTTAAATATACTAAATCCGCCTATATTTGCGTCGGATAAGTATTTTTTGGGATCAATGAGATTGATAGCGGTTTTGTCGATGGTTTCTTTGTGTATAAGTTAACTCCCTTTCAGCACGTGAGGCTGGGTGGACGTTACATAAAATAGACGCAAATTGCCCAGATTGGAATCAAATCCGTGGTTATGGATGTCGCTGAGTTTAATTAATTCAGACAACCCGTGCATCGCCGAGCACCCAGATAACATGTAAATATTCGTTACATAATTAAAGTTTCTGTGTACTATCTTCGAAATGCATACTATAATTTGCTATTAAATTAACCTACATATCCTGTTGACAAACAACGTGAAATGTAAATTTTAGAGTAGCTATCATTAAACCACATGTTCAATTCTTACCATGAAATAATTTTAGGAATGATGAAGATATGATAACTTTACTACTGGATTGTTAAGTGATGTAAAATTATGTTTCCTACAGTACATTACTATTTAAGGTGGGTCTCCGACAAATCATATCGATAAATTGGTTTCTTTAAGAACGATTCAATACTCGTCCTCGAAGATGTCAGCCCCTTACAACGAACGCCAAGCTTATCTCTCTGTAATGCACTCGACCTCACTAGAGTGACATCTGTACCTCTCTGTTAATTGTCGGGCTGACTCGGCGTCTCTCTTCTCACTACACACCACAGCAAATGTTTCATTTACATACTGAAACACGAGATATATGATCAAATACAACATCCTATCTCATAACTGTTAACCCCTGTGACATATATATATATATATTATTTTATATGTACTTGATAAAGTTAATCAGGATGAATTACAAAATATTATATAAATATATGTACTCATATATATCTGAATATATATACTCATGTCGTGTACTGAATCGGAACGTTGGCGTTGCAGCATGAAACATAGTTTCCAACAATTTATAATAATTATAAATAATTTAATTATGTAAAAATTGGAACGGACTGAATGAGAGGAATTTTAGACTTAAGGATTTACTAAATGGTTCGCCGAAGTAAAAGGACTGATAGACAACGTATAAAGTTGTCTCGAACCGTGAGAACGAGACATGAAAATACCCCAAACCTGTATTTCGGAGAGGGGTGAAAAGTAATGCCCAATTGTCGCAGCAAAGAACTATGATACGGCAATATTCACCTCCACCACCAACACCAAAATTCAGACCTACTGTGGTTTAGCGGACATCGTCACCGCGTCGTATCACAGAGGTCCCGGGATAGAATCCCGGTATTAAAATGGATGTTTGTGTTCGCCATGGTAACGGAAAAACTGGAGTGAGGCTGAAGGAGAATCTCTAAGCTGCCAAACTAATGAAAATATTGGTATGAAAGATGACAGTTGACCAGGTGGGTCAATGGACTGGAGAGCCAAAATGCAAAGGTGATAGCAAAGGTCGGGGAAAAGTTTTCTAAATTCTAACGTGACCCCTGGGACAATCTTGTTTCTAAATTATGACAAGCGTATGCTTAATTCATTAAAAGTCAAAGTTAAAAATTTGACGTCATTCGATATTGGGGAGTCGAATGTTGGTCATGGACTCTGTACGTAAGACCGGACTGACATAATGTTAATTCTCGATTTTCGATCGACACACTGAATTCAGCTCGGTCACTGGGTAACAGCGGCGAGTAGGACTACCAGGAGAAAATAAACCACGGTAATGTATATATTATCACGAGGTTGTAATTAGGACAACCCTTAGTGTTCGAGTCCCTAAATAAAATTATATAAAAACCCCTAGTATACCTGTAATATTGCATTTTTTCCCTTTTCATTATATTTTATTTTAAAACGTCGGTATATGATAATACATACAATTATATATTACAGTAAATAAAAATAATTTCTTTTAATGATCAATGTATATCGTCGTATAATGGCCTAGAGAGATAAATAAATTTATGATAATATTCTCATTACTTAAAACTCTCTTCATTTAATATAATAACTTAAATTAATAAAGAATAATCGTCAGTATTGGTTTCAAACTATGAAATAAATTATCTACTCAACTAGTGTTCATCACAGCGTCCATTGCGATCGTCAGCTCCTGTGTTGATGTGAAGTTTTCTTTCGTCACACTGTGAATGATAAATGAGTTCTCTGTGATATTTACATTCATTACCCTCCTCTCCCTCGGATAACCTGCATGGTAAGTGAACACCTTGTGCTATCGGATAATTCCTTTTTTTATGGACCCGCATTCATTGAACTTTCTATTCCGGGTATAAATCTCATAATAAATTTTTATGGCATTCTGCAGGTATCAAATTCAGCTTACAATTCATCTAATTTTGATTACAAAACATTAATAACGTTAAAACATTGAGACAGAGTTATATACGGTTGTACATGCAATCTTATTTGTCCTATATTGTGTAAAGATTTATTTTATTTATTTATTTATTGGTGAGATTTCAAAAAAATTATGTCAAACGTCTGAAAATTAAAAAATTAACATTTATTTAGTAATTTTACAATAATATATATACACAGAAATGTAAATAAATAAAATAAAATAAATTAAATTATTTAGTATGGCTCAGACTATTTACACTTTGTATTAATTATGTACAGCTCAGTCGCATGGACACGGGATAATGAGCCAAACTACAGGACATTTTAGTGGCAGGTAGAGACCATTATGCAAAATTAATATATGGCGTAAGAAATGAATACGACAAATAATGTTCGTCGGATGAGCTGCAAACCGCGACGTCTCGCTGTGTTGATCAGAATCATCGCAAATCCGATGTCCACAGAACTCAGAGGCAATTGTGCTTTCAGACCTCAGCACAGATCGTGGTTCAATCTAAACGATTTTCCATATAAATCACGGATCTCCATATGCTTCAATTTCCTATCCACGACAGGCCTTCCACTCTCTATTAGTTCTAAATATCAGACATGACTCTCTTATTACTTCTCAATCACAACCATTAATTCCCTCCAGAGATCCTCTACGAACGTTTCCTCAACAATCCTCTTTGTGACATAAAAAGATGAAAAAAAACGTTGATTTTTTTAGGGCAACAGGCTACATGAGGGTGATCCACATTGGCCAACTCCCCTTTAATAGCATAGGAAGGGATTTGAAAGGGGGGATGCGGAAGGGTAGAGGAAGGTAGCCAAGGGTTACTAGGGCCCCCGGGCTATGGTTTAAGGATCCTACCCGGCATTCGCCTAAAGAAATGCAGGGAAAACCCTAGAAAAACCTGCATCAGTTGATCGCCGCTGCTGTCAACTAACAACGGACTGCGATAACTGACTGCGGCTGGTAAACGTAATAATTTAATAATATTTGTAGGTGTTCCTTGACACGCGTTACAATAGGTAAACATAAATCTCAATTCTTGTTTAAATATCGCATTAATAGTTGAGATCTTAACAGACGATACTCCTCCGCATGCTATTGCGACAAATCTTTCTATGAAAGCTTCAGACATCTCATTGGAGGGGGCCTTACATAAATATCGTGCCTTTGATGACATATTTCCGGTTGACTAAAATTCCATACCACTGAGTGCTTACGCTAATACGTACGTTTGAACGTTAATTTCATTGTAGCTAAATTAATCTCGACTCCTAACAGGTGTTGCTGTAACAGCACGTGCAAATGAATATAGGGTGAACATTTGCTAGGTTTCTTGTTTTATTAAAAATTTATTAATTAAGATTTTTAACTTTCGTCGGTGACACGTTTAACACTATTTATGCACGAAGGTTTGTTTCTTATCCCGCAGTTCTTGACTGTTTATTTCTCCTTATCTCAGCAAGACTGGACAATCACACAGTACATATCGGAATTCAGTCATCAGTGTTGGTATGCCGAGTATTGTGCGATTATTAAATGCTGTCTGGCATTATTAAATACCTGAAATGACTATCACGAGCTTAGTTTCCTTTGGAAATGAGCCATCACTTTCGAAAAAATATTATTAGTGAATAAACTATTATTTTATTTAATTATCTCCTCCAGTAATAGAAAATATAAATGGACATTAAGAGGTTCAAAGTATGTAAGTAAAATAATATGTATTCTGACTACTGAGAAAACTAATAAATAAATAAACATCAGCCTATCATTGTAATTGTTTTGTTCATTTTGTAGTTTTAAACTTGAACCGGAGCGAGGAAACGTTGTTAATTAAATAAATTCTTTTTCATGACTTAAAATTGGCTGACGTTTATATTAATTTTTAAAGATATTAGTGAGAAGGTAGAATGTAGTTTATTTGAATATTATTAAACATATTTGATACGAAAATATTTCTCTGTTGTTTTCACTGATTAATCAAAAAGTATTCAAACGTGTTTATTATTATGCAATTATTAATTTAGTCTTTATTATTTGCGTATTTTAAATCACCCTGATACTGACATAGCAGTACGAAATATTTAACATAATGTATAGAATCATAATAACATATTTCAATTAGATGCAAATAGCCACTTTTGAATATTCATTTACTGCACAAAACACATAATACACGGTAAGAAATAATTAAATCTCAATTAAAATGACATGATTGAATAGTCAGTAAATAAAAATGCAATAGCTCGAACTTCTAATAAGTTGTAACCTGATTTCTAGCAGTCCATTCGACGAATCTAATTAACAACTGACAAAGGGAATCCAACACATAAAAGCCAATGCAAATGTTTATGTTACGTCTACCGGAGAGATTCGTTCAATATTCTCTTTACTGTTAAATGTCATGAGGATTTTACCATTTCTCCTCAGACAATGGCAATGAAAACTGGGAACATATTCTGCGTTGTACTGAAAGATCTATCACGGGAAAATGTCATATTATATTAAAATATTCTTTTATGAACCAAAATATTTAATATAATGATAGTAGTACTCAGAGATATTTTTCAAATCGCCGAGAATAAACTGTAATTAAATTATATTTATAATGAAAATATTCTTAAGTCTGTAAAGTACGATGTTTTATATAAAAAAAATTAACGCTGTGCAAAACAATATCTAAATTTAAACTTCATTTGTACCTTTATGTTTTTCCTGGTCGAGTTTATTTCTTATAATTTTAACACTTTAACACTAATACTGTTTTATTAACGGAAAACGGGACTCCTTTAAACGTAAAAATTTGTCCTACGGTTAAATTGTTAACAGTAATTTAAGAATCATACATAATTGTGGTGCTAAAGAATTAATTTAACAGGTAAATTTATTTAATTTATCAAGACAATATGTAAAAATTAAACATATCAGCACCAGAAATTTTTTTTTCGCCCCTTCTTGCTTGTTTTGAACCTTTAGCCTTTACCCTTGCTATTAAATAATTCGCAACGCCTCGAGAGACAAGCTGAATGTGAATAATGTATTGAAAATCGCTGGAGTCTTATCCTTATTGATTCATGTAATCTTCTACTGAGGAAATATGAATAACCAGATTCATCACTGAAATTAATCCCTTTTCTGATATCGAATAGTCGTAACAATTTGAGAATATTAACCAGTACGTCATAACAAGAAAATTACATTAATTGTTAAGAACAAGAATTTTAAACATTGAAAATATTCACATAAATATTACGCAAGACTATTAGATGAGATAATGTAAAATTAATAAAAACTCATGAAATATAAATCGAAAATATGAATGGTAAAATCTAGAAAATATTTTTAAGAAAAATATATAAAATAAATACGAAAATTTGACAATTTCATACATGAAAATGAGAACTTGCCAATGAAAAAGTTATAAAATTTTAAGATAATTTAAATAGTGAAGTAATATAAATTAAAATATTTTACTCTAATCGCGTTAATATATTTCAAATATCGTTGCACTCTCCGGGACTGTCATCACATATCGATGATACAATTAAAAATTAAACAACAGAGGAGGAGGATTACAAAATTTATTTATAAGTCGTTAAGTATTTTGGACTAATCCATGACCTGGTAATTTTGAAGTGATATTAAATTTAATTGTTCAGAGAAGAAATAATTGGCCGAGCAGTAATCTCCGTTTGAATATATATTTTTGGTATTAAAGAAGATTTGCTCATTGTTCTCTAAAAATCCTCACCTAATGACTGAAAATTCCATGAATTCCTGAGTTGTCCATACAAGGAATTGTGAAATTTTGTTTTTAAAGTCAGGCTATCACGTATAAATTTCAATAACAGCATTAGTAAATTTAATTAATCAAAACATTAATTAAAACCATTTAAACGTAAGTAAAATGTAGTACAAACAAAGTAAAATTAATAGGGGACATTTTTTGTGGTTGATAAACTACTAATATTCGCATGAAATGTTATTCCATCAATTATATGGGCGTGGTTTTCATCGTTTCGCACACCTACCCTGAGAAAATTATTTCGATCTCTTTGAATTTAAACGAAATTCATAGAATAATATTATAATAGAATTTTACCTTATCTCCGAAGATAAACGTGTTTGAATTCGTAAAAAAAGTTTGGACAATAAAATGTCTTGATTATATACGACGATATTATAATACTTATTTAAAATTATATAAATTTGAATTCTTCCAAAAAAATGTATTCTGTACCGTGCTGGTGATTAGTTGAGAAACAACGAATTGTATTTCAATAACTTCATTCCCATTTTTCCTTACAATTGAATAGTACGTCGTCTTCTTGTGCTAGTAAAAGTGAAATAGAATCAGTTATCTTACACGCTGGAATAATGTTCTCTTTTGCACTAAAGTAAAGTTTTAATCTGACAAGATTTCTTTTAGCGAACATTTGGAAGATGTAAGGCACGTTTACAACCTGTTGTTAAGCTACTTTCAAGCTCCTCAAAGATACGCTACCGAGTCATTGACATCACACATTCAGCCATAAAGAACTTTCATACCGAAGCCCTTTGTGAATGTCTGTCTTTCATCTTGTCGTGCAGCCTTTTTCAGTTCCTTCCAGCGATATCTCTCTCTTGCTTTGTATTTTTGGCGGTTCTTTCCTTTCTTCTCCAAAATAGCCGCTGCTCATTCCATCAGCTTTGCCGCGATATTTAAGGGATGTTTTTATACCATCCTATTGGCAACTTTTTCAAAACTGCGTCGGTACTTATACAATAAAGCTGCATAATCTCTTATGCCTTCAATAATTATATTTTAATTAAGAACCTGCAGCCACAAATATTTTATTTTATATGAATAATTGGTATAAATGACAATGGGGTATTGAAAAAAAAACCAAAAGGGAAGCCTGCGAGAGGATTTCTCGCAGGTGAACCTTCCCAGAGAGCTCTGGCGGGGGCTACCTATGGGGATGCCCTCACACCTCTCTGGTTTTTTTGAACTAAGGTTCCCGCATGCCGAGGCACCTCGGTCTGTTCTGAGAGGTGTATGTTCCGGGGTCGCAGACCTTGGGCATACGGCAAGAGTTGTCCGCTATTCCTATTGGAATAGTCGGCCAGCTGCCTCCTAAACTGGTCGAGGCACGGAGAAGGGAATGCTGCGTCCCCACAGCAAACTCCTCTCCCGCTATCGGAAGGGCGTGGGACAAGTACCCAATGCCCGACCTACCCGATGCAGGTTTTTCTAGGGTTTTCCCTGCATTTCTTTATGCGAATGCCGGGTAGGATCCTTAAACCATAGCCCGGGGGCCCTAGTTAACCCTTGGCTACCTTCCTCTACCCTTCCGCATCCCCCCTTTCTAATCCCTTCCTATGCTATTAAAGGGGAGTTGCCCAATGTGGATTACCCTCATGTAGCCTGTTGCCCTAAAAAAAAAACAAAAAAAAACAATGGGGTATTGTAGGTAAATACAAAAAAAATAACTGAATGAAACATTACTACGTCTACGTATTCCTTGAAAATTTAATTGAAAACTTCAAGATAAATTTTAATATCAAAGAACGAAGGCTTTCCCGGTGTATTTGTTGAAGAAAAAGTTCTCGGGTTTCCACCTGGGTAACAATGCGATTGAAACGCGACGTTTCGACGGACAAATGCACTGCCTTCATCTTGTAGGCGAAGTGACTTCGCCTAGAAGATGACGGCAGTCCATTTGTCCGTCGAAACGTCGCGTTTCAATCGCATTGTTACCCAGGTGGAAACCCGAGAACTTTTTCTTCAAATTTCAATATATTTTTCTCATGAAGAATAATGAACAAACAGTCTTCATAAATAGAATTTCTTTATTTGAAAGTAAATAACATCAATTTTAATAATATTGGAGGTTTGGGAAGTGAGCTTAGAAATATTATTGTTTTCCGAATCAGTCCACTGCGGAGTTGTTTGTACACGTGCGTGCTGAAATGAGAGGGTGGTAAATTTGCTTGGCTAAGAGAGGGACAATTTCTTACTGTATTTCCTTCGTATGGGACAAAGAATATAAGTTTGCTTAGTTTATAGTCTGTGAGTCTGGAAAACTGAACTATTACTATTCTATACAGAGTATTTTGAGGCGGTAATCGGGAGCGATGTACGAGTGCTGTTATAGAGTGTTTAAGCTGCTAGTTTTGAGAGATGCGCGACTTGCCACCACAATAATAAGGCTTGCTTGCTTAAATGCAAAGGCAATCAAACCAAATCCAATTTTAATGGAGGACATCGCCAAGACGCCAGCCGACAACACAGATTAAAAAATCTCCTTCACTGGCATCCACCAGAGGACATCAATATTCCATGGATACACGTAAAGTTACTTCGCATACCAATTTCACTGTTCTCTATTTGCACTGTTCATTATATTTAGATCAGTTTTCATGTTAATCTTATACATAATTTTCAGAGTTACTCATTACCCCACCACAACCACGGGAAGCAGTAAGAATTATATTATTGAATAAAATGGTCCCGGGCTTCTAAGTGAAAAATTGTATGCGCGACGCTTGAAGACTATTACATTGAACTTTTTTTGGGGGTGTAGACAGGCTATGTATAGGGTAATCCACATAGTGGCAACTCCCCTATTATGGCATAGGAAAGGGATTTGAAAGGGGGGATGCGGAAGGGTGGAGGAAAGTAGCCAAGGGTTAATTAGGGCCCCCGGGCTATAGTATAAGGATCCTACCCGGCATTCGCCTAAAAGTAATGCAGGACAAACCCTATAAAAACCTGCATCAGGTAGGTCGGGCATTTGGTACTTCTCCCGCGCCCTTCCGATGGCGGGAGAGGGTTTTGCTGTGGGGTCGCAGCTTACCCCTCGCCATGCCTTGGCCAATTTAGGAGGAAGCTGGCCGACTATTCCAATAGGAATAGCGGACAACTCTTACCGTATGCGAAGGTCTGCGACCCCGGAATATACACCTCTCAAAACAGACCGAGGTGCCTCGGCATGTGGGAACCTTAGTTAAAAAAACCAGAGAGATGTGTAGTTATCCCCAAAGGTAGCACCCGCCAGAGCTCTCTGGGAAGGTTCACCTGAGAGAAAATCCTCTCGCAGGTTTTCTTCGAATGTTACATTGAACGTCTTTTTTTTTTAGGGCAACAGGCTACATGAGGGTGATCCAAATTGGACAACTTCCCTTTAATAGCATAGGAAGGGATTAGAAAGGGGGGATGCGGAAGGGTAGAGGAAGATAGCCAAGGGTTAACTAGGGCCCCCGGGCTATGGTTTAAGGATCCTACCCGGCATTCGCCTAAAGAAATGCAGGGATAACCCTAGAAAAACCTGCATCGGGTAGGTCGGGCATTTGGTACTTGTCCCACGCCCTTCCGATGACGGGAGAGGAGTTTGCTGTGGGGACGCAGCTTACCCCTCGCCATGCCTTGGCCTGTTTAGGAGGCAGCTGGCCGACTATTCCAATAGGAATAGCGGACAACTCTTGCCGTATGCCCAAGGTCTGCGACCCCGGAACATACACCTCTCAAAACAGACCGAGGTGCCTCGGCAAGTGGGAACTTTAGTTCAAAAAAAAACCAGAGAGATGTGAGAGCATCCCTAAAGGTAGCCCCCGCCAGAGCTCTCTCACATTGAACGTCATCGAAACGTCACTTATACAAGATTTTATACATTCTTTACAGCGAGAAAGACTGCATTCTTTATTAATTCTATTATCAATAATTGTATTTATTTTTCTCAAATTATATTTATTTTAATTAATATGTAGTTATTTAATACATCACAAAGTCCAGGTGAAATATTAATTATTACAATAAAATTATCAGAGTCGGAAATTGGGTTATAATTCCAATGAAATGAACTTTTTTCAATTGGCAGTTTTATAAATTGATAATAGCTACAATCTACATTTCTTATTCGTCGATCGATATATATCCAATCTATAGATCAACAAATAAGAAGGATATTCGAATATGTGGTTGAAGATACCATTTCGCGCCAAATAAGGCTATACTTCCCATCCTTCGGTTTTGAATACAGTTTTCACGTGTATTTGATAATTAGTAAAAACCGGGCTGCATGACAAAGACTGAATGAATTAAGAAACGATTAATATGCTATTTTAATTATGGACGTTAAAAGTAGAAATTAAAAAAAATACATTTGTAATTTAATTATAGTCAGAAGTGATATCTGTCTTTGTGTTTTACTTCATTTTCGAGAAAAAACGCCTTGTTCCTCGTGTTTTCCATGCGTTACAGAATAAAAATGCTATTCTCATTTTAATGAGTTGCTATGCAATGCGCATCCAATTAGCAACAGTGTATTGGTTCCATGCTGTGAGATTTTTTAAATTCAAACACAGCTTCAATTTACATGGCAGCAAACGCAAATGAATTACTACAGTAGAAGTTACATTCAAAAATACTTTATCTTGAATTCATAAAGTTATTTAAACTTGATAGAATTTATTTTGTATCGCAAAGTTCTGTGACAGCCTTTTGTGTAAATAATAGAATAATGTAAAATAAGGCATGTTAAAATTCTCTGGTTCAATGAAGTCACAAATAGTAGAAGAACAGTATTTTGACGTTCCAACAATTTTTTTTTGATAATCACTCCGATTGAAGCGTCAGACAAAAGGCAATAATCAAACAGGATAATGGAATTATGATCAGTTACTACAAAACAAATCATTGTAGCGAACGAGATAGTCGCCCGGTCGTTCCGAGTCGGAGGCATCAACAACGGTAAATATGAGAAGTTTCGTTTCGCACTGAAACCTTTCAGAAGTATGTGAATATTAAAAGAAGCATTGTGTGCGTGGACAGTGTCAGTGTGTCCAATACAGAGTGTACGTAAATAGTTGAGAACTGTTTAGTGTGAATAGTTCAACAAAATAAATTTAATAAGTAGCAAAATAACGATAGTATTATTTTTCCTTAGACAATCCTCCGATCTGGTAACATAATTTTGAGTCATCATTAAAAATTAAAACATTAATCCAACAAACCCACTTCAAAAAACCTAAATCTATCGCAAACTTCACACTTTAAAGCCAATATCCTAAGCACTTTCCTAGCGACATATAAACCTCTAGCATACAGATTAAGACCAAACTTCGTCACATTTTATTACTACCACAATAAACTATATAAATTTTACGTCCTGTTGTAATTTGTTTTTCGAACGAACTTTGTAATTATATATTATGAGGTGTTATTAATTTCCAGTAGAATAATATTAATTTGAAAAATTATAGTGACTGGAAAGTTTATTATGATTCATCTCATAAATTTATGCATGAAAGAATTTATATTCTATTAAAATTGGCTATTTGAAAGTAGACAGATACTTTTTTTTAGGACAACAGGCTACAGGAGGGTAATCCACATAGGGGCATAAGAAAGGGATTTGAAAGGGGGGATGCGGAAGGGTGGGGGAAGGTAGCCAAGGGTCACTAGGGCCCCCGGGCTATGGTTTAAGGATCCTACCCGCATTCACCTAAAAGAAATGCAGGACAAAGCATAGAAAAACCTGCATCAGGTTTGTAGGGCATTTGGTACTTGTCCCACGCCCTTCCGATGGCGGGAGAGGGGTTAGCTGTGGGGTCGCAGCTTTCCCCTCGCCGTACCTTGACCAATTTACCGTATGCCAAATGTCTGCGACCCAGAATATACACCTCTCAAAAACAGGCCGAGGTGCCTCGGCATATGGTAACCTTAGTTCAAATAAAAAAAATTACAGAGAGATGTGAAGGCATCCCAAAGGTAGCCTCAACCAGAGCTCTCTGGGAAGATTCACCTGCGAAAGAATCCTCTCGCAGGCTTCCTTGGCTTACGATATCAACAAGGCTACTTTCCCCTCCCCCCCTTTAATATTTAACTGAAGGAGAGTTGAAAATTTGACAGTCCTTCTAAGATAATTGCATTTAATTTCATTTTTCAGCCACAATCAGTTACTTAACGATTAAATTAGCTGAAATAGTTTCTGTTCTATTTGATAAAATTCACGTATTTGATCATCGCTACTTATTATGAATCAATTAAACATTCTCGTCAATCACAAATCCAAAAATCTATATAGGTCTCAATTTACACTCATTCGCCAACTAGTAATTCGTAACTAACGAAATCGGTCGAAATGTAAATATTTAATCAAGAGTCCTTATGTTTTAAGATAGCCTAATACATACCACATTAATGAAAACACACACCACCAAAAGTATCATTGTTGCTGGAATGTTTTGCACCAACCATGAAAATTAAACAACGTTTACCAAATAAAGTATTTAAAAATGTCAATTTACAAAAAATATAAACGTTGTTTTGCGAAAAACCATTTAGTTGAATATTTTAATTATAAATGTACAAAGAGAGCCAAATTATTAATTTATTAACAAGAAACATAAAATTCACAATGTTCCGCCGTCAATCTATTTTGTAATTATAAATTGCAAACAAAGTATATTTTTACAAGTGTTACCTAAACCTTTTAGTATAAAAGTAATATCAAATATATTTAACTTATAATTTCCATAAATTGTCACATTATTCAATAATATTAGCCGAAGATGATGCTATATAAATTTTGCGCAGAATTTCAAATGCGTTTTCTGTTTACAATGCCCGCTGTATCAAAAATAAGTATAAAAATGTTTTGAAAGGTATACAGAAGTAATGTTGTATGTTAATAAAGGAATAACATAAAAAACTAATTTATTAATTAAATGGAAAAAATATTTTACGATAATAAAATTCCATAAACTTCACTTTAATTATTATTAACATTTTGCATATCCGAGTTATAGGATCATGTATGCAACATTTTTTGAAAGATATCTACATTCTAAATCTAAACTTTAGTATTTTTCCAAACGAAATCATGATTATTTATATGCATTTGTTTGGAAAATACTCAATAACTTTTAACGTTGAACTTAAAGATTGTTTTATGTTCTTAATGCGGGTTTTAAAAGAGAGTTTTGTTTGACCTATATAACAATAATTGCAGTACAAACAATAAATTTAGTAAAATACAAATATCCAAAATGTTAATTTTCTCTTAAATATTTTTAGCCTGGCTTAAGTTTTAATTATATTACATAAATGAATAAATATTATAATAATTATACTGTCAAGGAATATTTTGATGTCCACGTTTGTGTCTCTTAGCGATAAGAGTTTCGTGCCTCTTTGCCATCTTTACAGAGACGTAAGAGAGTGCAGGTGGAATATGTGCGACGGTTTGTTTGCTTCCTTCTTCTGATATCAAACCAACAAGTTCATATTTTAAGGTCGCCATGTCTAGCGACGGCGGCGGCACCGGTGACACCAGCTGTTGCCTGGCAACAAGAACATTCTGCCGCATGATTTGGCGCACATATCTTCCTAATAGACTGCACTCTGGCGCGAGGCACGCGTAAATTCACACCACCATAATCTCAGCGGAGTTCAAGTTCCATCATCATTGACCAGTCTCTGAGCGTTTATTAACTGGTTTAGTGGATCGGGCTTACTGTTGTTCAATAAATTTGTTATTTTTATTTATTAGAATTTATATTTCTTTGTTAAATTATTGCATACACTCTGCATATTGTGACGAACAGGTAATAAATAATTACGCATTTAATTTAAATTAAATGTACGTTAAATTATTTCATTGTAATAGTATTGTTTGGGTGACAGTAAAAACAGTGGTTTGTAATGAGGGCTGAATCTGTGCTTTGCGGGAAGCATACATTTTAATTGGACAATTTTTAGTGCCTCCTTATGATAAATTATATGCGATTCATGACATTCTCAGAATCTTGAAAACTGCAGGAGAGGAACACATCGGAGATGCAGTCGGCGGGTTTGAATCTGACGAAGCTAGGTCACGCTCGTTAACCGTCAAAGCCATCGCAGCGAAGCAGCAACTACGGCGTCGAAAACAGTTTTTATTGAGTAATATAACCTCTATGAACTGGAGTATATTTGATTACTTTGGATGATACAATGCATATTTGTAATAACTTTTAAGTCGTATTTGATACAAACGAGAAATTTTCTACTATGCGAAGTCAGTTTCCGAGGAGTGACCCTATGTAAATTCACACTCCCGAGAATTATCCCATCCCGAGTCCTGACGTGACATGGAATCCGAGTCAGCCCGAGGGTTGGTTCGAGGAAACAACTCTATTTAGCTCCGATTTGGGAAGACAAACTATACGTTCCGCCGATATCTTCTGCAGAATGACCGTTCCAGATCCATCTATGGAAATCGAGCTGAAATTTTCGTGGTGCTGAGTCTATTCGAAAAATCTAAAACAACATCGAAAGTATTACAATTTTACTTCTGTTACGTCCGTATATTTAGTTAAATTATACAGGGTGAAATTAAAAGCTCTGTTTCTGAATTAGCGAATTTCGACCCACAATGCCCTGTAGAAAAAACAATTTAATAAATTTTAAGTTAATTTAAAGCCGGTGTAATTTTTTTGAAAATACAGAGAAATTTGCTGTTGACGTCAAAAACTTTAAAGTTAATTGAGTTGTAAATAATTAAAACTTAATATTAAATGTGATACTAATGTTTTGTGATTGAATTTCTGATTGCTAAAACCTGAATTTTCATTGAATATACAATCACTTAATCAGTTCGCTTTTGAGACTACGTGTTCTGCGGGCAAGTATCCGAGGAGACAAGAAGGCGTAAGAGCTGACGTCAAACTTTATTATTTAATCATGTTGCGGTAAATGGTATATCATACAATTTCACGTTACGTTTTCCTGTCATACTTAAAACGTGTACTTTTATGTGTTTGATTATGTTTTTATGAATTCAACACAATTTGAGGTAAAAAGAAATTCAAATTATTTTTTACCAAATTATTAACTAAAATGTTTAGTATTACCATTAAGTTTTTTCACTCGGCATTACCAGATGCGACTGTGGCTTATATTACAAACTTACATGGGAAGAAAAGCATTTGTCAATGTTAAGACAGCGAAGGAAACGGTGGATTGGCAGTAAAATATGCTACATTTAATGCAATACTAATAAATTAAGTATATAGTAATAAAATTAAAATATCGTGTCGACCATCAACAATTACATTTAATTTATTGACATCAATACGTATTAGATTTATTTTGGATGAATAAAAATAATATTAACATATATATCAGTGTATTTAGGTTTTTTGTTACTTCGGAAATGTATTGAGAAAATTGTTAAAGTAAATATAAGTGTGATAAACATTGGAACCCTGTATTTACACTCAAGTTAACGCAATGAACCTGAAAATATATCTGGTAATGGATTCTGTAAGCCATGTTCTTAGATTCACACTTTTGTATCTTATGATTACTGCTCTGAATAATTTCCTCCTCTCTCTATCTCTCTCTCGTAGTTAGTGCAAACGATAAATTTATTACGAAAGGAAGCCAATTTTCGAGGAGTGACCCTATGCAATTTCGCGCTGGAGAGAATTATCCCATCCCGAGTCCTGCCGTGACGAGGAAACCCATCATCACTAATCTCAACATTCTCTTCTTTTACTAATTATTTCATATCAACAAAATTATATTCTCCACTCGCGGTCTGATATATATATATACATGGCAACTAACCTGCCGTACTGTTGGCTCCAAAATTTTACATTCCTATGCTAACAAACGCCTCTTTCAAATAATGGTAGTCATGCTGTTTCTTTTCAGATAAGGATTTAGTTTTGAATAATCAAATATTCTCGTCCGCTTTTCACTCATTGTCTGTCATCCACCACATAAAAAATTACAAGCGGTTCTTTGTGGCTACCTATTTCCAAATAATGCCTAAAAATATTTCACAATTTCGCATTGCCTAAGAGGATTAGCAAGCGTGCAGATATCCTCATACTCCTCGCTGAGTTCATAGTGCTTAAAATGACTTATGCTGTCACTTCAAACTACGTGCATTATAATGAATATAATTGCATTTAAAATTTTCCTCCTAATTTCCCACAAATGAAGTTTGATTCAATTGTTTATTTTTTAATGAAAAAAGTCTGATCCCCGAATTACTTCTTTCATTTTGAAAATTCAATGCAATGAGCTATTGCGTATTAGAAACCTTATATGATTCCTTATGTCTATTAACACATAAGTTCATATATATATATATATATATATATATATATATATATATATATAAATTTTTAAGGGCCGCAGGACTGACATTTCAAATGTGAGGTGCGACTCCGTAAACGAAAAAGTTTTCGTGAAATACTGTGTTAATAAAAATATGAAATATATACATACATATATATATATAAAATTAATCATTTAAAATATTGGAAAGTAAACTAAAATTATAAATCAATTTAAGATTATATTTAAGTTAAATCGCCTTTGAAAAATTTCGCTTTTAGTATTGTTAATTCAGTGTGTGTAATGACTCTGAATTTACTGTTAAAAAGTCGTTTCCGCCGGCGAATGTACATGTAGAGCCCAAAAGAACGAAATTGAACCCTGTATATCTGTTAACATCCCCTATACTTTATTTTTTGGTTTTAGATTTTCAGAGGCAGTTTTTTATTTAGATTTTTAATTATGATTGCACCAGCGAATATACATTGTCTCCGATAGCGCGGTAACTTTGTAATCAATAACATCTGTATTTCAAACAAGACCTCCAGCGGTGCACTAAATGTATTTTTTTTAACTTTTAGACAAGGACAGATAATTATCTCATTTTAATTCTGATAAGAAAGCCATTATCAGTTATAATTATGTATCATGTAACGTAACAGTTTCATGACATTTTATTTATTTGGAATCATTGTAAAAATTCTATACTGATTCAACACGGATAACATTCAATTCCCTCTATAAATGTCACATTTTCTGAATGGAAACAATTTTGATATTTGAGAAATCGGATTCTTTTTGTGCATATTTTCTCGATACTGCAGTCAGTTTGACCGTAGCGTTATCGGATATAAATTAATTAATTTTTAAAAGGAAAGAATTATGATGATTATTGAAATTATTAAAAAAAAAGGTTAAATCTCAGTACTGAAAACTTAAATTAATAAATGTAAGTCGTCGTATTTTGTTGGTATAAGGAATACAGTACTTATAAACACTGTTAAAAGTTTTAAAAACTATATGAATGAACGAAATACTTTTAAATACATTTATTTCATTACTAAATATTTTTATTTTAGTTTAAATATTTACATTTCAAGTATTACGGGATTCGAAACCAATGCCATCTAAATGCTTCTCTGTCGGACGCGCTTGTTTTGTTAACTTTTCGCAAGAAGGCAGTGTATCACCTTTAGATGAAACTTATTTTGTTTTTGGTCATGGCTTTAGTGATGTAAAACTGCCATCCATAATCTGCATTTTCATGATTTCTCGGATGGGGATATTCTTCGATTTTCCCTGTGAAGATTTAAATTATCGTCCACCATTTAAAGTAGTTAAAATTTAAAATTCCGAAACCAATTTTACTATTGTTTCTATGACGTGTATTAATGGTACGTAAAAAAGTATTTGATTCCATGTTCATGAGAAGGAATTAAGCATAGTGCCAAAACGTAACAAAAAAATGTAATAAAGGAATTAATACTTTGAACATGATGGTAACGAGTTTTAGAAATACAATAGAGCCTAAATTTAACCTTACAATAATAGTAGTTATGGACCAATCTGCGCCAAAAGGTAAACCTATCGCTAATTGTCGTACATAACGTTTTCATTCTTATGTAAAGGATATTTTTCTAATCTTATATAAGCTCAAAGCGGCGTTTGAAAAATATTTTTATAGACAAAATTAGTCACCTTGTTTAAAAAATTATGTCCTGTAATATAGAAGTTACCATACTCGTCCACAGACGTCACGTCGAGAGAGTAACGCTTTCGTGAAGCGTCAGGGATTTCTCCAATTTAAGGGAAAATGAAATATATTCATTTTAATATTGATTTACCGTTAGTCATATTCAGTAATTTACGTTGTTCAGATAATGTCCACAATTTTAATATTGATCTTGTGTGAGAATAAGAAGTATGATTAAGAATTAAATGAATTGAGAAATTTTTGTTTGTGTTTCGCAACCACCGAGAAGACGTGTCATATTTATCTTTGCTATTATTATGGGCAATAAATTCTGATTTGCAGTGAAACACTGTCCAGTGAACAATTTGGTAAATCCGTCGCTGACGGATTTTTTTTTGCTCTAGTGCTGAGTGCCCATTTTTTAAATTTATTTTTTTAGAGTAAGAGACTACATGAAGGTAATCCACATGGTGAAAAATTCCCTTTAATAGCATAGGAAGGAATTTGAAAGGGATGATGCGGAAGGGTAGAGGAAGGTAACCAAGAGTGAACTAGGGCCGCGGGGCTATAGTTTAAGGATCTTTACCCGGCATTCGCCTAAAAGTGAAGGAGGACAATCCCTAGAAAATCTGCATGAGGTTGGTCGGGCAATGAGTCCTTATCCCACGCCCTTCCCATGGAGGTAGAGGGGTTTGCTGCGGCGAAGCAGCATTACCTTCTCCGTGGCTCGACCAGTTCAGGAGGCAGCTGGCTGACTGTTCTAATAAGAATAGCGAACAACTCTCAACCTCGGATTCCGGGAACTTCACTTCAAAAACGTAAAGAGGAAAAGGCACACCCAAAGGTAGCCCTGACGGCCCCCAGAAAGGTTTTGCCTGCGAGAGAAAAGCTCTCCCTTAGGGCCCAATTTTTCAATGATGTTTCGTGAACTTATTTCGCACTTCATCTGCGTCAGTTACAATATATTATCCCAACGTTTTTTGTTTATATATATCGGAAAACTGTAAATATATCCAGAACAATTGAAAAGTGTCACGTGATGGTGTATAGTATTATTAAATATATTACAGAAGAATTACTATTATCTAATTTAGTAGATCTTCCAAGCAAAGTTCATTGTTCTCACAGATATGAATTCAAAGATTCTGTCTCGTTAAACTACTGCATAACGGAGGTGCTCATTTTTTTTTAGTGCAACAGACTACATGAGGGTAATCCTCGTTGGGCAACTCCCCTTTAATAGCATAGGAAGGGATTTGAAAGGGGGGATGCGGAAGGATAGAGGAAGGTAGCCAAGGGTTATCTAGGGTCCCCGGCCTATATTTTAAGGATCCTACCCGGCATTCACCTAAAAGTAATGCAGGGAAAACCATAGAAAAACCTGCATGAGGTAGGTCGGGCATTGGGTACTTGTCCCACGCCCTTCCGATAGCAGGAGAGGAGTTTTCTGTGGGGACGCAGCATTCCCTTCTCCGTGCCTCGACCAGTTTAGGAGGCAGCTGGCCGACTATTCCAATGGGAATAGCGGACAACTCTTACCGTATGCCCAAGGTCAGTGATCCCGGATCATACACCTCTCAGAACAGGCCTAGGTGCCTCGGCTTGTGGGAACCTTAGTTCAAAAACGGAGAAGAAAAGGCATCCCTTTTTTTTTTTTTTAGGGCAACAGGCTACTTGAGGGTAATCCACTTTGGGCAACTCCCCTTTAATAGCATAGGAAGGGATTAGAAAGGGGGGATGCGGAAGGGTAGAGGAAGGTAGCCAAGGGTTAACTAGGGCCCCCGGGCTATGCTTTAAGGATCCTACCCGGCATTCGCCTAAAGAAATGCAGGGACAACCCTAGAAAAACCTGCATCGGGTAGGTCGGGCATTGGGTACTTGTCCCACGCCCTTCCGATAGCGGGAGAGGAGTTTTGTATCTCTCCTACAAGGTTCTGCCTGCGAGAGAATAGCCCTCGCAGACCTAGTACGGAGATGCTCATAAAATGAATAGGTTTTCATATATATGCTTCGAAGAACAGGCAGAGAGACAAGAAAGGAGAACTGAAACCTCTAAAAACCCCGTCATTGATTTATGTTGAAAGTAAGACGCAAAAAACTTTCCAGACAAGGGGACAAAAAAGAGAAAAACGCCACGCTGGCATATGACAATTTGAAAACTTATATCATTCAGAACTTCGCGTGACTGTTCGAGCATGAAGTATGTATTCTCAGTTTTCATTACAGCTTGCAGTCTAGTATGAAGTTAGCACAGTACAACGATGGTTTTATCCGCTTGCATTATAAGTTAGCGTAGTAGTCATAATATGAACTAACTAGTCAATTTAGTTGTTTTTATTAAGGAAATTTACCATTATTAACGGAAAAGAAAATGAAGTAAAAGAAAATTCAATCGGTACTGTAATTAAAAAAATGAACAAATTACGTAATTTGTGCGTATTTATTTAATTTAAATCTAATTAATATCAGGACTTTGTCCGCATATTTTTGAATTTATCGTTACTACTAACCAATGGGACCATTTAAAAGACTCCCAAAGCTCTTTACGATCTCATAGAGTCACACTATGAGTCACTTATGATACGATCGAGTACCTCCTTTATAACTTCGCCGAGGAATGGTGCAAAGTTGACTAAAAAGCAGATTTAAAAAGGCAAAAATCGTTAATCCTCCAGAAATGTCAAAATAAAGGCGGTTACTCAGAGATGGGGATTTCTCGGCACTCTGGTAAAAAACACCTTTACCGCATTGACTACGTTGGTCAATGTTATAATAATGTTTTTCCCAGATTGCGGAACGATTGGTAAAAACGGTGACATGTTGACAAGTTAGCATTATTTTGCTTACACAGTTATTTAGAGTAGGAAATACGAGACTGGGCGAACATCGAAGCAGAGGAAGTTGCTTGCTAATTTCCTGAAAACGCCAATCACTAGAAAATATTCCAGAAGATTGCCGAGGTTATGAAAGCAAACCACGAAATTTATTCCTCATAAAATTGTAGTCAATTCAAGTCTCTTTGTAAGTTGTTCTAAAAACGGCGATTTATTAAGGCCTCGAGAAATAGTTAACAATTTTCGTTGTAAATAGCGAAAAATGTATTAAATTGTGAATTGTAAGTTAATTTTTTATAAAATTGTAAACACATTTATAATAATGCCACCAATTAGTTATATAATTAAAACAAACAAAAATAGTGTAAGAAATATGTATCGTACATAAAGCTGATACGAGGCTAATAATTCGTAAATAGTCTTCCCTTATACCCACGTCTGTTGAACTGTTTATTGAGTTAATGAATCTGTACCCAGAGCGTCAGCTTTCGATGTCGTCGCTAGGTCTCTCACGACGTTCTTCCAGAAAAGAAAACTAACGTAAAAATATTACTACGCCCGAGAAAATATTATTTAAAGAATAAAATACTATTCTGGCACATGATCACCGGTCTAGTAGTGGGACCTGACGTCATAAAAATTCATTGAAACGTGTTATATCACTCGTAAGCAGGGCAAGCGGGTGGCGCATCTAGGGAGGGGAGGCAACTAGGACGTAGTCACGATTCACGCAAAATAAACACACACACACAACACAATCTGACGGGGTCAAACTCTATCCGGTTAGTGAAGCAAGGGCAGAAAGACACTAAACTGAGCCGCCGACGTTCGCGACTCCTGCTATAGCACGGACGAAGAATCGCGTTCTCGATAACCATTATTAAATTACATACTTTTATGGTTCTTGTCCACGTTTCACTAGGATCGTAAAACCACGAAATTTTATTTACTGGGATTTGGAAAAATGTTGTTTCCAATTTTATGAATTTTATCGTAAAAATGAGTGACAAAGAAAACAATATAATATGAATGTTCTGTCTTCTTCAATAAACCAAAATTTTTCCATCAGCTTATTTAACATACAAAATTCGACAAACGTAAGGGAAGTCCGATATCGAATAGTTTCTTGGATTGATAGTGTGATACGGTATTATGAATATTTTTTATGAGAAATTTTATAATTCAAATGTGTTTCCAGTAGGATATTTAACATTTTGAAGTTAATATAAGGGAAAAGCTTTCAGTGTATCGTTTGTTTTATTCAATTCGTGTGTAATTCACATCATACGGGCCATTAGTCAGGAATAGATACTATTTACATTGGCAAATAAACAATTAACGTGTGCTAGAACCACCAATTGAACTTCGTAAATTATACATCAAAAGATAACTGAATTCTTTGCCAGATATGAAACTGTTTGATCCATTATTAATGCGGCCTAAAAGCTTATTCCACCCAATAATTTCCGTGATTAACTCTGTTTACTGATGTGGCTTAATGCTAATGTATTCAAAAATTTACTCCTGGGCTATTAATCTTCTAGATTATCAGTGATTGAATGTCGTCTAATCAACACACAGCGGACTGTATAATTATGTGAGAAACATTGGGAGTCCACAGGATGCAAATTAAATCGTCGGCGAGCCTGTGATTTAGAGCCCATTCACTGTTTACAGGAAAGCCCAACACATCACTAGCAAACCGTATGTGTACCTTCCAAACTGTGTCCCATAGGCAATGTATAATTTCGTATTTGAATTCTTAAATCGTTGCAGTTAAAACAGTATAGAACTGTGAAGAGGCGGTTTACTTCAAACTGGTTATAATATTTGTTAAGTGTCTTAACAAAAATATTGTTGTAACATCAAACAATTAATAATTTACAGACTATAAATTTGATTAGTAATTTATTAAACCTACACACTGCAAATATAAGAAAAAACTGTTAGATTTTGTGTAAGGTAATGTTTTTATTTTAGGAAAGATTAAAATAATTTTCTACCTTTGTCCATATTGTATTGGGCAATATTTTTTAAGTACGTTTTCGAATTTTTATAAGGTGAATAAAATTTTATTTACATTTAATGTATTTAAACATTTCCGGCCTGCTGTGGTGTAGTGGCCAGCGTTATTTCCTCGCATCTCGGAGGTTCCGGGTTCGAATCTCGGCACGGGCATGGATGTTTGTGTTGGGTAAAGGCTGACGAAGAATCGACACTCTGACCACGTGCCACTTCTAACTCTAGAATGTGTCACTTAAGATGACAGTCTGGCAGACGTCCCGGTAGGCCAAATCCCTTAATGGGCTGACGAACCAAAGATAATAGAATATTTACAGAATAATTAATACAAAATGATCAATGTCTGGGACTCTAATTTACATTAAAACATATTTGCCTAGCTTCAGTCTATAAACAATAAATAACTACTTATTTTTTCCAGTCTTGCAAAAACAAAACAAAAATAAGGGACATTTTCTGAGAGGAGTTATGGGCCGTGTAGCAGAGTCATTTAGTTCCGGTTATAAATACTTTCATTAGCATTCTTCGATTTCGTATGAAGCGCTCAGTTCTGGAACATGGTGGGCATCCTCATTTCGTTGGACCGGCCATTGGTAACTTGACGTCTGGTACGATCTCAAGAAACGTAACCTCAATTCTTCTCGTCATAAAACTTACATTCGACATCTGGGTGAAGATTTTTACGGTAATCAAGAATTTTTCGCCGGAGTCAGCGTACTTATTTTTACAAAGAAGTCACGCAACAAATTTGGTGCCTCTCAGACTGTCTGTTAATCTTCTGCGGTCGTCACGTCCTGGGTACCGTCGTCAGCGACATGATGGCGCCGAGTTCCGTACCTGTTGCCTTGAACGATTAAGCTCCCGTCTCAGACGGCATGCAATTAAAATTGATAAACATATTTTTTAATGTGTCTAGAAATAATTCCAGGACACTAATAAGCGCATTACTCTATTTATAACCTCTGCCTTTAATTTATTAATTTTATTTAAGTTTTAAAAATTGTATCTCTGAAAAACGTCCTCAATGCTGAATCTTTCAATCGATGTCCACCAACGGCAACGTTCAGTATTTGTTTGTTTTCTTCCCTTGAACATTTTATCTTTATTTTTCCATGTCACAAAATTTATGGGTCCTTTTTCAAATTACTTTCAATGCTGAAAGAGGTTTACTATATAATGGAATTCCCGTAATGGTAAAAAATAAAATATCTAAATTCTGTTTTATTCTAAAATGGGTGTATGTTTTTTCCTTTTCTAATTATGTGATTAAAGACTTGGAGATTGATACCATAAATCTTACATTTTACTGCTTCCTCTTAAAATTGAATCTCACGATTAGAGTATTGTTGACAAGTTATTGATGGTCATTTAATTATGACAGTTAATACATTAAGTTTTGAAGTTCTTGAACAAGTTTAAAAAGCAATTAAATAAGTTAAAATGTTATATCATGGCCAGTAACTTGCTTTAAGTATCAAGCACTTTTTTGTAATGCTGTATGATAATAATTCATATATTATTTGGCATTTCTGAAATTACGGTGTTTTACTATTATTTATTTACATAATTCAGACGAGCCACGAAAGTTTGCCTGTTCTAATGTATGACCTTTATTTATTTATTTTGATATGAAATGGAAAATAAACTTCTACACGCCGCTATAAACTGTTTAGGGCCGCGTTAAAATAATATTATCCTGAGTTTATACCAGGTTGTTATTCATTATTTAGGAATACATTAAAATAATTTTTCATGGAACTGAAAAATAAACAATAGATTGATTTCACCATTCTCTGTTCGTAAATTATTATTTACCTTTAAAAGTGAGAGTTTATTAAATACATTGTACTTAAACGTACTGTGTAATTTCGATAAAACTATTGATTTACCATGTTTTCGTTATCAATAATTTTTTCAGAATTGCAATTATGTAATATTACTAGATTTTTACGGTGAAATAATATTAGTTTTATATAATTATATAATATATGGTTATGCAATGAAATATACAATTAATTAGATACTTTTGAAATGATATGTAGATATATTACACAGAGAATTTTATAAATAATAATTTTCCTTTAGAGTGACGAATAAATTGAATTCCGTTGGACAAAACATTTATTTTTAATTTATGTTCAATGAAATTATCTTGCTATATAGGGCCTGAAAATGAGTATAATAACCAAATAAATACTAACTGTTAAAATAGGGCCAACGATATTTCTTTCCTCGTTTGTTGGATGCGATGGTCGAGCTTCGTGATCATGTTGACGGGAGATGAAGTAATTTCCTCCTGCCTACGTTATGAAACATTGACAGGGCACTAGACTGCGCTTAGGTAAGTTCAGAGCACCACCCCTAATTACCGTATACGAGGAACAAAGCTAATGGCTCTCAAGCCGATGCGTACACCGCTACTAGCCTGCAGCCAAGGTCTAACTGTCTCTATTACAATGATCGATATGCAAAGGAAGTTTTTAATCGGTCAGATGATTCGGAAAGTCTAAGGAATATAAACGGATTTCCTTTCCGTCTTAACGGTATTGATGATCATGAAGTAATGGATGTTGTATACTCGTGGAAAAAAACAGATGTAGCCATCCTATTTTAACATGCAAAAATTAATCTACGTACGGTTTCATCAAAAATATACAAAAACTCTGTTTAATTTTTTTAAAGGGTTAGAGTCGCGTCAACAAAGTTGTTCTTCGCGAATGTAGCTGACATATTTCCACGTTTTCATGATCTTAGAATATATATTTAATTTCTTCTAGGGTAACAGGCTACACGAGGGTAATCCACATAGTGGAAACTTCCCTTTAATAGCATAGGAACGATTTTAAAGGGGGGATGCGGAAGGGTAGAGGAAGGTAGCCAAGAGTTTACTAGTCTCCCCTGGCTATATTTTAAGGATCCTATCCGGCATTCGCCTAAAAGTGATCAGGACAAATCCGAGAAAACCTGCATCAGGTTGGTCGGGCATTGGGTGCTTGTCCCTCGCCCTTCCGATGGCGGGAGAGGAGTTTTCTGTGGAGACACAGCATTCCCTTCTCCGTGCCTCGCCCAGTTTATGAGCCAGTTGGCCGACTGTTACAATGGGAACAGAAAAAAACTCTTATCATATGCACAAGGTCTGCTACCCCGGAATATACACGTCTCAAAACAGTCAGAGGTGCCTTGGGTTGTGGGACTCTTAATTCAGAAACGGAGAGTGTAAAAGAATCCGCAAATGTAGCCTGCGAGAGAACATCCCTCGCCCGAATAGAATCGAGTCTTGTGACTGCAAAGAATTCGAGAAGTAAGCGAATTGCTGACGATGGTATACAGAATTCTCTTCAGGTATGGGTTGCGAGAAATTTATTTCTTGGCCTGACGTACTGAGTGCATTCAAAAAGTAGATAAATTATAGTTATTTCGATTTGTACTGCTGGAATATCTTTACTGATGAATATAGGAACACCGCCACTCGCATGTACCCCACGTTGGAAGCCTTGGGTTTGTATCTTCTTTAAAGCTTGTTTCTTATAGGACACTCACATCTGGTGTTTACATTTCTATTAGTCTAGTTAATTGTAGTGAACACATTTGGTCTTTTATGGTAATATTTTTTGGCACCGTCTGGACGTCGGTCTCGATCGTAATCAGTGTCAAGAAACTTGTACAAAAGACGTAAACACCAAAATTAGGCATCCGTCCAAAAAAGAGACAAAATATATTTATGAAATTGGCTGGAACTATGTCCGAAGCAAAACTGATTAAATCCATTGTTTCCGTATAAGTGAAGCGCCAGGGCGAAGTTTTTAGAAACCCGTGCGTCTCCAGCGGAAGACAGACGGCACTTAGTCACAAAGTTTTAGAGATATGGACAGACAGAGTTAGTTGAAGGGAGAGAAAATAAATGGTACTTAATTATAAAGCTATTATTAGGTTTTTTGTCAGAGAGATATAAATTGTTTTTAGTAAGACAGTTTGATAATAGATAATATTTTAAAGTTAGTTTTAGTGAAGGGGAAGAGAGATGAACAGTTAATTTATTGAAAGAATTGGGAGATGTTAGTAGTTTCTTGGAAAAGTTGATCTGGCTTTATCGACCTGAGCATTTTCAGATATTTATCGAGATGTTAGGAATATTTTGTGGAAGTACATTTGTTACGTTCCTTTAAAGATTACTATTATTAGAGCGGAAGACACTACACCAAAGGCTTACTGTACCCCCGAGTACTTATTTTTACGGTCAAGAAAGGAAACAGCCGGACTTCAAGATAATTCCAAGTATTACCAGTAATTGTAAATAATTTAGGGCCTGAAATTTTAATAAAAACAGTTGTTTGTTTCATTAAATTTTGATACCTGATTTCAATTCCATCATTTTCTAAAAAAGAAAGTTTTAAAAATTATAAACTAAGCCGACGGCCAGTAATTTATTATGAAACTAATTATTATTAGAACCAATTAGTAATTTAGTGATTTTTGCCTTTTTACCGTACAATCGTGAAGGAGCATCAACACGTTTTAATAGTTTTGTGGATATTGTGGAATTCCCTTTAATATATTTGGAACTCTAAAGTACTTTGCTTTCGAAACTCAGTCAACATGAGGCAGAAGAATTCTAAGAAATAATCTCCACATCTAATGACCGAATTACTGTACCTTACATTCTGGCATAAGACCATGTCATATTTTAAACCTCCACGTCATATAGTCCACTGTAAAACACTCAGGTGGAAGTGAAAATAGAAAGGGCACTTTAATTCATCAAATATTACAGTTATACAAGATTTAGTCCATTTTAAGACCGTAAATTTATAATTAAACATGTATTAATAATTTTTGAGCAATGATATATTTGATATTATTAAATTAAGTTCTATAGATGTAAGATAAACAGTAACTAAGAATAACTAGTGTCAGGAATAAACATATTAGAGGATTGCAATTATGGATAGTTGAAAACATGAAAATTCTATTCAGCTTAGCATCAAAATTATATTTTATGGTGCACAGAGGTGAAAATTTTGCTATTCAAGAAGGGAATGCAACATTATGTCAGCATGCACTAGCAGATCGAAAATACCTAGTTTAGACATTAAATTAGGACAGCTGAAGAAACCTCATAAGTCATACGCTGCTGCATGGAATTATAATTATATTTTCTTGGAAGACATTAAAGTAACTGACAAGAAAGGTACGATGTTTTGGTATCGTTCAATATTAAAAATTTCACGCACTCCTATCTATTCTCTAGGTCACCGCAACCTACATGTGACGTGTGCAAGGCTGCCCTGACTATCCTGCATATCCTTTACGACTGCCCAAAGCACGACAGGATTAGAAAAGTCGCAATTGAGAAATGCATGAGAAGGGAGATATGTACCATATCAGCGGCAATAAATAACCTGCTAAAGATTAGTAAGGAAACCCTGCATTCGAAATGTAATCTAAATACACAATTAATCTCAGGCTAAAAATAATATGTATAGGTAATATGAATTAATTTGTAATATTTTCATACAGTAGGTATGGAAACTCGCCAATGACCATTATGTTGACGCGACTATAAACAATACATTAAAAATAAATGTTGAAAATGAAGTGAGAATATAAAATAGAGTTAAGAATATTGGCGATGGGAGAGGTTTACTGAATATTTTGCACAATAATACTTGAGAAGTTAGAGAATCATATGAAGCGGCAATCAGAACTTATTGTGCAGTTGATGATAACATTAGGGGAATATGATTATGAAAGTATGAAGTTCGTCTAAAAATATGTTGGATATAATAGTTAGTTCTACCTGCACACTTTTGCTCATATAAAAACTGGAGAATAAAAAAATAAACCCAATACGATGTGTTATTCTATGTAAGCTGAATGTAGCTTTTAGTGCTTTGAATACCTTACCTTTATGTAAAATATATAAAGTTTAATTTACTTCTCATAAACACTTAATAACACTGAAAACCTCGTTTACAGTTGCTAGAATAATGGTTGCAATAATTTTATTATTGATTTTCAATTTCCTATGTCTTACTCCATTGACCTGGTATTTCGTTCCTTTGCAAACGTTTCAGGTTATGACCGAGTCTGACTTGAATTCCCTTACTTATATTTTCTTCGCACTGAACTCCAAGATTAATTTAATTTCGATCATACGATTTTGATAGCTCCGTTATCTGACGTCAATTCTATTAGAAATTTTGAGCGTAAGATGCATGAAGTAATTCCAACTTATAGCCTCAAATCATCAGTCGTGGATCCTATTATATGCAAAACAGTGAAAACAATTATTTCGTCACTTTATTCCTACTTGCGTAGATTACAATTAGGACATGAAACCGAGGGGCCCGTGGATGAAAAGAACCTCTGCATCTGATAAAGAATTGAAAGTTAGTTTCCGTGGACCCAATCATCAACTCCACTTACTTCTTCCAGAATTCCAGCATTGTTCGTAGTGAACAACTGTCTTGCTGTTACGAGGGCCTAGCCATCTCACTACAAATCCTCAGGGTCTTGAAGATGAAGGGAATGGGGAGGACAGAGTTAGCAGGAAAAAAAAACTCCTGTAAATCCCAAGGGAGAATCCCCTCGCCATCTTCCGTCTAAATTTGTCATCTACATTCCCATCCGCAGGCAATCCAAAGAGATGGCAAGGGATCATGTCCGACAGGACAAATTATAGTAGACAAGCCAGAAGGGCTACAAGATTTGAGCCCTCTTAATACAGATTCCGAAACGGAATAAAAAGTATATACCATTTAATAGTACACTACCTTCAATGGTCAAAATTCACTTTTGTTTCTTTTAGACAGAATTTTTTATGTTTCCAGGTCTGAATAACAAAAATCAAATTTTCAAATTTATTGTAAAATATTTTGCGTGTCACCAACTATAAGCAAAGAGCCGTACACCAACTATATATTTTTTACACTTTATACATAATTGTGGAAGACTGATGTAACAATATTGAATTGATCGTTCGTCCTGTTTATTTTCGTAACTATCAAGTCTGAAAAGGGACATGGACAGATAAATATTTACTGTTGTCCATAGTGATAAATTATATCTATAAAGGTGATTACATTATAGATCATTGAGTATCCATATAAATAAGCTATCAAATTCTGTAAGGATTATAATTGCTGTATGTACATTTTATGAAGTCATAAACAAGCACATGAATTTCTGAGAATTAATTTACTTTTCCTGCAAATGGATACATTATGGGAGTCATTTTAAGAATACACAAGTTACCAAGACTAAAATATCTTATCTTTACAACATAAAAATTCACTAAAATTCACTTCTATTATAAAAGTAATATTTATACAATATTCAACTTTGTAACCCATAATGTCAATAGAAAAAAACTATCTTAATTTTAATGAAAAAGAATAGTAATTTGGTTGAGCATATTCAAACGATAGGAAATCAGAAAGATCTAGTACAGAAGTTTTTTTTTAGAGTAATGGGCTACACATCCACTTGGTGTCAACACCCCTTTTAATTTCACAGGAAGGGATTTGAAAGCAGTGATGTAGGATGTTAGAGGAAGTTAGCCAAGGGTTAACTAGGGCCCCCGGGCTGTATTTTAAGGATCCTACCCGGTATTCGCTCTAAAACTGATGTAGGAAAAATTCTAGAAAACCTCCATGAGGTAGGTCGTGCTTTGTCCCAAGCCCTTCGGATGACAGGAGAGGGATTTTCTGTGGACACGTAGCATTCCCTTCTCCATATTTCGACCGCTTTAGGAGGCAGTTGGCCGATTGTTCCCATGGGAATAGCGGACAACTCTTATACCGTATGCCCAATGTCTGCGACCCCGGAACATACACAGCTCAAAACAGGCCGAGGTGCCTCGACTTGTGGGAACCATAGTTCAAAAACAGAGAGATAAAAGGCCATCCGCAAAGGTAGTCCTCCCTGTCTCTCCAGGAAGGTTCTGACTGCAAGAGAACAGCTCTCACAGGCTTCGTATCTATAGGTGGAAGGATAGGTTTAAACGCCGTTATAACATTTTTGTAATGGCAGGGAGATACAAATCAAAGAAAATAGAAGACAGAGTCTTCAAATTTCGGTAAGAACCATGTTTTAATATGGAGAATGTGAACCATTGACAAGGGTGGAAGGTTGTAAATATAATGATAAGTGTTATACAGAAGAAAGAACAAAATAAGATTAGAAGTCGGAAAAATAGGCAATGTTTATTAAATATACAAAGTTTTTTTTCATCATCATTAAGATAAATAGAAAATACTATGATACAGTGACCATCAAGAATCATGAGAGGATTCAGTTATAAATTTATATATATTTTTAATTAAACTGTTTTAAAAATTCTGTATTCGATTTTATTATATTAAAACAAATTGTAATGCATTTTAAATAAATATCCCGTTATATATATATAATAATTTCCAATAATTTTAATTATTACTGCTCCCAGTCATCATAGCTGCTTTTAACTTCAAACACGATATGGATTTTTTTTATTTTAGTAATTTATTTTACAACTAATAGAAAGTTTAAAGTGCCATAATTCTCTCAGATCTGTTCTTGCGGCTAACAGGGAAATAACGACCTGTAATGCCATTAGGAATGTCTGTCCAGAAATAAATGGGCCTTGAGTGATGAAGACGCCTCAAACGGAAGCCCTTTTATAAATCCCATTTATTTCATTTCGCCATCTGACAAAAGAGAGAATGAGGAGTCTGCGGCCATGCCAGAGGCATAAGAACGACGCGTTATCCTTAAGTAGATCTGTCATAAAGGCATCCAATTCCAGGAAGTAAAATTTCGCGAGACGTGCGCATCAAACAGTGACTGCCTTAAAACATTACGTTTCCACTTGAGTATGTAGCGCAAGGAGAAAACTGAGCTGAAAATCACATATGTACGTGAAATATTAACACAACATTATGAACATTGGATGAAAACATAACCAATAACAGAAAATTAAAGAATATTACTTCATCAATTATTCAATTAAGGTGAAACTTTTAATATAGAAAATAATTATCAATGGAGACTAACCGAAATGCTACTCATTAAAAATGATCCTAACACCATTAACGTTAAAACAGATGCATATTCATTAAATGAAATTTTTTAATATTTCTACTTTTTATTTTATCTGTATCAGTCATTTATAATTAAAAATTGTTCTTTTTTCCTATAATAATATTGTTTATAATGTACATATCTCTGTATTTACTATTACTCTGTTATCTTTTATTGAAGATGGTCCAATTGAGGACCGAAACATGTCGTATAATTTTAATTAATCAATAAAATAAAATATTTCTGTCTTTTATTTGCTGTTTTTTTTATTCAAATTTATTTGCACATATGTTAAACTTGATTAATTTATGGACATATCAAATTACAGCTCATTTGATATTGGTTTATAAAAGTAAAAGCTGTGACTGACTGAATGTAAGAGTATTCACTTTTTAGTAAGTAATTTGAGTTGTAACCATATTCGTGACTAAACCAATTTTTTCAAATTCAGCTCCTTAAATAACGTTATACCAATATAGACAAGAATTTTGAGTTACTGACCTACCAACTATTTCTCATCCATAATACAAGTATACAAGTTCTTTATATAAAATAAAGCTAACTAGTGATGTCATTAACTAAGAATTAATTAAATGTAGACAAATAGGGTGATTGATTTAAAACATAAATATATTTCCTTCGGGGAAAAATGTAAGTCTTGTTCTAGATAGGGACTACCCAACGGGTGAACGTTCAAGTTCAAACAATATTCTTCTTGCCAAGAGTTGCAGGAACGATCGCACTATAAACCTTAACTTCAGCACCCTTCTTTAGTTTGAATAGCAATATGTACTACCCAAAGCCACCATAGGAGGTGGGGAAATAGTATTTGTTGGCAGAGCTGTCTTAGATAAGTCACTTTTCTCAGAGTTTTAGTAACGAACATGACATCTAGCCTCCTGAGGCCTATACCAACCTTTGGCTTGTTTACCCTAACCACTAGTCAGAATAACGGAACTTCATTCGGAGGTAATGTGCCCTGATCAAGCGTACAACTAACTTGTTATGCAACACCATTGCTTAGGATCCTACGCCTTTATCTTCAGATGCCAAAGAGTGACCAAATGACATCGAAGTGAACGCTCTATGTAATATTAGTTCTGTGCTGGTCAGATCAGTGGAAAGTTATAAAAAAATATAACACTATTAACTGTGTCAATAATAATTGAAGTTGAAAGAAACCCTTCGAACCTGGTTGAGTCATAAAGACATGTTTGCTGCGTCTCCTCAGAAAAACCAACTCCAGTAATCGGAAGACCCTGAAACAAGTATCAAGAGGCCGCCCTACCTTATGAAAGTTTTGTAGACACCACACAAATGATCCTCGTCAATAAATACTCGATACATGGTGATACATTTCACGCACGATTGTTCAGATTCTCGATATAAATGTATTGTAAATTTTTCTAAATGAAACATCAACTTACATTACGGAAGTGTATCGACGGTGATTTTAGGTACACGAGCAGACGTAGGGGTGTTTTACGTGATGACGCACTCATTCCGCACATTGATCTGATCTCGAACACGGGAAAGACCAATAAACGTTTAGAAACTTTCGCGGAGCTCTAACGAGTGTGTGGGACGATTTTTTCCTGTGAATAATTGCAGAATCGAGCGGCAGAGAAGGAGAGGAATTACGTGAAATGTGCGTGACGTGAACTCAGGTTTCTTCAATTAAACCTTGATCTCCGTTGAACGCCTGATATTAGATTATGTCTAATTAAAGACTGGAGCTATTTTTACTGCTTGGATAATTAGATTTGCGATGCAGTACGCTAGAGTTAAATATTTGAAAATTCACTGTTTACTACACTGTATAAATTTCCCTAAAAAATCTGAGGTTGTTAAGCATTATAAATTCTAAATGATTTATCACGCTTTCGACATTCAGGATCCGCTTTTTAATAGACATCAGGGCATGCTCTATAAAAATTAAAATTACTATTTTATTTATTTATTTATTGCGCCATAACTCCAATACAACCAAAACAAAACCAAAGCAAAACCCAAAGACATACCCCATACTTATTATTATTATTATCATTATTAACTTTGGATAGATGTAATAAGTTACATTAGGGAAAACAAAATAGATTTGTGTACAGTAATCCCTCCGTTTAGTTCCAAACTTTATCCTTCAGTCTGAAACGTAAAAAATCTTCAATTATTGAATGAATTGTTTCATTAAAAAATATTCACTGTTGACTCTACGATACAATTGGAAATTAAATATAAAATTATAAATTAATTGTATTGCGATGAACACATTAATTATTTATTCAAGTTGTTATACGTTACAGTCAATAATGCAGAATATTGACAATTTTTCTGAGCTCTGTTCTAAATAATCCGGCTTTTAAAAATTGTTTGTATTCCCCAAACCTTATCTATTTAGCAGCTTAAAAATAGTATTTTGAAGTAGTCCGTATTCATTAAAATTATAATATTGTAAGGGACATTCATTTTCAAAAAAAGTATTTGCAATGAGTCATATTTTGAATTGTATGTAAAATAGAGACATGGAAAGCAAAACATCTGAAATATTTATTTACTAAATTTAATAAATCATTAGAAAATCATAAACGGATAAAAATAATTAAACCATACTTGAAACCATACACAGGAAATTGTAATATCAATAATCGAAATTAAATTCATCCGGTAAGAAGTATTATGGTATTTTCTGTATTAAAATTCTGGGAATGCACATAATTCTACAGTGAACAAATTTAATCTCACTTCATTAATAAATGTTCTACGGAAAAAGATATCAAGAAACTTAACAATAAATTCTATTAGATTTCAATAACACGTGACTAAAATGTGTTAAGTTTTGAATTATGTATCATAGAGCCGACCGGAAAATGAACGAGGATATAACAAGTTGCTCAATGTTCAATACTGTAATTATTCATGATGTTGTGGGGTTTATTTATTTTTAATTTAATTACATTTAATTTCCTGAAATATTTAATTGTGAATTTTAAAATTTTATGAACAGAAATAATAATATTTTAAAAAGCATTATTATAAGTATTAAAAACCCGATTTGAAGCATTTTACAATTAATATATCTTAGAGCGTTACATGAATTTCGAACTATTTTCTCTGAATGTATCTCTGAGCGTCTGATTTTATATTTAGTGGAAACTTCCATTTGAAAAAATCTTCCCCCCATTCACACACCCTTATATATAAATAGTTATAGTTCATACGGAAATGGATCACAGAGTTGATGGTTGAGCGTTGTCGTGCAGAACTGGACAACTGGTTGATCGCGGGTCAGGCTCAACGAAATACGTGCTACCACATTTCCTGACAAAAATGAAAATTCTTGCAGATGACTACTTTCTTTTTAAGAACTTCAACTCAATTTTATCGCTAATTTTCTTCGCTTCTCTCCAGTTACAGACTGCGTTTCTCAATTACAGTCAGTGCTTCCAGATTTTTCACAGCAGTTTCGACGCCAAACCGGTAAACACTTCCTCAGAAACTCAATATCAAACGTAATTCTTAAAAAAAAATTCTCGACAAAATAATTTCATCAGTACAGTAAGCTTGAATTAATTGAAGAATGAAGTAACAAAACTACAAAGAAACGACTGTGAAGATATATTGTAGGGACAGTTATATTTCACCAAACTGCGAAAAATACATAAATAAAACAAATAAGTCGATCCCCTGTGGTGTAGTGGTCAGCGTCACTGCCTCTCATTACAGAGGTCCCGAGTTCGAATCAAGGCGAGTACGTGTGTGCGCATTTCCATTTCATAAAACTCGCATAAATTAGTTACCCGACCAAATCGAATACAACAGAGAAGAAAGTCACTACTGATCTTAGCCGTAGATTCGACTATAAATATAATGAAAAAATAAAGCAAATAAAAAGTAATGTGAAATTGATTGCTATTAGTATCTTGCGTAACCCAAGCCTACGGTTACGAACAAAGCAACTTGTAAAATGCAGCCGAAGACGTCATAAGACTGCAAGCTTCTCTCCGAGTGGAAATTAGATTCCGCAATGTAATTGACTACTATAACAAAATAGTGTGAGTGATGGCGTTTAGCGACGTACAAGGTGGATAATGAGTTAGGCCTCGTGTCAACGCAGTTTACTGGGACACACGAGCGCTTTTGTCTGCTGTAATTGCAGCTTCAGAGCTGTTACAACCTGTTGAATTTACTTGCCTCAGCCACCAAGGCTTGTATTCACGACGTCTGCCTTTGTACGCAGCTACAAATAATTATAGGTCTTTTCATTCAACGGAGGTAGCATTGCTTGCGGAAACCCGTAAGTATGTTTGTGATCTAAAGCGAACGCCTAGAAAATTCTGTGCTACCAAAAGGTACTTGAATAACACACCTCTCTGTATTCACACAAACGGGAATAAAAAATAAATAAAGTAAGAAGATAAAATGATATAATATAAAGAATCCGTCCGCTGTGAATGGTTCAGATAATATCAAACGTTGATTCAGAAATTGAGGGGACTTAAAATCTCTCATCTGAATATTTGATTATTCATGAGTTTTTCTCCTTAATTATGTGTGAACTAAATATCCTACTTTTGTATTCTAATATAATCATGTCTTATCTGAGCTTTCTGGCTAATTGATACAGAGGAGACGGATTCTCCGTATTATATCAGAGAATCTTTTTATTTTTCGTATTTTTAAAATTTATGGTTGAATGTATAGAGGGCAAAGAGCCATACTTTTTTGAATTATTTTTTGTAACGACACCAGCCTCTCTTTGAAAATAAATATTTATTTAAATTTTAGTTATTAGCTAATTAATGAATACTAAGAATAATAAGTGTGAAAATCACAAGTAAATCTAGAGGATTATAAAATAAATTTCTCAGAGAATGATGTCGTATTTTATTGAATTATTATTAACTTTTGGTTGCCTTATGCATTCGAAGCTAAAAACTTCGTGCTGTCAACCATGCTCGTTTTAATTTAATCTCAGCATAAGGTCTCACTGGGCAGGTCAACTTAGTTTCCCATCTCCTTTTGTCTTTTAATTCTTAAAAAAATCTACTTTCTACAATTTTGTTTCTGAAATAATTACCCCAAATCACCGTTCCGCCTATTCTGGTAGAGTCTTACAACCTTGACGCCAAACTTTTCTCTTATCAAACTTTCCTATCAATTCTTGCATTTTTCACAATTTCTGGTAATATCCGGTACGAATTTGAACTAGTGGCTTCGGTCACGGCGAGCATAAATATTACAATGGCATCAACTAAAACACAAGACCAGGAGCCTGAATATTTACTCATACGATATGGTGACTTTATATTCCTGTATTATTTGTAATGCATAGGGTTTAATAAGTAATTTACAAGATTTGAGACAAGTTAATGGCTACATACAGAAAATATAGAATTTTAAACGTTGAATGAATACATTACAAAACAAGTGGATTAAACGTCGTGTATTGTTTTGTTATGTAGAATATTCATCCAACGTCAAACATTCTATACTGTCTATAAGAGGTCATCAATTTATCTTAAATAAATGTAATAGAATACAAATGGATACATGAATAATAATTAACCAAATGATTAAATTAGCGCCAAATTAACTGAGTTTTATTGGTCATTAAAATATATTAAATTTACTATGTACAGTCTTCAATTAACTTAAGTAATATAAAGTCATTAGAGATTGGATTACTTTCATTTTACACACTTGCTTCAATATAAAAAATTGTAATTTTGAAAATACCTACAACCAAATGAAATTTTTTGATCAAGGTCGAAATAGAGCTCAATTAAATTTTTTTTAAAAAAAGGGTCAATATTAGAAAATTTTCAATGTAGTCTTATAACCACTGCTAAATAAAGACATATAAAGCTACATTTCAACGTAGAAACATTTTAACAAACGTTGGTGTCGTAAAAATATAATGCCGATTGATAAAAAAATAAGGAATGTAGATTTTCAAGGGGAAGAAGATGGGGATGCAAGCCACTGAAACGTTGTGGAAATTAAACGACGCTACCCGGTTGGATTCCCGAGTAAACTTTATCCAAAATAAAGAATATTCAGCACAAGACGCGGCGAGTGGTATTCAGTTTATGTAGGAGAGAGGTTGGTGGCACCCCGATCACAGTACTTCAGCCACTAAACGGAGCCGTAACACCCTACGTAGGACGTTTCCCGGAAATATTTGAAAATTATAACAATATAAAAAAATCGATGATCACAAAACATTTATAAATTGATATTGCGTTCTGACAATTTTTACGGGGTATTGGCGTGGTTTTTCTCAACGATAAACGTGCCATGGAAAGAACTCTTCCAACAAACTCTAGTTCTGTAATTCAGGAAGGGACCTGAAACAACATACACAAACAAACATTCTAGTGAATGAAAAAACAAATTAAAAGTGTCAGAACATAAATAAGAAAACAGCAAATACAAGTAGCGTGTAACAAACCGAAAGATTTAACAGAATACACACGTACATAGACAATGAAATAAAGCCCGTATAAGTTCTATTTTAAAAATTCAATAATCATAATTGAATAAAAACCTCAACTAATGGACTGCTATGAGCAAAGACAATTAAAGAGGAATCTGGAACGAAAATATCACATTATTTCTTTTCTTTGCATTGTTCCCATCTCTCAACAAAATTTAAAAGGAGTGAGATTCGCAATATTAAAGTCCCAGGAGACATTCCAGCCGTAATTAAAATTGTTGCAAGACGTTTCAAGAATGGCAATAATTTCATTACAATAAACGAAGAGAGGAGACTTAAAATTAAAGCAGCTGTCGTATCCTACACTAAAAAAAAAGTTTCGGTTACAAAAAAAACATCCGTCAAATGCGTAAATGTGTTAGTTGTAATTGCTTATTGAAATTGTAGAAAAATCTTATCAGAGGTAGAAAATTGAACAAAGTGAACTGATTCTAAAAGTTAAGATAGCGCACTTATTAGTACTGAACCGGGAATTCCAATATCAGTTCCAGTCTATTGACTCTGGTAGCTGAAGCTCTACACGTTTTGCATTCTGATTACCTAGTTTATTTCTCTAACTTCTTCAAACTTCCATAATCCCAATCTTCATTACGTCTCTGTTCTGTCTGAACAATTTTAGGCTTTAGTTTCTAAGGATTAAATAATCCTAACAGACTCTTGGGCTGTAATTAATATAATAACCTACCCAAATATGTGGAATGGTACCGCTAATAAAATCAGAGAAAACATTATGACAATCCTAAAAAGCATTAATAAGCTAATGATAATATCGGCACACAGAGGAATACAGTGAAGCCAAAGGGCAGACAACAGTGCTAAGACGGAGGCACCCCAACTGCAGAACAAAAACAACAGTCCAATATGGACTAAAAAGGAAGGGGGGAACAAGCCTATGCCAGTTTCCTTGAGGAAAAACGGAACAAATGTATAAGAGGAAGTAATGAAGGAAAATTTCCCAAGGAAGTTGACATCTTCAAGGAAATAACCTAGGCTGGCAATCTATCGCAGATACAGCAAGTGGTTGTTACTAGAACTCTCCACTCTAACCTCACGCACTCTTATCTGTTTTCTAGGTCACCGCAACTTTCATGTGACTTATGAAAGGTTGCCCTGACGATCCAACATGTCCTCTACGACTTCCCAAAGCACGACAGGATTAAAATAGCCACAATTGCGAAATACACAAGAAGGGATATAAGTACCTCGTCAGCGGCAATAAATAACCTTGTAAAGTTTAGTAAGAAAACTGGTATTTAAGATGTAATATAATTAGACTATGAATCTTAGGTTAAAAATAATATGAATCGAATGTAATAATTTCATTTAGTAGTTATGGAAAGTCGCAAATGACTAATATGTTGACGTGACTATAAACAATAAATAAAAATATCCTTTCAGAGGAAAAAATTTGCGTTATATGATATAAAATGTGGGTTCAATATAAATAACTAGTTTGAACACTTGGGTTAAATTTTATAAAAAGTTAAGTACAATATAAATAACTGGTTTTCAAGCTCACCTCAATAACTTCAATCCCATGTTTCCCCGTTATCTCTGATTATAAATTTTAATCAATTAATAATATCTGTTAACAACTCATAAGAACGAAATAAAATAGCCAATGTAACAGAAGTTGAAAAATAAAAACACCAAAACAGAAAGTTTCCTGCACCAATTCGTGGACTTTTTAAAGCTCAGCAATATAAGGATACTGAGTAGCCTCTAATTAGGGAAATTAACATTACTCAGAATAGTTCTGCACTTGAAGAGGTCCATCAATTGTAGGAGGAAACGTTGTGTTGTTAATTTCACAATTTTATATTACGTTATAAATTTTTAATTCATAAATTCGTCCAAATTTTTAAAATATTACAGACATAATAAATACGCTCTCCTTCTTGATAAAAAAAACTATAACGCACTTGAGCTACACAGCAAACATTCTTTTGTTTACAAAATTTTAATTTCTGCTATATTGACCGGAAAAAATTATCTATAATACGCATATCATATAACATATGCCTAATATTATTTATAAACAATATGTAATGTAGTCTCCAAACATATCATCAATTCGAAACATTCGTTTAATTGGCAAAATGTATTATTGCAGAATTATACCAAAAATGTTTCGTATTAAATCTAACACCACTGCAAATATCATAAAAACTGATAGTATGAAACATTTTTGGAATCACCTGACGAAAGCAACAAAGATTGAATAAACATTGTGTGGTATTTAATTTACAACTTATTACTTTAGAACGTATTTAACTAATATGTCAAAAATTAGATGTATGCTGGAATTTATTTCAAACGAAAAGTGATTTGTTTGATATTAATACAAGTTGATATCAGACAGAAATTTCTTTTAGCAATAACGGAACTGGTAAATAATGTGAAAATGATCACTTAAATGCTTTTAAAGGATTAACATTATTGAATTATTATGAGGCCTTAAACTTGAGATAGATTATTTAAATGAATTTGCGCTATAGGCATAATCTATTAAAATGTTCCCGGACATATTTTTCCCGTATTATATTCTATTACAGATTCCCCAAAAATTAAGATGTTTGAGTCTTATAATGTCCTTGGAACATTTTATTAAATTTCACGAGAATTCTCTCTCCTCATTTATTCCTCATTGTTTGGCCTGCCCCTTGTTACTACCTCCATATTAAATATTTTAAAATAATACAGAATTCTCACAACGATCAACTGTGAACTAAAAATTTAATCCTTTTAGTAGAAATTGTATAATATTTCGCTGAAATTTCCACTGTAAATCTGACAGGAGCCATTGTTTGTGGAGGTTAATTAGCGCGGCATTTAAGTTAGGACGCTTATTGCGTTAATTTCGTTGTACGCGCGACCTCTCGCAGAACTGTGTCAAAGTTTGTCGCTTCGACAGTCCGTAGTGTTACGTATTACCACGGCGGCAACAAATTGTTTGCGTTGTGTGTTGTAGCCCCTCTTGCAAGATTATTCCCCGCAGCAAAGTTTAATCAAAGCTTTTTGAAGCTGTTGCGGTTTGTTCTGGCACAACCACAATTGCTGTTCCACAAGGGAGGCTTCGGGGATTCGCTCGTACAACACTGGGACAATACAACGTTCTCGGCAAAGTTTTACTAAACAGCAGGCCACTGAATTTCACCACAATAACTCGCCGGGGACATCTGCGTGGCACGTTTCTTTGCCACGAAACATATTCCGTAATATTAAAATAAAGTTTAGACCAAAAAATAGAATAGAAATTTTGTATTAGATGTAGTAGTTGTAAGCAATTCCAACGAAATAAAACTTTATAATTTGCTTAACAGATATATTACGAAGTGTCTGCCAACTAACTGAAACCATGCCTAACTAATGAAACAAAATCCTCATAACAGAATTGCAGGTAAGTTTGACCGACATTTGCAACAACTATTCTATATCACGTTTCTGTGTTAGGATCCATAGATATTTCCAAACTTACGAAAAATTGAACTTTTTACTTAAATTATTTTAAACACATTGAATATTATCATTAAAATATTTGTAAGAAAAATCATTGATTAATATGGGTAATTATCCAAGACAACTAGAATACAAAACGTAAAAGAAGGTAAAGGGGAGTAGAGAAAACGTTTAAAAAATTATGTATAAACTATCTGAGTGCGTTCCCCGAGTATTTGTTTTATAAAAACCCTGGAAAGGGTAATCCCTTGGTAAATACTTGTTTTAACTGACATCGAGACCGTCGCTGTTGTTAAGTGGGTAGGTACAGTTGTCACAAGCTGTATATAGCCAAAGTTTGGACTTGCATATCTGCATAAAGCATTCATTACATTTTTTGCCAAATTTATCTTTTGATTAAGCAATATTTTTAAGTATCATATTTTTTTTGATTATGTATTTTTAAATTTAATAAATCTTTTAAAAATTCTTTCATTTCACTATTTTCCTCATAACTCAATTTATAATTAAAATTACATCACTAATTTATTAGAAAAATAAAGGTTAGAGTTCTGGGTAGAACATTTACTAGAATTGATGCATGTTTTCTAGGGTTTGTCCTGCATCACTTTCAGGTGAATGCCGAGTAGGATCCTTAAACTATAGCCCGGGAGCCCTAGTTAACCCTTGGCTTCCTTCCTCAACACTTCCGCATTCTCCCTTTCAAATCCCTTCCTATGCTATTAAAGGGGAGTTGCCACAATGAAGATAACTCTCATGTAGCCTGTTACTCTAAAAAAGAAGGGGAAAAAAGATCGCTAATTTTTCAGGTGTAAAAATAAAAATAAATTTAAAAATATTTATATGTATATTAAATACTACAATATTTATTTAATGTGTGTTGTAGACTTCAGATGTTTTCTGAAAGTTAAAAACTAATACAAACATTAGTTCAAGAGTTATTTGGGAAAGTTTCCAAAAGACACATTAATAGAAAATCAATATTAGTGATTCAATATTATACTGAATATTAAAATTCTCTCCAAATATTAAAACTGTCCAGTTGCATACGTTATTCCTTATACTACTTTATTTTTCCCCTCAAACTCCAATCTAACCCTTCTGCTGACCTTTCTAGCCTCTTTTGGAGAGTCTTTTGCCCTTTCTTCTGATGTCTTGACTGGCAACAAGTCTTCATTTTTAATGCACTCATCCATATTTGATCCTATTTGTATCCACAAGCATTTAATTTATTCTGACAAATACATTTAGTTTCCTCTATCCATTCTGCATATTCCACTGTGTATCTTTTGTGTTTCCAAAACTGAAATGACTTGAAATGATGTAGATAATACCACTACATCAATAACCTTCCCAGTTTTTACTACTATTACATCTGCCACTCCAAGTAGTCGATAATTGATAAATCGAAATGCAATTAAATTCTCAAACATTAGTATTCAACAAATATGGGTGTGGCAAATTGACTGTTCGTGAATATCAGCAATGTGTCAGTAAACGTTTTTCTTTATAACTCGGTAGCTAAAAGAGCAATCAATGTGGAAAAAACACAACCATGGAAATAAAACTCTTAAGAATTTAATAACACGCAGACACACGCGAGCTATGCCGTTAGGGGATTTTTTTAGCTCAAATTAACCGGGACGATAACTGACGGCATTCTACACTTGCATTTAATACGATATTTTAAGAGAACCAAATTATCCCTGTATGTTAAAAGATAAAAAAAATACTTCCGGGACATTAATGAATCCAAGAATCCTCACGGTACTTTAAGGAAACCAATAATGTATTCACAATCCATTAACAGTTTAAAAAATGGTACCTTAAAGGTGTTAAAAATACTCCTAGTATATTAAGGCAGTTATTAAAACTTCCAATAGGAGATAAAAGTACTCCCGATGCGCAAACAGAGTCATATATAATCCCGGTATGTTAAATGAATGAAAAATTATGGGAGTCATAAACTCTTCCGATATCTTAGGTGAAACAAAAATATTCCCGATAAATTTAAGGGAGTCAAAAATACTCCCTGTAAATTGAGGAAGTAAAAAATACTCCTGGTACCTTAATAGAAGTCAAGACTCCTCCCGGTACGTTAACTGAAATAAAATTACCCAGGCACATTAAGAAAGTCATAAATATTCTGATATAGTCAAAAAGTAAAAGATAGTCCCGGTATCTTAAAGGATTAAAAAATCGTATATATAAATAATCACGTCCAGTTTCATAAAATATTAGAGTAAAAAGAGTAGAAATAAAAAAAATTCCAATAATTAATTCCTGTAATACGTAAAGGAGATTGAGATGTCAAAAAATGACTAATTTGAAAGTGTTTCAAAATCCCCAGAGAATTTTCTTAAAACTAAAAAAATAATCTTACAATGATTTTTACGAAATTGAATTACTCAAGAGAAACGGGTATTGTACTGCAATAAAAAATATAAATACGAACATAAGAGTTTTCTATTGTCCATAATAGACCGATTTTGGAGGTGGAAGAAGGAATAAAAAACTGACTTCGACTTTAAGGATTTTTTTGCTGCTTTACCGCACTAAATTTTCTCTTTTTATAGGGTACGGAACACCCGATACCAAAACATACCAAAGTGCCAATGTCAACTAAATAAAAAACACAAGTTATCATTGCTGTAGATGAGCAAGAAGTTTTAAGAAAGCGTTAAAGGGATTATTTATTGAAATACAGAGAATATTGGAGTGAGAAAAAGGGAAACTTGAAGAATTGAGATTATTAAGAATAATGGAAAAGAAGTCGACAGATACAATAAATTCTTACTAAAATAATGGCGAGAGAAGGATTAAACGGATTAATGAGCTAATTTGACTAATGTAAATAGAGGCATCATGAACTAGTAGACACTAATATAAAGGATGGAAAGAATAATTGGGAAAGCTCGCGGAAATTAATCCAAAAATTTAGTCATTAAACGCTTTTAAATAGCAAGAACTTGGACTCGTCTTCGGAGGATATTACAAAAAATTCTCATACCTTTGTCCTCCATATCCGTTCTCCATCTTTATGAAATCAACTTTGTAATTTGGTTCAGACTATCCGACTATAAATTGTCAGAAATATGTTTCTATGACAAAGAACTATGTGACGTCGCCAATTTACGATACAAGTTATATAATAAAGAGTTAGGAAGCTATTAAATACATTCTTTGTAATTTTTGGTATTGAGATAGAGTTTTTGTGTGGGAGCTGTATCGCAGGTGGTCCAACCATGCGCAGTGGGCCGTAGCTAACGAATCTCTGGCTTCGCGCTCTGGTTTGTTTAAACAAGGGGGCCGATCAAAGTGGGCGAGCCTACAAAAGAATGTATTAACACACATGTCATTTTCACATGCATGAATTGATTCAGGTGACTGAAAGCGCCGCTGACAATCATTAATTTTATAGGTAGGTGCTCACACACCGGAAAATGAAACACGTTGAATAATCCCCAACAAAAAAAATATACGTATTTCATAATGCGCTTTAATAGCTACCAAGAGTGTAATTTTTTTTTTTCGGAATGATATATGTAATAACAAAAACGAATGCTTCAAAGGCTTGTGGTTAATGTTTTTTTTAAAAAAAATATTGTAGAATACAGGCATAAAATTATATGGAGAATGATAAAGAATATGAAGCGAGGTTACTGGTAATTTAGTTACAATAAAATGAAAATGGTAAGATACTACTGTAAATGATAAATATTCTGTATTTTGACATAAGTACTTGAATAATCATATGGTGTCAAACATATCGGAAAACATGTATAAAAACGTGACTGCTCTATGCCCTGTTTCTCACAATGAGAATGAAGGAAGAACGTAGTTTTGGTTTGTGAATGATAGCGTCATCTCTCAGTTTCAAATTTAATTGTAAAAATCCTTGTTTAGCACGACCTAACCGTTTTGTTTTTCATGGTCACACAAAAATAAGCAACGATGAGTTTGGTGAATATATATATGAAACAGTTCAACGTGGGAAAAATTAAAAAAATTTAAGTTTAGTGCAAGTGCGTAGTTGTGCTGAACTCGATCGATACACTTATCGTATCACCTTGGATATACTGAATATATTTCTTAATATTATTAGACACATTTTAATTTCTCTAACAGCTTCACTTAATTGCAAATATCAAGCAGTACTGATTTTCCTTCTCTTAAAAATTCAAATTGAACCTATTTCTCCGCCGGTCTTTACCGTACAATAGTCCATTCCTGAAAGTCAGACGCACTTATTTGTCTCTAAATTTGTTTCACGTCGCTCCAGAGTCCAAGAAAATTTCGTTTATACAAACTTCTTGACGTTGTTCCCAGTCTTCGAGAAGGTGCAATGTCCTCCTTTTTTTTAACTTTAGTCAAGTCCTGTGTCCACTGCCAGACAAACTGACGTTGTCCTTTAAATAGTCGGTTTTTCGGACATGACATGACACTCCATATCTGATTACAAAACATTACCCAAATAAGCATTGAAATTAATTAAACTCACCAACTAAAAATTAAGCTTGATTATTTATATTCCTTGATAGATGACTCGTAGTTATTTTTATCTATGCTCAACTTAGTTTAACTAACAATTGATATATATGCAGTTGTGATAATATTAAAAAAAGTTTGACACTTACTTAATTCGTCAATTTCATCAGAAAAGTATTTTTGGAAATAAATTTGAAGGAAGTAAACAGAGTTAAATGTAGGAGATTAATTAATGGAGAGTTAAAAATTTGAAGAAAAGGTAAATGCAAATATTACGGACCAATAACAATATTTAGCATTTTACTTTAAAATATTTCTTATTCCCTGAAAACGAGAACTTAACATACACACTGTATTAATAGATTTTTAATCAAATAAATTTTACTTAATCGTAGATAAATTGATTAATAACATAACATAAATTTCATATTTACGTTCTATCGTATCAACCGGAGTCTATTTTAAATAATTAAATTAGCAGCCTTTTAGCCAGAAAAAAAAATAATATTCAAATTATAAGCACAACGTTTCGTCCCTGATTGGGACCTTTTCAGGTGTATGGTTTCTTAATGATCTAAAAAAATAAATTGAGAAACAATGTGTTACAGAACATGATAAATTTTAAAAAAAATACAGTTATATATGATTAAAATGTAGTGTTACTTCCAAAACATTTTAAGTTAAAAAAATTCTTAAGTGCAGATTACCCGCACGTTTCTACAGAAATTACTGTTAGTGGAACAGCTGGAAGGATTATAATTGAAATTTAAGATAAAAATAAACAAATGTTATATCATGAAACAGATCCACATATTCAGGATGGATCCTTAATTACATGTCAGATAACACCTTTTCGATAAAAAACCAAGGGTTTAAAATGTAGTAGATAAGACAGTCAAATGATCTCATCATAGGTATCATAGAGATAACCTTGACAAAATTTATCATATATTTCTTCTAAATTCTTACCCGTTACAATTTATTTACAAATATATCCTAAATTAATTGGTTAAAATTAAGTATGATAATACCAATTTACTAATTAATAAGCTTAAGAACAAATCTAATATAATGCACCAGTTATATTACAATAAGTAAAGAATAATAAATTTTATTTAAATTATTTTAGCCATCTTTAACATTAATGGCCGAAACATTAGATCTAATATTTAAGATTTTTATCACAAGTCTGTGATATTCTTTCCATTCTTCATATAAAATCTGTGAATTCTGCCAATGTAAATTAAAGTTCTGTAAATAAATATGTTTGGACACAATTGAATATTTTTGGACGATTTAATGATCATTGATTCTAATTTTTAGACATCGTTTCGTTTGCCCTGTGTAACACGAATTACAATCTAAACAATTAATTTGGTAAATAATATTAAGTTTATAAAATGTGTTAATTTTGTTCTTAATATTTTTAACTAAGTTTAAATTATTAGAAGATTTAAAACTAATCCGAATGCCATAACAATTAAACAAATAAATAAGTTTATTTTTTCAAAAATCCACTTGTTGGAAATTTTTGTCAAAGTAAAATTTCTGTAAGTGACACAATAAATTTTATTCATGAATAATTGTATTTCTTAAATTTACAAATTGTTATCATGTTGTAAGACTTTGTTTCTCAGTTTATTTGTTTAAATAGGTGTAACACCAATACACCTGAACGGCCGCAATAGGGTACAAAATGTCGCGTTTACAATTTGAATATTATTTTTTTAACTAATAATTTCATCATGTAAATTATATAGAAGGCTGGTAGTTATAATTTTTGGAATTTATTTCAAATGCCTACTCTACTTTCTTAAAATTTATTCAGAACTTATTCCTGTGGAAAATCACAAGAACTTTTTCAATGAAATAATTAAAAATTCTAATAGTTTTTTTCATAATATACGACTTGTCAAGAAACTATTTCCTTTTTAAACGGTCGAGACATTTTAATACCAATTTTTGACTTTTAAGATTCCTTATTTTTCCAAAGAATACTTTAGTTGTGAAAGCTTTAAACTTTGCAGAATAACAGTCCATTTCTTTCCATGAAAGCGATTTCCGCATTCGTGCCTTGTTTTCCAAATTTCTAAAACCTAAATATCCTACTTACTTTGGACATTATTCAATGTCCGGATATTATCCCCCCCCCCCCCACCTTTATGGATCTAGTCATTCGTGTACTACGATTCAATTGCAGATTTCATACAATCGAATTACAGAGCTTCGATAAAACAATCGTTTGTGTTTCCCATTGGGTAGTGATTACGGATTGCTTCTGTGTCCACGTTTGAATCGGCGGTTCCTCCGTGTGTATTACTAACATATTTTAGAAAATCGTAAAATAAATAAGTCTGTCAACAAGAGTACATAAAAACAAAAATTTTAAACTTCAGTTTGTTATACTGTTAATAATTATTCATTTGAGAAGTAAACTTGTTTGTGTTGAAATTAACTTTACAATTAATAATTAATGTAAGAAATACGCTTTGAAACTAGCACATAATTAAAAATAACGTTTTATTATAATGTTAAGGAAAATAGTAAATTCCACCTTTAAAATTTCCACGCCTATTATTTTTCCCGAAGCACGCCCACTAATTGTGACCACGATTACCAAAGTTTATCATTATTAGTGGAGGAGCTAAATGCTGCAATTAAAACTTTTTAACTCTTTCAAAATTAGGGCAGCAATGCATGAAGAAGTCTTTCAATAAAGGTAAGTTATTTATTCGCTTATTTCACACAATTACAGAAGATGTGCGCGGGTGTTACAGAAAATCAATAACGTCTTCAATTTTATTGTATCCTAAGATAAACATTTGTAAATTTAACAGAAACTTGGTACGAGCTCAATTATGTTAAGATACACATCTAATAATGACATCGATCGACAGTATTTAGAACGTAAATTAGATTCCCATTAGAATAAATCGCCTCAATGAATTTTTTCAGATTGTTTACTGGCTTCAATATATTCAGTATGTAAAGCTCACTATAGACGTCGTAGTGTGGTTATCGACATATTTTTCTAGCTACATGAATACCAAAAAAAATAACTTACTTTTCTTCCTGTCACCTACTGTAATATACTTTGAAACACTATTTTCTGATAAAAGTATTGAATTTGATCACATTATTTCAGAACGTAATACGCAATGAAGAGTAAATAATAGTCAAAAACAAATTATAGTGTGAATGCTAACTGCTTTATAGAAATGTTTCCACTATGTTTGCATTGATTGAAAATTTTTTTACTACTATTAATAATTATTTTAATAAACCAAATGTATTATATTCAAAAACAAATATTGTTTAATCATTTATTTCACATATAAAATTAGGCATTTTCAATTGACAATTTTGCGGTTAAACTCGGGTTACACAAACAAATTGATATTTCACTTTTAAATGTTGTGTAGCTCCATTACAGACGTAAATTATGGTTCGTATTATACAGAAACTTTGAAATTCGCTTCGTTGTATTATTTTAGAGGTACACAGTCAACACGACCTATGTAAATAGCCGCCTCAGGCAGAACGCGAAATTATTCATCCAAGATAGAAGGGGCAGCGAAAGGCCGAGATTCAAGTTATTAACCTGGGGTGGTTTTGTTTACGTGGCACAACGCAAACGATTTACAGAGCAGTTAGAAAAATAATGTTTGATCGCCTTCAGGAAACAACCAGCGATCATTCTGTTAAAGTAAAGATAAACGTTGGAAACGGGCATTATTTAAAATTCCAATAAGGTTTTGGGATATATTTTTTTTGAGAGTCACAGGCTACATGAAGGTAATCCACGTGGAGGCCACTCCCCTTTAATAGCATACGAAGACGAACGTGACCAAGGGTTAACTAGGGCCCTCAGGCTATACTTTAAGGATCTTACCCGGCATTCGCCTAAAAGTGATGCAGGACAAACTCTAGAAAACCTGCATCAGGTAAGTTGCGCATTGGGTACTTGACTCACGCCCTTCCGATGACGAAAGTTTGCTGTGGCGACGCAGAATTCCGTGCCTCAACCAGTTTAGGAGGCAGTTGGCCGACTATTTCAATAAGAATAGCAAGCAACTTTAACCGTATGCCCAAGGTCTGTGACTTTTGAATCTACACCTTTCAAAATAGGCCGAGGTGCCTCAATTTGTGGGAACCTTAGTTCTAAAACGGATAGAGAAAAAGTCATTCCCAAAGGTAGCCCTATCCGACTGTTCAGAAAGGTTCACCTTCGAGATTTCCTCGCAGGCTTTTGTTTTTATAAAACCTGCATCAGGTAGGTCGGACATTGGTACTTGTCCCATGTCCTTCCAATGGCGGGAGAGGGGTTTTCTGTTGGGCCACAGCATTCCCTTCTCCATGCCTTGTCCAGTTTAGGAGGCAGCTGTACGAAGGAAACATTTAGTTCTTTATCGCGATTTTTCGTGGTTGTGTGTTTTATATGCGCAGATTCTTGCATTAAACACAAAACCTGTATAAATATTTACTAAAGACTTTCTTCAAATGTTAAACAGGTATCACGTCATATCTGCCTTGTACATTAATCTGTATAAATATGGTAAATCCTATGTGTTTTGTTGCTGTGCTGTGAGAAACAGGTGTATAATTGCCATTAATTTACTAGGGAGAATTTCATTAGAAATATAACCGATCGTGTGCTAGTAATTAATATGTTTACATAACCCATTTTAAATAATCCTTCAAATCTTGTAGATCTTGATTGAATCTGTGTTTCGCTTGTATAGAATACAATCGTCCCCCTTTCTAATCCCTTCATATGCTATTAAAGGGGAGCGGCCACCACGTGGATGCCCCGGATGTCGCTTTAAAAAAAAAGCACTCGTGATTTTTTGCTTCCAAATCCACACTTTCTAATTAGAGTATTCTTGTTAGAGTCTTGGTAATTCTGACAGTAATCTAATTACGGTGGTTCTTAGGGAGCTTGCCTTTTTAATAACGGTGGAGGGGCATTATATTCAAACCATAATTAACCGTACTGTTCTGTCTTACATTCTCAAGCCATCCAACAACTGTTCCACTTCGCTGTTTTTAGGTTAAAGAATTAAGTGAAAAATAGTTGAAGAACGAAGTAAATGCTTCCGTTACATAATTACAATATCTTATTATTAAACTGCACTATTCGGAGAAAGACACTGCAAAGAATTATTCCGCTTAACATTGCCGATATTCATGAATTTTGATTCTTTGGCATATCAGTTAAATGTACGATGCATACAGAATCTTCGTCCTTGTCTTCTTAAGGTTATATATACATCAATGTTGGTAATAATATAATTTCAGAAACTTGCAATTATAAAATTAATTTCACAAATGGTTATGTGTTTGAAAGTAGGTTTGAACAGTCGGCGTGTGGCGTGAGAACATTGGATTTAGAGTATTCCCAGACTTTTTTGTTATTATTGAATTGTTATAAAAACATTTGGATGTTTTTGACGGTAAGTAGACACGCTCCTGTCAAATAGAACTTCTATTTATTTCTGAGTGAATCTTATTTGTAAAAATTTCTATCTTTTTTATTAAACTCATTAAATTCTTATTTTTAAAAAATCTGTTTAATTATTTCAAACCTTTCACCAAATCTTAAGAATTTCTAATAAAATTTCATTAATTGAATTTTAATTTTTGAAATTAAATAATTTATTAAATGATCATGAACCGGAAAATAAAATATCATCTATAATTATTTAAATATTTCAAAATTAAATAAAACATTAACTATGGCGCAAATTTAAATACTTATACAGCAACAAATTTGGATATTACAATATATATCATGTAAGGAAACAGATTAACTTTTCCATGCTATATCCTAACACGTAATTAAACTTTTCAGCTTTCTTAACAATATATGTGTTTTAAATTTGTAAACGTGTATTTTATAAGGCAAGAACGAAACACAAAATTAAAGATCTTAAATATCTTACTTTTACTTTTTCAATATTTATTTATGGCGCTTAATTCAATTTTTAATAAAATTTAAAACATTTCTTATTTTTGAACATGGCGAAAGATTGTGAAAGAAAACATTGAAAACTAAAGGAATTTACATGTCATTATTTTGAAAATACGTTTTTACGAGTTAACGACTTAGTCCATATACTAAATTTATTTTTTAAGGTAATTTAGGAATCAGATAAAAAAAATTGTAAAAATTGCTATTTATAATTGTATCTCTAATAAATGTAAGTCTAAAGACAGCTGTAGAGAAATACCGCAGAAAGGACAATTTCGATAAATCTGATTCTGGTACTCAACCGCGAAATATTTATTAATAATTATATCTTCTTCTTTTATTTGCACTATAACCCAATGTGAGTTTTGGCCTTATTAACAATTTTCTTCCAATCCGCCCTCTCCTGTGTCAGTCTCCGCCATCCTCTTACTTTCATGGTTTGTATATCCTTCTCGATGTCATCTACCCATCTTTTCCATGGTCTCCCCCTTTTCCTCCTCCCAACTGGCTTCCAGTCCATAATCCGTCCAGGTGTTCTGCTTTCATTCATCCTAAGTACGTGTCCCATCCAGGCCAACCTTCTGCTCTTGATAAACCTAGCAATGTCCTCGTTATTCATGAGCTGCTCTAGTTCTCTGTTTGTGCTAATTCTTCATTCGTACATACAGGTCCGTATATCCTCCTCAGTATCTTGGGTTCAAATATTCTGAGTAAGTGCTTATCATTATTATTAAGGGTCCACGTTTCACAACCGTATATCACTACAGGTCTTATAAGTGTTTTGTAAATTTTTAATTTCAATTCCCTATTTAACATCTTGGATTTCATTAATTTTCCATACATGTAGTAAGTTCTGTTACCAATAATGATACGTTGTTTTATTTCACTTCCAACATTATTACAGTTAAGTTTTGAGCCTAAATATGTGAAATCCTGTACTTGTTCAAAGGTATAATAATTTAATTTAATATTATTTGTACTAGATTCTTTCTTTGTAACCATCATAATAATTATATCTCTTTCTCATAATTACGTTTTCCTGTACAGAATTATCTGTAATTTTCTGCTAAACTCGAATATTTGTTTGAAACCACTCTCAACCTTCTATCATGTAATTCATAAAATTAGAATAGAATGAAGATAATTTTTAATCATCAAAGACGTCAACAAAATTAGTTGATCCTTGGTACATTTCAATGATTTCATTCAATCTATCACCATATACATATCACAAAGCAAGCGAATATACATAAAGTATGTTTTGCTATTTTCTGAATAAGGTGCAGTGAAATACATGCTAATTATGATTTTATTTCGTGATTCATGATGCATATTATACGTTTTAATTTACTGAGTCCATACTTACATATAAAATAAATATATATATTTGTGTAATATAATTTATCTATATTACTAATTTATTACTCTTGTAAACTACGCACATTTTCAACTTCTCAGTTTTCTGATACTGACCCACTATATTTGATACCGACTTAATACAACATTCTCCAATAATTATATAATTTAACATTACCAAGTGTTTTATTTTATAAATTCATTTCGATAAAGATTTCCCTTTATTCTGTATTTAAATCATTATTTTAAATTTTCATTAAGATTTAGTTTCTCATAAAAGTAATATGTTACTTTACTAAATATTTAATCATAGTCAATGTTCTTACTATTTGCTTTTATTACTTTCTCAAGAGTCTTATCGAATAGCGAAATGGGTGTTTCCATGTTCGTCCACCCTTTGTTTCAAGTTTCTTTGATCTTACATTCCCCAGAGGAATAAAGCTGTGAAATTTCTCGTATAGCGTCTTTATCAAAGTCAACCATCGCGCTCGATACATTCACAATATTCAAAGTTTTCAGAGTTTCTTGTTTAAGGAACTGCTACCAAATCCAGAGAATAGAATCTGAAAGTTATGTTCACGCAATTTATAGGAACTCTTGCCGGTTCATGGATCAAAATTTATTATTATGAAACTGTAAAAGTGTAAAAAAAATTTCCTGAACTGAATCATGAAATTATTTGAAATTTAAAATATTTAATTCTAAATGAGTGATTACTTGACTGGTATTCACAGAGCAGAAATAAAAATAAACTGACTCGGTAATAACGAACAATTGAGAGGAACTCAGCTTTAAAACAATTTAAAATTAAAATATATACGCCGAATCGTAGAGATGAATTTATTGAAGATGTAATAATTTATATTCTCCAGAGAAGAGAAATACGACATTCCAACATAATTAAATAAGTTTATATTTTATATAAAGAAAAAGAACTTTAACCATTAACGGTGATGTTAATTTATAAAAGAATAAAAAAATATAGTTGCTCATTAGTTCTTTATAGAACTAGAATTATACGGCTATCAATGTCAAAGGCTTGTTTTCAGTTAAGAAATACAAACAGATTTCTTCAGTCTAGAAATTTAGTTTTTTTCTTCTCCAAATGACACAAAATCTTCATTTTATTGAGTTTGAGTTTATTGTGGGATAAAGTCGTAGGATACTGCGTTTGCGTCTTCGCAGACCATCCGATACAGAAGTTTTTATGGATGGGTAATCTGTGAATATGTAAAGCACGTATAAAATGAGCATAAAAATAGATGCGGTGATTGTATCATCGATTAAAAATCTATTCACACAAAATATGACCTAGGCAGTTTCAAACGAATCCTGAACGCAATAAAACATTTTAATGCTCTGACGTTTTAGACATCTCTTTAAATTAATAGTCTGTAAATAAAAAACTTGTAATTTAGACCCATTAATTATTAATTATTGATTACATAACTGTAAATAAATGTTGAGTGGAATGGATTTATTTTCAGTTATTTCTTGACCGAAGAAATTGAATAAATTTCAGTTAAATTAGTAGTAATATTAAAAGTCCACCAATAAAATTACAAAGTATAATAAAACTCAATGCAGGTAAATGTAAGAAAACTTTTATCAAAATCTTGTTCATTTTAATGTTTATGTTTTTGAAGATTTACTTCTGATTGAACACGAATTATGTCAAAATAACTATTATCATTCGTTCAGCTTCCATAATTACAACAAAAATTTTAAAAATAATTTTTCTTTTCTTCCGCACGATTTTATGTACCATAATCGGTAACGTTCTTAAAAACAGACCCCAGAACGAAACGAAAAAAAATATTTTTAATTATATTAAAACTTTCCTCGCTACCTTGTATGCAAGACAATTAAATGATCTAAAGAACGATTTAAAAGTAAGGTGTTTAAGAATAATATGTACCGTTCATAAGGATTACTATCAAGTTTTTGAAAAATGTGTTTTAGTTACTGATGTTCTTTAAATCTGTATAATAGAAGCAGAGCTTGGTAAGGATATGAAACGTGGATATTTAGAAAGAGGAAAAAGAATGCCAGGAAAGTTATGAAATGTGGTATTGGAGAAGAATAACAAAAATTAGTGGACAGGAAAGTTAAAAAAAATTGAAGAGTTTCTAAACAGATTAAGTGAGAAGAGATACATACCGAAGTTAGTTTTTAGAGAAAGGCAAATTGGATCGGGCGTATTAGAAAGTGAAATCGTTTACTGCACGATATCATCAAGTGACACTTGGGTGGTGTTCCAGATTGTAGGAAGAAGAAAAGTGCTGCTGCTATACGAATTGAAGGGATGAAGGATGCTGAAGGAATGAGATAAGGAAAGACACGGAGGTGATGAAATTTTATAGATCAAGTTCAAGGACCTGCCAATAGGCGAACACTTTATAATAATAATAACAAGGATGTTTATTCCAAGTTTAAGGTTGGTGGGGGGGGGGGGAAAGACTCATAAGTTTTGAAAGATTTAGGAAATTTAGTTAATGGCAGAAACATTCGGATTGTCTTTGAAAAGTTCGTAAGTATTTCTTTATCCGTGTGTACAGTACATAGGAGTAGATTAAAGAAAATATACATACATTGATTCACTTTTATTTTGTATTTGGATCAGGAGAAAGTAAAATTGAGAATCGCCCGAGAACAGTCACATGTGAAATTAATTATCATTTGAGACTTTTCTGTTTTAATAATATGTTGAGTTCCTCGTATTTCAATTACACTGACTTTTAACACAGGTGAATATAAATTTGATTATTCTTATTTCCTGTCTTAAAGGTTACGAAGAACGTTAAAATAGTGCGTACTTTTATGAATATAATACTCTGTTCCATTTCTTTTAAATTTTTATTATTATTTTTTTTAGGTGTAGACAGGCTACGTATAGGGTAATCCACATAATGGCAACTCCCCTCTTATAGCATAGGAAAGGGATTTGAAAGGGGGGATGCGGAAGGGTGGAGGAAGGTAGCCAAGGGTTAAATAGGGCCCCCGGGCTATAATTTAAGGATCCTACCCGACATTCGCCTAAAAGTAATGCAGGACAAACCCTATAAAAACCTGCATCAGGTAGGTCGGGCATTTGGTACTTGTCCCACGCCCTTCCGATGGCGGAAGAGGGGTTTGCTGTGCGGTCGCAGTTGACCCCTCGCCATGCCTTGGCCAGTTTAGGAGGCAGCTGGCCGACTATTCCAATAGGAATATCGGACAAGTCTTACCGTATGCCCAAGGTCTGCGACCCCGGAACATACACCTCTCAAAACAGACCGAGGTGGGTCTCTGGGAAGGTTCACCTGCGAGACAATCTTCTCGCAGGATTCCTTGATTGTTTTATTTAAATACGCGTACACTAATGTTATACAATAACATACACGCACACACTCAGAGAAACTAAAATATTGTTACCGACCACTAAAACTTACAGCAATAAATAAATACGATAACTACTGATGAATATCGCTGAAAATTATAATAATGTTTTGTAGAATTGCTAAAACTGAATTTCACTTTTATTTATGGTATCTGCCTGAAACGTGCCCTGAAAATTGCGGCCGTCGGAAATCATTTCTCTAAATGCCAGCTCACATTTACGCTTAACTGGATGTGTCATACTCATTGACGTCTGGTTAATACGCTTTAATGTTTCAGCCGAGCCTGACGAAAGCAATTAACAATAATTACCAACGCAAACATTTTGCGATATAGGCCGACGCTTACAAATGACGTACCCGGGGGAGAGGAAACTATTTATATCTGGATTTTAATCTAATAACACTTAAACGGACTATAACATTTTGTATTAACGAAAAAAAAAATTGGATAAACATAAGAGTCAATTAAATTACATTATCTTATTTTCGGTACTGTCATCGCTTTATTATAGTTAGAACTCTTCTTCTATCTTTGGAGACCAAAACATTTTCATTCCTCTTGATTCTGAAATTTAAAATTCCGTTTACAGTTTTTTTTCAGACTTTTCCATTTTCAGAATACCATACTTTTCTATTTAACTCTTCATAACAGACATATATTTAGTATATAAGTATTATAGGAACCCGTACAATATTAAAAGTCAGGTAGAATGAGATACAACGAGGGTTATGTTATATTTAAAACAAACCAGTATATTTATTAGAGGAATAATATATTTACCACTTGCAAATACAAATTAGGCAATGTGATTCTATTAATAAATTTAAGACTAGTTTATTTAAACACCTAAGTTTACGAAATGTAAATTTGTAAAAAAGTGTAAAATATAGAACTGAATAGAATTTGTTTGATAAATAATTATTATTATTTAATGTTTTGAACAAATCGAGAGTAACTAGCGCCAAATCTGGGGAATAGAGTTGTGGGCGAACTATTTCGAAGCCCAGCTCGTAGACTTTTAACATGGCATCGACCGACGTGGGAGCAGGTGCAACGTTCTGCTGCAGGTGCATTTCCACTTTAAATCACTATCGAACGGGTCCAAAAACTTTGCGTAATAAAAGCCACTTCCATACTTGAGACGAATCCTAATGAGTCATAGGACGATTGGAAAATAGATCTAATATATTCTACTACAAATTTCCGAATAAATACTAATTGCATCAGTGCTTCTACAGAAACATTGAGATTACTGTTCCTGGAAACAAATGGTCTGGAATTGCGATGTAAAGTTCAATCAGCTTCCTCCTGCTCAGATTGTACTCTGCTAAATTAATTAAATGTACAATATTTGCCTTTAAGAAATACCAACCATACAGTTAACTGAGTGTTTAATCTATCCGAAAATTTAAACGAAACATTTAAAATAATCAGTATTACCAACCATCAGGCTGAGTAAAAACATTATTCGTCATTTCATAGAATTTTACCACACTTAACACTCTCGTGTATATATTTATAAATATATTACGTTGAATGTGAACATGTACAATATTTTAATAACATCCACAACTGAAACTAAAATTATAACTAAACATGTTATAAATAAATCAGCCAATAAAGTTATAATTTTTTTATTAAATCCAATTAAATTAAAAAATTACATCTTATGAAATACAGAAAAATGTGCACAACATTTCTACCCAACTATGGGACCTAAGTAGTTACTATATTTATATACAATAAAATAGGAAACCTAAATTAATTTTATGGAATTTAATTTTTAAATGATAATACTATAAAAGGTCTCCTTATATATTTGGAAAAAGATAAAGAGATAAATGAAAATTCAAATTTTCGGGTAAAAATGAATAAAACTGATCTTCAGTTATATTTGTAGACATTGATTTGCAACAGTGTGGAATACACTGAATTGAGTGGGTTTATTTTGGTCGATCCATTTATGATTCTGGACCCATTTTTCCTAGAAAACTTATACCGTTTATTAACGTTCGAAACATTTTATAGTTTTCTTAGTCCTTTCACTCTTCCATAATTAACCGATAACAGATTCACCAAACGTTATAAAGTTATTTATTTACATTTTAAAATTTTCTGATTAGCTGAAACAGACAACTAAATAAATAAGCTAACTAGTTTTTAATGAGTTAGTGTTAACAAGGTAATTTTAACCAGAATTTTTACAACATGAGTTATGTTTCGTACTTGGAGAACTCACTTCAATCTCAATCCGGAGATGAAATTTGTAAAATTTATTTGCGGAAATTTAGAACCTTCGATCGAAAGATTCTTGTTATAATCGTTTATATGTTCGGAGATATAGTATTTGAAATTATGTAAACGATTTTTTAAATGCAATATTTATCGTCCATTTTGGCAAATTTGAAAATTTGTCCAAAATATGGAGAAGGTATATAATTTGGATATTACCGACTGCTATCAATATTGTCCGTATAATTTGAAAATTTTCTTGAAATGAAATGTATTTCGTATCTCGGAATTATGAAAAAAAATCTGGATCTTACGAATTGTTAATTGCTTGAAAATTAACGGAAATTTCGACACATCGTTGTGTTGATCTTAAACATCAACATCATGATATTGGTATAATCCTTATACTTACAAAAAATCCCACTTATATTTAAACGCATATTATATTGAATACTGTCCCGCATTGCACACGATGCCATTGTTTGCGTAATTGGATTATGCTGATGGGGGGGGGGCGTGGTATCATAACGACCATACGAAATATGATGAAATTTAGATAAGAAAACACAAAAGATTACGAATGAGTTTGATGGAGCCATCGACCATCCGCCGTATAAATTGACAGAAGTCGCAACTACGGAAAATCCCCAAATTAAATATTTAGAGTAAAACAAGAACATTAAGTCCACTTCATAATCGCATGAATATTGCGGCGGGAAGTGAATATTACGAGAAGTAAATGGTATGTCCACAACAAAGGACAAGTGGGATATCCGTCCATCGCTCGTCACTAAGTAGCTTTCACACTCCTGCTAAAGTCTGACGTGCAGTATTTTGGCAACCCTCAGCATTAAGATATTGTGTATTATTTATTCTTAGGTGAAAAATTACTATCAAATGAATGGCATGAGAGTAATATTTTCGAGAGAATAGAATGCTGAAAGTCGAGTACAAAACGTTAAAGGCATTGTGCTGTTTTTGTGTACGTTAACGAATTAATTTCACTAAGACTTATAGCGTCGTTATAAGTTGTACTATGCACCTTTGGCTGCTGTCAGTTTGGTTAAAAACTTCTTTTAGGCGTTTTGAAGGATCACAACTCTGATCCAATGTATGGGCCTCGCTATAATATGAACTGGTTATATTGTATTTTCTACGTAGGTGAAACATTTATTCCGTTAAACTTACTCCATGAGATGATTTTTATTTCATTTCTGTCTCCAAAGTTTTCGTATGTCTGCGAAGGTTTGCTCTGCAATCTGTTAATTTTCTATTCTTAACTTCAATTTAAGTATAAGAAAAAAAATACTGTAACTATAACGGCCAAAAAGTCAGTTAAACGTTTAATAAGAGAAAATGTTATTAATACTATCAACTCTATATAAAATTTTAATACTTTGTTATTGTAATGAAAATATTATAATTCATATAAATATTATTATTTAATGCTAATCAGTGCCATAAATATGTCACTCTATTAACTTAAAATCAATAGAAAAAGAATTTTTTCTCTTAAAACTATTAAATCGAATTTCAGTTTAAATAATTTTAAAATTGATTCAAAATTATTTTATATAATATTAAATAATTTTGGGTACTTAAAAATTAAAAATCTTGGAATGTATACAGTTGGAATATCTGGGTGCTCGAGTTGTCATAATTGAACTCAGCGATATCCATAAACCCGTATTTGACTCCAATATCGGTTGTTTTTGAGTTATTTTTATGTAACATTTCTCCACCCCAATCCCTAAAGGTACTTTCCTCCCATGCCAAAATGTGTTGGACTTATACACAAAATTTTTTGGAGAAACGCTATCTATATGACCACAAAAATTTTCATTCGACGAAAATATCAGCCACTTTAACATGTTTGAAAATTTCCATCCAAGTCAACCGCCGACAATTGGGGTGTTGAATTGGCAAGTTGAATGTCATAATTAAATTCGGTGACTTCCATAACTCCGGATTTGACTCCAATCTCGGTTGTTTTTTCGTCATTTTTTGTAACGCCCCTCCACCTCTACCCCTAAATGCTTTCCTCTCCCATTCCGAAAGGTGTTGAAATTGTACACAAAAACTTTGGGAGAAACACTATCAATCTCATTGAACCCGAAAAATATCCGATGCAAATAGCGGTCTTTTTAGTATGTTTGAGAATTTCGACCCCCGCCCCAGGGGATGGTAGTCATGTCTAACTCACCTAGTGTTTGTTGCTGGTTTGAAAGGAACACGTGTACGATATTGCATGCCAGATAAATATAAATAAGAGAAAAAGATTGGTCTTAGGAGCATCACTAAAATATTTTGAATCCCTATGAGGGATAATTCTGTTCATAAAGGGATAAAACACACGAGAAATAATATTTATTCTTTATATAGACTCAGTTAGAGAAATAAAATAGTTTCAGTATTTACATTCCAATTGCGTATTGCGGCTAAGTTTGGTAAATAACAAACCGAAACAGGAATCACAAAAGCTGATGAAATGGATGTGTGTCTACCAGCTCCGTTGTTCTTAGTTTTTCTCAATTGTAAACTTTTGAATTGATGAGGATTTATAAAATAAAAAATGAGTTAATAACACCCATTACTTGTGCTTTGGTTTGTGTTTTCGTCGATTAGTTTTAGGAACCGTGACACAGTCACGCGTGCTAAAGACTCTGAAATAAAAACAAAAACCATTGAATCCTATAAAGCATTTTTAAAATCGTGGAGCGAATGCTTCCGAAATCAGGGAACCAATCCCTGGTTGAGCACGTTCTGTAAGCCTGTGGAGAGCTCTGCTTTGTATTTGTTCATCAATGAAACAAAACCCTTGAAGGTTGCGTCTGGCAGGCGGTATCACACTGTGCGCAGCATATTGTTTATATTCCATCCAAACAATAAACTGAAATGACAATTGGATTGGGAGTAATAGCTGGTTCCTGCCCTCACATTAGTAGGCAATTATGTCGCTATCGGAGCCAAACACGAAGCGTTCGCGTAAACACCGCTAGATTATGGCTGACCACGCTGAGCCGAGCGCGTGATGGAGGATGAAGCAGCTCAGATTTGGGGGGGATTTCTGCTGACAACATGTCACTAATTCGACCAAGTCGTATTGTATGTAAATGGGAAAGTAAACGCAATAGGATTTTGAGCCAGGAAAACGGACATTACGCTTTACGGTAAATTTAATTGTGACGACTGAAAGTGATGCGAAAGCGTTGTGACTGCTAATCAGATCGGATACGAATTAAACCTCAGAGACGAAAGTAAATGTTGGAGTAGACAATACAATCGCAGATAACTTTACCATTGTAGAATTGCTACTGTTCCTTGCGGTAAAATTGTAGAGTTATACATTCCTTTTTTTTCATTAAATGGGGTATATGTGATTCATCAAATATATATTAATTATTGTTTGTTTTACGCTCTAATGAGTTAAGTACGAATAACTTAATATATACAAATATCACAACTATGATCAATGGAATTATTTACTTACTGATAATTATATGAAATGTAGGGAAATTACGTGTATAGGTGATGTAAAGACATATAAATGCGGTTAAAACTATATTCAAAACTGGAGTAAATCTAGCATGATGATACCACCTAAAAAAAAGGTTTTTGCGTTGTCTTTGAATTAATAAAAAATTAGTATTAATTTGATATATTTTTAGTACCATGGTTTAAAATTACTTAACAGTTTTATTAAAATATTTTTCTTCATTTACTGAAAGGGCTATCAGCCGTTTTGTACTGCCAAATAATAATTGTATCTCCATATTATTTAAAATATTCGCAGTTTTAGAAAAACTAAACATTTAATAGATTTCCATGTCGTAACAAATATATTTAATGAATAATTTCGAGATTTCCTTAAATAATTTTTGAATTCTAATTTAATATTTTGCTGTGATTCGCGACTTCAGGAAAATACAACTTTGACCTTCCATATCTGTTTCTTTCTTCTCTCCCGCTATCGGAAGGGCGTGGGACATGTACCCAATGCCCGACCTACCTGATGCACATTTTTCAATGGTTTTCCCTGCATTTCTTTAGGTGAATGCCGGGTAGGATCCTTAAAATATAGCCCGGGGGCCCTAGTAACCCTTGGCTACCTTCCTATACCCTTCCACATCCCCCCCTTTCAAATCCCTTCCTATGCTATTAAAGGGGAGTTGCCCAAAGTGGATTACCCTCATGTAGCCTGTTGCCCTAAAAAAATCAACTTGTCCCAGATGAATATATATTTTTCTCTTGTTTTTTATACCTCGTTCCCCAGCTTGGGAAACGTCATACACTTACCCCACGCGTTCTTGGAAATAAAGTTGTTTTAGACTAACTCCAGGTTTCCCGACGGATATATAATACTTTTATCTATAGATTTCTTTGGAATCTAGACATTTTTCTTTACTATTCTCGTATCGTAGCCAAGCTGACTTTCTTTGCTTTTCATAAGAAAAAACTCCGATCGTTGCAAAATAGAACCACGAGAACTTTTTTACCGATGTAAAACTACATTCGTCATTTGGAAACGAACAGGCGAACGTTACAAAACCTTGATTTGGTTTCCTTCTTACAATAAAACAGTCATAACGGTCTATCTGAAAAAAAGGTGAGAAAGTTCCTTGAGATATGAAACAATAATTTTCGTTCTAAAGTAATTTATTTCCGTTTCAACAGTTTCATTCTCTAATATATCAAACGTGCAGATCAACATAAATTACGCGTCTGTATATTTTGTACCGAGAAACGTATTATTTTATTTATAAACACATATTTTTTTCAATATACTACAGAATATAATTTCATAATTTTAATAGCAGTTAAAAATTGTAGTAATAGTGAATTTAATTCAAATTACAAACTTTCTTCTTCTTCTTTATTAAGATATTGATGACACTATTTGTAGTAACAAGAAAGGCTGCGATGATATTAAACATAAAATATTTATTAAATGCCGTTGGCGTTCATAAATAATGAAAAACAAATTCTTAGAAAATGTATACCTTAACAATTTTTTCTGCCATGTGGATAATATAATTGAATGGAAGACTTCTCATACATATTTTTTATAAATTAAACTTATAGAGTGAAATATGATAGATGCTGTAGATTTAAATGTAAGGAAATCATTTAAATATGTGAGCTTAGTTTACAGCCCATAAATATTGAAATGGCTGACAGATATTTTCTATAAACATTTATCTAAAATAAGATGTCGCTTCCATCATCTCTCATTTAATGATAACATCTCCTAAACTCATAATTGTTTTAATACTTTAACGTAATTTTAATTTTGAATTATTTTAATATCTGCACGAAAACCTGTACAGTTTAGGAAATCATAATTATTTTGAATACTAAAAACTAAGATTATATTTTAGTTTTATAAACAATCTCGGTATATAATGACGATAGCCAAACATTCTGGGTGTTTTATGTAAAATTAATAGCAATTCCATATAAGTTTTTATTTTGATAGAACTCTTTTCGAACCAGAATTTGGCTTCGAGGGTCGCTGCGTTGACCTATGCACTAGTGGAATAATAGTTGATTTCGCCGTCTCTTTCCTCTCAATCAGCTGTCAATATGTTGTCTGGAAAGACCTTTCAGTGGTTCTTGAATGCAGCACTTCAATTAATAGATAGCAGCAGCCAGAGGCATTTCACATGCAAAATATACATTCTGTGAGCTTGCCCCAGACGAAAGACAAACAGTGAAAAACAGTTAAGTTTTTTGCTCACATTATCGTAATATAAATTAAATACATTTCATTAGAAGTACAGAAATTTTCTCCGAAGTATAAATGATAGTTTATTTTGTATCTCATATAGACAAAATAACTTTTAAAATTTGATGAGGAAGCTTTTTACTTATGTATGCTTCCACGTTCTTGTTCGTATAAAATTATAGTAATATAAATATTCAGGAAATATTAGAGAGAATTGTATTAATAAAAGTTTTAATGCAAAATCGTTAACATTTTAACAATAATATAAATGGTATCTTGGCATGATAACATCATATTACAACTTTTTGTCGTTAAGTAAATATTCCAAAAAGCTAATGCTCTCTAATACTTGTGAGTAAAACTCAGGCTATTATATTCTAATGTGAGGTCTTAATGTATATAGATGTAAATAGCTCATTTTGTATAGCTGGAGAGAAACAGCTAGTCAACTGTAAGTAGGATGCGCAGTGGTCCACTACGTTGTAAATAAAAAGGGGTAGGGCGGTGCTCACTTTAACACGAAACTTTGTTACAGAAACTTGGTAGTGTAAAAACTATTATGACAACTTTAAAGCACGGAAATATACTGTGTTCAGTTCAGGAATATTGTACATCAAAAATCTTATAGGTAAAAGTTACGAGATGATAAGTACAGAGACCTAACCACTGTCTGTATAGTTGGTAAGAATATAATGAATGTTTTTAAGAAAGATAGTGTCATAGCTCCAAGATGGAGTTCCCACTTGACGACAATCATCCCATCCATTATACAGCGAATCTGACGATACTTGTTATTTCATTCGACCTATACACAGTTTAATTATTGTGTTTCAAAATTTAATGATCTATCTTTCACTAATCCAAGCCTCTTGTCCTCACATTTGTGATCAGTTAGAATATACAAAGGGTATTTGGTACGAAATGTTAATGTAGTGGTATAAAACAAATTTCATATGTGTAGATGGAGTAAAATAGTCAATAATTTATCTAAATCAGCTTGAATTTCCGCAACAATGACGCAGAGTTCTTACAGGAATAATAAGGAATTTTATTATTTATATTGGACTTAAAATTATATTTTTATTGGTAGAATTTAAATTATGTTTTCGATTGCTTATGTTTTTGTAAACTCCCAACGGACCTAGGTCCAATTTCAGTTGAATAAATCATTAATTAATTTTATACACTTTCAACAAATATATTCCTTTTGTTATATTCAGCTGCCGTATTTGAGTATCTCATTTAGCTAATAACCAACTTCTAGCTCCATTAAAGTCCAGGATGCATTGCTTATATTTTAGTCGTAATAATACTTATATCCGTCAATTTCAATCTATTCTAATAGTGATATATAACAGCTATTATCCGTGGATAATTTATAATTAATAATTTCATATTCTGTACATTTCAGTTCAACCAAAGCCTTTGATTTTAAGGAAGGTCCGGTAAATTTAATAAATTATTAAAATATAAATACTATAGTGGACCTTTATTATTTTTATTTGCCTCGGATTGCAATTAAATTGATGATTACTAGCGATTCCTTCTAGTTTGTTCTCGGTGCAATTAAATTGTGATTTTATGACGGAATATTAGTATCCATATTTATTTACCTGAGGCATCTACAAGTTGTCAGCGTTATAAACATTATTTTCCATATTTTAGATATTCTCTCTTTACATTACTCAGTGTTAAGAAATATTGTGACCAATATTATAGCCTGTCAATATCAGAAAATCTTCGGTACACTTCACTCTGAACCTGCAAAGAGTTAGTAACGCCCTCGAAACCCAATTCCGTAGCGGTGGTGCTGTGTCCAGGCTGTGATCTCTGTAGCGTAGTGCACATACGATTGTATTACGAACGCGTCCTCAGTTATATGAGCGGCCTTTGTCTTGCTTTGTGCTCAGCGAATCAATTGCAGTTAACGTCCTAATTGAAGCTGAACGCCCGTACATCGGGTTTCGACACATATTCAGGCTGTAAACGCCCCAAGGCTGCTGAATCCTTAGAAAACACACGATAAAGTTTATTAGATTTGCTCACTCAAGGCGGTATATTCATTTATATTTTATTCAAGGTTTCTGAGTCCGTCAGTTTCACTGTCGAAGAGCAACTTCGATTTGGCAACACATATAATAAAACAATTAATCGATGGGTTGACTGATGGCGTGAAGATGTTGATCATTATAATACCAACTCTTTACGAGGCACGGAAGTTTCCAAAAATAACTTCACAGGTTTAAAGTGGAGGAGAGCCCTCTGTGTCTAAGCTGCGGTAGGATAATGAACTCGAAAAACGCGCGTTTTCAACTGTTCTCACATTCATTTTCAGCGAGATTTCTTTCATAAATCAGTGGAAAAAGCGGCGACACCTGATAACATCATGGCTGTGAGGCTTGAATCCGACAACTAGAGAATTGTCAGCACATATGCCGCAATGGTGATAAGGCATTTAAGATGGCTACAGGAACAGATAATCAATTCATCATGAACTAGGAATAGCCTGCGAAGTATTGCTAATTTCAATTCCGTTGGAAGTAACACAAGGCCGATGCTGAAAACAGAAGGTATTTTTAGTTGGCGAGAATCCCACACTACAATTTTGCCCGAATTACTAACGATGTCTTTCTAAGATTTTCACCTACTCTTGTAAACATACACACACACACACACACACACACACATATATATATATATATATATATATATATATATATATATATATATGTATGTGTGTGTGGGTGTGTGTGTGGGTGGGTGGGTGTGTATGTATTGTAGAGATTACTAACGAATTTATTTTATTTAAGATTTTCTGTGTCTCGTGGTAAAGGTATTAAAGCCTTGAGAAGTAAACACAGAAGGCAGTCCAAAGCCGGTCGAGCGCCAGTCAGTCGTCAGTCGACCGCCAGCGCCAGTCGATTGTTAGTTTTGAGGTGAGCAAACTAAAGTGAGACATTCCGTCCAGGTGCGTCGTTAGTTTTTGGTTGTTGTTTTTGTCTGAATGTGAAGTCACTATGCTCCTGCGTTGTAGTTGATTCGACTGGTATCTTTTGAAGGACGTTGTTTTTGCATACGGATTTAGAATAAAGAATCTCACTCGAGGTTTAGATAAACTTTCAAAAGGTTGGTAAAAGGCCACGGGAGAAGGTAATCCTGTGAAATTTCGTATAATCAATTATAGCTCTGCCAACGAATAATATCTCCACACCTTCTATGGTGGATCTGGGAAATACAGCTTGCTGTAGCAAAGAGTATAAAAGTGTTAAATTTAAGGTTGTGAGTTTGGTAATTTAAAACTATGCGAGTTGAGCTACATTTTTCTAGTAGCCTAGCCGATTCTTTCGGAATGATTAAATAAATTTCCAAATCTCCGAAGTGTGTTCCGAGCATTAACAAACTACGAAGTTACAAGCATACGTTGAGGTGTGCTGGATCACCTGAGAACCGCTTTTGACATTCCAACGTATTTGTTTAGTTTAGTTGTGAATAATAATTAAGCGATAGATTTTTATAAGAAACATCGTAAAACGTTCTATAGTTTTCTTTTTTCATTTTTGTAACTTCCTATATTCTATTGAAGGCCCGTGGGCGACCCTGATCGTAAGAACTCAAATAGCTGTGGAAATAATAGTAATTGATTTTGTTTATTCTGGTTTACTACAATACACAGACACATATATATATTGTAACATGATAATCGGTCATGCCTTTGCCAGCATCCTTTGTCCGACGCCGGCAGTTGTTGTTACTCGCGAATGCGAATTTTCAACTCAGTCTCCATGCGTGATAGGAGTTCAGTCTCCAGGGGGAACTGGAACCGTGTGGAGCTCAAAATGTGTGGAGCTAGTAAGTAGAAAGATCAATTACGGATTTTGTAAGGTAGTATATGGAACATCGTCGTTAAATTAAGCCATGCCCTGAGTATTTGTTAAAACTCGTGTCTGGAAGAATAAATTTATAGATGAAAATTCTAAGTTTTGTTAATTTCTTTAAATAAAAAATTATCTGGAGCCGTATTATTGACGAAATTTGAGAGGACTGGACGAATAATCGAAATTAAAGCAGTATGTGTCACATTTTAACGCCAAGAACAGTGGGGGTTATATATACGAGTTTTTTGCATTTTTTGCCAAAACTCGTGGGACAAAACGGAGCTGAGCCCAAAACTGTGTAAATACGAAGGTAATATAGTACGCAAGTAAAACTTGGAGGTATTATGAAAACTGGATCTCGACGTAGAGGTTTGATCGTTGTTGTGCAGAGCTGCTGATCACAATTAGTGATTATTTAGAATTCAGGATGTAATTATTTCTAGGCAAGCCACGTACTAGTCACATACAGGTGACACGTCGGCCCATAGCCTATAGCTTCAAGGTCTTTCCTGCTATTTGGACGTCACTTCAGAATACTTAGCCAACCCTCAAGATAATTTTTTTTGAAAATTATTGTCTTGACAATATTTAAACAGTACACGTTTAAAGCACATGTTAATGGCTGACATGTGACTAGAAGCCAATTTCATGAAACTATAGATAATTTTGTCTTTTTACAGTAATATATATTATTTAAATATAATATTTATAAAACATTTCATTTCATTTCTCCAGGTATACAGTTCCTAAAAGTAATAATTTCTGTAAAGGGAAAAAGTTTGCTGAAGATAAATTTAACACAGGCAAAATAATAAAAAAGTTCGTCATAATTAGAATAGTAACATTTTATACAGAGAATGCATGAATGTAAGTAACTCTATAACTTTAAAATTATTGCTAAAGAATCAATAAAATTTATGCTACTCTTTATAACTTTCAGACAATAAGTGTGATTTTATTACTACACACCATATTAACATCATGGACTTGGATATTTCATAAACAGATTCTTGTTTTTATTTCGCTTAAAACGCGAAAGTAAGCAAATGTTTTGTATATTTAATCATCTAACAAAACGCTTTTAAATCTCCACCAGTTATAAAATTCTGGGAATTCCATAATCATAAATTTAGTGAGAATATTCTGTTTTAATACCGGCAAGGAAATTCTAATTACAAAACATTTTGTATTTTTGTCTGTGTGTAATTCGATGAATATACTTACATAGAACCGAGAAACGTTTTCCAAAATTCTCATATTTTTCTGATTTACAAACATTTTTCTTGGCCCAAGTGTTTTCTTTGATCACGTACCTCATAATCCACGTGAATAATATTATTTCTCATATACAAATTCGTGTAACATGCAATTCGTGTTGAGAAATGCAAATAAATAGGCGCTTTGTAGTCATTTTAATGCTTTTGTATGTTATAACCGTATGCTTACTACCTCAAGCGTATCTTCCAATGTTAATTTATTTTGGAATTAGTGTCTCAAAGTAAGGAGAAATTAATATGTTTCAATTATGACTTTTTTTGGAACAGTTTGAATTAGACGCACATTTTTCGACATGTCTCAAAATTGTTTTCTATATTATATATTGAAAAATGCTTGAATTTTAATTTCGGGATAGTTTCTAAACATTTTAAAGAGTTCGAAGAGGCAGACTTTCCTAAGAAAATGTGAAACAGCACAAAAAAATGAAAGTTTGCTAGAATAAGAAAACTTACAATCCATGGTTGCAATTTTTTATCTAAAAGAAATGCACATTGTTTGAAAACAACAACATTTTTAATCCTCGCGTTTGTTTAAAAGCATTCAAAATTCATCACTTATTTAATTATTTCTTAGATAATAAACACGAAAATAACAAACACAAATAAGTCCCAAATAAAAACAACAAAACGTATGTACAATCCTTGTTGCTTTCGTCAGATTGCAGAAATGTTGTGTGGTATTTAATTAGCAATTATTTTCGTGTTTTATTAGGTATTTATTTATTTAATTACTATATTATTAACACAGACGTTTTTTCAATTACATCATCCTCAAAATCTTTAAACGATCATAAATACATATTTTTTTGTTTTTACAAATATTCTAGGCATCAATTTGAAACTTCTACTTTATATAAGCAATAATATTGTCGTAAACAATATTGACGTCACATATCGTAAACCATAACTGTAGCGTAGAATATTGTATTTAATTATTCTTAAATTCTGATATATATGAATGAGCGTTTATAGAAATACAACCTAAATTAAAAGTTAAATCAATGTTCACTTTTGTTGACGTTTCACAATATACGAAGAATCAAATAGTTTTCCTTCCATTATTGGAAACAAAATGAAATTCTGACACAATAAAAGTATGGTGAACGGGAAAAATATGATAATTAAGTACAGAAATTGACATGCGATAAGTAATATGAATGTAACCTAAGAAAACTATTTTAAATACAAATGGGTATCGATGTAGAATATTGCCGTCGAATTTCCACCGCGTTCAAATACGTCATACCCTTTGGTTTGTGATCAGGTTATACTTTGGTCTACATTGCAACATAAAACTTTAGCTGCTGATAGGATTCGCTTCGTCGAAGGTAATAACTATTGTGTTTACGAACCTGCGGAAAGGGACATCGCGACTCGTAAAATTCCGTCCAACTACGAGCAATTTCTCGGCAACCGACTACATGTACAATATTGAACATATTGTGGACGTTGAATGTGGCCATTTTTGTATAAGTCAATACGGAATTCATCATTCTGACTGCGCTTGTGCTTTGTTCATAATTTTTCATCAAATTTTTATTCGACTTATGCCACCAACTTTTAATCTTAATATTGTTCTTTAACTTTCGGATAAAGTTAGAAAATTTAAATTTTATACGGAAGATTTAATAATGACTTTCTTCCGTCACCTACAATAACAAATAAAACGTTAATTTATAAGCATAGATTTTGGAAGATGAGTGTCCTTTTTATAATCATAGTAATTAGTTTTAATTTACGTCTGTTGTGAATTAATAATACATTTTATGACCTCAGACAGACGTTATTTTATTTAATTCAGAAAGTAACAACGTTTAGATACATATTCGTATCTTCTTCAGTTCTTCTTCCTATAGAAGAGATATTTACAATGTATAAATTTGGACTACAAACAAAAGACAGTAAACAAAAACAAACAACTTACCAAATTTGTACAACATTTTAACACTAAAAGTAAATAATTTAATTATAAGGTTCACAGAATTTAGAGGCAAACATTGTACTTAAGAGACCACAAAACCAAAACGTAGTTGTATAAGTTCTATGTTTGCCTCCGACACTTTTCTATATTTTTATTATAAGTATGTTACTTATTTTTGTTATTAAAATTTTACAATTATTAGGCAGGTTATTTGTTTTTGTTTACTTTCTTTTGTCTTTAGTTTCAATACACAATTAATTTCCATCTGTAAATATCTCCTCTAAAGAAGGAAACCTGAAGTAAATGTATATACGTTTGTTACTTTTTTTTGGGGGGGGGGTAACAGGCTACATGAGGGTAATCCACATGGTGGAAACTCCCCTTTAATAGCATAGGAAGGGATTTGAAAGGGGGGATGCGGAAGGGTAGAAGAAGGTAGCCAAGGGTTAACTAGGGCCCCCGGACTATATTTTAAGGATCCTACCTGGCATTCGCCTAAAGAAATGCAGGACAAACCCTAGAAAAACCTGCATCAGGTAGGTCGGGCATTGGGTACTTGTACCACGCCCTTCCGATAGCGGGAGAGGAGTTTGCTGTGGGGACGCAGCATTCCCTTGTCCGTGCCTCGACCAGTTTAGGAGGCAGCTGGCCGACTATTCCAATGGGAATAGCGGACAACTCTTACCGTATGCCCAAGGTCTGTGACCCCGGAACATAAACCTCTCAGAACAGGCCGAGGTGCCTCGGCTTGTGGGAACCTTAGTTCAAAAACGGAGACGAAATGGCATCCCCAAAGGTAGCCCCTTCGTATCCCTCCTACTAGGTTCTGCCTGCGAGAGAAAATCCCTCGCAGGTACTGCCAGCGAGAGAATAGCCCTCGCAGGAATTCCTGGCCGGGTTGTTACTTTGTGAAATTTATAGAAATTAATTATTGTTTAGAGTAGTTTTTTTACACTGTCGTTTATTTTATTTATAAATAAATGCGTGCGTTAATATTCTGCAAGCAAATCTAATGTACTTGTTTTCCTCGCGGCTCGGCTTGCGTGAATTCTAGATTATCGCAGATAAAAATCATGATTTCTAATAAGCCTTCTTATTATTCTAAAGGTTTACTTTTACGAAAATTTTCCAAATCTACTGAAAATAATGTTTTTCCTAGCTTTTAAATAAATTGTGCCGATTTGTCATGTTGCATTTCGTTGAAACTCGAGAATCTTCAGGACTAAATACTGTGAGAATGATGAGGTCACTTTATACATTAAGGTAAATATTTTACCTGTTCAGTTTCTTTACTCAGCCATAGTAATGTTTTTCTATTGAAAAACGTAGTGAAATTTCTCAGTGACGTCGAATACGTATGTCACTAGGAACGGTTTCCACGTGGAACGTTTACCCCAATAAACAGATAGCTTAGTGCAATAAACAGTACCAAAGAAGTGGCCATCAGGATAGTACTTACAGTCCACAAGCTGCGAACCCGGTTTTTTTTTACGGTTTTTCTGTTTACTTATTCGTTGTTAGACGAAGTTTTTAGTGGGACGCTGAGTGTTTGTGTAGCGCATGGTTGAAACTCTAGAATCTTCTGAAAGGTATTACCGCGGTTAATAGAGATTTCTGTCTATATTGATGTATATAAAGAGCGCAGCGAAGCCCTCACAACATAATCACTGATCTATATGAATAAGTAGCAACTTGAGTTGCAGAGTCTACTTTCGTCGTTATATTTTTCCTTAATAATTATTTTCATGGATTTTATTACCAAATTAACTGTACAATTCTTGTTTCTGACAATATTAATTTAATTATAATCGTATAATAGTTAATACTAACAAAAGCGTATGTCTGTACATGATTCACTCCTTTATCATATTCTAGTTGGCCTTCTGTTTTACTATAAAAATCGTGTAAAACAAGCAGGAAGATAAGACTTTGGGGGGAAATCCTCGCTTAGCCGACAGGCTAACAGCGTCTGCGACCCACGACATATAAAGCGCTCGTAAATTTCTCTTCCTGAGTCGTGAAATACTGCGCCACCTCAGTTTTTTTTATTGAAGCTTTGGCTAAACCGAGGTGGGCTTTGTTTAAACGTTTGAATTGAATCCGTGTATTAACGTAAAGAAGCATCAATCACTCCTTACTCAGAAATGGACGTTGATTATTCCAGACATTGCAAGTTTTTTTTATCCTTTACCTTAGCTATTAAATTATCGCGGTTATTCTTTCTGAAAATTCTCAGTTTTCATTAGGCCTACGCATAATGCATTTTTATCACAGATTACAACATAAGCCGTGCTTAAAATATCATCTGAATTAAAAATTAAAATTAAAACTATGTCTGATTAGTACTAACTTAAATTAGTATAAATTGACCAACAGTCAGAATATTTATTTATAAACGTTAAAATTTACATACATTAACAAAAAACTAAAAACGTTCCTTTTATCAATAATTGTTGAGAAATGTAATGTAAGAAACAATAAAAGGATTCAATATCAATTAAATTATTATATATAATATATATTTTTATAATAGTGTATATATATTATAATTTAATTAATATAATATGGTTAATTACATTATTAAAGGAACCATTTGAATATGCTATAAATATTTAAATTATAATAAACAATTTAAGAGAACAAAATTTAACAACTAATTTGTTTATTCAAATGTAAACATCTATAGCACATTTAAATTGCTTCTTTAAAAATGAAATTAACCTTATTATGCGAAATTTCTTTATCTGAACATCTTTTTATTGTTTCTTACCTTATATTTCACCAAAAAGTTTTAGAAAAAATCTGAAGAGTTTCCTAATCAAAGAGAATAAATGTTACAATGTTATTTAGTTAATATATGTAAATAAATTTTATGGCTAATGAAAACTTTCTACTAATTTAAGCACAAATACTATGTTCATATTTTAATTATAATTTTTTAATTCCTGGGTCGGATCAACTTAATATAAACGTTTAAAAAGTTTTGTATTTGGCAATGGTCGAAAAAAAATTCGAGTGTTAGATGCTGTTTAGACGTTATCAGGAACCTAGTTTTGATTATATTTAACTAGCGTCGGGAAATATATTTTCTATTTTCTTGCAACTGCTGAATTCTCACAGCTGACTCCTCCACGTTCACGCTCGAACGTCATAATATATATATATTTATGGAAACAGGCTATATGAGGGTAATCCACGTTTGGCAACTCCCTTTTAATAGCATAGGAAGGGATTTGAAAGGTGGGATGCGGAAGGGTAGAGGAAGGTAGCCAAGGGTTAACTAGGGCCCCCGGGCTATATTTTAAAGATCCCACCCGGCATTCGTCTAAAGAAATGCAGGGAAAACCCTAGAAAAACCTGCATCAGGTAGGTCGGGTATTGGGTACTTGTCCCACGCCCTTCCGATAGCGGGAGAGTAGTTTGCTGTGGGGACGCAGCATTCCCTTCTCCGTGCCTCGACCAGTTTAGGAGGCAGCTGGCCGACTATTCTAATGCGAATAGCGGACAATTCTTACCGTATGCTCAAGGTCTGTGAACCCGGAACATACACCTCTCAGAACAGGCCGAGATGCCTCGGTGTAAAACGGAGAGGAAAAGGCGTCCCCAAAGGTAGCCCCTTCGTATCTTTCCTACAAGGCTCTACCTGCGAGAGAACATCTCTCGCAAGTTGCAGCGTCATAATATATTCCATGGACATAATTTAAATACAAATGTCTTGCGCTTTTGTCTGTATCTAAATCCCGGGAATGAATTGGGTAGCATAGAAAAGTTGGCTCACAGAAAACAGAGAGTTCAATCATTTATTTGTACTGTGTACAAAATATTTCGGATTCGAACAGATTGTAAGGGACAGTAATTGGTTTACACAATATCCTCTCAAAGAGTTTAATCGTAGGCGTAACTGAATTTCTGTTCATTCTCGCTAACGGTGAAATCCACTTAAGCCATAGTTGAGTATTTTTTAGTATTTTTACCGCAGCGATTGAATAATCAATTTACGTCAAACTCTTTTATTTACACGATTAACCAATATTTTAATAAACATTTGTTATCTGTCTATGATGTCACGCAAAGCCTCAAACTTCATTGCTGCAGTAATTGTTTTTTGCCATATAAATATTGAAAGCTTTCAGTAAAGCACAGTGATTTTTTCCGAATTTATATTCAGTTTACAGAAACGTTTTCTCACCTCCAGTTTTGTTCTATTCTTTGTGAATGTGGATGACGTTTTCTGATAATATCAGACAGTTAATAATCATATTCAATCTGCTCTTTCACTCGCTAATTATAGTTTTTTTTTGTACGAACAGTTTTCAATTTCCCCAAAATTGTAATCTCCGACAAGCATTATGAACCATGTAGCAAACACTTCCAAGCTATTGTTAATTGGGAAAACCTGCGCAAAATAAATTGCATGTTTCTACCTGCTGATTTACACTCTTCATATTCCTGGTAGTGACGTAATTATGGTCAAGTTTCTCCAAATATACAATTATCCTATTTCGTAATCTCTTTAGAGTTACAGTGGGATTCGTTGTTATCACACTGGATATCCGACTTAATTAAATGTACCGCGGTTTCCAAACGTGCATTTGTAATACAAACCCAAATCTATCTAAAGATAATCCCACCACATTTTTATACTTAACCAGAATATTAATACATCCAAATAATTATATTAAACAAGGAAACGAATAGATTATACCAGCAGTGCAAAATCAAAGACATTTTATTTGTAGATGTATGAGTAATATGCAAAAATTATTAAGAGAAAGGTCTTACAAACCCTTCAAACGTGTTTGTCAACAAATAATTTATTATTTTAGAGAAAGGTACTTGCTATAGTGCGCGTCAGATTTCTTGGTGGCCCAATTTATTTTCCTTATTCGCAGGTACTACTCCCGCCCCGTGCGCTGACAAAAAATTTAAGTAAGCGCCTAGAGCATGTCTGTAACAGATCGTATAGTGTATGTGATTATTCCTACACTCCTTATTATGCCTACACTCCTTCAATCTTCTGCACACATGCTCGCTCCTGACGCGCCCTACGTTGTAACTTCTCTCCTTAAATGGCATTGGAATTAATAAAAAGGATTAATTAACTTCCCGGAGTATAGATTAATGACGCGTTTAGGTGCGATTCAGGGAAAACCCTAGAATAACCTACATAATATATATATATATATATATATATATATATACTTAATAATTAAAACTGCCTTAATGTCTGTGTACGTATTTTTATATGTATACAAATCTACACCCATGGAGCAAATTTGACCAAATTTCGTACACGTGATGCTTGTGAACATGAAACGAACAGTGTGGGGGTAAGACACGTCTACCATCCATTGGGGTGGGGGTTGACGGAGGTGGAAATACGCGTCTGATAAATATTTATAGGATTTCAACAGATGTTTTCTGTGTATAATTTAAACCCTTTCCCGTATAGAAGAAGAGAACCCTTAAGGGTCGGTTTGTAGGGGCGTTACAAGAAAATAACGAGAAAACATAATCCAGGATTATGGATGTCGCTGAGTTGATTTACGTTATTCAACTTGCCGTTTATCTCCCAGAGGAGGAGGTAGACGGGAGTGGAAGTTTTCTAACATTTAACATGGCCAATATTTGCGTAGAATCAATGTATTGGGTGTGGAGGGGCGTTACATAGTAATAAAGTTAAAAAACTGAGATTGGAGACAAATCGGAAATCGGAGGTTATAGATGTCGCTGAGTTTCAATATGACAACCTGGGCAACGTCGGAAGAAGAAAACTAATAAAGTGTAGACAGACTATATACACACAGTGGCAACTCCCCTCTGATAGTATAAGAAAGGGACTGAACAGGGGTTGCGGAAATGTAGAGAAAAGTATCCAAGGGTTAACTAGGGCCCCCGGGGTATAGTTTAAGTATCCTTCCCGGCAATTCAAAAACCCTAGAAAAACCTGCATCAGGTAGATAGGGTATTTCATACTTGTCCCACACCCTTTCGATGGTGGGAGAGAAGGCGCAGCATTATCCTCTTCGTACCTTTACCAGTTTAGGAAGCAGCTGGCCGACTATTCCAATATGAATAGCGGACAACTCTAATCGTATGCCCAAGGTCTGCGACCTCGGAACACCTCTAAAAAAAGGCTGAGGTGCCTCGGATTGTGGGTACCTTAGTTTTAAAAAGAAAACAGAGAGAGGAAAAGGCGTCCCCATTGGTAGCCTCCACCAGTGTTCTCTGAGAAGATTCACCTGCGAGACAATAGCCCTCGCGGGTTTCTTGAGGCAACGTCCGACACCCAGCTAGCAGTAGTAATATGACTAAAAGTTAGGAAAAAATAAAATACAGACGGTAATTGTAGATATTTATATGACTAATAGAAGCGAGTATCACTTTTAAACAAAATATAATATTTATATGGATTAATTGTCACATCAACATTTCATAGTTAATTATGATTGTTTCTAGGAAACACACTAGTGTAAAGTATAATTCATTTGGATTTTTATTCACACTAAGTAGCAGGTGTTTAAATTCATATGTTAATAAATCGTAAAATTTCGTAATAAATATTGTTCCTCGGTGGGAATTCAAGCAAATGCTAATAACACGAAGTTTTTCAGGGTTCACGGATCATAGAGACAAAACTTAAATTTTTTTAAAAAACAACTTAAAGTGAAGTTGTGTGAGGTCTGTATTCCCCTCGACTGCGTCTTATAAACCCGCAAAGAAACTTACCCCTTCCGGAGGCAGTCCGTTAAATCGCACATTAATGTTTCCCAGTGCTTTCGGTACTTATCCATTAGCTAGTGCTTAGCGCTCAGCCACTCTCCGAGAGAAAATCGATGTCATCTGTCTACAGTTTCAAAGCTGCGCCAGCAAATATGCTACTCTTGTGATTACCGAAACTTTAGCCGTTATTAAAACCCTGAAATTGCTGGAATAAACTTTGCACCTGATAAAGTTGGAATGTGGGAAACCATCCGCTGATATTAGATCCTCATAATTTTATCGGCGTTGCCGTACCTGGTGGAGTTTTGCAGAATATCCTAAATATTGCAAACAATATTTAGGAAATTTGGCCAATTAATTTAAAAACACTCTAATGTGAAATAATGCCAGAGCAAGGAAGTAAATTAATTTATTCTCTTAATGGTAGATTGAAAAAGAAACTTTTAAGTGTTTGGGCACTATATAATCATTAAGCCTATACCTCCGTCCTTAGAGAATCAGAATTTTTCTTTTACTAACTGCTTTACGCAGTTAACAGTAAAAATAATTATATTGAGACCTACATTTTAATGGACACCATAAGTAGTAATAAAATTTAAAAGTTTAATTTAACGTCTGTTTTGAATTAATAAATCAATAGATGACATCATACAAACACTTTTATTTAATATATATTTATATATGAAATTATATATATAATGACGACGTTTCGATAAATTTTTGTATCTTCTTCAGGTATTCTCCTACAGAGAAGGTATTTACAAATGATTAGATTTGTAGTATAATTGTACAATGTAAACAAAGACGAGCTTGTTAGCGTTAAACGATTTGTGTGCCTCGGACTCTTTTCAAAACTGTGTGAATTTAATATCTTGTTAATCGTTTAGTTGTGCTAGTTTATTTTATTAATTTGGTAAGTTGTTTGTTGTTCCTTTTTGTGTACTTTATCTTCTCTTACACTATAAATCTAATCATTATTAAATACCTTCTCTGTAGGAATATACCTGAAGAAGATACAAAATGGTATCGAAACGTCGTCCTAATATAAATAAAAATAAAAATTGACTGAATAAGGTCATCAATTGTTTTATTTCAGTAATAAAAATTGTTGCCTAAGTGTAAGCATAAATATATTTAAAAATAAGTAATTAAGGCTTTAAATTATAGAAGCGCAAAACGTTAGTATCAGTTATACCACAGATACACGACGTATTAGAGGAGATCCATTTTATTACAATATAAATTTTTTCTTTGTAAGGTACATTGCTAATATTGTACATGTGCTTCTCTCAAGAAGCTCACACAGCGCAGCGATTGTGTCAAATGTAATATTGAAAATAAATTGGTTGAATCTCCAGTGTGACAACGATTGTTCGATTTTCCCTGAGATAATCAGGCAAATGCAAATATTGTGTCTGTATAAATAGGGAAGTTTTTCGACATCATATAGAAAAGAAAACAGTATTATCTAAGTCCTTAGACTTTAATATCGTATTGTTTCGATTATTAAAATAGAACGGTATATTCAAATAAAAATTATTTCCAATATTCTGTATACAAGAATAATAGCTTATAATAAAAATAAACACGACCTTAGTCGCAGTCAAATTTAATATGATAAACAATAACATGGACGTTTCTATGTTTCCCTGCATTTCTTTAGGCGAATGCCGGGTAGGATCCTTAAAATAAAGCCCGGGGGCCCTACTTACCCTTGCTACCTTCCTCCACCCTTCCGCAACCACCCTTTCAAATCCCTTTCCTATGCTATAAGAGGGGAGTTGCCACTATGTGGTTTACCCTATACATAACCTGTCTACACCCCCCTCCCCCCCAAAATAAAAAAAAAGCTACTTTCCGCGAGGGGAAATTTCAAAACCTTTTAGGAGAGATACGAAGGGGCTACTTTTGGGGATGCCTTTTCCTCTCCATTTTTGAACTTAGGTTCGCACAAGCCGAGGCACCTCGGCCTGCTTTGAGAGGTGTATGTTCCGGGGTCACAGATCTTGGGCATACGGTAAGAGTTGTCCGCTATTCTCATTGGAATAGTCGGCTAGCTGCCTCCTAAACTGGTCGAGGCACGGAGAAGAGAATGCTGCGTCCCAACAGCAAACTCCTCTCCAGCTATCGGAAGGGCGTGGGCAAGTACCCAATGCCCGACCTACCTGATGCAGGTTTTCTAGGGTTTTCCCTGCATTTCTTTAGGCGAATGCCGGGTAGGATCCTTAAACCATAGCCCGGGGGCCCTAGTAACCCTTGGCTACCTTCCTCTACCCTTCCGCATCCCCCCTTTCAAATCCCTTCCTATGCTATTAAAGGGGAGTTGCCAAATGTGGATCACCCTCATGTAGCCTGTTTCCCTAAAAAAAAACTACTTTCCGCAGGAGGATTCTCTAGCAGGTGAATCTTCCCAGAGAGCTCTGGTGGAGGCTACCTTTGGGGATGCCTTCACATCTCTCTGGTTTTTTTGAACTAAGGTTCCCACATGCCGAGGCACCTCGGTCTGTTTTGAGAGGTGTATGTTCCGGGGTCGCAGACCTTGGGGATACGGTAAGAGTTGTCCGCTATTCCTATTGCAATAGTCGGACAGCTGCCTCCTAAATTGGTCAAGGCACGGCGAGGGGAAAGCTGCGACCCCACAGCTAACCCCTCTCCCGCCATCGGTAGGGCGTGGGACAAGTACCAAATGCCCGACCTACCTGATGCAGGTTTTTCTAGGGTTTGTCTTGCATTTCTTTTAGGCGAATGCAAGGTAGTATCCTTAAACCATAGCCTAGGGGGCCCTAGTTACCCTTGGCTACCTTCCTCCACCTTACCCTATACATAGCCCGTCAACATCCACAAAAAAAATGCTACTTTCCGTTTTTCTCTAGATATAGAATGATCAAAATGTAAGGATATGTACAGAAATATCCTGTCTAATATAATGTGTTTTTCAAAATGAAATTTGTGATTAAATTTTTAACATCTTTTAATAATCGGTTTATGATCGCTGGCCGTAACTTTCAGATAAGGTTTATGATCCTCGTAATTAAAGCCCTATTAATTTGACCGATGTAACATGGACTACAAATAGTTAATAACTTATTCACAACAGCCCGTCAAGTACTTATATTTTGTATAGCATGCTAAATCATTTTAAGTACTATCATAAATTTTAGTTACATTCTAAACGCAAATAGTCGTTACCGTAACGGTTTTACGTATTGACAATTGTACAGATTTCGTTCGATTGACACGGGACCTGTAAAATGGTATCGTGTTGTACTCGCTAAATTAGCGTTGTACGATTCGTATTAAATTTGCATGTATCATTACATTTACATTTAAATGATACAGGACTGATTTCCCAAATTAATCGTTAATATACAATTACTATAATTCATTATGTGTCTGTCTTCCTGGTATGTGGAATTGTGTTAATGATACTGGATAAAGGCTATTAACGACTTTGTAACATATCAGCCTATTAAAGTAGCGAAATTTGCGTTCATCAGCGGAACGACTGATGTAATGTGTACAATTTTATGGTTGTCAACTTAACATAATTTTGTAGGTATCCTCGTAATATTCCTGGAAACAGTTCTTAGTATTAGTAATTAAATAAATTATCTTAAGGAAATTAAATGCCTTCAAACTGAAAATATTTGTTTTTTTTCTTCTCGATTGTACTTACGATGTAATTAAACGAGTGTTTTTTATAACCAAAATATGTAGTCGAGTTAAGGTATCTTGTAGAAAGTATCCATGTATATACGATTATTGTCTCAAAAAATTATTAGTGTTCAAAGGTTTACAAATCTCCAGTAACTCCCATTGTTGTTGCGTTTTCGTCGCTTTTGAGTTTTATTAACTGACAAGTGCAGTTGTGTCGCACTAGGCTCTTCTTCGCACCTAACGAAAGGGACAAGCATCCAAGAAACTGTGTGTGGTATTTATATTATTTCTTTTTTGTCTGAATTGGCTAACTTTCTTATTCATTAATTCTATTTTTATAGATCTCTATGCTATGTTCATTTTATTACGTATCACTTTTAACACAAAGGTTCTTATTGAAGTCTAATGTCGTAAGTGATCGCATTTAAATGGCTCCAAATATATTTAATCCTAATGATACGGAATATTGTGGATTAATTGAGGTTTTGCGTTTTAAGTCTGGATTATCTCAAGATAGAAAAATTACGAGATTAAAAATAAGAATCGTTGGTTGAAACGAAGGCTGTCGAATGTAAGCTGTACTAACTACAAAGTTGACCATATAACATGAATCAGTTTACCTTATGAATTACATAAAATAAAATGTTTAATTCTGAAAAGAAAAATCAGTGCTCGTTTAACATGATAGCTTCGTGATTCTTATGGGAAAGTTTTAAAAACCTCTAACCTGTCAATAAATCATAATTTTTTTTAAAAAAAATAGTAGAAACTAATGAGTAAGTGTAGCACAAAGATAGAGGAATAGGCTTACGCAGGCAAGTGATTCTTTTACTCACTGCTACATTTGTACATATATAATAAATGAATAGAAATGGTAACGTTCACTACAAACCTTTTATATCTTTGTACTATTTGCTACAATAACTTCTAAAAAAATTAAATGTCTCCGAAACAGTGCAAAATATATTTTTTGTTTGCTAATTCTTCATTACATTATATATATATATATAAATTAAAATGTTACTTCTTTCATATTTATTATATGACTTGGAGACAAAAATAAACATTAAAAGAATGAAGTTGTACACGAGAATTGAGGCTAAACGTGGACGAGAAACTAAGATGAGACACAAAGAGGAGAATATTTACTTTTGGAGGAAAAATTGGATGTACATAGAAAGCATCATACAGTTTTTTTAGGGTAACAGGCTACATGAGGGTAACCCACATGGTGGCAACTCCCCTTTAATAACATAGGAAGGGATTTGAAAGGGGGGATGCGGAATGGTAGACGAAGGTAGCCAAGGGTTAACTTGTTTAAGGATCCTACCTGGAATTCGCCTAAAAGTAATGCAAGAAAACCTGCAGCAGGTAGGTCGGGCATTTGTTACTTGCCCACAATCTTCCGATAGCGGGAGAGGAGTTTTCTGTGGGGAAGCAGTATTCCTTCTCTGTGCCTCGACCAGTTTAGGAGGCAGCTGGCCGACTGTTCCAATGGTAACATAGAGAACAACTCTTACCGTATGCCCAAGATCTGTGACCCCGGAACATACACCTCTCAAAACAGGCCGAGGTGCCTCGGCTTATGGGAACCTTAGTTCAAAATGGAGAGATGAAAAGGCATCCCTAAAATTAACCCCTTGCGTCTCTCCTACAAGGTTCTGCCTACTCATCATATAGTATGCTTCATTGCTACTTACATGTCACACAGACAGAGAGAGAGAGAGCGAGAGAGAGAGAGAGCGAGAGAGAGCGAGAGCGAGAGCGAGAGAGAGCGCGAGAGAGAGCGAGAGAGCAAGAGAGAGAGAGCGCGAGAGAGCGAGCGAGAGAGCGAGCGAGCGAGAGAGAGAGCGAGCGAGAGAGAGAGAGAGAGATCTGAAGTCGTTATTGTTAAGAGTGTGAAGAAAAAACGTCAATATCGCATAAATAATCAAGGAATGAAAGTTTGCCATTTTTAATTTGTAGTTAAACTTTGTTAACTTATGTCGCATAACTATCGACCCACTTGAGTTCAAGTTATTATTTTATATTATATTTCTGTTAAAATCTTGTAGTTAAACTAATATTGTCTGTTAATAGTCAGTATATTTAGCTAATTTCATATTCAGTTATATCTTAAATAAAAAGATTACTTAATTTATATTACAATACATCTGTCAATCTGATTCTTCTCTCTTGTTTTTCTCTATTGGACATTGGCAGAGTACATATCAGTTTTTAAATCGCAATATCGCCAAATCGCAGTTGACTGTATTTGTTTCATTAAACCGGACAGGTAACATAATTCCCGGTATGATGTATTTTATACAACCATTAATTATTCGTCGATGTGTCGATCATATCACAAATCGTTACTCCTCCTGTCAGGTCCATAGGTCAGTGTCCTCAGGCCAATATCTCATTGATTTATTCCTCATTTACGACACTATTTCAGACTTATTACTATGAAATGTACAGTATATAATCCAAAAAATTTAAAATTTCTTTTTAGTTATGCGTATAAAAAATGATTTATACAGAAAATTAAACATTTCAGAAGTTATATGGTCTCAAATTGCATTGGTGGTTGTTGAGAGAGTTATGGACGCACATCGTGAAAATAAATATATATTAACAATCCGAAAGAAGCTATTTGTGGTTTAGCTAATTATGAGAGTTAAAAAACGATTAAAAGATGCATTTTGTAATACTGATTTTATGAGAAGTACCAACTTTCCTGCTGTAACATAAATAGCGTAAATTTATTTAGACTACCGGTCAAAGCAAACAGTTTGCGTTATTGAGACAAGGGAAAGGACAAGTTGTACTTCTATGTGAAATTAAAAACATCTAAATAATACAAAAGTCAAGCGACTAAAAATGTTTTTTATTCGTTGGATGAGTTTAAACGATTTTAGACAACAGCAATTGCTGAACATGTCTCAGAGGGTAGTAACAGAGCAAAAAATGATCGATATGATATTGAGTGAACGTCGAGTTAAATTTCGCGACCTTGTTAAGGGAACAGATAAGGCCATTGGTCAGCGGTTTAAGATTTTCATGAAAAATAACTACTAAAAAAATTATATGGAAGGTGTGTATCGCGTTTGCTACAGTGGATCACATGGTTCTCTACGTAAATCTATAACTATTGATTAAAAAATTATACACTTCAGCTCAGAGACGAAACAACAGTCAAAACAGTGGGTTTCCGAAGGAGAAACCAGATCCGAAGAACATGAAGATGGTGAAATCTACCAGAAAGATAATAAAAATATGTTTTCTGGTTTCACGCGTAATTATCCGCATTGACTATTTATAGAAATGACGAACGATGAATTGTGACTTATGTATTGCCATAAATAAAGAGAAATGATATACTTTGGCCAAGAAGAGAGAATCTCCATCCGAACAGTCACCGGAGTCAAATTGTGCAGGTTTCGATGGTGAAATATTCGAACGGAAGATAGGAATATAATCCTCAGAAATTTATTCTGTCGACGTTTTTCTTTTTCCTAATTTCTTAACGTGAAAGAAAGGATATGTCGCAAAAAAAAATCACGTCCTTCGAGATTAAAGGCAAGAATAACGGTTATTTTTAAGATTATCTAAAATGTTATTTTTTGGAATTTAAACAATCGGAGAAATTTATATCAAGATGAAAGAAGATTATTTTTAAAAATAAAATTTAATAAACCCAAAAAATGTTTTTCTATTGTTTTGAAAGTGTTCACACTCGTATACACAAGATTAAGAAGATTTCAGTCAGATATTGAAACAAATTGAAATATACTCCAGTAGACTTCAGTTAATAAGGATATATATATATATATATATATACATATATATATATATATATATATACATATATATATATACTGACTATTGAGATAGTTTATAAATAAACAACACCCAAATTTTTTTTATTAGACAAAACTTTTTTCTTAAGACTATTTGTTGATACATATAGTATCAGAGTATATACAATTAAAATCCTGTACATAATTAACCTGGAAACTTGTCACTTAAGTTAATCCAGCAATTAACATAATTTTGCAATTTTTTTTTCATGTATTTTAATTTGGGTGTCTGAGGGGCATACATTGTTGAGTTATTAGGGTTCGCTGGTGGTGTTGAATTTGATGGGATGGATGGAGTGGGTGGGTGGGGTCTGCGAGTATGAGGATGGGGTGGGTTAGGAGGTGCCAGAGTGTTCTGGGGGAAGGATGAGGTCGATAGGGCGTTTTCTCTAGAGGCGACGTGCGTGTGGGGGGGGGGGAGGATTGCAATGGAATTGCTGGATCGTGGTGTTAGGATGGTTGAAGGTGCTTTTGATTAATGAGGTTACGGATTTGGTGATTATTGAGTTGACTTGGGGAAGTTTAATGTTGTGGTGGATTATGGGATTTCTGAGGTACCAGGGAGAGTTAGTGATGGTGCGAAGGATTATGTGTTGTTTGGTTTGGATTCTGGCTGAATGGGTTTTGGCTGTTGCTTGAGGCGTAGGACCAGGTGGGTTGAATTATGGAGAGATATACTAGGCGTTTTGTGCTGAGGGCGAGTGGTGATTTTCAACACCCAATTTGAAGTCAGAAAAAATTAACTATAATAATAATAGTAATAAATAATAATAATAGTTTGCTGTCAAAATTATTTTTAAGTCTCATAACTATTTAAACATAGTAAATAATATTAGGGCCAAAATTGACAATTTATATAAGGACAATGCAGGATGAAGTTTTCTCGGGATTCCAACCGGGTAGCGTAGTTTTGTAAACACAACGTTTCGATGGCTTGTACCGCCATGTTTTGTAAAAAGAACGTTTCGATGGCTTGCACCGCAATCTTCTTCAGGCGACACCACCTGAAGAAGATGGCGGTGCAAGCCATCGAAACGTTGTGTTTACAATACTTCGCTACCCGGTTGGAATCCCGAGAAAACTTCATCCAGCAACTACACCACGAAAACCTACGTACCTTAAGGACAATGTAATTTACAAAATTAGTTGTATTGATAGTCAAGCTACAGAGGTCAAACCAAGCGCTCATTAAAAACTAAGATAAAAGAAAAAAAATAATATTCATAATTATTCTGTTAAGTCAAAAAACATACGCAATGAATCATAAAATAGATTAATGTAATGTATCAATTTTGGATGCAGAAACGAACTACTCGATATTAATGAGTTAAATGCTGTATATCAGATCATATAAATCCACTTCAAATATAAAAAAAATGATACTAACAATTGGAACAAAGTTTATAACACCTTGCTTTTGTAATATTTCATTTGTATATTGTTACAATTTTAAGTTCTAAATTGTTTCCATTGTGTAATGTTTAAAATTTCCGCTGCCACCATTTAATGTTTAAAATTCCGCTGCCACCATATATATTAATCGAATTTCTCCTGGTCTCGCTAACAGAGATATTTAGGAAGAAATTAATACTTGGGTCCGGAGTGCGCGCTAAGTCGCACTCTATAATAGCTTAAAGGCTTAGAGAAATAACATGAGGCTTTAGTCCATTAGAATAATAAAGAAGTTTTATTAATCTTAGTCTACAGCCTAGAGCTAAGTCAATAACATGAAAACAGAAGACAGAGTGGCATACGCACCACGTTGAAGTAAGATACAGACTTGCTTCCATCAGAGAAGTCTAGCCCTTTTATACATATGTTCACAGAGCTTCATTGTATTCAAGCAGCCCCAGACTCAGCAGGACACATGGGTCTAAATTATCTTTGCTGCTGAGTTGGAAATTCTTGAATGCTTACAAGTATTTTGTTTATTGATGCTTACTCCGAGAACGTGAGTAACCACAAAGAAGCTTTGTTTCTGATGCTTACTCAGAAGTTCCTTAGTGCCCACAAGGCAGACCTAATATATATGTCATATATATTACAATTGAAAAACACACTCAAAATTGTAACTTAGTTTTTATTGGTCGTTCTCGTTTTAAATTGTGTATTTCGGCCACGGCAGTCATGGCCTGACTATCATAATTTGTAAGTCCACATAAATTTATATTGTTTGTTTTCTGCCAAATTTGTCTTAAAAATTTTATTTTAATCATTGTGTTGGTTTGTTTGATTTTGTAGTGCTAAACTTCAACATCAAACGTAGATTAATATACCATAAATAAATATCTTTTTTTAAAAAAAATCTGACTTCACATTGGCTGTTGTTTGTTAAAAAGACTGCATGTAAATTTGAACACGTAGTAGACTTCATCGTTTGAGCATAATTTTATTCATAACCGTAGTTTGCGCAAATAGTATGCGCTGAGTTTGAAATTTCCTACCACATCAGAAGAATGATATTAATAATATAGCAGCAGAAAATTTCACCCAGACTTTTCACTTCATTTTAAAACCTTTACTCCCGTCTCTCATCGTGGTTCAGACACAATATTTTCCTTCTTTATTCCGCCTGCCCGCCCTCTTTCTGAAAGAGTCCTAAGTATTATCCGGCGCGACCATATTTTTCCTTTGTTTGTTAAAGTTATCTCTGGCTTGCTTCACTGCTGCATGAATAATAAATTATACTTTCCTGTTTATGATACTGTCTATGTAAACTAAAATAACAATTCTGGGTAAGGTAAAATATTTAGCTTAACAACGGAAGGTTTACTACCCTTTAGTCTTAGATAATATCACACGATTCTTACATAATTTATCATGATTCTAATTTTTTGCAAAGGACGCAATTTATTCATAAAACTATACTGCGTGTGCTGAGAAGAGAACAAAAGGCGGATATACCAGTGGGAAAAATGAGGTGAATAACACTTTGGTGCACTGCCAAATTTTTTACATATTGTTAAATTTACTCTGATTTGAGTCCATTGAAAGACTGAACTCGGGAAACGTATTTCTAAATTGGTATAAAATGTCGCTAAAAGTCTCCTAAAAAATTTAATCTTTACAAAAATGTTTCCGAACGTCACCAGTGATTTTATTCTTATTTCTGAATTTTTTTGAAAGATTATTAAACTCTATACGAGTCTTCACGTCTTACATTGTGACTCGTGGATCAAGACTTAATTCAACGACATTCTGACACTTTCAGTGAATTTATAGATCATTCGTATATTTTGTATAAATTATTTCACCATATAACTATCTGGGTGCCGACGTTGCCCGTGTTTTTTTATAAACTAGGAAAAGTATTTAATTCTATTTTAAATTTTTAGGAATGAAGTTATTTAACTTAAATCTAACTGTTCCTAGTTCCGTACAAACTTTTCACCGATTGTGCATTAAAATACATTGAATTTTATTGAACCAAAACCAACGAACATACGTCTGAATTTCATTACGAATAGAATACTTAAATATACACCTTGAGTATTGCAGGATGTAATTGTCCCACAGCCTTCAGACATTACGAAAGATTAAATTGGTGAAATTGTTAGATAGATTCACAATGTAAACAAATATTCGCCATATTGGAATCACTAATAAAACACGAAAATTAACTTACATTTTCCGCAAGGATCGTAAAGTATTTCGTCTTGTTTTTTATTATCATTATATGGAGTATTGCGGGGGATAAAGTTATACTTTTAATTCAATTAATATATTTCTGCTTTATTTCATTACGGAAAAAGAAACATTTCCTTTGTTCGTCGTATAGTAACGTCTCTCTCACTCGTGTGACGTCAAGGTCTCTTGGCGAGCAGTAATTTAACACAAAATTATAACGTTTTTTAATTATAGTTCTTTCCACGTTTATGCTAGGGGTTTCTCATCCCCACAGTACCATTTCTCGAGTTTGGGAAAATATGTGTGCTAATTTTTGTTGCAGTCAGTCCACACATTTAAATTTGTATAAAGATTAACGTACGTACCAACATACATACTTACAAATATACATCCTTTTTTATTATATAGATATAGTTACGAATTTCAGTTGTTGAGATTCCACTAATTATTTTAATATTTTTCTCCACTTTAAACACTCACATTATTTTCCGCATACTTGTTATTGTGGTTTCACACTGGACAATAATATCACGCCGAGAACTTTTCGAAACTACGTAGAAATAATTATTTCTTTATTTATCTCGTGAATACTATTCATTGAATGAGGCTGACGTAATATGATTTTTACTAATATAAATAATTACATATCCTTAATTTCGTACTGCAGACCTTACCGGCCATTTGTCTATAAAGTCAGAATAATATTTGAATGTGTTACACAATAGTGCACCCATGATATCTACGTAAATAAAATAGAACTTTCGCATATATAAAGATAATAATCAACTTATTTTAGCATATACTTACGTCACGCGTATCAGGGGATCCGAAATTTGGTCAGCGGTGAATTTCAGGATTATAATAACAGAAACCACATGATCTGAAGACCCACAATCATTGGCTCTCAATTTACGAGAGAAATTGGCAGTATTTAAGTATAAAAACATTTTAAAGTCTTCCTACAGCCGTCATGAACATTAACGGCTACAAGCTGTATGAAATGAATTGTGAAACTCTTCTGATTAATGACGCTTATTATTCGATCGATGAATTCATAAATCGGTCTGAACATAATGCTTATGAGTTCCCTAGAAAGTGCCAGATAATATTCTTCTAATTTATATTATAGTTGCTGTTTGTTTTTATGTCCATCATTTTGTTAATGTCAATCATTGTCACCGGAAGCCTGGCAGCAAAATTCTTCTGGACTTATGGAAATTACTATTAGTGAAATTTAGTGATTCTGGTGAACAGTCTTATTATAACTTTTCGTTTCATATACTTACTTGACTATATGAAATAACTTTGATGAATTTTTAAAATGGTCTTTAAAGTGCCGTTTATAATAAATTTATATTATCTCGTTATGTTTGGGTTCTGGGTAACAGTCTACATGAGGATAATCCACGTGGAAACTCCCCTTTATTAGCATAGGAAGGGATTTGAAAGGGGGGATGCGGAAGGGTAGATAAGGTAGCCAAGGGTTAAGTAGAGCCCCCAGGCTACCTAGGAATTCGCCAAAAGTGATGCAGGGTAAACCCTAGAGAAACCTGCATCAGGTAGGTCGAGCAATTTGGTGCGTGTCTCACGACCTTACGATGGCGGGAGAAGGGTTTGCCTCGATCAGTTTAGGAGGTAGCTGGCCGACTTTTCCAATAGGAATAACAGACAACTCTTTCCGTATGCCCAAGTTACTTTTCCCACTAATGTATTTTATGTTTATGTATATAACTGTAATTTTTACTTGTCCAATTTCCTGTGCTGAGGACCACTGGAATGAATAATAAATCCTCTGAATTCTGTCTCTCACAGTGACTTTGTTATTTTTTGCAAGAAACCGGTTGGGTAGATTTTTCATATAACCGCACATCTTTGTTATGATGATGTAACAAGGACAAAAGAAATAAGGAAACGCCGTCCGCTAAAGCAAGACTAAATACGCCACGGTCCGGAATCTGATTTCAACTGTTTGAACAGAAAACACGGTAGCTTTTCAGAAAAACGGCTGAATGGTTTTAACTTTGATCTGAAATAAAATTTGTCTTTAATTTTCCTCCAGTTATGTATTAATCAAAATTCATTCAGTTGCGTTCAAATGTACTCATTGAATTAACTGTAACCTTTCAATTTACGAGTGTTTGCTATTGATTCAATTATTCGGTTGGTGTGGAATAAATTAAATCCGATAAATTTCTTTCTTGATGTGTGTTTTTTTCCCCTTTGTGCGTGTAGAGTGCGCTGTGTCGGATATGTAGCCTGCGGGGTTGAACTAAATCGCGCACCGTCGAGTTTGCGTGATTTTTTGATAAAAGCACCAGATTTGAATTAAGATTTTAAGCGATTACATCTATTGAGTTTTATATTATATTAACACAATAATAATCGAAAAATAAATATATGCAAAACAACAATAATATGAACCAATTAGATAAGGAATTATCCAATTAACACGCAAAATTAAGTGATATAATACTTTATAACGTTTCTGAAATCCCTGATTATTTCGCTAGGGCATTCAAAATCGCGTGGAATCTATTGTAATAAATTTAAATTAGATTTTGTTAATTCTGTATTGCGGGTTGCATACAATCATCACACTTCCACAGAAGAGTTTGCTGTCGTGACGTCACAACAGCTGACTGCTGATACACCACGTACAACTATTAATTGTTCTGTAATTGAATACACTCTTGATGAAAGTAATTTGAAACTCTCTACTTATGGTCAACGATTGAGATCAAGAAAAATAAATCTGAGGAAAATTTTGCATTTTCAAAATAAGTTAATCAACATAACACATCTGTTTTTATTTTTATGCGATATGTCATGTTTTATCCAGAACGCCAGGTGCCACTCAAAAGAAATAATTCGCGTTTCTATCCGCATAAATTTATTGTTCAAGTGTAACTACAGTGAACAGTATAAAAGTCTGTTAGTTAAAATTAACAAGATAAAAAGGCCAATTACAGACATAATTTTGAATAAAAAAACCCTACGTCGTTTCCTTTGTCTATTGAAAGAACTTCCCCAAGTAAGAAAAATTAATATTCAAATTTATGACAGTAATTGGCCATTTTCTCATGTTCACAACAGTTTTGTTACGCTTCCTGACTGTAATTGGACGGATATATTGAGTTCAGATTCGTCAGCTCTTTTCTGTTTTCTGATTCTTTTTTCTGCGCCAAAATATATTTTTCTTTATTTTAACTAGGAGAAGAGACAAACCTTGAATAATATCCACAATAAGGCCCGATTTTAGGGGTTGTCATATCATGTAAGGATTAACTCTGTTGGGTCAACTTTTTGTCGGGATCGTCCAAAGTATATTTTGTGAGTTTTTTTAAATAAATAATCCTGTTAAGTTCCTGGTAACTCATACCCTCAAAAAGAGGAAAATATAATAAGCAGTTTCATAATTCCAGGAAATCTGCGTCACTGATAAGTTGAAATTTTCAATTTATTTTCTCATAGAGTCAAACGTGTAAAGCTTCCAAATATCTCTGATTTTTAGTTTCCCATTTTTCTTGTGACAGATACAAAAACCATTATCCCTTCATTATTACGTGTATTTGAGCTCAAGTACAGCAGAACGTACGGTGTAAATTGATAAAAAAAACAATAAACATTTTTTGACGGTTTTCTTTATCTATATAATAAAAAAGGATGTATATTTGTATGTATGTATGTATGTATGTATTTACGTTGTTCTTTATACAAATTTTATCGCGTGGACATAATTCAACAAAAATTGGTATATATATTCTGCCAAAATCGAGAACCGGTACTGTGGGGGTGAGAAACCCCTAGAATAAACGTGGAAATAATTATAATTGAAATAAGTTACGAATTAGTGTTAAATTACTGCGCGAGACGATGACGTCATAAGTTTTCAAGACATTGACGCATCCTAAATATAGTTCTGTATTTCGTAATGAAATAAAGCAGAAATATTTTGATTGAATAAAAAGTAAAATTTTTTCCAGTATTACTCCATCGAATAGTAATAAAAAACAATACGAAACACTTTACCATCCTTGCGCAAAGTTAATTTGGAATAGTTAATTATCCCGCTATCTTTGATAAAGCCAATATGGCGCCTTATATTACATTCAAATGTGTGTCGGTCGAGATTTATAAAATTTCATAATATAACGTACTATTGTATCCTGTATAATATTTCAGAAGATAATAAGATTTGTCTAAGGTACGACTGCTGAATTATATGTTTGTAACTATAAAAGTATTGAAAATGACGTACGGAACTCCGAAAGTTTTTATGGTCGTTATTCAATTAATGCACTATCAGTCAAAGGTATGTACAGAAATAGGAACATTTAAATTGAATTAAAAGTACAATTAATTATACTTTACGCAACGTATTTCTATAAATTTGTTTAAATGTAAACAAATTATTGCGTGCAATTTGTGTCGTGAAACAAAAATTTGAGGTTAGGATAGCAATATTTGTTTTCCATTTTTGGGAACGACGTTATAGATGTTCAATTTCTGAGAAATGAAGCTGAGCAAAAATATTTTGATTGAATAATAAGTATAATGAAATCTACCAATACCACATCGAGTGATAAATATAATTTATTATGAAAGGTTATACAATCCATGACATTAATTTTCTTTTGAATAACTTGACTTTTGACGTGGAATATTTAACGGGATCAGGGACCAATATGTTTCCCAATTATATCTTGCAATACGCACTGGAAGATACATAGAATTATGATAAAAACAATACTTAAATGTTCAAAATTAATATTTTTTTATTGAAGACAGCGTATTTCGTAATGTTTTGCACATCTCGGGCAACGCCGAGCACCCAGCTAGTTTTAAACATATTCAGGGCTGATATTACGTATCCTTCAATGGAAATTTTTGCGTCAGTCTAATGAGAATTTCTTAAAGTTAAAAACTGGTTAATAAACAGGGTGGTAAAACATGTAGCGAGAAACATTTGAGGAATTATTAAAAAGAATAGCTTGAATAAAATTTCAACAAAAAACAACATCCGTCTCTTAAGTTCGTTTTATGTGCAGTCAATTTTTGTCCTGCTAATATTATTTCCTGCTATTCAGTGCCAGCATTAAAATATTATTTTTCTTTCAGAATTATTTTTTACCCAAATTCTATTCCTCTATTTTTGTAATCCTCGTTTCTGTTTAGTTGTTTGTAAATACTCGATTACGTTATTGATAAGACAATCTGGTTTGCATACATTTTTGGGGACACGTGTCTAAATTATTAGTAATTGGAGTAGAACAATTGGTGTCTTTTATTGAGTGTGGATATATTTTCTGCTAATGTATTATATTGCTCACTGTTCCAAAATTAGCGTTGAGTGATTTCAATTGAATACAAATCTCGTTACTCAAAATCAGAATTACATTTACTATTCTTGCGATTAACCGCTAATTTATTTATGTGGACATCCAGTGAATGAGAGAGAGAGGGGGGGGAAGAGAGAGGGGGCAGATAGGGGGGACAGAGGGAGAGAGAGAGAATGGGGATGGGCATATTAAAGAGTAAAATATTGACGACTGCGGTTGTCATATATCGAAGTGGAATTTTTGCGGTTAATACGGTGTGTTTGTGTTCCATAAGTATTTACTTTGACTCTACCCTATATTTCAGTAACGAACAGACTTGTTTAATTTTCCAAGCATTAATATATTTCTGTAATTTTCAATTTAAAAGTATTAAGGCATCGAATAAATTTTCGTGTCTGATAAATTTAAAGGAAAAAAGTATAAATTTTACTATTGTCATATATTTAAGCTCTTTTGTTAATTTGTAAGAACGTTGACCTTGATTCTTGTTTTAGTTTAATTGTAATCTGAACCTTTTGTCTGTATTTGGCTATTTTTTTCTTACTATTAATTTTCAAAACAGGCGTAAATTTTTCATTTCAATATTTTTTTTGTTGACGGTTTATTGAACGCATAATTATACCAATATTACTACGAGAACAATTAACACACACCATAATACGAGTGATAATTAATTGATTAATATTGTTATTCGAACATATTATGAGCTACAAAATTTGTAAACCCTTAAATGATTTTTATAAAATAACCTACGTGTGAATAACTCGAAAATTTCTAATAACTTATTTCGTTGAATTATAAATTAAATAAAAAATTTCGTACATTCACATACAGATATTTTTTCTAATATAGATATATAGAAAACTATTATCTAGTAAATTTTCTTACAAATTAACAACAGAGTTTAAATATATGACAAAAGTAAAATTTATACTTTTTTCTTTAAAATTATTCAATGTCTCACTATATAATATAGAAAGTATATCATTCCTTGGCATAGTATGATCGCACTAATGATATCATTTTCGTGCCGAGATAATTTTTTAAACAACGTGCTGGCGCTCAGTAAAGATATGATATATTTATATTTTTCGTGATTTAAAATGGGACATAATTACTACTTAAGACATAAACATACATATTGGTATGAAAAGTACGTTATTGCTCGGCGTCGCCCGGATTTTTATTTATCGCAGTCTCGTATTACCAATGAATATAAAAACTAAAACCTTCATTATAAATATTATTTTTATGTTAATAAATATTAAAATTATTACACTATAAATACAGAAAATATAAGTAAGATAAAATACGAGAAACGCTAGTCATAATTCAGGGGTTTTCCGAAATAGTGAAAATAGCGGGTTTTTAAATTAACAATCCATGTTACTGTTTGTTTTACTAATTATCAAAGGTTATGAAAAGTTTAATTGAAATCTTAAGATAAAATTTTTCAGCCCAAATCAACTTGGGTAGGAGGGGGGGGGGAGAATTATTGAGATATGGTGTGAATAATAAAAAACCCAAATTACTGTAATTTTTATCGATTGATTTAGCTGGTGTGTGATAGTTGCAGTGATATTTAAGTCAACGTTTGCTTTCCATAATCTTTTATATCGTTTTGTGAAAATATTATGCAGTGGCCATCTTAACAATTTTTACCATCATTTACGAATCATTCCGCTGGAACTCCAGATTTCACTTTTAAGAGATGGAGATTTTCATTGAGACTTGGGTTATGGATCATTAAGATCAAATCACAGGGTAAGTATGCGAGTACTGTAGAGTGGATTTGAGATCAACATGATTCTCCCATGGACCATTCTATGTTGCCTGCAGAAGGTTGTGTGCAGCCCACAATTTATTTATTCTTGATCCTGTATTTTAAACTAAAAATATTGATCAACGTAAGGTTGAAACTATTTTAACTTCGTTTCTAATATTGCGATATTAACAAAGGATCCGTTCGATTAATTGGATAAAACTGAAATTATGAACATTTTTTTTATCATTTAACCGATATTTTTAATTTCCAATTTTTATGAGACGAAAAATAAATTTCTGTATCTGTGAGATAAACAATGATTTTCATTACAAAATTAAAAACTAGTCATGTGGTTTTTTTGCTGATCCCTATTATAAATTCAAGTTCCAGCCATATTTTCCTGTTTGGCACATCGATTAGTCAGTTTTTTATCTATCAATTATAATATTATCAAATTGGCACGCCGTTTTAAATGACATTATTTAACTGAATTCAAATAAAAATAATATTTTTATTCAAAGTTTATTTTTACGTGAGGTTTATAAGAATGTATTAAAGAAACAGTAGTGTTACTGAATATGTTTGAATATTATTTTTTTATCCAGCGTGCTGAAACATTAAGTTGTTTTAAAATAAATTTATCTACGTAGTGAGCTTATTGGGACAATGTTTTAGCCGTGTCAGTAGAAACTCTTATGACGATGCTAAGAAAAATAATAACGAATAGAAAGATATTTTCAACAGTATTATTTTCTCAATTTTGTGAAGTTACATTTTCATACAACAAAGTAGATTGAAGAAATTCCCCGTCCTGTAGTTTTGGAAGAAAAATTGTACTCATAGGACGCCTGAGGTGTTGACTATAAATCTCAGAAAAGTGAGTGAGTTCCATTCATAATAGACGATGTCTGCTCTTTTACGGGACTATACAAACGATATCGAAAGCAAATGACATACATGATTAAAATAAATTATATACGATTAACTGTATACGCGCGTGATGAATTTGGAAAGTCTTATATTTTTTTTTCGTAAGTCATGACTGGACTGGTTCATTGGATGGTCAATCCAACAGATCGCATATTATGTGAGCTCTAACATTTTATTCTCAGAAAAACAATTAAAACTAATATGCGTGTCTCACGTCACTCCGAAAGATTACATATACGTTTAGAAACATTTACCTGCAGTTATCACGTCGGACATTAACAGAAATGTGACTGCTGGAAGAGTAGCCACACACGCTATAGATAGAGAACATCGTAATACCTAACGACATGCCAAAGTGCTCGTCGACTTTCATGAAGCGTATTTATGCTCTCCGTTCGTAAGTCAGCACATTCGTAGAGCCATCAACTGACGTTTGAATGAGTCTGGACCAAATTGTTCGACACGCGGACTGTCACAATTTTCTCTGCCTCACGTAGGTGTAAGAATGATTTCGTCAACTTTCATTTCCAAATTACATACAGGAACATGCTATACATTTCCGTTTCCCTTTCCAAGAAAAAGGCATAACTGTCTTAAATATTTCACTTACGTAATGTCAGAAATACTGTGTACAACATTAAAAAAGAACACAACGTACATAAATAAGCTAAAGTAAATCAATTGCCTATACTAAGTCAGAAAAGTAATAATAATGATCATTGTAAATCAAACTATATTAAATTCACAACAAAGACGTTTCGTCGTCCTCTAGGACATCAACAGGGTTGACAATTTTTAATAAGTTTGTATACAATCCATGAGTAAAATTTAGAGGCATGATTATAAAACCCAAACTTTCGGTTACAACTAAGGCACCTTGGCTCTTAAGTTTACTCATAGCTTGTATAATTTTTTTTAAAAAAATTATGATGATGTCCTATAAGAGAACGTAACGTAGTTGTTGGGAATTTCATTCTTTTTACGATAAACGTTACAATTATTTCTCTGTGTAAAGACCATTTATTTATTTATATTGTTGGAATAAAGTCATATTTTTTCATCAATATTAAAATTGTCTATCCTATTCTCCATGAAGTAAATATTCATGCTTTGTTTGACAATGTTAACAGTGTGTCCAGTGTCAGAAAAATACGTATATCATTTATCATTAAATAATCGTTTCAAGAAATAAACTCACAACTTGTCGGATTAACTGTTTTTATTGGCAACTTACAAATTAATCGTAACTTTTTATTTGTGTTAGAATCTATATATTTTGTATGAATACAACTTTACTAATTATTAAACTAAATTTTGCGGTTAACATTATATGTTTTTAATAAAAGAAATTTGGGTCTTACAACAGGTGATAAAACTAAATGTTCAATAAAACGTTTTTCCTTTCCACTAACAAATAATATCTTGAATACATTGAAATCAGCAAATTTCCCTTATACTTTGATATAGAAATTTCTTCACACACACACACACACACTTATATATATATATATATTGTAGCAATAGTTAATTAGGCCATTAATTGTTTGGTTATAATTTGAATTGTAGTGAACAATTTTAATTATAGCGGTATGAGCGAGCAAATTAACAATGAGCGGCGAGTTCTGTTTCCTTATTGAAAAGCCGAAATGGCGATTGAGCGCGCAAAGGTAAAGTTTAGTCTTCAGTCTACAGTGTGCCACGAGAGGAGAGACATTAAAACAAATCTTCACCGAGATACATAGCAGTTCGATACAAATAGATAAATAAAACAGTAAATCTGCAAATCATGAGTTCCAGTAAGCAAGCAGATAGTTGGACAGAGATTTTCTAACAACTAGCCAACGGTGAAGCAAAGGTTGCGTCATTATAAAAAATTGAACAATTTTGCATTGAGGGAAACCGACATCCGATAGCTGACCAAGGAGAGGATCATCCGAGGTTCCTGAGAACGGAGTACGTGGATTTCGACAGTGTATGTGTAGAATCTGTGAGGAAATTTAGAATCAGTGCTATAAAATTTGCATTTAAAGTGTAGTGTTGAAGCTACATAAGAATGATGGTACCAGTCGAACAATATGTGAGTAACCCAAAACTTTGATAATAATATTTGTAAACTATAACTAAAAGGGAAAAGTCAGATTTCATTTATCTTTCATTTCGTTCAAGTTTAATTTCTTTACATTTAAATTTATTTCATTTATTGACATATTGTTTTAGGTAATTTTTAAACTGAATTGTTAATCAGTTCATTAAATCTTTTTTTGTTAAACCCAGTGGAGACCCTAAGATAAGTGATCTAAATTTTATTGTAATAATGTGCATTTTCAAGAATAAAACAAACTTTAAATATGAATAATTTTCTTAATCATTCCTATAATTTAATTAACGCTTATCATTTTGATTATTAAAACATATATCGAGATAAATTATAATGCTTAAAAACTCTGGGGGACGGTGATCGAGAAAAGATTTAAGTTCTATAACCTGATGTAAATAAACACATGGAACTAAGATTAAGATTTTTGCAAATTGTTTTTAAGATATGAGGAATAAAGAAATGATAATATAATTATTTTAAAAACTCCTCTATCATTATTTCTCTTATACAATCCTCAAAAATTCTATTATCAGTGTCTTATAATTAGAAAACTTTCTTTAAGTACAACTTTATTTAATCACACATATTATATATAGGTTATATTATTATGTAAACAATTTCGTAATTTCTTTGTTGAATTAATTTAATTGTTCGAGCCGTTCAAGATTGAGAAATCTATAGATCAGTGTATTGAGGGGAAATAGTTTCATGAAGCAAACCCTTCTCGAAAGGGTCACTTTGGAAGCGATACAGCTCAAGTTTTCCGTCGCCATGGGAACCACTATCCTTGAGCATCGCTTTATTGCGGTACAGATTGCTAGATATCGGTGATTTTCTTCAGTGAAACATCAAATATCAGTATTTCGTCCCTATGGAAACGCTGCATTGAAATAACATAACACGGCAATATAAAACACCAATATATAGTACCTTTTATAATTTATATTTAAGCTTTATTTTACTTCAATTACTTGCCATGAACGTTCCTACTTCAAAGAAACGTCTTTAGGAGTTTTTTAATTATTTGAATTCAAATATTTACTTGTTTTTCTTAATATTCTGCAAAAAGAGATGAATTAAAATACAAGAATAACGTAGCCTAGGATAAAAAAGAATTTGTGTTTTTCTACCTCGAAAATTTATTAAATGCTCTTAGTTTAACTCACAAACAACCTAAAATAACAGAATTGGTATTAATCAAGTTGTACTATGCTCATTCGCAGTTTCAAGTAAATAAAAATAATTGTTTTCAAATACGGTGAAGTATATTGAGCCCCAGAACACATTAAAGTATTTGTTTCATAAACCAAGCCGCTTACCCGTTGAATCTTTTATTAAACTTTTTTGATTTATTTTATAATTAATTTTAATTTAATCGATAAAATATAATGTAACAACCTTTTAATTTATTTCCCGCGGTTCGGGTTTTAAAGTAATCATTAAAATCACAGAATCTCTTATATCCTTAATTAAATTCATGGTTCTATCAATATATGTACAGAATAAAAATATTTACTTTATTTCTATTAGAGGTATACTGTAAACAGGGTTCTCGCAGAGGTGTATTTTAAAATATTAACTTTTCCGAATTACTCATGATAAAAAAGTGCATTAGTGAATTATATTTATTTTTAACAGAGTGTAAATGTTAATACATTTACAAAATAAATATTTTTTTTAAAAAAAACGTCACAGTTGCGGTAGGCTAAAATAAAATAAGCGTAAAATGTGTAACATTGAACGATTTACATAATGCATGTGTTTCGTTAAATATTCATGTTATATTCGTATTTCGGTTTGGAATTTCTTCCGGGGATATTGTTTTTAAAGTTTAATTTTAAAATTTTTTATGAATATATTCCAATCTTTAAACACATAAAAGTGTTTTAACTGTTGAAATATTACACATGAATTTGACGTCTGATTCAATTTATAATATTATGATCTTAGTTTCCAGATGAATTTTAAATGAGACGTTTTGTTGCTACTTTGCGCCTTTCTCTAACTACAAAGAGGAAGTTAAATTGTTTAAATAAATCTATGTAATTGTTTCTCGCAGGTACAGTCCCAGAGAGCTCTGGCGGGGGCTACCTATGGGGATGCTCTCACATCTCTCTGGTTTTTTTGAACTAAGGTTCCCACATGCCGAGGCACCTGGGTCTATTTTGAGAGGTGTATGTTCCGGGGTCGCAGACCTTGGGCATACGGCAAGAGTTGTCCGCTATTCCTATTGGAATAGTTGGCCAGCTGCCTCCTAAACAGGCCAAGGCATGGCGAGGGGTAAGCTGCGTCCCCACAGCAAACTCCTCTCCCGTCATCGGAAGGGCGTGGGACAAGTACCAAATGCCCGACCTACCCGATGCAGGTTTTTCTAGGGTTTTCCCTGCATTTCTTTAGGCGAATGCCGAGTAGGATCCTTAAACCATAGCCCGGGGGCCCTAGTTAACCCTTGGCTACCTTCCACTACCCTTCCGCATCCCCCCTTTCAAATCCCTTCCTATGCTATTAAAGGGGAGTTGCCCATAGTGGATTACCCTCAAGTAGCCTGTTGCCCTAAAAAAAAAAAAAATGTTTCTCGCATTAATTTAAGAAAGCCTGCGAGAGGATTCTCTCGCAGGTAACCCGCGAGGGATGTTCTCTCGCAGGCAAAACCTTGTAGGAGAGATACGAAGGGGCTACCTTTGGGTTTGGGGATGCCTTTTCCTCTCCGTTTTTGAACTAAGGTTCCCACAAGCCGAGGCACCTCGTGGGACAAGTACCCAATGCCCGACCTACCTGATGCAGGTTTTTCTAGGGTTTTCCCTGCATTTCTTTAGGCGAATACCGGGTAAAAGTTTCTCGCATTAAATGTGCCTTGAAACTAATCTCGTATGATTAACTATTACTACTGAAATATTGTCTACGTCAAGGTTAAAAATCTTACTGTGAGTTGTTATCCTTCTTGAATATTCTCGGTTGACATAGACTTCTTCTTATCATTGTTAATATTATAAAAACAAACTCCGTACACGAGAATAAGCAACGTTCGTGCCTAATAAGGTGTTGGCAATGCAGAGGTATGAGCTTCGAGCTTTCCTTTGTGCCACTATTGCTGAGAATAGAGAGATTGACCTGTGGGGGGTCTGACAGACTAGCCGTGTTTGGCTTAGTAAACATTTCGTGTTGACTGCATTTACGAGAGTTGATTGATTTCACCGCGGAGAATGTATAGGGCGATGCTAGTTCCCAGGGCAAACATGCTGTAATGAATGTCTATAATTAGTGAGGTGAGAAATGAAATGCCGGCCGTGTTATGACGTCAAATACTGTGAGCGAATCTTCACATAATCACTGCCGGAACATCCTAATTACCTCAAATTAAGAACTGGCTAGTCCATAAAACAGTCCTTTAATCCATTTAAATAATTTGTCTAATTCTCTTATTTTATTGTATAGAATGCACGATACAAAAATTAATAGAAATTAATAAAATAATTCAAGTAGCGGTACGAGACGTTAGGATTTATTTAGTATATATTTTTGTTTCTGTAAAATATATTTTTTAATTTTTCATCTGATGAAGTCACAAGAACGGGATGAAACATTGTGTTGTTAATATAGATTATAGTGATGAAACAATATATGGCAATTATGATTATACGTCCTTGAGTCAAAATATTATCATGTTTATTAACAAACATTTTACAACGTTTCCTCCTCTTTTAGAAATTTTTTTAATAATTTTGAATATATATATAATGCATAAAAGAGGAAATATTCTGCTGCCTATATGCAAAAAAGCATGACCTACGTTTAATAAAAATTAGAAACAAAGCCGGAGATGAAATATGGTTTTTGACCATTGTATGCATGCATACATTTGTATAGTTGTTAATGACCGTAACGTTGATGCGAAAGAAATTCCTATCTATGAACTTCGTCCGTCATATGTAAGAATTTTATGAGATCTGTACCCCTTGAGTTCTGTCCAAAGATAATTGCTTTAAAGTCTGAAATATATCTTCAGTATACTTGAAAAATCCCAATGTACCTAAATGTATCCCATATTTTGACATATACAATTATGAGAAATTCATTGCAATAATTTGATGAAATTTAAAATTGGCAGAAATGACTATTGGTTGAGATTTCAAGTGAAAGTGTAATAATAATGACGGTATAAAATGTTAGGTATCTTCGTGGAACAACACCGCGAATGTAAGTGCGCCATTATGAAGACATTTTTAGCCGTTTTACGGTCACAGTGGAAGATGGTCGCCGTGCCCTTGCATAACTGATTTCCCTCAATGACGGACTGACGGAAGAGCTAAAACGCATTAGTGGCTATTTGTTAATATTCTTCTTCACTGAATAACTACACATAAATGGTACGTTTCCATAAATTTTTCTCGTATTTGGCTGGATTGGTTGCTCCCTGATTTAAGAACTTATGTTTCAGCTTTGAGACGTACAATTATATTTATTAACAACAAACTAAATATACGACGTTTCGTCCTCTTTACATTTTAATATCATAACTATTTATAGTCTTTTTTAAGAACAATTACAAAATATTTTATTGTATTAATTACTTACAATTTTGTAAATAAATAACGCAAAAAAAAATATTTTTTTAGAGCAACAGGCTACATGAGGATAATCCACATTTGGCAACTCCCCTTTAATAGCATAGCAATGGATTTGAAAGGGGGGATGCGGAAGGGTAGAGGAAGGTAGCCAAGGGTTAACTAGGGCCCCCGGGCTATATTTTAAGGATCGCATTCGCCTAAAAGTAATGCAGGGAAAACCCTAGAAAAACCTGCATCTGATAGGTCGGGCATTGGGTACTTGTCCCACGCCCTTCAGATGGCGGGAGAGGAGTTTGCTGTGGCTGAAGAAACGAACGAGGTTCCCAGAAACGTTGTGTGGAATTTATATAATCACTTTTATTTTGTCTTTATTTGGCTATTTTTCTTATTACTAATTTTTAAAAACAGACGAATATTTTTCATTTTAATACAATAAAGTTTCAAATGTGGTACTATATGATTTTATAAAAATGTGTAAATTATTAAATTAACAAAGTATTATAAATTTTCTTTAAGTTATTGGTATCAGGTTTTACATTTAAAACTGTTGGAGTGGAACGGATGTGTAACATCTCACTCATCAATTTAAGAAAATATCTTACTTTTTCATCTAAAATTATTACTTTTTCCAAAGAAAATATATGTGGTTTTATACTGTAAATCATAATGTACTCTAGCCGCTGCCAAGCCTCTGTAACCAATTATGTAAAAAAATGTAAAACAATACCAAACATTAAGGTGTAAATTTTAAAGTGAATGTGGTCACTAATAACCACGTCGGTGTGTGACAATTAACAATAATATATATAAAAATATATGCTTATGGAGGGTACATGTGAAATTTTGACTACTAAATTTAATATTCTTTACATGTTCATTAATGTGGGTTTTAGCGATCTCTTTGACGTCATTGCATTTCGTAAATAAATTTCTTTAGTTACAGATTTGTCTTCCATATTATTAACAAAATTTTGCTTCAATTTTATATTAATTTCAGATTAAACCTGTAGACATCCTAAAACAGGACGAAACTTCCTTAATTAAATTGTTGTTAGAAAACATAATTTTCTGACACAAGGCCTTATACTTATTTATTTATATTATTATAAATATCAGATAATTTTATATCATTATTATCGAACTCATGTTATTGGTTGATGAAAGCTAAAATCGTTACTGATCAGTATCGAGACAAAGAAAATGTTTTCGAATGTTTGGGAATATTATACAAATTGAGAGACACTCCTCAACGGATTTAAGACGAAAATTATTTTATAGGCAAACCAAATTAATATGAAAGACTACCTTTGGGGATGCCTTTTCCTCTCGTTTTTGAACTAAGGTTCCCACAAGCCGAGGCACCTCGGCATGTTCTGAGAGGTGTATGTTCCGGGGTCACAGACCTTGGGCATACGGTAAGAGTTGTCCTCTATTCCCATTGGAATAGTCGGCCAGCTACCTCCTAAACTGGTCGAGGCACGGAGAAGGAAATGCTGCGTCCCCACAGCAAACTCCTCTCCCGCTATCGGAAGGGCGTGGGTTAAGTACCCAATGCCCGATCTACCTGATGCAGGTTTTTCTAGGGTTTTTCCTGCATTTCTTTAGGTGAATGCAGGGTAGGATCCTTAAAATACAGCCCGGGGGCCCTAGTTAACCCTTCGCTACCTTTCTCTACCCTTCCGCATCCCCCCTTTCAAATCCCTTCCTATGCTATTAAAGGGGAGTTGCTCAACGTGGATTACCCTCATGTAGCCTGTTGCCCTAAAAAAATAATAAAAATAAAAATAATATGAAAGATAGCCAAATTCAGAGAAAATAATTGATAATACGACACTTTTTTGTCTGAATTTGGTTATCTTTCGTATTATTAATTTTCAATGAGAAGTAAATATTTTTATTTTAAAATCAAATATGCCAAATAATCTTATCTCATGAAAACCAACGTACATACATTGTGTAACCACAAATAAAAGTGGTACATTTAAGTTTTCCACGTTTATTCCATAGTAAATTCTTATTGTTTGATCAAGGGTGGTTTCACCCAATAATTTTATTAATCCTCGCTCCTGGAGTTAAAGCATAATAATGTTTATTATAATAACATTTAAATGGTAAATAATATTTTACGGCCTTTTTTAAAACTCCTTGGGCATACGGCATAATTCATGTAATGTACTTATACTTTTCCACTACAGACAGAATACATTACTTTATTTTCTAATATCAAATTGTGATAGATGAATACCCGAACATTGAACTATATTATAAATGATATAATGAATTATAACACAAATGAAAAAATTCTTAAGCTTAAATTTCTTGCTATTATAATACAGAGAGACTACATAAATTATATATATATATATATATATGTATAATTTCATAAATCTATTATAGAAGATGTGAATGGATAAGTAGAAAACGTTTCTTTGGATAGATATTTCTTATAAGATAAAATAGAAGTTTGACGATACTAATGTGAACTTGGTCGTCTCCATTGTCCGATTGTCCAGGAGAGAAAATCAGAAACGTACTTTTCTTATTCTAATAAATAAAACAGTGTGGTTAAAACATGTATGTATGTATGTACGTTGTATTTATGTATTTATATACAAATCTACACCCGTGGAGAAAATTTCACCAAATTTCGTACACGTGTTCTTAGCGACCAGGAAACAAACACTATCGGTGTGAGACACGTCTACTACCATCAGGATCGGGGTGGACAGGGTCAAATATGCTAATACGGTCGATATTTGAGACGGAAAATATTTTTCAGAATTTATGAGATTCATAAAATTTCTCTACATGTTCTCTGTCTATAATTTCAACCCCTTTCTAGCTTTGGAGGGAAGCAGTCATAAAGGTGGGTTGAAGTGGCATTACATAAAACGAACGCAAAAGCAATCGAGATTGGAGTCGAATCCAGGGTTATGGTTGTCACTGAATTTAATTATGACATTCAAGTTTCCGTTTAACTCCCCCATGTGAGTGTGATCGTGGATGTAAATTTTCAAACATGTTAAACGGTACATATTTGCGTGGAATAAATATTTGTTGGGATCAATGACATTGATAGTATTTCTACTAATGTTTTTCGCGTATAATTTCAGCCCTTTTCAGCATGGGAGGGGAGCACATTTACGGATAGAGGTCGAAGTGCGTTACATAAAAATAACGCAAAAGCAACCGATATCGGAGTAAAATAGGGGGTTATGGATATATAGCAACCCGGGCAACGCCGAGGACCCAGCTAGTCAGGAAATAATCACCGCAAAGTAATGCGAAAAAGGAAGAAATATCTAGACAGGTTTGGGATTTTTTAATGGCTACGTGTTAAAAATTGTTTTATTATCACAATTGGACCTCGATATCTCAAAGGAAAAGGAAAAATATATCTTCAAACGGAAAATAAAAATTGAAAACTTCAAAGAATATTATTTGAATATTAAATAAAACGTTTACGAATTCAAAGCGACACAAGACTGTCCAAGCAGGCTAGACCCGATTATTCGGCTATTCGGACTCTATTTACTGGGACAAGCTGTCACTCTAGGACCAGGCGGAATTTAGTAGGTCTGCCCGCTAACGAGTGTTCGGACTCTCATGTTGGACGTCTGATGACGAATAGTTTTTCGGGACTGTTCGAAACTTTGGAGTTTCTACATCTTTTTCTGAACTTCTAGATCATCTTCCACGTCATCTCTTACCTAACTTGTTTTCTGCTGGTTTTCTTTGCTTGGAGTAAATCTCTACATCTTTGTTCTGATCTTCTAGATGCTCTTCCACGTCATCTCTTTAACCTGCCTTTTTCTTGCCGGTTTTTATTTTCTTTGATTTTCTTTTATCTTTCCTTTTCTTTTTCACCTTTTCTTTCTCATCTTTTTATTCCAAGACAATCTAAATAATAGGGCTAGACCTATTCCGCTCATCTCAGTTATACAGAGACGGCTATCTTGGTGCTTCAAATCAGTTCCAAGCTCGTTCTGCTACAAAAAAAAAGTTTTTTTAAACTATAACGGATGGAAGAAAATAATGAGGCCAAATCCGGGAATAGATTTTTTTATCAGGCTGGCGAGTTATATTTAATAGAGCGCACCACACGTCACGTGTCTTCCGACGATGCAAGGTGAAGAATGCCAGGTATAGAGGAATACCGATTTGTTCGCAAATATCTCCAGTCAACTGGATACTGTCTGCCTGCATGCGTGGAAGCCTATCAGATGTGATTCATTACCTCTAAGCCACTTTCACGCCAGGCGGTCTGAATAGCGCTGGGCTGAATGCACAGTAATGTCGGATGTACTACATCACAACTCAGCTATCTCGGTGCGATGACGTGATGAACAAAGTCAGCGACAACTAATAAATTCTAATAATCAAAACATTCTGTTAAGCGTAAGAAAAATAAATGTTTTCTAGTTTACCCGTAAAATTGGAAAATCTGTATGAAGTTTTCAAATAAATAGTATTTATTCTCATTGGGAGGAAATGAAATGTATTATGGTTATCTTATATAACACTTTGCAAATTAATGTATCAGTTGTCTGATTCTCGTACTAAATGTTTACCTACAGTGTGGGATTTATAACACTGTTATCACGTGACGATAGAAAACATGACAAACTTACATCCTTTTAAGGATGTAGAATTTTTATTTATTTTTAATATAATTTATTTGACTCTTGTAAATTAGTAATTTAATAAACAGAATATATTTAATCATTGAAAATTAAATGTATTACATAAAATAAATATTATTCGTATCAAACAAAAAAATTAACTAATCAAAATACGTTATTATATATTTATGTATATTTTCCTGAAGAGTACTTCGAGCGTCGAGTAGGTAAAGAGAGTGAGTATTAGTGGAAATTTCAATTATAAAAGAAATCCACATATATTTATATTAATGTCATTGTTAAATATAAAATATATGTGGTGGTAGGGTCGATAAAATTCTGGTTAGGCTGATAGATTAACAGATATACTTATTCTCCACTAGCCCTCTTATGAGGAAATAAGATATGTCACAGATTTTCTTCTTCTTCTTTTATTGGCACCATAACCCAATGTGAGTTTTGGCCTTATTAACAATTTTCTTCCATTCCGCCCTCTCCTGTGTCAGTCTCCGCCATCCTCTTACTTTCATGGTTTACATTAGTAATTACATAAATGATAAATGAATATCACAAGACTACCTTATACATAGGAACAACATAAATTATCGTAATTACATGTATTGTAACGTGGGAAAGTAGGCCCGAACAATTTGTTTAAAGGAATATTAAAAATGCAGAGTTTGTTCAACTGTTGGCCCGGCCAGGCGGCTTTGTTGGTGTGCAGTCTTGGCTGCCGCGTGATGAAAGAAAGTCGACAGCAATCAGAACTCCGTGTGGATTGATATTAAGAGTCAACGAAAACAAGTGATAATACTGAGAAAGTGATTAGGCCCAAAAATCAGAGCAATATAATTTGATGAAATATTTCAAAAGCTTCTATCAGTGAAACGCAAGAAATAAAACCTCATATTCCAGTTCATGAAGGAACGATGACACAGATAAGCAAATACAAACGTTCAATTACAATACTTTATTTATGCTACAGTAACTGTCAATTGTTCTTCCAACGGAAAACATGGGAATATATATATATATATATATATATATATATATATATATATATACATATGACACAATACTAAATCGTTTCCTGGATTTATTTCCTGTCTACAGCTGCAAGAGGATGTCATCATACATTTTTGTTATTAACGGAAAAGGCAGGAAAACAGAGACAAAGTGGGAAAATGTACACAGTATTTAAAACACACACTTAGTAGCACATATTCACCAACTCTGTAGATACGACTATTTAACCACATGGAGTCCGATGCAAAAATTCTCGTACGAAGGGAAAAGGTTCCTTCCATATAAAGAAAATTTAAGGTGTAACCAAAAAACATATTTGTTCACTCACACAAATCATATACATATCTATATGTATACTTATATCAGTATGTACAAATTCTTTCTTGAATAATGCATAATATTAGTTTCCCACTGTGGATTTTATTAGAACTATTTTATTTTCAAATTTTTTCTTTTCATGCCCATTCGTATCGTTGAAAACAAAATGTATCCTACAAACAGAGTAAAAAATTTAAACTATTGCAGTAAATATTTAATAAACAGATTGTAACAAAGTAATCAAATTATACGCAAACTGCGTAATTTAAAAATATTTTCCCACGAAGCGTTATTGACGGTCAGGTGTCTGTAAACTAATCGGAAGTATCAATAGCAGTATTCTATGGTTCGGCTCTTCTTGTTGGAATTACATCCACCAACGAGGCGTGTAATCACTTTAGCTCCGGTCTATGTATTACAGTAGAGCTTAGCCAACCATGGTACGAGATTATATTTACACTTAATCCAATAACTCTTAAATTTACGCACTCAAATGTGAAGCGTTGAACAGCGTGACCTCTATCCCCCGATTTTAAAGCTTAATGCTATTATAGCAGACTTAAAGAAACTGCGCTGATAGTGTTTATCTCAATATAATATTCCTTAAGGTGCGAGTCGTAATAAAATTTGTTCAATTTCATTTTTGGTCCTTCTGACATGTCCAAATTATAGTACACTAATTTTTTTTCCAAATAGTATATATTTATATAAGTTAAATTATTAAATTTTAAACACGACGTATCTTTCACATTTCGTGGACCTCGTCAGATGTGGTACACGTCACAAGTAAGGCGTCAACCAGCAAATTAAAGATGAAAATATATTAAAAAGAGAGTAATAAGTCACAAATGTTGCTAACTCTTTCGTCATTAATTGTACAATTATTCAATTTAATTTGAATCATTACATAAATCATTCTGACATGATACATACTTTTAATATCTAAAACCTTACCATTGTTAAAATAAAAAGTGTGATTATATAACGGAAATGCTTGTTAATAACAGATTGTTTGTTAACCAGAAGTTTGTAATGTAGAATATAATATTTAAATCAAGTTCATTGATTTCCGTAAACATGTATTATCCTCCAAAATAAATCCTAAACCGAGGGAAAACCCTAGGTTTTTGACGTTTATTCGTTTTTATCAATTTTAAAAAATAGCTTCAGGAGTTTATATAAATCTTTTAAAATCAACATAATTTATAAATCTACTAAATCATTATGTACCATTATCAAGAATGGTAAAGATCTCATTAATTTTCTTGTACTTATTGTCCTGCTATCTATATGGGACAAGCCAAAAGTATTTTAAAAACTATAATTAAGAACATTTACTCAATTTCCAACTGTCAGAATGAGTTGAAGAAATTGTTTAAATTAAATTGAATAATTTAACTATCAATGTCCAAAGTGATATGAACGGACTTAGCAATAGAGACCTTTAACTCACTTTTTGCTTTCATCTTTGATTTTTGGTTGACGTCTTATGGTGTTAGTCATATTTTTTACCCCACCTGACGGGGTTCACGAGGTTTAGAAGAAATTATGTGTTTGTAATTTTTACGAATTAATACTGACTGTATAATTAAACTCTTTTTTACTTTTTAGAGTAACAGGCTCCATGAGGGTAATCCACATGATGGCAACTCCTCTTTAATAGCATAGGTAAGGATCTGAAAGGGAGGATGCGGAAAGGTAGAGGAATGTAGTCAAGGGTTAACTAGGGCCCCCGGGCTATGGTTTAAGGATCCTACCCGGCAATTCGCCTAAAAGTGATGCAAGAAAACCCTAGAAAAACCTGTATCACGTAGGTCGGGCATTTGTTACTTGTCCTATGCCCTTCCGATGGCGGGAGAGGGGTTAGCTGTGGGGTCGAAGCGTTCCCTCTCCGTGCCTTTACCAGTTTAGGAGGCAGTTGGCCGACTGTTCCAATGGGAACAGCGGACAACGCTTACCGTATTCCCAAGGTCTGTGACCCCGGAACATACACTTCTCAAAACAGGCCGAAGTGCCTAATTTTGTTCAGCAGACGTATTATATTGACGTTGATTGCCGACTACGAGATAACTCGTAGATTGCGTTCTTTTCTAGAACGCCAACTACGAGTTATCTCGTCCTTGCTTACTTGCCATTTTTGTGCAGCTACGATTAAACTCGGCATGTATCAGTGCTAATATCGAGAGATGGCTTCTGGGAAAAGAACAAAAAATCAATGCTGGCTTGCACGAACGGAAAATTTATTAAAAAACGAACAAAAATATAATTATAAATATTAATTCAAATTCAAAACGCTGTTTTTTTCGGTAGGTGGTAGACTCTCTCAATAATGGAGTTCTTGCAATCAATTTTTTTTTCGAAACTGGTTGAATCTCTTCTTCAATCAACGCGACGACGAATTCTTCTCTGAACTTTACCAGTTTTATTTTAGAAGAAGTTACTTTCTGAAAATTTTTGTGAGTATTATATATATATATATATAATGTAGTGAAACCTTTTTGGGCCATCTAATAGTCTTTCGTAGAGATGAGTAGTACAAAAGAATTTGATCTGATCGGTCAATGCCAGACGTTCCATTATTGTAATCTCGAATTATATTCGGTTTCATAGAAAAAATTTAAAAAAACACATTTTTTATGCTTTTTGATGATAATTATGCACTAGAATTACAGTTTTTAATAATATAATGTGATTAAATCAAATTGTCATTTTAGGCCAGATTTCTGAAAATTGCCGTGGCAGTCAACGTGTTAATGAAAGATACACCATATTTAGGTACCAATTTATATCCTGGTACTATTTTCGTTGCGGAACATTAATCCAGATTATAAATTCGAACGCCAACATCATAATTGGTATTTCGACGAAAATCACATGTCCTGGACGAAATTCTCTCTGGATTCCAGCCGGGTAATATTGTCGAATGCTCGCGACGTTTCGATAACATTCAGCGTTATCATCTTCTGGCGAAGTGAAGTCGCCAGAAGATAACGCTGAATGTTATCGAAACGTCGCGAGCATTCGGCAATATTACCCGGCTGGAATCCCGAGAGAATTTCATCCAACATTTACACCGGGAAAACCTACGGTTGACTATCACATGACTTGTTTATTTCAACTGCCTCTCTGAGGGCACAGATGCTGTCATCCCGCCGTGCGTTTTAAATAAAAACTCTGATATTTTATTATATTATGGAGTATTTTCTTTTCTGATATATTTATTAGTACAATGGCTTAAATTAGCTTTCCGTCATAGTATGTGTTCTTAACCGTTTTTATTCTCATATCACCGATGTACATATGTATCAGAATTAGTCCGTGTGTTTAGTATAATAAAGATTTCTTGATTCGTGTTTGATGCACATCATGTATTAATGTCGTTTAATTTTCAAAGGAACTCTCTCATCTATAATACAAAACGAGCTTCGTGAAAGTTCTGGTTGACTGTGTGCTAATCATTTTTTTAAGCAAAGTATTCGCTGATCATAAATATTTGTTAAAAAAACTGCGTGATAGTGATTCAAGGAATTCCAAGAATTTACTTAACGCTTTAAGAGACTGGCTTACTGTTCGTTTTTACAAGTCTTAATGCGCATTACTTTATGAAAATACCAAAATTTTTTATCATAATTTATAATTCATAATTCAGCAAATAATTCATCGTTACTCGAAAACAGGTTTTGTAAAGACTTCTCGGAAGTCTAACTCTGCGGTTGCTTCTGTAAATGTACAATGCATTCGAGAACAGATTAAATGCTTTCAATCAAAGCTCACCTCCAAAGGATATGAAACTGACATAAGGGATTATGGAAGAAAAATCTCAACAGGACCAGGAATTAAACCGACGATTTGTGGCTGGGAGTCAGTAAAGATATATATCTCAATGGTAGAGCGACCGCATACTTAGTGGAAGATTCTTGGCTCGATACCTGGTCCGGCCGAGACTTTTCTATCCTAACGCCTTAGTGCTTTATCAGTATGTAGTAGTTTATCAGAAAACAAGTAATAGGTAATAGAGGTTTTGGAAAAGGCTAGACTTTTGAAGACTCAGAACGCAATTTCCACGACGTTGGATAAGGTTATTACAAACTATTATACCGGCCCTCACGTACAAAAACTGTTTTCCTCTAAGGTACATTAAAAGATATTCAAGTTTGTAAAAGTCTATGTTCCTTCAGTATTGATTTTCCTATATCAACCGCTAATTGCTCTTGCTTAGATGGTAGTTTACTACGTGCTATTATTATACAGTCAATAAAATAGACGGGAAGGTAACAATGGTGAATAGGTGGATGTGGTTGGACACAACACACATTTGTGTAAATCAATAGCAGTTAAATTCTGATATACGTATCGAACTGCGTTTATATTGCACCTAACGAATAGCCACAAAGGCGGCTGGCAGATACGTTAAGTACCGTTGTGTGTTTTATAGCACTATACTATTTTATTATTATGTTACTCTGCATCATTTTTTGTAGAACGTAAATTATTTTTCTCTGTTGTATGTTTCGTAATGAATATATATATATATATATATATATATATTATTGACTTTTATATTTAATTTGTAACAAACAATCTTTAATAAAAATAACTAGTCTAATCTATAAATAAAAAATTAATGTGTACCTGTCTGTGTGTCCCCTATGCGTTCCTGAACCATTCATTACGATGAAACTTTGGTGAGTTGTTCTCCCTTAGCTCGTGAAAGCTTCTGGTGGGCCTTTCGAAGTGTTAGGAATCTCCCAAGTAGTGAGCGGGGCTGAAATTTAAAAACATTCTAAAACGGCCGTTTTTAGCGTCGCATAATTAGTTTTCGGGGATGACGAGATTAATAGTTTCCCTCCAGGTGTTTTAAGTGTATAATTTCAAACCCCTACAGTATGAGAAGGCAGCACCACTAATGGAAGGGGTGGAAGAGGGAGGAACAATCTCCGATATATAATATTAGCGAAATTTCTACCAAATTTTGTTCACACGTTACTGACGATCCAGGAACAAATACAGAGGGATTAAGGCATACCTACCATCTCTAGCGATGTGGGTGAAGGGGGTGACATTTCAGTGTATCTGAATTTGATAGTGTTATTGTAGAATGTTTTAGTGTCTAATTTCAACTCCAAAAGACAATGGAGGAAGAAACCGAACGTGTGGCGTTGAAAATAATGCAAAAAAGACCGAGATTGGTTTCGATTCACTGGTTATAAGATTCGCTGAGTTTACTTCCCTCATTAGCCTAGGTGATTAATGAATTTTTATATTCATAGTCGTGGAGGGGGACGTGTTTCCAAAAACGTTATCCGGAGTAGTTTTGATCCTCATAAGGTACCGGGGATATTTTTATTTTCTTAGAGCCCCAGCTATATTTCTGACACAGTGTCGTAAAAGTTGTATTTTTTTACTCCCTTAAGGAACTGGGAATATTTTTAGACTTTATTAAGTGGTGTAAGTATTTTTCACTTTCAATTAAGCGTCATCAAGACATTCTAATTTTAGGTAGTAAGAGTATTCCCGAGTTGTTAATGTACAGTCAGTCATCATCCTGGTTTATTTGGAGTTATATGCCAAAGGCAGGAAAACCAAAAATAGGCAAATGATCCAAACACTGACACTATTGAGGCTGGTTATATAAAATGTTTACCAAGACAACATCAATTTGACTTTGTTAAAGTGTCTATAGTACATACAATGAATAAAAAATTTAAATCAAAGAGAAAATATTGTAAACAGCAGGATAAAAGGAGGTTATATTGAAATAAATAATATTATATATATTTAAAATTAAATTAAACAAAGACATGTAAGAATAATGTAAATAATATTTATTTTAAAGTAGGATAATGATATTTTTCTCTTAATATAGTTTATATCTTTGTTATATTTTCTCTGCTTTTATTAAAACAATGTCAATGTGAAGACCGTATCAGACCGATACAGATAGAGAAGTTATTTTTAACTGTGACGAAGTATTTTTTCTATGAAAATAAGGTATGGTTGACAAATTGTAGCTGCCTATATGATAATCAGATAAATATGTAGCGAAATGGCCGACAAAAATCTATATAATAAAAAAGAATGTATATTTGTATGTTATTACGTTAATCTTTATACAAATTTAAATGCGTCGACATTTTGCAACTAAACTTAGTATACAAATTCTTGAAAACACGATAAACGGTACTGTGAGGGTGAGAAACGCCTAGCACAAATACGGAAAGAATTATAATTGAAAAACCTGATAATTTTGTGTTCAATTACTGCGCTCCAAGTGACCGTGACGTCACGCAAGAGAGAGAGACGTTACTACGTGACGAACAAAGGAAATAGTTCCTTTTTCCGTAATGAAATAAAGTAGAAATAATTTCATTGAATAAAAAGTATAATTTATCCAGTAATACTTCAGTGAATGATAATAAAACAATACCAAATACTTTACGATCCTTACGGAGTTAATTTTCGTTCCATATTAGTGACTCCAATATGTAGTTTACATTGTGAATCTAGCTAACAATTTCATCAATTCAATCTTTCGTAATGTCTGAAGACTGAGGGACAATTATATCCTGCAATACTCGAGAAGTATTTAAGTATTCAATTAAATACTTTTGCGGGTGTGTATAAAAACACGGGCAACTCCGGGCACCCAGCTAGTAAGTGAAGTAAGTGATAAATAAATACAGTCATATTTACTTAGCATTTATTTTTGGCTGTTAATTGGCTACTTATTTATCTAATTGTTATACTTTTATATTTTAATTACAGGCAGTATAATTTATAGCCCTTTATAATGCTATAGATAGATGAATATGACTGAAGCAGTCAAAAATTCCGGAACTGTATGAGATATAAGTAATTGAAACTGATTTTGGGTTAAGCATTTTAATTAATTATAATAAACTAGTTTAATAAAAATTTAAATATATTTAATGAATTTTCTCCTCAATTTTGAAATTAGCGAAACAATAGTTTTTAAGTATATGAAGTTTTCTAAGTTCAGATGAAAATGTGAAGAGAACACCTAAACCTATTGCAACAGAATCCTTAGAATATATTGAAGCATCCAATTCCAAACGTAGTATAATTAAACTGAAGTTATTATTCGTTGAGCAAAAACATCATAGGCTATTTCATTTGGAAGTGTGAAATGTGAGATTAGTTGGACACGCGATACCAGCGCTAATTTGATTCATTAACCAAATGATTAATTTCACACGCAGCGAACATAACTAGTTGGTAAGCTGTTAAATGTTTGCTGATATAAAGCTATATGCGACAGTAATCCAAGAGATAATTTTTGGATGTTACAGCAATGGAGAGGAAACTAACTTTTAAACATTTTATTCTTGTGAGAGTAACAGGGATGCGTGTGCCATTTAAAATTTGTATTCTTAAATAAATTATATTTTCATGAACTATGTAATAACTTTTCTCAAAGAGATTAATAAGTTATTTGCGAAACTCTCCTTAAAAGGCACAAATCATGGATCAGAGAATTAATTTAAAGAATACAAGCTTCTAATCGATGGCCGGAAACTGAGAATAATTGGAAAATACGAGACAAAAGAGCCAGAGGCAGATTGGAAAAGGTGACTTTGCTGGGTTTTGTTTCGAAATAAAACTAACAACTTGTTCCGCTAAATCTTTGATAACCTAGGCACGGCTAATACAGTCTTGAAAACTACTCTTACGTTTGGAGAATTCGTTCTCAACTGTAGCACACACTTTAAAGTTAAAGAAGAGTTTTATCCAGCTTATAATTGAAGTATGATGATAAAAGAATATTGTGAATGTAATTTGGTTAAAAACTTATTTAAAGCATTATTTTAGGGGAGTTGGAACGTCTATCTTACCAGCGACTTTAAGATGCTTTCTTCTCGGAAATATTTGTAGATGCAGGACTTAATTTTTGACAGTTCAATTTTATCCTTAAGTTATGTGTGTGGAAGCAGAGTAAATTATTTTTATAATTTTAATTTTAATTATTAATTTATTTATGAAGATATAATTCTCCATTACGCTTATGACTTTGTAAACTCGTATGGATAAAACTTCTAAAATTATAAAAAAAACAGATCTTGATAAATAAATAACACTTTACAAAGTCAAAAGAGCTATAATAAAAAATTAAAAATATCTATAAATTCAGATCTTCATATATAAATTCATATTTAAAATTTTTATTTTAATAAATTATTTATTATGCTTCCACAAATATACTATAAAGTTAAAAATAGTCCGTGAATAATTGAGCTCTCTATTTATAATGGTATCTGAGTAAAAGTTACCTAAAAATCACAATTTTAACATTTTCTGACGATCAAGCATGTCCTCTACGACTGCCCAAATCACGACAAAATTATAAAATCCGCAATTCAGATATACACAGGAAGGGAGATATGTACCTCAGCAGCGCCAATAAATAACCAGGTAAAGTTTGGTAGGAAACCAGCATTCAATATCTAATCTAAATATAGAATGAATCTTAGGCTAAGAATAACATGTACATGCAATATGAATCAAATGTAATAATTTCATGTACAAGGATTGGAAAGTCGCCAATAACTAATATGTTGACGCGACTATAAACAATAAATAATAATAAAAAGATTCGTATCCCCTTACTCCCTTTCGGAATATTTAAGTAATAAAAAATAAAATAAAATTGTAAAATAAAGATAATTTTAACTAAGGACATTTTTCACTTGTTTCTTTATTAGACTGACTGATTTGGACAGATGGATAATAGTTCTATTACTTATTGCATAGAAATGCTTAAATCTATTTATTTGATTTCATTAATTTAGTTCGAGAATCTATATTTTTAGCATTTATAATTACCACACATAAAAATTTAAAAAAATATATAGCAAATTATATCGATGTTATAACGTGAAGTGGCTGGTTTGAAGTTGTTGAATAAATTTGTATAAATAAAGAGAATATGACACATGTAGAGGGGCTTCTATATATATATTTCAATTCTACTAACAAGTACATTATTTCAATGGTTATATCTTTATAAGGAAAAATTGAGTTTCGTTTGCTTATTTATTATTGCAGGAAATTTCAGTCAGAAAATTTAGTATTATTTTAGAAAAATTCTTTAATTAGGAATTTAGGTATGCGAAGAAAGTATCCAGCGGCTTCTATTATCTTAGAACAGTGAAATGAACACTCACGTCCAGGATTGAATATCTCCGTTAGAATCGGTCTGTCATGTGCTAAGGACTCTTCGTTTGCCTTGTATTAAGGACAACTTGGCCGGCTATGTTCCGCGAGGGACGCACTTAAGTGAAACTGGCACTCACTCTAACATTGTTACTGCAGTCCCTAACTTGAAACTAGGGCCTAGTCTCTCTAACTCATTTACAAAGTTTTCTTGTTAGATTTCAATCGCATTCAACATAATTTGGTATGAAGCGTGATCAAGTACTACCGCGTTTCAGATTAAGCAAATTAACGCACAGGTGTTAACCACTGGCCGGTATCGACGACCAACATCACGTGCGTTTCAAGGCTTAATAATATTTGTAAATGAAAAAGGAAACAAGAACTCTCGCCGTAATTAAATAATTATAACAGTATTTACCTCGTTTCTGCATATCCCCACCACCGAAAAAATAAGAGGAACAATAGTGGAGAATAAATATAAAATTTTTCTATGACGCAAAATAATGTATAAATATTCCGTTATATTAAAGAACGCATACAGCTAATATCAACGTTGCAAAATCTTGGAAAGCCAGCACTGTCCCAACTTAGTTTTATTCGAAACCCATCGAAACATACTCAAGATAAATGTTCAAGGATTCTCTTGAAACTAATTAGTGATTTCCGAATAACAAGTGGGATATAAATTCTATCCAATAAAGTATTGAATCTATACAAATATAGAATTTTAGGAAAAAATAATTTATTTAACAATAAAATACGGGCATTTAAATTGCTTGCAGGGAATAGTGAAAACAGAATGCGGAAATATTGCTAAGGATGACCTGATGCAGGCTATGGCAAGTAAGCCTGCAAGAGGATTTCTCGCAGGTAAACCTTCCCAGAGAGCTCTGGCGGGGGCTACCTTTGGGGATGCTCTCACATCTCTCTGGTTTTTTTTTGAACTAAGGTTCCCACATGCCGAGGCACCTCGGTCTGTTTTGAGAGGTGTATGTTCCGGGGTCGCAGACCTTGGGCATACGGCAAGAGTTGTCCGCTATTCCTATTGGAATAGTCGGCCAGCTGCCTCCTAAACAGGCCAAGGCATGGCGAGGGGTAAGCTGCGTCCCCACAGCAAACTTCTCTCCCGCTATCGGAAGGGCGTGGGACAAGTACCCAATGCCCGACCTACCCGATGCAGGTTTTTCTAAGGTTTTCCCTGCATTCCTTTAGGCGAATGCCGGGTAGGATCCTTAAAATATAGCCCGGGGGCCCTAGTTAACCCTTGGCTACCTTCCTCTACCCTTCCGCATCCCCCCTTTCAAATCCCTTCCTATGCTATTAAAGGGGAGTTGCCCAAAGTGGATTACCCTCAAGTAGCCTGTTGCCCTAAAAAAAAAAAAAAAAAAAACCTGATGCAGGCTTTTATAGAGTTTTCCCTGCATCACGTTTAGGCGAATTTCCTGGTAGGATCCTTAAACCATACCCCAGGGTCCCTAGTTAACCCTTGAATACTTTGCTCTGCCTTTCCGCATCCCCCCTTTCACTCCCTTTCCTATGCTATAAGAGGGGAGTTGCCACTATGTGGATTACCCTATACATAGCTTGTCTACACCTTCTTCTTCGAAGCACGTGAGAGCCGGTTTCAGTTCTCGAAGGTGGAACTTCGCGGAGGTACGGATGGGGCTACCCTCTGGGATGTCTTCCTCTATCTGTGTTTGGAACTAAGTTTCCTACAAGCCGAGGCACCTCGGTTGGTTTTGAAAGTTATGGTAAGAGTTGCCCTTGTTCCCATTGGAACAGTCGGCCAGCTGCCTTCTAAACAAGGCGAAATAGAAAAACGTGAATTCTGCGCCCCCCGCAACATTGGAAAGATGTGGAACAGGTACCTAGAGACCAACCAATGTGATAGAGATTGTAGGAGAAGGAGGCTTAATGCCTCATGCAGTTTTTTTAGTGAGGTGAAAGTCCCACACTAACCCAAATGCCTTGGAGTTATATTCTAGGGTACTTGGTGCCCTGAGCTAACGGTAACTTAAGCAGAGTAGGGTAGTGAAAAGAAGAGTAATCGCTATAACATCCCTGGGGTAACCAGCGGCCAAATGGGTTCTTTATCCTACCTGGCCGGAGTGCCAAATTACAATACTGTAACGGAAAAGTACAGCAAAAGAAGACCGACATATAACATATGTAATTAAAAAATATATACTGTAATGCCAATTAATTATGACATTAATTGTTTCAACATAAAAATCTAAATTGTTTGAGAAATCCTTTGTAGCGGCAGGAGTCTTTTGAACAACAATAGAAAATCCGGCTCTGTTCCTTTGTCGGAAGGTCCGTCAAAATGGCGTATGCGCGTTCAAATTGCCAGACGAGAGTACAGTTCGCAGGGAGATATGGTGAGATACAGTTCACGGAAAAATCTCGTCGAGGTATAACAGTTTTTGGAAGGAGAATTCAACAGGGTTGGCAATTAGCAGGACAAAGTAAAACATTTATAAAAGTATAACGTCGAAACTTGCTAAGAAAGAGCTGTTTTTGCGTCCATAGCCGGTCAGAAATAGCAAAAGTTTCAGTTTAAGTCCGAACAATAAAGACTACCCAATCGACAAATCGCAGAATTCACCTAATCAACCGATAGATGACGAAAGGAGGATCATCCGAGTTCCTGAAATCATATAAAATTTTGGATTAAAAATTTGGTGTAGAACCTGTGAGTTTAGAAGCAGTGTAAAACCCCGCAATAGTGTTTTCGAAAATTAAAGGTATGCTGGAATGCTGGGCAGACGTGAGTAATAATTTACAAAACAATTAATTATGTAAACGTAACTGAAAGATAGACGTCAGATTTCATTCTCTTTTTTTATTAAAATTGTTAATCAGAGTCATTCTTTTTACTTTTAATTTCGTTCACAATTAAATTTCGTTCTAGTTTAATTGACGAGTAAATTTCTTTTTCTTTTAATTGCGACTTGTTGTTGATAAGATTATAAATATTATTGATTTGTCCCTTATCAAACCCAGTGAAGACCCTGAGAAATTCAATATTATAAATTTTTTAATGGTTTGAGTTATTGCCACAATAAAAGTATTGTTAGTAAATTTTATTAATTTTTCATTTAAAAGGCCCATCTTTAGAGTTTATTACAATACAGATATTTAATATAATCCTTGCAAAGCCGGTTACGGTATATGCAAGGGCAAAAAAGTACTGACTGAAAGTATTTAAAATATAGCCCAACCAAGGGTTTCTAGAGTTTTTCCTAGATCATTTTTTGGCAAATGCCGAGTTGGGTTCTTAAACTAAAGGAACCTAGTCATGCCTTGTCTTCTTTGCTCCCCCTAATGAATACCCCATTTCAAGTCCCTTCCTGTGCTCTTAAAGGTGAGATACTACTACGTCTATTACCTTCATATAGCCTGTCAGCCTCAAATAAAATGAAAGTACATATACTTAAGTAAACACCTCTGTATTTAAAAAATCATAAATATTCCAGTTGTCATATATTTAACGAAATAGCTTTTAAATTATTTACCAGTAATTTCAGCAATGTAAATACATTATTTGCGGAATTTAATGAGAAATATATCGCATTATATTTGGGTTTTTTGGCCCAGTTCTATATTTTTTATGAGAATACTGTAACTTAAAATCGAATTAAATATTCCGAGGAAAATATAATTTAATATTTTCCGTTTAATACTAATAAGTAATAGTAATATTATTTAAATATTTAAAGTTTATTTACTCAAAACTGTTGATTAAAATTGAAGGTATAGCTGCTATAACGCAACGAGCAGATTCCATTTCATAACTTAACATGAAAGATTATTTTCCTTTGACTAAGACGGAAAAGCCAATGACGGAACTGCTGAAACTGACAGGGATGAACCTGAAATTTGATCTCTGCTGTATGAAGTTAGCCGCAATCTTCGTGCATGTACAGTGCACAGACGATCAAAATCTGCAATTTCATTTTCCTTGAAAGTGAAAAACGGAAATAATATTATATTAGCCCTGTAAGGTTTTTCCCTATAATATAAATAACCTAACTAGATATGTACAGTGAATAATTTTTACCCGTAAAAATAAATAATTATCTGTGTTTTGTTTTATATGTATTTTATTTTAGTAAAAAGTAGTAATTTATAAGAGGAAAAATTTCATGACAATTTACAGAACATCGTAGATATCCTTTAACTTCCAAAGTAGATTATATCTTTATTTACACAATCGTTTATACATTTGTTTCTCAAACTGCCGCCTGATCTATCCCATTCTAATCATAAATAAATTTAATTCCGAAACTAAATTATTTTGTAAAATTTGTCTCAATGCAATTAAATCAATGTGTAAATACTCATTTGCAATTCTAAGAATAGTTAGTGGTAAAATATAATTACTGAAAGAAAGAAATATATATTATGATTGAACGTTAAGTAAATACCAAAATCACAGACCTGTACTCTTCGATTCCCTATTTCATATAACTCACAAACACTACAAAAATGGCTATGAAAGTCTTTGGGAAAGCTGTGCAATTAACACCAGTATTTGTATTTTCCCCATTACCCAGTACTCTACCATTTACAAGAAACTCACAGAAATTAATTGTTGAATAATATTAAAACTTAACAGTATTTTATAAGGTTATTATTAGCTGCACCCTGCCACAAAAAATATTACGATAAACTCAGTGTTTATGATTTATACTTCTCTTTACCGTAATGAACCGTATGAAGCAGTGTAAGTGTTAAGGCACGGAGGTCAACGCTATTATCGTCGGCCTGACGCAACACGCGAACTCGAGAGAACGTTCTAGATCCGACAGCCACGTGGTCATAAACACATAAATAGCATAAACTTTTGAAGGAGTTAGTCAACCAGATCAGAGTCACTTATTATATTACGTTGATAGTAAGATTCGTAAGGGTGGTTAATAGAGACGAGAGGATGATTAAAACTATTTAGCCATAGAGAGGTAAATGTTTGGTGTTAGGAGATATTTTTCTCATGTTGTGTTGCTCCGCCAACATTGCATCTGGTCATTCTGGACATTGCTTTTGGGCATTGTAGAAAGCAAGCCGAAAACTATTTGGTAGGAAAGTCGTGAATTTTATAATTATTTAAAAATATTGCATTATTTTCATTATTACTGTCAGATATTGTCTTCTTTTAAGAATTAAAAAATTGTATTATTTCTTACATAAATCATCATGTTTAATGCTGAGCAGCAAAAATTTGCATTGTACACATTAAATCAGCTGATCATTTCAACCCTATGTATTGTAATATGTTTTTGGTTTTTTTGTTATAAATTCTATAATGAATTAATATTAAGTATTAATCTTCAAAAATGTCTTTAGACGAACTCCTGCCATAATTAAATAATATTAAATAATTTTACACATAACGTGAATCTATTAATAAAATCGAAACAATAATTTTTCAAGATCTATAAAGTAGTATTTTTAATACTTATCAAATTTTCATCCGCAAATAAATCGAGGAATACTTCGTAAAAGAAATAAACTCGTGATAGTGAAATTTAGATTATCGTGTATTTATTGCCTTATACACCGCCATAATAATTTAAGGATAAACAATTTTATACCGGTATCACAGAGATAATCTACTTACTGTTAAGAATTAGACGAAACAGAGGCACAGTCTACCATTGGTCTAAGGCGGATTATAGTGTAGGTAATTGGCTCGTTAATTGCCTGCGTTCCCGGGGGAGTTCAAGGAAGTTGGAATATTTAATGCTACACTAAAGATACCAAACAATGCGTTTAAATGGACAGAATCAAGCAACTTAAAAATTATAAGAACGGATAAATTCACGGTTTTTTTAAATTTCTCAGTGTGACAAAGTGCGTGTATTTCCTTCTAAGTATAAATAAATGTAAATTAGAGGATCCTGGATATTTTCAGTCTTTCAATTGTCGTACAGATTTAATACACTTTGCAAATCTGACGGTATACATCTATATACAATAGAAGTAACATGAAACGTTATTATGCAGAAAAAAAGTGAGGCTTACTACAAACGTTAATATTTCAAAATCGAGTAATTTTAAAAATAATTCAATGCATAATGTATTATAAATTTAGTCATATCTTCCACGTAACTATAGTTGGAAATTACGTATTCAAATCATTTACGAAAAATGGAAATATATTTAAAATAAAAAACCTGAAATAAATATTTCTAATTAATTAATGTATATCGTTTAAATATATCTTTATTGATAGCTTATACTTTCAATTAATTCTTAAATTATATTTAAAGAGTTTTAACGGATCCAACCTATATCCATAAGAACAGTTACAATTGTCAGCAAAACATGGATCTTTGTTATGATAATTATTCAGCATAATATTTGTAGAAGTTTAATTATTTAACACTAATTTCTTTCTCCCTTGGAACGGAAAATATTTGTGCTCACGAAATAATAAAAAAGTGGTAAATGTATACTGACTAGATCACAGTAATTTATAAAATTATTTTACATTATTAATTTAGGACCATCAAATAATTTTAAAACTATAATTATTCTACCATTGTTATTTTAAACCAGCATTAACTCTGGGTTTAAAAATTTGAGTGCTTAGTTTATAAGCTTTTAGTACTTAAAACGTATTTAATACTGCCTTTTTCTGACACAAGAATCCTCGAGTGACAATTTTAGAAGACAATTAAACATAAAAGTGAGGCTTGTAATTGGATAAATTTGGTGAATCTTTCCAGTTGTATTCTGACGTACAAAGAAAGCCTTTGAAAGAAGACTCCTAGAGATTCTGTCCTCCGGCTGTCGGATTATTTTAATGTACTTTGTAAATCTCGGAAGGCTTTTCTTGCGGGGAAGTGGGGAAAGGGGAGGGGGGGGGGTGAAATGGAAGGTCCCAGTAATGCGCCAAGTCTTGAAACACTGAAACATCTAGAGAAGAGTTGGAAGGTGGAGAGCGAATTTCTGTTGTGAAGACTTGTGAGTGAGGTCTGATCCAGATCCATCCGCTGAACTCGCGGCAACGCAAATGGAGTTCTCTATTCCCGTGAAGCGGAAATAAATGCTTTCTATAAACGTGGAACTCAATTTCATCTTGAAATATGAAATGTGCATGCTGTAACAGCTTTATTTCCAACGTTGCTCTAAAATATTTTGAGGACTTCAAACAAGACGAATCAGGAGGTTCTTATACTTATCCTTATTTTGCGTATAAGAAACACAGTGTTTTATAGGTTTATTTGACTCAGAAATAAACGAGCGTCTCATTCTCTGAACCTTCAAATCTGAAATACATCTACAGCGCTGAATATCAAACATCATGTGGTTTAGTGGTCAGCGTCACTGCCTCACATCACAGAAATGTTGGGTGTGTGCGTTTACATTTCGAGAAAGCCCCAAAAATTAGTTCTTCGGCGAAGTAAAATATAACAGGGTAGAAAGTAGCTAATAATCTTTGCAGTCAATGCGACTATAAATAAAATTAAGCAAAAACATTGGATTTCTAAAATATTTAAATTTTAAAGTTTCGAGCAAAACAGAACGCAGCCCAATTCACAGATCTGAGGAGATTCTCAACCAATAAACTGACTTAGAGACTACGCGTCGCTGAGAAGGAAGGAAGCCCTAAAATTTTAGTAATTCCACGTTTCGTAATTTCCTTAGATATCGCCTCAGTCAATACCGAGAGTATCGTTCCTGTAAACTTTCTTCAGCTGCGGGAGTTCAATTTATATCATTCTGCCTGGAATAATAAACGTCAATTAATCTCTGTACACCTAGAAATGGAAAATAACCTTTTCTTTTTAAAACTATTTTTTTTCGCACAAATTAACCTTCGCAACTAATTTCACCCAGGCTCATTTTAAAGCAAAGAAAGGCGGAGAATGAGTTGCCTGTAAGGGATCGCCATTACAACGCCACGTTTTTGAGCTCATTTTATTTTATTCATATTACAGACAATTTCAAAGCACGCACAAGTGTATGAAACCGTGCTAAAATACCGTAACGAGTTGACACCAAAAGCGCTCACTTTTCAGGTGATGAATGTGAATTTTAATATGTTTTTTATTGTGAGGTTAAGCTTTGGTGCGGTTTGTGATTTTTTTTTTTAGGGCAACAGGCTACATGAGGGTAATCCACTTCGGGCAACTCCCCTTTAATAGCATAGGAAGGGATTTGAAAGGGGGGATGCGGAAGGGTGGAGGAAGGTAGCCAAGGGTTAACTAGGGCCCCCGGGCTATAGTTTAAGGATCCTACCCGGCATTCGCCTAAAGAAATGCAGGGAAAACCCTAGGAAAACCTGCATCGGATAGGTCGGGCATTGGGTACTTGTCCCACGCCCTTCCGATAGCGGGAGAGGAGTTTGCTGTGGGGACGCAGCATTCCCTTCTCCGTGCCTCGACCAGTTTAGGAGGCAGCTGGCCGACTATTTCAATGGGAATAGCGGACAACTCTTACCGTATGCCCAAGGTCTGCGACCCCGGAACATACACCTCTCAAAACAGACCGAGGTGCCTCGGCATGTGGGAACCTTAGTTCAAAAAAACCAGAGAGATGTGAGAGCATCCCCAAAGGTAGCCCCCGCTAGAGCTCTCTGGGCTCAATGTCTTGCGGTTTGCGATTTTTTTTTTTAGGGCAACAGGCTACATGAGGGTGATCCACATTGGGCAACTCCCCTTTAATAGCATAGGAAGGGATTTGAAAGGGAGGATGCGGAAGGGTAGTGGAAGGTAGCCAAGGGTTAACTAGGGCCCCCGGGCTATGGTTTAAGGATCCTACCCGGCATTCGCCTAAAGAAATGCAGGGAAAACCCTAGGAAAACCTGCATCAGGTAGGTCGGGCATTTGGTACTTGTCCCACGCCCTTCCGATGACGGGAGAGGAGTTTGCTGTGGGGACGCAGCTTATCCCTCGCCATGCCTTGGCCTGTTTAGGAGGCAGCTGGCCGACTATTCCAATAGGAGTAGCGGACAACTCTTGCCGTATGCCCAAGGTCTGCGACCCCGGAACATACACCTCTCAAAACAGACCGAGGTGTCTCGGCATGTGGGAACCTTAGTTCAAAAAACCAGAGAGATGTGAGAGCATCCCCAAAGGTAGCCCCCGCCAGAGCTCTCTGGGAAGGTTCACCTGCGAGAAATCCTCTAGCAGGCTTTTTTGTTTGGGTACTCGATTCATACCTGTAAATTTTATGATCTATTAACTTTGTAACAACGGTGAGAGATAAAACATTTCAAAATTTGAAGCCTTGATTACAAAATAGTATATACATAATAATTGATTACACATTACTATAATGCTTATTTACTATTATAATTGTAGTCTCGTTCTCTGAAGGCAGCTTATTCTCAATTTTTCTTGGAGAAACTTGAAAATAACTAAATAATAATAAGTGCACAAATAAAATGGGGTACGATTTTAAATAATTAATTTACTGATTTAGTAAAAGATTCTCCGTTTACCAACTGGGTCAATTGCTTTTTATGTATTAAAAAAGGCTTAATGTTATGTCTTCAAATCTTTTATCGTAAGTTATACCTAAAATGTTGTAGAGAAGCGCGTCGCCCAATTATTAAATAATTAAATGTATTGGAATATAAGTACAAGCCAGCAGCAAGTCGGAAATTGGAATTTCTGAATCCCCTTTGACGCCGTCGTTTAAGGGAGACAGGATGTCAAACTACAAGTCGAAGGGATTAAGAGGATCGCTTAAGAAAATTTCACCCAGCGGACATTAGCCCTGAAATATTCCGAAGGGCGCCTTCCTCCACAACTCAGTACTGGGTTTCGTGAGGTAAAATATTTTAAATTGCTTGGCGCAGAAAGATCAGGTGATTTGGTTTCAATCTATGTGGCTTGGAAAGAAATTATCGAAAAAAAGGTCTGTTATCGCAGTCTAGGAAAAACCGTACAAGTCCAATGCACGAGTTAAGTAACTAGCCTAGAGATAGGGAACGCAGCCCAATGCAACCACAGATCTGAGGAGATGCACAACAAATGAACCGACTTCCGAGACTACGCGTCGCTGAGCAGGAATGAAGCCCGAGGAAACCTTGCACACGCCGTCTGAAATTTTGAGTAGCATTTCTGAACCACCAGGCACCTGTCGACCATGTTCCTGGCCGACGAGAGGAAAACAATCACGCGTATCTCTATTTCTGCATCCATATGGGTTTTACGAGATTTATGCTACACGACGCCCACGAATCATGACCACATTGAACTAAATAATATTTTAATCTGAGTCTTTTGTATATACTACCCCGAGCTAATAACGGTAATAATCCAAATTTTAATATCCCTGTTAATTGATTTTAAAATTTAGAAATCAATTAAATTAAATGTTTATGGTTAAATAATGTATTCAATACAACCCACCCAAATAAACTACTTTACAGTGTATTTAAACGTTTTAAGAGAGTTTTTTCCCGTTGTAATCATTTAATGGGTATGATACTTGAACAAATATTAATTCAGTGCATTTGTTCAGGAGAATAAAGAATGAAATTTTCCCCTTTCCCCCAGCCGCCAAAGTAATTGAATATTCAATCAAACAAAAATATTAAAAAGCTCAAAAATGAACTTACATCTTATTAAAATTTAACAGTTTCAATACAAACTCTTCAATAACAATCTAAATTATTTAAAATATTTACTTATTTAATTATAAACGTATATGAAATTACTTTTAAGAAACAAATTTAAGAAGGACGACTGCTGAATTTTGAAGATTTGTTTTTCATATAATAGTATTGAATTGGATGTATGTTTTTCCATACATTTTGAGGTAATTTTCATTCTAACAATAAACTTCTTCCTTTAAAATGAAATCCAAAGGAGTGTAAAATCATGAACTAAAATATTGAACTAAATAATATTTTAATCGGAGTCTTTTGTATATACTACCCTGAGCTAATAATCTTCTATTAATAATTTCCAGTTTAGTGAACTTAATGTGAATATTCTCCACCAACATGACACAGGTCGCATCAATTACCCTTAAACATGTATTGAAATCACCTAAATAATAATGAAATTACTCTTTTATAATCGAATATAGATTATTATAAAAACTTATTGCGTCAAATAATGACTAGAATAATCATAATGCCGGTTCCTTAGAAAATATTTTATTGGTATCCAACCTTTCGAATTATTAGTTCGAAACAAAAATAAGAAATTGGAGTGTTTTGGAACTGAGCCAACGAAAATATTGTCTACGTAGAATCTAAATCGTAAATACGCGAAAACCTTCATTAAGCCACATCGTCGAGTGTAAATAAAACTGTCCCGTGCAGTTTCCAGCTGCGGTAACCATGGCAACCAGGAAAACGATTGCTGGTGGTTCCAGTAATCCGCTCTTACACCTGACTGCTCTTTACGGTTTTTAAAAGAATTACAAAAAAAAAATTGTTTCATATCCTTTCAAGAAACATTTCCCATACTTCATCAGGGGAAATGTAATTAAGTATTTTATATAATTGCAGTTTAATTCTCGAATAGTCAGTTAATTTTGGAATGTAGCTTGCGATCTTATTGACCTAGGGGAATACCGTAGAGATTTATATATACTCAAGTAAAATTTTACCGTTTTATAAAATACAAATTATGATAATTACCGATACAATAATGATTCACTTGGTTAAACTGCATGTCACATGTTCCACGGAAAATTTAATTAACGTTCTTGAAACCTTACCGTTAATGCGCGGGATTAAACACACATGTGTTCACGTGTAAGGAGAACCTTTATTGTTAAATTAATTAATGTATTTTATGTAGCCAATATACGGAATTAGTTTGATTAATTATCATTAATACAAAAAAAACTTAGACGCCGAAAGCTCGAAAGTTATGTTTAAAAATACAACCAAACAGTAAGTAATAATTATCACCGACTGATAACTATCTATATAATAAAAAAGGGTGTATATTTGTATGTATGTATGTATTTACGTTAATTTTTATACAAATTTAAAAGCGTTAACAGAGTCCAACTTGGTACACATATTCTTAAAAACACGAGAAACGGTACTGTGGGGGGTGAGAAACCCCTAGCATAAATGTAAAGAGAATCATAATTACAAAACGTGATCATTAAGTGATAAATTTCTGCGCGCCAAGATACCATGACGTTACGGGAGAGAGAGTGAGACGAACAAAGGTAATAGTTCAATTTTTCCGTAATTAAAATAAGCAGAAATATTTGCATTAAATAAAAAGTATAATTTCATCCAGTAATACTCCATAAAGTGATACTAAAAAATAATACGAAATACTTTATGATCAATGCGGAAAATGTAAGTTAATTTTCGTGCCACATTAGTGACTCCAATATGGTGACCATTTGTTAACATTGTGAATGTAGTTAACAATTTCATCAATTTAATATTTCGTAATGTCTGAAGACCGAGGGAAAATTCTTTAGGCCTAATACTTAAGGAGTATATTTAAGTATTCAATTCGTAAAGAAAATCAGAGGAATGTTTGTTGGGATTGATGCAATGAAATTCAATGTATTTTATAGCGGTTCAATTAATACAATGTCGGTCGAAAGAATGTTCGGAACTATGAACAGTTAGATTTATGTTAAATTACTTCTTGAATACAGATTAATATGGAATTAAATACCTTTTAGGATTTATATAAATAAGTACACTGGCAACGCCGTACTACAGGCCGTACATGAAACAAACAAAAGAGCAGAAAAGACCAACAGAGACTAAACAACTTATGAAATAAGTGGCTTTATGAGTAACACATATTAGTATTGTCTTATTTTTACTGATACCTTCACCCTTTTTCTCAGCCCTTTGTCTAATCTTACGGCAGAATGTTATACCTTGTATTGTAAGCATGTTGTGCAAATAATTACTCGTAAGGAAAAATTAGAGGTTGAAAATTTCAATAACTTTTGTATTTTGTCAAATTAGAACAATTTAGCTCAAAATGTTTGAAGCTCAATTTGTATTTCCGAATTGGTGTTTACCAGATTTGTAAGTCACGATAGAGGTGAGAAAGAAAGTAAATAAATGATTTTGGTCTAGTCGAATTGAAAACATTGTGAAAGGGGGAGAACAAGGATACTGCAACCCTGACAAATTCTCCAGCAATGGTTGCTGTGTCCATCATCATTATTGTTTTTCACCTTTTCAAATTTTTTGTTTATATATGGATATCAATTTTAATAAAAGTTTGAATCAAAACTTCTAACTTTAAAACTGAATATTTGTTGTAAGTGTTGTAAGTCTGATGCCTGTTTATTAAACGTTAAAGAAAACAAAGTTCACGCAAACAATTCGGTTCGAAACACTTTTCTACTTCTTCCTTTCAAAGATAGTTTAAATTAACTTTTGAATAAATAAATTTCACCATTGCTTGAGAACTGGTGCAGAAAATCTATTTGTCAGGTTTAATGGCAGTGATTGTGGATTAAGTTTGCACACTAAGAGCCACGAAAGAAGATTAGAGAGGAACGCTTGAGTAATGTAGCTAACATGTTTCGGTTTGAGTTGAACGCTTTGTGGTCGGGTAGCTGCTTGTCAGAACACGAGATTGGTCCGACGAGTCGTGTTCAGAGAATTACGACAGCTGTCGTCCTTTATATCCATCAACTTCTAACATTTAAGTTTCACGAGACGGGAAAAGCTTCCGATTTTGTTATAATTTTATAGAAAAATATACAGAATAACTTAACATTACTCAAAATGGAAGTTGTTGGCTTTACAACATCGGAACATCTCTATTCGCATCGTGGATCTGTGAGATCTTTTTATTTGGGTATTTAAATAAATTGATTTTATATTTAACTGAAAATTATTAAACATTTATTTGCACATATAATAGCAAACTACACACTTAACACTTAGAACCTTTTACCTCCACAACTAATGTCTTTAAAATCTTTCTGAAAATAAAGGTTGCTCAAAATTATGTCGTGAATTACGATCAGTAAAATAACTGTTAAGCTCAGATTTAATCGGTAGGCAAAAGCGCACTTTTTTTTCAGGAATTTAAGTGGGGTTTGGCAAATACTTCTAGAAACTGAAAAAATACTTCCGCTGACTTAATTCACCTCGTGATATAGCTTCACGTGACATACAATAAATGGCACTCCGTTTCTTTTTACTGCTGTTTTCTCTCCTGCCGACTTACTGGTGTCTGGCGATTCCCACAGCTGGCCGCGAGGTGTAGACAGGCTGGCCGTTGGTGTTCTCAGCGTTGCGCAGCAGTAAACAGCGAGTAGAACTGGCCAAATGCAGCGATAAATAAGCACGTCCCACTGCAGCAGTCCGCTGCCTGGAAATCTCTCGTACTTAAAAAGGTTACATATGAAACAGAATTGTTTCTAAGTGCTGACAAGTATTAAAAATCTTCAAAGTCCAGAAAAAGGATGAATTTTTTCAAAGTCCAAATATTTGGAGTTAGAGTGGCGTGAAGTAGCTTCCATGAAAACGCAAACACAACTGGATATTTTTGCCCTTCTTTAATTTATATTTAGAGTAACAGGCTACATGAGGGTAATCCACGTGGTGGCAACTGCCCTTTAATACCATAGGAAGGGATTTGAAAGCAGGGATGCGGAAAGTTAGAGAAATGTAGCCAACGGTCCCCGGACTGTCGTTTAAGGATCTTACCCTGCGTTCACCTAAAAGTGATACAGCTCAAACCCTAGAAAACCTGCATCATGCAGGTCGGGTATTTGGTACTTTTTCCATGCCGTTCCGATAGCTGGAGAGTGGTTTGCTGTGGGGACGCAGCATATTGTACAGTTCACCTTTTATAGTTTTGCAGCGGAAGTTCCAGAAGTTTATCTGTGCGCACGGCAATCAAAAATTCACAATCGAGTCCCAGCAATTATCCCTTCCCGTTATTCTAAGTATTAAATATCTTCGTCGTACTTTTTACACATCAGTACTTTTATAGACAGTTTCCAAGTTTCTACAATGAAACTAAACAATTAATTAACTGAATACTATTATAATAAAATTAACACGTCAACAAATTATTTTAAATTACAAGCACAACTATTTAATTATAAACTAATTAATCAAATTGTTTGAAGGAATGTAGAAGCATATAACTGCTTACAATTCCCTAAGATGGCTTCGAAAATTAACTCTCTTCATTCTTATAAATTAAATAATAATTAAAATATTCAAAGAAAAGTACATATATATTGTGGTAATTAAAAGGCAATTAGTAATTAATAATTTTAAAAAATTGGACTCGAATTGTTAGCGGCAGAAACACACAAGTTACACACAAGAATGGGAAATAATGCACAGGTTCAAGGTATTGTATGCCGTTGGCTCGCTGGAGGTAATGTGTAGTCCAGTCTTTGTAGAAATTGAGCAGAATAAAGTTGTTGTTGAATTATAACAAGGAGTCCTTGTTGAAATACTGCTGCGTAAAGTTGTCACGTAAAGCAGAGTGGAGCAGTCATCGAGATATTGCAGTGTAAAGATTGCAGAGTAAAGCAGTCATCGATACATAACCAACTTTTGTCAAGCCAACAGTGATGTTTAGAGTCAGTGTAAAGAATGGCCTGTTATGGAGTGTAATTCGTGTGTAAGTGTTTTGAACGAGCCCAAAATTGCCCTGGTACCAGAAAATGTAAGCCACATATTCACTAAATTCTTATTTGAAAACCTTTAATTAAAGGTAATTATCGTCAGATTTCGGGTTTTCGAATATCGTTAACATTTTTATGTTTGCATTAAAAATAATACTTTGAAGTCGATAATAGCTTCATAGATAATTTGATTGTTAAAATATTTTCTTTATTTAAAGGCCCAGTAAAGACCCTGAGAGTGAGAGAGAGTAATTTTGATTGTAAAACACTAATAAATAATGTAAATGGAAAGTTAATTACGTGATAATTATTGTAAAATTCAATGGATAACTATTTGTAAATTTAAATATTTTTGAAATAAATAAATTAATTTGTTTGTTCATTTAAAAATTATTATTTATTATTAAATATCCTATCATTTAAAATGTAAATTATATAAATTGATGCATTAACGTTTTATTTAATTGACTATCCTTGTAATCACTACAATATATATATATATATATATATATATATATATATATATATTGATAGAATTTAATTCGATTTCAAACTATATATATATATATAAATAATTCAATTTAAAACTTTTCTTTGAATATTTTAATTATGTTATATTATATTCAAAGAAAAGTATATATATATAGTAATTAATTTAATTCAATTTCAAACTTTTCTTTGATTTTTTAAAATTATATAGAAATATATATTAAATATAATAATTAAAATATTCAAAAAAGTTATATATATAATTTAAAAAATCAAATAATTACAATTTTCAAATTATTGAATATATATATATATATATATATATATATATATATATATATATATGGAGAGAGAGAGAGAGAGAGAGAGAGAGAGAGAGACATCTAAATAATATTATTAAATAGTTAGGATTTATTCGAATCGTATGTGAATTTATATACTTCAAACACGAATTCTTAAAGGCTTGAGGGCAGCGAATATGGCGTGCATTTTTGATATCCACTCACGACGGGACATTCCAGCAGATAATTCTCTCCCCGCAAGCTGGAGCACGTTGCGGCATTTTCGTGTCTCGTAAAACAGGGAACAAACCTTGGGTGCTATACCCAACCTGGTCGGCTTTATTGCTCTCGACGACGGCATTGTTCCCTGTCACGACTCCACTGCTTTGCAATCGTATCCCACTTTACGGCGCCCTTCACTTTTAAATGAAGACATTTTATTAAAAGAAGATGAATGCTACCGTGCTAAATAAAAAAACAAAAAATTTACGTCTTCCGAATCGTAAACATAGGTGCAGCTACAAATCTCATAAAACTAGTTCCGTTATGAAGTAATAAAAGAACGGAGTTACACTGCCCGTGTGAAAGATTTATTGTAAAAAGTTTTATAACAAGGAACACGGTTTTATTCGTTGTGTAATAATATACGCAACTAGGCTCGTAAGTATTTTTGCGTAAGTCGTTTAATATTGAACGAAATTACTCTGTCATTTAGTTCTGATGATATGTACGCTAAAAGTATTCATAATAATTGTATTTATATATATATATATATATATATATATATATTGTAATAATTATATAATAGCGGTACTATATTTAAACAAACAATTATTATTTATTAAAACACAAATTTACAATTACACAAATCTGATGAAATTTTATAAAATCAAAACAATTTTATTTACCTTGAATACATTTGATAAATTAGACTCGGTACCCCAGGGTCTTTACTGGGTTGATACGGAAACGGAACACAAATTTTACAATTAAACAAAACAGTTAAAATAAATGAAAAACGAAATGAAATGAGTGAAACAAATTAAACGAATGAAACAAATGAAAGGAAATCTGACTTTTTACCCTTTTTTAACAATTTACAATTATTAATTCAGAAAAATAAACTTACACGCTCTCTGGTCCACACACTCACTTCATACAGGCTTAAAAGGCACCAGGTTGTGCTCACACTCAGCTTTCACAGCCACCTCCTCTTGACGACGTGACCCTCACGATGAATTCAACCAACTCTGCATCCGATGATCTCTCCTGAATGCAAACTCCCAACTGTTCATAACATTGTTTCGGCCACTTTAACTTGGCCTTGCGGACCTGCACCAACACTCTCCCCGCTTACACGTCCGTCTCCCGTCCCTCACGAAAATGATAATGACGCTCCTCAACTGTCCAACTGCCCTCTTATTTATATCATGGCTCCAGAATCTTACCTTGTTTTCACAGGTTTTTTTTGCATTTCCACGTTCGCCCAAACAAACACCATCTGTTGACGTTCTTCCGCTCCGAGAGCCACTCAATCAATTAAATTAAACGTTTCCTTTTAATATAATTACATCGTCCAAACAACCTTCTGTCATTTTATGCCATTAGGATTCCGTCGTCCAGATGTCGGTCACACTATTAGCCCTAATTATAGTCCTTTACTTCTCTAAAAGTCACTTATCCATCATTTTATCATTATCTTTTATATGTACAAACCACTCAAGGATCCCCAGTCTGAGTTTGTAAACAAATCTGATAAAAATAAGAACAGAATTCAAGTCCTTCTTTACGGGTTATTGCAATATATATATATATATATATATATATATATATAATCTTTTTTATATATACCGAGTGTTTCTAGGCTGCAGGTCAATATATAGTGATAATATCATTCGAAATTAAATTCAAATATTTAGGTGAACGTATGTTCTATACCGCAAGATTAAAGAGAACGTATTATTTTAAAATTTATTCAGCTTCATGTAATACAGAATTCACAAAACATAAAAAAAATCCGGCGACCATATCAATACGTTGTTTTTTAAAATTGAAACCTGGGATGTACTGTTCGTTGATGATAATCCGGTCGTTCTCGTGTGAAAGTCAATAAAATCATCATGTTTGCTAGTCAATAATTTCATTCTATATATCTCAACTTTCATCCATACAAACAAATAATTATCAGCACCGTGTACTAATATTAACAAAAAATCAACAGTCCCTGGTTGTCACACCTGAAATATTCAGGTTTTTTATTTTGTATTCCACAGCGTCTGGTAATGTTCTACGACGTGATCCTTGCAGAAAAGAAACACACATAAGCCTTGGGTATGCCACAACATATTACACGCCAGTTATCTTCAATTTTCACAATAAAAAATTGTTGTTAGAAGTACAATGTTTAGTTGTTTATCAACTGGTAGTTTATAGTACATCTTGTGTTCTCTAATCCTGGTTTTTCATCTGCAAGTATCATTCCAGAAGATATTATGAAATTATTCACATTAAATTAAATAAATATGCCATTAACGTTCATAGTGATACAAGATGACTCAGCAGTATCTATGACAATATTTTTGCCAATTTTATTTAGTTTTAACATCTCTTTTACGTTCTACTCTAATTTTCACCTGATAAGGCCCACGAAACGTGAAGGAAACGACGTGTATGATTTTTTCAATTTGTAATGTATATATACATATATTTATATTTCAAAATTAGATTCTTCTACAATTTATTTAATTATAACATTTATATTTAACGTATTAATATTTTCAAGGTTGGAACAAAAGTTGTTATTCATCAGAACGGTATAGGAAATTAATAAAACCAGAACGATACCAGGGACAATTCTTTGGCAACATAATATATTAATTGTAGTAAACAATTTGAAGAAAACAAAGTCACCACATTGCGGTGCCATTAATATTATAATCAAATTTATAATCAATTTATATAATCAATTTATCTAACTATTGATGATTTGGAAAATTAAGTAATTGTCAACCAGTTAAATTTTAATACAATTACCATTTATATTAATTAGATTTTATACAAATACTTTTTACATAGATACCACAGTTTTATCGAAATTCTTTAGACCTTCAGGGTCGTTTATCAGTCCTCTAACAGTAATGGTAACCCGAAATGATATAACCAAATTAAAAATATTTAATTAAAATTAAATTAGTATTACTAACATAAGAAAAATCTATAGAAATCTGACGGTACGGAATTTTATACTAGGTTTAAAATTAAATTTTGGTACATACCAGACATCAGAGCAGCACTCGTATAACACTAATTATTCTATTGTCTTTAACCTGTTCCTTCACTTACGCTTTACCCTTTCACTTAAATTTCCTCGTACTTATAATCAAATTGTTTTATAGCTTTCTTTTAAACTTTATTTTTACTGCCTTCTAATTTTACTTCTCTTAAACCCCGTCGTATTAATTGTCTTCTACCATCGTACTTACTTCAGTTTCATGTTTCATAACATTGTGCACACTACTTCAACTTCGATAACAACTGGCACACCACAAACCCGACTGCATAAACTTCAAATTAAATGACATGAGAATTGTTCGGATCCATTTCGACCAACCTCGGACATCGCTTATTAGTGACTCTCCGTTTAGTACTTATGGCAGACTTAAAATGATCGCTACCGGTCAGCTCCCCTTACAGACTCTAAACAAACTTCTCCGTTCTAGCTTGTATCGCAGACTTAACTCAACTCTCGTCAAAGCTTTCAATCTCAAAAGCGCCACCGACAACAATACCGTCTGAAAACTTCACATTCTCATGGAACGTTGACTGTTGCCTACAATACCTGGGCCACAATATTACGCTGACAATACAAATTTTAAATAAATTATAAGACCCTTTCATTTTATTATATATATTAGTGGTCACTACAATATATACATAGAGAGAGAGAGAGTTGTTCTTACAATATGTCGAATTGTGCAGAGGGTTACCGTAATCTTCAAACAAAAGCGTGCGGCATTGCTGAACATGGTGACACATTTGTAAAGATTAGTCAGGCCACCTACTCAATAGTGGCGTAATTCAGTAATGGCCAAATACATATATTCTCAAACGCCTGAAAACATCCCATCTACAAGAAAGACTTCTATGTACTGTCCTTCGCAAACAACTTTACCGCACAATGTCAAAAGTTTACGGTTCGTTAAAAACCATAATTCTTTCTCCCTGCTTCAAAAACGTGTTTTTTTCTTCTTCAGATTTTATCACATTCCTGTCGCGTCATCCTAAACCAAGTGAATGCCTGACCAGTTACATGAAATTTCGCCGGAGTCCCATTCAAATGAATATTGCGACGGACTCTCAAGATTAAATTATCCATTTGACTAAATATACTGGTGTTTAATATATATTATATCAACTCACTTATAAATAACCGATAACGAAAATAGCATGTATGGAAAACTGACTTTATATTCAGATTTTTTCTATTTTTTAAATATAAATGTAAATATATACTCGTCGCGTTAACTTAAGTGCATTGTATCTCCTTGTAATTTTATACTTATATTAGCTCTCTTCAAAAAACATTTTACTGTATAAATGTTAATATTACACTTCAATAAAATATTATTCTTGTGCATTCTTTTGTTCGAGCTTTTGAATTCGTGTATCAACCTCGCCCCTGGCACCGTGGCCAATCTCCTTTTCCTTCGATCTGCAAGTGCCAAAAGCAGATGGAAATGGCTGTTCAGCGTTGCAAATTGGAATGCGGTCGCAGTCTGAGGACAGGCCATTTGTCTTTATCGGGCGAGAACCTGGCGGCGCAATAAATGCTAAACGCCACTGTTCCCCGACACGTTAACCACTCCCAAAATAACCGAAACAAATGCTTCCAGCGCAAACTGCTTGACCCAAATAACAATCTTAAGTTTAAAAAAAATGTATTCAACAAAAACTGAGACAATTTATCGTTATGTTCGTACTCAAATATTTCTGTTGCTTAAAAATCCTGATTTCTACGATTATTCAGTTACTTCAACCATAACTATCATTGGCATCCCTATATGCCGATTAATTAAAGAACGTAATTTAAGATTAAAAGAATAAAGAACACTCATTCAATAAACTTATCAACAGGATCAATTTCTGTAACTAATCTTTTCATTATTCTAATTGGGCGTTGTGGGTCGATTTTACTCATGTTGGCGTTCTTCGGCTGATGGTCCAGAGAATTTTCTTAATAGTCAGCCTTTTTTTAGTATAATGTTTAATATTCATGAGTTGTTTCTTCCGTTTTGATATTTTTACCTCTTTCTCTTTATATTAAAACAATAAATTTTTCGTTGTTTGATCATTATTTTGTAAAATTTTAGGTTGAATTAAAGAAAGACCATACCGTAACTATAATAAACAATAAATATGAGTATTACAGAATTGAAAAAAAAAACACTATATATTCAAGTTCCAAACAATTCATCAGTATAAGACATTATACTAGAAAAAGTCTGGCTATTAAGAAAATTATCTGGACCATCAGTCAAAGAACACCGACATGGGAAAGAGGTAAAAATATCAAAACGGAAGGAACTTTTCATAACAATAAACCTTAACTGATTTAGTGAAGAAATTAAAAACTATTTTCAAGAAAACGAGGTTTAAAATCATTACTGAAGACATATAGGCTTTATTCTGGCAAATAAATGTACGTCAAGTTGTCTTTATTGTACCTCATCTATACGTAAAACGAAACGTTCCAGGCATTATTTAGATATCAATTAAATAAAATTTTGTAATTAAATTTAATCGACTTTTTTTTTTTTGACAAATCGAAACATTCATCTCTTTAAATAAACAGCACTTCCCACATTAATGAGTAACGTGTACAATTTAATCTTCCTCATCTTATAAATTACTACAATATTTTAACTATATCATTACATTCCTTATCGTATTGAACTTGCATGTTCTTTATATTCACATATTTTTCCTCCTTGGAATCTTATTTTTTAATTTTACAAGTCGAAGAATTGATGCCCCAACAACTGCTTTCGTTTTAATTAATCAATATTAAAAAAGTGTGTACTATTTAGACACGTATAAAACCGATTTAATTAGACTTATTTCATTTTCCAAAGCACAACAACACAATATTTAAGTTACAAGTAACTCATGTGTATTATTTAGAGTTTAAGTTCCCGCTGATCCATTGGATCCACTTGACCCATAAATGAGTTGACTTAAAGGTGTAGCAATAAGCACAATGTTCAAAGAATATTCAATAAGTCTAAACATTTTCTTGGATGCTATTTGCAGCAGAAAGATGTAACTTCTGTTTCTTCGCAACAATATCCACGTAGATCTACAAAATGTAATGGTTGAAGAAAACTCATCAGAATACGTCGTTCTTTCCTGGATATTATTTCGTTGATGTACCTTGTACTATCATTTAATTTAATGCATTGTTAATTATTTTACGATTACATTTCATTAAATAGTATTTATTTAATCATATTTGAGACAATTCTTATATAAGGCAGACACAACCTGTAACCATGGTATCTTACAGTCATGTTTCTGACTACAAAAGAGTGTTTTACAGAACAGACATTTTGTGACTGGACAATTTATAGACTTGCGTAACCAAATAGAATCCAAAGTATGTCCCTTTAATATTTGCCTTTTCATATCGAAAATGATTTTTTCTTTGAAATATTTCATTCTAAAATAAATTTAAAAAATGCCTGTGGTGAGTAATGAACATGCATAAATGTGGGCATCCCAATCTACCATGCAGTTACACTAACAGCCGTTGACATTTAAATTAATAGAACTTCATAAATTGCCCAGTCAGACTCGAAAATCACCAGTTTTTTATGGTCCACACAGATTTGTAATTTACTATTTCCGGATAATTATGATACATATCTTTATATTAAGAAATAAAAAAGCAAATAAATGTCATAATTGTGAAACTGCACGAAAATTGCATCTCTCGTTAGATATATTGCAATTCAGCGATTTATCGATGTTTTTTTATGGCGAAAACTGTCAAATGCGCTCGTTGCATTCAAAGGGAGCTCAGTGTTATTTTACGGAAGTGTTATTCCGTCCTCTTTAATACGCGTTTACACGAAATGTTGTCGACATTTTTTGTCAGCAAAAATATTGAGCAACAAATGTTTGCAGCAAGACCCGTCAACATTGTTTCCAAAAATGTTGACAACACAGTCTATGGGAAATGTTGACAACACGAAAAAATTGTCAACAAATTCTCTAGAATAATTCTAAATGTTGTCAACATTTGGTGACAACATTGTTGTTACTGTAAACGCGACTTTAGATCACATTGTTGTAATTCCTGCACAAGCTGCATTAAGGTGATATGTTTCGCCCTGCCGTGTTCCCTGCGCCCTGCTTTTGTGGTATTTCCAGTTCTTTAGCCGCCGCCGCAGTTCCGGTTGATTTCGGTTCGACACAAATCATACTGTGAGCGTGCGTTCCCTGCTTTCCTTTGAAGTTGGCGGTGACCACTTGCATTTCCATTGCACAGACGACCTACTTGCTTGTGTAAACAGTTTGCACTACGCACTAATTGAATCGACAGTAGTTTGTACGAAATTCACGTTACATAGTCATCACGATTCTCGTAACGCGGTATACAAACGATCGCAAAGTCTCTCACTTTAAACCTAACAAAGTGGAAAATTTTTCTATTAAATTTTAATTTTTCCAGTGTAAATACATTTGTTGTGTTTAATACCTGTTTATCTAATGAGTCGCAGAAATCTTTGAATTGTCTTTAAGTAGGTTAAGTGAGGATGACAATAATTATATATACACAACAAATAAAGTGAATGGAAAAATATTTTACTAATCCCCTGACTAAAAAATCATTCACACTCTGGAGATAGCGGAATTATTTAAGTGTGCTCCGGGTAAGTATAATCTATCACGCGGCAGTGTCGAAGAAGCTGTTTCCTATTTCACTTTCACGCAACCGTTGACTAATAAAATCATTACTCGTTTTAAACTCTGACTGTGAATAGCATGTTAACAAAATGTTTGAAATTAGAACTAAATATACTTTTTTTTTCAAGAGTCTTAGACCTTTAGTAGTTTTGTAGGTATGTCCGTTAAAAATAAAAATGTTCGTTGTCCCCTAACTTGTGACACATCATTTTGAATTTTCTTTCATTTATGCAGCATTAGATAATAATTTGAGAACCCATTACCTTGTTAAAAAGTTTATTTTATAGTTTCTCACTTTGCCTATATTTATTTTCTTACGAACATTTTGTTTCTTCTTATTTTGAATTATTTCAATATCAAACTGCTTTAAATCATTTTCACTCACACTTTTACCAATGATATTGTTGCGAAGAAACAGAAGTTACATCTTTCAGCTGTAAATAGCATCCAAGAAAATTATTTCCCTGATTCTTCTTAGGTATCCCACGCAGCTGCTGTTTCATCTTCTGATTCAACAGGCAATTCCCCCCTTTTTTTATTTTTGGAGGGGACAAACATTTACAAGCTTTATCCTTATCCGAAGGAAAAATCCACTTTTTTAAAATCAAGCCATTAGATTCTCAGCAATTTTTAGCTGTATAGAGTTTATTTTTTCCCAAAAAATCTTGGACACTTATCTTTTCTTATAGAAACACTATTTTCAATTTTTCAGTAAGGATAACTGTAAATATAAGATCAACGGTTCGGCACAGGCGAGTGATGTTTCGAGCAAAAAGATAAATCAGACATTATTCTCCGTAAACAGATTTATGATGTTAGATGATTTTAATTGTCACTCTTAAAGCTTTAAGTATGGGTGAACATTTGTTTGAAACCAATCAACAAATTTGGGTCCCTCAACCCTGCCAGACTTATTTGAATTGTACCAGCTACCATCTTTCTATATGTCCGCTTTGTGACTATGCACGGTGGCAGATCCCGAAAAAATTAAAAATCTTTCTCAAGCTTGGAGCTTGAATACAAATTTTTTTATAAATATACTTATAAAAATTTAACTAAATCTGTTGAGTAGAAATATAGGTGCACAAGTATTTTACAAATACATAAGTCAGATTATGTATGAGAAACATTAAAAAAAATCTGTTTAGTTTACTGAGGTAACCAAAGTTATTACCATATTTAAAAATGGTATTTTTGTTATAAACTTACCTATAACTCTGAAATATCAAGAATAAACAAAATTACGTAGAATGTCTTAAGTACGGACGCTTGACGGTGCAGAATTAAAATCGAATGAAAAAGGGTACCACTACATCAGGACTTACATTTTTGATTGGTTTTAAAAATACATGAACCTAATTCATGAACCGTATGATAATATTTCTAAAAACTAGATTGTGAGATTTTCTTCTGGTGATAAGGTATTATTATATATTATATATTTAAATGTAATATTTGTTAGTACGTTATGCATATCACACGCAAAACTCTCCATAATAATATTCCAAAAATAGTGTATGTTAATAAAATTTCCCTAAACAGTAATAATTCATTAATACTTAGACAATAAACGCAGAAATTCGAATTCTAGCTACTTAGATATTATTACAAAATCTTTTAGAATAGTAACATTAATTTACAACTCTAATCGCTGGTTGTTAGGTCTTATTGCACCAAATATCGAGAAACCTTGTGTTTGGGAACTTCTCCGCAGCATTCATAACAACTTTCCACTCACTTCATGTCAACACTTCTCGTCGCCTGAGAATGATGGATTAAGGAATTTTGTTCAATATTTGACGTACCTTCTACACGATGTGGGTGGACGCACTGTCATAGCTTGACATCGTGCGTACGTTGACTTCATTTGAAGTCGACGACCGCAGGGACAATGCAAACATGGGGCTGATGGACCTGCAGCACACCCTGTCACATAAGCTATGGAAACCTCTCAGTTCTAATAGTACAATACTTGAAAAAGTAGTCCAGAAGCAAATTCATACGGTACACATCAAATAGCGCGTAATTTATTCGTTTAACACCTTCATATTTCTGATTAAATTGATATACAATTTTTTAAACAATAAAGATCAAATATCCAGATTAAGGTATTGATATGGTACCTCATTTTCTGTAACATGTAAATGCTTATATTTTCAATAAAACACAAAGTAGGACTGAACTGCAGGAAAGTGAAATGTATAATTTTTTATTAATTTATATATTTGTGTGTGTGACATTGTCAAATTAATTAACTAATTTGGAAAGTAAATAAGGATAGAGAGTGCCTGACCTACCCTTAAATCGAAAGTTAGCATTGCGAGGATAGGAAGATATAATTTAAAAATTTCAAGGGCCTGGTCCCCCTTCCTCAGGAAATTTGGAGTGAAAAATGTGACAGTAGGCACGTGGTGTTCAGTCCAACTATACTGAGTAAGGGGATTTAGGTCCTTGAACATTTCTCGTTAATGCTTCCCAGCCTGGTGCAACCGACTTTTGATTTCATGTAGGTCAACCACTCTTCAATCCATCTTTCTATCCAAATTAATATATGTATATATGGACTGGAAACAGAGAAATGCATCTGTATATTTGTTCTGTATTGTATAAGCATGGGTATATCACTTTAATCAGAAATATAAAGCGTTTTTGCTCTTACTAATATATCCTCATAAGTTTTAAATGTTTACTAGTTTTACTGTCACAGGTATAAAACATCAAATAATTCAAGTTTGAATGAAAAAAATTATGTCTGATTGAACATAACACATAAGAAAGATAGCCAATTACCAATAAATACCACACAAAGTTTCTTGGAACCTTGTTCCTTTAGTCAGGTGCTAAGCACATCCTAGAGAAACACAACTGCACCTGATGAAAGGAACAAGGATCCCAGAAACGTTGTGTGGTATTTATATTAACCTTTTTGTCTGAATTGGCTATCATTCTTATTCAAATAAAGTTTGAAATTTTAAATAAACTATAATCAACAATTTCATGTATGAATAGGTTATTACCTTAATATCCTGTTCCTTGTTAATTTAAATTTGCAACTGAAAAACTCTAAGTTTCAGATTTAGCTTTATATTCATTAATTATTTAGTTCCCTGGTGCATATAATAGGATAATTAAAAAAATAATAAGTGCAAAATATATGGCTTATAACCAATGGCTAAATAACATCAGAAATGAGAAATTATATTACACAAACAATTAAATAAATATCCCAAAGAAATAAAATGTATGACAATAATCTAATCACAATTTTAATTTTAGGCTTCCTTTTTTTAATTTATTGTCCATCTTCACAAGTATTTATATTACAATATCTTGTGCATGCTTTTTGGGATTAGGACTGAAAGAAAAACAAAATAGGCAATAACATTTATTTATGGAACCATTTAATTAATTTTAGGAAACACACAATCATCACTTTTATATGGAATGCAATTAATAATCTATTTCTGGTTTACTATCCTGATAAAATTGGAAAAGTATTTTACAACTTTTCAACAATTTAAATAAATAATTTTCTGCTGTTTTCGATATGTGGATTAAGTGTCATATTCTGAAGTAGTATTTATTTGACTGAAACTAGAACAGGGGTTTAAATAGTTTCTTGAATTTTGTTCTCGGTACACTGTATGGATCTTCTAGGATGTATGCCCATAAAGTATCAGGATTATAGTGGCATTTATGTTCTTTGCTGTTAAAAGGGCAAGTTTAGGTATTTAATTGCATGATATTTCAAGATATTAAAATTATATATTAACATTTTAATGGGTATTTACTTTTATTATTATACAGATTGTCTAAATCATTTTTATGAGATGTAGACCAGGTCAAATAAACAGTTTGACCCTTTAATCTCAGGTGACTGACAATCATCATTTAGGTGCTTCAAGATTTCTATAAACAACTTAGTTTACCACATGTCTAGTGCTGCACTCATATGTGACATTGGTTGAACTGCTCTGTTCTCAACATGTTGCCCTAAATCTCAAGGCTGACTCCACAGATGAATCTGTTGGCCTAAAATAATAATTTCTGTACTATAAGTTAAGTTTATCACACAACTCTCATTTCACTTGCAATTATATGTTCAAATGTCTCCAAAATGCTTTTTTTCCCACTGAATCCATGACACAAAATATTTATCAATAATCTCCGTAATAATAACTTTTCCTAAATGTGATGTATCTGATAAATGATTTATTATTTCTAGTTGATAATAATTTAGCATCATTTCTGATTCCATTTTGCTTGAAAGCCCTGTTTTATGGTCTTGTTTTTTCTGGCCTGACTTCATGTTTATTTTGGGTTATTGTTCATATCTCTTCTCTTTCAGTGCCTTGCAACAATCAGAAAAGCTTGGAAATTGGAATGTACTTACATTTTATCAAAGAATATATGTTTTGTATCTTATACTAATATAGGTTATAGTTTAAATCATGAATTTTGTATTTGAAGTAAATTCAAAGTACTAATCGAACCAAAATTATTTCAGGTGCAATCGATTCCTTTCAATATGCATAGCATATTTAGTTTAAGAATAAGGAAACTGTTCATGTTATACCATTTATTTACATTACTACACTTACTTTTGTATTAATAATGTACTAAACACTGTGTGTTGTGTGCTTCTTTGCTGTAATATTCAACTTTCTTAGAAAAAAGTGTAAAGATTGAATAATATAAATCATCTTCTCATCAGATTTCCCAACTTACAAATGTTTTCTTAAAGGAATATTAATATTTAATTCACTTAATTATGTATAATTATGTAAAATCAGAATCTTCCTTATCAACCAGAAACACTGACAGTTTTATAAATCTTATCTATGATGCAAATTATTCTGGGATAATGCATTCTTAACTTATGTCATCTTTCGCAACTGAGTTTTCTTTGTTGCAAACATACTTGGGGGAATCTTACTGCATAAAAAACAAAACACTTTCCCTTCATATATTTCCTTACATAATTCAATATTAAATGTTTAATTTAGGAATGCACTAGTTGTTATCAGACTGACTTTTGTAAATTCTTTCCTATTAAACAACCTTAGTACCACCAGTAAACTCAGAAATACATCTCAGGGTGGCTCATTTGGCTTTTAAATAACATTTCAACATGAAATTATATAGGCACTACAGCTACAAGTTTGTTAATACATGGAAATATTCTCCGTTCAAATGAGAACATAATGAAAATTTACTTTAATCATGATAAATTGTACATTATGTAAGAATTTTCAAGACCCTAGATAGATCAATCATTGAAATCATATTCAAGTACTTCAATAATGAAGAACAACTTCATAGATGGTCCTAAACATCTCCCTTTATGTTTACATTCTTTAGAAAATCATTTGTAAAATAATGAACAATTTTATATTAGTAATAATTTATTTAATTATTAATGGCCAGGTAAGTAAAAATGTAAAAATAATTTTTTATGAAAAATTACAATGTCTTTATATATAAAAATTTATTATATAAACTTAGATGTTTCATGATAAAAATTAGGACCTCTTCATGTAATGACAATAAATAGTTAGGAGAACTTACTAAATCATAAATCGTCTGTGTTTTTATGTGATGTTGTAGAACATACAAATATTCTGTATAAATCTTATGCCATAAAAGTAATGAACAACAAAAGACTTATACTTGATGTTCACTTTTTGGAGTGTTTGCCAACAGGTACTCTGCAGAGTCATATTGAAATAAAATAATAGTCCAAATAGAATCGCCAAATACAGGTAGGCTTGTTAAAATATTGAAGAGTATAAAAACAGACAATTACAAGAGGCCGACACAAAATGGTTTAATCAGTAATAAAGTTTAAAATAGTAATATTATGAAATATTACTTGTAATTTACACATTCCTGTTTTTGTTTTGATATGTAAGCTTATAACATTAAAGTTTCTACTGTTTTGTGGAGAATGAATATGAGAATTTAACAAATAGCATATTTATGATGCAGAAACAAACTGTATAAAGAAAAATTTGAATGGATTATATTTGGATTTAATTGATGTGGATCATATTTAATAAACTACACTAACTACCAAAGTAGTTACAATATGATTAAAATGTAAACAGGGTAATGGATCAATAATAATACTTAAATTTTGTGGAAGATTTATGCTGTCAATGAACAACTCATAAATTTATTAATCACACACCAAGATACAGGAAGAAGAATTAAACAAGGAAAAGTAAATGTTATCTCAAATAAAATAAGTTATCAGCAGAACAAATATTGTCTTAAAATTGATTAAACTTTTGTGCTGCATAGGGAAGAAAATATATGTGAAAATAAGCTTATCACAAGCTGAAGAAGGTCTTTTGATTGTATTTAATAATGCCTTGTATTGTTTCATGCAACAATAGCACAGGATGAGAATTGGTTCATATCCAATCATTGATTTTGTAAGCAAAGTAAAGTTTTAAGTGTTGCTAATATTTAGATTTCAGTATCTCTGTTTAATACTTTATCTCAAAGGCAGATCTTATGGCATTTAAATATTTTAAATTAAATTAAGGTACATCTCAAAACTTTATTCATTCCAGCCATTGGAAATTTAATTAAAAAAACATTAGCCAACATGAATGACATACTCAGTTTCCATCTCATCAGATTACATTTAAATATAGATAGATTTAAAGCATGTTTATTCATTAAAAATGAAAATGAAAGTCAGTTTAACTTAGAAAAAGTAGTAGCTACAGATAAATATCAATATTGATCAGAAAACACAAGTCCTCAATTTAATTAAACTTAAAAACCATTGTAATAATTTAAAATTATACATTGAAACTTTATTAAAGTTGGTTTCATAATAAATTGTTTGAAATAATACTGGTGACATTTATCATGTGTTTCATTCCAAGGAAAGGTCCCCCCCCCCAACTAGTTACAAATACCTCAGAACCATAAACTGTACCATTGCAGCTCATATAAAGCAGTGTAGAAATGAATAATATGAAGAATAGCCAAATACAGACAAAAAAAAGTTATAATATAAATACCACACAATGTTTCTGGAAGCCTTGTTCCTTTCATCAGGTGCAGAGAAAACATAAGAGCCTAGAGAAAAATGACTGTACAAGTCAGAAAAACTGTGTGATATTTATATTATAACACTTCTTTTGTCTGTATTTGGCTACCTTTCTTATTGTTAATTTTAAATCAGACATAATTTTTTCATTTTAGAATAGAAATGAGTTATATTGATTGTGCAACAGTCAAACCTAGTGTTTGACTTTAATATAATGTAAATGAATGATAATCTGAAGTTATATGTATAATTATTTTGAGATAAGTACTAAATGTAATGTATATATATATAACACAACTCCACCTGAGAAAGGTTCCGTATACAGTTTAACCTTACTTCTGTATGTCCATGAAATATGTATGAGTGGTTATGTAGCAGTAGGTCACAAAGTATTGTTTAATTTTAAGTAGTGTCATAAAATGAGCTAAAACATTAATGCAATTGGGAAGTGCAATAATAAAGTTAAGCTTAATTAGCTTCTTTCCTGTAGGACTAAATCCTCTCTGCTGAATAATAACTTGAGCTATTAATTTTATTTATGTAAGAAAAAATAATGGGTAATAAGAGAAAAATAAATTGCAGCAGCAGTGAATTTAGTGTAGGAAACTTATCTCTGTAATGTAAGTAAATTTAATTTAAAATTAAAATTCAATTTTAAATAGAGGTACTACTCGTGAAACTATAAATATTATTCATGTTTGGATGAGATATAAAAAATGGTTTTGTTTAATATTTCAATTATAATTAAAATGAAAAAATTTATGTCTGGTTGAAAATAATGAATAGTTGTGTCACTCTAGGCTCTTCTTCACACCTGAGGAAAGAGACAAAGATCCCAGAAACATTGTGTAGTAATTAAATTATCACTTTTTTTATCTGATTTGGCTATCTTTCCTATTCATCAATTATAATTACTTTAACTTTTCTACTTAATAAATACTATGCAGTGAAATACTTCAGTGACAGCTTAAACATGTAATAGTAATACACAAATTCTCCAAGAGTAATGCTGATGATTTACAGAATTAATACTCCATTCCAGTGTTGCTATAGTTTTCTCTAAAATCTTTGTGCGGTATGCACATCAAATTTTCTGTGAACTTCCAAAAATATTTGGGAGTAACATGTCATGTTACTTCAAGAACATCATCAATGCTGTTTGTGATTAATAATACTCATACATAATAAGAGAGCGAGGAATTTCCTGGTGTAAATTTTGATTGAAATCTGAAAACACAATAGTTATTAACTTTAAAACAAGTAAACACAATTAATCTAGTAAAGATGTCATGCAAATGTTGTGTAATAATAAATATTTAACTTAATTCATATCAGTAGTCTATTGACAGAAAATTCATATGTGAAATTTTAATACTAGAACCACAAACACCAAATACAAAAAGCCTCTTGAGTCTTCAAACAGTTGAAGAATGGATTAAACAATGATGTTTTATTGACAAAAATGCCCCATATTCATTTAATAAGTAGAATAGTTCAATCTGCAAACTATTCCTTCTGACTAGACAATTCACATGAATATGGCAGTTAGGCTTTATGTCATAAAAATCATCAGCATTTATTAATATACTGATCATGTTGTAAATTTGAGAGACTTTTTAAAAACTTCTACAAACATGGAAAGATTATATTTTATATTATAGTATTGCTATTTACATAATTCCCAAAACACACAAAACATTAAAAGATAATAAAACAAATTTAAAAACTATTTAACAAATTTTTCCTTAATGATTCACATTTGAGAAATGTATGGATAATTAAAATTATATGAAAAAATATTTTATTTCTAAAGTACAATAAATAATATTCCTAGATATTATTATAATTTCTATAATGTAACTCATTAGGCAGCTGTCAAGGGAATACTAGTGTCCATACGTGTTTTGACAGTTAAGTAAAGTTATCGGAAGCCAGAACAAGAGTTATCAATACTTTTGAGTGAGTTTTTGAGATGTAATTGGCTATTGATAGTATCAGGAAAGTTCCAAATTTTATGTAAACAAAAAATTATAAGAGCTGGATGTATTCTCATCATTACCTTTCTTCTACACACATATAGCAGACTCAACATGGTTCCTAGAAAAAATAAAATCAAGGAAACAATAGTAAACATGAGCAAAATCACTTCACTTGGGTAATTTAAGTAATTAAATGGATATGGATATGCAATTAATTGTCTAACCAATGACCAGAGAAATTGTGGCCATTATCCATTTGAAACAGGAATATCCAGTATTTAAGACAAGTTGAAGAAATTTAATTTCATTTTTGTTATGATCTTCCAGTAAATTAATTTATTAAAATTTATTGTATTTAATTATTATTAAAATATCAATATTAGTCATATTAGTTAATAGAAATCATAGAGATTTCTCTACCATTTTAGAATTAAGTACAATATGTTTTTAATTTACAACTATATTGTATGAAATTGATGAAAAGCATAGCCAAATAAATATTATTTCAAATTAATTTGAAAAACTTATATTTTTTTAGACAGAATAATGTCAATTTTCCAGCTTACCATTTGTTTTGTATACATTCTAATAATAAATTATTTATTAAATAAATTCATAGTTATAAAGCTATGAAACATTTGTAATATTAATTTAGAGACAGAAATATGAAAACTAATTAATTAATTCTGTAAAAAAATTAATTGATGAGTCAATTTTAGCTTATATTATGAGTGAGTGAACTTATAGCAAGAAATATGGGATCTGAAGCTATCCTGACTGAGTACAAATATTTAGAACAGGTATAAAGATGTAATCATAATCCTTTGTGGACAAATCCAATGTCCCGGCACTGCTGCTTGATCTGTCACAAGATGCTGCTGAAAACCTTAGCTTATAATAGAATAGAATATAAGCCTATAAATTTTCCATAGATCCTCATGAAAAGAAAAGCTACAAAATTGTGGAAAGAGACATAAATTTACATTATTTATAGACTTATAAATAGTAACTTAATTTAATTAAGAAACTGTATCACATGATTAAATTTAATTTTCACAGTAAAAATTAAATTACCATTATTTTTGCTCTAAATTATTTAAATAATTAAAGGCTGCTAATAGTTCATGCAAACTATTTATATAACAGTATTAAGATTGAGCGTTTAAATATGATTGTGATTATTTTATGAAATCTTATTTACAAAATAATCGAAGTGTCTGAGAATACATTTTTTAACCTCACTTTTGAATGTAACTGGAGACTTTTTGAATTCTTTATTATCAGGAAGATTGAAAAAATCATATTCTGGTATATTCCACCCCTTTTTGTGGCATTGACAAATGCTTATAACTCTCATATAAATTAATTTTATTTCTTATATTAAATGAATGTAACCTTTATTTCAGCTGGTACAAAATTTATCATAACTATTTATTAAAAGTACTATCAATGAGTAAGTGAATTACCAGAGTTCTCTTCCTTTTTTCCTCAGACTTTAAATGGGTACAGGACTGGACACACCAGGCCATCCACATGATGTCCTATCTGCAATAGTAATATAGGAAGGGATGGAAAGGGTGATTGTGGAATGGGAATATCAGCTGCCAGATGTTAACTAGGACCCCAAGGGCGGAGTGTTAGGATTGTACCCAACAACACACCTAAATATGATACAGGGAAAAGCATAGAGCAACCTACATCAGGTAGGTCAGTCTATTTCATAACTATGGGAACCTTAATTTGGAATCCCTTACTTTTTAAAAAAAACAGAAGGAATATTACCCTTTTAGGATCTACCTCCGTCTGTTCATTGATTTATTATTTCTATATTTAAAAATATTTATCTCGAGCTTGAGCTCGGTAACAGTAAATTTAAAATAACATATTTGGAAAATCGGGCCAAAGGCCCTTAAAGGCCGTGCCCCCTAGAAAGCACGCACGGCCAAGCATGGGGGTCTACCACTTTCTACACCCCCTCTGCACGTGCTGTTAGTAAACTAACTTGGAACACAAGGATTGGGAACTTGTGTTTGATCCGCACCTGAGGGCATAATACCCTTTAATACGGTCATTCACGGAGATAGTAGAGAGAGACAGAATGAAGAGCGTAGGGCTGAGGGAAAAAAGTGCCAATAATTCAACCTGAAGGGTCTCCTTACCGGGAAAAAAACCTCAGCGATAGTTAGATGGGTTGAAGGGCACAATGAGCTAGAATACTGCTCTTGTGCGACAGCAACATGCACATGGTTTTGTTGGTAGGAATAAGTTAGTAGTTGGTTGCGGGTGTCATGCACGTCGATCCTCTTCTCGTCGAGGAGTCCGGATCTCCGCACACGTCCTGTAAAAACCGTAAGCAAGCGTGGTCAGTAAATCGTTATGAGCCGATCATGGGGGTTCGGGGGGGAGGAGGAGGTGTTTTGGGCGTTTGTGTTTAGTGACGCGGGTGTGGTCATAATTGCCCAGTCGCCTTATGATTGTGTTGTGTGAGAATTGTGTCTTGCTGTACAGGCGTTCAGCATGTTCTCTGATAACGTCCATTAATGGCAGAATGTTCAATTCGCGGTGGACGTCTTTAGTTCGTGCCCTCCAAGGTGCCTTGGCGATGATTTTAAGGACCTTGTTTTGTAAAACCTGGAGGCTACGTAGATGTGACTTGGCTGCATAGCCCCACACTGGTCCAGCATACGTCAGGATTGGCCGTATGAGTGTTAAGTATAGAGCGCGGGCTGTGGATGTGTTGAGGGTGCTTGTTCTGTTAAGCAATGGGTAGAGCTGTATCAGTCTAATGGTTGCTTTTCGAACGATGTTAGTGGTATGGAGTCTCCATGTCAGGGCCGGATCAAATGAGACTCCAAGGTATTTAACCGTGTCTCGGAATTGAATCGGGCGCTTGTGGAGTGTAAGTGGACGACAGTCTTTATGTAGGCGTGCGTGTCGTGCCCTACGTGTAAGTAGGAGTGCCTCGCATTTACCAACGTTAATCTTAATTCGCCATCGTGTTAACCATGGTTCGAGTGCGTTGAGTGCGCGTTGTAATTTACGATTAAGTGCCGATGGTTGCCTCGACTGAGCAAAGATGGCTGTGTCGTCGGCGAATATGGCAACCTGGGTTTCAGGTGTTGTGGGGACATCGTTAATGTAGATGTTATGTAGGACTGGCCCTATGATACTTCCTTGAGGCACTCCTGCATGTATTCCCCTTACTGTGGACTGTGATGTGTTGACATCCACGAAGAATGTCCTACGTGATAGGTAAGAGTGGAGCAGCCGTATGAGTGCGAGTGGGAACCTACAGTCATTGAGCCGTCTTATCAGGCCGTTGTGCCAAATCTTATCGAAAGCCTTTTCCACATCGAGGAAAACGGCTGCCGTAGACCTTGCCAGGTTGTACCCTCTTGTTATGTGTTCAACTACTCGTAGTAGTTGGAGTGTTGTGGAGTGTTGATTCCTAAAGCCAAATTGCTCCGGCCTTAGGAGATCGTTTTCTGTGCAGTGTTCTGTGATCCTGCGCAGCATTACCTTCTCGACCACTTTACCTAGCGAGCAAAGTAAAGTTATGGGCCTGTAGTTGGTCGGAAGTGTGTGGTCTTTCCCGGGTTTTCGGAAGGTCAGTACCTTCCCCTGTTTCCAGGTGTCCGGGAAGTGTTGCGTTCGGAAGATGGCATTCGTGATGTCTGTGATCTGCTCGAGTGCTCGGAGGGAGAGCTGTTTGAGCACTCGATTTTGAATGCCATCCGGGCCAGGCGCCTTACTGGGATGTGTTCGCTGTATAGCCCACCGTATTTCACCTATGTTTGTGTGCCGTAGAGGCTCGGCGGCTTCTTGGGCTAACAGCTGTTTCACAACCTGGTCCGTTTCAAGTGTGAATATCGGATCTGAGGGATCGTCATTCGGTTGGAATGTGGCCTCTAGCGTGTCGGCCAGCAGTTCAGCCTTCTCCGAGTCGGAGTAAGCGTGCCCTGCTGGTCCGTGGAGCGTTGGAATTTGGTATGCCTCCCGTGTAAAATGTCTCGCCATCTGCCACGTGGAGCGTGTGGAGGTGTCGAAGCTGGCTAGGAGCTTGTCCCACTCCATGCTTCGGTGTGTTTTGATGTGTTCTCTAATGATGTCTCTAAGTCTGTTCATATGGGTTTTGTATATTTGCAACCTAGTTCGCTGCCAATACCTTCTAAGTCTATTCCTTAGGGTGATTAACTCCTTTATGCTATCAGGGAGCACCGTCCTGTGTTGGTGTGGAGTTACCGTTGGTATAACTTCGGATATCGCGTCCTGTATGGCAGCGGTGAGGGACTGAACAGACTGGTCTATTTCCGCCGCGGTGTGGATGTTGTCCGTGTGGTTCATGTTTCTATCGAGGGCTTCCCGGAATAAATTCCAGTTGGCCTTCCTATAGTTGAACATGACGCGCTTGTCTCTGTGCTGTATAGTGCCTGTGTTGCTAATGAGTACAGGGTAATGGTCTGAAGTCAGGTCCTGTATGACCGTGAGGTCAAGAGTGTCTGTGACGCCCTTGATGAGGGCTATGTCCAGGACATCTGGCTGTGCGTTTCGTCTTTCGGGCACGTAAGTTGCCTCACGTGGTCCTAGGACGATGTAATTATGTGTTTGTGAGTGAGCGTGTAGTGCTTTACCGCTGGGGTTGGTGCGTCTACTGTTCCATAAGGGAACATATTTGGCTGGAGCAACACCTTATATAGGCCACCGTGTGGCTGAAGTGGGGAGGTGTGCATGGGCTAGTGATGAGAGGTGGGAGCAGCGGCGTCCGCCGTAGGACTCAACTTGTCACGCTGCAGGCGCCCCTTTCTGGAACTAGCGGTGGCTTGGCGATGGACTTTTTTTTAACTGTTTTCAGTTCTTTATAAAATACTAGAGAAATCTGCACAACTACTATTTGTAAATTTTATCGAGCTGGATTTTCTTGACTTTTTCCAAGTCAATCTTTGATCGAGGTAAAGTATTTGTACATTGTCACTTGACGACCCGTCGAGTTTTTGTTTGTAAAAGTAATTCGCGAAGATTTCTGTTTCGTTACTGTACCAACTTTCTAGGAGGTTCGGTTGTGAATAGAACCATTCATACACCTGAACCATATCAGTATCAGTTGACATAACTGCAGTGTCCTCTGTAAAAGTAACAATTAAAGAGTTTTTTTGTGATGGAAATGACTTTTGTAAAGAAGAAGTTACAATTTTAACAGTAGAAAATTTGGTGAGGTATCTATCATTTAATTTTGTAGAAACACGCAGTGCCAGTCCCTCTCAAAGACTTGTTGGCTATCCACACATAAGTTTTTTCCCTCGACCGATTCCTAGATGTGAATGGCAATTCTACAACATTGTTGGAAGGTAGTGCACTTAGCGAAAGGCAAACTGGTGAGTGAGAATTATCTCCTCTGAATGTGTTGCGTCTTTGATTCTGTATAACAGCAAGCGTTCAAAAATTTTGATAGTAGTGGTAACAGGCTTATCAGCCGTTAATACGCAGCTTCTTGTAATGGTTTTCCAGACTTAACAATCATAATTATTACGGCTAATATTCGTTGGCTTCAAGGGTAACGATAACTGTACCGGTGAGTTGAGATGTTCCTCAATTCATGTATAAAAATTAATATTATTGGATGGATTATTTGATAGAGCTCAGCTTCCATCGTGGTTTACTACATGTGGTATTCGAGTAATATGTCTTTTAATATTTTTGTAGCTTTTCAGATAGTGCGTTCTTCTGGTTAAAGACACATAGTATTTGAATGTTTCATTTCTGTTTTCTTGAATAGCATTACGAATACGTTGGATTAAATCGTGACGACGATTTCCGGTTCTTCATATTTAGCGCGGGCTCTACGTTTCTGTTACTATTTGCTTGATATGTAGCGGTATATTGTAAATTTCTGGTGTATTTTTTAGATTGAACGTGATAGTTTCCCAGGAGATTTTTTGAATAGGCAGTTAGAGATAGTCTACTCTTCAATTCCTCAAGGCTTAATGCATTTTATGTGACAAATTGTAGTTGTTGTTGTTATAATGTTGGAAATGATCCATATTCATTTTAGCAATAAAAAGCATTCATGGTGAGGCTCTCCATATAATTCTGGTATTCAGTGGTCGGAAGAAACGTCAAAATTACTTTCAATTTTAGTGTAGTTTGGTTCGCCAGTCGACATATATCTCAGGTTGTTTTATTGTATAGGAAGTAGCAAATAATGTTCGGTCTTAAGGTGAGATTATTGTATAACTCCACGCGGTATGTTTCGCATTCCACTGGCCACCTTCTAGAAACCGATGTTGAAGTGGGGGTATAAGTTAATGAAACTCGTGAAATGGATTTTGTAGGTGGATAGATGGCTCCAATGGTTACTGGACAAGGCAGTAAGAACTGAATATCTGTTGTTGTAAAGTGTGGTAACTGATAGTGAACTATTGAAGATATAATTAATTGCTGATCCTGCGTGTGCAGTTCCGTCCTGTTGGCTTGCATAGTGCAATTTATAGTTGGGTATTTTTTTTACTGTATTATATGTTCAGTGCTTTCGGAAATAAGTAATATATTGTAATATACACTTATTAAAATTAACAAAGTTTCACGTTCGACTGCAACATTATGTAATAGTCAAAATAAACAAAGGAAAATAAAGCCACTACGTTAGAGAATCAAATTTGTGGTATTCGAAATTTTAAAAGGAAATAAGGTAACACGATTTTACCTCGAAATTAAAAACAATTATTTTAAAGAGATTATTTAATTACAATTTATATTTACACTGAATTTTGTACATTTTATGATTTTAACAAATACTTCAGCTTTAATGAGAATCAAAACTTCAGGGCCGCTTACAGGGCCTCTAATAAAGATAGTGGTTTGCAATTGTCTTTAAGATACAAAAGAAAACACAAAATTTTATAAAATAATCTAACAACAAAAGCAACTAGAGAAATCGGGCGGTAAATTATATTTACATACCGGTTTACAAAGTCAAGTTTCTACATACCATTTTACTTAGAGCTGCTCTGATACCGGTTTGTGCAATCCACAGTTATTTTAATTTCAAATAAAAATATTTAATTTACATGCCATATATGCTATATCGTTTCACTTCACTAAAATTCCGGCTCCTCTCTACTTTACTGTTTTACTTAATATGCCGCCTCAACACTTTACTGTTTCCTTTAATACATACGCTGAATGCGGCCACCACTGGCCGGTCCCCCACAACAGACTGCTGTGACCACTCTTCTCAGGCTCCCAAAACACACTCGCCATGACTACCATACTGGTCAGGCCCTCCAAACACTCTGTTTTCCGGCAAAGTTCTGGGTGCGTACGATTTTCGACAATAATCTGTAGCTACCTTAAAGTCTCTTGAGCCACATTGACTGTTCTTTACAATGCTCTGGTCTCAAAGTTACGCCGACAATAATATTAAAGAAAAAAATTTTCAATGCCACTATTATTCTTATTGATGAGTTAATTTAAGGATACCTACGGGTAGCATGATTAGTATCATGTTCTGTAACAACGACTTTTTGTTTTGTTTTGTGTTTTCTTATTGATATTTCAAGAGTAAAGATCGGGAATTAAATGTTTTATATTAATGATCTTCCTGGATTCGTACATTCATTTAATTCTCTACGCGGATGACACAAATATAGTGATTTCAGATAATCGTATTGAAAATCTTATTAGAGACATAGACATCACTTTCGACAAACTAAATGTGTGGTTTAGCATTAATTAATTGTCACTAAATCCATATACGTTCGTCCAGTTCTCAGCGGATGGTAGTGACAGTACCAATCTTCCAGACAAGTTAATAGCTTACAAATTAAGGAGGACTCCTCATATAAATCTGCTTGCTGGGAAACTCAGTTTGGCTTGTTATTCTATCGGAACATTAATGCAACATGTTGACATCAACACAATGAAAATACTATGCGTATTTTCATTCCATTACGTGTTTTGGCATTGCAAATTGGGGCAAATGCTCCAGGAACATTGAAATATTCAAGTTGTAAAAGCGTGCCATTACAATACTTTCTAACACGAATTATAAATTTATTTTTAAACAGTTTTTCAAAAGTTTGCATATATTAACTGTACCAAGTGTGTTTATTCCCAAAATTTTAAACTGCGTAAAGGAGAACATGATTTTTTTTTCATACAAATGGCGAGTCTCACGATTATGAGACTAGAAATCTCTCAGGTCTAAGATCGGACAAGCATCGCCTTGGTCTCTACCAGAGAAGTATTCACCAATCAGGGATAGCTTTATACAATAGTCTTCCTCCTTAAGAAGAAGAATTAATGCAAGATTTTTGGGATTCAATGTCAGTAGAGGAGTTTCTACATCGTTCCCCTAATAATTAATTTTTTTAATATAACTGCAAAGGTGTTCAATGTGTTGCTAATAAAACCACTTATTTCTTAACTTTCTTACTTTCTGTTGGTCTTTTCTTTGATTGTGTCATGTACAGCCTGGAGTTTCTATGAAAGGGCAGATTCTTCGTCGTTCAGTTTCGTGAAGTGACTCGTCCGTTGTCTGTATTTGTGCTTCTTCCTAGTGTGCGTGTGTCAGCTTTTGTGTATCTTCTAGTGTGATATGTAATTACATATTTTATGATAGTTAATTCTCCAAATATTTATTTTTTACTTAGTTAGTATTTAATTTTTTTGATTTATTACTATTGTACAGGGAAATTTTTGTTTTCGATTTTTAGTAACGTGCATGTTAACTTCTACTTGTTATTAATTGTAGCTTCTAATATTTATATTGTAATTTTATGTAATGACGTATCCTATTTCCCTCATTCGAGGACTAATGGTATAAATAAATCAAAAATCAAATAAAGAGTTCGTATCTACATTTGCATTATCGTGTATTGCCGTTACGTAAAACAATTATAGAACTGATCTATTCTGTGCGTGTAACATTGTCCGTAGCATTCGGGTGTCGGTGATGTGTTCATATTTATACAAACGATTCTGGAATAGATCAGATATGTTATTGACAGCTCTCAAAACTCGTTTTCATAGGAACGCTTCGAAATAGAATTTCAGCGTTATCTCATTTTGGAAGGTAATAGAGATTTGAAGGCATTGCCGTTAACCTTTCACACGCAAATAAATATAAAGTACAAAACTGAATTAGGTTCAATATTTAATTTCAAATTTAACCTTGTAACATGTAATTTTAGTAACTTGTGTATATCGATGTCTGTAAATACTCAAAAATATAAAGGCCATTTAAGTACTAATATTTTGTGGCAATAAATAGTATAAAATGTAATTTTTATTAATCAACTCATTTAACGAGTTTTTGCTGAATTATTTTAACATAAATAATGATATCAATTTGTAAATTGCTAGACACAGTTTAATTTTAAGATAATATATATCATGAAAAAGGTATAAAGTACAAGAAAGGCAATAAAGTGAAATAGGAAAAAATACGAATCACTTCAATATACTTACAACTGAATGAGAATATCAATTATACATAGAATAAAATTTATGCAAGAGAGAATTGAAAAAAATACTTAGACAATAAAATGTACTTAATTAATAAATAATTGAATAAATGATTCATAGGTATTATACATTTTTTAAATGATTTAAATCAAAAATATTTTTATGATTAATTTATAATAATCAGAAGCAAAGTTTTTGAAGCATATACAACATCATTTACGTTTTACAAAGAGACGTCATAATAGTTAAATAGGAAAAAATTATATGCTTGCTACGATTGGAGATATATGGCTGTTTGAAAATTTCGCACTTACCACGTGATGTACGTAAATCTGTAAGCTCCTAATGTTTTGAGTACCTTGACAAATTAAATTTTAATACTGACAAAATTAAATGTAAAATATTGAGATTTAAATATAAAATAGCCAAATAAAATTAAGCTTTCGGCATATTGTGCCATTATTATCTGAAAAATAATATTTAAATAAACAATTTATTGGATTTATAATTCAGTTGTATCTGTCACATTAATTCCAAGATTATCACTAATCTCCATTATATATTCATAATAATCATATTTATTGAATATTAATAAAACGTATAAAAAATATGTTTGCGGCTAAAAATTATAATTTTAGTTTTTAATTTATCGCGGTAATTAATATCTGCCATACGGCCGTAAATTTGCCCCTAAACCCACCGTGGAAGAATTTATTTTCGATTGAATGTCGTATTTTGTCACCTTAAATTTTGTAACTAAAATGTTCACTATATTATTTTTTTTTCATTCTGGCCTTAAAATCCCAAACATTAAGCATTTAGTATACTCGAACGTCATTTTTTAAATTGAAACATTAAAAGTCAGTTATTATCCTGTTTTAATTATTCCCGTATTTATTTTTTCATTAATTCTCTTCGGACAAATAACATTTTCTGCGGTAAATAAATAGAGCAGTTCGTAAAGTTTCAGTACATAAATCACTATTTTTTTTCATTTTCAATAACACGAGTCTGACGGAGTGTTTATAATGTCAGCTATTGTCTTAAACAATTTAGAGCAATATAATTTCGGATTTTTTAGAAAGTAAATATTAACAACCATACTAAAATTAATTGAATTGTAACATGTTTTTTATGAGTTTCCCTCCCGCATAGTCAATTGCGTAGATGTTGACCTTTATGAGTGATTTCATTGCAATGTCTGAAGTTGTCTTAAACGAGTTTTGTTTAGTGGAACAGCAGGGCACCGGAGACCTGAGTCAGGAAGTGCGGAAGGAAGTAGGTCGGTCGTGTGGCAGCGCAACTTCCTGACAGACCTAACCTCGTTTTTATTGTGCTACCAATTGGGGGTGTTTCGACGTAAGGCTTCGCTCGTCTCCAGGAAGTTGTTACTCGGCAACGCCTCACCATAATCTCAGCCCTTCACATCGTTAATTATGTGGAAAAATGCCGATGGAACGCTGTTTGCCACAATTACGAAACGAGTGTTAAAGTAACGTTGGAATTATTAAATTCAAGGGAAATTCAACACCTTATACGTGACACCAGACACTTCATGAACGATCAAGTGAAGATTTTCCGTTGTAAGGTGGGAAATAAATGAAAAGAGAATACGTAACTAAGCTGAAAATAAAAAATAAATCCATAAAAATGCTGATCCAAAATCGAATGAATTACACGTACCCTAATTCTAGTTATGAGGAAGTTGTGATTGATTCATAGAAAGTCTTGGATTAATTTCAGATCTATTAACAAATGAACTTTTCACAAATCTGTTCCGTGGCGTCGGAAGTCATACTATTAATATAATAATGTGGTAATATTTCCACAATTGTTGTTAAATATATCATTGAATTTATTTATTTACAAATTATTGTAACTTATACTTTAAAATTATAACAAGTCTTTTAATCAACCTGAGTTTATTTAATTTATAAAGTGGTACCTACCATTTAAAAATGCAAAATATTAACTCTTTCGCGGAGCAATTAAAAACTAGAACTGAGAAAACCGTGATTATAAATAAAGTTTATAAATAAGTGAAATGAATGTAAATTCGCGGTGTTTTTTTTTATATAAACTCAGAATTCCAGTGGTATATTTTCCGATTGACTGGAGCCTTCAGGAAATAGCAAGCGACGTCCTCTGTGTCAATAATCGTCCAGTCTCAATTCCGTTTCCCTCGATGCTGACTCTCTTTCTTCGAAAAAAGCTTTGTGAACCTTGTTCCTCTATGTAGTCTACGAAGTGTTCCTATTATCATACGTGTGAGTAAAACAATGTTAACGCTCCATAAGTTCAATAAAAATAAGTCTCACGTGATTTTATGAAATTCAGAGCGGAATTCTCTCAGTAATGGTTCAATTTTCGCAATAAATTTAATTAATTGTGTTTTTTCTCAGAAACACTTACAATAAATCTTTCATTGCTATACTAGGATTTGTCCTTCATTAAATTTTTTACCACTGTGATCAAAAAGTAAGGGTAAATTGTCATTTAAAACTTCCGGGTATTAGGAAGGCAGGTAATTTTTTTTCCTAGGTTGGTAGGACTGTCTATAATATTTGTCAAGCGTCTGGTTGTTAAAAGGTTTAATTATCTCCGAGTTACACGTGTTTTTGTAAACAACCAAAAGTGAATTTTTCGATTTTTGCAATGGGTGATTTTTTTAAGCAAAGAACTTGCATCAAATTTTGCTTGCGGAACGAATATTCTTGTGCGGACACGTTGAAAATGTTGCGGAAGGCCTTTGGTGTTCAAACTATGGCACAAAAAAACGTTTATAAGTGGTACAACGAGTTCATAGAGGGCCTAGAACCGCGCTCTGGACGACCATTAACATCTACCAACGAGGGTCACGTCCAAAAAATCAAAGATTAGGTGCTTGAAAATCATCGATGGACTATTAGAGATCTCTCTGATAGTGTTGGAGTATCATTTTGCTCAGCCCAAATCATTTTGAAGAATGTTTTGTGTCTCAAACGCGTAAAGTCTCGATTGATGCCAAAATCGCTCAATTTTTTGGAAAAAAAGCGTCGCGTTGATGTGTGGGAAACTTTTCTGTCTGACTACCAGGACCACTTGAAATGCATCATTACTGGAGACGAGACTTGGATTTACGCATACGACCCTGAAACAACCGAACAATTCAGCGAATATCGTTCAAAAGGTGAAGCAAGACCGAAAAGACCACGGCAAAGTCGATCGAAAATCAAGGTCATGTTGACAGTTTTCTTTGATTATCGTGGTGTGGTGCACTATGAATTCCTTCCGCCGGACCAAACTGTCAACACAGAATATTATATGAGCGTTATGCGTCGTTTGCGTGAAGCTATTCGTCTGAAACGGCCGTAATTATTGGCGAACAACTCTTGGTTCCTTCATCACGATAATGCACCATGTCATACTGCATTGGTTCTTCGCGACTTTTTTGCCAAAAACTCGACTCATATCGTTCCGCAACCACCGTATTCACCTTATTTGGCTCCGTGCGACTTCTGGCTATTCAGCAAACTCAAAAGGTCAATGCGGGGACGCCGTATTGACACGATTAAGGAGATAAAAACCGAATCGAAGAAGGTCTTGAAGGCTATAACGGAAAAAGACTATTCCGACTGTTTCGAGGACTGGAAAATGTGTTGGAAAAAGTGAGTTTTATCGGACGGGGATTACTTTGAAGGGGATGAAATTGATTTGGAAGAATAAATAAAGAATTTATATTTTGTAAATAAATTCACCTTACTTTTTGTTCACAGTGGTATTTTGTTGCAAGTAAAAAATGAGACAGGGTTCAGGGCAAAAGTTACATTGGTCCTTAGTCGGAGAATGTCTTCCAATTTGCTGCAAAATTAAATCACGTATACACAATAAATATCTCATATAAACGAGAGACGACAATTAATTGAGTCTGAGTTAGAACAGAAATATATTCAATTAAGTCTTTCAAAAAATATTAATTTTTCAAGTAAAATTGATTCTATAACATATAGATTTTTAGATATAGCCACAAATTAAATTCGGTATAACCTATGTTATTGTAATTAGGTGTTACATAAACCAAACATGACATTTGAACTGATGAGGAAAGTATTCCAAATCACGCATGAGGATTAGATAATTTACAGAAACTTTTAACACAGAAAATCTCCATTTTGTGGAGTTTCCAATATTATAAGAATATTTATTCTTTTAAAATTTATAGTTCCAAGCTTGCTATTTTTATTAACATATTTTATTACAATAATCACTTAACATTTCATTATGAAACATTAAGAATCCACTTGTTAGATGAATACTTTAAATACATTTTTCAACTTCTTTTAATAATTAATTAGGAATTGATTCCAAACTATGCATAGCTCACGTGATCCCGTAAAAGTTAACGAGTCGCTTTTCAATTATAAATTGAAAATTGGCTCACATATACTAACACCTTATTTATTAGCAACACTTCCTCAAAATTTATACTGCATGCAGAATGTGATTGATTCTCCTAAAAATTCTTACAAGTAAATTAATATTTACATCTTGAAAGTTTATACACCATCATATGAGTCAGTTAAAAAAATGGTGGGTTAAAAAATCTTGTGTAATTAATGAATAAATCATGCTCTGAAAAAGAGATTAATATTTATTAAATATTTACCATTTGAATCTCCTTGGGCTAACTATTAGCATGAGCTATAATAGGTCTATTATCGTAAATTTTGAGATAAATACGTTTCCTAAGTTGTTCAAAGTACACGTAGGTAAGTTGAAACTGTGTTTTAATTAAGGAATAAATCTGTTGAAATCAACATATAATTTAACGTACTTTATCGTGTTAAAAGAATCATATAAATGGGTAATTACTTGAGCAGTTCCCAGTTGAAGTAGCACAGGCTGAAAATTCTTTAATATCAAAAAAAATTTCAGGGTTATTTTCGTTTAAAATTTTTTTTTCACAGTTCAAAAAATATTTAACATATCTATCGAGGTTAAAAATAGCAAATTTTCACAATATAATTATTTCTTTTACACTATTTTGTTTGAAATGAATATTTAGAAAATTTTCGAGATATTTTCCACCCAAAAGGTTTTATCTATTATAAAATTTAAATTAAACAAATTAACGACAATTATAACAGATTATTAATATATTAATACTTTATTCAACACAACGGCGTTTATAAACAATTTTGGACTTTTAACAGATTGTTTATGATGGATTTCTACGTTTACAGATTTTAATTAAATTTAAAAAAATTTAAAATACTAAAACAAGCAATATAATATTTTAAATCACAAATTTATCTAATATAAAAAACAACAATTTCCGTCTATCTTAAATGTTTTAAGGTATAATGAAATGTAAAACAATAAAAATTTAAAATTATTAAATTTCGACATTCTTGTAATTTAAATAAAAATTGCTACCAATCATAATTAAAAAACTTAAATTTATTCCGAAAATATTATAATGATTTTAAATTTTCAAAAAATTATATCAAAATTAAAACTTATGGATTATAAATATTAATTAATTTTAATGTAATATTATGTCAATTTAGTGTGTAAATTTTTTATATTATAATGTATGTTTTTTTACATATTTTAGGACAAAAATTCTATTACTATAGAAACAAAAAAAATGTGGTGGAAGGGAGAGAAACCTTGATGTGTTGAATAAAAAAAATTAATAGTCAGTTATAATGATCGTTAATATTCTTAACTTATCTTATTAATAAAAAAACTGGCGTAACGTTAAATATTAATATAAAAAATTTCTCTTTCTTCGAGCAATTTTAATACTATTTTTCGTGACCTTGTGACATTTGTCACCATTTATCTAATATTTCATTAGGTCTTCCTTGTATAAAAAAAATTAATTTAAATAGCAGAAAATATTTTAAATGTGCGAAAGTTAATTGAAAAACGTAATACATTTATGAAAATAAATATTGACACATGCGATTAGAGACCTTTCTCGCCTGGTCTTATAAGTAACACGAGTCTAAGAGAATCTTATCCGATTGATAGAGGATTTGCGATAGTTGCAGAACTTTTCCGAAGGAAATTTAATCCCCATTGACAGGGTTGCGGTCATCATAGAATCACGTGGCCAGGAGGAGGGCACGTTGTCCACTCAGGGTTGATATTTGATATCTCCAGCTCGAAGTCGCGTGGTCCTTCCGTTGCTTCACGTGAAGACCAAGCGTCTCGCGTCTGGCAACGTGCTACTCTGATCTCAAAGGCAAAACTACGAACAATGGCCGCCGTCTGAGGTGACGTCACCTTCTTATATATCTGAGCCGATACTGCAGTGGGAAGTTTGTACGTCAGAGATTGTGTAATGCAAATGCACTAGAATGTCGTTCCTGTGTAAAATAACGGTAAAATATTTAGTCTCATCTGAAAGTAAGCCTACGATCCGAAATATTTAAGTTTTCCAATATTACAAACAGAAAAAAAATTAAAATTACAAGTTCTTGAATCAAGATCAGCACGATTTATAATATTTGTTTGTAATTAGTACATACGTTGGTCCGATTGTGAATTATTACAATGTGACGCCATAAATTCTGTGTCTTAAAAATTAAAAAATATAAAAGAGAAATTTTATTTTCAGTATGGCTACAATAATTAAAAAAATTTAAACAAAATATAGCGAATTTCTAAGAAAAAATTATATCATAAAATATAATATAAAACGCTATAACAAAGTAAAATTCAATATAACATAAGATGAATGGAAACAACCAAATGTGTCAGAAATAATTTTTAAAACATCAAAATTATAATGAAGTTTCGTCCTCAACCTAGTGTCACAAATAAAATTTTTGGTTCTTTATTATTGTAAATTATTTTAAGAATTTAATTAATAAATAATAAATAATTGTACCCATCGTACCTTTAGAAAAACATGCATACTCTTGATACGAAATTGATAATATTAAGGCCGTCAAAAATACTGTTGGTGCGTTGAGAGAGTCAAAAATTATCTTGGTACCTTAATAAACTTAAAAAATATACTCCGTACCATAAAACAATAAAAATTACATTCTATCTTAATGGAGTTAATTATAATCCCGATGCCCAAAGCAACTCAAAATTTCTTCATACATCATAAATATTCCCCGTACAATTTAGAGTAAAAAGTACTCTCGGAGTCATAAGAGAGTCGGAAATACTCCAAATACCTGACGAGAGTGTAGAATAATCCCGGTACACGAAGAGACGAAAAATTACTCTCGCTAATCTAAAACCGTAAAAAACCTTCCTGTACCTTTAGCAAGACAAAAATACACCACAAAATTTCGTCGAAATTTCTCCATGTATTAAGATAGTACACGGAACATTGTTTTGCCCTTTCACATCCATTACTAGGGGTTGAAGTACAATTCAACCGGCAAGTTCAATGTCATAATTACATTCAGTGACATCTATATCCCCGGATTAGACTCAAATCTTGGTTGTTTTCACGTTATTTTTAGGTAACGCCCCTCAACCTCCACCCCTAATGGTGCTCCATTCCCGTTCAGAAAGGGGTTATTGGTTTCAATTATATAAATTAAATTATAATAATTATTTATTTTTAATATACATAAACAGCATAGGGAAAACCACTATAAATCTCATTGACACCTAAAAAATTTCGACGCAAATATCGGCCGTTCTAGCATGTTTGAAAATTTCCACCACCTCTCGGTTTGAAAGGAACTCGTGTACAAAATTTGGCCGAAATTGGTCCACGCGTTTATACGTGGAAAGTATCACACACACGTTTCAGACTCGTTTTTTATATCAAATCAATATATTCGATGTTATTAATAGAAGAATTTGGCAATGTATTAAAATTTAAAGTTAAATTTGTTTTATAATTTTATACTAAAATATTTAGTCAAAACTACTTTAAAAATAATTAATATTTTTAGATTCATAATATTACGAATTCAATTTACATGATAAAATCCTAGATATCCATTTCAATTATATTTCAGTCAGATAAATATAACTATAAATCTCGATATAATATAGAATAATATGTATCACGTGATATCACGGTTGCAGTTGGTCGTCTGGGTACCTGCGATCCTGCCAACGATCCTTTTTTACTGAAGAAATGTAACAGACACTTATCTGCACGGTATAGGAAGATTTCAGTTTGTAATGTAAACTAAACTTCGAGTGACTCATACGCTGAGCACATTTAAATAATTTTGTTGTTTATAAATTGTTGTTGAGAATTTTACGGTGATTTTTTAACCAAGTAAGGCGTGAAATTGTTTAAAAAAATAAGTAGACCTTATATTAACAGTGATAGTCCTAAAGTAAGTGTAATTTCAAAAATATATTTACGTCTGCAAAGGGTAAGAATTAAATAATAAAATGTCCCAAAACAATTTGTATGACGAATAATAAACAGTCTACGTACGTTTCGGCAACCACTTGTTTTTTTTTTTTTACTTTCTTCAGATTCGAGAAATAAGTGATATTAGCATTTGAATAAGATGCGGTACAATTAAGAGAGAATAAGTTCATATACTTAAATATTTTTGTTTCTTTTGCTTGATCTCTCGGTGAATGATTGAAGGTATTAATTAAACTGTTACTTAGCTATCTCCTTGTTATGGCGGATAACGTATAATGAGGTCACGTTTTCAAAGAAGAGACTTTTTTATATGAATATTTATAGATGGGTATTGCAGAAAAGTCTCCCAAATTTATCCTAAGGCCTAAAGGATCGGATGTGATGTCACTGTCTACAGATAAATATTTTCTTATGAGCAGCCAAATTTAGAGGAGAAAGAGCCCGCTGGGCTTGTGACGCCAATGGCCTCAAATCTGTAGAGCAAGACGTAAAAATAGAAAGAGAGACTGTTATATCTGCTTTGAATGCCGACATAATAAGCCTGCAGTCGTTATTTCTCACCGTTGCGTCACGAAATATCTTAAAATTATTAATGACATAAATATAATATCCAATATTAGCTACACTTTTTAAATCTATAGTATCAAGCATAATGTGTGGGAATTTAGTATATTTTGAGCTATGGTGGCCATAATTATCACCTTTTCAGTTTGATTTTCAATTGTTTAAATAAATGTCACCATAGTTCTTATTTTGACTCACGCAAAATTAAACCAGAGTTTTATTAATTATCTCAATAAATCTCTTGTTGTTAATAAATACACCTGATTTTTACTGAATAAAATGGCTGAAAGTAATTTTTTCTCACTAAATTAAATTAACAAAATTTTAAAGATATAGCAACCACGTTATAGGATATTCCAATAATTTTTGAACATTACAAATTTAATTTAACTTCGTTTATTTTATGCGTAGAAGTTTCTCCCCATCATTATAATTTATATACAGTATCTCTTATTTCATTTTTAGTATATTACATAATATGGTTAATATTAAATTTAGTATTTGATGTCAACACTTAATTAAAAGTGTCATGAAACTGTAGGTCATTAACACTGAAGCACCTTTATATTAATTACTGATTTTGCTCTAAACCAATGGAAATATAATGTTTAAAGCAAGGTTCGTTCACCCGTTCGCCACAGCGAGAGCGGAAAATTAATAATAGGTTTTATACACAAACAACTGGCTCTGTGTTTGTGAATAGCAATCAAAACATGACATTTAATAATAATATAACTAATTGAGAATGTTTTGAGCTGATTTTAACTATAATGTATGTTATAATAGCTTTCCATCAGGTAAAACCGTTACATTAAACAGCTTTGTTGAAATTTACTTTGCTTTATTAATTAGCTCACATTGATGAAAGAGTAAAATAGTCGTTTTAGTGCTGGGTTTGGAGACGTAAGAGTTTATGACGTAGTAGAGCACGCATTTAACGTCACACAAAATACTAGAGGTCTTTGGTTCTTTTTACATAAATATAAAAAAGAAAAACAGGAAACAATATAAGAGTGCGTATCCGTGATCATTATTGCATATTTCTTAATAATATTGGGGCACCATCCTGGTTATAATTCCGTTACTTGACGTAACTTCGACATAAGAATTCTCTTAAAACCCTCAAATAAGCGATAAAACAATTCATTTACACAGTCTACGCATAATTATCAGTCAGGTATCAGATATTTATAAGCACACTAACAGCATATAGGCTAGAATACTTATTTTTACTGAAATTATTTCGATGCTAGTAGTTCAAATCAATTATCTACACTTGAGTGTACCATTGAGTCGATGCTAGTAGTTCAAATCAATTATCTACACTTGAGTGTACCATTGAGTCTGTGCTGAACTGAACGTATACTAGACCAACTAACTGAATAGGCTGGATTATGTGCAACTGCACTGGCTTGACCGACGTTACGAAGCTTCCTTCTAGACTGTTCTCGTTGCAGCGCGCATCCGAACTTCTCACAAAAATATTTACTTTGTTGGTGTTCTTCAAACCACTAGAGCGAACATCTTGCTTAATAAATTCGTTAATGTCTCTCCATAAGCAATAATCCGATTCTGAAGATTGATAAGCAAAATCTTGAGAATTTCAGATTCTTTCTTCGCCGCAATTTCCCTCTCATTAACATAAGATTCTTACGTCACGACTTCCCTAGGCTCTAAAACAATATTATAAAGGACCACTGCAGGGAGCTGTTCTCTCGCAGGCAGAACTTTTAAGGAGAGACGGGGAAGGCTACCTTTGGTGAAGCCTTTCTCTCGCTTCGTTTGTGAACTAAGGTTCCCACAAGTCGAGGTATCTTGACCTGTTTTGGAACAGTCGGCCAGCTGCCTCCTAAACTGGTCGAGGCACGGAGAAGGGAATGCTGCGACCACACAGAAAATACCTTTCGCGACATCGGAAGGGCGTGGAACAAGTTCCTACTGCTCGACGTGCCTGATGCAGGTTTTCTAGGGCTTGTCCTGCATCACTTTTAGGTTAATTCCGAGTTGGATCTTTAAACTACAGCCCGGGGGGGTGGGGGGGGGGCTAGTTAACCCGAGCCGTCCTTCCTCTACCCTTCCGCATCCTTCATTTAAAATCCCTTTCTATGCTATTAAACGGGAGTTACAACCACGTGGGTTACCCTAATGTACCCTGTTATTCTAAAGAAACAACATTATAATAGAGTTATTTCAGTCACCTAACTTGACACATTCATCTTTTTGAGCCTGAATTTAAATACTAGAAAATATTTTTTATAGTTAAACTTAATTTCAAATCATGAATGCTGATACAATAATCCAAAAACTAATTAAATTCGTCAATTTTAGAGAACGATAACACTGTATGTAATTACCCTAAATAATATCAGCTTTGTGAACAGTTTAAATTAACCTTTCAGGGGGCCCTTCAGTGCTGTAAATGACATCATGTAATATATCAAGTCCTTTCGAATTTCGGAGAATGTCATTTCCAAACAGCCCCGCGAATTATGGAAATACATGTAACACATTCTTTACTCCTGCAAAATTAGATCATCCAATTAATATATTTTAAATGCATTTTTATACTTTTGGAAGAACTGCGGTACGAGTAGGTGGAATTCATTTTTCTGTATTCTGTCAACTTTTTTATTTATTTCAATGTAAGCTTAAAGTTAAAACTATAACAACAAGATATCTGTGACTTTAATTTCAAAGTTATTAAAGCTTGTTTATACGGTCATAGTTTTAAAGAAATTGTCACAAATCACATTTTATGATGGAAACTAAAGGATATACAGGGTAGAAATTTGGTAAATTGTCTACCAGTAAATAAATAATAAAATTCTGGTTCAGTGGGATAGCCACATAAATTACTGATAGTTATACCAGACCGTTCTTTATCCCACTGAAAAGGAAAATTAAAGAGCAATAAAAATGTAAAATTAAGTATTTGTTTTTTTTCCATATTGATGTTTGAATTGTTAGTTAAGCGTCTACTTCACGATAATTTCATTCTTCAGAAATTTGGCCAAAGCAGTTGAAACGAATCAATGTAAAAATTATATTTATACATAACGTTCAGCAGAATGCTTCCATTACAAGTTTTAATTCTCAACTGATCTCACTAAACATGTTTTTTACTTATTTATGAAACAGTTTTGTATTGACAGTATATCTTAGTGAACTGCCTTTATTACTGCCTGTCATGTTCTATTCAGATCTCAACTTTAAAATTCTAGAAGTTAGAAAACTGTAACATTTACTTTCAGAAATGGTCGAGGTTACGACTTTCATTCGTAATATTTGTTTTCTTATAATTCTCAAATCAAATAATTAAAATAAACATTTTACTGTTTCGGCCATAAAACAACTTTCAAAGCAACCACTTTATAATTGTTCGTGTTATAAACGATTTTCAGAGGAACGCTTAAATATTATAATTATGAGAAAAGTTCTTTCATGGTAGAATTAGCTGATTTATCAGAAAATTTAGTGATTTAATCAAAAAATTTATGAGGCAATTCATGTCTAACTGTGAGATACACTAATGTGCAATTGTGATTTCCTGTGTTACGTAACACATTTAGGATAATTCCTTTCCAACTTTGACCTTCTGGTGGCCGTGTTATGCTCATTAGTACGAGCTTTACCACGTTTTAGCTCGATCCGGCAAATATCAACTGACTTTGTGTCCCGACTTAGTTGCTGGGAGACGCACAGAACACGTCGACTATAAACTAATTTAAATTTATTACAACTATGGTCAAAAATTACGTATAGGAAGTAGAAAAACATTTAAAGTTTTACTTAACTTACTTTCAATTGGTGAGAGAAACTGTGAAAATTAGTGGAGAACAAACAGTTTACCATCACATGTGAATGAGAACTACGAAAAATGTAAGAACAAATAATTAGTGCTGAATAAGAGGATCACTTCAAGGAACAAGGAATTATTACAAAAATCGACTAATTTTAATAAGGTCCAAAATGTTGAATCAACTGTAGAACTGATTTTATCATATTTCAAATCCAAATTTTAAATAACTTTTAATCAATCAGATTATTTGTTAACATACCTTCATTGGTATTTAAATGTTATTCAAGTTATTTTCTAATACTCTTAATACCTGAATTGTAAATCAAACAAAACAAAGGGTTTAAATCGTTCTTTATTATTTTTATAGTTTACTAGCTGGGTTCTCGGCGTTACCCGGGATGTCGTATATCTATAACCCCCAATTTGACTCTAATCTCGGTTGTTTTTGTGTTAATTATATGAAACGCCCCTCTACCCCCACCCCTAAGGGTGCTCCCCTACCATGCTGAAACAACATCGGTAGAAATAATGTCAACGTGAATGACCCCGACAAATATTTATTGCAGGCAAGTATCGACCATGTTTGAAAATTTCCACTCCTCCCCCCGTGGGGGTGTTAAATGGCCAACTGAATGTCATAATTAAACTCACCGACATCCATAACCCTGGATTTGACTGGGTTGTATTCGCGTTATTTTCTTGTAACCACGCCCTTCCACCCTCACCCCTAACGTTTCTCCTCTCCAATGCTGTAAGAGGTTGAAATTATTCTCATATCACATCTCGTTGACCCCAAAAAATATTTATGCGACTCAAATATCGGCTGCTTTAGCATGTTTAAATATTTCCACCCTCCGCTCCTGGGGGTGTACGAAATTTGGTGAGTTTTTCTCCACCGGTCTAGATTTGTATAAGGAACATACAAATATATATACATACAAACAAACACTCTGCTTTGTTTATTAGATTAAGATATAAGGAAAGCGAATTAAATTTTTCATTATTGAAATCTTAAATCTATACAAATTAGAAATCATCACCAACACACTTCTTCATGAAAACAATTTTGCAGTGTGCACCTCGTACATTATAAATAAGAAACAAAGCAGATTTATCATTCAGGGAATGTTAATGTTTATCAAATTGTTGTAGAAAAATATCAGCAGCATTAAAAACACAAACATATTAGATGGATTAAAAACTTCTTCACATTTTTTTATAATTCTTTGCGATTTATGTTTTTGATAACATTCGGGCGAACATTATTTCATATTTGCACTCGAGTAATGAACACTTCTTTGAAAAAGTCTAAGGCATGATTTTCTATCCATGTTAAGCCGATAGTACAATAAATAGAAAATGTACTTGCTACATTTTGTTAGTTCTTCTATAAGTCCATACGAAAATCGTTTTGCTTACTCAAGTCAACAAGAATTTTGTTTTCCTAAAAAATTTTCTGTTTAAGAGGAATAGAAATTTGACTGGATAAAATTTTAGTTCAGAGACTTTTAAGCGGAGATTGAGTATTTAAAATAGCAAATAAGCTACTATTCATTCCGAAAAAAATATCTCACCCATTTGTCAGTAAAACGGAAGAAATCTCTGCTCATAAATTTAAAAAAGCATTTACAAACGTTAAGAAATTCGCCTCAAGATCGTAGATGGCAGTTTTATATCGCTTTTAACACTAATAGACATCTCTACCTCGTATATGAGGCGACGTAATTTCATTGAAATGGGTCTGTCCGTTATTTTTGGAAAGCGAACAAAGCCAGATTGACAGAAAGAAAGGAAAAGAACTCATATGTCATGAATTATGCAAAACGATAATGACTTAGCCTATAAACAAAACAAATAAGTTATAAATTAAATACCACACAAGAAATTCTGCAATTATTGTCGATTTAGTCAGGTGATGAAAAATTGTAGGAGCTGTAAAACCAACAAATCATACTAACAAGGTGACGAACTCAAAACTGACTTTAGAGAAAAATAAAACGAAAAAAATTTTCGCCTGATTGAAAATAATGAATAGGAATGACAGCCAATTCAGACAAAAAGGGTAATATAGATACCACACAACGTTTCTAGGATCCTTGACACTTGCATCAGATGCGAACAAGAGCCTAGAGAAACACAACTGCACTTGTCAGTTTATTCATTAGATAACAATAGTTAGATAAAATAGCCAAATGGTAGAAAAATTAAGTGCAGTATTTAAATCATCACTTCATTTTGTCTGTAATTTGGTTATTTCATCTAGTTAATAAATTTTAAAACAGCCGTATTATATTTTCATTTCAGTAATTTAGATACATGAAAACAAACAATAAAAGAAAATCGCTTAATTCTAAGCAATTCCTGATAAAAGCTGCATTTCATTTATATAGATAAATATACACGTGTTCAATTTCAACACCACTAGCGTTAATCATGAAAATTAAGTACGCTGAAACTTAAGCAATACTCGCACGGACATATGTGGTTCTTTTTTTGTCTTTCGTAAGATTTCATCTTATCACAAGTGTGACGCAATATTGTCGGAAAAGTGGGATAACTTCTGGTTTCAGCAAGTGACGTTGCAGTGAATCTTAAGGAACCGAACGTGCAGTTATCGACCTGGCGGGGCGGGGGGCGGGGGGCGGGGAAGAGGCTCACGTGCTGGCGTGTTTGTTTGCCAACAGACTGCGCGTCGCGGCGCTGCATCGGGCGCATGCGCGGGCGCCGCGGCTATAAAGCGCCGCGACGCTGAGCGCCGCACAACTGTCGCTATGGAGAGCCAACGTATCGCTTCGTCAAGCAGCGCACCCGTGCTCCTGCTCACTGTGAGCCGCCCTCGCAGCGCGTCGCCAGTGTCGCCGACGCCTGATCTTCGCGGCGTGCGACTCTTCCGCGCCATCGGCCGCCGTCTCGGCCAATACCGCCGTCGTCAGGAGCGCCGTGAAGACGACGACGACTCTTCTTCATCCACGGATTCGGACTCGCGTTCTTGCTCCTCCAGCGGCGAGAAAGGCGGAAACCATAGCTCCGCGACAAGCAGCGACGACTCTGGCGTCGGCCTCAGCCCGCGCTCCACGACCGACGGAGCCAGCCCCAGGACTTCCTTCCGCAAAGTCTTCCAGACGCTCAGCATCAACGGTCGCAGTCACAGCGCGAGCTGCGCTTCTCCGTCGCCGCCCGCGACGTCCTCCAACTCGTCGTCCTCCGGAGGCGGCAAGCGGAAGAAGTCCCCGAAGCGGATCCTGCGGGCGCCCGTCAGCTACACGTACGTGCGAGGCCTTTCTGGACTCCCGACTCAGCGTGTCCCCAGAGACTACCAGTGCGCCATGATGCCGCAGCCAGCGTGCTGCACGGGGGTCGGACTTCGCTTCCCGGCGTCCAGACACGTCAACGGTGCCGGGCTCAACCGCTGAAGCAGTTCTGAGGAAAAGATCGGTGTCCCGATCCGGAACAGCTGAAACGAACTGTTAGTGGCAACTTGGGTAAGTCATTCAATTATAACACATTTTTCCCAAATTTGTTTTAATAAAAATCAACGCGGAATTTCGGAAATAATATATTCGCGACTTAAAATAATACATATTATGTTTACCTATGAATAAAATGTTACTCTGATCCGACTTATTAACAAAAATGATGTAGCAAACGCTGAAATTTTCTTTTGAATAAATTTTAAAATGTTAAACGCGTTTTGCATGTAACCCACAATGTGTTTCTCGAAACATTACAATTATTTTTAAAGATAGCTGAAATAAGTAATTCGTTACTTCTACTTTTCCGAACCGAAATTATTTAAAAAAATAATTAACGTTTTACCCTTATTGTAATTTAGAGCAACAACTGGAGCATTAAAACATTTTCGTACAATATGTTTATTATTTTTGCTTACAGGTTCTATCGTCTAGGCCATGCTTCCTAACCCACATGTGAAGTCTTTCAACAAAATGAAGAGAATTTCTCTGTGTACAAGCACCACGAGAGTCCTCGAGAACATTCGCCAGATAGATTGGAAACATTATAGAAACCGACGCGCAGTAGAAACGTTTATATGGCTTTTGATCAAAATGGGCTTTTCATGTTTAGTTTTCGGGTTGAGAACCTGCTTAAATAATTGAAACTCTTTATGATGAATATTAGTTACGTAATCAATGAAGAAGTTTTTGACGCGGACTTAAACACTCGTTAAATTTTGAGCTTTACCTTTCAAAAAAGGATTTGATGCTAACATTCTGTATTTAACCATTCTTCGCTTCATATAATTGGGTCAACAAGATAACAGAATATGTTACAGTCTGATCGAAAGCCATCATTGAAAGATTTATTTGTTGGAAAATGATATCGAAATCATGCAGGCATAAAATGTCAATTAAATGATTATTATGTAAGAATTGATCAATTATTCTATAATTTGCAAAGAGACACTTATGGAACGATTCGCTTGATGCTGATTGGTCTGTGATTAGACTGAAATGTGCATTCCACTAAAAATTTAAGTATAGTGCCTTAAAAGAGAACATAATTTTCTATCTATTGAGTAAGTATACGATTGACTCAGGTTGCCTATATAAATGTAGAATGGATTTTGGAGACAGGCACGGGGAAGTACATAAGTTTAGATCACGCACTTCAACAATTTCGCCACATATCACTCCCCGATCATCTATCAAACTATCTAGTAGTTTTATAAACATTACTGCACTAATAAACTTAATCTTGAAGAAATAAATCATAAAATCTGTCGATATCGTGCCTGTGGGCTCCAAAATATACCACAACATAAATAATGTTACGCGTATATTCTAAATACTAGAAAGATACTAGAAACTAGAAAGAAAAACGCTATGTATATCGTCAAATATTGTACTGTGTACAATTTAGAAATTGACTTGTATTTAACTAGATGCTTAAGGTCCATCTAATGGTACTACTTAGAAGAACATTTTTTTGTATTCTATTATTTGTAATTATGTAAAATGAATATTATATATACATATTTACATCAATAAATGTTAAACTAATAACTGGACTTACTTTTCTTCCTCAATCTGCCTTTCCTAATACTTAGAATACTAGATTCAGCAAATCCTTAAAAAAAAAATGTTTTTAAGAGAATCTGCAATATCATCGAACGTTTACTCATTTTCAAAAATTTTATTATTTACTGCTGAACTCTCTGAACTAAGAACACTGTTAAAGTGATCATACAATCAATATACTTGCAAATATTTATATCTGAGGTACAACGGAAAACATTCTGTAAGTTAAAAATGTAGGCGATCTTGCCTTCAATTTCAATAAATACATAGAAAAAATATATAATAATGCAGAAGACTCGAAAGTGAGCCTGAATCAATAATTGAAAGGCGAACTGAAAATTTACGGCACCAGAAAGGAAATACTCAGGCTCACTCACAATGGAGAGAAATTTTAAAAAAGGGAAAGAAAACCTTGCTATTGTCAAGATTTACTTAAATCTCTTACTTGAAATTAACCAAACTGTAACCTAAAGATTAAGAGACATGCACCTCGTATCACTGAAATAAATAATTATACATCTTCATAAACAATTAACGGGTAAAAAAAATTGAGTACCTTTAAAGTACAAAACATTAAAATTAACCAAAAAGAGGCCAGTAATTTTATTTAACCAAAAAAGGATCCTTTGTTTATAATAATGAATGTGTGAGTGTCATAGTTTATTGTTTCTAGTGTTTTAAATACAGAAATTTCTTTTATCATGCTTCAATAATGCGATCGAAAGTAAAATTCTTAGTGGAAAATTTTTATAACAATTTAAGTGAGTAATATATAGAATTTCTGCGTTCATAATATAATAACGTTTCAGTAACTATTTAGATAAACTATTTAATATTAATATCCTGCAATAAGTACTCATCTTTTATATCATCTTTGATTATAATATATGAAAGGAATATATTTTCTTTTTCATACTGATGATGCTATTTAATATCTTACTAGTAGTTCTTCTGCATATAGTTAAATAATAATCAGTAAGGAAATGTTTCATGCTTAAAATTTGCAGTATATACGTATATTTGCACTATTCGATGGAAACGCAACGGAGAAACTAACGTGTCAATCGCCCCATAAAATATATTTGTTGCGACATTAGAAGTGTTCGAATCGTGTAATTTGTTAACTATTCAATTATTGAATATTTTAAATAATTATAAACTCGTAGACGATATATTCACTTAAAATTTAAATCTGCCTAAAAATAAAATTAACATGGTAAACATTTTGAGGACAAGATGAGCTAAGTTGAGAATGAGTAGACATTCCGTTATGAAATACAGTGGATTATCAAAAATTAAATACCCATAAAAGAAACTTACCAATGAATAACTCTCTTCCCAATGTTTTCTCGTTGTTTGATCATTTTTTGAGAGTTAATATTCATCGACCTCTATTATTTAATTTTGCGGATGTGAAAGTTTAACTTTTACATAGCTTTTTATTAAATTTTTATGTTTACTATTAAATACATTGTGTTGTAAATTTATTACGAAATTACAATGATCTTGGAGAATTGAGTGTGTATCGTTTCCTGTCACGTTTTTATTATTCACGCAAAAAATCACATTATTGCGAACTTTAAGTACGACAGAAAGAGTGCGCGCGTGCACTCGCAGTGTCACAGAAACAAATTTAGTGACGCACTCGCCGCAAGACTCTTCACGATTCCAGCTGACGTAGTTTCCCTTTATTTCTCAGTTTCATAACAATAAAATTCGTAATGCATTCAACAACTAACACTCCAAGTTTCGAGAACACGTGAAAGAATAGAAAAGAAAAACGTGCTCAAAGAAAAGATAACTGTGGAACTTTGAGCAAATAATGTACTTGGATGGAATAAGAAACAATGAGAAATGCAGTAAGACAGCATGACGTAGGATCATCTACAATTATTCTTCGAATTTTTAATGAAACCTGTTAATTACTAATTTCAAAAATGTATAATTTTTAGGACATCAGTGCATGTAGTAAACAGCCTACGTTCTATATAACGTTTATTTTTTTCGTTTATCAAACTCCACATAGTTGCTAATCTGATCAGGCTTGACCCCAATTAGTTGGGCTTTGGCAGCTGCGACTCAGCGACACGTACCACATCAGGCTACTCAATTTCGACACAAACAAGCTGGTTGCAGATGAGAGGTCAAGGAAATTCACATTATTACCACTATACAGAAGACTATTCAAGGCGTTAGCTATCACCGTAGTACAATTTCCCTAAATTTTCAGGTGTACTTCGTTTTGTGAATTACACAAGGAAAGTAAATAATTGTTCGCAATGACAAAAATGGTTGTAGACTGAAAAAAATAATCAAGTTTTGTAGAACTTATTACAAGTTACTCCAGGTGGGTAATGAAATATCTGTGAAAAATATATGGTAAAAACCGTTACGATAAAGAATAGTAACTGATACATGCTTATTTGATGCAGCCTTCTTCATCTTTAGCAACAATGTTGTCAATTGCTTTTATTATGTACTGTAATAACTGTCAAACTACCCAAAAGCCAATTTTCAATAGTTTCTCCTGCTATAAAGACCAATAATTTCAACCAATGCTTCACACTGACCCTCCTTAAAGCCACTGACTCATCTGATGCTAAGCTCCATCTTTGGGTACTCCCCTTCCAACACATCTGACAGTCTCCATAGCATTATTAGGCACCTGAGAATTTATAGTGTGTATGATTGTAGTGACTAGACTAATATAAACAGATATGAATTTTTGTGTGTGTTTTTGTGTATTATAAGTTTATATGCATTTTATCTACTGTATATTTGTGACGAATCCTATTTCCTCTTTAGAGGGCTAATGGTGAATAAATCTATCTATCTATCTATCTATCGTGCATACAATTGTTAGAATATTCGTATTATGACAGCTCTACAAACACAATTTTCGTTAAAGATTGAAAATTATCCCGGTGTATATTCTGGATAAACAGTTCACTTGAGAAAGATAGCAGACTACGCCATCGAAACGTCGTGGTTTAAGCTTACTTTAACCATTGTGAAATTCCAAGCCTTCTTATCCACTATTTTAATTAATAATCGCCTTATTCAGTATATTGGCCTCCGGTATTTATATTTGTTGGCCAATTGAGCGTGATTCACTTTGATAGAGTTTTATATATATTTTGTGCAAGCCTAAAATTACGTTAATATTAGAAATCAAAATGATTATTTCCCTGCGTCCGGTATTTGAAACGAGAAATCGAATTGGGAAGAAAAATATTCTTAGAATATGGACGTTACTTTACCAAAGATGATTAATACTAAAGTAGACAGTTCCAATTTAATGTTGGTCTGATCCTTGAAAGAAACTGTGACGTTACATGATCCTCTGTCTTCCATTTAGCACAAGAAAATAAAAGTGAGAGAAAGTAACCTCAGGCTGACAAGGAAGAAGAGGTTTCTTATGATTTTGGAGAATGAATCTGAGACTTTCCGATTTTAGAAATGAAACATGGTTTACAAGAGATGTAAAATCAATATTATATATACATATTTACATCAATAAATGTTAAACTAATAACTGGACTTACTTTTCTTCCTCAACCTGCCTTTCCTAATACTTAGAATACTAGATTCGGCAAATCCTTAAAAAAATGTTTTTAAGAGAATCTGCAATGTGTTACACCGACGACTATGGAAAGAGTCCACTTAAATATGACAGGAACAGTAGAATACATTAAAAATCTGCAAGCTTTGGAATGCATAAAGACATCGCTCAGAGTTACGTATCGCCTTTATATTTTATTTGATTTTCAACTAAACAAGCTTAAATAGGAGTGTGTGTATTAAAAAGAAAAAAACATCCCCTAAAAAAATTAAATCTCGAAATGGTCATGGTTGTAAGGTACATTTTTCCCTTCTACAATTGACTCATTAGTTACGTTTTGTGATAGCTTCTTCTAATCACAGTATTTCAACACCAACTTGCCTAATTATCTGTTATTTGTTCTGCGATCGTATTCTCCAAATATAATCTTCAATCGGGGACTTAACTAAACCCGAGTGTCAATTAGTTTGGCTAGGCTTTTTTGTTCGTGTGGTCCATAGTTTCTACTTCTCGCCGATATTCCTGAATAATTTTCCTCCGATTTGAGCTTCAGCATTATTCTGCAGCAGCATATTTTAAAATCTTCCAGTCATCCTCGTTCAGGTTCTAAGGTTTTCCAAGTTTCACGTCCAGGCTGCTCTGTACTTAAAACATTAACGGAAACTTTGCAGATGAATCCAATGACAGTGTTGAAGTTAAAGGTTCCTCTCATAATTCTCTCTTAACTTGTGGTATTTTAATTTTATTTTATTTACCTCGTTGACAGTTCCCCGTACAAGCAATGAATTCCCTTCATTTCTTTCAAATGATCAAAAACTGTTATTTTACTAAGTAGATTATTGTTTTCTGGTAACACTTACTTTAATTTATACCATTTTATTTAAATACATATTTCCCTTGAGTATATTTGCACGCCTTGTAATCATTACAGTTAATAATTTTTTTGAAGAGACGGTAGTAAGATACAAAAATATTTTCTTTAAAAATAAGTGCAGCGATTACTAACATAATACTCGTAACCTAATTCCAGTTATCAGATAAAATGAGAGTTTCTTCCACAAAACTACTGCGTATGTGAATGAATCGAACAACATGAAAGACTAAATGGTCGTGCGTATATACTCGTAGTATGTCATTGCAATAAGAAGTGAAAATTCTCATACGTAAATACAAGAGTATGTTTGTTTAACTATTTGCGTAGGGCGATATGCAAGGAGCTGCCGCTAGGGATGAGCTCCAGTAAATTAAACCGCTTCAGTGCGTAGTTTATTTAGTATATTTGTTGTAATAAGCTTACTCAATACGATGACGTAATGCGCAGTATAAAAATGTTTAATTCCCTGAGCTATGTCCACAATTTATAATTAGATATGCTGCGGGGGTTTCCGTTTTCAATGTATAATTAACGTACTTGAATTGATATTATTTACCGCACTTGATCGGAAATCACGTGGTCGTTACGTTTCACCTACATTCACAGTTCTGAATCTGAAATGTCACAAATTGTGACTTTAATTACGTTTTGAAATTCAGTAAATAAACAAATAAACGATATCAAAATAATAAAGAATGTATTATATACTAGTAAATCTTTAAGGTTCTTACCGTATATAACAGAAAAAATCTAAATATTTTAATTTAATATTTCGTAGACAATTAAACGCATTGAAAGACAAGATTACTTTATTAAAGAATTGAAGTTATGCAGACTTTGATTTTTATTGAGAAAGCGGTTTCTGAAACTATTATGAATATGAGGTTGGTATTGAAGTAAATACTGGAAGGTTCTAAAGTTCTAGAGAATTCTAGTTGCTTCTCAAAATAAGGCGGCAAAAAGTGAGCAGAATATTAATTGGGTTGTCACATTAAAATAAAGAAAAAATAGTAAATATAACCAAACTCAGAGTATTTTGAAAATTTAACGCTCAAGGTAATAATTGTATCTTTAAATTAACGTTTAATCCCGCCAATATATAAAATTTGAATTATTTAACAGAAGCTTTCGTCGTTTATCTTCGACATATTCATCTGGAATGGATATATTTTATCTATGACATTTTATATATTGACAGGATCAAAGGTTAATTTTAATATTGAAATTTCACCAGTCTCAAATGGGATAAAACGGTAAAAATTGTTTATATATAGGTCACCCGATGCTAATAGCCCATGAAGGAGCGAGGCAAAACATAAAATAATAGGTAGAAGTGTGGGATATAGTACTTCAACGATAAGAAATTGAATCGCAGGTGGACAACAAAACACAGATCCGTTTTTTAATGATTATTATTTAATGAAAATAGTTACAAACGATTGAAAATATTATGATTTCAAAGAAAGAACAATATGAAGGATCCTTTTTAATCTCTACTAAAATAATAAAATATGTATCAGATCTCTAGTGTGTCCAACTTCACGTGACGTTCGTATATTTAATCTACAAATGGGCAGTTACAATTTCAACAGCCAACTGTTACAATAAAAGAAAATAGAGTGAATTAATATATATATAAATATAATATATGCTTAGGGACATTATTTCAACTGTAAACACACGTATAGAAAATTATATTAATATGAAAAAATTTACGTCTGATTGAAAATTGAGGTTTTTCAACTGACAAGTGCAGTTGTGTCGCTCTAGGCTCTTCTTAGCACCTGACGAAAGGAAAAAGGATCACAGAAACGTTTTGATTTGTCTGAATTGGCTACCTTTCTTATTCATTATTCATAAAATTATATTAATTAAAGTTTAATTATTAAAAAGTTAAAAAAAGGATTGATATTGTACTGGCCTGAAAAGAAGAAAAGTGGAACGATATCTGAAAATAGAGATTAACTTACTATTTAACTGTCTATGGAAACAAGAAATGGTTATATTTTACTTTAGTTTATAAAGGATCACTATCACTGGGCCGCTGTTTCTCGTTCTATTTTGTATTACAAGGCATTTTGTAGGCGCATTTTGGTGAAATTGATCGCCTTACTTTTGCCATTGTTAATTTTCATGTTTTTCTCTTAGCCCATGTGCTTAGCATATTCATACCAATATTAAAATATGTAACTGTGACTCTATAGCTATGGTCAAACATCACTCCTTCCTGAGTGTAAACTATAGACACTATGGGTATTTTATTGTGTTAATAAATCATTTTTACCTTTATCGTGTTTAACACATTTTGCAAACAAAATTCTATGGAATTGAAAAAATACTTCAAATGGTTTCTTTCTTATTTATCAGGCAGAAAGAAGTGTCACGGCGACGAAATCATCAGGAGAAACATTTATCTCATAATTCTGGAGGCAACAACTTACCCTTTCAAAACCTCTTGTCAACGGATTACACGCAGAGAACATTTTCACCTTTGTTTTTTCAATTATTGAATTTCATCCACTACTTTGATAATGCTATTTTCAAAAAGAAGGACCGGATATATTTTTGTTTTCCACGGCAGGATTATCGGGGCTGAAAATTTCGTCCGAAATTCCCCATATCCCTAGTTACGAATTCCTTTGTCTTCAGTTCAAATTCATGTGTATATACACGGATATGTATGTGTTTAAGTTTCTATTTTATCACGAGGAATTCAGATGTTTGTCAACACGTCGGGGCTCTACACAAGCATTTCAAATTACAGCAGAAATTACACGTTAGGACAGCGTGGGCGCGGTCGACCCGAGTGCAATAAACTCCCGAGAGTCCCTCGGGAGTCCTCCGTCACGACGACCAATATCTGCACCTCCATGCGGCTGTTTAAGTAATCTAATAAAGCACCTGAGCAGTTTCACGTCCAGTGTTTAATGGACTCAAAATTTGTATTTCTTTTGCTGACAATTAATAAGAGGTAAAACAATTTTACTGGCTTTTATTCGAAGACTTGTTTCATTCACGAAATAGTACTAAATATTTTAATGCGTACAAAAGAAACATTTGTGGGCTCAGCTCTAAGATATATAAACATTTCAAAATAGATAATCTGTCAAAATGAGATGTATCAATAGATGTATTTTACATTAAAATTAAGTTGGGACTTAAATTAAAGTGTAGGAAAAAAAATCAACAAATATTTGTTAATAGATTTGGATAGATATTATTAAAATATTACTGCGCAAAACTATTATTAAATATGTTTAGTTCTCGTATATTATCATTAGTCAGGATGCTGGCATCAGTCAGGACTTAATCCAGAGTCCTTTCGAGCTGTAATAATTATTATTAAACCACTGAGTATTACAGAATGAATCTAAAAAAATAAATTAAAATGAAAATATTAATGATTAAAAATAATGCATAAGAAAAATAGCCAATTCAGACAAATAGGGAATATGACTACCATACAACGTTTCTGGGATCCTTGTTCCTTTCATCTTGTGCTAAGAAGAGCCTAGAGCGACACAACTGAACTTGTCAGCTGACAAAACTCAAAAGCTTTTGAGTCGCTCTAGGCTCTTTATATTACCTTCTTGTCTGAATTGGTTAACTTTCTTATTCAAAAAATAAATTATTTGAAACCGACTTATATCTCACCCAAGAGAAAATGATAGCGCTTGACGGGGCCAAAAGGCAGTGTCGCAGAGAGTACAAATAAGAGTTTAAGATATTTTCAAGAATTTCCACCCGAAACATCACATTTTCTGTTAACTATATCACTAGAATCACACGTACGATTTATTATTTGTATTGTCGTTGCTCCCTTATTGTTACGCTAACCCTGCTGCTCTCCCATTGTCGTTCCGTTTTCGTCACTTTTGAGTTTTGTCAACTGGCGAGTGCAGTTGTGTCGCTCAAGGCTCTTCTTAGCACCTGAAGAAAGGTTCAGACTTATTATTTTACTTTCTAACTCCATGTCCCATCAACACAACATAAATATTGTACGAAACATTTTAATCACTAATGAGTACCGTTTAAATTTTATTAATAAACACATAAACATTAGACAAATTCGTCCAAATTTTTAAAGAATTTAAAATATCCATCATTTACAGATCTATTAATACTCTTTCCTACTTGGTTAAAAATCCACAAGGGCCCACTTGACACCTACAGCAAACATTGTGTTGTTTACAAAATCTCATGCTCTAATTTTAATTACTGCTACATAGGTCAAACAAAACGTTCCCTTAATGCACGTATCAAGGAACATATGTCTAATATAATCAAACTTCCCATTGATAAACAATCTATAGTATCCAAACATATCATCAATTCTAAACATACATTTGATTGGCAAATGTATGCTAATATTTTATACATTGATACCAGGTACAATTCCAGACTCATGTCCGAGACTCTTCACATTAAATCAAACATCACAGAAATTAATGTTCAAACAGGCACTATGAAAATCAACAATTGCTGCGACCTCTTATTATTACGCTAAACTTTCTGCTTTCCCATTGAAGTTGCTCCCTTATTGTTACGCTAACCCTGCTGCTCTGCCATTGTCGTTCCGTCTTCGTCACTTTTGAGTTTTGTCAACTGACGAGTGCAGTTGTGTCGCTCATGGCCCTTCTTAGCACCTGAAGAACGGTTCAGACTTATTTTGTCTGTATTTGGCAATCTTACATATTATTAATTATTTAGTCAGACGTAAATTTTTTTCTTGAAATCCTGGTTAATTTAAAATTTAAAACGGGAAACAAATAACACGGGATGGGAAATGTGATGGGCATGGCGGAGTTACAGCCATGCGCAGTCGGACTGTTATTCTTGCTTCGGAAGTTATGTTAGCCTATTTATTGAGTGCGTCCCATTATTATGTATAACTCTGTACGAAAATACAGAAAACCAGAATTCATCAAAGAGACAGTAGCGATCAAGGTACAAACAAAAATAAAAAATTGTCAAGTGTTTCAATTAAAAATTGACTTCATTTAAATAACAGTTATTATAACAATGCTAAAATCGACCTTTATACAAGAAAACTTAAAATATTGAATTTAAAAATACCGGACGCTTTGACACGGATTAGCGTCTTTTTAACGGCGAATAACTTAAGCCTGGAAATTGAGCAAGGGACTAAAATCAAAGATATAAACTACGAGCCAAAGAACGTAAAACGAAACATTATATATTATTGAGACTTTCTGTGTCACGCTTAATATTAACTGCATTTCATAAATTAATCGTATAATGTGGTTCTTTGTGTTAATTGGAGCCGTTGTCCAAATCGGAACCGTGATTAAATTTAATATTGATACGACTATGTTTGAAAGATGAGAGTTTTAAATTGGATTTATATTCTATAATCCTAGTACTTAAAATTCGTTTTGTTTGGCCGATGTAACAAAAGTTACAATTTGAACTCTTAATTTTGCAAACTTTTATAACTTTGTATAAAGGTGTTTTTTAACATTATTATTTTTAACAGACGTTAATCTTTTTTGTTAATAGTTATTATATTTCATTTTCTTGTTTCTTCAGTTTCCTAAACACTCCTGTAACGGAAGCGTTTTCCATTGTTTTATTCTGTATCAAATCAGGAAACTCGGTGGAGGAGGATAACTGAGTGGGAAAATGTCTTTGGATGACACAGAATATGTAATATACAGTTTCCATAGTTACAAACACAGGTGAAATGATGATATGTCGTGTAGTAACGTGATTTTTAAAAGTAATTCTACGGGCCGTTTAAAACTCCACCGGGAACATCTAAAGTTTTTACCACGGTGCAAATACCTTAGCAATTTGCGTCTGTCACATGCTGATAATAGACTTTTATCATTGTCAAAAGTTTACTCGCTCTGTAAATTAGCTTACAAAATGAGTTTTAAAACTTGTCGGTTGTTTTTCTCACAAACTCTGAGGGAATTTTATGAACATAAAAGGCGTCTGATTTTACTTCAATATGATTTCTTGACGAAATTCAAACTGTGAACATCAATACAGATATACGTTGTAAGGATATCAGAAATGGCGTTCAAACTGTGATCAATACAAACTAACGATTGATTTTTGTATTTAAATTACTTTTTTTATGATAAATATTTATTTTAGATAATTTTGAAAATGTAATATTTTAAATTGAGGAATAGGAAAACTGATTTTCTCTCTGTTCATCACGAATCTTTGGCATCTCAACTTGACTTAAATAAAAAAATACTAACATAGCTATTGTTGAGTTTCATAGTTGCAATATGTACGTTAATTTCATAATCCGTATTAAATCTAACATCACTGCAATTAACGTATAAACTGATACTGTGAAACTCAAGAATAGTTATGATGCCTTATTGTTACGCTAACCCCTTTTTTAATTCCTCATTCTCGTTCAGTTTTAGCTTACCGATTGCTTTAAAATGAAAAATATACGTCTGTTTTGAAAATTATTAATAAGATAAAATATCCAAATCAGACAAAAGAAGTGATGATATAAATACCAGACTTGTTTTGTCTGTATTTGGCTATTTTATCCTATTATTATTAATTCATTTTGAGTTCAGCACCTGGTTAGTGTAGTTGTGTTGTTCTCACGGCTCTTGCGTTTTTAATCATCTGGCGAAATCAGCAAGTATTGCAGAAACGTTGAGTGGTATTTATATCATCACTTCATTTTGTCTCTTATTTGGCTATTTTATTTAATCAAATTAGTTTACTTTTTACACCAACGTTTTTTTTTTGTTTTTTAGGGCAACAGGCTACATGAGGGTGATCCACGTTGGGCAACTCCCCTTTAATAGCATAGGAAGGGATTTGAAAGGCGGGATACGGAAGGGTAGAGGAAGGTAGCCAAGGGTTAACTAGGGCCCCCGGGCTATATTTTAAGGATTCGCCTAAAGAAATGCAGGGAAAACCCTAGAAAAACCTGCATCAGGTAGGTCGGGCATTGGGTACTTGTCCCACGTACTGCCGATAGCGGGAAAAGGAGTTTGCTGTGGGGACGCAGCATTCCATTCTCCGTGCCTCGACCAGTTTAGGAGGCAGCTGGCCGACTATTCCAATGGGAATAGCGGACAACTCTTACCGTATGCCCAAGGTCTGTGACCCCGGAACATACACCTCTCAGAACAGACCGAGGTGCCTCGGCATGTAGAAACCTTAGTTCACAAAACCAGAGAGTTGTGAAGGCATCCCCAAAGGTAGCCTACGCCTGAGCTCTCTGTGAAGGTTTACCTGCGAGAGGATTCTCTCGCAGGTTTCCTTCCTGCTAGACCAACGTATTATATTTCTGTCGTAACTTTACTTCTCCTCTCCCGCTATCGGAAGGGCGTGGGACAAGTACGCAATGCCCGACCTACCTGATGCAGGTTTTTCTAGGGTTTTCCCTGCATTTATTTAGGCGAATGCCGGGTAGGATCCTTAAACCATAGCCCGGGGGCCCTAGTTAACCCTTGGCTACCTTCCTCTACCCTTCCGCATCCCCTCTTTCAAATCCCTTCCCATGCTATTAAAGGGGAGGTGCCCAATGTGGATCACCCTCATGTAGCCTGTTGCCCTAAAAAAATTGACTTTAATACCCTAAACACCAGAAGGAAAAATGTCAGTAATGGACCAAAATTTCTGTGTGTAAAAATTAAATTAAAATAAAATAATATTTATTTATTCAATTAGAAATCTTTCTGCCTCTGTGTGATATTCATTCTGAAATATTTTAATTACATATGAAACACTATTATACGTGATAATTTTTTTTTAAAAAAAATTAATTATAACCTGTCAAATACAAAACACTAAAACTAATAAAAATTTAATGTATTATTTAAAATATTTAGCATTGTCACGTAATGTAACTTAATTTATGAAAATTACAAAATTAAGCATCTGTAAATCAAATTTGAGAAAATTTCTCGGCAGGGTGAAACTTGAGCGGTTCAGAAACAAAATAAGGGAGCTGTTCTTTTCAGTGCATAAAAAGTGTGGTAAAGTATTTAACAGTAACCCTCTGCGTATATGCAACATAACTTTCAGTATCACCTCAGAGACGTCTGCTGGTTTCCAAGAGAACTAATTTGTGAAGCAGATATTTAACATCATGCAATTAAAGAAATGTGACACTGAAAAAACAAATAGCATCCGTGTACAGGTAAAAACATGCCTGACCTAGTCAACCCCCTCAGGACTGATTTCTACTCGCCAGTCACCTTTATTTTCTGAGTTTTTTTGTTTTTTCATGAAAGAAAATTTAAGCGTCATTCTCAAGATATTCTAATTACACTACATTCATAATTAGACAATTAAAGTGAATTATTGGTAAGTCAGACCAAATTATATTTGTTGCATACCAAGTGTTTTCATTCATTTCGTATATAAACAGAGCAGTAATTATTTTAATAAATTTGTATTATTGATCAATTTCATTACGACTTCTTATTTTCGAATAAGTTTTAATAAAAAATATTTTGATTTTTTATACTTTATATTGTATTTAATGTTACTGTACCCAAATTTTATTTACAAATACGAAAATTCTCATAAACCTGAAGCTATTGATTAATGTCCATTCATATTTAGAACCTACTTGTACATGATGTTGCATTATCCAACATAATAAAAATGTTTAAATAATATTATTATAAATAAATCGACCATCTTTTTTGGTTATTTTTACGGTATTGTATTTGCAAAACTACATCTTAAAATATTTAGTTTAAAAAAATCTAAAAAATCATGCACTAAAAAGTTAAAGGTTAATAAATTTTAAAAGGCTCAATCTTACTATTTCGTTATCTCGGTTTCGTTTTACGATGTATTAATAACGCGCATAATTGTAAAAGGTAATTAGCTCTAAATATAACAGGTTCTAAACAAATCGCAGTCATTTGTCGATTTAACTTAGAACTGCTCCACTAAGATCAATTTCAACTAAATCTCTCGCAGGTAACATGCGAGGGATGTTCTCTCGCAGGCAGAACCTTGTAGGAGAGATACGAAGGGGCTACCTTTGGGGATGCCTTTTCCTCTCCGTTTCTGAACTAAGGTTCCCACAAGCCGAGGCACCTCGGCCTGTTCTGAGAGGTGTGTGTTCCGGGGTCACAGACCTTGAGCATACGGTAAGAGTTGTCCGCTATTCCCATTGGAATAGTCGGCCAGCTGCCTCCTAAACTGGTCGAGGCACGGAGAATGGAATGCAGCTTCCCCACAGAAAACTCCTCCTCCGCTGTCGGAAGGGCGTGAGACAAGTACCCAATGCCCGACCTACCTGATGCAGATTTTTCTAGGGTTTTCCCTATATTTCTTTAGTCGAATGCCGGGTAGGATCCTTAAAATATAGCCCGGGGGCCCTAGTAACTCTTGGCTACCTTCTTCTAGCCTTCCGCATCCCCCCTTTCAAATCCCTTCCTATGCTATTAAAGGGGAGTTGTCCAACGTGGATTACCCTCATGTAGCCGGTTGCCCTAAAAAATAACAAATAAAAAATTTCAACTCTAGCATCTGCGCGTCAACGTTTTCTTTTGTTTTTCTTTTATCCAAATGTTTCCTTTCTCATACTAGTCACGATTATTTAAAACATTCCTTCCTGTTACAAAAACGAGACCTTTTTTCAGCCCTAAATAGCTCTAAATCTAATATGATTTCTCAATTAAAAATTACAATATATTCAATTCTAACGTCCCATGACTTTTCAAAGTGATAACGATGTTTTAAAGCCAATTGTGGAAAGAGGTTTATCACTACGATTCACCCGGATAAATAAATAAAACTTAAAGAACGGAGTATTATAGAGTTTCATTGAGAGTCTGGCGTATTTGATCATTTTATTATTATTATGACACTTTCACAAACATGCTTGCTACGTCACTAAGTTACCAAAGTCTGTACGAAATGATATTGGATAATCTGCAAACAGACGGGACAGATAATTCACTTAGCAGCTCATACGTGTCCGTGAGTAACGTGCCGCCTTGGAATGCAAATGAAGGGAGGTCGTCGTCTCGTAGTTCTAATTCCATTAGTCCGAGTCTCAGTGAGCGTCGGCTATGGATCCTGCATAGCAACAAAGCGTTTGCGTGCACGGTCACAAATCTCCCGCGACCATCAACTTTTAGTGACGCGCCTGTAGGGAATAACATTCAGTTTATAGTTTGCGTAGGAAGATTTAGTCACACGGGAGAGTGACGTCGCGTCGCGTGGCGGTTTCAGTCACACGTGGATCAGACACAATTTAATCGCCCCATACGTATTTATAGGCTCATAATTTCCCGTAAATGGCGACACAGTCTCATCCCTCTCATTAGAAATCACGTGACTTCCCCATCAATGAAATAATTCACGTAACACACTAAGAAATTAATATCCGACAAAAATAACAAGAAGAAATAGGTTACCATAAATCTGATTTGTTACATTTTTGTATAATTTCAAATATAAAACATACGTGCATTTGTCTGTTTTACAATATTTAGGATTTATTTTTGTCTGTTATATGACTACTTATTTATCAAATTTAAGAAAATTTTGATAGGGGGGATGAAAATCAGGTAATCGTATATTCGCAATGAGCGATAATGGTGTTGAATTATTTTAATGGTGACTAAGTGAAATATAAATCACGGTAAGAATTTAATATAGAATTGCAGATAATAAATTACTTGTTGCCAAAGTAATAAAACGAAATAAAATATTAATAACGCTGTTCAATGAATGATAAAATAAAGCAAGTTATTTCCGAAGGCGGAAGACGTTTGTTTGGTTATGATGGAGGCTACTGGACTCGAAAGTGGCCTGCGTACCTTTTGGGACAAAGGAAAATCAGAGAAATGGACCCGCGAACAAGAAGACGTTAAAGGGGTGACTAACAGCTTCGAGTGACGACCAAAAATCTTAGGCATAGCAAATTGAAACCCGGAAGCATCTGTTTCGCAGACGGAGACACCAAACATTCAGATAACTGGGAAAATTCCGTTTAGCTGGAAGTACTATAGATTTAATTGGCTACCATCTTGGCTGCGGTCAACCAATGACATCCAAACAAAATTTTTAGTGATTGTTTTGAAATATCGAGTTGAAAGATACAGTAAAACGCAGTCGGAGACCAGCCAAAGTAAAGCGTAGTCGGGTCCAATTCACGACCCGAGCAGTAGATGATTCAGCACTAAGTTGGGGAGTCTGTATCTTCTGTCCGACGGCAATCATTGATAGACTCGACAGCCTCATCAGAAGTCTACGACATTGCCCGACGCTACCACAGTGCAGCCTGCACTTCATCAGCAGCAACTAATAGACATCTGTCGGCACGGTAACGTAAATATTTTCTATTTTCAAGTATCGTAATGCCAGACTCCTTAGTTGTTGATTAAATTAAATTAAATTTGCCATATTGTAGTCACCCCATGATATTTGTTGGAGCCCTGAAAGAAAGAGGAAGTCGTAGTTTTTATTAATTGCATATTTCCATTTTTTTATATTCAATTAAATTTTTAATTTGTCATTAAATTATATATTAAATTAATTACATTTTTATATTTTATTTCAAGCATAAATCCCACCCTTAATCTTTCCCCCAGAAATTAAATATTTATCCGAATTGTACTGGTCAAGTCATATCATAGAAAAAGGATATTTTAGAGTCGTACAGTTAATGAATTACGTATATGTGGACACAAAATTTCTCTCCTACTATTGGAACAGTCGACCAGCTGCCTCCTAAACTGGTCAAGGCACACACAGCAAACCCCTCTCCCGCCATCGGAAAGGCATGGGACAAGTACGAAATGCTCCACCTACCTGATGCAGGTTTTTTAGGGGTTTACCTGCATCACTTTTAGGCGAATAGCTGGGTATGATACTTTAACTATAGGCCGAAGTTCCTATTTAACCCTTAGCTACGTTTCGCATCCCCCTTTCAGTCCCTTTCCTATGATATAAGAGGGTAGTTTCCACTATGTGGATTACCCTTTATATAGCTTTTCTACACCTTCTTCTTGGCTTGTAATAAATAAATAAAATATTTTTTCGGGAGTGGAAGATGTGAAAATGACTGAATATTAAAACAGATTCTGTGAATTAGGAGAAAATGGTGTTGTAGAGTATAAAATTGTAGCTTAATAGAAGATATGGCTCATATATGAGCCAAAAACGGCTACTTTTGATGTATTAATATTGTGGAATGAATTTCTGAACCTTTTCGTATGGAGAAATAAGTTGAGTTTCAAAAAAATCGGATGTAGTACAACAGAGGCATCATTAGATATTTAGAATTATTAAATTAAGGGACTGGATAACGAATGATCTTTTACGGGTTAAAAATTCGGAATCGTTTTGATTATATTTAGGATCAGTAAATATGCTGAGGTCAAGATTTATAAGACATTAAAGTAGTTAGAGAGGACAAAAATCAATTATATACGCTAAATGGCCGTCACGATCGTTATAGATATTAACAATAATCTCATAATTTTACAACTCAGTTTGGTAAGAGTAAAACAATTTCTTGGGTTTGAGAAAACAGTTGTAATTCAGCATTGCTATAAAGGAAATGTAACATTTCCTCTTACAAGGTCACTTCGCGTGTTCAGTTGAACAGAGTTTTTTTCTTCTTCATGGAATATGGTCACGCTACACACAATAAAGGTCAGTAGAGAGGACCAACGTTATCTCAAACAGGCTTAAGAACAACTGTGATCTCGAACTATAAAAATATTAAAAAATTTAGTATGATAACTACTTTACATTATAGCGCGTTATTTAGGATAGGCGTCTTTTAATTGAGTTTACTGATATTTTAGTCAGTTTATTTAAACGCGTGAGCAACCATGTTTATTGAACGTCGGCAAAAAGTACCGTTTGGTGCCAGTCAGGCTGGGGATAGTAACTGTACCTCCGGGGTTTTCCCGTCAACAAACAGCAGGTGCAGAGGGTCTCGGTGTTGAAATTCTCTACGTCGGTTTGCCTAAGACCTGTGATTGGTCCATAATAAATTAAATAGACCAATAGGGAAACAGTTGGTCCCACAGGTCGGGAGAAGTGGAGGCCTAGAAGCATTCTGTTGCTGATGCTGACTAGAGGAGGACTCTTGAGTGGAGAATCACAGCGAGCGGTTGCTTGAGAAGTGGAGATATTCACCAGCGAGAGAGACATCGATGACCAGCTGCGAGGGACGTCGCTGTGTTGCAGAGACCCCAGTCTGGTAACCAATATTGCACATATCATGGTTGCGTAGAGCATTTTTTTTATAAATCGTTTCTCGGGCCTAATTTGCCACAATAATCCTTGAGTTTTTATAACTGGCTAGTCGGGAGGGCAAAATTTTAATTGTACATATCTTTAATAATATTTAATAAATTAGCTTGACTTGACCAAGGGATATTGTTTTCAAAAAGTTACTTCCTCCTACCGCAGGTAAGCCGTTCTAGGAATTAAACGGTCGAAGACCTCCTACGGCGGGTAGTCAAGGAGAGGGGAATGCCATAACATAATAAACATAATTTACATAATAAACAAAATAATTTAGTTAATTTTTAAATAATAATTTAATAAGAAAAGAAAATTAAAAATTGAAATAAATATAGAATGTTAAATTGACAATAATTTTAAATAAATTTTTCACGGTTAAGCACCAGGTTCATATTTCTCGATGTTGACGTTTATGCGGTCATTCTCTACCGCTAACTTCAGATTGACTTAGGACAGCGGTAGAGAATGACCGCAGAAACGTCAACATCAAGATATATGAACCTGGTGCTTAACCGTGAAAAATTAATTCATAGTTTACACGGGGAAAGGTTACATTCATTAATGAAAAATAATTTTCATCTCAGGTTGCATAGAAGAAAAAATTATGTGGTGAACCAAAACTTGAATGAAAAATCTAATTAAACAATCTAAGCAAATTAGAATCCTGGAAATTGAGATTCTTGATAAGTTTTTATAGTGAAACTGAGCAGGTGGGTGTAGTTTGATTGTTGTGGCTGTTGTGGTGATGCATCATGTTACTTACTGTAGGCGGCGGTGAGTGGAGCGTCGTTGGAAGGTGGCCGCAGAGAAAATCACTGGCAGATGATGGACTTCATCTTCCGTAGAGGCTATATCTCTACTCTGTGAGTTTAAAAACTGTTTGTGTTCATAGCCACGACTTTGACCAGAATCTTTTACTGCCCTGGGTCCCGAATTATAACCGAAGCTTTCTGGACCGCAACTTAAACCCGAATGCCTAAACTTCTCTTACTTCTCTGGGTCGTGAGTGGAACCAGAATCCCCGATTTTCTCGTATTCTGCTCTAATTTCGACTCTTACAACTTCCCAAACTCCCTCCTGCATTTCAATATTAGCCAATCAGTGCTACTTTGCCTCAAATCCCATTGTTTGACCTCATCCAAGCTGGGAACCAATGAAATCTATTATAACCTCCGCTGGTCAAAATTTATTTCCATGGTTAGATGTTTACAATTTTTCATGCCCGTCTGCGCAACTGGCGCTTTCGGGACACTAAATTTGTTCTTTAACTGACTGGGGTGGTTCCTGAAACATTTGTCATGCTCCCTTTTGTGAAAATTGGCCATTGTCTCTTCGTCCTTTTCATAAGGGGACGAAGATTTTCCTGGAATGCCAGACCGAACGACAACAAAATGTGTTTTCTTTCAAAATAACCTCGTGTAAATACCATTCATTACAATATTATGGAATTCTAGTACACTAACAACCCAATTCATATTCAACCTTGGCAATTTAAACTAGTTACGTGTTTTGTAATTTAAATTGATTTCCTACAGTGGATATATCGTGAAAAATTTCTTTCTTTGGTATATTAACCTTTAATCAATTCGTTCTTTAAACAGTGTGTACTTTGCTAAGCTAAATTTACACCTGGACCGCTTTCTTTACCGTCAGTCACAGTTGAGACTTGATTACTGACATTTCAGGGTCCGCGCCTCGCTCCAATGCATTTGCGTAAAGGACTGTGAGGCCAAAGCTTTTTGTGTACTGTATTTAGTTAACAGATTGATTTCAAAACTAAAGCAACTCTGACGATTGCATGTGGATATAATGATGTACTAAAATAAGTTATTTTTAAGATAATGTTACATTATGAATAATATCTAATAATGCATTGCAGGGCCTATGGTCCCATTTAAAACTTATAGTTTTTTACAGATTTTTCTACTTGCGAATTGTTCCGAGAATTTAAAATACATCAAATAGATTCTTTACATAGGGATTGGTCATAAATTATTTTCGCGAACAACCAGTTTTAGAGAAAAATCTGTACATGGATAGTCGGATACAGCAGGTAAATATATAAAATATATAAATAAAAATATTTTTTATTAAATTGCCAAGTATGTGTAATCTTTAGTCCGCGATATATATATATATATATATATTATATATATATATTATATATATATATATATTGTAATGCCAATTAAACAGGCCATTAATTGTTATTAATATAATTAAATTGTTAGCGGTACGAATGCGTAAAGGCAACAATGAAGGCGGGTTTTTTCTTTGTTCAACAATGGAGACCGCGCGGAGAACTGAGTATGCACTTGGAGAACGGCAGTCTGCTGCGAGAAACGGAACAGTTCAGTTCACAAAACTCGACGGGGAAATATAATACAGTTCAGTTCACCTAGAGCAACAAACAGTAAAGTTTGCGAGATCCTGTATTTTTATATGAAAGCAAGCAAACATTTTCAAGGAGAGATTTACATAATAATTGGCACACGGTGAAGCAAATGGTTGCTTCACGCTGATTGAACAATTTTCACATAAAGGAGACCAGAATCCACTAGCAGACCAAAGGAGGCGGCTCATCCAAGGTTCCAGAAAGCAGAGGACGAGTATTTTAATCGTGTGTATTAAAATTTTCAATGAAGTGTAGAGTATGTGTAAAGATGGTTTTTTAGTTTGGTAGTTTTCAAGCTACAAGAGAGATCTGGTATCAGACAGACGTTTCGTGAGTAACAAAACCTTTATACAAATTTGTAAACGATAATTAAAAAGGTATCGTCAGATTTCGTTCAGTTTTCATTTCGTTCAGTTCTCATTTCGTTCAGTTTTCTTTTCACTTATTTTTATATTGTTTTAGGTTAACTTTTTATATTTTAATTGTTAATTGTCAGTATATACATTGATTTTGTTCCAATTATCAAACCCAGTTGTGACCCTGATATAAGAAATTCGACATATTTTATTGTAATGATTTAAGAAATGTATATTCATAAATGCCACGAATTACTAAATGAAAATTAAAGTATTTTGTTTTTAACTGGATGAAATTCAGCATGAAAAATAGGTCTTGTACATTGTAAATTTATCAACAATAATAAATTTATTTTGAAGATTAGTAAATGTTGTTAATTATTCCTATGATTTAACACCATCTTTTTAATAATTATATATTCGACGTCTTCAACGTGTGGCTAATTATTCAAATTTTAATTAAAAAATTTTGTTTATTACAATATATATATATATATATATATATATATATATATATAAATTTACCAATAGATTCAGTAAATAGTATATACTTATATAACCTGATATGTAATAATATTAATTAGAATTTCTAACGGATATTTAGTTGAATTTTTTAAATGTAAAAATCTAATTAGTTTTAAATGTTCAATGACTATATTAAAATTAAAACCTATTAATTTATTTTTACTAACATATACTGACGTATATATTTGTCGATTCCGCATAATTTTTCTCCTATGCAAGTTCAGCGTCACACTAACACAAATTTACCGAAACAGTTAAAACCATCCTTAAAAACAGCTTACTTTTCATTTGACCTACTTACTGTTTTTCTTTGTACGTGATTCTCTTTATTGTTTGAATCCTGTTTCTTCAGTGAGGTGATTTTCAATCATTAAAAAAAGGTTTTGGTTAACTAAAAGGCTTAAAGATTTTAATTATTACCTTACTTCCGGAGCTGTAAAAAAGAAAAAATAGTAAAGAAATACGTTTTTATTATATTAACAGAAATACATGGAATACAACTAGTTGAGACACAGGAATAGCTGTTTTCCTTGAACTCCTTTGATCGAATGTCTTAACAGGAGGGATGTAAACAAATGCAGGTCTCTGCCACGTGTCGCAGTAGGGGAAAGTCGGGCAACGGCCCTTGAATGACGTCATCTGTGACGCAAACTCTGACGTCGCAAGCGACACGTGGCTGACACGAAGGCAGCTACACACGGCAACAACACCCAAAATAAAATAGAATTTGGCTTTTGTTATTGCTCTTATATACGCCACATCACTAGCGTCAAGTTCCAATTTTGAAAAAAAAATCGATGGCAATTAAAACTGAGTAAAATTTAAATATTAGTGCCAATATTATTAATTTCTTTTGAAATAATTTATTCATTTATGTTGTAAATCATGAGTTAATTCTAAATTAATTATAAACAATGTTCCTTGAATTCACTGTAACAGTTTTATTGATTAAAGTGTATTTAATGAAATTACATCAGTGTTGACGAAAATAAAATATTAATTCATTAACTTATAGCACGTGCAGGAAACGTTATTGAAATTATTATGGACTTGAAAGTAACTGCAAAAAAACTTTACCGGTATTATTGAAATCTGATTCCAGTAGATCATGGATACTATTTTAATTCAATAATGTTGGCTACTTATAATATCAATGACCTAATTAAATTGATAAAAATTCATAATTTTTTTAACGAAGACTCGATTGTTTCCTAAAAAAATGCAGAAAACATCTCATTTGCGTTTTTAATGAATTTTAATATTAATTTGAAACACAGATTCTAGATTTTTCATGAAATAAAATGTTGGTCCCTGAATATTCCAAGTAATACTAATATGAAAATTATTTGACTTGAAGATCTAGATAATAAAATAGTTTTGACCAATGAAAACTCTTTCACCTGCTGCTAAGTGTCATACACTTATACAAATATAACCAAAAACCCACAACGATGGAAATGGCCCCTACTACAATAAATTCATTTAATAAAAGTCCCTCAAGAAGGTGGTGATTTTCTCAACGCCCCAAATATTTACATAAAGTTATTTTATTAATGCAATATTTGCTTTAAAATAAGTGTTTGTACAACATTAAATGTAATTTGTGACCGATAAAGAAGCATAGACGTTGTTACAGAGTCAAAGAATGGACAGAACTTGGTGACTCCAACGACCGCGAAGAACAGAAACCTTCACAATAACTGAATATTTACTTGAATACTTTCTACCTCTTTTTTTTCTACCATATTTGCATTACACTACGTTACTGATTATAAGGAAAACACCAACGATGAAAATCATAAACGTATTACTTCATAATTATTAAACGCGTTGAATGATAAGATCTCCTTTGCTTTATAGTAATTTTTGTGGGAATAACAAGTAAGACGGTTGAGTATTATTAAAAAAATAACTGTGAGAAAAACTTTAATTTAAATAGGCGTGACACGTTTCTTATGTTTCCATACGCATATTTTGTCTCGTGTGGACTACAGTACTTGAGTTTCTGCAAGCTCTTGAAATATATTTCTTAGGTCAGAAAATTAAATTGTTAACCTCAAAAGCCCAACAGTCTGAAATATGATAAAAACGTTTTGACAGTTTCACCAATATTTTGTTTTCATATGTATCAATATTTATCTATTTTATATTGCACTTGTTTATAATCATATTGAAATTTCCGTTTATAATTATAAATGTTGGAAACATATACTTCGAAATTTTCAATTAAATTAAAACTAGTCATACAAAAAAGTATGAACATTTTTACGTGTCGAGCTGCTTGGATATTTCCACGCTTTACGGGTTCTTCTCGAAAAATACTAGAATACTTTAAAATTACTTGAAGCTGAAATAAAGAGTACGCAGTGATTAGCGAACGACCAACAAGATTCAACAATAAGGTATTTTACGAATGAGTTCGTTCCCTTGGAAAATTCATTTTTACACAGTAGAATCAGACCTACATGCACATATTTTGCAGTGAATTAAACAAAATTACAGTCTGGTGGATTACCTTACATTTTACAGCTGAGTGAAGTATTTATATTCTCACGTTATTAAAACGAAATATTTATATCCTCTTATATCCTACGTTCTCTATCCACTTAAAACTCTGTCAGTATACATGTTCAATTCGCCAATTGAACATGAAAATTGTGAGATATACTTTTATACATGATTAACAAAAAAGGTTATGTTTATTTTGTGTTCCGTCGACGTAGATGCAGAAATTTCGCTCTTAAGTCACCAAGAAGAGGTGCATACTTTCATAGGTAAAGTAGTGAAAGCTTCTACCCTAACTTTCATTCATGACTTGTTCTCATCTGCAGGGTCACCAAGTGACTTTTGTTTTCCAGTTTTTATTATAGGTTATGATATTAAATGTATTGATAACTTTTACTTACGTTTGTTGTGATCGATAGTATTCCTTCTGGGATTACAATGTCAAAATTACTGCCTCATAACTTTTTAATCACAACTTTTTTAGATATATAAGATAATTCAGTTGAGACAGTGCCCATAATCCTGTCACCCACGAGTGGAATAGAAAACAATTCACTAACACATATCTATCGCAATCGAGAAATGGATTTAATAAATGACGTTTGAGTGGTACGAACTTTCGATGTTGTGAGGGTTGGGGTGCGGCTTTTGCTCGTGTTAGACGGGATTTCTTCAGGGGTTGGTCTGACCCAGTGGCCCAGTGCTATTGTTAGCTCCCCGTAGCTATTCGTGGCCCGGGCGTTGACCCAACCTTGCTGACGTCACCACCATTGAAGAGGGCGCGCGTGTGACCTGGATCCATTGAGCGGGGGAGGTCATACACGTGGAATACGCACCCCCGGCAGTCTTCATTCACAGCGGTGCTTCTCAATGGTCGGATCCACACGGGGTTAGATTTCCATTCAGAAAATACATGAGCAAATCCAATGAGGTAAGACGCAGGTGCCTGAAGGGATTATGACCTAATTTACAGCATATTTCAATATCGTTGACGACAATGTGATCCGGACGAGAGATTAATAATTACGCAATGTCTTTCTTTTACAAAACCTGATATTTACTCATTATTTTGATGCATTATACACTTCACCAAATCGAAGATAAGAGGATCTGGACAACAGAGGCAGTAATTGAAAAAGATTTAAGAGATGCTATGTGTCTAACCGTCCAAAATAATCGTCATCAAACAAAAAAATCATAGAGAATCGTAAAAAGAAAATTTTCTTCAACAATTAATTATTTCTCTCAATGCAAGTCCAAGCCTTCATTATAGCAGTGCAGCGAACGAATATATAATTCCTGACTGATTTCATCAGAGACATCTTCCTTTTTCCCGTCAACTAACGAGAAAAATTATCAGATTAAGACAAAATTAAAGAAATATGAGGGTGCACATTCACGTAAATGGTGAACGATTTTGAAACATACCTCAGATTCCTTGTTTTGGTGTGATCGTGTAATTCACTTATAATTTTGGACGATAAAATTTTCAATATTGACATTATCAGGAGTTTCAACGTGTGCACCAAGAGAACAATATTTTGCTTTCGTAAACAATGCCCGGTGGATTCTGGAGAGCGACAGTGCCTTTTTTTCTCGACCACGCAACGGGTGGTCAGAGAGGATTTGAAAAGGGTCAGTACAGATGGAGCAGTCTTGCTTAGATACAGCAAGTTTGTAAAAACTGACTGTATGGTTGGAGAGATTCTTCCCAACTTCAACAGGAAAATAGCCATCCATAATTCTGCGTCTAGCACCACCGTTGAAACCTTCGCCACAGCAATGGCAGTTGAATACTGCCTGGAATCTTCAATCAACAGACGTATGATCCTAACAGACTCTTTGCAATCACTAAAGCACTTACGAGACCCTAAAATAAGGAATGGCACCATCAACGCTATCAGAGATAACCTACATCTCTGCAGTTCGCGAGGGAAATCCGTGCAGCTTGTCTGGATCCAGGCTCATGCGGGCATCGCAGGGAAACGAGGAGGTGGACGCACTGGCGGCCATTGCACAAGAAGATCTACCATTGTTCGAAGCCCCAACATGTACAGCCTCGTACATTCTAAATGAATGTACAGGAAAAGTGGAGGGTAACTGGCAGGCCACGAGGAGAGGAGGAAATAACGGCTTCTTCCAACATCAGCAGATCTGTGCCACCTCAACAACATCTCAAGAAAACAACAAATAATAATCTTCAGAATTAGAACTTTGCACACCCAACTCACTCACGAATATCTTTTTTCCAGAACAGATCAGCCCACCTGTGATCAAGCTCTCACCATCCAGCATATTCTATGAGGATATACTCAGGAGGACTTTAGCCGAGATCTTTGGAGAAGATTTCTGTATACACATCACGGCGATCAAGAGCCTCCTGAGTTAGTCTCCGACGTAAACCTGACTTCCGCTACTTAAAACGTTGTTCACAATTGGAAATTTTCTAATCTACTGTAACTTAATTATGTAAATACTTTTAGTGGGTCGCCAATAACCAACAGGTTGACGCGACCATAAATCAATTAAAAAAAGAAGATCAAGTTTAGCAAAGTTCGTCTGGATGCAGACAAAATATGCTGTTATGCTCATCCAAAAGGTTGAGGATTGCAGAGTTTCAGATAAAATAAGCTGTGAAGGCGACCGCAACAAACCTGCAGAGGAAGTAGTGAGACTAAAATTTCCCGGACTATTGATGAAAACGAGATCAAACATGATCTGAATGACACCAGCTAAACTTTACTTAACCAAATCCGCGGTTGTCTTTTAATACATTTCTTTTAAAACATTTCAATTGTCATTTCTATTCAAGTTAGTTTCACATTCCATCCTGAGATATTTCTTACTTTACAGTGCGCACTTTGTATATGTGGGTGAATTCTTAATAGTTTGGCATCATTAATTTGTGTATCAAATTAATTTTGTGTTATTAAATTCAAATATATTATATAAATAAAAAGTTAATAAGTATTTATAAAATTAAATTAATATAATAAACAACCTTACACCATTGTTTCAATCGTATTCAATAAATACTGGTGAAATTAACAGTGAAAGTAACAGTGAATTAAGATAAGGATATGTACATATTACAAATCATGTTCCTTGTTTCTCATAATAGTTGCCTTCAACAAGTAAACGAAAAATGGTCTTTCTTGAGGTATTTGTATTGTCCAAAACAAATCAATTTAAATAAAATATCTATCTCTGGACATGTTTATCAGAATAAATAAAAACTTAAAATGGTATCCCATTACATGATCTTCTTCCCTTCCTGTCTCCTATTATCTAATTGATTATGCCATAATTTTATATTTTTAGATCGTCAACTGGATTATGTCGTTTTTTCGAACTCACGGTTCTTGTGTTTTAATCACCGATGTATGGTATTTATACCATCACTTCATTTTGACAGTCATTTAGCTGTTTAATCTGACTATAATTTTTAATGAATCGATCATATATACATACATTTTAGATATTCGCTTATTTCAATAATATTAGTTTGTTGATTAAATTGTGTTAATCAGGATTAAAACATAATTAAATTAGCACTCCGAATGGCGATAAATATTTGTGATTTATTTGATGTTTAATTACTGTATTATATATACTTATACAGAATTTGAAAGGAAGGTGATGAAAAACCGCAGTGGATGAGAACCAATAACCGCAAAATAAAAATATTAAAACTCAGGAGAATCAATATTATGTTAGTTGCATAATCACCGGTCTGAAACCTCTGATCCTTAGTGCTTAAGTCCATTAATGGAGAAGCTATAATGCTGAATATAACATAGAATTCTATATTTTATTTATGTATTTTGTGACACATAATATAATACACGAAATTTATATATAAATATACGAGGGTGGTCTGAAAAGTTTCCGACCTCAACGTGAAGATGGCAGCACTAGTAAATAAAGGCTAGTGAATTTACAGAGATGGGAACATCGCTGGGAGAAGTGTGTCGAGTTACAAGGAGACTACATTGAAAAATAAAATAATAAAAATCTTCTATCATTGTTTGGTCGGAAAGCCATTAAACATGCATCCAATTTAAAAGTGAGTGTTGTGGTGTGTATTAAACATAAAATATGTTATGTGTCCACCTTGTTGTTTTATTTTAACTCGTGGTTTTTGATACAATCATTTTAGTCATTAATAATACTCAGTGACTTTGAATATGTGAAACAATAAATATTCGAGTAATGGAGTTAGTCCCACCATCGGAGTATTAAATACACTAATAAAACAAGTATTGATATTTCTGAAAGAAATTTAGTAGTTTTTAATAAAACCACATAAATGAGGTGTTAATTCTCTATTTAGTTATATCATAAGTTCACTAGAAACATATTCACATGGAAACAGAACAACCTTAAACATATATACTTCATCAATCAAAAATTATTTGGCTTTGAAATCCAGGAAACAGCCTAAATTCAATAGACAATTTCTTCTAAAAATGAATACCATAACTTTTATTTTGTTATTACTTAAACAAATTTCGTACTAATAGTGGAGTCAAACACTGAAATTCTCTCACAAATGGCAAACTACTGCCCGACACAAACGAGTTAACGTCTTATCATCTACAATTGAAATATGCATAATAATTTGAAGTTCAGGATTGAATTTACTGATAATGACGAAAGGAGAATATTATTATTTTTTATGAATTAAATACAAATTTTAGAAACTATCCTTCAAGAAAAATGTTTAATATAAAACTGTGTTATAATGAATTATATAAAATTTTACTTATTTTCAGAATTATTTATAAATCTTCAGATATATTTAAAAAATACACTTAAGATTATTAAAATTTTGTTGATTAACAAATATTCCGATATCAGAAACTTAATTTGCTTAAAATTACGTTTATAGAAGCAAAGAAAATGTTTGTTTACGCGTGGATATAGGTTAAGTCTATTAAGGATCATTAGCGCAATTACTTTGGTCAGCATATTATCCTTGACACGGCATCATACGTTTCAATTGACCTGAAAACTTCCGCAACGCATTGTTTTAATAAGTATTAATCATGATGTATCAAGAGAAATTGCATGCCACAGAGGAATTGCTGGCCTGAAAACAAATCCCCTAGATGTCTGAAGGTAGACCACCGAGTATTACAAACAATCCAACGGCTTCTTTCCTTTCTTCTTGATTTTCTTTTTTAAACTTACTGATAAAAAAAATAGATTACATGGGTTTCGACAGTAATTTGTACACTCATAGAATCATTCGAATGAGTAATTTATCGTAAATAATATTGTTTGGGCGTTTGACTTAACTTCATTGGATGATCTTCATGTAACTTTTCGTATTATTTACTACAAACCGTTAAACAAGTAACGCGTATTAACATTTACCTTTTGTCACATGATCATTTAAAATAAAAATATTGTGAGATCGACAAGAGATGGTTAAGATAAGACACTAATTGTCAATTACAAAATAAAAAGTTCAATACAGACGCGTTATTTGTCCCTTGCCTGGACAGTTTACGTACATAATTTATTATTTTTATTATTTTACGGTAAGACCCAGGTGCAACTGCGCCATACATAGGAAAATTAAAACAATACCTACATGACTAATTACAATAAACTAATTAGGATAAAACACGTATTTTGGCATCAGATAATAAAAAATTAATTAATTGTAACAAGTGAATGATCCTGTATGGTGCTCACGATATCAATATTAATTATAATACCAGTGATAAAGAAAGTGCTTGTAAGAACTTAGCGATGACAAGGGGAGGAAATTAAAAATCGAAATATAAAGCGAAAATCGTAGAAATACTTCCTCTTTGTTAAGAGAACTTTAAAAATTTGGATACGTAAAGTATAATCTGCATATAATCCCGTATGCGTCCTTAAACATAGATGAGATTCATACAGAAAATATCCGATCAAGGCATTGAGGAAGAGCTTGGGAGCGGAAAAGATCGGACGCTGACATGAAAAAGTTAAACAATTATAATGGAAACTTTTGTAAAATCGACGACAAATAATTATCTCGCGAATGTCCTAAATGAAACTGAAAGCCGAGAATCTTTGTCGTATACTACATTAAAGTTGGTTAGTAGAACCTAATTCCTACAGTAAGGGGTTATAAGGTTATAAGGGGTTAAAATAGTAAGAAAAATTTTAAAACTAATGTAGGAAAATATTATTTTTTAAATGGATATTTTAAGCAATTGAAATAACTTAACTTTATAAGATTTTTAATTATTTTGTAGTAATTATAAATTATTTCAAAGGAGATGAAGTGAAAGTGGAAAGTATAATGTAGTATAATTGAAAAGAATATTTAGCAGAAAATATTACATTATATTTTTCAGACAACTCACATAAAAACGTTTGTATGAATTACATGTTTCTTATGATCATTATGTATTACTTGCGTAAATTTTTATGTTCATTTCTTATAATTAAATAAATTACTCCATTTATCTATGGATTCATTTTAAACTTGGAACATTTTCTTTCGGTATCACACATTTAATATTATACTTTAAATATATTTTAAATTATCCACATATATCTGGAATTTCTTCATAATTGTTTGTATTTGTAAAAGCTATAACACTGTTTAAATCGAGATATGCGTCCCGGAAGTATTTATCATTCTTTATAAGTAGTCTTATGAAGAGTGACTAAACATTCCGATTTAAATAAATAAAAATATATGATTACGTGTATCAAAAGGTATGAGTTTATATTAAATGGTAATGTCATTACCCAATTAGTCAGAGATTTATTAAGAGAAATTTAAAATATTAAAATAACACTACGTTTCATAAAAAATATAAAATATATCTTACATTTATATTAATGTAAATAAATACATGGTCTTGAGTCAGAAAAATGTTTTATTTACATAAAAATATATAAACGACGTTTCTTCCTGTTTTAGGTCTTTTCAGGTTAAATAATTTTGTATAAAAATACTGCCAAATAAGTTAGAGGATAGGTTTTGCTACTTTGAGTGTTGTAACAGAAGTGAAGCTCAGGTGACAAGACAATACGTTTCGTCCTTAAAATTTGGGTCCATTTCGGATGTAAAATTTTAATTAAAAGATATATTCGCAACACTTAATTATATTATAATTGTTGAATAAGAATTTAAAGGTGCGATTTTCACAAACGTAGTGATAATATACTGTTTTAAATTGCTCTTAATAAATATCGACTCTCATAACTTATGTTATTTCAGCGATTAAACATGTCAGATAAATCTAATTGTTGAATTTATAATATATTAAGTTTTTTAAATTAGTTTACAAGTCAAAAATGTAGGAGGTTTTGTACAGAATAGGAATACTTAAGGAGAAATGAATTTATTGTATTTTTAAGTATCTATTGTCAGTATTAAGGTTCAAAATACACATTTTTGGAAGAAATTCATTAATCTCAATTATTCGAAGTTATTTGTACATACATTTTGTGAATTTTTGTTCGAATTATTCGTGTGCGATAAAAATTATGTCTGTTATAATTTTAAATATATACATGCTTATTTTTTAAGGATATATTTTGTGATGTACGTTTTTCTGTAATCCTGTTATAATAAACCTCCAAATTAAAGCAGCCAAGTCTTTGAAATTTATTATATGGAATAGATAACATAACCTCTACCACAGCCAGTTAAAAAAACAGGTATCAGAATTCTAAGGCAATTAATTTATAAAAAAAATGACGGGAAAATAATCTTGAGAGCCGTTGAGCAAGATAGCTAATTATGTATAAAAGGTTGTCGTTGCGCAAAAATTAAGTAACTAGGGAGTTTAACCGTCTTGATCAATGCACATGCTAATGTTTCGGAATATTATTCAGTCGCCACAGATAGAGCGATAATTGTAGAAACACGGACCTACAAAGTGTAAAGTCTTGACACTCGACTCCGGGGCTAGACGCCAATTACGAGCGTATCGATCGCAGCCGGTCACGTTTTCCGTCACAGAAGCAGCCACCCACCGATTAACAAAAACTAATTAATTTTCTCACGGCGTGAGAGTTTGGAGGGGGCTTCCAGTCACGTTGACCTACGGGCACGTGATGTATGTTTCTAAAGTTTCGACGAAATTGTGGGTGGCTGTCGTGGTTCTTAAGTCGCTACGTAGTAAATCACATTTCGCCATACACATTGTCAGTACAATAATACCGCTTAATGTTTCATCCTTCAATACAATACATTGCGTTCAGATCCATAATGATTCACTCATTTTCGGTTTGAGAAAATAATTTCAAATTACAATCTAATTTTCGTAAAATTATTTTAATAATGGATAATTAACTGCATGTAAAATAAATATTTCAAAACTTTCGTATAAATTTTAACTAAAACGTTAATAGATAAAATATACAATAAGTTAGAAAAATTAAGTATAATTTTTATTCAAGACACACCGTTTCATTGCATCTTTGGGACTTCATCAGGTCGCAAATTGAAACATCTATAATATCTACTTGTTGTAAAATTTGGATACCAATTTGTTTTAAAAAAAATAATCCACATATTTAACATAACCTAAGAAAATTTAAAATTATTAAAACAAATTGTATATAATGAATTCAAGCTTACATTTATATTATAACTAGGTGAGTGCCCGGCGTTTCCCGGGTATTTATTTAAATCATCCTGAAGTAGGAATTGATTCAACACTAACGTCTTGGTAAGCATTTTATTTAACCAGTGCGAATAGTGACAGTGTTTGGAACATTTACCCATTTACGGCTCCGTCCCCGACCTAAGCCCTCGGCATCTAACTTCAAATAATCTACGAAAATGACTGACGTTATTCAGGAACTAGCCTACTACATAGAATAAAGAACCTAAAAATCAAGATGAATTTGAGTGTACAAAATGCACTCCCGTTACCTTAACTAAATAGAGAACATAATATGGCTCATAGCCCAAGAAAAAAAAATTACCCGATAACTTAAGATGGTCTAATCTACTCCGGTTATACTCTTCTCTGCCGCGTCAATCTCCACGAAAAGGAATATAAAATTTCATCAACCACCATGATTAATACGAGTTAAACGCATTGACTCCCTTAACCCCGGAATCGACACTAATATCAGTCTTTTTTTCATTATTTTTATGTAAACCCCTTCCACCACCACCCTCAACATAGTAGTGCTGCCATCCTATGCTGTTTGGAGTTGAAATTAGATTTTAGAATGACACTAACAAATTAAGCGACCACGGAAACGTTTTATTCTACGCTTATAATTGTCATTTAGTAATGTTTTTAAATTCCACCCCGTCCATCCTACCCCTAGAGGGAGATGTGTGTCTTTACCTCTGTGTTTGTTCCTGGATCGTAAGTAACATGTGTATAAGATTTGGCAGAAATTTCTCTACGATTTTAAGATTTTAAGCGGTAATTTGTTTCGCACCCTTACGTCCCCACTCCTAGGGGGTGAAGTACATCTTTACCAGTATTGTAAATGTCAGAATTTAACTCATTGACTTCTATTAACCCTGGATTTGACACCAATCTCGGCGTTATTTTTATGTAACGCACCTCCACCGCCTCCCTTTGTGGTGTAAGGGGTTGAAATTATACACTAAAACATCTGTATAGGAACGATTTATCACATAATAAAATGAATAAATAAAAAATTACAAAAATTCCATTACACATTACAAATCAAACATATTTACTGTATTAACAAAACTTAATACACGTAATTAACAAATTTGAATATGAGAAAGTATTGGATATTAATTTAAAATTAGATACGATGTTGACAAAAACCTCATGAAAATAAAAACCCAAATGTAATATAACCCAAATGAAGTAATGTTGAATGTAACGGACTTGAAAATTAAACTGCGGGTCGATAAAAACAACAAAATAGTTTTTGTTATTACGTTTTTGTGAATTTGTTAAATAAAAACAAGCAGTTATGAACCATTACGTCCCAGCACCCAACTTTCCCCATCCACATCAACAACTCCACTTCAAAAGCAAAATGGATCTCACCAACATACAATTGCCGTATTGTATATAGTTACAGCAATATGCCATTATCGTCATGACATAGCATGTTATATATATATTGAGAGAGAGAAAGAGAGAGATAAATAAATAGATAGGTATATTTTACGGGTATATATACATATATATATATATATATATATATATATATATAACGGACTATGTGCAAACCATAAATATCATCGGAAAAAACTCACATTTTCCATTTAACAAACGTAAAATAATTAAATTTTATATTATTTTATATTTTTGATTATATTTCAGTATTTTATTTGGTTTATGTGTTTATCCAAATACGGAATGTTTTTATTATTATATAATAAATGTAAATTTGATTTCATAACATAATTTATTGTAAGAATTTTATATTTCCTTAAATTATATTAATATAATTGTTTTTCTAAAATAGCAGAATCAAAATTGACAACAATAAATTATATAATGTTTGTTTAAATTTTCATTTGAAGAATTCCTAAAGACCGAATGAAACGTGTTTTGTGTTTGTAATATAGATCATACTTAATTTTTCTGACGAATTGGCTATTATAATTGTTAAAATAAAATTGAGTGTCAAAAAAAATTATTTAATACAGATCTGTAAGATTTTGAACATAATTGATATGTTCAATGAAGAGGCAGAACTGAATCAACACAAGCCAACTCTGTGGAGTACAATATCATTAAGTAATATAGAATGGGAAATATTTTACCTTCGGTACTTTTCACTGGGGGAATGTTACAGTGGGAATTAAGGTGAAATAAATGAAAAATATGACCTTATTGTGTAGTGTTGCGAATTATTTTAGAAGGGACATAGTCGAAAACCTAGTATGTAGCAGTGAAGTAGTTTTGTACTCCAGTTTACAATTATGGATTTTTAAAAACGAACATAAAATTATAATTTTGGTTCAGCAGATGGTACATTGTATCGGTGGCCTCCGTTATTGTTAAGACGACGCGATCCGCCAGCGGATGTAACTGTAAAAATACTACTGCTAAACTTTACATCAGTGTCCGGACTGAAAAAACCACCAAACCTCCGATTCCTCCCTGTTAATCCTCAGGCGTACCTACCTCTCCACACTACTCCCTTTCCTCATCTTGTCTACATCTTTAAGCCTCCGAGATCATTCCTTTTTTTTTTGGCTGTAGACATGTATAGGGTAATCCACATAGTGGCAACTCCCCTCTTATAGCATACGAAAGGGATTTGAAAGGGGGGATGCGGAAAGGTAGAGGAAGGTAGCCAAGAGTTAACTAGTTTAGGAGGCAGCTGGCCGACTATTCCAAGGGGAGTAGCGGACAACTCTTACCGTATGCCCAAGGTCTGTGATCCCGGAACATACATCTCTCAGAACAGGCCGAGGTGCCTCGGCTTGTGGGAACCTTAGTTCAAAAACGGAGAGGAAAAGGCATCCCAAAAGGTAGCTCCTTCGTATCTCTCCTACAAGATAAATCGAGATCATTCCTTTTTTTATTTTATTTTTTTAGGGCAACAGGCTACATGAGGGTGATCCACATTGGGCAACTCCCCTTTAATAGCATAGGAAGGGATTAGAAAGGGGGGATGCGGAAGGGTAGAGGAAGGTAGCCAAAGGTTACTAGGACCCCGGGCTATATTTTAAGGATCCTACCCGGCATTCGCCTAAAGAAATGCAGGGAAAACCTTAGAAAAACCTGCATCGGGTAGGTCGGGCATTGGGTACTTGTCCCACGCCCTTCCGATAGCGGGAGAGGAGTTTTCTGTGGGGACGCAGCATTCCCTTCTCCGTGCCTCGACCAGTTTAGGAGGCAGCTGGCCGACTATTTCAATGCCTAGATCTCCTTTCCTCTCTAAGCCCCAAATCAGCATTCAACTCCAAGAAATCATGGCCAGATTTCACGGCGTGTATCTGCTGACAACGAACCCTTAATTTCTTGGAACGACTCCCCGTCAAAACATAAACTGTTTTTTGACAAGAAAAATGACCAGAGAGCTGTTCATTTTGACGGAAGGTAGTTGGAATTAAATTTTCTAGTGGTGTCTGACCACACTAAAAGATAGAAACGGGCACTTCGCAGTAGAGAGCAGAACTGATACTCCATAAGAATTAATATCGAATACCAAGGGACAATCGTTTGATGGCAGTTGTCAAATGATTTACATTGGCTCCAAATTACCAAATTCAGTCTCATGTTGTCTAGGGTCGATTGAGATGAAATTACGAAGAATGAAGAAGTTATAAAATTATTTACTTACGTTGCCAAGCTTTTCCTGGGAGTCGAGCAGATACGAACGCATTGCAGCCAACTCCAATAAAGTCAGCGTAAGACGTAGCCCCTAGCATTCCGAAATGACGTCACTCACCTAGTACCATGCAGTTAGTGAGATTTTACATCGAAATATATATTTGAGTATTAAAAATTGAAGTAGTCAAATAATTAACTCAATTCTTTATTACATCCACACAATACGCTTTAAGAAAATTGCTATCAGTTTATAAAAGAGTTAATAAATATTTTCAAAACGTCATTAAATCAAATGTTTTAAATAAGATTGTTTTTAATATTAATTTCCTTGCTTTGAGTTTTCTGGAGTGAATTTTAAAAATCGCAATTAGTCTCAAGTAATAAATTAAAATTAAAATAAATAATATATTTCACGCCTTTATATTTATTTAATTATAAATGTTATTGAGAATATGTTTTCTTAAAAGAAAATTTATTAGCCAAAAAAGTGCTTTGGATTTACTGTAGTGAAACAAGAGGGACAGAGAGCATTGTTCTTCGTTCAATAGATTGATCCGCAGCTGTTGCGTGGGTCCGCCTTTACCAACGTCACGTATGCTTAGGTTCAATGCCGCAGAAACGCGTTTTCAACGTCATTGTGCATCCGATAGGAAATCTTTATTTGTGTAAAAATATTTTACGAACGTAATATTACCTCATTTGGAGAAGAAGATAGTTAAAATGATGGTGATTAACTTATGTTAGATGCAGATAACGGTTGGTCCAGGGAGTCGGAATCGGACGCAGTGAGAAAAGGAACAGGAAACAATATTTTCGTCATAATTGATCTCAGAGAGCAAAAAAAAATTGTAACTTATTATTTATAATATTTTATCGATGTGATACACACAAATGTAGGTATTAAAACAGTGATATTTGCTTAAATGGTTTTATCGTTTTGAAAAACCTAGAATATAATGTTTTCTCAGTTAAATTCATAGATCTTTTTCTTTTAAGTGGGAGGGTTGTGAATTTATGAGTTTGGATGTAGGGTGGATCTGGCGGCCCAGATATTACAATAGTATTAGCAGATAAGGGATATTAGTGACCTATAGATCAGCTTTTGCGTTTTGAGTGAAATTGGAAAATTAGGTGATAGTAGCGGCTTTATTAATATAAATCTTGTGTTACTTTTGTTATTGTGCAAGTAATCTGTAGAGACCAGGAAAGTTTATGATCAAGAATGACTCCTAGGTATGAATAAGATTTTTTATAAGGGATTGGTTTATTATTAAGAATGAAGTTGCTGTGATGGTGAATTTTGCATTTGAGTGAGAAGGGAACTGTAACCGATTTGTTAGGATTGAGGGAGATTCTCCATTCCGTTGCCCATTTGTCTATTTGAATAAGTGATTGTTGTAATATTGGTTGTACAGCATATTGGGGCTTGAACTAGTATGGCTATATTATCTGTATAGATGAAAGTAAAGGTGTTTGGGATATCATGTGTATATATTGAGTAGAGAAGGGGTCCAAGGACACTGCCCTTGGGTACCCCTGCAGAGATTTTATGAATGGAAGAGAAAGTATTGTTTAATTTTACTGAGAAGGTTCTGTTGGTTAAATAGTTGGCTATAAGCCTGAAGTGCGAATACTTTAGATGAGGTTTTAGTTCTTTTAGGAGACTTGGGTGGTTTACTTTATCAAATGTCAGTTCAATATATATATATATATATATATATATATATATATATATATATTGTAATGCCTTAAAGGAAAGGCATTGTTTCAGATTAATGGTCTTGGCCGTCAGAAGAAGTTGTAATGTTGTGTACTTAGGATTGGTATTGAGAATTCAGAGCAAGGGTGGCCTGTCGCAAGATAAATCTGTTAAGGCAGGCATTGTTTCTGATTAATGGCCTGGACAGTTCAAAGAACAGTTTGTAATGTTGTGTTTACTTAGGATTGAGGATGCAGTTTGGGCGGTCTGGAGAATTTAGAACAGTGCACGTGCGTGCGGGGATGAGAAGACAAGTCCAAAGTAATTGAGGGTGCAAAGACAAATTATACCTGTCTCGATTGTCGGCTTTGGGACAAGACAGAGTGGCTAGATATTTGCTAACTAAGGAACTGCAACTGCAGAATGTAAATCTCGGGATAATGGAGGAAACTGTCATCGGGCAGTTGCGACGTAGTTTTGGAACAAAGGAAAAAGGAAGGGATTGTGATATATAAGCGAGAGCGGCTTTTTAAAAAGTTAGTTGAGTGTTGGAGTTAGAATTGTGGAGGCGTACGGCGAGCACCGAGAATGGAGAATTGTGAGTGAGATAGGTATGCTGCGAACACCAAAGAAAGACTAAGGCAGATATCGTTTAAGGGAGTAGAGAAATAGCAAAATTACTCAACGATAAACATTTTTTGTATGCTGAAGTCTAATCAGTTGTAATATCACAATTAGACCACTGTCTTCGATGGTAGGAGACCAGGACACTGCATCCAGCGTCGAGTAGTTTTCACCACGAGCAAGTGATATGTCCTTCACGAACGGAGAACCATCTATCGTCGAACCAACAGTGTGTGTTAGAGTCAGTGTTTAAAACGTCCAGTATATAAAGTGTGTGTGTACGAACGAGTCAAATTTTCCTGAGTAATTGTATGTTGAAATTTCATGGTATTAATATGTGTAAACGGAATTAAAAGATACAGTCAGATATCGTTCTTTTCTTTTGTGTTAATAAAATAAACTCTTTAAATTTAAAATCAATCTGGTAGAATAAGTTCGTTAATAATTTTCGTCTATGTCTAGACGAATAATTAGTTCTTTTTAATTTAAAGATAAATGTTGGGTTCTTTGATTAAGTTACATGTTCTGTCCGTTATCAAACCCAGTAAAGACCCATGAGAGAATGAGATGCTTTTTATAATATTAAATTGTATAATTGTTAATTTTTGATAAATAAATTTTGTTTGTTTTAAAGTTAATAATCTTTCATTTATTGAGCACCTTATTTGATTATCACATTTTGGCTACAACAACGTGGGACAAATTAAAAAGGTAAACTTTGATTATTACAATATATATATATATATCACTTACTGTATTGGCCAAATTATTTAATTTATTTTTACTTAATGTCTGAGAATTATTAAATTTAGATTAAATTTTTGGCCAATATTTAACTTTTTCCTAATTTATTAGAAGAAATTTGATTAATATAGGCCTCCTTTGTAATTAATGTACTACCTTTTGAAGTTCAAAGTTGGTAAATGTGGAAAGGCAGATGTTTTGTTTTTCTAAAGAATTATTAACGTATTAAGTTACCAGAGAGATTATTTGTGGGCAGGAGTGCTGATTTATCTGTTTATTAATTTTTGGGATTAGTAGTTTTTCAAATACCTTGGATAACTTTGGTAATAAACTTCTTGGTCCGTAACTAGTAGGGTTGGATTTAGGTTTTTTCGGTTTATGCATAATTATGATTGAAGAATGCTTCCATGTCCGATGTAAAGGTGTGGTTTTCATGGTAGAATTATAGATTTGAGTGATTAAAACTATTTTTTTTGTTATGGAGATACTTTAGGTGGTTTGTGTTTATCAGTTTTATTTTTTATTGTATGTTATTTGGTTGGAATACTTTGGTAATTGAGATAGTTAACTGCTTTGATTACTTTTTGTTCAATTTTCAAGTTGTTCGAGGGATAAGGGGTAATTGTGAGGCTATCAGTTTGGCAAATAGTGCAGTTTTTGATCTAGGGATGAGTACCAAATATTGTTATAGAATAGCAGGGGAATTTTTTGGTTTTGTTATGTAATTAGTTTTGGTATTTAGGTATTATGGAATTCTAGGTCTCTGATTTCCTTGAATTAAATTGAATTGCTTGATTAAATTGAGTTTTAGTTTGGAGACAGTAGAAAACCATCTTTTTACAAGACTGGGAGGGGAAATTTGAGCACCTTGTAAACATTGGCTGGCTGTTTTCGTAGCCCCATGTATTATCCAAAGATACACAGGTCTGAATGGAAAACCTGATTCTTTGATCAGAATTTATGACATAGATAATTGAGTAGAATTGCAAGTGTGACTCCTAAACCCCTAATTGCTCTAATCGAAGGAGCCTTTTGGGAATGAAACACGGAAACAGCAGTTAATGATTTTTTAATAACGTATCCTAGTTCATGATCGTAGATTTCATTGGCAACGTCATGTCAACTCAATTCCCAAACACCGCAAGGATAATGCTCTGCAATTTAACAGGATGAATTAAACTGTTCAAATAACTGTAACTAGTCAAACTAAGATTTAATTAAATAGACAAGGGGAAGGCGAGTGATAAACAATTAATTTATTTGTATCATAAGAATTGCATCTTTGATGTAACGTTCGACTGTGTATTTGAGTTTGTGTATAGATTTCATAATATTTGATAGCTTAAGAGAATGTAGCGTGTTTACTGTATCCTTGTGCGTTGTTTAGTCACGCACGCGGTCCAGTGACCGTTGGGACAGGGACGGGTTGGGTCATTCACTGTCACAGCAAACAAAAGATTCGCGTGCTCGTCGCCTCACGTGAGGGCGCTGACGAATGCGACGCCCCCGCCGTGACACCGACACCTGTCTCTTTGTTGGTATCCTGCCGGTGTGTTGTGTTTGAAGGATTTAGCAAAACTCCAGAATATTCACGATCACTCGAACGTGTCATATCTGCATTCTGCACCCGGTTATGCTTCCGTTTCACTTAACGCCTGTGATTATTTCTCAATATCAGCTCAACATGTCCCGAGAGAAAATATGGAGGAACTAGTAACATACAGCTGAGTTTTAACGACAGCTTTGAGAAACTAACCCATAGGTTTATATATAAAATATAGGCACTGCAGAGAAGACCCAATACACTCCTTTTCTTGTTAATTTTTTATGATAGAGGCTTCTGCAGAGTATTATTCAAATTGACATTAATTACGAATTTACGATTGGCCTAACCGCTTAAAAAAATACGTATATGGCCATAATTTTCCGGGAGATCTTGGCATTTCTAAGAGAATTTCGGAAACGCATATTTCAGAATTGTTTAAATGGACTACTCGGACTTGTTTTGTGACTGCGAACTGTAAAAATGGAACGGTGGACAAGTTTTATAGTTATTTGTAACGTGATATAATTCATGCCGAGATAACTTCAAACCTGTGTAAGAACCGAGGGAACAACGTCGAAAAATTTCTAGAAGTGAAAAATTTACTATATTACAAGAGAACGTGAAACCAGACGTTTTTGGATTCAATTGAAGAAGTGAGGTCGTAGATGGTACGCATGCTCAGCTACTCCTTTTGGTGTGGAAAGTAAGTGAACTTAGAAAAGTAATATTCAATCAGAAAATGAAGTCTGAGTTAAGAAGTTAGGCTGAAGAAGTGAGAATATCTGTGGTATTAGTTGTAATGTGCTGCCGTGGACGGTTACAGACGAAATTATTTCGCATCCATGTCTGTAACCGTCCACGGCAGCACATTACAACTAAATACTGCTTCTGCATCCCGTCTCAGGAAAACGACTTCAGCAACAGGACCGTGTGTACAGTCTACGCCATCATCGAGCACAGAAACCAGATGAAGGCACTTTTACGAAAAAAAAATAATTGTTTATCTTTAGTTTATGTTTACAATCTTCTCTGTTGAGCAATGAGTAAATTATAGGTACAAAGAATAAATGTGAGAAGTAACAGTTCCCCAAAATTAATTATTACTATACAGTTAATATTTTATATACATATGCTATCATCCAGCAACTCTATCGCGAGATGAAAAAAAAATTACGTCTGATAGATAACAATAAATAAGACAGATAGCCAATAGAGACAAAAAAGGGTAATATAAATACCACACAACGTTTCTGGGATCCTTGTTCCTTTCGTCAGGTGCTAAGAGCTGACCTGGGCAGTTGTGTTTCTCTAGGCTCTTCTTAGCACCTGACGAAAGGAACAAGGATCCCAGAAACGTTCTGAGGTATTTATATTACCCTTCTTTTTGTCTGTATTGACTATCTTTCTTATCCATAGCGAGATAGTTTGTATGTTTTTCTAATCTTTTAATATATTGAGCACTCACTCACTACACAGTTTTTACATGGAGATCTCGATGGATGACCTCATTTCACACACACCATGGAGCATCACCTAGTATCAGTATTTGACTGGAATCTCTGTAGAATTTGTAAGTTGGAGTTGCTTGTAGTTCCCCATAATTCCAACCCGGATGTCCAAATAGGCTTAAGTATGATTTTGTAAACCAATACTATGTTTTAAAGTTAGTTTTGATTTTCGTCCTAGTAACCAAACTACGTTGAAGATATTTATGTTTAGTTGCTTTCGTTTACAGAATATATGTTTTTTTTCCCCCAAGTTAGTCTACGGTCGAGGTACATACCAAGGTATCGGACCTCTTCTGCTTGAAGAAGTGGTGTATTGGTTAAGTGATACTTGTGGACACGTTTCTCTTCTGAAGGTGCAGCTTCACTGAGTGGACTTGGATTCATTTACTTTTATGCGCCAAAGCTTGGAGTCAGTCTTGAACATGTTTAAGCGAGGTTTGTAGGTAACTTGATGCAATGGTAGGATTTTCGTGAGATACTGGAATAGCAGTGTCATCTTCAAATGTAGATATGAACTTTGGTTGATGGTAGTGATATCTGCCTTGTACAGTAGGTAGAGCGCAAGTCCCAGTACAACCTTGTGGTACACCTGAATTATTATGTTTATATTTTCGACAATTACTGTTCTTATGAAAACTAATTAAATTTGCCACTGACGAATAATATTCCCTGATTTAATAGTGTTATGATGTATGTATTTAGCAATTTATTAAGGCCATGTTTTATTCAATTAAATTTTCGTCATTATTATAAAAGGTATTGATTTAATTAATATTTTGACAAGTTGAATCATCTTGTATGGAGTATATTTACTGTCATATTATACACACTTCGTAATTCACATGCTTGATTCGTTAGTTATGAATCTGTCTTGCGCAAGATCATTATATAAGAACTATCTTTCCACCTTATATCTGCGTTGAACAGCAAATACGTTACATAAACTTGCCCGCGTTCTTCTTAGAACATGGAATTGGGTGAGTTTGGTTTCGAAAGATTTTGTCATTAATAAGAACAGTTTATTGAATAGGAACAACCACAATTATCATTGTTATTTTAATGATTCTAATTGTATATAGATAATATATAACTTCATGAAAGACACTGAATGTAAATACACACCTATCTATAGTGACGTAAAACCGTTTATGTATAACTAATTTTAATTTCTATAGTAGATCGTACTTGCCAATCACCTTTGTATCCCTACTTACAATTGTTTCAGAATTTGAAGTCAATTAAGCAAATATAAGTATCTAAACAGGAAATGATTTTTTTCTGAATGATGAATATTAATAAATTTTTAATAATAGAAAATGGACTTCTCTTGATTTCAAATTATTTTTTGTTGAGCAATATGGCTCTCGTTGAGTGACTGCTGAAGTATAAATAAAATTATACATATTTGCAACGCTTTAAAATTATTATGTTCATAACAATATGAATACTTGATAGTTTATGTAGAGATGGTGATTCAAATAATATTTTCTAATGAATTATTCACATACAATTTTAGCTTGGGCAGTTTAAATCTATAAAAATGTGCCAAAAATGGAAACTTGTGATAAAGTTTATACGAAAATAATATATGAACGTTGTATAAATACTTCTAGGGATTCAATCCGGGTAAACTTCACTTTATGCAGCATCTAAACCGCGAAAATCTTCGTTCAATAATATATGATCGTGTTTTTTTTAAAAAAATTCATACTTAAGCTACTAAAAAATGTAATATAGTATACTGTTTTTCTTTGACTAGATGAGGTCTTAAAGACGAAATAACAAAAATTTATTATATTGTTTCTTTGTGCAGCATGTCTCATAATATTTTTTTAGGGTAACAGGCTACATGAGGGTAATCCACATGGTGGCAACTCCCCTTTAATAGAATAGGAATGGATTTGAAAGGGGGAATACGGAAGGGTAGAGGAAGGTAGCCAAGGGTTAACTAGGGCCCTCGGGCTACAGTTTAAGAATCGTACCCGGCATTCGCCTAAAAGTAATGCAGGGAAAACCCTAGAAAAACCGGCCTCAGGTAGGTCGAGCATTGGGTACTTGCCCCACGCCCTTCCGATAGCGGGAGAAGAGTTTGCTTTGGGGTCGTAGCTTTCCCCTCGCCGTGCCTTGACCGGTTTTGGAGGCAGCTGGCCGACTATTCCAATACGAATAGCGGACAACTCTTACCGTACGCCCAAGGTCTGTGACCCCGGAACATACACCTCTCAAAACAGCATGGTGGGAACCTTAGTTCAAAAAACCTGAGAGATGTGAAGGCATCCCCAAATGTAGCCTCCGCCAGAGGGAAGGTTCATCTGAGAGAGAATTCTCTCGCAGGCTTCCTTCTACGAAAAGGCATCCCCAAAGGTAGCCCCTTCCTGCCTCTCCTACAAGGTTCTGCCAGCGAGAGAACATCCCTATCAGGTACTGCCTGCGAGAGAATAGCCCTCGCAGACAACTTCAACTGTCTCATAAAATAAACAAATAAAGGCTAAGTTAAAAAGTTATACGAAAGCACCCACGAGAGGGCAAAGCTTGAGATTAACGGCACCGTTGAATGGGCTTAATATTATAGTCTATAGCCCGTCCCAAACTATTCCTCAGGACTCATTATAAAGTTCAAATTTTTACCGAGATACTCGGATGTTTTGATTTAAATATTTCTGTTTTACGAACGCCAGACGGGCATTTTAGAAACGAAATCTTTGTAAATGACAGGTTAAATGTAAATCTCGTGGATTTTTAGATTTTGTTTTAAATTAGATGTTTGAAGAACAATCGTCGTCAATCTTTGAAGATCACTATCAATTCATATTCTTAGTGAACACACTTTTCAATTAACAACAGTTATTGGATGACGACTCTGTTAAAGTACTTATATGAGAGATCCACGAGTCGTAGATATTAAAGAGTAATTCCGTAAGTAAATGGTATATTAAAATATTATTAAGTACGTGTCACGTTTCACTCAGTATGAAAATTAAAATCACTAACTTATTGAATGATGACGTCAGTTACTACTTTGAAAATTCGTACTAGCAAATAAATAATATAATACTGAAATTCGTAGGGTATTGAGACTCTCAAATAATTTATTTAAGTTTAAATGGTGTTAAACCTTTCACTTATCTTTCTCGTATTTTAAAATTATACGCTTTCTACTGGAACTCAATTATTTAATTCAATCAATTTAAGTAATGGCTCATTCACATGATAATATATTGAGAGTGTTGGCGATAATTATCACTATGACGTGTTTCAATTTCCATTAACATGATTAATAAAGCCTCTTCTGTCGGTATTATGTAGAATGGAAGTATTTTGAGTATCCAAAAAAATATTTTAATATTTCCGATCATATTACAATACTTCAGCCTTTTGAGAGGATAAAATATTATAATATATCTAGCTCGTAAAAATTAATTTCATGTAACTAAAGTAAGTATCGTTGAGATTTATATTGCTATTCCTGCAGAACTTATCCATTTTGAGTCCTTGAAAATTTTGTCTAATGTTCATTTCATTTCTCATTAATTTTAAAATGTATCTTCTAAGATATATACTTTTTTTGTAAAATATTACTGTTAATACTAAATTAATGGTTTTAGTCTTGCTCAGAATAAAATCTTTCATCTGTTTTATCTCCAATTAAACATTTATTCATAGTTTTAAGTAAAATGTTCAATGTGATTGTGACTGGGTAACGAAGTAATTTATGAGTTATTGACTCATACCGCCTGTTATATTTGAAATTCGTTTCAGAAATGAACACATGTGTTACTGAATTTCTGACATATTGTATTTCAAAAGCTCCTTTACTTGTCTTTTGTCAGGTCAACTTTCACATTATGCAAAAGGTCGCTCTCTAAACAGCGAAAGCCATTTATTCTCCTTAAAATTAGGCTCACAATGCCAGAAACGAGATTCACATGGTATCACCTAAGCATAATGAACCTGATAAGCCATTTTTTGTCCTACGTAATTGAAGAAATTTAAGACTACGTTTGCCGTATGTGTAACGGTAACTTCATTCAGTAATTACATAGCACAAAGGCATTTATAGTGTCATTTCCTTTTTTAAGACTGTATGATCATATTGTGTAATTATATATATATATATATATATATATATATATGTATATATATATAATCCTAGTACATATTAATGAACTATGCATTTTTAATCTCTGTATTGTATTACGACCGTTTTTCTTATCATTATTTCGAACTATTTGTTCAATTTACGAACTTTAATTAAATACCAATTGTACCTGGCATTACGTTATTTATTGCACATTTCTACACAACTATTCTCGTTTTTATGCGGCAGTATTTGGCATTCTGGTGACGTCAGTTCGTCTACACACACAAAGAGAAACTATATACTAGATGAAGCCAGTGGACTCTTGCGTGGATGGGAAGCTCTATGACAGATGAATCATAGACAGGTCAAAAATCTCTGTGAAAGCATTATCGACACATCCGCTGAAGGTGAACGTGTTGACACCCCACGTGTGGTAACATAACAATGGTGACAGAACGATGACCGAGACACGTGTGAGGATATACTGTATCGTTAAATTCGTGCATCGGGGCGTCCAAATTTCGCTCTCCACCCTACCAAATAGTCCCAGGGCTTTCGGTACAAGGCCAAATTTGTCACACAATTCACTGAATATCTAGAATGAGTAGTTCCCTTCATGACAAATGGATATTTTACTGGCCATAAATTTATAATATAAATCAATCAAAAGTACGTTCTCAATATGAAGCAGAAAACATGCGTCTTAGGGTTTTAAAGTTAATCAGCTATTACGTGTGTTAAATAATTAAATGGTTGTTAAATAACTAGTAAGAAAATTACAATTTATTTAATTTTTTATTATGTTATTATACTTATATAAATGTAGTTAATATATAATTATTTATAAAAAATTATATTTTAAATGTTATATAACTTTCATTGGTAGATTTATTATATTATGAAAATATAAGAATAATACAATATTCCTGAATTTCATTATATATATGGAAAAAAAGAATCACTCTCGCTAAACCATGCTCCGAAGTGTGTAATCTTTGGGCCCATAAACGTTATCACAGAGAGACCACGTTACGCCAGTCCTTAAGAACACTCTTCGCGATAAATATCTACAATTATTCCAATGACAATAAATACATAATTACAAAGATCAATAATTTATTTATAATATGCATTATTATATATAAATTTATATATCTATATATTGTAAAAAAATTACTATTTATAGGACCTCTAATTCATGAGTATAAAATAACAAGCCCCACGTTGGAATCCCAAATTGTAGTAAATAAAATATTAAAGAGAAATAAGCCCTATATTGGACACCAAGTAATTTAGTAAACAATTAATTAAGAGTAAATATATCTCAGGATAGCCTAACGGCCTCCAAAAAATATAGGAATTTACAAAATGAAAACAGAAAACTTTAGAACTTTTTACAATAGAAATCTAACGCTTATTTATTATTCTCAAATAAAAAACTAAACACATATCTTGGAACGTGAAAAGCGGTTCTCAAGTTCTCCAGCACACCTCAACGTATGCTCGTAACTTCGAGGTTTGTTAATGAACAGAACAAACTCACAACCCTGAATTAAACACCCTTCTCCACTTTGCTATAGCAAGCTGTATTGCCCGGTGCCACCATAGGAGGTGTGGAGATAGGATTTATTGGCAGAGCTATCATAGATAGACGGACAAAACTCGGGATTACCATCTCCCGTGGCCTTTTACCAACCTTTGGCAAGTCTGAACCTCGAGCGAGATTCGTTATAATATATCCGATGCAAACACAACGTCAAAAAATACAAATTGGATCCCCTATAGTGCAGTTAAATTGCTTAGTAACAGAATGATTTCAGAATGATAAAAACAACGACCTAAATCCAACGATGCACCCGGACAGAACGTCCGACTCTAGACCACTCAACCGAGCTTTCCCAGACACAAACAAATACCAACAGCCACTCGGCTGCGAATGCCCAACTGCCCTCGGGCTAGCATTCTCCACTACTGATTAATGTAAACAATATCGCCACCCTCTTGAGTGAGGTGGCCCTCTGATACTGACTTGGCGTTCGCCTGACGGCGCTACGCCCAACTGACTTTCCTGTGTTTACTTCACAAGGCTTTGATACTTTTCCCTCGACCCAGCGTTAAATGTTCGTAAATATTGGGCGTAATGGTAATACAACTCATATATTGCCGAACTGAAGACAGAAAACCTTAAATAAAATAAATTCCTTAGTATTATGTACAATATATAAATAAAACGAAATCGGTTAATTAGTGTTTAACGGAAATACCTTCTATGACGTAGCTATCAGGTATTTTTAAAAATCTATCATAAAAATATTGTAAATATTTAGAGAAAAATTATACGACTTGCAGAAAAATTGTTTAAAATCCCAGTCTTCAAACTTTTACTTATTATGCGATATAAATTATATACTATATCAAAAAAAGTTATTACAATAAAATTATACATATATTGCACCTTTAATATTGCAATAAATGGATTTAGTTTTATGCCCTCTTCAAAAAAGGAAATATTGACAGGTTTATGTAATAAGCAGTAAGATGTTAATTATAATTACGTAACAAACTCGAACAGTTAATTACATTCTAGGTTATGTCTAAAAGTAGGTTCTAATCACTTACTGAGATTGCAGATTAACTGTTGGAAGAAAAGGTAGAAATATATTTTGTCGTTCAATATTTCAAATTAAATTTAATCAACGATGATCAATGAAGTATGTAAATTGGAATATTATTCGTCTAATTTCTTTAATGTATTGTAGTTTTTTGTGTAACTGTGGGTAAATTTTTAAGTTCTTCTTAAGTACAGTTACATTTGTCATGTACGTTATATACAAAAACTTGAAGTATCAACCTTTAAATCTAAGAAATATTTAATGCAATTTTGAAGTATGCTCATCAATCTTTTTCTGTCGCAGTACGTAGCAGAAGGGGGGAGAGAGAGAGAGATCTAAAAATCGCGTAAGAATGGGGTATTATTCTATTACAATTACGAGAAATTTTTGTCAAACAAATTACACCAGGATAGATTGCATTCATTAAAAATTTATTACTTTAAGAGAAGAGCAAAATTTGGCGAAAAAAATTGAAATGTAATAGATGATGCTAAAAACGTTACAAAATGAGCAAACGATAAATCTTTAACGAAATTGTTGCAATTCTTAATGTCGCACTTTGGCAGATTTTTTATTAAGTGTTTATCTGTATTAAAGGATTTGTAGATTTTTCTTGTCGAGTTCAGTAAAGTTCTATAGCAAAGAACGTATTAAATACCTACTGCAGAAATTTATGGAGATACTAACTAAACTATATTTATTAATCAGGAAATTATTAACGTCTCGATATTCATGGAACACATTAATTGAATTGTTATATAGGAACAAGTAGAAGAATGGATGATTGTTAACGTCTGCGTTTCGCGGGTGTCCCACTTTAGTGGGCGGATTGTTGCAATTCTTAATGTCGCACTTTGGCAGATTGCGGTCAGCAAAAGTAATAGCATCGCTTAATAAGATCTTGCGAGATGTGTGAGTCAGCCTATGAGTAACGTTACAATCCATTCACCCTTTAAAGATATTTAGACAAAACAATTACTTTCATTGACAGAAGGATATAACGTTACAACTCCCAGTTTTTCGAATCACTCAACATTTCTGACGAACTGTATGCAATCAAAGGACATTAATTGTATTCGTTGTACGATAACCTCAAGATTATTTTCTCTCTGAAGAAACAACACATTTCGGCAATAAAAAATTCAAATTCTTTTAGTCCTAAATTCTGATAATTTTAGAAGAAACTGGAAATATCACTACTAATATTATATCATAAATTTATGAGTTATGCCAATAAAATTATAAAATGTTAAGCCCGAGTTCGCCACATTCCAAATTCGTGTATTCAAATGAAAATCCGAATACTCTTGTTGATATTTCTGTTTACATTCAATTCAGTGAATTATTTCTGGTACAAGTATATTCTACACAATATCTGTAATTAAAGACAATATTATTTAAACAGGATATCGATTTTTAATACATAAAAAATTACATTCGATGCTGCCTAATATGAAAAAAGGCATTAGATGCCGTATCAAATAAAAAAAAGTATTTATATGTGTATGTAAATGCGCTTGCCCCGTTTTAAATGGGAAATTTTAACTTACATTGAATTTTTTTTGGCACAGTCTAGGAAAAAACATTGAAGGGGTAAAGCATTCGAAAGGGTGGGGTGGCTTTAAAAATTATACGATAACGTCATATACCGGTGCAGATTCAATACCTTTCTGGTTCTCTAAGATGAGTGGCACTCTCGATGTGGTTTAAGACTCATTTCCTCCCCTAACGGAAAACTGGGCGTTCGAGCATGTCATGAAAATGATGAGACAACGATCAATTCAATATTTGGATAGAATCCACGGTTTTTGGATCTTTGAGTTGAATACTGGCATTCATTTCACAGAGTTCAGAGCCATGTTTTAAACCCCGTTTCTTTTGTGATGCAGCAATAAACAGTTGACTATAAATTAAGATTTTTCTTTTGCATTAATAAGTATTATTTGTAATCCAAAGTCTTTCGTAAAGTATACATGTGGAATTATTCAACTTAGTTTCGGTTTATATAATTATATATACATATATAATACTAGTTTAGTTCTATTAACAGAAATATCTGAAAGTGAACTGAAGCTAACTATTTTACAACTTTGCATGTTAAATAATAATATACAGGGTTTAGTTAAGTGATATTTCTTCTCTGATCTATTATAGCATTCGACTCCCTTTGCTATGGTATAAATTTAGGACCTTACTACAAATTGAATCTCAGTAAATTTATTAAAATTCTGATCAGAACAGCGTTATATTTCGTCTTCTTTCTCCTTTATGTTTAAAAATTGATATTTATCAAAAATTTGAGGATAAAAAACCAGTATATTAGCCTGTTAATCAGATATTGAATATTTAATGAATTGTTAATTTAAATAATTACATTTTAATACAAAATATTTATAAAAAAATAGATGTACATTTCTTCGTCCCAAATTTTGGACTACATAATGTGTAACATATACGAAAATTAGCACATCAGTCTGTGGTAATAATATTAAAAACAAATGAAATGTTGTCAACTTTAGGAATCCCTTAACTTTGTACTAGTTGGTCCTACTTAATCCAAATCTGGCGCACAAGTATATAACGTTAAACTACCACATAAAATTTTATATTATGCGTTATTGCACGCGCCTAATGTTTAACAATATATTATTGTGATTTTATATTTTTATATAAATATATCAATTTTGAGGCTCCGTAAAGACTCCAGAAATGACGGTTCTTGCGAAGGCAATTCTTTTTTTGAATGGAAAAGTCATCTAATCTTTCAAAATTCTCAGTTTTTTTACTACAAATAAAACTAAGCACGCATAATTCACGGAGTTATAGAATATTTTCAACGGGTGTCTGTAAATAAGAATTTATAAAATGTTAACTATTTATTGCCTTCTTTCAATATAATTTACGTCAACTTCATGGAGATTTCAGATCGTGGAATTATTAAATGTTGATATGAGCTTCTAATAGTTTTTTAGTGCTGGAAGACGCAAACTTTTAGGCAACGGTGTCTGACAAATTGCATACTTTGAAGGGAAGTCTCCATTAAGAATTGTTTCAAAATTTTATTCACCTTAAAGAAGTTCAAGTCCTAAAAAATGAAGTACGTTTCACGATAATCACACCACTATACTGAAGCGTTTTAATTTATTAAAGAATTTCTTAACTCCGGAATAATTTACATAATATTTTACGGCAGGAACGAGGTTCGCTGACTTCCTAACAGCAAAATAGTATACAGGCGAAAATAATTTTAAGAAGTTAACTAGAAAATGCTACGTTGCTTTCTTTACAGGACGCTATATCCTAATACTAAATGACGATAAATTCTAATACAGTAAATTTTGTTTACTGTAGTAAATAACGGAATTAATCGTTTATCGGTAGAAAAAAATTTGTCTTGGTCTAATAAATAACTGAAAAATGTTAACTCTAAACTATTTGAATTCTGTGTGTATATGATGATAAATAAATCTAAGAAAAATATTTTTCCTCTTTCAGTAGGAAAAGTAACCATACAAAGAAAAGTACAATGAGGGGGCAATAAAAAATAATTAACACTTTATGCAGACATATCTCCTATTTAATTTTCTAGTCTGTGGTTTCAAATATTTTAACTGAAATTACTTCTTCGACAATTCTGAACTGTCGCTTTTTTCTTATGAACTATCAACTATATATAAAACGTTATTAGCGACCAAGAAATTATCATACATTGTTACATTTTTGTAATATACCTACAATACGTTTTATATTTTGTCGAATACATTAAATTTGGTTAAATACATTTGCACTTGCCAACGAAAATATGTCAAATAAATGAAACAATAATCACTATATTTACTCTTCTCATGATATAATTGGATTAGTTTTTTTATATAAAAAAAGAGAATGTTAAATTTCTGCATTTGAAATCGTTAAGAAGAAATAATGATATTGTAGTTTTCAACTACTCGCTTCAACGAAAAATAATTACAAAATCTAAGAAGTGAACGAATTTTTCATATGTATCTTTTTCAATGAGTAACTGTATGGTTTAAAATTACATATATCTCTCTTCTTTCATTAAAATTTATGAGACACAAGTATTTGAAAATAATTTACAAATGTATTAATACCCGCACACTCGTCTAGCGTGACGCAGCTTGTAAGGCTGTCATGTGCTCCTAACGTTCAGAGAGAATCGAAGGTTTATGTTGCCTCGCACGCATGTGCCAGAAATTTATCTAGTAAACAACGTAATTAAACTCTAATGACAATAAAAAATTAATTATTGGGACATATTAATAAATTTTATCGTTATCAACTAGAAAGTACTTAATCAGTAATTACACGCTTCAGTTGTTTCACTTATTGCGTGAAAAAGACATAATGACGCGTTACTTGTCGTATTTTGGTTCACGTTCTGAAACAAATCGTATACTTCAATCATCATCTCTCTTGCCTTTATTTCGCAATCTTGGAAATTTAACATTTCCTTATACGTATATTCTACAAATTTTAAAGTTTGATTGGAGAAACATCAATTTATATACCCTAAACGGAACAAATAATTTATACAACACTATAAATCGCTCTCAATTTCGCATTGAAAAACATCGCCTAAACCTTTTTGAATCAAGCATTCGTTATTCCGGGATACATCTTTACAATAGTCTTCAGGACGAAATAAAAACTTTAACCACACAAAATTTATTCATAAAAAGTTGTAAATCTTTTTAAATTAATGGTGCATACTACTCTGTGAAAGAATTCGTAGCTAGGAAGGACAGATTATATCATCTTTAATAAAATAGTTTTCTGGTATTAAATCAAGTTATGATATTATTTTACGATTATAATATTGAAGAATTTAGCTGCCAACTTATTGTATTTTCCATGTTCTACGTGAATCCAAGTAAAGATATGCTGCTGGAAACTCAGCCGAATGAAAATTGAAGATAAATATACTTATCATTTATTTAATTACTGTTATATTACTATCATTAAAAAACGTTTGTTTTTTAAACTTTGCAATTGTAATAATTTATTATTTTCTTGTAATCTTATATTGACAAATACTATTTCCTCGACCGAGAACTAATGGAATGAATAATAAATATAATCTAAAAATCTTGCTTAGGAAACACTTTCCCCATTCCAAGAGCTCCAATAATATCAGTATTCTATAATCAACGTTGAATATAAACAAAACTTGCAACAATTATCTAGTTAAGTAATGATTTAAATATTAAACTTTCCAGTGGACGGCGCTATCGGTTGAACGACGGGCCGCATACTGCGTTATCCCGCCAAGCGAGCTGTGTCTGACTACAATAACCATAGTTATTTCATAGAAACGCGTTCTGACCGTCACATACAAAATAATAAAAAATATATTTCATAACAGTACGACACAGTAAAACCACTTCATCACATTTGTTGAAGTTTGTTACCATTTAAATTGCAAATAATGAATCATCACGTGTTCTTTGGATAGATGTGAGCGATTAACAGGCTCGGAATTCCCTTTCACTAAGGAAAAAAACTTTACAACAGTTACTGAGTTCGCCATTTATCAACAGTTGAAGTTAATTAAATAGTTAAATGGTGCAGATCTGTGAGTGGCAGTGCAGAGGCAACTATCACGACGTACATCTCAGGTGGGCGTTAGTTGCCTGACGAAGTCCGCGTTCCAATTAGAAACTAGTACAGTTATCACGCATGGCCGTTCCCTTGCGCAGAGGTCATGGCTTCAGATCGTAATCCCGAGGGTCGACACTACTGCTGTCAATATGCAAATCAATTATTTGGTTTTTTATTTAAGTACTACTGTAACTGAATTAATTCGGTGCTCAAGACCAATTACTTTTCGTTACTGAATCTAATAAATAAGCAATACGTTACCGAATGTAAATTATATTAATCTTGTTTCTGTTTGTATTCAAACGTTTACAAGAAACTTAGTATTGAGAAAGGCCATGCATCTGTATTTATCGTTCAGAGATTATATTAGATAATAGCATCCTCCGCATGTATTAAACAAAATTCAGTTTTAGATTATTGTACTGGAATGAGCGTCCAATTCACTATAATAATTTATTGTTCGTTCTCCTAATAGGTATAATTTTCCATACACACCATTTAATTTTTCCTGCCATTTAATATCACATCTGTGCTTCTTTCCTAGACTGTACAACCTCGAGTTGCGACGTAATATCAGATTTCTTGTTGTCAAGCCGCCAGATAATATTTTACCGTATTTGTGATTTTTCAAATGACGTTGTGAGTTTTGTGATGTGATTATAGATCAGATCAAAATATTATTTCATATCAATAATTATAATGCACAAAGATTTACTTATTTACATCTTATTTTACAGTTATGCAATTAATATCTCATAATATTAATTGTATGTATATTGTGTAATATTCAGTTGAGTTCAGCAAGAGTTTAGATTTCCGACTCCTTTTAATACTCTTAGTTGTAATTCAGTCCATTCTCGTAAGTAATGTTTTCTCGATCGAGGCCTAAATGTTGTTCGCTACAAGCCCGCCAACCCGGTTTTTTTTTTCCAACTAAACAATATCTGAGTATTGTGCATTTTATAATTGTTTCTACGATAAGACTTTTTGTTTATTAAAACTTACTGAAATTATTGTTGCGCAGTGTATCTCAAAGATGTTTAGCACCTGACAGTACACAAAAATATAATTAATTCAAAGACAAAACTTCATTTATCAGTTTATTGTAAAACATTAACATGATATATGCCAATTTTTCAAAAAATTAAATGCATTATACTGTTTAAATTGTTGTTTTATCTGTATATATCAAATATGTTAACGAAATAATATTTGTTATTATTAGTGAAATAATCAAATACTTGAATTTGATAATTTGTATAGTTGATTACATTGTTTTTTAATAAATGAAAGAATTATTGTTAGTTTTTTCTGAGCGCGATGTCGTGAATTATGTTTGGAAACGCGTTAGAGACAGTATCGTAAATAATTCTATACTGATGAGTATAATGTTTTTTTGTTACACTGAAACTATGTGACAGATTTAACCGATGTATGAGAGGTAAATACTTGTAATCTATGTGTTTAGTTTTGATGATTTTATTCAAATTTCCTATTCTATTCTTAAATGTTTACTGTGTGATTACATATGATTATGACAAAGCTCCATCAGTATATGGTTTTATTTTTTTAAAAACTTACATAATCATATGATTGCTTAATGATAAATGTATGAGTGGAGTTTAGTGTTCTAAATGATTACAAATATCTGTCCAACTCAAAATATATTGTTAATTGTAAAATATTGTATTCAAGTTTATGAAATAAAATGTTTCATAAATTTAAGGCATTGTTCCATAATTAGTTTTAATTAAGATTGATATTAATTATTTTCACATGAATTTTCAACAAAATCGATAAAAAGTATATAAATCAATTAATATAATTATTCAGTATATAAATTCTATACGGATGAAACTCAAAAATATATATAATTTCTTGAAAAATTCATATTTCTTGTTATAAGATGAATAAACCGGAGTAGTTTATTGAGGAACCAGATATTCACAACGAATTAATGACATTCTAAAAATGATTGTTTATAAATATAAAATAAAAAATTTTACTTCTTTTAAATTTAAGAGCACATATAAATTTAAAATCAATTAAAATCAGAAGGAACCTAAGGAGGTTATCGTGAAAGCACTACATGTCGTGAAACCCTACTTCCCGAAATCGCTAAGAAGAAATAATGATATTGTAGTTTCAAATTATTTGATTTCAAGTGATAGTGTCTTTTGTAAGGAATTGAATAATAAAATAAAACTATCGTCTGATAAATAAGACTAATCAACATGTTTACATTTTATATTTTTAATTTACAAAATTATTAATTATCAGTAAAACCGTTTAAGCAACAACAGTCGTAAAAGAATTATATTAGGTAAAAGATGTCAAAATGTTTTCTTATTCTATAATATGCAATGGAATTTCAAGCTGAAATAATTTAAATGAAATAAAGTCTTACTGATGAATATAAATAAAAGAGTGATCTATAAAGTAAATAACATTCAGCCGTTAATAATTAAAATTTATTTATAATCTATCAAGGCTTTACGAAACGTTATTGTAAAATGTGGTTGCTAGCTATTAAAAAAATTATTTTTACTTTTATATCAGCAGTTTCAGCTTTTGTAAATGTTGTGAGTTTCGCAAATATTTGTAGAGACCTCGACAAAGATATCTAATGTTAGCCTGATTCAGGTTCTCACATTGCCACTCACCGCTGGGAATACGACCTTACGAATATGACCTTGCATGTTTTCCTTTATCTCAGACTCATATCTAAAGAATAGACGAACACACGAGAAACTCCTAAGCCGTGAATAATTTTACTCTATGAAAAACGTTTAGTCACGGCGGGACTTCATCGGAATGTTACTACGGTGATGCATGCGTTCCCACACACTATCTCAACCAACATATACAATAAAAAATCAAGAAAACAATACTGGAAGCAATTTTAACTTCTTTACTAAATTTTATAATATATGACTTATAGGCGAATGTGTTGCATTCAGCTTTAACGTGAGTGTAAAAATATTCCTAGCAATCGGTTTTCAATCTGTAGGTACGAGTAGTATATCTTGAGGTTCGGATCTTATCGTACTATTAAATAAAAAATATAACAGCATCATATAGTTATTCATAAAAATAAACTACAATTATGTAGAACATTTCAACATGTCATATTCATTTCAGTGTAATTCAATAACTATTTATTATTAAAATATTAACTTAAGAACTGCTGATATTCTGTAATTAAAAACAATTCACTGATTGTAAAAATTTACGATTAGAGCGTCCATAGTTTATGTTTATATTTTGTCAAATTAATTAACTCATTTGGACTGGAAAGACGGAGAGTGGCAGACTTTCCTTAATTGGGCAGTTGGCGTTGCCAGGCTGGTTAGTGAAATTTTCGTGGGCTTCAGCCCCCTTCCTCAGGACAGTAGGACTGAACGTCGGACCAGCCCGTAGGTTGATGCAGAAAAATAATATAATTAGATACAATTTATATTCAAAATCAGAATAAACGTCCGAAAATTAATATCATTATATTGATTAAACTTTAATTTTGTAATTTCTCATAATTTATTAAGACGAAACAAACTTAATTAATATTACACTACTTATAAAGTAATAATTCAGTAGAAAAATAAATGTGACAATTTTAGACACGCAACATTAAATTTATTTCATAGTTTAATCAGGATTCGCAAGAAGCATAAAAATTTCCCACATAAATATAAGATTTGAAAATATAAATCAAAGTGAATCAAATATTTATTCTCTGTATTTGATTCAGTTAAGGAAATAAATAGAACGTATAGTATAGTCTCTCGAAATACTCGAAAATATTTTTAATTGCTGGCTCAAATGATATCATTTGGATGAGCTTCTTGAAAATTTTTGCAAAATTTTACATTTATGTAAAGTAAACGAAAATAATTTTAAATCTATATTATGAAATAATGAGGTATTTACAATTACTTAATTAATAGGAAACTTGCTCTGCTGTGAAAATAAAAGTATGAGGTAGTAGAAAAAAGATTTTTTAACAAATTAGTCCCAGACCCATTCGTGCATTTATGTTATTTTAATTGAGTGTCATTTGAGAGGGAAATTAATTTGAACGTTCAGTCTTAACCAATAACTTTGAATATGTTTTGCACTATCGTCAAATTATTGTCAACATATCAAATTTATTTTGTATGCATAATAATATTTTTCTTAACAAACCACTTTATCTTATTAATTTTTTTATCTCCAAGCAATTCCTTGAATATAATTTGAAATATTCCTGAATGTTGAAAGTTCTGACTGATCATATTTTATGTGCCCCACGTACCTGTCCGTTTTGTGCTATTAAGGCTGAAGGAGAATATATGAACAGGTTATGAAAACGAATTATATGTAATCTCATATTTTAGTCGAAATACAAATTGGGAAGCGAGGAATACTTCGAGCGAATAGGGGAATTTATTCATTGTCTTTATAATGTGGATGAAAAATAATTCATGAAACATTTGTATTACGCGTGATATTAAGCGAGGACAAGGTTCATCGAAAGCAGGAAGTTGTCAGAGGAGGAATAGGACTGCTAGCTAATCCGCTTAAGCGAGCAAGACGGAAAAGATTTCTTTGAAAACTGTCCCAACAAAATAACCACATGTTTTAATAATGGATGACAATAAATAATATGAATACTAAGATTACAATCGTTGTCTGTTCAATACTAGCTTTGTAGCTGAAAGTAACAAGCCAGAGCGTGAGTTTTGTAGGAGGAAGTAATTTGAGAAGGGGAAATAAGTACAGAAAGCGGAATCATTAATTCAAGAGAGTTTATTTCTGTGCTGATGTAAGAGGAAAAGAAGGTCATTAAGTTCAGTTATAATATAGATATATAGGTCAGTATTCAAGGCATGTAACAATTCAGAATATCAAGAAGAAAATTTTTCACCTAACTTCCGTCGCCGAAGAGCACAGAAATCATGTCGCCAGGATCTAAAAAAATGTATGTTTATTTTTTAGGCCTATTCTGTTAACTGCATTTGTCTCCAAGCTGTTCGTCTTCTTACATCCTTACATCATTGTTAACTTAAATTTTGGATTTTATTAATATTATTGTAATTACATTAAGTCTTTATTTCCAGAAACTATTGTTTGTTAATAACCACATGGACTTCAATTTTAATTTTATCATAAAAAACGAGTATAATTTTTGTAACACATCACAGAGAGGTAGTAAAAATGAAACCAATCGCTTTCACTATCCATTCAATATCCACCAATAAATTTTAAACTAGAGGTCTGTAATAAATTACTCAAATTAATCTGAGATCGTAGGGGTAAATGTTTTTATTCCTTTAGTTTTCTTTAATTTTTAAGTATCTCAGAATTCAGGATTTTCCAATTAAGTCAAAATAATAATATAATTAACGTATAATAGAAGGAAAAAAACTGAATCTGAACAAAGTTAAGAAATTCTAACTTAATCTTTTATCATTCTAATAGTCGTGTTGAGGACATAACAAGTAAATATTGCAGCCATTTCACTCCACATAAGAATCAATATCTTATGCTTAATCACACTGTCACTTAATGACAGAACGAGTTCCAGAATTATAACATGAAAACGTCTTCATCATATCGTCTCAGAAGCTGAGTTCACGTGATATCCTCTGAAAGCTTGGTGGAAGTTCCAAGAAGCGACGGTCTGGTCCAAGAACGTGGTCCAGATTGTGCCATCTCGCACCGATGCGGCCGTGAAGGTAATTCGAGCTTTCTACGCGTTCATAACCGTCACGGAGCGTGTGTAGGAGCACAGCCCTCGTAAATCTGCCACGAGTGTTGCGCACTATGGCGGCCTCGGCTTTGTGTCCGCTGACCCAAGACATCCATCGCCCAAGTGGGGCAACCTACGCTCATTCAATAAAAATATGACAACGAGGAAAATATTTCACGTGATTGTGCAAGTTTCGGGACCAACCTGTACGAAATATGTTGTTCGCACCTGAAGAGAAACTTACGTTGACATTCAGTCTGATCACTCAGAGAAATGCGTTTCAAAGTTCTGTTGCGAAAATGAACCGAATTTTTCGGCCTTCATTCCTGAATAGTCTAATCGCGAAATTTATTCGTAATTATTTCCTATCTGACTCGGTAAATGTTATTAAATGTTTAATAATTATAATTATATAACATTTAAATTTTACAATCTAATAAAAAAAGCAGAGTGTTTGTTTGTATATATGTATGTATGTATGTATGTATGTTCCTTATACAAATCTACACCGGTGGAGCAAAATTCACCAAATTTCGTACACGTGTTCTTTACGACAAGGAAACAAACACTGTCGGGGTGAGACGCGTCTACCACCCCCAGAAGCGGGGGTGGACGGGGGTGAAAATATTTAAACATGTTAAAACAATCGATATTTCAGTCAGATAAATATTTTTAGGGGTCAATGAGATTGATAGTGTTTCTACCGATGTTATATGAGTATAATTTCAACCCTTTACAGCATGGGAAAGTAGCACCGATAGGGGTGGGGGTGGACGGGCGGTACAAGAAATAACGCGAATACAACAGTGATTGATTGGAGTCAAATCCAGGATAACGGATGTCGGTGAGTTTATTTGTGACATTCAATTAGCCATTTAACCCCCGGGGGGGGGATGGAATTTTTCAAACATGTTAAATGGTCGATATTTCCTTGGAAAAAATAATTATTAGGGTCAATTACGTTGATAGTATTTCTACCTATGTTTTTTTTGTAAAATTTCAACCCCTTTCGGCATGAGAGGGAAGCACGTTTAGGGATGAGTGGACGGGAGTTGAAATATTCAAACATGCCAAAAATACCGATATTGGAGTCAAAACTAAATATTATTAGGGCTCAAAGAGACCGACAGTGTTATCTGTGTAAAAATCAACCCATTACGGAATGGGAAAGTAGCAACCTTAGGGGTGCGAGTGGACGGGCGCTACAAGGAAATAACCGACAATGGAGTCAAATCCATGGTTATAGGTGACTCTGAGTGTAATTATGACATTCAACTAGCCATTTAACCCCCAAGAATGGGTACAGTCGGGGGTGGAAATTTTAAAACATGCAATTGAATATTTGCTTTTAATAATTATAGTTATAATTAATTAGATTGATAATATTTATACGACTTTATTTGTGTATAATTTCATCCCCTTTCGATGTGGGAGGGTATCACGGGTATGGGTGGGGGGTTACATAAAAATACCGAAAAAATCGGGAGTTATGGATAAATGACATATCGGGCAACGCCGGGCACCCAGCTAGTAAATAAATAAACCGGACATGAAGTCATAAAATTTATGAATTTACAAATCAATTAATAAGTATATAATTTCACAATGTTTGTTCCTTTTCCATATGTACATTTGGGTATCCTATGACTTGAATAATTATTATACATAATTTATATAAAAGTCGAGTTCCACAAATAGCGCAAATTTTTATATTATACAAAAAAATTTTAGTCGAATTTCGTAATCATTGCCTTTTTTGCCAAAACTATTTATAACACTCAAGTTTACACATAATAAATTCATAAATGAAAGACAAAACGTTGTGAATTTATATTTTAATCAATTACTCAGCCAATTATTCATTTTTTTCTGACTTATGACGAGTCAATTTATTTGATGTTTGAGAGACACACAAAATATTCTTTAAGTCCGTATTTAAACGCTAATAAAATACGTGAAGAATAACGTATTGAACCTTTATGGATGAAATGAACATAAAACGTTCGATAATTTTAAATATTTTACATTATTTTAGGGACTCCAAATATTCTATTTCAATAGAAAATTGGGTACAAAATATTAATTATCATGCAATTATATACAGGAGTTATAGAAATTTATGGCGCTGCATTTGTTAACCAAATTTACAATTAATACATTTTGAGAAGTTCTAATTAAAACTATGATTTATATAACAATTGATATCCGCAGTAATAAAAAAATTAAATTTAAGAAAAATTTTTGAGCTAACTGTAATAACTGAAAACAGATTAAAATTTTTGTAAAACATACACTCAGTTCAAACAAAATTTTACACTTTCGATTCTTCAGTGTTCTCTTTTCATCTACGTCAAGCAAAGATAAGGTCTGTTGACTGACGAGTTCATGTGATATCAGCGAAACAAATATTTCTTGCGTGTCAAAGATGTGGTTCGTAAGTTGAGGTTTATGATATACTACATTGCTTATCCAACAAAACCAATGAAAATCTTTGTAAGATACCATAATAAGGGACTTCGTGTACCTGACTGATGATGTTCATTGCTAGTCTAACATTTTCCTGAGCTTCTCAAGCACATAATATCGAGCCGGAAGACTACTCAGCGACAGTTTGTTATTTTTCTTAATGACTTTTGATCTGTGACGTTGCCTAGTAATATCTATGGTCACAGCGGCGTTGCGTCCCTCAGAACGAGGCGAGGTGAATTCTGAGCGTGAGCTGAAGCACCTTGAGCTACCATACCAGCAGCAGCTTCCTGGAAGTAGCGGTCCATAGGACAAATGATCGATCTACCATTGGGCAACCAGGCCTTGAGCTGTTCCGTCAACGACAATTTGGTTTGCTGGGCCAGATAAGAATGGAGTCGGCGATTCCAATTTAAAAGAAAAGATCACTACACGGAAGTTATATTTCGTATCTACAAAACTTATAGGTTTAAATTCAGCGAATCAGCATACTACACCAGGGAGAATTGGATTTACTAAGGAAAGACAACGGTAAAGAGACTTTGGAAAATGATCCTTCGTTTGGCCATTAACAAGAGAATGGAATAACTTTCCTATTGTCGATTAAAAAATATTTCCTCACACATACGAAATATTCGTTATTAAATAATGTAAAATAACACAATAAAAGAATCCTGTAAAGAAAACAATAGTTTGAACAAGTAACTAAATCTATTTCAAACACTTGGAATATTCTGGATTTGAATATCAATATAAAGCCTGCGAGAGGATTATCTTGCAGGTAACCTGCGAGGGATTTTCTCTCGCAGGCAGAACCTTTTAGGAGAGATACGAAGGGGCTACCTTTGGGTATGCCTTTTCCTCTCCGTTTTTGAACTAAGGTTCCCACAAGCCGAGGCACCTCGGCATGTTTTGAGAGGTGTATGTTCCGGGGTCGCAGACCTTGGGCATACGGTAAGAGTTGTTCACTATTCCCATTGGAATAGTCGGCCAGCTGCCTCCTAAACTGGTCGAGGCACGGAGAAGGGAATGCTGCGTCCCCACAGCAAACTCCTCTCCCGCTATCGGAAGGGCGTGGGACAAGTACCCAATGCCCAACCTACCTGATTCAGGTTTTTCTAGGGTTTTCCCTGCATTTCTTTAGGCGAATGCCAGGTAGGATCCTTAAAATATAGCCCGGGGGCCCTAGTTAACCCTTGGCTATCTTCCTCTATCCTTCCGCATCCCCCCTTTCAAACCCCTTCCTATGCTATTAAAGGGGAGCTGCCCAAAGTGGATTACCCTAATGTAGCCTGTTGCCCTAAACAAAAAAAAATCTGGATTTGATTAATAATGTTAAGCGGGTGACGTTTTTTCAGATGTACCATACTTATCCACTTAAACGTGATGAAAAATTAATTGTAACTATTTGTAAGATCTCCATTTCACGTCAAACAATTAAATTAGCCATATTATAAATAATTTTAATAACTGTATTTTAAACATTACACTTGTGAACCTTATGAGGTCTTAAATTAAGGATGAAACGTTGTGAAATTATATTTTTATCACTAGCTTAATTAAAATTTATTTATTTATTGTAAAATTCAAATATTCCAGATAATCATGATTATTTGAATTTTATGTAATTAGAAACAAAAAATTCGAATATATTTTAAATAAAAAAATTGTTTCAAAAACGCTTTATTTCAGATAATCGAATAATTATTGGACGTCTTAATATACGTTTTAAAATCGAGTTTTATTTCAAATATTCGAATCATTTGTTTATTAAGTGAAATGAAGATAATTATTATTATCTTGCATATTTTAATTTTACAATAAATAAATTTGCATAAGTCAGAAAAAAGTTGAATGAAACAATTGATAAAAGTATAATTTTTCCGAGTTTTATTATTAATTTAATACTTCATCAGGTTTATATGTATAATTGATGTATGTAGATGATATTTTGTGTCAAATAATTTGTATTTGTCACAATTTTTGGTAAAAATAAGAAAGAGTGGCAATAAAAAGGCACCTAAAAGCTTCTGTAATTATTTTATTAAGTAATTTATTTTACTGGCTGCGGTCATCTACAAATTTAACAAACGTTCCTCATTTTTTTCTATGACTTTAAAAATTCTTTCAGCTAGTTATAAAAATTTTACAATGCCCAATTCTGTTTTTCTAGAACTTTCTAGAGCCTGACAATAGAATTTTAAGGATGTGTCTTGAAAGTGCCATAAATTTATATAATTCCTGTATATAATTGGAAGAAAATTATTATTTTGTATTTTTGCTGAAAATAAGTATAGACCAATGAGTAAGTACAATTTTCTTTTGTTGAATGTAGGTCAGGTAGGTCTTTTAGGATATATGCGAATGCAAAGTCTGGCATTTGACAACGTCACAACGTGGCGTTAAATTAAAGTCTCTGCAATTTAGATAGGGTCTACTTTCCATTAGTAGCAAAACGACAAGGAATATTAATTACTATTACATTACTTGTTAGCGAATATCTTATCAGTATGATGTTACAATTTACAAATGTAGAAATAAAAATACTAGTGTAAACCAGATAAATAGAGAAAGTAATTATAATAAGCAGTATCGACACTAAAAATAGTGCAGAAGCAAAGCGACATCTGAAAAAATATTAACCACTACAAATTTATCTAAACTTTATTAATAATTTCTGGAGTGTTTTAATTTTGAATCTTATCGTCAGTTCGTCCGAGTAAGATTTTATTCTTTTATTTACTCTATCAAAATTTGAGAACATTCATTTCCACTTGTATGCAATTAAGCCGTTTTCCAAAAAGCTCGAGAGAAAGCAAAGTGAGTGGTTAGGAATAAACAAATCTTTTAATCTGAAATCACAACCCAGGATCCAAATCAGAATTATTAATTTAGGTTCAACAAACAATTGCTTTCTTTCTAATTTAATTATCGTTTAAGCGGGATTTTTAATTACTTTCTATTTTCTGTGTTTAATAATGAAAAAGATAGCCAAATACAGACGAAATAAGTGATAATATAAATACCACACAACGTTTCTGAGATTCTTGTCCTTTTCTTCAGGTGCTGAGAAGGGCCTAGAGCGCCACACCTGCACTCATCAGTTGACAAAACTCACTTATTTTGTCTGTATTTGGCTTTATTATTATTAATTTTCAATCAGACGTAAAGTTTTCATTTTCTATTTTTAATTATTGAAAAACTTAAATGATTCTGTAATTTGGTTATTCCAAAATATTTAGTTTATTGAAAGCAGCACAATATATTTTTTATTTGATTTTATTATGGGGTCTGTACTTGTTTGCAGAACTTTCATCAATCTTTTAGAAAGTTTGGTCAACTATTCCTTAAACAAAATTTTTCATAAATTTTTGTTCTTCAGCGATCATTAAGTGTAATTTGGTGAATGATTTAGTGCAGTAAACATTAAATTTTTTAAACTAGAAACTTCAAATATTTGCTGGATTAATTTACAACATCGGCCTGAAAAAACCCCAACATAACAGTTCTATCTTATAAATAAAACAGAGTGTTTGTATATATGTATATATATATATATAAATTTGTTTGTATGTTCCTTATACAAATCTACACCGGTGGATCAAATTTCACCAAATTTCGTACACGTGTTCTTTACGACCAGGAAAGAAACACTGTTGGGATGAGACGCGTCTACCACCCCCAGCAACGGGGATGGACGGTAGTGAAAATACTTAAACATGTAAAAACAGCCGACATTTCATTCAAATAAATATTTTTAGAGGTCACAGATATTGAGTGTGTTTCTACCGATGTTATCTGAATATAATATCCATCCTCTACACCCTGGGGAAAGAGCACCCTTAGAGTTTGGGGTGGAGATGCTTTACAAGAAAATAACGCGAATACAACCGAGATTGGAGTCAAATCGAAGGTTATGGATGTCACGGAGTTTATTTATGACATTCAACTTGACATTTATCCCTCAGATGCACGGCTAGGAGGGTGGAAATTTTGGAACATGCAGACACGACAGATATTTGCGTTGAATCAATATTTTTCAGGATTAATTATATTGATTGTATTTATACTGATGTTTTTTGTGTATAATTTCAATCCCTTTCGACATGCGAGGGGAGCACATGTAGGGATAGGGCTCGAGGAGTGTTACATAAAAATAGCGCAAAAGCAACCTAAATTGGAGTCATATCGGGGGTTATAGATAAATGACATCTCAGGCAACGCCGGGCACCCAGCTAGTTAATAATAAAAAATATAGTTATATATTAAGCTATATAAGAATAATTTTGTAGTAATTCAATACAAAAATTAAAATACATTCTTAAATAATTTGACTTTTATCGCTAAATTAAAATATTTTATATTTTTTCTTGTTGTATTATATATAATATTTTTTATAATTACAATATCTACATTTTCAATTATTTTTATTCCTCCTAGTGCGCAGTCGAATTTTGGGGAAGACAGGGATTCAAAAAATGTAAAACGTCGGTGTATACTAATTACATGAATAAATAGCTAAATAACAGACAAAATTAGTGCTAAATTAAATACCAAAAAACGTTTCTGCAATACTTTTTGGTTTCGTTAGATGATTCAAAATTACGCAAGAACGTAAGAACGACACACCACAGAATTTCTTAAGGCACTTACATTTTTTTAATCAGGTAGAGAAATAAATCAGGATTGCAGAAACATTGTATGGTATTTAATTTATCACTTATTTAGTCTGTTTTTTGTTATTTGTTTATATAATTAGACCATTATTTATTAAAATTGGAGTTTTAATTTATCTTTAAATTAAAATTCTGTTGTTGATTTCAATTTATTTAATGATTAATATTCATGTTCTGTTATACTCGTTTATAAAATCGGACGTTAGTTAACTATACTATTGTAACTCTCATTATGCGCATATTGAGAGAAATTTTGTTGATCTCGCATAATTATACATCAATTTAACACATAAATCCAGAAAAAAAATTAATCCTAACTGTATCATTAGACAGGTGTTCGAGTACTCTTCTATCGAATTACAAAACTGCCGGTCCACACACGAGCGTTCGAAAACTGGTATATCCTCCTTAGTGGTCAAGATAAGGAAAGGCATTGGATTGTCTACACTAGGTGTTGTAACGGTCACGGGGTGAAGGCCAAAGGTTTGACCCCGATGGTTGTAAGGACGGCAAATTCGGCGTTACAACACAACAACGCGAATCACGATGTCGGGATTCACAAGGCCACGTGTCATTATCTTTATGATGCTACGTTTATAATGAGTGTCGAAATTGAGAGGTACACGCCGTCGAACAAAGGAGCCGTGCTTGGCTCACGTTCATTAGCCCATTATTAATTGCGGCGGGTAATAGTTTCATTTTCTATAGAGATGACAAACGGAAACACAACAAAGTGAAAACGAGACGCCATTCAATTTATTCTTTTACCAAAAGTGATATTTTCACGATTGCCATAATAAAGTACGCGCATTCTCAAATTTTACAAATAATCAGTACTAAATTTTGATACAACCATGACGTCTAGATGTCTTTAATAACAGAGACAACATCAACAAAGTTATTAAAAGAGATTTATGATAATGTTCCAGTGAATTACCACCATCTTATGTTAGTTATGTTTCAGAAAATAATGAGAAAAAATAAACAAGGGAAACTGGAACAGAAAGTTTATGTGTCAGAAGAGCAAATACCACTTCTATGACTTGAGAACGCAATCGTGTACTTATCAGGGATATATAATAACTAAAACTAGTGGGGTGCTCGGCGTTGCCCGGGTTGTTATAATTAAACTCAGCGACATCCATAATCCTGAATTAGACACCAATATTGGTTATTTTCGTGAAATTTTTATGTAACGCCCGTCCACCTCCACCCTTTAGGGTGATCCTCACCTATTACGATTGGGGTTGAAACTATACATAATCAACAGCTGAAGAATGACTATGAATCCCATTGACCCCGAAAAATATTTATTCGACGCAAATATCGGCCGTTTCAGCATGTTTGAAAATTTCCAACCCCGCCCCTGGGAATGGTAGTCGTGTCTTACCACCACAGTGTTCGTTTCCGGTTCTAAAGGAACACATGTACAAAATTTAGTTATTAGATAATATAAACTATCTGTCGAGAAGTTCGGCATAATGTTAAGTTCAGAAACCACTTCAGATATAACCAGTGGCAAGCACTATAATACGAAACCGCATAATATAGTTTTTCGCTGATAAATATGCAATATCTTCCATTTTAGCACAAAATTAGCCACAAATAGATCGAAAGCATGATAAAATAACCAAAAAGTCCAGTTTGCCAAATGAAGAAACCTTTTAGTTTCCAACAAGAGTGTAGAATTGTGGAAGGGATTACTTTAACTTCATGTATGAGGATTGTGAAATCTAAACGACTGGAAGTCGGTTTAGACTGAGGAAATAAGGACAAGTCAAAAAGTTTCTACATACAAAGATATCAACTCAACATTTAAGTATACAGTATGTAACTACATAAATGAGAAACAAATGCATCAGACACACATAAGTGAGAACAAAAAATGTTATCAAGGAAAGTACAATATCAATAATTTATATACTGAAATAAAATATATACAGAAATTATTGAAATTGAAAGTGTGGAAACCAAAATATGTCAATACCAATTAGATTTAAAGAGACTTTTTTAAAAAAGTTTTTAAGGTTTAAAGAAACACGTAAATCGCAATTCTTAGAGGTAAAATATTACATAAATGTTAAAAACATTAAAATAGTGAAATCTATAATTTTTCATTTAATATTCTACTATTCTTATTACTCTCACAAACAGAAGCACAAATTCATTGTTTTCACTCATTTCACCACTCTTAATTTTGGCGACAGGAAACTTCGCTTGCGTCAGAGTACTGATGAGTTCACGTCAGATGAAGGAAATAAGAAAGAGAAATAAAACAATTAAAATATATAAAGTACGTATTACATATTTATTAATTTTACAATCACTTAGATCTTAGTAGAGGTGATTGCAAGATTTTGAAGTATGTTGCTACTGAGGAATTATGAAGATCAAATGGACAGACAAAAATTAACGCAAGGAGGCGAGCGAGAATGGGTAGTGCTGGGCGGACGTAAGTGGGGGTAGAAATATTCAAAAATGTTAACCTGTCAATATTGGCGTCCAGTAAATATTTGTCCGTGTCATTTGAATTAATTATAGTTCGGTAGATATTCACTGTTTATGATTTCAAGCTCTATCACCATGGAAGGGAATCACGCTTAGGGGTCGGGGTGAACTGGTGTGGAAATATTCAAACATGCTAAAACACCGGATATTTTACGAGGATAAATATTTTATGGGTCAAAGACATTGTTAGTGTTTCAACCGATATTATCTGAGTATAATTTCAACCCCTTACGGCTGGGAAAGGGCGCTCTTAAGGGAATATAATCGAGAATGAAGTCAAATCCTCCTTGGGAGGAAAGGTTAATGAAGGGTAGGGGGGATTTGCATTACATAAAATTAACGAAAAATAATGTGAGATTGTAGTCGAATCCGGAGTTATGGATGTAGCTGAGATTAATTAATACATACAATTTTCAGTTAACCCCCACGGGTGGGGCTGAACGCGGAAATTTTCAAACATGTTGATCGAACGACCTTTACGTCCAATAAATATTTTTGAAGTCGTTTAAATTCGTATTATTTCGGTTTATATTCTCTGTGTATAATTTCGACCCCAACTGCAACATGGGAGGGGAGCACGCTTAGGGGTGGGGTTTGGTGGAGCGTTAAAAGAAAATAACGCGAATAGACCGATATTGGAGTCAATTCTGGAATTATGGATGTCACTGTGTTTCATTGTGACAAACTGGGTAATGCTCGGGATTGGGCGGGAGTAGAAATTTCAATCAATGTAACCGGCCGATAACATATTTAGGGATAGGGCTCGAGTTGCGTTACATGAAAATAACGCAAAAGACAGGTATGTATAAATGACATCTCGGGCAACGCTGAGCACCCAGCTAGTCAATAAATAATCAACAGTGGCTGAGATTTTTAAGGCAGTTAACTCGAAAACATCACGTTTCTTTTTCGAGTCCACATTTTGCTCCCGCTATTTGTATACAGGGCCGGCCTGCTGTGGTGTAGTGGCCAGCGTCATTGCCTCGCATCACAGAGGTCCCGGGTTTGAATCCCGGCATCGTCCTGGTCAAGAAAACTGGGGTTAAGGCTGTGGGAGAATCGACACTCTGACCAGGTGTCACTCCTAAATCCAGAATGTGTCATGTAAGATGACATTCTGGTAGCCGTCTCAGTAGGCCGAGGCCCTTCATGGGATGTCGAGCCAAGGAGTTAGTTATTCATATACAGGCAAGTAACAGTGCCACAGCACCTTGAGTAGAACGTCTACCCAGATTGTTAAAATTTTGTATTTTGGAATAAATAAATGTTCGAAATATGCTTCTTTCTATTTTAATAAACCTGTATCATAACAGAATATTATAAATGAATATGAAAGGTAAAACTGGAAGGAGACTGGAATCCGACTAGAATTAATCGAGTCTATGCTTAAGGGAAAATGGATAGCGTCTGTGAGTCCTTTACAATTAGAGTGAAAGTTAAGTTCAATGGGGAGAAAATTCACCAAAGGCGTCCGCTTTTAATATCTAAACACGAAGAGGACCGTGGATATTGGCGCTATGAAGTGATTCGGATTGGATATTTGGGTCACAAAGTAGTTTTCAATGAAACACATTTGTTAATGATTTCGTTTGTAATTTATTTTATCTTGCCGCGTTTAAGCGATATATTTGGTGGATATAGTTCATGTGCCGATTTTACTACACGCCCGTGTGTCTCTTGATCCAGTCCCTGTAGACAGCGACGTCGACGTAGATGCCCGGTCGAAGAGCGCACGTTTCATTGGCCATGTAGGAGACGATGCCCACCTGTAGATCGTCCTTCACCAGGGGACCTCCGGAGTCTCCACCACAGAAGCTTTCCCCTAGAGCCCCAGCGCAAATTTACGTCCGTTTATCAGGCCCTACACCATATTGAGCATATTGAAGTCTTATTAAACTAAATATAATTATTGTAAAATAAGAAATCAATTTAATTCAGGTCCTAGCTGGATTCTCAGTCAGGAAAACCGGATTTATTTGTTATGTAAAATAAATGTACACTTTAAACCTGACGACTTATGCGCTCAGACTTCTACAGTGTCATATTCAATTATATTCTGCATAGAACTTCGTTTATCTGCATATATTGAAATCACTCTTTATCTCTCAGACTCTCCGTTTACAGCGTCTTCGTTAATGGATGGCCAATTATTTTAATCCACACACAGTATTTCTTAATTTTGGTCTCCATATATATAAGCCTGTTTCCTTCTCGTATCCGGAATCTTAATAGTGTTCCGCAAACCAAAGGAGAATCCACTTTCTTTCTTAGTGCGTTTCAAATCTTAAAAAAAATTGAGAATTAAATTATCCGTAGTGTATGTCTTATAGATACTCACTTCCATACGTCATGCAGTGTTCGAATTCACGAATAAAGACGTCCACCGCTCTTAGCAATATCGTTGGTTTTCCGCCCTCTACAATGCCCCACCCACTGACTTGCAGCTTCGTTCCTAAGGGAAGACGCTCAGACCCTTAGACTGGGAGATCCACTTTTTTCAAAGGAAAATGAAGCTCCATAATCGTCGCAGTCTTCATCACGCTGATGTCGTTATTTGATGTATCGTCATCATACTCCTCGTGGGTTACCACCTGCGGAAAGCAAGAGTACGGGTTATGAAATGAGTTAGTTGAAAATTTTAGAAGATTAAAAAAGGCAGGGGAATTAGTGACGCCCAACTTGGGGAAAGTATCTTTGGTAACTTGCAATTTGGAGAGACCCCAATTATTTTATTTGGCCCTTTGCTGACGGTGACGACTCACCTACTCCACTTGATACAACTTTCCATCTTCAATTCTCGAAATGGATCCGATCCGTATCTTTAGATCAGAGATGCGATGGCCAATGGTACAGTGCACAGCTGTGAGGACCCATTGAGGACTAATGATGGAGCCACGCAGTGCAAATATTTCATGGAAAGGTGAGCCTGCCACGGAACTTGGGAGATGTCGATCTCGTGGCCGCCAACAATTCTGTTTTCCGCGTCCAGAGAATCGATGCTGCATTCCACGACAACGGCGAAGCTGATGAACGCCAGCAGGAGAGACCGAGACGAAGTCATGGCGATTGTACAGGACGTTTGTGGCTTCCTCTTTTATATGAGTTGAGGGTAACATGGGTTGAGTGGGGGAGTCATGCCAACAGCAACACGACAGAACCTTCACGATCCTCTTGACAACTAACGACCTGTCGCGGACAAATGACAGCTTTACTGTCGTGATCACTTTCGATAACCAATAACTTTTTTAAAAATCTCTCGAAGGAACCAAGACATACTTATCACTCACGACTAATTCATCCTTAAAACGAATCCCCACGATGTTGCCAAAGTTCGTTCCATCAATCTACAAATTGTGTTCTATCAATCAAGACTTCCAATTTTAATTATCAAATTATGTCATATTTAAAAACTCCATTTTTGCCTGATAAATACAGTAAGACTTTTGGAACGATACGAATTTGGGTTCACAGACAGACTAAAGCGAAGTAAAAAAGCAACCCGAGAATTATATCTGGTACGATTTTGATGCCGGTTTTGATGAAAGCAGTTCATTTACGAATTTACCGAAATAATATTTCATGCTTCTTCTGTTTATTGAGACAGATTTTCATTTTTGGTAACGATATTTGGCAGTTTCGAACCAAGATTAAACATTAAAATAGTTATTATTCAATAATATTGAGTCAAAGCTTTCACAAGCTACAAGCCGTAGAAGGCCATGGTTAAATTGAATTAAAGTCTCAAAGATGGAAAAAAATTCTTCGGCAGACGCTGTACCATTTGAGCGTTGCCATTCCGACTTCCTCCATTCATTAGAACTGATTCCGGGACCGTTAGATAATATTCCATCCTTGATACTTTAACTTTTATGATTTGCCCTCACATTAGTTACTTTTGTGTTCGTTTTTAAAAAAACAGGTATTTTTGTCTCAATTTCACGGAAAGATCACCGATCTAAATACCCACTACATTTCTCTGACGTCGTTCCTCAGAATGAAATTCAAGATAATCAGCAACGTTCTTAATTGAATATGCGTTTTGACGTAGAAACTTAGCAACCAAAAGTAGAATTGGCATCAAGGTGACGTTGCGACGGAGGATTGGAAAAAATACAACGTATCTCGTCGCGTCGTGAAGTCGTAAATATTCGACTGAGACTATCAGAAAATTTTAATAGTTCTGACGATAGTCACGGAGAGATAATTTCCATGTTCCGATTCTTTACTTTTACGGCTTGTCCCCTCCAGACTTCCCCTCATCGATTTGGTTCCTTTAAAAGGTAAACGAGAAATCTACAGGTCATGTTCCAGTCGTCGCCATGGCTTCTCAGACTCTACTTGTGGTAGCGTTCTTGACCGCAGTCCTGGTCGAGGGTGCCGTGGTCCCACCAGACAATAAAATCTACGGCGGTGACGAGATCGACATCACCGAAGTCCCGTGGACTGTGGCGATTCTGTATAACAACGAAATGCATTGCGGTGGCGCTGTCATCAGTAAGGATTGGGTTGTCACGGCAGCACATTGCACCTTTAAGTTTGATGACGCTGCATTCACTCTGAGGGTCGGGTCCAACGCGTACAAGTCTGGAGGCGAGGAATACAAAGTGGCTCAGGTTAGCAGCTAGCGACACGCACAAGAGAAATCTTCTACTCTGAGGTTGTTTAGATTTTTTGTATTCTTGTCAACATATGAAGACAAATCGTGACATACGTACAACAAGTTGTTCTGGTTTCGACTTCTATTCAGCTCAGGTTTATCATCACTCATGGGTTCAAGCCGTATGAGAACCGTCGCCAGGCCTGGCTTCATGTTGAACCTCACAGATGTGGTTCCCGATTTCTGACGAAATAAAAACCGTTATAATAATTATATCTGCTCATTTTCCAGACCGTGAACCACCCCGACTACGACGACGTTAACTACGTCAACGACATCAGCTTGCTGAAGACATCGAGGTCCATCAGCGTGAAGGGCGACGTCCCCGCGGTGAATCTGCCGATGCCCGGGGTGGCGCCGCCTCCGGTCACCACGTCTGTGAGGGTCGCTGGTTGGGGCAGGTACGGGGAAGGTGGAAATGCGTCGCCCAAGCTCAAGGCCGCGGAAAACGTTGTGATCAACTTCAGCATCTGCGAACAGACCTACATTCATATAAATTTTTTTGAATCGAGTCAGTTCTGCGTTAAACAGGAAACAGGAATGAGCTGCAAGGGAGACTCAGGAGGACCCGTGACTATCGGCGACGTCCTGGTGGGCATCGTTTCTGGTGGGAGTACTAAGTGTGGCGTCGGACCCAGCGTCTACACAAAAGTCACCGTCTACGGGGAATGGATCAAAAAGGTCACTGAGATCTGAATTCTTAGCCAAGATCTCGAATGTACAAACACTGGAATAATCTAATACATGAATAATTAAATCTCTCTATATATAAAAATGTATGTCTCTATGTGCGTCCCCTATACGCTCCTAAACCATTCTTCCGATTGCGATGAAACTTTGGTGTGTTTTTGTGTGCACCACCGCAAAGGTTTCTGTCGGACTTTCGAAGCGTTAGGAAACACCCAAGTGTTGAACGTTGGTGAAAGTTAAAAACATACTAAAACGGACAATATTAGTGTTTATTATTTACTTTTCTGGATGGATGTGATTAAGTGTTCCTGTCCAGATGTTTTTAGTGTATAATTTCAACCCCTTAAAGCACCAATTACGGAGAGGGTGGAGGGGCGTTACATAAAAATAACGCGTAAAAACCGAGATTGGTGTCTAATGTTATGAAGTCACTGAGTTTAATTCTGATATTCACCATGTCACTTAAGTTGCAGTTCACCTCCTATGTGTGATGGTGGAAAGGGATAAAACAAATTTCCATATAAAATCTTAAATGCGTAGACCAATTTCTACGAAACTTTCTACACGTGTTACTTACGATCCACGAACGAAAACTGAGTGGTTAAGACATTCCTACCGCCTCTAGGGGTGGAGGTGGAATAAAAAAATTCTAAAACGGTCATTATTAGCGTCGAAGAAAATGGTTAATTTGATAGTGTCATATTAGAATTTTATATGTCCAATTTTAATGCCAAAAGGCAAGGGAGAAAAGCACTACTTCGGTGCGTGTGGTGGTGGAAGGGTTTTACTTAAAAAGTAATGCAAAAAGACCGATATTAGTGTCGATTCCGAATTTATAGGAGTTCTTTGCTTTTAATTCTCGCATTAACCATTGGTTGTAAATAAATACCCGGGCAACGCCAGGCGCTCAGCTAGTCTCAAATAAAATGAAAGCTCTTCCGTCACCGAGAAGATATTTCTGGCGTAGATTTGAAAAAAACTGGTGAAATATTACATTAGAGCGAGAGGTTTTTATACTAAGAAAAAGTACGAACACACACACAATAATTTTGTAATATATCATTAAATAATAAGACTGTATTTTTACCCATGTATATCTTAAATTTATGATGTTGCCGGATTACCAATGGAATTTAAATGGTAATAACGTGGTACATCTACTCAAGGCTCAACAAGAATAATGAAATTCTAATAGAATTTTTTTTCTATAGTGTATGTTTGTACATTAATTGCTGTGGTGTTTGATTTAAGGTGAAACATTTCTGATATGAGACTGGAATTTTACCTGGTGTCAATGTCTAAAATTTTAACATTTCGCCAATAAAATGTATCTTTAGAATTGAACTGTTAACGATGGATATTTTATATTCTTTAAAAATTTGGACGAATTTATGATGTATAAATTTGTAATAAGGGAATACGAGAAAAAATTTTGATTGTGGTGATTGTAGACGACTGACAGTATGTTATTGGATTTTGTTCAATATTAAGTTGATGTGTTTATTAATAAAATATAAAGGTTACTCATTAGAGATTAAAATATTCCTGACAATATTTATGTTGTTCTGATGGAATAAAATCAAACATCACAGCAACTAATATGCAGACACTATGAAACTCAACAATTGCTACGAAGACTTATTATTAGGCTAAACCTTCTGATTTTCCATTGTCGTTGCATCAGAGCAGTTGTGTCACTCTAGGAACTCCTTAACACCTGAAGAGAAAATAAACCCAGAAACGCTTGTGTGGTATTTATATTATCAATTAGCTTGCCTGTATTTGTCTATCTTTCTTATTATTAATTTTCAATCGTACGTAAATTATTCATTTCTGAATTTTTTTCTGCTGGAAGGAAAATGTAAACCTAATATCCTTAAATATCGTCACCAAGCTAGTCCGTATTCGGCCGGTTATGTGTGGTTAGTGTTACGAATTCTCTACGAACAGAGTATGTCTTCGTGAATGCTAATGAAGTGCATCACTTTCTCGAGAACGACACTTGGCTGCTGCTTCCAAAGAGCAGTGCTACTTGCCAATAACCTCAAACTTTTCAGGCAAGATATGAGGAGACAGATAATCCCCTTTAATTCCCAGTTGCGTTATTCACCCACATATGCTTCATATAGCACATAAACTCGAAAAATATGATTTCCTAAAAAAATAATAGAATGATAAACTAAACCTAGTTGAAAAAATGTTTATGATTAATACGATAAAAGCCTACAAACAAAGATGACCTAATCGTACTATGATCTTTCTGGAAAACAAAAAATCATAGAATGCGCTGTAACGGAACACCAAATATCGCCACAAAAACTATCTGTAGACATTTAAACGATAAAAACAATTAAAAGTGCTGAAAATACTCGGGTTGTTAAACCTCAACTTAATTAATATAAACCGTTTATGAATAATTAAGTATATAAAATAATATGAAATATTTTATGCAATATATAAGGGGTTGTATTTCAAATAAACAGCGTCCAATTTATTAACCTTCTGAACAAATAATAATGTATAGGTTAGCGAGCAGTTATGTAAAAAAAATAGAAAATTTAATGACAGGTAATGATTAAGTTAGAATATTTGGAAACACATTCCCAATAATTACCGGCTTAACATATATTTATATTACGTTAAGCTCCTTTCCAGACTTTTAATGAATTATAACAATGTCAAAGAATAAGGAAAACCGGAATTCTGTGTTTGCAGAATACCCGAAATTCTGCAAGTGACATCCTGACACGTGGTCAAACGCATCGATCTAGCACATCCGAACAACATCCACAGGAGGTTGATTGTCCCAGACGACAACACTACTGTCCTTTACGGTTATCGGGAGCATGCGGACTTGTCACGGAGGGCTTCACAACAATTCTCGTTACGTAAATCCCTGGAAAAACAAAAGAAATGAATAATATGTGCGCTGAGAGAGATTTAACCCAGTTTATGCTGAAAAATCGTAAAATATAACCTAGTATTTTGGCCTTTGGCAGTTGAAATTCCTACATTTGATATGATACATATAAATATATGTTCTATCTATTGAAAAAACTAATAAATAAATAAACATCAGCCAATTTTAAGTAAGAAAAAATAATTTATTAAATGTTAAATTAAACAATGTTTCTTCGATTTTCGGCGACCTCATCAGGTTCAAGTTTAAAACTTCAAAAAAGAACAAAAAGTTACTACGATTAGAATAACATTTTTTAAAATACATTTGGCAGATAAAAAACACACAATATACATTTTGTTAGACTTTCAAAATTTTGACTGCCATGGCCGTAATGTTCAATTTAAAACGAGAACGAGGAGAAAAAATTATTTTACATTTTACATTGGAAATCATTTAGAATTTGAAATTATAACAATATATAAATTAAATATTACAAAAGCAAACTGCCATAAAATTTATTCAAATTGTTAGTTTTATTTTTCATATGAATATCTGTTTTATAGTATCTGATATACAGCATTTCACTCATTATTCTCGAAATGTAGTTCGTTTCCCGTCAAAAATTGATACTTTATTTCAATCTAATTTGTGAATATTTAAATAAATATGTTCAGACAAAACAGAATAATTTTGAATACTACTATTTATATTATTTTTATGCTCTTTTTACCTAGCTGTTAATATACGTGACTTAACAATCCAAATAATTAGTTTTATAAATTACATTATACTTATGTAGATTTCGAATTTTGTCCTTAATATTTTTTAATAAGTTTAAATAGTTATGGGCCTTAAAAATAATTTTGACACCATACTTTTCTAACAGTACAATTAATTTGTGTTGTAAGCAAACAATATAAGATAAAACTATGAAACTACATTTTTTGTTGTCAATTTTAATATGTAAATTGTTATATATGATATTATTTAATCTGACCCTAATGAACTTATTAATAAATTTAATTCTTGACTTTATAACTTAATTAAAGTCATGATTATTCTTTTACTTTCCTTATGAGTGTTTAAAGGCTACTTTGGCAATCTATAATTTTAACCGTCTTTGTTTCTCCAAACCGATTAAATAAATTTGAGCATAAAACTGTTAACTTTCATTATACGATTCAAACTGAAAGCTGTGGATAGAAGCGCGGAACGAGTTGAGGTTAGGACTAGACGAGATTGTTTCGGTTCGTAGGATGAGTCTTCTCCTATTCCTCCTAAACTAGGCTCCTTAATTTACACAGCAGTTTTTCTTGTAAAATGGTGCAACTTTCAGTTTTATTTCATAAATACTTGAAACGACAAAGTGAACCACAGTTTCAAAAGTGTCATGTAGACATAAGGATGGCAGAACATAAATCGTTTAAAGGGGAAATCGTAGTGAATATAAAAGGAAAAATTAATCGTAAATACCCAGTGTACACAGCAGTTTCACTTTAAATAATTAAGAGTTTTTGTTGTTTTGAAGATGTGATATGGGGGTTCAGTAATGTCTTCAGATGAAGAAAAGGCTCTAGCTGAAGAAGAAAACCGTGCTAAGGTATAGAAATAATTACCAATAAAACTTATTTACCGTCTGTACCCTGTTTCATAATTCTTTATATATTTTTAGGAATCGAAGAATACGTATTCATAAAATTAATTCGTAGCGCACAAATTTTGGTGAATATCACTCCTTAATGTCAAAGCTACGACGTACAGATGCTGGAATTGTTCTCGGATTTCCACCTGGTTTACTAATCACGACGTTATGTTGACTAGCACCGTCGACATCTTCACCTAGTAAACGCCAGCCTGTTGGAAAGCCAGGAACAATTCCAGCTGCTTGTTCAGACAGAAAACCTACGAAAACTACGAAGAGATCTTACAATATTTTACTTTTACTTCAGCATGACACAGCATTGTTTTGATGAAATATACAATTTAATTAAGAATAACTCATAAATAAAAACCACTTAAGTCATCAATGAATTTATTTTCACATAAAATAGCTTTCGGTGCTAGCCAAAGTCATCTGTAACAGGTATATATACTAACTATAACCTCTCATACAAACCATAAACTATTTTTTTTTACAAATCAGTATATTTCGGGGTTTTACCTGTTGCGAATTACAATAAATAATATTCTCCATAAGATGTGGAAGACTTAAGTGGATTTTATTTATGAAATATTAACCTGAGAAGATGTTATTAGTAATTACAAGCTTATTAAGTATAATATTAAAAATAGACACACCAACTACCGTGAACAATATCTCCTGAAGAACTACTTGCAATTGCTTTGAGGTCTTTCGGTATATATAGGGTGAGGCATTTATAGTGTCGAGGCCATTTTGCTCCGAACCGAAGGGGAAAATCGAAAATTATTTCGTACAAAATTTGCAGTATGAATAAGAGGACATAAGATAGTGACCTCAACTCGTCCTTAAAATGCTATTCTCAATTTTATTTCAAGGTCAAATTACGTTTTTAAAATAGGATGGTGTAGTTTATTTTAGAGAGGTGGAAAGAGCATTCAATTTTAAGTATAAAAGGTTTAGTACATTTATCCTCTAGAGGTAATGGGTGATGTTATATTCGACAAATATGACGGCAAAAGGTTAACAAACACTTTTACTTTACTGGCATCCATTTGCACACAGAACAGTACTTGTACATAATAAATAATTTCAATTTCACGACCATTAAATTAGAAGCATCTCTGAAAACGTGCCACAAAAGACAGTTGAACGCGCCTCAACATTTCTCTGTTGATTCCTGCAGAGACATTCCTAATTTGTTGACATAGATTTTCGGGTGTGGTTGGCATTTCTTGAGAAATTTTATCCTTATTGTGTCCCCATAAGAGAAGTGAGATCCGGGGAGCGAGCAGGCCAATGGACAGATCCTCTACGTCCTATCCATCGATCAGGATAATCTCTGATTAGTATTTCTCGAGATACGGCAGAGTAATCAGATTGGCAACCATCGTGTTGATACCACATGGCACCCCGTTCCAAAAAGGGTACATCTTCAAGGAATGCTGGAATTTCTTGGTCCAAAATATTTCATTATTTCTGGTCATTCAGTTGACCTTAAATGAAGTATGGTCCCAGAATTCCACACTAAACATTCACACTCCACTGCCTTCGATACTAAAATTCTCGTAACAATCTTGGATTTTCCACTGACAATAAAGCATTGTTATGTCAGTTGACTTGAGCATAATTAGGGAATGTCGCCTAATCAGTAAATAAAATATTTGAATACGCACCATTTTCATTTTGTACCAGAACCCATTGGCAAAATTCAACACGCTTCTGAAAATCATCCCCATGAAGGTCTTGATGAAGACTAAGGTGATATGGATGGAATTTATTTCGTTTAAGTATTTGAAGAACACTCCTTTGGGATATTCCCGAATCACGTTCTAATTGACGGTAACTTACGTGAAGACTAGCGGCAACTGCTGCTAGTACAGCGACTTCAGATTTTTCCCCAGTAGTAGTTGTTCTTGGATTACGTTTTCTTGATGCGACACCTCCCGATTCAGAGAATAAAGTTCCCAAGTCGTTGAAAATTTCTGACAGATGGCTGTGTCCTTTCAGGGTTACCGTTCTCCGTATAAGTTGCAAGCTGCTGTAGCGTTCTTACGAGCTTCTCCATAAATGTAAATCATATCGATTCTCTCATTAATTGTGTTTCGAACATCCATGATTACAACCCGAAGTGGAGCTAACAGAGAATAGGTAATGTTCTTAAGATGTTTAGATTGGCAATGGATAAACTCGTACTGATGTCAAAAAAAACAGCTTACGTAAAAAATGAAATTCCTTAATTGAATAACATTTTCTGCATATTTGTCCGTCATATTAGTCTATCAACCCTAGTAGATAAAATTATTAATACTTATATAGTCAAATTGAATGCCCTTTCCATTTCAGTGTAAGAAAATACATAATTACATTTTTTAAAAGTGATTTGACCATGAAATAACATTGATAATGGCATTTTAAGTACAATTGAAGTCACTTACCTTATGTCCAATTATGCATACTGCAAATTATAAATGAAAAATTTTTCGTTTTTCCCTTTCGTTTCGGAGCAAAATGGCCACGACAGTATAAATTCCTCACATTGTATATTACGAACTGCGATTGGGATCGTTCCCGGTGGCAGTCTGAAAAAAATATATAAACGAAAGTATTACAAATAATATAAGTAGAAAAAAAAATAATAAAATAAATCTCAGAAATATATCCTGAAAATTTATTCACTTCTCTTCACTTCACTAAAGAATAATATGGATATAAACTGATTTAAATTACTTAATAATAATAAAAATGAATTCACTAATTTATTTATATTATTCATAAACGTTCTTATTGGAAGATTTTCCTCAAACACTGCTGTAGGTAAATTGTTCCAATCGATCTGTTCAGTAATGAGAATTTCCCTACGTCAGTTTTTGCGGTCTCATTTAGATTTTAAATTTTTGATCACCTCTGCGAATGTAAGTTGGTTTTACGATCTTATCCCGTATGTCTTTCCACGCTTTATTACCCTGTATGATTTAAAAAGTACGCAAAGTCCATCTTTCTTCCAACTGGTTGTTAAAGATTCTCAGCCTGATATCTCTACCTTTTTTCGTCAGTGACCAGGTCCCCGTATTACAAATTTTGATGCCCCCATCAGAAATTTTTCTAGGCCTTCTGTGTGGTGTTTTCTGTGAGGATCCAAACAACTTACACCATACTCGAGTATGGGACGAACTAGACATTTATAAGCAAGTTCTTTTAATTTGCCACTCCCATTTTTCTAATATTATTATAGGAAATGTAAAGATTTCCAAGATTTCCGAGACGCAGAATTAACTTGTTCTTCCCACCATAGATTTGAGTTCAAAATGATTCCTAAATATTTACAGCTGTTTACCTGAGGTATTTTCTCCCCATTTATATTATAACCCAATCAAATATTTGCACGGTATTTATTACACGTAATTGCTTTACTTTTTTCACTATTTATCTTCATTTTATTTGTTTCAGCCCAACTATTTAGCGCAACTCTTCCTATAGAGGATACAATCATCAGCATAAAGTCTAATTTTGGAACCGATTTTAAATGTTACATCATTAATGTATATCAAGAACAATAAAGGCCGGATTATTGATCCTTGAGGCACCCCCGAAGTTATATTTTGTTCTACTGACAGCTGTCTACCAATTTTTACCCTTTGAGTTCGCCCGTTGAGAAATTCCTTGAACAAAAGCACGACCCGCCTGTCGATGCCCGTCTTGTCTACTTTCTCTATCAAAATGTCATCTATTCTCCCCCTTTGTCTATTTCGTCGGATTGATCTTGAAATAAGGTGATCACTTCACTTTCGCACGAAAAATCTTGCCTAAATCCATGTTGTCCACTCTTTCAATTCCCGTTCTCTCTATGATTTTACAGATCAGTGACGTAAAACTAACCGGTCTATAATTTGAATCACAGGCTTTGTCACCCCCTTTGAAAATTGGAAAAACTAACGCGAACTTCCAGTTTTTTGTGAGTGCAGAATTATTAATAGAGATGTTAAATAATATTACTATATACGGAATTATTGGCTGCCCGCTAACTTTAATAATATCGCTGTAAATATCATCCACATCACGTGATTTATGAAATTTCATCTTCCTTACAGTTCTCCTTACAGCGTTAGCTTCAATTATAAAGACCTGGCAGCGTCTTACCGTATCCACGACCTCATATTGCCCACTACTTTTACCGAAAACGGGTGTAAAATAATTAATTAACATTTCCGCTTTTTCATTGTCATTAGTTAACTCAATGCAGTTATAATGAAAAAATTTACGTCTGATTAAAAATAATGAATAAGAAAGAAAGACAATACAGATAAAAAAAATGGGTAATATAAATAACACAAAACGATTCTGGGATCCTTGTTCCTTTCGTCAGGTGCTAAGAAGAGCCTAGAGAAATACAACTGCACAGGTCAGTTGACAACAGTCAAAAGCAACGAAAACGTAACGACAATGGGAGAGCCGAAGGGTAGCGTAACAATAGGGATCCACGACAAAAGGAAAACAGAAGGTTTAGCGTAATAATACGGAATCATAGCAATTATTGAGTTTAATAGTGTCTTCTTAGCACCTGACGAAAGACACAAGGATCCCAGAAACGTTGTGTGGTATTTATATTACCCTGTTTTGTCTGTATTGGCTATCTTTATTATTCATTATCAATGCAGTTATCTTAACTATTTACGCTTTCGTCGACGAAAATCTATAAATATATAAAATATGATATTATAAAATCTATGAAATACCGTGCAAGATGCGAACTAGGACGTAGCAGGTCTAAATATGTTCATATCCCGCAATGAAACACGTCCCGCAACTTTCCCGCTCCCGCTCCCGTTACCGGAGTTACCGCACTGGTGTCGGAGGGCTTTAACTGTTTGATTACGATATGCAGCAGATCCACGAACACTAGTATAATCCATGGGCAGTTAGATTTCATAGTTTCAGACTGGTAAAGCTGGCTGTCGAACGGGTTTGTTTACCTACGCAAGTACTAGAGCACGTTTCACTATAGACCCTTAATATATTCTAGGAAGCGGACATTCAGTCGCATGCGGTGGTCGTGCTGCGGAATGCATAACAATGTTGGCGTTTGGCAGGACACACTGCGTAGGGGGACGCACAGGGAGTTTCTCTGCTATCAGCGAGCATCTCCGACGTCTAGAGACGTATAAAAGACGCTGTAGATTCTGCCGCCAGCACAGTTGTCCTCCACGACTACATCCAGCGATCAACATGTACAAGTTTGTAAGTAACCGTTCTCCTACCTTAAAGTAAATTCCTTACATTTTAGCTTTGCATATATCAAAATAATCTTGGTATTGTTTCATTAAAGTTGAGGTAATTTAGACTTCGCTGAAAGGGTTGAATATATTACTCCCCAGTAAATAAAATTTTCTTCGGGTATTTATTACACTTTTGTATTGCTTCATGGTTTTCTTGTTTCTGCAGTTCATCCTCGCCGCCGCTCTGGCCGTCGCTTCCGCCGCCCCCGGGCTCCTGGGAGGCGCTGTGGTAGGCGCCCCAGCAGTGGCCTACGCCGCTCCTCTGGGCTACGCTGCCGCCCCCGTCGCCTACGCCGCCCCCGCGGTATATAAGACAGCCGTGGCAGCACCTGCGGTTGCCTACGCGGCCCCTGCCCTGGCCGCCCCCATCGCATACGCCGCCGCCCCAGGATTCCTCAAAGCGCACGTTTTTTAATGTGACAACATGTCTTTTGAAATAAATAATTAAATACACAATGTATTGCTTTTCTTAAACGCCGACCTCAAGTTATCAAAATTATCATCTCAGTGATGTCTGTGAGTCTGAAAGAAACTGTATTTTTTTTAATATTAATTTATTTACAGTCGCATCAACCTCTCAGGTTATTAGCGACTCAGTTTGGTAACTCATTTTGTCTTTTCGGGGAACACTGATAAGACGATATTTGCTCTCACGCACACAAAAATCCGTGTCCTCGCCGGGATTCGAACCTGGGACCTCTGTGATGTGAGGCAGTCACGCTGGCCCCACACCACAGAAGGTCGGCTTTTGTATTTCTTAAAAAATAATTTAGATTTCATTATACTTCATCGTATTTGTAATAACTGTAATCTCATAGGAAAACAAATCAGGTATTCAAATACACATCGGATATTTTCCAATTTTTAGTACAGTACTAGAGGGCTCGTCAAATTTCTTAACGGCCCAGTGTAGTATTTTTCTGTGCAGGTCCTACCCCTTCTACACGTTAGATAGTTGTGGTATTTATTCCGCGCTGCCTCTTCTTCCTCAATCAACGGCACACTCAATCGATACTGACGCGTGTTATAGTTGCGTTCTGACTTCACCAATTTAGCATAATTAATAAATCTTTATTTATCAAATTATTTTTATAACCAATGTCTATCTTCGGTAGCCCGAAAATGTTATTAAATATTTTGAAATCATCTATTTAATAAAGCAAAATATTGTTTTTGTTTTTGCTGTACTGAGCTGGATATTATTGAAAATATAAACTTAATGCCGAACAGAATGTCTCGAGAAGTTTAATATTCTGTCATTTTATTAATATAAATCAACTTACAGATTCAATAAAATTTAATAACTGAGTCTCTCAATATTAAATTTTTTGTAATTCGTATTAATGTAGCAGGTAGAAACCGTTATGTCCGGAACTTATTTGTTCAGACTCAGAGCAATAATTTGGACAAATTTTAATAATAAAATAAGGAGGAATAACTGCAGAGAAGCTTGGATGACGATAGAAAGTGTATATTGATGGCGTAGCACAAACGCGCTCTTTCTACGTAACTTTTTCGGCAGAAAAATAATTTTATTTAAGTATTGGTCGTTGGACTTTTATTGATGGAGTATATAAATTCTATAAATGGTCTTTTATCTCCGTGAATCGGAATAAATTGTGAGAGTTTTGTTAATATTCAAATGAAGAAGCATCCCTAATGAAATACGTTTAATAAAGTAAGCGTGGAAATATTCGATAATATGAAGTTTCATAAGATTTTCCGGAGGTTGAATCAGAGAAAAACCTGGAATTTAATCAAACGCAGAAAACAATAAAGGCCTTCGCGGTCAGTACAACTGATATAATAATATAAGAATTTCGGACGGTATCTACTGACATTTTTTTATACAGAAGTCGCTCGTTCTCAACAAAAATTAATTCATTATTCAATTTTTAATCATTTAAACCTTGTTTCTAGATAATTTAAGAATGATAAATAAAACATTTTAACAGTCCCATTTGCTTTATTATTACAATTTAAAACGGAATGATTAAATGTGAATAACGATTAATAGAGAAAATAAATGCGCTTTTAAATTTGTAATGTGAATATACGTAATAAATTATGAATCCATAACGCATGAAGTATTCATCGAATGACTTTACTTGTTGTTCTGACACATACTCAGCAAGATTTTCAAGCTTTATAAATTATAGAAATAATTTAGCCTTAAACAGATTTGCACCTTTATTCCATACGTGTAAACAAATATTTAATTTTTGTATGTATATATGAAAGAAAAGATTATGTCATGTTAGATAATTATATGAATTTAAATTTAATATATCGTGTGCTTCATACATTTTTGCGATAAATATGTTCTTACTACATATTTTCTCCGTTTTAAATTGTAACAATAAAGAAGTTGTAAATATAAAAAGAATTTCTCAGTTTCAAAAACATATATCAAAGCCAACATTCTAATGAATAACGCCTTAATTTTTTCTTGTTATTATATATTTCATTACTCTATTATAATGCAAGTTCAGAATCACGTAAAAATTAACCACATCATATATATGATATATATTATTAATAATTTGGCAATTACATGGTCTTACTTATAATTTTGAAAACAAACAGCTTATTAAAACAGCAAATATTTGGGCCTTACACTAAATATTTTTTACGAAAAGATGAAAATATATATTCACATAATTTTTGTATTTATTCCTGGTTCATGTCGGTTTCTCCACCGCTGCGTTTTCAGGGCATCCGCGCAAGTGCGACGTCGTGATGACGTACGCGGTTACGGACGTGGGGCCGATGAAAGGCGGTCACCCGTTCGTCACCGTGACTTTTCTCCACTACTTCTCTCAGTTCTCCAACTGTTCTTACCTCTCCAACTTTATATATTCAGTGCCTTTTCATGATTCCAAATCAATTTCGCCCCTCCACTGAAATTCATCCCAGGAACATCTTCAGCATTAAAAAGTTGACTGAACATTCCTCTAAGAGTTCTGATCTTCAATTTCGTCTAATATTTTTCTCCTCACAACTCGCTGTACTAGCGCGATTCCTAAAATATGGAAGATTTTTATGCTTCTCATTTTCTTTGTCAGGTACAATATGTCGGTTTCATTTTAATTATATTAAGTTTCAAAAGGTTTTCTACAATATCTGGTTGGTAGATTTTGACTGCAGCCCCGAAACGAATTACAAATACATTGACCAAATAACGTTCTTCTATATTTCGTAGTATACTAACAGTCCATATGCTATTATACTCATATATTAAGTTGGAATAACAAGACAGATTTGTAATCCTTAAAGTTAATAAACTATAAAATTTATAATTTTGGAAACTACAAAATTCTACTTTCTCAGTGACTTAATGAAATTTTTTTTTTGTGAATCTAAAAGAACTAATTTTTATTTTACACTAGCTAAGTGCCCGGCGTTTCCCGTGTACTTATTTATATAAACCAGAAAAAGTATTAAATTCTACATTAATTAAGTCAATTTAGTCAAGAAGTGACTTAACCTGAATCTAACTCTTTTATTTCCGTACATTCTTTCGACCGATAGTGCATTAATTGAACAGCTGTAAAATACATGGAATTTTATTGCATCAATCCCAACAAAGATATCGTCGAATTCCTTTAGGAATACAATACTTAAATATACTACTCAAGTTATGAAGGATTTAATTGTCCCTCAGTCTTCAGCCATTAGGAAAGATTAAATTTATGAAATTGTTAGCTAGATTCACAATATAAACAAATGGTCGCCATATTGAAGTGACTAAGTCAGCTTTATTTCATTACTGAAAAAGGAACTATTTCCTTTGTTCGTCGCGTGACATCACGGTTTCTTGGCGCGCAATTTAACACAAAATGATCACTTTTTTAACTATATTTCTTTCCACAATTATGATAGGGGTTTCTCACCCCCACAGTACCGTTTCTCGAGTTATTACGAATATGTGTACCAATTTTGGTTGCAGTCAGTCCACGCGTTTAAATTTGTATAGAAATTATCGTAAATACATACATACATACAAATATACATACTTTTTAATTACATAGATTTATGATCTGCTGGTTCCAATTGATTCGCTGTTTATTTTCGTCAATAAATCAAATTATTTCTTCATTTAAAATGGTAATTCACCTTATAATCTGCTGGTTTTCGACGATTTGCATCTCTTCAAAATCACTATCAAGTACATTGCAAAAAGTAGTATGTAATTTTATTTATTTCTCAGTAATTAAATATGAAAATTTTGCGTTGTGTGTTACAAACAATTTGTTCCTGTTATTATGATTAATCGTTTATTGAGTTCTGTGTGGCCGAAAGGCCTTCAGATTGTACAGAAACAAACACTGAGATTAATGAATACATTCATAATACAGAAAACATGCTAGATACGTAGCTGCTCTTACCATCTGAGCTACTATTTCGACCCAAGGTAGGTAGTGAGTTGTGAGGAGAAAAGATACTAAACGATATTGAAGATGCGAAGACTTAGAGAAGAGGAGTGTTGAGTCAACCTTTTACTGAAGATGTTCCAGACGAGTCTTCTCTACTATCTTTCTATTTGTTTAAATCTCTGGATAACCTAGAATTCAAATTCAGTCTGGCTTATTCAAGTTCAATATGTTCTCGTTCCCCGTCAGCTGTTCCAGCTCAAAGGTTGATAGTCAAGGTGTCGGTCAGCTGATCTATGAATGGCCCTCGTCAAGGTTTCTTTCCGAGTAGTGACGTCACATATCTGAGCAGGCAACTCTCCGGGCACCGGAAAGCTCAATGTCAATTGACGGTTGGAGCCGGGTTGAATTTTAGAGGTCGTCACAGTATAACACAAACTATCCGGCAAAACAATCGGGCGAAACAAAGGAAATTTCAATCACTGGGCGAACATGTGAAGCTGGCCTGTAGATGTCCAACGTACTTGTGCTGAAAATACTGTGTGGCATTTAAAACGTATAGCGACAAATTGTAAAACAATTATTTTCGGCTTCACACAGGGAAGAAAATTAACTAATGTCGTATTAAAGGTATATATTCATCTATTTTTCCATTTGTCTGTAAAAAAAGAAGTGTAACTAGATAATGTATATAGATTTTTATTAAATCAGCAGAGGAATATTGGAATTAATAAAAAATTCTATATTTCAAAATTAAATTACAAATAGTTGGTAGAAACTATTTTATTATAACCTTACAGTATATAATAATTACAAATTAATTCATAGCCTTAAATTTAATTAAATAACATTGGAACACAAGAAACGGACTTAACATTACTAATATTATAGTTCAATATTTATTGAGCTTCCTTACAATTCATATTATATGATAATTATTTAAAGGAAATAAGACAAATTCCTGAGCAAAATAACTACGTATAAAAAATTATAAGACAATATATTAATTCATTGCGCCGTATCAATGCACATTAATATCCAGGTTTCATTGAGGTGTAAAACGTTAGACAGTGAAGAATTTGTGATTCAATTAATTGAAGGTGGATATAGAATAATGGATGTAGGAATCTCGTTTCATGACTGGAGTTGACTAGAATGGATCAGTATTTATAACGCCCGTGTTCTAAGCGCGAGACCCGGGTTCGATTTCAAGTCTGGACGAGGTTTCTCCGTCCATACATTTAATCCAAGGTGTTCGTTTTCATTATTTCCATTAGTCATCGGTAGAGAAAATAAGATACGTCATTACAAATATTTATTACAAACTCCTATTAATAATACTTAGAATATTGTAATTACATTACTGAAGAGGAACAAATAAATTTAACTTTATTGCAAACCTAACACTATATATATAATAATTAATTAATATTATTAATAAAATTAACTAACTGGAACTGATTTCAGAAAACTCGCTTAACATTACTAAGAGTGTAATAAAATATTTAGAGAGTATACCTAAAATTGATTCCAAACAAAAAAGCAAACTATCTGCACCAGCAGAGACTGCATAGTAGGGCTCTACAAGGAACTAGAGGAAAAGTGGAATAGACCAGTGAAACCAGAGGCATGCGGAGTCATCCTCAGAAATGTCAGCAGCATCAGAGAAATATCGCACCCGAAAGAACTGTCTCGAAGGCAACAGGTTGTTGTAGCCAGAATAAGAACATTGCACTCCTGTTTCACTCACTTATTCTTGATTTCCAGATCTCCGCAGCCGGTATGCAGCTCATGCAAGGAGCCCACAACAATTCCTTATGTACTCTTCGACTGCCCCAAATATAGCGAGATTAGAAGATCAACCATAGCCGCCCATTCAATGATAGAGATTTGCAAATCATCAACAGCAATAAACAACCTCATAGACTATACGATGAAAACTGAGTTGTATAAAGTAATTTAAATGTTATACAAATGTAGAACTTAACAGATGTAAGTCGCTAATGAACAAAACGTTAATGCGACATTAAATTGTAATTAAAAAAAGCAAAATTAAACACCTATTGAGCTAAATCAATAAGAAACTATTCAATACAGAAGATAATGAAGAGTAATAGAAAATACGAGGAATACAAAGAATCACAAGCGCATAAACAAACGAAGTACGTGTCACTACTTGGCCTAGTGAAGAACGTGAAAACGTAAAACAATTATCGAAATGAAAATATAACACATCTGTTTTGAAAATTAATATTAAGATAAAATGGCCAACTACAAAGAAAATGAAGTTATAAATACCACACGACGTTTTTCCAAACACTGTTCCTTTCTTCAGGTGCCAAAAAAAAAGACTCAAGAGCCAAGAACGACAAAACTGCACAATATAGTAGACAAACTCTAAAGGGAAGTAAAACGCAACGAGAAAGTAAAAGCAGAAGGGCTAGCGAAACAATAAGGGATCGTAGCAATTGTTGAGTTGCATAATATCAGTTTGTTAATTGCTGTGATGTTGGATTTAATATGAAGCATTTCTTATTTAATTCTCGATATCATCACGTCTTTTGACTGTATTTGGCTATTTCATATTAATAATAAAACAATTTTCTTCAATGAGTACAAATTTTTTTTTGTGAAATTCATGATAGCTAATACAATTTTATTGGCATTATTCTTATTCAATTGCTATTGAAACGTGTCTGACACAAAATTTCCACATTTAAGAGTTATTAATCCAAATGCAGAGCAGTATTTCGTAATCAATAATTATATTTTGTAGTTAATTTCACTGTGTAAGAAAGGAGAAATAAAAATATGAAAAAATCATTGAAAACTGTTCCATCGTTTTTTGATTTTATCGCAGTACAAACGACCCGTCAAATAAAACGTCAGAGTTTTATTTATATCTAACTGATTCTATGGTGTTTAAGAGAAAATATGCAATTGCTTGAATCGAATAAACAAAAATAGTATATGGTATATAATGACACTAGATAGAATGAATGAGTGCTACTAGCGAAAAGTTCACAAGTTAGTCTAAGGGGAAAATCTTCAACTCCTTACTGCTAGGACAATAATGTATTTCAGACCAAACAAATATTTCAATTTCTTTAATTCTGAATGTCATTCAGTAATAAAAAACTTTCGACCTGAATTCACCATACAGGAATATGCAAGATATATAATACCTAAACTTAGAAATACGTTTATGAAATAACTTAAATAGATAGATATTGTTCTTCTAATTAATTACGTATATCTCCACATCGAATGGATTAGGAGATAAGGTAATAACAACCCTTTAGTTACTATAAATAAGGTTATACGTCTCTGGCTGTACGGCATGGATGGGCGTGTACGCAATTTGGCAAGAGTCGTGGGTAGTAGGGGCTGTTGGCCGTGGCCCGCGCACGTCCAGACCAGTATAAAAGACTCAGTGTCCTCAGAGTCCTCACAGTCGCCACTCCAGCTACTACAACAACCATCATGTTCAAGCTGGTCAGTATATAGTTACATTATATTTTACAAATTGACTTTTAATAAATTAAGTAGTAAAATAGAATTTTCGTATTCAACGAATCTTATATATACAAATACTACTATATTCATCAGTACATCACTGAACTACTACATCGAGTCTGACAAATAGTCTTAAATAAATATACAACCATAAATCTCATTGATAAAAAATAATATATTTATTTCTTTTTAACTATTTTGTATTTTTTATGTGTACGCAGATCGTTCTCGCCGCCGTCCTGGCCGTTGCCGCCGCCACCCCCGGCTACCTGGGAGGCGCTGTGGTGGGCGCTCCCGCCGTGGCTTACGCCGCCCCCGCTGTGCATGCCGCCCCCCTGGCCTACGCCGCCCCTGCTCTCCATGCTCCTCTGGCCTACGCCGCAGGCCCCGCTGTGGTCAGGACCGCCGCCGTCGCTGCCCCCCTGGCTTATGCCGCCCCCGCTCTGCACGCTCCTCTCGCATACGCCGCCGGACCAGCCGTCGTCAAGACCCACCTTTTTTAAATGACGAATTTATAAGCTGTATCAGCTGTGGATGAATAAATAATTTAAATTAAACACAATTGTTCTATACTTGATAATCCTCGCCACAAATCAAATTCCATATATTTTATGAAGATGCTGAACGACATTATAAAATCATTATTATGTTTATACCGAATTTGAGGTCATTTAATATTTTAAAGGTTAATTCTTGAACTACATGTATTTCATCATTTTCTTAGTGATTGAAATCGGTCGTATGATAATTTTTGGTACGATTTAAAACTGTGAAATGAGTTCCATAGTTGCGAAACATAAGTCTAAAATAAACTAAAGCACAAATGACTTTTAATTTCAAATCTTTCATTTGTAGCACGTCTGTTATTTCATGCATATTCAATCAAAGAAGACAAATTTAGACAATTAACTAAGCCAAAAGCATTTAAAAAATAATCCACTCTCATGATGTGTCGTAACTAACAATAGAGTAAATAAAATATTTTCCTTGGTTGTTGGCGTTCTTACCTGATGTCGTATGAGAGCGAGTTAAACATTTTTCTTTGTTTCTTGGATAAGTGTGAAGCCTGATTTTGTGGAGGGAAACGATTTCTGTAATTTGCCTACGTCAGTCGAAATACAGCTGTATACGTTCTGTATAAAAGTAGAAACAAAATTGCCTTTTGTGTTCGTCATCTGGTTTCTACGATGTGTCTTTATGCGGCTCTTACGTTTTCGCATAACCTGACGAAAGAAACAAGGGCTGCAGAAACGATGTGTTGTATTTATTTAATCACTTATTTTCGTATGTTATTTAGTCATTTATTTATCTTGTTAGTATACTTTTAACACTGCCCTTTTTTTTTATAATTTAAAAAATTATGTAATCTATTCAAGAGCAGAATAAATGCATTCAAACAAAACTCAGTTTATATAAAGAATTTGCGCCTGGTTGAAAATTATTGTTATTAAAGGTCAGTTGAAATTCATTTAAAAGATCAGGATTGAAAATTTCTCTAAACCCATGTCTCAGATATCTCACATGGAAAAGAGCAACACGTACCAATGGGAGGTCCCGGGTTCGAGTTTTTTTCATTTCCATCTATTTACTGCATGTAAGTCCGTATCACTAGGAATTTTTATTGAAAATTTCTTTTGATACCGTGTTTCAAAGGGAATAAAACTATATTTGGTTTAGACAAAATTTATCATTGGTGTAATTTTAAGCTTATCATGGTAAAAATTTGTCGCACATGTTGCCATCCATAATCAATCGGAAGCCTGGATAAAATATTGAGCCATCAGTTTGATGTAAGATTAATTTGTTTCTCATGTGATGTATAAATGGTAGTGGACTTCGGGTTTACTGACACGAGAATTTATTTCACTAGATTTCCTCCCCTTGGCCCAGTATTCTCGTTTGAAGTCTTGTATTTCGCTCCGTGTGCTTACAATGACTCTTCTCTCCTATACTCGATATTAGACAGAGCGTATTTATCCTCTACGTCCTCCGTCAGAATAATAAGCATATGGAATTACATGAAACAGTGCTTGGACATATATTCTGCACGACTAAGGATCCAAAATTCTCTATTATAAATTAGACTCGCTAAAACAGAAAATGATAAATATAATGTATCATGTATATTAGAGTTCAGAAAGAATTTCTATATACACAATGGGCTGTTAAAACTTGTTCTCCTTAATCCACGTTCTTATCTCACTGGTGAGTTGTCCGGTTTAGAACCCACGACCGAGGGGTTCCTTTTTGTGCCAAGGTTACAGGCGTGAATTTTATCCAGCTAGTGTATTGCAATACTACAGTAGTAGCGTAAGTGCAGACCAAACAAGAAATAAAATCAGAATAAATTTTGTTGTATAAAACTCGTATAATTTTGCTGTGCTGGTTTAACGCACCAATATTTATTATTGCTGTAGTTAAAAAAAAATTGAATTCGAAGCAAATGTTACCATTATACATACATCTTCAAAATATATTGTTTAATATTGAATATAATCTGTATCACAATTATTATGTATTGAGTAAAAACAGTCCATATTCCAGAAAAATGTGTATTAATTAATTAAAACAAAAAATCATTACAATACGACACCACAATTTTAGAACTTCCTCAAGTAATATAATTATGTATATATATAATTATGTATATGTGCTATGTTAGAAGAACAAACATAAATTTGGTGTCCTGGATTGCATCGTATGACATTAATAATACAAAATGTTTTAATTTATTAATACCCATTTTTTCTGACACGAGGTCTGTTTGGTTTGTTTATTAAAATATATTGTTATTATTGTCAGTAATAAGATAGTTTTACAATCACTTAATTTTTTTTAGAATACTGGAATTAAAAAAATTAGGCTCTTTGTTTTCATTATTCAATTTGTTGGATAACACAGAACTGATACGATAGTTATGCGATTATTAATTAAGTCTGTGATATTGGACCGTTCAGTATGGGATTCCATTATTTCTAAAACTCTTAAAAACCATAAATAGTCAAAAATAAATTAAGGAAACAATTAATTAAACCTCAATGGTGATTTTTTCAATTTATTGCACTGCATTAATTAACCGCAGAAAAATAATAAAATATTTACACGGAAATAAGAAATGATGTCTGAACTATCCATAGTGAACTATTGTGGAACGGAATAAAAGTGTTAAATTCATTCTAAAATAAATCTTATGAAAGTTTTATTTTTCATTAGTCGAGTGCTGTGTCTTGAATTATTATAATGTGTCACATGTTAAAATATTCGGTGTTACCAGTGAATGTATGGAAATTTTTATTTACTGGGAATTTAACAAAAGAGAAAGACAAAATATTTTTAACTGCTATGATATATTTAAATTTAAATTTAGAAATAATCTTGTACTTAATTAATGATGTCACTAAATGAAATATTAATTGAAGTTAATAAATTCATTGTTTTAAGTATACAGTAATTGAGTAACTGGAGGTTTTATTGCCCTTGGTAATGTTTTTCACACACGTATGTGAATTATTTGACATAAGCGGATTTATTACTCATCGCTTATAAGCGCAAAAGTCTAATTGAAACTCCCTATGTATGGAAATGTATTTAACCTCGAAGTTCCGCTGTATTTTGAAAGAGAATCGCCATAGCTTTTCTTCGTAATTACACGCCACAAGGCAGCATTAAAATAATTATGTTGCCGACGATTACAATTTATTCATTCAGTTTTCACAATTCTACTCCTTCATGATTCTCGTAACCTGGGCATTAATTTGTATTCTTTGTACTAAAATAGTTTAAGAAATTTAAGAGTAGATTCACTTCTAGAAACGAAAAAAATTTTTTTTATCATTTCTGAAATCTGTCAGAATAAGTGTTGTTGGAAATATCTGACACACGGTTCACTTATACCATTATTTTTGTCAGACAGATTACCGTAACCTTTAACACTTATTGATATAATAATTTACACGGTCATTGTTGTTTTTTCTCATAGGCAAAATATATAAACAAGAAAATTTAGGGCAATTATTTAAGTCGCTATTCCTATTGGAATAGTCGGCCAGCTGCCTCCTAAACTGGTCGAGGCACGGAGAAGGGAATCCTGCGTCCCCACAGCAAAGTCCTCTCCCGCTATCGGAAGGGCGTGGGACAAGTACCCAATGCCCGACCTACCCGATGCAGGTTTTACTAGGGTTTTCCCTGCATTTCTTTAGGCGAATGCCGGGTAGGATCCTTAAACCATAGCCCGGGGGCCCTAGTTAACCCTTGGCTACCTTCCTCTACCCTTCCGCATCCCCCCTTTCAAATCCCTTCCTATGCTATTAAAGGGGAGTTGCCCAAAGTGGATTACCCTCATGTAGCCTGTTGCCCTAAAAAAAAATAGTCTTTGACTTTATTAATCGTTGTTTGGTGTGACTTATTTATTAAGACACCACAATCAATTATATAAAACACAGGACTGTTGAGAAATTATGACAACAAATTACGATAAAAGCATTTCAAATATAGCCTAGTAGATAAAATGTTTAATTTTATGTAATAATGACTGAAAACTGTACAACCCCAGGAAATTCAATTAAATAATAAAATCTTTTCTCATTTATGATCAAAAATTGCAATTTCAAAATATTGTTAATCAGTTTTTCCTTTGGATAGCCCGTGAACCTTAATTTACATATTTTTGATGAAGCATAATAACAAAATGAAGATAACGCTGGAACAAATTACGCGTTCTTCGTGACCTAGTTTATAAGCTTCCCGTTTATGAAAGGATCGCACCAACCCATAATGCGGTGCCCGCTTTCTTAGTCACGTAGGTCAAGGAAGCTTCCGTTTCCAGAAAAAAATTGTTCAATTTAACTAACTTTACCACCCAGCAGCTACGGTGTGCTGAAAATTAATCAGAGTTTAAAAGAAGTTTACTGCGCAGTTGCGTCAGGCCCAGAGACCTAGATAGATGTAGATATATAGATAGATAAATTTTATTACTTCTATTAGGCCTTGCTTGAGGAAATAGGATACGTTATAAATTAGATGACAGATAGTAACCAAAAACTATGGCACAATCTTTTTGTGTAATATAACTAAAAATACGGTATCATAATTATATTTCAGTCTCTACGAGTCTAGCGTTCATTATTCCGATATCAGACTATTTAACAGCCTTCCTGAACATCAACAACTACAATTCATTCTTCAAGGAGTGTAAAACTTTCCTTGTAAATGAAACTTATTACTCCGTAAACGAATTTTTGAATCGGTCTCACATTCATTGAACTGCCTTGCCTACAAAATTTCCAAATATGCTATAAATATGTAAATAATTTGTCCAGTTTTACCCTTTTGGTTCTGTTTTCCTGCCTCTGCTTTCTGGTTTAGTAAATATCTAGCGACAGGAGATGATTACCAGGAAGTGATGCGTGTTTCCTAAAGATAGTGTGTATGATTGTAGTGACTATACAAATGTAAACAGATATGAATTTTTGTGTATGTTTTTGTGTATTATATGTTTATATGTAATTTATCTACTGTACATTTGTGACGAATTCTATTTCCTCTTTAGAGAGCTAATGGTGAATAAATCTATCTAAATTGATTAATAGTATTAAATACAACTAAATAGTAATAGATCGTAGAAAACGGACACAGCGTCGGTAACAGTACAGGTTAACATTTACAAAGGATGCTTTAATTTCTTATCAACAATTATTGTTTAAAGAAAAATACGGCGATAATTGAACAAATTAAATATAAAACTACACAAACACAATATATATATATATATATATATATATATATATATATATATATTATTAATGATCAAGACTCTTCTGTACTGAAATTCTTATCCTTCTATGGTGAATACGTTTCTGGTACAGGGTAATTAGAATTTAGAGCTAATCGACTTTTAGTCTCGTATTCCTGTAATTCGTCATTCGTTTAAAAATAAAATGTGACATACATGATACGAATTTTTACGATTCTATGCGGAACGTAAAGCGGACAATCGGTGAGAAAATATAAAAAAGTTTTTTATAACGACTTTTAGTATCACAATTATTACATTTATCAAAAATTATTCATGAATACATAACCTGAGATGAAAAATTTACGTCTCTTTTGAAAATTAATAATAAGAAAGATAGAAAAATACGGAAAAATTAGTGATGATATAAATACTTCAGGTGATAATAAAACCTAGAGCGACACAACTGCACAAGTCAGTTGAAAAACTGAAAAGCTTACAATACATTTTTTTTTTTAGTTTTGTCAAGTGACTTGTGAAATTGTGTCGCTCTAGTGACTCATGGTTTTAGTTGAAGAAAGGAACAAGTCTTAAAGAATCGATGTGAGGTATTTATATCAGAACTTATTTTGTCAGTATTTGCCTATGTTTATAATTAAAACATAACTAGTTTCAAAATGCAAGGAGAAAAAAGTGTGTATCTAAAAATATAGCTCTATATAATATTTCAATTCTCAATTTCTCGTAATGCACTTCCTAATTACTGTTCTGACACAATTAATTTCCCGACACATTTTACGTTGCTCATAACTACAGTTAACATAGATAAATATAATATATATTGATTTATTATGATAACAGCTTGATACAGTTGTGTAATTTATAAAAATTTAAAAGCGTTCAACACAACCCAACTAAAATTTTATTGAAGTATAATATGTTCCACATATATTTATGTCAGATCTATCGGGGAATAAAATCTTTAGTGTAACAGTTGATATTGAGAGAAGTATTATTATATTATTTTATAGAGTTCAGCCATAGGATAAAAATAATATCGCTAACTTAATGTTAAATATAACTTATATTTTAATTTATACTTAAATTATCAATGTGTATCAATGCTTTAATAATGTTCGTTTCTGCCATATAGTAAGCCATATCGATATTATATTGCTGAGGTGCATGTCAAGCGTTAAATAATCCTGCTTATCGGAAAATTATGGACGTAAAATGGACAAGAATCAAAATTTTTAGAGAATGAAATAATCTATGTATGATATATTTTTTGCGCATATAAAAAATAGTTTCGAGAATTGAATGCGTATAATTTTTGTATAATTCTAAACATATCATGTTTTGTGTTATTTTTATATTTTTCAATAATTTATTTATAGTTGTATAAATAATTATCTCAAACGTCACGAACTTTGAATTGGAACCTTTAAAACACTTTATTGTCATTAAAAAATTTTACTTGCATCTGTTTTCAATGTTTTATTATATCCATAATGAATTTATTCCAACAATCGGAAATTATTTATCGCAATTTTATAATACTGTCATGTTCTGTGACGAGATGTTTTATCTGCTAACTACGCGAATGACCTTGCCATAAAGCTATTTCACAATTAAGCTTGTGACTTTGAAGGTTTGGATTATCGCTATGGAGGTTTTTTTGGCATGTTCATTGAACCACTGCTAGGAAATGGGCGTGTACGCAATTTGGCAAGAGTCGTGGGTAGTAGGGGCTGTTGGCCGTGGCCCGCGCACGTCCAGACCAGTATAAAAGACTCAGTGTCCTCCGAGTCCTCACAGTCGCCACTCCAGCTACTACAACAACCATCATGTTCAAGCTGGTCAGTACATTGTTACAGTTTACAAGTTGACTTAATAAACTAAAGTACTAAAACTGAATTTTCGTATTCAACGAATCCAGTATACAAATACTACTATATTCACTATATTGTTCAAATTGATCACTACATCTCTGAATTAATACCTCGAGTCTAACAAATAGTCTTAAAAATTATTTACAACCTTAAATCACATTGATAGAAAATAATTTTTTTTAACTATTTTGTATTTTTTACGTGTACGCAGATCGTCCTCGCCGCCGTCCTGGCCGTTGCCGCCGCCACCCCTGGCTACCTGGGAGGCGCTGTGGTGGGCGCTCCCGCCGTGGCTTACGCCGCCCCCGCTGTGCACGCCGCCCCCCTGGCCTACGCCGCCCCTGCTCTCCATGCTCCTCTGGCTTACGCCGCTGGCCCCGCTGTGGTCAGGACCGCCGCCGTCGCTGCCCCCCTGGCTTATGCCGCCCCCGCTCTGCACGCTCCTCTCGCATACGCCGCTGGACCCGCCGTCGTCAAGACCCACCTTTTCTAAATGACGATCTTATAAGCTGTATCAGCTGTTGATGAATAAATAATTTAAATTATACACAAATTTTCTGTCTTTTATAATCCTCGCCACTGATGAAATACTTTTAATATAGTCTAAGAAGCAAATTTAAACCATTTTCTGGTGTTATTTGGAGCCCGTGATTGGCAGAAGTTGGGCAAAAATACTGAAGATATGTTCTCTAAATGCGAGTAAGTTTTCGATTTCTCAATCACTATATCGATTGTAGTTTGTTGTAAGACATTTTTGCCAAATTTCAAAATGAGTTTCAAGGATGCCGTCATTGTGTGTGAAAACAAAAGTTTTTTATATACACGGCAACTGGCAACTTAAATGGAAATTGAAATGAAAATTGTTACTGAAATTCATAACGGTTTATGACTCACGTCCTTATTGACAATGATGATCATGAAACATACAGGAAGTTCGAAATAGAAATTTTTTCAAGTTAATTATAAGTATAAGGTCAACATTCTTCATTACAGAATGGGCATTCCTTGTTTACAAAGTTAATAAAATAATAACCGGTATGTGAATTGTATATGGGAATATTTATGTATCTAGCTCGTATACACTCCAAACATCTGTATTACGACCTATACTCATCTAGTTGTGCACCCGTCGTTTGTAAATAGGTCCAGAGCCTCACACTGATGATTATATATGTACATATAGTTTTTAGGTAATATCCTTATGGTATTCCAATTTAATATTAATTCATAGATACTTTTTTAAATCATACTCCTATATACACCGATTGTACCACTGTACGTGTTTCTCTTCGTATTTTAATATTTATTCCAAAATACAGTTTACTTACAAAGAGTAAAGAAGGCGTTTGTATTATATTCGTATTAAATGATTTCAAATCTGGTTACGAATTTCCGTCTGAACAGAATGGTTTTTTCATTCAAAATCATACATTTATGAAAGATGAGATCAATATTGTGAATTCCTGTAGAATCATTTTTAACTTGAGACCAGTAATAATTTTTATTTATAATACTTATATTATTCGAGATAACAGAAATAGTTTAATTACATATTAATATACTTGAATATATTTAATATTAGATTGCGAATCATTCCAAATTATGAACAAGAAACAACAGTATATGAAGTACAGATTCCTATGCAATTACGCTGAAACGACGTTTCCTTAATCATATTATGTCGTATTGTAGTAAATTATCATTGAAACAAAGTATAATAGAGTATTGAGTCGATTTATAATATTAAATCCGATTCAAAGAAATAAAAATTTTGTTGCCAAATTTTTAACTACAATTTCATAAATTAATTAATTGAATATACTTATTAACGATCCACTCGCTTCAGGCGTGTAACGTTAATTTAGCAATAGCCTTTCAGAAATTCAATAAGGCGACAGGGTAATCTGTAAATTTAATGTTCAAATATTATGTAATATCACTTTTGGTTTCCATTAAAAATTACGAACGTTAAAACTATCAGTATTTAATGCATTGTATATTCCTGAAATTATGAAATTTCTGCTGGAGATTATAATTGTTTTATTATTTAATAAATAATGTGTTTTAATATTTCATTTCGATTGAACAGAAGTGTCTGTTTCCGGGAAATTTACTGGTCCTATCTAGGACTGTCTCAATTACGGTAAATTCGCAATAATTTGGGCTTTAATCCCATATCAAAGACAGTTTCCGCGAATCTATCTCATTTACAAATCTAAGGGAGCAATATCCGTGAACGATTTGATCAGTTTCAGGCTATCTCTTATTGATTGAAATTTCATAACTAAATTGCAACATGGGTATGAAATTCGTACTCGACCTGTAGTCTAATCATTGAAGCTTAATTTGTTATATTCATCAAGATATCCAACTCCATTTTCAGTCGTTTTAAAATGTTGGGATGTAATCAAAGACCGCAGATGATTTGTGAGCACCCAAGTGACCGAACACTTTCTCTTGTAACATTTGAAATGATTCACACACGTTTCACAAGAAACCAATTTAATTTGGCAGTTGAGACCTCAGTAGATCATCTTACCAAATATTTCAATAGGTTGAAGTCATGACCCAAACAGGTGTAACGTTTCGGAACTAGTGATGCTGCTAGCTGCAGGATAATTAATGTCGTCGACAGCGTTGCATACTACAGTCCAAACTTGCAACCCGTTACCAAACAGAATATGTGTTAATAATACTGATGCTGTGAAAATCTACTTATTTAGGAAAAAAATCATAATTATTATATAACTAAATTATAATTATAATATAACTAAAAATTAAAACGTTAATTGACGTCACAAACATCTTGAAACTTTATTGAGCTATTTTAAATATATTTTAGAACACAATTTTATTTAAGGATATATATTGACTGCTGCGTCAAAAAGGTATAAATAAGAATGTAGTATCTGCTAATATAAGACTTAGTTTTAATGAATTATGTGGGAAATTTATTACTACAGCTTTAATTGGAACGAAAAGTCTGTAACATCCGATATACGTTTAAATTCTCTGTTTTTTCTGAATATTTTGTTAAAGTTACATAACTCATCCACCACAAAACAACATCAGTACAAAATTCCCAAATTTTAAATGCTGTGCAATCGAAGGTCTTTTTTTAAATGGATAAAATAGCCAAAATTGTAAAAATATAGTCTAATAAAAAATTGTCAATAGTTATCGTGCCTATGGAAATATAAAAATTGTAAGTCAGAATATTATTTATCTCGTTAAATATCAATACATAATTAAAATTTTATGGAGATAAATTCTATTCATCCGTAATAAAATTATTTGATTAAAATATATTTCTGACAAATTTTGTTTTATTTACAATTCTATGAAGTTTGGTAAACATAACTACTATCTCTTTTAGTTATAAAAATCACTTGTCGTCATGAATCCCAACTAGAATCAGATTCACTCAAATAAGATGTCAGTTCAGGTAGGTGAGGCAAGTTAGACGTTGCCACGATGTGCGCAGAAAATCCCACCGACGACAACGATATAACGAGGTCAAGCTCTAGACGCTTACTGAAGACAATTGGCTGCGCGCGGGGAAGGGTTGGTATCTGTAAAGAAAGACACGAAACTTAGACGTCTTTCTTTATGGCGTCAACAATACAAAGATTAGATATCCACTACCATATAAACACAATATACTCAACATAAAAATAATTATTATTCAATCTTCCGCAATGAGTCACTTTTACTAAAACGCCTATTATATATATATATATATATATATTATAAATCAGTTAGCATATAATGTATTTTGAAAATTATTATTTTTAATTTTTAATGTCAATGTTTTAATTTCGCAGAAAAAAATATTAATTGTGTATTTTAATGTGATATCATATTCGTTATAATGCAGAATTATTTTGAGAAAAAAATATATATTCCACAAAACAAAAGGAACTAATAATTTTAGAGAAACAAATAACATCAAATATTTTGCACAACAAGCAATATTTCTAACTAGCGTTCTGTTAACTAATTATTAAATTAATAAACTCTTATGTATCCTAACTTTGAATAACTTAGGATGAGATACGTTTAATGGAATTTCAAACTGCTTATTTTACAAACTCATCGACAGTATATGAATTTTTAGGCATCATGCTAAAATATAATGAAAAGTTAATTTGGTTTTTTAAAAAAACTTGAATTACGAAATTAAAACAATCATTTCCTAGAAGACGAAGCGGAACGTCGCGTTATTTCAGTATTTATGATTTCTCCTTTTGCGTCACACTTTTATAGAAGCATTACTTTTATTTAACGGCTTCCGTGAAGAGCAACAGACGAGTGCTGGAAAGAGGACCCCAGGGTTATAGGAAACTTTTCAACCTCCCTAAAGGGGGACGTGGGCGTTTATCGTAAAAGTCATCTCACTTTCCCCTGAGAATCCTCACACAATGCTCTCTCGTTGACGTACGTACACATGTCACCACATCTCCACTTCATTAATATGTATACCTTATAAAGTAATAACAAATGAAAATAAAATACGACTGTGTTAAAAATATACTAAATTAGATAATGTGTCCAAAAAACAGAAGAAATGAAGTGATAATATAAATACCACAGAAAGCTTCCGGAATCCTTGGTCCTTTCGTCAGTTGATTAAAAACACAAGCGCTGTGAATACGACACAACAGATCAGACCAGGTGACGAACTCAAAAACTAATTACAAATTAACGTTATGGTGCCAATATGAAACTGAAATGAAGTTGTTACTTTCTAATGACTGACTATGATAGAATGTCAAAATGATCAGTGTTTTGAACTGGGAAGGGCTAATTCGTATTCGTATATACGAACACCACCTTAAAGAAAAATAATCGAAGGATACGTGCCATAACTATTTTATTTATATTTTACCTAATCATGTGTTCAACGTATCCGGTGTAACAAAACCTTTGATAAATTTGTTCGTGTTTCAATCACTATAATAAGTCCAACTTACTACTCCTGACGCAGTTTATATTTCATAAAAATTTATTAGGCAATTCCGTAGCTGTCATGTCATAAGAATAGCAATAAATAAGTTATTACTAATTTTGGTAAATGATTAATTCTGCAATGTTCTGTTCTGTAAAATTTTAATAATAATTTCAAACTTTTTTGTATACACCTTCGTATCCCATGCGTAAATTTCGCTAATAAGTTGACGTGAAAATTTTTAACAATAAGAGTTATATTTTATTCTGTTACTAGAAGAAGAAGAATTCTATTTTTATGTATTGTTACACTAGTTGTAGACTCTGGTCTTAGGAATTTTAAGGATGAAAAATACGCTCGAATATTTTATTGCCGAAACATAGCCATTTTAGAATAGTCATTTACTCGCAATTACAACTCACAAATAAGGATGCATTTTTTTTTTTTTTTTTTTTTTGGGCAACAGGCTACATGAGGGTGATCCACATTGGGCAACTCCCCTTTAATAGCATAGGAAGGGATTAGAAAGGGGGGATGCGGAAGGGTAGAGGAAGGTAGCCAAGGGTTAACTAGGGCCCCCGGGCTATGGTTTAAGGATCCTACCCGGCATTCGCCTAAAGAAATGCAGGGAAAACCCTAGAAAAACCTGCATCGGGTAGGTCGGGCATTTGGTACTTGTCCCACGCCCTTCCGATCACGGGAGAGGAGTTTGCTGTGGGGACGCAGCTTACCCCTCGCCATGCCTCGGCCTGTTTAGGAGGCAGCTGGCCGACTATTCCAATAGGAATAGCGGACAACTCTTGCCGTATGCCCAAGGTCTGCGACCCCGGAACATACACCTCTCAAAACAGACCGAGGTGCCTCGGCATGTGGGAACCTTAGTTCAAAAAAACCAGAGAGATGTGAGAGCATCCCCAAAGGTAGCCCCCGCCAGAGCTCTCTGGGAAGGTTCACCTGCGAGAAATCCTCTCGCAGGCTTACTTCAAATAAGGATGCAAATTATGTGGATAAATAAATAAAACAATAGAAAAAGGAAGCCTGCGAGAGGATTTCTCGCAGGTGAACCTTCCCAGAGAGCTCTGGCGGGGGCTACCTTTGGGGATGCTCTCACATCTCTCTGGTTTTTTTGAACTAAGATTCCCACATGCCGAGGCACCTCGGTCTGTTTTGAGAGGTGTATGTTCCGGGGTCGCAGACCTTGGGCATACGGCAAGAGTTGTCCGCTATTCCTATTGGAATAGTCGGCCAGCTGCCTCCTAAACAGGCCAAGGCATGGCGAGGGGTAAGCTGCGTCCCCACAGCAAACTCCTCTCCCGTCATCGGAAGGGCGTGGGACAAGTACCAAATGCCCGACCTACCCGATGCAGGTTTTTCTAGGGTTTTCCCTGCATTTCTTTAGGCGAATGCCGGGTAGGATCCTTAAACCATAGCCCGGGGGCCCTAGTTAACCCTTGGCTACCTTCCTCTACCCTTCCGCATCCCCCCTTTCTAATCCCTTCCTATGCTATTAAAGGGGAGTTGCCCAATGTGGATCACCCTCATGTAGCCTGTTGCCTTAAAAAAAAAAACAATAACAACTGCTATGAGGGATATTCTCTCGTAGGCAGCACCTGCGAGGGATGTTCAGACGCAGGCAGAACCTTATAGGAGAGATACGAAGGGGCTACCTTTGAGGATGCCTTTTCCTCTCCGTTTTTGAACTAAGGTTCCCACATGCCGAGGCCTCTCGGCGTGTTCTGAGAGATGTATGTTCCGGCGTCACAGACTTTTGGCATACGGTAAGAGTTGTCCGCTATTCCCATTGGAATAGTCGGCAAGCTGCCTCCTAAACTGGTCGAGGCACGGTGAATGTAATGATGCGTCCCCACAGCAAACTCCTCTCCCGCTATCGGAAGGGCGTGGGACAAGCACCCAATGCCCGACCTACCTGATGCAGGTTTTTCAAGGGTTTGTCCTGCATTTCTTTAGGCGAATGCCGGGTAGGATCCTTAAAATATAGCCCGGGGGTTCTAGTTAACCCTTGGCTACCTTCCTCTACCCTTCAAATCCCCCCTTTCAAATCCCTTCTTATGCTTTTAAAGGGGAGTTGCAACCTTGTGGATTACCCTCATGTAGCCTGTTACCTTAAAAAATTAAATAAAAAATAAAACAATGAAAAACACTTCTTAAATTCAGACTGATGGCTTCAAATATTTTTATTATATTTGGATGATAGTGTATTACGTAAAGTATATTCTTTCGTTGCAACTATTTAATCAATTTTCATCCTTTTAGTTATTGTTATTTCAGGCTCAGTTTGATTATCAGAATCCAGAACGTTGCACAGTAAATGTCTTTTAAATTTACTTGTTATGGACATTGAATTCAAATCTACCAAAAGTAAAACCTAATTTTTCAGATCAACAATTATAAAAAAATTAATTCTATTTAATTTTATGTCTATAACGTTTAAAACAGATTTAAAATGGCCTGCTTTTATTTCTGTATGTCAACGCTGTTCCAAAAACAATTCTCTCCTGAATAAACTGTTTATATTAAGATGTCTTGGCAAATTCCCTCACAATTCGTATAAAATCACCGAAAGAAGGTACCAATCTTTAGCTAATAGTAGACTGCAGAAGTTTAAAACAAAAATAATCAATCAAGTTCCTGAGTGAGTCTTTATGAGTGGCGCATAAATCATTTCGCGTTTCGTGAGTCCAGCGAAGGACACTGGCCAGATCGGTCAGGGACGTGACTTGGTGCGGCGGCCAAAACCTGGTTCGGGGTTGGAGGTGGGGTCTTCCTGGTCACAGTATAAATGCGAGCTCAGTTTCTGGGGAAGCACAGTCTTCACCGCAGAAGTCCAGAAACATGTACAAGCTGGTGAGTAAATCAGTCAGGCAGGACGCGGGCTAATATTCATCATTAAAGAAAAAAAAATCTCAATGAGTTTGAGAAAATTTATTTCTCAAAATGTTTTCTACAGGCTTCGGTCAGAAGTAAATAGAATAAGAAAATAACCCATCAAAGGTTCTGTAGTAATAAACCTTAGCCAATCAAAACATTTATCTTTTTAAAAAAATATTGTTTCTGCTAAAAGTACAGTTGTTCTGAATTGAAATTTAAAACTGAATATATCTATTTTGTAAGTTTTTCGGTATAAATTTAACTCATTAATAAAAAATATTTTTTAATACCACCCATCTACTTTAAGTCAGTAACATTTAAATTACAGAAACATTTGGGGGACCTAATAAGGATAAATTAGTCGTAATACTGAAAAAATACTACAATTATACTAAAAAAATAAGATATAAAGACTGAATATCTCATTTCATTCTTTTGTATGGAGTAACTCTTTGGGTTCCGGAAATATCACAGTAATAGTTTTCTAGAAACGTACACGACCTCTATTCAAACCTCTATACTAGACTGTTTCGACATAATGAGCCTGATACATCGTAGTGCCTCTCAGAGAAGTAATTAAGAGACACGTTTCATCCCATTTCAATATATTCATTAATAATTCCAGTGACTCTAAGAACTTTTTCGGTTCGGTTTGAGCACATCCCAACAATGCAATTAATTTCTACTTAATTGAGATTTTTCTTTTAATATCCAAGTGATAAATTTATTTATATATATATATTTATTTATTCTAAAATCTCACGTACTTGGCTAGAAATTGGAACTGAGGGTTTATAGTTTCAATGGTATAGGAAAACTCTCTTCAATGTCGATATATAAACACGATTTCTTAGAAATTCCACAAATTTTAGTTATCCAGGGTCGGTTTAAAGTGATTATTATATTCGATAACGTTATGCAGCAAATGTATTTTAAATTTACTTATTACGGATATTGAATCTGAAATTCAAATGTACGAAAAGTAAAACCTAATTTTTTAGATCTACAATTAAAAAATAAAAATTTTATGTAATTTTATTTAATTTATACAGTTCATTTTGCAGTACGAAATTAATGTTGGTCCAGACTTTTCATATAAAAAATTTGAGGACATATAAAAATTGGTAAACATAAATTCTCTTAATTATTTTAAAAATAAACAGTTACAGATGTCATATAATAGATGGTATGTGAAGAAATTTATCGTAGATACACAAATTGTCAAATTTGAGAACTAAATTGCGTTCTATGTGCTTGAACTCATTACATCTTGTACTGCGTTGGTGCAGGTTAGGATCCTGCAACTTATAAAATGTACACCTGATCCCGATATTATAATATCAAAATTGCTTTGCGAATTCTGATCTACACAAACTGAAATGAGAATTATTGCTGCCATGCGTGGAAATAGTTTCTGGAACATTATTTGGTTAAATAATATTTCAAGAGCCAGAGAAAGTGCATGTAAATTCGTATATCAATAACGATGCGTGAAAAATTACTTAAACATTACTTCTAAAATCACAGATCAAAATTAATAGCACTGGACGTTCATACCAAAAACAAATTATAAGTCCCAGTAATGGTTAAAAAAAGATTATTGCTTTACGAATAATAGAAATTCTCGTTGACATATATTATGTATTTCCATCAGTCAATAAATTATTTCATTCTCATTAGTGTACTATCATTCATATACAATATATTTATTGAAAAGCATTTGTCGATCTTCTAGAAAATGACTCATACTCTGTAAATTCAAAGGGACGTTCTTGATGTTCCAAACACAGACAGATTCGTTTAGTCGATCTAGTTACAGACGTTAAAATAAATTCTTTTATCTAACTCTGCTGTTGTTGCAGCTCATCCTCGCCACCGTCCTGGCCGTCGCTGCCGCCGCCCCCGGCTACCTGGGAGGCGCTGTGATTGGAGCCCCAGCTGTGGCCTATGCCGGCCCTGCTGTCGCCGCCGCCCCCTTGGCTTACGCCGCCGGTCCCGCCGTTGTGAGGACCGCCGTGGCCGCCCCTGCAGTGGCTTACGCATCTCCTCTGGCTTACGCCGCCCCCGCTTTGCACGCCCCTCTTGCCTACGCCGCCGGCCCCGCTGTGGTCAAGACTCATCTCTTCTAAGCGGTGCATAAAAATCGCATCCGACGTGCACTTACTTAAATTCACATTAAATTGTTATCCTTAATGTGATTTTAAATAAAATATTTTCGACACTCAAAAATTTTATATTAATCCTTTCCTGATTTTTCCACCTACTTCAGTGACCAAGAATATTAACATTAATTCCGCTACATCGATACTAATTTATGTGTTTCATTTCGTCAAGGAACCCAGGAAATATTATACTGTAACGCGCGTATTTGAATTTAATTTTGTTTTATTTGTGGAAATGTTCTTTGCTGTAGTTTGGAGGATCCTTTTGCTTCCCAACTCGAGACGCCGACCTGTCGCGTCTCAGGTAGCCGCTCGTGGCTGTTTTAACCCCGAGATAGTGTACATCGTGGAACGGTAAACCTTTGGTACGACCCATGGGAAAATAACATGTGGCTAAGAAACAACAAAAGCCCGTGACGCTAAGGGCGGGGAAACGTCCAGCTCCGGGGTAGGAAGAGAGATTTTAGGACAGTTGGAATAAAAGCGTTGAGGACAATGGTTGGAAAGACGTGGAAACAGTTGGAATAAAGACGTTGAGGAGAGTGGTTGGAAAGACGTGGAAACAGTTGAAATAAAGACGCTGAGGAGAGTGGTTGGAAAGACGTGGAAACAGTTGCCGAACAGACGTGGCAAGGGTTGGAAGAAGAACTTTGTGGAGAGTGGTTGGAAGAACGTTGAGGACAGTTGTAGTACAGACGTTGAAAGAGTTGTTAGACAGACGTGGCAAGAGTTGGAATAAGAACTTGGTGGTGAGTGATTGTAAGGACGTGGAAATAGTTGGAAAAAAAAGGGATAACGTTTGGTGATAAGATCCCGTACGGTACAAGTGTATGCCGCTGAGAACGAGACGCTCCAGCCAGCTGCAGTATTCAAAGAGGAAAAAACTGGGACCTCCAACTACAGCGGACAACCGGAACAGGAATGGGCAGTACGTATTTGGTGCGGGCAGCTAATCTCTGCAACGTAAATCCACAGGTGCCTGAGATAATAGTTTACTTGGTATAATAATAAAACAATTTTAAATTTAGTCATATCTTTCAATTTAAGGTATTTGTCTTCGTATCACATTGTACAAATAAAATGAATGCAGGGATGTCGCGTTATGTATTTTACGCAAGGCATTGAAATTTTTTATACATAATCATGTAAATTATTAATTTTAAGGACATAGGGTCAATTGAACTTAAACTTATTTTTCTGGGACAAGAAATATAAGCACCAAATCGTTATATAAAGTGTTAATTAAAATATTAAGTACGTAAATTAAATAATTTGCCTATTCGACTAGGTAATCTGGTTGATTTCAGATAAGGCATATAGTTCTAGCTACGCCACTAGAAACGACAATTTAGAGGGCTAGAATAACCTTCAGGTTTGTTAGTTTGTCAAAAAACTGGATAAATAGTTTTTTTTGTTTTTTGTAGGACAACAGGCTACATGAGGGTAATCAACTTTGGGCAACTCCCCTTTAATAGCATAGGAAGGGATTTGAAAGGGGGGATGTGGACGGGTAGAGGAAGGTATCTAAGGGTTAACAAGGGCCCCCGGGCTATATTTTAAGGATCCTACCTGGCATTCGCCTAAAGAAATGCAGGGAAAACCCTTGAAAAACCTGCATCAGGTAGGTCGGGTACTTGTCCCACGCCCTTCCGATAGCGGGAGAGGAGTTTGCTGTGATTGATAAATCTGTTCGGAAATTATACACTTATCAATTTATGAAGAGAAATTTAATTGAAGTAATTTCTTTTCATCTCTCATCACCTTACCAGATGGCTGTAAAAGATTAAAAAAATACTTTACATCATCCTCTCAAAGAACAAACAGAAACTCTTATCAGTAACAAGTAAACATTCCTATTTTGTCATTTTTTATCATTCACAATATACTGTAGATATATTCTGCGAACAAAAATATTTAACTGAGTTGTTATCTGAATTATTGTTAATTCTTTTGTATGCGCCACTGATAGTGTAAAATTTTATTTATAAAATTGAATAAATTGTTTTAATAATATTTTAATTGTAATCTATTTGATAAAGATTTAATTTTGATAAAGTCCAGATAGATCGTTCACCAACCGAGCTATACCTCCGTTAGCTCACCTGGCTACGGATCTAGAGGATAAAGGAAGAATTAAGAACAGGAAATAGGAAAGTCGGTAACGTGAGGGTTCGGGTTCAACTAATTGAACCTAGGCGTTGTGGTTGGTGTTTCGCTGCACTTCAGTCAAATAAGAGTTGATGAAGAATAAAGGGATTTAATAGTTAGAAATAAAATAAAGTAAGACAAACTGGCGGATAGCACCAGGAGCCACCAACCCGTCTGGAGGTTGGATCACGACTGCCGTTCCCTAGAAGCTCTGAACAATTCGAAGACTCCTTTCCCCCTCCCTGATGATTTTAAGTCTCCAATGAGAACTCTTACAGGGTGGAATATTTCTGCTGCCGTGTGCATGTCTGCATAAGGCACTTAAAATGCTGACTTCATTAGACGCAGCGTTTTCACAGCTGCCTAGGCGGAAGGGGTGAATATTTATGTGGTGGTGCGTATCGTTACTCACTATATCTAAAGTGATGTCTTTAACTGCATCAGCGTTCTTGCAGCTGCGCCCTCTTAGGTCCGCTATGCTGAAGAGACGTTATGAATGGAACCTTTGGATGATTGCAATGTTTGATTTGGATGCACATCCCTATAATTCAAGTTTGATGACTGCTTTGTATAATAGGATTTTATTTTCTATCGATAGCCATGATTTTCTTCCTATCAGCCACTGTATTTCTTTTGTCTTCTTCTCTACTTGTTTTTTTCTTTTTTCTTATATGGTATTTCCAAGTCAGTTTCGTATCTAAATGTAATCCTAGGTATTTTACTGAGTTTTATTGCGGAATCTGCACATTGTTTATTGAGACTGTGGGGCAGGTTTCTTTGCGGAGAGTGAAGATAATGTGCGCAGATTTCTTTTCGTTCGCTTTTTTCCCATTTCTTTAGCCATTCTTGTAGGTTGGTTAGTTAGGTTTATATAATATTTGAGGCTACTATGGGGTGCACGTAGCAGAAGAGAATACCTGTATCGTCGGCGAATGTCCTTATTATATCATGTGCCAGTGGTATGTCAGACGAGTACAATAGATACCGCAGAGGTCCAAGGACACTACCTTGGGGCACTCCAGATTTTATTGGAAGGAAGTCGGATTTTACTTTAGTTTGGAATTTCCTTTCGTTGAAATATGAATTGAGCTGGTTGTAGTATTCAGGACGGAATGTACACATGATTTTGTAAATTAACCCTGGATGCCGGACTTTATATACTATACTTAACGAAAATAACTGTTACAGCCTGAATATATTGCAATTTTGAGTATTTTATTATGTGTCAAAAACTGCTACATTTAATCAACTGCAGAGTAATGTAATTTAAATGAGGTGAGTCTTGATAACAGCGGGGCCGGCGGCGTAGGCAAGAGGGGCGTGCACAGCGGGGGCGGCGTAGGCTAGAGGAGATGCGTAAGCCACTGCAGGGGCGGCCACGGCGGTCCTCACAACGGCGGGGCCGGCGGCGTAAGCCAAGGGGGCGGCAGCGACAGCAGGGCCGGCATAGGCCACAGCTGGGGCTCCAACCACAGCGCCTCCCAGGTAGCCGGGGGCGGCGGCAGCGACGGCCAGGACGGCGGCGAGGATAAGCTGCAACGATAAACAACTTCACTTAAAAAAAACATTCAATATGTCCTAATAATCATTGAGAAATTTAAGTAATACAACTCACATCATCAGATAGAGATGGTATTTCAGTTTGTACATACAAAACATGACAAAAATTAATTAATTGTGTTGTAAATAATATATGACACGTTTTAATGATTTTTTTGTGACAATTATTTCCAATTTTAATTTAAATGAATTAAAGAAATATATGATTATACCAACACTTTCCTTCGCACTTAATAATTATCTCTTTTCATAGTTTTGTACTAACACAATAGAGAATAGAATAAACAAATTTTTTCGATATTTGCTAATGTTACTGTAAGAATATTTCTTGTTTTTTTCAAGAGAGCTTAAGCCATACATATTACTTAAATTCATCTAGTATTATATCTCTTGGCACTCTGATTTTATTATTAGCTAATACTGCTGGATTACATATCGTTATAATTAATTAAAATTCTTGCTTTAATGTAAACTCTTAATAAAAACTGTCTATTCTGACTTGTCTCTGGGGACATTATAATTATTTATAGTCGTACAGAAAACTGAAACAACCAGCTGAGCGACTAATCCACAGCTAACGTTGCTACTAGAATGAATTGTAATTATTCGAAATATTTTCTGCTAATGTAACAACTACATTGTTGGACCCAACCAGATTTTTGGTCGATTCACGAAATTAAAATTTTACTCACCAGCTTGTACATGGCGTAGGAGTGACGGTGGCTTCTTTAGAAGACTGTGATATCTGTAGCTGAGGTTTCCCTATATATACCCTCCCTCCGAGAGCCCCACCTACGGTTCAATGTCGCAGATCCCGGTCAAATTTTGGTCGCCTGTAGGAGTCACGTTTCTTGACCGTGTCTTGAAGGCGGCCTAACCTTTCCAGAGTTTTCTGTCGTGCCTTCTCACAGAACACAAGGCTTTTGTCTCATCAGGACACAACCGCCGGAGGTTGCCATCTTGTAATTATCAACAGGTAAGCACGTTCAATTATGATATGAGTTAATTAAGTACGTGGAGAAATTCTTCTAAATATATTATATATTTAGGTAATACAACAATATTGGAGAGAATTTAACAACCTAAGTACAAAGCATATGTGGTGATGTGAAGTGATAAAATTTTATTTTATTGTATAGAGTGAAGTTCACTTTAAAAATGTTTCGTAACCGTTAATATATGTAAATGATTTTAGGGATTATTTTGATAGGATTAGCTGAAAAATGCAATGGCCTTGAATTTTAAAAATTTCTAAATATTTTCTTCATCCTAAATTACATGTTTTTCATGTATAATTAGACATATCTTCAGTTCTTTTGACAATATTACAATGATTTTTACAATAAATATGAAAGTTATTATTTAAATCATTTAAACAGACAACTTAGAAACTTGATATATAAAGTAAAATATTTATAGTACCTGAAAATTATTTTTAGAGAATGTAGTTAACTCAGTCATATTTTTAATAAATAAAATTCAATATTCATAATATAAAATCCGTTCGTAATATAAAATCCATTCATAATGCAGCATTTCAATTTCAAATTTCCTATTAGACAAACAAAAGGCCAATACCAACTAGAATCGAAGAGAAATTCAGGAATATTAGAACAAAAGTAGAATTGTAAGTTAACATTTTATAAGCAAACCACACTCTTGGTTAATACAATTTTAAAATTATTTTTCAGTAAAGAATCTAATTCCAGATTAGTTTAAGAATTGTTATAAATGAATAGAGAATTAACTTCATTTTTTGAAAATCAGACCAAATAAACTCTTCAGCGGACAATGTTTGAGTTAATTATATTTTCGAAAGCATTTTATGAATACTACAAAATGTTATTTTATTTTTATTAATTTTGTAATATTTCGAAATAATGGATTTTATAGTAAAAATAATGTCTTTATAATCTTCTTTTGTAAAATTCCTGAATATATTTCAAATGAGAAACGTAACTCGTGTTAATTTATTGTAATTAAATATTATCAAGTCTGTAAAATTCAAGGAATTTTTTATTTAAATTAATTCCATACTAGAGACTAAAATATTGTTAATAATTATTAGAATATAATAATGCACTGGCTATTTTAAATACTGTTATACATTGAAATTTCAAACGTTTATTATTCTGAACCAGTCGTTATAAAACAGTTTATATAAATTTTTCTTCTTGTGTAGTTTCTATTCTACGCACGAATTATGATCGCAATATTTTATAAGTCAGCCATCATGGATTCTTGCTTCTTTACAATTATTTAATATTACTGTTATCCTGACTCGTTTGGCATGTTATTGTAATTATTATAATCGTATACCTACTTTATATACGTGAATTTTTGTTGTACAAATAAGGCACTAAGATCTCTCTGTAACGATCATATTCCACTGAATAATATATGACTACATATTTGAAATGGTTACAGTACAATTTCTTCAAAGAGTTTAATTGGGTAAAGTATTCAATGGCAATAGCTACAGGACGCCACAAAGACGTCTGCATACAAATTGAGTAAATATATTTTTAGTTTCATATGACGTTTGTAAGTAATTACTGCAGGGTGTAATTTGGTGATAGACTTTAAATTTAATACTAATGTGCTCTTATACTCATCGCTTGTGAAAGAAAATAGCCTTGCCCGTATTAAAATTTGTAAAAATGTTTTACAAGACAAAAACATTATTGATTTAATAAAAGTTTGCTTGAAACATTTTATGTTTTAATCAAGCTATTTCAAATTTAGGCAAAAATCAGAGATTGTAATATAATTATTTATTGATTTCCAAAGGAAATTAAGCTATTGATTTTAGATATAATCCCATTATAAGTATTGTGTAAGATATTTGAAATCTTTCAATAATTTATTTTCTCTATATAATATACGAACTGATTCGTAGTTGTTATCCAAGATCACATCATCATATTTTTGGTATTTTATTATTAATTGCTACATATTACACCTGTTTCACGTTGAGCAGCAAAGATAGTCGTCACGGTAACACAAGATATTACATGGCCATACTTAATTCTAGGTGAAACTGATCCGATCAAGTAAAATTAATTGATTACAAGGTTATAGTTCACGTATTAAACTGGAAAGAAAAACAGGGTGTTACCAATTCGGGGATGAATGAACATTATAATGGTTTATATTAATTTATAATAAAATTCAATAATTTATTGTGTTTACAGAACAGTCAGTATTTCACATAAATTGAGTCAGTTAATTTGAAAAAATATTGTTCACATGTTTTTTGCCCGGGTCTAGAATTTAAACATACGTCACGTCACTCAAAATATTTAGGCATACCACCGTTTTCTCTCATAAGAGGTTTTGTTTTCCTTTACACAAATTCTTACATTCCATACTAAAACTTCCGACACCTGCTTATTGAATAAATAGTATTTGTTTTTGTTTCAATTTTTTAATCTTGGGTACTGACTTTTTAAACAACCTGTATATGACGATAATTTCAAATATCGATTTATTATCTTTCATTTCCAAGCTACAGTAAGCGGATTGTTGTTAATTCAGTAAAAGTAGGGAATATGTGGCACGGTGTGAGGAATAAGAAATGCTAATGTGTTTCTGAGGAATTGGCAACTGGTTGGGGGTGTTAAGTAACTGGACTCGTGACCGAGCTTTCTCCATGGTCAGAATGCAGGAATTGTGTAATTTACCCTCATATATGTAAAATTTGATACATTTCTTTAAAAGAACGATGTAATGAAATTTATATATATATATATATATATGTTGTAAAGATTAGCAGCTTAATTCAATCAATAAAACAGTAACACATTTAATTTTATTGTTAATTACTTTGAAATAATTTTTATAGTGTGAGAAATTGCTGAATGATATCACAATTAATTTAATAAAAGAAAGAAATTGGCCATGTTAAGTTGTAATACAAGATCAAATTTAAATGGAAATTATCATATAATAAAATGACTCTGTAAAACATATTATTTATTTTATTAGACAACTATTGTAAAGGAATTACGTAACTGGCATAAAATTTACGAATACAATTTAAATTTTGTAGTAAAATGTACATTTGTGGGTTTTATTTTATCATTCAAGTCTACTATTATTTTTTGAAGAAAAACGATAATGTTATGTGATCAAGTATATTTCATCAGCAATAGTAATATTTATATCCTCCAATGAGGTATAATGAAGTACAGATAATAAAATAAGTGAAAAATATAAAATTTTCTAAAAATGTATTAAAAATTCCTATGCACGGAAATTTACGTGTCAGTGATTACAATTGATCTATAGAATTATTATCATTATTTTTAATTTTTTTGTTATACTTAAGTCACGGCTTTTGGATGATACATCTATCTTTTAAAAACTTTTATTTCTCAAGTATGGAATTTTTCATTGAAGTGTTTTCGTACTTTTGGATGTATTACAGCCTGCACTATATTTTTTAATATAAATATAAATTAGAACTGGTAATATTTCTTGATTAAAAAATAATGGAGTCAATATATTTCAATCAAAATTTGTCATTCGAACATCTGGAAATTATTATTCTGAATTAATATTTGACTTACGATTGTGTGCATAAAAATAATTTGACCTGAATAATAAATGTGGAAAGATTCTTTCTTGAAATAAGCCTAATGAAGGAAGTCGACGTTCGTATGAATATTGAGACTCCTGTGTTTTCAATCGTTTCCTTTCCGTGATGACATAAATTGTCTGACCGTAACATCTTCCTTTCATATCTATGACCCAGTTCTTTTCACCGATTCTCTCAATTCTGTTTCTTGCTCGGTACCTTATTGTTGGATATTTCAGTCATTTTCATTCACTCCGCTTCTACCCTTCGTCAGTTTGTCACTATTATAAGTTTTAACATTAATATTTTTCTTTGCATTCGCTGTACCACTGGCAGGTATTACTCGAACAGTAGACTTCCATAATTCAGCCTATCTCAGGCTTTCCGTATTAATTAATTCAAGTTAAATTAATTTTATGCACGAATGTCAATAAAATATTAATTCAGAATAATATATTCCTGGTGTTCTAATGACTAATTCTGATTTAAATGTATTAATTCCTTTATTTATTTATGCAAGAAATCTTACAAGTCCCAAAAAATAAGTATACACAATATAGTTGCTACTCTAATTCATCCAAATTTACGAACAACCTTCAATTAAAAATATGTAAATTTCAAATACACAAAAAATTTTAGAGAAAATTTGAATTTGTTAAGTGTCTTTCGTTTTTTTATACTTCACAATCTCATTAGTTTTATTAATACGAATTAATTAATATGTTTTGGAATAGATAATGGTTTAAGACGTAACAAATACCTTCGTATATAAAATAAGTACACGGTAAAATATTGAGAGTCACATGTTTCGCGTTGACGAGGATGGTTGAACTGGATCTCATTGTCCTGGTTGAAACGCTAGAGCAGATTGCAGTGGGTGGTCAGCCTTGGCCTCCAAGGCCCGTTCTATTGTAAACTCACTTTCCTGTGACCTTCACCGTAAGACTAGTCGTAAATCCGCCATGTTTTACGTAACGGGAGTGCAAAGCTTGTGACTCGCGACTTATGACGTCACCTGTCCGCCCTGATGTATTAATAAGATTTGGGGTGCGGTTGGCTTCGAATAATTCAGATGCGTCCGATAAGACGGCCGTAGGTTATCCACTTGGCAACACAAGCAGGTGCATTAATAAGCTGCCTCACTAATGGGCTATCGAAACCGCAATAATTAATGCAAAGCCTTGATCGCATCGCTGTTGATATTACAATTGTGAAAGCTCGTATTTATATTTAAATGTATTCCTTGCGGCTTACGAAATAATAATATCTACTTCCAATAGGATGGACGTCATACTAAAGTGTCCCCTTTAATGTTTTATGCTAAAGTTTGTCGATATTTTATTTCAAACTATCTCTTATCCTGAAAAGAATGCGTTTCATAAAGTTAAGATCCGCGCATTACCAAACTACGCATTATGAAATATTGAAACCAGTTTTCAAGTCAGTAGAAGCGTCAATAAATACTGCAGCAAATAGGATGTAATTAGGGTTGTTGGAGACCTATAACACAATAATCGGAGAAATAATTGCAAATATGGAGTACATGTAACAAAGTGAAGTTACTCGGCCCGGGACTTAAGTTTCTCAAATGAATGGCATTATGTCACCTACGTATATAATTACAAAATGAAAAGACGGCCTTTTATACAATCGTAATTTAGCGTTCTGTAGGAATAATGATACACTTAAAGTGAGCTGAATTGCTAAATATATATAATTTATGGCATACAATTAGAAAGCGGTTGTGTAAAGTTCGCAAATTAATAATCCCCTTCAGGATACGGGAAGACTTTGTACTTGTATAGCTTTAAGCTGAGAAATCTTTGTGTTCTCGAAACATGAACTATGGATACTTACTGTTAAGTAATAAATATATATCGTTTTATTGTCTGTTGGAGGTATATAACCGTAGTAAGCATTGAAGTAGTTTAACCAAATAAAGTGGTTCATAGATATTAAAAATCAGGGACTTTTCTAGCATATTATTTTCAAATACAATAGTTCTGTAGGTCATGGAACGGCAGTATTAGACTCTTCTACAAATCAACTAGTGGGAGAAGACTTGTAGCAGTTTATTTGTAAATATTTGAGCATTGAATAAGTACTAGTATATACTAAGGAAAGTACACAGTTATTAAGTTTAAAGAACGTTATAGTGCTTCAGAAAAATTAACAATTATGTGCGAATGAAATATATAAATCAGCCAATAAAGTTAGAATAATTTAAATTTATTACATTAAATTAGAAAAGTACATATCGTGAAAATATTATAAAAGGAGTACAACATTTCCACCCAACTTTGGGGTCCTATCAGAAAATATTAATAAAAAATACTAATGGAAACCAAAATTAATGTATGGAGTACAACAAAAAATGTTCATGAGCTTGTTTAAGCTAAATTTTGATTAGAAGTGCCGCAAAAATTTTATTATCAGGTTTCAAACAAATTTAAAAAAATTACAATACTATAGCAGTACGAACGATGGCAGGTCATGCAGATCGTGGGACGAGAGGCAGAGCAGAATTAATACATACACGGCATAACGCGGTCGAGCTCTAAGAACTTAATGAAGTTGATTGGCTGCGCGTGTGGTGGGATTAGCCCCTGCGCGAAAAGACACGAAACTGGGCCGCCAAGATATTTGACGCGCGCCTTAGTTGTCTCCGAAAATGAGATGTAATTCTCTAATTAAATTGAAATTATTCTGATTTTAATATCTGATATATTTATTTTATTTATACTGAACGTAATCAATTTTAACTATGTGTGAAATTGTATCATATAACTTAGTTGTATGTTACAAAAAATAATATTTCTGGAGAAATTTTCTATTACTCTGTCATGTCAAAAATAAGTCAATGGGAGGACGAACTTACTGCACTCCAGAAGGAACAAAGTTATCCCTAAGATTATATACACTGTCGCCTCCAGGTCAAAGGAAAAAGGAGTAGGCTGCGCGTTTGTCACTGCAGATACCTCCAGATCCACATCAAAAGATAAGGAGGCATCTATAACCGCTGCTGAAATTTTTTCACTACTCTTGGCAACATATTCCTGTGAGGAAAGTCCCTGTAAGAACACCCTTATTGTAACTACACCCTCGCCACCAAAAATTGACTAAAACCCAGTACTTCAGGAATGAAAAAATTAATCTAAAGTGAGACATACGGAGAAGAAACCTGAATAACAACAAAGTAAAGATAGTGTGGATTCCCGCGTACGCAGATATAGCAGTAATCATGGAGGCTGACCAACTATCAAAGAGAGAGGCTTCGAAATATCTCGACTACTCCTGCATGTACCAAAAAGAATGTCTGCGTAATCCTCTCTGCTTACTTAAAAAAAAAATGGTTTACCAAGAGAATAAAAAGGAATATTCTTCAGTGAATTACAGAGCTACTACGACATATTTCTCGACATAAACATCTCAAGAAGTCACCCAGTAATAATATGAAGGATTCGCACATTACACACCAAATTAACCCATAATTTTCTTTTTTCTAGTTCACCACAGACTTAATGTACTTTCTACAGGTCCGCATTAACGGTAAAACGCCTCCTGTTTGAATGCCCACTGTACGACTGGTCGAGGAAAAAACACTTGCAATCCATACCAGAAGAGCAATCTGAAAATCGCCTGCAGCAATCCACTCACTGCTCGAGTTCCTCGCAGACACAGGACTGGATAAAGAAATATTACCGTCCACAATTCCATACTAGAATTAACTATATACACTAAGATTATGAAAATGTTGTATTATTATATTCTGTATTGATTATGTACAGTCGCCAAGAACAATATTGTTGACGCGACTTTAAAACATCCCATAAAAAATACATGTATTTCTTTACAAATCTCGCAATGCACTTGTTCTTTAATAAGATATTTTCAAATTAATCGTCCTGCAAACTGATTCTTCTGCATTAATGCTTAATGTATTTTGCATTCTCTGAAGGTCCGCTGCGACTATTTTTTCTTCTATCAACGACGTGTTACGTTCCAATCATCAGTCTCGACTAGAATTTCTTGTATCTTTCCGTATCCTTTATTTCATATATTGTATTATTTGAAGTTCAAATTTCAAAAATTTATTTCAATCGAAAATACTTGAGTCTTAATTTTTTCATAATAATTACGAAGGTATTATATTATTATTATTCATTTAATATGGATAAAACTACTATTTTTATAGTTGTCAGCGTCATAGTTTTGCATCACAGTGACCCATCGTTCAAATATCGGCAATGGTATGGATGTTTAGACCTTCGAAAACCAAGAATATTCACATAAGACGTGTGGCACTCCAAAATTTAAATGTGTTTCCTGACATTCGGGAAGTCGTCTCGGTATCTCAATTTCATGTTTAAGGTTTATTTGATTTATGATTATGAATGTAAAGTTCAGAATTGCTTTTATTTAGTGTTTGTACATGAGATCTACTGAGTCAACAAGATTCGTATTTAGTAGACGAAGGCTGGAGCGTGTGCAACGGCTGCTGGTAGAGCATAGGTAGCAGCTAAGGGAGCAGCGAGGACTCCATTGAAGTTCTGAGCGATGACCTGTGAACTGTGTGAGGTGACCACTGCAGGAGCAGGCGCGGCGTAGGCAACCGGTGCGGCGGCGTAGGCGAAAGGGGCGCCTACTACGCCAGGGGCAGCCTTCGGAGACGCCACTGCAACGCAGGCCAAGGAGGCAACGATAACCAGAAGCTGAAAATGAACACAATTAGTCTCTAGCGTAGTTCCTTAAATTTAAAAAATTTTCATATATTAATCCAGGTGATCAGACAGAGATGAGAAACAAGTATAAGTATTGGAGGGAACGTGAACTTGGGATTCGTTAATGTCTTACAAAACAAGAATTAAACGTTCTACTGAAAACAAAATGTGACTATAGATGTCTTAGATATACAAAAATCATCTTCTTACTTCTTTGTCTTAAAACAGTTCTAGTAATATTAACTAAGGAGTGCGGATGTACACCTCATTAGACACCTAGCGTACTTCTGTCGATCAAAGTTCGACCTATTTTATCCCACATTTTATCTTAAAATATTTAATATATATCAATTATACATACTCATACAAGAAAAATTATACCAATCTATTTATAATTTTATGAAATAGCCATTATCGGGTAAAAATCTAATCAAAGTTCCTGTATTGTAATCGTAATATAATTTGATTAAAAATTCAATCTAAAATTTACGTTAATGATATAAAAAACAATAGCATTTTAATATAATAAAGAATATTTCAAGTTAAATGCGTTTTTCACCTGATATATCAAAAAATACGGGTTGCTAATATGCCGAATAAATTAAATCTGAGTTGATCGACAGAAGTCCACTAGTTGAGTAATTAGGCGCGAATATGGTCTTTCCTAATCCTCTGGGTAAGCTGGGCACAGGATACCTCGGTCTACATCAAGCCAGCCAGCCAGCCACAAAAATAGCACAGCGTGTTACATGCGCCGTAGGGGAAGCGAGACGATAGAGAGGAGTAGTGATGTCAAATAGGTACTCCCACTTTGAGCAACGCTATTACCATTCTTAAAAACATTGATAATACTCTTACGAATGAGATATACAGACAACGGAAATGTATTTTAATCACACCCTGTACTTATAATCTCTTAAACTTTACAGATCAGTTAGTTACGTACAACATATCATGAACTAAAAATTATACGTTTCCTTGCGTTAATGTTTTCACAATAGATTTCACACTACCAAGTTCCTGCAACACATTTTCGAGATAAAGTGAGGACCAACCTACCCCCGACTTCAATTTCAGAGCATCGTATTTAGACACAACTATTTTTTCCAGCAATAATTTAGCATTAAATATGGTGATTTTTTGTATGGTAATAACAAGCATTTAGAGCTCGAGATGAAGAAGCATACACAAGCAACGGAATGATACTTCCATTGGATCCATCTGTGGATAAGTAAATTAGTTACAAAAACAGAATTAGCAGGCCTAATCTCAGAAGAATGGCCTATAAATTGAAAAATCATTTACATATTTCTTTGTATGAATATTGTAATTATTATTCCTGTTACGTAGAACTATTCAGTCACAATAAAAAATTATTTAATTCAACCATCGCAAACGAGTCCATGTGGTTAAAAGTTTCAACCAACTAAAATATTAATTTGCTTATTGAATGAGAATAGTAGTGAGGTTATTATTATTCAAGCGGTTGCCAATATATAATTGTTTTATTATAAAAATTAATATCGTACATTTAACCCGCTGTCCGCGCAGCAGGACTTTGAATTCTAATTTTGCTATGAAATAATATAAATGCAAATGAGTTTGGTACTCCGTTAACAAACTAGTAAAATTCAAAACAAACCTTTCAGGCAGACAACATATAGAGAGTAAAAAAAGGTGCAAAAACGTTGATTCTGCTGTTTATTCATTTTTTTTTTGTAATTTAAAAGAATATTTCTCAATAATAAAAATGCTAACCTTTTCATATTAGTTATAAAATATGTATGATTGTTAAACTAGACCAAAAATAGAATATGATAATATTAAATTATTATTTAACAATATAAGGAATACAGAAGTCAGTAAATTGATTATTAGAGCGTAAATAAAATTTTGAAAGAGTCCCTTTGTAATAAATACATCTTTGCGATTTAAATTGTGAATTTGATTAATAAAATACCTTGAACATGTTGTATGTTTGGATTGAGACAGCAGACTGTAGCTACAGAACCGTGCGAGTCACGTTATATAGTCAGCGCATCCCTAAGGAGACTACAGTTGAAGCGGAGCCAAGTTTCGCGTGGTTCCATCTTGCTTCACATCCAAAGTGCAGCTTCCTAAACTCTTTGCCAGCCAGTTACAGAGCTGTTATTCCTGTTACGTAGATCTACTCACTTTACGCACAGTTCCGTATTGAAGAATCACGTATGCAAATCAAAATAATAAATAAACAATATCACTATGGCAATTTAAAGATAGGAATGGACTAAAATTTATATCTGAATACTAGTGACAATATTATCAGTCATATTTATTGATTAAAAATCTTGCAATTAATAACGATGAAAAAGTTTAAGAATGATATATTGCATTTTTTATTTACAAACTCATTCGAAAAGAAGCAATATGCATTTAAATTGGTCTAGACAGGTCAATCCTGGAGAAAACATCTGAGACGTGATAGTGCTCGAAAGTTTTAAATTATGAATTTTGGTGAGTTGAGATTTTATTTACTGAATATTGACTACATTTATAGATAACCCCAAGATTTCTAGAATATTTCACCGCAACACAGACTGTAAAAAGTGATTAAACCGCAATCAAGCGGAACCCTAAGGGCTTCAGGACATCCATTTAATTAAGTAGAAACCATTCTCTCATCCCCTTCCAAGGTTGAGTGCTTTTGCAGCTGCTAAAATATGTTAGAAAATTATTAGTCCTAGAAAAGCAAGTGCAATATTATTTACATCGCAAACATATTACACTTTAAAATTATTAATTATATTAACCTTTCATTCTAATACCCTCTTATATTTAATTATTTTCTATGAATTTCACTGAAATCTGGCAGAGGTAACTATTATCCAAACAGTATTTAAATGTACACGACCGTACTCGAATAAAAATGTAAGAAAGATTTCGTGCTAAATTTTTTATTCCTATAATTATAAACGTTCCAGACTTTAATTATCAGCTTTCTCAGCTATAGATTGTAAATCATATAAATTTCAGTTGTTCCTGAAACCAGTGGAATTAAACACGTGCAGGATAGGAAAGCCCACACTTTCAATTATTCTCTCTGGAAAATATCCGGACTTAAAAAAGTAAAAAGGAAACTATTGACTCCCAATAGAAGAATAATTGCATTTTAACACGTGTAAATAAAGGAAGCAAGATTTTGATATATAATAATTTAATAAATACTTACAATACGAATTTCGTATTTATTATGTACAAAAATTATTTTAAAATTTATTATGATTAATTTCCAAATGAATTCGTCTTTCTTCGAATTCGCCGATTTTCATATAGTCAATCTTAATGAAATAAAGAAACATTTGTTTACCAATAATTAAATTAAATAAATTACAAACATGTTTACATTTTTTTCATTTTATTTCTAAGTGTGGATTAGAATCCGAAAAGGATAATTTATTGTGTCTTATATACATTTAATACTTACAGTTGAATATACCATTTTAACTTCACTTCACGATAGTCATTCATAACTTATTTATTTGTTTCGTTTTTTAAAATATCCAGAGTATAACGAATAATTTTTAATTTAAAAGTGTTTTGACGTTTCTCCTTAAACGGACAATCAAAATTATTACATTTATTGGAACACACGATTAATAAAATATATATAATAGAAGATACAAATAACAAAGAACGTAAGCAATAAGAGTTTCAGACATTATTTTCAATGAAGTGTGTTATTCAATAAGAATGTCTGGAAACGTATCCAACTCGTAAAATAAAATGTACTGTAATGGATAAAATAGTTACAATATGTGTAGGAACTAATTATGGATTATTAATTTAGTATTTATTAAAAACACAACTAAAGATATCCACTCAACTAATGTTTCAATAATTATGTTACATAAATTTATAATATTGATTCCCTGAAAACGTATGGGTTTATATAATTAATTTTTTTGTATAATTTTCTATTATATTTTAGAAAAATGTAAGACAAAAATTAATATCTTTCCGCAGAAAGCGCTGAAACATTTTGTCGGTATTAAGATATAATTAATGACAATAAGCCGACAAATTCAATTAATTCAAAAACTTTTTTAGGAATCATAAAATTTTATATAGAAAAGAATTAAGTTTAAATACATATTTGTACCCTCTTCAGGCTGTCTGCCTGAAATAAATGTTTGTTTAGATATTTTAAACGTTTCTTCAGGTTGATTATGATGGTTAATTATATCTTATCGATTCATTAATAGACAGACTGAGGAAACGTATACAATTCAGACAGATTGAAGAGGATACAATTAAGTCCCGAAATATTGTTTGTGAACTGTCGAATTTATTGATTAATACATTTTGAATTTTAAAGATATGTCTGCTTATGGCAGTGAATTATATCTTATTATTACATAACAGACTTGAAATATACTATGATTTAGGCAGTATATTCAAAGTTCTTCAACGAATTCGAGGTGTCGCTTGGGCCTATTTCGTAATGACTGCCTTTCCTTACCCAATGCGTGACTGACGCCTCAGCCATATTGATTGTCCGAGTCAGTGCATGAAACGCTTAGGTTTCGCCAAGTGATTGTCACAATAGTCACATCGTCGCCAATTGTGTAACAGCCATAGGAATACAACGGGTCAGACCATCAAGAATAGTATAAAAGGAGGCGACACCCAGTTTTCGGCACAGTTCACTGCTCATCTCAGTAAACCACGCATCATGTACAAGTTGGTGAGTAAATGGACACTTTACTTCATTTGTATTGGAAGTACATATTATTATGTCTCTTCTATCGTACAAATTATATGGCTTCCCTTATAATATTTTCAAAACCTTTCTTAAAATCGCTCACTTCGATTTTCCTTGTAAGTTAGTCTTGGTGAAAATAAAAATCATATACATGTCGAAAATTCAAAATGTTTATAACATCTGGTTTTAAATATATTAATGATGAGAGACTTATTTTTAGAAGTGGCTTTGTCTACAAAAATATTTACATATTTCAAGACTTCTGCGTGATAGACACGACTCAATTGCGTAGGACACAGTCAATATTATTTCATAAATAAAATTTAAATATTCTCTAAGAGAACTATTTTTACAAATTTTTAACAAAACACTTCTTTTTCCTCATGCTATATATCTTTTCAATGGTCCATCCATAACATACATTAACAGTTTTTTTTATTAATTATTTTACCTATTCATAAAGAATTAACTAGAAGGGTGTTTTCTCGCTCAGAAACTACATGTACTTATTTTTTTTCAGGCACTTATCCTGGCTGTGGCCATCTGCGCCGTGAGCGCTTCACCTAAGGCGGCCCCCGGCTTCCTCGGGGCGCCTCTGGCCTACACCGCCCCCGTCGCACCCGTGGCCTACGCCGCCCATGTGGCCCCCGCAGTGGTCACGGCCCACAGCTCGCAGGTCATCGCACAGAACTTCAACGGACTGGCTCCTCTGGCAGCAGCTTACGCTTACCCTGCCGTGGCCCACGCCCCCGCAGTGCTCCTCAGATGAACAAATACTTGCCTCATCCCCCACGATGGAAACAGCCATGGATACTGACCAATAAATGATACCCACCATAACGCACTGTTTTATTAACTCACCTTTTCAATTATGAAGATAAAAATATGATGATTGGCCGACGATAATTTCGTATGAAATATACCTGCAATGAATCACATCGACACATGTCTCGTTAATAATCAGTTTGACATACTTCAGATATATATACGAGAAATTATGTAAATTTCTTGTCTGTCTCTCCTGGGGAACACACAAACAGACATAGGATATATCTGTTTAAAGTTCGGAATTTATAATGCCATATTTCAATAGAAGAATTAATTCTATTTGATTAATCGTTAACGAACTTGATTAAAAACGAATTTTAGCATTACAATTGATGTTTAGGTGTAATATCTTCCCACTTCCGGCACAAACTGGTGCGACACGAAATATTGAAAACGACTAGAATAGACTGTATAAGGAAAGAAATAAGACTACACGAGGACAGCGGAACGTGGCTATAAATACGAAATTGCTTTGCAGAGGGGCACAACACGAAAAGATTTTTGCCTACGGTGAAATGGTCTCAAAGCTATCAAGAGAAAGGCCAATTTTTAGGACAGTAGGGACAAAACGGTGGTAAGTAAATTAATCATGCGGAATACACCGTTTGTAAGTAATAAAATACTGTATAATAACATATAGAGGAACAGGATGCACATGAGTATATCTCAATATGATATGACTGTTTTCCATTTATTTTTTTATATGGAAAACATACCTAAAATTATACTAATTAGATACAGAAGCAACTAATAAATGCACAAAAAATTACGTGACAAAATAAATACGACACAACATTTCTGCAATCTTTGTTGCTTGCGTCAAGTGATTCCAAACGCAAGAATGAAGCACCACACAAATCAGGTGACTAACTCAAAAGCCTATTTTTGAAACAACTATCTTTATAGTTGTTGTGAGTGGAGTGGTTTGAGAAGTTTTGTTAAATGGGAAACTTCTTACTTTTAACAGTCCTTGGGCGAAAATGGTATCTGATTAAACGAGAGGATTGGCTGAAGAACAATTCATTATAAAAGTTTGTAGGCCCCATTCTAGTCGTAACTTTCTCACGGAAACCGAGTTGCTTAGTAATTAACAAATGAATGAATGTATTACATTTCTAAATTAAATATACACTTTAAAAAATATAATTTTTTTATTAAATTTGGATGAATGTTTGGAATTAAATTAGGCAATATATTTAAACTTATTAAATTGTTGTAAATTAGCCGGAAATACGTCAAATTTCTTCAATTAAGTAAAAAAATCACACTGGATCCGTGCAATAACGAACTATAAAATATGCCTGATGGCGAGTTTGATTTCTGGGCCAAACAAGATTCCTTGTAGTACAATTGCGCTTACAAATTCCTCCTCAGAATCTTAATTACCATATAGGTTCTCAGAGATGCTCATAAATGTACTTATTACAGTATTTATTACTTTATCATCATTATTATTATTTTTATAGTATTTATTATTTATTCAATGATGTTAGAATAAAAGTGCCTCTCAGTTCCTCGTTCTCCGAAAAATGTGAAATAAAACCGCGGTATACAGATGACTCATATCGAGAATCTTATCTAAGTTAACAGTCTTATAGTCTTTTTTTTGCTAAATTAATCCCATAGAATTCGAAAATTACGATTATTTACACCGTATTTACGTGTGATATAAAACTTTGCGTTAAAAACTGACTCAAGCGAACTCATTAATTTCACTCTTTCAACAAAAATACTGTATTCTACCATATAAACAAATTTCAATGCTTAAGAGTTTTACCATTTCATGATAAAGTATTTAAATACCCTTCTTTTTCAAAACGACACATTTTAAAATGAAATTAATTGCTTCGTTACATTCAGTATAAAAATTAAAGGAAGGATAAATTTCTTCCCCGATATCAATTGAAAAATTGTCTCTTTAAGAAACGATTTAAGAAAACTAAGAATGCCAACTCCAGGTGCGGCTTTTGGCTCAGAAAAACATGGACATCAGCCAGGATAGATTACACGTAAGATGCAAGACAGACGGGGCCATTTAAGCGGTATCGTTTCCCTGCCCATCGATATAGAATTCACTTAGTATAGTTCACATCAAACAATTTAAGGAAATTATTCAAACTAAGTTGAAGAAATTGCTGTTATGTAGTTCAATAACAACAATTTGAATGGAAAAATATATTTTTTTAATTAACGCAGATCGTTTTCGACGATTTGCACAAAAATATTTGTAATTTTAATTGGCTTATATAAATAGAAAATTTTCTGGGGTTAAATAAAGCACTTTAAAATTTAATGACGTATTTATTTTATATATTTAATATTTATTGAGTTAAAATTTACGTCAGTGTATTCATATTTCTATTATGAACATATTTGGTCAAAATACAGACAATATAAAAATCTAGACAAATACGACGTTTGTGAACCTTCTCAAGTACTAATAAAAACTTTAATACGGTCCGAATAACAGTGGAGGACACGTCGTATTTCTTTAGATTCTTGTAATTTAGCCATATATATTAATACTCGTATTATAATTATTTACAACCTGAATATATTGTCACTTTATATATAATTTTTTCAGACGTTAGTGACAGACTACAATTACATTGGATAATCTTAATGTTTAGTACAGATGTTTACTTGACAGGTTAATTTGCAAATTGATGAGCTTCGTGTGACATGTTTACTAACTGCGTGCTATAAATAGATTTATGTAAGTACCGTGATTCTTAACTATTTAATTTTCTCTTCCAAAAACGAATAAAATACGCATTTGTTGAAATATAATAATAATAATAATGTTATTTATTTTTCCATGAGATTTATTTACTTATACAATATTATAAATAGTTAGTCTTAAAAAATATAACAAATATATATAATACATAATTTACATACAATAACTCATAATTTTTAATTTTAAAATAAATCTTTTATACTATACATAACTTTTTCAGATAGATATTGTTTTAGTCTACTTTTAAATTGTTAACCCTGTAATTATTTTATATGATGCGGCAGTCTGTTAAATATTATAATTCCTTTGAGGAGTCAGTCCTTCTCAGATTTCTGTAAATTCTGTAAACTCTAAAATAATTTTTCCTTCTAGTTTTTCTAAGGTTTATTAAACTTTTACCCGGGAGAGATTTTTTCTTTTTTTCCATAGTTATATATATATATATATATATATATATACATATTCCATGGACAGACTAATTGTTTTCTCTAAAGGTTGTTCTACAAGATTCTCTTCGTTTCATTCCAAAAATATATCTAATTACCTTAAACATAACGCAACTGTAAACAAATTTACGATTTCAAGTATTATTTCTATTTATGAACCTCGCTATCAAAAATTAAATCTATATGCGAAACTAGCCACTTAACACCACCCGCTCAATATATATATATATATAAATGAGTGAGTGTGTGTGATGTGACGTGATGTGGTGCTGTGTGGTGTGGTGTGACAATTAATTATTAAATTCAGTTAGAAATGGCTTTGAAATTTTGGAGTCTTCAAACAAATAATTCAGAGTATTTAAATACAAAAAGTTTCTATGTTGAAAGGAATTAGTGAAATGTTGTAACAGTAATGCTTCTTAAAAGCGGTTTGTGTGAAATACTTAATTCCCTAATTACATTCAGTTTCAGTATCAGTTCGATAATTCAATTTAACATAATATTTATAGAACACTAAAATATTGTAAGTTCCTTGACTGAGTTGTAACAACTGTAGCTCTTTTTTTATTACGAAGTCATAATCTTTCATCTCCGAAAGCCGGGTTAATGTTATTTCATTGTACTAATAGTGGGTACAATCAAACCTAGCATCTGCAAATAGAACCCCTTAGTATTTTGACAGAGAATAGATGAATTGAAACAAACACAACTACAAATTGCTCATAATATGTACTGTTATATAATTACCGACACCAAATTATATTTTTAATATTTATAATCAGTCTCACAGAGTAGTCTAATTGCATCTTCAGTTGTATGACTGCTTTGTCGCCGGGTTCACTAGACTGACGTTTCCTTCCTGCATTTGCTGAAAACACCCGCCCACGACGTCAGAAATAGAAAAGATGAAGGCCTACTTGCTTTACTGCGCGGATAAGGTGTTATTACGAAGTCCTGAGAGGAGGTAAAAATAGTACCAAAGGAGAGTCGCCATCATCAAAACACAAGGGTCGTTAAATGTGTACATTCATGCATGTTGTCACATCCCCCTTAGGAATTAAATCATCAATTCTAACAGAATTACTTGAGAAATGTTCTCATAATGTCCTCTTATATGTATTACTAAGACATATACAATCATATTCGTTTTATTTAATTAATTATCCAAGAAGGATTTGGAAGTATATATAGCCTAGAAAGACAGAAAATAAAAGTATGTTTTTAACAAAATATTAACTTAAATTAAGAAAAATTTAAAGTATAAATATTTGTTTTCTAACAGCCGTAAAATATTTATTTTTGAAAATTACGTTGAACGAATTTTAAAATATCTAAAATGTATTGTAATGGAGTAATCGTTAATTCAATATCATAGACGGGTTGTTTATGTTTTTTTCAACAAATTAGCTCTCTGCAGTTTGCGTGGCTACAGAATTCGAGGGCCGGAAGACAGCAGATGTTGGGCCATAAATTTATGAGTGACCTGATGCTGGCGGTCACTAGTTTCAAGGATCGGACCCGACTAGAATCCAGAAGAATCCACGGTAGTTCGGAGTTTGTCAAGCAGAGCGGTTCAACGAGTGTGAAGAAAAGTTATGTTACAGTATGAACGAACAAAAAGCGGTCATACAAAGTGTTTTATAACTTGTCCGTCAATCCTTTCCACAGAGGAAAAAGTAGTGACGTAATTTAAATTAACAATTACATTGTTACAAATATAAAATCAAACAGTGACGATAGCATCTTTATTTTTCTTTAAATAGAGGGTTTTCACCGATAACGTGAAAGGGTGAATTTGTAAAGAATAAATAATGCAAGTAAACAACATAATTAGAGCTACAAATTTATTAGCGTGAGAAATAAGCAGAAAAGTAAAAAATACGCTTTTTTGTTGATAAAAATAATAACGTATTTGACCAAGTAATATTACTGAATAGAGAGCTATATACGATAATAACCCTTCTTAAATTTACAATCAGTAATTACGAAAATGTACAGAAATAATCGTCAATGTAGTCATATATGAAACGTAAGACATTTGAAATGATTTACCATTAAAATAAAAAATCAACAGAAATATTTGCCAAACTAATTGACGTACGTATGTAAAACGTCAGAAATATAGAATCAAGTATGGTTTTGAGTTATATCAGCTTGCTTGAAAACATATAGAAACTTTGGAATAAGTTATAAATAATACCTTCATAACTGTTGATTTAGTAAACTGAACTGGAAAATCAAGAATTAATTATTAATGAAAAATTGACAGGATGATATCCTTTATAGTTGATGAGTTATTGGGATAGGAGCACTTTGAATGTGATTAATAGAAATTAAACAAAACGTATTAAACCTAGATTTCCGTGAGCTTGAAACGCAGAAAGAAAATACTGGCGTACAAACGATCCTGAAACCTGTATGGGCTTACGGGCTTAAAGTGTGGGGTTGTGATAAACAATCATCTGTGAGTATTTTACAAAGGTTCCTGTCCAAAGTACAAAGGTCAATCACGGGCGCTTCCTGGCACTCTCACATATCTCCATAATAGCTGGGATAGCTATATGGGAGAACGTATAGCTCACTTTCTTTAATCCATTATTTTGGAGCAGTTTATATAAAGTTAGTTTGTTGTAATGGAAGGAATGGAAATACATTTTAAATTTTAGCTTTGGATAAAGGTGTAAAAACTTCAGGAAGGGATTTTCCCCGGCCATAAATAGCTTAAAAACAACAGGTAGCTGACTCACGGTTCCAGGAAATCCCTACGAATATAACGCTAGATAGCCAATAAAGAAGGCTGTTTACTAGTTAGGAAGATATCTACTAATATAAGGGTAGTTTTGTAAAAAGAGAGGGGATGTAACGAGGTTGGAGAAGATAGCAGAGGGAGACACTTTATGTTTGACTTCCGAGGCGGAGAGACTTTGATGTTTGACTACGGAGGCGGTGATCACATTTTGTTGAGGACGGCCGCCAGCCTCAGAAAGGGCCAACACGTGACGAACACCGCTGTAATTATTGAGACAGTGAATCTACCTCAAACGGTAAGCCGTTGAGGTTTCTCTTCTGGGGTGTTTGCATTTAAATGTTAGGGTATTTCAAGTTCTACTTAAATCCGGGGAACCTGAGGTGTAGTTCATTGTTCCAGCAAGTCAAATTTCTTTTATATTTTCTTTCAAACTCCTGATAAATTTTTATTCTTTTGAAATTGTAGTTGGTGTTTTATATTTTAAAATCAGTAAGAACTGCTACAAACGGAAAAGTGAAACTGGGAATTTTAGGAAAGGAAATAGGAATGAATTAGTGTTTGTGAATGCATTGGCAGTCATGCTCAAAATTGAAAATGTATGTACAACACAACACTTGAGGTTTAAAGATAAGTTTTAACGAAGAGGAAGAATATGGAACCTGAAAGGGCCAACCGTCTTGGCCGAGCGACGAAGAGCTACTCTGCCGATTTTCGAGGAGGGGAAATTCCTTCAATATATCGAACTCAAAGTGGGGATCCAATATTAATTAAGAAATGACCGCCAAAATATAAAACATATTGTCAGGATTTTCTGTCGTCTTGCATTCGCATGCCAGAGGAATTATGTAAGAATTGCAACTTTTCTCACAAAATTTAATTAGAGGTTTAATTAGAGGCAAATCCACCAACACGGCTTCGTACAAAGTATTCATGACGCACTCGACGAAAGACTTAAAGTAGCTGGAATTTTTTCTGACCTTTCCAAAGCATTTGATTTAATAGATCATGACATTTTACTCTGAAAATTAGATTTCTATGGAATCAGGGGAGTTCCCCTTTCTTTACTGCGATCTTACTTGCAAAATAGGCGCCAAAAAGTTGCGATTGTAAACTCGGATGAAAATGAGCATCTGTCAGAATGGGAAAAGGTTACCTGCGGTGTCCCTCAGGGCTCAATTTTGGGACCCTTACTTTTCATCATTTACATTTACGATCGACCAAATTATTTAGATCTCTTAAAATCAGTCCTTTACGCTGATGACACAAATTTGGTAATCACGGACAGCGACTCGGAAACGTTGCGTGAGAAAGTAGAGGTTGCGATGAGCTGTTTCAATTTGTCGTTCACTGCAAACAAATTTTCCCTTAATCTAGAGAAAACTAAAACCGTTACCTTTACTTCGAACAAAAACAGTTTAGTTTCTAATTCGGAGAACATTTCGGAGCACGCACCTTTACTTGGTCTGTGGATTGGCAATAAATTGAAATGGAATCACCATATAAATAAACTCTCGGGAAAACTTTGCTAAATTTGCTTCACATTAAGAGTGTTAGCTTGGGAAAGTCATATATCTACATCTAAAATGGCATATCATGGGATTTTAACATTGCCTTGTACGTATATTCTATAAATTTTATAGTTTGTCTGCAGGAACATCAATTTTTTATGCCCTAAACGGAGCAAATCATTAATACAACATTAGAAATCGCTCTCAACTCCGCATATAAAAACATCGCCTAAGACTTTTTGAATAAAGGATTCGTTATTCTGGGTTAAATTTATTCAATAGTCTTCCGGAAGAAATAAATACTTTAAGTATACAAAATTTATTTATAAAGAGTTGTAAATCTCTGTTAATTAATGTAGCACATATTTTTATAAAAAAAATTTAATAAAATAGTTAAGCTATTATTTTACGATTATAATCTTGTAGAATTTAAATGCAAACTTATTTTCTTTTTCATGTTCGACGGAAATCGATGTAAGATTTTCTACTGGAAACTCAGCGAATGGAAATTGAAGATCAATTAATACACTTATTTTTTCTTTAATTACTAATTACTGTCATATTAATATCTTTAACGCAGTTTTGAATCATATATTTTTTTGGTAAAGCACAATGGTGGTTTTTTAAACTGTGTATTTGTAATAATAATTATTTTCATGTAATCTTATATCGTGACGTTTCCCATTTCCTCGATGAGGACTAATGGAATGAATAATAAATCTAAATCTGAGGATACACCGCATGCGATTTCAGACGAGGTAAGGCTTCATCCGGTGTAGTATTTTACTCATCCTCGCCGAAAAAATACAAATTTACATTAAAAATTTACTAATGATCTTAAAATATCAGTACAGTACTTCAGTTCAACGCAATGACCTCAACAAGCAAATTACTAATTATTAAAATAAACCTGTAGATGAGCTATACTCTGGTCCTACTACCCGGAGACTAAAATCAATCATAGTCAACCTTTATCTTTGAAAAAAATAAATGTGAAATAATGTAAGAAGGGAGAAACATCGATGGTTGTTCCCCCTAACACGTTTATTCTACCTTACAGCAAACTTTCTTAATATTCCATACAGATGTAGATTGTAATTTTATAATTAAATTAAATTACATCAAGAAGGAAGTACATAATAATATGCTACGCAGAAGCTGACAGTTGACGGAGGCAAAGTAAGAGCCATCAAGAGAAAACGAGAGTTGACAGGCAGATAGTTATCAAGCAAGATTAACGTTTATATCTTTAAGACGTCAGTTGTCCATCATCCCTGTTTCCGGACTTTCTATAGGTCTCGTGTTGCAGCATTTTTAAGTAAAATTAAAGGTAAAATTGGTTGCCTTACTGAATGGTCTAACTTGCGTAGTTAATGGCATCGGTCAGGATCTTACATAAAAAATATTATAATTTAATGGAAATTAAACGTAAATATATACCAAATATTTTGCGTCAAAACCGTATGAAATCACTAAATGTACGTATTATACGCAACAGTAACACAACGGAGGGTTGACCAAAGAAAAGACAGAATACGTTTACCGCGAATAACCCGCAAAAACCAACAACCTCTAAACCTTCCAATAAAAAAATAATTTGAAAATTAAAAGATGACCCATAATTTGTGTGGGTTTTCCTATTAGATCGTGTGCTCAAATTCTATATGTGAAACTCTGTGTGTGTGTGTGTGGCACAGTTCAGGGTTACACAACGGCCGTCACCCCTTCACTCATGCGTACATCTTTCGTAACTATCAGACCGATGCCTCTGATGTCACAGCCAGAGAGACCACAGAACCCTTTGTTACCTCTGCGGCTGATGCAATAAGCCAATTAGTACACACGACCCTCGTCCGAGCGGGACAATCCCCTAGAAACTATAATTTTCATCACACACCTATAATGACAAACAGCCCCCATCGCAATGGTGCAGAAAATGATTAGCAGTTCACATGAATATCGTGATTTTCTGAGAACTGCTGCACGTATATGTGTGGGGTAATTCCTGGTAACTGTAACAAACACATCACTTATGGAGTACGCATTTAACCAGGTTTCCAATTGCATCTAAACAAGAAACGATTTCCACTAAACTTAAGAAATAACATTTTTCTATTTAATAATTTAAATGCTTATTTATTTATTTATATTGTAATGCCAATTAATTGGGACATTAATTGTATGAACTGAAAAATTTAAATTGTTTGAGAAATCCATTATTGCGGTCCGATCGATCAAAGCGAAAATGAAACACGAGCTCACTTTACTTTGTCGGAAAGTCAAAAATGGCGTATGCGCGCTAAAACTCAGGAGAACCAAGAGTCAGTTCGCGTAAAAACATCGTCGATGTATAACTGTTAGTTGGTGACTAGGATTTAACAGAGTTAGTGGCGGGACATTACAGAGAACGGAATCATTACATCGAAACTTGCTAAAAGCAGTTTTTACGTCTGTAGCCAGCCAGAAAAGTTGCAGTTTTAAGTCCCAAATGGCAAAAAGACTAGAAAATCTACAAGCCACAGAATTCACCTAAGGCAAGCAGTCAACAGATATCTGGAGAAAAAAAGAGGATCATCCGAATTCCTGACATCCTATAAAGTTTGACTAGATTCAGTGTCAAATCTGTGTGTCTTAGAATCAGTGTAAAATCCCGCAATAATGTTTTTCGATAACGAAAGGTATGCTGGAACCAACTGGACAGATGTGAGTAACAAGTTACAAAATAATTATTTATGTAAACGTAATTAAAAGATTGAATTCAGATTTCGTTCTAGTTTAAATTGTTAAAGAGAGTTAATCTTTTTACTTTTTAATTTCGTTCTATTTTAATTGTCAAGTAATTTCTTTTCTTTTAGTCGACGTATTGTTTAGGTAAATGTGATTGGTTGTTAATAAGATTTTAAATATAATTGATGTGTCCATTATCAAACCCAGTGAAGACTCTGAGATCTATTATTTTAAATTGTATTTGTTTTGAGTTATTGCCACGACAAAATAAATAAATATCTTCTTTGTTACATTCGATCTTTTCATTTAATAAAAAGCCTTCCATTTAATTATTACATTTTTGACGCTTAACGTGAGGTAAATTCATTTTAATTGAAAATAAATTAAACGACCTATATCTTTGTTTATTACATTTTGGCTACCACATCGTGGGGCAATTTCATTTAATTAATGCCTAATTATTTGATTATTACATTTTGACGCTTAACGTGAGGTAAAAATCTTTAAATTCAAATTAAATAATTAAAACTAATTTATTTGATTATTACAATATATATAAATATATTTATAAATAAATTCCTATCCATTTTAATTTTTAGATCAATTTATTTTTAAATTATCGGTGTCATTGATAGCTTTGTGCTAAACGAAATTCTTACGCTACGTGTAATATTCATTTTCATTAGTCAATTTTTCGAAGCCCCGATATGTTACAAATAATCTGATTGCCAAATTGCTCATAATTTTCTCGAACATGCTCGAGACGACATTCAGTCTACGATGGAGTAGCGACGTAGAATGTCTTGCTTTACGGGGAGGGGGGGGGGGCATAATCAGTGATTCTGGATTTTTTCAAAACCACAAGGACCCTACAGAAAACATTGTGTAGATTACAAAATCTCTTGCTCTAATTGTAATTCTTGCTACATAGGGCAAACAAAACGTTCCCTTTATACCCATATCAAACTTCTCTTTGATAAACAATCTGTAGTATCCAAACATATCAATTCGAAACATACATTTGATTGGCAAAATACTAAGATTTTAGACATTGACACCAGGTACAATTCCAGACTCATATCAGACATGCTTCACATTAAATCAAACATCACAGCAATTAATGTACAAACAGACACTATGAAATTCAACAATTGCTACGATCCCTTATCATTACGCTAAACCTTCTACTTTCCCATTTTTGTTGCGTTTTCTTGGCTTTTGAGTTTTGGCAAGTGACAAGTGCAGTTGTGTCACTCTAGGCTCTTCTAAGTAGCTGAAAAAAGGAACAAGTATCCCAGAAACGTTGTATGGTATTTATACTATCCCTTCTTTTGCTTGTATTTGACTATCTGTCTTATTACCAGATTCTGAGGAGTCATTCCCGAACCACGATCTATCAAGACGGACAATCAACATCCAACTTCGAGGACAATAAAAAAATTGTAAGCGAAATAGTGTTTTAAATTTTTAGATTTCAGAAGTTAAAGCTATTGTTGTATAATAAATATTTGTGTTTATAATCGCATTTAAGTATGTGCGTTAAAAAACCTTGAATTTTCAATTCCATATTTTTATGTTTAAATTGCATGCGGTCGGCCACTAAGGATCTAAATGGTATTATGCCAGAGAAGAGAAACAGCTAACATTAACATTGAACTTTTTCCTTTTTATTGATTCACAAATAAACTTTAACAATAACTTATATAATTAATATTATATTATGCCATATATATTGCAACAAAACGATGCATGGAAGAACCAAACAAAAATAACATAATCCTAACTAACTCTCTGGATGCATTAAATGTAATAACGAACTGGAAGATACGGAATTGTACCGTAAATAAAATCAGAGAAAAAATTATGACTATCCTAAAAAGAAATAACAAGATAACGATAGGATGGATGCCGGCACGTAGATGAATAGAGGGAAACGAAAGGGCTGACAACAGTGCTTAGATGGAATAAAAACAAGTCCAATATGCACTAAAAACGAAGGGGACAAACCTAAACAAGAATACTGGAGGAAAAATGAAACAAATGTAAAGAGGAAGGAATTTTTCATACGGAAGTCGACAACTTCAAGGAAATATCGTATTCCGTAAATATGTCACGAAGACAGCAAGTGATTGTTGCTAGGATAAAAACTCTCCACTCTAACGTCACGCACTTCTATCTGTTTTCCGGGTCCCCGCAACCTACATGCGACTTTTACAAGGCTGCTCTGACGATCCAGCATGTCCTCTACGACTGCCCAAAGCTCGACAGGATTAGAAGATCCACAATTGAGAAGTACACAAGAAGGGAGATATGCACCTCAGTAGCGGCAATAAATAACCTGGTAAAATTTAGTAAGGAAACAGTCATTCAAGATATTATATAAATAGACAATGAATCTTAGGCTAAGAGTAATATGTCATATGAATCAAATGTAATAATTTCATGGAGTAGGTATGGACAATCGCCAATGACTAATATGTTGACGCGACTATAAACAATAAATAAAAATTATTATGGAACGTAGGTTTCCATGGTGTAGTTGCTGGATGAAGTTTTCTCGGGATTCCAATCGGGTAGAGTAGTTTAGTAAACACAACGTTTCGATGGCTTGCACCGCCATCTTCTTCAGGCACTTCACCTGATGTATTTTTGAATTCTCATGTAATAAAGTTTTTTTTAATATTTAGTAATAAAAGGCTAATCATTACAATATAAATATGATTAACGTTGAAAAATTATGGAGTCTCTGAAACTTGTGTGTCTCGTAACAGTAAAATTATTCAAATATAACCCAGGTTTTGTAAAGATTCATCCCTCATATATTCGTTAGGGTTCATTCCATTCTATACATGGAAGGAATATCAGTACCTAATAACAGATTTAATAAGTTTCATATTATATTTCAAATGTTTGCGAATTGGTGTAAGTTGAGAAGCAAATATTGTATCGTTTCTTGCATTTTGCTAATCAGAATTCACAATATTATAGCGGTGAGTATGATTGAAGCTGCTCCGTAGTTGGCTTATACGAGTTAAAAATAAACATGCCAATAAATTCTGGCATTTCGGTTAATGCGTCCCTTTCTTAAGTTTGACTAGTTGCTATAGTCCGCGCCGAGAAAGTGTAATACTAAGATCATGAAGTATTCCGCCTAAACATTGTGTTTAATTATAGGCACCCACGATGACTATTTTGTAACGGGTAGTGAGGGAATGCACAATCTGACAACAACGTCGGGCGACGGACAAAATGCGGTATACATACTTGTCTCGAGCGCGTTTTATCGGACCTAAAATAATTATAGAATTGAAAAGAAATATGAAACTTACAAACAAATTGTTCAGTTGAAATTAAAAAGTGAAACACTAAAATATTCCTACAATTTACTAAATTTAATTTAATTTCAGGGTACAACAATTATGCAATTTTCACATAGATATTTTACCAAATAAGTATATTATAATAAAATAAAAATAATAATTGGCACGACGTATCGTATCGTTCCTTTTTGGAACCTCTTCATGTGAAAATATAAATATTTTACGAATCTCAATATAATTCATTTCTTGAAAAATAAGTACATATTTAAAATTTTGTAGAGAAAACGTTTCGGCTGTCTTAAAGCGCACACGTTTAGAAATTTTTTCCACTCAATTTTCCATTAGGTATTTATATTTTAAAAAATAAGTTATTTCTGATTTGTAAAATTTTTACATTTGCACCTGTAGATATACCAAAAAGGAACGATTTGTCATGACAGATTTTATTTTAATAAATTCTGATATCTTATTTTATTAAACTATAATTCTAAGAAAATTGGCAGATTTATTCAGTCATAATTCAATAAAGTCAGGTAAATATAACTATGTAACTAATATTCTCGTTTATGCGTATAACTTTCCGATTTATACTAAATGATGGTTTGCGCAAACAATACATTCTTTTCTGTTTACCCCTTTTCAGATATTTCTGTAATCGACTTCATGCACTACGAGTATTATACGTGATCTATTTATTTCATTGAGGGCATGTCTAGCATTTTCAGTTCTAACTCCATCCCCTATTACTAATTGTCCGACGGTCTTACTACTTCAATATGTGTAACATGGAAATGAACCAGCGCTTTATAAAAGACACAAAAATAGTCTGTTTGTGAAAAATGGTGGGTTCATTGTTAAGTCATGCAAATAATTATTGTAGCTCCAGTAGAAAATAACAACAGCTGCATTTGTAGAACAATGGTGAGGGTCCGATGGCTGCAGGGCTCCGGCTGCGTCAGATGTGCCGTGGACCTGGCTGCTGCAGCGTTATGTGGCTCTCTCATACGTAATACCGTGTGTGCCATTAACGTATGTTATTCAACGCAAACAAAATTACTAGAAGACAATCAATACGGTGCAGGACACATTTAGTCCTCTTACGGCTCGGACATCTACTTCTGTTTTAACGACTGGTTGTCTTCTTTCTCGAGTTCGCTGATGAGGGACGTAAAAGTTTACAGCTTCGCTATAGAATTTTGATAATTTGTTTCGGGGCACAAAGCTAGTCAATAAAACTGCTAATTTCGTAGCTATTATGCAGCTACTTTAGAAATATGATTGTTATCTAGCAGGAAGAGAATGTAATTAACCTAACCGCGAACAAAGCAGGTCTGAAGCTCCCTTTCCTTCCGCATTGCCAATAATAAAGAGACTACTAATAGAAATAAATGACAAGACTAACTAATAATGAAAAGTATCGCTGAAATGAATATTTTTGTCAATTTCTTATTTTATATTAAATTATTTGTATTATTAAATTAATTTATATTAAGATTTTATTAAATTTTTGCCCATTATTTGTTGAGCATCGGTGACAGTTTCAATCGACCGCCAATACTAGCAATATGATAGATTTACGCGCCACGAAGAAATTCTTAAGAGGATTTAAAGTCATTTTCATTGGTCAATTTTTCATAGCCACGAAAAAAATAATCTATCTGAGTGTCTAATTCCAGAGAATCTTCGAGAGCCTGCTGGAAGTGAAAATCAGTTTGGGATAAAAATAGCGCACGGAAAATTCTCGTTCGGTGGTGAGCCACCATTTTAAATCGCGAACCGCCAAATTCTGGAGTTAAAACATCATAATAGTTCCGTTATTTTTTGAATATTGTGAAGTTAAAGAATCGGATTCTAAAATTAATTTCCAAGCCGTAGATTACATACTGAGTAAATTTTTTTATTGGATGGTTTTAAGTCGCGTCAACAAAATAGTCCTTGGCGACTGTACATGATTAAAACATTGTATAATAATTCAACATTTTCATAATCTTAGAGTAGATAGTTAATTCAAGTATGGAACTGTGGAGGGTTATATTTCTTAATCCAGTCCTGTGTCTGAGAGGAAATCGAGCAGTGAGTGAATTGCTGTAGACGATGTGCAGTTCACTCTTCTGATACGGAATGCGACAGTTTTTTTCCTCGTCATGTCGTACAGAGGGCATTCAAACAGGAGGTGTTTCATTGTAATTGCAGAGCGTACATTCAGATCGAGGTGAACTAGAAGAAAGAAAATTATGGTTTAATTTGGAGGGCAAGGTGAGATTGATTGAGATTTATTTTTTGTTGTTTTCTTGTGATGTTTCTGTCGTAGTAGCTCTCCAGTTCACTGAATAATATCCCTTCATATCTTCCAGTTCTGTCGATGGATTTTTTTTTCAAAGAAACCAGAGATAATTGCGCAGGCATCCATTTTGGTACATACAGTAGTTTCCTACTGTACCTGAGTGTGAGGGAATCCACACTATCTTTATTTTGTTGTCTCAGATTAAGTTGATTTAGTGAACTGGTGGCGAAGGACTCAATTCTAATGAGGGTGTTCTTACAGGGACTTTCCTCACAGTAATTGTTTGCCATGAGTAGTGCAAAAGTTTCATCAGTGGTTATAGATGCATCCTATATCTATTGATGTGGATCTCGAGGTATCTGCCGAGACAAATGCGCAGCCTACTCCTTCCTTTGACCTGGCGGCGGCAGTGTATATAATCCTGGGGTATTTATGATCCTTCTGGAGTGCAGTAAGTTCTTTCTCCCATTAATGATTGTTTTTAGGTTTTGTGACATTTCTGAGTAGAGAGGTGTCTATTGGGTAACAGTTGAGGGAGTAGTTGTGCCCTATTCGAGGCAGAGAAACTGAGTCAGTTACAAATATTCAAAATAAGTGTATCGCAACCGGCTCTTCCAATAATTCACAGTCTGCTCACCGTCACGGAACCAGACCCAGGAACCAGATTAACTTCGCTGTACATTAGGGGCATCAAAAATATCCATAATTCTACGTGAGATTCAGAGGAACCATCCCCTAGCCACGTGTGCACGTTCTAAGGTGTATCACCAATCCCACAAAAAATCTGTAAGCTAAAAAAGTTTCACAAGCTTTCATTTATTTCATAAATCTCCGTTCAATGCACTGTTATTTCGAAAGCTCTGTTTTGAAATCTGCAAATCTCTATCTCACACTACCCTGTTAAAATAGATTCCCACTAAAATTAATAATAAATTTAATACGGGAGAGACTATACTATTTTTGTGTAAACTTATATGTTCAAACGCTAGAAAATCTTCAAAGTTAAACTGCTGGTTCCCAATCATGTCATGTAAATTTGAGTTATAACGTTCCAAATTCATTACTTAAAGTTGTTAATTCTGTCTTAATAAATATGTCGGATTGTAAACTTTTAAAAGCTTGTTTATCTAAACACCTTGACTATATACCACGATTAAGTAATCAGCTGATTGTGTTTGGCGCATGTCTGTGTGCCTTGACGTCAGAGAACTAAAACAGTTAACTTCAAACTTTAACGTTAATATTGCACTTTATCATGTGTATTCAATCACAAATAATTTTAACCATTACTTTGATCTTATTGTATTTATTATAAAAGGTAAAATACTACATATGGCAAAATACACTTGTAAAAAATTATACAGACCTAAACTACTAAATATTCCGATTTTCTTCACAAAACTCCTACACCGGTAGAGCTTTCGTATATTTCAAAATCATTTTAGATTACCGTTGCTCTATGTCATTTATTATGAATATATAAAGACTAATTGACTACAATTGCGAATACAATTTATAGATAATTTCAGAAATATAATGTGGAGACGTTATTTTGGACATTCCATAGTTTGTGGTCCAGAATAGAGTAAAAGGGAAGGAAAGACACATTTACCTGTGTAATTTTATGGTTTTTCATATTTTCATTCAGGCTGGTTTATTTGTTTGACCACTAAATAAAGCGGAAAATATAAACCTTAACCTTCGGCTACCTTTCTCTCCCTTCAAATACCTGTTATTAAAATGGGAGCCTAATAAAAAGGTAACACAATCATTACAATACAAATTTGAGACTGAAATTGAGAGATGATTTAAGTTAGCTATCATTCATAGTGGGAAACAGAAAAACTTTCACATTATCGCCGACGTTTGCGACCGCAGAAATCATTTCGTGATGATCACAATTAACTAAATAATGTGAGTGAACCTATTTAGAACCATAGTTCGGAAAGTTCGTAATTTTTCTTGTAGTTTTACATCAGAAATTTAATCATTTGAAAACTATCTTGATTCGTTAATCAATATAATTACCGTGAGATGTTAGGTTCACTTAGAATAGAATAAAGTTATCTTTGAACTGAAAAATGTCAGGGGTTTTGAAGTAATCGAAGCTGCGTAGGTCCTGCATCGATTTACCAGAAATTTCCAGATTACTTCGCCCACAAACAGAGAAACCTTACGACTAGTTCCACCGGAAGTAACACGTGTTTCACGTGAACTTCAGACTTTCATCACGTGAGGAAATTACGAGATCGAAACATTAATTTAACATGCAAGGAATAGCTGAACTTGAACGAATGGCACACATACCATTGAAACTAAAATAATAAACACTGCGTGTACGACCATTCCATAAATTTATTATTAAAAATGATTTATATGTTTAAAACTGTTGTATTTATTATATTTTTCAGAATTTTTAACTTTTAAACTGAAAAAATTTACGTATGATTGAAAATAATAAATAAGAAAGGCAGCCGATTCAGACAAAACAGTAACAATATAAATACCAGCCAACGAAATTAATTTCGTAGTATTACTTGGAAACAAATACAAAATAAAATCAGGAATCACATCTACTTCAAAATTCAAAAAATCATAGCAATCGAATAAAAAATCTTCATATAACTAAACAATTTTTGAAATCCCATCCCAACATACTCTTTACACACTCTGACAAAGGTTCTGTCACTGTAGCCCTTGACCGTAATGAATACACAAACACTGTTAACCAAATGCTTTATGAGACTAATACTTATGAAAATTGCATACCCAACTGCATCAATGTAGTTGTCGAGGAGTTTTGTCAACTGACAAGTGCAGTTGTGTCGCGCTCTAGGCTCTTCTTCGCACCTGACGAAAGGGACAAGGATCCCAGAAACGTTGTTTGGCATTTATATTATCACTTTTTTGTCTGAATTGGCTATCTTTCTTATTTATTGTATTAACTTTTTTTACCTCATTACTATAGTGGAACTGGGGCTCGTTGTTGTCCACAGAGCTAAGCTAGACCAATGACAGTTAATAAATGTAGTTTTAAAAATTATGTTAACTAGTCTTGTAATACTGAATACGATAGATAGCCAATACAGACAAAAAAGTAATATAAATACCACACAACGTTTCTGGGATCCTTATTCCTTTCGTCAGGTGTTAAGAAGAGTCTAGAGTGACACAACTGCACTGGTCAGTTGAAAATACTCAAATGCGACGAAAACGCAACAATGGGAGAGCCGAAGGGTTACGTAACAATATGGGATCAACGACAATGGGAAAACAGAAGGTTCAGCGTAATAATAAGGGATCATAGCAATTATAGAGTTTCATAGTGTCTGTTAGTACATTAATAGCTGTGATGTTTGATTTAATATGAAGAATCTCTGAAATGAGTCTGGAATTGTACTTGGTGTCAATGTCTAAATTCTTAGCATTTTGCCAATCAAATGTATGTTTAGAATTGATGATATGTTTGGATACTACAGATTGTTTACCAATAGGAAGTTTGATATTAGACATATGATCTTTGATACGTGTATTAAGGGAACGTTTTGTTCGCCCTATGTAACAGGAATTACAATTAAAGCAGGAGATTTTGTAAACAATACAATGTTTTCTGTAGGTGTCAAGTGGGTTCTTGTGGTTTTTAATCAAGTATGAAAGGGTATTTGTGGATCTGTAAATGATGGATATTTGATATTCTTTGAATATTTTGACAAATTTGTGATGTAGAAATTTGTAATAAGAGAGTAAGAGAAAAAATTTTGTTTGAGGTGTTTGGGGACGATTGACAGTAGGATGTTGGATTTGGTTCAGTTTGCATTTTATGTGTTTAATAATAAAATTTACAGGGTACTCATTGTAGATTAAAATGTTTCGGACAATATTCAAGTTTTGTTGATGGATCTTGGAGTTAGAAAGTAAAATAGCTCTGTCTACAATATTGTATACCATTGCTCTCTTTTGTTTTGGAGGATGATCAGAAAGATAATGGAGAACACGTTTAAAGCATGTAGGTTTTCTGTACCAATTGTGTGAGAATGGAAGTATTGTGAATGAATACGGTGACATCAAGGAAATTAATGGTTAGATTCAAGTTCATGGGTGAATTGTGAAATTTACCTGTAATAAGTACGAAAATCAAAAATTCTTTTGTGAAGGAAAACACATATACACAATCTATGAATCTCTTTGTGTATGTGAACGACGATCCCAAATTTGGTGATATATCATCACCTAACGCCACTCATTGCGCCCGAACTTCACTGAAGTCTCGCCTTCTCCACAACCTCGGCTCACTGAACATTATATTGTACATAATTACCCTGAGATGCTACGTTCACATATCTCTTAGAATACACCAAAGTTACCGTTGGACTGAAAAATGCCCTATCTTCCGATAAGTCACTGAAAATTATTTGTACATTTCCAAAAGTAAGTACAGTCTTAGACTTGAAATAAATGTCTTTTATGACTTGTAAATATAAATTAATAACTTTTTTGAATTTCATTTAACTGCTTGTTTTTTTAAAAAATTCAAATATAACAGTTCTTTCCACACTAACCCGATCTTACCCGATCACTAACTCGATTATACGAGCCACGCAGCACAAAGTATTCAATCAATAAAAGAAACGTAATTTGTTAAAAGAAATCATATAGACAACCCGATTGTATACCTTTATTGCAAACTTCAAGGTAAAATTTAAGGCTGAAATTAAATATTTTCAAACCCGTTTTAAATATTTAGTTTATTGTCACATCAACCGACATGGTTATTAGTGACCACGATTCACATTACAAAATTACTACTACATTTTTTTTTACATTGTGGTTTCATTATTTACAGGATGTTGGCTGCGTCTTAGGTACAATATGGTTTACATTCTTTAATATTACAGATTGTATAGGAAAATCTGGTATGGCTAAATTAGATGGCATCAATAACGTTTAGGTCCCTAAGATAGTCCATGATTGGGTTAATATATTGAGGTTCGTTGAGGCTTTCCTTGTAGCTGTCTTTTTTGTAGCGTGTACTCGCACTCGTTGGTTATGTGTCGGGTGGAAATTTTGGAGTTGCATTTGTCACATACAGCAGGGTTGGTTTTGGTCATTAGGTGACCGTGAGATAGTCTAGAATGACCAATTCTTAGACGGGTGAATATGATTTGAACACGTCTGTTTAAATTGTACTGATGAGGTTGGGTTTCGTATACACTGTCCCTTATTTCGTGAAGTTTTGTCTGTTTATTAACCCATTCGTTGTTCCAGTTTTTCTTTAATTTGGCTTTTACAGCTTTGATTATGTTCTTGTGGGACACTGGCAGGGTAGACGAATTTTGGCTGGATATTGCGCATTTAGCCGCGGCATCGGCTGCTTCATTTCCTGCGATTCTGACATGGGAGGGGATTCATATGTATGACAGTTGTTTACCTGATGTTATTATTTTGGAGTTTTGGGCTATGATACCAAGCGTAATGGGTTCCTTACTACATTTGTTTTTTATTGATTCGATTACACTTATTGAGTCCGTGAAGATAGCGAACTGGGATTTGTTAGAGTTCTCGGTGTCGTTTAGGGCTGTTGTAATTGCATAAGATTCACAGTAAAAACTCGAAGCCATATCATGAAGTTTATATGTTTTTGTGGATCCCTCGAATATGTTTAAAATAAAAATGTTAGCACATGCAGCACCATTAGCTGTCTTAGATCCGTCGGTGTATATATGTATGTAGCCTTTATAAGTTGTAAGTATTTCACGGAAAAGCGTTTTATATATATCTGGGCTGGTGTTATTTTTTTCATATTTGGTTAGGGTCAGGTCAATATTAGGGGGTTTTAGTGTTTCTAGGGGTTCGTCGAGAGAACAAATTTGAAGGACGTCGGGAGGATTAAGGATTGTTTTCGAGAGTATGCTTTGAATCCGGAGAGATAGAAACCCGTTTTAATTTAACTAAATAAAACCAATAATAATAATATTTTCCATCAATGGTAATTGAAATTATTGTAATATATTTCTGTTTTATGCTTAATTCTTGAGGAATACTTTTACTGCTTTATTTAATTTTTATTAATTATTTTTCTATTTTTACAGGATACTTTTATGATTAACAGATTTTAATACCTTGATATTTCATGCAAGAAAATAATTGAAATAATATGTCACGAGACTTTTGCAACTGGGCTTTTATATTATATGGTATTGTCAAAGCGTAATCTTATAAGGGAAAGCAAGTCCTAGCCTCACCAGACGACATTCGAACACGTAGTTAGGTGCGACGTAACTCTGAGGATTCTCTATTTGGCGTGCGACTGCGTTGCGATACGTTCCAGGAATTTCGTGCAACTGATTCTCACGCCACCTGTTAAACGCTTACACTTACGGTCCCGATGCTCAGATTTTGGGTGCCAAGGCCTCCGCGATACGGTTGGAAAGGAAGATTGCTTTCACGTTGTGTCCAAATTTTACGGCTGGATCTTACAATTTCGGCACCTCTCCAACCGGTTCGCCAGTAGTTTAATAGCGGCCATTACTCGAACGCATAACCTTGGTAATTGAGATGCATGATTAACAAATTATGGCTGACATGAAGGAAAAAGGATAAATATTTATTAGTAGTGAGTCTATTAGTAAATTACAGTGTGCCTGCTGCGAAGGCGACTATTATGCTTAATTAAGAATCTGTTATCCAATTATTATGCTGTTAGTACTGAGACTTCATATTTCACTTCTCATGAGTAACAAGATTTACAATGTACACTTCACTCTTTTTTCAGTGCTTAGCAAATATGTTTGGAAAATGTTTTCTACCTACTCGCTGAAGTTCTAGTACTCTATAGAGATCTGTAAAGTATACCTGAAAAATCATAAAAATAAATGTAACATTTTCTTGTGATATTTTTAGAATTGGCTTCTTATCTTAGCGTTTCTTAAGCGTCCTCCATTACCCATCTCTACTCCGGCTGATATGACCGTTATTGAAGAACGATGCCAGTAGTCCCTTTCAAATTGATACGTGTTTTTAACCCGCATAAGTTTCTCTGTATACGTGTGTTTTACAGAAAATAGGACAGCTTCGATGAAAACAAAATTCAATGAAAAATTATCCATTCAAATATTATCCAGTCTCAAACATTTATTCATTATACATTATTTAGGCTGCGACACTACACGTGCATTCCTACAGATTCCGGTTTTCGTATTTCAGGTTGAATTAGTGGCGGCTGTTGCCATAATTGCAAATAATTTTTTTTAATACGTTCCTTGAATAATCCACAAGGTTTATAGATGTTATAATGGCCCAATATGCTGAAAGCTCAAAAATATATAATGAATAAATTTTTTACACTGTTTCTTGTTTATATGTGTATGGAATGTTATCTCACTCTTTATAGTTATATTTAATTTACAAATAATATGAAAATTAACTAAATACATATAAGAAATTCCCTGAAATATTATCCTGAAAGGTAACACCTAAGTTCAAGTTCAAAGTCACTGTCCTTTATATTTGAAATGAATATATTTCACAAGCTAATAGTTAAAACCTTTCATCGCTCAAGAATCTCTTGGGTGAGCGCTTGTTCCAATCGTTCACCGATCTATATAATAGTTGGTATTACGTTTCTCTGATCTTTTGTCTTTCCTTCATTTTTGGTTCATTATCACCTCTCCTAATACAGACTATTTTTAATACATAGTCTGACTCGACTGTAGAAGCTAGATGATATGTTTTAGGACTCCAATCATTTCTGACCTTATGCCTTACCGTTACGTCTGATATATAGATTTTAGCAATTCCATTTGTCCTCGCTTGAGGTAATAGGAATCGACATTAATGAAATTACAAACAGGTACTAGAAATGCAGATATATAAAATAATTTATACAGTAAAATTATTACAAACTAATTAATAGCTTTAATTATTATTTAATAACGATGGATCACTGAAAACGGACTTAATATTAATTAGAGTACAGTTCAGAATTTACACGGTATGCTTACAATTCATATGAATAAATAATATTTATATTTAAAGAAAAATGTGTTACGATTCACAGAAATATAAATATTCAGAGCAGCACAGAGACACAAATACACAAACGACGGACTTCTCGGAGTCGAGCGGTGAGAAATCTGATCATCCATGGATGAGATTTCACGCGTGATCTCCAAGAGGTCATGACTGAAGATGATGATTTTTTGGATTAATACAAGGCTATGTATTGCGATATCAGTGATGGATCATAATAAGGAATCTAGTAAACTCAAGGACTTTCATGGTTATTTAGCAAGATCAGTTTCAGTCTGATGGAGTGGATGGCTGATCCATTTACATGATAATTTAGTCGTAATCATAAATCCAAGAATTTTTTGTGTCATGGACATAAAAAACATGATTGAAGTATAGTTTCGTTTTTTAAAACTGCGAAATTCACTTCCGAGAATTTCCCAAATCTTCTTTGGCACTTTAAGTTGCAGGAGAAATTTATGTAAATTAAATGTGGGAAATACCATAAGTCTTACACGTTTTACGTTAACCGTTCAGTCACAGGCACTTGTTATACAATCGGTTTCGTTAATTGAGCCACCTGCAGTTGCTCATTTCAGTCCTTCTCTGGAGTCTTGACTCGGCCGATCACGTTGCGAAATGTAACCAGAGCTGTAATCAGGAATGTAATTAGCATTTTCTTTCCCACGACTCAGCAAGGATTGGCATGGGTCTGTCTGTTGCGGTCAAGAGCAGTTTTGGACGCAGGTCCAGATGCGTATCACAAGGCCAGTGGAGCGTTGCGTTACTCAAGACGAGCTTCGTTCGCAACTTTCCCTTCCGGTCACGGCTCACTTTCGCCGTCTGTGCGTGGCCTAGGAATGAACTCTCATGCGTGTTATGACACACAACTAGGCCGTCGTCTACTGGCCTTGCGTCACCCGCAGATACGCTTCGTTACCCTGCAAGTCTCTATACGTAACGCCCTCGCAGACAATACTCGAGGGTGGAGACTTGCGTACGCATGCCGCACCTGCGACGTGAGAAAACGGCGGCAACACTTCCTACCACTGCCTGTCTTCAACCTGATTCAGAAGTGGAATTTCTCCCAAGGATAGCCCAGTGTCAAGATGAATTAAATGTTTTTAATATTAGCACATCAACGTCATCAAAGTCCCTAAACACCTGTTCAATGCCTACGCTGTATTTACAATTTCCCGTGGCAACTAGACGAGAAGATCGTGTATATAAAATACTGCTTTTGAATTAGTAACTTGTCCTTTTAACTAATATTGGATATGAATATATGAAAATTAACCGTTTTCCGTTTTCCAACATGTTTATTCATTTTAGATTCTGCTTCCACATATTGCGATTTGGTTTAAAACGAGATCATATATTAGTTTAAAATTTTAAAATTACATATAAATAAAGCTCTGATAATTGGCAATAAAGTTAAATTACTTATTTCTCATTAGTTTCGGGTGTTATGTAATTATATATTTTATGATACTTAAATCTCAAATCTTTAATTATTTACTAATACGTATTGAATTTTTTTATTAGAACTGTAAATATTATTATACACTTAGTATAGGTAAATAATAATTATTTTTGTTATTATTAATATATTTCACTTATATTGGACAGGTACACTTGTGTTCCTAAATTTTAGTATTTTTATGTAAACTACTAATTACTTATAATTGTACCATCCGATTATTATATTGTAATTTTATGTATTGACGTATCCTATTCCCTCATTCGACGACTAATGGAATAAAATAAATCAAATCAAAAAACAGCCACATATCTATCAAGGGTCTTTTAAGTACTCTCCCACTTTTTATTTCCTTTCCAACTTTCATTTTACGCGTTTCAATTGTACCTTCATATTTGATACCTTTTAGAAGAGATACGAAGGGGCTACCATTGGGGATGCCTTTTCCTCTCCATTTTTAACTAAGGTTCCCACAAGCCGAGGCACCTCGGCCTATTTTGAGAGCTGTATGTTCCGGGGTCACAGACCTTGGGCATACGGTAAGAGTCGTTCGCTGTTCCCATTGGAATAGTCGGCCAGCTGCCTCCTAAACTGGTCGAGGCACGGAGAAGGGAACGCTGCATCCCCACAGCAAACTCCTCTCCCGCTATCGGAAGGGCGTGGGACAAGTACCCAATGCCCGAACTACCTGATGCAGGTTTTTCTAGGGTTTTTCCTGAATTTCTTTAGGCGAATGCCGGGTAGGATCCTTAAACCATAGCCCGGGGTCCCTAGTAACCCTTGGCTACCTTCCTCTACCCTTCCGCATCCCCCCTTTCAAATCCCTTCCTATGCTATTAAAGGGGAGTTGCCCAATGTGGATCACCCTCATGTAGCCTGTTGCCGTAAAAAAAACCTTCATATTTCTCTACCACAAAAATAACATTCCCCGTCTTATTTATCTAAAATCAAGTATCATCAAACTTCAGATGAGCCCTGTCTGGAGTCATTTCTACTCTTCCGTATTAATAAAAAAGTTTATTTGTGATTCCTTTAAGTTAACAAGTATTCGTCAATTCTTTGACAACGCTGAGAAACCCCTAATATAAACCGACTACGAGAATAGTATTGTGGAAATTCCAACAGTCTTAGTATCCAAAAATTTAATGAAGTTAATGAACGAAAAATATCGTTGGTACCTAATATTATCCAAATATGTGCTAAATGATTTACAAATTCTGACTCTTATTGTCTAAAATGAAGGAAAAACATTTGCTAAAAATGAATAATATTCCTATGAACATAAAATTTGAGTATCATTATCTTAAAGTCAAAAATTATTACAATATTTGCTGTTATTCTCTATCCATGACAAACTTTTTAAACTGCTTATTTCTATGTTTAAATTAGGAACGAATATTGTATCACAACCAATCTTACGTAAAGAAGCGCTCTTTGTAAATTATGTACGGGTCGCCAATGACCACGATGTCGACGCGACCAGAATAAACCTTAATAATAAGCAAAAAATACTGAGACACCACGTTGATATAAGACTATGCAGCTCTATAACTTTTCAATATTATAATTGAATATATTCCACAGTTTCTTTTGTTCACCTGCATCCTAAATATTACAGTAATCATGCATTATGAATTTTTTTAAAAAAACATAAAACGTGAAAAAAAATTTTAAAAAAATTTAAGGAGAACCGTAGAATTTCTCAAATGTAATTATGAGACAAAGTCTCGACCTTTTTCTGTATGGAGTATCTTCCACATTCATGTAAATTAATTACTTATAAATATCCTTTACTGGTAATTTAAGAATTTTAAGTAATGCAAAATATGAATATATATTATAATATATATTATAATTTTTCACAATTTATAGCCCAATTTATTTCACGATTTATTAGCATCATTACACAAATTGGCAGTTCCTGGTTAATAAATAACAGTGATACATATTGAAAACTAAAATATTTTCCTAAATCCGGTATTTCGAGTATAATGTTCATTGATACTTAATAATTCACGATATAATTTTGTATCTAGGGGTATCTTAAAAATTGGTACGCGTGTTCCTGCGAATACCAATTCGTTTATTTGATTTCTTGAAAAATTTTAATTTTATGTGACATCAGGATCTTTTACTTAACCCTAAATGATTAATCCCCATTTAAAAATCACTTCGTGAAATTTAGTGTTAAACACAATCATGTGTGTATATATACAGGCTATATAGGGTAATCCATGACATGGCCACTCCCCTCTTATAGCAACTGATAAGAGGGATGCGGCAAGCCAGTCAACGTCTTGGAGAGATGCAGGGAAACCCCTACGAAAACCTGCATCAAGTAGGTCGGGTTGGTACTTGTCCCACGCTCTTCCGATGACGGGAGTGGGGTTTGCTATTCGGACGCAGCATTTCTCTTTTCCGTGCCTAGACCAATTTAGGTGGCAACTGGCCGACTATTCCAATTGGAACAGCGGGCAACTCGTACCATATGCCCAACAAAGTCTGCGACCGCAGAACAAAGACCTCTGAAAACTGTCCGAGGTGCCTCGGCTTGTCTTAACCGTAGGTCAAAACCAGAGAGTGAAGAAGACATCCCCAGATTTCGCCCTCTCCGTCTCTCCAGGAAGGTTCAACTGCGAGATTATTTTAAAAAATTCGCGTATGAGAACGGTCATCTCACAAATTTCTCGTACCGTTGCAAAAGTAGTTTCAAGGGCAGAAATGATTGAACATTTTTGTATCGAAACCAGATTATATATAATATTCATATTATACTTTACTGTTATGCTGAATAATAAGCAAATTCGTATTGAACGAACGCAATAGGCAGAGTCATATTATAAGTCAATCCCTTTCATTGAATATAATAGAAGTAGATACATTTCATGAGACGTCGCAGCAGCCTATATTCACGACAGTACTTAAAATGCATGTAGTTCAGTAAGCGTTAAAACTGGGTCAACCGAGTAGACGCTGAAAATAAAATAAATCATCTCAGGCGCTATGAGCAGATTGTGCAATTCATTCGCTACACGCTGAGACGGCTCCTGCTTCTTACTCACTGCAAAAAATATATCTCATAACGTCTATTGCTATATATTGCGCAACGTTTCTGAAATTGGAATCTTTTCATTTTAGACTATTCTGAAAACAGTTAATTACGTATAATTAGGCATTAACGTACTTCAAATTGGCATTTAAGTTCAATAATATCAGTAACTGCTTATTCTATAACTAATTACAATTCCTCATAGCTTAATGGAGATCTAATTTACTTGGAAGTTTATTTAGGTTTGGTTTTATAGTCTAGATCTTTATACTCGGCCAATCATTTAAAAGTCAACAATTTTCTTTTATTTATAAGCTTTTTCATTGTTTCATTATTTGACTCTATTATTTGTTTCACATAAAATTCTTGCAGTGTTTTATTTTTGCTCGAATTATTACAAATTACCACTGTTTTCCCAATAAATATGTAAATAATTGAACAAATAACTGAAGACAGAAGGCTTTTCGGAAACAGCGACATTTCGAGGTCCTGGTAGAAGATGGCAGTCCTATCTGACGAAACGTCGCTGCTTAGCGAGATAATCCCTACATGCTTCTGATTTTAAAAACAGTTGTAGTACACTGAAAACAAAGCTACTCAAACTTGTCTGATGCTATGCATCTAGTTAGAGTTTATGTTAAATAACAAAATTTTCAATAGAATATTGATAAGAAAATAATAATTTTTTAATTTTAAATTAGTAATATAGGCTCGAAAGGGATAAATATTTTCGAGGATACTGGAATAAGAGGAAAATTACTGCGCGGGAAAGTAATATTGAAGAAACTTTTCACAGACATTTCAATTAACGAAGACAATGAAAAGACATGCTGCGTCCCCAAAGCAAACTCCTCTCCCGCTATTGGAAGGGCGTGGGACAAGTACCCAATGCCCGACCTACCTGATGCAGGTTTTTCTAGGGTTTTCCCTGCATTTCTTTAGGCGAATGCCAGGTAGGATCCTTAAAATATAGCCCGGGGGCCCTAGTTAACCCTTGGCTACCTTCCTCTACCCTTCCGCATCCCCCCTTTCAAATCCCTTCCTATGCTATTAAAGGGGAGTTGCCCAAAGTCGATTACCCTCATCTAGCCTGTTGCCCTAAAAAAAAACATTTAAGCCAACACTAAACACAAATCTCAAAGACCGTCCTCGATTTCCGACAAAAGTCTCCCGTTGGAACTTAGGTTTGTGTTATAAATTACACTACAACTTGCATTCTATTTTTCTCGTTCGGACGTCTTGCTTTTAGTCGTGAGCTCTTCTCATAGCATTTAACACATCCATAGAGTGTGTGAAACACACAATAGCAATTTAACCTTGGACCCCATCTTAATTTATCTTATCAGAATATATAAGCGCTTTGAAAACAAAATTCTTCTGAAAAAGTCCTCTCGGGTTTCTGACCGAGTAAACAATTTTATTTGCGACGTTTCGATGAGGTTCACTGCCAACGCCTTCTCTACACCGAGAAAGACTACATTCTTTATAATTATTCTGCTTATTAAAAATGTATGAACTCAGCCAAATTTGTGAAATGCAATTTATTAACAAAAAAATTAAAATTCACAACGGTTTAGTCCTCAGGTTAAGACTTCGTCAGTTATGGTTTAATTCTAAACATCAAATAAAAATTATTTATTTTAAACAAGTGTTATCCAAAATTTTTTAGGTATAAAAATGAACGAATTTCATAATTTCAAAATTGATGACTTTAAAAGAATTATGCTTAGAAAAATGAATTTATTAATGCAAAATTAAACAACGTTTCGTCGCTTATTTTGCGACCTCATCAGGTCCAAGTTTACAAAAATTTTTGATAGACAGGTTATTCTCTGTGTCATTTCAGCAGTCAGCAGAGAATGACCTGTGTATCAAATTTATTTTGAACTTGAACCTGATGAGGTCACAAATAAGCGACGAAACGTTGTTTAAATTTACATTAATATATTAATTTTTCTGACTTAAAATTGGCTGATGTTTTTTAATTTTCTAGTTTTCTCAATAAGTAGAATATATATATGTGTGTGTGTGTGTGTGAAAAATTATGAGTATTAAAGAATAGATATAATGTAACAAATTCATTAATAACTTTAAATGTATTAGTTACATTATGTATATTCTTTAATACTCATAATTTTTCATATTTACGAAGAAACATACATTTTTGGTAGTGTATCGAATACCTCGTGCCGCCAATTTTAGACTTTTCCTTTCGTCCTCGCAGCTTTTCCTAAAGCAATATTTTGCAGAATAAAAACATTCCACGCAAACAACTACAAACAACGTGGATATATAGAATATATGTTTAATGAATAGAGATACATTTGTGGAGTTAATGTTAAGCGAATATTTAAAATTAGATAAGTTATAAGGAATACGCTAGTATTATTATTATCAAACTGTTTTAAAATGTTTGCCGACCTTGTAGTTGGACTAATTTATATATCTGCAAAGGCAAGAAACGGCAGTGTAAATTATTGATAACAAAGTATCCCGGATGATCTGCAAGCATCACTTTAAATTACAACGATTACAAAAGTTCCGTATATTTTCCTCGTATTACAAAGTAAAATATGAATGTAAGAGTTAGATATCATTTTATCTGTGATTTGATTAAAATTAGTCATTATAGTTGAAGAAACTGTAATAATGTCAGCAAGAGCGAAAGTAAACTAATTCAGGGAAGTGTGAATGTCGCAATTAGTTGAGAGGGCGTGTCCATGAATTGGGGCATTTTGGTTGTCGTTACCATGAGCCACTTTGTCACATCATGACGGTGGGCGAGCAACAGAATCCTAATGAAGGGCAACTTAGACTTCACGTGCGTCTGCTATCAATACCTACGAAAAATGTAGAAACGTGGAAATTAAAAGTTCGAAATCACACAACTGCCCTCATAAAACAAATAGTAATTTAATATTAATATTTTAATTTTCTCACGTTGCTATACTTGCAATTGTTTATAATATGCTATCAAATTTCAATAATTATATTTGGTCATATAAATAAAATTTGACACATCCAAACAAATAAATCAACTGTAAATTTTAATCTTTTTAATATATTTTAAATCGCAAAGAATTTCCATCTGAGAGCTTCTAACAATAAAAGAAACAACACATTAAATTTTAGGAGACAATATTTTTTTCCGTACTTTCCAAATTCATTCCAAAAAAACCGTCCTTATAATTGGAACAGACTTAACTCTATGTACTTTCCAAATATCATACATAAAGAACAACTGAAGTTAAATGTTACATATGCTATATTTATTAATAAATTGTACACTACATTCTTAAACAGTCAACTGTGAAATTAGTTTTCTGGATTAAAAAATTCAGGGGAAAAAATAAGTGTCTTGTAATAAAAATGTTATAACAATTTTGTCAATTTATTCTCTGCTTCCTGTTAATAACAAATTTTATTTTCAACATTTGGGACGACTGATTTAAATTTAATTTCTCTTATTTCACTAGAGGAAAATGCAAAACTTTATTCAGTAAGTTCCGTTTGAATTTATTTGAATTTAATATTATCTTTCTCAATAAACAATATTTAAACATTGGGTCTATTCCGTTATTCGTATTTATTTACAAAATAAAATTTGATTTGAAATACGGACAGTTAATTTAACAGTGGCTTTAAACGTATTAAGTTAGGCAGACCATTATTAATATCTGGCTAAATACATTTCATTCACTCATAATACGTCAACAAAAGAAATATTAAATTACAAGGCTGAGAAGAAACGGATCATATTCATATATAATACATTTGATTCCTTCTTGTACTTTTTCAATAGCGCTACTTTATTGAGTTATTGGTATTTTTTTTAACCTGTATTAAACTGTATCCAAACCTCCACCTAGCTCTCAAAAAAATATTTGTTTGTTACATTTTAATATTTTGAACTTGACATGATATGGCCAACATTGAACCACGAAATTAATAAAGGAAGTTGTTCTTTAATAAATTAAATTATTAATACCCTCTTCTTATAATAGATCCTTAGTGGAATTTCCGCCTCTTTGAAAGAGGCCTTTGGGGGATGTCAGTTGCAAGTATTTTCAAAGCGGAAATTTGAATTAGCTGCGTATATTTAACGCATTACGATCAAACTTTGAGAAAAATTAGAGGCCTCTATGAAACTTCTGAGTCTGAGGTCGACGACATTTCTAAATACATCCTATTTAGAGGAGGCGGTCCTCGGCTTAAAGAGTTGATTTCAAACTCATAACAGTAAGTTTTTGCAACACTTGGAAATACAAAGAGAAAGAAAAATATAATTATCGATTTTATTCTACAGATTTTTCGAAAATATTATAATAGTTATAAACTGCGCCGCTAAATATTTACGTTAATAAAATTTTCAATATCAGAAATGCCTGTCATAATATAAGAAAAGAATATTGCGGAAAATGTTGTTATGCAAGTAAATGGTTCCTCCTAAATTGTCATTGTTTCACAAGTAAAGGAAAACTTTAAAATCAGTTTCATTACGTACTCTAATTGGATAAATAAATATCCAAATAGTATACACTATAAAGTGCTATAAAGTGCCACACAACATTTCTGCAAATCTTGCTACTTTTGTGTACCTTTTAAACCTAAATTACATTTCACTGATAAAATATTTCGATTTATAAAAGAAAAAATTAATTCGAATTAACATGTTATAAAACGTAACTATTCAAGGAAATAATACATAAATATATGATTAATGGAATAGATCCAAACTTTAAATATTGTTTATTTAAAAAGCTAATATGAAATTCAAATGGAACTTTCTGAATGAAGTTTTGTATTAACGTCTAGTGAAATAAGAAAAATTAAATTTAAATCAGTAGTCCCAAATGTTTTAAAAAAATTGTTATTAGGGGGAGCAGAGAATAAAATGATAATATTGTTATAGGTTTCAAAGCAAGCCGAATTTCTAGACTTACTTAATTTGTATTGCCAGAATAGTAATTTCATCGGCACCTATTCATTGATAAATAATCGAATAAGACCTTTAAGAATGGTGGGTATGGAACTGAAAGCATCAGGATAATTTCTAATTAATAATCTCTGATTTGAAATTTAAATACACTCGATAATGATAAATTGCGGACATTCAATTTCATCCAAATTAGATACTCGAAAATTCAATAAATGTCATCACTGATTTTATAATCATGATATTGCGAATTATTTAAAAAAATCTTCGAATAACTGAAAAACTGATTATTAGTATATATTCTTTATTCATATCTATTATTTCAACTATATTGAAATTTGATCAAGTACCAAGCGTATTTCTATAATTTTAATTGAAACAAAGAAGCTATCAAAATTGAAACAATTTCCGAGTACTGTGCAAAATAACTGTTGAAGGCGCAACAAGTTATGAGAAGACAAATACAAAACAATTGAAAATACAAATTAGTAACCGAATTTTCATATATGACAAACCTCATTTCATTACAGATCAATTTATACGGCGTTAATGTATTAACATACGACAAGAATAGAATAAAAACGTCTATTAGCAAAATATAATTTAAACTACAAAGTTGAATTGAAAACCTTTTCATATGATAGTTTTAGAGACAGAAATGAATTTCATTTTCCCTTGTTCGTATGGAAAAGAAACAGAATAATACTGATTATCTGAAACATGAATTTTTTTAATAATGGAAATATATTGGCCTTTATTATAATAGTATAAATAAATTACTTAGTCTTAAAAATAATTAAAATTCTTATTGGATAAAAATAATAAATTAATTTCGGTTACAACAAACAAGGGAGTGGAAAATTGCCTCTAAATTTTACTAACGGACTGTACATAAAAGTATTAAAAATTATCATATCTGATGAGGTTCCAGAATTTGTGAATTTAATATTTCGTTGTAATAATCACCATATTTACTTTTCTGACTCAAGTCTATTTATGTTATGTAACTAGTAATAACTGGGTAAAAATTGTCAGTGTTTTAGTGGCTATGGGAGCTGCAAAAAAGTTTTTCTATTCAGAATCGTGACGTAGTAATTCGATAATAAAATTTTAATGTTTCTTATACAAAATTATTCCTGAGCAAGGAAAATTATGTTCTATGTTTATGTGCATTCTGATTTAATTTCTTTTAAAATAAAATAGCAATATTGAACAACACCAAGCTCTAGAATTTTTCCCTCCATGACTTTTTTGTGTTCTTTTATGATACTTCAGTAATCAATAACGCCGAATATAGATTATACAATTACCTAAAATTGAAAGCTTTGGGAATTAATTTGAAAATTTCGTTTTCTGAGGAGAGGGATAATATTTACGACATATGTCTCCACTTCATCCTATATTATAGATTTTTCTCTCAGTTAAGAAATTAATGTGAAAACCTACACATAACTAATAAAATTAAGCTTTTTAGCTAACAGCAAACTCTTCTCCCGCTATCGGAAGGGCGTGAGACAAGTACCCAATGCCCGACCGACCTGATGCAGGTTTTTCTAGGGTTTTCCCTGCATTTCGTTAGGTGAATGCCGGGTAGGATCCTTAAAATATAGCCCGGAGGCTCTAGTTAACCCTTGGCTACCTTCCTCTACCCTTCCGCAATCCCCCCTTTCAAATCCCTTCCTATGCTATTAAAGGGGAGTTTCCCAACGTGGATTACCCTCATGTAGCCTGTTGCCCTAATATATATATATATATATATATATATATATATATATATATATATATATTGAGTAACTATCGTTATTGATTATGGTATTGTGAATCACCCCTTATGAAGAGGAAATTTTCATAGATGTTTGCGTGTTGGCGAGTGCCCAGTGAAACCTATTCGATGGTAGGGGCTGCCGATTTCTCCGGTGTCCACTTGGCAGGCGGGCCACAATGGCACGAGTATAAATACTCATTGTCCACCAAGGAGCGTCAGTCACTAGCATCACTAGCAACTCGAGTCTACTCGACAGCCACAGTGAAGATGGTACGTCTTGGTTCAGTCGTTTTCAGTTCGTAAAATGGAATGAAACTTTCCATTATATAATTATTCTTAAGTGAGAAACCAACGAAATTCAGTGAATCTGCATCGTAAGACGTAGAAATTAAAATGGAATTTGTTCAGGCACATTTGTTTGATAATCAGATAATTTATCATCTTGCACGTAATATCGTTTAATTTATAGTTCAAATATGCAAAGAAGAATAAAATGCATTGTATTTTGAAATTATATTAACATAAATTAATCTAATGAAAGCGAATCACGTGAAACGAATAAATTTAGTTACAAAAGCAGATTAAGTTTTAAATCAGCGCCTTTATACATACAAACGAAAGTTTTTAGATTAATTAATTGTTTTCCGTAGTGTAGCTTCAATGTACTTAAGCTCCTGTTGGAGTCAATGAAGTGTCTGCTAATTTAACCGAGCCTAACTAATAAAAAATAATTCTTGCGTTATCTTTGAGAGTATGTATTCGGCAGAAACAGGAACGTTTAGGTTAAAAGAATGTCATTGACTTCCTAGAAATAGTCAGTACGTTTAAATAAAATCACCTACCAAAGGTTAGTAATGAAAAATCAAGCCAAAGAATTGAGCTCGCGCTAAAAATAAGAACTATTAAAATACTGTTCACATTTTTCGAATAAAATACAAAGAACTTAACAAATATAAATTATTTTATTTCTTAATATATCAATGAGGGAATGGAATAGAGTGCCAGTAAACAAACATTGAAATTTTTAGGACAATTAAAAATTCTTTAAGTGTAGATTAATAAATAGTTCCACATAAAAGTGACGATGAAATCCAGATTCATTCCTATTTTTAACGCAAATAATTGTTTTAAATGCATCCAGAGGAACATATTCAATTAAATCTGGTATTTGCCTTATTTATTTATCTTTTCATAATCTACGAAATCTAAATCTTGTAGCTGATTCAGAAACATTGTGTCTATTGTACTTTATCCAGTGATTGGTGATGCTAGATATCATACTTTGTTCACAGATCAGTTCCGTAGCCTTCGTCTTGGGTCTGCTGGCAGCAGTCCATGGAGGTGTGGTCCCCGCCGCAGCCCCCGTGGTTGCCGCCCCTCTGGCAGCAGCCCCCTTAGTCGCCGCTCCAGCGCTGGCTGCGTACGCTCATGCGATCCCCTACAACGTGCCGCCCTTCGCATCGGCAATCAACATCCAGACCCGCGCTCTTGCAGCCCCTCTGCTGGCCGCGCCCGTGGCTGCCCCTCTGGCCGCTGCTCCTCTGGCAGCCGCCCCCGTCGGCCATCTGGCTGCGTACGCCGCCGCCCCCGCAGTTGCGGCCCCTCTGTCTCTGCACCCGGCCGCCGTCGCGCGCTACCCTGCTGCTTTTATCTAAATTCCGTGGCTGTTAAAACTGTTACTGTTTCTACGTTATCGTTAAAATAAAATTGCATTACTTCAAATTATAGTCTTAATCATTGTAACGAATCCTCAAATTTTATTTTGCGCGTTCAAATTAATAACAAAGTGAAAATATGAGTAATACAACATCTCAATGGTAAGACATGAAATAGGCTGACTCATGTACAGTTATAAAAACACCCGCAAACTTCCAAAACTATCTTGGAGTGAATACTAAAATTAAAAACTAATTACATTTCACGCTAATTCATGGATCAGTCCATATCATTAATAGTAAATTAATAAACACGGACACCAGAATTATATAAAAGCGGAAATATTGGCGAGGTTTTGCTTTTTACATAACACAATCTTTGCTCCATTAAACTAAAAACCGGAGTTACATTGTAAACCAGCGAGAACAAGTTAACATAGTTTTTCAGTGCTAAAGAAACACCTACATTCACAAAGTTTAAGACGCATTACAGATCTAAACAGTGATATACGTATAATACGAGGCATGTTCAGAACGTAAGAAAATTGTGACGATAACGGGCTTTAATATTTTGTTTTTTTGAGGGTTGGTAACACGGAGTGGTAGAAACTGATCTCCTGACATAGCGAGCATCGCAGGCCCACGGTAGTATGTAAACTCACTGTGTAGTGAACAGTTGCGTGAAAGATGTCGGTAAGAAATCCAGCAAAATGCAAAATCCTGTGATCCGTTTCATATTCGCGGAAGGTGAGGATTTTCTGAACTCTATTGTGCCTGGAAATGGAATACGGCCGGCTCATTAAGTCTAAAAGACAGTCTACACAGTGGCGTCACATCTGCGAAAAAATTAAAGACCTCAATACCCGGGACAAAATCATGGCCTCAGAGTTTTGGGAGCAAAAATGCATTATTTTGGTCCAATTTCTGCTTCAAAGGAAATTTAATGCATAATGTTATTGTTGAAACCTAAAGATTCTTAAAAGAAGCATTAAAAAGAAAAGTAGGCAAATGCTGACGAGAGGAGTGTGATCGTTGCACGACAACGCCCGTCCTCACTCAGCTTTAGCCTCCAAGGTGCTCTTGGACTCATTTGATTGGGATGTTTTGAACCACACCTGACTTGGCGACTTGGTACACACGAGTGGAGTTAAATTTTCCAACTGACGAACAGGTGCAGAAAGAGGTTCTGAAATTGTGGAAGGATCTTGCGGGAAAGTTCTTCGAGGAGGGCATAAAGAAGCTTGTGTCACGGCTCACCACATTCACTGAACGGGATGGTGATTATGTGGAAAAATAGTCATCAAGTGTAACAACAAAAATATCCAGTATTTTTTTACAAATAAATTTTTTCTAAAAAAAAAAATATTAATATCTAGTGAACTTACTTTCTGAACAATTCTCGTAAATAACTAACTTCTGATAAATTTCCATAAAATATATTGCTAATTTACATAAACATAAGGTTTCCCGTTGGCTACTCACATATGAACAAGATGGCAAAAACCATTCAACATCGAGAATAGAGTGTGGGAAATTTGGAAAAAAAAGAAGGAAGTTTACAGTTTTTATAAACGTATAAGTCGAAGAGACTTTAAGAAACGAACGCGTAAATTATCATAGGTATATGATACTCCCGTCACTATGACGGTCTTAAAATTTCTATTTTTATTGTTGGAAAGCAAATTTTTTTTACATAAATAATTATGTAAATTATCTGATTAGTAATGGTTAAACATGTAACGTAATTAAAACACAACCCTATTTCGGTTTCGCCATTAGTTTTCCTTAAATTATTGGTGGTAGCTTTCGACATTTGGTATTGTTGATTATTATAACTTGTGTAAGTATAGAACTAATGCCAATAGTTTAAAAAAATAAATCAATAGAAGACTGAAATTTGGTTGCCTTTTAATTGTTCAGAAATTTTTTCCTAAAATGAAGTAAATACCGTTTAAAAAATGTCATTTCTCTTTTACAATACATAGGATTATGATATATGTGTCCAATCCTAGTTACTACTTTTAAAAATAGGACCATTTTTTAAATAACTAAAACTAAAAATATGTTTATATAGTTTGTAAATAAGGTTTTTTTCCGCTACACATATCTATATCTCTGTTTGTCACATCTTTGTATCTCCATTACTGCAAAGGTTACGTAATCAAGGAAACAATCGCCTGGACCTGTCAGGTACACGAGCGCAGAGATCTACATGGCTTTAGTCCACATCAACGAACTCAATGACCTGGACACAATATCTATTCTAAGTGGACATCAAAGTGAATCTCTTGTTTGCCTCTCTGCGCCTTTCTTCCTCAAACAAACTTTGCAAATTTCGAGATAAACAAATTAAGTTTCTCCACCTCAACCATGCATTATTGACTAAATTTTTTTCTCAAAAAAAAATCAATTTTTACATTTAATATTAACTATATACTACACCAAACAACAAAAGTGCCTTCATTAATGTTTTATATGAAACAAAAAAGCGTCTGTGAAGATAAGCTGATAGGATCATGAAGCGTATCATTTTTCTGTGAAATGGGGACGTGCTCCCTGAAATTAGTTTTACCGTAATAAAGGTCTAATTACCATTATATCCTCTCTCGCCTATAGTAACACACCCTCTGTATTTACAAATACGCCTCAAAATTTTCATTTCCTCTACTTCCATAACGTCGACAAATTAATCAAAAGAGTGCTTATAAAATTTATTCCAAGACTCATTAACATCGTAAAATTTCATTATTTTATTGTTCACAGTTTACTAAAATAAAATGAAAATATTTCTTGCTACTGGAAGAATAACAATAAAACCGTTATAAATCTACTTTGACTCCGTGTTCGGATCGACATGAGATGAATTTTCGAATGTGAAACGACAGAGCGGATTATTAAATGATATTACTCGCAAACATATTTATACACGGGTGGTTCCAACAACACTCCTAAAAATTGTTTTCATTTTGGTCCAGAACAATTAAAGGCCAGGAGGAGGAAAAATCTTTTCATTCTGAACTTTTCTCCTCGTGAAAGGAGGATCGTGCAGACTTATAACATTTTGTAAAAGGTATGGTTGTCGTGGCATATAATTCCCCTGTAACAATAAATATTAGAGAAGAAGATCGTCAAAGTTCACTAAAAATATTGTAAAAAACGTTACAATCATTGGTAAATGCCAATTGGATCAAACATACGAGCACGTAATACAATTTTTAATCTGACCAGAATTATACTTTGTGCTTTATTTAAGTTACTTGAAATTGTTACCGTTTCTCATTACCAGACAATTGATTTGTTCGCCAGAACAGCAGAAATGTTCAATTTAGTTTACGGATTTGTTTTGAATTCATCGTTATATTATTTTAATAATTTCTTCGTGAAGTCATTAAGTGTGTGACAATTTAACTATTCCTGTTTCACAAACAAAATTTTTGATTGGTCAGTATCGAATATGTGAGCATTTATTGTTTACTAAATGAAGTATTGCAGTAGCTACATTTAAAATCAATCGGTCTCTTAATAATTATTTTTTTTTAGGTAACAGGCTACATGAGGGTAATCCACATTGGGCAGCTCCCCTTTAATAGCATAGGAAGGGATTTGAAAGGGGGGATGCGGAAGGGTAGAGGAAGGTGGCCAAGGGTTACTAGGGCTCCCGGGATATATTTTAAGGATCCTACCCGGCATTCGCCTAAAGAAATGCAGGGAAAACCCTAGAAAAACCTGTATCAGGTAGGTCGGGCATTTGGTACTTATCCCACGCCCTTCCGATAGCGGGAGAGGAGTTTGCTGTGGGGACACAGCATTCCCTTCTCCGTGCCTCGACCAGTTTATGAGGCAGCTGGCCGACTATTCCAATGGGAATAGCGGACAACTCTTACCGTATGCCCAAGGTCTGTGACCCCGGAACATACACCTCTCAAAACAGGCCGAGGTGCCTCGGCTTGTGGGAACCTTAGTTCAAAAAAGGAGAGGAAAAGGCATCCCCAAAGGTAGTCCCTTCGTATCTCTCCTACAAGGTTCGACCTACGAGAGAATATCCCTCGCAGGTTACCTGCGAGAGAATCCTATGGGCAACGTTTGCTGGATGTTGAGTAGTTCGATAGCTAGTTTAGCTGTGAGATACGCCTATAATATTTTATCTTCGACGTTATTCTTCTTTTTTTACATTCTCTGAACATATAATAGAATAATTTAATATTTCCTGATATATCGCGACATCACATAATATTTACTTCTCAGTTGTACTCTCCTTAGAACACTACAATGTTTAGCTAAATAATAATTCACAGTAAACCACTGGATTTATTTAACTAAATTAACAGTTCTTCCACAGTGGGGTCTAATTATCACTATTATTATTCAAATAAATTAAGTATACAGTTAATTTATCTGAATATACCGAACTGATTCCAATTACACACAACGTGTGACATTAAGCAATGGAAAATAAGAAAAAATAAATTCAATTATTATTAGATTAGAAGAATAATAAAAATGAAGACACTTAATGTATATGATTACAAAATTATATATAAATAGGCGAATGCCAGTCCTTATACTATATAGAAAAGGCTTATTGCTCCTGAAAAGGATTAACAATATTGTATTGACCTATGGATGACACTGGAATTTAATAATTTAATGAGTATAGCTGCTGCACGCATTGCCTAGTGATCACAAAATATTAAAAATTAAATAATTAATAATTTTACTTCTTTTTTGAAAAAAACTATCTATACTGACAGTATATTTTTAAAAAATTATCTTAAAATAACAACAACGTTTTGGTACATATTTGTACTTTATTAAGGTTATAACTACGGAGATATTACGTAAATTTTTAAGGCTAAAAATTTACGATTTTACAATAATACATTTTTGAGACTGTTTTATCACATAACAATGTCAATAAACAACTGAAAATACACATTTTTTCTTCTCCAAGAATTAAAAAACGTATTCATATATTTTAATTTTACTTTACTGAGTCATTAATAACCTTAGACGTTGATACTCCGGTAAATAAATAAATATAAAAAACATTTTACTTGATTTCAGAATCAATCAACAACTTTGCTTTAAGGTTTAAGTGTTAAGACCCGAAAGACAAATAGAAAACCAATGGATTTTTTCTGTACCAAGTAATGGAGGGCGAAAATTAAGAGGAAACAACAATACGTTATTTCATCATCACAAATTCATTGAAAAGCAAATTCAAATTACACTAACAGTTAGGTTGAGAAAAGAATGAATAATAAATAAAATGTTACAATTAATTAAAATTGTAACATTTTGTGAAATAAGTTTCCAATTGATTATATGCACATAAATTGTGAGACCATGTCTACTTTAAAAATTGTTATTAGTGAAATTAATTGCTGACTTCGTGTAATTTATTATTTTAATATATTACGTCTGTTACTTTACATTAAATCAAGCATTCAGATTAGTATATTTCTACATTTCTAAGTAAGTCTGAAAATTCTTGTTTACTAAATAAATAATAAATTGGCTAATTTGTCAGAAAAAAATTATTTTTCATATAAAACAAAAATTAATTAGAACATTACCATATTTCGTCCTCAATTTTGGGTCCTCATCGGGTCAAAGACTTAAAATAGCAAAATTTATACCATGCATTTGAAATGTAAAATTGGCAATAACATATTTAACTGATTTATTAAGTAACACCGTTAAATAATTTGTTTTTAACTATGTTATTGCCAATTTTGCATTACTTATTTATTGTATAAATTTTGCTTATTTAGGTCTATTACCTGATGAAGTCCCAAAATTGTGGACTATAATACGTCGTAATTATTTTTTATTTTAGATGAATAATCCACATTTTTCACAAATTGACGGTTTTTCTGTTTATTCATTTCTAGGTTTAATTTGGGAATTACACTTCTTCTAAATATTATAATATATTATAAATGAAATCCATCGTGAAGATCTCTGGAGAGATAGAAATTATATTTAACGGTTCATTTATACCCGCGTTACTTATATGACACGTTTATTCTATAAAAGTATAACCATAAAACTTCATTGTACGCAGATTGTTGAAATATGAAAACTCATTCGATTTTCTTAAATAATTCTACAGTCACGGTTCGTATGCAGGACGTTTTCTTTTTTTTTTAGTATTTATTTGCTACTTTACTTACTAGACTGTGAGTCAATAATTAAATTATTCCTGTTGATTCCCATATGATTATTTTGTGCGTGCTGCCTTCTCGATTGCCAAGAGTGATGGCACCTTGCTCGTATTTTGGCACCTTCGGAGCGTGGTGAAAACGCCAGGGGACGATCCCTATTCAAAGCACGCGCGTCAGACCTGCTATAAAACCCCGTGGTCGCCTCTGTAGGCATCACTCGCTGTACACCACCTCCAGCAAACTCAACAATGGCATACACCTTGGTGAGTACCGTCAACAACACACTTTATGGACGGAGGCAGTGCCGCTTAAACATAACAAAGACATTCCATTATATAATGATCTTTTGAAAAACGAGTAGTTCACATCAAATACATAGAAGGAAATCATATTAAGCTAACAATATGCAGCTCAGAAGAGACGGAATTTATTAAAATATATTTTAATGAGTAAAGATATTTGCATACTTAGCGAATTATCAACCGTGAACATTCAAGAATATTAGACAAAATATGCCTTTCAGACAAGACAACAAAGTTGACACCTATATAGAATTATAGCCGGATATGGACTTTTAAATAATTTCCATTAAAGATAATAAAATTTAATTGTGCCTATTAATAAACGACGTGGACACCTACAGAGAAAATTCATAATTATTATTTACAATTATTTAATACAGAAAATTATTAATCACCAGACCAGCCTATGCTTATGTTATAAAAAATGATCTTAGAGGGAAATTTTTGTAGTGACTCTCGTTTAATTACACCATTTGAAAGTGTCAAAGGATTTTGTTTCTGTAATATAACAAGCAAATTTAATAAATTCACAGAGAAAAAATCTACAAGTCTCGATTCGTATTTTCTACGGCAGTCAAGCTCCTATCATTTCACCCTAAAACTACATCAACACATCTTAAAATATAGAGATATTTTAAAGGCTATTTTCTAACTAAAGAGCTAAACAAACCGCATGGCTTCGGTTCGATTCAATTTAACATTTTTCGAGTATTTCAAGTATTAGTTCCTTCATTTTTCTTAGGTTTACTGTGCATTTCAGTTACATATTGTTTTGGTACAATTACTCGTACATACTATAATTAAATTTGAGACAGCAGAAAGAAATATAAAATTAAAGCCTGAACACTTCAGTTAAATTAGTATTATTGGAAGACTATAAAGGAATTGAACAAAGCCAGCTGTTGAGAAAATTACTTACAACTTAGTAATACTGTGTTTATATTCACTCTGATGCGTTTCTTATACGATAAGTGTCCAGGTAAAGAGACATGTTTTCTTTATAGTACATACTGAAGTCTAATTAAATTTAAATAAAGCTCAAAGAGTCCTGTAAATAACTTCATTCAGATTTTATAGATTACTACGTAATTCAAGCATGCCTAATGTGTTTCACTTTTTTCAGACCGTAGTGTTGGCAGCCGTGGCGCTGTTAAGCAGCCCTGCTCTGGCCGGCCTGGTTCCTTACGCAGTCGCCCCCTACGGCAGCTCGTACACCGCCCACGCCATCAACCACGCCGTTGCCGCTCCCGTAGCCGCCGCCCCCCTGGCCGCCGCCCCCGCCATTGCCGCCCCCCTGGCCGCCGCCCATGCCGTCGCCGCCCCGCTAGCAGCCGCCCCGTACTTTGCGTCGCCGTACCTGGCCTCGCCATACGCTCTGCCCGCACACGCTGCTTACGTTGTCCGCCGATAAGATGCTGCAACACTGCAAACCTCTGATATCCACCAATTTGGACAAACAATTTCGTACAAATTTCAAATAAAATATAAATAGCAACAGTAATCAATGTCTAATTTTAATTTTTTAACATCCTTGTTTCCAACATTTTCAGACATTTTCAACAATATAGAAAACCTACCAGTACGGAAAATAATAGTTGACATATTTAAGTACGTTCATTGTACATTTTTAAATTTAAAAATTGCTTGGCTACCGTTAATAATCTGAGATAACCAACAAAAATGATCAGTAACGCGTGAAATCCAATTATTAAAGTATTATGCGACATGGATACACATGTGTTCTTGACACTGTCGTCAGGCGATCCTAAACGGCCAATCAGATTGCAGTCCGACCCGATAAATACGACACAGAGCGACATAGTCTGAAGACAGCGATTGAGAATGACCGCAGAAACGTCAACATCGATAAATCTGAACCTAGTGCTCAACCGCGAAAAATTTATCAAGAAATCATTAATTTAAAATAGTCAGATCAATTTATTATCAAACTACCTTTTCGATTATCGTGATCAACCAAAAACTACAGTGTAAAAAATATTGATCAGTAAACTATTACTAATTCAAATATAATGAAGTTATCAGCAGAAATTAATTATAATGTGTTTCGAAATTGCTTAAATTCATTTAATTCTGTTCAGCCATTTTTTTGTTCATTCCAATCAAACGAGCCAGCAAATGGACACGTAAAAGTTTTATTTATATAGATAATAAAGTAAATTTAATTATTAGGGAGTCGTTAAGTAGTGTACCTCGCCATATCATACACTTTGAACACGAATATAATTTTTTACGCCAAATTAATTAGTAACTTTAATATCGCAAACAAATTAAAGCCCGTACAAAATCCAGACTTTTAATTTGCGTATTTTGAAATTGGTATTATAATTGTGTCAATTAAGACTTACAAAATTTTTATCTCATCATTAACATTTGACAAGAGAAAAAATGCTATTTATTTTTTAAGGAAAACAAGTGTAGGTGAGGAAACCATATGGCATCTGTTTGATCTTTTCCCTCCTGTGTAAAACTAATCCACGGTCTACAAGAAATCTGAAAGATATTCTGTGAATGTTAGGCGTTTGTGAATATAAGACCCTTGTGAATAAATGGAAAAGAATGTGTTTGAAGTGTTTACAAAGCAGCTATGTATACCTACTATGTGGCCAATTTTGTCAGCAATGACAAACTGTATTCCCTTCTGTTAACCTTGGAAATATCCACTCTAATGCCATTTGTTTATAATAAGGGGAATTTTGACTAGCCCTTAGATAACAATTTTTCTAATATTGTCAATATTTCTACCTTAAACTTTTTAAGTATATGAAAATTATTGTGTCATCTACGATAGCTGTTATTAGCGAGAAATAAAAGTACTTTCTCAGAACTACACAGTTTTGTTATTACTTAGTTTGAGTTGAGTTACACTTCAACAACACGTTAGATGTATTTGTGTATCTAACATGAAGGTTTTTATTTTTCTGGACAAAATTTTAATATTTAAATATCTCCACATTCTCTAATATAACAATAATAATAAAACCACTACCTTAAAGCTCAATTATTATTTTTTATTAAAAATGTAATTAAATAATCGTAATCTATTTGATATGAAGGAAACATGAAAGCGTCCGCATATGCGTAGTAATACAAATACAAGCTATTTAAATGGCGGTAGGATCGAAGAATTAAGCTCATTAGTGGCTACGAAGAAAAGCAGAACAGCACATGTAAAATTGTTTCTATGCTTTTATAAAATAAACGTAATAGGTATTTACATTCTATAAACTTGTTCTTCGTTCTTGAAGTGCATTTGATTTAAAATATTTAAAAATTCTATTTTTAAAATTGTCCTCGTGTCCATACAGGTACTATAGAAGAATTAAATTTTAATAATTATGTCAATACCACGTCAACAACTAAGATACATCCAAATGTATAGCGAAAAAAAGTTAATATTCCTCAAGCATTAATCTCCAAAATATTTCAATTAATGACGTGATGCTAATACTGTTCTCACAGTCAACTTTTTTTTTACATTTTACATATTCAGTATTAAATTAATTGTTATTTTCAACTTTATATTGCGAAGTAAGAACTTGTTGCGTTTACGTTCCAGAAATCGTCATTATTCAGGATAGTTAAACCGCATTTATATTTTTAATCCTACTAAAAATATACCTTTTACACTTTTTTATGTTTACTCTCCTTACTGAAGGCGAATTGAACGAAGCTGCAATAAAAATCAGAAATATATATTTACTTCTGATTCCCTTCGTTTTGAGTGTATGTTTGGTTGCGTATGTTTCAGGCGTAATAGACTATATGTGTAAAATTGAAATTTGTTACACAATTTCTTGGATACTCAAAGCATACATTGATCAACACGAATTGATATCAATTAAACATTTAATTCTCTTATGAATCATGCGGATATGTAAAATTGACTTTCCGAATAAAAATTATAAAATAAGCGAAGATATATTTTAAAAAAATCTGTGGATAATATTTATTCTGTTTGTGTTTATATTGAGCACAGTAATTATGGTTATATAATTAATTCAAATATTTGATCTCAAAACAGTTATGCACCACATGACATCGTGATTACTACGTAGCATAGTAAATCTTGACAACGTACGGCACTTCAAAATATTTTTTCTGGTCTAATGTGGTGTAAAAATTACTTCTCAGTTATTTTCCCTGTCAAGAACTTAGATGCTAAGCCACAAATATCGTAGAGCAGTCACTCCTTTCACTTCTATGCACTACTACCAGGGTTGTATACGAACCTGCACGCCACTTATTACGTGAACTACGATAAATAATCTTGCATTCCTGTCGCCGGAGGTGCGGTCTGAAAGCAGAAACATACGAATTAGAAAGTTTATGCATGTTTAAGTTGACGATGAAATAAAAATAAAGGGTTTCTTAAGAGTGCTAGAAAATATATATTTTATTTCATGTATATTGAAATGTATAAATCACTTACTTAATTTGAAACAGAAGAAATTATTTCAAACAGAGTTCAGCCAAAGAGAGCTTGAAACGGAATTAAACTGAGCCGGGTTCGATTCGCAGGTTTAAAATTTTTGGGCTAAGCTATGACATCACTTTACACATTTTTTCACATTATCCTTTGTTGATATTTAAACGATGCATTTTATAATATAAAGCTAATAATACCACGAGGTCGTGGTAAACTAAAGGTGATAAAATATAATATAAACTTAAGCATAGTAAATTTAATCAAATAAACAAAAACAAAATACATAATTCAAATTATGTAACACTCAAATTATCAATTTAATAAAAGTATAATTAGTATGAAGGTTAATATATTGCCGGTAAATCTCTGAAGAATTGACGGACATCGACCGACGCATCATGGAGATTCGGAAATATGGTTCCTAACTGAAAAATCAGAATTGTTTGACAAAACAAACGTAAAGCAGTAGAAAGGTAGGAAGGATGGAATATTCTTAGGCCAGTTTTGGCACCCAACCTACATAAAAGGGCCAAGAGACAAGCAAATATATGTATATATATAGAGAGGGGGGGGGAGAGAAATTAGCAAACAATTGTTTTATTACAACCTTACATGATAAAAGTGGATTATTCTGCTGTCGTTGTTAATGTCCAAACATTCATGGAAATTAGAACCTTCATTATATTTTTATGTTTATAAATTAAATTTTAAAATTTAATAAAAACATAACATATGTTAAAACGGCCTTTTAAACCATCTATAAAATAGGTCAATTAAGTTATTAATACTAAAAAATACTACTAATAACAAGTTACAATTACAAGTACAATTATTAACGGTAACAAATAATTTTTTGGCCACACAAAAGATGAAGAAACCAACTCACTGTAACGAAATCAATTTGATTAGGTAGAATATATTTTTCATAATTAGCAAACATTTTAGTATTTAAAAGATCAATTTTAACCATATTTTTATGATACGAAAGAACGAATTTTCTTTAATCACTCTTTCGATACAAATATGTCATTCATTATTATGTAAAATTAATAAAGTAAGTAAATTTATTGAGCATCTTCAAGATATTGCTTTTGCCGCGGATATAACCTAAACAACATCAATGGCATGACGACGACGACACAGTAAGTCATTGAAACCTAATGAAATTACCCTGTTGGAAACCTAAGAATATTTTCTTAATTCTATTCAAAAGGAAAACCTTCGAACTTAATAAAAAGTAATATGTAGTGCATTGTACAATATTGTATTCACTCAGTTACTGAAGCGTAAATAGACAGAATCTGGAACGCAGCAAGCACGCACCGGCATGGAATGAGATGTATGGCCATTAAGGACAGTATTCATCAGAGTGGGGTAGGTTATGGCGGCACGCAGAGCTTTCTTGGGAAAGGACAAGGTTGTGACAAGCAAATTGCAGTCGAAGAAGCCATTACCATCAAGAATTCTTATCGTAAGGAACAAGGCTACAAATGATGCAATTTTCCGTACATTTGTCAGCGATTCCTTGTAAATACGAAGAAAGGAACGAAATTGCTCAATTAGGTATTAATTGCGACGCATCGGCTACAAAAATGTTTTTTTATCTTGACTTCAACAACCAGTAGACTCTATTTACGAATTTGTTCTGGTAACAAAATACATTTTGTTCAACTATATAATATATGATATTTTTCATTTCTTACGAACTTTTAAATATACTGCAGTTACCAAAACGACATATTTTATATATGAACGCAAATTTCTCAGCTGATACAGGCAGTTTTTATGTTTTATTAGATAATAGTAACTAACATATATACAAATATCAATCTTAATAAAATTCATTCAAAGAAAACTAAGCACATTCCTTTCAGAGTAGCAGGCTACATGAGGGTAATTCACATGGTGACAACTCCCCTTTAATAGCATATGAAGGGATTTGAAACGGGGGTGCGGATGTGCAGAGGAAGGTAGACAAGTGTTAACTAGGGCCTCCCGGGCTGTATTTTAAGGATCCTACCCGGCAATCGTCTAAAACTGAAGAAGGAAAAACCTAAACAAATGTACATCAGGTAGGTCGGTCTCTTGGTACTACTTCCACGCCCTTCTGATATGAGAAATTTTATTATACGACAGTTCCTATTATTTATCAGAAATTTATATTAAATACGAAAGTATAATTATCTATAAATCCTTAAATTTTTTAATTATTCTCAGCCAGATTTCTTCTTACAAATTTCGTTGTATATTTATTTTTATTACATTATTTTAGTTTTATTTATGTTAATCTGAATTATTTAAAACATAAATTAGACAAAATGTAGAAATCAAACAGTACATACGTATGCGGTAAGTAAAACACATAAAATTAGGAAAAATAAATGTATGGTCCTCATTTACTTTTAAATATACTTAAATAAATTCCTCTTCACAAAAATAAAATTTTAAATATAGTTTATTTACTATTACACGGCAACCTAATCATCAAGAATAAATATATAAATGCCCCCATCCACTTTCATATGTAGTTGACCATCTCCGTTTAATTTTTTATCGATCATATAAAAAATTCAGCAATTAAACATTGTTTACAATGTTTGGAGTATTTAATTTTGATTAAAAATTTTTATTTCTACTCATATTAAGGAATGAATTCGATAACACATAATTCCATACAAGCCTAATACACAAGGATAACTTAACTAAAAATTATAGGAAATTATGGAAAATATTTCAGAAAAACTGAATATCAGGATATGCAACCTAGACATACTCCATGGTAGGAACACGACTGAAGTTCAATTATCTTAAAATAGGTAACCATTGTAGAATAGAAATGAGATATAAGTGAATCAAAAATAAATATCTTACTTTAATCAGAACTTATCACATGAGTAAATACGTCAATAGTTAACAATATCTACAATATGTCCATTATTATGTTTTATTATTTTAAACGAAAACAAATTAAAAAATATTATCAGTACAAAAAGTAATATACCTGAGCTACTGTAAAATTCACATTCCACGACTACTAAAAACTTGATTAAAACTATGAATAGTTACTGCTATTGACCGAAATCTACGGAGGCACTCGGCTAATAACTGCTGTGTGCAGCACATCTAAAGCGTGACTGCGTTTTTTTTTAGAGTTGACAAGTGTAGCGACGGTACTTATGTTATAAGGGGATGCCCAGAAATAGAACTCTCTATCACTGCAACGGGAGTGACATGAATTGGATAACTGAAAACGTGGCCAGGAATGGACCTATACTAGATATAAATAAGTCGGTCATATGCAGATGTCCTCACGCAACGCAACAGATGCTTACCACTTGACAAACACAAAATTCACACTAATTAAACGCATGCAATAAATTGTCAATTTAGTCAGAGGAACTATTATTAAAACCCGTCGTTATTGATCAATGACAGTAAAATATTTTCCAATTTACCTTTACCATCTTTATAGTTTAACAAATCATTATCCCTCTATTCTCTTTGGTATAACACCTTATTTCCACTTACAGCATGTGCCTACTTCTGTTGTCCACCTTCCCTTTATGCGATGTTATCCATCTTTACCCTATTTTCCAGGCTAGAAACTAATTAAGAGATTCCAAAAGGCATTTCACGTATTTTTTCACGACCTCAAACTTTCTCATCTTTTTTATTTAAAACATTATAAGCCAATACATATATTCCCCCAGCATAATAGCATATTAATGTCTCTGTAATAAATTTAGGCATTGAAAAAAGTTTATTAAGAATGGTTTGCAGCATAAACTACTAAAATAAGTATGAGCAGAGTAATAATTAGGCATTAAAATAACAAATGACTATCGCCTGGCATTTTACAAGGTCTTTCAATATCCTGATATCAGCTTTTATTTTTGTCTGTTAATACAAGCTGTAGCAATTCAATCGTATAAATATAATAAAAGTTGGGAATTGAAGTGCGTATAACGCTTAGATATTGAAGGAAAAGACCATTGCAGTTAAAGGAAGGGCATGGGACAAGTACCTAGAGCCCGATCTACCTGATACAGTTTTTATAGGAGAACCCCGGCTATGATTATTAAACTATATCTCTGGAGCCCTAATTAACGCTTTTCTTACCTTGTTCTCCCTTCCACGTCCCGTTTAAAACTATTTCCTAAGCTGGATGACCATTATTTATCACTCAATGGAAAGACAACAGATTTCAAAAAACGTGACTAAATATCAATTTGATACTTTTCATTGTGTGTTCCTGAAACGAATCCTACAACTCGCATTTGATATGGCTTAGCTTTCTAGAATATTCAAGTAAACTTTGGTAATTAATTCTGAAATTTAACATTTTAAATAAGTTGTCAGTGTGATAATATATCTAAGGGAATGTTGTGGTATGCAAATGAGTAAGCTTCCAAAATTAATAAAAATATTGTAAAGCCAGTCTCTCCAGAAAAATTCTGCAGAGACTTGCCTGAAATTGTAAATTGTTTTGTAAGAATAAAAATATGGAATGCATGTATGGAATAACCAGCTGGAATACTCACTAATGTGAGAAAAGAATGCAAACTATAAGTTATGACCTCGATGAGAGGTTAAAATTGAGAAGGCTTCGCTACGCCTTGTCGACGATTATACTGTAATAATTTCAAGTAAATGTTTGATGAAAATGTAGGTAGTATGAGACGTACAAAAAATATCGTTGTAATTAAAACAAGGAATACGTTGCGTCTGGAAATTCTCTGAAATACGGTTATTTTTTAGAATCCCTTACGGTAGCCAAATGGTTTTGTAGTAAGCTGCGGGATGAGCTATTTCCAAATCAAGACAAAGTATAATTCATATAACTCCAGCTTTCTTCCAAGAAAGCTTAATTAAACTCATTGTTTCAAACTAAAGCACAATCTAAAGATAATATAATAGCGACTTCTAATTACCTTCATTTACGTAACAATTGCTCAAAATTAGATTATCATTTAGGTTCTTAAAATAATATATGGACGACTGCGCATACACATTGTACTTTTATGTTTCGATTAAATTTCAGTAATGTTCGGAATAGCCCCAAAGCGTTTTATCTGCAGGTTTTGTGGAACGTGGATGTTTCTATATTATCTCTAAAAGAAGTTCCTAAGCAGGTGGTTTGTCGCGTGTTGTTAATTACGAACGCTGTCTGGGGCAGAGCATGCTGGTGACACCTTCACTTCTTAAGGGCTGAGGGCCACGTGCAACGCCGCGTGGTATCAATACCACTACAGCAAAGAAATGCTACAACTTCCGAAGCTGTTGCCTGGCTATTGCCAAAGTACTTAATGGTAACTCGGGAATAAGCTAATAATTTCTTTCAGGGTTCAAAGTTCTTGATTTTTTTATGTAGTTTTACTGACTATAGAATACATAAAGACCGGCTCATTCCCATAACCATAGTAAACGAAAAAATGAATCTTCAAGGACATTATCAGAGTGAAAATAATATGAAATAAGAATTATTTGTTACAATTTTTTTTATTCGATATAGTTTGACTGATAACATAAATGTTTTGAAGCAGTACAATTAATTACAGTAATTAATTGACGCTAATATCGGCCGTTTTAGCATATTTTTAAATTTCACCACCGTTCACATTTTGGGAGTTGCCTAACGGTTCGAAAACGCAACAGAAACCTTTGCGAGGGTGCGCATCATAGTTTCATTGCAATCGGATGAATGGCTTACAAGCGCATAGGCATAGGCGCAAAGACAGACCGACATTTATATTATTTTAATGTAATTAGATATTAGCAAGGGTTGAGAGCTTGGCAAGTTGGAATTTTACCAGGCGCCGCCGTGGTGGATAAAAAATCCGTTCGGTCTGCACGTAGGCACGTAGAGTGTTGACCCTTGGAGGCTACCTGGACTGTCACACCGTTGGAAACACCTCTTCAAAACCCCAGAAATTAAATTAACACATGACTGCCTGAACCAATCTCATTTCTTGGGTCAGGAAAGATCGATCCAAAATTGATCGAGACCATCGGTATTTTACATGCAGCGAAGAGGCTATGAATAAAGTGTAGAGAAGACTCCTCGCCAGGGACGAACGTACAGCCCTAAACTTGCATCATCCAGAGAACTCTGAGAGAACGAGGGTGCCACATGATCACGGCCAGAGATCCACGCAAGGTATCTGCCAAGTGTCTCAATCCTTGACGCACCTGGGGGAATTACCGTAAACTATGGTTTAACTTGTGATTAAGGGATTCGATTGTTTTTCCCGGATAACTGAACGCGCATAATTTGTATTTGTATTTTTATTTGGCCATGTTCAGTTCAATAATTAATCAATTCTATCCCTATAAATCATCATTTAATAAGCCTACCACTCCATTATATATTTAAAGATTGTAGCTGATAAATTTAAACCTACAAAAGACTATTCCTGTCAAGTCCTGAGAATTAGTATTTTGAGTGGTACTTTCAGATCCACTAAAAATCTGGCAAGAAATTCTCTTACTTTCCCTGCCAGATTGAATACTAAAATCCATAAAATAAGGAACTGAACTTGAGCAACATAAAGAGAAATGGTTAGATACTTGATATTGACAACCGTAAAAAAAATCAATTTTTAATATAATTCAGCAGACTCAAACTGGTTACGGACAAAGGTATTATAAAGTTTCCAAACGTCTTTAAAACCGATGTTTTTCTATCCATGGTCATTGGAAGATGATATACTCGACTTTTTATTTCCACTCAACAATTCCCAACAGAACAATAAAAATAATCATTACGTATCAGGTCTGCCTCGCCTTTACATATTTTACAGGAAATTATGCTGTCGACAAACCTAACGCTCCGAATAAGTAATTTGTCACAATGAGAGAACCTAATCTTACCTTATCTTTCACTGTCACCAAGCGGAATGTGCAGTGCTCCAACGATGATGTACGATTACATACCTTTCGCTTGCAAAAAGCCGGTCGAATAAATTCTGCACGTGCCGCTACATCAAGAGACCTGACGTTTATAACGTCTCACTCAGTCCACACACCGAATGAAATATTATTATCCAGTTCTTATCCAGAGTATCGGACAAAAAACAACACAGCAATCATCTCTCCATTTTATATTTATTCTTGACAATCGACATTTATCGAGTCTAATATTACTAAATCCAAAATACAAAAATACAGAGCATTAACAGAAATTTAGAGATTCAAATATTTTTCTATATTAGGAATACAGTTCATGAGGCCGTAAATCAATTTTTTGATTCGTTAAAATGAGGATCACTGAATATTTACAAAGAACAGATGGTTTCATTTCAGACATTTTCGTACCTTGGGGTAACCGCAAAAATGTTAATGTCGTGAGACTAAAACTCTATATATTCTTAAACTCTTTGTTCTGTAACCGTCAATATATAGATGTTGACACATAACCCAAGACAAGGTTAGAAATCTAAATATTGTACCGCATTTTTATTGTCAATCTCTGCAAAAATAAAATATCAGAATCAACTTGCATGGAATACAGTCCATAAAAGTTGTAATTAGTGCTCGTTAGAATTAAGAAATTTTTACTTTCAACAGTTATTATATTAGGTCTCATCTTTTTTAATTAATATTATGTATCCGCTGGTGAAGTTACAAATTATGGGACGAACGTAATGTGATTCTATTTCTATACGTACATTTTCAATATTAATGTAACTATGGAACTTAAAAATTAATTAAATTTACACGTTCTTACTTATTGGATAACATATTCATTTCGTTCAATATTCAAACCATTAAACCAGGGTTTTTATTTTAGAAAGAGACCCTTAATTACATTTTTTCTTACAGTATTCAGAAGAAATGATAATATACATGTATGTAGCCATATCAAAACGCGTCCACCTATTAATGAGACATTCGATGATAATAAGCGCTCTTTAATTATATCGTGTTCATTGTAAAACACTATACATATATAATTTTAATTCTAATCTGTTTAATTCATACCGTAGTTACAATGAATGGAGACGAAATGTGGTGGAACAGATTACTTGTAAAAACGATACAGTAATAAACAAGTGATTAAATAATGAATGACAAACATAAGTTTTATATCATCAACAGAAGAGAAATCGTAGTAAAAGAAACAGGTAATTTCAAAGAGTGGTAGATAGGCGTTGTCTTCAATATCCTGTGAATACAAGTTGTACCTCAATATCGGACATGGAAACCGTAGTTCATTTTAATAAAACAGCTAATTTGTCAAAATTATGGAGTGGGAGAATATTTCCCAGCTTTCATAATTTTACAGAAACTTTATGATTAAAAATTCTATTAATTTTGGAATGACGTTTTAATATCCTGAGAAATTAGTAACTAATATGACTATAAACCGTAAATAAAATCTGTAAACGATTTTAATTTTAATATATTTTCCACAACTTTTGTATTTTCAGAAAGTTTGTACATTTTCGAATTTTAATATATTTAAAAACTAATTAAGTCAATCGTATAAAAATTTGCTACGGAGCAGAATAGAGTTCCCTCGGCTATAAAAATCCTTGTATACGTGTTTTTAATAAAATATTAATACTATACATTGAAGAAAGACATTAAATATTTTTTCAGAATTTTAGACTAGAATGTTAGAAAATACATTTATTGCTCGAAATAAAATTAGTGTTTTTACAAGTCTTCTGTTCGTATAATATTATTCGCATATAATTTGTTTTAATGAGATAAAATTTCAAAATATAACAAAATGAAGTGATATTGTTAACCACACAACGTTTCTGGAAAGTTTGACCCTTTTTTCTGGTTAAGAAACATAAGAGTCAAGAGTGACACAACCAGACAATACAGTTGACAAACTCGAAAGCAAGCGTATTATATTTTATTGTACGCGTAGCACTAACTGTTGATATTTCGTCTTCCTTCTTTAATATACAAGTTCTGGCGTGGAAGAAGGAGATTAATTTGTTTAAGATATTATGCGCGTTATGGAGCAATATGTCTCAACAGAATATTTGCTGAATCAATATCTTTTTAAATCATAGGTGTGTCTCCAATTTTGCTTAATTGATACTGACGAGTTTCTAAAGCTCGAACGAGCAGATGATTTAAAACTGCTGAAATACAAGTCCTTTTCTTTGGGATCAGTAATGTGGATCGGTTTTTGCGGTATAGTTGCTGGTAACGGAGCGTGAGTCATCCAAGGTTGCTGGTCTATGGAGACGAGGGCGTGGCAGCCGGATGCACTGGACCGCAAAGATTCTAAGCCTCTTAGATAGCGACCGTCGCCTTGACTGTGACGAAGCGTTTTACTTAAAAAAATACGCTAATCCTCACAACATCCGGTAAAAATTGCACGCGGATTGGGCAGCATTGCAAAACTAGGTTATATTAATTCTGTTCATTTTTTGACTAGAGAGTGTCGTCATGTGAATGGTTAAAAATAAAAATAATATATAAAATGCTAATCCTTTTATTGTGTTGCTGTTTAGATATCAGAAAATATTATACACCAGAAAAACGTAATGAAATCCAAGTCCCAGGAGACAGCGACAATCATTTCCATCCTTAATACATACTCACTGGACAGGAATATAGTGGACTTATTTTCTGCAGTCATAGTGACCTCCGTAAAGCAATCCAACGGCTAAAAAACTTTTTTTTTGGAAACTATGCCACTTCAAACAAAAGGTAGTTTTACTTATTGTATATATATATATATTCGATGAAGTTACTACAGCGTTAGTTGAATAAACTGTGGAACTGCATAATCATTACCATAAAAGTTGCATTTGCATTCTAAGTCGTATATAAATTATTCTTATCATTTAACTTTTTACTATTGCTCGAGGACCGTTCTTGTTTGCACTCTTGTTTTCTGAAGTTTATTTCCAAAATGATATAAAACTTTCATACCGACTAAATTTCAACGTCCAGCAAAAAAAGTCCTTCCATCTAGTTATAACTCCCTAATTGAGATCAAAATGTAAAGACTATTGCGATAATATCATTATAATGATTTTAAATGTGATCATGACGAAAATAAAAAGTTAACTATACAGTAAAATAATGGTTATATGTTTCCTAGCGCAACAGAGAGAGTACTCCTTTGCATTACGGTATAAATATTATATTTTACTTTATCAAAGCACTTTTCATATTGTCCATGTCTTTAGTATCTGGCAAGTTTGTGTGTGTGAACACCGGCGCCAAGAAGTCGTTTCCCTAATCTCCGGACATGATCGAGAGATACGCACTCCATCGGAAATATACGGCCATAAAAGTAGTAGCTGAAGACGCGTGGGGGAGAAAGCAATCAGCTAGGCCACAAATTTGTGTCGGCCTGTAGGATATGATTGGATTGCATATTACCTCCCAATTATTTTAATTTTTAGTTATAATGTGACGGAATAGACCAATGTGCCTATTAGCTATCCAGAAAACGAAGACAATCCGCAATGTATGGTAATACTCGCTATCTAGTGGAAAAATTAAAAACGTTATTACAAGCTTGGGAGTAAATGAAAACTACAGTAATAAGTGTGTAAGGAACTTCTACTATCCATTTAAAAGTTTTTGGCAAGAAAATATATTTAAGAAGTGGCTGGAGATGAATAAGATGCAGTGTGGGATTCTATGATGTACGTTCAACACGAAAGAAACGCCGACCCAAGCAAATTTATGGTGATAGATAGATGTCTGGTAACTGTCTTGCTTCTAATCCTCGACAGAGGTATTCCATGCCTAACATGAGTTGAAAAACAGCCAAATCGTTTCTCTGTGCTAGTCGGTAACAAATGTGCATACTACACATAAATAATATCAGTAATTTATAAAAATACAAGCTGGATATAAATATGTGATCAAATTACTCCAATTTTATTTAATGTAACTAGGACACATTTATATTTCTGAAATATGAATATAATTTATTTGTATTACAAAAACCAAAAATTTCAAGATTCATATTCCAGCATCAATCAAACTAACAATACATTGAAAGCGTATTTTAAAATTTTGTCAAAGAATCGGTAAAATTACGACATATAAGACTCGAATTGCAAATAATTTAATTTAAATTGTAAATGTTTGTCGTAGTCTAAAAGACTTTTTGGCAGTGAGTTTTTAAGTATTTTAATTTTAACGCAATCATTCTCACTTGACACTATTAAGCAACAGATGTCTCTCTTTTTTTAAAAAAATAATAATAATGAATTAAGGCTCAGGATGGAAATGTCTTGATAGGACGGGAAATCAAACCCGGGACCCCGACTTAGTACTTGGTGCTCTTAACCATGAGATATCCGAGTCAACTCAACGTCAGGTACTATATTTATACATATAGAAGTCCATATACTGTACAGAACTGAGCACGTATTATTTAGAGATCGAGTAGGTTCGTACCTGAATGAGGGTCGAGTCGGATAGCTCAGATGGTGAAGAGTGCCACGTAACAAGTAGATTCCATACCCGTTCTTGTCGATAATTTCCTATCCCGATCCTTTGAAATCCATTGCCTTCAAGACAAAGCTCCATTTTAAAGTATTTATTTTGTTAATGAATAATATATATTTACAAAACAAAATTTAATTTATACCTAATAAGTAAAAAATTGAAAAAATACACGTGATATCCTTTTCTTAATTTTCTTCGTTATTTCATGACTCTTTCAATAATAGAGGGGTAGAAGGCTTAAAATGGAATAATAAGAAGTAAATGAAACTTCTTTTCTTTAATATACGATGGTTAAAAAGGCCGTATATTCAAAACGAACTTAAAAAAATGCGTGCAAAGTAACAAGACCGGTAAATTCTATCATTCGTGAGACGCGTTTTGGAATTCGAACTGCGGACAGTCGCATAATAATCGAGAACATTGCAAATGACATCTTGTTTTCTTTAGTGTTCAATACAGACCTTTATTGATATCATTTGAAATCTCTGAATTTTTCAAAGGTTGACAGAAAAAGTTATTTCTGTACCAAGAAACGAAATATAAATATAAAAAATTAACTAATTTCTTAAACGTATGTATTCCATAAACGAACAGAAATTTATCGTACTCTAGAACAAGTTCAATCAGAAATTTAGACAAGCCTAAAATTGATTTTCAAACTAATAAAAATAGATAAAATTATCTGCGTCGGTAAAAGACGTAAAATGTTTTCCGACATAAATCCTGGTTTCATTATATTTAGTGAATCCAATGTACAAATATGAAATAACTACTTCAACGAAATTTTATTTGTAATTAGAGAATTAGAAGCTTTCTTTATTTACTTCTCCGATGTTACAAGTAAAAATGTAACAACTTTCTATTAACAAACACAATTAATTTTGAATGATAAAATTGATATTAAAAAGATTCTTAAGTAAGACAATTATTCTGAGGATTTTTATTTTCATACAACTCTTCTAATTCGGCTTTCGAACCTATTTTGAGCCATTTTCCATAGCAGATCAAACGAAAATAAGGACATTTATTTCTAAAATTACATAAATTTGTTTTCTTCTACACCGCGTTTAGTGAAATCAGTATTGACTTAGAATAATTTGTTAACATCCTTTTTGCAATATTACAATGTGGTGGTGAACTTATTGTTCAAAAATATTTGCATTTTAAATTTATAAGTGAATTAATGAATTATTCTCAGAATTATCCATTTCCTAATATATTTCGTATTTTGAGACTGTTACAAAGCAACTAAAATCCTGAGAAACTAATCATTGTGAATCAAGAGACTCGTTTAAATTTTATTACCGGTATAGTTAAAAATGAATTTATGTTTAGTCATCCATAACAGAGCTAACAGGAGAATGGATACATAATGGATAAATAAATGAATGGATGTGTTTGCTGTCACTGTATTCAAAGCGTTGTACTCGCACAGCTTAATGAAGTAATTTTAAGTTTCACTCGTACCCTGTGCGAATCCTGGAATTGTGTACAAATAAAGGAAACGGACGTGGATAATGTAATGTTAAGGGTCAGACAGAACATAACAAAACAGGGTTTCATGTTTGAACAAGATAAAAAAAAAGTCGCAAAGGCTTCAATAGGCTGTTTCCTCTGTCCTCCATAGGTCAAATAACTTAATAAACTGTAATAAATCATAGAGAAAATGAGTATCATATAATATTGACGGAGAAATATTATACATAAGCTACTCAAGGTTCATGAAATAGACAGACTTTCAAGTGTATTTTAAATACCTTAAATGATGTTAATCTCTTCTAAGCCAATAATTAGTTGATAATTTGTACATCCATGTTCTGTCGTCATTTTATCTAAAAGAAACAACTTCGTAACGATTTTTATATTCAGGAAACAACATTTTAATCGAATTACCATATCCAATTTCACTATCGTAAATTACTTCATAATTCAGAATTACGCTCAAAGACTTTGTGATACCGAATTGGATTTGTATTATTGGACCTGAACCACTCGGAATTTTTATAATACTTTTAATAATAATCTTATTTGGTACGTAGCCATTTGAACGATTCATATACCAATTAAAACATACAATTATGTCTTTCGTTGATTTTCATTGCACTAAATTGAACTCTGCGGGTAAATTATTTATTAATTCAGTTCTTTTCTGGAATATTTTTTTATCAAATTAGTCCTCTTCTGGAAAAATTGCATACATGAAAAATATTCTCTGTTATTAAAACTAAACGTAAATATTAATGTATAATTTAACAATTATATGTAAATAAGGTTCTGTAATGTCAAAAATGTTAAATTATTAAATGTACGAATATATTATAGAACCTGTTGAATAAAATAATTTAATAAATCAACCTTAAAAATCTAGAAGAGAAATTAACTACAACATTTTTGGGATTCAATGTAAAAATATTCTACTCAGTACAGAAGTTTCTAGATCGTTCCCCTAATAATTAATTTTTTTAAGAAACTGCAAAAGTATTCAATGTGTTGGTAATAAAACCACTTATTTAATAAAGTTTGGTCTTTTTTGCTCTTTTCTTTGTTTGTTTCATGTACTGCCTGAAGTTCCTCGTTGCTCAGTTTCGTGAATTGACTTGTCCGTCGTTTGTGTTTCCTCCTAGAATGAGTGTGGTCAAGCTTTGTGTTTAGTGTGATGTGTAAATTCTATATTTATGATATATCATTCTCGGATCATTAATTATTTACTAGTACATATTGAATATTTTTATTAGAACTATAAATATAATTTTATACTATTCGTATAGTTAAAGAATTATTATTTTTGTTATATTCATATTATTTTACTTGTGTTGGAAAGGGAAATTTGTGTTCCCGAATTTTATTATTATTATGTTAACTTCAAATTATTTATAATTGTAGCATTCAATTTTTATATTGTAATTTTATGTCTTGACGTGACCTATTTCATCATGCGAGGACTAATGGAATAAAATAAATCAAATCAAAAAGGGAATAAAATGCATCCATAAAGTATATATTGCATAAATTTATTTTAATATTTTAATAAGTTATTAGAATACTTAAAGGGTTATAAATACTTATTTTAGGTAATTAACCATTTATAATTATATATAACTAACACTTTTTTAGACTTAATAATTAATTCGTCATAGGCCTAAGAGCGGTGCACTTGTCGAGACTGCATTAACAAAGTTAACGCTGTTCTAAAAGTGAAAATAGAACCTGGAAGAGCAGTAAAATACTTAAATTATACTCATAAATTAGGTAGTATCAACTACATCAATTGTCGAACGATTATGCGCTTGTGGAAAATACTTTCAATGTAGTTAATAAATATTTTTGTTCCCCATTTATATCCTTTTTTTATAATACAGCTTTAAACTCGAATACTGAACACTTGAGGAGATGAATAAAATAACAAGGAAGTTATAATTATAAGCATTCTCTGATTATTTAGACATCGTGAGCATGTTACTTACAACATATGTTCTTGAAACTCAATTAGACGCAACCTTTTATGATTTAATTACACGGACATAAACTTTGTCAGTATATTTCACGCTTTAACGTACGATGATTAAATGAAAATAAGCAACTATAATGTCTTACAAAATTCCATTGTACGGAATTAAACTTTCAGATTAACAATGGTTTTGTTCTCCTACAAGTTTCATAATCACGCATATTTAATTATAATTCGTTTGCAGCTCTAGTATATTTAGAACTCATACGACGCATGCTTAGTCGAGGTTATTGATTCAGTTTAAAATATAAATATAATATATTTTTATTTTGCTGCAGACTAATAAAATACTGATAATAAAAGAATTAATTTATTATTAATGAAAGGTCCAACGCTTAAAACAAAAATACGTTTAAGAAATGCTGGTCTGTTTCAAGGAAGAGTTATTACGATAGTAAATAATATGATATTTCAAATTGATGACAAACAGAAAACGCTCAATTGCAAATAAATTGAAGTAATAGACGAATACAAGTCAATTATTATATCTGAAGATTTTTACAATTGTATTTTCTAGTTTGATATACGACTAAAAACTACAATAATTATCATAGTTCAGAAAAATATAAAAGTAAAGAAACCCTATAAGAAATCGTTCAAGGAATTGTAATGTGAAAAGTAGGATATATATATATATATATATATATATATATATATAGGATAATCCACATAGTGTCCACTCCCCTCTTATAGCATAGGAAACGGACTGAAACGGGGGATGTGGAAAGGAATAACAAGGTACGCAACTGTTAACTAAGGGCTCCGGACTATGTTTTAAGGATCCTACCCGGAAAATCACGTATAAGTGATGCAGGGAAAACCCTAGGAAAATATAAACATGTAGATCGGGAATTTGGTACATTCCCACGCTCCTCCGATAGCGAGGGTGGTTTTTTTTTGGTTTTTTTTGTGTGTGTAGACAAGTTATGTATAGAGTAATCCACATAGTGGCAACTCCCCTCTTATAGCATAGGAAAGGGATTTTAAATGGGTGATGCGGAAGGGTGGAGGAAGGTAGCCAAGGGTAACTAGGGCCCTTGGGCTATGGTTTAAAGATCCTACCCGGTATTCGCCTAAAAGAAATGCAGGACAAACCCTAGGAAAACCTGCATCAGGTAGGTCGGGTATTGGGTACTTGTCCGACGCCCTTCCGATAGCGGGAGAGGAGTTAGCTGTGGGGACGCAGCATTCTCTTCTCCGTGCCTCGACCAGTTTACGAGGCAGCTGGCCGACTATTCCAATGAGAATAGCGGACAACTCTTACCGTATGCCCAAGGTCTGCGACCCCGGAACATACACCTCTCAAAACAGGCCGAGGTGCCTCGGCATATTGGAAGCTTAGTTCAAAAAAACCAGAGAGATGTGAAGGCATCCCCAAAGGTAGCCCTCGCCAGAGCTCTCTGGGAGAATTCTCTCGCAGGCTTCCTTTGTGGAGGGTGGGGAAATATTAACGTAGTGTATGTACCTGAGAACAAAAATGACAGTGGGAGTAAAACAAATTTTTCATTACAGGAGATAGACGGGACACCGTCCCGGAAATCGTATGGTGGTGATACATGATTACCCATAAGAGAATGATGATCTCAAAGATCAGGACAGATTTGTAATCCAGCTTGGACACTGACTGGCTCACTAAACAGTCACTTTTCACAGACAAATAACTGAACAACCTCATTTTTTTGTTCATATAAAAGAAAAATAGTAGTGCATTTTGGCAAAGCACGTGCTCCATCCCCGTATTTGCATGAAAAACAATAAATACGGAGATCGGGGAACACTAAGAGATATTTTAAGATCTACTAATTATAAAAAATTAGCTAACTAGACCAGACAATGTGAAATGACTACTTGCAATTCCAATAGTATTAGAATGGTCAAACAGAGTTGAATCGAACACTTGAACTCAATCAAGCAGGTTGAAGTCATCAAAACCCATCAATGCAGAAGCAAACTATTATCTATGTATGGTTCCATTGATTATTTATAATTTTACTATACGCGCTAGAAAATTACGTGGAATGATAAGCTTCTCAAAAGTGCCACGGTCGCTATCACACGTTTATGGTCAAGAACTTCTCAGAAGAACATCCAGTGGGTACAGGGAACTCAGAACTCGACCAGTACACTAATGTCTGTTGATCCCTAGAACATAACACTATATTCGTATCCAAAGCGAATAAAATACTGTGTAACGGACCGTTAAACATGCTACCACTGTGAACAAAAAGTGAGATGAATTTACTTATAAAATATAAATTCTTTATTTATTCTTCCAAATCAATTTCATCCCCTTCAAAGTAATCCCCGTCCGATAAAACGCACTTTTTCCAACGCTTTTTCCACTCCTCGAAACAGACAGAATAATCTTTTTCCGGTATAGCCTTCAAGACCTTCTCCGATTCGGTTTTTATCTCCTCAAGCGTAAAAACGGCGTCCCCGCATTAAGTTTGCTGAATAGCCAGAAGTCGCACGGAGACAAATCAGGCGAATACGGTGGTTGCGGAACGATATGAGTCGCGTTTTTGGCAAAAAAAGTCGCGAACAACCAATGCAGTATGACATGGTGCATTATCGTGATGAAGGAACCAAGAGTTGTTCGCCCATAATTCCGGCCGTTTCAGACGAATAGCTTCACGCAAACGACGCATAACGCTCAAATAATATTCTTTGTTGACAGTTTGGCCCGGCGGAAGGAATTCATAGTGCACCACACCACGATAATCAAAGAAAACTGTCAACATGACCTTGATTTTCGGTCTTGCTTCACCTTTTGCACGATATTCGCTGGATTGGTCGGTGGTTTCAGGGTCGTATGCGTAAATCCAAGTCTCGTCTCCAGTAATGATGCATTTCAAGTGGTCCTGATAGTCAGACAGCAAAGTTTCTCACACATCAACGCGACGCTTTTTTTTCCAAAAAAATGAGCGATTTTGGCACCAATCGAGACTTGACGCGTTTGAGACACAAAACATTCTTCAAAATGGTTTGGGCTGAGCCAAATAATATTCCAACACTATCAGCGAGATCTCTAATTGTCCATCGACGATTTTCAAGCAGCAAATCTTTGATTCTTTGGACGTGGCCCTCGTCGGTAGACGTTGATGGTTGTCCAGAGCGCTGTTCGTCTTCAACGCATTCTCGGCCCTCTTTGAACTTGTTGTACCACTTATAAACGCTTTTTTGTGCCATAGTTTGATCACCAAAGGCCTTCCGCAACATTTTCAACGTGTCAGCATAAGAATATTCGTTCCGCAAACAAAATTTGATGCAAGTTCTTTGCTCAACAAAATCACCTATTGCAAAAATCGAAAAATTCACTTTTGGTTGTTTACAAAAACACGTGTAACTCGGAGATAATTATACCTTTTAACAAACAGACGCTTGTCAAATATTATAGACAGTCCTACCAACCTAGGGGAAAAAAATGATCTGCCTTGCTAATACCCGGGAGTTTTAAATGACAATTTCATCTTCCTTTTTTATCACAGTGGTAGCATGTTTAATTTTTTTTTAATATTATGTATTTTGACACGCAAGCTTTCTCTTCCAGAGAACATACAAATATAATTTTGTTGGTGCTGTGTTCTTTGGGCATTATCGTTGGAAGCGGAGAATCTCTGATGATTGTTTTTTTAATCAACCGATGGAGAGAGGTATTATTAAAAAACCTGGCGAAGTAAGGACGCCAGCTGCCATTTTTAGCATCGGCTAGGTTTTGTAATTTAGTATTATAATTATTGCATCAGTATTCCTACTACCCCACGCCGATTATAGAAAAATGAATTAACAGGATCACCTGGTCCTCAGTCGACAAGGACTGATTTCGGATTGGATTCACTCACTCATTCTTCATTTCCAGATCTCCGCAGCTGGTATGCAGCTCATGAAAGGAGGCCACAACAATTCCTCATGACCTCTTTGACTGCCCCAAATATAGCGACATAAGAAGAACAAATATAGCCGCCCATTCAATGATGGAGATCTGCAACTTACCAACAGCAATAAACAACCTTATAGATTTTACTATGAAAACTGATTTATATAAAGTAAATTAAAAGTAGGTTAATGCAACTATGAACTGTAAATTAATTAAAAAAGGACTGATTTCGGATTGGATACTCCATTTACCCGCCGGTTGTGAGGAGTCGCAGCTGAGACCTGCCTTCGTCTCCGTGGCTGGTTTCGGAGTCAATTCGTCAAATCTTCACCATAAACTGTGATTTCGTTCTCAAAAAAAAATTTTTTTGTGCAGAAATTTTGTTGCGGCCTATTTATGTTTGGATTTACGAATGGTAACTTTTGTCATATATGTTAAACACCATAAACAGTAATTTAATTTTCCAAATTTTGTTTTAGTGCCGAAATTTGGTTGCGTCCTATTTATGTGTTTGGATTTTCAAATTATATTTGTTGAAATATGTTGAACAATATAATATTATATTTTGTATTAATCTGTGTTAGTGTTTTCCTTCCCCGAGTATTGGAAACTGTTGTACATATAAAAACTGACTTTCGCTCTAGTCGGACTTCGCCACCCCAAGTGTTCTGCCGGCTGTTGTGTAAGACGGTGTTACATCTTGTATGCTGACTGATGCAATCGTAACACTTTCCGGGGTTGACACTGGACACAATCTTGTGGGTAACAAAGAGGAAGCAAAAAAAAGTTCATTTGTATTTTTTTCCCGCTTTCTTGATAGGTAACGTTGAGTAAATAGTGAAATTACTCAAGAAACGTAACTTTCTATATTCAACAAGGCTCCAAGAACAGCTGCTGCGAGTTACGTATGTTGAGGTAGTTACACGGCTTCTGTCGAGATGACTCAAGGCCCGAGTGTTGAGATTTATACCTCGTCGTCGTCCCTAGTTTTGACCAATGGAGTGACAGTCTCTTCTGCAGCCTTGCGCTACATTACAGTGCTTATTAGCGAGGAGAAGGATGCGTTGTGCAATGCGACGTGTGATACACTTTAAAGCGATCGGCGTCACTTTCGCCTGCCCGCCCCTGGATTGGAATGGCAATGAGGACGCTGTCTGGTCTGCAGTTGCACCACTCCGCTTCTCCGTATAAGCTAATACAGCGTGATGGGTGAACTTTACAGTCTATAATTTGGTAAATGGACCAGTAAACAACATCGCCTCAGAGGTTAACATCTTCTGCGTGAGCGTATGATTATAGCCTTAATAAACGATTAGCAAGCGGAGAAGATGATTAACGAGATGAAAATTCTCACTCGCAAATGAATCCAGTTTAGGCAGCGAGGATGTTAACAGTACTTATTATAAAAATTGCAGACTGCTTATTACGCCATATCTGATGCTTTTCCTTTCATGTCCAGCCCTATATTGCGTGTTTCATTTGGTAGTCACTTTGGTTCTGCTTAAATTTAAAATGTATAGTCTTCTGTACCGATATAAATCTTTTATTAATGAAAAAAATATTTATCAGACGAATTAACTTATGGCCTCCAAAAAAGAGAAAATCACTGTGTCACATAACATAAAGAGCTTCTTCACGAGCTTCGACAGAAAGTGAAAACCTAAATCCTAATGTGTCACGCCAGAGCCATTAAAAGAATTTCGAATTAATTTCAATAATGTCATTCGATGAAGTCTTGAGGTAAATTTTCTAAAGTCTATAAATGTTACCTTTAATAAATAAATAAAACTACCAACATGTCAGAAACAATTTTAAACAAAATAAGTCAAAGTTTCGTTCCTTTTTTTTAACTACTTCAGGTGAGTTAAAATTTTTCTTTGAAATATTATTATTTATTGGAATTTATCACAAGAAATAAATTATATGTATTTTATGAATATGAAATATCTTTCGCTTGCATTGTCCGTGAAATTTCCCTTTAAAATTTTATTTATTGTGATTACATAATATTGCAACATAAATTGATGAAGATAATTATCTTCATCAATTTATGTTGCTTTACTACAACTGAAGAAGTTCCAAATAATGCAACGATCCATTGAGTTATTATTCAAACGACATAAGATTTAATTTAGTACACGTGGGCTTAATTTTCTTTTCAAAAAAAGAAATTAATATAGTGTAACGCGCGTATTTTATTTTAATTTTGCTTTATCTTCGGAAATGTTGTTTGCTGTAGTTTGGCGAATTCTTTTGTTTCCCAATTTGAGACGACAACCTGTAATACCAGGATCGTGTACATCGGCCCATGGGAAAATCCCATGCAGCTGAGAACAACAAAGTCCCGTGACGCTAAGGGCGGGAAAACGTCCAGCTCCGGGAGGGGAGGATAGATTTTTTAACAGTTGCAGTAAAGACGTTTAGGAAAACAGTTGCAGTAAAGACGTTGAGGAGGACAGTTGCAGTAAAGACGTTTAGGAGGAGAGTAGTGTGAGAAGGACGTGGAAATAGTTGGCAGAAAGAACGTTTGGTGATAGGATCCCGAAGTGTATGCTTATCCGAGTAGGGGAAAAGCATATAATAAATGCACCTGCCTATCAACTGGTTGTACGAGCTCATCCGCCGAATTTTGGAGAACAAGGGCCGATACGCTCCATCCAGCTGCAGGATTCAGAAAAAGAAAATCTGGGATCTCCAACTACAGCGGACAACAGAACACAGTAAAGGCAGTTCGTATTTGGTGCAGTCAGCTAATCTCTGCTACGTAATCCACAGGTGCCTGAGATCAGAGTTTTTCGTGCTTATTTTAATAAACTTATTACAAATTTTTTAATGATCAATAATTTTTTTTGCTTTAATATAAAATACCCAGCCCAATAAAATAATTCATTACAATAGATACAACTTCTCATCCAAGCATTATCATTTATTATGCCACTCTCGCTTTTTAATACACAATTACATCCAGTGAATTATTTGGTTTTTGTTTAAGATTCAACATTTAAAGAAAACTACTCCAGTCCGACAACCTCAAATTCTCTTATGACTCGATTTTGGGCGTTCACTACGATTACCGTCACCATTTTCTTTAAAGTTCTTTTGCCACCAACACTTTCCTACACAAATTTGGGATACCAACTTTTACTGGTGTATATCTTCGTGCGGTTGGCTGATAATCTGCAACCAGGTGGTCGGGATGGTTCTAACAGCTCAGCTCGGTGTGTTAGCAGTGACGTCACGTATTGACGTCAAAGCGTTCGTTCAACAATTCATGACATAGCCATAATAAGTAAAAATAAAACAACTTGACATTAATTAATGATTTTATTATCAAAGCAACTACTACTATACACAGCATAATATAATTCAACGCTAAAATATATATTATCAATTGTATGCAAACTATAAGACACGCGTATCCTGTAATAACGACACAATTTGAAACGCTTTTAAACTTTTTTAAATCTATTAGTTACGTACTGTAGAATATCATAACAAATTACGTTAAGTTGTACATATATCTAGACATTCCCTACACACTCAGGAATCTTACTCTGGTATGATATACAGACGTATATATGTAAATTTGATTAACAACTCGTTATTCCTTTTATTTTGTTGTTACTCATGGAAAAATAAATTATCTCTTAAAATTCCCAAATTTGTTTAAACTTTGTTTAAAATTGCTATAACAATTCAACATTCTACTTGCCTCTTACAAATACTGAAACTCATTAAAATTAAAAATGGCAATTCCCTTAATTAAATAGACTCAACCATAATAAAGAATACTAATATCACGCATTTCTAGTCACAGACATCACCATCAAAGAGATTACGATCACAGACATTCTTTTTTGCGCAAACTAATTACGATTGAACATAGAAAATAAAGTAAAACTAAAATGAGAACAAAAATGGCATGTAATATCAATTCAGTTTTTGATATGATGGCCGTTTTATTTATGTACTAACTGGGTGCCCGTGGTTTCCCGGGTTGACATAATTCACCTCGGTAACATCCATAATCCCGCATACGACTCGAATCGCGTTATTTTAACCTAACGCGCCTCCAACCAATCCGTAAGAGTGCTCCCCTCAAATACAGAAAAGGGTAAAAGTTGTACACACAAAAAAAATATCCAGGACAAACACTATGAATATCACCCCGTAAAATATTTATTCGACGCAAATATTGTCCGTGTTTGTATGTTTAGATATTTATATTCCCGTCCACTGGTGGTTAAACATCAAGTTGAATGTCTCAATTAAACTCAGTGACATCCCTATCACCGGATTTGACTCCAATCTCAGTTGTTTCGCGATACACTCTTAAACTCCCCTCCACCCCAACCTCTAAGACTGCTCCCCGGCCATACCGAAAGAGGTTGAAATTATACACAAAGAACGTTGATAGAAATACTATCAATTTCTTTGACCCCGAAAAATATTTATTCGCCGCGAATATCGGTCGTTTAACATGTTTTAAAATTTCCACATACACAAACCCCCGCCCCTTTTTTTCCTGGTCGCAAAGAAACCCGTGTACGGAATTTGGAGAAATTTGGTCAACGGGTGTAGTTTTGTATATATACACAGATACATACAATCATACATACATACGTTCGTACATACACACATACAGGCAATTTTATTTATTAGAATATTGTAAAGGAGTGACGTACCATTTGCGGTCACATTTTAATTTTACTTTACTATTTATTTAAATCGGATTCAGTTCGCGCAATAAAGAAAGTCTGTTGTAGTAACCACCCTGATGGTGATATCTTTGACCCGATACGAGACACATGAGTATCGTTGGTTGTTTTTGAGTTAATCGAATCGCCTTTTTCCGTTCAATTGTGTAGTTGCACTTCCATGATGCTGTGTGAATGTCTAATTTTTATATGAGAGCTGGAATAACTTTTAAAAGTATAGATTTATACACAAATTCAGAATACGCGTGGCATTCAAATATATTTGATATTTAATACACTTATTGTATAATACAATAAAAATTCACCATACTACTTTTGATCCATGTTATTTTAGTGTTTGAATTGTTATAGGTCTATGTAGCAATAGTTAGTTGGATGTTTCTCAGCGTTTATTAATATTAAACCATGTTATTTTTCATATTACGACGATGTCGTATCTTCTGGGACGAAGTGTTTGACGTCACGGAGTGACGCAACTGCTTACATCCCGTCCTGAGCTTTGCGAACCATTCTATCCACTAGGTTGTGTATATACCGACCAACCACCGGAAGATACACGCCAACTAAAGTCGGTATCCTTCTTCTGTGATAATTACGAACTGTTGGTGGCTAAAGAACGTAAAAGAAAAGTAAGGTCGCCGAAATATTTATGAACACTCACAATCCCTAAATTTAAAATATCTAGTAGTTTTCTTTTTAAGTAATTTGATTTTTAACTTGAAGAAAATGTGTAATTGTGTATAAAAAAAGGTTTGACAAAATTGTTAATAGTTTGCAAGGTAATTGTATGTATACCTATGTATTTATTTTTATCCCAAGGGGCTAATTAGAACTCTATTTAGAACTAGATATTGCTCCATAAAATCTATCATGGTTTAAGTTAAGTCATTCACTAAATCTGTAGTATTGAGGAATATGTTTACGAAAATAAATTTCGTATTAAATATTGGTTTATTACTTTAAATTGTAAGAGAATAATTGCAGTAAAACAATGTGTGTCGCATTTGAGGTGAACGACTTCCTAACATAGAGCCAAAGGAGTTCACACAGGAAATGTCAGGTTACGTCCTCCGTTGCCAAGAGACTTTCCTAATGGCTCATTAGTTACTTGGATCATAGGGATATTCCACCCAAAGCCCAATCTGTAAAATAATGGCTTAGAGGCACTGAATAGCCAACTGGGAATTGATAACGATTTTATTATTTAAATCCAAAACCAGGCTCCAACGAATGTGCATTGTACTAGAAATATATTTGACATTTAATACACTTATTGTATAATACAATAAAAATTCACCATTGCAATATTTTTTATTGTATGTATTAGATATATTTTAATCCACCTTGAATAAGCGCCAACTCAATTTAAAAAAATGTTATAGCGCTGTAAAGCACAAGTATATAATACTAACAATTTAGATAAATGAGCTCAGGTATATGAAGTAGTTTCTATTTTTAAGTATAATATTAATAATTTCCTTAGTGTATTATCTTTAATATTTCAACTTCAAGGACATTTTTTACCATGTATGGGGAGTAAATAATAAAATATGTAAACATTGTATAAAGCATAACAAGCCATAATTATTCTTGAACTATTTTACAAGCAGGTATTTGAATGTTCAAACCAGTTATTTACTATAAACAAACCTTAAGACTGACGTATGTCTTCTGTACTAACCCGAGCTTACCCGACCGCCAACCCAGAGCTATCTGAACACACAAATTCCCACGAATCCACTTTATAGATATTTCTTGACATAAATTTTTGCTAATTTTATGTTTTCTTTCATTCACCTTATATGCTATTTCAAACAAAAACCATTTTACTCAATAAATAAGAAATGTAGACACTTTTCACTTGTGCCATTTTCTCTTTAAATTTAGATCATAATAAAATAATCGTATTTCGGCCCATGGCAACGTTGATCGATTGATATCGATTTATACTAGTATTCTTTTATGTATATATATATATATATATATATAATTTATGTGTCTGGGTCTCATCAAATTCATTATTTTGTTCTTGAAATGTTATTTTCCGTATATTCAATAAAATAGATCGGAACGTAATATAAATTCAATTTATTTAAAATATATATATAAAATTTAATTTCCAATTATGTTTTTGTGTTATTAAGTAAAATAATACATTCTTACTTTTTGAATGTTTAATTCCATTCTGTAACACATTCAGTTACAAAATTATAATCTCTATGAAGTGTATGATTGATATTGTTTACTTTCATTTCGGCCATGAAAGTTAATGGAGGAGATCTAAATTTTTTCACTGTTTGTTTAAACATTAATAGCACATTTTAATTGTTTCCTTAATAATGTAAGTAACCAAATTATACTTAATTTATTTATTAGTTTATTTTAATATTTTCTCAAGTCCTCAATAATAAATTTATTAATTACTCGTTCAATCAGGTACTTTTGGTTTGCGCCATTGTCATCTGTAAAAAGTATATAATCATAATCCAAAAATAAAACATCCTTACAATTTGAAATCCGGGAATTCTTGTGACAATATATATATATATATATATATATATGTATATATCAAAACAAATGGGGTTCAAAAGCCCTCCTTTTAAATTTGTTGAATTTCAATGAACAACTTATTCGAGTTATCATATATTTTCATAACTACTCAAGCCTCCAATAATAAATTTATGAATTACTCGTACATTCCGGATTCCAAATTGCAATCGTTTAATATGGATTATGGTGATTGGATAGGTTAAGTACATACTTATTACACAATCTGAAAGCTTCTGACTTGAGTGATTATTAAAATAAATGTTTACCCAAATAAGTTGTTGATTGAAATTAAATATTATTTATTGTTTTGGATTCATTATTTTTATTGTATTTCATTGTATTTAGCAAATAATTTTTAAATAACGTCTGAAGGGATCCCTAATTAAAGGAATAAACGTTATGATACAATACACTGAATATATATATAAATTTAAATATTTATAAATAAATATGCTGACTGTTGGGAAATTTGTCCGTATAAATAATAAGTCAGATTTCGTTTGAATTTTAATTTATTTTTGATTTTTATTTAGATACCATCATCATCATTCTAATTAACCCTTTGTAAGAATTAGAAGCAGCTTTACAAAAATAAATGCAGAGAAAACGATTTTACAAACGTTGTTTCAGAATTAACTCCGCTTGAATTATTAATAGAGCGCGCGAGATCTGGCTTTGAGTCGTCAGAAATATATTGTTTGACAGGAGGATGACATCGCCCTGCGCACGTGTCCGGCCATGCTGTGTCTCACGCGGACAGAGACGCTGCTCTCTGCTCCCTGCTCCCTGACGTCAATATCAGAGCCATCCAGAATCCTTTTCCCTTTTCGGAAATCACGTTACGTCACATTTCTTTCAGAATCTCTTCTATTTCCACTGCCGCTAAGTGGACTCAAAGCGGCTCCCAAGCAATTCCGACGTTTGTTATCTAGCGATCGTATTTACAGGTCACTATTAGCACCCCCCAAGGAAATATATAAAAAATATTTTTTGGTAACTCAAAATAATTTGTTTAGGATATGTTATACGTATTTAGTTAATATAATGAAAAAATAAATAAAATAAGAGAATGAGTGTTTAATAGATGGATACTGGAAGAAAGATAGTGTAATTTATAGGTTATCAGATGATCTTAGATAAAGATAATATGAGACGAACACAAAAACAAAAGAGATAATGAAATTAAACACGACAGAGAAATCACAAAGATGCAACCAAAAAATTGCTTAATTCTTCCATTCATGCCTTTTCTTCACGAAGCATTTTGAATATTAATTTAAATTGTAAATTGTAATGAATTATTATGACAAATAGTAAAATATTTATATAAAATATTGTCGCACAACCTTCGACAAAATAATCACACTGATGAAAATTTTTTATTATACATCTTCAAGAAAAACTTGGAAAAGAAATAAGCCTTCAGACAGTAAGTGACGACACAATTTCGAAGAACAACCCATAGTCGTTTTCGTCGATCAATATTTTGTAAGTCCAAACGTTTGCAAACCCCTCTCCCGTCATCGGAAGGGCGTGGGACAAGTACCCAATGCCCGACCTACCCGATGCAGGTTTTTCTAAGGTTTTCCCTGCATTTCTTTAGGCGAATGCCGGGTAGGATCCTTAAAATATAGCCCGGGGGCCCTAGTTAACCCTTGGCTACCTTCCTCTACCCTTCCGCATCCCCCCTTTCAAATCCCTTCCTATGCTATTAAAGGGGAGTTTCCCTAAGTGGATTACCCTCATGTAGCCTGTTGCCCTAAAAAAAAATATTGGGCATACGGTAAGAGTTGTTCGCTATTCCCATTGGTATAGTCGGCCAGCAGCCTCCTAAACTGGTTGATGCACGGAGAAGGGAATGCTGCGTCCCCACAGCAAACTCCTCTCCCGCTATCGGAAGGACGTGGGACAAGTACCCAATGCCCGACCTACCTGATGCAGGTTTTTCTAGGGTTTTCCCCGCATTTCTTTAGGCGAATGCCAGGTAGGATCCTTAAAATATAGCCCGGGGGCCCTAGTAACCCTTGGCTACCTTCCTCTACCCTTCCGCATCCCCCCTTTCAAATCCCTTCCTATGCTATTAAAGGAGAGTTGCCCAATGTGGATCACCCTCATGTAGCATGTTGCCCTAAAAATAATAATTTTGGGAAAATTATGGTCTGACTTTGATTCCATGGCCCTATTTTCTTATTTTCAAAACTATTTCATATTTGTGCTACGCTTCACAGAGAGTAACAGTTGAAGTAATGGATATGAATAAATTCCATGGAAAAATTGAGAACCAATTAATCGAAGAAGTTACTATAAATAATGCATATAATAGTTATTAAAAATAAATACTAACAGAAAACCATAACGAATAATAACCGTTGATCATATTACAAAGTAATTATTGTGTGGTGGAAGATTTTCCAGCAGAATATGTAAGTAAATAATGAAATTACACTGTAAGGGAATTAGTTATTTCCCCCATAAAATTAGCAAAGGTAAAAGATTGCTTATCTACAATTACTTCAGTTGTAGATGACTAAGCTTTAGGTACAGCTAAAAAAATAAAATTATTCAAACAATAAAATACCAAATATCTTTACCGAAGTGAGAGAAAAAATCAAAATTCCCCCACCTTAACCTGAATGTATCTCCATGTACGATATAAAGGATCACTAACCTCCACTACAATGAAATTAATATAATATATTAAAGATAGCTTTTCACATGTCACAAGCCGTAAAGGCTATGGTTAAATTGAATTAAAATATCAGGATGAAAAAAGTCAACTGGACCAGGAATCGAAACTGGGACCTCCTAATTCTAAATAATAACCTTGATCAATCTACATCGGTTCTTCATTTGAGATCCTCAAATTTAGGACATGTGACAATTGTGATTTGTAAAAAAAAAATTATTAAGTCTAATGCATGGATGATTTCCGTACGGGATCTGGAGTCGACAGGGATTAATTCAGACGGAAGAACGTTCGCCCGGTAGGTCCCGGACTCGATCCGCCTGACATTTTTCCATCCTGATACTTTAAAATATTATACTTCTCTAGGCCACAATTATTTTTTTAATATTTTCTTCTTGTATTTAAAGACACATCCATAGTGAAAATCTATGTGATAATTATTAGAATTCATATCGTATAATTCATTTAACACCGAACATATTTCCACGACTTTTATCAGTATTTAATTCTGTATGACATCTTGAAAATAATTGCATATACTAATCCAATCTGAAACTTGCCACCTTCTAAAACTATTTATCTCTGGACTGAATATATTTAATTAAAGTTTTATTTATGCAATTATAATACTGTCATGATATTCATGTTTGATATCCACGTTTGGGTGTTGCTTGGGCAGAGATAGAGGTTGACAGTGTGAAGAGGATCTCTGAGGTATTTGTTAGTTGTATCTTTGGCGTGTATGTTTACGAAGTATTTTTCAGGTTGTTGTGTGCATTATAAATAAAAAAAATATTAAAAGGGTGAACATAAAATAACGTTAGTACGTAAACAAATATTGACAGTGTTTTTTCTATATTTTATCAACATTGTAAAATCGAGCAATCAATTATCATTATAATATATATATATATATATATATATATATATATATATATATATATATACATCACTGTGTAACTATATAACTATTATATTTTAATTCTAGACTGCTCTATTTTTTCGACCGTATTTCGTTATTTCAGTTAGTAGAAAATATAAAGAATCCGATTTTTAAAACTTCTAGTCTGAACTTTACGAAATAAATTCACGTTCATAGAATTTTCAAAAATTGTAACAGATAAAGATGAATTAAAACTACCAAATGTACGTAAAAAATTATTTTTTTCGAAATTTGCAAATTTACGAATAAAATAAAATAGTTATTACAAAAATGCATGTTAATTAAATATTTTGCGAAATATACTGTATTGGGATTCATCACATTCGATGTTATTAATATATTTTTCATGGCTAAAAATAGACTTCTAACAAATATATCCTGATGTCGATTTCACGTCATTACATGATTCGACAGAGAACATCTGCACAAGAGAGGATTCTGTCACTCATCGACTGGACAAAGGCTGTATGTAATCAAGCTACTCGTATATTTAGATTTACTCGCATCTATTTTAATCGACAGATTAATTTATCATCAAGAAATATGACAATGACCAAAAATAAAATTTTTATGAAATAACAAATGTGTGTCACAAATTGATATATCTATTTTAAAAAGAAGTGATTTTTGCTTCGGATTTAACTCATATATTTTTAATAGCCTAAAAATAACTGTAATATAATTTTAAATCACTGCAACATTGAATCAAACACTATATCTGTAATTAGCATTAATACCCTTTGAGGAATATAGGAAATAGTGAAATGTATACTTTTAAAATTATCAATTAGACAGCATTAATAAAATTAAAGTTTCATAATGTATATACCAAGTAAAGCAGCGACGTCGTGTACAAGACACCAAAATGTTAGCTACTTCTCCAAGAAGATTTTGTATATTCATATTAATCACCACTGAAATTCTACATTTGTATTACTGTGAAGGAATAATATACCATCACCAACATAGACCACAATACTACGTCTAATCTCCCTCCATGGAAATTTATCGACCTACAAATAATACCTCATTGACCTTGATTCCCAAGAAGATCCTTAGGGCAAGTGCTACAGCTCACCTCGATGCGCTTATAAAGAAGCATGGAAATCCTACATTGGTTTACACAGATGCCTCAAAAACGGAAGTAGGCACTACCTGTGCGGTGATTCTCCCCAAGTTCAACAGGAAAATATCCATCCATAATTCTGCTTCTAGCACCACCGCTGAAACCTTCGCCGTAGCAATGGCTGTTGAATATTGCCTGGAATCTTCAATCAACAGAATTATGATCCTAACAGACTCTTTGCAATCACTAAAGCACTTACGAGGCCCTAAAATAAGGAATGGCACCATCAACGCCATCAGAGCTAACCTACATCGCTGCATTTCGCGAGGGAAATCCGTGCAGCTTGTCTGGATCCCGGCTCATGCGGGCATCGCAGGGAAACGAGGAGGTGGACGCACTGGCGGCCACTGCACAAGAAGTTCTACCATTGTACGAAGCCCCAACCTGTACAGCCTCGGACATTCTAAATGTACAGGAATAGTGGAGAGTAGCTGGAAGGACACGAGGGAAGGGGGAAATAACGGCTTCTTCCATCAGAACCTGCAAACATCAGCAGATCTCTGTCACCTCAACAACATCTCAAGAAAACAACAAATAATAATCTCCAGAATTAGAACTTTTCACAACCAACTTACTCACGAATATCTTTTTTTCCAGAACAGATCAGCCCACCTGTGATGTATGCGATCAAGCCCTCACCATCCAGCTTATTTGAATGCACAAAATATGAGGATATACGCAGGAGGACTTTAGTCGAGTTCTCTGGAGAAGACTTCTGTATACACACCACGGCGATCAAGAGCCACCGACGCAAAACTGACAGCCGCTATTTGAAACGTTGTTCACAATTGGAAGCTTCAAACCTACTGTAACTTAATTATGTAAATACCTTTAGAGGGTCGCCAATAACCAACAGGTTAACGCGACCATAAATCAATTTAAAAAATATATTTATATTTTTTTTAAAAAAAAAAAGTGTATTCACATAGTGGCAACTCCCCTCTGATAGCATAGAAAAGAGATTTGAAAGGGAGGATGCGGAAGGGTAGAGGAAGGTAGCCAAGGCTTAACTACAGTCCCTGAGCTACGGTTTAAGGATCCTACCCGGAAATTCGCCTAATAGTGATGCTATAAAAACCTGCATCAAGTAGGTCGGTCATTTGGTACTTGTCCCACGCCCTTACGATGGCGGGAGGGGTTTTCTGTGGGGTCGCAGCTTTCTCCTCGCCGTGCCTTCACCAGTTTAGGGGGCATATGGCCGACTATTCCAATAGGAATGCCTGACAACTATTACCGTATGCCCAACGTCTGCGACCCCGGAACATACACCTCTCGAAACAGACCGAGGTGCCTCGGCATGTGGGAACCTTAGTTCAGAAACCAGAGAGATGTGAAGGCATCCCCCAAAGGTAGCCTCCTCCAGAGCTCTCTGGGAAGGTTGAAGTAATGACAAATGGCGGAAAAGTTAACAAGAACGAAAATAAAATACGAATGTGAGAAAACGGTGAGCGATACTATTTTAATTGCTTAGCAAACTCGGAACCATTAACGAAATTTGTTTTAAAAAAACTTATGGAGCGTGTATTCGTACAAAAAAGCTATAAATTGGTGTCAGTGGATAACTGTTACGGTAATTTCGGAGTGTCGTTACTTACCTTGAATATTTCGTAATAAGCTTGAGAACTCTGCGAAGCAATCTTACGAGACTCGCATAGACGAATGTCTGACCGCATTTTTGACTCGAAGGCGGCTACCGCAAGGACCCTCAATACTTCATTAGTAATTCTCTGCCTTTGACTTCAGCCTCGTATAGGCTCAAAGAAAGTGAAATTATATGCCTCTGTCTGTAATTAGTTTGTGCTTGCGACGTGTAATCAATCACAGTATACTCATCAGAAATATGTCTACTGAAATTAGTGTTACATAACATGCTGTGTGTATAATATATTGAATAAAAATGTAAATCATATGGACGCAGATAATTCATTATTATTAACCTATTGTCCGGTTTATTGACTGAATATTCATAATTCCACATTTAACTCGTGTGAATTTTAAAGAGAAGACTTAAGTGTAAGTGGAAAGAGTTTTAATGAATAACTCAATTGTCATTTTCAAATTTTTAATAAAAATTTTATATATTCATATACGAGTGTGTGTGTGTGTGCGCGCGCATACGTATGTATATTCGTTTATATTCTAAAGTATTTTTGTTGAAATTTTTATAAAAAATATTTTAGTAATATACAACGTCTCTTATAAAATAAAATAAATAATAATGTAAAAACTATGAACGCGTTTTATGGAGTGGTATAGAGATTTAAGATTAAAATATTCTTATATAACCTAAAGAGAAATATAAATTTTATATACCAGTAGAACAAACGTTGAACGAGCGAAAAATATAGTAAAAAACATAACGCAAGTATCATCCTTTAAGTATATTGAGAACTGTATTTTATTGTTAGATTTTAGTGCAATGTTTTTGCGGTACATTGCGTAGAATTTATTTTTGAACTGAATGTTTTCCAATGCACACACTTCATAGTCCGAATTGATTGTAAATTATAAAAAAAACAGCACATTGTACAGCGCCAAGTGGACTTCAGCAGTCTTACATCATAATGAAACCAACTATAAAGTTGAATTATGTAGAAAACGCGCAGTATGACAAAGTTTTCACTCATTAAAATATTTATATTTGCACTACAACGTTTATCAACTTTTCGCATATAGCGCCATTGTCCCTCCTTTAACAGCATGCTAATGAATAAATAGTTCTATTTTATTTAATTTAAAAAACCATTACATTTCAATATCTGCCGTTAATTTGTACATAGTTTCATTGAGTAATATACATGATTCATTACAAAGAAAAATCTTCTTTCTGTGGTTTATTATTGAACAAAGAAAGTAATAATTAATTAAATTTTCAAAAAACTATATGTTAAGACAATAAAAATATTTTAGTGCATTAATTAATTTTTAATATAATTTTAAAAATATAAAATAATATTATATTTGATTATAATAATATTTTTGTTAACATATTTGATTATAATAATATTTTTGTCAACTTCAATTACAAAACACTTAATCAGTTCAAAACTAAATTTTAAATACTTATGTTTATTGCAATTAAATATTTTAATATATGTAAAATTCAAGGCAACTTATTTTTAGATAGTAATGTATTCTGTTACTTGCACAAATATACGTGAAATTAACTAAGTATATTATAATTTATTCAACGTAAACCTTGGTTTATTAGATTATAAATGTAATGTATATTTTTCCATATGTATATTTATGTATATTTGACGACTTTATTAAAAAAATTTGAAAGTTTAAAGATGGAGAGAAATATTCGAGGACTGAAGATGCTTTGCTCCAACGTAAGACTACATTGTGTACAGCACTAACCAACTTCAAACTCTGTTGATTTTATTGGCATTACTCTTATGAATAATGTAGGTTTCACTATAATGAATATTCGTCTTATTATCGTTCCCCCTGTATTTGCACAATTTAGGTGTTCGTAGCAACACTGTTATTAATTTTCTCTCTATAGTTAGAATATTAGTATTTAGTTGAAACGCATTCGCGCTCTTAAAGACCATCATTTCTCCCGTAATGTAAGGCAGCGTTTAACTTAATTGTGTTACTGCAGTTAATGTGCAGCTCTCTAATAAAGACTTGTCAATTACGTGAGATACCTTTCACGAGAAATGAACACCCACTCGCCTTTCACAACCACACATGCCTCGGGCAACACTTGTACGGGAAAATGTAGAAACCTCGAAATTAATGCGGTGTGTAAAACCTTTTGACTCAACTAAATTACTAATATTGAAATTTATATATAATAAATACGTTTACAAATAAATATTTAAATTCTAACGAAAGGTAGGACATCTTATATTTTCTCCAGCAATAAGAATACTATATATTTAGTTGATAAAATGAGGATGGAGACTTCTTTTAGGTTATCATTTTTACTTATCCTGGGAACAACTAATTATTTATTTAATTGTATTTATTTGACTCTGAGAATATTGATGACCAAATTCAGACGTGACTTTCCGCATTATTTATTTGTTAAAATATTCCATTATTTATTATTTAAGTGAAATGTATTTAGCATAATTATTTATATAAATGTAATAGTATAGTTTAATTTAAAACAATATTAATTATTATTTTAATAAAGTAAAATTAAATGTAAATTCCTTCATATTGATAATGCGTTTCATTGTGGTAATGCGTAAGGTATTGATTATCGACAATAATTTAAAATTTGTCTTTTAATGGGAAATGTGCTAGGAAATTCTTCATTGAGATTTTTTAAATTAGTGGAACCATTTAGGTGCATCTCAAACAGGCCAGTGACATTATATATCATTTCCAATCCTACGATTTGATTTAAAGAATGACTACTCTTCGCCGATATTAAATCGATAAATTTCCTATATCAATAAACAGTTCATTGTTCTTTTCATTTGGGCCAAAAAAGTTAAAAAAGGTATTGCTAAAATTAATAATCTTTAATCCAGGAATAATATATCTTTAATTCTCTTAAAATAAATAATTTGTGCATGTTATTTTGTCTGCTATATTTTCTCATTCAATTATTTTCAAGTTAAGTTTGTACTATCTATTCTTATATTTTTATTTCTATAAATTAATACTGTAAATACATGTAACATAAAGACCACAACGTGTATTTTTAATTAAGGTTTATTTAAATGTTTTTCTGATTTTTAGGTGTACGTTTATTTACATTTCGCTATGCAAACGTAAATGAAAATTTTTAAAACTAATTATTTCAACTAGTTATGGCGTCTTTTTCAAATTCTAGTTCACTATGTTTAAGACTCATTATACAACGTCGTCATCACGATAGTCTTTGAGACTAGATTCTCGTAATACTTTTACAATACGAAGGTAATTTCGTCTCATTTCTGTAAATTGGAACTACCTCTGTAACATCAAGTTAAAGGGCGAATCTAAAGCAAAAAAAAAATTACATTACTACACTTTAACCCTGGAAGCACAGGACCATTAGTATTGTGATTATAATGATCCTACCAAAACTACCCTCAATTACGCGGAACTGAACAAAATGCAGCACTGTGAAAGGTCTAATAGGTTGTTGCAACGTCAGAGATTCATATCGAAAATAATAGACGTTCAGAGTGGTGATCGCACGATCGATATGCCAAATTAGGATATAACTATTCACATCTACACACTATTCCCTTAACAATAACATTTAAATGAACATTTATGGTGCAAACGGTAAATATTAATTAATATAAAGATGAATATATATGTAGTTAGTTTTTTTTGCCCGAGGCAATACGTTAGTGTATAATCAAATAACTTTGACCGGTTGACGAATTCTATGGTGTCATTTAGAAAATCAATGGGTTAAGATGCAATTGAATCATTACCGTCAAATATTATAAATTCGGAATTAAGAACTTCGACCTTCCCTAGCCAGCACCAATGGCATGCAATAATGATAGTATCATAATCAAACTCTCATCTCACTCTGTTACTATTTTAATATGTCCTTTCGCAACAGTATTGTTGGCACACGCTTAGCTGTGACCTTCAGGGTCTCGCCGCAACGAGTTCAATGTCTCTTGGTGAAGGACGAGGCTTATTGTACTGCGAAAGCGCTTTCACTTCCACTCAGAAGCGCCATTGTTACGATACGCATTCCTCCAGATGCAGCCCCATCATTTTAGGCTCGATGCATAATGTTTCTTTTACTTTATGAACAATCCTCGAACAGCTAAAGGAGTCACTACTTATCACAACTCTTGCTACATTGCTGCCTATTACTGGTGCGGCAACAACAATATATTTTATATAATAAAATCTACCAAAACTTTCAATTCCATTCCTCAGATCTATGATACAGTCATATTAATTACAGCAACAGACTATGATAAATTAAATTCAGAGACCAATTTTGGCATGCGTCAGTAATGGTTTACAGAAAACGAACTATTGCTGAACCTGCAAATGACAAAACGTGATAATTTTATGTCATGAATAATAACACAGTAACTGTTCCAAAAATTGTTGAGACATTTACAAATGGTAACTTTTCTCTACTTTTATATTTTAGAAATCTTGAAAAAATTACATTTACTTGATTGGACAAATATAAAGAATCATGTCCAAAACATTCAAATTCGTTTCCTGTAATGCGTAAAAAGATTAAAACTGTGCAATATAAATTAAATGATAAAAAGACTGGGAAAAAAATACTAATTATATAAATAAATATCCGAATAACAGACAAAAATAAGTGCTAAATAAATACCACTCAGCTTGTATTTAAAATGAAAAAAAAAATACGTCTGGTTGAAAATAAATAACAATAAAGATAGCCAAATGAAGTCAAAGGCGTTTTTCTGCACCTGAAGAAGGCTTACAGAACTGTTGTGTGGTATGTATGTTATCACTTCTTTTGTCTGAATTTGGCTATCTTTCTTATTATTATTGTTTCTTGTATTTGTTGCTTTCGTGTGATGATTCAAAAAAAAACAAGAACGAAAGACCGCATAAGGTGACGAACTCAAAACGTTGAATAGTTTTTTTAGCACTTATTTTTATCTGTTGTTTGGCTATTTATTTTACTAATTAAAAACTATATAATCTCCGTCTAACCGATATAAAACTTTAAAATTAATAACCCATTAATATGAATGAAAAAATAATAAAGAGCTTACAATTCAAATAAGGTCGTTCTTAATAATATTAATTCCACACACTATAATTTCGAATTTTAGTCAAAACAGTAAGTTATATTTTTTTTGTTATTATTTCACATGTATTACAAATTATTCTATCCTGAAAGTATTAAATTTACTTATTTCTATTTTACTTTTAATATGTGTGCTGAAGTTTCTTAATGTTATGTAAAACGTTCTATCCTATTTAAGAAATTTCCTATCGTTAATAAATAAATGGATGGAGAATAATTGTGTTCCCTGTTTTGAATTATATTTTTTCATGTTTAAACATAACAAAAAAAATTTAATTTATGAAAGAAGTATTTAATTTTTTTTAGGGCAATAGGCTACATGAGTGTAATCCACGTTGGGCAACTTCCATTTAATAGCATAGGAAGGGATTTGAAAGGGGGGATGCGGAAGGGTAGAGGAAGGTAGCCAAGGGTTACTAGGGCCCCCGGGCTATATTTTAAGGATCCTACCTGGCATTCGCCTAAAGAAATGCAGGGAAAACCCTAGAAAAACCTGCATCAGGTAATCGGGCATTGGGTACTTGTCCCACGCCCTTCCGATAGCGGGAGAGGAGTTTGCTGTGGGGACGAGCATTCCCTTCTCCGTGCCTCGACCAGTTTAGGAGGCAGCTGGCCGACTATTCCAATGGGAATAGCGGACAACTCTTACCGTATGCCGAAGGTCTGTGACCCCGGAACATACACCCACAGGTAGTCCGTTCGTATCTCTCCTACAAGGTTCTGCTTGCGAGAGAACATCCTTCGCAGTAATTGTCTGCGAGAGAATAGCCCTCGCAGACCTTAGAAGTATTTAAAAATTAATAATAATAATAACATGAAGTTATAAAATATACAACGTTTCACCTATCAGTTGTGGCTTTCCTCTGGGACAATGTAAATTACATTTGAAAATTTATAACAGCACAATATTTAACAAATTTGTTTTTAAATCTATAATATAATTTGTTAAATTTATTTTAATGGAATTATATTTAAGAATATTTTATTTAATCATTATTTTTTTAACTTGTTTTATTTTATAAATAGAGGACTAATGGAAACAATAAATAAATCTAGTACTCCAAGCGTGAAGAAGGATTTACTAATTAGTTACCGAATTAGATTTCTGTTTTTCCAGAACAGATCAGCCCACCTGTGATGTAAGTGATCAAGCCCTCACCATCCAGCATATTATATTTGAATGCACAAAATATGAGGATATACGCAGGAGGACTGTAGCCGAATTCTCTGGAGAAGACTTCTGCATACACACCACGGCGATCAAGAGTCTCCTGCAGTTCGTCTCCGACCCAAAACTGTCATCCGCTATTTGATACGATGTTCACAATTGGAAATTTCAAACCTACTGTAACTTAATTATGTAAATACTTTTAGAGGGTCGCCAATAACCAACAGGTTGACGCGACCTTAAATCAATAAAAGAAAAGATTTCTGGAATGTAGGCGTAAATTTTAACAGGAAGATAAGGGCAGGGTGGATTGAGAATAATTATTATTTTCTCATGACATAGCTTATCGTTAAATATAACAATTATTTTGCTATTTATAAATATGTTTATTGACTTGAAGTATATTAGCTCAATACTAACTTAGGTGCTATTATATTTACTGAAGCATCTTATTTACTCTTTCTAGTATGAATGGAAAAAGAAAACTAAAAATAAATGAGTACCTTTCGTAACGTTTGAAGACAGAAAATGTGTACTATCGCACGAAAGTAAACATAAGATAATTTAATTTTCTTCTATTATTCAAATAGAATTCCTAGATATATATACGGCTATTTTTAAACGAAGCAATACATTTTCATGACCATGGACATGAAAAGAAAAATATATTCCCCGAACAGTTCCGAAATATTTGAAAGGTAATCATTTTTGTGATAAACTTAACGTCTTAATATCTGATCAACACGTAATAAGACGTTACACAACATACAGAAAATTAACTTGACGGAAAATTGAAAGTAAGCGGAACTTTCTATTAAGATAATCTGAATTTATTTTTGAACAATATCTATTACTACGCTATCAGATTAAATTCGGTACTGGTCTCTAATTTGTACTTTGGTAATAGAAAGATAAATTTAAAAATGGAAAATAAATTATTAATCTGACTGGTTGATAACGTGTAGTTTTCTAGAGGCAGAAATACTAAGGTTATTTTTCACTCGGTGTTAATCATTATTACCCGTCGTTAAAGCGACTATGCAAAATGATAGCAGCATATTTGAATTGATTTATCGCTGTGTCCCATTGGGACAGTGGACTTACAAGTCTAAATTAAACTTAATATTATTTTTTATATTGTGTTATTATTTTACTTTCCAGATGTCACGTATATATTTTTGTTTTGTTTTTAGTCGCATCAACATATTAGTCATTGGCGAATTTCCATAACTACTGCATGAATTTATTACATTTTTTTTATATTATATATACATCTTGACCAAAGATTCATCGTTTAATAAGATGGGATTTTTAATACCGGTTCCTTACTAAATTTTACAAGGTTATTTCTGGATTAATTGAAAGACAAGTAATACAAGTTCAGTCGGAAGAAATAGAGTCAAAGATTTCCTGGGAATTAAAAATTTCTCGCTTTACTATTTACTGTAGTCCTTGGGTAAACCAAAAAATCAGTTTCGAATAATAGTTTCGAAATCGTTATCAGGCGGAGGCTGCCTTCGAGACATTGTACACTCATCTAACGAATGTCCCAATCACAACAGGAGTACTCTTAATCCATTGTAGAACAATTTAGGTACAGTTCCTTAACGGTTTTAATATTTCAAAAACTGTTGAAACGCGTTTATCAAAATTGTTATCGTTCAGGTTTGAGAGAACAACCAAGTTCAACTCTGAATTAGTCTTGGACATGAGGATTACCGTCATGAAATAATATTTATGGAATATTATAAATTGATTTTCAAATATTATACAACGATGATGTAACTGTTTATGCTAGTTACTGGTGATTTCAACAATTGCTCTCTTAAAAATGGTATTTAAGGTAGTTTTATTTTACGTGATTTCCCTAACTATTAAAAAGTTGTTCCAATAAAAAAACTGTTATACATGATGTTGGGTAAGAAACTCAAAAAGCACTGGTAGGAGATGTGTTTTGGTGCCTTCTCTATGGCGTTCGAATTTAATCCCAGTTTATAACGATTGATTTAGCTTCAGTATGTTTATATTAACAAATTTGATACTTCATAAATCAATAATAGACAGTACCAACACGGCTTATCATTATAGTTGTCTAAGACAGACGTTTCGTCTTTAACTGGAAATTATAATCGTCCTAATTTGGGATTTCCTTGGTGTATCCAAATTATTCAGAATAATACAGGGGACGATCACATTTCTCTCTTCCGCCCTTCAATTAATACCGTTCTCAATTCAGGCAGATGGCCTCAAACGACGAATTTGGTCTCATCCATTGACTTAAATCTCCGCGACCTGATTCCCAGCAAGAACAATTGATTGTGCTTGTTTCATTCAGGTAAATACTGGCTTCGCGGATAAGGATCGTCCTTGTGTTTAATTGCTTAAAGCTTGGCCGGAAAATGAATGTTACTCTAATTACATCTCTTATTCAGAACTGACGAATAAGGCAGTGTCACTGGACAGGTTCTTAGGAGGCCAGTCGTAAATCCCCCGTTCACTTACCTTATTCGACTTATTTTCCTGGAATATACTAATAAATTTTAGAGACTCGAAGCAAAATACTTCGTTTCGTCAATTTATTTCTGAATCCTATTTATATTATAATATATGCCCGAATAATATCGTAAAACGTGCAGGTTAGACTACTCGTTCACTGTTAAATTAGCTCACGAAATGCCTGATCTACATACGCCGCTGGTTCTAGAGAAAGGAACCGCAGCTCTTTTAAGATTAGCATCATAATTTGCCTCATATTGGGTCAAAATTGCCGGCTCAGAGTAAGTAAACGAATGCCATGACCCAGTTCTCCAGAGAGATGGGTGGCGGCTTTATCGGAAAAGTGTAGATCCATCTTAGCTGTAAGAAAAATAATAAATCTGCAATGATGCATTACCTGTTGTAATTTATAAAACTATATTTAATATTCATTTTAATTTTATGAAACCGTCCAAAATATTAGTAATCGTTAGTGTCTGAAACTATTTCCTTCAACTTATACAAACACTTGTCAAGATTCTTACAGACATTAACTTTCCATAAACAAATAAAATCTTGTTTATTAAATTTTGGTGCTGAAAGAAGCTTACGAGGGGTATTCCCTCAGAGGTGAACCTTCCCAGAGCTGTGGAGGAGGCTACCTTTGGGGATGCCTACTCTCTCTGGTTTTTTTAACTAAGGTTCCTACAAACGGCCTGTTTTGAGAGATGTGTGTTCCGGGTTCTCAGACCGCTATTCCGACTGGAATAGTCGGCCAGCTGCCTCCTAAATTGGTCGAGACACGGAAAAGGGAATGTTGCGACTCCACAGTAAACCTCCCACCATCAGAAGAGCGTGAGACAAGTACCCAATACTGATACTAGGGTTTGTCCTGCATCAGCTTTAGGCAATTTAAACTATAACCCTTGGTTATCTTCTTCTACCTTTCCGCATCCCCCATTTTAAATATCTTCCTTTACTATTACAGGGGAGTTGCCACCATGTGGATTACCCTCATGTAGCTTGTTAAAAAAAATTTTTTTTGGTGTTGATAACCATTCCGTTCTTAGGAAATGATCCTTTGAAGATACGCGCAGTTTTCAAAGCATTCAGATTCGAGATTACTTGGACCGGCAAACAATGGAAAAAGTCTAAGACTCGAAAATAATCAGTTACTTTCTCATGTGTTTGGTGCTTGGCCAATTAAAGTAATCATTCAATTGCGAGCTTATATTATTCATATTTCTTTGAGGAAGATCAATTTCAACACGCAGAGGTTAATAATTAGTTTCTGGTAGCGAGAAATTTCATTACAAATACAAACAGTAAGAAGTTTAACTGAATAAATTGTCTCAACATAGAGTTTCAATAAATCAATAATATTTTTACACAGAATTATTTATTTCAATTCATTGAGAGGAAATACGCATTGAAGACAAACGAACGAACAGTGCACAGTGGAAGAAATGGTAATTTAAAAATAGAAAAAAGGAACGAATTAACAAATTACCTGGATCGCTGCTCGTGACGTACATTACAAGCATCCATATTTTTAAAAGTGAAAAATTACAAATAATAAATAATTAGAAATAAATCTATAAAAATTATAAATAAAATATGAAAATGATGAAAAAATATTTAAACTTGGTAAGTATTATATATGCTATATTTTGTTTAAGCAAAACATATTTTATAATTAAGTTGATCAAATAATTTATGGATACGAATGGGCTTGGCCAAAGCAGTAAGAGTATCTAACTAAATAAATATGTAAAAGAAATTTTATGGCAATTGTTCTGTGATCTCAAAAGCTTCACATTTATTTTCTCGGCCTCAGACAATTCCATTAATTAATAAACAAATATAATATCCAAATTATGGTCTCGACGTTTTTTAATGTTCATTAATAAATCTTTTCTAATTAATTAAACTTTTCCGACTGTTTGGCCTTTACGTTTATTTATTGGGTTAAATTATTCATATAAATATCAATTTTAGATTTGTGAGTGCTCAGTTTTTCATCGTAACACATAGAACAAGAATGATTCCATTTCCTTGGCCATAAAGAAGAGTATTTAATTGTTATAACTTGTCATTGTTTGATATTTAAATTTAATGTAATTTTATATGTCTTTGTCAATAAAATAATTATTCAGATTAACACAATTAGCGTCAAATCGATTGAATTTCCAGACCTGAAATGAAATCTGTCGATATTGAAATGTGACAATAAAAACTGTCTCATTATTCAAAGTCACGCTTACTTGCTTGCTTTCCAGATGTTGAAAGTTGGACGTATATTTATATGCAGACGCATGAAAAGCTCAGAGGTTATTTGATGGAGTGAGGACTAATTCGTGTTGGCATGTGTGACAATCATATTAGCACGAAAACTTCGCGATTTCACGGATCATAATTTCAAACCATCAACACACAAAAAAAAATCAAGTTATGTTTTTTATAATACTACTAACTCGTAGTTTAGTCTGAAATATTTTGGCGATTGGGTTTTTATACCACTTTTTCGTTAAAAGTTCATAATAAATCATCAATTTGCTGAAATGATTTGATGAACCATTAAACATTTATCCTTTAAAGTCGACAATTTCTGTTAGAGACGTAAATTTAAATAGAATAACCTGAAAAATTAGCAATGAATAAAACTAAATTTTATAAACTGGTGTTAAAAAATATCAATCTAGTAAAAACACCAAAGAAGATGAAAAGACATCCAAAGAATTTAGTCCACCGAGTTTCGTTACGATATATGCAACAGACGCTTATTGTTATTAGTAATTGATTAATTACCTGTCATAGACGATTCATACACTTTATTAATTATACTACATTATTTTACTTAAAAAGGCGTAAAATGAAAAATTTAAAATTTCATCTGGATAAAATCATGTAAACAAAATTTAGAGTTGTCTAAATTTAATTATTGTTAAATTTCAGGAGATACATCATTCTAAATTTAATTACTTTGGTATTCATTAGATTATTGAATAATTATTTTACATATAAATTATTAAGAACTATGGTATTCATGATTATAATCATCAAGAAGGAAATCTACTGAAGAAATAAAAAGAATAAAATATGTAATATTTATCAGAGTCAATTCTCTTAGAATAAATTCGAAAATATATGATTGTGACTTTAAAAAGTAAGTTTATTAAAATTAGTATTATAAGTTACCAAAATATGTCTTCTAATACAACTGAATATTCATATAAATAATAAATAAATATTTTAAGACTGAATTTTTTTCTGTAAAATTATAAATAATATTAGTAATACTACTTTGAAAACAAATTGACAGAATATATTTTTCAATTACTCTTAATTAATCTCGGAAAGTATTTTATCTATTAAAACGAAAGTGATTAAATTTTATTTTTCCACTTAAGATAACGTTCTTCTATATTACAATTTTTTATTAATATTGTATATTTCTCCGATGAAATAAAAATTAAAGAGGTTAATATGTGTTTCAATTGCAGTTTCAATGGCTATAAATTTCATTACTCTTTCGTTATGTTTACAAAAAGGTGGAACACAACAAAACTTGGATGAATTCACTTAAAAAATCTACAACGTAATTTCGCTACAAATATGTAAAATTAAACAGTTTCTGGTATTTTTACTGTAAATTATCATGTTGATTACATGATAATCTTGTGTAATGAATCTTTTTTACATTCCTTGAACATTGAAGTTCAATACGGACTAAAGCTCTGTTTTATTACTCTACATTAAAGCACTTGTCTTTGTTGCGTGTACATGTCACTTGCACAGCCTCGAGGCATTGGTTTTCCTGCAATCAAACTTTCAACCTACTCCCGGTTCAAGGAACAGTATACATTAACTTTTCCCTTTCAATGCGCCATGCAACCTTCTACTACACGTTCACAAAATAAAACGTTCGATTACTGAATTTGCAAACATGTTTGTTTATAGTTTCTTTACTGTTGCATAGAGCTACCGTATTTCCCTCTTTAGAATCGTAGCCCAATAGCATTAACACGTTGCTTTTCGTAAGATAAACTAACGTGAAATTAACTTCCTTTTTATAAATGGAAATTTAAGTTCAAACGAAATTCAATCAAATTGTAATATTATTCAAAATTGATTTCTAGAGCGACTGAAACTTCGAAACTTTTTAAGATGTGCACATTATAACATAATAAATCCATTATTTTATTCTTAGAGTAACTGGCTGGCTACGTGAGGGTAATCCACGGGGAGGCCACTCCCCTTTAATAACATAAGAAAGAATTTGAACTGTGGGGTACAGAAGGGTCGAGCAAGACTTAAGTAAGGCTGAACGACGAAAGAGACAGAAGACACTTTTAAATCTTATTGAATAAAATAAAATATATTCGCACAATTTAAAAAAATATTAAAACTTTATGCATATATGTGAATTTTATACAGTAAGATTTTCAACTCGTAAAGTATTATTAGTTGTATCGATCATATACAAATTATATAATTTAAATTTTCTTTGACAGATTTATCCGAAAGGATAACAAAAAAACAGAGACACGCAAACTACCTCAAAATTTAAGATTCAGAAAATAAATATTTATCGCATACACGCCAATTTATCAATTATAGAAGTATTGAAAACATATCATAAATGATTTATTGCACCAACCGGAAAAAGCCTCTGATTTTAAGTAGCTAATTAATAGACAGTCAAGACAAAACACAACTGCACAAAGTAGTTAAGTAATTTTTTAATTATAATTATAGACAAATAAATTTTTAAACAAATTTAATTTAATAAAAATATTTAATTAACGTATTCACTAAATTTCTACTGGTCAGCTTCATGGAGAATTATGGGATAAAATTCTATGTTAAAAATTTAAATACAATTCTTATTTAAAAAATAATTTTATAAGAACGTAGTTGAAGGTAACTTCTTGTAGGTTGCCTATAGCAGATTCGCTCGTTAACTATTCAACGCCATGTAGAAAACTGGTATTGCCCGGGTTGTCATAATTGAACTCAGAGACATCCATAATCGCGGATTTGACTCCAATCTTTGTTGTTTTTACATTACGTAACGCCTCTCCAACCCTCTCCCTAAAAATTCTCCCCTCAAAAGTCGATCGGGGTTGAAATTAAACACAAAAATATCTAGATAAAAGCTTATATCAATAATTTTGATAATTTCCTAATTTAAAGTGATTAATTCGTATTTTAAAATCAATTCACTGTAAAATTTTATCAACATTCTGAACATTATCGGTTGGGTATTGTTTGGAAACTGTTGAAATTAGCTGTAAATAATAGCTTTTTAGCACTATTGGTTAGGCGCCACGATTAAATTATTACACTGTGTGAAACAAACAATTTTTCGATGCCGAGATATGTTAGAAAATAAATAATTGGTTTCCCAGAATCTTCGTGAGAATACTGAATTTGAAGTCACTCTGGGTTAAAATTTTGAATGAGAAGCGTCGCGACCAGAGCCGTAATGACCAGTGAACCACCGAATTATATTCTTATTACATTTTAACAGTTCAGGTATTTAGTAAATATTAAGTTACAATATCAAATTCTAAATTCATTTCCAAGCTTGAGGTTGCATTCTGAGTGAGTTACAACTACGCAAAACGAAAGTATTGCAGCCGGAACTTCACTGTTCTTGGCAGCAGCAAAATCCAGCAGGCTGGGCGTCATCCAGAGGAGCCACTCCCGAACCACGTCTGTGTCATCCTATGAACGTGGATCATCATTCAATTTCGAGTATAATCCATAAAAAAACCTCTGAGATGTAAAATTCATAAAAACTAGTTATCTGTGAAATACTATCATAAATCTCCGTTAGGCCTATGTGCAGTATTCCCCTCTATATATTTGTTTTGAATTTAGCAAATTTTGACCCGACAATTCCTTTGATAAATTTAATAATAAACTGAATACCGGAGATATTGTAATATTTTTGTGCAAATTTAAGTGGTGATTATCCATAAAAGCTTTGCTGACGCACAACAATTTCGTGCAAAATTGTAATTAAAATATTCTAACTTCGTTACTGAAAACAGTTGTTTTTGTCTTAATAAATATATGTCTTTGTAAATTGTGCAAAAGTTATTGTGTTCCTCCAAACCCTTATTTGTGATCCCAACTTCCAAATTTAAGTAATTAGCTGATTGTGCTCGGCGCATAAGTATTTGAGTAGCGTGACGTCAGAGAAGTGAAACATCTGACGCGAACATTAACTTTAACTTTATCTTTCGTCTTTATACTTTATCACAAATTAACTTTAACCGTAACTAAAATTATTTTTTATTGTAATTAAATTATTCCAATATATGCACGGATTGGGTTTTCTTCTCCTCGAACGTGTCACAACGATATGCCTTCTGAATGTTAATTTTTATTAATGTCACATCATAATATTTTAATATGATATAATTGCACACATTGACCTGGAATTTTCAGAGGTCCAATAAATTTGTCTGTTATTCCGTTTCGTGACTGAAGAAGTAGGCCGTTCAACAGACCAGTGGGGAATAACTGGAAACTTATAATTCATTTTTACTACTTTACAAATTGTCCAAGAGCGGATAACCGTCAAGATTGTTAAATGTGAAATCGAACTACATTCCACGCTACTCTCATGATTTCCCACACTGGGCTCTAGTTGTTGTGACATACCAATACATGTTGGTAAGGGATCGTTAGAAGACGAACAAGCTCTCCGTACTCTTTCTTCACCGCGAGTTCTGGAGACATGGAAAAAAAACCGTTGCAAAACGAATCTGATAAAAAAAACGACACTTTCTACAACCGACGGCTAAAAAAGACAACGGTCCTTATCTCGACATTTTTTTCAAATGACTAAAATACTTTTAAGAATGGTGGCTGCATTGAGAAATAATTGATTTTCTATATAGTACAAAACAATTTTTCATCAGTCATACAAGTATTGAAAAAATATAAAAGTTATTCGCAATAATGTGGCTGATTTAAAAACACACGGAATTTTATTTGTTTATGACTTATACAACAAATTTTTTAATTTTACTTACAATTTCATATATAATTAATTAATTTTACTTACAATTTCATATATAAATCATACATAAAATTTAGAGGCAGTGTTTCGCTGCTTTTCCTGTTGAAACCGAATTGAAACTCATACTTGGTAATGAAGTGCAGCGGAATTGAAGACCAAACCTGTAGAAATCCTAAAACAAGGATATACGTAATATTATAAATTACAAATGTTGTTTCATCATTATTAAATATATACATAATTTATATACCAAAATAGGTTATTTGAGAATACGTACATAAATTTTTCTGAGATTATTTGTATCGTTTTTATCATTATTAGATGAACAATGGGATTGAATGTGTAACATTCACACATTAAGCTCTCATAATATTTTAATTTCGGGATCTAAAATTGATGCATTATTATAATTAAAACTGTGATAATTTGAGTTTACTGAGAACTAAATGTTTTTCACAAATTTGTTTAAATTACAATTTTTAATTCCCATTTTGTTTGTCCTATGTAACAAACAATGTAGTCTTAACTGGAAATTTGATATATTCTTTATTAATGGAAGAATGATAATGTTTATCTTTTTTACTTTTTACTTTTTTAATTCAACAATTTGCAAGTAAATCTTGTTTATAATTAATTCTTAATTGACTTATTGCCCATTATATATTAATAATTTCAGATAAACATGTTTAAATTTCCAGATATGTAATTTGAATTGCGATACAATATTTCGTTTTATTTGAATGATATTGGTGTAAGTGACAAAGACCACTCGTTGGTGACATGCAACTGTTTATATAATGGAAACGCCCACTCCTTTTCATACCAGAAGAAACGGCACTCTCAGTGCACACTGGAAGACAATGGATTGCCTGAGTGTTAAGCAAGAGTGGCACACCTAATGCATAATGATGACTACCTGCCACCGTGTTATTATATAACTTGCTCGTAATGTGCTACATTCCAAAATAGACTGTTCCAACTCATCGGACAGCGGATTCACTTACAATGAAACACCGTCGCAATCCAGCAGCTGGTGTGGTTAAATCTAATGCGCATGTAGATTCCATATATACGTTTTTCTCACAATATAAAGTTCCGTGACTATAACTTGCCATATTACACTTCACTGAGTCTAATCACCATAAATCTAATTTCTTCCACATTGCTTTTTTACAGTTATCAGATGATATAATAAAACATATTTAATTTCTAATAAACAATGCTGTATTATATAGGCTTCCATAATAGACCGAAATTACAAAACAATATTAGTGAAGTACATTGAGCAAAACACTCTTAGCTCTAACTGTCAAGAAATTAAAAGAAGACGGCTAGATTGAGAATTGTCAAACTGAAGTGACCCAAACGTTACAAAATTACTGTATTTGGAATTCATTGCATCTATAATGCCACATCGTACAATTCTGTAGCAGAAAGATATAATTTTTATTCTTCAAAATAGAATCGTTAGATTACTACGTAACATTAAAGTTATTAATTAGACGAGTATTCAAAAGAATGGTAAAAATTACTTACATTTCTGTGAATAAATTGTATTAATTTTTACTTAATTTTTTAACATTTATTTATTTATAGCACAACATAGACGTTAGTCGAATTTTTTATAGTCTATACTTTTGTTACAATTGTTAAATAAAATTTGCTGTTTCACATAATAATACAAAATAATATATAGATTACTATATTTAATGATTACTATTGTAATATAATATTATTTTATTTAAGTATTGTAATTAGGTAAATAAATAGCCAAATAACAGACAAAATTATGAGATGTATGTATAATATTTTATATTTAAGTATCCATATTTCACATTTATTAATGGACAAGAAATTATTTCTAGGGCCTTGGAGTGGAATAAATCTAATTTAGATGATAATCAACGATCAGAAAACCACATAATCAGATCTCATTCAAATATACGTAAAAACGACTTATATTAAAAAGATAAATCACTGTACATTAAACTCAAAAGTGCCAGTTATAAAGTAAATTAAAGGATTCCATCAACAGCTCGAAACCAAAAAAGACGTAACTAAACTTTTGAGTAAGAATATTATGTGGTTTTTTTGAAAATTAAAATGTGATTATTTTAGATAATATGATTACTGAGAAGTGAATATTTGTCACAAGTTTGTTTCAATTCCTAAATATGCTATTTCAGGCGATTTTTAATGTTTTGTTTGACTTAAACTAACAAACATTTTTTTTCTTTACAGGAAAATTTATATTTTATGTTGTGGTTATCTAAATTATTGAAATAATCGTTGCAGTAGTTCAGAACAAATGATAAGAATTACTATTACGTCAATGTTGTTCGATTAAATAATACAATTATTTGACACTTTATATTCTTTATTATTGGAAGAATGATATATTTTTAATATTGATGGGTATGTTGTTAATAAAAGTGATTTTGTGTAGTCTTTTTTGTTAATATAATAATTTTCAAGTAATTTTTGTTTATAATTGATTCTGAACTGCCATCTTGCCCAGTATATATTAATATTTTTTATGAATCTGTATTAGTATAGATCTACACTTAATCATTCTACAATACTGAAGTTTCTCTTCTCTACATCATGTGTCGAACAGAATTTTATATTTATTTTAATTTTATACATAATTTAAAATCAACAATATGTGCAATCCCTATATCAGTTGGAATATATTTTTCCCTGAATGTATGGCTCCTCTGATTAAATGATGACATTACTTTCCATTCGTTTATATTCTTTATAATTTTCTATTGTTTCTATTTCACTTCGTTTCAGCATATAAGTTTTATAATAAGAGTATTAAACTATATCCCTTTAAAATGTAGAATTTTCAAAAAAAATTATACACCGTTGTTCACAGCCCTCAGTGCATAGCATGTGAACGTCAATTTCAGTCCATACTGATCTGTACGCTGCTCCTCCAGATATAGCCGTTCCACAATCAGACGTTACCTAAACTCTTACATGCAGTATAAGCTTCCTTGAAAAATAACAATGCCGACCAAAACTTCTCGTGACTCTTCCATAGTTAATAATGACACACTGCACGCGCGTTTTACAGATTTATTAATGACAACCTATTCGCTTGGGGAGAAACATATTGTCTTCCTGCTTAATCCTCACGAAGAAAAGGTTAGAAAGAAAGTTATTACTGGTGTGTCCTGACAACGGCACAGAGTTTTGCACGAATACAACCGCGAAGCTTTGATGTACACGTGAAGAAACAGTTGGGCTTCCAGAAGATCGACGATCAATCCACTTTTTGCTGTCAGATTATTTCACTGGACTTTCCAGTAATTTATTTTCGTCGTTGGACAGTCCGGCACGATCCCACGTCTTTTCCTCAAGTAATACGCAATTCAGTAAGACGTTTGTTTGCCACAATTGTTTAACCCCGTATTTCTGTTACGGCATCTCTTTCTATCATAATCATTTATTTCTTATCATTTTTCAAACATTTATCAAACAAAACTGAATGTTTAATTGCTCTATTTCTTCAATATTTTTATATCAGAAATGAATTTACTATTGTTCAACTGTAATATTTCATGAATAATGTTATTTCATTTGAGCGTCGTATGTTTCAGTTCATTCAGTAGACCTATTTTAAATGCCTGCCGTGTAACTTCTAAACGTAACTCAGTCTTGTATAAGGTTTCACTCTGTCAGCGAGTAAAGAATGTGCGCATTATGACGCAAGTGAATGCTCTATTAAGGAAATTGCAAAGGACCGGGGCTCTGGAAAGAGTCCAGACTGGTTGTTGCTCTCTTCACGTCCTCAAATGCTCTTCCTGGCTGGATCTGGCTGAATAGTGAACGTAGTTTCCGTGCCAGAATTCTTTGAAAAAACTTTGAGACTACGAAATTTGCATCACTGTTAACACTCCAATAATATCTTGTTTATATTACATATCCACCCCTAAGATTAAAACAAATTAGTGTGAACAAATGTACTGAATTTTTTTGAGAAAATTCTTTGAAAAATAAGAAGGCACAATAATATTATCTTCTTTGTTACTAAATCGTCCTAGAAAAATAAATTTAATAATGAGAATTGATCTTAAAATTTACAATTAAAAAACGACTGTTTCTTCCCTTTGCTTGGAGATCTCTTTAGTACCATCTAAAAGTTAATGAGCACTATAATGAAACAGAAAATAACAGGTTGAATCCCAAACAAATAAATAAATTGAGTTTTATAAAAATTCTCATAATATTTTAATTGCTTGTTTATTAAGTATGTCTTCTTCAGTATATTTATTTATTTATTTTTATTTGAAATGAAGAAGTTCCTAAGAAAAGGAAAGATACGTTTTGTACTTAATTGTAAATTTTAATGTTTATAAATTCTGATGTTTTGATACTAATTATATTTATATTTAATACAAGTCAGGTAAAGTTTCAATTTTATTTATAAAGAAAATATTATAAATTCTTCCTTCTCTCCTACATAACCTTGGCACCAAGAATCACAAAATATTAATAATATTCCCAACATCATACTCAATTCATCAAAGTGTTCAACGATAACTAGCCTAAAATCTAAACTGAAGCCATCCCTCATTCCAAATTGGAATTATAATATATAATATATTGGTTTATAATTCAGTTGATTAAACAATTAGTTTATCTTACCTAGAATTCCACAAAAATAATTAAAAATTAAATCTAAATTTATTATGCCGGATTATTTTAGAAGAGTTTTTATCAACAAATATAATAAATCTAGACTTAACTAAATTATATCAACCTATCAATTACCTACCGGAGGAACAACTTTAAAATTTTTTATCATTCTTCCATTTTTAAAGAGCATACAGTTTCAACTCTACGAATTATTCACATCGTATTTATAATACAGTTTATGACGAGATTTAGGTAGTTTATTTAATTAATTAAATGAACAATTTGTTAAGTATTTGTATTATCTTCAGATTTTTAATTAAATAAACTGTCTGAAACAATTCAGATGAAAACGAGATATAAGATCCAATTTCGTGACTGTTATATTGGTTTTTCAGCATAATAATTTTCTTTGCGTGGTTCGTTCAAGGTTATTTTTGCAATTTTTTCCAGAAATTCTGGAGTATTTTTATTTATTTGACAAACCTAAAAATGATAGTCATTACATTTTGGTAGCATTCAAAAATATAGTTTTCTAAATTGTCATTAGTTAAATAATTCTCATTATATTTTATTGAACTTTTCAATAAATTAAACGTGATATGAAAATAAAAATCTACGATATATATGCATTCCACTTCACTACACGTTGGGAAGGAATCGGGACGTTTCCTGTTGTTTACCTCTGAACAGCTGGGAAGGAAACGGGCTATCATTAGTTCTGGGAAAGAATCGAGCTATGCCCGCATTTTTGCTCCTCTAAAGACATGACTCGATTAAGGCACAATGAATCATTATACCGGTAATGGTAAAATTAACATTGTTTCGGCAAAAGTAGTGTAAAGGGCGTGAAATAAAAATATTCAAAAATGCGAAGCTTAAATTACGTGTTGACCAACAGATTAATGTCTAATTAAATACTTTTCCTGACATATAAATAAATACCCGGGCAACGCCGGCCACCCAGCTAGTTTATTATATTTTCAAATCCCTAATATTTTTAATTTTCGTTTTAAATAATAATGATTTGTCCTGATTAATTTTTATGAATACTCTTAGAAATTTATGTCTCTTAAGTGAATTTAATTTACAGTGTCTTTGGTAGCAACTTTGTATCTACCAGAAAATCAGTGGTTATTACTTTGTGGACGGAACGGTGAAAGTAAACTGCATCTGTGTTTCCAGGATCTTCTCCTTCCATCTAGAACTATGGAATGTAATCAACTCCGCGTCATTTACGAGTCTTCCAAGAAGCATCCTAACGATTTTCGCGTAGTACATTTCTAAGTAGTCAGTATCTCACATGTGAGATACTGCGACCTTAGGTTCAGCGAAGGACGCGCTGGACGAAGGCCTCGCTACCGGAGAATGTCGCCTCAATTATTCGACGCCCGCGGCTCTGGAAGTGGCCTCAAGACACTGATCTGCTACGTGCTTTCTGATTTGCTACAAGATAAATGGCCTCAACGGAGTTGAAATAAGGCTCGTATCCCGAGTTTAGCATTTGAGAGTAGGCAACCTTTACATGTCAGCAACGTCAATGAATTTGCAACTGCTTTACCATGAACCAGAGAGTATACAGGAATGTAATTTTTAAAACAATGATTTGGAGAAGTTTTTATAACGGAAATTACATTTACAAAAAACAGATTTAAGACAAATATTCTCTAAATCAATCAAAAACAACAGGAGACGATGGTACAGATATAGCCATTTGCAAGTGAAACTAGGTACGTAAAGAAGGAATCTTTTATTTTGTCAAAAATTAATGGATACATCGTAATTTTTAAGTTTAGATTAAATCCCTGAGTATATGAAATTATAAAAAATGTAAGTTCACGTTAATATAATACATTTATACAATGTTAACTTCAATATCTTCTTCAAGGTAAATAACTTAAACTGTAAGAACAAATATAAGTACAGTAATTATGAAATATTATTGAGACAGGTTCTGTACTGACATACCTCATAAGTCATTGATTACATTAAGTCCCAAATAAATTTCAGATAATATAGAGTGAAAGGTGAGATTTAGAATGCAGAAAAAAGTTACAAATTTTGGAATTGTATAGCATCCGAAATTGAACCATCTGAAAAATAATTTGTAAAGAACAATACGAGGTATCAGAAACAAAATATATTTCGCAGACGACATGATATTCTTCCCTATAAGCCGTAATAACAGTTCTAGTAAATAATTTAGTGGAACTAGGAATTAACTTCCAGGAAACACCAACAAGTATGTTGCAAATGAAGTAATTTTATAATATTTTGATGCGACAAGGAAAGTGACTGAATATAATCCGTCTAATAGTGACAACGAAGTTCAGTAAAAACTTGGAGCAAATTTCCATATTATTTAATATATATTGGAAAGGGAGACGTGTAATTTATTAGGGTTGCGTAAAAATATAGAAATTAATCTTGGGGAAAAAATCTAATTTTATACATAAAGTAAAAGACACACAAAATATATGAGAAAGATAAATGAGGAACTTGAAATAATTCAAGGTACCAAACACTATTCATGAAATTATTTTATACTTGAATTAACATACTAACCGTTTTTATTAATCATTAACAAGAATATTTTCTGGTCTGGTTGGAAATTATTATCAAAGCAATAAGAGTGAAGAAGTTGTGATGCTAATTATTTCCTTCTAAACAATATAAAAATTTTGTGAATCGACTCTAAATTATTGCAAAATGTGTTTATTTATATTAGTTGACGACATATTAAAAGATAAATTTAATACATTTGATCTTATAATGAGGTATGTTTCAATATTATTAGCCAATTATATAGAGGTATGAGCTTTTGAATAACACTTGTCTTTCAAATTTTATTAAAAATTGTAAATAATATAGCTTTATAGACACTATGAAATATTATGACTAATGACACACTCAACTTAAGATATTGTTATTTAAACTATGATCACTGTGTATGTTCCATAATTATTATGTATGCAGTAAAATGAATGACTCTATTTTTTCAAATTGTGTTAAAATTATAATTAATATAGCTTAGATGTAGATACTTAAGTAAATTATATAGTTAATTATATTGTTCTTTAATTTGATCAATTTGTTATGTACAAAACATTATTTACCAAATAGGTCGAAAGCTTCTGCTTATTAAATTTTTTACTTCTTTTTTGAACTGTCTTGCTTTTTCCTTGAAGATCAATTTTATTTACAGTGCCTTCTAGGTGCATCAACAAAGCATTGTATTTGATTAATCCTTTTTCTATTCGACGTTTAAAAACAAAAATATACAAACTGTATAACTGTAAAGTAATAACTGCACTAAAATGAAGCAATTCGCTTGTTACCAAAATACAAGACGCTAATAATGCGGGTAGACGTTTATTATTGAAATTAAAATATAATTCGTCTTTGTTTAAAGTGTATTAAATCGATAAATAAACAGAAAATAACAGAGAATATTATTTATATCATCACTTCATTTTTTATGTTATTTGGCTATTTATTTACCTAATAAAAATTAACTAACTACAGAAAATCATATTCTTCAATTTAATTTATAAAATAAAAATTATTGTGTTGCCGACGTCGCAATACCGTCGTCATTAGGTATAAAACGTCACGATTAATATTATTCTTTTTTTTTCTATTGAACAATGAAAATAACTTGCCATATATATGTTTTTCTTTCAGTTCTCTCTCCTTGTTTTTTAATAAACTAGAATCGTTGTAGTCCACCTCCGCAAACAGCATGAAGCAAGATGTGAAGCACAAAGAACTTACTTTCTCGACCTTAGCTGTCATTCCCTCCTCTCTCACTCTCTTTGTCTTTCTCTTCTCCACTCTCTGCCTATCCTTTATATCTCCCACTCACCATTCCTCCGCATTCCCAAGTTCCGCCTTTGAATGGCGTGTTACACACAATTACATAAATGGTTTCAATGAAAGGAAAGACTGAATTCATATTTTTGATACATATCACACTGTCAACACGTAAGAGACGGAAGTTTTTCTATATTTATAAATTTCACATCGTACCTGACGAGGGTAGGGATTTATTCTCAATTGTTATTTCAACACACATGAAAAATAATCCAAGCTACTGAGTAACCATATGAATCTTTTTTCATCACCATAACGGTTATTTTATCCGGATTTTGATTCAGATTCCTCGTATGCGTTTACAAATTCTCTGTGTTTCTACCTGCCACACCATTTGCTTTTTCGCTAGAATACTCTTAATATTCATTTTTAAGATCCAACCTGTTTTAATTAAATTTTATATCAGTATGTTCAATAGAGAAAAATATCTTTCCTTGTGTGCCTGTGAATTAATGTGTAATTTATAGTCAAAGTTTCATTACTCAAAATACTTATTTAGATTTAGATTTTCGTATAATACTTTAGAAAGGGAGACTAAAGAAAAAATAAACGCCAAGTACTCAGACATATTATTTTGGAGCTAAATTATGAGAATATTGTAATATAAAACTCCATCACAACTCAGAATCTTAATAAATTATCACTTATCACAATATTAACATGAAAAAATGAAAAATGTACGACTGTTTTGAAAAAACAAAAAGAAGAAGAATAGCCAAAAGCAGACATAAGATGTTATGATATAAATACCACACAAAGAATCATCATTTTGACTATTTTTCTTATTATCACAATGTCATTATTATTATTATAAAAGTGTCATAATTCCATCTAAAAAACTCATTGACTACGAAAATTCCGAATTCGACACCAATATTGCTCGTTATCTCATTTTTTGTCACTACATTTCACCCCACCCCTAAAGCAGTCTTCAAACAATTACAGGATGAAATTATACACTCCAAACATCGAGAGTGACTGCGAATCTGAGCGACCCCATAAAATATTTATTCGCCGATAATATAGACTGTTTCCCATGCTTTTCTAATGCAAAGCCACTTCCACTCGCGTCCATATGGGTTCTTGTGTTATCTTAAAACTAAAAGGTTTTTTTCCTGATTCATAAGCGATACGTGTACCACGTTTAATTGAAATTTTCCTCACGCATTACTTAATAACATTATTTACAAAAATAATAATGTATAATAAGATAATTAACTTATTAAGTGCTTTTAAATATTAATATTATGCTTTATTTCGTACAAACGCACCTTTTTGGTAAATTACCTATCGGGAAAATGACCTATCGGGAAAACGTCAATCGTTGTCCGGAAATCGTGCATCTGTCACATGCGTGTCGGGATTTTGTACTAGATACGAATGCACAAATATACGTTGTACTATTAAAAAGCAGGGTTAAAACGATAAATAATATTTGGAAATTTTATCAGAAAAATTCGCATTTTTGCCATACGAAGAACATCTTAGGACGTTCACAACGTTTAAGTCAAAATTAAAAACTTTAGAATGGGGGAAACTGGCGGACAGACAAAATAAACTATGTAGTATCTTTATAGCCGTCCAATTTTTATAGGCGTGTAAATCGTCGGTTACGAAAGACGTTTTGGCCATATTATCATATAGTAATCAAGGCAATTTGCTAGAATAATAAATTATATGCGTGCTTGTGTTCATAGAAAACAAATTCTTTTACTGATGTTAAGTGCTTTCTTGGAGATTTCTCACTTGCTTTTATTGCTGTGGAGTATTTGAGTGATTTACAAGATGCTATTAATATGCAACTCTGTGTAACTTGACTCGGAGTTGGCCGATAATAAATCTTTCAGCTTTCTTCGGAAGCCTTATACGAGCAAATTTGGCAATTTAGACCCACGCACCAGGCCCCCTCAAATTATGCGACCACAGCCGATGACCATCTCCGAATCCAGATGTCTGAGACTCGAGTAAATAAACACCACAGTGAAAATGTGGGACTTTATGGACAGTTCCGCAGTAGACTGATGGTGCTTACTGGCTAATAAAATTGTGCAACTAAATAGCAGCCTTAAATCAGGTCAAATATTAAACTGCGAAGAGTTTCGAGTGTGTCGCAAGTGTGCAGTAGAAAGCAGAGTCGCCAGTGAGACGTGGGAAATGTTAAGTCACGTCATGGTGGTGAAGTAAAGGCGTCCTTGGAATCGACCTCTGGCTGGTATTTCAGGGCCCGTTCGCTGTTCACTGCCATTGCCGCGTACCGGTACCCGTACCGCCTCCAACTTGCTCACTTCCGTCCCTTATTAACAACCTGTGATTAGCTGCGTCTCCACAGGCATTCAGTGAAAAGAAACTGCCTTGAAGTCACTGGCTGGCAAAGGTGTACAAATACAAGTACAATACCAACCACAAGTCATTCCGACTAAATGGGCGTCCAATTACGCTTAACTGATTTTTCTTGTAGAGACATTTTTCGGATATTCAATAGTCTGTATGTAGACATGTAGCATATAGACTGAAACAAAGAATGGCGGAATATAGTAATCTAAAATAAAATAAATGCCAGCTCTGGAAGATCCTACACACTGTAATAAATAAACTCGACATTTCGAAAAATATAAAAGAACGAGATTTTATTTAAAAATGTTTGCAACATTTAATTATCTTTACAATCCTAAATTTGGTATTGTAAACTAAATTTTTGATTCAAAGATTGACAGTTACCTTTTATTTGCAAATTCTTTTTAATACAAGTAAAACATTTGTCTGAATTCAATATATTGGTGACTAACACTTAAATGATGGAGCACAATATTTAAGGCACTGTTTCAGAACTCGGTAAAATATTATAATTAAACTGAACTCAATCGAAAAGTCGCGTAGGACTTATAGAGAGATCGTAATTACAATTTTTATCTTACATGACACTTTTTATACTTATAGTATAATTGTTCGCATTTAAAAATTGGAAGAATAAGCTGGAGAACTTTTAATTTATTCTGGATATATAAATACGGTTGACTCACACTTCTGAAATGACAGAAAAATGGATGTCAAACCAAAATTTCAAACATGAACTGATTAAATACGCTGTCTTATAGAATCAAATATTTTCACTAACAAGCATAAGAGATTTTTTCAAATACGTCACAAAAAAATTTCAAGGAAAAACTGATCAAAGATAGCGTCTATCTCATGTTTAGAAACTTAGTTTCGTACGTTATATTTTTTGTTCTTTACCGGTTTAAATTTTTCCATCAATACACTATTCATTCAGCATGCCATTAATATTGTACATTGAAATGGCTTTTCCCCCCCAAAAAAATATTGGATTTTGAGTTCATCAAATGGTTTTTGCGGTTGTGTCGCACGCAGGGCTCTTGTGTTTTTAATCACCTTTCGAAAGGAACAAGGATTCCAGAAACGTTGTGTGGTGTTTATATTATCACCTCATTTTGTCTTATTTGGCAATTTTATTTAATTAATTTTACATTAATCAAATAAGGAAGAAACTTAACTCAAAATTTATGTAAACGATAAAATTTAATTTGGATTTATATAAAATATATGATGCAAATAAGAATATTGTTCTAAGTATGCAAGTAACTTCAAAATGAAATTTTATCTGACATATAAAAACAAATAAAATAAATATAATGGCCAATTAATATAGTTATAACCGGCATGGAAGCCAGATTACGTATTTTAAATTTTATTAAAAATTCAGATCCATCAAATTCAATTTCTTGAAACCTGATAATCTGAAGTTTATAGCACTCTAAACAATCAAATTAATACAAAAATTCAACATAATTGATGAAGTATCAATAAAAAATAATTATTAATATCTCATCTTTTACAACTATTATTATATACTCCTGATGAAGTCCCAAATTAGGGACTAAATATAGTGTTTTTCTTATTTTCTATTTGTACTGATTTCAATGTCAATTTATCAATTGAAGTGGATCTTTGGGATTAAACTCGTTCTGAACCTTTATATTCATTTATTTAATTAAAATTTAATAAAAAAAAGATGAGATAAACGGAATGGAAATTTAAATGAGATGGATCGAAAAAATTATTATTTTTCGAACATTGAGAAATGACTGTAAATTATAGAATCATAATTAGGCCTATATAATGCAAACTAAGGTGCGGTTACCCCTGTTATTAGCTTTCAACTTCGTCATTTTCCGTTATCCCTAACGTTCCCCAGTAAAAAATAACTAACCTCAGAAAATATTTCTTTTAAACCATATGTTCTCATGGATTTATTGCTTCTTATTGTGTAATATAAAACCTCCATAACTTACATTACGTAAAATGTACATGAAGTTTTTATATAGCATATCTGAATATAACTTAGAATAAATAATGATTATAACAAATTCTAGATCATACTTGGCTCATTATGCATCAATTGAATTAAAGTAATTATAAATTACAGCAATAATATTATTTTCGTGATAACTATTCATGTCTTTGATACAAGATGTCGAGAATCCTCGTTTAACAATTTTAAATAATTTAAGTACACTTCTTCTCATAGCGATTCTATTATTTTAAGAACTACTTCTTCAATCATATTCTCCAAAATGGTCCAGTTTAAAATTCAGAAAGAAATTTTGGTTGCTGAAAAGTCTTGTATGATTGTATAGAAGTGATTATTAAACGGCTGCTGAGAAATGTCGAGGGCTTAATCTTATGTAACTCTGAAATAAGTTTTGTATATAGTTGTCCTGTTCAGATTGACCTAATTTCAAGTTCGCGCATGATTTCACTCAGTTCCAGATTCGAAGAAATGGCTGAACTGTCGTAATACGGCCACAAAAATGACGTAAATATTTGAAACTTTCTAACACGAGCAGTAAACTTGACGTAAAAAGAATGAACGTGAGAAGTATTTAAATTTAAATCGATAAAACTGGTCGTGTTCAACATCAACAGCATTAAAGTCATGGAGATCCGAACATTGCGTCGCTGAATTGACGACAGAACTAATCAAGGAACAGCTAAACTTATTTGTTTACTACCGTTTATCTTGACAAACTAGTTGCTCGGAAATGATATATCATCACACGCCCACTTATGTCCCCGTAAAACTAGTGACACTACAACAGGCGACCATGAAATAGTTATTTAGTTCAAACAGTCGTAGCGAAAGTCCGTGTAGCAACTCTTTGGCTCTAATATATTTCAAAAACCTTGCATGAGACAAATCCGAAGGTGGCAATATTTAATCACCAGGTGGGATAATAATTTCCGTAAACAATTCACAAAATATGAGGTAAGTGAGCAGTTATATTTAAAAAATTGTGATTAAATAAATGTCAACAAACCGGAAGTTATTTACCATTAGATTTGGACAGCATTTGCGACTAACGCTTTCACATTTTTCTCTCAATTTCGCCCCATATTCCTAATGGCAAAAAAATTTACACACAGCACTGAAGCTTGAATGAAAATTAACTCATAATAGTCGCCACTGTGACGTTAATGTCTTTCCCGGAATGCGCTTGTCCCAGTTCCTCGTCTTGATTAACATTTTTAAGCAATGATACGGCAACCGTAAGATTCCAGTGGCGTTACCTAAGGGCAGCCGCCAAAGAAACAACGCCCATTTGAGGCTTACCAGGACGGTTTGCGTTGCCAGCAGAATTCCTCAACCGTTGTAACTTTCATTGGCCGAGGAAGACGAGATGATCTGGTAACGCACCGATGCCCATTAAAGATACTCGCTTGGGGTCTCGCTCCTCTAACTGAAGCGTGGATCTCCTCGCTCAATCAACGTTTGCTCAAACGGGACCAGATTCATAACCTGATAATTATTTTCTCACAAATGCTTTACTCACGCTACTGAAACACTGGATCGCCTTGAAATATGCCGCTAGACAAATTAGTTTACGAATTAGCAAGCCAATTCACCGGAAACTATCACATTTGATCTTAAAAAGAGTATGAAGGCTTGATACGACCCCATTACAACTCCCGGCGTAAGGATAACGATAAATCAATGTGTAAAGCTGTCTCAGAAATTTCAGTGGTGCATCGCCCTGAAACAAAATCACGAAACAGGCCTTAGTTCAGTAAAATTGAAAGAATATTTCAGTAATCTCAATTATATCAGACAGTGGGTGATATTGTAATTTTTTGAATGAGTTTAATTGCAGAAAAAATTCGGAAACCAGAAATATTTCATTATAACATAAAGGTACCTTATGTTTCCAAGATCCAGTCGGTGGCTGTTCATAATTTGTGCCAAAGGTCGTTACAGATTAATTTTACATTTGATTCCTACTTTTAATCCAAAGATAACAGACAATACGTTAAATGAAAACCAGCTTATTACAGCCTTGTTACTGTTCCAGAAGTTTTCTTACAATTATGTATATATTTCTAATTTTTTTAAAACAAGCTCATTTTGAACATATCTCATTATATAAGCCAAAGTAACTTTCTATTCGTCACTATTTTGTCATTGAAATACATTTAATACCAATCAGTGGTCTACTTAGAAAATTCCTTAAAATATACATGAAACAAATCTCTTATTGTCATACCGAAGTTAGGTCCTAGTGCTCAAGAAAATGGCTCTTTATGAAGTCTTCTATTTTTACATTGATATAGACGCCATTCGCCATTTTCCTCCTCAACTCCCTAATATTAATAAAAATTTTAACACGGTCGCTTCAAGCAGATTTACAATTAAACACAGAAAGGAAACTGAATAACGTTTTAAATCCCCCCAAAAAAAATATTTTTGAAAATCATAATAGCCTTATGAGAAGTATGAAACACGTCTGACTGATAAAACTGGTGGTCTAAAGTAATGGCCGTGTTGTTCTCAGCATAGATTAAGACATCCCGGTTTGAGTCTGGGACATTCGCATGACTGACGAAGTGAATAACCACTAGACCACAGAGGATGTCCACGTTTAAATAAGAAACCCTTTTCCGAATTCCTCAAGTCGTCGAACGTAAATGTATAAAAACGGCAAATTTTTGCATCAACTGTCATCTGTGGCAAGAGATGCGACTCTGTGGTATCACGTCCGGATGACTGCTGAGCACGTCACAAGCACTGGCGAACGCACGTCTGACTGGAAGGAAGCATTGTCCGCGGGCAGGTGGAGCGCAACAGTGGCGCAACCGAGAGAGAGAGAGAGAGAGGAAGAGCGGCGGTGGGGTTGCGTCCGTCACCGTCCCCGTCCGTGACCTCAGGCTGCTTGCGCTATATAAACAGCCCCGCCAGCAGTCTCAGCACATTCGATCAGCCACCCGCAGACCGAAGCACTCAAACATGTACAAGCTGGTGAGTACTGCTCTTCCTACAACTGCAATTCGCTTACAGTTCAACGTGATAGTCTCATGATCATTTGATCTGAACATTTCTTCACATATACACCAACGTACGTTGGTAAATATATCGGATTATACTTGCCCCGCAAATCCTTTCACCCAAACCGGTAATCTGAAATATTTATTTCGCGTTTTCCAAATTTCTGAAAAACCAATTGAGAATCTTGAATTTCATAATTATTTTTCATCGCAACATTCCAATCTTCCTGAGACAATCGGTGCTCAAGAAACTTCTTTGTCCATTACTGGTCCATATCCACTGCGGTACCCTACGTTCTCTTTCACATTGACACAGTTACATTTATTGGTCATCTGAATTTCGTGTCGTACATTTAAATGAATACAGAGACATCAACTTTATTCGGTGTTTTTTTGGTATATCTTACCTTCATATTCTCATAACGTACAGCCGAATTTGATTATTTTCACATTACAGAAGTAACGATTCCTTTTCTCAGTCAGTTCTGCCAAAATAGGGCTGAAACCCAAGTTAACAGTTGCAAACAATTCACGATCCTGTGGACTGAACTCAAACGTCGATCGACTACCCACAGTCTCGCAACTATTCACGTATGTCATTACAACGAAAAGGCACACACTGAGAATATTGAAATCCATGAAGTATACACAAACCTTTCCGCCATCATTTTTTGCCATGAATGATATTAAACGTTATCATAAGTACAATTTTTTAATGTATCCCAAAATTATTTCGAATTTGTACCAGAGACAATCGAAGATTCTACTTAACCACCCTGCTGCCACTTGATAAAACACAATCCTAATTGTTGCATTACATCATTAGTACTGTACTCATTTCCACCAAACATATTTCCAAATTGTTCTGAAATTTTGTTTCCATTAACACTGAAAGAAGCTAAATAAAAGTTTCACCACACACGCGGTCACTTAATTTTATAATTTTGTGTCAGGTGCTGTGTCACTGAGATGTTGTCACGTCATGTTGGATATATACTTGCGACAAAGATTTTTTTTAACTATTTCACAAAAAAAAATTATTTTTTTAAGATAACAAGCTGTTTTAGTGATGTTAATTAATGTAAGATGATTTTAAAAATTTGTCTTTCGGTATTCCTTCAGTCTCAATTGTCGTGATTATTTTTTCAGGTGATCCTGCCCCTCCTCTTCGCCGCTGTCTCAGCTGGCTACTTGGGAGGCTACGCCGCCGCCCCCCTGGCTGTGGCCCATGCCCCCGTTGCCTACGCCCACGCTCCTCTGGTCGCCCACGCCCCCTTGGCCGTGGCACACGCCGCCCCTCTGGCTGTCGCCGCCCCCGTCATCAAGACCGTCGCTCCCGTCGCCACATCTTACGCTAACACCTACAAGGTCTCCGTGGCTGCCGCCCCCGTGGCCTACGCCGCCCCTGCCATCGTCAAGACTCCCATCGCCGTGGCTGCCCCCGTCGCCTACGCCGCCCCCGCCATCCACGCTCCCGTTGCTTACGCAGCCCCCGCTGTGGTGAAGGCCCCCATCGCCTACGCCGCCGCCCCTCTGGCCTACGCCGCTGCTCCCGCCTACGTCAAGAGCTACCTCCACTAAGAAGAGGGATCAGTATCACCCACAACCTTGTACATAGCCACAAGATTTATTTAAAAACATCATCTGACATGTTTTTTCAATAAAAGTGCATCACAGAATATCTGTCCTTTTAATTTAATTATCCATTTGTCACATCTACTGAACTTCTCATGTGATCTTTGTTAAGAAAATTTTATATGATCTATGCGTCAGTATAATCTTGAGGTCTACACGTTGGTTTGTTTGTTACGTCATACATCCTATTCAGGGTTATTTATTATGGATCAGGGATCTATTCTTAATCACATACCTAATACTATCTTCCAGTTCCAATTGTTTAAAAATATCATAATTCGTCTATTTATTATCCGTTGATCTGATACGGAGGGGCAACAACTTCAATTTTTTTTCTTAACGATAGACGAAAGAAGAAAGACAAACCTTATTTCCTCAACAAATCGTGTGTTTTTATGGTATGAGAAATTAAAAAAATTATGTAGACATTGCGGTTAAACTCCGGAAAATAATTTGATTGTAAGGATCAGTTATTTCAGCACCGTGAATTTCTTACTGATCTTATTTTTTAGTAATAAAACTCGAGTTTCTGTATACAGTCTTATGTTACCAGATTGACACAATGTCTCAGTTGTATTTTTATATAGCGGTTGTCAGATTTCATCACGACACTTCCATATACCTCAAAAGTGGCCTTGTAATTGTTTCCATACTGCCACGACCTCTAGCCAACACTTCCCACTGGTGGTGTGGAGAAATTAAGATATAGATAAAAAAAATGTCCTTCGCTTTCGTCATTCGAGTCCATAAACGAATTGCGAGAAGAGAAACTACACACGCGATTCACATGTTGCTACTGGGTCGTTTTTACCGTTACTGACGACCAGGTCGTAACGATCTTGCAAAGTTACTATAATCAACGGGATGTTTTACGTAACTGTTCTTAGATAAAGCTAGGACTTCGATTTACTGAAATTAAAGACCGCAAATTGGACAAGAATAATAGTAATTTTATGATAAAATCAGGAAATATAGAGGCGCGGCAATACATTTTCTCTGGATCTGTGTCGAACCTTGCACGAACTATTTATCCGATCGCAATTGAAAGGGCTGTTCTGCAGAATTAAATGATTTACTTAAAAAGAATGTCTTTAGAATGACAATTGTAACGTGTTTATGAACCATCTGGAAAATACAACAAAGTTTCTAACGAAAATTGTGAAAGGTAAGCACACTTATTTATAATTTAACACTAAATGTTGATTCGTATAAATTTCAATAATAATATATTTAAATAACTTAAAGTAAATTATTATTAAAAATACACATATGAGTTTTTTTGGTCATGTAAGTTGTAGGAAGTCTAAATTATTTTCTGTTAAATTATTTTATTTAAATTAACATAATTTTTTTCATATTTTTTAATTATAAAAAACTGAAGAAGTTCCTAAGAAAAACAACGAAACGTTTTGTACTTTATTATAATTTTTAACATTTATAAATTCTGATTTTTGGTCATTTTACACTAATTGAAAGTAAAGTTTAATGTAAGGATTCCAATCTTTATTTAGAAAATCTAATAAAACCAAAGATTAGTTTAGGTGTATAAAGGCGAAATATGGATAATCTAGTACATATTCTTGAGAAAACACACACACAGTCTCATATAGGGTTAATAATTTTAATAGGAAAAATATTTCTACCTAGTGGGTCATTCTCAACTTCTATATAATCGTCTAATATGTATGTTTCGTAATTATTAGCCGATTATATAGAGATTAAAAATGACTAACTAGCTCAAAAACCCCTTCCCATTAAAATTATTAAAAGTATGAGACTGTGTGTAGTTTTTTACCCGAACATATTAATCAGTGAACAGTCTTTATTAATCAATGGAGAATATGGTATTGTAAAAGTGTATAATTGAATTACAGTTGTAAATTGTAATGAAATATTACGATCTGTGGCTAAAATTTAACCTAAATTAATTGTAACGTATCAAAACGAAAAGACAACACGATGGCAAAGAATTTTTATTGAAAACGTCAAAGTCAGTGATGTGCTTCATCACGACTATATTTAACCTTAGTGAATTAAAAACCTCGAAATAGAAATCCAGACAAAAAGGAGCACAAGTGCCAACTCTAAAATTTAAGAAGACATTAAAATTACCAGAGATGAAGCAGAATAACCAAAATTCAGGATATAAATACATAACTTATTCTCACTTCAATTACAAAAAAAATACTTAACCAAAAATTTAAAATTTCAGCAAGAAAAGTGAAATAGCTTTGCAAAAAATTCAAAATTAGAACAACGCAAGATCAGAATGCTGTTTTTAGGAACGAAAACCTACTTCTTCGAAACATATTATTATCATTAAAAATATTGTTATATATGAAAAGTTAAAAGGACTATTTTACGGTAAAACGTGAATACTTGGACAGTCGCAAGGAGAGATTGTTAAATATTTAAAATAAGTTATAAAAAAATTGTATAATATTCCAAATATTTCAGAATAAGGAAATAGGACATGTTGAAGAAGGATTTAATCAAACACTCATAAAAGAATAACACAAGAAATTAACGACGAATATAAAAGACAAAATACAAATTTATTTTGAACAATATAATTAAAAAGTATGTAGTCTTTGTCAATACTATGGCCAGACTGAAGAGATATAACCATAGTCCCAAAGCATTACAAAGAATATTAATACAAGATATAAATCATCAAATATTATTTAATAATTATGTAATATCACATATTACATAACATTTGGATCTTAATCATTCTTTCAATTTAGATAATGCCATTATACTGTATAAGGAAAATAATTTTAATAAAAGCTTAGTCTCAGAAATGTCCAACAAATATTCAGTCCAACACATTTTCTTTAATTGTTAAACAGGATATTCCTCATTTAAAATGTAATTCTGATGGCGTATAAATAATCTTTGCTAATTTATATATTCACATTCATTGTAATTCGTTGCGACTTTTGCTATAACTCTTCAGTCTGTCGATAGTATTGCCAAAGGTCAAAACAGTTGACCGAAACGTCTATAGTAGATGCAACTTGCGCTGCGGAACTCAGCCGAACTGTTGTACTAGCAGCATTGCTGAAAATATTCGCGTCTTTTGGTTGTCAGTTTGCTGTTATACCTACAGTTTGTACATATTTAATTTCTTCTTCTGACGAAAATGTACCAGCTTGAATAATAGAAACGTTTAAGAGAAAAGCGCTCAATGAAATTATTTAAACATAAAAACATTTATTAATGAACACAAAAAGAATTTTAAAATTACTACTCAACATTTCTCAGTTGTTTCCAAACATATGTACATCCGTAATAAAATATTTGATTGGGATAAAGAAATAATTTTAGAAGAAGTATTAAGATATTTTCCTAAATTGATGAGTGAGATGTTACTCATCTGTTCCACTCCAACAGATTTAAATGTAAAATCTGTTAACAATTTAAACAAAATTTATGATACTTTCTTAATTAAATATTTTAGAGATTTGTTTAATAATAGTCATAAATTAAAACTTTGAAGTATTATTAAGACACACAGGCAACAATACATTGTTTTCGGCCACATTTCCTTGTCACCTAAACGTTTCATTTCGGTTGCTACAGGAAAGGCAGATAAACCTTGTCTCTATTATTTTTTGTATGATTAATATATAAAATATATGAATAGTTAACATATATTCGCTTCACCAACTTTATTACTGGGCCGGGTAAAGGCCAATGGAAAATGTTTCTTGAATGTGCACTACGCAGCCTTGGCCGAACTCAGCCCAACACTTCGCGCAGATCAGAGGTGCTAACTCTACTAAACATATTTTTAAATTATATTGTTCAAAATTAATTTCTGCTTTTATGTCTGTTATGCGGGTTTCTTTCGTGTGTTAATAATCACTCACAGACGTTAATTTTGTTTCTATCCATAAACGAAAATTATAATTGGGGTCACAGACCTTGCTCATAAGGTAAGAGTTGTACTCTGTTCCCATTGGGGCAGTCGGCCAGCTGACTCCTAAAATGGTCTAGGTACGTGCTGCGTCCCCACAGCAAACTCTTCTCCCGCTTTCGGAAGGGTGTGGAACAATTACCAAATGCCCGACCTACCTGATGCAGGTTTTTCTAGGATTTTCCCTGCATTACTTTTAGCGAATGCCGGGTGGGATCCTTAAACTATAGTCCGGGGGCCCTAGTTAACCCTTGGCTACCTTCCTCTACCCTTCCGCATCTCCCCTTTCAAATCCCTTCCTATGCTATTAAATGGGAGTTGCCACCATGTGGATTATCCTCATGTAGCCTGTTACCTAAAAAAAAGTATATATTGATCGATGAACTCTGGCGGAGGCTACCTTTGGGGATGCCTTCACATCTCCCTGGTTTTTTGAACTAAGGTTCCCACATGCCGAGGCACCTCGGCCAGTTTTGAGAGGTGTATGTTCCGGGGTCACAGACCTTGGGCATACGGTAAGAGTTGTCCTCTATTCCCATTGGAACAGTCGGCCAGATACCGCCTAAACTGGTCGAGGCACGGAGAAAGGAATGCTGCGTTCCCAGTGCAAACTCCTCTCCCGCTATCGGAAGGGCGTGGGACAAGTACCTAATGCCCGACCTACCTGATGCAGGTTTTTCTAGGGTTTGTCCTGCATTACTTTTAGGCGAATGCCGGGTAGGATCCTTAAACTATAGCCCGGGGGCCCTAGTTAACCTTTGGCTACCTTCTTCTTCCCTTCCCCATCCCACCTTTAAAATCCCATCCTATGCTATTAAATGGGAGTTGCCACCATGTGGATTATCCTCATGTAGCCTTTTACCCAAAAAAAAATTGATTAACGACCCCAGCCTTTGAGAGTTGTTCTTTCGCAGGCAGTACCTTTCTGGAGAGACAGGGAGGGCTTCCTGTTTGGATGTCTTTTTCTTTCTCCGTTTTTGAAATAAGGTTCCCACAAGCCGAGTCACCTCGGTCTGTTTTGAGAGGTGTATGTTCCGGAGTCACAGACCTTGGACATACTGTCCACTGTTCACATTCGAATAGTCGGCCAGCTGCCTCCTAAACTGGTCGGGAAACGGGGAAGTATATTCTGCGTTCCCACAGCAAAAACCTCTTCCGCCAGGACAAGTACCCAATGCCCGACCTACCTGATAAAGGTTTTCTAGGGAATGTCCTGCATCACTTTTAGGTAAACACTAGGTCGGAACCTTCAACTACAGCCCGGGGGTGCCTAGTTAACCTTCTTCTACCCTTCCGCATTCTCCCCTTTCAAATTCCTTCCTATGCTATTAAAGGGGAGTTGCCACCACGTGTATTTCCCTCAAGTAGCCTGTTACCCCGAGGATAAATGGAAATGCTGAAATTGAGAAATACGAACAGAGAAACACACACTCAGGTCGGTAACACGTATCCTCTGAGAGTATAATGTAATTAGACTCATATAGATAGCGAGCACTATAGAAGAGAATACAGATGAGTTTCAGAATAGTATAGAATGAAAGAGGGAAAAAGTAATATAAAAACACCTGGTTTGTGTGCTGCTTCGTCCTTAGGATTTTTAATCCACCGACGATGGCAACAAGGATTGCAGAATGGTTTTGTGGTATGCATTGTATTACTTAATTTTGTATGTCGATTGACTACTTCTTTATCTAATAATAGTACCCTCTCGACGTTGAATCTGAATTAAAGTCAGAAAATATATTTCAGTATCTAATTATATTACATTGACTGCACTTGCGCTGCCGTTTTTTTCTTAGTCCAGCCCTGTGTTGAAAGCGAACGTTCGTGATGGACAGCTGAGAGTCCTCGTGGCCGAATTCCAGGTGCTACGCTAGCAGAATCGCGGCGGAGGCGGAACAGATAGACTTACGCCAGAGACACATCGTCTAGGGCTTTCTCTGCCCACGCAATACTAACCCATAAAAAACTCCTCGAGACACTAATGGACACACAGTGAGATGAACGACCAGAAACCTCCTAAAACCATCACCACGAACATCAGATCGATAATAAGCTCCTCGAAAGGGTCTCAACGATAAAGAGAGGTAATTAATTACCAATCAGTGTCACGTTTTTATCAGACAGACATTGAGACATCCATACAATATTGTATAATTAGTAACGTGGCTAGAATAACAAAGCCCAAAAAGCGGTTAATCTTCGAATTATTGGAACAACAACACAAACTGTAAAATCTATTATTATGTATTAAAAATTAACCAATTTTTATACATGTGCACAGTTATAATAGAGTAAATTGTACATTGATTCCTATCAGTTGTGATATGTGATATGTAAATATCTAATAAATTACTGTATAATTTAGAAACTGTACCAGAAGCTTCGACTTTTCCTTGCTGTAAATATAGTATTAGAAGGAGTAGCTCATGGCCTTAATGGTTAATACGACTATAAATTGTAGACCTTACAGATGACATTTTACGTAAAGATGATTAGTTCCCTGCTACAGAAATCGATGGCTTTACCGGAAACTGTCAACTGTCAGCGTACTGTAATCAAACTTTATTATGGTGCTCAATCAATACTTGTAATAAGTATTGCATTGCTTTACACGAATACAGCTCGTGCTGGAGCCTCTGTCACGTGGTTTCTCAATTCTGTAACTATTTATTTGCACGCAATTGGATGTAAGTGTATAAAACAGGTATTTATTTTAAACAAATAATTTTTTTAAGTGTGATTTTTGTCCATTAGATACTTTTCCTTCTTGTCTTCAGATAAGTTCAGCAATTGACATCATTTTATACTTAATCTATTTTTCACATTTAAATACGTATTTCATGCCTAATATAATCTGAGCGAGTTCATACGTAAGAATTGCATAATTTTTCTATAGAATAAATAAAATATTGTATTAATTTTGTTATACGCTTGTGTTCTTCAGTTTTGCGACCCCATTAAATTTTTCAATTAGTAATGAAAAAGTAATTGGCCAATTTTACAGACCAGTTTCAATTTGAGTTGAGTTTTAAATGTAAAAAATAATTCCTAGCGTTATTATTTATTTATAATAAAAAGCCAGTGGATGGGAAAAAAACGGTTTTTTCATGTAACTCAACGAACAACTATAATATCTTAATAATTTTTTTAAAAAAATCTTTAAACAAAATATACGTACACGTTTACATTTACAGGCAAATATTCGCTTTTATAAGTTTAAAAATAAGATGTTTCATATCTTAAATTCATAGAATTATTAATTTACAATTTGTTTTATTAATGTTAATATAATGTGCAGATTTAAAACAACTCAATATTATATAGTTAATTTCGTTTACAATTCACTAGAAGCGTATATACTTTCATGAAATATTTATTGCTATCAGTTCTTCAGCAACGTCAAAGTTGTTCTCAGAGAAGTGAAATGGATACGCCATTAAACTATTTCTTTTTCAAATGTCAACTGAGGCTAATAAATAAACTGAAAGCTCATTACACAGGCTTTCGCTCAGTAACATAGATATTTCATGAATAGGCCTAAGGACGAAAGTTGTTCAATACGTAAACGCATGTATTATGTTGCTAGACATGTCTTAGTCATTTAATAAATTTTTAATTATCTATCGATTACGATGAAATATAATTGTATAATATATATCATAAGCAATAAGTCCTTAAATATACAAATTAGTTTATGTCTCTTTTCTGTATTAGCTGATGTTATTCTAGTACACAATATGAAATCAGAAAAAACTTTTCGATGTCAGTCTTAACCTTAATTTTTCAAGTCTCTTAATCCATTAAAAAATAACTATAATATAGAAATGGTTAGCAATTAACCTCAATACCAGATTAATAAAAACTGTTAGAATTACGTAATCAATTTTTGTAACTATTAAATACATTTATCATCGTATGACGATAAGTAGTAAACAAATTATATTTGATTCGATTTCAGTCCAGACTCTTTCATTAGTTACAAATTCAGCTTCCATTCAACACAAAATCACGTTTTAATGTAATTGTCCTTATTCTGAGATTAATGAGCATTCGTTTAATTAAAATTTTATAAACAACTAGAGACCTATTAAGAATCTTACCGCAAAATGTTTATATTTTTCCACTCTTTTTCTATTTTTCTTTAATGAACTTCTTAATGTACAAAATGAAGTTGTTCGGGGCATTAGTACCTTAATCATCTATTGTCAAACCATTCTCGTCTCGTCATGTCGAAAAAGTAGAGCTTGGTGTAATCGCAATAATATATAGATTGAAACATTATGGCAAACCACATATAAAACATTACAACTATTAAAGAACAAATACAGCTTTTAATGTTCAAATTTGAATATTATGTGAATCAAAAAGTAATCAACGTCTGTTTGAAATACTGTATAATTGTGTGTTTATTAATGTTATTTTGTAAAATTTTTAAGATTATAATTTCCACATTCATACACGCTAAATAAAAAAACTCGCTACAACTAAGGCCAACAGGTACATACGACAAGATGCTGAATAATAACATCAGACAAACATTTCTATGAATATTAGCCCCTAGAAATAATGACAACAGATTTCCTGAAAAAAATGTTGTAATATATTATCAACTTCTGGTAATAATTTCATAAAACAACTAAACTTTATATTTCTTTGAGAGTTTAAATAACATTTATTATGTAAAATATTGTAAACAGAGCACACCACTTCGCGTTTCTTGTAAATATATGAGAAAATATCTACCATTAATTTATTAATTAAACTCCTAAAATACCCAAAGCACATACTTTGTTGTTAATATAACACTATGAATGAGTATTAAAAATAAATAACCAGATAAACGGCTTCGATGCTAAATCCTATTTCTCATCATGAACCGTTGCACTAAGTGAATATCAATTCTAACTTGTCATACTACGTTTTTAACAAATATTTGTTATCGCACTTACATGATTTTCAATGTAAAATAATATATTTAGAAACCATTACTATGTGTAATCTACTGCTATACTTCTTATACGATTCCATAATCATTATGCGGCTGATTCATTCACATTACTATCTACACTTATAAATAATTAATTACATTGCGTAACTGGATAATCACAGTAAAATAGTCTGCAGTTAGTGTAAATATAAGTGATGGGATTTCTCTGCCCCTGTACTTTATGCAGCTTATAATACGACTCTCTATGGCATGTAGCCTACCTTTAAGGAGACAACATTTTTACATTCTCTCATTTACTTATAATTACGTTAACCGAGAAATTACGCCACTCACTAAACTTCAGTACTAAATGTCCATATATTTAAACTCAAATAATGTAATTATTATCTACTATGAAAATAGCTGACCGAACGTTGTGATAGAAACTATTATTTTAATAATAAGACACGATATAATTTCATTTAAATATAGCTTAAATAATTAATTTATATGGTTTATATCTTGAGTGTATATTATATTAACTGAATGTCATGAAATCTAAATTATTATAATTCACACAATGTAACTGTCTGAAAATATATTTTTTAAATCCTGGTCCAATAGAAAGTAGAAAATATTTTACAGAAACACAAAATAAAAGACCTTCAACTTCAGCAATACCATGCAAAACATATTTTTATCCCTCATAACAATTATTTTTCCCTGTCACAATTTTCTACTCAAGCACATATATATATATATATATAATAAAAAAGTATGTATATTTGTATATATGTATGTATGTATGTATTTACGTTGTTCTTTATACAAATTTTATCGCGTGGACAGAATGCAACAAAAATTGGTATACGTATTCTGCCAAAATCGAGAACTGGTACTGTGGGGGTGACAAACCACTAGCATAAATGTGAAAAGAATTATAATTTTAAAAAGTGATCATTAAGTGATAAATTACTGCGCGCCAATATATCATGACATCACGCGACAGAGAGAGACGTTACTACGCGACGAACAAAGGAAATAGTTCGATTTTTTCGTAATGAAATGAAGCAGAAATATTTTCATTGAATAAAAGTATAATTCTATCCGGTAATACTCCATCGAGTGATAATAAAAAACAATACAAAATACTTTACAATCGTTGCGGAAAATGTTAGTTAATTTAGTGAGTGCAATATGGCCACCATTTCTTTACATTTGGAATGTAGCTATCAATTAGATCACTTCAATCCTTCGTAATGTGCGAATACTGATGGAAAATTATATCCTGCAATACTCAAGAAGTACTGTCTGAAGACTTACTGACAATTATTTGTTCGCGGAGAATTATATTTCTAAAGAATAACGATGTTATGTTTGTTGCTATTATGCAATTAAATTCTATGTATCTTATAGCTATTAAATTAATGCAGTATATTTATGTATTGGTAAAGAAATTCGGAGGTATGTTTGTTGAGATTGATGCAATAAAATTCAATGTATTTTATAGCTGTTCAATTAAAGCACTATTGGTCGAAATTGTGTACGGAACTAGGAATAGTTAGATTTAGGTTGTGTCTTCTTGACTAAAGATTAATATAGAATTAAATTCTTTTTCGGGTTTATATAAATAAGACACGGGCAACGCCGGACACTCAGCTAGTATATATATATATATAAGAATTGAAAGGCTCAGATACTAACAGCCTAACAAAGTCCCCGAATAATGTTACTCTTTTGTCAGCTATGTACGCCACATTTTCATTATGTCATCAGAATAAAGTTCCAAGATGAAAAAAGGGTTCATTACTTTTTCTAATCTATTAAGAAACAACCAGGTCACCTATCTGCTTTACAACAAATGTAATAAAAGTTGACAAATTTTTAAGGTTTCTGTTTTATTTTAATAACTGTTTCTTATTCGTCTGTCATACAGCAAAATAATAATTTAATTCAAATGAATAAAAATTTGTCAATTCATGTTCCGAAATTTTATATGCCTTACATACACTATTACTTATAAAAGAGCAGTTCGTTTTCGTCTATTCCGCTACAAGTTTAGAGTGCTTTCTTATTTAATCATCCCCAACTGTCTTTCATACTATATAATTCAGGTAAACTTTTAACGATGGTGTAACGTACACTCCACATATAACGCTTTTTTTTACATTAAATTTTTAAAAGTATTCTTGTCGATACAATACGGAAAAAATAACCAAAAAACTATGAATCGTACCGAAAGTCAATTTGGCTCATGATGTTGCACCTATTAAACAAAAATATAATTACGTCTGATTTTTCAATAATTCACATTTATTGTATAATTTTTATATTACTTATATTTTAGTGTAATTATAATACCATGAGAATGAAGGTTTAATTTCCCTTTATTGGAAAAAAAACAGAAAATAGATATTCTGAAGTTGAACGAAGGGTATAAAAATCTGGCTTAAGGGGTTGACTCACAGAAAGCTACGGCAAGCACGTTTTAACATGTCCACGGAAGACAAAAACTCCTTAAGTGCTTGTTGTTTCATATATGCATCCAAAATTAGCTCTCTAAGAAAAAAAAGACTCCTCTGGGGTGATACTAAATGTTAAGTTCCATATATGCTACAATATGCACTAAAGGGTTAAGGCTGAGGGACATTCGACACTCTCACCACGCGTCACTCCTAAATCCAGAATATGTCATACAAGTTGACAATCTGGCAGTCATCTCGGTAGGCCAAGGTCCTTTTGACTGTTGAGCCAAGGAGAATAGAATAGTATGCTCCACATACAGATATCAGGTTTTCGTGAATTGCATCTGATTAGCATCGCCAAATTCCTACTGGTGATTAAATCCGTATTCTAGCGTTCGTTGTTAATTATTTGCAAGTTGCTTGCCGTCTACCAGCTGGCTGATTATTTTCTCTATCTGTTTGACTTTTCTCTGTTGTTCCTATATGATAAGTCTCTTGATTATATTTTATAAATTCTCTATTTTCCATTATATATTTCATTTCACAACTAGTCACTTTGGTTGCCCAGTCATATCAATTCCTTGGTTACCGACTCAAAATAGTGGGTTTCTGGCAATTTGCCACAAAACAAAATCCTGAGGTCAAGAAATTGCGGAAAAACCTAAGATTTTTTTACTCTAAGCTGTAAAATACTCTTATCTAATGATCAACTAATAGGTAACTCAAGATCAGAAGAAATTCTTTCAATCGCAGGTCAGCCATATAGCACAAGAAACTGATCACGACGAGACCTCCAATTTAGATGTGATATGTACTATGAAAAATACGGTAAAATGAAAAAAGCGACTCGGTATGTATTGGCTGATCATATGTTATGAATAAAGACCAGTCAAGAAAGAAACTTATTTTGGATAATATCCATTCCTAAAGCGAATAATAATGCCTGGTACAATTTTCTCGCAAGAGTATTTAGAATAAGTCATCTGACGAAAGATAATTTATACTTAATCTGAAGTTTCTTTAGTGATTGTAGCTTAGTGGACTGAAGTGATGTTTGTTCTTAAAATCATCCAGATTCACTATATGTGTAGTTAATCTCTAATATCAAGTAATATCCCAATGTTTTATTTTTCAGTCCATTTTAAGATGGCATCAAATCGGAACTAAAAACCAATAATAACATGAATAAACACTTGAATGGTAATTTTAATAATAGGCGTGCGAGAGAAAAGATTCTCCCTTGTTCAATCACACTCTTAATTAATTAATCTTTGGCTACATAAACATTATCGCAGAGTCGTTTTTAAACCAGCGAATCACTAGATTTCGTTGGATCCTCACCTAACTACATTGTTCTATTCACAATCAGATGCACACAAATATAATTTCAATACTCCAGATGTATAAGCTTAAATCCTCTGTTTGCTCAAAGATTGCGTTAATCATCATATTAACCTACGAAGGACTCACCATTTTCTTGTGTTTGTCATCTGTCAATAAGAGTCTGTGCATGCACATTACCAGAAATTTCATACAACAACATACATTATTCCTTTCGTAATAATGTCTATATTTTTGCCAATAAAAAAGATCATATGCCGGAAGCTCTGCTTTTCTGCTTCAATTTGAAGAAATCGGCTGCCGAATAGAATAAATTCCTTGTAGAGCCCTATGGTGACAGTGAAACAACGTGCAGGTTGATTTAATAAGTTCAAAGTCGGAAATTTTGACATTAACGACATAAAGCGTGAAAATCGGCCCAGGAAGGTTGAGGACCTTTTGAGGTTCTTTTGGCCGAGTACGATACCCAATCTCAAAAAAGGGCTTGTCGATCAATTGGCAGTTATCAGCCATTTTCAAGCGCCTACGTGCCATAGAAAAGGTTAAAAGGATCGGAAAATGAATGCCGCACGAATTGAACAATGGGCAGATGGAGAGAGGCCGAAAAAATGCAAAATCTTGCTAGCCAGACAAAAGAAATCATTTCTGCATGGGATTGTGACTGGCGATGAAAATTGGATATATTTGGAGAATCCTAAACACCTGAAATCGTGGGTTTATCCTGGCCAATCAACAACATCGTCCGCAATACCAAATAGCTTCGGATGGAACACGATGCTATGCGTTTGGTGGGATCAGCAGGGTATAGTGTACTATTAACTGTTGAAACATGGTGAGACTGTCAATGCCCACCGCTGCCACCAACAACTGATCAAGTTACTCCGCGCTCTGCATGAAAAAATTCCGGATTATCAGCAAAGACATGGCAAACAGATTTTGCTCCACGACAACGCACCATCGAACACGTCAACAATGGTCCGAAACTAGTGGGAGGTACTTAACTAAGAAGTGCTACCTCATTCCACTTATTCACCAGACCTGGCCCCTTCCAACTACCACCTGTTTTCATCGATAGGCCTGCGGCTAGATGAGCACTTCGATTCTTACAATGGCGTCCCAAAATGGCTTGATCAGTGGCTTACCTCGACATAGAAGGAACTTTTTTGGCGTTGTATCCAAACATTTGACCAAGAGATGGGGAAAATGTGTAGCTAGTGGGGGGCCTGTACTTTGATGTGTTTTTTTTTGCTTCCTATGAAAAAAAAACATGTTTTTCTGACTAAGAAACAACGGATTAAAGCTAATACGACTGGTATATAATATACCTATGGATGCATACTACATTAAATTCACTAAATTGTGAATATAGATCTATACTTTTTTATGTTATGCTATAATAACATTTTTCTCCTAATTTTCCTTTCAAATAAATTGTATATCTTAAAAGTTACTAATCTCAACATAAATTATGACTTCCTTAATGGATTTAAAAAATACGTATATGTCTTAAGTTCATTGTACATACATATTTTCTTGAACTATTTCTAAATATCGTGTCTAATATTAAAAGTATTCCTTTGAAGCTCTTTGAAGACCACTCGCTGTTCTTGCTCTTTGACTTCCGCCCTGTATTGAGTCCCTATATTTAGTTTCGGTCGGCCGCGCTTGCTAGGAACTGTCTACAACTGGGTCGGCGTGTAAAAGTTGTCCTGCCGGTCTCGACCTGCTCTATTCGCATAATTACAGCCGTATTAATTGCGAACAGAGCTACTGTAAAACGTGATTCATCCAGTTTCCGATTTGCAAATCATTCCCTTTAAATTCAGTTGTGCCACTGTTTCTCTGAAAGGACGCGACCTGAAACAAAAGTCCTTTAACTGCAACTGAAAAGAGAAAAAATTTTTGTTGTTACAAGTACATTATTAAGACCAAGATGATATAATATTATCAATATATAATAATTCCAAAAGTTTTGTTAATTGTTTCAATTAAATTAAAATTAAATAAATCACCGTGCTTAAAACTTGTACAAAAAATTAAGAAACTCATTATTGGACAACATTTCTGCAAATTTAAAATGAATAGGTCAATTTTTGTAAGGCGTGTTAAGAGTTATAGTGTAATGAAATATCGTTAAACCCACAAAATATTACCTTTCATTACTCGAAATGCATAACAACTTAGTTCAAATGAGACAAACTCTTAATTACGAACCAAGAAAATTTACTTACAGAGATGTAACTAATGATACATCAATTTAATTAACGGTATTATCGTTACGAGTTGAAATATTATTTCCCAAAATATCAACAATATTCGTAAAAGCAATTAGTGTTTGTGTTTGTGCGTCAAAAACCAAATGTCATAGCTTTAATATAATTCCAAATAAATTTTAGTGAGATATCATATTATGTTATAGATATAACAATAATTTATTATTATTGTTTTTCCTTTAACTATTAACACCGACGGACATTATTAAACTTATTTCATTTAGAGATTCTAGTTCAAGTTTGTTAAATTTTTTTATTGTCTTGTCATTTCAATGATAAGGATTCTACGCGTTCATGTCTCTCTAAATCTGAAACAGATTATTTCGGATGTCACTAACAACTATTGAAATGTGTTAGTAAGTAACGGAATATTTCCTCACTCCCTGTATTTACATTAAAATGTTACAAGTAAAACGGCAAAGTTAAAAAAAGAATTATCTCGTATAATTTGTTAACAATACTTTAGTCATTTTTAACAATAGTAACTAAAAAGTAATTTTAATACTATAATTCGTAAATTTGTACTTATAAAAATAAAAATGACGTAATTGCAGCTACATATATGCCCTACAATGATACAATAACATAGATTAATTTATTATACTATGACGAGGCATCATTACTGAAATATTCCGAAAAATTTCGTCGAAATTTTCTCATTTACGTAACAATTCAAACGAAATAGTAAATTAAAATATTTTATTTGTATAATTGAGAATAGAAAACTATACCGTCATTTTATTTACGGAAACGAGGTAAAGTCAAACTATGTCATTTATAATACAGATCGCAGTCGACTACGAAAACTTGCTTGTCGTGATGTAGATTTACGGCTGTTTCCTTTTGTATCTGGTCGAACTTTCCTCTCATGAGAATGAGAGGTTAGTCAAGCATTACGCAATAAATTATACTTGAGTTCGGCCAAACCCACATTACACTGGACGTGAGAAGTTGTTTTCCGTCTACAATAAAAGGTGTGAATGGCCATGGAAATATCTTTAGATGTTTTGAAAATCCACGTAATAAATATATTTTTTCTTTACACTTACTGTAAATTTAATCAATTATTTGAAGACTACAGGTTACCCAGATAATATATTTCCAATATATTTGGATAATATTGTTTTTAGTATATAAAAACGTTCTTTAAAGTTACTTTCATGGCAGCTATCATTAAATATAGACCTAATTACAGAAGTAATAACATTCAATGTAAATAATATTGTAATTCTGCAGAGGATCAATTATGAAAATTATCGTAGTGAATAATATCACAAGAAATAGATACAATTACATTTTTGGTTATAAGTACAAACTTCCAGTAGCAATAATATTATTTTCATCATAATTAAAATTATTCAACGTCAAATATAGACACACGCGTCTGTGGATTACAAAATTATATCTATATGATAAGAAAAATATAATTAGTTTATTTAACTACAAATTATGTAACCTCGAGGATAAATAATAATAGTTATGTATAATTATTACGCTAGTAATCACGGAGTTGGATCAAATGCGCTCGAAAGATAATTATAGTAGTTTCAAACTTTAAATAATATTACTTAAATAGTGTGAAATATTATTATTACAAAATCGAGATTTCCGTTCTACTTAATAACATAATATTATAATACATTCATCAATAATTTGGTGAATCTAAACTATTTAGTGCTGTTTTTGTTTCATTTTTTTTGTCACATTGGCATTAAAGTGGTTATTAATAAATTACTTTATATTTCAATACTTAACTATTCCCACGACATTTTATTATAACAATTTAACTTCATGTGTTTTTAATAGATATTCAAAGTCATATTTATCATAAGCATGATTTTTGGTTAAATCAATTTATTTTTCAATTATCAGCAAAGCAGATCTAAGGATCGTTTCAGTTACGTACTTTATATGAAATAGACCTAGAGTTAATTAGTAGAGACAAATTTCCAATTTTCTCATTTTTTATGAGGTAAACTAGAAATTAAGAGAAGATAGCGTCAATGAGAAATAATTATTGAAATCAAATATTTATAAGTATAAAATTACTATTCACCGTCTCATAATTAATTTAATAACACTCAGAAACAAATATAACTGTTTAATATAGCCCAAACCTTCTACAACAATTGCGTCAAAATTATATACGTCAAGAAATTATAACTATTTTATTTAACTATAAATTATGTAGCCTCGAGGATTAAGCAATAAGAATTACGTATAATTCAAAATATAGTTAATTTGTTACTATTCACGATGCTTGATAAAAGGTGCTAAAATATAATTATAGTAGCTTCCAACATTCAATTATGTTACTTAAATATTGTAACCTATACCTATTATTAATCGTTGCTTAAAACAGAAGATTTTCATGCCACTTAATAATATCCTGAGAAGAAACAATAGCTGAGCTCTTAAAAGCGTGTGATCAGGTTCAGAGATCGCCATTTAAAATATATTAAACTTATAACCAAAATTCTTCCGGAGTAAGCGATTTTAAGGAAATAGGATTTTATCCTTATAATAAACCAAAATTCCCTACGAGCGATCTAAAGACAGGATGAATCATCAAATTCGCGGTATGATAAATTCCACGACAGGGGTCGTCCTTGAGAGACAAACTCAATATCAGTACTTTTTAATTCATTTTTATTTATTAAAAGATATTTTATTGAGGAAGATATTTGGCTGATTCAGCAGTCACTTTCGAACACTTTGAAACAATGGGATGCTACCTTTCGATTTTGCAGTGGAAATACTGCATTAATTGACTCATGACTTTTTCCAGTCTGAAAAAATGAACATCCATAAAAGTATCATACCATGAATCATTCAATAATTATTAATTTAGTAATGAAAGGTCTTCCGGCCCTGGCGACAACTCTACGAACGCTTTGCGTGGTTATGCAGTCATACAATTTTTTTATTTACAAATGCTCACGTATTTTAAAATCAAATACATTTCCCTGACGACTTCTTAATTATGTTAAAAATTGCGATACTTTAAAATTTCTAAGGAGAACTAGTCACAATTTTTTCTGCGACATAATAAATGGCTGATCCCACAAACCTTATCAGCATTTTAATTGATTTTTATTTATTAATAGCTATGTTATTCAGGAATATATTTGGCTGATTTAGCCTAACACCTCCACAGTGTTTTGTTCGATACATCATTTTTTACTTCCGTCATTCTGCCTTCTGGAGATGTATCCCACTTATCCACTTTAACTGTCTACTCGTTCCGCTTAGGATTATTTCCGAATACATTCATACTTGGCATACTTCTCGTCACCTTCGAGTCTGTAAGTTTGAACTGGGATTACACATTGACCGCGTCCCTTGACCTCTTCCTCTCCAGTGGAACATTACAACGGAATTACTGTAGAATTATATCCAAAAGCGGTCCATCCGAGTGTTGACCTCTGTCCCGGTGTATTTGTGTGATATTGTTGGTGGAGGCGATCGCAGGTCACGGCCGTCTACGTCACTAGGCCCCGTTCACTAACCGGTCGGGGCGGCCACGCCAGCTGCGGCGACAGTATAACGTAACAGCTATTACGTTTCACGAAGGATTATTGGCTCCTACTTTGCCTCTCCAATACGACGCAGACATATGTGGGGAGGTGTAAAAAATCCTTGGATTAATAAGCCCAGGGATATTACTTTCAACGAGAAAAATCTGGATATAATATAAATCTGGCAAAGATTGACGAGCAATATTAGACCGTAAAAATGATGCTCTATACGTCAAACCATATAAGAAAGTCATAATTCCATTTGTTATACTTTACTTTCAAAGTTTTTAATATCAGCATCACTTATAAATACTCAGTTTTTTCTATTGGAAACATGCCTTGGAACCAGGTGATATCCATTTCGTTGTGTATAAAATTTCGTGTGCCAACTATAATATCATTTATATAGGTCAACGAAAACGAACTCTAATGACTCGTCTAAAAGAAAAAAAACGTGCTACCATCGTACTTTCAGATGACAAATACTGTCATCACAAAGCACATTAATTATTACTAATAATATTCATTAATTTTATATGTATTTAGCCTATTGTATTTAGAAACTTATTTAATATCTATGTACTTACTTATGTAAAAATTGTGACGAATCCTATTTCCTCATAAGATAACTAATGGAGAATAAATCTATCTATCAATTTATAAATTTATCTATCTATTCTCTCTAAAGTTCATAGGTTTGATTGCGACAGTACGAGAATGCTGGACATTGAACATACTAGAATGTATCGGAAACGATACATATAAAGTTGAAAAATAACTCGTGTAATATTCAGAGTTAAAAACTCTTTGAGCAGCATCTATGATACTATTTTACCTTTCTGACATTTTAAACTTCTTCGGATGACGGATGTTACTTCAAACGCTTTTAGTACTCTTGATAAGGTCTTCAACGTCAGATGAAACGTTGTTGAAAGTTTCTCTCTCTGAACATGACCCTATTCTGAATAATTTAATTTTAGTTTTCTAAGCTAATTTTCTTAATCTGCATATATCGAAATAAACAAATCTTTGAAAGGAAACTACATTTTCCGCAAATTTCGTTAAATAATTTATTGTTTAGGGGACGTAAAATAGACTTATAAATTACCAAAACACTTACAATAACGTTTGTCACACTTCGGCATGAATCCATAGAAAATTTCATTTGCATTAACAGATTTCTATTTTCTTGTGTTAAATTTTAATTCATTGTACCTCAACTTAACATGTTTAAATTATATGTGTAAATCAGAAAATTATTTTTCTGAGACTAAGTGGTGCATTTTCTGAAACCAAAGTGTACAATAATTCAATTATTATGCATAGAAAAAGATTGGATAAAAGTTACAGAAATTGAAACCTAATACGACTGTGTTAAAAGTATCATAATTAGATAAAAATTATCCTGATGGTTATCCTAGAACGGCATAAACAAATTCCATTGGAATAAATAAATATATAAAAACTTACAGAATTTAAAGAAATTAAATATGCAATAATGAAATATGACCATGAAATGTTAGAATAATTTTATACAATTAAGAATAAATTACATAAAAAATATTCCGTTTGGATCAAATTTCGAAGCTAAGTTTATTTGAATTTTTATTTTAAACTGAAACTTTTTAAATGTAGCTCATAATTATTCATGGATTAAATTTATTGAGTGTCTTACAATTTCATATTTTATTATTCTTTTTCAGCTTTAAAAGAAACTAAGTTATGTTTGAATAGTTTATTGAACTGTTTATTGACAGAGCAAAATATTTCATATATTAAAACAATACGTATGTGTTCTTGATATCATAAAATGAAATGACGTACTTGGTTTCATATAACCGTAAAGAGAAACAGTCACTATTCTTTATGAACCACTATGCTCTCAATAGAATGAAAATGAACTTATCATTCTCTATAAGAGTTGTGTGTTATCATACCTTTATTCTTCCTTTCTCTCCTATTCACGAAGATATTTTACTATGGTTGTCTTAAATATTCTCTTATAAATCCTTAGTTTTAGATCCGTCCAATTATTTCAGTCAATATTTCATATCACCGTTTAATTTACCAATCAATTGTCATTCTGTTATCAGTTTGCAAATATAATTCCCAGGTTTCAACCAAGGGCCGTGAATTGGCTGTATTCACCAAGAAAAGAGTATTTCTGACAATCAACTCGAATATAGAATGGCGGAAGACCTGGAGAAGGTTTTTGTATTGATCGTGAACGATGGATGTTAAGAAATTGAGATAATGAATATTCGAAGAAATTTTAAATGCAGTGTTACGGAATAATTGAAAAAATAAAATAATCAAAAACGGCGTGAAATGAAGAGATTCTAAGAAAAATAAATGAGAAGAGATCCATATTGTCATCAGATCGGACACATCCTAAGGAAAAATTGTTTACTCCACATAATGGAAGGACACATGAACGGAGTTTTATGACGTGTAAAAAGAAGAATGCAAGAGAGAGACTTGAAATGAGAAAGAAGATACTGGGTGATGAGGCAAGGAGCTATGGACAGCGAAAAGCAGGGAAATACATTTACAGATCCCATAATAATAAATAAGATCATGTGCATGGCGAATATAATTATTACTTACAAACAATTCTGGACCACGCGATTGAAACTGCAGAAAACATTTTAAAGCTGAATCATAATCATGAGTTAAACATTTCCAAACTATGTTCCACTGAGACAACTACACTTTTTCTATGAGAAAGTGAATAAGACACAAAAGTAGAATTTAATGAAACGATATTTTCCACTTATATGTTATACTAGCTGGGTGCCCGGCGTCCCCCGTGTACTTATTTATATAAACCAGAAACTGTATTTAATTATACATTAATCTTTAGTCAAGAAGTAATTTAACTTAAATCTAACTGTTCCTATAATTTAACAGCTGTAAAATACATTCAATTTGATAGCATCAATCCCAACAAACATACCTCCGAATTTCTTCTTAAATATACTCATTGAGCATTACAGAATATAATTATCCCTCAGTCTTCAGACATTACGAAAGATTAAATTGATGAAATTCTTAGCTTGATTCACAATGTAAACAAATAGCCACGTTATTGGAGTCACTAATATGACACGAAAATTAACTTACATTTTCCGCAAGGATCGTAAAGTATTTCGTATTGTTTTTTATTATCATTCGATGGAATATTACTGGATAAAATTATACTTTTTATTCAATGAAAATATTTCAGCTATAATTAATTACGGAAAAAGAAACTATTTCCTTTGTTCGTCACGTAGAAACGTCGCTTTTTCTCTATCGCGTGACGTCATGGTCTCTTGGCGCATTGTAATTTAACACAAAATTATCACGTTTTTCAATTATAATTCTTTCCACATTTATGCTAGGGTTTTCTCACTCCCACAGTTCCGTTTCTCGTGTTTATAAGAATATGTATACCGAAGTTTCGTAGCAATCTGTCCACGCGTTTAAATTTGTATAGAAATTAACGTAAATACAAACAAATGTACATCCTATTTTATTATATAGATGAGACGCTGATACCTGGTGCAGCTTACTGAAGACAGGCCTTTTATGTTTCGTTATGATCCGTCGTTACTATATTAATAAACAATATTTTCATATGGCAAAGCCATACTCTCCCATACTTGTTATTAATAATTAGTCTTTCTACATTCGGAAATAAATTCATAGATGTGACCTAGACAAATTTCATGGACTCGGAGCTGCAGCTCAGAGTCTGCGACTACTGTTTACGTGTTTGGCATTTAAAAGACGATGCGAACAGGACGGTCGGGTGAAACAAAAAAAAATGTTTCCTCAGATGACAGAAGCCAGGTATGTGTGAAAGTGAGGAAGGTCAAGCGCCGAGGAAATGTGACAGTGTCCAGCAGCTGCATGCCAGCGAGAGATAAATTCCGCGTTCTCGGAGAATATTGCTCCTTAGATTAAGAGGTAGTTTAATTTAAACTGCAAATATTGTTTATATATTTTTTATTCTGTCATTAAACGTTTTTTGAGAATTTAATTCTGTTTAATTAATTACTAAAAAATCTTATAGTAATTCATTTGAAACTAAATTTTAAAATCCACTTTATCTTTCTTACATTCATTCAGCAAAAATGGTAATAAATGGTCGTCAAACCACGAAACCGTATGGACTGCAAAGTAAAATTTGACAGCAAGTCACAGAAAGTTCTGTAGCTATGCATCTGAGAGCAGGTTCATTAGCAAGATGATTGGCAGAGACCATATATGGCATGTTGAGTGGTAATCAAGTCTTATTCTATAAAAAGTGAAAGTCATATCCCGGGAAGTATTGGAACAAGCTTTTCCCTTCGATTGAATTTCAGTCTAGAAAATCTCCTTGAGTTATACGTTTGCGTCTGGTGTGTCGCTAGATTAAATATTCCAACATAAATATAAACTGCGAATAATTAATTAAATCTAAACATATACATATACCCATTTAAATTTATTGAAACGTTGAATTATAGAACATGTATGTATTATGGAATGTAGAACAAGAAGAAGGATGTATTCCTTATTTGTTGATTAATTAATGAGCTACTGAAACACGAAAAAAAGGAATGACGACTCCCGTTTGAAGAGTTATGCATAAAAATTATATTAATATACGAAATAATATATGGTCAAATATTTTCAATGTATGTGCAACTAAGTATGCAATCAATACCGTCTAGTTGTGGCTGGTAATTTTAGGATACTAAAGAGGAGATAAGAAAGGATGGTGTAGCTTGTAAGAAAGCAGCTTTATAAACGTACAATTTACAACAAAAGGAGAAATAAAAAGCTTTCATTTACACATATACGAAGTAAGACTGTAACTGGCCAAGAATGTAGGTATACAAACTGTATTTTTTAAATTAAATATTTTTCGTCCTACCGACCTGAAACTACTAAATGAGGTAAATAATATAGGTTAATTGCCGTATAATATGGGTTAACTGTCGTAAACGTATCAGATGGCAAATATTTTACGTTTAACTTCTCCAAGCAGGTGACAGTCCTACTGCGCATGACTAACTCCCCGCAGTCAATCACAACTCCCATGCTGTACTATTTTCTCGTCACAGTATACCAGGTTATGTAATAATCTTATAGTTCATAAGCATTTGGGTGTCCCTCGCCTATCGTTACCACTCCGCTTTGGCAAGCTACATCAAGTTAGCTGGCCTCAAAATCAAGCCTCTTAATCTTAAAATAATTAATCTTAGAATAAATAATTCGTGTGAACAATATGGCCGAAAATAGTTCATACAGCGGGTATTCTCCGTTTACTATTAACATATTTAAAATACAACGGGGCATTGCTTATAATCACATCAATACAGTCTACCTCCTGTGGTGTAGGGGTCAGCGTGACTACCTCACAGAGGTCCCTGGTTCGAATCCCGGTGAGGGCAGGGGTGTTTGTGTGCATGAGAGAAACTCTCATCGAATCCATCCCCCGGCAAGAAAAAATACCCATAATGAGTCGCTAATAACCTGAGAAGGTTGATGTGACTGTAAATAATTGAAATAAAAAAACATCAATACAAGACTGCAAAACTCTTCTGAAATATGACAGTAAAAATTTTATTAATCTTCTAAACTAAGTCTATTATTGAATTTTCTTTTGAAAAATCCACTGAAATTCCGTGACAATCATTTGTTTGATTTATTGACTCCTGTCTTGGAAAACTGTTCAAAATATTGAGTTTCACCAAACTCAACATCTAATTAATAAAATAGCCAGATTCTGTGTATATATATATATATCTGTCAGTATGTTCCGCATCCAAATTTACACATGTGGAACAAATTTTACCAATTTCGTACATATGTTCCTTTCGAACCAAAAATAAACACTGGGGGTAAGATACAACTCCAAGGACGGGAGAGGACGTGGGTCGAAATTTTTCAAACGTGCTCAAAGGGTCAATATTTTCGTCGGATATAGATTTTTCTGGGTCAAGGGGATAGATTACCACCACAAGGGACGGGGATGGAATTTTTCAAAAATTCTCAAACGGTAATATTAGGTCGGATAGCTATCTTTCGGTGGCAATGAGATTGATAGTCTTTCTTCTAATGTTTTTTTGTGTATAATTTATACACCTTTTACAATGGGAGGGGAGCACCCTTATGGATGCGGGTCGAGAGGCGTTACAAAAAATAACTCGAAAACAACCGAAATTGGAATAAAATCCGGTATTATTGATGTCGCTGAGTTTAATTACGACATTAAACTTGCCGTTTAACCGTCAGATAGACAGGGGTAAAAAATTTTACACTTGCTAAACGGGCGTTATTTGCGTTGTATGAACTTATTACAGGGTCAATGATGTTGATAGTGTTTCTCCCGATGTTGTTTGTGTATAATTTTAACCCCTTTCTGTAATGGAGGGGATAATTCCTAGGGGTGGGCGTGGAGAGGCATTGTACACAAATAACGCGAAAACAACGGAGATTAGAATCTAATCCGGGGTTATGAAAATGTCTGAGTTTAATTATGAAATTCAATTACCCGTTTAACAGAAGGGAAGAGGAAGAAAGGGTGTGGAAATTTTAAAACATGGTAAAACGACCGATACTTTTGTCGAAAGAAAACTTTTCGTGTATAAATGAGAAATATGGCGTTTCTCCAGATATTTTTGTGTATAATATCCATCCCTTTTCGGCATGGGAAGGAAGCACTTTTAGGAATGGGGATGGAGAGGTTTTACATAAACAAAGAACGCTGAAACAACCGATATTGGAGTCAAATCTGGGGTTATGGATGTCGCAGAGTCTAATCATGACAATCTGGGTAACGCCACGCATCCAACTAGTCCAATATAAAACTCAAGACAATCATGTGATAATATAACTGTTTATAGCATAACTCTTTCGTGGTGTCGTTTATTTGCTGTAACGTTCTTACTTTAACAGATAGGGTTGTGCGGATATTGATAAACATTAAGTACGGGAAAGCTGTTGATGTTAATGGCTGGTTAAACTCATATTTCAGACTCGCGCAACATTAGGCAATTAAAAGCATATTGTCCGCACGCCGCATGACACAACTTTGCGACACAGCACAAACATCTGGCCTCAGAGGTCGCATATATTTCCTCTCCGGTCAATTGGTTAATGTAATCTTTACTCGTTGTTTTAAATCTACAGTACTTAGGACTTTCTATTATTAACTATATCATTACCCGTTTTTTACACAAACTTCTTTAGTTAAACATTTCAATTTCAACGAGGAATTATATAATTCAAATAAATTGCAATTGCGGAATCACATTGCCCTGTTGAATATATGTGCAAACAGGCTAAGCTAATATTAGCAGCTCAAACGACCATCGTCGATAATGCTTTCAAGTATTACATGCAGGTTAGTTTATGTACAAGTAACCAAATAAAAATTAAATTAATATGAATGAATTCTATCAGCATTAAATATTCACAATTAAATATAAAATTAGTCTGCTACAAAGAAATAAAATACAATTCTAATACTAAATTATAATGAAAATAACTATACCTCAAAATTTTAATTTAAATTCAAGAATCTAGCAACACTTCAACAACATTTTTAAAATTAAATAATCACAGACCACAAGGCTTCAATTTTAAATTCTGTATAAATTCGTCAACCAATGCAGAAGCTTTCAACGTCACGCCACAATCATCTGAAGAAAGAATTAGTTCAACATCCAACAATTATTTTTTTAATTACAACTCTAATACATACATTAATTAATGCAATACAACAAAAACAATATTGTCCTGTCGTCAATGAACTCATTTCGGAAAGGGAGCCTCATTTTATACTGTCAGTAAAGTTTCGACAGGCAGAACACACTAATTATTTTCCTTCTATTATATAAATATACATTTATTATCAAACTTTGTTTATATCATTCATAAATTGTGGTAATTTCTTATTTAATCTGGAGTCTGAATTACAATTTTACATTTGTTCTTATTATAGTACTCTAATAAAAAAAAATACTGAAAACAAATGGTTGTTTCATGTTGTCGTAACTGGTTTTGCAAATGATTATGATGAAAGATTCTGCCAGGTATGACTAATTTATAAAGTAGCACTTGTTATGGTTGATGAATTTTTAAAAAAATTCTATTTATTGCATATGAACACTGTACGCATATTTCCTAACTTCTACCCACATTCTTCTTTTAAAAATCTATCTTGTTACTGTAAACGTTTTTGAACAGTCTGATGGACTACAATAGATTCTTTACCCTACATTGAAACTAATATTTCAAATAACCAACTATGTAAATAAATCACCATATACCCATAGCACAAGTCCCAAAAACGCCGCAAGCGGAACAATACCCACTCAGAGATTTGACATTTTATATCATTATTGCTATAAGACACTCATTCAAATAAAAACCTACTCGGATGTTTGAAGCACAAATTCCATAAAATCATGGAAAATATTTAATTGACTGTAAAATAAATTGTTATCCGTTCAAAATAAAATTTCTGAATGATCCTGGTATTAATATAACAGTGTTATGCTTCCTCTTCTAATTTCTCTGGATAATATATTTACTAAAAACAAGTACATAAAATCATGTGAACAATGAATCTATTAATCGCTTTCATATTTCATTATGCAATGTAAAACCAAAAAAAAATCCTATTAGGAAAATATATTAACAGTCTCGTTGGATATACAACAAACAAATCTTTCACTTCAGCTGAGGAGTTTACTGTTAGTGGAAATTTTCGTTTATGGAATTATTTATAATCATAATAAAAAATCAATTGTTATCTGTTTTATAAAATTTTTAAACAAGACTGAATCCAGAAACACGAAAGAAACCTAAATTTATCGAACTAATTTTCTCTCAAAAATAACATTTAAACATTCAATTCATATAACCTGAGTATGTATATGTTACTAAGTTGGTCTCAAAAATTATATTAAATAATAAAATAAAGTAATCATCCAATAAGGCATAAAAATTTGAATGCAATTAAATTAGTGAAATATATTTCACGAAAGTACAAAGAAGAGTACAAAGTTTTCATTTAACTTTGGGATCTTGTCAGGTACTACATTAAGAAAAATAAAAAGAAGACTAAATTAAATATACGGAAAAAATTAAATATGGAACACAACAAAAAATTTTTCATGATCTCATCAAGCCAATTTTTTATTCAAAGAGATATAAAAAATAGGTGAGCAGGTTCCAAACATTAACATATATTTCAATTCATGGACTGCTCCTCAAGCAAGTTCAGTTTGAAAATTTTGTGTATAATCATTTATTAAATTTAAATTATTCTGACTTATTGGCTGAAATATTTATGGTATATTTTATGTCAGATAAATATTAATTTAATATTATTGATTTGCACCAGTTTTTAAATATAATTGGAAGTTGTAATTTTATCTTCTTAAATAAGTTCAACCCTAAAACCTGATCGACTTCAAATTAAAGTTAAAGGTTACTATTCGTTGAATGTCACGAGAACAATTCCATTGCAGGACGTTTATTATTAGATTATATAGTCCAAATATTACGGTTAAAGTCATTTAAGATTCAGTTAAGAAAGATAACTAATATAATCCTGTACTCTAATACGTGGTTATAGGATTTTCTTTGACCATTAAATAAATTTATTGAAGATTTTCGAAACCTACGTTACATATGTAAAATAATAGTAAAATTATTATTTTTTGTAACTATAAGTATTGGAAATTTTGTTATAAATAATACAGAGAATTTTTTTTAGAAAATTCGAAATATCATTTCCATCATATTGATTATAACAATTATTGAAGACTTAAACTCAAGTTTGTTTGTTTAAGTTATACCGTTCCTTAATGAAATAAGGATTTATTAATACTATCATGTATTGAGAAACTGGATACTCAATATATGGCTGTGGGAAAATAAATTTATAATTTCGTTGAAATAAGATAATTTTGATTTCACAAAAATACTTAAGCAGTTGCCCGCCTCATACTATTTATTTTGTAGCAAATGTATATTCCCTGTACAACAGAAAGCAGAAGTGATTAAGACAGCTACTAAGAAACACAAGCGCCATTTTCAAAAGCCATTTAATTGAGGACAGGGACTAACGTTTCTGGCGGACGTGAGGCTATGACGTAACGTTGTTTATATGCAAATTTATGGCTTTCAGTGTAGCATTCGGCAATAATCGATTAGTATCCATTTCATTAAAACAATGAGAATCGTGAATCAGATGGAGGAAAGTCAAAAGGTTAATCATATTCTTCCTGTGATGTTGACGGCAATAAATAATTTATTCTCCCCAATTTAATTTATGTAATGCGTCTACTATCGGAATATTCTTTTATAAATTCTGAACTTCGTTTCAATCAAGTTACGATAACTTCAATTCTATCTTCCAAACATTAGTTCCTAACTAAATACACAAGTAATAAAATTATTTCTGGTATCGCCTAATTGTTTCTTCTTTGTTGCATTACATAACATCCTATTTCAATAAATGAATTATTTTACCAATTATTTTCGGATATCATCTTGAAGATGCTTAGTTAAGTATTTTGTAAAGCTAAATAAACGAAAATCAAACTTCTGTATTGTATAACTCAAACAAGAAAATTGGAAAACAAAGAAATTTTCTGATGATGGTATGCCTTAAAAGCATGTCTTCATTGTCTATTTTAATCATATTTTAAGTTCCAATACTGTAAATCTAAGACGAAAAATTACTACGTCAGCATTTGATTTTTTTACCTCAACAAAGATTAAAAAGCAGACACTGTTACACATGTTTTTTTTTGTATCGTGAAAGTGTTTCAACTGATAAGATAATTTTGGACGTCGTTTACATGTATATAGGTTTTTCTAGAGTTTTTTACCACTTTCACGAGTCATTATTCGTATTTTATTTTCTTGTAGTTTATATTTTCACCTAAATGAAATCGTATTTTACACTTTCCAACCGTATCTTGTATGTCAGTTTTATACCTTCATTTCTTCTTCATTAACTTAAACTACATATTATCATAGTTTCGACTGATTCCCATTTACTAAATATAATAAGTGTAAAATAAAGTTGTAGTAAAAATCACACTTTGACTACCACGACAATTTACTTTTCTACCTACATTCGGTTCCACTACCTTCATCCTACTCAATTTGAGTTTTATAAAATATTTTTAAATAAAAATTTATTGGTTTTCCTCACACGTAAATTGATTTGAAACAATTATTAAAGCATTCTATTGTACTTAGTATTAAGTTAATTGTCTCAACTTTTTCTGTAGTTTCTTTTTTCACGTGTTTTCAGGTTTCTGAATCCCACTTTTCAAGTAAATCGACATAATTGTCATTCTAGCTATTTTCAGGGTCAGGACGTTAGGCGGGCGAGAATCTTGCGCCTTTTCCTTGCGACTCGAGCAATTTACTCAAAACTAATTGATAAAAAAACAGCGCCTAATAGGCAATAGAAATATTTTATTTTATTAAATGATTAAATAAAACGATATGTTTCTGTTTTATCAAAACATATTTTTAGTCAATAACCAATATATAAATTTGGACAATTTTCGTTTTTTGGGTATAGAAAACAATTATAAATGTAGACTATCTTCCGAAATTTTACACATTAAAAATTACAATAACACAATTAATGTTAAACACATACTGATTGATTAAGACAGCTCCATATTTTATTATATGTTTGTATACTTTCTATATAATCTGTATCGATCATTTATAATTATAAATTCTACTTTTTCATTTAATAACATATTTATAATTAATATATTTATAATGTACATATCTCTGCATTTACTGTAACTCATTTGCATTTTCCTGAAGAGGGTCCACATTAGGACCAAAATATGCCGTGTAATTTAATTAATTAATTAAATGAAATATTTTTAATTGTCCGCTATTGGCTGCTTCTCCTTCAAATTAATTTCCACAGACGTTAAAACTTGATATATTCCTCAAAACCTATTATATATAGTTATATTAGAAACTCGTCTGTGCTGAAATAAATATATGTCCTACAATTATTAATTATACCTTATAAGTTTGAATACTTTCAATGGCAGAAGGGATATTTTAATATAAATTTAATACTTATCAATTCATTAGTCGCATTTGGTTAAAGACATTGTTAAGTTCTGTTATCAATAATATTTTTATCTTCTTAGTTTCTAATATGTTATGAAATTTCCATAATAAGGGACTCATCTACGCATTTCTAAGTAATTGATATATTGTACTTGATTATATAAGTTTTCGTATTTCCGTCACGTATAAAACAGTTCCCATTTCATAAAATCAGAAAAAACTATAATTATTTATGGAAAATTAAACTACGTTTCTTCGCTAAATTTGCGACCTCTTACGGTATCAAAATTTTCTAAAACTTTAACCTGAAGTGATCGCAAATTACGCGATGAAACGTAGTTTAATTTTAAATAAATAAATATATTTTTTCTGACATCTAATTGGCTGGTTTTTTTATCAGTTGTCTCAATAGTCACAACATATATATCATTATGTACCCATCCCAGTTGGTTACTTTTATTTTTCTCAATGATTGTATGTCCCGCTATGTAAAAGTAAAAATTCCCAATTTTTTACGAATACCCCGTGTTTTTGAAGTAACTTGACACATAAATCTAACAACAATTTTATTAAAAATGGAATGTTTATTTTTTCCAAACGAATTTCCACAGAAAGGTTATAGCAAATGTTAATAAGGAATGGCGGTATACAAAGTTAACTAGTTTTTTATGTGTAAATCGTTTAAAAATACCATTTTTTCGTAAGCCATGGTTGTTAGAGCTTAATTTATTTCCAAGTTGATTAATATGAATTTTAAAAAATAATTTATGTCTAGTATTCTTGACGGAATTTCCGAAAGTGTCCTGTTCAAAATTTTCTAACTATTTCTCCTTCCTTATTTTTGTGCTAATATGATCATAAAAGTTCGCCTTCATCGTTGTATTCCAATATTCCATGTCTTATTTTATCGAATTTTTATTTTCATATCCAACTTTCAGTAAGAGATAAAAGAATCATTTATAAATAAATATATTTAGCTATGTTCACGTATAATTTGATATATGAATGTTAGTGTGGGAAAAGATATCTGTAATAAATATATCAAAACTGGCTGCACAATTTTACTTCCTATTGAATGTCAGAAATAATTCAGAACTATGTACCTGTAATTCTTATAACATCTCAATATTTTCATATACTTGTGCAGTTTTAAAGTATTTTGAGCATAATCGTTGTTTCTTTTCGAAACAGAAGCGAGAAAATCATCGAATCCTGTCCGTTACTTGATTCTTCCCATGAGGTTATGACATAATTTGGACGTTCAATGCCGAGTGTAACTTCCCTCAAAGCCGGTTGTGTGACGTAAGACTTATAAAAGCCACAAATGTTAATCCCTTTCCTTGCTTGCGAAATTGACGCTATATCCAGAAGTAAATCAGAACTATTCATAAACAATTAATCTTTATTTTCTTACTAAATACGTAATTAATTTTTCGTACTGCTATTTACATCGGACAATTTTGAAATTATATTTACACTCTAAATTATGTAATTTATTTTCGAAATACAATACTGAAAGGTTACTATTTTTTATTTATCACCGCAATTATGCATTGTTATTGTTATATAGACAACGATGAGTATTTTCTTGTTGTTCTCGGTCATTTATTTAACTATTATATTAGGTAGACTGTCGTCATTTGAGAATCTGTTACGCAAAGTAATATAAAGCAAGTCATTCGTATAAAAAATTTTACATATAAAATTATTTCCAAATATCAAGTAAAATATCCATATTTTTTGTTATTAAAACTAAATAATTCAAGTGTGAGACATCATGAGATGAACTGAGAGCAGTCATACTGAAAAATATTTTAATATTGTTTCCAAGATTAATTTATCTTTTCAGCATTCATCTGGTTCCAAGAAAATCGTCATTTAAGATGAGTCTGAAAAAAATTCAGATGATATTGGATTTTAATTAATACTTTTCAACCTATGAGAACAGTTTTCATTATGAAATCTGATAAACATTTAGTGTAACAGACCATCGCAATACCATTCATGTATAATGCATGATATCAATTGTGTCGTCAATATGTTAGCTTGTAATACGGTTAGATAAATTTCCATCCCCAACGAGGATTATAGCATTCATTGGTAAAATTTGCCTCATTCCACGGGAAAGGAAAATCCGCAACAGAGTTGCTTTTAAGCTTAAATAAAATATTAACTCAGGCAGTTGAATTGAAGCTTTTTACTGTTTAGTTCCCACGATTCTTTGTTTACTAACAGAACCTTTCAGCATGCAGTCATCCATATTTCAAAATACCGCGTTGGTTGTCAAACTTTCTAAATATAAATTAAATCTCTTATATAATAATTTGAAAATTAACAGTTTTGATAAAAACCTTTTTGAATAAAATTTTTCAATAAAATGCTCAAATGGACAATGCCAACTTATAATTTGTGCAAACAAAACTGAACATGATAAAAAGAATAAATAAATTTGCTTATATTTATTTATACTTCCTCAACACACAGCGTGGAATATACAGTTTTTACCAAATCAGGATGAGTGGGCGGATAAATGAAATTCAAAAATAATTTGAATTAATGGCTCCGGAAAACAGTATTGTCATTGTATTAATAACTCTCTCTTTATAAATATCACTGATATTTCCTCATATAGTTAATAGATTGTCAACAACAATTACTAGAAATTATATGTTAACTGTATACAGCCTCAAATACATAATATCATGAAAAATTATTGTATTCTTTTAAACAATGAAAAACTGATTCAGGTAAAACTTCATAGAAAATAGGATACACTCAGTAATTTTCAGTTTTATCCTATTTATACAAATTAAATATATTTGAAAAATATATTATTGCGTTCAATTTGTATCTATCAATTTATTTCGGTTTCATTTCAAGTAAAATATCTTATAATATATAGGTGCCATTAATGGTAACTGTTTCATCATCATTGTATCAATATGTAAGAAATAATTCTAATGAATCTTCTCTTACCGGTTAGTATAATCCAAATAAATTGTAAACAATTGGCTTCCAATTTTTTAAAACTTTTCTATTGACTAACATACAAATATAATTACTTTTAATTATTGAAGTATTTCAGAAATTTCTTAATGAACATATTATTATTGAGGTTTATAAATGTCGCGTCGACATCGTGGTCATTGGCGACCCGTAAAGACCACATGTATTGAGACAAATATTAAAATATAATAATCTAGTTAATTAAAAAATATAAATGTATTAACACAGCTAAATTATTATAATTTATTAACAAAGCAACACACCGTTTCAAAAATGAAAAATTTACGCCTGATTCAAAATTAATAGTTAGAAATATAGGGAAATACACACCAAAAAAGTGATAAACAAATACCACACAACGTTTCTAGAAGCCTTGTTCCTTTCTTAATAAACATACAGAAATAACTCAGGAAGAAGGACACAACTGCAAAAAAAAAATACTCAAAATCCAGACTAGTGTAATTGTGACGCTCTAGACTCTTGCGTTTTTTCTGCACTTGAAGAAAGGAACAAAGCTTCCAGACACGTTTTTTGGTATTTATATTATCAATTATTTTGTGCGTATTTCGCTGTTTTTCTTTTTATTAACACAACGCTTCGTTCTCAATTTAGGACTTTATTTGGTGTACAACGAAGTAAATAATTTCCATGCAATCTCAAATTCTTCTATAAATATTTGTCAATTACTGATGACACATAAATTCATTTTGCGTACATTTTCCAATGTGCGTTACAACCTAAATGGTTGAGTTCATACATTTTAATTGAATTCATATTGGTCAGATAAATGTAACTATTGATTAAAATATATATATATATATATATATATATATATATATATATATATTCGTTCAGAAGTTCTCTAAAAATGTAATAATATACTAATCACATAAAAATGGTGAACAGCCACACTTCAGTTTGAAGCCTAAAATTATTTATAGAGTAACGTATTGCCGTGCCCTATAGATTTCGTAAGGTTGTTAACGTTTACAGCCACAATTATGCCGAAACTCAGGCTCCAGTCTCTGCGGCAGTCTCTTGAGACAGATTTTACTTTTACGATGTCCGATTGTGAATGGTGCATTGTCTACTTTTACTCCAACACTCTCGGCAACGATTGGTAGTTTTAGCACTAAATTAACGTAGATAACGCGCGTTTGCCCTGGTTTCTATCAGATTGTAACATATTTAGATAAAGCCATAGATCTAGTGACTTGAAAGTGAAATCAGTAATTTATTGACTTACCTGTGGAATATACGCAAGTTATTTTAAATAAGTAGTAAATAAGCACTAAACTAAAAATAAATCTTTTAAATATTTGGTTATCAAACTGAATTCTTAAAGCCATTAGTCAACGGCATGAGGAAAGCAAGGAAATGTGTCACGAGTTGGAGATTGCTCGATCGTTAGTGGTCATTAATTTGCATGGTTATGAACCCCGTTCTAAACTCTTTCTCTTTTTATTCTCATAAGAAAGTAAAATTGCAGTTGTCGCAGGGTAATGAACTGTTTAAAACATTTAGTTGTTCCTCTGTATATTTATCAAATCTAGTGCGTATTTATCGTAGCATAATTTTTGGAATTTCATTTATGATTTCAAAAATATTTATTTTAACTATAATATTTTACATAAATATTTAGAAAATTTAATGAAGCCCTGGTATTATTTGGATTAAATATGAATGTTTCCGCGTTGAACGATTATTTTATCTATATTACCAAATATATAGCAATCATTACGTAGAATGGCAAGTCTAGTAAATTATAATAAAATTACGGGAAAATTTGTTGTTAAACGTGATTCTCTTTGAGGTTTTTTTCCAACATTCAGGCAGATTCAACGCGCAGTTGATAGTTTGCCGTCATCTTAATTGTTTTTTATATACTCGTTGAGTATTTATATTTTAAAAAACACAATTTTGAGGCCCATACCAAAACTGAGCCCTGTAAAATTACTGAAGCCTTTTTTAACAGCTCCGAGGGATAATTTAACCGGATTGTACGAGTATTGAGCTACCACCAAGAATATTCTGATAAAAATCATCGTAATTATTTCACTTATGCGAGAAATATATTTCCGTGTCAACTATATATAAATTAATATATTTCCAGGACGATTATTGCTCTTTCAAAATAAATTATTGAGAAAATTCATGGTATCGTAATAGACGAACGTTGCATAAAGGTTCGTGATATTGCTGAGACAACATGATTTTGTTACGCACGGCGCGTCTAATAATTACAATTATTATTTTGTGTTCATCATAAAATTATTACTGCTGGTTCAAGTAATATTATCTGTCACTGACCATTTTTATTTGTAGCTAATTAAAACGATAAGTTTCTGTCCCCGCCTTCTTATTTAAACAAATAGTTAATACTCGCCTAGAATCTAGACTTTATTTCTCCGAAATAATGTCACCAAGACGACATGAGAAATAAGCATACGTACTATTGTGAAAGAGGAATGAAAATTTAGATGTTTTACAATTTTTATGTGTAATATTTTAAAATAAAATGATTTTAAATATAATCACGAAACATTGTTTTTGAATTTGAATTTTATTTTAACTAATTACAAATCATACGGTGCATATAACTTAAATATTAACGAGTTACCGTCAATTATGACCGTTAACTAAATTTAAAATTTTCGAAAATTAATAATAAAGGATAATAACCCTGATTGAGGGTTATTCGGGTAAAAACAGAGTAAATTCTTTCGTCTTATGAATAATTATTTTTAATAGTAAGAAAGATAGCCACATACAGACAAAAGAAGTGACAATATAAATACCACACATCGTTTCTCGAAACCTTGACCCTTACATATTTTTCATTTCCATCATAAAGATCTTTCTTATTGTAAACCCCACTGAAATAATCACAGTATTTAAATCCTCAATAAAAAAATTAAGTACTTCCAAGTTACATAATAACAATATTAAATTATTAATTTTAAGTACAACCGCTACCACCAAGAATATTCTGATAAAAATCATCGTAATTATTTCACCTTTGGGAGAATTATATTTCCGTGTCAACTATATGTAAGTTCATATATTTAAGGATAGTTATATGTTTTTATTTTAAGTTTAACAGCATTCTCAGGAAAATAACCAAAACTTAATTCTTATTACTATTTGTTTTAAAATATTACAAAATTACAAAATTTTTGTAAAAAAGTAATTATGTGCATAATTTTATTTTTGCATATATCAAATAAAATCCTGATTTATACTTAAAAATTTTAAGAGGGTAAAACCACATAAATATAAATGACAAACATTTCATTCACTAGACAGAAAATCTACTTCTTCTGGATTCGATTTTAATTATGTTACAGGAGGTAATGTCAAGAAATTATTTCAAACCCATTAGATTACTTCCTTAATATATAAACGACAAACAGAAGTGTAAATTAGGGTTCCCGTCTGTGTGATAAGAATTTGTTGAAGGCATTGTGCAGTAAATTGTTGTCAGATCTCTAAAAATATTACCCTTACAAAATTATGTATTTTTATATATTGTTTTGGTTTCTTGCCGTGAATAACCGTGTTCGCACCACAGAAATTTTATTTTTTGCATTGTTCTCCCTCAGTAGTTGTTATCATAAACAATAATATTTTTTATAACCCGACATTGTCATTTTGGTACTTTTTAGTCGAGGGAAACCAAAGAAATGATATATCAATTTTTTTCTTCGAAATCAATCTACCGCTCGTAAGTGCTGAAGTTGATACAGAGCGAAATAGGTGTATTTCACATCGGTGGTGAGCGACACCGCCCAGTGTCGTGTTCGCCAGGTGGTGTATTACGAAGAGAAAGGACTATGCAATGACCGGAGGCACATGGCCACCCAAAACCTGTAGTATAAATAGCTCTCCCACAACCAAGTCAGGCACATTCAGTCCACAGACCGAAGCAAACATGTACAAGATCGTAAGTACTGTATTCATTCCGTCTCTATAACGGGATACTTCTAACAACATTTTGAAATTGATTTTTTTGGAAAATTATTTTCAAAAATTATTACGGCAAGTGTTACTGTATAATACTCAATGGTATTTATTACCAACGGTACCCGGTTAGATTCTGGCTTATAGTACGGTTTTTTATGAACGAACAATTGATTATAACCAATGGGAATTAATAGCAAATACTAATCGTCCAGTAGCCTCAGTGACCGTCACCTTACCTGATGGAAGCATCAGTTGCGTGAATTTCAAATGAATGTTATTCACGTAATCATAATCAATACGGATACAAATTTTAGGCCGATCAGAGCTTAGTTTTAGTTATCTCTTCTACATAAAACGTTAACGTGTCTGCTTATCGACACGCTTGAACGGGTCAAACTGAAAAATGGCTGAACAGGCTTCAGTGATTTTTCACTTTTTTGTATTTCTAATTTCTTAAGGAAGAACACTTCACTTAATTATAAGACAAGGGTATGGTTTAGAGGAAATGCGATAAGATAATTTAATTATTAACTACGGGTAACTGCATTGTCTATTGGATGAGTAACACCTTCAGGAAAATCTTTGGTACCTCTTTCTGTAGTTTCACGAAGATATATAAACGTCTATGGGGGATACTAACAGTTAGCAATTAAACAATTTCGTCATACAACACAGAAGAATATTTATGGAAACTCCTAGGAATACATAGGAGTAAAGAAACTACGGAACAGACAAACAAGCATCTCGGATTTTATACTCACGAATTTACTATATTTCTACATATTATATTGTTTATTATTAAATTAATAACAGTAACCACTTCCAAATGTGCGACCTAATTTTTGTTTACGTTACAGAAACTCGACAACTTAATCTGAGAATTTGCATTATATATTCTAATTACCTGATTTCAGAAGCGCTCTGGTTTTAAGTCTCGTAAGACAAGGAATGTATTACTGATCTTGAAATTTGTCGAACCAACGACACGTGGAGAATATGGGGAGGATCTCTAATACGGAAATATTTCGTAGTGCCTGAATTAAAACCGAAAGACCCGCGAAACACAATGGTCTGCGGAATGCGTGTAATTTGTTCGTGTTCTGTAAATAGTAGTAGGCCATTATCACTTACCGAAAAAGACACTGTCACGTGTATTCTGACAACTATACATTTTAATCGTCTTTTCCTGAAGGAGGTCCGCAGCTCCAGTTTGTAATTGAACACTCAGCGCCAAGAGCTGTCAAAGCGTGTGCCGGCCTTTCATCGGAAACAACACGTGCTCCTTATAACAAAAAGGATCCTTCGACTCTAAGATGGGGAAGATGCACGTGTCAACAATAACTTTGAAGTGACTGTATTTAGGTGCCTTCCTCCGATGAAAGAATGATTATTGTAAAGACTCGGATCGTACACATTATTTATGGATTCTGATGAATATAAAATATAAGGGTGGAATATTAATTAAAATAGTTTTTTAAAAAAACAATAATAAACTCACTATTACGGTAGAAACATGAACTAAATATATAAATCAAAAAGGGAAAACTGTGAACAAGTAGATCCAACAGTCAGTGATTTCCGAGTACCGAATAGTTCGCGCTACAGAGCTTAAACAAGCTTCCTACACGGCAGTTCTGCCTCTGGTCAGAGTTCTGTATCACTGTCATTAAGCAACTTAATATTCACTTATATGAAACTCAACTTCAGTTCCGATCTTTGCACTTTGCTTTCACATCGGGTTATACCACTTCAAGTCTCCTATTTGGAAACGGGATATTTCAACTTATAAAGTTAACTCTGAATACGTTACGAATCCACTTTTACAAATAATATATTTTGCGAACTATCTTACATATTTTTATCAAAGTTTTAAGATATTGGATAGTTACGATGAAAAAATCATAGATTTTTAGTCCACAATGTAAAAGGAAACTCATATTTTTTAAGACTTTTTGTTTCATTCCTTGTCAAATAATTAATGTAAGTAATTTAATAATCCGTAAATTGGTTAAATTATAGGAAGGAAAACTTTATTTTAGTGTTATACTGTACTACTTGAATTTCTGAAAAATAATTAGAAATGTTAACATAGAATTGGAGGATCAACGTACCGGAAAATTGAACGGAAATAAATATGTTTGTTTAAACTAAATTGGACTCTAAAATTAAGAACTGCAAATAATCTGAGTCCACAAAAATTAATTTATAAGTTCTCTTTTATTTTCAAAGAACGAGTGGACAGTAATTAGCTAATAATCTTAAGTAGGATAATCCTTCACTCACTAAAAGTTTGTCAATCATTTACTTAATGTATTTAGATTTTGGTTTCGATATATTACCATAAATGCGATAGCATAAAACCACACGATGCAGTGTAATTCACATTAGCACTGTGTGGAGTAAACTTGGCCACATACTGCTTTATGTAAATGTATGGTTTAAAGAATTTTGTATTTTCAATACAGAAAAAAGGGCCCTGATAATTTCACAACCTTCAGATAATTATTAATTAGGTACGTCTTCAATTTTTCTGAATAAAGCTGATACTGAATAATGTCTACACGTATATAATTTAATTCTAATAGAAGGTAGCCAGGGCTTTTATTTATGTGGCTGTAATATTTTTATGTTTCAATAATCACATGACTGTAGTAATTTCTATCTTTTTAAAATATTTCCGGTTATTTGAACAAAAACCGCTCTTTTACATGAAATATATTATCGTTTGAAAAGTCTCGATTAGTCAAATCCTGAAAATTGTTACAAATCTACGTCATAGTTCTATTGAACACTTGTTTCGAGCTACTGACAGTTCTTTATTATATATTTTTTAAAGGAATATTCACCAGTTTCCTTTCTACAACAAATATGTATCAGTCTTCCCCATAAGACGTCATAATAATTCTATATTAATGCCGATATATAAATTATATTCGTATCCAAAAATTTATATAACACAGTACTACTAATAGCAATTATATGGAAGCGATGTTTTTCGAGTTGTTCCACTGACTGTGTTTCTCCTCAGGTGATCCTGTCCGCTGTCCTCGCCGTGGCTTCTGCCGGCTACCTGGGAGGCATTGCCGCCCCCGCCGCTGTTGGCTACGCCGCCCCCGCTGTGGGTTACGCCGCCCCCGCTGTGGGCTACGCCGCCCCCGCTGTTGGCTACTCTGCCGGCTACGGTCTGGCTGCTCCCGCCGCCATCGGCTACGCCGCCCCTGCCGTTGCCCACGCCGCCGTCCCCGCCGCTTCCTCCGTAGCTAACACTTACAGGATCTCCCAGACCGCCCGTGCCGTCGTCGCTGCCCCCGCCGTCGCTGCTGCCCCCGCCATCGGATACAGTGGATACGGTGGATACGGTCTCGGCTATGGCCGCTACGCCGCTGCCGCTGCCCCCGCTCTGGGATACGGTCTTGCCGCCCCCGCTCTCGGTTACGGATATGCCGGAGCTGCTCTCGTCCACTAAATTATTGTATGTCACCAAATGATATTTAATAAACACTGATAGAAACCAAAACCGTTTTTTTGTATTTCTATCCTTACACAGCATTCCAGAAAATGAATTCTGTCGTAGCATGTGACAAACAGTTTTACGTCTGGAGGCAGAACAATATCCAGCTGCTATATAAATTACGGAATTCTATTACAAAAGGTGATAATTACACATAATAATAATAGCTATAGTTAATTAGAGTAGCATCCACGTGAGCATTTGAATACACGTATCTTATTAAAATCAGTCTGGAGATAGCTTAGGGTACTCAAAAGAGGGGGTTTCACGCAAGAATTATATTCACGAAAATACAAAACCTCCAGATAATTAGCATTCCTCGAATCCACTGAATCCTATTCTGCGAAGTTCTGTAGCAATTTGTACTATAAACCGAAATAGTAACAAAAACAAGAGGTGACAAAAGTAACATACTGAGGATAGCAAGTATTGGGGATATGTCTGAAAATTGTGTTGGATGGCAGAAACTGGAGTGAAGACACACGATTTGTCCATAATTATGGACGGACAACAAGAAAAAATAAATTTGTTACGGAGGCACTACACATTTATTTACAAGATTTAAAAATAACATTACTTTCGAAAAGATACATAAATTGAATGTTAGTGTGGTCAAATAACACATAGGACAGCATTTTAAAGATTTTAAAGATTTCCTGAAAACAGGTTACTCTCTAAGTAGACAAAAGAAAACAACTATAGATAAAAATGTGTTCCACTTTATAATATCATATTAGGATTGCGAAATAAAAAAAATTTAAAATTTTACTAAATTGCATTGTCGTTTGAAAAACAATAAAGCCCTAGGTATGTCTGGCTAAATTAAATGTGATGGAAAAGCATGTTATCAGACGATTTGAGTGTAAAATTGGCCAAAGAAAACATTAAATTAGAAATTTCAGCAAAATCATTGATTAATTAATAATTTCTTTAGTAAATATCACTAATGACAAAGTAATCCGATATATTTTCGATACCAATCGAGTGGTTTTATAATTTCAATAATGTGTCACAGGTACATCACCAAAAATATTAAAGAATGCTTAACAAGCCCCAACAACAACATAAATCATGAGAAATGGAAACTAAAACTGTTGTGTAGCGTTTAGCGTGACCGCCTCGCATCACAGAGGCTCCGAGTTCGAATCTCAACCTGGACATGAATGTTACGATCATGAAAACTGGAGTTAAGACTGCAGAAGAATGCTGACCACATAGATGGCCACATGCCACCCCTAGTTTCAGAATGTGTCGTTTCTAAAGCCAATTATGAAAATAATAATTATATGGTAACTACAGCTAATGCGTCTACTGACTGATTTACGTACAAAAGTTTGGAGTTCCAGTCCATCGTAAAGAAAGACATTGCTTCTCTATTCAGAAAAATAATTAAAATAGTTTAATATTATGTTTATGTAAGCACTAAGAGAGGATTTTCAACCGCTGAAGGAGTGAAATGGGGGTTGACGAGATCAAGTGACAGCTTGAGAAATGGATCATTTTATATCGTACATCAGGATTCGTCAAAAAGTTAAATTTTAAGAGACTAATATCAATATTTTCAAGTAAACGTCAGTATTTATCTTTCTAATTATCTCTTCGACAGGCAATTTATGCCACAACCTTCACGATATAATGATAATCTTTCATAAAATCAATGAATAAACAGTAAATATATAATGTAGTCTAAAAAATTGAATTCAGTGTCAGTTAACATTTTTTTTAACAAACTAACTATTTTTCCGATAAAATTCATTGAGCCACGCTGACGAATTCATCCGTTCCAACATTTAAAAAATTGGGAAAATATGAATTTTCGCGTTCCACAGGGTTCGAGTTTTGCTCCACTCTTATTTTTAATATATATTGTGGTAAAAGATTTAATGATTCAAAATAAAACTCTATCAAATTAATGTGATAAACAATTTTAAAAAATGATGCCAAAAACTGCAATGGTAGACTAATAATGCCACCACGATGTGGATAATTAATGGGATTGATAAATTAATTAAAATAAGTAACTTTTAAAGATTAAACATTAATACAAATTTATATTTAGTTTTTTTATAATTTTCACAGCTTTTACTGAAATTCTTCATTATTCAGGGCCGCTTATTAGACCTCTAATAGTTACATCTACAAGATGTGTCAACATAAAAAATCTAAATCCGAAGGAATCAAAAGAAACTTGAAGAAAACTGAAGAAATCTAACGGTACGCATTTTTATATAAGGTTTATAATGGAATTTTTTTTACATACCACATTATCAGAGTTGCTCTCGTAACACACTGCTTATACACTTCACTGACTATTTAAAAGAATTTTATTTTACAGGCAATGGTATTCACTGTTCACATCCTAAGTCAACACACAACTCTAGTTTCACTTTGCTAAAGTACCGGCCAACTGGCCACCGGACACGTCTCCAACATTCGTTCTAGAACTTTTTCGTCCTATATCTACCAGCCGACTTTTCTTTACTGTCTTAGATATTAATTAAAATTGACTACTGTACTTTACTGTTCTGAATATTAATGCAACCTGTCCACTTAATTGTTTCACTTAATATGATAGGTTGAATGCGATCGCCTTCGGTAGGCTTTCGTTACGAACTCGCCATGACCACCATCGAACGCCCCCCAAAACAGACTGCCCGTTTTCTAGTCCAAGTTTTCAACCTTAAATATACGCCGACAGTAACACGTCTCCAACATATTCTTAAGTCACTCTGACTGTTGTTGAAGACAATATAAATATTAAAGGAATTATAAAAAAAATCCTTTCATTACACATTGATGGTCAACACAATATATAAATTAATTTAATAAATTAATGAAATCAAACTCTACAAGTATACTAATAAAAAAATCAATGGAGATACTATTGAGTAGACAGAAAATGTTTTCTGTAAATTTATTGGTTCTGAATTGTAGAGAAAAACAGTGTAATTTCACACACACTACAAATGTTAGTTAATCTCAGTACCTCTGGAAAGCTATGTGATTAATGATAGTACAAAATTCCTACGACTTTCACTAGGTAGTAAACTGAAATGAAAATAACCCGTCGAAACTTTAATAAATAAACGGTACAAAAACATTTGTAAACAGAATGATGTCAAATTACAGTGATACAAGAACTATAAAACTTTTATATATATGGCAAATTTCCATATATTTCCTGAAGTGCGAATTGTATTTATTGGAGTTTTGACTCAATCGAAATGTTTCTTGTTGCGTACAAACATCGTTAATGTTACGTTCCTTATGAAATTATCTTTTGGGCTAATTCCGATGAAAAAGAGATTTTTATACAAAAAGGATGTAATTAGGATAACATGTCAGATAATTCTCAGATTTTAAGCAAAGAACTTTCAAGAATTTAATAGTACTCAATATAATAAAGCCCGAATATGATTTATTGTAAATTCTGATATGAATTTGTCTTAATAGAATGGAGTATACAGGAATGCCAATTTTTAACAAAATTCCTACTTATATTAATACACTGCAGTTGTGTTAAAAATTACCCTAAATCTAAATAAATTAGTATCATAAATACTGCATTGTTAATAGTCAGCAGTCTTCCATTATAAAGATATTTTATAAATAGTATTTGAATAAAATTATTAATTTCGTGTTAATTTATGCTTCGAACTTACATACTTAATACAAAAGTGTTACTGTAAAAATACTGTTTTTACTATATTGATACTTGATACATAAGCGAATAATGTATATGTATATTAATGTAGTTACAATAATCTTAAAAAAATTTCGATAAACTGATAATTGAAGAGAATTAACCATGTAAAACTTATGATCTTTTGTCACATCCCTAAAGATTTACCTCGCATGGTTTTCTACTTAAATTGATTGTATTGTTTCAAAACCAGGATAAAAAATCTTCTTGTCAATTTCAGAGTTTCTGTTGCGTTCTGAAAGTTTTTAAAATGTGTGTGTTCTTTATCCTTCTGGTCGAAAATTTTTGAAGTTAGATTTATGCTTCAAAATTGATAATGGATGCTTCAAAATTGATAATGAATAAAATTAAGACTGAAATGTATGAACTGACTTTTTTTTATGTACCAAGCCTGACCGCTGTTCACAACTACCGAATGTCAAAAGCACGTTTAATTTTGGTCTTATTTACCCAAAAATAGTAAGTGATGTTTTACGATGTTTCATTTTATGTCCCACCGTAGTGAAACACGGGTAATTATTTATTCAACTTAAAAAAGATAATTTTTGTAAGCTTTATTAATGCTCTAATTGAGTCAGTTGTCTTAAGAAAAAGTCTAAGGATATCGAGTCATTTTCTTTTTCAGATATATCATCGGAAGCGGGTTTATTTTTTTGGAATCGTATAGGTTATCTAATATTGCATCCTTCGATAGGATGCAAACCTGGGGGGAAAAGTTGTTTAGGTTCTGAGGAATGGGGGACGTGAGAGTTGATTGGGAAATACTGTCGGAAACTAGAAAAAGAGCTAGGCTTTGCGCAAGCTGAAACGAATACCTAGGGGAACCGCTCTGCAAGGAAAAACTACGTAAGAAACTTGAGTATGCGAGATAGATAGCATATTCTTGTTATTTTATTATAAGAGTGAAATAATATCAAATTCATTCCTCAAACGATTTATTATATTATTTCCGAACATGGCCGTTACGTAGTTTTTGTGCATATTAAATTTTTGTGCTGTCCTTCAATATTTATAGTTCAATGGCATACTTGATCATAGAATTACTTCCAATAGTTTCCATTGATTAATAGTTACATGAATACACGCAAAATGAATGTATATTTACTTTTCTATTTATTTATTATTTACAAAAAATGTTTCAATAGACGAGTCCATTGCTAACATGTTTATTATTATTATTATTATTTACCACAAGAATGCACTCAAACTTATTATATTATTATAATGATTAAAAAACGTTCGAATTACTTTAATATTATTTATTACATCTATGGGAATTAAATGAAAATCTTCAGTGGTAATTTTTTAAAAAATCTCGGTAAGATATACATAATTAAAAGTGTCTTACTAAACATCGAATCGAAATAAGAATAGTATGGTTGGTCGAATATATTTGTTTGATGTGGGTCAGGTGCTTCATAAATGTGTCAACTTTACGGCTATTTTTTTTCCACAATTGTTGGAGACAAATATATTCAGTATATAAAACTATATTATCTATTTTTATTACGTCAATTGATGTCTCTGATTGATTGATAAATTCGTTATACAACACATTCGTTCACCCCAAATTCTGCTTAGTATTATATTCGGTTCCGGGATTATATTTTCTAATTCCTCGGTATTTTGAGACAATGTAAACTTTCGCTACCGATGTAACGCGGAGTGGATTGGAGATCACCGTGCTTGTTCTTCAGACAACTTTATATTGCTCGCCCAAGGGTGGGTTGACTCAAGAATTTATTTGTTTTTTGTTCTGGAATTAACACTAAATTTTTATAATAATCAAGCTTTGTAGTTAATAGTGAGTTTATGACATACTTTATTTTATAATGCGTTTACTATACTTACACTTATAAGTTTCTAGAATAAAAATTAATTTAACAGTATTGTAATAATTATTTACCGTCTTACATAATTGTAATCCTTTTACTTTATAGGGTTCTAGGTTCGGCGGGGTTTGTTAAATAACATTTTTGACTTATTTTTATTAGTAAATTATTATATTAAATAAATTAATATACAGAACCCTGTAAAGTATAAGAATTACATATAAATAAAACATATAAAACTGAACTCGGGGAAAGTCCGGGAAATAGACTAATTTATGTACATTGTATAATTTTATTAAAAAAATAAATTCATTGAGTATATACACAGTACATAACTAAATTAGGCACCATCCAGTTAACGATAGATTTTCGGCTGAATATTACACATAAAAATTGTCATTTATAATAATCTGACTAATTATAAAAATAAGTGTTTAAAACACCAGCCTATTAGTCAGAAAAATTAGTGAGAAACATTTGTGATTTATGTAGGATTACGAAGAACATTCCGACCATTATACAGTACGTTATTTTATATCAGTAATGCAAATTGACCAAAAATTATAATATTTATTCATAAAAATTAAAAGTTATATTAACGAAAAGACATCGTAACGATTCTTCCCTTTGATTCCGAAAATTCATATGTAACAAAAAAGAATTAGAAAAAAATAATGAAAAAGAATTAAAGGTTGAATTCCAAACAAATAAATAAATTATGTATAACATGACTAATTATAATATTAAAAACACAATTACAATATGTTGTAAATTTCAATAAAACCATTTAAGAGAAAAAATTTAGATTTCATCCATCAACTTCCATGGCCGAAATGTGAGTAAACAATGCCAATTAAACACTTCACAAAGGTAATAATGTTGTAACTGAATTTTTTAAACATTCAATAACATGTTTTTTAAATCATAATAACAAAAAGTCATAAACTGAATTTTAAATTTATTTATTTGTTTTTACATTAATTTATTCATATATGAAATTCATATATGGTTTAAAATTTTATTGATAGTACATTATTTTATTTTTTCAAAGATTCTCCAGGAAATTTGTGGCTAGGTTTAACTAAAACCAATTCAGTTGGAAATAATTGAACACTTTGAAAACGACATAGTTAAAAGTAAAACACAATATAGATCCTAAAGAGTTTCTGTTCCACTAGATAATAAGACAATAACACTACTTTCTCTGACTAAAATGAAACAGAATTAGAATTTAAAGCTTGATTCAATTTTAGATATAAAATTTTATCTAAATACACCGAAGTATATTTTTCGTTGACTTTGTGTTACTCATTTCGTAGTAAGTAAGGCTGACAAAAGTTCCTACCGTTTGCAAGGTCATTTAATATAGGTTCGCTTTCATTGTATACGTAATTCTATTAAGTATGTAAATTAAAAAATAAACCACTTATTCTATTTGGGCCACAACATCCTCCCACCCGTGCTTAGGCAGGTTTTCGGCCACGCATAAAACATTTGAGTCATAACTTAGCAGCAAGACTGGATTTCGTTGCGCAAGATGCACTCCAAGGTTCCATATCATATGAGATCTGGCTAATGTATCGCTCTGGACAATGAACGGAGTCGAATTTGGGTCAGAAACAACGGGAAGGCTGTGTATATAAGGGGAGGGTGACGACTGGACGCTATCAGTCTCCAATAGGAAATCTGCCAACATGTACAAGCTGGTGAGTGCGGAGTCGTGCTTCATTTCTCGACTCTATAAAAATATTTCTCTGTTTATAAGTTGTTAAAAATAAAAAAGTCAGTTTTTATCTTTAAAACTGTTACTGTTTATATATAGCACAGTAATTACGCATTATTTGCTTCAATTTATCGCTGATTAAATATATAAAATGCTAATGATCCAAAAATTGTATAAGTAAGCATTTATTTAAATTAACTCAAACAAAAGTTTTATTCCATGTATAATATTATTTCTTCATATAATAATATTAAAGTAAATTTTTAAAACGTTTTCGATGTTTGATTCATTCAAATGCTTAAAACTTTAATAATCAATAATTTTTAGGTAAAAACTATAATTTTTATCTCAATAAAATTTAATTATAATATATTAAATTTATATGAAAATTACAATAAATTTAACAAGGGGAAATACGTTGCGTACTTCAAAAAGACAATTATTTAATGATTATATTAAATTGGCTGGAAAGGTTTAAAATTTCTCTTCAGCTAAACTTATACAAAAATAAAACGCCTAAAAATTTAAATCCCGGCGCATTCTCAAAACAACCAACTATCTTCTGATAAACATTACTTTGGATAGAATTTTCAGTTCTGTCAGATTTATTTGAACCCATTTACATGTTCATACATTTCCAATATTAGTGACATTTTTTTGTTATTAGAAAATTATGTGAGACAAAACTCAATTAATAATTTCCTTTCTTACCTGGATTAAATCTCTGCTCAATGATTAATTTTATTAGCAATACATTTTTATCCTGTGTAAAAATTGCAATGGATTGCATTTTCAATTAAAGTTCGTGTCACAAATATACAATTGTTGTATTATTGTTAGTATTATTACTGAAAAGCGTTTCAATGAATATTTATCAAAGTATAACTTTTTATAATTTAACTCTGTTTATATTTAACTGAGGTATATTTTTCTACAGTGAAAGTTAAAATTAAAAATATAATTAGTGTGTTCCATGCATGGTGCTCGTTGAACTTTGCCGAGCAATTACCTTTTCATCCGCCCACCTGGCACGTTGTTTACTTCCATTATGTCCATCCTAAATTAGAATTATGACAACCTAAAAAGGAACACTTTTTACCAAAACTTTACAATTGGTTAACACAAGAAAATGTATCTTTAATATCGAAAACGATTTCAAACTCTCAGCATATTCTCTAGTTTGGTTCATTTACCAAGTACATTTAATTCAGGAAGTAAAATAGTATCACATTGGACATACTAATTTTGTGAAACGTCACCACTCATCACTACACTTGATATTAAAATGGAAAAGAATTCCACTGTTCATAGTACAATAATATTCGAAGTACAATGCCTGGAGTTTCCGATGTAGGAAAGTTATGAGTTCTGCTACATTTACTTTGGCGATAAAGTAAAGAATCGGAGTGTGAGTTAAATTTATTTCTGTGCCTCTAATTATAAAGTTGCCAGTAAGTAAAACTACCATAAATCTTGGTTTCCAAGCAGAAAATAATACTATACAATAATATCAATAATAGGAAATTCTAACACCACGGAAACAATTCATGCAGTATATTTTTCATCATAGCTCGCTCGTAGAGTATCCAGTGAGTTGCACTCATTGTTTCAGAACTTCTTTTATCTAACTTTTTTTAATATAAAATTTTACTTCATTTTAGATTGTTCTGCCCCTGTTCTTCGCCGCCGTCTCGGCTGGTTATTTGGGAGGTGTGGGTTACGCCGCGGCCCCCGTGGCCGTCGCCGCCCCAGCTGTGGCTGCCATCCCTGCCGCCTCCTCCGTAGCTAACACCTACAGAGTCTCCCAGACCGCCCGTGTTCTTGCTGCCGCACCCGCCGTTGGCTACGCCGCCCCCGCTGTTGGTTATGCCGCACCCGCCGTTGGTTACGCCGCACCCGCCGTTGGTTACGCCGCACCCGCCGTTGGTTACGCCGCACCCGCCGTGGGTTACGCCGCCCCAGCTCTGGGATACGGATACGCCGCCCCCGCTGTCGGTTACGCCGGCGCCGCCCTCATCCACTAAGGAGCTGAACTTTTATGTTTGTACATAAACTAACTTATTCAATAAAGCGGAAATAATTTCAAACTGAATTTTAGTTTCTTATTGAAGTCTAGCCCTATATGTAATAATGATCTAACGGTTAAAATCCATTAAATATTTGTGCGTAGACGAAGGAAGTATTTCATTAATAGATGGATGAATGTGCTTTATTCCCAGTGAGTGTGTGCGACTGATTGTCACACGGTCATATAAATTATCTTTCCTCTCCAATAACAAAAAAAATTTTCTATCATTACAAGTCGGTTCCATTTCTGAAATAACTATAAATAAATGACTGCACTGCATAGTTAGAAAATTCCTTCCCATATGTTAATTACCCTTAAATTATCGTGTATAATATTTAAATACACATTCAGACTGTGAATTAGATATTCCATTTTATTCCTAAACTATATTAGAAGTCGGATATAAATAACATATTTTTCTTGTCGGTAAACCCAAATAAATAACCATGATTAAAGTGAAGGAGGAAAAATCTCAAACCCGCCGCGTGTTTTGCGAACTATTTTGATTCACAAAATAAATGCAATAGCCACAATATCAGAAAACATTTATTTAATTAGATACTTATATATTCTTTTCATAATAAAAAATAAATCAGAACGTTTCAAGCCATATTTTGGGACTTATACAGGTGATACATATTAAAATACATATAAACAATATGATCATATTTCTTTTTTACGTGAACTTTTCGTTTTAGTAAAATACAATGAAATTATAAATTAACATTTGTTAATTAAATTTAATATTTTAACATACAAATCATAAAATAATATAAACTTACAATGAGAGTTTGTGGAACGTCGAAATTATAAAACATATTTGTCACAGTCAGGACTGGAGTCAATGATTGTAGGAAGCGAAATGAGAAGATAAGGCCGTCTGAGCCGTTATACATAAGTTGACAAAGAAAAACAAACATGATTGACTGCTTCTGCGTATCTCTTGCAACGATACCGCGATGAAGAGTGTTTCTGTCCGGTATTGTCACTGCGGACATGCGTCGTGGTTGTCACGAGTTTGGACCGGAAAGCAAAGAGCAGACACAACAATGGAAACGCATCGATCTCCCCTCCGTAATAGTCGAAAACAAACTTCCGGTAAAGTGAATCCTTGATGGTAGGAGTCAATTTCTATTTCTTGATCATGAGTCGACTACAAAAGTTGTGAATAAAAACTCTACAGAAACTGAGACGCGCCATGAACTCGGAATACCCTTGAATTGTATCATGTTGCCTTAGACATGAGGTGTTTAGTCCTTTTTTTAAAAAAAACTGATTTATGGTGGCGTCAACCTGTTAGTTATTGGCGACCCTATAAAAGTATTTACATAATTAAGCAACAGCAGGTTAGAAAATTTCCAATTGTGAACAACGTTTCAAATAGCGAATGTCAGTTTTGCGTCGGAGACGAACTCCAGGAGGCTCTTGATCGCCGTGGTGTGTATGTAGATGTCTTCTCCAGAGAAGTCCTCCTGCTTATATCCTCATATTTTATTCATTCAAATAGAATATGCTGGATGGTGAGGGCTTGATCACATACATCACATGTGGGCTCATCTGTTCTGGAAAAAAATATATTCGTGAGTGAGTTGGGTGTGCAAAGTTCTAATTCTGGAGACTATTATTAGTTGTTTTCTTGAGATGTTGTTGAGGTAGCACAGATCTGCTGATGTTTGCAGGTTCTGATGGAAAAAACCGTTATTTCCTCCTCTCCTCGTGTCCTGCCAGCTACCCTCCACTTTTCCTGTACATTCATTTAGAATGTCCGAGGCTGTACAGGTTGGGGCTTCGTACACTGGTAGATCTTCTTGTGCAGTGGCCACCAGTGCGTCCATCTCCTCGTTTTCCCTGCGATGCCCGCATGAGCTGGGATCCAGACAAGTTGCACGGATTTCCCTCACGAACTGCAGCGATGTAGGTTAGCTCTGATGGCGTTGATGGTGCCATTCCTTATTTTAGGGTTTTGTAAGTGCTTTAGTGATTGCAAAGAGTTTGTTAGGATCATAATTCTGTTGATTGAAGACTCCAGGCAGTATTCAACTGCCATTGCTACGGCGAAGGTTTCAGCGGTGGTGCTAGAAGCAAAATTATGGATGGCTATTTTCCTGTTGAAGTTGGGAATAATCACCGCACAGGTAGTGCCTACTTCCGTTTTTGAGGCATCTGTGTAAACCAATGTAGGATTTCCATGCTTCTTTCTAAGCGCATCGAGGTGAGCTGTACCACTTGCCCTAAGAATCTTCTTGGGAATCAAGGTCAATGAGGTATTTATTTGTAGGTCGATAAACTTCCATGGAGGGAGATTAGATGTAGTATTGTGGTCTACGTTGGGGATGGTAAACTGATTACTGCGAAATAGTTTGGTTGATGCATTTAGACTGGTCGAGTCTTTGCTACCAGTCTCCCCTTCCAACAGTTTCCAACAAAATTTCTCAACTCCAAACTAATATCAATCATCCAATTACACTGCTGCGATTCGCCACTCTGAAATGATACTAGTAATATTACCATTTCTTGCACTTCCAATCCGCTCCTTGAATCCCATTGTCTCTTTAGGATTTTCAACAATTGGAGTTATGATTTTGGCCCCCGCTGACCCCTCATTAAACTGAATTGTAGAGTTTTAATCTCAGGCCAAATTTGTCTCGTCCTGCGGTGGTATTTCTTGCATCTGACCTGGCGGCAACCCTTTATTATCTCCGGCCATGAGTTTTTTACTGCAACCGATCAGGTATTCAGCCTCGTAACATCACGCTAGTAAAACTACCCAAAAACAGTACGTCCATTGCAATGTGACACAATTTAAGTCCCCTTGTACGTATAAGTTTTGTACCTCGTGTTCAGATAGAATACAATATAAATAGTAAATAATTACGAATGGTATATGTAAATAATGAGGTAGCCAATAACACACAAAATTAAGTGATAAAATAAATATAACACAATGTTTCTATAGACCTAGTTGCAGGTGACCAAAATCGTGACAGTTTTAACCGTTCACTGCACGATTTTTTGCATTATTAAACCTATTTTTTAAGATGTATTTTTTTAACACAATATGGAAATAATAACAACACAGTATCAAACTTTTCCAAAGACAATTTCTCATTATTTTGCACATTTTCAACATAATTATAATTAGGTATGATTTATCAATAATTCACTGGATAATTATTATTTTAGTGTAATTAGAATACCCTGCGAATAACGCTTAGATTTTTTTTTGAAAAAAAAAATTTTTTTTAAATATTCTGAAGTTTTCCGGCGGGTAGAAAAATGTGGCTTAAGGGGTTGACTCACAGAAAGCTAGGGCAAGCACGTTTAAACACGTCCACGGATAACAAAATGTTCACATTTCCTTATGTGCATGTTGTTTAATATCTGCACCACAATTTAGCGGGCTTAGAAACCAACAGACGCTTCTGGGGTGATACTAAAAGTTATGTTGCATATATGCTACACTATGCACTAAAGAGTTAATAGCAATCCACAGATGAACTTGTCTGTTTATTGGCTACTTCATTAAAAGTTTGTTAATTTTTATATTTTCAATTTTCATATATGTAGTAAAATGTCAAATAGTGTATGTGAATCTGGTCTGTTCTTATGTCCAGTACATACTTTACTTACTTATATTCTTAAAAGTATTCAATAATTTTTTTACAGATCTGGAATTATAGGATGTGCATTTTGAGGCTAAGATCGAAAATCTACCTGAATTGCAGCCAGGAAAAGAGAAAATAGTCTTGTTCTGAATTCTTCACCGAACGTATTGCTTAAAAGGAAAATATAAATAAACGGTGAGTAGCAAAAGCGAATTATATATAATATCTAATTTTATCCTACTAATGAACATACCTTATTAACTAAATGTGCAGTTATATAAATTCTAAAGAATTCGTATCATATTCGGAAAATGTTTTTTGACACTATAATTTCTCCTTGTTCATTATACCTTTAATTGTAACAGATTTACAACCACAGATTTGCATAGCCTATCATTATAATGTTTTTAAAAGTATCAAATTTTGTTACCATTCTGTACTAAATTCTTTTTGAATGATAAAAATTTATTTACACTTGTAACGACATTAGGTACTGGATTTAATAAATACATATATTATTAGAATATTTTGATGTGATGAAGAAAGAAAGGAATTCTCACCAAGTATGCAAAGTCATCGATGAGAGAATAAATAGTGATACATTACAATTTCTAGCAGTAAAAATATCCGTTTGTCTTAAGGGAAGGGCACATTATGATCTGAAAGTTAAGATAGACATTACTCTGTTGGTGAGCTTAAATATGTCTGCCGAGCTTACTATTATTCCTTTCTCATTAAACCACTTTGTTTAGTTTTCATACTCTCTGTCTGGCATCCTTTCCTCTCTCACAAAGTGGTTATTGCTTTGTTTAACTTTTTAATCTTTCTACCTCTCTCACTTTTTCCAAATGTGTTCGTAACAACACTTCATTACATTTCATACCATAACAATGCATAATGAATTCATGACATTATGTATTTGACATTATGAAATGAAATGAAATGAAATGACAAGACATTTGAGTTTATTTTTTATTTTTAACCTCTTCTTATAACTGTACTGTTACACATTAAAACACAAAATGTAACATTAAAATTTTAATCTTTTTGATTAAAATTAAAATTTGAAACTATAAATTAATCACATAACTGATGTATATGATGAATAAGATATTAATTGTAGTAATAGTATTAATAATTTAATGATAATCCCCAAACATCATTATCATCGTGCTAGTGTGCTCCAGTATAAATAATATTAATTGTGTAACAAATGTTTCTTACTACCTTTATTTTGCATTAATATCATCTTCAAGAACACTAAATTCTCTCCCAGTCAAAGCAAATGATACCTAAAAAAATATTAATACTCTATTATGTCAAGTATTTTACTACTACACACTATGCATAAATACTATATATATCAAATATAATTCAACAATTATTGTTTTAAAGAAAAGTAATTATATTTGTCATTATATAAGAGACTGAAAACATAGTAGAACATGAATGAAGAACTTGAGTATATTGTGTTTAATTTCAAGTAACACATTAACTACTTTCTAAAACCTGTTCAGTATGTATAAAAGACATGTATAAAAATGTATGACCATAACAGAATTCAAACCAGAAAATTTTATTTGACATAAGTATAATTGTAATTCAGAGGAATTGTTTCTCTATTATGACGATGGTGTTTTAGAGTAAGATACTATTTAGTAAGCCTCTAAATCAGAGTTCTTATAACATTTTTAATAGTGTAATATTAAATTTCATGTATGGTGTGTTAGCATAGCATGAATAAAAATCTTATAATCACAAATAAGGTTTCTATCATTTCCAATTGTATATAGCACAAAGTTGATAATAATAAACATATCATACCAATCTAAACAGCTTTTAAATTGTAATGATTTCAGTATATCTTTCAAAATAGTCAACATCATTAACTTCTCAATAAAACTGAACTTTAAAAATGACATTGTTTATAATAATAGATGTGAAGAATTTACAATGCAGGCCTGTTCTTATTACAAAAATAGGGTTAGTGTTTTTAATTTTTCCTTTATATATTTTCCAGTTTTCTCTGTAAAGCACACCATTGGGACACTAATTTGAGTATTTTCTTATTTAAAAAATTGTATTTTATTATAGATACTATCTACAGTACATAGAACTTAGTCTTCACAATTTTTACTTAACACCAAATTAGAATTAATAGTGATCAGCATAAAAATTATATATGAAATATATTCCAAATTTATTATATTAGCTATCGATGTCATTTCTAAAACCAATTATTCAAAGACGTTTAGTAAATACAAACCTGGCAATGATATTTTACTAACATTCTTGTGAATCACCAAACGACCTTAATTTAAACATCATTAGCATATTTAATTTAAATTATCATAATAAATTCTTTAAATTAAAGATAGAGTAAAATATTCATATATAAAACATGTAAAACAAAATTTGAAGAATTCTCACTAAATACTTATATGATATATGCTTTTGTAACATGAGATATTATACCAAATACTTTTATCTACTATCCATTAATAGTGTGCTTGAATAAATGTTACATATTATTAATAGAATTTATTTATCTTATTTATCATCAATTAACTTAAAAAAAATAATCTTGCTGAATATATTATTTTTCATATTTTTTACTTTCTTAAAAGTGTTCAACAACCAAGAAAATTTATAGTGAATGAATTATTTAAATGATGTAAATTTAACTATCTTAATCATGTGTTCTTAATAACACTTCATTACATTTCATACCATAACAATGCATAATGAATTCATGACATTATGTATTTAGCATCGAATGACAAGTCATTTGAGGTTATTTTTTATTTTTGAACATCATATTATAACTGTACTGTTAAACATTAAAACACAAAATTTATTCAATGTATTAGTTAAAAGATACATTTTCGACAGCACAGCATAAACATTCTCGAGAATTGAATGATTTTCTATTGAAGTAAATTTATAAATGTTTTACATTCTATATAATAAGATTAATGTTTTACATTCTTTATAATAAGTGTAATGGTTTCAATTTAATAATATTATGTTTGGGATAATTAATATTTCTTCATTAAATTATAATAATTTACCATAAAGTTAAGTTTTCACAAAAGTTTGTATTATTTTAAAACTTGTCAACTTTTGAAGTTATAACATCATGTGAAAGGTATTTTAAATATAGCCTCCAATTATTTTGAAGATTTACATTTAACTGTATAATTCCGTGGATTTAATACTTGGAATTAGTTTCCTCTGTATTTGTGTACTTATTTTTTCCATCTCAACTTCACAAAAGGTTTATAAAAATAATTCATATATGAATAATTTTTAATCAAAAAAATAAGTTGTAAAATTTATGTAACTTCCAGGTATAATTAAAAACTCTGACTTAAATTATTTTAGTCTTATCAACAGATATAGCAATTAACGACTTTGCAGACTTTTTGCACTTTACTATTCAGAGAAATACTTTTTTTGGAGTCCTTGGCATGGGAACACACACAAGCATCCAACATCCATGCCCGCGCGATTCGAACCCGGGACGTCTGTGATGCAATGCAGTGACGCTGACCAATACATCTCTGTGGCTAGGATTTTTAAATTTGTTTGGATATTTTATCATTAGATTGTAATTTAAATATATCTGGAAGTTAGAAACTTTAATCAAGTTTTGAACTAATGTGTAGAAGGTTCATGATTTTAGCAACTATTTTATTAGACCGTGTCACAATAAAGAATCTAGAGTTTCTTTGGTCAATTCAGTACAAATTGTTTCTGATGACAGAAACGTGGCAATTCAGCGTAGTAATTGTTAACTGTAATGGTGGACGCTCTCTCTACTACCACTTCATGCATCAGAATTCGTTGTACGCAGAAGATTTATTCAATCGGACATCTAATGCTCCCACAAACTGGAGGTGGAAAAAATTAGTCCCTTGTAACACTTATGCATCCCAATGTATACTCTTAATTTTTAATTTATTTGAAACTACATAATTAATCGTAAGTTTTTTGTTTTATTGCGGTTTGAACGCCTTTACTTAATACATAATCTGAGTAATATGTAAAGAAAACTGTTCATGAGTACTAGTACATTTTTAAAACATTTCAAATTTTTGCCCTAAAAAATGCTACTAAAGGGGAGTTGCCCAATGTGGATCACCCGTAGCCTGTTGCCCTAAATAAATAAAATAATAATAATAAAAAAGAACAATAAGAAGAAGCTTCCGCGCTCCCGCTACCTTTGGGGATGCCTTTTCCTCTCCGTTTTTGAACTAAGGTTCCCACAAGCCGAGGCACCTCGGCCTGTATGTTCCGGGGTCTCAGACCTTGGGCATACGGTAAGAGTTGTCCGCTATTCACATTGGAATAGTCGACCAGCTGCCTCCCAAACTGGTCGAGGCACGGAGAAGGGAATGCTGCATACCCACAGCAAACTCCTCTCCCGCTATCGGAAGGGCGTGGGACAAGTAGCCAATGCCCGACCTACCTGATGCAGGTTTTTCTAGGGTTTTCCCTGCATTTCTTTAGGCGAATGCCGGATATGATCCTTAAAATATAGCCCGGGGGCCCTAGTAACCCTCGGCTACCTTCCTCTACCCTTCCGCATCCCCCTTTCAAGTCCCTTCCTATGCTATTAAAGGGGAGTTGCCCAACGTGGATTACCCTCATGTAGCCTGTTGCCCTAAAAAATAAAATAAAAAAAGAAGCTGTACATTTGATTTGAACCGGCACTGTGGGGGGTGAACTTTCAGAGATCGCAAAACGTTGAAATTGACACAAGTCTCTGTCATTACGGATATTTTATGTTATACATCTCATCGATTTGTGTGTTTTTAATAACAGAAAAAATATTTCAATTTTAAAATGCCATAACACATATATTCAAAAGTCGGCTCAACATAACAATAATAACTAGCAAAATAACAGACAAAATCAAGGACTATCCTGATTCTATCATTTCAGTTCTTTTATATTTTGCATCGTTAATTTAATATACACAAAAGGTTCACGGACTAAACGTTCTGTATCTTATAATTGACGTAGCGAAAGACAGACCTCTATTAAAGGTTGCATAGATGTCTAATCGTGCTTCTTTCGGAAGAGAAATGTTTCAGTACCAAAATATGAGTTAGAAATATGCGGAAACAGTTTCTAAATTTATATGGGAGGAGGCTTAAATACGTATACGCAATTTTATATTTTTAATTGAATTTGAAAAAATAATTCACTTAACATAGTAATGTTAGTTTCAATGCAGTAGAAGTGAAATAGTTTGGTTACTTATGTTGAAAATTTTGCATATTATGAACAATTCACAGAAGATAAGAGCAGAAGATACAGACCGTTGGTTGGACATTATTCCACATGAGGAATTAGTTTCGACAATTAATTTATAATGGGGCAGATTCTTCAGTTAGTGTCGCGTATAGAATAGAACGATAAAAATTGAAAATTTTCAAATGTTAAGCTACGGAATAATTTTGAATATTGATTAGATATAGGCGAAATAAGAAAATATAAAAGCTTTGATCCGAAGGATGGAGCCTTCGGAGTATAAATTAATGGTACATATATCGAGTTAAGAAGCAGTATTGTGGTGTGCCGTACGTTATAACGCGCATTAACTACATTTTTACTTTGTCATGTGTTTTATTCAGTTACTGAATTGGTGGGAAGAGATATTCCTTAAAAATAAATATTGTGTCCTTACTGAAATGTATAGCCAATACTTGTCAATAACATTGTTCACTGTAAGATAATTGTTGTTAGAATAGAAACAGTCTATTCAATATATGTTATATTAAGGTTCAATTTCTTCAAATAAATTCTTTAAAAAATGATATTCTGGAACTTTAGCGAAAGAGACACGAGTTGAAGGGCTATATGAATGTATACAATCTACTAGAATGATTCCCGGTGGCAGATATATCAAATAAATATGTATATACGTTCCGATATAATAAATACATCGTGGCCTATCTGTAAAATAAGCTGTCAAGTAACTTCACGCCTCTCAACTAAAAATCGTCACTGCAATATGTATGATTATTTGTTATTATGGACAAATATAAGGATAAGAAAAGAATTAAATTCTCCACTTCACTTCATAAATCTATTTAACAGAATCCTAAAACTTCTTGTTACTGGACGATTTTCCCAAAACAGCGATCCGTGTAATTTGTGTTAATCGCAATTGTTTAGAAATTGGAATTAATCGAAGTTCATTTTCTGATATATAGCTTTAATCTTAAGTTTATTGTACAACTCTCAAAATAAGACAGCTTTTCATAGCATTGGCTGAAAAATTAAACCCTTTTCCAGCAAATATAAGCGTCATAATAAAAAAAATTCTCCATATTGAAACTTAATAAAAAAGATAAGAGCATAAGGAAAAATTAATTAAATATTTAGGTTTGAAAGTTTTATTTGGTAATGATATTCACAAATGATTAATAAATATCATGAATGTGGACTGAGCTTAGAAAACTGGCTTAACCGTAGGTCTTGACCAGACCGGAGCCGTATCCAAGACCACCGTAGGACAGAGCGGGGGCAGCGACGGCAGCACCGTAGCCGAGACCAACAGCGGGGGCGGCGTAACCGACGGCGGGAGCGGCGGCCAGGACGCGGGCGGTCTGGGAAACTCTGTAGGTGTTAGCCACGGAGGAAGCGGCGGGGACGGCGGCAACGGCGGGAGCGGCGTAGCTCACAGCGGGAGCGGAGTAGGCAGCGACGGCGGGGGCAGCAATGCCATAGCCGACAGCGGGGGCAGCAACGCCATATCCGACGGCGGGAGCAGCAACGCCATAGCCGACGGCGCGGGCGGTCTGGGAGATCCTGTAGGTGTTAGCCACGGAGGAGGCGGCGGGGACGGCGGCTACAGCGGGGGCGGCGACGGCCACGGGGGCGGCGGCGTAGCCGTATCCTCCATAACCTCCCAACACTCCAGCCGAGGCGACGGCGAGCACGGCAGACAGAATGACCTGCGAAATGAGTTGTTATAACACTTTCTCCACGCTCCGTGGGCAGGGCAGAGCAAGTGCACTGAGTGAGTACTCGTACTTACCAGCTTGTACATGGTTGTGTGAATGTGCTGGACCTGGCCCGGCCCTCCGTTTTATACTCTAGCTCAAGCCGGTCAAGGCTTGACTAATTGTCCCCCCTACTAACAAGTTCGCCATCGACTCTGGCTTCGACTTCATTTCGCAAACCTTACGTAATTATCGTTTAATATAGAAAATAAAGCATGTTTCTGCCGAGTATACCAAAAAGTTGCGGCCCAATCTTCTGAGCGCTTCTTCAGCTGACGCTTGAGACTTCTTCCTCTCACGAACCTTGCCCACATGTGATGTTCTATTTTCCTCTGTTACACATCACAGCATAAAACTTTTCTTTTAAGTATTATTGTAATGGTGTCTGGAAATATTCTATTCAAGTACTTCTTCACCATGTAAAATAGTCAAGAAGCTCGCACAAAATGTACGCAAATAGTATTTTGATTTAGAGACCAACCACATGGAATTATGTATAATGTCATTTAAACTCCCGGTTATATGAGTATCTCCAAAATTTTAACCAAATTTTTACTTAAGTTCTTAAACCAGAATAAACTAGTATTTACTGGATCCTGACTGATTGAATGACAGGCTCGTGGTATGTCACTCAAAGACCATTGCAATGACCATGAGCAAAACGTCATTGATAGACTTCTCACGAAATAAACAGGTTTAAATCACTAAACATTCTCGTGAATCTTCTGCGCAAGAAAGTTTTTATTTGACATATTGTTTCATCCTTGTTAACCCATAATTCTTTTAATTATCTTAATCCATGAATGTATTTGCGCTTAGCATATAATCTACAAAAAATTGACTGAACAATATATTCTAAAGATACCGAATTTAGTGAAGATATACTGAATTCAGTTGAGCGAAATAGTTCCAACATTCGACGGTAAATACCATAAAAGTATTGGATACTAAGAACTCGAATTATTAGTCAGTCTGTCAATGTCACATACCTCTTAACTTCTAATAACGAACATTGACATATCTATCAGACGACCGTCAGCTAAGGTCAGATTGTGAAACAGCCCGCCACATTTTGAAATCTCTTGATAAATGTTCACGTCAGAGCGATTTCAAAATGTCTCTTCCGCTCCATTCAGCGTCAAGCCGTTGGAGCCTTAACAGTATTATCGTCAAAAAAACTTCAAAGCATTTGTATGGCTCATATGGCTCAAATATTAGAAATCTGCGAAACTGAGTGTACGCAATAAAACAACGCATAATTAACTATAGTCAAGAAGAATTTTTTTATCTATTGAACGTAGGCTTTCCCGGTGCATCGATTTAAAAAATGATTTTCGGATCATCGACCCTGTCAAATTTTTGTCAGAACACAACGTTTCCACATCAATAATCACGATGGTGATAGTCGCAGAAAGATAGATAGATTTATTCACCACCAGCCCTCAAATGAGGAAATAGGATTTGTCACAAATGTACGGTAGATAAATTACATATAAACAGAACTAATATTAGTAGGTTACACACACATACACACACACAAAAATTCATATCTTTTCACATTTGTCAATCATACACACAATCTTTAAGAAGCATGCACGCAACACTTATCACTTCCTGGTAATCATCCCCTGTCGCTAGGAACGGAGGGATGTCGTCATGGATATTTACTAAAACAGAAAGCAGAGGCAGGAGAACAGAACCAAAAGGGGAAAACTGGACACACTATTTACATATTTATAGCAAATTCGGCAATTTTGTAGGCAAGGTAGTTCAACGAATGTGAGACCGATTAAAAAATTCGTGTACGGAGTAGTAAGATCCACATTTACAAGAAAAGCTTTACACTCCTTGACGAATGAGTTGTAGTTGTTGATGTTCAGGAAGACTGTTAAATAGTGCGATACCGGAATAATGAACGCTAGAATCGTAGAGACTGAGGCTGTGCTTGTCAGACCTGAGAACTGAACGGTTTCTTGTGTCGTAGTCATGATTGTCCCAGTTACTTGCAAAAAGGTTCATGTTGCGTTTAACAAATTTTACTACTTCTAATATGTAAACGCTAGGTAGAGTTAGAATATGAAGTCTTTTGAACAGCGGTCTGCAGCTTTCTCTAGCATCTGAACCTGATATAATTCTAATGGCTCGTTTTTGCAGTTTGAAAACATCCACACTACGAGAACAATTGCCCCAGTTGGCAACACCGTAGTAGGCAAAATAGACTAGTGAAGCAGTTTTGGTATCAACTTGTTGCATCAATAGTCTCAATGAGTAACAAACAGAACTAAGTTTGCGCACGAGGCGATTAATGTGCAAGTTCCATTTTAATTTACTGTTGACCTGCAAGCCGAGGAAATTCGCATGATCAGAGAACTTATCCGTTACGATGTTGTTGGTTTCTGTTGTAAAACGAACTAACGTAGTTTTCTGTACATTGAGTGTTAATTTATTGGCGGCGAACCAAGTATTTGGGTTTCTGGATGCAATCTCAATCATCGCATTAAAATTATTTAAATCAATGTCCGTAATTAACAAATTAGTGTCATCTGCGTATAAGACAGATTTTATAGGGTCCATATAATCTGGAAGATCATTAATATACAAAAGAAAAAGCAGTGGACCTAATATTGAGCCCTGAGGCACGCCACAAGAAATGCCTACCTATTCTGACAAGTGAACCTCTCCAGCTTTGTTTTTTAAGACCACCTTCTGTTTCCAATTGTTGAGGTATGATTCAAAGAGTGCCAAAGCGTTGCCTCTGATCCCATAATATTCTAATAACGATGTGTTGTCGCAAAAAAGTTTGGCCTGGTTAATAAACCAAGAATCATTTAGTAGACAATTTCATTCTTCAAAATGAGCCACTCTGCTCTTGAAGTCTGAAAGATTTACGATAACGTCCTTCACATATTAACGAACAATCGGCATTTTCAACGACCAATGGTTACTACCATCTAATTACCTATAAATATTCAAATCTTTCTAATAAACCATAATAATGACTTTCAATTTTAAACGACCTTTATATATTTTAGAGTTTCTGAATGATTATAGCTCAGAAGTGATGACGCCAGAGGTGTTTGAGTTAAATTTTTGAATTCCCTCACCTCCAAGATGAAAACTGAGCCAAACCTCAGAGTTGGCACTAAGTTGGTGCTTACAATACTTACAAATAAGCTTTTCTTTTTAAATGGAATATTAATTTCAGAATAAATAAAGGAATGTGAAAGTATTTTCTCATTACAACGCATTACATTTCTTATAACTATTACTGTGAAGACAAAAATGGAATTTTCGAGGCAGAACTGATGGCAAAGACGAATCAAAGAAATCTCACGCAAAATATATTTGAAATATATGTGATACTTATTGCAAAAGTATTTTTAACCAATGAAGTTCCTGGCCAAATATATCGTAGTTACGTACTGGATTTTGGTACAGTTTATACGTTATTGATAGATTGAAACAGTGTATGTTGAAACTCTTGCTCTGGTTTATGTAATTATTTTTCTCGTTATTATTTTCTTTAGATGAAAGGCAGTAAAATCTATTTATTATTTCATCAAACATTGTGCCCAATACTAAACGTAAAACTAGGTTATGATTACCTCAGATCTCTTTTGGAAAAAATATTTATAATTTGCTTTGCAAGTAGATCTAAAACTTGAAAAATTCCTGAAACGTATGGCTTTATAAAAAAAACATAACTCACTAACAATCTCCCAGATAAATGTACATTTTTCAATATCCTCTCATGATAACTGTGTGTGTATCTTTAATTTGAGATTGTTCCACGCGTTTAAATTTATACTGAGAAAAAACATACATACACGTACAAACTCACGTTCCATTTTATAATATAGTTGCAACAAAATATTCCTTCACATAGTGAAAGAGATATTCATTATTAAGTGAAAAAAAAATTGACATCAATTTCGAATGGTTTTAAACTGACAGAAAATTAAATTGTATTTGTTATAAATGATAATGTTTTTTATTTTGTGCTAACTTCTGTGGTTTTTTCAATGATCAGTAACTCCAAATAAATGCAATATTATGATAAAATGTTATTTAACGTTCTATTATGCGATGGAAAGTAATTTCAAATCCAAACTCACAAATGTTTCCCCATTTAATCATAAAATATTAACTAAAACGTGTTTAAATAGTATTTTTTTAGCTTCATACTAATAATTTACTCTTCACATTTAGAAATGAATGCTTAACTCGTTTTATAAATAGTTTTTCATTAAAAAAATTCTCTGAAATGGATTAAACTTGAATAATTGTATATCCCAAACTGCGTTAACAAGGTTCGTAGTGCCATTACCTCTCTTTTTTTTCAAAATATATAACCATCACGTAATTCTATGAAATTGGTATTAAATTCATTAGAAGATATTTTAATTAATAGTTTATTTCTCCGCTTGAAATTAAGATAAAATCGGATTTTTATCTTCAAGTTGATTTTATTATTAAAAAAAGAATACTTATTGGAAACGTGGAAAAATGGATCGTACGGTGATAAAATTTACTCAAATATACATTTCTATTGTCAAATGTAATATTTTCAATAAGCCTAACGTAGCCTTTAGATAATGAGGTAACATAAAGCTACGTTAGTGGTCTACTTGGAACCCAAACACCTGAAGAAACGCACCATTTTTACTCGTGTCTTTGTATCTGAAGTGTAGTGGTGTATTCATGCTTCATCAGCGTAGAAATTCACCAGAATGGCGACTAAGAAGAGTCAAGCAGGCCACAGAATTTACACAGTATTGAATTTATTAGCCACAGTAAGCTACCGCGGCAACCATACTGTCGATATTTTTTAGACATCATTTTCCTCCCAGTGAAAGAACTGTGGCCACAATAGTTTCTCGCAATATGAATCTTCGATCGTTCAACAAAATTTCGTGATTTTTGTCTATCACGAGTGGAGTGATCCAGCGGACATCAAGAACGATTTTCATTAGCTTTCGATAGAATGAAAGTGTTTAATCCTTGCTATGATCTAGTAGTTTTCCATTATTTATTTTAAAATATCACGTTACCTGCCATTCCCTACAGGTAATGAAACTTGTCGTGATTCTACCTGGGCAGTATTTAAATTTTTTTAAATAGTCAAAGACTTATCCCAGTACAATGACTATTATGTAAGTAATACGAACATGATTTTACTTCCGCATATTGGCTCAAATAGGTTGTAGAGCGTAGATGACCCCTTAAGGAACACTTGATCTTCTTGTATATATGTTCAGACTAAAGCATGTCCCTGCTCGCTGGAAAGTAGCAGAAGTGATCGTGCTGCAGAAACCACGAATCGAACACAATGATGTTAAATCTTATATACAAATTTCTCTACTACCAGTTATCTCAAAACTGTTTGAAAAACTACTGCTCAAGAGGGTGCGGCCAATAATAGAAAATAATAAACTTATACCAGATTTTGATTTAGTATTCAGACAGAAGCACTTAACAATAGATCATTAATGTGCACTTGAATAAAAAACAAGTATGATCAAGTCTTCTTGAATACTTTACAAGCCTTCGACAAAGTATGGCAAGAAGGCTTGATACATAAACTAAACAAAATGTTCCCAAAGCAATATTTAGAGATATTAACATCATATATCACAGAAAAACTATTCATGATTAAACAAGAAGATGAATATTTTGATCTGAAAAGGGTAAGAACCGGAGTGTCCCAAGGCAGCGTCCTGGGTCCTATCCTCGCCTTATTATACACTAGCTATATCCAAAAAGTGGAAGGAACTGAGGTAGAGAAATACCAAAATCTATCAACTAAAAGACAACAAGATGTCTGTAATGCAATAGCTGTCTGAACTAAACAATGGATGATAAAGCTAAACGAGCAGAAATCTATCCATATCGTCTTTACAAATAAACCGTCAAAAGATCCACCGTCTCTAGATATAAATGGCACTATTGTGCCCTATGAAAATAACGGCAAGTACCTAGGTATGACAAGACACCAAAATTAGGTGACAAGATCATGTTAACAAATAACTGAATTAAGCATAAAATATAGACAATACTATTGGTTAATTGGAAGAAACTCCGAACTTTCAATATCCAACCAACTACTGATTTGCAATCAAATATTGAAACCAAAGTGGTTCTACAGTATTTGGCTTTGGGACTGTGCCTGTGATACAAACGTTAAGTTGTAACGCGCGTATTTTAATTTAATTTTGTTTTTATTTTTCGGAAATGTTGTGTTTGCTGCAGTTTGGACTATCCTTTTGTTTCCCAACTCGAGACGCCGAACTGTCGCGTCTCAGGTAGCCGCACGTGGCTACTTCAATAGCTAAAGGATAAGCAGTCCCGAGGCAGCTTAACATCGTGGCACTGTAAACCTTTGGTTCGGCCCATGTGAAAATCCATTGCGGCTAAGAACAACAGAAAGCCCGGTGACGCTAGGGACAGGAAAACATCCAGCTCCAGGGTACGAGAAGAGATTTTGAAAGAGTTGGCGGAAGAACGTTGAGGACAGTTGTTGGACAGACGTTGAAAGCGTTGTTGGACGTCGAAACAGTCGGTAACAGGATCCCAAAGGGTACAAGTGTATCCATATCCAGGTCTTGGGAAATCTGATAGTAAATTTTCACCTGCCCTTCAACTGTCGGTTCGAGGTCATCTGCCGAAAAATTGGTGAAACAAACAACGAAACGCTCCAGCCGGCTGCAGGATCTAATTCGGAAAAAACCGGGACCCCCAGCTACAGCGTGCAACAACAGGAACATGCAGTACGTATTTAGTGCGAGCGACGAATCTCTGGAACGTAAACCCACAGATGCCTGTGATTAGATTTTTCATGCTCAAAACAATTAATAATATTAATAAAATTCATTTCAATTTTTAATGTTCAATTATTTTAATATAACAAAATATAAATGAAAATCCCAGTCCAATAAAAATAATTCATTACAAAGTGTAAACTTTTCAGAATAACGTAATGCCCTGTGGTATGTTGGAAATACAGGTCTCCATAGGAATCCCCGAATTCCAACCATAAAAGAATAAATAAATAATGTATGCTGGGAAACATGAAGCTAAACTTCACCTCGACATCAGCCCATTGGTCCGACAACTTCTGGAAAATCAACACCGTACCAGAAGATTGAAAAGAAGAAAACCAGTTGAGCTTATGTAATATGCTGAGTATAAAAGCAGATCATAGTGCGTGAGTGAAGTGTACGTAGACCATAAAAATCTAGAAGACGAAAATGGATAGACTCTAGTCGTTAAGTATGTAGTTTAAGATTTGTAGAAAAAAATTAATGGTTGGTCTTATATGCAGGGACACGGTTGCCTTTTAAATAAATAAAAACTTGTTCATATACAGGAAGATTGATACATTAAGTCGCAGATCAATATACGGGGCCGTGTTTATCGGTGAAAGGAATGATCAGGTAAGTTGTCTCAACAAAGCTTCTGTTGTGCTGGGAGAATGCTGCCTTTTTTTGTTACACAATGAAGTACTGTAGGAGGGCGTAGCCTGCGATGTATTCCCACAGCCTCACTTATTGCTCGGCAGATACGAAATCGTATCATGACCTGACTTTTCGAAGTTTCCCGAGGCGGTTATGATGCGTGTTTTCGACTGTGCACTCTGACCCGGCCCTGCTCTTCAAACTGCTTTGCTGCACACGAAGGCCTCGTGACCAGGAACCAGCAACCGACTTCACGATTCCCTGCTGCGTTACAACACCCGCCTCTGTTGTTCCATGCGACTGCATGCTTGGTTAGGCGTTGCGACACCCACCAGTCTCAATTCTTCCACACAGAAGACCACCACCACTGTCCTAGCACAACATATACTGGAGCAGGAAGCCCTTGCAGAAAATTCATAGAATATAAAATAAATTTGATATCCAAATTACTCTGTACTCCAATAAACGCAAAGTTTATACCAAATTGATCTGATAAAAATGTAAGTGTGAAACTAAATCTGTAAAAGAAACGGTTGCATATATTCCTATATAGATTCATCTCTACAAAAAGCAGTAAGATCAAAAGAATATCAAGCAAGCAGTGTATATCAAAACAAAATGTGCAACTATATAACCCATACACTATATTGATGAAATGCTTGCTTTCTCCGTGAAGCCTACTTCAAATAAGCCGGAATCTTGAATCTACACGATCCTCAGCCGTTATCAGATGGTACATTCTCTATAAAAGTAATGAAGTTATGTAAGAGTGAAGGATGGAAAATTAATCCAACGTTACTAATTAGAAAATATTTTCCACTTTAAGGGTGAAGAATCACAGCTGGACGTTCCTTAGTTCCATAATTCAACCTACATTCCAGCAGACTGTCCTTTATTAAAAAATATTTTTTATTTTATTAGCTACTTGTTGTCAGAGCAATTCCTAAAAAGGTTTAATGTATGAAAAGAGCTAAAAAATTAATATTACAATTATTTACACGGATTAAATCGACTAAGTTTGCATGGGGGATGAAGGAGGTTGCATGTATTTCCCGGAAAATATGTAAATGAATATTCGAAAAATTGTTCCCTGAATATGTCGTTATTTCAGATAGCCTATATTTGTATATTTGCCCTCTCGTTATCTGCGGTCTAAGGCCTGAAGGGAAGGGAAGGTATCTGCTCTCTTGAATTTTTCTCACAGTACCGCCTGGAATTAATCCAATAGCTGGAGGATAACAAGGTAAGTTGGTTTTGTTTACCAAAAAAAATTAAGAATAAAGTTCGTTTAAACACCGGAATATAACTGTACATTGTTTGAAAAGTTCGTACTCCAAAGTGTTACACATGACCCCGTCTTCATTTGAATTATATGTACACGGTGGTCGTAAATGACGACAAATTAGGAAGCCAATCAAATCGCAAAATAAGGCTTTACAGTTTTCATAGAAAAATTATATTTATTTACTTGAAAGAATATTATTTCGTTAATCTATTCTACTAGCCAGTGCTTCGCTATTGAATTTCATAAAACTGTAACATTTTGTGCATCTCACTCTGCTATAGTACCGTATCCACAACATTGAAACACTCAAAGATATTGTATTATATATAATTATATGATAAACTACTGTGAAATTTGTGACATTTAAAACATTTTTCTATAATGAATTTAATATCGGTATTATTAGACTGAAAATCTTTTAAATGAAAGGGTTGAACTCATTATTATATTTTTTGAGTTGGTTGTGGATTTAATTACAGAAATTAATTTAGAAAAGAAGTTTGAAGTTGTCTTTTTTGTTGTCAAAATTTTGAATGAGACTATTTTATTAAACATTTTCACCTCCACAGTCATTTTATGGGTCATAACGGATATGTGTACTAAGTTTGGTTATAGAGGTCATAGGACAAACATACAGATAAACATACGTCCTATTTTATTATGTAGAATATTGTCGATTTTTTTTTATTTTGGACATGATTATAAGAAACCTTTGTTTAGTATATTTTGGTTAATGTTGACAGCACAGATACGTGCAGAGTGTAGGCGGAATTAAACCAAAGACCGTAATAAGAAAGTCTAGAAAGGCCAGTGGTATGTTACTGAACTTAATTCGATGAGATTGTATTCATTTCTTATTTTTAGTTGAACTTCGGTATGGAGCATATCGCGCATACTTTCACGTCACGTGTTTACCGAAATTGGACGATGTTTACCGAGGAAGATCGAAGTTTTCTAATTTTGTTCTTTTATCCAAGTGTATTACTAGTATTAACAGGAATGACCGAGGCTGCAGGGTTGAAAAATTATAATAATAGAGGGATTAAAACCTTCTCTCGTCCTAATAGAAGTGGCATACATAATTATAAGAGATCCGTCTTTCCTTTCCTTCGTGCTTTATCAATCTGTTATTACAATCCTGAAATCACGAATTTCACTTCGTAAGTTTCTGAGAATCTCTAAACCTCTACTCCATATTATAGTGCAGTTTTCTCACCATTCCATGGGTAATTTATAAAAAATATTTCACAGCAAAAGTTTTATATTATTTTACAGTATGCTAAGAAAAATCTTAATTTTAATCATTTTACCACGTGTATATAACATATAATTTATTATTACGTAAACGTAACATTATGTTTCGCTTTTCAGTGATCGTACATTATAGAGACAATCATGATTCTCCATATACTGAGTATTCTGAGATATTTATCCATTTTTATCCATATATTATAAACTCATTGAAACACGTCAACGTTTTTAGTGAAGTACGTACAATGTCTCGTATCAAGCCACTCACTGTTGTTACGTTGCTCTAATAAAAGGTGAAGGGAAATCACTCAAATTTGTTAGGAGAGGAGAAAGTTCTGATAGGGCAGTTACTCATTCCAGTTGCTAAATGCAGACCTTAGAAACCACAAGAGTCAATCCTTAGACGGTCGCCCATCAAAATATGAAAGAATAAGATAGGGAAACGTCATCGCATGCTTGGAACAGAAATATGTTAAATGCTTCTCTAATTAATTAAAATCAACTAAACTATTAATAATTTAAATTAAAATATAATAATTTATATGAAAGACATTGGAAATATTTTTTGAGTGATAAGGCATTATATTCTGTTAAGAAATATTGAAAGGTCAACGTAAATAATTTTAATGTCCTATAATATTCTATAATTCTTTAAGAGTTGAGTAAAATAAATTTATTACTTTCTTGAATTAGTTTTCTGTTTTTTTATATAACAAACAAACAGATCTTCACACAAACTCAGTTCATTGATCGTCATTTTTGCAAATATATGTGATACATATGTATTTGATTTGCTTCCATGAAGCAATTAATGATAATTTAATTTGTAAATACAAAATATTTTAACACCAATGTTGCGCGTAACACTTCAGCAAACCGTTTTCAAGCAACATGTTTTTTAGATACCAGTATAATACTTGCTTCTTTATTTATATTCATGTACATAAACTAGATTTAAATATATGGAAAAATTAATTTTAAAAAACAGTATTAAAAGTATTTTCAATCTATAACAAAGAAAATCAAAAAATCTGTAAATTTGCATCGTTCTTAATACCATTGGCGTATGTTATTCCTCACATAATTGCTAACATACTTGTATGACTGAATTGTAACAGTATTTTAGTTAGATTTCAAACGTGATGTTTGTATGATGCGTTTTGCTGTGTTACATTTCCCTGTACTTCTTTACGAGATGAAAGGGGAGAACGTATTTGATTGTTCCGGAAGAGGTAGGCCACGTTTTTCGTGATTAACCACGCCTGGTGGTAAATTACGAGTTCTTCGTTTTCTAAGCTGGCAATGAAACAATGACATTGTGAATTAAAATGTTTTAAGAGAGCGAGGGCTTTCCAGGTTATGAATTATGAATAAGAAGAAATTCTCAAGTCTACAACAGGGTTAGTCAGAAAAGCAATGATAAATTTCAGTGCAAAAATATACATATTAAATATATGACTCCTCGTCCACTACTAGGATCTTATCAAGAAAATGTTACCGAAAATATTTGCAACAGAAAATTACATCTAAGTTTTATTCTTGGTTTATATACAAAATGTCAAAAATTGTTATACCTGTTGCGGTCCTACAAAAAGACAAAACGGCGTGAATTTAATATACATTTTATGCAATAAACTTTATAATCGCTGGTAAAAGGTCAATTATTTGTTAATAATTTACACAGTATGAATAGAAATATTACAGAAGAATTATGGAAGGCAGGTGGATCGATCCAGTCACAAATCAGGAAATATTGAACATAATTCGTGAAGAGAGAACGTTGTGGACGACACTGACTAAAAGAATGTATAGGCTGGTAGACACGATGGTCTCGTTAAGTTAGTATTGGAGGGAAGTGTGTGGGGTAATAATAATGGAGGAAGACCAAGGGTAGAATATGATAGACAAATCAGGGTGGATTTTGGCTTCAATAGATTTGCAGCGATGAAAAGATTAGCGCAGCATAGATTAGCATGGAGAGCTGCGTCGAACCAGTCTGTAGACTGAATACCACAAAAAAATATAGAAAACGTGTTTACGATTTAGATAGTTAATGTTCCTTCTCGATAATGACTTCTTCAAAAAATTCTTGCAGTCAAATAATTCTCATCCGGGCGTCTTTGAGAATAATAAATTCCATGAATTATGTCACGTATCTCTAGCACGTAAAACTATGAAGATAGTTTATGAAGTAAAATTAAACGCTGATAGATATATTCTATGGCTCCGCGCGTGTGAGCGTATGTGGATCAATTGAAATAAAATTCTTATTAATTAATTAACACATATTTACACTATAATTAATTTATTTCATGAACGAATTTTTCATTGCATTTTCAGGAAGATAAACCGTTTTTTTTCGTAATGTCATAAAGATGATTTGGTTGAATAAGCGATACCATTTTATATTTCCTTCTAAAAAATAAGAGCATTAATATTGAAACAAGAAAAAGGGATAATAAAATCTGATCAAAGATAAGTGAAATGGGGAATTTAGTATTGAGAGTCCGCTTGTAGTCTCAAAGCAATACCATTCGTAATTAATTTGGTTATTTTAACTATTTTTATATGTAGATCACAGATATCAAGCAATTCTTATTTATGGAATGACTTAGCACAAACTCCATTAATACTTACAGTGATACCAACTCTCTCAGAAGTATCTATGACTTCAATTTTTCTACTTGATTTCTTTTGCAATTTTACTAAAATTTGGACGATCTTTATGTGGACCAGTACCTGATGAGTTCCACAATCCTGGAAGCAACGTCGTGCCGCTAAGTACCACGATTTTTCTGTAAATTAGTTATCACATTATCAATATATCTACATATAGTTATATAACTTTCAAGTCTGTATCTTAATGAATCTTATTCATATTTTATACACGGTATGTTAAATTAGCTTTTGAAAGGTAATTAACGTGTAATTATTTTAATAAATAAGAAAGATAGCCAATTCAGAAAAAATGGTAATATAAATATCTCACAACGTTTCTAGGATCCTTGTCAGTTTCGTCAGGTGCTAATAAGAGCCTAGAGAAACACAACTGCACTTGTGAGTTTACAACACTCAAAAAAAAAATTCATTTTAATGTTAAACGAAAATAACTACTTAGAAGTAAACACTGACAGTGTTCCCAAAGTAACTGAGAATTATTCAATGAAAAGATACTTATTTCAAATTCTTGGTGATGGCAATTTTGGTAGATTTAGAAAGTCAGAAGACTGCAAACTAATAATTCATAATTCATTTGCACTCTGTAAGTGAAATAATTATATATTCTTCATGTACTAAGTTACAGGTTTAATTAAGAAGTTACTTGAGAATCGTATTGATATAATTAAGATGAATACGTTCTATTGGAGGGTAAGTCGTATAATCGTGACCATGAGTCACGATAGTACATTTCCGTGGTCACAGATCTTCCTACCGATACACGATGGTTGCTACGTGATCATGTATTCCTGCACATTAAATCGCATGTGGTGATAGTAAAATCGGTGGGTAAGTCTACGCAAGCCCAGCATTCCACCTACAACCAGTTACGTTTAAAGAAACCTAAACTCAATAAATCATAATCATAATTTGAGTAAAATAGTACTAATGCAACGTCTACTACATTAATCAAATTTCACAAGGCGCTCACCGCACTGACGCTGAAATTTAATGAAACACCAACGTAATGGACCATTTCCCTTTTCCTTAACACAGTAATTCGTCTTTACTTCCCCACGATATTGATTTATCAAAATTTATTTCCTTCAATCAGGAAATTAGCGTTACGTGTAACGAAACTGGGCTTAAAGGTTATTGGAGCTGTTATTGAGAGCAATGCGGCGGGTGTGTCCTATGCTTTGTAGGCCAACACTTGTCACTGACTTGCAGGTGCATAAACCACAAGCACTAGGCTACAGCTCGGGTTTCTAGACGATCTAATTGCTTCGGTGTCAATTTCAATTTCCCTTTACGTACTATACTGAAATTACAACAAAGTTATATACTCCTACTTGCATGACTTGCATAAGGCTGTTAAACAGGAAAATGCTATAAAACTGTCTCAAGCAGAAATTACGGTTGGATTAAATTACAAGCAACAAAACAACTCTCAAATATATGTTTTACATAATCGCAAAATGAAATTATTGCAATTCAGAAAGAACGGTTGATCATCCAATTTGGCAAATACAGAAATACGTAGCCGTTAATGATTCGGAAGTCGACAGGTTTAAATTCTAATGAAACAGATAAGAAAAGAAAAGAAATTTGAAAATAAATAAACCAACATATTTTTTTATGTTTGAAAAATGTAGGTGATCTCTTCTCTGGAATGAAAGCTCCAGAATATAAGCATTTCACATTGCCCAAAGCGAAGTTTATTCAACCTTAAAACTGGCAGGTTCCTCTAAATACTTGAAGACAGCGGTAGAGAATGACCGCAGAAACGTCAACCTCAAGAAATCTGAACCTGGTGCTCAACCGCGAAAAATTTATAAAAATAACATAAAATATCTAATTATGACTGCCGTTTAAATTATTTAATATATATATATATATACTTCTATTTGAAACTACGTTAAAATTTATATTCAATTTTAACTCAATGTTATCTGATGCAGCTTCCCGGCTGTGCTCTTTACGACGCGTCGTTTTGCTTCTTCGTCGGCTGAATTAATCATTCAAGCAACCTAACAGATATAATACCGAGACATTGGTTATATCACTGCGGTATTTTTACATTTTACAGTTCCCTATACCACTGCCATGTTTCAGTACCAGGAAATGTTCGATTGAAATCAATTTGTCTATAGATGTCGTTTGAGTACATGTAACAACCCTTTGCAACTAATCGAGAATTTCAATATTCGCATAAATAAATAACTTGTCCAGCTGCCTCTATTTAACTGTCCTAATGGAAATATTAAACTAGCTCTCGAACGTATTACGAACAATTAGCACTAAGGACTTAAACAATTACTTGAAGGACATAAAATTTAGGAGTTCACGTTGTTTAATTTCTAAAAAGTTAATTCATGAGGAGAAAAGTTTTTTTACATCCCAATTAGTATAATTCCAATTATTATGTAGGCTTGACATTTTGATGATAAAGCTTATTGTTAAAATTTAATTTTCACAAATTCAAAAAAACAGTCTCCATAAAATGTAGTATTATCAATTTACTAAAATAAGATATTAATCTTAACATTTAATTAATTAAACTAATATAAATAGTCACAGTTGAAGGCCGGAATATTTAATTATTTGATCTAGCTCTATTATTTATCATAGCAAACATAAGTCTGCAGTTGGTGGTATACTCATCAAATTTTTCAAAGCCATGTAAGAACAAAGGCAAAATCCTGCAGATTTGGGTCCACATTATCAAGTTTTTAAATTCAGAATAAGATGAGAGATATCTCTGGATGTTGGCCGTCATCAATTCATCTGCACAAATAAAGTTTTTTTCAAGAATACAGGTTCTGGGTTCTCGATACCCGAACCGAATGATATTTTTCCGTCATGACTCTTTATTTCAAGTCCTTTAGTGCTGAGCTTAGATTGAAAGTATTCTCTTTATCCTTGAATAAATTCTTATTTTAGTATCACACTGGCTGTGTCATTTGTATTTAATTTTTTAAATAAAGAGGAATTATAAAATGTGATTTCGGAAAAACAATGTTATGTATTACAGGAATTCTCAGCATCCAATTTACATGTCAGCTTAATTAATTTTTATGACTATATTAATTGCTTATTTTTCGTGTTTCAGGTGTAAAAACTTCTAATTGCCATTACGTTAAATGCAAAAAAGTGGAAAAATATTTATTTATCGGAGCCAAGCTCCTTAAGGTTTTGAGCCAAAGCCTAAACTATGAATGTATCCAGCAGAGTCTGTAATTAGCTTAAGCAGTTGAGGTCGACTCTAAACAAGGGACACTATAAATTAGTGGTGATCCTGTTACATGTTACGAAACCTCTTTCCTTTGGAAGGACTAATGGTCACCTGAGGGGACCAAACCACTAAGGCTGTTACAGTTTTTTTTCTTCCTCATTAGAAGCTACGCAGTCCTTCGTTTAGATCCAAGCTAAAGGTATAAATAAGATTCGATCTGTTTTTTAGTCCAAGGGCGTGTGGCATTGACCTAGCTCTGGGCTTGCTTGACCTGGGACATATCTAACTTGAATGGCCACTTTCCCTGGAGCACAATTCTAGATGCGGCCATACCGAAATAACACTGTTTCTTCTCGCATGTCCCTACTGAAAACATTTTAAAATGAAGCCTTACCTACTAATCGAGTTGTAAGCTGCTGATAACACGATTGAAGTGACAATATAATTCGGTGAATATTCAAGGAACAAACCCCCGAAATGTCCCCAAGGAGATGACCAAAGTGGGAAATGAATGAATATTTATTGTGAATGAGTTTATAACTCAGTGACAGTTACCACGAATCGTATCAAAATTATGATACGATATAATAAATACAAAATAGAGAGATTTAAGGAAATGCATTAAACCGTTACAGAGCGTTATTTATTATAATCCTATATTCCTTCACTTACATTGATGATCGGAACCCTGAGAAGTAATCTGAAGAAAATTATTGAACATTTGGAGGATAATATATAAAGGTTTGTATCAAATTTGCTGTTGAGTTCCAAAATGGAAATACAGAGGAGAAAAATTCAACAGAATTCAGCAAGTAGATGATTTATGCCGTTATCATATAATATATCAAATATAATTTACAGGTGTGTGTATGTTTAGGTGTTTCATATTCAAATCTTCATCTAGGAAACAATTTGACCAAATTTTGTACACGCGTTCATATTTAATCGGAAACAAACCCTCTGACGTTAAGAATATGTTACCACCTGCTCTGGCGGGGGAAGACCGCGTTGGAGACTTTCAAACAGACTAAAACGGCCGATATTTGCGTCGAATAAATATTTTACGGTGTTCATGAGATTGATAGTGTTTCTCCAAATGATGTTTCTACCCCTTTCTATATTGGAGGGGAGCACCTTTAGGGGTAGAGGGGCCTTACACAAACAACCGAGATTGGAGTCAAATCCGTTGCTATAGATGTCGCTGAGTTTAATTATGATATTTCAGATGCCATTTTACCCTCACTGATGGGGTGGAGAGAGGTGTAAATTTTCAAATATGTTCAAACTGGGGATATTTTCGACGAAAGAAAATTTCTCGGGGTTTAATTAGATGGATGTATAAGAAATTGAAAACAGCTTCTGAAATTCCTCCGAAACAGAATAACTTTATATTTAAATATTTTTTCTGACAAATTGGCTGTTTCTGGTGTATTTATTAAATAATAATTAATAGATTGTATTAAATATTAAACTTTTTTCTAGGCCTGAGATTTATGTGCATTGAACATTTTTCAAATTTTTGTTTTAGTTGATCAATACACATTTCTTCAGACGAATTGGCTGCCTTTCTGTTTACTTATTAAATTAAAATTGTCAGATTATATTAAATATTAAATATATAATTCTTTCACTTGAATAATGTTATTCAATTAGTTAGACTAATTCAAGATCATCTTCATTGTTCCAAGTCGGCTCCCTTGATGCTTGATGCTCGGTTGATGCCACGATTACATCACCAAATATATCAATTAATTTATTGATGCCAAAAGTCAATTAGGTTAAATTATTATTTGGGTTTTTTATAATTTTTATATAGAAAATACTTTGTACAAAAATACAATCAGACACAGATAATTATTTTCCTTGCCCCAACATCAAATGCATTCAAATCTATGAACCTTTACTCACAGATTCTCCGAAGTAATAATAATAAACCATAATGGGGATCTCAGCATATTAACATAATTATGTAACACGAAGCAATTATTCTATTTAATAGACAATGTGAAATATTCTGTTGGTATTTAAACTTCAGGTACAAATATTGTAATCATTTACAAAAAGATTCTGTTGCAAGATTCTTATTTTCCTTTCAACATCGGCAATAAAAGCTTCAGATCAATGGAGAAAGCATACTATCGAGTAATTATAAAATCTAGTAATTACTTACTATAACGAAGTTTTTATTTGTTTTCATGAGCCAAAAATAAATTTTAGCAAGAAGAACTAAAACATCCCAATTTGGTTAGTGCGCCGCATAAAATTAAAATTCATCTTAACCAATTACGTGTCCCTCACTTGTCCACGTGTTCGACCTCGCTCCAGGAAAGGTAGCTGCTCCGTTTACGAAAACTACAGGTTGTGTTAGGCTCCTGTCACGACCTTTCATCATTCAACTAAAAACATGAAAATGAAATGTGTAACAGCGAAACTTAATCGTTTGTTTGTAAACCACTCTTAGATGTCTAAATGAATGTTTTATGAAACGAGGCGAGAATTCCATGTATCTTTATTAACAACAGGCTCTCATTTTTAGGTAATAATTCATTCAATATAAAATATAAAGTAATGTGTCTTTCACGACAATATGTATGTTTCGCTGTCCATTTAGATGGAAAATCCATAAACATTTGTAGATTTTTCTTATTAAAATGTCAACCAGCAGCAGTTCAGAATGAAAGTTGAATGTGTTCTTCGCCGAATACTTTGAATCTAGACTATGCTCGAAATTAAAATATTAACGACATTAGTAATAATAGTTCGTGCTGTCACTCTCTATCGTTAACTGTTGATACAGATGACGTTAAGTTTTATATAAGAAAATCATTTACTAAGAACAGATTAATATTCCAAAAGTTTTTACGAAAATAGTAGTGCAATGGAATATGAGTCAGACAAAATAAATATTTCCTAGCAACTACATGCCAATAACTATGATATATATATTCTGACTATTGAGACAACTTACAAATGAACCACAGCCAATTTGAAGTCAGAAAAAATATTTTTATTTATGGAAAATTAAACTGTTTTGTCGCTAAGTTTGCGATCTCTTCAGGTTGAAGATTAACACTACAAAACCAAACAAATCAATTACAATGATTAAAATAAGATTTTTAAGAAAAAAACGAACAATATAAATTTAGGTGGACTTACAAAGTTTGGTAATCAGGTCATTTTCCCTTGACTGTCGTGGCCGAATACACTATTTAAAACGACAACAACTAGTAAAACCCATGTTACATTTTTGAGTGCGGTTTACAATGTAAACAATTGATAATTTCAAATCATAACAATATTTAAATTAAATATTACACTATTTATATAATTTTTATGTTCTTTTAACCTATTTTTAATGAGCGCTGGGTTTAGCCTATATGGCTTGAGAATCAATACAATTAATTTTGTAAATTACATTGAGCTTATCTAAATTCTCCATTTTATCCTTAATATTATTAACTATGTTTAAATAGTTATGAGACTTAAAAATAATTTCGACGCCATGATTTTTGAAAGTCCGATAGATTTAGGTTGTAAGGAAAAACTATAAAACTACATTTTTTGCTTCACTTTTAATCTGTAAATTGTTACTGTTATACTTTATTCTCTTTCTCCAATTTCAGGTAATATTTTCGTTCTAAACCAAAGGCTGTTCGTCGTCCCGAATTGCGTATGATAATTGTAGCATGTATTCTACCTTATAAAATATTATAAACTAATTGCATTATTTTTCATATCTATACTGAAAATATTAATAAAGGGATTATATATGCACTAATATAGAAATGTAATTATATCTATAAATAAATAGCGACAATAATAGGTGTATTATAGTGGTATTTTTTATCTAAATTGTATTTTGAGTTATTTAGCAAATAATCTATTATATTAGATACATTTTATAGAATTACATTATTTTTAAATTTCAATATAATAATTTATTACTTTAATGAACTTTATAATGGTCGTTTGGCACGTTCGTGATTCTGTGATTTTTTTAGTTCTTTTTCTCCCGGGATATCTTTTCTCCGTTGTTCGAATATTTTTTCAGTCTTGGATAATGTGGTTTATATCAGTTTCACTTTACATATTTCACATATATGGTGGGGAGGTTCTTATTCATAGGTTAACTTCTTATACCCTGTTCTATTAAATTTTTTCTCTGTGCAATTCATATTATTGTTTGTTTTTAATGAGAATAAGTCATTCATATTAAAATGTATGTTGCCTTTTTTCAATTTTTTCCATCTTATATTCCATTGTTTTTTAATTTCCCTACTTATTTGAATCCAGCTGATGCACGTTTCTGCCACCTGTAAAGGTAAAACAAAGTTTAAAAAGTAAAACCGAAATATCTGTATAAAGGTAAGTGAATATATCTGACTTAAATATTTGTATTTTATTTATCGTCCACGAATTATTGCGCTGGAATAAATATGTATACAATATTTTCATCTATTATTCTTAGTTTCTTCAATACCAAACGACTCTGGCCGTGTTATACCTCTAAAATGTTAATATTTTACAGTTCAACCTTGATAAACTATTATCTGACTCTGGGTCACCTTCACGCAGCCGTTTAATAAGTCCATTTCGAAATGTCCTCCCACAAGAGTCACTGTTCCTCTCCTAATTTCAAATTCAAACTAAACACTCGTATTTATTGCGATTATAAAGTCTGTGAAATCCTTAATTGATTTGAGAAACTTAAGTTTATTTCAATCGAGTTTTAGAATCTACTAACCACTAACCGGCCGCATTCCTATCTATAGAATACATTCTCAGACGGCTGAGTCTATTGTGCTTCACTAGACTAGATACGGCCTGTAATTTCAACGTATGAAGTGGAGCGTTAATGGAAAGGCAAGGTGTGTGGAATGTGGCTGCGTAAGCCGATGTGGTAGAAAGTTGGCTCGGAATTTTGAAAGCATTTGCATACTTTACCGCGCAACTCAAACTATATATACCTATATTTGATACAAGCAAAAAAATTCTTATCACAGATGAACAACGAATATTAAAATAATTCAGAAAACTAAATTTTATAGATGACAGATATTAATTCAAAAGCACTGAAAAATAAAGTGCTGTCGTCTAAAGGAATAACTAAACTATGTTTAAGAAAAGCGTAGAAATAGAAATAATTCAAAAGCTTGATGTTTTTAAATACACTTCAACGTAAACTGTTAATGAAAATATAAGAATGCTTAGTCGTAATCTTTATATCGGTGATGTACTATAATTACAGTGTGAAATATTAATTTATTTTCGACCCTTACATGATTGAATTTTTTTCATCCTTGAAAATGGATATACTGGTTACTACCTCATATCTAATGTAAACCCTCGATATATGCTACAAAATTGTCCACAAACCTCAAAAGTTACATGAATAATGTCACTATTTATAATTCGGTATTTCACTATCATTTTAAATGTACGTAAAAATGTATATTGTTAAATTTTCTAAAACTTTAGGAGGCTAAAAAATACATGGTTAACACTAGTCCATTTACAAAAATATAAAGTCTGGGAAACATTCTACTCTAATGTTATAATTGTAGTTTTAAATGTTTAATTTCGTATATATGTCCTGATAATAAAAGTTCATATGATGTTCATTTAACATTACCAATTTCGGTGTTGGAAAAATATTGAGTCTCTAACTAAAATATTACACCGAACAGTTGGGTTTCTCAGTACGGAAATCTTACTAATAAACTACAAGCCAATATTTATGTTACAAACACACAAACACTGATAAAAATAAAATTTTGACCGTTTTTACACGCGAAAATTTATGTACGTACATTAGATACATCAGGTAGGTTATAGCATTATAAGATGATTCAATCAGTCACTAATCAAGTGATGATATAAATAGAACAAAAGTTTCTTAAAATATTGGTCCTTTCTTCAGGTGCTAAGAAAAATAAAAAAACAAGACCCTAGAGCGACACAACCGCACTAAACAATTGGCAATCTCAAAAGCTTTTTTTGTTTGGCTATTTTTGTTTCGCTTCTTTTGTCTGTATTTGGCCATTTATCTTCTTATTACTTTTTTTAAAACATAGGTATATTTTTCATTTTAACATCTTTAAATACCCGTACCCCAAACGTTATTTACAATTAATTTTAATTTTGCAATTTTTTAAATTTTAATATTGACTTTCGCACTACTCCATATGTTTAAGGTGAGAATAATAAAATTCACTAAAAATGATACACTTAGATTCCAAAATAATGTAGCCCATTTGGGAGTCTCTAGCAGGACAGTTTTGAACTCTCTACCAATCCGTTGTTGCAACAGTTCCAATGTTTATGGCAGCTATGAATTGTACATGAAAGAAGTGATTAATTATACAACACTAGAAAACTACTCGCCATTGCTTAAATTTCTTATTTAAAGTAGGGTGGACAACAACCCTGACCACGATTTGTCTTTAGTGCCTTGTCTTCCTTCTGTCTTGAAGGAATTTTGTGACGATCTGGCAGAGTTTTAAAATAACTAATACTTCTGTAAAATAGAACATTATCTGAGCGATAAGAACCAACCTCATTGGAATTATATTTTTAAATAAACAGTGTGAATCTATTAGCATTTCCATATTTTTTTCATTTTCATTCTATTATAAACAATAACCCTCTATATATGAGGATATATACTGTAGTGTATTCTTCTAAATAAAACAATGATCAAAATTTACCTGCATTCCATGAGTGTTAAGTAAATCAATTGCAAAACAAATTAAAAACTTTTATAATTCTCGGTGTTTTGAAATTAATTTTTCCTTCCGAACGTCTCTAATATTTTACAAATATTATTTATTGTGTTATTTCTCATAAATTCTGCTTGAAGGGCTTCCGTTCCAATTCATAGGTCCGGTAAAAGTCGCATACTACGAGATCTGGCTCATTCCCAACACGTCTATTTAGAGAGAGACAGTGGGCTGTAGTGTGGGAGGAGAGAGTCCGCCATTTCACTTTCTTTCCGTTAGACGTGGTGGGTCGTCCCAGAAGAACTTCGCCTTGACATCGCAACAAGTCGACTGGCTCGTTCTAAATAATTCAGATCGCTGTGTCCGAAACTTATCAAGGCAGCACAATGGCCGACTTCTTTCTTTCTGTCCTGTTCGTTCAACGCAGAAGTGGGAAAAGTTTCGACAGTAATACTTATTAAGAACGTGAAAGAATTATTAAATAATTATTTAATTCGAGGATTATTGGGATAAAGATTATCACATTCTTCATCAAATTGTTAAAAATAGTATAAGGAATCTAAAATTATGATACTCAATATATAGTTAAAATTATAAAATTTCTTATAATTAATAACTAAAAATTTTATTCAAGATCAAAATTGACATAGTATGATGTAAAAGTATTCTATTATAAAGACCTTCATTTTGCTATATAATTTAGTTCTATGGATGTTTCAGACAGGTTTTAACAACATATTGTGTATTTATCTCAAGTTACACTAATAGTTTTTTTTAAAAAAAAATTGATCAAGATGATTATGGCCAACAGCTCCTATAATTTATAATAAATACTTGTAGAAAAATTTAGTTCATGTTTAATTGTCAACTGATAAACAAAATTCGATAAATTAAATAACAATAAATGAATCAAAACATTTTGCTTTTCATTTTTCAACATTATAATTAATTTTCCTTTTAAATAAATGCGATCTACGCTTCGAATATTCACTCTCTGATGAGTTACCAATTTTAATCTCAAGTTTACATTTCTTAATACATAGAAACTTGGTCATAAGTAATTTAGTAAACATGTATTTTATTTTCTGACAGTCAACTTGGGTTAGTTAAATCTGAAATGAAAATATGTATCATGGGGGTAGGTAATAAGGGAAATAAAAATTTTAAATCATAAATATTTCAATAGTTGGCAGACCTGCTGGAATGAACCAATTAGATGCATCTGAATGTTGTTTTTTCTCTGAACTCTTCACCCTGACGGAATGTTATACTTTTAGTATTATATTTTTATAGTAACTTATATCGTCTTGTTCTTTTCTTTGGCCGATAGGTCCCATGAGGGTCACCCACTTCGTGACCTCTCCCTTTGAAAAGTACAGGAAGGGATAGCAAGGTAGCCAAGGATTAAATATCTCTCCTGCCTTTACTTTAAGGGTTCTACCCAACATTCGCATAATTTTTTTTGTTCGTTTTAGGGGGTAACAAGTTAAATGAGGGTAATTCACATGGAGGCAACTCCCCTTTAATAGCATAGGAAGGGATTTAAAATGGGGGATGCGGAAGGGTAGAGGAAGGTAGCCAAGGGTTAACTAGGGCCCCCGGGCTATGGTTTAAAGATCCTACCCGGCACTTCGCCTAAAAGTGATGGCGGGAAAAGGGTTTGCTGTGGGGTCCCAGCTTTATCCTCGCCGTGCCTTGACCGGTTTAGGAGGCAGCTGGCCGACTATTCCAATAGGAATAGCGGACATCTCTTACCGTATGCCCAAGGTCTGCGACCCCAGAACATATCTCGTTAAACACGCATACAATTATCTGATGAATTGAAAGCCTATTGTTGCTGATATTGTATTTATTTTAACATCGTTCCTTAGACCAAGGCTTTTCTCGATTCCGAGGTCATTACTAATTCTCTAAAAGACGCCGACCTAATATTGGATCTGATATATTTTAATTTATGTGCAATGAGTTCGTTCAACACAAAGAACCTCAAACTTTTGAATAATTTTGGAGTTAACAATTTCCTCCTGTCATAAAATCACAAAGCTAAGATCCTATAAATATAAGTTCTGTTATTTTTCAAGTTTCTATGACAAAATATTCCTGTTTATATAATTTATTACTCATATCGTGAAAAAGTTTTATAATTTATTGTCAGATCTGTTCCATTCTCTCCCCCTGCATTTTCTATTTTATTTTTAAATTCGCTCTTGACCAAATCTCTAAACCATATTATCAGGCTAACAGACACTGTTAATTAAACAAAAATATATATTAAGAATATATTTGTTGTTCATATTAAAATCGACCATTGCTCTGCTTTCATGTTACATCTTCTGCAATAATTCGTTCTAATTGTCGAATTTCTTGGCACGTACAGTTATTAAATTACTTTTTCATAGTGTTAATAAAAATAAAGGGAAAAGGAATATTACAACGGGCACTAAATTTAAGAGTTGAAATGATTATAAAATTTAATGCAAAGATTGACCTAAATTATTTCCGACCTTAATTTTATATGACAACTTATAACTATATCGTCATTTATTGAAATATAAAATAAATACAATAATCCCAGTCTCCTGAAGATTTACGTACCTTATTACAATTTCTTTCCCCACCCTTCACCCATCCCAATTTCTATTATAATTTACTTGTAATTTTTTCTCTACTTTTTATTTGATCTTATTGTATTTAATTTGCTCTAATTCATTCCTTTGTCTCTCCAGGACATCTGCAGTAGTTCTCAGACAACCATCGTTCTGTTTCATAATTTTCTTCAAAAGTATTTTCTATTTAGTTTTTTAGTTATTTAGATTTTATTACTTCTAAAACGCAAGTTTTTTTATAAATAATTTATTTTTTTAAAAATACTTTCACAACCTATATACAATTCAAATGTATAATTAAGCCCCTATAAGTTCTAAATTAACCATTTTGAAATGTTTTAGTTGGAAGTTATTTTCACAGCGTCACATGCCATCATGTGGTTGTTTTACAAATACTTCATAAATGATGTTATCTTAACATGTTGAGATAGTTAACAATGTATTCGATAATTATATTAATCGCATACTTATGTACAGATTTTATGTAAAGTAAATTTATAATATTAATTACTATATAATTCTTTGATAACAAACATAAGGTTAGATTATCAAATGTCTTTATCGGTAAATCTCATCTCACTTTGGTAAAAAATGTATGTTCTTGGAATCAATCTGAACCAAAGCCAAGTACATACACATTCATAATTTGCGTAAGAAGTGTATGATTTACTTCCACAAAAATGGGAATACATACTTTGGAGAATTATAATTTTTAAGAATCATATTAAGTACGACGACGAGTAAAGCGGAAAAGAGATAATTGATGTTCCATTCAGAGGATAGTAAATTATTATTACAAACTTAGTTCAGACAAACAAATTAAAAATTGACCAATAATGAAATCGCATTATGATAATTCATAATAAAAAAAGGAGGATATTGAAAAATGAAAAAAATCTTATTTTTCGTTGTCCCATATTAAAATTAGAATTTTCATATATTCCGTTCCATTAAAATGCTGGACCTAAATATTTTAGTATAATTTGAAAACACGTGACAGTTTTGATATTAAGTTCATGGTGATAATAATAATACAATTTAGTCAACATGAGACACTGTTGTCTCTTCTCATTATTTTACGTATGATAAACCTATTCATTAAATCAGCGCTGATTTGAACATTCCGTACTTAAGTGATTTCGTGAAGGATTAACCCAAAAAACTCGTTCAACTAGTATACAGTATGTGATCATATCTACAAGTTGATTATTTCAGAGAAAAATAATTATGGACGTATCACTCAATTTGCAGGGTGATCCCGTAATGAGCGACAAGTTATTCTTTGATTCTATGTCCAAATGATTCGTTCTCGAAACTTTATTAAATTTGTAACACGTAAATAAAAATTTAAATAATGTAATTTAAATTCATTCATAGTATTTTATTTGGCTTATACAAGAATTTATATTTGTATGCACACGGATCGCGTCTTGGAGTAACGTGTCGCACTCGGCCCGTAGAAGAACAGGACTGGAGAACGTTCTCACCTCGCCTCTTATAGACAATCCCCACTCTCGGTGTCTCGCTATAGAATGTCGGTCACTCTCATTAGGTCATGAATCTAATTTCAGAGCGCGACTCGCAGATATGAGACGTGTGGAGCAACTCGTTTGCGCAGAAAGTCTGCTGATGCAACGTTGCCTCCTGATCGTATCTTAACAACCTGCCGAATCCGTTCAATTTTGAAGAAAAGTGGTGCCTGGTGCGATCTTTGACGGAGAGTGCAATGCAGTAAGACGGACTAATTCGACCAGAAAACCATTACATAACATGTTATTTCTAGCGCTTGTACGTAGTAAGGCGGACATCGTACAATAGTCTCATCGCCAGTCACGTTCGCCTCGTAATGTTCTTTTATTTAGCGGATGTTCCGATTACTTCATAGACCAATTTTCAATGTTTTTATTTATAACAAAATAATATGTCTTTTTAAAATAATTTATTCTAATATAAACAGCCACCGCTAAATAAAAAAAATAGAAATTCCTGCCCCACGTTGGGCACCAATTTATGGTTTTTTATTTAGTGACAGTTATTAATACTTCTAAGACCCACAATTTGAACTCAATATTTGGAAACTATTTATTATAAAGTAACTTATATCATTTCATTCTAAATAAAACTTTGAAATTTGTCTTAAAATTCTGGGTCTTTTATGGATTACTAACCGCCACGAATCAAAAACACTGTCAGCTGCTTAATCTTAATTTAAAGAACAAAAAGACGAAATAATTTTAATAATCTGGCAAATTTGCTTAAGGCAGAGTTTTACTAATTAAACGTAGTATTATCACGAGTCCCATAAAATATTAAATTCGACTAACACAATTCTAAATCATTGCTTCTTTACAGCTCATCGAGTTTCAAACATTATTTATTGGCCAAATTATGACTTGGAAGTTCTAGTTTCAAATATAATCCTAAACATATCACTGAATTAAAAAATTACAAAGCATTACATTCTGATCAATAATTTTTATTTATTATGAATGTCCATATTACTTAGTAGTATTCGCATACGACGTGTAATTCTAATTAGAATAATGGATCATTAAAAATATTTGTATTTTGCTAGTAATATTTTTTTCTTAAAGTTGTTATAAATTAGTGATTCAGTAAATTTTATCGTTCGATAATCAAACATTGTGACGATATCGATCAACTTCGCTGAGACTTCTCTGCCATTTAGAACCTTAAAAACACTATTTTTTACATCTTAGCGTTTGTTGAGTCATTAAGTTCCCCCTCCCCTATTTGTGGCTATGAAAATGACAGTGTGGGAACATCAGATAGATGATTACGACGAAAATTCCTAGTTGCACTTGATTCCGTATACATCAAAGTATTAAATTTTGTTTTAGTCTATCAGACGAATATTTCAAGGTAAATACGAATGGCTTACAAAGCAAAACATAGTAATTTTATAGGAATGCAAATAAATCTAACTGTAACGGTACATAATACTACAGTCCAGTCCACCAAGCATTTATCACAATGTGACACATCTGTGGAAAGCGTGGTAACACGAAAATTGGAAAGCGACAAACACGGATAATTTCTATTTACATCCACCATGTCTCATTGGACACTTTGTGCGTGTAGGACTCGCGTTTTACGTTCTGTGTGACCCAATTACCTCTACACCCTTAAAATTCTTATACATAAAATTTATTTATCTTTTCTTGTTATATAAAATATTCATTAATCACATGTTGTTTGACCTTATAAATAAATCAATGTGTAGTTTATATCGTACCTAATTTTCTTAGTGTTAAAAATTGTATGAGCTGCATAATAGTAATTCGTTTGAATTGAGCGAAATTCTAATTAGATGACGAAATTACCGTCTACATGTATTTGTTAATTTAGTGTATATGTACAAGTGTAGGCATCTCGGCCGTTTTTGAGAGGTGTATGTCTTGGGGTCGCAGACAGTAAGAGTTGTCCTCTATTCCTATTGGAATAGTCGGACAGCTGCCTCCTAAACTTGTCAAAGCACGGCGAGGGAAAATCTGCAATCCTACATCAAACCCCTCTCCCACCATCGGAAGGGTGTGGGACAAGTACGAAATACCCGATATACCTGATGCAGGTTTTTCTAGGGTTTTTCCTGTATCACTTTTAGGCGAATTGCCGGGTAGGATCCTTAAACTATACCCCGTGGGCCCTAGTTAACGTTTGGCTACTTTTCTCTACATTTCCTCAACCTCTGTTCAGTCCCTTTCGTATACTATCAGAGGGGAGTTGCCGCTGTGTGTATATAGTCTGTCTAAACTTTGTTATTTTTCTTCTTCCGACGTTGCTCAGGTTGTCAGAATGAAACTCAGCGACATCTATAACATCCGATTTCCGATTTGTCTCCAATCTCAGTTTTATTAACTTTATTTCTATGTAACGCCCCTCCACACCCCATACAATTATTCTACGCAAAAATTGGCCATTTAAAATGTTAGAAAAGTTCCACTCCCGTCTACCTTCTGCCCTGGGAGGTAAATGGCAAGTTGAATGACGTAAATCAACTCAGCGACATCCATAATCCTGGATTTGACTCCAATCTAGGGTGTTTTCTCGTTATTTTCTTGTAACGCCCCTACAGCCCTACTCCTAAGGGTTCTCTACTCCTATACGGGAAATAGTTGAAATTATACACAGAAAACATCTGTCGATGTCCTATAAATATTTACCCGACGCAAATTTCCACCTCCGTCAACCCCCTCTCCAATAGATGGTAGACGTGTCTTACCCCCACACTGTTTGTTTCATTGTGATATGATAAAAGATTCCTGTTTACCGAATGAGTGAGACAATTTATTACTCATACCGTGAAAAAGTTTTATAATTAAACCATAGCCTAGGAATCCTAGTTAACCCTTTCCGCATCCCCCCTTTCACTCCCTTTCCTATGCTATAAGAGGGGAGTTGCCACGACGTGGATTACCCTATACATAGCCTGTCTACTCCTTCTTTCTTCCTATATTTATATTCTTGTAATTTAAATTTTTAATTCAAAACCTTCTGATCGATTCAGCTGCGTAAAGATAAAGGTAATTGAATTTAAGTCGTAATATATAAACATTCTTTTCCATTCTTTTATTTAATAAGTTATAAGCGTTTAAGTTTAAAAGTAGGACTTGACAACAGGAGCGGCCAGACCAGCGTAGCCGACTGCGGGGGTGGCGTATCTAACGGCAGGAGTGGCATATCCAACAGCAGGGGCGGCAGCCAAGACACGAGCAGTCTGGGAGACTCTGTAAGTGTTAGCCACAGAGGAAGCAGCTGGAACGGCGTGGGCGGCGTAAGAAACGGGGGCGGCGGCCATTGCGGGAGCGGCGTAAGCAACAGGAGCAGCAGCCACAGCGGGAGCTGCGTCGTAAGCTACGGGGGCGGCACCCAACACACGAGCGGTCTGGCTGATCCTGTAGGTGTTCGCAACGGATGACGCGGCGGGAACGGCAGCCACGGCAGGGGCGGCGACGGCCACTGGGGCGACAGCGTAACCCAAAGGGGCTCCAAGGAGACCAGACGACGCGGCGGCGACGAGGGCGAAGAAAAGGACCTGAAAATAAGTCTAGTTAAGTCTCCATTTAAACAAGAACAACGACGTTTTTTCCACTCAGCGCCACTCACCAGCTTGTACATTTTTGGTTGTGTTCGGTCAATAAATCGAATTCATGTTGTAATGTGCACCTCCTTGGTTTTTTACGAGTAGATGGCGGTCAAGGTTACCTCCGCCCGCCCCCGTGCCTTTAAAATCTGGTATCGCGTATCACGTTCAGAACTTCGTGACCCTGTCCTGTCTATGTCAACAATGACCTACCCTGTCACAACTATGATCTGACAATTCTTCACCGTGATCTTTTCTGTGACACCGAGGTGTTGCGCTGGCTTGACTTAATTGGGTCACAGTAAGCACTTTTTATCTCATGGACATTTATGTTATAATAATAATATAAGCAATTTGGCAACAATATTCTACAAAAACTAATTGCTTTCGAATACATTTTTTAAAATGTATTCATTTATTTATACAATCATCTGTTCTAAAGGAATATTAGCGAAATAATCATAAATCATATCATTTAATTGATGTATTCCGGCATAACAATTAATGATAAAAAATAGTTCAAGCAATATTTATTTCTTCCACAATTCAAACTTCATTTGAATGTCACATAATCTTAAGTATAGTATATTATTCGTTTATAATATAGATACAATCACTACAATTTTTTTCTTCTTCAGTTATATGATTCAATTACTAATTACATAATACTTTATTTATACGCCAGTGTTTAACAGTCAGAGATATTTAATAGACCGATAACATTTTTATAATTCAAAAAAATTCTTAAAGATAATATCTATCATTAACAACAACAACAACTTTTCACTACGTATTTATAGCCTCATCAGTGTGTCTGGCTGAAAGAAATGTAGTTTCTTCAGTCTGGCTATTAATATTACCAGTTATATAAATGATACTTTGCTACGATAATCTTCCATGATTTTTCTACCACATATATAATACATATATTTTTAATCATAGAATTGTCTTTCTATTATAACCTCTATATTCTTCTCCTTTTTTCAAAACTTTTCAGAATCTATGTGTATGTTGCTAAATGGGGCACAAAACCAACACGTTTTCTAGTAGGAATGGTTCTAAAACTCCATCGATTGTCAATATTATCTAATTGTCTGTCAATTAAGCAATAATCTCAATTTCAAAAAGATATCGGGAATTTCTTTCCCGTCTTAAAACAAACAAATTTTTGCTTTCATAAAATCCGGTACACCAGATAGTTTTCGAAATAATTTCTACTATCAATATTAAAATTTGAAAGTTGTAGATTTAAATTAGTTGGCAAACAGAAAAATTAAAAATAAAGTTGCTATCATTACATTACTTGTAGTACACAAGTATCCTTGTAATCTGAATGTGCTGTTCCCTAATAATTTATATAACACAAAAACCGCAGATATTCAAGTGGATTCTTTTTTACCTACGTTAAACTAAATCACAGAATATCACGATAATGCCAAAAGTATACTGTAATACTTTCTTAATGCGACTAAAGTAATGAAAATAAAATGTATAGTAACAAAGTATAAAATATAATAATTACGTGAAATAGCCAAATACTGAAAAAATAAGTGATTATATAAAGACCACAAAAATTTTCTTGGATCATTTTTACTTTCGCCAGGTGATTGGAAAAAACACGAGAGCCAGTAGCGACACAACCGCTCAATTACAGTTGACAGACTCAAAGGCTTTTGACTATTTCTTCAAAATACATACTTATTTTGTTTATATTTGTCTATTCAACCAAATTAAAACTTACTTTTATGTAATAATTTTTTTAATAAACTCAATTTGTATCTAAGTGTCTTCTGTGGGCCTTTCGGTGTAAACAAAATTATGATTGTCAATGTATAAGTAAAAAAATATATCATGACAGTTGTTTACTTCGCAAGTAATTCGCCGAACTCAGTAATATTTTGCCCGTGTTGTCAAGCGTGGTCTCCGGTCACCGGTGGCGCGCAGAAACGACAGGGAACAACCACAAACTAATAAATATAAATAAAATTTCTTAAAGCGTCTTAATAAGATGCCTAATAGTTAAACTAGATTAACAAAATATATTTTTCAAATTATTTTATTTATAGTCGCATCATCTACTGAGGTCATTAGTGACTTTAACTATCTTTGTTTGGTATCTAAGGAGTGCTTTTTATAATTACACACGTTCATAAAATGATCATCTAGGAGTGTTGTACCATTTTTCTTACAAGCCTCAAAAACCTAATTCCAGGTCATGAAAACTCAAGATATTATTAAACTACAGCTTGAAGTACAGATCCATAGCGGAACAGGTTAACTGAAACTGTAATTGTTTAAAGAAATATAATTGTAGTGCATGACTAGTGTGTTAATCGTGTATCGAGATAAGTATGGAATCGCTATCTGTTACGAGAACTTGAACTAAAAAAAATCTCTGAACGTGAATATTTAGCCCCTATAAAAAATAAATGCGTGTTGCGATAGTAATGCTGAAAATTTTTTTGAACCTGTATTTTGATTCGTTGGAAGTAGTAGGCAGAGTAGATAGATTGATTTGTTCTCCGTTAGCCCTCTTATGAGTAAATAGAATATTACAAGAGTAATTTCATAAGTAATAAAAATTTTAGGACATCACGCATATATTATAAGAGTAACTACAACACAAATTAAACTATTTAAATGCTAGCTAATAAAATGATCACATGCACCAGGCATATTTTACTTGGCACACCACTATAAATATTAAGGTAGCACTGTCACAATACTAAATTAATTCCTGATATTCATTTCCTGTCGACAGTTACGAAGGTATTTCGTAAATGACTTTTTCCTAAAAGTGGAACACAGAGACAGGAAAGAAGGAATAAAAATGGAAAACAATACAGACTATTTATTATACATTAACCTAGGAAGCACATATTCAGCAATTATTTACACACGATAATTCAGCAGAAAATCATCTGTTTTAAAATAAGAGAATGTAAAAGACTTTCGGAACACTCACAAAACCAAGTCGACAATAGTCATTCGTCGACTTCTTGATGCACTTCTCGTAGTTTGGAGTTTAAACTACTTTTTAAATCTTGCTGCATTTACTGTACTAATTTTCAATTGAAGTACAAGCTGTACATCTACACAATTGCATTACTTTCCATGTCCAAAGGAGTGCGTAAAACAATATAAATGTTTGCTTATCTATATGCTTTAAAAATAATATATGGTTCAACTTGAATATTAAAATATTGTTTTTTATCTTATATAACAGGTATCTTGGCCTTCATTCTTCCCTTAATTAAAGTTGCGCTTTCGAGAAATCTCCGATTGAGGATGCAAAACCTGGCACGATGTTTCGGACGAAATCCAGTTTCCGCATCTGCCTCGCTTCTTCTGCCAAGACCACGTACTTAGCCATTCGTTTTAGGTAAACCTCATGCGCTGTGTCACGTACGGCCTCGTTTTAGTGTACACCTTTGATTGCATTAAAAATTTATGTTGAGATAATAAACGCATCCTTATAAATAAAATTATATCAGAAAACTAAATGAACGACCAATTCAAACAGTCACAAAATTAAATTTATTTACTAAAAACTGAAAATGTGTTAAAACTTTAAAATATTCCGCCAGTAGATTGCGAAAAATTTTGTCATAATCATTTGTAAAAAAATTATGAAGCACTTACAATTTTTATGTTATATACGAAATGGATCTAGCAACGATTTTCCGACAATAAATTATGCTTCTCATGAAAAATTACGTCTTACTTGATTATGATATACTAAGTATAAAGAATTTCTTATCATTTCAAGTGAACTAAAAACATATCCCGACATCTTTCAATCAGTTTCCGTTCTAAAATTTCTGTATTTTAATTTAGTTACACTCTATAAAAAAAACTTAGCAACGCTGCTTTATGATTTAATTTCTTTCTAATAATGTAAATTTTTATCTCTAAAATAATTCCGACGAGTTATGTTTCTTAATCTTATTTTGTTATATTCGAATAATAAAATCATAAATTTAACGAAACAATATCAATCCGGCAATTTTATATTTCAGTGACGTTTCAATTACGTCATATACTACAAAGAAGTCGATAACACAAATATGTTAAATTCAGTCCGTATGTCCATTCACTTCAGTTACACTTTATTTATGACTGTATTTATTAAAATTGAATGTTATATCCGAGTAAATATTCTCAATCATTGTGATATTTGCTCTGAGCAAATATGTACGTAATAGATATTTTATTATGCATATTTCCGATGTATATTAGATTTTGAATAACTGTACACACACACAATTAGCACGAGGTAAACTGACAAAGGGAAATATTGTCAGAATATCATAAGTTCGAAGTATAAAAGCGAATTTTATTGCTGAATTCAACCAAAATGATATAATGCATTAATTTAAACATTCAATAACAACGTTACTTAGCGCAGAATAATAAACTTCCGATGTTGATATAGAATTTAAATTAATAAAACTTCTAAGGGTTTCGACTATTGAAAACGCATACCATCGAATATTTTATTAATTATTCCTTGGAATTGAAAGTGAATTTTCTATTTCCAACTATGTTTGCCTTTCTTTCCCTTGGTGCAAAGCATTGCCACTCATTTAATAAAAAAAAATAGTAATTGCTTATTAAAAATCCTAATTGTCGTTAGTATTGTAAAACATCGCCGAAGCCATTTGGTTCAAGCATTCGTAATTCCGGGACAAATCTATACAAAAGTCTTCCGGAGAAATAAAAACTTTAACTATACAAAATTATTTATAAATAGTTGTAAATATTTTTGTTAATTAATGTAGCATATTAATTGCTGAACGAGTTCGTATATAGGAAGTACAGATTAGATCCTCTTTAATAAAACAATTTTCTGGTATCCTTTCAAGTCCTGATATTATTTTATAATTATAATCTTCCACAATTCAACTTCCTACTTATTTTCTGTTCCATGTTTGACGGGAATCGAAGTACGATTTGCTGTTAGAAACTTCGCCAAATGAAATATGAAGATTAATATAATATTTAATTTCTGTTATAATTTCTGTCAAATAAGTATAATATAATATAAATTATCTAATTTTTTTGTAAGGTACAATGTTTTATTTGGAAGTTTTCAATTGTAATATTTTTTTCCTTTCTTGTAATCTTATATTATGACGCATCCTATTTCCTCGGCCGAGAACTAATGGAACGGATAATAAATCTAAATCTATAATGAAACAGCTATAATTAACTATCAGATACGTTCCATTTAATCCATTGAAATATAGAATAAATAATAATTTTTATCGTATAGGAAATAAATGAAAGCATTGTTCGTCAATAATTATATTTACACAATTACTAATTATCTTTCAAGTACATCTAAGTGTGAAACCTAGGAAAATGCATCTAATAGGATTGAATTAAGTTTCACAAAGCTAGATAATAAAAATGTTATTAGTTAAGATAAATAGATCACAATGAAAAATTAATTTCTAAATGAAAACCGACCACCATTTTATTGTCTTTCCAGACTAAAGATTAATACGACATAATTCATAAATTAACTAATTAAATTACAAATAATATACTATGTATGTATTCATTTACCAATTATCCAAGTGTTTCATAGTTATTAAAAGCGCATAATTTGGTTGTTACCGGATATTTCTGAGTATGTTGAGTCTAATCAAATTATTCATTTTTGGAATACAATCTCACAAACAATAATATGTTTATGACCGTAATTCAAATCACTTTATTTATGTTTTCCATAAATCGTGATTTTAAACCTCAGATTGAAAAATCTACTTAATCTCTCTGTGTTAAAATGTATTATATATAAATGTATTATATTTACAGTATTATACAGCAACAATGTAAAATTTAGTTAACTCAAAAAACCTATTTTGACACATTGTGCTGTCAGGATGAAATATATCCCTTTATACTGATCCTCTAAATAGAATCTTCGAATTTTAGCGGAAACGTCTTCGTGGTTATTAATATGTTCTCTTATCTCCTCCACGTTAATGACGATTTTCGCACTATGTCCCAGATCTGTTCATAAGTCAATTATTGTATTTATTAATCTTAATTATTTTAACTGTTGAGGAAAAATAATCAGTGATGATAAATAGATTTATTTCCTACACGTAATGCGTTTCTATCTTCGATGAAGTTATTTTCTGGTAACATATACATATATTATAAAATTTTAAACAGTAAATTAATAAAAATTGTTTCAAATAAAATTGTTAGCATATGTAAATTGTCACATCATGTACCAATTGTATTATTCAGTAAAGCCACAAGTATGTTGAGATGTATACTAGCAGGGGAACTGGTAATCACCACAATCTGTCCAGTCGTAACGGACGGTATAACAGCGTTCGGAAATATCACACTTCAATAGGTTAATATGATTTGCATAAGAAAGAAGCATTGAGAGCCTCCGCGCCGGACACCTGTATTCTGCAATAGTATGTTTGGCAGCACGAGGCGGGCGTGGCCTACCTTGACCGCTATATATTCATATATAAAGACTCGGCAGGGATCAGCACACACATTCGATCCACCATGTACAAGCTCGTAAGTATCACCATGCTTTACAGTTCTGAAGGATCTTCAAGTTCACTTAAGATCACCTAAAAAACTATATCACAATTGCAGGTTGTCTTATTCGCCCTCGTCGCCGCCGCTTCGGCTGGTCTTCTTGGAGCCCCTGTGGGCTACGCCGCTGCCCCCCTGGCCTACGCCGCCCCCGCTGTGGCCGCCGTGCCCGCCGCCTCCAGCGTGGCTAACACCTACAGAATCAGCCAGACTGCCCGTGTTCTTGGAGCCGCCCCCGCTGTCGCCGCTTACGCTGCTCCTGCCGTAGCCGCATATGCTGCTCCCGCCGTCGCCGCTGCCCCCGTAGCCTACGCCGCCCCCGCTGTGGCTGCCGTGCCCGCCGCCTCCTCCGTGGCTAACACCTACAGAATCAGCCAGACTGCCCGTGTTCTTGGTGCCGCCCCCGCTGTCGCCGCTTACGCTGCTCCTGCCGTAGCCGCTTACGCTGCTCCTGCCGTCGCCGCTGCCCCCGTGGCCTACGCCGCCCACGCTGTTGCCGCCGTCCCAGCCGCATCCTCCGTAGCTAACACCTACAGAGTCTCCCAGACCGCCCGTGTCCTGGCTGCCGCCCCAGCCGTCGGTTATGCCGCCCCAGCCATCGGTTATGCCGCTCCTGCCTATGGTTACGCTGGTCTGGCTTCTCCCGTCGTCAAGTCCTACCTGTAAACTATTTTTAAAATAATTTATTAAATGAAAATCGATTGAATAACTTGTTTTATTACCTTCCTACATTCACCTATACAAAAACATACTTTATTATATTCTATTCGTACTATGTACAACCGGTGGATATTTATTAGATATTAGGTATCATGTTAGATGGCAGATTCTGGATTTGAAGAAGCACGTATGAATGATCTTGACCTGTCCTCGTTTAACCTATGTAGTTTTACGGGCTATGGGTACATTTCCACGTGGAAATAATGTTTATTAAAAACAATTTAAAAATATCCCAGTCTCTTTTTGATGCGAGGTAATGACGCTGACCTTCCAAGGTCGGCGTTACAAATTCATTTATGCGTTATCAACTAATAAAAATACCGGAAGTTCTAATTTTAGAAGGAATTATATTTATAACCAGATGTATTTTGACACTTATTGTCCAAAGACAACTACGAAATAAGTAGACTTAACCAACGAGCACGTATTTGAGAATAACTTAACGTAATCCGGCGTAGGAAACCAAATCTTGAACTTCAACTTCACGAATCTCTAAAGAAGAAGACAATGTACCTCGATGCCACGGGAATGATGAAATATTTTCTCAAATACATAAGCTATTCATCCCCACTCAGTTAACGTCAGGAAGGTGAAAAACCGACAGATCAGGCGAATATGTGAAAGACACTGAGAAAAAAAACTTTTTATTGCAAGCCTGCATTGAAAGCAGTGAAAACAGTTGGTTACGCCACGGTGAGCAGAGTTTGAGCGTTTGCCATCTAATCCTGGGTGGAGCAAAGGAGTCTGATGTAACGAATTCTTGGAATGCGACTGCGGCAACTGTGAACAAACTGATTACGAGGAAAACAGAGCAACAGTTGTCACGTTCTCAGATCAGCCACCAGTGATACGTAATAGGATCGTTTCAAACTATAAGTAAAATACATATCAAATTGATGCTTGTTTAAATATTTTTATCGCATTATGAATTTATGTAATATAATTTGAAATTAACTTATTTGCATAATTAGCATTATATACGTAAATAACAATAGCGTTCACACCAATTGCAAATATTTACTTTCGTGTATAAAAGTTTGAAGAACTCTCGAACACATGAAACTACTACCAAATATAGTTAACAAATAAATGTTCACATATACAGGTTTATGGATGTATCCTGACGTAAAAAAATTCAAAATTAAATGACTGTCAGTAACATTAAAAACCCGCAGAATGCACGAATGAAGAATGAAGCCGTTCTCAGAATCCTGTTTTAGTTAAAAATCGTTGATAAAAAATTTATATAGAAACAACATAATTCGTAACGGAGTCAAAGTAAAAATGTATCAGATCCATTTCCTTTTTCCATGTTCTAAATAATTATGCCATACAGAAGTATGGCCTTTGATGAGGATATTCAGACTGAATTTTTTTTTAGACCTTGAACTTTACTACTTCATGAATCTATTAAGTCTGTTGGTGATTATTTAATAAATGGCTATATTCCATATGAAAAATATGCGGACGTGAATTAATAATAAACTGTAGGTATGAACGACATTCCCTTATGTTTAAGCGTAAATTTCGGTAGGGAACTAAATTGATTATAGAAGGCGATTATTGCAATAGTTGATTAAAACTAAAGTTTAATAATTCTGACAGTTGAAATATGTCGAGCCCAAAGAAACAATTAAGAGCGTTACTGAGTCTGCATTAGTGTTTGGTGCTTATTGGTTTCTGAATAACTAAGGTTCTTGTATAACAACGACAACATCATCATGTGCTTATTGACGTTGACCATGAACATATTTTTCATCTCATACAACCTAAACAACTTGTACGAAAATATTAATAAAGAAAGTAAACTAAGCCATAAATGTACTCGTAAATGAATTTAATTATTAAGGATCACTTTGACAAAAATTCACCACTGTACACAAGCGAATATTTAGAAAAAACTTATTTTAAAAGCAACATTAAACGTTATGTTACATATAACTTTGAAATTAAAAGATTTATTCACTTTTTTGTGTTGAATGTATTAAGAGCAGCAGATACTTTAAAACTGAAGAAAGTGATATAACAAATTAAGCAAAGATATAATCAGAACACAAAGAAAATTTGGATGGATGTTACTACATTTGATATAATGCGGTACTGTCGTTAAGAGACTAATGTAAAGAAGACTGCTCCTAAAACTTTTAAATGAACGATTTGCTCCATAAGATTGGGCCAACAGTTTATTCATGTACAGTAAATATTCAAAACTCCGATATTTTAATGTACTATATATTCTTATAATATTATTATTTAATATTAACATGACACAATATGGTGTTTCATCTACACAGATATTCATTGTCTACAAGCGAAAGTAGCTTAAGTATACCAATACTAAGTCGTTAAGTTAAAATAAAAATTTCTATCATATAAATAATTATGTTTACTGATAGTATTGAATACAAACATTTAGTGTTATTAAGCTTCTACGTAATCCACAAATCTTTTGGTTGGATTTAATATTAGAATATAAGAAATAAATACATTTTAATAATCCCTTTTATTGAGTTAATATGATTAGTTTCATTTTATTAAATGTCAATGCAAACTTCTAGTTCTTGTTTTTTTGATTAATCAATGCTATATTACTAATTTTTAATTGAAATTATAAAATTTCTCTAAACTTTCAGCAGATAAATATTTGACTTCTGTTACATTTCAATCAGTTATATAGAAATTAAATGCAGTAAAAATAACCCTGTTTAATGTTTAACCATAAAATTTTAGCTAGTATTATACACTGTCACTCGATATCAACATGAACTGTGCTCGAACAAGTTTCCATTAATAAAATAATAATTCATTGCTAAAACAGAGATAATGAGATAAATCTTTACACAAGGATCAATATAGAAAATAATTTTGCATTCACACCTTAATATTTCATGTTGGTAACTTGTTGACTGCTTGACCATTCCTCGCTAATATATAATTGTTGTGGCCTATGGGCTCTACTAAATTATAGATCCACTTATGCCTTTGTGTTCAGATTATCATGAAAAATATCTGATTCCTTTCTTTTCCCAGATGTAGGCGTAAGAGAACATGTTTCCAATGTTATTTCTTCTATTAATTCTTCTTAACGAATAGTCTCATATCTCGTTATCTCACAAACTTTTTTTATATTACAAAATAATATCTATCAATTCCTTCCTCCACATCGTTGAATAACTTCTAACCTAAAAATAATATATAATGAGGGATAACAATGTTTAGCATCTATATTTAAATATTCCGTATGGAATCACAACCGATGAAGTAAATTATCACACGATGCGCCAAATTTAATATCATGAATGATGAAAATCAGCTATAAAATTATCCCTCTCATTTTCAATAAGAAAAACATGTTTTAGAGTATGAGCATTTCTTCAATTCGAAATATATATGAACTCTCCGTAGAAATTGAAGACAATGTGAAATTCACTCGTGCTGATTGGGTTGCGTACATTCAGGCGCTAAACAAACATGTGCCTTAATGTACCTAATTTCACATACAAGCTACACAAATACTCATAAAACAATTCATTTTATAGAAATTAATATCTTTCAGTTGTCCTTGTATACATATAAATCCCAGAATTAATTCTCGTATGTGATAAACGCATTTAATTTATTTATTCAGTTTTCATAGTCGCCTAAACAACTCATATTAATACCGAAAATTGGAGTTACATTAAAAATCATATCGACGGTTAAACGAATTTTCATTTCTGTGAAAAAATATCCTTGAATTTACTAGTTCAATTTGTGACACGTCGATTTTATAGTTCATCTGAAAATTCTTGAACAAAGGGTTATGTATATCTAAAAAGTGATTTTTTTATAAACGCCATGTACGATTTCTAAGAAATAATATCTGTTTATTATTATTGTGTCAAAAAATTTAATTTTGATTCAGATAAGCTAAGTAGTGTCCTGCAGTTTCTTCCGGCATTTATTTGTAGTAGCTATTAATTTTGTCATAGATATCTACTTAAACGCTAATGTTTCAAATTTTTAAAGTAACGAATGGAGCATATTGCTTATAAAACTAAGAAAACCAATAAACAAAAACACTCAGTTGTTCGTGGCTAAATCGTTAATTCCTGACATAATGTTTCTGCTGAACAAGTCAATTCGAATTGAAATCACGAATCGAATTTTTTTTATTAGAGAACAGAATATTTTTTTACCAAACTTACTAAGTTTAAATGACGCATGTTATTATTCATACCCATTTTTAATCCACATTTCAAAACTTTTATCTCAAATTTTCTTCATAATATATATCTTTCATCAAACTAGTCCATGGCACTGTTCTAGTGCACCCATTCCACCATACAAATTGTTGTTCTCTTAGTCATCTATAACACTGTATTCTGAAGTTGATATCTCTCTCTTTAATTGTTTATCTATTACCGTCAGCTGTTAATATTTTTAACATACTCGTGTTTAATATACAGACACACAAAATATATTTCCTCCAACTATTTGTAGGTCCTGAACACTGCAAATTATAAATAACAAGTAACTAACATTTTCAATTATTACTTTGGCTTCTTTGCTCTTTATTCCAACAGTTTCCAAAAAAACTAGTTCTTTCTTGCTCATAAGTATTTCGTATATTTATTCACCGTTGGTGATTATACCTCTTATATATTTAATTATAATTGTTCTTTAATAAACATATACAGGTTTCTGCTCTACCTGAAATGCTGATGAACATATTTAATATATTAGTACTATTATTCACTAGAATTCTAGGCATAATTAACACCAGGGAATGAGTACGGAATACTGAAACAAATTGTAGTAAATCTTGGAACGAACACTTGATAATGACATGTAAATCTTAAAAAAGCATATTTTCCTAATACATTAAAATATTTTCAGAACATTAATAACCATAATTTTTCTCTACCGAAAATTTATAGAATATTTTAAAAATAAAAAATATATATTCACAAAAATTAGAACATAATTTCCAGAATATTAACTTTTTAACGATCTGTAATTAGGTTTTGGTATGAACAATATACAAACGCCACATATTTTCAATATAGAAAATTGACGGACATACAATGGACTTTTCTAAAATTGCATTGTCTCTGATAGTGAAACATTCATAATGACTTTCGTCTCCTGCATATTCGTATCCAACAAAATATTATTCTACTCTAATAAATTGGAAAATATTACTTAAACGATAAATTATATAGAGAAATGTAAAAGAGTAAGAAAGAAGATTTTATAGGACATTATATTAAATCCCTATCCAAACCCAAGTCTCTTAAACAATATTAACAAATTAAGTATAAATTAAAAAATTGCAAAAGCATAAAATTCAAAGATATAAATATTAGATCCTTGATCTAAAACTAAAAAATGCCCAATATGTTCTGTCAGATAATTCATAATAGTTTTTAACTACTTGATGAGAAATGTCTTTAAAATAAACAATTAAACTGAATTTTAAATTAATCGTCTTGACACTTTTTTAATTATTTTTTGATAATTGGTTCAATTATATTGGAATATATATTTCTTTAATAACTGTTGGTTTAAATCTTCTGAAATAAATTGTACTAGAGTATAATTGCTATAAAACACATAATACATACAATAATATGTGGACGTAATGTCCAAAATATCTTTAAATATGTACAGATTGGATATTAATTTATTCTACCATATAAATTATGGGGAAAAAATCAGCTTCAAATATAAAAATTAACTCCCTATTACATTCTGTATAATTTTGTGATGCATTTAAATTTCCAGTTTATTTTAGAATATGCTAATGCATCGTGAATAAATAAATCACTGTCAACACGCGCGAGTGTTGGATACGTTATGGAACACACATGCGTTGGCTCGTAACAACTGTCACTGATTTGTTCATATTTTTAAGCATAAATTAATTTTCACAAATTTATTTATAGACTGTATAAGGATGATATGAGAAACGCGGAACCTAATTTCCCAGGTGATAGGTTAGACAAGGCTGCGGTCCGTGTTTTATGGTTTTTGTGCCGCCGTTTGGTGAAAGGAACATTGTGAAAGAACCTCAAGGTCGCTTCATTGATACCTTGCAGGCGGAATGAGAAAGAGATTGTACACAGAGACAAACCTACTCGGATTGGCTTAATTGTTTATTTAGACAGATCCCTCTTTGTGACGAGAAAGTGACCATTACTGGCGATACAAGTGTTATCATAACACACGAGGGCCGCTTGCCTCTGTATCCTTGGGAAAGGAGAGCACATTAGTCAATATTATGGGGACAGAGAGTGGGAAAAGTCCACGTTTTTTGAATTAAAGAGCAAAACCTGAAAAATAAGTGTTGGAATATACGATGGCCTAGAAATTAAGAGACCGGATACTACTTCTCATGAGCATTTCGAATAATAAAAGTAGTATGTAGTGTAAACTATTTTTAAATAATTAACTTATTCTTTTTTAATACTTCAATACATTAATTATTGTTTAAATTAGAAATTTTAAGAGTCAATACGAAATGATAATAATACGACGAAAATAACTACAGAGAGATTGGAATAGTATAAAATTTCAATCGCACTCAAATTCAAAATGCAATTATTCAGAAAGTAATTATAACACTCTTAAAGTCGACTTCCACACGGGACATCAGTAACACACTTTTTTTGTGTGTTATAAAAAAATATACCGGTCACTTATGAAAAAGGATATTTTAGGATGCAAACATTTTGAAAATATTTGGAAATGGTTTAGACGTTATAACTCCATATTTGTGAGCGTATTTTTTTCTTCTTGGCTACATTAAATTAATTTTTATTTCAAATAATGTAACAACTAAAATATTTTTTTCAATGTATTTATGAATATAATATTTTTTAAACATACCTAGTATAGCAATATTTATGTAAACGTATAGTAAGCAATTCTGTTTTTGCCGTAACTTGCTGATGGTTATCTAAAAACATTAACTGTTTTCAGCTGGAATAAATTTTAAATAAGACATAGAAGATATTTTTTGTCAGAAACCTTTTTAACAAGGATTATTTAAATAAATTGTAGTCTAACTTATGTATTTTTAACGATTCTGATATATTAGAATGCATAACGAAGACATGCTTCAGGTTGAAACGGTTTATTTGCATGTGTTGTCAACTATATTGAAGTTGACGTGTACAAAGAACCGAACCTCGGCCCGTCTCATAGAAGGTTGGCGTGAAAATTGCGGTCTCGCCTGGACCACTTCACTCTCCAACGACAACGGCGCACAAGGCTGACCATGACGCTCTCTACGGGTTACCAGAAGCGGCAAACATGACGTCACGGCTGTAACTATTGTTGCTAATATTGAAATATTTTATCTGAACAAATTTATCTTCAAAACTATTTCATAAGAAAGTTAAAAAAAACTCAAAAATATATTTGAGTTATATTTATATAAAATATATATTTTAATTAAATATATTTGAGTTATATTTAAACAAACTGTAAAATATGTATAAAAAGAGACTCGCACTACAAAATCATAAAATAATGAAAAGGGTTATTTACAAATAAAAGCATAAACTTAAATAGGATATTCGTAAAATTTTAGATAAACTCAAAAAGACAATTTTTGACATAAATTTTAATTAATTCATTTAAATTAATAACGCGAAATCAATTAAATTAATTCTCGTTTATGAATATTTTTTCCCCAAACGGTAATAAATGTGATCATCTTTATGAAGCTTATTATCGAAATAACAATATAATGATTCACAATTATTTTAAGTATATATAATATATATAGTTAACGAATTGAAAACCAATAGTTGTAACAAACTAGTGACGTAAATAAACAACAAAAAACGTTTTAACGTTCATATGAAATTATTTTCCAAATATATATCGAAATAATAATTAATAATCATGTAGACTAATTTTTCAGTTTTGTTTGTGTGTAGTATATTTTTTAAATAATATACCCCACGCAGTATGATTTAAATATAAATAATATTTCGAAAATAATTAGTTTTTTCACCGCAACTAAGCAATCTCTGATTAAACATGCGCGCTTCCAATTGTAAATAAAAATATTGCATTAAAAGAGTTAAAACATACTTTTACATTTTATCAAAAAAACGTAACTTTGTCACAAATTTTATTATGTACGTATTCAGTTATTAAACATAAATAAAATGCAGTTGTTAATCTATATAACGTATAGTGAATTGATAATTTATACCTCCGCTTAAATATTCTCGGTCTTAATAAGCCGTCAGGCTCGACCAATTTCATTTTATGTATCTAACACGTCATATACACGTTTAATTAGTAATTACAGTGCGACCCACAGATATGTTCTCTGTTGGGACGAAAATTCTGTAGCATAATTAATCTATACGATTTATAGACTGCACGGAATTATTAAACATTTTAAATACAAATCATCGAATATTTGTTATATTATTAATAATATATTAATATTAATAATAAAGATCTTTTAAAAAATAGATAACAATTTTATATACTTCAAGTTCGTTAATTTAACCTTCTTAAAGAGGATTCAGGGGAAAACATAATTTTGTAAATGTTATATAATTATAAGCGTAAATCGTGGATTATGTAAAGAAAAATAATTCACTTAAAATTTTTAATCCATGAGGAAATTATTATAAATTGAATAATATTCAATGAGGGTTTTTTCAGAACAAAAAATGTTAAGGAACAATTTTACATTATTTAAAAGAAAAATAATATGTCATTTGTAAATATGGTTTCTCGTTTATGATATTTTCTGGATGATATCGTACTGATTTATATTCGGATTAAGCTGTAAAATCGTTCAATTGTTTCTCCGTTTATATGTTACAATAATAAATAATGGTATTATTTAAACCGTAAGTAAAACAATCCTTATAAAATGACAGGGGAAGTATAAAATAGGTCATTTAGTGTGTATCTGTTGTTTAACATAGAATTATTATATTCAATTCTTAACACAATTCTCAGTCTCAATATTGTATTTATTTATTTCCCTTCAAAGCTTACAATCTTGGATATTTATTGACGTTTGACCCAGTCAGTAATGTTTCTTCACCTTTAACATGGCTATATGAGATTTTTCCAGCTCCAAGTAGTTCTGAGGAAGACGAAAGAAAAGTAAAATACTAGCTGTTACAGCCGCAAAGTTTTCGCTTTTGAATTTGCAGAATATTTTTTTTATTATGAAAATATGTCACACTCGATACGGAGGTATGTAAGACAAAAATAATGATCCGCAAACAAATCCACCTCTGAGTCTGATATCCGTCTCGGATGAATGGAAAATATTGTTTTCTACTCTACTGACTCAACGACAATGAAAGTAACTGTTTCGCGGGTACTTGACCCTGATTAATTAATTAGACACATTATAAGGTATCTGTAGCTCCGTATCGTTGATTCGCATCATTGGCTCTATTTCTCCCAAACCGATTTGCAGACACTTGATGGTAAAAGAAACGTTTAGTCGCAGCTTGCCACAGTTTATTAGATACGCCGATTTCGTTAAAGGTCTTGGGCATGCCCCATAAAGCAGTGACTAGTTTAGGCCAAGAGCGACCAACGTTACCACAACACCAACCCAATTTTTTATTTCACTTCCAAAAATCCTGTGCAACAAATCATCCGTCGGGAAACTATTAGTATCGAGCAAATTACAAAAGAATAATATTATTTTTCAAAACTACATAAAAATGGAGAACTTTTCAATATATTCAGCAAATTATAAATAATTATTACGTTTCACGCCTTCACAGCGTGTTCTTGATTCGTTTTCCAAATTCATTATTTTGCCTTAAATCCTATTTGATTGAAATTTTGGATCAAGTTTTAACGAAATTCTGCATTATTTAACATTTTATTTTATTTTTTTTCTCGCTAATGTATCTGCATATTATGTTTCTATGATTATTAAGGTACTGTTGAATTATATAATTTTTGCGATGTTTTCGTTAATGTTTATAATTTAATATTTACATTTATCTGATTTAATTGAATTTAAATCAATAAACTAGCCAAATTTATTATATTTTAATAAAATATAAAATTATAACATATTAGTAAAAGAAAAATTGGCACGACGTATTTATACTTTCTGGAACCTCTTCAGGTGAAAATATAAAAATTTTAATATATAAATATATTAACAGAAGAGTATTTTATAAAGATGATATTTATAAAACAATAACGTGAAAATGCACAAAGAAACTGTATGTCTTGCAAACTTTTATTTTACTAATATGTTTGAATTTTACTAAAATATAATTCTAAAATGAAAAAATTTACGTCTGATTGAAAATAATTAATAAGAGAGATAGCCAATTCAGACAAAAAAGTGATAATATACACACACAACGTTTCTGGAATCCTTGTCCCTTTCCTCAGGTGCGAAGACGAGCCTAGAGCGACACTACTGCACTCACCAGTTGCTTTTGGGATAGTTGAGTATTTATATCATGACTTTTTTTACTGAATTAACTATCTTTCTTATTAAAATATAATTCTGACAAATTTGGCTGGTTTATTCATTTTCATATTTTATCTTAAACTATTATTTATTAATAATTCACCCGGAAACTAGCAAAAATAATATCCCACTGCTGAAATATCTAATAAATTGCCTAAGAGAATAATTTTTAACATAGCCCGGGGGCCCTAGTTAACCCTTGGCTACCTTCCTCTACCCTTCCGCATCCCCCCTTTCAAATCCCTTCGTATGCTATTAAAGGGGAGTTGCCCAACGTGGATTACCCTCATGCAGCCTGTTGCCCTAAAATAACTATAAAGTATTTCAAACGGATATCCTATAATATATATGGACCGAAAAAATACTACTCGCTGCATAACGGTAAATAATAAATTTATAAATTATTCCAGTTCAGAGAATATCTTTAATTATTTATTACAATATTAATTATTTAGTAAAAAACAACAGTTAGACGAAAGTGGCAAAAAAATTTCCCAGAAGACTGACTTTTGTTCCTTCTGTTTCGTCTGGGACCCTGAATTTCATAGTAGTTATTAATTGTATAATATAAACTATAGTGTTCATTATGACATCAATCTGAAATCCAATACACAGTATTTTCCCTGTGAATAGTTCCCTGCATTAAGACAACATGTTTCCCATATAAACCTAATAATTTGTCCATCTTAAAATCCTTATGTATCAAAAAATTATTAAATATTAACTACATCTCTGTGCAACTTTAATTCTTTATCTATTAATACAACTATAACTAGAAAAATTTATATCAATAATCTAAACACATGAAAATTAAAAGGTGTATTGAAAGAACATCGATCTCGACTACAGACACTATATTGAGAACTTTTTATAAATAAAGTTTTGTTACGTTTCAAACTGTCTATTTCAACTTGACGTTATAAAAACAGTTGAATTCGTAATAAATATTAAACTAGTTGGAATTTGACATTCCAACGTACCTGTCACACAATTGACTAATTGCCCGTCGATCTCGCGTGTATCGATAACCATAGTGGTTAGTCGTGGCTAGAATAAACCAGTTCCCCGTCTCTTACAAATCAGGGTGACACCTTTTACGTCAAATATTGAATTTCTGGGTCAGTAGTTAGACAGGTCACGGCTACGATTGTACCACTCAATGCAAAAAATAAACATATAGGTTATTCTGATTAGATTTTATCAATCGTTTCGTTTCAACTGAAGTAAAAATATTTCTGTACAGCAGACCTCATTCCTAGCTTTTATTTTCAGTTAATGCGTCATAAAAAAATGAGTACGTTGACATAAATATTTCTGTTGAAAAACTATACCATTCCCTTTCTTTTCCTGTTTACGCCTCTAGGAAGATGAAATCACGATAATATAGCTAAAAAATCAAACATGGCTTATTTAACTCGCTAAAAAAATTATTTCCGCACTAAGAAAAATTCTCTTTTTAATAGACGGTGAAGAATTTTACCTAAAGAGTAACGCAGGTAAAAATTATAGATCTTAAAGCATTGTTATTCATGCCTTAGTTTCTTTACTTCAAACACCACAAATATTATCAAAGATTGAGGCCTTTCCCGGTGTAGTTGTTCAATATATTGTTCTCGGAGTTCGCCTTGAAGATGACGACAGAGCTTTTAGTCGTCGAAACGTTCCGTTCTAATATAATTATGCAAAACACGGTTGAACTCCGAGAACAATATATTGGACCACAAATATTAAATTGTATATGAGATACATTACCACAAAACAAATATGTGCCCACCAAATGAAAAATAATAATCTTTGGAAATGAGGGACCGCGAATACTAAACAATACTTATTTCAAAATTAGTTTCTTAAGCACGATACTTTATTATTCGTACTTAATTAATCAATATGTAATAAGTTCTATGTGTATTATTTGTTTCCTTTTGACAAGTTATTAATCGTAGTCGTTTCTACGCTTAATTTTTCTACGCTCAATTTTTCTATATTTTATTCACATCAACTACGAAGGCAGTTGATGTGAATAAAATATATAAAAATTAAGCGTAGAAACGACTACGATTAATAACTTGTCAAAAGGAAACAAATAATACACATAGAACTTATTACATATTGATTAATTAAGTACGAATAATAAAGTATCGTGCTTAAGAAACTAATTTTGAAATAAGTATTGTTTAGTATTCGCGGTTCCTCATTTCCAAAGATTATTATTTTTCCTTTGGTGAGTACATATTTGTTTTGTGGTAATGTATCTCATTTACAATTTAATATTTGTGGTGTTTAACTACGAAGGGTGAAGGAAGCCTGCGAGAGGATTCTCTCGCAGGTGAACCTTCCCAGAGAGCTCTGTCGGAGGCTACCTCTGGGGATGCCTTCACACCTCTCTGGGTTTTTTTTCAACTAAGGTTCCCATATGCCGAGGCACCTCGGCCTGTTTTGAGAGGTGTATGTTCCGGGGTCGCAGACCTTGGGCATACGGTAAGAGTTGTCCGCTATTCCCATAGTAATAGTCGGCCAGCTGCCTCCTAAACTGGTCGAGGCACGGTGAAAGGAATGCTGCGTCCCCACAGCAAACTCCTCTCCCGCTATCGGAAGGGCGTGGGACAAGTACCCAATGCCCGACCTACCCGATGCAGGTTTTTCTAAGGTTTTCCCTGCATTTCTTTTGGCGAATGCCGGGTAGGATCCTTGTTAACCCTTGGCTACCTTCCTCTACCATTCCGCATCCCCCCTTTCAAATCCCTTCCTATGTTATTAAAGGGGATTTGCCCAATGTGGATCACCCTCATGTAGCCTGTTACCCTAAAAAAACTTGCTTATTAACCCCAATATTTAATATTTCATTTATATTATATTATAGTAGGTACGTATATTCACTCCGTTCAAACAATATTAAAAAAAATGCGAATTATTTTTAAAAAATTAGACCTAGTAATTAGTCGAATAAGATCTATTCTCACTCGATAATTTTGTTGGAGCGGTACAATGAGACGAGAACGACCAGCCGCTTGGAGAAAGTGAAAAACCGAGAGGCAGATAGGCGATATGAAGTCGTTGAGAGGTCATAAAGGCCAGTATCCTCCCATAACTGCAACGTCGAATACGTGGAAGCTTAGCAATGGCCTTCTGAATAACCTTTCAAGCATCTTCTCCGTTTATTAAATAAGATTACCGAATGAGAGGGTTGCATTATTGAACTATTTTTTACCCACTACATGTTGTAATTACCTCAGAAGTAAGTCAAAAACAGGGGTGAAATTAGCTATACTACAACGATGCTTAATGTGACGTAATAGGGGTATCCCAAGCAGGACGCCATCAAGTAGTTATTATATACCAAATTAAAAATTGTATGGCATAAATTAATTAGAAATTGAGGAATACATAAGCCAATAGTGTGGAACAAAGTGAGGCAGGCAATGCTTGTACCAAGTCAAATAATAATAAGGATGAATAAACAGTTCTTAGTTAAACACCGATGCACAAGGTTTCGAGAGCTGACGTCGCCATGTCATCAGAATGAATACAAAATATCCTATTTTTACCATGTTTACTGGAAAAACCTTTCTTCAAGAAGAAGGATAAACTTTCGTTTGTAACAGTAACTCAACCCTCTCTCTTCTTCAGAGATACAGAATAAGAATTCATAAATCTGACCCACTTTGACCGTGTATTGTATTTATTTAGCTTCAATTGGGCGCATGCTCGGAGTACGTATAACACTTAAACTTATAAAATGCCCGACCTACCTGATGCAGGTTTTTCTAGGGTTTTCCCTGCATCACTTTTAGGCGAATTGCTGGGTAGGATCCTTAAACCATAGCCCGGGGGCCCTCTACCCTCCCGCATACCCCTTCCAAATCCCTTCCTATGCTATTAAAGGGTAGTTGCCACCATATGGATTACCCTCATGTAGCCTGTTACCCAAAAAAAATCATATATGTTAATAATACTATCGCTATATTATATGGCTCAGATATTTGAAAGATGATGAATCTGAAAAAAATTAAACCACACAGCCTTTAAAAATATTTACATGGTTTGTTCCAAAATTTGATCTATTACAGTAATTTTATTTCCAGTTTAATTACGCCGACCAGATAAAAAATAAAAAGTAATATAAGAAAAATAAGTGTAATAATTTCCAATTGTTCGCTTTCGAATCCTTAGTCTACATATAAAATGATTAGCGACATTAGGTAAAAGTCAGAATTTTTGCAGGCACTCGCGTATTGATCCAACATCAGTCCGCTACATTTTTTTGTTAATTTTGAAGTGATTGTCCTTTTCGGATCACCTGTATTCGATATTTTGTTGCCCGTTTCCTCCTAAACGATTCTTACTCCTCTTGAAGATTGTTCTCAAATCGACATCCGAAGAATTTTTCAGTCCCCTTTTGTATCTTATACAACGCTAGAGTATGTTCATTTCTGTATGGAAATCGAAAACATTACTCCGTATTTTACAATAGGCCGGACCAGCGATACGTAAACTGAATCGACATCATTTTTCTTCTGGAATAGTTTAATCACTCAAATACACGAATGACAGAAACAGTGTCATTTCTATCATGGGTTAATTCGTCTCTATAATGTACGATAAAATAAATAGCAGGTACTTAATATTATATTAATCACGAAAACTCATCGGCCAATAAATAAATTAGACATGTGACATAAGTGACGCCTGATTACACCAGAGCACGAATAGGTTTCGGATTCGTATAAAACTAACTGGGCGTGGAATCGTGGACCATGTAACGATAACACGTGCGGTTTAATTAATGGGCACCGACGAACAACTCATAACACCATCGAGTATCAGTATGACTTTTGCAACCACGTAAATGTACTATCGTGACGCATCTGGATCATGATTCATACTATTTTACACCACAATAAAACATATTAATTGTAATATTTAGTAATATAACTCAGCGCTGAATTCTATTTTGATAAGTATCCGCAGCCTTGTGTTAGTTTGCTTATCCTTCGAAAGAAGATGTTTCAGAACGTCGATCGGAACGTTTCACTTATACACTCTTGCTGAAAGTAATTTACACATTAGTGGTAAAATGACATTTGCATTGGCGAGACTGGACAGGCAGACTTATCACGTAGCCATCACTTTCAGTGGCAGTCTATGCCCTCGAGCTTGCGTGCGGTACTCGTAATTACCGAAGGGGACACAGCACCTATCACTGATACACTCCCGGGAAAGGAGTGAATGCAGAGCCTTGGTCCTCACTGGTGCAGGCGTTACGTCAGTGTCCCTGGATGCTGGTATATAAACCCTAACATCTGAGCGGTCAGTACCATTCGCTTCAGTTCGCTGTTCCAAGTCGACTCGAAGACAACCACCGCCGCCATGTACAAGCTGGTACGTCAAGTGATGATCAGTTACTCAATTCAAGTTACTTGTTGTTGTTTTTTTAGTGTCATACGTAATACTGCAACTGTAGTTTTACTGTACTGTACATACGCAACGTACGTGGAAAACGAATATTTCACTATTTAGCTGCTTGATAAAATTTTGAATTTCCACACTCGTTTTATCCGAACACGTAACTCTATTTTATACCAATTTACCAGATATACCGAGGAAGTTATTAATTTGAACACATAGTGAACAAATTTTCAGTAGAATAATTTTAAGATTTAAACAAACAAATGTGTAACAGAATACGAAGTTAGTCGTAGATATAGGCCTATCAATTCTTGGCCATGTAGCTCATACTTTTATTATCAGAAAATTAAAACGTGAAACCTTAAAATATTAATACTCGGTGTTTTTCTCATTCATAAGAAACATAAAATTTTTGTAGCCATACGTAACATTTTTAAATCAGAAATAACGGCAATTATACAAGCACTAACCATGTCTATATATATTTTCGATGGTTGGATCGATTTAAATATATTCGTAGGACTCACCCAATCAATTAATTACAAGTCAGAATCTATACACGGGTAAAATAAAAGTAGTTTACTAAAATGATTTGTCTGTTACAAATTTAAAAAACCGAGCTTCTTAATGATTTGTTGGACAACAAAACGAATTATTGATACTATATTAATTCTTTTTAATAATATAATTAATTTGGCCCATTTGTAATTATGTTTTAAATTATATGTACATATTTAGTTTCGAGTGTTTTTACTCAGCAGAGTGAGCTCTGGCTTCCGTAGTGTTTCCCACTTGAAACTCAGAATCTAATTCGACACACCCGTATAACCCAGTTATAAAAGCGTATTTCGAAACGTATCCCATGCAAATAAAATATTACCTGTGCTTAACGTTAAATTAATATAATGAGTGCTTCTAGCGAGTTGATGTAAACGGGGCAGTGTGATGAGTCCTCCTACGGTCAATTATTAGAAAATTGTATTCATTCGTAAATCGCGTTACGCTATATTTATAGCAATTTTAAGAACAATTGATGATTGAGGCTCAACGTTTACTATCATCAATGGAGTCAGTAAATTCCTGTATGAGGGCAAATAACTGACTCCAGCTTTTCATTCCGAATGTACGGTGGATCGATGGCTGCCCATGTTGCCTCATAATTGAGTCTCGAAATTCATCAAAAATTTTGATGGGTTACCTTGTCCGACAAACTAGGTAACGAGTGCAGCGGACGAGAAGGAATGAGAGAGAGAGGTATTCCGGTTCGATTGTTGTGGCCTTCCATTACGCCCAACATCTCTCTTTATGAGAATCATATTTCTCCAAGACACCACCCTCTCAATTCTGCGGTATACGCTTGATTAACAACGGTATTGACCTTAATTCTTCGTAAAATAAAACTCGTTAACAATATTTGATTCATTGAGTGATCGCGGCATCAGATTTCATGTAACTGAATCAATTCACGCAGCACATAGTTAAAGTAATATTTTTAATCATCGTAATATATTTATAACTTAAGTTGTAAAACCCGCCACTCTTATGTTACGATGAAGAAAATTTCTATGTTATTTGTATAATCTTACTTACTTAATACATATACATTCATGGAAACTGGAACCCATTGGGTTGTCAATCAATATAGTAAATTTCAACATGCGATCATAGTGGGGTTGTTTGCTCGGGGTGATATATTGAATGTCTCTCTCGTGTTCGTATTCAGGTCTGTGGTCTAGCACTGCTCTTTGTAACGCGCTGAGCTGTACTCGCTCCATATTTCACCACGCTGGTCCGTAGGCTGAGATCACCTGATAACAGTGACAGAGATAGCCGGCGAACCGTTGTGCTATAATGGCTCAACTGTTACTTCTACACATTTAGAACACTTTTACGAATGAACCCGATCAGTCAGGAGTCACTGCGTATTTCACGTTGTATATTTTTAAGATTACAAATGGGCAATTACAAAACCTAAACAAAAAAATTAAATCATTACGAAAATGTTTTAACTAAAGAAAGTCATTCACAGTTAAAAGCTTGAGCAGCCACTTGAGCCTCAAACTTTTGGTTTCGCCGGAGAAAGTGAAAGGAACGAGACGTTCATCTGATATTCCGCTTGCTTGAAGCGTGCAGTGAGTTGAGAATGTGTCTGGTTTTACAGGTGATCCTGCCCCTGCTCTTCGCCGCCGTTTCGGCCGGTTATCTTGGAGGCTACGCCGCCGCCCCCGCTGTGGCCGTGGCTCCCGCCGTGCACGCCGTGCACGCCGCTCCTCTGGCTTACGCCGCCCCCGCAGTGGTGAAGGCCCCCGTCCCCGTCGCCACTTCCTACGCTAACATCCAGCAAATCTCTCACTCCGTCCCCGTCCCCGTGGCCGTCGCCGCCCCCGCCGTCCATGCCGCCCCCTTGGCCTACGCCGCTCCAGTGGCTGTTGCCGCTCCTGCCGTGCACGCCGCTCCTCTGGCCATAGCTGCCGGCCCCGTTCTCAAGGCCGCCCCTCTGGCCTACGGTGGTCTTCATGGTATCCATGGTTAGACGACATGCAACCAACGATGCATCATCACCTTATTTAATAAAGAAAGCATTACACATATATTTGCATTTTTATTTACATTTTACAATACAATCTCTCAGTCTTCATGAAATTATATTTAGATAGTTGTTTCAGAGTGATGAAATGGAAAATAAATTATTGGTTAAATTTAATTATTTAAACTATAAGAGGACCAAAGTAATGAACAAACCAAAAAAAAACATTACAGGAGAAATAACTTTAACATGAACAAGAAACAGAAGGCTAGCAATAATACGGCTACCCATACGAATAGTACAGAATTACAATCACGTGAATGCAGATACCATTCTCGAATTATTGGTGTTCTGGTTCCACCTTGATACCGTGTAGTAGCTGACTTTCCCTCATTTTGGTGTGTCGACTTTTCCATCAGCTGGTTTCGTACGCCAAACTTACGTTCCTCGAGCTACTGTCTCGTAATATTGCATTTGCTTGTGTTACTCTATGTATTCTTTAAAGGTTCGTAAAACAGTTGCGTTAATGAATCGATAATCGCAGTCGTCGGTTACCGTCCGTGCTCTTCGCCGCTTTCAGTTCCACGATAATTTTAAAAATGTAACTCTTCGCTTCCTTTTTCCAGTACACTCTAATGTTCGTATCACAATAATATAAATATTTCCATATCGTGTATATATATACACACTATGTGGATAATTAATGGGATTTATAAATTAATTTTAACAAGTAACTTTTACAGATAAAACATTTAAAACAAATTTCAATTTATTTTGGATTCTATACATAAAGTTTTAAACAATAGCCACAGCTTTTACTGAAATTCTTAATCCTTCAGGACCGCTTATTGAGGCTCTAATATTTATAGTAATTCGCAATTAAAACCAAATTAAATTTAAAAAATGTTACAATAAGGTAAATTTACAAGAGAAAAGTTAACATAAAAAAATCTAAGGAAATCTACAGAAATCTGGCGGTACGCAATTTTTATATGTTTACAATGGAATTTTTTGTACATACCGGATTATCAGAGCTGCTCTCATAACACACTGATTATACACTTCACTGGTTATTTAGCAGGCCATGTTATTCACAACATAAGTCAGCACAGTGACCGCAATATCACAGATAATTAAGTCCTATAGAATGTTGATCAGTTTTAAATTGCCGCTGGGTTATATTTCTCTCATTAACTTATAATAACTTTTCAAAATCTTACTCCATACTTAGTTTTCACGTTGCTAAAGTTCCGTCCAACTGACAACCAGACTCGTCTCCAACATTCATTCGAGAACGTTTTCATCCTACATCTACCAGCCGACTTTACTTTACTGTCCTGTATATTATTGAAAACTGACTATTATATTTTACTGTTCTGGATATTAATGCAGCCTCTCCACTTTAGTGTTTCACATAATAACTGAATGCGACCACCATCGGTCGGCCTTCTTTACGAACTCTTCTACAACAGACTCGCCATGACCACCATCGGCCGGCTTCCCATTACGACTTGTTTTCTCGTCCAAGCTTTCAACCTCAAGTATACGCCGACAATAATACGTATCCCACGCTGACTGTTGTTTACAATACCTGGGCCATAATTATTGTGCCGACAATAAAAATATTAAAGTAATTATAAAAACTCCTTTCATTACACATTATTGGTCACTACAATATATATATATATATATATATATATATATAGAATACTTTTCGCTGCTTATTGTTAATAAATAATCATTAAAAATCACCAGCAACCATCACACTAGGCACATCTGTGTATATTTCTTATTTTTAGCCTATTTCTTACAATAGATCTTATTTAGGAAATTTCTCTGTGATATTTTCAAGTAACTGGTTATAATTTTATATCAGCCCAGGTTTGTTGAGATCTCTGCTTAAATTCATAGGTTCAATAAATTTTAAATTGATGATTTTGTATCTCAACAGGCCATTTAAATCAAAGCCGAGTTTGATTAAGTTAATGTCACATATCTCTCACGGTTTAAGTTATTTATAACTGGCTTAATTAATTTAAAAACGTCAGGTATCAAAAAGTGATAAAAATATATTTGGACGAGCAATGAACGTTATGGTGACGATTAATAGAAGAGTTCAATTGTATGAACTTTTTGAGGTCACAGAAATATTAAATATTAAATTTAATGAAAAATGGTGTCTAGAAATATTTTTGCAAGAAGAGTGCCGTGTTTTATGAGAGCGGAGAATATACGCAATCATGTGGTCGATTAAATGTCTGGCTTTGCCACTATTTTACACGTCGATTCATAAATATTAATGAAACATGGATCCAGCACTACATTAAAGATGAATGGTGGATTCACGTCTACCTTCAAGGGTCAAATGAACAGATTAAGAGTATTTTGCAGGGAACGATCACGTAAGGATGTAAAAACTGAGAAATCGACAAGGTACATAATAGCCACTGTTTTTTGGGATGCATGCGAAAGTATTGATTTTGACTATTTATAAAACGACCGAACGATAAATGGAGACTATAATGCGTCATTACTGACCTTCTTGAGGAAATAAAAACAATTATAAAAATAGCCAAATATATACAAAAAAATTGATGATATAAATTTCACACGACGTTTCTGGAAACCTTGTCCCTTTCTTGAGGTGCTAAGAAAACTAAAGAAACACAAGCGCTTAGAGCGGCACAACTGCAAGATACAGTTTTCTTACTTATTTTGTCTGTATTTGTCTATTTTTCTTATTATTAATATTCAAAGAAGACGAAATTTTTTCATTTTAAATAAAACAACATTTATATTTGCCCAAGGTGAATGTACTCTCGAGTCATAACGAGAAGGTGCGATGACCAAAATTACGGAACTAATGTTCTGTCACCGTAGTCGCCGTATGTAAACTTCGACCACTCTTTTTTATTACCTGAAAAAATGTCTTTATTGAAAAAAAAATTCGTGGGTATCGAAATAAAGTTATCGATTTTGTGGACCTGTTTAAATGTTACTTTACTGAATACTTGATACGTTTGAGCGAAGTATAACGAGATGAAATGAAATTATGTTGAAGAATAAAAATTAATCATGTTCAAATTATTATTAAAATAAAATATAATACGTGTGTTATAAAATATAATACTAATAATAAGATAACATATTCAAATGACCTACAAAGTGAAATAATAACAAACAACGCTTCTATAAACTTTTTTCCTTTCGTCAAGTGAATAAAGAACAAAAGAGGCAGGAGTGACACAACCGCACAAAATAGTTGACAAGCTCTAAAGCTCTTCTGGTACAAAGTTTCTAAAACTATTGTGTTTTTCAACATGAAGTGATGTTTTTCTATTGTATTGAAAATGTTTATTAACCTGCAATAGTAATATATTATCCCAACTGTAATATTTCAGACTGATGATAAGTAAAACTTTTACTCCTGGAAACTGTTGCGAAAACTTCTTTTAAGAATTAATTTACTTTGTTCCTATAATTCTTCGTAATATATATATATATATATATATATATATATATATATATATATATATATATATATTTCTGAGTTATTCAGAATTATTTCTATTCTTTAATTTCAGCAGAGGTGACCTTTCATAGAAAACTTTAGAAAGGTTTTGGGTATGTCTCCGAATAAAGAAACATGATTTTCCGCAACAATCTGGAAAAACTGGACGTAAATCACAATACGGAGCAAGTTTGAAAGCAAATCCATTACGTAAGAGAAACAAGTATATCTGCAATTCACTCGGGTAGTACCAAAGAATCATGTGATTATGAATCTCTTCCTACATGATATCCAGTGTCCTGGCACACATATGGGGCAATGAAGTCATACCTCTCATACTATGGTATGATACATGCGCAGGAATATTTTTAAAAAATAACAATCACAACAACAACACTTCGCCTAGAAGATGACGACAGAGCTTTTAGTCGTCGAAACGTTGCGTTCTACAATTATGCAAAACCCGGTTGAACTCCGAGAACAATATATTGAACAACTGCACCGGGAAAGGCTTCAATCTTTGAACAACAACAATCTTTCGAAAGAGTAAAAGACTTTTTTCAACACAGAGAATGATGGACAAACATTTCTCATTTCGTAAATTAACTACATTCTCCCAAAATTATATTGCAAATCCACTGAATAATATGATCACTGTAAGCAACAATTGATCCACGTTCTTGTTTCACCAGTAAGAAAAGTTTTAATACTCGTGTTTGTTATCGAGTAACTCGTAATTACTTTAGAGCTGAAGAAAATATAAATCATTAACATCAAACCTCAATAGATACAAAAATTATTTTCTATGGATTTATTAATAGCATCTGATTCTCTATTAGTGGTTTTTTCAAAAATCCGTCGAATAAAAATTTGAATATCTAAAATACGTCACTATAATTCTTCAACATTTATTATTGAAATATTATAAATTCTTAACAAAGTATACTTAGAAAAATTTAATTATAATAATATAAATACTACAAATCTATATTGTAAATAATAATATAAATTAAATTTTAATTCATAATTCAATTAAAGGGATTATTATATTTAAAATCAACTAACGTTGAGTAAGAAATGTGTTTTTCTTCAAAGAATACAGTATTTCTTTACTGCATCTTAAATATACTATATAATTACAAAAAAAATTGCATGTAACGATTAATCTAAACCATTTTGTTTGAACGTCATTTGTTATGAGTAATTTTACCTGAGGAATTAATAATATGTACGTCTTAGTTTTCTATTACCCACCTTTATAATTAAGTTTCTATGTGTAAAATTTCAATACATTATTGTAAGTGTTGTTCACAGAATGGATCGTAAGGTAAGAAAAACGTGAAAGGTAGGACAACAAAATTAATTCGTTTGGCTTTGACGCGTCACACAAGCGAGTATTTAATTTACATCAAATCTGAAAGGAAAAGAAGATACTGACAGACACATAAAAATTTAAAATATTAATTGTAAATGTGATTTTACTGACCGACTGTACCGACAATGATCCATTACAATATTCGTTACACATTCAGTATGTAGCTGCTGCAAGAATTAATCAAATTTGGAACTTCGTTTAATTGGCAATGATCTACAAAACCGAATGTAAGATGTTTCGCTCAACTATATTAAGTTCCAACACGTATTCTGAATCATTTATGAAAAGACCTTGAATATTAAGAGTATCTGTTTGATGCCCTTTTAACAGATGGTTGTTAGTTATGAAATTGGGTTAATCAGATATAATCATACGTTAGTGTGCCTCGATTTGCGTTACTCGGTCATCCAAGGTTTCCAGGTTAATCATCATACCGTAGAATTGAAATGGCGTCTTCTCATATTCTTGTACACATAAATATTCGTTCATATTAATTATCTTCTTGCTTTCTTCAAATTAAACAATTTCACAGAAATCGCTATACTAAAAAATTATTTTAATTTAACTTCATATTCCAAAAGTATCATTACGTAGAATTTGAATACCATTCAGCAATTTAATTAATTACTTGATCTAGATAACTAATTGATTTTTGTAATCACGAAATTTAATTTATTAATATAAATGAAAAAAATTACATCTGATTGAAAATAATTAACCAGAACTGCACTCGTCAATCGCACCTGAGCAAAGGGACAAGGATCCCAGAAACGTTGTGCGGTATTTATATTATCACTTTTTTTGTCAAAATTGGCTATCTTTCTTATTAAGAAATTATTAATATTCGAATCTATAATTACTTTTTGTTAGTTGTCTAATATTTAAATACAAGTCGTAAAAATAATTTTCCTAAAAAAAATCAAAAATTATTCTCTTTCGCATATGTACGGGTATTTCCCGGTGTTGCAAACTACGGTTTATCGTCATAATAATACGAAGAAGTGGGCGTTATATCTTTTGGTTTGTTGTTGGTGTTTTTGTTAGTTGCTTTGGTGATAGCGATGTGTGAACAATAAATTAATTAAAGGAGACTGAGGTTATATATTTAATATGCATACCCTATTATATATGTTCCAGTGAGCTGAATCCTTAATGTTAAAGGTATAATAAGGAAGGAGAATGTGCACACAGGCTATGTATAGGGTAATCGACATAGTGGCAACGCCCCTCTTATAGCATAGGAAAGGGAGTGAAAGGGGCGATGCGGAAAGGTAAATCAAGGTAGCCAAGGGTTAACTAGGGCCCCCGGGCTATGGTTTAAAGATCCTAGCCGGCAATTCGTCTAAAAGTGATGCATGGAAAACCCTAGAAAACCTGCATCAGGTAGGTCGGGCGTTTGGTACTTGTCCTACGCCCTCCCGATGGCGGCAGAGGATTTTGCTGTGGGGTCGCAGCTTTCCCCTCGCATTACCTTGACCGGTTTAAGAGGCAGCTGGCCGATTTTTCCAATAGGATTAGCGGACAACTCTTACCGTATGCCCAAGGTCTGCGACCCCGGAACATACAAAGAGTTTAATATACTGTATTTTTCTAAATCTGACACCTAGGTTTATCACAATCTCAATTATGTATCTGGACATAATTCTGATAGGACATGTAATTCATGCGAAACTAAATACAATACATTCATGACTGTGACATGGATGAATATGTAGAAAAAAAACTGCCTAACACAGTTCTCAAAAGCAATAAAACGTACAAAAACGAATAAATGGAATCAAACCCGTAAATTTGACAGGTTTAAAACGTACTCACAGAAAAGTATTAACTTTATACTCTTATCGCTTCGGTACATAAGAAAAAAGTGACCGAAGTGTTTCTGTTCTTAAATAGTTCGTATCATTTAAATATTGACTCTTTTTTAATTAAACAGTTATTAGTTACACAAAATATTCTATTGTTCGCAACAATGAGTGTAAATGATAACATAGAGGTTTCCACGACATCTAGCGGCGTTTACTTCAACTGTCTGGAGGGCTTCGTGAACTAGAGGGCAGCACCATACGCTATATAGAAAGTGTTGAAAAAATATCTGATAATGTAAATAAATACACAAACGGCCTTAAGTTAGAAAATAATTTATTACAAAAAAATTAAAGTTACCGACGTTTCGTCCATTTTTAGGACTACATCAGCACTAATCTACAAATTACAAATTAATAATATGAGTAAATAACTATTTTTAATAAATTCTAATAAAGATTTCTCGGTGTAGAGACTAAATAAAATCTTCTCGGGTAAACAATTGTATTCGCGACGTTTCGATGACGTTCACTGCCATCGTCTTCTAGCAAAACTATTGTTTTTTATTTTTTAATATATATCCTATATATACTTTAATTTAATTTTACTCAATTTATAAATTGTATATTAAATCTGAAGTAATTCTAAAGGACGAAAGGTGGCGATATTTAATTTCTTTGTTAATAAACAATTTTCTGACTCAATGTCCTTTATTTATGTGTACATAGTAAGTGCTCAAAAATAAAATTCGCTATAAATGTATAAGTAAAAATTATTTGTTACCCGACAAAAATATATGGTTGCAGTTTATTTATGTACAAATTATTTTTTAAGGTATGTAAAAGAAAAACACTATGAAATTATTTCTTCGAATTAAACACCTATTATTAAAAGAATTCTCATCCATAATTCGTGCTTTATTAGTAAATGGTCGATCATTCGACTTTGGTATTGTAGTTACGCCATATTACCCTTGAATATCCAATTGTTCTGATAAATTTTCATGGTTAAGAACTATTGTAATAATACTGTTCGACGGTAACTCACAATCCGTTCAGGTTGCACTACTGTTCATTTATTAGTGAATTAATTTTACCCCATATAAAAAAGTAACCGTATATTCAGCTTCATACATTTTTTAGGAAGTTAGAGGAAGAAAAAGAAGGTAAAACTTGTAGCCCGAAATCTTCACGAATTTGGAAGAAACAAACCTGGTCCTCAGTCTTCTCACAATAGCCACACAATGCGGAATATTAATTAAAAGTATTCGAGACTTGATACAGCATAAATAAATTTTATCAAATGGGAGATGAGAAGCAATAAATATAAAGGCGAGTGACAAGGACAATATTTCTTGTTATTCAAAATTAGAGCACTGTTTAAAAAATTCTCAATCAATGGCGATTTTGGGTACAAATTTTTGGTTGAAAAAAAAAATATTTGCTACATTGTTTCTTTAGCATATAAGTTGAACAACAAAGGACTGTATATATTCAAGACGATAATAAAAACTAATATAATTAAAAGTAATACAATCTGTCCTCAGACCAAATTAGCGATTTATATTTTGCATAAATATAGATATACAGATCAATATTCTAGTAGCATTTTCAATAAACAATATTAAATATGTAGTAATTATTGATAAATTGTAATGGGTACAGATTTTTTTAATTCTTACGGGTTTTTTTGTTTTTTTGGGGTAACAGGCTACATGAGGGTAATCCACATAGTGGCAACTCCCCTTTAATAGCATAGGAAGGGATTTGAAAGGGGGTATGCGGAAGGGTAGAGGAAGGTATCCAAGGGTTAACTAGGGCCCCCGGGCTGTAGTTTAAGGATCCTAGTCGGCAATTCGTCTAAAACTGATGCATGGAAAACCCTAGAAAAACCTGCATCAGGTAGGTCGGGCATTGGGTACTTGTCCCACGCCCTTCCGATAGCGGGAGAGGAGTTTTCTGTGGGGACGCAGCATTCCCTTCTCCATACTTCGACGAGTTTAGGAGGCAGCTGGCCGACTGTTCCAATGAGAACAGAAAACAACTCTTACCGTATGCCCAACGTCTGTGACCCCGGAACATACACCTCTCAAAACAGGCCGAGGTGCCTCGGCTTGTGGGAACCTTAGTTCAAAAACGGAGACGAAAAGGCATCTCCATAGGTAGATGAGGCCTAATATAAACAAAACTCATTCAGTCTTACATTGTCGAGTAAAAAATAATATTTTAAGATAATTTCCAAATTCGTTTAACAAGGGTGCTCGTGATTTTAATGGAGTTTTAATTATTCACGTCGCATAAATGCTGCAACTTTCAAATGGTAATGAATTTTAGACATGGTTAAGTAAAACTTTGTTTCTTTTTAAAATCGACAATTTCTTAGATTATCATTTAAATTATTTATTGTACCTGGCAATACTTTAAAAATGCTATATTTATTGTTGAAAACAACATTATGATCCAATAAAACACGAACTAAAGATATGCAAGGTACACCAGCAAAACAAACATTATTTATTATTTATAATATTAAACGCACATACACGATTTTTGTGGGGCAAGGTTTTATGTACATCTAAAATTACAAGTAAATTGTAGAAGTGTGTATGAAGGGTATTATTCCTATTACAATATTTTATAGCTTTTATGTCTACCATCCTGAAGTAATTCTATTTAACAGGCAGTGCTGGAATATCGTAGAAAAAGTGTACAATGTAGCTTCATAAATTTATCTAAATACTTAAACGTTTTCATTACGTTCCCTTCAAAATAATAACTACTGAAAATAACTTTACTTTTATGATGTTCATGTTTACAGTGTTATAAATACTGTTTATCAAGTAAATTCATTTTAATTTTCAGTGTTACAAATTAGATGATCACAGTATTGCTTTTACGTCCCGAAACTTACAAAAAATTGTATAACATTTTAGCCCTCAATAAAATTATTGCCATTAAATTTCAAAAACTTGTTCGAACATTTTTCGAGACACTACACGCACACCGTACATCCTGTTTCTTCTTTATTTGCCAAGAATTGTAATAATTTAATATTCTATTTACTTCTCTAATTTTAATACCTTTTACAACAGGATTTCTTGATTTCGTATAAATACAACAATAATAAAATTTATATTCCTCAATGAATGTCTCGTCATAATTCACAGAAAAGCCGCTAGATGGCTCAGCCAGTAGAATTGCTATGGAGACTTAACCGATCGTTTGGCGGAGATTCGAAATTCCTTGTTTACGGATGAGGTGTGGCCCGATCGGCAATCAGCGATATTTGTAATTAATATCGCTGGTTGCTAAAAACAAGCAAAGAGATTGAGAAGAGCTTTTGTTTCGGAGACGACACGGTTCTGCCACGAGTTTGTGTATATTTTATCACCGCAATTTATTAGTGATTGAATAAAAGTTAAATTTGATTAAAGTTGGAATTCATTAATTCGCATTCAGTATTTTATGTGGGTGTACATAGATACGTATTTAATATTCGAAATCGTGTCCCCACATTGCCTTCATGATTATAACAACAAAATACTTCGTCGATGTACAACTACAAGGCTCCAGAGTTAAAAAAAAAATTGGATCAACTAAAAATATAAAATAATCTTGACTTGTAACCAGGAATTTACTGACAAAGCTTTTAAAAAAGATAATTTTTAATTCAATTTTTCAAAGTAATTAACTGTACTTTTGATACTTTTTGATCACGTAGTTAAATCACAGAAAACTAAAATGCTGCCAACTGTTGGGAATCCTTAAATAACTTTTTTCCTGGTAGAAGATTCAAAGTATTCACAGAAGACAATTTTCGTATTTAAAAGAATAATAATAAATATTTTAGACGACATTAATTAAGATTTATCAGAATAAAAGGTTTAATAAAATTAAATGAAATATTATTTTAATAATAAGAGAATATTTACCTAGTTGCGGCATTTTTATATTGGGAAAACTATTTTACATTCGTAATTGGAATAAAATATTGTCTGTACGAAATTGAGAACATGGTATTACGTCAAAGAATTCAGTATTTATTATCAGAATGCTAACTATTCACTTAGACAAACTGAGATATTAGGAATACAAATATAAATTGAATCAACATTCGTGCTCTACTTTTCTTTCAGCACTGTTTCATTGGATATGGTAAATTTGTTAACAAGAATCTGCTAAGTAATAATAATTAATTAATCATATTAAATATAATAAGAATATCATTGACTTATATGTAACCGCAACAAAAAATGTTTCTGAAAACAGTTTATAATCGTTTAGAATCAATTTTGATGCTTTTATTTCGTCTTCCATTGTTTCTATAGGAATTAATAATTAGAAAGAGTTAAAAATTAAAATTCAATGTCAGAATTCAATCAGTACGAATCTCGACGAGGAATCTAAAAAACCGACGTGGGTGACCGTATAGATGTATGGATTTGATTAATTCCATTAGTCCTCGGTTGAGGAATTGGCATAAGTAATAAGTAAAATAACCAATATTTACTATAAACTGTAGTACACTTATCTACAATACAAATTTGTAGATACTTTTCCTGTACAATGTGACTATTTTTATTTTTCACTAATATTATTATTGTCTCTTCAGCGCATTGAGGGCGACGGCCTTCGAGGACACTGCCCGACTTTCATCTTCCCTGACACATTCTGGAATTAGGAGTGACACGTGGCCGGCGAAGCGATTCTCCTGCAGCCTTAACCGAAGTTTTCGTGACCTGCTGAACACAAACATCCATGCCAATGCCAAGATTCGAACACGGGAGCTCGTTGTTACGAGGCGGCCATGCTAAGAATACAGTATGATAATTACAAATTAATTAATAACTTTAAATAAAAATAAATAACGATGGAACACAGAAAACTGAGTACAGTTTAATATTTACAGAGTATGCTTATAATTCATAATAATATTTGTTTATTTAAAGGCAAATAAGACAATCACTAAAGAAAATAAGTGTAGAAGTACACACAATATATATATAACACAAAGTCCGACGACGGAGAAGTCACTTCTCGGAACTGAAAGTTGAGAAATCTAAACATCCGCGGTAATTCAAGCCGGTATATGGAAAAAAAAAGGAAAAAAAAATTAACAAAAAGTATTGAAGTTATGAAATAGAATATTTTTCAAAGCAACCTATTCAACTATTGGGGAATGTTGAAGAAACTCCTGTAGTGGATAAAGCACCCCTTTAAATAATATATTCTTACACTGATTTCCAAAAACATTGCTGTTAATATTGTTCCTTACCTTTGGCGAAAGATCAATATATAAAATAACCGTTGTATAGTGAATACTTTTCTAGTTGAGAGAAAGGCGATGTATGCCCGTTCTTAGGTAGATAATTCAGGTATAGACATATACAGGACTGTTAAAAACTTATGTTGTAGCTCTTATTCGTCCATTTAACCCCATGTTACTTTCCTGATTCACAGACAATAAAATATCCCATATCAGTTAAAATCGTATATAATATTTCAATCTACAAAAATAGAAACCTAGAAGTTTCCAACCAGAGATAAAATTAAGGATATGGATATGTCAGGATTCGATGGAAGTGAAACAGGAATATTTGTATGGCCTTAAAATGAAATATTTGATTAAATTTATTTTTGTGCTACATAAGAAGATTAGCAATTATAATTGTCTGACTTCGTATTTAAATTAAATATTAAAAATAACAGCCTTGTATTCAGGAAAAAAATTAATATTCCAATTTTAAACACGGCTGTTGGTCCCTGATTGGACCTCTTCGAATGTATGGTTGTTACAATTACAAAAAAAATTCAACTTAAAATTTTTCTTATAATTGTATAAGGACACCTGAGTAGGTCCCAATCAGTGACAAAACGTCATGTTTAAAATTTGAATAATGTTTTTCTTACTAAAAGGCTGTTATTGTTATTATTTATTTTTAATAAGAAGATCAGATTGACTGGAAAATTTACGTATTGAGTAGAGAATTAGTTCAGTTAAGTGAAAGAGAAAACAGCGAACGTTGTTTATTAAATTAAATATTAAATCGAAAATTTTGGTAGTTTCTGATTTCTCGTCCCAGCTTCAAACTGATCGAAATTTCGAATTGCACTTAATTTTTTTAACCTTTATAATTCTTTTTGAGTCAAAGGAGCACGATATAAAACCATCACCAGTGCATTCTAAAAGATTGTAAACAAATGTTAAAATTACGATGTAGTCAGAACTGCGTACACATACACATGACTACGTCGTACGTAACGCTGATAATAAATATCTCACGCCTAGAGACGCCTCTCCTTGAACCTCGCACATATACACACCACTAAACGGTAATTCGTATATTTGTTTGTTCTTTTATTTACGTGTTTCGTCAGACAACCCCTGATGGAGTTACGTTTGTGGTGATGAGGTCCAGTAAATTACGTTTTGCAATCAGATGTGCAAATTGAGCGAAATTGTGTAAGAAAAATCTGTTCTTCTGTTTACGTTTCATTTCACTTCGTGTATGCATCCCCGCAGGTGGAACAGATTCTATTTTCGTCCGTAAGTGCGTCCTTGCAAGGCAGATCCTGTACAATCCCTGACCGCCCTGGAGCGTTCGTCGACTCTGGCCACGCCTAGAGACGCCTCTCCTTGAACCTCGCCCATACACACGCCACTACTGCCCGCTGCTTCTCGGGGTCCAGTTAGTGCTCAAGGTCTAGGCTAATCACTTCGCTTTCCCACCATACTTCATGTTCCCTCAAGCAGAAAGGAGATACTCTCCTGCGTCGTTCCAAGACACAAAACAAAAGGAAGACTATAATTTGCAACATTTTCATATGAGTTGTAAGCAGAGGAAGTGCTTAGACGTGCGGCTCATGTGCTGAAGAAGTTGTAGACAGGTTATGTATAGGATAATCTACGTAGTGGCCACTCCTCTCTTACAGCATTGGGAAGGGACTGAAAGGGAGAACGCGGACAAGGTAGCCAAGGGTTAAGTAGGGCCGCCGGACTGTGGTTTAAGGACCCAACCCAGCAGTTCGCCGAAGTGTGATACAGTGAAACGCCTAAAAAAATCTGAATCAGGTAGGTCGGGTATTTGGTACTTGTCCCACGCCCTTCCGATGAGAATGTTCATCAACTGAGTTGGTAAACTTTCAAATAAATTTCGCAAACTGCATGTCTTGAGCCTTTATTAAAACTTTTTCGGATAAGTCTTGGTATGACAATATTTAAGGAAGAATAAAACGCTGCATAGGCCGCTACAAGAGGAAGGTGGATCTGGAGGTAAGCAAATACCAACAATTGTAATGAAGCTCTTTAATAAATTAAACACCATATAACCAAGGTTTACAATCAACTACTCTGTACAATGTTAAATAACATAGCGGAATCTTGAGAAGTCGACCTTCGGCAGCGCGACCCAACACACGTGCGAAGCACGACACCACCGAACCCCAACTCTTGGGATTGCACGAAGGAGCGTGTTTATATAGCTCCGCACGCGGCAGGATAGAGTGCAAGGTACTAAATAAAATGGCGGAAGGAACCGATGCTATGGCGCAGGGACGACAACTCATAATTTACTGCGTTAGACACATTATAATTATAAAAGAAGGCAGACATGAAACTAGCGGATATATTATTATTATATGACGCAAATCGTATTCATTACATAAATACGAAACACAATAGAATCATTTCCTCATAATGTGTTATGCGCAATTGAACAATTAACCAGTTAATTTAAGCGGACCACTTTCTCGTCTTGCATTTACAGATTATATAAACGATTAAATTAAATTTCGTGTTTCATTGCATTATTTATTGGAATGTTAAGAGTCTAATTATTTCCCTTTAGATTCTATTACAAGTAATACTCACCCACTCAACTCCCGACTACAGTAGTTTAGTTGTTTTAGTGATCCGACCTATGTTAACCTATGTTAAAATTTGGGTACACGAGATAATTTTTTAAGATAAATTGGATTGGATTGACAGGGTGTAAGAAGTTATATAGTAACAGTCAATGTTTTAAGCTCATAACCTAGAACATTAATTTATTTTTCAATTTAATTCATGATCGATTTACATAAAAATATATTTTTTCAACCTAAAATGTGTGAGTTTTTTTAAAAAAATAAGATAAATTAACGCTCTCCGGACTGTGACAGTAGAACCCCTTCGTTTGTTTTTCAACCTAAAACCACGTCTAGTCGAAGATTTGACCCATAGTCTACTTATAATTTAGGAAAAGTTGATGTCGAAACTTAATAAAAAAATGTGTCATTGCTTTGTATGAACTTGGAAAAAAATTAAAATATTCCATGAATATATGGAGCAAAAGGGTATCGGTGACATAATATTAGAAAATTTGTATTTGTATTTGTCTACAACTCAGGTTAATAGAATTATAAAGATCTAATGTAAGGATTTATAAGATATCCACTTGCATTTAAATAAAATACAACACTACAACTAAAGTTAATCCAAATGTTGATTCACAAATGTTCGCAATCATAAACATAATTGTTCTGTAAAATCGAGTGAAACAAAGTTGGTTGAAGGTTGCTGTGAATTACCGATTGGATAAATACATCATCAGATGTAGAACAGAGCTACCATCGCAGTGAAACAAATAAGGATACTGAAATTGTAGTGGGAAGGAATAATGGCGAAGAGAAAGCAGTGACCTGTGACCGAGACACTAAACTGGAACGCTCGAGAAGTGACCACGAGATCGGTTGTTGCATTTGTAGGACATGCTCATTAAAAATCCATGTCCAATGTGGAGAAGAAAGTCGAAAACTGAGTCGACAATAAATTAAGTTTTTAAAAGTGAGTGTAAAATAGTTGTTGATGCTACACAGCCTATACCACATTTATTTTCTTGACCCTTAGAAGCATTTTATTATCATTTGCATTAAAACAAAACGATTCCGACGAAGCAAATTATCTCGCACGACTCATTCCCGACCTGGAGTGACGCATGTCCAGAGGAGTGCTTTGAATTCACTCGACCGTACTTTTCACGGCCAACCGATGAAACCAGTTTGCTTGGCGAAGGTAGTTTATGTTAGGAAGTGACCAGTTTCGAGACAAAAGCCTCTGGATCTAAGCGGCTGTTAAAATCTGTCGGTCACCGCCAATTGGACAGGGGATTTTCTCATAAAATAACAGCAAAAAACCCTACACTGGAACTGCAAACGAGCACCCACAAAAAATTACGTTTGTTATGCTCCAAAACAACGTTAACACGGTAGCAGCAAAATTATTAGCAGTAATAGAATTAATTACTTTACACGTCGTGTCTTTCGTTTACTTCCAGTACTGATTGCAGATTGATGGATACTGAACTGACCAAATTAATTCGACAAAATTGTATGTTTGGAATGTATTTACAAAATATGTTAAATAGGAAATAGCAATTTGTAGTCATGGTCTATGATATGCAGATAATATGAAAGTTGTAATAATTTCTAAATATGTTACTACCACCCTGATTACAATTAAATAGACGTGCACTTTGTTACTGACAATCGTTTCTCGTACGCGTTACGATCAGCTCTTAAATACACTTCAGATGTCAGGGTCGAGTCAATTAGAGTCAGATTTGGGAATGTGGGAATGTGATTAATGGACAAAACAGAATATTTCAAGAACAGCTTTCAATCAAACCTGATCTCTGAAGGCTATGAAACGTAACTAACGGCTCAGGATAGAAATATCTGGACCTCCTCGAGCGTCCTGGGTTCGATTCCTGATCAGGATAAGATTTTTCTATGCTACTCCGTTAAAACAGAATACTTCTTGCTTTCGCTTGTTAGTGAAACAAATAAATTTTGAAACCACGGCTTTTAATCATTCGATATTTCATTCATATTTGTTCAAGACTAACCGTAAATACGAGTCGTATGTAGCAATAAGTTTAATGATAGGATAAATAATTTTCTTGTCAAGAAAGTAGCTAAAGATTAAATGTCTAAACTATTTAGTTTTAATAATCTCAAATATGAGAAAATTCCAATTAAAAACTTATGTAAAATATTACGAGTAATTTTAGTTCCGAATTTTACTCAACAGGTGTTTAAGAAAACTTTATTGCAGTAAATTGTAATTTTCCTTGGAAAAATAACGCTGGGTAATTTAGTGCTTCATTCGTGTATTTCGCTCATTAATTCTTTACATTTTGAATCACGATATGCTACATAACACGCAGAAACAACGGAACAACAATGATTAATCATTTACGGAAAGTATTACGTAGGACCAGAAAGATTTTTAATGTTAATGAAGTATACTCCATTTATAAGAGTTTTCTCTCAAAAATTTTAATTTTCGAGATGTTATTTCTGACGGCAAATTATTCGTCTCACGTTGTAGTGAAGTATTGACTCAGAATCACGTGTTCTAAGTCTCAATTTGCAGTTTCAACAGGTTCCTTCTTTATTAGCTAAAAACAAGGATTCATTTATGAGCTGAATGTCCGTGATATCACGTAAATTTAAACAATGTAAAAATGAAGGAATAATGAATAAGTAGCAATTGGAAAAATTATATAAAACCATTGCCTTGATGAATAATGTAAATTATAATGTGGAAAATCAACATTAGCTCTTTAATCACCACAATTTCTTTTCTCCATTTAATACAGTTCCTTGAAATGAATTAATTCCCTGTTTATTCATTGTAGCTTGTCCGATGTATATGAAACATCCGTTTCGTTGGTAAAGCAATAATTGGGAGATCCGGGTTCGATTCCCTGTCTGGACGAAATGTTTTCATCCTGATACTTGCAAAATACATTGTCTTCATAATTAAGAATACATCAAAATTGAAAAAAAAATTATATACCATGTAGCTTAGCATTCCTTTAATTTACAGTATATATTTAGGGTTTCCAATATACAGCTAAATGTTTAGGTCTTTATTTGGAAACAATAATCTGACAGGACGGAATAAATGCTGAAACTAACGTTTCGTTAAGTTCAGAAAAATTGGTTTCATCAGAGAAAAACTACAGAAAAGTATTCAGAGTAATGACAACCGACCTTCTTGAATTAAGTAGTACAATGTAAAATTTACGGTAGAGTTATGACCAATATATCATTTATTTTAAGTTATAGGAAAATTCAATTTCAAATAACATCCTACTTTTTATATATTTAATATTCAATTTTTTTATATTTCAATAGCAAATTATATATACATATATAATAAAAAATGGTGTATATTTGTATGTATGTATGTATGTATTTACGTTAATTTCTATATAAATTTAAACACGTGGACAGATTGAAACGAAACTTGTTACACATATTCTTAAAAACACGAGAAACAGTACTGTGGGGGTGAGAAACCCCTAACATAAATGTGAAAGGAACTAAAATTGAAAAACTTAATCATTTTGTGATAAATTACTGCGTGTCAAGATACCGTGACGTCACAGCACACGCGCGCGAGAGAGAGAGAGAGAGATGTTACTACGCCACGAAAGGAAATAGTTTATTTTTCCGTAATGGAATAAAGCATGAATTGAATAAAAAGTATAATTATATCCAGCAATACTCCATCGAATGATAATAGAAAACAATTTTAAATACTTTACGATTCTTGCAGAAAATGTACGTTAATATACGTGACTCTAATATGGCGAACATTTGTTTAAATTGTGAATGTCGCTAACAATTTCATCAATTTAATCTTTCGTACTATCTGAAGAATGAGGGGCAATTATATCCTGGAATACTCAAGGAGTATATTTAAGAAAAAAATCGGAGGTACGTTTGTTGGCATTGATCCAATAAAATTCAATGTAGTTTATAGCACCGGGGATGGAGTGTTGATGAAATTACTTCGGGTTTATATAAATATTTACAACGGAAACGACGGGCACTCAGCTAGTATATATATATATTGTGATGCCAATTAATATTTATATGCCAATTAATATTTATATAAATATTTATAACGGAAACGACGGGCACTCAGCTAGTATATATATATATATATATATATATATTGTGATGCCAATTAATTAGGACATAAATTGGTTTTAATAAAATTTAATTGTAGCGGCAGGAGCTTCCAAAGCGACAATGAAGCCGAGCTATGTTACTTTGTCGGAAAGTCAAAAATGGCGTATGTGCTCTAAAACCTCGAGACTACGATAGTTCAGTTGGTGACGGGACATTTCGCAGGACGGAACAAATGATTCTAGAGCAGAGACTAGCCATTGTTTGATGTATTATTAAACAAAGTTGTGAGTTTAAGACAAAGTAAAAACATTCACGGAAGCATTTAAATCGTAAATATTGCTAAGTAAAGGCAGTGTACGTCTGTAGCCAGCCAGGAATAGTAAAGTTGCAGTTTAAGTCCCAAGCGGTAAAAAGACTAGAAAATCGATGAATCACAGGATTCATATAAGGCAAGCGGTCACCAGAATGCTGACAAAAAGGAGGATCATCCGAGTTCCTGGGAGCCTATCAAGGTTGACTTCAAGAGTGTAAAATCTGTGAGCCGATATTAGAATCAGTGTAAAAATTTTGCAATAGCGTACTCCCGAAAACAAAAAGAATGCTGGAACCAGCTGGACTGATGTAAGTAACAAAATAAAAAAAATAATGATTTATGTAAACGTAATTAAAGGATAGAAGTCAGATTTCGTTCTATTTTAATTGTCTATCAGAGTTAATTTATTTTCTTTTAATTTCTTCCTATCGACATATTTGTCTGGGTGAATTATAAACTGTGTGTTAATAAGGTTTTTAAAACAACTTGTTGTGTACATTACAAACCCAGTAGAGACCCTGAGATCTAAAATTTTAAATTGTTATTGTTTTTGAGTTATTGCCACAAAATAAATAAATATTTTGTTTGTTAATTGATTATCTTTTCATTTAATAAAAATCATTACATTTTGGCTCTTCACGTGAGGTAAATTCATTAAATAAATTAAACTAATTAAAGCTCCATTGTTGTTTATTACATATTGGCTTCCACAACGTGGGGCAAATTAAACTAAATAAAGGCTTTTATTTGATTATTACATAATGGCACCACAACGTGGGGCAAATTTCATTTAATTAACGTCATCTTGTTAATTATTACAATATATATATATATATATATATATATATATATATATATATCGATTGATCCCACATATTTGTCAACAGACTCCGCAGCTACCAAAAGAACTCTGACTCTAGCTGGACAGATATCAATCCCTACCACAAATACAATTTTCATTTCAACAGACCAATTTTTTTAAAAATTAAAGCAACCGCAAAAAAACGGTTCTGTTGTATTGTTCGACTGGAGTGTTAATTTCATAATTAACTGTTATGATTTGTCTCGTAATGCAAAAATCTTGCCACCTGAAAGACATGGGAATCCTCTTGAAGGATGTGTTACAGTTTGAAAACCACAGACAGTTCTGAGCAGTGGTTGGAAGAGGATCTAATTTCCAAGGTAAGGTTACTGTCTTCCTTCTTCTTTATTACTATTCCGTTTCAGCCATCGACTTCAATGCCTACTACAATCTTAAGGCCTTTTAAGTAATTGGTAACTGAAGACAAGAACACTACTCTCATATTGCAATTTCCGTCGTTTTTTTACACTGGTGTTAGGCAGTGAAAAATCTTATTTATAATGAGAGTAAATACTGAAACGGAAAGTTATGCTGACACATTTAAGATTTATACGTGAAAGAAATATCTGTGAAATTAAACAATTTATTACGCATGATTTCAGAACAATTTATAAATTTCACCCGGCATTAAATATATACACTGAAAATAAATAACGTAAAGTTTAACGTAAACGTAAAGTTTGAGGTTAATGTAAAATAAACGCAATGGAAAAGTATATATTATTTTATGAGCAGTGCATTTAATGTATATAAATACAAGAAACTATCGCATGAGATATATTCCTATATTCCAGAGCTTTACATTTCTGGGATACTATTTTACATTTACATTTAGTATTTTTTATGTTACGGTTTATTTCCAATTAAATTAAACTTTATATGTATTCAACCATATTTTTGACATGCGTACATTTAGGAACACGAAATAATTAATAGGACAAGGAAAGAAGGCATTTTTGGCAGGTATGAAACATCGGCACCGGAAGAACACAAATTCCCAGACCCAGAACGTGCTTTTGACAATATGATAATCGATTGACAGTGTGAGCGCCGACTAAGTGGCGCCGAATTTGTGCGTGACGTAAACAAAAAACAAAGATCACTGACCCCGGGGAGAAAAAATCCAGAACCAAGTATTAAAATGAAATTTTGCCGCCCATAGTGAAAACAAATTTACTCAATTTGATTTTAATATACAGAATTTCAGAAATTAATCTTTCCAATAATTAATGGAGGTGTTGTCAAAATCTAAACCGTGATTAAATTCCATACAATTTTGGGTGTTACGACTAAGTTTACAAGTTCATAGTTTGAATTTAGATTTATGGTATTTTAATCCTAGTATTTAAAGTTATTTTTGTTTGGCCTGTATAACAAATGTCACAATTTGAACAACATTTGTATTGGGAAATTTATTAATAGGATTTTTGTGTCCTTTGATGGAACCAGAAAAATAAGATATAGACTTAAAAATTTCAGAACGTTATTTTAATCAATTGTATTAGAGGAAATGATAACATACCACATAAAGGTAACACAATCAATTCATTGCACATATTTTTCCTTAATATTTTTCTGGTCGATTCCTAAATTTCTTTTTGAGATAATATAATGTTTATGTACTTAGAAATGGATAGAGGTTAGCCAGTAAAATATTCTTGACATAGTTTTCAAACTTACGTGCAGGATTGGATAAAAATATAGATTTGTCAACCAAATTACAAACAATAACTAGCATATTTGTAACAGCATGGTGAGATAAAAAATTTAGAACACGGTTTGAGTAGTACCAATTAAACCTTATTATGGGTACGAGAAACGGATCCCTCTTATAAATAGTTAGTGTAATTTTTTTCACACTGAATATTGAATTGTAAATGTAACCATTAAAAATATTTAAAGTATCATCAATACAGCTATAAGGAATAATTCAAAAAATGTAAACATTATATCTGTGATAAGGAGCAGGTTTTAAATTAAGTTTTCGCAGACAATAATTAACTACGCTAGAATCGGATGTAATGATAAACCCATAGGAGGTCCAAGGATCTGGTGGTAAATTTACTTTGTTTCGATTTTTAAGTTTGCCTGTACAAAGGTCGTTTTAAGAATTATTAATTTCAACGAACGTTAATTTATTATTAACTTGAAACAGTTTAAACTAATATTTACTACAACTACCACTTTCAGACTGAAGTATTTTTAAATTAATTGCCGACAATTACAATTTTTACCTGATAAAGCTTCAATTTACAATCAGATAATCTTTTATTATTATTATTATTATTATTATTATTATTATTATTAGGTAACAGGCTACATGAGGGTAATCCACATGATGACAACTCCCCTTTAATAGCATAGGAAGGGATTTGAAAGGGGGGATGTGGAAGGGTAGAGGAAGGTAGCCAAGGGTTAGCTAGGGCCCCCGGGCAATATTTTAAGGATCCTACCCGGCATTCGTCTAAAGAAATGCAGGACAAACCCTATAAAAACCTGCATCAGGTAGGTCGGGCATTGGGTGGTTGTCCCACGCCCTTCCGATAGCGGGAGAGGAGTTTGCTGTGGAGACGTAGCATTCCCTTCTCCATACCTTGACTGGTTTAGGAGGCAGCTGGCCGACTATTCCAATGGGAATAGCGGACAACTCTTACCGTATTCCCAAGGTCTGTGACCCCGGAACATACACCTCTCAAACAGGCCGAGGTACCTCGGCTTGTGGGAACCTTAGTTCAAAAACGGAGAGGAAAAGGCATCTCCAAAGGTAGCCCCTTCGTATCTCTCCTACAAGGTTCTGCTTCAGATTATCTGTATATCCTTAACATGTTATTTAAAGAATATCATATTTAGAAAAAATGTATATTCAGAATTTAGCTTTAGTAGAGTAAACAACAAGATAACGCAAATAAATAACAAGAACGATCCAACCGTGGGAAATACTTCGTCTTATGTGCCTGCGAATGTTCACGTAACAGCTGCAAGAATTCGAGTACTAGTACAAGACTGAATGAATTGACAGATACAACCGTGGGAAAGTAATGGCAGTCTTATAATGGACACAAGGTCGTGGAGAGTGCCAAGTCGGGTAAATAGGGGAACGAACCTGCGACCTTGTCCAGGTCTAGTGCAAGGCGAGTTAACTGGTCACGACAGAGGTTGCTAGCCTCCTTCCGGTACTAGATAGCATCGGTGCTGAGACAAGTGCATAACATATATATTCTACAAGCTACAGAACAACACATAGCTAAGATTATCCTCAACATTCTGTAAAATTAACCTGTAACATTTCCCCGTCCAGTAATATGGAAATAAATCAATCTGCTTAGAAATAATTTTTTTTAAAAAAGAAATAATAGTGTTACATAGAAAAAGGTAAATTGGTAATCAATTACTTTGCAAAGATATTTTTAAGATAACTGATGAATTTACTTCCTTTCGCGTCCCCACAGCAAACCCTACTCCCGTCATCGGAAGGGACAATTACCAAAAGCACGAACTACCTGATGCAGATTTTTCCCTGTATCACTTTTATGCGAATTTCTGAGTATAAACCTTATACTACAGCCAGACACCTCGCTATATGCTATATCTTTCCGCATCCCCCCCTTTCAGTCCCTTTTCTATGCTATACGAGGGTAGAGGCCACTACGTGGATTACCTTATACATAACCTGCCTACACCAATACACAGCCTCCTTTTCATTATAATAATTTAAATTATTTACTAAATCAGCAAGTCCTCTATTTAAGAAAATAGGAAATATTTCATTACGTACGGTATGCACAAACATAAAACTTTAGTATAATTATAATCACAAGCTAGGCGGTCGCAAGGTATCAAAATATGATAAGAATCAGCTATAAACCATTTATGAAATTCCGTTAAACTTAAAATTTGTTTGACAACAGGTAATAAAACATAAAACGTATGCAGGTCACCTTATCTTATTATTAGTGATAATAATTCATGTAAACATTCATGTTTTTATGTTTTGCAGATAAAGATGAATTAAGAGCCAATATATTCTGTTTTATTCCTTTTTGACGCAAAAATTTAGTCGTTTTTATGACTATAAACATTGTTTTATAATTTATTTAATCTTGGAAGACCTGTAGAATATTGTATTCAAATTATGTGAATATAATTACATATTTACTCGAAAGAATGCCTACTTTAAAAAATATGAGAGGTGAAACTAATCAAATACACCAAAGGCACAGAAATGTATTCAAAAGTATTTGATGGTATATATAATATTTTATTTCACTTATATTAATGACTTATAATTATCGAAAACATCCAGAACCAAACTTATAATTTCAATCCAGAAATGTATTGTTTAGCCATCAATATAAATAATTCAGACTGTTTTTAATGAAGTAATTGATCATAGTCTGTTCTAAAAAAAGCAGGCAGTTGAGAGTAATCCACTTTTGTGGCAACTCCTCTATAATGAAAGAAACAGAAATGGGGATGAGAAAGAAAAGAAGCCTAGGGTTAGCTACGTACCGCGTGCTATGTGTTGCAGGGAAAATCCAAGAGAAATCATATAGGTAGGGCTCTCAATACTTGTTCAACGTCCTTTCGATGTCTGCAGGTGGGATTTATTGTGGGGACGCAGTATTCACGAATCCATGCTTTGACCAGGGTTGGACACAGCTAGCCAACTGTTCTCCAGGGATCAAATACAATTATTTCCGTTTACCTAACGTCTGTCACCCTGCTATACGGCCCTCAAATCTTACCTAGTTGGGATGAAATGTGAATTTAGTATCTCTGGTTATGAGCCAGAGTTCAAATATAGCACAACACTCTTGGAGAGTGGGTCCACCCACTCCGTTTATCATTGTATTTTTTAAGAAACAGTTTACTTTAGGGTATTCTACATTAGTCGCCACTTGTATTTCTTGAGAAGTTCTCTACTGTTGGTCCCTTCCCGACTTTATCTCGGTTTCCTCTCGGGTGCGACATCTTAAAAATACAGCAAGACTTAATTTCATGTCACAATAAAAATCTGTCCAACCAGAATGTTACGGTTTTTTGTGTGTGTTAAAGCATGTACGTTCTTTTCGACATAATGTATAGAACTCAGAACGATCACTAATTCAAATATTATTTAACTAATTTTCTGATTATATTGCTTTATAAAATGCTTTTGTGTTTTGTACGCAGTTTAAAACTCTTCGTATAAATAAATAGACGTGGGTTATTAAAAGGTATTGGAACCATTATCATTCAGCAACTCGATCAATGAGGAAGAACCGGTCTCCCATGAATAATATACAGGAGTACAATGGACGTCCTTGAAATTGAATCTAATGGTGATCAAGTTGTCAATAATATTAGTTATTTTATACTGGTGCAGTGTTGTAGCCCCCATAACTGTTTCGCTGGTAAGTTGTACAGCAATTAAAAGTAAGTCTGGAGGCTGTGTGGGGATCTAGCGACGTCCGGTCCACGAACAGTTACGCTCCAAGGACGACGAAGACTCAGAGTCAAGGCCTCGGACACGCCCTGTAGGACATATATAAGCCACGGGTCCGGGAGAGCCCACACTCTCAAGCCGCATCGCGACACAGACCACAAACATGCTCAAGCTGGTGAGTAGGAGCCTCGTGGCTCTCAGTAGCCTGACTCCCTCCAACGAGCCGAGGCCTGATCTCACTCGTTCTTCCTCCCTTCCTGCAGGTGGTGTTGTCTGCTCTCCTGGCCCTGGCCGCCGCCAAGCCCGGCTATCTCAACGCCGGTCTGGTGGGCCCAGCTGTAGCCGCCCCCGGAGTGGCTTACGCCGCCCCTGCTTTGGCCTCCCGTGTGGCTGTAGCTGCCCCCGCTTTGGCTTACGGCGCTCCTGCCGTGGCCTATCGTGGGGCTTTTGCCGCCCCCGCTGTTGCCTACGCCGCCCAAGCTGTGGCTGCCCCCGCTGCCGTGGCCTACGCCGCTCCCGCTGCTGTAGCCACCCCCGTCAGCGCCACCGTTCTGTCCAAGCAGGTAAGGCAATCAAAACTAACCTAACAAGTATTTGGCGTTTGTCTTGATTCTTCCTCGTTAGAATGAAAGTTTTATGGCAGAATAGAGGTATTCTTAGCGGAGACACTGACCAAATCTCTAATCTGTTTCATTCATTCAAATAATCTTGCAAATAATTAATGTAGGATACACAAAATTAAAAATGCCCAAATATAGTCTTTAAGTAACTGCAGTCCATTATTCACAATGACTCTAATAAAATCCAATCGTGAACAGTAGCTCATAATATCTTCGCCCCCTGCTTTATTTCTTATTTTATGAACCTATTAGGTTCTTATGTAGAATTTGTAGAGGTTAACGTCTTTAATGGTGGAACAATGTACATTATATAATTTTTATATATAGGCTAAATAGTTTTTACTGTGAATATATGAGATTTAGACCTTTATACATATCATCCTGTCTGACGTATTCATTCATAGTTACTATCTTTGTACTTACCATTCAGCTCTGTCAAATGTATACGCTACTGAAACAAAATATATCCTAAATTATTTTTCACATTCTGGGCTGGATTGCAAAATATTGTACTTAAAGTTACCATTAGAATATTTTTAGATTCTCAGTTGATTTATCATGTCATAAAACCACATAGGAAATTTAGTCATAATTCCTTCAATACATTGGCGTAAATTTTATACTGCGTTCCACAAACAGTCATAGCTTGCATATTAAAAGTTTTATGAAACAGGAGATAAATTTCCCGTAACAGCTGATGCCGGTTGATCCACTCAACTGATGGCATACGAAGATTTCTCAGTTAGTAACTGAATAACATTTTTCCCTTAGGTCCACTACGCCGCAACCCCCGTAGTGACCGGCTACAGCGCCCAGGTCATCAAGCCCAACCTTGGAGCTCTCGCCACCCCTGCTGAGACCGTCACCAAGGAGGAGGTCATTGCCCCAGCCCGCTCCGTCGCCACCATCACCCCACAGATCACCCAGGTGAGTTCTATGACCTTGCGGCTAGAAACGACGCCATTGTGGCAGGTAGACGGTCGCTGACCGAGGTTTTTTGATCTAGGTCCAGCCTGAGGTGAGCGTTAAGTCTGTGCCCGTTGACGTACCCGTGCCCAGGCCCGTCGTGAGTGAGGTGGAGGTGCGTACCCCCGCCATCGCCGCAGTGCCTGCCGTGAGCACCTACGCCGCTGCCGTTCCTGCCATCAGCAGCTATGCCGCTGCCATACCTGCCGTCAGCAGCTATGCCGCTGCGGTGCCTGCCGTCAGCAGCTATGCCGCTGCCGTACCTGCCATCAGCTCCTACGCCGCCGCCGTACCTGCCGTGAACACCTACGCCGCCGCCGTTCCAGCCGTGAGCACCTACGCCGCCGCCGCCCCATCCATCAGCGCCTACGCCGTTTCCCCCGCCGTTGCTGACGTCAGGGTAGCCGCCCCCATCAGCAGCTACGCCGTCTCCCCCGCCATCACCGGAGCCTACGCTTACGGTCTGGGAGGTGTCCATGTGAAGACCCTCGCTGCCAACGGCGTCGTCACCAAAGTCCTGTAAACACAACTTGATAACTCTCTCTCAACGGGCATTATTCACTTAGGCTACAATTTCGTTCCTCCCATGTAAAAAAATTGTTCATATCTACCGACAATGATATGAATAATTGTTTACTTTGTCACGAGAAGCTGTTTTCGATGCGGAATTCTTTTTGACACGGCACATTCTCCTTGGGCTGTTCATTTCCTTCAATTTCTAAAATGACAATAAATGATATATTTATTACACTGAAATCGTATAATTTTTCCTTTCTGTTCCTTAAATCCATAACATCATATGATGTATGAGTATGATATATTTTGCTTTATACTCCCAATTTATTCGTCGGAAGTAACAGATAAAATGCAACCAATCCTCGCCATATCACTGTACCATAAATGTTATTTTAAGGAATGTTAAGAGATCAGACAACTAGAAATAGGTTTTCTTGCTTTCGATTAGTCAGCAGATAAACTACTGATAAATACGACAATAAACTAGTACAGCAGACTTTGGTCAATATATGTCATGACACTGACAATTCGCTATGTGACTTATAAAAGTAATAAAAGTGATGTTATAAAATAGGCTAGTATAAAAATTTATTATAACGGGGATCATCCACAATGTGTTTTTTTACATAATTAATCTGAAATTTAGTTGAGCTTTGCAACTAATACATTGCCGAGGATGTTTCTTATTTGATGGCTAGCCGGAGGTACATCTGAATTGCATCTGATGCGTATTTACGTTCTATCCAGTTTATAATGCAGGAACATTACTTTCAAGGTAGATCGTAGATAGACATCAGCATTAATAAGGCGTAATTTTTACGTTGGGGAATTTATGGCCGATATGTATGATAAATAGTACTTAAAATTCCAATGGCATTCGAACGCAACGGATGTTCAAGGAATGCAGAAGACAAACAATAGATTCCCTCACAATATACATAAATATATGTAGCACTGTCCTCTTTATTGTTCGACGAATATTTCTTCGGCGATTTAATTGTTCATTTACCACAAATTTTCTCGCACGTTTGTGAATCCTATTTATGACATGAGAAATGTTATCTAAAAAATTGGACATGAATGACTACTTTTTTCGAGAGCAGCCTTGACAACACCAAATCTCAACAGTGTCACGGCGTCAAGGTCGGAAACCAGACTTAGCTGCCCACTGGGTTGCTTCCGTCACTCCTGTAAAAAATAATTACTTGTAAGTGACATTTAACTGAAGTAAATCCTTCCAAAATATATTTAGAATAAATTTAGTAAACCAAGTAAATATCTTCCATTTGAATCGTTTGTTACAAATGTATATCTAATGGAGTAGGAATAATTTTTTTGCAATTCTATGGCATAGCGCCGGCGGAAAAAATTTCAACAGCCGCATTTTCGTCTTTGTAACCTGTTTGGCGACAATGGTTTCTCAGAGAAGGTAATCGTGCGTTCCCAACGACTTTTCTGTGGCTTAATCCCAGAGCCAATCCTTGACGTTGTCTGTATTATAAACCGAGATACTGTAATTCAGGTTATAGGGTTTTATCTCTGAGATATTCCAATAGCATTGCTATCTCTTTATTTATGCATTGCCCTTTGCAGGTAAACCTTCTATTAAGTATGTGCTAGTTGACACACGACCGGCGAAAGACCTCATATTTATCTATACGTACAGTAATAATGTTCACTGCTTTTATGGTATAATTATATGATTTTCAATCAAAAATAAGACTGTAGCTTAAGAGAGGTAAAAATTCGCCAGATATCTTAAGAGAGTCAAAAATAATCCAGTTATCTTAATACAGTTAAAAATACTACTGGTACCCTAACAGAGGCAATAATACTTCCGGTATCTAATGGGAGTCAAAAATACTCACAGTATGTTCTGGGATTCAGAAATACTCCCGGTATTTTTGCAGAGTTGAATATACTCCCTGTCCTTTAAGAGAGTCAAAAATAATCCCGGTAGTCTAAGAACGTCAAAAGAAGCCTGTTAATACTAAAACAGAGTCAAAGGTATTCCTAGTACCTTTAAAGAAGCATAAATACTCCCTGCACCCAAATATGATCAAATTTACTTTTAGTACATTTGGGCGTCAAAAGTACTCCCTGTGCGTTTAGAGAGTCAAAAATATTCTTGATACTCTAAGAGACCCTAATACAGGAAAATATATTTGCACTACTTTAAGACAGCTAATTATCCTCCTGCGAGTCATAATTTCTTCATGTACCTTTAAAGTGTCCGAAATACTTTCAGTACCACAGGGTGTAAAAAATATACCCGATAACGTATGAGAAACAAAATACTTTCATTAGCTTAAGAGAGTAAAAAATATTTACCCTAAGAAAGACAAAATTACTTCTGTTGACTCAAAAATATTTCCAGTACACTGAGAGAGTCAAAAAAACTCTGGGAACCTTAGAAACAATCAAATATGTCCCGTTCCCTTATGCGATCAAAAATACTCCTGTTACCTTAAGAGAGTCGTTAATATTTCGGTACTTCAAGAGAGTCAAAAATAATATCGGTACCCTATGAGATTCAAAAATATTTCAGGTACACTAATACAGCCAAAATTTCTTCCCGGTATCATAAGAGAGTAAAAATTAGTTATAGCGCCTTGATAGTTTCTAAAATATTGCCATTATTCTAATAGAGTCAATAATATTTCCGTATTCCAAAAAACATTTGGTACCTTAAGATGGAGTGTGCGTAAAATAATATCGACAGCCTAAGTGATTCAGTATCTTAAGGGAGTCTAAACCACTCCCGACTCAGTAAAAGAATCAAAAATACTCCTGGTGCCTTAAGACTCTATAAAGTAATTTCGCAGTCTTTATTCTACCATTGTAAGTGACATGTGCACACAGTTTGGTAGAAATTGTTCCACGGGTTTAATATTGTATGCGGAACTCGTTTTTACCAACGTCCCCCCCCCCCCAGTCTTATGGGTCTCACATTTAATTTAACCAGTAAGTTCAATATCTGAATTAAACTAAGTGACTTCCATAAATCCGGATTTTACTCATCGGTTGTTTCCGTATTATAATCATGGAAAGGCCATTCAACTCTGTCTCCCCTACCCCTAACATTGTTCTTAGTTTTTGCATTATTTTTATGTAAAGCATTTCTTCCGCTCTTGCGGATGCTCCCATTCATAGTCATAAGGGGATTGAAATTAGTAACTGAGAACTTCGAGAATGACAATAAGTCTGCGACTCCGAAATCTCAACGGTAATAATCTCCAATTCTAAAAACATTTCCACCTCTGCCACCCATCCAGTGTTTGTTACGGATCGTAAGTAACATCTGTACAAAATTTGTAGGAATTTTCTTTCTTCCACTCATAGGGGTTAAACTACAATATAACACAGCAACTTTCATAACCCCGGATTTGTCATCAATCACGTTTGTTTTTCGTATTATAATTATGGAACTTACGAAATGTTTTTACAAACCAAAATATATATAAAGCTTGCTTTTTTAAATTTCCAATATCCGACCATTAACATTGAAACGTTTTTTATGTTCTTTAAAAAATAAATATGAAGCTATATTAAACTAAAATGGATAAATATTTCCTTATCAAATTTCTGTATTAGGAATAATTAGTTACATTATATAACGTACATCTGTTAGTCTTCGCACCGATGTAAAAATAGTTCCAGATCCCTCTTCCATACATAACTTTTGCAGCATAATAACATTCATTGTGAAATAAAGTAATTTGTGTCTTTAACTGATTTTTATACATGAAAATGATTTGAAAAGAAAGCAGTGTATGTATATATTGTTTCGTCACTGAGGCAGATGTGGTGGGACCATGGATCCTGGTGACACTGAAAACAATGCGGAAGACGTGTCAGAAGTCCTCAAGGTTTAAAGCCCACGCGAGTTCAATCGAAATAACGTAAATTTTGCAATTTAGTTAATTTACATTAAGAAGTTACTCTATGTGACGAATTTGTGGGTCAAGAAAACATCAATACTATAGTAATGTTCCAATGATAAAATAATAACTAATTTAATTTAAAGAGCTGAGACATATCCGTTATAGAATGTGAAAATCAAGATACTTGCACTTAATGGCATACATTAAATGAATTATATTAATAAAATAAAAATAAAATAAAGGAGATAAATTGTTGTGTAAATTACTGAACTGAAAAACATTAACATATTTACGGGAACTATTGTTTTATAATAACGTGGAACATTTATTTGTGGAACAATTATTTGTTGAATTAGTCCTTAAATAATTCCTTAAAGTATACACTCAATTTTTCGGATACTATATAGACCATGGAAACCTCGAAAAACATTTTCCCAAATAAATTTCACTTTCCATTAAATTTATAAACTTAAATTTCAGATTAAATTAAGACGTAATTGGTGTTTTTATCCTAGTGGATTTACTCATGCATTCTTAAATTTCTTTGAGAATGAGACAGAAGTCAGTTTCATAAGCATATGCAGTATTACAAAATGTTTGTTCTTCAATGTGAACTATTTCGTGCAGTGCTCGATTTCACTTGTCTCAATATTTTTAGGTAGCAAATATTATTATGTAATCAATAATTCATTTATTCAGTAATATTTATTCACAGATAATATTGTACATATGTTCCAATGTCTTATTTGAAGAAGAAGGTAAACTATAAGGGCACAGTAAGAAATAAATACTGTCTCTATTTTTAATTCACAAATTAGGCAGTGGATCACTAAAAATAATATTATTTGTGAATTAAATATATCATTATCATAAACTTCCGAATTTTCTTACTTCATTCCGAAGTTATTGAGTTTTTCTTCAGAAATTTAGTTAATATATTTGCAGATAATCAATTTTAAATTTAAGCCTAAGACTCGTTTCAGGAGGAAACTCTGGACTCGAATTATCACCGTTAATAGCCCGCGCTGTGTAATAGCTTCGTAATCCCTTAATAAACATGGATTGGACCGAATTATAAACTTTCTTTGGTGTTCGTGAAGGGACGCGCCCAGATTAGGGATCCGTGGTGGGAATAACGACGAGGAACCTGGAAAATTCCTGACTCCGTGACGACCAGAATCTGATCGGCGCTTTGTCCAGAGATGACCAGTCAAGAGGTCCGGTTTCGACCGCGCCCAGAACTCAAGGTCTTGGAGGAGGGGCCTCCACATAACAACGGTCCCACTTTCGGCTTCGCTCAAATAATTATCCTACAGTTATTTAACACTAACTCTGTCTCACATTGCTTCTATTTAAACGCGAGTCAGAGAATTGAGTCACTCTGTAATTATTATACTTAAGCCCAATATGTTTTGAGATAGGGTGCGTTTGTTTAGTGAGACCACATTTAATTCTCTTTTATCATGGTCTTCCCTTATTATACGTTAACATTTATAATATAAGCTTTATTGATTGTATATCTTAAGCTGGTGCTGATTGAATAGGCGGCTAAAGCTGATTCCCCTTCCCAGCACATATGGTATTTTAATCTATTTTTCCTTGGCAATAGTGGGAGGGAGAAAGAGTGACAATAAAAGAGAAATCTAAACCTAAATGAAGTTCCGAAATAACATTATGAAAAGTCTTGAACGATTTTAAACTAACCATATATAACCCTAGAAACATTTGGTCATAATCGTGTTCTATGATGTAGAAGCAGCTGTAATTTTTACCGTGTTTGATATCAATCTTTTTTGTACCTCTAATATTCACATTTTTTTTGGTACCCGCATAACGGTCCATAATATATACTATAAGAAAAACAAGTTGTCCTAAAATTGAACCCTGAGGCAAAGCGCTAATGAAAAGTATTAATTGCTTTTTCCATCTTATTTTCGATGCCAACCTTCAGTTTTCACTTTTATAAGTTGGAAGTTAATCGTAATTAGGCACTTCGTCTAATAGAGTTCTGATATCATAGTGTATAGAAGATTAAACTCTTTTACAAATCCGTGATATATTCCAGTTCCTTTAATTTTTCCTCCAACCTTTTGAATAAATGTACGCGTTACAATGCTGGTAGATTTTTATTTTATAAAATCGTGTTGTCAGTATTTATTTACGCATTTCGTCTTTTTATGTTTCAGGGAATTCAAGAAGTACGGAAATCAGGATACCGGAGGGCATATACCTCCTGAATTGCATTTAAAAAGTTCAATTTCATGGAATCATTGTTTCAAAATTTTCCTTCTTAAACACCCGAAACTCACGAACTCTTTCAATTTTCAAGTAACATCTATAATTTGGTCTGACGTAACTCTTGCAGAGATTTTAGCCCTTATCTGGATTGAAACTATTCTGGAGGAGTGTAATTTCATTTTTTTATATTCCATTTACTCAAAACAATACGTATCCAAGTGGATTTAAATTAGCGATCCGAATTGCGTATAGATTTCTAAACCTTCAGATTTTGAAAATCTGGAAGCCTTTTACGTAAATAAGCCTTTACTAGTCTAAGTAAATTAAATTGTTGGCGATAAGCTTAATTTTTTTCATTTATTCAAAAACGGAAGTAGTTTGGAAAGGTCTCATTAATTTATTTTAATATGAGAAGAGTAGGTCTACTCTCGATAAGGGTCAATAAGCGAGGAGATGAATAATTTGAAATAATATAAATACAAAGATATCAAAGAAAGTTTAAACCTCATGCTACAGTTAAGTTAAATTAAGAGATGTGAATGGAAAAAATGTCGCCCGGATCGGGGTCCTCGTCCTGGGTTAGATTCCCTGTCCGGTCGACATTTTCCCATCCACATTCCTTATAATAAAAATATTTTTGCATTATATTACGCAGAACAGAAAAAATTATTACTTTATTTTAACCTTTCGTCGGATAAAATCAAATAATTTAATTTAAACATTATTTAAGATTATGTAGTATTCAAAAGTGTACTATAAACTACAATGAATAAAAATAATTAACTTGATTATTTTGGATCGCACAAGATTGTCGTGACCTTTATATGATCTGTCATTTTTGGTTCGTGGAACGCAATGTCGCTTAAGAACGTCATATATCTCTCTTCGAACCGGTTGAATTCCGGTGGGATACGAAAGAACAAGGTCTCACTCATGACTGTGTGATTCATCTCTCTGAATAGTATCAGTTGAAAGAAGACCAAAGAATCAGAACTTGACACGTCACTGAAAAATATGTCAAATATTCGTGAGCATGATATCAATTTTAGCTCTTCCGTAATCCAAAGTCCTTGAGTTATGTAAAAGTTAGTAAATACTGTTCAAAAACACTTCATGCATCGTCAACTGTTCAAAACTAGCTATGAAGAAGATAATCTCCTCTCAATTATTTTAACTAAACATTTGGTGTAGGTAAGCAGAATGTCACCAAGTTTATTAAAATTTACGTACAACTGTTTCATGCGTTATTCAACAAATATATGGTCAGTCTTAGCTTAAGTCTGAACATCACTCCATGCTTCAAGAAGGATCTTCTGTTTTACAACTGTTTCATCCCAATCCAATAATAATATTACTTTTGTGACCCGACTTAGCTTCAACACATATTATAATTCCTTAGACTTGAAGTAACAAAAACGGTTCATTGTTTTCCACCAGGGATCACTCACTCTGTGTGTAACAGTTCTATGGTTTTATTTTATCTCGTTCCGAAATTGGCTAATTCAAATGTTTTCCTGTTGCAAAATAAACTGTTTCAGTAATAATTTACTGTATATTATTCATGTTTGTAATGTGATTGTTTTCACTCCTTTTCTTCCTTCCTCTCGACAAACTATGTAATGTGGACTCTTCCACGTTTTCTAGTATTTACTTGAGGAGTGCGTCGTTATCTTGTGAAGGTCTTGGCTGCTGAAGGAGCCGAGTGTTCGTATTACACACGATACCGTTACTCAGCGCCAGTGCCTTGGCCTTCTCGGGTTCTATTCCCGACGCAGACACCGTCTGAAAATAAAGGCCATGTTGCATCAGTGCCCACTAAAATTTCTAAATATATTTTCTATATGCATAATTTCAGAACAGTTTACAAAACATAAGTTTTGGATGGATCACTGTTTTGAGATAATCATCAGTTTTATTCTTAAGTATGTGGACGGTTCACGACTTTAAATTTCTGCTTTGTTTATATATATATATATATATATATATATATATATATTCCGTTATAATAATTAATGGCCAGATAGTTCAGAAAATATATATAATATAGTTAAATAAAATACAGTTTCATAATAATTTTTTTCTATGAAACTTCAGGCAATAACACAGACCTATGGGGCATTCAAACTAAATCTTAACGTAACTACATTATTTTTGAGGTGCTGAAAAACGTCTAACTAATGAAACAGGGGCAAAACTGATCCAACATTCATAATTATAATTTATGTATTTTTGATAATTATCAATATCAGTTTTGCACCTGTTTCATTTTAATATTTAGCTGGATGTTGGATTGTAAATATAATTTATTTAATCTGATATTAAGTTTCAAGGTCTCCTAATTATTGTTATTACGTGAAGAGATTTAGTATCTAACGGACGAAAAGTTGTAATTTCATATACTTATTAGTAATCCAAATTTTTATGACTTATCTGGCCATTAATTATTACATTATATTTGTTAAATGTCAGATAATTTTTCCCATTGCCATTATATTAAGGAGGCTAATTAATGCCACATTTGTCCGACTGCATGAGATGACAAATGTGCTCGATGTCGACCTACGTATATATAATTAGAAACATTCATTTTATGATAAAACGTAATTGAAGCAAGAGAAATTATAATACTACATGTCGTTGAATTTCAATTCGTGAAAGTCATTGAAATACGGCCGGAGTTTTCCGCCGAATGGTGACCGTGAATACGTGCTTTACATATAAAAATTTTAATTTACCAATTAATGGTTTCGATAAAATTATTATTATTATGCAATAATGCTTAAATTTATTTAAGAATATAAATAGGACTAATCTTTTCTATAAACTTTTCAGTGCTAATAGTAAGTGTAGACTACTTGTAACAAAACTTCGGTTATTCTCGTCAAATATCGGTCATTTTCGGTAAACAAGGCTCACCTGAGCCTATGCGCGTTAAATTCTGTACTTATAATGAATTATATGTTAAATGTATATTCGATTACCAACTCAATCCAGATTTCTGCTTTGCAGCCAACTGGCCGTGGCTGTGACTCCGGCCTAGCCACATAATTTTTTCATCAATTTTAGGTTGATTTCCGTCCACATTTTTATAACCTCTGGGATCTATCAAATTGACCCAAAAATTGTTGTATATTGAGAACTTCAAATGTGTTGCCTGGACATTGCATGTATTTGAACTTCAAAAATACAATAATTATTTTCTTATACATTTAAACCAAAATTACCCTAATCCGACTTATACCGTATCAATGACTTACTTGTAAAAGGAGAAGTTTTCGCACGAGCCAAATTGTTGATGAAAATCATTGGTTCATTGTAGGAAGTGGGAATACAGAAAAGACGAAATCCTACACCGTCGTTTTGGTTTGAACTTTGTCGGGTGTGGCAAGGTAGACCTGGTCCGACCTTGAACCAACGGAACGGTGACCTTGGAGTCAGGGCGTGGCGGTCACCAAAACTCCTGTCTACCGCTATAACATCGCTGACGTCAGGCCGGGCCATTCAGATTTGCTTACGTACAATAAGAACGCAATAGGTAACGCAGGCGACGAAAGCATTTCCTAGTTATCACTCTCGATTAACCAGTACCCTTGTGGAAAAAAAATAATAAAATCTCAAAGCCAAGCAATTTAGTTCATTCTCGAATTTCAGGTTGTAATTATTGGGGTTTTTCTTAGCCAAATACGTATGTTTGGTCTTAACTACTTGCTTCAATAATTCTGCAGTCTTTTAATTGCATTGTATTGCATTATTTTCCTTTATTCAGATAGTGTAGGAGAAACATGCCATGAATGTTACAAAACACAGTGGCCACACCTTTACAAGTTGATGGAATATCGTCTCTTCGGTGCACTTTTATCCGCTTCGATAGACTGGCGGGGCATCCACTCATTGGTGTTTAAGCCTAGTTTCAACAAAAATAAATCTAGTAAAGGTAAGTTGAATTTCTTCAAAATAGATCCAAACACTGATGATAAATGTTCATTCGAGTATTGTGAACAAACGCGGCAGCAATCATGCTGACAGGTTTTTGGTACACAAATATACATGAAAAATGTTGCGGTGATATTGGACCGATATATTTTCATTCTCAATAAACGTATCTATCTTCAATCTATGTCTGAATATTAAATTGTGGATTTCTTCAATTCTTTGAGTGATTTTAGTGTTTACCTGTAATCTTAACCTCTAATAATCCAAATTGAAAGTTCGACGGCGTTTGAATTCTGTAGCTCACTGTACCGTTGAAAACGAGGTGAATATTTGTTTCATGTCTAATATAACTTCCCTTTTTTGCCTAACGTGTTTCATAGTGAAATATGTAATATCAGATCGTATATTGATTTTATCCATTTTTCACAATGTACGCTGATTTATTTCTCTTTATTCACAGCTAACACTGAAACACTGTAAACATAGACCAAAGTTCTGTATATTAAATAAGTAAACATTTTAATACTTTAGAAAACCTCAGTTTCACATGGAGCGACAGTTTCGTAGAACAAAATACCTCAGAAAATTTCCAAAAACATATTCTTAAATGAGCAAAGATAGACTAGTCACGAGAAATCAAATATATATTCCAAACAGTATTGTCTATCAAATATATATTCATTATCATTCAAGTTATTTTTATATTTCCAGTTCTGTATATATAATAGTATCATTTAAAATCAATAAAATTAATTATGGTAATATTGAAACAGAAACGAGAAATTTTTAAATAATCCAATCAAATATTCTGTATATTCATTGAGGTTATTTTTAAACGTAAGCAGATATGAATGGTCCGGTTTATTTAATATTTAAGACGATTCCCATTATTAATCCAAAATATGTTGATCAATAATGTGATATTTAATTTTCTTCAAATATTCTCAAATGATCGTATTTTAAATGCTCTGAATTATTTTTAAAAATATTCCATTTACATGTGTCACGAAACGATTAATTAATTTTTATCCACTTTACAATAAAATCTAAGTCTTTTTTCAACCTTTTCGCGCCTTTACTTTAACACAATATAGAGCAATCTATATGACTACAAAAATTCCTAGTTCTTTAAGTACATAAACATTTTCAGACTCGTACAAGAAGAAGTTTCATATAGAACAACACAAAATACTTGGCAAATTTTTAAAAATATTTTATTAAATTAACATAAGCTATTGCAAGAAATACGAGGCTTTGAAATTTTACAAGTCATTATTTTTGACACTCAGACTTTACTTTAGACATTGTGAGAGTTATAATAAGATATAATTACCGACTTATAACAGACATTTTACACACTTGTAAAAGTTTATTTATCATAAAATTGTATGACTAGTAATTGTTTTCAATTAGATATATAATGACTTTTAATTATGACTTAACGTTAAAATAAATTATTTGTCAAATATAATAAATCAAATACCTCAGTCTAAGAGAATTTCACCGTTTCTCATAAGATGTCGTAAAAGTGAACAAAACAGAAGTTTTTAATTTTATACAGGGCAAATGAAAAAAAATATATTGCCTAAAACTAGATCAACTGCTAGTATATCGTTTTAAATCTTGTAAACGGAAAGTAAATAATTTATGCATGTTTTTATGTCATTTCAATCACTCACTAACTGCAAAATCTTTTGTCTTTGATTGTCTAACCTAATACAGAACTACGTGCAAAGATAAGAGTTGAGTGCCCACTATGAATAATTACCTCCATTTTAAACTTCGGAGTGACTTACGCCGAATGCCAATGCTAAGGACATTCGCTCTGATCCCCATAAATGGATCTGAAAGAAGGAGCAACGACATTGCAGAAATAAAGTGGTGCTGTAAATAGCCGTCTCAATTTTAAAAATGCGATTAAGGCATTCTATTGACGAGAAAAGTCACTTTAAGATGTAATAGCAAGAGATAACAAAATTTTATTTTCACTTTTTATGTATTTAGTACAGATAAATAAATGCCATTATTAACAGTTTAATTTGTGAATGTATTAAATGTGTTTCTGAATAATTATTTATATTAATACCCTTAATAATAATTTTTCACGTAGGCAATAGCCAAACATTCAAATCTTAAATAATACGCATACTACGTTCGTTTACCCGAAGATGCACGTACGTTTTAATTGATGTTGGCACTCTTAAACTATTTGAACTGATTCGTGAGTATGAAAAGATCATCTCTAACGTACACAAGGTGAGGTATCTTTCTACCTATCTATATTTAGTGGTATGATGCCCCCGCAACTCTGCCCACTTTAAAAAGCCGCTGACCTCTGTCCTTGAGCACAACTAAGGTGAATGTTTCAACGATTTCATATAATCCCAGTAAACGTAAAAATGTCATTTCAAATAATAATTTATGTAAATATTGTTGGGTAAAAATAAACGTAGTCTCATTAAATTTTCTCTCGGCGTAATTGAATATTGAAAACATCCTTTTTCTCCAAAATTACTACTATTTTGTTAATTTTATGGTTCCGGGAAAACAAAAAATTCATAAAGGTATCAAAAATTTCATTATATTTTCCTTATGGAATTCATACGAACTAAGTACTAACAGTCAAAATTCATACATTAGTTAGCTTATTTCCTTATAACCCTTGACTACTTTGCTCTTACTTCCTTTACATCCCTTCCTATGCTATTAAAGATTGAAGACAACCAGGTGGGAAACCCTCATGAATCCTACTACTAAAATATAGCAACTAAAGCTTAATATCTGAAACTGTTATTATTGACCAAACTTGAAATACAAATAATTAGGTAAAAAAGAAGGCAAAGAGCGTTCTAAAATACATAAAAATAGAAATTTTTCACAAGTAAAATTTAAATTTATTCAAAATATTATTATCGTAATTTTTTCGTGCAGAGAATTCAACACATCCTAAAATAGAAATTAAATAAGTTAATATAAAAAATGACACTAATAATTTGAATAAATTATTGACTCTTTGCTTTTGTAATTATTTAATTTATACATTGTTATAATTTTAAATTGTTTCATTATAAACCGCACTCAACATTATAATTGAGTTTATAACGTTCTTTCTCGTTTAAATTGTTCATTTCGGCCACAGCAGTCAGCGGAGTAAGTCCCTGACTATCAACATTTTTTAAGTTCACCAAAATTGATATTATTAAGTTATCTGAAAAATCTATTATCAAACTTTTATTTTAATTATTGTACTATATTTTTTATAGTGTAAAATTTCTATACCTGAAGAATTCGCAAATATCGACAAAACGTTGTATTATTTTTATTATAAATCATTTTCTAACTTTGAATTTTTTATTTTTAGTAGTGACATAATCACACTTTAGTTGTTATACCTGTATCATGTTTAATAAGTTATCTCATAATTTATAGGAAGCTTAATATTATTACCTCTTTGTATACTAAATTAATAATCGATGTTAGTGAAATAATATTTTTAAAAAAATTAATATATGTAAACGCAAGTTTAAAAAAATATTTTATCTTTTAAAATTTACTAAAAATAAAAAACTAATTTAGTGAGGATTCATGGCATTTAAATTGAGCAATACGTTTTATTTAACGTAAAAAGCATTAAAAATAAAGGTAATTACGATATAAATATTAATAACATAGAATAGGGCATTTTAAAGTGTATTTGATTCACAAAAGAGGTAAGTGTGTGTGAATGTCGCTGACTCACTGCCTCTTATATAGTGATCTTAAATTTCTACTTCTTCAAATCCAAGACACTTTTATGTCTGACTTGGACTAAATAATTTAAATTTTTTTATTTAAGATATTTTCGTATTCTTTATACCTGATTCTAGGTTGTATATGTAGTTTATGTTCATGTCATATAGACGATGGCAGAGGCGGCAATGCAATCATTGTTTGAAATTCAGTCTCACTATTCTATCACGCAATAATATTTTTATACTACCAACCGAAATAAATACAAGGTAATTAAGAATTCACAAAGGTAGTACAGTGGGCTCTTGAATTCACGTGAAGAGAATGTTTGGTTATCGTTGTGATGTCGCTGTATTTTTATTTACTAACGAAATGTATGTTAACGAAAGTTGAGGCAAAAATATAGCCAATGACCGTACTTGTATTATTATGCCTATCGAACCGCGAACAGTGAGTTAGGGAACTTATAATTATTATCGCAAAACGGCCCCAAATTGTATTGAAAACTTTCGCAGCGTAATAAGTACCCCTATAATATCGACGAATCAATTAATTTAATTGGTCATGTGCGTCTTTCCACCAGCCCGCGACAATATTGTAGTGACGCAGTGTCAGTGCTGGGGATTTCCGTTGTTCAGTACCGCGATTTGTGATCTGCTCCATATGTGGCCTGAGGTGTCCGGTAACTGGCCGGATACTAAAAGACAAGAAGCTCACGGCGCGTTGCAAGGTCGCCAAAGGCGGGGCTCGCACTATAAAAGCCCTGCCTTCCTAATCTCCACCGTCACTTGCCAGAGCAGCTGTCAGCAAGAAACCGTCGCCATGTACAAGCTCGTAAGTCTCTTTTCATCGCTCTACAATCATTTTTGGGATTCCTCAAGAATCATACCAAAATGGATGAATTTATAGGACTCTATATAAATCATATTGCGGAAGTCTTCATTACTATTTAGCAATTATAGAAGCACCACTCGTTAGCTACCGGAGTTTCAATATTCCTGGTCCCTATCAAATTATCACTACCAGTTATATTAGTATTCGGTGATTTAAACGCTCTTCCGGTCTGGGCAACTGAAGACCAAACACAATTTATGCGTTTTAGGAAATGAGTAGTTTAAACCATATCAGACAAGTCATAGAACCATTTTACTTTGTAACTTAACTTACCGAATTTTTTAGTGCAGTATATCATAATTATTTGTCAATACAATTAAAATTTTAGCATGAAATCATTGCACTGACACTAATGCAGTAAGAGAATTTCATGCCTTACTACAATTATTTTTTCAAATATAAAGGCAGAAATAATGCAATTAAATCGATCCTAACAGCGAAAATCCATTTTTAATATTATGGATACAAAATTAAGACACCTGTCATTTCGGATTTGGTTTAGCAAGCAGTAGATCTCACGTACACGCAAACATTTATGAATTTATCTTTCTCAAAAATAAATTTAATATATAGGTTTCTGAGTTTATGTAAGTGCGTGCTTAAATGTTACGTATCGCAGCTCATAATATGAATCCTCCTTCACTTTTTCGGTTACATGTACGCGTTCGACATTGAGGAATATAGGCAACCCAACTTACACAGTCGTGATGCGATACGTATAAATAGTAATACCCCAGACGTTGAATAGAATCATTCATACAATGTGAACTGCTCCTGATGGGTATGTAAGATATAGTGTTCATTATTTTTACTGCTCTTAATGCCCTGTTTCTGAAAATTCTAGCAATCATGTACGATAATTTGCTTTATTTTGTGTATGTGATTTTTTTTCTGTATTTAAGTCATTACAAATTTCAATATATATAAAATTTTATTTTTGACTTGTATATGCTGTTTCAATTTAGGTGCTGTGTTCTTACAAGATGTATTCTTAATTTTCCACAGATTATCCTGTTCGCCGTCCTGGCTTTCGCCGCCGCCACCCCCGGCCTGCTGGGTCTGGGAGGTGTTGTGAGCCCACTGGCCTACGCTGCCGCCCCCTACGCCATTCCCGCCCCCTACGCCTACGCCGCTGGATACCGTGTGGCCTACAGGCCTGAGCCCGTCGAACAGCACGGCTACACGATCGCCTACTAGGCTCACCTGTGATTCTTTTTCTTCTTTCTTGATGTCGGCCCTCGTGTCTTTCTTTTTAATTAAATAAAGTTATTTTAAATGCACTTTACTGTGAACTTATTGGAATTTATTAATTTTTAATGCTTCTAAATCCATTCCTTGTCTCCTTATCGCACTTATGATGAAAAATAATATTTTATAAGACTAATACAGTCACGAATAGGTGATTAGCTTAATAAAGAAAGTGGAATAGTAAATTTTAATTAACACAACCCCGATAAATTTAAAATACAGCCAAAAGAATACTCCAACGATATAGGCTGGAATTGTGGACTCAGAAACTGAAACATTACACACTTGGAAAAATTTATCCATTAAGTTGCTGAGTTGACTTATATGTTAAATGTGATATCAAAATCACAAGTAAAGCATGAATATATTCATTGGTACTATCAACACATTTGGTTTAATTTGCCGCGATCGTAATTAATCGTGGCCACAAACCAACTACCGATAGCTAATATCGGGTATTAGTTGGGTGATTCTGACCGCGAAAGTCGTATAAATGTTACCCCATCGACGATTTTTACATCTTGACCCTACCATAAATCAAATTGACCATGGAAATATATTTACGTAAAAATATATATTTTTTCGAAGTACGTTCATGACATTTAACAATAATTTATCCTATTAAAAATAACTTCGTGGTAAACTAGATGTAGGGTCATGAAATAAAATCCCTGCCGAATTTGAATTTTTAACAAAGACTAAAATGTTTGTTAGCAGATTGCGTTTCAATCCCGCAGTTATCACGTAATCATAAGCCCCTTCAATCAAATTAAGAAACTTCAGTTGCTAAATTCCTGTTGCCAATATTGCCGAAATAATCTTAATGTTTTACATTAATATTTCTTTTAAAACATTATTAATTCTCCTTCAGCCTTAAGATTAAATAGTAATTCCTCGCGTATAGTTCAAGAATATATATGAAAAATAATTTCTATTTTGATTGAATTTGATACTCGCACGATAACGAAAGTGATTTTTCATGTGTCGGTTATCATTCACTTCATTGCTTTTATTTTGACTTTCTTCCTTAACTTTTTTGTTCATTAAATTACTGATATAGTTTCAGTTTTAAAATTTATTCTTCTCATGGGTTTATAGAATATTTGAAACACTAAATAATCAAATTACTTCGTTTCGTCAGTAACTGATCTGATTTAATTAGTTTTATTTTGTATTTGCACTTTTAATTCTTTCAGTTCACGCAAACTACAAAACTTAATTATTTACAATTTGACATATAAAGCTTATATTAACGAAAATCAATCGCCAACTTTATTTCAATTATTTTCTCAACTTAATATCACTCGAATTATATACAAAAAATATTAAAATATGTAAATATCACATGCGTACATAATAAAATTCTTTTCAATTTAAATGTGATCATACATTTATAATTATATTGAAATCAGATAAATATAATTATTAATTATTGGTAACGTTATGGCATTTGTTAAAGTGAGATGCCTTCCCCGTTTGATATGGAAAACCATTCGATACATTTATATTCTCATAAACACATTACAAACAGATTTCTTTTATGTTTAGTTGCAGATTGTTCACGATGTCACTTATCGCTACGTCTGCTGTTTGTTTCTACAGAGTCCGCCTTCTGTACCTGTTATAAAAGATCCTATACGACTGCAAAGCTTCAGACTCTTGAAACATCAATATCACTAAGCTTCAAAACATTGAACAAGAAATCTTGCATCACTTACCAACGGCCACTTTCCAGACGCTGGATCCAAATTATCGACGTGCTGGAAAGCTTCTTGGACAAGTATATGCACAGAACCTTCAATATTATATTATCAACCCTTGAAATAGATCACATAGAAGCGTTTACAACGTCAGCTCTGTTCTGACGTGTATAGACTGACGACGAAGCAGTCTTCTAGATTGAACGTCATCGACCAGCATCGAAACTTATTGGCTGTGATTGGAAACCTGGTTTCGAGCTACAACGCCAGGATAACTGTTAATTACCATTGCTTATGTAGCTGTAAATAATTAATAGATTCTTAAAATAGTTAAATTTTATTTAAAATTAATTTAATCATTTCACCTGCTCTCAGAATCTTCAAGCATCTTAATCTTCCAAGATTGTTCCCGTGTATGAAATAACTTCTACGGAAACAGATTTCCTATCAAAGAAACAACACCCTCCACCGCGAGGGAAAATTAAATATGTGTCAAGTTTCCACCCAGATCCGTGCCCTTAAAAGTCTGCTGATGAGGCACGTGGGCTTAAACATGACTCCCAACAGCGGCAGAAAAAATCGATTCAAACTGCGACTTAAAATGAAACACATTTTGCAACACGTCGCCTGCAGTCTCTCCTCGAAGAAAACCACTGAAAGGAGATTAAAACATCCATGTGTTTCAGTAACATCAAATATTACAACATCACATACTCTCTACATCGCTTGTTATGGAACGCCCAAATCGTTGTCAGATCCAGGAATTTAATTTATTTACAGGTAATTTATGTACGAGTATTTTCATAATTTATTGTATTTCACCTTGTATTGTACTGTATAAAGAGTTCTCTGGTTTCCGGTCAGGTAACGTTACCCGAGAACTCTTTATACAGAAAATACGTCGGGAAAACTTACGATCTCTATGGTTTTGTACTACTACTATTGTATTACAATCTGGACCATATTAAAATTATCAAAACGTATACTTGATCTTGTTCTATGGCTAATAATTCAAGAATCGGCAAATTTTTAAAATCACAATACATCTTTTAAAAGTCAACGAGTAATGAGAAAGCGATGAAACAAATAAAAACGTTGTGCAATCAATTTACATATAGCAATTATATATCACTGGTGACAATAGAAACAGAAATTACGTCACCAAGCTTCTGATCTCGTTGTTTGACAGCAAGGAAATTATACAGCGTAAAAATATTGAATATAATTTCAACATTTTTAAAATTATATTTAAATATGATTGCTTTATACTCATAATCTTTAATTACTTTCTACGTGGAATCAAAAAGCAAGGGTCATTTGTATCCGCCACCCTCGCTAACTACACACATTTTAGTGTAAATATTGACGAAATTTGAGGATTGCATTTCTCAAAATCAAATGCATGATTTCGAATATATACAATTTTACATTGTTTACGCTCAGTCCTTGAGGAGGTCGGCCAATTGGTGTAATCAACGTTTCACAAACTTTCTGTTTATTTGTCTATTTATGGCTAATTATATGCAAATAATTCTTGTTACTGACGTTAATTGATATTAAAATAACTGTTATTAACGTAAAAAAATACGTAATTACTCTTATATATTCGATTACTTCCTCAGCGGAAGTTAACATCCAAATTTTGAAATTACCACTGCAGTTATACAACTAAGTACAATACAATAATCGAATATTTCGTGGGTGTCTTGCCTTCTATTACTGGTACGGTCCAGATTTTTCTTTCCTAATCCATTAATTCAGTTTCACAGACTAAAGAGCTGAGCTTTGATTGAAAAAAGTTATTATGTTCCTGAGAAAATTTCGTTAAATAGTCAACGGATGCTTATTTTGCACTCATTGAACGCAATAAATATTAAGCCATTTTGTAATGCCTTCCATATCTTTCTCATACTAATTTTATTGTAACTGTTCCATCACATCAACCTGGCCTATCATTTAGCATCAATATTGATAATAATATGTGTAAATGTAGTCAAGATTATTTGCAAACACATCAAAAGTCTGGAGTGTTAAAGTCTTAGGAACGAACTTCACAAGTCAATCACAGTATGCAAATAATAAAATTAAATCTTAATGGAGTAGGTGTTTGGGAAGGATTATATCTGTGTGTTTAATATATATCATTTTCCCATCCTTGACAGAATATGAGATTTAATATAGAAATTTATTTCGTGTTTCTGATATTAATAGCATCATGTTCTTTTGAGTCAATTCCAAGAATATTGTTAATAATTATGCTACGTTCGTGCCTCATTCTGTCTTTCGGATTTGTAACCTATAATGTGTAAAAACCTTTTTAACAATATATAATTTCAATGTTATTTGATCACGAAGAAAATAATCACAGCTTTTAGTTACATAATTCTGTTATCTGCGGATGCGTAATTAATAGTAGAATATAATTCAATAACATAACTTTCATTAGATAGGTTTGATGTTACAATATTTACCTAATTAAAGTGTGAGATTGCAATTAACTTTCTGAAATACTTCATTAACAAATAGAAAAAACGTGACTTAAAAAGGTACGTATTTTACAATGCAATGAATCGCGTGAGGTTCTATTGTATTCGTGTGCTTTCTATTCACTAATGTATGTTAAAAGCAATTCACCTATTTTCTTAGCTCGTACACAATGCAATATACTTTGTACTTATTCGAAATACTCGGTTCAACCCATGATTTCTCTACAATTCTTTTTTGTTGCTGCAAGAAATTAATTACATAAATTTATTCAGTCACATATATTCCAGCCTTACCCAATGCCCGACCTACCCGATGCAGGTTTTTCTAAGGTTTTCCCTGCATTTCTTTAGGCGAATGCCGGTTAGGATCCTTAAAATATAGCCCGGGGACCCTAGTAACCCTTGGCTACCTTCCTCTACCCTTCCGCATCCCCCCTTTCAAATCCCTTCCTATGCTATTAAAGGGGAGTTGCCCAATGTGGATCACCCTCATGTAGCCTGTTGCCTTTAAAAAAAAAGACAGAGAGAGAGAGCATTCTCTCGCAAATGAACCTTTCCAATGAAGTCTGTAGGAATGCCTTCTTCTCTAACTGGTATTTTTGGAACTAACGCACTTCGGCCTGTTTTGAGAGGTGTATGTTCCGGGGTCACAGACCTTGGGCACACGGTAAGAGTTGTACTCTGTTCCCATTGGATCAGTCGGCCAGCTGCCTCATAAACTGGTCGAGGCACGGAGAAGGGAATGATGCGTCCCCACAGCAAACCCATCTCCCGACATCAAAAGGTAATGGGACAAGTTCCCTAATGCACGACCAACCTGATGCAGGTTTTCTAGTGTTTATCCTGCAGTACTTTTAGGCGAATGTCGGGTAGGATTCTTAAACTATAGCACGGGGGACCGTAGTTAACCCTTCGCTACCTTCCTCTACCCCTTCCGCTCTCCCCTTTCAAATCCCTTCCTAAAGGAATCCTTATTAAAGGGGAGTTGCACCATGTGGATTACCCTAATGTAACCTGTTACTCTTAAGAAAAACGTGTTGAGGTTTAATGACTGAAATTTTCGCATTACAATATATAGAAATTTATATAATAGAGTTCTTAAATCTTTCTAATTTATTTTGTATCCGTAATAAAATAAATTAGAAAACTTAAAGAAATATTTTATATTCATGAATTGTTGCTACTGTCAGCCCAGCAGTAGACTGACATTTTTTTACGTTACACGTACGACTTCTGAGACATTTCATCCATCATCTTATTAAATATTAGATAATAAAAAAGGGTGAGAACAAATTCATTTCAATTATGACTAGTGCTAGCTAAGTTTATTGGTAACAGAAAGAAGGAAAGAATCGACAAAACCTAAATCCTTCAATTAACAGTCTGACTGTTTTGAAGCAATGCTCTCCAAATTTCCTTCCCCTCTTATACATTAACAATTTTCAATTTTATACGTATGTAAGTACGTTCCTTTATTTATTTATTTAGTTATGTAATTAATCAATCTCCTTGACTAACAGGAAATTATAAGTTCATATTTTTAATCTACAGATGTAGTTGAAAAATATTTTCACTGACTTATAGGCAGCCAGCAACACACAAAAGAAGGTCGGGCTGTCAAACATCAAGGCGATCACAAGCATTTAAAACTTCTGTTGGAAAGGTTCTAGAGTTTCCACCAGCTAAAAGATTTCTGTGGTACGAGTCGACGAAACTTCGTAGTAAAAATTCATATCCATCCGAATAGAACCCTAAGAACTTTTCCAACCGCATATTAACGGGGAAACGTACGGAAGTTAAAATACAACTGTAATATTAATAAGATTAAGATTTAATGTATTACCAGAGGATATTAATAAGATTAAAATTTAATGTATTACCAGAGGATATGAATTAAGTTACGAGTACATTCAAACAATATATAAGGAAAGTATGTATGTATTACCATGAACAACCTCGAATATAATATTTATTCTCTGCAGTTGTGCTATGGTGTAATAAAAAAAAAATAAGAACATATTAACAAAGAACCTTAAAACGGTCTTCAAATTATCTACTCTTATTTATTGTGAGTCAATACATCAGAAGCTTTCGGCTTACATTAAACTATATTCATCTGCATAAATACAGGTTTTACATTTTATCTTACATGTCATCAAACTTAATTAATAATATTACATCATTACGTCAATTGTTAAAATATACCTGTTCTTAAAACTACTTCGTAGGTAACCACAAGGCTCAGAATCAACTGAAATATTTTGTTATTACCTTGAGTGCATACCTAACCGTCAAAACAACTGACGGAGCTACAATTTTAATTAACAAAAATCATTTACATTTCTCATAATAATTGTTTTAACACTGCATTCACATTTCTATTATTTAACATTTTTTCAAATTACAGAATCAATTTTAATCACATTATTTATTATTAATTAACTCTACATATTATTTACACACACTGTTACAATTGCATTTTATTTCCTTAATCCATACTAATTTTTCTTTATCTGATCTTGTAAAACAAAAAAACCCTGCAGTTCCTACTTCTTTCCTTTCGTTCATTGTCCTTCCTAAATTTCCATAAACCTTTCAAGATTCTTATTTTTAACGTATTTTTTTATTTATGAATTATTTGAATATCACACCACGCGACTTCATGTTTTTTTTCGTATGTTTTGATAACGCCGTGCTTGTTTATGCCTCGCTTTTTAAGTTGCCCTTATGAAAATATAATCTATTTTTCATGGAAGTATGTCATATATACATATTTATATTTCACAGTTTTTCACAGTATGCTCTAAACTATTCCTTTATTATCTTCTTTTGTCAATACCTTAGCTATTTTTTCTGACACCCCTTTAAATTATACTAAACTTTTTTATATACTTTTCCAATAAATTGGGAGAAGATTAAATATTATACGAATATAAGGTGTAAACAATTGTATGTGGAAGGATTATAACTTTGCATAATAATTTATATTTTAAGTACCAAGATAGTTTTTAAAACTAACATTCTGGATACCTATGGGAGGGGGGGGGTTCTTATCAGTAAATATATATGTAATATATATATGAATTTAGAGAAACTCTAAAACACAAACTAAAATAAACATTTTCTGGGAAAAATATATTTCATAGTTAACCATGTTCCCGATATAATTTATATTTCTATCCTTGATTTGAATTTTAAACATTTAATTTTATATTTACCTTACTCTGATTCTTACTACCTAACCGCACGATAATCTAGCCATATGCTAAATATTTATGTTACCTGTTGTTATTTGGCTTTTCCACAGTTATGAGAAAGTAAACCTGGTTCAAGTAATATGAGTTGAATCGTAATAGGTGAGGAAAACCCAACACTTGATTGTCACCTCTCACACTTTGCGAATTCCCGTTTTGATTGCGTACCGTGACCTGGTTGAAGCTTTTGCTCCTTGGCCTCTTTCTTCAGGGGGATTCCCGACGGTGCTACCATCTACGGCGAATGGGAAAGTTGGACTTCCCTCGAATCACTCTCACTGGCGAGTATGAGGATCCGACGACAGTTACGTCAGCGTGGAGTTCCCTGTCCGCAAAAGTTGTGTAAGCTTCGCCGGAACACAATAATTACCCAATTCACGTACAATTCAAAAATAAGTTGAGTGGACTCAACTTTCTAGTGTTGCAAAAAGGTATCTGTCATCTCCTGAATGACGTGCACTTCTGCGAATCATGTGAACGAATGGTGACGCTTTCACAGTTTTAGGTTCTGGTATAGTAATTTTCGTACGCCTCAATTTTTCTACTCTCCTTTAACATCTATATATGACTGTACTAATTCCATTCAAAATACTACACAATCGCATTCAATGTAAACTGGCTTTGTGCCCTTCATTAAATCCCTTAATTGAATGCTCACCAGTCCTGGGTTTCTACCTAGAAAAAAAAAATGCGTATTAAAATATTCCTAAAATTTCTTCCCTTACTGATATTGTTAAAAAAAATTCTAGCCTACGTGTGAAGCTCCTTTTTTTGCTTTAATCGTATATTATTAGTCGAATAATAAACATTTCCTAATGGAAAGTTACAGATTATATTTTTCATCGTAGTAAATAAGTGCGTTGTGATGAAACACACCAATTATTTATGTTGTTAGTTTCAGATTATCCAATGAAAGGAAAAGACTTTTTCTGCCATAAAAAGTGTAACACACTTATACAGAATTTCCTCTCACAAAAGCAACACTGCCGTCGGGATGCATATAAAATCTTTAAACAGCGTACGAAAGAATAAGCATGATTTAAATTTTTGAGATTTCACATAGAGTAGAATACTTAAAAGACGTATTAGTCAAATTGTTCCAATGTAATTCGGCGTATATGTTGAAATTAGAGTTCTTACTACTCAGCGTACTTCAATGTTTTACACAGACAGACGTGTGCCAATAAAATTCATAAAAATGGAAGAAATTTATTTAAACGTGTTCCTTCGTTGTTAAAAAATTATGTATCACCAGGACGGTGGGTAATTTCTGATAAAATAATTTCTCTATAGTTTCCTCTTCACATCTTTTAACAAAATAAGTAATTTCTGAGCTTAACCACGACGTAGTAATTTACCATAATAAAAACTATATTATATCGACCCCTCCCCTCAGAGAGAGGTTTTTATTTAATCAACTAATAATGCAATATTCTTCACTCGGTGGGGGACAGGGATGAATAAACAATCAGGTTGAAATGTTAGATACTTGTGAGACGAGAATCCCGGGCTCGCCCATCCCGGATGCAGCGGCGAAAGTTCTTTGTCAGGTAAAATAAAGGTAGTCGTTTTTGTGACCCTCCAAGATCCTGCCAGACGAAAGGGAGAGTAGATAGCACCTCTGAATATTAAATTCAGCCTTGAAGGGTTCGACAAAAAAATACCCTATTCACGCATGCCAGCGGTGCGTCGTAAAATTGACTTCTATGTGAAGAATTTCATTATACTATTTTGTTCGTTAATTTTTATAGAGGCTGTCTGATTTGGTTCTCTGACAACATTCCATCCGAATTAATTTATCTTATTCACTATAAATTTTTAATGTTTTACTAGTTATCATTCCAAAGGGAATTAATTATATTTTCTACAGATTTTGTAACATTATTCTTTATAATATTTTTCATTTATCACAACAATGTTTAACAATAAACCGCGAAATCATATTCAAAATTTTTATTTTATATTTTATCATATTTCCTGTTCACTTAAAACTGAAAATATTTTTAATTGTATTATTTCACCCATTCTGAGCATACTGAGTCATTATTTCTTGTTGAATTAAAAATTTATTTCGTACAAAATAATTATAAAAATATTTGAAACATCTTATTTAAATTCCTATCCATTAAAAACTACGTAATAAACTTCTTGCTTCAATGTAAAAAGATTAGTGATATGGGAAATGCTGTCAGCATATTTTTCTCATATTAACTATTTACAAGTAAAACAGTTTTCATTTCCTCACTTACTTAAATTAGAACTATAAGAGTAAAGTAAGGTTTAATTACTTTATTATGAATAAATAAATGGCCTTTTGGAAGAAAAAATTATTGTTTATTGCGAAAATATATTTTAATACACGTTTTGTCCTCTTCTAGAGCATCATCGTATATAAGAATATTTATCTACAATTTGAAAATCAATAACATGCAATAGTACCTTGCCTCTAAATTTTACTATTGGATTATTTTCAAAATTGTAAATATTGTCATATCTGATGAGTTCCTAGATTAGGACGATACGTCGTGTATTTAATATATATTTTTTAATAAACTTTAAATTTTTTTCTGGATAAAGGCTACTTATTTATATTATAATAAAGAGATATATTTATTCATAATAATTTAATTACTTTAGTAAATAAATTTTCGGGCGTGTGTATACTTTTATATGATCACAAAAAGCGTTTCCATAATAAAACAAAAATTACCTAGCCGGTAGATTAAAATTAATAACGTGGGGTAGATAATCTTCATTAAAGAAGCCAAATGAACGAAATCAGTACCTTTAAAATGTTATTTTTATCCATAACTGTTCAGTGCAATAAACTCAGTGCTAATTTAAACAAATATCTAAAAAAATAATTTTTTTATTTTGTAATTGCGCGGTGATTATTTTTTACCTTCATAACATTATTTTTAATCATGTAAAACCGATTCTCGACGCTCTTTTCCTGTATAATGATTCAGAAATTGTGCTTTTCCCTTGACTTTGAATATTCTACTTACACCAATCTTATCTTTCTTGTAGATGTTTGTATCTTTCACCGCTTAATTTAATTAGTATATACATGAATAGCTTGAGGTTCAGTAATAATTCGTCATAAATTACGAAACACAAAACGTAATAAAACTGTCGTGCATGGACTGAATTAGTGATATTATGCCATTTATAAATCAATACTTACAGAAAATAAGAAACATGTTAACCATAAATCGTGTGCTATGATTTTGCCAGAATTTATATATGACATTAAGCTTAACTTTTATTATACTTATTCTGTAATCAAATCAAAAAAAATACAATGAAATTTTTTTTATTATTTTGAATTTCTAACTATTGTGAAACCGTTTTATAAAAATGTTTGTTGATGCGTTTCTTTCATACAGACATTTAATTACAGGAAGGTCTACGATTTGGAGTAAGTTTATAACTAAAATAATTACAAAATTGATAAGCATGTATATATTAAATTAAAATGAACATTTGTAATGCCTTTAAAATTTCTTCGTTCAGGGAATTGTCTGAGATTTATATTTGATAATCATAATCATTTAGGTCGGAAAATATTCTGTTCCAATTCCAGAATGTATCAAGTTAATAGGAATTATTGCAGCAGCTGATGTTTGACCTAACATGGACACCATTGCATAATTATGATATGCTTAAACATAATTACATATTTTTAATTCATAATTTATGAAATGGTAACAGTATGATAATTCATTAGTTTAGTCTTGGTTTTGGTATTATTTTCAACGGGATAAAAGAACTAATTTAAAATGAACCATACGCATGGTTTTCAAGACGTAGGGAAATACGAACTTCATATGAGGAGACAATGGACCTGAATTAGGTGAAGGACGAAGCTCTTCCCGCCCTCCAGAGTTGCCAACTGGTTGTACTTTCTCCCAGCAGGTAAGACGTGCTTCCCGATTTACTAAGGTGACAAATCGGACAGGTCTACCTCACATATGAAAAATCAACGTAATAAATTGTGACAATGCACCATCATAGCGACTACGAACCAAGAAAACGATAATGACAAAATAGATTTTGTTTTCATAATATATTTGAAATTGAAAACGCTAAAATTGTGTATCGCTTACAAAGTCGTCCAATATCCTGAAACTTCAGCCACGATGAACCCAAATATATAATAGAGCTTATATTCTATACTGAACGAATATTTTCACTTCGACCATATATCCATTACGAATTAACCCATGCTCACGGTCATACTATTATAAATTCAGCAAACTATTCACCTTCATATAGTACTACAATTTCCAACCAATTTCATTTATTTCTATACTTTTAATTCATAATATGAATTACAGAATCTTGATTAATAAAATTTATTCTAATAATATTTTATACATTTAGACTAGCCGATTTGACATACATTACACAAAGTTCATGGGTTTATATTGTGGATATTTATGTCACTATATATTTAACAATTTACAAAAAAAGTAGACTTCTTTTAATCAAACTTATCATTTTAATAAGATTTACTTTAATTAATTGGGATTCATAGTAATCAAAGCAAATACGATTCACAAAACTATAGTCTTAAGAAGTAATAACAGGTTTCGGTAAAGAATAACATCAAAGTAAACTGCTTTGAGGTTCAAATAAGGAATATGCCTATTCGTGCTATATATACATATAACTAATTTTTACTTCAAATATAAATAAATGTGCTGAATACGCTTCTTCATATTGGACGTATTTATAACTTACATATCTTACTGTCATTAACTTTCTATTTTACGTTTTACAGAAGCAGCTTTACTTCAGATATTTAATTTTATAAATGAATCTGTTTTTAAAATCTTTACGGCGGTTTTATTATAATTATTTTAATTTTTTCACTGATATAAAATTATTTAATGTATGAAGAGTCCCAAAGAAATATCATATCGTTCTGGTTTTGAGATATTTGTATATTTATGTGCAGGGGGAATAAATTATTAGTAATATGTATTTGCAGACTTTAGTGTGTTATTCTATTTTAATAATCACTCATATGTCCTAGCGCTAATTGGAAAGAAATTTTCTAAATATTCAATTAATATAAATATTATGAAGAAAAGAATTATACGTGGGATGGGAGAAAGTGAAATTAAGATCGTTCAGTGTGAAAGAAGAAGAGTAATTAAGTCCAACGTTTCGAACAGTGAAGAAATTATTCGACTTCAGGGAAAGGGAAAATTGATAGCTCGAGCACTAGTCTGGACAGTCAAAATGGAGGAATACTTTCAGCTATCTTGAATTTTTGCAATTTAATAGTGTGTATCACTTTCTTCCGCCTTGTTTGAATGTCACTTTATTTAAAAAGGTCCTATTTCAATTTCACTTCATATACGCAACATGATATACACTAAAAAAGGAATATTTTTTCTTCCATAGAAAGGACGTATCTCATAGTTATTTATAATTACAAAAATTGTCCTCATTTTTTATTTATAAAATCATGTATCTAATACGCTTAGCTTTCGGCTACTAATTTATCAACTAATTTACATACGGTCTATTATGAATGTAAATATCGGAATTCTGTTAATTACCCATCGTCAAATTAAAATAAAATAATTTTAAATAAACAAATTTTAGCTATAGGAAACGTGTTATTTACAGTACACATGCTACAAAAATTGTAGTTTACCTACAGCTAAAATTTACCACTTTAAAATTATTTTATTTTAATTTGACGATGTATAATTAAGAAAATTCCCTTGTTTATATTGACAAGAAGACGTCTCTAAAATATTTTATAGTGATAGCAAATAAAAAATAATTGAAAGTCCTTGAGTCAGAAAATTATTTATTAACAAAAAATTAAATATTGTTTTAGGACCTTTTCAGATTCAATCTACAATTTAAAAATAATAACATAAGAACATAAAGTTTGTTAAGAATAATGACAAAATATATTTTTGCAATTATATATATATATATAAATCATACAAAAAATTTAGAAGCAACATTTTGCTGCCTTGTTTGTTGCAACCGAAATGAAACTCATAGCTGACAATAAAGTATGGTAAAAAATAATTGATTGCCGCATGTATCTCTTATGATACTAAAAAGTTTTAAATTTGTTGACTATATTATGTTACAAAAATGTATATTTTAGACCAACAAACCTTGCGTCTAATTTATGTACATAATTGAAAGTAAATTTAAATTAATTAAAATATTTTTTCAATAAAAATATGTATTTATGATATTAAATTATAAATCGTAGACTAAATCTGAATAGGTCCTAAAGCATAGGCTAAACGTCGGGATAATTAATTTTTTTATAATAAACAATTTTCTGACTCAAGGAAATTTATTTATTAATAATTTATAAATGTCAGATATTTTTTCATCATGATAATGACAGAAGCCGAAAGATACATGTATTTAATACATAAATTTATAAACTAACAAGTAGAAGGAAAATTTTTTGAATTATAGATAACTGAAAATGACTTTTAAATTGGCATCACAATTTTTGCAATATTGATGTGATTATAATTTCTGTAATATTATTGTAATAAATCATATTTCTTAAACATACAGTGAAATGATTTTGACGTCTAATAATATTTTCAGCCTTGACCGCTGAGCCCAGGGGTTAATAAGACGTTTATGTAATAATTCTGTGTTGTGTTGATTTTGCTCGAGTAAAAACTTTGCCACATCCCGATGGAGGGCAGCAACCGGGAGAGTTGCACGGTCCGGGAGAAAGTAAAATGCGCTGACTCAGAGCATCCGGTCCACAATGCTTAGCATTCTCCAGGGTAAACACTCAAGCGTTGCGTCCAAAAGAGCTTTCTTGCGTAACCATCTCTTCCGTACCATCGGTAAGAACCAGTAAGCGACTCATAATCATCCATTTCAGCTTCATCAAACCATGCTTCCTGGCTGTAAGCTTCTTTGCTACACACATTACGCATCCCACTTCCAAATGCAAACTTCCAAGAATCCTGTTCCTCATTTCTCTGTCGAATATATTAACTTCTTCAGTACCGTTGTAGCTCTTTGTTGCCAGAACTTCTTGCTGTGATTGACATATAATATGCGTTCCACTACGTCTGTCACATTCGTCCTACTTCTTTATACTCTCACTCGTTATACGATTTGCTCGTGTGACTCGTAGTATTGTCCTTTCATATCAAACAATATCACCGATTTTTTTTATCTGACACTGATCAAACTCTTCACCGTTCGTCTATTGGAAAATATATAATTTCATCAAAATTCGTTCTTCGTCTCTTCTCCTGTGTTAGAGTTACATTCACAATAACTGCCGAAAGAAACCAATAGAAATAATACGTATGATCTCCAATGCCCAATGGTATGTCTCTAACGGCTCACTTTAAAGTACTATATGTCAGAGATGTTATAACTAATAAATATCAATCACCACACAAAACTAAAAAATCACACCAACACACTCTCTTCTGGAAACACAAAATGCAAGAAGGGTTAAACGGAAATGGACAATTGATCTGAGGAAAATCTAAGCAAGTATTGTCAGTGGATGAAACCTTATCTCGTCAAAGCAGAAGGACCTAGTTCTTAGGTTGGCTCATTCGATTACAGAATATTATGATTTTTAAAACACGTTTGCATGTTGAAATGATGTGTCTCAGGGATTGGTAACCTTTTTAGGGCAGTGGGCCACTTGCAAAAGAAAAATATATTTAGGCCAAATAAAAAATCGTCAGGTAAACGTGTTCATATTCGCTACAAAATAGGTTACATTAGAAGCCGCAAACTCTTATAATTCGCACTAATTTGGATTAACACAATCTACCTGTATGTCAAAAAAATGGGTGCACTTGTAGCCAAGTTAATATATTTCCTTTGAAAAAATATAATTCGTTACTGCCTGGAAGGCCGCACAGATGCGTCTGGCGTTCCGCTGGTTGCCGACTATTGTATCAAATGCCAACAATTTGATCATTTCTTTTAAATACAGAAAAATAACCACTTGTACAGTCGCATAATATTTATGTGATAGATCCGATAGAGTCGGAAATATTAAAATTACTCATAAATGTGAACATAATTACAAACGCAAAATATTAGAAGTCATTTATTTTTCACAAAATAAAAACATAAATAAATTTGGAGAACTGTCCTCTGGTTTTCAACCGGGCGGCGATAATTAAACACGACGTGTCTTTCACCAAGAAGATGTCATCGTTGCGAGTCGACTAAACGTCGTGTTTAATCATCGCCACCTGGTTGTTAACCTGAAAACATTTCAACCAAAAAACATCGAGAAAACCTACGAAAGTTATAAAAATGTAGATGTCAATGGTCTCATAGAAAGTGGAGATTTAAGAAAATTGATAAAGAGATATAAGGGATTTGGAATGTCAAACGCACACACATATTGCGACTGTGCAAGTAATTATTTTCCTGTGTAGAAAAATATTTTATGCCAGTCTTGGTATAATACAAATATTTAAAAAAATGTTAAACATCATTTTAGTTTCCCAAAAATTGAATTTAATTACAAAATGAGAAATTTTGTTTCCTGTATTTCTACAGTCGAATTTAAAATTAATAATTAAGAAATCTTTTCAAATTTAAGAGAAATCCGTGTTCTCCAATTATTTTAAGCATTTCAACTGTATTTACCAATTAAAACGTACTTAAAATGCTATTAATAGTCTATCTTTTATTAACTACTTTTCCTGCTCTGCGATTTTCTGAATTTAAAAACTAAATACAATGAAATATAAAAATAAATATTTAACATAAGTTTTTAGAAACCAATGTTATTCAAATGATACAATTACAAGAATTTTTGCCAACGTGATCGGTTTTAGAAATGCCATTTTTTATGTACCCTGAATTGCACAAAAATTCTACCATTACTTCACCATTCTATTTAAAATTTATAAATTAAAAACAATTTCACAACAGTGTTTAAGACTGGTTAAAGTATTAGTAGTATATAAAAATTAAAAACCAAAAAACAAAGGTTTGACTTTATAAGTTGAAAGTTCCTAAGTTAATAAATATTTTAAATTTAGACTTATTTGGTTTTTTAATTTTATATACTATAACCAATTTCATTTTCCATCCATATTAAAAATAATTTTTCAGATTTGTCCTGACCTCTGTCTAAACATTGGACGTTTTCATGTCTAATAATACTTTAATTCGAGCTTAACACGTTTCGATTGACTGAACTAATTGTCTGCGACTATAAGCGAGAATGAGTGTATCTCTATAGGGGCCTATACGAATGCCTCTGGAGTTACTAGGTCTACAGCTAATATTAATCAACAATCATAACTCTGACCGTCTAATTCGGCATAGATATCAGTTTCTTTAAGTAAATATTTGTTGATACAGAGGAATTGAATGTGGTTACCTAATTCTCTTTTTCCAGATAGGTAAATTAATCTGATCAGGGCATTCACCAGGGAACATTGCAATAATATTGGATGGTGAATAGACTACCGCATTAACATCTCCGAGATTAGAAAACGTCATACGATGGATGTATCGTAAAAAGAAGAAATGTGGGCTCAATTAACAATTTGACACATTGTGGAGGAACACAGACGGGAACGCACAGAAATATAGCGTTGTTTAAAAATTCTTCCTATGGACAGATAAATAATGTGAAATTTTAAAAGAGTACTTAAGAGGAATGGCATGTCCCTATATTTGATTTTATCGTTAGTATTATATTTATTTAATATAATATTAGTTGGATTTTGAACTCAAGTTTTATGATTTTCCAACTTTTGGTCCAATAACCCAGTTTACTTTAGAAAACAAAATTAATAATTACGAGTTTTGAGTTTTTTAAACGCACTCATTATTTTTCTTTATAATAACAAAACGATTACGGCTGCAGTGCAGAATTATCGAAATATTATTCTTCATGAATATTTAAACGTCTTTTCCAAAAGGACATACGTATCTGACAAAATATTGAGTTTCTGGAAGAGAATATTGATGTCAAATTGACAAACCTAAATGTTCGACGATATGAAGCAATTAGTCAACAGTCAGAAATTCTATAAGTAACGTATATCTGGAATTAATTTCTTAATATAAAATTTATTACATAATTTCATCGAAGTTTAAAGAAGTATTTAACGTTAAGTAGATAAAAAATGAATAAAATATAAATATTTCTATATACTGAGACATTACGAATTAATAACAGAGTAAAGCCGCAGTGAAATGTTATTCACATATATAGAAATTCTAGAAACCATTCAAACTCACATCGCACCATGACAAAAAATATCACTTTGTCGGAATGAAACATCGTGTTCGTAAGCAATCGTTCTGGTACTAATTACAAATTCAGATATATTGCGACCCTGTCGCTTGCAGCTTTGGCCTCAATTAGCACTCAAACTTCCTATCATAAAGGAAGCACTTTCCCAGAGCAAATGGAGTAAATTTTCCGGTATAAAGACCTTGAGTCGTACGGTTTTTCAGTTTTTGATACCGTCAGATTCCAGCTTGATTCAGAAAATCTGACAATATTTTTAATAATTACTAGCGTTGTGCCTTGTACACGGCTAAACTTTCCGTTTTCCGTTTGTCAACAGTTCGTACATGTACTAAATAGATTAATATTCTAAAGACATAACGACTTCCTTTTTTTTTCACAGGCATTGTCCTTTAGAGCGTTTCAATACTTATTAGTAACCAATTCTAAACTCCGAATTTTATATTTCACACAGTAAATTGCCTGTCGACTATATTTACAACCTTTTATGATATAACGTGTCTATCCCGATAACAGATGAATCAGAAAGAAATTCAGAAACGCCATGATCTGGAGAAAAAATATTCAGCTTCTATAAGGATAAAAATATTTCATCCGGATACTTGCGTACTTACAGTACTGTATTTTATACTACGAACGCACTCATCGGTCATTCAAATAAAATTACAATATGAGAAATTCAGTCGATATACTCTGCGTTTTTTTATAAACGAACGCAGTGTCCACTTCATAAATTCAATGTAATATTTTATTACTAAATTATAAAATTTGCCTCTTCGTTTATGTTATATCAATATGCATGTTCAGCCTCTCTTGTCATTCGATGTCAATTATTTTCTTCAACCGCCAAGCCAACTGATTAAGTAACACACGTTGTATAGTTATTATCTATAGGCACTTTAACTCCATTTATGGTATACGAGTGTAACCAGTAACAGCTTTCTACTCGTATTAGTGAATAATTTGGTTTTTCCCAGACATTTCACATTTAATCAATGTTAAAATCTATTCTAATTTTTCTACACTCACAGCGTTTTAATGCACAAATGTTTGAGCATGTGATATAATTAAATTATGAACCATACAATAAAACGTGTAGCCCATTTCCAACCGGTCTGAAAATATCAAAATATTTTCTGAGAAAATAATCGTCTATTCATTTATAAAACTAAAATTACAATAGGCTTATTTATTAAATTACAGAACAATCAAGAATTTAATATAGTTACACTACATTTTTCGTTTAATGTATTCGAACCTTTTTTAGGTGTTTAATTCTTAAAAAAGTAATATTTTTAAATTTTGGTAGAGAAATATTGATATATTGAATTTTAATACAGTGGGTTCGTAACAGTTAATCTGAAACTTAAAAAAAAAATTTACAAGAGATAAAATGAGTTTGTAATTGATTTATATGTTCATAAACGACGGATAACTGCTGTTATAAGTCGACACTTCTTAATTAAGTAGTATTTTGTTCGTGGTTGAGGACATGAATCGAAAGGTACAAAGTAAAATATATTATTTTTGACATCTTAATCAATTTAAAAATGGTTTTCATCGATGAATACAACAGTTTCATTTCTTATAAAGTGATCAGTTTTCTATTTTCTAAAGTAGCATTCAATAGTTACAATACTGTACCAATCATAAATACAATATGTTTTTTAGGCATTTTTTTCTCTAATACATCTTAGCTTCTCGTATGATTAGTTTATGTTGAAACTCACACTTAAAAATTTAGACAGTAAAAATAATTGTTATCATCTTGAGCCATCGTCTTGCGAGACGGGAGTGACTCTCGGCCGACCGACCCAGAATTTTTCCTATGAAGCGTTGGCCCGTGACAATGGCCGGGAGGGAGGAGGGAGGATTTTCCGAGTGCGAGGGCGTCCCTCTGAAGAAAGCTGGTCTCGGCGAGTCGCTATATAAACTCCCGAGACAGCTCTCTACAGGCATCAGTGCTCCTCCAGGCGTTCTCCTGCTCCCACCAGGTGAGTTCTCAACAAACGTGTGCCGACTATAAACAAAAGTAGCCTTATTTGTGCTGTGAAAAATATCGTTGCAATTTTATTCCATAAATCGAAAGAACTATTTACACTCCAATAATGTAGAATAATAGTACTTACTGTTCCATATTTAAATTGTCCATCGATTCTTCCAGTTGCGTTGAAGTACTTTGGTCAATAGTATCCTCAATTGTAAATAATTTTTTAAAAAAATGTAATATAAACTCTGTACACCAGTAGTTTTGCTTGGTATAAGAAAGTAGTTCACCTCATATAGTTCTTAATAATTAATTACGAGCTCGGAAAAACTGAATTTTTTCCGCGCTTAAAAAAATGACAGGAGTGAATGAAGTCGTCCTCCTGTAATTGCTCTGCATTTAGGAAATTAAAAAAATATATATTTTAGGAAATTCATATTTACGAAATCCAGCTTGCTATAACGCTTCTTTCTCTTCCATTTATCATATACGAGACGTTCTCGTGCATATTTTGTGATCGTGCTTTATTTATCTTGATTACTTTTTTAATCCATAATGTTGAGCAGTTCATTCCAGTTAGGAAATACCCCGTTTATTAGTGCCTCAAATATATAATATTTAATAGAAAATTTAGTTTAATTTTATCAAGATTTATGCAAACTAGATTAGCTCACATTCAATAATCAGCGCATTTTGGAGATCCAAGTTTCCAGGTTCAAATCGTACCGGGTTCATGGATACTTTGGACTCTAAATAACCAATTATTTATTTTACTATCTTCTTTGACAATACTTCGTAGACAGCAATTCAACTGTGCTAGCTACTTCCTGCGACGTCGCTCACCTGAATTTTGGATTACTGCAGGCAGCAAAACGTAAATACAATCTTGATTTCTATTAATAAGCATTCGTCGTAAGTGCATTATTCGTAGTTTATATATACGATAAATTTCCAAAATAACTGAAACCAAAATTTATGCTTGGATCAGTTTCTTAAATCTTCAAATTATAAATTTTTATTATTTGGCGCTAAAAATCAGCTACTGAACTTGTGTTCAAGATAATTAATAAAAAATCTAAAATAAACGAATAATGATCGTTCGGATCAGAAACACAAAGAAAACAACTCACAGTTGATTAAATCTACGAAATAAACTAATGGGGTTCGGGCATTTTTGGAAAGGCTTCACCACTTGTGATTAATAGTGGAATTATAGTTTATTTTATTTAAAACATTAGCGTGGATAATCGCATACTGAAAACACTATTATGATACAAAAGTTCAAACTATAATTTATTTGGTGTGGTTAAAACATATTTGTATATATTCTTTTCTATCAGCGGATAATAATGTTTTCCGCTTATACGTTAAGCTAGAAAAATCAAGAGTTGTGATATTATTCATAATAATTCAGTAGATCTGTGTGAATTTACGCTTTCGGGTATAACTGGGTTAGCAGTCGGGTAAACTCGGGTTATTGCGGCATACGTCAGTCTTGAAAGTTCGTTTTTATAAGAAATAGCTAGCCTGTGCAATGGGAAAGGTTAAAAGTTACGGAGTACTATCTCCCAGAATTCACTTAGTGCCTTCAAAAACTTGATTACCCAAATTAATTCATTGTAAAGAATAAATATAGATATCTTTCTATAACCGCTAATTGGACTTTTATCAGTTCAATAAAACATACTGTGTTATGTAACTACATATTACATTAATCGGTTCCCAACCTGTGGGGCGGGAGGGGGGACTACGAGTAGTATTTCTGGTAGAGGACGCGTAACCACTACGACTGAAACAGCTTCATAGAAGCGTTGACAAAGTTTCGAAACTCGGTTCTCCCCATTACGTGTCTCGCATCGCTACAAGCGATAATTAGAAAACACTTAAGTGAACAGTCATGTTGTTCATGAGACCTAGGCTTACGTGCAGCGCATCTATGAGAGACGTAAACAAAGTCAACGTTGTCAATTTCCCTTCGATTTACGATTCCCAAAGAAAGAACAAAAATTTTAACGCATCATGCGTCCCTCCTTACATAAATAGATTTATTTTGGAATGAATATCTATATAATTCTGTTCGTGGAGCACCCAGAGTCTCGAAAGGAGTGGGCAGCTGTCGAGAGCCGCTTTCGGCACGCGACTAGTGAAAGTAACTGGCTGTTGCTTTCCTCCGCTTTCTCCTGCGTCTTGCTGTGCACTGCTCTGTCCTTCGACCCAATCCGAGAGCTCGAAAGCAAACAATAACAAACATTATCGACCAAAGCAATACGAAGCGTGACATACAAACACACACACCATATATATATATATATATATAATTTGTGTTTGTTATTTTATTTAAGATCCGTCAATTCAACGAAGAAAATGTTAGTATATTTAACAATTAACATAACTCAATCGAACATTTTCGGCTTTTCTTCCTTATCATGGAGTGATCATTTAAAGTTCCGTGATGCTAACTTGCTACCCTTATCTTATTTTGCGTGTTGGTATCTGATAATATTATATACTTTAACGAATAATGCGTTTAAAGTATATTAATTCTGCCAATAATTCATTTCTAAGATTTAAATATCTTAGAAACTTCACGTGACATTTTCCCAAGCGGGATTCTCGATTTCACCTGTCTCCTACTCAGTAGTTAGGGCCTGACTGTCATAGAAGGTCTCTATGCCGCTTCTGGAATGATATTTACTAATTAATCTTCACAATTCACAGACTTCGCATATTTATTTCTTCAAAACAGAAAGCACAAGCTATAGTTAAAAGTCTTGTATAAAAGCAAGAACATATAAAGTTCAAATTTATTTTTGTGTTCGGTTCAGCAACTTGCACTACTATTTTAACCATTACTATTAACGTCTTGCATACCACAGTCCATACGAAACCTACTATTTATGGCGGACTTTGTTATGTATTAGTGTTAGGTTGACAAATAACGAAACCGATACTGTAACTTTATTTATTCCCGCTGATATGTACAATTACTGGTTATCCCCTTCAAAGTAGGCCTCCATTGAGCTAAAAAACTTTATTCATGACTTTTACTCATACCATTTCTGTATAGAACACACATTTATCGGCATAATATTTTGTAAGTTTATAGGTTTCACGGGAAATCTGATATCAGTCACCTGATAACATTTTTGGGCGTAACGTAGAAACATGATTATATATTATAACACAACACCCACTGCAACTGAGTCGATAAATCGACTTACTACTTCCCATTGCATAAGAATACAGTTCAAGGTTGATCACAGAAACCGCGCTATACATCACGAGAAAATATTTCCTAAATGATTCTCGTTATTTTTTGTGCACTGATTCTTAAAGAAGATTTAATTAAATTTTCTAAGTCATAGAATCTCACGTGTTTCCTTCTGAAACCTGCTCTCAATTGAACACAAACACAGATTTGATCTTACTTAAAACGATGTCACCGTCCTGTAATTCATCAACTCTCGGCCTCTCAGACTCTGTGAAGAAATTCCTTTATCGTAAAGAAAAATTTCCCAATAATAATAAAAAAATATAGCAAAATGCAGACAAAACAAGTGATAATATAAATACCACACAACGTTTCTGGGAACGCACAAAAAACTCTTTCATTATTATTATTAATCATTTTCAATCAGACGTATATTTTTTCATTTCGTTGTTCAATAAAAATTAAATGGTAGTAAATGTATGTTGATCATTAAGGGCCTAATATATGAAGATATATTAAGCCTGGCTTTTTGTCTGATAATATTAGGATGTTAATGTGGAATATATCATTAGGTATCAGTCCCATTTTCAACGTCCTTATACGAGGTTGATCACTCAGTTGTGAACCAATAAAAAAAATTCGCGGCATGAAATGACAGTTTACACTGCTTATAGAACCAATAGAAGTTGAGGTTTCTTCTGAAACAATGAAACTCAGTTAGATCAAAATAACTCACGTTTCTCTTGAATCGTCGTTTCAAAGCTGAAGTATCTTTATTGCCTGTGGGTACTACCGCTGATTGCATAGAACCATTAATTTCTAACCAAGAGATGGGAGATGGGTCAACATTTGCATCTCGCAGGATCATAATAGAAAGCCAGTTTCCTCGGAAATTATTTTAGAAACGTTCGTTTTGAAATGAGCGTCGTGTATTGTTTTAACCTGGGAGTGACGAGCACGTGTGTCGAGAGCGGATGTTCCGTCCGGTAACTGGGTCACCGGAAGGTCTTTCTTCCTTCTCGCCAGAGACGATAATCAAAGGTTTCCCCGGAGGAGAAAATGCAAGGCCGGGTGTAATGGCGCTTGGCTGATATGCTGACAGGAACTTTCTTGCTCCATTCTGAAAATCAGTGCGTAGAACACGAGTTTCTTTTTCTCCACAGATGTCTTTCTTCCCCAGCTTTCAAGTTGTCAACAAAGGACACTTTCAACTGCTACGCATCAAGTCTTCTCCCAGTCAAAGTATCTTTCCGTCGATGTGCTGCGAACGTTTCATATGATTAATAAATTCGGTCATTAGTTTTCGAATGCAACTATGAGATTTTATAAGCTTTCGTTGTTGAGTTTCTTTTCCAAGTTTTAGATCTTATTTATCTTTGTGTGATACCAGATCTGTTTTCTAAGCTTTCTCCGCTGTATTTAGTTTCTACATTCCAACACTCACAGTCACCCTCCTCATTTTTCACCATTCACTGTTTTCTAGTTTGATATTTATCAATCTCGGATGGGGAAAAAACTAAAGGAAACAATCTTTCATCATACTTTTCGAATAAATATTCCGAAATAAATAATAATGTACTTCTATTTATTCTACATACGTATACAGTATGAATCTGTCACCTATATCCGTTTCTCACCCTGTTTCTTTTAAATTCCACATTTTTCGCTAAGTGATCTTTGAGCTAATAAACTGTCTTCCTTAAGTGATCCTTCTTTTGTTTGTTATAAAAACCATCAATAGCGAAACTTTACTATCACTTTCTTGCAGGAGACAATCTTATTATTTCACATGTATTTTTACGTCTGTTTGTAAGAAATAGATAATTCAGTTTTCTGACAAATTACAGACAATATTTTTATTGATTCAAGGCGTGTTTGTACCTTCCTCACGTCTTTCCTGCGCAGAAATTGTACAAAATAAATTTATCAAAAAATGTAATTAATTATTAATCAATCTTTACCTCACCTCTGTTAAGCCTAATTATAACTATATCATACGAACGAAACGTTTTCCGGTGTATCTGATTAAAAAGTGTTCATGGGATTCCAATATATTCCACGACGTTTTGACGGTGGTCAGTGTCATCATCTTCAAGTGAATATCGTATGAATTCGCGGTGTTTTATTTGTCAAATTCCTATTTAACGACTAACATAAATACATTAACATACTGAATAGGAAAATTCTCAAAGACTTGCCAGTGATTTAGATCAGTAATATATTATTTTGATTAAATTACTGCCTCTATTTCGTTTTAGTAACCTTTAAAATTTTGTAGCAATCAAAAACAGGATTAGAAGAAGTATTTGATTTACATTAAGGTCTCGGGTTACGGTTGACGGCAGAAACTGCAACAGATCGTCTTTCAGCCGGAAAGTGAGTTTGCATAGAACGGCTAGAAGATATGGAGAAAGGAGATTCTGCAGAACAATACGGGGGTGGAAGACCGGAGTCTTCACGGACCAGTACCCCGTGGGAGGCCCTGCTTTCCAATTTCTCCACTTTCCTTTCGCAATTAGTCACATGAGTGTTGTTCAAGGTGAAAATACGTGTAGGTGCAATGCAACGACTTCAACGTCCTCAAACTGAAAGTAAGGTCAGTTTCTTAATACGACTTCATCGATAACAGAACATGCCATTCAGTGTTTAAGTAAAGAAAGTTTAAACGTCACATACAAAAATAACCAGAATTAATTTCATAATATTTCCTCAGGTTGTAGTTGCAGAAGAAATAAATTAACGTGACAGATTTGAATGCTTTTCAATTATCACAAACCCTCTAGATAAATTTAAAATGCAGACAAAACACTGACTCATAATTAAGCCAAGTTAATCCGATATTCATATATATTTAAAGTTAGGTTGGGAAATCTTGGAATGTGAAATGCCTGTTCGTCCTACTTGGACTCCATATACAATACGATGACGCGATTTCTCCTCTATTGCTGGTTAGAAATGGACCAGTTAAACAGGATTCAGATATCATTTCACCGTCGCTAAAGGATTAATTTCTTTTATAATTCACGGTATTCGCTTAAGACCAAGAACGTTTAGAGACCGAATAAAATAAAGACACAATCGACACAAAGATAAATATTCTCAATTATATATATATATATATATATATATATATATATATATACAGATTCATTCATGTTAAGTTATTTTATGATTTTATTATCCACTACAGTTTTTTTTCGGAATGCCATTGAGCGATGTTTGTATGTACCAACATTGTGATGGAATTTATAAGATTTTATGATTATTACCTGCTGTTGGAAATAATTATAGAAAAGCACACCTCGTGTCCTTCAATGTCCTTGCTATGGCTACTACAACATTATGCACTTAAGAAAATTGTGAACAATTTACAGTTGGGCTGGAAATAATTTTTTTTTTCAATTTATTTTAGATACTTTTAGGATTAAAATTAATTATTTCCGTGCGATTAAAATTTTGGCTGGAAATAGATTTTTTTCAATTTATTTTAAATGCCTTTAGGATTCAAATTAATTATTTCCGTGCGATTAAAATTTTTGATGTAAAAGTGATAAAACTTCTCTTTACTTTATGCTATTCTATACTAGGAATATAATAAGTACGCACCAAAATAATACGCAATTTTGTTGACGCATATCTCTGTACAATAGTTCAGCATATTACGGGTCGTAAATATGTACCACACGTCACAAGGAGACAGTGAAGATTAAAAGTAAAATTTATTCCCATTGTTCGCGATGACTTCCTGGAAATTTTATTGGCTGAGGTCTACGAATTTCACTTTCACTGCCCACACTGTCCCCCTTTTTCCAGACAAGGCGTGCACGCGTGGGAGAGACAAGCCAAGGATCGACCTGGGTACTCTCTTTCACCGCCAAATATTTCTCAGAAGATTTTCGAAAGCTGGTCAGATGGAGGCGGACTAGCCTCTGCCAGATTATTTGTGAAATTAGCGGAAGAGGTGAAAATCTCTGTTGATCGTACGCCAAAACTCTGCTACAGAAAACAGTAATGTCTCCAAGCAATTTTCCAACGTTCGGTCTCCTTGAAGTTAACAGACACTTTGGTTTTGGGCTGTTATAAACTTTTTGTCATGTCTTAGTATATCATGTTATTCAAACTTTAGCATTTATGTGTCGCTCAGAATCTTAGACATCTCAGCCAGGGTTCTGTTTCATATAGATTTTATTTAGATATAAGCCTAATTCCTGAGAGAAATCGTTTTTTCCTTTAGTGACTTCTTTTATATACTGATTTTTCTATCGTCGCTTTTCTAGTTGATAAATTAAAGACTGCAGCTGTTGATAAACTCTCACTGAGGTGACAATGGTGATGAACACATTTAATAGCGGAAGCCACAACTCTGAAACATTTTTAATATTGCAATTTTAATTTAATATATTGTGTGAACGATCTGCCGGTGTCTTTGAAATCTCAACAAGATCGTTCATCTTCAATGAGCATTCTTTCAGCACTTAATTGTAGACTCCTTTTCCTCGGTCATAGCTGTTCCTCAGGATACTGAATTCCCATTATCCATAATGGAGGCTCCACTGCGTTTGAATTCGGCTACCCACATATTTCCCAATGATGATTCGTTTAATGTTGAATCTTTCGCATGTTTTATAACAGTTGGGGTTAAACCTTTTGAAACGAAGTATTAAATAACAGGTCTTATTCAACAAGCCATAAATAAAGTTTGGTCTGAGCGTATTTATGAAGTATTTCCATTTTACTGCAATGGTGTCTTGATCCATTATTTTAGTTCTACATTATATAGCGTATAATGTGGCTCGAATATTGGATGATTTATAATATTTTACTTTTATTGAAGATCTAGTAATTTAGCCCAACATTATTTACATGTATTCATTAAGATAAATATCGCTGTACCGAGCGGGATTAATTCCAACTTTAATTTAATTTGATGGACATTAGTCAAAAATAAAATTAATGAAATTAATTACAAATGAATAAGAAAAACAATCATTTTTGTTCAAAAAAAATTATTAAGACATTTCGTCCATGGATTAGGACCTCTTCACTTTTATATTATTTTCTTATTAATTGTCTAATTAATTTCATTAAATTTATTTCCGACTTAATGGCCACCACATTTTGTTATATTTGTATTAAAGGGCGGATAATTTTTATAATTTATTTCCAACTTTGTTGCGGCGCAGATTCCTTCCCATTGCACATAAACTTTCCGTTCCCTGTAAAGTTCAAGCTACGAGAAGAAAGTAAGTAAGGAGAGGATGTTTCTCTGTTCCAGAGATGCGGCTGTCGACGCTGTACGTGCTGCTCCTGTGCGGCCTGTGCAAGGCTGAGAATGAGGGTTGGTCCTGGGGAGGAGACAAGTCGTCCCTCTCGACAGACGCACAGATATCCGCCAGTGGGGGTAAGTCCGTAAAGTGGCTATTAATAAACCCGAGTTACCATGATTTACTGCGGCAAAGACTCAATTCTTAAGAAAAAATTCTGATGAAAATGAGTATGACTTCTCATATGTGACAGAAAATTCACATTATCGTTTGTTGAGCTTTTTTTCCCCCGACTAAAAACTATCGCCGAGAAGTGTTATTAACCAGGTCGATGAAAATCGTGGAAAGAACTACAGATCATAGAAAGAGCGCTCAGAAAATTAATAAGGAAAAATTGTAAACTAACGTCTTAAACTTAAATACGTCATCCTCTGGAATGGAGGAGATTGCAAAGTGGATTGTGCGGAAACTTCGGATATAATCCAAAACCTAACAAAAAAAATGATTTTGCTTTTTTATGAATAATAAATTAATTAAAAATATCTATCGGGTATAAGGGCTCGATTGAGCTATCGAACCGTCTTGGAGGGAATTGAAACTTTTAGGTGTCCAGACATTCGAAAATCGTTCAAGTATTTAAAGTGAGAGAAATAATATAGAAAGAAAGTTTCAAGGTTCTGATTTCTAATAAAACAATGAAAGCCTGAAACGATTTTCCCGGGGGAAAAATACGATGGGACCGCTAACTGCAAGAGAAATGTCTAACATGGCACCCAAGAAAGATGATCTGTCATGACAATGCATTTGCAAGAGTAAAATAAAGAATGAAAAGATTTGTGTCCTTCCAATTTTTTTTCGAAAACCTAATAGCATATTCAGCTTATATTAATTAATTTACTTTAGTAGCAGAGCTGATTCCGTACATAATGCTGGAAGAACATTATCTTGAAAATCTAAGAATTAAATATCATAATTATTATTTATTTGATTAAATTCTCACCATACTTCTTAAATCCATTTCGACTTTGTTACGCAGTTCATGAATGAAATTATCTGACTTTCTAAACACTCTGTACAATGTACATACAATTAAATCAAACAACCGAGTAACTCAGCTGTTTCCTCAGCTATTACTTGTAAAGAAATATATTACGGAGTCTGTAGATGTTTCAGACAAAAGTTAAGGGTTCGAAACCGAGACGAAACCCAAATTGAGAATTTCATATTCATCCTCTAACCAGCAACTCAACAACAGAATGTGACTAACATGTCGTTTTAAGATATAATCGTCGACCTAAGGTCTCCAACTAATAGTTGCTGTTTGTTTTGCAGCGGACGAAACGGAGCGAAATAGTCCTCAGGAGGTAGTGGACTCGATCCTACTTTCTGGCAGACAAGGACGCAACTTAGAGGGCTACGACGAGGTGTACAGAGATCCCAACGTGCAACAGGCTCTCAGTATTGGTAACGACACCCAGGCTCGCCAATTTATCAGAGAGCGACTCTGTAACCTCGGCCTGATGGCGGTACGTAATTCTCTCGAAACTGGAAGCCTGATAAAGAGCCCCGTAGCAGTCAATTTGCAAAACCACTGTTTTTCTCATTGCAGTGCGACGAGATCGAGCCTAAGAGGCCTTACGTCGAACCCCACGAGCTCATTTATGCCCAACCCGTCGCCATAAAGCCTGTAGGAAGCCCTATTCCCGCCGTACCTGTCCGAGGACCCCCTAAAGGAATCCCTTACCCTCGCCCACCGCCCCCGTACCGTCCCCAGGGCCCAAGGCCGTACCCTCCTCCGGGACCTCTCATTCCTGGGCCCATTTACGGCTCCCCCAAGCCACTTCCACCTCCAGTGTACGAGGGTTTTGACGGCCCTCCTATTCACCATCACGGTAAAGGCCCCGTGGAGGTCGTAGTGAACGCACAGGGAGGCGGCGGCATCGGTGGTGTACCCCATGGGGGTCTTCAGCAGCACGTGCACCACCACTACCATCACGGAGACGGACCAAACGCTGGACCAGGTTTCGAACAACAGCCTATCAACCCGGGTCTTGGATACGACCAGGGTCCCGGTTTCGTAGCCAGTGGACCCGGAGTCTACCCCGCTCCTGGACCATCGCCCTTTTATAAGAAAGAGCTTTCTCTCAAGAATCCCACATCAAGTGAGTGCAATACCACATTATTATTATTATTATTATAAATGCAATAAATAAGCAAATTTTTAACAACAATTAAATTATATATTACGTAATATTATCTCTTATGTCAGAGATTGTTATCAAATATAAACATTTTATGCTGCTTTTTACCAGTACCGTCTAATTTACAAAGTTTGACTTTCTTGGTCTTCCACGCATTTAATGTTGCCTGAGGAAAATCCGCGAATGGGACTAGCAGTAACTCAACCATTTGTAAACAGCTCTATCCTTTTCTAATCAGTATTTCTACAGATTATGTCCAACCTTATCCCTCAACTGTTGTTGTGACACTGTAGTTTATTTCAAACACAACCTGGCGTTGTTCTCTGTAGTCTGATATTACGAAACGCTCCAACATCCACAAACGAAGGATTCAACCACGCCGTCATGGCATCTTCATAATATACCTCCAGGAATCCTTCGGTTCCAGGAAACCAAACTGTTCACTAAAATATTTTAGTAACGCACTTTGGCCTACTCGGCCCTCAAAAATATGAAAGCTCAGCGAAATGCAGGGGATCGATTACTTCGCGTAAATGATTCTGCCTCGACTTCTAAATGATTAGCCGGATATCACGTTTATGTAGTAACCGCTTAAATGTTTCGTCTTTATTTGTATTGTCTCACTGTAACACTCCTTCGGTCATTTCAATCAGCATTATGGTCTTGTTAATCAAGAGTCTTTTCACTATACCTAGGAAAAGTCGCTCGCTCGAGTATTATTGCAATAATTTTAAACATGAAAGCAATATTTTTACATTTGTACATGCTATACTACATGAAAATTAATATTTTACTGCCGGAGGATAAACATTCCAATCTGTCTTATATAAAGAGAACAAGGAGTCTACATTAATCTTCTTTGCTCTAGTGTGTTCAGTTGCGTTACCTTCCCCTCCACGTTTGTGATTCCGTTCTTCTCGATAACTCTTTTATTTTGTTTTTCTTGCAGACACTGGGCTGGCCTCCAACAGCCTGGGCTCTTACGCGGCCGAATCTCCCAGGGCCGATGGCTACTACCAGCAGGATTGCGTTTGTGTTCCCTTCGAGCAATGCCAGGATCTGGGACGCAAGGAAGACGGTCTACTCATCGACCCCCGAAACCTACCTACAAGCATCGAGGCCATTTCCGACGATGTTGTGATCACCGACGGCAACGGAACCGTCATCTCTCGTCATGCTAAAAGAGAAGGCAACGCCACGGACGGAGCTGAGGAGGAGAACGCAAGCAGGAAACGCAGGGAAGCACCCACCAACGACCAACAAGCTCAACCGGTAAGTCCTGTAGCCATTACCAATATCTGACTGTGCAGACAGAGAAACAGAGAGTATTAAATGCAAAATATATGTTGAATGCTTGACCTGCAAATATATCTATCATGCGAGATTGCCGACTTTTAACGGAACGTCGGAACCTGAAGTCCATTACGATTAATTATATTATGATATTATGATATTGGTGAAAATGGGCTTTAGAATAGAATATTCCAAAACGTGCCAATCAATAACGATGAAGTTTTACAAAGCAGCTTCAGGCAACCATCCAGCTCGGTACCGTCATGATTAGTCGACCCAAGATCGTGTGGCGAATTATATTAACTGACTCATGTAGCCAGTTTCATCCAGGCCTATTTAATACATCTTATGCTGTAAAATAAACTTCTAGACACGCGTAAAGACTCCTTACTTTCATGTTATTAATAAAATTAATATTTGTTTAATATTTTTCAAATGTATTAGTGAGAGAGAAGTCTATGGGGAAAAGGAAGAATAAACTCCCTTTTCCTATTTACCTCTGAAAAATTCTGCTCTTTAAAAACCAAAATATACGTAAGACTCACCAGGTAAGCCTCGTATTAAGTCAGTTCTTTTACGGTCATTACGATTATTTCCTTGAATTCTTGCATAGCTATAATAAATTTTGCATTTACAACACACAATTTCTCTTTCTCTAATAATTACTATTATACATTGTGGCAACATACAACAGGAAAAAATCCTGATAAATATAATAATCAATATTAATAGTGGCAGTGGATTATACTACCCTAAATGTCATCAATGAGCGATGATAACACATGGTTTGGTCTAATAAATTATTTAATAATTAATGCTAATACTTTACAAAATATTACAAGTTTAGAAAACTATTCATATTTTTAATTGCCATACTTTATTCGTCCAGATTCCAGGTTTTTTAACAGTTCACGGTTTTTCAAATCTGAGTTAACTTCCTTCACTTTATGAAAAATTTAGTTAAAAACCATCTGTTTAAATAAAACACGGATTCCCCCTGAGCTTTTTCCATAAATATCACAAGTGAATTAATAGCCTATTTACCCTAATATTTAGTGTTGCTATGTTTCATATTACATTACGTAATTGATTTAGAACGTTTGTACCACGAATATTCTTGTAAAGTAATTAGCATTACTATTTCCATAGTTGTATAATATTTAATTTAAAAATATTATTTGCAATGTCTCCACTGTTTAATAACTGCACAGTAGTTTGTGGACCGACGAATAAAGCGTGCACGCTTGAAGCTTTATTAAAATATTGTTTAAAATGAACACTAGCTTATTTCTGTTGCAAAACTGTTTGGAAAAGTGACGAGTTCGCTGAAATAATAACAATTTACATAATTATTATCGCAATAAATTAACGAGACTAATAGTTTTCGACGAGCTGCAGCACACTTTTCCAAATGTTGGGTGCTTGATGCCTTCGGGCGAGGTTCTGAATCACTCCTGCCTCTTATAGCGCAAAGTGGTGGAAGATTCGGAAGAGGCCAACACAGCAACTACCAACTCATTCGACGAACCTGCAGCTGACTCAGATGCCGTAAGTTATTAACATTTCCTCCCCGAAGTAAGTAACAGGCTGAAAATCCTCCAGTTCCCCTTTGCTAGCTAGTATATTAAGTAGAACAAATTTTCTGTATATTATGTGGTGTTAGTGCATGTTAAAGGATAAACTATGAAATATGTTCACTGCTTAATTAATGAATTTGTCGACTAACCCATTATCTGGTTGTGACCAAGTGATGAGACGACGATAGTTACTAAGAGCCAAAATAATTGGAAATCTTAGGTTCAATAGTAGACCTTATGGTCAGGTATACTATGGTAGTTTATTCATTCCACTTCACTTCAAGTTAAATATATACATACAATTTGTCATAGTTGTCCTGTCACACACAACCAGCCTGTGGAAATTCGAATAATCCATTAATAATTAGATAACTAGTTTTGTCCTTAAATAGTTGTAGTAGAATGGACCAAATGTTGAGCGATTTTAGGGTTTATTTGGTGAAGCTGCAGATGTCATTTTTTTATAAATTCCTCATATGGTTGACCTTCTCTTCCTCCTCCGGGCTAAGGATCTGGGACAGTAGTTTGATTTTCACAGTGATTTGGTTCACGCCCTTGGGAAAAGTAACAATAGACTAATAATATTGTGTAATTGATTGTTCTTAAATGACGGTTCTGTTTGCCTAGTGTAATAGTTCTTGAGGTAAGGGTTACTAATGTGTTTAAACGAGACGTTCCGGTTAGACTTCAAACAACACAATCCATTCAAGTTAGTACCTGCTGTGGTGTTATTTGCAGCGACTGCTAGGTGAAGACTCCGACATCAAAGTGAATCCAACTTTTGGAGTATCGTTCGGTCTACCTCAAGGGGGAGGAGGAGGTTATCCTTTGAATCCTTTCGGTTCCAATCCCGTAGTGAACCCTTATGGCGGTTCCATCGGCGGACCTGGTGGAATCAACCTTGGTCTGGTTAGCGTTAATCCCCTCATCTCCGTCCAAGTAGCCAAAGATGAACATGGCGACAAGGTGATCAAGCCGCTGGTCAACTTACACGTGACGCCAAACCCCGGACTTGTTCACAAAGTTGGAAGCTTGATACATGGAGGTGCGGCTCACATTCTCCACAAACCATTTCTGCAAAAGCCATTTCTTCACAAGCCGTTTTACCCACCGTATCTCGCACATGATCATCATCATCACCATGTACACACTGGCGGTCCTCCACTGCCGCCGCCCCCACCCTTTTACCACGAGAAACCTCATTACTACCCACACAAGCCAACTTTTTATCCCCATAAACCCGCTTTTTACCCTTATAAGCCTTCTTATTATCCGCAAAGACCGGGTTTCGGGCCATATGCACCTAACTTCTACGGACACCGTGCTTCAGAAGACGACATTGTTTACGAAGGTAACAGATATCCTCAGCCTTCTGGAGGGTACATATCGGACGACGAAGACGACTCCGGTGAATACGGTCATGAAGATGCTGACTACGACGACTACTACCGAAATTCCAAATCCAACATCTCCTCAGCCCTTCCCCCAACTGCCTCCTCCTCGAACCCTGATGGTGGGCAGGCATCTCCCAAGGTGAACTTCCCCAGTGACAGACGCAGCTTCACCACGACGCCGGATCGTAAAAAGCGACAGACCACCGAAAATGAGGTTGTACAACCGCAAGAGGTGAGTGAAATGAATTAAACTAAAACTGGTTTAGAGCCAACAATTGAGATAACGTGTGCGCAACATTTCGCTTGCGTGAAGCATACTTAACAAGACGAACCACGGTAAAGACTCATGTTTGTGTTGAGTGTTTACAGGCGACGTGGTGACAATGATGGACGACTCGCAGGACGGACGCGCACTCAGGCTAGTGACAAAGCGACGAAACAGATAGCACTAACTTTATGCATGGTCTTCTACTTTTATTATGTAAAAACTGTATACAGTACTATAAATCCATGGACATAAAAAAGCAGGAAAAAGAAGACAACCTTTCCCATACGAAATACTTGATGAACTCTTTGTCTGATTTTCCACTAAATAATATCCTACTTATTTAGTTCATATTGTTCTAATTTAGCATACACACTTGTAACTTTATACATTTGTAAGCTAAATGAAATTGTGATGCAGCTGTAATATCCGCATAACGAAATGTGCTAATGACTATTACGCTTTTCAACTACAATCTTTCATCTGAATTAAGACCTCTGAAAACTGCTCATCTGTAAAAAAAAAACTTTATAAAATTCGGTTTCTCAACCGTAAACGTGCATTATACTTTCCTGTAAAATATATTTTTTGCCTTTGTACTAATCACCAACTGGTTGGTTCCCAACGAGGTGTGGTCTTGGTGGTCAAGTTCTGTATTCTAACCAGCAAAAAAATAATCCAAGTTTAATCCTGTTAAAAAGTCAGGCAGTTTTATTCATAATTCATCACCATAACATCTATTTCCTTGCATCTAATGATTAATACATTATACAAATTTAGGCTTATTGAATTTAGACATAATGTGAGCTTCATTATACTGACACTATAAATTAATAATTTTCCTGTACATTGTCTGCCTATTCTAATATATACCACAACATAGAATTACATAATACAGTCTTACTCTTCAAGTTACTATAAAATGAATCTAGTATTTGAGAGGGATTCAATTCAGGTAAATTAACTAAATCACGACTCAACCATTAATTTTTTTTATTTCAAATCTACTGGTCAACTGGTTTAAGTTTGTGGTCCTGCTAACAATGCATGCCTTCAGCCTGTTACTTTGGTTCCGTCTTCAATCTTTCTGGACTTTCTGTGTGCTGACCTGAGTTGATTGTCGCAGCGCCAATCCTTCGGAGGACGCTGCGGACCCCGGCAAGTCTGTTGTCGCCGCCCCATCGCAAACCTGTACCGCCCAACGCCTCAGCCGGGCCAGTGTGGGCGACGCAACGCCCATGGAATTAACGGACGAATAAAGACACCCGTCTACGTCGACGGCGACAGCGAATTTGGTAAGAACAAATCCGCGTCCGTCAAGTGTAACCTTGCGTTTCCGAGCAGATGATGCCTGAAATACCCGTCCTTTGCAGGTGAATACCCCTGGCAGGTGGCTATCTTGAAGAAAGATTCCCAGGAGAGCGTGTACGTCTGTGGTGGAACCCTCATCGACGAGGTCCATATCCTCACTGCGGCTCATTGCATCAAAGCGTAAGTACAGTCAAATTTCGTTAAGGCCAGTAACTCAACGGATTGCCATGAAAAGTATAGGTCAGACAGAAATGCTATATAAAAGTGAAAAAATTTAGAGAATATACCCAAACCTATTTCAAGAATGACTGCTCATGCTCCAATTGAAATCTGAAAAGCGGGCGTCTTTGTTACAGTTTGAAATATCAATTAATTACAGCCATTTATCTTAATGTGAACGGCGTTTCCTGCCCGTTCAGTCAGTCATACTTAACACATGTTTGGTTTTGTTCCAACTTCCATCAAGTTCTTTTCATCTTCTCCACTTATACAGTCTATATACGTGAATTTCTCCTTACATATTTAGGACTGTCACCGAACAGAGCCTTGGAAATATTGTAGTTCCCATTAAATTTACATAATTAAAATATATACAAGAACAGTGTATAATAATATCCCAGCCTATAAGGTCGAACACTCATAAAAATGGATCAACAAGTCTCTGAACACATCTTCAGATTCGTGGATCAAAACTGAAAGATGGTACATTTTTATCAAGGGGTGTCTCTTTTCATCAACTGTGGCAATGCAAATACACAGACTCAACGCAACCAAGCGGCAACTATACGAAATATGTCCGCTTATAACAGATGTGTCATTAACTTCATTATTTTCTAAGTCTGATGTCGTGCTTATTAAACTCAACAACATCGCTCAATCTATTTCCAGTTCCAATATAATAGACCTTAGTACTTGAGAAAGCAATGATATTTAAAATAAATACGAATTAGGCATAATAAAATTATAATTTTCCCTTTAATCCTTCTGCGATTGCATAAATAACGTAGATCTTCATCATAATCAGTGCTTCCAAAACGAAGTGAACCTGATTGTTGTTTATGTATTCAGGTACTCTCCCTTCGACCTCCGGGTCCGCGTGGGCGAGTGGGACGTGAACCACGACGTGGAGTTCTTCCCGCACTCTGAGAGGGACGTAGCTGCCGTGACTGTACATCCAGAGTTCTACGCCGGAACTCTATACAACGACATCGCCATAGTGCGTCTGGCCGCCCCTCTGGACCTGGGCCGTTCACCTCACGTGTCCCCCGCCTGTCTGCCGCCCCCGGGGGCCGACTTCAGCGGACAGCGCTGCTGGGCCACGGGCTGGGGCAAGGACGCGTTCGGAGACTTCGGAAAATACCAAAACATCCTCAAGGTAAAGATACGCGACGCCTCTTCTTAAATAAACCGTTGTCAGAGATCCAAACTGACGGATTGTTGCATTTGCAGGAAGTTGAAGTGCCGATTTTGCCTTATCACCAATGTCAGGCTTTGCTGCAGCAAACCAGACTGGGCTACGAGTTCAAATTACACCAAGGTTTCCTCTGCGCTGGAGGTGAAGAAGGAAAAGACGCCTGCAAGGTGAGAAACCCTGTAATATTTACGGCGAATTTCTTGCATTTATGATCACCGGACAAGCTCTGCATGCGCTGTCAACCCCTTTGAATTTACTGTACATTAATAGAGGAAATAATTAACGCAGTGAACCCTATAATTACAAAGTAAATACAGTAAGTTAAAAAATATTTATTTCATTTATCACTTATTTTTTATTTTCATTCTTGAAACCAAAGCACAGCGTTTCGGACTTCTTCCGGAGATAAAGATTAAAAAATATAAAACGATCTTAAATTGCTAATTTCAAGAAAAATTTATTATTTGATATGAATTTTGTTTTAATGAGATTCTGTAGACTGACTAAATTATAATTAAAATGTTTTCATAGTCAGGACTTGTGTCTATGACTGTAATAGTCGAAAATCCAATGATTATCTAATTTATTTTATATAATTGAATAATTATGTCGCGAGAGTCATCCAGATACTCTCATCTTCTTTCCAAGATATTTTCTTAAACTTCCTTGCTTCATGTTTTGTCTTTAAATTTAAAGTCTTCAACAACTTCCAGAGTTTACTATGAGGAATTTCCAGATATCCATTTTTCAAAGTAATACTTCTATTTTTTCTACTCTAACATAGAAATTTTATATATCTCTTCAATTTTAATATTGACAGTGAGGTGTTTTAATGTTGTCATTGCGTTTTTTTTCCGGTGTAGAAATCGAAAACTCGTTCATTTTTTCATTCTAATATTGTGCGAGTCAGAATTTTTATTTTTACTCAGATGCATAACTTCAGCTATTGCTTTTTCTTATGAACTTATTATGAGTACCTTGGCAGTCCCTTTCAACATATTTTCATAAAATACACTCAGTAAATGGCAAGTCCACTCGAAATCTAAACAATAGTTCCTACTGTCCTTTTATTTGCATTTTTGAAAATATTAATTCCTTTAACTTTAATTCTAGTGAGGTTAAACTCCTCCAAGCCTGCTTTACTCCTTTTCTATCCGTGTATTCAAAATTAATTTTTCATTCCAATTCATGTGGTCTACTGCCATTTCCAGGTTCACTAGTATAACATAGTCTGCCAGCTTTATTGATATTTCTCTGTAAAACGCATGAGAAGCAATTTTAACCCGTACTTATCGTCTGATTGTCCAAGTCTGCTGGCATGTAATGAGTGGGGGTTTTTTACTCCTTGTGCAGGGCGATGGCGGCGGTCCCCTGGTGTGCGAACGGGGCGGCGTGTGGCACGTGGCCGGCATCGTGAGCTGGGGCGTCGGCTGCGGACAGAGAGGCGTCCCTGGCGTCTACGTCAACGTGGCCCAGTACCTCGACTGGATCCGACGCGTCACTCAGAGATTCTAGGACGCACTCACCGCACTAGACTAAAGTCTCACTCACGACGTATTTTTGTACTGATATTAATTTATTACTATTTACTCAAGAGTTGTCATAAAGAAGTCTTCTAGTTTCCACAACACGCCATTGAGTTCAATGCCCTGTACTGGAAATAGGGAGAAACAGTAATGCATATTTAATGCACAAAGTATTAAACCGTAGCTTTTAGAAAGATGTACTTTTTTTGTTTGTTGTTTACATAACACAAGTGACAGTATACAAACTCAATAAATGTATTTTTACTGAATAATATATTTATTATAAACTGCTCTCCTAATGTGTTCAAAGGAAAATTATCATGGATACAGTAAATACGTAGATCTTAAAAAACTTAAACGAAGATATCTGCTAATTGCACTTTGCTCGCTGAAGAGAGTTAGACGATTATGCTGCTGTAACGGTATCCTCCCTCCTTCCCTTTTTATTCAAATATTATTTCATCGAATGAGGGCCAATTTACAATTTTTCGACCGTGCACGAAATATTCAACTCGCAAATTGTGTCACTCTCGTATTTTGCAGAACGTGAGCATCGCGCAATCGTTTATCCTGCTAGGCTCTGTCCCTAACAGCCTTCCTTTCACTTTATTATATGCTTATAACTAGTATATAGATAGATAGATAGATAGATAGATAGATAGATAGATAGATAGATAGATAGATAGATAGATATACAACTGCTCACCTTTGAAGTATGTACCTTGTATCCGATTCCTCCCTGATAAGGCGAATTCATCCCACACACCACCTTCCTTCCTCAATTTCTCTAACCCTTATTTCTTCGAGATTGCTCCTAGATCTCCTTTCCTTTATTAAGTCCCGAATCAGAATTAACAGTGATCCATCGGGAATAGCCCGACTCCTTCCAAGCATTGCATGCAGACCGCAATCATAGCCCGATTCCTTCCTGGTCGATCTGAGGTAAACAATTGGAAAACGACCCGATTCCTTCCCGACCAGATACGGGAGTAAAATGTATTTTCATCGTGAATTTTTATTTTCATGTCATGTTTTATTTATTGAAAAACAATAAAATAATAACAATTTAATTAATGACAGTTTAGAAAAATATATTTAAATACGACACAGACTTTTTTTAAATTAAAGATTTATACTGGTCGCGACGACAACGTGGTCATTGGAGGCCCATACATACTTTACAAAGAGTAGTCAATTACATAAGATTTGTTGTGATACATTATTCATTTCAAAAGTAAGCAGTATCAAAAGTTTAACATGTTATGGAAAAATAACATCAGCAAATATTGTAAAAAAATGTCAGATGTTAAACAATTTTATGTTCATTGGAATATTATTTATTTTAACCAACAGAGATTAGTTTCAAATTTTGGTTTCTTTCATTTTAGGCAGTAAGAGTACGAATTTGTAAATCATTTATCACATATTTTGATATCATTATTATTTAGATTATTCGAGTTTTCCATTGTCTTGAAATAGATACGTGAGAAAGAAAAAGTCAAAAAGGCAAAGGAACAAGGAAAACGGAAAAAAGGAAAGAGGCAGGTCAAAGAAATGTCTAGATTAGAGGAAAGAAATAAATCAAGAAAAACAGAAAGAGAGAGGCAGTGTGAAAGAAACAAGTTAGGTTAAAGAACTCCAACGTTTCGAACAGTACAGAAAAAACTCTGTTTGTCATCAGGGAGAGAGCAACACTCAGACGCGCAACATGAGAGTCCGAACACACATTAGGGAGGACGACCTACTAAATTCTGCCTGTTTCTTTCTCACTTATCTACTCCAAGTCAATGGAATACCCGAATAATCTAACTAATAATGTTACCTCACCATAGTCAAGAAATTTCAAATCCAGATTAATATTTGGATATATCAAGTACGAATGATAATTTACATTCATTAAATTCAAATTTTTTGAAACTGAGACTGTTTCAATTCCACTGTAGGTCTACTATTCTCATAGTATGTTTTTATTAAAAGGAGGCATCTGAATATGAATCACTCTCTTTTTTTCAAAATAATTTTATGGGCCTTTTAATTCTACTTTTTGTCGTTTTATCATTTAAGAATGGGTAAAATAATTCCAATATATTTATGAATGATGTAGAGGATCTCTAATAATTATCCTTGGGCACTTTATATTGTAACTGTTCCAAAGGTGGGGCACTGTTTTCTTCGTCAATTAATATTTTTGATAGATTTAATGATTGGCTAAGCGACTTAGATTTATGATCATGAATTATTTGTTTGGTTGACACAGACTTAGCAAGCTCCTTTCTAGATATTTCACAAATTCCTATACTTTTCCATTTGCTATTGTATATACTCAGTTTTAGCATTCATTCTTATTTTTAGTGAATACAGATGATTTAATTTGAACTGTAAACATCTGGCAGAAATATTTTGTGCAGTATTATAATGTCCAATCCACATAAACGCTTTCGCACTTGGCTAACACGTCCAGATTCGTGTGTTTCCCAAATACGGCGTCATTTTATTACGAAACTAGCTAAGTTCCCAGCGTTTTCCGGGTATTTATTTAAATTATCCCGGAATAGGAATTGATTCGACACTTACGTCTTGGTAAACATTTCATTTAATTATCATCAATAACACAAGTGTTTGTAACATTTACGCATTTACATTCCCCTCCCCGACCTAAACCCTAGGAATCTAACTTCAAATAAACCATGATTATGACTGACGGTATTCTGGAATTCAACTACTACATAAAATAAAAGGGTCTAAAAAAATCACGGCGAATTAAAACAGCAATAAATACTCGCAAACTTAATAAAGTCTAAAAATACTCCCGGTGTTTAAAGGAGGAAAGAAATACAACCTTTAACTAAATAGAGACCAAAATATTGCTGCTACCCTAAGAAAATAAAAAATTATCCGGTAGCTAAAAAGGGTTAAAATTACTCCTTTGTCAACCACGTCCACCTCAACTAAGAGGAACATAAAATATCAATAGCCACTATGGTTAAGGAGAGAATTAAACTCAGCGACTCCTATAACCCCGGAATCTACACTTTTTGCATTACTTTTAATGTAAACCACTTCCACCATCTTTTTACGGTAAGGGTACTGCCCTTCCTTGAATTTTGAAGTTGAAATTAGACACTTAAAAATTATAGAATCACGGTATCAAATTAAGGGACACCGAAATAATTTTATTTGACCCTAATAATGGCAGTTTTAGCATGATTTAAAATTCCTCCCCCACGCCCAAACATAGGGGCTGAACTACAACTTAACTGACATAGTGAATGTCAGAATAAAACTCATTTACTTCTATAACCGTGGATTTGACACCAACCTCGGTTGTTTCGCGTTAATTTTATGCAACATTAAAATAAATCACCATTTACTACTGCAGTTAATGTCCAGAGAGTTTTCCGTACGGAAAAGAACGCTGTCAGGTACTGGACAAAGTTCAGAAAAAGAAATTTAAATTATCTCGTAGACTTTCGGAAAATGATTTAGAGACTCTGGGAAATAGAAAAGTGCATTATTCAGAGCACACAATAACGAACCGACCTGGAGAAATGTAAACCGTTTGCTTTTTGCCTCTCACTTAGTGATCATTTGTACAAGATTAGACAGAGGAAACAACGAACTGATATAAGGAAATTTTTATTCCTAAATAGAACCATTCGGGATTGGAGCAGCGTGTCTGCAACTGTGTTACCGGCGGTCCCACAGACCAGAAAACAATTCAAAACAAGACTAACGAACTATGATAGGGATTTAGTGTAAAAATAATAAGTATTCTATAAATAAATATAGTGAAGTGAAGCTAAATTTATATTTTATCTCTAAAAAATTAAATTTATTTGTAGGGCACATTTGCAGTGTTCGTGATAGTTAATCTTTATTAGTATCAAGTACAAAGGTTATAGGTGTAATGGATCTATTTTTCGAATATTAATTTTATGATTATATATTATGTTACATTTTCTAAGTGATAATTATCTTCAAAGAAACAGTCCGATAGCTGCAAGGAAATGAGAGATTTCTTGGGAAAATAAAACGTCTAGAATGTAAGAACGAAAGAGTAGAAAGCATATCAACCCTCTTTGTATTCGCTTTTCAAGAAGAAAAAAATCAGATATAATCCATTGTGGCTGTTAATAAACCTGACAGCTGATTCCCACTAATGAGCTGGTGATAAGACTGAAAAAAGTTTTGCGGAAGAAAATGTTGAATGTTTATTAACTACGACTTGGCATAAAGCGGTAATAGGTTCACCTACAAACGGTGGGGAGTGGGGAATCATTTTTAATTTAAAAATACAATGACTTATTTAAACTAATAAATATTTACAAAAACAAAAATGAAAACAAATATACGGCTCGATCATAGAAACGCGCGTTTTCATAAAAGGTTTCTATGTTGTTACGGAATTATGTATTATATTTACCTTCTTATATTTCTATTCAGAAGGGTAGCGTTTAACACCATCAACTGATTTTATTTTAACATCATTGCTGAATTGTTGCGTTCTTCTTGTCTTAAATTTTAAGTACATTCTGTCGGACATTGAGCACTAATATCTGTGACACAAGTTTGTTTTCATCGCAGAATATATGTAATTCAGAAAAGCATGCGACGAGTCTGAGTAAAGGTTCAGTATGCAAAGTGCGACGTTTTCCTTCAGCCACCCATCGGTTAAAATTGGGACCACCAGTCCTATTTTGAACTCCAAACAAATCTGGGAAGACATCTTATCAGGTCAGTATTTCTGTGTATACCAAAAGCACAATCCGCAATGAATTTCTAAAGTTACTTCAACAATTTTAACGAGCAAATATACAATGTTCAGTACCGTAAATACGCGTCACTTAGACCGTAAAAGTATTTATAGACAATACTTATTAATGATAATAATAATGTTTACTTTTGTAATATTTTTCTTGCGCAAGTGGTGTTTATTAACCAAAATATATATTTTTTGTGTAATAAAAATGAATTATTGAAATTTAAGTTTAAATATTATAAGGATGGTAAAATCATGTTTATGTGACAACTGCATTTTTAAATACAGAACTAAATTAAGATATTTTTATGCCCACAGACTGAAGGTTTTATTAAGAAATGTAAAGAAAATAAAGTGTATTTGCTAAATAAGTGCATTTATGGTCCTAAACGAGCTGGTCGAAAGTGGAACAATTTAGTGAACAAGTTTTTGAATAAAGTGATATGTGTGAGTTCATATTAAATGTGGGGAAATCCTTGTATTTGGCATTATACGTTTTGCGCTGACCGAAATCTCATAAAGAAGTGAAAGGCAAAATTGCTCAAAATCAGATCCTTATGATAAACTTTTTATTTTAGGCATGAAATTAACTAAATCTGAAAAGTTTTGAATATAAGTTAACGCAAAAGAAATACGTGAAAAATATATTATCTGACTTAGATACGCAAAATGCCAGAATTGCAAAAACACCGATAGAAGTGGGTGAAAAATTAGTTAAAACCCCTGAAGGTGTTTTTGGTGAATTAGTGGATTCTAAATTTTATCAGTAGCTTGTAGTTAGTCCCATGGACTTAGCTGTGTCAACGAGACCTGATATTAGTTAATGCTGTATGAACTTTTGAGTAATTTTTTGGAACTTGGAAACGGTCGGCGGGGCTTGAGGTATGACGTCACGTGGAGCCTTCAAAATCAACTTTAACCGAAGTATTTTTTTTACAGTCATATCAACAGTTCTGGTTTAAACGACTCAGTATGGGAACTAATTTTTTCCTTGTCGGGGGACTGATTTGACGAGAGTTTCTCTCACACACACAAACATCCATGCCCTCGCCGAGATTCGAACCCGGGACTCCTGTGATGTGAGGAAGTCGCCCCTACACCACAGGAGGCTGGCCAAATTCTTAATTGAACCTAGGCGGCAACATTTGATTGCAACAAGATTCGGTTCGAAATACTCAAAATCAGGAAAATTGGAAGCATATTCAGATGCCGGTGGAGATTTAGACGACCGTAAGTCAACAAGTGGGTTTTGTTTTAACCTATGAAACGCTGTTATTATTTGGTAAAGTAGAAAATACAGTAGTGTTGATCTTAGTACCACAGAGGAAAAACAATGAGCGAAACAGCTCGTGAAACCATACACTTAAGAAGATTGTTAATTGAGTTAGAATTTTCTAAATTAGTTCAGAGACCTGGATTCCTACAGGAATAGGGGACACGAATATGTGTATACAGTAAATCTATATCTTGAAAGCTGAGTAACGAAATATGTTTGATTTTTTTTTTCACCAATATATTTAGAATCAGTCTCGACTTCGATTGACACGATTATTTTTTTCTCTTGAATGTGAATTCACAATATTAAATATCTGAAAAACTGGCAATTGTGCAGAAAAAGATTTTACACCTCCAATTATCCAGTAATCGGTATTTCTGACTTTTTTAGACAGGTATATACTTTCAACATATTACTGAACTTTACATGATCACAATTCGAATCACATTATTTTTTTTAAAAAAAAAACACTTAATTTTACAGAATACAATGAGAAAAGACGACTATACCAGCAATACAAATGTGATCAGCTTCCACCAGATCCTCCAATTCCACATCACGGTAAGATTATCGATAATTAACCTGTAAAATCAGTCACTCGTGCAGTATTTTCTTTGTATGTAATTGATGCCGAAATATAATAAATATCTTGACATACTTTCTTACTACAGAATTGATGGTCACGTCTATTTGAAGTCAAATTTTACCTACGCTAACAAAATATTAGACTTAAGGTTTATTGTGCTCGTAACGAATCATTTGCGTTTGAATAAATTATTATTAAATTTCAAGAAAGTTTCCTATGCTTTAAAGGTCTGCATTTTTCATTCAACCTGTAAGTCTCCAGAGACAACTAATTATATCCCACATATATTGAAAATTGGACCAAGGATAATATACATATGGTAGCTGGAGAGAAATTTAGTTAGTATTTGCCAATATATTGTAATATTTAATTAAAGTGGCTTCAAATAAAAAGATTAAATTTTTAAACAACAAACAAATTTATTTTATTTCTTGAACAATTATACAATTTAAAATAAAAAAGATCTCATTCTCTCAAGGGTCTCAACTGGGTTTGATAACGGTGAATCATACAAAAATAATTAAAGAACACAAAAATTAGATTTAAAAGGAAATATTTACTCGTCTAAACATAGACGAACTTTGCTTATCGACCATTAATACTAAAAGATGGATTCTACTTTAAACAATTTTTTTATCAATAAGAAAATAACGATATCTGACTTTTATCTTTTAATTCGGTTTACAAAATTTATTGTTCTCTTGTTACTTACGGCTGCCCAGGATACTTTTAGCTTTCGAAGCACAGTGACGGGGTTTTTTTTTCACAGATTCTATTGAACTCACAGATTCTAATTTAAATGTTTCTATTTCAAAATCAGGAACCAGGAACCCCTGCTTCGTCTCTCCCTCGCTCGGTTGAGTCACTCATAGCTTGCCCAGTTTACTGCCGGTTTCTAGTTCTGCTTACGTAAATGTAAATGTTTGGTCACGTCTATTTCAACTTGACCAACGCTCCCAGCCAACTCCAGACTGAAGTTTTTAATATAATCTCTCGTCGATTTTAAAACAATCTTAGCTCAAACAACCTTCCAGCCAAACTAAAGACTGAAATTTTTAATATAATGTCTCGTCGATTTTCAAACGATCTGTGTTCGGCACAACCTTCCAGCCGGCTGAAGAATCGAACTGTCCCCTACCAAATCATAACGCGAACTGGCTTCCTGTCTCGTAAATTTTGAGCGCGCATTCTTCTTCCGCCAAAACAACAATACTCTCCTTCATTGTCGCTTGTAGTGTTCGGTACCGCCGTCAATAATGTTTCTCCAACAATTTAGATTATCTATTACAATTAATGCCTTAATTAATAGGCATTACAATATATATCTAAAACAATATTCCAAAGTCACTCCAGAATCATATAATTCCACAGTTTATTTCTCCCTATTGAATATAACAATGCTATTTTTGTGTATTTTTCATATTTTTAGATTAAAAAATTAGTATAGTATAACTTCTTCTGCGGAATTTATAAATACTTGCTAGACAGATTGCTTTATATTTAGGCCTAATTGCAATAAGCAGAGTTAGAAAAGATTTCGATGGATTACTTGACCCCTCTTACAACTTTTCGTTTTTCTGACTAAATTAAACAAATAAAATATTCGGATGATAATTTACATTTGCAAGTTATTGAAAACAGATTAAGAATTAATACTCTAAAGAAGTAGGCTTCAGAGAAAAGAAGGAAATTAATTCAACTAGTAACTTCTCCAATACATTACACCAACAAATGTACTCTTTTTTTACTTCCATATAGCTTTACATAATTAATTAATATTTAAAAATACTCAAAATATATTTTGCGCTCTCCTGCTAGATAACTGAAATCGGCTGTTAATTTATTGATATTGTGGTCCCAATATTATTTATTACCAATGTTCCATACCTAGAGATGTGATAATTGTTTATGAATTAGAAATTGATATTTTTAGAAATCGTAAAAATGATAATTTTTTTACCTACATTATGACCCAGTCTATGTACATCAAACTATAAATTCATATACTATATTGCACTCTCAATTTTTGAACTTATCAGAATCTCTGCCAATGATGACTGATCGCGGAACTTTTAAGTATGGAACGCCATGGGGGAGAATTGCAAAATTTCGCGACTTCTGCCGTTTCTTTTCCAAACATTTACGTTCTAATGCGTAGGCAAACTCTCTAGTTCCCTGGAATTATAATTTCCTAAGTAAAAATGGAATCATCTACTAAATAAGTCTTAAGACTAGTCAGAAAATAGTCCAGCAACTTTCAGCTCTTCGTGAAATGAGTAATGTATGCTTTTAATAAAATCATATGAAACTAAGACGGTAGACATTACTATTGTCTTACGGGTCTTTATTACCTGTATCATCAGTGCTTTTATATTTTTCAGATTTACCAGTGAATTATTTAGATAAAGAAGTGTTCCCGGTTTTGCTTCCTGCGTTAAGGCAGACCCTTGAGGCGGCAATACGATGGGATTGTCTTCGGGTAATATATTCTTGCTTAACGCCAACTATGAGGATATATAATTAATTTATTGGGTCAATATGACTTGGATGGTACTAACATTTTTGAAGTAATTACACATGGATGAGTACACTTCACAATATGCGAACTGCGAGATTGGTACAAATGCAATAAAACAATAGTTAAGGGCATACTGTGGAAAAGCAGACGAGCTTGCGTTAGATTTGTTCCATAAATCAGATACGACTCAATTTTGATCGCCGATGTCAGAACTACCGAGCAAGTGTAAATGACAGAGACAACGTCTGTGTAAATGTTCTGCACAAGTATCGTTCTGGAGTCCCTGCCAGAAATGGGAATTCCTCTCCACAAAACATTATTGTGGCTATTATGGTGGAGGATCACGGTACAATATTATTTCTGTTACATCGAAAATCATTACAAATCAAAGCAATAATTGATTTGATCGAGTTGAATCAGTTAAAACTTATATTTTTATCTATGTATTTATCTAATGAGAAATTTTTCACGCCATACCGGAAAAATATGGATAGCACATTTGGGCATTGAAATCTTCAATTATAAAAACTGTACTTCAAGCTTAGTAAAGAGGGCAGCAGAGGAATTATTCAGGATCTTGATCATATCCTGTATCTTCCAATTTTTTGACTTTTTATCATATGCATATTAAAAGTAAGCTAGTAATAATAATAAATTTAATTATTTTTCATAAATATGCATTTTTCTCAAATATATCTATTCTAATTAATTTTTGAAAGTATCAAACGTATATTGCATTCCAGATACAAAAGTGCCAATTCAACGGATTGGACTATATTGCTGAATTGCTGTGGAATAGAAACCCACGATATCCCGAGAGAGCTACAAACTGGACTGAATTATTCAGCATTCCTTTTGCCAAGGAATATTTAGAAAAACAGTTACGTTATGTAAAGTTATGTAAATTTATTTTTTTGTGTAATTGTATAATGTCTTAAATGTCTTCTGATGCAGCCCACGGCCAATTTACCCGTTATCGTGGCTATGGACTCCAGAAGAAGCAGCATTGCGAATTCAACGATTTGTTAGGGGATTTCTTGTGAGGAAGGACCCAGAAGTTCAAGAAATGAGGCAGTTTTGGAAGGTGACCATTTAAATATTTTTTTTTGTCAAATTTTTCTAGCAACAAATTTAGGTTGAAACATGTAAATTAAATTATTTGTGCCTCAAAAATGCCTACTTCAAATTCAATTCAATTCAATTTATCAGCTTTGCTTATTTTACTACTTTTAATAGTCAGGAAACAATTATGAAACTTCATAAAACTTGAAAACAATTTCTTCTTTACTACAGAGTGAAATGGACAATTTGTTCTAAAGCATAGAGGAGAGTTTATTTCTTTCATGTGGATAAATAATCATTTCTTGATCCTTTCTTCTCATAAGACAGATGCAGATTTGTAGATATAATTCTGTAAATGCATTAATTCATCTTTATTAATATTGTTATATTGTGACACTAGTATTTATCTCTTCTGATTTTCAATTTTGTTCTTTATTATTGAAAGAGCATTTTTACAATAAATATAACCCTTATTTGTTCCTCTTTATTTTACAGCTTCCTAATTTTTAACATTAGTAATTTATCAAACATTTCAAAATTTTCATGACGCTGTTCTTTGATAGACTGTTCTCATACACCCCATCCAAATTTCAGTAATTTATTTTTCTTCTATCTAACTGTATTGCATTATGTTCTGGACCAATACAATTCCCAAAGTAGATTGAAAAAACTCAAAATTAAATCCCTTCCCACTTTCAAACTGTAAATACAAGTATTTTTATCTCAAATTTTCTCGTTTATTATTTTGTGTTCTCATTCATGAAGTAAAACAATCTCAAACTTGTATCTACATAAATTTATTACTTATATTGACATTTTGTCACTATTTCAATCTAATAATAATAATTATTAAGTATAATAACAATAGTAGCTGGAATTAATGTAACCCCAGTTTTACTTTTTGAGATAATTGTGAGCAATTTGCTTCCCTGATATCCTATGTTTTAAAATACCATTTTTGAAACTGATTTTGCATCTTTAATTCAATGCTGGAATCTAGTGAAGGTTTATATTACAAAATATGTTCCTAGCTTTTAATAAGCTACTTTCATTGTCTTCATTGATGTTCCCACACTCATTTTCCTTCTATTAAAAATTTTTAGCCTTTGATTTCAGAGCCAAATTAGTCTTCAAGACACAAATTTATGTTCTTCATTTATTTCATCCAAAGCCTTCTAAATTTTTCAGGTATACAATGCTGAGAAAGAAGAAGCAAGACAGCAGAAGATCAGAGCTATGAAAGCAGAGAGTAAGATGCAAGCAAAATCAAGAATAGATGAATTGACGAGCAAATTGGAAAAAACCATTAATAAACTAGAAATAAACAAACTTATTTCACATGTGGTTAATGATGCCATGGGACATTCTGAAAGTGAATTTTGGTCTGGGATTGTGGAAGAATACAAGCATCAGATGGAAGAGGAAAATGAACAAGCGGCAGGAGAATATAAATTTCATCGAATGGAATCTGATGAATCTTATTTTTCATAACACAATGTAATTACTAAGAATAAAATTTGTTAAAAAGAATTTAGTAGTGGTGACTGTCATGTAAAAAAAATCTAATAATGAAACAATAAATATCAGTAGTCCCCAAAGAAAAGATGAGATTAATCTCAATTTAATGTATAGCATGTTAATTATAAAACATCAGATTGATGAAAACAAGACAAAATATTCTTTACCAACGTTCATGTCCTCAAATTAACCTTTCACAATAAATTTATGTGAAAAACATAAGATTATTGAACAATTAAATTCATTATTTTCATACTCTCAAATGTACACTGCTTTAATATAATGTATGCCTCATATAATAAAGTAGTACACACAAATAATTGTCAATTGTATGAAATCAAAGGTCTGAATTAATAGGAATAATTAACAAAATTATTATGTATTTAAAAATTTATTGTTTATAATTACACATTATATCCCCTGCTTAGCACGCCAAATTCCCTCAATTTAACAAACAAATATTTCAATTTTATTTTATTAATTCCTGGCGTTCTATGAAAATATAGCTTTATAATTTTACAATCAATTATGTTGAATTTCTCATTATCTCAGGGTCACCACTGGGTTTGATAGGAAGAACAAATACAATGAACTAAAATATTAACAATCCAAACTCATTGAAGTTAACGGAATACAATATTAAATAAAAAAGTAAAAGAAAACGAATGAAAAGAAAATCGTGAAAGAAATCTGACTATACCCTTTAATTATCATTTACAGTCATTAATAATTGTTTTGTACTCACGACAGTGCTACTGGTACCAGTTCGGACTCTTGTACCTTGAAGTCAACACCCACTAAACAGGCCATTATACACTGCTTCTACACTTTAGATTTTGAACACACGGTAGTTGCTCTAGGTCTCTGCTTTCCTGGAACCTGGATTAGCCCACCCTCAGCCAGTTGCCGGATGTAGGTCTCCTCAAAGTCTCTCTATGCGAAAATTAGTTCAGTTTGTGAAGCCAAACATCTGCTTACAAACTGCGATTTTATGAGTCTCTCCGTCAAACTGTTTACTTGTGTTTTATGTAAACTGTTATATCGCCGTTGGACTCCCTAGATAGTCCTACTCATAATTCTGGATCCGCAGACTTTTACTGTTTTTATTTCTCTATGTGGACCGAACTACTATGTCCCAGTTCTCGATGCATACTTTTTCCTTTCGCGTCTTGCAGCAGACTGAGTTCTCTAAGCGTGCGGTTTCCAGTCTCGATTGTTAACAAAGAAAAACCCGCCTTGATTGTCGTCCTTAAGCACCCGTACCGCCAACAATTAAATTATATTAAAAACAATTAATAGCCTGTTTAATTGGTATTACAATATATATATATATATATATATATATATATATATATATATATATATATATGTAGTAAATTCTCTATTTATGAGGAATTTTCGCCCCTGTTGGGGTGCCAAATTATGTAGTATTCATTGTATCTTAATAGTAAAAATGCTCAACGTTTGAGGGGGAAAATGTATGGTAAACTCTTATACCGACTATTTTGTGAATTGCATGCACTTAAATTTAATCAAAATCAATTACTATTATTTCCACAACTTTTTTGAGTTCTTACGATCAGGGTCGCCTGCAGGCCTCCAATAAAATATAGGAATTTACAAAAATGAAAACTATAGAACTTTTTACAATATCTAGTATAATTTCATCGCTTAATTATTATTCACAACTAAAACTAAACAAATACCTTGGGACATCAAAAGTAGTTCTCAAATGACCCAGAACACCTCAATGTATGCTTGTAACTTCGTAGTTTGTTAATGCTCAGAACAAACTTCAGAGATATGGAAATTGATTGAATCAATCCAAATGAATCGATTAGACAGCAAGCACAATGTAGTTGCACTCACTTAGTTTTATAGAACCAATCTCCCAACCTTAAACACCCTTCTCCACTTTGCTACAGCAAGCTGTATAGCACAGAACCACCATAGGAGGTGTGGAGAGCTATCTCAGATAGATGGATTTCACAGGATTACCATCTCCCATGGCCTTTTACCGACCTTTGGCAAGTTTATCTAAACCTCGAGTGAGATTCATTATACTAAATCCGCATTCAAAAACGTCCTTCTAAAAATATGAGTTGGATCCACTATAATGCAGAAAATTTCTTAGTATCAGAATGATTTCACACTCAGATAAAAACAGTGACTAAAAACCAACAACACACCTGGACGGAATGTCCAACCTCAGTATACTCAGCCTAAAACCCAACACTCGATTGCACTTTCTCAGACAAAATTAAATTAACACCAACAGTCACTTGACTGCAATCTGTGTTTACTTTAGAGAAGTGTTTACTTCTCAATGCTTTTATATCTTTACCTCAGGACACATCTTGACCCAGGGTTAAATGTTCGTAAACATTTGGCATAAAGGAAATACATCAGCTGTATTGCCAAACTGAGGACAGGAAATCTTAAATAAAATAAATTCTTTAGTAATTTCTACAATATATATATATATGTAGGTATATATATATATATATATATATATATATATATATATATATATATATTGGTATGGAAAGGATAGAGAGATAGGTTGTGGCTTACCTGAAAGTGAAGTGCAGTGTCGCCATGAGAAACTGAAGGTTGTTCTTCAAATTTTCGGAGGCTCTCAGCCTCCTTCTTCAGGAAGGAGGCTGAGAGCCTCCGAAAATTTGAAGAGCAACCTTCAGCTCCTCATGGCGACACTGCACTTCACTTTCAGGTAAGCCACAACCTATCTCTCTATCCTTTCCATACCAATATTTTTGACAATGTCACATTCTCACTATTACTATATATATATATATATATATATATATATATATATATATATATATATATATAGTCGAACTAATAAATAACAAAATATTATATTTTCAGAAATATAATGTTGAAGAAACAATTTTGTTATGGCATGCTTTGCCAGAATACACACAAGCATTCAAAAATGAATAATCTACTGGGGGAAAAAATCAGCAAGATCTCAGCATTGCTTTGCACTAACACTGGCAGATTACGTAGACTGACCCCATTCTCGAATACCAAGTGTTTTAAAAGACATAATGAAACAATTTTGTTATGGCATGCTTTGCCAGAATACACACAAGCATTCAAAAATGAATAATCTACTGGGGAAAAAATCAGCAAGATCTCAGCATTGCTTTGCACTAACACTGGCAGATTACATAGACTGACCCATTCTCGAATACAAAGTGTTTTAAAAGACATAATGAATTATCTTTCAGTTCCATATTATAATTTGAAAAAAGTATGTTTGTCTGAAAGATTTTCATACTACATTTTTAAAGAATTTGCATCTGCAGTAGGAAATTGCAGGAGGAAGAGTTTGGAATACCACGTGAAGACTTCAAATGTTTGTTGCTGTCAGACAACACTCCTACACATCCAACAAAATATGATCTAAAGATTGAAAGTTTAGCTGTATGTTCTTACCAAAAGATACCGAATCAATTATTCAACTGATAATCCTGAGAATAATTTTGGCCACAAAAAGAATATACAGGAAAAGGTTTTGAAATGAAGTAATGGTGGTATTGGACGATACAAAGTGACTAATATCTAACAGATTGTTTTTTTTATGACAGTTGCAGACTGGGAAAATTTATTTGCATGTCGGCTGATTACAAAGATAACTGATAGAAATCAACTGACATCAATCTCAAATTGTAATCATGAATGTAGAATATTGGATCACTGTAATGAAAAGCACATTTTTTTCCCACAGCATTGTACCACTGTCAAACAAAGCTTAAATTTTCATTTTTTAGGCTACCTTCTGAACCATTGAAAATTTACTGTATAGGAATCAGAGAAACTGCACAATTTGATGATGACTAAACAGGCATGTATTTGAAACATATTTTATACAAATATATATTACACATCCTCATAATTACTGTAAAACATTTTCATACAAATTTGGACTTGCAGGTTTACCTAAACCCATTTTAAATTCAACAGTAGGTTTTTCTCCTTCCTTCGCTACTTTAATAATATTTTGAGATGATGAAGTATAAACAAGTTTCATTTTTGGTTCTTCTAATGGTGTAACTCCCTTTGCTTGCAGTTCTCGCATCAAAATTTCCTAAAATGAGTTTCAAGTTTCAACAGAATCCAAAAAAAGAGAAATATATCTATTCTAAGGTTAGTCAGCAACTATTGTATATAAACTCTATTCATACATTTTCAATTTGTACACTAACAAGAAATAATTAAAAACAATTCTTGAATAATCCTTTACTAGTATAATCATAATTCGTCCATAAAATATCAATGTTATTACTTTATCTGAAATCTTGGTTTTAGAAATAGTATTATATATATATATATATATATTAATTAAATATGTATAATAAAAATTGATCAAGAATAGGGTAACGTTAAATTTGTGAAAAAGAAAAAGACAACCAAAGCATCAACATTATTTGTTCATTCAATACATATCTCACGAAGTTAAGCAATGGTTTCTGTAAACTTAAATTGTACAATTAAATGATCAATAGAAATAAATTTAAAACTCAGTCTCAATAATACACTTTACAGATTTATTTTCCAAATAATCAATGATAAGTCATTTGATTTAAGCTTTAACAAGGGACAAAACTTGTCTAATGACAAAAAAACAATAATTTTCAGAACAAGTCAACCATGGACGAATTGTAAAACAACCAGATGTATATCAACTTATTTGAAACATATTCAATAAACAAAATTCATTCCTATATAACATACATAAAACAATACCCAGAGTATGATCAACATGGTTTTATAACTTATTCCCAATTCGATGTTCCCCAAAGTAACTATTTATAACATCCACAGACCATTTTTCTCCCAGGAAGTGAACATGAATTGTTTTCGAAACATTTCAGGTTACTCTTGATTTAAAAGTATCAATTAGATGTGCCATGGTTAAAGTCACATATACTGATATATTATATAATACCTTCAGCAATGGAGGAAATGATACTGCTCGAGGAAGAATTTTTTCTGGTTTCTCAAAGTTAACGTCTTCTCTGCAATAGGCTACTTCCTCATCTTTAGGTATTAGCCGGAAGTCATCTTTATAAGTTGCACCACAAATTCTAGCAAGTGTTGGTTCCTTTCTTCCACGGAAAACTCTATCCACCCAAATGCAAACTTTGCGAGGTTCCTAAAACATGGTCAAAGAAATGAAGTGGACAAAAAAGTAAATACTGCTACAAAACGTAACACACTAACCTCGTTAGGGAGAGTCTCTACTTTACGTATCCTATAATAACACGGCTCATCGTATCTTTCAAACATACTTCTTACAACAACCCTTCCAACACCAAAGTTATTTAGATTTCCCAATATTTCCCATAATGGTTTACCCCTAAAGTCTGTAGTTTTACCAATATATTTTATAGGCATTTCCTTAACTTTTTGAATTGATATTAGGTAGGTTCGAATTGAAGATTCGAGATTATTTTCCGGAATAAAGTATATCGAACATTTACTATCGAAATGTCGATCATTCACTGGCCCGAGAATTGTCAAATCTCCACGCGACTACGTGATTTTTCCTAAAAAGAAAAATTTAGGTTCTATTAATAATCATAAAGTAAATTGGACAATATTTTAGAACCACCACGCGGCAATAGTAGTAAAATAATGGGGATGAAGGGTACAAATTAATCAAACCTCACGAATGACCATCTAACGATGCATCCATCTAGATGATGCATATATATATATATATATATATATATAAATATTTTCCACTTTACATTTTGCATTTTAATTGTCTATTAAGTAAGTCTAAATGGTTCGAAGTAAATTGACGATTTCCAACATTTTCTCCATTCTTTTATATCTCAGGTGTTAATTTAGTAGTGAAGCTACTACAGAGCTTACTACTAAAGCTCACTCGGCAGCCAACTGCCTCATAAACTGGTCAAGGCACGGAGAGAGGAATGCTGCGACCCCACAGAAAACACCTCTCCCGCCGTAAGAAGGGCGTGGGACAAGTACCAAATGCCCGACCTACCTGATGCAGGTTTTTCTAGGGTTTTCCCTGCATCACTTTTAGGCGAATTTCCAGGTAGGATCCTTAAACCATAGCCCGGGGGTCCTAATTAACCCTTGGCCCCCCTTTCAGTCCCTTTCCTATGCTCTAAGAGGGTAGTGGCCACTATGTGGATTATCCTATATACAGTCTGTCTACACCTTCTTTCAAAGGAACATTAGTCAGTATGGAATAGTTTTTAGTTAAAGCATCTTCACGTCAGTTAGATCGCCGATATTTTAGACAATCTCAATCATTTTCGGACTTCAAGAATTTTTACGGATTCCGATATTTTCTGCACTTAGAAAAATTTCTCTTGCATCACCTAAGCCTGTGGGGAATTGGTCTGGAGATCACCGCGGAATTGCCACGCTGCTTAAACTACAGAGATCTGCCGATCTCGCAGTTGTTGGACCTAGCTAGGCGGTCCTGCTCTTTATCGCCAAGGTGGGCCTAACCTATCGGCACCACAGTTCCAAGGTACCTGTCTGTAGATACGAGATCTTCATACCAGCCAGCCATCAATCCCCGAGGACGGCGTCCCAGCCATTGGTGAACCCCGAAGACCGACGCCTTGCTCTGATCCAGCGGATTTACGATACAGTGGGCTAGTTCTGTTCGCTGTAACTACCTGCGGACATCACCATGCCTACGCGCCGCCACCAGCAGAGTAAAAAGACAGTGCCAATTCTTATAAGCTGTGTGAAGCTATATCAAGAGGTTTTACTGCGGAGTCATTCCGTTTCAATTCCTATGAATATTTGCCAACCCCCACTTAAATCCCCGACGAGAAAGTTAACTCTTGCCTACCAATTAAAATCTGAGCTTAAGCATTGTAAATTTTATTATAATTAATAACACAATTAGGATATTATTTATAAGAATTTAAAAACTTTAATTGTGAAAATAGAAGCTTCAAGTGCAGTGTTTGTATTTAATTATTGTGAGTCAATAAATGTTTTAAATTATATTAATCAGATTTTCTTATTTGCGATATCATAAAAATCTGTTATTATAATATATCGGATTCTGTGCAGACTCGGGTGACGTGAGGGTATGCTGAAGGGCAGAAAGTTTGCTTGAACACCACTTCGCAAAGAGCAGGAGCTAGCTCTCATCATGGAGTGGCTGAGACCCATCTCTAGTATTAGTTTTGACCAAAAATCACATCCACTCATTATCACTTACTTACGGTAAAATCTTTTAGATCCCACAGTCACTGGAGCACTTTCCATAAACTAAGGCATTGAATGGTACTATGAGAAGGAACATCTTTTAACTCAGATTCAACATGTCAAAGAAATTTATGAACTGTCTACATTTTGAACCACTCATTCGTATTAAATTTGTCCACATTTAACATAATGAATTGTAACTGAATTATTAATCAAAATTATTTTCAAAAATTTTATACATTATTATTTTCATCTCTCCAACAGATCCACCTGTTGAACTTGTCATTTGATATGCATACTAATCCATGTATGAAAATGAATGACTGTGCAGTGTTATTTTGATTACTTTTTATTATTGAACGCCATATCCTTAATTTAAATACTGATGCACCCGAAGTTAAATTGACACTATATTTGGAATTTTTATAAGTAAAGCTATCTATTAATATTTTACTCTTTCAACATTGCTACTCTCTCCCAGCAAATAAGACAAACAAAACCAACAGAAGCAAACACAAACAACAATTGCATTAACTAATGCATTGTGTTTCTACATTCCTTGACTTATTATCCCCACCAAGAAAACATGAATGATGGTTAGGTATATGATCATATTTCTAATTAAAATGTATTCCATTAGTATAAAGATCCATACATACTTTTTATTCTTATTGCTCTGATAACTTTATATACAATGTTACATTTTATTTTAATTAAAGAGAGTAAGAAGTGAGAAAAAATTAAAATAATTGCATATATGCACAAAATCTCTAAGTGGGCCAGTTTTCAGTCATACTAAATTTTACACACACAGTAATTACATTAACATTTCAAATCTACTCTTTTTACAAAAATATTACTAGAAATACAATACAGAAGTTAGTATCTTAAGGTATAAAATAACTTAATAGAATATCCGTTGACATATTAGGTATTTTTATTAATTCTTGATAATAGAATAAATAGTGATCCGCTCATTCATCAGTTACCTTACATTTTTACAAATTGGTTTTAGAATTTACACTGATAAAATACAAATTTAAAACAAAATTAACATAGGTAAAAAATAATGTAAACTTCGTAATCAATAACAAATTATTAGCTGTACCCTTCATACTTCAAATGTCAAATGTTTGTAAAACAGTCAACAGTCAAATAGTATTAAAATGTGTGTGTGTGTATATATATATATATATATATATATATATATATATATATATATATATATATATATATATAGTAATTAGAAATTAAGACATTGTTATAATTGGAAAGAAAATAGAGGACTCATTATTAGTGGATAAAGCGTACGCCGCAACAATTCACCGAAGCAAAGGAAACATTGTTGAGAATTTTACGCGCTCAAAATTTACGAGACGAGGAAGTTCAGTTGGGCAGCGGACAGCAAACAGTTCGAAAGCAATCTTCAGTCAGGCAATGAACGGCGAGCGGACCGTAAATAGAGCAGTCTGATAGCAGTTACAAACATTCTCTAAAATATTGAAATATTAAAGCAATCTTCAGTCAGGAAGGAGAGATTGAAATTAACGTCGTAATCGGTGGCAGAGCGGAAATTCAATTTGCTGGCCATAGACCAAACCCAACTAAGGCTACGAGATCTGCGAATCCAGGTTGCAGTAAGGCATCAAGAAACTACGCCAATTAGAATTTGTTGAAATTTAAAGCCTGTGAATACTAGAATCAGTGATATCCCCAAATGTTGTGCACGAAAAACCTAAAATGAGACCTGGGCGGCCGTAAGTAGAAAAACTTAAAAATCATATTGTAAACCACTTTTAAAAGATATGTCAGATCGTGCTTTAATTATCGTTCTTTAATTATTTAGTTCTTTAATAATAATTATTTAATTATTACATTTAAATTCAATCTGTAGTGTTATTTTATCCACAACAAAGTTCGTCTATGTTTCAGACGCATTAAGTTCAATAAAAGCTAAATGTAATTTGATTGTAAAAATTCACCCATTTATCAAACCCAGATAAAGACCCTGAGATCCCAAATATTATTGTGTATATAAAATAGTTAATAACTGTTGTGTTAATTGTTTCACTTAACAATCTTTTTTTATTTTGAAAAACGCCTTTTTATTAAATTGAAATTTTCAATGAAATTTCACTCCTTAACATTTGATCAATCCTAAGATTGAAGAATCAATGAATCTTTATGATCTAAATAACCATAACTGTATAATGAAATTCATTACCTGAATATTTAGGACTACTATAAAAATGTATAACAACAAATTACTTTGTTGTGTAAAAGAAGTTTCAGATCAGAATTTATTGATTGAAAAATTACCATAATAAATTTGAGTAACTTTTCTATGTATAAGAATGGGCAATATTCCTGATACTTAATTCAAAGGTAAATATTTTCTATTAACTTCATTTTTTGTTCACTTTACTTTAATGTCTCTTCTTTTAGTATTAACATAAAATAAAGTTTTAATATTGGATATTAATAACCACTCAATTAGTAAAAGAGAAAATTGAAAGAATGAATTCTACAAATCTTTTAAATAATTACAATTCTAAGTAAAACACAAACTATGGAGTTTTAAGTTTATGGTATACAAGTATGGTTTACCAGCAAATTCACTAAAATTATTTTGGCAAAATATACCACATTAATTAGTGATTTCCAGGTTAATACATATAATGACAAATATATGTAATTTATGCCCACAATTTCTCATAATAATATTAAATTGGTTGTTTTGTTTTATTTACATATGCACTATCAATGAGCAATGGTTTTCTTGTATTTGTTGCATATGTAACTCTTGAGATTCAAAATAAGTGAATGTAGGCTTAGGCCATTATGTTTCAATGATGATGACTGTCAAGTGAAGGAATAACGATGGCAGTGATCAGCAGTATCTCGAGTTAGAAACCCAAGAATTAATACATACTGTTTCAGATGCTAGTAAGGAAATTGAAAAACATTTCTACAAAAAGTGGAAATACTGTATATTTTCAAGTATGCCAAGCACCTTTTTTTACCCAAATTTCAAACAAAAAAGTGAACTATGGACTCAGAAAACCAAGCTTCCCACGAATATATGCAAAGAAATTCTGAGAATAGCTACAATGGCATGCTATTCCTTGTTTTTTGTTGCTAGGGTGAATTTAATCCCGACCAGAGGTCATTACTACTATTAGACCAATATGACTGTGACAGTCTTGGACAGTTACTTCAATTGTTAACATGGTGTGTTAGTAAGATGTGTGAATCTACATCAGTATTTTTTTTCTGTCAGAAAAAAAAAGGAAATTTATTTTTAAAAAATATTCTTGCATTTAAGCAAAATGAGAAAATAAGGTTGAGTGTCTTACATAACAGTGTGGAATACACAAGAATATATGGTAACTAACTACACAGCGAACATATTTATTAAAATATAACTCATAAAAAACAAGGGCAGTGCATTAAATGAATGGTAAAAATCTTACTGTTTTTAGGATTCAATACTCCTCTCTTTGAATGTCTATAAAAATATCAATATATCAAACTTCATAAAATACGATTTTTAAAACTGATGTTTTTCAAAATTATCAATTTACAATAAATAAATAACAAGGCATTAGCACAAACTTCCAAACATAGCAAAAGAATCATCTGCATTAGATTTAAAAATTCTTATAAGATGTAGTTAAATTATATCATGGATTTCTCAAAATTATGTATTTCACTTTATACAAAGTATCATTTTCCTGAGCCTGCTGTAAAAGCACCTTCAATAAAATAATGGTATAATAATTATTCAATACCTAAGTTGGGTTCTGTATTCGCAGGAATAGTTATACCACCAGTGTCAATATTATCACCATCAGATTGTTGTACTTCCAAAAGAGAATTTGAAGTCTCACCACTGTCCTCAGGATCTTCAGATGGTATTTTTATAGTAATAGTCTCTGAAGTTCTGTCAGAATTGCTGCTGATGTCAAGAGCTTCTAAAGTGTAACCATCTGATGAATGAGAAAAAATATATTTGTATAAAGGATGAAAACATAAATGGTACGTAACGATATATAAAAAATTAAACAATACAATGTAATTAAAACAGCATTTTACAGGACTGTCATCTAACCAAGACATAAAAAAAAATTTTCCCACAATACTAACAACTCGAAAGAGAATACATTCTGCTTTGGACAAACAAAATGGCCTCCCCTCCTGCTACCATGGCAGTGCTATCAAACCTTACACATTAGCTAGGTATACACATAGTTTTCTGACGGTCAGGCGGGAACTGCGAGTTTGGCCTGTCTTTCACTCACTCAATAAAATTTCAAAATTTTTTGAACAAACTCTGTCAGCAGTCAAGAGCAATGGATTTTTTGTTATTTATCCGCAGGCCAGGAATTTTGTGTGAGCCACAGTTTTCAGTGTTGTCTTCTAATACATGCTCAAGTGAATTTTAATATTGTTTCATAAATATATTTTAAGTATGTCAAAAATTAGTTTTGTCCCTTGTAAAATATAACACATATAATATAAATAAGATATTATAATAATATGTAAAATTTCAATGAGTGCCAGTAGGTTAAAAATATTTTTTATCATAATAAATTCAGCTCATAAAGATCATCAACTTCTGTACCACTTATTTCAGAAGCCTCCATCTTTTTCAATTCTGTTCAGTAAATAGACCTCAGGCTTTGTATTTACGTTTTTATAGAATCAATAATTTTCAGGTGTTCATCCCAAAATGAATTAACAATTTCCTGATATTTCTTATTTTGGTGTTTTTTTTATTTGTATAACAATCATTATTTAATTTCCATATACATATTAATTAATTTTCAAATCTTTCATTTTTAAAGTTTTTCCACTCTTAATCATGATAAACAGAATTAAATTACACACAGCAAATAAAAGAAATGCCCAGTTGATAATAAAGACTTGAGGCAAGATCTGTTAAAGAACTCCGGGTGAGAAGTGAGAGCAACAACTGTGAGCACAACCTGTCTGCCCTTGAAACCTCATTGGCCCTCAGTTGTAGATTTTCATACAAATATTGATTTTATATGTTAAAAAACAAATATATAGATCCCCAAGATTAGAAATAAAAAATTATACTTAAATATAACAGTTTAAATAATGAAGTAATGACTAATGGAAAATGTATTTAAAATGTTGATATGAAAGATATAATAGATTAGTTGATAAAAATATGTTTTGGTTATAAAATGATAGAAATATATACTACACCTTCATTTAACTCTACTTTATCAATGGAAATTTCACTAGGGATTAGTCCATTCTTGTGATCACTAACATGCAGTACATAATTTTCTTGGTTAACAGTCCTGAAAGAGCAATGAATACAACAAAATATTCCTTCTTGTCCAGGATGTTTACTACGTAAATGGTTTTTATATGGACTACTTTGTATTGCTGTATATGGACAGTGAGGACATCGATATGGGCGCTGCCCCGTATGTCGCATCATATGACGCCTTAATGAATTGTGGTCCCCTGTTCGATAAGAGCACGTTGTACATGCATGAGGCTTTTCTCCCGTATGCTGCCTTAAATGCATTTGAAGCATAGCTCTACGTGCTGATGCATGGCCACAAACCTGGAAGAGAGAGTGGAAAAACATTAATTTAATATATAATAATAATAAAGTTAATACAGATCAAAGGCTTTCCCAGGTTTCCAACTGGGTAATGTTGGTAAACAGTGATGTTTCGACGGCTATCACTACCATCATCATTGTTCAGGTTGAAAGACAATGACAGTGATAGCCGTTTATAGATCAAATTTGAGTATATTTCAGCTAAAACAGGCAGGGAAACCAAACAATGCAATTGAAAAATTTACTTATAAAATAATAACTTTTTGAAGATTTTAATGAAAGATCTTGGCATTGTATACAAATTATTCATAATACTCCACTTATATTGAAGAATTTTTAGTTCTTAAATTAATAAATAAGGTATCATATATCTCTTTTTTAACAATTATGTAAACCAGATGAAAATCCAAGTTGGGGATATGTCATGATAACATTTTTATTGCATTAATTGATTGAATTATTAATTTTTCTGACTAATGGACAGTTTATTTATATATAGTAATATTAACATGTCAGATAATTATAATTACTAACAAGCCCCAATTATTTTCTTCTCTGAAGAATCAAAAATGAACTTTTGCAAAATTGATATTAATGTGCAAATGAATGACAAGAGAAAACTGGGCCAAGGTACACGGTGTAATGTGCTTCTTTGCCATTATGTTGAAAAATATTAATCGCAGTATATTTTTTAATATTAGTATATGTATGTTTATTAATTGCAGAAGGTGGTTTTCCTCTAACAAGCAGAAAATTAAGAATGTTTCCATTTGGTAACAATTAGGACCAATGAATATTTCTTTTGGTATTCCTTTGGTCATAAATTACAATAGTAACAATAGCAGATAATTTTGGGTCCTTTGTGCTGAAAAGCCATAAGCAACAATAACCCCCTACATTTTATAGCTGATAGAGCCATAATATATAGACCAGACACCATCTTTTTCTACAACATTATTTTTACCACACTCAGTTATGCCATTTGTTGGAACTCTTGTTCCGTTGCAGTGGACCAGGATCATCTACAGCCAACACCAACAAAATTCCAACAATAGGATCCAGCTGCTACCCACATTGTTGAACTAGCCACAATATTCAGCTCAGGATTTCAACAGATGATCCTCGCCTATAGCATATTCTGCCACAACCAGTTCGTGTAATGTACAGAGCTTTGCGTTTCTCCTCATTAAAACCAAGAGTGATTTTGATAGGTGTCCCAATGTTTAGACGTTGTCCCATAACCCGATGTCTCAATTTGCTGCTAGTATAATTTTTATAATAGTAATTTTATAACAAAATTCATTATTTTGTATATTAAATCTTTCCTCATTTATATATAAAAATAAGATTAAAAATTCTTCTATTAATATTCCCCATCAGTTAAATTTTGATATAATTTATACAGCTCAGTAACCCCACCACAACTGCGAGACTTTTTATACAGTTATTTGCTAGTATGACTGTAGCATTAATTCAAAAATTTGTAAATACCAAATTTGTTTTGGAAGAATGTATTTTATAATATTGTAATGCCCAAGTCTAAAATATATCCATAATTAACAAGTTGGTTTGAGGATGAAGTTCTCTCGGGATTCCAACCAGGTAGCGTAGTTTTGTAAACACGTTTCGATGGCTTGCACCGCCATCTTCTTCACCTGAAGAAATACATTTATGAATCCCGAGAGAACTTCACCCAGCAACTACACCGTGAAAACTTACGTTCCAAGTTGGTTTGAGTTTTATAGGCATAGTTCATTCCATTACTTTATGATCTATTTATCGTATAAACATTTTTATTTATGATAAATAGATAAAATAGCAGAATGACAGACAAAAATGAAATGGTGATATAAATACCACACAATGTTTCTGGAAACTTTGTTCCTTTTGTCAGGTGAGTAAAAGCATCACTATTGTCATTGCATTATCTTCACTTTTGAGTTTGTCAACTGAATTGTGCAGTTGTGTTACTCTAGGCTCTTGTACTTTTTTTAGGTTTCTTAGCACCCGAAGAAAGGAACACGGTTTGCAGAAATGTTGTATGGTATTTACATCATCACTTATTTTGTCTGTATTTGGCTATTTTTCTTAATTTTATGTTTACTATATTTTAAAACTGACATATTATATTTTCATTTACGTCTTCAGGTTGTTTTACCTCATAACTTCATTACTGTATCAAATAAAATATAACTATTAATACAAGTATAATAAAGAGTTTCAAACTTACTTGACACACATAAGGTTTTAATTTGCTGTGCACAGCCTGTATATGTTTCTTTAAGCACTTTGAGTCAGCATATGTTTTGAAACATATATCACAACGTTTAGTGGAATACCTTTAAAATACATTTTTACAATTCAGTATATGAGTGGAATTATGAACTTTAAATAACAAATTTGGGCATTTGAAATCACGAATTGTGTTAATAAAAGGCTTAAGAATATGTTTCATATTTTTACACAATACCAATACTCATGTTTCATTATTTTAGATATTAAATGTGTTTTTACAATTAATAATCCATTTATCAATCACAGAAAAATAAATTAAAAATATAATCAATAACCAGTTATAATTTACCAATCTCAGAAAAATACAATGAAATTATATTTCTTGAAATTGATATATTCTTGCCAGACTTGGTTGAGTAACTCAATGGGTTGAACAATTTATGACATCAATGTGTGTCTCTTACAGAAAATTATTAATCATTTTCCTAAATATAATGCCATGTAAAAATGATTCTTACAAAATTGAGAGCCTTTTTAATCAGTTCTTATTGCTACAAAACGTGCAAATTTTATATTTTGATAATGGGCAATACAAAATGAGAATATAATATGTCTGTATAAAATGTAATAATTAGAAGAAATAGTCAAAGGCAGACAAAATTAAGTGTTGTTATAAATGAAAAATTTATGTCACAAAAAGCTTTATTTCTGCACCTGAAGAAAGTAACAAGGCTTCCAGAAACATTGTGAGGTATTTATATCATCACTTCTTTTGTCTGTATTTGGCTATCTTTCTTATTATTGATGATGATATAAATAACAAACAACGTTTCTGGGATCCTTGTCCCTTACATCAGGCAATTGTAAAAAAACATGAGAGCCAGGAGCAACACAACCACACAATTACAGTTGACTAATTCTGGCTCTGGTGTTTTTTCCAATCACCCGACAAAAGGGACAAGGATTCCAGAAACATTGTGTGGTATTTATATCATCACTTAATTTTGTCTGTATTTGCCTATTACATCTAATTAATGTGCAAGACAATTAATGAAGTTTTACAAATTCAGCAATGTATAATTCCCCTGGTAATTAATGATAACTTATTAAATGTGGAAAAATTACTTTCACAGATCATTCACAACTCTGTGATCTACTCAACAAAATTACTTTCTAAACTTTATGCTCCCAAAATCATATTAAGATTTATATGCAGATGAAATATTATAAGATTAGTACGAAGTGTTTTAGTTCCTGAAAATTAAAATGTAATATATTTCTATATTGATTCTGATCTGTGCCAGCAAATTTTTTTTTTTAAAGATTCTCAAATGATAGAAAAAACTGCAATAACACAACGCATTTAAATTTATTAAGTATTTGATAATACAAAATCAAAAATAAAGTTTGATATACAGTGAAAGTCACTCAAATAAAGTTTGATATACAGTGAAAGAGTCTCAACAAGCCAAATTTGAGGTAAGAAAATATTAGTGTTATCTTACCATCTTGGTAGTTGATCAGCTTTGCGGTCCATGTGAATTACACGATGGTTATAGAGTTGAGATGCTTGTTTAAATCCTTTACCACATTCATGACAACAAAATGATCGTGTATCACTATGCGTTTGCATGTGCGCCACCATGCGAGTAATGACAGCAGTACGATACTTTTCACAAATAGGACAAAGAAGAAGACCAGTGTCAATTTTATGTTCTGTCCACAAATGAATAGCACACCCCCTCCAATGGCCAAATGCTATGCCACATTCCTTACACCTGAACTGATTGACAGATCCATCTGTAATGTGGCATCCTTCATGAACAGATAAGGAAGGATTATCAGGGAACTTCAAGCGGCAACCTTGTTTTGAACATCTGAAAAATTAAATAAAACAAACACTTTTCACTGACAGCTATAATAAATTTTTATCAGAAAGTAAGTACCTAGATAAAAATGTTTGAAATTTTTTTAACATAAATTATTATGAATATCAACCACACCTCCCTATTAGCGTATGAAGTGACAATTTATGAATCAATAAGCAAAGGAGCAGAAAGAATTTTATGCAAAACTAGTTTACAAAAGAACAAATTGAAAATTTAACAGACATACAAATTGTGTCAGTTAGTTATTAAACTAAAAATTTTATTTGACCCAGTTTATGCAATTTAAAAATCTAAAAGTGCCCAAATGAACAGTTTACATACAAAAGTTTGCAAATAGGTCTCGTTTCCTTAATACTCTTTAAAAATTCTTTCTCTTGAAACCGGCTATTTTTAGGAAATTCTTCTTCAGTGTTTACTTGGCAATCAATGACAGCATCTTCTTCTTGAACAATGAGTTCATGATCCTGCAAAAATTAAATACATACATTTGCACAATAAATTAAAATAATTTGTATATATGTAAGATTATACAGAAAAATTAGAACTAAATTAAGTAATATATTCTCAGTCTTTTTGTTCTTGCACACCAAAATACTAAACATAATTTCTAATTTGTTTTTTAAAAAAAACAACTAATGTCCTATATGAGTATAGTTAACATATTCTCATGAAATATCTTAATATTTTATTTCTCAATAATTCTATAAGTTACCAATTTACTAATAACACTTATTTAGAATATTTTGAAACAAAATTGTTATTAAGAATCAAATATAGAAACATTAAATAAGACATCAAAACTGTAATAACAGAATTAATTAATAACAAAGAATTTCCAGAATATGTAGGAAATAGTTATGTGGAATTCCAGGCATGTAGAACATCTGACAGTGAGAAGAAGGTATATACTTCAACCCCCAAATCTAGTAATCAATGTTGGAAAGTGTTGGTACAGTCGAGCATAAAAATGATAAAGACAGCAATATACAGGGTGATTCTACAGTCATGGTTCAAACTTTGAGGGATGGTGTAGTTTAATAAAACATACATTTTTTGTATAAGAACGTGTGGTTGGAAATGACGCATTGAGGCACCAACACAAAAAATAAGACATTAAAATAAAAATAAAAAAGTGCTACCACACCTAATTTGCACAAATGCACAACTATTTGGACATTTTATAATTAATCCGTAAACATGCACTGAGAGTCATGTTCTCCTCAACAACTTCAAAAATAAGGAACGTAGGTTTTCCCGGTGTAGTTGCTGGATGAAGTTCTCTCAGGATTCCAACCGGGTAGCGTAGTTTTGGCGGTGCAAGCCTTTGAAACGTTGTGTTTACAAAACTATGCTACCCAGTTGGAATCCTGAGAGAACTTCATCCAACTTCAAAAATGTTGGATTTTATATTAGTATGGGTAATTTTAAACTAGTTTTTCCCTTTTATCCCCCCCCCCCTCCACCTTTTCCATGTCGATGGGGCTGAATGCCAACTTATCAGTATTCAACACAGCAAGCTACAAAACAAAGGAACAAGCACCAATAATTAGTTTCTTATTATTTTTGCACAGCCAGCCCTACAACAGAACATCAACTTGACCAGCATAGTGAAAGTCAGACTTAAACTCAGCAATTCACACAACCTTGGGTCCAACGTCATTTCCTTCCACCTCATGTATGCTCCCCTCCCATGCTGTTAGCAGTTAAATTAGACACTAAGTGGAGAGTAATACTAAAGTCTATACTGGATCATAAATAGCATGTGTTCAAAGTTTGGTTAAATTTTTATTTATTAGAAGAAGAAGTTAGAATCAAAACAATTCCAACCTGCACCATATGCTGTTTACAAGCATCTAAACTATTAAATCCTTGAGTGCATTGCCCACACAAGAAAACAAGTTGTTCACAGGTATCACTCTTTACATCTGTAAAAATTAAACAAAATAACATATAATTTGATAAAATATTTGTTGTTACCTACACACTAAGGAATTCTTAAATCATTGAAACAAATAAGTTTATTCCTAATTCAAACATTTTTTTGAACCCTTACCTTCCACGTTAATTGAATTTGATCCCTCAGAATTATTTACAGAGCAGACATTCACAATGACAGGTACATTACTTTGATTAAGTACAGTTTCTGTTTTGCTGTTTTCAGAAGTTTTGTTAAGGGTAGAACATATTTTTTTCTGCAATACAAGAAAATTTTTTCTGTAATTATTATACATACATCAAATCAGATTGAAACAACAATAATGTTGTCAGTTTTTGTAATGTTAATCAAATTTGAAGAGTAGTTACTCAGCTGGGTAAAATTTATACAAGATTTGTTTAATGTTAACAATTATGTAGAAATTATTAATGTGAACATAGGAAACCAAATAAGTTTAATAAATATTAACATTCTGTAGATTACCAACAAGATGATTTTTGCCACATTTTCATCAAATAATTTGGCATTGATTTTGAAGTGAATATATGAAGTATAAATTATGTTAATATTAAACTTTCATGCCCTAAAATCAATTAATAATACGTACAATATGTACAATCACTTAATCCCTTTGATTTGACAAATTTCAAACAAGCTTCATAGGGTAGGAATATTCTTGCAGCAATTTCCACTGTCCTAACCATCTAATATAATTACTTGAGCATTTATCTCAATAAATTCTGACACACTCAAAAAAGGTAGACAAAACATATTGACAATCGCCTTGGGAAATATTACCCTAGGTTCACCATCATTTAAAAATTTATTGATAAGATAATAGTCCAAAGTTTGACTGCCTTATGACTGTAAATGAAGATTGTCACTGTCCATATAAACTCGATATATTTAAGCACTATCTTTTTTCAAAGTAATTCAGAAAATTCATAAAAACCTTTTGCCCAAAACAGTCTTCTTAATCAATTATATAAACTTCCTTCACACCTGAACAATATCTTTCAAGTGACATGAAAATACGGTTCGAGCCATAATCCTGCACAAAGAATGGCAGAGTTATTTTAAAAACTCAACAGATATTTCCAAGTATATAACATTAACTTTCCATCAAACCTATTTATTTTTCAAAAATGTAATAAAATGTTAAGACATAAATGGGATAAATAACAAAAATTAAATTTGTAGGTTAAAAATCTAAGCTACCAAGCTGGTCCTTACCTCTAGATTATGGTTCTTAAGGTGTTGCAACAAATCAGACAATTTAAATGCACTGAAAGTGCACTTTTTGCATTTGTAACAAGTAACCACTTCAGCCAACTCACCAAGCCCTAAAACTTCAAACTAGAAAAAAGAAACATTGTCAAAGGTGTATATATTTAACAATAATAATGAAAATGTTTACAAAATAACAGAGTACTTCAAGAAATAGAATTTCACTGACATAAAATGCTACATTAATGTGACTTTATTCTAAAATCACTAATATAAAGTCCATAGTTCTTAACACTCGATGAACTACATCATGTATATACATCTAATAATTTGGCATTGATTTTGAAATGAATATATAAAGTATAAATTATGTTATTATTAAACTGTAATTCAATTAATAATACAATCACTGAATCCCTTTAATTTGATAAATTTGATACAAGATTGAGGGTTGCAATATTCTTGCAGCAATTTCCACTGTCTTAACCATCTAATATAATTACTTGAGCATGATTTAGTTCATGATATAAATGTGTCCATTGTTCTCATAAATGAATGTCATCTAATGATAAACAGAAAAATGACCAATTTGTCAGAATTTTTTGTCTTAGTTGAATCATACATTATTTTGAAAAATTGGCTGTTTTTCTGTTTATTTATTCAATTACAATTGTCAGATTAACTTTAATATTAAAATACATTTCTTATTCATTTATCAGATAATTATGCTGTCATTACAGTAAAATGTTATTGAACTACCATAAAACAAATTTAAGCCAGGAGTAGCTATAAATCATTCAATAAATAAGTAATACAGCCAACATTAGAAAAATTTATTAATTAATTAAACCAAAAATTCAATGTCAGTTTATAGTAAATATCTCAATCACGTACAATAGTTATCTTTTAAATAATCTTAAGCACATTTGCCTTAATAACTTTGAAATTATATAAGAAATTACATTTTTTTGCTCTTCATATCCACTTTCATTATTTATTTCTTCAACAATTTGATTTGAATTTTTTTCTGAAGAACATTCTGCTGGCTGTGCTGCTTCACTACTTGTTCCTGTAAAGAAATTTGTCTTAATAAATTAAGCTGCAATGATACATAACAAGAATTTATTAAATAGAGGAAAATACTCTACCATCCTCAACAACAATCAGGGGAAGATTTGCAACTTCTTTACCACCAAGTGCACTCTGATGAATAAGGACATGAGTGCCATTTGGTAAGCTATATCTCAGTACAGTTTCTGTCATATTTACTCGTAAAATGTACAATCCTATAAAACAAATTTTATATCAAGGAAGGAAATAAATATGACCATGTTATGAATAATAAGAAAGATAGCAAATTACATACAAAATAAGTGATAATATAAATACCACACATTTCTGGGATTAAATACTAATTATAGTCTGTAGAAAAGTTACAATATCACATTTAGTAGATAACAATTAAAATTTAGAATATAATGCAGTAAGTCAGACTGTATAATGTAAAAAGAGACCTGTATTGTATTTAATTTCAGGTAAAATAATGGAGATATGCAACTAAAAAATAAAATAATGTTAAATTGGACACAAATCCTAGAACTAATATAAGTAATATATATTAATATATATGAAGGATACATGAGGAATATCAATGAAACAAAAATATTGCCCATCCAGAACAATCAATTTAAACTGCAGTCAAAAAGCAGGTAAGAAATGGTTGAAAAAAACTAGTTGTCTTCAAAGGCAATATGTATGTTAAATTAATAACTGTAAGTCTATGACAAAAGAACAGTATAAATGTCACATGTAAATTTGCCACAGTGCAAAATACAGAAAGGGTCAGTGTCCATATCTTGTAAACAAACCCATCACAATTTAAATGTTTTGTATATCTTAATACAAAATTACTTGACTAGCATGATTGTAAAAATAAACAAAGATGAGAAGGGACGATTAATTAAAATGTTGATGCAGGTCAATTGTATTAGATCTACAAGGTCCTTATTATTTTATAGTCAATTGACAACTTGAGAACTTACGTTTCCCTACATCACTTATAATTTATATAAACCAATATATACCTTACAATTAACTAAAGACATGCACTGTAAATAAATTAATAAATAGAAATTCTCAGTCATTCGCACATCAATTGAAAATAGTGCTAATCAAAGATATTAACTGTGGATATGTCATATTCAAAGATATATCTAAACAAAGATTCAGGTATTACGAATTATTTAATATATAGATTTTATTAAGGTTGGGTACGGTTAGTTGGTATTTTGGTATATTATAAGTTAACGTAATGGAAGTGAGGTGACATCACCTGTGATTTATCATAATTTGATTACAAAATGGCAGATTTCTTATGCGAAATAAATATATAATCCATTTGTATAAAGTATAATAATTAGATGATATAGCCAAAAACAGACAAAATTAACTGAAATTTTTTAGTTCTGTCAACTGAATCGTGTAGTTGTGTCAGTTGTCAAAACTCAAAAAAAAATTGTGCAGTTGTGTCTCTCTATTCACTTGCGCTTTTCTGCACCTGAAGAAAGAAACAAGGCTTACAGAAACGTTGTGTGTTATTTATATTATTTTTTCTTTGTCTTAATTTGGCTATCATTCTTATTTATGTGGAATTTAATTTGAAGCATTTCAGATGTAATTCTGTAATGCTACCTGATGTCAACGTCAAAAATCTTAGCATTTTTCCAAATGAATGTATAGAATTGATTATATGTTAAGCATATCTAAATTGTAATTAAACTGTTTGAACAATTTTTTTACTTGAGTTTTATACCACTAATGATAAATTAGTGAACAAGTAATATGGTTCCAACATAATCGTTTTCATATTTAACATGGCATATATATTCATTTTCATTAAATTAATTCTAAATATGTTGTCAACAATTCCGACCCATTGTTCAAATAAGTGTATTATCAAGGAATCTAATAAGTTGGAAGAATTGTTAATATCCATTAGCTTCGAAATAAATAAGGTGTTGCTTTATTACAAAACTATAGAGATTCATGAGTTTTCTTATTTTATTTTGTAATATTTTAATAATTTTTCATGTAAACGTTGGGCACACGTTTCTTTGAATATAACTTACTGAATAATTATTCATAAAAAAAATTGTTCGCTAGAAAGTAAATACCACTTTAGTTTAAGCTTTTCTTTTGACAGTGACAGGATGCGCGTGGGTCAGGCTCCCTTTAATAGCATAGGTAGGGTATTAAGAGGCGATGCGGAAGGGAGAGCTCCCAGGCTATGATTTAAGAATCCCACCCGACATTCACCTAAATGTGATGCAGGAAAACCATAGAAAACCTGCATCAGGTCTGCTGGGCTTTTGGTACTTGTCCCACGCCCTATCGATTAATGGAGTGCTGTGGGGACGCAGAATTCCCGGTTTCATGTTCGGAGGCAGCTGGCCGACTGTTCCAACGGGAACACTTGACGACAGTTGTCGTATTCCCAATATATGAAACCCAGGAGTATTTACCTCTCAAAACTAACTGAGGTGTCTTGGCTTTTGGGAAACTGATTTGAGAGAAGAACGTAGGTACTTGCGAGAGCTCATTTCCAAGGGACTATCTCCTAGAGGCCTTACTCAAGAAACGATTTTTTCGTATTGTGTTTCTTTACCATTTGTTTAATTAGACATATAGTCATAATCTGTTTATATTAAACTGCATCCAATTTGTAAATAAATGTTTTCGTTGAATAGAAATTATCTCTGATTGTCAAGTATCTTCTCATACAGGCTTTGCTTTGTTAATTTTAAACTCCATAAGTTGAAGGTTATGATTTGTTTTGATTTTATTAAACATAGATTTCAAATGTTTGGAAGTATTTTAAATATGAAAACTAATGAAAACAAACTTCTATTTTCTATTTATCCAGTATATTCACAAAGACAATTTCGTCTTATTTAAGAAATGTCAATTTTGCTTTTATGCTTATAATTTCATGACTTATTCAACAAATTAATATTTTTTTTCAATAAATACCTATTTTCATCAAGTTAAATATGATATAATTTATTAGCTTTTTTTATATAATTCCTTTCTTCGACAGTTTAATAATTTATAAATAATTAATTTTTACCCTGCAATTTATTAATCCCACATAAATATATTTTAGTGATAAACTCTTGTACCTTATCCAAATTATGGATTTCCTTGTTATAAATTATTATTTAAATGTTTTATGGTTAAGTTATGCTTCAATTAAATTCATATAATTTGGTCATTTAGAGAATAAACATTGGTTACATGAGTAAAATTTGAGGTTAAGATATAGAACAGTTTATATTGGAAATTCTGTTTGAGATATATGTTTTCAGATGCCAGTGCCTTGTCATGAGATAATTGATGATATAGAAGATCTCATTTCATCTCAAGATATTACGCCGAAGGAGCGATATAGTAATAAGAAGTCTGTAACTGTGAGAGCAAGGAAAAAAACAGTGAAAAAATCTGATGTACAATATGACACTGAGTATGTTGCACCCAGAAGTATTGTTCCTGGAACTCAAACAATTTATTTAAAAACATGGGGTTGCACTCACAATGGATCTGATAGTGAATACATGGCAGGACAGTTAGCTTCATATGGCTATCTACTATCGGGTACATTCTTATATGTTTATCATTTTGGCTTAAGGATCGCCAAGCAGGATACAATTACATCACATTGATACAAGGAACACCCACTATTCTAGAAAAACGAAGAAGGTGTAGACAGGCTATATATAGGATAATCCACATAGTGGCCATTCCCCTCTTATAGCATAAGAAAGGTTTGGAAAGGTAGATCAAGCTAGCCAAGGGTTAACTAGGATCCTCAGGCTATATTTTAAGGATCCTACCCAGAAATTTGCAGAAAAGTGATGCAGAGAAAACCCTTCCAATGGTGGGAGAGTGGTTTTCTATGGAGTTGCAGCATTCTCCTCTTCGTACCTTGACCAGTTTATTCCAATAGGAATAGTGGACAACTCTTACCAGATTCCCAAGGTCTGCAACCTTGAAACATACACCTCTCAAAACAGGCAGAGGTGACTCAGCTTGTGGGATCCTTAGTTCAAACCCCATAGAGGGGAGAAGGCATCTCCAAAGGGAAAGGTGGCTCCCTCCAGCTCTCTAGGAGTGAACATCTCTCACTAGTTTCCCTTGACCATTCTAGAGGCTGTTTTCTTTATTTAATACTAAAAAACCTCATCTCTACTGCAAGAACACTTTTCAAGGTTTCTCTGTAACAGTACACGTTCTATGTATCAATATGATATCTTTGGTTCCTACTTGGCAATCCTTAAGCCAACCCTTTTTATCTGATGTTTTGTTTTTCCTTTCACATTTAAATTCTGTTTTACCTTTTCAGATGATAAGTTAAAAGCAGATTTATGGCTCTTGAATAGTTGTACAGTTAAAAATCCTGCCGAGGATCACTTTAGGTACTGTAAATTTGCATTAATGTCTAAGTATACTAACAGAACATACATTTTGTGTACAAATAATTGAATAATTTTGTAAGATAAATAATTTTGTAGAGCTCAAATCATAACACTTTTTGTCAAAATTTAATATTTTATTACCATTCTTAATTTAAAGTTATTATTTTTATTAGTTTTTCTACCTATTGGACTTTGCCTTTAAATTTTCTTCTCCTCCTTACCCTATTCTGAGTTTTTTTTTCACGACCTTCATCATTAATGAAAGTATGTACTTACTTCATGGAGATTAAATACACCTAAATTTCTTTAGAGTTATTTTTATGACTTCTATCTTATTATAATAACATAGTTATAAACAATATATTTTCCTTTCACTTAAAAATTTCTACAAATTAATTTACTATATAATATTATTTGCATGTGCATGTATCATTATATTTTCCATTTATTTTAAGGAATGAAATTGAAGCTGGGAAGAGACTTGGAAAAGCTGTAGTTGTTGCTGGTTGCGTTCCACAAGGAGCACCAAAGGCTGAGTTTCTTCATGGATTGAGTGTTATTGGAGTTCAGCAAATTGACCGTGTTGTGGAAGTTGTCGAGGAGACACTGAAAGGTAAGATATGTGTTGAAATTATTCCATTAACTACAATCTGTATATATAAATTATTTTCTTGTATTGGTTATTATAATTCAATTTTGGTGTTTGCTTACAATGACATGAATTGACCAAAAGACAGAGGGTTGACTCTCTGGTATAAGCTTAAATTAGTATACCTATACTTGTTGGAATATACAGGCTCATTCCACAATTCTATTCCTCCTTTTATCTGTTCAGATGAATAGTTTTTTTACGTTCAACATGTTTGAGGCATTTTTCTGTCTTTGTCGCTGATACTTTGTTTTTCAAGATGAATGGAATATGTGTCATTCAATTATTAAATATTATGCTTAGTTTTTCTTCATACAATTTTTAATTTTTAGGCTAATATAGAAGAAAAAGGCAATGGAAACGATTAAAATATCAGCCATCCTAAACCACATTCCGACCATTTACAAATCTATTTGTTAAATAACTTATTTTGCGGAAACATATACTTACGAATGATCATGCATAAACAAAAGAGAAAACTGTGTGGAAATAAAGTGGCTCTTAGAACAGGGACAATTTTTGAAATATCACAATTGTCCATATTTGAAATATTAGAGTTCATATATCTGTGGGTGGATTATGTGCCGCTGACAATATGAGGCAGATTATTCTGAAGTTGGCAGCCCATCATTGGGGGGAATTGATTGAGGTAGGCACCAGTGTCTATCTGTGATGTCACACCCGCTCTCTCATTGATGAATTTTAGGATTTTTTAAATTCATATATCTTTCAAATTACTTGTTTTCATACAATTTTTTATTTGCTGGTCTTAAAACAGCCATTTTTGGCAGAAAAAAAATTCCCCCCTCATTTGCATGCCCTTGATTCCTCCCCATTGAACAAAACAACCTTAGAAGTAACCATATATTTATCTTTTATGAACATATACATTTTAATTCCATATTAAATTATTCTGGCTGAGTATAAACTATAATATAACAATATTAAAACAAACATGAAATTTAACCTTCTTATTGAGCAGTATATTTTACAAATTATCGAACAATCTACTAATTGAGAATTGGCAGCTTCGAGTCAATTAGACATGGTTTACAAATTTTACAATACCTTAACTCTGTAATATTGTCCAGGTATGAAGTACCACTCCTCTGCTTCCACGTTCCAGTGTTGGACCAATTTTTTGCTGGTTTTCTTTAGTCTCTTTCTCCATTGCCAAGCTCTCAATTTCAGGCACTACCAGCAAGCTAGTAACTTTCCAAGGCAAAAAGTAATTTCACCCTAACATCTCTCTCTCACACTCAACTGTCTCCCACAATCTCTAATCATCATCTGTCCTCTTGGTGCCAAGTCACCCCACTTACCACAGCATTTCAATTGGGTGGCAACCTGCCTGGATTTTATGATCTTTGTCTGTCAACGATGGCTTATGTCTCTGTGTCTCAGCTCTGCCAAATTCTTGTTCAGCTGATCGAAACCCTTCTACTCATAATAATGACATAAAATAATAATATTTATTAGTGCTTTGTTTTATCACTACAACAGTCAAATGTTACTTAGGACTGAAAAACATAAATATATTTTTATAGATCCAACAAAACTATGAATTATTTTTTCTAACGTTAATGTAGTTTTGCTAAACATAATCAAAGAACATCAAACAAAGGTTTTCCTGGTTTATGTAGTTGACAAAGTGTTCTTGGAATTCCATCCAGGTGAGAATGCAGTAATTCCATGACATTTTGATATGTAAAGATTATAGCAATGTCTGCTATCGAAATGTAGAATTAATGCATTCTCACCCAGTTGGAATATCAAGAACACTTTGTCAACATAATCAAAGAATATAGTGTTCTTAGGTTTGAACCTGGGTCAGATTTGTGTGTAGCTCAATATTTCTATGGCTAGCTCCGCCATTGTCATCTGGTGACTGATGGCAAGATTGAGTTGTCCTTATTTATATTTGGCTCTCACCCCCAGGGGATCTCATAGACACCACTAGTTTTAAGACCTAGAACACCAGGAACACTACATTCAACAGATTTGCTAGGAAAGCCTTCATTATCTAATAATCAAATAAAATATATATGTACCACTTTTACTCTGTCCTATACGACATTTTACTCTTCCTCTCCTGATTACAATTTTATTAAAAATATATATTAGATCAACATAATGGTGCTTATTGTAAGCAGCAATTATTTGTTATTGACATTATTTTCAAATTATCAATTTTTTTTATTTGCTAGGTCACACCGTTCGTTTATTTGGACAAAAGAAAGATGGAGGCAAGAAAACCGGTGGAGCATCCCTACTTCTTCCGAAGATACGAAAAAATCCGCTTATTGAAATTATTCCCATTAATACAGGTTGTCTCAATCAATGCACATATTGCAAAACAAAGCATGCAAGAGGGGAATTAGGCAGCTATCGTCCAGGTAACCTCAAGTTAAGGAAATAATACTTGTACTACTATTGTTTACTGTAATATTCTAACAAAGACATTTATATATTGTAATATTACTTGGAACATATATTTTTATTGATTGAGTTGAATTTTGCACTATGTTTTATATATTTTTGCAATGAAGGTTGTTATATTTTCTTTTTTGACTATTTGAGCAAAGAGATAGAGGCCTCATTTATTGTCTTGGAAATTGTATGTTCTTCAAATTTTACTTGCTGGTAAGGAATTAATTCATTTTTTCCCTACCCATTTGAATTGCAATTAAGTGATTCTGTAAATGAAAGACCTTTTTCAAAGTTTGTGCTCTCCTGTTCATGAACACTAAATATTTCAGATATGTCTCTGTCCTTTGTATTCAAATATAAAACAAGAAATATGAGAATAATCTCAACTTTTTTTTATAAATTTACACAACTATTACTTAATTGCTTTATTGCTGTACATTTATTACAGAAGAAATTGTTTCACGTGCTGTGCAATCATTTGAAGAAGGTGTATCTGAATTATGGCTCACTTCAGAAGACACTGGAACTTATGGACGAGATATTGGTTCAAGTCTGCCTGAGTTATTGTGGCAACTTGTTGAAGTCATTCCTGATGGGTGTATGATGCGTGTTGGTATGACGAATCCTCCATATATTCTGGAACACTTGGAAGTAAGTCAGTGAAATCCAAATTACATAGCTAATCCTTTTGATACTCATTTAATCAAAACATGCAATACATTTGCTTATATATTGTTCACAAAAATAAATTATTATATTAGTATGAAATTTTTATTTTGTCAAGGCACAGTTTTCTGTCCTGTGAAAGGGGTTTAGGCTTCTCTGAAAATTTAACGTATGTCCTTCCTCACTATCCAAGATCAAATGTGACTTTTTCATCAAATTAGTACCTAACATTGCATTTATTCCTTAATGTATGTGCCTAATACTTCATTCCCTCTACTCTATCCTTTCCTCTTCTAAATAACTATGTATCCATAATAAGACTGTCTATATTAGCCAGATCAGGAACTTGACCTGATGGCCGAGATGGTTAAGGCGTCTGTGTACTGAGCAGATCATGCATGTTCAGGTCTTGCCTAGGTCAAATATTTTCAGTCTTTCCTTCCTTCTCCCTGCTTTGAACATATGCTTTTCTTTGTGAATGATTCTACGCATGAGTATATAAATTCATATAAAAAAGTGTAATCCCTCTATTTCTCCTATTTATTTCTATCCTTCCTCACTATCCAAGATCGAATAGTTTGCCAGCCATTCTCAAAGCTGTCAATTCATACTTTCAGCTCCTAATTACAATGAAGGGGAGTGTCAATAGTGGTGGGGGTGGAAAGTCTTTGCATAAAAATAATACAAAAACCACCAAGAATTGTGTCAAATCTGGAGTTATGGAAGTTAATGAATTTAATTTTGACAACCAGCATGCCAGTTAATTTGTACCTCAGAACCTAGGAAAGTAAAACAAAGTTCTGTGTACAATATTAAATGCATGGAGCAATTCCTACCAAACTTTGGACATGTTACTTACGATCAAGGAACAAACACTGGGAGGGTAAAACACCCAGCACTAATAAGGGTTGGAGGTTAAAAGTATTTGTTCATTCTCTTAAGGTACTAGAATTATTTTTGCCTTACTTGAATATAGGAATATTTTTGACACTCTGAAGATAACCACAGTATATTTTACTCTCTCCAGATTCTGAGCTTATGTTTTCCTCTCTTAAAATACCGAGAGTAATGGTAGTATATTTTCATCTCTCTTAACGTAGCAAGAATATTCTTGACTCTATTTGGATACTGTGAGTATTTCAGAGTCTCTCAAAGTACTGGGCATATTTTCATCTGACCTATGGTACCAGAGTATTAAATTTACCTGTTATTTTAGACTTTTTCAAAGCTACAATGCTTATTTAAGGTACCAGCTGATTTCTTGATTCAATTAAGATACAATGAATCATCAGATCAGATATGATGAAATTAGCATTATTTCGGCATGGTAGAGGATGTGAAAAGGTAAATTTTCAAGAAATTATGCTTTTGATGCTGGTTAAATGACGTGTTGACCAAGAGATTGGTGTTGAATTAAATAATTTTCTGGGCTAATGTAAATAAATACCCAGGAAACACCAGGCACTCAGCTAGCATATTTATAAATCAAAGAAGGGTAATGTGAAATTCTCAAATTAATTAACTCATTTGGACAGGAAGGAAACGTCTATGATTCACAATATTTCACTTAATAATGCAAACCTTTAATTTTTCAGAAGTAGTTTTAATAAATGTCTTCTGTCAGTTTAGTTACAGTAGAAGGCTTGTGCTTTTACATAAACAAATATCAGACATTTCCCGTTTATATTGTTCATCAATGTTCCAACACATTTGCCTCTTAAAGACAGTGATTTGCTTTAGTATATTGTGCTTGGAAAACAAAATAAAAATTTGCAAGGTAATAATTGAACTTACAAACATGGATTTGCCTTAAACCATACTTGTATAGTAACTTAAGTTCTGTGAGACTTAAAATGTCCAGTTAAATACTAAAAAATCTCTGAGCTCTTATAGGGTACTGCAGCGCGATAGTTTTATAATTGGTATATATATATATATATATATATATATTATTTTAAAGTAATTAGATATTAGCAAGGGTTGAGAGCTTGGCATGTTGGAATTTGACCAGGTGCCGCCATGGCTGATAGATAATCCGTTCGCTCTGGACGTAGGCATGTAGGATGTTGACCCTCGGAGGCTTCCTGGACTGTCACACCGTGGGAAACGTCTCTCCAACAACCCCAGAAATTGAATTAACATGTGGATGTCTGAACCAATCACATATCTTGGTTCAGGAAAGATTGATCCAAAATTGGTCCAGAACATTGATATTTCACATCCAGTGAAGGGGCTGTAAAGAAAGTGTAGAGCGGACTCCTCAACAAACTGTTGCCAGAGATGGACGTACAGCCCCAAACTTGTATCACCCAGAGGACTCTGAGAGAACGAGGGTGCCACATGATGATGGCCAGAGATCCACAGAAGGTAACTGCCAAGTGTCTCAATCCTTGATGCGCCTGGGGGAATTACCGTAAACCATGGCTTAACTTGGGATTAAGGTCCGATTGTTTTGCCCAGCTAACTGAACACACACAATTTGTAATTTTAATTTTATTTGTCCATGTTCAGTTAAATAATTAATAAATTCTGTAAACTATACCTTTACTTTATCATTTAATAAACATATCACTACAGTACACTATTTTGAGAATCAAATTTAACATTCTATGGATTAATGTGATGCATGTATTGAAAATAGGAACATGCAATGGGAGCAGATATTTTCTTGCTTGGCCAATAAGAGTCTAATATTCTTTCAATATCTTGGGTCTATTGTTTGTGGCTTTCAATTTTTGTGATAATTTATTGTACCAATGGTAAAGTTGATGTTGACTTACACTACAGAATCCCATATAAGTAATGCTTACCAGGTTTGATTTTTGCTTGTGATCTTACCTCCTAAGACTCCTGTTCATAATTTACTTTGCAGGAAATGGCTAAGATACTTTCACACCCTCGAGTATACAGTTTCTTGCATGTACCAGTGCAATCAGGAAGTGATTCTGTATTGGCTGACATGAAAAGAGAGTATTGCCGAGAAGATTTTGAAAAGGTAGTCAATTTTCTTTGTAACAGGTATGTATCATTTATATGAAACCTGAAGAAGACATTTTCAATTCATACATTGTTGTTTTTAATTTTATCTAGTTGATTAAATTAAACGAGTTCTAGTTTTTATCTTTGGCTCTATCTAGGATTCCAGGGATGACTATAGCAACCGATATTATTTGTGGATTTCCCACTGAAACAGAAGATGACTTCATGGAGACAATTAAGCTGTGTGAAAAGTACAAGTTTCCAAGTCTGTTTATAAATCAGTTTTACCCTAGACCTGGAACACCAGCCGCACGAATGGAAAGAATTCCTGCTCATGAGGTTATTAATATTTTTATGCCTGTGTGTTTTATGCCATGTTTGGACGCATTTTTTAATATATTTTCCAAGATTTGAGTTTGATATATCCTAGTACATATCAATTTGTATAATCCGTTAAGGAGAAAAAAGTAAAATGTCTAAACCATTTTCCACTATTTCTTACCAAAATGAATTTGAAGCTCATTTGCTTTTCTTAATTAAAATATCCATACACATTTATGGCACCAATTACTTTAAATCTCTTCAATTTCCAGTTTTCATAACTTCTTCCTGTTGTTCTGCTTTACACACATCAGAAATGAAATGAAGTCGTAATGTTTTATGTTTTTTTTTTAACTTTGTTAAAAATTGCCTATGCGTTAAATATTGGTCTGATTGATTGTGTAACTGACAGTTAGTGCAACAAACCTTATTTAATATTTAAACATAGAAAACTTTCCAAGGCTGATCACAGCTTTTATTAACTTTGACCATAATGGAAAAATAATTTTAATCAAAGGATCAGGATGGAAAAATCTTGACCGGACCAGGAATCATAACAAGGTCTCCTGACTGATACACAGGAGCTCTAACCATTGAACCATCTGAGTTGACTCCAGGCACAGCACAAGATTTCTCCATCCATTATTCTGTAGCCAGAGCCTCCAATTCATCATATCATGAAATATGGCCTATATGGTTGAGCTTCAAATGAAAGCTTCTTCTGGAAGCAATAATTTGAATAAACATTTAAATAACATTTTTTTGCTTAACACTGTTACCATATCACATCTTATTTTACTGACACCTGAGTGTTTTCATTTGTAGCTACTTTTATTTTAAAAATCTCCCAACCATAAGAAAGTACCTTATAATTAACTAATAATTGAGTTAGTGCTACACTATACATCATTTATCCAAATGGTTTTCATAAAATCTAAACTGTTTCAGGTGAAAAAGAGAACTAAGAAGCTATCAGATTTATTTCATTCTTACGTTCCATATGAAAATAGAATTGGAGAAATTCATAAAGTATTAGTAACAGAAATCTCTCACGACAAAAAGTACTATGTAGGACACACAAAATCTTATGAACAGGTAAGTAACATATGATATTTGGCTTCAAATAAGTTTTGGGGAACATTTAAATTTGACACTATATGGTCAGTCATCATGAGGTGTAACCTTGTTCTACTATGAGGAAGGGAGCTTAGGTCCTTGAAAATTTGACATGCCCCTTACTATGTAGTGTGGCAAATTTAAGGCAAGTCAACCACTCTCCTTCCTGTCTGTATTAATTAATTTGACAAATTCACATACTTTTTGGTTGCTTTATATATATGCGGACTCCGCACGGTGTACAGAATGGTGTAACACTCCTTCCTTAAGAAGGAGGCTGAGTGTCTCTGAAAATTTGAAGAACAACCTTCAGTTACTTATGGCGACACCACACTTCACTTTCAGGCAAGACAAAAACCTATCTCTGTTTCCTTTCCATAGCATATATATATATATATATATATATATATATATATATATATAGTAATAGTGAGAATGTGACATTATCAAAAATATTGGTATGGAAAGGATAGAGAGATAGGTTGTGGCTTACCTGAAAGTGAAGTGTGGTGTTGCCATAAGGAACTGAAGGTTGTTCATCAAATTTTCGGAGGCTCTCAGCCTCCTTCTTCAGGAAGGGGTGTTACACCATTCTGTGCACCTGCGGACTGCTGCGGACTTCACTTTCAGGTAAGCCACAACCTATCTCTCTGTCCTTTCCATACCAATATATATAATATTAGTAAGGATATTGTCAAAAAGGAGGAATTGAAGAACAACCTTCAGTTCCCTATGGCTACACCGCACTTCACTTTTGTGTCACCACACTGGATAGGAAAGAGCATTTCTATTTTCAGGGCTCAAAAGAGATGAATAAAATTAAGTAGCAGTCGTTTAAAAAGTGGTGAGAAAAACCAAAGTCTGGGTAATATTTACTAATAATTAAAGTACTTATCAGAAAGTACAGGCTTTATATCAATAGTTTCTCAATGAGAAGATAACAAGCTACAGTGATAATTGGTGTAATCTGCTACTTCCACTCATAATGAATGTCAAAGCAAATGGGATTTTTGTTACATAAATAACCAATGAACAATAAATATTAATATTTTACATCATCTTTATTGCTTTATTTTGTAGGTTCTAGTTCCAAAACAACCTGAACTTCTTGGAAAGATGATAACAGTTCAAATTATAGCTACAAGCAAGTACAGTATGACAGGAGAACTCATTGACTCGGACTTAAGCACAAAATGTCTTGAACCATCTTTAAAAAGGAATACATCTGTTATAACTAATAATACATATTTGAATTTCTTGCCTTACACATTATTTGTTATTGTAGTTGCTATTTTGGCAAGAATCGTGTGGCTTGCAAATTAATAATTCCAAAATTTAAGGAACAAGTTTTGTGTTAAGAATCGCACCACTCCTACATTATTGACATGTACATAACTATAAATTGTATGTATATTTGTGTATCAAAATTGTTGTTACATTAAAATTTATACAATTAAAATATGCTATTTTCTTATTATTTTCAATTTAATAATGCTGGCCCTTTTAATTTCTCCTTAAATATCAGTAGTGTCTAGTAAGTATTATAATGTAAGAAACGTTTGTGCTACATTTTAAGACAAATTATTCACTTAATATTTCACAACTTGAACTGTACCAAATTAATCACTGGAGGATAGGCAACTATGAAAAGACCCAATTATTGTGGATAAATTTAATAAGTGGATAGTAATATTTTCATGATATTGTAACTTCCTCATAACCAGTTTTAATCTACTGTCTGAACAAGTGCCAATTATTATCTATAATAGAGTACACTAAAAGTTAATAGTATATTTCTCAAGTTGAAACACGATAAATCTACAGGCAACAAATTCACTAGGAATATCTACAATCACTAATATATATGAATACATAGATCCTGTCAATTAGTAGTACCATTCATGAACAGTATTTGTCATCTGTTGTGCTACAGAGGTCCTATTTGCAAATGGTCATAAATCCCAAATTCAAGAAAGTAAGATAGCCAAATAGAAGTGATAATATCAATACCACTGGAAGCCTTGGTTCTTTCTTCAGGTGCAAAAAGAATGCAAGAGCCACACTTGTCTGTTTTGGCTATCTTTCTTATTAATTTTCAAACAGATATAAATTTTTCATTTTAGAATGCAATTTAGTTGATAAAAATATACAATTGTTATATCATTTCAAACATTAAATTGAACAATAAAATGCCAACAATACTTTAAAGCTGTGAGTATGACACAACTGTGCAATCCAGTTGATAAACTCAGAAGTGATTCCAGAAACTTACTTTTTTCTGTTTTTTTTGCTATTTTATCTAATTACTTCAGCTTTTAATTGAACTTGCCCCAGAGACTAATTTGCATGTGTGTCTGTTGAAAATATCAGAAGATATAATAGCTGCTGATAGTTCACTTGTCGGCAATGTGACGAAGAGTAGTTTTGAGATGGGAACATACTTTGACTCAATTTCATTATGTGGATTGCCAGTGTGTGACGGCTCAAAATTCCTTTGTAAACAAAAATATAGTCCTGAAATGAATTGTTGACGAGACCAGCTTCCTGTGGATTTGGCAAGACCCACCCATTGATTTGGCCTTTAAGCTGGGACAAACATTGACGGTGTGTTTACAGAAGTGATATTGACTCAGGTGGGCCTCACCCTGATAACCTCTAACGCTCTTAAAGAGTCTCAACCATGAGTAAATTGTGCCAGGAATGTAAGCCTAATAGTTTGATAATAATAATAAATTGTTTATTTGCTTGTAAATTACAAACTTTTTAGCATAGTCCACAGTTAATATTTACATTTAATAATTTTAGAAAATGTTAGCTGAATTTTACGCTTTTTATACACACGATTCGTACGTTATGTAATTATCGTTTAGCAGTCGCTTGAATGAAATTAGCTTTCCGTTCAAGACTATCGGGACCCGTGAGACTGTGGTTATGAATAATAGTGCAAATGGGTACACGGCATTGCCTTTCTGGTTCCGATGCGCTCTGCTAGAGCATGGTTGCCCTCCTTCCACGTTCTTTTGTCCTCTTTCAGTAGACTGAGGGGTAAGCGATATGCAGAACGGGATTCTTTTCGTTGCCCGTAACTTCCTGTTTCCATTTAGGTGTCCAATGAAAAGGTCTCCTTTTGTACTGTACCTTGAAAGCCCATGCTTTTTATTATTATTAATATCTACACGCAGGTCCTGGTAAAATTGTAAAGTTCGTACCTAAAAAGAAGCGATAATAATTTAATGAGCATTCAACAATTCGTAAGCTATATTTCAAAGTTATTCATGTCATAAAATAAATTTTTACATTGAATTTATACTATTATTATTTCGAGATAACTAAAATTGACGTCGTAAAAGAAGCGTTTTTCCTTTAACACGTGCTTCTGCGAAATCCTTTTCTATGTCGTAAACTTCTTTGGGTTTAAAGTATTTAAAAATATTCCTTCTTTCTCTGATTCCTCATTGAAAACTGGTCTATTTACTGACGTTAGATGATAGTTTCTTTATATTTTGCGAACAACAATACTACTCAAATTTAAACCATTGTATTTATTAACAAAATCTCATATTTTGCTTTTTTAACTAATTTTTTGATTCAAATAAAAAATAAGCCCAAATAGTGCTAATGGGGCTGGTATTAATAGAAATATCTAAAGTGGGCAAAAACAGAATTATCAACATGGCTGGAAAACAACATTTGTCTAAAATAATATATTAATCGCTATATACATAGCGAGGCCGATGCTATATAATAGGAACTGTGTGTAACATTGAACTGAATTCTTACTTGTTGAAAAGTTGCATCGCGATTGATCTACTCAGTTGCAGTCGGTTAGAGCAATTGACTACAGTCCGGTTTCTTGTAAAACTTAAAAGTCGGCAACAGAGACTTACCGTTCATTATGGGAAGCTTATGGCTATAAATATTGCCGTGGAGCGTATGGTGAAATAGCACGACAAATATTCAGAAGTCTGTGGCTAAGTGAAAGATGACCGATCATGATCACCAAAAATCTCTACAAACATCGATGAAGTTAGAAAAAACACCCAAAATCTGGATTGTTGCAAATGAACATATTATAACAGGAGAGTTGAATACGATGAATCTGTGCTACGAGTCTACAGTAGACAACCACTTTGATAACGCACTGCACATGACATAGCAATTGTCCCATACACTACGTACTATTCCTTCACTACGTAATAAACAATACATTTATTATACAATAAATTGTTGTTTATATTATCCCAAACTTTCAAGTATTTTCGAATTTCCTCTCGGAGCAATCAATCAATCAATTGGAGCGTGGGACCCACGTTGGGAGACACCGCACTAACCTCTCCAACTGTACTTCCTCAATGCTTCTTCATCATTGACAAATGTGATGGTGCGGTATTTGAAAGTGCAAACATTGAAGTTATATAAATTACAATGACCGCTTAGAAAAACTGGTGGCCGTATGCGCTTCTTTTTTCGGCTTTACTTTTCGGGACATTAACTGCCATAGCTCTCACCAGAGGGTTCTTGTGTCACTCCATTGTTGCTTGAAGCCGATAGTTGGATTGTATGGAGTCAAACGATCGACGGTATATTTAGATCTCTGTGGATTTTGTTGTTCCTTATCTACCACGGTGCATTGGCAATAATTCAGAGAATTCTATTTAGTACGGTTTGTATTTTTTTAAAAATTGAGACGGAGCCGCAGATTCCCGTATAACCATATGGGACGTATTATTGTCATGGAAAATATATTTTTTTTTTTAGATTTTATCAGAGACTCGAAGATCCCGCTAAAATGAATTTGAATTGTTTTAACCGGAATCTTAATTTTTGAAGCACTGCTTTGATTTGTGGAGCCCATGTTAATTTCGTATCTAATACTAGGCCCAAGTATTTTACTTCTGTTGACTGCGGTATGTTTTCGCCATACAGTTTAATGGGGTAGTTAGTGACGTTTCTTTTGCATGTAAATTATATTAATATAGACTTTTGCAAGGATAACTTAACTTTCCAGTCCTCAACCAGATGAACATACCCCTGCAGTCTCACGACATGTCCCCTTAATTAATACGTCATCTGCTAATTGGACCATCTTTACGTCATTTGTCACCGGGAAATCAGACGAGTATATTACGTAAAGTATGGTCCTATGCTGCTTCTCTGGGGGACATCGGAGTGAATTATAGAAGTGAACGATGTGCAATTTCCAAATTTAAGTGCAAAAGTTCTTTTATCTAAACAAGTTTGGACAGTTTTGAAGTATATGTCCGGAAGATGGCCCTGTAATTTGGCTAGCAGGCCTTCTGCCAGACACGGTCAAATGATTGATATGTGTCTAGGAATTGACCTAAGCATGTGGTACACTCTTCGTATGTTCACTCACTACCCTCTGTGATTGTTGCGGGCATGAGTGTTCTTTACGAAAACCATATTCTGTATCCGGAAGTAGTAGCAGTTTCTCAAATTTTTTTGAAAGCCTGTAGTTGTTAGGGTCGCCCCTAGATTTATTTGGTTTGTGGATCATGATTAGGCCAATCATGGCGTGCTTACATGTTTTTGGAGAATATGTGGTACGAAGATTTCTGTTGAAAATTTGTGTTACTAACACAATCGTTTTACGGGGTAGCGCTTTGAGTCGTGACTGAATGATCTGATCGTGTCCTGGAGCCTTCCTTGTTGGTGTTCTGTTGATTGCGTGTTTTACCTGCCCTGGTGAAAAGAATGCAGCAAATGGTGTCAGCTGAAGGGGTTCATTAATTTCGTCTGTAATAAGGTGTTCGCATTGAATAACTCCGCCTTTTCTTTTTCTTGAGTGAGGTATTTGGTCCTAATTTAAATGGTGGTATTTTGTTTAAATCCCTGGTTATATATTTAGTTTTCTTCCATAGTGATCCGTCGTTTAGGGTCCAGAGTTAGTAACATCCGCTCTTCTTTCTTCTCGCAAACCATCGGACAAGTCACGAGTTGTTGTACGCCGATTTATGGTCTAGGTTTCTAGTTCTAAACCAGCGTTTGCGGCAGCGGTTTTTGATTTCGTAAAGTGTTTCTATCAATGCAGAATTTTTTATGTTATTAAATTTATTATTGGATATTCCTTGTTAACGTCCAATCTTTTCGTGTACTTCCCACCACCTTAGCAAAATTTGGCTTTCCTTAAAGATTTTGGAAGCTCTTTCCGCGTCTTTCGGCCGGTTATTTTGTATTATTATTATTTGACTTCCTCACATTGCGTATCTAGTGCCCGCCAATCTGGTGGCACCGTCTTTACCTGCATTGGAATCTCAGGGCTTACCCACGTATCAAGCGTTCGAAAACCAGTCTATAATACTTTGAAACAATAGCATATTTAAATGATTACAATATAAATTATAATAGAAAATAAACGTACATGCATTGCAATGCTATTACATTTATTGACAATATTGTCATTCTTGGTGGTTTACAAACATGACACTTTTGTATCTTACATCCACTTCAATAATTGTAGCCTCTCCGTTCAGTAGGTTATATGTCACATTCTCTGTAAAAATATTGTGTTATTGCCCGGATGTCTGGAGTTGAAATGTTTTTAGTATATATGTTATGTGGTGTGGTAGTCATTCCCGTACATCAGCTTTCTTCGCATAATTCAATACTGTTCTTTCTGGTTCATGGAACTTAATATGATGAAGTGCCGAGTGGAGTGGCTTTTGGCAGGGAAGCCTGCTTCAAAAGATTGACAGATTTTATGATCAATACCTTACAATCATAAATTGAAGACCTGCCAATTCTAGTATGCTATCAGGCAATTCCATCTTGTGGTGGATCTTGCAGTAGGTATTGACTCTGTAATCATATGCTATATAGGTATTGCAATGTAGTGAAAATACAGATAAATTGTAGGTCATGTTTATATTGAGTATTTTGATCTATGTGCTGAAGTGTACTTTTGTTACAAATCATGCTGTAGCTCATCTTTGACCTGGTGAACAGTAATGTCTGAGATGGCTGAGAAGTTCTGTTCTAGGAGAGTTGCCAGGATATAAAGGTTTGAACAAGATTGACTACAGATCCTTTTTGTATGCAATTAATTTTTTCTCTATTAATTGTTGTCCCCATTATCAGAGCAAATGCCTATTCCTTGGAGTCACATTTTTTTAGGTTGTGGGAAATACAGCTGTTTTTGTTGTTATAACTTTGGCCATTTACCCTTTGAGATATTTAGAATCATCCAAGAACTGAAGGCATAGGTTCTTTTCCTCTTATTTCCTGAAGTTGAAAATATTTTGGGGCATAAGCAGGAAAAGGTTATGCTATTTTTTTACAGCTTTACTCACACATAAGGTTTGTTGTAACTGGTCAGTTTATCAAGCATGAGGACATGACGCTTCAATTTATCATCCTTGATAGAGCATTAAAATTAAAGAAATTTGGAAAACTATTACTTTTCTTTTACTTTTATTTCAAAGATAACAAACTTTTTAAACATTATATTTTTTTCTTTTTTCTTGGTTCTGCAGCCCATTGAGAGCTTTGGCTTACCAGGATGGCTTCCATACTGTCATCCTGTGTCATGGAGTGTCATGTGGGCAGTGCAGCAATTCTTCTTCTGCCTTAAGCCCAGTTTTCCTGATAATGAGAAACACAAACATCTCATGACCATGCCATGATTTGTACCTAGGACCTCTGTGATATGAGGCGGTGACACTAACTCCTACACCACAGCAGGTGTGCTTAAATATGATATACTTGGAACATATGTGGTTCATGGATTGATATAAGAAAATCCATGTGGAAGGAAACTTGAATTCTCAAAGCTTTATTAAAACAGCCAATGTGTAGAGTAATTAGCATTGAGCATGGAATAAATCATAGATGTTCATAATATATCATATATATTGTCCTAAAATGTCTCATAAAGATGTGTTCAAAAGCAATGCAAAAATCTGTAAAACTTCACAAAAACTATAGGAAGCAAGTAGTCATTGATATAATTATAATACATATAAAAGCTTTATATATATATATATATATATATAAAAGGAAATTTTCACCTGAGGAATAGAATGCATTTGTAATCTCAGTTTGGGATGAAATTTAAGTCCAGTGCCACTGTAATGTATCATATTCTCATGGGTCACGTTACACTACCCCACTGTGCTGTTAGACTTCAGAGCACCATCTTAGTTACAAGCTGGCCATGGCACTATACGGACAGAATGTTAACAAGAGACAAAAGACAGCAAACAGCAGGGAAGCTGCTCGAACTTTTGAAGCTAATGAATATTTTCCAAGTAAGTCTTACTTTAAAAAATAATGGGTATTCTGTTTAAATTAATAAATTATTATTACTCTATTTATCATCAGTCAATTCTTTCAAGTTTATGTTTGTTTTATTATTTCTGTTTAGACCTGAATCGAATTGAATATCGATCTGACTGTTTGAATGATGATACATTATGCTACAAATTTTACAATGCCACTGAAAGATTACATGGAAGAAATATGGAAGACTGGTTACGACCCAGTGTTTCATTCTATCATGCACTTCGCTACTTGGGTAAGTGCTAAGAAAAAGAAAGGTTTGAACATTTTTATGCATTTGTCTAACTGTTGTTTAGAGTACCTGTAGTCTTAATGGCAGACTAAAGAGTGTTTGATGCATTATATATGGATTAATAAATCTAGTCAAATGTTATATAACATTTAACATTAGTTAAACTGTTACTGATGTATGAAACAGTCACTATATGAAGACCTAGGAAAATGATCTGAATATTTTTTTAAGTTAAACTTATGGGTGAATATTTTAATTTTACTAAACAATACTGAAGTTTTCATTTATCATATTTATTATTTCTTGGACATTTAAGTTGAACAACGGTGGTGGTAAATAGACCAAGCTGACACTACTCCTCTTGATTTTCTCCTTTCCTCCAAATATATTGCTGTAAAGGAAATTTTATTCTGAGTGATATATTTGAAATATATTTTCAACAATTTTGTTTTATGTGCTTTAACATGAGTGTGTCTTATTTGGTCCTAAAGTTGTATTAAGCGATACGGTCTCAATAGTATATTAATGGAAATATTCAATGGTAAATATAATATTATATGCCTTCTATTTTGTACATCAGGTCTTTAAATTCTTTGTTTAAGTCCTTAAAGTTTGTAATTCAATTACGTAATTATATATAGTGCCAAAATTTATTGAAACAATTGAACTTCTTCAAAGTTCCTGGCAGAACATTGAAATAAAAATCAACTTCATTCTTTAAATATTTTAACAGAAGTTAATAATTAATAATAAAATTTATTTAATTCTGAAATTTATGATATAATTATATTATAGAGCCTGTTCATAATAACATTTTAAAATAAAATTGAAAGTAATGTGCCATATATACAAGGTATGTCCAGAAAGTATCATTTTGGAAAAAAAAAATCATAAAAATATTAATTTTCAAAATAAAATTAATTTTCTTAAACTATTTTTCTGCATAGTTACCACCATTGTTCAGACATTTGTCATAGCGGGAAACCAACTTTTGTATTCCCTCTTAATAGAAAAATGCCACCAATGAAGACAGTCAATGTTGAAACTTTTTTTTTCTGTTCCCGTTGGGTTCTGAAAATTCTTATGGATATCCCCAAATAAAGTAACTTGGAAGTGTTTTGACATTTCTTATCTTTTCAGTGATGAGGGAATTGAATTCTTAAACAATAATGTGACTGGTGATATCATGTCCCTCCAGAATCAAAACAACATTTGATGGAGTGGAGACCCTCAGGATCCCTCCAGAAACAAAAATTCATAAAAACATAGTGAAGCATGATTTTGGAGGAAGGCGGGATTTACTTTTGATGGTAACGCAAAATATGGTGTCTTCATTTATGTAAAGAGGGCATACAAAAGTTCATTTCCTGGTATGAAAAATGTCTGAACAATGGTGGCAACTATGTAGAAAAATAGTTTAAGAAATACTCTTTCATGTAAAAATAAATTTTGCTTTGAAAAAACTGTTTTTATGAGTTTTATTCCAAAACTGTACTAACTTTCCCGACACATCTTGTAATTATTATTAGTTTTGTAAAATAAGAACATTTAAGTTCACTTATTTTTAAATAACATAGCACCTAATGAGCAGTTCTCAGGTTTCCAACCGGGTTCTTCAAGTTAAAGCAGTGACTGCCATGGAAACGTCGTGTTATTTCAATGTTTATTATACCCAGTTGGAAGCCCAAGAACTGCTTGTTAATTGCATACAGTGGGAAAGCCTTCGTTCGATAATAAATAAACATCTCTTCTCCAAATTCTGATAACTACAAATTAATAACTTATGCATTTCAATAATATAATAATAATATTTATGCTATTGAAATAATAATGCTATAAGGAGTGAAATAGAATAAAAATTACTTGTCTACAATTCATTCTAATTGTTTTGATTTGTTTGTTATCAAAGGAGGCGATCAATTTGGAAACTCTACTTTTCAAAGGTCATGGGAAGATAATACTCATTCCTTGGATAGTTACAAACGACGTCTGAGAGCTGCTTTTGAGTTTTATTCTAAGCTTGGTGAGTCTGTTTACTATTATTCATACATAAAGATTAGTTCCTTATAAATAAACTATTGATGCAATGCATTCTAATGTAACTAATTAATTTAAATGAATTGTTATAATATATATTAAACCAGTATGAAGTAATAAAGACTTTCATGAAATAATAGTTTGGGTCTATCTCTGAACAAAAACAGATTTAGATGGAAACATATTAAAAGGATAAATAATTTAAATATGAAGAAATGGATAAACCACATATTATGATGTGTATTGAATCAGCAACAGCTGTTATCCTATCTCATACATTGGAAGCAATGACAGCTCCTTGTAATACACTAGTTCATATCAAAACATCGATTATCTCTGAAACTGTGGAAACAACATTGAACAAACTAGGGACAGCATCATGGACTATTAGCGACTTGAATAGCTTGTTGTCACTAGGAGTAACTATGACCAGGAAGAACAAAGAAATAATATGCTTTAATTAAATATTCTTGGGTTATAATCAGTCACCTGAAGATGACAGATGAATGTTACTGAATCATATTTTAATAAATAATTGAACCGGTTGATAAATTGACAATTGTCTACTACATCAATACAATAGGAAAACCTACAATATTTGAATAATATTTTTCATATATTATATCATCTTGTGAATTACATTTAATCGCATGTAGTGGAAAGTCAGAGCAGAAAGTCATTATAGAATTAATAAAAAAGGAAATGCCAAATGAAAGATGTTAAGAAAATTCACAGGTGTGGAAATATTTTAAGATATATTAATTTGAACTTCTCAGGAGTGAATTTTATAGTCAAGACATAATAAAATTTGTTGGATTTCTTTACAATTTTAGTGTGAATTATCAAAATACCAATATTCTACATTTTTCCTAATAACAGCAGTATGACATAATTTAAATGAAGATTTTGAGTAGCTACTACAATATTTTAAGATAGTTATAGCAAGGAAACATGAATTTAATCAATTTTTCTCATATACTAGGTGTAAAGTATTGGACATTTTTTGATAGTGACATTGCTCCTGTGGCTGATACGCTGGAAGAAACTAATAACCATTTAGATGAATCAGTTGAAATAATATTGGAGTTACAGCAGCGGACAGGAATCAAACCACTTTGGGTAGCAGCAGATCTCTTTACTCAGCCAAGGTATTGAAAATATATAATTTGGATAACAATATTAACATTTTTATTAATGCATTAAATAAGTTATTTTAATCATACATATAATTTAATAGATACATGTGTGGAGCCACAACTAGTCCAGATGCTCAAGTTGTGATTCATGCTGCAGCTCAAATTAAGAAATCACTTGACATTGCTCAAAAGCTTGGAGCAGAAAATTTTCTGTTCAAAGGTCCAAGAGAAGGATATACCTCAATTCTTAATACAGATGTATCTCGTGAACTTCGTAACTATGCAAGGATATTGAAAATGATTGTTGGTGAGTAATAAAAATATTTAATTCTTTGACTCATTAATTTCTCAAAACATTTGTAGTATTTATTGCTATTTTAGAAAACCACATTATATAGCACACATTTTGTTACTCATTTGTTAAACTTTATAATTTTACATTTTTTTTCTGCCTCTACAAGCATATTATGCAACACTTAATCGACGAGAACATGATATTCTATAAGCTATCACATTTGTTAAAATTTACAGTATTGTTAGGACTATTCCAAGATGAGCAATCAACATGATCCTCAAAGATGACGTGAAATATACAACAACAGTGACATAGAAAGTATCCTGCAAAAGTTTTTACAGAAATTTTTTCTTTCTTTTCTGAACCATAGAATATGTGACAGTACTAGTGTATCAGATGATGTGTACGACTCTCCAAATATAAATAGTGAAGCACTTACAAGTTTCAAACATCAGTTTTGTCAATAACCATAAATATATGTGGGTGTTTTTGTTTTCCTCACGAGATATTGTTTGCACAAACCATTTTTTTTTACAAAAAAAAGGTAATAACTTGTAAGTTAGTTTTATAAAAATTGATGTAGTTGAAATCTGAAAGAAATTGAAATGAATTATAAGGTCACATACTTAAAAACATAATTTGTAAACATTCATGGATACGATTAAGGTTGAGATAGCAAGGGAAGACAGTCATTATATAAAAGTCCAATAATTAAAGATAATGTAGTAAATTCTGTGGCATGAAAAGTTTAGCAGAAGGTAGAAGAAAAATTTGAACTCAGACAAGTCATATAACACATAATTTTTAAATACAAATAAATTTTATACAAATGGAATGGAATGTAAAATATCACTATAAAACTAAAACTACGAGATAATTTGTTCTTTTTTGTTTACTTACATATAATTTTAATTATTTGTGCTTTAATATTATAAAAATATTTTAATATTGTTAATTTTCATTTCCTCAAAATTTACTTTTATACAACAGATTATAAGGAAAGAATTGGATATAGAGGGCAACTATTGTTTGATTGCCATAATTTCTACACACATGAACATAACATGCTTCGAAATGCCTTAACAAAAAACCATATAAATGGAAATTATTATATTTCTGATGTTTCAAGTGCCTTGTGCTTCTTGAAACACTATGGATTGGATCGCCACTTCAAGTTAAATGTATCACCTGGTCATCAGCTTATAATGGCAAACATGTATGTATATTTCATTTTGTACATATTTGAATGTGTTCAAAATGTAAAAAAAAAATGTGTTTAAGAATTTTTTATATATTAGACATTGTTATTTGCAAATTACTATTCAAATGCATCTAAAATTGAAGTTCACATTCATTACAAAAAAAATTAGTATAAACTATTATCTATTGCAAATTTTCCAACTTAACAAAATAACTTTATATAGTCTTATAAAACAGTGGAAACCATAAAATACCAATGATGCTAAACTTTCCGTTAATAGTTGCAAAAATTCAAATATTCATAGTTATTCCATTAATTACAGGTACGGAGTCCTTGGTTCTGTAGAAGTTACAGAACACTCAAATCCTTCCAGTGTACCTGAAATTACACTGTTTCTGAAAAATTTAATAGAACAGGTATAGTTGGCTGTAAAGGATATTTATGTTACATTTAATAAAGCCTGTAGTGAGATTTTTATATAATCAATTTTATGGTGAATATACTTGATACTGATCAATAATAAATTAAAGAAACATCATAATCAATAAATATGAAGAGTAATATTTTGTATGTTGAAAGTCAAAGTTATATGCTGTAATGTTATTTGCTAATATATTTGTTAACTTTACTTCAGGGAGGAATTCAGACAGGAGGACTGAATATTGGAATTAGCGTATTTCGTGAATCAATAGAGTTAAAGGATCTATTTGAAACATATGTAAATTACATTGATAACTTTGCAAGAGGTCTCCGAATTGCTGTAAAGATGGTGGCTGATGGCCATTTTTCAAAAAACATTCAGGTAAAGTAAATTTGTATTTTAATCACCTTAAAACAAATATTTTTGACCTATAAATTTTTAATACTATGTAGCTATAAAGTTAAAATTGGCCATAATTCAATTTTGAAAATATTGATCAACATAAAAAAAAATTAAAGAAAGCAGGCAGCAGATTGAGAAAAACTGAGAAAGTAACATATTGCCATCATATAAATGTCTACAGAACACTTAAGTCATTGATATGATGAATTTCCTGAAAACATAATAATGAAATTGATGTCTCACATTAATTGTGACAAAGAATTATACAAAACACCAATTTTTGGTCATGATTTATCTTAAAACCATGTAGAAAATAAAGAATCAACCCCAAAATTTTAGAAAATTTCATAAAAAGCTGTATATTAAATGAAAATTTATGATACATTAGCTTAAAAGTCACATAAACCATTTTAATTCAAGAGACTTATTCTGTAATAATAATTAAAAATTTCTAGTAACAAACCAGTTGTCAGACATACTCTAGTAATATTATTGTTTAATTGGAATATGAATAAATTCAATTCTGAAAAAACTGTACTTTTCGAACTTCCATAATTTTTAACTAGTTTTCAAGTAAAGTATATTTCTTAGCAAAGATACATTGGCTTTCACACTGGACTGGGAAACCGGCTTGCAAATGGTGAAGCAAGTTTTGAGGACTGCGATGAAACTGCACGAAAATTGATTGGAGATCCACCAACTCAATCAGGGAGGGTTGAACACTGGCAAGCTGTATTTAGCAGATATACTTAATTCTGCAAAACCATGATCAAATGGAATGGTAAAAGGAATATTTTATGATTTTATTAAAATATTGGTAGAACAATATAGATATGAAAACAACTTGAGAAGATAGCATCATAAATGTAGGTTTTGTAAAGATAATGCTACATGAAGACATTTTTTTTACTTGCATTGACAAAATGTTCACACATAGTAGATAGGTAAAGGATGATGCACTGGTAAACTTTTAAATTTTGTCTTTTGAAAAAAAATAATGCAGTAGTTGTCAACATTTTATTGAAAATGTATGCATTATTAATTGTATCACAAAATTACAATAAAAATGAATAGTACAAATATGGTCATTTTATATTATCACTACTTAGAAGTTCTGACAGTTCAAAACTTGTCTAGAATTTCAGATAATGTGCTGCATGTGTTAAAAACAATCCTTTTCATTTGTATAATTTTGTACCACTCTTGAAGTTAGTATAGTTTCACATGTTTAATACTTTAGCTATTTGTAAAAGCTTATTTAAATTTGGAAAGCTAAATTTTTCAATAACTTCAGCACATCTTTAAATGCTAACAACACGAGTCAAGCTCAGGAATGTCGCCATCAAGGCATTGTTCATAAATATTTCAGTTTCATACAATTCTCACAAATTGAAACACTCATCTATTTCAACAATTTTCAATTATGATAATCTACATAATTATTTGTGCTTTATTACAATTCAATACAACACATTAACTTTGGATATCTTTGAACTAACATGAACATAGGAACAAAACAATTTAAGTAGAACTGTGTGGACTAGCAGTAAATTTGCCAACATGAAGGCATTTAGAATCCATAAATTACATTACATTGCAGTAATAATTTCAAGAATTCATCTTGAATAAAATTTTAGGTAATACAGCACAATTTTGTAGATGATTATGTACATCCTTTACAAAAATCACAACTTTTTATTGTTAAATATTTAACAATTACAACACTTTCCATTTTTATTATAAAAAACTACAATCTACCATTTTTAACTCTTAAGGTCACCATGAGATCTTATCAAGGAAATGAGCTATGAAACTATTTTTTTTTGTTATACTATTTTCAGCTTACCATCCACAAAAAGTTTATACTATAATTGATGTTAGTGATAATGGAATACTAAAAATATCTTAATTTTGTGCTGAATTAATAATAGCAAAAGAATTACATTTCTGTTTTACATTATAGAAAAGTTTTAAGTACTTAAAAATGATTTATGAATACAGGAAATTTTTGTATTTCTTAGCTCCTTCATATTTCTTACAGCTTAATAATGGTGAAAGTACATTAGAGTAATTTCAATACAAATTAATGTTTTAAAATATACCAAATAATAGCTTGTGCTTAAAAATTAATTCAAATTGTGATTTAAGAAAGTCTATTCCATTCTAACAATGTTTTAGAAAATCACAGAAAACATTTTTAACTTATAGCCTATTGAAAACAACTGAATATTAGGAAACATCTCTTACTTTGGTATTGTTTTAATTTTAGTACCTAATATAAATCAGAAAATGTTGAAACATTTATATACACATTTAAAGAAACAAAGAAAAATATATTATACGAGGCCGTTGAGTAATGTTTATAATATACAGTAAAACTAATGTAGGACTTATTTCATTTAAGTAAATTTGTTTTCACAGAGATAAATAATTAAGTATTTCACTTGATCAAAAATGTTTTAATATCATGTTTGATCAGATAAATACAAATGTTACACATGGTAGAATTTTCAGTCAATAGACTACAAAAAAGGGTTTGTATTAAAGGCTAAATCAAGGAAGAACATTATCATAGATGGATTTCAAGAGCAGTTTCTGCAATGTTCCTTTTTCTCCTTCATATATTATTTGTTGAAGAGGGCAACATCACTAATTTAATGCAATGATATTAACATGAATAAAATACACAATTTCTGCAATGAAGAATAATTTAAATACTAGATGATTCCAAAAATTAGTCTGTGATTAAATATGGTTGGTATTAAATAACTGTAGGATTGGCATAAGAAATGAGAATAACATTTACAGATTGCATTAAGAATATAATGCTTCAAGTATGCAAATAAAGATTATAAAGTAATAAATACAATCAGCCGTGAAACAAACATTAATTATTTAATTACATACTGATTAAATGTCTGAAAAATAATTCATTCAAATAAAAGTTAGTTTCATAACAAATAACAAAGTTGATTTTAGTAGCCCACCTTGTAATTACAATTTATGCAAATATTAAAATGTGTACACACACTTCCAAAACATTAATAATTTTAATTAGAGTTTGCACAGCCTAATCAAACATAGTAACTACAATTGTAATATTAATCACTAGAATCTACATTCAAGGCTTAATGTCTTTACCTCCCAACTTCACATGCTACTATCACAATTTAGTTTTAATTGAAATCAATTATTTACAATATTTTGAAATGTAAAACAATGTTTCTGATTAGATAAAATAATACTGCTATATTAAACTACAATTGGTAAATGAATAATTTACAAAAATTTTGGCCTTATTATTGTTACTAAATTGCTTTATCCTCATAGTGACTAGCACAGTGTAAATTTTATTCTTTAAATAAAATTCAGATCTACATTAGTGTGTAAGTAAAAAGTTTAAAGAATAAAAAAAGAAGAAATTCATTCAATTGTAATTTATATATTGAGAATTGAAGAGTACTTGTTTCAAATACCTTCAACAATGGAATAAATAAAATAACAATGAATCTCCCGTAAAAGGAGAATTACAATCTTCCTAAATAAAGTCAATGACAAATTAAATTTTCCATGTGCCATATTTACATAAAAAATAAGTATAACAAAAAAACACTATTTTAGAGTTGGGGCAATCTTTCCTCTATTAGGTAATTCCCCCAAGTTAATTTGAAAATTTCTAGTAAACAAGGATTAGAAATTTAAAACTTAAAATTTTAATTTCGTAAATATATCACTGAGCTCAATATGGAAAAGATTATGTTCGGATATAATTATATTTACTCATCAAAGGTTTAATGCACTAAATATCCTTTAAAATAAAATGTCTTAGCAAAATATCCAAGATAATAAACAAAATTTTCCACATACATTTCCTGAAATAGCACAGGTGACTGCAAGTTTTGCAGTTTTAGTTACAGAAATACCCACCACCACTTAATGTCTGAGGAAATTTGTGAAGCATACTTTCCTTATGTTCATTTATTACACGAGATAAGGTACTTTTATAAGTGATTTGTTGGTATAAAACGGCATGCTATTATTTGACTTCCTGTCATATGATTAAGAGAGCAGACTGAATATAATTATTAAATGTGCTTACTGATCTGTTTAAGTTACTTCTCTTTAGTTAATAACAATACATATTTGGAACTAATGATTATGGTTTAAAATTATTCTTTAATGCTACAGATTTATGCATAAGTCAGGCAATAAGTAAATTTTTTGAAAGTTTTAAAACATAGAAAGATTATTTTCCATACTGGAAAGTAAGGGTAACTTTTCTCTTCATAAATCTGATACCTAATAATAAAAGATGCAATCAATGTAAAAGAAATTAAATGCATAAATTTCATAATTTGTCAGATACAGATAATCGATCCAAAAAGTTTCAATTGCGCATTCAGCAGATAAGCTATGTAAGAAAATAAAATCTTAATTAGTATCAATATTTAAGTTGCAAACAGCAAAATATTTCCCTTCTGAAAGCACATTTATGGTAGAATTATGCTCAACAGTCAAAATAATTATTGAGACAATTTCATACTTATCCAAAAAGACAACCAATATTAGCATCAATTTCAGAATTTTTCAAATAAAGATTTTTCACTATAATTGTTTTAATTAAAGAAATCAAGTCTGGATAGAATTTGAGATGGACAGTGGATGGTTGATAAATGTTGTGTGTGAATGTTATGGATATGATGATAGGAAACATCAGCTATAAAGCATAAAATATAAGAAACGCATACAGTTTGACCAAAAACTTTACAAAAGTAAATTGGGAATAATGTTGAACAGCGATGGGAAACTTATGACTGATGAATATGCAAACACACAAAACTGAAAACGGTACAGATTCAACTATTTTACATGTTTGAAGGAATGATCAAATTTAACCTAATATATGTGTATAATTGTATTACATGTAATTTGGGTTAGCATCAATCTAATCATTTTACTAGTACATAAAACAGTGTCAGAAAAAAAAATTCATTTGTAGAACTAGAAGATAAGGAAAAGCAAGTAAAGTGTTTCACAATAATGTAATCAAATGACAATATTACAGATTAAATATAGCATTCATGAAGGTCAATAAGAAATGTTGCCAAATTTTTAAAAATGTTTTCAGAGTAGCTTTTGAATCCAGTTAAGCCTGATTTTTTTTTTAATAAGGACACCTCAGATTTAGAGAACAAGATTATACTATGAGTTAAAAATAATACCCTAATGTGAAGAAATGCCATTTTAAAATGGTACAATTAAGAACAATAAATTATCCTTAAAAATTGAGGAATAACTTTATTACTTGGTGGACTAAATGTCATATTCTGAAGAAGGCTTTTGCCTTTCACTTTAGTTTTGTAAAACTTCCGAAGTTCTAATCTGTCTACAACACATAATAAAATATTAAATACATAATATTCAAGCAATAAATATTAAAGAAATTTTGCTCTGCTTGGAAAATTTTGTTTTTGGCACTTTGATGATTTATTAAATACAAATGGAAAGACAAATTTGCAAAATATTGCAATATCATGAACAACAGTATACAACTTTGTATGATTTTAATAACTGAATATAAATTAGAGCCCCTTTTGAAAATTCTTTTACCTGTCAAAAATGTCAAATCCTTGGATAAGAATAAATATAAAGGTAAACAAAAGAAATTCTAATAGTATAACATACATGCATTTCAAAATTGCTAAGAGTAAATTACTTAATAAATAGGTTAACTAGTATAAGCATTCTCTTCCTTCTTGCCTGACAACTAAAATGGTGGTAACATTTTACTAACTTAGAAAATTTCATCTGAAGGTTCAGTACCAAAATACCTATCTCCAAAATTCCCAATTCCAGGCACAACATAGAATTTTTGATTTATTTCCTTGTCCAAAGCTGTTGTAACTATACGCACTCCAGGAAAAGCATAAGCAATGGAATGGACACCTGAAAAAATTCAAATTGACATAATAACAAATGTTCATACAAGAGAAAGATATACTTATCATTTCTTACACAAAGAACAAGAAATATTTTTAAGGAAAAAATACATAAATTATAAAAGGATGACATTCAAACTAAGAAGTTAATATTTTAATTATTATGAATTATGATGACAGGAACAGGAACATAATACACAATACATATAGGTATTACAAGTATTAGCTGATTAAAACATCAATTGAAAACATTCAAATTTACATAACTTTGTATGTGTGTATATATATATATATATATATATTCAAGGATTTTGAAATGACAGCTGTTTGATGGCATGAGTTTCATATTTGTGTAGTAAATAACTGCGTACCTGATTCAGCCATCAGCAGTGACACTAGAAGAATATTTTCCTCTGAAACTTCATGATCAAGTAAGACTCTAATCGCCATCATAGCTGCAGCTCCAGTAGCAACAGTCGCATCCATTAGAATAACTTTATAATCTTTTATGTCTTTTGGTAGCCTTAGATAGTATAACTACAAAAATAAAAATATTTCTCACTATTTTAATTGAATCTGATTTGTTGCATTGGTGCAAAGTTCAGATGTACCTATTGATGTTGCTTACCTCAGGCTCTCCAGTATTTAAATTTGTTTGAATTAAAATTTTTCCAATTCGGATATCTTTGCAAACATCACAAACAGCTTGCTCCATTGTCTCACCTGCTCGAAGAATTGATACACCGCATATTTTATCACTTGCACATCTTTTGCCCATATACTGCACACATTGAGGTGTTTCAACCACTTGTTCCTACATTGAAGAGATTCCCAATGGTTTTTTATAATCTTTCCTCAAAAAAATACCAAAATATATAACTATCAAATAATTTAAATGCCAGAGATTTTTATAATTAAATTCAATAATTTAAATATCTTACACAATAGCTGTTTGATTTATATTATTTAATATAATAATAAAGGCAAATCATTAAAAATACTACCCTAATTTGATGGTTTGCAATTGTTATTACTACACATTAAATTTTTTAAACGAAGCAAAGATTAAATGGAACTTGAACTAGCATACTTTGGAACTTCATGAAGTATTAAGAAGAAATAAATTATTATTTCAAAAATATAACATGAAACGTACAACTCACCCTGAATGGCAGAAGTGAAAGTGTGAATTCTATCACTAATCTGATGAGTCGCTTTGAATAGAATATGAACTCATCTCTAGGAGTATCTTTATTTCGAATGAAAGTGTGGAGTCCCCTTATTTGTGGTGTTGAAGGTAGGAGATATACTGAATTTGGTAGGGGTTGACCACTGTATGATTGTGCCAACTGCTCCCTTAACTTGAAGCCCCTCTGTAATAATATTAAATTCAGGTTATACCAGTCTATAAAATAATTATATGTTAAAATATATATACAAATAGGGCTAACAGGAAATAACTAAGAAGTAACTACAAAAATAAATTATTTATCTCATTTATTTTTTGAATATGGAGAAAAATGGAACTATATTCACTTATGAGCAAGTATTTAATTAATATTTTTCTTTCTTGAAGGAGTAGAATTCTTAACTTATGAGCAAGTATTTAATTAATATTTTTCTTTCTTGAAGGAGTAGAATTCTTAACTTATGAGCAAGTATTTAATTAATATTTTTCTTTCCTGAAGGAGTAGAATTCTTAACTTATGAGCAAGTAATTAATTATTAGTTTTCTTTCCTGAAGGAGTAGAATTCTTAAACAAGTAGCTGGAATTGCAGCTCAGACTAACAGAGCCCTATAATCCATGTTATGATTTTACCTGATATCAACACAAAGAAACATTTCTATTAATGCCCGCTAAAGTAGTTTTCTAACAACTTTATGCAAGGTTTAATAATTACATTTTAGACAATTACCTATAACCACTCCAAGAACGATATTAAACAGAGTAAAATCCTAAAATAACAGAGAATTTAATTTTAAGCAAATTAAGTTGAATTTTTTACATAGATATTGAATCCTGCTTTTACATAAATATTTCTTGAATACTCTTTCTTTCAATGTATATAGTAGAGCTATTGTCTTCATCACAGGTTTCAGGTACACAATTTTGATTTATTTCTTCAAAAAAATTCTGAAATTACAATTATTTTGTTGATATATAAATTTAATTTAAATCACAATCTTAATTTTAATAATTGATTACTAATAAATCAGTCATATTTATTAATATTAAATTATATTCTGATGTGGGCTTACTATTTCAATAGTTTCCTTACAGTTATTTCAATGAGCAAAAATTACATTATTATAAATTTAACACTTTACAGTCATAAATCAGATTATTTATTTTCATCATGAACTTGCAGGACTCTGTACTGTTTTTTTTATGTAAACTGCAGTAGTTTCTTTGAGAAAAAAAAAATTGTTAATAAGTTAACTGGAAAATTACCACCTATCAATTTGAAGATTCTAGCTTAACAATCAACAGTTAAAGTGAAATTAATGTTTAATTTAATGTGCCTATTTCATTTAGGCACAAGGAGTTCATTGGTACTGCACACTATATAGTACATAATGCATTATATCTCAAAAAGGAGAAATACACCCCAGTTTCTTTTTTCAGGATGCATAACTTCTGGTACATTTGGTTCTCAATGGCTTGAATAAAATAAATACCATCTGAAATGAGTACTTAAATAACACATTGAACACAAAGTCATGCTTAATATATTTTCTGTTAAACTAGAGGTATTTTATGATATTAATATGAATCTTTTACAGTAATAATTAGATGAAATAGCCAAATACAGACAAAATTAAGTTATGATATAAATACCACACAATGTTTCTGTATTTGGCTATTTCATAATTATTATATGTTATAAAGACATAATATTCTCATTTCAACCTTGAACAGAATTAAAAAAAGATTCTGCAGCACTGAACAAACACTACTTGAAGTTTAAACAAAATTGAATTGATATAAACTTACAAGTTGCAACTGAGTGTGCACATGATGAACTATTAGCTCTATAGCTACTTCATTTTCTCCTCCTCGCGGGACAATTATATCAGCATGGACCATCAAAGGAGCAATGTAATGATAGAATGCTGGTTGAACCAAATTGCAATACTGTTTGAGAACACCTTCTAAATCTCGACCCCTCTGTGAAATATCTCTTCTCAACCGGCGAGCCAATCTTACATCAGCATCAGTGTCTACAAAAATTTTCATATCCAGTAGCTGCATAATAGAATTAATTCATCAGATTTAGCAAGATATTAATTACAGAATCATACATTAATTAATGAACAGAATGGAAAGTGACTAACCTTTGTTACCTCTGCATTATAAAATGTAAGAATTCCTTCAAATATGATAACATTGGCACCATACATAGTTTTCTGTAAAAAAAACCCGTTGACAAGTAAACCTTTCCAAAATATTAACTTAAACTTAAATCTTTACTTTTAAAGACATCCATAAGCACAAAAATGTTATTTAAGAATTAAGTATAGTGATCAGTTGTGAAATATTAACTAGGGCTTTACCGTTCTGCTTTCACGAGAATGAGTTACAAAATTATATATGGGTACTTCCACTTTCTTCCCTTCTTTTAACCTCTGAAGTGTAGTTACCAAGAGCTCAAAATCAAATGCATCTGGATGATCAAAATTGTAATCATTGTTTGCAGCAAGCTCATGTTGCTTCTCATTAAGCACCTGAAAAATAAGAAAAATTTGATAGTATTAGAAGAAAACAAAAATATTTATTATGAACAATCTTATAAATAATTAATTTATAAAATCAGAGTTTTACAACCAGTAATTTGAGTTTACATTAGAAAGTATTTTACTCAAACACTTAAGGAAAATGTGACAAGGTTAAATTAAATACATTTGGATAGGAAAGAGAGCGAAGTCGACTTACCTGAAATGAACAGTTTGTCCAATTGGGCTGAGAAATAAAAATATTTCAAATTTTTGAGGACTTGAGCCCCCTTCATCAGAAAGGAAAGTCTGAACTAAGGTGCACCAGCTATTAGACAGAATTGACACCCAACAACTCTCTCTCTCTCAATTAAAGGACACAACAATAGAAAAATGACAGAAAAAGGAATACTTACATACATAAATACACACACACATTAGAGAGGAAGGGAAAAAGTACAAAATGGAAAGGAAGTTATAAAGTAAATGAATGAGAATGGGGTAAGGATTAAATACATCATTATAAGAATAATTATTAGATTAATATTTTAATACAAGATTTCAACATATTAGAACTACTGCAACAATGAGATTAGAGGATGTAAAGTCTAGGATAGTGCCTAGACTGTAAGATGTGCTGGAAGGAGAGTTCCCAAAGATGGAGTTCCACATCCGATGAGTCGGGGGTAAGGCTTCAGTGTGAAGTATTGGTTGAAATTCTTGGAGTCATGAGCAGCTATTGGAAATTGAGGTTTGGAATGTTTGATAGTGCTGCGGTGGTTAACAATGCATTCAGAGAGGGGTTGTGTGGTTTGGCCAATATAGAAAGCAGAACATAGTTTGCAATTGATTTTGTAACTCACTCCCCAAACAACCCAACCTGACCCGTAACCAGCACCTAGCCCTCAACCCACCTACTTACTCATGCTGGGTTGCAAACCTTGTGGTAGGAACAGATGCCATGTCTGCCCTATCTTACAGCCCACCACAACCTTTCAGAACCGCACAAAAACATACAAAATCAAAGAAAACATCACCTGACTCTCCTCCCACACCATATAGGAAATTAACTGTAGACTCTGCCCTGCATTCTATATAGGCCAAACCAAAAGACACCTCCCTGAATGAGAACCAACCACCGCAGCACTGTCAAACATTCCAAAATTCAATTCCCAGTAGCTGCTCATGCCCAAAGCCACAATATAAACAATTTCAACCAATGCTTCACACTCACCATCCTTAAAGCTCTATCACCAGATTAATCAGTGGCAGAACTCCACCTGTGAGAACTCTCCTTCCAACATGTCTAACAGTCCAGGCAAAGCCCTGGACTCAACATCCTTTAAATAGTGTCCTTCCTACCTGCCATCCCCACTTTCACAAGACCATGTGAGTAAGTATGAGCATGCTTATGTATGTGTATGCCTACGTCTGTGTGTGTGTTTGTGCATGTTTATATGTATATGTATGTTTAAGAATGTGTGTATGTATAGGGTGCTTTGTATGAATGATCACTATCAGAACCTTTCCTATGCCATGACCTCCCCTTGAGAGAGAAAGTTAGTGGCCTGGTGGAGTGTTAATTGTTTATGCGCTACTAACCGTGTGGCGGTCAAAACTCCACAGGTGCATGGAATGGTGTAACACTCCTTCCTGAAGAAGGAGGCTGAGAGCCTCCAAAAGTTTGAAGAACAACATTTGGTTCCCTATGACTATACCACACTTCACTTTCAGGTAAGCCACAACCTATCTCTCTTTCCATACCAATATTGCAATTATATATATGAATGAAATTCAGTATGTAAACATAAGGCAATTTCCGGACATTAGAGACATGCTATTTTAATAAATGCTACTTGGTCTGGCAAGACAGAAATATGGAATATTATAGAGCATTATAATATACTCAAATACAAGTTATACTTTTTTATCAAAAGGCTACTAAAACCAAACAGTAACTTTATGATTTTTAAAAGGTGCAGTTAGAAGAAAGTTAAAAATTTACTTCATAGTGTGGAAAGAAGAACGCGTACTTATAAACCAAAAGAAAAAATATGTAATGAATCAGTTTAAAGCAACTAAATGAAAAACATGGTTTACTGAATATTTCAACATTTATAATATTTAGCTAAATTATTTCATTTCAGATTAACTTTTATGGAGTGCTGTATTAAAATTTGAAGTCGAGACTCAATTCACCAATAGCCACAAACTTAGCACTCTTTATCTACCAGAAGAGGAAAAGCTGCCAAATTATATAATTTCTCAGCATCTCTCAAAGAAAATGCATATGTTAAACAAGACAATACTGTGAGAATTATTGAGAAATATGACAAATTTAATAATGCCAATTAATCTTAGCAAAATAATAATGAAACAGTAAATAAACATACAAAATTAAGTTATAAATTAAATACTACAATCTCTGCAATCTTTGTTGCTTTTGAAAGGCAATGAAAAATCATAAGAACTGTAAGAAAATTGCCAAAAGCTTTTTAGTTATCATTCTTACAACTCTTATTTTCCATTACCTGACAAAAGCAACCAGGTTTGTTATTTATCACTTAATTTTGTCTGTTTATTGGCTACTTCATTAGCATATTGTTAATTTTAAACCTGTAAAGAAGTTTTATATTTCTAATGGTTCTTATCTCAGAAATGTTATAAATAATGCAGATCAATTTACAATAAAAGATATGCTAAATTAAATTAAATTTGCAATAAAGATGTTTTTTTCTTTTTTAGAAATAAAAGAGCACAGAAGTATTTAAACAGCCTAATATGAATATGGGGATCAATCTGAAGTACTTTACAAGGAGTGTAAGAAATATCACAGTAATTGATGTATTGTAAGATCTGTGAATAAGACAATTAATGCAGTTTACTGGTATGCCTATTCACCTTATAAAAAGAATCCATACTAAGCAGTGTCACCCATGGAACATCAAGAGATTCAATAATTTTCGTGGCAACAGTAGTTTTTCCTGAAGCAGTTCCACCGCAAATTCCTGAAATAAAAATATTATTTCTCATGCTTCAATTACTTGAGATCATGCCACAACTTATTTTAAAACACAAAATTTAATGTTCTGAGATTCATAAATATGCACAATATTAGTAATTCAAAAGAAATGTCAAGGTGAAATCAGATTTATGCACAAACCCAACAAATTCATAACAGAATACAATTCATAAACAACCACTTCAGAAAGTGAACTATAGTATGGTCAACTAAAAGAGTTAACATGGGTGATAGGCAAGGCAACATATCTGCAATATGTTCCTCTCGTCCTACTACTTCCAGTTCCATTCAAACCAATCCAGTTTAGTAACTATTTATTTGATAATGATAAAGGTATATTCATTTTTATGATACAAACTAATTCCTCAGCTATACCACTGAGAGTTAGAATAACTATCATGGTTTATCTGAATATTTTTTTTTTATCATCCCAAATTCAACTAACTAAATGAACAGTATTTAACTATTTTTTTCTAATTGAAGATTGCATAATGAGAATCCAATGAGAAATCAGTTATCTTCAATAGGAAGATAATAATTCAATATTTTTCAATATTATGGCCTCTTAAATATCCAGAATCATTTTTGACATTATTTTCTTCACTTGTAGTCAGTCTTTTCAATTTTTTAAAACAAACTTTGTTTATTCATAATGCAACCACAACTTGCCAAGTTCAGGCATACAGCGCATAAAAGAAAAGTTGCACACATTTTCCAAAAAATACCCTTTAACCTTCTAGTAAAAAAGTTTATGATTTTAAAGAAGTACCTTAATTTGTTCTTAAGTAATATAAATGTGTGTAACCTCCATCTCCTCTATAACTCTCATATGACATATGTGCAACAGTTCACAGTCTACAAGTGACTCGCTAACTGAGGAAAGTAGATTGAGTTGGGCTTTCTGATGTGCAGAATCTTGATAACACAGTAAAAATTATACATATTTTTCAGAAATCGCCATGCCTTATGGAAGGAGATAATAAATTATGTTTCTTTTGTTGGCCAGACTATAGTTTAAGATTCAAGTAAAAAATAAGTTATACAATAAATTAACCAGCTAAATATTCATTGTATATGATGATGCATGTCCTAGTGATAACGTCCCTTTTAAGCATATGTTAACAACTCTCACAGTAGAACAATAATATATTGAAAATAATATCTAAACCCAATATGACTCTAAAGTTCAGATAACTATAAGTACTTATAGAATTATTGCTGAACAAAATGCCTCTCTTCAAAACATTAATACTTCAATTTTATTGTGAGAATAGATATTCTTTGTAATGCTATTGGAATATTATATAATTAGGCTTCAACTGTAACAATTTTGCTAACCAACAGAATAAAAATAATGCCATTTTATCCAACAGTAAGTTTAAGGTTATTTCTACCTATAAACATTTTACGAAGCATAATTTATTGATGTATTATATAAATTAGTACCAATCACAAATGGTTCCACTTGCTGCCCAGCAGAGTTATACCACGGAGGACGACCTGCTGTATATATAGTTCGATTTTGGCTACGCAAAATTGATTCTGAAGAAGTCTTTGTGGAAGACTGAGAAAGAGATGTTGTTCTTTGTCTTTTCGTTCTAGGAGACTTTTGAGAACCTACAAAAGAAACAAAATATAATTATGAAGACAGCATTAAGGTTAAAAATAAAGAGGGAGGAGGCTAGGCAAAACAACTACCTAGAAATACTAAAATAACCCGGAAAGATTTATTTATTAATCATACAAAAAAATTTCCATTAGTATTGAAGCGTTTTTAATTTTATATTTGAAGGTTAATCTAACAATAATCAGATATTGGTAGAAATATTTTCAAACTTTAAAGATAGGATTTCTCGAGCATTTACGGAATAATTATAAATAAGAAAGAAAATGACCTGTTGAAGGTGGTCTTGGAGACGGAGGTGGTGGGGTGTTCGAAATAGGGTATATATCACTTCCTTTATCTTCCTCCCCCTCAGCGTCATCTTGTATGAAGACTTGATCTGAACTGTCAGCGTCTCCGGCATCACTAAAATTGTAACGCACGACAAAGGAAGTCATAAATATGACCTTTCTCCTGCTACAATAAGTTTAATAGTGTGTTAACCATAATCATGCCCTTGACATATAGAGGTTATGTGCACATGTTCAACGTGCCGTCGTCTCTATGTGAAGTCTTTAAAACCTAATCAAAGATGTGCATTAATAATAAAATGATAAATGTCAAAGAAGAAATTGTATAACGATTGGAAGACAATACACTCGTCAGCAGTTTTGTTACCTCTCTGAACTTGCAGAACTAGGTGGATCAAACGTCTGCACGGTTGTTGCCATGTTGGGCAAATAAAAAAAACCTGGAAGATATAGTTCACATATCCTGAGTATCTGCATGAAGCCGGCGAAGATAAGCCTACAGATAGAAAATTTCTCTCTCTGAAAATGCTTGTATGTTGCTTGGTTACCAATAGTTAACAGGAATTATGCTAATACAACTTGTACTAAGTCTTCTGTGTCAATTGATTATACTCTATTACCAGCATTATCTGATTGATGTGTATTAAATTTTGTCTTTAATGTTGTAATTTTCAAACGTTTTAATGGTTCGCAGTAAGTGAAAATTAATATATCTCAGTACACTTCCAGTTCAGGTGAACAATTAACCTAAAGTAAGTATTTTTTAGTTACAGAAGAACTTATAAGAAAGCGATCAGAACATAATGAAGGAGAGATCTCTACGTTAGAAGAGATCGCATTACACCAAGAAGATATTGAAAAAATCGAACATATACAAAATTGGTGCAGGGATTTGCAAATATTGCTTTTGCAATCTAATATTATTGCCAAAATAGGTAAGTATATATGAGTGTCAAAGAAAATAGTACTCGATTGTAACTGAAACATTAATCTAATTTTGTCACTTATCTAGCCTAGAAGCCATGTACTATATGCTACGTAAGACGTAAAATACGGTACTTTCCTCTCCGAAATTACAAACCAGATAGATTACTTTAGTTAGTCCTTGACGGATAAAAGCGCGTTTTTGTTTCTTACAAAAGACATTTAGCATAATGTTCTTATAAACCTTACCACAAAGAATTCAATTAATTTCAGTGTGGAATGAAACATTTATTGGCAAAATAAAGTACATCATTATTTTGGTGTATATATGTTTTCAAGACCTTCTTACACAAATATGACTTAAATGTTTTCGAGAAACATTGTGTAGTACTTTTATCATAACTTCTTTTTTTATGTATTTGGATATTTTTTATTAATTATTTTAAAAACTGACGTAAAGTTTTCATTTTAATATTAGAACATGAATTGAATTATTTTAACTCAACCTATGTTTTTTCCAGAAAACCTTTCAAAGTTGAAAAAGCTACAGTATTTGAACTTAGCGTTAAACAACATAGAAAAAATAGAAAATTTGAAAGGATGTGAATCACTGAATAAACTGGACCTTACATTAAATTTCGTTGGCAAAATAACTAGTGTGAACAATTTAAAATCCAATATTCACCTAAGGGTATTGTAAGTAGAACTAGTTTTTATTATTTCCTTATAATACTATAAAATTCGGTCAATATGAAATATTTGATAACGTAACTGTGCTTGTGAGTTGCACGTAAAATGATATTTACAACTAAAATTTAAAGGTTTCGCAAATTAAATATTAATAGTAAATAAAATACATATTCCATTCTATTGATGACATAGGACATTCATACAGGCTCTACTATGCTAAGACAAGGAAGCAACGAAAGGAGTGTAAGTTACAAAAAGGCACGCGGATGTTTAAGATAGAAAAAGTATTACAGCAAAATTTGTGGAAATATTCTCGAAACTAAATTGATAATAGGATTGACAATATTGAAATGGTGTCACTATTCCAGATGATATTACATTATATTCTGAAAGTGTATGTTAATTACATAAATCGAAATCGAATGCCTAAGTAATTTGGCTGCGTTGAGAATTAAATTGTCAAAATGAAAAGTGACAATTGATGAATATGTACATTAAAAGGAAACGTTAGTTTATAGGACACGAGACAACTTAAATCTGGTATAGTTAATAGGGTCCTGGTCAAAGAACAATATAAAATCAACCTTAGGTAACACTACTAATGGAGATTCCAAAAACACGTGAACGTTGAGTTTCCAAGTCGATGAAAATCTGTAGAATCCTTGTTGTCGAAAACTAGATGTTGATTACAAATTTAGTAATGGCCTATTCAGAAATACCACAAGTTACCTACATAGAGGAATCTATTAAATCTGAAACAGCAAAGGCAGGATGTATTGAAGGAACATAAAATGGCCTATTGACGTTGAGAATCCTTATAAATTAAGGGAATCATAACGGCCAAGGTGGTGGGGACTTAATGAATGGAACAGTTGTTAATTGTAAATAAGAATGAAGAGAAATGAGTAGACAGTACATTAACACCAGTTTGCGACAATCCCGTCCTAAAAAACGAATTGAAACGGCTTCTAATAATCATACACATATATTTGTCATTCCATCTCCTAATCCAGAACGTGTCACTAACCTTACAATTGAGTAGAATTATATCACTAAATATCACCTTGAGACTGTATACAGTACTTATGCCAGCGCTTCTTCCAATCCCCGAAAACTAGATCTTCGGGATAGCGTTTAGCTCTTTCAGCGATGCTTGTAAAACGTTATTATTTTTGGGAACAGAAAAGTCACACGAGGGAGGACAAGGAACCTTTTAGGAAGGAACCTTTCAGGAGAGATACGAAAGGGCTACCTTTGGGGATGCCTTTTCCTCTCCATTTTTGAACTAAGGTTCCCGCACGCCGAGGCACCTCGGCCTGTTTTGAGAGGTGTATGTTCCGGGGTCACAGACCTTGGGCATACGGTAAGAGTTGTCCGCTATTCCCATTGGAATAGTCGACCAGCTGCCTCCTAAACTGGTCGAGGCACGGAGAAGGGAATGCTGCGTCCCCACAGCAAACTCCTCTCCCGCTATCGGAAGGGCGTGGGACAAGTACCCAATGCCCGACCTACCCGATGCAGGTTTTTCTAGGGTTTTCCCTGCATTTCTTTAGTCGAATGCCGGGTAGGATCCTTAAACCATAGCCCGGGGGCCCTAGTAACCCTTGGCTACCTTCCTCTACCATTCCGCATCCCTCCTTTCAAATCCCTTCCTATGCTATTAAAAGGGAGTTGCCCAATGTGGATCACCCTCATGTAGCCTGTTGCCCTAAAAAAAAAAGTCACACGAGGTCATGTCTGGCAAATATGGAGGCTGAGGCATCATTGTTTGTGGCCAAAAAGTTACGAACAAGCAATGAAGTGTGAACAGATGGATTATTGCGGTGCAAATGTCATTAAATATTTCTCCACAAATCCCCCCTCCCCCAGATTATTTCACACTAACGGCGCTGAACGCGTAGGCAACTCCTTATCGATTGTTTAACTTTGTGGCAATAACTCGTGATGCACTATAATCGAAGAACACAGTGATCGTAACCTAAACATGCAACCGCACATGTCGAGTTTTCTCGGACTTGGCGATCCAAAATGGATCTATCCTACTGGGATGATTGATCCTTAGTTTCTACGTCATATCCGTAAACCCATGTTTCATCACCTGTTATGACACATTTCCGTACTTATGCATCGTTTTTGACTTCCATTCACCACTGTTTCTGTTCGAAATTCAACAAGTTTGGGACAAATTTTGCTGTCACACGTTTCATAACCAAAGTAAACGAAAGAGTTTTATGGCATGAGCCAAACATAATCAGCGACTTCTCTGATTATGATTAGGCGATCGTTCATAATCATTCCTCTCACTTTTTCCATGTTTTCGATTGTTGATATGCCCAGGGAGCTCACCAACTTCAACGTCTTCACGGCCTTCTTGGAAGGGCTATTACCACCCGTAAACCCTTGTTTTACTCATAGCAGACTCACCAAAAGCAGTATTGAACATTTAAAAAACATTGTTACACTTTATTCGATTCTAATAGAAAAATATAATGCAAATTCTTTGATCCACATTTAAACAAATAAATAACTGCAGATAGTACCGAAACAAATGTAACCTTTTTAACAGCTGACAACATGATAAACATCCGATATGGCTAACGATGTATAGATACTTTTCAGACATGTTTACCAACACAACAACGAAAAATTTGCGCGAATCGGCATAATACAACCGACGAAATTACAAAAATTCCTTCACTTTTTGAACACACCTCTAGATAACTATAGTTGTCCTGTCGACCAAACAGCAACGTACAACCAGGTAACCTTCGAAGACGATAATCATGCATGGTAAACATTCGGTGAGAGTACAAATTACTGGGTTTATTTTTAACGAAACCTTTAACTCGATAATCGTGAAACCAATTTATTTTTGTTTTTTTTCACTTTAAATTTAATTAAATTAGTGAATTTCCCACATCATCTTTTGGCGAACACTTATATTTCTAAAATTGATAACCCTTTCATAATTAAATATAAAGGGCAACGCACAGACGTTCGCAAATATTCATTTGTTAATAGATAAATTCATGACTTAGAATTCATTTCCTGCAGAAATACTGACGACTTTTCCAAATAGCGCTGATCAGTTTAGACTCAGGCTATGGAAACTACTGTAATCATGGGGTATTATATATATTTTTTCTTATAATATTTATCAAGTTTTATCTGTTAGCGTTGTAAGCGGAGAAGTGAAAGGATTTATAAAAAGGAAAGAAAATTACGGGGGTGGGGGTGTTCTGTTTATTATTTTTGGAGATAAATAAAAACTTTACAAAGACAGTTAGTTTAGGTTACTCATATAATGTCCAATAGTATCTAAAATATTAATAATAACATTCCATGTTTCAAACGATCAATTAACGAAAGTAATGTGATAGTGCATCTAGTTTGTGGTTGGCTACACTCAAGACATTACTGAGAAAAATTATAAGAAACACACAGATGTATAACAATAAATACATAAACTTTGGCACAGAATGGATTGTTTACTACTTTGTTTCAGAACGATGTTAGGCGTATATAAACCGCCTATTGAACTTTGTTCATGTATTTTCAGGTACCTTACTGGTAACCCTTGCACTGATTATGAAGGTTACCGTGAATATGTAGTAACTACATTAAGTCAGTTAACTACACTAGATGGGGTAGAAATTGAAAGATCGGAAAAAATTTTGGCAGCACAAAAATTTGACTCTGCGAAAAAGTCAATCCTGAGAGATCAACGTAAATACTTGGGTAAGTACATGATAACAGGTAATTGACATTTAGTAATTTTATCGTTACTTCACACAATGCAGGTATGAATTTTTTTTAAATACCATACAGAAAAAAGGGAACTCCAGAAGCAAAGCAACAGCAACCTTCTGAAGTATGAAAGTGAAGATTCGTCTGAGGAGGAAGAGAACGAAGGTAAAATAAAAGAGTAAGTATGACATTCCAATTAATGTCTAATTTACAGATGCGAAATGTAAAATGTTTCAAGTGAAAACTATCTTTCTCGGCTATATCTCATTTTTACTTTTCACAAGTGCGAAAGAATAATACGAAAGTACCTGCCTTCATAAAAATCAAAAGTTGCAAATGCAAAAACGGTCAAAAAAATTCAAAACACGCAGTGTGTCTGTAAAATGATTAAGATCGCGTACGAGTTTTGGTTGGACGTAGAATCTGCTTTTCATGTATTGCAAATTATGCAATGGTACATGGAACAAGATTAAGGAAGTATAGTATAATTTCTACAATAATTTTATCAGATTAAGAAAACTAAAACAAGTATTTTTTTATTATATTTCTTTCCCTTCCTCCTTGGCACTACATCCTTTGAAGGGTCTTAGCTTCTCGCACAATGTTTATCTATTCGTCTTTGTTTTTCATCTCCTACTGGTCTTCTTCTATAAAATTTCTTAGTTCTACCTGCTACCCATTCTTTCAACATGTCCCAACCACCTCAATCTTTTGCTTTTGATGTCAGCCACTATATCTGGATTGTTGTATAGTATTTTCAATGCTCCATAATTTATATTCATCATACATCGTCCATTATCTTTTACAGTACTATATATTTTTCTAAGTATTTTCTTTCTTATCTTGTCAACAGTTCATCAATAATTTTAATTTAATTACTGAAAAATTTGTATGAAACATTTTCTGGGGTGTTTCTTGTTTTAAACAATATTTCAAAACTGAGGTTGTAACAGTTAGGTTATTTACGATATCACATATACCAGAAAATTGACGAATGTGATAAAATAAAACAAATAATTTTCTCTACATACTTAATTTATATTATATATATTTTTCCTTCAATAAAAAATAACTGAAATTCAACTCAAGCGTTAGGGTAAAAATTAATAGTGATTGAATGAATAATAAACAGTGATATTTCACAGCACGTTTACGAGGATTCATATTCGTAGCTTGATGAAACGCTATAACATCGTGATGGAGGATGTGGTATGCTTAAAAAGGAACCAGCGCTATCTTTATTCATTTATTTCGGGTACAATGGTTCCTTTATTCTTCAAACGTTTGTTATCTACGCAGTATTCCAGCTATCGGTGCACTTATATTTTCCCTGTCAGATAAATGTATTGGTTAACACGTAGGTGTTTCCACAAGGTCATTATATCAATGACATGATTCATTTCTCATACTTTCAGATATACAGAGATAACTTTCAGTCTAACAATGAGTGATAGAATAATAATTATGATATATATATTCTGACTATTGAGGCAACTTATAAATAAACAACAGCCAATTTGAAGTCAGAAAAACGTTATTTATTCATGGAAAATTAAACTACGTTTCGTCACTAAGTTCGGAATGGCAGTCAAGAGAGAATGACCTGACTATCAAAATTTTGTTAAAACTTCCAACCTGAAGAGGTCGCAAAGTTAGCGATGAAAAGTAGTTTAATGTTCCATAAATAAATATATTTTTTTCTGACTTAAAATTTGCCGTTGTTTATTTAAAAGAATTTTAATTACTTTTCAGCCTCGTAACGCGATTTTGCGATAGTAGCAGTTTTCATTTTAAATACCTGTACTCGCGGAGAATATTTGTATCAAATTAAGATAAATGTCCATCATATAATGACATTTCATATTGTAATAATTAAAAAAAGATGGAGTTTTAAATGAAAAATTATTCAAATTTACAAACAAACAAATTTATTAGCAATAAATTTAAACACAATTACACAATTTAAAAATATCTTAGGGTCATTACTGGGTTTGATAATGGCGAATCATTTTTTATTTCTCAACTTAAACCCAATTTCCAATTTAAAAGAGAAAAGATTTACTCATCAATTAACAATGACGAAATTTACTTGTCAGCGAAATTAAACTAAAAAGATGGATTTTAATTAACAAATTTTATTAAAAGGAGGGGACTAAATCTGACGTCTGTCTTTTAATCAGGTTTACGTACTTGGTTGATTGTAAATTGTACTCACGGCTGCCCAGCATTCCGGGATACTTTTGATTTACGAAGCACTATGACGGGTTTTTGCACTTCTTTTAAACTCACAGATTCTAAATTTAATATTTTTAGATAAAAAATCAGGAACCAGGATAAACTTCCTTTCGTCTCTCGATTGACTTTTGCTCGGCTATGTGCACCAAAAACTGTTTGTTTTTAGCAGGTTTCGTAGTTCTGCTCAAGTGAATATTTCGTCTTGAGCAAACTGTTCATGGGCCAATCAAAGCTGTTGATTGGTAATTCTCGATGTTTCTCTGCAAATTTCCTTTGAATATTTGAAATTGTCTTGTCTATTTCAACTCGACCAATTTCTGTCGTGTCTGACTGCTCACTGCTTCTACTTAACTTTACTTTTTAAAAGAATATCTCGTCTATTTTAATACGACCTGTACTTGACCAAACCTTCCAGCCAACTGAACAACCGTCTCGCAATTTTGAGCGCGCATACCTCTTCCGACAAAGGAAACAATACTTGGCTACATTGTTGCTGTGTTCGGTACCGCCGTCAAGAATAGATTTCTCAAACAATTTTTTTTTAATTTCTCAATTAATGTCTCAATTAATTGGCATTACAATATATATATATATATATATATATATATATATATATATATATGTATATATTCAATAGTATTTATGTAGTAGAGTACAAATTATACTTCATGTATATAATAATAGTTGTTTTAGCTTCAGTCCAAATTATAGCACGTGCAATTTGGTACTTTGGTTTATTTTAAGAAACAGTAAGTTTTTTTGTAGGCTAATAGGCTACATGAGGGTAATACACATGGTGGCAACTCCCCTGTAATAGCATAGGAAGGGATTTGAAAGGGGGGATGCGGAAGGTTAGAGGAAGGTAGCCAAGGGTTAACTAGGGCCCCCGGGCTATAGTTTAAGGATCCTACCCGGCATTCGCCTAAAAGTAATGCAGGGAAAACCCTAGGAAAACCTGCTTCATAATTACATATATACAGAAGCATAGAAACAGTTTGATAGCGAGAAGAGAGACGATGTTTCTCATAAAACGGATTTATAATAACCAGACAAAATTAAGTGATAAGATAAATATCACAGCATTATAGTAGGATCATGGGTACATGATACTTATAAAGTAAATTAAGTTAAATTGTAAATATTTCACATAACATCCAAAGAAATAGAATCAATCTTTTGCTATGACTGCAGGTTTTGGTCGGAGATCAGTGATAACAGTCCGGAAACTCGGGTACAGTTAGCATTGAAATCCAGGAGGAAAGAAAAAAAGAAAGACTCTGAGCGGCAAAATATTGAGAGGCCTGCGGTTTTGTTTAATAAAAATGGACGACCAATGAACGTTAACGAGGCTAAGGTTCAGTATTCGTTAATCGAAGAAGATGGCGCCTACATTCTGAAGATTCCAATTTTCAAGTGAGTAACTCATTGTATACGATGTGCGAATTTCAAAGTAAAATATCGTAATCGAGTAATAAACTCTAATTTTAAGAACACATTTCGCTGGGTTAGAGTTACGAGTAAATCGCTACGTCATTTGTACTCCTCTGCTTAGATGAATCGGATAGTATTAAGTCGCAGATGTTGGGGATTCAAGGATATTTTTTACATTCCTTTTCCACTAACATTTTATGCTTAATAGTTACAAATTTGAACATTTTTTGTGGTTATTTCAAATGCAACTATTTGTATCTAACATAACATAAAAATTCAATGGAACCAATACCTGGGCGTTATAGAGCCTCGTCCTTCTATAGATGCATGTCGTATTCACCCGGCGGAGGGGGAATAAGAGATGAAGGATTAGAGAGACTTCAGGAGATTTCTGAGGTTTCCAGACTAATACAGTGTACGGTCTGGAAACCTCAGAAATGCGTGCATGAAGATAATTCAGCCAGAGTCAAAACTTATGATGTGAGAAAAGGAATGCCTTGGTGATGACTGTCTGTAATTTAATTGACTCTTAGATATTTTACACAATTCAAGAAATATTTTTTTAACATATTTTGTTCTATAATATTTTGTTAACTGTAAAATATCTATATACAGTGGCAGGTCGTGGGTTTTTTAAGTTATGTGCTACATCACCCTAAGCAACCATTTTTACGAAGATAACTATGTAAATAATAAAACTACATCAGTGATAGTGTTATCCATACTCCACACGTAATATTCTACATTTCTAATTCTGTCTACATAATTTCCAAGTGTGTCTAATTTTTTAAAGCAGAATAATTTAGCACTTTCATCAATAAATATTTTAAGTAGTTAATTTTCGGAATGAGCCACTGAGTACTGTTGTATGCAGGATCGTGTGGTAGATTTTCGGACTATAATGCTTCTAAAATGTTGTTTTCTTTAAAATGACCTTAGATTGTGATTTTTTATTTCACCAAAAAATTACGAATATTTTGTTTTGTTTTGAAAATATAAATTATTATAAAATAATATTTATAATTAGTGAAATGCTCAAAATTATTTAGATTTTGTTCCTTATGCCGCCTGATGTGGCCGCCTCTGTCATTGCATGTCACGGTTCTGGGGTGCTCTCAGATTTGATGAACGAGATTAGAATGAGTGAATTTGTTGAGCTTTACGGGTGGCGAAGGGGGGGGGGAGGGTTAAAAGGCATACTGCGCATGCGCAGTTGCCAATAAAGCACCAGGTCCTGTGCTGTCGCTGGAATAGCACTGGCTGCGCGCATCAAGGCGGGGAGTTTAAAGTCTTCGATATCGAAGCATAGATTCTCAGTGTTGAAACACAATTATTATGAAGGTCCTTAAAATTAAAAAAAATTAATTCTTACTCAATTGATTTATGTGCTGTAGCACATCAGCACATACACAAGAGCCGCCACTGATTATATGGAACCTAATTATGAGTAAAGTACATCTTTTGAGTGGATTCCTTTTTAATACAGCAAAGCTAATTAACTAAATTCTTGACGATGAAAATTAAATACTCCTTGGCTGACGAAATAGCTCACTATATTTCTGATGACACAATAGTACAATTCTGGGTTTTCAAATCGCAAAAAGCAATAAATCTATAACATTCAGTAATGTACTCACATTACCACACCATTTAAAAAATACTGCAGTGTAGTATAATCAACATTATTAAATTGCAGCAGGCAATGGATATAAAAGCATATTTAATGCCTCAGAGAAGTAGAAAGCTCGGGCGGAAGAAATTATAGGCCTATATAATTCTAATGAAATATGCTTAATCTCGATTGATTAGGGTTAAAAACAGGGTTTTTTTGATAGATTTACAATACAGCCAATATTTGACCTGTCAACAAATATAAAGCAGGCGCTGATAAAATCATCAGCTCGATAAAAATTCAGAAGCTTTCGTCCAATGTGGACATTATCATCTGTTAAATAATAAAAAAATTAAAAATCCGGCCAAGAAGAAAAATAATTAAAGATTGAAGTCTTTCCCGGTGTAATTGTTCGATAAACAGTTCTCGGTATTCACTCGAGAGTAGAAAATTCTTCTAGAAGATGACGACAGAGATTTTAGTCGTCGAAACGTCGCGTTTAAATATGCTACACCCGTGTAAATACCGAGAACTGTTTATCGATAAAGAAAAATACATCAGGTAACAATAATTTTACAAGATTTAGTAACATTTTCCTGTAAATGTATATTTCTCCTTGGACGGATTAATTTTAGCCTATTTTTTAATACAGATGATTATGTTCGTATTGGAGGAAAGCTCCTGTATTTTTAACTGACATGTTTATATTCTTTAACAGATAAACTAAAGGCTGTATCTTCGAAGTACTCACGATTGTACACGAGATGTAAGTAGCAAAAAGAAGTATGGAAATAACTTTAATTGGGAATCTGAATTGTCTGTGGACAGAACACACGGTACAAATAATTCTGAATTGCGACTTCAATAAACCAAAAGTGAGCAGGATCCTTCCTATACATAGACAAAGACCTAAAAACTGCAGGGAATAACTGAACGCAAGCCGCTAAATTTAGAAAAAATATGGAAAAATGAGCAGCAAGTATGAAAATGTAACTAAGGGAGCCAACAACTTGAAATATGGGTTTATATAGCCGAATATATACGCAGATAGTATGGTGTTTTACATGTCTACTACTTTTATGTTCCAGGTATTTGGATACTTCTCTTCTGGATGTGGATTTGCAGCCTCAATATGTAAGAGTAACTATAAAAGGAAAAGTCCTTCAACTAGTTTTTCTCACTGAAATAAAAACAGATTGTTCCACAGCCCAGAGATCTGAAGCATCTGGTCACCTAGTAATAACGATGCCGCAAGTAAGGGTTTTTTAAAGAATCAAATACAAATATATCTAAATAACAAACAACGAGACATTATTATTAAAATATACACTAAAAGTTTTCAAGGCTGCACGGTATTCTAATGCAATAATTTAAGAGTCAAGTTTGTCATTAAGGCATGGGGGACATCGAAAAAAAATTGGATGCATTGTAATAAAAAAATATCTGTAAATGAACGTATCTATGATAATTGAATTTACATTTCAGATATAAAATTATAGAAAGTTGATTTTGTGAATTTCAGATTAACGGATGTGTTTTCACGAAACACAAATCGACCGAGAAGAATAAAAAGGAAAGCAGCGCGAAACCTGTACCAGAACAAACGTAAGTCTTGGGAAATGTTTGCTCAATTTGATCTTGACTTCACACGTAGTGTGTAGATAAGAAATTCCAGAAATACATAATTGCACATTCATTGAGTACGGAGAAGGTATTAGTGGAGCAATTAAGATTAAAATCTCAGGATAGATAAACGCTTGTTGTAGCTCAGCACAATTACATTAAAAATCACTAGCGGGAAAGAGTATTTTGAAAAATAATTACAATTTTACTGAAGGTACGCCAGAACGACTCCAGTTTTCTATAATTAATTCGCCAGTTTCTTTCAAGATAAGAAAAATACAACATCCCTAATGTAGGTTGTATGTATTAATACTGGAGAAACTACATGAATTATTCAAATATTTCTGGAATTTGGAAAGTACGTGTTAAGTGTGTCTGATTTCCATTAGTTGTATCCTTCGGTTTCCTTTGCCATTTTCATGGAACAAGAGTCAACACTTGTCTTGTATTAGGACTTCATTCTAGCACTTTCCTGAGCCGTTTAAAAAAAGCAGAAAGGGATTAGAACCCAAATTTCTGCACAATATTATCTCGTTATTTACCAGCTAAAATTAATCGGTATGCGGGTATTCGAGTAAGGATTGTATCCCTAATCTACTAGTACTAGGAAGAACAGCTTCGACTTGATATTTGGTGGACGCTAACTAGACGCTAAACACTCAAGCTTACCAGGAAAACTGTGCAAGAACATAACGTATAGAAGATACATTATATTTTTGAAATATAAAGACACACACAGAATGAGCTTGCAACTGATCCGTCGCTTAAACACTGATAAGACAAAGATTAATGAAGCTTCGCACAAACCAAAGTTGAGTAAATTCAGGTTACTTTAATCAAAAAGTGTGTTCCATTTATAATTAACTTCATCATAATATAAAATTGGGGTTTTCCAATTGTATTAGGTCCACAACTACGAAATTTCCAAGCTGACAAACTTCTGGAATTGTTAGGATTATTCGAATGTGTGTTCCTAACGAAATTGAAATATTTTTTCTTACATTGTATAACAGATGCTATACTTTATATTTTGAAAATGTTATATTCTTGACGGTCGCGAGTTACGCGGCCTAATTACATTAAACGACAACTGTATCTATATACGGCGCGAATGAATGTCCTAGAAAATGAGTTTCCCTCAGCCAAAACGAGGCAGGATGGAAAAAGTAGCCAATCGTTTTTATGATAAAGGTCGTTTATGTCTGTGAAGCAGGTTTAGTCTCTGCCTCGCGCAACTCTGCGTTATTAAAAAAAAACTTGGTACCGTATTTTACGGTAAATGTGCAAATAGAGGACTGAATGCAAAATGGCCAAAACTAGAAGATGACGTATTAAAATGGATTCAAGGACACCGTCAAAGTGACATGATTCAAATACACGCTCGTAACATCTTTACAATGGAACAGACTTTAAGGGTGTAGTTGGTTATGAAGCGTTATGGACTTAGCATGCGAACAAAACCCAAACATCTCAGAAAATGCCACGAGAGTGTGAAGAGAAAATATTAGAAGACTGAAAAGAAAATGGTAAGCACATCTGTAGACAAGATCTCATCATGATATAACGAATATGTAAATAACATGTCAAAGCTACCACATTAGCTTATAGATTAAAATGTAATCTGATTGCTTATAAATAAAATATTTAAAAAAATTGAAATGAGAATATAATACGTCTGTATGAAATTTAATAATTAGATGAAATAGCAAAATAAAGACAAAATTAACCTATTTTATTTGTATTTCCCACAATAATTGCGTCCGGCCAATACCTTTATTTCGAAGAATTTACGTCTGTTTTGAAAATTAATAATAAGAAAAATAGCCAAATACAGACATTCCACATCTCAAAATAAGACACTATTATGAAAAAACTATAAAGACGGTTTTAGAAATGTAAATGCAGACAAAATAAGTGATGTTATAAATGCTTTCCCATTGTTGCATTTTCTTCGCTTTTGAGTTTTGTCAACTGTATTGCGTCACTCAAGGCTCTTGTGCCTTTTAGTTTTCTCAGCATCTGAAGAAAGGATCCAGGTTTCAAGAAACGTTGTATGGTAATTATATCACCACTTCTTTTGTCTGTATTTGACTATTTTTCTTATTAACCATGGGCACCGCCAAGATTATTTTCAGGGAGGTGCATTTGCATCTACACACTATACTTTTTACTACCAAAAGATAATTTATAATAGTGCATCCTTATAATTACAGGTGGGCATGAAAAATTAGAAATTTATGTTATGTCAAATTCGAATCGCACGGGCATTTGAATATGCGTCGCATCATTTCTGGGAGTCCCGACTGTCGCGCGATGGGAACAGAAGGGCAAATACACGATCACATACATAAATTAACAGACGTGTTTCAGTCTCACCGCGATGGAGTTTGCGGTAATTTTCGAGTGTTCAAAATAATTGCGAAGAATAGGATGTTGAATTTAAGCGCCTTCGAGCGGTGACAAGGCACACTTACAGATCAAATCAACCATCTGAAAATGTAGAATAATTTTTCATCCCATTTTTAAAGTCTGTCATTTCTTCTCTGAGAAATCGATTTTCTTCAAAACACAAAAAAGCATTTTCGCTTAAGCAGCTCCATCCAAAAAATCAGACATAGGGTCTATTCAGTTTTAGACATGGCAGAACCATTACGGAAGTTTTCTACACAATTTTATTGCCGAGGCTACCACTTGGTCGAACGAGATGTTGAAGACAGATGAAGCTGCCTTAAATGAATCCCTTGTTGAATACGCAAATTTGATTGCTGAATCCACCCAGCGGTATGTGAGACAATCAAAATCTGTCTATTCTAGCGACAACATGTATCAATGAACATTACGACGTGGTTCAATTACAAGAAGATGAACAAATTTCGACACGAAACTAGACGTTTGTATTCAAACAATGACTTAATAAAAAAATTATTTCTTAATATTTTTCTGTCTATGTTATAAACTTATTTTGAATTGATCTTCAACACGATTTCTTTGTTTGCAATAATTATATTTCCGAATGGGCACAAACCAGACAAGCTGACAAAATTCTGCATGAACTAAAACTCTGATTCGAAAAGAAAATTTTTATTTAGATTCCATAGTACCTATCAAAGTAATTTGTGACTACCCCTTCCAGAAAAACGAGATTTTAACACTCGCGGCTTCGACAAACTTTATTGTTGATCTCATTGACAACGGAAAACAAATTATTTAGGTATTTAAATCCAAAATTTAAAGAAATTCTGAAAATTTTCGGCCCCCAAAAAGTTCCGACTGGGCTGGTTACCCCACAGCTTCCACTACTATATGCCTAATCTAATTAGTATGGGTACAAAAAAATTTGTTATCTTACATATAAAATTCGTTTAGTATAAAGCAAATACTGCTAACTAGCAGATAAACAAAAATAAAATTTGTAATACTCACATGGTTCTTTGTAGACCATCAGTTTATAGTTTACATACCATATATTTCGAGAAAGTTCACTAAATGAAAAAACTCAGCACACAATAATAAGAAAGATAGCCAAATACAGACAGAAGAAGTGGTAATATAAATATCACAACAACGTTTCTGAACCTGAAGAAAGGTTTCCAGAAACGTTGTTGTGGTATTTATTCTATTACTTCTTTTGTCTGTATTTGGCTATCTTATTATTAATTTTCAATCCGAGGTAAGTTTTTCTTTTTAATTGAGTCGATGTGAATTGGACGACTGATGCTGTAGGTGTTATTAAACAAGGTTGAACTCTTAGAATATTCACCGTAACAATCTGAGCACAAAATAAAACACGGGGAATCACCGCAAGGCAACTAGTTAGTACAGATGGTGGTATTGCCAGTCGCTAGAGATGACTACTCATTCAAAGAAAAGGGGATTCCTTGGTTCCAATATTTATTAAATAATAAGTTCTGTGCTAATTTAAATCTGTTCGAATTGTAGGTCCGTCCAAAATATGAGAATATATGGTTTATATTTTTAGTTCCACATTACAAGATATTATTTATTGTTATAGTTTATCGTCCCAAAAAAGTGCCGCCCGGAACGAAGAGCACCCACCTTAATGTTCGAAATCTGAGCACTTTCTTGACATTTTACAAAACTACTTCTACTCATTTAATATATATATATATATATATATATAGGCTCGTTACATACGGGTTTGCAGGCTTGGCAGAACCGTTCCAACGGTCAATATTGTTATTTAGAACCGTTTTCTATCGGTGAACTTCGATCCTGACCTGCGAATATCCAAAGGACACAAATAGATATGGACCACTAAGTATCAAGCAAGGTGCACCATAAAACACCATCTCCATATTAATATAATTCTTGTGTTATTTACAAATAACTATAAGTTCATTTTAAAAGAATGGTAGTAAATACATGTGAAACAATTCTAATTGTTCTGACACAAAATCACATTCCATTCTTAAAAACTTTGCCAAAGAACTGTGGCTACAACTGAGGTGAATTAATGTGATCACATTCTTTGTGGTTCTCTAGAGTCACATTTTGTGATGTGTGTTAAAACAGAAATGCCCATTGCTGTCTTTATCTTTCTGACATACAGTACCACAATATATTTTTAAGCTAAATGTATTTAACTTCACCAAGTGTAAGAAATTACGTTCATGTATTTAAATGTAACATTTAACTTACAAATTACTTTTTATTTTACAGGAAACGAGAACTATTGGAAATTGGAAGGAGAGATGATGATATGGACTATACTAAAATTGTAGACCATAATTCAAACAAAATGCCAGATATAATAGATAAAACATATTTGCACTTAAAAATACCAGAAAAGTTACCCTCTTCAAATTTTATGGAAAATCCCGAGGTTCCTCCCTTAGAATAGTCAGAAGTTTAATATATTTTTCATTTTCATTACATCTATGAATCAGTCATTTATAATAAAATTTAGTTAATTTAAATAAAGATTTCATCAGAATGTCTTAACAGTTAAATCAAGTTTAGATGTCACAAATGATGATATCCTATACTTGCCACAAAATGTCCTATGTTCTTAAAAAGGCAGAAAGTGGCAAATGTAATATGCCTAATGCTAAACATGCACACAAAGTTTCTGCCTTGAATGACATCACGAATTTCTTTTCTCATAATATTGTTAATGTTTTATAATGTAAAATCTGTAAAAAAATATAATAAACATCTGTATAATCAATATGTGAACTGGCAGACAATACTTATGGCATCTACAATCCAGAAAAATGAATGTTTTCATAGTATAATCATTGTCATATTGATTTCCACCACCCATAATAAAGGTTAACAGGTACATTAACTACAGCTTAAATATTACTTTAGAACATATAATCCTCACACTTTGTCACTCAATTTATATGAAGTAATCCACATTAATTCAGAAAAACAGCTTAGCTGTGAGAATGATGGCTAAGTAACAACCATTTGTGTTGAAACCGTGGCAGATGGCACAGACAGTTGTATTTTATTTATTTTGACTTTGGTTGGCATTTGCCTGGGAAGAGGTAATTTGGTTTCGTAAATTAAAATATGATAATGCCACCCATACACCACACTTAAAATCTTTTATTGGGATGAGCTGCCATTATATGGTTCATCTCTAATTTTGCCTTCAATTACCGCATCCATCTAAGCAATCAGCCTACTGTTACCGATGAAGAAAGCAGAGTTTTATTTTCAAATAATCTACCTAATGAAATACAAATTCTGATAATAGTAGTCTCGTAAACCTAAAACATAAAAGCTATGAATACCCCCATGGCACCTGAAATGTACATAATTAAAGAAAAATAAAATAGAATGAATTGTAAAGAAAATCTGATAAGAACAAATTTTATTATTAAGTAAGTCTTTTTTAATGATTTACAGGAAAATAAATGAGAAAACAATGTTTTCAATTAATTGAAGTTATTTATTAATATTCATCTCCATGTTACCTCCACTTCATCTGTTCGGTACCTAAAAATAATAATTTCTGTTTTAATTTTTAACCAATATATACATTGCTTTAAATTGTGCTGGTATTTTACCTTTGAGTACAAGATGTTTCTTCCCAAGGTGTCACTATACCACTACGAAACATTTCAGCTCCTGCATGTGCTATCATTGCACCATTGTCTATACAGTATCGTTCATCAGTTGCATAAAGTTTTGCGCCTCTTTCCTCACACATTATGCCCATCATTTCTTGTAATCTGAGATTGCAACCAACTCCTCCGACAATAAGTACTTCTGACGAACCACAGTGTGCAACTGCCCGTTCTATATGCAGAAAAATTATACAATATATATATAAACCGATTTTTTGTACATAGAGTTACATGTTATTCGATTGTTTAAATATTATTTATTATATTCAATTTTTTGTTTCATAGACTATACCATGAAAATTTAAGCCTCTCATTCATATACTGAATTAACATGTCAAATTAGCTCAAAAAATTGTGTAAATCCAGCGACAACTGAGAAAGATCTACAATAATAATAAAAATTTGTATATTGATAAATACGTTTAAAAGATTTTGAACAAATACTGTTTCAAAGCTACATTAAAACTATGCTGTGTTCACTATACACTAGGTAACAAACATAGTTGAAAAATTATCTGAAAAAATGAAAAAACAAAGTGATTTTCTGAGTAAATATAAATTTTTAATAAAAACTTACCGGTTATTTCTACAAGCATGGCAAATAGAGTTTCTTGTAAAGAGAAGCATAAATCTTCTTGACTGTACTCCCCACTTTCAAGTAATTTATGTGCTCTCTCTTCAATATGAGACAATATACCAGAGAAAGAAACATCCATTCCTTTAACAACATAGGGCAGTTTCAAAAACTTCTTCCCTCTGCAATATAAACCATGGTTCTCTGAAAAATTCAAAATCGGCAATAATCTTTTTCTTATGAATAAATTTGAAATATTAGAATGTAATTATTTATAATTACAGCACTTAAATTTTTTTAACCATACATACTTTTTGGCTAATTGCTCTATATTATATCCAGGACTGGGGTCATTTGAAAGTTTTAACACTCTTGCAAATTTATCTAAGCAATTACCAATTGCCATGTCAATTGTTTCACCAAATATGCGGTATCTTCTCTTAGAGTAAGCTATTACTTGAGTATTACCACCACTAACATATAGTACTGTAGGATTATCACTTTTAGTAATTAATCTTCCCATTTCAATATCTGTTTTCAGTTCAAAAATAATATATAATTTCCGATCAAATACAATTAGATATACACATATGTTTAAAACAATAATAGGCACTGTTGTAATTTGAAAGGTTTGCCACACTTATTAGGCAAAAATGAGCTTCATGTATAAGTGAAAAGTTAGCTCTTGTCAAAATTACAAAATCAGTTATTTTCACTATTGTTAGTATCTAAGGTATAATAATAATAAAAAGTATCTGAAGCTATTAGAATCAATGGATTTTATACAACTATATATCAATATTACAAATATGAGATGTAAGGATACGTCCTATGCAATGGTTAACAGCAACAATAGGTTTATTCCATAATTTCGCAACAGTTCGAGCAACTAAAGCAACCGTTTCCAAGGGAGCTCCCATTCCAGGCCCTTTGGTGAAGCATACAACATCAATATCTTTTGGTTTTATTCCACTTTCATCTAATGCTTTGCGAAGTACATCTTTAATATTAGCTCTATGATGTTGTGCTGTCTCACTTGGTTGAAATCCTAAACATAATTCAAGAGTTGTTTAATCAATATTACATGGATAAATTTATTTTTTTCATATCAATAAACTCATGTTAAAGAGTGAAGTAACACAATTTGAAGATAAACAAATCAAAACTTTTAAAAATTAATTGGAAATAACTAAAACTATTGACGTAGCACCACTTATAGTGGGTGAATAACATAATTAAAATCAAAGATCTCTCAATAATTTAAGAATGCAAACCTGTGGAACCATGTATTATGTATTCATAATAATTTTTCAAAGGCTGAAAGAAAATATATCCAATTCAGTGGCTTAAATTATTTCACTTTCACACTCACGTAAAAAAAAATTTTGGTCTTCACCAAAAATTAATTTAGTATACTAGATGAATAATAAAGGCAAAACAAATTCTGTTTCAATAACGATGTAAAATGAATTTCTGCCATTAAAACAAGGATTATTCTGTTTTTAGTGCCAGAAATAAATGTGAACATTTAATAAACAAGGTAATGTCAAAAACTGCTGGGAATAATACGAAATTGACCAGCGCTGTTACTGTATATTTTCGCTTCTTCCAGTGTCTGTCTTGATTTGGAATTATAACTGTAAATAATCGTATAATGTTTTTATTACCTTCGCCGGGTGGTGTAATAAATGTTTTCCTGGGGTTGGACAAAACTTCTCCATCTCTAACGATTCCAATACCAAGTTTATTTGCACTTCCTTCAAAACCAATAGCAACAACCATATTGTAATGTAACTAAAAATATAACGGGTAACTTAATTTAATTTAAAAAAACCTATTTCTGCAAGTTTCTATGACCATCACGTGTATCAGAACTCAAAGAAAATAACGTTAAAGAGATTCCTACGTGAAAGATATATTTATAAAGTTTTGCCGCGTATTTTATATTTATACTGGAAACTGACAGTAGCAGAGCTACGTTTTGTGGTCTAATGTGAGCATTATTTTGGTTTTCGACCTATATGTAAAAGGTTTAGTGATAGCTGCTTGTTCCTATTATCAATGTTTGGAATATGTTTGCTCCGAATAGCATTTATCATTAATTCGCCGTTCATTTTTAATTTTTAAATTGTAAATAAAAATTATTTTACAAATGCAGTATGTCTTAAGAAATTTATTAATACAAGTATAGTGGGTAACCACATGGAATTCTAATTGCATATATATTGATAATTATTACGAGTAACATTGAAATTTAATTGTTTGCATACATTAGAATTATTAACGGGAAATGTCAATTTTTTAAATTTTCGTTTACTTTTTAATAGAGCCCAATACATTATTTGCTTCTAAATTTCTGTTACAGTGGCAAGTACAAAATTGTGTCAATTCAATGGAGATAGAACGTAAGTAAAAGTTATGTGTAAGTGTATCACATGAACATGTGTAGATTTATGGAATTTTACGGGAAACAACTCCCTCATTACTTGCACACTAAACATTACAATTTTCTTGATATAATAATAATCATATGATTATAATAAAATAGCCAAAACGGACTAAGATTAGCTGTGAAAAATAAATACATTATGTTTCTGCAATTGTTGCTTTCCTTGATTGCAGAAGTAAAATTAGTTGCAGATTTTGAAAAATACACTGCACAATTTAAGTGATGTAAATGAAAATCTTCATATTTAGTATTTGTATTCTGTTTATTTAATCCAAAATCTTGAGACACAATAATAATAGGATGTTAGGTTGTATGATAAATCAATATCAAAGTATATTACAAATTATGTAGAAAAAATTAAAAATAAAAAAATTCAAAGTTGAATAATAGCACTACATAATCATATATGCAGTTAAGTAAAGACAGAGATTCACAATTAAAGTTAATTGAGGTTGGCATTCAGATACCCATGTATGGACTATTTCAGTTGATAATTTGTTATATAACAAACCTCCAATGTAATTTTGCCAGTTTGGAATTTGTCAAGCCTCTAAAACTTGAAAGTCTACATTGTTATACAAATGTATATTGAGTACATGGATGTCACTGTTCAGACTAAACCAAGGTTTTTATCAATAAAATTGTCCATTTCAATTATATATGAGATAGGATGTATCCTAAGTTCCATAAAAATGGGTCTGGTAGGAGATTGAAAAGGTATAAAAACTGCAGGAATGTGTGGTATACATTTTTAACCATTGTTAGTCTGTTTTCAATATATTATTATTTAAGCTATACATTTAAATATATTATGACTCATATCCTATAAATCAATACAGATTAATATATATATATATATATATATCAAACACATAGGAAAATAGGATAGAGAGACAGTGAAGCTGACTTACCAGAAATCAGCAGTTGGTCCAGTTGGCTTAGGGGGAACTTCAAATTTTCGATGGCCCGATCCCTCTTTGTCAGGAACTGCCAACTGGACCAACTACTGATTTCAGGTTAAGTCAGCATCGCTGCCTCTCTTTCCTATCCTAATGTGTTATTTAATTTGACCTCATCACATTTTCCTTAAGTGTTTTATATATATATATATTCATTAACAGATTATGTAGAAATATAGTATTTTATAAATATCCACAATTTATCATTATTTTTATTTACTTATATAGGTTTATTAAAGAAAAAGAAGAAAGCATCAGAAGATGGGAACCTGGAGGTTTTGGCTACATATTGTCGGAAATTAGCAGAATTGTATGTCCGAGATGAAAAATTTGAAGATGCTTTAAAGATATATGAGGTATATGTTTCCCTTTAACTATTCAACTGATCAGATTAATTTAAATATATTTTGACCTATGTACTATTAGCAATTCAAAATGTATATAACTTTCAATATGCACATTTGTATGTATATTTTATCTTGAACAAATTTACAGGAAGAATTAAGTGTTTATACAATTTTGGAGAGGCATATTGATGAAGCAGTAACTCATAGAATGATTGGAGAAGTTTACAGTAGCATGGGAAATTACAAAAAAGCTTTAGAACATCAAAATAAACATTTAGGTATATAAATACATATATGTTGATTTATCATATGTTAAATATTAGAAATGTATTTATGGTCATATTTTATCTTAAACGCTTAACTTGTAAATAATTAGTATATTAATCCAATTTTATAGGATATATACACACTTTAATGAACTTAGAATTAAATTACTTGTTCTCAGAACTTGTTAATGTAGAAACTAACCTTCTACAATTTACAATAAATCTAGAAGTTTTTATTAAATTAATTTATTTCATTACTCCTACTGGAGACAATATTTTATTTTATTATAAGCCAAAATGGAAGAAAACTATTGAAACTGAAAACAATCTCTATGCTGTTTAAAAATTTGTATCCCATTTGGGAATTATTTTTTTATACAATATATTTCAGCTTTAATTTAAATATTTTATTATTAAATTTGAATTTAGTAGTGATTTATGAATATGAAGAATTGCTTGAGAACTAAGACTAGGATTATGGTTCAAATTGTCTTCTCATCTTAATTTGGGGGTTTCTCTAGTTTGTAAAATTAGTTCAAGTTACCTAATTTTAAAATTAAGTTTATTATGAGACAAGGGCAGAATGTTTACTTATTCCTTCAAAATTGTCAAATAACTAGCTACAAGACTAAGCAGAATCAGCACACAAATCCAAAATGCCGTATAAACTGACAGTCTACTAGTTACTCCAGTTACAAATGTTCTACTTTTGACTGTACACAACATGGACATTAAATAAAATTGGAATTCACTTTTTATTACACTACTTAATTTATTTATAACTGTATAATATACTATTTGTACCCTCTAGAAGTTGCCAGGGAGTTAAATAACCAAACTGAAGAGCAGCGTGCATTGGCAACAATTGGTCGTACCTTTTTTTGCATGTCTGAAAGCTTCATAGACAAAGAAGACCCTCAATATAAGACAGCACTGAGTGAAGCTAAGAAGGCATATTTAAAAAGCTTGAATGTGTGTGAAAGGTGTGTATTAATGTGCATGTCATAAATGGATTCTAATTGTTTAACAGTTAGGAGGCTTTCCCCAAGTAGTTGCTGTAGAAAGAGCTCTTGGGTATCCACCCAGGTACAACAATAATTACCATGTGGCTTTGCACCTATCAACAACTCTTGTCATCTTCCAGGTAATGATCACAACAGAGCTGTTGGTTGTTAAAACATAACATGTTAACCATTGTTGTACCCAGGTGGGAACTCGAGAGCACTTTCTAATATATTTAAATTGTTTCTGATAGTAAATATAATTAATAATTACAATTAATATTGTAAAGTGTAATTTAAGAGTAGTTTACTAGTGAAACAGTTGATACATTATGCATAGAATAAAGTTCTCATTCATTGTATAATTCATCAGGTTGAAGGGCATCAGCAGAATAGAAGTAATGCTAATGAGAAGTCGATTACTGTTAAATTTGGGCTTGGTGCTCGAATCTCAAGGTGATATGCTAAAAGCTTGTGAATATATTCAAAAGGTAAGTTTCCTTCAAATATGCAAATATATTTAAATTGTAACTATCATTCATTTACTGTAGAAAAAGTATTCATTTTGCAAATCTGCACCTTTCATTGTTTACAAATAATTTTGACATTTTGATGCTTCTTAATATGCTTCAAAATATATGAAAACCAATGTATTGTAAATCATCATATACTTTAAATGTAGATGTTTTGAATATTGAATCTCCTTCCATAACATAGTTAAAGCAATTATTTTTATGTTTTTTTGTGTTTTTTTTTTTGCATTGTGAGATGTAGTTGTAATTCTTTATATTGTTGAAAGTTTATATTTTGATTTGTTAAATGTTTTCTTAACTATCTTTGTCATTCAATACAGAAATTAATAAATTGTGAACTGATATTATTCAAATTATTTCCTAATTACTATTCCAATTATTATATAAATAAATAGACAAATAACTGACCAAAGTAAGCAGTATATTAAATACTACACAATGTTTTTGCAGTTGTCGGTGCTTTCATCAGGTGATTAAAAAATCATAAAATCTTACAGAAGTATTATGTGGTATTTAATTTTACACTTACTTTTGTCTTGCTATTTGGATCCTTGTTAATCTAATAGTATACTTTAAACACAGACATTTTATTTGTATATAATTTCTACTACTCTAATCTATCTTCTAGTCTTCTAATAAATAAAGCAGAGTGTTTGTGTGTATGTTTGTTTGTATAGTTGTATGTTCATTATACAAATCTAAACCGGTGGAGTGAATTTCACCAAATTTCATACACGTGATCTTTGCAACCAGGAAACAAACCCTGTCGGGGTGAGACGTGTCTACCACCCCCAGAAGCAGGGGTGGAAATATTTAAACATGGTAAAACCGCCTATATTTTAGTCGGATAAATATTTTTAGGGGTCAAAGATATTGATAGTATTTCTACCAATGTTATTTGAATATAATTTTCATCCCCTACACGCTGAGAAAAGGGAACCCTTAGGGAAAATAACGCAAATACAACCGAGATTGGAGTCAAATCGAAGGTTCTTGATGCCACTGATTTTAGTTATGACATTCAATTTGGTATTTACTCCTCAGATGCAGGGGTAGCGGGGTTTAAATTTTGGAACATGTAAACACGGCAGTTATTTGCATTGAAGAACTATTTTTCCGGGTTAATTATATTGATTGTATTTCTACTAATGTTGTTTGTGTATAATTTCAACCCCTTTTGGCATGCGAGGGGAGCACCCTTAGGTGGGGGGATGGCGGGGTGTTTCATATCATTAACGCCAAATCAAACGAGATTCGAGTCAAATCGGGATTATGGATGTCGCTGAGACTATTTATAACAAACTGAGAAACACACGGGGGTGTGTGGGAATTGGTGGTAATGTGAGGGTGTGGGCGGGGAGAAGAAATTTTCAAACATGCTAACCGCTTGATTTTTGTGTCGAATCCATATAATTCGAGATCAATAGCATTCATAAAATTTCACTACATGTTATCTGTGTATAATTTCAACTTATTTTAGGCATGGGACTGGTCCACCCTTAATGGATGGGGTCGAGTGGTATTACATGAAATTACACAAACACATTCGAGATTGGACTTGAATCCGGGGTTATATTTATTCCTGCGATTAATTATGACATACATATTGAGTTAAACTCCCCCATGGGGGTTAAAATTTTCAAAATCTTAAGTAGTCGATATTTGCGTTGAATAAATATTTTTCTGTATCACTGAGATTTATAAAATTTCTCTACATATTCCATATATTTAATGTTAACCTCTTTCGGGATTTGGAGTGGAGCACCCTTAAGTTGAGTGGATTTCTATAAAAATAACACAAACACAATCAATATTGGACACGAATCCAGGGTTATGGTTGTGAGTGAGTTTAATTATGATATTCAAGTTGCCGTTTAAATCCTCCAAGCAGGGGTGGTTAAGGGTGGAAATTTTCAAACATGCTAACACGGCCGATATTTGAGTTGGATAAAAATTTTCGGGGTAAAAGTAATTAATAGTGTTTGTACCAATGAATATGAGTAAAATTTCAACCTTTTACGGAATGGGAAAGGAGCACCATAGGGGTGGGGGTGGGGGGCTGATAAAATAAAATAACTTGAATATAACCCAGACTGGAGTCAAACCTAAAGTTATGGATAACGCTGAATTTAATTATGCCATTCAACTAGCAATTAATGGTGGAAATTGTCAAACATGTTAATCTACCATTTTTTGAGACGATTAAATATTTTTCGGCATCAATGAGATTGATCAAATTCTACTACGTATTCTCTGAGTATAATTTCAACCCCTTTTGAGCTTAGCAGTAGAGAGCCCTTAAGGATGGGGGTGGATTAGTGCTACAATAAAATAATGTGATTATAACCGAGATTGGAGTCAAATCCAAGGTTATGGATGTCGCCAACTTTAAGAATGGCATTCAATTGGCGATTTAACCCTAGGGGCGAGGGTGGGCGGGGTTGATGGGGGTGGAATTTTTGTAACATGTTAAACAGTCGATATTTGCTTTAGATAATTAATTGTAGAGGTCAATATAATTGATAATATATCTACCGATGTTGTTTGAAAAAATTCAGCCCATTTCGGGAGGCACACTTATAGGAGTGTATGGAAACATTTAAACATGCTAAGATTTACGCAGATAACTATTTTTAGGGATCGAAGAGATACATAGTGTTTCAACCGATGTTATCAAAGTATAATTGCAACTCCTTAAAGCACAGGAAATGAGCACTCTTAGGGGTGGGGTGGACGGGCGTTACAAATAAATAACACGAATAAAACCGAGATTACAGACAAATCTGGGGTTCTGAATGTTGCTGAGTTTATTTATGACAATCTGTACTACAGCAACAATTTTCCCATTCTTACGGATACAGTCACAGTGATTTCTTGGAGGAGCTGTAGACTATCAGATGTGCCAAATTCCTGCGAAGGACAGCCTCATCAGTTATCCTACACCTACACTCTGGTCATCCTCCGAGAGAGCAACTTTGCTGCCAAGGACAGACCAGTCGTCCCGGGATCTAAAAACGATTTATAAATATCTTTACTCACTATTAACAGCTCTCCATTTCAAATTCCAGTATTTTCCAATGCAGAAAGTGGTATAAAAATATTTTAAAATGATTAATAGTAAGATATTCAAAATTATGTGGCCCGCAAGAGGAAAAGATCAAAATCTCATCAGGATAAAAACTTAATTAAACAGATAAGTTGAAATACTGAAGATGATACAGATTTTCATAAAAGCAGAGACTTGATAAAACCAAATTAATGGATAAGAAAGATAGCCAATACAGACAAAAAAGGGTAGTATAAAATTAATTATTTATAATATAATATATAAATTAATCATATAGAATTAAAAGGACTGCAATACTGATATGAATTAGTGACGACAGGCAGAAATAAAATACCCAACTGAAAAGCAAATAAAAGGGAATTATTTAATAATTTTGTTGTATGGAAGACGAGAAAGAACCAGTTCTTAAATAAATAAAAAATTACAGGCTCATGTCAGAGATGATTTACATTAAATCAAAGATCACACAGCAATTAATGTATAAAGAGATATTATGAAACTCAGCAATTGCTGTGATCCCTTATTGTTATGCTGAACCTTCTGTTTTTCTCATTGTCGTTACTCCCTTATTGTCTGCTGTCCCTTTGTCATTGCATTTTCATCGCTTTTGATTTTTGTCAACAGACACGTACAGTTGTGTCGCTCTAGGCTCTTCTTAGCACCTGACGAAAGGAACAAGGATCCCAGAAATGTTGTTGTGCGGTATTTATATTACCCGTTAATGTATGAATTGACTATCTTTCTTATTCATTATTACGTCAATCAGTCATAATTTTTTTTCATTTTATAATCAAATTAATATATAAATTAATGGAGAGAAACCAGTTTAGCTTAGAAGCAAAATTGTAATAGAAGTTTAATTAACAGCACAAAAACGTTTCTGTACATATTTGTAAAATCTTCAGGCTGTGTGAGCGGAAGAAAGGTTTGTTTTGATGTTTTCAACGTTTGCTCAGTCTGATTTTATTTTCATGTAAATGATCATTAAATATATCTGCTTGGTCACAGTGTAATTTATTTTGAATTTAAATATTGATACATTATGTGACATATTGGTATATTATGAGTGCTGAAATCTAATGTAACAATTTATACATTTAATAAATTTTTCACAGTTACGAACTAGGTTAAGATTTCTCGATACTGACGTTTCTGCTGGTCGTTGTTCTCTACCGCTGTGTGGCGCTGCGTCACGTGTGCGAGGTATATATAGTCGGACATGCTGCGACCTGATTGGCCGTTGAGGATCGTCTGACATTTACTACGCGACATGGAAAAACATGTGTCCTTGACGCTGTGGTCAGGCGATCCTCATCGGCCAATCAGGTCGCAGCATGTCCGACTATATATATATATATATATATACCTCGCACACGTGACGCAGCGCCACACAGGCTGAACACAGCGGTAGAGAACGACGACCATCAGTTACGTCAGCATCGAGAAATCTGAACCTGGTGCGTAATCGTGAAAAAATTAGTTAATAATTTACACCGGGAAAGCTGTCTTTCTTATAAAAATTATTTCCGTTGTGCGTTATTTAGGAAGTTAAATTTAGCAGTTTTTTTTATTTAAGATTCATATTTTTAAAATGAGAACAAGAAATGCACTTGAATATTGGGAACAGGGCGAAAATTGCATTAGACACCTACTTTTTTCTTTTCATATGACAGAAAGTAATTTAATTGTGTTTATGGGACTTTATATGAAAACTTATGGAACGAATAGAAAAATGTTTGACTATAATTTTACATTAGTAATTATTGTAAGTATAGTAATTATTGATTAAAAAATAATTACGGAATACAAAGAAGATGAATATGGGAACGCCAACATCATTCCGCTTAAAAAAAATTGATTTGCAGAAAAATAAATAAAATTAAATAAATAGTTTTTAATTTAAATAAAAATTAATTATTTAATTTCGAAAATTACTAAATAAGCAACACATTATTAATTTCATTTAGTGAATTTTCGAACAATGCAACCTGGCCGATAACAGATTTAGGGATAGAGGTCGAGTTGCATTACATAAAAATAACGAAAAAATCCGGGGGTTATGGATAAATGACATCTCGTGCAACGCCGGGCACCCAGCTAGTTATAAATAAACAACAGCCTTTTGAAGTCAGTAAAAAATATTTAATAGAAATTGCACTACATTTCATTGCTAATTTGCGACATCTACAGGCATGACATTTTACACTACAAAAGCAAACAAATTCAATAATTAAAATAAATTTTATGAAAGATTTGGCAGATAACAAATAATATAAATTTTGGTGGACTTATAAATTTTGATAGCTAGGGTTGTTCTCCGCTCACTGCTGTGACTGAAATACACAATTTAAACTAGGAACGACTAGTAAAACCTCAGTTACATTGTGGACTATGGTTTACAATAGAATTTTCAATAAAATTATAACACTATAAATAAAAGAGTTTCAAAAGCAAAGAGTCATAATTTTTTTCAAATTATTAGTGTCATTTTTTATATTGATAGCTGCTGTATATGATCTAATATATAACATTTTACTCATTAATCTTGAGAAGTAGTTCCTGTCTTCATCCAAAATTGATACATTATACCGATCTATTTTATGATTCTTCTAGTAAATATGTTTTGATACAACAATAATTTTGAATATTACTATTTATATAGTTTTTGTGGTCATTTAACTTAGTTTTTTAATGAGCGCTGAGTTTGACCTTTATATGTGGCTATACAATTAGTTTTGGAAATTACATTGTTAAGTACAATTTAGGAAATATCAGTTTATTTAGAAACCATGTTTTTTTAATTTATGTTTGCAAAGTTTATAGGTTGAGAATAAAATAGAAATTTTAAGTTGCTCTAAATTAAAGTAATACCTTTTTTTCACTTGTATTAATAATTTCCATTCTAATAATCTATTATAGGCAATAACTGTCAACAAACAGAATGACCTTTTTGAAGATCTTTATCGTTGCTACCATTCGTTGGCGATGTTGTATGTTCGACAATCAAATCCAAGCAAAGCTTTGATGCTTCTTAACTTAGCTCTGGAAGTAGCCGGTAGGCTTCCGGATAAAGCATTACTTAGTTGTGAATCATTAGTTTCAAAAGCAGAAGTAAGTCCTTATAGTATAGTTTATAATTTTCTTATATGATTTGATTCTGTGGTCCCAGATTTGTGAATCCTCCTCTTTTCAAAACAACAACTACCACCAAATAAGTGGCACAGCTACAGGCACACGGATGACCTCTCCTATGGCAATCTCTTTATGGGACAATGGTAACAGGAACACCTAAATTCCACTCCACTGAAACCTTAACTGAGTTATAGGTCATAGATGATATCTTCATACTATGGACCCAGGGGCCAGATGACATTTCCGCTTTTCTACTAAATACCAAATTCCCTGTTAAGTTCACCTTGAAACTGCTCCCCAACCAACATCGCCTTCCTTGATGTTAATATAGACCTCAGTTCTGGTGTAATCATCACATCAGTCCACATTAAACCCACCAACACCTTACAATACCTTCACTTCACCAGTTTTCATCCTGAACATGCCAAATGCTTCTGTCCATACAGCTTAACACTTAAGGGAGCTCACATTTACTCCACTTTAACTGTCTAATGACCTATACTAACTGGATCCTCAATGCTTTCATAATTATAATATACCCTAGAGACCTCCAGAACCCTTTAACCACAACCTACTTTCCTGGACTACAAAAGATCAACTCTATTCTCTGCCTCGTCTTCACTGTAATTATTTACAATTTCTTTTGAGCCCTTTTTTAAAGTGTGTCAAAAACTTTGGCAACTTTAAGTGCACTGGGAAAGATTCCTAATTTAAATGTCACATTAAAGGATTAGTAATATATTCTGCACTTAATTTAATAATGAAGTCTGGTATCCCATCTACATCACAAGAAGATTTGTTGTTCTTTAAGGATTTATTTATTTTTGCTACTTCTTTATGGGAAATTTTATGCAGGTACATATAAGAGATTTTTGCATTAGGCAATGTTACATTTAGATCAGGATTACTTTTATAATTTTTGGTTAGGTCTTTTATATTGGTAAATAACTAATTAAATTTGGTTACTATTACATTTGAATGAGTAAATTGTTACTTGATAGTTTCACATTTGTATGGTGTTGCCTAGTTGAATCAGCTTCAGACTTAATAACTTCCCATGTAGCTCTGTTTTGGTTTTCTGAGCTTTTTTTATAGTGATCATTGCTTAATATTTATGCCTGTCTGATTACTTTACTGTTCATTTTCATATGATTTAACATAATTTTTAAATTGTTCACTAACTTAAATGTTTTTGTAATAGGAATGTATAAATTGCTTCTTTTTATGGGTGTAATTATTCCTGGTTGTTTATTATTCTAGATTTAACCATTTTTTCTTCTAAGAGGAATGCTATATTAAAATAGTATATGAAGCATTCACGAAAAATATTTTATATATATATTCTTATAGCCAACTCAACTTGAATTCCAGATTCATTTTAGTCAAGGAGATTTTGAAGGTGCCAAGCAAGATTTAATCAAAGCATATAAATTAAAAAGTCCAAATAAAGAAGAACAGGATAACATAGAAAGGCAGTTAAAAACAGGTTAGTTACTAATTCTATTTGAAGAATGAAGATCAGATGTAATTTTTTTCATTTTAATTCTATTTGAGTTTATTATCTGAGTGAATGGGAATTATCTTATAGAAATTTAATATGAACAAATTGTTTCTAATAAAATGTAACAGTTCAGTAATGACTTCAATATTCTTGTTCATAAACAATGCTGAAACTTTGTGGCAAATTGATGATACTACTGGTTTATTTTCCAAGATTTCATATATATATATATATATATTACAATTACAGTTGGAAACCTCTGATCATTAATATAACAATTATTGTCAACAATGCAACATAATTTTTTATTTTAAATTTTGAAAGGACTGTTCTGTCAACCAACACTTTATAAGGAATTCTTTTATCAGATTTAATTGTTTTTTTCAGCTGTAGCTTTGTGCAAAACAGAAGCAAAACTGTGCACAGTTCTGGACAATGACTTTGCCACAAAGAAAAAATTATATGAAATTATGGGTGATGGTTCTGTTGCAGTAAAGAATTTTGATAGGGCTTTAATTTATTATCACAAAATGTTAGAGGTAAAGTAATTTGAAATGCCTTATCCAGTTATATGCATTGCTACGTAATGATAATAAATTTACTTTTTTTATTTCAGTGTGCAGAAGCAATGGGAGATACTGGTCCAAATTTAGCTGCAATATATGTATCACTTTCACAGACTTATAAGGATCAGTGTCAATTAAGTAAAGCTCTTGAATATTGTGAGAAAGAGTTACAAATTTGGGAAACAAATCCTGCTGAGGTGTGTGCAAACTATTTTTTTAAAATAATATAAGGTGTTCTTTACAATTATTCTTTCTTATTCAGCACTGTTATGATTCCATATCCCTTATTCATAAAATTTCAAATGTGTAACTGTATGATGTATACTTTAATAATTTATTAGAAAAAAATAATTCAATCTTTCTTTTGTTTAAAAAGTACATTTCGTACATTGGATAAGGTTTTGCAATAAATTATGTCCAATTTATACACAATTGTTTTTTAAAACTTCTACTTTCATTTCTTTTATTTTTGTAGTGTACAACTCTTACAGTTATCTATATATAGTTACGTTTTTCACTGTTTGTTCAAGTCTTTTCTCTAATACTTATTATTAAATGAATATTTTATTTATGACATTTTATTTCATTTAATATAACAATATAAAAATACTTGCATCAGTTTATAAGGATTCTAATCTCATAAACTAAAATGTTATCTTCATTGATATAATTAATTTAAATCTTTAAATCCTAAAGTTTTAAGTTTAATGGTTAGACCTACTCTGTTAATACATAACAGTTATTTATTATTATTATTTTGTATGAATAAATGGTATCACAAACATATTCTGGTTTATTCATAAATGAAAATGAAATCTTTACTTCTTATAATCTAAGTTAAAAGGTTTTTTTCTTAGTAATATTTGCCTATATTCTTGGTGTATTTTCATTCAATTGAATTATGAATGTCTGGTCATTGTTTCAGGCATGCAGAACAACATTGTCTATAGCTCAAATAATGGAGCAGCAAGAGGCAAGCTATTCTGAATTAGAACTTATTTATAATAAAGCATGTAAATTAGCAACGGCTGCTAATAATAAAAAGTTAGAAGCATCTGCACTTAGGTGTCTTTTTGAAGCTCAAAAGGCTAAAGGAAGGGAATATCTTGCAGGTAATTTCATTGGACTATATCAAGACTTATGTATACTTTCTGGGAAAAGAAATCTCATTCACATTTGTGCCTCACTAGTTGATAAGTCCTAAAACTATGTTTCTGTGCACACATTTTTTAATTCTACTTACCAATTACAAATATTTTCGTTTTATTAACATTTCACAGAATATCAACTATAATCATCTGTTCATGTTAATCTCCATTCTCCTTCCCTATAAATTATATCTGATAGACCTACAAACTCAATAAAACTTTTTATTTTACACTGTGAACTATGAAGTTTTATTGTTTGATGTGTATTTTTTTTTAAAATTATGCTACACTCTTAGTCTAAAATTTTGCTTTGTATTCGTGGATTTCACACAGTCTGTGTGTGATGGATGAAGTAAATAGTGAAATGTAAAGATGTAGCATAGGATAGTTATACAACCACTTCAAATTAAAATCAAATTTAAAGTATGTAATTGTAAATCTTATTGAACATTTAAATCATCCTCATTCTTTCTCATTAGTTGACATTATATGATATGGGGATTAATAGTTTATTATATTTTTGAAATGTTGTTGATTAGGGTTTACATTGTTTATATGAAAAATTCTTCATTCTAACCAATGTTCCAAATATTTCCACACCAAATTTCAAGACTATTTGATACTGATACAATATGTTTGTAACATTTTCATTTCTAATCCTTCCTAATTGCATATAAATATTTATTTTGAGATTTTGCTTCAAATGTATGTAAACTATAAAATATTGTTTCAATTGTTTATTTATACTCTTCTTTCAATTTCATCTGTTTATTGTTCTTTTTATTGATTTTATCTATTCATTATTTTTACTATTACAGTTATAAACAGACTTCAATAAGAATCATTCTCTTATTAAGTACAATAAAAAATAAATTTGTTATATATATTTGTAAGTTAATAATTATAAATGTCTACTAATTTCTTTTATCTTTTGCAGAACAAACTAAGTCTTTATTAGAAGCAAAAGGTCTTTACAAGGATGATGAAAGCAGTTCGAATTCAGAAGATGATATGGAAACACCAGACATTGGAGATGACATTTGCCTAGAAATGTTGTCAGGTAATAATAGTGTATATTTTGTAGACTACATATAATTTATTGTAATGTAACTGTTATTTTCATATGATGAAGAGCTTGCTAACAAATTTCGCAAACAGTTTATGCTTCTTTGTTCATTGAAAACCACTAAAATTCAAAATATGGCTAAAAATTATATGAAAATAATTTAACAAAAAAATGAATTATTTGAAATTAGAATACTTTAGTTAAATTGCTTTATATCCTTTTAAAACTTTATACAAACAATAACTCCAAAATTCACAAGTTTAATAATCAACACAGTACTACAGATATTTCACTCTCTGCCTTTGCAAATTAATGTGGTTTTTCCAGCTGTGTACAATGTATCAGAGAGCGGAGGGTCATTTGTTTCTGTTGCTCTGAAGATCACAATAACAGTGGAAAATCTGTAATCAGCTGATTAGCTCCTACGAATTGGCTCACTTTGTAAGATGTTATACATTTTGTCATCTTAATCACTCAATGTATAGACACAGAGTATGTCATATTCACTTTGCATTAAAACAAAAACATTCTCATTTCTGACATTTTACGCCGTACCTTAATTGCACAATCAGAAAGAAACATTTCAATGTGTTCATTTCTGATTTGAAGTGGTTCCATGGAATCATGGCAGCATACCAATACTATACTTATATCACTTCTGGGCATGACAATTCAATCAGTAATGTGTGTGTGTGTGTTTTACAAATGTAATACGCAGAAATAAATAATTTTAACATATTTATAATATTATAAAAGTGATTGTTTTTGCAATTAAAATAAACTTTTAAAACATTTGTCAACAATAATCGTGATATTTATAAATTAATTAATCTTTACCAGTTTTAAGTATATATCATAGTATAGAGGTGATGTTTTATGTGGATATGGAAGTATTACTTTTATATGAAAATGTCTACACAATTACATTTGACTGATTCTATGTGTACTGCTACTATATATATATATATATATAGTAGCAGTATATATATATTAATTGTAATAGTGAGAATGTGACATTGTCAAAAATATTGGTATGGAAAGGATAGAGAGATAGGTTGTGGCTTACCTGAAAGTGAAGTGCGGTGTCGCCATGTGGAACTGAAGGTTGTTCTTCAAATTTTCGGAGGCTCTCAGCCTCCTTCTTCAGGAAGGAGTGTTACACCATTCCGTGCACCAGCATATATATATATATATATATACACATACATACACACACACACACACAAACAATATTAGGAGAATCCATTAAGGAATAGAAACTAATTTGGATAGTGAGGAGGGATAGAAATAAATAGGAGGATTACACTTTATGCGAATTCATATGCTCAGTCATAGAATCACGCACATAGAAAAGCATATGTCCAAAGCAGGGAGAAAGGAAGAAGAAGGAAAGACTGAAAATATTTGACCCAGGCAGGACTTGAACCTGCATGATCCGTTCAGTACACAGACACCTTAACCATCTTAGCGGACCAGGCAAATATAGACAGTCTTATTATGGATAAATAGGTATTTTTAGAAGAGAAATGCATAGAGTAGAGGGAATGAAGTATTCGGAGCATCCATTAGGGAATAAATGCAATATTAAGAGAACCCATTAAGGAATAGGAACTAATTTGGTGACGAAGTCACATTCAAGCTTCAATAGTGAGGAGGGATAGAAATAACCAAATTAGTTTCGGCTGGTGCACAGAATGGTGTAACACTCCTAGCTGAAGAAGGAGGCTAAGAGCCTCCAAAAATTTGAAGAAAACAACCTTCAGTTCCTTATGGCGACACTGCACTTCACTTTCAGGTGAGCCACAACCTATCTCTCTTTCCTTTCCATACCAATATTGCAATTATTTTTTTGACAATGCCATATCTGTACTAATATTATATATATAGAACACATTTAGATAGGAAAGAGACAGTGAAGTTGACTTACCTTAAATGGGCAGTTGCGCTGAAGAGTGAAAATATTTCAAATTTTCAAGGGCTTGAGTCCCCTTCATCAGGAAGGAAGGTCTGAACTGTGTGTTGGCTGGTCATTAATTGACAAATTCAAACTAAGGTTCACTAACCGTTAGACATCTACAATTGACACCCCAACAAAACCAACGATTCTCTGCCTCCCTCTCAATAAAACAGCATAACAATGGAAAAATAAAATAAAATTGCATACAATTTTTTAGACTTATTATAACTGAAAATCTTTACACACACTGCTTTCTTGTTTGTAGAGTTATCTGCATCAGATTCTGAGGAATTTGACAGACTTCGACCTAACAGAAAAAGAAGACGTGGTTTGAAAGTTCGCAGAAATGAGAAAGGTGAAACACAGCTTCATACCGCATGCATTTCAGGAAATACTGCTTTAGTGAAGAGATTACTTGACCAGGTGTTTATCTTATTCATTAAAAAGGATTAACTGGAAGTAGTGATTTTTTAATAGTTTTGTATTCCATTTTCATTATTGTTTTCTATTTCCCTTTCTCCTCTTCCTTCTTTCTTTCTTCCTTACCTTCCCCTCTGCTCTCTCATTTTCTCATCTTATCTCTCTCGAACAGACAGTAAAAAAATAGAAAGTAAAGGAAGAAAGAGGGAACACGTACAAACACACAACATTCAGCTGGCAGGAGCAAAAATATTCTGATGAAGAAGGCAAGTGCCTCTAAAAAATTGAACTGTGTCCTGACCAATATGGCAACATCAGCCTTCTCTTACCTCTCTATATCAATTACATATAAGCAACTTAGAGTGATGTGACGGGAAATATGACTTACCTGAAATTGAGGACCAGTTTCACCATGTAGGACAGGAGTGAATGCTTCAAATTTTTGGTGGTGCTAGCCTGCTTCAGAAGAAATATGGTCTGCACTGCAGTGTGTGATGCCAGCTGGAATTTGTTTATGATATTGTGGAAATAATGAAGGAAATTGTTGGCATCGTGTATGAAAGAAGACCATTTCACATATTTAAGGTTCATTCATCCCTCAGTGGGAGAAGAGCTGTGACACTATGTTTATGGTCCATTATGTTTAAGTAAAAGACGTTTCTAAATTTGGGTTTTTGTTTGAAGGGTCCAGTACAGGTATAAAAATTTGAAGGGGTTTGTGTGCCAACACATTTAAAAATATTGGAGGTGTTAGATTAGCTGGGATGTCAATAAGGACAATATTGCAATTATTTGTATTCTCAGCTGATGAAGACTCTCTGCTATATACTCTCCAGGTCAATGATTACAGTCAGGAAAATGACAATTTGAGTCGTTTTCTTTACCCAATTGCTATGTTCAGACCTACAAGTTCAAAATTTCAACTTGTGCTTCAAACTGTTTCTTCGTCAACCCTTAGCCACCAGTTCTTCAGATCTCGAAGTTCACGACTCTCCTATAGTCCCAATAGAGCCCAGACTCAATCTCCTCTAACTAATTCCTATTTTCCTTGAAATTTTATTTGGATGCAGTTTTGAATTGGAAAAGTACTGTAAAATAATTGTCAGAGTAAGCCCTCTTAATGTTATTACATTTTTTAAAAGAGAAATGTCACCGTGCCATATTTTCATTTGTTTTATATTCTTATTTATTTTTACAGGGACATCCAGTTAATGTTAGAGATCATTGTGGCTGGCTACCTCTTCATGAAGCATGCAATCTAGGTTTTCCTGAAATAGTTTTACTTTTGCTAGACAAAGGTGCGTCAATTGATGATCGAGGAGGTTCTCTGTGTGGAGGTGTAACACCTTTGCATGATGCTGCATCATGTGGCAACCTGGAAGTTATGAAAATTCTTTTAGAACGTGGGGCTTCTGTTATTGCGCTTACTAATGAGGTATCATAACATTTGTTTACCATAAGTTTCAAACATACAGCATTATTTCTCTTTTTATTCATTGTCCACTTAATCTTTTAGGGTAAAACCCCATTGGAATGTCTTATGGAATGGTATTCAAGAACTGAAGGGCTTGACCATACTCAGAAAACTTTGTTTGAATCTGTGTCAGATTATTTGAAGAAAGCTCTTGAAAAAGGTAGTTTTCAGATATGTTTATATACAAATAAACTGATTTCTAATCCAGTTGATTAAAACAAAATATTAAGGTTTGAAATTTTCAGCAGATACTTCTACTTAATATTTTTAAAGAATGAGATTCACACTATACATACTAAATGTCATTTTGAAATATTTTATATTTATGAAATTTATACTAAAATGTTAGCTGAATTGTCCATATTCATTACATATTTTTATGATTTTCTGCCACAATTTTGTTGTTTTCTAAAGGAACAGTTAAAAAGTTAAAATGGATAAATAAAACTATTGCAACAAAGATAGAATTATGGTCATTTTAGAGGGATCATATTATTGTTGTACAGTTAATGTGTGTTAATGATACCTAACAGATTTTTGGTTTAGTGGCATTCTCAAGTTTAACTTAAATTAGTACACATGCTAGTCATTTTTAATTATTTTCTCATGTAGCTGGTTATAAAGCTCAAGAACTTCCACAAATTAAAAATATAGTAGTGAAACCTAGTTCATCCAACCAAGTACAGAGTGTGAAGTACAAGAATACAGTAAAAAAGGCAAAAGTACCAACAAGAAATATGCGAAGTATGGATGATGTTTCATTTGGAAATAATGACAACAGATGGAGGCTTGCAAGTCCAGATAATAGTGATGATGGTAGTTCAGACATAGTGTCATCATCTGTTGATGTGAAAAGTTCAAATCAAAAGCGACAATATATTCTAAAGTCAAGTAGTGAAAACAGTGAAGATGATGACTATGGAGTAGCAGAAATAACCTCATCGTGTTTTAATGGCTCTGATGATGAGACTGGTCAAATGGCCAGAGAAGAATATCAGCGAGTCATATCTGGATTACGCAGTCGAAATTTCTCAGATGCTTCTTTTCAGGTATATTCACAAAGTATTATGTTTTATCACAATTTTTAAACTCAGCAGGTCATTGAAAAAAGAAAAATGTTTGTATTGTCAGACATGCATACCTTTTACATTAAGTAAAAAATTTCAAATTAATTTTTACTTTAATAATGACACAATTAGATAATGAAGTAGGCAACAAATCATCCAACTAATGACACTAATTTCTGCAAACCTTGTTGCTTTTGTCAAGTGTTAAAAATGTAATTTATTTAAGAATGACATACTAAAAAACATAGATTCTGAGTATGTCACCTGGTTTGTGCTGCATGCCAGTCTTGAAGTTCTTATGATTTTTTTATACCTGATGAAAGCAGCAAAGAATGCAGGAATGTGTGGCATTTATTTTATCACTTAGTTTTGTCTGTTTGCTGGCTACTTCATTATTCATTAATCAACTTGTGATTATTAATGTTAAAATTAATTTGATAATATTTCACTTTTAGTATATATAAAGTGTGTATGACTGACCACAATGTACATGCTCTTTTTAAATGTTAATTTCCTTGTCATTTTGGATTTAAAGTTTTCTTGTATAAATTTTTAAAAGCAATTGATTTTGATAAGTTTATTTATTTGTACACAATATTGAAATAGATACATTCTTATTCTTTCATTATTCCCATCATTCACCGTTTTACCTGATTTAACATCACACGGAAACAAGTATATAAAGCAGATAGTATTAGCTTAGATAGGCAAAATTATTGAGAATCTATTTTTAAAAAATAATATCACATTCATTATGTTATGCTATAGACACTGGGAAGATTTCACAAACCAAGAAGACATGAAGGGTTATTAATGTCTGAGGAAGTGGGTGATGATTGGTTAGAAGATGATCTGGCTCTTGATCAAAGACAAAATAAACGGAAGAAAACATCTGAAAAGTAAGTTTCTTAATTTTGTCCTGCATTGCATAGTCAATTTTTATTATGGAAAATTTGTATTTATAATACACACGGTAAATTAGTCTATTTACAAACATTGCTTGTTTCAAATATTGTTTGTTTCACATACAGATAGTTTAAATGGCAACTAAAATTAGAATCCTATTTACCCACTAAAGTTAACAGAAATTTTTTAATAGGAACTGTTCTCAATTAATACTTAATTTTTGTGATAGTTTTTCTGCATTAGTCATTATGCTTATGGAAATTATTTTCTGCATGGAAATGCATTTTTAATTAGGTCTACCCAATTTACTTCTGATGGAAAATGTATTTCTTTAAATATATACAATTCAACAAAATTTTGTCTGTAACCACTTTTTAAACCAATTTTAAAGTAACTAAGAGTAAAACAACAAAACACATTTTCAGTTCATCTTTTATTGGATCATCTCTGAGAACAAAGACAAGTGATAAAAAGCTCCCAAAAATTATTCCTGAAACAAGTGTGTCATCAGAGTCGCAGAACTTCACAGAGGCCAATGCAGTAGATGATGTATTGGATGATTATGGTATTGGAGACATAATTTCACAATCTTTGCCCAAAAGGAAGGTATCAGAGTAAGTATGGCATTTGTAATTAAGAAATATATATTTATGAAAATGAATTATACTAATAATAAATAGTGTAGTAAATTATAAATTAGTATATAATTTGATAGATTCAAATTTTTACAAATTCTTATTTGTTGTACTATAGAATTAAAATAAAAATATTTGCATTACTCTCATTTTTATTGGCACAAACTTGGGATCAATATTTCAATGTTTTTAGATTGGCAGTTAAGGCTGTTCACTTGGGGGAGCCTGCTTCATTTCAAAGCATGATTAATAATGAACAAGCGAGCACTATTGTACCACTCGTGACAGCTCCTTCACAGTCTCAGCTGTCAAGAGCAGTCCGAGTTCGTGTAGAGGATCGAAAACTTTTAGTTCCTATTCCTACAGAAAATGCTTCATTAACCATTGGATGGTTAGCAAATGAAACAGCTAGACGATATTACAAGTAAGTTCAATATTGTCATAATTTTCTTATAAATTTGGTTATTCATTGAAGTATTACTGAAATGTAATACTTTTATATTCCCTATACATATGTGATTTATGAATGCAAATTGGCATCTGAACAATGATTTTACCATTTAGAATCTACAAATGTACTAAGTGTTATGGTCATTTCTGCTCAAGTACTTTTCTATGTATGCATTCATGCTATTGTGTTGTTTCTCTGTAGCCTAGAAGGTTTGCGTCCTTCACTGAATCTACTGACTAATGATGGAGCATTATTGGCTGAGGATGACCCTCTGTCTCTATTGGGTACAAGTGAAGAAATTGTTGCATCTGTTATTTCGTGGAACCTTCCTCCTTTAATTGACAGATACATTGAAGCAGCCTCAATTATGAACAAAGGTACCACTGTACATTACTCCTATTGGCTAATCTTCAATTTTTTGTTTTCTGTCACAACAGTTCAGTATGTTGACCTAGCTGGATACCTATCTTGGGAAGAAAATATTGTGCACAGATCTTAAAGTTAATTTTAGGATTTTGGCACAAAGAAATTGTGCATCTGAAAGGTTTCGAAAATTAATTAATAAGAAATAGAGAAAACTTAAGATGAGGGTTTTAATGGTTCAGGAGCTCTACACAGTCTTCTCCCACTTAAGTACAACTCACAGAACGTTCTTACAACCATATAATACTGTCAAAAAAAATCATCCTTTTTTGGGATGTTGTTCTACTCACGTATCACAATGGCTTGAATAATGTTTATGTCGTCAAAATGTTGACCCTTCATGTGAATTTTTTTTTGGCAGGAGTAAAATTTAGTCACTTGGCGCAAAAGTCTTGAAACTTTTCAGATGCACAGTGCATGGTGTATGTTATTGATATGATCCATTTTGGGTCTCAAAATACTTTTTGTCACTGGTTGGCTCTATCTTAAAGATTATCGAACTGATATATTGTCTTGTTCTATCTTGTTATCCAAGGCTTTGTTAACCTACCAATGTGAAGCCACAATGGTAAGCTGTTTCTTATCAGCACAAATTAGATAATTAGTGTTTCCAATTAATTTAACAAATATTTACTTCTGTCATTAGTTAGACAAAGAGAAATATTTGGATTAAATATAAAGTAAGCAGAATGAATATTGTGCTAGCAGAATCCTTAAAATTCTGAAACAACTTATTACTAATTTGAAAAATGTTAAATTATTAATTGGTTCATGACAAAAGATAATTGTTTTGCCATTTTATTTCTATAGTATTATCTTCAGCAATAATGTTATTTAAGTTTTTATTTCAGCTGTTGACAAGCATTTACATAATCTTCTTGAAATTTGCCAAGCAACACAAAATTTACAGCTTCGAGACCTTTCTCTTAATGATTCTATCTTAGCTCCAATATTTCGAGCTCTACGCTACCAAAATACTTTGCAGGCTATTTGTCTAACAGGGAATTTGCTCGGTGATGAAGGTCTTAAAGTAAGTATAATTTATTTATATATTTAACTAATTATATGTAACTTATTGTTTTTAAAGTTTTCTTTTATTTAAAACATGTGTTCTTGCTTAGAGTATAATTTTAATTTTCTGTAATGTGTAAGCTAAATTGCTAAATCTCATCAAAATCTAGATGTAGCCATCCATTTGTAATTGTTTTACATATTTGTTATCATTTAGTTAATTTTAAGGAATATTTCACATTAATTTGACAGTGGAGAGAAATTATTTTTGTTTCATAGAAAAATTACCAGCAGAAATAATTATGTATTTGTTTCTATATTTTAACCCCTTGCATGAGGGCTCCGTAGCTTGTAGATACATTTTAAATGGCTCTGCTCCGGAGCCCTCGAGTGCAAAGGGTTAAAATATAAGGGTAGTTATGTGTTATTTTGTAATTTTTGAAATATATTTTCCAGAGAAGTTATATATTTATTTAAATGGTTACAGTTACTGTGTGCAAGCTTACCTACAATGCCACAACTAAAAGAATTGGATATAAGTGGTAACAACATCTCTGCTTTTGGCCTGACCCATTTCAACTCATTATTCTCAGCAACATGTTCACCAACACTCCAGGTATTGAATAACAGATAAATATACATGATTTAATTTTTTATATATTTTTAATTGTCAGATGTACTATGTGCTAATTTTAAAAAATAATTTTCTTTGATTAGTATAATAATATGTATGTAAATGTATGTCACATTCATATTAATCAAACTCAAGAAAGATAATTTAGTTCTATCCTTTTGTCAGTAACCATATTTCCAATCTGTAGAGAACAATACTAGTGAATATTAATAGATAAAATCAAATTTAGTTCGTATTAATAGATAAAACAACATTGACAGTAGTAAAAGTAAAAACAAGTTAGTGTGTTAGTAAAATTTCCTGGAAACTATTTGATGCAAATTGAATCTTTATGTTTTTTGTATTTATATAAATTTGATACTTTTGGGCAAATTGTTTAATGTTTATTAGTGCTGAGCCTTTATTAGGTTTAATTCAATTTTTTATTCGCAGAGACAGTTTGTGCAAACTACAATTGATTTATTATCCAAACCCATGAATTACTGAAATCTGTTTGTTCTTACCATAATTTAGTTCTTGAGTATATATATCTTCTTCTTATATTATCTATGCTTTGTATTGATATATTTTTAATTTAAAAATATGTAGGTCTTGCAAGCTTTGGACTTAAGTTTTAATCCTTTGGGCAATGAAGCAATTGGAAATTTACAGACTATTTTTTCATCTTTAATATCTTTACATAAACTTAAATTAAGCACTTGTGACTTCACATCACAAGTATTCAAATCAACTGGACAATCTAATAGACATTGTTGTAAGTATAAAGTAGATAATCATTTTTAGGTAGATAGTGATTTTTGTTAGCATTTGTTTTCTAAATGCTCTGTTTCAAATTTAATTTAAGTTTCTGAAACATAAGTGGTATTTTAAATTAATTTGATGTAACTATCCCAGTTTTATGTACAATGATTACTGGGTGATAAAAGTTGAGTAATTGTTAATGAGTCGTGTAATATTAGACACACAAATTTGTTATATTGTTTTGATTGTATTGAATTCTTAAAGTGTAATAATATATAACTATATATATCAAGAACAGATTATAGAATATAATTCATCAAGATTCTAATATTTTTATGTGCTCATTTAAGATTAATTATTTATTTTCCCTGACAAATATGCGAATTATTTTTTAGGTTGTTGTAACTTCATGTCTAAAGCTGTGCTGAAAATTAAATTAATAATGTTGATACACACCTCAAAAAGATACATGTTTGTTTTATTATAAGTCTTCCTTCTGGCATTTCATTAAAATATTACATTTTAATTTTAAATGGATTTCTTTATTTAATAAAAAAATTCTAATTAAATAACTATAATTACAATCTCAAAATTCCTCCACTTATAATTACAGTTTTCTCAGACTGACTAGGTTCATTCAAGTTATTCAATTTGTTTAAATGAATTGCTGATAATAATTCATGTTTTTCTCACTCATAAATTATTTGAAAAACTTTTATCTTGATTTTTTATTTCTTTTGTCTTGCAAATTTGTTTATATTTTTAACAAATTTAATGTTTTTTACTGTTATAGTGAATTCTGTTGTAGAATTAGATGTAAGTTTCAACTTACTTGACCGTGAAGGCATTGCCTGGTTTCTAAACCAGCTGAGTATGAACAGAATTGAAAAACTAAATCTTGCTCATACACAATCAAATTGTGCTGATGGTCGTAGTTTTGTTACTCGAGAGTTGGCTTTGTTTCTTAACCATGAACAGCCAGAAGTCCTTAAAGAATTGGATCTGTCAGGATGTTATGTCCATGACGCAGATATCTGGGAGCTGATCAGGTAATGTATTTGTATGTAAAAGACAAAAGTGTGCCAGAAGTGTAGTTGCTGTGTGTGCTTGTTCAGCTTTTTCTGATTCTAAACAAAAATATTTATGTCTGTTGAAAATAATAGTGTTGAAATGACCTTTATAACGGAAAACTTAGAAAAGAACTTAAACTAAGTAAATTTGAATTTAAAACTGCCAGATGTTTCAACACAGATTAGCATGACAAAAAGAATTTTAAATATTAGGATTGAAGAACACAAATCTAATTTCAAACTGTCATCTTGTAAACATCGTCCATTCACCAAACATTGTCTAAAATTTAATCACAGTTTCCATTTTGACTCTTCTATTTTAGGCAGAGAACCCTATTATTGAAAAAGATAATTTATGAAATGCTGCATATTAAAAATCATACAAATACTGTTATTATACTGTCAATAAGTTGAATGTTGTTGTTTTTTGTTTATTTTTATTTAGTTATTTGGATCTTCATTTTTATCTTTGATTTTAGCTTGTTCAACTACATTCACTGTTACACAAAGGTACTAATCCAAGTCAAAACGTCTGGCAGTTTTAAATTCAAATTTACTTAGTTTAAGTTCTGTTCTTTTTTTAAGTTTGTCTGTGATAAAGATTGTTTTAACATTATTATTTCTCTTGGACTTACTTCACTCTTACTTCATATATGTGAAATTGTTATGTTAGTGCTTTAGGCTGAAATAATTATATATAGAGATATTTATTTTGAGCTAATGGAAGCTTCTAATATAGATGACATCTTTATAAATTAAATCTTCAAATAAAATATAAAATGCATTATAAATTTAGAATCATGTAGAGTAAAAAATAATGAAGAATTCCATGCTTAAATGTTCCTGTTCCTTGAAAATAAAATAAGTTTACTTTATAAACTGTTTTTTACCTTCACATGTGTGAGACTCAAGAAAATGTTTTATCTAATAATAATATTTATATAAATCTTGAAATGTTTTATATTTTTTATTCAACTTGTTGACAGCTCCATTCAGAAAATTGGTTCCATAGGATGTCTCAATTTGAGAAATAATCCTGCTCTAAGCTCAATATCTTTGAGGCGGTTGTTACAGATCAAAGTAGAAGTATTGGATCTGTCAGGATGTTATAACATTCTCCAGCATATTGGAGACGCCTCAATAACTGATTGGTTGGCACAAGAAAAGTATTTACGGAAATTATTCTTGTCTTCCTCTGTGAGGATCATCTCAGACACACTTTGTGAGGAAAAGCATGGCCCAGGTGGTCAGTTGCTTCTTTCATTCCTATAATGATAAAACTTACACTGTCAAAACAAACAAGATAGTAGATTTTGAAGAAAAAAATGCTTGTAAATATACATCTGAAAATAAAGTATTTATGAATTTTCTTAATATAATTTATTTAAATATGCTTGTTAAGTGTACTACAACCTAAAACAGAATGTTAATTAATCTAATTTTATCTTAGTTACAATAGTTTTGAGCAAATTTCAGTAATTTTTAAAAATTAATATATGGCATTATTGTATCAACAATAAACAACATTATCTAGAGGGGAACTACTCATATTGTAATGTGGACAAAATAATTATTTGCGGGTATATAAACTTAAACTTTCTGACTTGTAAGCCTGCAGTGGGCCAGTATGGTAAGTTAAAGTGTGTCTAAATATAAAATTCACTGGAGGTTTTAATTGTACTATTGCTATGAAAACTGATGTATTGGTTAAAACCAAGCACTGAGTGATGAAGTTTCCTTATAGAAGAATCTAAGGAAACATTACTTAAGTGATACAGGATATCTACTCAATCCAATATGTACTAATCATTCAAGAGTATGAGTATTGGTTTTTTAAAAGAATATTCAGAGGTAATATGACCCTACCTCCCCCCAAAAAAACTCCTTTCTTTGAATTTCTGAAGAAATATATAGAAATGCCTCCTAAGATTTATCCTCATCACAATTGATTGTCTAAAGTTTTTTTATAAGTTCCACTTCTTCAGATATCATCATTCAAGGATAAATATTTTTAGAATGTATTACTTTTCAAATATATAAAAAAGATGGATTTTATGTTATGTATCATTCTTCTACCATTACTGTGAATTCCTGTCATATTTCTTAAACCTATATGTCTGTCAGCAGAGTTGCACATAGATTTTGTAGGTCCCCAAATTTTTGCTGCCAATTTTATTTATAGAATAAAAATTTCTGAAAATTGAATAAAGTTTCTAAATAAGTGAACAGTAAATTTATGCCTCATATCAAGGAATGGATTAATTTTGATTAAAAAGATGCAAATATTTTTTTAAAAAAAACTGGCATAATTGTGGCTAGGCATACTGAAATATAAAAACATTAAATGAGAAATCTTTGCAGTGTATCTCATCATCTAAATTTAAAAAACGCTGGTTGAAACTGACTGTTGAACACTGGGATAGCAGTAGATTAAAATAATTATGTTGATAGTTTAGTTTATTTAACTTTACATTGTTTAAAAAAAATTTGGAATAGTGTGCTGTTTATTTTTTTAAAAAAATATGTTTATTAACAGCTGAGGTCATTAGCGGCATTTTATCTTTGTCACGGAATTGATTGACAGGAGTTTTCATTAATGATAATGGAGAAAAATGCACAATATCCATGCCCTCGCCGGGTTTTGAACCCAGGATCTCTACACTACAGGAAGCCGCCATACTGTTTATTCTAACAGTTCGGCGGGAATTTCAAAGTTGAGCATAATTATTATAGAACAAAGAAAGATTTAAAAACTTAACTAGTTTTCTCTCCATATTACAATCGCTACGATTTATGACTGAATTATGAGTATGCTAATTGCATAATATGAACGACTATAACTTCATGCCAGCATCTAGTTGGCAATCAATCGATAGTAAACTGCGATACTAAAGCCTGTTACGTGAATCTGAGGCGGTTAAAATTATAATACCAGAATGAGTAGTGTATTTTTGTTTGTTAAAAGCCTCTTAAGTAACCAATACCACAACTAGGTCTATGTTATGCGATGAGCGGTCAGTGACTAAATCTGGCGGACACACTACTTTCACTATTTTTAGATGTAAACGTATTTAGTGTGTCCTTGATTCTTTATAAGATTTTTTAACATTTAAAGTTAGCTATTGCTGCCCTTTTTTTTTCCGGCGCCACCACGCCATGGTCACTCGTGTTCCAAACTGTGCCTGAAAAATTACCCGAGAAAAAATTGTGTAAGGCCGTAGCATATTTCTCAAATTACTTTAGTATGTTTTGAGAGAAAGAATACCCATTACGTTAATTGAAATGTAATCCGCATTATTGCAAATGAGAGGTCTCTCCATATGAGGAAGTATGCATTTTTTCGTAACTGTCCAGGTCATTACGAAATAATTTTTTAAGTTGTAAATGCTTTTATCGAACATATGTGAACTAGACTTTATCAATAATGATAAGTGAGACGGGTTATCTTATCTGAAAAGTAATTTCTCTTCAGCTAATCCTAAAGTCCACAAACTCCGGGATACTACCACCGACGCGACGAGACATGTGGCTCCTGGTGTCCGTTCTGTTCTTTTGTTTCGTGATTCTCGTGTACAGAGAAAGGGACCCACCTCCGATATTTGGAGTTTACAGACAAAGGGGGTCATTTTATCAACTAAAATACGCTCTGTTTTATTTATTATTCCGCACGAGGAGAGTAAGTAAAAACACTAAATTGTTTTATTATATTAAATCTAGATTCAAACGTGTTCCCTTGCAGCGAAATTGAATAAAATTTGTTTTCCACGGAAGGTTAAAATATTTACGCCTCTTAAATGTAATTTCATGTCAGATATAAATGTGGTATTTAATTTAGGACTGTTATTTGGTTATTTATTTATGTAACCAGTATACTTGTACCCCGTAATTTCAATCAAATATTGGGTATAATTTTATTGTTTACACGTACAATTATAAGTTTTTTAAAATCAATTCAGAGATGTTTGACTGATGGAAAATCACGAATTAAATAGCTTGTTTTATCCGAGGACAAAACAGACGAAGAATCGGTCGTAAAACTGTTTATGATCATCGTTATTCAGTCCCCCGTTCTGCGATAGACTACGATACCGTGCACGTGCTTCGAATTCCTGCTTCAGCTCGGTTTTCAAGTTCTTGTCACACCCCAATTCCCTTAAATAAATCCGAACACGTACCTTATATCTATATATGAGAACCCAAAAATGCAACGCGCCATTGGTGCTCTATAAATTAAATTCAAAGCAATCTCGGATCGTACATAGGTTATGCATGAACAGGTTAATTACTTTCGGAGGCGTCCATTGTCAATCTCTGTTTTTAAAAAGATTTATGAAAGGAGCTAACCGATTAAAACCTTTCAACGAATTACCTGACTAACTTGTTACTATTATTTGATTTCGTTGATAACGTTTGCTTCTTGTTTATAGTGGTTCAACAAAAACTTTAAACAGAACGGAAACCCAACAGAGAAGCAAGTAGGTTATGGTTCCACCGTTCACAGTTCTATCGCAGATATGGATAAAGCACAACCTCTTTCGAACGATCCAAAGGTTTGTGTTGATATATACTATATTTATCCACAATTTTTTAAACTATTTGGCGATTACATATGCGAATTATTATGTTCTATTACTTTGCAGGCCTTTGATGCTGTCTTTTTTATGGCCACTAATAAGAAAGGCTATTATTTCGTTCTCGGGGCCGAGAGAAGGCCTTTAGGAGTAATTAACGGGCTTTGCTATTTGGTTGTAAGTAGTTTTACCAACATGTGAATCACCAGACTTCTCCCTTTGTTGTTAATACGACAATAATCTGTAGGGGAGCCCGGGGCGAAAAGATCCCCGTAAAGTGTATTTATCCATATTATACTTAAGAACTACAATAGTCTGAAAAAAACATTACTCATATGTTTTGTTGAGTTTTGTGATTTTTGGGGGAATTTTTAATCAAAAATTTAAAGCTATACACATTTTTTTAAAATAAATTCCGTTTAATGGATCGTTTTGCCCCCGGGATATGGGGCAATATGATCCTCTACTTTTCAACTGTTTAAGTATTACATTTTTATATACCTTAGAGCTATTATAACCAGTGGCGGCTCGTGAGTTTTTGAAGTAATGTGCTACATCACCCCCCCCCCCCCCCACAATTTTACGTGTTACCGTTACTCTGACCCGGCACGTAATATGCTACATTTGTAATTCTGTCTACATAATTTCCAGTAGTCTATTTTTTAAACGCGGAATAATTTACCATTTCTAACCCGAAAGTATTTTCCTCAGTAAATATTTTAAATAAAGTTAATTTTCGAAGCAAGCTACGTTGTATTCAGGGATGTGCAATAGATTTTGTTTTCTTTAAACTAACATTATATTGTGTTTTATTTTATTTTACCAAAAAAACGATTATTATTTTTGTTTCGAAAATATAAATTATTATAAAATAAGATTCATAATTAGTGAATAGTTATAATTTTTTCGATTTCGTTGGTTATGCCACCTGATGCGGCCGCACTCTGTGATTTCACGGCATCGTAGCACATAAGGCTAACAGTTTGTTCAGCTTCAAGGTAAAGTGCGCATGCGCAGTAGTGACTAAATCGCCCAATTCCGGTGCTGTAACTGGAATAGCGCCGCAAGACGGGGAGTTTAGTCATCGATATCAAAGCACAGATTCGCAGTGTTAAAGCATAAATTATTATGAAGGTTCTTAAAATTAAGAAAAATTATTTATCCCCAAATTAATTTATGTGCTGCAGCACATGAGCACGAGCCGCCACTGATTATAACACTTTATATCTATAAACAATTTATTATTATCAAAATAGTATTTTATAACACATACATATTATAAATTTAAATATTTACCATAATGTACTAATCATCATCATCGTCCACTCCTGTGTTCACAAATCTGGCACATAATCCAGCCGTCATCACTCACAGAACGTAAATAATTATCGTTACAATAAATTAATTTCGGATTGACATAATCACTACTGGAATCTTCCTTCCAAAGAGACTGCTTCGTATTTTTACTGTAACTGAACCACCAGATATTTTTCCTCTTCCTCGTTTTCTGTACAGCTGCTTTTTTTCTCTGTCTCATTCTTCTTAATTTTTCCTTCAAGTAACAAATTTATATACGGGCTACTTTTCCTTTTCCTAAGGGATGATTATGTCCCTTTTTCTCTCAACACGAAAATTTTGTTACAGCCACATCCTGTTTTATCGGAAGGAAGCACGGACAAGCAACTTTAGTTAACTCTTCAAACGTCTGAATACGTGTAAATAAATGCATCACTACTGTTTAAATGGCTTGAAATGGTGTTTTTTCTTACAAATTTTCACAGCAAAGGCGCGGGAACCACAGACTCGTACGCAACAATTAAGTATAAACTGGGAACGTAATAAAATAGTAAACTCTTCTCCCGCCATCGGAAGGACGTGGGACAAGTACCCAATGCCCGACCTACATGATGAAGGTTTTTCTAGGGTTTTCCCTGCATTATTTTTAGACGAATGCCGGGTAGGATCCTTATACTATAGCCCGGAGGTCCTAGTTAACCCTTGGCTACCTTCCTCTACCCTTCCGCATCCCCCCTTTCAAATCCTATGCTATTAAAGGAGAGTTGCCACCATTTGGATTACCCTCATGTAGCCTGTTACCCTAAAAAAAAAGCAGAACCTATAACGGAAAATTTTTGGGTGATCGTTTTGCCCTGGCTTCCCCCATATTTTCTGACTGGCCAAGAGTTATTTGTGGTTACAATGAGTGCTGGTTTTAGAAAACTCCAATCTTACCGTTGAAGATACTAATTAGCGGTTTGTGGCAGGAAAAAGTAAAAACCATACACCTTTGGTGGAATTAGATCACGTTCTCTCCGATAGAAATCGCATCCACTACATCAACGTCCTCCCTTCTCTCAATAGGTTTCGCGCCTAGGTTGTGACGTTTTTTCAGTTGATGTCACTCCTAAAACATACATATTTGGATATAGTCGGGTTGGTCTGTGTCGAGAGTAGGGGCATATGCAGTATCGTTTTATTGTCGTTAAAAACGGGAAGGAAGAATAAAATAAAGTGTAATTTAAATAAAAATGTTATTGTATTATATTTTTATTTCTTATAGGTTTGTAAAATGAAAAGAATGATAAATCGCGGCAACGTGGGCACGAGTCCAGTGATTTTCTACGCGTATCGCACCGTGTAATGTCAGCCATTACTTCGTCCCGGAATGAATTATTGAACAGCATTAAGTAATTTTCCTTGGTGGCTTCAGTAAAGAAAGAAACAATACGCTTGTCAAAAGTAGCAGCCCCCCATGGTTGGTAATCGCAACAAAATTGATGTCCATAAATTGCGAATTTGACGCAGCTTGTACGAGGTATGTTCAAAAAGTACCGCGAATTTTGAATTTCGGTGGGCTACGATACAGGAGCGTTGCGCATCACGAATTCTTGCCACAGGGTCGTACTGTCAATAAAGAATATTACCTGCAAGTTATGCGCAATTTGCGCGAAGCAATCCGCCAGAAACGCCCGCAATTGTGGAAGAACAAAAATTGGCTTTTGCTCCCACATCGTTGCTTGTGCGTGAATTTTTAACCAAAAAGAACACTCTAGTGACGTCGCAGCAACCTTATTCTCCAGACTTGGGCAACCTGTGACTTTTTCCTGTTCCCCAAACTGAAGAGGCCCATGAAAGGACGACGCTACGACACGATTAAGGCGATACAGACTGCATCGGAGGAGGAGCTGAACAGGATCACAACAAATGATTTTTCTAAGTGCTTCGAGGATTGGAAGAAACGTTGTCATAAATATATTATATCCGGGGGGATTACTTTGAGTGGGACAAAATACATATTGATGAAAAAATAAAAACTTTTTGAAAAAACACCAAATTTGCGATACTTTTTGAACATACCATGTATAGCCGCCATCGTGACAAATGTTCTGTCGTCACTGGATTGCCGTAGAGATGCTCGTTCCAACCGTGTAATATGTATTTTTTCTCGACTTTTCCCCAATTTGAACTAATTAATATACTGAATTAAAGTATCAGGATGGAAAAATGTCGACTGGACAAGCAATAGAACCTGGAACCACTAACCTATCCCTGTCGACTCCAGATCCGGTCCGAAATTCCTCCATCCATTAGACCTGATGCAGGCTCACCTACAATATTTTCTACAATCACAATTCTTCATGGCTTAAATTTTATGATCTCAAATGAAGAACGGATTTCGTGTAAACTGATCATCGGCTTTAGAATTTTAAGCATGGCCTTTACGGCTTTGAGGTTTGTGAAATCTTTCTATCTATACATTCTTGAAATTAATATGCTTTATGCAGAACAATTAAAAACTAATGATTTATATTGCAAATATGTTAAATACGATCAAACTATAGATTAAAGGAATAAGGAGCGTCGAAGCTTCAGTGGCTCATAAGAAATACTGCGTGAAAGTTTTCAGATGCGACGAAACGATCATAAAATGGCAGCGCTCCCAATTCCGTATCACAATCCCTCTTAGATGAAATAAATCCTTCGATTCCGTAACTGTCTTCTGCTATATTTTGTTGGTATAATTTTTTCCCCTCTTCAATAAGCGATCGTTATAGCTCGCGAATGTGTGTTCAAAATAAACCGTTTTTAAGTAACATTTGAGTAATAAATATGAAGGACGCAGTAACACCCCCACTCTCAAAACAGAAGTCTGGTTGACTCGGACGCTCTTGTTGATGGCACAATGCCATAATATGCAACTGAAATAATTTAACGATTTAATTAGGTACCTGAACTTGGCCTGTTATGCAGCAAGAAGATTCCGGATACGATTTTGTTCGGCGCTAAGGAAAATGAATTCTGTGCCGAAGGAATCTCGATAAAGCCCATCTACGCTATGAACAGGTGGAAAGTTTGTTATGAAGGAAAAATGTGGTGAGTTTATGGATTCATATTTCCCAGCAACGATAATGACGTTTCAAAATTATACATGACACTTGACGGGCAAAATTAATTTGACGAAATTATTTCAAACGGGATATTTCGTATTGCATTTTTTAATAAATAAACGGTCAATTTAAAGAACGTTGAAAGTTTTTTAATCGCATGATTATACTGAACTGTAATAAATAAATTTAACAAATCTATGGAAAATCATAGATTGATTCCATCCAAATGCAGTCATTTTTCAACAACCATCACAAACTTCAGAAAGACTAAAATGGTTTTTCAGATTATTTTGCATTCGGCCAAGAACTTCTTAAACCCGAACGATCTTATAACAACTATTTCATGAAAACAGAAAGTCATTTTATTACCTGACATATACTTTAGTGTAATGAATCACTTACTAGTTTTCTTTGCTGTTCAGAGTCGCCAATAGTGAATTTAAATATCGGACATAAATTAAGACTCAAGCTTCTTTATTCTGGCATGTATGTTATATCATTTCAACGCTTTGTTTCTTTTTGTGTGTGATTTAGGTTACAAAAGGACCCGACGCAGGAATTCGAAGTTAAAGTTGATGGCGATTGGACGTCGGAACTGCCATATTTCAATTTCGATACAGACTTACATCCGTCTGCTGTTGCTAGAGCGATCGCGACCGAATCGTGGACCAGAAAATATTTCAAGGCCCTGAAAGAGTAAAACTTTATTTCATTTCATTATATCAAGCAAGCAGTTACAATTGAGACTGGTATAAAAGAGGAGCGGGATTCGATTTATTTAGTTAAACGAAGTTATTTTTCCATATTTTTGGAATCCATATTCCTTGGACTTCCTGGTTAATATCCAAGAAAATTAAAATACATGGGAGAACTTCATAACATACTGAATAACTGAACTGTAGCAAAAGATGGCCACATTGAAATTTTTCGTTTGATACTCTGACTGTTCCAAGATTTAAATTGTTGCTGCTAATCAAAATTGTAGTGACTCAAGAGGCACCTTATTTTTTAAAAAATACATTTATTGTAATTGCTTATCCGTTCATTTAGTTGAAGACTGAAGGCAGAATTAATTTTTTCCTTATGACTACATTAGTCTTATAAAATTTACATTTCGTGGGATTCGTGCGATCCAAACATCAGCATGGGACTCTGAAAGTTTGGATAAATTTTGGGGAGATTAATTAATAAAGACGCTCAGCCACAAGACTCTTTAATCATTGAGTGTTGCTACAGGATTCACTCTCTCACATTCATACTGCTTATATTCAATCTTAGTCTAAGAAAACTAAATTTAAAGTTGCGGAATTTAATTTTAAATGTTTGACCAGAATTTATTCTTAATTTTCGCACGTTCTTGATCAAGAGTATAATGTCTCACAACGCATTGCAATATCTATAAAGGGAAGGGCTTACTCTTCGAAGGTCTGGATGATTTCCAGCCTTGTGTCCCTGCCAGATCTGGCGTAGGCGGTTGTTTCCTAGCCGATTCGGCTCGAACCCTAGAGACACGTCCGAATCGGATCGCTCTCAAAACTTTTTCTCTGCTGAAACCGCGCGCGTATTTGCTCAACTCGCAGTCTTCAAAACTCCCCCACCTCGGGAGGTTTTTTCAAATATATACCTAAAAACTCAGTCCGTCACATCTGCAGCTGTTTGACCGCTCGCAACCGTCCATTACAACACTATTGTTCTCTCTTAACCTGCCCAGGACACCGTTGTTTAGGATTGGTACTGTACTGTAGTGGAGGGGAGGCCAGATGGCCGGACCCTATTGTTTTGGAAAAAACCCTGGTCCCAGGGTCAGGTAAAAAAAGTATCGTAAGATTCGAGGAAGCTAGCAGTGGTCAGCTCGGCAGTGTAGTGTAAGCTTTCTGCTGAATAAATACGCACAATATTAAAACTCAATCCACAATTCTATTATTTTCCCTACCAATATTTCCGGCAGTTTTCAAGTTAACTATTACGTTAACAACAGTAATGGCAACATAAAACAATTTCCCCTTTCAAATTTTCCGAAACTGTCCCAATGACCGTCGTGCTGACTTTTAATAAAAGATATATTTTTAATCCGAAGAAGCCATCAAGGGCTTTTTCATAAACTAGATTATTTCCCACAATGAATAGAATGTTCGACACGCATTTTGCATTTAGTCAGGCAGGTTTTAGTGTGCTCATTATCAGAAAGCTGCATGTAATTATACTAGGAATCAGCACAACCAAGTATATAATGCGTAATATGCTGATTCGGAGTCGGTGTTAAATATATGTAACTAGTAAATATTTTATTATACATATATACTTCTGATATTGATCTTACATTCAAATTGTCGTTATATTAAAAATTAAATTTATATAGTTTTATTATTATTATATTATTATATAATTAAAAGAATTTTCAAATCAATGGTTAATTAATGGATGAATTTATTTTATTAAAATTTAAAATGAAAGGATGTTAAATAATTTATAAAATTTAAACCTCAGAAACAATTAATTTATTTAAAGTAAAATAACAAAATTTTCTTGTCGTGATTGATTTACACTCGGGCCCTTACTACATTACAAACTCATATACTCTCATCTCAGGGTCGTTTATTTGGGCCTTTTAAATAAAGAACAAACCTTTCTTACATTAAAATTAACAATCAAATTTTACAACTTTAGAATTAAACAACAAAATGAACGTGAATCAGAAATCTGACGATTTGATCCTTATTTAACGTTTACAAATAACTTTTATAAATTTGTCTCTCTGTCTACAGTTTCTTTACTGGTACCAGGCATTCGTTTTGGGCTCTTTGACACACTATAACACTATTCACATATAACAGGCCATAATTTCACAGAATTTAATTTGTTTCAAAATCACTGTCCAAAACTTTTGTATCTATCAACTAGAACGATTACTCCGTACAACACCTGTGGACCTCTAAATTAAGTCTCTCTCACTCTCCAGCAAATTATTGAATTTCTCGTTCTGATTAATGCTCAATCAGAATGTTATCAGCTCTTTCTCGATGAAATTTTGTAACAGTCTATACTTGTTGAATTTCTAACTGTGGCTTTACTTGTTGAAAACTTTCCTGCAACCTTTACTTGATCGAATTCTATGTCCAAACTTTACTCGATGAAAATCTGCCCGCGACTGCCTTCGTGAGCCCGGAGTTTAAAACGCTCGCCGACAAAGTCCCGCCTGTACACTGTTGTGTTTATATTCTCGCCGATAACAATTTACTATAAATTTCCAATTATTAATTATCTAATTGCCTCTAATTATTATTACAACATATTATACAGCTAATGTTTATGCTGATTTTATACAGCACTCCATTATCAAACAATTTATTTTAAATAGACGAAGATGTAAAATTATTTTAAAAATATGATGACATATTTGTATCATATTTCAGGGCACATCAAGCTCATTATGAACAAATGGGATATATGGAGGCTGTTATTATCATAAACGGAGATGCTAAGACTGAATACATGCAGGCCTTCAGGGACCACAGTTACGGTAGGGAATGAGAGGTTTTAAATAAAATCTTAGTGAATAATTTTGTAAGGATCTCCAAGTCTTCTTGAAAAAGGAAAATTTTATTTAATATCAAAATATAATTTTTTTCTCAGAAAAATAACCGATGAGTTTCATACGTATTACTTGGATTAATCTTGAATGCTCATAAAAATTTATTATTAAATTATATTATTAAAAATTTATAGCACTTTATATTTATGTAGTTATTTAAGTTCAAAGCGCAAATTAAATCTGTTTATTAAACAAGTAGTTTATTTGTTTTGTTTTTAAAATAATATAATATTTACAAATATAGCATTAACATATACACTGATATCAGGTTGCTTAAGGATCATTGAATCGGTACATTTTCCATTATATAAATTGGGATAAAACGTTGTTGAGGGCTTTAGTTTCAAATACATATTTTATGTTGAGGAACGACCAAGTATTTATCGGAAGGACGTACAAACTACAGGAACATTCCTGGAGGCCCAGGAAGGTACAGACCAGGCGCCGAAGTGTCGCCTTCTGTTGAAGTAAGCCACACGTGACGGCTTTGAAATCAGGAAGTAATTGAATCCGCCATGTAGTAGAAACTCTATTTCTAAGGATCGCCAAATTTGGCTTGAAAAGGGGGGGGGGGAGAAGGTGGTAGAGACGCTGGAATTATTAGTATTGAACGACGAGACAGCATGGCACCTTGAAGCCCGGTCGCTAGTACCCAGAATCTGAGCTGCGATCAGAACTTATACACGACAACGCTCGACCCTCAACGCCGCAATACAGTGTTATAGGAAGTAACACAAATTTACATGTTACCAAATAAAAGACGCCACTACACAGCACTCTTATACCTTAATGAAAATTAGTTCTAAATTTATATAATGCCCTGAGAGTTTTGAATAATTAAATTTAAATAGTAATTAAACTTTGTTTCCTGTTCACAGTATTTATTTTATAAGTGTTCATATTTTTATCATTAAAGTTTAAAAATGAGAAATATTTATATATTTAATTAATGAACTTAAATTAATTAAAAATGAGAAATATTTAATTTTAATTAATAAACTTACAATACGCAGTTAACAAAACGAATAAATTAAATATATAATATATAAACGCATACATTTAAGTTAATTATCTCACAGTAATTTGAAAACTATTTTCTTCCTATTCAGGAAACAAACGAGATTGGAACCTAATGCACAGATATGCATTCCACATGATGTTTATGGACAACGGCATGATGGCAGCCGTGGGTGTGATATGTCAACCTTGCACGGGATCCATGTGAGTTCATCTCAGATTTTCGTAGATATGTCATTCAGGATTAAATCTGAATCACTGACAATATATGACACAGTTGAAATCGGTTGCGCGATGAATAACTTATCAGAATACGACATAGATTAAAATGGGCGGGGTATGATTTCAGGATAGTAATCGAAAAATTATCAAAACAGTGAGCCTTCAGTAGCAAAATCCGAGGCAAGGCGAAAAACCGACAAAACGGTTGAAAATTTCTTATATTAATTTTTATTTATCCTGTCACAACTGTCGTATTTACCGGGTTTTAATACTTTTGTGTGATATACACCAATTTTGTTTTATTAGACTGTCAGGATACTTTTTTAACCAATTTCCCATAACCAATTCCTATTAGTCTGATTGTTCTTACTTAATAAGTATTATTTTTTCATTAATGATCTTTAAGCAGATAAGACTGGTCCATTCAAATAATCTTACTAAAAGGCTGAGAGTTATATAAAACATTTTTTTACATATTTTAATGTTCGCTGGTGTTCTATAACTAATCACGATTTAATTCTACAGCTTAATTAAATATAGAAGACGAAAATGAAGACAGGCTATATATAGGGTAAGTTCCTCTTATAGCATAGGAAAGGGACTGAAAGGGGGCATGCGGAAGGGTAGAGGAAGGGAGCCAAGGGTTAACTAGGGCCTCCAGTGTATAGTTTAAGGATCCTACCCGGCTATTCGCCTTAAAGTGAGAAAATACTGCATCAGGTAGGTCGGGCAGTAGGTACTTGTCCCCGCTTCCGATGGCAGGAGAGGGGTTTATTGTGGGGTCGCAGCATTCTCTTCTCCGTGCCTTGACCTGTTTAGGAGGCAGCTGGCCGACTATTCCAATAGGAATAGCAGACAACTCTTACCACATGCCCAAGGTCTGCGACCCTGGAACATACACCTCTCAAAACAGGCCGAGGTGCCTCGGCTTGTGGGAACATTAGTCTAAGTCATAGTTCTTCATAGTCGTATTATTTTGTCGAACACCCGCTACTTTTAGCATTTAGTATTCCATAATGAAATCAAACGCAAGTGTAAATTCATAGCATTCCCATGTAGAGTGAAAAAATGGTTCGGATTTAATGGTGAAAGTGTGGCTACTGTAGTGGACTATAGAAAACCTTTACGAGCTTATCCTGCTCAGCGAAATACGAGTATGTGCTTGTTTAAATCTATATTTTCCGTCTTTTTTTGTTTAGTTTTAAGCAATCGGGTCATCTGTTGGCTCTCAGTTATGAAACCAACTTAATCTTAAACATCTCTTACGTTTTAGGAGTTACAGGCGTTTTTATGTATTTCCGTCAAATGTTAAAATTAGGCTGCAGTTAAATCGTTTTAACTAGGAACGAAAAACTGAATTGTTATATATATATATATATATATATATATATATATATATATATATATATATAAAACATTTCACCCAGTACCCTATCCGGTAAAATCCAATCCTTGTTCTCAGGTTTCCTCTGATATTCCCCGCTATTAATCTAATCCCGAAGTCTCAGCAGTAAGTCATTAAGTTGGGTCAAATTCTTTTGTATTGTTACAAAAAATCAATGAAAATGAGTTCTTTCATCAAAAATTCTTTTGTTTTATTTTTGGCACTTTGATCTCATTCTATCCATATTAAAGAAGTTACTAGTTTTCTATATAGGCTACTTGCAATTACAACCATCATATAAATAGGATTTTTGTCTATATAGTTTAATTATTAATAAGGCCAAAACAGTCAATTAAACTTATATAATTTAAATTAATTTAGTTTATCATGTTTCAGTTTTTCGTAAAAAAATTAAGAACCACAAGTATCATAAATTTGGTCTGTCATTTCATTCTGAGTTTCTGATAATAATCTGTGAAGGCTTAGGCCCTATCATCACTTCTTGAAATCCAGATTAATGCAACGTCATGTAACAAGTGGGAGTGCTCATAGGACCACATGTTTTACAATAAAGATGGTAAATTATTTATCATTATGTGTGTCATAAATTGTACACTATATATATATATATATATATATCTTCTAATAAATATAATTGACTGTTTCTGTGTATATTTGGGCACAAGTCAACATCCGTGGAGCAAATTTGACCAAATTTTGTTCACGTGTTCCTTTCGACCCGGGGATCCGTTGTTTGCTCAATACTTGTATGTAATGTCCTTTCACCCACATCTTCCCCCACACCCACACCTAGGAGCTGAAATACAACTTAAATAAATGACATAGTAAATGTCAGAATTAAACTCATTGGCCTTTATATCGCTGGACTTGACATCTATTTCGGTTGGTTCGAGTTATTTTTATGTAACTCTCCTACAGCCCTTCCCTTATAGGGATTGAAATTCTACATTAATTTCTTCTGAATAGAAAGTATTAATCACATAGATTCCGAAATGTAATTAATCGACGCTAATATCGGCCGTTTTAGCATGTCTCTAAATTTAACCCCGTCCACCCCTTGGGGACTTTCCTAATGCTTCGAAAGGCCGAAAGAAACCCATCTCGGAGGCTACAAATAAAGTAACAACTCATAATATATATATATATATATATATATATATTGTAATAATCAACAGGTTTAATTGTCATTTAATTTATTTGCCCCACGTTGTGGTAGCCAATTTATGTAATTTATGTAATTAGACTTTAATTAAATGAAAATATAATCAAAATTTAAAACCAAAATAAAATTTATTATCAAATTGTCCCTTCAAACTCAAAAACAATTACAATCAAAATTTTTTTTATATTTCAGGGCCTTTACTGGGTTTGATGATTAGGACACAAAAAAAATGATTTAAAATCTAATTAACAAAACAGTTTACACTTTACCTAAACAACATGTCGCTAGAATGAAAGAAATTAAAAGGTAAAGAAATTAACTTTGATTGAAAATTAAAAGGGAACGAAATCTGACTTTATCCTTTAATTAGCGTTTACAATATTATTAAAAATTATGTTACTTACGTACCGTCGGTCTGGTATCGGAACAATCCATTTTTACCTCGTTCGGACACTTTTACACTTTAATTTTTACTCATCAGGCCTTGGTTTTCACTGACTCTAATTAATACTTTTTAGTTTGCCAAATGTTGGTTCCCTGTTCGTTAAGGATATGTTATTCACTCGTTCCGACGATAATTAGACGCTGGATGCAATTACTTGGTCTTCCAAAATTGAAACAATGGTCTAATTTGAGAATAGAAATTAGACTTCTGCACTCAAAATGTTTATCGATGAATATTTGGATATTTATTTCACAGACTGCAACTTGTAACAAAATTGTTCTAACTGGTCTCGCTGTTCTACTGCCGGTATCTGGACTCTTTCTAAATACTTCATCCGTCCACAGCAATCTTTCGGCACCAATTCTATCCTAGCTGGCTGTAGACGTAAAACAGACTCAGACTTTCGTGCACGCAAACGCCATTTTGACTTTTTGACAAATTTTGATTAATTTTCAGAATTAATAACTTTTTGGATTATTTTGAATATAAATAATTTTTTCATTCTATTTTTTCTAATTAACTTGAAGTTGTTAAAAGAAACTTTTAATGATTAAATACTTACAGTTTTTCCTAATTCAATTGAACATATTAATCGATTTTGATTAATTTTAAGATTAGATTAAGTGTTTGATTGCTTTGTGGAACATTAATGGACTTATTGAAAATAACTGATTATGATTAACTTATTGTTTTATTAATAATCTCAAATTCATTAGTTTTTAACTTTTGCAACTTGCTTTTATATTAATAACTTTGAATTTTGAATTTTAAATATCTAAGTAACATTAAATTCAGTTTATTTAGTAAAAGTAATTAACTTTCAAACCCAAGGCATTAATGTAAAATTTAATAATTGTGTGTGTTGCGATTTTAAGAATTTTTCTGAAATTTTTTTTTGAATGCAAGAACAATTTGAATGTTCAACGTAAATAATTTCGAATGATGAATAAATATTATTAGGTTGAATTATTTCTGAAATTGGCTGGATATTTGATTCCTTTAAAATTGCGACACATTCCCTTATAAATTAGCTCTACCGACGAGTTCAGCAGGCAATGTTGTGGCCGTATCCAGATGCAGCCGCGACAATTAAAGACGGGTACAGTTATAATACATATTATATATTGCGGTTACCTTTTAAGCTTTAATTTTATTTTTCTGAATATACTTTTTAAATTTATCAAATCTTAATAAAAATTAATTTTTTTTACAAATTTATATGATTTATATATAAATTTTGCCACGGATTTTTATGTAAGCTCTTATTTATCTCTTAGGACGCTTGATCGGGCCTCATAAACAGTTATATACATTTGCATTGAATATTAAATTTATAAGATAATAAAAAATTTAAATGAATTTACAAATGTTTTACATAGATATTAATTAAGAAAATGAAATTTGATGGTATAGAACAATTATACCAAGTTTACAAAATTTTTATAAATTTGAAAGACTTTACATACGTTATAATACTCAAATTTTATCGCTTTACAATATTAAAACCTTTTTCTTTTGAAAAACAACCAAGTTGCGCACACACTTTACACAGAACACTTTCGTCAGCACAACTAAGCAGATCTTTCATGAAACAACCGAAATGAGGTCATTCAGGATATTCGATCAAATAAGTCAGCCAGTTTTCATTTCCGCTGACATGTCTCTTCATAGACTCATAGACATTGGTGTTGACTACAATATTTATCCTTTTCATATATGCTATACCTTGGTCTGGGTAGCCTTTCCAGCTTTAAATAATCCAAGTCTTTAGCTCCGTGGAAAATCATAAAAGAAACATTCATCAAGTTGATGCTCGTAGGTCTGTCTTAAATTTAGCTGAATAAAAAAATGAAAAACTTTTTGTCGGTCCAATCTCTATTTTACCAATCACCATTAACCGTATTTGCTTGTATTTAGATATTTCAGACCTGTACGATTTGTAACTAAATCGATTATCAGATAACGTTTTAGTAATGTCTTAGTTTATTGTTAAGAAAAGAAAAGCTATTTTATTCTAAACTTTGGCCAAACTACTGAAGACGAAACCGAAGTTTACTCTTTAAAAATGTTTTTACATAATATTTCTGCGCCTAACGAAGTTTTACATATAGCATGACCATGGAAATGAGATGTTACCTCATATCGCAAAGGCTATTTAATTGACTTTATTATAAAAATAATCCTTTGTAACTTCCAGAATACGAATGAGAACACCAATGAGAAATAATGACTTAACTAACAATAGTCATTTATTTCGTTTATCAAGGTCAGTCTTTTTATTCCTGTTTATTATTTCAGGTTGCAGACAGGATATGTTTATACTCCTGAAGGCGAGCTGCATGCTTTAGAATGGTGCGATTTGCTTTTGTATCAGCATGGCGAAAATGGAACTCCACCTACGGACCACGCTTTCCGTTTCAAAGCGGGTAAGAGGAATATTTTCAGAGTATCTTTCTTTACATAAAGATATGGTAACGTACACTGGGTGAATAATAATTTATTAAATCCCACAAATTTGATTAATTAGCTGAGTGACGGCGTTGCCCGGGTATTTATATACCACCATGGTTAATGCGAGAATTAAACTCAGCGACTCCTATAAACCCGGAATATATCCTAATATTTCTTTTTTGCATTACATTTTAAACCCCTTTCACCAACACCGGTACGGGTGCTTTCCTCCCTTGCCTTTCGGAGGTGAAATTGGACACTTAAAAATTCTAAAATGTCAATATCAAATTAAGAGAACCCGAAAACATTTTATTCAACGCTAATAATGGCCGTTCACGAATATTTTAAAATTCCAATCCCCTCCAGCCCTACGACTAATCACTCAATGTTTGTTCCTGGATCGTAAGTAACATTTGGTAGAAATTGGTCTACGCTTTCAAGATTGTATACCGAAATTTGTTTCACCCTCCACTCCTTGGGGCTGAACTACATCATAACCAGTATGGTGAATGTAAGAATTAACCCATAACTCGAGATTCAATACCAGTCTTCATTGTTTACTCATTACTTTTATACAAAGGCCGTTGATCCACATCCTCCCCCACCCTCACGACCAGGGGCTGAAATACTACTTAAATGACGTAGTGAATGTCCTGAAAAGTAATTAATCGACTCAAATATAGACCGTTTGATAATATTCTCCAATCACATTTGGTGACATTTGGACTTAACTCTCCACCCATATTCGAATTCAAGTTTTTGGTAATTTTTATATTTCGTTGTCATGGAGTGAGTCAAAATTACTATCTTCACGGATTTTCCCCAGTTCTCATCTCTTACGGATCAAAACCATATATCCCTTCTTAGTTCCTATTGATTTTGACATTCCCAGTCGAAGTGTCATCTTAAATATTACTAGAGTTATTCGATAAATCTGGTAAATTTTTATGAAAGAGCGGGAAATTTTTCACTTTCTCGCCATTGTTGGTAAATATGATCCTTTCAAAGTTGTTCCTAAAAGTTTTAAACATATGCCAGTTGTAGTTTATTGTTGTCAGCCTTCTGTAGTGTTAGATGTGTTGGCAGGCGGAGACAAAGAAAGAAAAAAGAATTTCGCACTGTCTTTAAACACTTTCGTTTGAAGGGTTGGACAGCTGCACAAATCAAAACCGAATTGGATGAAGTCCACGTGGACTCTGCAACAGCATTGAAGACAATTTTCTTCTGGATTAACGAGTTCGCAGAAGCACAGATCAAACTCGCTCCCGCCGCCCAATAGAGGTCACCGCTCAGGAAAATATCGAAGAAGTTCACAATATCGTAATGGAAGATCGCAGACTAAAAGTGCGTGAGGTAGCTGATGCCGTAGGCTTCTCAACTGAACGAGTACACGATGAAACTTGAATATATCACTTCAGGGACAAAAAAAACAACAGACAAAAGCTGGTGAAATTGCACCGAAAAAGGCGAAGACCGTTTTGTCAGCTGGAAAGATGATGACCACTTTATTTTGGGATTCTCAGGGTATAATATTCATAAATTTCTTGGAAAAGGACACAACTATAAAATGGGCGCTGTTATGGTGCCCTGTTGGCTCGTTTGAAACGGGTTCTGATTCAGAAACGACCAATATTGGCGTGCAAGAAGGTGTTGTTTCACCAGGACAATGCGCCAGCTCACAGTAGTGTCTCAATGACATTCTGAGTTGGGATTCCAATTGGTTTCTCATCCACCCTATTCATCAGACCTCGCATCAAGTGACTTCTTCTTGAAAATTTGGCTTGGTGGGAAAAAAAATTTCATCAAATGAAGAAGTGATATAGGCCATGTCAGAGTATTTTGCAGTTCGACAAAACCTTTTTTTGTGATGGTTTGAAAAAATTGGAAACTCAATGGGTCAAGTGTATGTCCAAGGTAGTAGACTATGTTGAGAAATAAAGTATGTTTTTTTAAAAAAGTTATTTTTGTTACATTTTTACCAGACTTATCAAACAACCCTAGTGTCTGCCTTGTGGTATTTATTTTTCCAAAATAATTACATTTTATACATTTCTAATTATTGTTATTATTAAGAATATTTGTGGCCTGTATTTCACGCTAGCATATCATTTCCAAAACATCTACAATGTTTATAAAAATTTTAATATTGAATTTTCTTTCAATGACTGAAAATGAAAGTACAGTTCACCTCACAATAAATATTAATGACTTTAATTACTGATGGAAAAGACAAATAGCTGAATTAATGCAGAATAATCTTATTATATTAAATGCCAAAATGTATATATGCCTAAGTTTAAGATTTAAGTTAAACTTACAGCTTTTTTTATAACTATAATTATCTATTGAATCTTTGGTAAAATATACTTGTAATATGTATTTAATTTAGTCTCTCTCAGAAGCAGAACCAAGCTCAGTATTGTACAAACTGTGTACCTTGAGTCACTGGTGTTTTTTTCTCTGATGTATTAAAACTAAACATGTGTTATGGTCCAAATTTGGAACATAAATACAAAGTAGTCCTAACAATAACAATTCTGATCATAACAATTTTATCTTCTCATCCCTGTAAAATAACACCAATTATCCTCTTCTTTCTTACTGTTTAACACATTTCGGAAAATAAAAAGTAAAAAAGACCAACTATTTACAGGAGACCTGCACTCACAAACCAAGATAATTTAGTCCTTCTGTAATTGAACTTTCTAGACCCAGTAGTTCAGTTGCTAAAAGTGGTTGTATGTACTCATTTGTTATTGGTGTAATAGTAATTGAAAAGGCTTGAAGATTTGTATTGGTTGGTTCTATTTTAAAAAATATTTTGGTACAAAAGTTATACATTAGGCATATAAACAACCTTTTATTACAATACTATGATATAGGGATTTAATGTCCAACTTTACATTGAGTTATGACCCATAAATAATTCTACTAGTGTGAAATTTGTAATCTAGTTACACCACAATTTAAGTATAATTCCATTATGCAATTCTGTGCATTTTATACATTACGTTTGACACGTAAATTTTATTAAATTTTCTATTCAACAATAACATACAGCTGTTATTTGCATGAATATATGATATTGACATGCTCATTGTCTTTTCAGCATGCTGCTGAATTCATGTTTTGATAACATAATAGTGACAGCTCACCTACTCAACACCAATCTTTAATTCTAACACAATTTTTATAAAAAATTAATAACAAGTCTAAACTTTCCAGGGCCTACAGTGTACACAGTAAAAGTAACAGTCCAATATCAATCCATTCACAATGTTGGATGGAATTGGGAGGCACGGATGGTTGAACGCTTTGTTCAATACACAGTCAACGACATTCCTGGAAGAGGAGTTTCTGAATTCCACTACTTCAATAACAAAGGCCGGCCTGAAGAATACTCAAAGAATGATCCAAAGTGGTTTGAAGTATTAAAGTATAAACAGTGAAATAAAAATTAAAGATAAAACAAAATAATTTATTGGCTTTATTTTCAACATAATAAACTGTATTTTCTCTCATGAATGAATGTATTAAAAAGCATCTCAAAATTTAAAAATCAAGGTTTAGTATGCCAAATGTGAAAAATTTTGAAATTTGAATGAAAATACTTTAAAGTAATAAGAAACATATATAGTGTGGGTGAAAAAAAGAAATGTCACAAGTTAAATGACAGAATTCAAAAAATTATTGGCAAATGCATTGCTATAATAGCCATACATTGAAGCATAATTTTCTAGTATGAACATATCCAAACTACACTTGTTCCCTGTTATGGTATATGAAAAATTAAACACCAAGAATTGCAACATATATTCACTTGTGATTATTAAGTTAGCCATATTGTTTTCTGCATTTAATTGTGAATACATTCCATTTTTAAAATTACTTTATTGAAAACTTTATAACATACAATGGTACACAATTTTAAATATTTACATTTCAAGCCACATCCTATAAAACATTAGAAAATACAAGCACCTTTAACTTCATTAACATGTTACTGTTAGCAACGTCATTCCATGCAAGAACTTTTGTCATAGTACAATAAGGAACCTTAATATAATATAAGTAAACAAAAAATCCTTATACAATAAATTTTCTATACATACAACATTTAATTATTCAAATACTGTCAATATGTAAAACGAGATTACATCAATAAATAAACATAACATTTTATCAAAATGTTATAAGAAAACTGATTCAACATATATAAAATAAAATTATATAAGCACTTTATATTGCAAAGTAATATGTAAAATGAAATAAATGCTGTCTCCTTTCAGTTGCGTTATGGAATGCAACATACAATTTATTAGTGCACTTTAATTTTGGGATTAGAAGATGGCTTAAATTTATTTTCGTGCAAATCCAATAATGGCAAGAATATACATGAAAATGTGAACAATATCAATATATAAATTTAATGCCGCAAAAACATATTCTTCTGGAGACAGGGAATACTTATGCTTGCCACCCATCATTAGTTGAGTGTCATAAACTAGGTACAGAGAAAACAGCAGTGCACCAAGAGATGCATAAACTATAATAATAACTTTTCCGGGGAAAATCACAGCAAATATACCAAAGATCACAAGAACTACTAAAGCAACCAACAGACCACCTCCACATACAGTAAAATCATACTTTGTTTGAAACGCAAATAGAGTGATGGCCAAGCAAACTGCTGCACTAATACCAGCTGCCATAATAACCTGAAAAATTCAAATTAGCCAATGTGTAATGAAATGACAATACAATATTATTTTGTTAAAATTTACAATAACTTTTAAAAAATATTATAAAACATTTTTAATACTGTTTATGATGAACTAATAAATATTTTAAGCAAATGCAATTAAAATTGTAATAGTCAACCTACTAAACAAGGATGTTTCAAATAGTTACTTTGGTAATACATATATGAACTTACAGATTCTGAATCAAATCGTATTGCCACATATCCAAGAAGCAAACTTTCAGCAACAGTAAAAACTCCTAAGAAAATAAAATTCATAGGTGCTTTACGTCTGATATTGGTAAAACATGTTATACATATGATTGTCACAAGCATGATGACATAAATCCCAATCCTCAGGGCTGGATTTGTCACAAAAAACAATCGTACTCCACTATGATATAAAAACAATGCAATGATTCCAGTTGTTACAGCAAGCTGGCACATAAGGATTCCATAAACTTTTCTGGAAAGGACAACGGTCAGTTAATTTTTTTGATAGAATATCAATGATCTTACAATAAGTAGTAGTCTATATTATTAATAAATTTATTAGCAAAACTTAAGTAACTACCTACAGATCTCTTTTTAAAATGTAAGAAATAAAAAGTTACAGTGCTATTAAAAGATACAATATTCTGTAACTACAGAACTGGAATTTTGTTTGTATACAGTGTCATGAATAATACTTATATTATGACTGTCTTTACTATTGAGGTTTTAATATCCTCTGTGTGTATGTTTCTTTATATATAGATGTGTTACATCTTTATAATATATAGATTTGAAGTTTAATGCTGAGATTTTAATGAAAAACAGGTTGTTTCCATTTACTAATAAAACACGTTTTTTCTAATTTTGTAGTATGCTAAGGTAGCATCAATTTTTGTTAAAATGGTAATGATTATTAAGATTGTTGTGTATGGTTGCCCTGAATAATATTTAACTGGCTATCTACTTTACGTAAGTCAAAGTCCAATTTCAACGTAAGGTCAGACAGTTTTTAAGTCAATGGATTATAGTTGAATGTACTTCATTATGAAATATGGGGAAAGTTTTACCCATGGTGATTATGAATGATGCAGTTAAAACTCACTTCAGAGTTCATTCATAAACACTATGCACACTAACAAATTTTCTGAAGAAGTACTCCATAGCATATTTCTGAGTGTATTAAGAATGAGATAAGAATTTCAACTGGATGCATTCCTGAATTCTTAAATGTGGCAAGTGAAGAATGAAGGTAATGAAATGTAAACAAGATGTTGAATCCCATTTCCAATTCCTGATATGTATCCATGTATTGCTAACTAAATTTCTACTAATTGGACACAATGAGTATATGTTTCCGCAAAACAAAAGTTATTTAAGAATTCGACTTGTAAATGGTCGGAAAGTGGTTTACGATGGCTGACATTTTAATCGTTTCGGTTTACATTTGTCGGATATTAGACAACTTAATATATATAAGCATTGCTGACTGTCAACAAGAATATTTAATTTACTCACCTGATAAATGCACGACGAATTGTCTTTTCAGAGAAGTTAAAGTTTTCAAATTTGGAATCTTCTGGGTCATCTAGTGGCACGCTGTCACTGGGCATTCCATTAACAGAATCGGCTGTAGGCGACATGTATGGATTTGGAGTAGGGTGATGGAAACCTGGGTTCACATAAGGAGGAGGAACAGCAAATCCAGGATCTGCATAAGGGGGAGGCTGATTTGGCACATACTGATTCATAGGTGGTACAACGAAGCCAATTGGTGGGAGACCTACAAGAAATAAAAATCTAACTAGATATCTTCTAGCTTGATATATGATTTAATTCTAGCAAAAATATTAAATATTGTAGGTTATTCTAATCATGTCTAAAAATTATTATATTATTAATAATGATTTTGCTATAAGTTAAATAACAATCAACGTGGATTCCAAGTAATTGTTTTGTGTAACTTCATGTAACTTTGAGTGAATTCGTTTGTATAAGCAAATAATTATGGTTTTTAAATTTTAAATACTAAGCTATTAGTATGGATTACTAATACATTCAGTGATTTATTTGCATGAGGTTGCTACATGTCTTAGGCAACTGAGAATAACAATTAAATGTCTATTTTTTTCAGAATTACATGTAACATATGTGAAGACCACTGAAATGACATATTAATAAACAATCCAAAAACAAAATTAAAACTAATATTATTATGCAATGAAATATTATAATCAAAAACTTTAGCATACAAAAACAAATATGTATGACATTTCGTTACAGTATTGTAATAATATATGTATTACTTTCGCTCATTATTAACTCACTAGGATTCTTCGATGGATCAGCATTTGGTACGTTTTGCATCATTTTTGTTGAGATCAAATGGTTGAAATATTCAAGGTGATTCCAGTTTACAGTCTTCCTGGTAATTTCCGAGAAATTTTGGTTGTCAAAATATTATATCATATCGATACATAAGTCGACATGAATTTCAATAATATTGTTTCGGTTTACATTCAGAATATTAAATATACTGTTTGAATTTGCAAATGTTTTATTCTAATTCGGTAATTCATAATATTCTTTAGTTTCTGAGTAGACGATAACTTATAATTATTTGCATCCTAATCACAATTTCACAGAATAAAATGTTGAAAATTTGTTATGTAGGATCGATTGTTTCTATAACAATTATCGCTTACTAACACTCCTTCCAAAATATTTATAATGTTACGCTTTCATTTAGAAAACTGACAATTATTATAAGTAATTCTGCCATTATATACTACGATATTATTATGCTTTGTTTTTCATACTATTTCGTCAAATTGTGAATACATTAGCCTAATTATATATATATATATATATATATATATATATATATATATATATATATACATTGATTTTTATTACAGACTAAAAAATCAAAGATTGAAGACTCTCCCATTGTAATTGTAGGATAAAAAGTTCTCGATTTTCACACGAGTTTAATAGATTACAACGCGACTTTTCGACGACTAAAAGTTCTGTAATCGTCTAGAAGATGACGACAGAGCTTTTAGTCGTCGATACGGCGCGTTTTAATCTATTAAACCCGAATGAAAACCGAGAATTTTTTATCCAACAGACTAAAATATATTGACCTACTAACAGGTCGAGACGTACATATCCTATATGAATATATTTTAGTCAGTAATCAAGGTCAATGTTTTTACAATAAACATCAGACGTTAAATATGTAATAATAATATTTTATTGCCAAAGAAAGATTGACAAGTATACGTCACATATTAATTGTTCACCTAATTCTTATATAATTTATTTACAGTTCAAGCAATTATCTATATATTTTTTAATATTTTTCAAATTTCAATTTAAAAATTAAAAATAGCTCATTGACATTGTAAATCAGATGATCATATAGAAAGGTTTTTATTCTTCTTAGCATTTTGTTCCCTGGGATTTCTCTGATAGATGGAGGCAAGCAATTGTATAGTTTAATTCCAAGCTCTCTGGTGTTTTGTTGGTTTTAAAGATTATCAAAGCCTCGATGGACATCGGTGTTATAGTTGTGATGGTGTCATTGCTAACGTCTAGTGTCCATAATTTTTTAATCAGGACACCAAGTAAAGTCCAAGCTCATATACTGTTGGAATCAGTTTTTTTTTGGAAGTAGGTTCTGCAGGTTGATCTGGAACAAAGTCCACAGGGAATGCGAATTATTCTCTTTTGTGCAGTGAGGACTCCTTAACTTCTTCTAGAGTTTCACCAACAACCTCATTCCACAGAGAATGTGTCTGTGAAGTACAGGAAAATATTATTTGCGTATACATTGTGATGGTAGTGCCTTCCACATGTTTTTCAAGAGGAATTTTCTGCCTCCAATTTTTATTTGTGTGTGAGGTCCACTTTAACGCATTAGAATAGGAAAATCTTCACCGTACCGTGAATCGACTCCTGAACACAGCCCCACCTACGTATCGTTTAGTAATGAGCTTCGATTTAAAGCATGTCTTCAGTTCTTCAAAGTTAACCCAATTGTTAACTTGCAGTCGGCATGGATTTCAGGTCATTGTATTGATTGAACTTCTGTAACTCCAAGGGAATTTGAGTACAATTGAGAATAATTCTTCTTCTTCTCAATGTTAAGAAGGAAGAAGTTGACATGGAAGTATACCTTCAATGCAATGAGTGACTCATTTGAACTAGCCTATCGTACTAGTAATAATGATGGTCTTGTCTGCATATTTAAGAACTTTTCTTCGTTTATCTGAGAAGCATGCGCACAGTGTATATATAAAGTGGAAAGGTCCCTAGGACCGAACCTTCTTGGACACCACTACAGTCAGTCAGTACCTTAGCTTTAGTTAAGTCAGATGTAGTATTATCAAACATTTTAAATTCAGGGCTTCGAAAGACAAAATATGGCGGCTTGTTCAGCAGAATGATAAAGTAACTATGTCAAGTAGATCCATTCTAATTCAGTCGACTTTTAAGATTTAATTAAAATTACATGAAACTAGTTTCAATAATTGCACAGTATTTTACTCAGTCTCTGCAATATTAAATGTGGCGTGGTAGCAATGTATAAAAATAGCTCTATCTACTTATTTCATGAAAAAGAAAACATAATTTTTACTATTCTGAAGAAAAAAAAATAAGTCCTTGATTACATTCCTGCAATACATATTACCTTACAGTATTTCGTCCAAATATATACATTCATAACCGTATTTTCTGTTATTTCGTTCAATTAGAAAAAACTGGGTTGATTTAATATTATTAGGTTACAATTTTTTTGCATCTCGTAACTGTTTGGTAATGAATTTTCTTTCTCAAGTTTTGTATTAATTTTCTACATTAAACTATTATTGCTGTTGCAGTAATTTTTTTCCTTATCATGACTATTTATCCTTCACAAATTCAATTATTTAAGTGAATTTTATAAACTGACATTCGGTTATTGGTTAACTGTTAATCTAACATTGTTTAAACAGTCATATTTTTATATTTATTTTATAACTAGTTTCTTTTACTGTCAGTCAGTAATGAATCTTTTCAAATTACTTTCATCTCAACAGTTAAAATAATCAAAACATTGTCGAGTAACAATATTCAGCTTAATAATGTTACCTTCTATTGTTTCTTTTTTATATTTTTTGTTACCTAGAATGTGCACGGTGTTTAATATTTGTCACACTTTCTTGAGGACAACTGCTATTTTTATTTTAGTTTACTTAGAATATTTCAAAAGAATATTCAAAACATCCAATTTCTAGGAATAAGAAATAACGTTATCATGGCGATATGTTATGTAATGTTTCAAATCAAGGTTTTGAGACTTTTATGGATTCCTTGTCGTGTCATAACATTGCATATCTCAATGTCTTAATGTCAAGTAGGATAAAGTTATCGGACAAGGAATTATATCACCGAGTCATACCTTGTTGATTTGCATGTTCTTTTTTGTGTCTACACTTATTTATAATTCATTTCCGCTTACTGGAATTAGTAACATTTTTCGGGTTTGGATTTAAATTTTCGAATATCTTTTGACCTGATTCTTGTGTCACAGAATATGTTTCATTGCCAATTTAGTAACTAAGTGATATTAATATTAAAACGTTTCGGCAGTCGGATATCACCCTTCTTATTCAAATGAGTGAAATTGAGAGCTAATTTGATTTGGAAACTTATTTCAGGCAATAACACGATATTTGATGGAAGTCGGAAGGGAACACAAGAAGCCTGGCGACTATGAAGCATCTACAGAACTGTGCAGTACAAAGATGAGACTTGTATCGGTAACAATTAATTTGGTTTTGGTTGATATTGCACTTGTATACTAAATTTATCTTCAACATTATATTTTTTAAAAAATCGTAACATAATTTAATGGATACCATGCAAACTTTTTACATTAATAGATGAGTCTTAGTTAAGACCCAAGTTATTGATCTAATTTATTCGTCCAAAAGCCCATAGATAGTTTTTAACTTCAAACAGACTTGTTTAAAAGGAACTCCAGTTGTTTCTTTCCTGACGATAATTTTATTTAAATATCATCAACAGTTGAGACCAAATAACTTCAATTTCCATAGTCACTTTTCACTTCAGAATTAGATAATCTTGACGTACGTCTTCATAACAAAGTTATTATTTCTGTGTGAACATGGCAATGGTAATTGAAATACTTCCCTCTGTGAGGTAGTGAGAGTATACAGGAAATCATTACAAGAAGGTATGGAAGATGAATGCTTAATTCGATAGCCACCTCAAGGGTAGTTGACTCGAACTTCTGCTAGTAATGAAGGATTCCTTCGGGAAGTAAATGTAGTTTTGACCTGCAGGAAAGAAGGTAGGAAAGATCCTTTCGGAATTTGTAGATTCTGGATGAAGCAGAGTCCAATTCTCCAGGATAACTAACTGTTGAGCTGGGAGGCATGGCTGAACACACACTGGAGTAATAAATATAAAGATATTTTAGTTGGTCCAATAACTCTCAAGTATAAAACGAAATTAGAGCAATTGTATTATAAAACCAATCTGGTGAAAGGAAACTAGGAGAGAGGTAACTTCAATCAGTATGCGGCAGTTGAAGGGGTTTCCATGACATTAACAGTGGTTTGGAAGGGATTCAGCATAAATGGGTGGTCTTTCCTAGCCTTCCATTATAAATGTTTGATCATGTTGGGGTGAGTCCCAATGAAATTGTCTTCACAAAAATGGCCGCCTTATGTTGGCTTATGAATGCTTATTCTTATTATGTGCTTTCAGGTGTGTGGACAGCTGAAATAATTTCTAATTATTGTTGTGCTCTTAAATTTACAGAAAATTACGGAACTTTTCTGTCGATGAGGACAGGTTTCGAATAGCTACTTCGCAGATCGTCAGTCGCTGATTCTGGTTAAGTCACCTCCTTGCAAAAGTCTAACTTACGCACCGTGAAAGCGTAGTTACATTCTCTGACAACAAAATGTATTATTTCTTATACATTACAAGTGCTGTTGCGTATCGTCTGTTCTGTCGATGTTCTTCCGTGCTGAAATTAGTACAGAAAGGGTGGCTCTTACGATGACGTGGAAAATGCATCGAAAGGCGAGAGATTTAAAATCACTCTTACTTATCCAAGCGATAATGATGAATAACCAACAAACAGTTTCAAAAAAACAATATTTTACTATTTTTATTCGGGTTTTCGATTTCAGCAGTTTCCTCTTTTTATGAATTATACGTATTATGTTAAAGCACACTAAAATTTTAAGAAGCTTTCCTCTCGAAGAAATTGTCAGTTGTTTTCTTGTCCGGGTTCTTGACCGTATGCTATGTCCTCTTCGACTTCGCTGGCGACGCTGCCATCACTGAACGCCTCGTCGAAGCTGTCAGCACTCTGGTTGCTTTCATCGTCTTCCTCGAAATCGTGATCCATTTCTGGGAACTGGTACATGGACTGCAGGTTGGGCAGAGGCACGCCCTCGTCTTCGCCCATGAAGTAGACGTCTGCCGCCTCCGGGTCCGGCTGGGCCACAATCACCTCGCCCAGATTTGCCTGAACCTGATCCTCTTCGCCGTCGTTCTGGGCCAGGTCGTTCTGCTGTTGCTCGGCCATCTCGTTGGCGGCCTGAGTCGTCCTCGCCGCCAGAAGCTTGAGACGCTTCTCTTCCATCAGCCTCTCCCGGTGCTTGTGCACGTAGTCCTGGATGTTCGGCAGGCCCATTATCACGCACGCCGACAGCGCCGAACGGTAAATGTTCATGTCCGTGGCTTCGTACCTAAAATAGAACAACTCAGGGTGCTGAATGGTCGGTAACAAATTAATGGAATTTGAGAATCGCGAGAATATATTCGTTGAAAAAAAATGTATATTCATTCAGGTCGTTTCATTAATTGATTTTAATATGATAATTATTAACAACATATTGTTTTTGTGACCATATTGATGTCAGTATTATGTACCAATTTTTCCTCCAGCACATCAACAGTATACGCCCGAACATCAAGTGTACTATGGAGGTGAAGAGAATAGAAAACTGGCATTCCTGGATGTGTTGGTAACCAGAAAAGATTCCTACCACATCGCATGTACATGTAACCTACTCATACATACCGATACATGAATGTCAAATCCCTTCACCACTTGGCCCAAAAATGTGGTCTCATAGAAACGTTATTTAACAGAACCGAAAAGATTTGTGTCCAGAATTGATATAGCAATAATACTACATATAAAGTCCTTAAGCGCGGGAACAGTACATGAGAAAAACTATCAAACAGAGCCTTTCTTCTGTATGTGGAAGGTGTGACTGAACGACATGTTACCTACGTACAAGAGAACAAATAAATTATGTTCGTTCAGTGAAGGACCGACAAGGCAAGTTCATCACTAAAGTGTATACAAAATCCCGTACGAAGGAGGGAAGGTTTATATTGGTGAGACTGGCAGGTCCGTCCGCACCAAACTGAACGAACACGAAAGGTTTATGCGATTGTCTGTTTGCCGCGGAACACGCCATGGTTACGAACCACAGAATTTACTTACAAGAAGCAGCTGAGCCCTCTAAAGAAAAGTCTTACTCGACCCGGAAAATACGGGAAAGAAAGTGGCCCAAAAACTTAAACCGGGATAACGGATGCGGATTATCATGCAGCTGGGCTACATGCCTGAGGAAACAAGGGAGTTCTACGAAGAACAGACACAATAAGGACCAGAGTGGGAGTGACCCTGGATGTCCTAGCGATATTTAAGCCGCACGCACGGAGCGGACAACCTTGAAAACAATCGGAGTAAACGAGCGAAACGTCGTCGAGAACGCGACGTAAAAACTGAAATATTGGTACTAAATACTGACATGATATTAAAATTTTAATAATTATTTAATACATATCAGCATAAATATAAAATGAAAATAAGCATAATATTATTAAGAATTCTTGTAATGGACCAGGATACTGATTATTCGGAGAAAATAACAGCGTGATTAAAAACCTTTATTTATGAGCTCTTCGATAAAGTCAATTTTCAAACAAAATCTTAAAATAAAAAAGTTACATTTCAATTTACATTTTATAAATCACGTAAAACACGTACGCGTGAAATTGAAGTGTTAAGGCATTGGAGATGAAATGTTATTGTTTGACGTGATTTACAAAATGTAAAATAAAATGTTTACATTGCAACTTTTTAATCTTAATGTCTTGTTTTGTAAATAGACTTTGTCCGAAAACTAATAAAGGTTTTTAGAGCCTGTAATCAGGCTGCCATTTTCTCTGTATAAGCATAATAATCACGAAACAATAACAAAATATATTAAAAATTAATGTTAAAATTGAAATATAATATGTCTACGATAAAAGTAAACTAATTACATAAGAAATAGTCAAATTACAGACAAAATGAAGCGTTTCTGTAATCCTAGCTGCTTTCATCAAGTGATTAAAAAACGTAAAATCCGTGAGAACGACACAATCTCACAAACTACCAAATGACCCAAAAGCATTTGTCCGAAAACGACACCGGGTCTCAATTTACGTAAGCCCACGAGTCTATATCTCTTTCCTATCCATATTAATTATTTGGCCGATGTCACATCATCCTTAGTTGTTTATATATATATATATATATATATATATATATATATATATATATATATATATATAATAGTGTTTATTTAATTTTACGATACTTCTATTGTGGTGTAGACTGGAATGCGAAAGTTCTGTCGTAATGTACGCAGCAGGATTTCTCTTCTAATGAAGAACTTTCCATCGACTCTACTTTCATTCTCTCTCATCTCTCCTGCAGTCTAACTGTTATTTTTTAACGCCCTCATTCTTTACTTCACAATTCGACGAGTCTACTAACCACAGTTTCGTCGCTTCAATCTCTCGATCATCTCGGGATCACGACCATGTCCGATTCCTATAGGAAAAATATAGTACTTTTAACTGCGTATTTTTTTTAGGGAAACAGGCTACATGAGCGTAATCCACGTTGGGCAACTCACTTTTAATAGCATAGGAAGGGATTTGAACGGGGGGGGGGGTGCGGAAGGGTAGAAGAAGTTAGCCAAGGTTACTAGGGCTCCCGGGTTATATTTTAAGGATCCTACCCGGCATTCGCCTAAAGAAATGCAGGGAAAACCCTAGAAAAACCTGCATCAGGTAGGTCGGGCATTGGGTACTTGTCCCACGCCCTTCCGATAGCGGGAGAGGAGTTTGCTGTGGGAACGCAGTATTCCCAGTTTAGGAGGCAGCTGGCCGACTATTCCAATGGGAATAGCGGACAACTCTTACCGTATGCCCAAGGTCTGTAACCCCGGAACAAACACTTCTCAGAACAGGCCGAGGTGCCTCGGCTCGTGGGAACCTTAGTTCAAAAGCGGAGAGGAAAAGGCATCCCCAAAGGTAGCCCCTTCGTATCTCTCCTACAAGGTTTTGCCTGCGAGAGAACATCCCTCGCAGGTTACCTGCGAGAGAATCCTCTCGCAGGCTTCTTTTAACTGCGTTTTTTTTTTTTTTTTTATGTTAGGGCAACAGGCTACTTGAGGGTGATTATCAGAAGAATTGTTACTCTTTTTCGGGAGTCCGATCATTGTCTCACGTGTCACTAAGATTAATCACAAGATTTTTTCCCACATGTGGAATGAGGCACAGGGGGAGTTACATGTGGGAAAAAATCTTGTGATTAATCTTAGTGACACGTGAGACAATGATCGGACTCCCGAAAAAGAGTAACAATTCTTCTGATAATATTTTAAAACATATTTTAAAAGATTGAATCCGACTCCCTTTACGTATTAATTTAATCATTACATCGTAAACGATGGGAGAATCTGGAGCGGATTTTTAGCGAAATCTGTGACTTCTGTAAGACATTGCTAAAAACGTCTATTGTTTTTAATAAATTGCTGCTTGGTTAATGTATGTAGTCTCGGAAATATTCCTTAAATTTAAGAAGAACATAATACCTACCATGTTATTAGAAATTCAGTTATTCTTTGTCAAAATATGAATTTCAGGTATAACGAAATGTGTTCGACCCTAATGACCATCCCAAAATACATAACTAGAAATAGCAGCCTCCACAAGTGCAAAACCTTGTGTCAATTTCTTATTTTGAAAAAAGACCAACTGGTAGATATACTGGAAACAAAGCTCAGTGCGTTGTACCATTGGTTTGTCCGCTGGTCGAAGCACTCCACGTGATAGATAGTGGTGACACCGTTGAAGCCGCCGATTACGAATATCATGTCGTCAATGACCTCGATGCCGAAGTTGCTGCGAGGATTATACATTTCAGGGATCGGTGTCCAAGTGTTGTTTTCTGGGTTGTACTTTTCTCCGCTACACATTCGCGAAATGCCATTGAACCCTCCTGGAATTTAAACGAAACATTAATCCTTTTTTTTTTAGTTTGACACTTGAAATTACTTATATACAAGTCGAATACGAAACGGGTTTCAAAATGAAATCCTCCATTAATATAGATTCAGTTAATGAAATAAAGACGTGACAATTCATGAAACCACGTTGTAGAAATCGTTCAAAATTTTGCGTCTTTGATGCTTTATGATGCAATGGTGTAATTTTAAGAACAGATTACAATCAATCAATGAATTTTAGAATATACACTCGGTAATGCCCTAGATTAAGGACGAAATGAATACGAAATATAGACAATTCAGACAAAAAAGTGATAATATAAGTACCACACAACGTTTCTGGGATCCTTGTTGCTTTCGTCAGGTGCGAAGAAGAGCCAAGAGCGACACAACTGCACTTGTCAGTTGACAAAACTCAAAATGTTGTGAATTTTAAGTTTATTTGTTTATAAATTATATCTGACCAATTTGGTCATACATTTTTAATTAAATATTTTCTATTTTTAAAGCTCTGTGAAACAAACAAAGTTAGTATTGCAAAGAATTATTTTTGTGGCCTGGGTTTTTACGTTAAATCAAAATAAATATTTGATCAATAAAGAAATTTTATATAAGTTTATTAAAGTTAAACATGAAAACTCTTATCTCAGGCACCTGTGGTTTTTACATAGAAGAGATCTGCTGCCCGTACTAAATGCGTACTGCTATTCTGTGTTGTGTTGCCTGCTGTAGCTCTCGTACCGACGTCTCCGTATCTCACAGCCGGCAGAACGGGTTAAGTGCAGTGTTAACTCAGGGGTTGATTGCTGGGTAAGGCGTCGGCCTCCGGGATTGAATGCTGGCAAGCCGTTGTACTAAATTGTGTGGTGCTATTCTGTGAACTCTTCACTAACAAATTGTGGCCCCTTTCTCACGACGATTCTGCCTCGAATTATATCAGAGACAATAACTTTACGGAGCCTCTCTTAATCACATCTACCAGCTTCGGTGAGCGCAGAAGAACTGTCGAGTTTCAAAATCTTATCTCCTCCATTATATCCTCCCATTCTTTTACTTTTTTCATTGTTAGAAAACTTCGTCGAAATGCCAGTTGACTGATTCTTCCATTGTCACAAGATTTATAGCACGCAGCTGCAGTTCCGTAGTCAACAATGGCTAACTATTCTGTCATGTTGAGGCCAACAATCGAGACAGGCCACGAAATTACTTGGATGGAAATATTTATCTCCTCCACCCCCACGCACGTGCACGGTTTCGAATTCTCAAGACCACAGCAAACAACACTTCCGAGACAAAGAAAAACTTAAACCTAAATACACGCGTTACAGTATAAAATCTAAGTTGTAGATTTTTCAAAATTCCATTTTGACGTTTTTTACTTGATAGAGTTGTATAATGCGTTAAAGACTACGAATTTAACTCAACTCGCTCTCAGAAGACCTGTATATTGAATGAAAAAAAAAAGAATTACAGGGAAAATTGCTGGTAATAAATGGAGAAATCTGGAGAGAATTCAGTGGGATTCCTTTTCTATATATGGAGTTAACTAATAATATTAAAACTGGAACGTACCCACGACGTACACGCAGCCTTTGTAGGCGATGCAGGATACACCACTGCGTCGGGATCGCATTGGAGATATGACGGTCCATTGGTCCACTTCAGGGTCGTAAACCTCGGACGAATTCAAACACTCTAGGCCATTAAAGCCCCCAGTAATGTAAATTCGATCTGAAACAGACCAGATACTGGAACTCATAGGGAGAAATCGCCTCGACATAAATAATTCATACGACGAACAAGCAGCGGAACGATTAAGAGTTGACTGACTTTTACTTTTCCTCAATTTAATTTATCTGACGAAATTTAATTTAATTGACAAAGACAAATTTTACATAAGTTTCTGTCTCAAGTTAAAACATCAAAACAAAACACAACAGAAAAGTAAAGAGAATAAATAATACAGACAGTACGATCAACCGAAGTACGATCATAATGTTCAGTAACCAATTGCAAGCCAGCCATTAACAGTATGTTCTTTAATCCTGATTTGGTTTGTATAATGTAACAGTGGGTACAATTCTTTCATTCAATGCTTTAATAATATAATTTGTTTGCCATTTATTCGGAGTGTTAACGGCAGGCTTTGACGTCACCCCCCAATTTCCGTTATTATACTTACGTTAGTATTTCCCAACAGGCCAACTTAGCCTATTGTGACATACGAAGTTTCAATTCAAAAAGTAACAACACAGAAATCGTATGAAAGATAATTCAGCGTTTCACCTGTTAGGTATAACGTGAGAGAAATAGCGAAGCGCAGTCGTCCACTGGCCTGGGGGTAAGGCGGAGCTCACTTTAACATGAACCTTTGTTACCACAACTTGGCAGTGAAAAAACTTTGACGCAAGAAAATATATTCTGTGCAGTTCAGGATATGTTGTTGTACGTCAAAAATAATCACCCGTATAAGTTGAGAGATGATAAGCACATGGTGTGGCAACTAGACCGTGCTACTGCCTTCGTAAGCTTGTCTACAAGGGCGAGGAGTTCCCCCCCCCCAGCCCCCCGATGACAATACTCCATCATCTTCTCCCTTCTACTGCGCTTTGCGTTCGACTTGCTATTTCACACGACCTCTACTTCATTTTGTTCGTGCTTACTGTTGAGCGTGGCTGCGCTGGCGTCGGAGCGTTGCACGTTCATGAATGCGATGAAGGTCCACTGATTCGTTCTGTGGTCGTAACGTTCAGCGGTATTCTGTCTATGATGTCCATCGTAACCGCCCATGGCGTAGATCAGATCGTTGAGAACCGTCACACTCACGTAACATCTGCGATAACAGACATACAGCTTGTAGAATCCAAAGAAAGAGCAAAGCCAAATATGCCTGCATACTCCTTGTCACCACGGTTCACACGTGCCCTCTACATTCAATGCTACTTGATGATTTAGGAAAGAGTTCCCGAGTAGGCTCGGTTTTTGGAAAGAACCGTTCCTTACTTCAATGTAAGCCGCCAGCGTAAACTATGTCTATGTGGTAAGACATCTAAATGATTTACCACAAACTGCTGATGCTTCGAAATGACTACTCGGTCCTGTCTCTGAAAGGTGATACAACTTCTACAGATAATATAACTTTGCATCATCGACTGAATGCAACGAGAGGGCACGGGTGACCAAGTGGTACAAAAGGCAAAATTAAGTACATGCTACGCTTACAGCTAAACACTGTCCAATTTTGTATGAATGCTACGTATTAAACTGAGAAAAAATGATTGAGAGATTATAGTGCTTCCCTTTTCACACCTAGTTATTTATTAATCATACTCAAATTTTATTTAAATTAACGAAAGGCAAAGGCCAGGTGCTTGCTAGAGGCTGGAGACAACGAGCGACTCCTTACGGTACGCTTAGGATTAGGAGTAAATCCCGAAGCCGCATGGAAATTTTGGGCTCGGTCAAAGACCTTTGTATGAGCCCCGGCCAACCAAACAAAGACAGTCAGGTATACTGAGGCGACGTGATTGGCAGAAATGAATTTCGTCACGCGTTACCAGGAATAACTGTCCAACTTGAGCGTATAATAAGGGACGAAATGCCCAGTCACGTGATTAAAGAAACCACAGCACATCAGAAAGAGAGTCTGAGAGAAGGACTTCTCGAGGAACACTTCACATCTAGCTCTTATAGCGAACATTTCATGTCTGGTTCCTGTAGCTGATGCGTTTCTTTATGCTCTTCAGCTCTTGTCTGACTTAGGACCTGGCGATAACCGCTAGTACTAGATCCGCACAAAGTCAGAAAAAGAGAGATATGCTGTACCGGATGTCTTCGCTATTCCAGTAACTCGTAAGCGCTGGGGTTTTTTTTTTTGCGCGTGGGGCGACGCGAGTTTTTGCAACCAACCGAGGAGGTTTATCCCGATGAAATGGGTTACTTTTGTTTCCAGAGTATCCGGCAGTTAAATACAAATGTTAGCGTAGTGAGAGAAAACTACCGAATATGCCTTGAAGTTATAATTCCTTTTTTAATATATTTCTTTATTATATTTATTTTTGTTTAAAATGCAGGTGGCGCCCAAGAGTTAAGTAAAATATTCAATGGCATATATATATTTTTAAATTGTTTTCAATTTTTTTTAAGCCAAACCGACACGGTATTGCTACAATACGGAGAGAGACAGAGAGGAGTGGGAAGCGAGATCGAACGCTGTAGAGAAGGACAAAGAAAAAAGTGGGCTGGAAAGAAGAGGTACGAGCTTGTAGAAATTACTGGGAGAAGGATTGGTAGTGAGAGAACAGGGAAAGACGGGAGATGGGATACTGGAAGAATAAAAAGGAAAGAAGGGATGGAGGTGAAAAGAGCAATAAAATGAACAGACACACACGTTGTATCGCTCAAATAAGCAAATATAGCGTTTGTCTTAAAATGATATTTTTCCTAAAACGTGAAATTTATTTAGGCGTCAAATTTGTCATTATATAATGTATAATATGAAAAAAATTTAAGACAACATTTATCTTTCTTCGTAATGGTATAAATGTGCATTAAAAACTAGGTAACTGAGAGCTGGATCTGTGTATCCTCTATTTAAGTGTAATTATAGGAAATGCTCTCAGATTGAAAGAAAATTGAAAAACACTGTTTACAAAGATTTTTATCGGTTTTATGGACCAAGATTTCTAATATAAGGTACCCTAGTTGCAGGAAAGCGTGAAACGGCTGAGTCCAAATACGAGCGTTGCACATCGTATGGGATTTTTATAATTGTCGCTTGAGTAAGAAAGCTTTCCAACATTTCGTCGGTTGAAGAGTTTCAATCCTCTCATTGGGCAGTGCACGGTGCCGCTTCTGAATTGAAATAAGGAATCAATCCATTACGTCCATTCACGGCGTCACTAAGGGTGAAAGCTGCTCAGGCTTAGGTTCGCTGGTGACCCACCTTGAATAAACTTTATGTCGTTTAAGTGGTCTTGAAGAATTGTCTTACCAAATTTTTCCTTTACACGCTAAGCGTGTAATGGGCTAAACATCAGCATGGTATTTTCTGGAATTTCAATACTTAATCCTCGGAAAACGGAAACAACTTCAATTTCACTGTCTTCTCTCAACCGCTTACTTCATTTCCTTTCGGTATTAATCTGTTCGTCCAGAAACATACCATGTCAGGTCCCCATTCGTTTGCGGGTAATAGTACCTGCGTACGTGCATCGGAGCGATCTCGGTCCACTGTTTAGTGACAGCGTTGAAACAGCGACACGAACTGAAGTACTCTAAGGCGTCGAATCCTCCGATGACGTAAATACTGTAGCCGATAACCGCGGTCCCATGGTAAGCTCTAGAACCCGCGGGGTCTACCTCTTCAACCTGAAATTAAAGTCATTGTGAAACAATATATATATTCGTAAAAATTATTCTGATTACGTCGTAACTAGGAGACAAATTCCCGGTCAGTTTCACGGGAATATCTCAGAACAAAAGGAAGCTACAGGGACGGTCTGCTTACTTTAGTTACATCGATTATGCCCAACAAAAATGGCCAACACTCAGAATAGTTTGGATTAATGTCAGATAAGTTAAAATTCCACGTAACGTTTCTTCCTTTTGTTTAGAGACCTATTCTGACGTTATCTAAAATTATTTGCGAAATATAATGAAAAATAATAAAAAGAGTGAATTCCAAACAAATAAAATAAACGAGGTATAATATGGCTACTTAAATTAATAAAGAAACAATTTATAATGTTCGAAATGTGGAAATTGAGCACACAATGTTTAAGTGAAAAAAAATTATACCTCTATTAAATTAGAAATGAAAATATAAAAGGAAAATAGTTAAATATGTAAGTAACCAAATAACAGACTAAAATTAGTATTAAATAAATTCTTTTTGTCTTACCTGTATAATAGACATTACAATCTAAACAATAAATTTTGTATACTACATCTCAAATTTTGTAATAGTTTTTAACAAAATTTAAATTAGTATATGTTTTAAAAACTATCCTAAAACCATAATTAGGAAACAGGTTGATTAATTTAAATGGTACGTGTTCTAGAAATGTTAAATAATGCACCTCATAGTTTTTTTACTAATTATGGTTGAGGGTGACATTTTTACATGTAATTAAATTTAATCTACTTTTAATATGTATATTAATGAAACTAGGCAAGTAAGAATTTAAAAAGCGATGTTAAAAATTTTGTTAGTATTAATAATTTAACACCATAAATTAAAAACAATAGTTTTTTTATTTGAGGTGGTGATTCGAATATAAATGTAATCTTTCTGAATAAATATTCTTACTGTTGGCCATTTTATACTAATTATATTCTCATTCTGAGACAATGGTTTGTTGTGTGTAACAGCCGAATGCAACGAAGAAAAATTTATGAAAGTGAATTCAGGCTTTCAGTTTTGTTATCAATTAACATGAAGATAAATACGTAATGTCACTTACCTTGTTTGCTTCACAACACAGTGAAACAGATGATAATGCAACTAATAAACATAATTAAATTTGACTGAATCATTTTTAAAGTTATCACCTGAATAAATGAGGACAGTATTTAAATGAGTAAAGTCACTTACCTTGTTTGCTTTACAACACAGTGAAACAGATGATAATACAACTAATAAACATAATTAAATTCGACTGAATCATTTTTAAAGTTATCAATTGAATAAATGAGGACAGTGTTTAAATGAGTAATGCGATATGACTCAGTCCAGTTTACACTTTTGTAAAAATGTACAGACACGCGTTAATATAGATAAACACTAAAACTGTTATCACAGAAATGTATATTACTGTTTTAACTAGCAAATTTCTGATACTACGTGCTATGAAACTGATTACCTCAACTTGTGCTTAATTTGGAAATGTCTGGTGTTAGCGCTTATATCACTACATTTTACATTTTGATTCTTCCTGTCCTGAGTGTACTTTATTCTATAACTGAACTTTCTTCTAAAAATATCATAAGCAGTGACGAGGTTCAACTGTTCAAGCTCTCGATAGTTCGGTTATCTTTTGCATTAGTTACTAAATCATGCACAAGCTTGTTGAAGAAATCTGACATTTAATGCTCAACAAGTAGGATGTATATTGATAGTTTCAAGTCACAGTTTTGGCCTTTCCTTCTATCACCAGCACTTTTCCATAGTTACTGCCTTACCTTGATCCACCTGTCAGCTCTCGTGTCGTACGTTTCCACGAAGTTGGTGGGGCTTCCTCCGCTCCAACCACCGATTGCGAACAGAACTTCGTGAGGGAACCTAGGTATCGCGATTTCTGGAGTGGGAACTTCCCCGTCCTTTTGAGTAATCATCTCCAAGTCGTAGAGGAACTTTAAAGTCTCGATGATCAGTGGACGGCATTCATCGTTCCCTATAATGAAGGGATGGTCCTTCACCTGCATGAAAAATTCAAATTTTTTATAGAATGTATATAATACGAATGACATAACCTACTAAATATATTGATATAAAAATAAGAAAAATAGGTTTTCATATTTTCTCAGCACCACTCCAGTAAAACCAAAGGCATAACTTCGTTTTATTAGAATCTCATGAAAAGTCATCAATCTATTTCAATGTTAACAGGTTATCCATCATCCGTACAGGGGTGAAAAGATTATTAACGTAAGTGTTAGCTGTTTTTGCACAAATATTTGTCTATTATGATACGATAGAGCTTGGGTTATTGCACCATGTCTAAAATATATTTTTAATACTGCTTGTTCCATCTTGACAATGTATAAATTGTATAAATGATAAACCGCCAACTGTTGACTACCAATCCAACTAGTTATAATGGGCGGCATATAGCTGTCCAAATAGCGCGTGAGGAAGAGTGGAAGGGAGAATCGATAGTGTAAGTAAGGAGTACCATTATGTCAATTGATTGAGTAAACATTTACTTTAAAGCTGTAACTTTCATTTTTCACTTCAATGGATATCTGAATAAAAAGAGATACACGTTACAAGGAATGGTGCAGGGAAGGAACGCTTCATGCCGTTCGGTTGGTCGGCTTTTTTTTTAGGGTAACATGCTACACGAGGGTAATCCACATGGAAGCAACTCCCCTTTAATAGCATAGAAAGGGATTTGAAAGGGGAGGATGCGGAAGGGTAGAGGAAGGTAGCCAAGGGTTAACTAGGCCCCCGGGATATAGTTTAAGGATCCTACCCGGCATTCGCCTAAAAGTAATGCAGGGAAAACCCTAGAAAAACCTGCATCAGGTAGGTCGGGCATTGGGTACTAGTCCCACGCCCTTCCGATAGCGGGAGAAGAGTTTGCTGTGGGGACGCAGCATTCCCTTCTCCGTACCTCGACCAGTTTAGGAGGCAGCTGGCAGACAGTTCCAATGGGAACAGCGAACAAGTCTTACCGTGTGCCCAGGGTCTGTGACCCCGGAACATACACCTCTCAAAACAGACCGAGGTGCCTCGGCTTGTGGGAACCTTAGTTAAAAAAAACCAGAGAGTTGTGAAGGCATCTGCAAGAATGGACATTGAAACTCCATAATTCATTTTACTTTATGTTTTATGTTGAGTACCTACCCTTTCGAGGAAGAACTGCGTGTCGAGCAGGCCGAGGCGGATGGCCTTCATGAGGGAGACGATGTGGACACGACGGGAATCTGGGTCGTGTTCGATCCAGCGTAGGACACAGTGCCAGACCGTCTCCTCGTTCCTCACGTTGAGTTCATCGGACGCTATCAGCTCTCGCAGCTCATGTACGTTCAGCTGGATCAGCTCGTCGCTCTCCGTGGAGACTTGAAGGAAGTTGCGGAGCACGTACCGACGACTGTCCTCCTCCAGCGCCTTGCAGAAGTGAGATCTGTTATGCCACACACATAAATTTACGCCATTATTTACAAAACGTCTGTGACAGCATGTGGGAGTTTGAAAAATAATGGACATACCACGTTCTGCTCTACGACTATAACTGTTCAATTATTATTCAGCCCATTTCTTAATTATTGCATTTAGTACAGAGTTTCAGAAATTTACTGAAGGCCTCCAGAAATACTTCTGGGTAAGAGTAGACCTAAATCTTAATATTATTACATATGTTCATGGTTGATGACCCTGGGAATATATCAAGAGAACTAGTTCGATATTTCGAGCAAGAAACACGTAACTCTTAAACAAGTTGTGGGAAATATGAACATAATGTGGGCACTAGTTTTCCAGTTTCCATCAGTATAGTTAACATTAAATCATGATGTGCACTGAAACGCCGTTTAAGAAGTCACATTCAGACATCTATAACGTATTATTCAGATACTGGATACTCCAACTTTATAAAGCTACGCTTACATCTGACACTTTTCTCCGGAAATATATGCGAAGTGTCAGAGAGAAAATCTGACAGACTGTTTTACATGCTGATAGAAATTACTAGAAATTTATGTCATGGGTATGTATATGACAGTTCTCAAAATTCTAAAATTTATATAAATGTACCACCCGTTTACACATACAAATGTGTCGCACAAATCTTTCATTCTACACATCATACACAGTTAATTTTTCCCCATGAAATCTTCGAAACGTAAAATCGCGGCCTGTGTAATTATTTTGACGTCAAAAAAGAAGAAAAAACGTTCTTTTTGGATTCGAGAGTGAATTTTGAAGCGTGAAAAATTCGGAGCACAGTCTATTGATGTCTGTGTTCAGTATTGGGGAACCAGCGCAGTTTTCGAATTTTGTAAGAATGAAACCAGCTGATTTCGATATGATTACTTGTAAAAATTTGGTTATGAATTTTTCTTTGAATCTCGTCGTACTAAACTCTTCCGCCATTTCCGTTATGATTTTTCACTTCGTCTTTATAACTTTTACAAGTAACTTCCCATAATTCACTTTTACTAAAATAAAAATTATTAATTCTTCAACTTCAGCTTTTAACCACTATTTTTTTTATTAACATCACTTTTATCAACCATTTTTGTTTTTGTTTATACTCGACTCGACACTTATTGCACAATCATAAAAGTAGACGAGCAGTCAACTTCCACGATATCTGTCGAGCGAGTTTGAACTTGCAAATAATCATCTTTTGGTATAGATGTGTCAGCACATATAGCTGATAGTAAAAATATATATATCGCTGACATAAGTTCTTCACTGTTTACATTACCACGATTTCTGTCTGACATCAAATTGCAATCCTGCAACAACTGTCAGATGTAAACGTACCATAAGAAAGAATAAATCAGTAGAACGCGACATCATTTTACTTGGACATTTGGATTATGAGAAAGAGTCCGCGCGATGGCTGCCGCGTTTTAATCATTCACCAAAAACAAGTAAAATTCGCGTTAGGAATCTTTTTAAACACAAATTCAATTAAACTGAATTTTCTTTCTTGTTGACTAATTACTATAAACTGATTCGGAAGACGTCATGGCCACTGTGTTTTTGGATGCTCGTGGTGTGATTCTCATAGTTTATCTGGAAAAAGGTGGAGCATAGAATTCAGTATAATTGGAGATATTGAAACAATCCATTATGATCAAACTTCCATATTTGATCAAGAAAAAAGTTTTTTTTTTCACAGTACTGAAATTGTCGTTGATAAACTTCCACATGGGGCACCACAGTTGCTTGATTTAGTTCCAATCGACTATTACCTGCTCCCGGAAAAAGAAATACTCGTAGTTGTCAGTTTTGCGCCGTTTGAGAAATTGTTTTATACTTGGGGTATAAAATTACTGGAAAAGCCAAGTGTATTGATTTACAGGATTTCACATATTTAGGCTCAAAACTTAACAGTGAAAATAATGTGGGAAGTGAAATAAAACAACGTATCATCAATGGTAAGAGAACTTACTACACGTATGGAAAATTAATGAAATCCAAGATGTTAAATAGGGAATTGAAGTTAAAAATTTACAAAACACTTATAAGACCTGTAGTGATATACGGTTGTGAAACGTGGACCCTTAATAATAATGATAAGCACTTACTCAGAATATTTGAACGCAAGATACTGAGAAGGATATACGGACCTGTATGTACGAATGCCGAATTAGAACAAACAACTGAGAACTGGAGCAGCTCATGAATAACGAGGACATTGCTAGGTTTATCAAGAGCAGAAGGTTGGCCTGGATGGGACACGTACTTAGGATGGATGAAAGCAGAACAACCTAGACGGATTTTGGACTGGAAGCCAATTGGGAGGAGGAAAAGGGGGCGACCCCGGACAAGATGGGTAGATGACATCGAGAAGGATATACAAACCATGAAAGTAAGAGGATGGCGGAGACTGACACAGGAGAGGGCGGAATGGAAAAAAATTGTTAACAAGGCCAAAACTCACATTGGGTTATAGTGCCAATAAAAAAAAGTGTATTGATTTAGTAGGATACTACATTTAAAAATGGAAATTAAATTGTTAAGGATTTTACTCGAATTTTTTCAAGCCGTCCACTTTTTGGACACTATCTCGTTACTAGATCATAGACAATGTAAGACCGAAAAAATATTTGCAATTGAACTTACACGATTTTCCTCAAACTTCAAAACTGGAAACAAAAATTATTTCATTATTTAGAATTCGGTCGTCCACTATCAAGCACTGCGCTCGGCCTAGATGAAATTCAGTCCTATTCTGTCTTGAGGAAAGGGGATTAGGCCCTTGAAAAACTGACGTGACTGTCTATGTGACTAACTGAGATTTCTCTGATCCTATCAGGTGCCCAAAAATCCTTGATAAGAAATAACTTGTGTTAAGACGAACCTAGAGCGATACAACTGCGCTGGCCAGTTGACAAAACTCAAAACTAACAAATTAGTTATTGCGAGGGTTCGGCGTCAGTTTTAATTATTGTAGAAAATGTGATGTTTTGCCAGCTTCTTTACTACATAAACAATAAATTTAACAGTATTACTTTCTTTAAATCGAAACTTTCATATAAATACAAGTCCAAAATTAATTTTTTACAGTTATGTTCCCTAAACGGGGAAATCCAATACATAAATTCACACATTTTTAATCTTTTTTTTTTAAAAAAATAAATGGTTTTTCATGAGAATTTTATAACTAGAATGGTGCACGCCAACATCTATAAACAATATTTCGCCAATTCTCTCCATTAATCAGATATCATTTTCACCTAAGAGCAGCTAAAATTCAGAAGTTTGACTTCCTATTTAACAAAATTTTCCGCAATTACTCCACATACAACAATTACAAAGACAATTTTTTCAAAAACCTCAGTAACAACACTATTCCTAAGGAAGTTATTGACGTAGTATCCCTTGGTTTTGCTATCAGAAAACCTACATACTGAGTACGTGTTCTAAATTATATTTCTTAACATCCTCTAAACCAAAAGAGAACTACGGTATACAATCTTGTAGAAAGGGCTATATTACTTTTTTACTCCAAGTTCCGTCAACACAACTTAAATATTGTCCGAAACATTTTAATCTCCAATGAGTACCATATTACTTTTCTTCTTAATCACATAAAAAGCAGATTGAACAAAATCCAACATCCTACTGTCACTCGCCCCCAAACACCTCCAGCCAAATTTTTTCTCGTACTCCCTTTTTACAAATTTATACATCACAAATTTATCCAAATATTCAAAGAATATCAAATATCCATCATTTACAGATCCACTAATACTCTTTCCTACTTGATTAAAAACCACAAGGACCCACTTGACACCTACAGCAAACATTGCGTAGATTACAAAAATCTCTTGCTACATAGGACAAACAAAACGTTCCCTTAATACACGTATCAAGGAACATTTGTCTAATATCGAATTTCCCATTGATAAACAATCTGTAGTGTCCAAACATATAATCAATTCTAATCATACATTTGATTGGCAAAACGCTAAGATTTTAGACATTGACACCAGGTACAATTCCAGAATCATTTCAGAAATGCTTCACATTAAATCAAACGTCTCAGCTATTAATGTACAAACAGACACAATGAAACTCAATAATTGCTATGATCCCTTATTATTATTCTCTGTTTTCCCATGGTCGTTGCTCCCCTTATTGTTACGATAAACCTTCGGCTCTTCCATTGTCGTTGCGTTTTCGTCACTTTTGAGTTTTGTCGTCTGACAAGTGCAGTTGTTTCGCTCTAGGCTCTTCTTCAGACCCAACAAAAGGGACAAGGTTCCTAGAAACCCTTTTTGTCTGAATTGACTATCTTTCTGGTTCACTAATATATATTTATTCTCAACACAATAATCACATCACTCAAACTTTACATGAAAACTCAAAAAACCAAAAAACACCTTCCTCTTTTTCAAAGATTTCCATACAAAAACCTCCACACAACCAAACAATTCTTGAAGTCTCTTCCCAACATACTCTTTACACATTCTGACAAAGGATCTGTCACTGTAGCTCTTGACCGTAATGCATACAGAAAGACTTATTTTCTGACACTAACTCTCACAAAATTTGCAAACCCACTTACTTCAATAAGCTTCGCTTTTGAGTTTGTCAACTGACGAATGCAGTTGTGTCACTCTAGCCTCTTCTTAGCACCTGAAGAAAGGCACAAGGATTCCAGAAACGTCGTGTGGTATTTATATTATCACTTCTTTTGTCTGTATTTGGGTATCTTTATTATTGTTAATTTTCAATCAGACGTAAATTTTTCATTTCAGAAATAACTTATCGTTAAATTTGAAAATTCAGTAAATTAATAAAAAACAACCCACCTATTTTTAATGTAATATAGTTACTACAATTTTTATATAGAACAATAATCGAATCTTATGTTTCACCAAATAGCATGTCAAAGTATAAAATGAAGCTATAACTTTCAGTTAGTTATGAGTAAAAATTTATTAATTTACAGAGGACAAGTGGCTGCGTCCCCACAGCAAACTCCTCTCCCGCTATCGGAAGGGCGTGGGGCAAGTACCCAATGCCCGACCTACCCGATGCAGGTTTTTCTAGGGTTTTCCCTGCATTTCTTTAGGCGAATGCCGAGTAGGATCCTTAAAATATAGCCCGGGGGTCCTAGTAACCCTGGGCTACATTCCTCTACCCTTCCGGATGCCCCCTTTCAAATCCCTTCCTATGCTATTAAGTTGCCCAACGTGGATTACCCTCATGTAGCCTGTTGCCCTTAAAAAAAATGGAATAGGTTTTTATGTTCCTACGTAGTGAACGCATATAATGGAAATATATAAAACGGCAAGCTTTTGTTTAACGTCACCTGATTTTCAATAGAACTAACTTTTTCATTTATACCTTAGCAAAGAAACCAGGTTTGTAGAATCATTATGTAATGAATAAAGGCGTTTATACATTTTATACCATGGAAATTGTTTAAATACTGGAAAATGTGTGGCGCAATAGATTAATTTGCAAAGATTTACTTTGCAAAAAACCAACCGACGCCTTTTCGGTTGTTCTCGGTTCAGATATAAAATTTCTTTGAATGCTAACCTTCAAATAATTATTTGTGACCTTCCTTCATAACATCTTTTCGCCGTGTTCAATTTAAACGCTGGTCGCAGACAGTAGGATTTTTCTTCTTTATTTCTCTCTGACATCATAACCTGGTGGCCTTGAACTACACCAAATTATTGACTTGAACATTGTAATTCCATCTCCCGTTCACCATTGCGCATTACGTAAGAGCCGTTTCCCCGTCGGTCAATGCGTTAAAACTAGCGCAGTGTAATAAAAGTCGCGAATGTGTGCCTGTGATTCACGGAAAGTGTCCTTCAGGTGGCTTCAAAATGCACGTAGTATTGAGCATCGGTACATGGATAAACTTATTTTAGTGCAAATATTTTAGCCAAAAATTATACGCAATTAACGGAATTGTGTCACTGAATGTTTAGTCCTGTAATATATATAGCCGTTTTTTGTGTGTGATTACAGGTAGTAAGTAACAAGTCCAGCTCGAGTTTCTTGCTCTAGGATGCCAAAAACAATCTTTTGTCTCGGCGACCCTCTCAGCTGACAATAGTTGTTTACAGTAGTTAGGCTAGGAATAGAAGTGAAGTGAGAACTAAAAAGTGTCACGGAAATGAGAATGGAAGACACATAGAACAATTTTTACTGTTTAAGGAAGAAAGTTCTGTATACCTTAAAGTATTTGAATGGTTATCAGAAATTTTTGGAAGTCTCTCCAAACAGAGAATAAATCATCATTCTTCAGAAAGTTTAATTTTTGTTAATTACACTCAAACCATTATAAATACACATCAAATACTTTCTGGTCATGATGCAATATAATAGGGAACAGGCACAGCTAAGAGTCAACAGTTGTAATCATCTGCGCCTGTGTAACGTTGCGAAACTACATTTCGGCTCAGATTACCATTTTATTTCAACACCGGATGTAGCGGGAACAAACTCCGGAAAAATCGCCATGGGAGATTTTCAGACTAGTTGGTTGACGATTACGTCACCTAGCTATAACGACGTAGAGTGGGAGATAAGCGTAGCCCGGGGCGTCATTCAGCGTTGCATTTCGGTCTAGCTCAGTATATTTTCTTCCCCTTCCTATGATCTCTATACATAAAAACTGATTTTTAATAAACTGTAAAACTGCGTTGAGCTTGGTAAAAAAATTAACAGCTAACGAAAGAATCACGTTACCGAAATATCCTATTTTCTATATTCAATTTAATTAACATTTAAGTTAAATTAGGATAAATAAATAATATATTTAAATACTAACATTATTACGAAACGCCGCAAAAATTAACTGTACCCCTTCATGAGCCTCTTTCCGGCACTGCAGAAAAACGGCAAACCAATCTTTCGCTTCTGCAATTACACTAATTTCATACACGGATAAATACTGATGAAAATTGGCCAACTTTCACTTCTGACCAACTTCGATAATTTATTTTCCACTGATCGTTTCAGACGTAACAGACTATACGACGATAACAACCAAGTATATTATTTTTTTCGCTAAATTGAAAATTGGTTCTCGTTGTACTTTTAGGGTTCAAAGATTTCAACAATAGCCAAGTTTTTCTTATTCAGAAACTTAAAGTCATGTCTTTGCGTACTAAAAAACATACTTCATTCGGATTTTCAGCATCTTTTGCCAACCGTTGACCACTGATCAGATTAATTCTCTCACCGGAAATCCAAAACAACAGTAATATTAATAAGATCATGTGAGGGCCTGCGAGAGCTAGGCAGTACCTGCGAGGGATGTTCTCTCGCAGGCAGAACCTTGTAGGAGAGACAGGAAGGAAGGGGCTACCTTTGGGGCTGTCTTTTCCTCTCTCCGTTTTTGAACTAAGGTTCCCACAAGCCGAGGCACCTCAGCCTGGTTTGAGAGCTGTATGTTCCGGGGTCACAGACCTTGGGCATACGGTAATAGTTGTTTACTGTTCCCATTGGAACAGTCGGCCAGCTGCATCCTAAACTGGTCGAGGTACGGAGAAGGGAATGCTGCGACCCCACAGCAAACTCTTCTCCCACTATCGAAAGGGCGTGGGACAAATACCCAATGCCCGACCTATCTGATGCAGGTTTTTCTAGGGTTTTCCCTGCAGTACTTTTAGGCGAATGCCGGGTAGGATCCTTAAACTATAGGCCGGGGGTTCCTAGTTAACCCTTGGCTACCTTCCTCTACCCTTCCGCATCCCCCCTTTCAAATCCCTTCCTATGCTATTAAAGGGGAGTTTCCACTATGTGGATTACCCTCATGTAGCCTGTTACCCTAAAAAAAAGGATCCCAAAATCAGGCCGAACCTTTCTGGAGAGACGGAGACTGTTCCCATTGTAACAGTCGGCCGTCTGCCTCCTAAACTGGTCTAGGCACGTAGAAGGGAATGCTGCGTCCCCACAGAATACCCCTCTTCCGTCATTGGAAGGACGTGACACAAGTACCCAAGGCCTGACCTACCTGATGCAGGTTTTCTAGGGCTTGACCTGCATCACTTTTAGGCGAATGTCGGGTAAGATCCTTAAACTATAGCCCGGGGGCCCTAGTTAACCCTTGGCTGCCTTTCTCTACATTTTTACTGCCCTCTTTCAGTCCCTTTCCTATGCTATAAGAGGGGTGTGGCCACTACGTGGATTACCCTATATATAGCCTGTCTACACTTTGCTCTTCTCTCTTGCCAATCTAGTCAGAAACAATTTTGTTAAATGAATATTGTATTTTAAATTTAATAATATAAAAACTTACAATGAAGATTTAGTAAAATATATGACGTTTAATAACTTCTGAAGGGGTCGGAAAATTAGGGATGAAACTCGTATAGAAAAACTTTCTATAAACGCGAATAAAAAAACTCAATTTAAATTTATGACATTAAATATAATATTTAATACATACATTTAATAAAATTGTTACTGAATTGATAAACCACACGTCATCTTAAATTTAACAATACCACTACTAAAGCCGTTTATTTTAAATTAAATGTTAAACAAACCATTGATCATTTAGTAGAATATAATAATTTTGTATTCATGTATTAAACACTAAGTAAACCCGTTTTATTATTACATCTATTTGAACAGAGTTGTACTCCATACTCTTTAAGCATTTAATTTTTCTGTTAGATTAGTTAGCTTAATCGATAGTCCTATTGTCACGTTTATTGCTCATCTATAGAGCAAAAAAGTGACTAATATGTAACTAAATGTAAGTATGAGTAGAGTGTCTAGATTGTTAACTTATCATTATAGCAAGATTCGTGTTGCAGTATTGTATTTTGCAAGCGGGCTTGGACTTTTAGAGTGACATTTACGTGAGGACGTTCATTAAAGAGAAAGGCTTCGTACTAAACAGTGGTTAACTAATTCATTTCCCCCTTAGCCATGGCAACATTGATCCTCGTCACCAGCTGTTTTCACGCAGCGCAACAAGTCGTCACACACTAGCCTCAATTACAGTTGCCCCAAGTTCAAACCGGACACCGTTCAATTCACTTAGAAATCTGGGTTTCAAGCCGAAGTGTACTATCGTATTAAAATTCTGGATGAAGCCAAAAAATAAATAGTGTCGTTCATTTAAGATTTATGAAGCTATTTTTCTTCAACAGTTGTATTATATGCGGAAAACAATAATATATTTATTTAGAGGTTCGATCGGAAACCGAAAAAACCGACATATCTCTCTGAACGAAAACCGGAACTAAACCGGTTTATTTCGGAACAAATACAGGCAAAGTCCCCTCATGACAATGTTTACAAACATTGCTATGCAATAAAGTTTGTTATGCAATTTTGGTCCTATACAATTTTTTTAACAGTTTATCTAATGAATAACATTGTTATTAGGAAGTGATAGTATACTAGTATCAATTTATTTGGATCCCCGTTATCAAAGTATACTTTTGACATCCTGCAACCGTGCAACATTTGAAAAATATTTGTAACTAATTGCTATTTTTATAGAAATAAGTTTCAATTACAAATGAGCTAACCAAATTATCTAGTGAAATCTCCAATGAAGAAGGTGGACAAATAAGAGGATTTTTAAGTAAGGAATTGGGAGATTGTGTAGAATTTTGGAAGGAAAATAAACATCCAGAAGTAAAAAATTATTTTATTTGCTCCAAAAACTCAAGTTAGTGTTTAAGGGCCCTCTGTTGTTTAAAGTTAATTATATCAGACTATAAATAGGCAGTAAAATTAAAAAAATTCAGATGTCAAAAAGTATATTACATGAAACGTTTTCTTCAAAACTGGTTTAACATTTAACCTACTGCGAGTGAAGAAAATCAATGCCATTCCTGATCTATCAGATCCGTAGCTGGTCAAACAATGTCGCCCGAAGCAAAACGGTTTCCACGAATGTCTTTATCTAACACTCAAAAAATGTGAAAGCCGCACGGGGACTGATCTGGGCTTTATGGGAGAGTTTAAAATCCTCACCTTCCGAACCTCTTAATTACGCCAATATATTCGTGGATGTTCAGAAAATTGGCACTATCCTTCTTCTGGAATCAAAATTGGCATCATCCAAATTCCGGCCCGATTTGTAAATTACATTGTGCTTATCTAAATTGCCAATTTCGTCCTTAATATTATTTACTATGTTTAAATAGCTCTGAGACTTAAAAATTTTGACACCAAACTTTTCTAATAGTCCAATTATTTATTTTGCAAGGAGTCAAGAGAGAATGACCTGACTATCAAATTTATATTGTACTAGCTGGGTGCCCGGCGTTGCCCGAGATGACATTTATCTATAACCATCCATAAGACTCCAATTTTGGTTACTTTTGCGCTATTTTTATGTAAAGCTCCTCGAACCCTATCCCTAAATGTGCTCACCTCACATGCCGAAGGGGGATGAAATCATTGACTAAATATATCGGCCGTTTTTACATGTTAGAAGATGACCACCCCCACAAATATGCGATAATGAAAAATAATGTATTCCACGCAAAAATCGGCCGATTACATTGTCTGAAAATTTATTCCCCAACCCAACACCTCCCAAACCCGTCGCGTTACCCAGGTTGTCACAATTAGATTCAGCGACATTCATAGTCTCGGAATTGATTCGATTCTCGGTTGTTTTTGCGGGATTTTATTTAACGTACCTCCATCCCAACCCTAAGCTTGCTCCCCTCACAGGGGTTAAATTATACACAAACAACATCGGTATAAATACTATCAAAGTAATTAACCCCAGGAAATAATTATCGCAAATATCGACTGTTTAACATGTTTGAAATTTTTCACCCCCGACGACTCCCGCTTCGGGGACTTAAACGGTCAAGTTTAATGTCATAATTAAACTCAGTGACAATCCTGATAGTTTCTGGTTTCTTTTTATCCAATGCTACTTCACGCCTACCCTTAAGGTCCGAAAGGGGTTGAATTTATACACAGAGAACATGTAGGGAAATTTTATTAATGTAATTCATCCCGATATATATTTAATAGACGCAAAAAACAGCCGGTCAACTCATCCCAACCCAGCCGATACCCGCGCGTTGTCCAGATTGTCATAAATAAATTCAGGTACATCCATTACCTGCGATTTGACTCGAATCTCGGTTGTTTTCCCGTTATTTTCAAGGAAATTAATTAAACTCAGTGAAAATCTCGATAGTTTCTGGTTTCTTTTTATGTAATGCTACTTCACGCCCACCCTTATGAGTCCGAAGGGGGTTGAAATTATACATAGAGAACTGTAGGAAAATTTTATTAATGTAATTCATCCCGATATATATTTAATAGACGAAAAAAAACAGCCGGTCAACTCATCCCAACCCAGCCAATACCCGCGCGTTGTCCAGATTGTCATAAATAAATTCAGGGACATCCATTACCTTCGATTTGACTCGAATCTCGGTTGTATTCGCGTTATTTTATTGCAGCGTTCCTCCACCCAACACCTAAAAGTGCTCTACTGATAATACAGACCCGCTTATGGGGGTTAGTAGGCGCGTCTCACCCCAACAGTCGGTAGAAACACTATCAATATCTGTGACCCCTAAAAATATTTATCCGACTGAAATATCGACTGTTTTAGCATGTTTAAATATTTCAACCCCGGTCCGCCCCCGCTTCTGGAGGTGGTAGACGCATCTCACCCCGACAGTGTTTGTTTCCTGGTCGCAAAAGAACACGTGTACGAAATTTGGTGAATTTTTCTCCAGCGGTGTAGATTTGTATAACGAACATACAAATATACAAATATACAAACATACAAATATACAAACATACAAACAAACATACATACATACATACACTCATTTTTATTTATAAAATTAAACGTCTTTATTAATGGAAACAACATCGGTTAAAATAGTATGAACAACACCACCCCTCAATCTGCTACTTTCCCGTGGTAGAAAGGGTTGAATTTTTACTCATAACACATCGGTAGAAACACTATAAATCTAGTTTACCCATAAACACATGACATTTTGGCAGTTTTAGAATAATAGACAATTTTCACCCCCAGCCCTAAGCAAGCTCACCGCTAATGTCTAAAGGGATTTATATTTTCAACAACATCCCTTGAAATAGTATTCACGTAATTCTCCTCCTCGAACGCGCAAGAACTGACTATTTATCTCCCCTTCCAACCCCCACCCTTTCGGGTTAAATGGGCAATTAAAAATATTTATCCGAAGTAAACTCACTGACATCCACAACCTTCGATTTGACTCCAAACTCGGTTGTATTTGCGTTATTTTTCTGTAAAGCAACTCCACCCCAAACCCTAAGGGTGCCCTTTTCCCAGGGCGTAGGAGATGAATATTATATTCAGATAACATCGGTAGAAACACAATAAATATCTTTGACCCCGAAAATATTTATCCAAATCTAATACCTGCTGTTTCAGCATGTTTAAGTATTTCAACCCCCGTCCACCCCCGCTTCTGGGGTTGGTAGACGCGTCTCACCCCGACAGTGTTGTTTTCCTGGTCGCAAAGAACCCGTGTACGAAATTTGGTGAAATTTGCTCCAGCGGTAAAGATTTGTATTCTCCACCCCAAACGCTAGGGGTGCTCTTTCCCCAGGCTGTAGAGGTTAAAAATTATATTCAGATATCATCAGTGGAAAGACTATAAATATCTTTGACCCCTAAAAATATTTATCCGACTGAAATATCGACTGTTTTAGCATGTTCAAATATTTCCACCCCCGTCCACCCCCACTTCTGGAGGTGGTAGGCGCGTCTCACCCCGACAGTGTTGTTTTCCTGGTCGCAAAGAACCCGTGTACGAAATTTAATGAAATTTTCTCCAGCGGTGTAGATTTGTACTCTCCACCCCAAACGCTAGGGGTGCTCTTTCCCCAGGGTGTAGAGGTTGAAAATTATATTCAGATATCATCAGTGGAAAGACTATAATAAATATCTTTGTCCCCTAAAAATATTTATCCGACTGAAATATCGACTGTTTTAACATGTTCAAATATTTCCACCCCCGTCCACCCCCGCTTCTGGGGGTGGTAGGCGCGTCTCACCCCGACAGTGTTGTTTTCCTGGTCGCAAAGAACCCGTGTACGAAATTTGGTGAAATTTGCTCCAGCAGTGTAGATTTGTACTCTCCACCCCAAACGCTAGGGGTGCTCTTTCCCCAGGGTGTAGAGGTTGAAAATTATATTCAGATATCATCAGTGGAAAGACTATAAATATCTTTGACCCCTAAAAATATTTATCCGACTGAAATATCGACTGTTTTAGCATGTTCTAATATTTCCACCCCCGTTCACCCCCGCTTCAGGGGGTGGTAGGCGCGTCTCACCCCGACAGTGTTGTTTTCCTGGTCGTATAGAACACGTGAACGAATTTTGGTGAAATTTGATCCACCAGCATAGATTTGTATTCTCCACCCCAAACGCTAGGGGTGCTCTTTTCCCAAGGTGTAGGGGATGAAAATTATATTCAGAAAACATCAGTAGAAACACCATCAATATCTTGGACCCCTAAAAATTATTATCCGACTAAAATATCGGCTTTTTTAGCATGTTTAAATATTTCAACCCCCGTGCACCCCCGCTTCTGGGGGTGGTAGACATGTCTCACCCCGACAGTGTTTGTTTCCTGGTCGTAAAGAACACGTGTACGAAATTTGGTGAAATTTGCTCTACCGGTGTAGATTTGTATAACGAACATACAAATATACAAATATACAAACATACAAACATACAAACATACAAACATACAAACATACAAACAAACATACATACACTCTTTTTTATTTATAAGATAGCTGGGTGCCCGGCGTTGCCCGAGATGTCATTTATCTATAACCATAGATAAGACTCCAATTTTGGTTACTTTTGAGCTATTTTTATGTAAAGCTCCTCGAACCCTATCCCTAAATGTGCTCACCTCCCATGCTGAAGGGGGATGAACTCATTGACTAAATATATCGGCCGTTTTTATATGTTAGAAGATGATCACCCCCACAAATATGCGATAATGAAAAAGATTGTATTCCACGCAAAAATCGGCCGATTACATTGTCTGAAAATTTATTCCCCCGCCCAACACCTCCCAAACCCGTCGCTTAACCAAGGTTGTCACAATTAGATTCAGCGACATTCATAGTCTCGGAATTGATTCGAATCTCGGTTGTTTTTGCGTTTTTTATTTAACGTACCTCCACCCCACCCCTAAGCTTGCTCCCCTCACAGGGGTTAAATTATACACAAACAACATCGGTATAAATACTATCAAAGTAATTAACCCAAGGAAATAATTATCGCAAATATCGACCGTTTAACATGTTTGAAAATTTTCACCCCCGACCACTCCCGCTTCGGGGACTTAAACGGTCAAGTTTAATGTCAAAATTAAACTCAGTGACAATCCCGATATTTTCTGGTTTCTTTTTATGTAATGCTACTTCACGCCCACCCTTAAGGGTGCACCCTTCCGAGTCCGACAGGGGTTGAAATTATACACAGAGAACATGTAGGGAAATTTTATTAATCTAATTCATCCCGAAATATATTTAATCGATGCAAAAACAGCCGGTCAACTCATCCCAACCCAGCCGATACCCGCGCGTTGTCCATATTGTCATAAATAAATTCAGCGACATCCATTACCTTCGATTTGACTCGAATCTCGGATGTTTTCCCGTTATTTTCAAGGAAATCCCCTCCACCCACACCCCTATCATGCCTACAAACAACATCAGTAGAAATACTATCAACGTGAATGGTGCCGGCATTTATTTATTCCACGCTAATATCGATGATTTAACATGTTAGAAAATTTCCATGCCATCCACTACCGCCCCTTGGGACTAAATGGCCAATTTGATGCTATAATTGAACTGGGCGACATCCATAACCTTCGATTTGACTCCAATCTCGGTTGTATTCGCGTTATTTTATTGCAGCGTTCCTCCACCCAACAACTAAAAGTGCTCTACTGATAAGCCCGAAAAGGGTTGAAGTTATAATCTGTGTAAATCTCATTGATCCGGAAAAATATTTAGTTGCAAAGTTGATTAACATGTTTGACAATTTCCACTTCCGACAAACGCTCGTCCCTGGGAGGTTAATTGCTAGTTTATAGCATAATTAAACACAGCGTTATCCATAACTTTGATTTTGACTCCAGTCTCGTTTGTATTCGAGTTATTTTTTTGTAATATTCCTCTACCCCCGCACCTACAATTAACCTTTCCCATGCCGTATAATGTTTGAAATTTTACTCATATGCATTGGTACAAACACTATTAATCACTTTTACCTGGAAAATATTTATCTGACTGTGTTAGCATTTATGAAGAATTTGATCCACCGGAATAGATTTGTATTCTCCAACCCAAACGCCAGGGGTGCTCTTACCTTAGGGTGTAGAGGTTGAAAATTATATTCAGATATCATCAGTGGAAACACTATAAATATATTTGACCCCTAAAAATATTTATCCGATTGAAATATCGACTGTTTTAGCATGTTTAAATATTTCCACCCACGTCTACCCCCGCTTCTGGGGGTGGTAGGCGCGTCTCACCCCGACAGTGTTTGTTTCCTGGTCGCAAAGAACCCGTGTACGAAATTTGGTGAAATTTGCTCCAGCGGTGTAGATTTGTACTCTCCACCCCAAACGCTAGGGGTGCTCTTTCCCCAGGGTGTAGAGGTTGAAAATTATATTCAGATATCATCAGTGGAAAGACTGTAAATATCTTTGACCCCTAAAAATATTTATCCGACTGAAATATCGACTGTTTTATCATGTTCAAATATTTCCACCCCCGTCCACCCCCGCTTCAGGGGGTGGTAGGCGCGTCTCACCCCAACAGTGTTGTTTTCCTGGTCCCAAAGAACACGTGTACGAAATTTGGTGAAATTTGATCCACCGGTATAGATTTGTATTCTCCACCGCAAACCCTAAGGGTGTCCTTTTCCCAGGGTGTAGGGGATGAAAATTATTTTCAGAAAACATCGGTAGAAACACCATAAATATCTTGGACCCCTAAAAATTATTATCCGACTAAAATATCGGCAGTTTTAGCATGTTTAAATATTTCAACCCCCGTGCACCCCCCCTTCTGGGGGTGGTAGACTTGTCTCACACAGACAGTGTTTGTTTCCTGTTCGCAAAGAACACGTGTACGAAATTTGGTGAAATTTGATCCACCGGTATAGATTTGTATTCTCCACCCCATGCGCTAGGGGTGCTCTTTCTCCAGGGTGTAGAGGTTGAAAATTATATTCAGATATCATCAGTGGAAAGACTATAAATATCTTTGACCCCTAAAAATATTTATCCGACTGAAATATCGACTGTTTTAGCATGTTCAAATATTTCCACCCCCGTCCACCCTCGATTCTGGGGGTGGTAGACGCGTCTCACCCCGACAGTGTTTGTTTCCTGGTCGCAAAGAACACGTGTCCGAAATTTGGTGAAATTTTCTCCAGCGGTGTAGATTTGTATAACGAACATACAAATATACAAATATACACACATACAAATATACAAACATACAAACCTACATACATACATACACTCATTTTTATTTATAAAATTAAACCTCGTTATGAATGGAAACAACATCGGTTAAAATAGTATGAACAACACCACCCCTAAATCTTCTACTTTCCCGTGGTGGAAAGGGATGAATTTTTACTCATATCACATCGGTAGAAACACTATAAATCTAGTTTACCCATAAACACATAACATTTTGGCAGTTTTAGAATAATAAATAGTTCTCACCCCCAGTCCTAAGCAAGCTCACCACTAATGTCTAAAGGGATTTATATTTTCAACAACATCCGTTGAAATAGTATTCAAGTAATTCTCCTCCAAGAACGCGAAAGAACTGACTATTTATCTTCCCTTCCAACCCCCACACTTTCGGGTTAAATGGGCAATTAAAAATATTTATCCGAAGTAAACTCACGTGACATCCATAACCTTCGATTTGACTCCAAACTCGGTTGTATTCGCGTTATTTTTCTGTAAAGCAACTACACCCCAAACCCTAATGGTGCCCTTTTCCCAGGGCGTAGGAGATGAATATTATATTCAGATAACATCGGTAGAAACACAATAAATATCTTTGACCCCGAAAATATTTATCCAAATCTAATACCTGCTGTTTCAGCATGTTTAAGTATTTCAACCCCTGTCCACCCCCGCTTCTGGGGTTGGTAGACGCGTCTCACCCAGACAGTGTTGTTTTCCTGGTCGCAAAGAACCCGTGTACGAAATTTGGTGAAATTTGCTCCAGCGGTGTAGATTTGTACTCTCCACCCCAAACGCTAGGGGTGCTATTTCCCAAGGCTGTAGAGGTTGAAAATTATATTCAGATATCATCGGTAGAAACACCATAAATATCTTGGACCCCTAAAAATTATTATCCGACTGAAATATCGACTGTTTTATCATGTTCAAATATTTCCACCCCCGTCCACCCCCGCTTCAGGGGGTGGTAGGCGCGTCTCACCCCGACAGTGTTGTTTTCCTGGTCGCAAAGAACACTTGTACGAAATTTGGTGAAATTTGATCCACCGGTACAGATTTGTATTATCCACCCCAAACCCTAAGGGTGCCCTTTTCCCAGGGTGTAGGGGATGAAAATTATATTAAGAAAACATCGGTAGAAACACCATAAATATCTTGGACCCCTAAAAATTATTATCCGACTAAAATATCGGCCGTTTTAGCATGTTTAAATATTTCAACCCCCGTCCACCCCCGCTTCAGGGAGTGGTAGGCGCGTCTCACCCCGACAGTGTTGTTTTCCTGGTCGCAAAGAACACGTGTACGAAATTTGGTGAAATTTGATCCACCGGTACAGATTTGTATTATCCACCCCAAACCCTAAGGGTGCCCTTTTCCCAGGGTGTAGGGGATGAAAATTATATTCAGAAAACATCGGTAGAAACACCATAAATATCTTGGACCCCTAAAAATTATTATCCGACTAAAATATCGGCTGTTTTAGCATGTTTAAATATTTCAACCCCCGTGCACCCCCGCTTCTGGGGGTGGTAGACGCGTCTCACCCCGACAGTGTTTGTTTCCTGGTCGTAAAGAACACGTGTACGAAATTTGGTGAAATTTGCTCTACCGGTGTAGATTTGTATACCGAACATACAAACATACAAACATACAAACATACAAACATACAAACATACAAACATACAAACATACAAACAAACATACAAACAAACATACATACACTCTTTTTTATTTATAAGATAAAGAGTTCCCGGGTTTCCGGCCGACCGAAAACCCAAGAACTCTTTATACAGAATATACGTCGGGAAAACTTACGCTCTTTATTAAATTTATATGGTTTGTTTTCTGCCTAATTTTTTCTTAAAAGATTTATTGGAATCATTTTAATTGCTTTGTTTTGTTTTTGTAGTATTAAACTTCAACCTGAAGAGGTCGCAAAGTTAGCGACGAAACGTAGTTTAATTTTCCATAAATAAATTTCTTTAAATTATATTACTTTTATTGACTCAATGTATTGTGCAAACTTTCAATATGATCTACAGACTGTCAATCTTATTGTTCAATATCAATTATTAATGACTAATAATTAGAAAGATAGCCAATTCAGGCAAAAAAGTGTTAATGTAAATACCACACAACGTTTCTCGGACCCTTGACCCTTTCTTCACGTCCTGAGAAGACCCTAGAGAGACACAACTGCACTCGTCAGTTGACAAAACTCAAAAGTGAAGAAAACGCAACGACAATGGGAGAGCCGAAGGGTTAGCGCAACATTAATTGAGCAACGACAATGCAGAATGGTTAGCGTAATAATAAAGGATCGTAGAAATTGTTGAATTTCATAGTGTCTGTACATTAATTGCTATGATGTTTGATTTAATGTGAAATATCTCTGAAATGAGTCTGGAATTGTATCTGGTGTCAATGTCTAAAATCTTAGCATTTTGTCAATCAAATGTATGATTAGAATTGATTAAATGTTTGGATACTACAGATATGAGTATTAAGGAAACGTTTTGTTTGCCCTATGTAGCAGGAATTTCAATTAGAGCGAGAGATTTTGTAATCTACACAATGTTTGCTGTAGGTGTCAAGTGTGTCCTTGTGGTTTTTAATCAAGTAGGAAAGAGTATTAGTGGATCTGTAAATAGTGGATATTTGATATTCTTTGAATATTTGGACAAATTTGTGATGTAGAAATTTGTAATAAGGGAGTAAGGGGAAAAATTTGGCTTGAGGTGTTTGGGGACGAGTGACAGTAGGATATTGAATTTTGTTCAATCCGCTTTTTATGTGATTAAGAATAAAAGTAATATGGTACTCATTGGAGATTAAAATGTTTCGGAAAATATTTAAGTTGTGTTGATGGAACTTGGAGTTAGAAAGTAATATAGCTCTTTCTGATAATCCTCCAAACCAAAATAGAACTATGGTATACCATAGTTCTCTTTTGGTTTGGAGGATTATCAGAAAGATAATTGAGAACACGCCCAGAGTATGTAGGTTTTCTGAACCAATTGGTTAGAATGGAAGTATACAAGGGCAGTGACGCTCTAGGGTCTTCTTCTCACCTGCCGAAAGGAACAAGGATCCCAGAAATGATGTGTGTTTTTTTTATTATCACTTTTTTGTCTTAATTGGCTGTCTTATTCATTATTTTCAATCGTAATTTTTTCATACTAACGATAATATTGAAGGTCTGGTGGCCGCCAACACTCCAAGATTGGGTGTACTCGGTAGGTCTGCTGTACTTTACGGAATGATCTGTGAACCATTGCACGCTATGACTAACTACGTATGACCAGGCTCACCTGGCAAAGTACATGATGCCGATGCAGTTCTTGGGCGAGAGGATGCTGCGAAGAAAGTCACAGCAGAGCCTGAGCATCCCCAGGACGCAGAGGTAGTCCGCCGTCACCAGCAGAGGACCCACGTTCTCGGCTGTCACTTCGGCGTCGCGGAGGTACGCGTACTTGATTATGTAGTTCATGCATTCCGTAGTCACTCCGGGAAGAAGAACATCTGTCTTGTAGTCGTGTAGGGTAGTCGTGAACAAGGCTCTGTAACATCCGATGTACCACTATAAGATTATATTATTATTGTCAGAAGTCAGTACAGAGTTTAATTTTTGGATGCCTTGGGACCGAATCAACCATGGCGGTCACGAAGACAACGCCCTATCACACCCACCAGCGGAATACGAATGGAGACGCGAGTTGACTTTAATATTCTCAGCGGAACTTGGCTTTCACATATACAATCAACGCATATTAATCAAAAGGATTTCATAAATTTTTATGCGCCTTAAAATTACACTTCTACAATTATCAGTCACTATTGGACAGTTTTTTAAAATTTTATTATTTCCACAAATTTCTTCTTCAAGAATTGGGAAGAACGGCAGGACTGAACGGGGGACATTAGGAATAGAACTTTACTGGGACACGTTTATGAAAATAAAAACCGTGAAAATTAGGAAAATTACTCATTTTGACCCAATTAACTCCAAAAGAAGTGCCTCAAATTATATTAAAATTTTTGTACGTGATTTCAAAATCGTGTTTTATAAAAGTATGTAATTCAAATTTTAACTGTATAGAACAATTACAAGTGGTTGTATAGGTTCTAAATTTTTAAAATTTAAAAGTAAATAAATATAATAGCCAAACTGTCAGAAAAGCACGATGAAATTAGAACAATATATCACTACGTTGCGTTAATAATTTTTTCATCAGGTGAATAATATAAGAATAACGTAATTGTAGTTATAATCTAGAGTTTCTTCTAATGTCTTGAATAGTCTGATATTAAATTCGAAGAAAATATATTTTTGCGTGTGTTGAAACAATTTGTTAGTATAAATTATATAAAACAAGTTATAATTTAATTTTATACACTTTTAAGATTCCCAGTAATGTATAAATATTTTACTTTGTTAACTTAAAACCGTTACCAACTATAAATGTTTCCCTTTATCTTATGTCTTATGTCTCATTTCAGTAGAAACAGGAATTGAAGCAAGACCATTCTTCTTCAAATTTATTCAAATTTTTTAATATAATATTAAATCATTTTTGGAACGCAATCATTGGAAATCTTGGATGTGTATATTGAAAACCAAGTAAGATACCACTGTGGTCATCATTTAGGAACTAAACAGAGCTGCGGCGTTAGTATCTCATAAGGTCTGTCTACTTAATTTAATATAACTCACCAGAGTCGCTTGCATCTGCAATCTTGAGAGATGGTAAAATATTTTGTACAGGCATTTGGGGTGGGAGCAATGAGAAATAATAATACAGATTGGGTGTTGTAGTGTTATTATCTCACAGGGATTTGAAATATAGCCACAATGTTAGGTTTAATGAGAGGACGATTGATGAGCGCATCAGTAGGTATGCGTTTCGCACTTATTTTAATGCTCTTAGAAGATGCACCTATTCCCAAAAAAGGAACAGAGGTTTAAACTGGTGAAAATGTCGGTTCTTTCTTGTCGAACCCATACTACTTCGTCTAAAACGAACAGTATTTCTGTTACCTTCAGATCTAAGTTTATTCCCCAAACCAGACAAAATGAGAACCAACCTAAAAATAAATTATCTAAATTATACCTTAATGAAAATCGACAACCCGAGTAAAATTTTTATTTCAATGTTTTCGCAGTATTGCCAATAGACTTACTTCTAAAGAAACATTGCAATTGTTTAATTATTCAAAACGAGTATGGAAGTAAAATTAAAAAAGAAATTGTACTAAACGTATTTTAGGAAATACTCTAGCTAATGTAAATATCTTTCCAAATTTAAGGATCAATGTTTATGAGAGCAGGTTTTACATATTTAATTTGAGATTGAAAGGTAATTGCTTACACTTTTCTCTTGTGCTAGCCCGTCGTTACGAAGTATGGGACCAGATCTTATCTTTGAGATAAAAAATAGTCGTTTCACTGGGTTATGAATGCTTCCAGATATGCCTCCTTTGACGATCATTTTCCGATCGTTTTGTGTATCTAGATAACTCATCACGACGTGCCCAAAAAATTGGTCGCTGCCTTATCAAAGATGAGTATTTTAAGAACTCAGTATTCTCAAAAAAAATTCAAGCATAACCCAACTTTTCCAAAAAAACCTGTTCTCGGTATTATCAAAGAAGAATGTGTTGAAACTGCGAATTATGACATTATTTTCCTAAATAAATTCAAATATATTGTAATACCTAGTTAAGAAGACAAATTAAGAAGGCCATTATTTTGTTTAAATTTTATAATATTTGTTTCACGGCATAGACTAGAGGTGGATGCCGGCCATTATTAAAATCTGTTTACTGACTCAGACTGGAAATCTTGGGTGGCTCGTATAAATAAATGATGATTGACAGCGGATAAATGCTCACAAAAGGGAAAACTATAATTGTAGGTCTTTGGCGGTTTTTAGATATAGTGTCTGACTGACGTCGGAACAAGACTCCAAAAGAATGACGGACAGCAGTTTTTGTTGACATCCAATTACAAGACCAGGGATTGTTTATATAACAATATTTTGAGTATCTCTCTTAGCGTGAGAAAGTCCGGTTGTGATCCGAATGTGCGAAATTAAAACCGTGAAAAAAAAGGAATATTCTGGAGAGGGGGAAGCTGATAGGAAGGCGGATGAGCAGTTGGATGCCAGAGAGCAAGGGAGAAGGACATGGATGGAAGTTAGTTGTAGGTCAAAGCTAGAGGAAGGCGGATGGTTAGTTGGAAGGCAGAGCTCAGAGAAGCCAGAGGACGAGCGACGAAGGCCTAAGTTGGGCAATAAATGCTGAAGTTAAATAATCTGTTGGATTTGTGGAAGTATTTAATTGATGATCGTCTGAGAGAGAGAGAAAGCTTCGAAATAAACATTATTGGGCATTCTGGAATATTTCGAATAAACTGAACATTTAGGGCTGGCGATAATACTGGCCAAATTGAATGGTGGCCGCGGGCGAAACATTTTAGTCCGTACGAGGAGTCTAGAGTCTTGAGTCTGGATACTGCAAGGATAAAGTGTATGTGTTTGTGAAGCGTGTGTGTGAAAGTCCGTGTAATTTTATGCACAGAAGGGCGGTTTAGAGTGAAGTGCGTTCCCGAACCCCAAATATAAAATTGTAAGTAACGATTTAATTATAAATTCTGTAAATGTTAAATAAAGGTAATTAGTCACATTTAGTTTACTTTAACTTCATATTCCGTATATTTGTTTAAATTGTAAATTATCAACCCAGTGAAGACTTTGAGATATAGAGTTTGATTTATTAAGAATGTAAAGGTGTGTTTTATTGAATGCCGTATAATTAAAAATGTAAATTGATTGTTGTGAAACTTGATCTTAATGTGGCAAAATAAAAGTAGGGATTTTTGAATTGTATTTTGAATAAATAAATTTTTTTGTTTAAAAATTTAATGATCTGTTTAATTTAAATTCCTGTAAAAATTCATCTATATTTTGTGCTCGAATGTGGGCAAATTAATTAGCTTTCAAGTTGTTATTAAAATTTGGGCTACAACTTGAAGCAAGTTTATAATTTGTCGATTATTTATATTTTTGGTGCGACAAAGGGCAAATTTAAATTTAAATTCTTTAATTGTGGTTGTTACAATATATAAATAAGTTTTTCCGTATTTCCAATGTAAAGGAACTTTTCTACTCGGACTGAATCACTTCAAAGAAAATTTTAAATGATTGAATTATATGGTGAGAAATGGAAAGTTTTCGAATAAAGTACTTTCTTTCCTATATTTGAAAGTCAACTTCGCTAATGAAAAATTTCTGAATGTAACATTCTTGACGAGTGATTCTGGGTTGAACGCTTCATTGCCCGATTACATCAGTCTTTTGAATCATTCAACGATCACAATAAATTCTTCGACGAAGGGGCAGATCTTAATTCTTGGAACTACTAATGCCGTTTCATTTCTGTGTAATGTATTTTTCAGGCAAATACAAAGAGCATACGCTACAAGATCCGATGCCCACCTATTCACTTCCCCAACCGTATTTTTTAGACCCCAACACTTCCTCGGATTTTTCCTTACTATAAGACGCATTTGTAGAACAACCCTGTGTTACCTATGGGCGTCCTAGTTTCTATTGATTTTGGCATTAAGAGGCGCCAGTCTGAATGTGGCTTCTACTTGCACTTAAACGTCGCCGAACAAATCCTCTTACTACTGCTGTTTGTTTTAACTGTACACCGACAAGAAACACGACAGGGTAGGTTTACAGAAATTTGAAGTGTTTATCAATAAACGTCAAACGGCGTGCCACGGTATATTAGCGTGACGTAAAATTTTGTGCCACTAAGAAAAGGCGTCCTTTTATTTTCAACATCAGTCTCTCGAAGTATATACAATAAGGTTCACGGATCACTATATTGCGAATTTAAATTCCATACGAATACACGGGGATCTGCATTCCGGCGCCAAACACTTAAATAAAGACAAATTCATTTCGATAATCTTTGAATATCCAAAATTACTTAAAAGAAAAATTATTTAATATTACTCCGGTTTTTTACGTCATATTTATCTGAGTTAGAATATTCAATTCCAAACAGCACGAAAATAAAATATGACTGTGAAAGACGCATAACTACTCGGTTTGAAGTAAGACTTGATACAGGAGAAATAGAAACCGCATATTTCACATTTACTGTAATTTGTTCAATAAAAGTTCAATTGACCGCTATAGAATATTTGAACAACATAAAAGTTGGACATATATTTTGTTTTTGTAAAATTCTTTAATTTTATTTTGTTGTAAGATGTTTGAATTATTCATACATAAGTTTAAATTATATAAAAAAAATTTGATATATTTATCCAATATCTATGTAGGCGTGCTGCGATTTTTTTTTGTAAATGTGCTGTGGGTGAAACGTTTCTAGAAACAATTGTGTAAGGTGTTCGGTACCAGAAAACAGCCGTCTGAGATGTTTATTCACTGCCTGACATTCTTATCAAAATATATCAGTTACTATTGTCTCACCTAATTACCTTCACTGAACGCTTACTCCATTAAAATTAGCTTGAAACCGATGACGTCATCATTCAAGATTGTTTCCTGAAATTCTGTGAAGACCTTACGTTTCCACATGCATCGTTCAATTAAATGACCTTATAATTGAGATCATCCAAATGCAATTCCTGAAGGATATAATACTATAAAGGCTAAACGTGTCATGTAGACAAGAACGGAATAAAAAGTGCCGCTGTATGGTTCTCTGATCTTGCCCGATATATTGCGAGACCTCCCGATTGAGTTTAGTTATATTCAGTAATAGCTCTAAACAAGCTTAAAATTATAAACCATTAATCGAAATGCAGCAGACAAATAAAAAGTAGTAATATTAATTTTGGTAATATTTTAGTTATATTAAATTTACTAATAAATGATCAATTATAATATTTCTGGAACGTTAGAGAATTCATTGCACAGCTTGAAATATATTCAAGTGGATCAGTGATAGGAAAATACAGGATTACTTGTATATTGTAGTAGCAATGCCTCTTTAGCATATAGGTAATGGCCTGACACTTTCTGTACACTTTGTCTCCACAATAGCCGTAGTTTACAGAACTTAATGTCTCGAAGCTTAAATGTCTTGAGTAGATCGCGACATATGGCTTTAGTTCGCGCTAAATTGTGAAAATACTGTTCAAACCGATCATTGAATTAATAATAAGAAAAATAACCAAATACAGACAAAAGAGGTGATGATAGAAATACCGCAAGTTTCTGGAAACTTTGTTCCTTTCTTCAGGTGCTAAGAAAACTTGAAAACACAAGAGACTAGAGCGACACAACTGCACAATTTAGTTGACAAAACTCAAAATGATTTTGAGTTTTGCCACCTGCATAGTGCAGTTGTGTCGCTCTAGGCTCTGTTGTTTTTTAGTTCACTAAAGTACTTTACTAAACTGTTTGTCATCACTTCTTTTGTCTATATTTGGCAATTTTTTCTTTTTATTAATTTTCAAAACTGACGTAGTTTTTTAATTTTTTATTGAGTTAAGGAATTATCTGGTGTATTTATTTCGGTGTTTAATTGCACTACATTGTAAAAGTTAAAATTATGATAAATTGTATGAGGCTTTTTTTACTGCAAAAGGGAAAATAGCCAAATTGTTTACGCTTGTCGTATTATAAGCAGTGAACGACAAAGAAGATTAAGTATTGTAGACAGCGATGAGTAAAATAATTCTATAAGATATTCATAGAATGAGACGAACAAAAGATCGAGAGCTAAAGAACATCACAAACGAATAGGTAAAATCAACGAAGTAAAAGAGAAAGTATCACAGCTGCTTAAAATTCAACAAACGTTACCCACCTTTATTTGGGACTGATGAATTTTATATGTAGATATTTCAGTGCTTTGTTTTTTTTAAACAAGAAAGACGGGTCAACCATTTTCACATTATCGTCAAAAAAGCCAAAGAAAAATTATTACCGATTTTGGAACCGCCAATTTTTTTTAATCAAGAAACTAACTTAACGGAAAAAAATGTATGATTGTGTATGTATATAAATTGCTGCACTTGGAATAGATCCTGGTGGCAGTTTGAGAACAAGTATATAAGACATTGTGTGAAAAAAATTCAAATTTGAAATAAATTTTTTTTTAGAAATTTGTCCTGAAAATTAGTTCTGACTTTTAATGACTTAACTTCACTAAAAAACAACATTCCGCCCTATGCACTTGACGAATCTAGATTATTTAAAAACCACCTTGTTCCTGAAATATTCTCCTAAAATAGTGTTGCGCAAAAATGTTCCAACCACTAATCGATCTGTTTAAGAACTAAAAATTCATTACGTCAGTTTTTTTAAAATTTAAATTTGTGATCACCTCTCTCTTACTGTGTTGGTTTTTCAATCTTATTCCATATGGCTCTCCACCCTTTCTTTTGAGATTTAATTAAGTCTATCTTTCTTCCTTCTGGTTACCAGCGATTCCAACCCTAATGTCATCTCATCTCGTTCGTATTACAAATTTTGTTCACCCCTGTGAAGCTTTTCTAGGTCATCTGTGAGCTGTTTTCTATAACGATCCCGTCAACTTTCGGTGACACGTACTCATAATTAACTTTACATTTATATTTTTGATGTTAAGTGGTAATGCATCGCGCTGTCTATGAACAAGCGGCTGGAACAATCCGAAATCGATTCGAGACTAAGTACATCTAGATCCTTTTAGAAGGAAACCCTTGAAGCTACATGACCTATGTTACAAACATACACAAGGATGGATGACTGGCGTTCTTCTCAGATTAAAAACAAAGCTTATAGTGAATAAGACAATTCCAAAAAAAAAAAAAATACAATGGGAATCAGGATTAGTGGTCCTAATGATAAACTCTAGTTTATTCGTAACCCATTTTCCTTTTGTATCTTTAAAAACCAGAATAGATATTAAAAGTAAAACACGGTAGAACAGAACAGAATAGATTCATTTTCCATTGATCCTTATGAGAAACAAAGCCTCAAGGATGTGCAAATATTATATATGGTTCAACTGGACTCAAAATTGTTTGAGAGAAGGATGAAATATATGAAAAGAGCGGGTAGCTAATACTAGACCGTGCGAAATTACTTTTGTATATTCCATTAAGCGGGAAAATTTGTTAGTTGCAGACCTAATGTCATACACGGAGTGAATTTATTTTTGGAGTAACAGGCTAATTGAAGGAAATCCCCTTTAATAGCATAGGAAGGGATTTTAAAGGGGGAATGCGGAAGTGTAGAGGAAGATAGCCAAGGGTTAAATGGGATCCTCGAGCTATTGAGTAAGTTTCCTACCCGGCTTCGCCTAAAGGTGATGCAGAACAAATCCTAGAAAACCTGCATCAGGGTACTTGTCCCACGCCCTTCCGATTGCGGGAGAGGGGTATGTGTGTGGACGCAGAATTCCCTTCTCCGTGCCTCGACCAGTTTAGGGGGCAGCTGGCCGACTATTTCATTTTTTTGTATTTTTTTTAGGGCAACAGGCTACATGAGGGTAATCCACGTTGGGCAACTCCCCTTTAATAGCATAGGAAGGGATTTGAAAGGGGGGATGCGGAAGGGTAGAGAAAGGTAGCCAAGGGTTACTAGGGCCCCCGGGCTATATTTTAAGGATCCTACCCGGCTTTCGCCTAAAGAAATGCAGGGAAAACCCTAGAAAAACCTGCATCGGATAGGTCGGGCATTGGGTACTTGTCCCACGCCCATCCGATACCGGGAGAGGAGTTTGCTGAGGCGACGCAGCATTTCCTTCTCTGTGCCTCGACCAGTTTAGGAGGCAGCTGGCCGACTATTCCAATGGAAATAGCGGACAACTCTTACCGTATGCCCAAGGTCTGTGACCCAGGAACATACACCTCTCAGAACAGGCAGAGGTGCATTCCATTTTTTTTTTAGGGCAATAGACTACATGAGGGTAATCCACTTAGGGCAACTCCTCTTTAATAGCATAGGAAGGGATTTGAAAGGGTGGATGCGGAAGGGTAGAGGAAGGTAGCCAAGGGTTAACTAGGGCCCCCGGGCTATATTTTAAGGATCCTACCCGGCATTCGCCTAAAGGAATGCAGGGAAAACCTTAGAAAAACCTGCATCGGGTAGGTCGGGCATTGGGTACTTGTCCCACGCCCTTCCGATAGCGGGAGAGGAGTTTGCTGTGGGGACGCAGCTTACCCCTCGCCATGCCTTGGCCTGTTTAGGAGGCAGCTGGCCGACTATTCCAATAGGAATAGCGGACAACTCTTGCCGTATGCCCAAGGTCTGCGACCCCGGAACATACACCTCTCAAAACAGACCGAGGTGCCTCGGCATGCGGGAACCTTAGGTGCATTCCATTTTTTTTTTTTGGGCAACAGGCTACATGAGGGTGATCCACATTGGGCAACTCCCCTTTAATAGCATAGGAAGGGATTGAAAGGGGGGATGCGGAAGGGTAGAGGAAGGTAGCCAAGGGTTAACTAGGGCCCCCGGGCTATGGTTTAAGGATCCTACCCGGCATTCGCCTAAAGAAATGCAGGGAAAACCCTAGAAAAACCTGCATCGGGTAGGTCGGGCATTTGGTACTTGTCCCACGCCCTTCCGATGACGGGAGAGGAGTTTGCAATAAATCGGCCTACTGATAAAACTTAGTAGACCGTAAAATGACTGCACGTTACATGTCTAACATGTTTATGGAAAAATGATAAAAATTTAATATAAGAGGAATAACTGTTAATGATTTAAGAAATTAAAGGTTCACGCACATTCCAGGGCAATAAATAAACAACTACCAAAAATGCTTCGGAGATAAAAAAAATTAAATTCTTATCGAATTGTTCCTCTTGAATGAAATTTGAATTACAGTATTTTGGCATTATATATCTATCTAAATGACTTTTCACGTGTACGATATATATCTTGTTTATACGTTACTCGACCGTGTTGACTACATTATGTCACCAGTCTCAGATTTCATTGGGAAACGAAGCGATTGACGCTGAAGTTTCCTTCATCTTATCGCTCGCGGTGATTTTCCACCCGTTTCCTTACGAATGTTCCGCATACCATTATACTTTTTCCACTCGATATGCGTTCTCGATTGGTGCAGGAAGTAAACTGAATTACTTGCTTCGGGGCCCAGTATTTATTTAATTTTAATTTAATGTTTAAACATGATATGTAGCAATGTTACAAAATTCACGATTGTTATAAAATGGATCACGGTTTATCTGAAGTACTTTCTATTATAAGATACAGATTAGATATAGTAACAAGGATTTTTATTTTCACAGGCCAATAATATACCAAATTATTGGTCCTTTAATTATAAAATTATGACTCGTAACCCCAACACGTAAAGAAAATTCTCAATGGCTAATGGGCTTGTTTTAGATAAAATAAACATTCTTCCATTGATGAAAGTCCGAATTGTGAACATGCAGTAATATAATTAATAACTGAATGGTTTTGTTGACTGTTTAAAACATTTGGTGGTTTGTAAAATGGTATGAATTAAGTTGTCGGGTAGAGACTGATAAAAACTCATTACGACACTGAATATACGTAACAGCTAGTGAAAGAGCCATTCTCCTCCGTATTGTGGGGAATTTTGACCTAATTTTTTCTTCCTCGAGGAAAATGTGGTCATTGTTGCCACCGCATAAAATTGTTTTTTTTGTTATGTTTTGTGCTTGCCTGAAGTATGTGCTGCATGCTGAGAGGATCGCTCTGTGGACGTGGTAGACGCCGCCGTCCTCGAGTCTTATGACGGCGTCGCACAACAGATTATTCTGGTGAAGGTCGTACAGAACTTTCATTGTGTGCTCACTCATCGCCGTGGCCTCTTGAGACAAGCACATGTCCTGCAATCGTGATCAGACACGTAAAGATATTAGAAAACAATTGAATAAAATATATAGACTTTAACGCTTAAAAAGAATCGATTCGTTTTATTTTACACACGTGTTCTTTTATAGAACTTATTCTCTGGAGTTATAGTTTCTTCGTTTATTCCCTTAAGGTCTGTGCACTTAGAAAAATACGGACTTAAAAAATTACTAAGCGGTTACTAACTTATTAGTGACAAGATGAGACTAAGAAGTGATCAACATCGATAGTTTCTCCGTGGTCATGGAGGAACAAAAATTATTGAAGGCTCTGGATAGTGATTCTATTGATGAAACAGTGTTATATTAGAACTATCATCATTACATAATAAATCAAATACGTAGAATATTTAATAAATGAAAATTATGTGTGAAACGCAGGAACCAAAAATTGGTTCATGTGTTCCTTTTGAACCGAAAAAGAAACACTGTAGAGGTATTACTACCACCCCCACCGGACTGGGAGGGAGCACCAATAGGGGTGGGGATGGAGAGGAGTCCTTTAAAAATGACGCGAAAACGACCGATATTGGAGTCAATTCCGGATGTCGCTGAGTTTAATTATGACATTAAACTAGTCGGTTAATCCCAAGGAGCAGATGGTGGAAATTTTCATACATGTAAAAACGACCTATACTTGCGTCGAATAAATATTTTTTTGAGACCAGTGAGATTTATAATGATTTTTCGGATGCATAATTTCAACCTCTTTCGGCATGGGACGGGAGCATCCTTAGTAGGTCTGGCGGAGGGGTGTTACATAAAAAATAACGCGAAAACAACCGAGATTGGATCCGGGTTTATTGATGTTTCTGAATTTAAATACGACATTAACGCCCAGGGGTGGGGGTGGAAATTTTCAAATATATTAAAAGTGGCGGTATTTTTGTCGAAATAAATTTTTTCGGGGTCAATCAGATAGAAAGCGTTTCTCCATATAATTCTGTGTATAATTGTAACTCTTTTCGACATGGGAGGGGAGTTCTTTTAAGGATAGGGGTGTAAGGGCTGTACATAAAAATAACGCAAAAGCAACCGAGATTGGAGTCAATTCCGGAATTATGGATATCGATGAGTTTAAGTATAACAACCCGGTCAACGCCAGGCACACATCTGCTATTAAAATAATTTTAACCGACGACAATTCGTTTTTAGAAAATACCTCCTAATTTCAATTGAAAAATTTTATGTTCACTTTTACACAAAAAATTAATTTTTAACAAATAAATCACTATTCTAATTATTAAAAATAGCACCGTCTTGCTATGCCCTATTATGTTACTAAGGTTGTGACTGATCACGGCACGGACTTTACCAATCAGTTTCTTTTGAGTAGCTACGTGGGGCAATGGTCTTACTGTTCAGTGATCAGTGCATCCAGTGTATCTGAGAACGATCCTCATCTATCCCAAGACTATCTATTTTATAGCCAACAAAAACTACCCAAAATAAGTGAAAATAAAAAGTAGGCCAAACTCTTGGATTGAGGACTTGGTTGGGGAAATTTTAAGGATTTGGAAATATGATTTAATGTAGTGTTAAATGGTTATGATAAACGATTATCATTTTTAGCGAATATGGGTCATCAATCGTTTATAATTAACTTATTTCTTTGAACGTTTATAATTTATGATTTGGAAATTAATTTTAGGTAACTGTTCTAGGTGAACAGATTTATAAGTTTTTCGCATTCGTTAGTTTAGATCTTCCAGTGATTACAATTCAGATTCCTAAAAAATATACATATTAGAGAAATGAAGACGATCGGAAAATGTTTTCAAAAGATTTTGAAGAAGAATAGCGGTTTCCTCACTACCTAAATGCAATTGACGGGAAACGTTGAGGGGGTAGTCATAAAAACGCCGATTTCTATGAAGAACGTGTGAAGATGGCTTTACACATTTCGGCAGAAGAATCTTCCAATGGTAGTGAATATTATTTTCCATTTACTTTTATCGGTGATGAGGAATTGTCTCTACGGGTTGATTTTATTAAGCCACATTCCTAAATAAATTTAAAGCTTGAAAAAGAAGAGTTTTCAACTATGGTGTATCAAGCGCGCAAGAATGACCGAGGAAAATGTTTTTAGAATTGTGGCAAGTAGACTGGCGCTGCTCTCTTTCAGTTTCCCAATCCACGAACACTTGAAGTTACGGACAAATGGCTTGGCCTCACTGGAATTTGGACTGGAAAGCCAACTCAACTTGTCACTCCCCACACACGACCAGTTTTTGGACTGACACCGCTCCATTTGGACGTAAGGATCTATCGTTATTGAGTCACTGTTGACTCCTGCAAGTGTTTCCGGAAATTTGTGAAATATGGCGTTATATGGAATACTCACGGTCTCTGAAGAATGCCTAACATCAACGCCAAAGTATAAAATTGTTCATATTTCAATTTCAAATATGCCTTTTCGGCAGGGTGTAGAATATACACGTTCCCATCTGCCTCTCACTCACTCTCAGTCGAGAGGAAGTGGTCAAGGACTCGTGATGTGGGCGCGTAGTAAATCCCCAAATATGAAGTGTAGTTCTAGACTCCTTTCTGCTAAAAGTTGCACAATGCTCCATTATGTAATTTATGTAATTTTTCTGATAACAATAAATCCGTGTTTAATACATTGATTTTAGGACTCGTCATTTTGCATAATATCTAGATTATTGAAAAATATTTTTCAACAAACGGGTGGCAGTCTACGCATTATCTTGGTATTATAAAGAATACCTAGTTTTAACACATTTCCCAAAAATGACCATCCGTTTCGTCGGACGATATAATATAATAGAGCTTTTAACATAACAAACATCTACCTTTTTCCGTTTGCCTCAACGTGAGACCTGAAAAACTTCACGTCAAGCGTGAGAGCCTGATATCTCAGTCTTTGATCTTGTGATTGATCTAGGTCTATGTCAGCGGACAGTTCTCAATACCTTCACTAAATTCTCACCAACAACTCGGCGCGAGTGGATCTGGAAGTGACGTTAGCTGCGTACTTCAATAGGTCAACGCAATATCACATGTGTTCGGATATATAATCACGATTATACTACACACCTTCAACCTCATACCCCACACCTACTTGAAAATGATCTTTAGAACTCCACAAATTGGCGCTCATTTTTTTTATATCAATAACATCAAGATATCACTGTGTTTACAAATGGAGTCTTCCGCAGCTAACGTCAGCATTGGAGCTCCATTTCGAAGGATCACTACAGGACGACATGAAGATATCATCAGGCTAACGTCAGACAATTTCACATTGGACGATGATAAAGCTGAATATGTGACCGAACTTTCTCAAAATGAGAGAAGGATTAAATCGTCAAGATTCAAAAATAGGAGAAATAAACCGAAGAACGTATAAAAAGAGGTCAAAATAATTAAGTTCACTGTTTTTTAATTAATTTTATTTATGGGTAAAAGTTTTATGATGAAATTATAATTTTACTGAACATTATTATATATTTTTCTGAAATTTCTGGCCAATAATTATTATGATAATTGAATTTATTGGTGTTTTGATCCTTCAGATCCAGTAGAAACGATTAAGGATTTGGAATTGTGAAAATATGCAAGGGAAACCATTCATTATGTTAGATCACCAAAAACGTATTTTAAGTGTACTTGTCAAATCTTAAAAATTATTAAAACACCTCGGGGTTGATGCTGGAGAATTAACCAATAGCAGCTGCTGGTTCATTTGATGTATTCCATTAATAATTGTAATTTCCAATATAGAACGTCTCAAAAAATTTTAATTTTATTCTATTAATATATTATGCTAGTTGTTTAATCAGTATAGCGTTCCAAGCGTAAAATTCTAGCTGTTTCCTTTTTATCTTTATCTTTTATGCTGCTTCATTACAAAAACTCTGAAGGGATTAACATAAAATATAGTTACTCACCTGTCCTGACTCCATATTGATTGCCGCATTTACTTTAAATTTTTGTTCAAAATTTTCAAGTGTGCTGAAGTGCCGAGATTTTAATGCCGATGACGTGGCAACGGTTCCATAATTCCTGGTATCCAGTGGGGAAATAATTTCGTTCGTGTGCTTGTTACAACTTTCTTATATGATTCAGAGAGCTGCGGGAGGATATCAAATGAATTTGTAAATATTGCTTATTGACATATTAGATAAATGCTATACATGTCATGAAGCTCCAAATAGGTTTCTATGAATAATAGAGATTAAAATAATAATAATAAATAAATGAGAAACAAACAGCATCGAGTTAAAACTTACAATAAAAATAAAGCTGTTAAAGGGAGTTGAACTCGGAAATCGGACAATTTTTTTTAAAAAATTCGGATTTAACTTTACTTTAAAGAGCGTTCTTTTATTAATACTTTGGTTATATAATACTTGTATATTCTCTTTGACTTAAGGTATTTTAAAGTGCTTTAAAGACAGTTATGTATTTTGGTTACTCCCATTTAGATACATAAAATATCTGTTTGGTCGAGATACGAAAGCAAAGTGCAAGAAGCAAATTATTATAGAAAGGATATAATTATCGAAAATCTAGAAAGTGTGGGACACGTTCGAAAAATGTCAACGTAGAAAGTGGAACCAAGGTTTAGCTGGCAAAAATTACCTGATGGGAAGGGGATCAAATATCGTGGCAGATTGATCGATGCTGAAGATGACCATTTACAAACATATTACGGTTTATCTATAAGAAGAAAAGTTGGTTATTTAAAGTGTATGCTGCTAGCAGTTTGGACATAATATTTTCACAAGATGTCTACCTGTGATTACCCAATCCATAATTTGTGGATTCCTTGTGCGGGTTTCTAGAAACAAAAATGATCAAATTCTGGCGAATATCATCATAAGCACTTTCAGTGGCTGTTATGAATGTAATAAAATAAAATTAGAGACTTGTTTGATTAAAGATTTCTCTCGTAATACTTGCATGGATCCACACATAATTTAACAAGAATTTTAATGTGCGTGTGTGTGAAAAATTGCCGATGTGTTTGTGGCCAGAGTGACACTTTTTATTGGTTTCTATGATGCTTCAATGCTCATGTTTTTAAAGAGTTAACATAATACCAGGTATTTTAACAGCTTTAATATTTTGCGTGCCATTGATGTGGAACGTGTTATGAAAGAAGAAAAATATTTGCAGCCCTTAAAAAAAACGCTTGTCAAGAAAATATTATTTTAAAATAGCACCAAAGAAACTATTTTTAAAATGCAAATTAATATCATAGGAAAGTTATTTTATGTTTGTATGATTCACAATTTTAGCAAAAATCATAACTGAGCAACAGCGTAAATTACAGGTCATAGAAAATGGAACATTTTTCAGAAAATCACAGGAAGCCTTGGTAAATCGAAATGTAAAAAAATGAAGAATATAGGTTTGTTTTGAAAATTAATAACAATAAAAATAGGCAAATGCAGACTAAATAAGTGATTATATAAATACTACTCCTTTATCATTATAAATCTACTACCATTAGACTACAGACATGATCTAAGTTTCATTTCGCATTTCGCATTTCGCATTTCATGTCAACATTCTGTATTTATAATATTTAGTTGAGGTGCGTTTCGTTTTAATAATAAGAAAAATACCCAAATAGCGACAAAAGAAGTGATGATATAAATACCACTGGTATAAAAGAAAACTAGACAAATACAGACTGTATTTGGTTATTTTTCTTATTATTAAAAATAAACGTACCTCAACCAAATATTAGAAACACGCATTGTTGTCATGAAATCCGGAATGAAACTTAGATCATGTCTGTAGTCTTATGGTAATGGATTAATTTCGAAAAATGCAATTATAAGGACCTCCATTATATTTTTTACGCGAGGAAGATACAAATAAAGATGGAAGAAAATAAAAAAGGGGTACACGTGAGCGCAGTCAAGAGAAAAGTGTACATTTAAATAAAATATTCAAAGCGCTTCATGGACTTTTCTCCTCATTTTCAGACGAATAACTTCCTCAGTCTCCATATATGTATTTGTTTATCGCAAAAGTCAAATTTTCTCGATATTTTATATTCCAGTAATTTAGAATTTTTGTTTTTACATGTTAATATCATGAGACTACTAAAAATCAGTTTCAGTAACTAAATAATCCTGAATTTTGGATGAAAGTCGAGGCGCCTGTTAATTCGTAATATATATTATACGTGATCGCCGACCTAATAGTATGAGTTGACGCTTTCAACATCACTGAGTTGCGTTCGCACTTTCCTAAAGTGCCAGACCCTAGGCTCCATGAACAATATTGTAGTACGCCAATTTATACGCCGATAAATTACTGTAAAATGCATTCCACGGTTGCAAAAGCGGCCGTAAGAAGTTATTTGCAAAATTAAAATATGAATTTGTTATTGACATATCAAATTCTGGCTTTGGTGGAAACTTTCTACGTCTAAAAGCGAACAGTAATCCATTATCTGACGAGGCCCAAGTAAGCTCTTGAGCCTCTATCTCCTGATTTCTGAACTCCGTGCTTTCTTCCTGAAGTGGGGTGTACAACGTAGCGATTGATTATAAAAAAAATCCTATGAAGACTGGCGTATGCCTTCCGTATTAGCCCGAGCTTACCCGACCGCCAACAAGAATAAATTCACTGGAATCGCATATTGCACTACGGATATATTACGCGCCAAGTTATGCTTTATACATCGAATACAACTACAATTTTAACAGCCAATTAAAAATGAAAGATTGCAACAAATAAACAATTTCTTTTCCACAACAAAACTGTTTACCAAGATATTTTATCTGTCGGATCGCCAAGCGGTTTCCAAAGGAACTTAACGCACCGTTATGAAAATTAGATGGAAAACGCCAAATTAACGATCCCCCTAGATTTCGCAAAGCAAGCGGTGAAAATAAACAAAATCTGAACCAAATAAATGAGAATTGTGCACTGTAAATGCTAACGAAACGCTATGAACCACGATTCAAGAAAATGTTAAGAAATTGCGTATTTTACAGCAGAATTTCGGGTAATATAGATCATAATAAGTAAAATTAAGGAGTGAAATATTATGAAATATATGAAATATTACATGAAATAATCGATTGAAGGATCCGAAACCGATGTAACTCTAAATTTCTGCTTGTCTGTTGTTTTTCGCTGTTATGCAGACCCATAAGAAAGTTTTAAGTGCCACACGCCTCCTTGAAACCAATTGGCGGACGTTCAAAAACCTTCATTTTGTTCACTTTTCCCAACAAAAAGTTCGGACAGATTTTAGTTCAGCATTTTTCATTTTATATAAACCCACGAGAAGTTTCCTTTAGCGATATCAAATTGCCAACATTTCGAAAACAACTGATTTTGTTCTTTTCTTACAACAGAATGGTCGGACTGATTTCGATGAAACCGTTTGCGTAGCTTTAAAGAGCCTCAAGGTTATAAGCAATATCAACCTGCCATCCGTCACGTTCAGACAAAATGAGAACTGATGTTATCTGCCTGTCAAGGGTTTTGTTCGCTTTACAGAGAAATGCCCGAACGGGGTAACTAACTTTGAGGTTATTTTTAATTGCCACCCGACATTTGGAAATGTGAAATGAAATAATTTGGCAACTAGGTAATCAAAATTTTGATTGTCAAGAGTAGGCGAGATAATAATCTATGAGAATGAGACGAGAAGTAACAAATAGTATTAAACGTAAGAAATTGAGACTTTAGCAACAGTTATGTGTAACGTGTTAGAATAAATAGATTCAAGCCCTAATGTATCAATAGTAAACAACGTAGACAAATATTTGTGGGAAAAAGACCCACTAAAATTCATAACTGTGGGTTTAGAGTGAAAAATTTACTAATATAGTACTTCTACTTATTAAATGTTATGTTTTAATAGACGTAAGACATAGAATAAAAATAACCAAATCCAAACAAAAGAAGTGACGATTAAATACCACACAACCTTGTTCCTTTCTTCAGGTTCTAAGAACACTGAAAAAGCAAGACCCTAGTGCGACACAACTGCACAATTCAGGTGACAAAACTCAAAAGCTTTTTTGACTTTTGTTAAACTGTATTGTGCAGTTGGGTCTCTCTAGGCTCATGCGTTTTTTTTGTTATCTTTTCTCCTGAAGAAAGGAACAAGGTTTCCAGAAACGTTGTGTGGTATTTATACCATCAATTTTTCTGTCTGTTTTTCACAATTTTTTTTATTTTCATAACAGACGTAAATATTTTATTTTAAGTCGTAAGGCATAATTTTAAATTTCCATGTCAACTGTTTATTCAACCTTTACCTCTGTAAACTTTTTTATGAGCTGTGTATGATAATATGGAAACAATTAAAAATAGTACTTCCACTTACCCCTTTAAGAATAATGATTGTTTTAGTTTTTCATCAACGGTGAAAATATTTATTTTCCACCAATTTTGGGAAAGGTTTCACCTTCATCTTCGAACAGTAACAGAAGGAAAGCAATTCTTCATTTCGCCGCGTGCTGGAATTTGAACATCGAAATTAATATATAACGAACAAAAAAATTGGTTAAATTCAATTTTTTCCACATACTAAAATTGGGTTTGCATTGTAATTAACGGTACCTTATAAAAAGGTAACGTCTAAAAACACAGTTGGAACAAACATTGTAGAGAATCTGCCAGTTCTTTTTCTTCTCCAAATAGGTAAGTTAAGAAGATTTTTATAATAATACAGTGCTTTCGGAAAGTCCCTGTGCACTGGACTACGGATGTATCGCAATCGCCCATGCACGCGTTGTCACCTAAAAGCTGATATAACTGCGTACGTGAGAACCACATCACAATCTGCGGAAATATGCACAGAAACTTTCCGAACACCCTGTATAGGTCGCTCCAGAATTTATTTTAAGATGACAGCATCAGTGTGCCTACAAAATGAAACTAGTCTTTAAGATAATAATTGTAATCATATACAGTTTCCAAGATAAATTAACATTTGAAACCAAAATCACTGTATTGCCGTCTCACTCTAAAACAACTGGGCATGAATTTGAATTCAATAATATTATCATTTTGCATCGAAATTCCTTTACAACGAAACTCTGATTTACTGAAGCCGAGTACATTAACGTATAATTGTCAATTACAGACAAGAAACCCTGCCTACAAGCATGTTATATCCCACAGACACACCACCGAATATAACAACAAAAGATCCTTCCCAAAATCAATCTACTTCCTACTGAACAATCTCCTAGTAGATATCAACTACTCACTCCCAATGATCAAGTCAAAATTCTCTTTCTGGTTACCAAATACTGTCAAACTAGACTATGTGATCTTAGGGAAAATTAAATCAATCATACAATCATCCAAACGCGCTTCAACAATTCATTCGTCAAAATCCCAGACCACTAGCCAAATTTCACAGACGGATCAGTCACTGCACCGTTGAGCAGGATACGTAATCGTATCAAATAAAAACATTACATGATACAAAGTGAAGAACATAAGCTAAGTCTTCTTCTCGGAAGCCCATCTAGTGATGATCCAAAACTCATCAGAAACCAAATTTGTAATAAATTCAGGCTCAAAAAGTGCCATCACCAGCATCGATAATGATGACAACAAAGGACGAATCATCAACAACATTAGAGAAAGATGCAAAGAAATTGAAAATAATAATTTGCTGCCGGCATCAGCGGCAACGAGATCACATGCGTAATCCTGTAGACACTGAATCACTCTGAAGACCTCAGAGAGCATCTTCACCCAGCAATCAAATCCTCAAGGGATCAGGAATGGACACAGAAACGACCGACTTAACTCGCTGATACAATCAATACCTTCTACACTCAAAGATAAATCATTTTAGATAATAGAAGAGACCAGATCATCTATATATGTAACGAATAGACCACTACAAACTAACACATACAAAAATACACTGACACTTTGTGAATTCTGTAATAGCCCAATGATCATCAAGTATATTTTTTAATGCAACTCAGCAGAATCCCAGTGGAATATCCAACCAAATCACCACTGCCCTAAAAATCATACTCAACAGTTCAAACACCATGCTATAAAATTCACTACCGACCAGGAACTTCGTATCAAATTGTAACCAGCAACCCAATCGAAGATCAATTTTGACCTGTATAAATATGTAATATTATCAATAACAGTCGCTGATGACCCCCAAGAAAAACATGCATGATTATGGATGGAGGGACCTCATTATGAAGAAATAATAAACTTACTTGCAAACAAACTGTTTTGAAAAACACAACTTGAGTTCGTCCTTGAACTGACGATATTAATACATATAGATAAAAAGATGATTATAATATGGTACGACTGATACCATTTTAATTAATTATATACTATTTTAGCTCTGATGTAATATTACAATAATTAAATTTTATATACACTATTAGACACTATACTGTACGGTAAGATCACTATAACGACTGTAACTCTAACGTAGACCTTAGGATAGACACTCCATATTTTAGATTACCTTGACTGTACAAACTTGTTTATATAATACTTGTTGTGCAGCGAAACCACTGACATAAAAAATCAACCTGTACGAGTTTTTGTACTGTGGCATTCCTTTCCTATTAATTGTTATAACTATTAGGTATATTTTTTGTAGAAAGAAAATCCCTTTTACTGTACACTTTTCATTCTTGTAAGGATTGTATAACATTTTAGACAAATTGTTGAAAGCTTCCGGAATAAAAATATTTATTAGTTTTAGTTAATATTATCATCTTAATTACTTTTAAAAAAAAGTCCCATTTAACATCACCAAATAAAAATAGTATTTAAAGACTATCCATTAACATCTTAACTCCTTGGCTCGACAGTCCGGAAAGGCTTTGGCCTACCGAGACTGCTGCCAGACTGTCACCTTACATGACACATTCTGGGTGTAAGGGTGACACCTGAACAAGAGTATCGATTCTCCCAAAGCGTTAACCCCAGTTTTCTTGACCAGGACGACCTGCAAACATCCGGGATTCGAACCCGGGACCTCTGTGATGCGAGCCAATGACGCTGGCCACGACAGCAGGTCGCCCATTAACATCTTACAAATCCTAAATTCTTATTGACTAGATTTTCGTCTGTATAGTTTGAATTATTAATATCAATCAGAGTCTATCCAATGTTGTCTTCTAGATTTTTCAGGATTTGAGGCGAGAAAGAAATCATTGCTCAACTTGGGGGATTTTTTTTTAAAAAAAAAACACGATCTACAGAGAATTCTCCAGCGTTGGCATCTACCCGGGCACAGAAGTGGAGTTGGGATGACGAGTGTGAGAAATTCTGCAAGCCCTTCGACGGAAGATTTTAAATGAATATCCAGCCAATCCATGAATCCACGCAAGATGCAGCGAGAGTTACGCAATGCCAGTTCCCAGTTCTGGAACCTGGACACGGAAAGAAAACCCGGTCATGTATTCTGGGGGGGAAAGGGAGAGAGGACCAGTCAACTTTCATTATAGTCTAAATTTTGACGTAAGATTAGTCAGGAAACGTCAAGTCCTAATCGTCGTTTGGTTTCTAATACGGGTGTTATACAGTTTTGTGGTAACCCGAGACTAAGGTAAAATAATGTCCTTGGAGAAAGTTTACTTGATAGTTGTGTAAGGTACTCACTTTTGGGGGGAAACGATTTGAACATAACACTCCCAGAAATTTGAAGAATTTCTTCTCACCATTCAATAGCTGAAACTGACTCACCTTGCTCTTTCAAGAAAATTGAGTATTTGTGAACAAAAGTTTAAACTCTCCAGTAAACCTTGAAATCTTTATTTCGTTAGTGGAGACGACTGTATTGCCGATCAGAACTTTAAATTCATTTACATCACTTGTTTCGGACAGGTCTTCCTTCATAATCATTTTGCCAGGAAGTTATGAAAACAGATTTATGGGACGATGAATTACTGTGACTCATAATAGAGCATCTTTTCAAGTGTTTCATAAAAAAACTGTACGTAGGAATTTACTAATTGCACTTTCAAAATGTGACACTTAAATACTAGAATTTTCATAACACCAAAGAATTTCTTTCTCGAGTCTCAGATATTAGACCCGAGATTCACGAACAAGATTAGATGTGCACCATGTTGATCCGGACTGATAAACCTATGGGATGCCTTTATTCGTCGCTTACGATATTCAAAGCAAAACAGCACTCATGTTTGAAAAAGACTGTTTTAATCATAAGCTGAGAATTTGAAACAAATACCACCTCTGCCCAAGGAATACAAGTCCAGTGTCGTAGAAGGATTCCAGTTGTCTGGCATGCATCTGTTTACGAAATTCCATACAATCCATAGTTGTAAAGATATTGGAATTTTAAAGTGATAAAAGGTGTCATTATTCAGTGCATCTTTATAGTTTCAGTAGCACGTGGCTACAGGGTTGTAAATTATACTGCAACACAAAATATTTGGATTGAATCAACTATTTTAAAAACAGAAGCGAATTAGTAAATATATTTAAAAAATGCCACTTCTTTGCTTCAAATCCGAATTACATTTAATGTATCTTAGGACGCAGAAACAAAACAATTCCAATCTCGTATTTAAAAATTATTCTAATTTAAGCGTCCATAATATACAATTACAGATAGATTATTTATCACATTTTCTCTGAGGGAAGAGCGGATCTACTTGCTTCACATTAAAACTGATAATTAGTTATTGCTTGAAAATTATACAATTATTGGCGGGAAACAGGGATCCCAGAATTTACGACGATCTTGAACGCAAGTAAAGGCAACGGTAAATTCAATACAAATAAATATGGAATATTCAAAAAATTATTTGGAAACTATGAGGGGAGATGCATTGAAAAGAGCATCAGAAGAAAAATGATGACGAACGTTTGAAAAAAGCCGATAGAAAAACAAATTATTTTCAATTGTTACATTTTTTGGGAGGGAGAAGGTCTCTAGTTAGTGTTGGCGTTTTCATTTGCATGTAACTTAAATTAATTCGTTAGCTCGCCGTTGAAATTGTTTCTGGTCAATAACGAAAAGTATGTCATCGTTAATGCCATATAGATGTATTAAGCACCTATTTTTGTATCGTTAATTGGATCAGAATTAATAAATGGAGTAAAGTATTCTCGGGTTTGTATTTATAAATAAAAAAACGTCAAGTGGATTGCGTTTGCGCCACAAACACGCTGTGAATTAAGAAATATTTAACTCGACTGGAAACCAGAGTCCTTTATTCATAATAGTTGGGTGCCCGGCGTTTCCAGGGTTGTCATAATTAAACACAGCGACATCCATAACCCCGGATTTGACTCAGATCTTGGTTGTTTGGTGTTATTTTTCTGAGACGCCCCTCCAACAGTCCCCTCCAATGCCGAATTGGGTTGAAATTATACACAAACAACATCTGAGAAAATACTATCAATCTCATTGATCCCGAAAAATATTTATTCGACGAAACATATATTTGAAAATTTCCACCCCTCCCCCTTGGTGGTTAAAAGGCAAAGTGAATGTCATAATTTAACTCAGCGACATCCATTACCTTGGATTTGACTCCAATCTTGTTTGTTTTCGCGTTATTTTTTAGTAACGTCCGCTCACCCCCACCCTGACGGCTTGTGTGTATTTTTTATGTGCTACACCACCAAAAGCAACAGAATCAATTTTTAGGAGTATAAGTATGTAAAATACTAATAATGCAACAACAGCGGTAACCAAAACTGCGGCAAATAAAGCGACCCGTAGAATGTTGAATTAATGATTCCGTTTGCAATAGAATTTTCAAATGCGGAAAAATTTAGAACCATGCCGACACACATTATTAACACGAAAGTATTTTACCTGCGTATATATTTTAAATAAAGTTATTTATTAGTAACAAATCACGCGTGCTGGTATTATTGTATACGCTGACTGCCGTAGAGGACCCTAATGCGACATTTTGCTGAGCCTTACGAGAAAGACTCGAGGCGGCTGACGGACCATTGACGACAATGAACACGTTCACATGGCGAGTCCGTGTATCCGATTCTCTCTCCAGCTCCACGCTCTCATTGTGTATCCTCGTGTTTGTTGTTCATTTTTGTTCTATTGTTTTATTTTCTATTAATTTTATAAATATGTATAAAAAATATATATAAATATGGTGAAACGGAATATTGTGCTTGCACATTTTCTCATTCCAGGAAGATTTTCTGGGATCAGTATAAAGATAAAAGACAGACAGTTGGATGCAATGGCGGAAAATCGCCAAGCGAGTGAGCCATTAGGTTGGCAGTTAGTCTTCGAAATCGAAGCAGGAATTCACACAGTTAAAATACAATTATAACCAAGCTTCTTAAAATAAAGAAAAGATCTCTTTAAATCTATTTATGTGGTGTAGCACATATACCCTCAGCGGCACCGTTGGCCCGACGAACGTAATCTACTGCTCCAGTTACTACAGGACAGTGGCGGTCGTTGCATATGTGTTACAGCACATCAATTAATATACGAATTAATTTTTCTTAATTTTAAGAACCTTCATAATATTTGTGTTTTAACAGTGCGAATTTCAGCTACGATATCGAAGACTTTAAACTGTTTCGCGGATTACTCGTTCGCGCTATAAAGCAGCAAGCCAGCCATCTGAGTGCTCCAGCGATTGTAGCACATATTTCTGTCGGGGATGAAAAATGCCCATACACAGTATTCCATTTCTTCCTTGCCATGCAGGGGCGCAAGGAGCGACCGCATAAGCAACGAAATCTAAATAAGTTACAACCATTCCGTATTAAAATTCTTAGTTTAGAGTAGTTTATATTTTCAAAACAAAAATAGTATTCCTTATATTTTGGGTATTTTAAAAAAATCCAAAGCAAAAGCTACTTTAAAGAAAAAAATATTTAAAGGGCATCATAGCATGATGACACGTCCCTGCCAACATTCGAGGCTTGTTCCATAAATTAACATTTTTTAAAATATATAAACAAAGGCAAAAGAGTTTTGTGTCAGAAGTGAGGGTCGATTTGGTGCTAAATTTTTCTGCTTTTAAATATTAGGCACTATTGGAAACTATGCAGACGGAATTAGAGATGTAGTATATTAAAGGTCGAACCAGAGTATTGGTACCATCAATTCTGTTATACTATTATTATTTTACATGGTCAATTCTTAATTTGAAAAAGGTTGAATTTTGATTTCTCTTATTGTGCTGATCCCTGTTCAGCATGGCCCAAACTACACAACTTCAATTATTAATGCCTCTATGGTCACATTAGTGAACTGTAACCATTACTCACAGAACCCTTCTGTTTTCTTCAGATACAATTAATAAGATATAATCACTTGTTGTTGTATATTATGCAGATCTATTGGTTCACTGGTAGTGAGCTCCAGGCCATTTTTTGAATGTCACAAAATATTCCCCAGTAAGAAAACTTCACTCATAACAAGTGACTGATGTTTGTTCTCAAATCCTATGCCAAATAATAAGCTTTTACCGTAGGTTTCTTCATTCAGTATCATGTGTTCTTGTGACCATGTATCAGGAAAATTAAAAAAGCAATTCAGTGAACAGAAAATATTTTGAACAATACATTACTTAAATGGAATTAAGAGGAAGTGGAATATTAACAAAACCTTGACTTAGAAATCCACATATTTATTAAACTCAAAATAAATCTTTAATACACTTGGATGTCACATCCTCTCGTGTCCTTCACAACATGAAAAAGGAGTATCTAATCAATGATTAATGATCTCTAGTGTTGACAATGTAAATAACAAACAAAGTGAACTGAAACAATTATTATTAACTCATTTTATTTATAATTATTTACACAAGGAACAAAAATTCAGTACATCAATATTTAGGAATAACATTTACTTTACTACATTGTGCCTTTACAAATACTTTGAGGAATATAAGTTCTTGAACTGAGTTTATAATTTACACACAATTTATAATTAAACTATGTAAAGGTAATATTTATACAAGTGGCATAACATTAACCAACAGCCATTAGATATACTGGATATCCTTTTAGTTACAAATAAACTCATCTCAGCCACAACAATGGCACTTAAAAGTTGGAAATATTTCTTAGTGACTATGCATAATTTTATTGTGTGTGGTTATATTTATTAATGCAATTATTTTATAAATACAGGCAATATTTTCGGTGTTAATATAGTAATTTTACAAAGCTCACAAAAATTGAACTTTTAATCCATATAATACATTGTACCTCATATCAGTCTTGTTTTACCCCATTGTAGGGTTTATTCAGGCAATAAAGATACTTTCATTTTATAATCCTTCACTCTACCTCATCAGCAGTTATTAAGTTGTGAAATATTAAATAAGCCGGAAATGAGAGGTTAAGGATTATTTCAAGTCACAAAACAACTATATATACAACACCTTGGCTATAATAAAGGCATTCATATAATACAATTAATATGGAATGCATTTACTAATACTACAAATGTAAGTTATTTAACTTCACCTTTACAAACCACTACATTTAGGGGTTTGTAGAAGAAGAAGAAAAAAGATGCCATATTTGTTTAATATTTATGGCAAATATGCACATAGCCAGATCATTTTCAAACATTTTTTAAGAAAAAGTTTAATATTGTCATTTAGTTGAAAATGTGTACAAGAGACCAATGAATTTTTCAACAAAATAAAACTACATTCAGAAGCAAATATTGTTGATTAGTCCCGTGCAACTCCAATTATAGTGAGAATATAGATAAATATATTGACAACATCCAAATATAGATTTAAGGCAGCAAAAATATATTCCTCAGGGGAAATGGAGTATTTGTGTTTGCCTCCAATCATGAGTTGAGTATCATAAACTAAATACAGTGAAAATAGTAGGGCTCCCAAAGAGGCATATATCAGAATAATTGTTTTGCCTGGAAATATCATTGCAATGATTCCAAAAATAATTAATATGATGACAGCAATAAAAAGAAAACTTCCCATCACTGTGAAGTCCCACTTTGTTTGGAAAGCAAAAATAGATAGGCCCAGACAAACAGCTGCACTAATTCCAGCAGCCATTAAAACCTGAAAAAACCACAAGATTACAAACTTAAAAAATATAGATGATGTAAATCACTAGTGTGTTTCAAGTATTTCTAGTATAGTCTTTGTATATTGACATTGGAACTACTAACCAACTTCATAGAATGTTTTATTGTTCTGCCATCTTTGCAAAAGCTGACTTATCCAAATAATTCAGTAAGAATGGTACAAGTGTCTACTATTTAAAAATATATATATAATACATAATAAATAATGTCTTATCGGGCAGCAAGTCTTTCAATAAAATCTGACAAATGAATTATTAAACCATAAGACAAGTAATAAGGGCAGTGAGTTAAAATAATATATCATATTTATACTAACCGATTCTGTATCATAAGTTGATGCTGCAAATCCAAGCAGCAAGCTTTCAGCAACAGTGAAGATTCCAAGGAATATGAAATTCATGGGTGCTTTTCGCCTCACATTTGAGAAACATGACATTGCGATGAGAGTTATAATAACAGCAATGAATGATATCCAAAAGATTTCAGGATGAGCTCTAACATATTCCTTTGTACTTTTATTGTACAGAAATAATGCAATGACTCCAGTTGTTACAGCAAGTTGACACATAAGTATTCCATATACTTTTCTGTAACAAAATGCCTCAAATAAATATCTTTTTTAAATTGCATTACAACCATACAAAAAATTTAAAGTCATATAATGGTTACAGTAATGGCTTAAAAAGTCTTGAGGATTGTGGTATTTAATTCTGGTGAAGACCAAGATCTTGTGAACTAAACAAGTTAAAGTTTGGCAACACTCAATTATGAGTACACGATCTTTTTATATATCAGGGTGATATTCTTAACAATTTATTAAATAAAACATAATTGATTGAAAAATAAGCTTTCACAAAAAGTCAAAATTATTTTAGAACTCCTTAATCACTGGTTATGCATAAATACAAGACTTTCAGAATATTGTCGTCCATGCTTTTAGGTAATCCATAGTTGAGTATTATCTGTTATACGGTATCCTATAAAGTATCAACCATGTTTCTTCAATTGTTTGTTGTGATCAAGAGAAGTAAATGAGTAAGGGTTGCATAGTAAATAGCTAAAGTAAATATTAATACAATTATAAAATATTCAACACTGACAACTATAAAAGAGATGATATATGTGACAATAAATTAATATCATCATTATTTTCAATGGTAAACAGATAGGCACCAGAGTTAAAATGTAATTTGACCTCCAATTTCAAAGATATTATGTTTATTTATTAATATAGAAGAAATCCATGGTGCAGTATTGAAAGTTCTCCTCTCCAATTGAAGATATCAGAGTCTGATGAGAATGTAAAGATCTTGGAAGATCCTGTCCACATTTTACACAAGGCATTTTGGAAAGCTACCATATTTTAACTATTGACTACACATGCTGATGAAAGCAAATTTTTTAGCAGTAATAATAATCTTACATGCAATACAAGAGTTTTGTGACCTTTAAATACTGTTACTAAAAGAAGATTCATTATTACACCAACAAGTTGAAACATCAGTATGAAATGTGGGATTAAGTGGCAGTGATGTATTATTGGAAAAGTAATGTTTTTAGGATGCTTATGGTGTGGTATTCACAGATTATAGGTAAAGGTTAACCAGTCATTGTCGAATACTATGCATTAATGGAAGCAATTCAAGCAAGCCATTAAGACAAAATGTCCAGGTTTGGCCATGAAAAATGTTCTTTTCCACTATGACAAGTAAAGATTCACTCATTTTCAGTACATTACTCCATGAACTATGCTTCAAATTGATTTCACCAGATTACTTTCCGAGCAAACAATTGCTTTCTGTCCGTGAATATTAGCAATTGCTAGCTGGCATTAGATTTGCTATAAGTCAGTGTATTTTGCAAATTATAATAAATTGTATGGTATGTATCAATTTAACAGAAGATTGATTGTGCCAAAATATAAACAAGAAATTGGTACCAGACAATTCTATGCTAAGGTCAAATATAAACAGATTGTGCTAATTTTTCTTCATGAATCCTCATTCATATATTATTAATTCAGACAACTAAACTTCAGGCCATTCATTCCCCTTTGCATGCTCCTAATTCTGGGATCACATGGCTGGCTCAAAAAGTTTTCCATTCCTATATTGATTCAGATTGTCAAACCAGTCACAATATAAAGTTTCCTCACATCTCTATTAATTTGATATAAGCTATTCAGAATATTTAAATTTCCTTAACAAATTCATATTTTCAATTAATTCCAGTTTTCAATGTCTTTCATTCAATTCTTCTGTTAAGTTTTCTTTGAAACAAACTAACACTAAATGTTACAACTTAATTATAATTTGTTTCAAAACCCTAACTGTTTGAACTAAATTGAAAATTGATTCTACAGAATTCCAGTCTATTTTAATTGATTTCCTATATATATATATATATTTCACAATTTTTTGCAACAGGGATTTAAAATCTCTTTGATCAATTTTATTTTCTCTTTGAAAAATTCTTGTGGATTGACTTACTCTCTCATTTAAATTCATACCTGTACATCGAAACTGAAAATGTGTAAAATAGGTTCTGTTTAGATACAAAATTCAGAATTGTTTCAATTTCACAAACAAAATTGGTGATCCAAAGCCCAAAAATTTTTAAAAAAAACATTCAGTATTGTTAAGTTTGTTTTTAAAATATATCCATTACCAACATTTTTAGTAAATTGGATATTATATCTAAAAATGTGTGTATAACCAAAACTTCTAGTAAAATGGAAATTATATTTAAAAATATATGTATTACCAATAATTTTAGTAAAATGTAAATTATGAAATTTGTAACAAACACAAAATATTGTAAGTAATACCTGATAAAACCATGTCGAATGGTCTTTTCAGAAAATGCAAAATTATCAACATTATCTGCTGTTAGAGGATCTTCAGTGTATGAGCCGTACATGGCTTGTGCTGGAGGTGGAAGTTGATTCTGTGGTGGAGGTACAAAGCCTCCTGCTGTATAGGTGGGTGGAGGATTTGGATAGCCTTGAGGAGGATATCCGGGCTGAGGTGAATACCCCGGCTGTTGAGAAAATCCTTGGGGAGGGTAACCTGGTTGTTGGGGATAACCCAGTTGTTGAGGGTAACCCGGCTGAGGTGGATAGGCAGGATAACCTGGTTGCCCGTAATAAGGCTGTTGTGGATCTGTAAGACACAATAGAAAGTATCAGTAATACAGCATACCATGAATTATAATTACAATAAAATTTATACACAAAGAAGAACCAAAAATTATTATTGTTCATGTAAATATTTTATGTATGAAAGAATGCGGACTTTTCGTGATTCTATTGTATCATATATTCTTGGGTTTCCAATGAAGTCTAGGCTTTGTTTCACATTTCAATGGGTGCCACTTCACCTGAAGATGTGTCAACCATTAAACATTGTGAAACAAATCCTGGAAACCCATGACAACATGATACATTTTCATCTATTTATTATAAAGGTTAATTTAAGAGACTTCTTGGATTTTAAATTGTAAACCATCTTCCTTGAACTGACAGTTATATCTTGAGCTGTTATTGAATAAGGCATCAGACAGTTTTTAGAATTTAAAATATGTTATACATTAAGTTATTAATTAATAGAGTATTTAATTAATGATAATGAGTAAAATAAAATCAACACCTAGTATTATGAAACTTGGCAGTTACTTGATATCAAAATTGAAAAGAAGTCTGGCTTAAAATTTCTTATGGGACTAAACACTTCACAGATCATTTAAATTGCTCTATAGTCTTGAAATTAAAGTCAGGGAGTTTTGGTTTACTAAATAATATATCTGAATAGGAATAGGATTTAGGTACATTAAATATGTAAAAATTGCAAATTGAACTTTAGAGAATACATTATTTATAATTCTCAGAAAAATAATTAATTGTTGAGGGGAGTGTTAGCATAAAGTTAATATTGGAACTAGCCAACAACACAACACACAAGTATGATGAAAGTGTAGATAGTCACTATTATAATTTAGTTTTATATTTTGCAAAAGTCAGAAGCAACCAAATATATGAAAAATAATTTGACCAACCTTTTGGTCTTCATTAGCCATTGTAATTTTATGTTGGACTGCTTAATGGTATTTGCATTGATGATATGAAATATTTTAGCACTCCTTGCTGTTAGTTGTTGCTGTATCTGTTGTACCACCATGTATAACATGTGCATGTAAATAAATGGACAAGGCTGAATCACATAAGATAAAATGTATATTCAATGAACTAGTAGAAGAGTATAATGAGAAGACAATATGGACAAAAAGTAGTTTATGTATTAGTTAATTATTTTGTTAGCCAACTGATACAAATAAAAGTCATGCATTTATTAGAACTCTGTAATTTATACTCAATCCAGAAGTAAATGGGAAGGCAGCAACACAAAAGAAAATGGATTAATCAAGGATCATTCATAAATACTGTGTGTGCTTGGTAATCACATCTGGCATAATATAAAATGAAATCTTACTTTATTTCCACTTGAAGTAATATTTCTGAGGAACTGGGACAAAGCCAACAACACCCTATTTCACTTTAAATTAAAAACATCTTCAGAAGATCTATAATACTACACAATTTAACATTTCATTATAAAGAACCTTGCATTCAGTATAGTGTGTTGTGTTTAAACTTTATGTAAAGAAATTGATGGATATATTAAAATTAGTTACATATTTAAAAGTAATAAATCAAACAAAAACAAGGTTGTCAAAATAACTGGAAATAAATATTAGGATTTGAATGTTTTAATGCATATATAATGTGATTCAACAAATGTGAATATCTGAAAGAAATGTGATAATGAAATAAACACATATAAAACAGGATACAAAAGTTTTTTATTCAGAGTATTATTGTTCAGGTTTTCCATAGTCCAAGAGAAAGAAAGAGTCTTGACGTTCTGAACAGTGAAAAACTGTCAGTCTTCAGTAAAAGAGAATAGCAATCAGATGATCACATTAGCTCATCACTCTTAATAATGAAATATTTGTAATTGAAGTTAATGAAACTGATTAAGAAAATTGTGTTCAATCCAGCATTAAAATAACTGTATGAAGAATAAAATATCTCACAAACAAACTAACATCAAATTAGTATTGATGAATGATTAAAGCCATCACTTCACTTAAATAGGATAATATGAATATTTGGAAGATATGATTGTAGGAAAAATTGAGATTCTCAAAATAAAAAGTTTATGTCAATTAGAAAAAAGTTTATATTACTTTGGAAAGTGACTACATATAAGCATCTATCTAATTACCCAAAAACTTTTGAAAATATTTGTTAGTAAACATAATTATTGTTAATAATATTTTCTTGGAAGACCTGTTAAAGATTGTGTGCAATCTAAAATGTGGAAAAGCAAATAAGTAATCTTGATATGCTACCTACATGCTACTTAAAATGGTTTTCTGTTAATACCATACTTTATTATTCAATTAGCAAAGATAAATACAGTTTTGCACAAAATGTAGATCAGGAAATGGCACATTAATAAGTACGTAATGTAAATTAACATTTTACATAAAAATGTTAATATTGTAACCCTTCACCTATAAAATTTCCACAGCTTACAAAATAAGCGTAATTATTAAAAAATAAAAACATATGAAACTAATCATTTTGATGTAATTTCAAAGCTGTGCTAATTGCAAAACTACAAAAACGTTCAACCAAGCTCATTAAAAATTAGAAGCTATGCAGAAAGAAGCAAAGAAAATTTTTTTTTTTTATAAAACTGGAACGTCTGAAACATAAAAACAATTCACGCAAAAATGGAAGGTTTAATTTACTTGCTTCAGAAATACAAAAAAAAGTAAATTGAAAAGTATCTAAAAGGAAACTTAAAATTTTGAAGTGTGAAGCATGTAATTGTAAAGGAACAACAAAACATATCAATCAAACCCTTTTGGGTTTATAAAAATTATAAGTTAAGAACCATTAATTTTCTTGTAAAAACTCTTGAATCACTGATAACCAGTTACCAATTTAAGAGTTAACTAAAATGAAAGTAAATGGAAAAGTTACAATAAAAGTTAATGTGGTATAAAAACATGCTCATTAGAAATGACTCTGGGCTAGTCACAATCTGAGGAGACTGATAAGACTGTGATCTGAAATGAATTCAATGAGATCATAAGAACAGTAAGATAGCAACACGTTTGTGAGAAGAAAGTGGTGGGAAGTGTCCAAATGTAAATATCAGAGAAAATAAATAGGCAGATCAGAATGTAGTGTTATATGAAAAGAGAGAAAGCACATGATAGAACAAGCCAAAAGTTATAAAAAACTGGTAATGTGACCAATGATTCAAGAATAAAAATTATTTTTCCATAGAACAGCCTTTTTGACCATTTTAAAAAATTATCATATACTAAGCTTACATGGCTAAATACAGAACTGATGTCATATCCACTTTCACTAAGCCATTAATAATAGCATTTAAAATTATAAGTCCTTCAATTGTGCCACAATTATAAAAAAAAACATATTTTCATCCACATGGATTGGACCCCTACATTTTTTGTATTTGCTTATTTACATATTAATCTGGGTGTAGGGCTTTGAGAGGGTTTGCTGCTACCAAACTTGATCTGTTCCCCTTAAATTTTTATTTACTCAATTAACTATTTCATATTCCACAATAAACACCTTACACATAATACACTGGCTCAATACAATTAAGAATTCTCAAAATCTCCATGTATAGTATTTATTGCTGATGTTATATAACTGTCTCATTTCAAGTCGATGTGATAACATAGTTCAAGCATTGTATGCAACAACCTTTTTTATAGCCTGGCTATGGACAAGCTTCCTAATGTGTGATACACAAGACAAAGTATGCACCATAATAAAAATTCAGTGAGACTCATCAAAAGTGAATTTTTTTGCTTTGTTAACTGTGTAAAAGTAATTCAAAGCAACGTTTGCTCACAAGTGTGCTGTATACTGTGGAAGCTAATTAAACAGAAAAATATGAATACAATTTGGGTATCAATATGAACCTTGTTGTCCAGGGATGAATCCAGACGGAGTTTGCTGCCAAGTTGTCATCCTTTCGATAGCTGAAATCATCAAAATCCTCACAATTCACTGTTATTTAAAAATAAGAATCTTTTTCCAATTTACCAAGCTATTTCGTTTGGTCGCCGCCTAAACTTTGTCTTATTCACTGCCGTTAAACATTAACATAATTAACGCCAACAGTGCGCCAAATAATAATTAAAACTAAAAAATGGAAACCTATCGGTCTAATGCATCTTTAAACACTTACTAGTTACTCTTTAATGGAACGAGACAAGCTTGTTATGTAAAATTGCGTCAGATTTCAATCACATGAATGAATCGAGGATCAGCCAAAATCGATAATGACGAGAAATGTTTACTTGTACATTCTAGAAAGAACTTACCCAAGTCTCAAAATTTTATTAAATCGATAAGCGTCAAAACTTTATAAGCAATCAAGATAAGCTACAAATTTAATCGTTATAAACGTACCGAATAGGACTATACCAAAGACCCTCAAAAATCAGAACTTTAATACACTATTTTCGTAATTCCAAGCTGACACACAAGTCACGAGACCGCTTTAATATCTTTGGTGCGATCAAATTCAACTGTCTATGCCAGTGATACCACAGCTTCAAAGTCATATCTTAAATTTGTTCACTTTTACTACATACTAACAATATTAAATAAATAACTCTTGGCAGAGTATAATTTAGAAAAGTTCTATAGGTTCTGAAGACAGAATTTTGTTGTTCTACAATTTTCCTGTCAGCTGGTAAATAAATTTACACTTTACGTCTTTATGTTGGACTACTTGCTGAAGAGTCATCCGAAGTAACTTCCTATTTGTTGGTGAGTATAGAGAGAGGGGGAAACTGCAAGTGACGTCTATGAGCGATTAGTAGCACTAGGCAAGGAAAATGGCGAAGAAAACGTACGATCTTTTATTCAAACTGTTGTTGATTGGCGATTCCGGAGTTGGTAAAACGTGTATACTGTTCAGGTTCTCCGATGATGCGTTCACGACGACGTTCATATCAACAATAGGTAACTTCATTAATTTGATAATTTCTGTGTCATGTTATTTTTTTTTCATTCTAGTTTTTATTTATTTGTTATGGTTCTTTGAAATAATTGACCAAACAATGTAATAAGCCTTAGTTATAGCAGATTCAAGTGGAACTACATGCATAATGTTGATAGTTGTGTGATCAGAACTTCTGTATAAAGTTCATAAATAAAGATTTTAAAGGGTGGGGCCAATTTTTTTTATATATTACATTGTGTGTTTACTTGGTTTTTGACACTTGGCAGTACGACGTACAGATATTGAAAATTTTGATGTCAACGTTTAGATCACCTGTTGAGTTATATTGATGTTGTAGTTTATGTTATTTTATTATTTAACACTTCAGATTTTCTGGCATGCAATTCCAAATTATTTAGCATTATATTATTCAAATATGTAATATTTCCACTTTATGTTAATTGAACTGGTCTTTAAAATATACACATTGTTTTACATTAATTATAAATGTAAGAAATCCACCTTTGTTTTATTTACAGATCATTAACAAGTATTCAATACAATAATTTTATATAAAAAAGAGCACATGGCTATTGGTGTTATGTAACAATTTCTTATGTTGTAAATGTTAAAATTAATTCTAATATTACATTATATACCAATTAAACTATAGTAATTCAATTTTAAAGTTAATATTTGCAAACATTACTAATAAAAATTATGTATTACACAGGTATTGACTTCAAAATAAAAACTGTAGAATTAAGAGGAAAGAAAATAAAACTCCAAATATGGTAAGACTATAGAGTATATTTAACTTATTCTGAACATTTGAATTTTTGTATTTACTTTGATATAATTTTATGTTTGTATAGGGATACTGCAGGCCAAGAAAGATTTCACACTATTACTACATCCTATTACAGAGGAGCAATGGGAATTATGCTTGTTTATGATATTACAAATGAGAAGAGTTTTGAAAACATTGTAAAGTGGCTACGAAATATTGATGAAGTAAGTTTCTCAAAAATAAGCTACCATTTTTAATTGCTTGCACACAGTATTTTTTTTAAATAAAACATGTCCATGATTTGTTATTATAGAGAAAGATCATAGCTCATTTGATTACATAACTCTAATTTCATGTAGAGAATTCATATAAGTTTTGGGTTTTGTTATCCTAATCCAAACTGTGTAATATCAGGTTGTTTTTAATAGCAAATTACTTTTTTTTTGCATTGGATAGATGGAAACTCAATACAAAGGATAGACCTTATCTGTTCTCATCAATTTCATTTATGTTTTGAACCCTCTATTTATGAAATAAGTTTTGATAAAAAGTCTTGAACTAGTCTTTAAGGTATACCCTTTGTTTTACATTAATTGCAAATTGGATTTTAAATGAATCAATATTTTAATGAGATAATGCATTGACTATCTTGTTAAGTAATATTGATGAAAGAAATTAGGCCAGGGACTTGTGATCATTGCAAATATCACTACAGTCAAATCATTAAAATAACATTTGTTTGCATTATAAGAGTATATTTAAATTCTAAAAGGATTTAAGTATTTTGAAATTTCACAAATTCCTTAGTTTTTAACTGTCAGCGTGAAGACCTTGAAATTAAGTGAAAGTTGTTTTAGAAATTGTTAGTTTGTGATAAAGGTGATATAACTAAGTTGGCGAGTAATCCTGACTTGGTCCTTTGTAGTATTTTTGAGTATAGTCAGGATATAAGTTCTACCCTGTTGCCAAATATGGGGCTGGCAGAGTGACCCAAGGTCATGCCTCAGAAATGACGATGTTCATTGCTATGCAATTCCTAGAAAGTGTTAGTTAAATTCACAATTTAAGGAGGAATGGACTGTTTAGACAATGGAAAATCTGAACAATAATACTCTTAATAATATTCAACAAGGTGGAAATTTAAATCCAAGAAGCAAAATGTTCTTACTCACTCTTTTGAAATGATGATAGTCAGAAGTTTCTTCCATTCAAACCCTCTGGTTATTCACTATCAAGTTGTACACATTTTTATATGCTTAATGTGAACAGCCTTCAAAATTTATGCTAAAATAAACAATGACCTTTAACACATTTTATTTATTATTTATAGCATTACAACATTTAAATACATGTTAGTATATTCTTGAGGTATTATCCTAAAGTTAAATAAAAAATAAATGTCTGTAGAAGGTCATTAACGTATTTATGAATAAAAAACAGATGTAAAATAAATATTTAATGCAAAAATGTTTAAACTCTGCAGACCTTTATTTATTTTAAAAAATGTAGTCCGTATAGAGTAGAGAGTTTGGATTGAATTTAATTAGGCCTTAGACCTTCTAAACCATGATTTTTTTTTAAAAAAAGTATACTTAGACTGCTAGTTTGGACAAGTTACCTAAGAAACAAATAACAATTCTGGGGGGAGGGGGTACATTTAACATATACCAAATAAATGAAATGTTTAAATTTCTATTTGTAGTTTCCCATTATTTACAGCAGCCAAGTAACTGAAGGTTATCTGTTACTTATTGAATCTATTGCATTCCAAGAATAGCATATATTTTACTTTCCAATTATTATTTGGCTGTTAGTCAGGGCTTTTCTATTAGAATTTATGTATATTAAATCATTTGAATTTTTTTATCTATTTCAAATAACTTTAATCTTTAATTATTAAAACTGATGCTGGTATTATATTTTATTTAGCATGCCAATGAAGATGTAGAGAAAATGATTCTTGGGAACAAAAATGATATGGAAGATAAAAGAGTTGTGTCACGTGAACGAGGAGAAGCAGTAAGTTTTTATAAAAGAATCCCATGTATTTTTATAGTAGAGCAGTGTTAAGGAAAATATGTGAATCATTTTAAAGTTTGATATAATTATTTGGTACTTAACTTGACAGAAGAGAGAATAATAACAATCAAGCATATGCACGTATCAAGGTGGTTCATTACCTAGGATTAAGAAATTGGTATTGTGTCCATGTATTTGTCCTACTATTCTATCAACCAAAAAAAAAGGTTTGTATAATTATGAAGGAAAGTGTGCAGTAAGGCTATGACTGAAGTGCAGTGAAATTGAAGTGGAACAACGTACCACAGATGATGACTCAAAAGCAAATATTTGACCAAATTTGATATTGAGCTATGAAGGCAGCATCAAAAGAGAGGACTGCATTTAAATAAATATGATTGTTTCATTGATTCAAACGATCTTTTTATAACTGAAATAAGTCAGCTTTATATGATACTGTCTAAAATATTTATTGTTTAAAAATTAAAATATTATCCTTTTAGTTTTTTCATACTAATTTACCTCTTCGATATTTATTCTGTAACCTAATTTTCCAACTTTTTAGATTGCTCGAGAACATGGCATCAGGTTTATGGAGACATCTGCAAAAGCCAACATTAATATAGAAAAAGCATTTAATGAGCTAGCAGAGGCAATTCTTGACAAAACTGCTGGACGTGACCCTGCTGAATCTTCGGACAGAGTTATTGTTCCTGATAGACGAGGAGATGGCTCAAATCGGTGCTGCTAGGTGTAAATCGTTATTGGTTGGCTGCTGTAGGATGATGGCTCAGTTTGATTTGCTGTATTACTAGCAGTGTAGATATCCAGAGATTTTAAAAAAATTATATTTTCTATGATTCCCAAATCTTCTTATACACATTTTATCATTTTTACTCATTGGCAAATATTTGTGAATCAAATTAACAATTAGCATTTTATTCACACAATCTCACAAGTTTATTTAATTTTTTTTGAGTCAAGAGATAGGTAAATCTTCACGACTTTTTTCATAATTCATTTGCCTTGATGTACCATGTAACTGCAAAACAATTACTCATACATCGTGTTAATGAGAGCATGCCACCAGTTAAAGAGACCTATATGGATGGATATCGGACTTCTGTGATGTTATTCAAAGCAAATTGGACTCATATCAAATAATATTTTGTCTGGTCCACTTTTATGAATCTAGTCTACTTGTTTATTTTGCCATATTTAATTTTGTAACTCATTAAAACAACTTTTCAAATATGTATGTTTATAGAATCATTCGATATATCATAAACACTGACAACGACATATTACAATGATCCTACTGTGGTGAACTGAAACTGCTTTAATGATAACAATGTTAAGTTCTCATACCCACGATATTAAACAAATTTAATGGGTGACATTACCTGAGATGTAATAAGTAAGCTTTCCTCATATCTTGGAGTGAAGTGCAAATTATTGTTACTAAAATGTGCTGTTACATTAAGTTCTAAAAACTTTGGGCTTATTGTTTATACATTTAACATGCAACACATTTTATCATATTAAAATTTTTTGCAATGACAAAATAATTTAATTTACCCTCAACTCTTAGTGCAATCTTCTTTTGAAAAGTCTTTTTGGCTGATTTAGCAGAAAGGATATTAATATTAACATTTATGAGTATAGCAAGAATTTATAGTCAAATTCAATTCATTCTATTAATATGTTCTATGTAATACAGTAAATCAAACATCACATATAGAATTACTCAAGTTCTTTAAAAGAATTGAAATTTTGTGAAGAACTTGAACGTTAATTCTTGATGGTGATTGGGGAAATAATTTGGTCTTTATATATGGAACATAAGATGCTTTGGTGCTAGTAACAAATAACTGATTTATGTATTCTTTTCTACTCTTAAGAGAAGAAACAGTAAATTCATTAAAGTGTGTGGCAAATGTTTCAAGTGAAGACACATGGAGCAGTCTAAATAGACTGTTATACACAAACTTTTGTACATATTTTGTGTGCAAAATCATTTATAGGCGTAGGCATGCGATCAAGGATTCAGATAACTATTTGTATGAAGAAAAGTATTTTCATGTCTGCTTCTTTGAATGCAAATAGACACCAAGTTTTATGCTGTACACTATTTGTATGATTGAAGTGTGGAGCATTGTAAATAATTTTATCTAAAATATCGCTTTCAGTGTGAATTTTACAATTTTGGCATATCAAGCCATAACTATTTTGTTTTTAGAATTGCTGATAACTATCATGTTAGTTCTTTGAAGAGTGAGTGGTATTGCAAAACAATACAAATTTAAGTCCCCAATTCCTTAAATGAAATGTTTAAAGGTTGTGTTTGTTTCTGTGTATGTGTTCTTATTGGCTTTAGCGACCAAAGATTAGCAACATACTTTATGCAAACATTTGGTTCATAGATATTTTTAAAAGGAATGAATGTTTTTAATTATACTAAGTTTTTTTAGATTTGCCTCTATTGTATTTTCTGAAAGCTTTCTTTGAGTATATTACAAATTTATGTATAAAAGTTACCCCTGGTTTTCTATAAATAAATATTAATTTTTTTAAGATACCTTGGAAATCTTGTATTTTTTCTTATATTGTCAGTACTTTAATTTGTGGCATTTAAGTAGAAGAAAAAGTATTAATGAAAGTTTTAATCTTTCCATCAACTCTTTAGCAGTAACATCTGCTAAATTATAAAATATATTTTGTAATTAATTTACTTTCATATATGTCCTTGTATATCAGTAAAATAATTGCATATTAGGTTACTTTCATTTTGTGTAAAATTACAAAATTGATATGTTTCAGAATTAATAATTGTTTAAATTAACTATATTTACTGTTCTTGCTATTAATGTTGAACTGTTTCGTGGTGGAATAGGTCATTGTGATTGTTGGACTGCAAAGCACTTAAGATTCCAATCGCCCTTCATGTTAGTAGTGGTGTAGCTGTAGCAATGAATTAACGTCATATTGATTACTTATTTACAATACTTTTTAGAATGTTTCTGGCCGTCGTGTCATGTAGACAGGTTAGAATGTGCCACTTTATGGTATTGAGGGAAGTAAAGAATTGACTTCCAGAATAAAACTATTATTTATGGGTTCTTGGCAAAGTGATGCCTGTTTAATCAAATGACTGTGTACTAAATTTTTTTGTCAAACATAATATTATTTTGACCCTTATTCTAACAAGGTGATTGCATATATATATATATATATATACATATATATATATATATATATTATCTTGAACATGGTATTTAAATTTGTGGAGCCTGAAAGCACTTCACTTAATATCAATCTAGTTCATTCTTTGACACAGATCTTTGTATTTATCAGATTTAGTATTAATTAGTCTTTTAAATTATCTTTCCTTAGTTGAGGTTGATTTTAAGCATGGTGTTCTACATTGAGATATCAGTATGTAAATGTATTATTAAATTTTATGAGTTTCTTAATCAGTGGATGCCTTTTTGGTTGATTTTAAGGCCATTGAAAGTTATCCAAACATCACACATCTTAAAACATTTTTTCATCACTCACTTCTTGGAGAATTATTAAATTTCTATTCATCACGTTTATGTTTGGCTTTGTTAAATGAATTGGGAGGAGTATATGAATGGAAAAGGTGAGTGGTTTACCTGAGATTGAAAAACACTGAGGCTAAATCTGGTAACAAACATAAACATGTTCTGTCACAGTTGTGTGGGTAACAACTGGGATAATCTAGAATTCCAACTTATTACTATTTGATGTCTTTCAGCCTTGTGTAACAGACATTATACAGTACAGTATATATCTCATGGCATAGGAATCACTAGTGAAAGCTTGGCCACAGGCTGCTTCGTAGAGTAGAAAAGGCCACAGGCAATGAGCCAGGATTCATTAGGAGGTGTGATGTGAAGTAAAGATATAATGGATGGAGCGCCAGAAAGTTAGATGATGGCTTGCTCACAACAATGATGGAAGCAGAGTGAAAGCTCACTGGTACATTAGAAGACAAGGTAGAAGGGCTGATGAAATGTGGTCTGAGCTTGTGATGCCAAGGACTACAGGAAAAAACACCACACATCAGTAATGTGATGGAATGAGGATATTGGGGGGGGGGGGATGCCACAGGATATATCAGCACACAAGAGGGGAACTCGTCCTGGCACAGAGGGACCAGTTCAGACATGATCGCCTGGCCTTAAAAAAGGCAATTAAAGACAGTAAGTGGATATACGATATCTTGCACAGCAGTCTAAGATCAAAGGACCATGCGAAGACCCATCCACATACTGACTGATACGGCAGGAAAGATTTTGGAGAGGATCAACTGCAACCAGATCAGCACACATGGACGCAGAACAGAGTCTGTCAGAATACCAGTATAGATTCAGAAAATTTAGATCAATGGTGAACGTCATCCAGAAATTTGTGTAAATAGCCCAGAGGCAATTGAGGGAAGAAGATGGAAGCATGGAGCCAAAAAGTAACATAATGACCTTAGATGTCATTCAAAGCATTCAACAGTGCAAGATTGGGCTTTAGTCACGCAAAGGTTCCAGAATACTTGACAGAGATGGTCACCATCTACTTTGGGAATAGTACCTTGATGTATGAGATGAATAGAGGTCTCAAGAGTCTACCATGTCAGTGGAGGTGTCCCACAGGGGTCGGCCATTGGTCCCCTCCTGTGGATTGTAATGTATGATGCTGTGCTGAGGCTGGACATGCCAGAGGGCGTGAAGCTTATTTGATTTGTGGATGACTTAGCGGTGGTGGGAGTCGCTAAATACCTAGAGGAAGTGACTGGTAGTAAATGAGGCAGTGGCTAGCATAAGACAATTGCTACAGGCCAGTGGGCTAAAACTATCCTACCACAAAACGAAGACTATCCTAGTGTCGAGCAGGAAGACATGTCAGGAACCAGGAGATTTGGTTGAATACCTTAGGTTCTGGTTAAGTGAGAGACTGAACTTTAAACATGTCAAAAAGACAAGTGTCAAGGCAAGCACAGTAATAGCAGCATTAGCACAAATCATGCCCAATACTAGTGGACTCTGATAAAGCTGGAGAAGACTCCTGGCAGTAGTCACTTGCTGAGTAATACTTTATGCCACACCACAGGATGGAAAAGAAAACATACATGAACATGTTGATGGTATCCTGAAGGTGTGTGTTGAGAGTAACCTGTGCGTTTAACATTGTCATATGATGCATGATAGCCAGCATAACCCCAATTGAACCGCTAGTGGCAGAGCATATAAGCGCAGCCGCCAGATAAGGAGCTAACGAAGCAGACGATTGTAGTGGAAGAACAGAAGCCAACTGTTCATAATTGGTGGGAGAACTGGGATAGATCAAGTAAAGGGCTTATCCATGACATTAGAACCTGAATTGAAAGAAAACCTGGAGAAGTAAGACACTACATCACCCAATTAATGATGGGGCATGTTTCAGAGCATACCAGACATATTTCAAAATAAGGTATGACTGAGTGTCCAGCCAGTATAGAAGTTGTAGAGAATGTGGAATATGTCTTCTTCGCATGCTCACGCTTCTGCGAGGATAGGAAAAGACTACAATGTAATGTTAATATTGCAGGTCAACTGGAGTGTAATAGATGAATATGCCGCTTGTAAAATACAAAGCCTGACACACACAGAATGGAAAAGGGAGGAAGACTAAATTATAAATTTGTAAATGTAACCAAAGTAAAATAATGTATCATAACAATTACTAGTTGAAAGAAGCCTCAGAAAAGAGACATGTATATAGATGTCTAATATTAGATAGATTTGATGTTAGTATTAGTTAATAGGTAGAATTATATATATATATATATATATATATATATATATATTGGTATGGAAAGGATAGAGAGATAGGTTGTGGCTTACCTGAAAGTGAAGTACGGTGTCGCCATGAGGAACTGAAGGTTGTTCTTCAAATTTTCGGAGGCTCTCAGCCTCCTTCTTCAGGAAGGAGTGTTACACCATTCCGTGCACCGGCCGGCTGCGGACTGCGGAGATTTGACCGCCGCACGGCCAGTAGCCCATAAACAATCAACACCCCCACCAAGCCACTAACTTTCTCTCTCAGGGGGAGGTTGTGGCATAGGAAAGGTTAGGATACAGATCATTCATACAAAGCATCCCATGTATACATGTATGCTTGAACATACATACAAATACACATGAACATGCACACACACACACACACACACACACACACATGTATGCATACTTACACATACATGAGCATGCTCATACATACTCACATGGTCTCGTGAAAGAGGAGATGGTATGTAGGAAGGGCACTAATTACAGGATGTTGAGTCCAGGGCTTTGCCTGGACTGCAAGACATGTTGGAAAGATAGTTCCCATAGATGGAGTTCTGCTTCTGATGAATCGGGGGGTAGAGCTTTAAGGATGGTGAGTGTGAAGCATTGGTCGAAATTGTTTATGTTGTGGTTTTGGGCGTGAGCAGCTACTGGGAATTGGATTTTAGATAGTTTGACAGTGCTGCGGTGGTTGGCTATTCGTTCAGGGAGGGGTCTTTTGGTTTGGCCTATATAGAAGGCAGGGCAGAGTCTGCAGTTAATTTGGTAGATGGTGTGGGAGGAGAGGCAGGTGATATTTTCTCTTATTTTGAAGGTTTTTGTCTGATTATGAAAGGTTGTGGTGGGCTGTAAGATAGGGCAAACATGGCATCTGCTCCTGCCACAAGGTTTGCAACCCGGCAGGGGTGGGCGGGTGGTGGTGTGGGTTTTGCAAGGGTGTACAAGTAAATTTCGGAGGTTGGGTGGGCGTCTGAAGGCAACCCTTGGGCAGGTGGGGAGTATAGTGGGGAGGATGGTTTTTAATTCAGGGTTGGATTGCAGTCCAGTGTAAGCTAGGCGGAGAATGGAATTGATTTTTTGTAGTCCTGGGAAGTAGGTTGTCGTGAGGGGTGGACTACTTTTTTTGTTTTGGACAAGAGTGGGTGTGGTTGTTTGGAGGTTTGATAGGGCTCGGGTTATCTGTTCTTTCACGAGACCATGTGAGTATGTATGAGCATGCTCATGTATGTGTAAGTATGCATACATGTGTGTGTGTGTGTGTGTGTGCATGTTCATGTGTATTTGTATGTATGTTCAAGCATACATGTATACATGGGATGCTTTGTATGAATGATCTGTATCCTAACCTTTCCTATGCCACAACCTCCCCCTGAGAGAGAAAGTTAGTGGCTTGGTGGGGGTGTTGATTGTTTATGGGCTACTGGCCGTGCGGCGGTCAAATCTCCGCAGTCCGCAGCCGGCCGGTGCACGGAATGGTGTAACACTCCTTCCTGAAGAAGGAGGCTGAGAGCCTCCGAAAATTTGAAGAACAACCTTCAGTTCCTCATGGCGACACCGTACTTCACTTTCAGGTAAGCCACAACCTATCTCTCTATCCTTTCCATACCAATATATATATATATATATATATATATATATATATATATATATATATATATATATATATATATATATATATATACACACACACATACACACAATATTAGGAGAATCCATTAATGAATAGGAACTAATTTTTGTGACAATTAGTGAACTTGGATAGTGAGGTGGGAAATAAATAAATAGGAGAAATACGCTGACTTGAACATGCATGATTGCTCAGTACACAGACGCCTTAACCATCTCAGCCACTGGGTCAAGTTCCTGACCAGGCAAATATAGACAGTCTTATTATGGTTAAGGTAAAGTGTAATCCTCCTATTTCCCCTATTTATTTCTGTCCTTCCTCACTATCTAAGTTTGAATATATATATACACACACACACACACATATATATTGTGAAATAGGCTAGGGTAACATTACTCAGTGTCATGGACATTATAGTCATGTAGGACGATCAATAATGTACATATATATTTTGTAAATATAAGGTAGTCTAGTGTTCTACATAACTAGGAGTCAATTGTCCATGACTAATTACTCTCGTCAAGTGATGCCTGAAGGTGGTTCTGTGTGAGTGATATAGTATTACTGAGGGTGATTTGTAGTGGGTTAGAATCCCACACCCTTCGTGTACAGGCAGAACAATGTATTTTTTCTTTTTTAATTTTGCATGTGTTTGTATGATATGATTCTGGAGGATTGTGTTGGACGGTAAGACAGGGTAGACATTGCAACCTGGTATAGTTGGGTGGCTCAGGGCATGGGGTTTGCAGGGATAGATGAGTATGTTGTAAAGGTTGGGTGGATGTCTGAAAGCAATCCTTCGGCAAGTTGGGAGTATTTTGGGGAGGATGGTTTTCAGGTCAGGATCGGATTGCAGTCCAGTGTAGTGTAGGAATGGAATTGAATTTTTGTAGTGCATGGAAGTAGGTTGTTGTGAATACTGGACTACTTGTGGTAGTTTCTCTTGATGAAGGCATTGAGGATTCGGGTGGTGTAGGAGACAAGACTATTCCTGGTGGAGCAAATGCGCATTCCTCTGGCTAGACTGTACAGGAGGAAGCATTTGGTGTGGTTTGGGTGGCAACTTGTGAAGTGCAGGTATTGTAGCGTGTTCATGTGGACAGTTGTGTTAATCGTGTCAGAACTTAGGTGTACAACTATGTCCAGGAATGTGATTTTGGATGAGTAGTAGTTCCACATGAACTTAATGGGTGATTGGATTTTAAGGTGTGAAGGAAATTGGATAGGGAATCTGGTATATGGGGTCTGTAGTATGAAGATGTTATCTATGAACCGGAACCAGACTAGAGGTTTCAATGGGGAAGAAATTAGGTGGTCCTGTTCTAGGAGTCCCATGAAACAGGTTGAAATATTAAGGGGCCATCCAGGTGCCCATAGATGTGCTATTTATTTGTTGGTAGACGTCTTGAAAGGAAAGTAATTTCTGGTGAGTACAAACTGGGTGAGCGAAATAAGAAAATGGTGGTGGGGAATTTTGTGGCCTGTGGGACACTTGGCTATTGGTGTAAAGTGAGACAAAATCTGTAGTAGCCAGATGGAGATTGGGTGGAAGTGGTTTTGCGAGTTCATGGAGGCAGCGGAGGAAATGGTTAGTGTCTTGGAGAAGAGGGCTGAGAGCTTCTGAAAATTTGAAGAACATCCTTCTGTCCCTAGTGGCTATGCTGAGCTTCAATTTCAGGTGAGCTCTATCCCTTCCATACCAATTATCTCAATTATTTTGACCAAATTAAATAACACATTAGATAAGAAAGAGAGACAGCGAAGCTGACTTACCTAAAACCTTTAGTTGGCCCATTCTGGCTGAGGTGAGAGAAAATTACAAATTTTCGAGGGCCTGAGTCCCCTTTGTCAGGAGAGAACTGTGTGCCGACTGGGCACGAATTTATGAATTCTAAGGCGGACCAGCCACTAGACAGCAACAATCGACATCCAACAAATCTGTCTCTCTTTCTCTCTCTCTCTCTCTAGGAAAGTTCACAAAAATGGAAAAATACATATATGCATACCTACATTCACACATACAAACACATTAGAATGGTAGGTAAAAAGTAAGGAAAAGGATAGGAAATTAAAAAAGAATGAGATCATGGAAAGGATTGAACAGATTATTATTATAATCGTTTTAACAATTTTCATAATATTATGTTGATACAAGATTTCAACACATTATCATAACTCCTGCCACAATGTTTCCTTTGATTTTGAAGGTGGCTATTTGTGGAGAATTTTGAAGGATTGTGGTAGGCTGGAGGATGTGACAGACACAGCACTTCTTCCTACTGCAAGGTTGGTAACCTGGTTTAAGAAGGAGAGTTTTAGGGTGGTGCCTGATAGGATGAACAAAGATATTTCAGAGGTGAGGGAGGGCACCTGAAGGCAACCCATGGATAGGTGGGGAGTGTTGTGGAAAGGATGTTTTTAAAATCTGGGTCGGATTGCAGTCCAGTGTAGGCCAGGTGGAGAATGGAGTTGAGTTTTTGTAGTTCAGGAAAGTTGTTTGTGGTTAGGGGTGGACTACGTTTATTGTGTTGATCAAGGATGAGTTTGACAGTGGATAGCGCATGGGATATTTGTTTCTGAATGAGGTCACTAGAGTATATTTTGATTATGAAAGCATTTAGGATCTTATTTTCAGGGTGACAACTTGTCAAGTTAAGATACTGTAAGATTTTAGTGGGTTTAATGCGGACTTATGTGATTAAGCTTGAATTGAGGGTATATCAACATTTCAGAAGGCGGTGATGGAGGGAATTGTTAGTTCTAGATGTACTTAACGAGAAATTTGGTGTTTAGGTTTTCAAGAAAATCTGAAAGCTGTTAGCTTTCTTCTTCAGAAAGAAAATGCAGCTTTAATGGAAGCTGGTGCAGAAAGTGGAGTTTCATAATGTGCATTGTCACTTTTGATGTAGTGAACATATTAAATCCTCCATAATATTGTGGATTTGAAAGAGGTTTCATATAAAATATGATGAATGTCCATGGTATTACTGTTTGTTATTTTTCACTCCTTAAAGGTACTGACTATCATTTTAATTATCTTAAGGTACACAATTTTTTCTTTACTCTTTAAGATATCGTATTTGTGACTTCCTTAAAAGTTCCTGGATTTTATTGGATTCACTTATGGTACTGGGAGTATTCTTGACTCCATTAAGTTCCTGGAAGTATTATTTTTAATAAATGATTCTTGGTTTATCAATTCGTTAAAATTTTTGTCAGAAAGACTGCTGTGCCGAGAAGCATTGACATTGTACCGGAAGGCAAACTTCCTTTCTATGTATCAGAGCTCCTCCCTGATGGACTATGCTCTGCTATGATAATGAATATATAACCTGAAACATACTAAATAGTTGCATAAGTGGGTATTATTCTTTAAAATACAAAAATAATACTATTTTTGTGTCAAGAAATATCTGTTATATTTATACTGGTCAGTGGCATTTTGTGGTTTCTGTCAAAACTGGGATTTCAAGTAGTTTATTTCAACCTCTTTTTGTTGATAGGCTTAGTTATCTGTGACCTGAGGCTGGGAGGGCGCAGTGTGATTGCTGGTCTGGCTATAATTGTATCCCATGCTGTACTAAGTTGGAATACAGAATCCCTGTTAATAATATTATGATGTCTCTTAATTTTGATTGCTTCCATTAGAGTACTATCCAATGAATGTCTTGTGTGGTTTAGAATCTTAGTATTTTCAAAATACATCCTGTCATCAGAAAGTTTAGGCCACTGCAGATTTATTGGTCATTTTGTGACAAATGTCTTTGGTTATCAATATGTCACTATTAAACTGTCCGCATTGTTTGTCTGATTTTCTTCTGATTACAGGTACCATTAATCTTATAAACTCCAGTATTATTTTTATCAAATATTATCTGTAATCGAAAAAGAATTTTTCTCTGCCAAAGAGTCTTATACCTGTTTTGAAAGGACTGCAGAAAATGTGTGAAACAATTTTTTTAAGAAAATACTTGTGTCTGATGAAATACTTTTTCAAAAATAAAATTATCTGCTGGACACAGGATATCAAGAAAAATAATAATTCTCAGATGAAATAACTGGCAGTATTGACAGGCCAGTCTTGTGTCATCCAAATACTGTGGGTTTTTCTTCTAGTGTATGGGTAGCTGTGAAATTACATCCTTCTTTTTCACCAAGTTGCTGCATTATATGTCTGGCCTGTTCCTCAAATACTTCTAACTTTCCACTACCCATTTAAAGAATTGCTATATAGAATTGGAGAAAACATTTCTTATCCTCATTCAGCAATACAATCATTTGTGGGTAAAATTCAAATCGCCCCTTCATGAACAAATTGAAACATCTGCAGAGATATTAAATTAATGATGCTGTTCCCAATAACCTTCCTTTCACACTCTCAGCTGTGGTCCCATTAATATACAATGTTTGCTTTCAATATTTCAATGCAGTTTCTCATAAGTAAAAAAGTGATTAAATCACTGCATCATTGAAGGTCATTTGTAAATCTATGTAATCTATATTGTAATATTGAACAGATTCTAGATTACTTTCTACCAAATAATTGGACACTGTTTTTGACATTTATTAAATGAATATGTCAAGAGGTTTTCAGAAATGAATGAACAAGAGTTGTATGGGTCTATAATATAATATAAGATATCTTAGGAGACTAAGCAGACCATAAAGGAACTTAATTTTTGATTTAGGACTTCAATTAGATTGTCTTTATAAACAGTCGTACAATTTTACAAAGTTAGACCCACGCTGACAAAATATTACTTTATTAATTTTTTAATAAAAAATGCAGTATTTCTTTTGGGTAAAGAATGAATAAAATATTCTTGGTCTTCTAACCAAATGAAAATATGTATGTGCAACATTTCACATAGGTAGAAGACGATGGACAATGGAACGTCGTGCGTACATCTTTTCACTCGGTTAGAAGCCTGAGAATATTTTATTTATTACTTTTTACTGCATCATAAAACATTAAATGAACAAATACACAAAGAGTGTATATGTATATAAGAAAATAAGATAATGTTTGGAGAAATAAGTTTAAAGAGACTGAATAATATATAAAAAATTCAAAAGAATAATGAGGAAATATCTTTTAGTAAAAAGAGGTTATACTCTTGAACATAATTACACAAACATAATTTATTATTTATGTCACAGGTACAAGTTATCCAAATATTCAGTTACTTTATAAATCACATCCCTTAGAATAATGGAGAGCTGACATTTAATGTGATTGTCTACTTAAATTATTTCCTCAAAAATATTAAAAATCCATATGGAGGGAACAATTAAGGTTTCATTTTAAAACAAATATATTTTCCTGTAATATAGACATATAAATACTGTATATATTTGTACATTCGTTTCCAACAATTACATTATATACTGGAATATGTTCTACAAAATGTTTTACTGACTCAAACAAAGCAAAATAAATCTTTGATGATTAAGTTCAATATACAACAACAAAATTTGTTACCTTTTGCAATTTTGTTGTAATACATATGGGAAATTAGAACTGTATATTATAGTGATGCAAATATTCACATACTCATAAATTTCATTATCATGACTTTTGCTGTTCTCTATTATTAGTTGTGTATTAAATAGAATTATTACTTTGTCTATAAACATTTTTAATTTCTCCACAGTTGATTGTGTTACTAATTATGGCCATAAAATGTGTAGGTGTATATGGGGTACAAGTTTTTTTTTTAAAATTAAATTATTTTTTCACTATGTACAGCTTTAGAATACTGAATATTAATTTCTACCCATCATATTTATGTTACTATGATACCAATAAATAAATTATGACAATGAACTAGAAAAATAAACTTTTGTTCCTTATTAATAATGTTGTGTAAACACAATAATAACCCATAGATAACTGCATTATTAATATTTGTAGAAAAATAAAATTGTATTTTGCAATAATAGCTAACAACTATTTCTTTCTACAATGCAGTAAACTAGAAGTAACTTTTATAATTGAGTGAACTTATTAGAACTATATGTTCACATATTTTTAAAAAATATTACATACTTGTTCATTGGTTCTCAAATTTTTTTGTTATGGGCAATTTCTGCAGATATTTTACTTCTACATTAAATTTACTGAAAGATATTAGTAAGATTTAGTGTAAGACTATTATAATATAACAACAAACCATACAAATATAGTGATTTTTATATGTTACAGGCATCTATATCTATTTTCAGCTACATAAATAATACAACACAATATTTATATCAACTCTGTGTAATGTGCTTCACAGAAATTTCATTTTTTATGATAAGGCTTCCAAGTGCATTTTTTAAATTTGGTCAGATTTTTAGTTTAAGGTGATTATATACTTTACTTACAATAACATTAAAGCTCTATATCAAAAAGTGATTTGTTAGATATGTTTAATTGCTGGTATATGGATTATTGTTAGAACAAAGAAATATAACTTACTACTTTCTTAAAGCAAGGAATCATATATAAATGTATTCAATGTTTTCATGTTAGTCTGAATCAATATACAGATTTTAAGTATTTATTTTACAAATGAAATATGTTGTCATAATTACTCCCTTAAAGAAATATTACTTTATAATTCAACCAATATATTTTTTTCATATTTCAAATTGTTAGTAATAATAAAAACAGTTTTTCAGATTGTTTTGGCTAATTTCTCTGAAAATCAAAATTTTTCATATTCTGACAATTTATACGTGTCCAATCGCAAGAAATTTATTGTAATTGGTAATATACTGAAAAAAGTAAGAATTCTAAATTTGCTCTGGTCAGTACTACATTAGTTATATAATTATACTTTACAATATAGTTTAAAATCATTGAGAGATACTTGCACATAGAAGCAGCAGCAGGAGCTAGATGATCAAAGTATATTATTTAAGTTTAGATAATTTTATAATCACTATCATAGTATTTGTGCATACATGTGCTTCACTTTGTACTTAAAACAGTAAAGAAAGCTAAGAAAATTGGGATCAATTTGTTGTGCTCATTTCATAGTGTTAAAATAATTTATGTTGTGAAAAGGAATTAGTATTATTTATTCCTATCGGCATTTCATTAAACAAATTGAGTTTTTATTTTATTTATTAGATAAAAACTGTAATTATTGTTTTTCAATGATAAATAAATGAAAGAAGAATGTAATTGTGAACTAAATCAATGAAATACTATTCCAAGATATGGAAGAACTTGTCCAATACATAAACTCTCATTTCTGAAAGCAGAATGTATGAATATCTTGAACAATTATTATTAAAGTGATTATAAAATCATGACAAAAGTATACACTTTTCAAGTGTCCTTGAATACAAACAACATATTCATAATGCACTGTAGCAAATGTATACTGTTTAACTTTATAACAAATAACTCCATTTTTTTTGTCATAAATGATACCTGAATCACTTTAAAATATGGATTATTTGATTAGTCTGTGTACAATGGAACACATTACATTATTTTGTAGGCATATATAGTCTAGGTTCAAGATTTTGTAAATTATTTTATCATAATGTTTGAATAGCATAATTCTTTGCAATTAGTATAACATTTACTATAACATTTTTGATTAGTCATGTTTTACATTTTTTCTTCTGAAAATGGTATCTTTTGTATATAATTATAGATTAGCACATTTTATGAAGATGATTTGTATAAGATAAATTAGGAAAATACCTGCTCTTTAACAATGACTGGCCATAAATGTGAAACAGCCTCAATAATTTTGTTTTAGATGAATCGAGTATTTAGGCTTTAAATTACATCACACCATTTAACATATTAACATTTTACTTGTAAAATGTTGATATGCTACTTGTTAGTTAACATACAAACAAGTAACCACTTTTAAATCAATGTTAATATTTGGATGTAAAACATTTATATCTGTCCATTTATATTTACAATTATGTCTTGATAAAGATACAGCTTTTATGCAGTAATGTGTAAAGCATAAATGAAGATCAGTCATGATAAACATCTAATGCTAAGTTAATTACAATGTATATTGTTGTTATGAAATAATTGACATGTATTCATGTTAATAAATTATTTATATCATGATTTTGTGGTTATAAGCTTAATTATTTACATTGTTTAAACCATAAGCTTTTTTTGTATTTATATTATTTTCACAAAATAGGTGTGAAATAACACTTTATTTCATTGTGCTGAAACTTTCCTTTAAATTACATCATGACATTTAACATATCAACATTTTAATTATAAATTAAAAATAATGTTAACAACATCACTATAATAAATAAATTTAATTAAACAATTTAAATAATTGCCTGCTATGTTAGATGATTGTATTAGTACTGACATATAATGTTTTGTGTATATTTTATGAATTAAAATACAATACAAATGTTAATATGTATGTACATATATATCTCTAAAATATTATGACCTATTAATTTAATCAATAACTTGCTTATTGTAAATTAATATGTTTAACAATATGATTAAAATAATGATTTTTCATAAGAACTTTATAATTTAGCAGCAGTATCTTGTGCATGACGAAATACACATACATTATGGGTTTAGCCATTGACAAACTATAGTGCAGAGATAACAAGAATTCTTGCATATAATATTCAAGAAAAGGCATGACTGTGGATCAGATTTTTGTGTTTCTATCATGGAAATATTACAAGTTGCTGATTTATCCACAGTCAAAATATTTAATTATTTTTGCTATATTACAGTGATTCTATTTTTTAATACATCCTCCCATGCACAGTTGTGAATGTATGTATATGTGTATTTAATTTTCCATAATTTAAGTTTTATATTACTTTTTTCAACATGTATCATTGATATAATTATTAATTGCAGATTCTTTGCATTTAATTTGAATTCAGATAACAAAGTATGGTCAGTAATTTGTTTACCAACGTTATGAGAATCAGATACTGCTTTTGTAAATTTCACAAGTATTTATGTGGGCAACATGAGAAAATTGGTAATAATGAAGAACTCTGATTGTGAGTCTATCTCAAAGTGTGCCACATGGCCACTCCCTTACGAGGACTCTGAGTCATATCTCGCCAGTGATCCTGTTCTGGACCCTCTTCCTGAGGTCCAATTACACAGCAACCCAACAATGGCGTGTGACCTATCAAATCATTTCCTTGATCCATAACACACACCTTCAAGAGAAGAATGACAAATTTTAGTTCTGCAATAATATATCGTTACAACAAAAATTGTAAAAGTATGATCGTATGCATGCAAGATAAGCATTTAAACACACAGTGATTTAACATATAAAATTATATTAGAAAACTGATGAAATATAGTAATATAGTCCAAACTTTCATTATTTATTATGTCAGAGAAATAAAAATTGTTTGATTATCTTGGCTGTAGACAAATTTAGTATGTGGTCCTTGAATACAACTCGAAGGAACATATTAAATTTCATTGTGCATTTAATCAGTTAGTGAATTCTGTGTATATGAATCAATATTATCATTGTATTCTTCTTAGGAATCCAAATAGAAATTGACTTATGGTTAAATGCTCAGAGCTAAGAATTTTAGAATCTTGTATAATATAGGTATTTCATTTCCTTCTCTGATGAGTATATTTTAATATGTTTTATATTATGAGTAAGACTAATTGAAAAGGTAACCTTAGATGAATCCAAAGATGAAATTATAGCTTATATATATATATATATATATATATATATATATATATATATTATAGTTTTAATGACAAAATTAACTATCATTATCAAATTTTTATTATAATTTCAAAGTTTTGATATAATTTTTTAAATACATAGTGGTGTTTGCCAGTTAAATTTCACACCCTATTTGATTGTTCCACTGAACTTAATTAACTTCAAGAGTAAGGAAAAATAATTTTAGGATTTTATGTTCTTTCTTTTTTTTTTTACCTCAACTGCAGATTGTGATAAAGTACTAGATGGAACATTAAATGTTAGGGCCTCATTCCATACAGGATTGCAGTTAGCTTTTCTTGCAGCAGTCTTCTTTTTCTTTACTCTTTTACCTCCATTCAAAAGGTACACTTTTACAAATGGATCTGTAATTATTTAATTTGTATATAAGTAAGAAGGAAATAAGAATATCTGTCTGTGAGATTACACTAACAGTTTGTTAAATGATTTGAAGAATAATTTTTTTTAAAATATTAAAAATGGTTTATTGAAAATCCCATCTATTCATTAAATGAATTTTTTTCAATGTAACCCAAATATGTCATTTTAATTATGTATTATGTGTACATTTTTAATACTTGACACTTGAATATTGCTGTATTATACAGTTGTTTGGCAATAAATAAGTTGACTGATTGATTGAATAATACAAATAAAATAATAAACGTTGAAAGAAACAAACATTAAACTTTAAAAGCATTGAAATGGTCAAATATTGATGGTTCTGAAACAGTTATGATAAAAGAAAGTGTTAAATATGATATATATTCAGTTAAACAATAAATTTACATAATACAAAAATTGTAATTTGAATACTGATATATTACCAACGGTGTCCTTGTCTTGTGGAAGAAACAGATTTCTGGCCTTGAGAAGTGTGACAGTTAGTCGTTCAGCTGATGGAAGGTAGCTCAAGGACAACAAAACTTCTTGCAATTCCTCTGGAGGCTAAAAATAATATTTAATTTATAAAATAAAAATTTATTTTAAGTTTACATTGAAATGAGATAAACTGAATTTAAAGCCAGTTATTAGTATGATGCATTTATGTCTTGATGTGTTCCCATTGATAGAATGTAAACATTAACAATTGCTCAAAATTTTAATGTTACAATAGTTTAATTTTAATAAAATTTGATATTGTTCAGTTTGACATCCAGTATTAATACAACTATGATATTAGAACATATAACTGTATACCACCTAATTCTAAAAGTGTTTTAATTATACTTAAGGATATGGCAAGTTACCATTACAGTCAGCATAATAAGTGGTATGTTAAATTTTCAAGGGCATAAGCCCCTTTCCTCAGGAACGAACAGAACTCTATATTCGGTTTGCTCATTGATGGCGTTAGTGATCATATGAAGCTACTATGGATATGTCATTATTTGTTATGAGTGTCATTCGTATATAGCAGTCAGTGTACATCATCAGCAATTTCATACAACAAAAAACATTTTCATGCGCCTACGAACGGTGAAAAGGATCGGTCAATGGGTGCCGCATGAATTGAACGATAGGTAGATGGAGCGATGCGGAAACGCATGCAAATTCTTGTTTGCCAGAAAAAGAAAGAAAGTCGTTCCTGCATCGGATTATGACTGGCTATTAAAATAGAATATATTTCGAGAATCCAAAACGCAAGAAATCGTGGGTTGATCTCAACATCGTCCGCAATACTAAATCGCTTCGGACGGAAGACGATGCTGTGTGTTTGGTGGGATCAGCAGGGTATCGTCTACTATTAACTGGTGAAACTGTCAATGCCCACCGCTACCACCAACATCTGATCAAATTGCGACTTGCTCTGCGTGAAAAAAAGTTAGATTATCAGCAAAGACATGACAAGATGATTTTCCTCTACGACAACGCACCATCGCATACGTCAAAAATGATCCAAACTACGTGGAGGCACTTAACTGGGAGTTGCTAACCCATGTCACTTATTCACCAGACCTGGCCCTTTCCGACACCCACGTATTTAACGTCGATGGACCACGCACTCGCTGATCAACACTTCCATTCTTACGAAGAAGTCCATAAAAGTTTAGTTGATGACGGAGAAAAATAGAAAATCTTAAGTATGTGGAGTTCTTCAGACAGACAAATAAATATAAATATATTGGTAAAATTCTCTCTTAAAGTAAATGGGAAGAGAATATTTATTGTGAGTCTTTTACCATCTAAAGCGTTCCAATGCTATTAAAATAATAATTATGCATTGTCATAATCATAACAGAAAATTTACATCAATAATAGTAAAAAGCAGTAAATATCTGAAATAATCATTACAAGAAATATTTTTTATGTTATCATCAGTATATATTTTTTGTTTCATAAGTATCATGTTTTAGATGATTGTGTATCAATTTTCAAATATTAAGTTGAACTTATCAAAATTAACAGAAAAATAAAGAGAATAACTTATATACCTTCTTGTGCTTTGTAATTTCACCCCAAACTTCCACACTAGAAGTAACATCAAGTTCGTCCATGGCCATTCGAACTTCACCAACGACATCATTACGTGAGAACCGATCATAATCGAATACCTGAGAAGAGTCAACAGGGCATATACTTTAAATTGTTATGAAAATTGCATACAAATTTTTATAAGATGTATGTACATCACAGAACAATTTTTAAAGTTAAAGGCCAGGTTATAATAAATTGGATTCATAAGAGTGGTTGATTTTTTTAACTAGGAGAACTGTTGCGAATGAATTATTAACCTGAAGTACGAGTGTTTTATCCTGAAGATCCTGGTGTGAAACGGGAAACTTGAACCGCTGGTTGAAGAATGGATTTGGATCGTGCCTGTGGATGGCAGTCTGCCTCTTCCGTGAGTCCACAGATGGTGACAGACTGAGACGCACGTAAGGATCGCTGAAGCCTCCCTGTTCACTGCCGGCCAAGTCATGGGCTGTAACACCAACCTTTTTTTTATAAGATCAATAAATGAATCGCTAATTTACTTTGTGATCTATGAGAGGTGAATAAATGTTTATAAGGATGAAAGAAAAAATTGAGATTGCAGGTTTTGAGCTTTCCACATACACCTATATTTAAAACACATAAAAAAGATTGACATGCATCATAAACAAAATATTAAAGTAATTGAAAAACCGCAGTTTGCAATGGTTGTAATCAACGTCTTTCGTGACTCTGACGTCACCAAATTTCAAAATGTAAAGCATATAAAAAGATCAAACTTGGCAGACCATACCCAACCGACATGTGATGTACAAAAATTGCTTCATCACATTATAGTTCGGTACACACAAGATGTTCCGCTTTGTTCCATTCAAGAATGATAAAAAATCGTCGGAATTAACTTCAGAGGGTTCGTTCAACACTTCATGTTCCGATCAGTTCAAGAAACTGCACGCTGATCGCTGTCATCCGATCTGAGATAGGAACGACTCTGCTTTGATCGTCTAAACGGTAACGTAGGATTTCATTTGTAGACATTCGTTCTATTCTACCACAGTGACGGTAAAATTTTGAGTCATCTTCAACCTAATTATGGAAATGCGTGAAAACGTATTCATTTCGACTTGTCTGCATTTTGGCGCTGCTCCGAACCTGCGACTGGTTCTACTCTTCCGCCAAAACTAAGGCAATTTTAATTAATGTTTTAATGAAAAAGTGGATTTCATAACATGGTCAAGTACTGTTTTATCAGTGGACGTATTGGAATGCACTGAAACGGCGGACGAAGCGGGGATCGACGGGACCGCGGGACGTGAAGTGTGAATCGATAAAACGATCTAAGCCCGAGACATGATTTACAGTAGTGTTAACAGACGGGAACCCGAAACCGGCTCGACGTACATTTACACACTCAATGGTTGTGAAAAGTCTGTATATTGGTAGAAACCATGGGATATTCTTGGAATTCAGTCAGCGGAGGTCTAATATCATATCGGGTCCTCGTGACGTGAATCTGTAGTTGGTTTAAGTATTGGTCGGAGATAGCGTCAAATGAGACGCAGTATTGAGTTAAATTATCCTCGAAAACCATAAATACATGTTAATATAGAAGTCTGATTATTCGAGGTAATTTGGATCGAGGATTCGATAAAAGTCCTCGTTCCACTCTGAACATCCCGGGGAAGTAATCTTACAAAACCTATGTAAATAATAGATGAAAGGACCATGTCCCGTTAGCAATGTACTTGATTCATTCCCTTTCTTCAACACATTAATGTCTGGGTTGTTATAGGAAGTTCAACACTTTGCTCATTGACTGAGTTTCCAATGTCTTTATCCGTCACCCGTCTTTAAATATCTTCGAAACTGACCAACTTCCTCCATAATTTTTGTAGACGATTCAGATCTGAATCAATGACAGTCATCGCCACATGTGCATACTCCTTAATTAGCAGCCACTTTTAGAGCCGATTCACCATTGTGCACACCCTTTTACTGAACTCAATTTTGGTTCAAGAGAAACCACGACTCTCTTACGTTTTCCACTCATAGTGAATTACACTACAAAGGGTTACGAAAATGAAAATAACAGAACATATTACAAATCAATAAACGTCGCTGTCATGGAAAGACAAGGAATACTCAGAGAGCAATGACAAATACGATGATTGACTGCTGCCTCAGTTAACCCGAAACTCGGATACCAGGACTTCTACTGTAAACGATTGTGGTAGGTAACCATTTTGATATTACCAAGCTTTTTATGCAATATTTCTGCTGAAGTTGTTGCGTTATTTGTCAACAATTGAGAGACACCGGGAGAGATACAAGCGACCATATTTTTTTAGTATTTGTTCCAGTTCTGCTCCGTGCTCCAGTTAAAATATTCTTATAGGAATTACATTATTTTTTTCTTTCATATATAAGTACCTATATAAAACTTGTTCTTTCCGCTTTTTCATGGAGAACAAAATTCCTAACGTAATATATCCTCCAAAACTTCCATGTATGTTTATAGTTTACACTATTCTTTCATAAACATTCTCAAACAAAAAGCAGAATGGAAAAAAGTCTTATGAACAAGCAAAAGCTATCTGATCCGAGTAGTCTTTGAAAAAAAAGACGATCAAGCATGTTGAACCCCATATTTTTTACTCCGTAATTTTCCCTAATAGTTTGATTATTCGTTCATTCTTTAATTCATCACAAATGTCCAAATGAAAATCCAATTACACCTCATTATTTGATTTTTGTATTATCATTAGTCCATGCTGGCAATATTAGGGAAGGATCATTAACCCACTGTTCCGACATATGTACATTAATTTCTTCGGTATCTTCAGTTTTTTCTTCTTCAATTTCCTGGTACTCATGCAAACCATCTCAACCAGTACAATCCATAGTGATTGTAATCATAAATGATGAAAAATATTGTAGTAATTAAAAGGCAATTAATAATTAAAAACATTGTGGGCTTGAATTGTTATCGGCAAACAGACAAAAATCACACAAGAATGGACACTAATAATAGTAACAATAATAATAACAATAAGCATTGCAGGACTTTTAGCCGCTGAGAACGTATAGAGCTGTTGGCGATCAAGAACGGCAGAAAGCGGTCGTAATAGAAAGAGACGAAACGTTTTCTAAGTATTGAAAAGTAAAGTTGTTAAGTAGAGGCAGAATACAGCATTCATCCGGATAGTGCTGCGGAAAGATTTCTGAGTGTTCCAGTTTATGCCAAATAATTTTGAAAAGTCTACGTGGGGAATTATCTGAATTACCGCAAATTGGCATAATTGCGGAATAAGTAGTCTACGAGGTACCGCCAATCTTGCAAATCAAACAGTGAAGTGTAAAGTCTGTGAAAAGAATGGCCTGTTTTTATAATATTGAGTGTGTGTAAGTGTTGCGGAAAGAGTTAAAATTGCCCTGGTACCAGAGAAACTGTAAGTCATACCTCAATTAAATTATTATTGTAAACCTTTGATTCAAGATGAAATCGTCAGATTTCGATTTTTTTAATATTGTAAATATTAATTTGTAATTAATTCATAAAAGTGTAATCGTCACAGAAATTTGATTATTTAAAAAGGAGTAATACTTTTCTTTATTTAAAGGCCCAGATTAAGACCCTGAGATTAAGAGTAAAAATTTTGTTTGTACGTAATAAATGTTGTAAAAGGTCATCGAATATTTATTTGTAATTTGAAATCTGTGTGCATCGAATAAATTAATTGTTTGGTCAGTTTAAATAAATTTCTTATTTATGATCCTTACATTTAAAATTTCCATTATTTAAATTGATGCATTATTGTTTCATTTTAAAATGTTTCATATTTGATTGCTACATTTTTGGCTTCAACAACGTGTGGCTAACTAACGTATATAAATTGATTTCATTCTTTTTTATTACAATATATATCGGAGCAGTGGAGCAGTACAAATTACTCCGGCTCCGGCTCTGCTCCTGCTCCAAGTAAAAATCCGTTGCTCCATTTGCTCCATGCTCCTGATCCAGCTTCGGTCCAAAATCCTGAATCAAAGGAGGATTTAGAAAAGTCCTGAACACGTTGAAGTTGGATAATTTCTGGTACTGCTTTCCGGTACGGGAAAATCACTGTAAATCCCAGGGAGACGACAGTGAGGGTGCTAATACGGAGGTATAGTGAGGTAATGCGGAAATTTTGGGTACAACTTCGTATGAAGTCATGGACTACGTCGTTACTGAAGTTTGTTCAAATCTATTTTAAGGAAAGAAAATACTTATTTTAGTTCAGGAAATTAATATGCTTAGGAAAAATTAACTGGAATTTGAGGCAAAAGTTGCAAAAATGGAGTCTGCACGTACCTTCGATCAGGTGAACGTGAAGGTCGGAGCGGTCGAAATCGTAGTGCAAGCGCAGGTGGAGGCGGCCGAGGCTGGGCCCGCGCCTCCTGGAGTCGAGGAAGAGGGGACCGTCGCGGCGCGCGTACAGGTCGGGCTGCAGCGCCCCCAGCGGCGAGGCGGGGGGCTCGAGGCTGGCGGAGCGGCCGGCAGGGGCCATCATCAGCGGGCTCAAGCAGCGCGCCGCTCTTGGCGATGCTGGGGGCAACTGGCCTGGCCCTGGGCTCGGACTCGGACCCGGTGAAGGTGAACGGTCGCTCGGCCCCGTCGTGCGGATCTGCGGGCTCTGGAAGCGTTACAAAAGTCAAACCCTACTTCTAATATCGTCCAATTTACTCTCCATGATCACTTCTTCCAACGTTCCCACCAATGTTGAAAATACTTTGGAAATGCGTTTATTAGAGCTGTTCCACAAAACGTCTCTCCTCGATCAGTTTAATTTTACATGTGCGGAATAAAAATAACAGAGAGCCATATTGAGAGACGGTCGAATGCTGAACTGACGGATTGCTGTGCTCATGACATAGCCATCTATAACTGGTTTCAACGTTGTGATAAGTAACAGTGTGGATATTACCAAGTTTTTTATGCAATATTTCTGCTGCGTCATTTGTCAACAATTGGCGACTCGACTGAGGCTGACCCAAGTTTATCAATGTCAGCGACCAGCAATTTCTGGTGTATAGGAAAATTTTAATAGTACGTACTCGTTTTAACAGGCCCAGCGGATCTCTACCTTAGGTCGCAGTCCAAGATTTATTTCTCTGAAGAAATAATTCTTGACGTCTGTATTCTCGTCGGTATAGAAACGGTATCTTTTCAGCTTAAAAAAATTGTTATGCAAGCGATCGTCCATTTTTCTTTAATTGTTGATACTTAGAGGGTGTGCAGTTCTGGTAAGTACGGTAAATTTCCGTGAGAGGCACTGAATGTTAAATTACTACTGCCACTTGGCTCGACGGCCCATTGAGGACCTTGGCCCTACCGAGACGACTGCCAGATTGTCACCCATCATGACAGATTCTGGGTTTTAAGAGTGATACTTGGTCAGAATGTTGGTTCTCCGACAGTCTCTAACCCAGTTTTATTGAAAATTCGGGACAGATTATATTTAAAAAAACTCATAGTATCATCCCGAAGGATTTTATTTTTCATTGCGGTAAGAGGTTAAAGGGACCGAGTCAGTGTTAATTGAGAGGACGAGAAAGTGAGTTTTGCGCAGGATTATAAAGTATTCATGTAAAAATTGAATATTTATTCAGATTAAAACTGAGTTGGATGAAGTCAATCCTTTACCATTCATCGTGAAATTAAATGTTAAACATAAATAGGCTCTGGATGTTTTGTTGGGAGTTTGGCGGGATTTAAGATCTCAGCGTATAGGAACCTGAAAACCGACGAGGGCTGAGAGCAAGAACGTAAGTACAAGTATACAAGTTCAGGGAGACTATTCTAAAAAATTGAAGGCGGCGAAGAGCGCAGAAAAGGTGGAGAGTGAGAAAATGAGATAAAGTGGAGAGACCGATAATTATGGTGGAGAAAGTACCTACGTTTATGTGAGTCGCTATTTGATAGGAAAAACCGACAAGTCTAGGTTCGGTTGTATTGGGTATATCCAGAAGAAATGATCAATGTAACATGTCTATTTTCGTCACCAAATCGAAAAGACTTTCGCTTTTACCTATAATACAAAGCCGCAGCTACTAATTGAAACCATTACTGAACGAAAACGCACGCGCCTCGACGCTGAGATCCAGTTTTGTAAGATCTGAAACTAAATGAACTGCAAAAGTGTTTTAAAATTAAATTTTCCACTAAATTTTTCGACGTTACACACAGACGCGCTCAGTTGTAAAGGAATTTTCATTGTGTAATGCCTAGATATTTGAATAGTACAATTAAATTGTTTAAATAATATTTGTTTCATAACCATTGCTACCTTATTCTCCAAATGTCATCTTTAGTCTATTTTATATTTGCAATTCTACAGAATGAACTGGTGTACGTTTATTTTGTTGAGATGTTGGGAACCGACCATTCATTACCAAAGTTCTATAATGCCTATATCTCAGCAATTTTCCGAATGTTCTTGGTTCTGCATGATTGTGAAGGAGGTAGTTAAAATATTAGAATTCAAGACTTAGTTGAGCTAATTTTCTTTCTGAATACGGGCAGAGTTTTTGGATCATATTTTTCAATTACTTTTTTCTTTTAGTAATATTACTAGCTTACGATATATTCGTTAGAATTTACGTAACATTTAATTGTGGCATTTGATATTATTAGTTTTTCAGTACACAGCAAAGCTTGTTTCTAGATTTTATATTTGTCTTATTTTAAGATGAATAAGACTGTAGAAATTCAAAGCAATCGTTTGTTCAATTTTTTGTTGTTGATACAAACTGGTATTAGCAGTCCTCCCCCCTATTTCCGAGCGTCCTTGTTTACTAGGTTTCTGTCGTCGGAAACCATGATTAAATATAAGCTGGTGATGCACCGCCATTGTCTCCTATTACAGAGGTCCCGGGTTCGAAAGGCTACGGATGTTTGTGTTTATCATTGCCAAGGAAAACCGGGATTTAGACCGAGGAGATCCGGCGAACGGCAACATCCCATTCAAAATTTCGAAATGTGCAATGTACAGACGGTCCTCCGGCAGTTTTCTCGAAGGACAAGGTTCCTCTCTGCTGTGCGATTATGAGAACTGAATGAAGGACGATCATTTGAATGTCCACTGAGGGGCTGGACTGACCTGTCGAGAGAGACTGGAGTCAAGGCTGCCTTGGGATGAGACGGACGGTGTCCTGGCGAGCCTAGGTTGTCCTCCAGGATAAGACCTGGACTGATGAGGAAGCAGTCCAGAGGCGGGCGCCTCTGGAGGCTGCACGGTGTGCTGGTGCTGGGACACATTGAAGTCCTGTAACACAGAAGCGTCGTAAGGTTAGAGATTACGACGAACGATTTCAATTCTATCAAATTTCATAGAACTAAGATTTGCGAGGGACAGAGATTACATACGGCGCGGTGAAAAAATTATTTAACTAAAACATAAAGCAGTCAACACGTGTGTAAAAAATTCAATAACAGATAGAAATAATTTTTCTAAAAAAAATTATTAGAATATTAACAATCAGGACTCTATAATAAACACGTTCTATAAACATAAATCAAGCGCCAGGGAGAATACATCCAATGATGTTATCCCCACATCCTTTCAGATCATTCGGCCATTCCTCCTTTTGGAGACTTTCGTAGGATTGGTCATGATGCGCGGTAGACGCTGGTTTCTTCGGATGAACTTGAGGTGACCAACACTTCTGTTGCTACATTCATCTTGAGCAGTTCCAGATCCGTATGTATTGTCAAATTACTAACATACCATGGTGCATTACCAAGAATTCTGCGGGTTTTTGACTGAAATCGTTGTATGATGTTGACATTTGATTTGCAAGAGCAGCTCCGCCGTTCAATACCATATGCCAAAATTGGGTTTATTATAAATTTATACAGTAGGATTTTGTTTCCAAGGAATAAATACATTTTTCCACTACCCAGTACATTTTTTAAAAGACATAAGTAGGATGCCTTCATTTTCTTGAGTATTAGCTGCTTTCAGTTGGGTTTTCTACTCTGTGGTATTGAACAGTTTGAAAAATTAATTATACATTTCAAATGTGGGTTTCTTACATTTACATTTTACAATTCGCATTTGTTATTCATTTATCGTAATAATAGGATAATTAATTATATTAACTTGTTTGAAGCTGCGACTGTTGCAGATTCCACTGTACTGTAGTCATAGTCTGTTTTTATTAGAAAGAGGCGTCTGCTTCTGAATATGTATCACTCTCTTGTTCTTGACTAAATTTATGAGCCATTTTATTATACTTTTTGCCGTTTTATCATTTAAGTGTGTGTAAAAAGAGTCCAATATATTTATGAATGATGTAGAGGACATTTTGTAATCTCTAGTAATGGTTCTTTGAGTCCATAGTATTTAGTATAAGTCTTTAACTGTTCCAAAGGGATAGGTGGAGCACTGGTTTCTTCTTCATATAATATTTTTAGCGGACCTAAGGATTGACTAAGCGCCTTATATTTATGATCCTGAATGTTTTGTTTTGTTTTCTTGGGTGGATTAGTGCTTGTCTTATGTTCAGGATTACTGGCGTCTTTCTTAACAGCTTGGCTTGTCGAGCTCTTAGATGCAGTTCTTTTTTTGTTTGTTAGTTGGGAATTATCCATGTCCGTTTTTTGAGGGTTAATTATTTGAATTGCGGGTGCCGGGTTCTTACACTGAATTTTGTCATAATTTTTATTTGCAGTCAGATTATTCTTTAGTATTGCATCTCTATTAGGACAATTTATCGCGATATGGCCGGGAATTTTACAATTATAACAGTTATCGTTCTCCGTTGCTAGGTACACCCTATAGCTAGATTTATACATTCTTGAAGGACACTGCGGGGTATTCAGAACTATTTAATGTGAACTTAAGTAATTGGATGAATATCAGAATAACATTGCCCATTTTTTCTCCAGAAAAATCTGTCAGAAAAGTATGACATGATAAGGAGATAAATTTCGTTTGAGACTTGATACTGCATAAGAGGCCGTCATTCCAAACCTTGTTGTATGTCTATAAAAACAGTTGTATAGTAGGCCTCTTTTTTTTTCCAAGGCTAACCTGAAACTTAATCCATACTATCCCTTGGAATATGAATATTGTTAGACGAAAGCAAATAAATACTAGAAGAAATAGAGATTCCATTAGCTAATTACTATAGTGAAAAACTGTAGAACGCAAGACTTTGAGGGGGAGAAATTTCGAGAAGCAGAGAGCAAGAGAGGGTTAGTTAGATTTAATTTTTGGAGAAGTTGATTTTTGTTTTCAGTAGTTAGATTTTTAGTTTTCAATAAGTTGGTTTTTAGTTTATGGGGAGTTAGATTTTAGTTTTCAGTTAAATTGTTTTTAGTTTAGGAGCAGAAGTCCGTTCCGAGATGTTATAAGTTAGACTGTTTGTGAGAGGAAGTTATTTTTCAAGTTTCGGATGGTGATTGCGGTTTTGAGAAGATTATGGAGCTGTCCTGCTGACAAAACCTGCAGGCCAGTTGGGTGACCCGTTTTCCAGGTATTACGTGGAATTTCAGCGGCCGCACGAGATCTGCGAAGTCTCGTCCTGTCCAGATCTGCAAGTGGTAATGTACCGGAAATAATGGCCGTCACAGTCGGATCATTAGAGCCATATGATCACCGTATTTTGGCCTACCAACCCCTGTTACAAATTGTCTTTATTATTATGATTTTTTATTTTGTAAAATAGCCGTGGGTACAAAAATTGATAATGAGAGCAGAAATATTGTGTGCTAATAAAATATAAATGATTAATAATTGTGATTAATTTCTCCCCTGGAATATAATTAAATAATTTCAGAGTTTAATAACCGTTTAAATAAAATTAAATATTTTAAATAACTAATAAAAACCCCTATCCAGATAATATATCACAATAGAAATCATAATTTTGTCTTCTACGAAGAATCGGGTCAAGTTCAACTCAAACGAGATGCACTTATTAAATTTGTCAAAAATACGAATTTCCTGCCTTTTTTTATAGGCTCCAGTGCCAAGTTTGGCCGTGAATGACGTATTCTTATCTAATTTATGGGTAAGTGATATCGTGTGTCATATATTTTACTGTAATGTTTATAGTTTTGACCCTTGATAGTCTCATGACACGGATCAGCAGTTCACGTAGATATCCACTATAAAGGCAATGTTCACGGTTAACAAAACAAAACACTACCAATCTTTGGAACGGAGGAAAAACTGTTCCCAGGAAGAGTAGAAATGAGGGAAGAAGGGATCTTAATCTTAACTTTGGTGATAATCGTCAGTGCACAGACTGTTAAAGAAGTCAAGTCAGGACCTTGCTTCAAGTTCAAAGTTACGAACGGAGACAACGTTACCAAGGTAATCTTTACCCTAAAGCTAAATAATATTTCAAATGATTTTTTAAAGAACTTTTATTTGATCCTAAAATGTAAGAACAGTACAGGGGGATTTATTTAATCCTAAAACGTAAGTACAGTACCGTTGGAATTATTTAAATTTAGCTACCAGAAGTAAATTTGAGATATATGGATCATCTTTGTGAAAATATATTATATCGGTATGTAACGTGAGTAAAATTATCCCATTTACTAAAATGCGGAAAATTAATACATACTAAATGTAACGTAGTCCAGAATAATTATAATTTATTGGAACGATTTTGTAATTTTGAAACCCTACTTACACCTTGTCATCAATTTTTTCTAGATTATTCTCTTCCTTTCCAGGTCGTTATACTTTTATCTTTTATTTCATACCATATATTTGTCCTTTCATCCTTCATTGATTTATTTCCCTTTTTAATTTCTTTAATCGTTCATAGACACTAAAATTTGGAATAACCAATGCAATTTTTTTTTTCGTTTGGGATGTTACATTTCTTTGGTACAAGTCTCGCCATGTAGACAATGAATTAAAAGATATGCGATTATTCTTATTTGTTCTAAATTCTAAATCTAGAATCAGACTTTTGGCCAAAACTCGTTCATATCCCTTTTGACTTATATTATCACCCATAATTTTTCTCCTCTAACACAATGAAACACTAGAGGATGATGTTCCAATCAACTGCTACAATATTTCGTAAACTCGTCGTTTACTGTGACATTATAATCTTTGAAATATATATCACAATTATAACATACACATTACTTTTAATTACAGATTGACGTGGAGCATGACGAAGGTTCCATGATTGAGGCAGCCGCCGATTCCTGCAATGGAAGACGAGTACTCAATATTTCAATCTTCACTCCAGGTAAAACACTCCGTACTTGATGACGTTTGTTTCCATATATGTCATATAACTGTTTTGATACTGTTCTCCTCCTTTTTTTTTTACATATTTCTCTACTATCTACATTATTCCCTATTACATCCATCATATCTAATTTCAGTAATATTGTCAGCTGATGTAATGATGGATTCATATATGTCAGTCATGAACAGGCCCATTTCGATATCACCTAGGCAATTCTGTTACCAAAAGCTGACGAGTCTGCGTATTGACATTGCTATCGTCAACGTCACTGTGACTAAATGTCGACACTAACACGGAGACACTCCTGATGCAATAATAGGCGCAGAGGAGTCACATCTGCGTGACCATAATATTCCAGCATCAAGTCAGTTTTTTTTAGGGCAACAGGCTACATGAGGGTAATCCACGTTGGGCAACTCCCCTTTAATAGCATAGGAAGGGATTTGAAAGGGGGGATGCGGAAGGGTAGAGGAAGGTAGCCAAGCGTTACTAGGGCCCCGGGCTATATTTTAAGGATCCTACCCGGCATTCGCCTAAAGAAATGCAGGGAAAACCCTAGAAAAACCTGCATCGGGTAGGTCGGGCATTGGGTATTTGTCCCACGCCCTTCCGATAGCGGGAGAGGAGTTTGCTGTGGGGACGCAGAATTTCCTTCTCCGTGCCTCGACCTGTTTAGGAGGCAGCTGGCCGACTATTCCAATGGGAATAGCGAACAACTCTTACCGTATGCCCAAGGTCTGTGACCCTGGAACATACACCTCTTAGAACAGGCCGAGGTGCGTCGGCTTGTGGGAACCTTAGTTCAAAAACGGAGAGGAAAAGGCATACCCAAAGGTAGCCCCTCAGACATTCATGATACAGTAATAGTAATATATTCCGCAATTCGCCTGCGAAATCACTGTGTTTAGAAGATACGATTTTTTAGATACAAGCTACTTGAGGATAATCCACGTTGTGACCACTTCCCTATAATAGCGTAGGAAAGGATAGAAATGAGAATGCGGAAGGTAGAACTTGGTATCCTAAAGTTAACCCTGACTCCCTGGGTTAAGTTAAATGATCCTTCTCGGAAATCGCCTAAATGTGATGCCTACAGAAACAGAAGATTTATTTAAATATGTTTAATTCTTTATTGGGTCATAGACACTAAAACTTGCAATAACAAATGGGATCCATCCATTTGGGATGTAGAATCAGACTTTGGATCTTAACTCGTTCAGATCCCTTTTGACTTAAATTATCATCAATAATTTTTCCAACATCAGTGTTCCAACATCTATCCGTAAAACATAAAATCTCTATTTTGATCAAGTATTTGTTTTCATTATCTTAAAACTGACACTACCTTATTTACTCTATTTCATGAGAAAAATTGGAATAGATTGAGATGCAATGTAAATTCAACACCTGATGGCTTCACTTTGTCTTTAACCCCGCTGTATGATTAGGAAATCAATAATTCCAATTAACGTGAGTTCAAAACTGTTAACAGAAGTTCCAATCAAGCGGCATCCAGATTACGAGCTGTTCCCCGGATACGGCTACTACAGGCTGCACCCTGTCGCCTTGAATTGGGAATCAGCCCAGTCGGTGTGCAAGGCTGAAGGAGCAGACCTGGCGGTGATCAACTCGGACGCGGAGAAGAACGTGGCCGTGGCCCTGCTCCAGAGGAAAATCCCCTTTTCTGGAGCCGTGTGGAACGACTGGATCTGGATCGGACTCAAAAGGGAAAAGGGAGAAGTAAAGACTGTTTTTGGTAAGTGACTACTTCACTGCTGCTCCTCTGCGTTGTACCTTATGCATTCACAATTATATTACTTTGCAAAGTTTCAACATAATATGGCTGTTAAGTTGAAATGTCGCACAATAAGACCATCATTTCCATTCACATTTCTTTGATCGTGTATTGAGGTCAGGTCGACTCGTGGACAAAATGTCTTTCAGTCAGTAACCATCAACATTGTTTTATTAACACTAACATTCTTTGACTTGAAAACTGGAGTTAAGGCTGCAAGAGAAACGCTACGCTGACCACTAGCCACTTCTAATTCTAGAATGTGCCAAGGAATATGACAGTCTAGCAGTCGTCCTAGTAGACCCAGGCCCTCAATGGACTGTATAGCCAATGGTGATAATAATAATAAAAAATATAATAATATTAATGGACTTCATGTTTCTTTAGGTTCTTGCAAATTGTGCATCCCAGGTTTTGGTACCGTCACTGGGTAGTGGCCTAAAGTGAGTTTTCTAAAAGATTCGAGGTAGGTCAAGTGAAGTTATGATAAGAAAATTTTTCAAGCATTAAAAAGTAATAAAACCATCAATAAACTTATGATTCATTGATGTAGCTGGTATAATTCACACCCAAATGATCCACATTTTTTGATATGGTTTGAAATAAAAAAAATGTAGTAGAGGAAAATATTACGTTTCAGTTCCATCATCAATGTCTGTAATTATATTTAAAGGACAGAGTTGACATAACCAAGTTCCATATATTCTAATTATCGTCTCCTCAATCCATTAGAGTTTTCATCTGAGATGTGCCTGGTGTTATTTTTCCCTCCATTTCCTGCCATATTTGTACTCAATTGTGGATTGAATAAATTATTATATTTACAGTTGTATTGTCCGAGGTAGCGCTCATATAATTTTTTTTTGAAGAGTAATCGATTGATATTTATTTTCTTCCCTCTATCAGGTGATCCGTTGAATAAGGCAGGATACGCAGTGTGGCATTCAGGAGAGCCGAGCAAGGACGGAGACTGCGTTCTCATTCACATCACTGGAACTTTGGCAGATCAGAACTGCGCAAAACTAGGCGCTTATATATGTGAACAACCCATCTAATCCACCAATATGAAACTTAAATAACGTAAGGTCCACCTACTCAGTTCAGCGATCATTCGGCAGGTTACTTGTTGATTAGTTGGATATGACACTAGTTTAGACGACAGCACGAAGGTGACAGAAGGTCGTAATTAGTTAATGATATGTAGAATTTAAAATACGAAAACGGAACTCTACGATTAATCGTGTTGCTGGATAAGTTATGTATATTTTGTTAATAAAAAACAATACCACTATTTTCATAAAATATATTTGTTTGCCTTAAAGTTTCTAGAAGAGCCATCTTGGAAAATGATGAGGCTATTGTGAAATATTAGAGTGGAATATTATGTAACGTTTATTAGATTTATAGTACTTATTTCTGTTTGACCTTAGCTCAATAAATAAGATTTGTTTTTATAGTAATATTCATTACGTATATAATTAGAAAATGATAAATTAAAAATTATAAGCCAGAGCATAAATAACTTTTTTATATTTAATTATGTAACTAAAAAATATTTGATATGTGGACGTTGAATAGAGACTTCTTGTTTGTATTGATTAAATTGCTGCCGTCACTACGAACAATCAAGTGATTCAGGATGACAACAACCTCCTGCCTATGTTCTCGCGGCGGAGTCCCAAGACATCTACGAGCTCCACACGCAGACTGCGGAACAACAATCACCTTTTCCGCGCGCTGTCGCAGTGCACCGCCCCACAGTTATGTTACAATATATATATATATATATATATATATATATATATATATATATATATAATCTACGCCTTTTATGCGAACAGCTGTCAGTTGGTAACGTGTATCACACGGAATGCTTTCAGGGAAGTTACAATTAGTGACTGGAATATTAGGTGACTGGATATGTGAAGAAGGCAATTTTACTAAACGTAAGAATATCCGATATATTGTTATTTCCAACTATCTCATAAATAACTTCATTTTCAATCTTACTCCGTCAACTATTACCAATTTCTCCTACAAATAGTTTAATGGAGAACAGGGCACGTTATTTCTGAACAATATTTTATACCTGATATAAAAAAAGCTCTCGTTGCTTCAAGAAAATGAAGAATTACATGTAGTATCCTACGTATTTATCAGAAAACGCAACAAATCATTTACGCAAAAAATATTCATATATAAATTAATGCATGCTAAGAAAAAAATATAAAATAAGCATTAATAATCTGTATAATCCTGTATTGTAGTAAATTTAATGCGTAGTTAATTCAGCAACAGTTTATAAAATATCGTATGATAGGAAGTGAGCATGTAAATTTAATACTACATTGCATAAATTATTAAATATTTAATCTTCTGAACTCATGAAACGTTAAATAGAAACAGAGTCTTAGATTACGGAGATGGAAACGGATTTGCATAGTAAATGATTTGAAGTTTTACTGTAGCTTTGTGAATAATTAAACTTGAATCTTCGAGCTGACTCGAAACTGGAACGCTAGACGACGAAACCCGACGTGATGAAGCAGCTACATTTGTCTGGCTGCTTCCTTATCTCGCCAGGAAATTGCTGTTACACGCGTGTCTTGTTACAAGTTTGCTCACGTCAACTCGATATTTCTGTCACATTTATAGGAAACGGACGACGCAATACCATCTGAATATGTACCTCGATTCTGAAACTGAACTTACTGTTCTCAAAGTTTACTTTCATATCCCTATTGATTTGACACTATAATAATGATATTTTATTTCGGATGTATCATTTTAGACAACGTAATCATCATTTGTCACTTAATTAGATAATTTTCAAAAATTTATATAAATACACTGATCTTTGCAAAAATTTCTAACGAAGAATTAAATACAAGGACAGCAACATACCACTGTGAACAAAAAGTAAAGTGAATTTATTTATAAAATATCAATTATTTATTTATTCTTCCAAATCAATTTCATCCCCTTCAAAGTAATCCCCGTCCGATAAAACGCACTTTTTCCAACGCTTTTTCCAGTCCTCGAAACAGTCGGAATAGTCTTTTTCCCGGTATAGCCTTCAAGACCTTCTTCGATTCGGTTTTTATCTCCTCAATCGTGTCAAAACGGCGTCCCCACATTGGCCTTTTGAGTTTGCTGAATAGCCAGAAGTCGCACGGAGCCAAATCAGGTGAATACGGTGGTTGCGGAACGATATGAGTTGAGTTTTTGGCAAAAATGTCACGAAGAACCAATGCAGTATGACATGGTGCATTATCGTGATGAAGGAACCAAGAGTTGTTCGCCCATAATTCCGGCCGTTTCAGACGAATAGCTTCACGCAAACGACGCATAACGCTCAAATAATATTCTTTGTTGACAGTTTGGCCCGGTGGAAGGAATTCATAGTGCACCACACCACGATAATCAAAGAAAACTGTCAACATGACCTTGATTTTCGATCCACTTTCCCGTGGTCTTTTCGGTCTTGCTTCACCTTTTGTACGATATTCGCTGGATAGGTCGGTGATTTCAGGGTCGTATGCATAAATCAAAGTCTCGTCTCCAGTAATGATGCATTTCAAGTGGTCCTGATAGACGGCAAAGTTTCACACACATCACCGCGACGCTTTTTTTTCCAAAAAATTTAGCGATTTTGGATCCAATCGAGACTTGACGCTTTTGAGACACAAAACATTCTTCAAAATGGTTTGGGCTGAGCCAAATAATATTCCAACACTATCAGCGAGATCTCTAATTGTCTGTCGACGATTTTCAAGCACCAAATCTTTGATTTTTTGGACGTGCCCCTCGTCGGTAGACGTTGATGGTCGTCCAGAGCGGGGTTCGCCTTCTAGGCGTTCTCGGCCCTCTTTGAACTCGTTGTACCACTTATAAACGTTTTTTTGAGCCATAGTTTGATCACCAAAGGCCTTCCGCAACATTTTCAACGTGTCCCCACAAGAATATCCGTTCCGCAAACAAAATTTGATGCAAGTTCTTTGCTCAACAAAATCACCCATTGAAAAAATCGAAAAATTCTCATTTGTTATTTACAAAAACACGTGTAACTCGGAGATGATTAAACCTTTTAACAAACAGACGCTTGGCAAATATTATAGACAGTCCTACCAACTTAGGAAAAAAAATTTACCTGCCTTCCTAATACCCAGGAGTTTTAAATGACAATTTCACCTTACTTTTTGATCGAAGTGGTATATTACGATTTTACAGATTCACCACTTTGTTTCAATGTTTTAAAAATGATACAATATGTGAAACTGAATGTCAAGAAATTACAAGGTCTGAAATATAATTAAAGTCATATATAAGTGCCTAATTTTTTTATACATTTATCTGTATACCGTATATTTAGAAAAGTTCAAGGTCATTCTTGTGGAATCTATTTAACTGAACGTTTTAGAGAATAGGATTCCACATTGTTACCAGATCCACCTTTTCTTGTGCCATGCCTCTGCGTTTTCACAAGTGGACACAACTTCGAAGGGGAATCGGTGGGTTTTCCTTTGTGAATGTGATGGGCATCATGTACAGAAGGCAACTGCGGCTGCCTCCGCCACTTACGAGTTGGTTTTTGAACTTTCTCACCGTAAGCAGTTGTAGTGTTGGAGGTGCCGCGAGCAGTTCTGCCTTGATGATAGATCTGTCAGCGAACACAGCGGCAGCGGCATTCAAACATAGAAGACGTGCTTCCTGTTGGACTCCTGGCAGCTCGCGTGGAGTCTAAAGTTTCTGTTGAGGACACTACTCAATATCGAGGAATAACGCCTCACGTCAGTAAAACACAGCGTGAATTGGGTGTGTCAGCCTAATATCAAACTTTGTCCCTCTTATATTTGTAAATACAGAACACTGAACGTGTAAGTAATTGTAAAATTATGTTACAAAATCAAATAAATTATAAAAAGACACAATAAAACAACATTTGAAAATTTCTAACACTAGGTTGATTACCTTCTACTATCTGCGTCATGCGAATGTTATTATTCCAATTTTAGATATTTTTATTTCAGGTTATATCACCAAAAAGTATATCTCCATTCACCACTACTTTAACTGTTACACTCAAGACAAGTCGCAAAACCGTTAATAAATAAAATTGCAAAACATTAAGTGATGGAAAAAAAAGGAAGAATCATAATAAATATTAAATAATAGCTGTCATTGAAATCAAATATTAAATGAAAATATAACTGCTGTATCACATAAGCGGAAAAATCTGAATTTACTTTAAGCATAAGTGCACATTTCAAATTGTCTGTTAATTAAATTTTTATTCAGTGTATGCTTTACGATAAGGAAAAAATAAGTTTAAAATCGATAATTTAAATTTAAACTTAATATTTGTCATCTGTTGAAGAGTCAGCAGCAGAGAAGTAGTAAAGTAATTGAGTAAAAATATTTATCGAATATGTATTGGATTGATCATTACAGACGTTAAATATTTTTTCTTTTGCAGAATATTTGTATATAAACCTATTATTTTGTCGTATAAATATACGGAATTGTGCAATATTAATTTTAAATAATAATGGTACAATTGAGGATGCTAAATATGTGAACTTCTGATAGATAATATTCCATTTTTAACCGGCGAACGTTAAAGAGAAAGTATGCTAGTAGTAAACAGAAGGTAGATACAATATATATATATATATATATATATATATATAAAACAATAAATGTGTGTCCCCTATGCGTGCCTAAACTATTCATCTCATTGCGATGGAAATTTGGTGAGTTGTTCGTACGCCCATGAAGGTTTCTGTCGGCCTTTCGAAGCGTTAGGAAACTCCCAAGTGCTGCACGGGGGGGGGGGGAGGGGTGAAATTTAAGAACACGCTAAACTGCCGTTTTGTGCGTTGAATACTTAGTTTACAGATATTTTTAGTGCATAATTTCAACACCTCACAGCATGGGAAGTCAGCACCACTAAAGAAGAGGGTGGAAGGGCGTTACATAAAAATAATGCGAAACAACCCAGTTTGGTGTCAATTATAGAGTTATAGAAGTCATTTACTATTTCAGTTAGACTGTAGTTCAATCCCTAGGTTTTGGGGTGGAGGAGGAAGTGGGTGAAAGCCCGTTATATAAACGTCCTTACTCATTAGTAAACAACTGAGGTTGGTGTTGAATTTGCGGTTTAATTCTGACATTTCCTCTACTGGTTAATTTGTAGTTCAGGCCCTAGGATTGGGGATGGAAGGGTTAAAACAAGTTTCCGTATTCAATCTTAAACGCGTAGATTAAATTCTACCAAACGTTGTCAAATGCTACTCAAGATCCAGGGTTAAAACACACATACCACCTCCAGGAATAAAACGCATTCGGATTTCTGAATTGGATAGTGTTATTCTAGGATTTTTAAGTGTCTAATTTCAACTCCAAAAGTCAACGGAAGGAAGCACCCTTACGGTATGGGCAGTGGAAGCTGATTCATAAAAAAAATGTAAAAATTCCGATATTCGAGATTTGTGTCTATTACAGGATTGTGGGAGTCGCTGAGTCTAATTCTCGCATCAACAATGGTGGTTAAAGAAATTTTATATATCCTGTCGTAAAAAGTTACCCGGAGTATTTTTGATCCTCTTAAGGTACCAGTTGTCGGGAGTATTTTTGGACTTTATTGAATTATTAATTCAGAGTGATGTTTTAGTCACTCTTATTTAATGTAATAGAAGAAATCTCGAGTTGTTAAAGTACCGTCAGACATCATCCTGGTTTATTTGAAGTTAGATGCTGAGGGGTTAGGTCGGGGATTGGAGCGTATATGAGTAAATGTTCCAAACACTGACGCTATTGATGCTGGTTAAATTAAATATTTACCTTGAGTTTAGTGTAGAATTAATTCATTCTCCGGGCACTAGTAACTGATAAAAGGAAAGAAAAATAATGAAATATATATTGGAGAGTTGAAGAACGTTAATTTTATTCTATGTTTCTGTGTATATTCAATTCCTATTTTAGCAGTCAATATCGAATAGAAAGTATGCAAGCTTAGATACACGAAATCTTAAATAGGGCACGTGATCGTTAGTCTTTGTAAAAAAATTAGTGATTTTATAATAATATAAAAAATTGAACATTATTTCAGACTGTAAGTAATTAGATAACTGAAAAATTAGATACTTGCAACGTTTCAACCTGCACGTGGGTCTTTTGTAAACAATGGTTAAGATCATACTGTGTCTGGTCAATTTTTTTGTTATGATGTTTAACAGACGTTAAATATTCTAATTAGTGTTTTAAGAGACACAAACAAGAAAAAGAGCACCAGACAACTAATCGATAATTCCAAGTCGGAGATTATTCACACGTCGCGCAGCTCTGTTTCGTCAGTAGCAGGGGGAAGACGTAATTGGCGTTTAACATTGCCTTCTCAGCATAGTCAATGTAGGTAATTGCGGATAAACAAATCGCAAGGTAAAATGAAGGAAAGAGGAGAAACGGAAGGAGACAATAGCTGACCCACTAACGTCGGTCGATACCTGACTGGTTGACCTTTGACCTTTCCGTCTTGTGGAGAGGCGGCCATGGAGAGCTGGGGTCAACAGCACATGACAACCCAAGATGGGCACATTATCCTCTCAGAGACTCTCCACGCAAGTAGCCTCTTACCCCACGTTTAATTCTGTTTCTCCTCTAAGTACGCAGCGTCGCAGTCTAGTGGGAAAAAGACGGAAGCGATGCCGGTACAGAGCAAGCTTGTTTACAAACAAGAAATATCAATCCCCGTGAGACAGAAAATTCTGAGAGCATACATACTAGAAAATAAAAATGCTAACATATACAATATTATAAAATCAGTACGATAAATGGCACAAATTTTTGTCAATTTAATGTCACAGTATCAAAAACCACATAGTAATAGGAGACATTGTATATCATGAACCAGACAATTAGTTTTAATAAATTATTTCGAGTATCTACAATACTGGTTTCAAAGGAGCAATGCAACGTGCGTATTCTACTAACCTAATTCTGTTTCCTATTTGGTCCCTATGTGTTTCGGCAATTCCTCAGCCCCTCTTGAGAAATATTTTCAGCATTGCACACTTAATAAAGAAATTAATAAAATTCGGAAAAAAACGATTCAGGTCCACTCTTTTGACAAAGTTCAGATAAAATTATTTTACTCAATAGATTAAAGCGTAAAGTCTCAAGCGTAAAGTTAACAATTATATAGTCATTTAAATAAATATAAAATATTGCGCTTATATCTTCAAAAATCACATTATCTGCTATGGTTTTTAATTTAGATTATTATTATTATTATTACATATATCTTCTATGTAGGTAAACCGGTAACGTCTGTTTGTCGGTCCGGTTAAAATTTAAAAGGATATACAAAATTCAGTTATTTCTGATGTTATCTTTCCACTTTCTCGGTGCCCATCACGTAATTTTCCCTATTTCAAGTCAACATTAGTGTTTTAAAAATAGATTTTAAAAATATTTATTGTGTTGAGATAGCGGCCTTGTGTTTGTATTAATAACACTTTCGAAATGTCACTGTTACTTCCTAATGAAGCTTATTGTTGTTAACAGCAGACACAGCAAGTCGTACAATAACTGAATAACAAATTTTTAAATTAAGTTTATACTGAATATACGTCAGAATATAGGAATAATCGTATCTGAAATTAATAAAGTGCAGTTAAACATATATTTATGTAATTGAAGGGGAATTAATTCTCATATATAGAATAAATATAGGCGTTTAAGTCCACCGTTTTTTCCGTGTGTTTATTCGGAGCGCTATTCATGACTAAAAAAATAGAATTATAAGATTCCATTTCATACTAATAGAGTCACAACGACCTGGCCATTTAAGTTTGTGATAAGAATGGACAGTAAAAGATTGAGTGTCTTATACACGATCAAAAACTTCAGCAACTGAGAAATAGTTGCTCTTCTTTTCAAATTGCATCTAAAGCAAGTGGAGGACAGACTTAAATTTTTTAGAGTGGTAATTCACGTGGTGGCAACTCCCCTTTAATAGCATAGGAAGGGATTTAAGGGGGGATGCGGAAGGGTAGAGCAAGGTAGCCAAGGGTTAAATAGGAACCCCGGCAGTTTAGGGATATTATTTTAGACATAAATGCTCCTTCTAGCTGACAGCTTGCCCTGAATCAGGAAGAATGGCTATATTTAGAGATTATTACGGAACTTTTGGTTTTCTCAAACCCTAATAGCTTAGTGGAAGTAATAAATGATATCAAAATATTGACATTTTATAATAATTTATTTAAAGCAAGAAATATAAATTACATTTGAGTTCTGTGCGTATGAGTTTTTGAAACTATCACTTAGGAGACAGAAGAAAGAAGAGGAAATACCTGAGCGGCTTAGTGAAACCACTTTAGGACTAAGGCTAAGAAGTAATAGAAATTTGTTTTAGAAGCGATAAAACGAATGCTGTTTGTCGATAATTACCTGAGGGAATTTTTCGGTGTATTTAGACGGAAACGATTATCATATACGTCAATATGTGGTTGTTGTCAAGAGACAGGGTGTCTAATGAACGAAATTATTTGGAGTTATGGGCGCTAGCAACAGAATCTTATGATTGGACCACACGGAAGACAAGGGCGCAATAAACAATAAGAAATCGAGAAAAAATCTGATGTCTAATACTATAATGTTCTGAAAGGACAAAGAGAGTTATATTGAGGCAGTTAATTATACTGTTGCAAAGTAGGACTTTGAAAGAGAGATTGGAAAGTCAGTTAAGATGCATATGTCAGTCAGATAATATCCGTTAGATAGACAGAATATATTTTAGACGTAGACAAGCAATTAGATACAGTCGTTCATCGAACGTCCACGTCCACGAAGGAGACTGAATTTGTAGGACAATCTCAGCAACACATTTACAATATATTATGAAGCTGACGCAGCACGCGTAATTCGTTACGTTTGAAAGTTTACGTGAGTTCAAGTACATACGTTCGCACAAACAAGGTCAACGATTTTGCTATTTCATCGAGTTGGTTTCGTTTTATATCAATATATATTTATGTCATACTCTTACGATTAGATACCCACCTATAGTGCAGAGAAAATTATACTTTGAATCAAATAAGGTGTGTAAACCTTTTTAAATGCTAAAGCAGTGTAAATAGCTTCTTAAACTTGTTTCAATGCAAATATTCATTTATATTTTGACAAACACTTATCGTAATTGTTATTAAAGCAATTACGTTTGCTAAAATACACTATTGAATCCGGTCTTTCGGAGCGTATTTTATAGAATTCGTTTATTTGTCAATATATTTAAGAATATTTTTGTATATCATGTTTGAGTAATTAAACCTACGTTATTAGTTTAATTAAATAATATTAGATGAGACTTTGAGGTATTTCAATTTTACCCCTACTTATATTTATTAATATTAATATCAAAGCCCAATTAGATATATATTAATATTATATTAATTTGAATGTAATTAGGCTGTTATATTAATATTAATTATTTCTAAGCGAGTAGCGTGAACTGACACAATATATTTTATTTCCATTTACTGTTTAACATATATATAAAAGAACTCTAGTCATATGAAATACAGACTGAAAGTGACAATTGTCGAAAGTTCTTATTAAAATAAATAATTCTGTTTGGAGGCACGTGAATAGTGTTTTTAATTATAAATAGTTTAAATTATATTATAATTAATTAAATTTACATGTAACAGTTTTTAGGTTAGGTGTCCCGAGATATTATTTCCAGTTTATTATGAAAAATGTACATGTAGAAGTAAATATTTCAATAAGTAAAATAATCGATCTTATTAGCTGTAAACCAATTTTTCTTGGTATATGAAGGTGTAAAAATGTTCGTTTAAGCATAATAAGATCCGGATACGGAATGTTTAATAATAATATTAATAATGACATAGTCATTATTATTTTGTCCAGCGTGATATGATTTCACCGTTTTTATAAACTGACTTCATATAGAATTATTTTTTTGGCAATGCGAAACTAAAAACCGCATGTTTCACGATTTTTTTCGCTCCCCGTGACGCGTTATTTGTTTGTCGTAACAAGAACAGCATGTAAATTTATTGGTTTGGTTTTTCCCCCGTTAAATAAAGTTAATTACCACGCAGCTGGAACAAGACTAATTGTCTCTAGAAAATTTTAGAGGGCGAGCATTTCGCCGTGTGTTGCAGTTGCCTTGGCAACGAAACCGTTGGCGGAAATGAAGCATCGCCTTCGCTGTGTATATTTCTGTTCCAATAATGCCAGTGTTGCCGCGAAAGCAAATAAAACTGCTCTGCTGTTAATTTGACGTGTTCTGAAACACTCCATTGTGCACTTCTGTGAGTTCTATTTTTTTTTATCAGAAGAAGACTGGAAAATACTTATTTTAAACAACAACCGGTATGAGAAATACGAGTAGACAGCAATTGAAAATAAACTAATAACCGGAATACGTAATTGCGGGGTTCTTGACTTTGTGCGTTATTTCTTAAAGTTGTATGAAAATAACACAATTATTAAATATTTTAATGGGTTTAGAAACTCATGTATATAAAAATAAGACACTATGACGCAAATACATACACACTGTAATGTAAAAATAAATTAAAATTTTTTTGAAACTATTTATTGAGAGATTTGTTTTTAAACGTATTTACATTAATTAAATATTTACATATTTTATACAATTTAATTAATTCAAAATATCAATAAATTTAACTTTATTACTTTAATAGCGGACCGTGCATCAGAACATTATTAGAAATAAATGAACCGATTTGAAAAAAATAGCAAAATAGCTGACCTTATTCAATTTAAAAATCACGTACAAGGTTTTCACAAGCCGAGGCATCTTGTTCTGTTTTAAGAGCTGTATGTTCCGGGGTCCCAAACCTTGGGCAATTGGTAAGTGTCCGTTATTTTTATTGTAATAGTCGTCCAGCTGCCTCCTAAACCTGTCGAGGCTTGGAGAAGGGAATGCTGCGTCCCCACAGCAAACACCTCTCCCGCCATAGGAAGGGCGTGGGACAAGTACGAAATTCCTGACCTAACTGTTTTTCTAGGGTTTCCCTGAATCACTTTTAGGCGTACTGCCGGGTAGGATCCTTAAACTGCAGCACGGAGATCCTAGTTAACCCTTAGCTACTTTTCTCTACCCTTCCGCATCCCCCCTGTCAAATACCTTTCTTTGCTATTAAAGGTCCCTATGTATCCTGTTAAAGAAAACAAAAAAAACGTACACCTTCAACTGTGGTGAATTCAGCGTACTGCGCGGTCGTGAGATACGACTACTGATGCACCACTGCGGGGGCCCTTATGCATACTGCCAAATTCTAAGTGGACGTTGATTCCTGACACTTTTGATAGCGGAATGACTCTTTTTTTTATATATATATCTGTGCACTCTCTGTCTATGAATACTCTATGATTGACTCTTTTTATAAGTTTTCCGTTTTCATACACAAAAATATTATTTTTTCCTTCTCACTGGACTTTTCAACTCGTCATCCTGGTTGTCAAATCATACATTTGTCTGTGGCTATTGTCCGTAACTACAGCCGTTAACTCCTTTGTCAAAACAAATTTCTGAGGTACATCAAATCTGAAGGAACTTAGATTTCTTTCTTTCTCAGAGAATTATCGACAAATAAATGCAAAATTTCTGTCGTCTGTGATTTCTGATTACAGCGATGAGTACAATTCCAAAATTCATCCTTGATTTATAGGCTCTAAATGATATCTTTAATCGTGTTTGGGCCTTCCTTCGCCCCCCCCCTCCCCCGTTTATTTAACAGATTAAATTAAATTACTATTTGTGGAAAATATTTATTTCAGATGCATAGGCGACATAAGCTATGAAAATGAGTTTATTTAACGAATTAAATTAAATTATTATTGTTAGGAAACAATTTTTTCAGATACATAGGCGACATAAAATATGAAGATGAGTTTGTATGCATAGTAAAATTGTAACGGTTTTGGTCTATAGTTCAGTGAAAAATGAAGACCAATGATTTGTTTAGATGTTAGTGAGTTCACTTGTAAAGTTGTTTTGCCGTATTTAACTTTGCGAGACGAAATCCGACACCAATTTATCAGTAGTACAGAAATAAAGTAACGGATATACTCATAATATGTTTTATATGTGAATTTTGATGGTTCATGGGGCAACTTTCGCAATTTTGTGCTGTCCTTACGAAACAGAATGGTAGATGTTTCTAGACCCAAATTTGCCAAAATCTGTATAAAAATTTTGATTTCATTAAATAAAATGAAAAAAGTAACGTGAAACGACTAATTAAAAATACGTAAGAAATAAATTTGTCCACTTTTTGTTAAAATTGATCATATCAAAATTTGGAGTTTATGAAATGCACACCAGTACAGATGGATGCCAATAACCTCTAAGCCGAATTGAATGCACAAACTATAACTTTCTGAGAATGTTGAGCCTTTACTTAATTTGATTATTTAATAACGAAATTTTTGTTGGTTTATATGCCCATTTAAATAACAATGAGCTTCATTCGAAAAGAACGCTCCAACATTGATTAGACAAAACACGGCGTAAATTCAAGCCATTTGATTGCCTGTGAGTGTTAGTCATTTGGATTCAGTTACTTCAATAATTAAATCTCATAAAGGGAACAACAAACATTTTTTATTAAAAAAAATTAAAAAATCCGGCAACAAGACACTTCAAGTTCAGCTGATCTCTAACGAGTTGACGATCAAGGATTCTGTCTTACAGAAGCTTCCAACTTCATCAACTGCTTCCTCGAACCTTATTGACCTTAGACGTCCCGTAGGCTTCCTATGTGAGGGAGGCTGAAACTTCGTAACCTCGAATTTAGTGACCAACGCAGAATCCCTGGGACACCAATTTCGACTATGCGTCTAACAACAGTACATGGATCGTCATTTTGGTAAAAATGTTTCAAAAAGAACGAATGCTGTGCTCTTGTGATGCAACACTACGTAACAGAAATGGCTGTTACTTACTGAAAATTTATTCAAATCATAATTAATAATGATTAATAAATGTTGAAGATTGAAGTTATGACATGAATAAAAAGTTTAATAGAAGTCTTCAGTATATTTAGCGTGCAATATATTTTAAGCGATTGCCTTCTTACAATAAAACTTTATGGGAAATTTTTCGTCCATAGTGTTAAATTAATTATCAGTTTTTAAGTTTTTTAAAATGAGCTTACGACTATAGTAATAATTTTATTAATAAACACATAAACATTAGATTGAACAAAATAATAAACACATAAACATTAGATTGAACAAAATCCAATATCCTTCAGTCACTCGTCCCCAAACACCTCAATCCAAAGTTTTTCTCGTACATCCTTACTACAAATCTCTACATCACAAATTCGTCCAAATTTTTAAAGAATATCAAATATCCATCATTTACAGATCTAATAATACTCTTTCCTACTTGATTAAAAACCACAAGGACCCACTTGACACCTACAGCAAACATTGCGTAGTTTACAAAATCTCTTGTTCTAATTGTAATTCCTGCTACATAGGGCAAACAAAACATTCCCTTAATACCCGTATCACAGAACATATGTCTATCAACCTTCCCAACCGTAAACAATCTGTAGTATCCAAACATATCATCAATTCGAAACATACATTTGATTGGCAAAATGATAATATTTTAGACATTGACACCAGGTACAATTCCAGACTCATTTCAGAGATGCTTCACATTAAATCAAACATCACAGCAATTAATGTACAGACACTATGAAATTCAACAATTTCTACGATCCCTTATTATTACGCTAACCATTCTGCATTGTCTTTGCTCAATTAATGTTGCGCTAACCCTTCGGCTCTCCCATTGTCGTTGCGTTTTCTTCACTTTTGAGTTTTGTCAACTGACGAGTGCAGTTGTGTCTCTCTAGGCTCTTCTCAGGACGTGAAGAAAGGGGCAAGGGTCCGAGAAACGTTGTGTGGTATTTGTATTATGACTTATTTTGTCTGTATTTGGCTATAGTTCTTCTTCTTCTTGATTCGAATTTATTATGAAAAGTAAATAAGTAAAGAATTCCTGTGCTTATCTTCCACGTAGCGTTAAATAAATAAACGCTTTTGTTAATAAATGAATAATTATAGTCCAACATTTACGTGTGAAGGTCGTCGTGTGAATTTCTATTTAGAATTAATTAAATAAATGAAGTAACACGAGACTCAAAAAATATATTTAATTCGCATTTTTGATAGCCTGAAATTTAGAAAAACGATACCCGATGGTGGACGAAGCTTGTAAAAACATTCACAAATAATGATATTTAAATCTTGCTACAGGTTTTAAAGTAGATAAGGTATTTAATATAGCTGCGAATTTTCATTTGTGGGTATTGTAGTCTTCGGGCAACACAGTTGTTCATGTTATTTGTATTTAGCGTGGGGTGACACTTTGTCACATGAACTGGTTAGTAACGGGTAGCTGATGCTGGATTACAAGGTATTGTACAGCAGTAAACCACATCGGACACGGCGCCTGCGTGTTATGTACTCCCTTGCCACCTCTGCAACTTGATTGGCAACATCACATTCGAGTACACGAACGCTTGTTCTGCATGATGAGGTCTGAAAGAGTCACTCGACAGCGTCCAATCGCTCATTCCCATGGAGGTAGTGCATAATAAATGTATAGAAATGTACAGTAAATGACTATTGTCTCGTAAGATGCTTTAGACCTACATATAAAGAGGAAATCATTAAAGCACTATAATTTTATTATACAGGTAGGGAAACATTCAATGGAGGTTACATCAACTAAAATCTACAATTCTCTAAACATTTTTAATCTAAAATGAAAAAAAATACGTCTGGTTTGAAAATTAATTATAAGAACAGACAAAAGAATTGGTGATATAAATACCACACAACGTTTCGGGAAACCTTGTTCATTTTTTCAGGTTCTAAGAAAACTAAAAAACAACAGAAGAGCCTAGAACGACACAACTGCACAATACCGTTGAAAAAACCTCAAAAGCCCAAAAACTTTGTCATCACTTCTTTTGTCTGTATTTGACTATTTTTATGATTATCATTTTGACTCTAATTTATTTTTAACTTCAATTTACATGTTAACTGTAACAAGTAGAAAATTTAACTGCTGGGGCGATCGTGCGATTTGAGTAAATATCATAGTTATTAATTTCTTTGCGAATCGCTGTCTGAACTTAACAGGATGAGTTTATTTCTTTCTTTCCGTCAACCGGTCTTAAAAGACGGCGGTAGGGTTAAAGTGATTAAGATAAATGTTAATAGTATAACACAAGAAAATGACACTATCTGACATTAATTTTGTTGCGAATCGTGGTCTAGACATAAATAACAGGGAAACTTCAATAGTAGTATCAAATAAATATCCCAAATGAATTGACATGTAATATAATAGAGACAAAATTAACGTTGTAAACAATTAACGACCCGTATAACAGACAATAATTTGAAGACGTAACGATCAATTGTAATGATTCTTGTCAAGACTATTGCCACACTGAAGAGATATAGCCGAAGTTTTTACAAGTCTTTAAAGGAATATGAATACAAGATATAAATGAAAAAAAAATTAATAAGCCATCAGAAATACAGTTTAAATGCGAATGGTCTTGTTTAACACTGGAAGAAAATTTGTTGGACTTTATATGAAACATTTCTGAGTTCACCTTTTATTAAAGTTAATTTTATTATCTAGAATAATAGTATTATAAAAATTGTGAGAAGGATTAAGATCCAAACAAATGTTTTGTAATAGGAGAATGTTTATAAGGTTATCCTTTGTTCTGGCCGTATTTATGATGGCTTATTAAATAATCTTAGTTAATTTATATCTGGTATTCATATTATTTGAAAAATGTTTTAAATGAAGCTATATCTCTTCAGTCTGGCAAAGTATTGACAAGAATCACGACAGTTGATCGAAACGTTTACAATTTTTTTTTTCATTTCATTGTTCAAAATTAATTTGGTTTTTGTCTTGTTATACGGGTAATTAATTTCAAGTGTGATATATTACAGTCCCCAAATTAAATTCTTATTAGAAATACATGTATATATTTTTCTGTAGGAATTTTTCTAGATTTATTCTCCAAAATTTAATATCATCACTTGGCGGATGACTCAATAAAATGTAGTCTCAAACCAAATCAAGAATTCTACTGGATAATTTTTGGGTATTCAATGTGCATACATAATCAACTGTGGCCATAGTTTTTAAATATTTGAGCTTCGAGGATAGCTGAAATATTTATAATTGAGGATAATTGTTGAAGGAAACGTGTTCTTGATTTTTACCTAAACTGTCTAAATTTTTCGATTTATTTTAAAAATCTTCCGTACTTTTAACATCTCTCCTAGTAAGAAATGTGCGATTCACTGTATAGATTACTGCTTATTGTATTGGTTCCAAAAGAATTAATTTAAATGTATAAAGCGAACTCAGCAGTGTTTTTTCTATAAATGAATGTTTTGGGATTAAATTAATACGCCGCTTAGAGTACTTATGATATTGTGGTATTGACGATCCATTTACATGGTTTGTAATATGAAAATTTGTAGCAGGTCAAAGAGATAGGATGAAGTGTCACGTAGAAGAACAGAAGATGTGTGGTCATGCAAAATATGGAAACAGAATTGAAAATAAAATAGAATAGAAATACTGCTGAAATTATGAATTTATATTCATAAATAAATTATATTAAGATTTGTATATATTTATATGTATCTATATATCCAAACGAACACGTAACGATACGTCGTGTAAATTGTTATTAATATATTATAATTATTTATTTTACTAAAACTAGAAATAAAATCGGAATAAATTTTTAACTGAGACGTAAGCGCAAACAGTTTCATTACGGAAACATTTTAGCTGAAATAAAAGTGCCAAGTGCTGCATGAAATAATAGTAAATTAATATTATAACTTATTTAATCGCTGCAGTAATAATGGCGACCACACGTGCAGTTGGTCAAATACGATGAATGTATGAAAGATGATCAAAGACGTATAAATACACCAGCAGTACGGAATGACCTAGATTGAAGGTTGAGTGAGTTGGTAGCACGCAAAATGTGAATCACAGTGTCGTGTATACAGAACATACGATGGATAACTAATTCTGTTCTAAAAGGAGGCCAGGTTGGAAATTGTGAGGGTGAGTGAAAGACATCGCTGGGAGAAGGCCAAGGCTGATTAAGTTGGGTTGTACTAAAATTTGTGAAGATTAGTCGAATGCTTTTCAGAACGCACACTAAATAAATACGTACCAGTTTTCGTGCGATATTTTTCATCTGATTAATGAATTTCTCTTCTTTATGGACGGAATCATATTTTATCGATGGTAAATTTTGTCCAAATTCTCTGAGATTCTTCGCATCCAATTTTCGTATTGTCTATATGATTTCGTGTATAACATCTAATTATAATTATTGTGTTTTGAAGTGAATTTTACATGTTACATGCTACATACATTTAGTTTTAATATTTTTAATTAACATTCATGAGTAAACTCATGTAGATATTATATTGTATTCCCAGTTATATAATGACTTTCTTATTTATAATTAAATAGCATATTTCTGTTTTCTATTAATTAGACTGAGATTCGTGTCGAAAACCATAACATCGGATTCGACACCAATCTCGGGCGATATCAAATTATTATTATCACTCCTTTCAAGCCCACCCCTAGGGGCGAAACTTTAACTTAACCCTGCTAGAATACCAAACACTAAACACAGCGACTACCATAACACCGGTTTGTACACCAATATTGGTCGTTATTGCAATATTTTATCACCCCTTTCATCCCCCCATCTAGAGCTGTCTCTATGCCGTTATGCTCTATACTCGTAAAATATTTATTCACCACCACGAGGGTTGTTTGATAAGTCTGATAAAAATGTAACAATGGAATTTTTTTTAGAAATATTATATCTATCTCAAAATATATATCTCCTTCCTTAGCTCAGGAAGTTTCCAACTTTTTCAACCCATCACAAAAATAGGTTTTGTGAAAATCTGCAAAATACTCCGTCACGGCCTTGATCACTTCATCATTTGATTAAAATTTCTTCCCACCAAGCCAAAATTTAAAGAAGAAATCACTTGGTACTAGCTCTGGTGAATAGGGTGGATGATAATCCAATTTGAATCCCAACTCGGAACACTTTCGCCTTTGAAATTGCTGCTGTGTGAGCTGGCGAATTTTCCTGATGAAACAGCACTTTCTAGTGCGCCAATATTGGTAGTTTCTCAATCAGAATCCGTTTCAAACGATCCAACAGAGCAGCATAATAGAGCCCAGTTATGTTTGTGCCCTTTTACAAGAAATCTATAAAAATTATACCTCTGAGAATCCTAAAAGACAGTGGTCATCACATTTCCAGCTGACAAAACGGTCTTCGACTTTTTCGGTGCTGTTTCACTTTCATTAGTCCATTGTTATGATTTTTTTTCCCTCTGAAGTGTAGTGATGGATCAAATTTTCATCGACCGTTACGAATCTTTTGTGTTACGCCTAAACATTACTATACTCTACGTTTAAATGTTTTTCCGACACCGATTTTGGTTGAAAAAGTCAACAGTCGCGGCATCCATCGTGGAAAAAAACGTTTTTCATGGCGGATGAATTACACCTGATCAATTGAGAATCTTAAGGCATCAGAGACTCCCATATGTTTTTAATACTTTAAAGAATATCTTTGAAAGGATCATGTTTACCAACAATGACACGAACGTGAAAAATATATCGCTTACATAAAAATGTTTCATCGAACAACCCTTGTAGGCCGTTATCGCGTATTTTTAAAATGCCACCCCTTTCGCCTCCACATAGGAATTCTATAGCTGTTTTAAATCCACGCAGTTGGTCCTGGATGTTAAATGATACCTGTAACAAGTTTGGTTGAAATTGATCCCTGCATTAAAGAGTAACTTAATTTACAATAATTGAGTATAATAAGATAACTAACACATTAAGTTTTCTACAATATTAACATTATGCATTATTTCGTAAAAAGGCACAAATTAACTGTCAGGAAACGACAATCGGGATTTTGTCCTGTCGGGCAAAAAAAAAAAAGACCCGCAGCGTTGCTTTATTATTTTAATATTTGAACTTTCATGTGATGACGTTTCCTATTTCCTCAAATGAGGACTTAACTAATAAATAATTTAATCTAATCAGTAAAGCATGAGTCGTCCTGAAATGTTCAAACGTATTTTATTTACCGCTTCTTCAGTGTACGTTTATATAAACTATTTGATTAGAACAATTAAAGTAACTGTTGACTTGTGACAGGCTGCGATAAAATCTTTAATGAATATCTTAGATAGGCACAAAAGCTATAATATATATTAAATACTGATTTCTAAGCATTTTTCAGTAGGTAGGGCTGATCTATGGCTTTATATTTATTACGATAGCAAGGCCGGAAGCAAAGAATACCTTCAAAATCTCAAAATTTATTTCACCTCCACTATTCACCTGTCACGGCACGGAAGGAAACGAAAGCTAAGAATTAGGGGTTCAGGGGAGAAAGAGAAAAAATTGCCTATGTGTGGGAGGAGTCAGCAAAGAGGCCGATAAAAGAAAAATTTAGCACTCGCGTAATGAGTTGGCAGTATAATATGAAGACAGTAAATATGGTAAATAGACTCATAATGCACGTTAAATACATCTTTGGAGAATTTGAGTACTTTATTTTCATTAGAAGAATATTTCACGTAGTTTGTTCTTTTGTACTTTTACTGAACATAAATATAAAACAACAAACCAAAACCGTACATGTTTCCGTACGTTTTATTAGCTCCATTTGAAACTTCTACTTTTCATTATGTAATTATCTCTATCCAGTTTACTAAAGTATGTTATTTTAGCTACACAAATGTAGTTGAAGCTTAAATGTTCTCCCAAGTTGCTGAAAGAGCTCGCTTGCGGTATCTCTGTTCCATTAAGGCAATAACTAACGTTAAGTTCGGCCCAGTGAATATTGCCTTGCTCATGCTACTGGAGGTAATTTTCGCAAACTATTATGTGCTAATGCCCGTACTAATCCGTAATTGTTTCGACTAAAACACCTACTACAATTTGTATGCGTGAGTAACTCCATCCATATTCATCCTTTTCTCCCCTCCACTCTTTTTACGGAACATTTTCAAATGTTTTAAGCATGTAACGATATGATTTAAGTTCGAACATTTCTATATAGTAAAAATTGAGTGCACGGTCTGCGTGTGGCACCGGGTCACTATCCGGATGCGTCTGGAAATGATGTTGACGTGGAGAGGTGATAATGTGGGAGGATGTAGGGGAGCGGGGGTGGTGGTTGTTAGAGAAAGGGGAGCCAATTAACGGTATGCTACTGTTCTGCGATACAAAAGGGTTATTGACATTCCATAAAGGTCACAGCGCGTAGGATTAGTGCAGCAATATTGCCAATTGCTAATAAGCTAAATATGTAAGTAATTTATGTCTCTTACCTATACGTTGCCTTTTTCAAAATAGCAAGTTGACATCACGGTGGATTCGTCTCTATATTTGTGAAAAATAACAGATTTTTATATGAAAGAGTAACCATTTTAAACGACATATTTCTCCTTCAGTTATCTTACATAGAAATTAAAATGATCGAGTATCACAACATATACTTTTGAGTATTTCGTTTTGCTTCCAGTTATCGATCGCAGTAGTTTTCTGGCCTTCCCCATCGTAATAAATCACCTCACTTGCATGAAATACGAGTTCAATCTGTTCTATATGAAATAAATTTTAGGTGAAATTGTATAACCATGACTGTTTACTTATAATTTTAAAGCTAATTAATTGTATGCAGATTATCTTTATTTAGTTTCATTAATTTTTTAAAAAAATTGGTTAAGGGTATATTAAAATACACATCCGATTTTCGAGGAGAATATTAAGCATTGAACGTGGCCTATCGTAAGCCTTTTGTTTTATGAAGAGGGCGGTGACATCGCGATCGCGAAACTTGATAACGTGAGGGAGCTGATTACTGCAGATTGCGATACAAGCGCGTCCACGTGGAGAATTTGAATAACTTGAGGAAGCTGATTACTACCATTGCAATTTAAGAATTTCATTAGGAGTAATGTGCGGATATCTCCATTGTCTAGGTAAAAATAAGAAAAGCATAGTATTAAGGCATTGAGTCAGCAGAGAGAAAATGAAAAGGACAATCAAAACGTAGAAAGATACAAAGAAGACCAAATTTCCAAACGTATTAGGATTTTTTGGAGCGAAGTAATAAAGCGTCAAGAAGGAAATAAGCCAAATGTTAATATAAAAAGATAATAGATATTGCTCCAAAGTTTCGAATGGCAAAGTAACTCTACGTATTAAGGAAAAGGGATATTTCAGAGCATGTGCACGAGAATGGAGGCGTAGACAAGAGTATGTGAGAAGATAGAGGTACAATAAATTTTACATAGAACCAAGAAGTAATAAAAAGTATTATTACATAAAAGTCGTTACAGTGGAAACATGACTTGTAAAGAGAAAAATAGATTCAACCCTTATAATATACGCCGTTGACAAATCTACGTCCCAAAGATAGACCTAAGGCTGTTCTGCAAAGACGAGTAAAGATTCACTTTTTAACGCATTAGTTAAAACTAAATTTTTTAAGATGTATTTTTGTGAATACATTACGGAGAAAATAACAAAAAAATCAAACGTGACCAATGTCAATTTGCCACATATTCAACATAAATATAATTAGGTCTTATTTAGCAATGATTCACATTAATTATTGGATAATTATTATTTTAATCAGTTAGAATACCCTGAGATGATGCTTTAAATTTTCTTTCTTGAAAAAAAAACAACAGAAAATAATCCACAGAAAATCAATATTCTGAAGTTGACCGGCGGGTAGAAAAATCTGGCTTAAGGGGTTGACTCACAGAAAGCTAGGACAGACATGTTTGAACATGTCCAGGGTTGCCAAAAATTTCACATGTCCTTAAGTGCATGTTGTTTCATATCTGTATCACCAATCTCTTTAGTCATAAATCTCTTAGATACCAAAAGATGCCTCTGGGTTGATACTAAAATTTATGTTGCATATATATTACACATTTCGTTTTTATACAGCAGATATATCACCAAATAATGAAATTAATTCTTCGTTTACATTTTTTTATATTAGAATAATTATTTTTTCAGTGTGTACTTTTTTAAAGCTGTCAAAGAAAGCATTCATATTTAATATTAAGACATTTGAGGATGCATCTTCTACAATCTGATATTTTTGTTTCCAATGAACGCGTTCGGTTTACTGTAAAATTTTATACATACCTGCTCGGTATCATGTAGTAGAAAGAACCGAGATTTGAAAAGTTTCGTCGCTGACACTGGCAGAAGTGTTCACTCATTTCAAACGACGATTCGAGCAGGAGGTTGATATCGACCTTTGCACTTCATAAAGGTAGTTTCCAGCGAGAATGGGATGTTCGGACAGATGCGGCGAGCGTTCCACAATCGAAATAAACGGCCCGCGCATCGGAATGCAATATCCAGAGCCCAACGCCACGAAGCCAGCCAGTTTTAATAACGCCTTGGGTCAGACAATGCTCGATGTTTGCGTAAACTGGAGTCAAGTATCGCTTGCTACATTACCATTGTGGAGAGAGGACGTATTCACTCCCTTTCCAAGATTATCGAGCAAACAATCACTGGCTAAATCCCTAATAAGTGAATTGTTTCAGGGTCTCCGGACTTGCTTTCCTTAACAGAAAAACGTTTTTGACTACTACTCGTTATGTAAACGTTGGTTTATCGTGACAGGTTTCTGAAATATTGGAATATTTATGAGTAAAAACTGTATTTTATATTTTCAAGACAACAACGACTAGGTTAAAGGTAAAGAACGAAAATAAACACAATCAGGTCCTAAACCATAGAAATAATTTTTAAACACTTTTCTTTCAATATTCACGTGAATAAAAAACATTCTCGTTGTATGGAATCCTTACATAACATTTATTATACTTAAATTGATATTTTATCTGACGTATAGTATATTGTAACATGTCAATTTGTTGTATTATTGCCTTTAATGTATAAGAAAGATAGCCAATTCAGACAAAAAAAGTGATAATATAAATACCACACAACGTTTCTGGGATACTTGTCCCTTTCGTCAGGTGCGAGGAAGAACCTAGAGCGACACAACTGCACTAGTCAGTTGACAAAACTCAAAAGCTTTATAAATTATTTTCAATCAGATGTAAATTTTTCATTTTTATTATTGCATTTGTCGGCATTCTCTTGCCGCGCTGTCTATTGTTGGGTATTGTTAAGTTGAGACGGATTATGGCGCGCGTGTCGATGTGTTACAACAGTTCTCGTGTAGGTCTCGTCGGATTATTGAGCTGAGTCACCAGGAAAGAGCTCAAAACATTGGAGCTATAATTATTGGAAATGTTATAAGGAACGTTAAAGTTTGTCGTCGATAAATATGCCACGCCCTACAGATACATGTATATCATGTCTGGATAGAATAAAAGTTATTGTTAAGTTCTATAATTTTCTTATTTAACAAAAATTATCTGACGCCGTATAAAATTGCGGAAAGCGACTAAAGGACGAGAGAGGTCGGTGTATTACAATATAATGGAAACATTACGATATATATATATATATATATATATATATTGTAATACCCAGTTAAGAAGGACATGAATTTTGTTCTTATTTCATCAGATTTGTTTACCAACTCAGACGGGGGATTCTTGAGTGGCTTGTATATAAAAAAGAGATTATAATAAATTGATGGATAAGTGGCTCTTAGAGAAGGGGAGGACTATAATTGGACGTTTAGCGTTTCTTAATGGACGGAACCCTAAAAGCATAATGACAGAAGTTTTATGGACATACAATTATATTAAAAGGAGGTGTTTATTTTAATTGTATTGAGGATCTCTCGGAGCGTGAGAAAGCCAACAGCTGGTGTTTGTTTGGCGAACGTGGAAATTCAAAAAAACTGTAAAACAAGCGAATATTCTGGAGAGGGGGAAAGCAAATAAAAGGAGTTGGACTGGAGTGTGGTGACACAGTTGGACTGGAGACCTAAGACGAGTTGGACAGGAGACCTCGAAGGAGATGGACGTAGAGTCAGGGGCCAAAGCGCAAGAGGGAAGGATGTTGGAGTGTCCGCAAAGGAGGAGTTGGACGTGAGAGTTGGAAGGTGATGGACGAGTAGTGTGGTAGCAGAATCTGTACGAGTAAGTCATAGGAGAGTGAAGTTCGAGTCAGCAGACATCAGGAGAGTGCGTCGGTGGAGGTCTGCAGGCTAGGTGGCCGAGAGTAATCAGTTGGACATCAGTCATCAACAGTCGGTAGGAGTTTCGTCGTGGAAATCTGTCTGCCAGCAGAGTTTGTTGTTTGGAGGAATTCGTCGTGAGGGGTAACGTCATCGAGAAGAGGTGGCTGTGAAAGCAAAGTGTGAGCGCAACCTGGTGCTCTTTATGCATATATAAAGAGAGTGTGTGCTGGTAAGCGAGAGATCCAAATTGCATGGACCAGAGAGATTGTAAGTTTATTTTTTCTGCATTGTTTAATTGTAAATTTTGTGTTCCGTTTCCTTATCAACCCAGTAAAGACCCTGGGGTACAGCGTCTGATTTATTAAAATGTATTCTAGATTAATAAAATTGTTTTGTTGATAAAATTTAATAACGTGTTTAATTTAATTTCCCATGTATAATTATCAATAAGAGGGGTATTACAATATATATATATATATATATATATATATATATATATATATATACTATTATGGTATAATATCTGTTAAAAATTATGAGTTGTAAATATGACCGAATACAGTTTAATTAATGCATACGGGTTGCCAATGACCACGATGTCGACACGACCATTATAAACCTCAATAAATAATAATGATTATTATTATTACATAGAATCAATAATTCTCAACGTTTCATCCCCGGATCGCGGACATCATCAGCTGAAATTTAACGTATGACTAAACAGTACTGCGACGCCAACTTAAAAACAAGCCAGTTAATATGAAGAAGAGAGTTAATTTAGCACAGATGCTAATAAGTCTCCTTGTTTCGCTATGAACACGAATGGAAAATTTGTTTAATTTAACTTATAAAATTATTACGTTTCGTCTCTAATTTGGGATTTCCTCAGATGAAAATTATAATAATTGACAATAGATGAGATCTTAATAATGCGATGGAAGTCAGAAAATGAATTTAAAATTTTATTCTTTTGTATGGGATTAAATATTTTTTGGAACCTACTAATTGAAGATCTTGGAACTTTATTCAATGTAATTAATACAAAAATTCATCATGGAAGAAATTGTTAAACCAAACGTTAATTAATAGTCTCAATTTGGGGACAAAACGTTGACACGTTCTGTATGTATTTATTTCAATGTCAATGTAGCTATTGAGGTGGATATTTGATATGAAAATTGTTCTGATTTTATATTTATTTAATTATTATATTTACTGATAGTTATTAAACAACCACATCGGAGATGCATAATAATTTATTATCAGTTTGGAGAAGTTAACCGACTTTTTACTAATACTTGTTTTTGAGAAAAGAAATACTTCATATATATACAAGTGATAGAAATCGAAAATGAAGGGAAAAAAGGGGAAAGTAATGGCTCCTCTGATAGAAACACAGAAAATAAAAGAGTCCTGTTATAAAACCAGTCCATCTTCAAGCAATTATACAGAAGCAATAAAATATAATGGCCATTCAGTCAGAACAAAATTAGGAAGTTAATAAAATTAATAAGACATTAACTATTAAAATAAATAATTAAAATTAGGAACTTATCAGTTTATAACAATTTTTTACCAAAATCATCTAAAAAATATTGATAAATTAAATAATGCCAACAAACATTCAAAAACAAAAACAAGTTAAAGAAACTGGCAATTAACTTACATTTAATCACACAAAGCTTTATTACAACTGAAATCTATTCATTACTATTTAAATATTTCCATTATCGATTATAATAGTACTGTTGTCTTAATTTTAATTTGTTGTCTACCACCGACCATGGGCAAAACTTAAATGCTGTGAACAATGAAATCAAGTAAACGTTAAGAATGCTGTTACATTGTTGAACTTGACAAAAGAGATTTATGAATATCCATAATTTGTAATTTGGACGATTAAAGGTAGAGTAAAATTATTTGTAAATAAAAAATTATTAGAAAAATACAAAAAAATAAAAATGAATACATTAATGAGTCTTACAATCAAAATAATAATGAATCCTGATTTTTATTGAGATTCCGAGCGTAATATTTTTACACTAATTGCTTTATTACGCAATCTTATTTTCAAAATTTCGCTCATCCATCTCAAAAAATAATTATTATCCTCTTCAAAAATCTTGACATTAACGAAATAGATATTATGATTATAAAGAAAACAGTCTTCGTCAAAAATGAATGTTTCTGGACAGGATGTTGGAAAAATGGTCCTTAATCCGAGTTTTTAAAGACCTTCTTGTAGGTCCTATATAGCATGCTTCTAAATCCAAGCTAACAATCTTCTAAATAATATTGTGTCTATAAAATTTTGGACAGGATCATTAAACATTCCTTACAAAATTTCGATTATTACATGAACTAAAAACAATCTTAACTCCATAATTTGCAAATAAATTTATGTTGTATATTTTCCAAGTAAGGCAGTACAATGAAGCTCATGCTATTTTTTACTTTATTAATTTGTATATTTTTATGTTTAATATAATTAATTCTAATTTGAATGTGTTTCTTTATTAAATTTTGAGGGTACGAGTTAATTAAAAGCCTAATACTGAAAGTAGATACATTTCCAATGCCAAAATTATGGACGAATACTAGTCTTCTTTTAAAATTTCTGTCAGATCTGAACGAAATTAAAGAACAATTTCTCATTACATTACGTTTAAATTAATAAAAAGCCCCGGCCACCAAAGTGGGAAGTTTGAAATGATTTTTGGGAGACATAACAATTCATTTAAGCAGTAATTTATACTATTCAAGCTCTATTCAGTGTTAAAATTTGTATTCAATTCAATCAATCAAAGCCTATCGTATGAAGTACATTTAATTTATCTAAAATGTAATTTACTTGGTCTGCTATATTAAAAAATGTTGTAATTGCGTTTGACAAATGGAGTTATCATTTCCGGTCTACTCTACATGAAAAGTAATGCGTTTCCTCTGCGTAGCCCAGGAAACGGGATAAATTCCATTGTGTGTGGAAGTCAATAGTCCGAATGAATATCCAAATTTATTTTAGCATGCATTATAATTTGATAGTTTCCATTTTTATTATGAAACTATGATGCGAATTTAATGTGTATGACATTAAATATTACACTAAACATTGACGTGTTTCGATTTCGTTGTGATAGCTCATACTTGTAAGAGATGAATCCATTTTACGATAGATGACGTCGGAGTAACTCGTCGAGAAGAAAATAAAACCACATTATTGAGAACGGATCGAAAATGTAATTTCCTTTACTCTAACTTTTCATAAAACCAGGCCCCATAAAAACTCACCGGAATACTGAATCAATCTGCCTTCAAACCTTTAAATATTTTTATAGTATATACCGGTATATACATATTTGCCCCTTATGGGCATAAATAGATACTTTAACATAAAAGTTAGGGAACTAATAACTGTTACTTAATGTTTTAGATTTTAAATTTTTTCTATGACTAATTCTTTATCTTCAAGTCTGTAGTACCTTCAGAATCCAACAATTTTAATCTGTTTTATTTTTTTTTTAAAAAATACACTAATTTGTTTCAAGGATTGGTTTCTCCGGGTTTTTATTTTAGTCACGGATTTTCCTGAATAAATACGAGCGAGTACAATTCTCTTCCGAGCTATTAGATTCCTTCAATGATCTCTAGACATATGCGAAGCGTAGTTCTTTTCTCCGTTGAATTAGCTTTACCCAATTAGCTGTCACCTTGGTCTCATACTCTGGAAACCTCCACTTAAAACTTTTGGAGTTCGAGAATTCTCATTTTGGTGCTGCGACTCACCTTTAAGAAGTTAAGTAATAATATTGGATGGCGAAGGGGAATTTACATTGAGTTAATCTTGCAATTCTATATTTAGTTCGTGATCTAATCAGGATCGTCGCGTGAGGAGAATTGGTATAAATTACTTCATTGCCTGATTCGGTTGTTCGTAAAACTTTCTGATGCAGATCTTGACGTGTATATAAATATATCTGGCGAAGATTATATACTTCCAGACTCTGTTTATTAACAAATAAATTATTAAAGAATTTAAATTACACCAAATTTAATTTTCCAATGAACCTGCTATTTCAACACACTTTCAAAATTTACATTTACCGTAATTATGAACTGTAGACATATTACTCTCAGTTTACCGTCTTATTTACGTTTTACCAACCATATCTCCTCAATTTTATTTTTTACATGGGTTGTTTTCCGACAGTTTTTATCTGCTGCTCTCGTGTTCTCTTTAGTTTACAATTTACCAGATGTAGTTATTTTGTAACACGTACATTCCAGAGTATTGATATGTTACAATTTGTGCGTTGTTTTCGTCCTACTCTATTCCTTCATTCCAAATACTTAGCTTCTCAGAATTTATGTACAGTCGTTCAATACATGGGCAGGACTAAGAGTAGAAATCTGACAGCTATGTCTTAGGAGTAAATTCAAAAGAATAATAATTTCATACAAATCCAACCCATTATATATTTATGATAACATCACGGTAAAAATATGATATCTTAATGGAGAACTTCCGTAATTCTACCTTTATTTATCCATTTTTAATGCACATTAGGTGTTGATAAGTCTCTAATAAAAGTGATAATTTCTGTAATATCGTAATGTTTCCATTTACAAACCTCCACGTGTTCCCCTCCACATTTCTTACTTCAGTATGTCATACCACTGTGAAGAAAAAGTAAGGTGAATTTATTTATAAAATATCAATTATTTATTTATTCTTCCAAATCAATTTCATCCCCTTCAAAGTAAACCCCGTCCGATAAAACGCACTTTTTACAACGCTTTTTCCAGTCCTCGAAACAGTCGGAATAGTCTATTTCCGTTTATAGCCTTCAAAACCTTCTTCGATTCGGTTTTTATCTCGTTACAAAACGGCGTCCCCGCATAAGCCTTTTGAGTTTGCTGAATATCCAGAAGTCGCACGGAGCCAAATCAGGCGAATACGGTGGTTGCGGAACGATATGAGTCGAGTTTTTGGCAAAAAAGTCGCGAAGAACCAATGCAGTATGACATGGTGCATTATCGTGATGAAGGAACCAAGAGTTGTTCGCCCATAATTCCGGCCGTTTCAGACGAATAGCTTCACGCAAACGTCGCATAACGTTCAAATAATATTCTTTGTTGACAGTTTGGCCCGGCGGAAGGAATTCATAGTGCACCACACCACGATAATCAAAGAAAACTGTCAACATGACCTTGATTTTCGATCGACTTTGCCGTGGTCTTTTCGGTCTTGCTTTTGTACGATATTCGCTGGATTGGTCGGTGGTTTCAGGGTCGTATGCGTAAATCCAAGTCTCGTCTCCAGTAGTGATGCATTTCATGTGGTCCTGATAGTCAGACAGCAAAGTTTTACACACATCAACGCGACCCTTTTTTTTTCCAAAAAATTGAGCGATTTTGGCACCAATCCAGACTTGACGCGTTTGAGACACAAAACATTCTTCAAAATGGTTTGAGCCGAGCCAAATGATATTCCAACACTATCAGCGAGATCTCTAATTGTCCACCGACGATTTTCAAGCACCAAATCTTTTATTTTTTGGACGTGGCCCTCGTTGGTAGAAGTTGATGGTCGTCCAGAGCGCGGTTCGTCTTCAACGCGTTCTCGGCCCTCTTTGAACTCGTTGTACCACTTATAAACGTTTTTTTGTGCCATAGGCACCAAAGGCCTTCCGCAACATTTTCAACGTGTCTGCACAAGAATATTCGTTCCGCAAACAAAATTTGATGCAAGTTCTTTGCTCAATAAAAACACCCATTGCAAAAATCGAAAAATCCACTTTTGTTTGTTTACAAAAACACGTGTAACTCGGAGATAATTAAACCTTTTAACAAACAGACGCTTGGCAAATATTATAGACAGTCCTACCTAGGAAACCTAGGTAGGAGTCTATAATATTTGCGAAGCCTAGGAAAAACCTAGGAAAAAAAATTTACCTGCCTTCCTAATACCCGGGAGTTTTAAATGAAATTTCACCTTACTTTTTGATCACAGTTGTACATGGAATTGCTCTTCTTGGTCTCTTAGAAAACATAAATGATCGTTTCTTATTAATTGAGCACGGGGGATACTTTGATGGCTGCTATTTTAACGGTTTAAAACGTTCGTATAGCTTCATATATTTTCCACCATGAGATCCTTTTATCCTAGCTTTCTCGATAGACTGTTAATGTTTTCGTAGTCTTCCTTGCATAAGTTCTTATTAGGATCCCCGAATCGTCAGTTTCATTTTGAATTTCAATAATATAATACAATCTTCATTACATTGCAAATTAATCTGTGACAGTGCGGTAAATTTATTTTGTCAAATTGTATAAGTTAACTTATGGGTTGTTAGTTTACTTGTTTATTAAGGTGTAACAAAGCGCATGAAAATAATTATTATAAGGTCAATCTACTCGAAGCTCTGACTGCTCTGGATTTTTTTCATCATGCGGCAGTCAAGACTATACGCCAACAAAGCTTTCTGGTCGGAGCAACAAATAAACAAACAAAACTCTGCAGCTACACTGTTCCTTTAAAGAAAACATTTGGGGCTACTTTCCCATGTTACAATATCTATATTGAGTTGTTTAAATTAGTTGAGTTTAAAATGAAGTTCGAGTAGAAGGGAAGTACAATTAATATATTGCAACACAAAAACCAGATTAGTTGATTACTTGTCAGGTTGCATTTGTTTTATTGTAATGTTGGTGCCGTTCCCGTGACAACGTGCGGAGGAAATGCTAGAAATTATTGTGGCGCAATTTTAAGTTTGGCCTCTGAGGAGGAAAGGTAGGAAAATAAAACTTACTATTCTGTATGAGAATGACACTAAATGGACCAGTGTATCATTAGAATTAATGTATAGTAAGCCCACGGGTGTAAATATTTCTCATAACTCGAACATTTACATTTATACAAAAATATTATTATTTTTGTTGAAAATGTTTGACGGCCAAATATATGTGGATCTGACTAATCTTTACTCTCAAAGTTGAAGTACTGATTATGTCAACAGTTTAGAGGAGATTTGTTGTATTATGGCGCCCAATAGTAATTATCAAATATCAATAATTATTTTGATATACTTAATGTAAAATACTTTAAAATATATGAGATGTTCCATATGTATAAACAATAACATGTAATTACACTAAACCTGTTTATCATATTATGTTGAAATAATCATATGTATTTTGTTTCACTTTAATATTTAATTATGGTTAGAAAGTGTAGCACTTTCCATATTATTCTCTGTAAATACTTCTGTCGAATCCTTCTTCATTTGGAGCCTGACGGAAAAACGAAACAATTCTATTACTATAATCGTCTGTGTGTGAAATGGTTGGCTTTAAATGTTGGTAAGCTTCTGATGGGCAGAAAGTTCTTCAATATAATTATCATGATTACGGTAACAATTTTGAAACTTAGTAGTGTCTTTCCTGTAAGCTGTTCCTTAGTTAGCAGCTGAGTTAAGCCGAATCGCTGACTCGGTCCTTTTGTTCACAAGGGTGTTTCCACGCTCGGGGAAAGTCGCTTCATGTCAGAGCTTTACCGTCCAATCATTTGGCCTCTGAACTGAAAGTGTGATTGCAAAGTTCCTCTAGACACAAAAGCGCCAACGATTACCAGTAATGCTGGGAACCGGAGGCTTACCTGACCCTGAGTCGTCAAGTATGGTTCATTACACCAAAGTCATCGTGGCTACGTTTATGGTAAAATAAAAGTGTTTCAAAAAATATTGAAATCGGAATTTTATAAAGAAAAGAACAATATATAATTATTGGGTAATATTATTCAAATTTATTTTTTACAATATTAATCCACTTCAAGTTATAAAAGAATTATGAATAAATGTGAAAATAATTATTTTTATTTAATATTCAAGAACAGAAGATTTATTTCAATTGGAAGCAATACTTCTATTCTTGAAATATTAATTGATATTCAGTTACAATTTTGAAATGACTTATTAGGAAAGCGTCCCTTAATAACGTTGCGAAATATTTTAAAATCTGGAATAAAATATTATTTTTATCAAATGTCAATAACAATTTTAATAGATTTAATCGATGATAATTTTTCTAGACATGACTTCCACATGTGAGTCTTAAAATTAATACGAAATACTTCACTTCTATCCTTTAATATCAGTAATTGTTAATATTTTATAATTTAATAACATTTTTAAATAAAAGTTTGTAGTTTCAATATCTAGTAACAGACATAAAATAGTATAGTTTTTAAATAATTATAGTGGTAAACGTCCTAAAGCATGCAAAAATAATAAATTCTTAAAAATGATGCGTACTATATTTTGTTATAGACAATAAATTTCGTTTATAATAACACATTTACTGACGAATTTTGTTGGTACATTATTTATAAAAGAATGATTTAACTGTAGGATTTCAAAACGACCTATGAGTACTGTATATTTCGCACTCATCCAAGCTGTAAATAGTTAACCAGTGAAGAAAATCAATGTTTTTGGTTTATGTTTCAATCATTAGTTTCAGGTTCGCGTTTTCCTAAGTATTTCTTTATAAACCGATTATCAATCTAAGTTTTTCATAAATAACAATTATTTTCCTGAAACTTCACTCTATTCTCTTAGATATTAAGTGCTATAAATCCTCAACTTACGTCTGATTTGATACACAAAGTAATAAAATGCTATTGGAATTGAACAAAAAATTATAATAAATTATTGCTCCTATAATTAGTTCCAATCGTATTAATTTCTTCTCAAAATAATCCGGAAATTAACATATAAAAATTTCTGTGGGTGAAAATTAACATCTCTAATACAATCCTCGATTTGTGTGAATTTGAGTATATTATGGGTGGCAATTGGGTAAGCTCGGGTTGGTACGGAAAGAATATGTAGATCTTGAATCTGTGTTATAATATATGGCATTTATATACACTCAATAATTTTTTAGAGTAACAGGCTGCGCGAGGGTAATCCACGTGGTGACAACTCCCCTCTTATAGCATAGGACGGGATTTGAAAGGGGGGATGCGGAAGGGTAGCGAAGGTGGCCAAGGGTTAACTAGGGCCCCCGGGCTATGGTTTAAGTATCATCCCTGGCATTTGCTTAAAATTAATGCAGAACAAAACCTAGAAAACTTGTATTCGGTAGGTCGGACTCTAGGTACTTGTCCCACACCCTTCCGATAGTGGGAGAGGGGATCTATGTGGAATCGCAGCATTATCTTCTCCGTGCCTCGACCAGTTTAAGAGACAGCTGGCCGACTATTCCAATGGGAATAGCGGACAAGTCTTACCGTATGCCCAAGGTCTGCGACCTCTCAAATCAGGCCGAGGTGTCTCGGCTTGTGGGTGGAAAGCATATGTAAATCTTGAATGTGCGTTTGTAATAAATGGCTTTTTTATACATTCAAATTAAGTTCTTTCAGTAATTAGTGACGAGAGTTAAGAAACCACGTGATAGAGACGCAAACTTTTCCTGGTTCTGCGGCAGTTAATGCAGTATTTACCAGAATTGCTCAGCGTCTTCAATCACTGGATTACGATTTGTTTTAAGGTGTACACAGTTTCCGGTAAAGTCAGTATTTGCCTTGTCAATAAACAAACTATCTTTATATGTAATATCGTCAGTAATATTTTACGAAAGACTTATAAATATGGCAGTGTTTGAAGGAAGAGACGAATAATTTTCACGCATTTTTAATTTGAGACTGATATAAACCGGTAATAAGAATTATTAAAATCTATAAACAAGGAAAATTCTGGCAGACACATTTTAATAGTTAGCATTTTGGACAAGTTGATCCATACGATGAAAGAAAAGAAAGTTAGTTTGGCATTTTTGTGCAATTTGGCGAAATTGTTCGACGGGATTTTATCTTATGAGGAGAAAGAAACTCATTTAAACTCAACACCCGACGAACAATGACTGAAATTAGTGTGTGTTGTGTTTTAATGAATATTTCCTTGTGGTTATTTGAGAATCAAATGTAAGCAAATATTTTTGAATTGATTATTGAATTACTTTGTTTTTATGAATAATTCATGATTAATGATTTAGTCTTCCATAATTTTTAACTGTGCAGAAACGTAAGCTGCAGTAGTAAAAGGAACCATTCAGGGAAACTCTCTGTCGTAAATCGAACAACAAAATGCTGATAACGTTTACCTCTGTCGGACATCTTTACCATTTAAATCATAACAAAAAATGTTCAATGAGATGAACATAGATATTGTATAACCAAGAAATAACGAAAGAAGTAACAAGTCGATGAATCCCCGGAAAACAGTTTTAAACAAATAATTTTCGGTCATTTTATTCCGATCTGAGTTTGATTTTATAAGGGCGAGTTTTACATTGCAATAGCAAACGATAGAAGCGAAGAATTCGGCCATTCAAGTTCGACGGCATTCTGACACACAAAATGTCCCGTACGTTTAGATTAGAATCATTCTTTGTCATCTCCATGCTGTCAATGAAAGCGGTCTCAATCAATTTTCTACTGGAGGCGACTATCGGAACACTGGTGGGCCTGTAACTGGGAACGAGTACGAGTAATGGAACAACCCAAGAATCCACACATTTTGTCTCGCCATATGTACACAACTGTCTCTCTTTATCACCTATATATAATTTAATTCAAATTTATGGAGCACACATGCCTGTTTTCTTCCCTTCTACATTATTTGTTTTTCTAAAGAAATTTATCTAAATGACCTTATTTTTGAGCAAAATTTAAAATTTCGTAATTAACAGACAGAATAAGGGTAACACTTTTAAAAATACAACGTTTCCTCTAACAAAGCAGAACTACTCAGGTGTTTGTAATTTTTTTTTTACATTATTCTGTCTGAATATATGAACTTACTCCAAGTATAGCTTCACAAATGGAGACTAAAAATAAATGAAAAAAAGTCGTCTCAAGTGACGTTTACATTATGTAAAAAACATTGCCCACCGATCTTTATAAAAAACACAGAGATACCTAAATCACCCTCTGTCAAATATTTGGGTTTACATCTCGATAGCAAACTCAATTGGAAAATCCACATAACCAAGAAAAGAAAACAAATGGATATTAAACAAAAAGAAATGTACTGGTTACTTGGACGCAAGTCACACCTTTCCTTAGAAAATAAACTACTACTATATAAAACCATAATTATACCAATATGGACCTACGGGATAGAATTATGGGGATGTGCCAGTAAGTCAAATACTGCTATAATCCAAAGATGCCAGTCTAAAATATTAAGAGTCATCGTTAACGCCCCCTGGTACATAACAAATAAACAAATACACAATGACTTAAAAATACCAACTGTCATGGAAACTGCCCGTCAAAAGAGTGTTAGTCACCACGTAAAGCTTAAATCACATTCAAATCCATTATTACAACCACTATTAGAAAATGATGAAACAAGAAGACTGAAAAGAAAATGGCCAGCACATCTCTAGACAAGATTTAGAAGTTCTCTTCGCCATAATGTATGATATGTAAATAACATGTCAAAGCTACCACATTAGCTTATAGATTAAAATGTAATCTGATTGCAGATAAATATAATATTAAAAAAAATGACCAAATTTTAATTTTACTTAACAATTAAAAAGATGCGATATTATTTATTGAGCATATTTTTGATTGGAGTAATACAGATATTCTTGACATTGAATCCAAGTATCTTCTCAGAATAATTTCTGAAATGATCCACAATGCGACACTAGGTCGTAAAATAACATCAATGACGCTATTTCGTTGACGAGTCGACCTGTAATTAGTCTTAAGAGTTTTTTACACCTGAAGAGATCGATGGATAAGTAGAAGGAACGTTGAGTCATTTTCGCATTACATCTTAAAATTATTGTCTGCTTCTATTGTCCTAGTTAACGATTTATATAAACTTACAAGCATTAACGGAGCTATTCATCTTTGAACATTATGCGTAATAACTCTGTAAATATTCAAAATATTTCAATAACATAACATAACATAGAACTTGCCAAATAAGAATTGGTAGTTTTAAAAAAATTCCTTATAATAACCAATAAGAAGTATTTTTAACTACTCGACTTATTATTATTTCACCATATTATATTTATAGTCATCTCTGGAGGCTGAATAAGTGGGCTGCATTAGTTCATAAATTAATCCTTCATGGTTAAAGATATTCCTATGTTTCCGGTTTCTATAAACAGTTATGTTGGTTAGTTTAAAATTAAAAATGTTCCTATTTTCTAAAATTTGTTTTACCCAGAGAACGGGGACAGATAGACAAATTATATATTTTTTTACTTTAAATAAAAGATAAAATGAGATTGTTATGATCAGAATTTCTATCGTTAAAGGAAGAATTAATTTGTAATTATTTCATAATTTTGGACGACAGTTTCAAATACATTAGATAAGAAACACGAGTAAAGTCAAACCCAGTTGGTTTAGGTGTTTGCTGCACAGAGGGAAACTAATTTATTTCGACAGCAAAAATCATAACAATTATTTTAATAAAATTCAAAATTGTAAATAAAGTGTCTTATCCTACAACTATATTTTATTAAAGGCTCAAAGGCTTCCGAATTGGGATGTTATTGTTACTAAACCAAAAAAAATCAAGCAATAATCTATGGGATTATGGAATGAAATTTTAAGAGCTCAAAATTCCTTAAATGTTTATATTATGAAATAATTATTGCTATTTATTTTATTATTTGACAATACATTGGAAAATAAAGGCAATTTTTAAAATGTTTTTATTACATTACACTCGTGGATTAGTCGTAAACCATATATAATCCAATACGCCTTTCAGGTGGATTTGTGCGTCTGTATAAATAAAATAGAACTTTTGTATGTACAGTGTTTAGACTCGAGTGATTGTAGAATATATTTTCTCTGCATGCATTAGCGGATCAGTGGAATTGCTATGTGCTGTGTGACACGTTGAATTTGTTATCTTCTCACATTAAAATAGTGGGACTATTTAAAATTAAATGTTTTACTTGTATAAAAACGATATATGGTTGTGATCGATATAGGATTGCCATCCGCTTTCTTAAAGAAAATTCGTTTCATAACCTAGATTTTCAGAAAAAAAACGGTTGAGCCGTTTTTTATACAACTTTATGTCGATATTATGTATATCAACTAGATACTAGAAGATTAGGAAAGGCCGTATACCCGTCTCATTACTTACATAGTCTTCCTTCGATCAAAATACAATTTTTATTTTAAACACTTTACATATTTAAATTCTTCGCATCATTATAAGATAAATAATATCTAATAATATATAATTTAACAAAATTGCAGCCCAACATTTCAGCTATGTTTGGTAAAAAGATACCATTTTTTTTAATATATTTACTGTAAAATCTTGTAATTGCAAATACTCTGTATTTTTTTTGCAGAATTTCTATTGTTGATTATATTATTGAAGTAACTTAAAGGTTGAATTATTAATTGAAGTATATTATGAATACAATACGCTCATTATAATTATACTTTTTCTCGATTTTAAATTATAGATCGATTAGTAGCATTTTCCTTATATTGGTGAGTAAAACTGATTAAATTATTAATTAATCATAGTTTTATTGACATAACCTCTACCATGTAATTAACCATTTAGTGCAGCATGTATGCAACATAACGTTTACTGTCACCACAGAGGCGCCTGTTGGTTTGTAAGAAAGCTAATTAGTGATTCAGATATGAAACAACAAGGAAATGTGAAATTTTTGTCATTCGAGGGTATTTTAAAACATGCCTGATATGCGAGTCAACCCCTCAGGCAAGATTTTTCTACCCGCCGTACAACTACAGAATATACATTTTCTGTTTTTTCCCCCCAAGAAATAAAATATAAGCGTCATTATCGGGGTATTATAATTGAACTAAAATAATAATTATCCAATTAATGAGAATTATTGATAAATCAGACATAATTCTATATATGTTGAATATATGCAACATCATGAGCCAAATTGACTTTGGTGATTCTTCCGTATTTTATTACCTAAAATACATCTTATAAAATTTAGTTAAAAAAAATACGAAAAAATCGTACACTAAAGGAGATTCTAGATCGCACAACCGCAATAATACTAAAGTAGCGTTAAAAGGTTTTAAACTATATAAAAAAGACATCTGCCGTATCGAGACTAAATAGTGATCGATCCAAAACTGGATAAAAACTGCTTGAGGCAGGAATTTTGTTCGCATTAAGGAAATAGGTTGAATGTTTTTTTACCTAAAGCAACAAATAACTTACATTTGCATTTGAAAACATGAAACTTAAAATTCAGCCTTAGAATTAGTGTAGATTTTTAAGATAGGAAAACGAAATCTTTGTTGTTAGTTCGAATTTTTAAAGGGAAAATTGACGTTTCTGTCAATATTTGTACCGACAGCTAACCAAAACGTTTAAAGTCCGCATGAAATATGGGGACATAGATAAGTGGGGATTATTCCAGTAATCGCGGATTATAATATAGCTGCAACGCACACTCAAATTGCGGCCTCGAATAGGACAAGATTAATAGATACATAGAAAAGAAACCGGGTGACAGAGGCTCGAACACTTAAACGGCCAGAGTAAGTAATTTAGTACAAATTCCCAAATTTAACTTAGCGCTTTTAATGACAGTATTAGTGTTCGTTTTACTGCGTTTCCGGTAAAGCCATCATTTGCTTTGATAGAAAACAAATCATATTTATGCCGTTCTATAAAGGGAAGTTTGTAAATGGAAGCCTGCGGTGACCGTTGTACATATATCGCTTATGGTTTGGAATGTTTCAAAGCTAGAACATTTTTGTTCTCTATTACTGATCTGTCAGAATAATAATATTTTGTCACTTCTCTTGCTTTGAAGCATATATATATATACTTGTGTTGAATTAATTGTTTTCTTTTACTTATTTATACACTAAATCAACTTTAATTATTGCATAATGTTGTAGCTTCTCTCAACCACAAAGAAATTCACACCTTCATATCGCGTTTATTTTTACAATTCAATTTCGAATAATACGATGCTTTTACTGTTTTTTAATTGGTTTTACGCTTTATAGGAAAATTTTATTTGCGAACTTAATTTTAAATGAGCAGTATTATAATTCCAATTATATTAATAATATATTATGAGACTCAAAAGAAAATATAACACTTCAGTTTTGTAAATTATTAATATGATCAAATAGCTAAATACAGACAAAAAGGATGATATAAATATCACACTATATAATATATAAACTAATTAATTGTGTATTTATATAATCATTTCTTTTGTCTGTATTTGGCTATTTTATCGTATTATTGATATTAATTATTCAATATTTTATATTCGTGCTATTTACTTCAGTATAATAAATTCCCATTGGGATATAATTTTCCATTCATTCGGCGTCAATTTTCACACCTGCACACGTACCGGGTTTGTTCTTTTTCCGTGAAACCACTTCAGAAATATATTAGTCTCATTTATGCGTATACAATATTTTATTTTGCCTCATTTTTTCACGGAAATATGTTCATTTAGACCTGAATTGCTCTTGTATTCTTGTCATACAGTGATAACCGAATTTTCTGTTTAATATTGAAATATAATGAAATAATAATGACTTTCACACTTAATGTTATTAATGCCTTGGTCGGTAAATTTGACTTTAATTGAATAAACAAAACGTAATAGAAATTAATTCTGAAAAACGTTAAACAATAAATAGAACAGACGCGACACTTCATTAGTACTTTTTTATGTAAATAGTTATATGACAATTGAAATTTATAAAGCCTGAAGAGGTCCCAAAAATTAAGGATGAAATCTCACGTCTATTTTATTATAATGTTTTTAATTTATCTTAACATTTATCTGAATTAATAGGCTGTTGTTTAATCATTTATTTAAAGAAGACAGGTAAGTATAACTTTAAAAAATGAGATCCAATCACTAAGCTGTTTAACCTGATGTATTCAAGAGTGTATAAATGCAAATTACCTAATCTTACCCACGAACTATAATGCAAATACTGACAACTGTGTAATCATGGCTATACTATTTTAATACTTATAAATTTTATTAAGTAAGAATATACATATAAATAAATATTCCGTTATTTAATTCCCAACCAGTAATTTTAAATAGTTGCTAAGCCACTTGCAGTTCGGATAATTAAATTTTATAGACTACATATAATTATAAGCGTTACACATCTATATTTTACTGTAAGAAATCATGTCATGTTGGTTGTGTGATTGTGGAAGTTATTTCCAACATCAAATGAGTGGAATTTATTTTCGAAGAGCCGAAACCGCGGTTATATTCTTTTAGACGTACAGAATGAAGCAAGTTGACATGAAGAGAAGTTATTTCCGTTTTAATCTGAAGTCGATGAGTCGATCTACTGGCTTCAAGTCACTATTGCAAAGACGGAAGAGGATTAGGCTTTGAGCGCCCTATAAAGCTTACGTGAAAGAAAAGGCTCGGAAAGAAGTTAAAACTTGTATTGAACCTACCAATTACGAATCTAAAAACATTTTTACGTTAACAGGGAAGAAGAAATTTAATAAAAGCGGCGTATGTAAGTATTCAATATGGGCTGCAACTGAATTAAGGAAAATTTGAATGAATGTATAACATTTCCTGTGATTGGGATAATTCCCGGTTGCAGTTTTACAACCAAATGTATGCATAAGAAAATAAATAATATAATTCTGAAATGAGACTTGTATATCGAATAGATTATTGTAAAATTTGTCTTAACGAAAAAAGTCACTAAAAATTATACACCTCACTTTACGAATCAATTCCGACATTCCTGTATCTGAAATATTTTCCTCTATCCTTACTGCAAGTTCACTGTAACTGCTTAATAATGATAATTTTCCTACGTTCACTTTTTGAGGTTTCGTTTTAAATTTGAATTTCTAATCATCTTTGCGGTTGGCTTGGTATTCAATATCATTTTTTAATAAATTAAAGATTTCTTTGCGTCGTTTAATTGATTAATAATTAAATTCATGAAATTGTCACTAATTTAAATGTTTTAAATTTTGTAATTTCAAATTTTTTTTATTAATGATTTTTAAATATATATTTTTAAATTTAAATTTTGAATTCAAAACAGCCAATTAACTTCAGTAAAATTAAATATTATAGTTCGTTAATTTATTATTCCTGACATATTTTAACATCATATATTAACGGAATTACAAAATTTATTGCATTAGTAAGATAAACAGGCAACGATACGATGTTTTCGGCCACACTTCATAGTCACCTATAATTTTCAGCAGCAAAGCCTTGCCTCTAAATTTTTTTTCATAGTATATATAAAATGTTTTTAGTAAAATTAAATTAATTTAAATATTTTGTAATTGTTCTTATATTTGTTTATAAATAATTAAGTTATTTAATTCTAAATTGTGTATTATATCTGAAGACGTCTTAAAAAAGATGACGTAACGTCGTTTATTTTTTTATTAATAAACTTAATTTTTTTGGATCATGACCGAGTATTTGTTTATTTACTAAAGTTCAATATATATATATATATATATATATATATATGTTTATTCACAATACCCTGAGTGCATCGAGGGTACATATGGCATTCCTTTTAACATGAGGGATTTCTTATGCACTCTTGCGGCTTCAGTGTCGCCTTGTGAGCGCAGCGTGCGAAGTTTTCACGCCTATTCTAGAAGCCCATTCATGAATAAATGTGTTTCCCCGAGATCTCCCTAGGCGGTCGCTTCACCTACCAGGTGAGAGCAGTTTGTCTGTCAACTCTGCTGTCAGCTGCATAATAGTAATACTTCGCCGAAATAGCATAAATGTGATGCCAATTTTTGGGGGCAAAATTGTATCATAGGTAACGTGGATGAAAATTTTACGGATAGAAAACAAATTATCTCAGAACTCTCACAAAGCAAAAGCAAGTAAAAATTGATAGTTTAGGAAATTTGTCCAATCTTAAGACAATTATAAAAGCATTATTCTCTCAAATGTCAAATAATTTTTGACTAGGCTTCAAAAAGCCCTCGTGATAGAACCGACAATGCAGATAAATGTATTAGGCATTTTATTAGTATAATAAAATTTTTGTTTTACCATCAAAGGGAACATTAGTTTATACGACTTTTAATTTCAGCACTGAAATGCGCACTTAAAAAAAATTGACGGGGTCTAATATGGGTTCCGGTAGAACAAGACAATGGGGGTGTGACTCTAAGTCAATATTTTGCAGCCAAATGTCGAAGACGAGTGGGGAAAATCGAATTTCCGTACATCGGAGCCTGAGGCGGAAGTGCCTTAAGGTCGAACCCTTGTCCCCACGTTGCTCATAATTACCAGAAGTTCCGTCTACGGAAGAGAAACTATAAATAGCTGTCCTTTTCTGAACTCAGTAAACAAGCTTTAATTTTTATTATTGCTGAAGAAACTACTAAAAAGCAACAATAAGGATAAGGAAGTGGTGTAAATAATGTAATATTAACTTGAAGATGGTAACAAGGCATTCACTTTTGTCGACACCCGTAAAGATGGGATTGTTTCTATCGATGAAACCGACCAATGTAATTGTTTTTGAAGGCAACGGAGTTCAACTAACGGGAACAGTTTGAAAGTTAGAAAAAAACTTCGTCCTGGAATAAGTAACACGTTATTACGGAACAGACAACTAATCATTCGACTTCCATAATTGTAAATTTGATAAAAGTTTCTCTTATTTCTTGAAATATTGACTAAGATTCAATAAAATTATATTTAAAGCCATGATCTCTAATAGAATAATCGATTTCACGCTTCACTGCATTCCATTAACTTATTGAAGGGAATAAATTTAAATAAACATGATTAAAACACTTTTCAATACTCCAAACATTTGTAAATTTGTACACTTTTTACATATTGTATATTCTAGAAAATTCTAAACAGTTATATAATGACGTGATTTTTTAATTTACTCGGCGTGAAACTTCAGTATTTGTAATTACTATATATGTCGAAGTTCTAATATCTCGTTAATGATGTTCCGCGGACTGATATTAAAAAAAATCTGTTAAACGATGCGGGGTATGATTTTTATAAGCCCAAAATGTAAAAAGCATTCACTACTGTCATAGTGTTTTAAAAGTTTTTAAATTGTGTATGCGAAAAGTATATTTTCTTAAATATTATTAACTCCAATATTTTTAAATCCGTCGAAAAGCATTGCCATATTAGTGAGACATATGAAAATAAAATAATAAAATATATTTACATCATTCGACGATATAATTCACCAGAATAATCTTCATAAAAGTCCCATTGAGAGTGTGAACAGATTTTCCATGAATAGAAGTCTTCTTGCAAGTTATTTTTTGTAAGTGTGTTTAGTACCTTTTTTTAAAGAGTAACGGGCTGCATGAGGACAATACACGTGGTGGCAACTCCCCTTTAATAGCATAGGAAGGGACTTGAAAGCTTATCAAGGGATAAGTAGGGCCACTGGGCTATTGTTTAAGGATCCTACCCGGCATTAGCCTAAAAGTGATGCAAGGACAATCCCTATAAAATCTGCATCAGGTACGTTGGGCGCTTGGTACTTGCAGTAGGGACGCAGCATTCCCTTCTTCGTGCGTCGACCAGTTTTGGAGGCAGCTGGCCGACTATTCCAATGAAAACAGTTAACAATTCTTACCGTTTTCCCAAGATCTTAGACCGCGGGACATACACCTCTCAAAGCAGGTCGAGGTGTGTGGGCTTGCGGGAATCTTAGTTCAAAAGCAGAGAGAGAAGAAGGCACTTCGAAGGTAGCCCCGACCGACTCTCCAGAAACGTTCTGCCTGAGAGAGTTAAGAGCAGCTCCAAAAGGTTCATGATGTTTAGTACCACCAGTCATTCCGCTTAAATGACCTTAATTTTACAGAATTTATGCAACACCCAGTCAGTCAGAAAATATTTATTTAATTTTTTTTATTTTCATACTTTAAAACAAATCAGAACGCTTCATTACTTATTTTGAGACTTCTTCAGGTTTCCCTTAATTTTGCCAAATCTTCCTTTGGGTAGATTGGAAACCTCGGGGTATAGAAAATAGTCACACAGTGCGAAATAGTGTTGATATAGCACATGGGCATACATTATAATTTTTATTTATTTTTTATTTACAATTTATAGTCGCATTAACCTGTTGGTTAGTGACTTACATCTGTTAAGTACTACAAACTATCATTTTGTTTTAATCACAAAGTCCTGAATGCCAAACTCAGTCGCGGCTCAAACTGCAGTAATCTGTCCTATGTTTATTTTGTGGAAAGAAAACCTCTGAAACATCTCGTACGATAGCCTCAAAATATTTTAGATCTTCCAGTATCGTATTACGAACGTCAACGATATGTTGCGGTTTCATACCGGTTGACGGCCGTGATGACTGGGGATCATCATCAACCGATAAACGTCCATGTTTTTAAAGTTTAAACCGGTGACTCCAAATGCTTGCCTCCAACATTTTATGTATTCCTGCAACTGTTTTCTCAACCTTGATTCAAAAATTTATACGGACAAGTCGCTTTCTGCTGTCCACCGTAGACACGCGTCACACAATGATGGAAACATGTTGGGGGAAAAAAAGACCGTCACAAACTGGTTCACGAAAAAGTGTCATATGGTTGCGTTTATCATACTATACAATATCGGTTACTTCTCTTCTATTCATGAAACTTTTGGATAGCACCTTATAAGGAAATCGTGTTCTGGACAAAATTTAGGGCCATTGGTAATATAATCCTGGGGTGTCAACTATTAAAGTTTTGGGTGACTAATAATGATAAAAAATATTTGGTTTCAGGTACTAGGAAAAACGAAAACATATCACTATCTCAGATTTGCAATACACTCAAAAGACAATGGGATATCCGATGATAGGTTTTTCAAATACCTCAATATCATTGAAAATATACTTCAAAATTAGTTTTGGGGACAAATGTCCCGCAATATTTCCAAGAACAATGACTGTTTCCCGTTCTGTTTCCTCGTCTATTCCTCAACTAGAGGTTCCACCGTAGAACGTCATTCGACCAACCACCTTCAAGTGGCGTGTTATGGTCCGTACTCTTTTCACCTCTCTTCTATGGATTTTTTTAAGGTGATAGAAATTATCCATTTACGTACATATTTCAATCTGTCACACATTCAAAACTTTTCAGACGGCCAAAGGTATCGTTATAGAAGTGTTCCCAAGGTTTCGTAACAGTGAGATAAACAAATTGTAGCGCGGAAATAAACAATAAAATAAATAATATATATGCCGTTGAAAATTCTAATTTCCTTTACCTTTGGCGTCACCTGCAGACTAACAAATCTTACGCAGGAAATTTATTCAAATTCACATACAAAACTTAATGAAAAAATATTTAATGAACAAGAAAGATAGCCTATACAGACAAAAAAAGGGTAATATAAATACCACACAACGTTTCTGGGATCCTTGTCTCTTTCGTCAGGTGCTAGAGCTCAAAAGCTTTTGAGTGTTGTCAACTGACAAGCGCAGTTGTGTTTCTCTAGGCTCTTCTTAGCACCTTACGAAAGGAACAAGGATTCCAGAAACGTTGTGTGGTATTTATATTACCCTTTTTGTCTGAATTGGCTATCTTTCTTATTCATTATTTTCAAACAGACATAATTTTATTTTATTTTAACATTTGACGCCTAGCATTTAATAGCGGCTTCTATTTCATTTTATGTTTATATTATGTCTTCTCTCAATTATGTTTTGCTTACTTTCGGCTTTAATATTAATTCTAGCTTTAAAACTTGGTTCAAACTCTCGAACAATTTTTTTCATTTTAATTCTGATTTTGTATTTGTATTTATTTTTAAATTGTTCGCAAATATATGCATAAAATTCCGAATAATAATGAATGAACCGAGACAGTGTTGTTAAATATTTTCGTTATTGCGTATCAAAACTCAATATCCGAGTTTAAGTGAAAACATTTATTATTTTTAGAAAATAAATAGCGAATCGGTTAAGTCAAGAATTTTAATTTTTTATCATCATAATTTTTAAGTCATTATTTAGTAAATATATGAAACACAACGTTGATACAATGCAGAACGATCATTTTATTTCTGTTTATAAATTTATCGGTCGGTGATAAATCAGGTGCTAAGAAGAGTCTAGAGAAACACAACTGCACAAGTTAGTTGACAACACTCAAAAGCCAATTGGCTATCTTTCTTGTTCATTATTTTCTATCAGACGTAAATTTTTTCATTTTAAAAAATATTTTATTTAGGAAAAAAACAGAATTAAAACTTTCAGGCATATTCAGTAGTTCGCGCTCATACGTTATTGCTTCTGATTAATTGCCGACTACTCTGGAAGCAAACAGAACGCCTCTCATCAGGATAAACCGTGGTGGTTTTGGTTGCCAAATTCGCGTCGCGACACCCGGAAATAACCTCAGCGCTTACCAGATCCTGGAGCGGCGAAGACTGGACGACATGTGACCTCGGGCACTCCCAAAGCTGGACATCAAGTCTTCTTTCCATAAGGTGTATCCTCTCAAAGCCAGACACCAATGCTTCACCGAGAAGTCTTTCTCTTCGACTCCTGGTTGTGATATGTTCCGATTGGTCATTTGAATCACGTGACAGGACACCCTTTTCGTGCCTCCCACGTACAGATTTGACAGTTACCCCTGGGAACGTGTTACTAAGTTAATTTCTGCCAGTCACGTCGCCACAGTGCACCTTACGGTCCTTTATTACGTTTGGCCTTGGCCCGTACAGTTGTCTTCGACCGAGCTCCCAAAATTTTCAATGAGGCTTCGGGACTTACCCCTAATCCGTAGAGTACTGTAAGGACTCGTCCGTTGTCTCCAGCTTCTGGCAATTACCTGGCCTCAGCTTTTCGTTATTTTTTTTAAAAAAATATGTACACAATTAATAAATAATGATTTTGGAAAAAAGTTGCACTATTGAATATGTACACTTGAATGTTTGCGTAGTAAATATAAAGGTGTTTCAAGGAGATTTCTGTAAGTGTGAATTGAATACAGTAGCAACTGTAAAGTATTTTCAGTTTTTCACAGTTAAACTATTTAACATACTTTGTTTTTGCATATAAGTTTCTTCTTCCATTATGTCACTACTGTCTTCCAGTAAGCTTTACATGAGTACAGTTTTATCAATTACGGTAGCTGACCCAAGTCCTGCGAATTCCCAGGATAAGGTGTTCATTACACTGCGTGGGTGTAATGGTCACGGTAGCGTGACGCATGCGTGTGTTTATTGAGGTCGTCTAAATACTAAATAATAATCCGCCAATACGAAACGACAATACACCGCGGTCTCTGTTTACCAACTGTAGCAAAACACACGTGCACTATCGATTCATAATAATTCGTCTCTACTCGCTGAAACATACGTTAGTTTCAATTGAAGCGTTTAACGTTCCATATAAAATAATATTATTTATTAATTTATATTGTAGAGTCTGATTCAGCAGTAATGGGCAGAATCTGAATTCAATAAATAATACAATTTTATGGGATCCAAATTCTGCTTGTTTTATTTAAAAGAATTCTTGAAACGTTGGCATCATTTTCAGTTCTCGAATGAAAGAAGACAGATGAATTAAAATATGAATATTAATAGAAAATATAATCTGCATGGAATTGGGTTGAACTTGAAGCTGAATCGTTGAATTATGTGAAAGTAATAAAAACGTAATTACACTGTTACAAAAATAAAGAAAAAAATTAATTTTATAAAATGAAAAATGATATGTCACAGTAATTTTTATACTAAACGACAGCAGATAACAAATTTCATAACTGAGGAAAAATTTTCGACTAAATTGTGACGAATACAAAATACTAATTATCGAATATTATTTAAAATTTAATTATATCGGTGATATTTGAGTAAAACATTTTAATTTACAATTATTAGATACTGAAAATATTTATCTAAAAGAAAACCTCAATTTAAAAAAATTCTCTAATATTTTGATAAATGCATTCAGAAACTTTTTTTATACTCCGAAGTTTGGATAAACGAAAATTTTTATTCTTAGATAACGTTAAAGGTAAAGGACGATGGTCATATTTTAATTATGCTAATTTATGTAATTCAGTTATTACAAGTATAAGTAGGATCTGAATTGAATAACATTTTCCTAACCAAGAAGAGGAAAATCTTGAATTCAGAAAACTCAAGTACGATCAAATTGGTATTAAAATTTTCGCCAACACATCTATAGATTTTGAAGTCACGTTGTTGTAAATTATAAGAAGAGCCAATTAATTAAATTTTAGGATATCGCCAAATCAATTCGGCGAAAGTTCTTGAACTTTATTTATTTATTTATAGTGAAGTGCGAAGAATTTAGGTTAGTTAGTGTAGATAAAATTTTGCATGTAATAAATTTTTTACTTATCAGAATGAAGCAGATTAGCTGGGATATTTTACCGACAATTGTGCATCAATGTAACAAATAATTAAACAATATTGTAAATAATAAATTTAATAACGATGTTTGAAATTTAAATTTAAATTCTGTAGTAACAAAATTATGTTAATATATTTCCTGTTCTCTGAAAGTTTCGAGGTAACATCTATATTTTCATTTCAGCCGTTGACATTTTATTTTTTTAAAAAAATTGTTCTCGTTTTTGTTGTTGTTCAGTTCTAATAAGAGAATTTATTATATAAGAAATTAATAAAATAATTAGTAAAATATGGATGGATAGAAAATTCGATACTGAACAGCTTTAACTAAAGGAAATTAAAGGAAAATGATGCCGGTCATTTCGCGAATTACTTCATCGCGGAAAAAAATTAATTAACCATTTTTTTTACATTTTTGCCCCAATAACGTGGCGCTACCATGTTATATTTATGATGATCTTTTAAAAACCTGGTATTGAAGGTTCTTGTTTCATTTCGTATGAAATGTCGCAGAAAAATCGGAAGCGACTAATAATCCGCAATCGGTAAATTTATTAAAACCAGTGAGCAGGAACAAACACAAAAAAAATTAATTTTGATAAATAGAAACTAAGTTAAGTCCTGAAAATTTGGTTAAATATAACCCTTAACAAAAGTTTAATTTTAAAATAAACTTAGTATTTCCCACTGTTTTTTTTTGTGTAAGTACAAAATTATTATTTGTGAAACTTAAGTTAAAATTCTACTGAAACACTTTCGGATTACAATAAATTATATAATGGTCATTTGACAAAAAATATAGGTAACATTGTCGATATTCTGTTAATTAATTTTCTATTGCGCAGGTTGTATAATTTAATTATCATAACTGTTGTTGGATTCGATATCTATTTTTTGCCGAAATTTGGTGTAGAGACAAACGAATTTTAAGAAAATATTCGTAGTGAATTAGAAACAGGGGAAACTTTCATGGTATATGTAAGGCTAACGTTCGCTGATGAATAATAATAATAATGATGAAATTTTATGGGCATTATATAATAAAGTTTTTCAAGCCAGAAATAACTTGATGATGGCAGTGTTTACCGTCGAAACGTTGGTGCAATGATAAGCTCATCCAATTAGTCGCTTGAAAGCATCTCATTCATCACTTAAGCTGGTAAAGCCTTCGCTCTTTAATATTAACGGATATCCTCAAGTTTCGTTGAAGATGGAGCTATTAATTTATACGGACTTACGTATTCCAGAAAATATATGTGTATATAGGTATATCCTTCAGTGAAGGGGTATAGTAGGTAATTTATGGGTAATAGTGGAAAAAGGTATCAGTTCATATTACTGAGTTCCTGTTCGAAAATATTGATTCAATATCAAATTTTGAACTGATCGATGCCATAAAAATTTCTAATATATATTGATATTGGAGGACGTCTTTTTCTTTATTCCGTGGTTGGAAAATAATATTGTGATCAAAACCGGACCTCGTGTATTTAGGGGGTGTAACTCACCTTGCGCTCCTTTGCGAGGCGGGCCCAGGTCTCGAGGCCCTTGTGAGTTATCCAGCAGCCGGCGGGTCCCAAACCACTCATGGCTCCATGCTCTCCAGTACTACGCCTGGATTCAACAGGTAGGGCAGGGCGTTCCAGAGCTCGACCGATCCCCCCTCCCCCCCCCCCCCTCGGGGCGTCCGGGCGAGTCCACGCCACCAGATCGCGAGGGGAAGCCGACGCCGACGTCGACGTCGCTGTGGTTACATATCGCTATCGAATACCGATACCCGAATGGTATCCTGTTTACCACGGCGCCGAATAAAATGTAACCCCGGGATCCGACCGCAAGTGTTTCGGGCCGACGCAATTCGGGAGGACCACGCCTTACGCCCCGGCGGCTGCGTATTGATAGGGGCAAGTGTACGCCCGCGACGCCTAACCGAAATACTAAACACGTAACAGGCAGACGCAGACACTTCAGTAAATATTTTTGTTCAATCTGCTATTAGTTACCGTCGCGAACGGACGAATTTACTTTGTGTACGGAATATTCCCGTATCGTTTCCGGGAAACGTTCCACAACGAAAGGACAAATAATAAATCCAAAAATTATTGATAATTTTTTTTTCGAGTTTTTCCATAGTCCGCTAAAGAAGAAATGAATATGGAGGGAATAAGCGAATATTGAGACATCAGTTGCAGTAGTAAAAATACGTTTGATTGAATTTTAGTTTTAATTAGTCAATATTGATTGACTGATATTTTATAACACACAATCTAAGAATATCAAATAACATTCTAAATTAACTTTATAAAATCTTACTGTTCAGTATTACTATTAAATTTAGGAAATCACTCTCAGAGTTTTGTGGCAACTAGTGGGTTATTACACGCGTTTTCCAATGTTTACATTTACGCTACCCGTCGTAGTGACTTCACTGGAAATTTTGCAGGCGAATTTCATAGAATTCTCAAAGCGTCTCTCTCTCTCTTCTATTGAAGAGGGTGGAAGGAACAAGAGATGGTTAATCTGTACTTCTCCATGCAAGACTTACAACTAATTTTACTAACTAACTCCATTGAATTACAGCCATTCTAAACTGTTCGAGGCACGGAGAAGGGAATGCTGCGTCCCCACAGCAAATCCCTGTCCCGCCATCGGGAGGGGCATGGGACAAGTTCCCAATGCCCAACCTACCTAATGCAGGTTTTCTAGGGTTTGTCATGCATCACTTTAGGTGAATGCCGGGTAGGATCCTTAAACTATAGCCCGGCGGTCCTATTTAACCCTTGGATACCTTCTACTACCCTTCCGCATTCCCCGTTTCAAATTCCTTTCGATGCTATTAAAGGGGAGTTGCCATGTAGTCTGTTACTAAAAAAAAATTCCAGTCTACGCTCTAATTTCTAGCTTCATCAGTTTATTTGCCGACTGTTTAATTTTTGATATCTTATCGGACTTTCCCTGACTGCTTAATTATTACTAAGTTTTTCAGTCTCAGTGTTTGTCGTTTTCAACTAACTTTTTTTCTATTTATTCTCGATTCCAATCTCCCATTGGTCGTTTAATGTTAACTGGAACTCATTTTTTCTCTAACTTCCATCGCCAAGAGTTTCTAACCGTCTCTAACCCTATCCGTACCCTGAATTAAAGATGTTTCGAAAATTCTTTTGCACCTCTCACCTCTTAATTCACATTAGTAGTGACCCGGCAAAGTTTTCCTTATTTGGAACTTGTTCACACAAATCGACATCAGCTGCCGAGTTCAGTGCCCATTTTTCAGAAATAAATAACAGGTCCGTCCGGCAAAATGTTTTCTTACTCTATTCACCAACAACTTGGGTTATGTATTGGTATATTACAAGGTATTATTATTTTGGTTATAACCTTAATAAAGATATAGCATCTGAGTTGCTAGTAAATGATGCAGAGCTTTACATTTCGTAAACTGAGTTCTAAAGGAAATGATCAGTACGAATAATTCAACACGCTTATAGGGTTAGTAATTTTCAAGCCAGAAATAAGATCGATGACAATATTTTTCATGAATATAAACAATTAATTGAAGATCGTTGGTTTTCCCGAAGAATATGTCAAATGAACAATTCTTGGGCTTTCACCCGGGTCATAGTAGGATTGAGCCATGATGTTTCGATGGATAACTCACCAATCCTTATCAAGTGAATGCCTCGCCAGTGTTCATGCTTCATATATATCAGTATAAAAAATAACATAAGAAGCTTGAACACTGGCGAGGAATTCACTTGATGAAGACGGTTGGATTTTCCATTGAAACGTCGTCGCTCGATCCTACTATGACGCGGGTGGAACACCAAGAATTGCTAATTCATAAAAAATTAAATTAGCGATTTATAAACTGCGACATCTTATAAAAATACTGACCAGGAATAATTTAACCAGTAGTCAATTTATATATAAAAAGCCTTAGCTTACAAAGTTCGATAGAAAGTTCAAGAGAACGATGTGGTGAAAATTTCAAATAGAACGGCAATAATTTGTAATCGGTCACTTGCATATGTGCTGGTGACTTATCCACAGAATAGAAACCGTTCAAGAACAATTTAATGTTTAGTGTGTCACATTGTGTATATGATTAATTAAGGCATAAGAAAAAATATTGCAGTGGAGTGGTATTTACTGAACTGCACCTAAAGGCTGCCACGTGGAGATGTAATCTATCGATTTTACAAGCTCGTAGGCAACTGAAGATGGTAACGCAGACAATTGAACTTGTTTCTTGACACGCTGCTTTGGAGATTGTCCCGATGAAGGTCGGAAAGCAAGTTGTGGTTAGCAGTTGGTAGTTGTAATCAAAACAAGAGTTGATGTCGCGTGCAATGCGACGTTATCTGTTTGTATGAAAGTTGGGACTCGAGCGTGCAACAGTAGGACGTTGACAGATTAATATTCTGCCCGAACTTTGGTAGATGCTGCAGCATAATATATCACCCCAAGAATATGATGCTCGTCCTCTTGGGTTAATTTACCATCGTATGAAGCATTTTACTGGACTTAGGTTTTCTTTATGATTTTTTTTATTCAGATCTATTATCGTTTTCAAAATCTGTACGCATAGATAAAACCTTGAGAATAGAAATGTATTAAATTTTCAATTGTTTTCAGTTATAGTGACAGTTTATACTCGTAATTTTTTTTATTAAAGCGTGACCAATTTAAAAACATTTTTCCTCTCCGTTTTTGAACTAAGGTTCCCACAAACCGAGGCATCTCGGCCTGTTTTGAGAGGTGAATGTTCCGGGGTCACAGACCTTGGTAAGAATTGTTCTCTGTTCCCATTGGAACAGTCGGCCAGCTGCCCCCTAAACTGGTCGAGGTACGGAGAAGGGAATGCTGCGACCCCACAGCAAACTCTTCTCCCGCTATCGGAAGGGCGTGGGACAAGTACCCAATGCCCGACCTACCCGATGCAGGTTTTTCTAGGGTTTTCCCTGCATTACATTTAGGCGAATACCGGGTAGGATCCTTAAACTATAGCCCGGGGGCCCTAGTTAACCCTTGGCTACCTTCCTCTACCCTTCCGCATCCCTCCTTTCAGATCCCTTCCTATTCTATTAAAGGGGAGTTGCCACCACGTGGATTACCCTCATGTAGCCTGTTACCCTAAAAATAAATAATAATAATAAAAACGATTTATGTGTTATTTTATAGTCATGAACTGCCACTCAAAGGACTTCTAAAATACCGCACAATTAAAATTTTATCCATATAAGACGGACGTTTAAAGAACACTTACAAAAAAGTCTGGGGTATTTGGCACCAATCAAAACAATAAGAACTTTACTGTAGTTAATTAACAAATGGAATAATTGTTACACAGTATTAGGTTACGAAATTTATGCCTGTTCTGCTTTTGAATACAGTTTGATCGATTCGAATTTTTACTAGACAATCATAATAGCCACGAGAAGCAGTCTTGTTCTGACTTGAGGAAGGAGGATTAGGCCCTGGAAAATTTGACTTCACTTTACGTCACTCACTCTCAATTTAAGGTTAGTGAGCAGCTCCGATTTCTCTTCCTTGGCTACACACAAATTTGTATGTGTATTTTGTAGAGATTACAATGCGTAATGAAATGTTTTATTTAAATCGTTTATTTAATTATTGGCGGCGCATTTTTGAGGCCGAGCATTTCGAAGAACAGCATTGTTTGGCGCAAGAATGCAGAGGTTATAATGGTTGCTATGGATTATTGTCTAGAAGCGTACGCATTTTTTTTGGCGGACAACATTCAGTGTGTGTTTGGAGGGCCTGACGAGAGGAGTCAGAAAGACGGTCATCAGTCATGTCATGTCATGTCATGGAGCAGTGTGTTGTGGCGAACCGGCCAATGGTGGCCGAATTCAGCGAAGTATACGTTGAGTATATCAGGTTATGTACTAAAGCGATTTTACACAGCAAAACCAAGTGTGATTATACGTACGACAGTAAAGTAGAAAGACGCCGAAAGTGTTGTAAAGTGTTACGACGAAGTGTGAAAAGTATAAAATCAGTGCTGTGGCCTGTCAATAAAAATATTGTTCTATAAAAATTAAAATAATCACGAGTGCACAAACGGGTACCTGAAATCTCTAAATAAAAGGGTATGTAAAAAAACTTTCTTTTGTAAACCTTTATACAAATATAAATTTACCGTCAGATTTCTATAGTTTTTGTTGCTGTTAAACTCTTTGTATGAAATTTTGTTATTCTTATTTTTCTTCCGTAACTTTTGTGAAAATATAAAATCGCTGTCTTTATTAGCGGCCCTATAAGCGACCTTGAAATTTAGATTCTCATGCAATCTGAGGCAATTACTTAAAAACATAAAATGTAAAGAATTCAACGTAAATCAAAATTGTAAATTAAATAACTTTTTTTGTTAAATTTGGTTTAATTTTAACATAAAATCCTGTAAACTTTCTTCATTTGTTTCCTTTTATATTTTTAATATTGCATAATTTGATTGTCCTAACGTGTTGGCATATATTGGTTTACTTTAATAAGTGCATATACATAATTTTGGCTCTCCAACGTGGAGCTTGTTTATTTAATATTTTATTGAATACCATAATATACATTTTTTTCTAGTAATTTATAACATCAATCTAAATTTTCTAAACGTTACAACGCTAAAGTCTCATTAAAAATGATTAAATACCGATAGCAGGATTTGGCCATTATACTATACACACTATATATTTCCAATTTCCAGAATTGAATTTATTGTGATTAAAAAATGGAACTGCAAAGGTGTTTCAAGACAATTATTATTTCGTAGTTTGTATTGATTTTCTTTTAATTTGATAAATTCTGGATTAACATCGACGTTAAGAGAAAAATAAACTAACCTTTTTTCTTATGAATTACGCAGGCAGGAGTCGAACCCTACATTGCGTCAGCGATAATTTCGGGGCAATGATTGGTTCGTTTCTGGAAGAAACCAAAGAAGAGTCCACGTACCCTTGAACTGTCCGGACTAATTTAGCTGGTTCGTCCCCTTGACAATTCATCACAGTCTGCTTCTTTGTCTGTTGAGCACAATGCGAAGCCTCTCTGTACCTAACTTTGATGCATTACGCACACGCCGGATAGAAACACTTCAGCTGTAAAATTCAGTCGAAGCATTGTCGCTTTCTGGACGAAATACGGGCACTGAGTGACTTTTTAGAATTGTTTCAGGCGTTCATAATGAGAGATTTTAGGGCCCCGGCGCTTTTTTCGTTGCTTTTATCTTTAAAATGAACGACGTTATTAAATTCGGAAAATATGAAGAAAAGAGATCTTACTTTTATTGATTTAAAAATCTTCAAGTCTGGCTTGGCAATCTCTAATTCCCAAAATTAAAACTTAGTATAGTATCATTTACAATTCAATACAATTCGAACAAACTTATCTAAAACTTTCCTATAGATTACTTTAAGTAAAAAAAAATATTTTGAAGGTGTGATTTCTATTACTCAAATCTATACTTTTAATTTTTTATACATGCCTCCCATTGAATACAAATCAGGAATATATATCAGTTATTTAACCAAAAACAGTAACTGATGATACCAGTAGAGAATTTTAACGATATTAGCAAACCCACACCTTAAAGATTACAAATTAAGTAGACGAACATAAAAAGACTTGTATGATATATATTGGAAAATGTAATGAGTAATTATGTATTTTTGAGAAAATTACGTCGAACAGTATTAACATCATCGGCTAAAGAATTATACGTTCAGAAATTTATACCTTGCTTCATTCGTTCTACAAGAAGAAACGTATTTTGGATAATATAAATTTTTAACCCATTTGTTGTTCCCTTGATGCAACCTGGTATGCGTTTTATTACTACATTTAAGTCTTAATTTTAGTGTTGTAAAGTATCAATTATTTTATACTTTGCCTAACTTATTCTAATAAGCATCGTCATATGTTGATGATATTATTCTGTAATTTAAATCAATCTTACATTAATTGTAAGATAAATAAATAAAATGCCCGATAAGTAAGAACAACTTTAATACAAAATAACCCTTCAATGGAAAAAACTAAAAAATATGTTTCGTCTCAAATTTGGGAATTTATCACGTCAACAAACGAGACATTAACTAATTTTTGTGATGAAACTTTCTTTTGAATGATGTTGAATTTTTCTATTCTAAATTTTGAATGAAATATATTTTAACATATATTGATAAAAATTGTTACATTAAAGTATATAAAATAAATAAGAAATAAAACTTTGATTTTATGAAGTGCCAAGATTTTCAATTTGTAGGTTCCAAAAATATTTAATCTGATAGAAAAGAAAATTGCAATTAAATTTTTAATAAAATTTGAAGTCACTTACAAGCCTTTTATAACATCAAATGATATATAACAAATGATTATATGAGAAGCAGTTACATTTACGTTGAATTTAACCCGTACGAAGAAAAACAAATTATGTAACTGATTACAATGGAATCATAATATTTATATGTGTTAGACTCTCTTTAAGTACAATTTTAATTCATCATTACTTGTTCTGATTATTGGACATTATATATTTTATATTTTTATTATGCGTTAGATAAAATATTAATTAATAGATAATAATAACAAGAGGCTACATGAGGGTTGCTGTTCTGAAAAGCTCTTCCTTTTAATAGCATAGGAAAGTGGAGATGCGGAAGGGGTAACTAGGGCCCCTGGACTTAATGAAAGCCTCATTGCTGTAAATCTATATGCGGAACCTCAAACGAACAGCATGCGAATAACAAAAATATTACATACTAGCGAGTGTGTAAAGAAGAATTAGATTAATTGGACTAAGTGAAATGGTTTTATTAGGTACCATACGAAGCACGAAAATATATATGTTTCTGTTCTACCTCTAAATATAATGAAATTAATTAGGTTTTGAAAAAAGTAATTCACTCTAATAATCACGAAGATTATTGAAACACTTGTCGGTGTTCGAGGGTGTGGCTGCCTGAGCCGAGTTATTTCAGACGCCCGTGATAATACGACTTTGTTTTCGTATGTATTTGCCAGTAGCAAGGAAACTAAAGTTCGAGGAAGCCATTTTATTACCGTAAACAAAGCCGTTTTTCAACTCAACGTCCGTTTATATTACGCGTATCTTCTCTTCTTGCCCCTTAGGGAAGACTTACGGAGACGTGCATCATTCCGAGTTGTAAACCAGCTGTTTGTAATTTTAGTATAAATTTCTTTTAATTTGTGATGATTCATTTTAGGCTTATGAAATTCAGATTGTAACATCAAAGAAAATATTTGCTAGAAAAACAAAGAATTCTACATTTCTTGGCTAGTAACAATTAATTTGTTATTATATCATTGATAACGAATTATTTCGCATGCGGTTGATAATTTAAAGGCCTTCACTTATATGATAAGAAGATTATTTATTATTTGCTAATGTCAATATTTTTGTATTTAAGAAAAATAGTTCCATAATTATACTTTATCATCAAGTTTTGTAGTCGACTGCTAATGTTAATTATTTTATATTTAAGAAAATAGTTTCATAATTCTATTTTATCATCACGTTTTTTAGTCGAATTCTGGATCATTCTTTATCAATATCGTACTATGTTTCCTTCACAAGTTCGTATCCCAGTACTAAAATGTTTGCAGCTGAATTTTGTAACAACTTACCTCTAATAATTACATTAGACAACTATATAAAACAATAATCTGCGGAATATTGTACTCTTAAATTAATATGAAGATCACGTTACACATAATAGTAAAATCATATTGTAAGAGCTGAGTTATTCGTTCTGAATGAAGAGATCATTCTGATCACTGTGTAACTGGACTATTTACGTATTGGTAAACTATTGGAAAATGAATTGTAAAATTGTTTAAAATAAAAATTATTCAAAAAAATTAAATGTGGGGACGGATTACGAAATGACTGGCTGGTTACCAGTTCTTCGAAACGGTGTTTTATAAGACGATAAAGTCAGCCGGTGTCACTGAGACTTAAGTATCAACTTCTCCATAATGTCGGTACTATGGACAATATTATATATTGTAATAATTGGTAATTAAGGCATTGTTCTATTTGAAAAGATGAATTGTAGAGGACACATTATTGATAGCGGTAGCGGATGCCACAACAAACCGACAATGAAGGGAGAGGATTGTTGAGCAGTTGAGAGGTTTTACGCGCTCAAAATTGACGAGACGAACGAACAGTCGGGTAGTAAGCAGCAAGGAGAACAGACCAAAATTCTAATTCATGAAAATTTGAACAAGACAGTCTGGCAGTGAACAGCGAGGAGAACAGACTAAAAAGGCTAATTTAAGGAACGAGAGAATGTGTTCCAGTAATAAGTACGCTGTTACATCAAATTGCAGAAAGTAAAATCAATCTTCAGTCAACAGACAAAACCAGTGAGTTGCATTTTCAACATTACTCACGAGATCTACAAATCCAGTTTGCAGTAAATCATCGAGAAGCAACCAATCCATTTTAAACTAACCGACAGACTATGCTAATTAGAGTCTGTGAGTAATTAGAATCTGTGAAAACCCCAAAATTGTGCACGAAAAGTTAAAAATGAGTCCTGGGCTGCCGTAAGTAGAAAGAAAACTTTAAAATTATTGTAAACCGTTTTTAAAAGACAATCGTCAGATCGTTTTTTTAATTATTCATATCATTCTTTAATGATTGATAAAATGAGTTATTTAATTATTCAGATCATTCTTTAAATTATTGATAAAATGAAATTGTTGAAACTCAATCTTTTAGTATAATTTTCTTCATTAACAAATTCCGTCTATGTTTAGACGCATCGATTTGCTTATAAAATAAAAGTAAAATTTGGTGTTCTTTGATTGTATAAATTCTGCCATTATCAAACCCAGTTCAAGACCCTGAGATCCCAATTATATTTGTATATTTTATTGCTTTAAATTTGGCATAATAAATTTTGTTTGTTGTATAAAGTTAATAGTTTTTCATTTAAAAAGAACACATTTATGTTAAATATTACAATATATATATATATATATATATATATATATATATATATTTGTTGATAAATTACTGTAAAATGTGTGGCCCATAAATTATTCGCTTGGCTTTCGGTGTTTGTCCTGAAAAACGTCGAGAACGAAAGGGTTGAACGCATGTGGCCATTTTACTGTATTTTGTTATTTAAATATTTCAAATTAATTTAGATGAATGTGAATGACATAGCATTTACAGTTTCATTAAGCTGTTTTGCTTTCCTAGTTTTTTTTTACTGCTGAGGTTCGTACAAACCTTTTCTAAGGCGCTGGCCTGTATGAAAATTGTTCTAATATAAACACATTCTATTATACAGTATGTATAATAATTTTCCTAATTATTTGTTTTTCTGAAATTCTTTATCCAGTGAGACAATTTGTTTTCCTCGTTGTCATTAGAGGAGTGAATGCTTATATTTCGGGCTAATTTGTAACTGAATCTTGTGTATAATATTTTGTTTAATATTGACAATGACGAGAAGCTATACAAACCAAAATAGAACGATACTTTCGCAATCCTTCATTATTAGTACGAAATGTAACGCGCACATCTGCAGAAGTCGAAGTTATTTCGACGTTAGCCGAAGGTGACCGAAGTTGTGTTCTGTGGCCTGGTAATTTACTACTGTTAATCCAAGCTTATTCTCAACAGGGAAAAAAAATTAAAGAATAGTAATAAGCGTGGCATAACACTGAAAATGTATCTATTCATAGATACCACAGTTATGGAATTTAGTGCTGTTTGACACTTGGAAAAGGGATAAAAACTCGTTCCGGCCCAAGAGAAATAATATATATATATATGATTTTATGATTACTAGGTAGACAGCTGAGAATATAAGAAATATTAAATAATTGGACAATTTTCTGGATGAGAAAATATACAATGGACAATGACAGTTGCGGATTGGAAGCCACCAACCAAATTTGAAATATAAGACAATATCAATAAGACGAATGACAGGAGTAATTGGATGAAAATCAAGTAACCTCCGCTCCTGCGGAGTAATCGGCAAGTTGAATGTCATAATTAAACTCAGCGACACCCACAACTCCGGATATGACTCAAATAGTGGTTGTTTTTGCGTTATTTTTATGTAACGTCTCAGGTCCCCCACCCCTATGTGTGCTCCCATCCCATTCCGAAAGGAACAGAAACAACTATCAATCAAAGTATCAAGAAAAGTACGTATCCGACACGAATATAGGCCGTTTAAGAATGTTTATTTCCGGACCTAAAGGAATACGTGAACGAAATTTGTTCAAATTGGCTCCACTAGATTGGTATGCGGAATATACACTGACACAAATCCACAAACACGTAGTCAATTTAATTTATTAGCTGTATTAATAACTACTACTAACTTCGCTCAACTGTCTCTGTTTAAAGGAAAATAGTTTCTTCGTAACAAATCAACCATATTTTACGTATGTGAGACATGTGAATCAAATAAAATTTCTTTAATTTGGATCTAACGTTTCTTCTGCGGTATTAACGCGTCAGAACTAAGGATGTAAATGTGCCTGTGCTAAATTAAGTAACAATATTTTTAAGAAAAAAAACCCCAGGAAGTGTAACACTTGATTCTTCGTATTTTGAATTTAGAGAATTTATTTCTGGGGTAGTTAATACTTTTCTTCGTCTTAGGCTTATGTTCAGTGTTAACAAAAGCAATTAATTAAACGATTAATGCTATCATCATTTTGGTGATGTTCAGTGTGGTAGTTTTCTCTCTTGATGTTTTAAGAAATTCAGTTACTCCGTAGTGTTGGGAATGTGTTCCATTAGACATTATTTTAGGATTCAGTGGAAGGGCTTCGTAATATTTTGGAACCAGGTAACGTCTTGTAGATTTACGAAAAGCCAAAGTTTCCATTTGTAATGCCAGCTACGATAAAACGCTTCGTTGAGCGAGTCTATTATTTCAAGGACGTTAGATTGCACTCGGCGAATAAAAGGAACGTAATGAGATTGCGCGTTAAAAGGCGGGAGAGGGAAGATAGTGTTGTTTCCTGCGCCGAGGAAATGAGGGATTGTAGAGTTTGGAGTCAGCTGACAGCTGTTGACTACCTGTGGAGCAACATCAGCTGGGCAAGGGCTGTATCGATCCGGAACACTGCGCAGGTGCCACCTCCCAAATTCTCAGAAACCACGCTGGAAGACACCCTCCTTCACTCAATCAATCACAGACTCTTGCTGTTTTTACGCAGAAATCGCATCTCAGAACTACACGTGTCGAAATACACGTCGGTAGTTTATCACGTTTGGCTGATTTCACATTGTTTCGTTGGCGAGTCTTTAATTTTTTTATTTTCATCCCGCTAGTTGAAGTATGTGTCACACGATGTTAGGAAATATGTCTTTATCGTAGACCCGCGCTAAAAAAGAAAATATCTTTTACAACCGGCGTATATAATAATTATTGATCGTAAAAGAAGATGAAACGGCTATTTCGTGCGACACGATCTCCTCCGACGACGGACAAGAGATATGAACGAAAAAATAACAATTTACCACCAGTCATCCAAAAAATCATTGACATTTTGTTGAAAGGACATGCATTTAACATTTATTAGCTTTACTTAATTAAGTTCTTATGTGAAACTAATTTAATTTTATAAATACACGTTTTATTCATCCCTGTGAGGAAAACATATTAGAATTAATTCACAGAATTTATAGAGAACCAATAGAAAATTTATCTATTAATTTTGTAACATAACTTTAATCTATTGTTGTGTTTCAAAGTCCGATCAACATATATTCCCGACATTATACATGTTTCTGCAAGTTACTGGCTCTAGATATGATAAAAAAAACGGCCTAAATCTTTTTCAGCAATACTATCATAAATGTGTACCACGTTTATACTTATTTAAGAGGAATTTAAATTTTATCTTAAAATGAATAGAGGAACTGGATTAAGGGAGATTTTTAATGTTGTGCTATTTGTTTAGTACTTTTGTTACTTCTTATTTTTATGTTAGCCACGTAAACGAAACTATTCAAATATGGGGTATAGAATTTGCATCATTATGTAAATATATACCATGTGTCTCTAATAAATGTGGTTTGCCACATTTTGAAGTCAAGATTCACCAATGTCACAGCTACCAATATTGCGCAAGGTGGGATATATTTACAAAATTCATATATTAATATTGTAATAATTTTAAAATATTAATAATAACCTTTGGTACAGTCTTCGATTTATTTTAAAAACTGCAGAAAGCTTTCGACATTATATTATAATCATTCTGTATATTGAAACACATGAGCACAAGAATTATGCATTAATTGAGGTAGTTTTACAGTTCTTAGGTATGCACAATTAAAGGTATGTAAAAACACTATAATTACAAAAATGTTCTCATATAATTCCTGTGCTCATGTGTTTCAGGATGATTATAATATAATGTCGATAGCTTTCTGAAATTTTTAAAATAAAGCGGATACAGTACAAACGATGTATTATTATATACAAAATTTCAAAATGCTGTAATGTTTGTACGTACGAACAAAAACGAGAATTTGGTATTTATCAACTGAATTAACTGATTTGAAAAATAGGAGAACAGAAAGTTGGAAGTTATTTAAGCAGAGCAGAAGAAACAATATAAAAATTGAAGGCAGTAATATATTTTGAGGTCTTTGTAAATTAAATTTTTCGCTCATTAATTGTGTGTATAGTTTTTATCATTTTGTGGAGAATGGGTATTTGACAAATTCGTTCGCCAGAAATGACTGTGGCGAAAACTGTGGCCTCGTTCGTATTGATTACCTTTCGAGTTACACAATTTGGCCATACACAATTATAACAGTTAATTTAAAACGGATGGACAGACAGAGAACATTTGTTTTATGTGCACAAATGTTACCTCTGAAATAATGCTATTACATAACCGTTATTTTCTCTGAAAGTGTGTTAATGGACACGATCCCTCGTTAGATCAGCATGAAATAATTTTTATTTTATGTATTACAAAATTTTAATTTCAAGACTATGGGAAATTGGACTATTGTTATTGTACAAATATTATCACAATGCATCATAAAATTATTTTACACTTATTTGAATTTCAAGCACAGTGCGTAATAACAGCATCTTGGTTTACATATATTTGAAACATTTCGTCTATAATATTTTCACCTTGGTAAGGAACATTTTTTTTCCTTTTCCCTGTGTATAAATTTCCATTATGGCACCTATAAAATCATTATTCTCGATCTCTAAAAATCATTAAATGACCAAGAAAAAACAATTTTATAAATTAATAAATAAAATTGGTTGTTTGTGTGTATGTAAGAATGTGTATGTTCCGCATACAAATTTTAATGCGTGGAGAAATTCTTCTAAATTTTGTACACACGTTCCTTTCGAATCTGAAACAAGAACTGTGGGCGTAAGACACGACTACCACCCCTAGGGAATGGGTGGACAGGTTTCAGAAATATTATTAAAAAAATAATTTGCGGTAGCGTAATTATTATTGGAATGTTCATTTCCAACAATATACTTATACCTATTAATATCATTAATACTAACAGCGATTAACTTATTGTGTTCTGTTACAACACATATGTTCAATTAGTACGCTCCTTTAAAAACATAAAAAAATAGTATACGAAGTCTGAATTAATTCTGTCCGTCAACAGTTTGCAGTATAACATTTTTAGAATGTTCTTATCCTCACGAAACGTAAAATCAGCTCGAATGATAGGCTTTTACAGTTAAATAATATTAGTATAATAGTATTACAGTTAATGTCTGTATGTTAATTTTTTTAACAAATTGACAGAGATTACAGACTATAACTACTGAAATATAATTCTGGTGTTTGATAAAGACCTGAACTTAGGTCGCATGTATAACTATAACTTAAATTTTAAAAATATTTTCAGTAATTCTAGTCTGTAATATAGGCCAATTTTTTTTTAATAAGTAAGTTCAAGTTTTTCGTAAATATGCTTCCATAGTGACAACATATTTCAAGTAGATTAACAATTTTCTGAACCACTTCTGCGTATTTCTCTTAAGAATAAACACATGTATACAAATTAATGCAAACAGTTTTAGACAAAAATTGACTCATAATGAAGAGGAAAAATATAATGAATACATTTTTCACGGTTAAGCACCAGGTATCAGATTTCTCGATGTTGACGCTTCTGCGGTCATTCTCTTCAAACAGTCTGAAGACAGCGGTAGAGAATGACCGCAGAAACGTCAACATGGAGAAATATGAACCTGGTGCTTAACCGTGAAAAAATTATTAATAATTTACACCGGGAAAGCTTACATTAATTAATGGAAAAATATACTTCAAAATTTAATATATTCGTACGTGAAATTATAGTCGCAGAATATTGGTCCACTACGATAAACATTCATCAACCTTTTATAAGTAGAACATTTCTGATCGGCTGCCTGCAGAAATTATACAGTTATTTTTTTTTCCAACATCTTTCAGCGTATTATGTAGTTCTTTAAGTGTTTACAATCTTTTGAAATTAAGCAGTTACTCCAGATAACATATTATTTTGAGAATTGATGTTTAGTGCAAGGTTTTGTGCCCTCGTAAAGTTTATAAGCACTATCCGGAATAAGCACTCTGTCATTATCAGATTAATAAGAATCTTATGATCGATCGTGATGAATTATAGGCGAAGTTTCGGAGCTTGTATCAAGTCTTGCCGAGAGCTTCATGAACGACTTATTATGTTAGTAATGAAAAATTTAATTATATACTTACAGAGCGAATTAGTAACTAACGTACAAATTTTTCTTGTTTGGAATTTCTTGATGAGAATAGATTAATCAATGTGTTAATGAGTAGAAGCATTATTTACATCGAAATAGCCCAGGAATTCGGCTCTTCTGTAATGAGAATGTAAAAGTTGGACAGAGAGAATGATTAAGAATTAAAATATTATATAGATTACGTTTCTATTGTTTATTAACCGAGAAATTCAAGTCGTCTGAACTATTATAAACCTCATCGTGGTTGAAGGTTGAACCATGAAATGTCGCCAGACTCAGAATCCACTAGGCAAGACGGAAACAGTACAAAAATGATCCTGGGCCCGCTCAAACAGCCGATATGGAACAGCGAGCAAGCAAGAATTGACAGTCGATAAGATGCAAAGAGTAATGCACGTTATTGATACTTGAAACTTACTGCAAACAGCCGGAATGTTTTCTTTAGCGGTGTGGTTGTTGAGGTCAGCATTTTAGGGAGAAAAATATGTAGTAATGATCTTGCCAGGATCACAAAGCGTGAGTGATGCGATTTGAAAATTTGTCCTTTTTTAATATTCAATTCGTATTAAGCCTGTTAATTTAACTTGCTCAGAATTGACCCGATTTAGTAGAATTTATTTGTTATTCCGGATTAAATATAAATAAAACACTTTTAAATTCTACGAATATTTATTAATGTTGTCGTAGAAACTTTCGGCTTCGTATGTCAAATTATTTAATTTTTTTTTAGTTGAAATTTTTAATTGAAATATAAAATGTATAGATACATTATTAATCTACATTAAAGCAGTTAATTTTAATAATATTTTTATTTAAAAAATATAATATTAAGAAAATAATATTTTAACAGAAAAAAATGTTAAGATATGTAATTGTCTTTATCTACACGCCCTTGATGTGTTAGACCTAATTAATCAGATATCTACGGGAATTTCTGATAGAAAAAAATCTGAAACACATTCGGAAATTTTTTTTTACGGATCTGATGGATCCAAATTTTTAAGGAACATTGGCAGAATAATGAAATGTGTAACTAATTCGGTAAACTCATGTTTAATTGCTGTCCGAAAGATTAAATTTTTCTAGCTTCTTAGACCACAAAATTGAATAAATGTTTCGTAGAAAAACAAAGTGTAAATTAATTGAAATCACTCGTGTTAAAGTAAAAGTATCCTATTATTAAAAGAATATTATTGAAACCAAGATACGTTTCCTGAGGTGTAATATTCATGTAAAATTTCTTAATATTCCACGTGGTTATAGTAGATCTTCTAATAAACGTTTTATTTCATTTCGTATTAAGCCAATATTTCCCGATTGCTCAATGAAAAGTTTTCTTGGACATTTATTTTTATAAAACAATATGATTTAAACTGCGTACTTTCAAGGGATATTGCCAAAGCGACTGTTTAGAGTTGTGAACCTTCAAATAAGAAAGCGTAAAAATTATTATTAATGCAATATTCTTGTTAAAAATAATACTGCCTCTTCATTTTCAATTATTAGATATACTAACTGTTTTATAAGCAAATTAATGTTGTTATTTCAGTTGTAATTAATGTCAAATGTATTACGATGTCTGGAGTTTTTTTATTGCATGAGATGTAGGTCAGTTATAAATTATAATTATATGGGATATGAGATATAGAATACTGGAGATACGAGTTATTCAAGAATTTTGTTCAACTTAAGTGAAAATTAAAACGTTTTAGTATAAAAAAGTGTCAAAAAAATTGTTTTAAAAAATTCCCGGTTCCCATAAAATGTTAACTATGGAAACAGAATCTGGATGAAGATGAAATAACGAACAATTGAAAATCATAGAAATATTACATAATCAGTCACTCATGGTTATACAATCTTAAGTCATTCAATATTGAAGCAATGCCAATGAGGCAACTTTTAAGAAATCGTATTGCCTAAGTTCTATATGAAAGTAAATTTGTTTCTGAATTCTGCTACAATCTATAGAACTTATTTTTTTCATAGTTCTATACTGGAATAATTACCACAATAAGTACAGAGATTTCGAAGATTTTTCGAGGACTAACGTCAGGTTTTTTTACCATTCTTTTTACCGGTGTCTTTTCCCTCCTTTCTTCTACATTTATGTCAATTTTTCAAATCGTTTCCTACTTTTCCTCGTTAGAAATTAATTTACGGCACCGCGACAATCAAACGCTTCGAAAAAAACGTACTTACTACGGTCTGAATAGATAATGAATGCAATTCCCTCAAATTTCGTTGAGATGGAGCAATTTGGAAAATTAAGAGAAAAGCTCTTTGAGGACTTTCATTTACCTCAGACATACTACAGTAATTGCCGCTAGGTGGGAGCACTGTACAGACTGACGCTCTCGGTTCAGCTCTTGGCCGCTAGATGCCACCTGCTGTATCGTAATGGAGTGATTTTAAAAAATTAAATTCAACGACTCTCGCAATCAAACACGAGATTTATGTATGTGTGTGACTGTAAAGTATTAACAATTAGGTATTTAACTACCCTCAAAAAGTTATGTGTATACTAAAATAAATTCTAATGCTTTCTAACCTGCTTTACGAGTTTCCGAAATATGCTATAGGCAATAAAGGCACGGATGTTTAATATTTTGTGGAGATATTTTATATAGATATGTTGAAGTCTGGATGGTTGTTGAACTGGTATTGTTTGTCTGTAAGTACATTAACAACTTTTTCCATGAACACATATATTTATGGGATTACTTTAGGGATTTCGTAAGAGTGCGTAATACTGTACTGGTTTAATCCGGTTAAATTAAATATAACGCAATTTAAATTAGTAGTGTTACATACAAATTATTTAAATATTTAAAATTTATTACGATTTTATTTAATAGCCCCGCATTTCGGTGAACCAAATTGTAACGAACAATTATTTAATATTAATTGATTATGCGACGGATTTGGCTAAACAGACGTCTTTGAAGATTAATAAACAATTAACGTTTATTATGCATTTTACAAACTAATCGTCAAAACATGATCAATGTATATGTTTGATATTATCTGCTGATTTGATGCGGACATTATACATTTTTACGGCTTAGCAAAACATGATACTTTCTCAAGGTATGTTGTGGGCAACCAATAATAATGTTTATTCAAGAAAAATTAAAATTTTAAATTACCTACAGGAACACAAGATCTGGCTGTAATTGTGAAAATGATGTACTATTTTTTAAATAATTAACATTTAACAAAGTCACTATTTTAGCAAACAATTTGCGGCTTGGATCCTACGAGGTCGAGCACCATCAAGCAGGATGTCCACAGGATGACCAGGGGATCCGTACGTTTGTCCGACAAACACTTGCCCGATGGACGTTTTTCCGACAACAATATCCCGATTGACGTTTTCCCGACAGGTCATTTTCCCGATGGATGACTTTCCCGAAAGGTGAGATTTTACGACGTAAAGCACAATATTAATATTGTAGAATACAAAAATGAGGCACTACAGGTAATAACTGGATGTATCAGAACTGAGGGAAAAGAAACGGCATTATGGCCTGGAAGAAGAACTGCCGTATTAAATAAGGGCCCTGGAGGCAACAAACGAATACATTAGCGAACAAGCATCCACACCAAGGCTCTAAATAGAGACTCTTCCACAGACCCGATACCTTTTCACACCAAGCTAAAAGACACTCCTAAAGAAAGAAAATATGGACTTCCCGGTAACAGACCATAATTATACCCTTCCCTTCCAGGACGGGATCAAATAACATGAAGAATACGTAGCTGGAGAACGTAATGGAGAAGTAAAAGTTACCTATAGTAATATACACGGATGTGTCAATAACCTGCGATGGAATTGTATACATTATAGTTTCAGACTAGTATGCAAGGACGGCAACCATAAATAGCAACGCATCTATAACTACGGCGGAAATATATGCCATATATATGGCAACAATACGATGCACGGAAGAACCAAACAAAAATAATTGAATCCTTACAGACTCTCCGGCTGCAATAAATATAATAACCAACCAAAAGATATGGAATGGTACCGTCAATAAAATCAGAGAAAACCTTGTGGCTATCACTAAACAGCATAATAAGGTAATGATAGGATGGATACCGGCACACAGAGGAATGCAGGTAAACGAAATGGCAGACAAAAGTGCAAAGATGGATGCATCCCAACAGAAGAATAAAAACAACAGTCCAATGTACACGAAAATTGATGGGAGACAAGCCTATTCCAGTATACTGGAGAAAAAAAGGGATTTTTCACAAGGAAGTCGACAACTTCAAGGAAATATCCTACGCTAGCAAACTGTCACGGAGACAGCAGGTTGTTGCTAGGTTAAGAACTCTTCATTCTAACCTCACGCACGCACATCTATTCTCTAGATCACCGCAACCTACATGTGACGTATGCAAGGCTGCCCTGAGGATCCAGCATATCCTCTACGACTGCCCAAAGTACGACAGAACTAGAAGAACCACAATTCAGAAATACACGAGAAGGGAGATATGTACCTCAGCAGCGGCAATAATTAACTTGCTAAAGTTTAGCAAGGAAAACGGCATTCAAGATCTAATATAAATAGACAATGAAACTGAGACTGAGAATAAAATGTATAGGTAATATGAATTAATTGTAATAATTTTATGTAGTGACTTTTATGTTGACGCGACTATAAACAATAAATTAAAAAACTAACAAAAAACACTTAATATGTTAGTTACCTTATTATACATAAATATTATTTTAAATTAAGTTATATTTTAATGCTTGAAACATTTTCAACCAATCTTGGTACACGGATCACTTAAAATTCAGGAACCAACACCTTGGCTTTAAAACAACTGTATCATCCCTGTAGGGGGTGGAATTTTCAAAGTACAAAATATGCGATGGCGCCGAATAAATAGTTTACAGGGTCAATGAAATTCATAAAAAGGAGCTGGGGTGAAATGGGATGACAAAAAAATTGCGACACCTACCAAGATTGGTGTCGAATCTAGTGTTTTTTTTAGGTATCTCTGAGCTTAGTTATGGTATTTTGTCTGTAAATAGTTGAAATGATAAACGTGGAAGTAAAATTATTCTGCGAATTCCATAATGCACAGTTAAACATCACACAATGAATAATACCGTTGATCATAGGGCCCAAAATGTGATGTGTTTATTTTATTATCAGATTGTGCAAAGAATTCAGATGCTGCATTGAGGTTTCGTCAAAATGCACGGCTGAATAACTTTGAGAAATCTTGGCGTTGGTTGTAGCAATTACAAATGCAATATTCCCTGCTCCATATGGATAGACTTGGTCACTAAGCTCCATCTCTGGCCTTGTCACCACTTCCAATCCAACACCGGCATTAGCATATAGACGGTCATATGCACACAGAGATCTGTTTCTGGTAGGAGGAAGGACCAATAGCTAGGGCATTACAGCCAAACATTTACTATATTAATTTCAGAAGCCCTCGGCTTTGAAATAGATCATTACTGCCCTCGTCATATTTTTATCGGAGTCGATTTAAAGGAACTATATATGATTTTTATCACTGTGGACCTATTCAAAAGGCTAACGAAACGGCATAATAGAAAATATATTCGTCATTTAGATATGCATGCAATTCGTTGCTCTGCTTTCAAATTTGTCTTTTGATGTAAAAATTCTTACCGAGGTTGATATTTTGGCGATAAAGCATGTGAATAAGTTAAAAACTTTCTTTGACTCTGCGAGACTACCGGAAATAGAGCGACAGTAAGTGTATATGACCGTTGAATATTAAACCAGCGAGCGTGTTGCACATCAACGATGGCAGTCGTTTGTATGTGGACCGAAAGTGTGCACACACATTCTTTCTCCTTCTATAAAATTTGTGATTTTGTTGGTGAATAATGAAATCATGACAGGAGCTACTTCCGTACTTTCACCAAAATAGAAGAAATTATCTTACAAATTTATAGTTAAGTATATTAAAGTTACAATGTATTAATGTTAATATGTAATCGCAGATAATTGACAAAATTCTGAACTAGAAAAAGAAAAGTAGGTTAGCTCTCTCAGGCAGAACCTTTTAGGAGAGACCGAGACGACTGCCTTTGGGGATGCCTTCTGCTCTCTCTGCTTTTGAACTAAGGTGTCCACTAGACGAGGAACCTCGGTCTGTTTTGAGAGGTGTATGTTCCGGGGTTGCAGACCTTGGGCATACGGTAAGAGTTGTCCGCTATTCCCACCGGAATAGTCGGCCAGTTGCCTCCTAAACTGCTCGAGGCGCAAAGAAGGGGATGCTGCGTACCCAAAGAAAATCCCTCTTCCGACATAGGAAGGTCGTGGGACAAGTACCTTCTGCCCGACCTACCTGATGCAGGTTTTCTAAGGGTTGTTTTGCTTCACTTTTATGCGAATACCGGATAGGATCCCTAAACTACAGCCCGGGGGCCATATTTAACCCTTGGCTACCTTCGTCTACCCTTTCAAATCACTTCCTATGCTCTTAAAGGGGAGTTTCCACCATGTGGATTACCTTCATGTAGCTTGTTACTTTAAAAAATCCTATAATTAGCCTTCTACTTCTTTTTTTGCAATGAAAACAGTACTTAAAAAAATTAGTGGAGCAAGGGAATTTTGTTTGTATTATATTATTTATGTAGGAATCACTAATTCACTACTGGTTAAAGTTCTAACAAGTCTCTTGTTTACTCGTCTATTTTGTATAATTCCATCTGCTTATTAATTTACATTAATCTTCAAATTTACTCTTATTTAATGCACACTTGTTTCTTATTTGTGGCCAATTATATCTTGCAATTCCTTACCCTTTTCTTGGATAAAAGTTACTCACTATATTATTACCCTAGAGTTCGCCTATGGGATGTCTGATAATTTAGCATAATTTAATTGATTGTAAATTATAATTTGTTTCGAAATTTATTTTTAGAAATATTTCTTCGAGTCTACATCCAGGCATGAATCCAAGGGGATTCATCGAGCAGCTCAACGCTGAACTTAGATGAACAGTTGATAAGTTAACTCGGAAATTGGTTGGGTGTATTTAAGTAGATCTCTAGCAAGAAAAATCTATAAACAATAAATCGCATCGGGATAGTCTTTTGTCTATTTGTAAAAAATTGTCCTAGTGGGTTTCGTACAGAACATCCAATACTATTTTCTACCAATAGAATGAAGATTATTAGTGCGGTACCAAAATCGACATAATTTTAAATTTGAAAGGAATCAATTGTTATAATTACACTAATTATTTAATGTCCTAATAATTTCTATCCCAAATGAGGTATGGGGACATTTATGATCGAACTGAGTAACGTATCAATACTTTAATGCCGAATGTTACCAAACAAATAATTACCTACAGTTCCACGAACCCACTTGACCATATTACTTCATGTATTTATCTTAGATGCTTACAAATCTGTTTTCTTCTCAATTGGTGGAGTTGAATCTAGCAATCAGTTCGCTCAACCGTGAATCGTTCACCTGCCGGCAGGTCGGAGTATTTACAAATTATATTTAACACGGTTTTCCTCTGCCTCTCATAGTGTACTTCAGTCGAAGTGCTGAAGTACTTACCACATTGATCGTCGGGTAATCCATTACAAAACTCTGTGCAATCGATCAGCAGCCTTCGATGTCACATACCATTCACTGGACAATTCTTTGTAAATAAACATTGGGTTATATTACAGGTGTACTTGAAATTTTTTATAATATGAATTATAAATGTATCAAGTTTCGCTGTTAATATCCAATAAAAAATTAAATATCGGAGAACTTATATAGAGGCTTATAATAATTTATTATTTGCGTATTAAATTGCATCGTCTGCAATTTAACTTTGTTTAATTAAATTTAATATTTTTATTAAAACAGAGTACACTGTTCACCCTTCATTATTCTATTTAAATATTGAATGTCCCTGAGAAGATTAAAATAATGTTCACCATTTTTTCAAACTAATGCATAATCAGTATGAGAGACAAAAGGTAACCAATTGTCATCACCTTCTCATGATCATGTATTCCATTTACAGCTTTCTCTCTAGTGGACCTAGTTTTTTCCCATGGTTTATCCTAGATTAAGACACTCATGCTTGACTAGCTGGAAGCATAAAGGGAAGTGTACATTGAAATTATTTGCAGTCAGTTCAGGACCCGTTTTCATTTTATTTAATTAACAAAGTACGTTTCTTTTATATTAATAAGCAAAATAGAGTCTGTAATCAGATTTAAGCTTTTTGCCTTCCGAAACTGGGAGCCGGTAGGGCTGTACAACGAGAAAACTGCTCTGGTGCTCAAGAGGCACTTCGTATCATAAATAAATTACCCTATGTTCACTTGAAATAATATCGATGAGTAACTTCTTCAAAAATGTCTCGAAGAAGTTAAATGAAACACGTGTAATATTTGGATCTGTTCTAAGGTATCATGTCTAGAGTAAATTTCAGTGGGAAAAATCAGATGCAAAGTGTACAACGAAAACAGGGATTGAGTTTTACGGTTCTCCCGAAGCAGCTTCCGTCTCTGTTTCAATCATGTGGACGTCACTTCCCTCGGGTCTCGACACAATTTCCACGTATTCAATATACGCAGAATGTTTCAAGTCTATGTCTGCAGGAAGAAATATCACATTTTCTTTGAAAAAAAGAACAAACATGGTTACACAGATATTTCAGCCCAAAATGAACTTTTAATAATTGAAAAAATATATAAATTCACTAACACGTGTATTTTATTTGTTTTGGATTCTTATACCTGTTTTATCACTGAACGATAAATTTATAAACAAAAATAAAATGATCGTTCTGCATTGTATCAACGTTGTGTTTCATATATTTACTAAATAATGACTTAAAAATTATGATTATAAAAAATTAAAATTCTTGACTTCACCCATTCACTATTTATTTTGTAAAAATAATAAATGTTTTCACTTAAACTGGGATATTGAGTTTTGATACGCAATAACGAAAATATTTAACAACACTCTCTCGGTTCATTCATTATTATTCGGAATTCTATGCATATATTTGCGAACATTTTAAAAATAAATACAAATACAAAATCAGAATTGATATGAAAAAATTTGTTCGAGAGTTTAAACCAAGTTTTAAAGCTATAATAAATATTAAAGTCTAATGTAAGCTAAACGTAATTGAGAAAAGACATAATATAAACTTAAAATGAAATAGAAGGCGCTATTAAAGGCTAGGCGTCAAATGTTAAAATAAAATTATGTCTGATTGAAAATAATGAATAAGAAAGATAGCCAATACAGACAAAATGGGTAATATAAATACCACACAACGTTTCTGGGATCCTTGTCCCTTTCGTAAGGTGCTAAGAAGAGCCTAGAGAAACACAACTGCACTTGTCAGTTGACAACACTCAAAAGCTTTTGAGCTCCAGCACCTGACGAAAGAGACAAGGATCCCAGAAACGTTGTGTGGTATTCATATTTCCCTTTTTTGCTATCTTTCTTATTCGAAATCAGAATTAAGTGGTAGTAAATTTAAAAGTAATTATGATAGACGTTATCATAATTATGCGAAAATTACGCTTAACTATTAAATTGTCATTTTTCAGGTTTTTAAGGGAAGATATTTTTATTATACCAGATTGCGAAATTTTGCAATAACAATTAAAGATTAACTGTTTATAATTATCTACAATCTCATACTTTTGGTTTTAAAAAATCTTCTTCGATTACCATTGTAAGCCTCTATGACTATTTATTTAACAATGTAGAATACTAGCTACAAATTTTAATATTTTGTTTCAGATACTTTAACACTCAGATAAAGTAAGTAAAAATATTATCTAATGTGAGTAAACACTACAAATGTTACAGTAGTTTGCAGATAAAATTCAAAATCCATTACTGCAGAAGACAATTACATCTAATCGTATGGTATATAAATAATATTTAGAAAAAAAAAATTCTCATAACGAAAAGTAAAGATAATATTCATTTATATTCATGTAGGTCAAAGAATACCATTTTTTTTACGCGCAGCGAAGATTATTTAGGAGCTGTATTACTCATTTATTATCAAATAACTTCTTTGAAATTGTTACGCCCTAAATTCTTAATAAAATATATTTTTTCTACCCTTAAAACATAAACTGCATCTGACAGATCCGTTTGAAAGGGTGCTTTATGCCGGATCGTATTGACAACATTCTTATATTGATAACTTCTGCAAACAAGTATGTGGCATCGCTGTTCTGTTGCCATGGAAACCCATGCTGTCTTAAAGAGATGCCAAGGTCTCCAGGTGGAGAATCGATATTGGTTATTTCTTCGCGAATTCCAGATTACTGCATCAACATGTGAAGTATGAGCAATACTTGTACTTTAATTTGTTACATGAGAATATGAAATTTATAGAAGTAGTAATTTTGTATTGGTAATCGAGATACTTAATGAATTTCAAAAACATTGAGTTGATTTATATTCCGGAGATTAATTACATATGCCGATTGTTCAAAGAAATTTAAAATAATTTCTTTTAAATGTCATTTCAATGATTCCGTATACACAGAAAAAAATTGAGTTGAGTTTTGAATTTATATGTTGAATGATATTGTTTGTAAATTTTATTCTATTGACAACAAACAGTAATTATATTGAAACGCAATTTTTTAATTATACTTACTATATATATATATATATATATATATATATGTGTGTGTGTGTAGAAAGAGAGAGATCCCTTGTAAAATATGACGTTCAGAAAATTTATTTCGAAGAACAAGTACCGAGCTAAATAACCTTAACGAGCTGCGAAGTTACGTAGCGGAGTTTCCGAGTGACGCGTAATAATAGAGATTTGCACAAGAATTATCTCATGCCGTAATTACTCCGAGATTCTATCAAAATGTTTTCCGCTTGAGCCAGTAAGTCTGATTCAGTTCTTTCTCTCTCTTACTAGGAATTTACATTAAGGAAATCCTCATAATTCAACCAACAGGAGCAATATTACTATACATTAAAATAGCTGAAGAAGCAAAAGGTTTGAAAACAAATGAATGCATTGTAATCTTACAAAAGAAGCTTACCAGGAAATACTTTAAGTGTCCGTAACAAAAAACACGTTCTATTTGTACGGGTATTGAATATACAATTAGTCTTGTGGGGGGTACATTTCTTTCAAACATTTTCTCTTCCATTGAAAGTTATTTAAAATACCAAAATTCTCCTTCTTATTGTTTATTTATAAATTCACATATTTAATACAAGTACCTTTCAGCAACAGTCATTATCATCAGAAAACATACAATAATTTATCTAATAACACCAACATTATAAATATTTTTTTATATACAAAAACTTTTATACATACACGAAATCAAGTATCAAAATAATACCAATTTTATGCGGCTTTTTATATAATTTTAGGCGTTCTCTTGTCAATATAAATATGGGAATTTTGTTATTTACCCATCGGCAAAATAAAATAGGTAAATAAAATGCGCGTATTTATCTTTTATTTTTATTAATCTCAAACTTAAGGAACACATCTGGGACGACAGTTCTGCGCTTAGAAACCACCGGCCCGTTATTTAAGTAAATTTCCGGACTTCTGCGTATACATATGGTACCATATAATTCCCTACCAAGAACGTATGGAATCACTGAATTATTACGTTACAATGGTAAACGAAAACTGTATTAACCATGTTTAGGCCAATTAATGGCGTATTATTTGTTTTTCACGATTAATGTATTTTACTATTTTTAGTTGTCAATATCTTAATGTTATTAGCTGAATTGATCGGGAATTTAATTGCCTCAGTAAAAAGAGGAAAAACCACGAAATGAAAAAGGGAAAATATTAACAACTTAAACGGTAGTGATACAGAACAGAGAAATTATACTGTAATAAACAATACGTATAAAAAACAAGAACTCTAAACCAGACGGATTATTGACAGAGGCGCACTAATAAGTGTCAAGAACAAAACTTAGCTAAACGATAGTATAAAGTGAAAGTAGAAATTAAGTATATATGAATGTAATTATGATGTATTTTACGTGTCCTATTTCCATATTAGAAGTTTCAAGGAATCAATAAATCTGAGCTGTTCCATTATTTGAGTATTTCGTCATTATTTTACGGTACTTCTATTCCCGTTCGAAGTGTCTACAAATAAATTTTTGAATTGTAATAGAATATTACTTACGTGTTTGATATGACGTGGAACCATATTAAAAGTCGTTATAGAATAATTAGGTGGTCTGGTCAGGGAATTACTGACGTTATGAGCATGGGTCGAAAGTGGAGTTAATTGATATGAAGTGGTTTTACAAGGGACACAGAAGAGACGCTAATAAATAATCATTTAGGTAACCGTAAATAGGTAGTGGCTAGTTATTACGTCATTATTTGGAGTGAATATCAAAATGTAAACAATGTGTGTCATGACACTAATAGTTTTTAAATAGAATGACACTTAAATTTTGTCATATTGTTATTATTATAATGGATTATAGGAGAAATTTCGAATACAACGACAATTTAGAAGCAATTTTAATACACTTTTGCTTATTTTTAAAACCTAGTTTATAAAAGGATTTTCACAATGAGATCTCAGACGTTGTTTGAAGTTCACGGACAAAGTGCTTATTAGTATAGTTATATTCATTGTAGGTGTGTGACTGTGTAGATGAAACGATAATCTCTACGGTGGTCACGCCTTTAATGTACATTATCATAAATCGCGGTTTCAACGGTTTTACCACATCAAGATTTCATGAAGGTCGAGCGTAAATATTACATAAGCTGAAGGGTTACGTCCCTTCTCATAATATTTTCAACTGAAAGACAACTTATTAAATTGATCACTGAAGAAGAAAGTGACGATTATTTAAGATGTGGTGAAACTAATTAGTCGTGTACAAAATACTAGTTTCTTTTAATGATCACGTTCAATTTCCTCGTAAAACTCTTTCATCCAATGCCGTTCTTTCGCGTCTTCACTGGAGTTATTTTTCTCTTGACATGTTCAGTCGGAATCTCAGATTTAGGATTAATTGTTTAAACTTTTCTAATATACTGATATTCTGTATTATAAGAAAGCGATTGCGATCAATAAATTGACATTGAAATTCTGCAGATTTTGAGTAAGTTAATCAACAAGAACGTTACACCAGTAATGTTTTTACCTCAAATTTGATTAAATATGGTGAGCTTTGGTACTCTATATATGATGAGTATATGAGATTTAAAAAAAATATAAGAGTATTAAATATGCCACTAGAATTAATTTTTAAATCAATTACAATTTTAAAAAAATGAGATTCTCTTAAATCTAGGAATATTTGGGATGTGTAAGAGAGGAAATCTGTACTTAATCTGCTTCTGAGCATTTCTGCTGCTGATTCGTTCTCCTGAGGCAGGACTCGCTACAGTATTTGGATGCAGAGATGATGTGGTCGTCCTGAACGCTGATCAGCGTGAACACTGTCAAGTTGATTTACGAATTCTAGTGGCATAGAGTTTTGTCAACTGACGAGTGCAGTTGTGTCGCTCTAGGCTCTTCTGAGCACCTGAAGAAAGGGAGAAGAATCCCCGAAACGTTGTGTGGTATTTATATATCACTTCTTTTGTCTGTAGTTGGCTATTTTTCTTATTATTAATTTTCAATCAGACGTAAATTTTTCATTTCACTGTCAAGTTTCTTTCATCAGCTCATAGTAACTTTTGTACCAATATTCACCTCTCCTTCTCCCATACATAATTTGCTTCTTCATCTTCAGAACTCCTTCGTCACTCATATAACTCATCTTATGATATTTACCTCTTCTATCGTCTTCAACTCTGCGACGTCACGTATTTAAAATAGAAATGTAATACGCCTGTTTCGAAATATAATAATAAGACAAAATAGGAAAATGACAAAAAAGGAAGTGATGACATAAATACCACACAACGTTTGTAAAACTTCGTTCCCTTATTTCGGTGCTAAAAAAACACAAGAGCTCAGAGTGAGACAACCGCTCAATACAACTGACAGCCTTTCTTCAGGTGATAAAAAAACACAAGAGCTAAGAGTGACACCGCTCAATAAAACTGACAAACTCAAAAATCCAAGGCTATTTAACACGTATTGAAAGGAATAAAGTTTCCAGAAACGTTGTGTGCTAGTTGTATCATCACTTCATTTTGTCTGTAATTTGGCTATTTTATCTTATTGTCACACATTTCAGTTCCTACGATATCTTTTTTCTCGCGTCACGTGTTCACTACTAGTGAAAGTTATCGCATCTCGATGATGGTGACAACGCTCTCACTCTTGAGTGTCTTGATTTACTTGAGTCACGATCAAATATCTCCTGGTGTATTCCTATACTCTGTCTTTACTTATGACAGACGCCATAATGTATGAGAGGACGGACTTCCAAGAAAGTTTCAAGGACGTTGAACCGAGAACACGAGTACATTAGCGGTATTGCCTAATGGCGGATAAACGAAGTTGGTAGCCAGCCACACAGCCGTTCATTTTTTGTATTCTACACCACGGTATCAATATTCTTAGGCTTCCCTGAGAAATTTTCTGTTACTCTGCCCAATATATAAATAGATATTGGTCCGTTGTTAAGAGATGTATAAACTTGAAGCCTAACAACTTGAGATTCTTGTACGAGAGTCTCTCAATGGAGACTAAGTAATGGGCTTCTGAGTCCGCGAGTGGGGCTGCACTCACATTAGTCTGGACAAAGGAGCGCTCCCTTCCACAAAGGACCAGCGTGCAGGCTCGCTTAATACACTTAACAACGTAAACACATAAAATAATAATAATTTGTGTCGACGGTAATAAACATAATTGTTTTAACTTTGAGGTTTTGGATTTACACATTCAAGTTAGCGCACATGACACTCGGTATTGCTTAGATACTTCCTTTTCGAATTATCATTCATTAATGGTTATATTATTTTCTAAATATTAATCTTCCCTGTGTTAAGATTAAATTTAAATATGTTTTTTTGGCAATATATTCATGGCATGATTTGGGATCTGCGAAATGCAGGAACTGTGATCGGTTTCATCGTGTCACTGCCTGCTCGAAGAGTCCATGAACATGCGCTATAGCTGCCAAATGTACACATAGAGTTTGAAAAAAGTCGAACATGAGACCTTCTAGAAGAGAGGTGTATAAGTAACCTCTGTGGTTATTGGAGAGGTGAATTTACAGAGTTGAAACCGTCAAGCAGTCAGTGATGGAATGGAGGACTACAGATATAAGTAAAAGATCACGAAACTGAATTCCGCTGTCAAAGAACCGAGGAAGAAATTGGAGAGTGGGGACTAGTGAGGCTTACGAGAAGGAGATGAGTCCCGTCATGAAGTTTCGTTTGCCCCAGTTCTGTAGCCGCTCACGACTTCCAAATAATTGAGTGGATCTCGGTCCCTGTACATCACGTTTCGCAGCACAATCGTCATAGCAGTCAAAAAGAGAAATTAATGAGGGGTAAATTCAAAAGTCTTCTGTCATATTCAAAAAACACAAATATATTTTGCCTGGTGTTCTGCCCCAAACAATATTCTACCGATTTACGAGTATGTCATGTTTTGTGTTTTGTTTGAAGTTGATATATAAAATAAAGTAGTGTATTGTTATTCTTATTTAATTTAATTATACTTAAAAACATTACATTGATTACATTTTTATATTGATTATATATTGTGGTGTGATCGTGTATCTCATTTATAATTTTGGAGGATAAAATTTTCCTTATTTCCCTTAACACCATGTAAAAAGTGAGTATCAAGGGAACAAGAATTTTCTTTCGTAAAAAAAAATGACACAGGGAAGCGAAATTCTGCGAAGGGCCAGTTTTTTAGTCTCGCCCACGCAGCGGGTGGTCACTTGTCAGAGGAACTGAAAGGGTCAGCGAGATGTTCAGATTCTTGGGAGACAGCAAAGAAGCTGTTGGTGAAAAGGAATGGACGGTCGGAGACAGAGGGTCGAGTTTTGGGAAAGTGCTTCTGGGTGCAGACAAAACTATGCTGTTATGCTAATCCAGATGGTTGAGAACTGGAGAGCATCAGATCAAATAAGTTTTGAAGGCGATGAATAAATTGCAACGAGCCTGTAGAGGAATGTGTGGCTGAAATTGAGTGATCGATAAAGGAAGAGGACTTGAAGGCTGAACTTTACATAAGCGAATACAGCGGTAGTCTTATATTACATTTATTTAAGAAATTTTCAGAAGCCTTTTTCACTCTAGTTTGTTTCGCATTCCACCCTGATTTTTCAGTGCGCACTTTGGATAAATTGTATAATATTTTGGCATCAATAATTTAACAAACAAGTAAATTTTGTATTAAATTCAAATAAATTATACCTATAAAAATTTAATAGTAAGTTTAAGTAATTATATTTATGAAATTGAGAGTCTTAATAAACAATATTGACGGCATAACGTGGGGAACTTTTAAAATAAAAATTAGAATTCAATTTTATTAATACAAAATTGTGAGTAATAAAATACTTTGGTAATTATTAAGAAAACATTAATCACTCAGAAAAACTGTTACGCTCTTGACACGCCATAGGTGAACGTGTACGGACATTTTAAGTAGGCCTATAACGAGATTCTTAAAAAGTGAATTAATTAGTTAATAATAAGATATTTGGAACGAAATGTTTAACAGTGTAATAAGCGAATAGCAATGAATTTCCCTTTTTTAATGTTCTCAACGTATATTCAGATTGATTGAAACAATATGTTCAAATAGCAGAATAAACATGTTTCCCCTTTTTTGCCAATATTATTGACTACGCAATTAAAAATACGACTAAGATAAAATGTGAATTAAATTAAACAGAATAATACTGACAATTAATAATCTGTTTTTGATAGTTTTTACGAACCTCTATTTCTCCGCTTGACACTATAAACTAAGATTTACCTCCAACGAGTTCGCAGAAGAAGCAAAACTAACATCATCGTAAGTTAGAAGATTTCAGACGAGGTGTCTCGAAGACAAAGCGCCACTTTTTTTCTTTCTAAGGAAAAAGAACACCTCAACTGGCAACGCTCTGTCGCCTTCTCTTCTATATCACGTGACTTCCCTGTGGAGGTTTTACGGGGTTTCATGTCTCCTGAAGGACGTACTGAAACGGATGCGTTTACTACACCAATGGCAGAAGATAAAACAAGAACTACTGACCACAACTTATATCGGTAACAAAAAAACATGGAACCAATTTCCTTCCCTATGTTTCTATTAATCTATAAAAATAATTTTCACGTTCGAGAGGAACTATGGTGTTGTAAAATTATAATTACTGATTGATTTATTAATTACTAGAATTTTGAGGATCTTTTTAAGATATACGAATAAATAAACATATTGAATCAGTCATTGACAACATGAATAATTAATTATTAATAATCAATGATTTTTAAGTGTTAGTACAGGAAATTTCAGTAGAAAACTGTACTTTGTACTTAACTTTGTCTATTTAAAAATGTGCCTATGTTTACAGATTCAGTAGATTGTTGTCTAATGTGGTCGGTACATACTATTAAAATATTAAAAGTATCCATGAGATTCCTTTTTTTGAAATTGTAAACGTTCAGTTCAGACAAGTTCCCTAATCTGAAACATTTAATTGTTGCTTAGTTATATATCTCAGAAAACGTACAGCATATTGCTTTACTGCCTCGTATTGCATGTGTCTTTCTAGGATTGATGATTTAACCTTACATCCATTCATCATGGTAATGAAGGCTCATGTTATCGAAGAAACCAAATTTTTGTGTTGATGTTTAAAAATTCACTAACGGTAGTTGTAATATTTCTAATAAGTTACTTGAAATATAAATACTGTATTGTTTTCTACGTTCTTCATCTAGAGTTTTCCAACTGAGTAACTGTGTTAAACTATCTAAGTATTTAAATAAATAAACAGCAAAACGGTCAATTTGTCATAAAAATAATTACAATGTTACGACGTTTCTTCCACTATTTTAGGATCTTATCAGGTAATAGACGTAAATAAGTAAAATTTATGCAATAAATTAGAAATGTAAAATTGACGATAATTAGTTAAATATGTTATTAATAATTATAGATTTGAATAAAATAAAATTTTATTTACAAATATGTCAAAATTATATTGAATTAAATAATGTATTTAAATAATTTATCAGTTAAAACAGAGAAAGAAAATGAGTTTTACCTAACATTACAACATACAATATAAATTAATTGAATTATTTGATAATTTCGGTGGTGGTGTTGTTTTTAAATCTATGATCAATTTAAAATTTGTAAAAACATCAAAGACAGAATTAAGTATTTATGAAATGAACTCTTTAGACTGTAATTCTACATATAACGACCAAATAAAACAAGCTTTAAAAACAAAATTGAGAAACGTACATACTTTTGGCGGGCAAAATGTTTTAAATTCTTTGATAGGGAAAATAATTACTTCACAAAACTGATGAGTACAATGTTACATATTCGTTCTAATCCTATTGATTTAAATGTTAAATCCGGCAGTCATAATTTGAACAAAATTTACCGTACCTTGATGATATAATTAAATTAATTGATATGTATCATATCACTATTAATTTCAATTACACACTTACATTTATTTTGTTAAAATTAACTGTGTACAATAGAAATGTTACTCATTTTATACTCGTAGCTTCCTTTTTAAAAGCCATTTTTAATAATAATAAATTTATATTTGGAAATCTAATTTATCAAATACACAAAACTGCAAGATTTTATAATTTATATTTTATGATATTAATTCAAATCTTCGCATGATTGAAAATAATTTTTTGTTTTATTCTAATAATCCAACTTTAATTTTTAGACAAATTGGCCGTTGTTCTGTTTATTTGGGCACATTAACTTTAATATAATATAAGTATTTTCCCTTCTTAAGTGTATATCCTTTAAAATGTAACTAATATTATTATTGTATAAGTTCATGAGGATTACTTTTTATGTTTAACACTTCTAAGTAGTATTTAATATGTTTGTAAGGTAAGCGTAACTTTGACAGCGTGTTCTGTGGAGCTCTGCGTTGCGTGTTGCATATTTATGAAGACCCGCCTGGTACGTGATTTACAGATTTCGAGAAAAAATTAATATACAAGGATAATTTTAGGAAATACAAATTGGTCTATTGAGGTTCAATAAATATGCTATACTTTTTAAACTGTAATGTTTTGTGAAATAACGATACCTGCGTGTAATGTCAAACATCCTTTAGGCCGGTGAACAAACCGATGTAATCAGCTTGATATAATGAGGGTTATTGCGGATATCTGTGAGAAGATCAACCATGTTCGTGGCAGTAGTGGTGCGATAAAGTTACGTTTCCTAAGTTATGTTGCTCTGACCGGAATACCAATTGCTATAGCGTGATTCTAAAAGTTTTTTTTAAAAGAAAAACAGGGAAAAATGGAAAATTTACGGATAATAATAAAGTTATTCACAAAACTTGGAAAATATAACTTAAATATCGAAGGATATCTAAAATATTAGACTAATTATTAATTAGTAAAAGTTTCTCGGGCTTCCAGCCGGGTAAACTCGTCGATAGCACGCGACGTTTCGATGACATTCAGCGTCATCATCTTCTGGCGAAGTGCCGAGTTGTCTGAACGGATCCCCTTATATATGTTTGCGGCAGTGGCGGGGGTAGGTGGTCCTCTGATTGGCTGGCGCCTCAGTCTGCGGCGGGGTGTCGCGCGCATCTCCAGCTGGCTTCGTGCAGCGGGTGTTGGTGCCGCCCACCGCCTTCCCGGCGGGGTCGGACGCGGGAGTCGCATTATCGGCTCCCTTGTCCTCATACGGACTTGTATTTGCACGCCAGCAGTTACCACCACCCCACCCAAAAGTCCACAGTTCTGAGTACGCTAATACATAGGGCCCGTACCATCTCCGATGGGAAAAGCCTAAAGGGAGAAATTGAATTTCTCAGAGGAACCTTTCGCGCCAACGGCTACTCGGAGGAACAGATTCGAAGGGCGATAAGGGGCAGGAAGCTGAGGAATATTGAACAGCCGAAGAGTGAGAAAGTGGCTTTCCTCCCCTATGCGGGTAGCACCTCGGGAAAAATAGGCAGGATCCTGGCGAAGCATGACGTCAGAACTGTCTTTCGGCCTCAGAGGAAAATTAGGAGTTTCCTCCCCCCAACTAAGGATAGCCTTGGCCTTAGAACACCGGGTGTGTATGAGGTCACGTGCGAATGTGGCCAAAAATACGTTGGCCAGACTATAAGAACGGTGGAGGAGAGAATGACCGAACACCTGAGGTGGTGGCGACTAAAACAACCGACAAAATCCGCAGTGGCCGAGCATGCTATTGTAACCGGACACCGGATAAATCGGGAAAATACCAGATTGCTAGGCCACGCCAATAACTACTGGGACAGTGTGCTACTAGAGGCAGTGGAGATAAGATTGCAGGACAACCTCCTGAACAGGGACACGGGGTTCGGTCTCAGCCGGGCCTGGGGACCACTAGTCGCCGGTCTGAGACGACAAGCCCAAGCTCGGGACGCTGGAACTTCCCAGGACAAGGGAGCCGATAATGCGACTCCCGCGTCCGACCCCGCCGGGAATGCGGTGGGCGGCACCAACACCCGCTGCACGAAGCCAGCTGGAGATGCGCGCGACACCCCGCCGCAGACTGAGGCGCCAGCCAATCAGAGGACCACCTACCCCCGCCACTGCCGCAAACATATATAAGGGGATCCGTTCAGACAACTCGGCACTTCGCCAGAAGATGATGACGCTGAATGTCATCGAAACGTCGCGTGCTATCGACGAGTTTACCCGGCTGGAAGCCCGAGAAACTTTTACTAACTTTCTACACCGGGAAAACCTTCGTTCTATAATTATTAATTCACTAGAATATTCTTAATCGTGACTAAAGTACGACGACTATGCGCATATCTAGAGACACTTTATTCATAATCGTAACCCGAACAGTGGTATTTTCAAATAGTAAGAAGTGTAGAAAATTAATCACATATTTAACTTTTTATTGATGAAATATCCGAATATGAACCATATGCACTGTAAAATGTAAAATAAGCAATTTTCAGTGACTGGCATGAAACGCAAACAGTAACTCGAAAGTAAGTGAGGCGGAGTTGCATCGTTATCAGGGATATTCCTGAATTATTAATGGCACTAAAAGAGGCGAAAGAAATAATTGCACACACTGGCAGAAACCTCCCTACCTGTTCCCTACTCCGGGAAGTTCTGAATAACCACAGGAAAGTTCGTAACAGTTTCCACATCCGTGGTACTGAATTAATGCTTAAATCAAAATTTCCTCATTAATGACGTATTGTTACTGGAACTACGTTATGTTTCTCGTAAATTAAGTTTGATTTTTCAAGATTATGATCGTTAAAAAGTTTTAGTTACTTTAATTAAAATATTCGCGTGAAACGTTTTTAACCAGATCGCTTACTCATTAAAAAGTATTTATTTAAAAAAATAATTTTATCAAATTCCACTTTACAGATGACTTGCTTCATTAACTTCGTTTCAGTATAATTAACGAGAAATAAATAGTAATATGAGCTTTTAACGCATTTTCTGGACCTGACACTACGTTATGTTTGTAACAGTGATTTATAATGTTTTCTAACTATTTATTTTATTGCTGTATTTAATATTGATTTTATAACATCTCATGTCTCCAGTCGCTATGCGTTGTTGGGCGTTGTCCCGCGATGTACCGTGTTGTCGTGCTATGTACGATACAAAAATATATTCTCCAACCGCCGACAGTCCAACGGCAAGCACATCTCCTATGTGTAAATACAATCACTCTTATTTCTCCCCATTTCGTCTTAAAGACAGAACTGGTCGGAGTATTTGATCGCTTGTCAGTGATTATTTATTGTATGTTCTTCATAGCAAGGAAACAAGAAGCGCATTCCGGAACAAACAACGACAGAGTCTATTAGAGGAATCTTTCATTAGTTCTACTCCGTCTCCTAAAAACATTCTTCTAGTTAAGCTATTCAGATATTAACTTCTCGAACAGAAGAATGTTTTGCTTCTTGCATAATGTCACATTATTAAGCTTTAGCCTGTAGTTTTGATTTTATAGAAAGTTGTGCAGTTTCATGAAGAGATTGTAATCAAATATTTAATAACTTAGAAGATCGATGAAGCGTTTCAAAAGTAGTCACATTAAATTTAAATATACACGTAAAACGTCACTTAAATTGAGTAAGTATCTTGTGCGTCATTGGAATAGAATATGACTGTATAAGTTCAGCTTAATCGTGATGTGCCATGTTTTATTACAAGGATAATTTAATATACGAGGGTGGGCTGAAACGTAATGCAAACATGCTTGTAGAATACGGATAAAAACAAATAGGATGATCGGTAAAAAAGTACGTTAAAGTAAAATTATTAAGGTTCAAAATCATATATTTCTTTTCCAACATAGTCACCATTAAGTAATTTTGATAAGCGGAAGTATGGAGACGTGTTCTAGTGCTACGTCAACGTAAACACTGTACTGTTATCGAATTTAGAATTTTTAACTGCTGAAAAAGTGACTCCTACTGAGATTAATCATTGTTTAAAGGCTGTTTATAGTGACGATGTTTTTGAAATGTCTAGTGTAAATCGTAGAGTACTAAAATTTAGTGATTTCGAGACTCGAAAATCCATAACTGTTGATGCAACACGCATGGAACGTCCGATCACTGCCATAGACGATAAAAATCGCAAACTCGTCGACGATTTGATTCAAAATGATTGGATTATATAGATAAATAGGCACATTCAAATACGTTAAAAATAAATTATATGAAACGTATATTGACCAAAAGATTCATACGCTGAACAGGAGAAAATTAAAATCTGAAAGAAATGAAATCTATAGGGATCTGAAAAAATTAAAACCTAAATATGCCGTTCTCATAGTTATGGATATCTTTAAACATCTTATAAAGTTAGATTCAAAGTTATTCGATTCCTAGATCGTTGTATTTCAGCTTTATTATCGTATAATTTGCCGTATAATTATTAAAATCGAAGTAGCAAGCTCTTATCAGTAATTGAAAGATGTGAAACTGTTTTGACGTGTGGATGTCCTCACAGTTGTTATTTTCCCATCCGTTCACATATTCAGAAAAAGTCGGACCGAAGATATCTCGAAAGACTTGTAAAGTATGTGACGTCTTTCTTTCTCCTGGAAACCAATACTCCGAAGCTAGGCGGGGGACTGAATACAAATGTTTCTAGAGATGTTTCCTTTTACAAGGAGTCTCAACCTTGAACTCTGTTACAGGGAAATGTGATACGCGAATCTAAATATTTATACGGCAAAAGTCTTGACTTATGAGGGGAAACTGGTTTTCGATTGGTGTATATTATGTTTGCCTCTATGTAATATTTTAAATTTTAATATATATCAAAATAATTAAAATTCTGTAATAAACATAAGGCCAAGTTTTATTGGAAAATTATTGTCTATATCATGTTTTCATAATATTATGTGGGGCCAGTCAAGTCAGAAATTGTTTTATGAAATAAATTGATCGAATATTACATTTAATAATATAAAAATTTCAATGAACTATGTCGTAAATAACAAAGTTCTCCACATTTTGTACTTACTTTTCTGTGTCCTCTTCAGGTGTTGTAAAAATAAATAATCGAGAAATAATGAAAAATTATATTAAGTAAAGAAACTTATCCAGTTTTGTTCCTTTTTTTATTTACTATTTAACATAACACCGCAGTTAGAAATATCCGATTTCGATTGTAATAATACCTATTTCAACATCACGAAATTTGTGTCCTTACATTTATTGAATCGAAAACATATAATGAATACATTCCGAATTTAGTATCTTGCCAACACTTAAAAACGGTTTCTTTTCCATCTAAGACGACCGTGAGTTCTTCAAACTTAAATACTATTAAATGCACTTCTGGGAATGTTTGATCTATTGACGCGATTATGTAAAATAAATTTTACTGTTTCTTATTTCTAATGAATTGACAAAAAAGTGATTGCAGTCATTATTATTATCAATATTGCAGTCCTAATTCCGAGGTAGTTCTACGTTCCCGGATAATTTCAACGGTAAGGCGTTAGAGCACGCAAAATAAAAAGCGCTATTGTTGCAGTGTCTTCGCGGGAAAGTAATTAAAGGATTGTACAGTCTCCAATTTAATAAAAGATGTTGAAGCTTTGCAATTAAGCTGACTTTCAAATCTCTAGTTTCCTCTCACCTGGAGAGCATCGAGTGGGGATTCTTGAATTTCGGAGCAAAGCCCGAGAGCTAATTAGCTAAGACCGGATAATGAGAAACGTGTCTCTGTGTTATCTGGGTTTTGAACCACCTTAGCAAATGACATCGGAGACAAAATGTCAGAATCGTAGAGAACCTACGCGTAACTGCTGTACCTGTAGATTATAATTACATAGATTGTTCTTTCATACATAAAGTGTTAAGCTTGACCCCTATAACATAACGATTCAAGAAAGTAATCTATTTTTGAATACCATATCAGTAACGACTGTCTGTATAATAAAAAATGATGTATGTATGTATGCACGCACGATAAATTGTATACAGATTTAAACGCGTTGTTAGATTGCAACAAAACCTGGTACAGATATTCTTAAAAAACACGAGGAAACCCTAGCACAAAGGAAAAAAGAATTATTATTAAAACATGATATAATCTTGTGTTAAATTACTGATCGAGAACAGAACGTGACGTCACAGCACACGCGCGCGAGAGACGTTACTGCTCAATAAAAAGTTCATGCTAATAATGAAATAAACAAGGAATATTTTATTTGAATAAAATATATAATTACATCCAGGTTCCATCTAATAATAATAAAAGACAATACGAAAGGTTATACGATCCGTGAAATTATTTTTGCTCTTTTGGAATACGCTTTTAAATAATTTGCTTTTTAAATAGTTGACGTGGTATATTTAACGGAACCACAGACAAAGAATCGGTTTTTGCACAAATAAAAAATTAAGTACACACTGGAGGACACAGAAGGAGTGTATTAAATGATTCGTAAAGAAATACTCAGATATGTTTCTTGATTGTAACACTGTAACCACAGTAACATTGCTACCAACAGCAGATAATAAAATACACAAAAGAGTATCTTGACTCATTAAAGTTATCTGGAGTATTCGACCCCATGAAGGTACCGGGGGTCCTTTTGGCACACTTAAGGTACCGGGAATATTCTTGACAGAAACAAACTGCCCACCCCAGGGGGCAGGGTGGAAATTTTAAAACATGCTGAAACGATATTTGCGTTGAATAAATATTTTTCGTGGTCAATGAGATTGTCAGTGTTACTGCCGATGTTGTTTTGTAAAATTTTAACCCATTTCGGCATGGGATGGGAGCATCCTTAGGGGTGGGGTGGAGATTAATTTATATTAATTAATTTTCCGGGGTAATGTAAATACTCGGGAAGTGTCGGGCACACAGCTAGTATATTAATAAACATTGGTAAATTTATGGGAAAATTAAATCGTCAAATATATTATATTGTCAATTTTCATAACATATTAATAGTCATATATTCATTATACGTTACTGTAATGCACATAAGAATTAAATCCACCATAAGTCGTATTCATTATCAGCCCACAATCTCGACATTCGTCACATTTAATTTAGTAATAATAAAAATTCCTTGCCGGTCATTTTAGTGTTTTAAACACGTTGCTTAAAAAAAGTAATAGAGCAAAATGTCAAAATTTCAGGAGAAATCGGCTCGCATGTTAATCCGTTTAACTCAGAACAGCGGTAAAAGTGTCGAGAAATTATTCGGGAATTGGTACTTCTATAACAGTCCGTTTTTATTTAAATTGTGGAATTGAAAGGCAACGAGACTAAGAGAAGAAAATATTGTTATTTAAAAGCTTTGCTTGAAAGATACTTGAGGGAGAGTTTGTTGATCTCAGGGCCGAATTGTTTGCAACACGACAGGAGACGACAGAACGATATCAGTTACCGGGTAAATATTAGAGAGACAGTATTCAGATAAGTTATTCTGACAGTTTCACATGATCACCGCTGACGGCGAAAACGACCGTAGGAAGACGTCGTTGGAATCATCCATTTTTAAATATATTTATCCTTCATTAATTTCATTGACTACAAACTGTTTTGATTCAGTAATGCTCTGAGATTCAAGTCTATATTATTTTCATTAATATTATGATTGCTATGCTGAGAAAAAATTTTGGTAATAAAATATTATTTGTTAGTAGTTAGATAAATTTATTACTTTAAAATGCAATTATATCAGAAATAAATTGAATAAAAAAAATTATTACGTAATATTAACCAGTCTAAAAATATACAAATGTTTTCTCAAATTTCGCTTTGAAAGCCAGAACATTTATTCCTTTTTATATCGGTTTTTAATCAGGAACTAGTTAATAAAAACTGGCTTCTAAGCTAATCTTAAACTATTAATTTAATAGTCAATTTGTTTAAATTTTATATAAGTCAAAACAAATATATATATATATATATATATATTGTAACGGTACATCGGTCGAGCCCCACGTTGGGCGCCAAATGTAACGGTACGTCACTCTGCTACGGCCCCACGTTGGGCGCCAATTGTAACGGTACGTCACTCGCTCGACTAAAACAACGGTCAGAGCGAATTTTATAAAGGATGAGGTTGGGGATCACCGAGGAAAACCGTGGAGGGACGTGACCAGATTCAACGGTGGCAAATGAAATTCGTACACCCAGGGTACTTTACAACTTATAATTTCAAAACAAATCAAATACAGTTCACTCAAGAAGATTCAGAACAGTTCACTAGCCTCGAGTCTAATACACAAGGAAAATCGGTCGACCATCCACACGTTAAACAGGTACTTAACGTTCGTCCTCGTTCAACCCTGGGGTGGCGCGTTGAAGTCTGGCCTGGCTCGTCAACTCGCTGGTCGCAGACGTCTGGGATGACCGAGTCGACTGGATTCCGCACGACCGAGGACGACTGCGGGCGGGCGGCGGAGTGTTGGGCGAACAAACTCGTGGACGGCGATGCACGAAGGTGGTTCCTTCCAGGTCGTAGAAGAAGACTGTATTCGCTCCGGGCTCTGTCACTAGAAGAAGACTGTGTACGCTCCGGGCTCTCTCACTGGAAGAAGACTGTGTTCGCTCCGGGCTCTCTCACTAGAAGACTGTTCGATCCGGGCTCTCCCACTAGAAGCAGACTTTGTTCGCTCCGGGCTCTCCCACTAGTAGCAGGCTATACTCGCTCCGGGCTCTCGCACTAGAAGAAGACTGTGGTCGCTCCGGGCTCTCTCACTAGAAGACTGTGTTCGATCCGGGCTCTCCCACTAGTAGCAGGCTATACTCGCTCCGGGCTCTCGCACTAGAAGAAGACTGTGGTCGCTCCGGGCTCTCTCACTAGAAGAACAAAATTTTGGGGTCCGCTCGCCAGCTAGCCTCGGGCCCCCGGCTGATTGGTCGAAGATCGGCCAATCCTCGCGACCTTCCGGTCGCCGCTTCACCAGGCGGAAGTTGTACCTCGGCCACGTGGGTCCGTATCGGGCACAAACCACGGGCCCTATTATCCCTGTTATCCAAACACACTCGCACCACCCAACGTCTGTTCAACACAACTCATAAAACAAAGGAAAAATTTAAAAAAGAAATAAATTTGTATAGCTCAGCAGTGACTGAACCGTCTGTTCTGTCACAATATATATATATGTAATATATAATTTTTTTCGAGTTTCATCAATGAATAACAGAAAATTATATCGTCGACTGCAAAGGAATGAAAAATACTGCTCCCTTGAATATATGAAGTAAGACAATTAACCGGTGTAAGTGAAACACGCATTACAAGGGTGGTAACTAAATTTATATATAATTGACCCTGGTAAGAGAAACAAATGACAAATTGTATCCAATCCATTTGGCTGTGGAATTACATCCGTGGATTACAAATAAGAATTCGCTAATCCAGATTACCGTTCATAAATTGAAATTTTATTTTATTTTCTGTGAATCTGAAGTGGGATGATGGCTTCGCGGTTTTCAGTGATCGAGTCACGTGGATCTTCAAATTACGAGATGTTTTTGACGAATCTGAAGATTGTAAAAGCTGCTGCTGCGCCAGTAGGGGCGAAGTTAATTATAAGGTAATTGAATTGGCTTGGTCGTGCGACGTGAACCGCGTAATAACTCCTGAGAGCAGATGTCTGACTTCCCTCACCGTAGCGGCCGTTAAGTCACCTGGATCAATCAAGGAAAAGTCACGTACAAGTTAAAACAAAACCAAAAAAGGGGGCAATGTTTTTACGAAAATTCTCCCGTTTTATTGGCAATGAATACGTCTGATGCAATCTCTCAAAAGTTGTAATTTCCTATAAATTAATTTCAATATTTTTAATAGGGGAATGAAATTATTGTGCATGATTATTAGCAATAAGGTTAGCGTCTGTCACAGAAAATTGTTTACGAAGTGTGCTATTGCTAGGAATGACTTGAGTGTACTCTGATTTAAGAATTTGACCCAATATAGAAGTTGCCCATTAAAACTTAAAATTCAGTCTTAAAAATTTACATTTTGGATTTCAAAGAGCTTATTTACTACTTTAGAGAAAAAAATCTGCAATAACAGTTACAATAATGTTTTAATTCGGGTAGTCTAAATACCACTTCAGATTCACTGAAAATAAAATAAAATTTCAATTTATGAACGGTAATATGGATTAGTGGATTCTTATTTGTAAGCCACGGATGTCGGAACAATTTTTCATTTGTTTCTCTTACCAGGATCAATTTCTCTTTTCTAATTATGATAAAATTTAAGTGCACAAAGGGATAAATGTTTTTAGATTTTAATATAAACCGTTGTAAAAAAGAATTCAACTAAACTTTATTTTTGACGCATTGGGTGACAAGTTAAAATAGGCCTATATATATTTTAATACCAATTAAAGAGGCTATTAATTGTTTTTAATATAATTTAATTGTTGGCGGTGCGGGTGCTTAAAGACGACAATCGCAGCGGGTCTTTCTTTGTTAACAATGGAGACGAGACCACGCGCGTTGAGAACTCAGTCTGCGGTAAGACGCGAAACGAAAAAGTCTGCGTGAAGTCTACGTCGAGCCGTGGTCAAAAAGGATACATAAAAGATTCTGCAAGAGATACAACACAGTAAAGTTTGATAATCTAAAAGTAAGAATAGGGCTATTTAGGAAGTCCAACGGCGAGATAGTTTACATAAAACGCAAGTAAACAGATTTTACGGAGAGAATTATAGAAGAAGAAGTATTGCTTCACAAACAGAACTAATTTTCGCATAGAGAGACTTTGAGGAGACCTACGTCTGGCATCTGGCTGACGGTGGGATAATCCAGGTTCCCAGATAGCAGTGATTCAAAATCTAATGAGTAGAATCAGTGTATAATGGCCTGTTTAGTGTGTGTAGACTTCAAGATACAAGAGTCTGAACTGGTACCAGAAACACTGTCGTGAGTACAAAACAATTATTAATGACCGTAAACGATAATTAAAGGGTATAGTCAGATTTCGTTTGCGTTTTTCTTTTCATTCGTTTTCTTTTACTTTTGTATTTAATATTGTATTCCGTTAACTTCAATGAGTTTGGATTGTTAATATTTTAGTTCATTGTATTTGTTCTTCCTATCAAACCCAGTGGTGACCCTGAAATAAAGAGAAATTCGACGTAGTTGGTTGCAAAAAATAAAGCTGTATTTTCATAGAACGCCACGAATTAATAAAATAAAATTGAAATATCTGTTTGTTAATTGACGGAATTCTTCGTGCAAAGCAGGGCTTATAGTGTGTAACTATCAACAATAAATTTTTAAATACATAATATTTTTGTTAATTATTCATATTAATTAAGGCTACCTTTTTAATCATTAATTAATTAATTATTACAATATATATTGTAAGAACAAAATTGAAGATTTATTTAATTTTGCCTAAAGTTGAATGGCCAAATATTGCAGTACACAAATTACATAACCATAATTATGAAGCAATTTAATGAAATATTTTATTTGCACAATTTAAATTTACTAAATAAAATTTTGAAGTTGTTAAAATTTTATGAGAAATTCTTAACATTTAATGATAGTTTTGAAATTAATAAATAGAAATATTATTAATATGATATTTAAAGAATTTCTTTTAACATATAATAAGTTTTGTATATAAATTTTACCTAATTTTTTGGCACAGATCTTATCTTAGGTCGTTCTATGGGGCCTCATGAAAAGTATAGATTTACAATTTACTAAATTTAAAGACAATTTTCTAATTCAAATTCAGAAATATGAAGTTATAACAAATACAAACACAAAATTGCAATTTGACGGTCCAACAATTATTCAAGGTTTACAATGAATTTGATTAATTTTGAATAAACGCTTAAAATACCATTTTTTTATCCAGATTTCAATTTAAACAGCATTCAATTTCCACCAAATCTTTTAGAAAACTTTTATACTTTAGAATAGGACATTTTGTGTGCGTAAATTTGCACACATCCTGTCTCACACATTAACACTTGAACAACACACTTGATTAAATCCTATCAGAGCCCCAGGCAATAGAGGATCTCGTCTGCGGACCCAAAATGTTTCACTCGTAGCCTCAAATTATTCAGCCAATATTATCGCCAAAGGCCACGACATCATGACCGCGGAGAATCTTTCTGTAGAGACGGAGAGGGCTACCTTTGGGGATGTCGTCTTCTCTCTCTGCTTTTGAACTAAGGTTCAAACAAGCTGTGGAACCTCGGCCTGCTTTGAGAGTTGTACCTTCCGGAGTCGCAGAGCTTGGGCATACGGTAAGACTTGTCCACTATTCCCATTGGAATAGTAAGCCAGCTGCCTCCTAAACTGGTCAAGGCAAGGATAATGCAATGCTGCGTGCCCATAGCAAACCCCTCTCCCGGCTTCGGCCTGGGACAAGCACGAAATGCCCGACCTACCTGACACAGATTTTCTAAGGTTTGTCCTGCATCACTTTTAGGCGAATGCCGGGTAGGATCCTTAAAGTACGGCCAGGGGGGGCCTAGTTATCACTTGCTAACCTTCCTCTACCCTTCCACATTCCCCTTTCAAATATTTTCTTTGCTATTAAACAGGATTTGCCACCACTTGGATTACCCTCATGTAGCCTGTTACTCTAAAAAAACCATAAGCGTGGATAACATCCAGAGGTTACTGTGAACACAATTACATACAGATCTCAAAATAGTTCGTCTTTAGCCACCAGTCTGTTATAATGTTCCAGATACCGCAAACAACAACAACGACAGAGTTCAATTTTTGTCTGCAGTCCAATTCTTTTAAACACACAATCTCAGATCAGTTCGTTCAATATTTTAAATTTTTACTTTTTCAACGCTATTGGCTATTCATTTCAGCTAACAAAACTCGGCCCAAAGGCCTCGACGAACACCACCAACTAAGATCACTAAGATCCATCCCCTCCACTCACTTTAATGCTATTTGTTTCCGATATTTAAATAATATTTGATTTCCAATTGCACCTTCAACTAACCGTCAAGCTCATCTATAATCACCAAAACCCGTCTGGGAATGCTCTAAATTCAACGTTCTCTCGCTACGCGCTGACTGTTCAATATTATTTCAACTACATGGCCATTATGCGACCCCAGAGCAAACCCCTCTCCCGCCATCTACCCTTCCATCGGGACAAGTACCAAATGACCGACCTACCTGATGCAGGTTATCCTAGGGTTTTCCCTGCATCACTTTTACGCGAATTGCCGTGTAGGATCCTTAAACCATAGCCCGGGGGCCCTAGTTAACCCTTGGCAACCTTCCTCTACCCTTCCACACCCACCCTTTAAAATCCCTTTCTTATGTTATAAGAGGGGAGCTTCCACTATGTGGATTATCCTATACATAGCCTGTCTACACCTTCTTCTTCTTATATCTTATAAAATAAATTTTATATTTATGCATTTCTGAAACGTATATTATTTCCAATATGTATATTGCTGTATATATATATATATATAATTAAGACATTAATTGTGAAATTAAAAATCTAAATAGTTTGAGAAATCCTTTGTAGCGGCAGGAGCTTTGGAACAACAATAGAAAAGGCCCGTCAAAATGGCGTATGCGCGCTAAAAATGCGAAACGAGACCAGTTTGCGTTAAGATATTGACGAGCACAGTTCGCAGGGAAATTTGTTGAGAGGCTGTTCACGGAAAGACCTCGTCGAGGTATAACAGTTTTGGAAGGAGAATTCAACCGGGTTGGCAATTAGCAGGACAAAGTAGAACATTCATAAAAGTATAACGTCGAAACCAGCTAACAAAAAGCAGTTTTTGTGTCCATAGCCGGCCAGAAATAGCAAAAGTTTCGGTTTAAGTCCGGAACAATAAAGACTACCCAATCGACAAAGCGCAGAATTCACCTAAGGCGAGCGGTCAACCGACAGATGACGTAAGGAGGTTCATCCGAGTTCCTGGCGACATATAAAATATTTTGATTTAGAATCTTTGAGTTTAGAAGCAGTGTAAAACCTACAATAGTGTTCTCGAAAATAAAGGTACGATGGAATGCTTGGCAGACGTGAGTAACAATTTACGAAACAATTAATTATGTAAACGTAATTGAAAGATACCCGTCAGATTTCGTTCTCTTCTTTTTGATTAAAATTGTTAATCAGAGTCAATCTTTTCACTTTTAATCTTGTTCTCATTTTAGATATTCTACTTTAATTGACGAGTAAACTTCTTTTTCTTTTAATTGTAATTTGTTGTTGATAAGATTATAAATATTATCGATTTGCACATTATCAAACCCAGTAAAGACCCTGAGAAATTCAATATTATAAATTTTGTAATTGTTTGAGTTATTGCCACAATAAAATTATTGATTGTAAGTTTTAAATAAAGCCCTCTATTTGACGTGCATAAATTTGTGTTTATTACAATATATATATATATATATATATATATATGTATATATGTATATATATATATATATATATATATATATATATATATATGTATGTATATGTATAATACCAGAGAAGAGTAAATTTAGTTCGTGCGAAGTTTTAATATTAAGATGCCTGCAGCAATCACAATCTTGTTTTCACTTCGTTCCGCTTGAAACTGGGTGCTACAAAATTAAAAAGTGGGATGTATAGCGGACATAATTAAAGCTCGACACAGATCCTCGAATTAAAGTTTATGTTTTTGTCTCCTTTCAGTAAATGAGACGAGCGTCGCTTTATACTCAAATACATATACTTGATGAAATATGTTGACAGTCACATCAACTGTTGGCTAAGAAAATACTTAAAAGAAGACATCCTTGAAATAGTAACCCACATTTTTTATTTCGTTCAGATTAGTTCTACTACGACGCGTCATCAAAGGAAAAGATCTAAAAACAAAATCATTACGGAGTGTCCATCTGCCTATACTTCACAGCGTAATGCGTGTTGCATAACTCCTCGAGATAAAATTTTGATAATTTTAATACATAAAATTATTTATTTCTGTGAAACCAAATAAGAATTCCGATTTTTGGTGGCGTCTGAAGGTCTTTGCGCGGGAGGAAAATAATTGGAAAGAAACAAATGTTCCAAAGGAATTGTTGAAGTTATAAGTAGGGGAGATCTCGAGAAGTTACATAATTTTATTACGAATATGAATGGCTTCTATTTGAGGAAGGAGTAATTAAAATTACCAAGAGCTTTCGATGGCAATAACGATATGTTTTTTTGAGCGTCTGCTAAATTTTGTAAATTGTTGTAAGGTCTTAATTATAATGAAAAATGAATATGATGTTCGACATCAAAATATTTGAAATTTTTAATTTTATGATTACACAATAAATAAGTTTGTGAAAATCGTGAGGACTTATTTATGGTTGAAACCACTTATCGTATTTTAAATTTAGACACCAAGATTTATGTCCAGAAAAAAGAATAAAATTGTAATGAATAGGACTGTGGATCAATTTATAGGATATTCTCGGTACTACAATGAAGTATTTGAGTTATACAATGAAATTAAAGTGTTTTAATAGCATTTTGTAGTGAACTAGTTAAAAAAAGAATCCATAAAGTGTAATAAATTGTAAGCGCAATATAAATTTAATAATTAATACGACACTTCATGAGTAATCAAGACAAGCCAAAGAGATGTGAATGATAAAACAAATAAGGGGAAAACTACATAAATCTCAAGGTTAGTATATGATGAAAAAAAAATTCAAAATATTTACATATATTTTTATTTAAATATAAGTTCAAAATACAATTAAATAGAATATGTAACAGAAATTAGAAAATTAATAAAGAAATAATATAAGACGAATGTATTGTTTAATGTATAATATGTAAAACTTGATTGGTAAGATTATACGTAAGTGGGAAAATTTGGTATGTATGCATATAAATTTAAATGAAGCGCCGAAAGAAGGAAAATTGACGTACTGTATATGAACGAATAAGCAAATATATGTACATGAGAGGGTGCTCAGAGGAGGTTACGTTGATATCGATGACAATGACGATGCTATAAATGATCAAATTTTCGAATTTATTCGAATATTAAAGAAGATACGTACGCGTACGGCCGTCACAGAGTAGTTCCAATCCTTCCCGCGGCGCTTAGCGCTGTAGTAGCGCCACGTGACTATGGTGATGGCGACAAGCAGCGCCAGACCGGTGCCGGCGGCGGCGCCCAGAACTGCCGACGTCACCATCTGGAACAATTCAACATAAAAAGTTTCAGAAACATATGTTGCCGAGAAACAATTCATGTAAGGTCTGCATGTAACCGAAATATTGCTCTCAACTATGGTGGCAAAGATGCCCTAGTAGTAATAGTCCGGTTTAATTTTTCTTTTTTAATCTACGAATGAACCTAATGCCACTTAACCTGTTATATGGTCAATGTGTTATAAATTGCTAAATAAAGATTAAATTTAACCTTTCGTTATCCAAGTCTTTGCATTTTCCGGCACTTTTATAACTCTATGAGAACTGTAATGAAATATTCTGAGAGTATAATGAAGTTACAATTCTCTAAATGCTTGTGTCAGATTTGTAGATTTATTTACGAGTATGGAGACTGTTCGAGGGACAACTGCCTAGATTTCTTCATTTAATACAGACTGATTCCGGGAAAAAGACAAATTATCGAGTTTTTTCCCAGCCTTGTAGCCAAGGTTAGTTCGGCCCTCGTAAATTAATCTATAAAACTATGTGTGTATGTCTTCCTTGCCGCAGAGAAACAACACAGACCATATTTTTTTTTACTTTTCGTCTCCTCATAATGACTTACAACAAGCGCGTATTGTCAGCGGCCGTCCTGGATTGATCTCACAAAATTATTTGTTGTCCCCATATGCATGATTTTTCGGTCAATTGTGCGAGACACTTTAACAGTAATTGGAAAAAACTTTCTATTTCCTCAATGCAAATTGGACTGTGGCTCCGAAAATTCGTAATTATCAGCAGGAAATGCAGTACATGTTTTTCCAGGCGTGCGATAAATTTGTTACTGAAAATTTCTATTCTGATTCCAAGCAGATCAGTAAATACTAATTTTATTTTTATATAAGTCTAAGAATAAAAATATGAAAAAATATTTTTTTTTAAAAAAACTAAAAAATAGTCGTATTTTAATTAATATTATTTAGCGCTTCCATGGTAATTAAGTACGCTTAAATTATATCCTACGTAAAATTCGGCGTACATATTGCGAAGCAAGAGGATGCCCTCAATTGTATTTCTGATTATATGTGACCTGATAAAGAATCTGTCCGCCGATACAATTGCATTGAGATTGTTCTATAGACTGATAAGAGAAAATGTAATCTTTAAACTACTTATACGGGCGAACGGCACAAAAAAGAAAATGGAAGCATTGTAAGCAATGGAACAAAGAATACTTTGATCGTGTAATTTACAATACCGGATCTCTTGGTTCCAGTGAAAGCCACTAAAGGTCGTCGGATCGACTTATAAAGGTTCTGATGATTTTTCCCTCTTCGAGGAAATAAAATGTGGGTGCAACGGTCTTATTAAATTGGGGATTTCCGTAGAATATCTTGCTTGACCTCATTCAGCAGAATAGCCGGTCGTAAAATAGTGGACTGTAAATTTTCCATTAAAAGACAATGGTTGTCATTTGCATTTTCACCGAGAGGAGCTGAATATATTATACTTTTAAACTTTACGAGTCGACGGTCATACGCTTAAGAGGTTTTTGTAAACTTTCTTGTGTCTGGTTGGAATAGGGCTAAAGATAATTATCTCATTTCCGGTCTTGAACAGAATTCTGAAGTGTTAAGGTATTTTTGTTACTTTATCTCTCAAAATTAAATATTTAAACAATATTAGCTGAGATCGAAAATTCGTCTCATAATTTCAAATTAAATATTTATTTGATAACTATACAATAGCTAAAATATGTTCGTATACTTTTACGTTTTTTTAATTATATCTCACAAATGTCGCCTTAGTGATATATATTGTAATACTAATTAGAGGCCAGTATTGTTTAAATAATTGGTTTGTTTAGCGGTACCAATTTCAAAGACAACAATGTGTCGGCGGTCTTTGTTTGCGGGCTGCGAGCGCTTTCTGAAGCCAGTCTGTCTGAAATCTTAGGAGGGAGAAGAAGTCAAAATTTCGAGAGTGGCGAACAGCGTGGTCCAATATTAAAATTCAACCGTTTTTATTTATTTTTATTTTTAGGGCAACAGGCTACACGAGGGTAATCCACGTTGGACAACTATTAATAGTATAGGAAGGGATTTTAAAGGGGGGATGTGGAAGGGTAGAGGAAGGCAGCCAAGGGTTAACTAGGGCCCCCGGGCTATATTTTAAGGATCCTACCCGATTTTCGCCTAAAGAAATGCAGGGAAAACCCTAGAAAAACTTGCATCAGGTAGGTCGGGCATTGGGTACTTGCCCCACGCCCTTCCGATAGCGGGAGAGGAGTTTGCTGTGGGGACGCAGCATTACCTTCTCTGTGCCTCGACCAGATTAAGAAGCAGCTGGCCTAATATTCCAATGGGAATTGCGGACAACGCTTACCGTATGCCCAAGGTCTGTGACCCCGGAACATACACCTCTCTGAACAGGCTGAGGTGCCTCGGCTTGTGGGAACCTTAGTTCAAAAACGGAGAGGAAAAGGCATCCCCAAAGGTAGCCCCTTCGTATCTCTCCTACAAGGTTCTGTCTGCGAGAGAACATCCCTCGCAGGTGCGAAAGAATGGCGCTCGCTGGATCATTAAAAAATTTAACCGAGAGAGTTATAAGTTTTAAAATCCAAGTATAAAGTCTGGACAGAGAGATACATTGTAAAAAAAACCGCAAAGCAGAATCAAATATTTAGCGCCACATTTAGATTCATACGCGTACCGAAAGCAACATTTTCCTCATAAAGACATTGAGTAACAATATGTCTGGCTGATGACCCGGAGGTGAAGCAGATCAAGTTCCAGGAGGGAAATCCAATAACTACGACCGTGTGTTTAACCATCAAGTGTAGAATTTGTGATTCAGGGCCTTATAGTGAAAAACTTTATCCCGAAGCCCCGAAACTAAGTCTGGTACCAGCAGGACATTTTGTAAGTATAAACCAAATTAATTAAGTTTGTAAACGATAGTTAAAGGTATTCGTCAAGTTTCGCTCGTCTCATTTTGGTTTTGGATGGTTAATTACTTAATTTATAAATTCTTTGATTGTTCTTTACTTATCAAGCCCAGGTAAATGACCCTATGAGCAGTGTTATCAAATTGCTAAACTTTGAGATTTAAATGTATTTAACCACAGGGCAAAAGTCGTAACTTTACATTCAATAAAGTAAATTGTCTTATAAAGGGTTTTTTTAGAAGGCCCAACAAATTATAAATAAAATATTTATTTGTTAAATTAAATTTCAGCGAGCCAACGTAGGGCAAATTAATTGTAACTCTAAATAATTTTTTGTTACATAATTCATTTAATTAACTTTTTTTATCTATTCATTACATTTTTGGCTTCAACAATGTGGGGCAATTCATTCAACTAATCCTTAATTATTTATTACAATTTGGTCCACAACGTGGGGTAATTGGTTCATTTAATCCTTAATTATTCATTACAATATATAAATATATATATATATATAAGACTTCATTGGAATTTTTCTAATATATTGAATGAAGAATAATTTCATTTGCGCGACTCCTGTAGAAACAGAGGATGAACCGAGGTCGCTTCAATTTATATATATATATATATACATTAACTGTTAGGACTTGTAGAGAGGACTGAGTTCATGATTTGAATAGAAACCAGTCTCTATAAACCTACCCTTTGAAGTCTCCACACACCCTCGACGTCGCTACGAGCCTCATTCACGTGTATTTGAGACTCCGATCAACAAGGTTGATTACACGTTTGCAGATAACACAGATGTGTATGGTGAAGCTGCTGGTAAACAAGGTCGTCATTCACAACGTCCGTCTTCTTAAAATCCCCTTTTTGGCCTACAACAATTATAGTGCGTGTTGTTGGATGCTGTGCCTTTGAACGTCCGTCAAGGCATATGGTTTCAGCGCGACGGCGCGTCCTCCAAATTTTCGCTTGATGTTCGAGAACATCTGAACCGACGATTCGGACAAATATTGATAGGTCGATGTGATCTAATCGAGTGGCCTCCACGATGTACGGATTTGACTTCATTGGAATTTTTCTGATATATTGAATGACGAATAGTTTCATTTGCGCGACTTCTGTACAAGCAGAGGATGTACCGAGGTCGCTTCAATTTAATTTGAAGCGAAAAACCAGATGTGGAGGAGCGAATTTACCAGAACAACACTTATAGGTACTATCTGTGTAACGATATCGGTGGTAGTCACAAAGAACCGGAGTAGGGGTGGAACAGACTGGTAACCGTCTTTTGAAGAAGACGAAAATCAATTTTTAAGTTTAACTGTAAATTAAATTGTTTGTGAAAACTGATCGTTTCCATTTTGTTTCTTCGGTCTTAATACCCGGTGAGTTGAATTGTAAGAAAAGTTGTGTACTGAGTCAGGGCTAAATAAATTACTTAAACAAAAATAGTCGTTTTATTGATTTGAAATGGCTGTAGCACGGAAACAGTACATATCGGAACATGTGCTGCTATTGAAACCATGATCTACTATACCATTCCTAAACGTTTGTAAGTGAAATTTTCAAACACCTTATACATACATACATACATACATACATACATACAACAAATATATATATATATATGTATTTTAACGAACTATATGAGTGCCCTACTATGCAAGAATTAAACTCAGAGACTCTTATAACTTCGGAATAGAAACAAATCCCGGTGTTTTTGCATTACTTTTTATGTAAACCCGTTACACCACCACCCGTACGATAAGGGTACTTCCCTCCCTTGACTTTTGGAGTTAAAATCAGACACTTAAAAATTCTAGAATGGCGCTGCCAAATTAAGCGACCTCTAAAACGTTTTTTCGTCGCTAATAAAGGCTATTTAGAATGTTTTTTAAGTTCCACCCACTCCACCCCAATCCCCAGTGGTGGTTAGTGTGTCTTAACCCCAAAGTGATTAAACTCATTGACATCTATAACCACGGATTTGACATATTTCTCGATTGTTTAGCGTTATTTTTATTTAACACCCTTCCACTCCCTCCCTTATTGGCGCTTTAAGGTGTTGAAATTATATACTAAAACATGTGGATAGAAAAGTAATTAATCTTCACTAATATCGGCCGCTTTAGCATGTTTTTAAATTTCACTACGTTCAGCCCTTGGGAGTTGCCTAACGCTTCGAAAGGCCAGCAGAAACCTTCGCGGGCGTGAACAAAACAACTCACAAAAGGTTCGTTGCAATTGGAAGAATGGTTTAGGAGCGGATAGAGAACAGACACAGAATAGATATACAATTTTATATATGTAAATAGGTATCGCGTGTCTAAATCCTAGCATATTTAATTAAGTTTTATTCTATAATTTATAATATTTTTATAGTGAGTGATCAACTGTTGTTGGGCGTTGGTTGTAAATAATGGCATTTATTGAATTATTGGTTGAACAACGGCGCGTCTATGTAGCATGAGAGTCGGCCATTTTGATTGGCATAATTTTATATGCCGCTGTGATAAGTTATTTTGTGATTGGGTGCAATTTGAGAAGAGCGGAGACAGCCCGCGCGAATTACATTGTAGAAGAACGACGGTGTCTGGAGTGATTCGAGAAGAATCAAATTCGTTCCCGGATAAAAAAATTATTGTAAAACCGTAGAACCACATTTGAAATAATCTTGAGAGGCGGTATAGCTTCAATATAGTGGAAGTGAAAATACCAGTTCCGAACAGGGTTTTTAAGCCACAGGTTTCATGTGGGACCTCTTTTATACGACGACAGAACAGACCGGAGGCATTTTGATAGAGACGTAGTTTTACTCTCCTGATTTTAATCCTACTTTCTGTGAGTTCTCCTGAGAGAACCCGCTTTGTTGCGGAGAGATAATTTAACAGATGACTGCAATCTACCTGTCATACGCCTAAATACATGCAGAGAAAGTGATACGGCCCTTTTCAGAAACGTAAGATCAAACCAAATTCATTTTTACTCCTGTAAATATTTTTATATTTAGCCACATTATGTAGAATAGAATCTAAAAAGCTCTGCTTCCTTAAATGGTAGAGAAAGACTGTTTCATTATTTTGTATTCAATTAATTTATGAAACTATTTTGAAATTGTTAGCGTATTTAGTTGATAAATATTTTGTTACAAAAAAATTGTGAGTATAAAATAAAGTACTTTGATCATATTTGTGTTTGTATTTAAGTTTTACAATTACATAAATTTATTATCAGTTGTTTGAGACTGTGTGACATCAAAGAATGCACAACAGGAGACGCGAGAGTTTAAGGAAATATTTATACTATACTATTATACATATACATCCACCACACACACACACACACACACACACACACACACATATATATATATATATATATATATATATATACACTATAGCATAGAAGAACACTCCTAAAATTAATTCTTTTGTATAAAATACGCCTGTGAACTCACATCCGAGCTGTGGCTTACAAGAAATTACGGCCATAAAATTAGGCGCCGATATGACGGGCTGTCGAGGAGAAACCGTGCCTTCAGACAAAGGTGGATTATAGAAGAATCCCCGAAGGTCAACGCTTCCAAAAGGCGAGAGTAATCCATGAAAGTGTAAAATCAACGCAGATTGGCTGAAATCAAACACGTGAAGAGAAAAATGTCCACCTTCCAGCTCGACCCTTTTCGTTCCCGGAGAACGAGGAAGTCTTCGAAGGGAGAAAGTGTAGGAATAAAAATAGTTGGCATATACAATTCTGCCGCACGTATATACGACCCATTTTATTTTTTTGTTAACGTTCTGAGTCTCATAAAATTGCCCTTTTGTTTGCCTGTTTAACGTATTATAAATCTATTGGAATATTGAATGTAGTTAACGGGAATAATCGAAAGTTTAAAGACAAGAGTGAATAAATTTAAATTTACCTACATGAAATTAAAAAATGACCCTGTTGAACTTGTGTAAACCCCGTAATTATAAATAAATTAAATATTAACCAAATCAAAATCAAATTATATATCTTTAATATCAAATTAACCCCATTCCTGGCATCATATATATATATGTATGTATTCTAATCATGATATATTTATATAACATCAATTTGTGATTGATATTAATACAGGAAATTTGACATGTTAGTAAATTATGTGTTATACTCCAAATACAATGGAAACCTGAAGAAGTCGTAAATTACGAACGAAACGTTGTTACATGTCTTTTGGCAGTTACTTTATTTTTTCTGATTATTTTCTAACTACATAATTCATATGTCAGACAATTACAATTATTAAATAATATACTAATTTATAACACAAATTTAAATAAATATTTAGCTTTCAGAATGAGCTTTTAATAATAAAATATATCCCAAGAAAAGAAACTATTCTATACTAAGGTAATTAAATTTTAATTCGTAACAAGTTACAAAATTTATCTCTATTCCATTCTAATATATATATATATATATATATATATATAGTTAAATGACGTAATAACATGTAAATATGCTTTATATTCGACATGTGTATGGCAGAGAAAGACCTCGTCACCAGAATATCCACAAGTTTCCGAGTTGTCATCATTTTGAGAGTTCATTTCTGGCAATGTTCGTATGCCCCATCACCAAGTCGCCGAGTAGAGCTGACTCGGTCCCTAGTGACTTTGTAGAACCTTACACAAGTTTGCCGCCTGCGGTTTGCGCCGTGTGGCAATAAGTCTGTTCGACGAACTTTGAGTAGCTTACGAAAGCTGTTGAAACCCTAAGGCGGAGGAAGAATTTCAACTTGGAACGTGACCTTAAGGCTTTCAGCTAAGCTCTATCGATAGTATATATGACGTTGCTTCTGTGTCGGGCTAAATGCTGGCCTAAACGATTAGAAATTTTAACTAGTTCACAAACAGCCGTAGTTCACATTATACTAAATAAAATGAGGCCTTCTTCAATGTAAGTCTTGTTCTTATTGAGACTTCCTGCTCGAACTGATTTGCACTTCGATGTTATAGGTTTTATACTACATTTTCCAAAATGAAAATGTAAAGTACAATATTTGTTCATTGTCCCCCCAAGAAGAAAAACACCGCTTATCGTTATTTATATGGAGCGTTCAATTAATAATAGTTATAATTGCTTACTGGCTATTTTCGCAAAGATAAAACATTTTGTACAGAGTTTTAACATAAAAAATAATTTATATATGTATGCATAATTTCACTAAGACTTTTTCTTAATGTTATTTACGGTCTCGTTACCATAATAAAAATATTGTTTATGTTTATTAAAGAATAAAATACGTAGATTTTAAATTTTTGGAGATAATTATAGTAGTATTTTGTTTGAAGTGTTTTGTGTAATTTTTTCTTGCAGAATAAAATTTATAGTGTAAAATATCACATAATCATATTTTTTTGGGCCGATCGATATTTTGTCACCCAAAGGAGAAAACCCCCATAAATGTAGAAACTATCAATCTATATTTCTGCAGTGATACTGCTTCCGCTTTTATCATTCCTGTCCTTTTGTCTGCATATAATGTGATTGTGTTAGCAGACAGAACAATACGTAAGTCATTTTTTGCACGTATTCATTACGTTTGGCTTGCGCGGAAAGTCTGAGGTTATGTGAGTTTTATTCTATGTCGATTGTAAAGATTAGCTAATAATATCCTATTACTTCGGTCGCCAACACGTTTTCTCATTGACTTTAGTAACATCCAACTGGCCGTAACTGCAGATTTTTCGAGATTTTACTTTCCCGATTTTTGGTTGGATTCTGTCCACACTTTTACAATGTCTCCACACTGTCACCGCAGACAAAAATAATTTCTGCATATTCCCTGCCAATTGTAATAATATTCAAAACAAAACACTGTCTCTACGGGCGGCCAGAAATAAAATAAAATACCTGTTATATTAATATATACATACTGATGGAAATGTACGACGGACTCAGTTGCAAAAGGGTGAGTTATTGTGAATATACGAAAGTATATAATAAATTTCATGTAATTATATCGATCAATTTTTTCGTTCCGTATTTACACGTTCCTTTCGTTCTTCAGTAAACTTAAAAATGTCGTGCAATCAGATGACGAAGTAGTGCATTGTTTCATAAATCGAACGAATAATTATTTCCTTGCAAATAGGTCTGCGAGGGTTATTCTTTCGCAGGCAGTACCTGCGAGGGATGTTCTCTCGCAGACAGAACCTTGTAGGAGAGATACGAAGGGGCTACCTTTGCGGTTGCCTTTTCCTCTCCGTTTTTGAACTAAGGTTTCCACAAGCCGAGGCACACCGGCCTGTTTTGAGAGGTGTATGTTCCGGGGTCACAGACCTTGAACGTACGGTAAGAGTTGTCTTCTATTTCCATTGGAATAGTCGGCCAGCTGCCTCCTAAACTGGTCGAGGCACGGAGAAGAGAATGCTGCGTCGCCACAGAAAACTCCTCTCCCGCTATCGGAAGGGCGTGGGACAAGTACCCAATGCCCGACCTACCTGATGCAGGATTTTCTAGGGTTTGTCCTGCATTTCTTTAGGCGAATGCCGGGTAGGATCCTTAAAATATAGCCCGGGGGCCCTAGTAACCCTTGGCTACCTTCATCTATCTTTCCACATACCCCCTTTCAAGTCCCTTCCTATGCTATTAAAGGGGAGTTGCCACCATGTGGATTACCCTCATGTAGCCTGTTCTCTAAAAAAAAAATTCTTTGCAAACAGGATCAAGATATTTTTTAGGAAAGTGGAAAACTTGAGAAACTGACTTGAAGTAATGCGTTGTGATGAAGATTCGTTATAACCCGGTTCATATAATTATACAACAATTTAGGTCCGCGTTAGTGTTTTTTTGACGTAATGAAAGAAATTTTATACATGATCCGACAGTTGGTCGCAAATAAGAAGAATGTTTGAGGTGTAGAAGTGGAGATTTTGAAGTATAATTTTGTTGTTACAGCTATACTACACTATAATAGGTAAAACATAGTAATGAAATTATGGGCAAGAATCAGCCTAAGAGATATTTTGAGGCAGTGAGACGGAGGATTCATTAATAACCTAGAAGTTTAATAAGGTCAGAAATGGAACTATTTCGCTGATACGGGAGTCAGAACTACCATGGACGACCTGAAATAATAGTCAAAATAAATAACATTTCTGAAATCAGAAAAATATTCAGTATGTATACTTTTTCTTTTACAATAACAGGCTACATGAGGGTAATCTACGTAGTGGCAACTCCCCTTTAATAGCATAGAACAGGGATTTGAAAAGGGTGTGTGGAAAGGAGAGAGGAAAGTATCTAAGGGTTAACTAGGGCTCCCGAGCTATAATGTAATGATCCTACCCGGCATTCACCTAAAAGTGATTCAAGGAAAACCATAGGAAACCTGCATCCGGTAGGTCGGGCTTTTGGTACTTGTCCCACGCCCTTCCGATGGCGGGGATTTGCTGTGGGGAAGATGCATTTCCTTCTCCGTGCCTCGAGCAGTTTAGGAGACAGCTGTCCGACTGTTCCAATGGAAACAGAGAACAACTCATACCGTATGCCCAAGGTCTGCGACCCGGGAACATACACCTCTGAAAACAGGCCGATGTGCCTGGGCTTGTGGGAACCTTAGTTCAAAAAACCAGAGAGAGGAAAAAAGTGAATATTAATTAAATATAAATATAAATACAATTTAAATGACAAGTTAAATAACGCGATGTTGAATAAATATTAATACAAATTAGGTATACGGTGATAGCATTTTTTTCAAATTTAACTAAGATGAACATTCAGTTATAAAAATTGAGCGTTTTTTTCCGAATGTAAAAAGAAAAAAGCATTAGATACTAAGAGAATATTCATCCCTTACTGGCTATGAAAGAAAGTTCTTTCCACAGTTTCCCAATTAGAATATCCACTTGCCTCCCTTGTTATTATTTTAAAGTCATGCATCATGAATACATGGCAGTTCTTGGAATTTATCACATGAACATTTTACATTACATAGACACTATAAACGTGGCTCTGAAATGTTTAAAATATGTCGATAATTGTAGTGTTAAATTAGCATATCTAACACCGAAATCTATTCTCTTAAAAAATTATACTTCATTACATTAAGCTCGTAATAGCTTCATTACGAAACAGGGTTGGTGAATGTAATAAAGTTTTACGGGAATAATGGATGGAGTTGAACTTTTGTAATTGATTTAAATCAAATTAGTCCCAGTTTGCTTGAGGGTTTTATATGTACATGATTACATTTCAATTCGTTTGATTTTTAGTCCCCTTTATGTTATTTATTACTTTGAAGCTTTTTCAATACGTTATTGCGTTATTTAAAAATTAAAACTACTTTTATTGAGAAAGATAAAGGCGCAATATTCGCAACACATTTTCTGGCCTCATTTTTCCTAAGCACCTCCAAAAATTATAGATATATATCGAAGAATTTTATTGAAATGCAGGAAAGTCAAAGTTTTTGTAGAATCAATTAAAAAGTTATCAAAGGAGTTTTTAACGACGTAACGTAAAGAAAACATACAACTCATTTTTGTTTTCAATTCGTTCCCTACTTTCCTTTATATACGCAACATCAAGAATGTCAAAGACTAGATTTTAGTTCTCAGCGTCAGCAGTTTGCCAGAGGATTGTTTAATTACACAGAAAAGTAATTCAGCAGCTTATTCCTGGCACTGGGAAAATATATCGTGTTTTCCGGAGCAGTTCGTTCTGTGTGAGTGAGACGGATGCTGAAACGTGTTGTCGCCAACAACTTTCTGCTGAATTCGGAACGCGCCTCACGTTCTTCTGAATACACTTGTCACGAAAATAAACGGAATTTACAGCAGATTAACAACGTTGTATATATTTTTCATTAAAAATGCGATGGCATATTTTCTTTTGGTTAAGACGAAACAGTTGAAATTATTTGAGCTTGGTGCTTATAGAATACATAATCTTGGTCTCAAAAAAAGAGATACTATGCTAGATTCCGAACGATACATGAGTGCTTCAAAGTTATTTTACTCGCCGGATATCAAAAAAAAATTTTAACTTATTGCAACACAGTTATTAAAATATTTTATTTCAAATTATCCAGGCGAAAGCAAGGTAAAAATTATAGCAGTAGGATGAATAAACAGTATTTATCTTTATTCGAATACATATAATTGTCTTGTGTCGTATTTAAAACGAAAAGATTAGTGTAACATTGTAAAATTAAATCTTAAATATTAGTTGCAAGCTTAGAAAATTTAGTTTGTTCCTTTTCATTTAAAATAATTTTTAACTGCGTGTAAAAATAGGTGCAATTCAGAAACTATCGTACAACAATGCAAATAATAAGAAATACACTTTTATTCATAAATAGTAACAAATCTCATGTCAATCTCGACATTTACCATTGTATTTGCTTTGCACAAGTTAAGAAATGAGGAACCTGTACAAGTAAATCTCTTCAGGAATACAGATAGAGGAATAACTTAAACCACATGTTGCTTGGTGTGTGCTGGTTTTTTAATACTCTGTAATTTTTTATATTGCGTAATTCAAAAATTTTTCCCAATTATTTTTTTATTTGTATTCATGAAATCGTTTATCAATAAGAATTGTAAGCACGCTCCGTAAATATTATACTGTACTATTAATACTGTAAAGTGTGATTTTACTGTGTTCCATCGTAGTTATTTACTTAATTACATTTTTAAAACTATCAATTAATTGTAAATATTACACGGTATTATTAGTTATATCTTTCAGTGAAAATATTGTTTTATACTTTAACATAACATAGTTTAAGTATTTGTAATTTTTCGTAATGACGTGTATTATTTCCTCAACCGACGACAAATGTAATGAATAAAAATCTAAATTCTATGTTATATAATTAACAGTCATTTCCTACCATATATTTTGGCTCAATAAGTACATTATTGATGGTGTGCAATAGACTGTAGAGAAGAAGCGCGCTGCCCAATTATTAAATAATTTATTTTATTGGAATCTAATAACAAGCCAGCAGCAAGTCGAATAGCTGAAATTCTGATCCTAACATTTTGGCGCCGAAGATAGGATGCGTACATGTCAAAATGAAAGTCAAAGGGATGAAGGAGATCGCTTGGGAAAATTTCACCCAGCGGATATTAACCCTGAAATATTCCCAAGAGCACCTCCCTCCAGAACTCAGTACTGGGCTTCGTGAAGTAAAGTATTTTAAATTTATTGGCGAAGAAAGGCCAGGAGATTTGGTTTCCATCCCGGAGGTGAGGAATAAAATTGTCGAGCTCGGAGGAGGCGCTAGGCTCGGGAGGAGCAGTATAAGGTAACTTTCACATCTCAGATAGAATGACTGGTAAGCGAAGATAGCGAGGAGAATAGTCTATCATCGCAGTCTACGAAGAACCAATCGTGCAGGTCAAATGCAAATGAGTTAAGTAACCAGCCTATATGTATAGGGAGAGAGGGAGAGGAGAGAGAGAGAGAGAGAGAGAGAGAGAGAGAGAGAGAGAGAGAGAGAGAGAGAGAGAGAGAGAGAGAGAAGGAATCCCAATGCAGTCACAGATCCACAACCAATGAACCGGAGTTCACTGCCCGACTTCGAGACTACGTGTCGCTGAGCAGGAAGGAAACCCGAGGGAACCTTGACACGCAGCCTGAAATTCAGACCCACCAGGCACCTGCCGTACTTGCTCCAGGCCTTCTAGAGAAAAATCGTGTGTGTCTGTATTTCCGTATCGATATGCGTATGAAGAGATTTCTGCTACCTGGCGATGTGAGTTATGAGTCTTTGATTTGAACGAATTGATGTTTTAATTTGAGTCTTTTGTAAGTAATACCCTGTGTTAATCGCCCTGATAATGTTAATAACCCTGTTAATTGTTTAGTTACATCAATGATAATGAAATTTATATTTAACCAAAAAAAATTGCAATCAACAAATTACCTATTATTTATTTCACAAAATTATTGAAAATAAATTCCTTAATTTATTTAATTATTTTTAGGAGAAAATTATGTTGACTTCGATTTTTAGATGCTCTATATTTATGTTACAAAATTATTTTATTTTATGTTCGAATTATATACACGATGTATTATCAAGGCAACATGCAAGAATATTGTGAACCAAGAAGGGACTTAAAAAGTATCCGAGGGTATTTCAACTTCGACGTTCACAATATGCCTCATTAGACAGAGTTCTTCTACTTTTACACTATATCCAGGCTCTTGAAACGCAGTTTTTCCTGAGCTTTTCACGTGGCGTCTGTACAGAGATGTTTTATGAGCTTGTGCCTTACGAAAATTTCCCTTCACTTCATAGCCTCGTAAAATTAAGCGTGCGGTGCTCTCGTATTTTAAAGCATAAGTAGGTTAACAAGTTGAAAGCATTAAGACGGGAAAAAATGTAGAGCGTATAAAAGTATGAAACGATCATAGGAGATTTTATTTCACAGTTTCTATCCCGTCTTATAATGATTAAATCGAATGGCTTTAAATAAAGTTAAAGTTTTATGTGCTCAATTCAAATTTTCACTGTCGTATAAATGTAGTTATTTCCAAATGACTAAGGTAAATTACTTGGTTTTTATAAGGAACAATATAAAATTTATCGGAATGAATTGATCACTTAATCAAATAATTATTCAAAGAAGAAAATTTATTGAGTTACATTTACCTGGGTAAGGAGAAATATAGGTTGTTAATGAATAAAAATTAAAGATGAAAATCAATACTTAAAATAATTATTAATTTGTTACACACTTACATTAAAACAACTACATAGACATGAATATTTTCCAGTTTGCTTTAGAGTTAAATTTTTTTAATTCTGTCATAATTATATATATATATATATAAATAATTTCACATTAATCGTTTAGAAAGGATTTAATTTTCGACCTGTCATTAAATGAAAATACTTTTTAATAAATTTTGGCCAACATTTTCGTTTCAAATAGACAATAAGGGTTAATAAATAAATAAATGTTTTATAAATAAAATAATTTTCACCAAGGTATTAAATATATTTCACTAAGGTATTAAATAAATTTACTCATAAAATATATATTTTTAGTATATATATATACAATATTTAATATAAACTATTGCTTCGAATAAACTTTCTGTAATTGTAATTGATTATTAACTACATGTGTTTCATATAATAATATTTTAAAATAACATTGATACATTTTTATGGATTTTTTTTATTATGTTTGTTTATACGAAATTAGGAATAACGATAAAAATACGGGAGAGAATAAAAGTATTTCCGAGGAACAGTAGACTAAAGTTTACCTTCAGTGTAGATGTAAAGCTTAGTTAATGAGTTTCCAGTGCGAATTACATTGAGCACGAACCTTTTGTCCCTGAATGACTAAGTGGATTTACTTGTGTTAAATTCGTTTTCATGTGTGTGTCGTTCGTCTCTCGATTTCCGGACGCGGGCAAATATAACTCAGGATTTAAGCGATGCCTTACCTACCTTCTTACCGGGATGTAACATATTCACCACTGAAAAATAGATCTATGTAAAATTACAGATAATTTAATTAATTATTTAATTAATTTTCCTGGAGTTGATGGTTTTAATCTGTTATAGGTGTAGCCGGAAACTCTTGTAATAATTTGAAACTAAAGCTTTTGTAAATCTCTTCTGACTTTTGACACTTATGTTTTCAGCACTTGAAGCTTGAAAATAATAAATAATAAATAAAAAATTACAGTAACAATAAAAATAATTTCGCTCTCTTATCAATGTAATTTTGATATACATTGTTCCATCAGCATATTCATTAAGTAAACAGTTTGAATAAACATTTTAAAATAACTTTTATAAAAAGTCATAAATTCAAATAAGTATTTGTTAGTATAATAATAAATTCTATGATGGAAATATTTAATTTACATATATACTAAATTTAATTTATATTTGATATATATATATATATATTGCAGTATATATATATATATATATATAAATATATAGGTTTATTTTTTGTAATAACGTAGTTTACGAAATAAAACTTATTCTAATATCGAAGGGAACTATATAAAATTCATTGAGTTCTGAATAATCATTCCAATTTTCTAATTAGTTATCACGTCTCCGTTACATTAAAAATAAACCATTTTTCCAGCAAAATAAAAATTTAAGAACCTTGATAAAATGAAATCGAGCAATTCACAATATGTACAGGTAGAGCTAATTACATTGTGTACGAATATTTTCTGTGCCTGAATATATATATATATATATATATATATATATATATATATATAGTAAAATTTTCCATTATATGTGAACTACTTAAATAGTGAAATTTCTGGACTGCGGATATGCTATCGTTTGAATGTATTACAGATTTGAAAGTATCATAAAAAGCTAACCAATATGTATAATTTAAATTCCAAATGTTTAGTTGCATTATTTATAAAATATTGAACTATTAACTCTGAACCAAGGTTTCATTTTATCCGGTAATTTCACCGTTAAAGAATAATACTAATTTAAAATGTTAACTTTTTACAGATAAGACGCAAGGTAATAATTTTTACTTTCAAAAATTTTATACGTAATTCTATTTTGTTAACTAGGAAAAAGTTTTAAATGAGATGTTGGAACTCTGTATTGAACTTACGGTGAAGGGGAAAGCTTTCGCTGGAGAAGGCAGTTTCTACGAAAGCTTGCGGAACAGATAACAAAATTATAAGTACTCACCTTCACGCTTAAGTTCATGTTGTGATGTATTTGTTCTCAAACTTCTTTTATAATCTTGTTTAAGAACTTAGACCGTCCTGTCGTAAACATTTTTTTTAACAATTTCTACGAGTCATCTAGTCTTTTGCATAATAAGTAGAATACATTATGATAACAATAACATATTTATGACAACAATAATACGTTTTGGATCTATAAGCCTAACTTAAAATTATAATTGCAAATACTGATCCATATAACGACTTTGATTAATATTTTAATAAAGCTTTATATGTAAAATGTTAGCTACAGCAATAATATATATCGGAATTATTTAAATATATTTCCGTTATTCCCGAAAGATGAAATAAGTACATAAAAATTATGTGTATACATGTAATTATGATTATAATTCTTCTGTATGCCCTAGAGAATTAATACCGGAAACTGAATGAAAAATATGAATTTTATGTATATTTACATACAAACATTAAAAATTAATTTAAATGTAATTTAAACACTTATTACAGCCATAGAACACTGATCTTCCTGAACTTCAGCTGAGTTAGCAATTTGAAGAATTTGTTTTTCCCAGTATGGTACTATTACACCTTAAAATCCACTTTGCCACTTAACTGTAAGGCTGTTATTAATAGATTTATATAAATTACAAAGCTGGTTAATAAACGTAATATTCATGGTTAAAAGTAAAGGATTGTGTATCTCCATATTTGATAATTTTACGTTCAAATTCCGGAAAACCATATTGAACGATTCGATTTTGGTAAAGCTTCTGTAACTATGTAAATTTTTCTAGCACTATATTCATGTTTTAAATTTAGATAAACTATATTATGTATTAAAATAAACTTCTTAATATTAGAATATTAATTTATCTCTCCCTAACCTATAAATTCCTCAATCTCTCTCTTTAGATTGCATTGTTAACGAACAACGACGTATTGCAGTAACGAAAACTTCATGACAGTTTTGTACTTCCTGTTTGACAGATGACAAAGGAGAAAAAATGGGTTGGAGAATTGGGAAATAATAAGATCGATAGAATTAACAAATACAAATATTTAGGAGTAAAGTTGGAACACAGATGGAACATAATAAAGATTATGCACGTAAAAAGAGAAGTAGAAAGCTTCGTTATTGTATATAGTAGGAAATAATTTAAAATATATATACAATTTCATTGTTCTGCAATTTTTTCAAAATTGTTGATTTGTCTCATATGGATGAACGTTTTTATAGGCACAATAAGAATTATTTTATGTCAAAATTAAATATTTAGTGTAACAAATATGTTAAAAGAAGTGAATTTGGGAATATTTTCGACATTTTGTTAAGTTTTATGTTCTAATTATGACGAATAAATGCATCAATAAATTGTTGCCATTATATTTTTAAAAATATTTAAGTTTAAGTATGACAGGCACTTATCAATGGTAGATGTAATGTACATATTTACACATATAAGTTTTATTTAAAAAATGGTATATATGATAATGGATTAAGAGAATTTAGGAAGATGACAAAATAGATTATAAATTGTGTTACACTTAGAAATGGCAAGATTAGATTCTTTTTTTTATAGAATTGTAAATTGAAAGTGGTGTTTCTAAACATTTTTAATAAGTATCTTTAGCGAAATAAATCAAATTATTATTATTATAATTATTAATATCATTAATCAATCTGAAAATTCCCGAGATGAGTTTGGAGGAGTGTTTATTATTCACTTGTGACATTGTTTAAAAATCATTAAAATCAGTCATTGTGTAGTTGAATCTTTATAGTAGAATTTTTATTAAAATTACAGAACCAATACAAAGAAATCAGTAGTCCAGTTTATTACCTTTCTTTTCAAGAGATAAAAATTAATTTGTATCGTGCTTTCCTGTAAAATGATTTATATCACAACAAATATATGTTTTGGACGTTTACTTGATGATTAATGGTGTTACTGGTGGACACTTACGAGAAATGCTCGCATGTGATGCTGACATTTGGTGGGAACGTTTGCAGGCCGCGAGGTGCAATTCCAACAACATATTGGAAATTATTTATATTCTTCCAACATGTGAAGTCGCAGTACAAATGAATTATGATAATGTAAACAATATCCTTTGTATTTAAAATTGATTTATTGAGCGGTTCGCGTGAATTTGAGCATTACCATATTCGAGTTGGTAAGTTAGGCATACGTCAGTCTTGAATGTTTGTTTACTATAAAAGTTTGAGTTTTTCAGACAAATACAAGTCTTGAAATGAGGCAAGAGTAAAAGTTACATAGTTAAGAAACGGTGTAATAGGATCTCAAGGACTTACTGGATCTCCGAAAGAAAATGTGTCTCAGAATTGGACGTGTCACCTTCACACACCGGATTACCATTATTTTTAACGAGTATATTTTATCTGTTTAAATTCGAAACCTGCGTTGTTTTTTCTACGTCAGAAAGCTATTTTACAGTAATTCATCGCAAAATAAGAGCCGAAGTTATGGTGAATGTGAGGCTTATAGCAGTGTGAATGCAAACGAGTAACGTTGGGTGACGTCATCTTGCAGTTACACTGACGCTCACATACGCAGAGGGACATAAATATCATGTACGTATTGTTCTAAACTAGGAGTAATCCCCTCCTATGCCGTAAAGAGTTAAAATTATACACAAAACAACATTCAGAGAACCGCGATCAGTCACTTTGACCTAAAAAAAATATATTCGACGCCAAATACCCGGTATTTTCGCGGGTTTTAATAATTGTGCTCCTGTACTCGTCCCTGCATAGGGGTGGTAATGAAATCTTTCCCCAAAGTGTTTGTTTCCGGGTCGTAAGGAACATGGTCACAAAATTTGGTTTACATTAATCCACGTGTTTAAATTTGTGTGCGGAACATAAACACAAACATATATACACACAAATCGTATGATTCTAGATTGAATGCCGCTTCGATGTCAGGAAACGCATCACACTCAACAACAACAAGAGAAATTACATGCGAAACTGTAATTTGGTCAACTCGTGTAGCGGGTTATGGAGTCAAGCAAATAGCTACATTTCCACTAATCTCACGTAAATTCCCTCCCTCACGTCTGGATGCTTTAATGAACACGGAAGCACCAATAACTGAAGTGCAATACCTGGCCCATTGTATTGAACTCTAGTTCTTCTTGTTTCTTTACTTTTTTCTGTACATAATAGTAATTTTATAAAGAGAATACAATGTGTAATGTAAATGTTTTATTTGATTTGTTTCTTTAATTATTGACGGCGTAACTTTGAGGCCAGAGAATTGTAAAGAACAGCATTGTTTGGCGCGAGAATGCAGAGACGATAATTGTTGCTAGGTGTATTGTCGAAAAACGTATACAAGGCGCTCGGATTTTTAGCAGAAATCAGCCACTTAGACAGTCAGAGAGCAGTGTGTGTGTGTTTGGGAGCATGGCGAAAGACTGTGGTGGTCGGAATTCAGCGAAGTAGGGGATGAATATCATCATGATTTTTTATTAAAGATTTTCTACTGCAAAACTGAATGTGATAATACGTACGACAGCAAAGCAGAAAAGGGCCTAAAGTGTTGTAAAGTAAAACGATAATAAAATCAGTGTTATGGTCTGTCAATGAAATTAGTGTTCTATAAAAAAATTTAAATAATCGCGTATGAACAAACCAGAGCAGCTCTAAATAAATGGAATGTAAAAACAAAAAAAACCTTTATTCTGTAAAACTTTACGTAAATATCGTTTACCGCCAGATTTCTATAACTTTATCAAGTTTCTCTAGTTTTTGTTATTGGTATATAATTTTGTTATTGTAAATTTAAATTAATTTTTTGGCTTCTGTAACTTGGTGAAAATTTTCAAATCACTGTAATTATTAGAGGCCCTATCAGCGGCCTTGAAGCTGAGGCATTTACTTCAAAAATAAAATGTAAATAATCAAAAATCAAATTTTTCAAATAAATAATCTTTGTTATATTTTTAAAATATTGGTTTATTTTCAACCTCTTTCCTTTGTTTCTTGTGCATATCACTATATATATATATATATATATATATATATATATATATATATATATATAAGAATATATTTCGGAATTGGTCTGGATATTTGAAAGCAGATTTATATTCTTAATTATGTTTTTAATACTGTAATAAGTTCGTTTAGGTATACACCTTATATTTGAATATTTTACTGGGAGTTTCTAATTGTATCAGTGCAAATATAATGGGCAATAAATTAAAATATACATTGTGTTATGCGTTCTAGAATTTTTTGTTAGAATAAAAATGCATTATTATAGTTATAAAAAATATTAGGAACATATACATGGAAATTAAACAGAATTTTGTTGTTGGAGCTCCAGTCTAGGGATTTTTATCTTTTGATAGGAATTAGCTGGCAATGTTGTCGACATGTAAGTGTCGTATGTGTGTGAGTGGCGGAAGGCCAATTTGGAGGCACCCTGGGGAACAGCTATAAACACTCGCCACAGGGGACCTTCTGTGCTTCAACGAGACCTTCCACAGGGGGCGAATTGCGCACTTTCAGAGTCCACAATATTGATTAATCGGATACTAGTTCTTATCAACCGTGAGTGTACTGATGGGGGAGTATCATCGATAAAACTTGGTGCTTAAGTGGGATTCATTCCTCATTATTAAAGAGGTTTATTTACTTTCCTACACACAACGGATTTTCTTTGAATTATACTGTTAACTTGCCTTAAAACGCATTTTAAACCTTACCAACTGTCCAAACTTTGGAAGGATTAATGACATAAAAATCGAAAAATTCTTCTGTTATACAACCATTTTACGTTCTTTTTTTTTAGGAATTTTAATAGAAAAATTTACAATTAAATTATTTTTAAAAAACTTATAAACTTTACAGAGCAGTATAAACAAATGTACCTTTATCTCAAAACTTTAAGGCATCTACATACAGCTTTAAATTATTTGACTATTAAAAATTAAACTCTAAAATATTTAACTTAACCATTGTTTATTTGCGAATTAATTAATTATTTTATACCCCTGCTCTATCTCCTAATTAATGAATAAAGAAGTTGTCAATTGAGGGACAAATTAAAGTTATAAAATAAATACCGCACAAAGTTTCTGCAATTCTTGTTGCTTCCGTCAGGTGATTCATTTAACGCAAAAGCTGCAAGAGCGACTCAACACTCAAACCAGGCCCTGACGAAAGAAACAAGGATTGTGGTGTTTATTTTATCACTTTATTTTGTCTGTTTAATTGGCTACTTCTTTATATACTTAGTATTCGTTTAACACAAACGTTTTATATTTTATACGGTCTCAGAATTTTAAAGCGCCCCATTTTTCATTCTTTCAGATTCAACGAGAAACATTTCGCGGTTTTTTGCATCTGAGAAATGAATAACAGGGGAATTGAATTAATGTAATATTAACTGGCATTTTAATAAGTTACTAAACACATTAGTAATGAATAATAATTATAAAATACTGTTTACAATTATATTAAAATGATATGGGCCACGTTTTTGAATTATAAATCGCTTTTGCAAATGGATATGTGGGTTGAATTTGTAGTTTGAGCAATTGGCAATATTTACATTTAACTTTCCGGTATCAGATTGACGGTGAATATTTTTTGGCCTCTGTTCTTGGCACTTTTCTGGAACCAAGCCGACGATTTTCAAAATACAGATAAAGGGATTACCGAAAATGCTCTCCATCGATAAATCTCCCTCGAATTTCTCAATGAGTGTATCTAACTAACTCTATCCCGTAATTAAGTACTACCTAATAACCCCAATGGTCTACTGATCAGAAACTAAGTGTTTTCCTTCCTGTTTCACCACTACTGGCTCACTAACAAATAACTGTCGTATGATTTATTTACTAGTTTCTTCCGTCTCAGCCAACGAATATTTAACAAGTGAATCCCTTCCATGCTCAACTTCGTTCTCCTTTTCCAATCTTAATAATATTCGAACTATTGTATCAATTTCTTGGTCACCACCCCTTGAAAAAATCTCCAGAGGTAAAAAATATTACTCAGACACCTTACTTGATTTTTTTTGAGTCGGGAAAATAAATTTTCTGTGCCATCTCGCAAGGTAAATAACATGCGGTGTCAGTTGATATGAAGTTATCACCCAAAATCTTCTGCTCGACTTCGCGAGAGAACGTTTTTACCAATTTATATGTCGCCCTTTAATTTCTTTAATTTTTATTGGCATAATGTAGACTGTAAGCTTCCTTTCCACCTGAGAAATTATAAAAGTGACAAGTTGAATGTTCACTGAACCTATTTTGAGGTTCAAAAAAACTACGTCTAAAAGACGGGAACTTAAAATTGTTCTAAAAAAACACTTTAGTATCACAAATCGATATACAGCGCAGAATTTTTTTTCACAGGACAGCGTTGTTAGGAAACAATTTCAACCGGCCTTAGTTAAGAAGAGTTCGTTCTGCAGGTAATTAAGATGCCAGCAGCTTTAACGAGTTTCTAAAGTGAAGTCAGCAATTTTATAAATAATGATCAACACTAGACTCCAGAGTGGATTACTCCGCAGTTTCACTATGATACATGAAAGTGTGTAATGACAATTATGAATACTAATTTTCCGATTACAATACTAAAAGTTTGTAGCGGTAGGTTTATTAAATGATGAAGTAAAGGGATATTTTACAGAATTTAATAATTATTTAACTGAACATGAGAAAAATAAAATAAAATAAATACAAATTATGTATGTTCAGCTCGCCGGGAAAAACAATCGGATCCCTTAATCCCAAGTTAAACCATGGTTTACGGTAATTCCCCCAGGCGCATCAAGGATTGAGACACTTGGCAGATACCTCGCGTTGATCTCTGGCTGGGATCATGTGGCACCCTCGATCTCTCCGAGTCCTCTGGAAAACTGCAAGTTTGGTGCTGTACGTCCGTCCCTGGCGACGGTTCGTCGAGGAGTCCGACTATACTTTCTTTACAGCCCCTTCGCTGGATGTGAAAAATCGATGTTCTCGACCAATTTTCAATCGATCTTTACTGTACCAAGAAATGTGATTGGTTCAGGCAGTCACGTGTTAATTCAATTTCTGGGATTTTTGGAGAGACGTTTCCCACGGTGCGACAGTCCAGGTAACTTCCGAGGGTCAATACACTACGTGCCTAAGTCCAGACCGAAGGGATTATCTATCCGTCACGGCGGCGCCTGGTCAAATTCCAACTTGCCAAGATCTCAACCCTTGCTAATATCTAATTATATTAAAATGAAATATACATATCAATAATAAAACTATCGCGCTACAAGTTAAATGACGACGAAACGTTTTCTTCAATATGAATAATCTTTTCATAGAAAGGCTAGATGGGCATCTATAATAAACTTGTGGAATGGGAAACAGTAATAACATTTAAACAAAAACCATGTTTATTGCACTTAATGCCAACCCCCTACAATTAATTTAACAATCATTGAATAATTTTATCTGTAAAGTTGAAAATCAAAAATACATACTTTGATTTTTTGTGAAATGGGAGGAAAGACTTAAATGATTATAATATAACGTAAATAAATTTGCGACAAAAAGTAAAAAATATACACACGAAGCCAACTATTAATTTTTATGTCACCCCCTTTTCATACACAATTTCACGTTTGCATCACAGTTAACAATAAAATATCATGAAACGAAAACGACTTCCGACGGACCATATGCTAAATATCTTAAACTCAGGGATTGTGGATGTTCATCAATATTTCCGCCACCGAAAATTATCTTTTACGTTTTTTTCCCCCACCAACACTTTATTACACAAATCAGGATACCAACTTCGAGTGGCGTAAATCCTACTGCGGTTGGTTGATGTATCTGCACTCAGGTGGACGGGATGTTTCAAATATCTCAGCCCGGGATATTAGCAGTTACGTCACTCCGTTCGTTTCAAAAATACATGTGATCGTCGTTTATCAGGACACCTTTATTAGACCTTAGTTATCGTGTGTAGCTCGATTCTTCCTTTGCGTCAAGAAGACGAAAAAGATCTCCATGAAGTGGACATTCCAACGACAAACAAACAAAAATTATTTCAAGTTTAAAGGGTTAAATACGAAGGATGTTTAGTAAGTCTGCCAAAAATTGAAAAACAAAAATACATCTTTTCTTATAAAACTTACTTTATTCTCAACTTGGCTATGCTCTTGGCTCAGAGAGTTTCCAATTTTTTCAACTGATCACAAAAATAGGTTTTGTCATACTCCGTCATCGCCTCGATCACTTCTTCATTTTATGAAATATTCTCCCCACGAAACCAAAATTTCAGGTTTGGGAACAAGAAAAAGTCACTCGGTGCTAGGGTGGATGAGAAACCAATTCGAATTTCAACTCGCACTATTTCGCCATTGAGCAGCTGCTGTGTGCGCTGGCGGATTGTCCCGGAGAAAAAAGCGTTTTCTTGTGCGCTAATCGTAGTCGTTTCTCAATCAGAACCCGTTTAAAACGATCCAACAGAGCAGCATCATAGAACCCAGTTATCGTTTTGCGTTTTTCGAACAAACCTCTGAATATTATAACTTGAGAATCCCAAAAGGCATTGACCATCACCTTTCCAGCTGAAAAAACGGTCTTGGCTTTTTTTACCTTTTTTGGTGCACTTTCACCAGATTTTGATTGTTGTTTGGTCCCTGGAGTGTACTGATGGATCATCGAAGATTTCGAATATGCACAAAAAGTCTTGTGGGTTACGCCTAAACATTGCTGGATTCTGTGTTGAAATGTTTTTTTCCGAATGCTTTTTTGGTCCAATGTCAACAGTCGCGGCACCCATCGCTTTTTCATGCCCAGATTTTGCTATATAGAGTGAAATGAACTCGTTCAGTTAAGAAGCCTACGGCAACAGCTACTTAAAGCACTTTTAGTCTGCGATCTTCCATTACGATATGGTGAACTTTTTCGATGTTTTCCTGAGTGGTGACCTCAATTTGGCGGCCGGAGGGTTTTTCATCTTCTGCGCTTCTGCGCCCTCGATTAAACTAATTAATACAGAAGTAAATTGTCTTCAATGCTGCTGTAGAATCCGCACGAATTCCATCAAATTCGGGATTGATTTATGCAGCTGTCCAACCCTTCAAATAAAAGTGTTTAATGACAGCGCGAAATTCGATTTTTTTTAAAAAATTTACCATGCCTAACACTACAAAAGGCTGCTAACAATAAACTACGACACATATATTTATAACTTTTCGGAATATCTTTGAAAGAATCATGTTTACCAACAATGGTGCGAAAGTGAAAAATTTCCCGCTCTTTCATAAAAATTTACCAGACTTATCGAAGAACCCTGGTAAGTGTATTGTCAAACAGAAGAATGATAGAGATGTATTAATTGAGCCATTTAATTCATATATACGCATAGCATTGTAAAAATGAATAATGACATTGATAGACAAAATTTAAAGCATTGTGAGGTACATGTATAATTATACGTAAATGATGCTACTCTCACGTAAAGTGAAATTACAAATGAATGACTTAGTGAAGAAAAATTCCGAGCATCAAGTATCATTGATCGTAGTTGTTTTTTACATCCAGATTATAAAGCAAACTTAACTTTCGACTACTACGCAATATTCACAGTTTGCATGCTCGATATTTGTACCCTATAACAATAAATGGTTCCGGAAAGTAGATCTCGATTTCTCGTCTTCGAGTTTGGCTCGCAAGGAACACATCGCAGTTTGAATGCAACCACTAATTTGCATGTTACAATGCTTGCGAAGTGGAGTGAGTTTGCATGCCTGAAGTCAACAACATTAAATTTCAGCATATCACGTGGTCTAGTCACATAAGATTAAGCCATTGTAAGCTTAGTGGTGGTTCCGCTAGTTCTAGAAATTCGTGTTAGGCGTTTGCTTAACTGGGTGGAAAGGAAAATACGCTTTGTATCCAAATAGAATGTGACCTATTTCACTGCTCATTTCACAATATTCTGTTGAAAGGGCGGCAAATTTAACTCAATAAATGTCGCATTGATTGGTTCTACTACCGTTTTTATTATAAGAATAGAAAAATAATACTGGTCACAATGAAAACTATGAGATTCTATTTTTTCTACGAATAAAGTAAACGTAAGTTAATCTGTTTGTATAATTTTGTATATATTTTATGGGCGTATCCTATTTCATCAGTCGAGGACTAATAGAAGAGGTAGTAATTTTATAAATAAATATCCAAATAAATAATTGAAGCGGCAATATAAATACCACACAACGTTTCTGAAATCATTTTTGCTTACGTCAGGTGATTAAAAACGCAAGAATCGTGACATAGACGTGTTATATTTGAATTTTTGGGAAAACAAACATCACTTGGAGCTCACTTATACTTCTAAAAATTATGACCCTTTCGAAATTAAATAAAAATGGCAACATACACACATTGGTAAATATTGATTTGTAAATAGATCAATTCGTGTCTGGAATTCATTATCTGCATAAATACTAACGACTTTTCGGAATTGCGCTGATCAGTTTAAACGTAGGCTAAGGAAAGTACAATAAAGGTGGGGTATTTAATAAATTTTTTCCTTATTACATTTATTAATGTAAGTAAGTAAGCGGTGAAGTGTAGTAATTTATAAAAAGAAAGATTAAAAATATTGGGGAGAGCAGTGAAGTGAAATCAGGCGGGTTCCAATTTTTTTTTCAGGTAAAAAAACTTTCTAAATACAGTTAATAATAGTTTAAGTTACTCGTATATTTTGTAAGATGTATTATGTTATATTAATTTATAGTAGAAATAGTAGCTAAATACTAATAATATGCAATATTAATGATTGATTTATCAACGTTAATGTTTCACTGAAACGTATGATATTCAGTTTTCGTTCAGTTCTTTTAACAGAAATTCGTGCATTAGAAAGTCAATATGTATGAACTAAAATACATATAATTGCTTTAATATTATAATACGATACGAAATATGAATTTAAATTATAAGAATACAACGTAATTAAACTTTTAATGTTTGCATATGTTTGAAACATCGTTTAACATCACTAACTGATGAACTAATTCATCTAGAATCTAAAATAATATACGGCCCTCAGAAACACAATTCCATTCGCATTATTTTATGGCCGTGAAAAATATTAAAGGAGAACCGAAATAATTCATGATTATTTCCATTTGAATGTAATTAGGCCCGCTATAAATATTTGCATTATTTATGATTAAAAAAAACAGCGTCCAAACAATTTGAATAATTTCAATGAAAGCTTTCAAAAATTGTCATTATAAATCTGTAGTTTCATATGAATTTAAAATTTAAAAAATGGAGTTAAAACTCACCCAGTAGCGGGAACACACAAAATATATTTTAAGCACAGTTTTTAATTTACAATTACTCTTTACGTAAATATAAGGGAACTCTATGCATATACAGATTGAAAATGACAATTGTTGAAGGATATCATTAAAATAAATGATATTGTGCGGAGTCTGTTTAAAGGTTTTTTTTTAATTATCTTTAATTGAAATGAATGATTATCGGAATTTCATGCTGCGCCGCCTTTAAGTTGGCCAATGTTATTATGCAAATATACTACAAATATTTCTCTGATTTCAACGAAAAAACATTATAATTATAAACTTCAGAAGTTTCAAGTTTTTAATATAAGTAGTTAGGAAATGAACAGTAGAAGTATTAAATCAGTGTGTAAAAAATAAATATATTATATTACACTATTCTGCAGTCAGAGATCAAGATATTGACTCCAAAATGAGTCAAAAATATTATAATTCAAAGGAGTGAAAATTATTGGGAAAATAATTTTTCACATAGTGATAAATAATTATCTAATTGCAAAATAATGTGGAAATCCATTACGGGCGAGTCTTTCTTTAATTCTGTTCAATTTCTTTTATGAGTGGTAGTAAAAGTAGATTAAAGTCATCCTTATCTAAGGTTTTGACCTTTTCAGAATAATGTCAAGTGAGGATATTGAAACGCGCAAATTCACGTAGGCATGTCACGAGACGGTAATCGATCATTTCAAGCTCGTGTATTTGATGCATATAGCGGCATAATGAAGGCCTTATCGCCTTATTTTGAAGTGAGAAATGAATCCATCAGCGTGTTACGATATATGGAAACGCCATATTTTATTTCGCTGGAAATACTCTCACATACATTTGCAAACGTGTCTCATATTTTTATTCCAACGTTTTACCGGAGTTAAAAATTTATCGATACCCCTCAACTGTAAACTAATTTAAAAAGTCTCACGACGAAACTTAGGTTTCGATTGCTGTGATTTTTTCACAGTTCCAGAATGTTCACAATTATTGGATATCCAAATAAAGTTCGACACGAGCAATGACACTACATATTAAAACATTGTGAGATTATTATTATTTCTTTTAAAAGGGTCTAAATAGTCCAAAATTGCTGAAAGCTGAGAATTGTATTAAAATTCAAAACATTATCGTTTTCACTCTAAACCAGGCTCGTACTCCATAACCAACACATTATTTCGCCATGACCAACACTGGTCAGCCTCTCAAAACCAACTCAGACTCGCTATGACCATCCAGGTCGGACTCCAAAAACACACTCGTTACGCTCCCACAACACACGGAATGTTTTCGCCAAAAGTTCTGTGCACATTACTCTCGTTTGTCCAACAATAATAGCATAGAAAAATTTTCCTTCTCTGAATTGTGCCAAACAATGCTCTGGCTTCAATAATTTCACCGACAATAATATTAAAGAAAAATATAAATAAAACGTACATTACATATTGCTGATCTCTACAATATATATATATATATATATATATATATATATATATATATATATATATATATATATATTGTAATGATACAATTAGAAAGCCTTTAATTTAATTTGCCCCACTTTGTGGTAGCCATTTTGTAATATTCGCAATTAGAAGTCGTTAATTAAATAAAAGATTAATTATTTCCAAACAAAATATTTATTTTGTGGCAATCATTTAAAAATTAGAAAGTTAACATATTCAATTTCTCAGGGTCCTCACTGGGTTTGATAATGGACACATCAATTATATTTATTATCTTATTAACAAACAAATCACAATTAAAAGAAAATACATTTACTCGACAATTAACTAGAACGAAATTTAAAATGAGAACGAAATTAAGAAGTAAAAAGATTGACTCTGATTAACAATTTTAAAAAAAGAAGAACGAAATCTGACGTCTATCTTTCAATTACGTTTACATAATTAATTGTTTTGTAAATTGTTACTCACGTCTGCCCAGCATTCCAGCATACCTTTCATTTTCGAAAACACTATTGCGGGGTTTTTCACTGCTTCTTAACTCACAGATTTTACACCAACTCGGATGAACCTCCTTTCGTCATCTATCGGTTGACCGCTCGCCCTAGGTGACTTCTGCTTGCCTTAGTTGAAGTCCGTGGCTTGCAGATTTACCAGTCTTACTGCATTGACCTCAAACTGAGATTTTACTGTTTCTGGCCGGCTATGGACACAAAACTACTTTTACTTAGCAGGTTTTGACGTTATTATTTTGTGAATGTTTTACTTTGTCCTGCTAATTGCCAACCCTGTTGAATTCTCCTTCCAAAAACTGTTATACCTCGACGATGTCTTTCTGTGAAATCTACTCTTCAATGTTTTTCCGCGGACTCACTCTCTCAAAATCTTAGTGCGAACTGAACTCTCGTCTCGCAATTTAGCGCGGAATACGCCGTTTTTCAGACCTTCTGACAAAGGAACTGAGCCGGATTTTCTATTGTTGTTCCAAAAGATCTTGCCGCTATAATGGGTTCCTCAAATAATTTAGATTTTTATGTTGAAACAATTAATGTCCTAATTAATTGGCATTACAATATATATATATATATATATATATATATATATTGTGATGAAAGGATTTTATAAATTATTTAATATTTGTATTGCCAGCATAATATTGTGGGCCGGGTATTGAAGGCAACAGTCAGCATTGGGTAAGAATGTGGAGTGTTTGAGAGTATTATTGTTGGCGGTGTGTAATGTTGAAAGCTATGAACAAATGTACATTCTCCGATACGAGCTGATCGGGGAAGGTTTTTCAGTCTCTGTACGTGGCAGTCGGACAGTGAGGTCTGCTTTTTATTGATAGCTTGTAGACCCTGTTAATGAGTGCATGTAAAAGTCGACGAGAAAAAAAACAGCTTATTGAGGTTTCTGATGTTTGAGATTGAAGGAGACAAGTATTAATTTTGTAGCAAAAGTTGTACTGGCTGTTGTTGAACTGATTTCAACGGTACAATTTATCGAGATGTGGAATCGAACTGATATTTGGAAAGTGTCATTGCATGTTCTTTGCTGTCGACGTTGTTACTGTTCGATATTTGGAAATCAACTGAAGATGGTCTGTGGTCAGATAGGGATTTAATCACGTTTTCTGACTTAAGTTGTGTAGAAACTGTAATACTATGGCCTGCTTAATTAAAGTTTAAATAGTTTGTGAAGTGAAAGGTTTAGTGTGATACGAGAAACTGCTCCGATGTCTGGTATGTACAAAAATCCATTGTAAACCTTATATAATATTCCTTACCGTTCGATTACTTATGTCAGTTTCATAGTGCAATATTGAAGTAAATTCATGTCAATATTTTTTAATAATTTCGATAATTTCCTTCATATTTGAAATGGCGTTTTACTAATTTCCATTTCATCTATATGACTTTTAAAGTTCTGAGTCCCTACAAACAGCTTGCTGAACTATTGTGCTGGTGTGTCGTTCTTACGGCTCTTGGGTGTTTGAGACACCTGACGAAAGCAACAAGGGTTGCAGTATCGTTGTGTGGCAGCTATTTGGCACGCATATATTCTCTCGTATTCGGCTAATTGTAGCGTAAGGAACCTGTTGGGATTTCAACATTGTTTTTCTTTCGCGATCGGAAAGGTAAACCGATGGCAGGCATCTGGTAATAAAAATTATCCACAAGTTGACCTTAATTCGTCGAACTGGAATTGGTTTCCTTTCAATTCCAAATTACGCTCATGCACTCTAAAATTGAAGGGTATGTTTCATAAATCAGTGCAACGATACTAAAAACAATTAAAATATTGTGAAGAGGTATTTTGTTAATTAGAAATGTGAAGTAAGAATTCAAAGTGCATCCAAATTATTATAAAGAATTACAATATTGTTGTCCAAGGTTCCAATATTTGTTGGTTAATCTGAAAGGTAAATCTGATACTCGAAAAATGGAACATGGAAAATAAGATGAACTTCACAAAGTTAAGAAAACCGAAGGAAAACATTTTTTTAGGGTAGCAGACTACATGAGGGTAATCCACATGGTGTCAACTCCCCTTTAATAGCATAGGAAGGGATTTGAAAGGAGGAATGAGAAATTGTAGAGGAAGGTAGCCAAGGATTAACTAGGGCCCCGGGGCTATAGTTTAAGGATCCTACCCGGCATTCGCCTAAAAGTAATGCAGGACAAACCCTAGAAAACCTTCATCAGGTAGGTCGGGCATTGGTTACTTGTCCCACGCCCTTCCGATAGCGGGAGACGAGTTTTCTGTGGGGACGCAGAATTCCCTTCTCCGTGCCTCGACCAGTTTAGGAGGCAGATTGTCGACTGTTCCAATGGGAACAAAGAACAACTCTTACCGTATGCCCAAGGTCTGCGACCCCGGAACATACACCTCTGAAAACAGGCCGAGGTGCCTCGGCTTGTAGGAACCTTAGTTTAAAAACGGAGAGAGGAAAAGGCATCCCCAAATGTAGCCCCTTCCATCTCTCCTACAAGGTTCTGCCTGCGAGAGAACACCCCCGCAGACTTCTCTGACGAAAACATTATTTTCGAACTATAAAATCAATTCTTCGTTCATCTTTAAGGCTGAGAGCCAGAAGAGTTTCTCTTATGTCAAAAACTGCTTCGATTGGCGCTAAAAAGACTTTTTTTTTAGAATTATCCATCAAACTTTAAGCTTATAGTTTTGAACTTCTATTATCCGAACCGTATTCACTTTATCTCTGCATTTCGGCACACCTTCGAATGCTATAAGAGAAATATTAAAATCCAATTTAACCCACACCAATGTCATAAAATTTCAATCAGAATTTTTTTGTTAAAACTTCACATGGTTTGAACTTCAAAGACGATAATGGAGTTTATAACCGAAGTTATGGTAATTGAGTTTTTAATTATAAGGTTACATTTGTATGAACTTTAATTCCCTATAATTCTATCCGTTTATTCACGTGACGCTCCGTTTTATATATTAAAGAATGAAGAGCACAGTTGGTCCTTCAGAAAAGTACATTTAAACATATTCACATAAGTGGTACGGGTCAAGTAGAGGTAAAAATTTTTGCTGAGTTTCTGAAGCAGTTAAAGGCCGCTGGAAACATGAGATTTCCGAGTACACGTAAGCTGTAACTAGGGAAGCGTTGACCTTTAAGCGGTCCTCGATGACAGGTGATGTGGAAGCCGTGGCGGCTCAGAGCAGTTGAAACGTCGTTGGTGATTGGATCGTACAGTTAATCCAATCAAGGCGCGTGCGAGGCAAACTTTAATCAAGGACCGCCAGCACAAACAAACTGTTTCCGTTACATTGTGCAGCCACCCCGAGTCCTTAGAGGATAATCGCCAATTGCCGTCACGCTCTTGCGGCTGTGACTCAAGAATTATTTTGCATGAAAATAAAACCAAACTCGATTCATGAACGACTGTAAAATGATTTATATTGATTATTTTTATAAATATTTATCAGCAAATTCTTGTCCGCGTAATAAATAATAATCAACATAGGGTAATTAATTAAAAAATGAACGACTAGACGAAATTAAACGAAAAGGATGGATATGGATTGCATAATGCTACAATCGCTGAAGTGCACAGTGGTTGAAATTTTAATATCAATAATAAATGTTACGATGAATGGATTGTAGATTAGCGGATAGAGTGGTTGATCACTGAACTGGAGCTTGGAGAGAATTATTTAATAGTTAAATCGTGTATATAAATGTTACGATGAATGTATTGTAGATTAACGGATAGAGTGGTTGATCACTGAACTGGAGCTTGGAGAGAATTATTCAATAGTTAAACTGTGTATATAAATTTTTCTTCGATATAACTCAAATACATGAAAATGTATGATCAAACTGAATATATATTGCACAGGGAGATTATTTTGAAGGAAAATTAGTTTTGTTGGTCGTAGTTCGCGCTGGATATTTCCACGGAGGTCCATGGTACGAAATGAGCGGACTTATACAATGGTTAATGTTGTCAAAAGGCGTTAAGAAGGCGCATGACGAAGGTTTGAAGAATAATTTTTCAGCTACCGAGTGATATTCATAAAATTTAGGCAGAACAAATAAAGTGTCCCGGAAGCGTCACGAGGTCGTCGACAAGCAAAATTATAAACATATGACCAATAGCATAATTTTTTTTCAGCGAAAGATGTGGTGGCTTTCATCAGTTTTGCATAGGGCGACCGTTGAAATTTAAGTAAAATACGCAGCGATTGGCAGTTTTATAATGAAGGAGGAATTTTGAGATTTCCGGAGATCAAATCACAGGGAGAGGGCAAAAAATCATTGCATTCTGGTCCAAGTCGGGACCGTGGAGACCAACGTAGAGATATAGTCTCTACGGAAAGAGGAGTCCATCATCTGATTGACGACACCTGTCATTGTTGTTCTATGCGGCCGCCTTCCAACGACGCTCTGTAGACCGACGCTCGAACCGAGCGTCTTGATGCATCGCCACATCGGCCACAACAACCAAGCCACATCCAACTGTCTGGTATCGTTATTAAAATTTGTTTTATTGCCAGGATCCTAAATTACGTAGAAGGTTAAATTATATTGTTTAGGAACGATTATGTCTTTCATGAACCCTGATTATATCATTCAATTTTAAATTGAGTTTTTGTTATCAGATTATTATTTCTAAATTAATTAAATTATTTCAGTTTTCATATCAGTTAACGCCATAAATAATCTAAGTATTATAGCGAAATAAATTTTACTATATATTACAGTTGAAATAAAATTCGTGAAGAAAACATTTAGAACAGAATATACAAAACGTAAAAACACATCATCAGATATTTATGATGTAATATACTTAATTAAAGTGTTTTTCATCATTCATAGATAAATGGCCTCTGCCACTGTCATATTCTTCATCGTTGTCTACCACCCATCCCGTTGTAATATTTTGAGTCGCGATAACCTTCAGGCCATTTCTTCAAACATCTTACAAACAAGTTTCTCGGAAACAAGACATTATTAAGACTGCATGTATGTTCAAAACGGAATATGAAAATACGTTCTTTTTAGTATTAAGAGCGAGTAGCTGTATTATGAAGGCTAGCTTCTCAATGAGTAATGAAATGATTCTCTCATATTATCTATTAGGCATATTATTCTGATTTTACTTCTCGTGAAGTCATTCCCATCGTACGTTGTCCTTTCCTGTCTCCATATTATATGTATATGTATATATATATATATATATATATATATATATATATATATATATATAGTCCATTGCCGTCCAGCTCGCGACTATTTAGACAAGTATGTAAATAAATTACGGAACCGAGAGTTTTGCCGACAAAATCCTTTATATGTTTCAAAATGACGTTTGTTTAAATGATCAGAGGCTGTGCCAACCGTCAGTAACGTAGAGTTAGGGAATTTTTCGGCAAGCTGGTAAAAAACGTTGATAAAGGGGACGACGTTTTTCAGAGGTCGGGGAACGATATAAATAGCGAGTGAAAAAATATCACAGAGCCTCGTCGTATGGGAAATGTTAAAATATTTTGTGCGTAAACCCACAGAAACAGGGGCACAAGTTCATGTCCCTAGCTGAAATCATGAAACGATACTACGTACATATGCAGAAAAAACCTACATAATTTTTTCTTAAAGGTTTTCATCATTAGGAAATATTCCACTACAATGTGTCAGTTTATGTAAGTTAACCAAGCAATTGTTCATTCATTACGTTTCCTATGAAATGGAAATTATTTTAGTTGTTTTAAAACTATGATTTCATTAAAAACCCTGACTTAGAGTTATTTATTATTCCAAAACGGAGTTTCCAAAAATAAAGACTAAATTAATTTTTTCAGTAATCGGATTTTTAATTGTTAATTAAAAACAATTAGTAATAAATAAAATAATATTTTTACGGGACGAAATTTTTAGTAACACGATATTTAATTTGCTGCTATATTAAGTTATACTATTAAAGCATTAGTTGAGAATAATGTACGGGTGGAAGACGCCATCTAACTTGTTTTAACGATCACAAGGGAACTATCCAGTAGATTAGATTGTAGAGCAAGAAACGAGTAAAAGTAAAGAAGTTGGAATTACCTTTCAAAAGCCTTTACCATCGAGGAGTCCACCCGGAATTAATTTTTTTTTTATAACTTTGAGTGATCTGATTTATAACAACACTAATGACAGGAAATCGTATGAATAATATTTCAGATACGAAATGACTGTTTAATGATTTAGGATAAGGACCTACATGGTTAATATTAAGAAATATTAGAATTTGGCAGTAGTAAAATTTGGTTATTTTCCGTCATTGCCGTATATTTATTAATATTTTATATACTCTGTTTTAATTTAATTTAAATTAAAATTTTGACACATTTTGACAGTTAACTGCAACTAAATGTAAGTTTAATTAAAATTAATAAATTCACATGGCCGGTGAGAGAGAAATTCATTACAAAATTAGAGAAAAGAACGTTAGTTATTTTTACCAAAATCGTTGTTTCTATTATAATTGTTTAACTGACTCGGCTTGTCGTGTGTGCCCATTTGGAATGAAGGAAGACGGACTCGGTCCAAATGGAGTCAGGTTATATGGATCGTCCGAGGGTTGCGGGCTTTAGACAGCAACAGTTGACACCCAACAACTCTCTCGTACACACATATACTCCATTGTGTTCGGAATTATTTATCTATTTTATCGTTTACATATTTAAATAATTTAAATCAATATCTCACTTTGTTACCAATTATCAAAGTTATTGTTATGTTATTCTCACATATTATGCAAAGTAGGGTAAACCTAAAATATTCTCCCGGTAGTAAATTGACAACTTCCGATTCGTTAACAACGCTAAATGCAATTTGGTTATCAACTAATAGGAACAAAGAGTCAATAAATTCACTGCGTTATTACAGCTTCAATATTGTTTAACCATCTTAGAATTTCTATAAATCAAGCAGTGTATTTTAATTTTCATGTAGTTAATATTGTCTGGTTCCTTCAGTCGATAGTGTAACTTTCAAATACAGGGGAAAATTTAATCTTGGAAAATTTCTGATCATTAAATTAAAAAATCTAATTTTTGTATTAAGGTTAGATTATCCGAAACCTTGTCTGAAACTCAGCCGGAAAAAAGAATTACGCTATCCAATACAATGTTGCAGCCTGTCAAATCATATACCGTAAACACTCAGAGCTGGCCCAATAAATAAATTTACGAGTAAGAACGCGCGTGGCAGACTGGGAAATGCACAGTAATTTTCCGCATCATGGAACTGCCAATAGGTCCAGGAAACTGAAACATTTAACGGTCCTTCATCTGAATCGTTTTAATGGATCTGTGCAAGTTTAATCAGTCTCCAGTGTATTATCAGAGTCAACATTTTTGCCTATCTTTATCTGTTTTATCTGACCCTCCAATATTCTGATCACAGTATTTGCTTTGCAAACGTAGAATGTTTACGCAGTTAATTCATCTCTCAAAATCGTGTATTTGTACAGAAATGACGCAACGAAGGGATTTATTCATCGTGCGACCGTTCAATGTAATAGTTGTGAATTTTGCGAACGCAACTGATTACTATAAGATAAATAGGGAAAGAGCTATATTTATTATCAGCTCTCATTTTTTAAAACAAGCAAAGAATAACATTCAAACCCTCAAATATTTTTTATTCGGATTAAATAAACAGATATTGTCTATATATTTGTACAATATGGTAATTCTAATAGAATCATCAAACTTTAGTAACATGAAGCATCATAAATTGAAATAAAAATTAACTGAACTTATAAAATAAAAGATCTGTGGTAAAAGGATAATAATTAGTTGAATAAATGGCCTAAAAAACAAACAAAAATATTTACTAAATTAAATGCCACGGAACGTTTCTCAATCCTTTTGCTTTCGTCAGGTGATTCTAAAAAACGCAAGAGCCGTAAGAACAACACACCGCACAAACGCTGTATCGAACTCAGAATCAAAGTTAAACCGAAGTTAAACGCAAAGACAATTGGTAGTTAGAATAACAATAAGGTATTATAGCAGTGATGATAGATTTAATATAACTTGCCATTTAACCCCTAAGGGCGGGAGGGGACGAGGGTGGTAAGTTTGAAATATTGAAAAACTGCCGATATTTGCGTTGAATAAATATTTTTCGCGGTCAATGAGACTCATAATATTTCTCTAGATGTTCTCTGTGTATAATTGCAACGCCTATTGACTTGGGAGGAGAGTATCCTTAAGGGTTGGGGTGGAGTTGCATTGCATAAAAATAACGCAAAAAACTGGGATTGGAGTCAAATCTGGTGTTACGGATATATATGACTACCCATACAACGCCGGACACCCAGTTAGTGGTTAATAAAGATGAGTTAAATATACTATATTTATAGTTAAGTAAACTAATTGACCGACAAAATGAATTGATGATACCATGCAACGTTGTGGAAACTTTGTACCTTTCCTCTAAAGATTAAAAACACAAGAGCCTTGAGTTACACAACCGCAAAAAGTTTTTGATTTAGTAAACTGGATCGAATGATTGTGTCACTCACGGTTCTTGTGTTTTTAATCACCTGACGAAAGGAACTAAGTTTACAGAAACGTTATGTAGTATTTATATCATCATTTCATTTTGTCTGTCATTCGTCTATTTTATCTAATTATTATATAATAAAACTGACTATTATATTTTAATTTTTATACTATTTATATATGTATCTTATTCCAGGTTTTAAGGAATAAAATTCCGCATAACACCCATTTCAAATCCCTTCCTATGCTATTAAAGAGGAGATGCTACCACGTGGATGACCATCATGTAGCCAGCTACAAAAAAATTTAAGTGTATATTATATGAAGTTAAGCTCAATCGCACTTCCATATTGTTATTGAATCAACTGTAAAATTCACTCCTTACGGACTGTCATCTTTTTCAAAATGGACGTTTCAATTGAATATTCGCCTTACTTTGGTATTGTGTCTAACATTAAAGCTATCCTTAAAATATACTTTGTTGAATTTTTTATGAATATTTTTAGAACAGTTATTTTATTTGCTTCAATTTATATTACTGCCCAGTACCTAATTATTTATTCTATTATGTTCTCAAATTTACCGCTTATTTAGAATGTATCATAATTACGTTTTTCGTAATTTTAAATCTCAAAGCAACTTTTATCGCCGTAAATATAATGTACAAGCTCGTCACAAAAAATGAGCGCCCCATCTTGGCGCACCGCGCTAAGTAGCTTTATGGTTCTCCTGGGACAGAGCGAAATTGATTGGCTCGTACCCTTACACCATGTCTTAACGGCTTCGAATTTAACGAGTGAGTTATTTTACGTTGAACATTCTGTATACTTTCGAGTGATAAAGCAGAGGAAACTTCTTTCATTACGAAAATCATAAAAAGTAAGCCACGAAGCAGTCACTCATAAAATTCGATGTAAGGATTCAGATTAGTTTCCTCGAATACTTTACAAAAGTATTCATTATGTATTTTACAGAATGGTTAACATAATCTTTACTAAGGAACCGTTAAATATTTGAATTGATGTTCCCTGATAGAAATATATGTTTAAGTATTTTTGGAGCACCAAGTAAACTCGGTAATTAATTTTTTCATCGGAACGGATAGAGGAAGTAATAAATACGGAATACATTTGCGAGACATTCTTCAGTACAGACCTATTTAATTTAGTCTAGGCCAAGAATGTCGGCAGCCTCTTCTTTTGATTTATATTTTTGTTTCCTTCCAGGAATTTATTTGAAATGTCTGTATGCATATTTTTTGTATTTTTTTTAAACATAAATCATAAAATTACAATTTCTATAATCTAATATGTTAACTTTGGTATTAGTTTGGTAAGTTAACTTTATGGCGAGATTGAACTGTTTTCTCTTTTTCATATGGTCTCTTCTGTTATTCTCATACTACGGTGCATTCCTAGATATTGTCCTGAATTTAATTTTGGTATTGATATACTATTTAAATAAACTCGTTCTTCCTCAAATTAAATTGTATTTGTGTAAATTTATTTTCGTTTATTTTTATGTTCCTTTAATCTGTCCATTGTTGTAAGAGATTTAAGTGATGTAGATATTCTGAGGCAGATTTTATGTTTTCATGGCTAGTTAGTATTATTATAAAAGTAACAATTTTATTGTCTTATGATATCGCTAAATCAGAGGTGTAAAGTATTTGGTCTAAGACGCTGCCCTGTGGCACACCAGATCTGACCGGGCGATTAAGGATGCAACTTAAATAACTGTCTTTTTAACTCAATCAGCAGTAATAATAAAACATGTCTGTTTTTATTCGCTATTTGCTGAATTTTAAATCTCTCGCTTCGTCGAAAGCTTTCATCGTCAAAAACCCCATTACAGACATTTATGACAAGCGAACACAACTCTCTGGAGTTACCAGGGGACCGCTTATCGAGTTTAATAAACCTAATTATCAGTTGCTGCCGTATAGTTTAGTAGCTCATTATGCCAATTAACATTAGCTCGTTTGGGAAGCGTCGATGGCAAAGTCCGAAGCCAAATTATACCTGGCCATGTTATCGATTCGCGAAGCTCCGGCGTGCGTGGGAGGACAGCTTGTAGAATGGCAGGCGGCAATTAATTGAACAGCTGGCCGCGGTTATATCAGGACAAACAGCTTTCAATCACATAAGTCTGGGCTTGAAATTCAGAGACAGAAAAAAAGAAATCAGCGCAGAATCGCAGATGTAAATGTTTTGGCACAGCATTTTCTATATCTACTAACGGATATTTTCCCTAAATAACTGTAAATTAACATATAAAAATATATTACCTGACTTCAGAGTCTGCATGTGAAATAAAAAATATAATTTTACTGTTTTTTATTTTAGTCAAGTAATAAAAATCCATATTTAAAGAAAGTTTCGAGTTTGTGTAAATCCAATCTCGTTTCAAAAATATATTCTTTTATATTTATCGATTTATATAAATATTTTCCTATAAATTATAGCAGAGTTTTACAGTTATAAATTCATTGGTGGTATTTACTTATAAATTACTTGCTGATTACATTAATTTGAATTCCTTATTTAGTTGATTATGTTAAATGAAAATAAAACAGGTATTTAAAAAAAATGTCTAGAAGTTCCATTACAAGCTTTAGAGATTATTTTAAAAGCTAGTATAAAATAAAGTTTGAAGGATCCTTGACCGTTGAATTACCCTAATTAACATTTAATAGCATGAAACTCTGTTCCTCGTGAAATTGAATTAAAGTTAACAAGCTATGCCGATGTTTATTTGTAATATTTGCTTGCATTTCAAGTGTTTTGCCAATAGTAACGTTTTATACAGAGTGATGCATATATTTCTATTTAAGTTTAATAAAATAGCATAGATATTCCGTTCACCACAATTCCAAGTAATAAAACTTAGGATCTTAAAATTGAATGGCGATTGTAATAATTCTCTAATATAAATCAAAACAATATATATGAATGGTTCACATATTATTAACCATTTGGGAAAACAATGTTGGGATAAAACACCCCTAGCACGTATAGGGTTGAGACGATAATACGGCGAAATGTAAAAATAAGTGTGGTTTGGATAGAATCCAACATTTTGAGGGTTTGGATGACAGTTTCCTATTGCCTTTACGACATTTAGCGTAAGACAACTCTGTATACTAATATAGAAGACTGTGAGAACGTAAGATATAGGACAACGTAATTGTAGTTACTATTTTAAGAGTATTTTATCTCATGGAAACTACCCATTTCAACGGATCGCCGTATTATATTTAAGAAACTGCAACTTCCATTTAAACTTGCGTTATAGATCACGATTCAAGATGTCACAGGATCATTCTACGAATCAGAAACTAAGGTTAGAAACCCTGCAGTGCATTTTATTTTTTGAAAGTCGCTTGGAGCGAGGTCCGGGCAGTAGGGAGGGTGGTCGATGAGGTTTCTGCTTCTATAGCGTGATGGTATTATGGGCTGTATAAGTTCACGCGTTGTCGTGAAGGAAGATGGCGTCCTTCGAGATACTTTCACCTGTGTTTCCACACTTAAAGTAGTACCTAGGAGGTCGACAATTCGATTCAGAAGAGGAGGTGATACACTTCGGGACTACGACATGCTTTTACCAGGAGGGAATATTAATACTCATTCAACGAAGCTACAAGGGCCTAAACCAATATGGAGACTATGTCGAAAAGTAACCTACTGTATGTACTATAGGGTGGCTGTATTGGTTGTATGATATAAAATGTATACTGCAGGCTTTGTAACCTTAATTTGTGAAAACCCCTACGGAGTAGATTTTAAATCGCCATGTTTCCATATTTCTCTCACGGAAGATTATATGTTGGATGGTTTCACATGAGGATTTATTTTTCTTGCTTAAAAATTTCAAACTAAAATATTTTTTATGAATTAATATTACACTCAGATAATCAAATACTTATTTATTTACTATACTTCCACTTTTTAATAAAATGACTTTAATTTTACGCTGTTGACCATTTCTTTTTCTGTCTACTATAAGATTAAGATAATACGACACTCTATGAGCCTGACTTCAAACCCACGTTAATGATTTTGACCTTTGGAATCTGCAATGATTCTATAGTGAAATAATCAACTGAATACTGTCGAACTAGGAATTCTATCAGAGGAAATTCACACAAATTTATCACCGGCTAATGGTAAAATAAAGTTACGCTCAACACATTGTGCTTGGAAATTATAAATTGCAGTACAATATTCCTGATTCCAATCACGCTCTTAATCACGAAACACGCGTAATATAACCATTGCATACAAATAAACAAAAAACCATTAAAAAGGCACAGTGTCAAATGTAAGCAAATATTTAAAAGTTGATAAAGGAACAAAGTCGTTTACCGTTGTTAAGTGACCATATATTCGATATAATTAAATTAATCTTCTAGAATGGTGACTGTTGGTGATTTCTTTGCGGTTCGGGTTCGTCGCTTCGATATAAATTACTAAATATCATAACAATTATATATCAGTTTCTATCTGCCTCGTCCAGGATCAAGGCACCTAGAACTTTCTAGGTATTTGTGGGGCTCACAACTGTTCTCATGAATCTGACTCCACCTCTCTAGTTTTATAGTTTCTATGTCTTTTACTTTTTTAATGGGTAACGCACCCCGTCATTCTGGTTGTCCAATCTTTTTCCTCAGAATCCGCTGAGATTTGCTAAGTCTTATCTAACTCCGTTACAAGTCTGACAAAATACCAGAAACTCCTCCAATGTCTGGTGGTTTTAGTGTTCCTGTAGTATACTTGCTTCATATTTTACTCAGATCTTTATAGAGATAATATTAATTTCTGCATCTTTTCAGGCAGATAGTAATTCCGTTAAGCCGAGTGCGGATATTTGAAGTGGCTTCCGTTAAAACCTTAGTCATTCTAGGTTTCAGCTTATTATCATCTGATAAATATGCAGCAACCAAGAAGACAATTCAGTTATAAAATTAACTATAATTATATAATTTTCGGTTGCAACAGACAGTTCATTTGAATTTTTACTCAAAATTTATTAAAATAATATCAATTTTGGGCATATATTAATGGAAGTAATTGGCACTGTATAAAAATGAATTAATTCTACGTAAACGTGCAGAATTCCTAATTAAGGACAAAGAGTTGTGAAATTATTTTTTCAATGAATTGGTATCTTATTCCGACTTACGCCCAATTTATTTATTGTAAAAGAAAAAAAATGCTAGATAATTTTAATTATAAAATTTAATAATGAGAAAAAATAGCCAAATACAGACAAAAGAAGTGATGCTATAAATATCACACGTTTCTTAAAACCTTGTTACTTTCTTCAGGTGCGGATAAAATAGAAACACTAGAGCCTAGAGCGTCACAACTGCACAATCCAGTTGACAAAACTCAAAAGCATTTTAAAAACAGACGGAAATTTTTCATTTTAATTATAAAATTTACTTGTACGTATAAAATGGTACCAAAGATTATCATAAATAATAAATTACGATAATAGAAGCTAATTATTTAATATTTATTTGTTTTATCATAATTCTTGATGGGGCCACTTATTAAATTATTAAGCACAGGAACATAGTAAATTCAAGTGAACTAAATATAATGAGGCAAATTTGTAACGAATTAATTAATTTGGATATGTTTCCATTCGCACTATTTGCAGGTGATGATTCAAATTAAAATTAGAGTTATAAAAATTAAAGACATGCGAATCAAAAATAAATATTTTTTTGTTTTTAAGCAGGCCCAGCCGTGGGATGGTCTTTCTATATTAATAGGATAGGATTGGATGCTAAGAGGGGATGCGGAAGGGAAATCAAGGTAGCCAAAGGTTAAATGCTGCGCCTGATTATGTCTTATTTAGGCTATACCCAAACTTTATATAAATGTAATTATGTGCATTGTTGCATATTAAGAAAACCATAATAAAAAAATTCCTAGTTCTTCGGTTTTCCTATTAGAACAGTCGACCAGCTGCCTCCTAAACAGATCGAAGAATGGGGAAGGAAATATTGCGTCCCCAGAGCAAAGTCCACTTTCGCCATCGGATGGGCGAGGGCAATTTCCGAGTGCCCGACCTACCTGATGCAGGTTGCATCATTTCTGACGATCCTTAAATTATATCTGGGACTCTAATTAATTATAAATTGATCTACCATGCCGAATCCCCCCTTTCAAATCCCTTCCTATGCTATTAAAGAAGAGATCCCACCACGTGGATTAGCGTTATGTAGCCTTTAACTCTCAAAAAAGTTACAATACATCGTTTTATTTGATAAGTATTGCAAAGTATTGTACGTAATGTACATATATATTTTTGATTCCACTTGTTCTTGATTAAGTCCTTATATTTGAAAACCTAAAAGGTCATGTTCAGTTAATTTTGTTACAATTTTTGATGGTGTGTTAATTAAATTATGATACCATTAAAATAATCACTAGCTCGTATTATACAAATAGCGAAATTATGACTGATAAGTTAATCATAATTAAATATAAATAAATAATTAAATATAAATAAAATAGTTTAAAATATCTCTAAAAGGGTCGTTAAATTATTTAATTTATATTACCAATAAATTATTGTCTGTAGTTATAGTTTACAAAGAAATAACGTACTTAGTTAAAAATTATATAGCATAAAAAATGTAGAACAGGTAGCAAAAAACTTATAAGTTATAAATGAACAGATTCGATCAAAGGCCTCAGTTTGTGTTATGGAATGGTTTGATTGTAATTAATGTTGTGAAGGAATCATAATTCACGAACAGACACTCCTCCGTGTGATTAATATTCATTGAAGACTCTCCGTAGGTTAATAGGTTTTGTATGCCATGAATACAAATTGGTTTCTAGTGTCATAGTTGAATCTTACAGAATTACTGTTACACACTGTTTTAAAAAATGATGGTGCTCAATCGTCCAGGCATTATCATTCCACAATTTTTCTATTTTAGGTATCAGGAATTTAATAGCTGCGAAAATATAATTCGAAACTATTCTGTCATACTCGTTTCAATATTCATGTGAAGTTATTATTTACAATTTAGAGTAAGATGTATTCATTACGAAGTTATTTCTCGTCCACGAGTTCAAAATTATCAGACAACAAATACCTTAAGGTTTTTGTGTTACGGCTTTAGAGAAAGATGGTAAAAAACTAATTATAAAGTTCTCAAAGAAATAGCGACAAGGTAATATATTCTTATAAAAAGTGAAAATTGGTTTGAAAACCTTCCGAGAAGACGTTGAGTGGTGATTTGAGGGGTGAATGAAGTTTAAATTATCAAGTATGGAATCCATAAAAACCAAAAGAATGATAATTAATCACCACGAATTAAAAACATGGGAATATACCAAATAACCAGACACAGGTGGAATATACTAATTCAAGAACAACGACAAGAACTATCATTTTCTAATAAATAAAATTACTTGTATGTGTGTATGTTCCGCATATAAACCCACATCCGTCGAATAAATTTCACCAAATTTCGTACACGTGTTTCTTGCGACTAAGAATCAAACATTGTGTGGTAATACCCGTCTGCCACACCTAGGGGTGGAGGTGGGGGAAATTTTCAAACACGCTCAAGCGCCGATATTTGCGTCGGATAAATATTTTTCGGGCTCAAAGAGATTGATAGTATTTATACCGATGTTTTCTATTTTTAAATTCAACCCCTTTCGGCGTGAGAAGGTAGCACCCTTAGGGGTGAGGGTTGAGCGGCGTTACAGCAAAATATCGCGAAAACAACCGAGATTGGAGTGAAATCCAGGGTTATCCATGAAACTGTTTTAATTATGATATTCAACTTGCAGGGCCGGGGGTGGAAATTTTCAATCATGCCAACACGGCCGATATTTGCGTTGAATCAATATTTTCGGGGTTCATGAGATTGATAGTATTTCTTACGATGTTGTTTGTGTATAATTTTAAGCATAGGAGGGGAGCATTCTTAGGGAGTGGGGGTGGAGGGGCGTTACATAAAAATAACGCAAAACCTGAGATTCGAGTCAAATCCGGTGTTATGGATGTCGCATGGTTTCATTATGACAACCCGGGCAACGCTGGGCACCAAACTCGAACTGTAGGAAATGTTAGGCCAAATTAATATCGGGTAGAATATATTTTATTCTATTTTTGCATCTTAGCAAATCATTTTTCCCAGAACAAACAATCATATCTCATATTGGAGTACCTATTATTTCATTTAAGATTTTTTTATATTTTTATTTAAAGTCGCATCAACTGTTAAGGTAATTATTAACTTTTTACATTGTTGGGTTTGACTTTGTGGGGAAAATAATTTCTAGGAGACTCTCTGTATTGAAACATACACTCATATCATTCATGCTCTAGACTGGATTCGAACTTGGAACCTCCGTTATGCGAGCCAGTAACGTTGATCATTATTCCACAGCAGTACACTACCTTCTAGCGGTGGTCTTTTCCATACAAGTTTATCTAATATTTCTTCAAAACTCTGAATATGTAAAATTTGAATTGTAATTTGGAATAGAATTGACGTGTGTTTTTACGTTTGGTATTAATTTTACACATGTTTTTCGTTGTAGAACCCTAAATTTCTGGTTTTATATGAGATAACAAAGACAGATCGATATATTCCACCTAAAATGATTTAGATTTAATTTGATATTCAAATACATAAAAATTAAATCATATAAAAAATATTTAATCATATCTAATATAAAATACTGAGGTATTTTTCTAATTATCAACGAAAAATAAGCAATAGGTGATAATATTTTCAGGGGCTACTCTCCAAACGCAGTATAGTAATTATAAGGGTACTTCATTAGGCATATATAAGTGACTCATCTAATTTCTGTAATAAAATCATTTTCTCGGTTTTTTATACCATAGTTAGTACTGAAACAATATTGGACCGATGTTGCATCAGTTATTCGGTACTAGTAGAATAACAGTTCTTGAAATGTGTTATTGAATTGTTACAGAATTGTGAGAAAGGAATGATTTATTGTATGGATAGTTCACTCGGCAAACGTAAAAACTTAGCCTAAATACATTGTAATGCCAATTAATTAAGGCATTAATTGAGAAATTTGAAATTATAAATTGTTTGAGAAATATATTCTTGCGGCGGTACAGAACACAGCAACAATGTAGCCAAGTATTGTTTCCTTTGTCGGAAGAAGCAACGCGCGCGCAAAATTACGAGAGAGTGCCAGTTAACATTATGATATGGGAGAATTCAGGTCAAGTTGTTAGCTGGAAGGTTTAGTCAAGTACAGGTCGTATTAAAATAGACGAGATATTCTTTTAAAAAAGTAAAGTTAAGTAGAAGCAGTGAGCAGTCAGACACGACAGAATTTTGGTCGAGTTGAAATAGACAAGACAATTTCAAATATTCAAAGGAAATTTGCAGAGAAACATCGAGAATTACCAATCAACAGCTTTGATTGGCCCATGAACAGTTTGTTCAAGACGAAATATTCACTTGAGCAGAACTACGAAACCTGCTAAAAACAAACAGTTTTTGGTGCACATAGCTGAGCAGAAGTCAACCGAGGGAGAGACGAAAAGGAGGATCATCCTGGTTTCTGATTTTTGATCTAAAAATATTAAATTTTGAATCTGTGAGTTGAAAAGAAGTGCATAAAAACCGTCATAGTGCTTCGTAAATCAAAGGTATCCCGGAATGCTGGGCAGCCGTGAGTACAATTTACAATCAACCAAGTGTGTAAACCTGATTAAAAGATAGACGTCAGATTTCGTTCCCTTCTTTTTAATAAAATTGGTTAATTAGAATCCGTCTTTTTTTAGTTTAATTTCGCTGACAAGTAAATTTTGTCATTGTTAATTGATGAGTAAATCTTTTCTCTTTCAAATTGGAGAGAAATAAAATGATTCGCTATTATCAAACCCAGTAGAGACCCTGAGATAAATTTTTAAATTGTGTAATTGTTTTTTAAACATTGATAATAAAATTTTGTTTGTTAAAAGTTTATATTCTTTCATTCATTTAAAAGTCAATCTAATTTAAATATTACAACATCAAAATCAGAGCTCCATCGGTCGACTCTGCAAATCATCCTGTCGCCTCTTAGTCTCATCCTCTCCGATGATATACAATAATTTACTATAATTAAACAATGTACGTAAAATATCATTACATCTATAGTAATGAATTTCAGATGTGTATCGAACATTTCATATATATTTGTTCTGATTATTTTCTAAAACGGCTTCCTTTGAACACAGCTACCGATATTTGTGTTACTAAGAAATTAACTCTAGACGTCCGCAGGGACAGGTGACGGTTAAACATGGCTCACCTCCGTTCACTTTGAGATAGGGTTTTCCCTTTAAGGGTGAAGCTGGCGCCAAGGCAGAATAAGCACCCGCCTAAGGGTTTATGGCGCCGCGCCATTTCGAGCCTCTGGTATGATGTTCTCTCGCTTCAAGGCATTACACCTTGCTCTTACTCTGTTTTACTTACTCAACGTTATCAAACGATTGCTAAACGGTCGTTAAACTGCAGTGAATTTCATTTACCTTCTCTACAATATATCATTATACACTCATAAAGTGAATGTTTTCCGTTTAAGAGTCGTGAATTATTACATCGAAGGAGATAAAGTATTTATTTAAATAAAGAATGTTTCTACCGATTGTTTTTCAAAGTAGAATTTTTCCCTCACTAATTTCTTCTGGCGTAATTCAACAAACGTACATCGATACTCTAGCTAATTTATGGAGAAAAAAAAGATCTCTTAATACTTGTGTTTAGGCCAATGACCTAAAATGGAAACAAAGCTGTGTGGTTTCTACATTTAATCTATTGACAATGGAGTTTCTTTCGACATACCTTTTATCTAAAGAAGTTTTGTTTTAGAGAGAGAAAGAGAATGATAGGTATTGGGGATTAGGGAAGAAGCGGGTGGAGTGGAAACTAGCATTTCTTACAGTAAAAAAAATAGCCTTCTGCTACTCACCCTAAATCACTTCAAGTCAATTTTATTTCGTTCTACCTATTACAAAATTTTACACTTCAAGTTTCTCCAAATCTGTGAATAGTTTAAATATTTATAATTCACAAATCAACTAACATATTTCCTCAATGACAAGAGACTACAAGGACCCAATTGACACTTATACAAAATCTCTAGCTCTGATTTTAATTCCTGCTACATAGGGCAAACTAAAAGGTCTCAAAATACCATAATAAAATATAATAGGGCGAATACCATATTGACAATCTTAAGTCTCCAAACATTTCAAACAGTTCAAAACATTCATTTCATTGCCAAAATCCTAATGTTTTTTATGATGACACCAAGTACCATTCCAGAATTATATCCAAAATGCTTTATATAAAATTAACTGGGTGCTCGGCGTTTCCCGGGTTGTCGCAATTAAAATCAGCGACATCCATAACCCCGGATTTGACTCCAATCTAGGTTGTTTTTTCGTTATTTTAATGTTAAGCCCATCCATCCCACCCCTAAAGGTTCTCCCTTCCCATGACGAAATGGGGTTGAAATTATACAAAAAGTATCACTGACTCAGAAATATTTTCTTTCAACTTAAATACCGGCCATTTTAACATTTTTGAAAATTCCATCCCCGTCTACCCCCGGCTCTGGTGGTTTAACGGCTAGTTGAATGCTAGGCGTGACTTATTCCAACACTGCTTGTTTCAGTTTCTAAAGGGATACGTGTAGAAAATTTGGTCAAATTTGGTCGAATCTGCTCCATGGGCGTAGATTTGTATTCGGAACATACATACACCAATCTCTCACACTATTTTATTTATTAGGCAGATGTAACGTCACTGAAAAACAAAATAATACTATGAAACTGAACAATAGCTATGACCAATTATTTAGTTAGGCTAACTTCTTTGCTTATGTGCTGATTTCTTTGCGTTTGAGTTTGTTTTAGTTTTGTTTTTGAGTTCGTCACCTGGTTTGTGTTTTAACTTGGTAGAGGTAAACAAATAACTTACCTACCTCCCATCCACTATGGAAGATTCAACTAAATTGATCATAGACTAATATGTTTCATCTGATAACAATATGTCTTACACCTTTTTTACTCTATTGGATTTTCCAATGTACAAAACGGAGCTCCGTTTATATTTCTGCCACTTCATTGTCGAAGAATGAAACTTTTTGAGGACTTAATAAGTATTCAGCCTTTAATCTGGATACACACCCCCACAATACTAGTGAGTGAAACAACATCAAACCAATTGAAACAGCTGAAAGGTTATTTTTTCGATGCTCCAAATTTTTTGTAACAACTTATTTTTGTCGCCAACGTTTTAAAAGCTGTCCTTGAAACATAATTTCACTAGAGAGTGATAACTTCTAGTGATAATTTCTAGTGGTAACTGTTCGCCCTCGTCTCTTCTACATTACTAAGTCGCTCTGTAAGATACTTTAAAGTGCCTTTAAATCGTTATCTGTGGTATTTACGTAATTCGTGCAATTATGAAAGTACAGAAAATCCTTTACTCACTGCTGCCTGAAATACACACCAGCCTCATACGGCAGTCAGGTGAATCATGCTTGGCACCAAATTACGCGTATATCCTAGGAGCAACATTAATTAATCAGGCAGAGAGAGAGAGAGAGAGAGAGAGAGACAGTGCATTTGGCTACTGTGCACGTAAATGCCATGACACAATCTGTCCAGCGAGTCGACGTCAGTGGATATCTGACAATGGTCTAGGTAACAGACTTACGACTCGTTGGATTATGTTAACCCTTTAGAGCATATATGCAACATAGCTTTCAGTATCACCCCAGAGGCATCTGTTTCTAAGACAGCTAAATTGGGATGCAGATATGAAACACCATACAATTAAATTAGGACCTGGGCATGAGAGCGAAAAAGTAAAGCTACAGACGAGAAGGGAAAGAGCCAGGTTACACGTTTTATTTAAAGCCTTTGCAGGTCAAAAATCTTCGCAAGGAATTCCACATAGATTGAGAGAACCGACTCGGCACGGGAGGACTGACCACATGTTCAAGTAAAATACCAGACAGCAAGAAACAGATGTTGGTATACTCATTTCTAAATAGGACAATATATAATTAAACAATTTACCTGCAAGAATTTCCGGAGAGAGTCCACTAAAGGAAAGAAAATTTAAACTTAATCTGAACTCTCTAGTGACTATAGGGAAGTGTAGTGAAGTGATAAGTTCTGTTATAAACTAAAAAGAAAAAGCGGAAACGTTACTTGTTTCCTTAGGTAGTTAGGTAACCTCTATTTTCAGATATCTTTCCACTTTTCTTCTTTTCAGGACAGTAATATATATATATATATATATATATATATATATATATATTGTAATGATTAAAAAGATGATATTATTAATTGAATTGCCCCACGTTGTGGAAGCCAAATTGTAATGATTAATAGGAGATATAATTAATTAAATGAGTTGTTAACAAATGATTATGATTTAAAGAATGCTTTTAATTTACCAAAGATTAATTAACAGATGATTATTTAGTGTTACAAAATAATGTTAATTATTGAATATAAATTTACGACATTTGCTCTGTGGTTATATACACTTAAATCTCAAAGTTTGGCAATTTAATAAAAATTCTCTCAGGGTCGTTTAGCTGGGCTTGGTAGGTAAAGAACAAACAAAGAATTTCTAAATTAAGTAATTAACAATTCAAAACCAAAATTGAGACGTACGAAATACGAAATCTGACGACTACCTTTAACTATCGTTTACATATTTAATTAATTTTGTTTCTACTTACAAATGTCCTGCTGGTACCAGACTTAGTTTTCGGGGCTTGGGTACACTATTTTTCACTAAAAGGCCATTAATCACAGATTCTACACATCACTTTTTTATTTTGGCAAATTGGCTATATTTCGATGACTGCTCCGCTCCATAAAATTTCATCAATGTTATTCCGCAACATTTCCTCCACGAAGATTGTACATCTTTCTGTTTTGACGAAACTGGTTTTACTTTACAATATTCACGTTGCAATATCGCGGTGAACGCTTTAATCTGCTCAATTTTATAATGACCGTTCTCTGCAACGTTTTCACCGTCGGCCACTTTTATTCTCCAAAGATTCACCAGCTTTATTTTACTATGCTGGACGATGTCTGACCTCTGCACAATCCAGACCACGACGACCAATTGCAACCAACTGCCTTTCACGTACAATGCGCGCGGTTCACGACAAAGCTAGTCTATATTTTCCAATGTTGTCTTTGAGATCGGTTCCGCTAAACAATTCATCATAATTAAAGTCATTAATGGCCTCATTAATTATTATTATAATATATATATATATATATATATATATTGAGTCGCAGTGAGATATATATATATAACTTTTTCAAAATTTACCTTTAATTCATATTATACTATATACATGTAGTTTTAGTTGAAATAATTTCCCTAAACCTAGCTTATATTTTATAATAATTATGTTAATTTACTGTATTTTCCCTTATTGTAACTTTCCTTATTTAATTTGTAATTTGATGCACCTGGAAAACTGCCCATTTGTAGATTAAATAAATACATACAAATATGAAACTTTTGGGATTCGTGAACAAGTTAAAACATGCCTGTCCGTGCTTTCTGTGAGTCAACCCTGTATTAGTTTATTATTAATTATTACAAAAAGGAGGAAGTGTTAAAATCCCAAGCGTTTGGGATGAGTAACCTAGGAGTCGGTGGCAAGCAGGTGGTCAAAGACAAGGAATTTGCGGAAACAGCTGTCTAGACCTGCTTACCCGAGAAAAATTGCACGGACCAACGTCGCAGACAGAGAAAGAAGCTCGTCTGGTCGAGGGAAAATCCCGGGGGAAGAGTTATAGATGATGGAAGGTGATACGGGAAGAACCCTGAGAGGGATAGGGGTAATTTAGCTTTGGTCGTCAAAGGCGAAACACGAGAAGCTAAGTTGGGAAGCAAAACTGTGAGCGTCATTATGAAATAGCCGAGCGTTCTCTAAACCACAAATACTTTTCGGGATTCCAATCGTCGTCCTCGGAAATCCATCGCGACGCAGAACTTGAGTCGCAGTGAGGAGAAGAAGCTGCCGTCCATCGTTAGCCGCTGGTACCAGGGCGAATTCTGCAAAATTTAAGGTTGGTAACCCACTGGAACGGTTGAGGGTTAAACTGCCGTTTTGCCAATAATGCTGATATTTTTCAAACCAGCCCCCGAATTCCGTGAGAAAATGAATCTGATTAGAAAATCCATGGAGGAAATATTGTATATTCTGGAAATATGTAAGATTAATAAATTCTTAAAGCAAATAAAGTTTTTTTTATTCATCATAAACCATTGAGTACCCATTTAAACTAAAAAAAACGGTAGGGCAACCGTTACAAACAAACAGTACAGATTTTTCTTCTCGCCGGTCAACTTCAGAATCTTTATTTTTTATATTATTTCAAGAAAGAAAATTTAAGCGTCATTCTCAAGGTATTATAATTACACTAAAATAATAATTAACCAATTAATGTCAATTGACCTAGTTATATTTGTTTCTTAAAGAATGTTTTGATTTATTCCGTTTATAAATAGAGCTGTAACTATTTTAATAAAATTGTATGATTGACCAAAATTTTTGTTCATTTCATTATATTTGACTTACTGTTAAAATATTTGAAATCCTATTTACAAAAAAGCTTAAAAACGTGAAGTTATTGATTAATGACCATTCATATTTAGAACCCACAAGTGCGTGATGTTGCATATTTGCTACATAATACAAATGATTAAATAATATTATAAAATGTCGACCAAATTTTTTGTAATTTCTGCTTTTATATATTCATAAAAATACTTTTTTATAAAATATAAAAAATCGTGCACTTAAGGGTCAAATAGTAAATTATACGTGGCCATTGGAGATAAAAACAGAAAGACTTATTTGCATATGACTGAATGAGAATACCATCAGATACTTTGCGCGTAGTATAACTTTCATGATATATAAACACTACTAAGTTTATTTCTTAAAAAATTAGTTATTTTAAAAAACAATGTCATATATGAATACGTGAATGATGCCTGATGACTCTAATTGCGGCCATTTATTGTGGACGTTAGAGAAGATTAATTTATAGTTTTTTAACACCATAGAATTCTAGCTATCCATAATATGTAACAATTCTAAATTTTTCAAAACGAACAACATAAAAGTAAAACTAAATATAATTTACAGGTTACAGATCTAATTGTTCGACGTTGCTATAACACGGTTACATTAAATAATATTCCCGTAACAATCCTCTACACGAAAAACTTGCAACAATTTGTATTTTATTAGACAATATGAACAATGACAGTTATATAATTATTTTATTTATTACTATTTACTCCAGTTCCGTATCGAGAACATGCGCAATATTAGCAACCTCATTAAAGGACGCAATTATATTATCTACCTTCTTAAGCTTAGAAGCTTCCTAAACCTGTGAATCTAGTCTCATACGAAAAAAAATCCTGTATCAACTTTCGTGAATTGATTTATGTTCTATTGTTAAATATATTACAAAATGGAGTAATTATTACTTAAAATATATATAAAACTTCAAAGGAACCGTGTCTCTCTTCAAAATAAAAATCGAGATCTCTTTTTTTATTATCAGTTCTCTTTTATGCAGTTTTTTGGACAGCTATATTCATGTTTACTGAATTGCGACCAAATGTATTGAGCTCTAGAGGACAATTCCCATAAAGCGCCGAAGATATGTTGCACTAATCGACTATTGATCTGTTGAGTTATACACATGGCAATTGTTTTCCAGATTTTTCCCTGAAATTTACATTTATCCGGGTCACAATCAAAGTCACGTATTTAACTTCAATGGTGATTGTTTCCAAAGGATAAAAAACGTGGATTGTTTTACAAGAGCTTCTATCCAGATAAATCGATTTTTAACTTGGCAATACAAGGGATATTAACATAAATGTCGCAAATTTTTTGTCGTATGGGAAATGTAAACGTCAAAATATATAGTCCTCTGTGATCCCAAACAGTCCGGCATTTTGTGTTTAAGCTTCTAAATGTTGAGGAGTCTTTCTTCATTTTGTTTAGTGATGCGTAATGTACATTTTTCTCAGTGAATATTTTCCAGTTATTGTTTCGGAATTTAAAGAATATAATGAAAATAATAATTCTATGCATAATGTATAAATAGTATATGGTATTCGTAGTTGTTTTGTAGAATTTACAATTGTTTTAAATTAAATTTAAAATTACAACCTTTATTGTTTTTTTAAGAGTAACAGGCAACATGAGGGTAATCCACGTGGTGGCAACTCCCCTTTAATAACTTAGGAAGGAAGATAGAGCAAGGTAGCCAAGGGTTAACTAGGGTCCCAGGCTGTAGTTGAAGGATCCTACCCGGCATTCGCCTAAAAGTGATGCAGGACAAACCCAATAAAACCTTCATCAGGTAGGTCGGGCATTGGGTACTTGTCCCACGCCCTTCCGATGGTGGGAGAAGAGTTTGCTGTGAGGACGCAGCATTCCCTTCTCCGTGCCTCGACCAGTTTAGGAGGCAGCTGGCCGACTATTCCAATGGGCCCATACAGGACAACTATTTCCGTATTACCAAGCTAATAACAGCTCTCAAAGGCTTTGCTAAAATTACAATATGATAAACTCGTATTTTATTTAAGTAGGTTTTCGTTTATTTGTAAAGTGCTAGCCACGTTTTAAAATTCGAAATAAAATATTTAACTCCGTCTCAGGCCAAAAAAGCGCGGTATTAGAAACGAATTAGAATGGAACTGCCTTGGAATTACAATTTATGAGGAAGAGTTATAAAAGTCTGATGTCATTACCAACAAGAATCTAGTTAGTGTTCGTGTTGCGCGCGTGGGTGACCTCCCAGCTAAACGCTAAATACCCCCCTACTAGACGCTACCGTTCTGGTAATTACAGGAGATGCAACCCTAGATCAGAATGAAGGATGAGTTTAATGAGTCGAGATGATCAACAGCAGATTGAAGCAGGGAGACAGCAGCTTTGACACCGTAAGTCTGCAGCGTTTCACAGAACGGATACAATAAAAAGTAATGAAGTCAGTTTTAAACTTTTGTTTATCTGTATAAAAAGGGATGGTTATTTGTAAACTTTGAATATGTACACAGTTTTTCTCTCCTAACGGTATATTTTGTACAGAAAGTATCATCGACCGACTGATGAAATTGTTAAAAATTTACGAACGCAATTAATTCGTTCGAAATAGAAACATGATTTTGTTTAATACCAGCTCTTATTGCTCAAAGATTTTGTTATATTCGCAAATAAGTTAAGTTTAAGAAATATAAAACGAAACATTAATTACGTAGTGTGTCAGAGTGATTGAAAGAAAAAGCTATAGATTGTGTCTTTTAATGATTGACGGCTTTAAAAATTAACAAATCAAGTATTATATTCAGTTTAAATTATTCGAAATTATTTATAATTCTTTCAATAAACGGATTTTGATATTATATTGCGGTAATTCGTGTAACATAAATCGTAACAACTCTTACCGTATGCCCAAGTTCTGCGACCCCGGAACAAACAGAACTCTAAACAGATCTATGAACTTCGGCCTGTGAATTCTCCACATTCTTACGAAGATTGAATATAAAAATTAACGCTAATAAAATAAGTAGCTCCGAAAATTTTGGAGGAAAAAATGATCTCATTATGGACACACAGTACGAATGAATTGCTGAACTGCGAAGAAGAAGAAGGTGTAGACAGTTTGTGTGTAGGGTAATCCATATAGTGGCAACTCCCCTCTCATAGCATAGGAAAGGGAGTGAAAGTGGGGATACGTAAAGGTAGCCAAGGGTTAACTAGGGACCCAGGATCCTACCCGGAAATTTGTCAAAATGTGTTATTATTGCTACCCTAAAATATGGAGAAACACAAAAGATTTTGTAACATATAAATTGACGTCTGTTAAAAATAATAAAACTAAAAACTAGCTTCGCCCAGAGAAACTTGTAATTGAGAATCGAAAAACTAGGGAAATTTACATTTAAAAGTGTCGGAATTTTCGACACTGATTAGCGAATTTTTTTAACGGCGAAAAAATTAAGTCTGGAAATTAAACAAAGAACTGAAATCAAATATAAGTGCATACGGGCCACTTAAAATAAAACGTCATATAATTTATTAAGAATTTCTGTGTCACGATTAACAGTATTAAATTAATTTTTAATATACAACATTCTAGAAATTAATTAATCTATATAATAAAATAGCGTGTATATTTGTATGTATGTATGTTTGTATTTACGTTGTTCTTTATACAAATTTTATCACGTGGACAGAATGCAACAAAAATTGGTATACGTATTTTGCCAAAATCGAGAACCGGTACTGTGGGGGTGAGAAACCCCTAGAATAAACGTGGAAATAATTATAATTGAAATAAATTACGAATTAGTGTTAAATTACTGCGCGAGACGATGACGTCATAAGTTTCCAAGACATTGACGCATCCTAAATATAGTTCTGTATTTCGTAATGAAATAAAGCAGAAATATTTTTATTTAATATAAAGTATACATGTGGAAAGAATTATAATTAAAAACCGTGATCATTAAATATTAATTTACTGCGCGCCAAGAGACAATGACGTCACGCGAGAGAAAGACGTTACTACGCAACGAACAAAGGAGATTATTAGGAATTAAATAAAGCACAAATATTTTCTTTAAATAAAAAGTATAATTTTATACAGCAATATTCCATCGAATGATAATAAAGAAGAATACGAATTACTTTACCATCCTTGGGGAAAATGTAATTTAATTTTCGCGCTGTATTAGTTGTGAGTCTAGCTAACAATTTCATCAATGTAATATTTCGTAATGTATGAAGACTGAGTGACGATTATATCCTGAAATACTCAAGGAATATATTTAAGTAATCAATTAAATACTTTTTCGAGTTTATATAAATAAGTACACGAGCAACGCCGGGCACCCGGCTAGTATTTTCCATAAATTTGGTTCTCTGCCTATAATATAGGTGGTGTCAAAATTGAATCAGTGAATAATTTTGACAATAGTGATTGTGCTACAATGGATTTCATTAATTTTTTATTCAACACACCATCAGCATGTACAGAATCTACACAATATTTTTATGCAAGAATAGACTACCACTAAACACCAAGTAGAATTATTACGCACAAATATATTTCAGAAAACATTTGTCTTATACAAGTGAAATGAATGTAAAAATTGGCTTTAATGAGACTTTTTTAAGACAGTTTATTGACATGTTGAACGACGTTCGGGAAGCCGATGACAATGGCGGATGCCGAAAGCTATTGCTAAAATTTGGACGAATTAATAACGGATAATTCGATAACTTAATAGTTTTTAATTATTTTAGAAACATTGAAATAAATGTTGATTTATATTAATTTGATAAGTTTGCGTCCTTGTGTCCTGAGTACATGTATCTCATTATGTAAAATAAACTGCAGGTTACCTTGAAGTATTCTGAAGACTTTCGGCCTCAGGATGACGTCTTTTCCGAACAAAACCCGAGCTTCTTGTCTGAAAAAAAGAAAAAATAGCATGGCATGAGTGTTGTCCATTCTTACTGTTCCGTAAATCTATATTAAAAATTCATACGTCCTTGTGTAAGGACAATTAATATCTTAGTGAATCGACAATGTTCTGCAAGTAATCAAAACACAATTATTTTATAGTAACAGGCTACATGAGGGTAATCCATTGAATGACAATCGTATAGGAAGGGATTTGAAAGGGGGGATGCGGAAGAGTAGATGAAGGTAGACAAGGATTAACTAGGGCCTCCGGGCAGTAGTGTAAGGATCCTACCCGACATTCGCTAAAAGTGATGAAGAACAAACCCTAGAAATCCTGCATGAGGTAGGGCGGGCATTGGGTACTTATCCCACGCCTTTCCGATGGCGGGAGAAGGGTTTGTGTTGGGACGCATAATTTCCTTCTCCGTGCCTCAACCAGTTTAAGAGGCAGCTTGCCGACTGTTCCAACAGGAACAAAACTGATTCACTGGATTTTTAATAATATTTTTGCTAAATTAATATTTTCGGCTGCAATTGAATTAGTTAGGAATGATTTTGGTAAACTACTGATGGAAATTTTAATATTAAATCAACAAAATCTTGGTTTGGTTGTCCTGTGGAATTTTTTTTGACATCTGTTGTAGGCTGAACGGCAGTGTCTGTAGAACTTGGCTGCAACTATATATAAATTACTGTCTGTATGTCTGTGTGTTCCCTTTGCGCTCCTAAACCATTCCTTCGATTGCGATGAAACTTTTATGAGTTTTACTAAGGTTTATGTCGGTCTTTCGAAGCGTTAGGCAGCTCCCAAATGTCATTTTTAAATTTCGGGGATGAAATTTAATAACATGCTATAACGACCGATATTATTATTAAATAGTCTATGTGTTGAATACTTTCTATCCAGATATATTTAGTGTATAATTTCAACCCCTTAAAGCACCAATAAGGGAGGGGGTGTAGGAGCGTTGCAAGAAAATAACGCGAAAACAACCGAGATTCGCGTCAGATCCATGGTTATGGATGTCGCTGAGTCTAATTATGACAACCTGGTCTACGCGCGGTGGTGGGAGGAGCATGGCGCAGGTAGGAATTTTCTAAAAATGTAACCGGCTGATTTTTGCGTCGAATAAATACTTGACGTTTAACTCATAATAGCGGGGGTGGAAATTTTCGAATATATATATTCGTCGAACGACGTCAATGAATTCAACCCCTTTCGGCATTGGAGGTGAGCACATTTAGGGATCTATAAAAAAAAACTCAAAAGATTGGAGTCAAATCTAGAGTTATGGACATATGACAACCCGGGTAACGCCAGTCACCCAGCTAGTACTTGATAAATAAATAACCAAATTAATTTTTTGTTCTTTATCAGAACCTCATAATTATCGTATCCCGTCCCCATCTGCTACGTTAGAAAATTTATCCTGAGAAATTAACTTATAATGAGTCTGCTGAATGAAATATATAGAAATTAAGGTATGAGGTTGGGAAAATGTCGACCGGACCAGGAATCGAACACCGACCCTTCCGTTTACCAGTTGGACGCTCAACCAGACTCCAGATCCGATGCGAAATACCTCCATCCATAATCCTGATGCTTGTGAAAGCTTTTCTGTATCCATGAATTGAGAAATATGTAATATACATAAGGTAAAACGTAATTGTGGCCACATCCTGTGTAATGGGAAGGAATAACTCGTAATGTGCAGCTAAAGATATATTTTCATAATAATATTAAGTAAGAAATTTCCGATAGTATGAGAAATATGCTTTCCAGATTTACTTCGATTTTATTATTAAGATTTTAGCGACAACTTCTTAGTATTATTAAATTCCCTTGAAGTTATGTGTGGCTTGAGAATATCGCCCCAGCTATAGCTCTTCTCCTATATTGATTCTTGATACTGTGACTTCTAATATACCTTCTCGCTTTGCGCAATATTTACTGCTACGCTACACCCCCCGTTCGACCCATATCTTAGATCATGAGGGAGCGTTTGTATTTTACAACAGAATTAGCTGCCAAGCTATTCCGCATGCCTCAAAATCCTGCTGGGAAATTTTCGACAAACATTTACCTGTTTCGTTATGAAGTTGATTGACAGCGGAAAACACGCGGGTCGGTCTGAAAATGCGATCAATGCGTTCCTTGTGCGATATTAAAAATGGTTTGATATAATAAATAATTAAATTCCTTCCCTGAGATAATACAATACTATACAATAATTATATTTTACTATTTCAAATAGCTTACATCTAGTTACATTCATTTGGTAATGAATCTTGAATTCGTTAAGAAGGAGAAAAATTTTTAATGCCGAGAATAATTCACTGAAAAATTATTTTTATTATTAAGTTCTTTGCGGGATATTTTGCGGTGATAAAATTTTCTCAATTTTTAATTCTGAATTACTTAAGGATGCAAAATAAGAATTACGCTTTTACTGTTTGTATACAAACAAAGTAGTAATTTAATTAACTAAAACTATCAAGAAATAAATAAACGGCCTCGAGTGAAAAAATTGTTTATTAACGAAAAATAAAATATGCCGACGTTTTGTTCTTTTAGAGGACCTCTTCAGGTTAAGTAATTTCATATATAAATCATACAATGATTTTTATATTTTATTCTATTATATAAATCCTAATGTGAATTTACAATGCATTTTTCATTTTGTTTAATAATAACATATAAATCATACAGTGATTACTTTGATTTATGCATGAAATTAGTAAACCTAGAAAAGTTTTAAAACAAGGACAAAAACGTCGGTATATTTAATTTTTCTTACGTAAGGCCGTTTATTTATTTTTTGATAATATTATAAATTTCAGATATTACTTCAACATTATTAATTAAGAAAAATCTTACACACTGGATACTCGCAATAATGAAAATTAAAAGAGGGGTTAGCTTACGAATGGAGGATCGCAGCAATGGTAGAGTTTTATAGCATCAGTCTAAACTTAAATTTCAGTTATTTTTGATTTAATTTGAAGCATTTCTGATGTATTTCTTGAATAGTACGTGGTATCGACATTTAAAATCGTAGCATTTGGACAATAAAATAAATGCCTTGATGGATTTGGAGACTGCAGATTGTGTATCAATGAGAATTTTAATATTGGACATATGTTATTTGAAACGGGTACTAAGCGATCGTTTTGTTCGTCCGATGTAGCAGGAATTTCTATTAGACCAAGAGACTTTGTAAACTACACATTGTTTGCTTCAGTCGTCAAGTGGAGGTCCTTGTTTTTTTTTATCAAGTAAGAAATTTCATTAGTAGATCTGAAAATGATGGATATTTAACATTCTTTAAAAATTAGAAATTTTGAAAGAAGTAATTTAGAGTTTAAAAAGTTTTGCGCGAGGTATATTAATTAACTGAAGTCCTTGTATTCTCAAGATTAACGTACAATCCAAATTTCCTATAAGGGATCCATAAAATGAGAGAAATTAGGTCGAAGGAGTGCCGAAGCGCCAAGAAAAAAGGTAAACTTCACCTCCGTTGGCGTTTTCTAGAGACTGTGTTCAGAAATTCAGCGGATCGGTAACACAATCGAGTAATCGTATCGGAACTTCATTTTATGAGCCGAAACGTGTCCTGGTTGTCGATGCTGCTGGTTGGCGGCCTGAATTTTCCCTTCGGAAGGTAGGTCGTGGGTCGCCTTGTGCTGACTGCAGCGAATGGCGAGACAGCCTGCAGGGTGTTTGAGAGGTTGTGCTCTTGGATGCTAATGGAAGTGCTGGCTGGCCCTTGAGGCGTTCCAGGACGACGATATTCTCACTAACCTGCCTCCTCTATCCCTGGGCTTCGTGCACACAATACACAAAGCGGGAGACAAATCGAATGTGATCAGTCAAACAGCTTTGTTGGCAATAATTGAAATACATCTCACCGCATGAAATGGTGGATCGCTAATATCATAAAATAAACGACAGAAACAGTAACGCAATGGCCGCGCAGAAGAGTCCACCCGCATCTACATATTTATTAGAGCTGGCCAAAGGAAACGTTTCAAGGGTCGGATGAGAACCGTTCACCTTTTATCATAGATTGGTGAGTCAGGAATTCGCTGATCCACCACGGGATGAAGCCAAGGTTGGACTTTGTCCAGGGTGGTGACGACTTAGGTGACGCTACAGTCTCAACACTTTCATACTTATCGAACTAAAATTACACAACTTGATTGGTCAATTCTGTTGTCGAGCCTTTGGAGGAGATAGAGAAGCTTCACGCGGGCATTTCAATATAGTTGGTACTTCGCCACTGACTGGGGATCGTCACTCCTGATTTCCTCTGTAATCTTCTGTATCTCACCTTAATAAATCTTCTTCGGTACTTCTCCTTTGTATCTGAAGGATACAACTCCGTTACGGTATCCGAAACATCTATGTGAACTTAGTGCCGGATCCCAACAACTTCTACTTTCCTAATTTCCTTTCCTATTCACGCTTCCGTTTTCCTTTTTTTGTAGTATCTCATGCACAAATACTAAATTATTTTTTAATATTTCGCCACTAATCTCTCATTTAAATGGATCTCACCTTGCAAACAGAAAGTTTAACTTGATTTTTACTGTGGGTTTTGCTTTATGATTTTGAAAAATTGACGCGTCTTCCGTATAATAATAGAATACAAATAACTATCGGGAAGTAGCTAAGCGTTTCTAATTATTATCACGTGGACCCTGTACAGATGCGGAAAATCTTTTTTCTACCTAACTTTAGCCTATTTTGGCATAGAAGTGAAAAATTATTGAATTTTCCGCTACATTTGTTCAACTATCGTTTAGGGATTCTAAAATATACCTTTATTAATAGTAGTACACAAACAAAAGTATATAAAAAATTTAAATGTAACATTTAAGACAACAAAAATAATTTTAATAAATATTTAGAAATTTATTTAAAAACAATTTTTTTAGGGCAACAGGCTACATGAGGGTAATCCACGTTGGGCAACTCCCCTTTAATAGCATAGGAAGGGATTTGAAAGGGGGATGTGGAAGGGTACAGGGAGGTAGCCAAGGGTTAACTAGGGCCCCCGGGCAATATTTTAAGGATCCTACCCGGAATTCGCCTAAAGAAATGCAGGGAAAACCCTAGAAAAACCTGCATCGGGTAGGTCGGGCATTTGGTACTTGTCCCACGCCCTTCCGATAGCGGGAGAAGAGTTTTTTGTGGGGACGCAGCATTCCCTTCTCCGTGCCCCGACCAGTTTACGAGGCAGCTGGCCGACTATTCCAATGGGAATAGCGGACAACTCTTACCATATGCCCAAGGTCTGTGACCCCGGAACATACACCTCTCAGAACAGGCCGACGTGCCTCGGCTTGTGGGAACCTTAGTTCAAAAACGGAGAGGAAAAGGCATCCCTCTCCTACAAGATTCTGCCTGCGAGAGAACATCCCTCGCAGGTATTTCCTGCGAGAGAATAGCCCTCGCTGACACCGCCATGGTTATTTTAAGAACAAAAATTTAATATGAATACTAAAACCTAATTATAATTAATTCATCCGCGAGATTTGAATGCAGTGTGGAGTTATGACTGACGCCTACATTCCTCTTGGACCCTAGTGTTGAGTTGGGAATGGGGAAGGTACAAATCAATGAGCAAGGCGCTAGCGATCCAAAGTTGGGTTGGGGGATTGAGATCAGTGAGATCTTGCTGGCGAGAGCTCTCTACGCGTGGGCCGCCAATCACAATTATTTATAACTTATAATGCGTCCAAGAACAGCGTTTATTGAAAACCACGGTTCAGTAATTACTGAAAAATCTGAATATTTTCCCTGAAACTTGTTAACTAATTTATGGCGCCTATATTAACGTCATTATTATATAATTGTAACTATTTTCCTTACTGACAAAAGTATGGAGTGAACCTAAATATCTAAATGCTAAATAATTGTATTTTATTATTTCCGGAAATAAGTACGCAATGGACATCCCGAAAAATGTATTTTAATTGTATCAACAACGATGACCAAAAAAGAGTAAGGTCCCGGATTTTTAAGTACCACGATGAATAATCCAAAAATAATTAAACTGTATATTTTATATACTCACTAGCTGGGTGCCCGGCGTTGTTCGTGTACTTATTTATATAAACTCGAAAAAGTATTTAATTGTTTACTTAAATATATTCCTTGAGTATTTCAGGATATAATTGTCACTCAGTCTTCATACATTACAAAATATTATATTGATGAAATTGTTAGCTAGACTCACAACTAATACAGCGTGAAAATTAACTTACATTTTTCGCAAGGATGGTAAAGTAATTCGTATTCTTCTTTATTATCATTCGATGGAGTACTACTGTATAAAATTATACTTTTTATTTAAAGAAAATATTTCTGCTTTATTTCATTCCTGATAAAGGAGAATTTCCTTTGTTCGTTGCGTAGTAACGTCTTTCTCTTGCGTGACGTCATTGACTCTTGGCGCGCAGTAATTTAGCATTTAATGATAATGGTTTTTAATTATAATTCTTTCCACATATATGCTATGGGTTTGTCACCCCCACAGTACCGGTTCTCGATATTGGCAGAATACGTATACCAATTTTTGTTGCATTCTGTCCACGCGATAAAATTTGTATAAAGAACAACGTAAATACATACATACATACAAATATACATCCTTTTTTATTATATATAAGATTTATTCTAAGAATTATTATTACAACATATTTCGCCTTACGACATGCCCAAGGGTTTGTTCAGAAGATTCAGTCTACTATTTCATCATGTCTTAAATTTTACTCTTGGAAGAATCCTACAGTTTCTTTTGTCCTTCAAGTCGTCAAAATTTTGAACCCTTCCCAATTCCAGGTGCTATACAAATTTTCATTTACATTTTGCCCTTTCATAGTCTGACCCAGTTCGCTTTCCTCCGAAGAATATGGATCACCTTTCATTCGTATTTCTTAGAACCTATTCATTTGTTATTTCGTCTATCCATTTTATTCCTTCCACATCAGCGTCAAATTTCAAGCATTTTCTTACGTTTCGTCAATGTTTCAGGAAATGTTCGGAAATACATCCAAGATAATTGTTTTTGGAATTCGTAGTTCAATATTATTTTATTCACATAATATTTCTTTACCATGATTAACTTCAATATTATTTTCTGGTGCAGTGAACGTCATTTTATCCCTCGATACTTTAATTAATAACAGTGATTAAATTTCAATGCGGGATCGAAATGAGTAACATTTTAATAATAATTTTTTTAAATTCCGTTATTTCTGCTTTTTATTTGACATAGATTTGTTTAACTAATGGAACTTCCCTGTGCTCTCTGCGCGAGAACTGCAAACGTCAGTCTAATCGCATGAATAATTTCGGCGACATTCGGTGGTACCATTACAGAGTATTCCTCTCACAGCTCGGACCCATCATTACGGCCATGTCAATCAAGATAACGGAGAAGGGAACAACGTTTCCGTAGTCACGTAGAATTGTAAAGATTTATTCACATTATGGGGAACAAATCGTGAGATAACAAAATATATTTTCATGCAATGTATTGAAGCAACTTCAACTAGCTGAAAATATTAATTTATAAATTCAAAATATGAATTACCTTATATCATGGAATGAAAACGAATTTAATCGAAAACTAATAAACGTAATGACCGAATGGAATTTCAAATAATTCCTGAATAAAATGTATCTTGAGGCAGACTGTGGTTACGGTACTCATTTCACGACACTTCATATCACAGATTTACCTTGGTTCACGGAACTAATAAACATTCCACTTAATATTTATCGTTCTAATTAAGAAGCTTATCGTTACTTTTATCAGACTTTCATAAAGTGTATAATAATTAAATAAGGCTAAAAGAAGTAAGAAGAAATTAATACAATGGATTATTTAAAGGTATTTTATAAATGAAATGCATTGAAAATTAGAATTCTAAAACTCAGCGTTTCTTCCTTATATTTGGGACCTCTTAAGGTGTTATATATTTTAATTAAAAACGTTAAAATTTATCCTAAATATCTTAAATGGCAAAAGTTTTTTTTAGAGTAACAGGCTACGTGATGGCAACTCCCATTTAATAGCATAGGAAGGGATTTGAAAGGAGGAATGAACAATTGTAGATGAAGGTAACCATGGGTTAACTAGGGCCCGGAGGCTACAGTTGAAGGATTATACCCGGCATTTGCCTAAAAGTGAAGCAGAACAAACCTTAGAAAACATGCATCAGGTAGGTCCAGAATTTGGCACTTGTCCCACACCCTTCCGATGACAGCATGCGGTTTTTCTGTGGGGACGCAGAATTTTCTTCTCGACCAGTTTAGGAGGCAGCTCGTCGACTGTTACAATGAGAACAGAGAACAACTCGTAGTTGAATTTACGTATTATGTATAATTCAGACATTCTTAAACAACTGTGAATCTTCCCAGAGAGCTCTGGCGGAGGCTACCTTTGGGGTGCCTTCACATCTCTCTGGTTTTTTGAACTAAGGTTCCCACAGGCCGAGGCACGTCGGCCTGTTTTGATAGGTATATGTTCCGGGGTCGAAGACCTCTTGGGCATATGGTAAGAGTCGTCCGCTTATCCTATTGTAATTGTCGACCAGCTGCTTCCTAAACTGGTCAAGGCACGGAGAGGCGAAAGCTACGACCCCACAGCTATCCCCTCTCCCGCCATCGGAAGGGCGTGGGAGAAGTACCAAATGCCCGACCTACCTGATACAGGTTTTTCTAGGGCTTTCACTGCATCACTTTAAGGCGAATTGCCGGGTTGGATTCTTAAACCATAGCCCGGGGGCCCTAGTTAATCCTTGGCTACCTTCCACTACCCTTCCGCATCCCCCCTTTCAAATCCCTTCCTATGCTATTAAAGAGGAGTTGCCACCGTGTGGATTACCCTCATGTAGCCTATTACCCTAAAAAACTGACAGAAAGGAACGAATATTTTGGTGTTATTTCAATATTTTATAAGAATTTTAATGAACGAACACTGTTAACTTCTTCATTTTCGTGATTCTTTAAAGTCTCTTTCCTCTTCATATAATTTATTACATTGTAAAATGCTCTCGAAAAAAATGTCTGAGTATATAAATGCGTATTAAAATCGTCTCACAATTTCTAGTCAATGATGAGGACGAACTAAAAAAGCGAAATATATGGGCATTTTAAATGTAGACATGCGCAATAGATATAATATTTTTGAAATAAGGACAAACCAATCGTTGCAAACCATTTATTTTGCCTTCTCTAAACAAAATGGTTGACTTGTAATATTAAAGATATTTTTAATAAACGAGCAGATTTCTTATCTAAAAACGAAACAAGCCAAATTAAAAACATTAATGCTTGGAAACGCCATATATTAAAATAATGTATTAAAATAAATTATGTAAAGAATCTTAGAATTTGGTTCAATGTAACCCGATGTAATGTTATATCATTTGACACTTTACTGCATAATACGTATCAGTAACGATAACATAAAAAATAACAACGGAAGAAATTCTTCCAACGAAGCTCAGGGGTGAAGGGTGTGAGACTGATTTAAAGTATCAAGTTCCGGACCGGGATCTAAACTCTAGTCATTCGCACAGGTCGCGTTACTCTTACCATCTGAGATAACTGACTCCCCTGCCAGACGCGAGCTTTCTCCATCCGTTATATAGACTGGAATAATTATAGTCCTAAAATTAGGTCTTGAAGAATGTAAATTAGTGTATTGTAAGTGTGTCCTGATTGAGAATGTTCGCTCCTGGACGAATGTTGACCAGGATATGCTTATTTGTAAGAGCACCGCGTAATGAGCCAAAGTACTGAGTTCCATTCAAGTACGGTCGAGATCTTTTCATCCAGAACCTTTAATAAAATAATTTAACTAAAGCTTTTAATTAAACGGCGCATCTATTGTTTTCATAATGTCGTTTGCTAATGCGGAATAATCTGGAAGTAAAGTGTATAATTGTAAAGTTTGGCCTCGTAAAAGCGGCGGAATCTCAAACTGTGTAGATTAAAAATTGAGAGTCGCAAAGTTCGCCAGACTGGAAGACGGTTGCACTTGGGACCGCGTTAAAGACGGAAAGATCACGCCGCCAAGTGAGATAGAGACAGATGAAGTCTTCAGTAATGGAACAATAAACCCCTTGGGTGAAGCAAACAAAAGACGTAGACGCATAAATACAAAATAAACACTCACTCTTAATGTGTCTCTCATGAGAAGATCTAGCAAGGACGCGACGTCGTTTCATTCCAATTTAGCTTATATTATTTTTTTCCAGCGTGAATATAATAAGGATATCTGATTACATAAGCTCGATTGATAATTATTTAGATTATTATGACCTCTTTTGTAATCATGAAGATAATTTTAAATATATAACACAGTTGAGGACGAAATTGGTCCTATATTTCAAATAAATCAAACATAAGAATAAAAATAAAACATTTGTAACTAAAAAATATCAGTTAGGAAATGGAAAGTTTATTTGTAAATCAACGTTTTTAGATGAGCATCTATTAGTACCCAATAGTATAAATACATTCGTATTCAATTCAAAAATTCTGAACAGAATCTTTTTTAATAAGAAGAAAATTGTCAAATACATCAAAACAAGTGGTGATATAAATATGACAAATAAGAAAAAGATAAAACACAAGAGCCTAGAGCGACAAAACTGCACAATATTATTACGAAAAAATGAATAGTATGTTATTTAATTTTTAATTATAAAGACGTATACTGCGAAAAAGAGACTCGGTTCACAGAATTATACAATAAAACCTTTATTGAGTCAAAAGACATTTACTTTAATTAATGATGCTTTCGTTCACAATTTCCATAATAACCTGTGATAAATACTTCTCTTTCATTCTGTAATTAAAGTAAATGTTTGTTAACTCAATAAAGGTTTCATTGTATATTGTAAAGATATGGCAGATACGCGGAATTCTTTTACGAAAGATATAATCCGTTATCTAAAAGCTAGCGTACTATGTACATTTATTAATTTTATTTATTTAATATGACAGTTAAACTTAAACTATTTACCTATCACTATTTTTATCTCTAACTATATGTTTTGGATACATTTAAACTTTTCGACTTCTTTACAACTACAGGCAAATATTAACAGTCTATAAAACAGAGAATTTTTAGTACTTCTTAGATTCAGATGCTCAATAAATTCCCTCCCACTGGATTATGGACATATAATTTTATTTTCATAAAAATATTTAAACACCCGGGCAGCTGCCGCTATTATATTCTATAAATAAAAATTAACACATCATAAAAATTTGGTCCCTAACATTTAACGAATCTAATTTATTCAACATATCCTGAATATTACAATACTGATTTTCCTTGTTAAACCTCAATTCCATGTTACTTCTAATTTATTAATAACATTAGTACTTATATGAAACAATAATAAATTACGACAACGTATATGAGGAAGTCTGAATATTTAATTCGTGTAATGTTTTTATCATTATTAGTGTACTTAACATTAATTTCATGGTTTAGATCCTCTGAAATTCTCACATTTAGTTTTCCGTTCACTGCTGGAACTAAATTTTATGCTTTAATGTAATATTCGCTGTTAGTTATTATTTGCTATTGTATCATAAATTATTGATGCCATTCAATGAAAATGGGATTTGGAGTATCATATGCGCAGGGTATATTGTCCTTTGTTTTTGTTGAGTAAATACAGGGTAAACAACTACTACAAATACAGATTACATTTTAGATTTGAAAAAGTTTAAAAAAATAAGTAGTATATACGTTATTGGTTGTGAGGAAATTCAAATAGTATAATTAATATATTATCTATGAATAATTCATTATACCTTTGAGTCTTTCATTGGAGTCCTTGATACGAATCATTTCAGCTCGTAAATTACGCAGCGACGCAAATATTTGTGCAACATTAAACAGCTGATGCAATCTATTTCATCGCTCCAATATTACACCCTGCAGTCGTAATTTAGTTTCATGTGACATTTACCACATAATTATTGCAAATATAAATCGTAATATAATAACATACTCAATTTGACGAATAAATAACAATACCAAGTACTCTGTGAGAAATAAATGTTAAAATTTTTTTTTACTTAAAACACAAGGTTTTACGTAAAATCATAGGTTGGTTATCATGAATATGTTTTATTGAGGAACCTCTCCCATTAAAACTAACTACAGCACAAGTCAGGAAGTAAGGCGGGTTGCTCAGATTGAGGGAAGAGAGGCACGTGCGATGTTGCCACTATTCGCAAGGAATAAATACGACAACGTTCTAACGACGTCAAGCTCTAGGCGCGTGTTGATGCTTGTTGGCTGTGCACGGGGAGGGTCTAGCACCTGCGAGGAATAACACTAAACCGTCTAAGGATAATGATTATACTTGGTACATCGAACCGCAAATAACAACCATCAGTAAGATGTTGTGGGGGTCATTTCAATTGATATAAATGTACTATCGTGACGCATCGCTGGTCACATCCACGCTTTATCATACAATAAATTGTCAAATTAAAATACAAAATTAATATTTCTTTTTCTCACACTAGGACTTTAAAATTCGTAAGTCTAACTCTAACAATATATTAAAATGAACAAGAGAGTAAATTTTACTGGTAATAATAGGTGCTATTTTCAACAATTAAAACAAATTAAAAATACTTCCAGTCAGTAATTTCACCTCACCATCGTTAGGAATTTTTGAACTGATGTAAAACGGGTGGGGATGCAAACCACAACGACCCAATCAATGCAATTACTTCGCAGCAAGCGACTTTTACTACCTAAATTACAAAATAACACATTCTCTCTAAAGTTCACACAAAATATTCACGATGCTTTTACAAAATTACTTTGTGAGCTGCTTTTATTATAGTAGCAAAAAAAGGCCAGTTAGCGTGCTCCATGATTAATAATAATGATCAGGGTACTGAATTATCACATATAAACAGACATAAATAACAGAAAAACAACAGAATAATTGGGGAAAGTCCTTGATTGTGACTCAATAGCAAAGTGGTAATTGTTTGCAAGTTTACATTTTCTCTTAACTTTCCCTAATCATAACATAATTATGATGGCTTGCTAACTTCGTCAATATAGACAAGCTCGTTAGTCGAATAACAAAGCTATGGTTATTCAAGTTTATTAGCCTGTTAAAGTTATAAAAGTTTAATGACGGCGTTAGTGAGGTAATTAAACATTATTATACTTACATTATAGACTTATTTTAATTACATAGTTCAAATATTTCTCTAAGATGCCAAAGTCAATAGCTTAAACCACTAGCACTTTTTCACAAGAAATATAATAGCATGGGATTGTTAACTAAAATAATTTTTTCCTGCTATTTGGCGACATTTTTATGCATCGAAATAAGAACGTGGAGCACCCACAATCTATTTGATATGTAAATTTATTTAAGTACTTTCAATTTGGAAGTTTAATTTTAATAACATCACTTTATCTCTTAATATAATTTTAGTTGTCTAATTAAATGAAATTTATCAGATTTGCAAAATATAATTAAATCTCTGTGACTTAATGTATTTACATTTGTCAACATATAATTTAATCTAATATTGTGCTTAATAATTTTACCGTTAGGTATGGTTAAAATTAACCGTAAGGTACTGACATGCAATTTTAAAATTGACGAATTTTAATGTAAAGTACATTAAAATAAATTTTATATGTTACTGTTAATAAAGGGTTTTATTAATTATAAACTAATTTCAGTTTTTCTTCCAATCTTTTATTCACTAACTTTCAGTCCTAAACCATCTTGAACTTCCACTCATATTTTACCAAATACAATTTTTAAGTCAATATCTAAAATTGACATTTACAATATATATATATATATATATAATACAACTAATAGAAACATTTAATTTTAATTGTTATAAATTATACATCTTAAACATAAAATTAACTACATCATGGTAACATGAATTATTTACATTTCTTTAACAGTATTCCTGTATAAATCACAATTTTTTTCCCATCAAAATGCTCTAATTAATTTTTGTTGTTCTGTGCTTTGATTGAACACATTTCTTTTAAAATGAAATCATCGAACCTGACTTCAAATTACATATAACAAACATTCTTCCTTGAAGTCCTAAAATAAGGCTGTGAAGAATGTGATTTAATAAATAGTAGGGAAAATTGTTCAGTACGAAGGACGGGGATTTCACCAGGATAGCTCAGATGGTGAGAACATCCCACACAGCTGGTGGAGAAACTGGGATCGATACCCAAAATTTTTTCGTCCCGATCCTTAAATAATAATAATAATATATAAATTATAAATCTCGATTTTAGGGTCAATTTAAAAAAATTATATCTCATAAAATCTGACTAGACTTGTTGAAAGCTAATTAATACATGTTTTGAAGAAATTTAAAATTTCAATAATTGACACCGATAAAAGGAGGGGCAATTAAATTTTCAAATTAATAAAACATCAGCCTTAATAATATTGGAACTGAACATTCATATGACTACTAACAATGGTATCATTATGTTTGGTAAATAATTCGTTAGTAAAATTAGAAGTAGTTATTGAATGACAAATTAAGAATATATATATATATATAAGTTATATATATATATATATATAAGTTATATATATAACTTCAATATTTGATATTTTCACTAATAAGTTATTTCGGACGTCTGCATATGTTCTGGAGCCCGACGAAATTTCATGCGAAATATTCAACATTTTTCAACACTACTTTAAGATTATTTTTGCTTTAATAGGTTTAATAACAAATTATATATATATATATATATTGCAAAATTTGGAATGATTTATTATTTATTGCATTTAAAATTAATTGTCTCGTAACAACACATTTATTAACACTAATTTTTTTAAAAATTCTAATGTTTTGATTGTTATAAATTGAGATGTTAATTACAATCAAAATTCTAGCTCAGTTGGTAGACATGAAAATACTTTTTATTCAGGGAGTAAAGTGGGGGTACTGTAAATGTCTCCAGAAATTGTAAGTTGAACTCTACCGCAATATAAACCTCGTGAATTGACCTCACACTGCATATAAAAATTCGCCACTCTCTTACTTTTACTGTTCTCTGTACTGCGTTTTGCAAGTTGGTCATATCTCAACATAAGTTCAGGACATCTCTCGGGCTAGCGTGTCTCAACAGCTCATCAGGAACTCTGCCGGGATAGCGTGTCTCGAACTTCAAGTCATACTGGACAATAAGAATTATCGCACCCGATTGTCGCTTCCGATAACTAACTCGCGCTTTTCATCACAATAATTAAAACGCAAAATCAACAGTAACACTGATACAAAATAAAGAGTTTTCAATCACAAACAGAACAAATAGGGGGTTAAATGCTCAATTTAAATGTCCGGAATGAGTTCATACGTCTATAATAGTTATAATTACAATACAAGCGCTAGAAAACAACTTCCATCATTTTTGTAGATCCAACATTTACAAAATTAAACCAAAACCAATAACCAAATCGAATTAACTTAATTGGAATATATATAATTCATTGTTATTTTTAATTTTATAACGAATATTACGCACCGATGATAGGGATACTGTTAATGATTTAAGAAAATAATGAACAAAACTAAGTAAAAAATAATTCAGTATTTTCTTTTGTATTACTTATGTATTGTCACCTAAAATACATGTCTGCAAAATTTTCGATAAATTGGACACCCTGAAATGGGCGAAAAATAGAGTAAGGAAGCTAAATAAAAGGGCGTATTAAACATACTAATTATGCCACATTTGTGTCCAGTTAAAGCGGGTGCTATGTCATGTTCATTGCCCTGACGTGAGTATATCGCGTGTTTCGTACCACTTATAGAAGGAGAGGAAGAGCTGTAGAATGGCGTTCCTATCTACAAAAGCGCGGCAACACTACAGGCACGCTACTACAGGTGACAGGTAATTCTAAGTTATTAACGACACTCTGGAGAACTCGTATATTGTGAGATATATCCTCTAAATAGGATTCTAAATTGAGACAGCTGATATGGACCATTATATTTGTATTTATTTTAATAAGTAATTACAAGAGTTCTTTTCTTGTTACTTTAAATACCACACATCGTTTCTGCAATCATTGTTGCTTAAGTCAGGAGATTAAAGAAACGTAAGAAACGATACACCGCAGTAACTTGGTGTCGAACCCAAAATCAAACCTAAAAAGAAGTTAAACGCATAGGAAATGAAAAAAATAGACGGTTTAGCGTAACAATAAGGTATTATAGCCGTTGTTGTGTGTCAATTTGAATGTTGATTGCAGTGATGTTTGATTTAATACGAATCATTTCTGATATAATTCTGCAATACTACCTGGTGTAAATATCCAAAATATAAGCATTTAGCCAATTAAATGAATGTTTCGAATTTATTATGTGTTTGGAGACTACTAACTGTTTATCAATGGGAAGTTCCTTTTGATACGGTAATTAAGTGATCTTTTTCTTTGCCCAACATAAAGAAGGAAATACAATCAAAGTAAAATATTTTGTAAACTACTCAATGTTTGACGGGTTTTTCTAATCACCTGACGAAAGCAACAAGGATTGGGGTATTCAATTTATCACTTATTTTTGTCTGATCTTCGGTTATCTTTCGTATCTAATTTTTGTACTATTAACACAGTCGTTTTATGTTTTATAATTGCTCTCAATTTACTTATAGAGTAAGAACCAAGATTAGTAGGGGAATTTTATCGACAGATATACAAATTCATGGTTAACGAGTATTATGAAAAACTTAATTACTATTTTCCTCTTACAAATGGATAAAATAACTGTTATAAATACTTGACATTCGTAAACTACCCTTAACATGCAAAATACGGAATGCGTAAGATATTTCTATAGCTGTAGACATGAAAAGATACGCAAACATTAAATAAAACCAAGATGGACATTGAGCATATTTAAGTGTAATGAGAAGAATATTGAATGTATTTCAAAATCAGATATAATTTAACGTGCGACTAAATAAAAACCAGATTGGTTTCTTTTTAAAAAAAGAAAATGCAAATCGTACTTCGTGGGAACTAAGTGAGCGGAAGTGAGTTGGAAACGTAAATTATTCTCTTGAATGCTCACTGTAACTGGTGGGCTACGTTTCCTACCGAGATTCCAAGACTGGCAAAATAAAATCCGACTTTTCCCTGAAAAATTAATTTCCAATTTAGTCGTGTTGCCAAGTTACTTACTTTTCTAACAATTCTGATTGTGGTTGCCGATACTGCATCGCTATCAAGTGTCTACAAGAAATACATGTTTGTTGGATTACATCTTTCTGGTTGGCAAATTAAGAAGTCTAAAGACTGCTTTAATGTAATTCATGAATAATACCGTTAATTAGCTGTACATTTTTTTCTGATTTTATAGGATACAATTTTCTTCTGATGTATTATGACGCCAATTTAAATATTTAACCGAAAAGTTATATTTTGGGGAAGTCAGCAGTCAACATTAAATACTAACTGGATGTGATAGTATTTATATAAAAATGCGAGTTGAATTATATACAAATGTGAATTTGTTAAATAATTATTTTAAATTACAATTCAGAAGTTTTTAACGAGTAAATTAATACATCTTTATATAAAAATGATATCCAACAAAATAATAACTCGTCCTCATGGTTTTTAATGAAAATAATTGTTTTAGAAAAAATAAAAAAAATAAATTGTATTCCACATCATAAGAAATATTTTGAATGAATAATTGCGAAGTTTGCTTACATAACCTTTTACGTTCTAGTGGAGCATTTCCAAGTGATTGCCACATTCAGGAAATTTTATACATGTAAGGATTCCTCTGGTCGTCTACACATGTAGAAAGTTTTCCTGGTTGAAACTATTAGCCTAACTTGTATCCCAAATATTTGTAAAAAACAATGATAACTTCAAAACATGTCTCAATTGAAGAAAAAACTTGCAATCCTTATTTTTTTGCTTTTAATATCGTAATCCCCCACCTGGGAAACATCACCCTATTTTTTTAAAACGACGTCGGATTTCCTGGCGTCCTCACGGCTTTTCTGACTAAAGCAAATCATTATTTTGAAATATCTGGAGGTTTTCTTATGGAGGACATCTGATTTTTAGGACAAATAGGATTTTACGTCGGCAAAATTATAAAGGAGGTACTCGATCGAATTACAAAACAAACATTTTGATGGTATGGAAATATTATAATATGTACATATATATAAAATAATTAAACATGAAATGTATAAAATCTAAGCGTATAATATAACTATTAAAATAAATATATTCTTGTTTGAGAAGATAATATTTATAATGAAAAGTCGTATTAAAATTGTGTTTGAAATATATACCCCCTGATAATTTGTTCTTATTATTAAAAGATTTATTTATATTCCATTATTTTTAACTTAAGATACAACTTTTTTAAAAAATAAGATTTTAATTAGAAACAATTTAGGCTCATCATTACTTTATAATTAATAATATTTATTATTAAATTGCAAGAAAATTTGAATTTTTTAATTTGATTATAAACATTTATATTTTTCCATTTTATTATACCTTTCAAGACTTAAGGTGGAAGAATATTGTTCCTTTTAATATTAAATAAATTTTTAGAAAAAGATAAAATGTTATACAAATTTGAGATTTGAAATATTATATTGTATACACTACTTAAGACAAAAAGACTTAGAGCAAAATTTTTTTATAAGATTTAATTTTTAATTGCCGAATTTATGTGATATAGAAGTGATATCATGGATACAATCCCATCATTAATTGCTTTTTGTTGGATTTTAATTTTAATTTTGAAAGGTTTACTGAGAATTAAGCGGTAAACGTCACCCCAGGTCACGAAGCCAATATATACTACGATGTAATAAATGAACTTCAATCAACTCTTATCTCTAGATAAAAATAAACGTGAAAACAGTCCCTCATCTCCTAAAATAACACTAGTAACTCGGCCGTTCCTGAAGATAGTGTCTATCTATGGCGACCTCAATATCGTCGAAGGAGAACTAGGTGAAATAAAAAAAGAAATTGTTTTTGACACATTTAATGAAAGACGGATAAAAATTAGAAAGAGGCAATGGAGCAACGTTGATTTACATAAGGCCCTATAAGACCGAACATTAAATTTAAGTTATAAATAAATTATTTCTTAATAGTGTAATTTTTCGTTAAGTTAAATTAGGTGTTAAAACGTAAGATTTATAGGAGAACAGAGGTTTACAGTATAATTTTATTTCCATTTACAGGCAAAGATTTACGATCATTGCAGCTGCGTTGAGCTCCTTAACTTTTCACAGTTAGTCAGGTACTTGAGAGTTCTGTCGTCAGTTTTCAACAAAGAACTGATTCAAAGTTTACCATTGTGCAGAATAAAATTCTAATATTTGATTTACGTTAAGCGGTTTATCATCATCCGGTTTCCTTTCAACATAATTATTCAATTATCAGTAGGTCAGTTTTGTATGTCTACAAGACATATCATAAATGTTTATCTTAGACGTTCGTTGCAGTGTATTTAATAGTAAGGGGAAAATAAACACAGTTAAATTTATTTATACACTAGCTGGGTGCCCGGCGTTGCATGTGTACTTATTTATATCAACCCGAAAGGTATTTAATTCAGTATTCATCTTTAGTGAAGATGTGATATAACATAAATCTAAATGTTCCTTTTTTTGTACATACTTTCGGCGGATTAATTGAACAGCTACAAAATACACTGAATTTTATTTCATCCATACCAACAAACATACCTCTGAATTTCTTCTTAAATATAATCCTTGAGTATTGCAGGATATAATTGCTCCTCAGTCTTCAGACATTAAGAAATATTAAATTGATGAAATTGTTGGCTAGATACACAATGAAAACAAGTGGTCCCAATATTGGAGTATAAGGATAGTAAAGTATTCCGTTTCGTATTTTATTATAATTCGATGGAGTGTTACTGGATAAAATTATACTTTTTATTCAGTGAAAATATTTCTGCTTTATTTAATTACGAAATAAGTTACTATTTTGTTGTTACGCGGTCGCGTAGTAACATCTCTCTCTCGCGTCAGTCTTTTGGCGCGCAGTAATTTAACACAAAATGATCACATTTTTAAGTATTATTATTCCCACCTTTATGCTACCGTTTCTCTTCGTTTGAAGAATATGTGTACAAATTTTTGTTGCAATATGCGTTAAAATATGTATAGAGATTAACGTAAATACATACATATATAAAAATATACATAGTTTTTTATTATATAAATTCCAAGCACAAATATTCCCTCGTCAAGAAAGGAAATTAAATAGGATAATAGGAAAGAATATAGAAAATAAATAATATTATATTTGTAACTCCAAGATGAAATAAAATATATTTCGGTATAGTACCATGATATTTCAGATATGCTTGAATGAATACTCTTGATTTTATAGCATTTATTGTGTTTAGTATTGTTCTCTTATTTGAGTATTGCAATAAGTACACGTTCCTTAACGGGCAAAATATCTTTCGCAACTGATCGGTGCTATTCATTTGGAAAATAATTACACTTCAAAATAATTAATATTTATAAAAGAAAAAAACGTTATGGAGACAATGTATATTTTTTATAAACATTGACTATACGTTGACTAAATAGACATGAAAGGAAACGTTATACAAATATTCTGAATTTAAATTTCTAGAGATATTCATAATTTTCACCGTTAATGATCGATCGATGTTTTCTCGGATATTATTAGTTACGAGAATGATAATAAACGTTTTCAGCAGAGTAATTCACCATTGACGCTTAGAACCTACATTGAAACTTCAGTATTCCAGTTTCTTTTAAGCGGTCTTAAGTTTATTAACAAATTAAGACCTAAATTACAAATACAAAAAAGTTTAATCAATTGTTTAAACGACGATTTTAATCAACTTTCTAATCGGTGTGACAATACCAAATAATTGATAAATACATGTAATGTAACATGATGTCGCAATTTTCCAAAAGTTCTTAAATAAAAATAAACGTTGCGACTGTTTATCTGGTTCTAGATTTGTAAAAATTGTTAAACAGTCTTTAAAATTATATTTAATAAGAATAAATATTTTAAAGAGATTTATTTAAATTTATTATAGACATTTCTGCAAGCAAAAAGGATATGATTGATTCCAAAACGACCAGGAGAACTACTGAAAATAATTATTGAATACTGAAAATTAAATAATATTAATTTTGCGAGTTCTGTTTTCCTTTACATGTACTTCCTTAAAAAAATTCACGGAAAGTTGTAATATTGCAGTACGTTTCGGGCTCAAAGATGGTAATATTTGGAGAGCGGGAGAAGGTAAACACTGCGAAGGAATATATTAAAAACTGATTCAAAGGGAACAAGTATCGAGTTGTCTCACACTATCTTTTGCTGTCAAATAAATATATGACATATTGTCACAATCTGATAGTAGACCTTTAGCCCGTAGCAAAAACATACAAAGTAACACTCAACACGTTCACAAAGATATTTTCTAAAATATTTTAATTATGTTTCCATATTAAATAGTAAATTATTTAGTAACCCACACAAAAACCTAATTTATTGAAGATAAGTTCTGTGCTCTCGAATTCTTTGCTGAATGTCTTTGTTACAAATATGCTTCGCGCGTCATAATAATGTCCATCCGTTCAGTAAAACGATCACTTCGAGATATAAAACATAGGGGTTAGAACAGCCTGAAGCCTATGCATTGTCGATCATATTTCTTATTTTAATATATAATTATAAAACATTCAAAATAAAGTATGAAAAGTTCTTAGACGCGGTCCTGGACATGGTGATGAAAACTATATTGCGTTCTCTCTTTAAGGCATTTTCAGGTCAGGATTCTTCGGGCGACGTAATCCGTCGATTAGAAAGTTCTGCGTACTGTGGCGAAGGCGATCACAGCATCAAAATAAAAATCTAGGGCGCAGAAAACTGACTTAGAAAATTCTTAACCATCGAAGACTAGAAACGTTCTACCTGCAGCAATTTTTAACTACTGACTACAGAAATTTAGAAAATAAATCTGGACAGGACATAATTTCAAGAATACTCTTTTGTTTATTTCTGGAAGGACAATTATTTCGTAGACTTCATTTTAGTTTAGAATCTATTTTCATTTAACCGTTAACAAGTGTAAACTTATTTAACTAACTCCTTGGCTCGACAGCCCAAGAAGGGCCTTGGCCAACCGAGACGGCTGCCAGAATGTCATCTTACATGACACATTCTGGATTAGGAGTGACACCTGGTCAGAGTGTCAATTCTCTCACAGCCTTAGCCTCAGTTGTTATGACCAGGACGAACTCAAACATCCATGCCCATGCCGGGATTTGAACCCGGGACCTCTGTGATGCGAGGCAATGTCGCTGGTCACTACAGCACAGGAGGCCGGCGTAAACTTATTTGCAGTAATGAAATTATTAATTCGTAATTCAAGAAGGCAATAAATACAAAAAAATGTATGCAGAAACGAAACTATGAGTAATGCAAATCAGATCGAAATATTTATGGAAATGAGATTAATGTAGAATTATTTCGACTAAAATTACATATATCTAACCTGAAGTTACGGGAACATAGAAGAACTAGAAATAATGGCGCGTATAAATTAGAACTATTTCCAATGTGTTGGGTGATGACGCAAACTAAGGAAACATTTAAAATACCTAATATTTTCCTAATATGGGATTGTGTGAAAATGAACCTTGCACAGTTGCAAGTTGGAAATTAAAGAACTGAAACTGAGTGTTATAGAGAAATAAATACGCACGGCCTCAATTACGATTTCTAACGTTATAAAAAACCACTAATGACGAACGAGAAACTCATGGGGCAGTGTCGGAAGAACACATATAATCGTCAGGAATATTATGAAGCATCCAGGACTATTGAAGGTACTCCGCAGTACGAGAAAATAAAGTACAGAAATAAAATATTCAGGAGTGCTTCATATAGTATTTAGTAAGTGATATGACACATTAGATTACAGTAGAAAAATGTGGATAGAAGATTAAAACCAGTAATGGACCACAAAATGAATATAGTTTCACATATACTTTTCCCCCATTAATTAAAATCGTAATTATATTACAAAATGTATTCTAATGAATCTGTATCACATGTTTAAATAATTGCATCTTTAATTAAGATTTATTGCAAGATGTATAATATTGTAAAAATAAGCAGTCAAGTGTTTTTAGAAAAAAATATGTATAAAATGAGATATGCGCATCATCAGATTACGACTTTATGATTGGTCTAATTTTTATAATAAATATTGCAATCGGGTGAATTTTCAAAAGAGCAGATAAAGCAAGGGCAACTTTGTAGCTGGAATCGATCGACATCGCTGACGTTACCTTCAGTAAACTATAGTGATAGTATTTTAATTGGTTCAGTTGGTATTGCTTCAGCAGTATTAAACTTGCAACACTAGTCTTAGCATGCTGAATCGCATATTCTGCACGAGCCGCAAAATGGTCGGTATATGAGTGTTCCCGTGTGCACTGCGCCAGATTCTCGTAATTGGCGCTACTGAATCTACCGTCCGTGTTACGAGTCCGTTTTCTGTGTTCGAGCGTCGCCATGGGGACCATGCGGAATCTTCCGAGTGGGTGAAGCCAAGTAGAGCTGGACCGTCGACGTGGATGGAGCCAAGCAGCGTTGGACCCCGGACGTGGGGACATTATCCTGTGAGCGGTGTGATCACGTTGACGTGTAGAAAAGACTTTTCAACAAATCGTAAGACGACCCAACTATCAAAAAAAGCAATAAAAAATAATTTCATTAAGCACGTAATGAACAGCAAAGTTAGCGGATTTGTGCCTGTTCATCAGTTTCAATAATTAAACTTGCTTACTTTGAGAAGAAAAAGCTAATTTTGTAATTACATATGCCGGAATTAAATACATTTTTTAATACAAAGTTGTAGATTAAATTCACTGTCGTCCAAATAATTTTATTTATAACTCAGCAATCAAATTCAGTGATTTCTGAGGATCCTTTCATATTAATATCTTCGTCTTCTCATCTGTTTCGCGCTCTATGACGACACCTACAGCTGAGAATAATATAACAGTACAGTCAACGCCAACAATTTTATGCTCATTTTCTTATAATCAGTGAAACGATAAACCCATTCCAGAAATATTTGTTCACAAAGAATGCATTTAACAACGATTGCGGAATGCCGTTCTCCAGGAGCAAAATGTCTGGGATTTGGCTACCCGAATCCAGTCGCCATAGCAACGACTCGTTTAATCAGGGGACAAAAGTGGGAAGAGCAGGCTGCGGCTTCTATTATATCGGAGATTCCATTCAAACTGTCTAGTTTTGCCTTCGAATGCTACCTTTACTTCAGATTAACAAGCACAACTGTATGTGACCGCCACAATAATTATTCGGCAGGCTCCAAGAAAAATATACTAACTTTGTAACAATCTTTAACTGGTTCTTGGAAATAAAATTACAATATTGCAAGAAATATAATAAGATTTGTACAAACTAAAAATAACCATAATTTTGTTCTGATTTGCAAAAGGCGCGTATTAATATTACTGACAAACGTTAAAACGAGAGATAGGTTTGATGTAAATGTAACTGTTACAACACATAAATAACATTCTTTATAATTTTCTCATCCTTACAAATTTCATAGACTTTTTACTGTACGTTAGACGAGTCCGGTGCTAAAATCATGAGTGACAGACAAAAGGGTCGTTAATCGAGCATTTTCTTGGCGGAAGAGCCAAAGTTACTTGGTCATCCCTCAGGTGCCTTCTGGGAAAGACTGTAAAACTTGTATGTTTTAGAGCGGAAAATGAATATAATGCGTAAAAGCACGACCCTCGTAAAAGATAAAGAAAGGACTGTAAAAGCCGTACTGCATAAGTCATGAACAGAGCTAGCGAATGAGGCGTGATCTAGCACAAAAATAATAAAAACGTTTCATTATCCTTCAAAACACACTAGGAGTTAGTGTAAATTGTATTTGAGTACCTTATCAACGTGCTATTTATTTAGTCACTGCAAGTTAGAAAAATACTATCTTAATAAGTACTGGAACGAAAGCCTACGAGGTTTTCTCACAAGTGAACCTTTTTGGAGAGACGGTGAGGGCTACCTTAGGGGATGCCCTCTCCTCTCTCTGTTTTTGAACTAAGGTTCCCACAAGCCGAGGCACCTCGGTCTGATTTTAGAGGTGTACGGTAAGAGTTTTTCGCTGTTACCATTGGAATAGTCGGCCATCTGCCTCCTAAACTGGTCCAGGAAGCGAGTGTAATATAATAGTGCCCTCTTATCATAACGTCTCTTCAGCATAGCGGACCTAAGAGGGCGCAGCTGCAAGAACGCTGATGCAGTTAAATACATCACTTTAGATATAGTGAGTAACGATACGCACCACCACATAAATCTTCACCCCTTCCGCCTAGGCAGCTGTGAAAACGCTGCGACTAATGAAGTCAGCATTTTAAGTGTCTTATGCAGACATGCACACGGCAGCAGAAATATTCCACCCTGTAATAGTTCTCATTGGAGACTTAAAATCATCAGGGAGGGGGAAAGGAGTCTTCGAATTGTTCAGAGCTTCTAGGGAACGGCAGTCGTGATCCAACCTCCAGACGGGTTGGTGGCTCCTGGTGCTATCCGCCAGTTTGTCTTACTTTATTTTATTTCTAACTATTAAATCTCTTTATTCTTCATCCACTCTTATTTGACTGAAGTGCAGCGAAACACCAACCACTACGCCTAGGTTCAATTAGTTGAACCCGAACCCTCACGTTACCGAATTTCCTATTTCCTGTTCTTAATTCTTCCTTTATCCTCTAGATCGGTAGCCAGGTGAGCTAACGGAGGTATTGCTCGGTTGGTGAACGATCTATCTGGACTTCCCATTTCCAACTGCTGGAATGTTACATGTTCACAGCGGTGGAGTGTTACATGATGGCAGTTTGGGATGTTACACGAGTGCTTCGTCCCTATAGAAAACCCCTCTATCCTCCGTCGGAAGGGCGTGGTACAAGTACCAAACGCCCTACCTACCTGATGCAGGTTTTCTAGGGTTTCTCCTGCATCACTTTAAGCGAATACCGAGTAGGTTCATTAAACTATAGTCCATAGGCCCTAGTTAAACCTTGGCTACCTTCCTCTATCTTTTCACATCCACCCCTTTCTATGCAATTAAAAGGGGAGCTATCACTATGTGGATTACCCTCCTCTGTCCTGTTACTCTAAGAAATACTTCCAGGACGATGCAAACAATAACAGTAGGAATTGTGCTACACAAATCGATGCGACTCTACTTTGTCAATTTCACTCTCAAATAATTACAACTTAAAGATTATTGAACGTAATAATAAAATGCCGAACGTAGAACTATTCATATTTCAGAGCCCAGTTTTGATGAATACCTTTAAATAACATTTTTAATTTCTGATTGGTTGAGATTTACTTTTATTTCGTTGCTTATGTCGCCTGATGTGGTCACCTTTCTGTGTCACTGCACTGCCCTGGGCTGTTTCCTCGGTAGCACCAGTTCGTCGAGATTTTTAGGCGGTACAGGTGTATGACACGGAATACTGCGCTTGCACATTTCTCATTCCGGTCATAAATTGCGTGTTACAGCCTCGAGTAGCATAGACGTCACCATCAGGCTGCATTAGTGGGGGCGATTGTGCCTCGAGGTGAGCAGTATCAATTATTCGATATTTAAGCAGTATTTGCACAGTTAACATGAAATAGTTATAAAGCGTATTAAAATTTTTAAAAAAATTCTTACCAAATTTATTTATGTTCTGTAGCACATGAATACGCAGCACCAGCCGCCACTGTACGTAGAACATATTCTAATATAGCCAAAGTATATAATGCAAAATATTTCAACAACTCGGTCATTAATATATTACAGTGGAATTGTCGCGGATCAAATTTGCACGAAAATAAAGCTACAAAATGACGGGTCTTGGTTCAAGTTCGGTTTAAATCCTGCTAAGAACAGCCGTGGAAATAAAATTGAGACTCAATATAAAAATACTAAGTTGTTTGTTTTGAATATAAAAATGTGAACTATTGTACAGACATTTTTCTCTATGTTTATTGCAATTACGAACAATAATTGTAAATTATTTTGTTTACTCTTAGACACATATAACAATACCGAAGCAATTCTCAGTACCTTATTTTATTACGTCTGAGTTACAAGGGATTCGTTTCCAGACATTTGTGTCTGTAGATTTTTGAACGTTTTTTTAGGGGGCAAATAGAAAAGTGACCCATTCATACCGCACAATGTCGCCATTCACAAGCACATCGATGCAGAAATATGCCCATTTTCTGTAAACCGTTCTCCGATAAATGCATGCCATTCGAAAATTACACCGGTCTCGCTTCTCTTTGAATAGGGAATCCGAACATGTGCTATTATCTCTGGCTTACTGTCAGACAGGCGCATAGCTTTAGTAGTTGGAATAGGAGAATTGGAGAGGCGGCATGTATTGTGGTTCTCAGAGCAGCCCCTCACCTGGAACTCGAGTAAAGGGCTCTCTCACACTAATTGGAATTTAGATCTATAACCCGTATCCAACGTGGAATTAATATATATATTAATGACATTTTCTTTTATCAATCCCCTTGCCCTAATAAGCTCGGAGCCTTGTCAAGTATTTTTTTTTAAAAAAGTTCCTAGAGTAAACTGTTGAACGAGTCAAGTGTGCTTAAATTTACCAGTTTTCAAAAGGAAGCACTTCAGCTGGAGTCGCTTCACGCAATCAAGTGCTTAAATAAATCCTTGAATTGGGTTACTCATTACGGTTGAGCCAACTGCGTCAGGAACACATTACCCGTCCCCCCTTCCCTTCCCATGTGTGCGCTGATGCGGAGTCCCAGAGGGATGGTTAACTCGACATGGAACCGCACTGTTATCTAATTTTTCACTGTGGTTGACATATGGAGTTGTGCCATCACTAACTCTGGTGGATGGAGGACTCGTTTAGTGGCTAATACAACGACACGTACGGAAATATAAAATTTTAATACAATTGTGACTAATTCTTCATTATGAAATCACAGATTTTTTCGTTAAACAGCAATACGAGTCTTTTTTATCGTTGCACATACATTAAATTGAAAATATATTCTGTTAGATTGACAACAGAGGGAGGCGAACGATTTAAAATAATTGAATGAGCAGTTTAATCGGAGGGTTAAATTTTCTCCAGGGAAAAACAACATACAAATTCGTAATATACAGTTTTAGTTGTTATGTGTGACTACGTTTTAATATATAATTCAGCTTTAATACGATATAAATTTACAGATATCCGATGTACCGCCTATAAAACTGTCTCATTATTTTAAATAAATATTTAATATAATAAATGAAAAAAATAAAATATAAAATTAATCTTAACTGTTTGTATTATCTGTGGTAAAGAGTTGTAGTGTTGAACAATTTTAACCAGCCATAGTGCAGCGCAGAAGAACACCCTACCCCCCCACATATTAATTCAAGATTAATTTTTAGTAATTTAGTAAAAAAGCATGTGAGCCCAGAGACAAACTGTGGCTTGTTTGAAATTACGGCCATAAAATTTGGCACCGCGGTGAAATTCAACCTTTCCAAAAGGCCAGAATCGACGCAGATTGTCTCAAATTATACACGTGAATAGGTTTCTACCCTCTGATGGGAAACGAGGAGAGTCAAGCTGGAAAGTAGACAGTTCCTGTCTATAACCCGGAGAACGAGGATGGGAGAAAGTGTAGGAGTAAAAATAGTTAGCATGTTCAACTTCGAAAAGAAAAAAGGCCCGACCGATGGATGCAGAATTTTTCTAGAGATGCTAAGGATTGTTACGCCGACGAGAAATTGTAAAGGTGGAAGCTTCCAGATATTCTTGTGAAGATTTTCCAGTTATCCAGCGGAAACTGACTACAAAAGATGAACAGTTGTGTTTCTGTCTGCGACGTAAATAATTATATGACCTCACATACCACTCCTTTTCTTTTTGGTTTATGTTCAGAGTCTCATAAAATCGCCCTGAGGTTTGCATGTTTAAGAAATTTATTGAAATATTGAATGTATTTCAAGTGAAGTATCTAAAATTTAAACTCAAGTGTGAGTAAATTTTAATAACCTTGATGCAATTGAAAAGGATTCTGTTGAATTTGTGTAAATCCTTAGTTATACATAAATTAAATTTAAAGGCAAACAAAGTTTATTTTTATATAAAAGCAACCCTTCCCAGCATTATATTACAATAGTGATTATTATAAAAAATTATTTTAGAGTAGTTTTCGGTTTATGTACGCCATAATCTACTGTGTGAAAATAAGAGCAACATTCCTGAGGAGAACATCAAAACGGCACTTAAAAATACAGATATACATTACAAACGTTTTTTGACGAGGTTAAAGCTACTTCATAAATATCACATATTAAAATTACAGACCTATGCAATTTTCCGGTTGAATATCGTTTTTAATATTTCAAATTAAAATAAATGAAATTGAAATAATTATTTAAAATATCGTGGAGTGATACCACTTGTCTGTTTATAAACATTTCGTTGTGTGCAAAACTGGAATGCCAAATCTGACACCGCTATTGACTCAAAATCGATAGCTAATTATTCTTAATCTGTGTATAGTATTAGACACAAAATTTATTTCCCATGTCTCCTCTAGAATTCATGGTTGACTCATTATTTTCACATATATAAACTGTTTCTAAACTTTTTCTTTCGAATTTATTTATCATATTGTGCAGTATTTTCACAAATTTTAAAGTCTATTAAGAAAATAAAACTAATATGGTGCTGTCAATATATCAAAATCCATTAACCACTTTAAAAATATGAAAATACTACACAACGTGTAAAAAATTATACAATTTCAAACAAAAATAGTCTCTCTGGTTTTTTTTTAACTAAGGTTCCCATATGCCGAGGCACCTCGGCCTGTTTTGAGAGGTGTATGTTCCGGGGTCTCAGACCTTCCTATTGGAATAGTCGGCCAGCTGCCTCCTAAACTGGCCAAGGCACGGCGACGGGTAAGCAGCGACCCCACAGAAAACCCCTCTCCCGCCGTCGGAAGGGCGTGAGACAAGTACCAAATGCCCGACTTACCTGATGCAGATTTTTATAGGGTTTGTCCTGCATTACTTTTAGGCGAATGCCGGGTAGGATCCTTAAACTATAGCCCGGGGTCCTAGTTAACCCTTGGCTACCTTCCTCCACCCTTCCGCATCCCCCATTTCAAATCCCTTTCCTATGCGATAAGAGGGGAGTTGCCACTATGTGGATTACCCAATACACCAATACATAGCCTGTCTACACCCAAATATATATATATATATATATATATATATATATATATTATGTATTGTATCTCGGTAAAATAGACCTTGTAATTAAAATACCTGCAAGTTTGCAACACCTAAAAGGTCTAAAGTTTGATTGCGTTTGTAATACTTAACTATATGAGAGAATAAGAGAAAATGAGACAGGTATGTAATTTTCATATATATTTTATTATTTTCGCTCGTAATTTGACCTGTATTAACATAACCTATGTAATGCAAGTCTCCTCATTTTAGCTGCCGTTTTAGATTTTTCTCATGAATATTTTACTTTGTTTTCCCTGATGAATATGGTATATGTTAATCAAAAGTTACTGTAAAGGAATCACTACGATCGTACATGAAAACATTTTAGGATCTGCAGTATTATACTATTTCACTTAACATATAAAATGACCGCCACTCCAAAACTGTCAAATTCCAGGTAAATAACATATTTTTTGGTACTAATTTCTTATGCCTCACGCGTAAATACTAAATGTCATTCATTATTCAGATAATAATCAAATAAGAAACAGACATTTTATCAGAAAAAAATTTGTATTGATTAATCAAAATAAAAATTTATTTCAATATGACGTTTCGTCCAGAGTTTTTGGACTTATTTAGGTGATATAAAGTTCTGGATATATATTTATATATAATTAATACACACTTTTTTGTGACATATTCATTGTTTTTCTGTTGATTTACTAAATGATAATTCAGTTTACATTAAATATTAAATTATTCATTGAATTTAAAAATTGAAGATTTTTTCTATTTCTGTGAAGTTCGCGGAAAATTACTTTAGTATTATTCGCAATTAACCTGTATTCATGGGACATATATTTCTGGTAATTTTGTGGAATTACCATCATATACCGAAAACTCCAAAAATATTTTCATAGCCTCTCTGATTTCCTCATTTCATTATGTGTTAATGGATGAAACATTTTTATTCAATACTAGCTGGGTGCTCGGCGTTGCCCGGGTTGTCATATATCCATAACCCCCGATTTTACTCCATCCCTGTTGTTTTTGCGTTAATTTTATGAAACGCTCCTCCTCCCCAACTCCTAAGCGTGCTACCCTCCCATGCCGAAAGATGTTGAAATTATATACAAACAACATCATACTATAAATCTAAAAACAACATTAGTAGAAATGCTATAAATATAATTAACACTGAAAAATATTTATTCAACGCAAATATTGGTCGTGTTTGCAGGTTTGAAAATTTCCATCCCCGACCATCCTTGGTCCTGGTGTTTAAATGGCAAGTTGAATGTCATATTATACTCAACGACAGGCATAACCCTGGATTTAACTCCAATCACGGTTGTATACGCGTCATTTTCTTGTAACGCGCTCCACCTCGACCCCTAAGTGGTTGAAATTACACACAGATAACATCGTTAGAAACTATTTCAATTTCTTTGGCCTCTAAAAATATTTATCCGACTTAAATATCAGCCGTTTTAGCATGTTTGAATATTTTCACGTACGTTCACCCCCGCTCCTGTGGGTGGTAGACGTGTCTAAACCCGACAGTGTTTGTTTTCTGGTTTCAAGGAATTCATGCACAAAATTTTGTGAAATTTGACCCACGGGAACGAGCAAATAAAATAAATCAAATAAACACTGTGTTTTATTTGTTAGAAGATTAATATATGTATTTAGTTGACATGATATTATAGTATATATGTATTTAGTTGACATGATATTATAGTAAGTTCTGTTCTAGATGTTTGGGCATTAAATCTACACTTAAACAAAAACGACTAACATTTTCTTTCCAATTAAATAAACATACAAGTTTTCAAAGTATTTGCAGGTACTTCTAATTTTCAATCAGTACCTTTTTGAAGTAAGTATTTCAGATTGCTTAATTTTATAGCATGGGACACTAACGAAGGCATTAATTTTATGTACCTAAGGATGGACAGTGACGAAATTTTGTGCAATATTATGCTAATGATGGGACCGAAACCGAGTTCACTCCATTAGCTCGGCTTCGCTTCACACACTGGAAACGTTGCCAAGTCTGGAATTACGACCTGAGTTTGACGTACGGCGCTATCATTTATCAATACGCAGCTGTCCATAGTGATTATTCTTCCTACGACAGCCACATCAGACAGGTTTATGGGCGCAGACCTCAATGACAAGGCACCTAACAAATTATTTCGAGATAAACTGTAGGGACACATTAGCTACGGGATTTAATGCTCGTTTGATATAAATTGTTGCAAGTCGTGTGATAATTATACGATATTATTGTCAAGATGGCCGTTATAAACGTCATGCATTTCTCCATCGGATACAGACAATGCAGTCAGTTACACAGCATATTATTTTCCCGGAAGAAAAATGTTGCCATCAATACGTCCTCTGCCACACGCCGAACGACATTCTGGGTTAATAAACCAAAATAATATCATAACAAATCTACCATGTCACTGACTGGTTGAAACGTTTCTACGACTAATGATCTACGTCAGTGGAGGAAAAGTAATCGAAATATTCTATGATTAATTGCTAAAACCGATCCTCTCTCTAGCGTCAAGTATACGAATCCTGCTCGTTATTTACGGAAAAGTGCCCACCTGTTTGAATATTAACAACTTCTCTATGAAACATCAAGTATCACGGAGAAATTACAAACTTTTTGTTGATAAATTAATATGAGAAATGAGAATGGGCTGTTTAAAGTTATTTGGGCAAAACGTAGTATTCAAAAAATAAAATTCTTCTTCCATCTTAATCGGAATGAATTTCGTCAGTCTCTAATTGATAAAAACAAACTTTTTATTAATTTTTCAAAAGTATTATATTTTTAATTTAGTCTGAAGTTTTCTGCAATATGCCGTAGTCGTCTATTGCAATAATAAAATATCCATGAGAATAATTTAAAATTTTACGTCAATATAAAATATTGTATGGCAAACAACTTTACTGCTAACACTAAAGACCACCGTAATAATATTATACACACATTTGGACAAAGATATAAATATAAGCAAAAATTAGTCGTAATAAATGCTAACTATTTGGAAAGAGAAATAAAATTATTTAACACTTATGTTACCAATTGAAGTATTTTTTTTATGAATACTATATTATATCAAAAATAATGTTTGTATTTTAAATGATTTTACCTGAATTATTTTGATAAATTTTTAATACTTAAAATTATGTTACATTCCGAACGGTGTTTAGGGCTGTGTGATCTTTGTATCTCATAACTGAATTCGGATCAAACTAAAACCCTGAGTAATCCTTCATATAGTTTTCTGTACGTCCACAATGGTCCCTTTCTTTAAATACATAATTTGTAAATAAACATGGCTGTTTTCCTTCAAAAATGTGACAAACTGTTGGAGTAACACTGCCTACGAATTTTAAGATTATAATTAATAATTAAATGTTGATGTAGACAAAAACAGACAAAATTCGGTGACGAAATACCACCAAACGTTTCTGCAAACGTTGCTCATTTGACAATGGTTTGAAAGTATTTCGAGCTGATTGTAATTTATGCTACATAGATTAAACTGAAATGTGATTAAACACTGTATCAAAGATTATATGTAAAATATCAAACACCACACATTTATAATCTTTCGCATACAAACATATTAATTCCAAACATTATTTAGGTACTCTTCTACATTTATATCTGAAGTGCTCTATATAAAAGCTAAAATAAATGCAATTAATGTGCAATCCGACTCAGCAATAACTACGATCCCTTATTGTAAAGCTTTCATCTTGATACAATATCGATGCTGTTGCTTACATCGCTTGGATTGTAAACTTTGTTGTCGTATAGAATCATTATTGCGATCTATACCGTACAACCTTGAGAAATTTTTCTTCTCTCCGGCCCCGGGAGGACGTGCGATATCGGATGTAGAAAAAGTGCATACACTTTTCAATCCAAGACAAGTTACGATGCAAACGTAGTAGAAATCTTGTGGTATCCGGTTTTGAGGGGCCCCACTGAAGATCACTTGTGCTGATCTGGAGCTTTTGATTGGTCCCCGCCTTCTACAAAGTGGTTCTTGGGAGGGAGTTTTTCTTTCAGTCTTTGAAGACACTTTAAATTAGTCCTGCTACTGCCGTCTTTGTGGCTGTAAGGGTTCCTGGCCGCTCTCTGTATAGGCTTGCTTTTCTGCATTAAACTATATATTTTCTGATTTTGATCATGTCTCTAGGTGGTTTTTAGATAACAAGAACCCCACGTTATTGACTTTCCTATTTTCCTATCCTAGAAGTCTTCTCGACTCTGAAGAATATATGGCTCTGAATTTCCCTCCGACCTGATCCTATTGTGTCTGAATATTTCCGTACCTTAACTCAAACTAAAATTTATTTCAATCTCTGAATACCAGGTACGATGTATTACAAACTAATCTCACTCGTTTTTGCCTATAGCATTGCTATATATTGAAACTTTAATCATTTATTTATTTATCACACGAAGCAGTACGTTTTCGACTTCAATATTTAGTTCACATTGTTCGACTTCTCTGGCTACACGATTGCCTGTTCTCTGAGAATGTTGTAGCTCAGCGAGGGGGCCTTTACGTTGTTAATGCGAACGCGAGAGGTCATTTGCTCGCCTGGCAGGAGCATCTCGTCTACTCTCAAACAACATCGTTCTCCACGTCTCATCATTTTGGAAAGCTTTCGGGGCTGTCTCGTTCCTCAAACCTTTCAAATCTGCCCTCTAGCAAGTTACACGGTATATAAAGTATCAATTCACTGAAAACGTTTACCCCTGAAAAAAGAACCGCAAACTATGCGAAACAAATTTCACTTTTATCGTATAAATAAAGCATGAAGTGCGGGAACTCAGCGAATTATACACAGATATAATTAAAAAATAAAACGACTTTTAATAAAATGAAAAAAAATTATGTCTGATTGAAAATAATGAATAAGAAAGATAGCCAATTCAGACAAAAAGGGTAATATAAATACAACACAAAGTTTCTGGGATCCTTGTTTTTTTCGTCAGGTGCTAAGAAGAGCCTAGAGAATCACAACTGCACTTGTCAGTTCACAACACTCAAAAAGGACGAAAGGGACAAGGATCCCAGAAACGTTGTGTGGTATTTATATTACCGTTTTTGTCTCAATGTGGTATCTTTATTATTCATAACTTTTAATAAAATATTTATGACTATAAATTACCCCAAAAATGATATTTTGTAATACGTTCTTATACCATGTAACAATATCTGTTAAGACACTGTCACGATGTTTTTTATCTTTTATATTACGTTCAGTAGTCCTGTTTTGTAACTAGATAAAGAAGTAGCCAATTAACTGACAAAATTAAGAGATAAAACAAATACAAGACTCTATATTTTATCTGTTAATTGTCTACTTTATCTATTTAGTATACTTCTACCACAGACGTTTTATATTTTCAGTCTTATTTTCTTCTAATGGATATTTCATCATGAAATGTCATTCCATTGATTTACTGGCAACCTTCCGAAGTAGGCCTTTTTACCGGTCTGCAAGGACAAAATTGAAATGTCTTTTTCACAAGTTCGCCAACGAGGTTAGAAACGCGTTGTTGAACATGTTCGGTCATCTCGGCTCCCTTACAGGAAATCGCGATAATCCGATATTTCCCTCTTGGAATTGAATGACGTCCCATTCCATTGATGAAATTAATTAACGCTAAACAGGGTTGTAATAATAAATTATTGTGTAGTGAAATCAATCAACACTATTTCTCTATAATGACAAAATAGACCTACGTCAATTTTTTGGTATAATAATTTACAATCACACATCATGTCTTACTTTATAACAATAACATTTCAAAGACTCTAATGCTCACGACTTCCTTAAACTTTCTTAAAAATCGAATACGACATAAATTAGATTTAATTGTCTCTAATTCCCTAGTTCTTATTTAATATCTTATTTTGACTCGTGCATTATCAAATTGAGTTATTATTATTATTATATTGCGTTATGCAAAAAGTTCTGATATTTTACACTTTTTAAGGCGTTTGTTTTTATATTATATTTTACTTAGTACATGACATTTTTCCCTTAAGCCAGATTTATTTTTCTTCAAAAATTTAAAATTCAATATGACACATGATTTTTATACTTATTTATATAAAAAATGAGAACATTTACATAATTTAAAAAATATATATTCAGCCCAACAATATTCACAAACAGATATTGAGAAATTTTACCAAGATTTAGTTTTTGTTGCATTAATTATTTTACGTTAATTGGCCCGGCTTCTTTAAATTCAAAAGTTCAAAACAACACATTTATTAAAATTAAATTTTAAAATACATGTGTTATAATTGTTCAAAATTGAGAAGGTTCTAGCCTAATTAAAAGTAGGTAGACATGAAAACACTGGGGGTGTGTGGAAATATCCACAGACATGGCAGGCTGAACTCTACCTCAACAAAAACCTCGTCATTTGACCTCACAATGCATACAAAAGTAAATTGGCACAGTCTTACTTTTACTGTCCTCTGTTCTCGAACCGACGTACGGAATGCAGGTCAGACCTCCACAGATGTTCAGGAACTCTCTTGGGGTAGCGTGTTTCTCGACTTGCTTCGTACTCGACAATTAGAATTTACGTTCCAATTCCCTTACTTGTCGTTTCCGATTATTAACTGGCATTTTTTATTATAATTTACCATAATTAAAATGCAGAATTTAAGAGTAACAAATATCACTTAAGCAAAATAAAAAGTTTTAAATTTTAAACAGGATAAATTAGTGGTTAAATATTGAAATGAAACATCCTGAAGGAGTTAATTCGTAGATAAAGTTTATAATTACAATACAAGTGTTTGAAAAAACTTCCTTCATTCTTGTAGATTTAACAACATTAAAAATAAACAAAACCAATAATTAAAACGATATAGCTTCATAACATTTTACATATATATATATATATATATATATATATATATATATATTTGACAATATGCGTGATATAAATTATGAAAATTTTCTTCTATTTTCCATACAGGTTATTATGGCAAAATGGTATTAAAAATTAAATAATTTTATTATATATTATTTAATTTTTTAAAAAAATTTTTCTGATTAAAAATCCTTTGGGGATAAAAAACAAAAACATGAGGCCCCACTGTATTTTTTATTTTATTAGTTTGGTGTCCGGCGTTGTCATTATTTAACTCGGCGACACCATAACCCCGAGGTTTGACTCCAATGTCTGTTTTTTTTAAATGTAAACGTCGCTGCGGCCTACCACTAAGGGTGCTCCCCCACCTGTGCCAAAAGAGGTTGAAAATAAATACAATCAATATCGGTAACAACACTGTCAATCTCATTGAACCCGAAAAACAGTCATTCGTCGTAAATATCGACCGTTTTATGATGTTTTAAAATATATACGCCCGCCCCTCGAGGTGTATATCCGTGTTTGAGACCCACAGTGTTTGTTTCCGGTTTGAAAGGAACATGTGAACGAAATGTGATCAATTTTTCTCCACGTGTGTAGATTTGTATGCGGAACATACAAAAACACACCTACATTCAATTTTATTTATTAGGCGACGCGAATTCCAACATATATAAAATATTACACGATTACATGCCCGAGTTTTAATGAAAGGTACACGAGTCCATAGAATAAAGTAGTAATAATCAAATAAACAAACATACAGAAATATGTGTCGTAAATAATGCTGGAACCCGGGGAATATTTTTTACTACTTTATATTACCACGTGAGGGTATGGTAACGTTCATGGTTCTGTTTATAGAAATAAGACATCTATTTATTGAGTTTAACACACCGCATCGATGACATCGCTTTTCTGGACATCGCCATTCGCTACGATGGTTCGTAAAAGAAAAGTATGCTTACTTTGGTTGAGTCAAAAAGTTGAAGGAGTAAAATACTATGTACAGGTCCAATACAATGTGATGATGTCACCCAGAATCGCGTTAAAATTGCACCTTCATCAGTACTATTATTACTAGTTATCTTTCGTACTTCACTACTGCCTTAAATCCCCCACAATAACTATTTATAAGACTGAATATTTATTTTTCAGTGAAATTGGAAGTTTATCATAAAACACCTTTTTCGGATAATTGTCCTTTTGTCTTGAATGAAAGTCCTGAGAAACCTTAGTTAATATTTAAATGACATATTTATTTTATTTTCATATATTTTCTGTTAACTTTTAACAAACTTTAGATTATATTTTAGAGTATTAGGCCACATGGTGGCAACTGCCCTTTAATATCATAGGAAGGGATTTGAAAGGGGAGATGCGGAAAGGTAGAAGGAGGTAGCAAAGGTCTAGTTAGGGCCCCCGGGCTGTAGTTTAAGGATCCTACCCTGCATTTGCCTTAAAGGACAAACGCTAGAAAACCTGCATCAGGGCATTTTAATCTTTTAAATATGTTGACTGTATAAATTCGCTAACGAGAAAGTCATAGTAAAAGTTCCGCTACCGGGCTTTAATCGACTTTTAATTTGATTGCCAACGTTATTGGAGTTCATACAGCAACGTTTAGTCATTATTCCACGGATAACACGTCTGTTCACCGTGATAAGCCTTCACTCAGGATGAGGTAGTAAATCTCGCGTTATGTTTTTCCGCTCCAGCAGGAAACGGCAATAAAGTCATAACAGCAAACATTACATCCAAGTCTTCTTTACGACTGCAGCGGACTCTGTTGGCGGAATCATACGTTCCCAACCTGACGTGCTTGTCCCTTCGGGAAACACAAAACTAAACATTTTAAAGAAGCGCACCGCGGCAGTGTATCAATCTTGACTTCATTAAAATAGTTTTTAAAAGTGATTTCGTGAAAGTACTTCGATAATTACTTAAAGTGACGCTTTAACACTGTCTCAAACCAACATTAATATCGATATATTCCATAAGGTCTATCGAGAAGCTTAGCTTCAAAGGAGTGTAATACATTATGTATAGTACAAAAATGATAGTATTACCATATAATTATTTATTATACCATATAATTATTTTTTTTTGATTCTTAATATTATTTAATTAATATTTATTTTAATATAACTCTCATTATTTTAATGAATTAACGGAAGTACTTAATCAAAAAGTTATCTTTTAACTATTAACCATTGTCCGAGAGTTCATTAAAAACAGTTCCATTACCTTGAATCCCCTGGTACTCTAACGGTCTTTGTTTCCACAGGTTGCATAAGTTGTTTTATTTTTGTATGAAAATTGTACTCATTTGTATTGATAGTGAATAAATTATTTTTATTTATCACTTCTTGATGATTAGTATCTGGTTTCATGTAAGAAAAAGTAAGAAGGACCATTTTTTTAAATTGTTCCATGAAACATCTACAACAAATCCTTTTTATGAAGAATAAAAACATTGTCTTCCTCAGACGAATTACTCCAGAGTTTTATAGCACATGTTCATGACGAGTGAAGTAGCTAAGGAAAATTGGTTTTATAATTAAAAAACACAGTTAAAATTATAATATTTGATTTGTTTTGGAATTGACTAAATTATGAAAATACTAGTCAGTCGTATTTTTATATTAACAATCAGCTGGAAAATTAGTAACACAATTGTAACACTCTGATAAATAATAGAGAAAATTTACCTACAGTATAAATATACAGAAAGAGGAACAATTAAAAGACAAGCGACTTAAATGATATTTATATAATGTGTCTGTAAGTCTTATTTAAATTATTTATATGCAATCTAAGAAAAATAACAAATATTAGAAAATGGAAATTCATTGGAACGTTAATTAAATCCATATTCCAAGATTCTTAGAATGAATAGAAATGCCTTGCAGAATGGAGAACAAAGGGTCCACGGCACTCAAGTACGCGTACGTGGGTGGTGAGTCAAATGGGTAAATGAGAGGATACTTTACAGAAGTGCATAGCTTATGTAACAATGTAAAGAGTACAACGGAATACTGCAAGTAAATAGCTAATTTTAACCTAGAAAGACTTAATTTGCGTTAGAAATTAATTTACTGGTTATTACGTTGATATGTTTCTCTTGTTAATAATTTATTAAAACCTGAAATAATAGTGATTTGTAGAAGTAGTAAGTGAAATAAGTCGTAGATACAAAATTGAGAACAAACTAATGCCAAATTAATATATATCAAATTAATGACATATTTCTAATTTACATAAAAAATTAATAACATGGAACACTACATATTAAATTCAATTGTTTATCTCAATCTTAGAAATATTTATGACTGTATTCTTAAAAAATCTTTTCAAGTTTTCAATGAATTCAGATAACACTTTCTTTTCGATACGACATTGGCAAGTTCTTATTATGTTAGTCTGTTGCCTTTTCTTAATTTTATCTCAATTCTTACCATACTCACACAATTCTTCACCAAATCAAGAAAAATATGATTAAGAATCGTATCTCTTTTTACCTGATACAGTGATTTAGCAAAACTGATTTGAATTAAATCACTAGGAAAGTGTACGGCATATTAATATTTATTTAGGATGTTCGCCAGGAAAAGAAGAATAATTTATTCTTGCACTTCCTTCAATGTTTTTCCCTTTTTATATTATTCAAAACTTACCGTATCCTATCGAAAGTATATATTAAGATTCAATTTTTAAACGGTTTCCTTTGGGCTACTCCAATTCTACTACAAATTCGCGTCTTTGTGTTATATAGGATGAATAATTGCAAATTATGTTAATATGAAGCACATTATAATTTACTCGTTATGTCATTACTGAAAACTAGACGCTGTCTGAAGTACTAATAAGGAGTATGAAGCAGATAATCTATGCAGTACAGTTATTTATTCTTAGATTTAGAAACTAATAAAAAATATATCTATTAATATAATAATTATATGAGTACAAATTTTATTAAAATTAAAAGTGAAATGCTTTATTGTACAACACAAAAAATTGCAGTTTTAATCAAATTATATATTTTCATTTGCGAAAGTTCTAATGTCGTCCAACGAAAGCTGAGCATAATTGCCTGAGAGCAAACTAGCCGACGGTAATGAAGACCTTGCGTTACAGTACCCCAGTTCCTTGAAAGTTTTCGTCTCGACAGACCAGTTAGTTATCTTTCTTATCTCCTTGCCTTCTTAGTTGCGGCTACTGTACCTCATTTCTCCCTCAAATTCCCCTCTCGTGGTGTCGTTAGCCTCACTAGATTCATCGCTCGATTTTTTTTCTGTAGCTATTCCTTCACACGCTTCCTTATCCCAGCTCAGAGCTCGCGGCTACTGGAAAAACGAAATTGTGTCGGAATTCAGCAGGGAATGCCTCCGGTTGTCTGATTTTCAGAATCTTATCATCACAATTTAGGAGTGGACTCCTGAAATTATACAAGCGTAGCCATCATAATTGTCCATTTACATCAAATAATGTGAAGGGGAAACTACAAAAAGGATACGCATACAAACATTATATTTCCCAACTTCAAATTGTGCGTATGAGAAAGGTACAAGGGCATATTCAAGTTGAGAAACTATATTTAAATCGCATTATTCGTTGAGATTGGTAGAAAATATTATGTCTTAGCGAATCGTATTCAAATAAACGTCAGGCGGGTAACGTGTATTGCGTGTTGCATTCAGTAAGGGGCGCTCATTATTTATGGCGAAGAGTAGACATATTTCTGGCATTTTATGGAAGCAGAACATCGGATTCAGGTTGATAGATGAAATAAAATGGTTGTTATGTATAGTCTTCCTCGAACTTTAACAGCCATTACCCGGCGTATAGTTATATAATACGATGGTAAACGCATCCTAAAATTTACCAATGTAATTACAAACGATATTTCGAATATATCATAAATATGTCTATTTGACATTTTGGTAATAACAATATTATCTTAAAAATACAAGCGGCTTCCATCGAAACCTAAAATTTACGTTTGAAATAGAGGACAATTATAATGTATTTTGTCTTTACTTTGGTCAAAGACAATGCAAACAATCTAATTTCATTCTTTTATAGAAAACCTTAACATTCCGGCATATAATTAAATTCCTTATTCTGTCTCACTGAAAGCTCCGAATTTGGTATTTTTACTAAACATTCATTGGAACAATAAACATCTGCTCTGAGAACCCCTATTTAAACAAAGATATTCTGATATTTCAATAGATTTATAACTAAATAACTACTTAAGACAAACAATCTACTAAGCAAGACACAGTCCAGTAGGATAATAAATTGTCAAACGAATGAATTAATATTATTATATTTATTCTACACATTCATAAATTAACCTAAAATATTCACAGTATTTATAATTTGTAAGATTATAACATGTTTCACTAGCCACACCACACTCCGCGGCAAAATTAGCCTAAAAACCCCTTCCAAAGGAGAAACTAACAAAACCTCGTTAATTTATTCAATCCCAAGCGAGTGCGGACGACCACAGATACACGAAACAAAAACAGCTGTATCTACCAGACTGGATGAGCTCCAGTTAATCGTTTTACAGGGTGAAATCTCGAATTCAAAACTCGCTGAACAGTCGTGGGATAAAAATAGTAAATTAAAATAATCTGTTTTGAGTCCCACAGTTTTCAATCGAAATTCTAGGAATCCATTTTTTTAAATGTTGAAAAGCCCTTTTTAAACCCGGTATAATTGTTCTGAAAGTTAGGCTTCCCTCACTCAATTATTCAGCGTCCCGGTCCTTCAATACTATTTTCAAGTAAGTGAAGTTATAGCTCTTTATGTATTTAAGTCTCCTGTTCTTCAATCAGATGTCGAGACAGCTGGAGGACAAGGCTGAATTTAATATGCCTACGTCTCGTGTTCAGACTCTCTACACTAGCTCTGAATATACCTCTTCAATGACGTTGCACATAGGTTTCCTTGTCGCTCGAGAACTATATGAAAAACCCTATTAGGAATTACAATAAATTTGCCTATATGATATTCTTTAGTTTGTTCTTTAAGCAAGCGATCGAAACTTGTAATTTATGCTATCTACTATATGACTAGTTTTCAAAATGATAAATAAACTAGATAATTACAGTGTGGTCAGCTCGAATCTCCCTAACTTCAATTTATTTGACGGGTAAACGGTTGAAGATAGAAACCTACAACAAAGCTTATATGAAAGGAAAATTCACCAAATTTTTTTGATATGCACATCACCGCATTTCTATGTGAGCTCCAACAGTCACTAGGACGATATCAAGGCATTGAATAAGTATTCCAAGTATGTTGGAGAATGTTTTCTTAAATGCTCTGAATAGCCTCTTTGATGCACTCATGAAGATCACGAAGGTCTCTGACTGGAATGACGCTAAACTATATGTTTGACGTAGCCTCAGAGAAAGAAATTGACCGATGTTAAATCGAGAGATCTCTGAGGCCACTCCATCGATCCTTTACTACGAATCCAAAGGCCAGGGAAAATGTTGTCCAAATTCGTACGAACTTCAATAAACCAGTGTGAAGGAGCGCCTTCGTGTTGGAATAGTTTTTTCCCATACAAGATGGCGGTCATCAACTTAGAAGATATTCTTCTAAAACGCTATGCTGAATTGTATTATTTATTTTTATATAACTGTTAGTATACAGTCACCAAATCATTAAATTATATATTAAAAAGTTTTGATAATAATAATTATTTGTTTTTCTTTTTTACTCACAGAATGAAATACTCGATTAGATTTTTCGTTAAATTAAACTATATATACAAATTTCTTTTACTTTTATAGGATCAATAGAAACTCACAATTAATCAAATTAGTAAATTATATCGAGTTGTGACTAACGACTTATTATTATTGTACACGATTCGATTAGATTTAATGGTGACCTTTTTTTTGTTAAGCGCTCTATTCTAAGGAGCAAAACAGACAGGGCTGACAGGTACTTTATATGCGAAATGGGAGCCGCAGCCGACAATTACGACTTTGTCCCGCAATATTTGCACATAAAGCGCATGTTTGCAGAAGCAAAACACAGCCTAATGTCAAGCTCCTATAGGGCGGCGCTGTTAGCATTTGGTTATCTGACTGACGAGACTGGCAATTTCGTTTAGAGATTCTAAACAGACGATTTATCCAAAGACTCAACAAAACTATCTGCTTCAGATAAGGTTTAAGTATGTAGGAATTTATGTGAACTCTCTCAACCGTATGTTTTATGTGCTTCCGCAGCTAGTGTTCTACATATTTGAAAGGAAAAAACACATTTGGTTGGCAAAATAATGCACAATTACACGCATTTAACGAAAGTAGAGAATATAGTGTACCCGTTTATTGTAAATGTTATCGGCGCCATTGAATCAGAAATATTTTATTGTTCACAAAACGTCCTTTCGAAATCTTGCTAAGGGTTCCAGCGGTTTAATTACACGTTGGCAAAGAAATTAACAGCAGCGATAGGCAGATGAGCAAAAACACATTACGACCTAGATTAGATTATCAAGTGCATATATAACAGTTTGAAATCTAAAGTTCTATGTGTCGACACACACTAGTAGTTGTAAAGTTAGCTAAGACATAATAAATGAATAAAAGTTGTGAAACACAAAAAAACGTTACTTGAAATTCTGAAGCCGGAAAATTATTTCACAGCGGATATAAAATTAGAAATGATGGTCATAGTAAAAGAAATAAAACTTGTAAATCATGTCATGCAGTGTTTAATCCATAATTTTTTTAAAAAATTTGTATTTTAGATAATGGGGAATTTGTGCTGAGGATATTCATAAAACATTCTGCATGGTTGAGTATTTTTTCAACTGTTTTTCAGGCATTCAGTTGCCTGAGTAAAGAGTATGAAAATACTAAATGGAGAGGAAGAACAACGGGAAAGAGTATATATATATATCTATATAATAAAAAAGGGAGTATATTTGTATGTATGTATGTTTGTATTTACGTTGTTCTTTATACAAATTTTATCGCGTGGACAGAATGCAACAAAAATTGGTATATGTATTCTGCCAAAATCGAGAACCGGTACTGTGGGGGTGAGAAACCCCTAGAATAAACGTGGAAATAATTATAATTGAAATAAGTTACGAATTAGTGTTAAATTACTGCGCGAGACGATGACGTCATAAGTTTTCAAGACATTGACGCATCCTAAATATAGTTCTGTATTTCGTAATGAAATAAAGCAGAAATATTTTTATTTAATATAAAGTATACATGTGGAAAGAATTATAATTAAAAACCGTGATCATTAAATATTAATTTACTGCGCGCCAAGAGACAATGACGTCACGTGAGAGAAAGACGTTACTACGCAACGAACGAAGGAGATTATTAGGAATTAAATAAAGCAGAAATATTTTCTTTAAATAAAAAGTATAATTTTATGTAGCAATATTTCATCGAATGATAATAAAGAAGAATACGAATTACTTTACCATCCTTGGGGAAAATGTAAGTTAATTTTCGCGCTGTATTAGTTGTGAGTCTTGCTAACAATTTCATCAATGTAATAGTTCGTAATGTATGAAGACTGAGTGACGATTATATCCTGAAATACTCAAGGAATATATTTAAGTAATCAATTAAATACTTTTTCGAGTTTATATAAATAAGTACACGAGCAACGCCGGGCACCTAGCTAGTATATATATATATATATATATATATATATATATATATATATATAATTATCGACAGAAAGGAGAAAATAAAACGGAAAAATATTCCAGGTTCAAAACCGATAAACCGGACATATATATATATATATATATATATCGATATATTCAATTTAATGATTTGCCGAGGCACCTGATTTGAGATGTGTATGTTCCGGGGTCGCAGACCTTGGTCATGCGGTAAAAGGTGTCCACTATTCCTATTGGAATAGTCGGCCAGCAGCCTCCTAAACCGGTCAAGGCAGGGCGGGGGGAAAGCTACGACCCCACAGCAAACCCCTCTCGCGCCATCGGAAGGGCGTGGGACAAGTACCAAATGCCCGACCTACCTGATGCAGGTTTTTCTAGGGTTTTCCCTGCATCACTTTTAGGCGAATTGCCGGGTTGGATCCTTAAACCATAGCCTGGGGGCTCTTCTTAACCCTTGGCTACGTTCCTCTACCCTTGTGCATCCCCCCTTTCAAATCCGTGTTCCACGCTGTAAGAGGGGAGTTGACACTATGTGGATTACCCTACACATAACCTGTCTACACCTCAATTTTTTTTTAATGATATCAAAGCCAACACGTTGCGAAGCCAAATAATGTAATATGTAAATTCAAAGGAAAATATAATTTATGGGATTTATACCTGAATGATAACTTTTTAAAGATAAAAAATAATTTTTAATACAAAATTCTATTTTAATTTTGTTTTTTTACATATTTTAAATAAATGCTACAGCTTTTAATGAAGGACCTCTAATTTGCAATTATTACCAAATTATATCGAAATTAAAATAGTTACAAATGAATAATAATTAAATTTACAATAACAATCCAGTGAACTTTACAGGACTTTAAAGAAATATGACGGTAGTCATGTGTATATAAGGTTTACAATAGAAGACAATTTACATACCAGTTTATTATTGTTGATTAAACATCAAGCTTAAGCTTTATCAGGCTGGTAGATCATTTTTGTTTTAAAACAACTACCCGCCATCTATAAGTCAGCTCGGGTACTTCTGGGCTTAGCGTAGTATATGTTTTGCAAACAATATTTATTTCAGTGTCACACAGTTCTCTTCTTCTTTTCCGCTGTATTAATCAACTCATATTGGATTCTATTCAGAATTTTCCAAATAAAATAAAATAAATCTAATGCCAGTATTTGTCCTTGAGAGAATACTGATTTTGACAGGAAGTGTTAAGAAGGATAAGTTCAAGAAAGATATGCTTTATAAGAAACGGAACGAAGGTTATGTCTCTGATGTTCCAGATCGTTACACAACTGCAATGTACTGGAATGGAACCAGATACCACCGTATTAAAATAGTATTTCCTGTTTACTATACTCAATGGTCCGTTGTTTGCTTTATAGTTATATTTAATAAATGTACGTTGTTCGCTGTGCGAGACGAATGCGTAAAGCCCCGTCGTAATATTTTGAGGCGACGATAAACTGAATAATTCTCGCATACAACTTCATCAACACTGATGCTATTTCGTGTAATTATGAGTTGCGGAATTGTTTTCCCTTAGTTTTTGTCCGAAACACATGCCTCGAGACTGCGTGCTGCTAATTGAAATTCTGGTAACTGTAGTCGACAATACAACTTTCACGGATATTGAGTTTCATTTGCAGTTACCCCTCCTGCACGTTTCCGCGAGGTGACTGAAACAGGACTTCTCGATCTGCGGTTCTTCGAATCACTGTCCTGTAATTTTTCTCTACGTGTACAGTTTAGAAATCGGAGTTTTACTCGATTATGTTTGTATATTTCATTACTACATGACAACAAATATGACGTGACAAGAAATTTATTGCGTGGTTGTAATCTACGAAATGAAGGTATAAATTGAAGTAGAGGTGACTTCATTGGATTATTATTGTTACGTTATATCCACCCAACAAGTCTATTTTTATAAAAATATATTAAAAATAAATTAATATTTCAAAACTAATTATCTATACGCATTTTCAAGGTTGAGGAATAAGTAAATTATATATTAAATAATAAAAATTAGAAATATTTGTAAAGATTATTTTGAATTGTAAATATCGAATCTTAACATAGAAAGAGTTAACAATTTTCAGTACTTAGAAGTTGTACTAGTGACAATAACAACTCCATAGAAGTTAACCACAGAATAAACCAAGGCAATAAAATTTATTATAGTTTAAAAAAGTTAATTGTGTCCAAAAAGATAAAAAGACAGTCTAAAATAAAAATATACACAACCCTAATAAAATCTGTAATCCTGTATGGGTGTGAGAGTTGGACACTAAATAAGGCCGAATTTGAAAGGTCGATCCTGAGGAAAATTGATGGTCCAAGCTGTTTTGATGAAATATGGAGAATAAAATACAACGACGAGTTATACAGACTATACAAAAATACTAACATAGTACACAGCTCAAAAATATTTAGGCTGAAAAAAAATGTAAGATGCTAACCTTTACAAAGGTAGAAGGAAATAGAAGAAAATGAAGGCCCAAGTTAAGATGACTAGACAGAGCCTTGAAGGACATACAAACATTAAAAGTTAAAGCATGGTGGATAGAGGTGAAAGATGGGAATAGACGGAAGGATATCATTTAAGATTTAAATCAAATAGTCTTAAGGGAGTCCCAATAATTTATTTCATATCCTCGTTTGTTTATGAACTAAGAATACTTATATATAAGGTCAAATTATATCACTTGTTATTATATTGTATATTTATACTTCTATTATAATATATTTAACTTACTACAAGATATCTGAAAGTCCGTTAACTATTATTGTAAATGAAAATACAGACTCATATATTCGTGCATAGTAACAAACTTCGCATTAGTACGTAACAATTTCACAAATTTTTATTACATTTATCCGTTGAACAATTTTATGGTGCGGACATAATCGGATTAACGTCTGTGTAGTACCTATAAATCCATTTATATATAAAAATGGATGTTTCCTTGTCCCTCATTCGATTGCGTTGAAACTTTGGTAAGTTGTTGCCCGCACGTCCGGAAAGCGGACCTCAACATGGCTCCCCTCAACACAGTTGCAAAAGTTTAACAATAAGTGCAGCACGAATCGTTTCGACAAATGTGTGTATATCATATAGCTTAGTGGCACTTCTTTTTTTTCGGTATATGAGTGCGCACGATTGGCAGAATTGAGTTGAAACAATACAAACTGCGGGATTTCAATTCGTGTGTGTGACATATATGTAATATAAGGCCGGGCCATCCGCCATTTTTAATCTTACGGAACTGTCTTACCTTACTCGAGGATTAAGCAATCACATATGGGTTGTAAAGCATGAAATATTTTAAGATTAAATACCATCCAATTACATTCATAACTTTAAAATTATTTACGCAAGATTGCATTGGAATACTTAAATGTTTTATTTTATCTCCAATGAACTATTAAGATTTAATAAGTAAACTCAAGTAAGTCAGAATTTGGTGATTAAATCATTTTTTGTGAATTTTAAAAAATTTAAATTAAATTAATAATCATAAAAAATGTAATTAAAATACTCCATCACATATGGAAAACAAAATGTACTTTTAATTATTTAAATAAAGGGATTAAACACTTCTTAAAAAATAAATGTATTTATTTTCACTACAACGGAGTCAAATCAAATTACAAAGAAAATGATTACAGTAGGTATTAAAGTTGCCAAATCACTTTTATTTTAATTTCTGCGTTTTTGCATTTGACTTAGATTCAAAAGGCACAGTTTATTATTGTTTATTGTTATCATGATTTTTTTGAGACCTTCAACTGTCAACATGAAAATATTACTATATACTGTCAACACACACAGACCCTGATACCGCATCACAGAATCTTCAAGAACATCTACTAATAATAGAGACCTGGCTAAAAACATGGAAAATATAAGTACATGAAATCGTGCCATATATGTTCCCTTAAAAAGGAACATTGTCCTATAGTAAAGCTCAACCAGGAAGAAATTCCAAAAACAGAAACAGTAAAATATCTTGGTCTTCACTTAGACACCAAGCTGAAATGGAGGGATCAAGCAAAATCAAATAGAATTAAAAACTAAATTATTAAACTGGATGATTGGACGAAAAGCAAAATTATCAGTAGAAAACAAATTACTTATTTAAAAAACAGTGATAAAACCTATATGGACGTACGGAATACAACTCTGGGGATGTTCAGCCAAGTCTCACATCGCTATTATGCAACGAGTACAATCAAAAATACTCCGCACTATTACAAATGCTCCCTGGTATGTATCCAACATCAGCTTACATAATGAGCTCTATACACTGTATGTAGAAGACGTCTTCAAAGATAAAAATCGTAAACATCTTAATAAAACTTCAAACCCATCCCAATAGACTACTAGAGCCGTTACTACAACGAAATAACAACCAAAGACTGACAATAGAAACTGAGGTGGCGTTGTTAGACCCTCACCTCTCCACGACATCAGTGCAAGACACACTTAATAAATTATCAAATTAGCTTAAAGATCGTATGTAATCTTATTGCTAATAAAAATGTATATAAAAAATATTTACATCAAGTTTAAATTATTTTTACTAATCTGTAATTATATTGATTTTTTTAATTTTCTGATTTGAAACATGAACTGTTTTTCAACTTGAAAACATATTTTTTTTGCGTTAGAAGAAGTAGATTAAAAATGGCGGATGGCCCGGTTCGTATTAGAGGGGTCTTAATTATATGGGGCAAATGTAAGGCATTAGGACCACTCTATCGTAAAGTAAAAGATTTCAAAGGAAATGGACAGCTCTTCTGTGGTGCACTAATTTTATAGCCTTGACTATCGTCTAACTACCATTTATATAGCGTTCAATGATTTTAATGAAAATCTAAAATCATCAGTTTTTTGGCGACACGTACAGAAATTGGCTTTTAAGTCCGATATGTGCGTGCAGCTACAAGATGCTGCCTCTTAATCTTATGAACGTTCGCAAACCAGTTGTTGGATATTGGAAATAGGAAAATGGCAATCGATAACCGACACAACTTACTTCTGTAAACTCACGGAAACCGCAGACGAAATAATTCTCGAAGTTTTCCCAAATATCGTACAGAATCACACAAAAGAAAAACATCACGTGGAGCAGTGCACGTGCTACATTAGCAGCCAGAATAAATTGGCGTGGCTATCATTCTTTTTAAAACGTAAATGCACAACGACATTGAATCGGTACCAGGATTTCAGTGAAAAATGTCACGCATTCTAATGATTCCCGCGGATGTGTCATTCGAATTCGAACGTTTGCAGCTTCCGGTGCGTCTCGCATTTGCAATTACAATCAACAAAGCGGAGTGACAATCGCTGCACGCGTGCCGACTAAATTCGAAAAATCCATGCTTCTCACGTGGACAGCTGTATGCGGCCTGCTCACGCGTTGGAAAACCTGATTTATTCGTGTCCTCACCTGACGGAGGAACAAAAATATATTTTGTATCCAGAAGCACTTAAATAAACACTTTCTTTCTTTGAGTGGCATTGCAATGCGGTTGTATGCAAACTTCGGATTCCAAAGCAACTATATTTTTTCCCCTTGCGACGAACATCAACGGGTAAAACAGCGATAAAGAAATAAATTTTGCCAGTAGTTATTGCGCTATTTTGAAATTCGTACTTTCAAAACAAATAGAACGTGGTCGATAAAAGAGAAAAAATATTTATTGCCAGAAACAAAAGTATTAAGATGGCGTTGTTTTAATTGACTGTATATTAAAATGGAATAAATTACGTCTGATTGAAAATTAATAATCAAAAGATAACCAAAGGCAAACAAAATAAGTGATAATATAAATACCACACGACGTTTCTCTTTTTAAGTTTTTTCAACCGACGAGTGCAGTTGTGTCGTTCCAGACTATTCTTAGCACCTGAAGAAAGGAACAAGGATCCCAGAAACGTTGTGTGGTATTTATGTTACCACTTATTTTGTCTGTATTTGGCTATCTTTTTTTTTATGAATGTATAGTACCTCGTCCGAAACTTTTACCATGATTTATACGTAGATATAGTAAATCAAAAACAAACTCCAGTAAATAGCAACCTGGAGGCTTATTGGTTAAGGAGCAACGCTTGTAAAAGGCATTTGGCAGTAAAATTTATAATAATTCTTATGATTATATGAATAAGATTATGCTTGGATACTTAACGAATATTTGTGGATTACGGCAAGCATGTTAACGCCACAGTTATTGAAAATAAGTTATTATGATAGCTACTTTTTTAACTTGAAGCGTAATATATATATATATATATATATATATATATATATATATACCGTAATACTAATTAAGGAGGCCATTAATTGTTTACATAATTGAATTGTTTAGCAGTACAAATTCTTAAAGACGACAATTACGGCAGGCTCTTTGACGACGGTCTTTGTTGCGAGCTGCTAGGACTGGCTGAATTCAGTCTTGCGGATATTAGTGTCGAGAGAGGAAGCAAAATTTAAGAGTACGAACAGCGTGGCCCAAGCTTCAAAATTCAACTGACAGACTTAAATGTTTTAAAAAACCAAGTAAAAAGGTCTGGACGGAGAGACACGTTATAAAAACCGCAAAGCTGAAACAAAAAGTTTAGCGCCACATTCAGACACATACGAGTTCCGAAATAACATTTTTCCGCATAAAGGTATTGAGAAATAATACGTCCGACTGTTGACTGGAGGCACGGCTGATCGAGATCCCGGAGGAATAATACAAGATCTACAACCGTGTGTTTTGACCATGATGTGTAGAATCAGAGATTAATGGCTTTTTAGTGAATCGTGTTCCCAAGCTCCGAAAACTAAGTCTGGTACCAGCAGGACATTTGTAAGTACAAACCAAAATAATTAAATTCTGTAAACGGTAATTAAGGGTATTAGTCAGATTTCGTTCTTTTCATTTTTGTTAGATTCCGTATTCCATTCGTTTCAATTTGGTTGAATTGTTTATTTATAATTTTAGATTGTTCTTACTTATCAAACCCAGTTAAAGACCCTGAGAAGAAGAGTTATTAAATTTGATTGTTTATGAAATATAAAAGATTGTATTTTACTTTGAACGGCACCAATTATAAATAAAAAAATATTTATTTGTTAATTTTGAAATTATTGAATTTTGCGTGCCAACCTAGGGCAAATCATTTTTTAAAAAAACTAAATGAACACCTGTTAAGTTAATCTTTGGCAAATTAAAAGTTTTTTAATCATAATCATTTTGTTAAGTAATTCCTTTAATTAATCTTTATTTTTTCTCATTACATTTTTGGTTCCACAACGTGGGGCAATTTAATAAATTATTTATTTTTGCTCATAACAATATATATATGAACGGATGGAGGAAGCTCAGATGGTAAGAGCATCTCGTATTTAACGGAGAATCTGGTCCGGTCGACATTTTTACATCTTAATACTTCTATTTTAGAATTTAAAATTATCATTCTTGGTTGACACCTTTTAATATCTTTTGGCGTTTGAAATTTCCCACAACTTCAGGCTTCAATTCTCATTATCAGACAGTTTTGATTCTGTAAATATTCAGTTCCCGGTGATACGGAACTTTTCACCTAAGTCGGATGCATTGTATATAAATTATTCTTTGTTTTTCCCGTCTGAAAATTATGAAACGATAACTACTGCCAAAATATGATCTTCTAATATATTTTTTAGATGTTAAATCCATTATCCTAAAATCTAATACTTTATTTGATCTACATTGACTTCGTTTAAATAATTTTAATGTCAATTTCAAGGATTCGATGTTAAAGAGCAAATTAGCATCGCTTATTATTTTATATTTTAAAAAGTAACAGGGTATCTGCTATACATTTATAAAAGTATAATTGTTGCACTATAATCTATTACGTACGCGAGTTTTTATTTTTTAATTACGTATCTGCAAAGCCAAGTGCAATAATTCGAGTTATCACTCTCACTATTAAGTTCCGAGGCTGCGGTAGTTCACTTTGTTTGCTCACCATTTAGATAAAAAATATGCTTTAAAATACGTTCAAATTTATTATTGAGAACTGTTAAAGGGACGCAGTTTGAACAGAGTCATCCTTTCTATTCCCATAATAAAACAATTTCTTAAATAATTCATAAATGAAACAAATTTGCAACATAGGAAGCCAATTGAATCATTGTTTTTATTTTGTTGTCCGTAAGTGATGAAGATTTGTCTATTTACATTTATAAAAAAAATATTAAACAATTCACATAGTTATATGTAATTTCAGATATAACAATAAATACTTACAAACTTTAACATTACGAAATATACAATTACATTACCATATATACACAGAAACGTCCTTCAATCATTTCTCAAAATATCGTAGTCAATAAATTTCAATAATGCATGTAATTAAATGTGAAATAAATCTATATTTAATTTCTTTACACTTTTTAAAATTCTGACCATGGTCATATAATTTGCATTGTAATTATTTATATGAAATATATGTCACAATTCAGAGTTTCTAGATTCGACAGATCAATCAATTCAATTCAATATAATTTATTAACAACCAATTTTTTTTAAAAAAAATATAGATTCCAGGCATGAAATGCTCAAATCGATAGACATGAAGTACACTATTATTGTCGATAAACAGATCGCTCAAATTCAACTGAGAAGTGATATTAATATAAAAAATTATATTGATTACTTTCAATTCATTTTATATAATTTTTAGTATACTGTGACCAAATCATTAAACTACACATTAAAATAGTTTGACTGTTAATAAATATTTTAAAAGGAAGTCGTTGATAAATGATTGCAACATATGTTTTTTTAAAACTTTATTATGTCTGTGATTCTTTGAAGATACGAAACGCCGCCTTGAACTGCAAAGAAATGCCTATCGTATTGCGTCACAATTCGTCCCTTAAGGGCGCTACAAAATATTTAACGCACGTCATCAGCGAGTTACGGACAACGCCGGGTTGCCAAGGAATATTTAAGTATGTTCCCGGAATGCGTCGCTCCGAAAAGGCTTCAGTAGGGAATTTTCTGCTCGTGAAACACAAATAAAAATTTGTCCCGTTCTGTTTGTAAATACGCCGGTCGTCTATAAAGCGATGTTACACTATCACTAAAGTAGATAAAGGCAATTAATAATCTTCATTATAGAAAAACGATAACGACGGATTAAGTCGATTAAAAGAGATAATTTACTACACTAAATTTTTAATTAATGACCTATATTAATAAATGATACAGCGTATTAGAACAATGTTGCGTAAAATAACTATGTATGGGACGTACATATTTGTGTGGCTGGTTGATTACTTTTCAGATCAAAGATTTGTGGGACGGAGGTTCGGAAAACAAAGGGCAGTGATTTCAGGTAAGAAAAACATGACAGATGAAAAAAATTGATGCTCTGGACACTGTTGCATGAGCTATACGAACGATGAAATTGTGTTAGCATAAGAAAAGACGATTAGTTAAAAAATAATAAATATGAATTACAGAAAAAAAGCGCTGAAGTAGTAATAATAAGGATTTTTTTGGAAGAGAAATATATTGCCAATAATTTTTGGTTTTAACTGGTTTCAATAAGGGTTAGTTAAAAATAAATAGAGTGACACAGAATGAGAAACTTTAAGTAAAAAAATGGATAAATTAGATAAATAGAACTAGGAAAATTTGGCCTAAAACCGTAAATCAAATAGTGAATGAGTTTAATCGGGACCGGATAACCATAACTGACGAACATGTTTAGGATCTTTGCCACTAATAGAGACTTTGCCAGAAATTGAACAAAAAATACTGGAATACTCAATGGCTAAGTGTTTCAATTGTACATTAAAAATTGTGTAAAAATACCAGCAAGGTGGTTGCCACGTTCGTTCACTGTGGACAATAAATGAAATTATGCGCTTGATTCAGTGGTCGTTTTGACGCTTTATCTCTGAAATTTTGACATAGTCTGCGCAGATAAATAACTTATGATGAAACAAGAATCCACCACTACATTTCACCGTGACAAAAACTCAGATGAAACACTGTATTTCTGCAATAGCGAATCGGCTGCACGGATGAACGTAAAATTTCCCACATCCACTACTTAGAAAGAGGACGAACGACAAATGGAAACGTATGGGTCGTTACAGACCGCTTGAAGCAGGAAATAAAGAAAAACGTCCACATTTGTCTGAGGAGAAAGTTCTGAGCCATCAAGACTGTGCTCGTGTGCACACCTGTGCATTTTCGACGGAGAAAATCGTCGAATGTAACTGTTTCTGCATCCACCTCATTCGCCAGATTCCTTCCCCCCACTTTTCACTTTTCTTTGGGACTACAATTTCTTTTATTTCTAAACTGAAAAAAATGGCGTGAGCAATAAAAATTTATTGCAGAATCAAACACCTACTTATCAAATTACCTTCCTACACATCAAATTAGAGGTATTATTCCAGACTTTTTTTTATGTATATCCATTGTAAGAAAGAGAAGAAAAATAGGTCAGCAGGAATAATGCCAGCAAAAATCTTTTTTTTACTCAAATCTTAAAATTTTTAATATGTATCAGTAATCTTTCTTTAGCCTCTAATAACTAAATAATCATCCTTACCTCATTATCTTCACTGGAGTTGCTACTATTTCCTCCAACGATATTCTATAGGCAATTCGTAGCATTCAAATCAATGGTCTGTTAGCTGATAAAAAAATTATTTACACGCAGTTTGAAGAAATTTACGTCTACGAAGAAAAACCATTAAATAGTATCGCAATAGAAAGGAAATATAACACGATTAATCAGCATTCATAATTAATTCGTACAAATAATGTCTATCAGCAATACGCCTTATGAATTACTACTTATTTGACGTCAAAATGTCGACTGTGGAAACTTTACTGAGTTTTCACAGTTAATTTTTTTATTTATGGTAACAGGCTACATGAGGGTAATCCACATGGTGGCAACTCCCCTTTAATAGCATAGTAAGGGATTTGAAAGGGGGGATGCGGAAGGGTAGAGTAAAATAGCCAAGGGTTAACTAGGGCCCCCGGTCTATGGTTTAAGGATCCTTCCCGGTAATTCGTCTGAAAGTGATGCAGGGAAAACCCTAGAAAAACCTGCATCACAGTAGGTCGGGCATTGGGTACTTGTCCCACGCCTTTCCGATAGCGGGTGAGGAGTTTTCTGTGGGGAAGCAGCTTTCCCCTCGCCGTGCCTTGACCGGTTTAGGAGGCAGCTGGCCGACTATTCCAATAGGAATAGCGGACAACTCTTACCGTATGCCCAAGGTCTGCGACACCGGGACATACACCTCTCAAAACAGGCCGAGGTGCCTCGCCATGTGGGAACCTTAGTTTAAAAAAAACAGAGAGATGTGAAGGCATACCCAAAGGTAGCCTCCACCAGAGCTCTCCCTTTTCACAGTTAAAAGACGCCTGACATGAATATTGTCACCAGTGGACTTCACAAGACTGCGAGCTGAATAAAGATGAGACATGCTCAAGTAAAGAAACTCAAAGGTCTCATCGGAGGAATCTATTACATTTAAAATTTCACCCCAGATAACTAAAGCAATAGTAGAATTGATTTATGTTATTTATTATTATTCTTATTATAAATTTTGCATTTTTAAGGCTTTAAGGTTTTTTAAGCCAAGGAGGTTTCTAAGAAGGAAACATTCCTGTACAATGGTTAGAAATTAAAAAGATGGAAAATTGTAAAAGCTTTAGTACATAAAAAGAACCTACTAGCTCGTCTTGAATTATTATCAAGTACTGAACCTGAGAACTGTTTTCAAAACTACACTATTTATTTATTTATAAATCAAGAACCATATTTAATAATAACAGTTTGAAAGTATTATTAAAACTGATAAAGCGTTGAGTTTTAGTTTAATCATGTATTTTAAATATATAGCATATATCTAAAAGCCAAAAATTGTTTTTGAAATTTATATCTTGCGTCCGATAACAATTTTTATTTGTTTGAGTAAAAATATAGCTACAGTTTTGAGAAATTCATTGTGAAAGAACGCAAGTTTCAATATTCTGAAAAAGGTATTTCATGTTACAGTACGACCTTCATATAAGGATTCAGAAAGGTTTTGTCGACCGCCGTCAATTCTCAACAACAGTGTGGGTGGTGAGATGTAGCAAGTTCTGTCGGATGCGCAGTCGAAGCAGGGAGGCGGTGAACGGGAGCATTGTCTTCAATTGCGAACTCTCCCATGCGGAGAAGCTGTAACTACGCCAATACCGTGCTTATAATTAATTATATTCTTAGCAGCAGCAAGATATTTTATCACACCCCGTACTTATCGTCTCTTAACTTTAACGGAAGAAATTTTGGGCGTACAACATATCCTGAGCTGATATATTACTTTGCGTCAATGTGTTTAGAATAGTTTTAACTCTACCAAGTTTCCGTAACAAATGTTCGTGTTAAACTGAGATCCGGCCGACCCCTATTAGATTTACAGGGCAGTGGACCGCTGCTCATCCTATCTTAACACGACCTGTTATTTCTCACGACCTATACATTACATGATTTCAAAGTCCAATTTTTTTTTTCATGGATATTTGAGGTTTTTTTAAGTCGTTATTCGTATAGAATGAACGGAACTCAGATGTCACAGTTATTTGAGATTAAGTATAATCCTTTCCTGGTGTTTTACTGCAACTGTAAATTGCTTCATAAAAGTCTTATATTTAAAGCTGAGGAATTTATTTCTATCTGTATGCTTGCATCCTCCGTTACATTAAAATAATTAAAGTTTATTATTTTATATTTAAAATAACTATATTTTTTTGAATATCAAAATAACCGTTTAATATCAAGAGTAATTTAGTGACATTTTCCTTTCCGACTTTTCAACGTGTCGTTGTTATATTACATTTCTGCTTCTCCACAAAGGGGTTGTAATCAGGGCTGCTTTCGAAGCTAACGTTTCGAGGTGCGCGGAAAACACAAATCCTGGCTTAATTACTTCCACGAATGCTTTCAATTATGCCGGCTTTAACAAGCAAAATATTTATAAGGGGAAATTAAACAAGCCTCTATCCGTCGCAGAGAGTTTTAGCGAGTCGGGGTGTGAAAGTTAAATTCTTAAACTGTATACTTCTTAGATTGGTAATAAAAATCTGAGATCTCTTGAGGAATAAGCTAAGGAAAATCTTGAGAAATTGCAGCATAATCCTTGCCAGCAAGAATTCGTCTGACTCCATGGAGGTGTGAGAAGACAAATCCAACTTCAGGGGCTGATAATTGCAGGATCAGAAACTGGCTACGATTTGTCAGAAAACTGGTGAAGGTCGAACGCTAAGACTTTGATAATTTCTTAGGAAAGCATTATTCATTAATAGACGCAAACTTTACGACGTCTAGATCGCTGTAAACTCTAATTAGTTATCGATTTCTGTAGCTACGTAATGGATGCAGGCTTCCGCCGCTAAAATCTTTCACAGGAGGAAGGCTTGTCAGTTTGATACTACATCTGACTGACGGAAACAAACTCAACAGAAACAACGGAAAATTCATCTAACCGTCAGGTTTGTATCCATAAGCGGCCTCTACATTGATTTCTACACGAGGTAAGATAACTAATTCTCAAACTGGAAAATATTCTTTCAACAAGAAAATTTTGACAAAAATAATATTCTATTGTTATATAATTCAGTTCAGAAAACATATTTAATACCTCATTATGTCGAAGTGACCGACAGAATGACGCCATCAGAACTTAAGACAAAAACAATTATTCGTACCGAGGACCTAAAATCCGGGGTTATTTAAATATCCTTTAATTATAAACTACAGGAATTATACATGTAATTGAGATTTGTGATTTTAATGTACTGAAACAATTTGTCTTCCTTCGGTAAAATACACCCTTTACGTTAATTAAACTGTTTTATCTCTGAAAGGAACTCAATTATTGGACCATACAAAATTAATTTTTTCGCCTACGACATAATCAGTTATTTTAAATCACATATTTTCTCCCCAAGAAGATTACTTAATCCTAAATTAAATAAAAATAAAGTAACAATTTACTACAGTATCTTATACAATGAAAGTAATTATAATATTTTTATGAAAACTCTCAATATGATATATATATATATATATTGTAATAACCAATTAAATAGGGTTAATTAAAAAAATTAATAACAAAAATTAGCATACAAAATAATTTATTATCAATTTGTGGCTTCCAAAAATTACAATTACAATCAAAATTTAATATCTCTTATCTCAGGGCCTTCACTGGGTTTTATAATTAACAGAGTAAATGATTTAATGATCTGATTAACAATTCAGTTTAATATTTACATAAAAACAATAAGTCGATAAATGAAAGAAAGTTAAATGAAAAGTGAACGAAATGAAAGATGAACGAAATCTGACTAGCCTATTAATTATAGTTTACAAATTTATCAAAGTTAAGATACTTACGGACCGTCGGTCTGGTACCAGAACAATCAATTTTACCTCGTTCGTACACTTTTACACACTTCACTGGGTTTTATAATTAACAGAGTAAATGATTTAATGATCTGATTAACAATTCAGTTTAAAATTTACATAAAAACAATAAGTCGATAAATGAAAGGAAGCTAAATGAAAAGTGAACGAAATGAAAGATGAACGAAATCTGACTACCCTTTTAATTATAGTTTACAAATTTATCAATTTTAAGTTACTTACGGACCGTCGGTCTGGTACCAGAACAATCAATTTTACCTCGTTCGGACACTTTTACACACTTTAATTTTTAATATCAGGCCTTGGTTTTCACTGATTCTACACTTCACTTTAAAATTTGGCAAGATTAGCTGTATTTCGCTGACTGCTCCGCTCCACAATAATTTACCAATGTTCTCCTGGAACAGTTCCTCCACGAAGATTTTGGAAAGTTCTATTCTGACAAAAACTGCTATTACTTTCCAATATTTACGCTGAAATACTTCCGTGAATGTTTTACTTTGTATTAATTCACAACTTTAACTGGTAATACATTAACGACGTCTAGCCTCTGCTCAAGTTTTATTACTTGTTCTGCTCCTCGCAATGTGTCTCCGCCAACTAACTATACTTTTGCGCGCGTAATCGCCATTCCGACTCCTCAACAATGAAACAGAACTCGCCGCTCATTGTTGCTTTCCTCGCTCACGCCGCTACCATTCATTTTACAATTTAAATTATTTAAAAACAATTAATGGCTTAATTAATTGGCATTACAATATATATTATATAATGATATGTATATAAATATATAGTCTGAGTATTGATTAAACTAATAAATAAAAAAACATCAGCCAATTTTTAAGTCAGTAAAAATAATTTAAAGTACAAGTAAACAACGTTTCTTCGCTTAATTTGCGACCTTAGCAGGCTCAAGTTTAAAACTACAAAAAAAAACATTACAATGATTAGAATAACAATTTTTAAAAACATGTGGCGGATAACAAACAATAAATTTTGTTAGATTTACAAAATTTTGATAGACAGGTCAATCACAAATTAATTTACATTGTTTTGTGCGGTTTACAATGGAAACAATTAGAATTTGAAATTATAACAATATATACATTAAATATTGTAAAATATAAGTGTCATAAACTGTATTCAAATTGTTAGTATCATTTTTAATATTAATAGCTGTTTTACAGAATCTGATATATAGCATTTGACTCAATGATATAATTTTAGAAAGTTTCAAAAATAGAAAGGAAAATACTTTTTCAAAATTAACAAGTAATCCTTCACCCGAAATATAAATTCAGTTTTACTGGTCGTTCTCGTTTTAAATTCTACACGGCCATGGCAGTCAGCATAGAATGACTTAGCTATCAAAATTTTGTAAGTCCAACAAAATTTATATTGTTTGTTATCTGCCAAATGATTCTTAAAATTGTTATTCTAATCATTGTAATTGTTTTGTTCTTTTGAAGTTATAAACTTGAACCTTATGAGGCCTAAAATTAAGCGACGAAACGTTGTTTAATTATACATTAATAAATCATTTGTTGTAACTTAAAATTGGCTGATGGTTGTTTATTAAAAACTATCATTAGTCTAGAGAGGAATTATTAGGAAACAGAAAGATCTGAGATCAATTTAAATCTTGAACGGAAGAGTACGCACTGTAAGTTATACGAGTACATAAAAAGTATGAGAAGACCATTTATAATCTCGGGACAAGTAATAACGTCGATGTACACTCCATTATGAATACTTATTTAAACACTAGGAAGGGTTTATCCAACATCAGAGAAACTTTCAGCGACAAATATTTTTAGTTTTAGGAATTATGTAAACATAAATTGTTTAAATTATTCCTTGGCTGAATTTTATATAACTTCCATCTGTAATTCGTACCTTTGAGTGAATAAGGAAGCATATAGAACAAAATGAACGTTATAAATTACAACAATTTGCCTTCATATTTAAATAACAAAAATAGACGCGGATTTGTCTGAACACTTTTTAATAATTCAATTTAAAACGTAAGAATTGTCAAATATGACGTTTCTTCCCTGATTATGAACTCTTCAGTGTACAGATGTTGCACTCAATTATCTAAATAAATGAATTGAGAAACGAAGTCTTACAAAATGATAATTTAAAAAAATATAATTACGTATGTATATAATTTATAGTGTTACAATTTATTATAAGAAAATTTCGTTGACAAAATTATCAACGTGATATTTTATTAGTTAATTTTAATACGAACGTTAACTTTGAAATTTTTAAAAATATTAAAACACGTCTTTTTTGAGTTATTAACAAAAATGATAAAGAAGCTGCCAAATAGACAGGATTCGTGATGCGTGTATTTCAACTTTCAACATACACCTGCGGAAAGCAACAATGTTTTCAGAAACGTTGCGTGGTTTTTATCGGATAGTTTTATTTTTTCTGTTTATTTTTCAACTTCTTTATCTTATTACTAACGTTAAATTTATGTAAGATGAATGAAAGGTTGGTAGAAGTAGCTCATATATAGACGTTATAGGCGCAACCAAAGAAAATCCTAAATATGGAATAGCCAAATCCAGTCAATGTCATCCCTCTCGGGAAATGTCAATGCTCATAGACTGCGTTCTCCTGATACAGCGTAGTAAAATTTATTGTTGTTGACACGAATAGGGGTTGAGGCGTCTTCCAGTGGCATGAATGGAAACAATGGAAGGTCTCTCTAGCCCCCCTGATTTCCCGGCTACAGGGAGATTCTCCGCATTAGCGCCTTCGCCGGCGCCTTCGCTCGCTCATCGTTCGCAGAATAATACAATGAGAAACTTCTATCAATTAAACTATTCACTTGCCATAATTATGTCGCAAAAGAAGAACATAAATTGTGTATGAAACTTGCGCGAGACAGAAGTTAAACTTCATATAATAGATGAAAAATTTACTATGCTTGAAGAGGGAAAATTGAGGGTATCGATCAATAGGTTTTATGAAAATGTAAAACTTATTAACAGTATTTGATGGTTTGTGCAATTTCATTATTATATTTCATTTTAAAGTATATAAGTAGTAAAAATATGAAAACTGATTAATTCTAACAATAAATTGATCCCTTAGAATTCAATATTAATATTTTCACACTCCATATGTTTTAAATACAAACATGACGTCATTGATTTTAATCGTCGCTGCTCTGAAAAGCATTACTCAGTTAGTTATAACCAGACTACAGAAGAGACTGAGGAATGATATGTTAAAATATACGATTGGGTCTCAGAGACTGACGTCGTAAGTTGTGACGTCGCTTTTTTTTATCACAAAACTGTGCCTAACTCGGAGTACTATCAATTATTTTAAAGTGTAACTGGGAAATTTCTCGCAGTTCATATACTTCCATGAAAATTCTCGTATTATATATTTCAAATAAAAATGCGACTGATTATTCAATTCTCATCAGCTAGATATTAAAATAACATGCTGGTATAAAAATTAATAATAATATAAAATCACTAAATACAGAGAAAATAATGTTTTTGAAAACCTTGTTACATTCTTCAGGTGTCAATAAAACACAAGAGCCAAGAGCGATAGAACCGCACGCAACAGTTGAAAAACTCAAAATCTGCTTTTTAGTTAGTCATCTGTTGTGTGCGGTTGTGTCGCTCTTGGCTTATTTGTTTTCTTGGCATCTGAAGAAAGGAAAAAAGTTTCCAGAAACGTTGTGTGGTATTTATATTATCAGTTATTTCGTCCTTATTTGTCTATTTTATCTTATTATTAAATCTCGTCAGCTTCAAAGAATAATTTGTGGAAATAATGATGATGCGAATAATGTTGAAATGAAAAAAATTACGCCTGATTGAAAATTAATAATGAGAGACATAGCCAGATACAGACAAAAGGATTGATCATATAAATACCACGAAACGTTTATGGGATCCTTGTTACTTTCTTCAGGTGCTAAAAAGAGCCTAGAGCGAAACAACTGCAGTCGACACTTGACAAAACTCAAAAGCTTTTCAGTTTTGTCAACAGACGAGTGCAGTTGTGTTGTTCTAGGCTCTTCTTAGCACCTGTAGAAAGAGACAAGGATCACAGAAACGTTGTGTGGTATTTATATTATCTCTTATTTTGTTTGTATTTGGCTTTCTTTCTTATTATTGATAATGCGAGTATCTAAAGATTTTTAAACAAAATATAAATCTAGATTTAAAAAAAATCTAGTTAAAGGCGTTAAAACATTATATATATATTGCAATACTAATTAGAGGCCAGTAATGATTTTAATAATTGGATTGTTTAGCGGTACCAATTCTTCAAAGACAACAATGTGTCGGCGGACTTTGATGCGAGCCGCCAGCACTGTCTGGAGCAGTCTGTCTGATATTGTACTAGGAAGAGGAAGCAAAATTTGAGAACGAACAGCGTGGCCAAAGGACAAAATTCAACCGAGAAAGTTACAAGTTTTAAATCTAAGTATAAAGTTTAGACAGCGAGATACTTTGTAAAAACTACAAAGTATAATTAAATATTTAGCGCCACATTAAGATTCCTACGCGTTTTGAGATCGACATTTTCCACATAAAGACAATGTGTAACGATGTCTGGCTGATGATCCGGAGGTGCAGCAGATTCAGTTCCCGGATGAAAATTCAATAACTATGACCGTGTGTTTGACAATGAAGTGTAGAGTCAGTGATTCATGGCCTTTTGAGTGTAAATTGTGTGCCCGAGTCCAGGAATCTAAGTCTGGTACCAGCCGAACATTTTTGTAAGTAGAAACCAAGTTAATTAAGTTTGTAAACGATAGTTAAAGGTATTCGTCAGATTTCGTTCGTCTCATTTTGGTTTTGATTGTTAATTTCTTAATTTATAAATTCTATGATTGTTCTTTACTTATCAAGCTCAGTTAAACGACTCTTAAAAGAAGAGTTATCAAATTTCTAAACTTTTAAACTTTAAATGTATTTAACCTCAGAGAAAATGTTATAGATTTCTATAATATAAAATAAATGGTATTGTATAGTTTAAAGTAGTAATTATTTCATGATCCTTCCTGTTAAATAAAATAAACTGTTTCAGAACGAATTATTAATTTGTTAAAACCGCAAATTATTTGTAACATTAACTAAATAATCTTTTGTTAAATAATTGAGTTAATTAGATCTATTTGTATTCATTACAATATATATATATATATATATATATATATATTAAATTATCTTCAAGGTAAATAATATTTAGAGGTAATGAGACTATAACAAGTTACCTGAAAGTTTAAAATAAAATAAACATATACGGCCAGAAGACATCACTAAATAAATCCAGGAGACCCGCCACTGGACGGTGCCCTACTCAAGACAAATAGCTTTAATAATTAAACAATTTACTTATTACTCTATGTGTTAAGAATAGATTGTATATCAGCAACCTAAATTTTAAAAAAAATACGAACTTACGAACTCGAGTTTTCAAAACATTTCCAGAATTAATTTGTCTATTATTTACATATGCGAATTCTATGAAATAAATGTTCTATATAAGAGAATTAGTAAATAATCCGTCCGTAAACTAACTACAAGTGAAGATCAAATGTTTCAATACCACTAATATAATATTCTGGATTAAAATAAAAGTACTGGTCGATCAATAACTGAAGTTATTCGTAAAATCGACTATAAACTCACGCAAAGAACCGGATTTGTTTTTTGCATAGTTACAACTGTATAATTAGTGTTCCAGGTATTAAAAGTTATCCATTGACTGCAATTTAGAAAAATTAAAAATAATTATAGATGGTTTAAATCTGTTCTGTATTAGAAATTTACAGATGAGATGAACACCGTTCGTTTGACGTCGCTGGATGCGAAGCTGTGAAGAATAGTTGAAGGTCTCTTGGTCCCTGACACTGATGAGGCAGCTGTGTCCACGCTTGTCGTGTCATGGAGGGGGTTCTTAGTTATCTGGAAGATACGGCCGCACGTAAATCACGTTCCAAGCTACGTGATAGCCCAACCACTGCGACCGATAACCTTCAATATTACCCTTCACGCAAACCTTTGTTTTAGCTGAGAATAGGAATCCCTGGCCTTACTCAATTCCCAAAACGGCAGGACGCGAACGGTTCTGTATTTATCAATTCACAAGCATCTCCTTTCAAGAGGAAGCCAAAGACTCGGTGGAATCTAAATCGAATTTCTCAACGAAGTGCCGCTTGAATTGTAATGGTCGGAACTGAGAGCCGGATCAACAAACGTTTCAATCTGTTCCTCTGAATCATACAAGTAAATTAATGGGTTTCCTGATAGCACTAGATCCGTTTATAAGAACCACAATAATGAATTGTTCATCCAGAAGACTCCATTTGTATTAGAATATATTCATTGACTTAGAAATTTAACTGGATGAAGAACTGTCCGCAAAATCTTGCAGTAAATATTATATATGACTTATGAAAATAATTTACGACTGATAGAAAATAATGAATAAGAAAGATAGCCAATACAGACAAAAAAAAAGTGAAATATAAATACCACACAACGTTTCTGGGATCCTTGCGCCTTTCGTCAGGTGCTAAGAAGAGCCTAGAGAAACACAACTGCACTGGTCAGTTGACAACACTCAAAAGTTTTTGAAAGGGACAAGGATCCCAGAAACGTTGTCTGGTATTTATATTTCCCTTTTTTTGTCTGTATTGGCTATCTTTCTTATTCACTATATATGACTTATATTTTAATGTATTCTTAGCTGTTGATTTCTTCAGTAAATTATGATAAACCAAATGCATATTCTATTTTAAAAATATTCTGACCTCCATTGAAAAAATTTAACGGGCTTGAAGGTTACATCAATTAAAATAATTTTATGCAAATAAATAATGTCTGTTCACAAGTCATAAAAACGAAATAAAATGGCGAATTTAACTGACAATTAAAAACACAACATTTCCTCCACCAATTAGTGGATCTTTTGGACTGCAGAAAAAGAAAGATAGATGTATTAACTTCAAAATATTTTCAGAGAAATAAATGACATCATACAGGTTTACTAGGAAAGAATAGTCGAATTAAAATGAATCATTTGGTTGACAAAAAAATATATTTCCGTAAATAAAGCGGAGAAAAATTCCCGCCTATGTAATGGAGGATACGTTGTGATTTGTGATTTTAATTGCCAACTGTCTATTAAATTGGTCATTTTAATGTCTGAAAAATCAAAACCATTTTATTTATTTTATTTTTATTTATTTTTAGGGCAATAGGCTACATGAGGGTGATCCACATTGAGCAACTCCTCTTTAATAGCATAGGAAGGGATTCGAAAAGGGGGTTTCGGACGGGTAGAGGAAGGTAGCCAAGGGTTACTAGGGCCCCAGGGCTATGGTTTAAGGATCCTACCCGGCATTCGCCTAAAGAAATGCAGGGAAAACCCTAGAAAAACCTGCGTCAGGTAGGTCGGGCATTGGGTACTTGTCCCACGCCCTTCCGATTGCGTGAGAGGAGTTTCCTGTGGGGATGCAGCATTCCCTTCTCCGTGCCTCGACCAGTTTAGGAGGCAGCTGGCCGACTATTCCAATGGGAATAGCGGACAACTCTTACCGTATGCCCAAGGTCTGTGACCCCGGAACATACACCTCTCAAAACAGGCCCAGGTGCCTCGGCATGTGGGAACCTTAGTTCAAAAATAAACCCGAGAGTTGTGAAGGCATCCCCAAAGGTAGCCCCCCCTAGAGCTCTCTGGGAAGGTTCACCTGCGAGAGCGCAGGCTTCCTTCGTGCTTTTTATTTTTTTTTGTTAAAAGATACCAGCTATGGTAAATTTGGGATTCACGACAACTGCGAGAAATGGGAAATTGCCGACGCGACATCGAATGTTGTAATAATTTCACTGAAGGAGCTTACACAGAGCCAAAATACAATTATATTTTATACAAAAATTTATGTATTATTACAGTGATTCTCCTTGTAACTTCAAAATCAATAAAAGACAAAACCTATCAATGAATTTTACGCTGTAGTATACGGACTATCCTTTTACCTGACAAAAAAAAAGAATTAATAAGTACGTGAATTATAATCATGAGGTCCGTATAAATGTGTGTGTATTCTCCGAGTGGCGTATTAATACATTCTTGTATGCATATGAGCTCCTGTAAGCATCCAGTTTATATCCTCCGCCGGTCGTAACATCGTTTATCCTGACGGAATATCGAGATTATTTTGCCTGGCGACGTTTCTTGTTTTACGCTCTCAAACATCGCGCGACTCTCGCTTTGATCGAAGGAAAGATAGAGTGCTCTCGAGGAAAAGGAAACGTTTTAAAGGAATCCTTTCAGCAAAGCAATAACGTCCAGGACTGGGTATAAAGGTCATCTCCCGTAACTTGTAGACCTCATCCACTGGCATCATTTATTGTGGTTCGGAACTTCGTATTAGTTTATTTTCTTTCAAGTATAAATAAGCAAGCAATTTATTTGGAATTGAAATTTTGTGGTGAAGGTGTGGAATCATTAATAGATTACATTTTCCTGTTTTTCTTCGCCTATATCGGTTGACGAAGACATTACTGTACCTTTATCTTTGAAACATTTTTGTTTCATTGTTTTCTGTTTCTCTGGATTCGTAATTCTTATTACTATATCTTCGTCTTTGGCCGTCACGTCAATCGTATGTATTTCTCTATGTTTAGCCTCTTTTCTTAAAACCGATTTAGACAATGGAAAACCCAAAAACAACATCTACTGATAAGCAATTTATTATGCAACAAATATAAATAAATATTAAATGAGCAGATAATAAATGCAGCATTTTTTTGGTTAAATAAACACATATTATCTTAAAATAATTTACCCTCCTGAATTTATGCAACAGACATTGTCGACATTTTTTTGTAAATTAAATATTTATTTATACAATTAGTAACATTGTGAAGTATTACACATATTTTAAAATATTAATGAAGTACTACATTTTTATTGAGTAACATTTTGTTCCTGATTGTAAAATTCCGTCCGTATTGCCGCTACTGTTGTTTCGGAATTTAATGAGAAATGGACGACTTTGTCCCTAAATAATAAATAAGTAAATAAAAAACGACAATGTTGAGTTCATTAGCGTTGATGAATTTTTAAATATGCTGATCCTCAGACCAAATAAAGCTATGTTTCGTCATTTAGTCGCAATATTTGTAAACTCATACGTAAATATTTTCTCATTTACTGCGATTATCAACTAACGTATGAAAAGGTAGTAGATTTAAATTAAAATGAATGAAATGTAAAAATTTACGTCTGTATATATATATATATATATATATATATATATATATAATAAAATTATGACCAATATGGCCAAAAAACAGACCTCACAAGAATAAAGAAAAAGGAAAAAAGGAATTTTTTCTTCTGAGGTCTGTTTTTGGCCATATTGTTCATAATCGTACAATGGATGAAATTATAAATATATAGAACAATATGGAAACTTCTTTTATGATCTTCCATAAGGTTAAAGAAGATTATTCTGTATCTTAACGTGCGTCGTTGGTTGTAATAGCAAAATATTCTGTATAAATGCACAATAGATCCTCAATTCACCTGCATAGATGTATTAACTTCAAAATATTTTCAGAGAAATAAATGACATCATACAGGTTTACTAGGAAAGAATAGTTGAATTAAAATGAATGATTGGGGTGACAAAAAAATATATTTCCCAAAATAAACCGGAGAAAAATTCCCGCCTATGTAATGCTGATTGACCCTAGTGATTATTTTATATTTACGATGTGTATAGTAATATTCCGTCTTATAATTAATATAAATGATCATACGGCCATTACCTTAAATATCTCTGGAACTATTAGTAAAGAAATAGGGAAAGTGGAACGAAACGAATAAATCAGCTGTTACAGGTCCCACCTGGAATTGGCGATGGGGCATGAATAGAAAATAAATAATAAAAATTTATTTGCACCGGATATATTTTTTTTCGCTCGTAGAGTAATTTGTTGCATTGGTTCTGCGATACCGGAGGCGTGACCTTGGGGTACCTTACCTGGAGAACAGCTGGAGCCTTGCCGTCGACCAGAGCGACGCACCGCGACTGAGGCGGCGTGGCCTCCGCGTCGGAAGGGCGGGGGGTGGGGGTGGGGGGCGTGGGCGTAGAGAGGGGCGAAGAGGCGAGGCGAGCGGGGGCGACAATCTGAGCCGCCCCCAACAACGGACAGTCGAGGTTATCGATTCCGGCAACAGCTGATAATGACATCGCAAAAATAACTACGCTGGCGACTATGCGAGGTACCTCGGAGGTTACCTTGTCCATACAACATTCCCACCCCCCACCCCGGTAATATTACAGTAATTGAGATTTTTGTAGTTCATGAGATAGGAGGAGGCGAAGATCACGTCTCAGCGACAAGGACTGGAACACAACACAACTGCCAAGTGTCTTAAAAAAAATTATTAAATATGCGGTACTGATGTTTATGTTTTAATCATTTAACTTAATAATGAACTTTATATACTTAACAAACTTAATCAAAATATTAAATTAGTCCGCTCAGTGTTAATACTTCTGAAACTCATTTTCACAGAGGATTGTAGACTCGACTTTTGAGGTCATTATTGAAACAAATGTCATATTAACATTTATTTTACGGTACGTGGTCGAATTGACTCGGCCTTTGGTGCCGAAGTCTCCTTCAAAATACAGGTCGGAAACCAGGCTGAGGCTCAGCCTGTACCTACTCTGTAGACAACCCCTGAGTTATTTTTCTAGTTTTTTCTATTGATTTATTTACAGTCTCAGTAAAGGAACTCATTTTTTCTTGTCGGGGGGATTGAGTTTCTCTCACGCACATAAACATAAACATCCTTGCCCTCGCCGGGATTCGAACCCGGTGAGGGCGAACTGTGATGTGAGGCAGTCACGCTGACCCCTACACCTCAGGTCAGCAGTTATTTATTTACAAGACATTTTGTTTTCAACTTCGTCATAAAAATTCCAATTTACCTTTAATAAATAAAAGAAAATTGTGGGATGAAAATAAACATTAAAACACAATATTTCTCTAGCTTAAAATTTAATTTAATAACTGTCAACAATCGATTATGAAATAATACTTTTACTCTTTCATTAAATAGTCTGCGGCTTAATATTTTCAATTATGCTTTTCTCTTTGTAACGATTAGCTCAATATCCACGGTCATAATTTTAAAAATTCAGTTTTTTTTTCCACAAGTAGCTTGTTTTGAGTAATAGTTATCTGTTTACCAGAAATGCATGATATTTTCGCAAAGTCCCAGTCTCTGCTGGTTTGGTGTGAAGTTAGAAGAGAAGAGCCGTGTTGACCCCCTTAGTGTTCTCCGCACTAATGAAAGCCTCTAAATAGCCGCAAGAAATCTTCTAAAGCCAAATAATTAGAGTATTTTCAAAATATATGAAAATCAGTTCCTATTTTTAAATTTATTACTACATAATGTTTTTAAGTTACTATTTTCTTACTAACCTCCATCCTTAACTCGCGTACTGTTTTTATTTCACAAAACTTCAACTCGATTGCTTCATAATTAATCTATCCCGCAGAAAATAATTTATTTTTTGCGAGTTTTATTTATAGACGTTCCTCCCGGAATTCGTGCCAGAGAATGGTGTGAGTATTTAACGTCCATTTCTCAAACAAGATAACACACGTTTTGGTATTATGTTGCCCGTATGGTGTTTAGGTCTTCCTTTCAATTAGATCAAATTCCCAAAGACGACGCTCGGCTTCCACTTGATAGGAAATTTTATGAATGTGAATGCATCCATCAACTCCCCGGATTATAATCTAAGTGTTTATATACATATATAAAAATAAATAAGATGTATAAGCTTAAATCCGCTGTTTTTTATTCCGAGAAACACTTTTTTTCATAGAAAGCAAAAAATAATATTCAAAGTACCGGCCCTCGTTAACTACACATTTTTTTCTATGTCTCGGGAAATTTGTGGATACAACGCCAAAAAATTCTTTCCATTTATAGGAAAATCACTCATCAAGCCATTTTCGGACGTATTCGTAAGAATCGAAGTTCTGCGCAGCGAGCGCGTGATATATCGACGAAAACACGTGGTAGTTGGAAAGGGCCAGGTCTGGTGAATAAGCAGGATGGGGTAACACCTCACAATTGAGTGCTTCCAAGTCGTTTCGGAACATTGTTGACGTTTGCGATGGTGCGTTGTCGTGAAGGAAAATCATCTTGTCATGTCTTTGCTGATAATCCGGCCTTCTTTTCACGAAAAGCACGGTGAAGTTTGATTCGTTGTTGGTGGTGGGAGATTGTCATTGACAGTTCTACCAGGTTTCAACAGTTCTTAGTAGACGATACCCAGTTGATTCCACCAAATGCACAGCATCGTCTTCCGATCGGCGATGTTGACGTTTGGTGGGGATCAGCCAACTATTTGTTGCGATTAGAATTCTCGAAACATATCCGGTTTTCATCGCCAGTCAAAATACGATGCAGGATTGACATTTTATTTCTGGCAAGCAAGAATTCGCATTTGTTTAGGCATCGTTCCATCTGCTTATCGTTCAATTCATGCGGCACTCATTTTCCGATCAGTTGAACCTTTTCCATGGCACGTAGGCGCATGTAAATGGTTGGTTGAGTAGGACCCAATTGTTAGGCACGAATATTATGCGATTGGGTATCGTCCTCGTCTAAAAGATCCTGCAATTGATGGTCCACTTCTTTCCTGGGCATACTTTCACGGTTCTTGTCACTCAATTCCCTTCTTTGAACCGACGAAAATAATATCTGGTCGAAGTTTCCTATAAAGCACTGGCGTCACAGACCTCCACAAGCTTTTTTCTTGTCAAAAATCTAGATCTAATTACCAAAGGCAAATTTATGTTGTAGGAAATATCTGATGTTGTGCACTGACTCTTGCTGACAGATGACAAGCTCATATAAAAAAAAATTCTGTGCCCATAGTAGCTTAATATGATCACTATCATCATATGTGAAACCTGATATATATATAATAATAATATTTCTAATAATACCGAGATATCAACCACTTTGTTGTCAACCGTTCTCAAGACCGCACCATCACGAACCATATTTGTTTTGTCGTTAAAGTGTTATATATTGTATAATTATTTAGGAAGTTTTAGCTACCTGTGGAGCAATGCGCCAAGTAGAACAGTTAGCGTTGTTGTGTGTTTAAAGATTGTCACACAGAAATAAAGTGTTGCCACTTTTCACTCCGATTCTCATTTGTAGAGGGTCACAAGTTCTTAATTGCACAATGGACTAGTATTATGTGCTAATTAAATACGTCGTCCTGTTGCCAAAGATATTGGAAAGTCGTGTCTCGCGCAGATCATATGGAACTAAACGTCCGTTTTAACAATGTATTACAGCCGACGTTTTCAAATAATTCGTTGAAGGCGGGCGTTTCGATACTGGGCTGGTCATTTCCCTCAATTAGGGCTGTTGTGTTTAGAATTACCTCGTTTATTTACCGTACATTTAAAAATAGTCTTAAATTTCTCGTTAACAAATTTAATATTAAAACATTAAATTATGGCTACATTCTACGAAGAATATTAACAAACACGAAATCGCTCGTAGATAAATTATAATTCCTTTTTATTTTTTAAAAATACTGTGTAGGGACAATACCGTAATAATGCAAACGAAATCTAAGGAAATACTCATCACGGAGAAGTCACAATGTTACTACTATTATTCAAAAAATTTAATAACTCCCCAGCGTTTAAAACTAACAGCTGAGGTAGATATACAAATAACTTTGAGCAAAATTGTTTCCAAACCACGTTCCACCGTACCAGAACGTATTGCTAGGAATGGGACAAATACATTTGTTACCGTTTCGCTCTCCCTCGAGCCTTTACCTCGAAACCATACTATAAATTCCTCCGATAAAAAAACATTTCTTCTGTACAACGGGTAAACATATACATCGTTTTTCTGTGGACTGGGATTGTTGCAGTGTTCGGATACCTAGAATGTAAATCTGATTTATTCTTAGAATTTCTTCTTGTCATATAATTATATTCCTTTGATTATTATATTACTCTTCCTATACATTATTATTTTGTTGTTAGAGAATTTAACTGCGTAGTAGATGGTAAACCAGCCAGACGTTAACGGACGTGGGATGATCCGTAAACAAGATCTGGTTACCGAACAGGGCAACAGTTCTCAACTGTTTCATGTTGCAATACTAAACTGGTATAAACTCAGCTTTAACAAGTTTGAAGGGGCTCCACCGCCACCACGAGAGTGAATCAGAATCAGTTAGTGGCACCCAGACGCTAGGGAAGGAGATTTTTCTCGATCGAAATAAAACCAGTTTGAAGGCAGTTTTATCAGTTTCCAGATTGTGAAGGGGCCAAGACTTCCTTACAGTTCAGTATTTATATTATAATAAACTTTAAACTTCAGCGCGTTCTGCCTTGTTCAGGCCTCTGGACGATATTACAGAAACTAAGGACTTACAACCATATCAACTTTCCTATTTACTATACGTGAAATCTTCGTCTCGACGCTGAAGAGGAGAGGTTGCTGGATTTTCAAACGACCACTCAAATTACGTCTGATCCTTTCCGTACCATAGCTAAATACTACAAAGTAAATTATTTTGTTTTAGCCAGGTTCGAAGTTACATATTGGCTGTTTCTAAACTTTGTTTAGTTCTCTCGAAATATATTTGATCAAAACGTCCTGATCCTGCACTTCCCCAAATATTTTCTCGGTTGTCAAGTATAGAATGGAAAACTCGAAACAAATCTGTACAAGTTGTAAATCTAATTTATTGACTACGATTAAATCGACTGGTAGTCTTTACCTTCTTACTTTGGTCTCGCCTGAACTACGTTCGAACTAGAGCAATTGTGTGACTGCTTCATTTCTCAGCGAGGTGTCAGCTTGATGAGAAAAAATTTGAAACTTTACCGGCATATCTATCAACTTTCGTCCCCTTTAAGTTTATATTTCTGGTTAATATCAGTCCTAAATAAAAACAGAAGTTTCCCCCCCCCCCATTTTTGTCGTTATTTGATTCAGATTTGTTTTAGATTCTTGATTAACTCCGTCGTGCAAGCTGACATTGCATCTTCAAAGACACCTGCAGTCAACTCTTCCTTGCATTCGTCGTGTTAAGGTATGTAATTGTTTACAATTTTATAGAAGATTCCAGTGAATTAAATTTATTACGTGGTAATTACCCAATCATGCTAAATTATGTAAAAAAATCAACTGTCAGGAATTCAATTACTTTTAATTTTTCAAACCGAAATAAAATTTCCCTATTGTAATACTAATTAGAGGCAAATAGTTATTTGATAATTGGAAATTTGTCGTGGATTGCTATCGGCGAAAATATAAAACAACAATGGGTACACATGTACAGGCGAGCCTTTGTTGGCAGCAGGCATTATAAAACTGGATTCTAACGGGGCAGTTGCGGACAGATCTTCATCGAGAAAAGTCGCGGGCAGAAATTTGATCAAGTAAAGGTTGCGGACATCGAGTAAAAGTGGTAGGAAAGTAATTTAATGAGTCAAGCAACAGTGAAATTCAAATAGTAAAACTGTTCGCGAATTACAGTTTGATAACAATCTGGCTGACCAATAGTTAGAACGAGAAATAGCATATTTTCTGGCGAGAAAGAGACTTTATGCGTAGAATCACAGGAGCCGTACGGAATAATCGTTCCAGTTGAGAGATACCGAAGTTTGGACAATGTTTTGTAATCAATTTAAATTCAGTGAAAATATGGACTGTTAAATGGTGAAAAGTTTTAAGTGCATCTGAACCCAAAACGAAAACCTGGTACCAGCAGAGACTGTAAGTAGAAAGAAATTTAATAAAAGTTTGTAAACGTTAAATAAGGATCAAATCGTCAGATTTCGGTTTCACGTTTATTTTATTGTTTAACTTTAATGTTGTAAAGAAAAATTTTGATTGTTTAATTTAAATGTTGGTTTTTTTAGGGCAACAGGCTACATGAGGGTGATCCACATTGGGCAACTCCCCTTTAATAGCATAGGAAGGGATTAGAAAGGCGGGATGCGGAAGGGTAGAGGAAGGTAGCCAAGGGTTAACTAGGGCCCCCGGGCTATATTTTAAGGATCCTACCCGGCATTCGCCTAAAGAAATGCAGGGAAAACCCTAGAAAAACCTGCATCGGATAGGTCGGGCATTGGGTACTTGTCCGATGCCCTTCCGATAGCGGGAGAGGAGTTTGCTGTGGGGACGCAGCATTCCCTTCTCCGTGCCTCGACCAGTTTAGGAGACAGCTGGCCAACTATTCCAATGGGAATAGCGAACAACCCTTACCGTATGCCCAAGGTCTGCGACCCCGGAACATACACCTCTCAAAACAGGCCGAGGTGCCTCGGCTTGCGGGAACCTTAGTTCAAAAACGGAGAGGAAAAGGCATACCCAAAGGTAGCCCCTTCGTACCTCTCCTAAAAGGTTCTGCCTGCGAGAGAAAATCCCTCGCAGGTTACCTGCGAGAGGATTCTCTTGCAGGCTGTTCCGCAGTTTAATTTAAATGTAAAAAGGTTGGTTCTTTATTTAGAAGGCTCAAATAAACGACCCTGAGATGAGAGTTGATAAAATCTGTAAAATAGCAAGAACACAAATGTCAATAATCACGTCAAGAAATGTTATTTTATTTGGAATAAATTAATTGTTTTGTGAACTTTGAAATTTGGTAAATTATTTTGAATCCTTTTCGAATAAATTTAATAAAATAAAATTAATCCATTAATCAATTGCTTAAATTTTGTTTATATTCTATTCATTACATTTTGGCAGCCTCAACGTGGGCCAAATTCATTTTAAAAAATGTTATTCATTACATTTTGGTGCCTCAAAGTGGGCCAATTAAATTTTAATTATTTTTAATTTATTAATATATATATATATATGTGTGTGTGTGTGTGTGTGTGTGTGTGTGTGTGTGTGTGTGTTCTGGGAAAATGGAACTTCTGAATTATTAGTTAGTTTGACTCAAAGTTTCCCGATCCTGAGAGAATAACTTCAATAACGGAAAAGTAGTGGATTTTACGAGTTACAAATAAAATTTTGATACGGTAACGTGGAGCACATATAAAACTATCGCGTCCTTCGTCGTTATTGAAACAATAATCGCTACTTCAACTGAAAGAAATTTACGGATTTTTTATTGCGCTGAGACAGGAGTGATATATTTAATTCTATCTACTGTACTCCCGTCAATGGGATTTAAACAATCGTAAATTATCTTCCTTTTAAACTGGAAATATTTTAGCGCTACTTTCTTTCAGAGAAAAAATTATACGAAGACTTTTATAAATTAAGGAATCCGAAGTAAGTAGAAGACCACTTTTCAATAAACTCCCTGATTAAAGAGAATATATTAGTCTTTTTTTTCTAAAAGATAAAATTTACATTATATCTATTTATTACGCAGTCTGCACATTTTCTTGACGAAAAAAATAGAGTATTAATTACATAAATAAAGGAGAAATAGGCCATATATTTTAAACCGTCAATAGAAATTTAAAAATATTAAACCATTCACATCACGTTAGGATCCGGAGTTTTATACAAAATAAGAAAATTGTTAAAATCAAAAGAAATTTCCAGTGGATAATTACACATGTTACTTAAAGACTCGGTGCCAAATTTTACATTTAAAGTATAATTAGATAATTTTATATCTAACATTTCTGATATTATTAGTACATGCGAGTTGCTTTCAGTATCTAAGATCCAATAAAAATTATATCTTTATTTTAATGTGTGTTGAGAATTAAAATTTACCATTTACAGGTTTTCTTTTATATTTAAGTTCTTATCACGTGGCCAAAACATCAGTTATTAAAATCTAAATACTGAGACTTGTACTAACCATTATGTATGTCTGATGTTTTTTAAATGGTCCTTATAATTTTTTATCGAATTTTATAGATAATAGATTGTTATAGAGGCGAACCTGAAGTTGCATAATATAAATCAATCGAGTATAGAAAAATAAGGACAATTTTTGGCAAGGAATGAAAATTTATATCAATTGATTCACTGCCACAACAGCCCGAAATATTCAATAATTTATCAACGAAGAAATTTAATTTGACATTAGTTGTTTTCAGAGAATGTTTTTCAAGTAATTTACTTCCGTGTCAGTTACGAATAAAATTAAACCATACCTTTACTAAAAATACATTTTATACTTTGTAGAGAGAAAATTTCTTGACACGACAAAATTAGTATGTTTACTTCCGATAATATTTTGTATCGATGAATTTTTGTTAAATCTGAAGTATTGAACTCTAGCCGTCATAATAGTATTTATTATTACTATCCTGTTGCGAAGAATCTATGGAAGATTAATGGCTTCGGTGACGGCAGCCATTATTTGGAAAATCATTTTGGATTTGGGAAATCGCGTGACCGATGTGCCGATTCTCCTAAGGCTTATGGACATTTTGAACGACCGGGTCAGGCAACCTAATCCCAGTATTTTTACTTAATAATTACGGAGAAATCAGAAACCAAGACATCTGAATAGGGATTCGAGTCTCATTCCTCTCCATATAATTGGACAAATTTTCTTGTAAAAATTTCTTCTTGTTTGGAATAATCGAACAAGCTTACCTCGTTTTACAACCTCTAACGAGTTCCTAAAGTAACCTCTTCTAAAATTAGATGCGCGCAATTTGTCACGGTTCGCACAATTTAACAGCCCTGCTTTATTTTTAATTAAGTAGCATAAACCCGAAATAATAATTAAAACATTCTGAATTGTTAACAAGAGTGTTTATGTTCTGTTCCCTACGGTACGTAAACACTCTTTGAATTTCAGTCGCAGGAGCTAAGAGAAGATTAATGTTTACTTTCATGTTGCGAAGTCGTTATTTAATTTAGAGTTCCGCGTGTTCTTCGAATTTCACAAAGTAATGCGAATAAGTGGCCCTGGGAAAAAAATTTAATTACCATCTTCTAAAATAAATATTTACAGCGTCACATATTTGCCCAATATCTGTTTTACGCCGGACATGAATAATATTTCAGATGGAAATAGGAAAATCGAACGGACGAAGGTAATTCGGTGACAATCTCTAACTTTGTATTACGAGAAACCTACATCTGCGTCTAGTGGTGGTTATAAGCTTAATCTTTCTATCTAGTATTTTTATTGACAGCCATGGGAATTATTATCACAAAGGACGGACAGAGAAATGGTGAATAGATTAATTAAAGCTTGCATAGGCAATGGAATGAAGTAGTTCCAAAATCCTAGTTATCCCTGGGATTATATATTCAATATATAGGATACAGAAAGCTTATACAGGAAAAAATTAATTCGAAATAACTGAATAAACAAATGGCATAGAAGAAATTTGGGAGTCATCTTATATCAACTAAATTTAGATTAAATTTCATGAAACAACGGAAGTGTAATTAATATCAGAAAGTGGAAAGGTGTCCTTTTTAAAATGATGATATTAAAAACTTATAATCGAATATGGAAGATACTAAACAGGGACCACAGTAATTTAATAGATAATTTTAATTCCAACTGGGATAATTACAAAACTTTAGATAAAGGTAACAAATACAAATATAGATCATTAAGTAATATTTATAATATTTTAATTTATAGTTCGGAATCTTCCAACTTTTTATACTTTTTATCTTTTTTATTTCATATATTTTTTATAATCTTTGACTATTTACTAATATCTTTCTACAAGTATATCCCCTATAATTTTTAATAGATTTAATGTTAACCTGACGAGAGTTCACTTTAGAACTAAACCATGTTAACTGAAATTAATTTTTTGGCTATCATTTTTAAGTCTGTTTTTGCCTTATTAATAATTTTAACTATTCAGTCGAAAATCAATATTATTAAAATAGATTTTTATTATTATATCGTTAGTATACATTTTGTCTGTACGATTACATAATGACCACTGGAATATTTGCCCATGCGTAGAAACAAAATTTAATCCAAAAAAATAGTTTCGTACGGTGATTAATTTGCTTATTTAAAAACAATGTTGTGTTATGAAAACAGATATTTATCTGTAGTACCGCGATAGAAACTTTCTCTATATTAGTGTTGAATAATATATACCCATAGTACTCTAATCTCGGTTGCTTTCGCGTTTTTTAATGTAAAGCCCCTCCACCCCCACCCCAAATGTGCTCCCCCCCAAGCCGAAAGGGGTTGAAATTACAAACAGAGACCATATAGAGAAATATTATGAATTTAATTGACCCTGAAAATATTTATTTAACGCAAATATTGGCCGATTAACATGTTTGAAAATTTCTACCCCCGCCCAGCCCCTCCCACCTCCGCCCTCCCCCGCGCGTTTCACAGGTTGTCATAAATATACTCAGCGACATCCATAACCCTGGATTTGACTCCAATCTCGGTTGTATTCGCGTTATTTTCTTGTAACACCCCTCCATTTTCATCTCTAAGGTTTTTCGTGCTGTAAGGGTTAAAATTATATACAGATAACATGGTTTGAAAAAAATTTCAATCTCTTTGACCTCTAAAAATATCTATTCGACTTAAATATCGGCCGTTTTAGCATGTTTGAATGTTTCCACCCCCGTCAAACACTGCTCCTGGGTGTGTGTGGTAGACGTGTCTCACCCCGGCAGTGTTTGTTTCCTGGTCTCAAGGAGCACGTGTACGATATTTTCTGAATTTTCTCCACGGTTGTAGATTTGTATGCGGAACATGCATACATTCATACATACAAACAAACTCTCTGTTGTATTCATTGGATTGAAAAGGGTTGGAAGCTTGAAAACTTCCGCGTGGCGCCAAGAAGTCGAAGTACTAACCTCTGGAAACGGTTGAAAGACACGAACCGCAACTGAAAAATCAGCGATGTAAGCATATAGGTGCACGCAGAGAACAAATTATTTGTTGGACGCATATCGCCTGTGGAGATATAAATATTCAACAAGTACTTAATTTCAAGGACCAATAAGATTTAGGCATCCAGAGATATCTGTTATGGGCAAACCTAGTTAAATTATTACCTTCACAGTCAATGGAGAGTGAAACATAAGTTGGAAAGTAACTGGCTTGTGAGGAATATTTCCGTTTTTATTTTGGAAACAGGAAATTTAGTACGTCATTCTGACAGAATATTTAAATACAATAAATTTAGTACGGTAATCTATGAAAATCTTAATTCCTAATTTTATATATATTTATTCAAATTTGTCTATATTTTTTCTTTTATAAAAACGTTATAAAAAATTCAAAGTTTTATCTGCATTATTAACAATTATTTGTAGAACTGCTTGAATAAAAATAATAATACACTTTTCTGATGAAATCTATTACTAGGTATCTTTTACTATGATTCATTTACACATTCTAGTTACCAGATAGTTGGAAGTAGTCCTTTGTATTATGCCGACAGCAAACTAGGAGACCTCGTGTTGCGTAACCATTGCTCATAACGCATTACGGAACTACACGAACTCGAAAGTGATTACTTATCGTGTACTTACACAGATTCGAGTTAATGTTATCGAGAAAGCATTTAAAAATTTAGAAAAAAAATAACCACCATTATTTCCCCATGTTAGTCACGGAAGCTTAGCTTGAAAGCTACAATGAGAATCATACACATGATTTGACAGAAGATTGAAATATTCGATGCTCATAATGATCGTATCGTTTAGGTAATTATGTTTCTCAGCTGACATAAAAGGAAGATACTTTTGCAGGCCAGAGAAATTCTGTTTCACTTTTCATTATTAGCAGTTCCTGGTACTCGGTAAAATTTACTTCCTGGTCCTTCATCTACCAATATATTTTTCTTCATCCCTTCAAGTCTCTTAAGAGCTGATGTCGTACAGCAAACAATTACGTCGTTAGGATGTGTCCGATCCCGTGTTCCTCCTTTCTCTTGAGTTTTGCGATACATGGACTTATTTCCTTCGTGCTCCAGCCATCATTAATCAAATAACTTCCAAAGTACTTGAACTGATTATTTCATAACTTTGAACTTCTCTGAATTTATTGTCATTCCATGCTTCCTTCCTGTTATCACTAGCCTGTCCAACATGCCTTCCAGTGTTTCTTTCTTCTTCGTCTACAATACCAGGTCACCTGCATATTTTATTCCGAAATGTCCAACTCCTTTCAGGCTTCTTTGGTTGACCATTTATTATAGATGTTAACAATTAAGGTGGAATAAACAGCCTTTCACTGCTATCTCCGTCTTCTTGGTCCCCCCGTGATCTAGATCCTCATTCCCACATTGTTCCAGATATAATTCTTGACATTCTTTGAATCAAGCCCAATTTCGTTTTCCAAATTACGTGGTCAGGCACCTTCTGTCAGTCCATAAAGCAATCACAGTCCTTCTTTGACTACTGGAACTCATTCTGCAATAATCCTTGACATTTCCATGGCTTTCAAGGTTCTTCACACTATTCTGAAACCAAGCTGATCTTCTCGAATTACTTCTTATATATTATAGTCCAGTCTTCTTCTCAGTAAACGTGTCAAAATACGAGTTCAAGCTTATGACTCCGAGGTTACTACATTTATTGGCTTGCTGTTTATTTGAAACGGTATCATAGAGACATTGGTCACTTTTCAGTTTCATAAATTCGATTTATCAATTGGATCAGTTTCTTTAAAAACTTGCGCAAACTAATTATTTCAACAAGTCGACTTGTAAACCATCTTATTTTCTCTCTCTTCACGTCTTTTCAATATGCTTGGTCCCTTCTCGTCTTCATTTACCAGGTCTTCTTCCTGCATCTCAAATTTACTTTTCATCTTCCAATTTTTTTCATCTTGGAAGATAGCTATGACGAAAATTTAAATAATGTGTTGCTTCATCTTTTAAGTTTTACGTTTCCAAGTAGGTCTAGTGAATGTGTTTCATTGGATTTGTGACCATGTTTAATTACGGGTCCTGCACATCAAACCACATGTTTTGATAGTAATATCATGGAAGAATCTATATCACATACAGTTACGTTAAAGCGAAGCCGATACCCAATAAAACATATTCATACTCCGATTTTGCACGCTTACATTAAAAATATTTACCGTTTTAATAAAAACATTCGAAATTTTTTTGTCAGCGATAATGGCGTGAAAATTAATTAACTGCTGCCTTCAGCGCACGTTCGCTGGCAGTAATGCGAAAAATCATATTTTCAGTGTTGTTTCCAAATAAAAGTTTATAATGAGTAAACTCACTACTCCTCACACGAACAATTCATTTACAGAATTTTAATATTAGTTATATTTTGTTTTATGTCCCGACTATTTTTTTAAGTAAACACATTGTGTGTGTAATTGCAATACTGACATGCGCCATGGACACAGAAAGAGAAAATCATTTATTCCTATTTATTCTATTGTCGGTATTCATCGTAGATTTATCAAAAAACCGCTGAATTATGTGAAATAATCATTCATTGTATTATTTCATTCCGTTTGCTCTTTTACCCAACTTTGAACTTTTCTTCTACTAAGATGTTAACTAAATTATATTCTTTCATTGATAATATAGGATTATACTTCCGTAATCCACATCAAATGATCGTGTTATTCCACATCTTCTTTTAAAATTGAACTAATCTCCTTTTGTTCTCTTTCGTCGGTCACATAATTCGTTTTCATTCTTCTCACGTTGGCTCACGACATAATCTCCATTCACACAAATTCGCATTACCAGCCTAATTGAAAGAAACGTAATATTCTTTTAGATGATAAAACGCCAACAGTTGCGGCATAACCACGGCGACGGAACTAATAAATGTGTTTTTTAAGTGAAGTGGAAAGTTGAGTCCGTTGCCCAATGTTCTCTTTATCGCTAGACTTGCGTGAATTCCAGTTTACTGAGTGGCTCGAACTTGGCCTCTTTAAATTGGAGTTACGTGGCTTGTTAAAACATAACAGAATTTAAGTTGATTCCACTTTCAAAGGAAAAAAATTCTAATTAAACTATAGAAAAACTTCACTTTTTAACAGGTTTTTTGATCTTTGAATATAAAGTTTTCAGACGAGATAACGTTAGTTAGTAAATGTGAATTACTTTTTTAGTTCTTGTTCATGGAAGTCTCCTCCTGACACACACTTTCTCAGATGTTTGACCAATGATTTTTCTTCTAAGCGCTGACAACGTTGAACAGGCAATGCTTTCTAGACGCTGCTTTCAGACGCCCACTCTCTGCCAGCGTAGCTATTCTGTGTAAGGTTTATAAGGTGGATTACAGTGAGCTACTTTACAAAAAGGCTCAGGAGGTCTTTTATACGCCTCAAGGAAACACTTTTTTTTACTCAGTGAAGGGGTTTGTCTATTAGTAAATGGATGAAGGCCGATTTATTATATTGAAAGGAAAGTACATTAGTCATTATTTCTTTAAAATATTTAAGAGAAATAATTTTATAACGTTTATTATCTGAAAATACGGTGTATTTGATGAGAATGCTGAAAAGTTCACTGGAAGACTGGTAAAATGTTAAAAAAAATTATAATAATTATTTACTTTATTTTCTTATTATCATCGATTCTTTCTCTTCCTTTCAGAATGTGACAACTATGTAATAAAAGTAAATAAATCAAGGAAAGAAATGGTACCGATGGGGTTATTTAATTTCATATTAACATGAAGCAAATTTGATCAGTATTTGAAATTAGTTGACAATGGTGAGTAAACATTATTATTTAGATTTTTCCATTGACGCGGTAAGGGAGTAAAAAGGTAAGCAAGAAAAAATTAAAGAAAGAAAAAATCAAAGAAAACAAGAAAAACAGAAGGAAAATTTGTGTACATTACAGTTTACAAGAAATAGGTTAGGCTAAAGTGAAGACGTAAAAGATCGTCTAGAAGTTCAGAAAAGGACGTAGAGATTTACTCAAAGGTTTTGAACAATAAGGAAAATAAGATTCGTCTTCAGGGAGGGGAAAAGCACTCAGATAATTTGATTACTTAACTTGTCTTCCACAATATTCACATTAATTACAATAAAAATATTTGACAATAATTTATATATGTCCACTAAAAATCAGAGTTTGCCTCCGCCGACGTTCGCGGATCTCATATTACGTGCTGTTTTATGGAAATGTGTCGGTATTTTCCGTCTGTAGATTCATGGCTTGAAGAGACTTGACGTCTGGTTGGGCTCTTCCTCTAGTAGTTTCAGGAAACCTCCAATTAATTAGCTCCTCACTGTCTGCCTCTATTTCTCTTTAAATACTGGTCTCCTCAGATCTTCTAGTCTCAAAACTGAAAGCACTTTCTCCATCTTCTATCAAGTCCTCGGTCCGCTCTTCACATCCACCACGCTCCTGGAGAGTATGATCACGGGGTTTGTGACCTCCAATCATTTTAATTGAGGTACCACATTTTGTGTGGAAAAATTAGTGTCTCAGTGGAGTTTACTAGTAGGTTATCAAATTTTCTATCGGTTCGGTGAACTTTGATTGCTTGTTTGTTTGTAATCCAAAAATCTATTACTCTAAAATATCGGCTATTAAAATAAGTACTGGTGACCGAAGATTTTCTCACATTAAAAGTTTCAGAAGACAATTGTTCAATAACCCAGATAAGCTAAATTTCCTTCAGGATTCGATAATGGTGCAATATAAAGAAACTAGTTATAGGGTGTATCTAGCAGCGGAGAACGATAACTGCTATCATTGTAAAAGCCCCGGCCATATCGCCATATATTGTCCTAATAGAGGTGCAATTCTAAAGAATAATCTGACTGCAAATAAAGATTATGACAAAATTCAGTGTAAGAACCCGGCACCCGCAATTCAATTAATTAACATTCAAAAAACGGACATGGATAACTCACAACTAACAAACAAAAAAATAACTGCATCTACGAGCTCGACGAGCCAAGCTGATATGAAAGACGACAGTAATCCTGAACATAAGACAAGCACTAATCGTCCCAAGAAAACAAAACAAAACATTCAGGATCATAAATATAAGGCGCTTAGTCAATCATTAGGTCCACTAAAAATATTATATGGAGAAGAAACCAGTGCTCCATCTATCCCTTTGGAACAGTTAAAGACTTATACTAAATACTATGGACTCAAAGAACCCAAGGTCCATTACTAGAGATTACAAAATCTCCTCTACATCATTCATAAATGTATTGGATTCTTTTTACCCACACTTAAATGATAAAACGGCAAAATGTAGAATAAAAAGGCTCATAAATTTAGTCAAGAACAAGAGAGTGATACATATTCAGAAGCAGACGCCTCTTCCTAATAAAAACAGACTATGACTACAGTACAGTGGAATCTGCAACAGTCGCAGCTTCAAATAAGTTAATATAATTAATTATCCTATTATTATGATAAATGATTAACAAATGCGAATTGTAAAATGTAAATGTAAGAAACCTACTTTTGAAATGTACAATTAATTTTTCAAACTGTTCAATTGTATGTATATAATTGGAATCAATGTGAATCGCAGCATACTTACGTAAACAAGCACTATTTGTAATTGATTTATGGGGTCGCCAATGGCCAAGTTGTTAACGCGACCATTATAATCCTTTAATTAAAAAAAAATCTATTGCGGTAGTCACGTCGTCAGGACACACTTCCGCGACATTCTGGGGTCAGGTTCCATATCAGTTGCATTAAACAATTACGGTCCTGTCACTGTCTAAATGCTATAATAGAATATATATATAATTTATGTACGAATACGAAATTTATACCCTTAACGAGCGTAGAGGAGTTTCCTATGGATATAAGTATTTTTGCTGAAAATGGCAATCCTATTTAAATAGGCAATTTATTTTAAATGAAGTATAAAAATATCTGATAATGTAGACAAACTTTGTTTACATTACAGTTTAGTTTCTTAACATTTCGATTCGTTGTGTATATTTTCAGGGGACACAATTTTTTTTCGAAAGTCAGGATTTTTGTTTTGTATAATATTAATTTCTCAATGCGGTTCTATAATTATTAAAGCCGTGTAACCATGTTGCATTACTGTAGTCAGTCTCGATTATTAATGACTATCAGTCAGGACTATTATGGAAGAAATAATTCAATAAACAGATAGAGTATCACTCGTTACATTGTCATTCGAATCAGTACTGCGTTGTAAACGGTGAAAGCAAACTTAATCGGTAATCGATCAACGTAGTGAGGTTGCTTGGTAATGATAGTCAGGACCTTAATTTACAATGATGATATCGACTTTCGGTAGTGATACCAACTCCTAAAGAATTCGTACAGACCAGAATATTTAGTTTTCTACCGGGAACACATTTTTATTATAAACATTTTTCGTTTCATTGGTGATCATTTAACTAAAATATATCCATTGATGAAAATTCTGAAAATCATAAATTAATTGTTTTATTTTCTTGTTCACTGTGTAAGAGTACATATGAGTTACATATTCAGTAAAAATTACATAGTCATCATTACTTTTAAAAGTTATTGGAGCTTGGATTAAAATAAATCTAAAGGCATAAAAATAATTTTAAAATTAAATTATGAATGTTAGCTATTATTATAGGCAAAGCTTCAGCTACGTAGCAACTTACATGATATATTCCAGATGTAAATATACATATCGACAGTCTTCTTCTTTTCTTCAAACAGTTTCTTGGCCAATTTCGTGCCATTTACAAAATCGTATTAATTTTAAAGTAAAAAATTAAATACGATTCGCAGCATAACAGTGTATAGCTGTTGATACTTGTCTAACGCCCTTCCCATAACATGGGTAGGGGTTCAGTGGTTTAATCCGTGCCTCGACTACTTTAGGACGCAGCTGGGTGACTGGTCTAATAGGAATAGGGAACAATTCGTACTATTTGCCGAGGTCTGCGACATACACCTCTCTTGTCGGCTTCTAGGAACTTTATTTCAAAATTCCAGAAAGAAGAAAGCATTCCCGAATGACATATCTCCAGGAAGGTTCCACTTGCGACAGGTGAGAACACCTCCCACAGTCTTCCTTGATGTTTGGAGTTAATTTTTAAGAGACAGGCTAAATGTAGGGGTTACCCACATGGTGGCAACTATCCTTTAATAGCACAGCAAGGGCTTTGAACGGTACTAGTAAGAGTGCAAGTTAAATGAGATCTATAATGCTTATTTGTCTGATCAACAATCAATTAGGTTTATTACAAATTCCTACATCAAAAATTTGTACAAATTTTTAAAGAATATCAAATATCCATCATTTACAGATCTACTAATATTTTTGTCCTACTAGATTAAAAACCACAAGAACCCACTTGACAACTACAGCAAACATTCTGTAGTTTACAAAATCTCTTGCTCTAATTGTAATTCCTGCTACATAGGGCAAGAAAAAGGTTCGCTTAAAACCCTATCAAAGTGCATATGTCTTGTATCAAACTTCACACAGATAAACAATCCGTAGTATCCAAACATATCATCAATTCGAAACATACATTTGATTGGCAAAAGGCTAAGATTTTAGACATTGACACCAGACTCATTTCAGAGATGCTTCACATTAAATCAAACATCACAGCAATTAATGTACAAACAGATACTGTTAAACTCAACAATTACTAAGATCGCTTATAATTACGCTAAACCTTCTGATTTCCCATTGTCGTTATGTTGAATTCGCTTTTGAGTTTTGTCAACTGACGAGTGCAGTTTTGTCGCTCTAGACTCTTCTTAGCCTGAAGAAAGGGAAAAGGATCCCACAAACGTTGTGTGGATATTATCACTTAATTGGTCTGTTTTTGGCTATTTTTCTGATTATTAATTTTCAATCAGACGTAATTTTTTTATACATAAACCCAAAATGTATTAATCTTTATTCAAGAAGTGATTTAACCTAAATATAACTGTTCCTAGTTCCGTGCATACTTTCGACCGATATTTAACAGCCGTAAAGTATAATGAGTTTTATTGCATCAATCACAACAAACATACCTCCAAATTTCTTTACGAACAGAATACATAAATATACTCCTTCAGTATTTCAGGATATAATTGTCGCTCAGTCTTCAGACATTACGAAAGATTAATTTAATGAAATTCTTAGCTATATTCACAATGTACACAAATTTCGCCATATGGGAGTCACTAATATGGTGTGAAAATTAACTTACATTTTCCGCAAGTGTCATAAAGTATTTCATCACGTTTTTATCATCATTCGATGGATATAATTATACTTTTCACCGAATGAAATTATTTCTGCTTTATTTCATTACCGGAAAAAGGACCTATTTCCTTTCTTTGTCGCGTAGTAACGTCTCTCTATGGCGTGACGACATAGTATCTTGGTGCGCAGTAATGATTTACATTCAATTGTAATTCTTTCTACCTTTATGCTAAGGGTTTCTCACAACCACAGTACCGTTTCTCGTGTTTTTAATAATATTCGTACCAATTTTTGTTGCAATCCGTCCACGCGTTAAAATGTGTATAAAGATTAACGTAAATTCATACAAACATACAAATATACATCCTTTTTTATTATATAGATATTATTTTGATACCTTAGTTTTTATTACGTTCCGTCCTATTTGTAGGTTTTTATCAATAACTGATTGAAGGCAAAGTCTTAATATAAGTATCAAATATTAATATAACAAATGTCATACTATTACAATTTAAAATCAGAAAGCGAAGGTAATATTCAACAAGAAATCTTTTTTACTTTATAAAGAAAGAAACTAAAGAAGATAAATTTAAAATTGACGTAATGCGAAGATGTTGAGAGTAGAAGAAATCTGAAGTATAAATTTAATGTGATAAATATTTGGAATATCAGCAGATGAAAGCAAAGTGATTGCAATTTTAGACATATGTCAGAAACTTGGACATTGTATAAAAATGTGTTTTTTAATAAATTGTAATAAATAGAATATGAATTGTATACAATGTTAAAGAGAAATGAACTGGCTTATAATTAAGTCGAGAAAGAAGTGGAAACATAACTTACGAGGAAAACGTGTTTGAATAGGTTTTGCATTCTGCAGTACGAGGAATCTTAAGCTGCTGCAGGATCCCCGAATGTGGACGATATTGCGGCACTTTATCAAAGCTTTCAAGGACTTGTCAGAAGATCAACTGCTCCGTAGGCGCAATTTTAGTTCCATAGAACTGACTCCAAACAACACTTAAGGGCAGATATTTCATGTTCCGAAGATTTTGTGCTACTCGTCCACCAACTATATATTGCGAAAGTTATTTTAATATTGTACATGGAAATGTTTGGTAAGGGATATTTTAGACCATTTGAAGTATAATTTTAAACTCACGCTTATTACCGATTACGGGGTAAGAAAATTTACTGATAAAAAGGACTGTGACTTTCAAATACATCGCCTTGTCTAGCTTGCAAATTCATTTGCTGTAGTGTGCATAATTCTATGTGTCTGAATACAAAGGGAGCTGAATAACGTTTTATAACCATCAAACGGACTATTAATAACGTTCGTATACATGAAGAATAGTTTAAAAGCCAGATTAATTTTTTCCACTTCCCATTTCTCATCGTTCTTGTAAGAAAATCTGTAGCTTTCCAGGATGTGCGTAATTAATTGCATCAAAGAGACGTTAATAGAGGCAAATATTTGTACATTATTTTTAAGAGGGGTGAAACTTTGTTAAATTAATGACGTCATTGAAGATAAACAGTTTTTAGTGATTCGTGTTTCCTTTGTAATTAAGATACACATCAAAAGATTCAATTATTACTGGAAACAATTTTAAAATTATTTTTGGTGTGTTATTTTAATGAATGTATACAATTATAAAGATTTTTTTTATTTATACAACTAACCTTCAACACTTCAATAAAATCTAATGAAAAGTTTTCGAATAGTGTCTATCCTGGGGTTATGGAAGTCGCTGAATTTAATTCTGGCATTCAACACGCAGATTGAATTGTAGATTAACCCCTAGGTTCCTACCAGGAACAAACATGGGAAGGGTTAAACACCCCTAGCCCATATAAGAGTGGGGGAGGGCACGTAGTTTTCACTCTTATGGTACTGAAACTATTTTTGACTCTCTGAAGATGACAGTAGTGTCTAATTAAATACGTTTCATGGCTATTATAAATAAATACTCGGGAAACTTCGCGCTTCTAGCTAGTATTAAATATTATGTTATCCACATTGTTGCACCTTCCTTTATAGCATAGAAGGTGTGTTGTTGTAAAGCCGTATTAAGTGTCCGCTGCTGATTTTTGTCGGACATTGGCGTGGTACGAATTACTACACCCACTTAAATCACACGAATGGTTCAATATCGCACCTCTCGTATAAGAAGTTCATAAGTTTTTACGCTTACCCAGTAACATATCAGTTAAAAAAATATGTTCCTATTATTGCCAGATCATCATTAGCCTATTTCGATTTTTTATTTCGAACGTCGAGTCATTTCGATGTCTGGAAGAGAAGTGCGGGATACATTCGGAGATACATGACAACGATTTCTTAAAAGAAGAACTGATTTTAGGAAAAATATTTCGCCGTGTTTCTTTCAAGCTGTGATGTTATTTATTTATTTTTTAGAATTTCACGAAGTTTGAAAAGATTACGATCGCTCCGTCCGCCATTCTCGCGATTTTAATAGGATCATTACCTTCTTACCCGAGGGATGGGGTTTAATTAGGTCCTCATCCTCTACGGCTAATCTCCCGGCGACACAAGAACGGCTGCCAATTCAATCTGGCGCCGGGTGCACTTAATAGAAAGCGCACTTCGTGGTCTCAAAGAGCGAATATCAATCTGCGATTAAGCAGAACGCAGGTTTAATAGATTTGCTTCTCTTCTGAGTGAAACTGAGTGAAATTTACTGGAATGTTACAGAGCCTACAGTACGAACACAAAGTACAAACTCCTTCACATAATTCAAACTAAATTTCAGCGTACTTCATTGACTTGTAAACGTGGAAGTTAGATTTTATGTTTTCATTTCCTTTTCTTCTTCAAGTGTTCATTATTCAGAAGACAAATTTTTGTTCCTAAATAGACCTCAATATGAATACTTCAATGTTATGTTTTTTTCCGTTTTGGGAAAATAAGAGTTTATCCATGAACAGAACATTTTGGTGATGTAGAGTCTCTCTTTTCATGGCAGTGAAAGAATTTTGTAGTGTAACCAATTTTTTAACAGCAGCTAATTAAATTATTACACCTCGCCAGAAAATACATTTACAATAAATAAATAAATTGGCCATAAATAATGATAAAATAATAAACAAGGTTTTGGTTACCACATTCTGTGCAACCATAACATGACTATGAAATTTTAGTCAAAATGTATTTATATAATAACATTATTATATATTACTTGCAGAACCTGACTTTTTGCAAATTAATTATTACTATATTGGTGTCCGATTATAATAATTAAACTCAGCGATATCCATAACCCCGGATTTGACTCCAATCTTGGTTGATTTTACGTTATTTTTATGTAACGTCCTTCCACCCCATCCCTAAAGGATCTAACTTCCCACGCCGAAAGGAGTTGAAATTATATATAAAAATATCTGGCGGAACGCTGCCAAATAATTATTTTTCCATAAAATGATCGCCGTTATAACATGTTTTAAAATTTAAAGCTTATCCAACCCCTGCTCCTGGTGGTTAAACGATAAGTCAAAGATTATAGTTAAACTCAGCGACATATATTTCACTGGATTAGACTCAGATCTAATTTATTTTCGCGTTATTTTTGTGTAACGCCTTACACCCCAACCCCTAAGGAACCTCCCCTCCAATACAGAATGAGCAGAAATTAGACACAAATAACACAAGGAGAAACACTATCAATCTAATGGACCCCCTATAATATTTATTCGAACCAAATATCGCCCGTTTTAGCATGTTTGAAAAATTCCACCGTGTTCCTAGGGGTATTAGACGAGTCTTACCCCCACAGTGTTTGCTTCCGGATTGAAAGGAACGTGTATAATAAATTATGTCAAATATACATAATACGGGTGATTTGTATGCGGAACATACACACAAAAATACACAGAGTTTATTTTATTTATTAGATACTCCAATATATACCTGATGCATTCCTAACTTAAGAACGAAGCTTAGAGAAATTATTTAATTATATTTTATCAATTTAATTATTATTTTCTGATTTGGCCAATGTATTTATTAATTGTAAAAGTAATATGTCACAATTATAATTATTAAGGAAAATAACTTTGTTTTGTTAATATTGTTTGTTGAAACTAATACTTTAAGTTTTTTGGAAAAAACATTGTATCGAAATACGGAATTAATATTTTATCTGTATCTAGTAATTATTATTTTTTAACAATATATTATAAGTGATGTAAAATAAAAGGTGATTTATGGTCACTAAGTCATTTTATTCAAATAATTCAGTTTAAAATAACAAAGTTTAGTTACGTATTTGTACCTTGTACCTTGACTTGACTAAAGTGTTATGCAAAAAAGTTAGGAAAATTTAATAATCTAAACGTTCGCCCGGTATGGATATGACGTTTTCATTAATAAGGAAATACCGAAGTATACCGACTATTCCGTCAATACATCCTTTTGAGGACAAAATACTCAACTGGTAAATGTAAATAAATTCACGAATTTTGAAATAATTCATGATGTTACGTCCAATAAATTTTGCCTTTTGAAATGTCGTTGAACAATATAACTTTGAGGCAAGCTATCTTCAGACGACTGAGTTAGTTCATTTATGGATGAGGTGCATTCGGCAGTCCTGAATGTAATCTACCAGTGTCCCTGCTCGCAATACCCCTCGTCTCTTACTACGCCAAGGGCTGAGTAAACAACAGAGAATCCCAAGGGGCTCAGTTCGTTCCGCAGTCCGTTACATAAGACCGATGGCATGGATAACGCCGAACTTGTTACGAATAAACAAGCAATTACGCATGCCTGCATAAAATAATTAATAATATTCCGATTAGACGTACTGGAAACGTCCATGAAATATTCATCCTCCTGTTCAACGACGTTGGAAAGAAGGGAGACTCAACGAAGAGGAATAATTCTGAAAGAATAACTGGATAAAGAAAGTAAAGCAAAACAAAGTTGACACACATCAAATGACGCATCAATCAAACAAAATAACTCTTTAAGCATACATCTGATTCAATACAAGAATGCCTTGAATGACTAACCTCGACCGAAGCTACTGTGGAAACCTATCTGAAACCTAAAAGGTGCAATACAAGAAGTTCCACCAATCAGATATCGTGACAATACCTGGGCAATGACTAACCAACAAAATGCTACCACTTTTGGCAAAGACTTAACCCCTGCTCAAATACCGGATATAAAATTTAAAAAAATTGATATTTCTCATGAGACGGACATGCCAGTTACGAAAACCAACCAACCAATTATATGTTATCGAGCGCCAACAAAAAAAGATTTTGGACAAAGGTTTACAAGAATTGGCTGTAAAAGGATCAAAATTACATAATTTATTAAATGTAGTATTACGACTTGAAGTATATCATGATCAATCCAAAATTGCAGAATGGTGATGATTTCAAAACCATCAAAAACCCTAACAGACTTATCGGCCCTTCTAGAAAAAGTAAACTGTAAGAGAATAACACAAGTAATTGAAGAACATGAGCAAATACCAACTCATCAGTTTGGTTTCAGAAAATAAAGGAACCAATGAATAACATTGAGAGTAAAAAATCCTGCTCAGTTGTAACAAAACTCCACCCTCTAACAGTTGGTTTTCTTTACACCCACGGCGGATGGTTCCCAATACGTATTTTTTTTAGATTAAAACTAAGAGAAGCTAGTTGGTGTTTTCTGTCCTCTGCCTGTTTTGTCTAATCGCCTAACGAGTTTCGTAGCACGTCATTGTTGTCTATAAACCAGTTTAATATCTGTGTTCTAGAGTACATGGAGTATGTCTATTTTCATCACACGTCTCGCACGTAAAATGGGTCTTAAACCTATGTTAAATAAATATTCCATAATATCCAAGCAGTGAAACCTGTGTGAGTTGTTGTCAGCTCTAGCAGGCGGAACTTTCATGGTGAAATGGAGGTGGTTGCTTTAGAGAATGCCTTCTTCTCACTATGATTTTTTTGAACTAAGGTTCCCACAAGCCAATGAACCTCGGTCTGTTTTGAGAGGTGTATGTTCCGGGATCTCAAACCTTGGGCATAAGGTAAGAGTTGGCCTATATTTATCTTGGAATAGTCGGCCAGCTGCCTCCAAAACTAGCCGAGGCACAGAGAACGGAATGATTCGTCTCCATAGCAAACCCCACTGGACAAGTACTAAATGCCAGGCCTACCTGATGAAGGGTTTTCTGGTATTTTCCCTGCATCACTTTTAGTCGATTTTCTGGATAGGATCCTTAAACCGAAGCCCGGTGGCCAAACTTAACCCTTGACTATCTTCCTCTTTTTTTCTGCTTTCCCCTTTCCATCCCTTTCCTATGCTATATGAGCGGAGTTCCCACTACATGGATTATTCTATACACAGCCTGTCTACATCTACACATAGTCGCTCAGTACATCTACTTGTAAAACCCTTCAATTCTAGTAAATTTATTAAAGAGACATCTGAAAGAAATTTGTTCCTAACGTTTATATACCAATTTAAAAATAATTTTTGGAGTCTAAATTTGATTCTGAGGTTGCGTTCAATTCTCCCACTTCAATGTATTCATATTATAAATTTTTGATTACTTATAAAGTATTCGGAGGGTCTGTAATACGTAATTATTTCCAGATTATAAACATTCCAAACATATATTTAAATTGTTTTGAAGTTGGCCAAGTTGAATATTAGACTTATTTAGCTTTAGGAATTTTTCTTATCATAGCCTGAGATCTGGTATATTTCTCGCGCAACTTTTGTCTGTTAAGCTGTATTCAGCCGTATTTCGTATTCTGTTGTGGTCCCTACGTCTGTGGGTCTTCTTTACATCACATATTTGCGTTAGTTGCATCGGATTCGTTTAACTTTGTATTTTGAGCTGAGAACATCGCTACTGTGCTTCAGTTAGACTCTATGTTTACTTACACAAAGCATTCCGCCATTGGATTTGTTCACTTTCTTACGTATGAAGTTTCAAAAGCGTAGTATCCTAAGCAATTTTGTGATTTAATAAAGGTCCAACTTGTACGACTTTGACCGGTAGTGTTTTACCTTAAAATTTAGTGTAGGAATCCAACCACTTCTTAAGGTAAACAAGCCAAAGGCTGGTAAAAACCTCGGGAGTCTTGATAGGTGTGCTACTAAAAGACTAAGAAAACACCCTAACTAAGATATCTCTTCAGAAAATCGTATCTTCACACTTACTATGGTGTCTTTGGGCAATACATGTTGCTGTAAAAAAGTGGAGAAGGGTGCTGAATTTATGTTTTAATTGTGGTTGGTCCTGTAAACTTGGTAACAAGTATACTGATCCACTTGATAGGCTGGGTGGCCCTCTCAACCAGAATTTTAATTATACCCGTAGGAAACATTTTTGATCCAGTCGGGCCCTCAATTAGTCATTTGTGAATATAAAACTAATTATTTGTTATATACGGAAACTTCCTTCAACTAATAGTAGAAATCTATTGTTACGTAGACATGTGCCGTTTCACAACTCTGGTAATACAATTTCTTTTTATATTCTTCTTGTCTGAGAGAGTATTTAAATTATTTTCAGTACATATATACTCTTGACATCGTTCCGGCACTGTGTTTTTTTCTCAGTACATTAACTTACTTCTGAATTGAATCTTCATCAGACACGAATGTTTTATTCACAACTGAATTAGTAGACAACTTATATTGACCATTTTTGCAAAACAAGATTTATGCTCTTTCGCAAACAACAACGAAATTAAAGACACAGAATTAGAATATACTATGATAATCTATAAAAATCATCCCTGAGTCTAAATAAAGATATGTTCATAGATAAACATAAAACAAAATTACATTGAATGATATTCTAAAGTTGTCCGTGTGTATATAACATTTTAACGGAATGGGTTTCACTATTATAAACAGTCATTCCGTTCAAACATTTTTGTGGTAGATTAACATATTTTTTTTACTACAAATGTAATAAAAATTTATTAAATAAGAGAATAGCGTTACTCAGATAATAAAAACCATTTAACGAATAGTGGAATGAAATTTTTAATTTAACGTTTAATTTGAAACGACTGATCCATAAATTAATGATCAAAGTGATAAGATAATGAAATTAATAAAATATAATATATAGATTTGGAAGAGAGGGAGAAGAAGAAGAAGAAACTAATAAATAAAATTAATTGATTTGATCACAAAAAAGCAAACGTTGAAATTTATAACTATTTTAAAACATGACCAATTTTTTAAGAGCCGTTGTGAGCGAAAGTGTGAATAATATCTGAACTAGAATTATTAATCCAACCTCAAATATTAATGATGGAATTTGTAGAGTACACGATAAACGCTTACTTTGCTGATAAAACTCCACGACCGTGTTCCGAAATCGGGACATTGCATTTTGATACAACACTTTAACATATCTGTAAAATTGACAGCAATTGTTCCATAATGAATTGTTTCATGCCGACAACACTGAAGTGAAATTTAACACGCCTATTACGTTGACGTCAATCTATGGGTAGAGTTAACGTGCCACTATGGATAATTTAAATGCCGTTATGAATTGTAATTCTATAAAATCTAAGCTCTTCTACGCCACAATATTGCGGGACGACTAACATTATTGCGCCATGACATCACAACATTAATGGCTAAATTAGAGTGTCGCATCGCCGTTATTACGGAGCTATATCCCATTGGATTACTTAGGCAAGACCGTAATTAATTAAAGCTGAGAGGCATTAGCAGAGTTCATACTGATTGCGCTTATCAACATTTACCACAATTGTCACGTGCAACATGGAAACCGCTCTACCTAATTGCAACATTTTAAATCAACGTCAAAGGCAGATGGGCAAATAAAATTAATTAATGAAAATACGATATCTGAATGCCTATAAACACTATTATCTATTTGTAATTCGAATAAAACGTTGACAATATTCCCTGCTGAAATAATGATATTGCTAAATTTAGGATTCAAAAGACGCTGACATGGTGGTAGCATCGAAACCAAACGGCATATGAATATAATTTTTTAAGAAGCTTTCAGGAACCAACAAAACCAAAAGATGGTGATTCTTTATAGTAATTAAGTGAGTAAAAATTGATGATAACTTTGAAATATAAACTTAATTTCGTAAAAGTATCCCAGAGCCTCTTTAAAACAAATCCTTAAAACTCTTCAACTGAAAATTAAATAGTAAAATACCACAAGAAATTCATACAATGTTACACAAAACGTAAATTTTAAATTTATTTTTATCTTAGAAGAGTCTTTATGTCAATAAAGCATTATTTTATGAATGTAAAAGTGATAAAATGCATTAATGATTCTTACACAATTGTTTTCTGTCAAGATTTTGTTTACTTCTGTATTTTATTCTAGGAATGAAACGAAACATTCTAAAATATTACCGTATACATCTTAGTCAACAAAAGTTTATAGAAAATTATTCAATATTTTATTACTCTGTTCTGTTCTTTGTCTTCGTATTCTGTCTGGAGTAATCGAATAGTTTGCCATCCAGCGATCAAAAGAAAAGTATTTTCCAAGGAATATTTGTGAAGCGAAAAGTTTATTTATCTCTAAACATAACGCCATCCGAAAACAAAAGCTGAAATCTCAAGCGACGTTTACCCAACGACAATTTAATTACCTTAGCATCCAGAGATTTCAGACATTTCTGCAATTAGCAGATGAGTCGCCAGGAGTTTCACAGAGATAAATTGATCATTAACATATTCCCCACTTTGCGAAATTACAAGCATTTTTTATTGTGCTGAGGCAATTCTCAATGTTGACGTACGAGTGGTACGGTTTAGAATAACGTAAGTGGATGGAAATACACAAATATCGGATCTTCAATATGATTGAAATAAAGATTCAAATTTCAAACGTTAGAATGTGCCAGGTAAATATTAGAGAGTGATGACAAAAACGACTAAGCAATGCGAAAAAAGTACAATTTTAAGTTGGTGACAAATTTGGTAATGAACAAATACAGATAACTGTATCGAGAACTTAACAAAAATATTTTGAAAATTTAGTAGATAAAGCGGTCTATAAAAAATATTTTGGGAAACAATCTACGTTTTGTAGATTGGAAATTAATATAATATTTTAGTATACAAAAGCATAATAAATTAGTTTTGGAGTTATTTTATTATTATTGATATTGATATTTAACGTAAAAAATGTTGAGCAATAAATATTCTCAGGGTTGGACTAGCCAGGTCATTTTTCGAAACTGAGGTTATCAAAGAAATAAAACAGACATCAGCGGCCGTCCTTTAAGACGATTAGATACAGTCAATAAGGCGCCCTGAAGATATAAACATCTCTAGTCCAAAGATGAGCGCGTACGCGAAATATTCACAGGAATCTTGGTGCCTTGAAGAACGTGACTTCATAGGGGGAGTTTCTAACGAGAATACTGAGACTTGTGTGGTGAAGGATTCAATTTTTTCTTGGCTCGAATCATCTATATTTCAAGATCTTGTGAACGAACATTTGCTCACCGTGGTGTTGAAATGATCTGCAGAGGAGAAATAAGACGCTGGTAAAGTCTTGGGGTAGTGAAAAAATCGGTGAGTTTTGGAGTCGTTGGTGGAGAGACAGTAACGCGGAAGGAGCAGAGTTGTTGTTTCGTGATTGCTAAGAGACTGTAGAAAAGAAATTAAGAGAGATAGTAGGATATGACGAGCAAATAATTTAATTACAGTAAGATCATTTAGAGAAACTTGAATTAAACAGGAAAAAGTGGGAACACTATGCTACCCTCTTCCTGGAACGCGGAAACGTCTCAGAAGACGAGAGATTGCGTTGTTTGGACTACCTGAAGAGCCTTATTACCTGCAATATCACCTTAGAAGCGGTCAGGAATTGGGACAATATGAGACGTGAAAGTTGATGTTATCGAGTCACAGTTCGACCTTTACAATTATTTATGATCATAGTATTTTGAGTCCGTAAAATTATAGTAAGAAAGGGGCTGATTGTTTTCTTATTAAAAATAAAATTATTAACGGTTTTACTATTAAATTTACCTTTATTTTTTACTAAATAAATAGACATTATTAAATAAATAATTGTTTATCATACTGTAGGTTCCGGTTTCAGGGATGAAGTAAAAATCCCCCAAAGCGTAATGAATAATTACAATATAGAGTATTGAATACAATAGATAAGAATAGAAGTGATGTTAGTGACTAATGTATACACAGAAGGAATTGCAAATATTGAATGAAACTGTTTTTAGAGAACGGAGAAATTAAAACAATATTTTAAATGCAGGAAAAAAATCACTGTCTTTACAAATATCTAGTGTATAAATAATTATCGAACTATGTCAAAAACCAGAGAACTCTTTCTTTATACACGAGAATAATAGGTACATATTTATCTGATAAGTTGTAATGAAAATGATTATAACTATTGTAGTGGGCAAAAATATATTTAAAACGGACAAGGTAAATCTTAGTGAGTGGATTTTATGACGTTAGAAGATTTCTTTAATGTGTCAACACGTTTAGGATTCTTTTAAAATTCAAACTGTATTCTGTTTCACGTCTTAACCTTATTGTTATTACTCGTTAGGTGTCTTTAAATATTCATTATATTTCATTTTACATATATTTTAAAGACAATAAGTTTTTGGTGGATATTATTTCAGTGCCGGTACATACTTCGTAACATTTTTGTCTTTTTTTTATTAGAATTCGACGATTCCGTTCACCACTCCGTCAAATCTCTTGTGCACATTTGTATATTATGGCAGCATAATTAATTGAGAATTTTTAATAGTTTCGACTAGTATGTTAACATAAAATAACCTGAAGAAACGTAAATGAAGTCTGTCAGGGAATTTGGATTCCATTTTATAATCCAAGTCAGCCTTATACAATATATACACTGACCAATTAACAAAAAAATCGCACAGCGTAATTTTATAGTTTATTTAAAAAATTATCTTATTTTCAATGATTATGCAAAGGATGATTAGTGAATTTATAGTAAAGGACGTTTCGGTGACCAACAAATTTGCCATCAGTATAATTAAACGCCCTCGGCAAGTATCCGGAGATCTTTTCGTGCAATGTCAAGGCCGAGAAAATTTTCGTTCATGGATAACAGAAGAATTCCATTAATTACAGTCATATTACTATATTTAAGTATCTTCGAGACAACTTCAAACCAAGTTTTCTCTTAGCCACTCCTATTCGTTGAATTAACTGACAATTAGTTTTATGTTGTAAAAAAGTCACACAATAACAAATGTTAGTTCAGTATTTATAAGTAAAGTGTAGTATAGTAATTTGAAGAGTGAAACCCATATTCTCGACAGGTCTACGAAACATGAAAGTACTAATGCTTTTCCTTTGAATAATACACATAATCGATCAGTACCTACATTTTGTAGCAACTAGATTTATCAAACTGTATTTATTGCGCTCTTCAACTTATTTAGGATTTTGAAATTTATTTAAATTTGTCATCTTTCCGTATGCACGTTCTTCATGACGACAATTTAAAACGTTCCTTGTCTCAGGTACTATCAAATACAGATAAAACATTAATACGTTTAATTTTGAATCATTTTAAAGGTAAACTAAATGAAGAAATACGTTCCATTCACCAGTCTATATATTCCTGCGGATTCCAGTCGATATGTTTTTCGAGATCTTTTCAAGATAAAGTAGTGTGATTCCAAGGCTGAGATAGCGTCATTTATATGAATGAGAGCTTCGCTGCTCCCCCCCCCCCCCCGCCTTTCCCTCACAACGTGGTCAGTTGCAGCTGATCCCAGATTATTACACACCTTCTCCACAGCTCACAGAAGCTTTATTTTTTCCTGAAGGCACGAAATAACAACGAAATAAAATATTATAAAAGTAAATTACAAGTATTTAGAAAAATAATTTTAATATTACGTTTAAAATCTCATAGTGTCAATAATTTATAATTAAATAATCACCAAAGAATAGATTCTACACAGCTAACTGAACGATGAAATGCGTCATCAACGTGCATGTACTGTGTGAAAAATCTAATGTAGATCAAGAATTACATGCCGATACACTAAATGTTGAGATACTCAGCATAAACTTCCAATTACTGATTTGTCTGATGATCTTTTCTGTTCAAGATCGATTTTTACGTTTAGTAACCCCTACAAAACAATGTACTCTAAACAAAATTCGTCCTGCAATTATTATTATTTGCGCTGAACATAGCAAAATGATGTCCAACCATTTATTTTTTAATTTGAGTACTTTTATTTTACTGAAAACATAGACCAATTACAAGTTTGTTTTTAACTTAAAATTCTAAATTGGAGCTTTTGGCTAAGGTTTTACTCATTATGTCCTAAAAATTCATGTAAATTATCTTTTGGACTAACTCTGATGTCTCGGTACACTTGAGTCCTCTCACTATCTGTGAATTATGAAGGATCTTGATGGTCTTTATGTTGTGATATCTTTGATCTGTCCATTCTCTGGTTTGTTATGTTCCTCCTTGAAATTATTAAAATCATTTATCAAGTCTTCTCTCTGCATTTTTATGATATTTCGTCTCCCAAAAAATAGACCGATATTACTGTCAATTCCTGGGTTGCAGTAGTCGCCGCTCAGTTTAATTGTCCCATTAAGTATGGCGGTTAATAAAATTTTGTGTTACTCAGCATGGAGGTGAAAGTCGTTGACAAACAGTTAACTAGAGTAGTTTTTTTACCCGGGAGTATTTTTAGACTTTACTAAGTTAATGAGTATTTTTCACTCGTAATTCGGAGTGGTTATTAGACGATCTTATTTTATGAAGTAGGAGAATTCTTGAGTTGTTAAAGTCACTCCAGTCATCATTCTAGTTTATATGGAGTTAGGTGCCGAGGCGTTAAATCGGGGAGGGGAACGTAAATTAATAAATGACCCAAACACTGACGATATTGATTCTGGTCAAATAAAATGTTTGCCAAGGGGTTAGTGTAAAATCTGTTCCTGTTCTGTGTTAGTTTAAATAAATACCCGTACAACGCCGGCCGCTAAGTTACTAATAAATAGGAAACAGTTTCATTAAAATTCAAGATATATTTGATTTAAGAACAGAATAAATGCCTCCAAGGAAACGTCAGCCAAAGAGGCTATGAAATTGAATTAAAGGATAAGAATATAAAAATCTGCAACGTTAAGAATGTAATTTACTAAATTATAGGTTGGTCTGTACAACGGATGTGGAAAGCTCGTACCTGATAGCTCAGATTGTGAAGAGCTCAGCGTACCAAGTGGAGTATCGGGTTCGATTCCCGTTCCACTCGATATTTTTCTATAAATTCAATACGTTTAATGTTTTCTTTTATTTAAATAATAAAATCATAGATCCAAATAATTTTTTATCGGACAATAAAAAGTTAATAATAATATGTGTGTGGTATTGCTTTTGCTCATTCTTTAGATCTGTACGTTATTTTTCCTTTTTAAATTAAGAATATATGTTTTTATAATTACGATGTTATCGGTTATACAAACACTCATTTCTAATATCAGAATACTACATTTATTATTCCGTCGTTTTGTTTTTTGTCCCTTTGAATACGATACGTCATTGCTGCTAACAAGAACAAATACCTGAATCCAGCAAGAAGTTTACTCGTGCAGTTTCGCTCGCAGCTCAGATTGTTTTGTATGGTTGCGACGTGACCATGATGAATGTATTTTTCTCTGCGTGACCTAGTTAGCCTTTTGCGACTGAGAGACGCATTCAGATCCAATTCCTTTCCACGACTTTCTTCTCACAAATTCCTGAAAATTTACGAACCAACTTTCTGCATTAAATTTACGAGAGTTTGACGCTCACGGGAATTACAAACTTTCGCTTTGAAGTTTTCTAAGAATAACATCTCTCTTGTATCTAAGTTACACGGCTGAAAAATTCGCACATCCCCCGTTATATTTTGGATCATAATACCATAATCCTATTATGTAAAACATGACAAAGATTCTGCCAAACAGATTTAGTTGTAAATATTGAGTTATGTCACAGTAGCCGTTGTTTGTATTCGGTTTGTCTTTGTTGCTATGTCGCGTTTATAATTAGGGTTGAATATGGTTTATTTTAAAATAGTGAGATACTGAACATAATAATGTTTTACAATAGTAAAATAAACCAGCCCTTAAATTAGTTTCATTATTAACATAACGCTGGGATTGTTTTGGTTTGTTATCGTACCAGAATTGTAGCAGTTGCTTTAAAATTTAGAACAATATTTCTTGAAATAAATTACTGCTTTATACTATAAAAACACAACTTTGGTTCAATACTCAGAAATATGTTAAACATTTTAATTTTGGCAATAAAACTTTTTTTATCAACAATTTTAAAAATAAAACTACTGTCTGTTTTTAAAACAGTTTTGTTTTGTCAATTATGTGAAACTTCATGTCTTTATTGGTAGGACCATTTTTTAATTATATTTAATTACAAATAAGTCAAATTTCAAGAAATATATATATATATATATATATATATATTATACGTCGCCGTTGAATCAGTTGTTATACTTTTAAAATATTAATATTATTTGTTTATGGGAGGCTAGACTGACGTCATTGAATATTAAAGTACAATTATTAATTGTTATGGAATTAATAACAAAACCATATTGATGATGAAAGAATATCTGAAATTCCTTTAAATTGTTTTGCATGATTTATATATTAAAATATTGAAGAGGTCTTAAAGAAAAGTATTAAAGGTCGTTTACTTAATGTTTTATTAATGAACAATCATCTGGCACTCAAGACCGTGTATTTGTTTATTAATTACAACCGAATCACAAAAACATGCTAGAAGACAAATATTCGTGAAATTATCAGCTGATTTTATGTGAACAATATAAAAGTTATCATCGTAGCTTAGTAATTTTGACTTTCTCAGGGTTTTAACAAACTTTTAATCAACTTCACGTCTCGAATAAACGCTCACATTAACCTTACTATCAACGAAATATAATAAGCATTACTTAACACTCATAATCCAACTTAGCTGACTTAGTACGCGTCGTGTCCCTGATTTTATTAACTCACTACTACTCTCGCAACAAATCGTACGTCAATTTGTGTGCTCCGTATCACGTTGCTGGTGGATCTAGAACATTCTCGCTGATTCGCGGCCTGCGTTACGCCAAAAATATTGACGTTGGCTTTTGTGCCTTATAAATTACACTGTTAATACTTTCGGTCCATTACAAAGTTAATGAATTTACAATTCTGTAAACACAATTAAATAAAAAATGTTGATAAATGAGAAGAAAATTATTGTAACGAACTCAATTAATTTGTGTCTGATTTATTAATAGCGAAACACAAGCAAATAGTACCAGAATAAAATAATATTTTAATAATATTAAAGTTTTTTAAAAAATGAGATACTAATTTTCGAATAGACAAATAATATAATTACAAATCACTATTTATGTTATAAACTGTGATTATAAAATTTGACAAACTGCTAATTTATTTAATATCAAATAGAAATTATTTAAGTACTATATAGATACGTCATTACAAAAATATCCTCCTGCTTTATCAACAATACTTTCTTTGTAATTGAATATATTTAATAGTAAATTTATAACATGTTACAAACACTTGAATGAGTTTCAAATGAGAAATAAAAAATAGAGTTATTGTATTGGATAATGTGTTTAATACAAAACGTCCACTACAAATCATTTAAAAAAATTGTAAACAGGAAACACTATTTTTTTCCCAATTTGAGATTTGATCAGGTGGACATAATAACAGTTGTAAAAGGTGCGTCTTAATTTCATAGATGTTTTTTATTTTTTAATTATTTTTCATGTATAATGTGGCAATATCTCCACTAAATTGTTTCAAAACTCATGAAATTGATTATTTTGAAATTACATTTATTTATTTTATTTTGTACTTTAGATAAATTATCAATTTTAAGTTATTTTATATAAGTCAAACTTTTGTTTTAACAACAAAACGTTGTTTTATTTTCCAAATTAATGGCACTTATTAAAAAGACGGTAAAAATTAAATTTAAGTTCGTAAAATGAAAGAAGCCGAAAGTAAATGTATTAAATTATATTTAATAATACATTCCCCGTATATCATCGCACACTGTGTGAATATTGAAATGAAAATACAGTAAATCCCTAAAGCACTAAACATCAAACAGCTATAAATGTCAATGTGTTTCAAATAAAAACACATGTAATATAGGATTCCGATCTAAATGGAAACATGGATTTTGTAAGCAATGTAATGCGAAGAGCGCAATTCTTTTTTTTGTGTGTGTGTTTGATCAAATAATTGTAGTCATAATGGAAATTTATTGAAATGTCTGTATTTTGAAAACTTCATACAACAAAATATTAATTAACCTAAGTTATAAAGTTCTAAGTACAATTATATGAATTAAATTTTGAACCACGTATCTATTGTCGTAACGCAACGAACACATACAAATTTATTAATTACTAGCTAGGTGCCCGGCGTTGCTCGTGTACTTATTTATATAAACTCGAAAAAGTATTTAATTGATTACTTAAATATATTCCTTGAGTATTTCAGGATATAATCGTCACTCAGTCTTCATACATTACGAAATATTACATTGATGAAATTGTTAGCTAGACTCACAACTAATACAGCGCAAAAATTAACTTACATTTTCCCCAAGGATGGTAAAGTAATTCGTATTCTTCTTTATTATCATTCGATGGAATATTGCTGCATAAAATTATACTTTTTATTTAAAGAAAATATTTCTGTTTTATTAAATTCCTAATAATCTCCTTCGTTCGTTGCTTAGTAACGTCTTTCTCTCGCGCGACGTCATTGTCTCTTGGCGCGCAGTAAATTAATATTTAATGATCACGGTTTTTAATTATAATTCTTTCCACATGTATACTTTATATTAAATAAAAATATTTCTGCTTTATTTCATTACGAAATACAGAACTATATTTAGGATGCGTCAATGTCTTGAAAACTTATGACGTCATCGTCTCGCGCAGTAATTTAACACTAATTCGTAACTTATTTCAATTATAATTATTTCCACGTTTATTCTAGGGGTTTCTCACCCCCACAGTACCGGTTCTCGATTTTGGCAGAATACGTATACCAATTTTTGTTGCATTCTGTCCACGCGATAAAATTTGTATAAAGAACTACGTAAATACAAACATACATACATACAAATATACTCCCTTTTTTATTATGTAAGGTAGCACAACAATTATCTACAATGCAATATGAATTTTTTATGAATTTTTGTGTTTGAGTGTATTCGTGGGGTAGTAAACCAGTCTTGAATGTTCGTTTTATATACGTCTTAACGACACAGAGACTTGTTCAATGAGGCAATTTACAGTGTGAATAAACCATGTGACACAGGAATAAGGACTTACTGAATCTGCAAAAGGTAACGTAGTGCTAAGTCGTTTTCACAGAGTAGTTTACCATTCCTTTCAAGACGTATACAGTTTCTGATAATTCCAGAATTTACTACGAAACTAAACAGAACTTAATTAACTAGAATGTATTTTACAAAGAGATTTTATAAATAATGTAGGCCTATTTGAAGTTGAAGCATTTTGTTAGCACATATTTTACTGAAATATATCGACAGATTATTATTTAGAATTTACTACTGTTCAGGAAGCCGAGGATATGGAGAAGGTGAGACTTACAACAGTCCGACGCAACTTAGTGACTTTAGGTGCCATTATCTCACACTATTATACCCTTATACACACAAATTGGTTCATTTTAAGATTAGTAACAGATATGAATATTTATGTTTGTCTGGTAACGTTAATCTATATTAACTTTTCATTGGGCTAGCTTAGTCTAGTTACATGCAAATAGTTTAGAAGGTTTCAGCTGTTGTATGTACAGTCCGATTACAAAAGAACCCATAAATTACATAGTTACCGAACATATATGTAAAAACATAGAATAAAAATATTGTTTCCTCTAATTAAAATCCTAGTTTTATTTATCACATAATTCATTTTTAGTTTTGATGAAACTTAAAATTATTCCCCATAGGAATTTTCAGAGATATGAGTTTCATTTTTTGCCTATTCTTAGCAGTTTAGAAATTTTATAGATAGTATGTTCTGAAAAAATAGAAAATTTTAATCACGTTGAGGCTTTGATATTATAATCGCGTAAATCAGACGTCCACCATAAAAAATAGACTTCCTTCCAATAAAAGTTTTTAATTAAAAACTAAATGAAAGGTTAATTAGTCAGTAAATTTATTGATACTTGAAATAACGGTAATCAATTACTGTCACGCGTGTGCTTAATTTTATTTTGTACGCACACATGATATTTGCATATCCAATTAGGAATAAAGGGCAATAAAATTCCCAAAATTAACCATGTTTATTTATGAAAGGCGTAATTGATTTTTCTGATTCAGAAAACGAAGTTTCGTTCAGAATTAAGAAATATTTGAAGAAGAAGAAGAAGAAGGTATATATCGGCTTTGTACAGAGTAATCTACATATTAGCAACTCCCCTCTTATAGCATAGGAAAGGAAGCGAAAGGGGGGATGCGGAAAGGTAGAGCAAGGTAGCCAAGAGGTAAGTAGGACCCCCGGGCTATTGTTTAAGGATCCTACCCGGCAATTCGCCTTATAGTGATGCAGGGAAAACCCTAGGAAAACCTGCATCAGGTAGGTCGGACATTTGGTACTTGTCCCACACCCTTCCGATGGCGAGAGAGCCACACCCAACTCCACTGAACGGGAGTAGACAACCACCTCAAGTAAACTACGGTACTTTAATATTTCACTATAAGTACGATGGACATTATTCTTCCATGAGTAATTACATCTGTGATTTACAGTTATGTATCGTAATTAACTACGTAGAATTATGGATAATTTTTTGTCTGTTGTTGTCATTTCTATGCTCTTCATATTTACTTCGACTTAACCAAGACTAATTAATATTTATTTTTACCCATTTATGTGACCGTAACTATCTTTTGACACTATAGTAAAGAGTTCTTATTGGAACTATTTAACCGGTTAAAATAAAAATAATTACCAATAAATTGAAATTATTTCTACGGGTCTGTATATAGACAATATTGAAATAAATTATTGGTTTCCATCAATTAACTTTTATGAGTCTCTAGTTCATCCTAATGGATTCGCTCATCATTTTTGTCTCAATTATTACTAATAGTTTTCTCATACCAGGAATAATACGCCATTTTTAAATGTCTAGTATTTTATACATTTCTTATTTTGTTAGGAAGAAATATTTTTAAAAAACGAAACATATATACAGGTACAATAATGTCGTTGGACTATTTCTAAAGACACAATACAATAAATACAATATCTTGATATTCTTTATATTTGCCATAACTACAGTAACGGAATATGAGATTTCGAGAGTTATTCTAAAAGCAAGGTCCAAATTTTTATAAAACATAAAATAAACCATTAGAGATTTTTTCAGCTCACGTGAAAAACGCACGTCTCGTCCCCTGTGACAATCTTCTCTAAAAATTGATCAGCATCCTTATGATATCGGCTTGAAAGATCATTTCACTTGATGTTCCTCAGTAAGCAGCCTGGAAATCCATCGAGCGCACAATTTGTGAAATTGCAAATTTTCAGAGACAGATGAAAAGAATGGCTTGTGCTCTTGAGATTATGCCAGAGAAGACGAGGTGAAAGAAACAGTTGAAGACTGGTTATCCTCACAGGAGGCAGACGTCTATGACTTAGACATACAAAATCTTGTAGAACTTTTTGACAAATGTTTAAACCAATGTGGAAACTATGTATACAAATAGATAAACAATTAAAGAATTAAATAAAAAAAATTGAAAAAATCTGTGAAGGTTTTTATTTGATAAGTAATCGGACCTTGCTTTCCAAATAACTCTCGTATATTTCAATTTTCATTTCCCATAAAAAATGCATTATATATATTGTAATACCAATTAAAAAGGCCATTTTGTTTTAATTAAATTGAATTGTTATCGCGAAAAGACATAAAAAAAATGTAAGGTCGAGCCATTGTTAGCGAACGCACACCGAAAGTTCCAGCCCAAACGCCAGTCTGCGGCGAGAAGCGAGATAGATCAGTTCGGGTAACTGAAAACGTAAAATGTGGATGCTGTTTTAAAAAGTATGAATAGCGAGGTCCAAGAAGTACAACTGCAAGATCTATTAGTTTACATAAAACGCGAGTAAACAGTTTTAACGGAGAGACTCAACTAATAATCGCAAATTTGGAAGCAAATGGTTTTGCTTCACACAGACTGAACTAAATTTCGCATAGAGGCATCAAGGAGAATTAGGTCCGTGGGCGGCTGATCCAAAGTTCCAGGTGACAGAGAACGAGAAGTTCGACCGAGTGTATTAAAATTTAATTGTGTAGAATAAGTGAATGGCCTTTTTAGTGAGTGTTGTCCTCAAGCTCCAAGAATCAGATCTGCTACCAGAAATACATTCGTGAGTACAAAAAAATTATTTTAAAATCTGTAAACGAGGATTAAAGGTAGAAGTCAGATTTCGTTCGTTTTTCTTTCTATTTAGTTTCTTTCATTTCGTTTATTTTCATATTGTATTAAGTTAGCATCAATGAGTTTGAATTGTTAATGTTAGTTTATTAAATTGGATTGTTCTGAATATCAAACCCAGTAACGACCCTGACATAAAGAGAATTTCGACGTATTTGATTGTAAAATATAAAGTTGTATATTTACTAGAATGCCACGAATTGCAAAATTGAAATAAAATATTTGTTTGTTAACTTGATGAAATTCGGCGTATAAAATAGGGATTACCATTTGTACTTTTAAAGAATAAATTTTTAAATCTTAATAATTTTGTTAATTAATTCTTTTAATTAAGACCAACCTTTTAATTATTACATAAATTGGCTTCCACAACGTGGGGCTAATTTAATTCATTAACTCCTCTATTAATTATTACAATATATATATATATATATATATATATATATATATATATAATTAAAAAAACATATAAATATTTCCCTTAGTTATTTGTGGCGTTAAAGATGAAGGTCATGCTAATAACTCTGTATCAGCATGCAGATAAAATACCGAAGTTGACCCTTAATGCATACGCAGGAATCTAAGCAAAGAAGTAGCAGGTCCGGAGGAGTTTATATTTTACGTGGTAACGTGATGCATATTTCGTGAAGCTTGCGGTGTCTAGAGACGATATATATCAAGCAAGGCCATGAATAATTTACTAAAGTAAATGGTAGATGCTGTCCGTCGCCAAGGCCTCACATTCCCTGGATAATATTTATCATGGTATAAAACGAACTTAAATCACACAATTGCTCTAGTTTTCATAGTCTTGCGCTACCACGGGAAATAGTTTTTTATTTCGCAAATTATATTCCCTTTTGCGATTATCCTTAGCAATGGACATGTAATTTACATAGTTTCTTTGCCGTTTCAAGCTACGTCACGGCACTGACAGCTGAAACTTCCCCGCATCTCTGTTATTTCTTTATGGAATTTAATAACATCGAACCTTTCTTAATGAACCGAATCTAAAAAGTTTTTATCATTCAAAACTGTTCATAATAATTTCTTTAAATATTATTCCGTGTTGAATTAATTCAGTCGAACGTTTCCATTTGCCGGAATTTACGGTGATTACAAATAAAAAAAATCTATACTAATTTGAGAGTTTCAAACTTCATTACATTTTTTTAATTCTCCTAATGAATTTGGATCATTCATAGTAATTTTCAGCCGCTACTAATTTATTACACCGCAGAGAAGAAGTAATGACATCAAACAAGGAAATTTGAGTTAAGAAATTTCAAATGAAGTAGACGTGATATTTAAGATTTAACGCTATAATTCTCTTGCTTTGTAGAATGAAATAAGGGATAGTTCACACGGAAAAAGGAAATGCTTAGTCTAACTACGCCAAACTCAAACCACTGGCAGTAGACTGGCATAACCGAAGTAGCAGATATATATATATATATAGAAAATACATCAATCGGGTTTGTGAATGCCTTGGCACGGGAAACGTGTGTTTGAACGCAACACTTGAAGTAAAAATAAAATAAGATTTAATACATTGAAATAAGACCTAAGAGTGTCGGAGAATGACTCTCCCGATTTTTTTAGAGCTTTCCAAAGAAGGCATAGACCTTTCATATATCAAATATTCTGAAAAAGGAGGAAAATAAAATTCCTTCAAATTCATTCTCCCATTATTCTGCTCTCATCAGTCTCAAAACTTCTGGAAAAATTATTGCTTTAAAGAATTGATCCCGACTTCACAGCTAATGACTGGAATCCACATCATCAGTTTGTCTTTCGACGGAGTCATTCTACAACTCAACAGTGCCACCGAGTAACAAATTACATTAATAGAGCCTTCGAAATTAAATAATATTGTCCAGCAATATTCTTAGACATAAGTCAGGCATTTGATAAGGTATGACATCTGGGTTTACTATATAAAATTAAAAAAAAACTTGCCTATGTTCTATAAATTGTTGGAATCATTCTTAACAAACCGAAAATTCCGTACAAGAGTGAAACAAGACGTCTCATCTATACATTCACTTAATGCAGGAGTTCCCCAGGGCAGTGTCTTAGGCCCCCTGTTGTATTTGTTGTTCACCTCTGATCTCCCAACGGTCGAAAATATTGTCCTAGGAACGTTTGCAAATAATACTGTAATCCTAACCTCACATTCGGATATAAACCAGGCTTCATCACTCATTCAAAAATATATGAACATCCTTCAAGTATGGCTTCAGAAATGGAGAAGAAAAATAAATGAAAAAAGTCGTCTCATGTGACGTTTACATTATGTAAAAAACACTGCCCACCGATCTTTATAAACAACACAGAGATACCTAAATCACCCTCTGTCAAATACTTGGGTTTACATCTCGACAGCAAACTCATTTGGAAAATCCATATAACCAAGAAAAGAAAACAAATGGATATTAAACAAAAAGAAATGTACTGGTTACTATGACGCAAGTCACACCTCTCCTTAGAAAAAAAAACTACTACTATATAAAACCATAATTATACCAATACGGACCTACGGGATAGAATTGTGGGGATGTGCCAGTAAGTCAAATACTGCTATAATCCAAAGATGCCAGTCTAAAATATTAAGAGTCATCGTTAACGCCCCCTGGGTACATAACAAATAAACAAATACACAATGACTTAAAAATACCAACTGTCATGGAAACTGCCGGTCAAAAGAGTGTTAGTCACCACGTAAAGCTTAAATCACATTAAAATCCATTATTACAACCACTATTAGAAAATGATGAAACAAGAAGACTGAAAAGAAAATGGCCAGCACATCTCTAGACAAGATTTAGAAGTTTTCTTCGCTGGAGGGAATCTTATCATGCCATAATGTATGATATGTAAATAACATGTCAAAGCTACCACATTAGCTTATAGATTAAAATTTATCTGATTGCTGATAAATATAATATTAAAAAACAAAATTCATTCTCTTCCACTTTCACTATCAACCACTTTAAAAAACCTGAAATTTTTAAGCGGAAATCTCTGTAGTGGGAATTTTTTTCCAATAACAGACAAGTAGTTATTATAAACATGAGACACGAAAATATTGCGGTGATAATTAATTTTTTCAAAAAATTCTAGGATAACTGAATAATCATGCATGTTTATAAAATATTTAGCTGTACAGAAATACTTGAAAGGGATTAAATGATAATAATTGCATATTTTAGATTCAGGTTTGAATTTTTTCGCCAAACGTGGGAAAAAATGAAGTATAACGTCTTTTCTGTATAACAAGCCATGCAATATTAAATTGTTTATAAGTTATATGGATCGTGTAGTGTTGGAATTTTCATATTGAAATAAATTTATATAAATATGGCACAGAATCCTTCAGACTTTGTCGATAAAAATTTAAAAACCTCCTTTCATATTTATGATCAATTTAGAAAATTAGTAATTAACCTTGTGTATGTATTATGAAACTAAAAAACTGTCGAGGTAGAAAAGATAAATGTTTTCAGAATTTCAGAAAAAGTGATTTGAACAGTCGGCCAGCTGCCTCCTAAAATGGTCAAGGCACAGAGACGGGAATGCTGCAACCACACATAAAACTCGTCTTCCGCCATCGGAAGGGCGTTGGACAAGTACCAAATGCCCGATCTACCTCATGCAGGTTTTCTAGGGCCTGTCCTGCATCAGTTTTAGGGAAATTCCGGATAGGATACTTAAACAATAGCCCGTGGGCGTAGTTAACCCTTGTCTACCTTCCACAACCCTCCCGCAACCCAACTTTCACATCCCATCCTATGCAATTAAAGGTAAGTTGCCACCACGTGGATTACCCTCATGTAGCCTGCTACTCTAAAAAAGCATATCAGTTACATTATCGTGCAATTGTTAAATATGTTTAGTTATGTTGACTAAACTGTCCACATAAAATCTCAAACATTACTGTAGAGAACAAGGCAACAGAAGCGTGTAAAATAATTCGTGTCGCATCCGAGAGTGAACGTAATAGTCAATTGGTCTCCGTGGATCATAAAATATATCTACACTGTTTACTGAACAGCTAATATAATATTTGTTTGAAGTTGTCTCAGAGAAACAAAGAAATCAACTTTCTAATGGGAACGGATTTCTCGAGTAAGAAGACACGAAGAAACCACTCAAGAGAATTAGCACTCACGACAGTTAGTTGAAAAGGTCAACTCTGTCCAAGTAACTTAGGAACTAAAGGATTAAAAAATACCTACATGCTATCCTTCACGACAAGACGGAAGTAATATTTGAGAAAAGAACAATTACCAAATATTTGAACATTTCTTTGGCAGTTTCCAGTTTCTCCGTTTGATAAATATCTTTTCTCGTGCGTGACGACGATATTTTTATAAATTTGGTTTCCTTATTTTTTGTAATCCTGCTCTTATTAACATATAAAACTTATATTTCCAACAAACTAATTATTTGAAGAATCAACGCCAAATTAATATTACAGAATTTTTTTCAAAGCGATAATTAGTAAGTGGGTTGTTGGATATCACGGGATATTTTATTCAAGTATGGAAAATCGTAACTGAGTCAAACTTGCAGTATCGATAATAAAAACAATTGTTACTGCCAATGTTTCGTCAAAACCTGGCAGTGATTATAATCTTTATTAAAATTGAAAATGTTCGAACTGAGTACGGACTTAACTGATAATATATTCTGCAGTTTGTACAATCTTAATTCTTGCTGTCGATAATCAATCACAAAGCGCGATTTTCTGGGTTTGGAGATACATGATAAATTAAAATGTGACATTAATTAAACTTTTGGAAAAACTCAGCTCAATCTGGTATACGTCAAGAAAATTAGTGCTGGTGAGTGACGTTAATACCGCAAAAATAGTATACCATGTTTATTTTAATTCGTAAATATTTTACGTATTATCAAACTGGGGTCGGTCCAGTCACACGTTGAAAAATTCAAACTATAAAAGCGAGACGTGTGAATTCGCTTCTGCGGATTGAAACGAAAGTCTGTTCAGAAATCTAGATAATTTATGCTTATAGTTCTTATACACTAGTTTTTTAAAATTTGGTTTTGTATAACAATCGTACATCTTCTTCTAATAAATAAAGTAGACTGTGTGTTCCACATACAAATCTACACCCGTAGAACAAATATGACAAAATTTCGTACACGTGTTCCTTTTCGAACCGGAAACAAATACTGTGGGGGCAAAACACATCTATTACTCCCAGAGGCGGGATGGACGGGGGTGAAAATTTATTTATTTACGGCGAATAAATAATTTTCGGGGTCACTGACATTGATAGTAATGCTCCCGTGTATAATTTCAACACCTACGTATAGATGCGGAGCATCTTTTCAGGTGTTGGTTGATGGACTTTAGATAACAATTACGCAAAAACAACCAAAAATGGAGTCAAATCCGGGGTTATGGATGTCGCTGAGTTTAATAATGTCAACGCGGGCAACGCCGGGCGCACATCTAGTTTGTAATAAACGACACAAATCATAATCACGACACGAGACTTCAGTCCCAACTACGAATAGAAACTTATTGTCTTAGACTCTTCATATTTGCTTCTTCTTATTTAATATTCATGTATAAACAACAATAATAATCTCCCATGTGGTATCAAAAATTCAGTATTTTTATAATTCACTGTAAATACTTGCTAACGAATGGATCTTTCAGTAAATTCTTGAAAACACTAATAGCTTCCTGAAATTCCGCAATTGTTGGGTAAATATGTATAATCCTCTGTATTTATACTTTTATCCTGTCATTCCCTTTTCTTCTATGTGAATTGACGCAAAAACCTGGGTTGAGGATCTCGCTGCTGCATGAAGGCCATAACATCAGTATAGCGTTAATATATAAAGTGTTTATACCGAAATCGTTGTTAATATTTATGCATGACTACAGTAACCTGTCATTTGATATTACGATTGCAGTTTTATAAATTTATCAGAACATGGAATGTAATCAAAAGTAAATTTTTATGTATTTTGTGTGTTTGCATGTCATTGACGTACCGTAGGTCCGCTTTCAAAGACTAATGAAGGAAAAAAATGAATATAAATTTGCTCCACTTTAAAATTTCCCGTAATAATTTCGTATCTGCAATAACATAGTTTTTCAAAATCAAATTCACGGCACCTCCACCCCCAGCGATAAGCGTGCTCCACTCTCATGCCGAAAGGGGTTGAAATTAAAAACAAAATCGGTACAAATACTATCAATGTCATTGACCCCAACAAATATTTATTTCACACAAATTAGGCCGTTTAAAATGTTTGAAAATGTACATCCCCACCAACCCCTCCTTCGGGGAGATAAACGGTTAGTTGAATGTTATAATTGTCATAATGTCGATTGTTTTTTCGTAATTATTATGTAATGCCACTCCACCCCCACCCTTAAGGGGAGCTCCCCTCCCAATCCCGAAAGGTTTGCCATTCAGAGCGTTGGTATGGCGGCAGTAAGAGTCCTCGTTAAAAATATCGTTGAAACCAAAGGGGTATATTAAACAACCTGCCATACCCAGGAAATTTTGCTCAGGCGCTTCGCTTGACATTACAGGTATTATAACTCTAGTGGACATGGAAATAAGTTTCTATGCTTATACTAAATTCTGTTAATTATCCGAGTCTTCAAATCTTCATTTCGTCTTCCCTTTCACAATAATATTTGTAGTATACGACAAGAATAAGTTACCCATCGCCGTTTATCTGTTTTTGTATTTGTGAATCAATGAAACTCATAAACAGAACTATGTGGTATTTTATCGAACTTATAAGTATTACACAACTATTTTGCAAATTTTTAAAAAGACTTTAGTAATTAATAGTGTCAAAGATGTGACATAAAAATATTTTTATTAAAAGAAGAAGCTAAATAGTTAAATTTTATATTTGAAAAAGAATTCCAGTTTCCCCAGGCCTACATTCTAAAAATATCCCCTTCTTTTGTAAGTAAGAACTGAGCCACCTTTCAATTTACTCAGCGTTCCCTTTGCCCCACAGCAGCCAATTATAGGGATATTACTTTCCCCACAGAAAGATCTGTAATCACTTACAAATAAATGGTCGTTTCCACAACGACGAAATGAAGCTAGCCTTTTATGCGTCTGTCAGATGGTATTTCTTCTTTCAGACCGAACGGTCTCTTGCATCCTTCAGCATACATACTACATTATGATGAGGAGATAATAATGAGATTAATCTGACTATCGGTTATTATGTATTAAATAAATACATAATTGTCGATTATTTGTCGCTGTACTTATATATTATGTAATTATTTTGATACTTTTTTAAAAAATCTTTGTTTTCATGTATTTTGCTAGAATTTTTGGAATATTTACTAATTTGTGCATAACTATTTTTCATAAATTAATTATTAATCTAATATCGGAGTTTCTTTCAAATATTGGATGTCCAATTATTGAGTCTAATTCTAAAATTAATTATATAATTTTGCAATTAAATGGAAAATTATAAATTATCGACTTACGAATATTTTTACAAAGTTTATGTCAGACTTGCAAATATTAAAAAGCCACATTAAAAATTCATACCAAAATAAGTATTCTTAAAATAACATTGTAAATTGAACGCTATTTCAGAAACCTGAGTGATAAATTTGCAATTTTGAAATTTAATTTAAATAAAAAACATTTTTAAATTATGGTTTCAGTTGTAACAGTGTTAAATTAAATTAATTGTTATTTAATATTTGATTCTAATGGAGAAAGAAAAATTTACATTTTAATATAATATATTAATTTAATTTTTTATATTAGATAGATTCTATTCTAAATAAGAACATGACAATGTAATAGAAATAATTGAATTGTACAATAGAGTATACCAAAACACAAGAATAAATACTCGGTCACTGTAAAAAAAATATAATTATGTATTATAATTTACCTTACTGAGCTGTCTATATGATGATACAGATGATAACATAAAGGTTATCGGAACGCTTGGTGAGAAATCAATTAATGGCTACATACTTGGACGAACTTTCGTCAAAATGTTTCTTAATCTACGTAGATAATGATAATTATACCACTAAAACTGAATAAAACTGTTATATCAGAAGATAAAGGGTGAAAAATTGCTTTGAACAATTGACGGTGTTACCGATTCTTTATCATTAAAAAAAACATTTTTGTAAGAAATTTTTAATTCTTTTGCTTTAAGTATCATTTCAAAAACTTATATAATGAAATAAATGTTATCGTGAATAAATATTTTTATAGAAATTAGGCTTAGAGTTTACGTAAAAATAAATAAACTGAGAAGGTCCATGAAAGTGAATATGGATAGAACATATAGAAATAAAATATTGCTATATAATTAATACTTACCATTAATTTCGATTTCGAAGGAGTTGATATTTCTGAAAATATTAGAAAGATAAGTTTCAATAAGAATCAATTTACTGTAAAAACATATCACTATTAAATGGAGTTAATACAAAAATAAACTGTATACCATTGATTAGAAAGATGATACTCAAAAGGTAACCACATATCATTATAATTATGGAGAGATGTGACTATAAATAATTTTGAAGAAATTAAAATTTTGCTAATAGGGTTCCCTTAATCACACCACGGAGCAATGAGGAAATTTTACCACAGGAATGAGGCTCTAAATTCATGGGTGTGTCGCTTTCTTCTGATTACTCTTGGAATTGAAACGATAAATTCTTTCCTGGAAACGTTTTTAACATTTTGTGCTAAGACTATGGTTTCTGGTTAAGCATTTACCGTAATTCCATTTAAAATCGACAGCTAGAGTTTGTTGTTCAGAGAAGTAAGCTTAACATTTGTTTTAGAAGCACATGCTTCCTTACATTTATACAAAGATGGTAGAGTGAAATGAAAAATAACTAAGAAAGCCTTAACACAATTTACAATTATTAATAAAATATATAGTATTTAATTTGAGGTAACGCTACTCCGAAAGATGAATATATAATATACTTATGTCAGCATCAAGTTTCAATAAATTAAAAGAAATAAAGTGATCAAATTTACCGATTCAAGTACCTAAAACTTATTTTATTGGAGACACTGTTTTAAATCAATAGATGAGGAATTGTCTTATTTTTACATAAAATAATAAAATCAAGAGTTTATTTGAATCGTTACATCAATTCGTTATTCGTTATACCTTTCAAATGAACGTAGACTCTCCCGCAATACATATAAAAATTTCGGAAACTAATAAAATCCCTGAAAGTGTAAACTTCCGAATAAAAAGTATATTAAAATTTATCTTCATTATATGGTTTACATTATTATATAGAACATACAAATAAAAGTCACCTCAAAACATATGAATTAATAATTATAATAATCAAACTTATTTTTAAATTAGATTATTAAATAAATTTTATTTTATGGTTTATAATTGTCTGTTTACTTTTCCAATTTATAAGTCATTACATAATTTTACTATAATAATTAGTCTGCCCTGACTTGAAAGATTGTTCGATATGAGATCAATAGTAAGTTTAAGAAACAAAGCAATTTATTCTCCAAATCATAAATATAGCAGTAATTCCAGAATTGACGTATTAGGAACCTAATATTACATGGTGATACATTATTTTTTCTCCAATATTCGTTCTGTCCTCTGAATTATCAATTTAACTCGCGTACTTACTCATCCAATTCCTTAAGACTTGTTTCATGACTTCATGCTTGGCTGCTGTTGGTACCAGTGCATAGTAGGATCGTTATCTAGTAGTACCTGGCCTTCCGCCTATTGATCTGGTCTACGTTCTCAGTGCATACCGATCCCTAACTATATACACCATAGTAATTAAAAGATTAAGACATTCAACATGGTTTTATTCTCAATAAAACAGTAGATACTGCGGATTGAAAAGTTTGAATTCTGGCACCACTGGGGAACAGTCGCTGTGTTCCCGCGTATAAATTTTTAAAAAATTATATATATATATATATATATATATATATATTATAAAATATTATTTATTAAATATTATATATGAGGAAGTTACAAAACTTTTTTATTGCTACAATACGTATACATTGAACGAAGTAATAAAAGAATGAGATAGAGGCGGTTGGTAAAAATGTATATATATATTAATGGTATTTTCTCTTTTCTTTTGTCCAACTACATGTTTCTTTTCTGCTACAATATTTTATATTATTTACCATCAAATGGTATTTTCTCATAATTTACACAAACGTTGAAAGAATTTTCAAATTAATATAATTATTTTTACCTTTTACTATCCAATTAAACTCTCTCTCTTAAGCTGAACCCTCGTTAAATTTATTTATCCTCCTATATAAGAACATTTTCAAAGAATTTGGGGATGCCTTCACATCTCTCTGTTTTTTCGAACTAAGGTTCCCACATGCCGAGGCACCTCGGCCTGTTTTGAGAGGTGTATGTTCCGGGGTCGCAGACCGTGGGCATACGGTAAGAGCTGTCCGCTATTCCTATTGGAGTAGTCGGCCAGCTGCCTGCTAAACTGGTCACGACACGGCGAGGGGAAAGCTTCGACCCCACAGCTAACCCATCTCCCGTCATTGGAAGGGCGTGGGACAAGTACCAAATGCCCGACCTACCTGATGCAGGTTTTTCTAGGGGTTTCCCTGCATCACTTTTAGGCGAATTGCCGGGTAGGATCCTTAAACCATAGCCCAGGGGCTTAGTTAACCCTTGGCTGCCTTCCTCTATCCTTCCGCATCCCTCCTTTCAAATCCCTTCCTATGCTATAAATAGGGAATTGCTACCATGTGGATTACCCTCAAGTAGTCTGTTGCCCTAAAAAATTATAACTAAATGAAATTAATATGTAAATTGAATAATAATTTCGTCCGCAACCTGTGGGCAATCAGCACATTAGAAATATTTGTCACCTTAATTTTTTTTTATAATTGTAACATCAATACACATGAAGTGGTCCCCGTCAGGGACGAAACGTCGTGCTTTAAAAGTTGAATATTAAAATACTTTACTTTCTAGAAGTCTGCTATTTTTATTATTTAACAATTAAATATCAGAATATATATTTATAAACATTTAACGTTAGATATATTAACAAAAATACCAAGTTAATCTATGTAACTTATTTAAATTTAATATTTAGTTTATTGTCACATCAACCGACGTGGTTATTAATGACCACGATTCACTTTACAAATTACTACTACATTTTTTTTACATTGTGGTTTAATTAGTTACAGGATGTTGGCTGCGTCTTACGTACAATATGGTTTACAGTAATATGTAACTTTTATTGTTTAAAAATTAATATTCTGACTGGTGACCAAGTTCCACTATTTATGTATAAATATATATTTTTAATAAAATATTTGTGAGTATGTAATTGATAGCATCCGTCTTGTGATCTTAAATGGGGCTCTATGTTTAGTTCCAATCTTGTAACTCCAGGTTCTGTGTCATTGCACATTTGGCAACTCCGCTTTTGTGCATGAAGTAGACGAAATAATGACTTGTGATAGGAATGTCATATCGAAAACTAAATTCATTAACCCTATTTTAAATCTATTGTTATCTTTCAAATTTATATTTCATATATCCCGTTGATTCCAAGAGCAGATTGTAGACATGAAACACTGCCGATACATATAGGAATTGTATTATAGAAATACTGTTCCTCATTTGGTATTTTATCGTGTGCTTCGAAGCACTTAGGGTCGAAGTAATTATAGACGAAGTGCCTCTGTTTTATAGGACCTGTCTCTGATAATTTATGTGGAAAGTGCGATAAAGCAGGACTTGAGGAGAAATTTAAATTTATGTCGCTATTAAGTGTACTAATTTAAGATTTAGCTCTATTTCACACGAAGATTTATATTATGCTTTTCGAAAGGTCAACTGTTGTTCTGTTACTATAACTTTTTAGAATCAATGTACACCTCCTGAAACAGGAATATCAAATAAAACAAATAAAAAGTAGTAGCTGACATTGTGACATATCAATAACTGTCTTTAAAAGAAAAGTGCATCTTTACAGAACACTCAGACTAGCATTCCTGGAAGATAGGATAAAGTATAAGACGGAACAGAATATTCTTCTTTTCGAACGGTAAGGACTGTTCGTCTTCAAAATGAAATAAAAATAAGTTTTAGAGGTAATCACACGAGTTCCAACAATTCTAAACTAATGGTCTTCAATCGAACTCTAAGGAAAAAAATTGAATTTAGTAAGTATATTTTTATAGTATAGTTCGGTTCATATGTTTATGGTCTTTTCCCTAAAAGCGACAATTTTGTAGCTCGAAAAATTTTTGTTTTAGAGTAAAAGGCTACATGAGGGTAATCCACGTGGTGACAACGGTGTCGTATTATGAGCGGCCGTGCCTTGAGCGGACAACAGTCCCTTCCTCAATCCTGACCGCTGAGGGAGCAGGTATAAAGATTTCCGAAGAGCAACTTTATCAGTCTTTGTTTTAACATTAAGTGAATGCAATATACGTTTAATGTATAACATTTCTGAAACTTATCTGGATTTATAATTTCTATCTCTATCTATAATAATATGGAAAGTTTTCCAATTGGTAGTGAATCGTTTAATAAATATTCTTAGAAATGATCAATTAATATACAAATATTTTAACAGTTGTATTTATCTGGCATCATTAAATGAATGAAAACATCAACCTGTTTAGTTATAAATTTATTATTAATTTAAATTTTTAAACATTATAATAGAAAAAAAACATTCTCAAAGTTTCATTCGTAATTTATTACGACCCCTTCAGGTGTTGTAAAGTCAATTAAATTATATAATTTCAAAATCCGTGTTTCTAAAAATTCCAACAAACAAGATTTTACATGATATTTAAAATATAATTAATTAAAAATTTATTGAACATTACTTATAATTAATTACATGAACTGTAGTGGACATAAATTTCATAGATGCGATTTACCCTTTAATAGCATAGGAAGGAATTTTTAAGGGGGTATGCGGCAGGGTAGAGGAAGGGAGCCAAGTATTTACTATGGCCCTTAGGCTATAGGATCCTACCAGGCAATTCGCTTAAAATTGATGCAGGACAAACCCTAGAAAAACCTGCATCAGGTAGGTCGGAAGTAGGTTCTTGTCCCACGCCCTTCCGATAGAGAGAGAGGGGTTTAGTGTTGGGTCGCAACATTTTCATCTCCATGCCTCGACCAGTTTAGGAGGCAAATGGCCGACTATTCCAATGAGAATATCTTACCATATGCTCAAGGTCTTCGAACCGGGATCATACACTTCTCAAAACAGACCAAAATTCCTCGGCTAGTGGGAATAGTTTAAAAAATGGGAGAGAGGAGAAGCATTCCCAAAGGTAGCTTTTTTTATTTTTAATTTAATTTTTTATTTTAGGTGTAGACAGGTTATGTATAGGGTAATCCTAATACACATAGTGGCAACTCCCCTCTTATAGCATAGGAAAGGGATTTGAAAGGGGGGATGCGGAAGGGTAGAGAAAGATAGCCAAGGATTAACTAGGGTCCCCGGGCTATGTTTTAAGGATCCTACCCGGCAATTCGCCTAAAAAGGATGCAGGGAAACCCTAGAAAAACCTGCATCAGTTAGGTCGGGCATTGGATACTTGTCCCACTCCCTTCCGATGGCGGGAGAGGGGTTAGCTGTGGGGTCGCAACTATGCCCTCGCCGTGCCTTGACCGGTTAAGGAGGTAGCTGGCCGACTATTCCAACCTTAGTTAAAAAAAAACAGAGATGTGAAGGCATCCCCAAAGGTAGCCTCCTCCAGAGATTCCTTTATTATAATCAACTGAGGGTACCGAGGATTATATTTACCAATATTTCAACTCCATTGGTAACAAATGTAGAAATAAAAATAAATTAGTTTACATATTTAATAATATACCTTCTCTTGTTTTCATGTACTCAAATACTTTCAGATAATGAAATATATAAAACTAATTCGTTTAATTTGCAATTTATAATAAGAAATACATATTTAATTAATTTAATTAATTCGTAGAACAATTTTGAAATTTGTTTATTCTGGCTCAGACCAGAAAGCTTTGTGGTCACAAAAACATGTTAAGGCAAGTAGAAGGAAAAATCTTGTTAATTTCAAATAAAATCATTTACTTCAGACACTACAATAACAAGATTGATTAATATGCATATAAAAATGTATTAATATGAAAAAATGAAGATCGCGCATGGTCAAACGTCCACTGCTAGAAACAAATTGTAATATAGAATCATGGTTTTTAAATAAAAAAATATGAGTTTAATAAAATTTTTATTAACATTTAAACGTATATGAAACACTGCATGCTATATCAAACGATTTGAAGGATAGTTAGATATAAATATCAGAGCGTTTGTGAAATAAATTGTATCTAAACAACAAACTTTACTCTCGTCACTAATTCACTAGTATTACAGGTGACTTACTTCCCGACGACATCTAATTAGACCTGTTGTCTGGTCGATATTTGCGTCGAATAAATATTTTTCAGGGTCATAATATTCATAATGTTTCTCAAGATGTTCTCTGCGTATAATTTCAACCCATTTCGGCCTTGAAAGGGGAGCACGCTTAGAGGTGGGGGTGGAAGGTCGGCACATAAAAAAACGAAAAAGCAACCTATATTTGAATCTATTCGGAAGTTATAGATATATGACAATCCGGGCAACGCCGACACCCAGCTAGTATGAAAATATAATAGGGAAACTAGGTACAAAGATTGCAAACATAGCACACCATCTCCCGTTTTATTTTTTAGCTCTGGTGATGACAACGACGGAGTCATTTGAGTTTCATTTCTTTGCATTTTCTTTAGCCAACATGCTCATACAATATTTTAGTAACGCTGAGTCGTCACATGGAGGAAGTAGGATTTTCTATTTGGGTTGTGCCCCTCCGTTACTCACAGCTAACTGCTCGCTTGGGTCCGACGAACGCAACGGCAAAAGGTCTCGCGTGTGCAGCACAAACAAACGGTCAGCCATGGGTCACTGGGGGATGCTTCTCGATGACAGCCTTGTAAATTTACGCTATGAAAGTACTTTTATGAAAGGTGGAATGCTCTTATGTCTTTCCAACAGTTCAAAATATCAACTAACGTATTCAAATGGGCCAATAAAATGAGAAGTTTTCCAACTAAAAAATTGTCATGGAAATTCCCCAAAAAATAATGTCGGTGGATGATAAATAATGTTATAATTGAATTTAATGCTTTTACACTGCTTTAAAGAAAGTATATCAGATCAAGGCATACGTAAATCAAGAAGAGACTAAAAATACTTTGGACGTAATTAAGTATTATTAAAATGTAATTAATTTAAAAAAATTAATAATTGATGAAAGACTTTACCACGATTAAAGCCGATATTGAGTCGCTTGAAATATGCAAGGTCTAAATTGTTTATTTTGTATATTTTACCTCACACGCCTGGTTCTGAATACTAAATTCATCTCAAATGAACGGTTCAGTAACGAATAACACAGATTTAATATTTTTTTTAAAGTAACAGGCTACATGAGGGTAATCCAGGTGGTGGTAACTCACCTTCAATAGAATAGGAAAGGATTTGAAAAGAAGGGTAGAGGAAGGTATCCGAGGGTTATACAGGATCCTACCCGGAATTTTCCTAAACGTGATTCAGGACAAACCCTAGAAAACCTTCATCAGGTAGGTCGGGCAATAGGTACTTGTCCCACGCCCTTCCGATGGCAGTAGACAGGTTTTCTGTGGGGACGCAGCATTCCCTTCTTCGAACCTCGACCAGTTTAGAAGGCAGCTGGCCGACTATTTCAATGGGAATAGCGGACAATTCTTGCCGCATGCCCAATGTCTGCGACCCCGGAACATACACCTCTCAAAACAGGCCGAGGTGCCTAGGCTTGGTGGAAACTTAATTAGAAAGCAGAGAGTGAAGAAGGAATCCCCAAATGTATCCCTTCTATTAAAAGGTTCTGCCTGTGAGAGCAGGCTACCTTCCAATACCCGTTTAAGGATTTGATTCATTAAATTTACAAACACTGGGTTTATTTAAGTACCTACGAAAAACAGTCTGAAGAAGATAAACGCGTTGAAGGAACTGAAATTTTTTTTTTAGAATTTCAAACAACAATACATCATTTTTGAGCTTTGTTTAATGACCAATGGACATCCATACTGCAGACACTAAGACATTTCGTGGCTTTATATTTACGAAAATTACTTTATCCGGACAATGCATACATACATACGACAGACTTTACAGTTCTTGGGTGGCTTTTTCTGATATAACGGTGGTATCTCGTTCCCAGCGTTACAATCCCAGTTGAAAGATAAAAAGCAAATGTTGTACTCGGGGGATGGTGAACTTCGCTTGCAGAAATCAGGGAAGGATATCTCTCGGTCGGAGATTGGTGTTTCCACAGCCACTGCACAGTTTATTTCTTTCACTCGCTGTTCCGTGAACTCCTCTTTCACACGAGTGTTCTGCTTCAACGACTGTTCGTGTCTCTTGTAGAATTCTGACTGCCCCTCCCTAATGCCCTGCTCCGACTATCCCTTCAACGGCCATATCCTCTCTAATTTTCGCTCAGACGGACTCTGAGTCGGATGAGTGCCCAGTTTTATATTCGCGTTCTGTCTGGTGACAGAAAGTTCTGGAATTCAATAAGAAAAAAACGACCGCAATTTCAGTTATTAAAATTTATGTGACAAATGCAACTCCAAAATTACCACCCGACACATAATCAATGAGTGTGAGTACACGCTACAAAAAAAGAAGAGACTATGGAATCCCAGACAGCTACAAGGAATGCCTAAACGAACCTCAATATATTAACCCAATCATGGACTATCTTAGGGACCTAAACGTGATTGATACTATCTAATTTAGCCCACTAGATTTTCCTATACAATCTGTATTATTAAAGAATGTAAACCATATTCTACCTAAGACGCAGCCAACATCCTGTAAATAATTAAACCACAATGTAAAAAAAAAAAAAAAGTAGTAGTAATTTTGTAATGTAAATCGTGGTCACTAATAACCATGTCGGTTGATGTGACAATAAACTAAATATTAAAAAAATATATATTATTGACGCTTTTTATTACGAACACACATCAAATATTCTAATCCTGAAATTAATTCTTCTGCGAACATGATTTTTTTCGTCGATGCCAACCCTGTCGTTTACACAAAGCTGGTTGATAATATTAAAACAGAGCTACACATTAAAATACACTTAATCTATAATCATCCGTTTCACTAATAATAATTTGAGATAAAAATTTTATTTTTTGAAACCTAGAGACCCTATGGAAGACAAATCTTACTATTATTGTTTATATACATTTTACTAAATTTCTTGTTTCAAAATGGTACATTTTGATCTCCTAATATTACGAATACCTTTTCATTGATTATTTCACACGATTTTCCCGTTTTAATTGGATAAACTAACCAAATAACAGACAAAATGAGCTGATAATATAAATACCACAGGCTGCTCTGAAATCATTGGGTGATTAAGAACACAATAGCCGTGAGTACGACAGAAACACACAATCACAACAAAATCACCAGACGAAAGGAACCAGGATTCCAGAAACTATTTGTGGTATTTATATCATCACCTCATTTTGTCTGTTATTTGGCGATTTTATGTAATTATTAATTTTTAACACAGACGTATAAATTTTAATTTTCGGATTTAAGTTTAAATCGTAGACGCTTCACGATTTTGCTCACATACGTATGCACAGAAGTTCTGACAAATCCACTTTGTCTTCTACGTGGTAATTGGCGTAGCTGAATTATTGGATTCACTACTGGAAGCTTCAAATTATAATTTCAAATTCATGCAAAACTTGTCCTAGAAAATTTAATATCTTGTTCACTCAAGAAAGGAAATCAAATAGTGAGATAAAATTATTCAAACACCGTACTTACATTATAAAGAAAACTAATAACAATTTTTATATTAATATTTGGGGATGTCAAGATTATTTCTTGAGAATAAATATGACAATTGATTAAGAAGAAAAGGGAATAGCATATTTTAGTATGTATGATCATCGTTGCGTTCCGTCAATAATAAATGGCTGGAATTTCAAGGACCAACGGCACATAAAAAATCATTCATATAATTTATTAGCAAATATGTGAAAGGATGTGTGTTTCCTTGATATTTTTAAACTCCTAAGTTACCTACCTTTCTTACTTGAAGATAGTGTCGCTCGATTAGCAGTTATTTTTTTTCTGAGCTGCAAAAATAATTTTTTATATACCTAAACGAATCGTATCCGTGTTGCATTTTTCACTTACAAATATTCAGCCCGTACTTCAGGTCTGTCCTGTCCTATTTTAACCTTCACTATAATTATATTTCCCGAATTATCGGTCCTCCATTGTGCTTCTCTAATCCAGTTAACTCCTACTACCGACGTATGTCCATATCTCGTAAATAAAATTCCGTCACTTTTAGTAACTTAGATCATCCATTCCGTTTCCTATCCACTGCAATTCCAGTTATTTTAATAGTTCCACTGCATCTGTAACGCTGTTTATTCGCTTAACAAAGTCATTACATAAAGTGTTGTTATATATTCTTCCCGAACACGGTTCTTATTGCATACTTCTTTACGTCATTTCTTTATTACCTACCAACGAAATATTTTTGCGTCCAAATCCTGGTTAGGTAGGAAAAAGAAACCTATATTCCAAAGATGAAATTCATTTTAAATTTGTAATTTTAAACAACGTCTTTAATATTATTTCCATCATTCGCGCTTGAACATTTAAAAATTAATGTAAAATAAATCCGAATTTCCATCAATTTGACTGAACTTTGGACAATTGCCTACGTCTTATAATACAGTAATAGAAATTTTCATGCAGCCAACCTTTTACCAACATGGCGAAACTGTCTCGGGCGCCATACTGTTGCACTACAATTAAAGACGGAATAAGAAAGATAGCCATTACAGACAAAAAGGTAATATAAATACCACACAACGTTTCAGGGATCCTTGTTCCTTTCGTCAGGTGCTACGAAGAGCCTAGAGAAACACAACTGTACGGGTCAGTTGACATCACTCAAAAGCGACGAAAACGTAACGAAAATGGGAGAGCCGAAGGGTTAGCGTAACAATAAGGGAGGAACGACAATTGGAAAACAGAAGTTTTAGTGTAATTATAAGGGATCATCGCAATTATTGAGTTTAATTGTGTCTGTTTGTACATTAATAGCTGTGATGTTTGATTTAATGTGAAGCATCTCTGAAATGAGCCTGGAATTGTACTTGTCTAAAATCTTAGAATTTTGCCAATCACTTGTGTTTAGAATTGATTATATGTTTGGACACTACAGATTGTGTATCAATAGGAAGTTTGATATTAGATATATGCTCTTTGATACGTGTATTAAGGGAACGTTTTGTTCGCCCGATGTAGCAGGGATTACAATTTTTTTTCTGTATCTTTCTTATTCATTATTTTCATTCAGACGTAAATTTTTTCACTACAATTAAAGTTAAAGATAATTCCTATGTCATATAGTATATAAATGCTTAAATTAGTCGGTAGAAGGATATAAATATTTTCCAGCATCTTATGATCCAAATAAAGCAGGTATAGTGATTAATTGTATTTAGGCCTTCATTAACCATTAAAATAACAGAGGATTGTCACGGATCAGTTATCCGTCCGTTAATACATATGTGCAGGAGATTTCGTCTGGTACACAGAGATATTCCGTAGATATTGTAATTTTATGTAAATTATTGGCCTAACTCATGTTGTAAAAATCTATAAAAATTTTCTGTCAATCTTCTGGCGCCCAATAATGTTACTATAGTGTAATCAGGAATTTTTTAGTTATGAAACATTTTTTTGTGTTATCGTGTCAGTGTATGCATAAGAATACGCCATCTGGCTGAGGTGTGTGACGTCAGTGAATCAGAACAGCTTACTGGGAGCCTGAACTATTACTTATATTATTAAATTGTACTAAATAATATTTTTGGATTGTAATTATATTGTTTAGAATGAAATATTCGTTATGCTGTGATGTGTCATTTAGTTTCGCAAGCTTTTATAGCTGCGACAGTTTCGTCCAACGTTAACCATTGATGAAATTTCCCAGGTGGCTGCTTTCATGGCAGCAAAAGTGCGGAGTAAAGATTGTTAGAGCCGAGGTAGTTTACGATTAGCCGCAGAGACAACAACAACCTTACTCGCATCTGTAGCTGCCAGCGGACATTAACACCCGCGTCCGTAAAAGAAGAATTCAACATTATGACCCGCTGCTGCGATTACTGCAACATCCTCCAGCTGTTTGCTACCAGAGATCTGCGACCTAAATCTCTGCAGCTGTTCAATTTAACGGAGGACGCGATTGAGTATCTACAGCAGAATAATATTACTGCTTTCGTGGCGCAGAAGGCCTTTGAAATATATTATCCAAGATACTGTTTTCAGCGAGGGTAATGGTAATGCTTATATCCAATGTATAATTAAGATTTCTGTATGATACTATAGAGGTCTTTGTTTCATTTAGGAATTGTTCAAGGCCACCCTATTTTACACGTATAATAAGGTCTATGAATCAAAAACGGTCTATGAAGCAAAACAAATAAATAAATAAAATGAAACATTTTAAGTAATTGAAACATATGTAGTCGTATATGCGTAAAAAAAGTAGCCGGGAGATGTAAATATTATATTAAACTTTATTTACTTTAACTGAAATTTTCTGTAATTTCTTAGATTCGTTCATTTCTGTAAATAAACACTACCGTCAACAGGTCTAAATATATAATAATAGGCATTATTAAACTAATTCGAATGCGAATTTTCCTTAATAATAGGAATGAAAAAACCGAGATGATAATAATTGTGGCTTCCATTATAACTCCTAACGTTATTAGTTTAATGTTTACTATAGGCAAATAAGGGAGCTTTTTACACATAAAACGAATATTAATAAGAAGTAAGTTAAATAATAAAATTCACGCAGAAAATTTTATAATATTCAAATTATAAAAACTACACTTACGTCCCTGATTCGGACCTCTTCAGGTAACAGTATAATAACGTTTTTCAAAAGAAAATTTCGATGGTGCAGATGGACAAAAACATCGGGTTTTATCTGTTTCCCCCCTATAGCATTTCTTAGAGCATATTCACCAGGATAAAGAATGGGGACATAGGGAAATGAAGACTTTTTCAGTCGTAATAATTTATTATATATATTATTTTCAACTTTCGACTTAATTACCCATCATAGTCTGTAAACATTCTCGAATGATTGATAAAAAATTAATAGGACCTAAAAATACTTTACTATGCAACAGAAAAAAAGTTCAACCTTTTTTCTTTAAAACGAACAAAATGCCTGGCGAAGCAATTAAAATCAGGTTCTGTTACATTCATCATTTAGTCTCCTGATGACGGATGGCAGTTTGATATTGCTCGAAGAAATTCTACGATTTTATCTAACACCGTTATAAAATTTCATCATTTTCCGGAAATCCAACAAAGTCAGCTTGAGATACAAGCAGAGAGGAAATCGGTTGTCGTCGATTTAGAATCATCTAATAACTGTAAATATATAATAATAATAATATCTCAGTTCCTATATACAGGAAAATTAACTATTATATTTATATGTATTACATTTTAGAAATAAAAAGGACCGTTAATAGAAAAACATTAGTTACGTTGCGAGACCTATACACATTTTTAATGAGAGGTGAGCTCAACATTAAATATTTACGTATCATTAAAGTATCTCAATGGGTTGCCGTATAATTGTATACCGTATAGGAGACGTTTGTGGCATGCCCACGTACGCTACATTTAATTTTTCTAATTATTCTCTCATTCGGTATGCAATTACGAAAAATAAATTAACGAAACTTTTTACAAGAATTTTAAAATATTTATTCGTAGAAGGCTTTTTGTACTTTCATCCTGTTTTAAACTTTAATCAGTTTATTATTTTTCTATTTCAACGACTTTTTATCATACCTGGTGAAAATAACAAATAATATTGCAAATCACACATTTACATTTATTTCATCTAATTCTTCTATTTTAAAATACAAGATAACTCAACCTCTATAATAAAATCATAAATTTGCTACATTCTTTTCATTGATTAAAAAAGTTTCCCATCATGCCGCAAATAATATTTTTTTCAAATAAAAATTATAAATTACTGATAATTCTTTTTAAATTTAAAAAATTATATCATAAATTAAAAATTAATGGATTATAAATACTACTTAATTTTAAAGTATGATTTCCTGTTAACATTTCTTATCAATTACGTTTTAATAAATTTTGTTCAATGCCTAAAATTTCAAAAGAACAAAAAACAAATACAAAACCTTAAATCATAATGTTGTCTCTACACATATATTAATAGAAAATCATGAATGTCTAAAAAAGGACGTTAATTTATTGAATTAAGATTATTAATAAAAAATTGTCGAAAATTGAAATATCAATTGCAAAATATGTCTGCGTTACGTACGTATGATTACCGATAAAATATAATAATATATATTATAAAATAAATAAATTTATCTCTATACCTTAAATCTAATTGCTGTTAGAAAAATTATTTTTGTTATAGCATGAAGGATAACTATTTTAACTCGTATGTAATATATATTTTATTTCTGCCCCTGTAACAGTTTCTTTTTTAAAATAACATATGAAAACCTGTGAACAATTTCACATAAATACCATTTAGACAGTTCTCATGTAATTAAAAACAATATAAACCTATAATTTTATTTCAGTAAAATGAAATTTATTTTTTTTACATATTATACAATTTTGCACTCCTGAATAAATTTTAATAATCGCAATCGACTGTAGTTTAGTTGCGAGGAAAAAAACAAATTCGTCACTTCTTTGAGTGTTTTACTACATATAAGTATCCATAATTTAATCGCAAATACAGTAACTTCTTAATGTTTCTTATTAGTTCATTCAGACACTCAAGGATTTAATAAAACAAGTGTCATTATCATGCATAAATAATTAATTACTTTGTTGTGCTTAAATAGTTACGTGCCTAACCGTTTAAATTTCACCGGTCAATAAAAGCTTTTAACACTTTCACGTGAGAATCAATTAAAGTGCGTGCAAAATTTAATTCTAATGAATAATTTCAGTGCAATTTCCGTTGAGCATTTTCCCCGTCAGATTGATCTGGCGCCACTTTAGAATTAAGGACGTGAAGTTCTCATAGAATCAACTAGATGGCACTGGATGTGCTTCGACTGTGTCGAACGCGGGAAATATGATTCCGGTACTCCACATAGTCGTCCATTACTGCGAAAATAAGAAAAAATTTAGTTTATGAGTCAATTTCACGTCCATTTCTTATGCCACTTGTTTAACAGTTTGAACTCTGTCGATATTCTGGCATAGAATTTGGTCCTAATAAAATGTATCATCATTTCAAAGACTTACAATAAATCATTTGCCTTATTTTTAATAATTTGACGCAGTTCAAGTATAACATTCACCAGAGAAATAATTATTTTCGCAACCGCTTATAATCAATTTTATTTACAATTAATTTCACGAAAAAAAAAGTTTTATTTATATATTTTGTTTTACCCTTCATCCTATATAATGTATATATCTTATGTATTTGCTTTTATGCGTTTTAAAGAAAGCACACACAATTTTTTATAATTTCAAATGTGAAGTCCCATAATCTTAATTACGTTATGCCACTTTTATATTAACCAAACATTTTTGAAACAGATATTTATCTTCACAAAACAGTAAATTCGGGAGAAAAATTAATTGAAGTCCTAAGACTTCACACCCCAATAAATTGTTGAGTATCTCTAATTTAACAGATGCCATAACATTTTATTTTCTGTTTGTATTGGATATGAACACCTGTCATTTGCAATGATGTTTAATTTTCAACATGAAACAATGTCGAGCTCAACGTGTCCGATAACATATTGATTCACTGTAGCTGTTTGACGGAACCCTTGGGGTTAAAATGATGGTAGATGTCATATTATACTGACAGTTAATTTATTAACGAAACATTAGCGTCCCCTGTAGAAATTTTGAACTGCTAAACCATCATGTTTCTTGTTCAGGAAAGTAACGATCGGATAGTAATTTTGATGTTTTCCGACGAATAACGTTTTGTTATTTAAGGAACGATACTGATAACCGAATTTATTAAAAAGGTGAACTTAAGCTTTATTATCAACTTTAATTGTGTGCTTGTAAACGTACCTTAAATATAAATGAAATCGATTAAAATGATATTACTGAATCATTTTAATGAGGACAATATGGCATATAATAACCCTGATGTTTATAGAATTTTTGATGAATTTATCAATTATAATATCCTATTTACTAAGGATGTTTCTATTTCCATTATCATAATAAACTAATGTACGTAATGTAAAAATATGACCAAAAAAAATAAAAACCTTTACTTTAGTACGCAACTGAAACAATCATTAAATGGTTCAGCTTATATTTAAGCTCTTTACTGTTAATTGTGGGTTTCAAATATTTGATTTAAACTGGAAAATTATACCAAATTTGACGAAATGGCAGTGTGGAACATTATTCAGTTGCCCACATCCCGGCATTCACTGCGTTCTCCCATCACAGCCCACTCCTCTCCACCAGACAAAAGCTTCAAATGGCTCAAAGACAGGATTCTAGAGAACTCAAAGGCGATGCAAATCAATATAAGCTACCTTACCACGCAGGTATTCCATGAATAGGGTGATGATCTGCGGAAAAAAAGGCTTTGGCCACAGAGAAATTCTTTCTGAACAAAGAGGTGCCTGTTAGTGATTGTTCCTTTTTGTTCTTGGTGATCTACATTAAAGTACCAGAGATGAGGAGGATAAAAAAGTGCATAGTATGCGAGTTAACTACTCAATAAAACAGAATATGGAAACGTCTTCAAATAATTTCTGTCTCTTAACATTATATTTCCTCTAATTTTTTCCGTTCTATTAAATGAAATAAAACAAAATTAAGTAACGACCAACGAAAGATTATTTTATTAAAAAATTTAGTAAAACTAACAACGATTCATTACATGTTTGCATCAACTTCACGTTAGTTTTAGTTTAAAATGTCGACGTTTGCGACAGCAGTAACTCTTCGGAGAAATTATATGCAACAAAAAAATATCAGAAAAATTGGGAGTTTACAGTTATACATTTTTTAAATTTGAATTATTTTATGCAATTTCTCAGTAGAGTTACAGACGTTACAAACGCTGTTAAACTAATTCTTTTAAATAAATAGTCTGTCATTCGTCGTCAACAGTATTTTAGTACATAAAACTAATCCAACGTAATAACTAAACTACTAAATAAAAAAATAATTAATTAATTAATTTTAAAACAAATAGTAAAAGTTTCAAGTTTACCTGTTGAAAATCTTCTTCAAATTTTGTATTACACGAAATACATTTCCACTTAAAGAATAATATCCCAGATATTCAATAGAAATATTTTATTATAAGAACTGGCAAGACCGTTGTGTAAGTTTTTAAACTATTTTAAAGATATTCTTGAATTTTATTAATCAATTTTAATGAAACTTTATTTAATTTATTACTATATTTTTATATATTACTAACAACTTCATGACAACAATATTTATGGCTAGATTTTCAATTAGTATTTTATTCAACAATATATTACTTTAAAATGAAAAAATTAACTCTGATTGAAAATAATTCATAAGAAAGATAGCCAATTGTCTGAATTGAAATTTGACTTATTCATTAAAATATGACTTTATGAACAATTTAGAATTAATTTGAGTACACTCCTCGTCACAAAAACTGCATTTCAGTAATTTAGATACAACATGATTTTGTTTAAATTTCTTTTACTTGGAAAATTAAAAAGATACGCCGTCGGTAAGACTTGAACTTGCGGAAATCCTGGCCAGTTTCGTTAAACCACGCAGTTATAGTAAAAATCAGCTTGTTGATAGTCAAAATTATTAGAACTTTAGAATCTGTAAGGAGACTAGTAAACCGCTGATTTGTAATACATTGCAAAAGTTAAATTTATATTCATCATGGCATGTGTTATAAATTTTCTTAAACATATTTTTAAAATATGAACAATTGAGAAAAATGCATTTATAAACTGTTTTAAAATTTAACTACTCGTTAAACAAATTGTGATGGATGTAATTTTCTGAGGTAGCTAATAAGAACAGAATAAACACTCCAAACAAAAGGCGTTATGCGTGTTGCATTCAGAATTAAGCCTCATTTTTGGCAACGGAGTGTATTATGTTATTTTTCTTATAGGTAGAATAAATTCTACCTATATTTCTGCAAATGGCAAATATTAATATTTCATTCTAATTAAAATAATTCTATACAACGAATAAAATTTCTAAATTATAATGTTAATAAACTTGATTAAAAATATTTCTTAATTTTTTTTTCGTTACAGACTTGAAGATAACCAAAGTAGTGGCCACTTTCTTATGATCATATAGGAAGGAATATAAAAGGAAGAACATGGGTAACGGAGAATAATCCAGACAATGTTTAAATGTTACGCCACAGTTAAGGAACCTACTCCACATTCACCTTACATCGGATGCTGGTAATGAACATTAAAAAATCCTGAATGACGTAGTTTAAGGTCTTGGTACTTGTCCCACTTCATTCTGTCGACTGAAGGTGAGGTTTCCTGCGATGAATCAATTACTGCAACCAAAAATTTCGAGGCAGATGGCCGACTAGTGCCATGAAAACAGCGAACATGTCCTCACGTATAGCCAAGGTTTATATTTAGAAAGAGAATGACATAAAGACTAGACACTCTTTTGAGTGTTGTCAGAATTAACACACTCATATTTACATGCATATGAATTTAACGGAGATAGCATTGGTTTTTAAAATATTAAACATGCATACGAACTGTGTAACAAACTATGTGATCATATAATTTTTATGAGATGAATATAAGAAATAACAGCAATTTAACCAGAATCTAATTAAGATATTATGTCTAATATTCACTGTTCCTCTAATAATGCCTCAAAGTTAACATTATTGATGCTAGAAACAACAGTATTGCTTTCTTCCGAAAGTATATTTAATTTGAAATCCTGTGTATGCTTTTGGCTTCATCTAAAACTGAATTTTTTGGAGTCGATAAATTACCAGACAAAAATTTATCTGATTCGCTTGGATAGTTTACGCTATCAAAGTAAGTATATTATTCTATAATACTTTATTCATTTATATTTTGGTCGAACGGTTTCGGCGACTGCTGTCGTGAAAAAATACGCAGGTGATGCAATTTACATAATTCAACTGAGGTGGTTGGACAACAGAAACATTCACATAACTTCCAAGACAATCCTTCGTTTCTGTCTGGATGCTGATCCAGGATCTTAAGAAGCAGCTGTCGGTCTTCCTTACAGTGAAAAAATAAGTAAATAATTTAGTTTTTAATTAGAACTATTGTTGTAATTTGTAAGATTAAATCTAGTATTAGAAAAAGTTAACATCGCTGTTATTTGAGTCAAGTTTCAAATGAAATTAAGTTTCATATGTAGTCACATTGATGCAAAAATCTAATTACGGTATTTAATATAGCAAAATACTCTTGTTAGCGGGTTGTTAAAGCGTAACAAAGCTTTGTTGCGAGCATCGATTCCAGAACGGAAATGTTTTGTTGAGCTTCGGACCAGTTGCGAACAAAACGAGCAGTTCCAATAATTTGGCGACTGGCCGTGAATTGAGATCGGGAATTGGGACGGTAATCAGCAAGCTTGCCAACTAAAACACGAAGTTCGTAACAACACAATTTTGTTGTTTGTTCTGTAAAATTAGGTTCCTCTCTTCATACTTGCAGTGTCTATTGGATTATAGGATCCGTACCAGTGCAGCTTGGCTTCGAATAGCGTACAATTATGTCGATAGGTAAATTGTGGCGCTGTCGCACAACGTGACATCCTCTCAAACTGATTAAAAATCTCGGTTCAATAGGAAAAATACTGTATCGAACAAATAAAATCAAATAATACAAGCGTAGGATGAGCAGAAGCATTTTTTCGATACAACGAGACATTCATTTATTTCTGCAGGTGGAAGTTTCTAAGAACAATTACTAAAAAAAAACAAAAAGCAGCCTAATACAATTGAATGGTTCAAGGTATTGTCTATACAAGAGAACAGATTATTTAATGTTAATTATATAAATAGGGCGAATTTTGTCTTTCAGAAAAAGTAAATTACATTTTAAATTCGGAGTATATTTTCTTGTTGAAGAATAAATAAATTATGATAAATGATTAACAAATGCGAATTCTTAAAATGTAAATGTAAGAAACCCACATTTGAAATGTATAATTATTCTTTATAACTGTTCAATTTTATGTCACTTATTGGAATCAATGTTAATCGCAGCATACTTATGTAAATAAGCACTATTTGTAATTTATTTATGGGTCACCAACGACCAAGATGTTAACGCGACCATTATAAACCTTTAACCAAAAATAAATAGATAGATAGATAGATAGATAGGTTTATTCACCATTAGCCCTCTAAAGAGGAAATAGGATTCGTCACAAATGTACAGTAGATAAATTGCATATAAACTTATAATACACAAAAACACACACAAAAATTCATATCTGTTTATATTAGTCTAGTCACTACAATCATACACACTATTTTTAGGAAACACGCACACGACACAAATCACTTCCTGGTATTAATCTCCTGTCGCTAGGTACGGAGGGATGTCGTCATAGATATTTACTCAAACAGAAAGCAGAGGCAGGAAAACAGAACCAAAAGGGGAAAACTGGACAAACTATTTACATATTTATAGCATATTCGGCAATTTTGTAGGCAAGGCAGTTCAACGAATGTCAGACCGATTCAAAAATTCGTGTACGGAGTAATAAGTTCCATTGACAAGGTAAGTTTTACACTCCTTTACGAATAAGTTGTAGTTGTTGATGTTCTTTACATGATCAGGAAGGCTGTTAAATAGTGCGATACCGGAATAATGAACGCTAGACTCGTAGAGACTGAGGCTGTGCTTGTCAGACCTAAGAACTGAACGGTTTCTTGTGTCATAGCCATGATTGTCCCCGTTACTTGCAAAAAGGTTCATGTTGTGTTTAACAAATTTTAGTATTTCTAATATGTAAGCGCTAGGTAGAGTCAGAATATGGAGTCTTTTGAACAGCGGCCTGCAGCTTTCTCTAGCATCTGAATCTGATATAATTCTAATGGCTCGTTTTTGCAGTTTGAAGACATCCACACTACGAGAACAATTGCCCCAGTTGGCAATACCGTAACACATATGTGAATGAAAGTAGGCAAAATAGACTAGTGAAGCAGTTTTGATATCAACATGTTGCATCAATAGTCTCAATGAGTAACAAACAGAACTAAGTTTGCGCACGAGGCGATCAATGTGCAAGTTCCATTTTAATTTCATGTCGACTTGCAAGCCGAGAAAAGTCGCATGATCAGAGAACTTATCCGTTACGATGTTGTTGGTTTCTGTTGTAAAACGAACTAACTTAGTTTTCTGTACATTGAGTGTTAATTTATTGGCGGCGAACCAAGTATTTAGGTCTCTAGATGCAGTCTCAATCTTCGCATTGAGATTATTTAAATCAATGTCCGTAATTAACAAATTAGTGTCATCTGCGTATAAGACAGATAACACGGATAAAGGTTATGTGTATTTAAATATTTGTAAATAAATTAGATTTTGATAAAATATTCCCCTTACTGTTGCTTATTTTTTAAATAAATTCACTAATTATGGCTCGAATTAGTTTGGATTGATATCCAGTAAGTAAGTAAAAGATCGGTCGACAACCAGTAATTTATAAAAAACAGTTAAGTACATTCTTCAGTACGAGATTTTTTTATTAATATACAACAAAAAAAACGAGTGAAATTTATTTTAATTTGGTCTGTAATAACAGAACACCGTACGTTGTAATTCTATGTGAAATAAAATACTGTCACATGAGTTTAGTATAATTCATAATGGCATCTAGATAATAAAAAAGGATGTATGTATGTACGATAATCCGGATACAGATTTAAACGTGTGGACAGATTGCAACAAAACTTGGTACACGTATTCTTAAAAACACGAGAAAAAGTACTAGCATAAGAACGGAAAGAATTATAATTTAAAAAATGTGATAATTTTGAGTTAAATTACTGCGCGCGTACATAACATGACGTCAAAGCACACGTTCTCTCACGAGGGAGTCGTTACTGCTCAGTAAAAGAAGTTCGTCTAAATAATGAAATAAACAAGGAATATTTTGATTCATTAAGAAGTATAGGCCTAATTATATCCGGGTTACATCTAATAATAATAAAAAGCAATACGAAAGATTATACGATCCGTGGAACTAATTTTCGTTTTCTTGAGATACGCTTTTTAAATAACTTGTCTTTTAAATGGCTGACATGGCATATTTATAGGATCACGCAGCAAGATTCGGTTTTGGCCCAATTATATCTTTCAATAAGCACTGCATTAAAGTATTCGTACAGATATACGGAGGTATGTTTGTTGATTTTAACAGTGTAGACACAGGTAACAATGCTACCTACAGCAGATAATAAAATCCACGAAAGAGTATGTTAACTCCAAGTTTATAACTATAAATGTTTTTATTATTTATTTATTTATTTAAGTGTTGTATCTGATGTATCATATTTTCTCTATAGATAGTTACCAGAATAAATAAATCAGTTCAATTAAGAACAGAATACTTGGGGTTCTTATTCAAATATGCTGGACCACGGAAGTATATGTATGTATATATATACCATTACAATATATATATATATATTGTAATGATTAAAAGAAGCTAATTAATGGAATAACTTAACAAAATGATTACAATAAAATACTTTTAATTTGCCAATGATTAATTTAACAGGTGTTCATTTAGTTTTTTACTTCATTTAGTTTTCCCTGGTTGGCACGCCGAATTCAATAATGTCAAAATTAACAAACGTATATTTTTTATTTATAATTGGTGGCGTTAAAAGTAAAATACAATCTTTTATATTTCACAAACAATCAAATTTAATAACTCTTCTTCTCAGGGTCTATACTGGGTTGGATAAGTAAGAACAATCAAAAATTATAAATTAAATAATTAACAATTAAACCAAATTGAAACGAGCGGAATACGAAATCTAACAAAAATGAAAAGAACGAAATCTGACTAATACCCTTAATTACCGTTTACAGAATTTAATTAGTTTAGTTTGTACGCACAAATGTCCTACTGGTACCAGACTTAGTTTTCGGAGCTTGGGGACTGAATTCACTAAAAAGCCATGAATCACTGATTCTACACATCACGGTCAAAATACACGGTTGTAGTTCTTGTATTATTCCTCCGAGATCTCGATCAGCCGCACCTCCGGTCAACAGTCGGACGTATTATTTCTCAATGCCTTTTTGCGGAAAAATGTGATTTCGATACTCGTATGTGTCTGAACGTGGCGCTAAACATTTTGTTTCAGCTTTGCGGTTTTTATAACGAGTTTCTCCGTCCAGACCTTTTTACTTGGATTTTTAAAACACATAAGTCTCTCAGTTGAATTTTTAAGCTTGAGCCACCGCTGTTCATACTCTTAAATTTTTGCTCCCTCTCTCGACCATAATATCCGCCAGACTGAATTCAGCCAGTATTAGCATCTCGCAACAAAGACCGCCGACAAAAAGCCTGCCGTCATTGTCGTCTTTAAGAATTTGTACCGCTAAACAATCCAATTATTTAAATAATTAATGGCCTCCTTAATTAGTATTACAACATATATATATATATATATATATATATATATATATATAAACGTTCTCTGGTGGTATCAGAGATCGTTTATGATTACTAACCTCCTTTATAGTACCCTGTCTATAACGTATTGAGACGAGTAAATGGCATTTGGCGTATGTATACATGTATATATAGAGGGGGAGAAGAAGAGAGAGAGAGAGACTGGACATAGAGAGCTATGGTATACAATCTTGTAGACAGAGATATATTTCTTTCTAACTCAATGTTCGATCAACACAACTGAAATATTGTCAGAAACATTTTAATCTCCCATGAGTACCCTTTAAGTTTTATTATTAAACACATAAATAGATTACTGAACAAAATCCAACATCCTACTGTGAATCGTCCCCAAACACCTCAAGCCAAATTATTTCTCGTACTCACTTATTACAAATTTCTACATCACAAATTTGTCCAAATATTCAAATAATATCAAATATATATCATTTACAGTTGCACAAATACCCTTTCATACTTGATTAAAAACCACAAGGATCAACTTCACACCTACAGCAAACATTGTGTTGTTTACAAAATCTCCTGCATTAATTGTAATTCCTGCTGCATAGGGCAAACAAAACGTTCCCTTAAGACATGTATCAAGGAACATATGTCTAATATCAAACTTCCTATTGATACACAATCTGTAGTATCCAAACATATTATTAATTCTAAACACATTTGATTGGCAAAATGCTAAGATTTTAGACAGGTACAATTCCAGGCTCATTTCAGAGATGCTTCACATTAAATCAAACATCACAGCTATTAATGCACAAAGAGACATTATTAAACTCAATAATTGCTATTATTCCTTCTGTTTTCCCATTGTCGTTGCTCCCTTATTGTTACGCCACTCCTTCGGCTCTCCCATTGTCGTTGCGTTTTCGTCGCTTTTGAGTGTTGTCAGCTGACAAGTGCAGCTGTGTTTCTCTAGGCTCTTCTTAGCACCTGACGAAAGGAACAAGGATCCCAGAAACGTTGTGTGGAAAATTATACATCCATCCTTGATACGCCACTGTCAAATCACGGTAAGGAAGTCTCTCTAAATTCGTCTTTCATGTCGAAATGAACTACTTAATAAATATGACAATGTCTCATCATCCTTACTTGTGTGTGTGTGTGAGAGAAAGAGAGATGAAACGAGATCCTTACACATAAATTTCTTTGGCTAATTCTTGTTTTCAGAATAACAGATTAGCATTTTGGTTGTATTAATTTTTTTGTTTTTATGCTAAAAGATAATTTTATAACTAGTCTCATCCCCTCTAAAATATACTTGCAACGTCCTAGATAAAATCACACTGAGAAGCATTGACCCACTGCAGAAATTCCCGGGCTAATCCAACTTTAGTACCAGAAGTTGTTCTCCAAACACAGAAAAAGCAAATTTTTGCTGCGACTGCATACATGCCAACTCAATTCCGTCGTACGTGACTCAAGCCAGGAAAATGAACGTAACTGCAATACGCAGAAATGGATTGCTAATCGGAAACGATCCGATGGCATTTTCGAACTCGATTTGTTAAACTTCCACGCCTCGAAGCAGTGAGCACACTCGTAAATTTCAGCTTTCTATCTGTGCTGTGTTTTGGGTCAGTTGACGTTTCTATATCATCACAAAGGAGGCTGATCTTGGGAAGTGTCCAGCTGGCACTGGCTGGAAGATTCTGGATGTCCGCATTATCTGATGAATCTTCCTCTTCGGGAACCGCAAAGTACGGCGCACATGGTGCTAACGCATCAAAAAGGAAGGAAGATTCGTCCACTTTCACGTTACATTATGTACTGATGAAATTTATAATATACTTTCCCGGTATAATTAAATAATAGTGTGAACGTATTCTTCCTACTGTGACTAGTGCAGTGATGCTTAATTGAAAGGACTACGTCAAAGAATTATTAAAAATGTAAATTATCTAGTGCAGTGACGTTAGATATATATAGTAAAGTAATAATTCGCAGGAAGTAGCTTAATCGCTCAAACTTTTTTATTTAATGATTCTTTTCCTCAAGTATTTTATTAGTCAAAATTATTTAGTACTTATATACATGTGTATATAAGGAAGCTATAGTACACTATTCTGCTTTTCTACTATCATATATGTCATCACTTCAATGAAACCTATACATTCACACCTGTCGTCGCATGTCTTCCAAAAATACTGCAACATTCCATTATTGAAAAATAATACTCAATTTATATGTTTTAAATAAATAGTGAAACTCTAAATAAGTATCACAAGAAAATTAATAACGACTTTCGTCAGAGTAGTGCTGGTTAATTATATGTCCAGTATATAGAATATGTATATCCAAAGAATTAATTCTCTGTAACGTCAACTAAATTGTCGCCATTTTGCTACGTTGTAGTAATTTCCTAACTTCAGATCAAATATTTCTGTCGATATGTTATGTAAATCGTTATGCGATAAATCATTGACATAATCTTTCAGCAGATTTGTTCACATGTCTTTCTTAAAAAGTAACAATCAATAACATAAACAATATATTTTTGATAATTAAACTGTATTGTTTTAAAAATGGATTCAATTTTATTTTCAAGTTTTATTACACATTTGAATTCATTTATATAATTTTTTCTAAATAATTTTGGTATTTATGGATTAATTGATTAATTATTTGATAATTTAATTTCAATTTTGGTTTAATGTTATTATTAGCAACATTTTCATTTTCTTCTAATTTTCATTGTTATTTTTCATTGTTTTTAAATTGTTTAAAGTATATCATTTCATATTTCGTTACTTTGATAGATTTTATTTTGTTTTTTAGACATAAATTGATGTTGGTCTTTTTTTGACATTTTTAGATACTATTTTAGTTTTGTTTATTATTGATTGATAAAATTTAGGGGATAGAAATTATTTTTTTAAATATTAAACATAGTAGTTTTTCATTGTTTTACGTACTTAGGATCCGTTAATCTTCCTGCTTTTCTAATCATATTAATGGCTACATTCTTTTATTATATGCGGTGTGGCTTGATTCGTAGTTTAATATGATAGATAAATCTACGTCAATTAGTACATTGTTTCATTCCATTTCCACGATTTTGGGTGTTATACTATTTCAGGAATTTTTATTGCGTCAGCATTTTTTTATTATTTGAAATAAGTGATCATTATATTTTGTACATTATTTCCATGACATAATTAATTACATAATTTAAAACTATTCCTGCAACATTAGTCGATAAGCAACCACCCATTAGAAGCCGATTTATTTGTTTGTAAAAATTGTTTTCAAATGTAAAATATGCATACTATAAACAAATTCTTAACCCATCTAAAAATATACTTTTGATCTTTATTGGCTTAAGTAAGCAGTAAGATTAACTGATCCTAAGTACCTAAAACAATGAAAAATTACTATATTTAATATTTTAAAAAATAATTCTACACTTTAAATTTAATCAATCAATAGCGGTTTACAATAATAAAAAATACTAACATAGGATCTAAAAATATCAAAAAAAGACCAATATCAATTTATATCAATAAAAACAAAATAACATCTATAAAAGTAACGAAATATGAAATGAGATCCTTTAAACAAATTAAAAACAGTGATAAAGAACATGGAAAATTAGAAGAAAATGAAAATATTGTGAATAAGAACATTAAATAAATAAATTATCAAATAATTAATCATATAGGTAGATTGTCTCCATATTTACCAAAATTATTTAGAAAAAATTATATAAATGAATTCAAATGTGTAATAACACCTGCAAATAAAACAATCAATTTTTAAACACAATACAGATTAATTATCAAAAAGATATTGTTTATCATATTTATTGTGACTTTTTAAGAAAGATTTGTTTATAAATTTATATTAAAATATCCGTTATTTTTAATTTTAAAAAAATTCAGCTTATTCTGCCCCTTGTAGTTATATTAACCCTAATATAGATTTTTAAGAATTTACAGATCACATAATAGCATGAATTCTTACTATTTATTTTGCACAACAATTAATTAAATTGTAGTACAGCATTAGCGTAATCAGTGTGTTTTCCTCCCTTTGCTGATTTCAAACGTACCTGTCTGATATTTTACAGAGTCGTTAATTTCACTGCACGCCGAATAACCTACTGTGGGAGGAAATAGCAATTTGACTGCCTCAGTTGATGTTTTCCGTGTAGGGTAATCTATTACTCCCTTACTATATTCAAAACATTCCATTAAATTAGAATTAAAAGCATCGGTACTTAAAGGAGAAGCTCGGCAACGCCATTAGCAACTCCATTAGAATTTCAAATTGTAAGGAATTTAAAAGCAAGATTTGCTGCAGCTGTTAAAGATAACACTCTAAATAAATAAAATCCTTTCCATATTACTAAATATTTTCAAATATAATATACCTCCATGTTTTTGTCGTGTTAAGATGTTTCTAACTGAAACTATAATCATTTTAAAATTTCATTTCATATTTAACTTACTACAATTCTTTCACCTTTCGTTTATCAATTTAAAATTCTCCACAAATATTTATTCAACTAAAGCCTTAATCAACTTCCTGGTCAAATTAAAAATAAATGGGTGTTGTTTTAATTTTAAAACAAACCGATTCCCATACATCAAAATAAGTCAATTACGACGTGACTGAAAATTTTACCTTAACCCTGGACTAAATATGGGTTAATAAAAAATATAAAAACGGACAATTTATCAGGAAATAAAAGTTGTATTATTCAATTAAACAACAAAACTGAATACATTGACGTTGGGTCCAATATTTTGGTAATAGGTCTTGTTCAATTTTTTAATATTGTAAATCAACAGATCTGCAAAAAATATAAATAGTATTATACTATATATTTATAGTAATTTTTTGTTTCAGTTGAATAATACAACTTAAATTTTCTGTAAATTAACTTTGTTCTATTTGTTTATTAAATTACAAATGTCAGATGGATTATGTTCCATTGGATGATGTTCCATTAAAACCAGGTTGTCATTACAAACTCGCTCATAAGTGAAATTTATTCTTTAATTAAATTTTAAATATCGTAATTAAGAAGAGATTTGATTTATATGAGATTTAATCATTTTAAATATATATTTTGTATTTCAATTTTAGGTTTGGAGCTAAATAAATTTAATTTTTTATTTAAGTTATAATTACCGGTTTAGCCGGAAGCCCTAATTTTGAATTAAGTATTTACTCATGGAAAGTTTATTAAAAGTATATAATTGTCGACCGATAAACCAGGAATGAATTAATTAAAATAAAATAATTATTCCTATACAAATAATTCAATTTATTTAATGAATAATAATAATATTATACTATCGCAAAAATAAATTGGTGCACAAAATTATTAGCGAATTTAATACGTTTTGAAGTTAAAGTCTGAAATATTACTTATATAATTTAACGGCAATAAATTATTGGAATACATGTAGCGTAAAGTTTCATAGACCAGTTTCAAATCATCTTCCTATTATATTAAATGCATGTAAAATATATGAGCAGAAAACAGTTTTCAACTTTTGTATCTTTCTATAATGGGTAACATTTTAAGCGTATATAAGTTAATATCATATGTTCGAAATAATATCTTCCAAAGCCCTTAGTAACTGTAATTACTTTTATCGATATGAGCAGTGTTCTTCCATTTTTATATTTTCATCAGTTTCATTGTGAATTTTTTTCAACATTATTACTTTTAATTTTTTATCAATATTTATTCTATTGCAATTTCTCCTCATAAAACCTAAATTTATTATAAAGTGTCGCTTTTTCCGACGGGACATTCAAGGGTTCGCTAACGTTTAACGTAGTAAAATATATAAAAAGAAAAAGTTTTCTTGTGTGCCTAAAAATTTAACCTATGACATGGCTCCAAATTGAATGTGAACTAAAATGTAATGCATAACACATTTTATCTGTGCCGTCCATAAACATCTTGAAACAAAGTCAATTTCATATTACTGTCGCATCAACGATCGTGAATTTCTTCACTCGCTCGAAAAAAACTTTCAATTCGTCTATAAAAAAAGGAATAAAAGTACTCTGTTTGTGCTCAATAAACAACGCCAACTTTGAAGTGTTGTAAACGCTTCTCACTCTACGGTTATAAGCTGATATATATATATCTTTAATTTAGACAAAGTCGCCGACTTTTATAGGCGCAATAAAATGTTCCACATCTACTCACATTCCTTCTTTTCTCTCTTTGTCTTTGAACTAAACTTCCCATAAGCCGAGGCACCTCGGCCTGTTTTGAGAGATGTATGTTCCGGGGTAGGAGCTTTTTTTCTGTTCGCATTGGAGGAACAGTCGGCCAGCTGCCTCCTAAACTGGTCGAGGTACGGAGGTGAGAATGCTGCTTCCTCGCAGCAAACTCCTCTCCCGCTATCGGAAGGGCGTGGGACTAGTATCAAATGCCTGACCAACCTGATGCAGGTTTTTTGTGGTTTGTCCTGCATCACTTTTAGGCGAACGCAAGGTAAGATCCTTAAACGACAGCCCGGGGCCCTAGTTAACCCTTGGCTACCTTGCTCTACCTTTCCGCATCCCTTCCTGTGCTATTATAGGGAAGTTGCCACCACGTGTATTAATGTCATGTGGCCTGTTACTCTAAAAATTGTGTAAAGATGTCTTTGTTACTTCACTTCTTCCATACAATTTCATTCAAAATAATTTTTACGTGTCTGATATATATAACAGAATATTAACTGAGATAGATTTATAGGTTTTAAATCACGTAATAAGAGACTCAAATTATTTATTGTTCCTTAAATCTATGTTAGAAGCATCCGAATTGAATGTAGTTTTGTTTCAAAGTAATGTGTAATGTTCATGTAATTAATAATTGTTATTCGTAGTATGATTCACTATTCATGTCACTGGAAGAAATGTTTAAAGTTAATCCTAGCACTCAGTGCTTTAATAAGATTATTTCAAGATCAGGAAAAAACTGAATTAAATAATCAGGATGGAAATAAAACAAGGGGGTCGGGAATCGAACCCGGCACTCCCGCTTGCTACGCGGCTGCTCTCCCATCTGGGCTGTCTGAATTTCCATTACTTAGCGTTAGTTGTAGCTGTTACTAAACTACAGATTAATTGTATAAAAAATATCTCTTTCTCATAACCCTTAACTTTAAACAGAATCGCGTGTCATAATCTGAGTCTTGTAAACGGAGTTGTGTTCTTTTGGTTGACGTCCTTCAGTTACCACTAGTGAAGTTGACTCATTGCTACAAAGGCTGTGTGCCTCAGGCGTCCCTGCCGAGAGCCACTCAAACTGTTTGTGCGAAAAGTGAAACACAGTTGCACCTCCGTTCACAATGAGGAACTTTAAACGTCAGTGTGCGCATGAAACGCATCAGCGATAGATCGATACCGACCCAATTCCAGAATACCATGAAAAAACACAACTAATTTTACCAGCATAACGACTTCATTACTGTAATTGCTAATGGACAAATCGAATTCGTTGGCTTACATCCCAGAAATGTGAACTAATTAATTAGCATCTGAAGAGGTCAAAATGAAGGAAAAAATGTCGATTATATCCAAAAAAAATTCTAATTAAATTTTCTTATTAAACTTTTTATCCTAATTTATTTGGGCACTGAAATCTATATAATTTATATCTTTCAAGAATGTCAGATAAATTCCAATTCAGATTTGGTTATTTTTTTTGGAATTTTGTTCTAATATCTAATCTTTTAATGTCATAGAAGAAGAAGTGTGCCAGCTATGTACAGGGTAATCCACGTAGTGGCCACTCCCCTCTTATAGGTGAAAAGGGACATGCATAAAGGGAGAGGATGATAGGCAAGGATTAACTAAGACCCGAGGCCCCAATTTTAAGGATCCTACCTGGCAATGCGCCTTAAAGTGATGCAGGGAAACCCTAGAAAAACATGAAACGGGTACTTCGGTTATTCGGCGCTTGTTCCACGCACTTACGATGGCGGGAGAAGGGTTTACTGTGAGGACGCATCATTCCCTTTTCTTACCTCGACCAGCGGAGGCAGCTGGCCGGCTATTAATAACAAATGAAGTTAAATATTAGGTCTTCATGTGTTTGTTTCGATTGAGAGAAATAATTCATTTTCATCAACTTGTATAGTTCGAAAGTTTTAAATCAATTGGGATGAAATGTTTCCGAAATATAAAAATCTAAATAAGTATTGAAACGAATACGTATCATTCGAATTATATCGATATATTTCTTGTCAGGATTTCTAGGGTTTGTCTTGCATCATTCCGGGTAGGATCCTTAAACCATAGCCTGGTGGCCGAATACCTTACTCTACTCGTCCGCATCCCCCCTTTCAAATCCCTTCCTATGCAATTAAAGGGGAATTTCCACCATGTGGATTACCCTCATGTAGCCTGTTAGTCTAAAACAGATAAAATACATAGCTTTATTGTATAAGTAATCTCCATTAATTAAAAATGGATAAAGGTTTTAGATTTTTTTGGGTTTAAATAGTATAGATATGAGCATTTACAAATATTTAAAATCGTATAAATCATTAAACCCGTATTTTAATTCAGTCACGTATAAAAGTTTTATTCCAAATGTAAATTACATGTAAAATGCCATGATTTTGAAATAGATCGTCAGGATTTTCGGTTATTCTAACCATATTCTTCCGATAATTTAATTAAAATATTTCCTTAGGCCAACATTTTTCACATGGTCTTATATCACAAATTACACTATTGCAAATAATAGTTTGTGATATATAACCTTGTCAAAAATGTTGGCCTAAGGAAATATTATATTAAATTATCAGGTGAATATGGTTAGACCCACCGAAAGCTCCTGACTATCTATTTTAAAATCATGAAATTTTAATGTAATTTATATTGAAATAAAAAATTTACATGTGACTGTATTTAAATAAGGGTTTCATCATTTACAATATTAATAATATATACATACAGTGCTTTATCGTTTTTAGTAAACAAGCATATTTAAAATCTTAAAGTAAACTTTTTAAAATAATGTCCAATCTTAACAACTAGGTTGTATTTTGAACTCTGATAACCTAAGACAAATATGATTTTTCCTTTTTTTACAAATACAACCAATGGAAGAACGTTTTGAAAATTTGTTTTACATTGTTTTATTGCGAAATTCATCTCACAATAGATCAATATTTTATTACGGTTCAACTTCTGGAGTAAACTTACTTCATTTAACAATGCATTGTCAGACATAATTTGTAACAATTTTTGATGATTTATGAAGGATTTGAACTAAGCATCATTTGCATTTAATCCTACTGTAGTTGTTCTCGAGTTTCCAACCAGGTGGCGAGAACTAAGCATGACGTTTCCTCTAGTAGCACCGTCGAAATTTTCTAGGTGAAGATGTCGACGGTGCTAATCAAAGAAACGTCTTGCTCAGTCACCGCCGCACAGTTGTAAAACCAATTCCGTTAGCATATTCACAATGAAAACCTTCAGAAACTAATATTTAACCCTGTTAAGATGAAAAATTCCAATCTCTAACCTTGTTAATGGACGCTCATTACTTAACTGTTATGAAATAATTTTATTTAACGCTATGCGGATATCGATTTCAATAATTATTTCAAATACAACGAGGAATGGAAGTAATTTCTGTTATTAAATTCTGAACAGCCTCAATTCATCAAATCGTATTTCTGATATTGTAGACCCATTGTTTTTAGGACACTGTAGAAATTAATTTAACTGGGAATAAATTAAGAGATCTGAATTATTCAATCGGACCTATGGATAATGACACATCCAAAGGATAATGACATAAAATTATTACACAACTGTAATCAGATGCAGCTAATTAATTTGCTTGTAGCTGTTTATATTTGCCTGAAAAAGTGGCATCACCCCGTAACAAACAATTTAATTACAGACAAATAAACAAAACCTGGATCGTCGTACTTGCCGATTTCCAGTAGAGAAAAAATATTTTTTTTAAATATATATAGAACTGATTTTAAGAATAATTTTAAAAACAAATTAAGACCATAAGTGAGGTTTCTTATTAGATTCAACGACACTCAAATTATCCTAATATTTAAATAGTGCGTTTCTGCATTTGAGGCTCTTTCGCATTATATAGTGTGGCCAGTATGTGATTAATAGTGTTATTTATCTCACATAATTTATATACAATTATATTATAAGCACAATTAACCTGTTTGTTCAAGGCACTTCAACTAGTTAATGAGACCTTAGTTTTATGTAATACTTTTCTATTGAACTCTCAAAGGATTTGCGAACTCAATTGAGGTGACATTGAATGACGTCATTGTTTTATTAAAACACGCAAATAATCAGTACCTGTTTTAAAGTGTTAGCTATGTAACTGTTAAGATATTGGATACATATAAATAATATCCTAGTACTTTTTAACTATTTAAATTATAAATTTTAGCTATAACTTTAAAATTTTTAATAGTACAGAATGATGCATACAATGTATTATACTAGGTAGTCAATATAATTATGTAGAACTAAAAAATAATTATGTAATCAATAAAATAGACGTTTTTGTGCTTGGATGTTCTTTGTGTATAATTTCTACCTCCTTGTATTTCATAGGAACACCATAAGAGGTGGGGGTGGATGTCGTTTCACAAAAATAACACGAGAAAAAACGAGATTGGGGTTACATCCTGTGTTATGGATGTCGCGAAGCCGGACACCCAGCTAGTATGAAATAGAATAGAGGACTCTCTACAAAACATTTCAGTTGAATTATATATTTTTTTGTTATTAAATAAATATATTACTGATAGCTTGTTTTGCATGTAAGTCAAAATATCATTCACGTATGAGTACACCGGAGAACATAAGTTACCTTTGAAATTAGTCACAGGATTTGATTGAGCTGTAAACTTGTCACGATTATTGCGTAACTTCCAAAAGAGTGAGACGGACGTTCCACGTCCCAGGGTTTCCCGTCCCACATCTCGTATCTGATGAAGAAATTGTGCTCGGTTTCAGAACGGAGATCTCAGAACGCGTAACCCTTTGGGACATTCCAAGGCTCGTTTCCATCAGGCTTAACAATTCAAGAGCCCGGTAAACTATTAAACATAAAACTAATTCATAGAAATCATGTAATACGATACGTTCATGTGAACATACAGTAACGAAACTGTAAGTTGTGACTGGTATATTTAAAGCTTTGAACCCATCAAGTTTTTAAAGGAATATTTTCGTGTAGAATTCTAATTTAATAAAAATACGGTAGAATTATTGGGAATGTTTTTATCGGACCGTCGTAGAATTAGTAAATTTGCAGAGATAAATTGAGGAGAAAAAAAATTAAATCATGAAGTGATGACAAAAACAAAGAGAAAATTTTTAAATAAAGAAAGGAAACTACGGTTAAAGAAAGGCAAGCTGTCGAATTTATCAGAAAAACTTGTACAATATATATTTATTTATATATAAATATATAATATATTTTATTAATTCTGGTTTAGATCCCCTACCTCATTAATCCTCAAAAATTTACCCATTCCAATACAATCAATTACGTAAAATAATTCTTGATTAATAAAATTGCTACTATTTTCATATTTGTAGTTTATAATCATTATATTTTGGCGGTGACTGGCGAAGTAAGGGCAGACCACGTCTACCCATTAATCAAAGTAAGGGACAGAAACGGACAATGCTGAAAAGAGGAGCAAAGGTCTAACTTGGGCCAAGGGCTATACTTCAAGAATTCTACCCGGCCTTCGCCTAAACAAAACGCAGGGAAAACCCTGCAGTATGTAGTTGGAGTTATCGGTAATTGACCCACGCCCCATGATTGGTGTTTTCATTCAGTCAGATTTGAAAGCAGGCAGAAATCTGTTCGAACCAGAACTAAGGACAACAACAAGTGCAGAAAGTCCAACATACGCGATATAGACAGCTCAATATTAATCTAGATGTCTCGGCTTATGGGTACCTTAATTAAAACCCAGAGAGAGAAGAAACACGTTCTTGAATGTAACTTTCTAAACATCTTGCCAAAATTTAAGTTAAAAACACAAAATTACAGTTTTTAAAAATCCACTAGCTTTAAATATTAAAAAATTCAAGCAGACTATTTCACATATAAATCGGTGTATTTGGACGTGTATGTACCTCGGCCTGTCACCCAATACAGAAGCGTCTGCGAGGGTTATCCTCTCGCAGGCAGTACCTCCGAGGGATGTTCTCTCGCAGGTAGAACCTTGTAGGAGAGATACGAAGGGGCTACCTTTGGGGATGCCTTTTCCTCTTCGTTTTTGAACTAAGGTTCCCACAAGCCGAATCACCTCGGCCTGTTCTGAGAGGTCTATGTTCCGGGGTCACAGACCTTGGGCATACGGTAAGAGTTGTCCGCTATTCCCATTGGAATAGTCGGCCAGCTGCCTCCTAAACTGGTCGAGGCACGGAGAAGGGAATGCTGCGTCCCCACAGCAAACTCCTCTCCCGCTATCGGAAGGGAGTGGGACAAGTACCCAAAGCCCGACCTAGTTAAATCTTGGCTACCTTCTTCTTCCCTTCCACATACCCCCTTTCAAATCCCTTTCCTATGCTATAAGAGGGTAGTTGCCACTATGTGGATTACCCCATACATAGCCTGCCTACACCCCAAAAAAAAGACAGACTATATAAAGGGCACTCCACATAGTGGCCACTTCCTTCTTATAGCATAGTAAACGAATGAAAGTGCAGATGCGGGAAGGTAGAGCAAGGCAGCCACGAGTTTACTAGGTTTTTGTTTCTAGAACAACAGACTACATGATGGTAATCCACGTGATGCCAACTCGCTTTTAATATCTTAGGAAGGGATTTGAAAGGAGGGATGCGGAATGGTAGAGGAAGATAGACTAGGGTTAAATAGAGCCCCGTGTTATAGTTTAAGGCTCCTACCCGGCATTCGCCTAAAATTGATGCAGGACAAACCCTAGAAAGCCTGAAACAGATATTTCTGGCAATTGGTACTTGTGCTACTTCCTTCCGATGGCGGAAGAAGGGTTTTCTGTGGGGACGCAGCATTCACTTCCTCGTACCTCGATCAGTTTAGGAAGCAACTGGCCGACAGTTCCAACGGGAACAGTGAAAAGTACTTGACGAATGCCTAATGGATGCGATCCCGGAGCTTACAACTCTCAAAGTTAATCAGACTGTCTAGGCTTATATTATACTTTAATTAAAAACCAGAGTGATAATAAAGACTTTCCCTCCAAATTATTATTGAATTTAAATATATAACCTGACATCAAGTATAATATCGTGTCTTACGAATATTTGAGATTGAGGGTATGAATAAAAGGATTAATGTGCTTTTTTTTTTAGGGCAACAGGCTACATGAGGGTGATCCACATTGGGCAACTCCCCTTTAATAGCATAGGAAGGGATTAGAAAGGGGGGATGCGGAAGGTAGCCAAGGGTTAACTAGGGCCCCCGGGCTATATTTTAAGGATCCTACCCGGCATTCGCCTAAAGGAATGCAGGGAAAACCTTAGAAAAACCTGCATCGGGTAGGTCGGGCATTGGGTACTTGTCCCACGCCCTTCCGATAGCGGGAGAGGAGTTTGCTGTGGGGACGCAGCTTACCCCTCGCCATGCCTTGGCCTGTTTAGGAGGCAGCTGGCCGACTATTCCAATAGGAATAGCGGACAACTCTTGCCGTATGCCCAAGGTCTGCGACCCCGGAACATACACCTCTCAAAACAGACCGAGGTGCCTCGGCATGTGGGAACCTTAGTTCAAAAAAACCAGAGAGATGTGAGAGCATCCCCAAAGATAGCCCCCGCCAGAGCTCTCTGGGAAGGTTCACCTGCGAGAAATCCTCTTCCTTCCGATGGTGGATTAATGTGCTTTTTTTTTTAGGGCAATAGGCTACATGAGGGTAATCCACTTAGGGCAACTCCCCTTTAATAGCATAGGAAGGGATTTGAAAGGGGGGATGCGGAAGGGTAGAGGAAGGTAGCCAAGGGTTAACTAGGGCCCCCGGGCTATATTTTAAGGATCCTTTGGTCGCAGTATATTTCGACTGCAAGTGTTAGTGTTATTATTAACTTGCTATAAAATGCAGCAATACAAACGATTTTACCTACATTTGAGCCACTTCCACATACCTGAAAAGTATTGATGGAGGTTCTGTAAAATCGCACTTTTTCTATGTTATATTGAATCTCAAGTAGAATTTTATCGACTTCACTGTAAGTTACACATAATTTTTTGGTCCGTCCTTCGTTTTGCCTTAAGATGTCTCATGTTTCTATATGATAAAGGGGGAAAAAGTGTAATAGAGATCGGTTGTCCTATTTTCGAGTGACATTTGGCGAAATAAGCGTGACAGACAGACACACATTCATGTGACTTCGGTTTATGGTTATCGTAAATGTAAACTAAAATTAATGTTCTCTAAGAAAAGCTCAGATTAACATGGATTTACGTTTCTGTTTTGAATGGTAAGGGATAGTCTCGATTATAGTGAACTGAATACACAATGGCTAATATTAAACAGCACGCTATAATTTGAATACATATATAAATTTCAAGTCTTGATTTTTATATAACAATGTCGCAAAAATTATCATTTTAAGTTATTCGCCGGCGTTTAGTCTAATTAATATACAAAATTAAACACTTGAAATTAGCAACACACTAACAAATATAACCTCAATTTTATGATGGTAGGATGAAGAAATAAACTACTGCAACCCAGAGAATTTTATATTATACGGACCGCATGACTTAAATTATATTTCCATAGTTTTTTTACAGAATAGAGAATGAGAAATTTGGAAATGTATTGTTTCTTTGTTTCCATTTTTAACAGTAATAGAATAACTACAGGCGATTACGTAAGCTGACTTGTGAGTTAACGCGAAAAATTATAGATATAGTTATAGTACTTATCAAGCACTTAATTAGATACAAGTTATTATAAGAAAAATATCACAGGAAATATAACAATGAAATTTATAAGAATTATAAGGGAAGTGATTCTTTAAACAGTTAAGATTTGTGTAATTGAATGATTTTATATTTTTATTGTAATTAATGTTGTGAAGGAATCATAATTCACAGACAGACATTTTCGTTTTATTAATATTCACTGAAAAGTCTCCGCAGATTAATGGGGTTTGTATGAAATATATTTTACTCTAAATTTTCCTTAAGAAGCTGTCATTTTTTACAATTATTTATTGTTACGATTATAAACTATCTAACCTATAAAATAGACTGTATGTGTGTGTTTGCGTGTATGTTTCGGTTACAATTTACACACATTTTCAAAGATTCACAAAACTTCGTACACGTGTTCCTTTCGAACCGGAAACAAACTCTGTGGGGATTAGACACGTCTACCATCCCTAGGGGGGAGTAGGAAACTTTCAAGAACGCTCAAACGACCGATATTTGCGTCGGATAAATATTTAATGGGGTCAATTAGATGGATAGTGTTTCTCCCGATGTTCTTTGTGTATAATGCCTACCTCCTTGTATTTCAGAGGAACACCTAAGAGTTGGGGGTGGATTGCGTTTCAAAAAATAACACAAAAACAACCGAGATTGGAGACAAATCCGGTTTTATGGATGTCGCTAAGTTTAATTATGACATTCATGTTGCGGTTAAAAAGCCAGGGATGGGGATGGAAATTTCTGATATTTACGTTGATTAAATATTTTTCTGGTATAATGAAATTGATAGTATTTCTCCCGATGTTGTTTGTGTATAATTTCAACCCGTTTCAAGGAAAAACCTTGTATTAGGGGTGGAGAGGCGTTAAATAAAATTAACGCATAAACAACCGAGATTCGAGTGAAATCCTTGGTTATGGATGTCGCTGAGTTTTGTTATGACAACCCGGGCAACACCAGCACCCAGTTTTTATTTTAAAAATTGATATTTTATTCTAGTACAAAATGTTTTATAAACAGTGGATTTAAATAGTCATGAATAATTATATAAAACTGAATGTTTTATTAAAAATATTATAAGGGAAAATAAATTATTTACTTTAAACCACGACCAAAATAGTCTGGAAACACTGTCAATAATAATAATTTAGTGGAAAAATCATGAAAAATATGTCATATTTATATGGTTTAAAAAATGTTACAATAATTATTTGGCATGTAATTGAACAATTCTTACTGATTTTTCTTCGCTGTACTTAAAAATATATTTTGCCCTATATATTCCAGACACTTTATAAAGCCAAATTATTTTTCCTTCTAGTATTTATATTTTTATTTTGTTTATAATTTTCCAGGAATACTTTCATCACTGTTTCTCTTTGGCAAGTCGTCCGCTGATTTCTTAATTTTTGAATTTATAACTTTATATTATATATTGCAATTTAATTTTAAGGTTTTTCAATTGTTCCCACACTCAAGAAAATTAATGATGTAGCAGATTTAGGTAATTCTGCAAATTATAAAGTTAAGTTATTTTAATACCTTTAAACGGAGTGTATAGTAATTCATATCGTATATCCTAATAATTTTGTTTGAAAAAATTGTTACATAATAATAATACAAAACTGCCGAATTTAAACACATGATAAAGTCAAATAATATTTCCAACTCAACTAAACATAAATGTATAAAAAAAATTCTTTGAACACTTTTTGAAGATTAGTGATATAGTCTTAATTAATTCTACTCTAAGTAACCTTAGAAATTTAATAATCTATATATAGCTTCATAAAGTCGTTTGCAGATGTGAATATATTTAGGTTCGTGTATTCAAAGGATAAAGGCATATACAGAGATTACGATGGCAAGGATTCGTTGCCGTGGATACGCGTTAACAACTGTTCTACAAAGTTACTTCAGTGAGTTTAAGCTCAAATGTGTCCGTTGGTTTTAGCGCCGATGAAAGTTTTGTAAAACTCAGCACTGAGTCTGCTGAAATTGCTCATGAAAATTTCCACAGAAACGAATTTTGCGCTTAAAATGGAATAACCATGCTCTTTTAATATTAGCTGATGAATCGATATAAAATATTGTCTTTGTATGACTACGGATAAATGGTGGATACAACTAATCATGCTTAATGAAGGTTCTACTTAAACTTCTTGTCAGTATCAGTCTGCCAATAAATAAGAAAATACGTTTTCCTTATTCTAACATATCGGAAGACAGGCAGGAAAACATAAGGATATGGAGAAAAATATAGTCACATCAATTATCTGTCATATACACAGCAGTGGGTAATTTTTGTGGTAACATTTGTCTGAGTCGACGAAACAAATCATTATACAAGTCACTGTATTATTATTTGTTTCTCACATTGAACTATTTTAAAATTAGAGCAGAATGTATTGGTATTGGCGTCATTTTTTGCACTATTTAGTAAATGACGGTGATACCAAAAATGAGATATGTATCTAAGAGTTGCTGTGGTGGTGTGGCGAGCGAATGTGCGATTAGGAAAAGTTCTGAAAAGTCTGGTTGAAACCCGAGTGTCATGTTGATATTAGATATTGAACAAAGGATCGCGTCTCTCGAACCGCTGTCACTTCGTCACAAGTCGACGTCACTGTCACAAGTTGTTTTATGTTCTTCTTTTAGTTGCTACCAAGACGACATTGCCAACTTTTTCTTGCAAATAAGGTTCGTTTTGCATGTTTATCATTTTTGTTGTTGTTGAAAATATCTCTGCTTCAGACAACTTAATAATTTCTAGTAAAACAACAAAAGATTTTTTCCTTTCCGTCACTTTGCACTGTATCTATGACCTAGTTTTATTTTTTTTACGAAGCCCTCTTTTATGTAGCCCGTATCCGACCACCCACATCATCGTTTTTTCTTGAAGGAATATATGGTACTGGTTGCGCACGAAAAAAAAACCCAAACACTATGTAAAGAGTATATATATATATATATATATATATATATATATATATAACAGTGAATTATGCCCTGAAAGTAGTTTATTAAATGATTCAAATGCAACGTAAAATATTATTGTTTATAAACGGGTATGTTCAGCATGCTACTATCGGAAAATGATCTAGTTCGAAAAAGAACTACATACGGAAAAAAAAATGAAAATTTTTTAAAACCAAATCCTTCGTATTGAATCGATTTCAATTTGCGGAACACACCACAAATGTAAGCAATGAGGAAACACTGGATGGTTTATTAAAACGACTCAACTTAACTGAAAAAAAAATTTGTATTATTTTATATTATTATTTTATTTTAACTTCGGTAACGGAGCTCTAACGGATACCACACGCAATTCGCGGGAAGCAAAGAGGAGGGAACGACCGTTTATGTGACATAGGTCAGTATATTTTTCCCCTTAGTACTGAAATATTGCTCCTGGAAAAGCCACGTGCAGTCTCAGATTCAAGTCGATTTCCAAACGGAAATAACTCTGGAAGGGACTGGTTGTTTCGTTCAGTACCACAGAGAATATATATAAATAATATTAATATCAAACCACAAGTAGGACAATCCGAGGCCAAGTTTGAAATTAGAACATAAATCGTGTATCGTAGTACTGGATATTACTTTTAATAAGAAACAACTTTTCGTGAAAAAAATATTCCAATCTGTTATCGTTTACTCACTCAAAAAACGGAATTGATATCTCCTGAAAAATGTACTTAGCTGGTCATTTCTCGTTGTCATAGCAACAGTCAATTTGGAACATTGTTTGTACAGACACGTTTAAAAACGTTTTATGAACTATAATGGATAGCTCTGTTCATGAACAAATGCTGCTTGTCAGCAATTATTATTTTATCAAATTTTATCAATTTTATCAAAATGTCGAATACTTCTTTGTTGGTAAATGTCATTTTCTTAATAGAAAAACAACAGGGAGAAGACTTATCAACAAAAAAAAATTGACAGAACAAAAGACTAAAGAAGATGAATAGCTTTCAAGGCCTGCAGAGTTTACAATTATCATTTGCTGTACAGCGGTATCGTACGGTACAACGCACTTTCACAGAGGATACTATTTGTTGTGAGTGAACAATAAGGGCAAAGGAGCAAAATATACAGACGACGGTCACATAAACGGTCGTTCCCTCCTCTTTGCTTCCCGCGTATTGCGGGTGGTATTTTTTTTCATAAAGTTGGTCGTTTTAATAAACCATCCAAAGTTTCCTCATTGCTTACATTTGTGGTGTGATCCGCAAATTGAAATCTATTCCATACGTAGGATTTGGTTTTAAAATTTTTTTAATTGTTTTTTTTTCGTATACAACGAATTATGTAGTTCTTTTTACGAACTAGATCATTTTCCGATAGTAGCATGCTGAACATACCCGTTTATCAACAATAATATTTTACGTTGCATTTGAATCATTTAATAAACTACGTTCAGGGCATAATTCACTGTTACGTCGTCCATAAAGTAATAACGCGATAGACATTATCTGGAAATTAATATTTCAGGTACCTCGTCGCGGCTTTGCAGTGCATGTTCCAGAATCAAAGACTTTTGGTTTATGGTAAGTGTTGCATTTTGCTAATTCCATTGTACCTGCTGGTAATCAGCCCCTCTAATCGGGTTGGACTCGTACGATGGGGCTGGGATTTATTCTCTGTAGTACTGAACGTAACAACCAGCCACCTACACAGTTATATCCGCTTGGAAATACGACTTGAATCTGAGACTGCACGTGGCTTTTCCAGGAGCAATATTTTAGTTCTAAGGGCCAAAATATACTGACCTAGGTCACGTAAATAGTCTTCTACTTCCTCTTTTTCTCCCGCGTATTGCGGGTGGTATCCCTTAGAGCTCCACAGCCGAAGTCAAATTATAATATTATTATTTTATTATTGTTTTACACGAATAAGTTAACCTATAAAAAATCATCTCAGTGAACTGGAGTTCGTTTCACTAATGGTTAAAAAAAATCTTGATTAATAAAAAATCCAACGAAAGATAACTGTTCTATGTTTCAATGTATACATACGTTTATCCGTTATCTTTTTTCTTAAATTCGATTTTTATGAGTAAAGGCAGCGATTTAAAACTTTACTAATCTTGTAAATCCAAAATATCACATAAAATATCTTAATTACTGTTTTAAAACTACAGTAAAAAATGATAATAATAGTGGACGTCATTTTAAGCTACGTATTATTACAATTTTACATAATTCAAAAGTTATACACATTTTTCTATAATAGATAAATTTGAGGTGGTTGATTCTTAAAAGTGACTGGAACATTCCAATATTGTGTATGATAAAGTATTTTACTGTCACATAAATTAATTATTACATTTAAAGTATTTGTACAGAAAATATTTTCAATCAAATTATTGAAATTTATCTTGAACAAACGCCGAACGTTAGTACGTTTAAACGGCAGTTGATAACAAGTATTTAATGTTATTACCAGGAACTCGGAGCATTTTTTTGCCGTCTTCGAAAAGTTGTTTCGCCACCAGTGTTCCGTTTGCGTAATACTAATATTTGTTCCGACATAAATCAAATCATGCTTCGCATATAAATGCCTGATTTCTGTGCACGTGTATACAGAGCTGTGAAATTTATTGCTGCTGAATTTGATGGGACGTCTACGCACATGTTTGGTTTAAAATCATTTTTACCTTTATCAAACGCTCGTCATTATTAAGCGAGAATTATTGACATATTAATCATTTGAATCTGTAAAATGGTCCACCAGGTTACGGAGAAAGTATTAAAACTTTAAAATTCATTTGACCAATCAGACGCTTTTAAAGAGGAAAGTATACAAAAGAAATAGGTCAGATTTTGGTGAAAGATATTTTTGTGGGTAATCCAAAGTAACGCTTGTTATTGTCGAGTAATTTATTATGTACGTTAAATTTAATGAGTATGTTCTGAATTTATTCATTCAATACATTCTTAATTTTGCAACTCAACAGGACAATCGTATTTGTAGACGCATTAAATTTATTAATCTGCCTATTTTTCGTCATTAACAATCATTTTGTTTTATAATCAAATATATTAATTTAATTTCCAATTATCTAAATTATTAAAATAAAACATTTAATGTTATAAATTAAGACTACTTTTAATATGTTTGTGGTATTTAAAAAACAAATTAGCATTACAATTGTAAAAATATCGTGTTTATAATTTTTTGAAATAGAAATTTAAAATGAAACTTTTAACTAAAACAATTTACCGTAAAATATCATATTAGTATTTTTGATTCAATTTCATCATAAGTTTGTAAAGTTTTTATATTTATAATTTAAAATATAACTGAAGTACACATAAATTCAATTAACAACTTTCGTCGCCTGCGTTCCGCTACGTGTCGTCCATAAAGGCCTACTATCGACACCTGAAGAAATTAAAAACGTTTGCAGAAACGTTTTCCGCTATATATTTTATTTCATAATTTGTCTCTTATTTGGCTACTTCATTAACTATTTGTGAAATTTAAACTTAAACAGACGTTTTAATATTTTATACAAATAAATTAAATTATAAATAATTTAATTAATAAATTTACCGTTTTTAAATATAATTACAAAAATAATTCTGATAATAAAAATGATGGGAAATTCTGGTAACTATTTGCTCTAAAAATATTTGTATATGAATTTAAACCAATGGATAATTTTTCTATTTTTTGTCCAATTTTATGATCTTAATATGCTTTATTTTCATATATTATTTATCTGTAATTTGAAGATTAAACGAAACCAATGAATTATTTTCATATAAAACATGTTTGCTAATAACATTAAGATTGCTCAGTGGAAATTTAATATTATTAAAAAGTTCTTTCATATTAGTGTCATATTAACGTCATTTAATCTTTTTTCTGTATACCCAATAAAAAATTTTTTACAATTAATTTTATATGCCACGTTATGCAGAAAACGTCCCATCAACACCGTCACTTTAATTTTCAATAAAGGAAATGAACATTTTGTTAATACGACTAGCTACTTGAACATTGTACCGCTGAACACTTTAGTCATACAATTTGTATAGTTCATTTAATAATGAAAGAGTATATATATATATATATATATATATATATATATATAGAGAGAGAGAGAGAGAGAGAGAGAGAGAGAGAGAGAGAGGTTGTTTGTTTCGTCGATTCAGTTTTTATATTTTACGACGCCCTTATAATATCAATTTCCTGAAAAAGATCTATAATTCATTAGTATGGCAAGAGGATCTTTTAATGTCATTTTACAATTTATTGTACTGTACTTCTCAGAATAATACCTGGACAGTTTCTGTGTACAATTTAGGTTGTAACTAATCACTTTGTTCGACGCATCTATTTATCCTGTAATATAATATAGTGACATTGGTCCCTTGAATATATTTTGTAACAGTACTCACTGAAACGTAAATGGCCTCTTAATGCCGTCCTTTGTCAAAGTCCATTAATCCGATTGGGAGAGACATTCGATATTCTTTGAACCTGCGTAATACTTCTCTTACTACGTGAACAGGAGCTTTTGTTGTATAATGATTTTCAAATCCTGGTCTTTCAATCGACGGGCCTTATAAAAGACTGTTCTGATTCTGTTAAATAATTTATATATTGTTAGCGTGTTCTTTTCAAATCTCCCTTTGCCTTTCTCTTTTGATGTAATATTACTGATTCTGTGTTTTAACTCTTTGTGCTTTACTTTCTTTGTTTTACCTGAGTAGCGTATCCACCATTCGTTGACTAGCCTTTTCCATGACGACCTTTCAGATTTATTCCACTGCATTCCGAGAAATAGATTTTCCGTTTCTCATGCATCATGTTTCACTATGGGAAAATGATATAAATTGGGTATATATATATATATATATATACGTGCAGATTTGTGTCAGGCTACATGTGACTCTTTCTGGTTTTTCTCAGTAAATTATAAGTTGAATCATATATTTGCATGTTTTGATTTGTAGTATTATTCTGACTAATAAAATTGGGGAACTTATTCCTAATTAACTCTACATTCATATTTGAGTATAAATTTTTCAAATAATTATTATCATATTTTAATACAATGGAAAATTATCGTTTAGGTTAGTTTTAAAAGTGGAAAATATTATTTTTGCTACTTTTGAAAAGGAAAATTAACAATTCATAAAATTTTTGGTTTCATATTTTGGGAACATAAAATAATAGATTTTTTTGCTTACTTTAAAATCGAATATAAAAATGGATAAAAATCAACTATCCAGAATATGAAGTCCGCGCTGTTTGCAACGTTTCCTTGAAACTACTCTACAGATGATTAAGTTACGTCGTGATCATTATCATTTTAATGATTAATTAAAGTCAATGCGACTCAAAGTTTTTTCTATTATAGTCTTTCAAATGTAAGACTTTTAAGTCATTTTCAATAAGGTCAACGAAAGTTTAACTAGTTTCCAGTAAGATTATAGGCAACTATTGATAAATTTATATTGTATTTGTCGTCTATTAGGATAACGAAAAACATGAAGTACTGTTCTTAGAACGTCAGATGGGTTGATTGATACCAGAAAATCAAATGTAATAAAATTATAATACGCAAATAGAGGAAACAACTATATTTTTTCAGTAAAAAATATACACTAGTACAGGTACATGGTCTTTCTAATTCAATTCAGCTCAAGATAATGTGCCGTTAGAAAACAATTCTTTTCCTTGCTAGTTTTTTGTTGTGGTTTCTTTTTCATATCCTCGATTCTGAATATTATAACGGGTTTTAAGGTGTAGTAGTATGCAGTGGTACGACTAAACGTTTGCCTAAAAATAATCAACTCACATTTAATAGATAAATCAAAAATATATAATTAATACCTTCCAAGCTAATCGTATTGTCAGCAAATTTCATAACTATAAATATTATCAATCAATAACCTCTAGTCATCAAAATTACTATTTTATGAGTAATTTCGGCTAAGAATGATTCTAGAATATTTAATTTGTAGAAGGTCACCAATAACATTTAGCTTGACGCGACCATAAAATATGAATAAAAAAATGTTTGATTGAAATTAATACTGTATTGCAGGGTTGCCTACTCCAGATTTTAATTTCTTTCTTATTGCTTTAATTATTAATCACGAATTTTCAATTTCTTTGAGTTATTCGGATAAAATAATTAAAAACTTAGTGCATAGCATCGTGCTGTACTTATGATTTACTGATGGATTAAGTGTTCCGGTTCATTGAATTAGTCATCAAAATTTTTTTGATGCATCTGAAAGTTTACTTTACGTAGAAAATAACATATTTATTCTTTTAAGTGAATTTATATCACTGCGAAAGTTCATGTAGAAGAGAGAATCGTTCTGAAGGCATTAATATCATTAAGTCTAGCTAACTGCAGACTTTTAAAGAACCGCGGAGGAAATTAAAGCGACGATGCCTTGCATACTTATTATATGAACTTCGTCCCCTTTTGGGTCTGTAATAGGATCAATGACTTAAGTTAAACCAATTTTAATTGCGACACTCTGACATTTTGAAGTTCGGTCTATTCCAGCCGCTTCGTCGATAAGGCATTCCAACGGGCAATGTGAGGCACGGCTTCAAGGAATTCAGAGCAATACCAAGCATTCGGTTGCATGTGGCTGCAGTCACTGAAATATAGAACTAAGTGCGAGTAATATATTGCGCTTGATAATGATAAAAAAAGTTCCATGGTAATTCATTAGATAGAAAAATCAAATTTAATTAATTGATTAAATTTATAATTAAAAAATCATATTTATGTAAGTGGATTATTTTAATCTATCTGAACAATAGTCATTTTTTAACCGTTTCTGCAAATAATTTCGCGTTAACGGGTGGATTACAAAATAATTGATTAATCATTACGGACGTCGTTTATGAAAAATATTTCGAACCATGAGTTGTTGTTTTAAAATGAAAGCTGTAGAAAATATTTATAGTTTTATTTTACTAATAAATTCTTTGATTACCTAACTAGTTTTCTTCGTTTGTTAACCCAAAATAGAATTAAAAGAATATGATAAGGTATATAAATCTTATCCGGTGTTGATACTATAATGGATAAAGAAAACTATTTAACTTAGTCACGGAATAAATTAGATTAGAATAGTTTAAAACTTGGAAATAAAATTGTAAAATATATTGACAACATGAAAGATAAAATAAAAATAGCGGATTGTAACAATTTGATTCATAAGATAAATTTTAAATGATAAATTCTATATTGGGCAGACGAGTATGAATTTGCATAGGAGATCGTTCTAAAGTCGGAATAATTTGAAGACTTATGCAAAGACGAATACTGTCCTCTCTTTACATATGAAGGAGATAAGTCACAACGTTGTCTGAGAAAATGATGAAATATTACAGAAGGAGAAGCAATGGTTGAAACGCGATAGAATAAAATGAATGTTTTTATGTCTATAAAGATGTTCACAACGTGAAGAACAACTTTTGGGATTACAGGTACGCCCTATCCAAGCATTTTGAGCCAGATTATATATTTAAATTTTGTAAATTTTTATTATAATTATTTTTAGGAAAAATTGCACCAAGTAGCCACTAGGAAGCACTATTGACGATCCTGAAAATGCTATATAAAAATTAATAATAAATCGACTTGGAAAATAAGATAAATATAATCTGAAAATTATAAAATAGACTGAGTTGAAAATGAATTTTTAAATTTTAATTTAGTAGATATATTTAAGAAAGGGTATATTTACCGATCATAATGTAAACAACCCCGGAAAAGAGGTCACCAGGTATAAGTTGATTGTGAATATTATACAATAATTTATGCCTCCCATTTTATTCTCCTTAAACGAGTTAGTTATGTGAAAATTTTGAATTTGGCTCGATTTGTCAAACATTCTTCTCTGATCTACTGCAGTGACAAGTTTCTAAGTCAACTGATAGCAGCACTGCACCCTCTTACAAAATTACTGAGATTAAAGTACGTATTAGACAGCGTCCTGCGATTCAATTCTTAAATTTGGAAGGTGAAAAGCCCATTCGTATTCATAAAATGCTGAAAATGAGTATGGTGATGCAACAGTGGATGTTAGCACTGTTCGGCGATGGATTCGTCCCTGTCACGAAGCTGAAGGGCTAACACCTTTGGCTGATGAAAAGCGAAGGGAGCAGGCCGGTTACTGCAGTGACTCCACCACTACATGGAATACATGCTCTTGTTGAAACGTGAACAAAAACTGTGAAAAAAGACGTTGACTATATTGATCATTAATGTTGCGGGTTTATGCTTTGTAAATTCAAATTTTCTTTGTTATTGTTTCACTGTTTTACGTTTGTCTGTACGAAGGCTGTTTTTAGGATTTAAAAGTGAAAGTCGCATAAAATAAGCACGTTACATGATTTGCGTGAACGCAATATTTATATTCTCCGAACATTAAAACACAAAAATAATACTGAAATATTTTGGCTTTAACTATTTTCCCTCCCCGTGTGTTTATAAATGAAAATGACTTTTATTAACTCCTTGTCAAAACCAACAGCTATCACAGGCGACGACTCATCAGCGTCTAATGGTAGATTACGAGACTAACAAAATTAAGGTAAAGTTGCAACGTGTGACGAGAGGACGCCAAATTTTTGATAACGTCAGAGGCGAGAAGGTATCTCTTTATTATCGTTCAACATCTTAACGTGACACCCTGGCGTTAAATATAACAAGATCGGCCATGTAGTTTGCATGAGCCACCTGGGAGCATCCCGCAGGCGTTGAGCATCAAGTGTAGTCCGGTCAATGCTGAAAAAAAAAGTCGCGAATCGTGTCAGTTATATCATGTAACCTCCAGGAACGGATATAATATCACAAAGAATTGTTAAGATCATATGCAGAACTAAATTTTTTGTTTCATCTTCTTCAGGGTGGGTTTACACGATCCTCATTAGCAGAACGAGTTGATTGTTTCGGGAACTATCGTCTCATTTATCGTTTAAACATCTTCCAGATAGTCAGTCATATCAAGACAGTCGCCATGCTAGTAGAAATACAAGATGGCGAAAACTTAAACATGCAGTCAACTTGAGACGTTAAATTTTATAAAAATGTATGAAACGGAAGAAAAACAAAAGTTTCAAAGATAATTCAATTAACTGCATTAATGTATTAGAAGAAAAAACAAATAATTGAATGGAACACTTAATCTTCTAATAAATTAAATAGTTTGTTTCGGTTTTTTTTATGTTCCACAAACAAATCTTCACCCGTGAATAAAATTTGACCAACTTTCGTACTCGTGTTCATTTCGAATCGGAAACAAACACAACTACCACCACAGGTGATGTAAATTTTCAAATATGCTCAAATGGCCGATATTTGCGTCGGATAAATATTTTTCTGGGTCATTGAGATTGATAGTATTTCTACCGTATTTGTTTGTGTACAATGTCAACACTTTCAGCATAGGTGGGGAGCACCCTTAGGGTTAGGGGTGAACGGGTGTTACTTAAGAATAACAAGAAACAACCGAGATTGGAGTCAAATCCTGGTTTATGGATTTCGCTGAGTTTAATTATGACAACCTGAGCAACATCGGGCACCCAGCTAGTTAAACATAAAATAAACATTTATACGCTCCTAAAACTGACGGAATGAATTTAGAAACAGTACGACAGATAACACGTCATCTTTTGTGTTTTCAATACAGTCGACTGTCTTCAAAATTTACTAGCATGGGAGTCAACTTTCCTCCTACTGTCGTTTCCAGTCAACTGGCATCGTGTAAACCAACCTTTAGGCCAGGTAGTTAAACCGTTCTTCTTTGTTTACGTAGGTTGAAATGAGTGTGGCGGAGATGAATGCATTTGCCAGGGGGAAGCATAACACCTCCACCAAAAGCTTATAAGCGAACAGGCCTAAGGAAGTAATGTCTCAAACGTCATTTGGCAGGTAGCAAACAGATATTTGGAGTGATACAGGAGAGAATGCGCACAAATAAAAGACTCAAGTGAACAGAATATATTTGCGACTAGCAGTACGTTAGACTCCGGTAAATAAACATCAGAAAAATGGAGGCTAAGTCGTTTGGTGGATGCTATTACAGATATATCAATAATTGAACAAATTCTTCCATAATGGACGCAGTGTCAGTTACTAAATGAATTCTGGTACTGCGCATAATTTCGTTCAGTTGGATAAACAGGGATTGTGATTTACCTGCAGCCATACCGGAGTGAGTAGGTCCATGATCCTGTAACTGTTCATGCATTATAAGGTAGACATGATTTTAATATTTCCGGAACGAAGGTTAATTAAATACTGTTCTTTGATTTTGTTGGTCAGTTGGTTACATGTGTGAGGCCTGAATGAGGAGCCAATGGCCGTCGGAGTACTACGCCCGCCCCCTCCCCCACCCCCAGTGGCCTGTGACGTGGCGCAGCTATTGATTGCATTCACTTGTTGGGCGCGGGGTTGGTCGTCAGCTGCTCCCCGTCCCCGAGGCGGCTCAGCAGCTCCGAACCAGCGTAGTGCCGCTCCTAACCTCCATCATCATGCACGATCGATGTTTATGAACGCTCGCTTAACCCGGTAAGTGATAAATAACACTATTTTTTTTCAAGGTAGTTGTGTAACTCAGTTATTTTCATAAACGAACGGAAACGATCTCTAACGTTTGTAAATGAAAGCACCCAAATTTGCGCGGGTCTCTGTTTACTGTATTTAAAAGGATGTATTCAGACCTTTTTCAGTTTAATTCTACATATAATAAACTTCATTTTTATTAATGGTAGAAATTTACAAGATCTTGCTTCATTTACTGCAAAAAAAACGTAAAGTAAGCAGTAAAGCGAGATGTAGTGGAACAAAAACAATTCACTATTTTGTGTTTAAACTTATTTTTCGTTAGTAATTGATGTCACATATCATTTGAAAATACGGCATTAACAGTATGTAATTTACATCGCTGTCAATACGTAATATTCTACTGTGTCAATAATAATACTTTTATTTACAATACTTTATTCAGAAATTACTCAGGTCCGTGTTTTCAAAATCTGTAACTGTTAAGCTATAAACATTTATTTAGTTCATTTACCAATCGAGTATTGCTATTATGAAGATAAAATTTTCATAAATTTTGGGCAGTGAATAATTACTCATAATTAAACGCTAAACTCTGTTCGTGACTTAGTAACAACGGAGACCTATTCATTTTTGGATGACAACATTTTAAATTGATTATCGACGGTGGACCGCATTTCAAGGCATTTGTTGACGCGTTACAATCTCACGTTAATGACGTCAGTGTGTTATCTCAGTGTTGTTACGAGAGCAAACACGGGAAATTAAACGGGCTTTCCCGAACACGTCCAATTTTCTCCGTTCGGTGTTTTCAGTAAATGGAAGTATATGAATGCTGTTTATCAAGAATAGTATTGTAATTATTATTTCCATCCTCTTTACAATTGAAAACTGATTTATTTTATAGTTTCATCCCGCACAATACTGTTAATTAAGAACTAGATAAATAATTGAGCATCACGAACACTCGTGGCTAATCGTGGGAATCGAATTGTACAACTAATAATACGAATTAAAATATTATCTCTTTATAAAAAAATAATTCAAAATGGTATTCACTAAAGTTATTAGCTAAATAATACGTTGAAAATCCTACTCTTCTAATGTTTTTTTTTGTACAGAACATCAAGAATTACTGTTATATTATGTTTTCATAGACTTTATAATCTATATTCGGAAACATTTTTAAAAAACACGCAAAATTTAGATTTTTTAGAATTAAATTATTATACGCAAAAGTGAAGGAAAAAGGAGATGTGGAGCATATTAAATCAGACTAAAATACATGTGACAATATAAATTGGTTAAAGAAATAATACGGGAGGATTTTTATACTTTTTCTGCAAGTTAAAACAATCCGTTAGCTTTCAGGAAGATGATTAATTTGAAGGATAGGCCAAGAAACGTTTCAATACAATGCTTAAGGTACACTAATATAAACTATATGTGCGTCAAGTATGTTATGTTTATTCCCTTGAACATTCATTTGACTTAATTACTAGCTTTTGAATTTACAAACGATCCTTGCTCTTCATAGCCATTATTACCGTTGACCACAAATCGAACTTGTAATCGTCCTTTATTCTCGGCAGCGTGGAGATTTGATTGAAAGTGTTCGTTTTTAGACCTGGATTAAGAACGATTAATGCGTTCCTGTTTATCTGTTTAAGATAAGAAGAAAATATGTTCCTTCTAACGGAACTAAAACAGTTTGAAACTGAGTGTGCTATTATTGGGTTTTGATATAATAATTTTTTAACACGAAGTAAATGATTATACGTAAAAGTGAAGCAGAGATGAGATGTGAAGCATATTGAAGTAGAGAAATACTAGAAAGATATGTGACAATATAAATTGGACGGAGAAATAATACGGGAGAATTTTTTTCTACAATTTCAAGAAAGCCATTAGCTTTCAGGAAGATGATTGATTTGAAAGATAGGCTAAAATATTCTCATAAGCCATGAAACGTTGTTTCGATTCAATCCTTGAGGTGCAGTAATATACTCTATACGTGTGGTCTTTGGTCTGTGTCGAATGAATTACAAATACAATTTCTCACGATTCTCATATAAAAAGTTGTAACTTCAAACCTGTAAAATTATATCATCCTGTATCCCAGTATTGTCTCGTAGAATCACTTGTCGCCATAAACTCTCATTTCAGATGGAAAAAACCAATTATGTTGCGACAGAGGAAACAATATATCTTCTCCCGTCGCTTCAGGTGTGTTTTCATATATTTCGTAACGAGGAGAAACTATAAGAACTTTGTTTTAGACTTTTTTGTAAGAATCGGGAAAAGTTCTAAATTTGACCGCTTGAAACACAAAAATCTTTTATAAATTTTGAGTAAAAGGGTTATGCTTTTTAATGTCTTGTATTTTTACACAGAGACCCTCAAACATCATGACGTTTCAGCACTGGTGGTTTAAAATTCTCAGAGGATTCGTAATGTGACCATCCTATTGAAATTTTAACGCCAACGACGTGCTTGACACAGCGGAATTCAGGTTATTTCGTGAGGTGACGTGCGACTGACGCAAAAATTATGAGTTTTATAGAAATTCTGGAAAATCTTCGTAGGCTACTGATATAATATTTTACTTGAAAAATGCGATTTTTGGATAAGATAATATCTTTGGTACATGAAATACTTTTTATAAGTACATATTTTAATTATATGAGACAAAATTATATACACAAACGAAATGAGAAATATAAACATTTAATAAAAAGAATAAAACCTATGCAAGGTTTTGAATAATATGTTCTGTGTAGTAGAAATAATTGAAATATTGATAGCGTGAAGCTTGATCCAATATTGTTAATACAAAGTTGTTATGCCCACATCTCATTGTATATTTCCTTCTGCTTTCTTACAGTAATTCAAGAAACTTGATGTTTAGTTCTAGTATATGATGTCATACAAGAGTGTTTAACTTCCTCCAGTCCCACTGTCAACCATGTCTACGGTTTTTTATAACGTTATCTGTTACGTCATTTATATAAGTTTTATATAGATACGTTAAAATAAATTTATTTTTAAAAAACACGCTTTACTGAAATATCGCCGTGAATATTTTCCGAACTTTGGAATTAATAGCTTAACTGTTGTATTTAAATAATCTCTGATTAAAATGGCAAAATATTGAATTTTCTTCCGTACTATACAATACAGTCGTAATCACCTGCCTTTTTTTGATCTTGAGATTAACACAACATTGGGCAGTATCACTTATGAATATTAAAATAAGTATAAATAAAAAAAACCGGCTACATAAATTGGCCTCTTCCACTTATACGTGACCACGTCCCGCTACAAAGTACAAATATAAGTATCTATCAGAAGGGAACGGCATGAATACGTCAGACTGCTGTTTCACTATTTGCCAGTCAGTGGTTTCTTTCAAGGAAACTAGAGTCGTGGGGATGGCGGTAAAGTCCAGCTGACATTGGGTTTGCCTTACAATCTACGTTTATTAACTATTGTACATGAAAAACTTTTATTATTAAATTTAATGTATTTAAATTGTAGTTCTGCTTTCTAATTGAAGAAGAAAGCAACTAACAAGCTGCAAATTTATTCCCAAAATAATTGTTAACTTAAAGATCAATTACATTTGAAACTTTTGTTAATGTTAAGTTGCAGATTAGAAAAAACAATAGTATATCCTTTCACAAAGCCAGGACAATTTTTTTTCTCATTTGTAAATTCGTAATTTATAGATTACGGACCACTCCTGTTTAGCTAACTCTTGATGTTTTATAACCAACGTTCCAAATGTTATTCTTTATATTCATAACAATTTTCATTTACTTTACCGAAAGGCCCAAAGAGATTTCTATTTTAAATTCATTACTCGACTCCTTTCAAAATTATTTTGTTAAATGAAGAAGTGAATTTAGGACAGATTAACGTAACCGCATTTACTACCCCGCCCACAGTAAAGTCGTAATGACCTGTACTTAATCACCGTACGTCAGAGCCACGCTAATGAAGTGAAATGGGAAAAATTGCTCATGTTTTTTCAAAAATTACGTGAAGCAAGAATGTTACCCGTGTTTTCCCAAAATTCTGCTATAATAATGGCACTTTCATTAGGGACCGTAACAGTGGGCAGAGTGGAGGCTCCTCCACCTGCCAGCGCTATGTTAATGAACCAATGAGCTCGAGTCTTGTTAGCTCTGCTTGCAAAACAGCAGTAAAACAAATATGTCAATCCGTTATAACGTTCATTATAGTAGTATTGTATTTCATCCATTAAAAATGGCATTGACAGTCGGAAATATTAAAAAACTGGCATTGAGTAAAAATTATACATAATGAAATAAATGATAAAATATACGAATAATACAATACGAACCTGAAAGATTCCGCTTTTTTTTGAGTAATTACTAATTAAATTTTGAATCAGACACGACCGAATTTTACACTTTAATAAAAGATTTTATGTAACCCCGAAACAACTGATGTTCGTTCCGAATAAGTGTCAATTCAATGATAGCAGCACATTTGAAAAATTTAAGTTTGAACTCGACATAAGTAAAAGAATATAGTGGTGTATAAATTGTCGCCATGGTATGAAATTTTGAAGGTGAGGAAACAGTTAACCCTTTTCTATCTGAAATTGTAGACAAAAGTGAAAATGAATTTGTAATAAGATTTTTACTAAATTCCATATTTTAAACCTATTACTTTGTACAATTAAATTTATTAACACTGCCATTCTTTGATAAGAATTGATTGTAATTAACTGTTATATTGGTCTTAAATATTTTCAGTTCTGACATCGCTCTTTGATTTTGTTCATATTTTTTATTTTCTGTCAATTTTTTAATTTTAATCTGTTATTCTAATTCATTAAGACCCACTTGATGGAGGTAACATTTTTAATTAATAAAAATTGTATCAAAATATATATGAAGTAAGATAAGTTATATATGGATAATTCCAACTAAGAATAGTAACAGGTAAATACGAAAATGCATAATTACGATGCAAAATTCAGAAACCTGCAATTAGTGTGCCGTTATTCTTCTGTTTATTGCAGCCATTTGCTAGAAAATAAGGTTAGTTACTCTAGCACTTGGTGGAATTACAATGCTCTATATCCGTCAAACAGATTTAAAAAAAGCTCGTTCCGGGGTCGCAGACCTTGGGCATACGGTAAGAGTTGTTCGCTATTCCCATTGGAATAGTCGGCCAGCTGCCTCCTAAACTGGTCGAGTTACGGAGAAGGGAATGCTGCGTCCCCACAGCAAACTCTTCTCCCGCTATCGGAAGGGCGTGGGACAAGTACCAAATGCCCGACCTACCTGATGCAGGTTTTTCCTGCGTAATTCTATCTATCTATACTTAAAATAATATCCTTGAAGTCTATATACGAAATGTCACGACCTTTTCTTTTACATTAAACTACAAGAATAGTTACCAAGTTTTATACAGGATTGCTGGATTCTAGCTTTTAAAATCATTTTTTAACATTTTCTTTCCCGATGAGTAACAAATTAGACGCAGTAGCATTTAATTTGGCGGATCCAGTTTCCGGTCTCGTGTTGCCATTAACGTGATGAAACACCAATCCTCCGTTATTATCCAGGGCTCGAACCTGGCTGTCATTATGCAAATCGACAGGTTGTTTGACATTCCATGAATAGGAACTAGAAGGGATTCATTTACCTGAAGAAATTGTAATTGATATAAATATTCTGCAAAGTTAGTATCCACTGCAGAATTCTTAGATAATTTACATTCCAATTTAGATTTTAACAATAAAAAAATTGTATATCATATTAAGGAATATGACAAATCAAATATAATAAACATTAAAAGTATTGTTCACGAATCACCACAGCGGCATATGTATATATAATTTCTAAAAATCAGAAAATTTGAATAAAAGCCAAAAATTAATTTTTTAAGGCATTCTAGTCATAAATTTTTTGTTTCCACGTTCATCTCCAGGCGCAATTCAGGTGTCAGCGGAACTGTTCAATTGGCTCAGTGACGTTTTTTGGGAATAATGATAATGAATGGCCTTTAAAACATTTTCCGAAAGTTTGTTTCCAGGACTGCTGCCAATTTAAAAACTGCAAAGCCGAGTAATCCACTCTTACAGGAATTATTTATAGTTGCTGCAACTGCAGGATTATTATGTAAAAAATTATTCGTTCAATGTGAATACTTCACTAAGACTTGTTATTAGTAAGGGATTAGAAGGATTTTCTTATATGTATACTAGAGACTTTCTCTCCGAGCAGAAGTATTTCATATATAGATCAGAAAATTATACAATGTTTATTATTGAAAATAGTAGTGAATTCAGTGTGAAACCATAATAAAATGCATTGATTTTTAATTTTAGTAACTATACGAGGTCTGCGAGGGCCATTCTCACTACAGGCAATACCTGCGAGGGATGTTCTCTCGCAGGTAGTACCTTGTAGGAGAGATACGAAGGGGCTGCCTTTGGGGATGCCTTTTCCTAAGGAAGCCTGCGAGAGGATTTCTCGCAGGTGAACCTTCCCAGAGAGCTCTGGCGGGGACTACCTTTGGGGATGCTCTCACATCTCTCTGGTTTTTTTTTTTTTTGAACTAAGGTTCCCACATGCCGAGGCACCTCGGCCTGTTTTGAGAGGTGTATGTTCCGGGGTCGCAGACCTTGGGCATACGGCAAGAGTTGTCCGCTATTCCTATTGGAATAGTCGGCCAGCTGCCTCCTAAACAGGCCAAGGCATGGCGAGGGGTAAGCTGCGTCCCCACAGCAAACTCCTCTCCCGTCATCGGAAGGGCGTGGGACAAGTACCCAATGCCCGACCTACCTGATGCAGGTTTTCTAGGGTTTTCCCTGCATTTCTTTAGGCGAATGCCGGGTAGGATCGTTAAAATATTGCCCGGGGGCCCTAGTTAACTCTTGGCTACCTTCCTCTACCCTTCCACATTCCCCCTTTCAAATCCCGTACTATGCTATTAAAGGGGAGTTGTCACCATGTGGATTACCCTCATGTAGCCTGTTACCTAAAAAAAATATTAACTTTCGAACTTCTCCGTTTGGTGGGTTTTATTTAATTTTTGTCAGAATATTTGTCCAGCTGATGCTCGATAAATATATATAACTTTTACTTAGTATGGGGATGAAATATTTGTTCTCAAACGTGCACCATCGTTAGGTATGAATTTGGTCTATACTTTCTTTAGATTCTCTTTAACCTATTATTTTATGACTCAGTGTTCTATTGTAAAGAATTTTAGTTTTAATACTTTCTTAATTCTTGGCTCATTCTAGAAGATTATATTCTCGCATTCTCTTTGAAAAAGAAAAAGACTTATTACTTCAGCAAAGTCAATTAAAAAGAGAAGTAAACTGGTTATATTTAATTTTAAGCTTTCACTTTTTGAACATATTGCCTCATAAGATATTTACCGCGTCAGTATGTTTATTTCTGTAAAGCGAACAAAAATTCCACTCTAAGGAGTTAAAATCAGTTTTTGTAACGTTTTGCCTGAAGATGGCGGATGGCAGTTTGGTGTAGCGAAAAATATTTAATCGATATTATTCCGACAGTTCTCTTTGAAAAGCTCCAAATCTCAGCCTGACATGCAGGACACACTAAACTATATACATGCTACGATAAGACGAATCTTATCTGTCCGTAGTCTTTGATGGATTATAGTAATAATAATATTCTTTGTTAAGTATAAAATAGTATTGAGGTTCACTAATTACTTATTTATTGGGAATGTTTTAGATCGTCTCATTTTCTGTCTGTGTATTTCGCATGCCTATATTAAAGGATGCTGGACGGAAATGAGCGTCGACTTAGCCTTAAACGAGGACTTGTCAATTATTTTAAAACTTGGGGGAGCGCAGGCGGCCGCAAACTAAGATAAACGCGCAAAACAATTTTTATAATGCGGTGTGATAAAGAGAGAAAGGCATAGAGTATCATTTATCTACAGAAGCACCAATTTCCAGAGTATTGCTTGTGAAACTGCCTTGCACTTCTCGGAGAAGAAAAATTAAGAGTATAGAGCAGATAATTATCAAGTGCTTGTTTTGAATACTCCCAGATATTTTTTTTAAAAAATGTGTACTCGCACTTCCAAACTTTAACCGTACTAACTGGATGTCCACAATCTCACACCAAAGCTCTAAATCCGAAGAGTAAGGGTGCATGGATCGCCGAGACTTCTCGTTTATCATTATAAATAATTGTCTTCCGTGACAGCCAGGGGAATAAGTGTCCGCGGCACAGTTCGCCATGTACAAGAAACCACTTCTATTTATATTATAACGCGTAGACGAGTAAAACTAAAACTACTGCGTCATCTCAGTGTGTACTGAGTGGAAATATTCAGAAGTTGAACGCATACATTCCTCAAATCACTAATGATTCATAATCATCCAAATTGATAGTTATATTGTTATATGTACCAATAAATAAAAACCCATTTAAATATTCTGTTTAAATAATTATAAACATTATAAAATTACTAATTAAAGAAGTCAAACATCAATTTATAAATAGCATACATAAATAATTTGCCAAGTTACACCATCGTGTAATGCCACTTTAGTCTAAGAAGATCAAAGAATACCATGAAGACAATATACGTATAGTAACACTTTGAAATAAAATAATAAAAAGTAGTCTAGTAGTTGAAACGTTATTAAAATATATTTACATATTTATTATTATTTATCAATCACTCCGGGAAAATGATTTCCAACTACACGTTGTTCTATTTTATTATTCAAAATATTATTTTTTCTTATTATATTAATATCTAATGCCTTTATTTACCTTAATTTAACTTTATTACTTTCTTAAGTAAAAATTAGATAAAAATTGAAAGTTATGAATAAAATATTTTCATGTTCAGGTAAGGAACTATTTTATCCTTTGTTTCAACACTGTCCTTATAATTATATACTCTAGTTTTCTACGTTAGTGGTAGTTTCACCAATATAAGATTTCTTAAATATAATACTCGTTAACCAGATCTATGATACTATTTTATCTTCTTAACTTCTTTGAAAATTTTCCTTTCTTTAATTTCATTGCTTTGTGTTATTTCATGAGATTTTAGTAAACCTGACGAGTTCAGCAATGTCAGAGAAAACGGTTATGATTTTGAATTCTTTGCCTTATTCTGTCGGTATGTGACCAAATTAATTTTCACTCATAAATTAAACAGATATGATAAAATCCATTAAATAATGAATGTTATAAAACAAATTTTTGCCACTTTTGTTGTTTTCTTCAAAATATTATATTCTGTAGTAATATGAATGTAATTGCTAGTAAAATCAGTTTTCTGTTCGTGTATCGATAAAAACCTAAATATTAAAAAACTAGTAATATTAAGGTAACTTGTTTGTTAGTTATTTTTGTTCGTTGTACTTATTTATTTTATATTACAACTATTCAAATTTTTTTTTATAATTTGAACTTTGGTTTGCATTCTTTGAGTTTTCATATTTTAATCGTTCGTGATCATTTTGTTACAAACCATCCACTTGAGTTCTTGTAACACGATGGTGTTTCTAAAACAACCTATGGAGCAGGTCTTTTTCTGTTACGTCGCTATTGACAAGACATTTATATGTTCTTTCTCACGCTATTAGGCGCACCATAAAAATGAAGGTACTGCGATTCGTTGAAGTCGTTTCTGAAGACACGTTTCTCTCTTGATTGCATTTTATGATTCTCTACACGAAAATAGATAGAACTGTAATATTTGCGGGATCGTTACAGACATACTAAGCTCAACTGCTTGCTTGATTGCTTATAATTCTCTCATTTTTATAAATGCTGCTTTGGTATTATGGATGTTTAACAAAGTTTGGTTTTTATTTGAGTGCACGGCGTATCCCGTGTAATTATTTATATAAACCCGAAACCATATTTAATTCTACATTATTCTTTAGTAAAGAAGAGCTTTTACTTACATATTCCAAGAATGTTCATCAACACTCCATCCACGGTGCTATAAAATACATGGAATTTTATTGCATCAATGCCAACAAACGTACCTTCGAATTTCTTTTTAAATATACTCCTTGAGTATTGCAGGATATAATTGTCCCTCAGATTTCAGACATTACGAAAGATTAAATTGATGATATTGTTAGGTAGATTCACAATGTAAATAAATTGTTGCCATATTAATGTCACTAATATGGCACAAAAATTAACTTACATTTTCCGAAATGTTCGTAAACTATATCGTATTTTTTTAATCATCATTCGATGGAGTATTACTGGATGAAATTATACTTTTTATTTACTGAAAATATTTCTGCTTTATTTCATTAAGGAAAAACGAACTATTTCCTTTGTTCGTCGCGTAGTAACGTCTCTCTCGCGTGTTGTGACGTCACGGTCTCTTGGCACGCAGTAATTTAACACAAAATTATCACGTTTTTCAAATATAATTCTTTCCACATTTACGCTAGGGGTTTCTCACCCCCACAGTACGGTTTCTCGTGATTTGAAGAATATATGTACCAATTTTTGTTGAATTTCATCCACGTGTTTAAATTTGTATAGAAACTAACGTAAATACATACATACAAATATACATCCTTTTTTATTATATAGATTTCTATAAATGGAAGTAGTTTAAAGGGTAAAATATATAAAACATAAATGTACCTGAAACACTGTTGGCGTGCAATTGAATAAATTTTTAAGCGATTCCTAAACGTAATAATAAATTCATGCTCCGAAGATTTAGCTCTCGCTTAATATGAATTTATCATCTACCATCCAATCATCTATTAGCCACGTAGGTGGAATTTTAATGACATTGTTCATCCCCGGAAAATATATCAAATTCGACCTGATTCATATTTACCCATTTAACTTACTATTTTAAAGTGATTATTCGTTGTTTTTTATTGAATTAAAATTTTCTTCACTGTACTAAATTACATATATATATATATACTAGCTGAGTGCCCGGAGTTGCCCGAGACGTTATCCATAACACACACCCCCCCTGATTTTTTTCGTGTAACGCAACTTGCCCCCCACCCTATCCCTAAATGTGTTATCGACCAGGGATGCATTGCTTGAAAATTCACTAAATGAAATTAATAATTTGGTACTTAATTTAGTAATTTTCGAAATTAAATAATTAATTTTTATTTAAATTAAAAACCCATTTGTTTAATTTTATTTATTTTTCTGCAAATCAATTTTTTTTAAAGTGGGGGATGATGTTGGCGTTCATCTTCTTCGTATAATCAACAATTACTGTACTTGCAATAATTACAAATTTAAAATTATAGTCAATCATTTTTTTTATTGGTTGCATAAGTTTTCATGTAAAGTCCCATAAACACAACTAAATGGCTGCCTGCAATGTGTGAAGGAAGGAAGGAAGAACAGTAGCTGGCGTCTCATGCAGTTCCCAATAGTCACGTGCATCTTAAATACAATAACCTCCTAAACAAAGCACAGACTCTCACAACGGAAATAATTATAATAAGAAAGACAGATTTCACGGTTACTCACCAGGTTCTGGATGTTGTCGTTGTCCACTGCTGGTCAGAATACTGTGTGGCGCTGCGTGGCGTGTCCGTGGGGTATACCATATATATTTGTGGCGGACATGCTGCGACCTGATTGGCCGTTGAGGATCGCCTGACATTTACTACGCGGCATATGTCCTGGACGCTGTGGTCAGGCGATCCTCAGCGGCCAATCAGGTCGCAGCATAACCGCCACCATATATGGTATACCCCTCGGACACGCCACGCAGCGCCACAGTCTTGAGACCAGCAGTGGACAACGACAACGTCGAGAAATCTGAACCTGGTGAGTAACAGTGAAAAATTTATTAAACATATAAATTGTTACATTAGCAGACGACATCAGCAGTCATAATATATACATATATATATATATATATGTCACATAATGTATCAGTAGGTAAATTAGAGATTAATTACAAGAAGATATATTCAACGATCATCAAACGTTGAAATCATCAAAACACAAACCTTACCTTCACTCAGACAGCCTGAAGATGTTACAAATATGTACAGAAACTTTTTTCGTGTTGTTAATTAAAGATTTTATGATTAATAATTATTTGAAATTATAAAAACCGTCTGTTTATGGCCGTTAAGGATGTTCATTGTTAAAAACAAACGTGAAAATAATAATATATGACTAATATTCCAGTGTGAAGAGATGACAATTTGCAGAAAAACAAAATAAATTATTCAATTTAAAATCAATATAGAATATTTGTAGAGATCAAAACATCATAGTTACACAGGTTTTAAAAATATGTGTGTCTTGTTCGACAATGTTAATCGTAAATGGGTTATTGTTTCCTAAACCCTGAACTTCTATTACAATTTTACTTCTCAGCTAAAATGATGACTATGCACCAATTATTATCTGCATCTGTGGCAGGTCTATTTGTAAAATTTTTTATCTGATTTATATTCAAATTACCTAATTATTTTGACTATGTCACATCTCAGAAACTTAAATTTTCACAACTTGATTCCATACATAATTGATGATTTTTCTCTTCAGTAAGTAATTATTAATTGGAGGTGACTTACCTAACCTCAACAGGTGGTATATTTTAAATGGTAATTAAAATTTTAAGACCACTACTTCAGGACTTATTGTTTATAGATTAATGATGACTATGCACCAATTATTAATCTGTATCTGTGACAGGACTATTTATAAAAACAATATCTGATTTATATTCAAAATCTGATTTGATTTACAAGACTTGACAAATATTGATCTGAATCAGATGAATTTTGACACAGTGCACATTAATTTAGATGTGCAATATTTATCAACTACTATGTAGTGTAGACAATTTTCAGCAGGAAAAATATTCTGATTTAAATATCATCAAATATAAGTTAAAAATATTCCTAGTGAAGATCTGTTATTTTAATGTTAACTGTACTATTGATATGAATACAGTATTTTGTAATGAAAAATACTTTAATATCATCACTTATATACTCTGTATATTTCTTATCATCGCTTGTTCATTCTTCATGATCATGGACATAATTTCTTTGTGACTCACTGTATCTGACTAAATTTATAGATTTGGTTTATGTTACTTCTCCTATATCTAGGAACATACATACATACATGTATGTGCTGTAGATTCATTCATGATTCATCTTTACTGTTTACCAATTTTTTCTGTAACGGTCATAAAAATGGGTTTGATTTTAAAAGCTAATCTGATTTAGATGCAAAATTTTAGAAGTCTTTTAAATAATTGTAAAGTCGATTGTAACCACCTAACATCAAAATTTGGTTCACAGTTAACATATATATTTATGTTATCACAATTATTCCCAATTTGGATATATATGTACGATATTTTTATACAACTCTTATTATTACCACCTCAAATATTATACAAAGAAAAAGCCTGCGAGAGTATTCTCTCGCTGGTAACCTGCGAGGTATTTTCTCTCGCAGGCAGAACCTTTTAGGAGAGATACGAAGGGGCTACCTTTGGGTATGCCTTTTCCTCTCCGTTTTTGAACTATGGTCCCACAAGCCGAGGCACCTCGGCCTGTTTTGAGAGGTGTATGCTCCGGGGTCGCAGACCTTGGGCATACGGTAAGAGTTGTTCGCTATTCCTATTGGAATAGTCGGCCAGCTGCCTCCTAAACTAGTCAAGGCACGGAGATGGGAATGCTGCGTCTCCACAGCAAACTCATCTCCCGCTATCGGAAGGGCGTGGAACAAGTACCCAATGCCCGACCTACCCGATGCAGGTTTTCCTAGGGTTTTCCCCGCATTTATTTAGGCGAATGCCGGGTAGGATCCTTAAACTATAGCCCGGGGGCCCTAGTAACCCTTGGCTACCTTCCTCTACCCTTCCGCATCTCGTATTTTGAAGAATATGTCTGCCAATTTTTGTTGCAATCTGTGCATGTGTTTAAATTTGTATAGAAATTAACGTAAAAACATACATACATACAAATATACATCCTTTTTTATTATATACTAGCTGGGTGCCCCGCGTTGCCCGAGATGTCATTTATCCATAACCCCCGATATACTCCAATTTCGTTTCTCAGTTTGTTATAAATATGCTCAGCGACATCAGTAACCTTGATTTGACTCGAATCTCGGTTGATTTGGCGTTAATGATATGAAACGCCGCATCCACGCCCACACCTAAGGGTGCTCCCCTCGCATGCCGAAAGGGGTTGAAATTAAACCCAAACAACATCATTAGAAATACAATCAATATAATTAACCCTGAAAAATATTTATTCAACGCAAATACCTGCTGTGTTTGCATGTTCAAAAATTTCCACCCCGCTACCCCTGCATCTGAGGGGTAAATGCAAAGTTGAATGTCATAACTAAACTCAGTGACATCCATAACCTTCGATTTGACTCCAATCTCGGTTGTATTCGCGTTATTTTCCTGTAAAGCATCTCCACCACAAACCCTAAGGGTGCCCTTTTCCCAGGGTGTAGAGGATGAAACTTATATTCAAAATAACATCGCTAGAAACACTATCAATATCTTTGAACCCTAAACATATTTATCAGACTCAAATATCGGCTGTTTTAACATGTTTGAATATTTCCACCCCTGTTCATCCCTGCTCCTGGGAATGGTAGACGTGTCTCTCCCCGACAGTGTTTGTTTACTGGTCGCAAAGAACACGTGTACAAAATTTGGTGAAATTTGCTCCACCGGTGTAGATTTGTATAAGGAACATACAAATATATATATATATACAAACAAACACTCTGCTTTATTTATAAGATATATATATATATATATTCATTCGTTTGTTACTATGTTACTAAGAAATACATTGCGCATACATGCATTTTTTTAGAGAAAATAAAGTTCTTGTCTTGGTGAAAAATTCTGCGAGCAGTATTTATTGAAAAAATATATATTCCGATCTGAGCGTCAGATGTTTGTAGCTTTCACCATGTTCAATTCATAGAGGTTTCATTTGATCCAATAATACTAGGTTGGTTCCTTAACCAGATCTCTGACATTGCATTACGTTATATGCTATTGAGTCAAAAAAAAAATTTCACAGCCGACATTTTATCGCTTTTCTCCGATGTTCCAGAAAATTTCAAATAAAAAAATACCTTACTTTGTGGCAACATATATCCAATATCTCGCTTGCATTTAAAAATTTACTTCTAATAAATTTGGTCTAACACAAGTATGGCTATGAATGAGTAAGTAAGCCTGCGAGAGGATTTCTCGCAGGTGAACCTTCCCAGAGAGCTCTGGCGAGGGCTACCTTTGGGGATGCTCTCACATCTCTCTGGTTTTTTTGAACTAAGGTTCCCACATGCCGAGGCACCTTGGTCTGTTTTGAGAGGTGTATGTTCCGGGGTCGCAGACCTTGGGCATACGGCAAGAGTTGTCCGCTATTCCTATTGGAATAGTCGGCCAGCTGCCTCCTAAACAGGCCAAAGCATGGCGAGGGGTAAGCTGCGTCCCCACAGCAAACTCCTCTCCCGCTATCGGAAGGGCGTGGGACAAGTACCCAATGCCCGACCTACCCGATGCAGGTTTTTCTAGGGTTTTCCCTGCATTTCTTTAGGCGAATGCCGGGTAGGATCCTTAAACCATAGCCCGGGGGCCCTAGTTAACCCTTGGCTACCTTCCTCTACCCTTCCGCATCCCCCCTTTCTAATCCCTTCCTATGCTATTAAAGGGGAGTTGCCCAATGTGGATCACCCTCATGTAGCCTGTTGCCCTAAAAATAAAAAAAAAAAAAAAAAAGTATGGCTATGAAAGTAAGCCTGCGAGAGGATTTCTCGCAGGTGAACCTTCCCAGAGTGCTCTGGCGGGGCTACCTATGGGGATGCCCTCACATCTCTCTGGTTTTTTTTGAACTAAGGTTCCCACATGCCGAGGCACCTGGGTCTGTTTTGAGAGGTGTATGTTCCGGGGTCGCAGACATTGGGCATACGGCAAGAGTTGTCCGCTATTCCTATTGGAATAGTCGGCCAGCTGCCTCCTAAACAGGCCAAGGCATGGCGAGGGGTAAGCTGCGTCCCCACAGCAAACTCCTCTCCCGTCATCGGAAGGGCGTGGGACAAGTACCAAATGCCCGACCTACCCGATGCAGGTTTTTCTAGGGTTTTCCCTGCATTTCTTTAGGCGAATGCCGAGTAGGATCCTTAAACCATAGCCCGGGGGCCCTAGTTAACCCTTGGCTACCTTCCACTACCCTTCCGCATCCCCCCTTTCAAATCCCTTCCTATGCTATTAAAGGGGAGTTGCCCATAGTGGATTACCCTCATGTAGCCTGTTGCCCTAAAAAAAAAAAAGTATGGCTATGAGAGCTCTGGCGGGGGCTACCTTTGGGGATGCTCTCACATCTCTCTGGTTTTTTTGAACTAAGGTTCCCACATGCCGAGGCACCTCGGTCTGTTTTGAGAGGTGTATGTTCCGGGGTCGCAGACCTTGGGCATACGGCAAGAGTTGTCCGCTATTCCTATTGGAATAGTCGGCCAGCTGCCTCCTAAACAGGCCAAGGCATGGCGAGGGGTAAGCTGCGTCCCCACAGCAAACTCCTCTCCCGCTATCGGAAGGGCGTGGGACAAGTACCCAATGCCCGACCTACCCGATGCAGGTTTTTCTAGGGTTTTCCCTGCATTCCTTTAGGCGAATGCCGGGTAGGATCCTTAAAATATAGCCCGGGGGCCCTAGTTAACCCTTGGCTACCTTCCTCTACCCTTCCGCATCCCCCCTTTCAAATCCCTTCCTATGCTATTAAAGGGGAGTTGCCTAAGTGGATTACCCTCATGTAGCCTATTGCCCTAAAAAAAAAAAAAAAGTATCGCTATGAAAATTGCCTGTTTCCGTCTGTGACACCATAAATCCTCGGAAATCTTACTTAGCGAATATTTATCTCATAGTAGACATGTTTTGTGTAAGATAACCACATTTATTAATTGACAATATGTTTTACTTGACTATTTTATACGAGTATATTGTCACTTACGCAGGAAACCACCACAAAAAGGCAAACGGGCATTTGCTTCTACAATCATCTGCTGATGGTCAAAATCAGATCACCCTGCGTCATAAATAGAACTCCAATGTTTTTACTATAATTGTACTGTTATTAAATTTAATCAAATGTGATAAGGGATAATAGTGACCACAGCACACAGCCGTTTAATATCTCAAATTCAAATTTCCTGTAACAACGATTAGTGAACATCGTTCAATTATTAATAATTAACTGTTGTATCAAATAGACATTCGTTATATTATTTCTGGAAACCTGTTGTGCAAATACCATTTTGTTAATTGCTCCGGCTGTGGGGATAATACAGTATTCAGTCGTAGCGTGTGTTTATATATGAACCCCATGGGTAAATATTCTATTGTTTAATCGATACTCGGCCAATTGACCCTACTATATATTTGTAGTAGGATAACAATGGATAGATAATTAATTGCCCTATAATTTCATTAAGTTTTATGAAATCAGTTCTATAATTGGAGTCTGCAATTAATGTTTGAGTCATGGTTTATCAATTAAAAAATTTAAAATAATTACGTTATTTAACCCGTCATTTTTAAATAGTTAATTAATTATAGCAAGTTTGTGGTTTTTTGCAGTATTAATATTTTCTCTAATTAAAACTGAACTTTTCCTCCATATATGCAATTATAACTTCATATAGTGACGTATATCATTATTGCGTGGATAAATATTCATGCTTACTTGAAAAATGTAAACCGAGGAAGACTGATTAAGTAAATAATGAAGCAGTACCAAATTACTGAAAAAATAGTATAGTTACGGCACGAATTCAGGAGGAATTTTCACACGTAGACGTCAAAAACGCGGAGACTGATGTTAGAAAACTAACATATTTAATTGAATTGACATATTTCAGCGATATTCGTTTTACGCACCGTAGTTCTAAATTCCACTGTCAATCTTGTCATTCAACACTTTAGACGCTATTAAAATTTATTTTCGACTGCTGTTAAATTATGGAACATGTGAGAAAAGAAATTATGTACTTTTCATCCCTGAAGAAAACTTTAGTATTCCACTACCCCGATCAGGGCTCTGGAGTGGTATTTAATTAACAACATCGTTGAGTTTAAAATTATCGGAAACCGCGAAGGAACGAATTTTTAATCACGCTTATAGGCATAAAAAAAACCTTCATTGTTCAAATCGACTACACTCAATGTGAGTAAAAAAAATCATTCTCTAATACTTTTGAAATATCTTACATAGATTTTCGTGATGTGCTGTAGGGATAATTGTCCTGAATTCATTTACGTAATGCGCATCTAGTATATTGTTGAAATATATATTTCTGCATTCATCGTTGCCAAAGGTGCTCGAGTATGTGATAAGACGCATTTTTAGATCATTTAGATAATTACTAAAGATAATATAATGATAACATGGTAGACGACGCATATTTCAATTCGAGTATAAATCCTTAAGCAGTACTTACAAAATCTAAAAGTTGACTGGTAGTCAAGTTTTTCTATAATAAGTACATTATTTCCATACTCTTCTGTCAATTTTTCAGCTATATTCACAGTGTAGTTTCATTTTAACTATCACTCAAAACCAATTGAGAAAATACAAGTTGGCGGCAGAGATTTAACAATTAAATTTAAGAGAAAAACGTCTAAAGAATACAAGTTCCCGTTTCGCCAGCATTTAGAACCGTTCATAATTGGATTAATAACTCATTTATCCACAAGTGGTGAACATCCTGCAGGTCTTCTGGAAACGATAGAGATGATTGAAATAATCTGCTATATTGGCAACCCATGGTTCAATACTTTCAATTTTACAGGAAAATTTTCACTGCATTGTGCCTCAAATATATCTGTAAGAAGGGTGCCACGTTTGACGCAGTAGAGGATAAACTGAACCGTGTGGGCGATTAAGTACCGTTTTTGAGCTGCAGCCTAAACCATTTTCTACGGTAATATTTGACTTGACGAAATATGAACCTATCAGAAACCAAACGTTACTTCAGGAAAACAGCATTCGAAAAAGGGAAAAACGGGGAAATTAGGGAGAAAATTAGACGGGAATGGTAAGGCCAAATTGTTTTTGTGATCGCACGGATTTGTGGACTGTTTGGAAAAAGTAACAAGCCATAAATGGAAACTGTTCTACGTCGCCATTGCGCCCAGAAACGTACAACGTCCATATTTCGTAAAATACAATGTGGCGATGAACACTTAGCGTGGTTTCCTTTGTGAAAATAATCGTATTGAGACTAAGATATTTGTTACATGCACCGTATTCACCAGTTTTGGTTCCGTGAAAAATTTGTTCTATTTCCTAACTTCAAAAAATAGCTGGTCGGATAAGATTCACGTATAACGAGATTATTACCGAACCAAACGGCTCTTTCTGAAAACTTATTTTTTGGACAGTTTGAACTCTCGGTGAAGTTAATCAAGCTGAAAGTAAATTATTTTGGGTAATTAAAATGACTAAATTGAAAATAATATGAATGCTTATCGGCCTACTTCCATGAAATTCTGACAGAAACTATACGGACGCTGTATGTTATACCATTCCGACACACACATACACACAATATACATATACATATATATATCTATATATATATATATATATATATATATATATAATTTACAAAGTTTCCAATTCTTGAGTTATAAACGAATGTATATTTGCGTGTCGTATCAAGAAATAAGTAAAACCCATTTAATTGCTGCAAGGAAGAGAATTTATTTTCTTTAGTCTTGGAAAGGTAGTGGGCACTGAATAAGGTGGAAAAAAATGAATTATTAACATTTCGAATTTATAACTAATATACGAAGTAACGGTAAGTGCTGCGTCTGATAAATTACTTACTCCTCGGGGACCGCGAGATAAATACTGCCTGATAAATGGATTTGTTATGTCGCGTCAAGTATCTCAAACTCTACTAAATTTAGACATAAAAACAGGGCGACGTGTTGCAGGTGCGTAAAACGCTAACATAGCCTACAAGAACTGCGGGATATCAGCGGGATAATGAACTAACTTTTACGGCTTAATAATGGCAACATGGGAACTACCGAAAGAAGATGGCTGCGTTCTTCAATTTATTTTTTGTTATGTCACTTGAGCTATAACGTACCTACTAAAGTTATGTTATACGTTATCTTTCAGTTTAAACATATCGCTTTGTGATATTACGTCTATTTTTAAATTTGTACGATGCAGTATCCAAAATGTGTCGCCTCCATATTCTTTACGTTTTGTTCTAATGGAAGAGACCATAAATCAAATGCAAAATTATCATCATTTTAGGATGACATCCAAGCACCGAGACCATTGTGGCCTATTTAGGTCCTTTACGCTTGTTTTCTAGCATTTTTCTATTTCTGTAGGCAGGTGTTTCCATAAAGCTCTCTCGTCAACATTAAAACCAGATGGCGCACAAAAAACTCACCTTTCAAAAAATCGTAATTTACAAGTTACAATATTTATTTAATTTTTTTTAAAGTATTTCGTACTTCTTTGAGATCAGCTGTTTCTGGTATGTAACCAGTGGAGTCCTATGAGAATATTATTCAAATAAATAGATTAAATCAATCGTACAGAAAACAATAATAATTCATGGATTCCTTAATAAAATTTTCCTGTGCAACAAAAAAATTATTTTTAATGTAGGAAACAAAAATTATAATTACACAGCCTTTGTATATAGCGGAAAACACGTCCAATCGCATAAGCGTTTTAATCTTTTAATATTCACGCATTTAACGTTATTTAATCATTTCCTATGTTACCGTGACCGACTATAAAGTCTGCGTAATAATTAATATATGATGTGCATAAATACTAAAATTTACTTCTTTATATGATCAAAATAAAATCATCCTTTCATCCTAAAGTCTTTATTGATGAATTTAAATATTCTTCAGCTACATAATACTAATTTTATAATACTTTTTCTTCATTTCTGAACTGTGATGTTTCCTTAGTTTTGGATTGAAAATTCTGTTATTAAATGAAGAAAAAAATTAATTCCATTTCAGTATTAATAATATGTACTAGGGAAAACTTAGTTATCTTACGCCGGTCTCTAATACAGCTCATTTAAATAAAAGTGGAATTAACGTTCTATCGGTGAAGGAAGTACAGCTGGAGAGAAGTATGTAGTCGTGACACAATACGATGCGTAGATTTCCACTGCCGTGTAATTGTATTGTAGATATTCCGGAGTTTGTTTTAGCACGAACCTTTGTTACGGCTACTTGTTAGTATAAAAACTATTTTTAAAATATTGACTCAAGTTAATATATATTGTTCAGGACAAGATATGTTGAACGTCAGAAACCTTATTCGTAAAAGTTAAGAGATGACAGTGTGGTAAGAAGACCTTGCCGCTGTCTATGTCCCGTTCGTAAGAATATAATTAATGCATTTAAGAATGATAGAGGCGTTGCTTCAAGAAAGAGATCCAACTTGATGGCAATAGTTAACTTCTCCCTTCTCCTACTGTGCATTTAACACGCCAAGGTAATTCTCTTGACCTATAAATATGTATCATAAAAAGTTTTATAATGCTTGTGATTGGGCATTATATCAGAAAATATTAATTGCGTATAAACAAGACGTTCATAAATAACATGTAATAAATTTGTACTATATTTTTTTATTTTTGTCCCTCGATATTATTACAAATATTTGTTAACTATAACTGTTACAGTATTGGTATATAAGTATATACAAGTATACACTTGTATAAACGAGAAACTTAGAAGTCGCTATACGGAGTGAAAATTTTTTTTTGTTTGTACTAGCGAATTATGAGCGAATCATAATAAAATATCTTTTAGTCTCTAAAACAGTTATAAAAGCGTTTTTATGTTTCATAATCTAATTTAATTACAATTTATTGTTTTTTGTCTAATATATCGTTTAGCAGGCGTAATTTAAGCAGAATTCGCACTTAAAAATCCCCTCCACCACAGTTAAAAAATTTCTAATATCATACATAAAACCATAATAAATAACTACTGAGCAGCTTTGATCGTCAATCAAAGTTGCAGGTATTCTCCAACAACTGTAGTTCATACATTTTTTTTGTTTGTACTTTTTCATTGAATTTATACGAAACCACGGCCTAAAAATTATATTGCATATTGTGCTATTAATCGCAATGCAGTTTTATGCCATTAAGTAAATTATATTATTCCTCAGTAACCAGTTTCAATTTTTGAAAGCAACGTGCGGCCCTTTTTGTTTGAAAAACACGTATTTTATCTTCGACAGAAATAAATTGTTTCTGAAATTATTTTACACAATATTTCATATACAGACAATTGCTGCGTTACATATATATTTTTTAATTCTAGTACAAAATGTATATTGTCTTTAAAAGACAGGAGAAAAATGCTTTTTCGTAATTATTCGCTGAATGGGGTCATATTTTCTCATTGGGTAGGGATGAGAAGGTGACGACTAAACACAGAGCGGTCATTTCAGCCCAAATTAAAAAGTGTACTTTTTATTTCTCTTGACATGTTAAAATGCGTGAGTGTTACTTTCAGCTGTGCTGACTCAATGGAACCTCTTCCACGAGAGTCCTGGTCTCCAATTTCAGCTGACACAAGGCTTTTTCTGCGGCGATTGGGATTCAGATGTACAGTACGATTCAAGCGTTTCTCGATTGACAGAATATCAGATAATACTCCGTCATCCACGTTTGGGAAGAGTGCATAATCGAACATTTTCTTAATTTCATTAAAACTTTAATTAGACTAACATTTTGCTTGACCAGAAATATGGAACTGAGTTTTATTTTACCTTGGTAATTAAATACTTTACTTTACAAGGATTTATAAGCATTTCTTAAAATCTTAGAATATAGATCAGTAAATAAATTAAATATATTAAATTTACTGTGCGTCTTCCACTATCATAAATATTGGAAGATATAACTATTTTAAAAATAAATTTTATTTTAACGTAAAAATAATATAAAAGTATAGTAAAACAAATTAAGGAAAAACTGTTTTCAATATATTTTTCTTTTATATATATATTTTATTTATTCTGGCCGATATTTGATTGTATGTATTGATATTTTGATCTCCAAATGTTTTAATCAGTACTCAATTTAAAAATAAGCATACTAATTAGATAAATAACCAAATAATAGACGTAATGAGTGCTAAATTAAATACCACTCAAAGTTTCTGAAATCCTTGTTGACCTTTTAACGCCATCGTCTTAAATTTTCTAATTTAAAATATTAGCATTTTATATAATTTTGTTGTAATATTTTTATTAATTTTGATTGTCCGAGAAGATTTCGGCAGTTTCCATCAAAAATGTAAGTATTAATACATTTACATTTTATACCCTTTTAATCATCAAAATATATTTATGGACACTTTTTTATATCTAATGAAACTTCTAATAACCTAGATATGTTATTACATACTTAAAAAATGTCTGTGTTCCTTAAACTTATTTGAATTTAATCTGTTCCGTCCATATTTCCTGTAGAAAGTGTTTTTATTTTGAGGAACTCCAGTAATTTTTTAAATGCATTACACCGTTGCGATGTATAAATGAATGTCCAATTTTTGAAACGGAAACCATTATCAAGCTTTTATTCAAACCGAATGTTTTTGATCGCAAAATGTATTTAATATATTTTTTATTGAGACTGGGGACCAAAATATCAAAACGTATTTTTTTCCTTTAAACAACAAAATTTCCCACAGCTATTCATGTGCTGCTTTATTTCTTAGAAAATATAATTTGCAGCAAAAAATTTTCCTTACGGCGGCAATCAAATCATATTTTATCTCCGCACCAGTCATCTTTAAATTTATAAAAATACAATAGTCTAAAGAAGAGAAATCAAATTGAACATGGTTGATGTCCCAACAATGCAGTTCATCTCGCGCACTTTTTCTACCATCGTTGTAAATAATGGAAGATAATTATTTTAAATTGTCTTGAGTTTCCTATTTCTTCGGCATTTTTTGCACTAACTGGCTTAGGAGGCTAGCGTAATACTGACGACATATTTTAACTTGAATATTTCTTATAGAACGCTAAAGTCAAATAATTTCGCAACGTGACCATGGCCGGTGATGCGTCATGATAGTATACTTCCGTGGTGACAAACCATCCTATTGATATACGATGGTTGTTATAAAAACTTTCTACTGGAGCAGAAGATCGGTTAACTGTCCCTATCGAATAAATCCTTAATGAAAAATATTTAAACTCCTACGTTTTAAGCAGTTTCTTGCACATGAAGCTAAACAATGTGACCACTCAAATATTCTAAAATTTTGTCAATGTCTTTGGAGAATTTACATTAGGTACGATCCACAATTTTGAATGACGTTTTAATTAGGCTAAGTAGTGTTTGCTACTATATTTTTCACATAAGAAATAGACGCATAAACATTCTGCAGTATTTCGTGTGATACGAGCCGGAAATGTCTGCTCGTATCCGTTTCTAATCGGCAGTCAGCAATTGTAGCAACCATAACGCGAATAGCTTTTCATGTGTAACTCAGCATGCAAGGTTTTAAAACATTGTTTCATTGAGATTCCTACGATCAGATTTGCTGTTGTGACGGGGATTTGTGTGATTCATAAACTGTGTAAAACTTCCATTCATTTAAACTCATTCTTTCAAAATGAATTGTTCTAAAAAGTTGGATCCAAATAGGGCTTGTTCTGCGGAGCTGCCTAATTTATGAAATACAAATAAATATCTCTTTGTTTCGAATTAATTAGTGTTTTTCTTGGACTGTGTGTCATTTACCGAGTTCTTAACTCTATTAACCAAACAATATATTTTTGTAGTTTTTTTAAAATTCAATCTTTACTTGATTATGTAAATAAAAATAAGCCTAATTTGTGGTGAAATCTTACTAGTATTTCCACGAAATTTCTGGTTTAAAACTCCTGAATCCAATTTTTTTAAACACAGCCTCAGATATAAAAAGTTTTCTGTGAAAAATACGAATATTATATGTTAAAATTGGTTTCACCGCTTTCCGCGATTCAAGGGTATGCAAATGTAATTGGCAAGCGTATCGATCAGCTTGGTTCCAGCTCGCCCCATCTAATCAATTTTATTGAAAAATTTGTACAACGTTCTGCAGACCACGCCACAAAATTTCAAATACTTGATTTTCGAATTTTTAAATATAATTCACTTGCCTATCCGTTCGAAAGATGCAAATTCTTTATTTTTTTAATTATTTCAATAATATTTTGCACTCTTATAGAACCTCAAGTCGTCACTATTATAAGATTACCTCTTCGTTCTTCAAACTTACTAGACAACGGGGTTTACAAACAGATGGAAACATTTAGAAGTCCATTAAAAACTATAATTCAAAATGAAGGTTGATATATCATTTTAAATATGTGGCAGAACATAAAACGTCCGCAAACTTTAGACATCCGTCTCGGTGACATTATGAATCGGATTTGCTATAAATTACTTGTATTGTACAAAAAAAATTAGTAGTAATAAAAAGTAATTCTAAAAAAATTAATTTACTTTACGAAATCAAGGCTTGAGGTAGAGCATTAACGCTTTTAAGGCCAACAGAAAACTGAAGCTGGAAGAGCTTACGTGAAGTTCAAATTCTCAGAATTGAGGCGTGCACGAATATCTGGAAGAGATTCTTGCGATTTACTTTGCTCTGATCTTAAATTCACTGAATATTCTCTTTGGAGGAAACACTTTACGCAGAAATTTATACCTTTTCATTAATAAATTAATTTAAACGCAATAAATTAACATAAATTATTGATCTTTCTTATTATTCTAAATCTCTAGTTTCAAGAAAAAATTATAGATCTATCAAGAAAATAAAATGAAGGTGTTTCATTAGTCAAAATTTATTTTATGTTTTATATCTCGTTATTTTATTAGAAGTTTTCATATTATTTTATGTATAATCGAATAACTATTCAGAATTGTTGTAAAATACAATATGCTGCATTCTTAAATAAATTTTACAAAATGTTATGGTTTATTTGAAAAGCAACAATTAATTATATATGACTAACTGAATGAATTTGCTACTCTATGATTATGTAAAACCATTAACGATACGCTAGTATTCTCCATATAATAGATGTTCTCAATAGTTTTACATATACGTACCTGATAAATTATTGTAAAATGTATGACATTTCAAGTATTGTCCTATAATGAGTTAAATAACGGTATGCGTCTTCAAAACATTTACACAGAAAGGTTTTAACGAATTATACTATCAATATGTAGGTTGACGTTTTAATTGCAGCAATTAATGTAGATGAGCATAAATTACACTAAGATTAATAGGCATTATTAAAAGTTATAGGTGAAGGATCGCAACTCTAGCTCACCTGTATGGAAATACATACAATATTAAAATATTTATTTCCATTTTCCAGTATATTATAATAATTCCCTATTTAAATGATCTTTTCAATTTTTTTTTGCTTACAGATTGTGATGATCATGTTTTAACTTTTGAGCATCATTAGAAAAAATTCTAGATGCATAATGTTGCAGTTCATGTTGACAGTAACCAGAGGTTATAAATTTTTTGTGCATATGGAATCTCACAAAGCAGCAATCACGGTGACGGCCAGCTGGATGTTACGAGCTTCAGTGTAGGCCATAGAATTAATCTTTTATTTTTTGCTATAAATATAATAAATAATTAGAGTGTACGTGTGTTTCTGCGTATGTTCGTTCCGCATATAATTCTACGTGCGTGGAGTAAATTTGACCAAATTTCGTACTCTTGTTTCTTTCTAACCGGAACCAAACACTGTGGGTGTAATACACGACTACCAACTTCGGGGCGGGGTTGGAAATTTTCAAACATGTTAAAATGGTAGATATTTACGACGGATAATTATTTTCGGGGTCACTGAGACTGATAATGTTCCTCCCGAAGTTTGTTGCGTATAATTACAATCTCTTTTGGCGTGTGAGGGGAACACTCTAAAAACTGGAAACGGACGGGCATTACAAAAAAAAAACATCCGAGATTGGAATCAAATCAGGGGTTATGGATTTCTCTCAGTTTAATTATGACGACCCGGACAACTGCGGGCATCTCAGCTAATTATGTAAAATATAGGGAATTTAACGCACCCGCCATAAGAAGTACGGACGTTGGTCGATGCTTTCCGAAGGTGACCTAAATTTGTGCTATATTCCGCTAAATATCTTATTAATTTTAAAAAAAATACCATGCGAGATGAATCGAATCATTTTTCTAGGTCATATACCGCCTGATGCATTACTTCGTACATTTCTCAGAATATTACTATTCTTTTTTGTCAGTATACAATAACAGCGAGGGATAATCATTATGTGATTAAACGTTGCTACTTTTTAAAAATTCTATCCAATGATACCTTAAACGGCCTACGTTCTTATTTCAATAGTTGACTGCGGATAGTCTAATTTTGGTTTGTTCAGGGTAATGAAAATACCACCAGATGATTCGTTAGATAGGGTTTATTTTGTTACGAAAAAGTTAAGTATTTTTGACAAAATCCAAGATATATTGGTTACATGCATCCGTTATACGCCACAGTCCAAGAAACGAAATATATGGTGGGAAAAGTTCCTGCTTGCAGAATTTTTACTACTCGCCTTTGGTATTTAGGCAATGACGGATACACAAACATTAATAAGATGAATTGTCTGCGAGGGATGTTCTCTCGCAGGCAGAACCTTTTAGGAGAGATACGAAGGGGCTACCTTTGGGTATGCCTTTTCCTCTCCGTTTTTGAACTAAGGTTCCCACAAGCCGAGGCACCTCGGCCTGTTCTGAGAGGTGTATGTTCTGGGGTCACAGATCTTGGGAATACGGTAAGAGTTGTTCGTTATTCCCATTGGAATAGTCGGCCAGCTGCCTCCTAAACTGTTCGAGGCACGGAGAAGGGAATACTGCGTCCCCACAGTAAACTCCTCTCCCGCTATCGGAAGGGCGTGGGACAAGTACCCAATGCCCGACCTACCCGATGCAGGTTTTTCTAGGGTTTTCCCTGCATTTCTTTAGGCGAATGCCGGGTAGGATCCTTAAAATATAGCCCGGGGGCCCTAGTAACCCTTGGCTACCTTCCTCTACCCTTCCGCATCCCCCTTTCAAATCCCTTCCTATGCTATTAAAGGGGAGTTGCCCAACGTGGATTACCCTCATGTAGCCTGTTGCCCTAAAAAAAATAACAAATATTAAATCACCACTTGTGTAATGCAAATATAGCTGAATTAATAAATTGTCATGTGTTTACATGATTAAAAACTGCATCTTCAAGTCTTTCTTTCGATCATAGGAAAATTTAAATTGGTTACCACTCTTTACGCAAAAGGACTGATCTTTGACGTGTGCCCTACATTTAGAAATGAAACCGCCTGCGTCGTAAAAACAAAGAAGAAAGACGACCGCAGCGGAGCGTTGAAAGCCAGCCGCATTCAGGTATCTGTGCGAAGCATTCACTGCACTACACAGCACCGCACATGCATCACGACATTGTAAATACAACCGCTTTAGGTTTATGTGATCTGGCATAATTCCATGTGGCTGCAATTTTACTGCATCACAGTGCAATCGACCCTGAATTTGATAACAACAATACAGAGTGGAAGTCTGTAAAAATGCCGTTAGTGTTATGGTAACGAATTCAAGTCAATAAATAAATAAGAAATTCTTATTTTATTTATTTATTCTTCAAAATATACCATTACAATTAGCCACATTATCTAAAAATTTTGTATAATTCCCCTTCTATCTGCAACTTACACTTTCACCCACAAGAACATCAGTCCTAATGGTTCTATGCTAATTACATTAGTACCAACTTTATTAAAAAAAATTAATTTGTGAATTTATTTTCACTCGTATTATACACTCTTATAATATCAACTTCGCACTATGTTTCCAGTTGAAATCCTTTTTTACGCTTCTAAGTGTTAAGATACCAAATTATATAATTTTCGGGGTAATTTCTTCCATACTTTGTTTCTATATCGCTTAAATCCCCTGGGTCGAAGATGTCGCAAATAACGTTTTTCAATAAATATAATGCGGAAGTGGCCCGCTTGAAGAAGATAAATCAAAAAAGCTTCTGAACCGAGGTCAATTAATTTTCATATCTCCTTTCGGAAGCCGAAACATGAAGTGTTTAGTTTTCCAACCTTCAAGTGGAAGGTAATTTAGATGAAAGTAAAAAATGTCAAGTAAATTATACGTAACGGATAACTGCATTATCTTTATATTAGTAACACTTGGATGTAAGAAAAGTTAAATTTTAAAGTATATGAAACTATAGTAATAATATTTACTTTATCTTCAACCTTAAAATATTGTTTTATTATAAATATGGTTTTATTATAACATGAATTGTGACGAATATCTGCTGTGACTTTGGATTAATAACAATTTATTTAGTAATACCATGAATGCTAAATCATGTATTTAAGTAAGTCAACTGCTTCGTACCACATCACGTTCAACGTCGAAAATGCACTAGTTTTAATAAAAGAATAAAGCTAAGAAAATTATAAGCCAAATTCATATATACAATTATGCAGTTGTTTAGACGAAATACAAATTGTGTTTTCACGTTTTTATCTCTAGACTAGCTGGGTGCTGGCGTTTCCCGGGTGTCATAACTAAACTCGGCGATATCCATAACCCCGGATTTCACTCCAACCTCGGTTTTTTTACTTTATTTTTATGTAACGACACTTATCCCCACGCCTAAGGGTGCTCCCCTCCTATACCCGGAAGAGATGAAATTATACCAAAACAACATAGGAAGAAATATTATCTATCTCATTAACCGGAAAAGTATTTATTCGACGCAAATATCGAACGGTTTAGCATGTTTGAAAATTTCCACCCCCGCGCCAGGGGATGGTAGCCGTGTCTTGCCCCCGCAGAGTTCGTAGTTGTATATATTGTGTCCGATTTTGTGAAAAACTACTGCTGAAAATGTTGACGTAGAGAACGATGACATGAAATAATAATCACATATATAGTGAAAATGCATTATGAAACCATTATGAAAAATGTCCGCTCTAATACCTATATATTGAATATTTGCATTATGTATAATGCGTTATCACACATCTTTCATTTCACCGCTTTTTCCATTAATTTACTGTACATTTATGCAATAATACGAAAAATAAAAGGGATCTGAAACAGCAGTTAAAATTTCTGCAATAGAAATACTCGAAATGGTAAATGCGAGGCACTTAAAAGTTTCACAAATAAAACAGGAAATTTTTTATAAAAAAAATTAGTATACATACCGTATGCGTAAAAAATAAGTTACAACATTTGAATCACGTATGATTAGCGATTAGCAACGCTCAGGTGTAGGGAAAAAAATCAAATAATTGGTGTAATAAATTTCTTTCTATTAAAACCATACTACACGGTTAAGAATAATTTTTTTTGCGACCAATATTCAGTTGTAAGGAATACAGGTAAAGGTTCAATCGATAGTACTACATTAGATAAGGTAGGTAATTAGATCTACACAAGCCCGATAATCGTTATAACGGAATCAAGCACGAGAGGAGCCAATTTGAATTCAATTATATTCGATTCGAATACGTAATTAGATCTTAATAGGCACGCTTTTGTGTGGTATTACCATTGAGGACTTATGTTGTGAAAATAAATAAGATAAAATGCGAAATGTTGATTGAAATCAAAATAACTATCACCCATGATCAGTAACAATAAATCACTTTATAAATTATTTCGTTTGAATTAGGGCAAACGTTTCGGTCGAAGTGGATCAACAAAGGGAATACAAATAATATGAGATGTAGGTAGAACACTCTTCAAGAAGAAAATAAATAAATATATATATATATATATATATAAAATGTTCGTGCGTTTTTGTAAAATAGTAATATAGCATTTACATTTATTAAGCGATGAGTGTTTAAATTTCTGTAATAAATTAAATAATTAAGGTGAGAGTGTTTCGAACAAACTTTCTTTACTACTGACCCGTAATCTCTATATTTGAGTTGATTGTGCAGTCTGATTTAAGTTGCGAGCTGAGAGAAGAAAGGCCGGTCGAACAAGGCATTCGAATGGAGTGGTCTTCTCAAACTTCCTCCGGAAAGCTTACCAGGCTTTTACTACAAAAACCTTTCAACTGCACCTTCAACCAAATTGTTCGTAATTACGGAGCCGAGTTACGAATACAGTTTTCGGTCCGAAGCCGGAGTTAAGTTCTCGTACATCACTTTCTTAATTCTTTAAGTAATGTTGGACTGTTATATATATATATATATATATATATATATATATATTAATAATAATAAGTTTCCAGTATCACCTTAATTAAAAACCTTGCACTTAAAATTATTCAAACTTTCTATAACTACTGACATTAAATTTTCTACGAAACCTTGTCAACCTGACAATAAATTTATTAAAAAATCTAAAAGATAAAATCAAATTGTAGGACAACTATAACATTGACTATGACAATTGTGACATACTATTTTGGCTTTAACACAACTTGACCAAGACCAGATTATATCATCATAAATAAAGTTTAAAACCCAATTAGAAATGTAATACAGCACTCTCCATCCATGTTAAAGTATTAAGCCATGTTTTTAAATTTGACTAAATAAAAAACCTCCACAAAAGTACAAGAAGAACAATACTTAAGTTCACTTAGTCAATTTTCATAAATTAACATGGACATTAAATTATAACTATAAACTAAGATTCATAAATTGAATCTCATTATGCCGTTATAATAAATAAATTGACCAAAATTGTTTGTAAATCTTCGGCATTTATTTAAAGTTATTTATAGTTTTTATTCAGTTTCTTTCGATTAATTATGTTGTATTCGGTTTTATTTCGACTTGTTGTATTTGTCTCCCCCAAGTAAACGGTAACAGCGATTTCAACGAAGGCTCTTACATATGTTGCATCGAAAGAATGCCTATATCGTCACTACTATATTATCTTATGATATTGTTTTATACAAGAACTTCAAAGCGTTTTATTGGACCACAAGATGTTTTGATTTAATTAAAAAAAACTGTTACAGTAGGTATATACAAACCTAATATTAGTAAAAATTCCCTCTTATAATTTATGATTTCTGCACTCATATGTGTTTCAATCTTCAGAATAATTAGGACATAATGTCGAAAGTTTTCTGAAGTTTTTTAAAATAAATCGGAGACTGTACAAAAGTTATTTATCATTATTATTAAGTTATTAAATCTCTCTAGTCTTTTATCCCATTATTTTTTCACAATAAGCGTAAATGAGTGTATAATAAATCTTTAAATTAGTAAAAATTGGCCAAAGGAGACGATATTTATTTATAATCATTATTAACTAAAATACATCGTAAATTTTCTTCCCTTTCATTAGACACCTCTTCAGACGTTATCTAAAAGTTATTTGAGGAATAATTTACTGAATATATGTAACTTTAAATGTTTATAAATAAATATCCTGCCTGTTGGTCAGTTTTCTACTAATCTAAATTTAATACAAGTCATATTGTTTAATTTTAATAATAATTTACAATCAGGGTTAAACATTTCTATGCCTTTAGATTTACGTGTTTTACTTTTAAGCACACAGTCAGTATGACTTATGTAATATACATTTTCGTAAACTAAGTCAATGAATAATAGATTTGTTAAAAAGAAAAATCCACGTCTGTTTGGAAAATTAATAATAATAAAAATAACCAAATACAGTCAAAAGAAGTGATCATATAAATACCACACAACGTTTCTGGAAACCTTGTTCCTTTTTTAAGGCGCTAAGAAATCTAAAAACACAACAGCCTAGAGGGATACTACCGCACAATACAGTTGACGAGTTGTATGTATTTGGCTATCTTTGGTTTATTGACGCCTTCTTTTATCCTTATTAATCATATTATGCTAACATTGTATACTCCCTCGGTATAAATGATATTCAGTTAAGAATTTTTTTCTGGTCAAATGCGTAAATAAAAATTTTATTAGTCCTTGCAATAAGTGACATAATTTCTTTCCTTTCATAGTACAATTCTTACTTTCCGGTTTTTATGATCTTGTGATTACAGATTATTCAAATTCTGACGTATTATTCTACGATAACCTCAGTTTGTGATATATCTCTTACGAAAAGTTATACTGAGAAACATCTAAGTAATTTGTGGAATAAATGACATTACTTCAGTTTATAAAACATTTGTGATTCAAATTCTTTCCAAACGCAAGATTTTGTGTCCATAGAAACAAGTTTTGAATGTAATCGATACGCTTATAAGACTGTATTACAATTTACTTCTTGCACGTACATTCGATTTATTAAAACTTCAGGAAAGCATAAAGGCGGCAAGTAGAGAAGTTGGTTGCCTCTCTAGAAATTTAATTAAAAACTTTGAAATTGTGTCATAGCTATTAACTAAACATAAGTAAATTACAAGCGAACATATTACTTCTAACATTAGAGATCAGATACGTCGTTTGTATAAACTAAGTTTTATGCAAGTCGAATTCTAGACCACGTATTTAGACTTCAATATTTAAACCAAGGATATTGGCTTGAAATTTAGAGCCCTGTAATTTCCGATGTTAAAACAAATTATCAGAGACAGAAACATCTCGTAAACTTGAATTTGTATTCATCTAATGAAGAAATACAACTCGTCACATAACTGCACCACAAAGAATAAATTAATTCACGTAAAACTAACATGCGTACGGTTAAGATCATAAAAGAAAAATTTTAGTGAACGCAAAAATGTAAAAATAATACGTAGAAAATCACAAATGGGAGCAAATGATTTCTGTAACGTCATCGAAACGTGTAAAATATGACAAAATATATTTATTATGAAATTAATTTTTATACATTATTACTGATAATACCAATAATGAGACAGCCTCTCTGAATATTACACTTATAATAATTCAATGTATAATATGAATAATTCATATAAAAACACCAGTTTTGTTTTGATTTTTTAATTGGTTTAATTTTTTCTAAAAGATTTTATTAAATATAAAATTAAGATTTAAAAGTTTTAAAACGGCAAGAAATATTTTTAAAAAATTATAAAATATAATTAATTCATAAATTTAAATTAATAATATCAGGAAAATATTCTTTATATTAATTATTTATATTTTTTTCAATGAGCCTGACTTTATTTCATATTAAATTAATATATTATGAAAACTCTGTTCAAATACATTGTTCTTAAAATACGATAAAAATTATTCTTATTGTAATATTTCGAGTAGTTAAAAAATATATTTTATATTTATATTAATAAAGGAAAATACATCTTTAAGTCTCGTTATATAACACATGCAGCCGTTTAAAACATCGAATTCAATCTTGCTATGTTCAATATATTTTATTAAATATAATTAGGTCCAGTATTCCGAGAGGCACTTTCATATTTAATTTTATTCTTGTATACAGACGGAAATATTCTATAAAAAGTGAAAATAAGTTTAAGATATTTTAAAATATAATTTTTATTACAACCAAGGTTACTGCTTCATGAGTAGCGAAATACTTAAAAGATCAAGTAACAAAAAATTAATCATTTTACAATTTAGTTTTTCGTGAATTAATTTATATTTTGTGTTGCAGTTATGTGACGAGTTTTATTTCTTTATTAGGTGAATACAAATTCGTTCACTTATGTCAGTGTTAAAGTCTCATAGGCGGCACTAGTAAAAAGCCCGATGTTTCAGTTTCTCTCTTCAGATCTAAGGAACGAAATATTATACTCTGAAGTCAAGCAACATTTCTGTTTCGTGTAAAACTAATTTACAGAATTATATATGTCCGGTTACACCCCGAGACAATTTAATTTTTTAGTTGGTGACATAATAAGTTTGTTTCGTGATAATTTTCCCCTAAATTTCACCAAATTTCGTTGTTATATGAATTATGATGATTTACAATAAACAGTAAGTGAGTAGAAAATTTTAACATTGTAAATGTAGAATTTCCTGATATTCTATTGAGTTGATAAATCTTCACTTCGCTGGGATATTAAGTTTCTTAACGGAAATAAATCAGTTTCCGCGCCCTTAACGCACTGAAAAAAAACATTCGAGAGCACCAGTATAGACTTTTGTGGGTAGAGTTCAATCCCTTCAGAGCAACTAACTGCGATCACGCGCCTCGTAAACCTGACATTTGACAAAGATCGTTGCCCTGGCTTCGTTAGGTCCAAGTGCCACGTGCCAGGAATACACTACCCGCACGTCTGTAAGCTTCTTCAACAGTTCGAATGATATAGTAAGCTATAAACAACAGTTTTGACAAATAACTCAAGGAGAAAAAAACTTAATGTAAGTTTCTTGCTAAATATTTCACCTCCCATTACAAATTTATTATAAACTCGAATGCCAATTTAGATTAAGTGAATTGCCTTAATAATCAATATGTCACCAAAATATTTTTTTAAATGGAAAGTAATTATTCATTTAAAATCTTTCGGACACAGATCAGAAGTTACGTGCTGTGTGTTTCGTTCCTGTTCGTTACCTTTTCGTTTCTCCGATAGTGAATCGACATCAAATACAGTTCTTTTCGTAACATTTATTCTATCCAACGTTTCAATCTGCAATTTTAATAACCTAATGCACATTTATTTTTCGAGGTAGTAACTATTTAATATTTACTTCTATTGAGTATAATATTGCTCACAATATGAAGACTAAAAATAATATGGAATATTATTAATCATCGATTACTAAAAGAAACCAACCCACGATGAAGCAAGCTCAATACGAAAGCACAGTATTAATATTAATACAATTTACGACACTGAAACAAAAGAAACATTAATAAATAACGTAAAGAACAAACAATATGTCAAATCACAAATTTATAAAATATTTATTTTTTCCTATTATATTTTAAAGTATAAAACAAAATAATATTTAAAATCAAATCATAAAATTTCAATACACCTGCAATTTATAACTAAATGTTACAGGTTATAAAGTAATTAAAAACATAATTTTTTAAAATTAAAATTATAAACTTATAATGAATAATTTATATTTTTAAATAATTAAATATATATTTATATATATATATTATTTTACTTATCCAAAAATGGTATTACTTATTAAGATAAATTAAATATATAAAAAATTTAATCGGTAAATTATCAGAAATTCAAATTATGAAACAAATTGTGAACATATTAAATTCACCTAAGTATACGTTAAAATTAAGGAATAATTAGAATCCATCATTCCTTCGCTTTTATATATATATATATATATATAAAGCTAAAACACAATGGATTCCAAGTATTTCGTAATTTTAACGTAACATTATGTGTGTTCAGTTTTTTAATATGTCGCTTTTCGAATAAATTACGTTTCTTATTTATTATTTAGTTAATTTATCTTGTGAAGTTACGGTAGAAGTAAATAGGAATCTAATATTTCGTTATAAAAAATATGCACAGACAATTGGACAAATTCATCATGGTAATGGATGGAACAGAACTTATATGATCTATTGTAAAATTAATCATCTCTTTCTATCTACTTAAAAATTTCTATTTAGTAAAATATTCTGTTTCACATGTAATTTGTTTTCAAAAGTTTGATTATTTTTTTCAACAGTTCTAGTCCATTCTTTCTTGTATTGAAAATGGTCCTTCCAAAGCTCGTAAGAACAGCTTGTCTTTGGTATAAGATTTTGTTTCAACATTGTCTCTAGCGCTGCTCGAGTTTACTAAAATCTCTCTATAATTAGTGTGCGTATCGGCTTTCTTAATGCGAAGGGATTAATATAATGACGAAACGTCGTCTTTTGTATAAAAACCATTTGTATGAAGAAATTGTAATTTTTCATTATTATTCATTAAACTATAATCTCTGACTTATTTTACGTATAGAAATTACGTAATATCGGGATAGTATTAATTTTTTCGCGTCATAAAGGATAAAGTTAATATATCTCCCTAATCTCTAAAAGCAATTTGTCTCCGTAAAGTACGGTTGGGTTAATACACGATTAATTAAACAGGGTATTTATTTATTTATTTAAAGTAACTCTAATTAAATATCGGTACACTAATTATCATTTCAAATAAAACCTCTTTAATACTTATTCAGATATCATTTATTTCTCAGGATATTTTAAGCTTTTATTTCCACTAAATCATTTACTTGTTCGGCATTTTCCAGTCTTGACTTTTCGTAGTTTATAATTACTTGTTGAATTATATAATAAGTATATAAATAATTCTAAAGTTTTTGAAATCTTGTGGAAACTGATAAACCTTTTTCTTCTTTCGATGGTTGCTGATTTTCTAATAGAGCAGTCGGGCAAGGTCGGTGAAATTCATGTAGCGTTGACAAACGATCAATATACCTCACCTTCTACTTCATTATGTCTGCGTAGGTATTAAGTGCACGTGTTCCATCAGTTACATAGCATTTAATTAGATGCCATCTATTATACCAAACGCCCTCATCGAGCCTGAATTATATTTCGTAACTCAGTTTAATAATACCTGTTACTACTAAATACTAACTTTTTGTACACGTGTCTTCTGTTACGTCACAAAGAAATATAATTCGAATAATTATAATTTTATAATTACTATTAATTATTATCAAGACTGTATATTTGTACAAAATTTCAATCTATTCCTTATTTTCTACATCATATTCAATTTATAATTGTATTCTCGTTATTTCTTGTTCCTCTTAATTACTTTTCCTTTTGCTGTCACACTTATTCTGGGGACGTTTTGTCTGAATTTTTTTTTCATATAACTTCAAAAAATCTATATTTATAAAGAGGTTGAACGTCCTTTCGATCGCTGGTTCTCTTATCACTTCGTTATAGCTAATATATTTAAAGGAATATATTCTGTCTTGTCCTTACGTAGTTATTAAAAACTTTCAGTGAATTTCTTGATGATGGCTCCCTGTTGTTTACTTCGTTTCTTGTGGAAAATAAAGGGAAACTGAAATATATACATTTAAAACCGAATATTAACACACATAGATGGGTAATAACTTGAATGTATTTTAATACATTTTGATAGACCACACATATGTAAATATATGTGCATAAACGTTTGTTGTCTGATTAATCGATAATGTACCATGTAGCTGTTAACTCCGATCCATTCACTTACACCTGTATGGTGCGCTTTTCGTAAATATTTTTTTATAACTGTTAATTACTGCCTGGAAGCATGGGAATGTGGCTTGCCGGGGTCGAGCAGCAGACACAAGACAATGGCGGGGTGGGTTGGAAAATCCGCAAGTCCCGCAAGCAAGGTCAGGGTCGGCCAAGGAAGGGGTAGATGACCGGAAGGCTATGGCCCTAAAATAGATGGAAGAGGGTCACGTGTGCACAAGGACCAAACAGGAGAGAGGGTTTTGAGGAGGCAGAGAAAGAAGTCTGCGAACAAGAGAGTGGTAGAGGAGATGAATTTGAACCGTCGGCGAGAGCGGTCAAGGAGATGAATTTGAACCGTCGGCGAGAGCGGTCAAGGAGATGAATTTGAACCGTCGGCGAGAGCGGTCAGGGAGATGAATTTGAACCGTCGGCGAGAGCGGTCAAGGAGATGAATTTGAACCGTCGGCGAGAGCGGTCAGGGAGATGAATGTGGACCGTTGGTGAGAGTGGACAGAGAGATGAATTTGGACCGTCGGTGAGAGTGGTCAGGGAGATTTGATCCTGAAGGATTTTGGTTTTGCACGTGCGTCTCCGGTCATCTTCTGTGAATGCTGATGAGACAGATAGCCGCCAACGGGAGTCGACCCTGTCCGAGCTGCAGACCTGGTAAGTCGCGTTCCATGCTTCCGGGTATCGCGTCGGTTTGCCACGAGAAAAACCACGGTTAATCTTGAGAAAGGGAGGGGGTTACATGCATCCCTGGCAGGCTGGAGAGCTTTTCGTTTTGTATAAATTCTGAGAAAATGAATTACTGTTTTTTTTAATAATTAAATATTGCATTTCCCTTTCCTGCAAAAACAATTCTTGCAGGTGGCGCCCAACAAATAGTTAATTTAACCGTAAGCTCACCACACCTGACCACTCCCTTATCATATCAGTTGAGATAATTTTAACCCCAGTTGCTACACATCGACGTTAACTATTCTTGGGATAAATCGGCTGAGTCGTATAAATTTGCTTCAGAAAACATAAAATACTCATCTTTTACTTACTTTACATCTTTAAAGTGATAGTTATGGAGGAAAAAGAGGGAAAATTATTTTATTATTAATGCAAAATTAATATGAAAAAATTAAGACGTAGTACATAACTAAAAGACAAACCTTTTCGATAAAGGGAATTTATTTTAATAATTTCCCAGAGATTATCTAAAATAAAAGCAGTATGAAAATAAGTTTGTATAATTTCTGTAAAACATCAGAAAAGTTTGCAATTGTTAGTTTTAGTGATCCTCGAATACCAGTGCTTAAATATATTAATAAACTAAAAATTGTATCCATGTAAATATAATACCATTTTTCTGATAAAATTTTTAACTGGAATATAAATCTTTCGTTACTATCTTAATATGGTTGAATTAATTTTCATTGTTATAAGTGACATTGAAAATTAATAATATATAATGGGCAAAAGGTTAGCTAAGAATTAAATATCACAACATTGATATTATTATCACTTATTATTAAAAACTACAAAAACTATATCAATAGTTTAGAAAAGCATAAAGTAATATATAACGTTTCATGTAAATACTGAAATGTTTTTTACACGGTACAAACAAAAGGGCCACTAAAACCTCACCTGAAAAAAACTTATTTCTAATTTATAACCACTTTGTGACAAACATATATATCGCCGTAAATATTTAAGCTCAAATAACCACAGTTTATATAGGAATGAAGAATCAATATTACATTTTTGGAATTAAAGATAATGCGATATTAGCTTCTGAAACGTTACTCATTACATCCAGTTGTTCTCCATTAATGTTAAAACCGATACAAATTAACTTAAAGAAATTTATGACGGTATTTTAAAATAAGCTCTTGGGCCTCCTCTTATATATTCATTGTTTAATTATATTTCTAGTGCGTACTTGATGAAATCCATGGATAGTGAAAGAATCGTAGTATAATAGATATTCTTCTTAATACAATAACTTTCAAGTAATTTGTATATATAATAATTCTTAAATTCTTGGGCATTAAATATTCATACAGGTTGAAATTTAAATTGAAAATTAAAAAAAATAATTCAGTTATCTTAAATTATACCATAGGTCTATAATTATGATGTTTCTACATTTTATGAATGTTGAAAGTAAATAATAAGTATTATTTTGAATATATTTCAATCACTCCGGCAATTGTTCCCTACTCCAAATCTATCGGCGAAGTCCAGGATTACGTCGATTTCATTGCACAGAACCACATAAATATCTCGGTTATTAAGTATAATGATAGTACAAATCAAAGTTTTGTCATAAACAAAATTAATTACAACATGAGCTCGACTTGTCAATCTATGCAGTATATATTTTGACCACAGCGGTGTAATCTACGTCAATCAAATATAAAGCACATATTACCGTATAAATAGGGTAATTTTATTGGAGCGAAGTTATTTAATTGCCAATTACACATTTATTAATGTACTAAAAAAATCTAAATATCATTCCACATAACTGGGAAACAGTTTCTACATAAAACTTGTCTTGATAACTTTTATCCGGCAGCAAAGTTTCCTTTCAGTTGACATGAATATAAGGGAAATATAAAGGAATTATGAGATTGCTGGGTTTATAACGTTTCATTAAACTTCATATTATTTTTCCAGCAGCACTAAATAGTTTACTCGCTCTTTCCTCTCACTTTGGAAAGAAGCCAATCTTTTTCATCGGATTACGCACAGACGCCTCGGTGGTTCTCAGAAAGTTCCCCCGACTGTAATCGACGCAGTATTTCCGCCATTTGATATTTTTCGCTTCCGATCCTCCGAAGGCTGAGCTGTTAATAAATACTCTTCGGAAAAGAGAGGCGAATGTGCGTATGGGAACGGAAAATCCGAGCAACGCGAAGGAGCGACGTCAATATTTCCCTGCGGAATTCAATATACAGCCCGTGTGTAAACTGCAAGCACGTTTCCACCAATCATTCCTTGCGTCAGCAAATACAAACGGCGATACACGAAGATTAATTGAATATGGATGTCTCCAGCACAATCAACGTCGGGAATTATTTCACTACCTAAAACCCCATCACGAATGAGGTTCCTCGTAGCACTTGGTTTGAAATATTAAGCATACCTTCTTATAAATAATACATTAATCAGAGAATTATTTTCATTAATTCTGATATTTGTTTGTTCGATGGACGGATATGCAATTTTAAAAACAAACTACCTTTATATTATCCTTGTATCAGATCACAACGCATTAAATCGTCAAGAAAAATTTAAAATTACACTATTCATAATGTATGTGTATTATTAATGGTGTGAAATTTGTTATTAAATTGTGATTATTATAATACACCAGTACAAAGACGCTGACTATTTTTACAATTTTGGGTTAATGTCGGTAAAGCAAATAATACATTCTGTATTTTTTAATTTAAACTAATTTCTATTATAAGAATAAGAAAGATAGCCAATTCAGAAAAAAAAGTGATAATATAAATATCACACTACGTTTCTGGGATCATTGACAGAATATATTCCTTTAAATATATTAGCTATAACGAAGTGATAAGAGAACCAGCGATCGAAAGGACGTTCAACCTCTTTATAAATACAGATTCTTTGAAGTTATATGAAACAAAATTGCGATAAAACGTCCCCAGAATAAGTGTGACAGCAAAAGGAAAAGTAATTAAGAGGAACAAGAAATAACGACAATAAATTGATATGATGTAGAAAATAAGCAATGGATTGAATTTTTGTACAAATGTACAGTCTTGATAATAATTGAATTCGCCAGGTGCTAAGAAGAGCCTAGAGCGACACAATTGCACTCGTCAATTTAAATGATCACTTTTTGTCCAAATTGGCTATCGTTCTTATTCTTTATTTTCAATCAGATGCAACATTTTCATTCTATTTAAGGATTTTTTAAAACTTAGGTTAATTCATATAAATAAAGTTTATTTACTAAATCACTAAGATTTTCTTAAAGAAAGTAAAACTCCATTATATATAACCTTATTTAATAATTTCATTTTTTCTACAAGTATTATTTAAAAATAAAAATATTGAAGTTGTCGATAAATTTATACTTTAAATGCATGTTTTCGGTAATAATCTATATTTAAAGATATTTCTGTGACACTTTATGCCAGTTTTTCAATGCCAGAATGGATAGATTACTATATTTGAAGGTAAGTTACCTTCATCGTACCAAAGTTTCGATTCTCTCCAGAAATTGTATGACAAAGTCATTACACTAATTGATGTTACACTATTTTTTTTTAAAAAAAACGTTATAATTTTGAGAGGCACACATTAATACAGACCGGTAAATTTAAACTTTCTGCACTGCGTTTTAAATATATTGCGCCATAAATCGCACCGCGAAAACGTACCAATAAATTAATTTGTAGGAATGTACAGCCACAGTTAAGTGACTATATATTCCTTTTTCAATCACTTCCCACAATTAATTTAAACGACAGAGTCCCGTATATAATTCTGATAAAAAAATGATAAATCGATTTCATTTCTCATTTAAAGGAACCGCCATTTTAGGTTGAATATTAAACTGTTGGCACTGAAAACTAAGCACGCACGCGTCTGTGTTAAATGAAATTGGATTTTATAGTTGGCATGCGTATGAGTTTTAAATTCAATGGTAGCAAATTAATAAATTCTAATCAATTTATTAGCAGTTTCAGAAAGTATATACTGATATTCCAATGATAAAAAAAAGTAAATGTAGGATGTAGACGTATTACATCGTTTTCATTTTTGGTTGATTTTAGTATTGAATTTGTCCGGTGGATATCAGTAAAAAGGTGCATGCTCACTAATCCGCTTAGCAGAAGACGACAAAGTATTTCGGTGAATAGATACCGAAAAATGACCGCATTCTTTTATCTTAATAGAAAATGACTAGCAATAATTGAAAGTATGATAAACACTGCCTTCAGAATAGAGTTTTAGGAAGGACACGATTACTGACCACATAACTGTGAGAGAAGAATAGGTATAAAAAAAGCAGGATCCGAGTAACAAAGAGTAATCGTGAGTTATCAAAGAATCATAGTCCATTGATGGGTATTCAAACTGAAAATGGTTCAGAATACTATACATAAAACCGGCGCAAATAACGAATGTTGAAGATGAAGGCAGAGACGGCAGACGCCGCACACAAGGAAGAAATAAGATCGGCGAAATCACGTAGACTTGACTGATGAGTTCAAATACGTCAACGTGTGACAGTTTCCCATATTTTATTCATTTTTTATTTCTACTTAAATAATTAAACTGTCATAAATCTGTTATAGATGCACACCATGGCTCAATTAAGTATGGCGTATTTAATTATTATTAATTGTATAGAGTTTTAGGAGGAAGATTGGCTTTGGGAAAAAATGAAGATTCAATTGGAAGATTCGCTGTTTTATGACGGCCCCAAATTCTGATGTAACGTCCATATATTTTCCTCACTATTATATATATTTGTAATAATCAAAGTTAAATTCAATTAAATAACAATTAATTAATATCCCGATGTTTTTTTCAATCTCATAATTTCTAAATAAAAATCTTTAATTTTTATTCTCAAACTATAGATTAAAAATTAGGATGCAAAAAAATATTTTCTTAATCCTCATATCCTTTATTGACATTTGTAATTTGACTGTCTTTAAGGTACGCAAAGGGCAATCTCAAAATGAGAAATCTGCCAAACGTTTTGTCCGAGACGTTGTGCGTATCCAGAACAACTTTGTGACATTTAAATTATTTAAGTTGAAATAAAAGATGGAAAACTGTGGAAATCTCTCTCACCTTGTTGTTGTATTTTAACTCATTAGTGAAGGTAACATGATTTCACCGCTGAGATTCTCGTTTGACTAACTACTTCACTGAGACTAATCATACGTAACCCAGATTTTTTGCGCATTAGTTTAACTCTCTCAACGTATTATTTTTAATCGTATGCCCCTGAGTGGATGCTAAATAAAAAAATAACGTAGCCTGCCTGCGACTAATATTAAAGCACGATGCGCGAAAGGGTTAATAATTAAGCACATGAAGTTTCTGGGAACTGCCATTCTATTCCCCAGAGCCAGTTCGTTCCCATTTACGAACTGAAAAAATACCTGTTTTTATTTTGGTTCATTTCGGAGAAACGTGCCTGCATTAAACAACATATTGACTTTCACTTCCGCTGAAAAAGATTTCACGTATTTCATGTTTAAATTCGGACACATTTTTCTTCATTACGGTTTACCATTTCAATTACTCTAATCGAACCGTATTTACGGTTTTCGAAATCTGTTTTAAGGCGTTATGTAAATTACGGCTTTAATTTCTAAAGCAACTATCGAAAAAAAAAGTAATAAATGTCAACTGAGAACTGGCTTATGACATAACTCCCGCGTCATATTTCTCTCTTCTGACATCGCACTTTTCTGGCTGCGTATATTTAATCTCCATTTGCGTATTCATAAAACACGCAACGTCAATCGCTTTTGCCATTTATTTCCACCCACCATGACGTGATTTATGATTCATGGTACCTTATCATCCAATGACGGTGCCTGTATAAATCCTTCTAAAAATCATCGCCTAATAGTGCAATATAATTCGGCGCTTTTGATCCTCGTCAGGTTCGTTTCGGTGCAAGTATTTCCTGGAACGTGAACTCGCAACCGTGTTCAGTCGTCGTGAGAAAACGTAAATAATGGAAACGCGAATCTCGGAAATGCGTAAAATTTTTATCCGATTAAATAATTCTTTTAAAAAACTTAATTTTTAATAATCATTTATTCAATTATGTCAGTTGATCAAAATATTTTTTTCAGAAATTTACAAACATTTCTGATATACCAACATGGAAATAATTTAATGATTGTTAAATCCCAAGGGAAATACGAATCAAAATTTTTATTTTTGTAGTCATCGAATAAATGATACCCATTCAATTTTTATATCATCTCTGGCCCCAATTAAAAATTGAAAGGGACATAAATTTTAATGATCCATAAATGTAATATTATTTTCATTAAATGTGCGCTATTATAGCAACTTTTATCCATTTAAAAATATGTGTTGAACTCTTAATTGATGTTTCACGATAACATCAGAGAAATTCACTATACAGTAAAAATTAATTGAAACCGAAAAACCTTATGTAAAATACAATAATGTTTTTAATAACAAGTCTTTACTGGTGTGCTACAGAACTTGTAAGCAGGCGCAGAGTGATTTAGTAAACGATTCTCGCTTTATCAACTGGGTCAAATTTTCGTCTAAACGCAACGTTTCTACGATTATCATCATCAAGTAGTCTACTTGATGACAGCGATTATGATAGTCGCGGAAGCGTTTTTTTCTTACAAAAGTTTGACTCAGATGATAATCCAAGATTGATTTATTAAATTTATTCATCGAAGTTATTTATTTAAAGCTTCAGATATAACACTTTTACAGCTTCTACTTTTGTTTTTCAGTATCTGATTTGTTAAATCTTTTTGACTGGTCGTGACTTTTGTGTGTCAGTTGATTTTATTTACCTTTACATTATTAATTTTACATTTTTATATATTTTCGGATTTACGATTCTACTTGTTCTCGGAAATCTGAAATATTTCAGCAAACATTTATCCGCGCCCGCACATATTTCAGATTTAATTAAATTTCTATGGTTTTCCTGTTGCGCCAGATATTGCAACAGCGCGAGCTGGACTGTTAACTACCAAAAAGAACGCAGGTGCAGCATACAAACATTTTGTTTTCTTAACTTTTTGAAAGATCCCCAGTGGCTGCACTTTGCTTCTGACTACATTAGTAAATGAAACCATTACTCGAAATTACAATAAAATTCTTTCGTTACAAGTTGCGGAATTCAAGATTTAACACACTTTATTTAGTTGTCATTAACAGTGAAACTACTTGTCTTCATCGTTGAACAATTAATGAAAGTTTGCAAATACGTCAGTTAATTCAACTGATAATCAGATTTTCCTTATTGATCAGAATTTTAGCTGATATTGCAATATTTATTGTTGGTTTATCTTTTGTCCTTATTGTCTGTTACGATTAAATTAAAACGTGGGTTCATTGGTAGCTGTTTGGTCAAAATGTTTCACTTCAACTAAATGTGTAAAATTTATACAAATATCTTATTCCAGTTTGTTCATTATTACGCAGCTATATAAAAAAATCAAATAAAACTCACAACATAAATCTAGTCCCTTTTAATTTGTTGAAGAGTAGTTCAAATTAAAAATCAGTATTTCACCAGAAAATATTTTCCCAACATTCTGTGTCCAGATATAAAATATGAATAAAAGATGATACAGGTTTAAGTCCTTCCAGGTGGCTCTCTTTTCTATTTCTAGGAAGATCCCTATTTATATTCAGCCACGTTGTGTTGCCTCTCGCGCCCCATATCCTTTCTAGATATATTTTCACAGACCAAGGCGTTCTAAGAATATCCCTAGTTTCTTGTTAGCTTCCCTTATGGCTATTATGGCTATATTTGTTGGCTTGATCCTAGGCACACAAAGCGACCATCATAATAAAAATCTGAACCGACCCCCTTATTTCTGTTCCTGAATTTAGCGTTTCTCTATCCGATCTTGAATTGAACCCTTGGTGAACTGAAACTTTTTACTCAAGCTGCAAACTTTGTTTGTATTCCGTAGAATGTTTTACGAAATTTAAACCGGCTTTACGCTTGCTCTTAGATTGAAGAGTAGGCTAAGAAATGTTACTGAAATTTGTTTTGGCACTGCGATTAAAACAATAATACAGAGTGAGAGTGAGGGAGGCGGAACCTACTTGATTAGTTGAATAGTAAACCAGCATATTTGTAACGCCAAAATTCTGATGTTCGATTGTTAATTTTTCCGCCAATCATAAAATAATTAAAATTTATTTTTATTCTACGAGGCAACAATAATAGTGTGCGTAAGAGGAAAACATACTGAGAGAGACAGAAACCTACTTGAGTGGTTGAATAGTAAACCAGCGTGTTTGTAACACTCATCCCCTGACGTTCGATTTTTCATTTTTTCGCCTACAATAAAAAAATTGTAGGGAGCAAACAGTCCCTGAATACGAGTGTAATGATCCACGACCTTAATCCAAAACGAAAAAACTTAAATTCAGTAATAACTTCCAAATCACGTCCAAAAGAACTAAATTTTTTAGATTAATTCGACCCAATGTAATGATAGTGAATCAGAAAGATGAAGGTTAGCGTGGCTGGCGTCGTTACCAGCGTCATTATTTCTTTCTACTATTATTCTCTCGGTCTATTACCGCCGAGAGACGCGTTCGTTATTCCACATTACGACGCAATTCGGGATTTTCAAAACGTTGCACCTCTTGAGAGAATAAGAACGCTGCGTGCAGGGCTGTCGTTATAAACTCTCTGTTTCGAAATTTATGTTCCCATAAACCGAGGCAACTAGGTCCGTATTGAGAGGAGTAAGCGCCGGGTTCGCAGACTTCGGGCGTACGACAAAAGTTGTTTCCATTGGAACAATCGGCCAACTGCCCCTAAGCCTGGTCGAGTCGGGAATTCTGCTTCCCCACAGGAAACTCTACTCTCAGTTATCGGAAGGACGTGGAGCAGGGACCAAAGAGCGACTAACTTGAAGTGATTTATCTAGGGATTTCCGTGAATCACATTCCTCTATTCTGTCTATTCCTATGCTTTTTAAAGGGTCGAGGTCACAATGTAACTAACCATCAACTACCTTATTTCTAAAGAAAAATCACGCTGTGACTCTTTTTTTCCGCTTGTATCTCTCTTAACACTATTTTCCTTAATTATCCTTAATTTTTTATTATTTGTAAATAATTGACGAATATAATTATAATAATAACGAAATGGAGACTAATGAAAATTAGCGCTTCAAAATACGCATCAAGAAATTAGACATAATAGATTAAGTTAATTCATATTCTAATCGTGACGCTAATAATAATTTATGAAAGAAGTTTCACTTCTGGTGTGTGGCCCACCAAGAACGCTCATATTTCCCGGGATGGTCGCTTGAGTGCCTCTGAAGTACTTAATTATTCAAACGACTCGTAATGCACCGTAGCCGTAGCCAGTATTAAGGCTGCTTCACAAACCCCGCGTTGCGCTCCGTTTACCTTGTCATCCGATCATCCTTGTTCACGACATGCTGTTTGTGTGAATTTCAGTGTTCATTTCGGGAGTATGAAGTGTAGTAGTGGAGTTTTAGACAGTAAGCACTGACTTTCGTTGGTCTTTCTATTGCAGAGTTCTGGGTTTTACTTACCGTAGTTCGGCAGTGAACTAGCTCCAACTAGTGGACATTCTCTATTAAGTATACCACAAGGAGGTGGAACAATAGGCGACGGAAGACAATGTTATCTTTGACAAGGCCTGAGGCAGGAGTGTTCCGGAAAGCCAGGAGCGAGTCCTTCGCCGCGTAACATCGGCCAATACAAATTTATGCCATGACAATTTATCTCATGAAAATTCATTTAAATTGATCCGCCGTTCTAAGCGAGTTTATAATTTTATTCGTTTTAACATTCGTCGGGTGAGGCATTATTTTGAGTTGCAGCTGCTGCTATAACTTGTACCAATAACAAATATTAAATTAATATTAATGAATTTACAAAATTCCACCACTCACTTTGTTTTTTCCTATTTTTAATAACATTTAAAATTAATTTTTAGCATCTACTGCTATACAAAAAATCTAGGCAACTCCTTAATATTTCTATCACTGAAAGTGGCAACCGTGAACACGCTGAAATACGAAATATTCATAAATCCTGTAGTTATAAAAATTTGTATATTTTTCACTAACATGACTACAAAAGTTATTATTTGAACTCTTTAAATTGTGTTGGAATGAATCATTATCATATGCAAAACATATAAAGTAATTTATTAACTTTACTGCGATAAATCCTTGTAAGTAGAGTTCGCGATAAACAGCATGGCGTCTAAGATACGCAGTACAACATATCCAGACCTCAACACAATATATATTTCATTACGTAATATTTTGAGAATAGTTTTTACTCTACAAAGTTGCCGTAACAAAGGTTCGTGTTAAAGTCAGGTCCGGTCTACCCGCACTACAATTAAAGGGCAGTGGACCACTGTGCATCGCATTTTGACATGACTGGCTGTTTCTCTCCAGATACATGATTATATATTTTTTAGAGCGGGAGAAATTTCATTTACCCTTCCCTCACTAACTTGAGGTTAAGTGAGACTCAATTCTTAGGCTTATACCTACTAAAATTCCAAACCTTTCGAGGTCTTTAACCACCACACGGAATCGTAGTTGGCCATTATTCGCAGATACCTAATCCTAATTTAAACAATATCATTGACCGAAAATATAAATAAAGAAAAATCAAAAAATAATTATTCCATTAAACACGAAAATTATTTCTTAATAATATAAATAATTTACCAAAAAAAATAACCTCAAAAATGACACAGAACCACAGTTACATCACGACATTAGCCATTTAAAAAATTCTATACCCAATGTAATATGACAACATAAATACTAAGATCAAATATATTTAATCAATAAACTCTTATATAAAACGTCATAAAATATTAATCTAATGCATAAGTAATGAAAAGTAACAAAAAAGTTAAAAATCACGCTACAAAAAATAATACCAATTTAAGTCAAATAACTTTTACTGTATGTGCATAAGGTGACTGGCATATCGAACAGAGTCGCCAATATTGAAGCTGAAAAAGTGAAATTTGAAATATTGATTCCTATTACGATTGATGTAACAATCATTTTAAAATACAATCCCTGTATGGATGAAACAAAATTTAAGATGATAAAAAGGGACACATTTTAATCGACTTTATACACAGAAAAAATACTCAGAAATATGTTCCAGTCCGAAAAAAACATTTTGTAGGAAAACAGATTTTCTAAACGACATGGAATAACCTGTCTGGATACATAGAAACCGCACATGGTAATTTGTGAAAATGAATGTAAAGATTGATCGCAGTGTTATACTTGACAAACCAAACGAGTCTTACAGCAAGGATAAAATAACATATTGTCAATTCAAAAGTTTCTGCTGCAATACTTATATTTATAATTATGTTTATTATTTTTTCTGTTACATAATTTTCTTTTCTATATTTCTGCTAAGGACTATTGTTGATTGTCCAACATTGATAAAGACCTAAATTTAAGACTGAAACGTGTGCACAAATTGCCTTTATTAAAAAAAGAAACTTGGACCAAGTCTGATAATCAGTGCGAGTCAGAATAATAATTTACATATCCACCTTCTATAGTCAACTGCAACAGCTAGAATATTTACATTATTTTTATTTTATGAAATACAATAGGGAATCATTCGGCGAGCGGATATTCGGCTAGTAACTGTATATTTAATGGTATATACCTCTTCAATTTTTGGGAAGCTTTCTCGATAACTCGCACAGAAGAAACAAATGGAGACATGTCGCATGTTTGATTATGGAAAGTATTTAAACTAAGAGGGGCAAATGAAGAATGTTCTTGCTCCAAACTGCTAAAGAATCGAAAACTTCTAAAGCTTATAACGCTTATGTAAAATGACATATGAGAATTTGATTGAATATAATAATTAAACCAAAATTAAAATCTCAGTTAACTATTTTCTAAATAACGCATGAATTCCAATGGCGCTGCAGTAAACAGAGGACGTTGAGCGTATTTGCTAATTTATTTATGAATACACCAAAACGCTCACACGAAACGATTAGGGTTAATTTCCGTATTTATTTGTTAACTCCTTGGCTGGAATTTCTGTCTTTGTTTTTCAGAAATGTCGGTGCTAGAAGTTCTGGTAATCCTTGTGTTGGTGTCGGTGTTCATACTGGCAGCGTGCAGGATGCTGGGCATCTGGACCTGGCTCGGCGCCTGGTTCGTCTCACCTAAAGAAGAGAAAGTGGCGCTGACGAGGGTTGATGGGCATTACAACGCAAACGGATTTTTGGTAATCTCATAATAACTTTCTTTAGAGAGCGTATTTGTTAAGATTTCTGGTAAATGTCAGGAGCGTCTCTGCCTTTGAAAATTTAGATCAAATTACCTTACGAGAATACCGTCGTTAGTACAATTTTCTTTCTCATTTAAATCTTATCTCATCACGTATGCCCCAGGATGAAATTCTTTTGAGGAATTTATTTCCCATGAGTAAGTGTGCATAAAGGGATAAAATAATTTAGTTTTGAATACTTTCAGGTCAATAATTAAATACAAAACTTAAGAAAATCTTTTAATATTAAAGTAACTGTAGTTTCCAACGAGTAACGATAATAATAGTGAATAAAGGATTTTCCTTTTAATATTCTCAATCAACGGTTATTTGGTTTCAACACGACCAGTAGTTGGAAAAAACCTCCAATCTCCCCAAAGCGTGTTCCGCCACGTCATTATTCAATTTATTCAATCATATAATTAATTAATTATGAGCAGTAAAAGCAATCAAACAGAAATACAGATTATAAAATATGTTTGTGTGTAAGTCAGATTACTCTTTACACGCAAAAAATTTTACCACAATTTCGCGCCATGTTGTCCTTTCACATTTTTTGGATGCCTTAATTATTTTTACAATACGTTATTTTTTTCCCTTTTTCTATTTCATAATATTTCTCTTGTTTCTTCTTGACCAGTCACATCCATCTCATCTGTTCCTTTATTCTCATCTTTTTCTTCGCCAAAAATACAATCTCGGCAATGGAAAACCCGACAACATCTACTAATAATATTTTTTTTAATTACTGCAGGTTTTAAAATCTACGTTTATGTATTCGATGTCACCATTTTGCGCTTTTATCCGACTCTTTAGTAATTTCAATGATTTGGTCGTTGTTCTCTTTTCAAATTTATGAGATATATAAAGTCAGTTGCCATTTCCTCGCGGCCATCAGATAGGTAATTTGTTTCCTTGCGTCATAATTATAGCAAATTAAACGTGTAAATTTCTGATTACACTTTTTTTTTATGGCAACAAGCTACATGAGGGCAACTCCTCTTTAATAGCACAGGAAGGAATTTTACAGGCGGGATGCGGAAGGGTAGAGGAAGGTAGCCAAGGGTTAACTAGGGCCCCGGGCTACATTTTAAGGATCCTACCTGGCATTCGCCTAAAGAAATGTATGGAAAACCTGCATCAGGTAGGTCGGGCATTCGGTACTTGTCCCACGCCCTTCCGATAGCGGGAGAGGAGTTTGCTGTGGGGACGCAGCATTCCCTTCTCCGTGCTTCGACCAGTTTATGAGGCAGCTGGCCGACTATTCCGATGGGAATAGGGGACAACTCTTACCGTATGCCCAAGGTCTGTGACCCCGGAACATACACCTCTCAGTACAGGCCGAGGAGCCTCAGCTTGTGGGAACATAAATATTATCGTGCTAGATATAAGCGAACGAACCGATTCTTCAAGCAAGAGATGGGGGATTGGGGATTGAGGGTTGTAATCGAAGATTTATATGAAGGACAAAGAGTGTGTTGGTCTAAAATTTGGGGATGGATAAACGTCAGGAGGCCTCTGTGCTGACTCCCATAAGACGTACTAACTGTTCACCTCATAAAACGACTTAATTTTTTTTAAAAATCTCGTTAAGATTTTATATCTTGTTAAAATTTATTTTCATAAGTATCTGTGTAATCTTAAATTTTCTTAGAAGGGTTCATTTTAATTTAACACGAGCTCAACCCTTATAGCTTACACCCATTATTTTGAAATGATTTGACGCGTTGTCTAAATAACAGGACATATGTAGTATATCCAATACACCTAAATTCAATAAATTTGCGTCGTAATGCAAATGCAGAGACATTGTAACAATAAATTATTTATTGCAGTCAAGTTGAGCTTTACGAAAACCACGTTTATCAAAAAATTTAATTTACAAAGTTTGCGCAGCACGAAACAGTCACTACTTTGAGGGGCAAGCATCTCCTTCAGTGCTGTACAACGTGAGATGTAATAAATTTAACTTCCTGTAAAGTTTGCGGCGGCAGGAATGCTTCGTTTAGCAACACTTCCACGTGGTGAAGGAAACAAACAGCAGTAAATCTATCAGCGTACAGGAGACGGTTGATGTAACTAATAAATAGCAGCTGAAAATGTTGCAAAAATTGAATGCTTGAATGGAGACATTAAGAAAATCATCGAATAGAGACATACGTAACGTTCTGTTTAATTTGTAACCGACATTAAAAATTTATAACATTTAATAGGAAAGATGTCGGTTAAAAATAATAAAAATATATAAAGAAAATTACTTGCACTTGTTTCGTCCACAATCTGCTATTTACAGATTTTTTTGTTCACCTACAGATTGTGGAAGAAACGTAATCGTAACATAGGTTTATGTGAAAGTAATTTTGTTTATAAATACTTATATTTTTAACTGACTCCGTGACCATTACATGTAACTAATACATTATATAGTTTTTGATAGACTTGTTTTTGTGTGCTATGGTCCACACATTAGCAGGAATGTTTCTAAATAACGTCGCACTATATTAATGACTATATTATAGTTGTCTCAGGTCTAGATTATTTCTAAATTTAATACATAAACTCCCAATTCTTTGGAAATAAAATGTTTGTAATTAAAATAATTTCCTACCAATATGTAGTTTTAGAATTCAAAAAGCATCGATCCGTAATTTACAAAAATTTCCGTCTATCGTTTATATTCCCTTATTTTGAACATAAACATGTCAATAATGTTAAAATTTACGTCTTTATATATATATATATATATATATATATATATATATATATATATATTACGATTATGAACAAGAATAAAACAGATACTTCTTTATACCTCAGATTTGTGGACCTTCTCAAGTTCATGAACAAGAAACTTGACCAATTGGTGTAGAAAGCCGACATTTTCGTGACTTCTCAAATCATCCCAAAAACCAAAAGAAGCCCATGATCTACAATCTGGTTGACTATTATCCAACGGCTCCTTTCATTCTCAGAGCTTGACCATCGCCACAAACATTATCACAACAAATAATTATCCATATTCTTTTATTATAGAATTTTATCGACTTTACTAATAGACTCAAACACCATTTATAATCCCCTATTGCCAAGCCTCGTATTGTTCCCAAAGTTAAGATCAATTATCCGTATTACATGCGAATACACATAAGCATCTCCACCAGTATAATAGAGGTATTATTTATAGATCCACCAATTCCCTTTCGAGTTTTATAAAGAAATGACAAAGATCATTTACAAACTGAGGACACTCATTTTGTAGTGTACTAATCACCTGCTGGTTACATTGGCCAGACCAAACTGTCTCTAAAGACTAGGATCAAAGAACACACATCGAATTATAAATTACCTAACGACAACCATTCTGTGATTACCAATCACATATATGTAAGACAACACAATCTAAACTGGAGAAAAATTAAGATTCTTGACGTTGAACCCAATTATTATCAAAGACTATCTTCGGAAATGGTTCACATCAAAATTCACAAACAGAATGCTCTTAATATTCAAAGTGACAGTGACAAAGTCTACGATATTTAGCTACCCTCTTGTCTCCTTCTGTCATCTTTGGGCAGCTATATATACCAGCACACAGAAGTTTCCCGGTCTCTTGTTCATCTACTTGAGAAGGTCCACAAATCTGTGGAAGAAACGTTGGAACTGTTTTTAATTCTTGTGAGGTCAGTTTTTGGCCATATTGTTCATAATAAATATGTCAATGATAATGAAAAAACTTTTCAAATTAATAAAACTATAACCGTAAATATCTCAAATAAATTGTTCATATTGTGTTATCCTCTTGTTGCCACGGCTCCCTTAGATAATTACATGCTATCTTCCGCGGCTGGTTCTGAAGATGTTAATTTCAATTTCATTCAACATTTAAGCTACTTAATAGAACGTAATCTTATATTACTATGTTCCCTTCAGTATTCGCGTTCACCTGGATGTAACAGTAGGTCTACCGTTTGCCTGACAAAGAAAAGTAATCTTTCCACTCCGCTTCACTGAAGTACTACGGCGTATGCGCCTAACTGAACGGTAACACTCCGCTGTGTTATTACCCGCGACAGTGTAATTAATTTATTCCTGAAGGCCTTCCCTTCTAGAAGGTAAACACTATTCCTAATCTCTGTTCCACGCGTACATATCTTTTATTAAACTCGATTAAGAAGTTTTGGTACATTTTCCCATCACCTAAATAGTCTTACGTGCAAGATATTCCACATTAAAACAATGCCCTACTGTGGTTTCTAATTTCCACGAGAGAGAACATTTGAGCTAACTGCAGATCATTCCTTTAAAGGTTTTCCTTGAGTAGCGCCTCCAACTTAATTACGTCATTCATTAAAAAATATCTTTACCATTTCTGAAGAAAATTAGTTTATATTAATAACGACTACTATACAATTAACTTTTAAAACGTCTAACATATTATAATTAAACTGAAATTAAATTATCAGATTCTTTTGCATATAATTTGTTTCCCTGGAACATTTTAGTTTTCACTCCTGTCTTTACAAATATTACGAGATAACGCAATAAATATTTTTATTTATGAAAAATATATTTGACTCACTAAAAGTTAAAAATCAAATAATACAATAACCAAAATATACCGAGAAATTATGTTAAAACTCAAAAACACTCTACGTATGTATCGATTATCTTTATTGATTCCTTCAGATGTGATATATAAAAAAAATTCTTCTGTAATGTGTTTTCGATTTTTCACGGCATTTATTTTTCCGTTTATTGACTATTTTATTATTTAATTCTTGTCCTTTAAACTCAATTATAGAATTAGGGTACATTTGTCGACATAAAAACCTAGTGAAATTATTTGTCAAGTAGAAATATATTACATTTTTAGGTAAAAATTAGATATTTAACGTCTGTAGTTTACACTTATAAACTTTGACCTTGATTACTGACTACAAATATTGATAAAAACTTTAAATTTTAAAAAAAATTAATTTTATGTCAATTCTCTTAAAAACTCATACTAAATGGACTGAATTTTAAGCACCAGTAGAAACGCTACCATAACGGGATTTCGCACCAAAAGAAAATAAACCTAAAACTAATATATTGGAAGAGTTTAGTTTGAAAAGAATATATTGATATTTGGCGTGGTTGCAGAGCCACTTACGATATCCTACTCTGCTTCAGCGGATGCGCTCCATAAACCCTTCCACCAACAACCGATATCTATGATCCTCTTAGCTGTCATATCCATTCCATGAACATTGATCCATTGCTTGCATAATGCTGTACGAGATCGTCTCCCAACTACGCCCCTTACTGAGTAGAAATCGAGCTTGAAATTAGACCCATATGAACAACCATACTAAAAGAAGATTTAACTCATGAACGTATATTACTCTAAATATTAAGGTATAAAGCAGTTGGTGCAGAATTTTTAGGAGGTGTGACAAAAATGTATTTTTGTTTCTTGATTTTAGAAAATTGTTGGAACTCCTGGGGAAAGGGAAATTTTTATTTCCGTCCGTGTTCTTTTGTCTCTACAAAACGCCTCGTATCCACTTAACACAGAAAACATTTCGCGTGGAAATGCCTTGTCTCTAGTGCACGAGAATGTTGAGAGAAACTTATCTCTAATTAGGAAACGCTGTCGAAATACGTAGAAACGAGTTTGAAGACGAGTCTCAGTTGTTCATAAAACGATAATATATCGTAAGTAAATATTATAGCATCGTAAGAAATCTGAAATTAATTATAACGTCCGTTCGTCAGTAAAAGCGAAACTTTTAATAAATAAGAAATAAACAATAAAAATAATCGAAAATTAACTATATTAACAATAATTGTAATCTATGAGTAATTTTACATTAGCCCATAAATTCCTGTGGTCGTCTGGAACAGACTTCATATCTTATTTGAAACCTGTTGCAATTGACGTTATCTGCAAAATACAGTAATTTTCCATACATTCTCCATGCATTCCCTTTCCAAATTAATTTAATTTGACTTTCCAAAATCCCGTTTCCGCATTTATTACCTTCGGTTGCTATTTAAATATTACTTATTCCGTCGTTAACTTTCTCGAGAAGGATCCCTAGCGAAATGTTTTGAGGATCATAACACTCTCACGTTCCTAAATAATATGTAACTTAAAAAGACTAAAGCGATAAGTACTCTCTAAAAATGTTGGTATAAGTAGAACGAAAATAAACTGTTGTCGTGCGATTGGTAAGATTGAACGAGCCTGCTTGAATAACTTATAGGATGGCTTCAGCAATTTTCCCTTGATTTTTCACAAAGTTCAATTTAATTTATATCAACAAATGTCTCCGAATTGGCAATTCTACATGTTCACTGTTTCCTATAATGTAAAAAAAAGCTTAAGAGGGTGCGTGGTCGCCGCGCGTTACATTTGAAATACGAGACATATACGAATAGGAAATTTGTAGCCTAAGTAATTCAGAAATTGAAATATTTATTAAAGTATTTTGACTTTAAAATACCATATAATTGTATAAGTTTGAACCTGATTTTTAGATAAAATGCAATGCCGAAGTTATAAACCATTATATAAATAAACCTATTTTTTAACAATAATGAAATACAAATTAGTTTTATATGCATATATTATAAATTTATTATAAACTGTGATAATTAAAAATAATTAAAACATTAAAATTGTATACTAAAATAAATAATTTTTTTAATTTAATTTCAAGCAGAATTTTTGAAATAATAATGTTCAAAATAATGGCTTATTAAATTATATGCGATTATAGAACTATTGACAACTGTATTCATATTTAATTTAACACTTTAATATAACACGAAATGTTCGCGAAAGATCTTATGTTAAAATGGTGTTTCTACCATAAAATATATTGAGTCAGCTATAACCTTAAAAATAAACGAAAAAGTATCGAAAATAGTAGTTTAATATTTTATATTTAACTAGTTATAATTTTATTAAACTTATAAATTAAATATTCATATTAATGTAGTCATTATTGATCATAAAGTAATGGGTTTATGAAGAGACAAAAATGTGAAATTTTAGTTTGTAATTGGTTTTTTAAACACAACTTTGAAGAAGAAGAAAAAGAATTAATGTATGTTTAAATCTACACGCTAGTGGCGTAGCCGTTTCTGATTGGTGTTCGTTCGTTCGCCTTGTTGGCTGTGACTTGTCATACCGCGATATAAGAAGTTTCACTTCAAAAATGGTCAGGAATGAATAACTATAGTGCTTGCATCGATTGAATTGAGATGTTAAATCTGAAAATCACGCAATAAATCTTGAATTGGTTACTACTCGTTTTCTCAAATCTCAAGGCTGGATGTAAAATGTAGTCATAGTTTTCCCGTTAAAGTTGAAGTGTATGAAATATAATGAGATTACAACTTTCAATAGCTCTCCAATTCCAACAGGTTGTTCTTTAGAATCTCGATTTTCTAATGAATTTTTACCCAGTGTTTTCTATTTTTCGAAACATTACTGATCAAAATTATACAATCCGACGACGAAGTCTGCGGGTAACTCTCAATACTGACGTCAAAATGGTATATCGTATCCATTTCATCCCGTTAAGTGCACGCCACTTCCCAGATTAAGATTCCGCATTTCCCTCAAAGCATAAATAAAAATATAACGTATGCGGGCGCTTTTCCCGCGAAACTTATCACGGCGCGTGGAACTGAGACCTGAAAGCTCTGCTGTCGCCGTTGACGGCTTGATGGACGGCAAAAGCAGTCACGTCGCAGGTGAGTCTTAAAGGATGTAATAGACGTTTCCCAGAAGACGTGATATGGTTCACTGAAAAGACCCCGCCTTCTGCATAAGAGCTTTAATCTACTGATGATAAAGTTCTGACAAGTACGACCAAGTCTGCATTTGTGCCGTTAATTATTCGCACGTAAAAGAAATTATCAGGACTTAACATAATGAAGGGCTGTAAAGTGTGGGCTTGGAAAAGCAGAAGATATGAGAGTCTAACGACCCTTGCTGATAAAGTTAGAACTGGTAACCATTAACGCGCTTTTAAGTACCATGTTTAAAAAGTGGTTACCTGTTAATTCGAAGAATCGCAATGTAACCATTAATTTTTTATAAAATTTCGGCAAGTGCACAAAATTTAATTGATCAAACAAAATCAAACCTCAGGTCAGGCGCCAAGTTTGTAATAATTAGATTTAATAAAATGTCTAAAAAAAATTAGTTACTTATTAATATTAAAAAATTTGATCGTCTATGCTACATTTATAATATGTGTTATATCCCACACATGGACTGAGCAGTGTTAAAATTTCTGATTAATCCTGACGCCATTCTCAAAATAAACTGAGTTGTTTTAAAAAAAAAACTTTTCCTCTTAGGTGTCGCTTCCTATTCTGGATAACTTGAGTTTAGAGACTTAAAAGTTCAAAAGGGTATGTTTCTTACTTCCAACGTTGTATAAGTCGTCGTCGATGACTTAAACGTATAATTTGGCGAAGCTTTCTTCCACGTCCATAGTATAACATTTAAATATTTTCAAGTTTCAACTCCAGCACTTCGTCTACATCACATTTTAATTGCCTCTAGAACTTCCTGTTGCTTTTATCACATTCCTGCCCTTGATCACGTTTCTCGGATGAGCTTCAACTGCACCGCCGTGACCGAGTGCGCTGTACTTGATTTTCCTTGCCGAACATGACTTACCAATTTTCCTCATAATATATTAATAATTGTTATGCTTGTAAATGACAAGTTAATGCCACAATGAAATTATAGAATCGTTTCTTATTCGGCAAAATTCTTATTCAAGAAAAGCTCGCTAACCATAATAACGATTGAACTTAATTTTATGAAATTTCGGATGCGTGAAAATAAAGAAAATAATTTATTTTTTAAGTTATTATTAACCCGATTTTTAAATAGCCTATAAAACCATGATCTTTGACTTGGATAATTAAAGTTTACAGATAATACCTCAATGAAACGATTTCAGGGTTTGCAGTGGTTAAATTAGCCTTCTCGTGTTTTCAATTTTGGGGTATGAGAGAAATTTAATTCATAATTACTAACTTCACGAAATTGTTGAAGACCTCTTTAAACTGTATACAAAAAAAATTGAAATGCTCTATAAAACCCTGAAACTCTATTCTAAACGCCGTTAATATTATTTAATTTTTTTAATAATTTTATTGATTGCTAAGGTCATTTGAGACTTTGAACTATTTTGAAATTATTTGTACGGAAGCTAAACAGTGGCGGATTCTCAGTATGGAAACACACTCGCACAACATACACGCCCTAGCCGGGATTCGAACGTGAGGAAGTCACGCTGACCCCTACACAGGAGAATGATGTTAATTTTATTGTTTTGACAGATTGCGTACAGTTTTTGTATCCCTTATCGCCTCACCCATTTATATTTGTTTGCAAATAATATCAGTGATTTATACGAACCTTTGTAGTATATTTACTAAAGCTTTGTTAAATTCAAGCTCACGTATCTGGGAATTTACCACGTAATTCTCTATATTACTGACTGATTTTTCGCTTAGTGCTTTTTACTAGTATTAATAATTCAGTTGCTAGTATTTCTTTTTCTGTAGAATACTGCTTAAAATTATTACAATCAGTCCGCTACACGCCAAATTAAAGTTAAAATCGTTACCGAAGCAAATGATCTGATAAAACTAAAAGAATCCGACCCCTCTATATGATTTAATAAATGTTAAACACCCATAAATTGAGGGGTCACAGGTTATTAAATAAATATTAGAATTAAAGCGTTAGAATGTTAATTAAATCGTAATTCTTGGAAAGAATTTATGATAAATTGAGTTTCAACTTTTCAAATATTTGTCTGTGCCCTTTCAACCTCAGTGTGTTTGATATTAATTAAATAATAAATTTTTTAAGGGGGAATATTCTTCTAATACAACACATTATTTCTTTATTTGATGTTTATTTATTTCCACTTGTGTGGGTACAAAGCGGAACAAATGCCATTCTTAATTTTTTTATTCGGAATATTTTCGTACTGTCTAACGTTGCATTAATCATTTTTATTGTGTTTTAGTATTTGTAACGTGTAATTATTCGAGGCTAATTGCAGCAAGTAAATATTTACCTTCTACCAATATGTTTTTTTTAGACCACAATTCCTAAACAAGTTTCATTGGCCCTAAGATTAAAATTTCTCCTCTGTCTATATTACTTTCTAAACATGCATACGGGTCGCTGTGTAACTAATATCTGTCCCGCAAATTTCCACTACCTAAACTGTAAACATATAACGTATTTTCTTTGTTCACGTTTTCCGAAAATTATGCTAAACTCCACGTTGAACTCTGTGAATGCAGAGCGAAAGTTTAAATAAGCTTGTATCTGCTCAAGGCAACTTAAACGACTTTAAAAGACCTAGCAAATAATTTTTGCAACAAACGTGAATTTATTTTTATTTTATGAACTGTTAGTTGCATTTAATAATATAATTTTCGATTAAATAATTCTACTTGAAATTACAGGATACATTAATAATTACACTAAAAATATTTTTTATACGAATAATACATTTAAACAAACTTGAGTACATAAAAGTAATCCAGCGTCTAATAAATTGAAAATTCCAAGTAGTTTCACTCAAAAACTACCAAATAAAATGGAATTCCAATTTCAGTATTGGACTTTTGTCACTGATTGGAGCATCTACGGCGTTTGAAAAACGTACAAAGGTTATCTGTGATATGTAAAGGTGAAGGTAAAGAGCGAAATACTTTCAGACAAAAGGTAATGCAAGGAAAACGCTTTGTCGCCAAAACAATGGAATCCCACAGTCGCTAAGATCAGAGCGTGGAAGCCATAAAACATTCCCTTCATTCCTGAAATTTCTCAAATGACCATTTTAGGATTTGATGGAAAGAACATTACAAACCTAACAAACAGTAAAGGTATCTTTCCCATATTCCATAAAGGCGATTTATTGCCAATTTTTATTCCTCGACCTTTAAAACGCCTCGTTTGTTGTTTCATTGTAAAACGAATTTCCTAAAAATCAATAAATTTAATAATGTTCGGCTTGTTCTCAACTTTTTTCACAATGTAAATTGTGAAGACTAAATGTATTTTAATAGTTTTATAATTCTATATAGTTAATATAAACCTCTTCATACTTAAAGCTATATCATTAGTCATGCTATCCTCTCTTTCAGCCCATATAAAAATCTAATTTATACAAATATTACCTTTTCGTCGCTATGGTCTGACAAAACAGATATAAAAGTTAAATTAAATTGATACAAAAAAATTATTCTCAAATATATTCTCAATTCGTGGAAAGTCCAATTCATCTGAATTTATCGTCAGGTGAAAACTGACATACAGTTTGGAGACCTGTGAAATATAATTTAAATTACAAACTTAGCTGATAATTGGTTCCATTTCAATATTAATCATGATTTTCAAGCTCGGTAATGTTTATAAATGTAAAAATTAATATTTATTAATATTTCATAATTTATGAATATCGTTTATATACGGAGTCAACACGCATGGTCGAAAAATGATCATATTATTTATTAATACGATTATAATTTCAAATTAGAAGTATCAGTTTATTTCCCAACGTACGACATTGTAAAATATATCAAAAATATCAATGTGTTTTTAAAACCCAGAACTCTACATTCAACGTCATCATTAATTATATTTTTGGTACTTAAATATTTTTAACATGGCATATCAGAAGGCCAAAGTAATCATAGTCGTAGTATATAAGTTTACGTATTTTTTAAAATAACAGGTTTAAAGTTAAAAGTTAAATGTAAACACACTAAATTAATTAATGTTTGAATAGGTTATCATATTTAAATATTGACTTTGAACTTATTGGCGATATATATCCGTTATTCATACTGGTGCAAAAAAAGGTTGGTATCAACTTGGTTTCTAATTTACTGTGCAAATGTAAACAACACTTTTCCCAGGACCAAAAGCAAACACAAACTCCACTGAGTCAACCTACATATAATTCCGTAAGTTTCGTGTAACGTGAAATCATGTGAGCTTCTATGAAAAGAATAACTAATTACGGTATTTGAAACGGGCAGATATAACTTAGTGGTGATCCATATTGAAACTTAGTTCTATTTATGCAAATTAATTTACAAAGAAAAACTAAGATTAATTAAATAATATTAATTTTCAAAACAAATGTAAATATTTCATTATAAATTTAAGAAACTGTTCTCGTGGTTACAACTGGGTGAAGTCATTGTTGTTCCACGTCGTTTCGACGGCGATCACTGTCATCAACTTCATCTTCACTTCACTTGACGATGATGCTAGTAAACATCTTGAAACAACCGGTTGGAATCCCAAGAACACTTCGTTAATCACATCCACCGGGAAAGTCTTCCTTGGATAGTAAAAATATTACAAATTAATATGTATAATATAGTAAACTTTATAACGTGCTAAATTTAAGAACTCCTTTCATATTACCCTAGTTCAATAATAACCCTAGTTCATAATTATATGGGGTTAGAGTTTAATAAAATTTTCCATGTTTACTGCGATATAATATTACATGGGCATTGTGAAACTGCTACAGCGTCTACAACAATGCATCGAACGCAATAGCGATTATGTAGCAAAATAAAGCATTCTTCAACTTAATAAAGAAAATTGACTTTTGTGTGTGTGTATGTTGGTTGCGCGGAACAAATTTGACCACATTTTGTATACGTGTTTCTTACGAACTGGAAACAAACTCAGTGGGTATAAGACACCGCTACCACCCATAGGGGTGGGGGTGGGCTGGGTGGAAATTTTCAAACACGCGAAATCTGCCGATATTTACGTCGATTAAATATTTTTCTGGCTCGATGAGATTGATAGTGTTTCTCCGTATCTTGTTTGTGTACAATTTCTGTAGCACCCTTAGGGGTAGGGGTGGAGGGGTGTTTCCAAAAAAATAAGGCGTAAACACAGAGATTGGAGACGAATCCGGGGTTATGGGTGTCTTTAAGTTTAATTTTCACATGCCGGGTCAAGTTTTACTTCAACTGCTGGGAGTGAGAGTGTAAGAAGAAAACAAAAGCTCCGCTCATAGTTTATAACACGTGGAGCAATTTCGACCTAAGCAGCGGGAGGATTATTAACTCTCTTAAGATAGTGCATGCATTTTTTTACTGTATTAGGATAGTATGTATTTTTCTTGAGTCTCTTAAGATACCAATAATATTGTTTACACTCTCAACGTCCTTAAGGTCACAAGAATATTTGTATTTACACTTGGTATCGGGAGTATTAAGGTTCCCTAAAGACTCGGGTGGTGGGGTGGTGGGGGTTTATTCGATTTTTTCTATATCTAAAAATGTAGGAGACCTTACTTTTTGGATTCCCTTGTACTTTCCCCTATCGCAAATGAACTTCTAGCAATTTTCAAGAATTTTTCTCTCGCGGCGTAGATTGGTAGTTTGCATATTTCAGTCGGTGGCTTGTTCAGGGGTGACCAAATTATTTAACATAATTCGATCAAATTTCGCAACCATTACTTCGCTGTTGCTCCACTTCTCGACTATCACTTTAACTTCTTGAACTAACTTTGAAGTTAACTGCTCACACTGTTCTCCATTAACCGTTTCATTCAGGCTCCCTCCTTTCGGGAAGTATCTATAAACCTTTATTGAATGCTTCTTAACTTTACGTCCTTAACCATAGCTCCACTTACTACAATCTCTCACGAGCTCCTCTCTCTATTAATGAAAAATCCCTTGCGATGCAAACTAATTAAAAAGTTTCTTCCATACCCAACAGTTCAAGAATTTAACGACGTTTTAGCAAATTTCTGTACATCGAAATATGTTTACAAACCAATTTGTGCTCATCTGTTGTTATTTTTAAGCTATATTCTGTGATTTTCCCGTAAGCAATCTGACACACAATGTATTGCCTTTTTATTATATAAAATTTATCGCCTATAAATGTGCATCACAAATAATTGATTATCTGTATTAAAGGATTAGAGTGTAAAAATCTCTACCGGGCCGAGATATAAAGTAAGGGCCTCTCCTTAGTACGTGATGGTCTTACCTCCGTTGTATAGACCTGAAGACAAGTTGACTTATAATTTACTAAATTACATTCTTAAATAAAACAACCATAAAAATTCGTCAACTTTTATTATTAAAAGTAAATTTGGTATACTGAAATTACGCATTAATGTTTTCAGAAATGTTAGATGAATTTTAAGATAGTCTTAGAGGGGAAAACGATCAGTCGTCTTTCTGTGTAGCGAACAAAATCTCTGCCCAAGCATTTAGAAATCTATTTTTAGAAATTTCGCCATTTAATTAACAATTGGAAATTTTTAAAATCAACAAACAAAAAAATCGTGTAATTGATCTCGGTCTGACAGTTTTCATATGGATTTAAGTGTATAATAAATTATATTGGATGACTCACATAATAAAATGCTCTTAGAGACTTAGACAGAATAATTATTAATTACTCCTATTTGATTATTAGAAAATGATATCAGTCTGAATGTTATCATTCTTTACTGACATAAGTAATAAAAGGCCAAACGTGTCATGTTAAGTGAAGTAGCGGCCAAAACAGGCGCCAGGCGCGCTGGTTTCGTCAGACTGCCTCCCAGAGCTCTTGAAATAGTACTATAATCGCCAACAGTGTATTAAATATCTTGCTTTAATGCATTTTAGAAAATATATTTTATTAATTTTGTCATACATTAATTTCACTAATCATAAATATTAATTTTTTATTATTCCTCGAAGCTATCTTTCTACACTAACGTTTATTAATATCACGTTTTCACTTGTGATCTGATATTTTACAACTTAAATGCTAACGTTCGTCTAAACATTTTGATATACAAATCTTATATAAGTAGATTGTTTGTACTGATAGTAGACATCCGTCCGTTGCGTGCTGTAAACCACCTGTGGCGCATGTTCGTTTCCATGGCGGTGCCATGGTAACGCCGAGGGCTTAAAATAGAAGGACCCTGGTCGCCCAACCTGAGCCCAGTCATGCCAAAATAGCAGAGATAATTTATAATTAGACTTTGCAGACTTGCTCGCAATTTTTCTTATTCGCAAGCTGGATTCTTTTCATCTCTAATTACCGCAGAAATGTATGACCAGCTAATTGGTCAAAGAATATATTTTGCACTGCGCCAGTGCAGTGAAAGCACTCACTTTGGATTTCTCACTATTTATTTTTTGAGAAAAATGTGTATTTTACAATTCCTATTTGGGTTAATACTACTTAGTTGTTTAACTATTTCAGTTCTTCGCAGCGTCACATATATTCTGTTCTCAAACCTGCATGATAAATTCTGAAAATTATTTTCACATTTCTATTTTAATATAATGTCATTAATACTTTATTGTGACAACACAAATATTATAAGATGCGTACTGAATACTTATTGCAGGGTTTAGATTGAAAGCAATTCTTTTGTTATTGAATTAAATTATTGTTTTACATACAGTTTACATACAGTATCAGTTGAAGTCTTAAAATTATGCCGTGAAGAATGTAATTTATCTATATGGCAGACGATTAAATACAGTTCTTAATTAAAACAAAACCTTAAAAATTCGTCGTCTTTTATTTAAGAAACAACTTCCACTGTTTTTGAGGTTGAGCGGGGCTATGTTTATTAATGTACAACACTCGGATGATTATGTTAGAAAGAATAAAAGCTCCTGAGTTTTTATAATTTTTGACATGTGAAAGTAGTTTCATAAAGGACGAGTCACCATTTAGTTAAGTTGATTTCGATTACCTACTATGTGCAAAGATATAAAAATACCTAACACAAAACGCTGTTAGATAGAAATATTATTGAATTGAAAACTATAAGTTTATATAAATACGTGGCACAATACTGTACACTTTTATGAGAATAAATTACTTATTTCCTCTGGATGTTAACAATTTTGAATAATTGTCTGTTACAAAAAATTTGAAACCGAAACATAGGTACGGGAATTAAACAAAGTATGCATCAGAATGATATTACACATATATTAAACACTTCCGCTTATTAAACGATTAGACGTCTTCCCAATTTAATAGTTACGAATAAATTGCGAGCTGCCTTGGAATGATCGTAGTCCCACGAAATAAAGTATTTTCTCCGAACATATATATGATAAAGACGCTGTTAACGCTAACAAATTGTTTACTCCTGCGTGCGGATAAATAAAGCTGAGCTTTACAAGAGAAACACGCGATCAGATTTAGCATGCGACATCTGAAATCGCACGCAACGTTGTCTTGTGGCGTTACGAGGATATTGATCTGTGGAGAAGCCACAATATTAGGGGATATCCTGCAAATTTCCTCCCTTTAAGAGCCAATCACCTCCCTCTTCCCGTTTCCTTAAACCATTCATTTTAATTATCGACGCCGACTAATGTCTTGTCCTATTAACAAAAAGAGCTTTCAGTCTCAAATCTAACAATTGCTGCTATCAAAAGATACTAACTCAAGCAATTATGAAATCAATGTTATCAATCTTTTTCATCACAAACGGAAAAGAAAACTGTCGTTACTAAAATCACGTCTATTAAAAACATAGGTTGCAAATAAATAAAACAGTTTTAGTTTCAGTATGGTATTCCATGTTATTCAAAATAATAAACAGTTAACAACCAACTGTGACCCTTGTTTCTAACACTCAAAAAGATTACTTTTGCTTATATTTATTTCAATCGGACAAATATATTCGGGATACGACAGAGTAAAGGAACCAATAAATATATGTAGGAAAGAAGAATATATGTAATACAAGATAATGCAACTGTGGTAATTACAACTGATGCGGCTGTGCTTCAGCTCGGGAAGAGATTCTGAAAACTGATGCATGATTAAAATCATTAATAATATACAAAATCAGATATACAGTAGAACATCGATTAGCCGCCAGTTCCGTGCAATTATTCTCAAAGTCAGTGAACCATTTTTCATAAACAGTATGTTTAAATTTTTTATTATTTTCTAATAAACACGTGTCTATTAAAAAAAATGATGCCAAACTTGAAAGTAATACAAAAAATAATAAAATTGAACGGTTTGTCGAAGTTGCTTCACTAACGATTATTAAAATTATACTTCTCAATAATCACAGATAAATCAAATTCCTCTGGGATAAATAGGGATGATGCCAGGTTCATTATATATTTCTTCGTCAGATTTAATCTTTCCAAATATAATAGATTTAATATTAATATTGAATAAAAGTTTTGGCAAAACCAATTAAATTAAAGAAATATGCAACCTTTTCAGAAATTTTAAAATATTTTATTTAACACTGTAACTACGTTTTTGCACTTTCATCTGTGTTTAATACAGGTATATTATTACGGTAAGAATTGTTTCATACACTATTTCTAATCACATGTACAGATTATATTTCTTCTTATTTTTCTATTATATTTAAACAAAAACAGAAATTTTAATAATTCTTGAAATTTAATAATAAATGTTAACAATTAGAAAGTAAATTTGACCCCGTTTTGTTTTCACATTAAAATTATAAAAGTATTATTCTAAAATTTTTATAAGAGTACATCAAAAGTTAGAAAATAATTGATTGTAAATATCGCTTAAATTTTAAAGTGTTATTGTGTGAATTTAGTATGTTAAACGTTTAATTTACATAATTTCTGATCAATTATATTTTAATAAACTTTTTCAGTGCCAAAAATTTCCACTTTAATACGGTTTTCTTCTAATTTATGTAAGTTACAAATTTGTTTTTGTTCTTCTAATATAGTTTCATACGTACGTTTAATTTTCCCTATGCAATATTTTCCACAATTACGTTGACCACAAATATTTTTATATGACATTGTTATTAATTTTGTCTTTACATATGTTTTTAATTTTAAATAAAATTAAATTTTATTCTGTTCATACGCTTCATATAACTCTCAAAATTCTTTTATTATATATAACTCTTTGTTTTCTTGTAACTGAGCATCTTTAGTGTTCTATATTTCTTTAGGAATTCCTGGGGCTGTAATAAGCTTTTAAATGTTATTAAATTGCAATCACCAACATGGTATACCCAGAAAATACAGTAAGATATTATAAAGTTTGCAGAGAAGGTGAACTATTTCTTATACAATTTGAAATTATAACACATTTATAAATTAATTCCATAAATGTGCAAAAATATATTGCATTTGAACAGTGCAATCAAATATATTGAAGGTACAAATTTAATGCATCACTGAAACGTCATTTCCAATAATGATACTTTTATTATTGAGCAAATATGTTGCGTGTCCGCTTTAATAAAATATAATTTGAGGCGTCTTATTATTTTCAACTCGTAAACATATGATAGTTTTTTGCTCATTTAATTTTAAAAACACTATTGCATCTGTTCTTTTTGTTTGGGTTAACGCATAAATGTATCATATTTTATTATGTTTTAAAAATAAATTCGAATACATACAGGCAGATCCTCTCCTACCGAATGAGACTTGGAATTGTAAAGATACACCTACTAAAAGCACTGTTTTTAAAGTCCTATGAGGCCCGCAGATGCCCTTAACGACTGTTGGACACATAAGTAACTTAAAAATACATAAATCGGCTGCTCAACGCCTGAATTCACGATGTTCCTCCCCGACATCATCTTGGGGGCTCAAATATAGTATTTATTGACTTGTATTTCCATCCGTGAAAGACGTTTTAAGCGCCTGCGCTCACGCCATCTTGAATATACGGACATGTATCAGTATATTCAAATGCTTTATACATTCTGAAAGACTTGAAATTAATCAGAAATAGTTTTATTATTGGCTATTAATCTGTCAATATTGAATTTTAAACTGGAGTAATGGGGTTTATTGCAAAATGTGCATTCTGATATATTCGGGCTAGCGGTCGGGTAAGCTCGGGTTAGTAAGGGCCCCGGGGTGTTCGTCCGTTTACATGATGCTGTTTTATACAATCAAATGCTGACTAGTGCAATGAAACAATTTAAATACATCATTAATAATTTATAAATCATATAGTGGAAGTCTAAGGTGGCTTTTGTAGATGTACAGAAAGTTATTAGTCCTATGACGAGTATAATATTCCTCGTGTTTTTAAAACGCGAGACTTTAGCACAGTTCTAACTCAATGACTTGATACACGTTACGTTTGAAACTATAGGAACCGTTAATTGGGTTACCTTTGTGAAGGACAACAGTTACTAGAAAAGTAACAAGTGTATCAGCCACCTTACATTTAACTGATATTACAAAAAAATTGAATACTCAAGCGTTATATTATTTCGTTTACACTTCAGAGCGCATTTAATTAATATTATTTCTCTTGGATATATTTATTCGTACTGTGTATCACTTCCTTCGTTTCAAGGCATGATCTTCAAAATCCTCGAGTAGTAAGTCATTTACATTACATCTAATCGAAAATTGTACTGTGAAAATAATTTAACCCGGAGTATAAAACATAAAAAGTAATATTTTTCTCTTCATGCAATTTAAATTTGTTCTATTCGTTAGAAAAACTAAAAGCAGAAACAACTGACCCTCCTCGGACGTACAAATTGCTTTTTGATAGCAGAGAAAAATGAGATTCCTTTTCTTACATATATTCGTCTGACTCAAGTTTAAGATAAGATTTTTCGTCCTTAAAGCATAGTCTGAAAGCCGACTACGATAGCATGGAAAACGAAATTAAGCTGAGAAGCAGCATTCGTCGGTAATGCCTATTAGACACAAATAGCTGCAACAGACTATAGAAACTGTGCGTAACATTTGAGCGCCCTAGTAGCTTTACCTTATAACTCTGTTGTAAGACGAAAATTAGCATCATGAGATAGAATAGAATTAAATAAGAAGCAGGTGCTTCTCCATAACTTAATAGGGTAAAATCAGAAGTGGCAGAGAGTAAGTTAATTTTCATGCTCTGACACCACAATTATTTACTACCGTTCTATCAATACATCCACTGCCCGTTACTTTTTTAAAAATATACTAATAATGTTATAGTTTACCTAACATTTTTTATGAAATTGATACAACTATGTCAGTGAAACTTAAATCCCAACATTATAAGAACTAATTCTTACTTTACGTATATTTATATTATTCCTAAGAGATTTATGGATTCAATTGCACCACTAATAAAATATTAGGAGTGAAGGTTAACGAACTGTATATAGTTGCTTTGTTAACTATTATTTTAAAAAATAATTTTATTTACTAAAGACCAAAAGATAAGCCGTAAATAAATATCCTTATATCGCACATGTAAATAAGGATGTTTGAAACAGAATTTGCAGGCGTAAATGAAGTGGCATAAATTCGCGATTTTAATTATTATAAATGTGACAGACTTACTATACAAAATTAATTATGTTAGTTATGGAAATTTATGGAAGACGTCAATTTTATTTTATTTTTATTAAATTGATTTACTCACATTTTCAACATATATGAATTTTTTCTTTACGAACATACTGTAACATATATTAATTCTTAAATATAAGAATTATATTTATCTGACGTATTTTAATAAATAAAAAATCTCAAAAAATTAGTCAGAAATTTATCTTGAAAATCATAACATATTAACCAAAAATTTCGTTTAATTCCTTAATTTGTGCGACAACTTCAGATTTAAATTTCGATTAACAATAATAAATTCGTAATCTAAATTTTCCAAGAAAACAAATGTTTAAAAAATGATAGTTTATAATACCCTTATGTAAAAAACATATATCGCACTACTTACAATTATTTACGTGAAATATAAATGAACATAAATTTCTACACACGCTTCGAGGCAGAAATAACATACATTTACACAGCTGTTAAGAGTATTGTAGAATTTAAAATAATACTGGAAAAAATAATATATAATACAATAAATAGATTACAATAACAAGAGATAATAATTACTATTTAAATTATTGGTACCATTCATTATTATTTAATTTAAATTTCGTCCTGAAGGGCTCACAGATATTAAAATGTTTAAATTTTCAAAAAAAATTCTGTGTAATTGACTGATCCGAACTATAATTTATGATTTTATCTGAATTTAACTGAACATGACGTATAATTTCTTAAATTTTATTAAACCTATTTGGACTGTTTTCTTTTAAGTTATGAAAAACTGAGTGAACTAAAGTTTAAAATTATGTAGTTTTCAACTGAAACCACAATTATCATTAATATGTCGTAAATATACGACTGCTTAACTGAACTCATTCAATATGTATCTAAAAATTACAAATAATTTTCCAGTTTTTCGATAAGCTTTTAACAATATTTTTAATAAGAAAATTTGTTGTTTTAAACACTTATTTGTAAAATAATGTTTATATTATTATGAACTAGATATTGTATAATACGGTAGTAATTATATTAATAGTATGAGAAATTTATGTATATGTATCATACTTTTCAACTTCTCGACACGTGCAACCCTATTGAAACTAATTTTTGACTTGAGTCTGTTCAGACCTCGTGAAGTTACAAAAATAATGCATAAAATTTTCTTTATATTGTGCATCTTCTTTAAGATATAAAAATTCGGATCAATACCGGGCGAATGTGGACGACGGACTCATTATTTCGTGAAATGTAGCGAATGATTTCTTACTCTGAGCGTCTTTCTCGGCGAGTAAATGCAGAGGAGTGTGAAATCCTTTCACTGAATTACCGCAGATTTCAAATCAGCGTTCCGTTTCATATCGCATAAATGTGAAACATAAATCTCTCGTAAGAATAACTTGAGTGTGTAGGTATACTGAGCCTCTTGCATCTCTGTAATGTCAGAACTTTTTAATGATACGAATGAGTAAAACTAAAATTCTGGGAGAATCCAAACCGAGTAAAATTTTAAAGGAATTTAGCATCTATTGCTTATCAAAAGGTCAGAAAAAATAGTTTTCAACAATAAAATAAGGTGAAAGTACGATCACATTATTTTTCCGGAAACGTTTCCACCGACATCAGTAGCAATTGCATTAGTGGAAATTGGCGAAAAGTCAGAATTTATTTATATAAACATTAAAATTTATAAGTAAGTAAAATGCATAAAGTTTCTTCCCTTTGTTAAGGAACCTCTTGATACATATGTTAGTAAAGAAAATAAATTAAAATATGTTGTAAATTTGAATAAATCAATTTAATAAAAATATAAAAATTTTGACATCCTCCATCAATTTCCATAACTAACATAATGAATTTGTACGGTAAGTCCGTCACCTTTATAATAATTAAAACCGCGAATTTAAGCAACTTCAGTGACGCTAGCAAATTCTATTTCAAACATCCTTATTTACATGTGCGATATAGGGATATTTATTTACGACTTATCTTTTGGTTTTTAGTAAATAAAATGTTCGTTAACCTTCACTCCTAATATTTTATTAGTGGTGCCAATGAATCCATAAATCTCTTTGGAATAATAGAAATATACGTAAAGTATCGTGGTTTTAATTATGACTTGCTGATACTTCCTCGAACCATAATAAAGTTTAATTAAATTTTTGTGATAGAACGCCGTCCATATTGGATCAATTTGGCCGCCATCTGCGGATAAGTGAACACATCTCAGGCTCTAAGATGCTGGGAATCGCTGATAGTCACTTCTGCAACGAACAGCTCTTTAAGTGGCAGCGATTACCATTGCCAGAGATTAGTCTTAATTCTGTTGTGTAGTCTTCGAGGGCCCACCCACATGCTGACGTTTCTTTGAAACAGACAGGGACATGACGGTAGAAATACTTTGTTTTTTCCTTTATCTGCCTCAGTAAGACCAAAAGAGACTTTTTTCATTTATCAATATTGAGTTTATTTGTATACTTTCTCTCTCACGTATTCCCACTTTACAATGGTCTAACTTAAACTTGTCATGGGTGCATTAGGAAGGAGGTAGTATCAAATGAACTATTGATAAATCTAAAAATTCGTCATACTTACTATTAAAACACATCCATGTCTCTGGAGATTTATATTTGATTTAATAATTCCCCATCACTCCATTTTTTTGTATATTACTGTGTGTACTCGTATGAGTTCAACAGATTGATTTGCACCATGGAATTTGATCCGTTATGTAAGTGAACTAAATTTAAACCTTTTTTTTGGCAAATAAAACCGTCTCCATCAGCTGTGTCCTCGTCGAAGTGTTTGGTCTTTAGCGGCCACATCACGAGACTTGATCAAGGATAGTCGTCAGATCTCCAATTTCTGATTCTCACGATAGCTGATATAGTGACGTCGTCACTTCCGAAACAAAACTACCTTATGAATCGAACAGCAGCGAATCTGAATATCCAACGGGCATCCCACATGTTCTACAGAGAGCCCGGCTACTAGGCTTGCTGGACTTATCACGGTAGAGGACCACCGCTGTCAGAAAAGTAGAGAGTATAAAAATTCTTTGAAATTTTGGAGAGCAAAGTTTACAAATCAAATGTTGTTCCCAAATAAGTAAGAGTCAAACAGTTTAGCTAACTGAAAAAATGAAATATAGAATCAAGAAATGTGGCGTACAACACATGGGGAAAAATTAAGAACGCATGTTATGGAGTCGTACATTTCAGGTATGTAAATGAATAAGCTTCAGTAACTCTTCAACTGGGAGCAAGTATTTATGCTGATGGTGTTACAAGGGAAGTATTTAATTGTCCAGGTGCGTGCAGATTCCGAGACGAGCCTGGAGGTTGCGATGCGGTTGAACGCGGCGTCTCCCGCGGCCATTCCTCCGCAACCCTTGAGACCCGCCCCTTCGCCACCGCCACCCCCACCGGAGACCCTGCCAGACTTGGTGGGCAGCGACGTCCCCGCGGGACTCAAGAGGGCCGTGTCCTGCGAGTCCGTGTGCTCTGACACGTCCGTGGTGCTGGGAGACCTGCAGGAGGCGCCCGTGGCCGGGTACCTCTGTGTGGGCCTCGAGTGTGACAGGTAATTTTTTATTATGACATTTATATATTTATATTATAAATAGCAGTTTCTTCTGAGGTAAATGACAGAGACCAAAATGAACGTAATGTAATTAATTCTGTGGGACTTCAAGAACATAAAGAAGAGCCAAGAAGAGTTTGTCTAACGTATGAAAGTATTAGAACTAAATACAGAAAACTACAAGTGTTTCTTTTCTAACTGTGATTATTTCCATGGTGACGTATTTTGAGCTGACGTGCGATGAACAACCTTGTCCCCCCGACCCATTCCTAAATTCTGACCGCTGAGCGAGCAGGTATAAAGTTTCGGAACAGTAACTTTATGTAAGAATCAGTCTTGATTTGAACATTAAGTGAATGTAATACAAGTTTAATGTATAACATTTCTAAAACTTATCAGGATTTATAATTTCTATCTCTATCTATAATATGGAAACTGTTCCAATTTGTAGTGATTCGTTCAATAAATATGCTTAGAAATGATCAATTAAGATACAAATCTTTTAATTTATCAATATTTATCAAACGTCCTTAAATCAATGAAAACATCAACTTGTCTAGTAATAAATTTATTATTTATTTCAATTTTTAAACATTGTAATAGAAAAAAAACATTCTGAAAGTTTTATCCCTAATTTATTAGGACCTCTTCAGGTGATGTAAGGTCAATTAAATGATTTAATTTCAAACTCCGTGTTTTTAAAAATTCCAGCAAACCAAGATTTTACAAACTTTGTAATTTATAATACAATAAATTAAAAATTTATTGAACATACTTACAATTAATTACATATAAAAATGTCTTCTATCTTCTAATTACTCATTTCCGTTCTTTTTGAATCCTAAATCCATCATACTATTCCTTGTTTTTACTCTGCTCATTTCACATCTCGCCCAACCAAATTAAAATATGATTATGATTTTTAACAATCTTAGGTTTACCAATGCGGTACGATTTGATTATTCATTTCAACCAGACCGTAAAATAGAAACCAAAATGTTGAATGGTTTGAGTACCACAATTCAAATTTATTATCTTTACATCTCGGTACTTTAGTATTCCGTTAAATGTTACTAAAATTTTATGAAACCTACAGTTTTACAATTGTTTCGTTCTTGTACCAAACGGAGAATGATAGAGACATCTATTCGCAGAGTGAAGAGCCACATATAAAGGTGTGTATACATTTGTTATCAATACAATAACGTTACTGTTGCTGTAACTCTGTTTATTCATCCGATACGTACAATCAATTATGATCCCCATCATAGCAGGACCCTGTAGAGTCAATACCGTTTCCCTGATCAAAATATATCTGTATGTCGCTTTTCTCCCGTGAAGCAACGCAGAACTTCCGTTGTTTTTGTTTGTTCCCCCTTCAATGCTGTAAAATTGGTCCCTTTTCGCGCTAATTTGATATTGATGAGGGTGATAAACGGCTGTGTTATTTTTATTGGCCAAAAATTGCTTGATTGTTAATTTTCCTATTGTCCTGGTGCTCGGTCCAACCATTCTTCAACATTTACGGGCGCTTCTCTCTAGCTCGTTCATTCAATATCTTCAAAACTTATTTACTGTTTGACCACTTGTTACCCATTCTGCATTATATATCTAAGAAAACGAAAAACATGAACTTCGAATGACAAAGACGTGCTCCTTTTAGGTCTTTACAATATGTGTTGAATTTCAATACTCATAAAAAGTTACATTCCAATTATGTGTTCACGTACTATATTATTTGTTTGACTCTGATATACGAACTGTATCTGATTGGTCCAACAGCAGTGGGGAATTGGTGGTGAGCGTTCTGGAAGCCAAGGAGCTGGCGGATTGTCCAGACACGTACGTCAGAGTTTCACTTTCTCCGGACAAGAACTGCGTGGTACAGACCAGGGTAAGTTCCATTCACTTTTTTTTAGAGTAACAGGTTACATGAGGGTAATCGACGTTGTGGTAACTCACCTTTAATAGCATAGGAAGGAATTTGAATGGAGGGATGCGGAAAGTTAGAGCAAGTATAACTAGGGCCCCCGGGCTATATAGTTTATTGATCCTATGAATGCCATTTTCATTAGGGGAAAGACATTAAATGCCTATGATTATTTGCTTCAAATGATTGAATATATTAGTCAACGACTGTTGACAAATATTTTTTCTTAACGCTAATTCTCTAATAAGTTGAATAAATAATCTAGCTATTTGAAAATTATTATAATTCTGGCTATTAATTCATAATTTATAATCTCGAAACTCCTACAAAGGAATGCAGTCTCACAGAATAAGGGCAACCTCTTTTAGTCCTCCATTCTCTCAGTTCCTGGCAAATTCAACGGCGAGAACAGATGCTGATTAATGGAATTGCCATTTTCTCCAGATGTGACACTCGTAAGTGTGGAAATAGCAATCTGAAGAAAGGAATAAGAAAATTGAGAAGAAATTGGTTTCTTCTCTTGCGGATACGTAGGATCATTGAAACCCGACAAAATCTTTTCCTGGTAATAACAATAAGTCATGTGTTATTATGGTAAAGGTGATATCTCTTACACTTATTAAGTGAAGGTTATTTTCAATGAGTTACATTCTATACATGTAATGGAAATAAAAATTAATACAACTACGTTCATATTTTTATGGTACACAGATTCATACTCAAATTATTACTCAATTATTGTGAGTCGTAATTTAAATACTGAAAAGTCGAAGAAAACTATTCTTTGTTCTCATAATTTCGTTTCGATACCACCGTGTCAACTGTTTATTTAATGCTAGGCTAATCTCAATCAACAGTAATAAATCTCCCTCATATGTAACACAAAAACTCACAATTATTAAGCGAAATTTAAGGAAAGTTAAGGAAAATCTCGTGGCCTTGATCAATACTGATTGATTTTACTAAAATACTTAATTTTTTAGCTACTCAAAAAACGCCTAATTGGTAAAATATTTTTCTTTGTTAATTTTCCTGTTTTGTCAATGTGAGTGCGAAATCTAAACACGAGTTTTTCATTACTAACGTTTAGTTTCGTACTCTACGTAGCTTTACATTCCGATATCGCTTTTCGGATTACCATGTTTTAGTGAAATATCGAGTGCTTAAAGGAATAATTTGGAAATAATTATACATAATGCCTGCTCAGCCGATATCATTTTAAAATTAATGAAGCATGATAAATTGGCATAAATATACTTTCGTGCTCTTATTTATAAGTAGGTTCCCTTAGAAAAAAACACACAATACATTTAATTCACGAGACTTACACTTAAGTTAAATAGCTTTATTTAAGGATACTTTATAACCGTAATACGTACGGATGGATCAATATATTATGTGAGAAATGAATTCCTTTAGAAGGAAACGTTTAGCACGTCTAAATTTAAATTTTGACATGGGGAATGCACGGAGCAAGTTTCCGCAATTATTCATGTTTAACAAACATTCAAATTATTGTTGATTATTCCAAGCAGTGAAGAATTGAAAAATCAATGATCTGTGAATTGTTTAAAAGGGCTTTATGGTTCCAACACAAAGTACAAACAGCAGATTTAAAAGTCGGCGGAAAGGGCTTAACACTTACGCCTTCAAACTTCCATGAAGAAAGACGCTCTCAACAAAGAATCTTAAATCGTCTTTACAAACTTCAACGTGAACTGTTGCTTTGAATACTTCCTTATCATATTGATTACAGTCTCTCTCACTGCAGTCTTTTCCTTAGCTAAAACGTAGCCAATATTGATTTATATAAACAAGTGTATTCAAATGAAAATCTTTATAAGAAGGGCAACTGTTATTGAATATACTTTTAGTGAGCCTAGTATGGTATATTAAACTAGCAATACGAAAAATACTTCATAATTACTTTCTCAGTAGACTAAACAATAAAATTTTCTAGTTTGTTTATTTGGAAATATCATTAATTTATTCACATAGTTACATTTTTTAAGTATTTAACTGCCAATGATTCTACATCAATTACAGAAAATTAATACTAATTTATTTTTAATAGTTAAACTTTATATATTACGGTTTATTTTGTGCGATAATTGATAGTAAAGAGTAAACAATTTTTTCATTTAAATTATCACTTTGTATCCTGATGTTTTCACTACTTGCCTATCTTGAAAGAAAATGTAATAATCGTGTTATAAAACTGCCATTTACTAATGCATGTGGTAGTAATAATACGGAATTGGCCATATTATTAGTGTGGAGCAAAATGCATGTAATTTATAGAATAATTTTCTTCAATTAATATTTTGATAATAAATACGTATTAAAATAGTGTATTAACACACGTATGACGCATTTGTAAACCAGAAATGAGATATATATTGAATAAACAGAGAATGTGGCTGACTAAAATTTTAGCACGCTACATATAATATACTGTTACATTTAGAGTTATAACATTTTTTTAAAGAATGTGTTCAGGGTTCGAAAAAATTTCTGTACGAGATCGGTGGCGCCATAATTCATAACCTCTGGAGACGGTCGGATGGCACGAACTTAAAACTGAAGTTGACGGTCAGATGTTCGAGAACCATAGTATTTATTTAACCAATAGGAGAGTTAGTTCTCAGCTATAACAGTATGTAACAGAAAATGTATTACAGTACTTGAAATTTCGTCGACGAGTGAAAGACTCGCACGCTAATATCCGAGTAAGAGGTATAACTTGAAAAGCCTTTGGAAATGAAGTATTGGTAATTTTGTAGGCGAGGCGGTGGCGCCGTCTGAGATCAGTATGGAGATAGCAGTGACGTCGGATAGGCCAACGGTAACTGCCAAGTTTTCAAAACCCGTGATACGCCGAGAGGGGATTATCCAACTCCATGCTTAAAAACTAGCCTAAAGGAGTTCAGATTCTTTAATTGAGCTATATGAAAGTGATATTGATTTTGTTTCTTTAATTAAACTCCTTCTTCATATAGGACCGCTAAACGAAATGATTCTCTGTGTAATAAAACTTGTTAATTTCCCGTTTTTATATCACCCAGAAACCAGATAATTAAAATTACGACAATACCAAAATCTCTATTCAAAGAACCTCACAAATATAGACGTCTGTTTAGAAAATTATAAATAACTAGCTGGGTGCCCGGCGTTGCTCGTGTACTTATTTATATAAACTCTAAAAGTATTTAATTGAATACTTAAATATATTCCTTGAGTATTTCAGGATATAATCGTCACTCAGTCTTCATACATTACGAAATATTACATTGATGAAATTGTTAGCTAGACTCACAACTAATACAGCGCGAAAATTAACTTACATTTTCCCCAAGGATGGTAAAGTAATTCGTATTCTTCTTTATTATCATTCGATGGAATATTGCTGTATAAAATTATACTTTTTATTTAAATAAAATATTTCTGCATTAGTTCATTCCTAATAAAGGAGATATTTCCTTTGTTCGTTGCGTAGTAACGTCTTTCTCTCGCGTGACGTCATTGTCTCTTGGCGCGCAGTAATTTAATATTTAATGATCACGGTTTTTAATTATAATTCTTTTCACATGTATGCTAGGCGTTTCTCACCCTCACAGTACCGTTTCACGTGTTTTGAAGAATTTGTGTACCAATTTTTGTTGCAATCTATCCACGCTTTTAAATTTGTATAAAGAACAACGTAAATACATACATACATATAAATATACATCCTTTTTTATTATATAGATAAATTAAGAAAAATAGCTGAATACAGACAAAAGGAGTTCCACATAAAGTTTCTGGAAACCTTGTACCTCTCTCCAGGTGCTAAGAAAATTAAAAACACAATAGCCTTGAGTGACTCAACCGCACAATACAGTTCACTTCTTTGCCTGCATTCTATTTTCCTTATTATTAAAACTGCCGTTGTCTACTGTTTCAAATAAACATAATGCAGGAAAGAACGAATAAACTGAATTTATGTAAATATCAACTTCATCGTAACTAAAATAATTTTCATCTTAATATTGCAATTAGTCAATAAATCGTTCCACTAAGATATACTTACGATTATTTAAACTAACACGCTTCAAATTATAACCTATTCCTTCAAAAAAATTAATCACTACTACATAATACACATTCGATAGTGAATCGTAAAGACACGAAACTCTGTCTGATGTTCATTGTGAATAAGAGCTCAAGCCATGAAGTGATATAGATTGCTCTGAAACTTGTCTTGACAGTTTCCGTAAGGCTATCTTCCTCAGTAATTACCTTTCTACTTCGACTCCAATATACAGGCGCAATAGAAATCACCAAGGAAACAAGTTGCTCCTTTGCAATATATTGCATTTCTAAGAGGAAAAGTTTAAATAGCCTCGTTGCCGTCGCAGGCTTATTTCCACCTGAATCTCGCGAGTTTTACAGATACAAAAAGCAATTCTCGGTCTTCATCAACGAAATCGTAGTGACGTAGATATGAGACCTTAAGTAAATGTAATAAAGGTGTTCAAAGAAATGTACGTACAAGAAAATATTTTGTCTGCCATTCTTTTATATTAACCTGATTGCCACATTTTATTGGCCTCTAAACCAGTTGACAGACATTTACGAGACCCGAACGACTTTATAACGAATGTAGTAAAATTTATGGTGGCTGTAGTCTAAAAGCCGTACGTAATTTTGTAAGTTTAGACTGCTGTAAACAAAAATTATGGCCCGAAATACAAATCCTGTGTTAAAATATTTTAAATTCCTCCATTTATATTGATCGTACGAAAAGAGCGGTAAGCACAGTACTACTTTACGAAGATAAGTTGGCCTGCTACGTTTTACATGAGTAGCTTTTGTTTCAGATCAGACATTTGTAATGTTTCATATTATTGTATGGTTACCACCTGTGATTGCAATACCTTATTTCGTCTTAGAAATGTGCTGTTTTTGTATCAAACTGTAATTTAAATACTCATAATGACATAGTCACACGAAAATACATTCTAATAAAACAGAATAATCTTTAACCTCATTTAATTTTATAACTAGGGAATCAGTTCTTTCACAAACAGTTAAAAAGTTTGAAAGTAAATCTGGTAACTTACAGCTCTTAATACACGATAACTTAATACAATTTTCTTTTAAATTTAAGTTTTATGTTATTTTTTATCACTCTTAATCAATGTTAACTTGACGTTTTCATCATAAAATAATTTATACCTAAGTTTAGACTATCGAAAAAAAAATTCATCGTCCTGCATTGTACTGAACTATGTATTGCTCTTTAATTAGCAATTTTAAATATTGCTACAGTAAAGAAGGATGTTATTTTAAACTTTACTTATTTTTTATTATATCACTCATACACAAAATTAAAATTTGTATTACTTCAATTCAGTTATTAATTTTGAAGGAACTTTGAGCAGTCGTAATAATGTCGTTCAATATGTCAAATATTCGTTTCTTGATCGTTTAATAATTATTATTAAATACAGAGTCCATCCGTAAATCATGTGAGATATATATTTGACTTGCAGGTCTAGTACAAAATCCCGACAAACACTTTTCCGACGCACGTTTTGCCGACAACAATACCCCGATTGACGATTTCCCGACAGGTCGTTATCCCGATTGACGATTTCCCGACACGTCGTTATACCGATTGACGATTTCCCGACAGGTCGTTATCCCGATTGACGTTGTCCCGACAAGTTATTTTCCCGATGGATCATTTTCCCCCAAGAGTTTTTACTAAATAAAGCATAATATTAATATTTCGGAACACTTAATGTTAGTTACCTTATTAAACATGATTATTATTGTAAATTAAGTTATTTATTAACGCGTGGAAAATGCTATAACGACCAAGATTGATGTCGAATCTAGTGTTATGGTAGTCGCTGAGTTTAGTTTTGACTTTCCAGCAGGGTTAAGTCTCGGACGATATCAAATTATTATTATCAGCTCCGAACACCCCACGCCCCTAGGGGAAAAACTTAAATTTAAGCATGCTGGAATGGCATAACTAAATTCAGCGACTTCCATAACACCCGATTGGACACCATTATTGATCTTTATCGCATTATTGACACCCCCCTTTCATCCCACCCCTAGAGCTGTCCTCATGCTGCTAGGGATGACATTAGACACTGAAAACATTCAGAATTACATTATGAATCTGAGCGACCCCGTATATTATTTATTATTATTATTATATAAACCATTATAGCATATTTTGAGAATTCCACCCCATTCCACCCCACTCATAGGGGTGCTAGAGTTATCTTAACTCCGCAGAGTTTGTTCCTGGATCTTAAAATAATCAGGTATAATAAGATAGCTAACACATTAAGTGTTCCAACATATTAATATTATGCTTTATTAGTAAAAACTTACCTTTCGGAAAATGATCCACCGGGCAGATGACTTGTCGGGAAAACGTTAATCGGGATATTGTATGGTCTGGAAAGGATCCCTTGACTTGCAGAAAGCATGCTAAACATGTATACACATATCTGTGGTTCCTATGAAACTGTATCAATTCATAAGAAGGAATATTGTCATTTTTAAAAAAGAAAATACTGTAACATTATGATATTTTTATGTGATACTGATAAAAATATCTTGGAGGTAAATAACAGAAATTTATATGACATGAAATATCAGAAAAATAATGTAAACTTTTCTTGAAAAAAATTTACATTTCTTGGAGGTATTTGTTTTAACTCGAAAAGTGAAAATTGAAAACTGAAAGTATTATAAAACAAAATTTAGACCGTAACATATATTTTAAAAGTTCAATTTCATTCATTCGTACTTTCTCCTAAAAATAGGGCAGATTCCTCCTCTTGTCGGGAGAGGAATTCATATGAATTTTGGTATTAACTAGCCTCGGGCTGGTCTTTGTTAAATGTGCATTGTGCTAAGTGTTCCAGTTGGGGCATGAAAATGGCTACACATATATATGAAGCCCTTTACTCGTGTTGCTCTCATTGTACTTGCGCCCTCGTGCATCGCTCTAGATAATATAAAAACTCGAATGGCCAGCGAGTCACAGCTCAATTTTCGTCATTATTCATTGAGCGCTTCATATGATAAAGTACCTGCCTTTTAGCCATTTTTCATTCTTTTACTATGCATTCCACGTGTTAGCGCTCTAAAACAAAAGGTCCGTCTGTTCCAACACGACTGCTATCAGTCTGACAGCGCAAAATTAGTCCCTGAGACAGAACTTTGATCTGGACGCTCTCATTTGAATTGATTGTAAAGATGCGTCAGTGTGCTGATTCACTCAATAAGAAATATTAACTACTGTTATAAATATTTCATAAGTTCGAGTACGGTTCTGTAAGTAAAAAATGTCACACCGGAAAATGTCACAGAAATCTGAAAAAGTAGACATAATTGACACACGTAACACATATCTCTTATATATTTTTATAATTTATTGGCTACATTTGTCATTCTTTTTACAATTCCTTTATCCTTTCAATGTTATTTATCCACAAATATAATGCTAATTTTAATATTACGAACCCGCATACAAATAACTTCTTAATGTAATTTTATTATCTTCTATTTCTATGTCTCACGTTATACAGCAACGCAACTTCCGGCGACAGACAAACGACGCAAACTGTCCATCTGAAATCACGTTTACTGTGTTAAATTACCAGTAAGTTACATTTCTCGCAGTTTAGTGACCAAGACAGAACTGCTTCTCCAGAATTACTACTATTCTTTGTTCGCTTAGGATGTAAATTTATAAATCAAACTCACAAAAATAGCCCGGACGGAACCCTTCGATATTTGTGTCAAGGTCCGTTAAGGCACAAAGTACTACTCCGTCATCCTAAATATATTCTATATTCCTAACTAGACAGATAATTCTCTCGAATATCCGTTCGGTTTAATATCAGGCTTCAATCAGGGCTTGTTTTTAAAAAATAAACATTCTAAATTTTTATATTTGGCATCATTAACCTAACTGCAAAGTAATATTTTTAGCTTCCTGAAGATGCGTGAAAACAAGCTGAGCCAACGGGAAGTCAAATTTTACGTAATTTCAACGAGATTATGAAAAATGTAGAGATCAAGAAAAAGAAGTTGCTGAATGTATTTATTTCTGAGAGGTGTATGTTCCGGGGTCACAAACCTTGGGCATATGGTAAGATTTGTCCGCTATTCCCATTGGAATAGTCGGCCAGCTGCCTCCTAAACTGGTCGAGGCACGGAGAAGAGAATGCTGCGTCCCCACAGAAAACTCCTCTCCCGCTATCGGAAGGGCGTGGGACAAGTACCCAATGCCCGAGCTACCTGATGCTGGTTTTTCTAGGGTTTGTCCTGCATTTCTTTAGGCGAATACCGAGTAGGATCCTTAAATTATAGCCCAGGGGCCCTGGATAACTCCTCTACCTTTCCGCATCCCCCTTTCAAATCCCTTTCCTATGCTATAAGAGGGGACTTGACACTATGTGGATTACCCTATACATAGCCTGTCTACACCCAAAAAAAATTCTCTGGAGCAAGAAGCCTGCGAAAGGATTCTCTCGCAGGTGAACCTTCCCAGAGAGCTCTGGCGGAGGCTACCTTTGGGGATGCCTTCACATCTCTCTGGTTTTTAGAACTAAGGTTCCCACATGTCGAGGCACCTTCGCCTGTTTTGAGAGGTGTATGTTCCGGGGTGACAGACCTTGGGCATATGGTAAGAGTTGTCCGCTATTCCTATTGGAATAGTCGGCCAGCTGCCTCTTAATCCGGTCAAGGCACGGCGAGGGAAAGCTGTGACCCCACAGCTAACCCTTCTCCCGCCATCGGAAGGGCGTGGGACAAGTACCAAATGCCCGACCTACCTGATGCAGGTTTTTCTAGGGTTTTCCCTGCATCACTTTTGGGCGAATGCCGGGTAGGATCCTTAAAATACAGCCCGGGGGCCCTAGTTAACCCTTGGCTACCTTCCTCTACCTTTCCGCATCTCCCCTTTCAAATTCTTTTCCTATTCTATACGAGGGGAGTTGCCACTATGTCGATTACCCTATACATAGCCTGTCTACACCATAAATAAATATAATATATATATATATATATATCTGGAGAAGGATACCTTTGGGGATGTCTTCACATCTCTCTGTTTTTTTAACTAAGTTTCCCACATGCCGAGGCACCTCGGCCTATTTTTAGAGGTATAACTTCCGGTGTCGCAGACCTTGGTCATACGGTAAGAGTTGTCTTCTATTCCTATTGGACTGCGTCCCCACAGTAAAAGCCCTCTCCCGTCATCGGAAGGACGTACCAAATGCCCGACCAAACTCATGCAGGTTTTTCTAGGGTTTTCCCTGCATCACTTTTAGGCGAATTGCCGGGTAGGATCCTTAAATTATAGCCTGGGGGCCATAGTTAACTCTTGACTACCTTCCCCCTTTCAAATCCCTTTCCTATGCTATAAGAGGGTAATTGCCACTATGTGGATTTTAAGCGATAACGTAATAATCTGTATTAAACCGTTTTCTTATTCTTATATTTTTTAACACTTACAAATTAATTTTTATTAATTTCACAGTGAATAGCTGTTCAGCGTTGTAATAGTTTTATCTTTACTCATATATTTTCTCCATTAACAAATTGAATCTTTGGGTTATCAGAATTTTAACAGTAAACTGAAGCTACCGACCGAAGTGTTTTGGCGGAATTTTTTTTTAACTCTATAATGGAGCATGTATCGTTCGAGGGGACTATGGTATTCCCCGTACAAACCGCTTTAGGAGGAGTAAAGATCGTTCATAGACTGTTGAATAAGTTGTTTTGCACTGGTGGTCATACGAAGGAAGTATAACGTATTCCCTGCATTATTAAAGTAAATAATTCGTCGGCCGAAATTAAATGAAACAACTAAGATTAAAAAAAATTGCTAAGTTATTTTTTTGTCTAGTATATTTAACATACGTAAAAATTTTGAATTGTTCTCTCAATTGACCCTTGGCCATTACTTAAAACTACATAAACTAATTACCTTTGAAGCTGCAAATATTTTGTTACAAGAAATATATCATACCAGTAGTAAAGAGAGTATAGGAACACAAAGGAAGCTACACAGAATATATATTTCAGAAGAAAATAATACACCGTCGTGCTCTCGGGATCATCTGCAAATTAAAGGCTTCTTGTTGTTTCACAACAGCCTTGAGGCTTAAAGGAAACACAGATGTTTGTTTACATGATATAACGAAATTCTCTCGAGTTTTCATCAGCATAGGCTGCTAATTAACAAGACGTAAAGATTCATGTCTTAGTCATCGCTTCAAGGTGAAAGTTGAAGTTGAAGAGAATTTACTATATATATATATATATATATATATATATATATTGTAATAATCAAAATAGTAGGTCGTCAATTAAATTAAAAGTTTAAACAATTAACAAACAAAATTTTTATTTCATTTAGTGGCAATAAAAGATAATTACAAACACAAAATTTGAGATCTGGTTCTCTCAGGGCCTTGACTGGGTTTGATAATGAACACAACAAATTGATTTAAAATCTCATTAACAAAACAGTTTACAATTTACCTAAACAATATGTCGATAGAATGAAAGAAATTAAAAGAAAAGAAATTAACTCTGAATGACAATTTAAAAAGAGAACGAAATCTGACTTTATCCTTTAATTAGAATTTACAATTAATCATTAGTTTTGGTTTTGTTACTTACATACTGTCCATCTGGTACCAGTATTCTTTTTGGTTTCGGAAATACACTATTGCAAAATTATACACTGACACTAAATATTGACTCACAGATTTTACACTATTGAAGTCAAAATTGATAGGCTCCCAACAACTCGGATGATCCTCCTGATTGTCAGCTATCTGATGTCTGCTTGCCTTACAGGAATCCTATGATTCGTAGATTTATTAGTCTTTTCCTATTTGGACTTAAACTGCAACGTAGCTCCTTGAAGATTTGTTTTAACTGTTTATTCTTTTAGAGCGAACTAACTTTTCTTTAGCTCCTTGCTGTAGACTTAAACTGTCAACTTTACTATTCCGCTCCTTGCTGCTCACCAGAAAAACTTCATCCGATCTAACAATTCTTGTAGTACCAACTCCATCCTAGCTGGCTGTAGACGTAAAAAAAACTGACTTCCATTTCTGGCTGCCTGTAGACGTAAAACTGCTTCCCTTCCCTGCCTGCTGATAGACGTAAACTGCAAGACTTTCATGCGCGCTAACGCCATTTTGACCTTTCAAAAAAAGCGGCTGAACTCGCTTTTCCATTGTTTCTTTGTTCGATCAGACCGCTATAATGGATTTATCAAACAATTCAAATTTTATGTCCAAACAATTAATGGCCTAATTAATTGGCATTACAATATATATATATATATATATATATATATATAAACTTAATTTAATTTCAAACTTACAGGATAAGGAAAACTTTTAATATATTTAAACATAAATTAAGATGAACGATGATGAAATAACTATCATTAGGACAAATGATTTAGATTTATTATTCATTCCATTAGTCTTCGGTCGAGGAAATAGGATACGTCAATATTAGATTATAATGAAAATAATAAATTATTACAATTTCAAAGTTATTAAAAAAACATTGTACTTTACATATACATATATATATAAATAATTTAAAAAACAACGTTAAAGATATAACGGTACTTAAAGAAATGATAACTATTTTAATCTTCAATTTTCATTCGGCGGAGTTTCCAACAGCAAATCTTACTTGAATTCCCGTCGAACATGAAAAGAAACTAAGTCAGCAGTTAAATTCTACAAGATTATAATCGTAAGATAGTAGCTTAACTTGATAGGATACCAGCAAACTATTTTATTAAAGTGGATCTAATCTGTCCTTCATATCTACGAACTCTTTCACAGATTAATATGCTCCATTAATTAACAAAGGTTTATTACAACTATTTATAAATAATTTCGTAAAGTTTAAGTATTTATTTCGTCCGGAAGACTATTGTACAGATTTATCCCGGAATTGCATGTATTTACATTTAGGCTATTTAATATCAGTTCGACCTTCGTTTAAAATCAGAATAAACTATGAGACATTACAGTCAATTATAAAGTCTAAATGATAATCAAGGATCCGTAAAATACCTAAAAATAGTAATTATAGCTCATTACATTCGTCTTTCTAACAAAAATTTGTTGAAATATTGCTATTTCCAGAAATGAAACTAAAGACATATTCAAATTTGTTTCTACATTACGTAATACGTACGAAGACATAATGTGTGACAGATTAACAAATGTAGGGAATTATTTCCCATTTTTCCATTACTTTTATTACCGTAAGAAGAACTACGAAGAAGCAAATATTTTACATTTATTACAAGATTTGTAGTATTTAAAACTACTTGAGTTAATCAGTTTTTATTTCAGCTTCATTTTATTTAAGGTTCATTATGCGTTTTCAGGAAAATTAAATCGACTGTTGAAATCATTCCGAACGTGAGCTATACGATAATCCGCTTTAGCATTTCTGTGTGAAAGTATTTCTATGAATCGTATCGCGTCCATTAAGATTCTGCCAAGGTTTGCTCACAGAAATTGAATGAATAATTCAAATTATCCTGGAAGCGGTACTGGACTATATTAAAATATCAAACGTTAAATCATCGACATGCTGTTGGCAAATCATATCGACAAAATTCTCAGATACGCAACAGTTACGCGGAAAAAATATGAAATCCGTGTCATAAAAGGTATGATAGCCGAGTGAAATGTATTCCTTCACGCTGAAAAGCTTTCTTACAGAAAATATTGAAAGATACATCTCCAATTTTCTCGCACCAAAAAATTTAGTTATCAGTTAAACGAAAATAACTGTAAAATTAATTTCTTAATATTTAATTTTTCTAATCATTCATTTGCGGTAAAATATTTCTATGCCATTTAACATCAAGTAACAAGCTCGTATTAGTAAATACTGCAGCCCTAAAGCTCATCCCCCCGCATTGCGGCGTTTCTCTAAGTATACTACAATAACTTTATTTGTAACGGAATAAATATAAAATTTCATAAGATTGGGTTTTGATAATATATATTAAAGACATTTAGTAAGTGGTGATAGTTTGGTAACTTTCTGCGTGTGTTTGGTGGCGCTGAATTGCATAGTCATTAATCAGCGAAATTCACCGCCAGTCACGTACGAGTGCTGAATGACGGAACACTAAAATTTGGGATTAGAAACGAAAAACTTCCCAGATATAATTTTCTGAACCAAAGGAATTTATCTGTCCAGAGGGTATCGATGAACTTTATTATTTCTTGAACAGCCGAAGGCGAGTGAAAAATAATTAGTAAAATCGCCGGAGAGGTATTATTTGAAGGTACCAAATAACTGTGGCTACAATCGATGGATGTATTTTGGCAACTAACATGGTTTATCAATCGCCGATGAATCTGTGGGAGGGAGCCGTGCGATTTATGTCCACGGTTTATCTAGGGATTAAAAGAGGTCGGAGTGTTTCCGTGAGATAATGTTAATTTGCATTATGTGGATGAACTACCCCTGGTCTAATTGCAATATATTATCGTTTACTTTTATTCAGCCAAATTTTATTAAGCTAAATAAAACTTTCAATTAAATTCTAACCACAAACCCTTTTACATACTATTATCACAATCTTAATTGAACATAAAAATTTATTAAATTACGTGATTACACAATTTTAAAAATTTAATGACATAAGACCGATCTGTTTTAGACTAGTGTACTTTCCTTTCTCATATGCTCATATTCCAAAAAATATTCTTTTTGATCTTATTTATTTCTACTTAAGTATTAAAAGTTCTATTTTATTACTTGCATATTATGTTTAATCTACAATATCATAATTACTTATAATCTTCAAAATCAAAATATGTGAAATATGAATAAATGATTCATTAAGTAAAATTGCCAGAAAGAAAACTTCAGTGGCGTGTTTGCCATTAAAAATTTAAAACTACTGTTCTCGTGGTCAGCGACTCAATATTTCTGCTCAAACCTTTTTGGTTCAAATATTTATCGCATAGAAGGATAAACAAAATTTTGGGAAAATACTGCATCAGAACAACTGGGTGATCTGCGGGCAGGTATACCTAACAGTTGGCGGAACGCTGCGTTGGTAGCAGGCCGAAACATTTTAGACCAGTGTTTCTCAACGTAGAGCACACGCCCCACAGGGGGCAATTCGAAAATGAGATCGTCTTTTTAGATTTAAAAACCGCTAGCTGTGATTTAACTTATACAAAAGAAAAAATTTGAAATAAGCATTTGGTTAGTTTGATACTACACATAGAGCCCCACCTTAAAGATTGGAGTAATATAAATTACAATGTAATCTGATAGTATTGTTTACTATGTCTAGAGAAGGAGTAGTACGTACTGTATTACTATGGCATGCGCTAAGTGGTTGTCTACTGTAGACAACTCCACGTGTTATATGATATAAGAACTTAGTTTCATACAAAAGCTCGAATGGGCGATAAGTTTTGCGATCTCAGATTAAAATAAATTATTACTCTGTTTATGCACAGAATTATTACTATAGATTAACATATATCCGAAAGTTGAAATAAGGCTTCTTTAGAAAATAATTCAATTTTTTAATGTAAAAATATGTATATGTTACATAAGGCGCCATTAGAAAGACTTAGGTGAAGCGTGGTAAAAAAAATGGTTCGGAAACGCTGCTTTAGAATATTTCTTAAGAATATTGTCTAGAAAGATTTTTAAAAAGGCTTACTGAGTCGTCGTAGTGAGAACAATTAAAATTTTTGATCGATTGTAAGTGTTCTTAAGGACACAATATTGAATAATAGAATAACTATAACTTCTATAATCTATATTTGTGCACACAAATAAAAGAAACCTCTGCAAAAAACTTCTTCAAAATTTAAAACAGCTAAAGAATTGCATAATTATTTTCAAATCTGATTTAAGCCTACTTGAATAAATTAATATTTATTACAGAAAATAATTAAACAAAAACGGTGACAGTTATCTAACGCCCATGTTATTATTAATGAAATTACGAATTAAGTCAAGTAATTACAATATTAGTAATACAACTCCTCTGGTAACGAATAAATTGAAAATTAAAAGAGAAAAATCTATAGCAAGATTGTGCTCAATAAATATCACTGGTATGACCGCATATTGTGATGCTTCTATTTGAGTGTGTTTGGCTATTTTTTCATGTCTACTGAACAATGTTCTTCGCATGAATTTCTGGATGTATTGAATATTGCTCACTATTCCATGGCCATTAGAGATTTACTATAAATTTACATAATAATATAGTCATATGTTATTATGTTTATAAATATAAGTTTTCAACAAACGTTAATTCATTTTATTTTTATTTTCAAACTGCATGGCATGTTAAATTTCAGGTTTACCGACACAGTAGTTGCCCCAGCTACAAGGAGAAGTTCCTGTTCTCACTGGACCCTGCAGAGCTGTCACGTAGGGCGCTGTCCTTCCACGTGTTCGCCACGGACAAAGCAGTCACCACGCTTATAGGCGAGGCGGAACTGCGCCTTTCCGACGTCAGCGTCCGTCAGCCAGTTACCACGTGGCTCATGCTCACAGACACTGGACAGGTACGAGTACGTTTCTCTTAATTATCTCTACCATTCATGTTACAATGACTGTTGTCGCAAACCTTTAAATAATGCTTTTGGATTAAGGTTGTTCAATGTTTGCGTGTAGCTCGAATCCTGTCTTGGTTTTGCCACATCATTTTATAAGTTTTATAAATTCTATTTGAAACGTGGTTGACCACTACAATTCACTGACCCAAACTCTTAAAACAATTACGCATGTTAATCATGCGTTTCTTAGAACTAAATGTGCTACTATTTAAGACCCTTAGTAGTTGGCCACACAACAATTGTAGGCATGCTCATTCAAATAAAAAGAATAAAATGTTCTTTGTACCAAGTTACCACTTAACATTTTAAATTTTGTTATATATTTCGAACATTAGATAATGACTTGGGACACCCATTATCTCTTTTTTAAAAAAAGCATATTTTACAATTCTTCCCTTTGTTAATATTTCTTTGCATAGGAACTTTTGCTTTTACTGAAATCATTCATCTGAAAAATAGTAGTTTATTTTTTCTTCTTAATTCTTTTAACCAAAGATTTTTTCTTAATTTTCTTCACGTTTTCAATATTTCATCCGAACTTTTTCTGTCTTCTATTTTGAATCATTTCATTATCAACTTGCATTAAATTATTTTCACTCACACTTTTGCCAGACGTAATTTGTATCTATCTCGGCTTTATTGACGTTCTTTTTCCCCGGTTGTTCTTAGGTACCCCTCAAATGAAGTTTGTCCACGCATCTGATGTTTTAGCTTCTGATTCAACAGCCTCTTTTTTGGAGTGCAAACATTAAGAACTTGACCCTTTCCAAAGCAAAGAACCACTTTTTTTATCCGGCTATTATATTCTCAGTAAATATTTTTGAGCTTAGAGCCTAATGAGTATTTTTTCAAAATTCTTGGACGGCACCTCTATTTTTCCACTCGGATGTCTCAAAAAAATTTTCAAAAGACTGAAAAAGGCGAGATCCAAGGGTTGGCACATGAGAGTCCTGCTTACTTGCAAAAAGTTAAATCGTATATTGTTCTCCGTACACGGCTTTATGATGTTGGATGTATGTGGCTTCCTAAATTATCATATATTATAGGTTTTGGACTTTTAAGTGCGAAAGAGCAATTGCTTGAAACCAGTCATCTAAAAAGGGGCCACTCAAACCAGTCAGATTTACTTCTACTGCACCTGGTACCTTCTTCCCGTGTGTCGTAGGTGTCCGCTTTATTAAATATATTTGATGGCAAATAAACCCCATATGAAAATCCTGAAATCATTACAAAACGCGTTAGATAATTTATATATCATTTTTAATATATAAATTTAACTAAATTAGTTAAGTGAACAAATACTTTTTAAATTACATAGGTGAGAAGAAGAACGATAAACATATTTTCTTAAAAATTTTAATATAATTCAACTTACAAATAACACTTAAATATCAAGATTAAACTAAGATAACTTCAAACAAAATCTATTCCTGCAGCATTGTTTGAGAATCTTCCAACAAGAAGGGTTAAGAATAATCTAAATATATTCGTGAAGTAAATTATTATTGGTTTTTTCTATAAAAATATTTTATGCCTATCCTTTCCTTTAGTGAAGTGTTGAAAGTGTGGACAAATTTTCAGGACAAATCTAGAAGACCTATTTTATTTTTTCAAAATTGTATAATACTTTTGTTTAAATATTTGCTTTTAAACTGCCACCGGAATCGAACCCAATCCCAGTAAATAATATGCATGTATGTAGCACCAAACGCTTCTTTCTGATGTAATACTGGCAGGAGCGCCGACACTCAAAACAAAATTTCCCAAAATGCCCGAAGTACGGAAACTCTACGGTTCGTGAACCTTTTGGATGCGATCCGCATATTCTGCTACGGCGGCTGAACGATGTAATTGGTCCCACATTCTGGTCCCCTACCACAATTTTATCGATTCCAACCGATCTGCTATTGCAGATTCAGGGCCGATTGCTCGATTTTAATCAGACGCTCTTAATTTAACGTTTATTTTATCAGGGAAAAAAATATGAACCAAGTAATTAATTTAGAATTAATATGTAAAAGATGTTTTATTTTTTAATGTTTCAGCATGGAACAGAGTGGGGAGAAGTGATGTTTTCACTGAGTTATCTTCCGACTGCAGAGCGCCTGACAGTAGTGATCGTTAAAGCGAGGAATTTGCGTTTCTCCTCTGATCCAGAACCAGGGGACCCGTTTGTCAAGGCACGTATATCAAATAACTAAAATGCACAATTAATTCTCTTCTTGAACGTTCTAAAAGGTTTCATTTCCTATCAATAAATTTAAACGGTAGACATTGTACAAAGAGCAAGACGAACATTCGTAATTCATTAGAATATTTTGGTCGTTGTCGTAGACTCATGGAAAATGGTATTACGTAATTACAGACATAAAAGTATTCCGTCGTGTTGCCTATAACTACTAAATTTTGTGCAATAGTGCTAACTATTTAAAACTGGAGACTCAAACGTGTAAGTCGTTAATTTCACGTGAAACATATTCCTAATTGACGTCACCATTAATATTTCAAAGGCTATGAAATATTTTTTATTGCTCTATAAGTGTCGCGTTTAAGTGTGACTACGACATGATAAAAGTAAACGCTAGAATTGGAGAAAGAAATTCATATTTGTGTCACTAGTCTAGCAAGGTTACATACATATTAAATTTTCATATACAGATTTTCCGGTGAATATGTTCAATAAACTGTTCTCTCCTCTCAACCCGAACAGTCTATTGAAAAAAAAACATTACACGAGAAAACTGCGTTAACTTCAATAGTTTCTCATCCAAAAAAAACTTCTTCTGCAGTTTCATTGTTCTGAAAAATAAAATATAACCTCACTATGCTCATTTTGGAATATAGAGGTTTAATAGTTATAATTAATTGAAATAATTTAATTTTACAATAAATGAATTGGCTACAAGTCCGAAACAAATTAACAAAGAAACTGACAGAAACGCAATTACACAACGTTCAGTCCTTACTTAAGGGCTTCATCAGGTGTAGCATGGATTTGGAGTGTTATAAATAATTTGTATACGTTTCCAAATTCTTCTATTAGTATTGACAAATAATTGATGTTATATAATTAAATTTTTAATAGGATTTTAAAGGAATTCACTGCCTCTTGTAACCTATATTACGACATCTGAAAATATTGCAGCCCATTAAGGCAATTTTAAGTTGATGAATCATTGAAGAATATAAATTAATAAATGGCATTTAATTACAATGAAACGATCTCAAACCAAACAACGGAATGTTTTATATAAATAATTCTGCATTCATTAGGGTCGATTTGCATTTCCCTTAAAAAAATCAGCCTTCTATTTACAGCCTAAATAGAGCACGCTTGAATTCAATGGATTGGACGAACTCAACATCCACTCAAAATTTCTTAAATTTTCTTAAAGGAAAAACCTCTTCCTGCACTTTACATTTATTACTTTTCGTAATTACTGGTGCGTTTCTTCGGGGAAGGGAATCCATTCAGCTGACGACCCATTCGCATTTTCTTGAGTGGATCCTCTCTTGCTCCAAAAATATCAATGAGTTCGTGACGCCAGCGGGATCGCTCAACACTGAAAACACAAGAAAAAGATGGAGGGATGGAAACGTTTTCAAAGTATAAAAGTTTAGTCTTCTAAGCATCCGCACAGAAATGTCCTCATTCTCGTCCAGTAGAAACTACTTACGAGAAGGAACAAATTTTTTCCAATCCTTCAATAATTTAAATACACCACTCCGATAATTTTAATGGTATTTTTTGTGAGGCTTCTCATGCATAGTTTCTAGATTTTAGTTGCTGAATGTTGAGGCCAAAAAATAACCGGCGGATTTAAGACCTTCTACAGTAAAGTACAGGCGTTAAATCATATTCAATTTATCTTCACGGAAACGGAGTAAATGAGGAATTATACATCAATAGTGCAGTTAAATGGAAAATAAACGATGTTATAAATTTCGACATATGCCATAATAATGCATTGAAACTTTTTTTTTTATGTAACAGGCTACATAAGGGTAATCCACATTGTGACAACTCCCCTTTAATAGCATAGGAAGGGATTTGAAAGGGGGGATGCGAAAAGGTAGAGGAAGACACCTCGACCTGTTTTGCGAGGTGTATGTTCCGGGGTCACAGATCTTGGGCATACGGTAAGTGTTGTCCGCTATTCCCATTGAAACAGTCGGCCAGCTGCCTCCTAAACTGGCCGAGGCACGGATAAGAGAATGCTGCGTCCCCACAGCAAACTCCTCTCCCGCTATCGGAAGGGCGTGGGACAAGTACCCAATGCCCGACCTACCTGATGCAGGTTTTTCTAGGGTTTGTCCTGAATTACTTTTAGGCGAATGCCGAGTAGGATCTTTAAAATATAGCCCGGGGGCCCTAGTTAACCCTTGGCTACCTTCCTCTACCCTTCCGCATCACCCCTTTCAAATACCTTCCTATGCTATTAAAGGGGAGTTGCCACAATGTGGATTACCCTAAAGTAGCCAGGTGACCCCCCACCCCCCCCCCCCCAAAAAAAACTTCAGGTTACACGCTACTAATTTTCAAAAAATGGCTCTGTGATATTTTACATGCCTTGTCTAATATTAAACAGTTTGAGTCGTATAAGATTAAACAGTTAAATGAAATATCTTTCCTTTAGAGTGACAGGCTACATGATGGTAATTCTCTTGGTGGCAACTCCCCTATAATTTCATCGGAAGGGAATTTGAAAGGGAGGATGCGGAAGGGTAAAGCAAGGGAACGAAGGGTTAACTAGGGCCCTGTGCCTTTAGTTTAAGGTACTTACTCGACATTCGCCTAAAAGTGATGCAGGGCAAACACTAGAAAACCTGCAACAGGTAGGTCAGACACTTGGTACTTTTCTCACGCCATTCCGATGACGGGAGAGGGTTTCATTGTGCGAATGCAGCATTCCCTTCTCCGTGCTTTGATCACTGTAAGAGGCATCTGGCCGACTGTTCTAATAATAACAGTGAAAAACTCTTATGGTATTCCCGAAGTATGCGACCCTGGAACATTCACCTCTCAAAACAGGCCGAGAGAGAGAAAAAGACATCCCCAAAGGTAGCCTCCTCTGAATCTCTCCAGAAAGGTTCTGCCAGCGAGAACTGAGAACAGCTCCCACAGGCTTGATCGCTTAATGAAATATCCATTCATGGTATAGCATAAAAAAAAGATACACTGATATATCCGCTGTGGAAAGATCAGGTAATTTTTTTTAATTTATGTGTGTGGATTTATCAAATTTATCAAATAAGGCGATTTTCTTGCGATTCCATTGTTTTCTTTTGTTCTTAAATACTGTTAATCATTCATTGAAGAAATCTGCGAATTTCGTTCGGATTCACATCAAATTTTAGGCTAGTGTAATGCGTTTTGATGTAATTTTGGGATATAAATTTCCATTCAGTTTTAAATTTCTGAGATGTGATATTAGCCCATTCCTATTCAACGACTAATATCATGAATCAGAAACCAATTAGGCCTAGTTCTTAGATCAGATAACCGGCTATATAAGACTTTAAAAAAGCGAATAGGCTAATTTTATCCAGGACACCATAGTCTGCAAAACTTTCTCTTACAAGGCGCTGTAATACACAGCTCCTGAATTTATCAAATAAGGCGATTTTCTTGCGATTCCATTGTTTTCTTTTGTTCTTAAATACTGTTAATCATTCATTGAAGAAATCTGCGAATTTCGTTCGGATTCACATCAAATTTTAGGCTAGTGACATTTGTAAAGTTTAATTTATATTTACATTTTACCTTAAATTTTCAACTAATCTTATACTAATCCATTTTATATAATTTCTCACCTATGTATTTTTAATGTATTTTCTTATATAGTCAATGTAGTTTATGGTTTACAGAGCCTCTCCGTTTTTTAACTAACGTTCCCACAAGCCGAGGCACCTCGGCCTGTTCTGAGAGGTGTATGTTCCGGGGTCACAGACCTTGGGCATACGGTAAGAGTTGTCGGATATTCCCATTGCAATAGTCGACCAGCTGCCTCCTAAACTGGTCGAGGCACGAAGACGGGAATGCTGCGTCCCCACAGCAAACTCCTCTCCCGCTATCGGAAGGGCGTGGGACAAGTACCAAATGCCCGACCTACCTGATTCAGGTTTTTCTAGGGTTTTCCCTGCATCACTTTTAGGTGAATTGCCGGGTAGGATCCTTAAAACATAGCCCGGGGGCCCTAGTTTAACCCTTGGCTACCTTCTTCTACCCTTCCACATCCCCCCTTTCAAATCCCTTCCTCTGCTATTAAAGGGGAGTTGCCCAACGTGGATTACCCTCATGTAGCCTGTTGCCCTAAAAAAAATGGTTTACAGAAGCTATTTTTGAAATTTTCATGTAATATTTTCTCCTCCTTATGTATTTTGATTTTGATGTATATATTGGTATATCTAAGTTGTCCTATTTTATGAGTAGATGACTAATGTATTTAACAGATAACTATCAAGTTAGACAGTAAAATGTCGCATCTGAAATTATTTGAGGTTAAGCTTGGAAATGAAGTTTATATGAGAACATGACACACGAGTGGTTATTACAAAAACATTTAATGTTAAAATTTAATTAAACTGAATAACGTATAATTCAAACAATTAGCCATACATTTGAGGGCATGCAAAAAATTTTATCGTAATATTTACCACAATATAGGCCAACGTGTCTGTCTCGTATTTACCAAAAATTGAATGGCTAACCCTGCAACGTAAACAATAGGCAACGATTTCCATTAATTTAGGGTTACTTTTAATTGACACGTATATAATAGTCACCGTGCTTTTCGTGTTGTGGTACATTAACTTTCTTTTATGCCAGTAGCACGTGTGTTTGCAAGTGACAGCTTGCCTCCCTAACAACACGCTTTATCGGAATTAATACTGGGACCAGACTCGTGTTCCTATAATTTCATAAAATAAAATTGAGAAATCCAGAAATTAATGTCCTTATACCAGCTAATTTTAAAGAAGTAGCCTATTTTTATTATGAATGAGAGCAAATGTAGTAATCCTGTACAACAAAAAGATTCACATATTGATTCCTATTAAGTTTCATTTAATGAGGAATATTCAGAACCTCTCATTTCATGGCGGAAAACATTCAAATGTCAAGTTTATATTCACGTTCATATTTATATTTCATTTCCATTGAATGCACCTACATTTAATTTACTAAGATCTCTAAATTTCAGGAGGCTACGTTTAGGGTACAGTTTAGACACGAAAATATTTCTAGAATGTATTCTAATCGTAATATAAGCTTTGGTCTATTTTTATATATAACAAATTAATTACTAATTACTTTTCAAGTATAGTATTTTTATTTAAAACTCGTTACTTCCTAACTCCATCTACTCACCTATTCTTGACAACATATGTTGTTTACGGAGTAATATATCCCGTAGAATAACTTTAATTGAACTGATTATTTTAACTTTTTCAATTCAACCTCGAAGTTATTTATGGCTTAGGAGAAAGTCAGTTCAGGCTTTTCTTTCTTATTTTTTTAAACCGAATAATATCCCTTCCAGAATAGTTAAAATCAGGTTTTGAAACGGTCTCCGTCTTGTCTCGGATGGCATCTGATATAGTTAAAAAAAAACATTTTATGGCTTGATATAGCAACGATAACAAGTTTCAACTAATTGAATTAGACAGTTCTTGTGTGAAAAACTAAGCATATCGAAGTTCTGCCTCTTCCATTTTGTTTCAAAGTGGGGGACGAGAGTTTGACATCGTTGACGATATTCTTACAACATAACACAACAAAGACAGAATAATGTATTGAGAAATATGAAACGACCGTCTACCTACTTCAGAAAATTTATTTCTCTTTTCACAAGGAAACGGTCGAAGTGATTTCGATGATAATTGTTATATAATGTGTGACAATAATTTTGGTAATATCAAACTGCCATCCACCATATTAAGATTATGGGCTGTCACACCCTTTCTAATACTCCCACATGGTGTTGAAAGTTTTCTCATGTGTTGAAGACTTTGGTGAAGTGTATGCATTACATATGTCTCTGGTGGCTCCACAGATAAAAATCTAAATGTCTCAGGTAGAGGAAATGCGCCCCCCCCCCCCCCTACCTTTCCATCTATCATAGCAGATATATGCCTGTGCATCTCAAAATAAGCTGTATACAGTTATATATTGTAGTTTTAGCTAATGCAGCCCGTATAATACTCTGTACTTTTTAGGCCTATATATTATCAATTTACTTAATTAATTTTGATCGAAAAGATGGACAGAGACAGCTGGCTTACCTTAAATCAACAGTTGGAATAGAGCAGCTGACTTAAATCGACAATTAGCATAGCTAGGTGGGGAAGAAGTAATATGTCAAATTTTTGGGTGGCACCTTTGTGATATGACATATGTTCAGACCTACTGCCTTGAAGAAGAGGGTTCAGGTACTATTATTTATTCCCATCTAGCTACACCAATTGTTGATTTAAGTCAGCTGCTGTCTGTTCCACTTTCCTGTCTAAATGAGTTAATTAATGTGACTAAGTCACTTGTTATATAGATATAATAACTATTAAAATAAGTAATAAAAATTATATTAACCTGGTTTCATGTATATCTTTCAATTACAGGTTTACTTATTACAACATGGTAAAAAGGTGCATAAAAAGAAGACAACTACAAAACGTAGAGAGCGATGTCCCATATTCAATGAAGCTATGATTTTTAGTGTACCAGCACATGCCCTGCAAGTAAGTTTTATAATATAAAAATCAATTTTTGACAACTAACCTTTCTGTGTTGGGTGCAAAATACTTATTGGTCATTCATTCCACATTCATATCATTGTTTATATGGGATGCTTACCGAAACAAACTAGAATGAAATTGACTCAGCTAAAAACATAAATGATATGTGGTTAGTTTCCTGTGATCTTGTTTCAAAGGCTCTAAATTACACATGCCCCATAATAAAAAATAAAATGAAGTATATCAGAGTAACAAACGTAAGTATATTTAAGAAAAATGTTTGAATGTCAAAAATGATGATAAAGACATGTGCAGCTTTTACAAATTGACTAATGAGTTTTTTTTTTAGAACTAAGCATAAGATCTTAAGACAACAGAATAATATAAAAAATGTAATTTTTCTAGCAATGAAATCAGAAAACCCAATAATAGTAAAACAGTTTGGAATCTTGTTAATAATTGAATTAACTAAAAAAATTAAAAAGCACCCAGTGTTAAAGAATCATGGCAAACATATTAGCAATAAGCAAAAAAATATGTGACCCTTTCAATCAGCACTTCCTAAATATTAACAATATTGCAAAAGTTATTTATAATGTTAACATAAAACCTAGTGTAAATGAGTATTTCACTTGTATCATGTTTCTGAGTAAGATAGAATCTACTATTTTAAATATTAAAACAGAACATAGTAGTGGTTGGGATGATATATCTTCACACATACTGAAACAATGTTATCATCCTATTCTCCAACATATTACTAACCTAGTAAACAATTGTTTGGAATATTCCCTGACACTGTGAAACTCACAGCAGTATGACCTATGCTTAAGAATCGAGACAAAACTGATGTTGGGAACTACACACCAAAAACTCTGACTTAATAATTTAACAGCCTATTGTACGATCTTCGAGAATACTTAAGTATACGTAACATGTTAAATAATAATCAGTATGGATTTAGGAAATGTATGTCAACTATAATGCTATCACAGAATTTGTGCACATTGTTTTAAGAAAATTAGACAATACAGAAAATGTATTAGGAACGTTTTAAGATTTGTCAAAGGTAAATCATGAAATTCTCTGCAAAAAAGAAACTGAAAGCATATAGATTCTATGGCATTGCATTAAAACTTTTTAAATCATTTATTTCTAATTGTCAGCAGTATACTGAAATTATTTTTAGTGATAATTTAATATTGAGCAGATTTATATATAAATTGGGTCCATTTTGGGACCACTACTTTTTATATTAAATATCAATGATATGCCTGCAATTAGCAAGGGAAGTTTGGTGTCATATGCTGATGACACTACTTTAATCAGCTGGAATAAAGAAGTTTAGTCATTGTTCAATGAAAATTAAATAAACTTTAATACGATCATGAATTATTTACACCTGAATAGTCTTCGAGTAAATGTTTCAAAAACTAACATACTATCCTTTGGCTTTACACCCACTTCCCATGATAATACTAACTTAGTCGGATCCACTAAATTCCTTGGAATTCATGTGGATCAAAATGTGACCTGGTATGTTAAAGTAGATACTGTTTACAAAAAATTAACTGTAATGCTTATGTCTTGAAGAGATTGTCAATAGTTCTTGCAGAGGATTTCTTACTATCCATATACTATGGTGTAATATATTCACACTTAAATTACTGCATAGAGATATGGGGTTGTGCTACTGCCTAATACATGAACATAATACTGGTCTTTCAGAAAAGAGCTTTAAGGGCTATCATTGGAATGAAGCTGTATTATTCTTGTAAACAAATCTTTAAAATATTACAGTATTCTAACTGTGTACTCACTTTATATTTACAAGCCAGTCCAGGTTGTAAAAAAATATATGGAGTTCCCTGTACACAATGAACTTAAAATTTACTTACTCATTATGTGGACTAAGACTACATAATTCTTAAATAATTTCAAATATATAATTCATCATAATTACATTTTTAAATCTGCCTACAAGCTCTTTGTTCTATAATAACTCATAAATTATAGGTAAGTCTATTTGATTTGAAACATTTAAATAAAAATTTATTTTTTAAATGGACACAGAGAAAAGGTTAAAATAAATTATAACTTAGCATAGGATCTTAAACATATTTTTATTCTCAACAATTTTTTATTATATATTATACTTCAATGCCTGATTCTTAGAATCCTTTATTAGAATGTTTAAGTGACAACATGCCGTGACATGGTATTGTTATTCTTTTTGTTGGAAACAATTATATCAAATAATAAAGGAAAGGTAATAAAAAAATACAGAAAAGATGTACTGCCTTAAGATGCTTCTTAAGATCATTGTCAGTTATTTCCTATAACATATAACCTGATCAAGACATCTGTGAACTAATTCCACATTATGCAATCTTTTGACCTATTCTGCTGAATTCAGGCAGTCATTTGTTCCATTTTAATGGAAAACATATTGCAATATATTATATCAGTTATTTTCTCTTTATCCAAGGAAGGTTCAAGAATGGGGTTTGTGTTTGATGGATATTATTTTCTGACAATCATTCTGCCACCTTAGATCAACTTCCGAAGTCCTACAAATACTGGGAGACATTCTTTTCCACAGATAGGATGTAATTTCTGGATCTTCTTATATTTTCATTCCTACTCCTGTGTTACATAAACAAACATCTTCAGATATTCTCTGTTCTTCAATTAATATTTTAGCTATCATTCATTACAAGATAAGAAAGTACTTAAAGACTATAATGAAATAATTGACTCTTTTTTACCATCAGACAATCCAGTTGCGTGTGACCGTGGCAGAGAACACTGGAGAGCCCAAGGCCAGAGCAGTAGGGCATGTGATTGTTGGTGCTCAGGCAACAGGAAAAGCTCTTTCACATTGGAGTCAAATGTTAACATCACTACGTAAGCCCATTGCCATGTGGCATGTTCTAAGAAAATAAAAGTAAAAATATCTAATGAACTCATTTTCTCAGAGTCTTGATTTTCTATTTGAAATTTGTATAAATTATAGGTGTAAAGTATTCAATTGGTGCTAATCTGTCCTGTCTTAGGATTACTACATTTTGAAATGTAAACATTGAAATGTGAATGCTTTTACAAATACTATTTTATTAATGGAATCAAGAGATGTATTTACGTCTGCTAAAATATACAGTGCACTTTTACCATCAGTTAGAATCAAACATTCAAATGTATAAAATGAAATATTGCCAAAGGAAATTCAACTCATTTTCATAAAATTATAACATTAGAAAATTTAGTTTTGAATAAGTTCATCCAAAACTGCAGCCAAAAGATAATATTACTGGTATTGCCTGGTAAACAGATATACAAATTATTATTTCAGAAAATAATGTTATTATAATTGGTAATATTTGCAATATGTTTAAGTATGTTTTAACACACAAGAAAAATTTCTCTTAAAAATACATAGTCAAATAACACCATTGCATAAGATTTGTTATTCTTATCTGAAATTGAACTATTCTTCAAATTTTGTAGCACAGGATAGACATGAAGATAACTGCAAATAAATCATCAGGGTTTGAAAAGTATAAAGTAGAAAATAACCTGGTAAATCTACCTTTATTTTAGCATGGCTTTAATCACCTGATGAAAGAAACAAGTATTGCAGAAACGTTGTGTGGTATTTATTTTATTACTTGGTTTTGTCTGTTTATTAGCTACTTCTTTAATTAGTATTAATCTAATGGAGCCATTATTATATTTTATTACTTACTTTTTACCTTCAAGGACCTTATTAATATTGTAATACAATTCATAAAGTAGTATTTGTATTAGCATTCCAGTAATGTATTGGGCAGAATTTGTGACTTTATAACACAAACATGTAACAAATAATTAGTTGTCATAAATTTTAGTGTGTAAAATGAATGTTACATTGACCAATGTAAAAGTGGTCCCTACTTAAGAGAAGGATAAAGATTTATATGTGAGGTATAGCTGTTTTTAGAAATGCTTTTTAAATTTTCATTCAAAATATGAATTCTGTACTTCCTTGACTTAAATATGAAATCCAGAAAACTTGTAGTCGCATAGCTTTGCTAGTTACTTCACAATAAATACATGAAACTTTCAAAGGAAAGAGTATTTATATAATATATTTTAGTACAAAAAGTAAAGGTGAATACAGTAGTAAAACCAAGAGTTATAATTTTTTAAATAAGTGTATCAAAACAAGGGTATGAGAGTTAAGAGGTACATAGATCACTTTTTTTACCTGACTACCAAATGAATCTGAGAAAGGATCTCATTTTATAAAAACAGAATTAAATTACATAAACGTTTTAATATAAATAATTAAATCAAATTTGAAAATTTAAATTATGAAATTTTTCCTCGAATCAAAAATGTTTTAGATATCATACATTCACTTTTATGCTTTGACTTCATGCCATACTTTATTATTTCTTAAAATATGCTTGATGAATCCTCTATTTTGTTTCTAAGTTATTTGTTCAAGTTCTGATATTAGTGTTTAATGTTGAAATAATGATTTAATGTTCTTCTTTTAATATCTTATAGGTATTTCTTAATCAAAACTTATTATAAAACACTGCAAAAAATTGTAACTTGAAATCAATCAAGTATTTTATTCCATTCACATATGACATCATTCAAACATGTTTATTACTGATAGTTTCAAAAATACCACGTCATGAAATTAAATATGCTTTTTTAAAAAAAATCTTCTCTGATTCAAGTGTCTTTGAAATTATTGTATTTGAGTATGGAACCAAAGTATATTCATTATGCTATGGATTTGTAAAATGTGACTTAAAAATTGAAAAGAACTTTCAAAATTGCTATTTATAAGTTGTTAACTAATAAAAGATATAACCTAATCTCTCATATAAAGTTGTCAAGTGATGATTTAAAAATATTTCTCCCTCAGGACTAGTTAGTTGAAACATACTTATATATCATAAATATGTAATATTGACAATCACATTTGACCAATATGTAAGGTCTTCTTCAATATCCAGTTCTACCTTGTAACAGTTAGAAGTTGTTATAAAAATTTAATGTATGAATCTAAATATGACATAATCAATTGTTTACAATTATTAGATAGCTTTGACAAAAACTGAAATAAAGAATCAAAATATTATAAATATGGCCATATATTAAAACATAAATAAAATGAAATAAATTTAATTCCTCAGCTTCCTGAAATAATTTGAGGTACACAACAGAATTAAAAATTTATTAAAGAATAATAAATCTACTACAAAATTAATATAGAGATCTTTTTACAATTTATTTTATTTTTAAATAACCACATTAACATTTTCAAGCACCATTGCAATATTTATTTTTCAGTAATACATAGTGTGGCAATTATTACATAAATCATCAGACAAAGTAAGCAAATATATCTTTCAGTTTATTACTTGTATTTATGACATAGAATAAAATAGTAATTTATAATTAGACATTTGTTCAGTGTTTCATTATTTTACTCGTCATTCTGTTTGCTGATTCACACCTGTATTTAGACTTTACTTCTGACTATGTAAAGGAACCTGTAACTTCCTTTTTGAGATACAGCTGAATAAAGTCCATTAAAGTAAATATGTAAAATGAATATTTAAATGGATGTTCAATGAGACAAAGGTTAGCCTTAACTTGTTGTCTTCCTCCTTATTAACAATGGGACCAGAGGCAACAAAATAATATGCCTCTGTTAAGACAAATTAAATGAAAATAAAAGGCACAAAACATTTTTCGTAGCAAATTAGATCTTAATATGAAAATACCCTCTGACACCGTGAAAACATTTATAAAATTATTTTACAAAACTTAATTAACAGATGTTCAATAAGATCTGTACTTAATAGAAAAGCCACACATATAATATTCCTAAGTAGGTTTTGTATGAATTTTTCAAAATTGTGACTGGTAAACAAAATATGTTTCCAATCTCATAAAATTACTAGCATTTTAGTATTCTATCAACCATTGAATTCACTTATCAACAAATGTCAAAGGTTAAGATTTGTGTAAATCATTGAGTTCACACTTCATAGTCTTCAAGATGTGGGTGTGGTAGGTGAACAATAAATGAACTTATGTCAGATAGAAGACAAATTCTTATTTTTTATTAAAATCTTTTGTTAATATAAAATAAAATTTACTAATTATATAAATAAATAGCCTAATAACAAACAAAAATAAGTGTTACATTAAATACTACACAATGTGGATGAAGTTTTCTCAGGATTCCAACCGGGTAGCGTCGTTTAAAACTTCATCCAGCAACTACACCAGGAAAACCTATGTTCCTTATTACCACAAAATGTTTCTACAGTCCTTGTTGGTTTCATCAGGTGATTCAAAAAATTCAAGAGTCATAAAAAGGGCACACCCCTCAAACCAGATGATGAAATCAAAAGCAAATCACCTTTGCTTTTAAGTTCATCACCTGATTTGTGCACTGTGTCATTCTTATGGCTCTTACATTTTATTGATCACCTAATGAAAGAAACAAGGATTGCAAAAATGTCACGTGGTATTTAATTTAACACTTATTTTTGTTTGCTATTTGGTAATTTACTTATCTACTTTTAACACTGACTTTTTATATTTTATAAAATAAGGTTTGTTTAATAAAGCTTAACTTTTATTAAACTAATTGAATGCATAACAGTCTGAGAATTTTCTCTGTGAGTTTGACCTCTGAATTCACTTCCATCAGTAGAATATTTATTTCCATTCATATAAAAGCTTCAAATGTTATGTCCTTTCAAAATGTATGCATGCTTACAACTACATTTCATGGTATTTTATAATCATTTCATAAGTACATTCACAATTTTGAAAATTACTTCTCATGAATATTTTGATGTCACAATAGCCCAAAAGAACATATAAAGAACTCTCTCCATATTTATTTTTGTATCTGTGAGTATAAAATAGTAATTCCCCTTCAATAAATGAAGTTGTATATTTTGGCATTTATGCTTACCTATCTACAATACTACACTTTCCTTCAAACTTATGAATACATTAACACATCAAAAGATATAAATCTTCTGAATTGTTTGTAAAAAAAAATTCATCTATTTTCTTATAGATCTAGTCTTTTCCACTCTTTGAAATTATATAATTATTACAATTTAAATTATACTTCTAATGACTACAAATAAATGTTTTGTTGGTGTAATTTGATTTTTCATTCTCATAAAGATATTTTCTACATACCTTTTAAGTTGGTACTTGACTTGGCTTGGCTTAAGGAAAGTTTTGTTAGAATAAATTATTTGGTTTTTTTGCTGTGAATTTAAAGAGCTAATGATGTATTACAATTTTTACTGTAATATCTAATTCCTCAAATGATTATTTCATAGTGAATTAGCAATGTACGAATATAAAAACATAATATGTCATACATTCAATGAAAATTTTGTAGACTAAATTGTAATTTTAACATTCAAAATTCTAAGTAAAATATTAGAGCATATAATTCTTTATTACACTAGTGAAGTAACATAAACAATACTAAATCTGAGACAGTTAGTCATTGCTTTGAAAAATAAAAAAAATTAAATTTTATAATTACAAATAATAGACAAAACTCTGCCAGTAAAATTAAAATATTTGGACTGTGCAAATTAGCACAAGATAAAAGTTCAAAAGAGTATATAAGTGAGTGGGAATTATACAGATTTTCCCAAATACAGACAGATGTTATAGTATCATACTTTAATTTTATACAAGTAGTTATATAATCAACACAAATAAATATAATGATTTAAAATAATCATACATTTGTGCAACTTTGCAAGATATGTAACATAATCATTAAGTTTGAAAAACTTTTACTTATTGCTATACTTTTGTATCAATTCAGGATAATTTTTTTAATAAAATAAATGAGATTGCTTTAATAGTTATTAAAACTGTTACGATAATAAGGAATTCTTATCCCTACAAATGCAAAACTATTCTCTAAGATGTGCACAATTTATGTATGTGATTTCATATACAGAGAAATGATATTCCTGAATGGATAATACTGACATTCAAATGAAATAATTGATATAATTATAAATAGAGCCATATTCATAAGAAAATAACATTGTAAAAGGTGTATTATTTCTCCGTATCAGGCTCATTAGGTAATGAAGCCATATAATTAATTAAATATGAGAGTTATAAACAAAATGAGTGTAGGATTTATCTTATCAAAAATCATGTTATTTGATGGACCAATTACTGTTAACGTATTACATGTTGCAGAAGTTTAATGTATTTTTAATGTCATAGCAGAGTTCATCAGTTATTTTGCTAATATTGCTAAGTATTTCTTTTCTAAATAATTTTTTTTTTTTGTATTAAATTTTTTTTGCTCTTTTAAGCAATGCCATGTATATTACCACCATGTAAAATATTGAATGTTAAAATCTTATGTATAATGATGCTACAGTTGTTCCATATTTTTTTTTTTTTGCCATGACATTAAAATAGTTTTGCCAGTGAAAGCCAATAGGAATACAAATTTTCTTCCCTTTTATTTTTATAAATGTGTGTATGAATATATATATATATATATATATATATATATATATATATATATATATATATATATATATATATATAATATTAATAAGGATATGACATTCTCAAAAACAATTGTTATATTGGTATGGAAAGGAAAAAAACAGATAGCTTGTGGCTCTCAGCCTGCTTCTTCAGGAATGAGTGTTACACCATTCCGCACACCCACCGACCTACTGCAGACACACTGTACTTCACTTTCAGGTAAGCTACAAACTATCTCTATTTCCTTTCCATACGAATATCGCAATTACATATATAGATATATATATATATATATATATATATATATATATATATATATATATATATATATATATATATATACACATACACACATACACACATACATATACATATAAAGTTAAGAATTCATATTAGAAACTATACAGAAACAAATTATTCATCTAAGTAAACTGAAGAACTCCCATGAACTTTCTATAGAATACATTATGAGGCATTCCTATCTACATTTTTTAGGGTCCACATAGAACCCAATATCTAACACACAGGTATTATTTAGTGATTGGAATTGGTAAGGTGACAATAATGTTGAAAAAGTGTTGTCATTATTTTTTTAAACTTATGTAGCATATAAATATTATTATGAATGGTCTACATTGTTCTGTGATAAAACAGTAATTGCAAATATTATTTTCTGGTCCTAAATTAGTATAAAGTACTAAATTAGTATAAAGTACTAATTTAAATGTTAATATTTATTTATTGCTGTGGAGATATTCTTGAAGCTTTAACCCTAAAATGTACAAAGTTTACAAAATGCTTAAAATGGTGTACAAATATATAAAGGACTGTTTTATGTAATCCTTACAAATCAACATATATAAATAAAGGATATGATTTACCTATCTATATTCTCCATTCATGCAGTGCATTTTTATTTATCTTTCCTCATAATGAGAATTTATGATAATGCATATAGAGTCGTGAAGATTAAACCTAAATATATACAAATTAAAATTTATCAAGTTGGACTGTTTATAATTTGAAAAACCTTATAAATTCTCCAATTTATTTTAAATCTTCAGAATGAAATATAGTTAACGACATTGTAAAGAATGACTATGACATAATGTCAAATGCTCTCATTTTGAAGTTTCAAAATAAATCGGAGACTGTATGAGGTTTTATATTGTTAATAAAATTGCTTAACTTCTCAACCAAGTACTGAAAATGTTCAAAATGGTATTTCAGTTTATTCATTGACCTAGTAGTTTCCTTGATTGTGAAATGTAGATGTTTATCATTGTTTGGACAAAGACAAAATATTAATACATTAAATTGAACAACAAAATATAGTGGCTCAAAAAAAATTCATCGAGCTATGATTTCGAAATATAAGTGTGACATCATTAAAAAATTGTAGAAGTAAAATTATATAAAGTCAGTATGGAAATATTCAAACATGCTAAAAATACCGATATCGGAGTCGGATAAATATTATTACGGTTCAAAGGAATTTATAGTGTTTCTACCGATGTTATCTGTGTAAAATTCAACCCTTTACAGTACGGGAAAGTAGTAACCTTGAGGGTGGGGATGGACAGGCGTTACTAGAAAATAAGGCGAATACAACAGAGATTCGAGACAAATCGGGGTTATGGGTGTCACTGAATTTATTTATGACAACCTACATAGCGCGCGGAGGTGGTTGGACGTTGGCGAGAGTAGAAATTTTCAAAAAATTTACGTCGAATAAATATTTTTAGGGGTCAATGAGACTCATAATATTTTTAAATATATTCCGTGTATAATTAAAAACCCTATGGGTTTGGGAGGAGAGAACCATGAAGGGTAGGGTGGAGGTGCATTAAAAATAACGAAAATATCCTAGATTGGAGTCGAACCTGGGTTATGGATGTAGCCGAGATTAATTATTACATTCAATTTGCAGTTTAATTCCCCTCGGGTGGGGCTGAACGGGATGGAAATTTTCAAACATTATGATCGCCCTATATTTGCGTCCAATAAATATTTTTCGGTATCATTTAAATTCATATTTCGGTAGATATTCTCTGTGTATAATTTCAACACGGGAGGGGAGCACGCTTAGGGGTGGGGTTTGGTGGAGCGATGCATGAAAATAACGCGAATAGACCTGGATTCGAGTCAATGCTGGGGTTATGGGTATCGCAAAATTACATTGTGACAAACTGGGTAATGTTCTGGTTGGGCGGGGGTAGAAATTTTCAAACAATGTAACCGGCCGATAACACATTTAGGGATACGGGTCGAGTTGCGTTACATAAAAATTACGAAATAATCGGGGTTTATGGATAAATGACATCTCGGGCAACACCGGACACCCAGCTAGTATCGTTATAAATGTGGGGCTAGCCATATTTTAAAATGGAAATGTACAATAATTAAAAATTTATCCTATAATATTGCTTTCCTACAATGTTGCTTTGAATAAAAATAAATACATTTAAATTAAATTTTAAATTTCCAATTCAACTAAAATAAATTTAATAACAATTTTAATGCTTTCTTTGATGGCCATATTATTGTTGTTAAAATAGATTGTATATGGAGCACCAACATGTGAGGATAGTAATTGTTAGTTATTTTCAATACATTAAATAAGTGAATAACGGTACACCTTGTTTACATATACATGTACAATCGGCCCTGACAAAGTTCGATAGCCTTGTAACAAAAGTCGCGACTCTTGAGGCAGCCAAAATAGAAAGTGAGGAACTTACAAGTAAACAAGCAAAACCTTCAACGGCCCATTTTTTCAGTGATATCAATAAAACCGGAGGTCCTAAATAGAACGATCAACGACAAAGGACACAGTCAAAATCGACGTTCTCCGAGTACAAATAATCGAAATGTGAGTCATTATTCTAGCTACTCCGCCTTCTAGCATTCAAATTCCTATCACCGGCACACACCTCCTGATTATAGGGCACTGGGTATCGAAGATCTCTGTTTCTGATGTGGTAGAAGTTTTCTGTGGGGACGCAGTATTCTCTTCTCCGAGCCTCGATCAGTTTAGGAGGCGACTGGCCGACTGTTCCAATGGAAACAGCGAACAACTCTTACCGTATGCCCAAGGACTGTGACCCCAGAACATACACCTCTCAGAACAGACAGAGGTGCCTCGGCTTGTGGGAACCTTAGTTCAAAAATGAAGAGAGGAAAAGGTATCCCCAAATGTAGCCCCCTCCGTCTCTCCTAAAAGGTTCTGCCTGCAACACTTTTTTTTTAGGGCAACACTTTTTTTTAGGGCAACAGGCTACATGAAGGTAATCCACTTTGGGCAACTCCCCTTTAATAGCATAGGACGGGATTTGAAAGGGGGATGTGGAAGGGTAGAGGAAGGTAGCCAAGGGTTACTAGGGCCCCCGAGCTATATTTTAAGGATCCTACGCGGCATTCGCCTAAAGAAATGCAGGGAATACCCTAGGAAAACCTGCATCAAGTAGGTCGGGCATTGGGTACTTGTCCCACGCCCTTCCGATAGCGGGAGAGGAGTTTGCTGTGGGGACGCAGCATTCCCTTCTCCGTGCTTCGACCAGTTTAGGAGGCAGCTGGCCGACTATTCAAATGGGAATAGCGGACAACTCTTACCGTATGCCCAAGGTCTGTGACCCCGGAACATACACCTCTCCAAACAGGCCGAGGTGCCTCGGCTTGTGGGAACCTTAGTTCAAAAACGGAGAGGAAAAGGCATCCCCAAAGGTAGCCCCTTCGTATCTCTCCTAAAAGGTTCTACCTGGGAGAGAATATCCCTCGCCGATCTGAATGTAAAGTTACCAGCAACACATGGCATCGCCGAAAGAAATGTGCAGACACTAAATAAACGACTGCAGGCAACAACTAATGAAAAAGCTCCACTTGGGATGAAAGTGCAAAACATTCTTGTTCAGATAATGGGCAACATCCCTTGCTTGTCGGTAGTCCCCAGCAGAATTATATTGGAATCGTCAGTTGAGAATTCAATTAGGTGCAATCTTTCCTCAACCCAACAAGAGATAAATAAACAAGAGAATACGGTCATTCCAAGTGGGGGAAAGGGTACAAGCTCATCTATAGATGAGAGGTAAAAATGTATGGGAGTGTGGGGAAATCTCAGAAAAATTATGCAAAATCCATTATAATGTTAAATTGGACTCTTGACTGGTTGTTAAAATGTCATGTTGACCAGCAACGATCAACCTTAGTGAGTAAGAAGGAAAAGAGTGTCACAATTCGCTCCTAAAAAGATTGTGCTGGGAATCCCTTGACAATCACAAATATCAACCATAGAAATCGGCCAACAACCTGAAGGTAGACTGGATCCTATAACTTATTGTCCACCAGGAGGCACCCAAACAGCACCTTGGCAGGAGTCGGAGAGACCTTCACGACTCAGGAAACAACCAGAATATTTGAGTGAAGTTTTAAATAGGGTTTAACTGATCTATTTAGACACGTACGACGATCACATACTTCTAGTATGATGGAAAATTCTATGAACAGGTCGATGACGTAGCCATGCAGTCCCCTCTCTGCCCGTTGATCGTCATTATTCCAAGGAGCACTTTGAAGATAAGGCCCTGGATAGTGAATAACTACGTCCGAAACATTTCTTTAGATATGTCGATGACACTTCTGTCGTTTGGCCGCACGGGTGGAGAAACTGCAGACGTTTCTTGAATTAGGTCTGCACTCTAACATACAATTTACAATGTAGGTGGAGAAGGATGAGCGCTCCCCTTCCTGGATGTTCTAATCCGGAGGAAATAAGATGGTGGGCCACTCCGTTTATCGGAAAGCCACACATACCTTTCGGCACTTGCATGCCAGCAGCTTTCACCATCCGGCACAGAAGAGTGGAGTTCTCTCAACCTTGGTCCACAAGTCCAGGGTGGTATCAGACAAAGACAATCTACCTGGTGAATTAGAACATCTTAAAACCGTTTTCCGCCTGAACGGATACAATCCCGGCCAGATACAGAGGGCACTTGTGCTACGAAGAGAAAAGACGGTAGAGGAAAAGGAAAATGTAGACAATCATGCTTACATTCCTTTCGCCGGCAACATCAGCAACCAAATAGGACGCCTACTGGCCAAGTATAACATTGACATGGTGTTCTATCCAAAGAAGAAAATTAAATAAATGCTTGGTTCGGTTAAAAATAGTATAGGATTTCGTACTCCTGAGGTCTACAGCATATCGCGTGAACGCGGCAAAAAGTACATTGGCCTAACTATTCGCACGGTAATGGATAGATGCTCAGAACACCAAAGGCATCTCAAACTCCGGCAGCTAAATAAGTCAGCAGTGACAGAAAATGCCATAGAAACCGGCCATGACAAAAAGTTCAGAGAAACCCAAATCTTGGACCGTGTAATTGGTTTCTGGAAGAGTATCATCAAAGAGGTCATACATACGACACATGACAACCTGCTCAATCGGGATACCGTGTTTCAATTGGGCAAGGCTTGGTGTCCAACTATAACAATGATGAAACGAGGGGTCCAAAGCTCTACTGTGGCCGGGGCTGCTGTAGGTAGGGTACCTCGGAGAGTGCACGATCTCTTGACTGATGCTGACACGGCTGAGGCGGGCTGTTGACTGAGCATTGATTGGCTCTCGCAGCGTGATGATCCGGCGGACAGCTAACCCCTCTCCCGCCATCGGAAGGGCGTGCGACAAGTACAAAATGCCCGACCTACCTGATGCAGGTTTTTCTAGGGTTTTCCCTGCATCACTTTTAGGCGAATTGCCAGGTAGGATCCTTAAACCATAGCCCGGGGGTCCTTGGCTACCTTCCTCTACCCTTCCGCATCCCCCCTTTCAAATCCTTTTCCTATGTTATAAGAGGGGATTTGTCACTATGTGGATTACCCTATACATAGCCTGTCTACACCTAAAAGAATGGTTCCGGCACTTCGTCTAGAAGATGACAGAACTTGCGGTTGTCGAAACGTCGCAGTTTTTGTACAAGGAAATAAATGTTTATTTGGTTACAACTTTTTTTTCTAATTGTTAGCAATGCTAATTATGATTACATTCTTTCAAAATATGTGTGGAGATTGTTGTATTCTTTGGAATTTGTTATCTGTCTTGTATATTAATTGTTTGTGAGATTTGCATTCTTGAAAAGTTGAAAAAAAAGAAAAGTGGAAAAGTATGAAGCAATTGACTCCTGTTCTGTAATAAAAACTTGTGAAGACACACCATTATTGGAAGAAAAATTTGCTCCAAGCGCTCTACATTCTTACTCAAGAAAACTGCGTGAGGCTGTATACCTGATATAAATAATTGCGATGATTAGTTTAAGCAAGATAGCACAAATTATACAACAGATAAATATAAATATGCGATAAATGTAAGTTATATAATGATTAAAAACTGAATTGTTCTGACGGTAAATAGTGACATATTACGTAAAGAGGTAGGCGTTTTAATGTTTGTGTATTAAAGTGAAGTGAATTATCTTTGGTTTATCAGTATCTCTGAATTTTAGCGGGAAAGTCTGAAAGTGAATAAACAGCTTGGGCCCGTTGGAACGATAGATTTAATACTTATTTAGTGCATTGGGTTTAGAATTTGAATATACATTGAGGTGATATAAACTCAAAGTTTGAACTAATAGATGTTCATGAAGAACGTGCATTATGGAGAGAGTTACAACTGTTAGAGAAATTTTCTTTAAATCCCAAACAAATATTGCAATTCATGAAAGATGTAATAAAAAACTGAAAGAGATTTTTTCTACTGTAAGTTCTCAGTTTTGATTTTTTTTGCTGTTTGCATGCTGTGTTTTGTCTGATACCATCTATAATTTCTGAAGAGTGGCTCCATTTTATTTCTAATTCAATTGTGTGCTAACATAATTCTTACTTGGTAAATCTCTATTCAATAGTATTTACCTATACTTTTGTTGGTTTGAGATATAATAATCAAAAAACTTAACACAGGTAAAGTATGTGTAAAATTATTGTATCATTACTAGGTCCATTAAAACTGATAAATTTAATTATTCCAATATCTCCACCTAAATGTCTTCCAAATATGATTGAGTGATAATTAATATACATACTTGGTTCTCAAGTTTTATTAAGTTTTTTTTTGTGACATTCAGGACCCAAACAGTCAGTTTTTCAAAGATTTTATAGAATGTCTGAAAGAATTGTTTATACAGAAAGAGAAATTGCCAAACATAGGTAGAGCAATAGATTTTGCAGCAAGCTTTTGTGTTTCAACAAACTCAAATGATGATGATCAACTAAGCCCTTTTATGTGTGCAATAATGAAGTTTTTATTTAAGGTATGTTGAAGTGTTTCAATTTGTATTGTGAGAACAGATTTACTTTTTTATTTCTTATATGTATGTAAATGGTGTGTTTGCAACTTTTGTACTATTTTAGAAAATCAGACTAAACATAATTAGCTTACTTCTGTACTTTGTAAATTAATTCAATTCCCTAACTAAAATTATATTAGTCTTTGTGTTACCTGTAATCATTACAATTTTCATCACCTCAGAAGATACCATTCAATTTCCAAAAATATGTTATGAAGTATTGCAAAGTGTGAATTATATGTTTGTTCCTGCATGATTATCAAATCATTGCAAATTTTCAACCTTTTTTCAGAACCATGAAAGCAATAACAAAACTGTGCGATATAGAATATGCCAGTTTATTAACAAGCTATTATCATGTTTAGCTGATGAAGCATGTTTAGATGATGATATTTGTGATGATATATGTGAAACAATGATGGAAAGGTTACAGGTATGAAATTTACCTTGAATACTTATTTTCAATAATAAATTAATTTATCAGAAATTGAAACATTGATTTCACTTAATGGTATTTACAATCCTGTTGCAGGACAAAACAGCAGCTGTAAGAGCAGAAGCTGTAAAAGCTTTATTGCGACTGCAGGATCCTTCAAACTGTAACTGTCCTGTGATCAAAGGTAAGAAAGTCATTTTTTTTAAGTATAGAATTTTTCTTGGCTTAAGTTAAGTTTAGATGCACCAGTGCCAATGTCATACATCCTCTTCAACCAAGACCCACCCTGTTGTATTCTCTGCCCTTTCTACTCTGTCTATGTCGTCACAGCCTTCTGTGATGTAACTTTTTTTTTGCATGTAGAAAAAACCATTTAATACATATTAATTTCTATTTGGATATATCCCTTCATTTTTCAGATGTAAATATTCAAATATTTGAACATTAGCAAAGGATTTACCTTCATTTGATCAGGATGGCTTGGGTGTGGTTTCTGAGTGGGGAATACATAATTGAGATAATTGGAGTGGAAGGGAAAGAGAGATAGTTGGCGGATTACCTGAAATTAAAGCTCAGTGTAGGAACTTAGGGCAGAAGGATGTTCTTCAAGTTTTCTGAGGCTCTTAGACCCCTTCTTCAGGAAAGAGAATTACATTCTATATGTCGGCTTGCTACGGACTGAGGAGTTTTTGCTGTCGTGCGGCTAGCTGTTACCCATAAACAATAGAAACCCTGCCAGGCCACTTACTTTCTCTGTCAAGCAATTTACATGTGCCTACATGGCATGGGAAAGGTTCAAAGGATCAGAAAATAGTTGCTGCTTGAATTCAACAATAGACAGTTACAGTGGCGCTGAAACACGTGAGATTTTGCTCGCCAGACAAAAAAGAAAGTTGTTTCTCCATTGAATTGTGACTGATGACAAAAGTGGATATATTTTGAGAATCCTAGATGCAAGAAATTGTGGATTCATCCCGGCCAACTATCAGCATCAATTGCAAAACCAAATTGCTTCGGACTGAAGACAATACCGTGTGTTAGGTGGGATCAGCAGGGTATCGTCTACTATGAACTGTTGAAACCTAGTGTAACTGTCTATGGCCACAGCTACCACCAACAATTGATCAAATTGCACTATGCAATCAAGCTGATTTTCCTCCATGACAATTCACCATTGGACATGTCAACAATGGTCTGAAACTACTTGGAGGTACTCAACTGGGAGGTGCTACCCCATGCTGCTTATTCACCAGACTGGGCCCTTTCTGACTACCACCTGTTTTCATAATAAAAAAGATAGCCAAATACAGATAAAATAAGTGATAATATAAACACCACACAACGTTTCTGGGATCCTTGGCTCTTTTTCAAGTTCTAAGAAGAGCATTGAGTGACGCAACTGATGTACTATGCACTGTCTGAGCAGCACTTCAATTCTTACAGAGACATCCAAAAATTACTTGATGAGTGGTTTGTCTTGAAATAGAATAATTTTTTTTGGCGTGGTATCCATAAATTCTGCGGAGATGGGAAAAATGTGTAGATAGCAAGGGCTGGTACTTTGAATAATTTTTTTTTGTATGATTCATCCACTGTTCATCTCCATCTTTGGGAACTCTCCTTCCAGCATATCCTACAATATAGGCAAAGTCTTGGACTCAACTTTCTCTAATTTTATTATAGTGGTCATTATGGCAGTCTATCATTTCACTATTATCATACTTTTACTTTTTAACTTCTTATGCTTTCCTTTAATTCAATGTGTTTGTATGTATGTATGTATGTATGCATGTATGTACTTTTTAGTTTTCCCCCCTGTTATTACCTTTTTCATTGTTGTGACCTTTCCTTGAGAGTAAGAGAGATAGTGTGTTGTTGACTTTCCTTGAGAGAGGGAGAGAGAGAGAGAGAGTGTGTGTGTGTTGTTGACTTTGTTGGGCATCAAATCTTGCTGTCTAAAAGCTGGTGCACTTGAATTTGAATTAATCAATTAGTGCCCAGCCGGCACGCAGTTCAGATCTTCCTTCCTGATGAAGTGCCCTCGAAAATTTGAAATTCCACCTATGCCAGACTGATTTCAGGTAAGTCGGCTTCACTGTCTCTCTTTCCTATCCTAATGTGTTATTTAATTTGACCTCGTCACATTTTCCTTAAGTGTTATATATATGTATATCCATTCCACCTCTACACCAAATAAGACTGACTGTATTTGCTAATTGGCACAGTGTATTAATTGCTGAAGCATCTGACTACCAGCATTCAACTCAGCAACCCCAAAAACTGAGTTTGACATCAATCTCGATCATTTTCACATTATTTGTGTGGCTCTGTTTCAGCCTGAATTTAACCAGTATGATGAATGTAAGGATTCAACTCTGGAAATCCCCATTCATTGAAGTTTGGAATTGAAACTAGATTTTAACTACATTGACACTATTTACCTCAGAAAATTTTTAAAAGCATTTATTCTACATTAGTATTGGTCATTTGCACAATTTTTAATTCAATACTATGTATTATTTATGCATCTAAATAAATCTCTATATGTACTGTGAATATACAATTAATTCCATTTTATCTATTACTTTCAGCCTATATCTTTCATCTATCTCATGATCCAAGTCAAGAGGTTCGATTGGCCATCATTAATAGTATTAGTAGATCTAATATTACCCTATCTTATATCGTGGATAGAACACGTGATGTTAAACCTTCTGTCCGAGTAGAAGCGTACAGAGTGTTGGGAAAACTAAATATCAAATCATTTTCTATTGAACAACGTGAACGTTTGCTTCTGGATGGATTACAGGACAGGGATGGTTGGTATTTTATGCTACTTAATTGTTAATAATGAAGAATTCATGGAATTTATTTTAAAAATAATAATGTGTGTATCATTATTTTTCATCTACATTAGATTTTTCTTAGAAGATATTTCTTTATTTTGAAAAAAATGGAGATTTTAAAACTTGTAATGTCTAGTTCACATATTAACTTATGGAAACCATATCTACTGAAGGCCCACATGCTGCTGAGTAGCTTGTTTTTTGTTACAGATAAAGTAAAGACTTCTGCTGTGGACCTTTTACTTAAGTCATGGTTCCATAATTTGAATAATAACTACATAGATTTACTTCATTTACTGGATGTTGAAAGTTCAAAAGACACTGCAGCTTTGGTTCTCAAGACCTTGTTTGAGTATGTATCATTTTGAAGTAAGGATATTGTTATAAATTTTGTAATGAAGCTCCCTTTGATGATGTATGTGAAACCAATTATAAGCTGAGCATTTGCAATAGTTATGTGTATGATTATTTTAAGGTTGGAAATATATAGATACAATTAGTTATCTTGATCCATTGGAAACCCAATGCAGGAGACTAAAATATAGAAAATTAATAATTACCTATAAAGTTAGCATTATATTAGAAATTATTCCATAATGGGTGCTCCTAAGTCTTCACTCCCTCTACTTTATCTATTCCACCTCTACACCTAATAAAACTGACTGTATTCACTAGGGTTGATAGTTGGCATGTTAGCTTAGTCGGTAAAGTTTCTGTGTACGGAGAAGATGACCCGGGTTTGATTCCCAGCCTTACCGAATATTTTGAGTCTTTCATTTTTCTTCTTTCCCTCTCTTCACAATGAACATATGCTTTGCTTTGTGCGTAATTCTATGCAATATGCTTTCTTTAAAAAGTGTATTATGATCTTTCACCTATATTTCTATTTTTCCTCACTATCCAAATATCCTATATATGTATATATAATTTGTATAAAAAGAAAAGAGGGTTGGTGACTTATCTGATATTGAAGCTCAGCATTGCCACTCGGGACAGGAGGAGGATCTTCTGTCCCAAGTGGTAATACCCAGATTCAATTATCATTATGAAACAGTGTTGATAATTGTTACCATAATGCAACTATCTAAAAGTTATTATTCATTAATGACTTATTCAGATTCTGAACAATTTATGATGAAGTAGAATATCTATATAAATCATAACATTTATTTTCTGTTGTATTTTAATATTGGATATCTTATTTAATTATATTCATATCATTATGTTCTTGCTTCTAGAATGGAACGGCTTGAAGAATTATTGGCAAAATTACCAATTGACAATAAAACAAAACTTATTCCGCTAGAGAGTCTTACACCACAGTCAGCATTTCTATGGCAATCCTTAGGAAATCATTTGAATAACCTAAATGACAGTGCTCTGGAATCAATAGTTCCTGAATTAACTCATTTCTGTAATTATATCAAAAGGTAAGATTATAAAATTGATAAGAAGATCAAAAGTGACTAAAAAGAGATGGTTACCTGGGTGTAAATTTGAGAGTAGATACTTCCAAATTTTTTGGGAATTTTGTACTCCTTTTTCAGTATTTAGAATACAGACTCCTTAAAACTTTTAAGTTCTATACTCGGGAAGGATATAATAAATCATTTGTTTTTATGTTAAGTATTAGTTGAATGTATTCAAGTAGAAACAAACTAATGGTGGTTTCAGAAATTTTCTTCTCTGTCCATTCACTTTTTATTTTTACAATTTCTGTGGGTTTTAAAAAATTGGCAGTATTTCAGTTAAACACTGACAACAGTAAAAGCTGCATGTCAAAATTAATATTTCCCCTTAATGAAATGCCATTTAAATCTGTACAAGTTGTAATAATATTCTTATAAGTAAATATGGATGTGTGTGTGTGTGGATGTGTGTATGTTCCACATACAAATTCAATTATGTGGAGAAATTTCAACCAAATTTTATATACATGTTACTTATGATCTGGGAAGAATCACTGTAGGGGTACAATGCCCCTAAGATCAGGGTTAAACTTTTTAAAAAAGAAAAACTATCGATAATAGTATCAATTTAATATTTTTTAGGACCAATGAGATTTATTGTGTCTAATATCAACCCTTAACTGTATGGGTTGGTTGGAAGGTACCTGGAGTAGTTTTGACTCCCCTACAGTACTGCAATATTTTTCAATCCATTAAAGTACCATGAGTATTTTTGTTTCCATATTTTTGGAAGTACTTGAATCTTTTGAACTCTCATAAGGTACCGGGTGTATTATTCATTTCCTTATGTTCTTGAACAAACTTATGTCTGCCTTAGGGTGTGTGGAGTATTTTAGAAATATATTTGGGTACATCTAATATATTTTTTCTCTCAAGATACTGGGACTATATATTTTCTGCTCTTAAAGCACCGTAGGTATTTTTCACTCTTAGTCCACTGGGATATTTTTTACTGACTTAATGTATATATGCATGGAGTATTCTTAGCACAGTTCAGGTGTTGTTAGTTATCACACTGGCTAAGTTGAAGTTCATTCCCTTTCAGCATAGGTTGTAGTGGGAGTGTGAAAAGATTACGGTCCAAAAAGTAGATGCATTTGATGCAGATTAAATCATGTGTTGACCAAGAGAATAGCATGGAATTACTTTATTTTCTAAGCCTAAATAAGAAAATGCCAGACTGTCAGCTAGTGGAAAATAACAAAGAACCTAGTTCCACCTTTATGAATTGTCTTTTCACTGATTTCCCCAATCATTCATGCAAATGGTACACTAGAAAAAGAAAAAGATTGATATTATAAAGGGGTGTTAATGATCTGTACGCAAAAGAATATTCTAACTTCATTTTAAAATAAATTAGTTTCATACTTTTGAGTATGGTTTTGTTTAGTTTGTCTGTTTGTGGCCAATTATATGTAAAATAATCCTTGTTACACTCATTAATTAATATTTTTTATTGTAGTTATTTTGTCTGTTTGTGGCTAATTATATGTAAAATTATCCTTGTTACAGTTATTAATTAATATTATTTTATTTCAGTTATTTAATATGTATGAAGGAAGCCCAAAATGAAGATAAGTGGACCCAAATCCAGCATAATTTTATTTTGCAGCAGCTGTTGTTATTGGCTAAGGAATTTGACCTTTCAGATGAATTAGGCAGGTATGTTTCATGTTGTGTAATTCACTTTATTTTATTTATGAGGTGTTTAAAGCATGATGTAACTTTTGAATTTATTTCAGATCAACTCTTAAAGAGTTATTGATTAATGCATTACTCAGTCAATGTGTAAAAGTAAATCAAGTTGCTGTTATTGTAGACCTGCTAGTTGAAGTAATTCCTGATACAAATGCAAGATTGCAAGCATTAGCTGAAGTAGTGTCTGAGATGCATGAGCCAATGTGTGAAGTTCCAGTACAAATTTCAGATAAGGAAAACCATGAACTTCAGATGGAGGTAATTATAACAATTATTGAAGGTATTATAATTTGTATTTTACAATTTTATATTTTTGTTACTTTAAAATATTCCATTTATATATGATTTGATCAGAAATATACCTCACTTATTTTCATCAACTCATTTGAAAATTAATTAATTTTTCCTTTTTCAGAAAGCTGCAATTCGTTTGAAGTTAATGGAAACTAAAGAGCAACTTGAGAATGCTATTGGACAGAGAGAGTTTGCAGAAGCCCACAATCTGAATCAGGCCATATTGGAGCTGGAGAAACAACTAACAGCTACAAATATTTCTGAAGCTCCACAGACTCAAGAAGTAAATTCTATTACATTTAGTAGGCTTTATTTTTATATAAATTATATTATATGCTTTATATTGAATTTATATAATTAGCACATTAAATTTCATTATATTTTGAAGTTAGCATTAAAAAGCCTCACAAAATGGTGTAAAACATTTAAATAGAACTGTTATATTAACATATGATACAAATTTAATTGTTGTTTAATTAAACTTAATATTTTTGTTAACAAAGGATATAAATTCAATAATAAAACTTAAATTAACACCCATCAGTAAACATACCTATATCTGTTTATTGTTAATGGAGATATATTATTTTTCTATTAATTGCTCGATTTGATTGTTATGCATATCAGAAGATTCCTTTCCTAGGTGTGTTCTGAAAGCTATACTTGATAGTCCTGAGGTATGTATAACATAAAATTGTCAGCTTTTTATTTATTAATTTCTTAACAAGTATTTCAAATTTATGGTTATTGTGCTCCTGCCAAATTTAATCCATAGTACTTTATTGGAATAATATATATATATAATTGTGACCTTGGTGACTGAATTGAATGATGTATTCATTCCATGGTTGTGGGGCAAAACTCAAACATACATTATCAAGCTATCTTGGTGACTACTTAAAATGTCTCCTTGAAAGATAAAATTCAAATTCAAGGTAATGTTAATTTTTATTATGAAGTAGAAAAATCTTACTTGAATATAAGAACCAGAATTGTTTAATTTTTAGGTCCGTAAAGTTTGCAATGATTCATTTACTCTCTGCAAGTGCCTTTCAATAATTTATGAGATGATGCAGTCAAAAACTTTAACTAGACTTACGCCCCATCTAAGAAGTTTACTGGACAATTTTGTTCTTAACAGTGTAGAGGTAATCCAAACTATATTTTTTATTTTTTTTATCCTTCATTTTTTTTAAGTACATTTATGTTTCAGGTAGTTGATACAAATGTCCTGAATGCTGCATTAAAGACAGTGGCCGTATATGCTCTTCTTGATGAAGATGTAGCAAATAAATATTTTCTTATGTTTTGTCTTCATGTAAGTACTTACTTCTGCAAACATTTTGCTGTGTAGTTATTAAAAACTTTGTAATATATTAATTTTATTTGATACTTTAATTGTTCAATTATATTAATTTGTAGCCTTGCTTGAATTTTTGTGTCTGTGTGAGACCTAAGGATCTAGAACTAGTCTGCAGGCAGACAAAAATTATAAACAGCTGAGTGAGAGGGAACTTTCAAGTTTTTGTATTTTTGAAATTAAAATATAAAATGTCCATGTTAAAAATAGATAATTAAATAACAGCCAAGTAACAAACAAAATTAAGTGCTAATTGTAAATTTTTGTAACTTACAAATATGTATTATATTTATGTTTATGCTTACTTTGTTTCAGTTGGCTGAAGATACTTCACAAGAGATTTCTATCACTTCTGCTAAAGCTATCTTTGACCTGCTCATTAAATATGGGTTGTCTACTTTCCAAATCACATCTGAGACAGGTACTCCTGTGTTTTCTTTTCTTATATAGGCAAATGATTTCAAATTTTTCTTACATCAACTACATTGACTTGGCCAGTTAATTAATAATATTGGCCTTTGAAAATTTGGACTTTCTTTCAAACATTCTAGTTTCTTTAAAATCTATGAATATTAAAATTTAAGAATTACTTTCTCCATAAGTTAACAGAGATGTTAATTTTTCAAGAATAAATTTGTCACAAAGGGAATTTGATGACTTTTACATGATACAATCTGTCTCTATTAATTATTGCAAAGATAAAGCAGCATAAAGCAATGTATGCAGCTGACAAGGTAATGGTATAATGTATTTATAGGTACCCAAACAAGTTTGAGAAAGATGGCATCAAAGAAGGCTTCACACGTATTAGACTTTTCAACTGCAGATAGTGAATCTAATAGAATTGATGAGAGCATTAACAGCACTACAAAAAACACTAGTTTGATTCCAGCATTGCTTGGAATATTGGACAGTTCAGTAAGTATGTTGAGGAATTTTATAATTTATATTATACTAATTGCATGTTTTAGTTTTGAACTTGTGGTACTATCTAGACAATTTTTCGAACCCAGGAAACAAATATGAGTGTATCTCAAAATTGAAACACAACATTGTTTTAAATCTTTTGACCAGTCATTCTTGAGTTTCTGAGCAGATGAATGTAGGCTTAGGTCATGATGTTTCAATTGCTGTACCTTTTATGTTAAAGCTGTTCTTCTGTAGGTGATATATGTAGTCTTCTCTGGTTTTTGGTAAACTCATTGAAGTCACACAGCAAGTTTACACAGTTGGAAACCCAAGAAGACTACATATTAAAGCTGTTCTATATTTATTTATTAAAAAAATAAACTCAATTTGGGAAAGACATGACATAAAGCTTATAGCGTAATACACATTCTACTTGCCATTGTATATATTTTTAATAATCATAACTAAACACAAGTATTGGGTTGCTTGGTTTTTGTATGACATTCAGGAAAGTTTTTAAGAGAATCTAAATAAAAAAGATAGAGGTGAGGGAGAAAGGGCTGACATCCATTTAAAGGATTCCTTTATTGGAATAAATCCATATTTATATGGGCTACATGCACAAACTTCTACTGCTCTTGTGTGACAGCAATACTCAATCTTCTGATGTTTGTTAGGGCGATGTTAATAATTGAGTTGTGGTGAAATGCATGATATTCCCCTTTCTCTGTCACATCTAGGGAACTTTATACATTTGAAAAACTTTGGATAAGTATAGTCATTAATCATTATATTATTTACAATTCTGTGACAGAAGATGTTTTGTCATGTGGGTGTGATCATAGTTGTTCAAATGCCTTATGACTATAAATTCACAATCATGGATTCCAAATCATCAAATTTTGGGACCTGATTTTGATAAGTCTTGGTCAGTTGAGTTGACATCACAATCCACTGATCATAATTACTGACATGCTATAACTTACCCCTCCACCCACAAACCCAACACTTAATGGCTAAAACCAATATGTATGTGGCCCCCACTCCATACCATCCCCTTGAATTGTGTAAAAGTGACATGATACAGATTGAACAGCATTGTATCTTAATATCATTGGCAGTGTCTGCCATGGAAATATAATGGCCTAAATCTTCCTTTACCTGATTCGAAGACTGTACCAACAGTTGTATTGGGAAAACTTTCACTACAATTTAATCTCTGTTCAAAATTACTTTTTTACCAGTTTTGCAACTTTTTAAAAATTATGAAGAGATGAAACTTTTTTTTAGCAATCTTGCAGGTAATATAAATTTAAAAGTGGAGTGGTTATATTTGTTCAAAATTAATTAAGCTGTCTATCCCAATAAAATTTAAATTAATCTCAATACTAATGCTATATTAGAAATTCTTTAATTTCCTGAAGTTATATTAAATCGTTTTTAATAAATTATTTTATGGTAAATGTATTTCTCAATATTAGAATTAATATTCATATTTAATTAACATACATTGACTTTGGTAAATTTAATTTATTAGTTGGGTATGTTAGAAGATTTGCACGACCTTTTGAGCCTATATTTCATAGTTAAAAATTAACAGTTTTTTTTAATGTTAACCTCCCTTCCCTATCACTCTTTTCAGAGTCTCTTGTGTCAAACTTCAATTTCAGGTAAGCCACACACTTTCTCTCTACCAATTACTTTTAATTATTTGGGCAGTGTTACTTTCATACTCACTTATATATTTATGATATTGCAAGTTATTTTTCCATGGGTCATCCATTTTAACTTCTAATTTTCTTCCTTTATTTTTTTCCAAGCTTATGAAAAATGATCAAGTGTTCCAAACAAAACCTTTTTCAGGACACTGTGATGAGACAAGTAGCTGCCGAGGGGCTGAGTAAATTGCTGTTGTCTGGCAGAATTGTATCAGCACATGTGTTAACAAGACTTATTTTGTTGTGGTTTAATCCAATTACAAGTATGTGTTTGTTTATACTTATGTTATAGAAGCAACATATTATTATTTCCATTACAGATTTTTGTAATCAAAAGATGTTTTATGTTCGTTACAAAAGAAAACAAGTTCACTAAATATTTTATTTATAATATATTAAAATTAGTTGAAATTTGTGCAGACAGCAATTGAAACCAGAGTATCTTCACATTTTATATTTAAAATGTATTGTCTGTTGTAGACCATTTTTTTTATGATTAATACTAGCTCGGTGCCCAGCGTTGCCCGAGATGTCATTTTTCTATAACCCCCGATATGACTCCAATTTTGGTTGCTTTTGCGCTATTTTTATGTAACACTCCTTGAACCCTATCCCTAAATGTGCTCACCTCCCATACCAAAGGGGGTTGAAGTCATTGACCAAATATATCGGCCGTTTTTACATGTTAGATGACCACCCTCACAAATGTGCTATAATCAAAAAGTATTTATTCCACACAAAAATCAGCCGATTACATTGTCTGAAATTTTCTACCCCCGTCCACCACCTCCCAAACCCGTCGTGTTACCCAGGTTGTCACAATTAGACTCAGCGACATTCATAGTCTCTGAATTGATTCGAATCTCGGTTGTTTTTGCGTTATTTTTATTTAATGTACCTCCACCTCACCCATAAGCTTGTTCACCTACAGGGGTTGAAATTATACATCGGTATAAATACTATCGAAGTCATTAACCCCAGGAAATTATTATTTAATGCAAATATCAACCGTTTAAAATGTTTGAAAATTTCCATCCCCGACCTATCCCGCTTTGGGGACTTAAACGGCAAGTTGAATGTCGTAATTAAACTCAGTGTCAACTATAACCCCGAATTCGACTCCAATATCTATATGTAATGCCACCACGCCCACCCTTAAGGGAACACCCCTCCCAAGCTCGAAAGGAGTTGAAATTATACACAGAGAACATGTAGTGAAATTTTATGAATGCTATTGCTCCCAAATTATATTGATTCGATGCAAAAATCAGCCAGTTAGCATGTTTGAAAATATCTTTCCCCGCCCACCCCCTCTCAACACCGCCAATTCCCACCCATCCCCGTGCGTTTCTCAGTTTGTTATAAATAGTCTCAGCGACATCCATAACCCTGATTTGACTCAAATCTTGGTTGATTTGGCGTTAATTATATGAAACGCCCCTCCAACCCCACACATAGGGGTGCTTCCCTCACATTCCGAAGGGGGTTGATATTATACACAAACAACATTAGTAGAAATACTATCAATATAATTAACCCTGAAAAATATTTATTCAACACAAATATCTGCCGTGTTTAGCATCTCCATCCCAAACCCTAAAGGTGCCCGTTTCTCAGGGTGTAGGGGATGAAAATTATATTCAGATAACATTGGTAGGAACACGATCAATATCTTTGACACCTAAAAATATTGACTGTTTTAGCATGTTTAAATATTTACACCCCCGCTTCTGGGGGTGGTAGACACATATCACCCCGACACCGTTGGTTTCCTGGTCGCAAATAACACGTGTACGATATTTGGTGAAATTTCATTCACCGGTGTAGATTTGTATAAGGAACATACAAATATACATACAAACAAATAAACAAACGCTCTGCTTTATTTATTAGAAGAAGAAGATGAAGTGAAATAGACACAAAATATTGTTAACCTTTTGTTTAGTTTGTCAAATGGTTTTAGATTATGATTTCCATACCTATTGATAAGTTTCATGGTTTATTGGGTTGACGTTTCTTATTTTGTTTATTATTGACTGCAACATAAATTGTTAAAGTATTGACATATATTATTATAATACATCAGGCAAATTTAAAAAATCGTTGTAAATTTTGTCAAATTTGTGTCTCTCTTATTTTGATTATTCAAGTGGATCATTATCCGTCATATCTTTATATACAAATAAATATTTTGACTAAACAATCTTTGTCTATTTTTGTGATTTATTTAATATAAGAATTTGTTATGTTTCTTTCTTAAATTTTGAGCATAATTATGAATGTTTTCATATTATACTATTTAATGACGCAATAGGTTTACAGCAATAATTATTAACAATGTACCTTAAATATTTATATAATCAATTATGAGTCTTAAATAGTAACTCACAATTTTTCATATAAATCAGTAAGTTTGACCAATTTTTCAAGATATATTAATTACCTTAATAGTGTAGCTGTATATTAATAATGTACTTCTTAGATACACTGCATTTTTGTAAGTTGTTATTTTTTAAATAAATTATTGATCATAACACAAATTAATTATTAAAGCATTGAAATTCATTAAAATCATATATCAGACAAATTACAAAAGTTGTTATACATTTTCAGATGATGATCCTTTGCTTCATCAGATGTTGGGATGCTTCTTCAAAGCATTTGCAGTGTTTGCACCTGGAAGTCAGGAGTTAATAGAAGAAGCATTTTTGCCAACTCTTTTCATTCTCTTAAATGCTCCACCTCCAAGCCCCCTTGCTAATGTTGATGTTGACCGTGTTGCTGATTTCATGATTAATCTTTCAAGACCTGGCATGAACAAAAAGCAGGTTAGATTCTGTGTTAAAAATAGATTTAAGGTTTTACATTTTTGAATTATTTCAACTTGAAAGATTTATAACTGATGCATGAATTACTCAGTAAACCTTTCTACTATAGTATATATGAAAGTCTTCAATTTTTGTTTTCTAATTCCTTGCAGTTTCTCATTGTAAGAAATATTTACTTTTAAATGTTTTAGTACTAAATATATACAGTATTACAAAATCTACTTTAATGTATCATAAAGTTTTAATTTATGAATAAACATATTTAATGAAGAAAATACCTCACAAGAAGAATAGAATATGCTGTAGAAACAAATTAAAAGGCCAGCAGAAAAACAAAAGGTTTAAACAATAAAAATATAAATAAAACATGATCAGTGATCAGAACTGGAAATTTAAAAAATTTGAAAGATAACGAAAGAGACCAAAGGCTTAGCAATGAAGGTTATAGGATGTGCAAGGCAGAGAAAGACAAATGACTGGAAGAAAGAAGTGAAGTTGAGAAGGAGCTGATATTGGATAAAATTGGTTTGTTGTAAATAAGTGGAGAATGTGTTAAAAAGAAATGATAAATTGTTCGAATGAATATATTAAAAACCTATATGAACCATTGATAACTATAAGCATAGAAGTTTGGAAAGATGTTGATATTAAGGAATTATGAGATTTATTGCTACAATCAGAATTAGAAAAATCCAAATAAAACAATAGGTGTGAATAAAAATCATCTGTTTGGGTTCAAGATAAATTGAAGAATTAGGAAACAATAAGTCTGTTGTCACATGCATCAAAATTATTAATACAAAACAATTGAAAAAGAATAGTCAAATATATACTATATTGAATATCAGTTTGAATTTAGGGTAAATAAGGACACGAGCAAAGATTTTTACCCTGTGCCTTGTGTAAGGAAAATTAACTTTTTAACACAGACATTTTATATTTTTTTATTTTCAAAACTCTTGATGCTTTTGTGACATTGTGGACTTAGAGAAGTCCTTTGACAATGTAAACTTGAATAAGATGTTTTGCTTTCTGGAGAAAATTCATTTGAAGTTCAGTTACAGAAGAATATTATACAACCTATAAAAAAACCAAGTGACAGTTAAAAAGATAAGCCAATATTAAAATTGGTGTAAAGCAAGGTTGCATTTTATCTCCTCTGATACTGGTGACTCTCAGGGATCTGTCCTTGGTCCACTACTATTTCTTATATTTATTAATGATTGCCACACAACATGCTTCACCAGTAAGTCGTTTTGCCGATAAAACAAATTTAGCCTTTACTGGAAACTCTAAAGAGAAGTTCCTGTCTGTCATAAATTAATCTAACACTCGGCTACTCATCTGGCTGTATACAAATAAGGAATACAAACAAAACAATTTTTATGCATTTTAAACGGGATAGTATAAAACTAGGACATGTGGTGATGAACAACTCACCTGTCACCAAATGTTTGGGTATTTGGATACATGATCATTTTCAGTGGAACTTAATTCTATCTGTTATGCATTCAGAGTCATAAATAAAATCTGTGGCATTGCTACACTTTGTACAGCCTTCTTTGCTTATGTTAACTTACTAATAATTATTTGGGATACTAATATTATTTGGGGATACCATCACAAGAAAAGTTTGGAGCACACTAGTGTGAAAATGATCCAAGTTGTATTAGTTTTCCTGTATTTTTTCAGTCTTAAAATTATTGCTGATAAGAAAGAGAGTCAAATACAAACAAAAGAAGTTGACAAAATTCAAAACTCTTGACTTTTACAGCTGTGTCTCGGTAGGATCTTGTGTTTTTTCTGCACTGGAATGAAGGAACAAGGCTTCCAGAAATTATGTGTGCTATTTATATTATCACTTCTTTTGCCTGTATTTGGCTATCTTTATTTGATACACTTAATCCAATGAATATATACATTTCTGTAGATTTATCTAACTGAAATGGTTAATTTTTCCTAATGTTAATTATTGGATAATTTCTCTTTTTTATTCTAATTATATTTATATTCAGGAAAAATCAGTTAATTAAATAATATAGCCAAATAACAGACAAAATGAAGTGATGATATCTCTCTATCTTTGGCTGCATTAATCTTTCATTGACTCAGTTTATGAAAACTTGCAGTATGTCCACAGTTAAATTATTACACATTGTTTGATTATTTGGGTTTGGTTTTGTGATAACTATAGCATTTATTAGATAAATATTTACTTTTGACTTAAAAAATTGTATAATTAGTTAGTACATAAAATTAACACAATTATGTATTATAATTATCTGTATTGAGGATGTTCCAATAAGGTGCACTTTTAATTGATTTAGAATTTAATATTTTTTATTATCAATGATGAATACAAATAAAATTTGAATGTACATTTTACCACCACAACTTTTTGTTTAGCATCTGAATGTCCACAATAATCTTGTGGTTCTCCTTTTCAATCAAGTTCAAAAACTACCTCAAAATGCTTTTAACCCAACATATTTGAAGGCCATTCTGAAGATGGTAGTTTCTGTAGAGGATGAGAATGTGAAAACAGATATACTGAATAATGCAAAAAAAGTTGTTAAGGTAAATTTTTGTATTTGTTGTTTATCTATCACGGAAACTTATTTGATCACATATTAGAGTATTTTTAATAATTATGAAATCACTTAAATTTAGGTATTGGACAATTAGTTGATTTTCGAGTGTTCTAGTTTTTCGTTATGAATACAATGTAGATTATAATATCATTTAACCCAAATCTGTACCATACTTTTATTTAAAATATTATAATTTATAAACATTTCAATATTATAAATATAATTCTCAGGTTTCAACACAGGTCAAATATTTGTTTTGACAACATTTCAAAGGTAAGCTCTGCCTTTGTTGATTGTTAACCTTACAACAGTGTCTGAACTTTCTATTGAAAAGTTAAAATATTTTGTAAATTTGAATAAAACAATTTAACAGAAAAATTTAATGCATTTTAATTTTTTGTAAATTTTAATGTTTAAAATTATATTCAGACTTATGACCAATTTTCACTAATTAAATAGCATGACATTATTCTGACTTGCTTTATATATGGCTGGTGCAGTTAGGCTTGGATAATCTATCAAATTTTCAAGAATCTTAGTCCCATTCTTCAGGACAATAGGCCGGAATGAGAAGCCAGCCGGCTGCTCAGTCCCACTTTCCTATCCAAATAAATAAATTTGGCTATGTCTTATTACCTTTACTTGGTCTATGTATATTAGGAAGAGAATTACACACAAAGTTCAATGCATAGAGAGGGAAGGAAAAAGACTGAAATTATTAGGTTTTCCCTTCTTCCTTCCATCTCTACACTTTGAATATATGCTTTGTGTCTAATTCTACACCTGAGCATATGCTTTCCTTAAATAGTGTATTCCTACCTTTCTCTGATATTTCTATATTTTCTTACCATCCTTCAATTTCAGGTAAGCCAACAACTATCTCAGTTTCCTGTCCATAGCAATGATTTCAATTATTTTGACAATGTCACATACTTACTTGTATATATGCTCAGACCCTCAACAATTTGAATTATTTTCACCCTCAGCCTGACTGGACCAACTGTTGATTTCATTTTAAGTCAACTTCGCTGTCTCCCCTTCCTATCTAATTGTGTTGTATTTATAATTCAGATTATGTGTATGGAAAGGAAAGAGAGTGAGTTTGTGGCTTACCTGAAATTGAAGCTTGGTGTAGCAACTCGGGTCTGAAGGATGTTCATCAAATTTTCAGAGGCTCTGAGTCTCCTTCAGTTGCAGCTGGCTGGTGCATGTAATGATGAAGAAGGAGGCTGAGAGGCTCCGAAATTTGATGAACTTTCTTTGGTTCCGTGTGGTTATATCCGAGCTTCAATTTCAGGTAAGCCATAAACTATCTCTCTTTCCTTTCCATACCAATATCGCAATTATTTTTGACAATGTCATATCCTCGAGGTCAAATTAAATAACACATTAGGATAAGAAAGAGATACAGTTATGCCGCCTCAGTTGGTTCAGTTGGCATAGTTGGAATTTCAAATTTTCAAAGGCCTGAGCCCCCTTCGACAGGAAGGAAGATCTAAACTTCATTCCGGAGTTATATATATAATTGCAATATTGGTATGGAAAGGAAAGATAGATAGGTAGTGGCTTTCCTGAAAGTGAGTGTGGTGTTGCCATAAGGAACACACCCACATATATTAGGAGAATTTATTAAGGAATTGGAACTAATTTAGTAACAAAGTCACATTCGAACTGGGTGAAATATTTTCAGTCTTCCCTTCTTCTCCCTGCTTTAAACATATGCTTTTCTATGTGCGTGATTCTTACGCCTCAGCATATGAATTCACATAAAGTGTAATCCTCCTATTTATTTCTATCCTTCACTATCCACATTCGAATGTGACTTTGCCACCAATTATATATAATGTCATTAATGATAGAATTCACTTTATTTCTTTGCATCTTTTCAACCCATAACAATTTTTTATGTATGTCACATTTTACATAATTTCTTCATGCAAATATTTTATCCTTGTTACAGGCAATTACAGACAAAACCACTGTTCGCTATGTTAAGACTCTTATCACATTACTAAATAATGGTAAAACTTCAATATCTCACGATCAACAAACTAAAGCAGATTCTGCCAATGAAGAAAAATCACAGTTTTCAAGGGGGAAATCAAGAAGGAAAGCAAAAGTACAGCGGAAAGACAACAGCAACTCTTCTGAAACTGATTCAGATATTTCTGACCAAATCGACTTGAGATTGCAGAATTTAAGTTTGAAGAAAAGAAGTAGAAGCAAACAGTCTCCAGCAATGCATAAGAGCTGGGACTGTCCCCTTTTATCTCCAGAGAAAAATACTATGAATTCTGGTCCTAAAACACGATCTAAGAGTCTCGCTGATAACAAATACTTGGAATCCAAAAGAACATTGCAGGTTATTTGATAGCATAATACCTAGTTTAATATGATATAGTTTTTGCAACTTAAGAATTTTTATGATGCTAGATTAATAGAAATCATTTTTCTGTGCACTATAAGCATAAAGCTTATAGAAATATGAAAATTTCATTTTCACCCCTGAAAAGTGCTTTTTATGTGCTTCTTTTCATATAGTATAATCAATTATGACTTAGTTTATCTGCAGTATGTACTATTATTAGAACACACACATAGTAATGAAAAGGACCCTGAAATATTTTCTGATTACCATATTCTAGAAAATGGTAAATATTAATAACCTGTATGTTAATGCTTACATGCATGAATCCTGAGATTTGTTGATCTTGGGTGCCAGGTTATTTTATCAGATAAATAAGCAAACTTTTTTGATTTTGATAATTTATTACTTGAAACATATAAATTACTCTGGTGTGGTTTTGATCTACAAACACATAGCATTGAAATACAATCCTGGTATGATACGCTTTTTACAATCTCCATGACTCATACCGAGAGACCACATGTTTTTGAAATCTAAGCATCTCTGCGACCATGTTTGCGAGAGGCCAAAATGCAGACCGACTTCCAAGACACCAATGACAATTGTGCATCAACCCCAAATGTTTGGGTTCTAGCTGCCAAAGGAAAACTTAACAATATACCAAAATACTTAACAACATACAAAATTATGCATCTATCAACAGATACACCCATTGAAGTGTTACTATACATATATTTGTGCCCGGCTGGCATGTAGTTCAGACGTTTTCTCCTGATGAAGGGGTTCGGGCCCTCAAAAATTTGTAGTATTCACTCACCACTGTCAGACTGTAACAACTATCGATTTCAGGTAAGTCAGCATTACTCTCTCTTTCCTATCAGGTGTTTCTGGGTAACAGCTAGCTGCACAACAGTCAAAACTCCACACCCTGTGGATGACTTCTTTCACCTGAAGGAGGAGGCTAACATCACCAAAAATTTGAAGTACTTCCTCTTGCGCTGGCAAGAGTGAGCTTCAATTTTTCTCATTTTTTTCCATACTAATTATTTGAACTAATATGGGACAATTTAGACTATTTTTATCTTTCTTCAATACTGAGGGAACTTCAACTTAACTAGCATGTTGAATGCAAGCATTGAACTTAGCAACCCCTAAACTGTATTGATCTCTGGCCATGATCATGTGGCATCCTCGATCTCTCCAAGTCCCTGGCGACAGTTCGTTGAGGAGTCCTACACTTGCTTTACAGCCCCTTCGCTAGATGTGAAAAATCGATGTTGTCGACCAATTTTCGATCGATCTTTCCTGAACCAAGAAATGTGATTGGTTCAGGCAATCATGTGTTAATTCAATTTCTGGGATTTTTGGAAAGACGTTTCCCACGGTCCAGGTAACTTTCAAGGGTCAACATCCTACATGCCCAAGTCCAGACCGAAGGGATTATCTATCCAGTATGGCGGCACCTGGTCAAATTCCAACTTGCCAATCTCTCAATCCTTGCTAATATCTAATTATATTAAAATGAAAAAAATATATATCAATAATAAAACTATCACGCTACATGACATTATTTTTGCCTCCCCCTTCCCATGTCAGAGGTTGATTTCATATTTCAACTAGATTGGGAGTGACACTATTAATCTTATTATGAAAACTATTTATTCAACACTAATTTTGGTAATTTCCTCTCTTCCTTTTAATGCCAACCCTCAAGGTGTGCTTGTTCCCAGAGTAATAGCTAATTCTGTTTTAGTCAAACTTTCATTATGTGCTCTTCCTATTAACTGCCTGAGATTCAGTACTTTCTGAATAAACAAAGACATTGAAATATTGATTTACCTGTACATTAATATGGATTCAAGATGGAGAATCATTTCACCTTACTTTTCACAAGTTATTCCTTAAAGTGATATTTCCTATCGAATTAACAATTTGTGATTTTAGAAGTAACGTATGACATAGGATTTATGTATTACTATCTCAAGAAATCATTTACTTACTATGGCATGTTAACATTAACAAAACTATATATTGATTTGTAAGGAAAACAAAGTCAGTTAAAAGATATTCCTTACCCTTCCCTGTAAAGTAAAAATCACAAAGTAGACCTCATAAAAAAAATGTATGTATCGTCTTCATCAGTTATGACTGAATACTGAGGGTTGGTGTTTTGAATGTAACTTTTTATATATATTTTTTGATTCATAAACTTTGTGTTCCAGTTGAAACAAATGATTCAACATGAAGATTCGACTGATAATACAGATTACGATCCTCAAAATTCTGACTTTCCTGGTTTTGTGGTTCCCGAAACACCCTCTGATTCATCCTCAGATATGTAAGTTTGCATTTAGTTCTTAACCTTTTCATGAAGCTGTTAATCCAATGAGAAATAGCATGGTGTATGAGGTTAGCAGTAGAAGAAGGGGGATGGTGGAGATTAGTATTGATTAAGTGGTAACTCCCCTTTGGAGAGATGCTGGAGCACCGCTACTATCATTCTTAAAAACATTCATCATATAATATCATTCAATATAAATAAAAAAAACACATTTGGAATGGGTTAAATAGACACCAGAAATGTCTGTATTGCACACTGTACTTATCATCTCTTAACTTTTACATACAAGTTTGTTTATGTATAATATAACATGAATCAACACTACGAGGATGGTCTGAAAAGTTTCTGACAATTATTTTGCAAAGAAAAATTCCGAGTACTTTTTGGACGGGTTACAGAGATGGGAGCATCGCTGGGAGAAGTGTGTAGAGTTACAAGGAGACTATGTTAAAAAATTCAAAAAAAAAAATTTATATCATTGTTGGGTCGGAAACTTTTCAGACCACCCTCATATAAGATTTCTTGTGTCAATCTTTTCAAAATAGTTTTTATGCTACCTTGTTGCCATAAAAAAAGGTTGTGTTAAAGTAAGCTCCATCCTACACCCGCTAAAATTACAATGCACATCAAACTTTGACATAACTAAACATTTTTTATAATTACACAGCCTGGTAGTTATTGTAAATTAGTAATTGTTAACTAATGTCAATATTATAGCATTTTATTATATGATTATAAAAGCACAGAGAAAGTTGGAGTGATATTTCCTGTGGTAAATGTTTTAATGTCCATACTTTAAGTGTAAATTCAACTCATCGAGTGCTAAATTGAAATATTGTTTCTTACATGTATTTCAAAATATTTGGCTACTTACTATTAGGTTTGAACATTCTTGATGTTTGTTACAATTAGCAGTCAAGCATATGATAAATTAAATGAATATATATTAAATTGTGCATATCTTTATTTATCAAATGCTTACAAAATATTTAAGAAGTTAATAGTAACTTTTATGTTACAGGTCATCTTATTCCAACGATGTTTTTTAAACAGGAAAATTGTATCTCCAATAGATCATCTTATTCCAACAATATTTTTTAAATGGAAAAAATTTATCCCTCAAACTCTTTTCCTGTAAATCTTAATTCTGTGATGTATTATTTTGTACAAAATCAATATAAATATATCCACAACACTAGTATTGTCTTTCCCGTGTGAAATTTCATATAATGGACATGTAATTGTTCTCCAGATTCCAAATGTCCATGATGTATTAAAATACAGTCAATTTAAAATTGTAGGTCTTTCCTTTAATATTTTGGGAAGACATTTGTCTTAATGAGAATATTGTACATTAAGCATTTTTTGTTTAAAATGTTTTTACTATAATCATAATTAAAATTTTGAAGTCAAAGGTCTGTGTGGTATTTTCTGTCTTTATTAAGAGTATTGTTCGGCTTTTCCATGGTCTAAGAAGAAAGTCTGATGTTTTGAACACTAAAACTCTGTTTATCTTCAGGGAAGAGGAATACACACAAATCTTAACAAATTATAGACCTTGAAGGCATAAACTAATAAATTCAGTCTATTTCTGAGAGATGTCTATGGAGGCCTTTGCATCTCATTGAAGATTTGGAGCTAGCTCTAAATTTTGTGGGAGGTATACCATAGGATTTATGCATTTACTATCCTAACAAATCATGATGTATTGTTGTTTAATCTACATAATTATTTGAAACAGTTGAAATGTGTTGTTTCAAAAGTAAATATGTTTTGTGGAAGATGGATAATTATCCTGGAAGATTAATTAATTCTTATGAATTTCTGAGTTATTTTCCAATACATGAATTTTTATTTTCACTGACATTATCATTTTTAGAAGAATGTTATAAGTATTGTATTCTGACATGAGACTTTTTAACTATGTGGAACATAGAACAAATACAACTGAATAGACAATGATTGCTGCAAAAGGAAGGGGTTCTGTTTGTTGTTTAATGAGAACACATTGAAAAAAAAAATCTAATATATTTACAAAATATATAAGTACTATGGTATTCAATTTACAACTTCTTTACATGCTGACTCAATATCTGGATATTTGTACTTGAAACCATAAGACATTGTGCGTTCTGGAAGAACCATCTGTCCTTCTGTCATTATTTTTGCCCGCTCTTCACTAAAAGCAATATTTAACACAAATTCTGGAAGAGGGATGAAAGCTGGCCTCCACATTGCTTTTGCTAATGTATTAGTGAATTTCTTATTTGTTATAACCTGGGGGGAAAAAACTCTAGTTATTAGCAAAGTTATGGTTCATAAAACTTATGGCTTAATATTAAGAATATGGTGAAGAAAAAAATTACTTCTGGTGCCACCCCATTTAATACTCCAGTGACTTGTTTTTCTTCAATAGCAAATAAAAACATATTTGTTATGTCCTCAATATGTATCCAGGGAAGGAACTGTGTTCCACTGCCAATAGGTCCTCCCAAACCAAGATAAAATGGTATGTATAACTGCTTGATCATACCGCCTTGCTTTCCAAGAACAACTCCTGGAAATATTAATAATTTGAAAAAATGATATTACAGGCTATATCAGTGCTACAATTTGGAAAAGATTAATATAACAAACCTGATCGCACGGTAACCACCCGAATCCCAGTTTCAGTGGGTAGTTGAGCAGCTGCTTCCCACTCGTGGCATAGTTTAGATAGGAAATCAAAACTTTTCACTGGAGTCATTTCCTTGTATTCTATTGTATCACTAGGTTTGTAAATTCCTGCAAGGAGCTTATAGAGTAAGCAAACATCATAATGCTATTTTTTGATGTAAACATTTAACTAAAACATACCTACACCCGAAATTGTCACATAAACTGATGGTTTTACTTTGGCTTGGATAATTGCCTCTGCAAGAGATTGTGTAGTATTGACTCTGCTGGACCAAACATTTTGTTTAAAACCTGGTGTCCAACGACGTGTTGGGTTCAAAACATTTTGGCCAGCAACATTTATAACAGCTGTAGTGTCTGCTGGTAAGCCGTTCTTTGCAAGGTCATTCTAAAACCATGAATATTGATGACAATTTCCTTAAATAAAAGTAATTGCAGTCAAACTTATTAAATTGGTAAAATTACACAGACAATTTAAAAGAAGCTGACTTGGGTGTGGATTTTTTTTTAGCTTTGAAAACATTGAATGCTTCCAGTAAGTTTGCATGATTATTTGTTAAATAAACAATCGTCACTGATAACATAATGAAGAATTAACACCTTTAAAATCTTACTTAAAATAATATCTTATTACATGTGTAGATAGGTGGAATAGATAAAGTATGGGTATTGGATAGAGAGGAAAGATATAAAGGTGGGTATATGCTCTTTCTTCACTAACCAATTATTCTATATGACTTCATCATTTGATAATAAATATCCTTAACAATTTAATTATTTCTTAGTGGATATTCTAAATTTCATTCCATCTACTCTATCCATTCCACCTGTAATAAGACTGGCTATATTCACAAAAGTTGTGGACTCACTCAGTTGGTAGAGCATTTGTGTACAGAGCAAATGTACCCAAGTTCAATTCCCAGCCCTGCTGAATATTTTCAGTCTCATTTTTCTTCCCTTACACTCTACACTTTGAACATATGCTTTCCTTTCAGTGATTACTATATATGGGGATATGATTTATTTAGAGTGTATCCAAACTGTCACATATCTCAATCTTTCCTCATTATCTAATGTGATTTTGTCACTTAATAATAAAAATAATATATACAATTTGAACCTCACTATTGTCACAACTATTTTGCCAAATTCTCATTTATGTCAGATGGTTTGGGCCAGATTTTGCTATATGCAATGGTGGATCATAACCATTTTCTCATTAGTTACTGTATTTGGATTGTTATAATTTTCTAAATGAATAGAACCATCAAATCAGCCAATTGATCAACAAATGAAAATAGCAAAAACTTAATAAATGTTGATTTAACAAAATTGTGTATATAATAGTATATATGTTAGATTAGCTGGTCTAGTTTTGACATACTGAAACAAACTTTTCAGAATATTTCACCAAATCATTATTTTTAGATATGTATAATGAATGACAATTGAAATTATATTTACTTTTTTATACATATACCTGACAAAAATAATAATCAATGGTAAAGGGCATAAATGACACAAAATATTTCAAGAAATGAAATATGATACTTTAATTGAAAGCAGCAATGCTATATGACTTGAAACGACCATCAATTATTATAATAGGACTCATAAAGTCTAATATCACACAAATACATCTTTTATATACTTTGAATAAATGACAATTTGACAGTGAAGTCTGAAGTCAAAAAATATCTAATGAAGACAATGGAACCCAGTAATTTCTTCACTAAATATTTTTACAACATTGTCAACAAACTTAGGGCTATCCTGTGCATCCAAACCTGTGAAATAAAAATTTTAAAGAAACAAAACAGAGAGAATGAGATATATACTGACACTATAAAAAATAAAGGTAATGTTTAAATAAAATTCATATTCTACTTGATCCAGGTAGATCACTTTCTTCGGCTGACTGACGAAATTACAGAAAAAAGAATAAGACTACAGATATTAAGGATATGCCACCTTTACAACTGTTCACATATTGCTCAAACGAAAGTCTTAGAATATTAAATGAAGTGGCATAAATAAATTACATTTTACAACATTTAAGTTAGGAGATATACCCAAGAGATTCGTTGAGGGCCTGGCATCCTCGAAACCACAGTGACATTGTATCCTTTGCTACGCAGGAGCGAAACAAGCGAAGATCCAATAAAACCTGTCCCTCCTCCTATGGAAGAAATGTAATAATAATACTGTACTTCCAGACATTAAAACTTGAGCCTGAACATATTGAGAACCCACATTTTTATAAATCATGTATACTATTAAGAGTCTGGATGTAGTTATGCATATTATTCTTACCGATAAGAACATTTCCAGTCATATTACAAATGTTTTGAATGTAATTTAAAAACAAGACGCATTCCCATATGTTTTTGTTTTTCAGACTACCCAAAGATATTTAATCACTGTAATTGTCAACTGCGTTTAGAAGGCAGAGACGGAGTGGTTTCTCGTATAGACAGAACAATATTTCGATAACAAACTACTTTCTTATCATCTTTGAAGGTAATGCGTATGAAAATCAGTCAGCAATTAATTAATGTTTAAAGGATCGTAGTCATTACTTGCGGTAAACGTACGCATTTGTCGCACTCGGATAATTGAAAAACGTGGTTGATTTAGGATGGCAGCATCTTTAGAGAATTTAGAAACACAATTAGAAATGTTCATAGAAAATGTGAGACAAATAAGAATAATTGTCGGCGATTTTCAACCACAGGGCCAGAATGTTTTAAATCAGAAAATGTAAGTAAGGTGCAACATGCAACATAAAATATTGACTATATCATTTAGGTACTTATTTACTATGTAGTTTCTCTTTCATGTTGCCTTAATAGTTATTAAATAATTTATTTCCTTTATTTGTTAATATTTCAGACAAGCTCTAGTACATGGTCTTCAAGAAGTAGACAAGTTAAAATCACAAGTTCAAGATGTGCATGTTCCATTAGAAGTATTTGAGTAAGTATGATTTAATTATTGTAAATTTTACTCTTACTTTTTGAATTGAATTTTGAGGTGTTTATAACTAGTTTTGTTGTAAGTAAATTATTTGTTTATAAATAATCAAAAGTAAATGGTTGCATGTGGTTAATGCTTTGTTGTATCAATAATGATTGTGAATCAAAGAAAAACACACCGAAAATTTTGCATCAGCATCGATACTTCTGAGAACTGTGAAATATTGGTCTGAATTTTGACTTGAACTGCTCTCAATACTAATTTATTTTACTACAATATTAACACAGCTGTGTTAAGTTATCATGTACTGGAATATAGTGTGGTTGTTTAAGATATATTATCTGTTATCTTTTGTAACATTTGATGAAATTATCTCAGTATAATGAAATTTCTTACTACAGAGTGTATTGTTACTTAAAATACCAATAGATAAGACTTGGGTAACTATCTACTTCATAACACTAGCCTTTTATATAGATAATACATTTTATAAAATATCAGATTTTCCATTCATAGTTAAAAGTAATTATGTTGGTGAAAAGAAAGTATGCAGACAAGATGAAATAATGGGTATCAATACTCTGGGCAAGAGAAATTATTTTAGAGTCCGGACAAATAAAGGAGGTACAAAAGACGACCCACATATGAAGGGAGTGATACTGTTTAATAATCTGCCTGAATATGTAAAGAAAGTAGAGAATAAGTTATTTGCAGTAGAATTAAAAAATATCTAGTTAAAAAGCCACTGTACCGTATGGCTTATTTCTAAAAGAAAATATATTCTATCTTTATAATATCTGTAAACATGTTTAAAATTAATTATGTTATATTAAAATATAAGTTCTATTTAATTTAATTATGTTATATTTCAATTAAATGATTGATGATTTCCATTTTGTTCTGTTGCAAATTATGGAAATACGCATTATTATTATTTAATATGCACCTGAAAGAGAGGCCAACTTTTTGTAGATTAAAATTATGTATTAAAATGAAAAAATTATGTCTGATTGAAAATTAATAAAAATATAGTCAAACACAGATAAAAGAAGTGATAATATAAATACCACACAACATTGCTGGATGCTTTCTTCGGGTGCAGAAAAGACGCAAGAGCTTAGTGACACAACTGAATTAGTCAGTTGACAAGAGGCATTTGAGTTTTGTCAACTGACTAGTGCAGTATGTCACTCTAGGTTCTTGTGTTTTTTTTTTGCAGCTGAAGAAAGAAACAAGGCACCCAGCAACGTTGTATGGTATTTATATTATAACTTCTTTCGTCTGTATTTGGCTATCTTTCTTATTATAAAATTATGTATCCTGATATTTTGTTAATTAGTCAATTTTAAAATATTTATAGGCCTTTATTTACCAGTCCACATAAAAAGTCATTTTATTAAACATATTTGTACTATTAAGTCTTAAATTTTAACATTTTTTAGTACTTTTGAACCTTTGACAAGAAGACTTATAGCAGTGAAACTGAACTGACATATGAGTCTAATAAGTTGACTTCTATAACTTGTCAAAGATAATTAATTAGTAGTAACTAAATTCATTTCATAAATTTATGAAATAAGAAACAATTTATGTTTGCCAACCATTAACTTAATTTATAATATAAATAGCCGAGGAAGTCAGTTAAATTAAACATTTATTACACAATCAAGTTTCCTTAAAATTCGGATCTCTTCAGGTATTTTTTGATGATAATTGTTTTCTAAACCTTTAAAATTTACTTAAAAGTATAATGAAGCTGTCATTGCTTCTTGACATAAGTTACGTGTGACAAGTTAATTGTTAAAAGCAATATTGTTCTATGGAAGACATAAAAATTCCTAGCACAACCTCAAGCTATAATGCTTCTTTGGAATTTATGAAAAGTTATTCATGAACTGATCATAAAATTCCTGCTTTTCATGTCATAAACTTGTAGTCTGATTCATATAATTGGAGAAATTAATTTCAAAACTAGAATTTTAATTGTTTTTTACCGGTAGCCATTTATTATGCCATTTTATGTTCATTAAATAGTTAAAACATTGTTGTGTTAATGTTTAATTTACCTTGATGTCAAATTTTTCTAGTCATACCCTAAACATAACATTAACTAAATGTTTCTTTCACAGCTACATTGACCAAGGTCGAAACCCACAGCTTTACACCAAGGATTGCATTGAAAAGGCATTGGCAAAGAATGAACAAGTAAAAGGAAAAATAGACGCCTATCGGAAATTCAAATCTCATCTTCTTATGGAACTTAATAGTGTTTTTCCAACTGAATTAAACAAATACAGAGCTATAAGAGGCGATGATCGGCCCCTTTCCTAGTTTAATTTTATATAAGAGTGAGTTTTTGTTCAGTGTTAAGTGAACTTCCAAAAGTTCAGATACAAATGATCAATTCAGACCATTTTATTGAAGGCTAAGATTGAGCTTGAATGTATATCTACATATTGTGTTCTTCCCATCATTATGAAATATAGCAAAACATCAGAAAATGTAAATTTGCTAGATTTATAAGAAATTGATATATTATATAATGCCCACAATTAAGTTTTTATAATATGATTTGTGTATTTTGTCTCAAACTCAAATATTCAAAAATTCAATTTTAGAAACATAAGTGCCATGCTTTAAAATGAGAAAAATTTCATGTTAGACTATTTCATCACGTAGATTAATTATTAAAGTGATAATTTAAAAATAGGATGAAATATTGTTTTGAAGTATTTCATATCTTTCTACAAATACAAATTTCATTAATGACACAATTTATGTTTTTCCAACTTTCAGGTTGAAAAAATAAATTATACTTTTTCGTGATGAAATCCATGCTTATTTGGGTATGACAATGAATAAAATTGAAGTTCTATTTTCATTTATTAAATATAAGACTATTTTAACATTTGTATGTACCTGTGTTGAACTGAAACAAGAAATATTTATTATGGGCAAAGATTTTTTCACTATTACATACCCAAACACACTACTAAACTCATTTTCATTACTTTCAATTGTCAAAAATAAAATTAAAGGAAGATTTTTTGATAAATAAACAAAAGCAGCTAATTTGTCAGAAAGAGAGTATTAATTAATCAAACCAAAAAATTATTACAATATGATGATTTGTTCAAAAGTCCAAAAATTTTGGGCAAAACGTATTGTAATGATTTTTTGTTTTGATTAATTCCCATTTTTCCTTTGTTTATTAAATGATAATTGTCAGATTATACTAAATTTTAACATTTTCCTGGGTCTTCTTCATTGAATATTCTCATGGTTTTACCTTAGTCATTCATTTGCAGCAGAACTCACGCTATATGTACCTACCTACATATTTTGGTGTATGAACTATGATAAAAAAATTTAATATGTTTACGAAAATTTGTAGGTGACCAAAATAATAATGTCCTGAGAAACTAAAGAATTCAAAAATACAAATAGAAGAAACACATTGTGGTTTTTAGTCTTTTTAATTTGCACACATTTAACCAGTCACTTGTAGATTCTGCTCAATATATCTATTTTATTAAAGAGCCCAAATTATTTAATTTTTATAGTGTGTGCTATATGTCTGTTTTAATTACAATTAATAATTGGGAAAATACAGCAATTGGTTTTATTTTGTTGCAAGAGCTGCTGCCACTTTATTGAAATTTATTCATTTCATGAATAAATTAAGTTAAATAAAAATAAAAATTCCATACAAAATTATACAATTGTTAAGATAATATGTTATAAGGAAATGGTACGTAGTTTTGCAGAGAGAAAGTAGTACACTACTTTTCAGCAAATTCTCTGCAATGGAAGATGGCAGCAGAGATGTTGATCACTGAAATGCACTCACTCGGCTAGTCTCCTGGTGACATTCCAGCAATGTCATCACTGAGAAAGTCTTGATTTATAGAGTCCACCAAATTCATTTTGGGACTCTATGTAGAGTAATAGACAATCAAACTTATTCTAAACATTTAGCCTGAATGACCAATGTTATTTCTGCCTCAAAATTCTTTTGCAATATCAACTGTTTGTGATACTCCATTTGGTCATATTGTGTGCTATCTCCTATGGAAATATAAAATACATTAATTTTTTTAATGCTTCTCTTGCTGTCTTGTTCCATTTGCCTACTGAAATATACAATACAATATATTTTTTGTATGCTTTACTTGGTGTCTTATCCTGGGAACTGTAAAATTTGTTTCCTTAACATGACAGTTATTTTTATTTGACTCTCCTGACCACCTTTTTCTCTAGAAATTGCTGTTCAGAATTTACTCTCTTATTTTATATAATTTTCAGCATTCGACAACAGCAGTAAGGATTTGGTCGTACTTGTCAGTTCTTTCAAACTATTTGCAGAAAATAGTCCCTTCTATGTACACATTCACCATTTAATAAACTGCCAATCACTTTTCTCCTGAAATTTCTGCAGTGAGTGACTTCATTCAATTAGACCTCGAGGACATATTTTGTTCTCTCTTCATTGCCAATCAGTTAATAGAAACTTAGGATCCTGAAAGTTATAGTTAGAAAATTCTTTTTTCCAAGTCTTCTTATATCATCCTGAGTGCTTATTTTAATTTAGTTCCAATCTTTTTTTTAGAAACTTTTAATAGAAAATTGTGTTAAATATAATCTTTTTTCAGTTTCTGTATCCCAAAATGGGAGTAAACATTAAATGTCTTCCTATTAAGTTCTAATGTCAATTGATTCACATATTATAGAATTTCTTCCAATCAAGCTTTGATCTTTTATTCACGTCTGATTTAACCCTATAATGCAAGATTTTTAATATTTTTTATATCTAAATTTTTAAACATGTATTTTAGTGAATAAACTAAGGTAATTATAACAAAAAAATATTGTTATATTTTTATATTCTTATAAGAACATTTTTATTATATATGCAACATCAGTCACATATAGGTTCTAAATATGAATGGTCATTAATCAATAACTTCAAGTTTTTAAGCTTTTTTGTAGTTGTAAATAAAATTTGGCTACATTAAAATTACATTGGCCAATGATCTAGCTTTTGAGTTTAGTCAGTTGTGTCTCTCTGCTCTTACATATTTTCTGCACCTGAAGAAAAGAACAAGGCTTCCAGAAACGTTAATTTTATTTTAATTAATTTATATTATTACTTCTTTAGTCTGTATTTGACTATCTTTCTTATTTTTAAGAATTAAATATAATTTAAAGTACAAGAAATCAAAATTTCCTTTCTTAAAAGTTAGTATAAATAAGTCTCAGTGAAACTAACAATTTTTTTTATCAACAATACAAATTAATAAAATAATAACTCTACTTATACATGAAACAACTGAAAACAATTTGTATCTTTAATGAGACATACATTTAATTTACATTTATATTGCACTTCACAAAAGAGTAACCATTGGAACCAACAAGTTTGCAACAATTTTTTTTGGAGTCTCATTCTGGCCAGTGTTCTACTCCATCTTTCTTAAAATCTCTAGTGGAAGAAGATTTTTTTTTGTCTCAGCACCTCCTCAATCCAAATGAAGAATGTCATTCAGAAATTAATTTTATTTAATCTACTATCAGTTGCTGCATGCCTTTCATCAATGAATATGAGGTACATATTTTCTACATTGAAATTTCTTCTTGTGTGATAGTTTCTCTCCACTTTCAAAAGAGACTGTGTCTATTGTAATGGGTGGTTCCTCTGTTATTTCAAAAGAATACAAAAGGGCATCTGTTATTTCCAAGAGAATATCCTCTGGCAGCAAAGTGGGATCTTCGGTTCCACTTTCTGAAGAAATTATTTCCTCGCTGCTTTAAGTGCCTTGTTTCATATCTACATCACAATTTAGCTCTCTTAGAAACCAACAGATGTCACTGGGGTGATACTAAAAGTTATGTTGCACTATGTACTATCTCTATTAGTAGTTGTATCTTGGCTGATATCTTATGTTAATAATATATTACTATGATCTAGGAATTTTATTCAACATTTCATCTGTTTACATTTACTTGTATCCAATCTCTGCAGTAGAGTGTACAACATGTAATGTAAGTGCTCTTCAATTTTCATTCTATATTATTCCTCCTGGGTTAAGTTTTCCAAATTGCTTTTAGATATTCCTGTGGGAAAATGAGGCAAGTTTATATCACTACACTACTGGTATCTTAACAAAGTTTTGCTATTGCATATGGCTGGTTGTATGGTGATAAATGTTTCCAATTAATATTCTTGTTGTTACATGGCAAGAGCTTGAATGTTCATTCAGAAAATAATGTTGAAAATTTAGGAAATTTCTTGCTCGGGGATATTTAAACGTAGCCAAACCATGAAGTACTGAGGATGTTAAGATCTATACTTAATTTAAATTGACAACTAGCGTAGCATAGCTTGGAGACCACCAGCTGAGACAACTCTCCTACAGTTATATCCTCGATTTTATAAGCTATTTTTTGAAACATTGGGTAAATTAGTCAGTATTAGGAATTCTCAACATTTTCTTGAACAATTTGAAGAAATCTGGGAGCTACTTGTCAAAATGTACACTATATTTCACTTCCTCTTCTGTTAGTTATATGGGAACAAGATTAGATAAAAATTCCTATCAATACTGTTGACACACAGAAACCAAAACAGTATTATTTACTGATAAGTGGGCACTTGAATTGATAATTTCCAATGCCTGAGAAAATAATTGTTACAGCAGCTTCAAATTCGCCAATGAAAAGATAAGTTGTTACAAATATCTACAAATTTTTATTTTAAGAGTTTATTAAGAATAATAAAACTTATTGGTTACATTTTATTTCCAGATAAATAAGAAGAATGTATTTTCATTTAAATGAATAGTAGTTTGAAGTGTACTTCATTACAATGTGTTAATATTTAGTACAGTTTCAAAGAATTCATTCTCTACATTAAATTGCGCAAAGTCGCTGAGCTCAATTTCACAATCATTGTGTCGGCTTTGTATTTGAAGGAGAATTAATTATCTGGTTTACACGGTAATTATTATGCATTCATTTCTGTTGCTGCTTCACGTAGTGAGATTTGTTTGCTAACATCGTTGTATCCTACCCTTCGATTATACTTAATATTTTTAATTGGCATGAAATAGATTTTTATGAAGTTAAGTAAAGGGGATATATTTCGCTGAGAGTGATTTTGGTAATTAATTAAATACTGATACATTATGTGACATATGTGGTATATTATGACTGCTGATATCGTCTGCTAATGTAACAATTTATATGTTTAATATATGTTTCACGGTTACGCACCAGGTTCAGATTTCTCGACGTTGTCGTTCTCCACTGCTGTCTGCAGCCTGTGTGACTGTGGCGTCCAGGACACATGTGTTTCCATGTCGCGTGGTAAATATCAGGCGATACTCAGCGGCCAATCAGGTCGCAGCATGTCCGCCAGTATATATGGTATACCTCGCACAAGTCACGCAGCGTCACACAGGCTGAAGACAGCCGTGGAGAACGTAACCATTCAGAACCTGGTGCGTAACCCTGAAAAATTAGTTAATAATTTACACGGGGAAAGCTGTCTTTCTTATTAAAATGATTTCCGTCTGTGCGTTATTTAGGAAGTTATTTCATTTAAGATGAGAACAAGAAATGCACGTGGATATTGGGAACTGCATTAGACACTAGCAACGGTTTCTTATTCATATTATAGAAAGTCATTTAATTGTGTTTATGGGACTTTATATGAAAACTTATGGAACGAATAAAAAAATGATTGACTATAATTTTACATTTGTAATTATTGTAAGTACAGTAACTATTGATTTATAAAAAATAATTACGGAATACGAAGAAGATGAATATGGGAACGCCAACATCATTACACTTAAAAAAAATTGATTTGCAGAAAAATAAATAAAATTAAACAAATAGTTTTTAATTTAAATAAAAATTAATTATTTAATTTCGAAAATTACTAAATTAAGTACCACATTATTAATTTAATTTAGTGAATTTTCAAACAATGCAACCTGGTCGATAACACATTTAGGGATAGGGGGGGGGGGGAGGGTCAAGTTGCGTTACATAAAAATAACGAAACAAATCGGGGGGTTAAGGATAAATGACATCTCGGACAACGCCGGGCACTCAGCTAGTTAATAAATAAGATCAAGACTGTTAATTTTGTTCGAAGTATTTCGGTTATCTAACCGGGTGGCGTTGTAAAAACGCGTTTCATCGACGAAACGACGTGTATTTACAACGCCACCCGATTGAAAACCAGAGAATACTTCCAGCAGTAAATTACTCAGGAAAGCATGCTAAATTAACGCTGCTAATTATATTTGGAAAGATTAACTGAAGAAATTCACCTGAAAGTAATATGGGAACGTTTGTGGAAGATATAAATAAATCTTGAACAAATTTGCAAGCGGATACTCGATATTTTTACATTCCAGAGAGCTCTGATCGGGTCAGTTAAATATAATATTTGAACGGTATTGAACACAACAGTGGCTATACCCCGACTGGCTTCAAATGATAAAAAATCTGAAAAGTTTCCGATTTCAATATGAAGGTGGCTGCACTCCAAAAAAAAAGTGCAGTTATTGTTGGAGTGAGTCGATGTCAGTGTTTTTGAGAACATTACATATTTGTTATTGATCGGCAATACGCCTACGCAAATCATAGACGGATTAGGCGCTGTGTACGGGGGACTCTGCACCATTGGGCAGCTGATCGTACCAGCGTCAACCATTGACGATAACATTGCTCAAGTTCACCAAATTGTGTTAGACAGCCGTCGAATTAAAGTGAGAGAAATAGCAGAGGCTATGAATATGTCCAAAGAACGTGTTTGTTACATTACGAGATTTAGGCATGAGAAAACTATCCTCGAGTTGGCTACCGCGATTTCAAAAAGGTGTTCGAACGAACATTTCCAACACACTGTTGGCGCTGTTTAGGAGCAACAAATCGCTTATTAATGACTGTAGATGAAACTTGGATACAGCATTGTACCCCAGAAACAAAAATACAGTCAAAACAAGTGGACTGCGAAGTGGGAATCGGCTCCAAAAAAAAAAGGCAAAAACAGTTATACTATATGCATTATTACTTGTCAAGCTAAGGCAGGAAATGCTGGAAGACGGGCACATTAGCACAAATAAAAATGTTTCACGAAGACGAAGACAACAGAGCCATGGCGAAAATTCATGAATTACGGCTTGAACACACTCCTTACCCACCAGCGACTTTTTTTTTGTTCCCTAAACTAAAAGTTGCGCATAGGGGACAAATAAGGAGGCCATCGTAAAAAAATTATTGCACAGAAATACGCCGAGTACTTATTGGACGGGTTAAAGAGATGGGAACATCGATGGGGGTGAGAATTGCGTAGACCTAAAGGAGACTATGTAGAAAAATAGTATAAATAAATTTGAAGAAACAATGTCTTCTACCTTTGTTAGGTCCGAAAACGTTCAAACCACTCTCATAGATAAGAGCAAACAGTTTGCTTGGTCAGCCACGTTATTCTTTGGCGCAAAGGATATTGCTGGCTACGCCATGGAAAGGAAACAAATGTGAGTGTTTTTTTTTTGGCAAATAATAAATTAAGCATGAGGTCCGTAGTGTTTTTATTTTTCGTGCGAAAAATATGCACACAACATAAATAATTATCAAATATCCCTTTAAGTGTATATAAATATAAACTTATTATTCAGCAGGCAATAAAAGTTAGTAGAGATTTTCAAACCAAAAACATTGGAGCCGTTTGTAATCAGCAAAAAAAAAAAAAGATTAGTAATTAAGAATTGCCCTCTTACTCTCCCGATGAAGCGGAGTTCCAACCATCGGATTACAGGGTATGTTATCTACCACTGTAACCAGTGGGGTTTACAGGTCTAAGTGACGAAAGGATTAATGCGTCCTGTGAAGAATAAAAGCTGATGAATATCACAATACATGGATTAAGAAGACCAGGACACCATCGTACTGTCAATAAGTAGACACGTCCAACCAACGAAAGAAACGACACTGAACGTTCTTCTTGAGTTGCTCCATCCAACTCTTAGAACGGAGGATAACTTTTATATGTATTGTAATGAATTATTTTTGTGGGCTTGGTTTTTACGGTAAATCAAAATAAATATTTGACCAATAAATAAATTTTATATAAGTTTATTAAAGTTAAATATGAAAACTCTTATCTCAGGCACCTGTGGTTTTTCCATAGAAGAGATCTGCTGCCCGTACCAACTGCGTACTGCTATTCTGTGTTGTGTTGCCTGCTGTAGCTCTCGTACCGACGTACTGGCGTCGACTCAGGGGTTGACCACTGGCTAAGGCGTCGGCCTCCGGGATTGAATGCTGGCAAGCCGTCGTACTAAATTGTGTGGTGCTATTCTGTGAACTCTTCACTAACAAATTGTGGCCCCTTTCTCACGACGATTCTGCCTCGGACTATGTCAGACAACAACTTTACGGAGCCTCTCTTAATCACATCCACCAGCTTCGGTAAACGCAGAACAACTGTCCAGTTTCAAAAGCTTATCTCCGTCCCCTCCATTATATCCTCCCATTCTTTTACTTTTTTCATTGTTAGAAAACTTCGTCGAAATGCCAGTTGACTGATTCTTCCATTGTCACAAGATTTATAGCACGCAGCTGCAGTTCCGAAGTCAACAATGGCTAACTATTCTGTCATGTTGAGGCCAACAATCGAGACAGGACACGAAATTACTTGGATGGATATATTTATCTCCTCCACCCCCACGCACGTGCACGGTTTCGAATTCTCAAGACCACAGCAAACAACACTTCCGAGACAAAGAAAAACTTAAACCTAAATACACGCGTTACAGTATTACACACCAATAAAATCTTTGAATGGGGATAATTTTAAATTCCACTATATTCAATATTGCTTCCGTTAGTCCATGGGACCTACGCAATTCAATTTCTTTGTTAGCACCGGAGCCAGGTTAGATGCAGGGATGAACCTTTATGACATCTCAGAGGAATTTGTTTACAATATTATGCCACGGCCACACTCCAAAAGGAACCGTAGTTTCTCGGAAAATGACGTTTGAATGAGGAAGTAGCGTGTCTTGGGTCCAGGCGACCTACTGTGACCACTCACGTCAGTATTTTTCTCGTCATTGCCGTAGTAGTAGGGAGTAATAATATAAATCCTTTTCGTAAAAATTATAGACGGTTATTAATTCTTGGTATCAAATATTTCTCTTTTGGTACTTATATTTTTATTGGCATAAGTGGATATTATATTTGTGATTTTTTTTTCTGTTTGTCAAAAATGAGTAAAAATATATACAACTTGAATAATCGTCAAGAAGTAGATGAAATTTGTCGTCTTCGTTTAGAAGACGATAATTACGTCACAAATGTTGTACCAGACGACGATATTGAAGAATATCAACAGGTGAATCAGAAAGTGAAGATATTTTAGGAACTAGGTCTGATACGGATCACGAAAAAGAGGCATGTGAGGGCTATTCTCTCGCAGGCAATACCTGCGGGGGATGTTCTCTCGCAGGCAGAACCTTTTTGGAGAGATACGAAGGGGCTTCCTTTGGGTATGCCTTTTCCTCTCCGTTTTTGAACTAAGGTTCCCACAAGCCGAGGCACCTCGGCCTGTTTTGAGAGGTGTATGTTCCGGGGTCGCAGACCTTGGGCATACGGTAAGAGTTGTCCGCTATTCCCATTGGAATAGTCGGCCAGCAGCCTCCTAAACTGGTCGAGGCACGGAGAAGGGAATGCTGCGTCCCCACAGCAAGCTCCTATCCCGCTATAGGAAGGGCATGGGAGAAGAACCCAATGCTCGACCTACCTGATGTAGGTTTTTCTAGGGTTTTCCCTGCATTTCTTTAGGCGAATGCCGGCTAGGATCCTTAAAATATAGCCCGGGGACCCTAGTAACCCTTGGCTACTTTCCTCTACCCTTCCGCATCCCCCCTTTCAAATCCCTTCCTATGCTATTAAAGGGGAGTTGCCCAACGTGGACTACCCTCATGTAGCCTGTTACCCTAAAAAAAAGTCAAAAGGAATAACTTCCCTCGTTAGTTAGAGAAACACAGGGAGAAGACAGAAGAAATACCAACTTCCCTCGTTGGGTTAGAGAAACTTGGTGCAAGGTGAGGGAATAGTCTGCCATACCAAATATTTACTCGTGCTTTATGCAATAAAATCTCATCATGACCGGGACTATATCTATATTTGTTGAGAATGCATGCTATGAAGCCCGTGTCTTGTGACCTGTGCTTGTAATCGATAGGTCCAATTATCTTGGTGGTCAAGACATTTGGTTTGTCTAATGCCTTCGCTCAGACAATGACTAATGAATGGTATTTTCTTTATAATTTTATTTCAATATGTCTGCATACTCCGTGTTCGTAGGTTTTTCGTCCTTGTTCACCAAGTGTACTATCAGTATGTTATAATTTAATGTGAAAAAAAAGGGCTCTTATGCAATGTTCGAGCCCTCTAGGTTCCATATTTAAAAACGAAGCCGTTAATGACCAGCCAAAGCCGATAAGCCCCTCTCGAACCAGTTGGCATGTGGTCGTGGTTGTAGTTGCAGTGCATTTATTAACATGGAAAAGGTAAGATTATAACCGAAAATTAGGGAAATGATCGAGAGAAACGGATGGTTGGGTGGAAATAACTGATCAAGGTTCGGCGTGTTAAAGGTGCAATTCTCGAGTAGTTGTTCTTATCACTGTTTCCGGGCTTAAGATAACAGGTTATATGGGGAAATAAACGTGCTACTTAAAAATCTGTTAATATGGAGTTCTGTTTAATTACAGTTATGGTCTGTTTTTCTGTGTGTTCCACAAGTTGCGACACTCTCGTTAAGGTCACTTAGGTTGGTATGTCGTGAAATTTTCTGGTACCGATTGACAACGTTTAGTCCAGTATTTCCCAACCTTTTTTTTACCACTCCACTAAGTCTTTCTAGTATGTAACATATACATATTCTTTATATTAAAATATTAAATTATTTCCGAAAGAAGCCTTATTTCAACTTCCGTATAACTGTTATTCTAATTCTGTGCATAAACTTAGTAATAATTTATTTTAATCTGAGTTCGCTAAACTTATCGCCCATTCGGGTTTTTGTATGAAAGCAAGGTCTCATTTTATTTAACCCGCGAAGTTGACGCTAGACTACAGTAAACAAGCACTTAGCGCATTACAGTACTTACTACTCCTTCACTAGACATAGTAAACAATCCTGTCAGAGTAGTTTATATTATTCCAATAGTGTGGCTCTATGGAAAGCTCCAAACTTACCAAATGCTTATTTCAAATTTAGATACTAACAATTTTTCCTTTTGTATAAGTTAAATCAAAGAAGATAGAGAGGTTTTTAATTATTTTTTTAGGGTAACAGGCTACATGAGGGTGATCCACATTGGGCAACTCCCCTTTAATAGCATAGGAAGGGATTTGAAAGGGGGGATGCGGAAGGGTAGAGGAAGGTAGCCAAGGGTTAACTAGGGCCCCCGGGCTATGGTTTAAGGATCATACACGACATTCGCCTAAAGAATTCAGGGAAAACCCTAGAAAAACCTGCGTCAGGTAGGTCGTGCATTGGGTACTTGTCCCACGCCCTTCCGATAGCGAGAGAGGAGTTTGCTGTGGGGACGCAGCATTCCCTTCTCCGTGCCTCAACCAGTTTAGGAGGCAGCTGGTCGACTATTCCAATGGAAATAGCGGACAACTCTTACCGTATGCCCAAGGTCTGCGAACCCGGAACATACACCTCTCAGAACAGGCCGAGGTGCCTTGGCTTGTGGGAACCTTAGTTCAAAACGGAGAGGCTCAAAAACGGAGAGGAGAGGTTTTTAAATTTTAGACGAACTCATTTTAGAATTTCACATCAAGGAAGCCTGCGAGAGAATTCGCTATCAGGTGAACCTTTCCAGAGAGCTCTGGAGGAGGCTACCTTTGGGGATGCCTTCACATCTCTCTGGTTTTTTGAACTAGGCACCACGGCCTGTTTTGAGAGGTGTATGTTCCGCGGTCGCAGTCTTTGGGCATACGGTAAGAGTTGTCCGCTATTCCTTTTGAAGTATTCGGCCAGCTTCCTCCTAAACTGGTCAAGGCACGGCTAGGGGAAAGCTGCGACCCCACCTCAAACCCCTCTCCCGCCACCAGAAAGGCGTGGGACAAGTACCAACTGCCCGACCTACCTGATGCAGGTTTTTCTAGAGTTTTCCTTGCATAAGTTTTAGGCGAATTGCCGGGTAGGATCCATAAACCATAGCCCGGGGGCCCTTGGCTACGCTTCTCTACCTTTCCGCATCCCCCCTTCACTCCTTTTCCTATGCTATAAGAGGGGAGTTGCCACTATATGGATTACCCTAAACATAGCTGCCTACACATTCAAAAAAAGAAAAAAAATTAGAATTAGAGAGCTGGAGAGGGTTACTTTTGGGGACGCCTTTTCCTCTCTCCATTTTTGAACTAAGGTTCCCACAAGCCGAGGCACGTAAGCCTGTTTTGAGACGTGTATGTTCTAGGGCCGCAAACCCATTTCTCGTGGAACAAGTACCCAATGATGCAGGTTTTCTAGGGTTTGTCCTGCCACACTTTTATGCGAATGCTGGGTAGGATCCGTAAACTATAGCCCGGGGCCCCTGGTTAACCTTTGACTACCTTCCTCTACTCTTCTGCATCTCTTTTTTCAAATACCTTCCTATGCTATTAAAGGGGAGTTGCCACCCTGTGGATTACCCTCGTGTAGCCTGTTTCTCTAAAAAAAATTCGAATTGGGCATGGGCCCCACGTTGGGAACCAATGGCTTAATCTGTACGAATGGGATGACCCAGTCTATTGAACCCACAAGAGTCTCGTTGTGTACCAAAGTGCATTAATGTTTGTAGGAAGGCATAATTTCATGAAATTTTGAATGATCTGAACTCTTTTCAGGCTTGGAATGTGGTCGTACATGCTGTTCATATTGCCATATGTTTTGCCGTCCATGGGCGTGTTTTTATCCACTCTAAAATATTAAACGTTTCTCGTAGCAGTAAGAAATTCAATTGAAGGTGACAGTAATGTTAGGCTTTTTTGTTTGTCACCCTTTCGCTGGTTATCATTGGGTCTTTTTTAATACTAACGTAGAGAAATATTCTCGAGTTGATGTTTCGAACCAAATTTCCTGTGGTCGAGTTTTTTAATTTTATCGTTTAACCGGAAAGATAAGAAAGAAATTCTTGGTACTCAAACGCTTCAGTTCGAACAAAGCCACAGCAACGCAGCTCATCAGATCGACAATCATAAATGACCGCGTCGTCACAAGGGAATAACAAGTACGTGCGATCGGGACGGGTAGTTGTCCACAGGCGTGTACATTTATTCACGTCACTTTCATTAAGGAATCCGTGAAACGATAACTATGCCGAAATAAATATAGTAGAACGCAAAATTACGTTAGATCCTTGGAATGGGCGTGACCTTTCGTAGTGGAAGGTGCACGGCGTGGTCAAATATTGTCCCTGTTAAGCAAATGGACTTGTCATAATGGCCCAACTCAAAGTTACAGGCAAGTTATGCTGCTTGATTTTCAATAAATAATTCAATAAGTAATGTAATTTTCTAAACATTAAATTGTCTTAGGAAAATAACCGATGTATGTTTAAGACTTTTTTACTCACTTATTTCTCTTACAATTATTTTGATCGTTATTCTTTACTCCGTTCTTATTTAGAAAAATACCGCGAATCGGTGATGTGAAAATATATTCTTTCGGGTAGGGATTTTGAATATAAAATTAAATCATATTTTCGTCGTTAATAATAAAAAAAATGAGTGACATTAAAATGTTTCCTTTGTACTTCTTCCAGTATGATTAGAGAAAATATTTAGTTTTGGAGATTTTCAAACGTACAGCCAGCAAACACAATCCTATTACTATTTTTAACCGCAGTTATGATTTTAAAAAGGCCTCAATATCGGAATAGGAATATCAGTACTGTACCAGGAGAGATACGAAAGGGGCTACGTTTGGGGATGCCTTTTCCTCTCCGTTTTTGAACTAAGGTTCCCACAAGCCGAGGCACCTCGGCCTGTTCTGAGAGGTGTATGTTCCGGGGTCACAGACCTTGGGCATACGGTAAGGGTTGTCTGCTATTCCCATTGGAATAGTCGGCCAGCTGCCTCCTAAACTGGTCGAGACACGGAGAAGGGAATGCTGCGTCCCCACAGCAAACTCTTCTCTCGCTATCGGAAGGGCGTGGGACAAGTACCCAATGCCCGACCTACCTGATGCAGGTTTTCCTAGGGTTTTCCCTGCATTTCTTTAGGCGAATGCCGGGTAGGATCCTTAAACTATAGCCCGGGGGCCCTAGTTAACCCTTGGCTACCTTCTTCTACCCTACATAGCCTACATAGCCCCCCCCCAAAAAAAGTAGTGTAACAATTTCAGAAATGTTTTTTTTTATTAAAAACCATACCAACACTGTTAACATAAAGCTTGACAACGAAAATCGTGACAAATTGTTTGATCTCTTATTGTAAGTGCTTTGGTACTTCTGTTTTTAGCCTTGGTTTATAGATACTTGTCATATTGTGTTTAAATGTTGTTAGAGAGAGAGAGAAAGTAGTCTCTTTATATTTATTTGTTTCCCAAATTAAAGTTGGTATGAAAATTAAGGTTTCAATTAATCATTAATCATTAATTTAAATCAGACGTTGAATATACATGTTTTATTAGCGCAATAACTCATTTTTCCTCTATCTCTCTCTTTCTCCATTTCTATCTTTCACTACGTCTCTATAAGATAAAGATCGCGATTGAATGTATCCATAGAACAACTCAAATAACGAATACCATATTTGAACTGTCCAGGGCGTCTCAAATTACGATTTTCAATATATTTCTGTGATACATAAACATCTTCACTAATAACCAGAAAATTTACGAATACTGTGACATAGCAAGCATGAATTTTTGACGCACGAGACTTTTTATGTAAAACAAAACCACCTACGTTTGCTATTCATTGACTAATTTCACATATTTTATTGAATTGTGAAAATAACGTCACTATCGACTTAAGTCGGCGGCATGTACGATGACGGCCCAGTTTAGTATTTTTATTGCAGGCGCTAACTCCTCACCGTGCGGAGCCAATCAGCATACAGTAATCTCCTAGAGCTTGACCTTGTTGGATCACCGTCGTGCGTGTTTATTCCGCGCGCATTGTTGCAACGTTTTATTTCCCCCATCCCTCTGCGCCACCAGCCTTATTCCTGATTCCTGTTTTCAATTTATGCTGTTTCCAGCTACCTAAGTCGTGAATACGTGAATTTAATAAAATTTAATAATACATAGAAGACAATTTTACGCGCTCTATAATATACGTGTTCATTGCGAATAAATATGGCTAATAAACAAATAATATTTGTTCCAATTTAAATCGATGAGAAGATTTTAGAAGCTGACATGTCACGTTATTTGTTTGCTAGAGAAAGAATAATAAAGCAACAACAAAACTTAAATATTGGAAGCAACGAAGTACGGGACGCATTTTAGAAAGTCACGCTGGTAGCACTAGCTATTTATTTTATAACGTTGCTAGATATATATATATATATATATATATATATATTATAGGAGTGTTATTTTCCAATACCAGATGTAAAATGGTTTAAATTTGTTTGTTGTATTTTACTTTCAATTTTTAAATTATTATTTGTTTTTCTATTCATTTAATTAAAAGAAACAATTTATCCTTTCAGGTAGACGAAAACTTCGGTCCACATTCAGACATTGCAGGAAGCGTAAGTATCTGTATATCAACAAATAATATTTTTGCCTAAAATTATTAAGAATAATAAAAGCTATTGGATGTAACTTTACAACTGAATAATTAGTAAATTTTATGCAAACAAACGCAAATAATTTTTAAATAAATAAACATCAGCCAATTTTAAGTCAGAAAAAATAATTTATTAATGTAAAATTAAACAACGTTTCGTCACTTATTTGGCGACCTCATCAGGTTCAAGTTTAATTTGTTCTTTAATTTTACATTAATAAATTATTTTTTCTGACTTAAAATTGGCTGATGTTTATATATTTATTATTTTCCTCAATAGTCAGACATTTTATATATATCATTATTAAATGGAAAGGAATGTTATTTTATTCATATAGTGGAAAATCAGCTTGTCATGTCTTTGCTGATAATCCGGCCTTGGTTTTCACGCAGAGCACGGTACGATTTGATCAGTTGTTGGTGGGCACTGACAGTTTTACCATGTTTCAGCAGTTCATAGTTGACGGTAACCTGCTGATCCCACCAAACGCACAGCATCGTCTTCCGTCCGAAGCGATTTGGACTTGCGGAAGATGTTAATGGTTGGCCGGGATCAGCCCATGATTTTTTTGCGTTTAGGATTCTCAAAATATATCCAGTTTTCATCGCAAGTCACAATTAGATACAGGAATAACCATATTTGTTGTCGGGCGAGCAATATTTCACATGTGTTCCGGCGTCGTTCCATCTGCTCATCGTTCAATTCAAGCGGCACCGATTTTGTGATCATTTGAACCTTTCCCATGGCACACAAGGCTGGTCGATTAATACCGAATTTCTCAGAAAGCATTTTTTTGCGATTGGGTATCGTCCTCGTCCAAAAGATCCTTCAATTGATGGTCCTCAACCTTCCTAGACCGATTTTCACGATTCTTGTCGCTCAGGTTCTAAATTGTCGTCTTTCAACCAGCGAAACCAATCTCTGGATGTTGTTCCCGATAATGCACTCTCGCCTTCAGTCTCCTCAAGCTTTTGATGCGATTCGGCAGCCTATTTATTTAAATTGAAGCAGAAAAGTTTCCCGCATATGCTCGGTTTTTTGGTTATCAATGGCAAAATGTATGTTGTTGTAGTAAATTACTAGTGATGTGAACTGGCTTTTGTTGGCAGATGACAAACTCATAAAAAATGAATATCGTGTCCAGAATAGCTTAACATGATCACTAACGCTATCTATGAGCAAACAGCGGATTTAAGCTTATACGTACACGTGGTATGTAAATGCCTATATTTAAGGTCACATCAATAGCGACCGAACCGTTCAGGGGTGACATTGGTTAGATGTGAATGATTGAGAGATTACAAAATTGATCATATATCATCACAACAATGGATTGTTGTCAAGATATTGATAATTTTTTCTTGATAGTCCTGTTTGGATTGTCGTCTCCGAGGATCCGGCGTTTGTCTTAGTGAAATTTCAGGCAGGAGTTGATCAGGTGGTCTAGAGTGATGACGTTGTTGGAGAGATCGCAGATGGTACGGAGGCTGTTCGTAAATAAGTGCGAGTGCGACAATCTGGAGTGACACGTTCCCACTCTTGAGCTTTGTGGGCTGAGCTACATATTAGCTGTAAATGTTCTATTCGAACCAGTAAGCATCTTAAATATTTTTTCTGGACTTCACCCAAGTGTTTGTTGCTATTATTACAATTATCGAGACCTTTTTGTTTTCCGCGTATCACTATTTCTGATTTTAGATTATTTTGAGAACACAGTAAAATCTGATATTGTAGCTTCGTTAGTTTATCTGAACGAATTTTCGTGTCAACTCTGAGGTCAAATTTTCTCGTCGAATTCATGACTTGGATTCGGTCCAACGCATTCTTCTTTTTTTTAAAAATTTATTTATTACAAAACTTTTATCTTAAGATACATGTTCAAGCAAGGAACTGTTCATATAATGGATGTTTACAATTTAGCCACTTCACGTGGTAAAGGATTGCCTCTGTGAATGTTACGGAAACTTACGAAGATGATCGAATCTCCAGTATATTACATTCTGCATATAATTAGATGGATTACAGTTTATGTAAATGATTATTTGTAACTGTGTACCGTCGTCTACATCTTTTAATTAATTTACCTTTATTTTTTTTTCAGATGATGCATTTCGAGAAACGCAGGACACTTGCTGGAAGGATTTTTTCCTTTGGAAAAAGACGAAAAACTCAACTTTTCCACTTCATAAAATTACACTTTACCTTAAAGAAAGGACGCAAAATGTGTAAGTGGCATGCTCAGAACAATTTTTTTGCGATCGAAAAACTTTGAATAATTACCTATAGAAACCTAAAGTGCAGTCTACCTAATTGCTACAAACTTGTACGCTGATAATTTTTAAATGATACGGTACGAACGGAATGATACATAATTATTACATCTTAATTCATTGCAGAAAGTAAGGCAGGGTTGCACTCTGTCGCCTATGCTATTTAATGTGTACATTGGACAATAAATGTAGAAAGTTAAAGAAAAATTGGGAAAATTAGTCATAATTCTAGGAGATGAAATGAAGACATTAGTGTTTGCTGACGTTTGCTGCTGTTCCCATTTGTATTAAGTGAGGAAGTAGATGAATTTTTCCATTTGGGCAGTAGAGCAACCATTGATGGTAGAAGCTAAGTAGATATAATAACTGAAATAGCACAAGTAAGGAAACCTTTCGTACGCAAGCGGAATTAGCTTATCAGTTTGAATACTAAGAAATCATTTCTAAAAGTATTTTTTTTGTACGGAAGCTGGAACTTGGACAGTCGGCAGTTTTTTATTATTATTAATATACAGAAAAAATTTTAATCCGAAAATTATACAAGTGTTTCACCTCGTTGCCATTAAGATGTTAAAAATTACTTGACGAAAATTTGTTACTTCCTGAACAGAGTAATACCAGAGGAATTTTTATTTTCCTGTGTTTGAAAGGGCGATTTGCCGTTTTCTTTGTAGTCTTCTGAGGAGTTTAGGTTAGGTGAAGGAGATCGTGATTCTGTAATAAAGATAATGGGAATGAAGTGGTGGAGATTTCTATTACGTTGGATCAGGGCGGTTTAATGGTATTTTTTGATTGAGGGAATATTTAGGTCGTTGTGGATTCTAGTTTTAGTGACGTACCAATGACAGTTAGTTATAAAATTTTGTTTTGGGATATTTGAATTTTATTTATGTGGGTGTACCAGCCATAAAAAAAAGTTTTGTTGTTGTTGTTGAGAGGGATAAAGGAAATTTTGGGTTGAGTAGTGGTTTCAATTTGTGGAATTGATGGAGTATAAAGTTGGGAAGTGTTAGTTTGAAGTCGAGAGTTAGGCCGAGGTATTTGTGGGAAGATTTAGTAGAGGTAGTGGAGTTGTTGATAGTGACTGATAAGTCATAGCCTTTTCTTTCTAGGGAGAAGGGAACGGTTACGGATTTGGATTGATTGACGTCAGACGTTGGACCAGTTGGAGATGATGTTTAAGGATGTTTGAAGGTGGTTTGTTACGAATTGGTAGTCGTGTGCGTGATAAGTGATTGAGAAATCGTCTGAAAATATTGAGGTTGTAGTGAAGGGGATAGTAGGAATATTGTGGGTGTAGATGAATGAACCAATTACACTTCCTTGTGGGACGCCTGAAAGAATAGGATGTGCTGGAAAGAAGTGATTGTCTACTTTAACTCTGTAGGAACTGTTGGGAACGTAATTGGAAAGAAGGTTGGAGAACAAAAAATTTTTAGAAACCTTTGAAATGTAATGTTATAGAAGAATGGTGAATGTGAGACGGGTAGATAGAGCCATAAATCAGAAAATCTTGAATAAAATTAGTGAAGAGAGAACATTATGGGCGATACTGACTAAATGAAGGTGTGGGCGAAGAGTCTGTGGTTAGGATAGAAGGGGAAGAAAAAAGTTAGATTATGTTAAATAAATCAGGTTGGATATGGTCAAAAGTTTCGTCATCATCTGTGAGAGTGAAGGTATGCAAAGAATTATAATACCAAGCATTACTCATGAAGATGCCTTCTTCATCATTTTTATTTGTAAGAGGCTCGCTTTAAGACTAATGTTTTTCTTTTTCACAATTATTCACATTCTATAGATATTCCACTGTTGCCAGGACTGCTGCATAAATGTTTTAATCCTATATTATTTAATATGTATGCTTTCATTATTAAGACTGCTTCTCCATTTGTAGTAAATTATATTCATTTATTCTTTCTGAAACACCTTCGTGTCCTCTCAGTTACGTTCCTTCAGTTTGCTTGCCCGTTGGTATTTTTATTCATTTTACATACTTGCGAGACGCATTCCATCTCTGGTACAGAGATTAAATGTCTTTGTATGTTCATTTATACAGTCAGAAGATTATACAAAGCTATCTCGATGGGATTCTGACGTTTAGTTCAGCTTTTTTTTTTCCTTGGAAGGAGGGTCGTGTAGTTAATTGGGTATCATATGTATGCGATAAGAAGAGAGGAAAATTCTGGTCGTAAAGATTGAGTGTCCTGTGATGTCCTGGCTGAAGGCCAGCAGGGTCAACGACTGTTGAGGTGAGGCAGGGCGAGTATAAAAGCTGGCCTGGAGGTCGCACACCTTCCTTAGACTCTCACCAGGTGAGTACCACTCCAGAGGGGAAAGCAATCTGCCATATTCTGCTCATGAAATGTTTTATTATTATTATTATTCACCAATAGATCAGATGCTTGTATCACGTTTCTATAGTAAAGTGAATCGAGTATATGTCCGGTCTATTTAAATATTTAAAGGCAAAACCGTTGCACGGAAACCGTCTGACATTTAAATTGCAATCGCTCCTAAGAACCAGTTCTGCTGTTCGCGTGTTGATACCGAAGGAGAGACACAAAAACAATATTATTAAAGATTTTATATGTAATTAAATTTTTTTCCAATAGGAAAATTCCATCTTCTTACAACACGAAAGGATCGCAAATATAGGAGATTATTAATAAATAATGCAGCCATTAATTGTTTTATCGATTTTGGGCAGTTGAATTTCTGCATTTATTTATAACTCGCACACTTCGACTAATCCGATTGAACAGCCTTAATAATAGAAAATTGTATTTTATTCTTTTTCTTAAAATGTGAGCCGTTGCATGTTACTAAAATTAAATTTATATGACTTCCATATTTTTAATAATAAACTACATTAAAAGATGTAATTCATTAAATGCAGTTACAGTTATATTGATGGAGTATTCGGTTGAATGATTTAAAAATATTTTTTTAAAAAATACGCAATTCATTTGATTCACAATGTAAATGAACTCAACGCGTTTTTCTCAGGGTTGATTCTGTATCGGAACGATATTACGTGAAAACACACTATATTAAATAAATATGATGTCAAATAAGACAGAACAAGTTTAATATTAAATATTTACTTCAATATCTACATTGACATTGGAAGTAAAGAAAATAGGAAATCACTACGTTTCGTCATCAGATGAACATAATAATAATTGAAACGACGGAACCGTAATAATTAACTCTTGTGATAAAAATTTCTTTAGTTAAGTTGATATTTTATTTATTTGATAGCATAAAATGCCCATATCTTCAATTAGTAGGTCCCAAAAAATGTTTAATTTGATAAAAAATATTTAATATTTAATGTGATAATAATTTGTCCGTTATAGATTTATTATTGATTCGATCAGTCCTCGCTCGAGGAAATAGGATGCGTCATAATATAAGATTACACAAAAATAATAAATTATTACAATAAAAAGTTTAAAAAATAATCATTGTAATTTGTAATTTTTTTATATAATTTAAAACTACGTTAACTCGCATGGAAGATAAACCATGAATTTAAAATTTTGTTCAAAACTCTTATATATCATATTAAATATTATTATAACCCAGTAAGAAAAAATATTGGCACTTTATACAATCAAATTAATACAAAATGTCAACGTTATTTTTATCACAGAAATTAATTATTTAGATCTCATCTTAATAAAAACAATTTTTGACCTTATACAGGCACTTTTAATTTTTTATAGTATTACGACGTTTTGATACCTTTTTGTATTTTCTTCAGGTACTGACCAAATTAATACAATAAAACGAAAAAGCAGACTATTCACTTGACGCTAACAAGATTGAAGCAGTCAAAACAGTCGTTAAATTAAATCTTATGTCTCATCTTATCCAACTGCTACTATTATCTTCACCTTATGATGTACTAAATTAAGGACGAAACGTAGTGTTTTTCTATTTTTTAATTTGTTTTAATTTTAATATAAATGCAATCTTTGAAGTAAATATTTAACATTAAAATTGTTGTGATTTATTGACCAGTATATTTATTTATTTTATTATACGTCAGAGAAAATATTAATTCTATACTGAATTAAAACAAAAATACAAGAAGCTCTTAGACGTTGCAATTTAGTTCATGGTCTCTGGTCGATAATTCACGGATGCGTTGGATGAAATTCGCTGGATGTCCGCGTCGGCTGAAGATCAGACTATCAGCTGAATTATATCGGTTTTGTCTCTGTCTGAGATATATGTGGTAACTGAGCTCGAAAACTGTCCTCATACTAACGCATCTTGTTACGTCTTTGATAACTTTCCTGTAATACTGCCGACATGAAGAATACTCGTCTTTAAAAAATGCCATCTCTTACTTGAGAATTATTTCCCGTTTTCTTATTTGGTATCCCATCCACATAACTTTTAAATATTTTCATTTACCCCAAACCATGTTTTGGGTTCTTTAGAAGTATTTTTAAACTGTATAACCCCTAAATGCTTTCAGAAACTTCTCTTATCCGTTTGTCACTTTCTCAAATCCTCCTTCGTTGATCCGAATCGAAATTTTCGCACTACCTGCCACTTTTTCCCCCTTGGACGTTTCTTCCCGAACGCATGTTTACAGACACCAATTCCAATCAAATCAATTATTATAAAGTCTCAAAGTTTCGAAAAAATACTCTCCAACTAATACTAACACTATTTTCTTAACAAAACATCAATTGATATAATGTACACAATATTTTGGAATTCACGTTTACAAAACCCAATTATAGAATTTTTAACCATTGATTTTATTTTTGCATTCAGTGCCTCCGTTATTTAATTTGTTTCTGCTTTCTCCGCAAGTTTTCCGCGTATCAGTTGTGCAACTCGAGAGCAAATATGAGATACTAAGAGTAGGCACTCTAGCTTTAGTTTGTCTTCAACCAGTGTTTGAAAAAAGACTTACAGCCACGTCGGAGCGTAACAACTGTAAGTATCAATTAATTTTGAATATATTTAAGTCTGTGGTCAAAGTTTTATGTTTTTACTATTTATTGTGTATATATGTGAAAGACGAGCGAATATTAGAGTTTGGAGTTCATATTTCTCGTGTTACATCTGGGAAATAAGTCGAATTTGCTCTCGATACCAACGGTGTATTGCTTGTTGCATTCAGAAAGCCGTCTACAATCTTTGGAATGGGAATGTATTAATTCGCACGGATTGCACTGCACGCTCAAGAAATGCAATGCTGTTCGAATAGAAGAATTTTTTGGAAAACGTCTGTATTCATACAGAGAAAAGTCGAAGATATTACTATTCTATGAAAAATTCAAATCACGCAAGGTAGCGTAGGGCAAGAGAATCGCGTAATGATTATCTTTCCGAGACTTAATGTGTAAAATAATGACCAAGATGGAACGACCCGTGAAAGAGAAGCACGGGTACATAAATGATCAAAAGGGCGGCTATTCGATTGATATGACACGGGTAATAAAATAATTTTTTTTATTCATTCTCCTTGTCGCTACAACCCATTTGATAATCACACCGGTACGACTACCAGACTGCCATCTTACAAGACCCATTCTGGATTTAGGATTGACATGTGGTCATTGTGTCGATTCTCCCTTGTCTTAACCCCAGTTTTCTGACCATGACGAGAACGAGTATCCGAGCCCAAACCTGTATTCGATCCCGTGACCTCTGTGATGCGAGTGACTCTGACCATCGCAACGCAGCAGATCGGCTAATAAAATAAATGGAGAGGCTGATTAGATGAAAGGAAACAAAATTAGTCTTGAATCGAGAAAAATGAGTCGGAAGGATATTAAGATTGGGGAAAGTGTAAGTAAACTGGCTTATCTCTGAAATATTGGCTGAAATATCTGATAATGATGATGATACATACGTATAACAGATAAATTATTATTATAGAAAATGTTCTTTTTCTCCTGCAAAGGAGTATTCGCGCAATAATACTTGTAATCTTTTATGAAGAGATCGAAGGTGTGACCTCTGGTTCAATCAGTATCCAATGAGTTCGTATAATCCCACTGATAAAATTGGTGCTAAATTCAGAAATTCAATATCTGCGTTTGCTTCACCTAAAATCAAAACATCAATATTCTGCTTTTTCCTCATCGATTCCAACTTATCTTAGAACCGAGTTGGTACCCAGCCTATCATTACTTATCTTGGTCCTTCGTGTCAATCGTATCGTCTCTTAGAGGGTCTTCTTACGTTATCACTACAGTTAATTTGGTCAAGACGATTAGAAATTTATTAATGAATTCGACCGGGGAAGATTTTCTTCTTAGAAGGTTTTTGACCGAAACCAGACCAGCTGTACAAATATTTGTGATTACAACGGACACTGGACGGTAGTGTCACATAACATCTGGTTTTGCTTCAGCTTGAATGTAATCGTACGGAAAATGTGTAGATAATTGTTTGCGTAATCCTGGATTGCTGTTTTTATAGAAGTTACACTGGATTCGATGTCACGTAGTTCGTCACACGCTTCAAAGAATTTATCGTTCCTCAATCTCCTGGACAAGCTCTCAGTTCCATTTCACATCAGAAACTCTTCATAACCATTAAATATCTACTACTAGTAAACGATGAACGTGTCATAACGGTAAATTTAAACAGAGAAACGTTTGTTGATCGAAAATTAACGAGGAAACTATCTTATCCTTCACGATGTTGGAATTGCCTTTTTTTTAAGCGCAAGCGGCTTAAGAGTGGCTGGTCGCTGAGCTAAATCTTTCCCGAGCCCGAGATCCGTGATTATAAGCCGTTTACAGTAGATTTGAATTTTATCTCCATTGTCATTCGACCGAGCACGATTGCCGTGTGTGAGGTTCGGCGTGTAGTTGAGATATTGGCGAGCCTGGCGACTGCTGTGCGAAATTTGCAGTGTACCACCAGCGACTCTGGATTCGTGCCGGTTTCAGCAGCAGAAATAGGCGCCACAAGTAAGTCGTCACTTGCCAAGCCTTAAAGCCAACCTCACCTACAACCAATATAGTCTTATTATAAGCTACAGATTTTTACTCAAAATAGTTTTTTTTATTACAAACCGTTCACACGAGCATGTCCGATATTTTCTTCCTCAAGCAACATCTTCCCAAGTCTCGCGAAAATTAGTCACAGAACATTATTTATTTTATTTTTTCATCGTCTTCAGTTTTACCAAAAGATAGCCAAACTCGCTGCTGGGAATATATAAATTACAGTGCCTTACGCGAGACATAGAATGCAAATTGATGGTAAGATAAAATTAAAATATAAAAGATATGAGTATCTCATGACCAATAACATAACGTTTATTCAAAATATTCAGATTAAAATTACAATGTTTCGGTACCTGTTTATACCTTCTTCAGGTTGTGACCTGTTTGAAACGTTATGTAGGTAAATTAGTGACACTTCAAATTATAAACGTTCACATGTTTTCTTCACAGCCAGTCAGAGTGAACATTTACAATTCAATGTTTTCTCTAAAATGCTACATTGCTGCTCATTCAAGTTCCAACATGAAGAAGTTGCAAGTAGTTACCGAAACGTTGTTATTTTAAACGGAATATTTTGAATAAACTGTCTCTTCCAAGAATATTAACATGAAAAGGATGGATTTGGTTGTATTATAAGAATTAAATAAAGTGTTAATATACAGGAAAAAAATTGTTCTACGAAGAGATTCATTTTTGGTCATATATTGATGTATCTTACGTATCATCGAATAGAGCTGTAAAAACACAAACATTCCGTATAATTATCGATGCTGATATTGGTCTTAAAATATATTTTAAAGTATGAAAAAACATTTTCATGTAGTAATAAATCACTTTTTATTATCACTGTGCATATTTGGAGACAGAAAATTGCGTTCGATGATAGAAAAACTAAAATAAATAGAATTCTGACACGTAAATTTTACCGGTACGTAGCAGCAGGTTTCAGACACCACATCGAACTATCCTATTTCTGCTCCAAATAATAAGAGTATTGTACTTACGATGCAATAAAATAATTTCACTCGAGGCAACGGAATGCTAATGCTTTACAAATGGTTGCCGATGAGACAAAATAAAATTTTTCCCTTATGAGAGCAAATTTACGCGACATTTTACCTGAAACAACGACATCTCTGGGGTCAACGTCACTATTGCTACTGTATGCAAGTATTGTCAAAGTCAAGACAGATAGATGGTCAAAAAAAAAGTTCTCATGGATCAGGCGTGAAAATTTCTCGAATTGATAATCTTGATGTAAGATACGAAGTCTGTCAACGAGACTCAAAGATTGATGTCAATCTTATCTGTCAGTTTATTCTCTCAATATCTGAGTCAACTGGGTCAGAAGGATCAACGACATTGTCCAAATTCCTGGTTTCACGACCCAATGTGTATAAAAACGTGATTTCGGCAATTGTTGGAGATGGAATATATATTTTTACACCTCTTTTCAATGATAGTTACGATAGATGAATGTAAAAATGTGATTGATCAATATGTGGGTGGCTTAGTTACATTATTAATGGTCTTCTTCGTAAGGTATTAATGTTTAATAGAAGTGAATGTGCCTGGTCCTCTTTAGCTGGGTTAATATGTTTCACTATAACTTAAGTCGCTTAAGACGACATTTTTTCACAAAATTTTCAAGGAACCTAATGTAACTTGTTTTTTTATGTACGTTTTCAATTACCAATATCGGTTATTTCCGTATGTTTCAATCTTGTTTAAGAAGTGTAACTCCTTTATACTTGATGTAAACTTGGAGCATATTCTGATAAATGTGCTAAGAAATCTTTTGTGACACTGTGATGCGAACGGAAATGGAGCGCGAGAGACTGAAACATACGGAGATAGAGAGTGCTTGAACCGTAGAATAGTAAACCAGCGTGTCTGCTACACATCAACGGAGGCGCCCGTTAGTATGTAGATTTTAGTTTTCTGTATTTTATTAATTCCACGACTCTCTTTCACAAACTTGATTAATCCCCTGAGAACATAAAATCACGTCCAAGTGGATCACTTTGAGGTCAAAAGTCCTCATACCTCAATGAATTAAAGGAAAACAAAAGGTGTGATACGATTAATCCCCTGAGAACATAAAATCATGTTCAAGTAGATCTCTTTGAGGTCAAAAGTCCTCATACCTCAATGAATTAAAGGAAAACAACAGGTGTGATACGAGACTATTATGTTCAGGAATTCACTTTTTTTACCCTCGGAAACTGTATCTTAAGCAGTATCACAATATTAAATCTTGGATTTGATTTCTTATTTTATTATTCAGTTATTTGGTCTCAAAAATTTGAACCTCATCCCACGATTCAAAATTTATTTATGGTGGTGGGAAGGTACAACAGTTTCAATGAAGTGAACATCCTTTAATGATTGATTATACAGAACGCCGATTCGCTGAGACGTGCCTTTATGAGAATCGGGCTTCAGTTCAATCGTAATGAAAATAATTGAACTCTTGGCAGATATAAATTAATAACTTTGCGTTGGGTGTAATGCTAAGGTAAAATATGTAAAAGACCATTCTCTACCTTATGGTGGGACGATGTTCTTGACAGGTTTTGTTGACTAAAACGTGCTGTATAACTTTTGTAAATAAACGTGATTGCATGCCAGGTACCTCGAAGCGTTTTGTTCGTTCAGGTTCCTTTGCACAGTCTTACTTTCCAACGTGACGAATCGGAAATTAATTATCAATTAAGATCATATCTGAAGGTGTATCATATCATGATGTATGTGGTGTATCACGTTCTTTTAATCTGGGCACATCAAGTGAATTTTTTTTATTATGGTTCTAGTAATCCTGTAAGATATTCGAGTTATCATTTCTTTGATCTGAAAAATAAAACCCGTTATCGTTTCATATCTGAAAATACTGGATTTGCGAGGACCGGCTAAGAATAACGTCGTAACTGTTAAACGAAATCATAACATAATTATCTGTCATATCTATTGTTGCTTTTAGGGTCACGTCTAGGTGAAATTTGATTGCGACTGTTTTGTAAACTATGGGGGAATATTCACAGGATGATTCCAAGCTGCTTGTTGTCTGTATTCAGACGCCAGCTGGTGAGAAGCCAAGTCGTCCAAGGTGGTGATTATTTATCACTGTAATAGCTACATTTTTCTGGACTGTATAAAACAATCCTGGAATATTCTGTGCTTTTTGTGAGAACGGAACGAGGGATCAGAAATTTAGTAAATGCGGTTGTCTTTCCTAAATTTCAACTTGTACTTTACTATTTCAAGTAAGCGTGAAAAACTCTTCCTATGATTATCCTTCTCTAGATTAATATCACGTCCCAGAAGCCTGATTTTTTTTGGCAGTGACAGGGTCACCCACGTGGTGGCTTTTCCCCTTGTGATGGCTGCCTGAGTCAAATCTATTTTTTACTCAAAACACCTGTCACTGAGTGTTTCACATTAGTTTAAGTTCTGTCAGTGAAGTTCATTCCGTCTACGCCCGGGGCTTCTCCAAACCAATTTAATTTTCATTCATCCTTATTATTATTATTATTAATTAAAGTACGTGTAAATTTTGATATTTTACTGATTTTGTGTATACAGTATGAATGTATATTATTCGCTGCGAATGGATTCGATCCAGGTGACAGATTGAAAAAATTGTGGAAAAAATAGATTTTCCACACCTTTAAAGTTAATTTCAGAGGAATAATAAAAAACATTTACACTTCACGTATCTATTTAGATTTTTTGCAACCTTCATGTGTAAAAATTCTAGAAGTTTATCCTCAAACAGTGCTTCTGGTAAACTGTTCCAATCACCTATCGATTGGTTTTTTTGATGTATGGTTTAGATTTTAAATTTTTGATCACCCATGTAAGTTGGTTTTTCAAGTATATCTCGCATGCCCTTTCCGCGATTTAAATAGAGCGTAAAACCTATCTTTCTTTCTTATGGTCTCCAACGTTTCCCACCCTAATTTCCCTTCCTTATTTCGCCCGTCAATAGACCACCATATTAAAAATTTTTTGCACCCCTCTGAACTTTTCCTAGCCCTTCCATGTTGTGTTATCTGTAATGATCGCAACAACATGTAGCATAACCGTGTATGTGACGAATCAGAGATTCATACACACGTTTTTTGATTTGCCGTTCCTTTTTTTAATATTCTCGTTAGGAAATGTATGGATTTCCCTAAATTTGAGCTCAGATATTTTCAACTATTTACTTGAGGTATTTTCACCCAATTTATATTATAAACGAATAGTATATACACTATAGTTTTTTATCGATATTGATTTGCCTTTTTCGCTGTTTATCATCTTTTTTTAGCTTCAGACCAGATATTTAGTGCAATTAAGTCGTTTTGTAATTCGCATTCCATCGAAGCTCTATTGATCTTTCTATAGACGATACAATCATCAGCAAAAAGTCTCATTTTACTTCTGATTTTAATGAATTCGAGGAACAATAAAGACCCAATTACTGATCCTTGAGGCATCTCTGATGGTACTTTTTGTTCTACTGATAGTGGCATACCAATCTTTACCCTTTAAGTTCGCCCGTTTATAACTTCCTTGACCCACAACCTTTCTAGTTTCCCTATCAAAATGTCATGTGGAACGACGCCAACAGCTTTAGCGAAATCATTTACGATAGCATCTATTCTACCACAATTGTCTATTTCATTGGTTAGTTCCTGGAATAAAGAGACTATTTGGCTCTCACACGAGAAACCTTGTCTAGAACCACATTGACCTGTCAAGAACCACTCCTTCAATTCCAGTTCTCTGCGGACGAAGTCAGATATAATTCTACAGATCACGTAAGACTAGTCAGTTTGGAACGCAGATATAGTTTGACATTTTCGTAACAGTCTTTATAAATGTACTTGAAGTGACGTTTCTCTTTACCCAATAATCCAGTCAATTATTCGTTCACCAGCTCCGTCTCATTTAAATGATTTTATCATTAACCACCCGGATATTTGATTTAAACAACGTATTTATGAGAAGTACCACAGTCATTTGCCTTCCGTCCTTATTCACTAGGTTCTGATTTTCCAGGAAAGAAGTCGTTTCATTCTCACTTCGCACAGGCCTTTCCTGGATTTCTCTCAGTACCTTTAGTTTACGGAGACTTTCTCACTTACTCTTCTACAGGGGTAGGGACTATTTTCGTATCATGTGATATTGCTCTCGACCTCGTAGACCATTGAACGATGTCATTATTATAGTTGTACTTTCCACTTGTTCCTGTTTGTTGTGAAGTGTAAATTTTACATCTATCCCTCCAGGGTAGAGACGCCGCCACCCCGCAATTCGATACTAGCTGAGTTTTTCTCTCTCAAACCATTCAACAAATCTTAACTAATAACCGCATCTTTGAATGAAAATATTTTTAATGAATGTTAATTGTTAAGAAATCGAGTGTAATTTATTTGTTTGCAATGGACGCATCGCATGGGCATGATTCTGATATGTATGATGATATCAAGTAACGACAATGAACAGAAACACATCTAATCATATCTGCCTTAAATCAAGTTTCATTTAAAATTTCACACATTCACAAACGTTGTTATACAACACGTTATTATTAAGGGGATTTTCTTCGCTGTTTATGAAAACAAATGTATTTTAAATAGTTGCATTATTTCACGCAATGAACTCAGTTTGTTACCATTTAACTCGTAACTGTGAGGATACGTGTGCGATTACTCATACAGATATCTGAAACATATACGTGTATAATCCTTCCAATATGCCCTGACCCATTCCGTATCCTTGAAGCTTGACCTCTGTACTGGACCTGCGGAATATGACAACATTATTATTGTAGCGCAAATTTGCTAAATCATAACTCAGCCTTCAGTAGAAAGTGCAAACTGTGTGTAACATATACACCCTTAGGATCGACGTATTAAAATGGGTCTATTTTAAATGTTTGCTTTATTTACCAATTTACAAATTCGTATCTTGTAATTTTGGGCACCTTGGCTCTTGTAAAATGAAAGTTAATATTCAGAGTTTCATGGCATTTTTTACAACCTACTACGTCCTTCTAATCCTGAAGGTCTACGTAAACTTTGTGGGTTGAGCACGGCCCACATATTCCTTTATTATCCATATCTTCAACATGCAAACAAGTGTTGTGACTGTTTATTTTATCCTCTGATGGTTTTCCTCGTAAAATTTCCAAAACATCGGTTTATATATGCACTTTAATAACAATTACGTATATGTAAATTAATAGAACTGTATTCGCAACTTGTGCAGTTTTTTCGTAAGGTTTTAATATATTTAAAGGCAGTGCGAAATAACACTGTGGATCCATCATAATCAATTTTGTACATATCCCCATAATTTTTTTATTTATATAAAAAGAGAAAGATAGATTAATCTGATAATGAGGGCTTTCACCGTCTGTTGATTTAATAAAAGATTCTCGGTTTATAAATCGGGTCGATTTGTTTATTTAAAAACCCAAGGTATCGACGAAATTCATCGAGATGAATGTTGTGTTTTATTAAAAAATTGACCCGGTTGATAAATCGAGAATATGCTATTAGATCTGTCCTTTAAATTTACTGTCTGACGTATTTCGCGCATTTAATTTACTGGCGAAAAGGATAGTAAACAAAAATGATATTAAAAAGAAAAAAGCAATTTTATAGTCGCAATAGATTTGTTTGTATTTTATAAACAGAGTGGTAGCTTTGCAACGTTGTCGGGTATATTCATCTAAATAATATTTTTATTTTCGTCTTTTTGTTAATATAAATTTAAATAATTAACGAGCTTTTCAGAGAATTTAAAATATTTTATTTAACACTATAACAACATTTCGGTCCGTTTTTTTCTTTCATCAGATTTCAATAAAGTTTACTTTTTTGTAAATATAGTAAAAAATGGGTTCATACTTACTTTCTAATTGGTAACATTCATTATTAAATTTTCTGATTTTAATTTCCATATTATAATAGATGAATAAGAAGAAACATATACTGTTAATCTGTGATTTGAAATATTGTTTGAAACAGAATTGCTACCGTAGTAACTTGTTGAACTTTATTGAAACCTAATGAAAGTACAAAAACGTACTGAAACGTCGTTAAAGTATTAAAATAAATATTTTAAATTTTCTGAAACGGTCGTTAATTTTTAAAATTTATATTCATCTAAAATAAAAATAAAATCGTACAGTATTTTCCTGTTTATTGATTAAAAATTAATAATTTAATTGCCCCATATTTATTATATCAATGGTAGGAAATATAATTTTATAATTTTTAAATCATTTATTTTATCTGAGAAGCTTTCAGAAATTTCATCCTCAACTTCATTTTCCAAAACAATTTATGTTAAATTCCAGTTCTCGGACAATGATCTATTTGAATATATTCAGTATTTCCTGTATGTATTAATAAATACCCTCCGTACGTCCAGAATAAAAATTATTGGAACGGATAAAATTGACCTTAAATAATTTTACACTAATTGTTTTGGAAAATGAAGTTTGTTATGACATTGTCCTAAGGTTCTTCGACATAATAAATGGTTTTTCAAGTACTATAACTTTTTATTTCCTGCGACTTTTACAAAAATATGGGGGAATTTATTTAATTAGACTATAAATATGTCTTAAAAATTGATTGTAGTTGTTGAAATTATAAAAATACTGTCAATTTTTTGTCATATAAAATTTTTGTTCAAGTTGTTAATTAAAATAAAAATTAAAAGATAGAAGTTTGGACAGGAATAGAACTCCGATCGTCTTCAGACAGTACATGCGAAATTCCTTTAAAGAAATTGCTGTAATTTACGTAAGAATTAAAAATTAAAATTTAACGGGAACATTAAATAATAATTTTCCATAGAATTAAATAAAATGATCGTTCCCTGGAAATGTTTATCCGGGTTTTTACTTTATGAACGCTGAACGTGGTTTCGATCTTTAAACAGATAAAAAAAGAGAAATGCTGGAAAATCTAAATTAAGAGTGTCACAAGAGACAAAGTGATCTTGGAAAAAAAACTCTGCTTGACCGGTTACACTTAAAATATACGATTAGGACGAAGAAAACTGCATATATATATTATAACAATTCTCGGAGCTAGACGTGAAATAGATTAAGAACTACGATTAATGAGCCTCGTAATTATGTACAGTACACGCTTTCACGTCTCATGAACTTTCTCTCAACGTGCAGAATTCGCCGTTACTCTGCTTCAGGCTCTCTGGTAAGACATACATCGAACTACTTCTCTTCTAGCCTATACTTTTCATATATATTCTATTTTCTTGAGATGGCGTTGCATGCACAGTACAGTCCATCTTCTCAAAATATTATTATAAATATTAATTTTACTTAATTCTTAAACTTAAAACTTTTTAATGATCAAGAATCAAGTAAGACCTACTTAAGTCCACAAAATAAAACATATTTATACAATAGTTGAATCATTCAATTCAAGAGCTTTCGGTTAAATCAACCATAATCATCTGTAATAACATAGAGGCCGAAAGAAATCAATTTCATGCATCAAATACATTTGTGTTTAATAATTCCATTGAATTGAATAATCTGACGATGATTGAATAAAGATATTTTTTATTTGTGAACTTAAATAGACCTTATTCTATAGTAAATTTCACATGTAAATCTTGACTAAATCAATCGTCGAAATAAAATTAAATAAAAATATAATGGGGAATTATTTTCCGGAAATAAGAGAATAATTGTCCTCGTAATATATTTCCTCTCAATTTCAATTTCTGTGATTGCTATTAATGTCAGTTGCAAGCCATTTGAAGGATATTACATATATATTTTCCTTGATATGTGTATTAAGGTAACGTTTTGTTTGCCCTATGTAGCAGGAATTACAATTACAGCAAGAGAAATAGCTTTTACTACTTGATTAAAATCCCATATCAAAATTCCCATTAATAAACAATTTGTAGTATCCAAACATTTAATCAATTCTAAACATATATTTGATTGGAAAAAATGCTAAGATTTTATACATTGACACCAGGTACAATTTCAAGACTCATTTCAGAGATGCTTCACATTAAAGCAAACAACACAGCTATCAATGTACAAACAGACACTATGAAACTCAATAATTGCTATGATCCCTTATTATTACTCTAAACCTTCTGTGTTCCCATTGTCGTTGCTCCCTTACTGTTACGCCAACTTCGGCGCTCCCATTGTCGTTGTGTTTTCGTCGCTTTTGAGTTTTGTCAACTGATAAGTGCAGTTGCATCGCTCTAGGTTCTTCTTCAACCTGAGGAAAGGGACAAGGATCCCAGTAACGTTGTGTGGTATTTATATTATCACTTTTTTGTATGACCAACTTTCCTATTCATTATCATTATTACCGTAATAGTAATCAAATACTCAGTGAGCTTCGCTGCTTTCTTATTCCTCTAATATTTAACTATTTCCTCTTTGCTAGAAAAGTAATTCTGGATGCAGCTGTGCCAATTCCGTAGTCAAATCTGATATCGTTATAATGACGAACTTCACCGCCGCTACAAGCTTTCCTACAATACGAACCTCTAATTTTTCTCAAAGGGTCTCTCCTATTCTCAGTACTCAAAATAGCATTATAGAATCAGTATCCTGCCGACAATTTTCTTTTCAGACATTCTCATTTAGAAGATTAACGAGACCCTCCACTAACTTTATTTCTCGCTACCCTATCCGCAAAACTTAATTTGTGATTAAAAGTTTATAACTGATTCATTGATGGTTCCGGAACTTGAGCTACTCGATTTGCTCTTTTGCAAAATCATTTAATGTTAGTAAAACTTGTTAAGATTTATTTTGGTGATGAGTACGACGAGATCACCATCAAGAATCGGTAAGAATAATGTTTTGACGAATTAAATGAATTAATAACGCGTACAACCAGAAGTCACAAGTCCCATCGAGGAACGGTTTGCGTCCATCTCGTACCTTGGCTTGTTAACGATACGTGTCTGTACTTTACGTGGAAAACAGCCACACCCAGTGGACCAAGGCCGCTGGTTGGCAATTTTCGGAACTTCTCAACTCCAGATTCGTTGCACGTGTGTAGTTTTCAAGAGTAAAAACAGTTCCTACAGAAAATAATCAAAAAATTGCATTGCTTTAAGGTTTATTGAGAGACCAATGTCCTCTCAGAGGTGGACCCGTTTCTTTGGAACGCTATCGCGGGCTGCGCTTATCACTGACAACGGCTGTGTGCATCCGGGAAAAGTATTTAACAACGGAAACAATAAGTATTTATACCTAGAAATAGAGCGTTACGGAAAGAGTGGGGAGTTTTAATTTGACCCTGCACATGGAAGCGAGACGGGGAAAGGACCTTGGCAAACCACATAGAGACCAGATCCCGGAAGATCAAGAGGTAAGTTCTCTTCTCTCCTGCATTTTTTTCGTGATTTTTTCTGGCCGTACTTAGCATAATGTTCCTGGTCACATCCACGAAATGTATCTTTCTGAGTGTGAAAGAAAGCCCAGGTCAGAAACATAATACATTGATTTTCGTTCCTGGACGTTGTTGTAGGAAGGTTAAAATTATGTTCACGATTCTTAAATTCAGCATTCTGTCGTTAATTATGTAATTTGGAAGGAGTTTTAAACGTGTTTCACTTTTATATATATATCTGGAAGTTACAAATTTTTTACAACATAGTTGTTTCTTATTTTTAACACTTGAAGAGTTCCCAAATGTCGAGATGAAACGTTCAGTTTACTTAAATTTTCCTTTGTAAATTTATTTTATCAGTCACCTCATTTAATAGTTTTTTCTGACTTAATTGGCCATAAATAATTATATTAATTTATAAATTGTCCAATAATATTAAATTTTATTGTTGTTAGTAGCTAGAATATTATTGTGAGATCCAATTACGACTTGACTTTCCTACTGAGGAATAAAACAAGATATAGATAAATTTAAATCCTGAGTTCAATTTCAGGTAATGTAAAAATTTACTTACCGTTATTACAAATAAAGCCCTCGTTCAGTAGAAGACGATTTATAAAATTTCTTTCCGTAATTACCAAGTAATTCTCGATCGAAAAAGATTCGCATTTTTTTCTTTTGCATATCTGTTAACTATCTTCCAAGTATCTGCTTGTAGGAAATTATCGTTCAGTAAGACACTTGTAGTACATCATTTCTAGGAAGATAAGTGTTCTGATCTAAAGTTTCACCATCGACGCTACTTCTGATGTTATCGGAGAAATCCACTCTCGATTAGATGATCGTAATTATTGTTTTCCCGTTGATTGAACCACATAATTAGTAAGTGTCAATAATTAGGCACCAGTATATTTTTGTCGTGTATTTCTAGTCCAGAACAACGGACACTACTTTGTGATCAGTAGTAGTGACCTTGTTCTGTATCTTCAGGAAACAATAGCTCCTGCGACAGCAAAACACTGTGCAGTCGTGCTGAACTTTGCCGTGAAGCGAAACATACGACTAGTTATTATTATAAATAACTATGGGCTTTGAGGACTGCCTTCAGTTTGAAATGACTCCCGTTAGACTTGTTTCAGTTTTCTATGCAAATATCAGTAATCATTGCTGAACTTGTATTTAGGTGAGAGTTTTGAATAGAATGTAAAACCCTCCAAGGACGAGATTCAAAATACCAGAGTATTCATATAATATCAAAATCTCATGGTCTATTGTAGTTTACGAATGTTTTTTTGTTGACAACTGAATTCTAATTTTTTTACCACAGTTACGTTACCTTAAAAAATATCCACCTTCAAAAAATTCTGATATCCCAAGCTCAGGAAGAATGTGATTATTGGCTTATCAGCGATGTTCATGAAAACAATTGAAGAGAAATTGTAAGACCATAAAGATTATATTTTCCAGTGAAAATGCCATCTACTGTTGCCTCTAAGATTTTCGCGGTGCCGGAACACAGAATTAAGAATCGTTCAATTTCCCTGTTTTTCATTACTGGCATACGAAAAATTATCTCTTCAAGCAAATTGGAAAAATCTATTAGACAGAAATAGATATTAATTTTTTAGTCACTTCCACAACCTAGCTGATGATTCACTTTCATGCCTGGGCACCGCAGCGCCGTCGACGGATTGACCGTTTTCTTGTATTTCAAGTGAGTTTAATGTTTTTATCTTTTAATAAAGGCCAGTTTCTTTTTTTTGTAAAGGCTTCACTTATGTTCACGTCGGAAGCAGCCCCAAATTTCCTCAACAATGGAATCGTTTATGCGTTTCTATGTTGCTCACGAATATCTCTGAGTGACAGTAAAATATTTCTTAAAATTTTGTCAAGCGTAAACTCGAGCCTAGCCGTCATTCCATATTTTGACATAAGAGGCAAAGAGTCAGTTTCTAGACCTCTGAGAATCTACTTCTCCTCTTCAAAATGTTCGAGATCTGTTCAAGAACCGTTTTCCGCCATGGATCTAGTTGGCCTTGTGTAACGTCGTGAACAATCGGAGTTCATTACCCCACTACGAATTTAATATATAGACTAAATAGTGTTTTTATGCCAGTTTCTTTGCGTGTCAAAACGTTTTCTTGGAATTAGATTCTCAGGTGTCCTCTGCAGTGATAAGAGATAATCTTCTATAATTTCTCAACTAGTTATGAAGCGTCATCTGCTTGTACATGTTGACACTTTTGTTCTTGAAGTCTCGGTAGCTTCCTTTAATCACTTGAAAACTATTGGCCAACGAAATCAACGACGCGGATCACCCCCATCCACTTATAACAGACCACACCTCACGGCAATGATCGCTGATAAGGTTCGATTCGTTACGTTATAAAAGGAAAATTGATCCCAATTGGAGTGAAGTTGATTTTATTTCCTACGAGTAGTCTCTACTGTCCTGAGAGTTATTGCTTACAAGAGAACCAGAACGGTGAGTACTACGGCCATCTCACTTCTCCCACCAGTCTTGTTGCTTCTGTTATTAGACAACAAGTTATTCCTATGTCTTCATCTTCAATATTCTCATAAAAAAAGCTACAGAACGCCAGTCGAATCATTAATATAAATAGAGGGACATTATCAACACAAAATATCATTCACAACTTCAAATATATATTTCTGGAAAATGTTTAAGAATCGGATCAGCAGGAATTTGCCGGGGGCACCAGAACTACGTTACGTATCTGAAAATTAGTATACACATTTATTTGAAAAGCCTTTTCTCTCGGTTCGAGCGTGGCTTTGCAACTTAATCAGCTCCTGACCTAGGAACAGCTGATTCGCTATTTCTGATACAACTCGGCACTGTGACACTGCTGATGATTTGCAGATCGGAGAGGAGTTAGGTTGGATTATAAATTGAGCCAACAGATAGCAGCACACGCTCCCGTGTCCCAAATTGAATGAAGCTGTGTTGTGTAGAGTCGTATAATGCGTAGCCAGGCAGCTTTCTCCAGTCTGGAGGACAGCCATGGCCATGCCGTCAGGTTCTCGTAAGTGGTACTTTCCTTCCCAGACCAATTACCTGGCCTCTGCCATTGCATTTAATACGTAGATCTGTGTCGTTAAGCGTCGAAAGCTGTGTTGTGTAGACGAATTCACCTGATAAACCACGAGGATTATCCCTGTGAAGTCATCGTAGAAAATCTTGGGGGGGCCATCCGGATTGCGTTTATTAAACACGATTTATCGTCTACATTCTGCGTCTGCCTTCCGTCGGGAAACGTCACTGAAACGACGTTTGTAAAACACGCAACCCTGATGGAAACCCGAGAGATGATCCATCGTTTCCACCTGATACTTCGTGAAGCGGTTGCTTTATACTTCAAAACAATTCACACATCACTCAGCAATGTAAGAAATTAATGGATGGAAAATAAATTCATCATAACAGTCAAGGATCCATATTTGATAAGGATCCATATATAATAAACGTTGTTCACGTAAGCGGCTGTAAAAAAGAAGGAAAGCTAAAAAAAATATTATCAATACGACCTCCAATACAGCAACGTAAAATACATCACAACACGCGAGGTCTTTGGATGTGCTAAACCTAAAGCTGAGAATTTATTTACCCGTTTATATATTTAAATTTCAAGTCAGTACAGTGTAAATCATCTTAAGGTCGTGGTGAGAACCTCTGTGAATCATAAATGAACGAACCGGTTATATGGCACACATCGCTAAATTCCATCCGTGAAAAAGGTCATCTACAGATTCTACGCAGGAAAGAAGATCGCCGTAGGACCAGAACGTTCTTCCTGAGATGATATTGTTGTTTTTCTTCTACAATAAAAGAGATTACGCCGAAATTAAAAGTTATTCAGTATAGAGAAAGTAAAAAACCAGAGAACCAGTGTTTTACTCTTCCTCTGTTATATACCAAACTACTTCGTTGTTTGCTTTACTAAACTTATACTATTTTAGATACCACTTGGCAACTAAAACAATATACACTTTATCAACTCATAAAATAGTCATTAAATAAAGCTTAGAATAACCTGTTACTTGACGATAATGTAATCTAGTGCTTTTACATAGAAAAACAGAAGTAACTTTAATGTTGTATCAGTCTGGAGAAAGAAATTGAACGAAACACCAAATTAAAGAGTCAATAATATTGGAATATTTTTCAATTAATTGCGTCGAGGGATTAATTAAAATTTCAGCGTTTGAAATTCGTTGACGCGAAATCAATTAGGCCCAACAATTTCTTTTGGTTATATTAAAAAAAGACATCGTACGCCGTGTGTTGATTGCCAACATTTATGGATTATAAACTCATTAAAGTAGTGGGAGATGTAAAAACGGAACTTTTTTAAAACTCTCAATTATTTTATTTCAGAAGCAAGAATATTTTTAATACGAATATGATAATTACAGATTAAAACAATTGTGTTTTACAATTAATCGTAAACGAATGTTCAGACAATGTAAATGTTCTTCATTTTTCATTTCAATCCTTCATTAGGTGCAACAGAGAATACGGCGAATTATTACATTTCACTAGAAAATAACATCGACAATTGTTAGTCAAAAACAAATCTACATATTGTAGTTATATTGCATATTAGCTTCTGGGACACTGAAAGTGTCAAGTTAAAATTTCTTCATATGAAAATTTATTATATAAACGACGATTCGTCCTAAAATATACGACACCTTCAGGTAATGACAAATAAAGAACTTTCAAACTAAATGTTAAATTACCTACATTTGGATGTACCGAACTAGAAAATCCAGTTAAATATACAACATTAATTATATGTAATTAAAATTCTGCTTCAACATTAATAAATATTTCCAAAACTTATATTTTAAATTTGTTGTGTATGTATAGGACTGAATGACGACAAAAATAAGTCAGACTTATATGGCCATTCCTAATTATATAGACAGATAATTTTCAAATTATTTTTTATGTATCGTTATTTGTGTGCTAATAAAAAATCAAGTTTTCTCAACATTTATAAAAACATTCTTAATACCCGTAATAGTCTAAGAAAATATATAAAAGCATGAAAATTGCATAAATGAGTCGGAAGGGAGTACGAAATTTTAAGAAAGACTACGTAGCAGGTTGTAAGAGTGAGAATTAAACTGTTTCTATTGTTTACAATTCATAGACAGGCAAATCGGTGAAGAATTTTTCAGGTCGACGACAATTAGAACGAAACACCGGACGTTCATGAAAGATTGTTTAGAAATGAGAATACTAGGTTAAAAGCAACATTAGGAAGTTAGTTTTAAACCAGAAAAATATATGGTCTAATATTGAGTACAGAGAGAAAGATTTTCACATGCTACAAATCGTATAGTCTACGGTTAAATTGAATTAAAGTATCAGGATGGAAAAATGTCAACCAGACAGGATCGAAGCTGGGACGTCCCACTTTCCGGGCGGACGCTCAGTCATCTGAAATAATCCTTGTTGACTCCATATTCCCCCATCCATTAGACCTGATGCAGGCTCCCTACCATTTTTTATCATGCCCTAAATTTTAGGACCTCAAATGATGAACGGATTTTATATGTTTTGTATATTATAGGTTATTTCTTAGAATTTTTAATTGAAGAATATACAGAGAATGTTTTTCATAGTCTATAAGCCGTAAACGATATAGTTAAATTAAATTTAACTTTCAGGATGGAAAAATGTCGGCCCTGAAAGCGGGTGGTCCCGGGTTCGTTTCCTGGTCCGGTCGACATTTTTCCATTCTGATAGTTTAATTATTATTATATATTTTACGTTTTTTTTAATTTTAAGAACTTTAACCTTGGTGACAGACTGGAAATAATTATGAAAAAGAAAAAGGTGTAGACAGGTTATGTATGAGTAATCCACATAGTGGCAACTCTCCTCTTATAGCATAGGAAAGGGAGTGAAAGGCGGGATGCGGAAAGGTAGAGTAAAATAGCCAAGGACTAACTGGTGCCCCCGAACTATGGTTTAAGAATCCTACCCGGCAATTCGACTAAAAGTGATGCAGGGAAAACCCTTGGATAACCTGCATTTGATACTTGTCTTACGCCCTTCCGATGGCGGTAGAGGGGTTTCCTGTGGGGTCACAGCTTTCCCCTCGCAGTTTAGGAGGCAGCTAGCCAACTATTCCAATAGGAATAGTGGACAACTCTTACCGTATGCGACCCCGGCATACACCTCTTAAAACAGGCCGAGGTGCCTCGTCATGTGGGAAACGTAGATAAAAAAAACAGAGAGAAGTGAAGGTATCCCCAAAGGTAGCCTCCTCCAGAGCTCTCTGATAATTATTATTATTTAAAGGCAACAGGCTACATGAGGGTAATCCACGTTGGGCAACTCCCCTTTAATAGCATAGGAAGGGATTTGAAAGGGGGGATGCGGAAGGGTAGAGGAAGGTAGCCAAGGGTTAACTAGGGCCCCCGGGCTATAGTTTAAGGATCCTACCCGGCATTCGCCTAAATAAATGCAGGGAAAACCCTAGAAAAACCTGCATCAGGTAGGTCGGGCATTGGGTACTTGTCCCACGTCCTTCCGATAGCGGGAGAGGAGTTTGCTGTGGGGACGCAGCATTTCCTTCTCCGTGCCTCGACCAGTTTAGGAGGCAGCTGGCCGACTATTCTAATGTGAGTAGCGGACATCTCTTACCGTATTCCCAAGGTCTGTGACCCGGGAACATACACCTCTGAGAACAGGCCGAGGTGCCTCGGCTTTTGGGAACCTTAGTTCAAAAACGGAGAGGAAAAGGCATCCCCAAAGGTAGCCCCTTCGTGTCTCTCCTAAAAGGTTCTGCCTGCGAGAGAACATCCCTCGCAGGTACTGCCTGCGAGAGAATAACCCTCGTAGACGCTACTCCTCTGATAATTATTTTTTAAAAAAGAATTTAAAGTTGTTACGTTTCGACCTACCTGCAGGTCTTTGTCAAGGACAGGTTGTAGATGAACTGTGATTTGAGAGCAATAGTCAGATAGAAACATAACTTAAAATTTCAAATAAATTCTGTCTGTAGTCTGTAATCAAGGTCAGAGTTCTTAAAAAATGTATTGAATAAAATTACATTCTCAAAAATAAAGATCCAAGAAACACATTGCACCTGGTGAGTTCTGCTGTAAAGTAGAAGAAACGTGGTGCTGGTTCTGTTACCAATATTGTCTGTGTTTGGCCAATGTTATCAATATTAATATCGCATACATTTCAATGTTTCCTACAATTACGCGGTCACTCCTAAAGGAGCTCGCCCGTTTCACTAAAACGAAACCTCTGACAGCTAGAATCATCATATTCGGGAATAATAAATTAAGCACGGGAATACAGTTTTGTTCTGATGAATCTGGGAATATTTCTCCGTAGCCGTAATGGTTTCCGTTTGCCGTTACTGACGACGTTGATAATATCTATGCAAATTCGTGTCTCACGAGTACGGGAAGATAACTGTTGACTGTCGAGTAAGCAACGATTGTCATCCTTTAGCGATGTAATGCGAGATGTTGGTAAGCGCTGGAGATGCGCGGTGTCGTAGGAGTGACATGACGCAAACATACTTTGACCAATCTTTGTGTTTTCCGCTTGTTTGTGCTTGGAGATAGCTCATTGATCTGTAAGCAACCATTATCTTGTGTATTTGGTCGTTTGCGCCGCGACAAGTGACACGATGGGACGAGGATGGATTCAGGAAGGTATGTCGTATCTTTAATCCATGTTACACTTCTTCCCTGCCTAGATTCACTCCAAACGCGTTAATATTTTAAACACTAGAATAGTGCTGTAAAACACCGGTACCAATGAGCTGTTTAGCCTTGCCGTAGATAAAAACGTACCTTCAAAGTAAGGCTGGTCATTAAAAAATTTATCGGCCTTCCTGTCTGATGATAATATAAAAGAGATAAGGAGTGAGAAATTGGTCAAATTGATTCACGTTGTCAACCTGATAGCTGAACTTTCAAATCGAGCATTACAAAAGTGATCAGTTGAAGCATCAAGTGTTAGAATGTTCGTCTAAGTTCCAAACCTACGTTGACGTCGACGAACTTATAAATGATCTGTCGGTAACAGTGACAGAAAATGCGGTCGGAATAGAAAGGACACGTGATAATCAACATTGTCTTATTAAATATTAAACCGAAAATAGAATCGTTCCAATGTCTTTGTTTCATTGTACTGATTCTTGAGACCCAATGTCTGACCACTCTTTCGTACACATCGCGCGCTAAATTAGCAACAGTGCAAGTGACGATCTACGTCACTTATTATTTTCGTAAACCAAAACTTCATATGAAGAAGATCTAACGAACTGGGCAACCAGTCCGGGAAATAACACTTTTAGAAAATTTATCTTGCAACAATGCGACAGTTTCGCAAGATGTGCGACGTGTGGCACCGTCGTGTTGGGAGGAAAAATCGTTCATGACAATATTTTTCATTTACGGCCTCAAAGCACGACTCTTCAATCACACCAGTCACGGGTTTTTGATACTGTTTTATGACTTCCACGCGTTACTGAATCGTTTCAGGATGGTTTGGATAACACTAATTATTAGAGGTCTAATATTTCAAACTATGTTGCCACTGTGACCGTATAAAGTTCTAACACTTAATTCAGTTCTATTAGTAATTATAATTATCTGACATACGTTCGTATTGCTTAAAAACTTAGCCTTTGATATTTTTCTCTCAATATAGTGCACCCATTTGTCTAGACCATTTTTTTCAAAGTGATCCGATTTTTAAAATGAATATGTTGATAAATACGTCGACACACATTTAAAGTATTTATCAATATATTCATTTACTGTTTATGATAATAAAGATCAGCAGGAACTTTATAATGTAGAGTCTGATGTCGCCTTCTATAGTTGTACAAAATAAACTGGCTATAAAAGTTTAATAACTGACAAAGTAATTAATACAATAAAAATATAATAATGACGTTTCGTCCATAATTTGGGACTTCATTAATTGTCAAAAAGATATACATGAGACATTCAGTATTAATTTAATAGCAAATGACACTTTATTTTAATTCCCCACTAATCCCAATTTAGGGACGAAACGTTGTAATTATATTTATTTTCTGTTCCATTAATTATTGAGTTTGAAAAATAAATTAATCTTTGTAAATATCCTTTATATAAATTTCCGATCGTACCAGTCGTGTCCTACGTCTGAATAATAAAATACGCTTTCGCGTAATCCACCACTTCGTGTACTCTAACCTAAAATAAGTTAAAGAGACTGCATTGCATTGGAAATTTAAGCAACAACAGGAGTTAACTGTATTATGAAGTTCGTGCAATCAATATAATATATGAAATGAAAATTATTGTTATTGAGCTGTTTCTATAATTTTCCATTACCTCATACTAAGTAACTTTTTCTCCATAAAAATGGTAATTGTTAATTAACCCATTTCCTATCCGGCGAAATAAAGTCCATACACATAATTGACTTTGGAGACCATAGAATTAATCTCGTCTAACTGAGCTTTAAAATCATTTAGTTAAAGAAATCATTCCAACAACCGCGTGACGATATTCTACGATAGCTGTGTACATCATATATCAGCCGGTGTTTTGTAAATAGATAAATCGGTGACTTTCTTTTTAAAAAGATACAGTAAGACATTCTGGGAAATTCTTTGTGTCGTACAAGCCAAAGATATAACAGTACGTCATCATCTTAGTTCTTATAACAACTGAGTGAAGGACATCAAATCCCATTTAAAATCCACAATAATTATGACAGTAAGGATAAATAATTTCACATTTAACTTATATAATTAGGCACGGAAATATTCAGATCAGTAGCACACGGACGATAATTATTGTTCCAACTTTTGAAAACAGAATATCTTCGGTTTGCGATTAATGGTGTTATGAGCCACAATTCCTATCACAACACTGGAAGTGATGAGGGGAAGAGTCGATTCTCTGATCGTATCAGCTCATCAATTACGACCAGACTCGAAATGACTCTGACGAAATCAGATTGTTGCCACTCGGCAGAGAGTTTAACAGATTGACGTGTTAATTGATCTCATATCAGAGAGTTATTTTTGGACTCCCGTAAATGTGTTGTTTATCACGTGCATTGGTTGGCCGTGGGAAAACTTCTTGTGAGAACTGTTTTCAGGTGTTTGGAACGGCTATGTTGAAAGTCTAATGATCCTAAGAGTCGATCAACCTTAACTCCGAATGTTTTTTTAATTTCAAGATAGGTCCCATAGTAAAAATCAGAAGTATTTTTTGTTTGTCCCTACTTATCAGAATATCAATTCAGAGAATGACAAAATTTAATTGATTTGGCAGTGATAATCTTCAAGAGGGTCATCCTCGAGGTGGCCTTTCCTCTTTAATAGAATAGGAAGGAACAGAAAGGAGGAACAAGGTAGTCAAGGGTTAACCAGGTTCCCTGGATTCTAGTTTAAATATCCTACACGCCTAAATGCAACACAGAGAAACCTGAATGTGGAAGGTTTGGCTCTAGGTACTTGGTCTCACGCCCTTCCGATGACTGGTGTGAAGGGATTTTAAATGGTGAATGCGGAAGGGAGACCAATGTAGCCAAGAGTTAACTACGGAACTCGGGCTGTAGTTTTTGGATCCTAACAGGCACTCGTTTAAAAGTGATGCTTTTTTTTATGGCAACAGGCCACATGAGGATGATCCACATTGGGCAACTCCCCTTTAATAGCATAGGAAGGGATTTGAAAGGGGGGATGCGGAAGGGTAGAGGAAGGTAGCCAAGGGTTACTAGGGCCCCCAGGGTTTATTTTTTAAGGATCCTACCCGGCATTCGCCTAAATAAATGAAGGGAAATCCTTAGAAAATCCTGCATCAGGTAGGTCGGGCATTGGGTACTTGTCCCACGCCCTTCCGATAGCGGGAGAGGAGTTTGCTGTGGGGGCGCAGAATTCCCTTATCCGTGCCTCGACCAGTTTAGGAGGCAGCTGGCCGACTATTCCAATGGGAATAGCGAACAACTCTTACCGTATGCCCAAGGTCTGCGACCCCGGAAAATACACCTCTCAAAAGAGGCCGAGGTGCCTCGGCTTGTGGGAACCTTAGTTCAAAAACGGAGAGGAAAAGGCATACCCAAAGGTAGCCCCGTCGTATCTCTCCTAAAAGGTTCTGCCTGCGAGAGAACATCCCTCGCACCTTATTGCCTGCGAGAGAATAGCCCTCGCAGGCAGGCCCGTTTGTTTAAAAGTGATGTTGGTAGGTCGGGCAGTATGTACTTGTCCCACGCCCTTCCGATAGCGAGAGAGGGTTTTGGTGTGGGGATGCAGCATTTCCTTCTCCATGCCTCAACCAGTTTAGGAGGCAGCTGGCCAACTGTTCTAATAGGAAATGAGGGCTCTTACCGTATTCCCAAGGTCTGTGACCTCGGAACATACACTGACTAAAATGCCTCAGCTTGGAGGAACCTTAGTTCAAAGTAATAGATAAACGCAATTTGTAAAGTGTTACGGGTATAATTTACAGTAAAATAATTTATTTGTGGTTCTTTTTCGTCCAATGTTCTCAGCTACGACAAACAGATAGCTTTTTGTTTGACGAATTCTAACGGAATTGCTTTTCCAGCTGAGCCTGTTTGCCTCATGAACTGAGTTGCTTGACGTTCCAGCGTCTTTCCCCTTTCATTTTCCGGCAGCTCGCCAAAAACTAAATAAATTTTACTACCGCTGAAATCCGGATTTAACTTTTTGTTTCTGTAACGAGAAACTAGCTTTCTTAATAGCCTATTTCAGTCTAGTTCAGCAAATGTTAGAATTATCTAAATAAAACATTTTTCCTCAGGTGACCCATACGGTTTAGTATGATAAATTCCTTAGACATCTTGATTTAATGGAAATAATTTTATGTAGCAAAATGTATTTTTGACTAAGTATTTTTCGAATTTTTAAAATTTTAAAACCATTTTTCGCGGATCTACATTCATGAGACCCAAATGTGAACATCGAATTACTCAGAAGGATTTTTACCGCTGTTGTGCCATCGTCTATTATAGATTAAGTTTTATTGCCGTTGAAATCCCAAATTTCTAGGAGTGGAAGATAGTTTGGCTACACCATGTATGCCGTTTTAATTTACTGACGGAAAATTTACTGACTAAAAGTGTTTCGAATTCCGTATTTAATTTTCAAACGAAACACTACAAAATATCTGTGATTTATGCAATAAATTATGGGAACCATGAACTATAAGAACGAGTCGTAATCACCCACAATTATGTGGTTTTATTATACACTAAATTTTCAATTGCTTTTGTTTTAGTGCTCAGTTTCAAAACCCTGATGACGGTCATAACGACGGCTGTGGTGACTCTCGCCCTGTTCGCCATATTCAGTCCCATAGGAAAATCGACGAACACTGACAGGTGAGTAATTTTATTCCCCCTAGGTACATATTTGTCATTATTTTATGAGTGACATCGGTCCAAACAATTTTTCTCCTTTCACGCTGGGTATGGATGTTTTATAAACACGCGCGATTATAACGTCCCAGCTTGAAGATACCTGTTTCCATAAAAATAAAATTTACGATTCACGTTATCTCGCTTTGGAGCCGCGCTGTGGAATAATTAAGCCGTAATTCTCAACTCTTTTTCCTTACCTCACCAATAGTTATTTTATTACTATATTCCAATCAAATTAATATATTGCAACATAATTAAAAATCAAATAATTATGCTTATTCTATTTGCTCTGGCTTTTAAGACAACAGCTGTTCTGACCAAACGTCACTATATAAAAATGTTAACAATGGAATAATTATTATTTTTAAAATTTATTTGCACAATTTAACTTAAAACGAACAAATTTTTTTAAAATACATTTATACTCTTCATGTTCGTAACTGCTACCGGTAACTCAGTATACTATACTTCTATCAAACACCAACTTTTTAGTACTTCTTAGATTTACAATGGTGAATAAAAACTTTTCCCCTACCCCTAGTATTATGACTCTGGACACCTAATTTTCTTTTTATATTTTTTAAAAAAATACTTTGTTATACTGAACATGTTCAATAATACCTCAACAATTTCAACATGCTCTAATTTATCTTTCAACATATCTTATAAATTTTTATACAATAATATATGTTCTCAGATCTGCTAAAAATAAACATTGTTAAGCCAATTTTTAAGAAAAGTACAGAAAATTAACGTAAGCAGTTACAGACCTATCTCCCTCAAGCCAACTATTGATAATTGTTTGAAAATGTTATATGTAAAGAACTTAAACATGAAGAAGAAGAAAAAATCTCTATCTCTGCAAATATGGGCTTACGAAGACAATAAACAAAACTCATGTGGCGACACATTTTATTTATATTTCTATGAATAAATTCAACTTTGTAGGTAAAAATAAACAGTTCTTCCTGAATAAACTACAGTAATATATGTATTATGTAACTATATTATAGCTTTAAAACAATATATGCAATAAAGAATTTGTGTTTCAAAGTCATTTTCTTTTCTATTGTAACAAGTCTTACCATTCTTAAAGAAATATACTCTTCATTGCATATATTCAAATAAATATGTTATACATTATCATAAATTATTTTATTATAACTGATAATAATTATTTTTACTAAATTTTCCTAGTGCTTCACAGTTTTGAATTTGGTAGACATTATTTTTCCATGATCTTTCAGCCCAGTTTGGACATGGGAATGTCACCAAGATCGTTGTGAGAAGTTACCTGTTGTTTCACCTGAAACTGCACAGAGTGCACAAACATGCAAACTGAAATGTGATCCATGGTCCACTTTGTGGCCAAAACCTCGTGGTAAAAATGTTGATCTGAAGAATGGCCATGTTTTAGCTATTAATCCATACAGTGTAAGTGTGGAGATAATAAACCCTGGTGGTCTGCATCCTCGCACTTTGACTCTCGCCCAAGAAGCCTCCCAACTGTTTCAACAAAGATTAGTGAAACGAGCTCATAAACTTGGGCGAGATGATGTCGTTGGGCGTAGCCTTGAAGTATTAGTGAACATAAAGAATGATTTAGGACAATCTCTTCACCTAGATACTGAAGAATCATACTCACTGAATGTGACAGAAAAATCTGGCAGCAAGGTAAATTATGTTTTGTAATGTTTCGATTAGTGAGCCTTAATACTGTAATTTAACAATAAAGAATTTGAATTTGAATTTATTTTTTATTATTATTGTATTAAAAATAATGTTGATCTACAGTAGGATAATGACAAAAGTATTTGAATTCAATTAATTTACAATTCTTGTACTTTCAAATTCTTTTATTTAAATCAGTAAAAGTTAAGATCAAGAAATAAAATAATTTCTGGTTTGATCAATTTGCTAAAAAATTTATCATTGTGTGAGCATAATCAATTCCAAATTTTAAGTAAAACATAAAAATGATTGATCATGTATATGGGCAATGACTATCATTGTTATATTTTTAAGTTACAAATTTTTTTTTATGTGCATAACTTAAAATTTTCAATCTCTTATAGGTTGTTGCACATATTTCTGCTGAATCATTTTTTGGTGCACGTCATGGGCTAGAGACTTTGAGCCAGTTAGCTGTGTATGATGATATCAAAAGAAATTTGCTTGTATTGTCAAATGTTTATGTATCAGACAGCCCTGCATTTCCACACAGAGGAATCCTGCTGGATACTGCACGTAGTTATTTTTCTGTTGAAGCCATCAAGAGAACTATTGATGCTATGTCTCTCAATAAAATGAATACATTCCATTGGCACATTACCGATTCACAAAGTTTCCCATTCGTTTCACCCTCTTTCCCTAATTTTTCTAAGTATGGAGCTTACACGCCAAGCAAGGTAAAGTTTTTCCATATGGTTTCATATAAATTACATTCAATTTTATAAATTATATATAACTATTTTATAGGTAATTTAATTAATTCAAGAATTAGAAATATTATAGTCTGACTTATAATAAAGTGTATTAGTAGTATATTAGTTACCGTGTTAAAATTATTCTACATACATTGCAGATTTGAGTATAATCTTTTTCCAAACATCCACTCTTCAGTTCATTTTATTATTTTGATCGTCTTCTATCAAAAGTACATAAAACCATATTTTTTTATGTAGACAGAATTCATATTTATTTCATAAAATATCTCATTGACATTCAGAAAAAAAGGCATAAAGATAAAATTGCAACTTACAGTTATAAAAACTAATAATTTGAGGTTAAATATGGAAAATGCACAATATATTTAAAATTATGTGTATAATAATAAGAAATATAGCCAAATACAGACAAAAGAAGTGATAATATATATCATTATATAATATAATATAAATATAATTTTATAATATTATATATTTTATAATATAAATATAATATAATATAAAACGTAAATTTTTTCATGATGTGTAAAAGTTTGAGATATTTGGTTTCTCATAATAGATGTAATTTCTTCAAATATTTATTTAAATATGAGGTTTTCTCACAAAATTTAGGATCTTTGTTTATTTTTACTTAGTTTGCTCAGTAAAAAATTAACATCAATCTGCTCTTAGAACGTTGGTTAAAAAATTATTCATACTGACTGTTTGGAATGTAATTAATTTTGTCCATATTTAATATATAATATTTTTTCCTTAGGTGTATACTCCAGAAGATATAAAATCCATTGTTCATTATGCCCAAGTACGTGGTGTGAAAGTTATTCCGGAATTTGATGCTCCTGCTCATGTTGGTGAGGGTTGGCAATGGGTTGGACACAATGCTACAGTATGCTTTAAAGCTGAACCATGGCGGGACTATTGTGTGGAACCTCCATGTGGGCAATTGAATCCGACTAGTGAGAAGGTTTATGAATTACTAGCAGGAATATACAAGGATATGCTCAATGTATTTGATTCTGATATGTTTCATATGGGTGGGGATGAGGTATGTTTAATAATTTTTATTGGTCTTTATAAAAAGAATTTAAAACAATCCTATTATATATATTGTATATAGAAGAAATTATTTTTAATTGGATTTTTTAAGTCAGATAAATGTTTTCTAAGGAGAAAATGATACATAGAAATTTATTTATATGCCAATATTAATTTTAACTGAACTTTATTTGCCAAAATCACCTGAGGAAAATTTTAAGTGCACATTAATTTTCACAATCACTTCTATTATGATAAAATAATGAGTATATTATCTTTTAATAAGCATTTTATTACTAGTGAAAGGTTAATTAATATTCTTTATGTGTGTATTTTTAATTATGTTCCTTAGAAACTTTTTATGTATTTATCAATTTGATGGTAACTATGCATTGAGAAAATGAACTTTCAATTATAATGATTTTAATTTTCTTAATATCTATAAGAAAGTAAATGGGAAGTGAGATTTAAGAAAATGAATTTGATATCTGTGAAAGCTGTGAAAACTCAAAACTTTTTTTCTAACCCATGTCATCTGTCTGTAAATTGAATTACTAGTTCATACTTTGCAAAATTTTTTCCATTAATATATTTATTTCTAAACTTCTTCGATTAAATTTTTAATGATTCTGATTTTTAAGTGATTAATTAATTGTTAACCAGGTAAATATTAACTGCTGGAATACATCCAGTGTAGTTACCGATTGGATGGAAAAGAATGAAATTCCAAGAACACATGAAGGTTTCATAGAGTTGTGGGATCGTTTTCAAAGCAGAGCATACTCTCTGTTAGTGGAGGCCAATAACAAAAAGGAGTTACCTATTGTTCTTTGGACCAGTGGTCTAACAGAAAAAGAGAATGTTGACAAGTACTTAGATTCTTCACGATACATTATTCAAATATGGACTACTGGAAAAGATGACCTTATATCAACATTAGTTAAGAAGGGATTCAGGGTTATTTTTTCAAACTATGATGCACTTTATTTTGATTGTGGGTAAGTAAATAGAGTACATTGTTTAAATGATAAAGTAATTCAATGTAAATTGTAAGAAATGCTGAATATTTCATAAAATTATGAATACACGACCTTGAGTCAGAAAATTGTTTACAAAATTAATTTTACTATTTCAATGCCTTTTATCTAGGTCAATCAAAGAGATCCCTATAAACCTGAATTAATGAACACACAAATAATTTTAAATTCAATAGTCAAAATTGCTAAGTTATGTCGAAACACATTTACCTCCATAATCATGCATTTGACTGGGGATGTTAGGTGAAAAAAGATATTTTCCTAGATTGATGAGTGAGATGTTATAAATCCATTCCACTCCAACATCTTTAAATGTAAAATCTGATACCAATAAGTTATACAAAATTTATGATACTTTGTTAATTTAATGTTTGAGACATTTTTGCTACCTAATATAGTTATAAAATTTAAAACTTTATAGTATAATTAATGGATACATGCAACAATACATTGTTTTTAGCCAACTTCATTGCCAACTATAAGTTTCATTTCATCTGCAACAGGCAATGCAGTAAAACCTAGCCTCTAATTTTTTATTTATATATGATTGTAAGTAAAATTAAATTAATTCAAATATTTTGTAATTATTCTTAAAAAATGTTATGCACTTATGTCATTAATTTCTAAATAGTAGACTAAACCTGAAAATGCCCTAAAACAAGGACAAAATGTCAATATATTTAATTTTTGGTTAAAAAACAATTTTCTGACTTATTTATTGATAATATTATAAATGTAAATTTTTTTCATCATTTTTTATTTCATAAAATTATTATCCAAATATAGACAAGGAATATTGTTTCATGAATTATTCAAGAAATTGATGCCCAGTAACTGTTATATAAAAAATACTAAATTAAAAATGAATTCAAACAACTAGTATTTAATTTTAAGAAGAATGCAAAATAGTGCATTTATTATCTTATAATGATTAATAGCAGTCAGAACAGTTTATGAAGCAGAGTAATTTATTACACTGCATTATTTGCTAGTTGTAAAATTGATATTAAGAGTTATTTTGAAAGAAACATAATATTGTTGTGATGAACACATTGAATCTAGGTTGTTTGACCAATTTAAAAGTTTATGGAATAATTATAAAATTTATGTCATAATTTGATAGAGTCATAATACTCTTATTTTATAAAAGTAATTTTGTACAGGTTTGGAGCCTGGGTAGGTGAAGGTAACAACTGGTGTTCTCCATACATTGGTTGGCAGAAAGTATATGACAATAATGCTTGGACAATGCTTAGACAGCTTGGTGTCGATGTTAGTGAGAGCTCTCCTATTCGCAAGCTAGTGCTGGGAAGTGAAGCAACTCTGTGGTCTGAACAAGCTGATGATTTGGTCTTGGATTCACGCCTGTGGCCCCGAGCTGCAGCACTTGCAGAACGCTTGTGGACTGATCCTGAAGAGACTTGGCGTAGTGCAGAAGTCCGATTTCTCACGCAGACAGAAAGACTTAAAGACATAGGAATTTCTATTGACACAGTGCAGCCTGAATGGTGCCTTCAGAACCAAGGATATTGTTATTCACCTTAGACAGCATGTAGACATTCCAAATATCCAAAAGTAGTGAAACATTCATGTGTTTTATGACAGTGTGAAATTACAATTTCCATGGGTTTCTTTACTTTCTAAGAAGTCCATGACAAAACAACATTTTTCAATCTCAAATATACAATGTGATATATGTTTTAATGTGTCATTTGTTCTTGATTTAACTAACAAATTGGTATTTTTTAAGTAATGAATTCAGAGATAAATGGATCTAATTAAATAATTAAAATACACAAATGATGATAATCTGCTTTGTTAAAATCTTTAGTTCAAGCATAAATCCTTACCATATTTAAAAAATAATTTCATTTCCAATTTGATTTCTGTTTTATAAGCAATATAGTCCTCAAAGGACCTTTTGGCAACTTGCAATACACACGTGAACATTGATCTGATTTATATTAATCTTATAGGGTTTTATTCCTTTTTTATAATTATTGAGAATCTTACATGAATGACTACATTTCATTGGATGATTTGTAGAAAAAAGCAACAGCAAACCAAAATCAGTTTGACCATAAAATGACACGGACCTCTACTTCTTGAAAAGGAAAGCTATCAAAAACTTTATTGATCTACTTTAATTTATTCAGTAAGAAAGAAGCCACACTGAACATTGTGAATACATGGTCTGTTACAAAAGCTCTTGTATACAGCTTGTATGCTGATTGAAGTAGGTTAATGTTATCAGATTCCACATTCATAACTTCATATTGTGGCATAGATTGAACAGGTATAGGCCTACTTAATTTTAACGTCTATATTTTTTATTATAAAACTAATTAATATTTATAGAATAACACAATAGAACTTATTGATACCTAAACAAGTTTAATAAAACAATAACTAAGCCAAGCTGCTAAATATGTATCAGGAAATAGAGGAATGGATTTGTAAAAGAAAACTGTATTTGATTTTTCCTCCAGATTTAATATTGCAATTTCATGAAATTGCAATTGTATTAGGAAAATATGATAATATATTACAAACAAAAAGAATAAAGTGAACAGACCGAGTGTGGATTGCACTATGTTAGACTTGGTGTTTTCATCTATTAAATTTTTTGTTGTATCCTGTGAATGGAGATTTCCAGGATCAACACACTTAATGCTACAAGTATACCACACAAAAGTACTCCCAGCAATGATGCAAGATGCTTCAAGTCAACAGCAACCCAAGTTCTTTCAGACCCAACTGTTTGTTTTGACCAAACATCACGATGCATTTTCTGAATAAAACCGCCTAAGTGGAGCAACTGCAAACTTTAAAAGAATTAATTTTACATTAATATGGAACTAGTCAAATTATTCTTACATTCAGTAAAATATATTCCCAGAAATATTGTTTTGGCACAATTAAAGTAATGTAATAATGATTAATTAGATCAATGTTATCAGGTTGGAATAGTGCTATTTTGCATTATACAGGATATGTGCTTTACCAGCGAAAGAATGTTACTCTTTACCAAGTTTTACTACAATCTATTTTTTTATTAATAATATTTGTAGCTTATGAGAAGTTTATTGTTGTTTTTTTTACCTGTATAAAAACTGTCCAAACAAACAACTGAGGCAAAAATTAGAGTGTACTTTTGAACACATTAAGTGCAGAGATATTTGAGAGATGTAGATTGATATTTCAAATTATACTTAAATTTCATAATCACTGTGACTTTTTTTTGGAATCAAAATGTATTTTCTGAAGGCAGAAGTAATAATTTCTACTCATACTGCTTCTGCATTTATTATATTGTTTCTGAGTATGACTTAATTTTTTTATCTTTTATGAAAAACTTTAAATTAAATGAATTATTATTACATAAATAATGTAACACTATTTATTTTAATTATTTTCATTTTTATATAAATAATATTCTCATTAATATGCCAATACTTGATTTTGATAATCTCTTTATATAAAAATGACTGTCTGTGAGTGTCTGTGTGTCCCTTATGCTCTCCTAAACGCTTAATAAAATTGTGATTAAACTTTAATGTGTTGTGCGCACCCCCGCATTGGTTTCTTTTGGCCTTTCGAAGCGTTGTGCATTTTCCAAGGTGTGAACGGGGTTGAAATTTAAAAACATGCTACAACATCCGTTTTTAGCGTCGATTAATTACTTTTCAGGATCTATGTGATTAATACTTCCTATCCAGATGTATTTAGTGTAAAATTTCAACCCCTTAAAGCACCAATAAGGGAGGGGGTGGAGGGGAGTTACGCAAAAATAATGTGAAACAACCAAGATTTATGTCAAATCCGTGGTTATAGAAGTCAGTGAGTTTAATTCTGACATTCACTATGTCAGTTAAGTTGTAGTTCAGCTCCTAGACGTGCGGGTGGTACCAAACTTTACACACATGTTACTTATGATCCAGTAACAAACTCTGAGGGCTTAAGACACACCTATCACCTATAGGGATGGTAGTGGACTTTTAAAAAAAATCCCAAATGACTATTATTTGCGTCGAATAAAATGTTTTCGCTTAATTTGATAATTCAATTTTGATGTCTTTCTAGAATTTTCAAGTGTCTAATTTCAACTTCCAATGACTAGGGAGGGAAACACCCATATAGTATGTGTGGTGGTGGAAGGTGTTTACATAGAAAATAATGTAAAAAATACCTATATTAGTGTCGATTCCGGGGTTATAGGAGTGTTTGAGTTTAATTCTAGCATTAAGCAAAGTGGTGAATGAAATTTTACGTTCCACTTAATGGAAGTTACCCAGAGAAGTTTTGTCCCTCTTAAGTTACCAGGAAAATTTTTAATTTTCTTATGGCATCAGATATATTTTGGTCTTTATTTAGTTAAAGGTTGTATTTATTTATCCTTTAAGTAGCCGGAAGTATTTTTAGACTTTATTAAGCTAGCGAATATTTTTTACTGTTTTAATTCGTCTTTATTACGTAAATGTTGCTAATGATATTGATGAAACATCTGCCCAAGTAATATGCAATATTATTGGTTATATTTTTAGTCTACAAATAATTAATATTTCCAAATAATCTGTTTTTTTTTTTTTAATTTTCGTTAAGTGCGCCTAGAGAGAAATAAGTTGACTGTGCTATATAATGGAAAGTGGTTGAAATGTATTTGTGAGTTCAAAAAAATTAAACATTTTTACTAAAGTACACACAAAGAATTGTTATTAATAAGGTCTGAATTTAATATAATATTTTCCACTTACTTGTGATTAAAGAGTTCTTTGTATGGACTGTTCTTAGCAACGGCAATTGACAAAATTAGTCTGAATATGGATGAAGGTAAGTTTACTACTGGACAATTAATATTAGAACTCAGAAACTCTTTATATTCTGGAGGTATTAAGTAAGCAAACCGATTGTTGCAAACACGGTTGAAACCTTCACTGTCTGTCTTTGGAAAGTTCTGAGAATCAGGAGCCATCAAGTTATTGTATACCAGCTGCATAATTGGTTCAGAAGTTTCCTGCAGAAATTACAGAATTCACTTAATTGTTTTCTTCAAAGAGAAGATTTTGTAAATACTCTCATCCTCCCAAACATGTATGAAAGTCAATAGGCGATGTCATTCTCGGCGCTGATTTGAATAAAACAATTAACGTTTATAGATACAGCTACTATCATGATAGGCCTATATATTTTTATCGTAGGCGAAATGAGTTTTTATCCCTGTTTTAAGCACCCAGCAGAACAAATCTTTGAATAGATAATTTTTGAGTGTTGCTGACTCAGCTAATTTTTCAACTATATTTTTTTTGTAATGAACTTTTATTAACTTTAAGAAATTTGTAGTCTATGGAGAAAAAACATCAGCTTCAGCAAATATGGCAAGTATTTACCTAGTTTTTTCTATCCAATATTGTTAATCCTTGACATAAAATGAAATTAGCTAAATCAAACTTTAAAAAATTATTGCATCTACCACTCGCTTTCTTGCTTTATGATCTACTGACTTAATCACACTCACTTGGAAGAATTCGTGTTCTGTTGAGTTGTTAAGACATCCTAGTTGGTAGGTTCCCTCGTTGAGGAGACCTTGCAGGTCATGGAAGGGGAGAACTGGTTTATGTACAGTGATGAAGGAGACCAGGATGGCAGAATAAGACGAAACGATCACCACGGATGTGTATAGAAAAGTTGCGATCAAAATCCTGCATCCAGAAAATATACTCAGTGGCTCTGATTGCCCTGCGAAATAGAGTCGTAATGTACTAACCAACTCTTTACAAAATCATAGTTAAATAAGCATGTTCAGAATTTCATATACACATATATAGTAAAAAAATCTTATATATGTATGTATGTCATGGAATATATGTAACAATGGTCATTTCGGCATTTTTATATATATAACGTATCAACGGGTGTATCCGTTGATAGATGAGAAATTTTTTGATATGTTCTCATTTGGCGGCTGGAACCTAAACAGTTGGGGCTGGCGCGCGAGTGTCATTGTTAGTGCTTGAAAAATTCAGTTCTCATTCGGCTCCTCAGCGAGCAGGTCTCTTATTACGATGCCCTGATATCGTAAAAAGCGTGTAATACAAACAGTGTACTTAATGCTATGTGTTGTGTAGGTCAAAAACAACGCCTGAGTAATTTATATGATTCATGTCTCGATATATAAGTGATTAAAATCAACTAAGTTTGGTTATTTAACTGATATCCTGGCGCCCAAGAATACAAAAGTCTAGTTTCGAGCTGATACCTTATTACAGTCGTCGAGGATTAATTACTACAGTTTTTCGAAGTTATTTTCTACAGTACATACCACTGTGAACAAAAAGTAAGGTGAATTAGTTATAAAATATAAATTCTTTATTTATTCTTCCAAATGAATTTCATCCCCTTCAAAGTAATCCCCGTCCAATAAAACGCACTTTTTCCAACGCTTTTTCCAGTCCTCGAAACAGTCGGAATAGTCTTTTTCCGGTATAGCCTTCAAGACCTTCTTCGATTCGGTTTTTATCTCCTCAATCGTGTCAAAACGGCGTCTCCGCATTGGCCTTTTGAGTTTGCTGAATAGCCAGAAGTCGCACGGAGCCAAATCAGGCGAATACGGTGGTTGCGGAATGATGTGAGCCGAGTTTTTGGCAAAAAAGTCGCGAAGAACCAATGCAGTATGACATGGTGCATTATCGTGATGAAAGAACCAAGAGTTGTTCGCCCATAATTCCGGCCGTTTCAGACGCATAGCTTCACGCAAACGACGCATAACGCTCAAATAATATTATTTGTTGACAGTTTGGCCCGGCGGAAGAAATTCATAGTGCACCACACCACGATAATCAAAGAAAACTGTCAACATGACCTTGATTTTCGATCGACTTTGCCGTGGTCTTTTCGGTCTTGCTTCACCTTTTGCACGATACTCGCTGGATTGGTCGGTGGTTTCAGGGTCGTGTGCGTAAATCCAAGTCTTGTCTCCAGTAATGATGCATTTCAAGTGGTCCTGATAGTCAGACAGCAAAGTTTCACACACATCAACGCGACGCTTTTTTTCCCCCAAAAAATTGAGCCATTTTGGCACCAATCGAGACTTGACGCGTTTGAGACACAAAACATTCTTCAAAATGGTTTGGGCTGAGCCAAATGATATTCCAACACTATCAGCGCGATCTCTAATTGTCCATCGACGATTTTCAAGCATCAAATCTTTGATTTTCGACGTGGCCCTCGTCGGTAGACGTTGATGGTCGTCCAGAGCGCGGTTCGTCTTCAACGCGTTCTCGGCCGTCTTTGAACTCGTTGCACCACGTATATACGTTTTTTTTGTGCCATAGTTTGATCACCAAAGGCCTTCCGCAACATTTTCAACGTGTCCGCACAAGAATATTCGTTCCGCAAACAAAATTTGATGCAAGTTCTTTGCACAACAAAATCACCCATTGCAAAAATCGAAAAATTCACTTTTGATTGTTTACAAAAACACGTGTAACTCAGAGATAATTAAACCTTTTAACAAACAGACGCTTGGAAAATATTATAGACAGTCCTACCAACCTAGGAAAAAAATTACCTGCCTTCCTAATACCCGGGAGTTTTAAATGACAATTTCATCTTACTTTTTGATCACAGTGGTATATATATTTCTTCTGCCATATTGCAGAGGTTTCAACAAACGTGGTCTTCCAAAAACTCTCTGAAATTGCCATTGCGTTAGAAAAACGATCCGAGATTCTCGGCAAACCAGAGTAGGCAAGCACCAGACGTCTCCAGAATTTGATTTTGTTTCGCTTTTCGCCATAAAACGATCGAACCCATTTCGATGAAATCGTTGTTACATATCGGCCTATATAGGTCAAAAATGTCAGACTGAAAAAATTATTTATGAGCACACAAAACTAGAAAACCGCACCAGCACACGCCTGAACTCAGTTCTGGAATGCAAGAAGGCTTAAACGATCTAAGGAATATCTAAGGACGTGTCAGTGGAGAGGACCTAATCACGTCAAAGCAGAACTAGCCAGCTCATTTGCGTAAACAATTGTATTGTAATAATATGAATGATAATATAATAAATTTTAAAAAATGAACGGCACATTTCCACCAATTAACTAAAAATGTGCGGAGAAAACAGCAACTGTTTATGTCACCCTTTGTTCAGAGCTTTTGTCCTCATAATAATTTTATGAATCGCCAAGGAAATATGCTGACCATTAGTACACCTAGACCTCATAGTTTTTAAGGAATGAGTTTAAGAACTTTATTTTCTGAAACTGATACGAGTTTGAGAATAATTTAATACTCTACCTATACGTTTTATTCGAATTTTTATTTCGCATTGTGCTTATTAATTAATTTCCTGACTTTACCTTGCTGACATAATCCAGCGAAGACGTAGAATATTGCGTCATCGGGCTGGTGACATGCGGTAGAACTCGTTAGTTTTCGTTCAATGTACATGAAGCAGCTCAGAGTAATGGCAATAACAAATAAAGCCATAACGAGCGTAAGCCAGAAGTAGCCAGAGAAAGGCAACAGGAATGCGTTCCATTCAGCTTGAAAAATGGCGGGTTCCCTCAAATACATGCGGTACCTGACCGTAAGGAATGAAATGTTTAAATTAACTCGCAAATAATCTTCTTTGTCTTGATACATTCACTAAATATATACTATTGGCGTCTAACTGTATAAATAATTGCATTATTTCATAAAAGTCTTACCACACTGAATAATAATCGGATATTGGATATTGTGGGAGGAATTGTGGAGATATTATATATTATAAAATTTGACAAATTACAAAGAAAAATGATCAGTTTCTTTCCAATGTATTTCCGAAACGAAAAAATATGTTTAAGGGACTAGATGAATATTATATGCTATATCGAAAAAAGAATTGAGTGTAATGGTCTTTCAAGTTCCGTAAAGTATAAAGTCCTAAACGAGGAACAGTGAAATAAAAAAATAACTGTAGTGCGTTTGGAAACAATTATTGGTGGCTATCGCAAAAATAAATTTAGGGAGAAAATTTTTTTCCATAATTTTGAGAAACTTGATAGTAATTGTGTTTTAGCAGTGCTAATTTCTGATTCCATTGGGAAAGCTTTAAACTGGCCATCTAAATGATATTTAAAATGGAATTCATGTACTGTAATAAAGTGAATTCGATTTAATTATTGCTTTCGTGTACTTTTAATAATATTAAATGTACTAGAATGAATGAAGTTAATTTCGAACACTTTAACTGTAATTATAAACTGTTATAGACGTATTAATCCTTCAGGATATTTAAATTGAGAATTTAACAACTGACTTTTTCGGTTTATAATTGAAAACTCTTTACTTTTCATAAGTTCTGTTTGTTACTCGTAAATTCTGCGTTTTATTTATTACAATAAAAAATGATAGTTAATAATCGGAAGTAACAATCAAGAATTATCGAGTAAAAAGTGAAGCACCAGAATAACGCGATCCTGTGAGAGTTACAGATCAGCTGTGGAGATCCTGCCTGATTCCCGTACGTCGGATCGAGAACAGAGAAAAAGGTAAAGTAAGAGAGTGCCAAATTACTTTATATGCAGTGTGAGGTTAAATCACGAGGTTTATTGCGGGAGAGTACAACCTGCCAGTTCTGGAGATATTTACAGTACTCCCACTTAACTCCCGGGTAAAAAAGTGTTTTCATGTCTATCGACTTTTAACTGAGCTAGGACCTTCTACAATTTTGTTTGTAATTAACTTCTTAATTTTGAACAATTATAACATTTGTATTTTTAAATTTTGTGTTAATCAATGTGTTGTTTTGAACTTATGAATTTAAAGAAACCAAGCCAGTTAATTTTTAATAAATAAATAATTTTTTAAAAACTGTCCAGTTTTATGCTTCCACATTATTGTATAGTTAGAAATATAACATGAATAAACAAAATTAATTTCTCCAAGTCCTCGCTATTTTAAGTCTACAGAATCGGATTTCGATTTTCCACAAATACATTCCGCTTATAGTTTTTTAAGTTAGTCTAGTTCAGGGAATTGCTATCAAGGATAGTCTGAGAACGCTTTAATGTACTGTAAGATCTGCTTTGTTTACCATTACTCATTTAACATTTCATTCATATTATTATTTAGATTATTTGGGTATTCCATTGTCTTGGAGTAGATAGGAACTTGGAGTAAATATCTACATGTTTTTTTCTGATCATCTAGACGATATTTCACGTCATCTCTTTAACCTGCCTCTTTCTTTCTGTTTTCCTTGTTTTCATTGCTTTCTATTTTTACTTTACTTTGTCTTTTTTCACTTTTTCTTGCTCACCTATCTACTCCAAGACAATGTAATACCCGAATAATCTAAATAATAATGTTACTTCACCATTGTAAACAAGTTTCAAATCCAGATTTCATTAATATATAACAGGTAACTTTTTTTCAAACGTAAGTATTGTTTCCTGTTTTAATAACATCTAACCTGAGCATAAGTGTTGGTCTCAATATTTCAGCCTCTTCCGAGTGTTTCTTAGTAAAAGAAATGTCACCGATGGCTGCGTGAACGCCATTACTCGACATGTTGCTCAGAGAAATGCAATCAATACCTTCACAGGATTCGAGCAATTCTTTCCACGGAATGAAAACGGAGCTGAAAACATAAACCACCAAGTTTATTAAGTAATTTACCCATATTTATTATACTACAAATAAACCTACGGCGGCCATCCTCCTCCTTCGTCCAATTCTTCATCATCGTCATGAATTGTTTCAGTTTCATTGACTAAATGTTCTTGGATCAGCAGACATTTTTCTTCATTCCTCCATTTCCTTATTTCCATACATTCTATCGAACATCTACTGTCTTTATTTCCATTTATCCCTTCAGTACCAATCTAGTGCTTTGCTTGTTCATCTAACACCGACCAGTTTTTGATCGCACTTGTAATCTGCCATTTCAACGATAGTGCCTCAAATTTTCGCACGTGCAACACTTGACCTACTTTTTAATGACGCATTATTTTTACGGTACGTTCTTGCGATACCACACTACAGTGCATCAGTTGTATCGTCGACTTCGTTATCAAGTTCTAGAAGTACAGACCTGAAGTATGGATGGCGGGTTGTTGTTTGAAAAAGGAAAGTGGTCTAAAGTACCAACCTTAAGGAGGGTAAGTTTGAAGACGTGTTGGTCTGACAGTCATCAATAGTAAAAGCACTCAGTGAACTTGTAAACATGGAAAAAATTTGGTCATCGTTATGAGATAAAATACTTTAATTTGAAAGGTGTCAGTCCAACCATATCAAAGTCAAGCTAGATTCTACGACCTAAGAATCTGATTCTTCGTTTACAACAATAAAATATTGGTCACAGAGTTTAAACGAGTTCGTACGAGCTGCCAAGACCAACATCGCAGTGCTCGATCAAATGAAGTGATCACGAAAATCCACAAAATCGTATTGGATGACCGTCGACTGAAAGTTCGCGAGGTAGAAGACAGGTTAGGATTTTAAAAACATGCTGTACGACGCATTTTGACTAAAAATTTGGACATGAGAAAGCTTTCAGCAAAATGAGTGCCGCGTTTTCTTATATTGCAACAAAAACAACGCGGTGATGATGCGTCGATTGTTTTGTAATGTTTCACGATAGTAAAGCCGAGTTTTTGTGTCGATTCATAACCATGAGTGAATCACGGGCCCTTGACTTCACACCTGAGAAACAGCAACAGACAAAACAATGGACTGAAAGGGGAGAATCGGCTCCAAACAAGGAGACGACGGTTCAATCTGCTGGCGAGGACCTGGCGTCAGCTTTTTGGGATCTGGTTCGAATAAATTTAATTGATTTTCATAAAAATGGAAAAACAATCAATGTTGAGTATTTTCCGAACTTACTACAGCGCTTGACTGATGAAATGAAGAAAACAACTGGCAACAAAGAAAGTTTTGTTTGATGTCGACAATGCACAAGTTCACATATTCCACATAGAGATGGCCAAAATCGGCGAATTAAAGGTTTAGTGTCTTCCTCACACACTTTATTCACCAGATTTATCTTCCTCGGATTATTTTCTGTTTAAAAACTTGAAAAAATGTGTCGGTGGTAAAAGATTTACAAACAACGAAGAAGTGGAGTCTGTGGTTGATGGGTATTTTGAGTTCCATGATTCTCAATTTAAAAAGGATATCGGCACCTTTGAACAATTGCTGGGAAAAGGGTATCGACATAAAATGAGACTGCATTTAGAAATAAAGATATTTTTTCCCAAATTTTTTATGTTGTCTTTGTTACTTAAGCTACTTATGTAACTATGGTACTACCATCGTATCTGTCACACATCTCTCACACTCACACAAGGATAACACATATATCCGTTTGAAAGGCATATTAAACATCCTGCATCAGAGTCTTACCAATGCATTTAATTTTGGTAGGATCCAAACACTTTCTTGTGGTTGTAGAATCCTTCAGAAATTTTAGAATGACCATAAACCATCTGAATGATTTCAAACAATTAGATCACGCCATTACAATAGCAGAGATATAATGGTTCATTTAAAAGGTCAGTTGGCTGCCTGGCACTTGTCCAAGCTTCTGCGAACAGTTAATCTAACATGTTTATTTTTCATGAAGTCATGCGATAAAAAACACTTTCACTAAATTTCCGATAAGTATTTATTCAAAACTATGTAGTTTATTAAGGAGCTTTCGGCTATAAAAGAATAAATTGTTGAAAAGAAAGCGCGTAAATATCATAACATTACTCTAAAATTTAGATTTGGCCTCGAAAAAAAATTAATATTTAATATTAAATCAAAGTATGGTTGTGAATTAAATGTATCTCCATAAGTTCACTTCCTACTTCGATAAATAAAAAGATCGGGATTCGATAAATTTAAGTCTTGTATGAAGTGACTATAAATTTAGTCTTATAATGTGACTAATCATGGATTTATCTGTTTACTAACAAAATTAAATTTTGGACGATGTTCCTACATAACCAGGACCAGGATGGTCGTTACCAACTCATTCATGATTTCAGAACGAATCAATTGTAAATCAGGGATTCCAGTATCTTAAGACTGATTAGATCTTACTTATCCATGCAACAATAATATAGCAATATTCAGGTGCGTATAAAAGGTAATTTTACGCCTTACCATTTGGTTTTAATCTTGAATTAAATTTTAAAGAATGTAAATAAAAATAATTACTAATAAGAAAGATAGTCAATTCAGACAAAATAAGTGATAGATTAGAACTTTGCAAAAATCTAGAAGGGAAAATAGAAAAGCTAGAAGCAAAGATAGAAAGATTAGAGAGAGAGAGAATGAAGGTTTGAAAGCAGAAAACAATGCTTTAAAGATAGAGAACGCTGAATTAAAGGAAAGGCTTCGTTTAAACTCAAAAATTCATCTCTACCAAGCTCAAAAAATTATACAAAATGAAAAAGGAAAAGCTAAAAAGCGAAAGAAAGATTGGTGGTCAAGTTGCGCATAAAGGTAATTATCGCGCTAAAATAGAAGCAGATGAGGTGATAAAGATAGAGATGTCATCTACTTGCGAATGCGGAGGGAAGATAGCAATATGCGAAAAACCTTATATTCATCAGAAAGTAGATCTTCCGGAGAGATCAAGCCTTATGTAATAGAATATCAGATGGAACATGGCCGTTGTCGAAAATGTGGAAAAAGAAAAAGCAGCAAATTACCAGAAGGTGTTACGTCAGAAAACGCAACGACAATGGGAGCGCAGATGGTTTAGCGTAATTATATGGTATCTTAGCAATTGTTGAGTCTCATAGAGTCTGTTTATACATTAATGTTTGATTTAATGTGAAGCATCTCTGAAATTAGTCTAGAATTGTACCTGGTGTCAATGTCTAAAATCTTAGCATTTTGCCAATCAAATGTTTGTTTCGAATTGATTATATGTTTGGCGACTACAGATTGTTTATCGTTGGGAAGTTTGATATCAGACATATCATTCCTTGATATGGGTATTAAGGGAACGTTTTGTTCGTCCTATGTAGCAGGAATTACAATTAGAACAAGAGATTTTGTAAACAACACAATGTTTGTTGTAGGTTTCAAGTGTCTTTGTGTTTTTTAATCAAGTAGGAAAGGGTATTAGTGGACCTGTAAATGGTGGATATTTGATATTCTTTGAATATTTGGATAAATTTGTGATGTAGAAATTTGTAAATAAGGGAGTACGAGAAAAAATTTAGCTGACAGTTCCTTGAATTAATTAATTTTGATAATAAGAAAGATAACCAAATATAGACTAAATAAGTGATTATATAAATACCACACAACGTTTCTGGGATCCTTGTCCCTTTCTTCAGGTGCTAAGAAGAGCCTGGAGCGACACAACTGCACTGCCGTCGTCTTTGGAGCCGATTTATATTATCACTTATTTTGTCTGTATTTGGTCATCATTCTTATTATTAATTTTCAATCAGACGTACATTTTTCTTTTTTTCATGACATAATTTTGAATATATTAATTGTGGAAAATTTAACACCAGTGTTTAATTTTCGGCTAGGTTCTTGATATGAAGTTATAGTCAATTTCTGTATGAAATGTATGCGTTTTTTTATATCTGAGAAGTTAGATTGCACTGTCACGGAAACAAGTTACTAAACGATGTTTGACGAAAAGTCCAAAGAGTTTAATAGATATTATTCGGAAAATATGGATCACTTTCGAGAAAAATTAAATAAAGTATACATTCATGGCGAAAAACCTTTGCGGAAATTATTTATCCAGGGAAGATAATTTGTATTTCCGGTGACAATTTCTCTATAAGAGAAACAATCTTTTTCATATTAGCGTTGGGGGGTTAATTTGTTATTAAATATCTTACCTGAAATTCATTTGTCGCTCCAGTATTGACCATATTTTCTGGAAGAAGCCTTTAAACTCGCCTAATTTATTTAGGGAACTGAATGGTTTAACCTGGAAAACAAAAAGTATTTTACTGACTATAAAAGTTACGTGTTTATTATTCGACATTTCCCGTCTCATTGCTTTGTAAAGAAGAATAATCTACTTTTTAATTATCTGGATTTTCTATTCTGGTTTATACTTCCGTAGATGGCGCTGAAGAAAACACACGTGACATCATGTTTCCTAAAACTCTAAAATCTACTCAATTTATGGCGTATTAATATTGATTTAGAAAATGAATTACTAGCAAACAAGCACGAGGATGTTAACATGATGACACAAGGTTCTCTGACAATCAAACTAAATTGCTTGACAAACATTCATAGTTACAGCAGACAATTACATTTCCATCAATACTTATGAACTATTCCGTGTTAAGTGCTGTATTACGTTTATTTTCTATTAAATACCGATTTTGAAAGTAACTAATATTCCTCACAACCAAATTTAAATTTATTTATTGACACATTTTTATTTATTTATCCCGCTCAACATGGCTTCCTTAAACAAAAATCAACGAGCACTGCTATGTATGAGTTCATTCAAAGAATACAAAATTCCCTTGATGAAAACCTGAAAGTAGCCGGAATTTTTGCTGATCTTTCGAAGGCATTTGATCTTGTAGATCACATCATATTCCTCCAAAAATTAGAATATTATGGGATCAGAGGCAAAACTTTGGCACTCTTTGAGTCACACCTCAACAATCGGAAACAGAAGGTGGCCTTAAAAAACAAAGCTGGTGAGATGCACTTGTCAGAATGGGAGGGCATTTCTTGTGGCGTGCCTCAGGGCTCAATATTAGGTCCACTGCTTTTTCTTTTCTTTATTAATGATCTTCCAAAATATATGAAACCTATAAAATCGGTCTTATACGCAGATGACACCAATTTGTTAATTACGGACATTGATTTAAATAATCTCAATGCGAAGATTGAGACTGCAACTAGAAACCTAAATACTTGGTTCGCCGCCAATAAATTAACACTCAATGTACAGAAAACTAAGTTAGTTCGCTTTACATCAGAAACCAACAACATTGTAACGGATAAGTTCTCAGATCATGCGACTTTCCTCGGCTTGCAGATCGACAGTAAATTAAAATGGAACTTGCACGTTGATCGCCTCGTGCGCAAACTTAGTTCTGTTTGTTACTCATTGAGACTATTGATGCAACAAGTTGATACCAAAACTGCTTCACTAGTCAATTTATATAGAAATTCCACAATCAAACGAAGTTCGCTATCTGGGTCTACATTTGGACAAAAAACTAACGTGGAAAAAACATATATTAAAAAAAGGAAGGAATCCGGCCTGCGACTTAGAAAAATGTACTGGGCCCTGGGGAGAAAATCGTGTTAATCGCTTGAAAACAAAATCTTACTTTACAAAGCTATAATAAAACCAATTTGGACATATGGCATTGAGCTATGGGGCTGCTCTTGCAAATCCAACACGTCAACATCATCCAACGATTTCAATCGAAAACGCTCAGAATTCTTGTAAATGCACCTTGGTACGTCAGCAATCGAACTTTACATACAGAGGGGCCCAAAAAAATGTATCCACTGGTTAACAGTCCATAACTTCCAAACTTATTGACGAAGTTGTCTCATTTTTGGTAGTGTAATAGTTTGTAGTTCCGCCAATCGCCACATAAACGTTGCATTGCGTTTTTTTTGTCAGAGTACAGTCGCCAGGGAGTTAGTGTTTTATTGTTAGTTGTACCCTGTTACTCGAGTAAACATGGCTGGCGTAAGGCTTACATTTGATGACAGGAAGTCTGTAAGTACGAAAACATTAATGAGGTTCAACGGCAATGGCGAAATGTGTATCAAACAGAGCCACCGACACGTTTAACGATTCGTCGCATTCGAGACAAATTTGAAGCCGAATGCTGTGTTAAAGATGTACACAAACAACGATCTGGACGACACGTAACAGTAACAAGTCCCATCTTGTGTTACAATTCACCCGCTCACCACAGAAGTCTGTGTGTCCGTGAAAATGGAGTAAGTCGCTCAAGTGTTCAGCAAAGTGGAAGTGCTACATCCAAAGATTGGGACACGCAATGAACGAGGACGATTCAGATGGAGTACAGCGAGTGGTTTAATAACATGGTGCGCAACGATGAAGAGCTTGCGGAGATGATAGTGTGGTCTGATGAGGCACTGTTCAAACTCAATGGTACAGTAAATCGCCACAATTGCATCTACTGGGCCGCCGAAAATCCAAACGTCCATGTAGACAAAGCCAGGAGTAAATGTGTGGTGTGGGTTGTCTTACCGGGGCCATTCTTCTTTGACGGTACAGTTACTGGTGAGTTGTACCTTCAGAAGCTTCAAACATCTCTTTTACCTGCCATCCAAGACTTGTATGGAGACGAAAGATTTTACTTTCAACAAGATGGTGCCCCAGCCCACTACCACAATCGTGTTAGGGCTTATCTCGACGAAAATCTACCAGGAAGATGGATAGGCCGTAGAGGTGCTGTAGGGTATCCACCACGTTCCCTCTGGACTTTTACCTGTGGGGAACACTAAAGGACGTCGTTTATCGACAAAAGCCACGCACATTGGATGAACTTGGAGAATCCATCGTACACGTTGCAGTCAGTAGTTCGTGCTGCAGTTCGGCGACATCGTTTGTGTGTGGATGTTAATGGTGACCATTTCGAACACCTACAGTGATATCTTTAAGTTGGACTTGAAGAGCTACAGTTTTACCAAAAATGAGACAACTCCGTCAATTAGTTTGCAAGTTATGGACGGTTAACCAGTGGATACATTTTTTTGGGCCCCTCTGTATAGAACCTCGGAATGCCAACCGTTCAAGAAGAATGCACCAACCGGAGTGCCAGTCACTTCCTGCGTCTCCAACTTCACCCAAACGAACTAGCGTCCACCCTGCAACATGACCCTCCCTACAGAAGACTTCAGAACAAGAAATGGCCGAATGACCTGAAAGCAGTATAAGTTCACAATCCGGATAACGTCATTGGATGGGTATCCGCTCACGTTATTGTATTATTATTTCACCACATTAACTCATGGAACATGTACTATATAGTTCCGATTGTTAAGTTTCTAATAAATTAAAAAAAAACTAGTCTATTTTGCCTACTTTCATTCACATATGTGTTACGGTATTGCTAACTGGGGCAATTGTTCTAGTAGTGTGGATGTTTTCAAACTGCAAAAACGAGCCATTAGAATTATATCAGGTTCAGATTCTAGAGAAAGCTGCAGACCGCTGTTCAAAATACTTCATATTCTGACATATTAGAAGTACTAAAATATGTTAAACGCAACATGAACCTTTTTGCAATTAACGGGGACAATCATGGCTACGACACAAGAAACCGTTCAGTTCTCAGGTCAGACAAGTACAGCCTCAGTCTCTACGAGTCTAGCGTTTATTATTCCGGTATCGCACTATTTAACAGCCTTCCTGAACATCAACAACTACAACTCATTCGTCAAGGAGTGTAAAACATTTATTGTAAATGGAACTTATTACTCCGTACACGAATGTTTGAATCGGTCTCACATTCGTTGAACTGCCTTGCCTACAAAATTGCTGAATATGCTATAAATATGTAAATAGTGTGTCCAGTTTTCCCCTTTTGGTTCTGTTTTTCCTGCCTCTGCTTTCTGTTTTGGTAAATATCCATGACGACATCCTTCCGTACATAGTGACAGGAGATTAATACCAGGAAGTGATTAGTGTCGTGCGCGTGTTTCCTACAGATTGTGTGTATGATTGTAGTGACTAGAAAAATGTGAACAGATATGAATTTTTGTGTGTGTGTGTAACCAATTAATATTAATTCTGTTTATATGTAATTTATCTGCAGTACATTTGTGACGAATCCTATTTCCTCTTAAGAGGGCTAATGGTGAATAAATCTATCTATCTATCTGAAGTCGTCACTCCAGCGAAATTACAATTAACGATTCTCCTATTTCCTATTCTGGTAGCAAATTACCAATATTCAATTAAGTTAGACGAATAATTTTTTTATTACGATTCCTTTTCCTTCTATAGAGTTTTAATGGTATGAAAGTAATGACGGGAAGAAACAAAACGATGGTATCAACGACAAACTTCTCGTAAAACGCACAATAAAATCGTACATGTTTTTATTGCATTTTTTACACTTTTTCTTGCTCACCTTTCTATTCCAAGAAAATGAAATACCCGAATAATAATTTTACAATGTCACCAAATTTAATCAAAGATTGAAGACTTTCCCTGTGTAATTGTTGGATAAAATGTTCTCGGTTTTCACACGGGTTTAATAGATTAAAAATATAATATAATATAAATATAGTAAAAAAATAATAGATTAAAAGATGACGACAGAGCTTTTAGTCGTCGAAACGTCGCGTTTTAATCTATTAAACCCGTGTTAAAACCGAGAACTTTTTATCCAACAAATTTAATATCTTTTAAAACGTTTTCTAAAATCGTAAAATCATTAACAGAGATTGGGATTTTAATCCAGTGTTTTCCTTTGACCAATCTTTGAGAGATAATTTGGTTTTAATATTAAATTCAATTTTTTCAGTTACATGTTAGCCGAAGGTTCAACAACATGTACGGACAATATTGGAAATACTTAGTAGTGACATTTATATTTTCCTACACAGTCTAAAATTATTACTATTTCTGTAAACATTTTTAAAAAATTGTATGAAGCTTTCGCGATATGTATGAAAGTTCAGTCAAGAATTTGAAGGCTAATGTGATTTTTTGTTCCCCAATTCAGAAGCGCGACACACAGCATTCTTATCTGTTTGATGAAAGATCGATAATGCATGTGGTGCGTGTATATAAACAAGTCATAAAGACTCTAGGGTGAGATATAAGCCGGAGGCACGACAGGGAACGATTCATCATCAAATATACGCAAGTAACAAGTGAGGTGATAATTTCAAATATAATGCATACAGATGAAACGAAAATGGATTATATTGTATTGAAATGTATTAACAACAGACTATGAGGGTGGACACGATTCAGGAACTGGACATACGTTAAGTTCATTCATTTTTGTTATCAACTTTATATCGTCACGTATTGGATAGTTTCGTTTTTTCCTGTTTAATTCTTTTGGGAGACGCAGAACGACTGCCGAAAAGTTCCTTTGATACAGCTGATATCTTTACACAGAGGTGTCCAGTCCTTCAGCCTGTTTTTGCGCACGGGAAACAATATACAAAAATTTTCGCCCTGAACGCTTAAGTGTAATAGGTGTAACGCGAGTACTTTTCTGTCTCGGCTGCGACGCTGTACATCGCGGGACAACGTGGGACACCGCGAGACAGTACCCCATAACCCAAAGGCCAAACAAATCACAGGTTTCCATCAAGTTAATTACTTGTATCTGTATGATATAAATATTTCATGTACAAAAATGAAGAACACTGAACGATGAATTAATTGAAAATCAATATTAAAACCACCAAAATAAAATAAATCGTTAAGTTTACAATTAAGTTGTTCTACAACCTCTTACTCTTTTTTGTTTTAATAAATCTATACATTGAAGCTTTATACGACATAAAACACGTTAAATTGGTATTTTATTTTTTTATTTAGATTTTATAAAAATGTACCAATAATTTAGGGAAATATTTGGAGAAAATTAAAATAAAGATGGTTGAAACTGAAGAATATATATAATGAAAACATATAAAACTCAGAATCACAGACGGTTAAAATGAAGAAAATTTATCTCTGTCTTCCTTTAACCAATGGAATGTACACTAAAAAAATAATTTGTAATCGATTCTGATTGAGCGAGAGATAAGTACCTACAATGACAAATGTTGTAATTTTCTGGGGTATAAATGAAAAAGAAATATTTCCATTCGACAGAAAATGCTTTGTAAATATTGTTACAAACAATTGTTGCAAATATTATTCAACTTATTTAATTTATAATTAAAATGTTTTTATTTAAGGCCAAACTGAATTTAATAATAATGATGAAAATGGCCTATAGTCGAAAAATTATGTTTATTACCAAAATTAAATTAAATTTACCGACGTTTCGTCCTTTTTAAGGACCTTCTATGATTTAATAATTATATATATAAATCAAGCCAAAAATTTAGAGGCAAGTTTTGGCTGCCTTGTTTGTTGGATCCGACATGAAATATAATTATTACATCTCAAGAGGTCTTTAAAAAACGACGGAATGTGGGAAAATTTATTTATTTTTGATAATAAACATAATTTTCTGACTCAAGACTGTTTGTTTATTTATTTATATTAGAATACGTTTGTCACAGGCAATTTCGTTTGAGTAGTACATTTATACTATATAATTATTTTTAAATAATATTATTAAATAATAAAATAAAATTTGTATTATTCAAAATAATACTTTGAGAAACGATAACTCTTTAGACACACGCGAAGCCTCGTTTCTCTAATAAATCATTGGCATACGACTAAATTCTATTGCTATAAAACGATAAGTGGACGTTTTGATAGATTATAGTTAATTATAGTAATGTAGGTGTTCGTAATGATCTACCTTGGCAACGAGCACACGCATGCGCAGTCCGTGCAATTGGTTCCGCCTTTCATAATGCTTTCTTTCAGTCCAAATCAATTCCTCACCTCTCGGAAGAAAAGTGCCTATTGTTTCTCCGCGAAGGACATTTTCGTGCTCCAATCGATACAAATCGTTCAACAGACACCGGTCGTGGCTTTTAGTCATCTGCAGAACTAGGCTATTTATTCCGGGAGACAAGCTTCTTGACTCGTTCACTGGGGTCAGAAGCACCCAATGACTGGCGTTGAAGTTGAGCTGTAATCAGATTAATTTAAATCCTTATGGAACAGAAAAGTTCTTTCAGTAACGCTCCAGTTTTTATTATGTTTTCAAGGGACCGAACGCAAAAATAAAAAATACTGAAATATTAATAGGTTTCGATAATAAATGAGACGAAAAATTCAATATATTGGCTATACGAAAATATTTTAACATAAATTTAAAATTAAGATTTCAAAATTACGAGAGGGAAATTAATGCTGAGAAAATTGTTATTAGAATATACATTTCACATTTTTAAGTAATCAAATAAAATATGATCTGACAAAAAATTGCCAAGCCAAAAATCTAAATTTGTTAAAACTACACGTAGCTCGTCTATTCTAGTCCTATTATAATAAAATGTTCAAACTTTTTTTAAAAGAAACTGATTTCATTACGCGGAAAATTTTGGAGGCAAATATTTTCCAAACAAATTTCCTGCCATATTTTCTGTCGACATCACTCAATTAAATTTCAAAACGGTGTTTGATATTAAATTAAGTGGATATTACGGTTATTCCTCACGGTAGAACTATATTATTTTATGGCACGTTTACGTAATATATATATTATTTTTAATTTATCGTCTTCATTACATGAGAGTTTGCTATAGTATTAAAGGTATAATAGATAAAACCCTAATAAAAATTGGTGTCCGAATTTTATCAAAATTTCATTTAAATTATTAAATTTTTGGCATTAAATATATTGTAACGATATTTCCACGCAATCTGTCTTATAAAATTTCTTTTTTAATGAAATAATAAACAAAATGTAGTTTACAATCAATAGCAGGTAAAAAATTATTCCGCTAAAAATAAAATCAACGTTTCGATACATATATGAACCTTCTTCATGTTATGACTTTACAAACTGAAGAAAGTAAAAAAAAGTACCGAAACGGGATTTTATTAAATAAACTCGCTGTTACTGTTCATAATCAGATTTTTTTTACATAATAATTATATATATATATATATATATATATATATATTCTAATACCCAGTTAAGAAGGACATAAATTTTGTTCTTATTTCATCCGATTTGTTTACCAACTCAGACTGGGGATTTTTGAGTGGTTTGTAGAAAAAAAGATAATAATTAAATGATGGATAAGTGGCTTTTAGAGAAGGGGAGAACTATAATTGGGCGTTTAGCGGCTCTTAAAGCTAATGGTTGTGACCGAAATCTGGACGACGGAACCTTAAATGCATGATGACAGAAGTTTTATGGACATACAATTATATTAAAAGGAAATATTTATTTTAATTGTATTGAGTGGCTCTCGGAGCGTGAGAAAGGCAACAGCTGGTGTTTGTTTGGCGAACGTGGAAACTCAAAAATTGTGAAAACAAGGGAATATTCTAGAGAGGGGGAAAGCAGATAAAAGCAGTTGGACAGGAGACCTCAGGACGTTAGTTGGACAGGAGTAGTCAGAGAGTTGGGAGAGAGCGTTGGTGGAGGTCCGCAGGGCGGACGCAGGGCCAAGTTAAGGGGGCCGAGACAATTTTATATATTCATTCAAGAGGCAGTTTTAGAGTCGTCAGGAGAGATCATCGGATGGTAGGCCAAGTTAGGTGGCCGAGAGTAATCAGTTGGACAGCAGTCATCAGCAGTCGGTAGGAGTTTCGTCGTGGAAATCTGTCTGCCAGCAGAGTTTGTTGTTTGGAGGAATTCGTCGTGAGGATAACGTTATCAAGAAAATGTGGCTGTGAAAGCAGAGTGTGAGCGCAACCTGAGGCTCTTTATGCCTATATAGAGTGAGTGTGTGCTGGTATGGTAGAGATCCAAATTGCATGGACCAGAGAGATTGTAAGTTTATTTTTTCTGTATTCATTATGTAAATTGTTAAATAAGGGTAAAGAGTCAGATTTCGTTTCAGATCGTTTCATTTCGATTTTCATTTATTTTAACTTCATTGTTCAATTGTAAATTTTGTGTTCCGTTTCCTTATCAACCCAGGAAAGACCCTGGGGTACAGAGTCTGATTTATTAAAATGTATTCTAGATTAATAAAATTGTTTTGTTAATAAAATTTAATAACGTGTTTAATATAATTTCCTATAATCATAATTATCAATAAGTGGGTTATTACAATATATATAGTAATTTAAAATTTATATTAAATATATTCGGATGTAGAAATAGAGAAATGGTGACCTAAATAGGGAAATGGTGAGATCTAAAATAATAAACAACATTGTACTAACCTCTAAATAGAATCAAGAATGGAGGGAGCCAGATATGTTGATAATAATTTAAAAATATAACTATAGAGTAGAATATTCATACCTGATCCATAGTGACTTTACCATTCACGACGAACAGGGGTAGTTTATTCCCACATGCAATGACTTCGTTTTGCTTCCGCACATCGCTGGCGGATAAAAAAGCAGTTGGTATCATTTTTCTGGAAAGAGTCAGAAATTGCTCCTTCGTGATCCAGTCTGTGAAGAGATAAATATTTACAGACTGAAATCTCTAAAGGACCAATTAGTAAACTGCATTGGGAGTAACATTGCCTATTATTGTTTGTAAACGTCTGTAATATATTATTATTATTTTAGCTGCATTTATTCAATGCTTTATTTGTGCATTACCAGCCACTGAAATTTAACAGCTAGGATAAGTCTTTCGCACTGGATTGCCATGCTCAAAGTCTGATCCATGAATTTGCTGATACGATGTAGGTCGATTCTCGCCGGCTGCAAGCAAAGAATTGCACTTCACTCAGATTGGGGATGATTGTAGATCGCCACACTCTGAACCTTTTCAATCTTAGCACCCTAAATATCTGTAACCGCATTGACTATTCCTTGGATGCGGTCGTGACTTTTGGAGGGGAGACAGACGCTTCTCGCTTCACTACGTGCACGTTTCAAGTCAGTCGCATCTACGGGCTCGCTGGGATTGTTCATCCTAGCCTTCTCATCTCTGTATCCCTAACTTCTATAATAAATCTTCTTTCAACAAAACTTTATGTCTGAAGGTTTGAACCCGTTTCGCCGTTCCGCCTATTATGGGAGCGTCATGCAATCTTGACGCCGAACCTCCCTCTTTTCCAATCTTTTCCTATAAATTATTCCATTTTTCTATTTTTGGTAATAGCTCGTACCAACTTGAACTGGTGGTCTCGGTCACAACGAGCGTAAATATTATATGTCTATGAGGAAAGCTGAAAAGGCGGAAATGAGATTATAAACTTCAAGGGGGTCTATTGTAAAGTGTGTGCTACTCAGTTATTGAGTGTTTTAATCGCCTGTAAAAAGTTTATTATTCTCCAGAAAAGTAATAGCAAGATCTAAGTGTTCACAGTACTTTAATATTTTTTATTCTGATTGTCTCTATAGGCCATTAGGGGCCTTGGGCTACAGGGATGACTGTCAGACTGCCGAAATACACGAAACACTCTGGATTTAGAAGTGACACTTGGTCAGGGTGCCGATTCTCCTGCAGTCTGAACCCATTTTCTGACCAAACGAGCACAAATATCCATGCCTCTGCCGGGATTCGAACCCGGTTTTTCTATGATACGAAGCGGCGACACTGGACGCTACACTACATAAGTAAATTTAAATTTAAATTTTGTTCTTTCTCTCTCTTATTTGCTACATAACCTGACGTGAACTAATCACTACTCTGACCAAATTAAAGTTTCCAATGTAACAGTGCTGAAATGAGTGAAAAAAGTGAATTTGTGGTTGTGATTCTGTAGGTAATAAATAAATAATAACCATAGTAAAATGTTAAATTAAAACTCTAATATTTCTAATGTTTTTTATATTTATGTAACTATTTTCTCACTTCTCGTTTGTATATAAATGTGTTTATATAAAATTTAGGAATTAATTTATTTTTATTTGTTTTCTCATATTTAAATGTACTATTTTACTTATATTTTTTCTTTGTGTACTTATGAATTCATGTTATTTTTATGTGTGTTGTCCTTACTTTTGCGTGTGTGATGTCTTTGTTGCTCATTTGTGTATTTTCATATTTTGTACTTCATTGCTGCGTTTATTATCTATGTATGCAGTGGGGTTTAATTTGTCCCATTACCTCCTTAGACCACTAATGGAATCTATCTAAATCTGAATTTGGTCTGTAAATTCAGATTTGAAAGAATTAGGTGAAACACGGAATGCATTTATAAAATTCTCCTCTATAATTGAAATATATTTTTGTATTCATTCACATTTATTGAAAACATGATATACATATTAATACTTTTGAGAAAAAATTAATTATTTGCATAGGCTTGTTTGTAACCTAAAGTATTTCCGCCCCATTGCAGAAATTAATATTTCAACAAACCATGAACAAACGACTGCAGTCTAACATAAAACAATCGTATTCTTATTCAATTAGTAATATACGGATAGAGATTTCCTTATTATATAATTAATATTGAATAATAACGTTGAATAAAACAATTAATACTTTTGTATTGAGGGTTATTACTAAGAGTCATTTGACGTTTTTCCGGAAGAAAACGGAATTTATTAATTTTATTTGGTTAAATGTTTTGTGTGAACTCATATCTGTATGTAAATTCTATTATAATGATAAATTTAAATGATAAAATTCGAGTGTTGTTTAAAACATCCGTAATAAAAATATATAATTGAATTATATTGATTGAATAGTGCAGGAAATGTTTGGATGCATTCTGACAAAAAAGTTATTCCAATATCTTTTACTAGTTTTGTTTCAAAAAGATTTCCTAAAAACAAACGTCGACGATTGCTTCAATACGACAATAATTTTGCCCCGATAAATATTTGGCTTATTATATTAGTTTGGCGTTTTGAGGCATACTTGAGAAAATAAAAACCATTAACCGTTAAAATGTCACTAATGTGTGAAAGATTGAAATTAATCATAACTCGATGCTGAAAGAAATGTCCAATTTTATATGTCAACAAAGTGAAGAAATTTTTAAAAATCTCTCTATTGCTTTTTTTTTGCCATTCACCTATGTTTTGTATTCTGAAAATTATATGATTACAAAATGGAGTAAAAGAGTCCCTAATTCCGGATTCTTTTCGACAATCCTGGTAATCCAAAAAATTTCTCATTATTTCAATCCTGAACATTTTATATTTGACATTTTACTTTTTTGTTTTAGCTTGAGAATTCCAAAGTTAATTTTTTTGTATGAATAACTATTTCAATCCAATAAAAAGAGACCAGAAGAAGAGAAAAACAATTGAAAGTAATAAACTAACCGTAGAACTGACGAATAAATTGTTTAAATTAAAAGCAAAACAGAATAATGAGAATAATAATATTTCTTAGTAATAGTTTATAAATATAGATTTCGTTACATTTATTATTTTAATTTCAAAATTTATCAAGCGATATGTCCTTAAATCTTTATCTTACCGAATGCAGTTGAATCAATTTACGTTTCACCACGGATTTTCTTTATGTACCTGTATGGAACCTGTTGGTAGCTACCACGAAGACGATGCATCCGCAGTGTACCTTGTGACACACTTCGGACAACATCGAGGCTTGCACCGAAGGACTCGAGCAAGTAGGGCTTGGGTCAGCACCTGTAACAACCAAAAGCTTGATTATACACAACTTTATCGAATTAAGGATTTGGGAAGACCATTTAAATTAACTAAAACGTACCGCATTCGAAAAACCGTTGATCAGATCCTATTTCCAGGATGTAATCTTTCCGAAATTAAATACTAGTGACCAAGAAAGTGAAATTATGACACTGATAAATTTGTTGTATAGTAATTTTGGAAGTAAAACTCAAACAATTCATTATCATTGTAGTACGATCGAGTACCCACTTTAAAGTTTCGCTGACGAAAAGTAGTGACTGAAATCAAAAGTCGATGTCAAGTGCCCAAAAAGGCAATTAGGGTAATCCAGGGTATGGCTTCACCGTACAAGACCATGCTAAAGGACAGAATATGATGGCTGGAAGGAACTCGCCAATCTGATAGGAGAATTGATGGATGATGTTTTTCCCAGGTGAGAGAATGTGTTATAAAAACGAGAAAAAATAACTTACACAGATTCTTCTAGTTAAACTTATTGACTTTTTTCATACACATATAATAATGTAAAACTTCGTAGAGTTCTGTGAGATCACCGTACCGAGTTCATAGTTTCATAGTTCATTCGGAGAAAGAGTTGCAGCAATGAGGAAATATGACTTCTCGACTGGACGCCAGTTCCTCTTTCCTGAAGGGACCAGTGGACCGGAACATTATCCGGCAACAGAATGAAGAGGTTATATAAGCAAACCCCGTGGTTTTCTCTTTAATTACACTTATTTAAGAAAAGGGGTAATTTCCCCGAGCATCACAATATATAAGTAAATAGATTTCTACATTCTTCGAATTAAATCTGTCAGGTTCTTTCAAATAATTTTAGTGGACAAAAATATTATTATTTATTCTACGAAGGAAATATGACAAAACAAAGACATAATGGTTTGCAATAATAAGAAAATACCTTAGAGAAAGCACGAACGTAAAAATTAACGCAGACGAGAGAAAATTAATTTCAATAAACGAAGCCAGTGTATATAAATATGAAACTTGAGGAAAAAAAGAGGATACATGAACGAAATAAAATTAGAAATTAGTTTAATACATAAATTTAGTCCAAAAAAAAATTAAAATTACTGTTACATGTGGTGGAGCCGGTGACGTGAGCGGAGGAGACTGTGTATACATATGGAGATATTTTTTAGCATTCAGTTTTTGGTCGGGGGTACTGGAGGCACTTATGTTTTATCAATCTCTCGACATGTGTGTGGCTTTAGCTTGCACTTGTATAATGTTCCCTGGATATGCCGCTAATATGCCCAGGACGTACCTGCCTAGCTACCAAATTGTATGCCTTCGGTGAATGTTACCTAAATTGTAAAACTTCTTCCTACTGCTAAATGTTAAGCATTCAATTTTTTAATCGTTAAACTTTATGTGAAGAACATAGTTCTGTTATTGGTGAACCACTAAAGACCCCGATGAAACGTATCAGACCCTGTGCTGAGTCAATCATATATACATATATAATATATTATATGTATACATAATTTATCTAGTAATTTGAATTGTATGTTTAGTTTCATAATTATAATATAAATAAATATTAATTGCGTATTAATCAGTAACACTTATCTATTTAGTAAAACCCTTCTTCACTAATTAATTTAATTTAGATATAATTGAATAATAATACTTTGTCGAAAACAGCATTAAAATGATACCAGGAAAATGTTATTATTAAGCGACAACAGACAGCAATGTTAATTTTTTTCAAAGTCTACTAAAGCTATAATTCATATTTTACCTTGAGCAGCGGCGATGAGAATCGCTCCCACGAGCCACATGACAAGTTCAATGTGACCTACTGTCTCACTTTGAGTTGTGAATGCCACGTTAATAGTTCACCGTATTTAAGCCATGAATCAAGCATGATTGTTCTGCACTTCTATGTAGATTAAGATTGTAAATATAGCTGCCACTTCGCTCATTAACGCCACATGCAGCACAGAACAAATATAAAATTATCGCAAAGTACACGAATGTCCCAAGAATTGTCTAATTGTGTTGTACTTTAAATGTGATTGAGGGTGTTTAAACGTTGTGGTGTTAACCACTTAAGGGGTTGACAAACATTAACTTTTCATTCTTCAAACTACTATTTAAAGAAGATACTTGGATGAACCACATAAAATCCAAAGGCGTCTCTAAAACGTTTATTCACAGTGTTATAAATTAGTCTAGGATTTTTTTGACCGGTGCCATGCTGTCGTGTTTATAACAACCGTGCTTGTAGAGACCCCAGATATATCGTGCTTACACGGAGCAGGTAGCAAGGATTACTAATTTCACAATTACTTTTTACTTTCCTGCTAGTCACCTGCTATCAGCGACTAATTAGACCTTCCCGTGTTAACATTTCTAGGTTAATAATCAAAGTATTTGAATTGAATAAATTAAATTATGTTTTATTATGATATGTTTGTATTAACTCTCAAAAGAGTTATTTTTTCCGAAAAGACGTAATATTGAAGAAATTAAGTAAACTTGAATAAATAGACTTTAATTAAAAAGAATAATGTTTTAGCATTTTAAAAAATATATTAAGATATAGATAAAAGAATACAAATTATCATCGATAGTAAAACTTAAAATAAAAATAATTAAATGACAAAAATAAGACATTAGGACAACAATATTTTTTTAAAATTCGAGATTTATGAATCTTGGATTGAAAATATTGTTTAAATAATCTGTGTCGGTTTTAACATTAAGTGAATGTGCAACTTGCTTAATATATAGAATTTCAGAAACAAATATGAATTTATATTTACCATCTGTATCTGAAATTGTCCCAATTGATAATGCAAATGGTGCTCTCTACCTGGTCACTAGGATGTGACTCGGGTTGCTTATGCACGGTTCCACTACCATTGCAATGTAGTCTTTACAGCTCTTGGGAAACTTTAAGCGATCATTCGTTTGCAAAACTTGAACTGTACATCCATGCCTCAATAATCGCACATTCTCTGCTGATACTTTGGTTGTTCCACCAGGAACATTTTATTATTTTATGATTTTTTCTTTAAATTTTCACTCTCCAGCTTTATACTTATAATATTTTAATGATCTTTCCTAACTATTGCCTCATATTTACAATAAGAGAATGACGTCTGCGATTCACAAGTGATGTAAGAGTTCTTCATCCGTTAGTGTTACGTAGCACTCCGTAAATTTTTGGACGAATTGGGTTTCAACGGAGTTAAATGCGTGCCTAATTTTACATGAATAACCATTCACTTTAAGAAATACCTTTTCTGTAAATTCGTTTATGGATTAATGAATTAAACTTTCCCGGTGTAAATTATTAATAAAAAGTCTGAATGACCGCAGAAACGTCATCATCGAGAAATTTGAACCTGGTGGTCAACCGCGAAAATTTTATTCATAATGCGTTTATGGATAATTGCTATATTACCTAATAGTAATAAAACCACGTAAAAACAATATAATAATGTAACTACAGCATTGGCAACTGTTTTTCTGTTTTCTGTTATATAAGTTACGGTTTCAGTTTTCAAACAATTTATTTATAGTGACCGAATGAATATTACAAGTTTAAAAGGAACAATAAACAATTGAGGCTGTTTTATAGTCTTTTATAAAAAGTGTATTTGAAAAACTTCATTCACTTGTTGACTCGTCAGTTGAAAATTTAATTCCACCCTTGTGTGCCTTCAGGGTGGCGAAAAGATAATAATCTGAAGGTACCAAGTCAGGGTAATACGGGAGTTGCTTCAAAACATCCCAATCAAATGAGTCACAGAGCGCCTTTGTGGCTAATTCTGTGTAAGGACGGGCGTAGTCGTGAAAGCAACAAGCACACTCCTCTCGTCAGCATTCCCCTCCTTTTGTTTTGAATGCTTTCTTTAGGGTCTCACAATTTAGTTGTGGATTTATCATCTCTCTCTGACGCATAAATTTGATAAAAACAATGCCTTTTCTGTCACAAAACAATGAGGCCATGTTTTTTTTTGGCCTAAATTTTGGTTTTGAATATTTTCGCAGATGGTTAATTGGTGTGATGCCACTGTGACTAATATAATTTTGACTCTGGCGTGTAATGTGCCACCCAAGTATCATCTGCAGTCAGAATAGAATAACTCAGAGTAGGAAGCGTGAGTTTACATACTACCGTGTTTCTGCGATGCTCGCCCCGTCAGTAGATATACTTCTACCACTCAGTGTTGCAACCTGTCGAAAAATCACAGTCAGCTATCATCACAGCACATTTACTTTCGGAACATGCCTCGTTTTAATTTTTCTTAATATTCAGTATAATAAACAGTCCGAACTAACTCAGAGTGATCAATAATATTATATAAATTGACGGAGGCTTACGCTAATAAACCCTAAACTCGATGAATAGTCGAATATTAGAAGCCCTAAGCTGTTTTCGTTTGAATACTTGGAGACTTTCCTCGTACTAGAACGACTGGAACATTTTCACATAATGTTGATGTCAAGCTTCATGTTCCTCAAGATTGGAAGCGGAAGTGTGACCACTTTGCTTAGTACGATACTAATATATAATCTAAATTATGTATTTAAAAACCTTATTTAGGAAAACTATCAGCCTCTTCTCTTTGATTAAACTTGACAAAATGAATTATCAAACAGTTTTTAAACGCTCAAAATTTTCTCTGATATTTTCTTATGATAATACCAAATTTTAGTATGCAAAGTAAATAAATATCCTGGCTGATACTAATCAAACATTCTGGACAGCAACAGAACCTTCACTAGGTCGTAGCTGGCTTCAGGTCATAAATCCTTTCATTCGGTCTCAGTAGCAAGTTTTTCCTCCATCCCCGACGCATACAGAATCCTTCATGAAAAAGCGACGAGTTAATAATAAATATGTATCTACTCTTGTGTTCCAGATATTTAACGGCCGTATCTACACGACCCAACAACGTGACACATTTTATCACACAATTCTTCCAATTTAATTTATTTGGCTCCTCAATTTTTAATATTCAACTTAGCTAATATAAAAATGGTGCCGTGTTGAAACTGTTTTGAGCCAATTATCGTCAATTTCCCCCAATCAGACTGATAAGTTTGGCCAGAATATAAATACCTCAACGTTACTCTTGATGGTAAAACTTCAGGAACTTCCATGCGATTGAGTTACAGTTCATGGAACGTTTGTATGAAATAAATGTATATTCAAATAAATAAACAATAAACAAATTAGAAATTCACATGCTAAATAAAAAATTACGTTGGTATGTATTCGACATGATTAAAGGATTAATTCCGTTAGCCGCCAGCAAAGTAACCTTCAGCGCGTCGAAATGAAGAGAACTGCCGACCCATTTCGATAAAAATATCTGTGAAATATGAGCCCTCTAGACTGGAACTTGTTGCAGCTGCAGTTTGTCACGCTTCTCTCTGTGTGTAAGAGCGAATGTGACTGTGTGTGGTCCACTCTAGACACAAGCAAAAGACCCGAAATCCTCGACGCCAAACTGTTTAACTTCACTAAGCAACAAATTAACATTTCGCTTCGGTAGTTGTAAGATTAATGTATTATGGGAAGCCGTCAGCTACTTGTGAATAATTCAAAGGTCTTTAAACGTTAAGATGACTTCTGAGTAGTCGTCTACTTCTTTAGCAGTTAAGCGGCTCGTTTTAGATTAACAAAGGCCGCCCACTCATTCCTTCCCTCACCGTCAGCATGTCAACACTTCGCCCGACAATATAAGTCACTGTTTTAATATTCCAGAATTATTAATTCGCCATAGCATTCCTTTTAGTGAAACTAGTTAAAAATACTTACTCATATTCTTTAAATTCCTTCTATTATTCTGTTAGTATTCCTACTTTAAATTCTACTGAACTTATATTTTTTCTCTATCATTCATTCGATACATTTTAATTTTTCTCACTTTTCTGTAACTTATTCATTAAAAATTATCTCGTATTCTCTCAATTATATATTTAATTTTTCTTATTTTTGATGTTTCCTGTGTTTTTACTTGTTGTAGTTAATATCTCTTTTTTATCTTTGACATTAAATACTGTCATTTACCTAGTTATTTGCACTTTGTATTTCATAACTTATTATTTTTTTAATTATTCATATAACGATGTTACTATCTTGCACAACCGCAATTTCGGCTACAACAACCAAGGAAATTTTTCTCATGGATTGCACACAAAATCATTAAAAATTTATGAAGACGACGAAACGTCGTGAATTTAATTTTTTTTTGCTATAAACATAATTACTTTTCTGAATCAAGGCCATTTATTTATTTATTTTATTATAATAAAGTCAGATATTTTGTCATCATCATTATTATGTTCAAATATAACAGACAAAAGCAAATTAAATTTTGAACAATATAATTAGAAATTTTTAGACGTTTCGATCAAGTGTTGTGATCCTTCTCAATACTATTGCTAGACTAGCCCCTCCCCCCCCCCAAAAAAAAAAATTATATTTTTTGCTTCTTATACGGGTTGTTAATTTCTTACAGACGTTAATTTTGTTTCTATCTCTAATAGAGTTCGTAACGTATTTAAATAAAATATTTATGCTTTGTACTTGGGTAATCATAACAGATGATTTAAATTATTTTTCGACCCCGCTCACTTAGCTTTGCAAAGCAAAATACAGCGGAAATTTCGTTTAAGGTAGCAATGAGTTGGCAATTATTACTCTGTTAATGAATTAGTCGATATTTGCTCTAAAGTAGAGCGTTTACTATCAACTTGGAACACACACATGTAGGTCGTAATTTAGAGTACGACATACGCGACAGTTTGACGACCAACTCGACTTCACGACCTCCGGTACCCGAGATAAAATTTATCCTGTGTCTGAATTTTACAGTTCTTTGTACATATATGATTTTTATTTTTATTGCTGCAGAAAGTTTTGCACGAATTAGTGTTTATATGGAATTTCCTTTATTAATTACGTGCTTGTTGATATCATCGTGGCATTTCTGATTTTAAATCTTAATACAAGGCAGGGCCATATTATTCCTTGCTGCACCGAAAATTGTCAGTGACTGAAGGAAATAATCTCATTGGTTAAAAAGAAATATATCGGTAAGTAATTCTTAAGCCTCAGCCATTTAGTTCTATTTTGAGACTTGTAATTTATCCTGTAGTATAAACCACTTCTATTCATAGAAGAAATTTTATTTAAGTACTGAAAAAAATGCAATGAAAAGCTATTGGTTGAAAATAAACAAAGATATTTATTTAATATTCACAAATCACAACAAAACATTAAATCAGCAACAAGACTCACCATCACACGTCAGCATTGTCACTATAGTCAAATAAAGAGTTTCTTTTAGTGAAAATACTATCTCCATGAACACTTTGTAATAAATTAATGTTACACTGTAAAATACATTTGTACAGTAACCATATAAGCGTACTTTTTTCTTTAGATAAGCACTTTTTCAGCGACAATTGAGACAAGATTTGCAGTTAAAGCAGTGTTCTTGCATAAATTCACGAAGGGCTGAATCATGACTTCTCATAAAGCATTATACAAATTTCTTGTCACATACCCTGACATCCGAACAAGTTCGAAGAGTTCTTGGAGTGCTATGAGCATGCATGTAGATTATCGTTAATATCTTTGAGGTTTAACCATGTCTCACGCCGAGACTACTGTAGCAGAAGTCGTGAACGCTGCCGTCGCAGTTTAGTTTTCTTCCTCCCTTTCCCGTAAGCAGACAATCAGCTTCAGGAAGCGTCTTAGATTGAGTCGTGTGTGTGTGTGTTTATTTAGCGTGGTTTGTGGAAACGACCTAGTTGTCTCCACTCCCCTCAAATACATCACCCGCCTTCGCTGGTGAATAGACCGAAAACTTAAAATGACAATGACAAAAAAAGGTAATAAAACTTAAGTAGGATATGGACTGTGAAACCAAACGCACATAAGTCGTGAGCAAGACAAACGTTGATAGTCAGAAAAGTATTGACTGAAATCAGAATACAGAAGTTCTACGAAGAAACTGTTTGGGCGAACGATCTGAACCCAACAGATCACGGAAGAGGTTTCTATAGAACTTAACAGAATTACACAACTCGTCTCCCGGATGGAAAGATGGTGAATATGATAAGAAGTGTTGACTCAACAAAACTTTGTAAGGCAGACAATTTCAATGAAAACGAAGGCAGTTGACGAAGATCCGCAAGGGATAAGCGTTTGGAATCCATACAATTGCCTGACAGGGTTTATATACCGATGTTTGTTTTCGGGCGACGTAATCCCGAAAGGAGCCATATCCCAAAACAGACATAGAAAAATTTTCCCGACAAGCTCAGTAGCCCGAAATACAAAATCCCGAAAAGTACGTTTCTCCGAAGAGACAAAATCTTAAAGATGAAACTCACGATTTTCCTTAGAGAACAATATTTACGAAGTTTTCGAAATCTCAACGTAAGGTCAAGACAAACACCATCTGTGTAACGTACCGCGTAAAATCATTAAAGAGATAATTTAAATGTTTGAAGCCCATTAATTTAATAATCCATCAAATATAAATTGTTAGGTTAATAATAGACTTATAAAAAGTCGTCGGTCTCGCTGCTGTAGACTTATTTGTCTCAAGATTATTAACGCGCAGAGATAAAAAAAAATAACATACGCCAACTCAAAATCTACGAATATCTAAGGTATGAAAATAAAATTAAAATTGCATGCGTAAATCTAGCCGGTTTTTAGACAGATATCACTAAAATCCGTAAAAAAGACAGACCTGCCAACGCGAACCATTCGGAAAATGCACATTTGGGGAAAATTAACTTACTTGAATTAGGAATATCAAACCAATTGGGATATTTCCCCTGACAGGCAAACTACAATCTGGATTTAACTGATCCGTGGTACTTCTGGTCCATTGTCTGTCAGGATTTCCTACCAGACCCAAGAATTTCGGGAACGTCAATCACATATTTCCGCTACTATGCATTATATCATTTGTTTGCCGAAACTGGTTGGACATGAACATTAAACTGTTCACAAATTTCTTTTAAGATCAATAAAATGCAGAGAAGAGTGCTTAAAATTAAAATTTGCGATCAATTTGGGGAAAAAAATCGTACTTCCTGTTCATGGCGATGACGTTCGGATAGTTGGAGCCAGAGTCAAAGGCGTTGTCAATGACTAAAATATTGTATATTCATTAGTGTGGTTTAACGCCAAACAGATTTCAAGTAAGCGATAACTAATCATTCGTATTCTCATAATAATACATAAAAAATCATTGGCCAAATATGTAAGTGTAATTGCTTACAAATCACTGAAGTCCATTGTTCTACACTAATTTAATTTTATATTCATGAAAAACTAAATACTGCCACGAATGGCAATTAAAAATTATTTGTATATAATTTTCTGACAGTTCAGTTATCGATTAATATTTCTACTATCAGACAACTCACTATTCATATGCATGCGTCAAATATATAAAAGCTACTAAGGATGATGTGACGTTGTTAAATTAATTATTTAATATGAACAGGAAAGATTGATAGAGAGCGGCTGACCTACCTTAAATTCAGAGATGGAGTTGCCATCCAGGATTGTAAAGAGCATTTACAATTTTCAGAGGACTAAGCTTCCTTCCACAAGACAGAAAAGGACTGTGTGGTCGGCTGACACGTAGTACGTTCTGCCTTGAGGATGGGGGATCAGGTCCTTGAACATTTGACTTTCTCCTTACTATCCAGCGTGCCGTCACCAACTCCCTTAAGGTAAGTCAGCTGTTCTCTGTCTCCCATTCCTGTCCATATCTATACTGCGCAGACTATAGTCACTAAATTATACAAATCGGCTCTCTATATAGGGACGAGTTTGCGACTTACTGCACAGTGTTGCTTTCCGTATAATTTTTTAACAAATTGAAGTTCATATGTTTTCATCAACACGTCTACATATCTCCTTCGAAAAATAAATAGGAATCTTATACTCTGCACGCATCTCGTAGCAGATCCCCAACTGCAACTGTTTCAGTCACAATTAGTCAATTAGGAAAAATTATCGACAAAAATCTCTTCAACCCTTACTTAAGGTACTGAGTGGTTTGCAGTTCGAGTCAACGGCAATAGTTTCTTTTTCTTCGTCTTCTGATGTGTTGTATTTCCTAATTGTTCCAGATATTGATTTATCAGGAAAAATCCATGATTAATCTCACGGTTAACTGCACTATGGTCAACCTCAAAGATTTTAACGATATAAGTCTCCTTATGAAATGTCACAGGGAGTGGATGGAGTCGTCGCCGGGGTTGAGGGGTAAGGAGTCGAAGCCGTGTCGCCCGACGGGGAATATCGTTTTGATGCGGCTCCAGTAGAGCACCAGCACCACCGCCGCGACGCACAGCAACACGAGCACCACCCCCACCGCCACGTACACCCCAGCACCTGCCCCTGCGACCTCCACATCTAGTGGCGCCATCGTGGACAACGTGTCGCAGCTCAGGTCTATCATGGCGTCAGTGAACATCTGATTCCAGGTGTCCGCACACAAGGCGTCTATGGAAACCTCCCTCGCCACCATCCACTGGAACAGCGGCTTCAACGCGCAGTCACAGTTCAGGGGATTCCCCGACAGGTTCAGCGCCACTAAATCCAACTCATCCGGCAACGACAGCGTGGTGATGTTGTTCTGCTGTAGGTTGAGGTAACGCAGCCCCGGACAATCCTTCAGAGCCCCGGAGGACACCTGCTTCAGAGAGCAGTTCCGCGCGCTCAGAGTCTCCAGGGACTTCAGCGACAGTTCGGGCAGGTAACCCGTCGCCACGGGGTTGTGGTCCACGTTAAGGGAGGTCAGGCTCTGCAGCAAGTCCAACGCCGGAACGGGCAATGCTTTCATACCATTATCTTGGAGCGATAAGTGCCTAAGGAAGAAGAGAAACGTTTGATACTTACATTCATTGTAGACACATCACTTATCTATACAAAATAAAACGCTAACGCGTCTTTCTGACTAAATATTCACATTTTCTCGAGGTACAACAAAGGTCCCGGGTTCGATCCCCGGTCCGGTCGAGATTTTTCCATGTTCATCCTTCAACAAAGGCTCTATAATTGATTTTAGTATTAAAGAATTAGAAAGAAATGCTGAAGAAATGGGATTGGTTTATGAATACTAGGAAAACTAAACATATCGTTATATCGGCTACATAAACAAAACGAAAGCCGCAGGCCATCGAAATTGGACAGATAGTCTTTGAGGGTGTATCGAATTTTATACACATGGCAAACTAGTAGATAACGATTCTAGCATGGTTACCACCATAAAGGATAGAATTTAAGCAGGAAATAAATAATTATTTTTTGCAAACCAGACATTAATTAAAAATAAATTTAAAACCAGAAAATCTAAAATACTGATATAGAAAACATTAGTAAGACCTGTGACGACATATCGTGTACAAACATGTACATTGAATAAAATATATCAGGATAATTTGATGAAATTTAAACGTAAAATAATGAGAATAATTTCTGAGCCTGTAAGTGAATATAGGTGTGGAGAATTAGGTATAATCATGAAATTAAATGAATAATTAAGGGAGATGGTATAGGGAATTTTATAAAATCCCAAAGGCAAAAAGTCAGAAGATTTTTAAAAAATGCTGAATTCAATACTCTACTCTTCGAGGAAAAGAGGAAGACCAAGATTGAGGTGGAAGGACTGTGTAATGGAGGATTTGAGAGTTATGAAGGTAAACGGATGGGGAGAGAGCATCAAGAAGGATGGGGGCTGATTGTAAAGGAGGCCCAAGGCTCACTCAGATCTGCAATGCCGTATAGTAAGTAAGGAAGTATATAATTGACCGAATTTCAAGATAAGAGCGGGTATTTAAGGGAAAGTCAAAACATATTCGAATTATTCGGTGTGGACAGGGAAAAACCATAGAAAAACCAGTATCAGGCAGGTACCTGTATCATTTGGTACTGGTCCCACGCCCTTCCGATGGCGGGAGAGAGGTTTGCTGTTGGGTCGTAGCATTCGTCTCTCCGAGCCGCGACCAGTTTAGAAGGTATCTGGCCGACTATTCCAATAGGTCTGCGACCCATGAACATACATCTCTCAAAACAGGCCGAGGTGTCTCGGCATGTGGGAACCTTGGTTCAAAGAACCACAGAGAAGAGAAGCCTCCTCCAGAACTCTCTGGGAAGATTCACCTGCGAGGGAATGCTCTCACAGGCTTTCTTCTTGGAACCATACAGTTTTTTTTGTGAAGATGTAGACAGGCTATGTATAGGTTAATCCACATAGTGGCAACCCCCCTCATATAGAATAGGAAAAGGAGTGAGGGGAATGCGGAAAGGTAGAGCAAAGTAGCCAAGGGTTAACTAGTGCCCCCTGGCTATGATTTAAGGATCCTACCCGGCAATTCGCCTAAAAGTAATGCGGTGAAAACCGTAGAAAAACCTGTAACAGGTAGGTCGGGCATTTGGTGCTTGTCCCACGCCCTTCCGATGGCGGGAGAGGGGTTTGCTGTGGAGTCGTAGCTTTCCCCTCGCCGCGCCTTGACCAGTTTAGGAGGCAGTTGGCTGTGATAGTATATATAAAAATATTGATATAGGACATATGGCTACTATAAAATGAAACTGTCCCCTACTAAGTAACGAAGATGCAGATCTTTAGCCAATAAGGCGAAACGCACGAACTGCCCGGCTCCAAACAGAAGTTGATGCCGCAGGAACTGAATGACGTTACAATCCGAGTTATGATGGTTCAAAGTGTTTTAAAAAGAAAATTTGATTCAAATATTGGTTACTAAAGCGTTGGTCATGAACGTAGGGGTCCTTTACGATGGCAATGTGTTACCATATCTGTTGAAGCAGATTCTGGACCTCCAAGGACTGTAAAACTTATACTTTGGATTATGTACCAAAGTTTACACACACATTTAACGTACATACTTGCTAAATATTTCTAAACTTGCCTGATATTCGGAGTGCCGCTAAAAAAATTTGGTCTCATGTAGTGAATTTTATTTGAATCTAGTTTCAGAGTTCGAAGCATCGGAAAGTTAAGTGAGAGTTCAGGGCCAAAGTCGCACTCTCTTATATCCATCTTTTGAATCAATCTTCCGAAAAACATCATTCCGAAGTGTCTCAAAGAGTTCCCTCGTAGGATGAGCGTTTCTAGCCTAAAGTTCATCAAGAAACTTGTTCGTGGCAAGGATTCCAGACGATTGTAGCTGAGATCCAAGACCCAAAGCATCTTCAGCATATTGAAGGCGTCGTCGCTCACTTCGTGTATCAGTGACGACGACAGGTTGAGAATTGCCACGTTCTCCATGCCTCTGAAGAATGACGATCGGAGATAATTGAAGTTGTTGCCCGAAGCGTCCACCTCAACTACGTTTGAGGAGGTATTGAATTTTGGTAAACTGTACAGGGACTGGTTCGAGCAGTCGGCTTTGATTCTGTCGCTTCGTCGACTCAAGCTGCGGCAGATGCAAGGCAGAGGGCATTCCCGAGAAGAAACGAAGACCAGCAAAGCGAGAAGATACAGTAACTGGTGCATGTCTGAAACATCAATGAGAAATGACTGTTTAACTATAGTAACAATGTACGGCTTCAACCGAGTCGATACTATGGGAAAGTAACCTGCTTAGGAGCATAAAATAACAATGACAACAACACAATTAATTGATAAAACTTGACGCAATAGTTTAAGTTCCTAAGTTACACTTAAGCGGTTTTAAGCTCTTGTACTCCACTCACTGAATAATGAGAGAAATAAGGTGACTTTGTAGTACTTGAGCTACAACCCTATCCTTGTTACATGTAATTTTTATTTTGCTCCCATAGGTTCCTTCGAGATACATTTCAGCAAATATTTTTATTAAAAACTTAACAAAATAAATTATTATAGTACATTAATTTAATTAAGGAAGTTACACAGGCATGTTGTTGAATACTGAATAATATGAGCATTAAGGTGCGTATTAATCACATAAGTATGCATATATTGTAACAAATTAACAAATATATGGAACAGAGTATTCTGTTTCCATTTCAGAATATACCACTTGAATTATTAACTTGGGCTAAGTATTTCCGTAGCTAAAATGAGATTATAAAACCGACAAAATTTCAGTTGAACGGTTGGAACCTTTGGAATTGTCCCTCCACTGATTGAATTTCGATGTTTTTTGGCGATCCCACGTGGAGTCGATGGCTACTTGAGAACGAGTCGTGGTCCATTTTCTAAGGTGGCAACGCCATGTTTGCATTAAACAGGTTGACTGGTCAATGATCTATATGTCGGTAAATACTCAAAATTTCGAGTCATAATCTTCGTTTGAAAAAAACACTCAAATATTCCAGTATTTAGATAATTGTTTTTTCCCCATAAGTTTAAAGTTGTTACGTTTTTACTTGCCTCTAGACCTTTATCAAACATATATTGAAAAATCTACAACCTGTGCGTGTCACAGACCTTCAAACGAGTCCAAAAATATTACTGTGTCTAGATAATAAATAAGGATGTTTGTTTGCATGTATTTAAGGTAAAAAAGAAGCAAAATAATTTATATTGGAGTGTAATCCGGGTTTATCGATGTCACTGAGTTTAATTATGTTGCCATTTAACCCCCACGTGTGGGAGTTGAAATTTTTAAACATACAAACACGGCAGATACTTGCGTTGAATATATTTTTTGAGGGTTACTTAGGTTGATAGTATTTCTACCGATGTTGTTTGTGTATAATTTTAACCCCTGTCGGAGGGGAGCATAGTTAGGGGTGGGGGTGGAGGGGCGTTACAAGAACATATCGCAAAACAACCGAGATTGGAGTCAAATTGTGGACTATGCATATGTGACAATCCGGGCAAAGTCAGGCACCCAGCTAGTTTTAAATAAAAATCGATATTTATAGTCTGTTATCAAGGTCAAATTTGTCTATATGTCAAAAATTCCCCACCTCTAAGCATATTTATTTGTTACCACATTGAGTTTCTGACATTTTTTCTCTTCTCTCCATTTTGGAATATACGGCAGCCTTTAGACCCATCTATAATTTTGAAACCACCGGTAAGGTAGAAATTTAAAATACGATTTCACGTCAATAAGTAAACTAGTAACTACTTTCAAATATATTTGAGACTTGTGTAAAGATACATGAACACAGAAAATACTTTGTAACAGTTTCTGTTACACTAAAAAACAACTAAGGGGCTAATTAAATTTTACCGAACAGCGTCTTGTTGCCATAATCGCGTGAAGTCGTTAGCGCTGAATACCGAAAGTTCATTTGAGGTTCATATTTGATAGTATTTTATAATTTTTATATTTTTCTCTGTTTATTTCTTAACAGATAATTTTCTTTTATTATTATTATTACTGAATTGTATTCTAGTAAATAATTCTGATCATTGTTTGAGTTTTTAATTATTTATTTTAATATATTTCAATGCGGTGGATGTTTACAGCAAATCTTGTACGCACGGCAGAGCTGCCAACAGCCACATATTATTTAAACAGTAGGAAGGCGATGTTGAGATATGGTTAAAAACAAGCTACTATCTTATTTCTTATCTAGGTTTGGCCGACGAATTGTGGACAATAAATAGATACTATAGTAACTAAATTAAAAACGACCCAGACAAGTGTCAATAACATCTGAAGCCTCTGTCAATATTAACGATAACTTGAGTTGCAGCCAAAACATAATTATATAACGGTTTGCGTTTTTACAAGGTCGACGCAAGCGTTAGTTATTTTATTACAATTGACCGTTAGCTATTAAGTAAACCAGTCGTTCCAACGGCTAGAAGAAGAAACGTGGGCGTTTTGGAATTAGATTGTCTAAGTAAATATACGGAAACATTTTCAAGAACAAACGACAAATTACAGTGGCACGGTCAGCAGATAAAATTATTTAATATATTGAAGCTTAAAAATAAACTTACTCAGATTTTTAGTACCAGTAAAATTCAAAACTGGAATGGAAAAGTATACGAAATTGTAAAATATAAAACGCCTCGGACAAAAGTATACTAATTAGGTAATTAAATAGCCAAATAACAGACAAAAATAAGTGATGAAATAAATATCACACAACGTTTCTACAATTCTTGTTGAGTTCGTCAGGTGATTTAAAAACAAAAGAACGAAATACCGCACAAAAAAGTGACGAACTCAAAGGTGTTAGCTGAGTTCCACAAGAAAGGAATGTAGAATGTAAATATGGTTTAAAAATAAAGTTTTTTCATATTTATATATATATTTAAAAAAACGAAAAATTTTATTTTGGTACATCGGAATTTTATTTTATAGATTGAATTAATTTTTTTAATTCCATGTGAGTTCTTTTTATTTTGGGACCAACGCCCGGCAGGTAAAGGTACTTAGAAATACGATAACAATAAACTACCTATTTTTCGACAGTCATCGGTGAACAATCCAGTACAGAACAGTACATATGTGCATTCAAAGTTGGATGACGTTTGAAAATTTGGGACAAATGAAGCAGCAACCTCAACATTAATTCTGTTGTTACAGACATTAACCTGGGAATCGAATGATTGAACAACTAGGCTGGTGGGGTGCAAAATCCAATATGATTATAAGAAAATAATTCAGTAGTGGTAAACGGAGAAAATAAAAACAGTCAATAAAAGAGAATTATAAAAAGTTATCAAGTAAGCAATTGTCATGTAAGTTTAATAAAGTGGGGGCAGGTTAAGAGAGGAGACAGTCTGCAAATAGCCGTGCGATATAAACGGAAACAGCAAGGCAAGTACGGATAACCATCAACAACCATCAAAAGTAATGCGATAGTAATTTGGCAAATCTTGTGGTGTAAGGGTCAGCGTGACTACCTCACATCACAGAGGTATCGGGTTCGAATCCCGGCGAGGGCATAGATGTTTGTTTGTATGAGAAACTCTCGTCAGATCAGTTACCCGACAAGGAAAAATGAATTTCCATGCTGAGTCGCTTTTGATGCGACTGTAAATAGATCAATATAAAAAAAATTGGCAAAAGGGACTAGGAAGCATCGAATTGACACGGGAACCGACCCCGCACGCATTTTACATTACAGTTTAATGTGTAAGTGAGCTACAAAGTCAAAGTTTCACATAATTTGAATTAATTAATTTGTAAAAACTTTTGATAAATATTTTACAAGGCACAATTTTAAAATTTGATATCTTATTCCGAAGAACCAAAATAATTCAAAAATGTTGATACACGAATTACGACCGAATTTCATAGATTTTTCTGTTACAGACTGTCTCAGTCGATTGCGTCAACAGTTGCTGAGAATTTTTTCGGAATATTCAGAGCTACATGAATAGTATAGTGACATATTACAAGATTTGACGATGGAAACGGGTTGCATCTGCTGTTTTCCAGTTCGTGATAACCAGTGAGCTTGTCAATTTTGTTATGTACTTAGCAATTAGACGAGTAATTAGCTCTTGAGACAGCTTTGAGTTCATTTCTGAAAAAAGAAGTGTCTTCATATGATACGACGACATTCGAATAAGTAATTGAACGGTTGTACTCTTACTCTTTTAGTAAAATTTTGGATTGATAGACAGGTTCGTAACAATTTTCTGTGAGTGGCATGAACTCACCGAGATTAAATGCGCCACTGTGATGGACTTCAAATTTTCATTATTATGGGAAGAAGTAATAGTCATCCCTATACAGAAACCAGGAAAGGACAAAACCCACCCATTAAATTACAGGCCAATATCTTTAACAAACAAACACGGCAGATATTTGCGTTGAATATATTTTTTGAGGGTTACTTAGTTTGATAGTATTTCTACCGATGTTGTTTGTGAATAATTTTAACACCTGTCGGAGGGAAGCACAGTTAGGGGTGGGGTGGAGGGGCGTTACAAGAAAATATCGCAAAAACAACCGAGATTGGAGTCAAATCATTCTTCTACCTTACAACTTTTAGGCTAATGCCCAGCTACGATATACGATATTATTTTAATTATAAAGTAAGATGGAAAATATCAGACGGAACCAGAAATTAAACCATGATTCACTGCTTCGTATGTAGGCGTCGTAACCACTGAACTAAAACGTTGATTTGATTTTCGACTCAGTACAAAGCACTGGACCCTGTTCAGTTGAATATATTTCTACCTACTTAATAATTAAAATATTCCTTCTTCTTAATTAACGAGAATTAGTTTCAGTGGGCAAACACGCGACTTAACATTTAAAGAAATATCAAAAATCAACTTACAATTTATCAGAAAGGACAATACTTGTATCACTCAATCTAAAAGCACAAGTAAACTTAAACATGATGAAACTATTAGCTGCTGTTTTTTTAATGTCATCATTCCTTCTCCCAGTATCAGCTGAGATAAATTAGGCTTCCTGGAATTGCATATCCTCCTTCTCTGGAAATAGATTAAACTTCATCGCTCGACTTCAGTACTTGTTATTTCCAGAAAACATATTTACATTTGCTAAAAAAAAACGAAGTGTCCACTTTTATGATTCAATTACCGCATCATGTAAATATTGAGGATCATTTATTAATATCTTACGACCCATTTTTAATTCTGTTACTTAGAAAACTTTGATTTCCGCGACTTAACAAATTTTTGACGGACATTCGAAACCCGCAACGTTTAGCAAACATTTTGATATTTTAATAAATTTCCTTAATTTCTTAAATTTTCAGGTAAGAATGTTGCGATGAAGAAAATTTTCGTGTGTGTACATATTTGAGGAAATTATGACGTTTCAATTTCAATATCTAAGTCGATATACCTCTAATGAATCTAATTTATTTTATATTATATTTAATTATGTAATTAAACTTATATAATTTAGCATGTACCATAATATATTTCATGAATAAGTAAGGATTAGAAAGTAATTTAAAAAGAACATTTTGAAAGTGGAAAATAAAAGTCATTGTTGTTATGACTTCATCGACACGAACATTCAAGTTCAAAATAAATGTGAATTTAATTGTTAATGGAACACGGTTCTTCAAATTGGAATGCCAGATCTCGTAATACTCACAATATTCTTTAAAGATGAGCGATGTATACAATACAATTATTAATTATTAATTAATACAAAATGCTAATTGGAGATAGCATCTAAATCAAGTAACTGTTCCTATTTGTTCATTCCGCTAGACAATTATATCCAGCATGTCCGGAGCAGCGCCGGAAACATAGTAGGCGTATATACATAAATAAAATATTCGAAATTCATAACATTAAAATATAATTCTTGAAATTCAGCAATTTAACTTAAAAAAATGGTCAAAAGTATATAGTATAGGATTTTAATAAAAAAATTAATGGTTAGTTTTCAATGGCTACTTTAAAGGCTGGCAGACAGATGCTATTATTAAAAAATTACAAAAAATCAACGTAAATACACAACACAAATTGCATCGTATTCGTAAAACGACTTATGCTAATAGATATAAATATTATAATTAAATAACAGACAAAAATAAGTGATAAAATAAATTACACACAAAGTTTCATTAATCCTTGTTGCTTTCGTCAGGTGAATATTATATATTCGCATTTAGTTAATAGATATAAAATATTACGATATTTGAGAAATCATATTTTACTCAATCCTTACAAAATCTCAATCCTTTATGTTTTTGCTGTATCAGTGCGGAATATTATTCTATAACTAACCTAAAAACTTAGCTTTGAGTTAAAGATTAACTAAAATGAATTAAATTATTTTTATTCCTGATTCCTGGGAACATAGAAATAACAAAAGTGACAATAATCAAAGTGTTTAACACGGATAATAATAATCTTATCCCTAATATGTAATTGTTTAATAATTCATATCGAGTATATATTACATTTAATTTTAGTAATGATATATAATTTTATAATCAAAAGTACTAAAATGTCCTTATTTATTATTATATATATATATATTAAATATTCATAGAAAGACTGAGGAGACGTTCATAATATCATTGGAAACCCTTAAGAGGGTTCCAATATATACATTTATACAGAAATGTCGTGTTGTTAATTCAAGATTTTATGATTGATAATATTTTTGAATGTTAATGGTCGTTAAATATATATGATTATTGGCACAAAATATATTGATTTTTATTCATGAAATATTTATAAGTTTTCAGGAAACAGGTAAAATTAATTTTATAAACAGAACGGAATAGAAAAACCTAACATCAGTTCTGGGTTGGATTCCCGGTCCTCGTCGAGACTCACCTGTTACTTGACATTCATAGCTTCAGAGAAGAAACACTCTACTTGAATCAATATAATTAATTTAGCTCAATTTTAAATTGAAACGATGATTTTTATCATTTTCTTCATAACTTCTGAATGGGTAGTGCCACGGTTAATGTTTTAAATATAATTTAAAAAATTAATAATTTGTATGTTTGGTAAAGAAATTGTCGGGTGTTTAGTTTCTTATAATACATAAAACTATGATAGAGTGGAAGAATAAAGGGTTAATAATCCGAGCTGGACTTACAAGTCCGAAAACTCATTAACGAAATTTTTCAGTTAATTCCAGAGAGGCGGAATCGGGGCTTATGTCCCTTAAAAGAAATATTTTTTACTGTTTGAAACGTAGGATTCCTTCTTTCTTCCACTCTCTTACGACTTTTTCTATTATTGACATTTGAACAACTTTTAATATATTTATCAAATATCTCAACAGCCTAGTCAAGTAACTTCGAAAGAAAAACTATTTCGCACTCCTACAGTCCAATTCCATCCGTTACAATTGAATTAAATTGTTCAAAGTAATGATTTTATTTTTAAAATTTATATATTTGAAAATGTATAACGAATAGTACATTAATCAAACTGAATATTTCAAATTTAATGCTTTTAATGTGGAACCGTAACTCTATCCTTGTGAGGAGTTATGAAGAAAAGAATGACAAATGGGTTAGAAAAATATAAATGAAATGACTGTAATCACTATATGTCATTTTTGGCTTGCTGATTATTTAGACTTGCATTTTATCCGAGATTTATTAACAATGCAGAATTTCCCACAAACGAAGAGAAAAGGTCAAAATTTAATCCCTGACACAGAAATAAAGTTAAATGAAAGTATTTCAACAATATCATGACCACAAACTGCTTCCCCAAATTATGCGAAAAAGCAATAGTCATCCCTATGCAGAAACCAGGAAAGGAAAAAACCCACCCATTAAATTACAGGCCAATATCTTTAACATGCAATATGTCCAAAGCTCTAGGAGAAAATCGTAAACAACAGGCTGAAATGGTTCATTAAATCAAACCATATCATAAAGGATAACCAATTATTGACCATCTCCTCAGTGTATAGACAACCTTATCAGAGGAACATTTAGAAATAAACAACATGTCATAGCAGTCTGTAATAAATAATTTTATATTAATGGGAATACACGGAAACGTGCTTTAGTTTATAAGAAACTTTACCGCAAATCGTAGTATCAAAACAAGAATCAATGGTCACATCTCAAATCCTTATCAAATAGAAAACGGAGTTCCTCAAGGCTCAGTACACGGCCCCATTTAATTTGTAATAACTGTAGACGATGCAGATTTCCATTTTTGCCCCCCTCCCCACACTAATAGTTCTTAAATTCGCGGACGTCATCGTTATTAATGCAAGGGAAAAAATAAAGATGATACTCAACATGCAACAAGCCCTACAAAAACAGGATTTAAATTCTCTGTACTGAAGACCAATGTCATATATTTCTCAAACAAACATTAATCAGAAATTATCACACTAAAGCTAGACGATCTGTCTTTCCCTAGAGTAAACTCTATCAAAATACTGGACACCATATTTGAACCGAAACTAACCATCTCTAAGCATATAAACCGTTTAGCACGAGACTACACAAAAAAGGCTGAATATATTAAAATCCCTACCATGCAATAACTGGGGTGCAAATATGCATCTACTACTAAGTACGTACAAAGTTCTAATAAGATCAAGGATGGATTATGCCTGAATACTATATCAATCAGTAAAAAAAAAGACGCTTCATAAACTGGACGCGAACCACAACACCACCCTTCGTATTGCCGCGGTAGTTTTCAGGACATGCCCAAGAACCAGCCTTACAATACCTGGGAATTCCACAAGATTAACCTTAAAATCTCATACTTCTAGCAATCCCATAATCAAAAGCAACATAACACGCATAGAGCAACCCAATTCAAATACCCCTCCTTCCATGAAAGATTCAAAACGCTCAAACAAAGACTAAACCTCACATTACCCCAATCTGAAGCAAGTCCAACCAGCGATCTCAATCAAATGTGGAATCATATAAATAACCAAGCAAAAACGCAGTGGAACAGGGAATGGGAAAAAAATGAAGAAAAGTGACATCTTCAAAAATATCAATGACTTTCACAACCTAAAAACAAATTCTAAATTAAAGCGCAAACAGCAAGTAATAGTATCAAGAATCAGAAGCGGCCACTCTAAACTAACACACAGCCATCTCCTAACAACAGCACTCCACAAATATGTGAAGAATGCAGTCAACCACTGACTATCCCCTATATACTCTTCTATTGCAGCAGATATAACGGCATCAGAAGAACTACAATTGCAAAACACCACACCTCAGACCACTGTACTTCAACGACAGCTGCCATGGACCTCATCAAATTTATCCAGAAAACAAACCTAAGTGAACAAATATAGAAACCAAATCGCTAATAATGTTAAGAATATGTAAATAATAACGCTGAGAAACTATTGTAAATAACGTACGAGTCACCAATGACTACGATGTCGACGCGACCATTATAAACCTAAATAAATATTAATAATAATAAATTGAAAATTTGAAATAATAACTTTTGTTTCGTGGCGGTAAACTGTTAATAATAATTTTGTCCTTCAATAATTCAACGTCAAACTTCACTTGATTTGTAGAATTTCGCGTAAATACATATATATTAAAATGAAAAAAATTACGTCTGATTGAAAATAACGAATAATAAAGATATCCAATACAGGTAATATAAATACCACTCAACGTTTCTGGGATCCTTGTTCCTTTCATCAGGTGCTACGAAGAGACTAGAGAAACACAACTGCACTGGTCAGTTGACAACACTCAAAAGTCATATATATTAACAAAATTTCAATTTTCACACTCATTTGATACACACCAAATTATTCTACAAACATTTTTCTCGTTACCCTAATGACGTATTGTATTTGTGATTTACACACCTGTAATTTCTTCAAATAAAATATTCTTTGGAAATTATGTAATTTCTACAAATTTTGACTGATGAAACCATTGGGTCTGTACGTACGTTAGTCGAAATTAATTTAAATAGCTTGAAGATGAAATCGTATTTAATTAGAGCTAACCAGTTCTCCGATTGCTAACCAATTCTGAATATAGACGACCGAGAACTGACAATGCATCGAATATCCTAGAAAGTGTTACTTGTTTCCATCGATTACAGGAGGAATCAGTTTCTTTTGCGATTGTGCAATGTTTCGTTAATGATTTTCCGTGATGAGCGCCAAGGTCTTAATACGATATGAGACGAAGGGAAGCAAGAAAAATTATGTAGATCAGTTCGGCGCAGAATGGCAAATAAAAGGACTGGAAAAATACAAACAAATATAAATCCACCATCTTAAGACAGTCACACGTCACTTTTTACATTAAAATCAGCTATAATTGAATGATTATTATTCGGCATTTCGCAACTTTTACGCTGGAACTGACATAAGACTAGTGGGGAAGGAACGTCTAGTTAAGAGTTTAACACTATTGCACTAATAGGTAAATTTAAGCATGCACGAGGCAGGCCGTTGAGCACTTACTCGCCTTCAAGTCTTCCCTCTGCTGTTAGATTTTAATGAACTGCCTCCGAGAAATCTTATCTTGAACCTTCACACATTGACCCCGTCAACCGAAGCTGTATCAGCAATTAGACGTGTCCATGCTAAGTAATTTTTCTGGAGGTTCTCCAACAACATTTCCCGCGGTGAAGATCTGAGACTGCTGTTGACGTGCTAAGTAGATCTACGGACACTTTAACACCTGTTGATCTTGTGTTCCAATAAATTTTTATTTAATTTTATCTATAGTCTTATTTTCATTTTTTCATTTCCGGTTACGAATTAGTTTTCTTTAATATTTTTATGCCGTTTCTTTGCGTCATCTCGTTGATGTTGTTTTCTTTCTTCCAGCGCGTTTTTCCACGCTTGATCAAATTTGGGAAAGAACATGATGAACTGTTCTGTTGTCAGCGGGGTATTATTACACTGGTCACAAAGGGTGGGGGGGGGGGCTTGTTCAGTTATATTGTTTACGAACAATTCAGAGCTTCGCATGAATTGACGCTCTATCGAATGTATGTGATTTATGTAAGTGCAAATAAGGTAGCAAAATAAATATATTAGGCAATTAAATTTACATTGAAAGTATATCTACAGATAAGTCTTGTATAAAAAATATTTAGTGGTTTCCAAACAATTTTGATTAGAATATGAAGAAAATAAATATTTTCTAACGAGTGAGATGTCTCAGATAAAATACTTGTGGTATGATTATAACAAAGTATACTAAAAATTTAAATAGAATATAAGATATATGATTATTATAAGCTAATAAGCCCACAAAGTTTGATAAATTATATTCCTTTTTGATTAAAATCAGTTTCACTCATTATTGATGTATTCTTTTAATTCCAATATCAACTTTATAACTGCTTTCCACCAAATGCATTGCTATATCATATTTTAGCTTTAACTTGCAACGAAGATGCAACTTCTAAATATTTGAAAACTTTTTTATCACGTAAAAATTGTTTCATTTCATACATGTAAACTTACTATATAATATCTTTGATTTTATAAGTAATTTACTGTATAAAACTTAAATTCTTTAAATTCATATTCAATATATAAATTTTATTAGGCTTTCTTTTACCTCATTGTACATGATGAACTCATAAAGTCCGGGCGAAACGTTTTTATGTTTTCCAAACTGTCAGTAGAAATTTGATTAAATAACATATATCCATATTCTGACTTATTTTTTAATATATTTATTTTGTTATATTTAAATGTCAGATAAATATAAAATTTTATACATATACAATGTGTAAGTATATTTATGAAACAATTTCTTAGGTAAACATTATTCACTTTTGCTAATAAATTTTGTATTTTGTTTAGAATAACAGATTACTCTCCTTTAATAGCATAGGAAGGTATTTAAAGCTGGAGCAGGGTTGCCATGGCTTAACGCGGGCCCCTGTACGTATTTTAACTTGCGTCAAAAATATTCAATACGCGACAATAGATTATATACATGTCGATGTATTAGAAAAATGTTTTTTAATAATTTAACAGTAGATATTTGACCTATTATGCTTTATATTCGTAGATGTGATAAATCCGAAAACTCATGAGACTATATGCATTATTTAATTAAATCTTTCTCTCGGTATATAACTATCTATATATAATTTAATAATAATTAATATAATCAAATACAGACTATTATTATTAATTCTTAGTCAGACGTAATTCTCGCACTCAGTCTGTATATATATATATATATTACTGAATACAAATGATAAATTTAATTAATAGGAGGAAAGAAGCCTGCGAGAGGATTTCTCGCAGGTGAACCTTCCCAGAGAGCTCTGGCGGGGGCTACCTTTGGGGATGCTCTCACATCTCTCTGGTTTTTTTGAACTAAGGTTCCCACATGCCGAGGCACCTCGGTCTGTTTTGAGAGGTGTATGTTCCGGGGTCGCAGACCTTGGGCATACGGCAAGAGTTGTCCGCTATTCCTATTGGAATAGTCGGCCAGCTGCCTCTTAAACAGGACAAGGCATGGCGAGGGGTAAGCTGCGTCCCCACAGCAAACTCCTCTCCCGCTATCGGAAGGGCGTGGGACAAGTACCCAATGCCCGACCTACCCGATGCAGGTTTTTCTAAGGTTTTCCCTGCATTCCTTTAGGCGAATGCCGGGTAGGATCCTTAAAATATAGCCCGGGGGCCCTAGTTAACCCTTGGCTACCTTCCTCTACCCTTCCGCATCCCCCCTTTCAAATCCCTTCCTATGCTATTAAAGGGGAGTTGCCCTAAGTGGATTACCCTCATGTAGCCTGTTGCCCTAAAAAAAAAAATAAAAAAAAAAAAAAAATAAAAAAATTTAATTAAAAAATCATCAATGAGACCTCCGGCGGAGGCTACCTTTGGGGATGCCTTTTCCTCTCTCCGTTTTTGAACTAAGGTTCTCACAAGCCGAGGCACCTCGGCCAGTTTTGAGAGGTGTATGTTCTGGGGTCGCAGACCTTGGGCATACGGTAAGATTATTCCCATTGGAATAGTTGGAATAGTCGGCCAGCTGCCTCCTAAACTGGTCGAGGCACGGAGAAGGGAAAACGCCTCTCTCGGTATCGGAAGGGCGTGGGATAAGTACCCAATGCCCGACCTACCTGATGCAGGTTTTTCTAGGGTTTTCCCTGCATCACTTTTAGGCGAATTGCCGTGTAGGATCCTTAAACCATAGCCCTCTATTCTTCCGCATCCCCTCTTTCAAATTCCTTCCTATGCTATTAAAGGGGAGTTGTCACCATGTGAATTACCCTCATGTTGCCGATTACCTAAAAAAAATAATTATGCAGCTTAACACACTTTGGCTTTGATTTTCGAATAAAATTAAGATTAATAGGATTATTTCGGTATAAAGAGTTCGTATTGGCGTATATTGAGATTTTAAATATTTCAGCACCTGTTTGCAAATATATAAATTCTACTAACCATAAAATTAATCTAACTTATAATATTTCTGTGATTTGTTATTGGTCATTACTAGAAAACACACATAATTATTCGTTTCAAACGCGATACTGAGGTAAATTTTTTACAATAAAAAGTGAATTTAAATACTCTATTTCCTGGTGTACTGACATCATGAACAAGTTGTCAGTTAAATGAAAAAATTTACGTCTGATTGAAAATTGATTTAAATTGAAAAGGTTCTTTTGAGTGTTGTCAACTGGCCAGTGCAGTTGTGTTTCTCTAGGCTCTTCTTAGCACCTGACGAAAGGAACAAGGATCCCAGAAACGTTGTGTGGTATTTACATTACCCTTTTTTGTCTGTATTGGCTATCTTTATTATTCAAATGGTCAGTTATTTGAAAACATGAAAAAAGTAGGATAATTTTCAAATTTAGATGAAGAAAACACTAATAATTGAAATTAGGTTCTGTGTGGTTGCGTATTAAATATAAAGCGCATTATGTTAATTTCAAAACCAACACTGATTTTTAAAGTAATATTTACAATATTTTAAATTTATAATTCATCCCATTGGTCTATAAAATTAATTCCATAATTTTTATACTTTAAATTAGTTTAACAACCTTGCACTGTTTTATCTAAAATTGAATATCTTTATTTTCAAAACCCATCGAGGAACCAAGCTTGCAACTTTTTAAATTGAATTATAATTTTGTAATCTGGTACCGGCTTTTTTATTTATTCAATTGTTTCATTTAATTTTCAACTATATTCTGCTGTATATGTATTAATGTTTTATTTTTCATTGTAGTTTATATCAAATGTAGGATTAATAGCAGCAATAAATAATGCACTAATCTAATAATAATATGTACCTACGAGAGCTTTTAAGTATCGACCTTCGTGCCCTTAGTGATTAGCGGTCCAACTGACTTGGCCGGCAACACAATTTTTATTTTACCCAAAGTCTTTGACCGCGGAGCAAACACGGTTGAATGATCCGTATTGCTACTTTACAAGTAATATTGACCGTTTAAATGACCGTAAACTTTCATCAAAGGGACCACGGGAAGTCTCGAATCATAAGATCACCGTTATAAGAATTGCGATGAACGGTTTAATTAAGTCTTCTTTGAAAGTACGGTCTTCAGACTATGACTCACAGATGGTTTCGGTCGATTTGTCGGATGTTGTACCGAGTCCTTTTATCGTTGGAGAGGAAATAATTGAGCTGAAGAGCGGTTCAAGGCGAGGGAATCCCCGGGGATTTCCCTGACGTCACGCGGCGTGGACGTGTGAAACGGCGACCGACCAGTTCGCTCTCTCCAGCTGCGACGGACAGCGTCCAGGTGAGAATCGCTCAGCATTTCACTAGTTAGAAAATTCGCAAGCTATCACAGAAGACGACACATTGCGCCGTTTGCTACAATTTTGATACTCGGGTTGTTGAATGGTTGAGAATGAAATTCGTGATGCAATTTAATCTATATGTAAATAAGAACACATAACGGAAAGTGGACGATTAAACGTGACGTGGAGAATGTTAACTATCAAATTATAAAATATTCAAAACCAGTCAAATAATTATTTATTAAATTGTTAAATATTATCCCGATGCTGCTACTAATTGTACTTATACAAGTGAGTAAAGCATAAAAGTATTGCAGAAACATAGATTTATTTTTATATATTCTCTCGTTATCCAGGATTATTATTGACAATTTAATAATTTGATAATTAGATACGTTTCCAGAAACGTTGTGTTGCCTTAAAACCATCACTTCAATTTATCTGTCGTTTGGCTATTTTACATAATTATTATATTTTAAAACAGACATATTATGTTCATTACTATTTTGCTATTTGTTTCTGAACATTAAAAAGTTACATACTTTATAAATATTAGGTTGAGAAATAAAAAAGTGAGTTTGTTTGATCACAGACCTCAAGTGAACCTTGTTTAATAAATTATTATTTAATGATTATATAAATCATGTTATACGAATTAATTTACATCACTCCACTAAATTGTCGCGTTTTTGCATATTTTCTGAAGCGCGACTTTCATCAACAAACTACATTTGGTATTTTGATTTTTAGTCTCAATATTGCACATTATTTGAGACAGCGAACGTCTGAAATTCACACTAAATTGTATTCTCTTTTCTACTATATTTATTGTATACTTTTATTTATTATTTTATTGTTAAGAATGATATTATTTTGTTAGTCATTGTAACGTTTTGAACTAAATATGAAAGAGTGCGCAAGGTTCAAACGTTCGTGTGTTTGGATTGTTCTTAATTGCATGTAAACCCCATGACGCAGTACATTTAATTACAGTCAGGATTCGCAGATGGCTGGCGCGTTACAATAAAACTCTAAATAATAGTCACCAGCGTCTCCAGGGACGCCACGGCGAGACATGATCTGAGGACAATTAAACAGCTGACTGCCGACAATGGCACGAGGAATATATGATGCCAAAGATATGCCAAGTGTGTGTGAAATAGACTGAGGAAATCAAGCAGGAAAAGAGTGACAGAAAAAAAGAAATTTCACGTGTCGTGCTTGTGTTACTCGCTGGTTTACTATTCAACCACTAAAGCATTTTCTCTCCCCAATACATTCCCTACCTCTCACTTAGTTTCAGCTTTCCTAACACCGTAACAAACAAAAATTCGGAAACTTTCACAAGTTTCCAGTGCGCGAAAAAAACTTTAACTTATATATGAAGACGTAACTCTTCTTTTCTTGGCTTCTGGACGGTAACTTACGCATTTGAGACTAGTGCGTATATTCAAATTACATTAGACCTATTGGGCTTGCCATCTTTATAAAAAAAATAATAACGCCAGCTTTGACAACCTTGTAATTCTTCCAGTCGGAGAACGTAAATTCGAATAGCAACTGTTAGTAGTAGTGATACCACGGTACTGGAATTTTTTCTTCGTTTTCTCATTGAGTAAATTTTTATGCATATATAACGAAGGTACTAATTTGGACGGAAATATATCTTTTGTATGTGTGTATGTATGCTGCGCTTACACATCTACACCCGTGGAACAAAGTTCACCAAATTTCATACGAAAGTTCTTTGCGACAATGGAGACAAACACTGCGGGGGAGAGACACGACTACCATCCGTAGGAGAGGGGGTGAACACCGGGGGGTGGAAATTGTCATATTGCTAAACGGCTAATATTTGATTCGAACAAATATTTTCATGGGTCAAAGAGATGATAGTGTTTTAACCGATGTTATCTGTGTAAAATTTATACCCCTTACGGCAAGGGAAGGGAGCACTCTTAGGGATTGGGGTGGAGGGGAATTACAAGAAAATAACACGAATACAACCGAGGTTTGCGTCAAATCCGCTGAGATTAATTATGACATTCAACTTACTGTTTAACCCCTAGGGGCGGGGGTGGTTGGGGATGGAAATTTTCAATTATGATAAAACGACCGATATTTGAGTCGCTTAACTATTTTTAGGGGTCAAAGAGATTTATAGTGTTTCAATCGACGTTATCTGTGTATTACATGGACTTTCGACATAAGAGGGGAGCACCTTTAGAGGTGGGGGTGTTGGGACGTAACAAGGTAATATCCGAGATTGGAGTCAAATCCAGGCTTGTAGATGTCGCTGACTTTAATTTTGTCTTTCGGCTTACCGTGTAACCCCCAGTTGGTGGGGTTTCCGAGGGTGGAAATTTTAAAACACGTTAAAGGGCTGATGTATCTGACGAAATGAAATTTTTCAGGGTTAATGGGATAGTGTATTTACACATAATTTGTGTATAACTTGAATCAATTTCGGCATGAATTATCATTCAGAGGCTGAGCATGTCTCTATTGTGGTTCTGATATTACCTTTGACTCTTCCATCTTGAATACAACAGAATTTTGTAGTTATAATACGTTCCTTCATCTTTTTAATTAGTTATAGTTTCTTATCTTAACATTTTCGTCGCCAATTCACTTCGTCCACCCCCACGCCCAAACCAAATTTAATCAATAATTCACTATTTCGCTTTCCAGTTTTTCACGTGAACGGAAAACAGAGAAAAATCACTACTACGTATAATTTATAAAGTTTAATATAAAGCAATAATACTTTTTTTAAAAAAAATAAAAATAAAAATGGACCTTCTATGGTCAAGCGAGTCTGGTTCAAAAACCAAATTCCCAGGATTTTCAAATTTGTTGACGAACGACTTTATTTGTTGTCTGATACGTAAGGGTAATCTTTACTTTCACTCATTATATACCTTGTTATCCACTTTTGTGTGTGTGTGTGTGTAACAGGCTACATGAGGGTAATCCACATGATAGAAACTCCCCTTTAATAGCATAGGAAGGGATTTGAAAGGGGAATGCGGAAAGGTAAAAGAATGTAGCCAAGGGTTAACTAGGGCCCCCGAGCATTCACCTAAAGAAATGCAGGACAAACCCTAGAAAAACGTGCATGAGGTAGGTTGGGCATTGGGCACTTGTCCCACGCCCTTCCGATAGCGGGAGAGGAGTTTGCTGTGGGGACGCAGAATTCCCTTCTCCGTAGATCGACTAGTTTAGGAGGCAGCTGACCGACTATTCCAATGGGAATAGCGGACAACTCTTACCGTATTCTCCTGGACGAATATTTAACTCGTCGCTATGAAATTCTATCAAAGAAATATATCAGGAAATACCTATTTTCCTCCTAAAATAATCAATGCAATGTAAAATTGCAACTTGAATCTCCGGGCCATTTTTGTTTATCCTTTAACTAGTTGATTTTTTCTCTGTTATATATCTACTATTTTCCTTTTTTCTTCCACCTTTTTCGTCTTTTCTTCCTCTTAACTCAGACAATGGAATACCCAAAAAAATACTTACAACAAAAATGATTCCATCACATTTCAGTTTCCTCTAGACTAGAACCCTTCTAATATTTTAAGACTGAATACCATCCAATAACATTCATAACTTTTAAATTACTTAGGTAAGATTGCAATGGAGTGCATAAATGTTTTATTTTCTGAATAATTATTTTATCTCCGATAAACGATTAAGATTTCATAATAAGTCAAAATTTGTTGAGTCAAGTCATGTTTTGTAAATTTTGAAGATTTAAATTAAATTAATAATTGTAAAATATTAAGTTAAAATATACATCCCGTATGGTAAACAAAATATACTTTTAATTGCTTAAATAAAGGGGTTAAATACTTCTTTAAAAGTTAAAATTACATGGAAATTTATTACAGCTGGTATTAAAATTGCCAAATCACTTTTATTTTAATAAGGAACGTAGGTTTACCCGGTGTAGTTGCTGGATGAAGTTTTCTCGGGATTCCCACCGGATTGCGTCGTTTAGGTAGTTACTTCGCTAGTCACTTCACCTGAAGAAGTTTGCGGTGCAAGCCATCGAAACGTTGTGGATATTAAACGACGCTACCCGGTTGGAATCCCGAGAAAACTTCATCCGACTTTTATTTCCATTTCTTCTCTATTACAGCAGACTTAGAATCAAAAGATACAGTATATTCTTCTTTATTCTTATCATGATGACCAACACTACGCACTGTCACATAAGTACTTAAAAATTCATTCCTTCAACTGGCAACAGTTAAAATTGTTTTCACAAATTATATTGTCAGTAATTATATTGCTTTTTTTTAATTCACTCATTTGGGACATGAAGTGTATTTCAGCTTCCAAACATATATGTCTGCGTTAGCAGAACTAGATTGAAAATGGCGGAGGGCCCGGTTCGTATTGGATGCACTTTTATTACTCTTGATGCAACAGAAAAGAACAAGAAAAGGTCTGTTCTGGTATTTAATTGCCAAATCGTAGACGATTCAAGCTGGATGAAAAGCCAGTGACAGCTTATGAACAACACAGTTTAACAAGTAGTGATCTACTAATCTTGTTGGGGTGCTGTGAAACGTTATTTGTTACTGCACTCGCGTAATGGCTACGCATTCACAACGTTGATTTAAGACTCAAGCATTTACAACTCGAGCGGTTTGTATATGTCCCGTAGGCCGACAGTGTAGCCAACTACCTCACCAACTTAACACGTGGCCGCGAATTTATTTGAATCAGTGAGTTCATCTTCCAGGCCCCATATTCGAGATAGTGTTTCAAAACACTGAACGTTATCCTCAACTTTGGACACGCTGCTACAGAGGATAATTTGCATTATTTTATTGTTTACATTATGCTTCAATGACATGTCTGTTTACTATTGTTATGATATTCGAAGCTGCGAGCAAAATTACAATGTTAATAGCCTGCATAAATTGAAATTGTTATTCATAATTTTGCGACACTTCTACAAGAAGCAGGGTATTCGATGACTGCCGACACTTCCACATCCTTAAATACCAAATATAGGCACTGCAGTAGAGTTATCACAAGCATTTTATTTCCTTACATCCAATTTTTTTTTTTTTGGGTAATAGGCTACATGAGGGTAATCCACGATCTGGCAACTCCCCTTTAATAGCATAGGAAGGGACTTGAAAGAGGGGATGCGGTAAGGTAGAAGAAGGCAGCCAAGAGTTAACTAGGGCCCCCGGGCTAAGGTTTCAAAAGAAAATCAGACTCTTTATATAGAATAAAATAATAAAATATAGCGAGAAACAGTAATATAAAATTTATTTACTGAATTAATGAATTAAAGTTTTAAAAAAATTCCGTTTACAATAAGTGCTGAATTAGAACCAACGTTTGTTCTACAGCGCTAATCAACTACAAGAAATGGTGGTCATCCAACTATATAATAAGTACATAATTTTAGTATTTCTAAACGGCAATATTAATGATCCACGTTTTTGTTCTGCAACCCCTTTCAAAACTCGTAACCACTGTTTCACTCGTTAAAATCCTCTATCCCTTTGCAACATTCAGCAATTGGAATTTGGCTTCTCGTACACACCCCCTTCTAAATCAACTTGCAACGTACCCATTCTAATTTTTTCCCGGTTTACAGTGGTATTTATTATCTCTGACATGACGGCGGCAACCCTTTATTGTCACCAGACGTGACTGTCCGAGGGACAACAAACTGAACAAGTGTCCAACTTCGGACAAGCACGCTCGTAAAACTTCCCGAAATTCCCAAGAGGACATCTGTACGCAATGAGGCAAATTTTAAGTCTGAACATTTGAATAGATATATAAACATTTAAATATATACTAAATAAAAATTATTTTGAATTTTAATTTTACATTCGCAAGATTGCGGGAGCATAGCGAAGGATGGCGAGCAAAGGGCTTATGCCCCTATTAATTAAAATGTGTACTGTTTGTTGGTTGACAATTAATTGGACAGACAGCATAAATATATCATTTTTGTAAATATCAAAGTAAGTTTTTGAAAGTTCCGATATAAAAATGCGACGAGTTATTAATATTATATACTACACTTTTGCGGTTGGTAATTAAAAATGAAGATTTAACACCGTCTCTTATAAAACAGATTCTAATAATTATATAAAAAATGTATATGTTAATACGGGGTTGTCTACTGAGAACATTCAGAGAAATATGTACAGAAATCTATTGATAATTTTTTATTACGATGCGGCTCCCCGTACTTAATATATTTTATAATAATATATATTTAACGACCTTTAAACAGACCTCGCCCTGTTATGAGAGGTGTATGTTCCGGGGTCACAGACCTTGGGCATTCGGTAAGAGTTTTTCGCTATTCCCATTGGAATAGTAGGCCAGCTGCCTCCTAAACTGGTCGAGGCACGGAGAAGGGAATACTGCGACCCCGCAGCAAACTCCTCTACCGCTATCGGAAGGGCGTGGGACAAGTACCCAATGCCCGACCTACCCGATGCAGGTTTTTCTAGGGTTTTCCCTGCATTTCTTTAGGCGAATGCCGGGTAGGATCCTTAAAATATAGCCCGGGGGCCCTAGTTAACCCTTGGCTACCTTCCTCTACCCTTCCGAATCCCCCCTTTCAAATCCCTTCCTATGCTATTAAAGGGGGATATGTAGCCTGTTGCCCTAAAAAAAAGACTTTTTTTACCATCCAAAAAAATTATAATTCAAATTTTTTTTATTTAACAGCGCTTCGTTTTTGATTAATTACAACTTTGTGAACTATACAAGTAAAAAATGTTATAATAGGTCGTTAAATATATTTTCTTAGAATTAAAAACAGACCTTAATATAAAAAAGTATTTCAGATGTTTAATTGTGATTCATTCTTTTATAAATGTATACTTAAAAGTCTATTGACTCTGCATCAGTATTTATAGTCTCCACGTACCTGTCACTTCCTGGTGAGTTGAATTGGTCCTTATTACCATCCTATTGTTTCAAATATATTACTGTTATTCCTCCTGTAACTGAGCAGTTGCCTGTTTCTCACCGTGTATACTACAGTAGATCAAATTTCTTCTCATAGGAATCGTTATTTAACTATACAGTTTCAGTAGTTTGTAGCATGTGGAAAAAAAGTTTTTTTTTAATCACATGTTTGTCCGACCATATGTTTATACTGAAATTTCAAGCTTTGTTTTGCTAGAACAACCACGATGCAAAATGACGAGTGTACGTCGTACCGTTTGTCTTACCGTCGTTTAGTGAACGTAATTTATTAGACCCTAAACTGCACCTCACGTCCGTTTCAGTTAGCCAAACGTGACTGGATATAAAAAATGTCTTTGGGGTCCCTCTGCCAAAGCGCTGGCGAATTACCAGAGAGAGTTGGGAAAACCAGGAGACATTGTTTGCTCAGAACGCGAGTTTCGTCTTTCAAGTTGTACAGCCGCTGCCAAGAGAACGGAAGTGCCTCGTGTCTCAAAAGTAGCGCTCGTAAGTAAGTGAGGTCTTTATCGCACTTCGAGAACGGATCGGTGGAAGGTGATGCATCGCATTAATAAAATTATTCTTTATATAATTAATAAGAAATATTATTGAACCCTAAAATCATTACAACGAAAATTAATGTACGACAGTTAAACAGGGACAATTTATTTATTACAAGAAATGAAAACATATGTACGTTTTTTTCCAGCATGTTATAGAAATATTTAATATTAAAATAAAATAGAATTAACCAAATATTATTGAACGAAATATTCTTGCACTTTTAAGCTCTCTTATATGTGTTTAGAATTTAATAATAATTTTAAAATAGTCCTTTCTTAAAATGAGGATCCTGATTTTATTATATACAAATAAAATTTTAAATAACTATCGACAATTTTGATTACAGTAAATAATCCGGTCTTACAAATTACTGTATGTAAATACGTTTAAAGTTATTCTCGTCTCGAGTGAAAGCGCCCAACATGTTTCAATTTTGCTGAAGTGTTTTGTAGAAAAAATGTTCCGGATATAAACAATATGTTATGTTTCAATAATAAATTAGAGACGGTCGCTTAAAATATACTGAACTGAAATGAGTTTAATTTTTCAATGCTCCACCAGATATATCGTTATCATTTTTTTCACTGCTCCATTATTATGAAAAGTTTCCTATAATGATTCCGAATAATTTAATTGAAAGATTTCTGTTATATTAATATTTCAAACGCGTCAATTAATAATTTGTGAATCTAAGTTGAGTTTCAGGTTTTGATAACGAATATAGTAGGGGAAATTTAATTTGTATCTGAAAATGTTCGAAGACAGGTTTGTAATTAAAAGTCACAAAATAAAGATACATATAACTGAATAAAATAATATTAGTCACATATAAAATAATTTCTATGATTCTTCCAAATTTCTATGTGCACCTCACTCAAAGTTTTGTCATCATCAGCTTTAATATGATAATTCATAAACAAATTCAAATATAATAAATTAAAAAACTCAATTTATGTCGACAACATATCAACAATTTTTGCCCATTCCTGTTACTTTTGTTCATTTTTCTGTTTGTATAAGTTTTTTTAAACGTACATCAGTTTTCTATGTTAACATTTTCTCTATACAAATAGTGTTTTTACTCGTACTCCTTCTGAGATTTTACTTCCCGTGAAAATTGGAATAGAGTGCAGTGTTTGAATTCATAACTTTACTTTACCAACGATTTTCTATCATAATAATTTCATATGATTTGTACGTCTTGGTTTCTATATTACAATTTTTGGCGGCTGTTCTCCGAATAGTTTAAAATCATTATTAAAAATGTGCTCTCTGACGTCCAGAACGACCAACAACAATTTTTTTCTTCAGGATATTTTTAATTTATTCAGTCTGAATTTCGTTTTAAATTTGAACTTTACTCCAAATGGTTTTAGACAGGCACCAATTTAAAAATAGTAAAACTTTCTATTCAATTTCTCTAAAATTATTTAACGTTGTATGGAGCATTCTACAATTGCCCATAGTCATCTTAAATTTGTTCCTTCGTAATATTATTTCGATATTGTGTTAACTGGTTATTCCTAGTAAGGTACACGTATCTGTATTGGGGTAATTCAGTATGCCTAAGTCACGTACCAACAGTACAGATGTGCTTCAATCTTTATGTCAGAGCACTGTCAATTTTAATATAATTTTTAATTTTCAGATTTGCATGTCTAATTTTATAAATTTACGACTGTTTAAAACTATTTGGGGTAAAGATAAAAAAACTAACACCATATTTGATTGTTGGGGTGATTTTAGATTTTTTACATAATTATAATTATATACATTTTACGATGGGCAGTTTATAGTAGATATTTAGAAAATAAATATGTGCGTCACGTGTTCATAAATATGCTGAAAAAATGACTTTGGGTACATTTTTGTCATTCGTATTCTAACTACAGCGTAAAATGTTTTGATTTGTTAGTGTAAGGACCACTTTGTTGAGGAAAATTTTTTCGAAATTTAAGTTAGAATACAAAAATAAAATTCCTCCGACAGGTTTTATGTCTTTGTTTATTTTATCCTCTTTCTTGATATAGTAAAAGTCACGGGAAACTATCCACATGTGGTATTCGTTATATACAAAGACTTTGTTTCTTCGTGACTACATAAAAAACTTAAGAAAAAGCCTGATTTTTATGTCACGTTCTGATAACGCCATCTCGTTTCTCATTCACATAAAAAAAATCAGGAAAAATTTATTTACAATGGGTTTATTGATAGAAATACTCAAGCATGAGAGTATTTGTATTTTAAGGGTCCACCCGTCGATTGAAAATTTCTGTCTGAGAATGATTCGCGGCGCTCCTCAATTTGTTATTGTTTTACGTTCTCACTTGAATGCTACACAGGATAGGAAAAGGTTTTTATTTGTTATGCATTCCAGGAAGATCAAGAACATACCCCTCGACTCATCATAATAGTGCTCATCATTATTAATTTGGCGAACCTCCAAAAAATGAAGAGTCCGCACCACCACGTTAAAGTGCTTTCATATTTGTGAATTCAGCGAAATATTTCTGGTCACTTTTCACACTTGTAAGTGTAAGTGAGAGATTAAGTGTCCACCTCTCATCTCATTAAATCAGATTCCGTCATAATCCCCGCGTACTCCGGGCTTGCATCCGTGCGTTTCCGTTTGCTGTCCGGCCACGTACAAAGTACAACGTTGAGCCGCGTGCTAGTAAACGCCCAAGTAAAATAGCCGCGGATCTGTTTTTTTCCATTAATAAACACAAGCATCTGACAAATGACAACCGGCCCGTGCACCTGTCAGTTCATCCTTGGCCCGTGTCCACATCCGCGGCCCAAGGGTGGAACCGGAAATAGAGCGACGTGCGCACGCGTGTGACGTCACCGCGTCGCTCTGAAGCCCCCTTGCCCGCTCAGATGAGTCTCAGTGGATGCTGGGGCATTCGAGGAGCAGGTGCGTACCCGACTCAACCAGACACTCCGAAGCAAACGCCTTCCGAGCTCAACGTATCAGTCATACTAACACGATTAATTCAAAACCCGTAAAATCCCATTATATAGTAAATCTGATTCCATTCCTTGTCCCTTTTAGTTCATAATGAAATGTTAACCACTAACCAGTTTTGTACGAGATTATTTAACTTTCTCCGAGTTGAAGTAAGCAGCCGGATAACCTACAGGACTGTACTAGTATAACTGGATTTGTCAACAATAAGGACCACAAATCACTGGAGGATGTGCGTCCTCCAAGCCCCAGAAAATTGCATATATCTCTGAATAAATAAGATTGAACATGACCAAGTTTTATACTGTTACAAAATACTGAATTTTTCACTCCATAAATTAAGTAAAAACATTTACAAATTAAAAAGCCTTTTGTATCTGGTAGTTTGCATTCTAGGTTATGGCAAGTTACATTCTTTGGGGTTATCGGTATCCTGTTTTGTTATTCGCAATTGCCGGAACAATTTGGAAAACCAATAGAAAATAATAGTTATTTCTAATATGAATCCTCATATTAAACAAATACGTTAAATCAGTAACCATAAGTTCATGTCAGGGTAACGAACTATATTTGGTGGCCATCAAATTATAAAAAGTTTGACTTTGAAAGCAAATATTGTTACTTTTATTTATCGTTCTGAAGATACATATTTCAAGGAAAATAAATTGAAAATGAAGGTAGACGCGTACAGAAAGAAAGTTAACGTGCAGAGGGGAACTCGTCACGAAATTATACTGAGTATGATAAGGTCCAGATGATCTTCGACGAGTTACAAAATGTACTCAGATGGAAAGTGGAAATTCTGAGTATTTTGTGAGATCTACATTAAATTAAATAACAATTAAAGTTCTGTCTTTAACGTTTGGAATAGAAATCATGAATTATACAGACCACATGTTCATGTGAGTAATCGCTTTCCTGTCACCGATTCTATTTTCTCCCTCAAGTATTTTGTAAACCAACGAAAAATAATAGATCTATTAACATTATCAGTATAAAAATGAAAACGTCTCACAATTTTTGAAAGCACCACTTCATTCGTATGAGATTTAGAACCATTAAGTCCGATGTGTGTCTTCCTATTTGTCGTTATATTGTATTTAAATACTCTGTTATTTTGTTTCATTGGAAGGAAGACATCAAAAATAATTATATAATACTCTGACCGACATAAATAGATTGGTTGTTAATCGAACGTATTTATCAGAACTTGCTTGAGTCGTATGCACTTATGTCGGGATGAATTAGAAATTATGATTTGAAGATTATCGAAATTTTGTAACTTTGAGATTGGCTGAAAGAATGTTTAAATAGACGTTAAAAAATTTCTGCTTCTTTTTAAAAAAAGGTCTGGTATTCCGTTTATGTCAACGTTAACAGATAATCCTTAGATTTCTTTGGATGAACCACGTCCACTGCGAGTATCACCAGAAAATGGGTAATTTGTGGATTACTATGAATATCGGATACGAGTTTTTTTTTATAAATCAACAATTCTGAATTTAAATTATCGAACGACGGTTTTCCCGGTGTATTTGTTGCACGAGAAACTCTTGAGCTTCATATAACACTTGATAACGACGGCAGTGACCGCCGTCGAAACGTCGTGGCCCAAGAGTTTCTCATGAGGAATTGAAAATTGTTGCCGATAGATTCAGCATTTAATATGTCGTGTGAATCATTAATTCGTACGATTCTAAGCAATTATCTGTTTTATTTTGACAGTCCCGATATCCTTCAATATAGCTGCTAAATGTCGTAATGCCAATTAATACCTTCTGCGACCCGGAGTTTCAAAAGTGCTAGAAAATACACTTGGAATCACTAATTCTGCTTCAGAAAATTATTTTAATATTCCTCGAAAATTCAGGCGTTATACAATGAAAAATTCCTTAGCTTCAAAATTTTCATCTCTGTTTATTAATGGACATAAATAAATTGAGTTTTCGACGGAAGTGGGTGATTGATATTGACAGACAAATTCGTCCAGGAGATATAGTTCTTTGACCTTTGCTCACCATTTACTCAGACAAGGGTAGAGAAGAGAAATGCAGAATGAATTGTATTTTTAATACTATAATTTTCTATTTTCATGTACATTTTGAAAAATTTTATTTTTTCAACTTTATGAAACAACTGGTTTAGTTCACGGTGTGATGCAGATAAATTTCAAAGTTATTTTGACTCCGTTAAGAATCAATTTCTGGATAGTGCACGTATAATATAAAATCTTTGTCAATACTCAGGTCTTAATTTTTCACGCTCCAATTAGTTACGCATTTCACGGTTAAAAGGCTAGCTGTTTAAAAAGGCTCGTAGATTTTGAAAAATAAATAATGTGTGGTAAAATATTAAAACGACGCAATGTTATGCAAATAATTCATATATTAAAATCAAAAATTTACGTTATATCAACACATTTGGTCTGTATTTGGCTATTTTGCTTATTATCAAAAACAGAATACGCCAGACAATATCTGAATTTATATTAACAATCCAAAATACTTAGCTAGATGATAAATTTTTCTCTCGTAGGATTCGTTGTACAACAGCGATACATTCTTATTTATAGTAAAACGAATACATTAAATTTAAATATATGTCTCGCGGACACGTTTGGAAAAGTTGAAATAGCTTAGACGTTTATGACAATAAATTTTTGTCTGTGAAATATTCTAACGAAATTATCCGAAACGATTGCAGCCTTTACCCGTTATTGAGATCGTTTTACATTAATATTTGGAAAGAAAATTACTGACAAAGTAGTTTTCCATAAATTTTGAAAATTAATGTCAAACTCGACAATGTAAGATCAACTTACTACATCCTTAATTATCACACTGTAATTGTAACGTTGATTTCCACAGTCATATCACACGTGATTAGTTTCGTGAATTATAGTTCTTAATGTTGCAACTTTATTCTTTTAATTTTTAAAGTTCCCCCCCCCCCCCGCGGATCCCGTTATGTGTTATATCCGCATAAGTTTTGTACAACTTAGGCGTAATATGACGATACTTTTTTAGTCATAAAACACACACACACACACACACACACACACATATATATATATAGTTAATGTTATTTCTTCTCAGAATTTTCTCATATATAAAATTTTATTCCTTTCGTATCATATCATCTAGGACATTTTGATAGCATTTTTATTTGACCAGTTATAGCATTTAATTTATTCAATAAGTCTCAATTGAGAATATGTAAACCATTATTTCGATAATTGTGTCACAGTTCATCAATTTACTGAGAGATAATAAAATACTTTGCATAAAGACATGGATTTGTCATACGCGTAAATTATTATATAATGTACGGGACACAGAAAGTTCTTACCAAGTACGTGATAAGTAATTTATACCCTGCGTGATGTGATCTAAATTCTTTTATATTTCATCACCCTTTACGGTAGGCCACTGGGAAAAATAATTTCCCCTTACTGTAATTAAATATCGTTGTCCATAGACGAATTCCCCAACTTGTGAGCTGTTCTTCTTACCTGCCACATATTCATGTATTTGATGGGAAAATGTACCTAGAGCATTTTAATTCAGTTTTTATGACTTAAACAGTCATTACTATACAAACAAGCTCTCTGCATTTTTAAACTATTACTATTTTATTCCCCGTTAAAATATAATTAATTGCTTGATGCAATCAAAATTATATGCCGTTCCGCATTATTACAAACATATTTTCCAGTAAGGCTGGAAAGAGGAAAGTGTATGAAGAATCCATCTAGATTATTTTTAAAATGAATTTTTGAATTTTTCTTCAATAAATATATATGGTGGCCTTTACAACGATTACCATTTTCGGTATATGGATTATCATTTTTATGACAGGTTCGTAATTGTCCTCTATGTGGTGCATTTCATTCTATTTTAGTCAGTCACTAAGTTTCAGTAAGAAATCTGGTGCTTGTTCTGAGTAAGCTTTCTTCCCTGTTGGTGCTGGAATTTAAATATCAGACGAAATCCAAACCATTCTATTAAAACCTTTTTTTTAATCTTTACACCGCTCATTTATTGATGGCTTCGTTACTAATATCATGAAACTGACATATATTTAAAAAACTGACCTCTCAGAATTACCTAATTACTTTCTTAGAACCTTAAATCTAGTTCCTTTCCAAAGTCTTCGAGATGTTCACGTACTTCAATTTATTTCACGTTTCTATCACTTTCATGGTAAAACGTTTTGATTTCATAGTTTTAAATGTTTTAAAATACGGAAATTTCCATTCTTAATTCTACATATTCCTGCATATTGCTTCTTAAGAGCAACGGGAAGCGTTTAGATTCAGAAGTAAGATTGGAAAATTCTGATTATGAGCAATTAAATAAATCACGTGACACATTTTCTTATCCTCGCGCCGATATCACCTTAAAAAGAATTCATTTCCGTTGAGGTTAAACGCCCTAGGAATTGCCTATTCATCAGGCAGAGGGAGCCTATCCGTCCACACCTTTGAGATTTTGCACCAGCTTTTGTGATCACTCCAACAGCAAAGGAGACAAAAAGGCCTCTGGCAGAAACCGTGGACAATGACAAATGGCGGTGGCATTTCTAGAGGGCAAACTGAGCCAATTGTTACATTTCCACTGACAAACCCGCAACTGAGCATCTTCCCATCATCACTCGTCTCCCTCGCGATTTGAATTAATCACATTGAAAAAAGAATCTTTTGAAGACAGTAATCGGTCTCATTAATCTGAGAGCGCTAATTACTTTAACAGACAGTTACAACTGAAACGCGTTCACTTCATCATCATTATCTTTGCCCTTCGTATTCTCAACATGCCTAATCTCACAAAACCACTCATGAAGCGAAAAACGTGTGGTATCGCTGACTTCTTGATATCAGCACGTTTGGCTTTCTTAAATAATTATTTCCCTTTAGATTCATTACCAGTCGTACTTAGATATTTTCATTTTCAATGTTGCGAGAGAACTCCAAAAGCAAAAAATTTCTTATCAATACTAAATATATAATATATATGAACGTGATCATTAAAGGAATGAGAAACTTGTTAAATCTTCTCTGGATGTTCCTGAAAAACCTATAAATAACTTAACAATTTATTTAATGCTCTGCAAATTTTTTTATTTTATAGTTAAAAAAATCAAGTGATTCCTTACTATGTATACTTGTCTTAGTCTAAGTCCAACGCTTCAAAAACTATATCAGTCACAGATAAAAATTCTTCTAAAAAAAACTAATCGCTTCTAGGAAACCAGAACGGTTATTCTTTTGGGGGAAATAGAGGGGCAGATTAAAGATTAAGAGAAAGACGAACTGAAATATATTTAACTCTTTGACCAATGGTCGAGGACAAAAGTTCCAAATTTTACTTTACAACCGGACTAAAAGTATACAATAACCATTTTTAGTCATGTAATAACCATTTTTAGTCATGTAAAATAATGTAAATATAAAATTAACACTTAGAGGAGGCTATTGAGTCAATTTATGTTCTCTAAAATGATGAAATTGTACGGGAATTTGATTTCGAAAACTTTCGTAACCGTCTGTCTACGGTTGGTCTGAACCTAGTAGGTCTTTTCCGATATGATTGTACAGAAACGTTCTAAAACCCTTCCACTCTCAAGGCGTGAAGTGTTTAATTTTTTTTTCACCATCATTATTTTCATGCTTTATTTCTCACCTTGACATTTTCGTTATCATTTTCCAACTTCTTTTTTCATTTCGTTACTCGCCTTATCTCTGCAGTCCGCTACACTTACTCACCACACTCACGATGGACGACAATGAGATGAAATATTCCAACTACAACGAATGAATAATATAAGCTTATTTTGCTTTTTAGGTTGACGGAAACGTCAGGATCACATAAGTAATTCTACCCAATTTATTATGAAATTAAAATATATTTTCAGTATAAAAGAATTAAATTTTATTTGTTAATTTAAGTACACTTTTCTCATAATATCTCATCCTAGATTTAAGTTTACTACAGCTTCATAACATTACACAATTAAATCCAATTTAAATAAATTTTGTTAACTCTAATAGTTAAGTTTCATCAGATTACATGGTACGAAGATTGAATTTCCTGATTTATATAATTAATATTGTTTGAAATGGACAAAAGAAGTTTTGCAACTGAATAAGTGATGCCTATATTTTCGTACTGCATAAACATAAAAATTTCCACCACACATTGGTAGGTGAAAGTCATCTTTTGTTTCTCGTGGGATGTGGTCTTGAAGATCTTGATGAATGAAGGCGCTAGAATTTTTTTTTTTTAATTTGACACGACTATTGGTTTCTACCGTAGAATTCGACTCGCTGCAGCATTTGAAATTGAATCGTGTGTGGTTTCCGGCTTGGCCACGCCAGGAATAACTTGAATTATTCTGAGGAATGGCGGATTTGTTGCACGCCGCCGGTTGGTGGCAAAACATCTCGTTGCCAGGAGATGCTGAAATATTAATAGAACGTCGTAAAACTGTTATTGCGGGCACGGGTGCACACGCTAGCGAGACTTTCCAGAACTCGGGTCCGCATCGTAACCTATTTGAGAAACGCTTTCAGACTCACACAGGGCGCCGCCATTTAATATCCTCCCTACTGTGACTCAGCGCAGCCTCAAAGGACCGCGGATGTGCTGAGAGAGAAGAAGCGAAACAACTACGAGAACGCCTCACGAATATAGACTCGACCAAATCGAGATATCGGGAGCCGCTGACAAATAATTAGTTTACGTTTAACTACTGCGTTATTTAAGTGATATTTAAGACAACACACGATTCAATTGTTCGTTGTTTTTTTTAAAAAAAAAGGCGCCACAGAATTTTGGTGGTGTGAATTAAAAACGACCGTTTGATGCTTGTTACGACAGTCCACCGAGTAGCTGTCAGTCTTATAAGAAATTTGACAAAATTATTTAATCTCTGCTATTCTTATTTCACCGTGACGACTACTCATCGAAAGACGTCTCAGTATGGTACGGGAAACTCAGGTCACTGAACCCTATTCCCATTGGACATGTTTTGCGAGGCGACTGAACAACATTCCTGAATATTGACCTAGTGATGTAACGTTGAATGATTCCACCCAATCAAGTAACGTCTTGTTAATTCTGCAACGCGTGTATTTTTAACGCGATTAAAAATAGTTTCATTCATTTAAACTGCAATTTGGCAGCATGTGAATTTCGCTTTGTAAAAGAGCGACGATTATCAGAGATTTTCTGAGACGGCGCGATCCACAAGTGACAGGAATTTGGTGCCCTCAGTAGCTACCGTGTGATTAGCCTCGAGATACAGACAAGTAGGCGACAAGTAGGAAAACTAAAAGTCGCCGCCATTGAAAAATAACCCAGAGCCGGGAAAATTGGTGACAACGATTGGCCGGAAATTTGGAGAAGAGCTGATTCTGGGGAACGGAAAACTGTGATTGGAGGAGGAGAGAACAAGTTCTGAAGGATACAGTGATGAAAAAATAATCCTTTAACTACTACTGATAGATTTTTGTTATAAATGACAGTTGAGAAATAAGTATTTTTAAAGATGTTGAACAACTTCTGTGGATACAATTTCATATAAATTCGAAAAATTAACTACGAAACTGATGGAGTTGAACCAAATCTGAGAGGACAGCCGTTCCATTAATAGAGTTTGTCCTAAAAGCATGATTGTAGGTGCATCCTAGTTTGTAGGATGAGGAACCAGCTAGGTGAAGCAAGTTGCACCTTAAAGTAAAAATTTTCTTGAATATCTTAACTACACAATATTTTGTACGGTAACATTTCGCAGTAGCTTGATAAAGACCACAGTTGATTATGTACGTTAAATAAAATTTCTTCTTTGAGAGCTGTTCTCTCGCAGGCAGGACCTTTCTGGAGATACGGAGAGGACTAGTTTTGGGGGATGCCTTTCCTCTATCAGATTTTAAACAAAGGCTCCCGCAAGCCGAGGCACCGCGGCCTGATTTTAGAGCGTATGTTCCGGGGTCGCAGACATTGGGCGTTCGGTAAGAGTAGTTCGCTGATCGCATTGGAGCAATCGGCCAGCTGCCTCCGTAACTGGTCAAGCCACATAGAAGGGAATACTGCGACCCCACCGCAAACCCCTCTCCTGCCATCGGAAGGACGTGGGACAAGTACCCAATGCCCGACCTACCTGATGCAGGTTTTCTAGTGGTTGTCCTGCATCACTTTTAGGCGAATGTCAGGTAGGGTCCTTCAACTATAGCCCGGGGGCCATAGTTAACCCTTGGCTACCTTCCTCTACCCTTCCGCATCCCTCCTTTCGAATCCCTTCCTATGCTATTAAAGCGGAGCCACCATTGTGGATTACCCTCATGTATAGCCTGTTTACCCCTTCTTCTTCTTTTTCTTTTCTAATATCTCCTCGCGGAGATGTAGATGAGAGGTCTGCAATATTATTTTTATAAGAGGAACGGTGAATCATCACTTCAGTCCTACGAACGCCGAAGTCAGATAACATCCAATTAAGACGACAGGTTGTCCTACATTTTCATCACTTAATTATTCTTGTTAGAGCTTTCGATGAATGATCCACCCCGACCGTTCTTGATTTAGACAGAGTTGAAGACTCTCGCCCGGAAAGAGATTTAACATATCTCCTTGTACGTATACCATCTAACCTCATCCGCACCCAAAACGTGCATCCGCCTAATTATCCATTTCGGATAACTTTATAAAACAATATTAAAACATTTTCCTGGGCCATCATCCTTTAGTTATTTTTCTATACATCACTTGGTTCTAGAATTAAGAAATTCATGAAACGTTCTTCCTTAATTCGCAAGGGAAAATTAACAATATTTTGCCAGTAGCTGTTGGTACATATGTCGTTTATGCGTTTAGCCTTTATTATCGTCATTCTCTCATTCACTCATAAACCGAGAGAGAAAACTGGTCAAGGCACGGAGAAGGGAATGCTGCGTCCCCACAGCAAACTCCTCTCCCGCTATCGGAAGGGCGTGGGACAAGTACCCAATGACCAACCTACCCGATGCAGGTTTTTCTAGGGTTTTCCCTGCATTTCTTTAGGCGAATGCCGGGTAGGATCCTTAAAATATAGCCCGGGAGCCCTAGTAACCCTTGGCTACCTTCTTCTACCCTTCCGCATCCCCCCTTTCAAATCCCTTCCTATGCTATTACCTCATGTAGCCTGTTGCCCTAAAAAAATGATGGGTTTCATTGAAGATATACTTTAAATATTATTATAACTTAAATAATGATCTATCAGGACAGTTTATGGCAACTGTGTAAAATCCCGAATAATTGTGTATGGATTCATTTTTAGATTCAACAGACGTGAGCGATTGACAGAAGTCATTTATACTGAGAAAATAAATTCTTCCTTGTGACAAACATTTTGGGTGATGAGGTAGTTTTCAAAGATTCAATACTTACACAGCGAAGAAAACTCTTTTTATATTTTTCCGAATCGTAACGCATGTCGAATGTCCTTACTTTAAATGAAGCACTGGGAATATTTATGTCCCGAATTATTATTCTTCGTATGTCTGAGGGGATGTCAACATTGTACTAAAATGGAGTTTTGTGTAAACTGTTCACTGAGACTAGTGTACTGATTTAATCGATATTTCATGAAATATAGAATTAATTAACTTTTAATGTACAGTAGTTGTCAAATTATAATATGTAGTGAATAAGATACTTGAAAATCCACAGCTCGTAAGTTAAGGACGTCTATTTGGAATATCACGAACTAAGTGTAGGCTATTTCATTGAAAGTCCGTACTACAGTATATTTTATAAATTTATTGAGATAGGGAAAAATGATTAGATCTCCGATCGTCATAGCTGTGGATTCAGAATTTCACTTTGGTGTTATTCAATTCTCACTAAGCGCATTATTATGTACAATGTATAATAATTATATTTCGTATTCCGTACTTTTTATTTTAGTTTAATATATAAATAATAACATGCCACGAATTAAATCTTCTCGGGCTTCTAACCGAGTGAAAAATTGTAACCGTGACTTTCGATAACGTTCACTGTCGAAACGTCACGGATACAGTTTTTCACTCGGTTAGAATCAGGTTCCCACATGCCGAGGCACCTGGGTCTGTTTTGAGAGGTGTATGTTCCGGGGTCGCAGACCTTGGGCATACGGCAAGAGTTGTCCGCTATTCCTATTGGAATAGTCGGCCAGCTGCCTCCTAAACAGGCTAAGGCATGGCGAGGGGTAAGCTGCGTCCCCACAGCAAACTCCTCTCCCGTCATCGGAAGGGCGTGGGACAAGTACCAAATGCCCGACCTACCCAATGCAGGTTTTTCTAGGGTTTTCCCTGCATTTCTTTAGGCGAATGCCGAGTAGGATCCTTAAACCATAGCCCGGGGGCCCTAGTTAACCCTTGGCTACCTTCCACTACCCTTCCGCATCCCCCCTTTCAAATCCCTTCCTATGCTATTAAAGGGGAGTTGCCCATAGTGGATTACCCTCATGTAGCCTGTTGCCCTAAAAAAAAAAAAAAAAAAAACGAGAAGATTTTATTCAATATTTACACCGAGAAAGACTGCAATTTTTATTAACATAATACAAGTTCTACACTGAAGCCACTCATTCATTTATTTTAATATTTATATCTACTATTTACAACCATTTATTTTGAATGAATAATATTATATAACATATACTTAATATATTTATAAATAAATGACTATTTATATTATAAATTATTTATACATATCAGATTGGTAAATCTGATTCTTCCACAAATTCATTTACTGAATAGACGGAAAGTCAACGGATAACTGAAGATAAATTGACTTTGGCTATCATATATAACTGTTTACTTTCTGATAGACTTCCAGACTGCATATTAATAATAAAACGAACAAACGTATAAGATTCTAAAAAAAATTGTCACATTTAATTTGAAACTCTTGTAACAGTAATATACTTAAAATGAAATTTTACACGTAAGAAGAAGCTTTCTTGAGACTAATTTAAAACTGTGGGCATTTATTATTATTATTGAGAAGAATGAATGCACCACAGAATTAAAATTATAGATATATTTTCGTATGTAAAAGTTAAAAATTAAATAATAAAATAGCCAAAAATAGGTCACTAAATAGTCAGAAAATAATAAACTCACTACGAAAGTTTCATGTGGTTCTCTACAGATGTTGAATGTGAATCAAATCAGGAACAACTTTTTAATAAATTACCCATCCGTATCCCTCCTTTCATATCCCTTCCTATTCTATTAAAGAGGAGTTGCCAGAACGTGCATTACCCTCATGTAGCCTCTTACTCTGAAAAAAGGGCAATAAACGAAAGATTTTGTTGCAACTCATACAAAACCTTTTCCTAATTTTACTTACATTTGACAACAAGGGTAAAACAGAAAAGATTTCTGAAACGTAACTAACGTCATTCTGATTGTACCTGTTTTTTGGCTATTCCATTATCTAAAACGAATTATATATATTAATATTTTCCTTTCACTTTTATTCTTCTGCGATATAAATTTCATTCACCACGAGAATAAAACTCTCACATTACATTAAACTGTTAAGTAATAATAATAAAGAAAGCCGAATACTTTTGATTTTTATCAACTGACGAGTGTAAATTCGTGTAGGCTCTTCTTACTACCTGATGAAAGGAAACTTTCTGTGGTGTTTATATTATCACTTAACTTGCCTGTATTTGGCTAACTTTATTATTAATTTCAATCAGACGTAAAATTTTGTCGGTTTTTTCATTTAAACTGTAAAGAAAAAAAATTAATTTCAATACGATCAATAAATTTATAGCACCACTCAAATTTCCAAATAATTTTTAGCCCTCCGAGATTAACAGTTTGCAGAAAACAAGAGGGTGTAGACAGGCTATGTACAGGGTTATCCACATACTTGCAACTCCCCTCGTATAGCATACGAAAGAAAGTGAAAGGGGGAAGCGAAAAGGTATAAAAGGGTATCCAAGGATTAACTAGGGCCCACGGGCTATGGTTTAAGGATCCTACACGGCAATTCGCCTAAAAGTGATGCAGGAAAAACCCTAGGATAACCTGCATCAGGTACGTCGGGCATGTGGTACTTGTCCGTTCAGATGGCGGGAGAGGGGTTTACTGTGGGGTCGCAGCTTTCCCCTCGCCGTGCCTTGACTAGTTTAGGAGGCAGCTGGCCGACTATTCCAATAGGAATAGCGGACAACTATTACCGTATACCCAAGTTATGCGACCCCGGAACATACACCTCTCAAAACAGGCCGAGGTGCCTCGACATGTGGGAACCTTCGTTCAAAAGAACAAATCGAAGTGAAGGCAACCCCAAAGGTAGCCTCCTCCTGAGTTCTCTGGGAAAGTTCACCTGCGAAAAAATGAATTTTGTCAACTGGCGAGTGCAGTTTTTTCGCTCTAGGCTGATTCTTACCACCTTATGGATGGGACAAGAAACGTTTTGTGATATTTTTTTATTATCACTTAATTTGTATGGATTTGGTTGCTTTTTTTACGGCAACAGGCTACATGAGGGTAATCAACGTTGGGCAACTCCCCTTTAATAGCATAGGAAGGGATTTGAAAGGGGGGATGCGAATGATTAATTTGTATGGATTTGTTTTTTGTTTTGTTTTTTTAAGTGTAGACAGGCTATGTAAAGGGTAATCCACATAGTGGCAACTTCCTTCTTATAGCATACAAAAGGGATTTGAAAGGGGGGATGTTGAAGGGTGGAATAAGGTAGCCAAGGGTTAACTAGGGCCCCTGGGCTATAGTTTAAGGATCCTACCCGGCATTCGCCTAAAAGTAATGCAGGACAAACCCTATAAAAACCAACATCAGGTAGGTCGGGCATTGGGTACTTGTCCCACGCCCTTCCGATGGCGGGAGAGGGGTTTGCTGTGGGCTCGCAGCTTACCCCTCGCCATGCCTTGGCCAGTTTAGGAGGCAGCTGGCCGACTATTCCAATAGGAATAGCGGACAACTCTTACCGTATGCCCAAGGCCTGTGACCCCGGAACATACACCTATCAGAACGGGCCGAGGTGCCTCGGCTTGTGGAAACCTTAGTTCAAAAACGGAGAGGAAAAGGCATTCCCAAAGGTAGCCCCTTCGGAAGGGTAGAGGAAGGTAGCAAAGGACGTTTTTTTAGGTAACAGGCTACATGAGGGTAATCCACATGGTGGCAACTCCCCTTTAATAGCATAGGAAGGGATTTAAGAGGGGGGATATGGAAGGGTAGAGGAAGTTAGCCAAGGGTTAACTAGCGCCCCCGGGCTATAGTTTAAGGATCCTACCCGGCATTCGCATTAAAGTAAGGTTAAGGCTGTGGGAGAATCGACACTCTGACCAGGTGTCACTCCTAAATCCAGAATGTGTCATGTAAGATGACAGTCTGGCAGCCGTCTCGGTAGGCCAAGGCACTTCATGGGCTGCCGAACCAAGGAGTTAGTTAGATGCAATCTGGAAGGTCATTTATATACAAAAGAAAAAGCAGAGGTCCAATAATCGACCCCTGCGGGACCTGGCAACTTATTTCTTTCCAATCAGAAACATAAATATTGCCGTCATCGTTGACTTTTTTCTTAAGATTAGTAAGGTATGATTCGAAAAGTAAGGAAGCATTTCCCCTAACTCCGTAAAACTCAAGTTAATCTAGTAAAATTTTGTGATCAACCACGGCGAATACTTTGGAGAGATCTTCAAATATCCCTGATGCTTTTAACTTGTCTTCCAGAGAATCCTGGATTAATTTACGAAATCGTTCATAGCGCTGTTAGTGGATTTATTATTGAGGAAGCCATGTTGTTCTGTTCAGATGTTTGTATGTTTTTCTAATAAATTTATAACTCGCAAATGTATCGCTTTTTATAGTATTTTGGATAAAATTTGAAGGAGGGAAATAGGTCGGTAATTCGAGATGTCAGTACGCGTGCCCTTTTTAAATAGTGAAATTACTTTAGCACGGCAATTTTCATTTTAATTATGTATTTAATTGTTTTTGCGCATTCCTTAACGTGTTTACTGTTAATACCGTATGTATCGTTAGAATTAGAACATTTAAACTCATTATATTTAATACGTCACCCCTAGTTTACGGTAATTAAAATATTGAATGATCAGCCCTTTTCTTCGCGTTGTTAAGAAGTTCGTGAACGGAATTGTCTGCGTTGCCCAGGTAGTAATAAATAAACTCAGTAACATTCATAACCCTGATTCGATTCCAATCTCGATTGTTTTCGCGTTATTTTCTTGTAACACCCCTACACCCCATCTCTTATTGGTGCTTCAATTATACACTAAATACATCTGGATAGAAATTATTCATACTCAGAGCCCAGAAAGTAACTAATCAACGATAATATCGGCCGTTATAGCATTTTTTAATTTTCATCCCCGTTCACCCGTTTGGAATTGCCTAACGCTTTGAAAGGCCGACAGAAACCTTCCCGAGGGTGCGCACCACAACTCACCAAAGTTTCATCGCAATCGGATGAATGTTTTAGGAGTGCATAGGGGACACATAGAGAGACATTTAATTTTTATACGTAGAGAGAGAAGAGATAATAATAAAGTTACTTTCTTAATGATATTTCTAAAACATATTGTCTATAGTTAATATAAACAAATTGGATATATTTTTGAAAATAATGGAAAGTGAGCGTAATAATTTCAGATTGGTAATTGGATTATATATCTGTTAAATTGAATAATTTTATTAGAGTAATTGTTTCTTTAAAAAATTTAATTTTGGAAAATGGCTACCCAGAAAGCTTCTCCGGCATCAAAATAAATACATTTCGGAATTAACTTTCAAGGAGGATGGTCAAAGAAATTTCTAAATATATTAAAATATCTTATACTGTCAAATATATTTGATTTGGAACTAGTTGGTTGCATTTCGTACGCTTATTAGAATCCTAGAAATCCTGATTTAGCGTTTTTACCTCGGAAAATGGAGGTCCCCGGTTTTAAACCCGGAGAGGGCATGGATGTTTTAGTGCGTTAAAGCAACTCCCGTCAAATCAGTCCCCCGAAAATGCAAAAATAAGTTCCCATAATGAGTCGCTAATAACCGGAACTGTTGATACGACTGTTTATAAATCAATAAAATAAATTATTTTATATTCTATAGATTTAATAAATTAGGCTTCTTCTTTCACATTAATGTATATGTAATACCTGATGAAATCCAAAATTTAGGACGAAATGTTGTGTGTTTCTTGTGTATACATATTTTCACTGTAATTGTAATTACTGAAGTTAAAAAATACATTAAATGTTCATTTAATGGATTATTTACTAGTATATTTATTTTTTGTTGAGATTAGTTTAACTAATATGGGGCTCTTTGGTTTTTACTACCATAAATTCTTACTCGGTCTTAACAAACGGAAAAATTCATCTACAAATTCACATAATAATAATAAATATAACCAAATACGGACAAAATAAGTGTAATAATAAATATACCACGCAACGTTTCTGGGACAAACTGAATTTTGTCAAGTGACGAGTGCAGTTGTGTTGCTCAGGCTCTTCTTAGCATCTGACGAATGGGACAAGGATTCCAGAAACGTTGTGTGGTATTTATATTATCACTTATTTTACCTTTATTTGACTATCTTTCTTATTATAAATTGATAACTTTTCCTGATCTTAAATATGGCTAAAGTCATAATAATGAGAAGTTTCTGCAGTTTTTCTACTCCGCCTTCATTACTTATTTCGACCAGTCTTGGAATGTCTTTTTCCCTTTCATAAACAGCGTTTGCATCTTAAAACTACCAAATGGGCCAGAAAATTTCACTCTTTCACAAGTATTTACATCTTATATAGATCATGAACGAAGACGTGCTGGTGAAAAAATTCAGCTGGCGCCCTCGTCGTACCTCCACGCCGTCCTTTTATAGGTTAATAAATGAAGTGATACCGATAGAGAGAGAGATAGCGATAAAAGTCTTTACTTTTAACGACAGAACGCTAACGAACCTGAGTACTCTTTGTGAATGTGAGGGGAGATACAGAATTAATTCCTTACCGACATCATTGGAGTTATCTGTGTCAAGTCAGTGTGCTGAAGGACTAAGTAGGCAGCAGCTGGACCTCGACGTCAATATTACGTTCCTCAAGGCAGAACAGGCCTACCTAAAGAAATAAACGGTAAGAGCAATAGAAAGAGATCATTTCCCGTAACAGAGACAAAGGTGCCTCAAACAAACGCGTGTTTGCTTTCCTATCTAAGAAAACTGTAAGTAGGGAGTACAGGGAAAATATACTTAACCAACCAAACAAGAAACAAATGATTCGTTCTATTAACGGAATCTAAACAGGGAAACGTGGTAGTGCGGAAAGCTTTGCAAAATTGGATTAAATGCGAACTTTTAGCGAAATCATGTGCGGAAAAAACGTTGTCCATTACTTCAGCTTGAACGGAGCTATACAATTCATTAATTGATAGTTAAGCCAATTACGTTTCTCAATTTATTAAGATATTATTTTTTATGTTTTATTGTAATACATTAATATTTTACGGCAATGTTTTTTTTATCATCCACGAATTAAAAATATATATTTTTAATTTCCGCACAGTATTTATTAATTTAGAATTTCTAATGACGTTTGGAATTTTGCCATATTCATCTCTATTATAAATGTGGTTAAATAATTAGAATGTATAAATACATAAATTGAAGTTGTCGGTAGTTTATCTTTCAAATACGGATACATAAGGATGAAAATTCTGGTTAATTAAATATTTTAATTAAATTTATATCAATATTTTGAGTCTTATAAGAAAAATGAAAAAGTTTACATCGGATTGAAAGTAATTAATGAGAAATATAGCCAATTCGGTCAAAATAAGTGATAATATAAATACCACACAACGTTTCTGGGATGCTTGTGCCTTTCGTCAGGTGCGAAGAAGTGACTAGAGCGACACAACTACACTCGACAGTTGACAAAACTCAAAAGCGTTTTTGAGTTTCTTCTTCGCACCTGAAGAAAGGGACAAGGATCCCAGAAACGTTGTGTGGTATTTATATTATCACTTATTTTGTCGTAATTGGCTATGTCTTAATAATTCTTATAAAAAAACTTGGGTGTAAAATTTGAATAAGTGAAGCCAATTTTCAGAAATAAGCTTTTGTCTTATATTAAGGAAGGAAAAACACACAAAAAGTCTGGTATATAATTAAAAAATTAAATAATTAGAAACTTTCAGCCTATTTGGTCATTTTCAGCTCCATTTTAAATAAGGTTGATATTACCAACTAGGTCTGAAGCATGCGCCTATTAATTTTTTTTAACTACGTGTGGTTTTTCTCCCTTAATATTAATCTGTGAACAGTCTATATCAATCAAATGGACTTGTATCATATTTATAGTCCATAAAGAAATAAATATAGTAAGAAATAATTATTACCATTATTTTGAGACACCACTTACAACTTTAAATTACATGAAAATAAGTATATAATTAAACCAGACTTAAATTTACTAACATTATCACAATTTCTAATTTCATTTGACAACTCGGTAACTGCTATTAATCCTTTAACAAATATACATCGCTTTGAGGTTGTTCAAGATTCCTGAATTTATTTTTACATTTTTCCCTGAATTTTTCCTTGTAGCACATTTTATTAGATTTATTCGTTGCTCCGTCTTACTGTATTTCTGCACTGCGTGTGTTAAAGCTATTAACTACGTGTTTGTAATTACAAAGAATTTTGTTAAGTTACACTGATTTCTCAGTCCTCTTTCCACGTTAATCTTTCACGAAAAGTAAGTTTCTTCTCGGGCGTTAGGAGACATTCACCTCTGCACTTTGTCATTGCTAAATTCCAGCCACTATTCTCATTTAGTCATTTCGTCAATTACGGTGAAGTATTTTATGACTTATTTGATGGGACATTTCTCCGTTTCCTGTAACGCATTCAATTATTTCTTACAACTTTTTTTTTTTTCGTCTGAGTCACTCGGGAGTTGAATGAATTGTAGTTTCTTCATTTCTGTTACCGCTAGTCTCAATCGAGTCACTCCTGCGGGAATTTTCCCTTCATTTGAAGGTTACCAAAGGTAACCAATTGTTCTTCCACATTTAATATTCTTTCTAAGTGTGTAAGTGTGTCGAGGACGTCCTTCTTTCGTCTTCTTTACGTATTCCAGTTATGTCCCATTTATGGTAGATTCTCATGAATTGGACATCATCTTGTAGAGCTATCTCCATACGTTTGTATAATCATGAATCTTATTCATATCAGAACCTTCCAAACAACAACAGTATAAGATTATTTGATATGACCTCTGACGACTTACATCCCTGTATTTCTTAATAGTTAATCAAATACTTTCTCCACACGATTTGGATATTGGTCGAGATGTGCAGCTTCAAAATTCTCTTTTTAATGGTCTTATACATGAATACATCTCAATTAATATGTTTTTATAAGTTTTCTTCACTAAATTCCATTTATTTCCATTTATTACGAAGATTAGATTCGTCGTTCAACGTTGATACTTAGAAGAAGCAAGACTTTAAGGAAGAGGAAACTGATTCGTCTTTTAATTTACACTTAAATTCGTAATAGGAAAGTGCAATTAGTGAGTCATTGCAGTCACATTCCTTGCGTAATATATAATATGAATATTAATGGCCAAACAAGTCAGAATAAAATATTTAATTACAAATTCTTCATATAGAAACACGACGTTTCGTCCTTACATTAGGAATGATTGCTTACCATTTACGTATTACATGTTTTAATTAAACTACAATTACAATTTTTAATCAGTAATGATTTACTATGGCCTTTTACACTACCCTGAATATCATAACATTATAGTTGAAATAAGTAATTTTTAAAACAAACTATTTACGATATATTTTTATGGTTACATTTTTAATTAATATATAGAGTATAAGGGGTAGATACTCGAAAATTTCTGAATTCACATTTGTATGTAACTTCTTATCATCATTTTCTTAATTGGCCGGTGGTTTGTTAATAATAATTAATTTGCTGCATAAATTACTTCACAGCTTAGAGTACAAAAACATTAGGTTTTTAATATCTGCGATGTTTATAGAAGAACCAACGTAATAATTAAATTCAGGGTTATTAATTTGTGAGTAAAATTTAATACGTACGCTGCCAGTATCTATCAAAATATAAAGTTTTCTAACGATGTAATAATTCATTTTCACGTCTTCCTTCGCTGGGTTTGATTGTAATAAATTTTCTGAATGCTTTTTCATTATAAATTTGTTGTAGCTAATCTTTATGTAAGGTAGGATTTGACCACGCGTGAAGATAGACAACGTTATCACACTTTTCATATTAAAATATAACAAAACGGCACGTACCTTTAGGTTTTATGAACTTGATTCATAAATGTTTATATAAACTCAAGTCATATTGTGCACTGCTTATTGAGATTTATTTTTCATTATTCTAAAATATAGAAACTAAGCAATATATTGAATAAGTTAATAAATATGCTACTTATATACAATTAAAATATTAAAATTATATTTTAGGATCAACTAATCGTCATGGAAAAAAATATTAATTAATTAAATTTATTACAGCACAAAAAAAATTGTAATCAGATTTCAATTGCATAATGTCCGAATATCTTCAGATATAAAATTATTTATTGTGAAAGGAATGAAATTTGTATCTAGCAATTTTCTGAACTACTTCAATGAAGGCACTCAAATATGCGATAATATCACCATTAAACTAGAAACCTTCTCATGAATTCGTTGAAACACAAGTTAGACGAATTCTATATGCGGCCCATAACGACTGGTATAATAATTTAATTTTTCTGATGTTGAAGTTCTGCAATCCGTCATTCCTTACGGAAAATGTATTAGTTTATTTTCAAAGCTCCACACTTTCATTACAAGTCTTCTTTTTTTGTGATAGTTAGTCGCCCGTTGTCACCTATTTTACAAGTTTCGTAATTGTTTTAATTACTGTCTCTATGTCTATTTGACTCTTTTTTAATTTAAATTATAGTGAATAAACTTGGACTTAACATAATATTATCGTTTTCTCTTTCAATTCTTCGTGTTATCTTTGAACCTATCTATATGAATAAAATAACTCTTTTGCTTGTACATGACTCAGAATCGAATGATTTTGTTTCATGCTTAACGAAATCCGAATCCGGTGAAAACGGTCGGGTCGTTTTCTTGAGCAACATTTTTTGTTGTTACATAGAGCTATAGGAAATCCGCCACCTCCAGACCAAATGCGAACGTTACAAAATCCGACTTTAACTGTTTGGACGATGATTTTGTTCGTTTTACGGAAAAACTACTGAAAAGGTTTTCTCTATGAAGCTGTGAATAACCTTTAAGCTGTATTAAAAACCATCTAACAATTTTAAAAGACTTTAAATTCATCAGACCCAATTTACTTTTACGGGTCGTGACATTAGAATCCAAACTAAAATCTTTGTTGCCAGGCGTAGGCGGGAAGACAGTCGTACAATAATGTTATGGACGGAGACAAGAAGTAAAACAAAGTATACGTGAAAAATACTTGACTGGAACAATAAAGAGACAAAAAAAATCCCAATCTCTCTTCATTCTACAGAAGAGACAAATCTTTGTGCAAAAGTATTCTGTTTATTCTGTACATTCTATTTGTTTTAAACATACTCCATCAATTTCCATGACTCAAATAATAAAAATTAAAAAATTCGTCCATAGGAGTTGTCAAAAATTTTTTTATGAAATTGTTTTATTCCAATTTAGAACACATTTTAATTTTGAATTCAATAATATACATCATAAAAGGTCTCTCTATTCAAGAACCGTTTCAAATTGTAGTTAATCGCAAATTTTTTAGTTTGTAAATAAATTCTAAATCTGGGTCAATTTCAACTTATTATATTTTATACTTTATACACATTTAGATCTTTTTCAAAAACTATTATTCAAGTGTTTGAGATGAAAAATGCAAATATTGTTCAATATTGATGAGAGAAATGTTACACATTGATCCAACAGTTCTGCTCTTAATGTAAAAATTGATGCTAAAAATTTAAATTGAATTTATGATTCCTTTATACTTTTAAATTTTATATTCATCACTTCATGTAAAAATATGTTTTCCATTGTTAATCTTAAATATAAAAAATTGCTCTACCCCACTGTGTGTATAACAGTAATTTTGTCTGAAAGGTGTGGGTAAAGCGCACACATTTATAAATTTTCTCCGCAATATTTTAATTGAGTATTTATGTCTCACATAACTGTATTAAAAATTTCATGTTTATAAAATCTTTTTGTCTCTAAATTTTTAGATATTCAGATTTGTAAAAACTTTTATATGTGCATCTGAAGAGGTTCCAGCAAGGCTAATTTTTTTATTAATTTCTTTTAAAATATGCATTTTTTTACGAATTTGGTGCAGTCTATTCACTTATAATTCAATGAAGTTAGATTGTAATGAAAAAATTTTAATTAGGATTTATTTACTATAAATAATTAAAGTTCACTATATAAAATATTTATGTATTTTTAATATGAAATATTTGAAATGAAAAAGCAAAAAAAATTACAAATTTTTGAATGTACAATTTAAAACATATATGACGGACTTGTTTCTCAGGGTGGGTTTTTCGTGGGGAGATTATGGCATAATTTATGTGGCAATGTGATCAAGATTTATTTATTAATATTAATTTAAATGTCTTATCTGTGATTGTCCAATATGTAACTGTCGAAATTCCTTCTACAATGCTCGCTTTTTAACATTAACTTCTCCAAATCACTTCAAGCTTTCTTCATAAAAGAAAACACTATACTCTGCTTTTTAACATTGATTCAATGCACTTGTAGTACTATTACTTTCGTCCCGCCGTATTATCTTCCACATAAAATTCTATGACTTTCAAAATTGTACTAAAACTTAGTTTCTTCCGTATTTCACATCGGACAATGACCAGCTACTGTCGCTGTCAAAGGAGCTTCTCTGAAAACTTTACATTATTTATATATATATATATATATATATATATATATATATATATTGTAATGCCAATTAATTAGGCCATTAATTATTTTAATATAAATTGAATTGTAGCGGCAGGAGCTTCGAAAGCGACAATGGCACCGAGCTCTGTTCCTTTGTTGAAAGCCGAAATGGGAAATGCGCGCGCGAAAGGAATTCAGTCTGGAATCGGCAATGATATTAGAAGGAGGCTAAAATATGAGTACGAGAGATATAATACAGTATCAAACAGTAAAGTCTGCAAATATAAATTGCAAATCGCGAGTTGTACGGAGAGATTTTCATAACAATTTTCAAACGGGGAAGAAAAAGGTTGCTTCACGCTGATGGAACAATTTTCGCATTGAGGGACCGACAACCACTAGCAGACCAGAGGGGGCGGCTCATCCGAGGTTCCAGATAGCTGAGGACGAGAAATTCAAGCGTGTGTATTAAAATTGTAATGAAGTTGAGTCAGTGTAAAAGAATTGGTTTTTAGTGCGGTAGTGTTCAAGATACAAGAGAGAGATCTGGTACCAGACAGACGGTCCGTGAGTAACCAAAATTTTGATATAAATTTGTAAACGATAATTAAAAGGGTAGAGTCAGATTTCGTTCAGTTTTCATTGCGTTCAGCTTTCTTTTCACTTATTTTCATATTGTTTTTAGGTTAACTTTTATATTTGAATTGTTAATTGTCAGTTTATACATTGATTTAGTTCTAATTATCAAACCCAGTAGTGACCCTGAGATAAGAGGTTCGACGAATTTAATTGTAATAATATAAGAGTTGTATGTTCAAAAATGCCGCGAATTAATAAATGAAAATTAAATTATTTGTTTAAATGGATGAAATTCGGCATGAAAATAGGTTTTGTAAATTGTAAAAATAATAAATTTCTTAAAGCTTATTAATTTTTTTGTTAATTGGTTCATTTAATTAACCCTAATTTGTTGTTTATTACAATATATATATATATATATATATATATATATATATATATATATATATATATATTGTAATGGGTAATTATTTTATTTTAGTTGACGACAATTAACTACCTTAATTAGAGGTTCAATTCCACTATTTTATTCACAAATGAATTAGAATAAAACAAATTATACAATTATGAATGGACACTTTTGGTCAGCCTTTTAACAAGAGACGTGGCAAATTCAATCTACCATCTCAGGGTGTTATTTCGTGTTTGGCACGTAGGAGAAGATTAGTTCTACCTACTTTATTTCTGCAACGTCAGGTAGAGCGATCGTCCCTTCCCAGGAATTCTGAAGACGACTTCGTTGCTGACTGCTGGATGAATTTCTCGCGACCTGCTGCACGCGTCGTGTACGCTACGAGGTTCTTTTTTCTCCCTTCTCCTCCGTATCACTTGTACAACCACTCTCTACACTCTCCTCGGACCGAATCTACCCTTTCTCTCATTCCGTTCCCGTTCATTTTCCTCATTTTCCCGTTTATTGGTTGTCTAACCCATGTAATGTCATCCACCAATCAATCCTCCCCTTTTCCCTCCTTTTCCAGCATAATCGTCTGGAGCAAGGTATAGAACGAGACAGCAGGCCACGTTTCAACGAACTCAAGAATTCTGTATTTTTCCCAAAATTATTATTAAAGCAGTAACTAAAGAGTGAGATAAATCTGTATTTGAAAGATAAAAAGTAGCCTAAATCCCCTGAAAATAGCGCCAGGTACTCTTGACTTCGCCTTTTCCACGCCAACAGAAGTCAACAATTCTGTAAGAGATTTTACAAAATTTCCCCTATGCATAAAGTTGAAATAAAAATAAAAATTTATCCTGATAAAAAGTAAAAACAATATATTATTGTTCACGCGTACTATATATATATATATATATATATATATATATATATATATATATTGTAATAAAAACAATGAGCGTTTTAATTAATTTAAAGAATTTGAAGAATTTAATACAAATCATTTATTTATTTCCACTTTGTAAATTTAACTCAAAAACAATTACAATTTAAAATATTAATTTCTCAGGGCCTCTACTGGGTTTGATAATGGACACAAAAAATTGATTTTAAAATCTTATTAACAAACAGTTCACATTTACCTAACAATATGTCGATAGAAAGAAATTTAAAAGAAAAGAAATTAACTTTGATTGACAATTAAAAGAGAACGAAATCTGACTCTATCCTTTAAGTACGTTTACAATTAATCATTAGTTTGGTTTCGTTACTTACATCTGTCCAGTTGGTACCAGCATTCCTTTTGGTTTTGGAAGTACACTATTGCTTAATTATACACTGTTTCTAGAAGTCAACTCATAGATTTTACACTATTGAAGTCAAAATTGATAGGCTCACAGGAACTCGGATGGTCCACCTGAATGTCAGCTATCTGATGTCTGCTTGCCTTCATTGGCTGGCTATAGACGTAAACTATCTTAGACTCTCCTGGCTGTCTGTGGACGTAAACTGCTTTTACTTAGCGATATTTACGATGTAATACTTCCGTGAATGTTTTTACTTTGTCTTAAATTCACAACTTTGTTTAATAATACTTTAACGACGGCTAGTCTCTGCTCTAGTATTATTGGTTCCGTTCTCTGAAATGTCCCGCCACCAACTAACAGTTATATTACTTGTTCTGCTCATCACGATGTTTTTCCGCGAACTGACTCCTAGTTCTCTCTCGAGTTTGAGCGCGCATACGCCATTTTGACTTTTCAACAAAAGCGGCTGAGCTTGCTTTTCCATTTGTTCCATCAGGCCGCTATAATGGATTTCTCAAAAAATTCAAATTTTATGTCCAAACAATTAATGGCCTAATTAATTGGCATTACAATATATATATATATATATATTTATATACAAAAATTTCGGCCATTGTGACGGTCACACGTTAGCTACTGTTCTACTTTTCTGGTTTGCAAAACAGATGTGTGAAAGTGACCATTATAAATTTACAGATCGAAACCCTCTCAACAAAAGGCCGGCTGCGGTCACTCAAACCCCTGTAACCCCCAGATTTCGTGTTTTCCAAGACGCTCAAAATCCTTAATGAATTATATTTAATTTTAAAGAAATATTTGAGGCACTTAATTTTGCCTCAGGATAATACCAATAACCATTACCAGTAACTTCTCTTCTTGTTTTTAGCATTCGCTGTGCCGTCAACAGGCATTTGGTGTATGATCCGCTTTAGAAAAAGAAACCGGAATCGCGTAAGAGTCTCTGGATGTAACGTTATGAAACCTCGGCTACTTTTACGCGGCCGTAAACATTTGCGCGTGTAGAATCTGTATTTTTATAAGCAGCAGGCGAGCGACTCTGAACTCCACAGTGACAAGCGTGAGTGCGCTGGCTCGGATATTTTTACCGGAGAATCACAATAAACTACCTAGCAGTAGCTCTGACGTAAACAAACAGAGGCAAGGCAGGCTCTCTGGTCGTCTGTAAACACTCCGCCTGTATACATCAAAACTGTCCGCGCATAAACAACAGCTCGTCGCATTTCCGGATCGTCTTAAAATGGTGTGACCCAGTTTGCGCGTCGGGTTACACGCGGCGTCTCCTCTCCTGAGTCACTCCTTCCTCACAGGAACACTTGTTGCACTCCATGCTGCACCTCGGCTTTCTCTTCCCGCCGTAAAACACAACCTTAAGCGAAAAAGTTTTATTGTTTCTCAAACAATTTTTTTTTTGACAATTACATCGTATGCGATTCAAAGGATGAATTTGGAGAGTTTTCTTTGAAGTGAAACTTATTTTGTCACGGTAAGGTAACGTAACGGAAGGACTGCAACGGAACTTAAAGTGATGTCTCGCATTTTCTAACATATGCCATATTGTAACAGGCAAGCGTTAGTGAAGCGACACTACAGCGTTTCAGTTTCCGTTATGCTCTAGTGTAAATCACCCTTCCTCTGAGTTAATTGGTGTATTTCAGTATTAAAAAAATTTGTATAAACCTCAAGGTCTGCAAAAAGAATATCGACGCAGTAATTTGAAGATATTTAGAGAACTCAAATCTAGATCTTATGTCATATTTTCGTTATTATTAGCCTATTACAGTCCAGCTCTTTTATATCGAGAACCCAGTTATAATGAGTAAAAATAGATTTTTCAATTTCTATTGTTTATTTTTTATTTTTGGGGGTGTAGACAGGCTATGTATAGGGTAATCCACATAGTGGAAACTCCCCTCTTATAGCATAGGAATGGGATTTGAAAGGGGGGATGCGGAAGGGTAGAGGAAGGTAGCCAAGAGCTAACTAGGGCCCCCGGGGTATATTTTAAGGATCCTACCCGGCATTCGCCTAAAGAAATGCAGGACAAACCCTAGAAAAACCTGCATCAGGTAGGTCGGGTACTTGTCCCACGCCCTTCCGACAGCGGAAGAGGAGTTTGCTGTGGAGACGCAGCATTCCCTTCTCCGTGCCTCGACCAGTTTAGGAGGCAGCTGACCGATTATTCCAATGGGAATAGCGCACAACTCTTACCGTATGCCCAAGGTCTGTGACCACGGAACATACACATCTCAGAACAGGCCGAGGTGCCTCGGTTTGTGGGAACCTTAGTTCAAAAACTGAGGGGAAAAGGCATCCCCAAAGGTAGCTCCTTGCCCAAAGTGGATTACCCTCATGTAGCCTGTTGCCCTAAAAAAAGCGAGGGAAAACATGGTTATAAGAGAGAATCTCTGGAGTTGCATAACCTTCCTGGGGGCGGCTACGGCCAGATGGAAAGTATTACCAATGCATCAGCCCTACCACTACCTGTGTACCGTCACTGATTTATTTCGAGCATTTCCAGATCGTATAGTTTGAGGTCGAAATGAACGTTTAATATTCTTTGTACACACAGGAGAACATTTTATGATGGGAAATTTTACCGAGTTTAAGTTGGCCTGCCTTTCTGAGAGCGCAAAAATTTCGTCAGTTAAAGCTCGATGGACATGAAGAAAGTGCAAGTATCTTTCGATTAGTGAAGAAATTTAAATCATACGTGTGCAAAAAAAAATTGGATTGTTTTACATTTGGGCATTAGAAATGGTTAATTGAGCAATTTAGATAGTACATTGAGTGATTTAAAATCTCAACGTAGTCCCGGCCTACCTATTGACCGTCGTATCTTCAAAGTTCAAGCAGAACGAATTGCCAGGAAATTTTATATTACAATAAAGTTGTTATACAATGTAATTCAGATTATTTATAATAATAACGAGCGTAGTTTGAATAATGAATAAGAAAGATAGCCTATAGAGACAAAAAAAAGGGTAATATAAATACCACACAACGTTTCTGGGATCCTTGTTCCTTTCGTCAGGTGCTAAGAAGAGCCTAGAGAAACACAACTGCACTGGTCAGTTAACAACACTCAAATATTTTTCATATTAACGAGCGTATTTTGTTTTATTTTAAGTAACCTGCTAAGAAGGTTATTACCAACACAATCGAACGGTCCAATAACATTCGATATAACCGAGTTCGACTGTATTTCATTTTTATATTTGGATGAATCCACGTTCACTGTTGAATGATATATATTACAGTTTCACTTCTAACGTGGATGACAACCGCGCAGCCATTTATGTTTGCTTATAAGGAAGCATCGGGGATTATGCAAGTTTCAATCGAAAATTAAAATCAGTAAAACGTATGATCGTCTTCAGGGATAACGGAAGCAAAGTACATTACTTTTCTATTCACCAAATCAACCAAAAAAAGAGGCTATGATTTTTAATCTCGTTGGCAGGGTTATGCTTCTCTCAGATCCCATTTTTTACTCCAAAAATCTATACATCGTCACTAACATCCTATTAGCTTATCATTATCCTATTTATTTTATCCTTGATTCCTGAGGGTAGTCATTTTGTTGTTTACAAAATTTAATACAAGGATTGAAATTTTGGTGTATATTGGACAAACTAAAATAACTTTAAAGACCAGAATAAAGAAACAGAGTGAATTATAAATTACCCGTCGATAAGCACTCCGTAATTTCTAAACATATTTATGGAAATAATCATAACTTCAACTGGACGGATGTCAATATCCTTGACGTTGAAACTACTTATTTTTTCAGATGTCAAATGATCAAATTCGAATTAATAAGAACAATTCTATGAATGTCCATAGTGATTCTGAAGATCTTAGTAAAATGTATGTTTCAATAAGTGATGTTTGAATACGCGGAACCCAAGTTATCATTACTATTTATATTTGTTCACTTGAAAACGTCCACCTATTGGTGGATGAAACGTCAACTCTGTTGAATTGCACATGTTATTTCGTTTTTATGAGTTGGAATAGATATTATTTATTAATTTTATTTTCATTACTATTGTATTCGAGAGACTTTTCCGAAAAATTGATATTACATCAAAAATTCTTTGCTAATGGAAAAGAAGAAAGTTGAATTCATAAGAAATAGGCTTATTAGAATTTGAATTGAAATTCTTATATTTCTGAAAAATTATAACAAGTTTATTCTCTGGCCATCATATTTATATTCTGTTGTGAGTGATATCGGAAGTTGTGTACATGTGCATCTAAATATAAATGTAATTATTTAGCCAGGTTACATTTTTTAACCGTAAAATTAGCATAAAGTAATTAATTCCTCTGATTAATTTATATCAAGGTTCTGTATCTATTATTTTAATAGAAATAAAGCAAACTACCGAATGTATCGTAACATTTTCATATTTACGGAGTTTAACGTTTCGTAGACTATTGCTCATAATTAATATCACTACCATGAAATTGATAGTGAAGTTATGTAGTAAAAGTTTCTTCGGGAATATATTTTTCGGTACCATTGCAATTTAAAGTTTTACATATTTCCTTGTACGCTACGTTAGTCATTATAAATGTTTCTTTGTTCGCTATGTGTTGTCAGAAGAAGAAGGTGCAGACAGGCTATAATAATGTTATTAGTATGTCCTTATCCTCATGCGGGTTATAGTTAAAAAGAAATTAATATGGCGAAGGAAAAATTGTTTGACTATGTGTAGCTTGCTACCCGCACAACAGTTTTTACACAGGAGGAGTTCCTCAAGGGTCAGTACTTAACCTCGATGACATCTGCATCTTTTACATATGAAAAACATAAAAAGTAACATTCATTAACAGTATTTCAACACAGTGAATTTTTAAGTAGTAAAATAATATAATTCAATCTCCTTTATCAAACAGATTTTCTTAGATGTCTCGGACTGTAGTTTGGAAGCCAAATTGAGAGGATAATATGAAATTCACGACAGAAAAATATGTGAAATTGTTTACAGTTTTAGAGTGTATCTTAAATGAGTGGAGTTACTAACAAAATCAACTTATATACTTAAACTTCATTATAACAGTAATGGGGTACGGCATGGATTGTGTCTGTAAACCAAATAGAATATTTTTAAAAAAATAAACCTGCAAAAATACAAGATACATTTTATAAATAGGCCTGGGTAAAAAAATTGAAAAAATCCGAGAGGAAATAATAAGACAAAGGAAGGGAGGAGAGAGATTAATGCTATAATTGACAAATTGCATGGAATGGAATTATTTAATAAACTCATTTCTTAGATGTTTCTGTGGATTGATCGATAATTTCCAAATTAAGCCATCGGAAAATAGTCATCAAAAAATAACTGTAACGACTTACCTACAGGATTTTTAATGGAGTGTTCTAGTAAGGAAAATATAGTAACATGACATTTATTAACTTATTCATAACTCGTAGTGTAACTATCACTATAGAGCCTCAGTTTGTTCGTAAGAACATCAAATAAATTAAAAGAAATGTAACACACTGTAGTTTTCTAAAATTTCTTCAAAAATTCGTGATAAATTGGACAAAAAGAATACTAGAATTAAAAACAGTAATATGTGAAACTTTGTGGAGATTATCATTAACTTATTTGTAAAAATTGTGTTGATATCAAACGTGTTTGAACTACTAATATATTAAACATTAAAAATGATTACAACAAAAAACTGTTATCGGTATTTCTACAATAAAAAAATTGATTTTTCATTATACCATTTTGTAGTTTGCATGTAGTCGTACTGATTACCTTTGTCCTTCCTCGATGCAGTTAGGTAACTTATAATTAATGGTCTGTAAATTCTAAATTTTGTTAAATTATACCTCTTTGAATTATTATTAACTTCTGATATCTAATGTTGTTTGTAAAATATTGCCATAAATATATTTTAAATTATATTCCATCGACTCTCCCGGACGAAGTGATCACGGATGTTTCTTCAGACCACGAGAATGCATGCAGATGACGCCTGTTCGTCGTTCTTCCTGTGGGTGTGTCTTTTTCCGCTTTGCTGCCGCGTGTGTATCTCCAGGACGCCAGCAAAGTGGAAGAGGCCGATTCACGGGCGAGTGGCTCTACTCGACGAGAACGCAGATATCAGGAGAGCGTCTCACAGCAGTGGGAGAAGATGAATGTTCATCAAAATATTTAACATGCGTGCGTGGATTGGACACCTGATTCTTCAAAAGTCAATATACCAATTTTCTCAATTATTTTATTTTATTAGATGTAGATAATTTTAATTCATGCCAAAAGAATCAATATTACTGAGACATTAAGAATTAACCAGTGTTAGATAGTAACAACATAGACGGTAGTAACGTCCAGTTATATATAATATATAAAAAATATAATAATATGACTTCTTTCTATTCCGTTTCCGAAGATGTCATAATCAAACTCAGTGATATCCATAAGCCATGCCTCCAATTTCTGTTGTTTTTGCGTTATTTTTATGTAACGCGCCTCCACCCCATCCCGAGAGGGGTTGAAATTGTACCCAAAAAATATCTGGAGAAACGCTATCTACCTCATGTACCCCGAAAAAGTTTCGTTCTACCAATATATTGGCCGTTTTAACATATTTGAAAATTTTCACCCCTGTCCACCCTCACCTCTGGGCGTTAAACGGCAAGTTGAGTGTCATAACTAAACGCAGCGGCATCCATAGCCCCGCTTTGGACTCCAATCTCAGTGTTTTCGCGTTATTTCCTTGTAACGCTCCTCCACACCTACCCGTAAGGGTGCTCCCCTTCCATGCCAACAAAAGGGGTTGAAATTATAAACAAACATCATTGGTAGAAATACTATCATATTCATATTGACCTCGAAAAATATTTATTCGACGAAAATATCCGCCGTTTAACATGTTTGAAAATTTCCACCCAGCCCCTGGGGATTAAAACAGCAAGGTGAGTGTCATTATTAAGGTCAGCGACATCCATAACTCCGGTTATTACTCCAATCTTGGTTTTTTTCGCGTTAATTCCTTATAACGCCCCTCTACTCCAACCCCATTCCGAAAGGAGTTGAAATTATACTCAAAGAACACACTACCACTCACACTGACTCAAAAAATATTTATTCGACGCAAATATCGGTCGTGTTAGTATGTTTGAAATTTTCCACCCCCGCTACCGAGTGGTAGTCGTGTCTTTACCCCCACAGTGTTTGTTTCCCACTTTCAAGGAACACATGGTCGAAATTTGGTGAAATTTGCTCCTCGAGTGTAGATTTATATGCGGAACATACATACAGGCAATTTTATTTATTAGATGTTAAATACACCATTCTGTTGGCCAGAAAATATTATTATCTTATTAAAAACTTAATATTTAACAGACACAACGTTTCGACCATGATTGGTGTTTCTAACATTTTAAAATTATTCGAGTAATGATGTAGACACAGGTTTAAAAATTAACTTCAGGGAATTTATTTCTCTATCCTTTATCTGTAATTTATTATTTATGGCCCATGACACATTTAACAGAACATTAAAAGAATACAAACTAACCTGTAAATAACATTTTTGACAAGTTATACGGCTTTTGTAAATTTAAATCACTTAACTGTATAACATTGAAAAATTTTTAAATTATAATACCATACACACTTGCATATGCAACTTATTGTCAAGGTTTATTTTTGTAAATAAGTAAAATGCTGCTGTAACATATATATGAGAACCGCACTAATTATCTCTACTATAAAATTACACTTGCCATATCACAAGTAGTTCGTACCCGTCATTTGCCTGTTATTTATTTCGTGAAGCAGCATAAAAATGTGACAATGATATTCCAAAGACAATCTCGTTTATCAATAAGGACCATTAAAATTCCTGAGGATGGTGTTATTCATCCAAAGACAATGTGGTTAGCGGTAGCCAGTATAAATCATAGGTGTTTTGACATTCCTTCAACACCCTTGGCTTGAAATTAGTCAAACTATTTAGTTCTCGTTGGGAGAATAAACATCTGTTAAAGTACAATATTTTTAATGGAATACTGATTCGAACTACTTCAAGATATTGGACCAAAATGTAAAACAGCAAAAAATTTTAACATCCTCTCAACGTTCTTTATAATGAGCATATTTTAATAATTTGATAGAAAATGTATTTAAGTGAATGCCAGCGAATATATTATTTACAAGTGTTCGCTGTTTAATTTTAGTTATTATATAAAAAAATTATGTAATTAGTTGTACATTAATTCAAGCATTTACTGAATGGAAAGAAGCAAAATGTTGCAGCTTTGTTCAATCATTTAGTTTTGTGCTGCTAAATAATAATAAAAATTAATACATTAAATGGAAATTATAAATTTATAATACGCTTGCTATGATCGCTGCGTAAGTTTAAGTCAAATCAATGACTCTCAAGTTTTCTGAATGTATCTGAAAACACGTCTGGCGTTTCTCCAGGCCGAGAAACTCCTTCCATTCCATTATATCATCTTCCAGAGTTACTCGTCGGACTGATTTAGACAGCCTGGAAGGTTTTCTCTCATCCCGTCGTCAAATTAACTGCCCCCATGATCCAATCTCGTTTAAAATAAAATATACGACCCACGTCTGTTGGACGCTTTCTGTTTCGTACATTTGTATTTTAGTTCATCATTTCGTCATTCCAGGTCATTCGCAAAATAAGAATTTATTTCATAGACACCTATTTTGATTTCAAGTTGACGATTCGGTACTTTAATGTTTATTCAATTCTCATAATTGTTAGCGAATCGCATAGTGGGGGAAAATTAGGCATCGTATAACTTTTTAAAATATTTTGCACAAACAATTCCACATCGTTTAGAACTTTCACCTTTTCTTGAATATTAGAGTTGTATGTTTCATGTAGGCATTATGTGAATTTCTTACTGTTAAACGAACACTATTAAACATATTGAAATTTTAAATAAAATCCTATTAAAATTTAATATTTTAAAAGTATTAGATAATTGTTCATTAAAAATTATTTAATCTTTTCTGAAAATAATCACTTCAATTAACGCTTCGTAGAATATTCCAGTTTCATTAACTTCACTTTAATTTTATGTTCGACTTGTAAACAGTAATTTATTTTTTAGAAGCCCTTCCCTTTCAATGCCTACTTTTATTCCAATATATGTCTGAAATTTATTTTTATAAGTAATAAACACAAATATAATTAATGTTACCCCGTTATGAAAATTTTCATAAAACAGTTTTTATATTATTCAGTATAAATTTTAAACTACTATCCCACATAAAATTAAAAACTAATTCGATAAAGTAATAGCCAAATGACACAATTTTTTTGTTACTTGGCTACGCCTTTATCGAATTATCCCCAATAAATAAGCAGGTCTTTCGTTTCTGATTATAAGTTTATGACGTGTCTTTCTTCCTGCAGAACATTTCGATGTCCTTCGTCAGTTCGTACTTTTCTGTATTAATTCACGCCATAATTCCTCAAATATTTTCATCCTACATCCAGGCTCTACCCATACAAAATGAAGACATTTTTTGAGCTTCGTTATTTAATCTGTATGTATTCCAGATCCTTTATTGGTCCAGTCGTAAACGAACTTCTTAGGATTTGGAAGTTCCCACTTTTAAATTAATCATAATTACTGTAATACATAGCATATTTTCTAGATATAATTTGTTAGTCCCTGAAAAAAATTATTTAGAATTTGTAGTTCGGATCCCTACGACTTACTTCTAATATGAACTTTTTTGGAGATCATTTATCAATTTTTGTTATATTAATTAAATAAAATAGGTTTTATAATGCCATTAATTATCATTTACCTTCCCTATGTTCATTATCAAGTTATACTTGCAATTCTGCAGAATCATTTTTATTTTTTTTCTTTAAATAAAAGTAATACTACACATCTAAAATTACTGTGACAAAATCGAGAACGTAAAAGTTTTATCGACTACATAAACGTTAAAATGATTTATAATAACACTTAGAAATTAAAGTTAATAACAACTCGTCATTATCAGCATGAAGAAATTGGTCGTAAAGAAAGATAGTGAACTACGAAATATTTTTTATTCTCTGTTAAATCTTAAATTTTTAATTTATAATTCATGATATAATTTCTTTCATAACTCAAAAATTGGCATTAGAATTAAATTCAGAATATATTACGTTTATTTTCATTTAACCAATTGTTCTTACAAGAGAATTGTATTTATTTTGTTGTTCCTTACAAAAATAAACTGTCTCCTCCATTATTGTGACAGAAGTTACAGAAAAAATACCATAGAAAATAAAAAATAGTATTTACCTTGTTGACATTATGTATTCACCTCCGTGAATAATGATAGCGGAAAATCGCGTAATAAGGATGAATAGAAAGCACACGACGAGACCACGAACAAATGAAAAATTCTATAATACCATATTGTGGTTCTAATGAAATATGTGATGGAGCATTTACGTATCAGTAAAGTGTAAATCAAACCTGAAAATATTCAGAGGTTATCCATTAAAAATCTGAAACTGTCTGGTATAAATATTTCGTCACCTGCCACTAAGCTAGCGGATCTCACACTGGTCCAACACCAAAGCTGTCGTCGCATCTCCCAGAAAGTAAACATCCACAAAAATACCTTACACCATATTAATCCAGAATAAGTTTAACAACTTACTCTGACAATGTAACTACAACGTCGAACTTTTAAGCATTTAGTTTTTAAATATTTAAATCGAATATTCAGTTTAATAGTGGGTAATTATTAACAAATCAATAATACTATACGCGATTCGTCAGAATTTGTACAATCGTATATATTCGCGTTGGCGGTCGGGTAGGATCGGGTTAGTGCGGTAGACGTCCGTCGGTATTGAACATTTCTTTATAATAAATAGATTTTTTCTACCAATTCAGGCGTGTGCAATGGTAAAAGATTAAAATGTATTCTTTCCAGACATTAATGGTATTTTAGTTCTCTTAGTTCAATAATAAACTACTCTCTATTATTGTATCCTATATTTGTGATGCGACTTGGTTGTTAACGCCTTACATCGGAGGAAATTGCGTAAATGGATTTTTTTTCTGCAGAGATTTGTGTCAATTTGTACGACCACCGAAAAGGAAAGTACATAATTACCCTCCACTTGGTCGTGAATTGTCAGGAAATTCCTCTTTAGCCTTTGCTTGATAAAGATTAATTAAGTCGGAATACATTTCTGAAACTAATCAATATGATTACATCTACTATAGCCGGAATAAAATCTTCTGCTCCGAATTGTGTAATTTCATATTCAAAATAATATGCAGAAATATATCAACTACGCCGTATACGTGATAGCGTTTATTTCATAAATTCCCATACAACCTTGTGAGCATAATTTAATATGCCTCGCAAAATATAATATATAAAAAGTATATCATTACAATTTAATTTCACAATTCTAAGTTAATTTTACAAATAAATATTATAAAATACTATTTTTCCCTATGTCACGTATGGCGCAATATTTTGAAAAATATTTATTTTCATAATAAACAAATTGATGAACATTTCTTTATTTCATTTTGTGCCGTTTCCACAGAATAATTGACAAACACACTAGTGTTCTATTTATATAGTTGGATTACATTGTGTTGCAACATTTCTCGAACAGTTGTCAAGGGGTTTTTTGATTGGTTCTTGATCGGTCAGAAATACAAAAAATCATTCAAATTCGTTCATCCGATTTTAAGTTAAAGACGTTGGGATTTTATTTATTTAAATAAAATTAATGATACTTTTATAAATAAAATTAAACATGCGAATGTTTTTAAAGTGATTGCTGTAAAATTTTATTCAACGATCACGCATTGAAAGCAAACTTTAACACAGGAAATATTTTCCACCAAACTCAATCCCTCAGATTTATGATGGCCTTGCTTGTTGCGTAAAACTTGGGAAAGCACTCTGTTGGCGCCTTGAATGACCAATCTCCGAGTCGTGAGGCAGAGAGAGTCCGAGTATTTTTAGCGCTTGAAATTGAGGAGTGTATTTCACACGCGTCAAACAGAACCAAAATAAAAGTCCACGTGGTTAAGGACGTATGTCTAGAGATGCCCAACTATCCTGTCTCTACAAATAAGTCTCAAAACTGATGATACGAAAACACTCCCTTGTCGTCGTGGCTGAGTCATAGCCTTCACAATATATATCCCTAGAGATGTTTTAATGCCACTGAAATGTTGTTAGTGGCCCGATAAATCACGGGGAGCCATCAAAGAACCACAAATATGAACCAAAACGTTGTTTTCTTTTCACTCGCTCGCCTGGACGCAAACATAGATTCCCAATGATATATAAGTTCGTTATAAAGACTTGGGAGTGACTGAAAGAAGCAACTCATTCAGGCCATCAAATTATTTCATTAAAATAATTAATAACGTCAGTTACAAAAATCAAATGGTTTCTGTGCTAAAACTACCAGCATCGTAATCAAACTTGGGACTCAAAGCCGACCATACATGGATGCGGCTTTTGGGACTGGAGGAAAACGCGGGGTAGAATTTATAAATATCCAAGGCGGACGTAAAGGGATATAAAGATTTTCTTAGTCGTTAAGGAAGAAAAATATTTGTAGACGCCTGGGAATATATTATAAATATTATTAAACAGTTTACGAGGAAAGAAATAGATTAAAAATAATTGTTGATACGGTTGTATCTTAAAACTTGGAGGGAAATGACGATGATACGAGGTGTGATTTAAAAATGAAGGTGTTATGATTGGGAAAATATATTGTTACATTTACCAATGACTCAGGATCACGTTCAATAAATTTAAAAGAAAGAATTGGAAATTAATTACCTGAGCATTTACGAATACTTCAAGAAACTTTCGAGTATTATTATGACCGGGAAAAATTATTTCTGGCATAATTTTCTTTACATATTTGAGAATCCTATATAAAACTTATTTTTATGAACTTATTAAAATTCTTTTCACTTATCAGTCACCAAATTAAACACTGTCCTAATTTTCTAAAATTTATTTCTTCATAATGCAATTAACAATTTTAAGTCTGAAGCCTAAAATTTAAATATACAATCTATATTGTTAAATTCGTCAATGTAAATAAGAAGAATATTTTTTTTGATTTGTTTCAAATTATTAAAAATGATTTTAATATCTAAATAGCCATGGTAACGTTTACTGCTAAGTTTAATTAGATTGACGGATTTAATAATATATTGTGTATTTAAATTATAATTTTCAACCTTAAAATTGATTATTGATTATGTAAATATAACATCGTCTGTATAAGATGAAAACTAGATAAAGAAGTAGACAATTGACTTCCAAAATTAAGTAATAAAGTAAAAACCACTCAACGTTTCTGTAATCATCGATGCTTTCGTCGGGTGTTTCAAAATAGAAATTTCTCTGCTTTCCTCTAAAAGAATTAAAATTGTTGTTAATAATGTGGGTCGTTCTCGACACCCTGATCTTCCCTACTTTCAATAAATTGAATATTCTTTTTGTAAGTCGACAATTTGACAATCTTCCCAATTGCCATGGTCTGCATCGTGTTGAAGAGGCAGTTGTGAAACAGACCAACTATCGTTTCATGCTAGCCAAAATATTATTTAGTTCTAAATTTCAAATAATTAAGCATGGAAAACACCGTGCAAGGCGTCAGGAAACATTCCGCTTCATAACATAACTGCTTACAAAAATAATAACTGAAATATTAATTGTCTTACTAAGTGAAAAATTTACTTCAATAGTTTAAATATTTTTACAATTGAGTTAATATATGAGAATTTTTTTTCTAAGGTTTCTTGTATGTTTGATAAAAAATTATTCAGTAAACGTGCTAGAAATTATTTTTATTCATAGCTGAAATAAAGCCTGAACCAAAATCAAATGTTATTATTCATATAGCTATAAAATTTTCAGCTATCTAAGGATTTTTATTGTTAAAATATTTTCGTTTTCGGAACTGAGCTTTCGATTAGCTTTGATATTCCTGAAACACCAAATTCGTATTTCGGAACTGATTGTAGAATAACTAATGGCTGAAAACATTCCAGTAGAATGACATTAATCGCTTATACTTTATGTAATGACCTAGAGTCCCCGTCTTGTTAGAGTTGGAAGGAAAGCCTAGGATTACGCACGCCTCTGGTATGCCACAGCCGGCTGTCTAATTTAGGATTCCTCTGCTTTCCTCTAAAAAAAATAATACACGCGCCCGGTTTGGCTCGCTGACTGTTATATTATTAATTCACATCAGTTAATTGCTGACCTTAAATATATACTCGCTTTATTTCTCTTTTTACTTATCAAAAATGCGTAAGAGCAAGTACAGGACCGAAATCCTCGAGAATCTAAAGCAGATGGATAATTAATGTTAAAGAATTAATATATTTATTCCCCGTTTTAAAAAATATATTTTTTAAATTGGAACATTACAATGTTTTTCATGACAGAAATATTTTTCTTTTACTTCTTATACGTATTTTTTTTGTCTAAAATATATTTCTATGAAGAGTGAGAAAAAAGATACTGTCAATATTGTCTCACTTAATTACGCATACTATATATGCAAATGTTCTTAATTTTGATTGTCCAAGAATCTTTCGACATTTCTCATAGTAATCTAACATTAAAACATTTACAATTCATTCCAATTTAAAACTCAAAAATTTTTAGTAGCACATTTTTAATTTTTTTAAATGTATGTATTGTCCAATATAAGTTATTACACTACAAAATTCAATATTCCTTAAATTATTTTAAATTTTACATGCTCCATGAGTATTTCCTCTGAAACGTGCATTTATTTTACGGAACTGCAGTAAATTGTAATATACACATTATACGGTCCTGATGGAAGCACTGAGATGGAAATTAGTAAATCCTTTTGTCAAAATCTCAGAAGAATTATATAAAAAAAACATTATTTCTGAAATGACAATCTGACATCACATCGAATTGTACAGTCGATAATTTTATAACATGGTCTACACGTCAATTCATATCGACGAGATACTTATGACGTATAAATAAAACTAATTCGACTATGATTTGGAAATATTTTGTTACCAGGGTTTCTGATTTAAAATTTTTCGTCGGAACCGAATAATGTGTATGTAGCAAGTGACTGGAGTTTCCTAAAATTAACACACATTTTACAACAACGACAGATTACATTAAATTAAAATAAATTGAAGAAAATAGAAATTTTTAAGGTATGTAATAATTTATCTTGGTCATTCTGGATTAAATATGAAAAAATTACTTCTTAAACTTTTTTGATTATAAAAATGTTGTAAGTTGTAAATGTATTAATACTTATACTTATGATGTTAGATTACTATGATAATTGAAGAAATAAATTTATAAAATTGGGACAAAAATGTAGGCCAATCAAATACACATTTTTATAATTGAGACTGAATAAAAACTTTGTGGTTCAAAATATCAATTTATATAATTAAATATCTTTGATAACGAATGAAATATAATAGATAAATACAAATGTTCTTCAATAAATGTTCTTGAATAATATTTCTTTCGCGTAGCTTCAGTGATTTTTTTGCTTTAAGAACGTGAAACCCACTTTTGAACTTGATTTTAATGATCAGTATTGATTTACTTTTAACCAACCACTTGAAGAAAAGAAAAATAACGAGCTACGTTTTCAACTCCTCGAATTTTAAGAATGGAATTTAAGATGCCGAAAATACTGGTCGAGTAACTGTTTAAATTCTTCACAGAATCGTAAATACTTTTGAACTGACATTTATATGGCCAGGAATAGCAACGTTGACGTCTGGAAACTTTGATAAGCAACGCAATGAATTCCATGGCCTGAGGGTCTATTCCACGATGGTGTTGATGCATATTTTTTTTTCTTAGACGGCGACGTACTGAAATACGTACCAACGACACTGAAGGGAAAAATGGATTAGAAAGGAAAACTGTCAAGTCGCGTGGTTTTTGAGGTTTACGGGAAGAAGATCGCGAGATAAAGTTGAGATTTAGAGCATTCAACATTTATAAAATATTAACTGTACACATCTTAAGGAAATATCAGCTTACAGGGTGATTTTACTTACTCCTAATTAACATACTACCTATTTGCAGTATTTTTCTTGCAGCCATGTGGCTTCTTTTTTGTCAAAATACGTGCAGCTCTCTTTGCTTTCTTTGAAAAAGAAACGCATAATTTGTCAGTGAAACGCCGCGTGTCTCACGATGAGTTTATGCGCAAACTTGTATAATAAAATAATATGAACACTGTGAGACTGGCTACTTAATGCTTACATTTTAAATTAATTAATCATCATACACTACGCGAGGTTAAAATTATTCCGTGGTGGCCACTGACTAATTGAACACAGGTAAAAATTTTATTAAATCCCTATAAATATGGAAAGCATAAAAGAATATTCTCAGAACAAATTACAAAATTATAAGAACTCATTTAAACAGTTTACTCCTGAAAATTGAAATAATGAGACCACATTCATAAACTTAATTGCCATTCAGTACCTTTTAACGCAACCCTCGTGTAATGAATTTAAAACTTGTAGGAACCTATTATTCAATCTCACAATATGAAATAAAAATTTTATTTTATATTTCCCGGTTTTTTTAGATACACATGATTTTTAGGTTAAATTAAAGGACTTCATTGGTTTGGTAGATATTCGGGATTTCTGGGAACTAATAAACATTGTATTTTCCATCTTACGTACAAAATAGCCTATGAAAGCACAACTATTAATTATAAATAAACAATTATATAACTCGCCTTTACATATCACGTAGCGAAAAATAGAATCAATAATTAATAAAGATAAAAAATATTACAAATATGTTGAGAGTCGGCGGAGAGAGAACTTGAAATGCAGAGTTCTGGAAGGCAGCAGAGGCGTAATATAGTAAAGTCCCGGGTTTATAAATTACGACGCAACAATCTGAAATATTTTCCCATTGGCAATATTTATGCAAACATCAAGGATTTAAAATAACGTCATCAACTATAAAGAGCAGGAAGTATTGTGCCTGGAAATTATAACCACATTAAATTCAGTGAAACATGGCCTGTTTGTGAAGTGTTAAACAATAATCGAGTGAGTTCCAGCTCCCCCCCCCCCTCCTTCGCACAGAAAAATGCTAATGTAACCTAAAGAAAATTTATTATCTGTAAACCAAATGTAAATTATATTTATCGTCAGATTTCACTAATTGTTTATGTTAAGAATTTTTCACTTTGTAAATTTTTAATTGTTTTGTCGTAACATTCTTTCTTGGAGGCCCGATAGTCGGCCCTGAAATCAAGCCGTGGCATTTTACCAACTTGTAACATAATTTTCAATGGTGATAACAATTTGTTTTAATAGATTAACTTTGTTTTATATTTTATATTCTGTTTTTCATTTAAAATCTTATCATTTTAACTTTTAATTCGCTAATATAAAATTTAATTTAATCTTGTATATTACATTTTGTGCTTCAACGTCGTCTCATTTAAAGTTAAAATTAACTATTCATTATTGGAGGCCCGCTTTTGTAAATTGTATTTATTACTTTTGGTGCCTCAACTTGGGATTTAACTTAAATTAATATTGTATTTATTTCAATAAATTAATAAATATATATATATATATATATATATATATATTGTAATAATTAAATATAATATGAATGTGGCGTTTCTAAATGAAAGAACTTAAGTGAAAACTATGAAACAAGATTTATTAACAATTTTAAAACAAGTATAAAATACACAAAATATTTGGGATCTCAGGGTCTTGAACTGGGTTTGATAAATGGCAGAATTTATATAATCAAAATTACATTTACCTTTTATGGAAATCAATGCGTCTGAACATAGACGAAATTTTGTTGCGGAAGAAATAATACTAAAGATTGAATTTAAATCATTTTAATTTTATCAAGAATTAAGGATCTCATTTTATCGATAATTAAATAATTAAAAAACGATTTGACTTTTATCTTTTAAACACGGTTTACAAATTATTTTAAAGTGTTTCTCTACTTACGGCCGCCCAGGTCTCTTTTTAGCTTTTCGTGCACAATTTTGGGGACATCACTGATTCTAAGTACTCACAGACTCTAAATATTCACAGGCTCTAATTGGCGTTGTTTGTTAGTTGGTTTAACACAAATTGGTTGGTTCTCGATGCTTTTCTGCAACCTGGATTTGTAGATCTCGTGACTTTAATTGAAAATGGACTTCATTGGTTTGTCTATGGCCAGCGTGATGAATCTACGCTCGACCACCGAATACACACTAGTTGCTCTGTCTCCTTCCCGACTGAATATTGCTTTACTTTTTAATATTTGAAAGCATGTCTGATCTATTCGCTGTCTGCTGCCCGACTGTACTGTTCGTCTCGTAAATTTTGAGCGCGTAAAAACCCTCTCGACCGATCAACGATGCTTTCTTTGCCTTGCCGGTTTGTTGCGGCGTCCGCTCTATATCCACTAATAATGAGTCCTCTACAATTCAACTTTTCAATTAGAAAAATGCCTTAATTACCAATTACTACAATATTAAATACATAACAGTGAAGGCAGCAGAAACTTGCCTTAAAATTATACTCATGCATTATATTCAAAATTATAGATATTGGCATACCTGATGATTTCTCAGAAGAGGACGAAACGTCATGATTCAATATATATTTATGCAATTTTTTCAATTTTTTCTGACTGAAGGCCATTTTATTGATTTATAATATTATAGAATTAAGAATTATTTAGGCGTGATACAATGCTGTAGTTCTCCAATGACAGTCCATATACTATCGACGCTGGTTAAGAAAAGTATTTGAAAATAATTTTTTACGCGCTCTTTCCCCCGCTAATTATAATACCACTTTCACTTGTTTCGCCAATATAATAGCTTTGGAAATTGAAACAGAGTTTTATGATCATCTCGAGGCAGGCTGGGTAGTTGTACCTCCTACACTGTTGCCAAGGAACGAAAGTTTCACACAGTTGCCAATCGGATGCATTTCCTCTGCACAGTGCACCAGCGTGTCTTCATTTATAAAATTTCATCGGAAAATCAACGAATCTTCCGGGACAGTGAACTACACCTTGTCGGTGCAAAAAGAAACCATATCTTCGTATCCAAATATCTACATGGTGCAATCAACGACCAGATAACGGAAAATATAATAAAAATTGTACGCTGCCGTGAAACCAAAATCCAGACCATGAAGTCAAGTAATCCTTATAAAATTGATTAATACCATTAGTGCTTATCTAATAGTGTTTTTAATGTTTATATTTGGCGGGGTTCGGGGGTAGACACGTAATGTTACAGTTGTTATCCATTATTATTTTTATATTAATATATAGTTATTTTACTTATGTTGGACAGGAAATTTGTGTTCCCAAATTTTAGTATTTATATTTTAACTTCTAATTATTTTTAATTGTAGCTTTAATTATTGTATTGAAAATTTATGTACTGACGTATCCTATTTTCTCATACCAAAACTAATGGAATAAAATAAATCAAATCCCCTCTAATAGTTTAGAAGGGAAGTTAAAAGGAGGTATGCGGGAGGAAGAAAGGCACTCCCCATTTTAAAGATCCTACCCTACCCTGCATTCTTCTAAAAAATATACAGGGTAAACCTTAGAGAAACTTCATCAGGTAGATAGAGTTCTTGGTACTTATCCCACGACCTTCAGATGGCTGGAGTTAGGTTTGCTTTGAGAACGCAGAATTCTCTCGTCAATGTCTTGACCAGTTTAGGAGGCAGCTGGCCGACTGTTCCAAACGTAAGATCAGACAACGCAGTGTATTCCCAAGGTCTGCTACCCCGAAACATGCACCTCTCAAAACAGGTCACGGTGCATCGGCTTGTGGTAACCTTAGTTCAAAACTTGAATGAGAAAGCATTCCCGAAGCCCTCTCCGTCTCTCCAGGAATGTTTGAACTGCGAGAGCTGAGAGCAGCTCCCACAGGAATAATATTGTTTTAGGGTGACAGACTACATACGGGTAATCCGGGTATATAGCACAGGATAGGATTTTAAAGGGGAATGCGGATTTTATCCAAGGGTTAACCAGGAATAATGAGCTAAATTTTTAGGATCCTACCCGGCATCCACCTAAAAATGATACTAGATAAAATTTTAAAAAATTCCTGTTTTCAGAAATTAAATGGATGTAACTATTTATTCAGGCTCATATTGTGTACCTGGGTTCTTCGAGAAATTTGCATGTTAAATTTACAAATATATAGTACTAACGAATGTTATGTTGATTATATTTCATTTTTCTTTTCAGTATAATTCTATTTAAACGTTACTTTTAGGAACAGATCTGTCTCGTAAAAAAATATTCAGCTGTACCACGTATTGTATCGTCTTTATATTGGAAATTTTATAGAATAATGATGGAAAACTCGAGATTTTTCCATTCAATTTCATAACCGAGATTCATTTGAAATAATTTCTTCAGTTCTTGAATTTGAATTTTTTTAAGTGTTTTTTCAGTTTCTCATTAAAATGTAACAATATTTTCAATCCGTATTCAACGAAAGAGTTCCGGTCGGAACTGCAATGCTCTGGTTCTCGAGCGTTTTGAAACATTGGTGTGTATGGTATTAAATCGTTCTGTTCTGTGTGGATAATAGAACTAGTGATGCGATCAGCATTAGTAACCCTTTCTTGTACTATGAAATGACTCTAGAAATTTTAAAGGGGGAAAGACCACGTGAGGGTCATAATTGTATACGGTCTAAGGAAATGAACCGTAAACGCAGCTAAAGAAATGCAGTTCCCAACAGCGCGGAAGATTCTCGGAATTCTTTTGTTCTCCTAACCATAACACCTTTGTCTCCTTCATCTTGAGTCATCAGAAATTCAAGTACAAGTCACGAAGGGTTTAATCCACTGAGCCTACTGAGCGCAGCCGTAGCAACAAAACCGCTACATTAATTAAAAACGATTTGCGATTAACATGTAATCGTGAACGGTTATATTTAAATGTAGACTGTGGTGGAAAGACAAAAATATCCATAAAGTTTGATTTTAATTAATGAATAAGAAAGTTAGCCAATTCAGACAAAAAAAGTGATAATATAAATACCACACGACGTTTCTGGGATCCTTGTGCCTTTCGTCAGGTGCGAAGAAGAGCCGAGAGCGACTCAACTGCAAAAACTTGTCGGTTGACAAAACTCAAAAACTTTTGAGAAACGTTGTGTGGTATTTATATTATCACTTCTTTGTCTGATTTGGCTAACTTCCTTATTCATTATTTTCAATCAGACGTAATTTTTCATTTTTTCATTTATTTAAATCACGTATTCCAGTAACCGGTGGCAACATAACTTTTAGTATCATCCCACAGACATCTGTTTGTTTCTATAAAGCTAAATTGCGTAGTAGATATGAAACAACATGCACTTAAGAAAATGTGAAACTTTTGGCATTCGTGGACAGGTTTAAACGTGCATTTCCCACCTTCCTGTTCGGGATGTGCGTAACAGTGATTCTTGGTAACGTGCTACTGAGTAGCAGTGATTAATAAATAACATGTTCCAGTAGCCGGTTATTTCAGTAACCGGTGATTTCAGTAACTGTTGATGTGACGTTCTTAGCTGCGTCCGTTCTGTTATAGTCGCGCTAGTTCTAAATTTTCTATAGTTACAAGGAACAAAGTTAGAACTTTAACAATTATAACTATCTGGCTTCTATTTAAATTATATAAGAAAAATAGCATCCTTTTAGTCAGAAGAAAGTTTAATATTCATATTATAAACACATTTCGTCCCTGATTGGTGCAACTCGTTACACACACGCCGATCTTTAACGCTGGGATAATTTATCGTTGATTCCGTAACCGCAGTAGCCAATTGCATGTTTGCACACAGGGCAGTTTTTATGCCGATGGAGTTATTTTCATTCTTGTTTTAAATTTTCGTATGGAAAGGTTGTTTTTTGCCATCATATCTTTTGTGTCCTTTATTTTGCATATATCGAATATGAATAATTTCATCATTGATAATGAAATACTTATTTCATTAATTCAAGAAATAAAGACCTGTGTTATTGGATAAAAACGCTGAACATATTTCGCGTCATCCTGCCTCAACTCTTCAAACAGCGTGTAGAAATCTCCAACTTCCTCTCATCTTTCTTTAATTGGATGAATACAAATTAATCTATTTTTTCTTCTCATTTTCCTTCGATGATATGATAGTAATGATAGAATCTGCTCCCTGTTCATTTCGAACTACACTGTTCATAGCACTCTCAACTAAGTATCGTACGACGGAAAATTTGAATAAGCGATAATTATCGCTGAACAAGTCTCCCGTTTTCTTTGAGTTTTGACGATAATTGTATCGCCTTTTAAAAAATCGACATGTATGTAACGGGCCTAAGGCTGTTAATTTGATTATTGTTTAATCATCACAATACAAAATTATATTTCGAACCTCACGAGGAATAAGGAAAACGAAAGTAATAAGCATAAAAATAATTAATTAGATAGTCAGTTCACAGGCGTACAAGTGCTAAAGAAATGCCACACAACGAATTATTGTTATATAAAATATCAGAGGAGGATAAAAGGTCCCTTGCAGAATGAACAAAGAACGCCTGTCACTTTCACCCGGAGCTTGCAAATTTTACGAAAAGTCACACACTTTCTCAGTCAGTTTTGTCAAAGTCGATTTGTCTAAGAAGTGCTATTAACCTCATCCCTTCTTTCCCTGGATTCCGAGCCCGGTTCGACCTGTAGTGTTAAACGCTAGTAAAACGTTACCGCGGTAACTGTTACATTCTAGTAACACGTTATTTTTAACAGTGAAGTCACTAACCTCAGTCCAGATTTTTCTCCTCGCCGGTCTACTTCAGAATATTTATTTTCTCTGTTTTTTTTATGTTTTTTCAAGAAAGAAAATTTAAGCGTCACTCTCAAGATACTCTAATTACACTAAAATCATAATTTTACAATTAATGTGAATTATTGGTAAATCAGACGTAATTATATTTCTTGCATATGTGCAACATCATGAGCAAAATTTAATTTGGTCACTTTTGATATTTTTTAAGTCTGACGAGTTTTTATGCATGTAAAAATAATTGAATAGGAAGGAAAGTCTCATGAGACGAATTTGTAGACATGGTAACGTTCCACAACATCAGGAATTGCATCATAAAGTGTAGTTATAGATACCGCATTTACAAATATAAGAAAAATCTTTAAAAGTTGAAATTATTGATAATGACCATATTTCGAACCTACATGTACATGATGTTTAATATTTGCGAAGTTATAAAAATGTTAATATAATATAAAAATTTTGACCATCCTTTTTTGTTATTTTTACAGTATTATATTCACAAAAATTTAGTTTATTAATATATAAAAAATTATGCACGGAAGCGTTAAAGTCGCATGAAGATTTTGGTAATTAGTGACTTCTATTGTATATTATTTTAATTGGTAATAATTTTTTTAAGTTACAAATTGGAAATCAAAATTCACGTGATTGACGAATTGTTTAAAATGGTAACATATACGATTATGGGAAAGATATCCAATCATTAATAAATACAATTGAGTGTCCTCAATTTTCGTAACAATACAGAGAATAAGCTTAGAAACCAAGCCAATTAAAATAAAAAAGAAGTCATCACTATAGAAACGAATATAAAAAATCAAATAAGAAAATAATTTACCTCCTGTGGTGTAGGGGTCAGCGTGACTGTCTCGCATCACATCAGAGGTCCCGGGATCGAATCCCGGTGAGGGCATGGATGTATGTGTGTGTGAGAGAAACTCTCGTCAAATCAGTCCCCCGACAAAGCAAAAGAAGTTCACATAATGAGCCTGAGCTGTTGATGCGACTGTAAATAAATCAATTAAAAAGAAAATGATCTGATAAAATCTACATGATTTAATCAACGATAAATACTCAAATATGTTAAATAGTTGAAACTCGTCCTGAATAAGAAATTAATCAAGAGGACTAATTGCATTCTAATGTGCTTATTGAATAGAATTTTTTTCAACTTCGGAGGTTAAGGTTCAATTATCAAATAAAGCCAATTTCGAAATTTAATAAAATTTTTTCGTCCGATCTCCAAAAAAGCGCAATATGCTTTGATTGAAAATAACTTTGAAAGAATAAAATTCAGTGTAATTTTATAGCCTCGACTTTTCATCCAGAAGCGTGATACAGTTCTCATGTCACATTTATGTTACGCCATGGCGTATTACGTTTGTGCCTGTGAGAGAAAGGTGCTAGATCTTGTTTCCTCTCCTTTTTATAACTTGTTTCGACTTTCCATTTCGTTTGTGTTTGTTTATTAGGATGTTCATCTTTAAGCTATCAATGTATCTTTCCACAAAAGTCATTAGTAAATCAAACGATCTCTGTCGGTAGCAAGAATATTTGTTAGAATATGTACCGTATCGATTAGTGACGTAATATTCGAATTATCCGACACACTACTGCATTAGGGATCTGACATTACCTTTAATTTGCCGTTATGTCTACCCGCCAATGTTAAAAGTACAAACAATGTGTACAAGACTTATATTGATTTACACTGAAAAGTGAATCAGGAAAACGTATCATCGTAATCAGGTTACAAGTATAACTCTCACGATATAAAAGTTACAGAAGGGTCTAAAATTAAATTAGTTTCACGCTCCGTAGATTTAATTGATTAAATATAAATGTCTTAAAATATAAAACAATGGTTGAACAGTAAGGCATCCACAATTGCAGGCAGTTACATTTTTTCGAGATTAAAAATAAATTTATCATTTTCGTCATATTTTGACTCAGAAAAATAAATTGATTTGATTTGATACAGTAACATCTACCTGGAAAAAATCTAAGGTATTGCAATGTATGGTCAGTTTATTTACATTAGTACTCTATCTTTCTTTTCCTGAAAGTATTATTGCTGAGCTGTTAAAATACCTATTCAATCTAATTCTAAACACTCTACTTACGTTTACTTAATTAATATAGTCACATGAAGCTTTAATTCAGTTTTAAGAAAGATTAATAAAAATAAATAACACTAACACAATAAGAAGTACATTTAGACACGTGGAAAAATTTGTAAATTGGAAAACGTCTATTATTTTTAGACTTTCTTGCCTAAGACAGAAATGTTAGACGCTAAGGACTTTTCTATCATGTAGAAACAAAAAGTACTCGAGTAAATCGTTTGGTTTCTTAGTCGCATTCATTCGGGGAAAGGTTTATGGAATAAATTTTTTATGGATAATTGTGATAATTAGATCACTGTTACATTCCCGTAAATTTTTATCATTAAGTGTTAATTATTGTTGTGGGATTGTCTGCTTTTTTACTGCGCTAGAAGCATTTGAATTTTTCAAATACAGTGCTAATATTTAGAGTATTCTTGAATGGAGTATTGACTAATGTAGAATATTCTAAATGCTTGAAAGAACTCTCCCTTTAGTTCGTGTTCGTCACTTCATTCACAGATCGATATTAATGGATTCAAACAGAAGCAAACCCCAGAGAATCTTTAGAAAGGTAAAACCAAAAATAATTCAATATTTTGGAAAAGTAAGTTTTGAATTTCTGAAAAACCACCCTGTTTCTCATCTTCTGTATTTTACCCTCATTAAAATGAAGTCAGAATATTTTTATCCACTTCGAAGAAATCGAAACATATTTAGATGTAGAAGCTTTGATAGTCGTCAGTCATGTGGTGGGCTGCACCAAGCAGTTCCAGATTCTCCGATAATGCTTCAAACGGTCCTCTATGAAGGCATCCAGGTTTTTTTTATGATCTATAAGTACTGATTTACTTTCCGTTGTTTATTATTTTTTTAAATCATAATTTTTCCTTCAACATTTTAGTTTTAATATTTCCTGGTGCTGCTTCTGCATTCGCGGTAGATTTCTACCAACCAGGGGAGGTAAAATCCTAGTAGGTATATTCTTAATTATTTACGGACAGCATTCGGTTTACTTTTATCCAGTAGTATTTACTTTCGTGAGAACGTTCGAGATCTTGGATCTACTTGGAAAGACTCAGTATAGGATCCTCTACCTCTCACTTTGTATTTAAAAGCAATCCATTTTATCAGTTAACGGAAAGCATTTCTATGAAGTGAATGTTGGCATGTTAAGCTGACGGTACGTTGACGAGTTTTAAGGACGTAAATTCTTTCCGAAAGGCTGCTATGTTATGGAACACTTGGTGCGTTGACGGATGCACTCTTGGGCTCCCTCTTCGTTCTCAGAGGCGAGTAATTTTAGCCGTGATGTGATTTGCAACCAGCGCTTGTTTGAAGAAGTGGCGTTCGCCACCACGGGCTATATTTGGCGGCGGAGAGACGCGAGTGCGCACTGCTTCACAGCGGAACTAATTTTCCAGAGATATATAAACCAAACCGAAGAGAAATAATAACTAACTATCGAGATAAGCTATTTTCTAAATATTATAATACTCATTAAAGCTCCGTATGATCATCTAAAAAGACTCACGCCCACTCATTTATTATACAATAAATTAAAATTAAATTTAAACACCAGGAAGATGTGGTATAGTAAAGTTTTAATTTTAAATTTTCTTAACAACAAAGTTGTTAGTTAAAATTAACAATTATTCTTCAACTTTCCTGCCGCCTGAGTAGCCATCATGATCAAGTCAAGTAAAATTTAAAATCATGTCCGATATTCTGGTTTCCATGTAAGTGTTGAAACGTCGTGTGGAAGATATTTATTAAGAATACCGTTTTCAATTTTTAAGATAGGATAAAATGTCAATCATTAACAAACACAATACTACACTGAAAATCAAAGGTAGAACAGATGTATGGAGATAAATCCTCATTTTTACGCATATTAATAAGCGATTGGAGCAGATTACCTGAGGCACAATAATCGAGGAAAATCTTGAAGCACCAATAAGAATCATAAATAGGTTACATGGGCTTTGTGAAGTGATTTTTTGTAATGGATGAAGTGTTTAGGAGCATTCAAAATCGGACACTAAGAAGAGTGCATTATTCGTTACATACTTAGGAACGACATGATCTATTTACTTTCATATCCAATAATAAGCAAATATGGTCCCGATACGTAAGGCGATGTACTTATAAGAAGTAGGTAAACATAAAAAAATTGAATTGAAGTGCCTTGAAAAGACGTTGTCGGGACAGAGAACTAGTGATAGGTTAAATTTTGTTCATTACACACACACACACACATATATATATATATATTTAATTGAAAATCATATCCTGAAAATTGGATTGAAGTTTCTTGCACAAACGTAGTCTTTACTCTGAACTATATATATGATTTTCAATTAAACTTGTACGGGTCATGATAGCTACTGAGGCGGTTGGAAAGTTGTAGAATAATTGTGAATTTTAACTAACAGCATTATAGTTAATGTAATGTTGTCAAAAGAAGAAGTTGGCAGTAAATTGTAATACATACGATCCGCTCGTGAAATTACATTACGACAGAATAACATTAAACGGTTTATTTTCTATAATTACAATTTTGCATTCACTCCACGTACTTCTTAACAGTATTTTGATTTTGTCTGCCCTGTCCCTTTTTTATTACCTTCATAAATTATTCGTCCTAGCTGCTTCCTTTATTGAATATTAGCGTTCTTCCTGTTTCCAGTAGTAAAAAATCATATTGCATCTCTAAATTAGAAACTTTTTCTTCACGTTTTTGCCTTCACTTTTTCCGTTTCTTGTTGGTTTTGTTTATGTCTTTCCATTTCAGATACAACTCCTCCCTGATTAAAAAATTCAGCATTATATAACTTATTTATTTCAAATGAGCTAGGAATTTTTTTACTTCGGTCTAAATTTTCAAATGCATAACACCGAATTTAAACCGAGTAAACGTGATCAATATTATATTTATTTCATCGAAATGTGAAAGAATAGCGGAAAAGATGAGCATTTCCTCCTGTCCTCCTCAACTATAATTACATAATAATAACGTAATTACCACTCTCGGAGGACTTGGACACCCAAAAATTACGAATATCTAAGGACATAAAACGAAAAATATATACTGGATTATATTATTGCTGTAAAGAACAAATGTGTTACGGCTAAACGATAAGGGTACAAAATACGGAAAAGACGTCATAGCACATAAGGAAGAAATCAACGTAAGACGTAAAGAAGAAAAATTATGATAAAGAAAATAATTAAAAATGAAGAAATAATAAATGTCATTATTTGCAAATATTGATAAAAGTAATAAAATTAATGAATCAAAAAAATTGAAAAATTCTGTCCGGCTCGGACGACCAGAGACGTTTCTCCAAGATGGGAAATGAAGTTATGGTTAGGAGGACCACTCAGTGAACGATAATCTTGCTGTCAAGGTTTGGAGAACCGATCACACTTCTCTCTCTGCTACAGTGTAAGCTGCATTTCCCAGGGCCACAACTGTATGTGAGAGATCGGATTTATTTGCAGAGTTATCGTAGAAGGCATTGCTCAAGATACATTACTTGAGGCCTTTACCAGTCTTTGGCTTGTGAATACGTCGAACTAGAGCTGCCAGCTCAGAGGCGTCTCACTTGTATCCTACGCACATATCACGAGACGAAGCCAAACGATCCGTATCTAGAGGTAGCGTCTAACCGAAGCTACTGTGATAATGCAAACGATGAGATGTAAACAAACCAAAGATAACAGCGTCTACAACACCACGCAGAAAACGGAACAATAAACAGGGGCTGAACTGTACATTGCCAGCTAATTTGTGCCAGCGTTGATCTGACTACGCAACTCAAACGCGACTACGGAGATGAAGTTCGCGTAAGACCACGTGACTACCCCTAGAGTCAAGAACAAGTTTAATGCGATAACAAACCGTAAACGAGGAAAAATCAATACGTGGACGTGAATATTTCCGTAAACTAGTAAATTTACTACGTAATAATTTAATTGATTTAAGTTATGATGTATTATTTCACATCAAACAAAAGCAAATCGAATGTAAAAATAATGTTTCTCAAATTGTAAATAACAATTATGAAAAATTAAAAAAATTATATATGTATGAATATATCCCTACCTTACCGATTATTTCTCATCCACTGTCAAGAAATTTCTAAATCAGCGTAGAAATGTTACGTAGTCATAAGCTTTATTTTCAATTGAGAAATTTTGTCTTCATTCATATTGAAATATTGAACTGCTTGGTTTTATGCATTTTCAGGGGTAACATATGTCAACCGTTTCAATTTTCCATTGTATTTCAAGTTGACTCTATTCTAAACGTAATAAAATATTAATAAATTATTAATGTTTATTCATATATTATAGTATTAAAGGAAAGGAAAGTTAACTGCACGTTGGAGTGCCAATTTGTAGTGATTCTAATTTTATAATTACAATGCAAAATCGGGCGTCCAATAAAATAATTACCAAAACAATTAAAATTTTTACTAAGAAAAACCACACGTTGACGACGACAATTTTGTAATAAAACAATTAAAATGATCCGATGTTTTAATTGAAAAAAATCAAGATTTAAAATATACAAACAAATTAATTTATTAAAGCAAATTGTTTAAATCACATTACATATTAATACTTTACAATAATGCCACGGCTATTTCTCAGGGCCGATCACCAGACCTTCAATAAAGAATACTTATTAAACAATCAAATTCACAAAGCTATCAAGGCATTAATTCAAACAATTAATAGAACATTACAATACAAAATATGAGATATGAAATTTAAAATCTGAACTCGGAAATCGGAAATCTGACGATAATATCATTTACTTGCGGGTTTACAAATAGTAAGTTGTGCAGTTTTACCTTAATGTTTTCTCGTACCAACGACATAGGCTCGTTCACACACACAATTATTAACACTTTATAGACAGGCCATTATAAACTGAATTTAATGGGCAACACATACTGCTTGCCAAATTGACTCACTACACCTGCTTCGCTGTTCCTTCTATCGAAATCCTACTACCACACTCAAAAGTTTGTTATCTGCTGGATGCAATAACCTGGGGCTCCCAATAATTGAAGAAAATGTCTAACTCATGAATGTAAGCTAGACTCCGAACTATTCCGCCTCAGGGAAAATAATAGTCGGCGTTGTATCATTGCAGTTATTCGCTCATAGACTCGAAAACCGTAGATAGTTCTGGATATTATAGCTGTTAGACTATACACAGCCACACACTTTCTGAATTTATCCTTTCTCTACCGTTTCCTGCCATACACTCTGGAGCACTGCTCCCCACAAACTCGAGCTCTGCGTCTCGTAAAATGAACTTCGACAATCCCAGCAAGCGTGCATTATTGCCACATATTCTTGTATACAACTCGTGAGTTTTTACACCGCCAACAATACGAGTCTAAATTTTGTTCATTAATCAATTATTTCTTTTTAATGACCACAATATATTATATAAATTACTATAAAATCAGATAACAGAGATTAAGTATGTTTTGTTCGGTCCAATAATATATATTGGGAAAAACAATGGACCTAAAATTCATCCCTGTGACACACAATACGATATTTCCTCCATATTGAACAAATATATACCGTCACGAAACTTTTATACCCAAAAACAGGATTTTTAGAAACGAGATGGCACTATTTATTCATTATAAATCGCTTGTAAGTAGCATTATATTATTATCAACCTGATAAAAAGCTTAGGCAATTCCTATTTATTTGTTTATTATCGAACATATTTAGAATCGTAGTTAGTAGTAATTACAGATTAAACCTTAATGTTTTGAAGGCACAACGATAACATATCCATGTTTTTTTCCAAAGACTTTGTCAATTAAAGGATTAAGAGACGTTAAATGAATAATTCTATATTGTGAATACGGGCCTTTTTTCAATAGTGGTATAAAATATTTACTTTTACCTCTTTAAATGAGCTTACATAATAGGAACAATTCAGTTGAACTTATAAAGTTGTATTAAGTTAATAGGTAATACGATATTGCCTTTCCTGATAATGTAAATAATTAATTTTATAGACCATTCTCATAGCGGTTGTGGAACAAAATAATAATAAATGTGGAGAACATAAAATAAAGACTCAATGCGTGCCCGTCGCTGAAAAATATTTTAATCGAGAAATAAATAATTACACCTAGTTTTCTACGAATACCCATATACTTTATAAATATATATTTTATTGCCTTTATGTTAAGACGTATCTCATTCAGACGCAATTAGTGTCCTAGTTCGGTGGTTTCTACTTATAAACTAGAACGCGATACAAATATTATTGTTTTTAGCCACTTTTGTACTTTTGATCCAAAGATGTTATTTAACCTAAATAAAGAAATTTATTTCGCTTATATTTCTTTTATTGATCTTATATTTTCCTCGAATTAATTAATATTTGATATTAATAGTGCGAAATATTTTCGATTATGTTAAAAAGTAAATATCCATTCATAAATCACTAACAATGTTTTTTCTCAATATAAATAGTTTTTCTACCTATCACAGTCTCCTGGTATGTGTAAACCTAGTTAATCTTAAGTTTATTGCGCGGAATTTTAATGTGAAACAGGAAACAAAGCCAAGTCTCTCTAAACTTGTTTATATTCAATTTAATTTCCTTATAATGCGTAACATTTTCTTCTAATAAATATTTTTAATTATTTTTGTTTTTATTGCCGCAATTAAATGTATAAACTAGAAAATAATTATATTTTACAGGCAAACTCTGTTATTGTAATGTCGATATATATATATTTTTGCAGCTATAAAATTGTTTTAAGAATGACTAATAATCGCATTTTATGTTTCCGGAAAAGCGATTTCTCTCCAACCTAGAAAAGTCCAAAAGACGGAGTCAGTTGCTTTGAATGAAACGTTTTATTTAAGTCTCCATTCTGTTTTTTTCCCTTTAAAACAATATAGTACGTGTATGTAGGAACGTATATTTCAAGCTAATTCATTGCACACTAATTATTCCAATCACTTTTAGCACGGCCGTTACAAAAAAAAGTAAAAATAAATTCAAGTCACTGTGGAACACGGTGCAGCAGCGGGATAACTGCCGACGAATGAAATAGCATTTGCTGCCGACGAACTATTAAGTGCAAACGGAGAGTATATGCAAAACTCGTCGAAAGGCTTACAGCTCAGAGACTTTAAGCAGACCTTTCGTAATTCTGAGAAATGTGACGAAAGACACTCGACACGTAATCGTGTAAACTACCCAGCCAAAGCAAAACCTTCTATTTTCATTGAGACCTGATCTAAGCTCTCCGTGGTTTTAAAACGTCCCAATGGCAATACATAAAACTAATTCATCGTCAATATATAATTCCGCTATATATTATTGTTATTATTTTAAGAAGGAAGAAGTTCAAAACAAAGACCAACAATTTCAACGCTTTTTCAAATTCATTCTGGCTACAATAATAGAGGTTTGGTACAGACAAAACTGACACAATTAAAATTAGAAAATTATTCTCATAATAAATAGCAAGAGTTATGACAGAAGCAATATTAGTTTTAAATTTTACATAAGTGACTTTTTATTTCGGATTAATTACTAAACTTTTATTTAGAGTGTGACAGAGTACATGAGGGTAATCCACGTGGAGGCAACTCCCCTTTAACAGCACAGGAAGGGATTTGAAAGGGGGGACGCAGAAGGGTAGAGCATGGTAGCCAAGGGTTAACTAAGGCCCCCGGGCTATGGTCTAAGGATCCTACGCGTCATTCGACTAAAGGTGATGCAGAAGAAGCCCTAGAAAACCTGCATCATGTAGGTCGGGAATTTTTTACTTGTCCCTAACGGTTTGTTGGCGTGAGAGGAGTTTTCTGTGGGGTCGCAGCATTCTTTATGCCATGACCAGTTAAGGAGGCAGTTGACTGAATATTCCAATAGGAATAGATGACAACTCGTACCGTATTCAAGGTCTTCGACCCCGGAACATACACCTCTCAAGATAGTCTGAGGTGCGTCGGCTTGTGGGAACCTTAGTTCCAAAGCAGAGAGAGGAGAAGGCATCCCCAAAGATAGCCCTCTCTATGTCTAAAGAATGGTTCTGCCTGCGAGAGAACAACTCACAGGTTGGTTGTATTCTCCTTTATTATGTTTTTTAGAGGAGCAGGCTACATGAGGTTAATCCACATGGTGGCAACTCCCCTTTAATAGCATAGGAAGGGATTTGAAAGGGGGGGAGGGATACGGAAGGGCAGAAAAGAGACGAAGAAGAAGATGTAGATAGGCTATGTATAGGGTAATTCATATAATGGCAACTCTCCTCTTATAACATAAGAAACGGATTGAAAGGGGGGATGCATAAGGATAGAGGAAGGTAGCCTAGGGTTAACTAGGGCCCCGGGATAAGTTTAAGGATCCTACCCGGCATTCACCTAAAAGTGATTCAGGACAAACCGTAGAAAGCCTGGTCTGACATTAGGTACTTGTCCCAGGCCTTTCCCACGGCGAGAGACGGGTATTCTGTAGAGACGCAGCATTCCCGTCTCCGTGCCTCGACCAGTTTAGGAAGCAGCTGGCCGACTGTTCCAATGGTAACAGAAAACAACTCTGACAGTGTGCCCATCATCTTTGATCCCGCAACATACACCTCTCAAAACAGGCCGAGGTGCTTCGGCTTGTGGGAACCTTAGGACAAAAAGCCAGAGAGAGGAAAAATTCAATCTCATCTCCTTCTCCCCAGAAAGGCTCACCAGCGAGAGAACACATGATTCTGGATTCAATTTCTGAACTTTAATGTCTAACTAATATTAAAATAAATAGCAGAAAATGACTGTTAGTCTACTTTAATTCCATGCATAAAGTCATTCTAAACATTTGTAGAAAGTGCGTTGTGATACGGTGGAGTGATATAAATGTTGAAGAAATAATTTCATCTTTAAGTTTTGAATCGATCAATTCTAAAATTCTTGAGGAGAAATATTATAGAGAAGGAAAAGGATTATGAAAATATAAAAATTAATTAATTAATATAGAGTGAAATCGTAATATGAAGAACTGAAATGTGATGATTTTGACGTTATTAGAGGAATGAGAAATTTTAAGTAGTGATTATCTTGACTTTTATGTTTATCTTCCAAATTGTCATAGAATAGTCTCTCTATAACACAATTTATAATTAAATATTCATTATATTTATTTTTGTACAATTGTACAACTACATTGAAATTAAAATACATGTATACATAGCATCCTTATATTGGTGGATTATGTTACGCAGTGGTGCATAGCGAAATTGTCTACTAGAATTCTGTTGATGACATATGTTTCTATATAGATGTTTAACTTTGACAAAAGATTCTAGGTTGAAAATTACCCAGTGTGTCGAAAGCTTCTTATAGTATAGTGTAATGAATATTTAACAATAAATTGTCTTACAAAGAAACTTTTACGAGGCAATTTAGGATAAGGCTATTAAGTTCGACGGGTTCATTTCTGTTTGCAAAATATATATAATTCATTGTATTGTATACGAGTGAAAAGTAATAAACACAGGATAAAAGAGTACTAAAGGATGATGTGGACATAATTTCACTGTGTCTGGAAAATTAGCGTAAATTTGAGATCGTAAATAGTAGGAAAAAAATATTAAAAAAATAATTATTAAATTGAAATTTGAGTATTTATACTATTATTTTATTTGGACTCAAATATTACTCTACTAATAGTTGGATGGAATAAAAGTATATTACAAAATCTTCAGGTAAATGTAAAAATATCTGGCATACTAATAAGTTCATTTAAATGCTATATAGGGCAACTCGAGGTAGTATTTTAACATCTTGTTATTGTTATTTGCATAATAATAAAATAAACATAAAATGAGGGACCTTTCCTTTCACTACAGAAAGCGTACCTTTAATTTAATTGAATTTTTCGTTTGTTCCCCTATTACGAATATACGTCATTTTCATTAATTTAATACATGCATAAATCAAATGCATAAAACAAAGAAAATAAATTACAAAAAAATATAGAAAAATAAATTATGAATGGCATGTTTATATATAAATGGTAAATTTAAAACATAACTGTTTAAATGTAATACACAAATGTGAGAACATACAAAATTGGGAAAATAGAATAATAAGCTTTTTTAAAATAATTTTAAGAAAAAAATAAGACTTGAGGTAAATTAACAGACGTTCTTTTCATTTTCTGAGGATATAAAGGCTACTGTTGCTTTAGTTGTGCATAATTGTTAAAGTTATAATGAGTAGGTCACTAATTAACTATTAACTTACAAATGCATTAAGAGATTTGAATGATTTAATAATCAACAAAAATGCCTTCCTTGGCATATTTATGTTCAAGATATAATTCTTTGTATTATATACGTGTGAAAAGTAATATACACAGGATAAAAGTGTACAAATGGACAGAATAGATATAATTTCACTGTGTCTCGAAAACAAGCGTATATTTGTGATGGTAAATAGTAGAAAAAATATATAACAAAATAATTATTAAATTTAAATTATGAGTATTTATGCTGTTATAATAACTTTTTTGTTATTTTGGACTCAAATATTGTTTGAATTTAGTATTCGTTATTCCGGGATGAATCTATACGATAGTCTTCCGGACGAAATCAAAGCTTTACCTAAACAAAATTTATTTATAAAGAGTTGTAAAGTTTTGTTAATTAATGGAGGATATCACCTTAAGAAAATTACAGCAACTTTTTTCTCGTGTAAATGATTATGGTATTGATTAAATTAAGACACGACTGGTAATTCATATGTTAAGTTCCTTTTTCCTTCAGCAATGATTGAAAATAATCATTCGAAAGACATACCACAGCTTAACGGTTTTCCGTGGGTGAAATACTATGCCCAGATTACAAGTTTGATTATGGCATGTTTATTACAAAAAAACATAAAACAAACAAAATAAATTGCAAAAAATACACAGAAAAATAATTCGGAAACCATAACTGTTAAATGTAATACATAAATGATAAAATATACAGAGGATTAGTTGTTTTTCTTTTAATGATATGATGCTCAAATTTCATACCGAACATCGTCCATCTCTGAGTAACAACCTATATTATAACTATCGTGGGCGGGAATCAATCACTCAACAGAAAGACTGGAAGTAAGATAGGGTGCTTGCAATTTTCTGCGATGTAAATTCTGGTCAAGTGTGAAATTCAATGAGTCGAAAGGTATTTATTCAAGTTGTAGCAGAATTTGGCAGATAGAATTTTCGAAACGTCACGTTATCTCTTGATAACGTACTTGGAAGAAATAATTCGTTTCCTTTCGTATTGATGGAAGCATACTAACATATTTTGTCTTATGTTTCGTGGAGGGACGACGAATTCAACAACCAGATCAACTGATCCACCAGACGTCAGTCTCCTTGAGTGATCTACGACGTCTTAGCGCTTACACGAGGTGGTCAAAAGTTTTCGAGAAACAGGCCACGCTCTTTGAAGAGGCCTTGAACATGAATCATATCAATCACGGAACTGGTAATTATATACATGATTTGAGGTTCCGCGGTGGGGCCGCTGAATGGCGCTTATGAGGGCGATGAATGGCCGCGGCAGAGCGCCAGAGTCTTGACGTCACCCGATCTATTTCAGCAGGCGTGTAACGTGAGAACGATAAAACCCAACACACCCACACGACGATTATTTTAATCCCCCCGATCGAGGCAGCGCCCGCTGGTGCGTGCATTGAACGATAGAAAACCAAAGAGTCGAAGTCTTCCCCTATCAATGCGGCGGTGATCCACAGACCATCATACTTCTCCTACTTCCTTGGATTCAAATAATTCAATCTTATTCCACTCACCCCTTTCAAGCGTCGTCTCAGTCAAATTTCTTCATTTACAGATGTTTTTCATCAAAGCGTTATACACTATCTTTACATTCTTCTAATATTCGTAAATCTTTAACTCACGTTCATGATACCGTCTGTTGTGAAGAATTCATAACCATCGTTCTAGAGATAAAATGAAACGGAACCTCCATAGCAGCAAACATTCGTCCAAACTCGACTCAACCAGCTGTACGTTAAGAATGTTAGTTCAGTCAAGGGATATAACGAACATATTTTCACTCCGTTATGTCGTATGAAAATTGGTTATTTAACTTGATCTTGTATTTTTATTATGGAAATTTTAAAATTAGTCGGCTTGTAAGTAAAAAATAAATAATGTCACAAAACCGCTGGACATCGAACTAAACTTCGAATTGTAAAGTCATCGACTTAAAAACAAGGAGTCGGTACTATGATATAAATCTATATAATAATCTTCGTTATATAAATATTATGTTTTAAATATGATAATAAATATTTCTGGTGTTTTTAACATTTAATTTAATATAAACAGTCTGGTTTACCTCCCACTTACTTCCCTAAAGGCGATTATCCGTACAAGATTAGACAGAGGAAACAGTTAACTGATAATGGGGAAATTTTCATTCCTAAATATAACCTTCCAGGATTGTAATAGCTTGCCCGAAACTTCCCCTGCGGTGTGAACACAGGCCATAAAACAATTAAAAAGAAGATTAACGAATTATAAGATGGATTTATTGTAAAAGTAATAAGATTGATATTAATAAACTTAGTGTAGTGAAGTTGCAAATAAAATATGATTTTAATGAGAGTACGATTTTTTAAATTTAGTCTAATTTGCGAACGTTAGAGTGAACTGACGTGTAGTGAAGTTAGGAGAACTATAGGACGCCATTTATAGTCTTAATGTTAGTAAATTTTTATTAGTATTAAGTAAAAAAGGGTTTGTAAGTGTAATGGAACTGTTTATCGTATTTATTTTTTTACGTTGGTATACAGTTAGTGTAACTTCATTAAACATTGTAACCGGGCTTTGTCCAATGCAATTAAATCTATCTATTCATACGTCGATACGCACAGGCGGGATTCTTCCGCATACAATGACATAATTATTATAGTCGCAATTGTCGCATTGCAGGGAACATAATCTACGGAGAAATTGATTGGTTTCATTTCTGTTTGAATTAAATATCTCGCCATTTAGCAGTAGGCCGTCAACACATTTGAAGTGTGATGCTGATTATGGTATCCGCTGCCGTAAAAGGTTGTGCATTGAGAATTTCAGAAGCAACGAACATTTTCGCAAATGTATTCAACACTTACAGAAATTCTCACAGTAAAGTGGGCAGTCAGTATTCGCAGAAGAGTTAAAGAGATTATTGAAAGTATGTAGTAATATACGAGAAACTATCCTAAGAGCCTTCTGCGCCCTCGTGTTGTCTGTAGTAAAGCATATATTGATCACGTAAAGCACTGGAGACGATTCCTGAAAATTCCATGCTCAGCGTGACCAAAGAAGGTCATGCGTGCGTCAACGCTGGAACGCTAGAATGATCGTTCTGAAACGGAGCTACTTTTACAGGACGCTTGGGTCAATGAGCCAGAAAAGCGAAAAACAAATAAAAAGAGCTCATTATTGGGTGTCAAGGGAGTTTTGGACGTGTCGGAGAGGGATTAGGATGGAAGAAATAAAATGGATTTTACAATGCTCTGGGTTTATTTTGAATTCAATTCTAAAATTTGAGTACAAATTAACTCAATTCGCGCCACTGGATTACACGATCTAACATAGGAAGGTAACATAAATATATATATATGAATCTAAGAGTTTCTGTGGTGATTTAATGAGCAATCGTGACAGAGACAACTACCACCTAGAATTATAGAAACGCACGTTTCATATGAAGACGGTTTCGCTTCTTTCGAAGATGACACCGGCATTGGTGTTCAACGTTCTTCTTTCCGTCACTTACAGACGACATTGCAGTCTTCTTTCATGAAATTGTTGCTTTGTATGGCTTTCATTTCCTACCATATCCTGCGACGTAGCGTAGTAGTTACTTGCCAATAATGGTTCAGATTTTGAGTGAGAGACATGGAGCGCGGAGAGCTGAGCAGATTATTGAGAAATCGTTCATATAAACAAACAACAGCCAATTTGAAGCCAGAAAAAAGTTATTCATTAATGGAAGATTAAACTACGTTTAGACGCTAAATTTGCGACCTCTTCAGGTTGAAGTTTAACACTACAAAACCAAACAAATAAAATGAAAAAAAAATTAACAAAAAATTGACAGATAACAAACCATATAAATTTCGGTGGACTTACAAATTTACTATAAATAAATATATTTTTTTCTGAATTCAAATTGGCTGTTGTTTAGTTTATAATAGTCAGAATATATATATATATATATATATATATATATATCGTTACGTAAGGTAGTGTGTTGTGAGGTCGGTTCTGCACTGTCTGCATTTTTGTACACTTGCCTTCTCTTTTCTGTCTTTCCCGTTATCTCATTCGTTGCCTTAGCAGTCTTCAACTTTTCGGCGTGCATCTTGTTTGACGATATTGACCTAATGTGCGTCTGTTTTACCGACGCGCCACTACCACGAGCTTTCATCGGATAAAGATATCTTCTACATTTTTCTACATCGTTCCGTGTCACTTTCTTTAACTGATCATTTGTATATTTTTATCTGATAGTTTTACTTAACGGTTATAGTACATTAGAAAATTATCACAGAATTATCGAAATTTTTAAAGATCAATCACTAATACTAATGTCTCTATATGTGTGTGATTAATTACTTTGCGGGGTCAACGTGATTAATAGTTTCTTTTTCAGATGGTTTAGTGTATAATTTCTACCCCTTACAGAACGGGAAGACTGCGCCACTAAGGGTGGGTGTGGAGGCGCGTTAAATAAAAAAACGCGAACAAGCGAGAAATGTGTCAAATCCATGGTTATAGACGTAAATGAGTTTAATTCTAACATTCATTTTGTCAGCTAAGTTGAAGTTCAGCCCCTAGGTGTGGTCGGGGGTGGAGGATGAGGTTGAAAGGCTGCTACATAAAACTAATGAGGAAACAACAGAGACTGCTGTTGAATGAGGGGTTATGGACGTCACTGAGTTTAATTGACCATACCGGTTATGATGTAGATCAGCCACTAGGAGTGAGGGTGGAAGGGATTGAAACAAATTTCCTTATTCAATCGTAGACCAATTTCTACCAAGCTTTATATACGTCTTACTTAAGATATAGGAACAAACACTGAGGGACTGAGACACACCTACCGTCTCTAGGGATGGGGGTGTTGGGGGTGGAATTTAAAAACTTTCTTAAACTGTCATTATCAGCGTCGAATAAAACTTTTTTCTGGGTCGTTTAATTTGATAATGTTATTCTAGAATTTTTAAGTGTCTAATTTCAACTCCAAAAGGCAAGGGAGGGAAGCACCCTTATCGTACGGGTAGTGGTAGAAGGGGATTACAGAGATATTAATGTATAAAAGACCGATATTAGTGTCGATTCCGGAGTTATAGGAGTCGCTGACTTTAATTCTCGCATTAATCAAAGTGGTAAATATATTCCTGGGTAACGCATCCACTCAGATATTTGTCAATAATAATTCACTATGATTTCATTTTTATTAACAAAACCATTTATTTCCGGACATAATAAAACCAAAATTACCGAATTGATCAAGGTGATCACTTGTTACGGCGCATCGGTCGTGAACGTTGGCGGGCACAAAACGAGTCTCCGCTGCCCGCTTCTTATCCACTGACCATGTCCGACTGACCAAGGTTGCAACACGACGTAAACGTACGCGTATTAGCACTTAGATATCTTGATCTACCTAATGGTATCAGCATGTTGAAAGCATCGTGGAAAACGACTTGAGATAGACGTGGTAACTTTGGTAACCCTGCCTTAGTGACGACTAAACTTGGCGTACAACACTCATGAAACGGATATTATTGGAATGGGATTCGTCCACAAAACTAAGAGTTTTTGCATTACCAACACAACCTCGAAATTATAACAACGCAGCTCTGACATATTGTGAAGATTTTTAATTTCTGATATATGGTTCCGTTATTATTAGTTAGATTGAACAGCAGTCCTGCACAGAGACGGAATTTTTGTAATACGCTTTCTTCTTAAGAATGTAGACCTCGAACTGCAAAGATATAAATTTCTAACTCTCTTGGCGGAGGAGACATCAAGGATTTCCAAATTATTTCATATATTACGTCTGATGGTAAATTTTGATAACATAGACCGTGAATACAGACTAAAATATATTGATGATTCTTGTTACTCAAAGTTGTCCAAACTTAAAGGTCTTTGATTATTAGAATAAAACGAAGCAAAGTAATTCGAAAGGATAGCCACATAACTATACATTGATTACAATTAAATCATATGTTCGACTTTGAAGAAACATCTATTTTAGGTCATAATCCAATTGTAGAAAATTATCACCACTGAATTTTTGCACATAAAAACAAACAACAAAACGGATGGCCTTAGCAACAAGTGTAATAGAAAATGGAATCCCCCAGGGTTCAGTTATGAACCCCACTCTATTCTTATTAGCAATAGATGATGCTGATTACCACATGGCGGTCTCGTAATACTATGCAAAGAAAAGGATAAGATGATACAACATTCAACGAACTCTAAATCACCTCTATCAGTGGTTTCAAAAAAGTGGCTTCAAATTTTATGTCCTAAAAACTACATAATAATCTTCCAAAAAATTCCATTTAAAAGAAATTGACCTACCCAACCCTAATCTAGTTCTTCTAACACTAACAAATATGTTTCGAATGTGAAAAACATTTCATGTCCCAAATGAGTGAATTAAAAAAATTTAATATAATTGCGGACAATAGATTTGTGAAAACAATTTTAACTTGACGTGAAGATATGATTAGTCAGTTGAAGGAAAGAATTTTAAAGTACTTATGAGACGATGAGTAGTATTGGTCTTCTTGATAACAATAAACAAGAATATACTGTATCTTTTGAATCTAAAAGTCTGTGGTAAAAAAGTAGAAATTAAAATAAATGTCATTAATACCTGTTTAATCAATTTCGTTCAAATTTTAATATTTAAAGGAGTGTTTAATCCCTTTATTTAAGCAATTAAAAGTATATTTTGTTTACCATACGTGATGTATAATTTAATTTCATCTTTAACGATTTTTAATTTAATTTAAATCTTTAAAATTTACAAAAACAGAATCGACTCACCAAATTTTGACTTATCATTTTGAGTTTACTTATAAAATCTTAATCGTTTAACGGAGGTAAAATAATTCTTGAGAAAATAAAACATTTATGTACTCCAATGCAATCTTACCTAGAAATTTAAAAGGTATGAATGTTATTGGATAGTATTCAATCTTAAAACATTTTACGCTTTACAACCGATAAGTGCTTGCATAATCCATGAGTAAGTCAAGACAGTTCCGTAAGATTAATAATGGCGGACGGCCCGGACTTATATCAGAGGGGCTCTACCTAGAGCCAACACAATTAAAGCATTAAGCACTATTTTCGAACCAAAATTAAACTTCACCAAGCATTGTCCAGGAATCCCAAAACGACTTAACATAATAAAACCACTACCAAGTACTAATTGGGGACTACTGCTAGAAACATACAAAGTTCTTATGAGCTCAAAGATGGATTGTTCGTGCGTACTTTTATCAATCCGCAACCAACGAGATGCTAAACACATTAGGGACGGTCCACAACACCGCGCCCTACGCATAGCCACAGGTGGTTTCCAGCCATGTCTAATTGGGAACCTTTTAGCCGAAGCTCAAGAAACAACTCTGTAACACAGAAGAAATTCCGTATCCTTAAAAATTGCCAGAAAATCTCTCATCATTGCGTAACCTCATCATCCAAAACATTACAGCTTAACTCCACTATACCCATAGTAAAACCCAATCCAATTACCTCTCGTTCTACGTAAGCATCCAAACACTGAACTACAATTTAAACCTCACATTACACCAAATGGAAGAAAACCAATATTATAATATTATAATTATTGGAAAATCCACCCAATCCAATCTAACACAACCCTTACTACGTTTGCCAAAAGATTTCAACTCCAGAAGAATAGGAAATAAAATTCAACCAGATATTGGTCAAGATACCCAGGTTATAAAACAATTTCTACTGACGACTTCAGTAATCTCTACGGAACATGCTCCGCTAAACATTATCCAAATGCGTACACTTCCATGTCACTAGACCATTCAACATCAATCTTAACCGGAGAACCTTTGACCCTGAAACACATTGCTTCTTCCACGTCAAGCAAACATGTATTAATCATAGATTCACTCCTCACCATCCAGAAATAATCCAAAACCGAAACCTTAATCGAGATTCAAATGCACTCAATAACCGAAGGTGGAAAATGAGTAATAATCGCGAGGATTCCGTCGCACCAAAACATCTTTGGAAACGTCATCGCAGAATTATAAGCCAAGAACAGCACAATAAGCTGATCCAAGAACACTGCAAACCAAATAAATACCGTCCGGGACATCTGGAGACCGGCACAATCCAGACCTCACTATCACTGGGAATCCAACTGGAACGAAATGAAACCAAGAAACTACTATCCACAATTAGCTAACTTCTACGGCAAATAGGGTCCATACCAGTCAAGATTACCCAACTTAACCTGATCACTAATGACTTCCCAGCCCGCCTCTCATCCCAATGCAACACCATCATAACCATCAAACATATCATTAATGAAGGCAGGCAAATTTAATCAAGAATGGAACCTCATATTAGGAAACCTCGACGAGATTGACTACGATCCTCGATATCAAAAAGTTATAGAGAAGTCTAATCTAAACCAATGTATTGTCAGTAATGACTATGTGTAGTTGATGCGACATTAAATAAAATAATAATAAAAATGCAACTATTTATTTTTTCTGGAGAATATCTGACATGTGTCATCCTTTTTTTAAGCTATCTTTGTATCTAATATTTTGTCTCTAGCTTTGGTTTGTAACTCAACTGTAAGTACAATTCAATTACAGTGTATTTAAGTATTAATCAAGGTCAATGTTATTATGATTTCCTAATTATCCGCAGAGCTCAATTCCGAAGCATGGTCTCGGAGAGTCCGTCAGAGTTTCCCTACAGGTTGTAACAGCCTACGCAATGGTCCAGACCAGCCAATAACCACAAACTACGGCGGATAGCAAATGAGCCAGAAAACTGTGACGCGAAGTGTGCATCACAAGTGACACGAATATTCACGCCGACCGCAGTCTATTTGTAGCACAGGTTTTATTCCAGATTTTATTTGGACCGCGTTTGTGGCTATCGAAGAACCGTCTATTTCTGCGGGGAAGGCAGGAAGCTGTGCCAGTGACCTACAGTTTCCGGTGGGAATTTATTTGCGCCCACTGCGGATCTGGCGCATTGCCGAACTACTAATTCCCACGTCACACGTCTTTCCAGAGACCGTATGCCGATATGAGAGCCTAATTCTGGAGGGCAATGCACCCCAGTGGGACGCAGGCTGTTGACCATGCTCGAACGACACGCGTAACCTTTTACATTCGATGATCCTTACCTGGCTTTGTTTCATTACGGTTACATTTTAAACAAAGCTTTCAAAGTATGCGTCTTCGTTGAGTGAGAAGAAAGCCAGTCGTTAGCTCAACTCCCACGATACAGGTTTGTAATTCAACGAAGCTTAACACCGGAAATATAGCTCTGTCTGAATCTACGAATTTACTTAGAGGAATTGTTGCAGAATCAACTATAAAATAATTTTGTCATTAAACTCATATTAAGTAACACTTTTTTCTTTAACTTAATCAATTATTCCAATTTATGAAGTGGTAAAGAATATAATGTAATATATAATATTATAAAGAAGCACGGAAACCCTACATTGGTTTACACAAATGCCTCAAAAACAGAAGCAGGCACTACCTGTGCGATGATTCTTCCCAACTTCACCAGGAAAATAGCCATGCATAATTCAGATTCTGGCACCACCGCGGAAACCTTCGCCATAACAATGGCAGTTGAATACTGCCTGGAATCTTCTATCAACAAAATTATGATCCTAACAGACTCTCTGCAATCATTAAAACACTTACGAGACCCTAAAATAAGGAACGGCACCATCAACGCCATCAGAGCTAACCTACATCTCTGAAGTTCGCGAGAGAAATCCGTGCAGCTTGTCTGGATCCCGGCTCATGCTGGCATCGCAGGGAACGAGGAGGCGGACGCACTGGCGGCCACTGCACTAGAAGCTCTAACTTTGTACGAAGCCCTAACCTGTACAGCCTCGGACATTCTAAATGAATGTACAGGAAAAGTGGATGGCAGTTGGCAGGACACGAGGAGAGGAGGAAATAACGGCTTCTTCCATCAGAACCTGCAAACATCAGCAGATCTGTGCCACCTCAACAGCATCTCAAGAAAACAACAAATAATAGTTTCCAAAATTAGAACATTGCACACCCAACTCACACACGAATATCTTTTTTCCAGAACAGACCTGTGATGTATGTGAGCAATTCTCTGGAGAAGACTTCTGCATACACACCACGGCGATCAAGAGTCTCTTGGAGTTCGTCTCCGACGCAAAACTGTCATCCGCTATTTGAAACTATGTTCACAATTGGAAATTTCAAACCTACTGTAACTTAATTATGTAAATACTTTTAGAGGGTCACCAATAACCAACAGTTTGACGCGACCATAAATCAATAAAATGAACAGTAGCTCAAAACCAGTATAGTTAAATTATAACTTCTGTAAGCTAATTTGTTAGCTAGTCAAATAATTGAGGACGACTCTAGGGAAATCAACTGACGTGTGTTGAGTTAGGAGTGGCAAAAATAGTAGATTGGTGTGACTTTCTAGTTTTCCGTACTGCTTGATTGTAAAATCCTGGATCCAGGCTATGACAAGTTCATTGTGAACGGTGTCCTCAGCTACGTACCGTGGGACATCCGTCATGGATCTGAGTATTTGAAATTGGAATCTTTGAATAATAGTGAATTAGATTTGCTGGCGCATCTTCAAAGCTGGTTTCAATAAGTTTTGTAAATTAGTAACTTATTTTCTAAAGATAAGTTGTATTTTTTACCTATTATCCAATACAACTCACTGAATTTTATGTTGATCTGTTTTCTCTTTTTTATCCTGTCTTTCCATGTTAGTCTCTTATCTGTGTGCATTACAAGTTATAATACTATATTTGATTTTGGTATTGTTACAAAATTCACATGAAACATAGTAAGAGAAAGGACACAATCAGCGATGGTAGTCAAAAAAGTGTAAGTAACACGTTTTTTGCTGAGATTCAAGAATCAGTGGTGAATAGTAAGAAGCTACTGTTGTAACTCAGCGGTTCAATTGGAAATCGATGGTTGAAACGTAGTGTAGAGATTTATCAAACTTTATCCATCTACTTTACAGATCACAATTGTCTGTAACCAATGAACACACTAAAATAGGGATAAAATTGAATAATTTGTGAAAATAGTCTGGCCAGAATGCCGTTTTTGGTCGGACGTGGTCTCAGAATTGTGAGAGAGGACTAGATATAAAAAGTGTAGAAGAATCAGAAGGCTACTTATCAGGCAGTATTAAGATCTGTCATCGTGTATTTATTACATCGAGTGCTGAGGAATAGCAGCTATCAGCCATTTATCACATAGTGGTCTAGTGCAGATGATGACCAGATCTTTAGGCGTCAAGTAATCACTACGTCCGACTATAAAAACATAAAAATCCATAATTAAATATTCAACAATATTAAGAACAGAGGAGCGTTTTGATGTTACTTCAGAGTTCAAATAGTTCAATTTCACTCCTACAGGTCCAATCATTTTTGACTTGTCCATTCCTGAGGAAACCATTGTCAAATCAACAGTTGGTTGTTAGCCATAGTCTATAGGTAAGTGCTATTTCAATGCATTATTGATTTTAGAGTCATTTTATTAACTTTATTGGACTATTTATTTATATATACTTTTTTAGTGTTTTAGTAGACAATTTACTGGAGGTCTGCTGTTCATTTACTAGATATTTTGTAGTTAAGTGATTTTTTAATAAATTTATTTGCACCGAATCTTCCAAATAATGCAAACATCATGAGACTAATAAAATACATATCGATACAAAAGTCATTAGCAACAAAAGTGGTATTGGAGACGAAGAAAATAATTCTGTTAATTCCAATCTGAGAACATGAAAATGTGCAATCATTCGAGTGTTCACCCTCCGCGAGTTTTTTGAGATGCAAATATATCGGTTGATAATGACCCGCAATTTTTTACATTAACATTTGGGTGCGGAAAAGCTGTCAGCAAGATGTTGATCAGAAGAGCACTTGCGTGAAAATTTCTCATCGGTGTTTGGTATGTTTTTAAATGCAATTCAGCTGAGTTCTTGTGACGTTTCAATACCGTTGATGCAGTTTTACATTCCGGAATTGAAACAACAATCCGATCTGTGGCTCGAAGTGCTCCAAAGAAGGCGAACACTGTTCCATCAGTAGGAAAAGTCATAGCCACTGTATTTTGCTGTGGTTTTCAAATACCCTCTAAAAGAAAGGAAAACTATAACGGGACATTATCACACAGCATTATTTGAAGACCAATCGTCCACTTTTGCGAAGAATGTTTTTTTCGACGTAAACTAGCCCGCTCAGTCTTCAGATGTTGCTGCTAAACTCTACAAATCTAATTGACTAAACATGGACCATATTCTCAATATTTCGCTGCGAGGGATAATTTTATTTTCCAGAATTGAAAGAATTGATGGATGAAAATTGGACTCGAATGAAGATATCATGGCTCAGACAAACTTATATTTTGTGGAGTTTGAGAAAAAGTTCATACTAAAAGTGTAAAGAAGACGGAAAAGCGAGTGACTTAATGTAAAGTTTTGTAATGATATTATGTTGTAAAATAAAAAATGTATTGGTGAGAAATCTTCTTTTTTGTCTCAAGCCCACCACATTCCAAACCACCCTCATATGTGCCTCGTCACTTTCAGGCCACTGATTTACAGTTTGAGGTTACCCATTCTTAATTGCGCTGTCGCCTCGGGGTCGCCATGGGTGGTTTACAAGGGCGATTTGTTCTCTAAGCAGCGACAATAGTGAATGAGGAGTTCGGTCTTGGCTCCGCGAGGCAATTAGCACGGTGGACAGTCGCCAAGTCCGGCCACGACTAGTCGCTCGCGGCAAGTCGCCCGTTGAGATCACTATGCTGTTCCATTAGGACACACAATTAGCTGCACTTCACGCTCCGTGCTAACGAGTCCGCCTGCCACATACCTCTTGCAGAAAGGCTCCATCAGCTATTGTCATATCACAAACTTGTCCCAGGAACATAAACGGCTCCAATTTAAGCATGTGTTCAGGCGTAAGACCATCTGTAAACTTCAAAACACGTACCACAGAATGGAAAATGAACAAAATTTAAGAAGAGTAAAACAAAATACATTTGAAAAAACTGATCTGCTGCTATTTTAAGTAGTATGTTACTTACAATATATTACAACTTAAGGACAAGTAGGATGTGACATCCACAATCTGGATGTCTTCATATTCTATACCTGATCTTCTTGCAAAGAAATACAGCCAGATGGAGGCCTGGGATGCCTTCACGAAATGGCTGCCTGCACGCCATTAGACAATATTCATTAACTGCAGGTGAGCCACCTTTTCCATGGGATTTCATTACCATGTTTTGTTTATGTTTTAAGTTCCAATCTTCATCCTTGTTCCCTTTCAAATTGTCTTCACTTTATTCTTTGTAGGGATTCTAAAATGTTCCAAACATAGACAATACTTTTGTTTTGAAATTTTGTTGATATTCCTTGTGAGCCATGTTGTAAATAAAAAACAAATATAATAAGAAATTAGGAAGTGATGATATAAATACCACACATCATTTCTGGAAACCTTGTTCCTTCATTCAGGGGCTAAGAAAACTAAAAACACAAGAGCCTAGAGTGAATCATTCACACAGTACTGTTGACAAATTCAAAACAGAAGAATATTTTTCATTTAAAAAAACAAATATAATATATACACATTTACTTCCCAAAGGGGTTTTCTTACATTTAGTAATGGTAGATTATTTCTACAACCTATACTGAAATTATGTTTGCAAATAATTCTGTATAAAAGAAACAGAATACCAACCTATTAACAAAGCTGCATTGCTACCAGTTATTGTTTAACTATAAAATATTGGAGCTATGTGCCACTAATATTATAGAAAGAACCAATGGATGAAGCATTAAAATATTAGATCTTCAAAGTGCAGGTCACTTGTAATCATATTTAAGTATGTCACCAATTCTAAAATTTATTTTGGCTGTCTTTCTATGGTCCAATTAAATAATTCAACAATAATTAAAGGTAAGGAAAATTCTTAGCCATCTTTTTTAAAACTGGTAAAACCTCAAATGTTACCTACATTTTCAGAATATAAAAATTTATCTCTAAATATCTAAAGATTTCAAGCAAAGCTGATGTATTTGCAATTATAACTCATAATAATAATTTATAATTTAAACAAGTGTTAGGAACTAAAATACTCAAATATTTTGATAAAATGTTCTAAAAGTTACAATGTAACTGACATGATCAATTTATCAAATAAAGTATTCTTTTAAGCACCTGTTTTGATGTATAATTTCATTAGTTTTCTGTTCCTAGATACGGTGAAAATAGAAAATAACTATAATTTAATTTCTTCAGACTTTTTATTTATTTTTGCTTATTTCAATATTTACAATTGTATTTACAGAAACATTCTTTTTATCCTTCATTACTAAGTGTGGCAAATTTCATAGTTGTTCAGTTCAACAATACAAAATGAATTTGCACACTAGTTTTGTCTGCATTTCAACAAAATATTATATTATTATATAAATGTAAATACAGCTGTTAAGTGTTTCTTTAGTAAGTTTACACAGATGATCCTATTAATTTAATTTATAATTACCACACACACCTCAACACCTCTTACACAGCACTTCTTTTATATATGTAGTTGATAATTCAATTTATTTTTGTACAGTTACAAGACAGTTTCCTTCAGTGTGAAAACATAAGGTACATTACTTTCTTCAAATTTTAATAATTTGACATATGTATAGATCTTATTTTATTTAAAAGTATTACATTTGTAATTAATTTTTTACTTTCTTCCATATTGCACCTTCAGTTCCTTATGGCGACACCGCACTTTACTTTCAGGAAAGCCACAACCTATCTCTCTTTCCTTTCCATACCAATATTGCAATTATTTTTGACAATGTCACATCCTTACTAATATCATATATATATATATATATATATATATATATATATATATATATATATATATATTGTTTATAGGCTACTAGCCGCAGTCCGTAGCCAGCTGGTGCACAGAATGGTGTAACACTCCTTCCTGAAGGACGTTGAGAGCCTCCGAAAATTTGAACAACCACCTTCAGTTCCTTACAGCGAAACCGCACTTCACTTTCAAGTAAGCCACAACCTGTCTCTTTCCTTTCGATACCAATATTGCAATTATATATATATATATATATATATATATATATAATATTAGTATGGATATGACATTGCCAAAAATAATAGTGATATTGGTATGGAAAGGAAAGCTTGTGGCTCACCTGAAAGTGAAGTAGTGTAGGCATAGGGAACCGAAGGTTGTTCTTCAAATTTTCAAAGGCTCTCAGACTCCTTCAGTACTCCTTCCGGAAGGAGGCAATTATATATATACCTTGCAGTTTCACAGCTGGTCACAGCAGTCAAGAGGTCATTGCTTCTGGCAGACTATTGGACAAATATTAGTCAGTTATACTCTATACATAAGCAAAATGTTTGAATTGAGTAAATTTTACATTTTATGCATGAAAGAAAATTGCCTCATAAACAGGGATATACACAAAAATATATGGGATTAATGAGAATGGAAGCCCTAAGCATGTGTTGAACCATTCATAATTTTGATTGCAGAAGATCCTCAATATTGTCAATATTGATTGAGCATTCTCTTAGTGCTCCAAATAAGACTGTTTTTCATTCGAATCAGGTGTTGATAAACATTCATAATTATCTGAAAATTTCTTGTTCATAACTTCTGCCAATTTAACTTACCAAATTATATTAGATACATATTTTTACTATGGTTAAACATCATATAAAGACATTTATAAATGTAGTAAATATTTTTTATATATATTATATTTCATAATTACTTTCATGATATTTCCAGAATGGAATATAACAAAATTATCTGAAAAAGTGTTGGTAATTAACTTTAAAGTCCAGATTTTTTGTGCACTATTCAAATTGCTGTTTAAAATCTTAATTACTTTGGTGTCCTACATCAATTTTCTTCATTAATATTAAAATAATTTCTATTTATCAGTTGGTCTCAATTAGGGAAAAAGGAATTTAACAATTCAGTATTTTATTTCCAATTGGAATTTCAGATAGTATTGGCATGTGGCCTTTGAAATCTTCTTTACAAAATATAAATTCAAGTAAGGATGTGACATTGTCAAATTATGATAATTTGTATGAAAATGAACAAGACAGTTATCTGAAAATGAAGTTTGGCGTTAACACACACACACTTCACAGGCAGCTAACGTATTGAATGTAAATCTTTGATTGGCTAAGAACCTCTGAAAATTTGAAGAACCTCCAATCCCAAGTCGTAATGCCAAACTTCAATTTCTTTAAGAGGTATACATGGTTTAATTATATTTTCACTACCTGTGTGGAAATTAAAACAATTTTGTTTTGTTTGACAAACTATGAAGGTAGAACGTTTTATTTATTCATAAATTAAACTCACTGATATGAATTTTTTATCTATGAATGAAGCATACTTTCATAATCAGGTTTAGAAAAATGAGTAAACTATCAATTTTGTATAAATTTATTAACAAAAGTACATAACCATTTTTAATTATATAAAAATACAGATTTTAATTCTTTTTTTGGCATATTGATCCAAATTAATAAATTCCTGCTCAAAACAAAAAAGTGTTCCAGTTATATGCACTTATGAAATACAAATTCTTGAAACTAATACATTCACAATTATGAAAAATTACTATTATTCAAGATCAGGTACCATGTTAATTTAATAATTTCTTTATTTTCTAACCCTAATGTTCACATTTATAATTCTGACAGTTTTCCATTCAACATATTCAGTATTCTCAAATTTTGCAGCACAAACTATGCTAAAGTCAACCTTACACTCTTGACATTGGCTTAAATAAAAAACTTGTTGCATCTTGTCTAACTTAAAGTTGACAATTTGTACAAGTGGAATAATCAAGTTGTGCAAGTTATCACTTAAATGCATACTTAACATATACATAAAACTATATACAAAGTCACAAACCATACATTTCAAACGTTTAAATTCCTTTCATATTATCCAATGAAAATGGAAATGAATGATTTGCAAAAAAATGATGATGGTTAAATAAATAGTTCATGATGCCTATAAAAACAAATCAGATGTGTAACATTTTATATGAATTTTCTTACTCCGCCCTAAAAGAACAATTTATTAATTATAAGTGGCATTCTTTATCTTCATCTTCAATCAATCATCAAAAATAGAGCACACGAGAATATCATTCCCAGGAGCTGAAAAAATAAAAAAATTGAATACCATAAAAATTAAAAATCTTCCAAATATATTAAATATATATGTACTACGTAGACAAAGAAAATAATTAATGTATGTTTTGCTTCATATGTCATGTATGTCAAATATGGTGGACTCATTAAAATATGATCATCTTCAGATGCATCTGCAACTATCTTAAATGTTTTATAGCAAGAGAATAGTTTCAATTTGTAGAGACAATTCTATGTCAGTATAATGAACCACAAATACTTTATAGCTCATGAAATAAAAATTAAACAAATGACAATAATATGGTTATGAACTACACCTCTAAAATTATAATTTTTTTCAAGTCTACTGTATGCAAATTTAATATGGTATACATATAAAACAAAGTAAACTAAGGGAAAATGTTATTAAAGGTTTAAAAATATCAAAGAACAAAATGGACATACCATGGACAATATTGTATTGCAGGTTTTAATAAATAGAAATGCTAAATTAACACGTGAAGTTTTTATGGCAACAGACTAGACAGTTTGCAGAAACAATATAAACAGGTTGCTATTGAAAATTAGAACTATTACATTCAAATTAAATTAGTTTACAACAATCTGCTTCAGAAAGTAAGACAAGTTGGCTCACCATTATACATGCTACTCCAATACCAGCACCTCCCAAAATTGCTGCATGCTTCTGCACAAAATTCTCAACTATTTCATAGCAGCCATTCTCAAAGTATCGAGAACATTGACTCTGAAAATTAGCAATTCAACACGTTTTAATTAGACAACATATAAATTTATGGACACATTTCATTCTTATTTAAATATACCATTTTTAATACTTCAATATTTACATTTACAGCTTCGAAGTGCTGAATTTTATTTTTCACCTTCCTAATGAGATGTTTGAACACTATTTATATTTCACTTTTTAACAAATATATTTAACTTTGTCCAGATCATGGTTTTAAAATTAGCATGTTAATTTGGGAGAAATTTTTACATTTTTAATTTCATCCTTACACATAAATTATAATCAATCTCTCATACAAAAATAACTTTATTGTTCTAAATTACTTTTCTTACATTATACAGTCAATCTTTGAAACTGAAAAAAAAATTTTATTGCTACATTAAATTGTGCATTTATTAGAGATAAAATGACAACATTAGTTCTAAACAACACAAATTCTAATTGATTTAAAGCTTAGGCTAGATTAAAGAATGTTTCAAGAATATAATTATCAGAAAGCTGACTAGCTTTATAATAAGCTATAAAATAAAATAAAAATGAATGTCTTACATAACCAGGTTGAATACAACAGCTATCGGGTATTTTCGGAGTCCAGTTTTCATATCCATCAACTCCACAGCAATGCAACTGTAATTTTTTATTAATTATTAAATGATTTTTTATTAATGATGGTACAATAAGTTTACTTAGAGGGGCATTACACAATTTGGAGAAAACATTCAACTCTTGCTTTGCTTAATAGGCTAATTATGAAGGTATGTACCAACAGATTTTCTATGCTACATATGTAGTACAATTTTTAGTAACCTCAACGAAAAATTTATATATTTATCAATTCATGAACTTATGGAATGAAACATTGTATTGATATAATTAATAGACCTATAAATATAATATTAAAAGTAAAACATTAAGAGAGAAACTGGCTGTTTTAAAATACAATGATTGTGCCACCATTTTAGCAGAGAACTTACATTGGTTTGTGTGCTATCCCAGGCTTCTCTGACAGCTTGATTTTCCCAGTATCTGTTCAATGATATGTGCATTTCTTTGTTCATTGTTGTAGCAACCTTTCCTCTAAACACATATCCTAAAATTCCTCCAACCAGCATAGTAACAAATATAAGGAAAACAATGATGAAGTACTGAAATAAAAAGAAATTTATTATTTTCAACTGGTTGCCCAGCAATAGGGAAGTATTTGTCATTAAACAAAATAATTACACAAAATATAAATCATCAACAAATTCAGATATTCTTGTGTAATAGTTTTTTTAAGAGAATTTGTCATGAACAAGGATTGAACCAATTATTTTACAGTACAAAAATGCTCTACCAAAATTGGAGGTTTTTAATTTTGGTGAAGATAATTAGTGTGAATTTTTAATAGATGTGTACCTCAATTTAATTACATTTGTCAAGCAAATAGAAATATGAACAGTTTTTATTGGGCAAGGGAGAATAACAGAGGGAAATATTTTAAAGGTAACCACTTATTTCTTAGATTGAAGCAGGTACTTTTTTTTTATAGCAATTTCTTAGAACCACTTCAGAAACAATCTGTACATTTGCAAAAATTTAGGGAAAAGATGCTATAAAAATATAGAATATGAAAGAATCATAATGGCTAACATATGTTTTTTTTAAAAAAAAAAATTACTTTCAGTAAGTTTTTCCTAACAAAAATCACTTTCTGAAAGTTAAGCTTTATAATGTATGCAGTATGTATAGGCAAGTTAGTTAACTCGAGAAGAGCATGAATCTGGTTTAAAGAGAAGTCATTAGTTCCAAAATTTCTACACGTAAATTAATACTGCTTACCATTAATAACATACAACGAACTTCTTTAACAGCACCAAGACATCCGAGGAATGAGATAACCGCAACAATAGCTCCTGTTGCAATCAAAATGTAAATTGCTCCCATAAACAGGTTTGTTCCCAACAATTCATTTACATAAGACTTGTAAACTAAGGTCCATATTCCAATTCCCAAGACTACTATCCCACCAACCTGAAAAAATAAATCATGAATTTAGAACTTATTATTTTTAAACACTTAACAAAAAATAAAATTTTATTCATGGTAGTAAAAAAATATATTGAAGTATATAACTAATATTACTAACTGTATGAAATTCCATAGCTTAAAGCAGTTCAATTTTAATACTTAAATCCATAGATTAAAACTATTCAAATTAATTATATTAATTTCAGAGCATTGACCAGTGTAACTCACAAAAATTTCCTTCAATTAATTTTATATAAAGCTGCATTTTAAACCATCTGTATAGGAATTGGGGTACATTAGATTAAAATATAGCATTTTTTCAGTAAATTCATAAGAATGCACCACAGAGAACTAACATTTACCAACCATATTTTTTTAAAGATTTTTAAAGATTCCATCTTTATTTTTTTGCACTTTGAGACTACAATTTCCATTCCAGGGTGCAAGTATGAGTCCCACAAATTTGTGACATCATCACAGGATGCCCTATACACTCAACCTTGAACAATGTTTGCCCCCACATTTTTTTCATTTATATAAAACATTCTAATAATTGCTCCAGTTTTCCTATTGGTTAAATTTTTCCATTTTCCAAAAAAATACTTTTTCAATTGGACTAAAGATTTAAAACTACTTGGACAAAAAAATAGCCAAATAACAGACTAAATGAAGTGACAAGTGTATCATGCCAATTTAACATTGTTGTAATTATTGCTTTTGTCGGCACATTCTTGCCGCGCAGTCTATTGTTGGGTATTTTCAAGTGATCATACAGTGTGGCATATACACAATGTTCCTGCAATACTTGTCAGGCGATTAAAAAATGCAAAAGGCGTGAGAACAACTGTACAAACCAGGTGACAAACTGAACAAATGAGCTTTCGAGTTCGTCACCTGGTTTTTGCAGTTCTGTCGTTATTACATTTCTTGCATTTTATGAATCACCACATGAAAGCAACAATGATTGCAGAAATGTGTGGTATTTATATTATTACTTTATTTAGTTTTTACTATTATCTAATTAATTCACTTTTAAAATTGTCTTCTACATCTTTGACAAGGGAATTAAAAATAATACGAACAAAAAAAATTAAAATTAGGCAAAAAAGTATTTTATCCATGTTTGAACATTCTAAATTTATTTTGACCAATATTGATAATGGTTAATTTTCATTGTAATTATCTAAATCTTGAATTATAGACTTATACCCCAAGTTAGCATAACTAATTTTATGAATACCACTTTAAAGTATTTTAATATTCCAACAATATTTAGTAGAACTAAATAATAATACTCACAAATATAACAAAGTTAGCAATAAACATGCTGTATTTCATACACTGGCCACAGCCATCCATTTCTTTACCAAGTCCCATATTGACTGAACCTGAAATTTAAATATGTATATTATAAATATTGTTAAATTGTATGAAGCAGATTAAAGAATACTTTGCTACTGTTTTCAAAAAAGTGATTCATTAATATACTAAGCAAAATTTTATTCAATGAAATAAACATTCAACAATTCGGTTTGATAAGGAAATTTATAGACCAAGTTCAAGGACCTGGCAGTGTGCAATTAGAATAATGATGTAACAAATTGAACATTTATTTATATACCAAATAAAATCAGTAAATGTTAACCACAGTTTATTAATGTGGCAAATTTAAATAGAAAAACAATAGTTGACGTAAACAAGTGTCATTTCAACAATATCCTGAGAATTTATTTTATTAATTTATTGTTTGTATTGTTGGTTACATAATTGTAAATATAAGCCCAATAATTACAATTGAATTTTAATTCAATTGCTACATAGTTATTGAAATATAAACTTATTAGCATAGTTATGAATGCAATTTGATTAAAAATACTCCCACTCATTACGAAGCTTAAATCACATCCAAATTTCAAATTTCTTCATTTTTGAAACCTTAGTAGAGGGAATCTTTCATAGTTCCACATGGACATTGTTTAATTTGTTCAAAGATTTGCCTCAGAATGTGTGTGTTCAAGAACTCATGTTTAGTAATTTCAGGGAGCTATTGATTTAAAAAAAAATGACCATTTTTTGTCAAGTAGTGGAGTTAGCTATATTTTTTTTATTCCATCATCAATCAAGACGTTTATTGACGTTTCAGAGCTTATATTACACATTTTGCAGTGAAAAGGCTTCTTGTAGTGTCTGAGACGCCACAACAGTGTTTACATGCAACTGGCACCTGATTATATTTAAGCTGCTTTAGATATTCGTAGAAACAACTTATTTTATGCAGTTGCCGACCTTTATCGATTGTTGCAGTATTGCTGGTACTCGTGTGTTAAGACAGTTACGTAACAGGAAATTGTGTTATATCTCCTCAACTTTAATTATTTCAGTTTGCGTAATTTGTTAGAAAGTTATTTAGGTCTAATATTATACTTCTGAAAAGCTATAGCTTAATTATAAAATTTAACTATCGTCGCTTGAAATTCTGTCAATTTCATGGTCATGAGAATCTTAAAAACCAAAGGAAGTCAGTTGCGAATGAAACAGTTGTTGCCACACTAAGTCTGTTCAGTTTAGGCTGATTCGCAGAATTACGTTTACAGTCACAAAACGCTTCTTCAGCAGACCCGCGTGCCTCTGGATGGCGAAATACTGGATCACTAACTAGGGCAGAAAGAGAGAGAGCTCAGGTTCAAAGGTCTAGGCCTCCTACTGGACTCAGGTGGTTGCAAAACGGACTTCATATTTAAGAATACCTAAACAAAAATCTCACTGAATGAAAAACCCCCAAATTAAAATGTTTACACTTGTTGAATTGTTCCTCCTTATCTGTACTCTGTAGAACGAGAAAACTTGTTAGCATAAACGCAGGTTTCCAGAACTACACGTCAAGCCTTTCTTCTGGAAACTGCCGCGAGTTATTTACGTCATTTCCTTACGGAGAAACATCGTGCGTATAAAAATGTAAATAATCGTGCGATTTCCGTTCTCTGTTACGGCGTGAACGATTTGAATGTGGTCAACGAAGAGTCTGGCCGCAGTCTGGACAGAACGGTTACAAGTCCTCAGAATGCCATTATATTGAATTAGGGTTATCCAATTTGCTACGAGCGAATTTACAGTCCAGAAAAGCTTTACTTCGGTCGGAAAAGAAGCTTAAAATGCGTTGCCTTCAGAAAGCCGATTTGTTGTCCGCATGAAGGGAATCTTCTTTTTCCCCGTATTCTTCACTAACGCTCTTAATCGACTGCTTTCTTCATCTAAAAAAAAACATCGAATGTACTTGCCGTCTTAATTTAGTTAGTATCTTTCCATTCATATTCGTCACAGATCTCAAAGAGAATAGACCAGACAACTTCGTTGGCCCAAATAGATCAGATCACGTTAGAAATATCAAAGTCTTGAAGAAAATAGGGACCTATTTTGAATGCGAAGGACGGAACAAATAAAGGCGGTTAGTGAAAGTCTCATTGGAAGAAATAAACTACCAATTTGTCAGAACGAAAAAAAAAACATGTTAAATATCACGATGAATTGATGGAAGGAAGTCACTTCGACGTTTACGCTTTCCGAAAAATTAATTTTACAATAGAATTTGACAGATAAATTTAAAATTAACGAATCGCTTAAGAACAGTTTACTTTTTGAATAAAACTTAATTCATTTTAAAAAAACGCGAACTGGCGACACTACCCACTATTTTTTTCAAAACTTTGTCCTTCAGAGTTATGTAAAACTCCATTATTGACGACCGTTACAAAACCTTTATTTATCTAGGAATGCAAGGAGAATGGTTTTCCCTTAGGCACCCACCGAATCTGCATAGCAACTTATGACTGAAAGTATTCTACAGGTTTGTTGCCTCACGTGCTCCTTTTATGCTTCGTGATACGATCAATTCACGACCTAAATATTCACACGAATGTTAATACAGTAAATTGAGAATTGATGACCATCCTATAAGTAATATCCATTTTATTTTGTGGTGACATTAACAAAACACATACTTGAGACACGTCTCGTGCCACAGAATCGAAACAAAAATGTTTTAATAAATTATAAGACTTCTTTGTAAGGGAAATCTGAATGTAGTTAGACTCATACGGGAATATAAAATCTTTTGATTTACCACAGCAAGCAAAACTGGCTGCTAATTCGGAAACCACACACACACGCATTCATGACAAGGGGTGGATTGTCCGTGTAACGCATTCCAGCAGGCTAACTCAAGGTTTCTCAAGTCGACCTTCGAAACCAGTTTTGCATCAGGTGGTAACCAGTAACTTGAGAAGCAATCCGTTGGCTTATCTCCAGTTTAAAATCCGTGGATACGCCAGGGTTCGAACTCGTTCCTCGAAATAGATTTATCGTCAGAACTTTAAGTTCGGTATTCAGGGCCTGCGAGGAAACAGAATACCTCACTGGAATAGCGGAGTTCCACTTCAAAATCCGGTTCCCTTATTTATTCTCGCGACAATAAATTAGAACTTCATTAAAATAAATTCGTCATTCATCTGTCGGCGACGAGGGATCATTACCACTAAGTCGTAATGTTTCAATCAGATATGAACAACCTTTAGGGAAAATCGATTTCAATTTGACGTAGACGAATGAGAACTTGCTCGTAATCTACAGCCTACAATGAGCCAAGCATTGATCACACAATTAACGGCAGACTCCTGTAAGCACGCGTTAAGTAATTCAATAATAAGTGCGTGGAACCCGGAGGCAGAAGGTCGAGATAAGTAGATCATGTGTTTAAGTAGTTCATCTACTGCAAGGAGCTTGATTCCCTTGACACGCTGCTGCTATTCAAGGGCTTCCGTGAATCAGTCACAAACGATTCATGCTCATTGAACTGAAATAATTCTGTCCCTAATTAACCGTAAAAGTTCCAGGATAACCGTTACGTTCTACAAATGATCGTGTTAGGAAGCACACAATTTTCTGCGCCATTAATTTTTACGTTTCAGACAAAATTATTTGTAACGGGTCCTATGAGAAGAAAAGGAAATCGCAATTAACACCCACCAGTAAATCATTTATCCGGAACTTTAAAATGCGGAAGAATGGAATAGACACGTAAATCACACTTTAAAAAAACCTTTGACATTTGTGTTAAGAAAATAAAATTTAAATGATTGTTTCAAGCAATGCTGCAATTTTTCTGACATTGTTACACCTTTAATTTGCGATCCACACCTTCGACAGAACCCCAAAAGACATGAACTGAAATAAATGTACTGAGATATGAAGGCTTTTGAGTTTTGTCAACAGACAAGTGCAGTTGAATTGCTCTAGACTCTTCTTAGCACCTGACGAAAGGAACAAGGATCCCAGAAACGTTGTGTGTTATTTATATTACACCTTTTTGCTTGAATTGGCTATCTTTCTTATTCATTATTTTCAACCACACGCAAATTTTTTATTATGTAGTGTCTTAAATTTTATTAGTGTAAAATATTGTATATATTGTGATTACATGGTATTAATTTATAAATTGGAAAATTGAATGCGAGGAAAATATCCGACAGATTTAAAAATTAAACGTAGTGATATTCACAATTATCAAGCCGAGTAGGATATAGAAATAAAACTAGAAATAAGATCTACATGTTTTTTTAAAAGGCTAATGTTATATAATAGGCTTGGCATAGCAGGACAATTAAGGAATTTAAAGAAAAATTACCGAATTTTTTTGAAGAATAAAAATATGTATAAAGTTGATAACTATTTTTTCAAATAAATAAATAAATACCAATTAGTACAAATAATGGAATTTTCTACTAAACCACTTCATCGAAGTACGAAGAGATTCCAATTAAGATAAATGTAAAAGGATCGTTGCCTACGTTGAACATGCAAAGGTTACTTGCTGTTCAGGAAGGAGCTGTTTTTCTCGAATATTTTAGTAGGATGTAACTAGTCGTAGAGCACTTTGGAACTCGGCAATACAATGATATCCATCTTAAACTGTCAGTCCCCGTTTCGTGCGCCGAGCCTTTTCGGTTCGTTCCACGCGACATTCGCACTTCTTTGAATTGTAGCGCACACGAAAACATATGTCAAATTAACCAAGATCGCACCGCATGCATGTCTGACTCTGTCAATGATTAATTCATGCAAATGGACAGCACTAGGTAGTAATTTGTCTAGTTTATCCAGGTGTTTTACGAGTTGCTGTTCTTTGTATCTATTGAACAGGAATTACTTCAATTAACGAGTCTTAAGAACACCCAAAAAATTCTGATCGGACCTAATACGCTATTTTAGATATCCGTATAGTTCTAGGCATCTTTCTTCTGTTATTATTCATGTTTCCGCTCAAGAAAGATTTTATTTATAATTTTAGTATCACAAAATATTTTGAATTTGTTTGGTTTTAACCTAAATTTGCTTGAACGCAAAGTACCCTTTAGCCTCCTGAAGAATCCTCGTAATGTAAACAAAGTGTTACTGGCTGTTACATTTTGACACAGCAGACATTTATTTAGAATAAGAAAAGGAATGCTGCGTCCCCACAGCAAACTCCTCTCCCGCTATTGGAAGGGCGTGGGACAAGTACCCAATGCCCGACCTACCTGATGCAGGTTTTTCTAGGGTTTGTCCTGCATTTCTTTAGGCGAATGCCGGGTAGGATCCTTAAAATATAGCCCGGGGGCCCTAGTTAAACCTTGACTACCTTCCTCTACCCTTCCGCATCCCCCCTTTCAAATCCCTTTCCTATGCTATACGAGGGGAGTTGCCACTATGTGGATTACCCTATACATAGCCTGTCTGCACCAAAAAAAAATACTCAACACGAGATAATTTACTATCAGTTATATTAACCTGACTTCAAAATAATTGTACAAATATGTATAGATTCAAATTAGTCAGAAATAATTAATAACAAAAAAAACACGTAACATTAACAAATCTAAAACTTTCATCAGGTGTAAAATATAGAAAACTTAATAATCCAAATAAATTAAATTTAAACATATGTTCACTAATAATTTAAGTATAAAAATTATAAAATAGTAACATTTTTATACTAAAAACATTCGAGTCAACACTTTAATAATTTTTCTTTGGATTTTGAGATTTACATTATTTTACACCTGATGAAATTCTATATTGAGGATGAGTTAATTTTTACGTTTTTCTGTTAATAGATAAATACAGACTAAATTGGCAGTTTCATACATTTATAACTAATGTAATTTATATTTAAGGAAACTTTTTTCCTTGACGTGAAACTATTGGGGAAATGCGTCTAAAATCGACAAGGCTTGTTTTCTCAAATATTGACGTTCGTTAATTATAATCCTGAAATTTTAATTTTACTATAATAAAATTAGTCATGTCAGAAAAAATTAATAAAGACAGGAGGTACGCAACGTTTCGTCCTTAATTTAGGACTTTATCACGTGTACATTGGATTTAGACTATTATAAGTAACTTTAATACATTGTCAGATTCTTTTATTAGTAATACAAGACAAAAATTTATCATATATACAGTGAATTTCAAAGGCACGTTCTATCTGAAAATGAATTTCCTTTTACATAACGATATGAATGGATACAAAACGTGGCTCGTTAAGTAAACGTTGCAAAACTAGTGAATTTTGGGAAATAACAACACGAAAACAATTTTTGAAAAATGAACGCTTGAATACTTAATACTTAATACTTTTGCGCACGATAAATAATATTAAACAAATGGAAAATCATTTACGTGCAAATAACATTTGAATGACAACCTCTATGGCTGAAGTCACAGGTATACAAAAACCAAGCATATAAGATTGGAATACAGGGAAAAAGGACATAAGGAATAAACTAAGAATCAACTGAGAAAGTCTTTTTCTACAGCCTCGGAAACTACTGGCAAACTGGTAATTAAAATATTATTTATTGAATAAAGAAGAGTAAAATTATATAGAATACAGAATACAACTCGAGAGGGCAACGAACTGACCGGGGAAAATATTAATTTTCATCCAAATCAATACGGGATGAGAATAGAGCGCCTACAATCGAAAGAGACTTCAGATGCAAACTTGTGGACACAGTTGCGTTTACAGAAATTCGTCAGCTATAGCAACGTCAAGGGTCAAAGACATACTAAAAGAAAAAAATAGCTGTAATACGAGTATGGTAATTATCTGGTACTTATTATCGGAGGTGCAGCCGTTATAAAAAGTGATAGTAAGCGACGTTTCTAACGGCAGAAAGAAACTCTTTCCACTTTTTGAAAAAAAAATTGATATTTTATTTTAACATAAAAATATTGAGAAGAATATCGTTAAACAACACGTGCAATCTAAAAGTACTCTATCGAAGCTTATATTAGCACTTGATAATAATAATACGGGCATTTTTAATGAATCAGCTTCTACTACCTAGTAATTAAACAAAATTAACGTGTTGAAAATAATATAGCTAAAACCGACCTTTATACAGACAATTTGAATATTTGAACTTTAAAAATGGCGGTCGTTTCTACGCGGATTAGCGTCTTTTTCTAACGGCGAATAACTAAAGACTGGAAATTAAACAAGAAACTAAAATCAAGGAAAAAAGTAAGAGACAAAGAACTTCAAACAAAACATAACTTTTATGTATAAAGATCGTTAATTGCATTATTACTTAGTAATTAGTTCGGACATTGTGAAACTAGCGGATTTATCCGACAATGTGTATTCCAATGAGGATAAAGCTCTCAATTAAAATTAGTAAATGTGAAATGAATACGCGGTTCGTGGTAAAGTTGTGCATTCGGGAATAAACTATGCTTACTAATTACATAAAGTAGCCAAATTAAGTGACAATTACCACGCGTTTCTGTCATCCTTGTTTGTTTTGTCGGGTGATTCAAAAAACGGAGGTGCCGACAGACCGCACAAACCAGGTGACTTTTTTTTAATCAAATGAAAGCAACAATGGTTGCAGAAAAATTGTACGGTATCTATCACTTAACTTGGACGTTAATTGACTACTTCTTTAAACTCTGCAGTTTTGAACACTAAAAATTCAGACCTGTGGAATGGAACAAAGAGTTGAGAAACCACGTGCTACAGGTTCAAGCACTAAATCTACGAAAGGTATTATAGAACTAAAGCCAAAATTTGATTTACAGACCACATTACCATTCGTTTTAAGGCGTAGACAGTTTCTGGTAAGACCAACATTTGTTAGGTTAATAAAGAAATAAAAATTTACACGAAACGACTCCCTTAAGAACCTTGAAATTTGAGTGAGGTGACTTGTGAAATTACAATACATTTCACAGTTATTTATAAAATACACACTTCAGAGAAGACTAGAGAACGAAGCGTTGCTTGACGTCATCGTACACTATTTTAGACATGCGTCATCAACATACACAAAATGATTTACAGTAAACTAGTAGTATTTTTTATTGAAGTTCGTTTGAGAGCAGCCTTCTTCCTCTGTATTGAGAAACTATATTAATCGTTAAATTTTCCCAGTTTCTGCCCAGAGTTTTACAAAGGTTACCGTTCCACGACTCCATTAAACAGACAATTTATTAACTGAGGAGTGTTAAGAACACACTGATAACCCTAATTACTGGTCATACCTAAGTTATTTTCCATATAAATATAATTTTATTAACTTACAGCTGTTTTATTCTTTGTGTTTCTCACGACAGAACCGTCGCTTTGAATGTGTAATTTTTAGATTGAAATTAATATTGGATTAATTTCGTGCCTGCCTCATTTTTTCTGCGTTAATGCATACAATGCCCCTCCTTCGCATTTAATTCTCATTTTAAAATTATATTTGACATTTTAGAAATTAATTAACATACCAGGCTAAACAGACAAAACATTTAATTTTTTCACATCTTTATAGAATAATTTATTTTAAAATAAATATATATTACTTAGATAATTATGTTTGCATGTTCTGTGTCATAACAGTAAGGCGTTTATATAATTAAATATTTTTATTAAAAAAATCTGCCAATTTTAAATCAGAAAAATTGATTTATTAATTATTAATTTATTAAATATAAATTATAAATTAATCAGAGCATAATACAGAACATTCTATGTTATGGAAGTGAAACTTGGCCCCTGACAGAATAACAAAAGAACAAAATCATAACAGTAGAATTCGATTATCTGAGAAGTCTTCAAATAAACAAGGCAGGATAAAATTAGAAATGAGCTCCTTTGGAAAGAAATAAACGTAACCACGTCTGTCATAAAAAGGATTGAAAATCAAACCGTTAAATGGTATGGTCACGTACAAAGAATGGAAAATGGAAGATGGAAGATGGGCAAAAGAAATATACCAATGGTCACCTCCTGGAAAAAATAAACGGGACAGGCCCAGATTAAAGTGGGAAACCCATGTGAAAACCATAATGGAGGATAGGAATTTGGAAGAGGGAGATTGGAACGCAGACAGAAATGGAAATTGAAGACGGCAAACGTATAAAAGGGGGAAAAGCCGAAGAAGAAATAAAAATTATTAATGAATTAACGTTTCGGGGCTTATTGGGCACTCATCAGGTTCTAGTTTTTTAAAAAAATTGATAGACTGCCGAGCCGGCAAAAATAGTATATATATATATATATATATATATATATATATATATATATATATATATATATAAGATGAATTTTTCGGTCTCGGCAGAGATTGACCTGTATCAATTTTTTTTATTGAACTTGAACCCGTAAAGTCTCCAAATAAGCGACATTACGTTTAATTTTACATTAATAAATTATTTTTCTCACTTAAAACTGGCTGATGTTTGTTTATTACTTATCAATAGTCAGAATATTTATTTATATACATCATTATATATTTCTTGGCTTCGATTATTTTTATGGAATCAAATCTAAATTTTGGACAGCGTACGGTTGATATTAAAACCTTCGCAAATCGACATTAAAAGGAAATATGTAAAGCGCTAAAATCATATTTCTGACCACATGACACAGCTGTGGGGCCTGCGTAACGTTAGACTGCTGTGTGAAACTGATACAAAAAAAAATTTTCAAGGCGTTGGAAATCGTGTCAAGAGCGAAGTGTGGAGGGCGTGTGTTTGTCGAGGTCAACAGTGTCATGATTCACCACGGAATTGAAACCCACGTGCTTCTACGTGACCTAGTAACGTCTATGTCGGTAAAAAGAAGCCCGAGAGCTGAGGCCATGATTGTCATCTACGATGGCAAGAACAGTACCACCAGCTGCATATAACGTTAAAGTCCAGATTACATCATGGCCTCCATTACAGACAGGCTGGTAGCCATTCCCTTCATGTAGAACGCAGGTCCTTTTATCTACATTTACAGACTATTTGAAGAAAAATGGCTCATTTTACAGTTTTGTCCACTAAATCTCAATCCTAATAGTTAATCCAGCTAATCATGATTCTTCGAAAAAGTACCAACCTCGTTATAACTGGATGTCCATCAAAGATTCTATCCTGGAGAAAGAAGCAGTCAGTCGCGATCTCATTTTAATAAATCGGAAATTTATGAAACACGCAAAATTCTATCACTTTATTCTCAATTTCTCATACTATACCAATTACGTTTTAAAAATTATGCCTATTTAAACGGAACATCTGTTTTATTCATTATGCACAGAGTAGATTATCGACGTACGAAATTGAGACTAGATCATGTTGAATTTTAATTAACATTCATTCTCAATCAGCCCCGCGTCATGTTACGTTTTAATGTATCCACAACAATGTATTCAGTATCTAATGTCAATGCCCACTGTTTCATTCGGCAGGAATGTCAAGCAACCAACATAATCCTACGCCGATGATTTAAAACTAATTTTTAAGATTTACACTACAATACACGTAAAGTACTAATAAAGTACCATATGGCAATCTCGTGATATTAAATAAGGAGGAAGTGACTGAAGTCTCTGTGTCGAGTGAAGTCCTATCGTTCCCTTTTCAGAACAAAATATTACTCGTACCTCCCCCCACCCCTTTCCTAACCCAATCCTTAATGTAAATCTACATTTAATCAGACAAAAATAAAGTAAAAAAAATAGTTTTTATAGCTACGCCTTAAAACATCTTCATTAATATACTGTAAAAAATGAAAAAAATTACGTCTGATTGAAAATAATTTAGAAAGATAGCCAATTCAGACAAAAAAAGTGGTAAATAAAAAATTAAGAAAACTTCTCATTCGTGGTTTACATTATTAAACAAACAAGAAGCAAAACTGAAGAACTCATATCCGCAAACATTTAGTTGAGACTATGGAAATATAAAGGAGAGTTCTACAGGGTTCTATTTTACACACTGTTATTCTTTTGACTTGCATGATCATGTTTTGAAATAAAAACTTGAAGAGTTTTATTGTAACTAAATATGTTTTAACTTAATTTAAATGAAGTATAATTTCTGTGCTCCCCCCCCCCCATGTGTGTATAAATCTACAGAATGATAATGTCGAAAGCTTCTGAAGTTTTTAAAAGAAATCGGATACTGCATAAAAATTTAGTTTATTATTATGATTATTATATACTGGTATTCTGTAAATATATTTACTCTTAAGTGTAGTAAAACAAACAGTGCTGTTTCACACAACAAGTTTTGCATTAAACCCTTTACAAAGGTAAACGATTAATGAAAGTACAAAATTTCTTAACTTAACTGGAAAGAATAATTTAATATATTAAGAAGCACAGCTCAGCATTAGATGCAGTAAGAGTTATGTCAAGTTACACTGATATGAAAACTTTAATGGCGCATTTCCATTCCTTAAAGTATTATGAAATTATATTTTTGAATAACTCTACAGATAAAGATACCGTCTTTCTAGCCCAAAATTGTGTATTAGGATATTAATGTGTCAGGTAAATTCTACGACTTCATGCAGAGAATTATTCAAGAAATTTGGTACACACACTCGAGTAAATTCATTGACTCATTAATTGTATTTGTAGTAATAAGAAAGATAGTCAAATACAGAAAAAAAAGGATTATATAAATACCACACAACTTTTCTGGAAGCCTTGTTCCTTTTTTTCAGGTGCTAAGAAAACTAAAAAAACACAAGAGCCTAGAGCGACACAACTGTAAAAGTCAGTTGACAAAACTCAAAAGCGGTATTTGGCATTTGTAATAAATCAAATTTTGTACAAACTCTGATATGCAGATATTTAATACAAGAAATAAAAATAATTTACACTAGAGTTATACGACTTCGGTGGCACGAAAAGGGCGCTGGAATATAACGTAATGTAAATTTTTAAGAATTAAAAAATCGTCAAGTTTCATTCAATTGTTAACTTAAAAAAATTCTACTGAATCGCTAGTACTCTTTAGTTGCTACAAATAATATTTATTAATAAACTTTGAATCCTGGTACTTTGTTGTAAATAGTTAGCATGAACAATAGTCTTTAATTATTGAAATATTTTAGAGTGAAAATAATTAAATTTATTTTATAATTTAAAATTTAATTTTTATTTTAATAATTTGATGAAGGATATTATTTTAATATAAAGATTAAGTTATTAATAAATTAAATCTAGATCAAAAACAATGTAAATGTTACACTCTTCATATCCTGTAACTTTTGTACTCATGATCTGAGGAAAATATATTCTATTCTCAGAGAATTTGGACACCAGTCTCGACCTGCCGGTTCATAATGAATCTTCTACCACCGGTAACGGTTCTACGAAACTGCCAGTCAAATTACATTTCGACAAAGTATAATATAACCTGTTAGTGTTAGTAAAATGTATAGTGATTGTATGTTAAAAGTTTAAAAATAAATTGAACAAAATCCACTGAGGTTACAATTTTTTTTCTAAATTTTTGTCATCCAAACACATTTTCACTGTTCCATTTTCTGAAGAATTGTAATCTAACTGAATGGAATGAGTTCGAAAATACCCTACAGAACCGGGTGTCGAACCAGAGAGCACTGCCAAGTACGCAGCCATTCATTGTTTCACCAAGGCAAGCTGAGCTTTGAATAAGCATTGCTGTTTATTAACTGTGGTATAGGAAACGAAGTAGTTGTATCTATTACAGCGAGGAAATGAGGACAACCATAATGTGGATGAACATGTAATTAGGCAGGAAACGCATTTAGAAATCTTTGGGAATCTAGGAACATTGCAGGGGTAACATTAACTTTAATCTCGGAACAACAATTGATATATATGAAGCCAAGTTGTTTTAATCCAGAATTAAACCCATCGTCCCGCTGGTCTGCTGCCCTACTTACGAGACGAGTACGCGTTGGTTGCCATCTTCATACGAAGTAGTGAAAGTGACATTCTCGCAGTGAAAGTTACGTGGGGCATCTTACGTGAAGCTAATACAATGGAAAGCAATGAGTTGTCTGCCAACAGCAAAAGTTTCTGCCGACTGTCAAATTAGAAACCCGGCAGCCATGAAATCCAACGCTGCGCCGAAACGTGCCGAGAAGGTCGGTCAAAAGCCTTTAGCTTAAACGCCATTTATAAATGATATCGATAAGTTACTAACTCTGAGTTATCTTTTTTTAATTTCAGTGCATTCGAAAAAAATTAATTATTCATATATATTTGTAGAGACTACCAGTGCGTAAGATAAATGTTATACTTAAATTATTTAGTTTATTATTGGTGTCGTAACTGAGCCCGAGCATTGCAAAGAACAGCATTGTATGCCGCAAGAATGCAAAGACTATAATGGATGAAATTCTCTTGGGATTGTCGAATGTTCGCGACGTTTCGATAACGGAATCCAGAGAGAATTTCATCCATTTACACACCGGGAAAGTCTACGGTTGACTATAAAGAGTATAATGGTTGCTACGGATTATTGTCGAAAAGCGTACGCACAGAGAACTTTGGCGGAAATCATTCAGGGTGTGTTTGGAGGGCCTGACGAAAGGAGTTGGTCATGCCGTGTGTATTCTGGGAGCAGTGTGTTGTGGCGAAACTGCCAATAGTGGCCGAATTCAGCAAAGTATAATATAAATATATCAGCTTATGTATTAAAGGATTTTTCCACAGCAAAACCGAATGTGTTGATACGTACGACAGTTAAGTAGAAAGGTGCCAAAAACGGTGTAAAAAAATTTCAATGAATTTCAACGTAGAATCTCGTAAACTTCTTACTTTTGTTACCTTTTATATTTTGTGTATTACATAATTTGACACTAACGTGGGGCTTGTTTCTTTAATATCTTATTGAACACTATTATATATATATTTATATATTGTGGTAATTAAAAAGAAACTTGTAATTACATATTTAACAAAATTTCACGACTTTCATTGTCGGCGGCGTAAATATAAGAATTATGTACAATAATATGGGGCTACAATGCCTGCTTGTTGTGAACATTGTCGCGAGGGCATGGCGGGACGCGCGGAATTTTAGTGTGTGTTGGGAGTCTGTGGAGAGAGGAGAATAAATCTGAGTATGGTTTGGGAGCTCAGATGATAAAGCTGTAAGAGCGCGTTTTTGGGAGTCACTAAGTTACAGAGCTGAATGCATTTGTCAGACCTGGAGTGTGTTAGGAGTCGCCAGTTTCCAGTCTCCAGTTCGCAATGGTTGTCTGATGTTGCGAGGCACACCAGTTACTTAGATGCTCAAGCTAGAGTGCAGTATGTAACGAGAGAACAGCAAAACAATTAGCGTGGTCCAATATAGAACAGGAAGTGTTGGGTGTGGAAATAATAACCACAATTAAATTCAGTGAAACATGGCCCGTCTGTGAAAGTGTTAAATAATAATGGAGCGAGCACGAATCCCCCTTTCGCACAGCAAAATGGTAATGTAAATTAAAGAATTTAGTATCTGTAAACCTTAATGTAAATTATATTTATCGTCAGATTTCATATTTCACAGATTGTTTAAATTAACAATTTATCACTTTGTAAATTTATAAATGTCGTAATATTCTTTATTGGAGGCCCGATAGTTGGCCCTGAAATCAAGCCGTGGCAATTTTTACCAACATGTAACGATTTCAATGGTGATAATTTGTTATAATAAATTAACTTTGTTGTATATTTTAAACTCTGTTTCCATTTAAAATCCAATCATTTTAATTTTTAATTTGCTTATATAATATCTCATTTAATTTTGAATGTTACCTTTGGTGCCTCAACTTGGGATTTAATTTAAATTAGTATTGTATTTACTACATTTGTGGCACCTCAACGTGGGGCAAATTGAATTGAAACTTAATTGTATTTAATCATCAATTGTATTTATTCATTTTGTGTTCCAACCTGAGGCTTATTTAATCATTTAATAGTAATTATTACATGTTTGCGCTCCAGCGTGGGGTTTGTTTTAATTAAGAATTAATGCATTTAAATGTATTTATAACAATATATACTCCTAAATAATCTTAACATCCATAAACAGAACGTAATTCCTGGAGCATCCACCAGTATTCTTCCAACGGTAATCAAATACAAACCATAAAATTTCCTGATCAACGAAGGAAAAAAGCCTAGGCTAATTTTGCGATCGTTCGGTTCTGCATATATGCCGGGTGATTTTCCCACGAAACCGATTCCACGAGCAGGTCATATTTTAAGGCGTAAATGGATATGTGGGCATTAATGTCTCACTCAATATAACATTAGAATATCGTGTAACGATGGCAACGGTGGATAACACAAACAACGGAATTCAACACGTAAAATAATACTTCGCCGTTCAATTATAAACATGCTTTTAAATAATAAGTAAAAATTATAATATATTTACAAATGAGCGTTAAATACCAAAACTATGAAATTCGCCTCTACCACTGATCAGGTTGTTAGGAAGGTTGAGGTTTTTCAGTTTGAGTAGACAAGTTCAGACTAGAGGATGTTCACCTCCTCTTCCACAGTTAACATACTAACGACTCATTTGCTAGTGGCAATGAATAATTAAAGCACGTTATTTCAGTTTACGCACCTTACCAGGTATGAAGATTTCCCTGTAGGTACCGTAGTCATTCAGGTTTGTTAATTAAAAGTTAAAAGATAAATAAATTAGTCCTCGAGAAGATGGAACCCAGTTTATTTAATTTTACGTGCAATAAGAGGAACCTTTGCCGATGACGCGAATTGTTTCAGTAAACATGGACAAAACACTTTGCAAGTTCTCGCTAGTCTTTACTAACAAAACTGACACAAAAACGAGACTGACGCATTAAGCCCGAACCTAGTAAAGTACGTATACTTTCTTACGAAAAATTATCAACAGAGATTGAGGAACTTGTTCATATTTGCGAGTAATTAAAAGGCTGGAAAAACTATCTTCGAACAGCGCTTAATATAATTTCCAGGAAAAGTCAAATCGATCTCACACAAACCTTTTGTCCGGCAGATTGATTTGTTTTGGAGAAACCTAAAGTAAAGTACATTAATCTCTGACACCAGCCGTGAGAAAGTGGGGCCCGATATTTCAAGAAACAAAAAATAACATTTATACTTTCAAAGCCTTTTCCAAGATGAAAATTAGATAAGGGCGAAAACAATTTATATACTTCACCTCTGAAGTTGGATATAATAATAATAAAAAATTTTATACAGGGTATAACAAAATTACTACAAAATGTCGGGAATAGATAACTCGTACTGAGAAGAGAGAATATTAGACCATGGGTTCGGAAATGCAAAATTACAGAGTTATCCGAACTTTTATGAATCCTTGCTATCTGGCCTATGCACTACAACAGGCAGTTCTGAAGGCGTTTCAAACTCAATGAAAAGAGGAGTTGCCTGTATTCAGTCAAAATGTTACTTTGAATATTTCATCTGATGAGAACAGAGCGCTCCCACTAGTCAGTTGAATTTCATGCAAACCGATCGTATGGAAGTTGGGATAGTTCTGTAAATATGCATTTCCGAACCCCTTCTTGTAAAAATCGATCCTTTTACTCTCTCAATATGAAGAATACATTGCTGAAATTTTGCTGTCGAGTTTTGTTGCATCCTGTATGAATAGTATTATTCCAATTATAACCGAAAATTATATGCTGCGGCTGAGTTGACGTCATTTTTACTGGAAAAATTTATAATCCAGTTTCGAGAATGATTTAACGGTTGTAATTTCCTTTCAGCTCATTTGCCGTCCACTATTTACACTAAAAATTTTTTTCCCAAGCATTCATCGGTATATAAATAGTATGAACTTTCGGTTTGATAGTTCAACTAAGACCGTCTGAATTGCAAATTAATAGCTCATTATAATAAAGTTGAATTTATCTCAGTAACATTAACGGTCCGGTAAAAAATTAGATTTTTTCAATAAAAATATTAACGTATTCAATTTTAATTCATATTAACGAAACTTAAAATTAACGAGTATTTGAATCTATATAATAAAAAAGGATGTATATTTGTATGTATGTATGTATGTATGTATGTATTTACATTAATCTTTATACAAATTTTAACGCGTGGACCGATTGCAAGGAAACATGGTCCACATGTTCTTCAAAACACAAGAAACTGTACTGTGGGGGTAAGCAACGCCTAGCATAAATGTGGAAAGAATTATAATTGAAACACGTGATAATTTTGTGTTAAATTACAGCGCACCGAGAGACCATGACGTCACGGGACAAAGACGTTACTATGCGACGAACAAAGAAAATAGTTCATTTTTCCGTAATGAAATCAAACAGAAATAATTTTATCCAGCAATACTCCATCGAATGTTATTAAAAAAACAATACGAAATACTTTACGATCCTTGCGGAAAATGTAAGTGAATTTTCCTGCCATATTAGTCAGTCCAATATTGAGACCATTTGTTTACATTATGAATCTAGCTAACAATTTAATTAATTTAATGTCTGAAGACTGAGGGACAATTATATCCTGAAATACTCTGAGTATTTTTCAGTATTTTATTAGTAAAGAAATTCGGAGGTATGATTGTTGTTATTGATGCAATGAAAGCCATGCATTTTATAGCTGTTCCATTAATGCTCTATCGGTGGAAAGTATGTACGGAACTAGGAACATTTAGATTTAGGTTAAATCAATTGACTAAATATTAATATATAATTAAATACTTTTCCGGGTTTATATAAATAAGTGCCAGGGCAACGCCAGGCACCCAACTAGTACGTAATAAATATACTAAGGTAATTTCATTACACCGTCCATATTGTTCGACGTGTAGTCTAGGATTCGAGTTGATCCTGTATGCAAATGCGCAGCATTACATATCTTGCACAATAATTACAGGTGCAATCCCTCTACCCCTCCCTCAACAACTCATTAACAGCTTTAGAATATTCAGATTTCACATAATGTTCTATGAATTCAGTTGTTACAGTCCAGTTTTATAACAGGTCTAATAGAGAAGTTCTTGGCCTGCAATGTTCTCATTTCATTGAAAGAGTTTAAAAACCCACTTCCGTCAGAGGTTCTCGATAAGCCTAATTATATTCCAAGGGTAAATTACACTTCGTGTAGCTGAGCGGAAGTAGTATTTAATTTAAAATGCGGATTACATATCCTGTGATTGAAAGTTCAACTAGAATGAAAAATATTTCTCAGTAAACCTTTGTGTCCGTTAATTAATGTACGGAAGAGGCCATGTTTAAGTTATTAGTTATTTACACAAAGTTTAATACTCATCACATCTCCAACAAGTCATCACTTGGATATTTGCACCAATTTCTCCACGTTATGGAATACAATTTTACTGAAACGACAAACGGGCAGGGCACTCAAATAGATTTGACAAAAGTTAGAGTTGTAGTGAAAAAAATATAAACATTACGATTATAGAAAGAATGTATGAAGAATTGTTTATATTTAAATGGGATATCTGAATGAGTCTCCAAATATCCGCAAGGAAACTTGCACTGCGAATTAGGAATTTGTAGAAGTAATACAAACTGAAAATGCATAATACTGCTCAATTAAAGACTTCGTAATGGTAATTTTTGGACGAATTAAAATATTTTGTATAAAAAATTAGTTATAATGGCAATGCTTTACCGTCCTAAGTTAATAAATACGCCAAACGAATAACTTGCAGGACTCCATCTTTAGCATACCTATTTTGGGCAATAAGCTTAGTTTTATTTGTTCACGAATTTTTAATATAATAACGATGTATAAAAAAATTAATTGAAAGTATTTTTAAAAATTTTCTTTATTGCTTTATTCAATTTTGAAATTTGTTCTTCCTTCCACATTTTTCTTGTATTTATGTAGAATATCTGCAATGTAAGGAACCTTTTTTTTCTAAGGACGGGAAATTACCTACGTCATTATTTATTCTAGCTTGCTTTTTTAGACTTCGTGTGCCCGTAATAGTCCAAATAGTCTAGTTCCGGCAAATAATCACGCAGTACTTTTGAAAGTGTGCAGCTCCATTGTCAGTCCCCAAATCGACAGAAAAACGACTATTTGGTGACGGCAAGTTAAAGCTTTTACAGCTGTCCACCAGTTACCAGGCTCCCACGGGTTCTATGACAGGAAATTGTCATGGACATGGTCCAGAACTCGACCATGAGCAACACAAATGCCAGAAGTGGCTGGAAATTGCTGGCAAACGTCTAAAACCGTTGCGATACAATACAACAATACCTTCAGCAGAAAATATCGAAAATAGCGGGTGTTAAAGGCTTCAATTGAAGGAAATTGTATCCAGGAAAGCGAGTCCATGAGATATACATTCTAATAAGATAAATATAAACTACAAACGGCTATGAAAATAATTCCGTATTAACGATTTCATCACAACACGCTAATTAACATTTTGAAAACAAAAATGTTTCCAATATATCTGTAAACATGAATGGACTGAATTCCTTTTCATGCCAAAAGTATTCTACTGTGGTATAATCGAGAACTTCCATTGTAATTTTACCGACAAGTTTCTAAATTGATCATAAAAGCAGATGCCTACCATCGTAAAACATCTAGACATTTAAAAAGAAAATTTTTGCTTCGTAGCCAAAGCCAACAAGGAGAATAGACAATTGGCAAAAAAAAGCTCAATTGTGTAGGCCACGTGGGTATAGGGGATGACGTTTGCAAGGTGGGAGAACGTCGTATTGAAAACAAGCTGGAGAAAAAGGCTCACAGGGCTCTTTCTTCACCTGGGGCATGTTGAGATGTGAAAATTGTTTTTGAAAGTATGGTAACTCATCGTAAAACCAAAACAGGTGCAAACGTTTGTCTCGTAGCTTTTTCGGAGAAAGTGGCAGATTTCAAGACGAAGACCGTAGAAGCAGAATACGTCATTTACTTACTACCTGAAGGTACTGGAAAACATTCCTCAAAGATGCCGAGGTTGTGTAAGCAAACCTCACAATATATTTTTTCTTCACATTTCTTATGTCTAATTTAAATTTATTTAATAAAAAATTCAAATTTTTATCTAATTTAATGCAGTTTTACATTACATTACACTCAGCCTCAACAAAAACAAATAATTCATCCATGCATGGGAAAATTGTGTGCTATAATTTATGGCGCATGGAAATACGCGGTAAATGTCTCCAGTTTAGTGCGGAATAAAAAGGCTCAAATTTCTTTTAAAAGAATTTTAATTGATGAATGATACTAAAAATCTCAAGCATACATTTTATGTTTGCATGCAATGGTAGTTTTAGTAGTTTAAAGAAAATTTTACCGGGTTTCTGGAAATTAAAAAGGCCTTTCACGGTTGAATAAAAATTTTCAACGTTAAAACTAGGATTATGATAACTTGTTTTGGGGTTTGAGAAGTATATGAAATTACAGTTTATCATTTGACTGTTCGAAACACGCTAGTGTTGGAGAAATGAAGCGATACTGTCGAAGGTTAGTTTCTATGACAATTTTATTCGGTCCTTCTCCTGGATAACTGATAAAGAAATTTATGGACATAGATCGAAATCCTGGACAATTAATCTCATTTAAGGCAATGTATTCGTTCTGATGCAAGTTGAAAAGCCCTTAAGATTTATTTACGAGATAAACTCAAGTATTTTAGACTGACACAGTTCAATAAAAAGCACTATATATATATATATATATATATATATATATATATATATGTTGTTCGAACTCTAAAATTCTCTAACATCGCAAGAAAGATTAATTCCTACAAATGTAATCAAAGCCGGGTCAAACTTTTTTAACCCCAGGAATAACAAGTTTTATTGACGAAGTCACGTTAGAAGTCGGCTTGGCTAATTTTGTAATGAAAGTGAACGAAGGCATCTGGAAATTGAGCAACAAACCTCCGACTGTTTCGTCCAATTTCGAAACTAATTCAATTTCCTGTAGTTTACAGAATTTTCAGTATTACGTCACGTTACTCGACAGTTAATTTCAATTGCGTACATTTCGCCTGCCCCGAGTTTCTTCCACGATGTATTTATAGTAGACAACACGGATTTTCGTGTAAAAAAATCTATTCCGTTTCCGTAGAGCATGATGCAAGCAGATCACGGAAAGACGTAACTTGAACCGCGGAAACTTCCGACACGTTAGTCACCGTGTTTCTTGGATAATGACGTTATCTTTTGTGTGTTGACGTCTCAAAGGAAAGCCATTTTTAGAGCATCGTGACTGTCACGTTCTCTTCCTACATGGTTCGAGTGAAATAAAGGAAAGATATCCCACTGCAGTAGCACTCCAAAGTTTGGATTACTTTCTAAACATGTCTGATTATACACTCTCGTATCTACACTTTTCCAATCTACGTAAGTGTATGGGTTATAAAGGAGGTCTTTTCGCTTAATTTTCTTATCGTACCACAATAAAACACTGGGAACTATTTAAATTTAATCTTTAGCAAGTCGATATTGTAGAGGCCACCAATGTGTAAAGAAATTATTTTTTATAACATATTTAATATTTAAAATGAAAATTTTACGTATCTTAGAAAATTATGAGTAAGAAAGACAGCCAATTCAGACAAAAAAAAGTGATGATATAAACACGACACAACGTTTCTGGGATCCTTGTATCTTTAGTCAGGTGCGAAGAAGACCCTAGAGCGACAAAACTGCAACGATCAGTTGACAAAACACAAAAGCGACGAAAACGCAACGACAATGGCAGAGCCGAAAGGTTAGCGTAACAATATGGGAGCAACGACAGAGGAAACAGAAGGTTCAGCGTAATAATAAGGGATCATAGCAATTATTGAATTTAATAGAGTCTGTTTGGACATTAATAGCTGTGATGTTTGATTTAATGTGAAGAATCTCTGAAATGAGTCTGGAAGTATTGTACCTGGAGTCAATGTCTAAAATGTTAGCATTTTGCCCATCAAATGTATGTTTAGAATTGATATGTTTGGATGCTACAGATTGTTAATCAATGGGAAGTTTGATATTAGATATATGTTCTTGATACGTGTATTAAGGGAACGTTTTGTTCGCCCTATGTAGCAGGAATTACAATTACAGCAAGAGATTTTGATAACACCACAGTGTTTGCTGAAAGTGTCAAGTGGGTCCTTGTGGTTTTTATTCAAGTATGAAAGGGTATTAGTGGATCTGTAAATGATGGATATTTGATCTTCTTTGAATATTTGGATAAATTTGTGATGAAGAAATTTGTAATAAGGGAGTACGAGAAAAAATTTGGCTTGAGGTGTTTGGGGACAATTGACAGTGGGATATTGGAGGTTGTTCAGTCTGTTGTTTGTGGGTTTAATAATAAAATTTAAAGGGTACTCATTGGAGATTAAAATGTTTCGGACAACATTTAAGTTGCGTTGATGGAACTTGGAGTTAGAAAATAATATAGCTCTGTCTACAAGATTTTGGTTTGGAGGATCAGAAAGGTAATTGAGAACACGTCCAGAGTATGTAGGTTTTCTGAACCAATTAGTGAGTATGGAAGTATTGTGAATGAATACGGCGACATCAAGGAAATTAAGAGAATGGTTAGATGCAAGTTCTTTTGTGAATTGTAAGTTGGGATGATAATTATTGAAAATATTGACTAAGTTTGATTTGAGAGGTATTAACAAAACAAAAAATGTCATACATGTCTGATGTAGCAAAGTACAGGAAGTAGCGAAAGACAAGAATTTTATAAATCTCTTACGACTATTTCAGTAAAAAAAGGACTAAGGGGACTTCCCATGGGAGAACCTTTGATTTGACGATAGTGAACCTGATTAAACTTGAAATAATTGGAATCGAGGATTAGATTTATAATGCATAAAATTTAGTAGTGGGCGAGAATATTAGCCATACAATGTGTTACATAAATAACTCGTTAAAAAATATATATCCCAGGACTATCCTATCAGTAGTACAAACAAATATTTCGTGCCAAAAGGTAAAGATAAAATTAAGAATCATTTACATCGCACAGGTACAAGTGATTGACTTGGATATATTACATGCTCATTATATTTTACCATAAATTATTTTAATCCAGAGGGTACGTTTCGGAACACTGCAATTTTAACAGTCCAAGGTCGTTTACTCTGAAAAGTGTTTTTTTTAAAACAGTTCGATGGAATTATTTTCTATTCGCAATTTGTTACAGGATGAATTATGATAATATGTACAGGCAGCGGAGTGAAGAGCGTTCCTCAAGAGGCGCTGTTGCCAAAGACGTAGCCACCTGGTATCCATACTAACTACAATAGCAACACCTGTCCATAAGGCTGCGAACAAACTTTCGAAACTGTAAAGAAAGTGAAAGATGTCTCCAGATGCTATCTTAATATTCTGTGACCGAGTAATCCGTACGAAATCTACCAGCCTGCCCCCCAAAAAAAACGTACAATGATAATTGTTCCAGTCTGGATAAATAACTTAATCACGATAATTTGATGTATATTTCAACTAATTTTGTTTAAAACAAAATAATACGATTAATTTGATAGTGTTGTTTCAAATTGTCGACCGTCCTCAATAACGCATTACTCAATGTAAGTGACTGTCGTTGACAGGCTATTAGCTACATGAAACTACACCGAAGATAATCTTGAAGTGCTAATAACACGTTAGGCAGCATCAAATGTGTTTACACTAAACCCTCACTCCTTGAGTGACTGTATGACAAACGTTACAACTTGAAAAAGTAGGTATACAAATATGAAATCTTGAAAAAGAAAGATGGCCAATTCAGACAAAAAAGTGATCAAATAAATACCACACAACGTTTCTGGGATCCTTGTACCTTTCCTCAGGTGCGAAGACGAGCCTAGAGCGACACAACTGCACTCTGAAGTCGACAAAACTCAAAAGAACTTTTTTGACTGAATTGACTAGCTTTCTTATTAATATACTGTAAATCAGGAACATTGAGATTTGAATTACAACATTTATTAAAATCAAATAGTTACACACCGAAAAATAAGGTAACTAATGACAATGGAAATTATAATTAGGAATAACTTTAAAAATGTCTGTAGTGAGACAATTTATTCAACCGTATGATCTGTGTATGTCAGCAAAAATTGAACCCAAGTTAATGTATGACAAAATATAAAACTTATGAATGTAGATTTCCAACCAGTAACATTGAGTGAAAATTGCTTAGTCGCTAATAACGTTTTAATATAGTTAAAGCGACATAAAATAAATTTCATAAATCACAAATTGGTTTTGTGCAAACAACATTATTAACACTGACGATAAAATAGTAGCTCAAATGGAATAGAAATTGAACTTTCCAGTTTTGTCAATAGACAAGTGCAGTTGTGTCGCTCCAGGCTCTTCTTCGCACCTGACGAAAGGAACAAGGATCCCAGAAACGTTGTGTCGTATTTATATTATCACTTTTTTGTCTGAATTGGTCGTCTTTCTTATTCATAATATTCAATCAGACGTAATTTTTTTCATTTTAAATATGCTGAACAGAAGTTCAGCCCTTTGAGTATATCACGTTCAAACGTGGTGAGACATCAGAGTTTTAATGATTTTCATCCGCAAATTGCTTTTTAACCCCCATAAAAACAATTGTGCATGTTAATAGAACAAATTTCCGATACGTGGAAAAATTAACGTATTTTATTGGCACTTTGCGCGTTATGAGAACTGTTTGAGGTCAGCTTCAGTCGAAACCACTCCGTTATAAACGATTTAGCAACCATAACTCACAGTTTAAAAATCTATATTGTTATGGAGTTGATCGAATTTATGGTGAAGTGTCATCAGAAAACTTTACACGCCAGTAGTGAATGAAGTTGCAAAATACAGGATGTATCCTGCAGGAAACCAGCACACTTCACACGCGCGTAATACAATTTCACGGAAGAAGTAGAGCATAGATATACTAATATGGTACTAGTTACATTTTAAGATCTAGTTTAAAAATGTTGTTCCATTAAGCAAAATACTTTTAAAAAATTTGCAGGCAATGAAATACAAAGTGATCCAACAACGGGCTTCGAAATTTAGAGTTGAATCAAGGCACCCCCATACAGCCACTTACAGTATTACGATTTTCCATTCTCAGCTTACTTTCGACCTTCCTGGCCACTTCAATCTCAGACAGCAAATCCGATTACAGGCCGTGTAAGTACGAGACGTCCGTCCTACCAAGTTCCAATCTTCAAGGTCTTGTGTGACCTCACACTTGTGCTGACGCTAATTTTACGTTTATAGGGACAAACACGTAAAAGTTAAACAGTATAAAACGTCTTGAGTAGCCTGTTTGAGTAGTGGGCAACGTCCCTGTGAGGGTCAGAGTCCCCGATAAGTGGCCATGAACTTCCTGTCTGAAGGTCCTCAAGTGAACCCTTCCTATCAAGGACGTGGTGAGTCTTCATATCACGAGTCAAATTCGGAAACGGTTTGAACAAACATGAGTAATTGCAACATTACGAAACTGATGAAAGGTTACAGGCAAAAGATCCATTTGTGCTGAATAAAAATCACATCGTATATCGATATTACATCTTCGAATATGTAAGTAGAATTTGGAAATGGCGCTTGAGTTTTTGAATCTTACAATGGGTTAACGTTCCAAAAACCTTCAATTGTATATATGTAACCGTAAAAGCTTACTCAAATTCTTTTCTGTTAATAGTTTTGTATACCTTCCTTGATAACATTAAGATTTTTTTATGTCTTTGATTTATATTTTTGCAATTTAACCCACGAGGAGCCATGTCGGAAGTCACCAGCGAGTCGAACTACGGAAATACTGTCTTTGGACAAAAAGACAACTAAAAACGGATGCTCATACAATTGTCCCTTCGAAAACCTGACGCAATTCCGCTCATTTCGCAAATCGACAGTAATGAGCACTCATTGGCCCACTGTTAGTGGCCGGAGATTTCTGCAGACAAGAATATTTAACAACACTTTATCCACTACAAATATCCACCACAAATTACGTATAAATGCTTCTTTACTTTGCAGAGAAAGAGTTTCCGACTACTCAGAACAGTGGATGTGCACTTGGTGTCGAAGATAAGTTTAGTCACTCAATACAGAAAAAATCAAATTACAACGCACAAAGAATCTAGGACCGCACGTGGTCCATCAGTAGTACAATGGCCGGATCATGTGATTGATCAAAAATAAATTCACAAGCCTTGTAGTCTTTAAAAAAAAGTGAAACCCATGAAGGGTCATTGTGGTTGCTGTTTGAAAAGAGAAATAATACACTTCAGGTACGGCTGCTTCCTGTCACTCAGAAATTAAGCAGCGTCGGTTCCATATTTCGACTCCTAACTCCATACTGGAAGCTTCAAGTCCCTCCCAAAGTACTTGTCAACGGCATTCTATTTCGTGACGACATAGAAAAATTGGAGGGTTTAGAGAACCATGTCGCGACAACACCGCAGTGAATAACTGAAATTTTCGCTAATAGATCTATATAAAGGTAACTACAGATGGAAACAAAATGGATAGAACATAAACGTCATTGAAATCTATTATTAAAATAATGATAGCCTAGCTCATATTTTATGAAGATTTTATCGGGTGTTCCATTGTCTGCAGTAGAAAAATTGGGATAGGGAAGAAATAAGAATTAATCCTACATTTCGACCAGTATAAAAGTGTTCGTCTTCAGGGAAAAAGGTTAAGAATCAAAGCTGGACAAAAGATTCAGAGCAATTACAAAATAAACCTACTACATTCAGCTTATTCCGGAGTCTGCTATAGAGGCCTTCGCAATGGCTGAAAAGAGTGGAAGACCAGATAATTACCTCGCCAAATATTCCATCACTATCGTCAACAAACCTCAGAGCCAGATTAATAAAAGAAATTAAGATAGTGGAAGAAGGAATAGAGGATCGAACAATAAAAACTTTAGTATTTTCCACAAACTAAAATTCACCAGAGATAAAAATAAGAGACCACCAAATTTGTTACCGTGATGTTCTCGTCAAACTCAACATGTGCATGGAAAACTGACTCATTCTGAAATACTTCTCGAACTATCCATACAACAAAAACTTAAGCATAGTCATCTGTTTGACAAAGCTAATTAAACGACAGACTTTAAAACAAATTATTTCCCTCATAATGTAATACAGTAGGCCAAGCATGTAGGAAAGACACCATTCTGCATCCACACGTATCGATAATACTTTCCAAAATTATCCGATATATACGAGGAATAACTACAAAATTAAACGTAACAGTTCTCATCTTGCCGAGCACAATCAGAGACAAAATTTCCATTACCAGACTTTTCAATCCATTGGCGATCAAAAGACGTCGTTATCAGAATCATCGGGGCACAAGGTAAAAGTGAAGCTCGTAGAAAATAAGTTCAAATTGGAAGAACAAATTCAATTCTTTCAGGAATTCCAGAGAGTTGTTTCGAACCATAAGCACTGAAAAGAAACTTGTAAAAGCGATCCAGCAAATGTCTCTCAACCTTGAGTCTACGTTCCGTACATATGGAAATATCAGATTAGTTCAGACAAAAAAAAAATTAATGTCTCGGCAACTGAACAAAGGCAGTCAACCCCGAACTTTATAAATTTAGCAACAAGTCCCAAAAATCGGTTAAACGCGAAAATAGATTCAGATAGTTTAATTCTTTAAGAAGTGTTCAAACTCCTGTCACGAGCTCAGATTTTTAACTTCCCTTTTCACTGAACGTGAATGTAGATGTAGTGTTCAATCACTTCAGTCTCTTTCTTTTTAAAGACAATGGAACACCTGATAATTTTATTTTATCAACTCAACGCCATCGTCAACTCTAAAACCACATGTTGCACATACTGGAATGGAAATTGATACAAGTATTCAAATACGCTTTCTTTGTGTTGAAAAGTTTGAAGAATTATTAGGTGGACTAAGAGTAACACAAATCATTCTTGATTCAAATATAAAATATTTCCAGAGATTAGAAGATCATGGCGAGAAGTATTAAAAGGAAAGAAATCGTCCTGATAAGATGTGTTCAATATGCAGTTGCCCGGGAGAAAATGATTGCGGTACCAATGCAAACATTGCGGACGTTCAACGGCTCTGGAGAGCTGGAAGATGGCGTGCTACGTTGCCACATCGTCCGCACACCTTGATCTTGCTCGATATGACGTAACCTGTTCTACGGCAGGGCTGCCATAACAAACATTCCTGGAGTAGCAAAGGTTTCTCAATACGAAACAAACTTAAGGTAACCCGGGCGTCCTAAGCTTACAAGTCTCATCCACGTTTCAATACTTATTCGGAAAACCAAATCAATTAACGGTGAATGTAAAATTCTACGAGAACGCAAGGTGGCTTCGCATGGAATTTAAACTGAACGCCTGACCACGAACGCTATCAGGTGAAAAAATGAAAAGCAAAGGTCGTATTTGCAGTTCATTTACTACAATTCACTTGTCAAACACGCCGTTTTGAGCAACACAATTGTAAAAATCCCGCAGTACAGCAAAATTGCCAACAGACAACATATATAAAACGCCCACTTCTGCATCTGTTGCATAACATCAAAGACCGCTGCAAGAATACTACTGACTCAGTTCCGTATTTATAGCACTCTGAATAAAGTATCCCATCCTTCTCTACAAGTGGATACGATCAATGGCACACATGCAATTTTAAAATATCGTTATTAAAAAATTTTGATATAATTCAAATAATATTTGTATAACAATAAACAGGCAAAATTAAATTTTACATTTGGACCGTAGAAGACGATTATGGCGTATAGCAGAAAGATCTTGACAACTCAATTAAATATACGTTTGAAGATAATATAAGTGTTAATTTCATACCTGGGGTTTGGACTGAATTAATAGAAATGTATACAATTTAAATAGGGCAAACCAGACGAATAAGAGCTTTGGTACACTTCTGCGATTACACACCAACTGTGTCTTTCTAATACTTGAACGCTTTCTGAGATTGTCACAGAAGACGCCAACGAGCGAAATTAGGTCTACTAAGATAAAATAGTTGAGAATATTGAGTGTACAACAGGATATAAATATAAAGTAACGTCATTCTGCAACGCAAGATGAATTTGAAAAGTTCCCGTTATGGAATTAGAGGTAAAAAATAGAAATTTATACGATTATCAAAATTTAAATTAATCTAAATACAACGTACATCCGTGGATAGCGAAATCCAATATAATTGAACTCTAAGAAAATTTTTACAATACAAATCTGTGCGAAAACCATTTAACAATCAAATAAATAAACTGGCGGAAAAACTCAATTTCATAAAACTAAGTTTCGATCCGAAAATCACCAGGCTTGTGAGGGTCAGCATTGGAACCAAAACACGATACTTTATTAATTAAATTATAATTTTTAGTGTGTTCGGCCATTTTACTTATTCAAAAAATAACCTTTCCATTTAAAAACCCTCAGGAAACGGGAAAACTATCAAATTGTTGCGACAGAAAGAGATTGTTCTCCTTAGGAGTCTGGCCATTGTGTGTACAGGCGAATGGCTTTCCCATTGCAATGAAGACGAGCGTATTACCAGACAATTTATTCCCACCAAATTATCCGCACTTGGTCGCAATACGGAAATACCACACTGCAGTGAAAGTTTATTTGGATGGAAATTAACGGATTGGTAGCAATAAATTTTTGGAAATCCCACATTACTAACAGAAAAATAAAATGTTAATATAAAATATTGATAATTTTATAATATTAAACGTCTCTGTCAAACACCGATAACCAACTAAATTTTGGAAAGATTTATCCACAGAAATAAAGTGGGCTTTGTATTAAAACTCCTCGAAGCAGATACAGGTATGATTAATATTTTTTAAAAATTCTTCAAAGAAAAAGTTAAATATTTTGATTCTGAACAAAGTTTTAGTGCTCACTGTGGTGGCAAACCCAATGGCTATGTGGACAGTAATATATTATCAAGCATAATGCAGGATTTTTATGTAAATATTGATAATAAAAAATGGCAGGGTCAATAAAAATGTAGAAAGTTGGAGGAATGGCCCAAAAAATGTCTTTGAAATGCATGTATTCCAAAAGTAACCATGACTCCATAATGAATACAGAAGAAATATGAAATCATTATATGGAAAAGAAGCATAGGGAAAAGGAAAAATATTTGCTGAAACTATGAGCAATGATAAATTTTCCAAAATCTCCTACAAAGTTTCTGCCATATAATAAAGTATTACTACAGTCCCTTCAGGAAGTAGTCAATGTAACAATTAATGTTTGCGAAGATAACTGTAGCCTTCAATGCTTCTTGGAAAAAAGTCAATTCATTTCATGGTGTAGATGTACAAACTACATTAGACAATTGCAAAATAATATACCTAGCAATGCTAAATTTTCTAGTACATTGCAAATTACAAAAAGACCATGAACACGTGAAAAATTATGAATGTTTTAGTAGTGGGATGGAATGTAAAAGATCTGAAATGTTTGCTCTGTAAATGATTTGTGATACAGGGTTAAAAATTTAATGGACTAGATACTGAAGTAAAGTTGTGGCTATGAGCAGAAAAGGTTGGGTTAACGGTTGAGAAGTGCAAGGAAATAGAATAAAGTAATGATAGTGAGTGATTGGAAACTTTAATGAGCACGGATGGTCAACTGATGAAATTTATTAATTGCAACATTAGAAATAATACAGGAGAAAAAATAGTGGTTACCAACATGAAAGTACAAGCAATCTTCTTCGACAAGCCATCAACAGATGGAAATCACCAAAATAGTTTGTCTGAAAGGCACAGTTATGGCACGATTTCCAGAAAGCTACAATGTACAACCATCAACATGGGGTGCCTAGACTAGTAGTTAATTAGATTAATCCAAGTTTAGAGATTAACAGATTAAAATCAACTCTCCAGTGTTTGCATGGCCAGACTGAATTCAAATGAAAGTTTCAACCATTGCAAATGGGAAAGAATCGTATAAATTGTTTTTTTGTAAGAATTGAAACATTAAAGTTTGTGGCTCTTAATGCTGAAGTTTGTTTTGATGATGGTTGTTTAGCAAGAGCTTAAGTAATCAAGGAATTTGGTGCAGAAGTAGGGTTGAAATCTGTAACACAATTTCAGATTATAGATAAAAAAATATACTTGTGTCAGAAAAAAGGTCCAGAGCAATAGTCAAAGAAAGCAAGTTGCTAAGAGGATGAAAGAGGATAAAGATCCTATAATGTAATGAATATGTTCCCATAATTTTGATTTTTCAAAACCAACATTTTCCATTTTCCTGTAGGAAATTTGAAAAAATTCTAACCTGCTCTTCTACTGCACAAAAACTAAACTATATATCCTTAAAATGTATAAAAGGCAATCAAGTCAGAATTAAAAATTTAATAAACAAATCACAAATTCTGCATACAATATACACGAAGTTTTAATTTTCGTATTCGTTCGCGTGCAGCCTAGAAATGTCAATCAATACCTGAAGAGGTCTTAATAATGTAACGACGATACGTCGTGCATATATAAAAAATAATATGAAGAATCTGTAATTTGTTTAAAACTTCTTATTCAGACTTATTTACAAAATATATATTCCACTTCACAAAAATTCCACTATGTATTTGGAATGTTCAATATTTTCCGCCATTTTTTTTGGTATTTTCAATAGAAAAGGTTTTTGTTTTGCTTAATTTATATTTGAAGACAAACTTTTCCCAGAGTTTTATGTGTTATACACTGTAAAGAAAGTATGCTTCAATGTGTATTGTTTTAAGTGCAATTTGCACAATCTGATAGCCAGATTACGAGGACTTTTACGACTTTTGAATCATAAGCCTGCAACAAAACCGTCAAAATATAAATAGCTATGTTTACGCATAAAAACGAATTTTATGTTACTTTTTCAGACAGTTGCTGCCGTAAACCCGTAGAACAACCATTACAAATGCAACGTAACAACGTATCTTTAAAAAGAAACAGAGATATGATAAAACATAGACCGCCAAATTTAAAAATGTTACTATTGCAACATTTGTAGTAAATGAATAAAACCATATGGTGACAAAACAGCAAAAAGAATATTTCATACATTCTAATTAGCATTCCAATAGTGAGTAGCCAAGACTCTTAATATAGCGAAATGTCTGCAACAAATATCTCAGAACTAATAACGAGCGTTCACGTTCAGCTGTCGAGATAACCCGGCACATAACGTCGCGTATGTAGATTTTCGAACGAGAAGTTAAATTAAATAAATAAAATAGCCGAAAATAAACAATTATAATTTAATTAACCAACCCACAAGTTTCGGTTCTAATACGGAACTTCAATAATAAAGTGAAAATGATAATGAAGTGCAGATAAAACAGTGCCAAGGATGTTAAAACTAAATTCAAAGATTATTTTGGTAAGTTGATTTAAACAAATTTTAGAGTTTTATTTACAAATTGGATGAATTAAGAATAATGAATTAAAGAATTGTAAATCATCAGTGTCGGATTTGACATTAGGACCGAAACAATTCGCTTCATTAATTAAATTATAATTTTGAATTATCTCCGGCAATTTTATTTAATACATTTTATCTATACAAACATTCGGTTTTATTACACTAGCATAATATATTTCTGGGTCAATTTTTGTACATTTTAAATGCCCGTTCCGTAGATACCACAATCTGGAAGCTCCTTTGTACTGCATTCTACCTTTCACAATTTTCCAAACAATCAACGCTATCATGCGTCCGCCTTCAACATTCAAACGCAGCTTTATGATTTTAATCAAGATACTTTTTCTTTATTGCAATAATTTATTTTTATTATATCGAGAGTCTGTTCGTGGAGAGGAAAGCAGCTTTTCGTTTCGACAAAATTGCCATACAGATAGTTTACTCAAAAAATTATTCATCTTTAACCAGCGAGGAATAGAACCATCAGACAGGATTTCCGGATTACTCGTTTCAACCAGGGCAGAAAACTGAAGTATTGCTCCATCCCTCCATTCTCAGAACTCTACGATGTATTTCAACCAACTTTCATTCGTCAGACTACTGACGAACAAAAAAATTGATTTTAATTGTAACCGGTTACATGCCTGTGTGAACTAATTCCAAAGGTGACGAACTGAAACTATTTCAACAAAAGCGCGTGAGAGGGGAGCAACTGAATTCCAAAATGCGAATAATTCCTCGATATTTAAAATAGGAGAGCTCAAAACCGGATGCTTCATTGAGACCAATATTGGGATCGCTGTCGTAAACAATCAAATAGAATCGTTGGAGAAAAGTACAGCTGAAAGAAGAGCAGACCAAATCATGAAAACGTAAAAAGGGAGGGAATTTTTTGGATGAATTTTCGAAAATAAAGAAGAGCAATACTGCATTTGCTGTTCTAAATTTATTAAATTGGTTCCAAAATACAAAAACACAAGTTATGTCTGTAGATGGGATCATACATTAAAAAGAAAATGGAAACAAAAAATGATTGTTGACAAATTTTCAATCAGACGTAATTTTTTTCATTTCAATTAATGTATTTAACCCAGTGTTTTGTGTTCATTGTACAAATTTTACCAAGGACAATTGAGTTTTATTGTTAGCGTCAGATTATTCCGAAATACGACAATACAATACCGGTCTATAAGCCCAATTGTTGATTACCAAATACATAAAAAAAAGCGAAACGTTTTAAAATTGTCGAGTATAGGAACTCGAGGATTTTCCTAGCTTTACCTGTATGACGTATCGTTCCTACCTTATCTTCATGTATACCTTCACCCATTCTACCAGACAATGGATACATGAAAAGAAAACAGCAACGCCTAATTTACATAAACCGTCTCCAAAACTACGGGTGGGTGGGTGAGTAGATGTAATCGAGAATTGAACTCCGTTAAATTTTGCCAGACCACCAGCGTGTTTCATAGAAAATATAATTTAACAAAAGGGAGAAATATAGTTACGAACGCAAAACTAAGCGAAAGGGGCAGTACGAAAGCCGAGGGGAAACGACAATGCGGCAACGTTATTCTAGTACACGAAACGGCTTCACGGTCCGCGAAGCAGTGCAAGTGTTCTTACCGAGCTGATATTCCGTGTAGCGAGCAGTAAAGTTGGAAACGAAGCACTCCTCACAAACAACGAGCGCACACTGGCGTTGTGCTGCTCTCCGTCGGTTCGTCCACTTTCTTCGGCGTGACGTCACCTCCGTTGCGTCACACCTGTTGCAGGAACGCAGCCAGCTCGCTCGGAAACACTGAAATCCCTCGGGAACTGTTTCCGATTAATAAACACGTTGAATTTGCATAGAAAGTATCGTTACGTTTCGGTGGTAATTTCCGTCACGTGACGGTTTCAGAGCAGCGACCCGTCGAAATGTGAATTTTTCAATTATACACTTGTGTATCAGCCGACATACGCTTTTGGACTGACCAGTCTTGCCTGGCGTAAATTGTTTCTCCAAGCTGTTATTTTTCGAGTAGTTCGAAGAACTCTACTATAAAATTTGCTTATTACCTCTTTGAATCCAAATTTGGCTTCAACGAGGTCATGAAGAGTTTCTGTTGTATTCCACAGATTAATTTTAGGTCTCCTTTTTATTTATTTTTAACTAGCCTTGGTGCCCGGCGTTGCCCGTGTTCTTATTTATATAAACCTGAAAAGTATTTAATTCTATATTATTGTTTAGTCAAGATGTGATTTCAGCTAAATCTCACTGTTCCTAGTTCCGTACACACTTTCAAACGATAGTGCATTAATTGAACAGCTATGAAATGCATTGAAATTTATTGCATCAATACCAATAAACATATCTCCGAATTTCTTCTTAAATATACTCCTCGAGTATTGCAGGATATAATTGTCCCTCAGTCTTCAGACATCACGAAAGGTTAAATAGATGAAATTGTTAGTTAGATTCACAATGTAAACAAACAGTCGCCATATTGGAGTCTTTAATATTACACGAAAATTAATTTACAATTTCCGCCAGGTTCTTCGAGTATTTCGTATTGTTTTTTATTATAATTCGATGGAGTATTACTGAATAAAATTATACATTTTATTCAATGAAAATATTTCTGCTTTATTTCATTACGAGAAAATGAACTAATTAATTTGTTCGTCGCGTAGCAACGTCGCTCTCTCGCGTGACGTCACGGTCTCTTGGCGCGCAGGAATTTAACACAAAATGATCACATTTTCCAATTATAATTCTTTCCACCTTTATGCTATGGGTTTGTCACCCCCACAGTACCGGTTCTCGATTTTGGCAGAATACGTATACCAATTTTTGTTGCATTCTGTCCACGCGATAAAATTTGTATAAAGAACAACGTAAATACATACATACATACATACAAATATACATCCTTTTTAATATATAGATAATATTAATATTAACCCAAAGTTGGGTCGAAACAGACGTAAGTACCTAATTTAAATTGAATTATAAATTATAATCAGAAAATATTTAATTCAAATTATAAACAACGTTTCGTCCGTGATTGAGGCCTCTTCATGTGTATGGAATGTACAATTATAAAAAAAATTAAGTCGACAAAAATTTCTAACGTGCGAAAATGTGTTTATAATTTGAATATTAAATTTTTTTTCTGATTAAAAGACTGTTAATTTTATTTTTTAAAGATAAATACAAGGACTTCAAAATTAAATTGATTAAGATAAGGATTTCGGCCGCAACGTGCGGGAAATCCGCACGTTATAATTGTTGTCAACTTAAGATTTTTATCATTGTAAATTCTATACACCTGAAGACGTCCCAATCAGGGTCAAAACGTTCTGTAAAAAATTAAACATTTAAATTTTTACTGACTAAAAGTCTGTTAAATTTATTGTTTAATTTAAATAGAAGTCCGATAATTATAATAGTATCTAATTAAATGTGGATTAGTACTTCTGAGTTCTATCCGGTTAAAAAAAAGCTTAAGCTTCGAAGACCTTGTGAAAGATGGCAGAATCCACCATCATTTTCGGTCCATGGCGGATTACCATATATTAGTAATAATAATGTCATATTCCGTAGACCCTGTGTAGAAGCCATATTTTAAAGGTGTGGAATGTAACAGGGTGAACATTTTTTTTTGTATTTTAATTTGATAAGTAAACAATTTCAAATCATCATATTTTGAATTTATATTTGGTGGCAACGGTGAGAATCCTTAGTCGGTGATGTTATCGGCTTTTTCATTGCCTTCATCGGTTTTAAGTAAATGAACCTTTTTGTTTCACCTTTTCTATTTCTCTAGTTTCGTAATTCGTATTGCTTATCTTCGTCTTTGTCTTTGGCCTGTCTGGCCATCTTAACTGTTCCTTTATCTAGGAGTTGGAAAATCCGACAAAATATATATTAATAAACATATTTGCATTATAGTCATATAAAATCATTTTACTACATTGTACATATTTTGTATTATGAATTATACCTGATAACTATTTACAATCATTCGATTTTGAATAATAATATGCTATAATATAAGCTTCGATAGTTGAATAGTTCATTCTGGATATATACATAATATAATATGAGTTAAAAAACTATAGTCAAGACAAGACGACATTATAAATTAATTCTACACCTCAGATTCTTCTGTAAATTATTTTACTGAATGGAAGAAGTTTCCAAGGAAAAATGAAGTTAGCTGTGTTTTAAATAGACTTGGTTATTTTATAACTATTTAATTATTTCTGGCAGTTTTTTAAAGATACGCGGGTAATGCCTCATATTTTTTTCTCTTTTAAATTTCAAGACAATTAAATGCAATGTACACAGCATAAACCCACCACATTAATTATTAAATTTTCAATTTTCAATATAGTCTCCGTCCCTTTCCACAGTTTTAACAAGGACTTGTATTCCACTGCGATAAAGAGCGTGGTCTTGCTTCATAAGCCATCGACGCACGGACGTTTGCCCTTCTGCTTCGTTACAGCGACGAATCCATCGCCGAACAGTGGTGACATCCACTGTTGCATCACCATGCACATTTTTCATTCTTCCATTAATGCGAATGGGCTTTTAACCATCCGCATTTAAGAATTAAATCACACACGCTGTCTAATACGTACGTCAATGTCGGCCATTTTGCAAGAGGGTGCACCTGTTGACTTAGGAAGTTGTTATTGTAGTGGATTGGATGTTTGAGGAATCGCGCCAAATTCATAATTTTCACGCAACTAAATTATTTAAGTAGAAAAAAATATGACCACCCTCGTAGAAATTACTGAATAATGGACACCATCCTGAGCAATGGACAATGATTCACATTTTTGTATAGGTTAATTTTATTTCTTGTATTGAAGTTATGAATCTCAGAATTGTTAATAAATAAGTGCATTTTTTAATCATGAATAATATTAATGAATAAATGTATTGGCACGACAGGGTGAAAATACCCAATTTTTTTCAAGAGGTTCGTGAGAAAACCTGGCATATTGTTCGAAGAACTCGTTTTTGATATGCAAAAACCTGTTTAATTATACAAGAATATAATTGCAAATGACAAAACAGAAGAAAAATATGCAAAGTAAAACAGTTTTCTCGTTTCTACATCACTGAAATTGGACATAATTCTTACTGCATATGGGGCTGAGCCTATTTCCTTAAGAATTAGATTAGTATCATCAGTCTAATTCAATTTATAATTCAATAGGAGACTTAAGACCTTAGTATATGAAGTTTCATTTATATTCTTGTCATTGTCTCTTAGAGTTATTAGTTGTTAAGCTTTCTTTGACTGTGGTGGAAACCGAAGAACTACTTATGTAGCGTGTTCACTGGGAAAACCTTCGATCGTAGATAATGTAATTGCATTAAAATAGGTCTGGTCGAATTTTTATATCGTAATCCGTTAACTCACTTTCAAAGTTTTATATCTTTTCATGAATTAATTGACAAATAAAATTACAGTAGACCGTAAAGAATGCCATTCAGTAAATTTGTGGTGAATAATTTCTAAAAAAAATAGTTAATGCCTATTTAGTAAACCAGACATAATTACCGACTTATAAATTAACAAAAAATAAGTAAAATTAAGGTAACATTGAATATTAACAGGCTTTCTAGGTCACTTTACCATTTGATGTACGTATAAAAACACATGTCACGACACTGTAATTATTTTCCTGATCATATATAATTTCCAACCCGCAATTATCTGTCATGAAAAATCAACATACAACATTTCATTGAGTTCAATCGATTAAAAGTCTAAATTTTTTATCATATTCATGCTTCCACATATCTCTCTTTAGCTTCCTTTCAATTCATTCGAATTCGTATAAAAATGTAATATTTCCTTTCCTGCGGTCTTGTTCAAAGTGATATTACGCAATGATAAATAAATCTTCATTTACCGAGGTCTCTCATTTACATAACATTCTTGTACGTACTTGTGAATAGTTTTGCTATTATACGCGAGTAAAGTACGTAATTGCCTCATTAGTATTTGTAATTAATTATTGGTTGATATAATTGCGATATTTATTTTCGTAAATAAATTTTCTACGTACCATTACAGTTAATTAGCAAAGAACAACGCAGACTTGAAGCAACGATGGATTGTAAAGATTTGAAGACTTTTCGCTCTCTCTAGGATATTAAGTTGGAAATTTGGGGAAATGTTTTAAGAGATGAAACGAGACATCTAAAGGAGTAAATATTATTCTTGGAGATATACGAGAGAATTAGACATCGTATATATATATATATATATATATATATATATATATATATTGTAGTAATTAGTAATTAATTCATTATTATAATTATAAAGTTGGATTGTAGAGGACTTATTATTGGATATAAAGCATACGCCGCAACACATACGCGGCGACACAAAGAAATAATGTATTGTTGGAGTTGAGAAAGCGGTACGCGCTCAAAACCTACGAGACGAAGTTGGTCAGTCGGACGGCAGACACAGATGCAGGCAGACATCAATTCAGCAAATTCATATTATAAAAAGTCTGCGGATCCCAAATTATGAGTAGGGCTATCTAGGAAGTCCAACGGCGAGATATAATAGTTTACATAAAACGCAAGTAAACAGTTTTGACAGAGAGACTTATAAAATCGCAGTTTGGAAGCAGAAGTTTTGCTTCACAAACTGAACTAATTGGGCGCATCGAGAGACTTCAAGGAGACCTACGTCCGGAAACTGGCTGAGGGTGAGATGATCGAGGTTCCAGAATAGCAGAGATCCAGAGCAACTACCGTGTGTTCAAATTCTAATGAGTAGAATCAGTGATATCCCCAAATCGTGTGCACAGAAAACCCAAAAACGAGACCTGAGCGGCCGTAAGTAGAAAACTCTAAAATTGATTGTAAACCACTTTTAAAAAGATATGTCAGATCGTTCTTTAATTATTTCGTTTCTTTAATTATTCACTTCGTTAATTATTTACTTCTTTAATTGTTTAGTTCTTTAATTTAAATTCAATCTTTAGTCTTATTTTCGTCCGCAATTAATTTCGTCGAGGTTCAGACGAATTAATTTACCTAAAAAGCTAAATGTAAATAATTTGTATAAAAATCACCCATTTATCAAACCCAGATAAAGACCCTGAGATCCCACATATTATATTGTAATTAAAATCGTTAATAAATTTGATTAATTGTTTCACTTAATAATCTTTTTATTTTATTTAGACGCCTGTTTATTACAATATATATATATATATATATATATATATATATATATATATATATATATACTGGAAAGATCATTATTTTGTAATTGCCGAAATGCATTTGCGACCGTACTGGTGGAACATCCACGATTTTGACAGCTTACTAGTGGCTGTTGAATTTAGAATTCATGAAAGGCAGAAGATAGAAATTACGTGCACAGCATCTCAACGTGTAAATACATATCGCTGCGGCAACTTATACGAATAAAATAAACAAAAGACTGTTTTATAAGTATTTTTTACAGTGCTAGGTAACAGGCATTTTTCTTAACACTGAGTGGCTTTAATGGAGCCCAAAGGTCTACCGCACTCGAGCAACATTTTAATTAAATTTGATTGTTCATGGGAAAATTCGAAAATGAGCTCGTCTAGCCTACAGAGTTTAAAACCCGCCAGCTATGATTTAACCTGTACAATATGTATCTCAATTTGAAATAAGCATTTGCTAGGTTTCGTGATTTCTATATAGTCACACTTGAAAGATTGGAGTAATATAAATTACAATTTAGAGTATTGTTTACTATGTGTAGAGCATGAATAGTATGTACTGTATTGGACGATTACTGTGGCATGCGGAAACCAAGTCGTTGTCTACTGTACTCTAGCGACAACTCCGTATTTTAAATTAAATAAGACCTTAATTTTATACAAAGCTCGAATGGGCGCCGTGACTGTACATTTGGATAGGTTTAGCGACCTCAGATTAAAATAAATAATTAATTTGTTTATGAACAGAATTATTATTGCAGAACTGCGATACACAAGTTGTAAATACTCTCTTTAAAGAATAATTCAATTTTTTAATATAAAACAATATTTTATATATATATACTGTGATAATTAAACGTCAATTAGTAATTAATAATTAAAATAAATTTTGGACTTAAATTGTTAGCGGCAAAAACACACGAATTACACACAAGAATGGACAATAATATAACAGGTCTAAAGTATTGTAGACTGTTGGCGCACTGAATGGAACATGTAAGTCAGTCGGCGATTAAATACAGCAGAGAGCGGTTGTTATAGAAAGAGACCAGACGTCGTCAAAGTATTGTAAAATAAAGTTGTTGGATTAAAGCAGAGTGTAGCATTCATCGGGATACTGCAGCGTAAAGATTGCGGAGTATACCAGTTTTGTTAAAATATAACTGTGTAAAGTCTTCGTGAAGGAATTATTGCAGAATAAATTTGGTGAATTATAGCAGAATAAGTCGTCGTCGAGAGATTGCCAGCTCTTGCTAAACCAACAGTGATGTGTAGAGTCAGTGAAAAGAATGGCCTGTTTTAGAATGTAAAGTGTGAGTGCGTTTTCTGAACCAGTTAAAAATTGCCCTGGTACCAGAGAACTGTAAGTCATATATCCATTAAATTATTATTGTAAACCATTAATTAAAGATAAATCGTTTTTGAATATCGTTAATATTTTATATTGCATTGTAAAAAATACTTTGATGTCGAGAATACCTTTATAAAAATTAAATTGTCGACAAATAGATTTCTTTATTTAAAGGCCAAGTGAAGCCCCAGAGAGAGGGGGGAGGGGGAGGGAGGGGGAGAGAGGTGGAGGGGGAGAGAGAGGGAGCGAGAGAGAGTAAAATTTTGATTGTACGTGATAACTATTGTAAAACTTTCAGTGGATAACTATTTGTAAATTTAAATATTTGTGAAAGTAATAAATTAAATTGTTTGTTCATTTAAAATTTATTATTTAAATTGATGCATTAACGCTGGCTAACTGTTTTATTTAATTGGTTTTATTTAATTATATATAATACATAAGGGGGCATTTGTAATACTTAGGTGGGTCATGGTAAGAAATAGGTTGGGAAACGCTGCTCTAGAGAGAAAGAAATGAGACTGTCCTGCTGTAACCAGAAACTATTTAATTTATTTTTGTAAGATCCATTCTCACCTACAAAATAGTTGCCTCAACTATTTAGTTGCCAGTGTGAGATCTGTCATAAGTAACTATGTGTTCCAATTAAGCAATTAATTTTTTTTTTGAAAAACCAATCTATAATCTATGGAGGAACGTCACTATGGTAACGCATGATTTTCACCCAGTCAATTTACTTTGTTTTAATACGTTAAAATATGTTACTTTGGCAATGTATTCTAGGGCCCATTTCGGAAAACAAAGTGCTCATAGCATCCATCGTCTATGTGCCGCCGCCCGGGGCAAGTTCGTGACATCAACAAGAACTCAACGTTGTGAAAATAGGAACACTCCCGGGTTTTCTTGTGCCTCTTGAACGTGACTTAAATCAAAGCTAAAGGACATTGAACCTACTCTTAGAGTCACGCGAAAATGTTACAGAAATTTCTAGCAGGGCATACTTGAGATCCGAGACAAGGATTAATTGGACGAAATTGACGTCCTGGAGGTAATTAAAAGAATCTTGGATGTAACGTATTCGGAAAATAATAAATGTTGTTCAGATCGGATTTATAGGAATAACGAGGAAAATCAATGTCTGCTGCTTTTAAATCGTGGAGGACAATTACACCGTGCAATTTGTATGTCATATGAGATATTGCTTCGTGAGAAATGGGAGTTAGAGGTGTAGAGGGAGGTACATAAAATAGCACGTTGCGAGAAGACATGGACGAATATAATCCTGAACTAGACCCCAAAAAATCATAAAAATACTGTCGTAGATGTTCTGCACAGAGACACCGTGAGACAGGCTTTTGAAGTCGTATTGCCAATACTCAACTTCATATAAGTCCAACCGTTCGAGACGTGATTGTTACTTTAAGGATGTGTGGTTGCGTGTCTAAAATCTCCGGCATGAATCGAGTGTTGCTGTTTGGTCTAAACGACCTGAATACGTGATAAGCATGCGTCATGTGATGAATCGTTACAGACAAAACCATGTAGAACACGCAACACTATACGGGGAATTTCTGCAGCGTTAATACTTCCTGGTCTTACATATTTTATGGAATTTATAATTGAATTATTAGAAATAAACTGAACAATTCCAGTTATAGGATTGAAAAATTTCGACAGGAACGAGAATCGAACCAAGGACCACCGCATTCCACACGGACACACTGACCAATTACCTTTCTATATCCGTTGTATAGACTTGAATGAACACTGGTTCACCTACAACTTACTGAATCACATTCTTCACTGCCTAATTTTAGGACTTCACTGAAGACTGGTTCTTGTTTAATATGTGTGTTGAATTATTTCAAGAACAGAATAAATGCCTTCATTCAAGCTCTAATCTGTCATCAATTCAATTGTACATTAATACAAGATGATTGTTTTTATGATGAAAACAAAGGAAAAAACTTTACTCAATTACGTAATGAAAAATTAAACTAATCTATGCATTTGTTCGTCTCCCATGCACATTGTGTTTAATAGTATTTAAATAAAATTATCATGAAAATACCAAATGTTATTTCATAAATTAAAAAAATTACTTATAATATAAAACTTGCTACGTAATAATGAAAATACCTGTCATTTACCTTTAATTGCATAATTTAATAATGTGTACTAAAATGATTTAAAAAATGTTTAGGCTTTATAGAGAAATTTAACCTTTTATTTGTTTATTTGTGTATAGTTCTTATAATTCATTACCTAATCTGGATTATATGTGAACAATTGGTCTGTAATCCATATCCAATGAAATTACTGTGATCTGTGTTATTATACAATATTAATGACAACCATTTTCAATATTTAATTAATATGTCTCACTTTATCCACAACACCCATTTTTAGACACATCAAATAAAGGTCTCAACCACTTGTATTACGCCATGGGATGATAACATACAGGATACAATAAAGTTTCACTATGTTAAATAAGCAGTTTCATTGGTTTCACTATAATTTCTAAGTTAATGAAAATGAATAATTTCAATTGTATGAAAATGCAGGAGCCCTATAAATCAGCATCAAACGTACCAATATAAATATCAACACGATTGAGCTATAGTTTGTCATGCTTCATCGCTTAAATGAAACTACAAAAAATATTTTTTTACCATTAAACTGAAAAAAAAGTTCAAGTAATTATTATTAGTGAAATCTGCAACAACAAGTATTTTATAAGTAAGGCCGTATGAAGAATATTTAATGACTGTCCTATTACTGAACCTTGAGGCTGTCCCGTATTGGACTTAACGACATAAGCATTCAATTGTTGTACATCCATTCTTACCGTACAGCCTAGAAGAGAAGTGCTTTTGCCCAACAAGGTTGCTCAATCACATACGTTTTCTTAATGCTAATAGTTTTCTGAGTCATGAAAGTAAAGCTGTGTCCACAACCATGACTAAGTCGACCTTGCCAACCTTTTACAGATGAGCGGGTGGACTTACCCACCATTCAGTGCTAAACTAATTTCGTTGTCACGTACAAAAATAACTTCTAGTTAGTTACATATACGTGTGTACTTCGATTCATCGAATCAACTATTAATTTATCGCACCAGTTCTGTAGACAGAATCCGCATTGTTTGTCTTGGCATCGTTTACTTTCCATGTTTATGAGCGTGTGGGATACTGGAAGGTCTTAATATAGCACACGTTCGAAACTTCTCGTATTTCCCATTGTTGGTGTCCCCGTTTAGAAACCTGAATAAGTTCTTACAATAAAATTATAAATCTGGGGAATAATATTAATTCATGTTCGGTTTTAGACCTATGTGTTAGTAAAATCCAACAGAACTGTCAGCGAACAGATGTTATGAAGTGTTCATTACTTAAGCGATCAGCAAGGGCGCAGAACATCTAGCGACGAAAAGTATTTGAGGCGTTTCCGAATAAGGTCAAGATATTTAGAAGCAGATTATGAAATATTTTCATATTCAAATATATCAGCAATAAAAATTATACCCTATGGTGAGACACTAAATAGTGCGACCCTGAATTCTGAGACTCAATCTTATGTTGTATGGGACCCTGAGTAAATTTTATGAATTTATTAAATTTGATATTTCATTGTAAATCTTATTTGATTAAAAGTAATAAATGTTAATTTTATAAAATTTTTATGCCAATTACCATTCCGAAAAGTCATTTACTTAATATATCCTTAAAAATATGTCAATGTCATAAAGGGGGAATTTATATAAGTTTTGATATCCCTACAAAATTAAATTAACTACTTATTTGCGCGCAGCTGTGAGGCTTCTCGTTGAGTTCAAAAACCTCTCTGGTTTTTTTTGAACTAAGGTTCCCACATGCCGAGGCACCTCGGTCTGTTTTGAGAGGTGTATGTTCCGGGGTCGCAGACCTTGGGCATACGGCAAGAGTTGTCCGCTATTCCTATTGGAATAGTCGGCCAGCTGCCTCCTAAACAGGCCAAGGCATGGCGAGGGGTAAGCTGCGTCCCCACAGCAAACTCCTCTCCCGCTATCGGAAGGGCGTGGGACAAGTACCCAATGCCCGACCTACCCGATGCAGGTTTTTCTAAGGTTTTCCCTGCATTCCTTTAGGCGAATGCCGGGTAGGATCCTTAAAATATAGCCCGGGGGCCCTAGTAACCCTTGGCTACCTTCCTCTACCCTTCCACATCCCCCCTTTCAAATCCCTTCCTATGCTATTAAAGGGGAGTTGCCCTAAGTGGATTACCCTCATGTAGCCTATTGCCCTAAAAAAAAAAAAAAAAGATATACAGGAAACTTGTCTAATATTCCAATATGAAAATCTGAAAGCCTAATAAAGGGATTCTTTAGATAGGATAATAATATTTTTCGTTTCATAAGTTTCATAATTCAAGATTTATCTAAAATAAAATATAATTTGTTTAACCCATACGTGTTCATGTAAGTCTTAATACATAGGGTAGATAGAGAGAGATCGGTCTCGTATGACACTACCGTTATTAAACTAGACTGATAGTAATCAACAAATCGAATATTTGTTCCCTGTGTTTATTCTGAATAATTGTTAGAGTTTCCGCCCGGGTCAAAGAAAGATTAAGCCACGACGTTTCAATGGCGGATTCTGACATCTTTTTAATTTAGAAAATATGAGATTCCACCATCGCAATATCGGGTCTTAAGCTTCACCTGGCTCGGGCGGAAATTAATAAATACTTTTTCAACGCTAACAGTATCCGAATTGGTCGAAACGAGCAGAATCGTCATGCGAGTGGAACCAAGCAGCTCTGTACCCTCGACGTGGTGGTTACAACATTATCCCGTGACTCGCGTGTGGTGAGTCCACGTTTGACGTGTGTAAATAAGGACTTTTCGTGACGTCAGCGACTGAAAGTGCTCATAAACTAGCAAAAAAAATTCCACATTGCCGGGAAATATAATAGGAAACTATGGTCCGGCGATGTGTGGCCGGTAAGTATGGCCGGGCAATATGTTGCCAGCCACACATTTGTATATCAGGGCAATATTTCTGCTACAGAGAAGCCAGAACATTTCCCGCGTACAGGTAGTACAATACTAATGGCCGAAAATAAATAGATTACTAGCGCAATATTAAATGTGATAAAAAATATCAATAAATTAAAGAAGAGAAGAAACTGGATTCGACCTTATTTAAACAATTGAGAAAAACTTCACAATTTAAGCAACGAATTAAATCTTGGCAAATACTTATTTAAAAAATTGACCAGAATGTCGAAGGAACACTTCTAATATTTACTTAAAAATTGGTCCTATGATTGAGAGAAAGGATACGGTGATGAGGAAAGCAATAAAGATCACTACAAGATTGGCAATAACCTTTCGATTCTTGGCAGCAGAAGACCCCTATAAATCTTTGTTGTATCTGACTGTTCGATTTCGCACATTTTGCGAAAAGTATGAGTAGCTGTAATGGAAGGATTAAATAAATTTATCAAAGGAAGTAAAGCCTAGGCCTCTTTACTAGTAGAATATTTATTTTAAAATTTCGATATTATTCTGTAATTATTTTTTTGTAAGTTACTTTTTAACACAGGACTAAAATATAGAGGCCACCATAGGTCCTCTACCCTTCAACATCCCCCCTTTCTAATCCCTTCCGATGCTATTAAAGGGGAGTTGCCACCACGTGGATTACCCTCATGCAGTCTGTTTCTCTACAAAAAAAAGTTGCCTATAGAGACTTACAATTCTTTTAAAAAAAACACCTATTTTATATGAATTTCTGCTATTTTATTTTCATTGACAACTTTGTATCTAATAAGTATACGAATTTTAAGTAATTGTGTAATTTTAATAGAGGAAAATAATTTACACAACTCAGAAAATATATTTGTTTTTCTTCTTAACACTGTGTTCGAGTATATCAAATATTTGGTTCTGGTGATCCTCCAGTACCTGAATTGATGTTGGCCAAAATAAGGAACTATTTCACTAAATCTTTGTACGCTTCTTCATAACTGAAATTTTTTTCCACTTATCGACTTCTATAATCCGTTGCCTCTACGTCCCATTTGCGGTGAACTTCACCGATAAATGCATTGGTTTTTTTCGTTTGACCAATCAATATTTGGAATACTAAATAATATTATCGATACAGAGAGAACGACGCCAACAACGTGCAATATTAGTTATTATAATTAGATAAAATAGCCAAATGACAAAACGAATTGTTGATATAATTTTTTTATTGTAATATTAATTGTTAACACAAATGATTGACTAAAGAGAGTTGAGGTCTGGGAACTATTATGGCCCGGCAATGTTTACGTATTTTCGACACAGTGCCAAAGCCACCGGCAACACGTACTTAAAATACTGGCAACATTTCCCGGATATACTGATATATTGCCATATTTATGTATTGCCGAAAATGATTCTGCATTTAGAGCAATATTTCCCGGCCATTATTGCCGTAAAAAGTTGCTCATTTACAGGTCCCTTAAGGAACAGTTGAGAAGACGAAGTTAATAAATAATACAATACGTTTATCTGTACGTGTGTGTTTTTCTGTAACATAGTATGATCTATTTGATTTGTTCCAGATTCTCAAATCTGTATGTTCTGAATGAGTTAAAAATAGAACCAGTTCTCAGGAGTTTCTAAATTGTGCCGATTTAATTGCAGACAATTAGCTGATTCGTCATGTATTGGCTCACGCAACTCGTGATCGTTTGCGGCCTCTCAGCAATTTACTATCGGCATTAAGAACAATCCAAAACCGTCTAGGTCAATAATCACTAACGTGTGAAGTGAGGCGTTGTTAACGTGTGGGCGGAAGTGTTGAAATATTAAGAGCGTGCGCACGCGATTGATCTACCTGTAGTGGGTGTCAGGTTGTTGACCCTACAGCGACAGTTGGTTTGGCACGTGCATTATTTCTCAGGTACATTATGTAGCTTCCGGAAGGTTACTGACTTTATAGCTTCGGAAATCGATGTTCCATAAACGTCGGTTTACGGAAAAAGAGATTCGCCACCTCATTTTATTTCATTTTGTTGTCACCGTAAAACGCCAATCATTATTAGTTAACCAGCGTCTGTTCACCTGGATCCATTATTTCCTTGACAATCGTTACTCACATTTAAAACAAGATAACTCGTCTAATTTCGACGAAAAGAACAGATTGCGTATGACAGTTAAGTCAAGACATTAGCCTTTTTTTTACCGATGGGATGAATTATCACTCCAGTAACAGTGGACGGAGGATTATAAAATTTATAACTATCTTGTTTCATATTTTTATTTTAATTACTATTATTAATCATTTGAAAATTTGAATTTTAAACAAAGATCCTTCTCTCGGAGTTTCACAAGAACATTAAAAATACATGTTATATTTTCAAATTCCTATGTGAAACACGATGGTGAATCTGATCTACTTTCCATCTGCGCTCTCCGGATTGAATTCCCAAGCTGTTACGGCTCCAGAGGAATGCGCCGGCTGCTGCATCAAGAAAAACCTAGGTAACAACTATTTCTGCTCCCTCAACTCAACTAATTTAAATTTTAATGGCCTCTTTCGAATATTGTGCAATTTATTTTCCAATTCTTTCCCAAATTTCAAATTTCAGTATTGAACTCAGCGAAAGATAATATCCAACTTCTCCTCAAGAGTCCAGTGTACATTCATGACAATCAATTTAAAATAATAATATGAAATATAATAATAAAACTCCCACGTTGGAGTGCAATTAATGTAATAATTTAAAGAATATAATGCCAAAAACTTTAATGGCAGACTAATAATGCCACCACGATGTGGATAATTCATGGTATTTATAAACGAGTTTAAAACAAGTAACTTTTAAAGATAAAACATTTAATACAAATTTCTATTTAGTTTGGATTCTGTACATAAACTTTTAAATAACTGCAACAGCTTTTATTAAAATTCTTAATTCTTTAGGGCCGCTTATTGGGCCTCTAACAGTTACAGTAATTTGCAATTATCATCAAATAAAATGAAAACCAAAATCTTACAAAAATAATAATTAAATTTAGAGGGTATTTTAATAGAAATCTAAACAAACCTGAAATCCAGAGAAATCTAAAGAAATATGACGGTTCGCAATTTTTATAAAAGGCTTACAATGGAAATTTTTTTACATACCAGGTTACCAGAGCTGTTCTCATAAACACTGCTTATACACTTCAATGGTTATTTAAAAGAAATTTATCATACAGGCCACGATATTCACTGTTCACAACCTAAATCAACCACATTACCACACATAATGAAGTCCATAGAATATTGACCAGCTTTAAATCGCCGCTAGGTTATATTTCTCTCATTAACTTATAACCACTTTTCAAAATATTACTCCATAACTCTAATTTTCACATTGCTAAGGTTCCGGCCAACTGGCCACCGGACACGTCTCCAACATTCGTTCTAGAACTTTTTCATCCTACATCTACCAGCCGACTTTACTTTACTGTCCTAGATATTAATGTAAAACTGACTATTGTACTTTCCTGTTCTGAATATTAATGCAGCCTCTCCACTTTACTGTTTCACTTAATATCATAAGCTGAATGTGACCACCTTTGGCCGGCTTTCGTTACGAACTTTCCGTGACCACCACCGGCCGGACCCCCAAAACAGACTGGCTTGTTTTCTCGTCCAAGCTTTCAACCTCAAATATACGCCGACAATAATACGTCTCCAACACTCCATATTCTTACGCCACGCTCACTGTTGTTTACAATACTTGGGCCATAATTATTACGCCGATAATACAAATATTAAAGAAATTATTATAAAAATCTTTTCATTACACATTGATGGTCACCACAATATATATTGCCTCGTCAACAATGTTTTCCAAATAAATTATGTATTTTACCTACTGTGAAGAAACGTAGCATACCTCATCGATATCGTACACGTGTAACAATTTCAATGTGCGTGAAGACAGTAATATTTTATTTTATCGCGAACAAATAAGTCTCAAGAAACGTTATTTGCTTACCCTCCACATAACAATTACTCCAATTAAAGGAGTAGCTAATTAACAAACAAAATTAAGTGATAAATAAATACCACACAACGCTTCTGCAATTCTTGTTGCTATCTTTAGGTGATTCATAATCTCAAATGAGCCTCTAGCAATTTTCAGTCACATGGCGAAATCAACAAGAACTGCAGTACCGTAGTCTGATATTTATTTTATCACTTAATTTTGTCTGTTTAATTAGTTACTTCGTTATCTGCGCCTACCATTGACGTTTTTTAATCTCTCTAAAACTTCAGTCTTTCTTATTTTGAGATTTCATTGTGTATATCCAATATCTTTGAACAGTTTCGTGGATATTTGCATTTACTCAGGTTGACTGCATGTTGAGGGCATTATGCGGCTGAATCCTTACATACTTCATTTAGAATGCTGGATTTACGGATGTTTGTTGAAGTAGGCGGTCTGTGTATGGCTTTTACAAACCTTCCCGGTTGCGTAAAATGTCAAGAATACGTGAGTCTAAACACAGATAACAGAAAGACTTTAAAGAAGTGGCACGGTTCTCTCTTGAGTAATCAGTTTACGCATTCGTCCCCTCGTTCTTACACAAATGAAAATTTTCTTAAAAAATTTAATTCCTTATCTTAATTATGTCTTTATACTTTTTGTCAGCTTTTTGAGCTGTTACGCCATAATTCTAATTATTACTAATTATGTGTCCTTTCTGGTCCTTAGCAGGTGAGACAATAATCAACCACTATTGCCACGCAAAAAAAAATAATTTAAACCAGGAGCTTTCGGCTTACACGGCCATAATCATGTGCAAAAACAGTGTTTCAAATTAGTAATTGTACGGAAAATTGGTTCACAGTAAACATAAATCACAAATTTAAGGAAGGACGCCATGTAACAACTCGTCTTTGGTTTGGGAGAAGGAATTGCTGAATTACGTTTTAGTGTTAATGACTATGTTGAACAAGTGGATCGATATGGGTCAGTGTTAATCCATAAATGAGTAAATAACTGTGACCCAATTTTCTGTTTCCTAATTTCAAACACTGTTTTTGCAGATGATTATGGCCGTGTAGGTCCTAGTATAAATTAAAAAAATTTGACTGGCAATAGTGGTTGATTATTGTCTCACCTGACGACCAGAAAGGGAATATAGTTATTAATCATAATAAAATGGTCCAATAAAGTGGCTTTCTTATCAGTGTCTAATATTTGAGAATCTAGTCCAGAAAGTTTTTATAATTTTTCTATGAATTTATTATAAAACTTTTATCCCAAAATTTTCGGTTGGTTACATATTATTTACAGTAATACAAAATTATAATGATGTACATAATAACACGTACACTTGATAATTAGGTTTATCTATTAATTAACCTAATTTGGCAGTTTTTATCTGAGGGATATTGGGGAAGTATGATGGTTGACTGGAGATTATTGAGTTTGATAGGTCGGATGGAAGGGGTGTGATGATGCGGTGAGTTAGGATGTTCCTGAGTGTTCTGGGGGAAGGATCAGGTCGAATGAGCGTTTTCTTTGGAGGTGACGGTAGTGTAGTGGTGGGGGATGGTTGCTGTGGATGCTGAATCGTGGTGTTATGATGGTTGAAGGTGCTTTTAATTAGAGTGGTTACGGATTTCGTGATTAAGGAGTTGACTTTGGGAAGTCTGATGTCGTCGTGGACGATGAAATTTCTGAGGTACCAAGGAGAGTTAGTAATGGTGCGAAGAAGTTTTGTTTTGTTTGGGTTTTGGATAAGCGGGTTTTGGCTGTTACTCCCCATATGGATGAGGCGTAGGACCAGGTGGGTTGTATTATGGACAGGTATAAGAGAGGAATTTTGTGCTGATGGTGAGTTGGACATTTCTGTTTAGGAGGCTAAATAGAGTTCAGAATATAAGGTTGATTTTTGAGAGGAGGTGTTTAATGAGCGGTTTCCATGAGGATTTTGAATCGAAGATGAATCATAAATAGGTGGTTTCTGTTTTTGTGGGCATTTGTGCGTTGTTTAGATAGAGGAATATTTGGGGAGGAGGGTTTTTGGTTAGTGTGAATGGGACTGTTACTGATTTGGTATGGTTGATGCTGATTCGTCATTGTTTTGACCAATGCTCTAGATTGGTGCGTACTGATTGAAGAGGTAGGATATTGGAGGTGAGGGAAGGGGTTTCATAGGAGATTGCAGTATCGCCTGCGAAAAAGATTGTGCTAGTGTTGTGGGATGTCGTGAGAGATGATGTTGTATACGAAGGGGGGCAATAACGCTTCCTTGGTGGACGCCTGCAGCGATAGAGTGAGGTTGGGAGAGTTGTTTATTTATTTTGATGGAGAAGGTTCTGTTGGAGGAGTAGTATTCTGTAGTGGATGTCGTTTAGGTAGTTTTTGATTTTGGACAGAAGGGAAGATTGATGGATTTTGTTATTTTATTTGGAACAGCACAGATGGTCGCAACAGAGCTATGTGACTGTGACTGTCCAAGAGACTGTTAATATTCCCACCATCTTTCGTGGAGATCCCACAGATTAAAATCAGAGCCTATGTTACTGTGAAAAATCAAGACACCGCGACTAAAAATTTCACAATATTATTATTATTGCACATAATTTATCTGTCTGAAGTTCGTGACACACACTTTCCTATAGCCTAAACCGAATAAAAAAGAAAATAAAATTAAAGGAAAAAAGTCTATCACTTAAAATAGTTTCATTTCAGGTACAGTAATTTTAATAACATATTTTTCAGCCAAATTTGCTGTTTCGTTTCGTTTCGTAGAATAAAAATACACATTTCTCATTACGGCACATATTATTTACCTATAGATTACTTTAATTTATTTCTAAAAGTATTTTGCTTGCTTGCAAACATCTATTCAAGCTAATCATTACAACTCGTTTTTTAATTATTAGAAAATTAAAATTTCTCAGCTTTTTAGCTTCGTTTTCACGCCATATTTTGACATGGCCGCAGTTGAGAAAATAATTTGGTTGTTCTATGAGAATTTTAAGCCGGTTTATTTGCTGACGATTTACACGATCTGTGCACTCTTTCTTCGTTTCATCTATAAATTTCAAACGATAATCATTTCCCAGTCGGCCTTTGCAGTCTGCGAAGGATCTTTTCAAAATTCCAAATTTAACGCCACGTGACCTCATTAACGATTTTAAAGCTAAAGCTTTTCGTTTTCATCTACGTTAACAATCGTTTTTCTGAAGTGAAGAGTTAAAATATTTTGTCTTTGCTAATATATGATTTTTCTTTTGTGAAATCTGTAGTAATACATATGCCCACGTGTTTCTGTCATTGTCTGTAAGTACGCCGTTTATTATTTTACCTGTTACAATTTAACTTCAGACTTAAAATGAGACTGATTTGAAATCCTACAACTTTAATTTTTAAAACTCCGGACTGATGACATTCATTTTTGCATTATGTTATTTCCAAATTATTTGATCACTTATTGATATGTAGTGATATAAATATATATAATTTATTAAAGCGATCGTCCTTGTTTGATGAATACAAAATTTGTCGGGCATTCTCAAAGCTTTGCTGGTGGATTCAGGGAAATTATTATCACACGGGTAATATGACGACATTAATCAATACAGCCTTTGGTTCGATGTTCTTGAACACTCCAAGTTACCTCCGTATTGATTGTGTTGTGTACAAAGGTGGAATAAATTAATAAGGATTATTTTATTATCTTATTTATGTATTTTAATTTATTTTACCAAAGAAAATATATTGAAGTTAATATTCTCGGCTTCCCACGTACTCAGAGAAAACGAAAACAACCCCGGCACGGCAATCCTTTGTACAGCTATAGTATTGAGCGTGACTGACTAGGCTAATCTGTGGTCTCAAGATTTTAGCACGCTCACACAAGATGCTCGACCAGATTGGCGCCATCGCGACCGCGTCTTCTCACGTCTCTGATTTTAGCCATGAGGACTAATGTGGCTAATTAAGAAATTGATATTTGCTAATTCATATTGGGTAAAAACTGTAGAATACAAGACCCTGTAGGGGGAAATTTCGAAAACCCGAGGTGTAAAGGGAGCTGGCAGAGCAAGCGAGAGTTAGTTAGACTTAAATTTTCAAGAAGTTATATTTAATTTTTGGAGAAGCTTATTTTATTTATCAGAAGTTTTTTTAATTTTTGAGATGTTAGATTTTAGTTTGGAGACACTGGTTTATATATTATGTGAAGTTCGATTTTAGTGTTCAGTTTTAGAGCGGAAGTCTGTTCGGAGATGTTATAAGTTTGTGAGAGGATGTTAGTTTTTAAGTTTCGGACAGTGATTGCGGTTTGAAGAGTGAGAATTTGAGAAGATTATGGAGCTGTCCTGCTGACAAAACCTGTAAACCAGCTGGGTGCCTCTTTTTCCAGGAATTACGATTTCAGCGTCCGCTCGAGCGGATCTGCAAGTGGGAATGTACCGGAAATAATAGCCATCAAAGTCGATTTATTAAAGCCATATGACCACTGTATTTTGGACAATAAAAAGGGATCATAGCAATTATTGAGTTTCATAGTGTCTATTTGTGCATTAATAGCTGTGATGTTTGATTTAAAGTGAAGCATTTGTACGTGGTGTCAACATCTAAAATCTTAGCCTTTTGCCAATAAAATGAATGTTTCGAATTGATTATATGTTTGGACACTACAATGTGGAGTTTGATATTCGACATATGTTCTTTGATACGCGTAGTAAGCGATATTTTTGTCTTTCCAATGTAGCAACAGATTTTGTAAACTACACAATGTTTGCTAATTGTAATGCCAATTAATTAGGACATTAATTGTTTGAACATAACAATTTAAATTGTTTGAGAAATCTATTATTGCGGCAGGAGCTTCCATAGCGACAATGTAGTCCAGCTCTGTTCCTTTGTCGGAAGGTCCGAAAATGGCGTATGCGCGCTAAAACGCAAGACGAGAGTTCAGTTCGCGGAAAGATATCGTCGATGTATAATTGTTAGTTGGTGACGAGAATTCAACAGAGTTGGCGATTAGAATTTTACAGAGTTGGTTGGGGCCTGGACATTTCTGAGGACGAAGTAAAGCATTCACGAAAGCTTTACATCGAGGCTTGCTAAGTAAAGGCAGTTTTGCGTCCATAGACGGCCAGAAATAGTAAAATTTCAGTTTGAGTCCAAACCAGTTAAGACTGGTAAATCTACAAACCACCGAATTCACCAAAGGCAAGCAGTCAACAGATAGCTGACAACAAAAGGGAGGCTCATCCGAGTTCCTGACATCCTATAAATTTTGATTAGAATCAGTGTAAAATCTGTGAATCTTAGAATCAGTGTAAAATCTCGCAATAGTGTGTTTCGATAACGAAAGGTATGCTGGAACCAACTGGACAGATGTGAGTAACAAATTACAAAATAATTAATTATGTAAACGTAATTGAAAGATAGAAGTCAGATTTCGTTCTCATTTTAAATTTCGTTCTCATTTTAAATTGTTAAACGCAGTTAATCTCTTTACTTTTTAATTTCGTTCTATTTTAATTGTCAAGTTAATTTCTTTTCTTTTAGTCGACGTATTGTGATTTGTTTGTTAATAAGATTTTTTAAATATAATTGATGTGTCCATTATCAAACCCAGTGAAGACCCTGAGATTTAATATTTAAAATTTGTAAATTGTTTTTATATTATTGCCACAAAATAAATAAATATTGTTTGTAAATTTTATAAATTCTTTTATTTAATTAACGCCTTCCAGTTAATTATTACATTAATAGCTTCAACGAGAGGCAAATTAATCAAATTTCATTTAATTAACGACTTTTAATTGATTATTACAATATATTATGTATGTTTATAAATACATTATCGGATCCAATTGTCGCCTTTTCTCAACGTTGGGTCAATGAATCGATTTAAATCTTCCATAAGCCAACCTTCCATTCCGACATTCATTATTGTTACAAATTTTCGTTTGTAAAACGAAGAACAATAACCTTTAACAACGTTCCTTTAGCTTTGCTGTTGTGTCTATCGACCTGTATATTTTTCTATATAAACTTGGAACATAAATTAAAAATAGAATCATTCATTAATTTTCCAGAGAGAGTCTCATTTTCATTCTCACATCCTCTCCCAAAGATTCTTTAGTTATATTTTTTGAGCAATTAGTGACGCCAAAGCTTTCTGTGCGGCTTCATATATTATCCTTGTAATTAATGACGCCAGATAATTAGTGACACCCTTACGCGCCCTCCATAATTGGTGGACAACCAAGAAAGAAGAGGTAGGCCTAGTAAAATTCTCCTTTTTATTCACCCACATAGTTTGCGAAGTAATCATTAATTTTCGAATAACAGGATTAGTTGGTGGCGTATTTATTAATTTCTATATTTGCGTACCAATTTTCGATTATACAATCGTACGTTAAACTAATAATAGAGCATATTTTCGGAAATTTTATAACACGTACGTGTTGAAACGTGTTAAAAAGATTCGATACTGCACACAATACATTATCCTTAAAAGCTAAACACTGTATTTCGGTTGGGTCAGAAGCTGGAGTCACGAAGCTTGCGTGCGGAGTTTCATGTCAAATTCAACAAACTGTACGTATGTTTATTTTGGACGTGTTATAAAATAATCCATTACACTGTGCATGGAACATTGTTATTTTCGTGCAGTAGCGAAGTATGAAGGAATGAAAATAAGTTGAATAATTGCCACCATAGTTATAATACACTGGGGAATGATATTAATTTATTTTAAGCAGATCTAGTAAATAAGGATTTCAACTTCTTACCTACGTTGCCACTTTCAAAACAATCTATCGTTTGGGTGACTTAACTTGCCAAGTGCGATATAATTTTGATTAATCGAACACATGACAGTTATGACAGACTGCTATGGACTTACATTAACGACCAAAGGACAATGGACAAAGAGCAGACTATAGAAAAAAAATTGGGTTAGTTTCTTAGTAAAGTTATTCCCTCATCGGCTACTCGCCTCGGGCGCAGCTCATTTACCGATGACGTAAAGAAAGCGAGAAAACAGTCAACATGTGTGCATTAGCTTAATTACAGATTAGAGAAGAGAGACATTCTAACACGTGTAACAGCGTTTAACAAAGACTCAAAATAAACTATTAACAATATTTACGGCCAGTCTCAGTGAGTCGTCTTGACGGCGATATATTTAAGAAATAGTTTTCCTCAAATATTCCCCAGCTAATAACATGTTTATATGTTAAAGTAGCTCCTTTAAGGCTTCCTGGTGCACATCCGCTCCAAGTTTCGGGACCTTTTTCGTCGAACAGTTCATATCACCGTCGACGAGTCTCGCTATATTGCATTAAAATTTTACTTCTACATGCCGCAGGGACAGCAGATTTAATATAATTATTGTGGTTCTGAAAGATTTGTTACAATTTAAATAGTTTATTTATTTTTAAATTTTATGCCTGCAGTAGTTCTCCTTGTTTGAGTGAAATTAATCGTTTTTTTATAAAAATGAATGTCTGTGTGTATGTGTCCCCTATGCACTCCTAAACCATTCATCCGATTGCGATGAAACTTTGGTGAGATGTCGTGCGCACCACCGCATCGGTTTCTGACGGTCTTTCGAAGCGTTGGCCAACTCCCAAAGTGTGAACGTGGGTGAAACTTAAAAACATGCTAAAACGGCCAATATTAGCGTTGGTTAAATACTTTTCGGGGTCTATGTGATTAATACTTTCTATCCATATGTATTTAGTGTAAAATTTCAACCCCTTAAAGCACCAATAATGGAGCGGGAGGGAAGTAACATAAAAATAACGCGAAACAACGGAGATTGGTGTCAAATCCAGGTTTATAAAAGTCAGTGAGTTTAATTCTGACATTCACTATGTCAGGTAAGTTGTAGTTCAGCCCCTGGGTCCCCGGGGAGGTGAAAGGCCGTTACATAAAAGTAACGGGTAATCAACGGAGACTGATATTGATTCTGGGGTTATGGAAGTCACTGAGTTTAATTCGGACATCCATACCGGTTAATTGGAGCTATTTGGAGTGGGTGTGGAAGGGAGTGAAATAAATTTACTTTTACAATCTTAACTGTGTAAACCAATTTCTACCAAACTTTATACACATGTAACCAGGAACAAACGCTGAGAACTTAAGGCACACCTACCGCTTCTAGAGGTTGGATCTAAATTATTATTATCGTCGAATAAAACGTTGCCGATGTCACTTTATTTGATACTGCCAGTCTAGAATTTTTAAGTGTCTAATTTCAACTCCAAAAGGCAAGGGAGGGAAGCACCCTTATCTTACGGGTGGTGGTGGAAGGGGGTTACATAAAAAGGAATGAAAAACCGACCGATATTAGTGTCGATTCTGGGGTTATAGTAATATCAGAGTTTAATTCTCGCATTAACCATGGTGGTTAATGAAATTTTATGTTCCACTTCGTGGAGGTGGACACGGTTGACAAAAAGTTACCCGTAGTAGTTTTGACCCTCTTAAATTAGCGGATAATTTATTTATTTTTTAGGGGACCAGCTATATTTTGGTCTCTATTTAGTTAAAGGCTGTATGTCTTTACTCCTTTAAGGTACCGGGAGCAGGTTTACAATTTATTAAGTGAGCGAGTATTCCTTACTGTTTTAATTAGTCGTTATTTTTATGTAGAAGGAGAATATGTAGAAGGAGAATTCCCGAATACCATCATCCTGGTTTATTTGAAGTTAGATGCTGAAGGGTTAGGTCGGGGAGGGGACCGTAAATGGGTAAATGTTCCAAACACTGGCGCTATTGATGCTGTTTAAATTAAATGTTTACCAAGAGGTTATTTCGAATTAAATCCTTCTCCGGACGAAATTAAATAAAGACCCGTGCAACCCTGGGCACTGTTTTGTTATAAAATTTTATAACTTTAGGTGCTGTCAGACGCCACGTTGAGCCAATATTCTGTTGTCTCCTCGCAGCTGCACATAGGAGCCAGAAGGTCACCAAGTAGGGTGGCACCCCAACACAAGAGAGATGGTCGATGTCAATGGACAGACATTCTCTCTCTTTAGTCACCAGATCATTTGGACGGGGATAATTTAATGTGATGCATAAGAGCAGTAGGAAAAATCTCACTTGTGACTGCATTTCATTACAACTTCAGACTGTGCATTGGAAGATTCTAATCTGCAGGAAATCAACAGTTTTGATAATCCAAAATTTGAGTTATTTTTCGCGGAGCTAGTGTTTAACATTGGATATTTTTCACTTATTATATAATTGAAAATTCTTGTGTGTTATTCATTGGTAAAGTACAGCCAGTCACCACTCGGGTTTACATTTCCTCCAGAGGTAACACGCGACGACGCTGAGAACGAGGTAAGTACTGTCAGGACTGCGCAACGAGGGAAAATGCTCTGACGCTCAACATTAGTTAATACACCCATCAATTTATTTAATAAGTCCCCACATAAAAAGCCTTTGAACCGCGGGTATTATTGAATTATTAACCCCACTGTATAAAATACATAAATCAATCGGTAATATATTTTTCTATGACTCTCTCCCAAAACTAGACACACATATTTATAAACCTACTGGTTTGAAGTTGAAGTGCAGTACTGTGAGTCGGGAAAAGGATGGAATTCAGGAAAGACGAAAGTAAAGTTTGGTAGAGGTCGCCTTCAAACTGGCGAAGGTACGAACAATCCGTAATAATTAGACCAACACTTTGTTTGCTTGAAGGTTAGTATCTACTGATGCCTGTAGTGAAGAAAATTACCTCCCCGAAAATAAAGGGAGGGGGATAATAATGACGTCGGAATGGTCGCACACTCGGACAACCCTGTAACTTAGCACGGATATAGAAAATCCGGACATATATTAAAATATAAATCATCTGTGTTAAAAGTATAATAATAGGTAAATAAGTAGCCAAATAACAGACAAAATTATAGTGCTAAATCAAAAGTAAAGAGCCTTTCTGCAATCCTTGTTGCTTTCGCCAGGTTATTCAAGAAACGCAAGAACCGTAAGAAAAACACACCGCACAAAAGTATTTGAGTTCGTCACCTGGTTTGTGCGGTTTGTCAATCTTACGGGTCTTGCGTTTCTTCAATCACGAATTTTTCCTTAAGTGGCAAATAACTATGATGCTATCTATCTATTTTGTCATCCACCAGTTGAAAATGTTTATACTCATAATTCCGTATTCTACTTTTTTTTTCATTTTAAAGGAAATAGTGAACGAAATTTTGAAAGAAAATATAATACGTCTGTTTTAAAATATACTTGAAAGCTCTTCAGTTCGTCAACTGGATTGTTACGGTTGTGACACTCACGGCTCTTGTGTTTTTAATCACCTGACGAAGGCAACAAGGTTTGCTGAAACGTTGTGTGGTGTTTATTTAGCAGTTACGTTAGTCTGTTATTTGGTAATCATATTTAAGTTTGAATCCAATGAATGATCCAGATTCACAATGAGACATATAGACGTCAAATCATTTGGTTCGAACCGAAAGAACTGTATCTGAATTACGCGTGTCTGCTACTTTAGAAATATTTCCCAAGAGTTCAGTCCTTATATACAAAGCAATGAACTTAAAAAAACGAATTGTAGCAAACATGTTACATATTGGAAACGGAATATATAAGACAACAACAGCGCTTTATGTAATAATTAAAGCCAATTATATAATATTTTTACAGTTTTTCTTTCTAAAAAATATGTAGTTATAATATAAATTCGAGCCACATTTAAATTAAGTGAACCATTTTATAGTTACAATTTTCAAAAATTTCAATAGTTTTTATTTGACGATTAATGGGTGTTTGTAAGTCCATGAGGAACTCTCAGAATAAATTAGGATGCAATGACGATGAAAGGTCAATTGAGGCAAAAGTTCATTAAAAAGTTATATGAATTATTCACGGCCAAAATATTTCAATGGTAAATAAACTGTTGCGATCCAACTGCAATAAAATTCTTTCCTAATGACACTCACATTTCTGATAAGTTTAAAGTGTGATCCGAATAGTTTAGAAACACCATAATTGCCTGTTGACAATAAATTTGTATTTTGAAGATATTCAGAGTTACAACGCATCATGATTAACATTACGCCGACTTATAATAATTTCACCATCGTGGTATTAATAAATTTATTAATACGATTAGGAGTAGTAATTAGAAGACAACCACTTTATAATACGAACCTCCTGCTCTATTAGTTTTATTCTTTGTTATCGAAATAGTAAGTGAATTACAATGGATAATCGTAACATACCAAACTCTGATGGCCCGCATGAGGTATGCAACTATTTCAACTTTCCCTTTTGTTGGTATTGTGTCAAGCTTACGCTTTTCGTCATTCCCCTTAAAGGGTACTTCATACTAACACGCGTCTGTTATTCCCACAAATCCATTCGCAATCTACTTTCCTTACTCCATTTCTGACAAGCCACATTATTGCTTAATTACATTAGTCATTAAATATTGTAGTAATCGGTTCGATTGCCCACCAGTTTTTGGGCAAACACCCCCCCCCCCCTGCGACGGTACTATGCCGACTCTTTGTTTGCGTGATGGAGAATAATTTCTGATTAACGCGGACTGACACAAACACAAACAATTAAAAATTCGCGCGCCGATTGTTGAGATTCTAGCCGACAAAGGAGAACTTAACAATATACAAAATACTTAACCACATATCCAAATTACACATCTATCAGCAGACACTCCCATTGATATGTTATTATATACAATAACTACAATTGATGTTGAGGGTTCTTTGTACTTACTTGTTGGTTGTCCGACCACCAAATAGGTATAAAAATATTGTGCACCGTCCTTACTGCTAAAATATTTGTTTGCGATGTATACTATTAACGCAGTAGGGTTTGGTATCTTTTCTTTAACGCAATACTTAAACTCAACGACTTAGTATCAAGTTTCTTTGATTTTAACTTTTTTTTCTTGTTGGCTCACTCTATAAGTTTATCTTCTCGCCCAAGGTGAGAAACAAGATTTTATTTAATTAGATAAAATAGCCAAATGACAGACAAAATGAAGTGATAAAAACCACACAACGTTTCAGGAAACTTTGTGTCTTTCATTAGGTGATTGAAAACATAAGAGCAGTGAGGGACACAACCGCACAATCCGGTTGACGAACTGAAAAGCTTTAAAGTAAATTTTAAAACAGACGTATTATATTTTCTTTTCAAGTTTTCGTTTACCCAGCAATACATTTCCTTTAAAATGAAAAAGAAATAGCATATGTAATTATGAGCATAAACATTTTCAACTGGTGTATGACAATTTAAGAGATAGCATCATAGTTATTCGCCACTTAAGGGGAAATACGTTCATTCGCTTTTTTGTAAAGCTAATAAAATCGTTGTCCAACCAGTTGAAGTCAGGTTTTGGGACTTTGTATGAAGAGGAACAAATGTAACTAATAACCGTTTCACGGTTCTACATAAAAAAAAGGACACAGTTTATTGGAAATCTGTTCGATCGGTTTATTGGGGAGGGCGACCAAAGTCAAAGTTTTGGATCGTTGCAATTATGATGGCGGTTAGCGTTTTATTCAAGATGTCGGCTGGTAGTTTCATATACAAACTTTCTCAATAGTATCAAAAACGAATAACAAAATCAGCGTGATAGATAGAAATTTAAAAACGCCAAACGTATGTGAAGGAACACAAAAGTAACTCGATTCTATGCCATGTAAATATAAAAATACTGTTATTTTTTCTAAAATATATTATTATAATATTTATATGGATTTGGGCCTTCAACGCTTACTCATGCACAAATAGCTTGCAATCGACTACGTTAAGATTATGTCATGACCTGTAATGAATTTGGCTAAACCTTACATGCTTTGTCATATATGATACATTGATACATTATGCACAAGTAAAAAGCAATTCACACTTGTTAGAAAAATCGCATGAGGCACGCAGTAACAAATCGAGGAAGTGTCGTATTGTTAAGTTAAATTGTCAACTTATATTCTGTAAAAATGACTGTCCCGCACAGTCCAGCAATAAGATATTTGATGAGGAGAGATGCAACTTTTTTCAGCGATATGTAGCTTATGGGAATCAAAGACAAAGTTGTCTTTCTTTATCGATCTTAGTCATTATTGAAAATCATCATTCATGTTAATTATCGTCACATAGCTAAATTGATAAAATATAAATTTATTTCTTTACTTTCATACCATCCTTTGAAATTCACTGTGAAGAAAAGCTCATAATGGAAGATTCTGGTCCACAAACTGATACAGAGTCTACAAACGAAAGCAGTAGCCTAAAGTCAATAACAGAGGCGTTCATTAAAGGTCCTTCGGCGAGCATCAATGTCCGCTACACCACCCAACGCGTTCGCAACAAGAAAACTCCTGAAGATAACGATGAGAAAAAGGACAAAATCGAAGCAAAAACTCGGGATGGAGACCCTAATATCTTAAGATACATGATGTACGTATAGTTTTACAGAAACCCAATTTTAATTAACACAAATAAAAATCATAATTATTTTTCTTAAGTCGGTAAATATATTTTTGCATGGAAACTCTTCATTAAAAAACTATGACCTAACCCAATACCGACAGGTGTTATACTTCACATAAACGCCCAACAATCGAATTGTGCGCCAACTGTGACGTCATAGTTAACTGAAATTTAATTTATTACTATTATTATGGAACTTGAACATTTTGCATTCTGACTACTCTCGACTTAGTGCTTCATAATTCTTTTTTTAATTAGATTTATTTTATGGATATTCATAACCCTATATTTATAATACTTCCCAGCTTCTCTTCAGTTTATAATTAGTTCCCCATCTATAGGCCTATATCCATCACTGTCCCTACATATGACATGTGGTTATTAATTGAGGATGTTACAAGTTTCTTTTGAAAATGGAATGGTACCGTATAAAAGCTTTTTCGCAAAAAATTTGTTTGCTTATATTTCAGTTATTTTTCACAGAATTATGCAAAGAGAAATCACTTCCTTAAACGACAAAGATGCTGTCTTCATAAAAATGCACCATACAACTATCAGACAATAGAAAACCCATCTATTAATTTTCCAATTAAAAATTCACCCTACTGGCATTAATCTTACATGATTTTAAGACAAATTATATTTTATCTATCCATGAGGATAAGTACAGGCCAATATCTTGTCCTCAGGTCCTGATATTAATATATAAAGCAGAAATAACTTATTGCAAACCATTTTAATTATTCATTCAATAATTTGAAAATTATCTTTGTAAAAATAGTGTTTGAAAAATATGCTAATAAACATAAATAATGTATGATATTACACAGAAAATAATTTACATTTCTGATATTACGGTTAAAAAAAATGTCTAAAACTTGACCAATTATATAAGATAAATTTAATTAATTTAAATAATAACACTATAATAAGTCTTACTTAATAAAGGATTCCTGCTCAAATATGCAGCATTCAATCCATACAACAGAAAAAAAATTGACTATATCATACCATATGATGATATTTTAACAGCAATCAAATGTTGTAAGATGTATAAGTAGAACCTTCTGTTTTAGAAAGAAACGTGTTTCAACTCAGCCACCTGTACCTGAAGTAAAGGAGAAGGCAAAATCTCCTAAAGTTGTTTACTCAAAAACGTATGTTATATCCACATTTGCATGAAGTACCTATGTAATTTGAAACTTAATTTTAAACTTTAATTTTATCTTTATATAATAGTTTTAATTATGCATAGACACTCTGGTCAACTATAGTGTAGCAGAGAAATGCATATGAAGTGAAAAAAGCTTTTCAGCAACTTAAGAATAACTAAACATCCAGTATCCATGGGATCCCAGTCAAGCTTTGGAAGTTCACACTACAGGAAGAAATATATTATATAACCATGAGTGTATAGAATACTGATGGAATGTCTGAAGAGTGGCATAAAGGCATTATATTCTCAATATATAAGAAAGGAAATAAGATGGTGTGTAGTAATTATAGAGGGTTTACACTGTTGTGTGCAGGGTATAAGCTGTTTGCTTCTATATTGAAGAATATAATTGCATTCATGACAGAGGATATTCTGGGACAATATCAGGGGTTTCAGGAAGGGCAGGTCCACTATAGATCAGATATTTATGGTGAAAAAGTTGGAAAATTGTTCGAAATTGAATATAGATATAATTCAACTGTTTATTGACTATTGACTATAGAGGTTAGCTATCACAGATCCTAAGAGAATTTAAGGTATCTGAAAAGCGGATGTGGCTTTTGAAGTTAACCATGAGGAATACAATGGTGGGAGTGAAAATACAATTAGAAGTAAGCAGTTTATTTGAGATAAACCAGGAGATGTGCTTGCTCCACTATTGTTTAACCTTGAATTAGAATCAGTGATCAGGAAACTTAAGGTGGACACCAGTGGCATAATCCTGTATAAAACATGTCAGTTAGTTGAATATGTGGATGGCATTAATTGTGATGGGACGAACAACAGGATCAGAATTGAGTAGAGCATGTAAGGAGATTATCCCTCAAATCAATAACAAAAGATTAAAGTATTGGTGCATGCTTAGAGAAGGAGGTATATGGAGGAACGTCTGGTCCTGGAAGGAACAAAAGTAAAGACAGTAAAGGAGTTCAAAAACCTAGGTATACCAACAAACAAAAATCTTTTTCAACATTGCCTCTTATCTGTAATAGGGATGTGAACCAATGGTTCTAAATAACTCTCTTGGTGTACTGAGGTGAATCATGGATCTTCTCAAAGCTACCCATGGAAAATATTAACTCCTTTGAAAGGAAATTCTGAGGAGAATTTGTGACCTGTATGTGTATAAGGAGAATGGAAAATTAGATATAATCTCAAATTATATAATTGCCACATATTCTGCTTAAAAGACTTAAATGACCAGATCATCTAATGAAATAGAACAACACCAAGTCTCAAAGAAGCTATTTTAAGAGATTTTGGAGCTAGAAGGCTTGATGAAAGGCCTCGCAACAGGTGGAAAGATAGAGTAGGACAGGATGCAGCATATATCTTTAAGATCCAGAATTGGAGAGAAGAAGAACAAGATCAAGAAGTTTGGAGCAAAGTGACTGGGGAGGCCATGACCCAAAAATGGGCCGATGTGCCATAGAATAGAATAGATGAATTCTTCTATTTATAAGTGATGAGAATTATACTATTTGTGTATCCATAAGAAAAGAGTCTAAAAAGTTATTTTTATTTGTTGTCCATAAATGGAAGTATATTATTTTAACTATCAGATTCAACCAAGTAATACTACCATCACAACTAAATATTTTGTTGAATAAGTTTTACCTAGTGAAACAAGTGAGTCAACAATCAATAATTTGTTTCCCCACTACAATAAACAATAATTTCAATTCCACTTTCAATTTACATCAGATGATCATAACTTAATTTTTCTGCTATAGCAATTAAATAATTATTCTCATATAAAGAAAAGATAAGATGGTATGAATTGTAACTATTTTCTACCTTTGAAAACATGGGGTTTACAACATATAACTGAGCTATTAAGATTTACAAACTTCTAGGGACAAGATTCACCTTTTATAAATTAGCACAGTAAATTTGTTTACTTCCATTCATCATGTAAATACACTTCAAATAATTTCTTATCAAATAAATGAGGAATAGTGAAACTGCATAAAATGAATCACCATAGTTATTATTAGAAAACCTTTTTGAGCATGTGCTTTTTAGATATTCTGTAAATAATTATGCAGAACAATATTGGTAAAAATGATATAATATTAAATTATATTTATTTCCAAGACCTACTCAGGAGGATAAACCTTTGAGCACGCTGGGTCCAAACTGGTACCAAGAACTGTCAAATTATCAGGTAAGTAAAAGTTATGTGTATTTTATATATATATACACTAGCTGGGTGCTCGGCATTGCCCACTTGGTCATATATCTTGATTTGACTCGAACCTAGATTGTTTTTGCATTATTTTTATGTAATTCCACTCTACACCCACCCTTAAGGGTGTTTGTCTCCCAAGTCTAATGTGGTTGAAATTATACACAGACAACATTAGGAGAAATACTATGAATGTATTTGACTCTGAAAAATATTATTATTAGACGCAAATATTGGCTGTTTAATATATCTGAAAAATTGCCCACCAGTTCACCCCGCTAGTGAGAGTGGTAGTTGTGACTTATCCCTACAGAGTTGGTTTCCAGTTCTGAAGGAGCATGTGTAGAAAATTTGGTTAATTTTGCTCCACAGGTGTAGATTAGTGTGCTGAACATATGCTCATTGTTTTCCCCTACCACCCTCTGTCATAGGGGTAAAAGTAAAACTGAACCGGCAATTAGAATGTCATAATGAAAGTCAGTGATATCTATAACACTGGATTTGACTCCACTCTCGGTTGTTTATGCATTATTTTTATCCAGAGCATTCTCCTCCTATGTCAAAAGGGTTTGAATGTTTAAAATGTGTCTGATATCAGGAGGTGCATTTCAGCTATTGGAAAAAAGAAGATAACCAGTTAAAGTTTTTCCTGTCTTATTTTATTAAAACTAAATAATTTATTTCAAATCATGCCTTCATAATGAAACAATAGGAAATTTTTAATCTAATTTAATCTTCAATTTTAGATTAGCATGGTCAACTCTCTGGAAAGTGCACAACAGTTAGATGCAGCTGATTCCCCTAATGTTTCTCACACTAAATATGTTCTACATGAACTTGGCGTATTTCCAGTTCCAAAGGATGCTTTAATATTAAAGATATCTGAACAATCTTTTTGGAATCCTATTCTTTTCTTTTTGTATTTATATAAAGCAATAAGAAAACCTGGATCTAGTGATGGTGAGTACATGAAATTTGCATTTTACTGTCAATCTAATGCATATTAATATTCACTTAGTGAATTAATTTTCTTCATTTAATTCCTATGGTTAGGAAAAAATAAATCTTTAAATGGCTATCAATTTTTCTGGCTCATGTAGCAAGAGAATTTAATATTTCAATTGAAGGAATGATTGAATTTCTAATAAGACTGAGTTGTTTTTAACATTACTTCATACTTTCTAAACATAAGTGATGACAATTTTTCAGTCTGATATATGCATATTTTATATAATTGTCATAGTTTTCCACCTAGTGTTTTCATAGGTTCTTAGAAAGTGAATATAATTTTTTTATATTTAAAAATTAACAAAAATAATTTACAGAATATTTGGATGGAAAGTTGAAGTGGATCAATATTTATTTTAAAAAATACAGTATACATGTCAAGCAAATTTGGCTTTATATGTAAACTTTTAAGATCAAATTGCTCAGGTACCAGAATTTGAGAACATTAAAAACACGGTAAAATGGAGTCAAGCATTTTGAATAAAGTGTAATTAATTATGAAGGCTGATTATATCCTCTGGTGGCTTAAAAAATTAAGATAAAGTAGCTGATGTTAGAAATAATGAAAGATGGTTTATTGGTCTGTGTGTTGAGAAACATTGAATAAAAAAAAACAAAATTTTTAACGATCTAAATGAAAGAAGAAGTGAAAACTAAAATAATTTTTGGCAGTAAAAGTGGTAAATTCTGACCCACGTAACAGTAAAAATCTACTGATAAATGTGTTTTCTATTAAAGAAAAAACAAACACTGTGGACAGTTACAAGCAAGAATAAGTAAGACAGCCCATAATAAAATATTTTTCGTGAAGATAAACATTTTAATTTCTAACACTGAATGAAGAATTCTGAATAAATTTCTAGAAATGAATATATAGGATTATACAGAAATGAAAACTATGCAATAGAAAAGGAAAGATAATTGGTACTTTTGAAGAATAATGGAAATTAAATTGTGAATTAATTAGTATTGAGATATAGGAAAAATTAGTGACACTTCTTGCAATAGTTCTTTAAAAAGTTCTTTATCATAATTATTAATTGCTAAATGTAACAGATAATGACTATTACTATTTTGAGTCTTTTCTTCTTGATTTTCACTATCAGCAAGTTTTGCTGGATCTCCCTTGGAGACCGTTTTTATTAGGGTACCTCGAAAACTGAGTTACTCAATGTTTCTGAATATTGTGCTTGAAAGTTCAATGGAAATTAATAATGGCACACAAAGAAAGTCAACATAGAATATAAAACAAACAACAAATGTTGTTAAACATGAATAGTACTGTGATACAGGTTTTGATGGAGAGACCTGAAAAGTAAGATTTAAATTAATCTGTTAGTGTCATGTCTACTTCCATTAACTTACTTATTAACAAATCATTTTATGATCTCTCAAACTTCAGTTGCAATTCTCCAAAAATTCAATTAATCGTAAATACATAAAAATGTAATCATAAGGAAAAAAGTTTAATCAGTTTGCGTTCAAGGTGAGATATTTAGAATTTTATCTTTACAGTTGACTAAGTTGAATAAATTCAAAAGCAACTAGTAACTTAAATTCTATGCTGATAATAAAATGGTGCTTTTTTTTAAGTGTACACTATAAATGAACGTCTGTTGTTGTCATCCTTGACACATCTTGTTATGCCACGGACTCTAATTGACCTAGATGGTATGCTACCCACTCCAAAAATACCGAAAATACCTCGTCCAGGTAAGACAGTCGCATTATGAAACATGAAGCAATGTTCACTGTCTTCAGTATAATATTCAACTTTTATTTTAAACATGTAAATATAAATTACTTATAAATTATTAATAAATATAAAATATCCTACTGACTTTTTCCCAAACAAAAAAAGAAAAGAAAAAAGTCCAGCACCCTATCCACTGTCAACTACCCAAGTCCATCCTTGATCAATATAAAAAATACTGTGCCCACCTCATCACAACCTACTTTCCTGGACTATAAAACTCAACTCCATTCTTCACCAGGCTTTACACTGGACTGCAATCCAACTCAGATAAAAATATATATCCTTCCCAAAATACTCCATATCCACCCAAGGGTTGCCTTCAGATACACTCCTAACTCTGCAACATCATGTTCGCCCACCTGAGTCAGGTTGTCAGCCACAGAAACAGGTGTTATGTCTACCCTACACTTCAATCCTCAATATAAAATATACAAATACAAAATCAAAGAAAACATTACCTGCCTCTCCTCCCACATCATGTATCAAATTAATTGTAAACTCTGTCCTGCTTTATATATCGGCCAAACCAAACCTGAACACATTGCTGAAACAGCACTGTAAACATATCCTGATTTCCTATAGATGTTTATGCCCAAAGTCACAACACCAACTATTTCAACCAATGCTACTCACTGACCGTCCTTAAAGCCTTACCCCTACTCATTGGATGCTAAACTACATATTTGGGAACTGTCCCTCCAGCATATCTAGGCAAAGTCCTGGACTCAACATCCTTTAATTATATTATAGTGGTCATTGTGGCAGTGGTTGTGATGTGTTGAAATCTTGTTTTGACATAATATTATGGTAATTGTTATAATTATTACTATTATACAATCTGTTCAATTCCTTCCCAATAATCATTCTTTTACTTTTTAACTTCTTAATATTTCCTTTAATTCTAATGTGTTTGTTTGTATGTGTTTATGTATTTTTCCGTTATTTTTCCATTGTTACCTTTCCTCAAGAGAGAGACAAATTGTTGGTTTTGTTGGGAGTCGATTGTTGCTGTCTAACACCTGGTTCACTTTAATTTCCATTTGTGCCCAATTTGTGGCACACAGTTCAGACCTTCCTTCCTGACAAAGAAGGCTCAGGCCCTTGAAAATGTGAACTTCCATTTACACCAGAATGGACCAACTATTGATTTCAGATAAGTTGGCATTGCTGTCTCTCTTTCCTATCCAAATGCATTATTTAATTTGACCTTGTCACATTTTCCTTATGCTTTCTTCTGAGCATATTCGCAACCTTTCTCTGTAAGATAATATGTAAAATTAAATAACACATTTATGTAGGAAAGAGAGACAGAAAAGTGGAATTACTCTGAAATCAACAGTTGGTCCAGTTGGCCTGAGGAGAAAACATATTTCAAATTTTCAAGGGCCTGAGCTCCCTCCCTTCATCAGGAAGCAACATCCAAGGCGGCCCTCAAAAATTTGACATTTTAAGATAGCCATTCTGTATCCTTCTTTCCAGTCCAAACAATATCATTAATTTGACAATGTATCATTATCCTTCTTATATATATATTCCGGCCGGTGCACGGAATGGTGTAACACTCCTTCCTGAAGAAGGAGGCTGAGAGCCTCCAAAAATTTGAAGAACAACCTTCAGTTCCTCATGGCGACACCGCACTTCACTTTCAGGTAAGCCACAACCTATCTCTCTATCCTTTCCATACCAATATATATATATATATATATATATATATATATATAAATAAAATGAAACCCAATAATATTTTTATTTGATAATTAATTTATTAGTGATATTTAGGTTAGAATAATTTCAAAGTATTTATATATTAACTTAAGAATTTAGATTGAGACATTTATTCATGTAGCATGAGTAAAAAGAAAACAAAACATGCATTAAACCCTTTTACAAAGAATTTTATAAGGATTTTGAATGAGATGCTTTTGTCAGAAAACAAATAGTTTTTCACAATAATTTTGAAAAAGTTGATAAAGCTAAATATGAGATTCTTTCTTCTCTATTATTATACCCCTGATAAGTATTAAGGCAAAGTATAAAAACCTTATAAATTATTTCTGCTGTATATCTTTTCTAAGTTGAATTTGACTTGACTAAGTTATACTTCAACTCAGGAGAATTTTAAACTTAATAATATTACTGTCTATTTTGAGATTTCAGATCATCTTCCCTTGAGTTAAAGCATAACTGCCTAATACATAACTTAGTCAAGTCAAATTCAACTTAGAATGGCTATATAGCAGAAATAATTGATTTTTTTTAATTACAGTTTAATATCGCATTAACCTTTTGGTCATTAGTGACTTACATCTATTAAGTTCTACATTAGTATAACAATTAAATTAATTTATACAACTCAGAAATAATTGATAAGGTTAAAACAAGGGACGATCAAAACCCGTCTAAGAGGGTAATAGTCTAGACGTAAACAAGTTCATCACCTGAGGTTAATTGTTTGTCTATGAATCCACAAAAAGAAATGTTAGCTATTTTCTCTAAAACTAGTTCGGTAAATTTAGAAGAGATTAAATCCTACTAAAAGTAAACAGACTTCTTAAAGGTGATTAACCACTGGTATAGCAATCTTGGTTTGTAGAAGAATATAAGGAAACTAGCACTTTGCTTCTGTTACATTGTTTTCAAAATATATTGTCCATCCAACTTTATTGTCTGTTATTTTTTACAACTCTATCAATGAGTCATGAATAATAGAAGAAATATTATTAATAAGAAAGAGAGTCAAATATAGACACAAGAAGTGATAATATAAATACCACACAACATTTCTGGAAGCCTTTCTTCAGGAGCAGAAAAAACACAAGAGCCTAGAGGGACACAATTCCACTAGTCAGTTGACAAAACTCAAAAGTTCTGCACCAATTAATTTTAAATCAGACCTAATTTTTTCACTTTTTGAAGAAATATTATATTGACTGAATAAGGAATGTATATGTATGGATAGCTATCCACGAGGTTTAAAAATGGATTGTATGTTTTAGTGGCTTCATTAGTTACAGTATGTTTTTAAAAAAATTGTAGATTATATCTGGAACTCTATCCATTTTCCAAACAAACAACCAATTAAATTAGACCACACATTTCTTACTTGCTTAATTTTAATCAACTGTTTAACAAAAATATCAAAAAGTTTTTTTCAGAAATTAAAAAGGTGAAGAAGGAGAGATATGCATCTCCTTACATGGAACCATTAGTGGTATGTTTTGATCAGCCTTTTATGCCTAGTTGCTGTACCAGAGTGGATCCTAATGCTCCTATTGCAGGGTCAGATTCACCAACTACTGAATCCAAGGTACAGTTAATTTACATTTTTCAAATCAAATTTCACTAAAGAAAGTCATTTTATGATAATGTTTCTAATAAAAATCATATTTGTGATTTAAGATTTTTTAAAAAATTCTGTTATTAGCAACAGGTTAGAGTATATATAGTGGTAGGCTTTATGATAATATTAAAGAACAAAGTTTTCCCGGTGAATCTGTTGTGGATACAATTCTTCGGTCTCAACCCATGTTGCTAAACAACAACATTTCGATGGCAAGCTCCGCCATTGTCATCAGGTTGCCAGTCAGACCCGAGAATTGTATCTTTGAAAAACATTCCTCTGCTAATATAATTGGACTGTAAGCAGATGTGAAATAAATTTCCTCTACCAGCATTACATTGCTCATGACCTCATTTAAGTGGATTTCAGTAATAATATATTTTTAAAATAATTGGCTCACAGACCTATTGTAGACCAGAATAACATAAGCATTACAGTAGTTTTGACCTCCCTATAGAATAATTAACTTCATCTTATTCATAGCTTTCATAAAAACCTACAACTCAGTTGAAACTTGAGTATTCATGATTAAATATAATATAGAATAATTAACTTAATCTTATTCAACGTTTGATAAAAACCTACAAGTAGGTTGAAACTTGAATGTTCGTGAGTAAATATAATATACTTACATTTTCATTTCAGAAAAAGATTAAAGGTGTTGGGTCAAAGATATCTGAAAAGTCTATAGCATCTAGTGTATATAACATGCCAAAACGAGACCATAAAAGTCGTTACTTTCAACACCAAGGCTTGAAGAGAAATATTCAAATAAAACCAGAAGTTACAACAATTACGGGAGACAAGCCTCGTGAACCAGAGGTTGAAGCTGAAGAAATTAATGAGCAGACAGAGAACATTAATTGGCAAATGGTAGCAACAAACAGCCAACCATCATTTGTGAGCCAACAAAATCCATTTTTTGCCAAATTTATCGAAAATATGTCCAAATCAGATGATGAATCTGCTGGCACAATACCATCTGACCTTAAGCTGGTATTTTATATTGTTATAACATATTCCAAATCTTTATAAAATTGATAAAATATATTTTTAAATTAATTAACTATAAATTTACTTCTAAGTAGCAAATTGGAGAATATTTGAGATAATTTAAATAATATTTACATAAGTATCTGAATTGACTAATTGAATAAGTTTAATAATTACCAAAAGTACCCATCAATTATTTTAATCAACCTAAATAATTTTATCTAAGGTCTAATTTTGATTCAACTATATACTTGATTTTTTATTGTCACATTTTCAATTTAATCTATTACAATCGGTGTACCATTTCTTCTTTAAAGCAGGACATTAATGTCATTTTATATGTCAAATTTTATGTGTATTATTAAGATAAACAGTAATGCATTGAGAATACTGATTACTGCTAAAGTAATTATAGAATTTCAATATCTTTTTATACTAATCCTAAGACACAGAATTATAAAAACTAATAATTTTATGTTCTGTTTTATCTTTGTGTGAAACTGTAATATATTATTATAATATCTGTCGTCATAAGTTATGAAATTCTACCATAGAATGGAAGCAATGCTTAGAAGATTTCACAGGTAGTTTTTTTCTTTATTTTGCATTTTCAGATTATTTTATGGTGATTTATACTTAGAAAATATTTCCTTGTTTCTGTAGTTCATGCATCTTAGTTCCAATTAATAGATATATTGTTGAATAAACAGATATCAGGTTCCAAACAAGAGCAGCATTTGGAAAAGCACACAGTATTTCAATAGTTAGTTATGTATGTATATTTGATGAAAACAGCTAGCTATCAAACTGTTGGACATCTTTCTTACAAATGAACAGATTCCAATCAAATAAGTATTCTCTGGGAAAGCTTTCATTAACTAATATATATTGTTTATCATCAATGGCATTAATAAAAAAAAGTGTATATTTAGAGAGAGGGAGGATAATTGAAAATTTCTCTTATTAGTCATTTTGATGTGGCCCAGTGTCCTGATTTTAAGCAATAAAAGTCAACATTTAATTTATTTATGTTGTTAAATTTTACTTTTGAAAAAGGTGTCAGTAAGAGTAGAGTGGAAAGGAAAAACTTACTTTTAAAATTTGTTATGTCAAAAACTTTTTTACAAACTCATTTTTTATTATATTACTATTTAGTCTGACTTATCTTTAATCTTCATTTATATCTCTCTTATTTTCTATAATTTTCTATTTATACCCTATATTTTGTGAATTTAAATATGCCCATAAATATATCTATGGTTGGAAACTAAGGAGAAAGTCAAAGGTCGATAGTTAATTGTCTTTTGCTTACAACTATTGCTGCCAGTTCTCTCATTTAAGCTTTATTGACACCTGTAATTTTTAACTCCATTATTATGAAATATTTTTCAAAAAATATAGCCTTTTATAATATGTTAATAATAAATAAGTCTTTTTTGGTCTTATTTTTGTCAGCTAATGTGTATACATATTATGAAAAATATAATTACTGATATAAATTTTTTTGAACATGTTTGGTTTCTGTTGCTGTATAAGAAGAATTACCCATGTATATATTGTGTATTTAGGTTTGCTACTGGCACTTTTCTAAAGCTGTGTTCTTATACATCTTTATATAATATTGTGTTCTTATACATCTTATCAACAGCTACTTTTATTTCAAATAAATTAAGAAAAAATGCTTCTTTTAATGTCAGAATAGTTCACTATATGAAACTTTCACTGCCTAATCCATACTTTTTTTTAAAATATAAATGTGGGTTGTTGGTTATTTGTAAGTTACTAACAAGGGCAAACTGAATTCTTACTATCTATACTAATAAAACATTGTATGTTGTATTATGCCTTATAATAGTTCTGTAATTACAGGAAGGTGAACAAACAGCATTACTCAAGAAAACATATTCTACAGCAACAATTAATGCCACACTATCAGGATATTTCAAAGTTGATCCTTCACGAATACCAAAAATACCTAAAAAAGGATGGCTTACTACTAAACCTCCTAATCGGTTCACTGATTCACTTAAAGTGAAGTATTGATTATATATTAATTTAAACTAAGGTAACATTTAATGCAGAGAACATGTTTGGTATATATATATATATATATATATATATATATATATATATATATATATATATCTGTGTGTGTGTGTCTGTGTGTTTGTGTATGTGTAATTGCAATATTGGTATGGACAGGAAAGAGTGATAGGTTGTGGCTTACCTGAAAGTGAAGCGCGGTGTCGCCATATGGAACTGAAGGTTGTTCTTCAAATTTCCGAAGGGTCTCAGCCTCCTTCTTCTCCGCAGTCCACAGCTGGCCGGTGCATGGAATGGTATAATACAATTTCCTGAAGAAGAAGGCTGAGAGCCTCCGGAAATTTGAAGAACAACCCTCAGTTCCTTATGGCGACACTGCACTTCACTTTCAGATAAGCCACAACCTATATCTCTTTCCTTTCCATACCAATATTGCAATGAACCGACCAACTATTTATTTCAGGTAAGTCAACTTCACTATCTCTCCTTACTATCTAATTGTGTTATATATGTATATGTGTATATATAGTTAGGAAAGATAAAAATAAATAAGATAAAGGTTCAATGTGTAGAGATGGAAGGCAGACGTAGGTAAAAATGAAAAATTTGGGCAGGATTGTGAAATGAACCCTCAGTGCACAGATGCTTTTCCAATTAAACTACTGTACCAATTACCAAACCTTGCAGTCAGTCTTATTAATTTTAGAGGTGGAATGGATAGAGTAGAGGGAGTGAAAAGTTAGCTGCATCCATTAGGGAATTAATATAATGTTAGGTAATTAGATTAAAATAAATAATATGAAGGTGGGATTACAATTTATAAGAAAGCATATGCTGAGGCATAGAATTATGCACAAAGGAAAGCATATGTCCAATGCATAGAGATTAAAAGAAGAAGAAGGAAGGACAGAAAATATTCATCTCGGTCAGGAATTAAACCCGGATCTTTTGCTCCGACATATTCCCAACTCAGCCGAATATTATCAGTCTTTCATTCTTCTTTCTACCGTCTCTACACATCAAACAATGCTTTTCTTTGGGTGTAATTCTACCCCAGAGCAGCATATTCTTTCTTATAAAACGTATTCCCACCTTTCTCCTATTTATTTCTGTCTTTCCTCAATGATAGGAACCTTACTTTGGTGGCAAAGTCACATTGGATATTTGGATAGTGAGGTAAGATAGAAATAAATAGGAGGAAGGTGGGAATATGCATTATGTGAAAGCATATGCTCGGGCATAGAATTACAGACTAAGGAAAGCACATGTTCAATGCTCGGAGATGGACAAAGGAAGAAGGAAAGACTGAAAATATTCAACCGATACAGGATTTGAACCCAAAAATCTGTTTAGTAAACAGATGCTTAACCATTTAAGCTTCCAGGGTAACTTCCAAACTGGGCAAATATATAGTCTTATGAAGTTTACAGGAGGAATAGATAGAGTAGGAGTGAAGAGTTAGTTGGTGACTTTGTTAAAATACCTCATGGGTATCTGTCTATATTTGCACAGTTTGGAAGTTAGCTTAAATGGCTAAAGTGCCTGTGTGCTAAACAGTTTTTGTGGGTTCAAATTCCATCCTGGTCAAATATTTTCCATCCTTCGTTAGATCCTGAATAGGCCATGAAGGAGTATGGGATAAGTACATTGTAGGAGAGCCACAGGAGGTTAACGATGGAGGAATGTCACATGTGGTTGGAAGTGTACAAGGTCTATCTCAGTGGTCAGAGCAGCTGCCCAGTAAACTGAACATCCTGGGTTCAATTCCTGGTCTGGTTGACATTTTTACATCCACATTCCTTAATTAATTTAACTATGGCTTGATGATTACAATTAGCTTTCTTCGATATCTTCTCCATATTTTGGATAAGTTTTACATGAGTTATAATGAGTGAAATAAACAGAACAAAATTAAAGAAAGTTATTTTAGGATTCATCATTTTAAAGTAATTAATATAAATTTTGTATTATTTACTTTCAGTCAAAATTTCAAATACTAGCACAGGATGGAAACCCAATTGCTGCACTTCCAATGCCTCACATATTGCCACAAGTACAGAAATGGTTTCTTCAAAGGCAAGGCTACAAAATTGATGAAAGTTACCTAAGTAGGTTTTGAACAAAATTAAGAAACAGTAATGAATTTAATCTATTTTCTGTGTGAATTTATAAAATATAATGTTAGGTTTAAAGATTATGAATTAGATAAAGAAGCAGTCAAATAACACAAAATTAAGTGATAAAATAAATACCCCACATCATTTCTGCAATGCTTGTTGCCTTTGTTTGGTGATTCAAAAATGCAAGAGCTGCAAGAATGCCTCACTGCACAAACAAGGTAATGAACTCAAAATCTCTTGGGTTTGACACCTGCTTTATGCAGTGTGCCACAGTCACATTTTTTAATCACCTGACAAAAGCAACAATGAGTGCAGAAACATTCTGTGTTATCTATTTTACTATTTTTTGTATTATTTATTAATAGTAACACTAAATTTCCAAAATTTGAGTCCATAGTCTAAAAGTTTACTCTGACTTGTTAAAAGTTATGTAACATAATGATATACATTAAAGATAAAATCTGTAACTTTTTATGAGAATTAAATACAAGTTTAAATCTTGTGGGCTGTGTGTGGGTGGTTAACTAGTAACAGATAGCTTCCCTTAAGGTTTTTTGTTCCATTGTGTTCACGTTAGTTGATAAAAATATTTATTGTAATGAGTAATGAGATGGCATTGATAAATGTTAACATAGTGTTAGTTACTGCTACTAGAGTGTGTTAAGGTTTTCAACAATATGGCTGTATATTAATCAAAATAAACAAATGTATTTTTTGCTTCTACAAGCGTAATATTCCTGACAAATCATAACCATCCAGTTCCACAAATTTCAATAATAGTTCGAATAACAGTTCAACATCACTCCACAGAATTCCATCTGCTTCACTTTGTCAGTACACAATTAAGCTACAGTTTCAACAACTTCACACGAAAATACCTCTGAAGAACACACTTGATAGTGAGCTGAGGAATCCAAAGTTATAAGATCATGACTAGCTTGATTTGCTGATTTCTGGTGACTTTGCTAAAATACCTCATAGATTGTCCCCACTTGCAGTTGACCACAACTTTTTCCTTTCCACAAACACCCATTGTTAAGAAACTTACAATGGATGATATAATCACTCAACTAATAAAAGGAAAGGAATGTGGAATATAGTCAGAAACACAGTAGATGGTAATACCAAAATTTTTTCTACATCACATTTAATAATACACAATGGGATCAAAGTTTCTGATCCAAAACAAATAAGTAACATAATTAACACTCATTCAACTGGCATTGCAGAAAATCCTTATTCTCAAATACATCCTTTTCAGGCATCTTATACCCCAACTTATAATTAGCAGATAAATACATGTTTTCATAACCTGTTACTCCCAAGTGCTAATTATAAAAGGATGTCAATGTCTAAGTCAATGAGTACATACGTGCTACAGCACTTCAATTAATGTATATAGAAGTAATTTTTCATAATTTTAAGAACCTTCATAATAATTGTGTTTTAACAATGAAAATTTTTGCTTATATATTGAATACTTTAAACTACCCACCTGGTGGTGCACTCACTCAAACTAAAGCAGCCAGCTGGCCATCTCAGTACTACTCATGGCTGTAGCACTTGAATCTACAGTATTCCACTTTTCCCCATTGTACCACCTGTAAATCTCAACAACTGCTTCTTCTTGGTGCTATGGACCAGACACCACAGAGTGTCTTTGTAATAGAGGCAGCATAAGCAACAAAATCAAAATTAATCTGAACCATTTAGTAATTAAAAATCAAACTTTAAAGTAGTTTATATTTTCTAAACAAAGCTACTATTTGCTCAATTTTTGGAAGTATTTTATTTTAAAAAAATTACAATTGAAGGGTATTTTAAAGAATTTTTTTAAAAGGTATCATAGTGTTTAAATCTCTCTATACAACACTGACAGCTTGTTCCAAAAATTAACTTTATTTAAAATATGTACAAAGGAAGAATACTTTTGTGTTTAAATGCATGTCAATTTGGTGATAAATTATTCCACTTTTAAAAATTAGACACTATTGGAAACTATGTAGACGGAATTAAAAATTTATCATATTAGAGGTAATATCATGGTTTTGGTAACACTATGGCTTTGGAACATTATTATTTTACATATTTATCCTCAAATAAAATGGTTGCTTGTAGTGATGGAGCAAGTAACTTAAAAAACTCATGAGCCACTTATGATACCCAGTACGATATTAAAACCTGTTTTCCCTCAAATTATATTATCCATATGTGAGATAATCAATTGTTCTCTATCCTCAGGACAATTTCCTCAAATATCTAAAACCTCCACAACCTTACACAAGAATAAAATTACATAAAGAAATACAGGCCAATTTCTCTCTCGTCAAATGTATCTTAATTTGTCTATAAACAGGTAATCAACTCCTTGAAACAAACTTACCTTTTGACATTTTGATTTAAGAAAAAATAGATCAGGTAATGAAACATTACAATCATTCATGGGCAAAATTAAGGCACTTTTAAAAACAAACAATTGACTACAGGACTCTTCTAATACCTCATTAAAGCATTTTATCTCATTGTCCACTCTACACTTCTCCATAAGATGAATCACTGTGGTAATACAGATGTTTGTAATAACTGATATGAATCTTATTTTCAAAATAGTAAACAATTTGTTGAACTAGGCTCTTCCAGAGGTTGAAACATATACTCTAGTACTAAAACTCTAACTAAGTGCTACTTCAGGGTAGCAATTTTCAAGCCACTCCTTTTCTTAATATTTATAAATGAACTGCCCACAAGTCATACTTCACCATTAACAGTGCTCTTTGCAGATGATACAAATCTCTTATTCATTGCTTAATCCAAAGAAACATCTGAAACAATTATGGAAACTGGCCATAGTCTACTGACCTGCTTACAAATAATAAACTGTTATTAAATATTAGGAAAACTATACACACACAGTTTACAATAACTATATTACAGAATAAATAAATTGGAGAAATTCTTCTATATACCAACAAAATGACACAATCAAATAAACTAAATTTCTGGGTATCTAGATTGATGAGATAAAATTGGATAAGCATAAAAAATATATATGTTACACAAACTCAGTAAAGTCTGCAGTGCATTTAGAATCCACCAAAAGGTTTTTGATATAAACACACAAAGTACATGATCAAAGACTGAAGCCTTTCCCGGTGTAGTTGTTCAATATATTGTTCTTGGAGTTCAACTGGGTTTTGCATAATTATGTTAGAACGCAACATTTCGATGACTAAAAGCTCTGTCGTCATCTTCGCCTAGAAGATTTTTTAATATAATAGAAGATGACGACAGAGCTTTTAGTCGTCGAAAAATTGCGTTCTAATATAATTATGCAAAACCTGGATGAACTGCAAGAACAATATATTGAACACAAAGTACATATTTTGCATTAGTTAACTCTATCATAAATTTTGGTAAACCATCCTGGAGCTTCTATCACAATAAAATTTTTGTCATGCAGAAAGTTTTGATACAAATTTAATTTTACATATTTAATCTTATCAGTAAGACATGATTTAACAATGCTTCCTGACAAATATGGCCTTAAAAATTAAAGTACAAATTATATCCTGTTAAACTTCCTCCCTGGGCACTGTAAAACGGTGACAATCTTGTTTCTAAACAAGGTTTTAGTTTATACTGACTTCTATAAGTATCATGATACTTACTCAAGTAATAAAAATATGTGTAATGCCTTATTATTTTATTTTTAGATGATCTACAATTCAATACATGTGGACGTCTCTCACATTCATCTAAAGTTCTTAAAAGTACTGAAGCTCCTAATACTGCAGTTTCAGCAAAAGAATCTTTGCTCCTTTCATGGGACGATATGGGATGGCTTAGAAAGAAGGTAATATAGGTATATTAAATGTTTAATAAATTTTATATATGAATAATATATAATAAATATATATAATAAATCAAACTATTATTGACCATTTAAGAATTTTTTATAAGTTTATTACAGTTAAGCATGAAAAACTCTTATCTCAGGCACCTGTGGATTACGTAGAAGAGATTAGCTGCCCGTTATCAAATACGTACTGCTATTTCTGTGTTCTGTTCGTCTGCTGTAGCTCTCGTAACCAACGTACTGACGCCTCCGAATCTCGCAGTTGGCAGAACGGGTTAAGTGCAGCGAGATCTAGTCAGGATCACTGCATGGAGTCGACTCAGTGGTTGACCACTGGCTAAGGCGTCGGTCTCCGGGATTATGTTGCGACGTACTCGTGCTGCCCATTTCTGTACTAGAAGACGTGGCACGTAATTCTCGCCCTTCACAGCTTTTGTGCTTCGTGACCTTTTTGCATTATGCAACCGCACCATGAGCAGAACTCATCACTAACAACTGTCCCTCAGTAGTGCATCGACCAGACTGACTTATTTTATTACGAGCGGTGCAGGTCTGTTAAATTCAAACGTGTGCCATATTGCCAATCTCTGCCGTCGTACTTTAAGAAGCTTCCCATATCTTGCTCATAAACATCGTGAATACACTTCAGCTCATTTAGTTTTCATATTCAAGTTCCCTCCATTATAGCCTCTCATTCTTTTTACCTTTTTTCATTATTAGAAAACTTGGTCGAAAATGTCATTGTTTCACTGATTCTTCCATTGTTACAAGAGTTATAACACGAAGCTGCAGTTCTGTAGTCAACAATGGTCAATAATTCAGTCATGTTGAGGCCAACAATCGAGACAGGACACGAAAATTATTTGGATGGAAATATTTATCTTTTCCACACCCACGCACACCTCGTCCAACATTTCACAGAAAACAACTCCTGGCATCCATCCGCCAATGTACGATTTCGAATTCTCCAAACTACAGCAGACAAAACTTCTGAAGACAAAGCAAATTAAAACCAAAATACATGCGTTACACAACATTATAATATTATTTGTTGTATTGTTACAAAACTAACATATTAGAAACTATAATTTGTTTCTCACCTTCTCTGTGATAATTCTAATTGAAACTTTGTTAATTACATAATAAAATGCTCAAAATTTTTGTAATGGACTAAAAATTTACTTAATGTAAACTTTGGTAACTCCCTTTCCAACACATCTTACAGTCCAGGAAAAGTTTTGGACTCAATATCCTCCAACTACTGCCTTTCCCCAATCTCACTCACTTACTTTACTTTTTACGTTCAACCCCTATTTTGTGCATGTGTGTGTATGTAATATGAATGATTTTATGTATGTGTCCATTGTCTTAACCTTGAGAGAGAGAGAGATTGGCTTTATTGGGTGTCAATTTTTACTGCCTAAAAGTTGGTGCACCAGGGTTTGAATTTGAGTCTGGATGCCTAGTTGACATGATGTTCTGTCCCAAAGAAGGAGACTCAGGCCCTCTAAAATTTGACATGATTATGCTTCACAACCTGGTGGCACCAACTGTCAATTTAAAGTAAGCCAGCTGTTCTCTATCCCTCTTTTTATTATTTTTATTTTTTTAGAGTAACAGACTACATGAGGGTAATCCACATGGTAGAAATTCCCCTATAATAGCATAGGAAGGTGTTTGAAAGGGGGGATGTGGAAGGGAGAAGTTAGCCATGGGTTAACTGGGGTCCCCGAGCTATAATTTAAGGATCCTACCCAGAATTTGCCTGAAAGTGATGCAGGACAAACTCAAGAAAACCTGCATCAGATAGGTCGGGCATTGGGTACTTGTCCCATGCCCTTCCGATAGTGTGAGAGGGGTTTGCTGTGGGGACGCAGAATTCCCTGCTCCTTGCCTTGACCAATTAGGAGGCAGTTCGCCTACTGTTCCAATGCGAAAAGTAAACAACTCTGACTGTATGTCCATAACATACACCTCTGTAAACAGGCCAAGGTGCCTCGGCTTGTGGGAACCTTAGATCAAAAACAGAGAGAGGAAAATGCATCCCGCAAGATAACCCTCTCTGTCTCTCCAAAAAAGGTTTTGAACTATTGTTTGTTCCAGCAAAAGCACGTGTACAAAATTGTTTGTGTCTCAACTGTGCAAGAAGATGGCTCTGATTGGCCATAAAACCCACCCAATTCGTGTCCCTGTATTTGTTTAGTGCATGCTAATTCCTGCTTGTACATACTTATTAATTAAAGTAAAATAAAATGTACAAATACATACATATAATTTATAATGGGGATATGAATTTTTGTGTGTGGCACCCAAGCGTGCACCACACTATCAACAACACTGAGCTGCTGCATTTTTGCCTCTTTTACTATCTACCTTGTGAGTTCTGCGGGAACAAGTAGCCATCTCCTTAATCATGTCTGGTCTTACTGCTCAGAACTCTTCTTGTTCAGTAGCCACATTTTCACCATGCCGTCAGTTCACTGCCAGTTTTGATTTCTCTTAACATTTGTCTTCATTGTATTAATAATACTCTTGTGAACATTGCGCAAATCTTCTTCCAACTTCTTTTTGCAAACTTCACTCACTCATTCAATATATAGTACAAGATTTAGATCCTTAAATGAATTCTGGGAATACCTATTGGTAAAATAAAATGACTATTTTGGAACATTTGATTGAAATTATAAAATTTATTTCAAATGTTTACCATTCAAACTTAATATTTTAGTTGAATAGTCATATTAGATGGTTTAATATTACCTTCTATCCACTCCTTTCAGGTTAATGAGCAACATTGTTTTTGTTCTATGCATAGGATAATATTAATTAATTTCAGGGGCATGTGGTAGATAGTCAGCATGAAGTAACTCTTTGATGAAATGTCTCCCCGTGACCGTTTTTTCTTTAAACAAATGTGACTATGAATATTTTTTAAAAAATTGGCATAATGTACGAATAATATTTTTGTTTTTAAAATATGAAATACTTTAACATATGACTTTTTATTGTCACGGTGCCGCCTCTCTGTCATGTAGTTCACGGTCCATTCATTTTTATTTAAGTTAATATATAGTTGCTGCAACCAAACCTGTTAGTTTGAAAAATAATATTCTCAAAATTCCAGGTGGGAAGGATTAATAATAAATTCTACAAATCATTGCGGCAGGCTGAAGTGGAGGACGTCCGAGAGTATGGCATGTTCATGACTTACTGCGAAAATAATAGATTCCGTGATGTATTCTTTGCTTACTTTCCGAGCCGGGAGAGAGACGTATATCCAATTAGACCTCCCTCATATTCGTAACTCACGCCTTCGTATTGAAATAGGTGTTTTGAAGTAATAAAATGATAAAAACGTTTTGTAATATTATAATTGAGGCTTTTTTTATTAAAGACAAAAGTTGTCAGTAGTGTGTTATTTTTATAACATTTAATTCTGCTTTTTCAATGCTTGAACGAATACTTCTAGTGAACTTATGTTGCTTCCATCTTAAATTACAGTGTTACCAAAATGAAAAGCTAGTATATATGCCGTGTCTGTATTCGTTAATGTATGGAATTATTAGAAAGCGACGGCTTTCGCGGTGAATCTATTGTAAATAAAATTCTCGGGTCTCAACCCGGGCCAATGGATTGTTGAATAACAACGTTTCGACAGCAACCTCCGCCATCGTCATTCATCAAACCATTGGCCCGGGTTGAGACCCAAGAATATTATTTACTATGGAATTATTATTTGGGGTCTTTCTAGCTCAAAAAGCAGGATAATGTGTCAGACAGTGCACGGCCTTTTTTTAAAGTTATGTACTAAATCACTCCAAGCAACAATAACAATTTTTACGAGGACAACCATGTATCCGAAAATACTGATCGATAGTGTAACCAACATACGTTATATTTCTAGATCCGCCAAATAATATTCAATAATTTATCATTTTTAAAAGCGGAACACATTTGTAACACGAAAATATTTTCCCTTCGATTTTAAATAAAATCAATGTTTGGAACAATGCACGCATGTTGACAGTTTTGCGTATGTGCCAAGCTGCAAAGACAACAGAACGGTGACAGGTGAGAGTTCACGAGGTGGAAACTAACTGTGCATGCGCTTTTCTCATTCCAGACCAAATTTACTCTCTAAGGTCATTGCGTTTACTTGTTAATAATATTTGTAATAAGTAAATTTTAGTACCAACTCACTAAAAAAAAATTACATAAGAGTTTTGCATATCAATTTTTAACAACTTCATGATAACATTAAAAAATTAATAATACCTCCATCAAATTCAAAAGTGAGCTTAAAAATTTCTACGCGGCTCCTCCTACTCTGTCGGTTTTAGAAAATAATTGTATATATTGTAATACTAATTAGAGGCCAGTAATGAATTTTTAATAATTGGATTGTTAGCGATTCCAATTCTTCAAAAGACGACCATGTGTAGGCTAGCTTTGTTGTGAGTCGCGGGACTGTCTGGAGCAGTTGGTCTGGTGTTGTGGTCGCGTGAGGGAATCAAAAGTTGGGAGCGGAGAACGAACAGCGTGGTCCGAGTATAAATGCAACCGTTTTTTTTTTTTTTAGGGCAACAGGCTACATGAGGGTAATCCACTTTGGGCAACTCCCCTTTAATAGCATAGGAAGGGATTTGAAAGGGGGGATGCGGAAGGGTAGAGGAAGGTAGCCAAGGGTTAACTAGGGCCCCCGGGCTATATTTTAAGGATCCTACCTGGCATTCGCCTAAAGAAGTGCAGGGAAAACCTGCATCAGGTAGGTCGGGCATTGGGTACTTGTCCCACACCCTTCCGATAGCGGGAGATGAGTTTGCTGTGGGGACGCAGCATTCCCGTCTCGAATGTTTAGGAGGCAGCTGGCCGACTATTCCAATGGGAATAGCGGGAAAGTTACAAGTTTTTAGAATTCAAGTATCAAGTTTGGACAGTGAGAGACTTAGTAAAACTGCAAGGAGTAATCAAATAATTAGCGCCACATTAAGATTCCTACGCGTACTGAGACCATCATCAGTTTCCACATAAAGACAATGTGTAACAATATGTCTGACTAATGATCCGGAGGTGCAGCAGTTCCAGTTCCCGGAGGAAAATTCCATAACTACGACCGTGTTTTGGACAATCAAGTGGAGAGTCAGTGATCTTATGGCCTATTAGCGTAAATTGTGAGCCCGAGTCCAGGAATCTAAGTCTAGTACCAGCCGAACATTTTTGTAAGTAGCAACCAGTTTCATTAAGTTTGTTTTTGTAAACGATAGTTAAAGGTATTCGCCAGATTTCGTTCTTCTCGTTTTGGTTTTGATTGTTAATTTCTTAATTTATAAATTCTATAATTGTGTAACGTACTTACTTATGAAGCCCAGGTAAACAACCCTGAAAGAAGAGTTATCAAATCTCTAAACATTGAAAACTGTATTTAACGTATTTAAATGTATTTAACGTAATAGAAAATGTTATAAATTTCTATTGAATAAAATAAATGGTATTGTAAAGTTTAAAGTAATAATTATTTCTCAATCCTTCATTTTTTAAAAAATAAAATAAATTGTTTCATAACGAACTATCAATTTAAGAAACTGCAAATTAATTGTTTAAATAATAATTAAAATTTTTGTTTAATTAATATCAGTTTAAACATTACATTTCGGTTTCACAACGTGGGGCAATTCATTTGAATAAATAAAATCCGACTATTCATTACATTTTGGCTTCCACAAAGTGGAATTGTTATTTAATCCCTGTTTATTTAATCATTACTCTATACTATATAAATATATTATAAATGGCGGAAACAGGAGGAATAAATATCCCAGAATCAGTTAATATGAAATATAAATGTAGAAAGTAGAGAGAAATTAGTTGTCCTATAATATTATAAAAAATATGCTATACCTTAAAAACGTGTATATTGAAAAGGTAATTAGGATCGATCCGCACAGTCCATGCACATAGGTCTCATTATAACTCGATAACATTTAAGAATATACTTAATACCAAAAGTCTGGAATAATTAACTAAAATTTAAATTGTTTTAAAAATATAATAGGAAGATTTTTGACCACTGTTGTCCACGCATTGAAATACGTATTAAGAACACGGGCAAAAAATTGCAAAAGTTTGGTGCAAAATGCAAATAACGGAGAGTGAACAATGTTGGAAAAGCTAAAAGAGGAATTATTTAATGAAACGTGCTAAGGGAATTACAGACACATTGAATAATATAATAAATCTGAAATGGCATTTGGATAATACACGTTTGTTACTAGTTTTTTCTACATAAAATTTCAATCCTGAGCTGGAATCCAGAAGATCATAAGCTTCAAGCAGGACAGCTGTAAACGTTTTTAAAAATGTAATGAATTTATGGAATGAATGAATAACAGGTCAGCGGAGAATTGTGAAAAATAAATATTAATAATAAGAAATTTATCCAAATACAGACAAAATAATATAATAATACAACGTTAGAGCGTTATTTATATTATCACTTATTTTTTTGTCTGTATTTGGCTATCTTTATTATTAAAAATTTTCATTCAGACGTAAATTTTTTAATTTCAAAAATTAATATTATACAAGTAAGAAGTTGGAGGTAATTTCAAATATTGCAGGCAGTGGGATAACCATTTATAATAAAACTAAATCAATATATCGCTTTCAGATTTATAATATAGAATAGTTAAGGGGAAGAACGAGAAAATTGAAACTATCGATTGGTTAAGTATAACAATCGCGACAGGCTGACAATCAGCTGATCGTATAGCAACCAATAGAACTGAGTCTGTGTGTCCTAAACATTATACAGCTACTATCTTTGTCAAGATAACTAAGTGTTATATATCGATAGGAATTAAGAGGAGGAAATCGGCAGTCTGTAGACATATCTATAATTGAATCTAAATGTCTTCTGTAGATAGGAGTAAATGCACTTTTTGTCGAATATATGACGACAAGCAAGAGACAACAAATTTGTTCAAGGTTAGTTTGTCAATATTTATATATATATATATATATATAATTTTATGGATTTAATTCCTAACCACTAACATAAAACAAAATTTATATTTTCAGAATGAGGGGTATATGGTATTTCCAGATATTAAACCAGCAGCAAAACACCATTACCTTGTTATTACAAATGAACACATTCGTAACGTTAAAGAATTGACTGCAAACCAAAAAGATGTAGGTATGTAGAACAATCCATAATTTTAGTATTCTCATTTACAAGTTGTCCAATTAATGTTAATTAAATCATGTATCATCTTAATGATTTACTTACTCTGACCAAAGGTAAAAAATTAGGTTTTTACATATGTAGGCCTACTATTAACATTTTTTAAATAAAATATCATAGTTTTCTGAATATTAGCCTTTATTTTATAAATTCATTTACTTCTAAGCTTGTTTTATTTTTATTTTGGGTGACAGTTGAAGAACTTGTACGTATTGGCAAACAAGTTTTAGAGGAAAGAGGAGGTGATGTAAATGATGTGAAGTAAGTATTGCTTCCTTTATCACAAGTTATATAAATTACTTAGATGTTAAAATATTTGGGAAGAATCAAAAGTTGTGAATACTGGATTCATTTACATTTTTTATGCCCACTTTAAGAAAGGGAAATAAAATTTTATTGGGTAGTTTTTGAGTTTGCATTACTTTTAAAGATGTGTTCAAAATACACTTGATCCTCTACAATTTATGTTAATCTTCCAGTTATACTATGAAGTGTAAGACAAATATATTAATAATAATTTCAAATATTTATTTTATTTTGGGTTGTTGTTTTCTTATGATATTTTTGCATTTCTGTGTTGTCACATATATGTTGATCAATAATGAAAATGTATAGGAGGCGGAAGCAATGTAATTTATGTAAACAAATATTCTAAATTCTGTAATTTTATTCTGAATTTAGGTTTGGTTTTCATTGGCCCCCATTCACCACTATTGATCATTTGCATCTTCATGTTATTTCTCCAGCAAGTCAAATGTCATTTATACCAGGGCTCATCTTTCGTGAAAATTCATTCTGGTTTGTCACAGTAAGTATTAAACTTCTACGTCACTTTTTTATCCCTATAATTTTTTATAACACTATTGTATGTTGCAGCCAGAATATGTCATCTCACGCTTGGAAGCTCAGTGACAGATTACATCCTAGGTACCTACCAAATGCAGAGTACTTTTAATGTTTTTGGGAGCACTATTGTTAAAATGCATTTTACAGATTTATTTGAAGTCTGAAATGTTCCATATGGAATTAATATGTTATACTGTATCAGTACTTAATTGCATTCAGAAAATTTTACTATTTTCAATAAAATAATTTGTTACATGATTTTCTGATTGTGATGTGTAATTGTCCTCAGAATGTTTTTTTTATAATTTTGTTGCTATTTATTATTGTTAAATAAAAAGTCCTTAATTGAAAAATTAGTTTATTATATTTAAAATAGATTCCCTAATATCCTTTATATTTTGTGATAGTGATATTTATATGCATAGTTTACTGTATAAAACATTTGGATAAGTTCCCACTGAAAATTTTTTAAATGATTTTACTTAATATTTTTCCTGAAAATATGTCAATTTAATCAATGCACGAGATGAAAAGTGGTCACATTATAAATGTATCTTCCCATAATGACAACTTCCATATATAACTTTAATCCAATTACTGAAATATACATATACTGAAAATTTAATTTATTTTTATTTATTTTCGATTGTTCTTGAACCTTTAGGTTTCGGACATTCACATATAAACTATCAGAACCAAACTTGTGCTATGTATATTCTCCTTGGTCACATACAATTTGCTGGTAATTATTCTAAACAGAGAAAGCAACTATAAACTACAATAGCAAGTTTTTTAATACAGCTTTGGATGTCTTAAAAAATATTCTTCAAAAAACACAATATGTACAACACTTATAACCAGGCAAATGACTTCTTCTCTCTCTAAAAAAGACTAGAATAAAATATAGCAGAATTTAGCAGTGTGTATAATGTCTGCCATTATTTTCTCCTGTGAACAATGTTTTACTTTAGCATATTGTATTTTAAATAGCAGTTCATTGTTCTGCATATTCTTTACAATAAAACTTTGATTGTATTCACGAAAATGAATTTTTTTTATTACACACAATTTTTAATTTTTCAGCAGTATTCATTTACTGTAATTACAAAGTAATGAACTATCAATAATAACTGTCATAAGAACCATATATTATTCCAAAATATTTATTCACGATACAACCATTAGGTGTGGTTATGGTTTCCAGAATATAATTATGTCAATTAACACAGTTTTCTGTTTAATGGTATATTTTTACTAATAGTGTATTTTGTATGTTTGTTATTTTACATTTACCATTTTGTACTACACTTCTTAAATAATTTTCAATTTCTAAATTAATAGGACTTAATCAGATTTATTACTTGAAGATTTCTGTATGTATTTAGCTTGAAGTCGATCGTCCAGTAATATTTACCTAACAATCTTGTTGACTTTCATTTCCACTTTTTTTTTTCTACTTTCTGCTTTTTTATGAAATTGGCTCCTAAAGAAGGGGGCTCAGGTCCTCAAAAATTTGAGAATTTTTAGATTCCTCAGCCTGACTGGACCAACTGTTGATGGTTAGTTGACTTCGCTCTCTCTCTTTCCTATTTAAATATATATTACAAGTAACCTGAAAACGTGACATACGAGATTTTTAAATCTCTACATGTCTATCTTGTTATGTCATTGTGTTGGTGTGTTTGGCCCACTACATTTTTATTGTTTAAGTGAGATGGGATAGAGACCATCAATATTTCAACACTCAATATGATCATCATCATCTAAGGAAAAGGAGCACTGGTGAAATTACTGCTTCAAATATTCCAATTCAAAGCACTACAAAATATTTACATCTTAGTACAAATTATTTCATTGTTAAGAAATACATTAAACAGTTAACAACAAAATTATTACTTTAAGTCATGTTGACTTCATTTCAATCAGAATCAATACTGTTATGTACAAATTTCTATTTTATGTATAAAATCTGTTAAGTTTAGGCCAAACTTCTTACATAGCATTAGACTTAAAATTGCACTTATTTCACAATGTTTTAAACTGAAGTTGGTTTAGGAAATATTCCATCTGCAAACATCCTCTCCCATTCTCGTCCAATTGGATACTCATAGAATTCTGCAGATTCAGCCTTCATCTTTGTACTATAGCCTGGTGCCTAGAAAGAAACATTTTTAGCCATTATAAACAAACATATATTCAAATGATTATGGTGATTTTGTATGTATGTATATATATATATATATATATATATATATATATATATATATATATATTGTAATGCCTGTTAAGTGAGGCATTGTTTCTGATTGATAGTCTGGACTGTTGGAGGGGCATTATGTAACGTGTTTATTTAGGTTTAAGTCTTTCTTCGTCTTGGGGGTGTACTTTGGGTGGTCTTGACAATTTGAAACCGTGCATGTGCGTGTGGGGGTGGAAAAGACAACCAGAGTGATTGCGAGTCCTGTCTCGATTTTTGGCTTGACATGACAGAGTAGTTAGCCACTTGTTGACTATGGAACTGCAGCTGCATAATCTAAATCTTGGGATAATGGAAGAATCTGTCAACTGGCATTTGCGACGAAGTCTTCGAACAATAGAAAAGTAGGAGACAGGGCGTATATAAGGGAGGAGATAAGGTTTTAAGCGGGTCAGTGGTGCTGCGATCACCGAGGATGGAGGATGTTGTTAAGAGAGACATTGTTTAAGCGAGGAGTTGTTCTGCGCTCACTGAAAATGGAGGATGTGATTAAGAGAGACATTGTTTAAGAAGAGTCACCGTCGAAAGATTGCAGTTTAAAGTCGCAGCCAAAGCATAGGAGAGAGAACTTGTTAAATTAACAGTAAACCAGTCGTCGTCAAAGCAGAGCAGAGTAAAGTCGTCGAGATACCACAAACTTTCTTTTTCAAACCAACAGTATATAGTAGAATCTGTGAATTTAATAGAAGCTGTGAAAACCCCACCACTGTGTTCGAAAGGTGAAAGTATCCTGGGCAGCCGTAAGTAGCAAGAGAAAAGTAAAATGATTTTTGTGAACCGACTTAAAAGATAATGTCAGATATCGTTCTTTAGTGTTGATAAAATAAACTGTTTAAATTTAAAATCCATCTTGTAGAATAAGTTCGTCGATAATTAATTTCATCTATGTCAAGACGAATAAATATTTCCATTTAAATTAAATCTAAATTTTGGGTTCTTTGATTATGTTTCTGCCGTTATCAAACCCAGTTAAGACCTTTGAGAGAATGAGATATGTTTAAAATTGTATAATTGTTTCAAGTATTGCTAAATAAAATTTTGTTTGTTTTAAAGTTAATAATCTTTAATTTAAAAGCCTATCTTATTCATCATAGTTAATTATTACATTTTGGCTACACAATGTGGGGCCAATTAAATGTAATTAATTGATTATTACAATATATATATATATATATATATATATATATATATATATATATATATATATATATATATATATATATATGTATGTATGTATGTATATATATAAATATATGAGCACTTACAGTGGGAGCTATGTAGTGAGCATGTTTTACATTTGTTGGGTTCTCAAAATGCTCATGTTGTTGATCAACATACTCTATCCAACGACCTTCTGTTGTACCTGACAGGCATATGTAATCAAATATTTGCAAATGTTGCACCATTTCACACAGTCCTATACCACCTGCATGAGGACATACTGGAACTGAAAATAAAGTCAGATAATTATCCAAATAAATTAGTCATAGCAAGAAAATTAATTTTTTTTTACAAATATAATGGTACTCAGGAGATTGGCAAACTGAGTAAAAACTTTGCTATGGACAATTGACTACACTTTATTTGAGAACACTCACAATGGCATGTGAACTCCTCTAAGAATCTGAAACATTTAACATCTACGACATCTTCCCACTAATCCAATAATAATGTAAATATTTACTCTAGCTAAATATAAAGTAATCACATCTAGAATGCAGTAAATAATTTATACATAGTCAATGTTTATATAGTGATCTAATGAAAAGTTATTGCATTTCCAACCTGGTAATGTTTAAACACATTTTCTTGACATACTCTGGTGAAGGACAAAATGTATCAACAGTATATTTCAATGAAATGTCATGTTTGAAATCCTAGAATGTTTCATACAACCCTGTTGGGAGGAATTTGATAAACTGAATGCAATTAACTGTTCTTACCTCCCAACTTGTGGGCCATTAGGTAGACAGATAATATTTCATTCACACCACCAATCCGGCATGAATCTATTTGGCAGTATTGCATTGCATCTGCTTGGAGAAATTGTTTAAACATTACACGATTGCAACACATCTCTCCAGTGGCAACACCAATTCCTAATGGCTTCAGTGCCTGAAACAGTATAAGTAATTGATTAAACTAATTATTTATGCATGTATTATTTACTAATTACATATACAGTGTTTATTTTAATTTAACAACTCAAAATATAAACAAAAAATAAAAAAAATGCATTGCTTGAAAAATTGTCATGGCTGAAAATTTAATATTTTCAGCGGGGTAATCTGTCCATGCTAAAATTATCCCTTGTACACCATCCATTGAGCATTATGCAGGGCAGATTACATTGAATTCTCAAAATTATTACCTCCAACTACAATGCACATGTGGATTCGGGTCAAATAACTGTGCATAACACAGAAATGCGTTTGAAGTAATTTTTTAGCAGCCGTTCCCAATTCATCATATCTTGTTTTTTTCATTGTTGGCTTCATGGTAAACAGAACCTTTAAGGTAATACATGAAGAAGAAATCTGTCTGGCATTAGCGACTCATTATGGGTACTCATATTTGCCTTGTCGGGGGATTAATTGACGAGAGATTTTCTCACACACACAAACGTCCATGCACTCACTGGGATTCGAACCGAGGCAGTCATGCTGACCCCTATACCACAGAAGGTTGGCAATACATGTTTACAGGTCTTTTAAATTCAATAATTAATTTATAAACAAACCTTGGAAATAGTTGCATGACCTAACACATCATCAGGTGATGTTGGTTCTTCTATCCACAGTGGTTTAAAAACAGCAAGTTGTTTCATCCAATCAATTGCTTCTTTAATATTCCATGTTTGATTTGCGTCAACCATCTGGTAAAATTATTTAATCGATAACATTACAGGATTGCCAATTATTTATACTTAAATAACAATATAGAACAACACTTTATATAAAGAAATGAAATAATTAGCACTTGTATAAAAATTTAAAGAAGTCAGAGAATATGCTTTGCTCCAAAGGAAATAGTATATGAATAATGGACACAGGATAAATAAGTTATTTAAAGCAAACACAACAAAATTCAAGGAAATTTCCATGATACAATAAGCACAGAGAATCTATGAATAAATAAGTAAATTAGTTGAAAAAAAGATGCTACTATTTCAATCATAAAATATGGTACTTCCACCCATGATAGAGCAAAATAAAGACATTAAGAGTATTGTTAAAGAGGAAGAAAGAGTCCAACATTTTGAACAGTAAAGAACTGCTTGCCTTCGGTGAAGAAGAATAGCAATCAGAATGATCTGATCTTTCCTAAAAGAAATAAACCAAATTTAAGTCTATTCCAGAGAAATGGCTACATCATGCCAAATGTGAAGTGCAGGCAGTGACTGGTGATTGGTAAGAAATACATAATTAAGGAAAGAAAGAAATGTTTAACCAATAGATAAAATCTTATTTTATGTGGAACATTTCTAAAGCAGAATTTTTTAACAAAAATATTACACAATTAATTCCAATTTGTCCTAAAGAGTGAAAATGAATCATATGCATATGAAAAATTAAAACATGTATTTCAGTAAAAGTAGATTTTGTAATTTTAATTCTAGTATTAGATTTAAAACATAAATTTCAGTTTACCAAGTGGTTGTCAGGACCGATTATTTCTCTGACCATGGAACACCTTTTCTTATCATCTTCGAGATTCTGTCCTACTTTAACTTTAAATGCAGTGAATCCTTGAGCTAAAAATTGTTTACATAAATCTTTTACTCTATCAGATGAATAGCCCAACCAACCTAAAACAGGAAAATATTAATTATCTATCATCCAAACATATTATGCCAAATTATGGTACTCAACTCACATACAGTGTTACATAAGACATCTTTGGAATAGAAGTAAATAAAAAATAATTTAATTAAAAGTATCCTTGACAAAAATACAATGCATATTAACAATATTTTGCAGAAAACATTAGCAACTTTTTATATACATTATTTTTACTAAAAACAGTTCATTACCATTAGTAAAAATACTTATTCTTAATTGTATAACTACATTTGAAGCAGTGTGTGTACAGGTATGTTTACCCACCTACTTGAGTCGTGTAAGCAGGGTACCCTTTAGTTCGCATTTCTTCTTCTCTCTGAGCTTTTCCTTTTTCCTTTGACTTTAAAATTTCTATTGCTTCCTCTTTGGTCACAACATCTGAACTAAGAAAATAGCAATTGATTATAATAAATCTATTAGGGCCAGAAATCATTGTATTAATCATTATTAACAGAAATACATTTTCTCTCAATAAAATCAACACAAAGTAAATATAATGTAAACATATATTGTACTATAATAACACATTTGGATAGAAAAGAGAGAGAACAATGCCGACTTACCTGGAATCAGTAGTTGGTCCAGTCTGGCATAGGTGGAAGATCTTCCTTCCTGACGAAGGGGGCTCAGACCCTCAAAAATTTGAACTTCCAACTATGCCAGATTGGACCAACTACTAATTCCAGGTAAGTCGGCATTGTTGTCTCTCTTTCCTATCCAAATGTGTTATTTAATTTGACCTTGTCACATTTTCCTTAAGTGTATTGTTCAATAATAATGTATGTGTGTTAAAATGTACCGATTACAAGGAGATCAAAACTTTATGGATGGGTGTATATTAAGTCACTGCACTATAATAAGTAACTAATTCTTTTTAATTATTTACTTCATCCATAAAAAACTTTTAATTGGCTATATGAAAGTTGTCTACACATTTTTAGTGTGTATATTATATTTAGATATCACGTATTTATGGATAAGAAAGTGAGAAAGGCAAAACAACCATGTTCAAGTAATACACTTTCTTTTTCAAATATAGATGTTTTAAGAGCACTACACATATTTTACAATACACATTTTCATAGGAACAGGAATCAGTTAAAATATTAATTTGGTTTATAATACTGTTGTATTCATGTGTTGTAGCAGTGAGATTTTCCAGAAAATGAGGAAATATTAAAATGAAATTTTAATTCTTGTCACCAAGATGTCTGATAAAACTTAAATAGAGAGAACTAAATATGTAGCTTTTCTTTTTACTTGATTTTATTTTTTAATGAGAAATTAAATGCAGAGAATAAAATTGAACTCTATTTTAAGTTTGCTAGAATTGTGTGAAAAATGGTTAATCCAATCAACTTTTTCACTATATTAATTTGAATCATTGCACTAACATGTATCTGAAGTCAATTGTGGAGACAAGTTTTTCAGGTTCCATGTCAACAAGGAGTTTCCACAGAGGCTTGTGTTCTACACATGCCCACAAATCCCATAAAGCATTCACAATGGCCGCAGTTGCAAGATGAATAACTCCTTTTTCTGGACCCACCTGCAAAGCATTTGATAAGTATTTTATATTGATCTAGAAAAGAAGGTTTTTCCTTTTTTGTAAATTAATTTTTTTTTATATATATTTAAATAAATTGAAAAAAAAATTATACAACTGTTCATTTTTAGGTAATAAATAAGGTGAACTAATCTTAGAAACTTAATTAATGAACTTACCCATCTTAATTGTGATTCACTAGTAAGTTTTCTCCAGAAACTAGCAAAATCTCTAAATATATCACCAGCATCAAGTCCCACAACAAGAGGAGACAGGGATTTAACAGCTCTCACCACTGAAATACATATTTTCTATCTTAAGTAATTTCTCTGTTTCAGTTGAAGTGAATTGAAATTTTCTCTCAAGTAAATATAAAGTATTATATACTTATAAGAGAGCAGTTGTAAACCAGAAAGTATTTATTCATATTATTCATACTTACAATTAAATTCTGTTATTTTATTATATGGTGACATAATAGTTCAGTTCTATTTGTCTTAGCTCTAGAGTTACATAAAAAAATTAAATAACTTAACAATTACATACATAATCACTTACCTATTTCTGTGCCACGTCCACATGTAAAAGTTAAGCCATGGCCTTCTGCATCTCGATCAGTATAAATTACTACATAAGCACAGGAGTAATCTGGATCAGTGTGCTGTTAAACAACATTAACTACGTGAATGTAACACATGCAGTTGTAAATATAATTTATACTATTTCTAACACACAATTTTTAATATTATCGTTTAACATAAAAACAAATAAATACTAATTCTGAATGAACGCTTATTATCGACAAAAAAACCCATCAAAGCCTTTCTCTAATAAAAATCCTTTGGATACACAAGTGTTTGGTATAGCATATATAATTAACTGGGAGGTCTTAAGTGATACTTGAGACTTGAAAATAATTAGTAAATAATTTAATTTGTTAAAGAGAGAGTAACTTTATATTTAATACTACATATGTATAATTTACTAGTTGTTTCCTTCCATTTATTTACACTAGCAATGAAAATGACAGGAATAGTAAAAGGATATTTCCGAAATTTATTCAATAATGAGTTTTTATTAGTTTTAAAAATAAACTCACCATTGCATCAGAGCCATGTGCTCCTAAAGATGTTGGGAATCTAATATCCCTAACATGTAATGTTTGAATTTTTAGTCCTGTGCCAGGCATACTTCCTGCCCTTATGCCAATTCTAAAAATAAACAACAAAACAGTGAAATTAAAGCAATAACTTTAGGCAAAGGATTCTAATTTTTTAAGGCAGTATTAATTATTTTATACATATTATCCACAAAAATAGTCTCGTAAAATTTTTATCAATAGCTGTAAAAACATATATAAACAATTCATCAGATGATTTCATTATCTGCTTTTGGAAAAAAAAGGGTAAAGATTTATCTATCACATCTTATTACTTCACTTCTGATTATTTTCTCTGACGAATTTAGTGTTTCCCATTTTTCAACTCCTTTGAATAGTATAAGAAAAGTGATTTTAATATATTATCACAGATTACGAAGAGTTCTGGGCACCCCCTCCATCATACGGCATACCCATGAACTTTATTTTTGGGTGTAGACCCTATACATACTAAATATATGAGGAGTACAACTATGGATAATTTTATTTTCATAGTGTTGCTCACTTAATTAAAACTAGAGACGGGCTGTAATTTCATTTGAAGGCCGTCGATCCCAAAACTGCTCCAACAGTGAATGAGAATTAATAATAAAAAAAGAAATAAGTATCTGCTCACTGAGAATTGTGATGTGGCACGTCGGTTACTGCTAGTTCATTTCGCCGCTACAGTAACGAACGAATAGCAAACAAACAATTCCTTCATTATCAGTCAAGGGCGTCGTACGATTGTGAAAAGTTACCTCGGATGCGTTATGCAACTTGCTAAACAATGTCCGCTAAGTCCGTCTGTTTGTGTTAAAACAGATACAGAACGAATGTTCGGTACAATGATTCAGTCTTTTTTTCCAACGCAAATAATAAAAAATATATATATGCACGCTATCCATATAGCTCTTGACATTTTATAGAGGATAAAATGTTTTAAATTTTATTCCCAAAATTAATGGTTCTTTTTTTGAAACCTTCCATTTCTAGTGAAGAGAGAAGTGTTCAACTGAGTAGAAAATTAATTAAGTACAATAATAAGTAATCACAATGAGAGATTAGATACGAGATGAATACGTAGCCTACATCAAGAAAATGAGTTTTTTAATTTAGTGGAAGCATGAAGTCAAGATTGTACTAAATTAAATTAGTCATATTTGTTCAGGATAATCAAATCTCCCACACAAATTTATATTCTACATAAACTTGTAAGTTCTGAAAACAAATGTCACTCTAAATCGGATTCCGCGAAGTTGCGGAAATCAAACTATTCCATCTGCGGGAACTGACGCATGATACTTAAAATTGAGACTCTGAATCAATTTGTATTCTGATACTCAACACAGTTACATTATCTGTCTGAAGTATTTATATTGGAAATCATTTAATGGAAATGGAGGGGGGGGGGTACAGAATAATATAAGGACCATAATTATTGTTATACTATATGAGCATCTCTTAACCAGTTGGTTAAAATAGATCGAAATGAATAGATATATGTACCTGATTTCGTGAATGAACCAGCCAAATTCGGTTTTTAATAAAAAATTGAACATTTTAATAACAATTAACATGACGCATCGTTCCATTTTTGGAACCTTATCAGGTGCATATACATTGTAATGCCAATTAATTAACACATTAATTGTAAATTTGATAATCTAAATTGTTAGAGAAACATATTCTTGACGGCGGTACCGAACACAAAACAAAAATGTAGAAGAGAATTGTTTCTTTGTCGGAAGAAGCACTGCGCGCTCAAAATTGTTTGACGGCAGTTCAGTTCGCGTTATGATTTGGTCAGATGCAGACCACATTAAAATAATGAGAAGGTTTGAGTTGGGTGGACGGTTTGGCCAAGTACAGGTCGCATTAAAATATTGTGGGGCCAGTTCGAATCAGTTAGCTGGAAAGTTTGGTTAAGTTGAAATAGGCGAGACCAGTTAAAATATTCAACGGAAACTGGCAAAGAAGTAACGAGGATTATCAACCATCAGAGGTGATTGGGCCATGAATGTTCTGCTCATAGGCAAAACATTTACGCAAGCAGAACTATAAAAAACTGCTAAGCTGGGCAGCCATGAGCAAGTCAACCGAGGGAGGGAGCGACGAAGAAATGTTTCCTGGTTCCTGATTTAAAACTAAAATATTAATTAGAATCTGTGAGTTTGAGTAGAAGCTGTGTAAAAACCCGCCATAGTGCTTCGTAAGTCAAAAGTATCCTGGAATGCTGGGCAGCCGTGAGTACAAATGTAAAACAACAAATTATGTAAACCGGATTAAAAGATAGATGTCTTCCTTTGATAAAAATTGTAAATTATAATCCATCTTAGTAGTTTAAGTTCGTCAACAAGTAAATTTCGTCTTTGTCAATTGACGAATAAATCTTTAAATTGGAATTTGTGCCTTTAATTATATTAAATGATTTGCCATTATCAAACCCAGTAATGACCCTGAGATATTAATTAATTGTGTAATTGTTCAAGTATTGCCACAATAAATTCTTTTGTTTGTTAATTATTTATTTATTTATTTATTAAACGCCTTTCGATTGATTATTACAATATATTTGCGAAAACTATAAAAAAATTTAGAGAACAAACTTCAGCGTGGAAGTACTACTACGTCCAATGAAGCTGTTAAAAAATACTATAGTTTTCCTGTGCACCAATAGTACTCGGAGCGGATGATATCAATTCTAAAGATGATGAAGGCCTGCTAACTTGTAGAAGGGGAAATCCGCGACAATATTTTCTTTAGATAGACGCAAAATGTAAACTGAAGGGGAAATCCCACACATCAGCAATACAAAATGTACAGAAAGGAATGGAAATTATTATTGAACACACACAGAAATGAAACTGTTTAACAAAACGATAAAACTAGAAACATTCTATCCACACAAAACGATCACTTCTCTTTTTTCACTATTTGTATATTCTATTGAGCATTGTATATTATAATCGTTGTTGGCAGTAGATACACGGAGACCCCGCAACAGTGAAGTATGAACGACCAAAGAGTCAATAGATACATAATAAGGCCGTGAAATATAGCAAGTCGTACCAAATGCGCAGTAGGAGAAGGGAGAAAATGGAGGGGAGTATTGTCGTCAGGAGGGAAGCTGGAGTAATGCCACTAAAATTCTTAAAAAGAAACATTCGTTTTATTTTTACGAACGGGATTACGAACAGCGGCAAGATCTTTTTACCACACCCTGTATTTATCTCTTAACTTTTACGGCTGAGTTTTCATATCCTGAACCGAACAGAATATATTTTATTGACCCTATATTTTCAGAAAAAAATTTTAGATTATCAAGTTGCCTTAACAAATGTTCGTGTTAAAGTGAGCTCGTGACTACTCCGACTGAAACCCCAGGCACATCATATTTTGAAACAACTAGTTGTTTCCCTCCAGTTATACATGGTTACGTCTTCGGTTAGCTCGTCAAGCCTGCTTTCGAAACAACAAAATGCAGTCGTAACTGGTTTCTTGGAGTCTATAGTCTAGTGACTCAAAACTTTCTCAAACTAATGATTCCTTAGCATACACACAATAATTTATCACAGATTAACGTATTGAAGAAACTTTTAGATCATCAAAAAGAAATTAATTTAATAACTGAAAAAAGTTGTTTATGGTCGGTCTTTGTATTATTATTTAATTACAACAGACGTTAAATAGTCCAATCGTTTAGATTATTGGTCCGGTTTTATTTCCCCTGACGTTTCACCTTTGCTGATTAACTGAAATAATCGACTTGTTACGGATAACTGACGATTAATTAGTTGTAATTGTTTTCGAATTCAAATGGTTCATTTCTATATAATGGGTTTTCTTGAAGTACACGTTTATCTTCATCTTTCTTTACTCAATATTTCCCCTGACGTTTCACCTTTGCTGATTAACTGAAATAATCGACTTGTTACGGATAACTGACGATTAATTAGTTGTAATTGTTTTCGAATTCAAATGGTTCATTTCTATATAATGGGTTTTCTTGAAGTACACGTTTATCTTCATCTTTCTTTACTCAATATTTAACGCTAAAATTCTTTTCGTTCAGGATGAGCTTAATTGATGTTAGTTCGACATCCTCAATAGCCATAATTCAGCGTGAAGATCAGCAAAAGAAACTCCAGTTACATTCCCAAGTAAATTTTAAGTCTCTTGGTGTTTATCGCTTCTACGAGCAATGAGGCCTTTATCGACCCTCAAGTTACAAATGCCAAGGATGATCGTTAGGTATATGAAATCAACACACGACATGCTCGTATAAAATCATTACTTCTGGAACATTTAAAGTAAATGGAGTACGAGAAATGATAAGAAAATTTCTCAGCAGTCTTCAAAACTATCACATAAAAAAAACATACTGATCGAACTTAATTATATTAAAATGCTTTCGATGAATAAGTCAAAATTAAATTAATTGGCGAGATAATATCCAGGAAAGAATAAGTTAACTGAAAATTCTCAGGCATTAACACATGTTGTGAGCATTAAACTTTTGCCCTTTCTTGTTATCAGTAAAGAAGATATTACTCCGGTCGCTCGAAGAAGGGATACAACAAATAATTGGAAAGCAGATATGATGTATAATACACGTATTGTATCAGATATTAATATTTTAAGTAACCAATTTATTTAAAGAATTTTTTTCCTAATCTTTTTGAAGAAGAAAATGATATCAACCGTTTGATGCAGCTGAAAATTCTGGAATAAAAAGGCCGTTATTGATACTTGGAACAATAAATTTATTTTATTATTCCAGTTTAATTTCGTTTTTAACAGAGTTAACGTCCTTAAAATCACACTTCTCTATGAGAAATACATTTAGTTGCTGTAACTACTGAGAAAACTATTTGGCACACATCGTTCAAATCACTTCAAAGTAAACGTAAGTTAATATATTCTTTGCGGTTGAACTTTAGCTGGAATATAATTTAGTCTTAGCACAAATAGAGGCTATAGTTGATTTTGAAGGCTCCACGTGACGTCATACCCCAAGCCCCGCCCACCGTCTCCAAATAGAAACACTTCTTATGCAAAGTATGATCATTTAGCAAAAAAAGGAAACTTATTCAGTCAACAATGCTCTTTGAATGAAACGAGTATGTATTTTCTTGTTACAAATGCCAGGATATTATCCCCCCATGTAAATAAATCACGGACAATAGAAGAATGTGCCAGGAAAAGCAATTTAAATTATATTCAGAAACGGGGAGGATCTTAGAATGTTTTCAATAATTTAATTTTGAACATTTTTTTAAGATCTAAATTGTTGGTCTGCTTTTTATCTAATGTAAAATATTTCCCTTTATGTTAATCCGAGTTGTTACCTAAATAAGCTGTTAACTCTGGGCATTCTTTCCAGTTCCCAATCGCAATGTAAGAAAACCAACCTTATTTTAAAATACAGTGGTTTTGTCTTCAGAATTGATCAACTTACAGCTCCGCAACTGTTTCAACTAATTTATTCTCATAAAAAAAAGGATCAGTATCACGAGGAAATTGTCCAGACGATGTTGATTGAAATGGCGAATGCCACAGATCGCAACAATGGAGAGTTGCGTTAGTCTAATTTCTAATCAACAAATTTAACGATAAAAAAACAACATAGAATTGTGTTCATAAAGTATTATTTACCCGTATTTTGACCACACCATCCTTTCTATTAGTTGCTATTACAAAATTGGAAGTTCATCAGCATAAAATATTTCCTTTATCATGGATTTAGCTCTCTGGAACCTTTTGGCAAATACCACTTTATATATGCTGTATTTATATATAAACTACTTAGCAATGAGATTTATAAAAAAGTAAGTTTTGTGCATAGTTTTAGAAACATTAAAATTATTTCAGAGATAACCTCTGATGCACAGCTAACTTATCGTGCCACAGAATAAAACAAACGTTATTTAACGGAGGCGAGTACGTTATGATTGATAGTAATATTTGAAAATACTTATAAAAATGCGTACTGTAATTGAATCCTTTCAGAAATCACATCCGCGGAAAATTATACTAGAATTGGTATTATACTCGATGACAACAGTTTTAGGTTTCACACAAATATAAATTCACTGTGATCTCTTTTTAACTTTCATAGATTATACATTAACATGCTTAACCTATAAAGATAATGTAGGAAGTGTTGGATAATATTTCATGCAAGAGACATAATTTCATTTATTTGCTTATATAATAGTAGTAATCAAAATTTCCATTCCAATTATATTGGATATTTTTCTCGTCTGCCTGAAACGTGCTTAAATAATTCTCTGGAGTTGGAAATATCTTTTTCACATTTATTCTCCTGTCTTCAAATATAAATAACTCTAACCTACATAGGCCTTCTATTTTCTTTGACTTAATATATTTTTAACAGTTTGTTCAAAAAATATCATTTTAGCCCATTTTACATTTATAATAAAGACTATTGTTTATTGTTATTCCAAGTGAACAATCCTCGTGTCCCCATTTACAAGGTGTATACTGTAAATATTGAAATCCTAATATTTTCTCTTCTGTTGTCCCAAAATATAGTTCAAAGACATTTGTCATACTGAAATAAATAGTCAAACAACAGACAAAATTAAGTGGTAAATAAATATTACACAATGTTTCAGGAATTCTTGTTTCTTTCGTCAGATGTGTCAAAATATACAAAGCTTTGCTTGGTTTGTGGACTATGTCGTTCTTACGACTCTGTTACTTGGCTACTTATTAACTAATTATTTCTCTTTTAACACATACGTCTTGTATATTAATTACACATGTTTTACATTTTAATTACAATAATTGTTATCCGTTGTTTGAATTTTATTACTCCTTACAAATCGTCAGCTGACGAACATAATGTCTTTTCCGGTGAAGAACGTATTAAAAAAACATTGATTCAACTCTTAACGTATGTCCAAGATCTGTGACCCCGAAACATACACCTCTCAAAACAGGCCGAGGTGCCTCGGCTTGTGGGAACCTTAGTTCAAAAACGGAGAGAGGAAAAGGCATCCCCAAAGGTAGCCCCCTCCGTCTCTCCTAGAAGGTTCTGCCTACGAGAGAACATCCCGCGCAGGTTCTGCCTGTGAGAGAATAGCCCTCGCAGACAGCTTCTCAAAAAACTATTTTTTTAGAGTAACAGGCTAATCCACAGGGTAATCCACATGGTGGCAACTCCCCTTTAATAGTATAGGAAGGGATTTGAAAGGAGGGAAGCGGAAGGGTAAAATAATTTTTTATTATTATTTCTTTTTTAGGGTAACAGGCTTCATGAGGGAAATCCACGTTGGGCAACTCCTCTTTAATAGCATAGAAAGGGATTTGAAAGGGGGATGCGGAAGGGTGGAGGAAGGTAGACAAGGGTTACTAGGGCCCCCGGGCTATATTTTAAGGATCCTAACTGGCATTCGCCTAAAGAAATGCAAGAAAAACCCTAGAAAACCCTGCATCAGGTAGGTCGGGCATTGGGTACTTGTCTCACGCCCTTCCGATAGCGGGAGAGAAGTTTGCTGTGGGGCCGCAGCATTCCCTTCTCCGTGCCTCGACCAGTTTAGGAGGCAGCTGGCCGACTATTCCAATGGGAATAGCGGACAACTCTTACCGTATGCCCAAGGTCTGTGACCCCGGAAGTACACCTCTCAGAACAGGCCGAGGTGCCTCGGCTTGTGGGTAACTTAGTTCAAAAACGGAGAGACATAGGGTAGAAGAATTATTCATTGTTCATAAAATAAATAAATAACTCAAGGAAACCTGTGAGAGAATTCTCTCGCAGCTGAACCTTCCCAGAAAGCTCTGGAGAAGGCTACCTTTGGGGGTTCCTTCACATGTCTTTGGGTTTTGAACTAAGGTTTCCACATGCCGGGGTACCTTACCATACAGTAAGAGTTGTCCGCTATTCCTATTGGAATAGTCGGCCAACTGCCTCCTAAACTGGTCAAGGAGCGGAGAAGGAAATCTGCGACCCCACAGCAAAACCCTCTCCTGCCATCGGAAGGGCGTGGGACAAATACCAAGACCCCGACCTACGTGATGCAGGTTTTTCTAGGGTTTTCCTTGCATCACTTTGAGGCGAATTGCCGGGTAGGATCTTTAAACCATAGCCCGGGGGCCCTAGTTTACCCTTGGCTACCTTCCACTACCCTTCCGCATCCCCCCTTTCAAATCCCTTCCTATGCTATTAAAGGGGAGTTGCCACTATGTGGATTACCCTATACATAGCCTGTCTACACCTACAAAAAAAATAACTAATTTATGATATCTTGAGAGGCAGAGAGATTAAGATTATTAAGCGTTGACGTGGTGGCTTCTGATTGGTGCTCGGTCTATGACGTGTAAGTTGAGACGTCACTTCCGTTATACCGCCCCTCATATAAAAAGTTTAACTTCATATGGAGCCCGATAATCTATATCTGCGAAGTTCGAAGTACAGTAAACGAATTGCTTGTTCGTTTTGTGGCGTGTTCTTTATCAGGAAGAGAGATAAAATAGCCATCCACATTACGAAATACAACGCCCAATGTATCAAACTACTCAATATTAAAATGTTACTACTGACTGAAGTGCAGCTTCGAAAAACATCGCTGCTAATTTCCTGGGTTTTTATTAAATGATGGTAGATATTTACATTATTCTCTACATACAAAATTTTTGCGTTACATTAATATTTCCATTCCAGCGTGTTATTGTCATATGTAAATTGCAAAAAGAATTAAAAAATCGTGGTACCTTCACAATTGCACTTCTGCTTTCCACCATTCCTAAATGGCCCGACATGGCGGAAAGTGATCGGTTCAACTGACATTCATTAATATTAGCTGTAGCAATTTATGTTTATGTTAATTGAAGTATCTTGAGCAGTGAAGCTTTTCCAATGATGCTCGAGTTTCAACGAAGCGCTACACGAGCAAACCTCGGTAATTTACTTCGAAGCTTTAGCCGAATGTTTCGATAGTGACAGATCAGTTTGAGATTAATTCCATTGTTTTGGATAACTAATTAGACTTGATCGACTGAATTCTTTTCTGTTGTTTTAATGCTTATTAATAGAATTAATAATAACTGTGTTTTATTTCTGCAGTAAATCAAACCTAGCAGACCTCAGCAACATTTCAATATCTCCTGTGTAGCTACTTACTCTAGTGTGGAAGATCACGAACTGTTGTAAACTGAGAGTGACAAGTACTTATCGATCTTATCACTAGTTTTATCGGTATTGATTTGAACCTGAAAGAGTTGTAATGCGTGTGTTTAGGTTTAAGTTTTTCTTTGTCTCGGAAGTGTTGTTTGCTGTGGTCTTGAGAATTCGAAACCGTGCACGTGCGTGGGGGTGGAAGAGATAAATATTTCCATCCAAGTAATTTTCGTGTCCTGTCTCGATTGTTGGCCTGAACATGACAGAATAGTTGGCCATTGTTGACTACGGAACTGCAGCTGCGTGCTATAAATCTTGTGAAAATGCAAGAATCAGTCAACTGGCATTTCGACGAAGTTTTCTAACAATGAAAAAAGTAAAAGACTGGGAGGATATAAGGGAGGAGATAAGCTTTTGAAAGGAACAGTTGTTCTGCGCTCACTGAAGCTGGTGGATGTGATTAAGAGAGGCTCCGTAAAGTTGTTGTCTCTGATATAGCTCGAGGCAGAATCGTTGTGAGAAAGGGGCCACAATTTGTTAGTGAAGAGTTCACAGAATAGCACCACACAATTTAGTACGACGGTTTGCCAGCATTCAATCCCGGAGGCCGACGCCTTAGCCAGCAATCAACCCCTGAGTCGACGCCAGTACGTCGGTACGAGAGCTACAGCAGGCAACACAACTCAGAATAGCAGTACGCATTTGGTACGGGCAGCAGATCTCATCTATGTAAAAACCACAGGTGCCTGAGATAAGAGTTTTCATATTTAACTTTAATAAACTTATATAAAATTTCTTTAATGGTAAAATATTTATTTTGATTTAACGTAAAAACCCAGACCACAAAAAAATAATTATTTACAGAGTCAAATTATTCCATCGCCAGAATAACGTGATATTCAGTTTTTAAAACAGCCAAATCACTTCTAACCACTTACGAGTACCTGTTAAATTGCTTCACTCATTTAGTGTGGATTTATGGGAGCCATGTGCAAAGGACGCAATCGTGTGACCGTGAATTACAGCAAGTAGACTTGAATTCGAAAGGAAACATTGCCCGTGAGACTGTGTTTCAGAATTTGTCGGAACAATTTTTGGAAACCCGAAATATCTGAGACAACAAGAATATAGCTTACTAATACTGTGTTTTTAACTTTTTTTTTAGAATGGGGCCAACTACAAATTTAAAATTTTTGTGAGGGATGCATACAAGATACATGCTGGAATAAGATGGCAGTCACAAATAAATTCTTTACTAACAATATAAACAAATCGATAACTCTGCCGCTTTTAATTATTTTCATCGCGGAAAATTAACTCGATAACAGTTCGCATTTCCAAAAAGTATCGTGATTTGCATTGCACGCGTGACCAATCGTGGAAATGTTTCGTAAATCATGTAATTTTGATAATTTTTTTGGATATTACTCAAATCAGTGTTGTTTTGAAATCATACTGTAACTGTTTCCACGTCCTAATTAAATGATACGGACAAAATATTGAATCTACTAAGAAATATGTTTACCGATCAGAAATTTTTTAAATAGCAATTAAAATTCGGTTATTAATTTTAGTAGCATATCTTCTGGGCATATTTTCTCGTTCCTGAAGGAATTTCTTTTCTCAAGTATGGAAAATGTGACACTGATAGCAGATGTTTGTTCCAAATCATGAGTTTGCATTATGAAACATATTATGAATAAACTGCCTTTTTCTTTGTAGTTCCGTATTTAACTCGTTCGAAGGCTGAGTTATATAGTCGAGGAACCCAAAATCATATCGTTGAATTTGGAAGTGAATATTCCTCTATTTCAATTGAATATTATTTTTTAAGTTATACATTTTCAATTCAAGAATATAGTGAGAAATCTTTCACAAGCCACAAGGCATAAAAGCCACAGTTAAGTTGAACTAAAGTACCATGATGGAAAAATGTCGACCGGTCCACGAGTCGAACCCGGTACTAGACTGTGGCCTTTACAACTTGTAAAAGCTTTCTCTCTATATCCTTGAATTGAAAATTCTAAATTCTTGATCAATTTACATATAAAATTCGTTCTTCATATGAAGTCCTAAAATTAGGGGAAGTAAGAAATATGATTTGTAAATTTTGGGTGACCCTGAATTAGGTCTAATGGATGGAGAAATTTCACGCCGGATCTGGAGTCGACAGGGATTGCTCAGTTGGTAGAGCGTGCGCCAGGTAAGCGGGAGGTACCGATTTCGATTCCTGGCCCGGTCGACATTTTTCATCCTGATACTTAAGTTATGTAGTCCTTTTACCATTGGACCTCTCACTAAAATGTGTCATATATTGTATTACCATATTCGACTTCCAAATCTTTTAAATTGGCGCGGATTTAATGCTCGAGATTCGAGAAAATTAAAAGCTTGTCTTTTGGTGATACAAAATGTCTAATGACTTTCGTTGTGAGTTTAACATTTCATTTCAGACCAGAAGGGGAAAGACATAGAAGGTATTTTTATCAAATACGAAAGTAAAGCCTAGACGGGTAGCGGGTTGCTCATCCTTGTATTAATATAACATTCTCAAAACTTTCAATATTCTTCTGCAGTGTCAAATTTTTGCGTTCTTCATTTTTGGTTAATCTGGATTGGAATTTTAATGAAAACGGTGTTGTGAAACTAGTAGAGTCGATTTTCGGGTATTCCATCGTGTACGATGGGAAGAAGAGTGAAGCAGTAAGTAAATGTAACAACGTAGATTACGGGATTCAAGGAAGAAGGTGGTTCCAATATTTCGAGAAGGCTTCGAAGCTTATTGGAATAGACTGAATTCCGTAAGGAGTGGTCGGATTCTAATACCCAGTTCTGATCGTTAACCTTTTTTCCCCTTGAAGGCGGAACATAGTTTTTATTTTCATTTTACCTTTGAAAACTGTGGATCTAACTTTTTATTTTTCAACTTACTCATCTATGAAGTACTTTCTCTTTCTATTTTACTCTTCTCCACCCCACAGACAATATTTTGTAACATAATCTCGAGTCCCTCGTGAGTATTTGTGTATTGTTTGTACGTGCAATGCACGACAGTGAGTTCTGGTCGTGCATTGAGGATTAAAAGCACCCTAAAGAACCCTAACACCACGATTCAGCAACTCCACAGCCATCCTCGCCCACCACAACACTCCAGTCGCCTCGAAATAAAACGCCCAATCGACCTCATTCTTTTCCCCCAGAACACCCTGGCACATCCTGACCCACCCGATCATCACACCTGCAGACTTCACCCACCCATTCCATCCAACCTATCAAACTCAATAACCATCAGTCAACTCTCGTACTTCGACAACGTTTACTCCTCAGAGAGATAAATTAAGAAAACCAAAAAATTGTTAAATTAGGTAAATTAATGTGCACATGTTAATTATGTACATCATTTCAAATTTGTATATACTGTAAATAATATGTAACCAACTGAAAATCTGAGGAAAAAGTTTTATCTATATTGTAATAAACAACAATGGGCTTTAATTTAAATTTAAATTTAAAGAATTTGCCTCACGTTGAAGCGCCATTTATGTAATAATCAAATATGAGGCTTTTATTTAATTTAAAGAATTTGCCTCACGTTGAAGCGCCATTTATGTAATAAACAACTTTTAATTATTTAATTTATTTAATTTTTGAAGAAGGGTTATAGTCGTCAATGAGTTTAATTCTCACATTTACCGTAGAAGATGTAGTTCAATCCCTAGGAGTGGAGGTGGAAGGGGACGTGACAAATTTCCGTGTACAATCTTAAACTCGTACAGCAATTTCTACCAAACTTTGTTCACATGTCACTTACGATACAGGAACAAACACCGAGGAGTGTTTTGTGATGGAGAGGGTGGAATTAAAAAAGATTCCTAAACGGCCATCATTATTGTTGAATAAAACGTTTTCGGGTTGGCTTAATTTATTTTTAAGTGTCTAATTTCAACTCAAAAAGGCAATGGAGGGAAGCACGTTTACCGTAAGGGTAGTGATGGAAGTGGTTTACATAAAAAAATAATGTAAAAAGACCGAGATTGTTGTCAATTCCGGTGTTACAGGAGTCGCAGAGTTAAATTCTCGCATTAACTATGGTGGTTATTGAAATTTTATGTGCCTCTTCGTGGACGTGGCTGACAAAACGTTACCCGGGGTAGTTTTGACCCTCTTAAGTTACCGGATGTATTTTTCTTTATTTTAGGGTACCAGCTTTGTTTTGGTCTCTCTGTAGTTCAAGGTTGTATTTTTTATACTCCTTTTAGGTACCGGGAGTATTTTTAGACTTTATTAAGTTTGCGAGTATTTTTCACTTTTAATTCGGCGTGATTTGTAGACGCTATTATTTTATGTAGTACCAGATTTCAGAAGTTGTTAAAGTTCCGTCAGTCATCATCCTGGTTTATTTGAAGTTAGCTGCCGTAATGTGTAATGTTCCAAACGCTGACACTATTGATGCTGGTTAAATGAAATGTCTACCAAAGAGGTCAGTGACGAATCAATTCATTCTCAATACTAATTTAAATAAATACCCGGGCAACGCCGGGCACCCAACTAGTAATAAATAAATAAATAAATAGGAAAAAAACCTGAGAAGGGTGATTGTTGTCCACAGTCTGTGTGGAATTGGCAGAAGGTGCAGACTGTCTTGGGACACCGCCGCGATAGGATTTACATTATTTCGTCTTGGAAACACTTAGTTTACTGCTCGTAGTGACGAGACAAACTGAATCATTACAGATAAAAATGACAGTGTTTATTGAGAGTTCGCCTTTTTGTCCTGCATTTCTTTAGGCGAATGCCGGGTAGGATTCTTAAAATATAGCCCGGGGCCTTATTTAACCCTTCACTACCTTCCTCTACCCTTCCACATCCCCCCTTTCAAATACCTTCCTATGCTATTAAAGGGGAGTTGCCCAAAGTGGATTACCCTCATGTAACCTGTTACCTAAAAAAAAAGAAAAAGAGAGTTCGCCATGAACAGTGTTTATATATTTTGTTATTTGATGACCACGCCCGGAAAAAATATGCATGTCTCATGGCTCGATAAAAAATTGAATGAAATAATTATTTCGAAAATTTTTATTGCGACAGAAATATAATTTTCATCCTAATTAGATGTTTACGAGACACGATAGTAAGCTGATGAGGTTAGACTCCGTTCAATTAAAAACAAAGTAGAGGATATCAGATATAAGTGAATCTAAAATATTTGTCTGGTTTCTGTTGTTTTGCGAGTAATTTGCTGTAAATACGTAAAATCATGACAAATCAATTAATTACTACTTCTTACGTAATATGCCCTACATTAAATAGTGACGCAAGTATCATAGCCCGATTTAATATTTATTGGCTTTACTAATAGAAACGACACTTCAATGCCATAGTGCGAATTAAAATTAATTGAATTAAATAGCTATTTTGCTTAATACGTATGACACAAAGAAAAAAAAATCAGAGTGGTAATCGATTCTTTATCACAAACATTTGTTTTATCCGCACACAAGCTTATATCGCCAGTCGGAAATATGCAATGTACTATCGCTATTGTGTACCATACACTCATTTATTCCCACTGATAAAGAAGAGTACATGGGTGATGATGTTTGCCGCCGCAAGCGTATTATGCAAGTTATCTTATCACATCCAAAAACATTTCGCTCTACCCGAGAGAAAGGTTAAAATTACCAACATCGGCTATTCATTATCATAAATGATTTATCTTAAGTACTGTATTAATATGTTGCAGAGCATCTGTGAAGTATAACTGAAAACAAACTCTGGCGATGAGTGTAGACACAGAATTACTAAGCTCTTTTACTAAAGCTAGATTAAATAGCCAATAAACAGACAAATTTTTTGTGTTTTTTGGCTATTTTATCTAATTGTTTATTTTTGACACATACATATTTTATCTTAATCTCATGCATAACAAAATATTCAATTAAAATATTTAAAAAAATACTTGTTTTGTTCTTTGCAAACAGAATTTTAAGCTAAATTCTGGCAACCGTTTTTCATTACATGACGTCACAAAGCAATACTTTTCAAACAATACTTTCGCAGAGTTACAATTCGCGCATCTAATAAAATTTGAAGTTGTTAGATAATGATATCGCATTATTTATGGAACATTAAAATGGAATTTTACAGATCAAATGCAGCGAACAGTTGAGATGTAATCTTAAAAAGAAAGAAAATGAATAGTACGAGATGTTAAAGACATCACAACAGGTTTTCGAAGCATACGAATAACAAACGGACCATCGAACCCAGGACAGCGTGTTTTTCTATTATTGTTGTAATGCATAACCATTGTTTTCTATTTTTATGTTGTATGATTGCATAATTTTTTCCTTCTGTGCCAATCTCTCCAAATCACAGTACTTGCCGCAGACATCTAGGCTTACAATTTTTTAAATATATTTTAAATGCTTTCGTCACTCAAAATTACTTTCAATCAAACCCAACCAAACAATTTACTAATTGTGTATCTAGCAACTTGTTTCATATATATATAACTATAATTGAGCAGACCTTCCAGAAGTAATACCTGTTTTGAAATAAGATAAAATAGACAAATGACAGAAAATGAAGTGATGGACATAAATGGACCACACAATGTTCCTGTAAATTTGGTTCCTTTCTTCCGGTCCTAAAAAAACTAAAGTGCCAATTGTGTGGTTCTGTCACTCTTGGCTCTTCTGCTTTTTTTGGCACCTGAAGAAACAAAGTTTCCTGAAACATTGTATGGTATTAATATCATATCTCTGTCATTTGGCTATTTTATTTTATTTTCTTCTCTTCAAATGTAAATACAGTTTTCAGTTATACCATATATATATATATATATATATATATATATATATATATATATATATGTATAATAGTTTACAATGAAAAGTATACATCTGTTTTCAAAATTAATAAGAAGAAAAATAGCCAAATACAGACAAAAGAAGTGAAGATATAAATACCACATAATGTTTCCGGAAACCTTGTTCCTTTCTTCAGGTACTAAGAAAACTAATAGCACAAGATCCATATTGTTCCTATTTGGCTATTATTAACTTATTACTTTAAGTAAAAAATTTTCTTACCCAATAGATTAAAACATTGAGAAATACAAAGAAAATTTTATTTAATAAGCTATTCAATGTATCTAATGAGAATTTTTTTTAACAAATTAACATATGAAAGTTATTACATTATATTCTTTACAAAAGTAGAACGTACCCTCTTTTAGCCATTTGAAACTGTTCTTGATGTGCCTTCCAGCTGACTGACACTGTTGGAAGTGTTATCAGTATGTTGATATCCATGCTTAAGCACATGAAGAGATACTGTCACTGACCTTGGGAATTTTATAATGAAATAATGTGAAATACAAACTTCCTATATACAGATATATATATCACGGTCTCTGCATTTGTGCTCAATTTCATTCCTTTGGTTTAATAGCAGCACTGGTTTTAAACTTATATATTGAATTGATCTCATAACATCACCCTCGGTTGCAAATTCAGCAACATACATTTTTTTCATTAAATCATTTGATAAAACAAAAATTTCCTTATATTGATTTTCAGATATGAAACATATGAAACTGTATCCAAAATTCATAGCAATTTTGGACGTTATTGGATAAAGCCAAACAGTTTTTGGAAATATTTTCTGTTATCTGCTGCCAGCCAAATTATCTAAGCTACCTTTCTATATTTCTTTCTTCTTCTAAAAGCAACTAAAATATGACTTTGTCATTTTAAATTAATTTCGATATAGAATTGCTTAAATAGTGTGTAGTTGCGAACCTTATGTTTATATTCACATAACTAGTTGATTTCGGTTTGTGATAAAATATTTTTAACATTTGGAAGAACTAAATACTTTCAGATAAGTTGTTAAACAAGGATTATAACAGAATAAAGTCAATTATATTAATTTAGAAATTATGGATAATGTGACTAGTTCACACCATATACCGCATAAATATTTCCTTAGTATGAATTTCAATTATCAAGTTCATGGAGGTGGAATCCATGAATGATAACTAATCAGATGTACATTTATAACTTCATTCCAACTGCACATATTTAATAGAAAGCCCAACTCTCCACACGAAAATCAATTAACAATTATTCTTTGATTTGTATTTCTTTATGAAAAAAGGCAAAATGTGCGCTCTTTTCGTCCTTCTGTCCCATATTTGTTACAATCATTGTTGGCTTAAAGAAGTTTATATTACTGTATATTTATAGGAGACGAAAAAAAGTAATCATTAAATGTACGGAGTTATGACGGCTTTCAAATGCAAATGTTTAATGCTCCTGTGTCACTTTCGCTGCTAATAGCCTTAATTTAGTGATAAATGACGTAATCTTTGGTTCAACTTTTTTGTTCATAATATAGTTGCTGTATTCTTAAAAATTCACTTTAACAGTCAACTGTATTTTTTATCAGTAAATTGGAAAACAAAGTATCAACATTACGGTCTTTAAATTTAACCTTTGAGAAAATTTTGAAATTCTATTTCGGCTCAGAAGATGGCGGTAGCGCATATCAAGATGCTTAGCGAAGTATTTAGAAACCAAAATAAAATCATTTAAATTAGTATTTAATATTGTAATATGGTATATATTGACAAGGGTAAATGTAACAAGTAGGAAGTGTAGGAAGCTGATAGTTGTATTGAAATGGGATAAAATTTGAATTTATATTACGGATTTTTTTTAGGTAGGTCTATCTTATGAGAAGCTGAAGAATTATCCAAAAGTGTAAAAACATGCCATTCATTATCATTTATTCATAAACGCAAAAAGGTTCCATTATGAAACTGCAAATGAACCTGTTATGGGTGAGGAAATCATTTTAAAATAATTTTATTTTTAGTGACTCCTTAAAATTAACAAAAAAGATTAGAACTTCAAAAATTGTATAACGAATTTTTCGCCATTCTTTATGACATCCGAAAGAGACAAAAAAGTAATACTATCAAAGGTGAACATTCTGCCAAAGAACACAACAACGACATAAATAGCGTATATTTGTGTTGAGAATAATCTACTAAAGCCGACGACATTTAAAAAAAAGGTTAGATGTTTTACTGATTGAAATTAATTTAAAACTCTTATTTGCAAACCATATCTCTGCGAATATATTGAACAGCGCAATAACTGTTGCTTCTAGAGAAAGTTGAAGTTAATATAAAAATCATGTTTGAGTGATCATACCTCAAGAAATATTTTATATCTTTCAGGATAAACATTGTAAAATCATTTCTTGAGGTATTGGTCACTAACATTTTGCACCCGTAAGGTGTATCAACTCAGAACGGACCTATATAATATTTAAAAGAGAACAATATAAAACCTGCTCTGATTAAAGAAATTGTACAAAAGTAATGAATTAAATCATACATTCCGATTATTTTGCACAGGGCTGTCTTCCATTTCGAAGTTGAAGCCAAAACAACTGTCCTTCTTGAATCTAAATGTTTTTTCTCGCATGATACTGTTATCTTTGGTAAGACAATTAAAACGGAGTGGAAAAATGAGTAAATAGCAAAGACATATATAAACAACATAGACTGGACAAGTCGCCGCCATGTTTGAAGCAAATTGAAAACTCAGCCGCCATGTTTTATACTGTCAGGTGGGCGTTCCCCTTGAACTCTGTCGCACAAATGACCTAAAACTAAATCTCTAAGAACAATATATTTTAAGGTTTAAGTAAATATAACACATTTAAGGCATAGAAAAATTTATTGGCCTTTAAATAATATCAGTTTTGTATACAATTGCCTTATGTTGCGTCCTCATCCATTGCTTTTTCTTTACACATATAACGAATTCTGCAATTGAAGTAATGTGTTAATAAAACTTTTATTAAAATTGAGTAGCGAGTTTCTTCACTAAATTCGGCCGAAACTATTAAATAGTCGAATTCACAAAATAAAATTTGTTTATGTCCCAACAACCTGAATACCCCCACACACAATTTTAATAGCAAATTCTTCTTTCATATTTGTGTTTCGCTATTCCTCAATACTTTTTCAGCAAGTGTAAATAATTTCACAACGTCTTTAGACGGGTTGATTAACTTGTCTTTAAAGTCCTTTATCTTAATCAATCCTGTTTTTCTTTGAGACTGAGGAGCAAGGAGAAACTCTAAACAACCTAAACACTTTAGTTTTTTTACCACTATCCTTACAACACTTCCTGAAATATATTCTACCACTTTTTCTGAATATAATGTTAATCTCTCATATTCAGGGACGTAATCATGATCAAAATTGTGATCTGTAAAAGATTTTAAATTTTTTTTTCAAATGGTACAACCAATGTCTCCAAAATTCCTCCCGTACTATTGGCACTTTTGGATGGTTCTATCTGCGTAATGCATTTGGATTATTTCGATTTCTCCCACATCTTCGTATGCAAGAAAAGAAGAGTTCTAAATGGTCCTGGCTCATTCTCTTACTTACTATAAATTTGAGAACTGGAGAATCGTTCCACACATACTTCTCTGTCAGTAGCATCGAACTGAGAAGATCTAAAACAATCCCATACACACCCAACTTCCTCCCTGATAAATTAATAAACTCCTATCATACAGCTTTAAATTCATAAAATACTGTACAGTTCTTTCAATTGTGTTGCATATTGTCACTCTATTACCTCTAAACACAGGAGTTTTTGTACCCTTGTTCATAACATTGCACGAATTCAACAAATCAAATGCTTTATCTACCATTTTTATGAACTTTACCGTGCCCTCACCACTTACAAATTCAGACAAACCCAAGTCTCTACCAAAAAAATCTGCTACAGAATTCCTTAGTGTCTGGGCAGCCAATGCTACCTTCATTTTCTGTGCCTCATACTGAATGTGTAGCCTCGTCATTCTATTTGCAACATGTAACCGTTCCTAGTCTAGAGCGACACAACAGCACCACCAAAGCTTTTTTTTTGTCAAATGACGAGTGCAGTTAGTCGCTCTAGGCTCTTCTTAGCACCTGAAGAAAGGACAAGGATCCCAGAAACGTTGTGTGGTATTTATGTTATCACTTATTTTGCCTGCATTTGGCTATCTTTCTTCTTATTATTATTATGCTGATACTTACTTAAAATACGATACTTCATGTGTTTTCAAACTACGATTATTACAATTGTAGGCTTGGCATGATTTATAATAACAAACAATTTGTTTTAACAAAAAAACTTCAAAACTTCCATCAGTAGCATAACACAAATCGGGTTTTAGGTGAAGTGGACCAACTAAAAAATGGCGGCCAGTGTTGTTTGTTGCTGCCACCCAGGGCGCTGTAACGCTGATATAGCCACTCTATTATGTTTATATATCTCTTTGGTAAATAGTATATTAATATGGTCAAGATAAAAGGTTGGATGAATTCACAGAATGTAAGAAATGAGAGTAATGCAAAAACATAGAACTTGAGCAAGTAATACAGATTGTAAATATATTTAATTCAGTAATAATAGTAAACAAGGTAACAAAATAATTAAATTGACTAATAAGTAAGAAAATGGATATTTAACGTATTGTTAAGTTCAATAATTATATTTACAGTCCAAGTATGTATACAAAATAGAATAAAAACGTTTCGTCCTGAATTTAGAACTTAGAAAATAAGTGCCTAATTTAATAAATCTACAGAATATAAAAAATATTCTTGATGTCAATTAAGTTAATGTAGGAATATTTGGATTTTAACAAGTGTAAGTAATTCAATTCCAAATGAAATATATTTCATGTAATAAATAAATTTTAAAATATTTAGAAATTGTAAGTTAAAACTGAAAAAAAACCCCTAAACGTTCACTTTGTTTTCAGTTTTGTTCGCAATAAACGAAAATAATAATTTATTGCCTCTGAACCTATGGCCTTTTTTTGGTCATAGAATTAGCTAAAAAATATATATTTACATAGTGGTACAGTTTAATTTTTCAACGTTGGCAGACACCGTATGAATATCGGTCGAGTTTCTAATATGAGAATTTTATGATCCGGTCTCTCAAAATAAAAACTAATGCTAAAGATATTTTTGAGAATATTAGTCTAGCAATTAATTGCGCTTAGTATGAATTTATTTATAAATAAATTCCTTAGAGAAGTTGTTAAGGCTGCTTATTTCTTAATATGTATTTAAGCTCAACGGATTATAAATTCCTTCATGTTGGTTACCCTGTTCACACATGTGTATCGTGCGGACTTACAATTTGTGTGTGTAGGTTGTATAGGTTATAAAACGTAAGTGGATAACCGAAATGTCCGCCGAGAATTTAGAAATTATAGTTGGAACTTATGAAGAATTCCTTTTGGGCTACCAAGTTAAGAAAACAAAGAATGAGGCAAGTCACTTGAAATTACAAAGTATTTCATATAATGAACATGCTGACTTACTCGGACTGAGAATCTGTAGAGTCGTTCATGATCCGTTAAAATAAATTTCTCAGCTTGATAAATAAATACTTGAATTTTTCAGGAACTAAATCTGGTACAAAGTTTTGCTAATCACTCGCACTTGGGCAGTATTAGATGTGTAGCCAGTTCGGGAAGATTTTTGGCTTCTGGAGCTACCGATGAAGCAATTCGATTATATGATCTCGTGGAAAGAATAGAATCTGGCGGTTTGATGCACCACAGTGGTTTGTGATTTATATTAAGAAACTTGTTAAAAACTAAATATTCTAACGCGTTAAACTTCGTAAACCAAACGATACTGCGCTTTAATTTCAGTATCGCCAACGTATTAATGTTTTCATAAAATTTAACTTTGTTTATTTCCAAACATATAATGAATTATATTTCTGCTGAATACCATCTCTGTTTGATATGATTTATATTTTCTAATTTTCTTTAAACACTATTATTTCAAAGCAAATAGAAAATATTTATAGTTCATAATATATAGCATGTGACTATTTTATAATGTTTAATTTTACATTTTAATCAGTTCAAATATCTTTTATTAGGAACATTTTTATTAACTACCTCTTTTATGTTTCACTTAAACAGCACAAGTTACTTATATTTAAGATTAAAATATTCCGAAAGTAATAGACATGTATAAAATTCAGAATACAGGCAAAGATCACCAAATAGAATATATACTTCTGCATTTTTTCTCATGCTCTATGTATCTAATTTTTTAACTGCTATATTTTGAATCTGAATCATCAGTCATTGAAGATTGGGAATAATATCAATCATTTTAAATTATTTTATTATTTCTTGTCGAGGAAGAATTACTGTCATGTTCTCTGTAAACTGAGTGTTGAAAATAAAATTTGTTAGTGCATTGCCTCAATAGATAATATTTTCTCAAATATAATCTAAATTTGTATTGTATATTAATGTAGTAAATGGTATTCTTTTGGTCTATTATAGGAACTGTAACAGCTCTGGAATTTTCACCTAATGGCTCTCATTTAATAAGTTGCAGTGAAGATGGAAGTATTGCAGTTTGCAGAACAGGAAACTGGCAGGTGGAGAAAGTGTGGGGTTCTGCTCACAAAGGTTCAGACATGTCAACTTTATTGAGAATATTTTATAGATGCTATTGGCTCTAATATTATGAAAATGCTGAATAAGAAAGATAGCCAATTCAGACAAAAAGGGTAATATAAATACCACACAATGTTTCTGGGATCCTTGTTCCTTTCGTCAGGTGCTAAGAAGCTTTTGAGTGTTGTCAACTGACAAGTGCAGTTGTGTTTATCTAGGCTCTTCTTAACACTTGACGAAAGGGACAAGGATCCCAGAAACATTGTGTGGTATTTATATTACCCTTTTTGTCTGAATTGGCTATCTTCCTTATTCTGTATTTTCAATCAGATGTAAATTTTTTCATTTTCTCAATGCTTTGTAAATCTCTAAACTGGTTGATATCTATTTGATAATTTATAAATTCAATAATTTATTGAACACCTTGTTTTTGTGAAGTAGGCTATGTGATGAACCAAGTTAGAAAATTTACAATCTTGTATTTTATTTGTGTAGTGTGGTCTAGGGTTGTAGCTTGAAATAAATGTTCTATCTGAAGCATAAATGAAGTGTAATGTGTTAACTTTAGAGCCCCGTAGACATTTTTCAGTGACTTTCACACAAAAAAAGAAGTAAATGCTTATAGAATGAAATTTGTCTTTTGTTACAGCTGTTACATCTCTGAGCATACACCCATCTGGAAAATTAGCCCTGTCAGTAGGTACTGATGCAACTGTACGTACGTGGAATCTTGTTAAAGGTCGTCAAGCATATGCATCTAATTTGGGAAAGTATGTTAACATTCATTAACTCAAATTTTAACTGTAGATATGTTGGAATTAGATGCGTAGGGAAGAATTATTCATACAACAGTGACTTATTAGTTTTTGTATTGTCCTGTGAAAAATTGTCAACACAGATGTACTTCAAAAGATTATTTGAGGATTTAATATTATTTATTTATTATATCATTAAATTGTAATTAAATTATGAATACGGAATGATGTATAATAAACTACTTAAAAGTTCTGTAATATAATTCATACTAATAAGAAGCAGAGAGTCACTTAAAGCTGTATTAACTTGAAGATATTGTTGTTTCCTGTTTCAGACAGACTCGAGGGAAATTAATAAACTCTGTGTTGTGGAGCCCATGTGGGAATCGGTATTTGATTTTCACAGTTAATAAATTGGACATCTATAGTGTGGCTACAGCAGCTGTTGAAAGTTCAATACAGCCAGATAAACATATTTGCTCCGCATATTTTTTGACTCCTACTTTACTTTGCCTTGGAACAGAGGATGGCTATTTATTATTGTATCGATTGGAGCTCGGAAATAACATTCCAGTTGAACAATACTCTGCTCATGATACTAGAGTCAAAACTCTACATTCAATTGCAATTGATGAAAATAATTGGCTAGCATCTGGCACAAGTGGAGGTGAAATAAAGTTGTGGAAAATACAGGTACAGCTGTTCTCAGCCATACAATTATACATTCTTTACTGTCACATTATCATAGCAAATACTTGAACAAATGCCTTTATATGTCAGAATGGTGTAGTTAGTATGTATTTTTTGTGTTCTGGAAACTACTAGATCTGGCCAAATCTATAAACTGATATTATTTTGTGGTCATATTTATTGTATTTGACGGCATGTCATGGTTCCTCAATTTCTTCTGCTTCGGTTATGACTTTCAATGATTTTTCTAATTCCCAAATTCTTTTACTTCATATAACATTCTGATTTTGGTTTAATTAATTTGTTTTAAAAGCCTTTTAGGATAAGTGATGTGAGGGCAGAGAAAATTGTATTTGTTCTCTAACAACCACTGAAATAAAACCTTAACTCTGGCCTGCTGTATTCAGATTAACTGAATTGACAGTAACAAAGAATAACTTTATTTTGTTTTAAGGAAACTCTTTTCTTCCCTGCACATCCATAATTTCATTATTCACTGTGAATTGTGTCTATTTTCTGTGGGTATAATGTAATATTCAGTATGGATGGATACTTTAAATTTTCTTTTTAATATAAGATCTTTAAAATGAACTTTACAGAATTTTTGAAAACTGAATTTGTGATTAAATTCCCAACTAATATTGATTTTGATATTTTGTTGGAGTTTCATGTTGTTCTTGTGCTCGTTAATTCAAAAGTCAACTCATCTTTATGTTTCTCTTTCCGCATTGGCAATGTATTGCCTATATAACTTCTTTTGAAATTGTTGTTTGTTGATTTTGTAATAAAAATTTTGCTTCTCATTTTATTGTGACTAGTGAAGATTGTTTTTGTTATATTTCTTTGTGATTTGGCATATTTCCTTAGATAATTTTCACAGATGTGGCACAAATATAGGGGGTAATTGTGGGTGTTCAGAAGATGTAGTCTTTTATGGTTGGGGGAGTGATCTGACTTTCTTTTGTGCCGAGCTTGTGACTTTTGCATAAAATAATTTGTTCTGAGATTATGTTTGAATTCCTGTTTGTGTAGGAGAAGCTCTGTAGAAAAGACTGGTGGAATTACCTAATTTTGTATTGAAAAGATGATTTGAAAACTATTTGAGATATTTTCCAGAATGTTTTTTTCAGTAAACTGTTGCACAAGTCTCTTGAGCGTTTTTTTATGACAAGAATGTCAAATGTCATGAAAACTAATTTGGCTGTCTGTTTCGATTTTTAAGGTTAATTTTAATTTTGGACGCAAATTGTTGATAACTTCAAGAAATTGTTAAAGTTTCACAGAATTGAATTGCCAATTAGTAAAAATGTCTTCAATATAGTATGTATAGAATTTTATAATTTTGTTGGGAAAGACTAGTTTATTTTTCAGAGTTTTGTAGAAAGATGTCCGAATGAATTTGACTGAGTGGGGATACCATCAGTGGTGTTTCAGTGGTTGTCAGAATGATTTTTTCCCTGCATTTGCAAAAGAAGGGTTTTGAAGTGTGTGTAATGAACATTTGTAATTACATAGTAGGATGTGACATTCTGATCCTATTGAAAATGGAGTTGAAATATTTAGTGAAGAAACGATCAGGTGTTCAGTTGTCTTTTGTAGAATGGTTTGGTTGAGCCTGGTATACCACAAAGGAGTAATTTAGGTCCCTTATAATTTATTCTATACATCAGCAAATTGCCAAAAATGTTGAAAATTTGTAGAATACATGTTTTCTGATGAAACACTAATATATTTATCTGAATGTGATATTAGAGAAATTATTGAAACCATAAATAGTGAATTGTTATCTATTTGTAAGTGGATGAGTAGGAACAAGTTAAGTTTAAATGTAAAAAAAGATCAAATGTATGTGTATTAGTAGTTGATCTGTAAATAATGATGCTAAGAATTTATCAGTGATTGTATATAATGGTAGAGTTGTGAAATGGGTAAATAGTTTTAAATTATTAATTTTAAGCTTAACTTCTGAAATTTAACAAGGTTGTAAAACATTATATACAGACTTCTTCTTCATAACTTAAGTCAGTGACTGAATATTCCTTGTTTGTTTACTTTATAAGTGCATGGCGTGTTTTTATCTACTCTCTACTACAATGCAGCTTGTCTGATTATCTGCCAGGGTTTGTTTATATAGTGTACACAGTAGTTTCACTTACTGCTAACCATTCAGTGCCATTCGATACCATTTTAATTACAAAACAATAAAAATTATTATCATATTACTTTATTTTAAGAACCTTTTACTTTAAAAACTTATTTAAAAATACTTATATTTTGAAAAGATTTAAATTTAAAAAACATTTGATTTAAAATATGTTTTATTTAAAAAAGATGAGACATTTTGAGCCAAATTTACAAGAACATCTTATGCTGAATTCTCTTTCTTATAAAATTTATTTTATCATCATCATCATAACTGATCCAATAACCATCACCTTATTATCACATATTTATCAACATACATCCTCATTCATTCTTACACCATGTTTTACTCAATATGTTGCATAAAGGTTTCCAACTATTCCAACCTTATTGCTTTTATTAATGACTTCCCACAAGTTTTGTTATATATACATTCTCTCTATTAAACGTCATTTGAATTTCTTTTTTTCCCTATGTAAAGTTTCTAAATTGCAATGTATAAGAATAAGTTGGAAATAAATCTTGATTGTTTTTATGTATTGAGGATTGATTCTCTTCTGTGAATAGATATAACATTTTGCTTACACCATGTTTTACTCAATATGTTGCATAAAGGTTTCCAACTATTCCAACCTTATTGCTTTTATTAATGACTTCCCACAAGTTTTGTTATATATACATTCTCTCTATTAAACGTCATTTGAATTTCTTTTTTTCCCTATGTAAAGTTTCTATATTGCAATGTATAAGAATAAGTTGGAAATAAATCTTGATTGTTTTTATGTATTGAGGATTGATTCTCTTCTGTGAATAGATATAACATTTTGCTAAATTTTATTTATTTATTTAGGGAGAAGACCTTGTTTATGTGTGTAGTGTGAAAACTGGCTGTAGAATAACATGCATGACAGTTTTGGATCCAAAACTACGGCTGAGATCTGCAGCGGTAGAAGAAGCAAAGCTTGTTCAAATGGAGGAAAAGAACCACAATGAATGCACAACAGATGTACAAAATAACTCAAATAAGAGGACATTAATTCCGACAGGAGAAGTTATCACTGAAGTAGAAAAAGTTAAAACAAAAAAGAAGAAAAAGAAAAATAAATCAATTAATACTCCTGATGAGTTGTCTCTTAAACACAATGATGTTTGCACTCAGGCAGAAAATCAATGTGCAGATCCAATTAAACAAATTGTGAATGGAAACAAGAAAATGAAGGTAGAACACATTATCACAAGCTCTAAATTTGAGAAAAATAAAAACATTGAATTACAGAGGAAATATAAGAAAAAATATTCTGTTGTTAGTACTCGAGCAAGTGGTCAGTGGTGTGTTGAAAATACATGAAGTATATATATGTATTTTTGCAACATATTATATAACATGTAATATTATTTTTTATGTACATATGAAATATAAGTTTTTATTATAAACTTGTCTCTCTCTCTCTAATATTTCAAGCACAAAAATGTTACATTGTGAAATTATGATCTAACTTGCAGAATCTTAGAACTTTGAATTCAAGTTAAATTTCTGTTATTAAAGTTGCTTAGTTCCAATCACATAAAATTAGTAAATCCCTTTATTAAATTTTCAATAACAATATGTTATTAGTGTTGCTAGGAACAGAACTGTTATAGTTTGTTAATTAGATTTACCTTTATTGAGCAGAGACCTCCTCCAAAAGCAGATAACCTATGCCTTATCAAATTTCCAAACACTGGCATTTTTCTGGATCAAAAAAGTTAGTAATCTATACTTCAGAACAACCTACTTCCTTGGACTACAAACAATCAATTCCATTCTCCACCTAACATACCCTGGACTGCAATCCAACCCAAACAAAAAACCACCCTCCCCACCTGCCTAAGGGTTGATTTCAGATGCCCACCGATCCTCTGTAACTCACTTGTCCACCCCTGTAAACCCCACACCCTCACCTGCTCACCTATGTCTGGTCACAATCCTTGGGGTTGGAACAAATGTTATGTCTGCCCAATCTTTCAGTCCACCACAATCCTACAAAATCTCACAAAGACAAACAAAGAAAATATCACCTGACTCTTTTCCCACATCGAAGTAACTGCCCTGTATTCTACATAGGCCAAACTTAAAAATCTCTCCGTGGACAAATAGACAACCACCACAGTACTGTCAAACTTTCAGAAACACAATTTCTAGTATCTGCTCACACCCAAAGCCACTGCTCAAACACAATTTTGCCCAATGCTTTACACAAACCATCCTTTTAAGTCCCCTCCCCAATTTATTAGAGGTTGAACTCTCCTTCCAACATTTCCTACAATTCAGTTCAGACAAAGCTCTATTGGACATCCTATAAATAGTGCCTTTACTACTTGCCACCTATCTGCACAAGTATGTGTATGTATTAGTATGCATATATGTGTGTGTGTACACATGCATGTGTATGTATGTATATTTATGTGCATATGAGTGTATGTGTATACACTTGTCTGTGCTTTTGTTTGTTTCCAAAAATGCATTTACACATATCTCAGTACTCTAGGTTATGTGGTGCATGTGCTTATAAAATGGTGTGTATGAATGATTGCTTATGGACCAGAAGCTGTCCTATGTCACGATCTTCCCTTGAGAGAGAAAGTTAGAATTGGATATACAAGTAGTGCTACTCAGGTGTTTTGTCAAAAAAAAATCTCCATAAACTGTGATAATTTATTGAACATAATAAAAATGACCAAATAAAGTTAGACTTTGGCTAAAAATATACAAACAATGATTTAATACAGTTGTAATATATTTCCATGATCAGCTCTTAAAGTACAATTTTTAATGACTCTTCTAATTGACAAACTAAGTATGTACAGTCATGATATACAATTTATTGCAAAATTATGAAAACATACAAATTCTAGTATTTTTGGTCAAATTTACAGCTTGCATATGATTCTGTAATGCTTCTGAATTGACCCTTGGTATTATTTTACATATTTGATTTAATGAAATTACATATCTTATTTAAAATTAATTGTTTTCATCGGGAAGAACAATCGATACAGTAACATAACTGAGAGAAAGACACTTCTCATCAATACACCAGTAGGGATGCTTTTTAGTATGGTAGAAAATTTATCACAGAAACTTGTTGTTAGATTGCACTATTAATCTAATAACATTTATAGTGTGGGTAAAATGCACATTGCCTCTTTTTTTATTGAGTTTTGAGGCAGTTAATTCAAGTATTAAGTACTTGGAACCAAAACAGATAACAGGAACTTTATCAAGAGAATATATATTTTTCTACTAACAAAAGGCAGGAACTATATATACAGAAAAATAAAGCATTTAACCATAGAAGTGAAGAGAATAAGAAATGGAATTTGTAAGAACATTGCCTGTTTGTGGCACACAAAAATAACTTCAACAATTTCTTCCGTGCTGTCTTGACATAATCTCATTTCAGATATATCTTAAAATTACAACAAAATATTTGTACACTTACATTAAAACTAGTCTAAATATGTAATAATTAATACATGTTTAAAAGTCTATAATATAGTGATGTTCTTTTAGATGACTCATTTCATGTCATTCCAACAAGGTTCTGTAGACATACACCACAAAAAAGGGTACTTCTTCTATCCAACATACATATTACTCAGTCTATTTCACAGCACTGATTCCTTGTACAATCAGTAGTCAATGTGACTTTAATTCTAGAATGTTTTAACATTCCCAGTTTCTTGATGAAACAACCTCAATTTCACCAAAGAACACACTTATTTTGTGGGTTCATGGGGCTTCCCTTGGGACAGTTCCACGCCCTGGCAAAGTCTTCAGAATTGGATAACGTTCCAATAACTCGAAACCTATTAGGGCTGTGAGCTGCTTCAACCACCCGAGATTTCAGAGCACCTCTTGTGGAATTTCCACACCACATCTGTAATCATATAAATTAAGTTTGTTTCACTATATGCTAAATAGTTTGATCAATACTTTACCTACTATTGAAACATGAATAAACATGTAAAGTTTTCAAATCTCATGTCATCAGCGGCTGGCCAGCACGATGTGGCCTTTGATAATTTGAAATGTTCATTGATACCTTTCCTGGTGATACCAACTATGAAGTTAGGCAATTCAGCCATTCTCTATCCTTCTTTCCTACCCAAATGAGATTTTATATATATATATATATATATATATATATATATATATATATATATATATGTATATATATATATATAATTTAATATCATTGTGAAATTGGAATGGAAAGGAAAGAGAAAGATAGCCTGTGGCTTACCCGATGGTTGTTTTTTAAACAAAAGTGTTCTAAAGTACGAACCTTATGAAGCTTAAGTTTGAAGATGTTACATTGTTTGGTGTTTGTTTGACAGCCATCAATAGTGGAATTTGTGATTTTTATGCTATTCAATACTTTTATTGGAAAAGACTCATTCCAATCAATATCAAAGTTGAGCTAAATTCTTTTCTGGGGTAATCTTTCCTTTATTTACAACATTAACATATTGAGTGGCAGAGTGGAAACGAACACATACAAGACCTAGTGAATGGTCTTCAGAAACTTACATGTGCAAAACCCAGGTAGAAGAGTTGCTCTGATGAGTACTGTGCAAGGCCAGGAAGGTGTAATTCCTGCTCATTACCATGTCTAGCTCTGTACCTCTGGTAGGCTCGGAGGGCCTCACGCAGGCCACCGTTGTCAGCAATGTTCTCTCCTTGAGTGTTGATCCCATTTACCTGTGAAACAAAACTAGCTTATAACATGTTTTGGATAAATTTTAATGTCACATTATGCAAAACCACGCTAGATCAGCTTTAGTCTCATAACAAATATTGAACAAACATACAAACTTGCCTGACATTGTGTAAGAATATTTATTTCCGAGTCTCCATTTATATAAATTATATCATCCACAAACAATGTTGCATTGAAGCAAGAGATTGTTCAGATTTATAGATTTATACTACTACTACTACTACTATATTGGTTCATCACATACAAGTCAAGCATACTTAAAATCTAATTAAAAACTGTTAACATAAAAGTTAATATAAAATACATTTTCTGTTTTGTTTAGTATGTCTTAAAGTATAATAAAAAATACATTATGCTTGATGGCTGATGAAATTTGGAATTTAGGAACTCCACTATGGACGAAATGCAAAATTTGTGTTAGTTTCTTGACATTAGCCCTGAAGCCTATTGGATTCCTTTTTATTCGTAGAGGTAATTTATTGTATAACATTCTTCAATATAATTCAATCCCATTTAGCACATTTAGTATTTGGTTTATAGCATTCGTCCATAACACAGTTCTCTAATATAATATGGTAGGTAAATACAAATATAGAATTAATTGACTAATTTTCTAACATGTATTGTTTTAAAATTGACCATGGCAAAATTTGAGAATTTATTTTCTGAGCCAAGCAATACGTTTTATCAGGGTAGAAGCAGGAAACTTATGAAATTCAATACAAAACTACTGGTCGGTTACGTGTCGGCCAAGTTGTAACCGCTACTGGATTCACAGAAATCTACTGCTTTAAATTTTTTACACTTATAATCTAATTAATGTACTATGAAAAAATGGCCTACCGTGAAGTTATCCCCAAGTTCTTGAACTTGGTATCTGCTATATTGATCAACAATACATCTTACACGCTTCTCATATTCCAGTAACGTCGTGTCTGTCCACCACTGCTTCAAATTCCCATCCTTGTCGTATCTGCGACCTGAAATAAAAAAGTGAATAGGTGCTAATATCGAGAGACATGTGGTATAATTCGTTGAATTGCAAATTTCCATATGCTAAAGGAAATACATACCTTGATCATCGAATCCGTGAGTTAATTCGTGTCCCATTATTGCACCAATGGCTCCGTAGTTAAGAGACCTGTAACAAGCAAAAAATATACTTAAATGTTTCATAACATGAGGTATGAACATACGCGAATATTAATTTACTCATAAAAACTGACCTTATGGCCGGCACAGAAAATTTCTCTTAAAAGTCCTCGTAACGATGCGTGAAAAACAAAAAAAAAATAGTTGATTTTTAAAATAATCTAATTGAAACCAGCATTTGCAAGACAATTATTGCATTTCAAAAAACGTAACTGAAATATAATTTAATTTGAATTCACAGATTTACATTTTTCGTTTGAAGTTCGTGTCAGGAGTTTTCCTACACCCAGTTAGTTTTGTAATCTAATTAATTAATTACTTTGATTTTCATTTCTGCAAATGGTTTGTCTACTTTGAGATCCATTGTAAAGTTGCGATACACAATTGCATTCCATGAGGTTTAAACTTAATTAAAGTAGGACTTGTACCAGTTCCGTTAGCATTGCTGTTCTGAAAGCTAATTAAATACCACAATGGGCTAAAACGGCAACCCCCACTGACGAAATGACATAAGGGTGTTAAAGACAATTGAAAGGGAAAAAAGGTTAAGAGTGAGTTGTAATCAGACAATAATTTAAAAGTTTTGTTAAAAAAAACATGCAATACTTGCTTTTTATTTTCCAATTATCTCTATTTTATCCACAGTTTTGTCCACAGTCTTTCGACAGACAGGGGCTGTAGCTACACAATTTTGTTATGGATATGGTTTTATTAGTATTATGTCGTATCTCAATTAGTTAATTGAGTAGGAGTGTATAAGCAATATTTTTTTCAAGAGAGCAATCCACGTGGTGGCAACTCCATTATTAACATAGGAAGGGATTTGAAGGGTAGCGCAAGGTAGCCAAGCGATAACTACGGCCCCTAGGCTATGGTTTAAGGATCTTACTCGGCATTCGAATAAAGCTGATGCAGGACAAACCCTATAAATCCTGTAAAAGGTAGGTCGGGCGCTTGGTACTTGTCTCACGCCCTTGCGATGGCGGGAGAGGGGTTTGCTGTGGGGGTACAGAATTCACTTCTCAATGCCTCGACGAGTTTACTATTCCAATAGTATTTTTTTATAGCAACAGACTACGTGAGGGAAAACCACGTGGTTGCCACTTCCCTGAAATAGCATAGGAAGGGATTTGAAAGGGGCGATGCGGAAGGCTAGGAATTTAATTATATTTTTTTTAATTGCTTAATTTCGCCTGAGAGGAATGAATACCATTATAATGAACTCCTTACTATGTGCTTAGTATAAATTTCTTGTTGGCGTGGATGTGAGTAGATGAATATTAGCTATTCCAAAGAGCATTAAATTGTGCCATGTAAGAATAGAAATGTCCAATTTTCTGAAAATGATGTTCTGGAAAGAAACTTGACTCGTAACAGCGCTTCTTTTAGAGAATAAATTTCTTCTCTTTCCCTGAAGAATTACCATAGAAAATTAGATTGCTAGCATTCAATGTAATTACACTTTTTAACGTTTAGGTAATTGCACTTTGACTTTATTCTAACAAATACCTTGTCTGAACTTAATATGTTTTCAAGTGTTGTAATGTGTATTTTCCCATTAAATTATTATCTAGACATATTCACCACGAATTTTGTACTCCACTTTTAAGACCATACTGATACAGATACAGGGTGTTTCGAAAAGAAGCATCCCATTCTACATGCATATGTTTTGAAATGTAATGAACATAAAACTAATGCTTAATTTATAATAAAAAAGTTTTTTATCCATTTTAAAACAGGTTAAAATTATTTAAAATGAATATTTAATTCTGACAATATATAAAAATTTCATATATACAGTATATTCATTCGTTATAATTATTTAGCAGAAGCTTTCGTCGTTATTCTTCGACATTTTCATCTGCTTTGAGGCTGAATGGATATATTGTATCTATGATTTTTTTATATATATATTGATAGGATTCAAGGTTAATTTGAATACAATTTTTTTTATAACAACTCAAATGTGCTCAATATGCTCTCCTTGAGATTCACACTCTAGGAATCATGTCTTGAGTTTCTACTTCAACGGCTGTTTCTATGCGTTAAAGCTTTTCGGCCATTGTTGGAAGTTAAGACACACAAACTATGTCTTTTATAAAGTCCCACAAGAAAGAAAAAACGCAATGAGGTCCGGTGACCTTTGTAGCCAGTGATGTAAGGCAGAATAATTTTGTACAGTACGACCGATCCATCGTCGAGGAAGCATAACATTTAAAAACTCTCACGCACACGTGAAACTCGATTTTTCCTCTCTCTAACAGTACATTGTTCAGGCCTGCGAGGGCTATTCTCTCGCAGGCAGTACCTGCGAGGGATATTCTCTCGCAGGTAGAACCTTGTAGGAGAGATACGAAGGGGCTACCTTTGGGGATGCCTTTTCCTCTCCGTTTTTGAAGTAAGGTTCCCACAAGCCGAGGCACCTGTTTTGAGAGGTGTATGTTCCGGGGTCTCAGAACTTGGGCATACGGTAAGAGTTGTCCGCTATTCCCATTGGAATAGTCGGCCAGTTGCCTCCTAAATCGGTCGAGGCACGGAGAAGGGAATGCTGCGTCCCCCTCAGCAAACTCCTTTCCCGCTATCGGAAGTGCGTGGGACAAGTACCTAATGCCCGACCTACCTGATGCAGGTTTTTCTAGGGTTTGTCCTGCATTTATTTTAGGCGAATGCCGGGTAGGATCCTTAAACCATAGTCCGGGGGCCGTAGTTAACCCTTGGCTACCTTCCTCCACCCTTCCGCATCCCCCCTTTCAAATCCCTTTCCTATGCTATAAGAGGGGAGTTGCCACTATGTGGATTACCCTATACAAAGCCTGTCTACACCTAAAAAAAACACATCGGGCTGAAAGCTGAATAGTTACGAATTATTGAAATCGGATGATTCTTTTTCAGCACCCTGTATGTCCTAATCGTTTTATTAAGGGGTCGTCATCTGAGTAGGAATTTGTTCTTCCACTGCCGAGTTAGAATCCTATAGGGTGTATTTGTTTAAATAAGGTACCGAATCCGGATTATTTTGGGATATTTATTATAGCTTTATAAGAAAGTGAATGTATAGTAGTCACTAGAGCTAGATAATTATTCTTGTAGGACACCTGTAATGGACTTTGCGCTTGACTGGAAGAAAGGAATATGTTAAAGCACATGTAATGCTTTCAGCCGTATTGATGATATCCAGCCAACAGCAAATATTGTATCCGACAGAGCTTGATTTATCTCTTGAGTGGGGATGTATTATTATCGGTTTCCCGGGTGAAGTGAAATTTCTATTATTTTTTTTTGTATCACCTAATGAGATTTTCTCGTTGTAGACGGAATCAGGCGCCATATATATATACTGTTTACTTCATGGAACTAAATAGTACTACAATAAACATGGAGGCCGAAAAGGGTAATTTGAACTGCAACGCAGGATGAATTAATACCATTTTCTTGATATACCTTACCATGTATCATTAATATGTAAAATTTATTACTTTTGGCACTCAGGAAATAAAAACTCTTCGCATTTCATTTCAAAGCTCTGTTCGGATAATGGAGAATATCTGCAGCATCGTAAAGGATTATCAAGCGACGCAATCTGGAAAATGCCTTTTCAAAAACACATTTCAGAGAAGAATGTAATTTAAATTCTGATGTTATCTCAGTAAATAATTCGGGACCAAATATGGCAATTTTATGAGCTATGTAATTGAACAGACTTTTAAGAATAATATATTTTCTTAGACTTGGCGTTGCCGCAGTACAGGAGAAAAGTCTGCAATTCAGAAATTTCGCTCTTCGTACGATGACATTTCCATGCAAAGTAGAAAATGCCTCGAAAGTTTATTTCAAGGAAGAAGATGAGAACGTGTGAATCAAAATTTAATATTGTGATAAATGCTTTGGGTTTGCCTTTTCTGGTCTTTCTGTAGTGCTAATAAAATTGTGAGATATTAAAAAGTCCTGCCATAGTACTAATAAAATACTGGTATATTAAACTATAATAAGCGTAAATTTTAGCATTGCAACTTACTCAAGTCCAAGGCCATAAAACGGCGGTTGAAGTATTCCGGCAGGAAATGCTGCAATTGGAAAAAAATAAAGCATTTATAGTTCTTACGAATTGCTTATTAAGTTTCAATAGTTTTACAATAAAGACGAATATTTTGCGTACTTACTAACGGAATTGAGGATAGGAGAATAGAATGCATTCACCGTCGTCGCTGGAGTAACCCACCTTAAAAGTGAAATTGATTATTTATAATGACATCCCTTCAAACAATAACACAGAATTTTCTTTTAATAATAAAAATAATGTTCTATTACGCTGATACGTGGGGAAAAAACGTTTGCTTAATACAATTCTGATTTAAATCAAGTATTAATTTTATTTGCATATATAGAAATATGTAACAGACGAGAAACCATTTATCATATTACATATAGAAATGTATTTGGTTATATTCATGTTTACATTAATTTTCGGTTTTTTGAATAGTTAGTCTGAGAAACAACTAATGCGGCGAATATTTAATTTTATGTACCATGGCATACATAAATAATATCAAAATAAGTTCTAGTAAAAATTACAAAAACTGGTAATTAATTTTGAAATTATTTCAATAATTATTTCAATAATTATTTCAATAATTATTTCAATAATAAAAGTTATATTTCGGTGATCGCAGAAATGACTTCAATTACCTATTATAATCAGGCGAACGCCGCAGATCTTCCAAGGTTTTCTTAATCGTTGTCTGTGACAGTTTAAGATATGTTTCGAACAGTTGCCCTTCAACCACTTCCGTCTGAAAAAAAAATTCATTATAGTCAGTATAGAATATAAAAATGATTGTTGTAATTTAATTTATTTATCAAATTATATTTATTAATATTGTTTAGATAAACCATTTACAATTTTCAATTACATAAAAATAAGTATAGGTCGTGAGGTATAGCAAGTAGTGTCTCATGCGTAGTAGAAGGGAGAAGGCGGAGGAGAGCATTGTAGTCAGTTGGGAACACCCACGTAGAACTTCGCAAAACGCCGCTACGTTTCTTAAACACTATATTCCTTACGAATGTGATATACAGACAGCGGAAAGTTTTTTATCACTCATTCTTCTTATCAACTTTTCGGGTGAGTTTTTTGGTGTCCAACATATCCTAAACTGAATACAATATATATATATATATATATATATATAAATATTTTGTGGCAATGTTTTCAGAATAGCTTTTACACTACCAAGTTGCCGTTACGAAGGTTCGTGTTAAACTGAGCTCCGTCCTACCCCCACTACAATACCAAGCCAGTAGGCCAAAGCGTATTTTATCTTGACAAACAATATCACAATTTAAAATTTCATTTGGCAACTGGCTATATTCTCCTAACCCTTTATCAATTATACTTAAAAAAAAATCAAACGTACTCCTAGTTGTGACAAGCTCTACCTTGCTTCCAACATATTATACGTATATTCAGGCCTGTATACATAAAATGTTCGTAACAACTTATATATGAATTTATGCAACTAGAGAATGAAACAACAAAAATCCGTAAACACAACTAATTCATTTCTCTTAACATTATAGTACACTAAATCTTTTATATTTTTCTTTACGCTCTATTTTGCAACTTATTAAGCCTATCAATACATTTATTCTTAGCTCCATACAACATAGAACAATATGAATGCAGCTTTCAATCAAAATCTAAAGTGGGTTGATATTATTAATATGGTGGCGGGTAAATTGTGCAGACAACTGTATCTGTTAAGAAAAATTCAAAGGAGTCCATTGTTTCTACGACAGATTCAGGTGAATCGGACGATGTTTAGGGATCTCTACAGATTGAAACAAATACACCATAAATAGTAGAATTGGATACAAAATATGGCAAAATGGGCATGTGTCTTCGTGGATCTTCACTCGGGGACTTACTCATAAGAGAAGAAAAAGTGCAAGGTTTATCCGCTCGGCATTTAACATTTAAGTAGACAATTGTCGAGGAAAGAAATAGAAAAAATAAAACAAAGTTGTATAGGGACTTGTAAATATTTTTACAGAAAACGATAACATTATTTAAAAATCAAACAGAAGGAACAATGGACACAGGTAGGTAAGTATTTCAATTCCCAACAGTTCAATAAGGGATCGAGCAGAACGCCGAAGATTGTAAACACCTTAAGAGATTATCGAAGGTAACACAAGTATATAGCAAACCCGCTCACTTCATTGTAGTGTTTGTCCAGCTCTCCGGGAGTGAGCAGCCAACCGGGAAAGCCGATGAATGGCCTCATAGCGTGAGCCTTTTCGAGAGTTCGGGTTTTAGTGACTTCATCCATCCACTGAAGCTCTCCCACCATTTCCGTAAACGCGTCCCTTATATCGATAACCATTTCCAAGGCCTGGAACAGAAAATTATTTCGTTAAAAATTCGACGATGACCTGGGTAACGGAGTCTTTTCTTAACAGTGTAATCGCACCTTTGCCCTGGACTGGTTGTTGAAATGTTTCTGGACGTAAAGGTAGCTCACAGCCATGCCAAAATTGGAATTGACATTTCCCGTGCAGCCTTTCCACCTAAAACGGATGAGAAAATTCACATATTTAGAGATCAATTAACTAAAATACTAGTTTAAACATCATCTATGTAAATTGTGACTCTGTACATTGGAAGTCAACAACAGGGTCATTAGAGGCATAATAAAAGTAATGTGAAACCCATCTGAAACCGATTATGCATTTAAACAAAACATTATAAAACATGTAATATGCTACATTTCTAATTCTGTTTACCTGATTTCCAATAGTGCATATTTTTTAAAAGCGGAATAATTAAGCAGTAAATAGACACACATTTCTACCCCGAAAGTAATTTTCCTCGGTACATATTTTAAATAAGATTCATTTTTGCAACAAGCCACATGATGGTGGTATTTTTTGCAGGGTCGTGAGGCACTAAAATGTCTCTTAAATATGGTTTTCTTTAAAATAACCTTCGATTCTGATTTTTTAAAATATTACTCAAAATGTACGAATATTATTTTTGTTTTGAAAACTACTTTAAAATGAAATTTATAATTTCTGAATAGATCAAGTTTATTTTAATTTAGTTGCTAATGCCGCCTGATTTTCTGCTTCATTGTACGACTGTTTGGAGCCCAAGTACTGTCAGATTTATAGTACAAAAAATGATGCATATTGTAGAGCTTTCTGGGTGGCGCAGCCGGCTGCATTAGCGGGAGCGTGTGACGCAAGGCGGGCGTACTAAAGTTTTCGATATTTGAGCAGAAATTCTCACTGTTAAAACACAATTAGTATGCAGGTTCTTAAAATTAAGAAAAACTAATTCTTACTAAATTAATTTATGTGCTGTAGCCCATGAGCACATATGTATCAGCCGCCACTGATTATTATTGTTATAGTGTGTGAATCTGGCCCTACTGGTTCATTTATCAGCACCCTGCATAAATATGTTATTCCAGGGTTTTCTTCCTTCAAAAATGTTTTATTCACATAACCTTATGCAAAGTCTTGCATTTGGTAGGGGAATTAATTTCATGTCTTATTTATTGAACTTATGCAAATTTCACGTCTTGAATCTACGTATTATATTGTCTGAACGAACTCTCAAAATTGTCTCGTTGAGCTCCGTGTTGTCTGTTACGACCTTAATGCAGTAATATACGTTTCAATACGAATATAGAAGTCTCTCTGATAATCAAACACGAATGGAACCGGAAATTAGTAAAATGTTCGTTATTCATGTTACATAATTAACAGAAATTACTTTAGTTTCTTCTCAATGCAGCCCCCATCTCACTTGAGTTCCTACCTATTAAGTTTTCTGTAATTTAACAACTTTTTTCTATTTAATTTCCGAAATAGTGTGAATATTAACGATTGAATATGTTCCATTGATATTTACGTTGCACTTTGTTTTCAAGGGAATTCTTAGTTCTAGAAACTTTATTCTACCACCAGTTGTAATATTTTGCATTATTTTGATTTCTCAATTAGTTTAAGAAATCGTTGATTATTTTCCTGAAAACCTTAGTTTTACGCATCTACTTGAAGTATTATTTTTTCACATATAATGTACTTAGTTTTGAAATTAGATCAATTTTCCTTACAATGTATGTATTATTTAAAAAATGTGTATCTCATTCGCTGCTTACAATGGTTTATTTTCAGCGTTTTTTGACATGATACGTAGGTCTATATAACAAATTAATGTGTGTCATTTGTGCCTGGGATTAATTAAAGTTAAATGTAAAATGACACGCAGAGGCAGTAGTAATTTACCTGGCAGGTTTCTGCGTGAGACCCAACACCTGCTGGCTGAAACGAAATGCCAGATCTCTGAACTCCTGCAGAGTCAAAGGTGCCAGCGTGGAGAATATGTTCCACCACATGAAGCGTTCTGAAACGAGACACACAAAAAAGAAGATTAATAATGTGTATTTATAATATAATATATTTTCAGCTGACATGCGCAATCTAATACGGAATTGAAGGTTAGCCAACAAAAAATTAATTAAATAGTACGAGGGCGAAAAAGGAGCACAAATATTGAATGAATAAGAAATATTACGAGTAATATATTGAAAAAAAAATCAGATATATCAATCTATTGTAGGATTTTTTTGTCCCGCACGTGAAGGCTAATCATATTTAATTTTCCATACACTGCCAATTTATTTTATATATTTCTGCAGATTTCTCAATTTAATTATATTGATTGTCAATCTCAGTACTTCTTACATCTATGGAACCTTTTCACTAATTTGTGGCAACATATAAAGCCCAATTACGTCACTAATGTGTGCAATAATACAGTCTGTGTCATTTGTACTGATCCTTGTTCACAACGAGTAATTAATTTCCAAACATTTTACATTTTTCTCGTCTTTTGAATAAGTTAGAAATGAAATCACAACATTATTCTTGTCAATCCCTTAGTAATATAATTTTGTTTTTTTCGTGCATGGTATATGATGTATACAGGTAGTTTATTAAAATTAAGATTCATAATAATATATCTAATAAATACGAAATAGTTTTAATATTATACTAAACTCATATATTATGTAGAAGTATAAAAAATTGCATTGCAGATTATAGAATAATTTTCTATATGAAATTAAGTAAACTACGTTTTGCAGGGTTCCAATGATTTTATACTACGACGTAAGTTATAGCCGACGTATATGTATGGTGGAAGGTCGTATTTACGCAGTTGAGAAAATACGCCGTGATATGATGTGGAGCACTGATTGTGGGCAGGTGCTGGGCAGATCTCGTGGGGTTGCTGACGTCATTGGTGTAAAGACATTGGTGTAAAGCATCCCGCTTTTCTTTGATGACTTTTCTCTATATTTCTTCCTCTGTATGTATCCGTGTGTCATTGTTTTCTGTTCTACCATTTCGACGATTTCTTCTCGGTCACTATATTTTTTTTCGATACGTCTTCCGATACGTCTTTTTTTTGGATCCAATCAGTAGAGGTACTTGAATTTTAACAACACAAAATAAACATCCCTCAAAATATGATCTAGTCAGCTAGAAGACAACGTTACGTCTGTACTTTTCGCAACAGTTCCATAAACAATATGGAGCTCCATTTAATTTTTTCTTTCTTTTAGAAACATAATTTAACAATTGAATATTAAAACATATTTCAAATAATAATTATGAAAAAGCATCGAAACAAAAATAATCAAATAATTGAAGCTAATTATAAATGTTATGAGTAATTATTATTTTGATTTTTTCTTTTTTTAATCTAAAAATCAAGTTATAGGTTAAAATACATTACCTTAAATTAAATAATCAACACTTTCTACGTTTAAGTTAATTAAGTAAAATCTTGGTTCCCATACGTGTCAATAACGTTTAATTATTTAACGATAATTAGCTTATACCCACCCATAAGAGTGGTTTATAGATGGACTAAAACTCGATTAAGCATAAATAAATCTGCAGATAAGGCGAATGTGTCAGTTGGGGGAACCATCGACTCTGGAAGTAGTGAATATGACTCACGGCTGAATGTAATGTTGGTCGCAAATTGCCCTTAAATCGAGCCACACTATTATCATTGCACTACATGTTACAGAGTGCCTTTCCTTAATGGTAGATGGCACATCTTCCTGCATTCAGGAAAATTATACCTTCCACGCGAACACGGGACTGCGTATCACACTAAATTACGTGCCGCCTTTTAGCTGACGGAGGGGACATTATCCCTGCTCTGTTACTCTTACAGACTAAGAACGACTTTAAACTCTCATATATATAATGCAGATTTCATTTTATTATAAATTCTCAAAGGACCTATCGATACTCGTTTCCTGGTACTAATTGATATAATACAGTACTGGGAAAAAGAGATTTTAACAGTGAAGAGAATAAATTGTTAAAAAAAATCTAAATAGCTGTCAGGTATGGCTATTTACATTCTGCTCTCTTATTGTTTTAGTTAATGTGCAGAAAAATAGAGTAGAAAAATAGAAAAATTATCGCACAACATTCTTCTTGCACAGGTATGAAAATGAACTCACCTGATATAAGAATAAAAAATGAAGGTTTAAAAAATCTGCTGAGAACTTTAAGTCTGTTTTTTTAAAATATTGAGCGTACTTAGCTTCTGTATCTCTCAAAATAAAATTTAGTTCAAAATTTGACAAGGTTTGTATACAAATAACTCGAAAATATCTCTGTTAAAATTATAAATACACAGCTTATGGATAGAAGATAATTGAAAACAACCTGGAATGTTGGGACCGAATGAAAAGTCTCAATAGATTGAGGAAGCCACATCAAAGAATATGATACCTTCGTTTTGGTGCAAACAATATCTCCCTTAAAGTTGGAATTACCGAGCGTCATTGATTTCTCTTGACTCATTCCAATGAATCCGGGCAATATATATTTTCAGTTTCCACGAGAAAAGTTTTCACATAAATAGCACCTTAACTGCGTGTTTCAGTACAATTGAAAATTAATATCTAATATCGGGTGATACAATTTAAGTATTGAAAACGCATCTCACTCTAGCGGCAACTCCACTGTTTTACCAAACATGTCCTCAGTTTTGTCGGCGTATTATAAGCACATCCACTTTCTCTATATCGGGAAACTAAAGAAAAATACGACCTTAGAACTTGTACGATTCCGAACATATAACGTTATTTTACAAAAGGGAATGGAATAGCGTGGGTCGAGTATGTCAATATTGGCAGTATATATGAAATGTCAGAGATGCCTTTTCTTTTATTTCTTTTTATTTGTAAGACTTACCAAGCCGTAGAGGGTCCGTTTGTGTAATAAGAACTGCCAGTCTTTGAAGGTAGTTAATGTCCATTACGACAATAATATCAGAGCTGTAGTTCAGTTTCACATTCGTGTTGTCAAAAACTGCGTCAAGGTACCGCGTCCAGTTCATCTGCAAATCATATAAAGTTTAATTTTTGATTCGCAAATTAATGTCTTGATATTGAAATGAAAGATTAAAGAAATCAATTAAAATAGTATGGTATAATATTTCGAAGAAAATAACATTCATAACAACTAATTTTATGACGGAATACGTATTTTTAATGTATCTTAGCGAAAATTAAAATTAAAGTTCACAATGAATGTTGTTGTGAGTAAATTCAATATTGATTCATTACGTTGAACTTCATCCTTTGTAAGCCTTCGTAACTAATAAAAATATATCATTACGTAGTATGATAATTGATTGTTAAATTTTTAAGGTAACATGTACAGATGGCATATATGATACAGGCATGAAACAAAAACAAATTCCGGCTAATTAGGAATTATATATATATATATATATATTTAATGTAATGACAATTAATTAAGACATTAATTGTGAAATTGAAAATCTAAATTGTTTGAGAAATCCTTTGTAGCGGCAGGAGCCTTTGAAACAACAATAGAAAATCCGGCTCAGTTCCTTTGTCGGAAGGTCCGTCATAATGGCGTGTGCGCGCTCAAATTGCGAGACGAGAGTTCAGTTTGTATTAAGATATTGAGGAGTTCAGTTCGCATTAAGATATTGATAGAAACAGTTCGTAGGGAGATTTGTTGAGAGACGGTTCACGGAAAGACCTCGTCGAGGTATAACAGTTTTGGAAGGAGAATTCAACCAGGTTGGCAATTAGCAGGACAAAGTAGAACATTCCTAAAAGTATAACGTCGAAACCTGCTAACAAAAAGCAATTTTTGTGTCCATAGCCGGCCAGAAATAGCAAAAGTTTCGGTTAAAGTACGGAACAATAAAGACTACCCAATCGACAAAGCGCAGAATTCACCTAAGGCGAGCGGTCAACCGACAGATGACGTAAGGAGGATCATCCGAGTTCCTGACGACATATAAAAATTTTGATTTAGAATCTGTGAGTTTAGAAGCAGTGTAAAACCTACAATAGTGTTCTCGAAAATAAAGCTACGATAGAATGCTAGGCAGACGTGAGTAACAATTTACGAAACAATTAATTATGTAAACGTAATTGAAAGATAGCCGTCAGACTTCGTTCTCTGTTTTGATTAAAATTGTTAATCAGAGTCAATCTTTTCACTTTTAAATTTGGTCTCATTTTAAATGTTCTAGTTTAATTGACGAATTAATTTCTTTTCTTTTAAATGTGATGTGTCTAATTAATTATAAATCTAATTGATTATTACAATATATATATATATATATATATATATATTGTAATATACACCAATGTTTGTATTAATATAAATTTTTAAATTGTATAACGTTTTGTTGAGTAGATTATGGGTATTATATTGAAGGGGAGTTTTGAACAGTCAGTAAATCGTGAGAACATCAAAAACTGTAATAAAGCTTGCCCAGACGTTTTTTGCTCGTGTTTTTTCTTGGCAACAGCGTAGTTATTCAAATGTCGGCCGAAAGTCGTAGACGATACCGAGCTGTGTCGTGTTATCACAGCGGCCAACTTGTGGATTTTGATGTAGAAAAATTTATCAGTTTCGTCGTAGGAGTTCGTCCGTGAAGGTCCCAACTGAGGACGGGGTTGTCCGGAGTAGGACAGTATTATTGAATTATTGAAAAAGTGAAATAATATTGAAGTTGCTGCGAAAGTACAGTATTAAAAGTTATTAGTCTACTTATCGTTGTCGAAGAATAAAATATTTATAGGGTGAGGTCGACTGAAGTTGTACTAGGGGTCATTTATCAGTTTGATAAAATATTTGGAACTTTGTAATTATCCGATGATTAGATACTAAGCATTCTGTGATCTATGTACAGTTTCATCCTAATTATACTGACCGGTTCCCATTGTAAAAGCGTGTTGGAGATTATGTTGTTGAACTGACTTGAGGCGACGAGCGTAATTACATATTCTGCTGCCCCTAAAGGATGTAATTGTCTGGTGCAATTAAATGGCCAATTTCCAAATCAAAAGTGTTTAAAGTTTAAAGTCTATGTTTTGTAATCTAGGAGAGAGAACTTAAAGATTAATAAAAACTGGTATGTATATGCATAATTTTAAATTTGCTAAATTTCTTGTAAACATTGACACATTATTCGTACCGTCAATTTTCATATTTAATTGAATTTTTTGGAGGGGATTATTTTAATGTATAATATTTTGTGATTTAATCCGAATAAAATTTATTATATATTTGATATCTCATTTAATTCTGTACTGTTCCAAAGCCCAATAAGGCGCTATGAGATAAGAATAAGTCTCATTCAAATAAATAGCAGTGTCAAACTTTTTATGTAAACTATGTATTAAAAATTCATTTTGTGTGTTTTGAATAAATTATTTAGATTTTGTATTAATTAAATTTCAGATCAATCATTTCTAAAACTGTCATTAAATATTAATAATTGCTATAAAATATGATTAATTTGAGTTAAACTGTAAAATAAAGTAAATATTTAAATTTCTTTAAATATTTTAAAGTTCATTAAGACATTGAATTGTATTTAAAAGGTAAATTCAGTAAATAGTTAAAGAATTCAAATTTCTATTACATTAATTGGTTCTGGAAGGTGATAAATAATTTAAAAGGCATGCTTTTGTGTGTATTACAATATATATATATATATATATACGCTGCAAAGGGTTTAGTTCACATTATTTGCTATATAATGAATTTTCCCTATCCATTGGTTAATGAATTTGACTATTCAGTCAAGAACAATAATTACACAACTGTAGTAATTTACTCTGAGAATACTGTTTTGTTTGCTCCAAGTTAATTACTGGTTGTCTCCGTCAGTATTCAGAATAATTTATTGGTGCTATGAACATTCTAAATAGCACACTACTCCAACATTCGTGCAAATATTGGGTGTGTGCTGTCTCGCAAAAGCGTGGGCGTTCAAAATGGAATATTTCGATATAACCTTAAAGCAGAGTTTATAAATCATCGACTTAAGTTCGATCAATCTTTGCTCTTATATTCAGAGGATCGACAAAATGTGAAGTTGCTTCACACATTTTGGATTTGGAGGGAGACGATTCTTCTCAGTCTTATTCTTGCAATTGAGGAGGACCATTGACTATGACCTTTTAATGAGAATTAATTCAGGATTTTCTTCAATAAATCGTAAATGAGGAACAGGGATTCGAACCCGCAGCTTTACCTCATTTTGGATAATCTTCAATATTAGGATACTAAAATCAGAAGAACTGTTCTAATGTTCTAATGAGGAAACAGTGGTCTTTTAAAAGATTGGTTTGAAAATAATTGACTTTGTTTAAAATTGTCACGTCAGTTTTCACTAGCATCTATCAGGTGATCATTTACTACAGCAAAAATAGTAAATTAATCTGGCTTTCTAATCGATTCAGATATTTTTTTGTGTCACGGTTCCATGAATTGCTCAGTAGTCATCGACACTTCACCCGAGAACTGCACAATTTATTTTAAAAACCTACGGTGACTAGACTTAATGTTTGACATTTTTCGAGTGAGCGAAGCCCAGCGTTGGTCCTCAGAGAAATTTTGTCAATCTACAAGTTGAAAACCGGTGAGGATCTTCATAGCTAGATTGACATAAATTCGCACGGCCTTACATATAATAGTTGCACATATTAATCTACTCGATTGCTAAATCTTCTTGCGTCATACCGTTCTAAGGGGAGCAAAGTTGAGTATTAAGATCTCCATTTCCTTAAAAATAGGCACCAATTAATTATTACTCGAAAAATCTAACGAACGGGTCATGATTAAACACAAAGATATCTATAACCCCGGATTAGACTCCCATCTCGGTTGTTTTCGATTTATTTTCTTGTAACACCGATCCAACCACCTCCTAAGGGTTCTCCCTTCCCATGCTGAAAGGATTTGAAATTATATACAAGAAAAATCGGTAGAAATACTATCAATATCATTGACCCCGGAAAATATTTATTCGATGCAAATATCGGCCGTTTAACATGTTTCAAAATTTCCGTCCCCGTCCACCCCCGCCCCTAGGGGTGGTAAATGTGTATTAACCCCACAATGTTTGTTTCTGTTTTGAAAGGAACTTATGTTCGAAGTTTGGTCAAATTTTCTTCACGGGTGTAGATTTGTATGCGGAACAAACACATATATGTACAAACACACAAATCCACAAACACTTTATTTTAATTATCAGATTTCATAGCTCCATTAATTTATTGAGTGTTCAAACAAATGACGTTCATTTCGTTGGCAATATTCTATCATTAATAATACAGCCTTAACACGCTTACTAAAAATAATAATAATGATTTGAAGACACGTTCCTCGAGCTCAAACATTCCTAGGTAATTGACGGTTATTGTGTGAGTCGGAAATTGGGATGAATATTCATATGCATTGGAAACGTACCAAGATAATTTGCATGTAATTACTTTACGTACTACCTCTGTTATTAAGTAGGATTGCTAACAGTGACATTTACGATGGTTTTCCATCCAATCTCACCAAGGTACTTGGTTAGTGTGTACCTAGAAATGATTCGTTTTTTATAGTTTGCGGAAAGTTATTTGCTCAAAAAAGTGGATGATATAGTATCGTAAAAAAATTATAATTGTTCCACAACAAAGCAGTAAAGGCGGGAAAAATAATTTATTTAGACTGAACTCGGGTAAAACAAAGATTCAAAATTCTGGCTAAATTGAAACTGGTAACTTTCGTAAAGCACCGCTCTCAGCTAGCTCAATTTGCAATTATATACACATTCTGGATAGTGTTTTACTGTACTTCATATATAAGTATGGCAAAGAAAAAGTTACCACTGGAGGCAGCACAAACATTTACAAATATTCTTTATAGACGACATTTCGTTTAAAGCTGATTTGATTAATCAATTAATGGCGAATCAGAAATACTTTCTTTACCAGAATCTGTCTACGACCTACAACGCCGTAAAACGAACGGTAAACCAATCTCTGAAGGACTAAGTCAATTATGTGCGCTTAAGATTCTATCACGTTGTTTCTTAACTCTGTAATTAATAATCTTCTTCCGTTGCCATCGACTGAATTATTGTATAAATTCATGACTGACACATCCCTCCGTACTCACCCGAGCTTACCCGACCGCCAGCCCGGAATGTACAAAAGTAGGCATACACATTCATATGAATACCGTATTATCTCATATATGTTTAAAAAGTTAGTATTGCGAAAATATCTTCCAGAAATTCATTTATCATTTCGATTATTGCCTGGGAGTATAAAGGTAAGCAAGAAAAAGTGAAAAAAGGTAAACAAAAGCAAAGAAAACAAGAAATACAGAAGAAGGGGCAGGTTGAAGAGAAGACGCGAAAAATCGTGTAGAATATCAGAAAAAATACGTAGAGATTTACTCTAAGCGAAGGAAACAGAGTAAATCTCTACATCTTTTGCTGAACTTCTAGGCGATCATTCACGTGGCCTCTTTAACCTAACTTTTTTCTTGCACACTGCTTCTTTCTTTCTGTTTTCTTTGTTTTCTTCGCTTGGAGTAAATTTCTACATCTTTTTTCTGTTCTTCTAGACGATCTTTCACGTCATCACTTTAACCTGCCTCTTTCTTTCTGTTTTTCTTGTTTTCTTTGACTTTTTTCTTTTATTTACCTTTTCCCCACTTTTTTTTGCTCACCTTTCTACTTTGAGACAACGGAATTCTCGAATAATCTAATAATAATGTTGCCTCACCATTGTCAACAAATTTCAAATACAGAGAACTTCGTCATTTAATACAAAAACCAGTAGTATGAAGCGCAATTTATTTAGGGCAGATAAAAACAGTATAATGTGGGCTAATACTTTAATTTTTAGTAATGACTAATAATAGTCTATTATAATAACATACTAATAATAGTTAATTATGAGTTCTGAGGAACGGGAAACTCATGAATTGATGAGGACGAGGATGGCGATTGTTTTGATATTCACGTGAATATGTTTTTCAATTAAAGTAATCTCACCTCACTGCTTGCTTAGTATAACTGAAAAACTCCTATATTTGACCGGACGAAGATCCAAAACTTACATTATGCTCATTTAGAGTTTGAGTTTATTCTCAGGGCGGAGAGAGAGAGACTGAATACAGAGAAAATTTATCCTTACACATATTCTCGAATAAGTATTATCGACTGATCCAAGTAATTGTCCTGATATTTAGATTTCCATTTACTTCTACCTGCAACTTTTCTTTCTTAAGTTCAATAATTTTTTCTTTCAAATTGTTGTCGGGCTGATATGTATTTCCTCTAGTTCCAAACCAAACCATTTTATATCTATTTGCCGCTGAATAGCAGAATATCTATGATAATGATATATATAAATATATATTCAGACTATTGAGAAATCTAATAAATAAATAAACATCAGCCATTTATATGTAAAAAAATAATTTAATTAATAAATTCTTTTTTTTCTTACTTAAAATTGGATGATGTTTATTATTTTTTAATAAATAATATTTATGAGTCGGAATTTTTCCGATTCGGGCCTCTGACCTCCGAAGAAATTTGATCTACAACGACTTATTTAATTTATTTTTCTTAATATTCCTTTATTTGTTACCCTATCAATTATATTTTCCTCATCCTCCTCCAGCACCACACTTCAAAGGATTAAAATTACAAGTCGTATAATCTGTGTTTTTATGTCGCGTATGAGAATGAATTTCTGAGTACGGAACTCTTCTCGGGGATTTGGAACTGTTCGTTGTTACTGATACGACGATAAGTGGGGCGTTTTGCTTACCACTCCTATTTCATTAATTCATCTGTATTGCCGTTTCTACATTTCTGTCTTTCACGTAAAGCTTACAGCTCTCCTCGATTTCACCTCTTGAGTTCGCACAGTTTGGGTAATTTAGCGGTGATCAGGAACAAACAGCAACACCGCAAAATTTGATATCAGTGAACTGTTGTAGAGCTGGCGGTTCTAGTTCAAGTTACTCCATATCAGGAACACGTAGAAACTGTACCTACTAACTAGTCTTACAATGAAATGAGAGGTTGTTTTAGTACCAATGACTAGAAAATCGGTCGTCCATTACACTTATTTCAAGTGATATCTACACGGAAACCAACACACAATTAATTCATTGCTGGCAATTGGCTAAAGGGATTTAGAACAACCAGTGTACTTAATCCAAGTGACTAATGGATAAGTTTCTTGCGTGCTGCAAACGCGGCACTAATTAAAGCTCTAAATTCAACACATTCAAGCTTTCAGTGCCAATGTTTAGCTAAATAGTTAAAAAGAGACCAAAACGCGAGTCATGAAAATACGAACTCTATTCAAATATTTAATCGACTCTAATAATAAAGTACTTAATACTATGGTTACTTAAAGTAAATTGTGTTAACATATTTAAACAAAACATTATGAACTTTTAAAATATAAGTGTCCCTCCGTTACATTTTAATGGTAAAACATGTAGATTTAGCGTCTGATTTAAATCAGTAAATAATTATGCGACCTTTTCAGACCAACTTTACTTTGAAAAACAAGGAAATACAAATAAAATTTTTACATGTATCTGGTCATGTTGATGCTACAGATTCTGTATTTAAATGCTGTTGGAGGAAGAAGAAAAGTAGCGTCGAAACGTCCAGCTATATGCAAATATTTCATTTAATTTACTTATTTCTCAAATTAAAGTTGGTCTGAAAGTTGAGGTAATATAATTAATTAATAATTGTAATGGTAAGCTTAATTTCATTTTCAAATCATCTTTCAGTACCGTAAAGAAAGATGTTTGAGAAATGAATAATTAGAATGATGATAGCGAAGGAGAACAGAACGTGGATTGGTCTTCAGTTCTGAAAAGTAAGCTTGACTGTATCAGACGGAAGTTTAATTTTTAGTTTAATGGCAGAGTTGAATTAGCGATTAACAGAGTCATAATAGAAATATCATATTAGTTGGACTTTATAGTGACCTAGGTATTACATTTCGTGGCGCAAGATACATCAAACGAAGCAGAGGACGGCAGCGAGTGGAGAATGTAAGTAAAATTTCACTTAGATATTGGTTCATATTGATGAAAACATTCTCACGGTTCGATGCCACAACGAAAAAAAATTTCAAGTAAAGAGGTGCCAGCGTTTCCCTGTAAAAAGCAAACGAATTTACGAGGTATGTTCAGAAAGTAAGTAACGCTTGTGAATTTTTGTTTTTTGAGGGTTGGCAACACTGAGTGGTAGAGGGGTCTCTCCTGAGAGAGCGTTCATTGTTGCAGAAGTCGGTAATAAATCCCGCCAAGTGCGAGCGACGTGCTGGGATCCGCGGAAGGAAGAACGCATACAGATTTTTTTTTTTCGCGAATCAAAACGGTTTACGGCGAGGGCCTGAGTCAGAAAGACAGTCGTCGCAGTGACGTCACACTAATTTCAAATCTGCCAAAAAATTCAAAACCACAGTTTCGGGCAAAAAATATCATGACCTCGGTGTTTTGGCTCCGAAAAGGCATAATTTTGGTCGAATTTCTGCGCCAGCATTAGACCATCAATGCAAAAAGATATGGTGAGACCCTAAAACAACTTAAATTGAACATTCAAAACAAAAGATGAGGGAATTCTGACGAGAGGAGTGTGCTTGTTGCAAGACAACTCCCGTTCTCACAAGACCGCCTCATTTGGTTGGGATGTTTTGAACCACGCCCCGTATTCACCTACTAGGCGCCATTATATTATATTTTCTTCACCTGAAGACACACATGGGTGGAATTAAATTTTCAACTGACGAGAAGGTGCAGAAAGAGGTTCTGAAGTGGAATTGAAGGGAGATTTCTTCGAGGAGGGCATAAAGAAGCTCACCATATGCATCGAACGAGATGGCGATTAAGTGGAAAAATAGGCAACAAGTGAGTCAACTATGTCCTGTAATTTTTTTCAAATCTACTTTTTCTAAATAATATAAAAATCTGGTACACTCACTTTCTGAACATGCCACGTACCGTGACAGACAGGAATTCAAATGATATTGGTTTCAGATTTAAGCGGTGTACTGACAAAACTATTATTTTATTTACGTTCGCATTCTTCTGTCCGTACAAGATATATATATATATATAAATACTTACTTTAAAATTCAAATCATCTCTATATTTGCTTGGGATTCTTCTGTCCGCTCAGTAATGATGAAGGTTTTCTTTATTTATCTGCTCTGTGAAACAGGCAACATTTGCAACCAAAAATTCTCATATGTATCAGTACTCAAGCAGAAACTGACGACGTCGAAGTAGTCTTGCGCTCCTTATTTCTTATTTTTTTTCTTCTGCTCTGATAAACATGCAGTTTTTCCATTTATGTTAACTGTTATAATTAAATGGATATTAAGAGCTCGGCAAATTATTGGACAAGGCGGAGAAGCACATAAAAAGTTACGAAGCGTAATTATAAATAATTTACATAAAATAATATTTTTTCTATATTCGTATTCATTTTCAGAGAAGTTTAAAGGTATATGAATCGTAACTCTAAACGTTTGTCGACTGGGTCGTGCGCCTGTAAAAGTCAAATAGCAAGAAATTTTCTTATTATTTGGTACGTGTGACACGGGGCCAATCTACACAGCTGAAGAATACAGCGGATCTTTTTGTTTCATTGGGCCAAACTGTTGACGACCGTTTGTCATCCAGATAGGAAACTTGCAGCACTCTTGTTTAAATTTGTTTGTTTCCGTCTGCGATAAGAGAGAATTTATTCGCCTTTTTTTTTTCGCGACCAGTGGAATGAGCGATGACATCTGCGACTCAGGTGTGCTGTAAACTTTGGGAGCGAGTAAACATTTTAACGAGACGGCACGAGCGGGGCGTGTTGGCATTACGTAGGATTACGGGACCAACTTCTCAAAAGCGCACATAAAAACTGTCGTCTATTGCTTTCTGGAACTGGGACACGCTTCGGACGCCCATAACTTCTCAGCGAACACTTCTCTCACACGACGTTCATAAAATTACCAACTTTATGCATATATAAGTTGGGAACTGTATGCAAGTTCCGATTTCTGAAATGAGATTGAATTCTTAAGAAGACGTGCAACCAAGACGTTGATCATCTAAAATTTAGAACAAAGCTGTATGCAGTTGAGCGCAGTATTTAATGCAATTCCGAAAAAGAAAGGGAGTAGTAAATTAACTCAAACGATGAAAGAAAATCGTTTTTTTTTAAAAAAAACAAGAAAAAGTGACAGCTAAAATTAATACAAATGCAGCTAAACATTTTACTGTCCCTACACAACAAGAGAAAATTTAGCACAGAGGTGGGACCACTGGAATCGTAGTTTCTAATTACCAAAATGTTTATTAACTTTTTTATCAGTGCAAAATGAAGGGATAGATTCCTAAAAATAAGTGAGTGCGACTGTCTTCCTAACATTAAAACAGAGGTAACAAGACACTCTGCCTTTCTGAACAGGAAAATGTTGACCTAATGAAAACGTCTCGCCTCAACTCGAGACCGAATTTTTAAATGAGTTATTGAAAGTAAGTATTCGTTAAGAACACGCGTATTTATTTGACATTTAAGCTCGTAAGAGAGCGCGAACTTTTTTCAACACAACAGAAAGTTTAAAAAAACTTTGCTTACAGTTCCAAGAATTTATTTATCGTCGTTATATCTCAAGAGTTTTTGATAATCTAGTCATATTTATTTGAAAGATCCAATGTGATGCGTAATTGAAGACAGACGTGAGACCTCCATACGTAAAATAGATTGCTTTTTTAGAATGAATATAAAAATATATAAAATGCATATGACACGAATATCGAAAGCTCTTGAGATATAACGTAGAAAAATAAAATTTTTGGGACTGTAAACAAAGGTATTTAAATTTTCTGCAACATCCACATTAGTCCATTTCACCATTTGGTATCTAGGATCTACGTATTTTGAAATGGCGTGGCTTGCTTGAGGTTCTTTTAGGCAGATAGAAATATACAGTAAACAAATATATCACGACTAATAATAAAACAAACTAAATAAAAAATATTAAATTTAGAAAACGATGTTATTCACCTTCACTCATTTGTGATCTTAAACCCTAAATATATCTGTATGAATTTCTTAAAATAAATCATTAATTTGCTTTTTTAAGGGTTTTATACTCTGCAGATAATTTGTTATTACACTCTATGATGGCTCTACTTAGAAATGGAATCTTCGTTTGGTCTGTCCGTTGTCTCTTCTGTCTACGTTTACGCAAACGATCGTTTTCAGATAAATAGGTTGCAGGTAACGGGCGATTAATTACAAGACCCCTGGTTGACATGATCTTGTGTCTCTTTAATAATGCAGAATGTTTAGCACGCTCTCTTCTTTCTGCCAAAGTTCGTAAATACCAAATTCATTATTCGTTACGCTACACAAATTTTTTGTTCTGTATTCTGCCAGAATGTGTTCAACTCTAGAAGTCCCTTACGAACGAATTGGCCAACTAAAGATCTGCATAGAAAAGCTTTAGTTTTGCTGGAGCTTATCTTTAAAACCCTACAATAAAATGTTTTCCATCCATTGTTGGTCACCGAAGTTGTACCCATGATGGATCCGTACTAATCATTACGCTCTTTATCGGGATACTTAGTTACTAAATTTTCAATTCGCGTTTTTTCTTTGAAAATATTACGGAATTTATGACAACGAGAACGAATAGAAAATTTGTAAGTACATTCAGACAAGTTGAAATTAGTTGAAATTGGTCAACAGTCAGAATATATATTTATAAACTATAAAAGTTACATATATTAAGTAAAATACATCGTTTGTAACATTTCTTCCTTGTTATTCGGGAGCTCTTCAGATATTATATTATCAATTAAACAATTTAATTATGTTAACAAACTTGAATAAAACAATTAAGATATATTTTTATCACTTAAATTGCTTATTTAATAATATAACGTCTGTAGGGTTCCAGAATCAAAGGGAAGAAACGTCAAAAACGATATATTTTTAAATGAAAAAAATTACGTCTGATTTAAAATAATGAATAAGAAATTGGCCAACTCAAGAGAAAGCTATGGTATACAATCATGTATTCAGAGCTGTATTACTCTCGAACTCCAGGTTACATCAACACAACTTAAATATTGTCTGAAACATTTTAATCTCTAATGAGTACCCTTTAAATTTTTTTATTAAACAAATAAACCGCAGACTGAACAAAATCCAACATCCTACTGTGAATCGTCCCCAAACACCTCAAGCCGAATTTTTTTCTCGTCCTCCCTTATTACAAATTTCTACATCACAAATTTGTCCAAATATTCAAATATCCATCATTTACAGATCCACTAATACCATGTCATACTTGATTAAAAACCACAAGGAGCCACTTGAAACCTACAGCATTGTGTTGTGTACAAAATCTCTTGCTCTAATTGTAATTCCTGCTACATAGGGCAAACAAAACGTTCCTTAATACACGTATCAAGGAAAATATTTCTAATATCAAACTTCCTATTGATAAATAATCTGTAGGTCCAAACATATCAATTCTAAACATACATTTGATTGGCAAAATGCTAGGATTTTAGACATTGACACCATCCAGACTCATTTCAGAGATGCTTCACATTAAATCAAACATCACAGCTTTTAATGTACATACAGACACTATTAAACTCAATAATTGCGGTTATCCCTTATTATTACGCTAAACCTTCTGTTTTCAACTGACAAGTGAAGTTGTGCTTCTCCAGTCTCTTCCTACCACCTGACGAAAGGATCCCAGAAACGTTGTGTTGTATTTATATTACCTTTTTGCCTTAATTGGCTATCTTTCCTATTTACGATATATTTTACTTAATTAATGTATATTTTAATGTTTATAAATAAATAAACTTACTGTTGGCCAATTTCTACTAATTTAAGATAAGTCAGATATAGTTTTAATTTTTACATACAGATTCGTCGTAAAAATTAGGGTGGTCGTTTCATTGAGGTTATCATTAAAATTAGAGGCATCTTAGATTTTCATTAGAAACCAAAAGAGAGATACTTAATTACAGGTGTATTTTGACGAATATGATAGCCGCAAATTAGATCCACATAAATCTGTGGAATATGCATATATCTCTACTCTGAATGAAAACCCTTGTTCGAATAAGAGACAGTTGAGAGCAGTTTTTTAGTGTAGTATGGAAGAAAGCTACCTAGGTTTTAAATGAGTGGATACTTAGAAATCAAGTCCAGCCAAACCGACATTTTGCAATTGAAGTTTTGTGGAAAACGATGAGGAATTATTAGTTTCCTACGTATGCGATAATATGTGTTAATTATGTGTTAATTATTAGTAATGTTGTTAAGTTAAGGAAGTTGAAAAGTCATTCTTAACGAGAGAGAATATGTAATCAGGTAGAGAAACCGATGGGATGAAAAAAATAGGTTAAATACTATAATATAGCGAGAATAATAAGGAAACCAACGTTTAGAGTTTTAAATAATATAAAGATATTGCGAGAAAAAATAGGAAACCGGCGTTTCTCGAATTATCTTTGTATTGTCTTCTGTTCTAAATGCCGCCGGTTCCCTATTTTTTCTCGATACACCTTTGCATTTTTTACAATTAGAATCACTGGTTTCTTTATTCTTCTTGGTATATTTTTGTCTTTGGCCTATTTTTTTTCATCTTATCCGTTTCTCTACCAGAATTCATATTATATCTCGTTAAGAATTCCTTTTCAAACTCTATTTTTCGCTAAACTTCGTTAACTTAAATTTATCTATCCAATGTGAAATCGGACAATAATTATCTACTGAAGTTACCTTCAGATAAGTTCTCTTCTTGACTTTGCATTGTTAAATAAATGTTATATGCGTTCATGTTTACTAGTAAAGGGAGCTTACGCGATTCGAAAGAACGATTTGTCAGCGACTTAATAAACTGAGAACCCAGGACTCTGACAACAATTGCAGTATTACTGTTCCAATACATATGCGTCGGCATGTTTTGTCATGTTTACTGTATATAGAATGTATATGGCTTAGTGATCAGCGCTCGGGTCCCCTGCGCTGAAAATATCGATTTGGACCGGGCCCGGTGGTTTTCCAGGGTGAGAAAGAGCGCGGGTTACATTCTCCTATACGGAGAGACACTAGAATTATTAACTCTTAGTCCGGACACGAATATTTCAACGAGTGAAACGAGCTCCGCTCTTCAGCGGAATTGGGCTGTAAAACGACCAGAAAGTGATAACATGCCACGCCTCATTTCAGGCTCGTCAGTCTTTGTCAGAACGTGAAACTACTTGGTGAACGCTGTATCATTTAACTACCTACGTATGCAATAACTTGTATTGTGACTGTGGTTTTTAAGAATTCGGATTATTTACCACATTTCCTAATCATTAATGATGTAAATGGTGTAAAAAACTTGAATATAAAATTCCTTAAAAAAACTTTGAAAAACTTTTGAATAGTTTGCGGATATGATGAATTATAACGCACTTCCGCTACACATTTACAATATTCTAATTCTGGTATTTATCCTTATTTTGCTACCTTTCTTTTGTTTGGTGACGGGGCAGTAGAGGATCAATGGAGCGGCCATATGGACCAGAAAGTGATGCCTTCTTGTGTAATGACATCATTCGTCACGCAGGCCCGCGGTCTCTCTACGTTCTTTCCGACGGCCTGGTCTAAAATTTCTGTCTCCCTCACTCAATAAATTCTCCAGCCCCGATCGAGTGTGAAATCGCCACGCGAATTTGTGAAATAAAAAAATACGATACCGTGGTATTTTTTTTTACCAAATAACATCCCTTTTAAAATTCTTACAGTTCTGAGTATCATTACAATTTTTTCCTTTTAATCATACAACTCTGTGGTATTTCCTTTTTCAGATTCATCGATTCATTCTCCATTGTTTCATATATTCAGTATAAATAATTACCATTGGACGCGTTGCATGTGTATACGTATTTATTTAATCTACAAATAGACAGTTTTCGAGGTGGCAGACATGAAATTTCAATAAATATAATTATTTTCAATTAGTATATTTTACGTATCGACAGTTTTTAAATTATAAAAATGTATATAAAGAATAATATTAATTTAAGTTCAATTTTTTAAAAAAGACAATCTATATAAATATAAGAATAAAATCGTTCCAGCCTGAATATAAATTATCTACCCGAGACAAACTTCACTTAAATTTGTTGTTTATGGTCTGTCAATCATATTGATTATACTTCACTTTCTGCATTAACCTATATTCACTAATAAGAGTTCAGATTGAATCAAAATTTTTCTTTCCGTTGGAGGACTTGGTCCAAACACTCTCGAAGGGTAATTGTTTCGGCCATTCATTTTTCCTATTTAAAAAGGAGTAATTGCCAATGTCCCGTTTCTACTATCTGGCCTTTATTTTGAAAATGTTTTCAGTACTCCCATACAAAGGCTACATGAACGAAATAAGGATTTGACATTAATTTGCGAAAAAATATTAATATATTTAAAACCCCAGACTGTTATTACCTTACGCAAGATTTTAGAAATGATTATAAATGAGCATCGAAGAAATAGGTGATAAATTGAGGTCAATATACAAAAATTTGTGATAAGATAAAATACCCAAATACAGACAAAAGAAACTATTTTATCTTAACCAAAAATTTGTCTTGAAGTATGGTGTTATGCAAAATTTTTCGCTATTGCCTATCCGACAACGTTAAGTAATAAGTTATTTTTTACGAATTTTTATTAGAATTAACATATCTATTACAAGATGGCTTTAAAGTGACTTGAAATATTCGTATTTTCTTCTTCTAAAATGTGGCATCAGTCTAGTCAAAGCCGATGCCAAGATGAAGATATTTTCATGAACTTAGTCATCTAAATTTCAAGATAATTCAAGAAAAGTATGACCGTAATTATCGTATATTCCATTTCCACTTAAATAAGAGTATATTTATATTTTATTTTTCTTGATAAATACTTTGTAATTGTGTTTAAGACACTAACATATTTTAGCTTCCCGATCGAGTAATGTCAGTGGTAGATCTTAAACCGAGTAATTGAGAACGACTGCCTTCGTACTAATTCTGTTTACTGGAGACACCTAACGTGAGTTTATCTACGCCCATGCCTAAATGGAATGTGAATCCTATCCAAGGATCTATGAGGCGCTATTCAGTCTTGGTGTTGATATAGATGCTGTCTTGAGACCGTGCGATAATAAGCGAGCACGGTAATGCATATTCATGGCTGCACTCTAACCTATCCTCCTGAGGGTTGCCTCTGGTCGCTTCCAAATTACCTGCTCACTAAATAATTCACTGACAAATGCAATTGATTTTACCAATAAATATTTATTACTTAAAAGAAATAAAAATATATACGCAGTATAAAATCTGAAACATTTGGAGATGGACTGTGTCTAGAACTTTTCTTGCCAGTTAAATGTCACTAAACCAATGTCCTAGTCTGGGTGTAAGGGAATAGTGAAACAATAAAAGTATTTTCCGTGAGAGTCATGGTCATTACATGCCGTTTCTAGTATTTTCCGGATATGACTGGCTCTATAACAAAATCACTTCTACAATTCGCGTTACAAAAACTTGTCTGAACTTTTGATTTGACCTAGAGTTCATTATACGCGATAATGCAATACAATGCCATACCCATATAACGATGCGAAGTTCTCGAAACAAATAATATATTTAAAGCCGGTCGTTGTGCAAAACCTAATTTTTAAGAGGGCCAAAAATTGTAAGATATTTCTGAAGAAAACACTAAAAGTCATATCTCATCGGGATTGGAAAGAATCGACGTTTTAGTTGGTTTTATTAATGTGGCGTGTCTAAACAATTCGACGTTAGTGTCATTTTGTTCATAATTTGCAAGACAGTTGTGGTATGATCTAGTACCTCGTTTGTAATATTGTAATAATATCAAATTGGCCTTAAAATTACATGCAAAGTACCAACCATCGTAAATCCAGCAGACAAGTAAAAAAATGGTTTGCTTTAATAACAAAATCCGTGGAAATGTCAGGAAACCCTGAGTTGGTTAAAAATAACTTTACCGCCTAGGCCACCCACGTGGGTAAAGGGGACGACGTTCCCCAAGTGAGGGAATGAGGTATAAAAATCTAGAGAAAAAGGCTTGCCAGCCTTTTTCTTCATCTGGGAAATGTTGTGATGGTTACACTGTTTTTGACAATTATACTAACAGAACAAGAGAACAGCGGCAAAAGTTTATGTAACGTAGCTACAACCAGGAAAACGGACTACGAGACAGGACGAGTAGAGGCAGCTGTATCCTAATTTCCTTATGGCACCAATCTCCTACAATATTCCACTACAATGTGGAAGATTATGTAAGCAAACGCCGAAATTATCCATTCATTACATTTACTATGAAATTGAATACAATTGATTTTTCAGTTGTTCTAAAACCGTGATTTTTTTAAAGTTATTATTTTCATTACAAATCGGTCACTGGCACATTGCATAAAAATTTATTTTGTTAAATAAAATTGGAATTGTTTTGTAGTAAAAAATAAAATTAATATATTTTTATTTAATTGAACGTATTTATATAAATACCGACACACAGTGATTTACTTTCTCAGACCGCTTCTGAATTCAAGAAAATACCACTAAATTTTAGTAATAAGTAATTCTGTAATTAATACACATTATAAGTCATAATTTAGCATACCATATAAATAGCATAAAGGAAATATTTTTGATCTATTGATAGTTTCCTGGATCTATTTTCTGATTAAAGGAATATATTTATTTACTGTATTTTAATGACGCTGTTTGAAAATTTAGTAATATATAATCCTAACCTCTTTAATGAAGAACAGTTTTGTGACGTGTCACTTGGGTTTCACATATTAAGTGTTAAATGATTAATTATTTTTACATGACGAATATTTGACGTATAATTATAATCTTAATATGTTATTTTCACATATTACCTTGTTAGTAGAATATTATTTCAATATTTTTTATTTTTGAATGTATGTTTGGACGTATATCAATAAATAAATTGCTTCTAGTTTTAGATTTAATGTGCGTTAATTTATATTTCTGAGAAATTCTTTTCTAACAATATAAAAAACTGTATTTTTGTGTAAAAATAGATTTGAAGTCTTATTAATTTCGTAAAAATAAAGTAATTATCAAATGGACTAAATTCAGCGTTCACATCGTGCTGATTTTCAGTTTTTATACTATAAACGCATAAAGACATTTTATACAATTTAGAGAACCTACAACTATCTTTTTTGCTAAAAAATTATTATTTTTATATGATTCCGAGAAACCAATTATTTACGACTTTTTCCACAAAAGAGAGTCCAGATAATTAGTTTACCTGTCCGTTGAGGCCCTTGTCGGGTTGGTTCATTAGGGTCTGCAGGTCTGGAACGTGCATCTCGTGGAAGAGACTTCGAGTTTCCCTCCGCGCCTCGGCAGTCGTCATTATCTGCAACGTGAATCCATCAACACTCCATGTATCCCAATCTCAGCAGCATTAATTAGTCAACTGCGAATCTACACCAGGCGAATGTCAGCCAAGCCAATCTATTCAACACACTCATCAACAGCCCATCTCCGGAATACCACAGTATGCTCAGAAAATAAGTTGACGCAATTGCGAGTAAATGAAAGATTTTAACAGAAATATATAATTTAAGTTGATCGTTTATCTGATTATACAAAACAAAGGTTCAGTCAAACCCAAAGAAATATTATTTATTTGAAATTACTAACATTATTTAGTATTTTAACTACACACGGAAACAGAAAAACAGGAGGCTTAGCTACATTTGAAATCTTTTGACAAACCTGTTATATTTACAACAATAAAAGTGGGGAGGGGGTCAATTAAAAAAATAATAAAAACGCTTCTCATTTTTGCGGCAACTATCAGGGTCCTTAGGGATGAATGGCTGTGATTTATTTTTATACAAACAGGGCCTATGAACTTTAATCCGAACAACTTCTATCTACTTTAAGTAGCTAGGAAAAGTTTGGATACCTTAAATATTGAATGCACCTCGCATTAATCACTGATTAACAGATTTAGGAACATATTATTCCTTAAAATTAAAAAAAAACTGTCCCTATTTCCTAGGGAAAGTGTAAAATTATTTGTAGAAGTCTCACTGACTTATATGGTCAAGTCAAGAATGGAAACTTAAAGAAATGGGGACGAAATTGAGTGATATTTAGTTAATCGTCGGTGTCAAGAAAGGTGTGTCAGTTAGTCCCTCACTCAACTTTTCTGATGAGATGACTTCAGCCTACCTTAGCGATGTCAGTGCTGAAAGTGATGATCTCTTCTGCGAAATGTGCGGCGAAGTCGTCGTGGTCCGCGTGGCCCACGAGATCGTTGTGGTCTCCTGAGGCCATGCGCTGCACGAAGACCCGCACCATGTCCCGTATGTAGCGTCGGTACTCTTCCACCTCCGTCCGGAAACGTATGGGGTCCAGCAGGTAGCGCTCGCTCATGATGGGCGATACCTGGTCCACCTTCGAGAACAGATCAATATCCTGTTAAAGCCAGTCACATAATTATTCTCATCTTCGACAGTCAACGACTATTAGGCTTCAATGATGCAATGAAAAAAACACTAAAATGATCCAAATCAGAACTATCAGCAATAAAAAATTATGGTCCTTTCCGCAGGTCCACAATTTATCGCAGAACATGCATTAGCCTCTATGAAACAAATTTGTTGAATTACAGCCAGCAGGAATGAACAAATTCGAATTCAACTACTTATTTACAATCTGCACGGAATAATACATATTTGTAACCAAAAACTGAAAGGAACGATACGAGAATCGTATCTCAGCTATAAAGCTTCGACCGTGTTTCTTTACTTGTTTGGTCGTTTTGTTATCGAGGGAAGTAAACCAGAGTGGGTATTGCGTGAAAAATACATACTCCAGCAGCTATATTTCATTACGATAGGTTTAAACAGGTACAGCTATAAAAGAGGAGTTGAATTTGACATGAAACGAATCTTCAACTTTGTTTGTAACAGTAATGAAGTTCGCGATAGAAAATCCACTTTACATTATGAGCGTTCAGAAGATCCGTCAATTCTCCCGACCAAGGATAAAGTGGTAGAAATCCGCAATGAAGAATTAAAATATAGAATATTGAAGACGTTTACTTTCCGAGATTTCAAAAATATCAACAAATGCTGTTCACAACATTTTACATTAGATTGAAAAATTTCTCAGCCAAGATTTCAACAGTTGATCATAGACGCACCTGAATACACCAGTTTGAATCTTTTTAAACGGAATTCAACTGAGTCCCCAAGTTACAAACTGAGATTAGATCCTGAGCCGAAGCCACCATATTCCAGAGAGTTGTTCGATGCGATAACTGGACTATCAGAATTTTGGATGCAGTCGTGTGGGTCTCATCGACCACCAGGAAAACCACTCAACAAACACAGGAGAATGTTTTCCAGCGGTTGGACCAATTGAACTAAAACTGTCAAAAAATGGCCAAAAAACAAATTATTTTTCACCGCATCTGGCCACAGTTCTGATTCATTATAATGGAACTGAAATATAAAATAAGAAATTAATCGTTTTTTCTGGTAGACCACATTCAAACCACCCTTGTATACACGAAAACTTCTTGCACTTCCATTCCAAATATGCCAGACATTAGGAATTCCATATTTTGTGGAGAAACATAGACCAGAATGCGCCAATGAGGATCTGGAAAAATTTCTCCATACAAGTCACGCCTCCCGAAAAAATGAAAACCAGTTTTCCACGTACTTTCTCACACCATTTAAACTTTTATACGATAGTTTCCAAGGAAAAAGATTGTTGTAAATTAAGGGGTGGGGTTAACGAAGCCTGAAAACACTTTTGAGATTCTCTGATTGCTCCAGTCGGATTATCAACACCGTATTCTATTTCTGTTCAAGATGCAACTTCCTTTCTTCTGGGTTTATTTTTTTCCTTTGAAAATTGACCCTTTAATTTTTCATTTATAAACACAACTAATCACAGATTATTAATTTCATATGAGTGACAGGATTTTTTTAATTCAAAGACCTACAGATAGTTAACGAGATAACTTTGATTTTACGGAGATATGCACAGGCAAATGCTGAAATTATGGGATCATTAGAGCTCTAAAATTTTTTATTGGATTGAATGCTTTGTCTTATTTTGTATCTGGTTTCGTGTTAAATTATTAAATTGCTCATGGAGCTTATTAAAATATATAATTATAGCAATGAAATATTTTCTGTCAGGTACGTTTTTATTAGGCCTTATGGTACTGTAATTTCAACATCCTCTTGTATCTCACCCTCAAAGAGTGGCAAGCCTTTAAGAGATTCCGAAGTCGGTAATATTAGCAAGAGAAGAAAGGAGTGAGACATAAAAAAAATACCAATGGAATGCCTATAACTGACGAGCAAGTTGTATACGTTTTCGGCATTGGCCCCACCTACGAAAGGACGAAAACTAATATCTTCACACATTTAAAGAACACTACTTCTGAAACACCAGGATTGGGCTTTAGCTGTAATCCTTCTTCCCTCGGCGTCGTTGTTGGAATTTCTGCTTTGGCCGATTCCGCACAGAAGTAAAACAACACGTCTATTCGGAAACCCTCCAAGCAATTCCAGACCTAAATGTAACGAATAATTAGCTGTTAAGAATAGACGGTTCTGTTAATGACTTCATACAGCGACCACGAATTCAGAAGCAGCTAAGGTTTGGTCTTAACTGTTAATTAAATTTTCTCGGTGTTGGCATTGTAACGGCAAACACACGGAAATTATCTTCTACGCGCGCCAATTCGCGCACAGGATTTAATTTAACAGTGAATTCTGAAGTCGACTAGAAGATTCTACACATCAATGCAAGGATCAATGTGATGCAAACAAAAGCAAAAAAATAATTTTTTTCCGTATGTCGTGAAAATTAAATGGTACCGTAAAATTTAAGACTGTAACTTCATTGTCTGACGAATATCTTACGAGTTGATTTGTAACAATGAATTTACCTCTAATAAAAATTAAAAATATTCTTATAGTTCACTATAGGAAGTATTGTTCGGAAACAGCTTGGAACAAAATTTTGGAAGTCTAATATATGGGGATATATATCGAAATTATTCTAGAGACGTTTCATATTTTTCTGGAAAAATATTAAAATATTTATTATTTCTCTATATAAAATACTCTATATTCTCCCCTAATAGTGAGAATATCTTCTTACAATTCGTTGTGAAGAAAATCCAAAGTAATGATCAGTCGATGAGCGAGAAATTATCTTGAGGGAAAAGCAAAATTGTTTTCTTGCATTGCTGGAAGGAGCTCTGTTATAATTGGAGACACATCAGAGTAACTGTCTCCACTTGTCCAATTATTTATTCTGTATTTTTCGATATCGTTATTCTTAGTCCTGCCATTTTCTTCCTAAAGAATGTCACAGATTTAAAATATTGGAAACTCTTCTATCTATAACGACAATTTCACGAATTATGCGCTATACAGCGCCATCTTTGCTTTTCATTAACAGCCACGTATTTAAGCTCAACTATATAACTGTCCATATCTGTAGAACTTCGAAAAGAGATAAAATTATTAATACTATTAATTATATAAAACAATAGAAAGGAGGTGTCGTAGTCGGTGTCGGAAGATCTGGATACATGCATAAAACACTATAGTAAAATATAAATATATATGGTTCTACCCAATCATTTAGTAAACTGTTGGTCAGAATGTTGCGTTTACATACCACCATGAGGTTCCTGGAGGTGTTGCGCATGTCCTGACTGACCCAAAAGCCTATTAGCATGCTGAGTCCGAGGGCCCTTTGCGCCCTTCCCAGAGTTGCAACCCAATCGAACTTGCCCTCATGTCGACCTCCTGGTCCTCCGGGAGGTCCAGCACTCACGTCCAGAGACTCCATCACTCGCAACATTGGCTCCAAACCCTGTTTCTCTAGAGTTGCTGGTGGAAAGAGTACAATATATTTTATGGAGCTGAAAATCCCTTCCACGTTTTGTGAATAAAAATATTATAGCTATGTCATTTAATAAAGTTAATATTATGCAAATAATTTTTCAACACCACTAAATAAAATCGTTATTGAAATTATTTATATGAAATTTACGAGAGTTAACCGCGCACGATATCTGTAATTCCGGTTGTTTTGCAATCCAACCTCTTGGAGATTTAGTTCAAATGGGAGCAATACACTTAATTGTATTTGTGGTACGAAGAGGTAGTACATGTAAGGTTTAAAAATGGATGAACGCTTAATGAGGATGCAACTATATATTTATCAGGAAAATAAATGAACCCAGTATCTAATAATAAAATCCAGAGTTCAATTATCTATGAAATTCTGCACAATTGGATTGAATATCAAAATTATATGTATAATTGCAAGTATTACAATATATAGAAAAATAAAAACTATTTATATCAGCTTTTTGGAAAAGTAAGAATATTTATATGAAGCGATCCCTTTGATTTAATAAAATCTTTACATTAAATGTGTTGAGAATGTATAATTTTTAATCAAATAGAAATTTTGAAATTAATATAAAATTAACGTGACGTGTTAATGTTTTAGCCATTTTTTTCTTCAGATTTTAAATTAGCTCACCTGTGTCCAAGCAAGTCTTGTACAGGGCACGGGCTTGTCTCACTGATCGAAGTTTGTTGTTACCGTCCTCAGCTTCGAGAAGTTCTGCACACAAATAAAAAATAATATAGTGTTTGGATACTTTCATTTAAGAAAATCTCATATCTCAATATTAGACTATGATAACATTATTATTGGAACGTACCGCACGTAACAAGACCAAGGAACGAAAATGATATTAGGTACACAGAAAAGTATATTAAAATTATTTATAACTGTATTAATTCAATCATTTATCCCATAAATTACATATAGAAGGTTACTATTTTTATTTGAATCCAAACTGCAATGGATTAACGTGTAGTTCCTTTAGTAATTAAAATTTGAGTTAGACTAAAAATTAGTATTATTTTATAAAGTAAATGTAATTAGAAATATTTTGGATAGTATTTACACTTAAAAAGACAGAAGAAAGTTTGTTTTATAATTACTAAATAAATTCAAGCATAAAAATTTACCTCCGTCAGGAAAATATATAAATTAGTTTCCCGAGAACTCGCAACGTTTTTATGAGTTCATGGACGATGTGGCAATGAAATTTAAATCCAATGATGAAGAATAATATTTATAATTAAAATAACGTCAGACGAAATGAAGATCATATTTACCATTCCGATTGACGTTATTTGCCATTTAATTCGTTTATATGAGCGAACTCAAAAATGAAATAAACGTTAACAGCGTAACATGCCAATTGATAACTATTAAATTATTTACTTTAGTTAATAAACGTTTTTCAAGGGTTATTTTACGAAATAAAATTTTTTCTCGTCATTAGTTATTTTAAAATGATCTGTAGGGGATTCATTATAACAAAGTTTTAATTTTTCTTAGATCTGACATTTATTTGTAATTATAATTCATGAAAATAATTTCGAAGAAGCAAAATATTATAGATTAAGCTCAAGAAATAATCTGAGCATTATATCTAGCTAAATAATTCATTATATTAATTAGATAAATTAACGACCTTTAATTACAGACATTTTAAAATATTTTATTTCTACCGTAGAAAAATAATAACCTGATTAAAGTACAAAAAGGTACTGAAACATCGTCCTTATATCAAATGAAATATTTTAAAATGTTTTTAAATAAAGGTCGTTGTTAAATTATTTAATTTGTATAATTAATAAAAACAGACTACAATTAAAATAGCATAAATAATTTATACTTGGGAATAGAAATGAAAAATGTAACAGAATATGTTCACCCATTTACACGTTATTAGACTGAAATTAAATTATTTTCCAGTTGAAATTATTCGTTATTTCAAGGATGATTTACGTTCTACAGTCGAGGAAACATACTCGGTCCAACACAAGTATTGGGTGTCAATAAAATTCGATTATTGGTTATCGCTACTCTTCAGGTCACTTATTTTTTAAGTAATATATATTTTAAAGGAAATAACTATTAACAGTGCTTAGAATATTCGGTAAACTAATATAATTTAATAGAAGATATTTCCTACTGACGACGCCATAATTATTTTTTTTATTGTCATTCATTTTTTACAATGAAATGAATCCATATATTCTCCATATTCTGGGGAACACAAAATGTCTGCGAAAATCAGACCTACCTCTGAGGTCGACTAGCAGGTCTTCCCGTAAAAGTCTAAATTGGTCCCAGGAAGACTGAGATTCCGGGACCGGATTTCGGCGAATCCAGCCTCCACACGCGAACTGATAAAAATCCTCGCAGGGCTTCGCAGTTCTGTCCAGTGACTCCAGAATGTGGTACGCTGTAAAACAAAAAAACAGAATAATTAATTTACAAGTAAGATATTCGTTTTAAATGTAAAGAAAAAATAAGATTAACAAATCAAAACGGAAAAATTACAAATAAACTGAAATTCCGAACATACAAAGAAAACAAATTTATTTTTTACACACATCATATGAACTTCAGTGTTGATTTTGAAAGATAATTACAAACCGACATATAAGAGGATTTGTAACATTCTTCCGTTATTAATTGAAATACTCCTCCGGTCTTTTATGACATATATCAAATTACCACTTATTACTCTCCCGTAGATTTTACAGCTAAACTGGCTCAAGGATTTGGAACAATTTCAGTCAATTTACTTTTGGTATTCCTCTCATGCATTCATAATTACTTTAATTATACCGTTAGCATTCTCTTTGAAGAGTTTTCACGTTATGAAAATTTGTTGAGTCACGGTTCACATAGACAATAAAACACTGAAGGTACGCGACGGAGAAATTGCTTCCCACATTAGGAGAACCTACTTACCGGATCGCAATTCACTTTACGTAATTGGGCGCAACATTAGAATTAATTTCACAATGCAAAATTAAAAAATAAAATATTAAATAATAATTTATTGCATTATATTTTATAAGAATTGTAATTCGAATATAAAAGGCATCAAAAGGACACAGAAGCTTTTCCAAGAAGTACTGTATTAATTTAAGTTTTACTGACGTCATGTAACCATAAACTTTTTATAGGTTATTAAGCTGTCGTAAAAATAAGATATTTTAAAAATTATGTACAGTAATGCTGTTCATATTCACGAGAAACAGAAGACTACATAAAATTTATTACAACATAATCAATTATGAAAGTTATCTAGGTATCCTATTATTCAGTACCAATGGTCGTTTACGTTAGAATATTTAAGTATATGTATGTGAATGACATATACCAGAGTATTTATATAAACCGAATGAAAATACACGAGCACCGTAGTTACCGCTGAAGGCTAAAGGTTCTATTTTGTATTCATTTTGTTTTTGTTGTCCATTCATTGGGATGATAAAGTAAAAATAACACTTCATAATTTGCATTTCGTACTGTATGTTTGTTTTTTGTTTCCATATAATTTACATTCCCTTCTTAAAATTGGCAACTTTTCAACCTATAACAATGATCTATTCTCGTTAATTATGAATATATAACTCAGTAAATACTGCCAAAGTAAATCCCACGTGCATTTAAATAAGAAAATGTTTTGTTTCACTTCCTCGTGCTATAATTGACAGCGATAAAACAAGTTTATCTCTTTCTGGCAACAGACATTTAAAATAAGCGAAAACTGAGCAGCATTTTATTTTATTATACCATAGCTTAAAAAGACGGTAATGAAAATCAAACAAATTACTCGTGTTCGCGAGTCAAATTGGCAAATTGGTATTCCAGGTCTTTGGACAACGAAATTAAACCAGCAATCAGATTAGTGGTTATTCTCTACAAAATAAATATTGCATGGTGTAATTAGAGCGTATCATCCGGTTTCGGTAATCGGCACACATGAATGATGCATTCACCGCGGGCTTTTAAAGTATAAAAAAAAAATTCAGCCCAAAAGCGCTTTTGAGGTTGTGTACATTAAAACCACACACTGCAATGTAGACAACCCCTCGGACTGCTGCGTCGTGCTGGCAGCATAACTACTTCAACGCAAATATTAATCGCAATATTCCCGCGTAATGTTCGGATATGCTAATGGGGAATTAACGCTGTGGGCCAAGATATGGAATTAAATATATCGAGTATCACACAATTTATTTCATGTCCCTGTAGTATAAGAAAGGTTTAGTGAAGTATATCTCGACTTCCTCACTGTACAGAATAATGAAACTTTATTAATAAGTAACAAAATTACTATTCAAATAATATGCAGTAAATATGCTTGACGCATATATCCTCTTAGGCCAATTGTTAAGTTGATAATATGTCAGATAAGATGCTCCGTAGTATTATTATTAAAATGCCTCTTAAATTATATAAAAATATGAATTATTTTATTCACCAATTTTTTAAATTACAATTACAAATATACTTAACAAATTAATTAATAAATTATCTTTATTTATTGAAATAGCAGGACACCGTTTCACAATACATAATATGAACTCTTATCTCAGCGTGTTTAATAAGAAAAATCGCGGTTTGAGAATAAATAAAAAAATCAATCGAATTCCGTTTCGTAAGAAATGTAATGAATGTTTAATTTCATGCTTGAATAACCTTACAAATTCTAAAGGAATATTTACAGTTAGTTGGCGCGTTCCAGGAAATAGGGTGCGGCTTTCTCTATCCCGGTGTTCGTCCAGTCTCATAGTCCGTTTTCTTGGTTTAAACCATGTGAGATAGCTTTTCTCCTTCTCTCTCGATATTTTATACGTGAAAATACAGTGACAACATATTAAAATGTCCGAGACGAAGACTAAAACGTTACTGGAAGCCGTTTTCCCACGCTTTTATACCTAGTTCCCCAACCTGGTAAAACGTCGTCCCATTTACGCACGTGTTTTAGACAAAAAAGTTATTTATGACCAAGTCTGCGTTTCCTGGTTGGTCGGAACATCCTTTGTTATGAAAGCAAACTCTTATTTTGAAATATCTGTTGGATTTACGATTGTGGACACTTTGAAACTCCTTTTAAGGCCAATTCAGTATGTTTGCCGGAAAATTATAAAGAGGGAACTTGATCGTGCCACAACATCATTTTATATATAGCTTGAAGGGGAACTTTGATACTCTACTTGCCTAAACTAAACATTGAGGGAGTAGGAAATTATCCCCGATTGATATAGTGCGCATAAATATAGTCTTTTTGTAAGTGTGTAACAGAATTACAAGTAATCTTTATTCCTTGCAGTTGGGCTTTGGCTTGTTAAGTGAAGGTCAACAATCCGTGTATTTGTTTCTGTTAGCCGTGTTTTAAATGGCCACGCAGTCATAATTTAAGACATAGCTGGCAGTCTTCTTTATAGGAAACGATCTTTGCAGTATTTCTCGTTTTTACATTCGCTTTGATTGGCGCAAATATTTAAATGCCATTGGCGACAAAATAAATCTGTTAGTATTCAGCCTATATAACCTACAAATGTATAAAAATTTGATGTTTCGCACAATGTGCACCTGGAAGTGAATATGTAAGTGATTTACACACACAAAATTCGAATTTTAGAGGAGACTTCTTCATTGAATTCGACGATGACTACACGAACGTATGAAATGTAATGATAAATCTCTCAATAACATAAAAATAAGCGTCTTCGCGAATAAAAAGCGTGATAAAATTACTTCGCTAAATTGACATTACGCAGAACGAATTACAAGAGAACAATAATGAGAGCGACATATCATGCCGAAAGCTCAATGTTTTTTGAAAATGTTTTAAACAATAAATCGAACTACGTGTTCGGGAAACAGCTGTATTGTTTTACACCAGGTTTCTATTTTCTAACTTGCGGACGTTACGAGCAGTATGCAAGCGTGAAGGAAATTATAAATCAGTAAAATGAATCGTAAGGTCTGATATCTTCAATTTTGAGAACAGAATTAATAACAGCTATATATTGCATTTCAGTAAAGCTGATGTCACTGTCATCTTAAGTATGAATAGGGGAATACCTGATTTTGCACAGTCTTCGCTAACGCAACTCTTGGTCGCAGGAGCTTGCAGCATCAGCGCCATCTTCTCTCCGGACTTCACATCTGGGAAGGTAAACAAGGAATTCTTAACATAATTGTCAATTTATCCAGCATTGTAATAGTATTATTTTTTTTTTTGCAGAAATTAATAGGGATAAAATGTTATCTCACTCAAAATATTAATTAGACATTAAAGAGGAATTAATTAAATAACTGAAACCATAGACGACACAATTCATACAACGGCAAAATTTCTGAAAATTTTCATTACAAGTGTAATATTGTTATTTCACTAGACTGTATTCAATGAATATTTATGATATATCAGATCAATGATTTCATGCCGATATTGATGTTTAAGCATAAATCACTGTTGATGAGTGATGTGTTGCAACCACTAACACTGAAATGCATGCCATTAATTGACTTTTTAAAAAAATATATTTACAAGAAGCACGATTATGTAAAGACTACAATTTCTACCCAAGTTCTCAAATTAAATTAATTTACAGGTAGGGGAATATTTACAAATCTGCTTAACTAGCGCGATAACAAAAATCGGTATGGAGATCACATTAAATATAAGTTATTAACAAAATTTAATAAACATTTTTTTAATGAGACTAGTCTTCATGCTCGTCAAACATTACTCTGGAAATTTCAATAACGATACATTAATATTGAATTCAATTATTAATAACGTCCAAAGTAAATACTTCAAGTACATTTTTTCTAACCATTCCAAAAGTTTATGAATGGAAAAAGAAAAAAGTGTTACGATCACATAATTTCACATAAGTAACATCTCTTTATTCACCTGAATATATTTGAAACGAATATTATCCAGCTTGTTATTTTACAAACTCACATACATGGACGTGTATCTAAAAACCTACTTTCTTAGTATCAAGATGCGCCCACGTGGATTGAACGAATATCATATTAAAAATAAATTCTATGTTTCAGTGGGACTCGTGGGTAAGTAAAAATCTTGTGTTGATCACATAATAAATTTGAGGTACTTACTGACAGTTGCTAGAACGGCTACGACGGCGACGAGAGACACCACGGCTGTGGCGAGGATGGCAACCACGACAACCAACTTCCCATGGCCTTGGGACCTACAACAAGAGATTTAAGGTTGTCAAGAACCTCTACAGCACAGTTTGACGATAGTAAATTTTCATAAGATTTAAAAATTCCTTTTCTAGCCCTCGTTATAAATTTATGCAACCCTGAATACGTATTTGAATTTCATTAACGTTAATTCTTTCCAGATTGTTAGTTTATTGGCACAAAGTTATCAAGCGGAGGAAAAAGAAGCAAACAAGGCAGAAAAAAAGTGGAACATGAAAGAAATAACGAGGAAGAGAAGAGGCAACGGATGAAAAATAGTTTGCCCCAAGAGATTTTCAAGTATCTGACTACGTTGATACGTTTCATAATGAATAATCTTCTTGTGTTTACGTCAAAAAACATTCTGATCTCATACGTACTAAAAATCACGTAATATCTAAAACATTTTATGAGAAAATTAAATGATCAATTAAATGGCAATAAATCATACTTTCAGGCAGACTGAAATTCAGTTTATTTCACACTAAAACATTGCTCTGTATCGTATATGTATTGCATACATTGTTAAGTATGATAATAAAATTAAAGAATACGAGACACAACATCGAAGTGAAGGTTTTAATTATTTATAATTCATCATCGCCGGTAATGTTTATCATTTGCGGGTTTGTCAGTATTTAGATCAATAATAGTTATATTTATCTGTCTTCAATATAATAAAAAATGTATTAACGCAGTAAAATTCGTTAGAAATAATTTATTAACAAAAGAACAAATATTAAACACAAAATTTCTCCTCAATCTAGAACATCATCAGGTGTATAATGGAGTAAATAATTTCCGTATATTGCCAAAGTACCGTTAAATATTTAAAAAAATTTATGACTAAATTATTTATGACTAATTTGACTGTGGGTCGCTCCGGAGCGAGTCGTTTCAAATGTTCTACTCCCTCCAAGGATTCCATTCCTCGTTCGATCCGAAATAGGTAGCGATTGATTCCAAATAGTCATACAGGGTAAAAAGACTCTATGCAGCACTCCGCTCTGAACGACACCCTCTCCAACATTGAACGGCAGCTCTTATCTAGCTCGGGAACGCAGCTCCATTGTGAACAAATGCAGCGGTGCTCCGCTCTGAACGGCAGCTTAAGTTCGCTCGAGAGTGCAGCTCCTTTGTGAAAGGCTCCGCTCTGAACGGCAGCAGCTCACAGCTCGCTCAGGAGCGCAGCGAAGCGCTCCGCTGTGAACTGCAGCTCACTCGGTTTCGACTCTCTCATATGCTGGTCACATACGAGCATTGTAAAATGTGTCAGTTACGGACATATTGGTTTTAATTTTGAAACAGTAAACTGACTTTCACTTCTCATTCCGTCCGTGTGTTCCGTCCATGGATGTATTTGAAATAATATTTGAATGATGGAGTTGAAAATCAATCAATACAACGACCATTTAAATAATCGACGTAGTTCAGTGCATAATTAGTAGAATACTATGAAATGAATGCAATATTAAAATAAACATAGTGACATCTCATTCATAATTTAAATTATATTATTGTTAGTAATACAGTATATAAGCGCCTAGTATTTGTAATTTATATAGGGCATTCGGATGGGCTCCTTTGGACGACTCTTCGCAAGGAGCGGCTCCAAAGTCCATACAGTTATCAGTATTGATATTAAGTCTAAACTCGTCAATTATATTTTATGTATAAATAAATAATCAAATTTTATTAGACAGCACATGAGCCATTTGAAGGTTGATAGTCAGCTTCCGTGTAATACCTATTTAACTGTCGTTTTTTTTGTACTTTTAGCCTGCAGTGTATTTAAAGCAACCCTTGATGTGGAAACTGTCAACCTTGACCTGAAAAATTGTATGAAGAGAAAGCGTTAGTGCAACTGAAACCTCGTGTATCATTTCTGTTAGCTGGACTGAATACATTGAAAGATTTCCAAATTCATCATATTTCCTTCGCACACTTATTTAAATTAATATAATTTTTCAAACAACTGTCTGGAGTTATTTGATGATAATCTCCTCAAAATGCCAATAATTTCCGCAGCGAATGCGACACGCGTTTTCTCTTCGCAGAATTGTTATTAGATTACATCAAAACTCGTCATGCTGGTTTGCGTGTTCCATCCTGTGCCTATGTAATATCACATACTGTACCATAGTCACCTGATTTTCATTCATTCACGAAGATTACTGATCTCAATTTATAACGATGACGCGCTTCCGGTGAACATTGCACCATTACTAAAACCCAGTGCTCTTATTTCATCTGAGCATATCTTATGTTACCTACCAGAAGCCAGGCCCAGACTTTCTAAAACCAGGCATAGTGTAAAAACGACTGAGAAATGCGTTAAAAGCTTCATTTATCTAATCACCATACCCTGATTTTTAATATAAACACTATAATTAAAATAATTTTTTATGATTTACTTCTTTTGGCATGAACATTCAAAATTAATATGGTGATCGAAAACAGTATAAAACGAACTAATATTTTGTGAAACCTTTTTTTTCTCCCATCTGGAACATTAGAAAATCATTATATTATCCGAGTTGACCAACATCTCTCTGGTTTTTGAACTAAGGTTCCCACATGCCGAGGCACATCGGCCTGATTTGAGATGTGTATGTTCCGGAGTCGCAGACATTGTGTATACGGTAAGAGTTGTTCCTATTGGAATAGTCGGCCACCTGCCTCCTAAATCGGCCAAGACACAGCGAGGGGAAAGCTGCGATCTCACAAGCAAACCCCTTCTCCCGCCATCAGAAGGGCGTGGGACAAGTACCAAATGCCCGACCTACTTGATGCAGATTTTACTAGGATTTTCCATGCATCACTTATAGGCGAATTTCCGGGTAGGATCCTTAAACCACAGCCCGGGGGCCCTAGTTAACTCTTGGCTACCTTTCCGCATCCCCCTTTTCACTCCTTTTCCTATGCTATAAGAGGGGAGTTGCCACTATGAGGATTACCCTATACATAGCTTGTCTACACCTTAAAAAACAACGAAGTTTTCTGTGGAATCGTAGGTTAAACGCTGTAATGCAAGATTTCAACTTAAATGTAAATTTTCAGATAAATTCGTACTATACTGACTCAAAGTAAAGGTGAAAAATTGTAAGTAAATATTTAGAATATTTATCTAAGATTAGTATTTAAGTAGTTAAACTATCACTTCATTCCTCAGCGCCACAATATGAAAGCACCCGCTCTGAACCAGCAAAATTGGTGTATTTTCGGCACTTCTCGATGTATTTTTAAAAGAAGATTATGAGTTTGAAAGACAATAAAATTCTCTACAACTTCTTTCCCGTAATAGATTAGTGTACATCCGATCATTTTGTAGATATCAGCAGTCGAAATACGACAAACTGCTTTCTTTTGAAAAGAAATCCTACATTTGAGGAACGATATCTACCACTTTATTCGGTCAAATATCGTAATAGAATATACCATTAGACACAGAATATTATGCTCTATAATTTATTACTGAACATTGTTTTCAATGAATGCTTCATACTTTTGGTATAAGCGAATAACTGAAAAGAGCTGCAAATTTTCCTGGAGTTTAGGCCACAAAAACTTCTCCCGAGGCCCTTTGAATTGGAAAAAAGGTCACAAAATAAGTAGTAAAAAAATAAAATACCCGACATTTTGTTCGAAGAGGACTTTTGTAGGACATAGCTACTGGGCTATATAAGTATGATAGTATGTAATGTCGAATAAATTTTGTACTCTATTGCCAGACGAGTACAATTCTTTTTTTTTTTTTTTTTTTTTTTAGGGCAACAGGCTACATGAGGGTGATCCACATTGGGCAACTCCCCTTTAATAGCATAGGAAGGGATTAGAAAGGGGGGATGCGGAAGGGTAGAGGAAGGTAGCCAAGGGTTAACTAGGGCCCCCAGGCTATGGTTTAAGGATCCTACCCGGCATTCGCCTAAAGAAATGCAGGGAAAACCCTAGAAAAACCTGCATCGGGTAGGTCGGGCATTGGGTACTTGTCCCACGCCCTTCCGATAGCGGGAGAGGAGTTTTCTGTGGGGACGCAGCATTCCCTTCTCCGTGCCTCGACCAGTTTAGGAGGCAGCTGGCCGACTATTCCAATAGGAATAGCGGACCCCAAATCAGGTCAATTTTTATACAAACTTAAGATTCATTTCGTACCTACTCTGATAATTTGTTATTTTGAATTCTTCTTCCTTATATCATCGTTATTCCTCACTGTAAACGAATGCATTTTCAGTTTATAAAAAAAAGAGGAATACACAACCGCTCTATTCGGAGGCGCTTTGTGTAATAACTGTTCGAATAATTGCTTTGTTGGCTCGCTGTTGCAGTTTCGTTTCATTGCGATTTCTTAACAGCCTGACGACACATACGGGTTACGCTCCCCCAGCAATTCCTCCATGATAACGCTAACATATACATATATGGTTACACTCTGCAACAGCGCGTCGCTTTCTAATTGACGTAACGTAAATCTTCCGAAAGAGGAAATGTAGGGCCAGTATGGCTCGGCGAGGGACGAATTACAATTATTACAAATTCACCTAGTTACATACACACACTTTTTCGAAGAGAATGCTCACAATATAATGTGCGTTTAAGTGACAAGGTCCCCACGAAAGTAAAGAAAACGTTGAATAAAATATGTTCTTCAGAAAAAAATGACGGCAATTTTTTGCAATTGCAAACACGAGAAACTGCACAGTGCTCACTGCTATGATTATCGTATTTTATTTACAAGGAATGTCCATGTATTAATGCAAGTCAAAAATATTTATTTATCTCTATTAGTTAAATAAAGTCGAAAAAACAACTTCAGCGTATCTGTTTATTGATATATCTAACTCGAAACTCGTATTAGTATTTAGAATATAAGTAATTATTTTTCTGCGAGTCAATATATATATATATATATATATATATATATATATATATATATTGTAATAATCAATAGGTATAACTTTAATTAAATGAAATAATAATCATTATATAAAACAAAATAAAATTTATTATCACTTTGTGACTTCAAACTCAAAACAATTACAATTAAAAAATTTTATATCTTAGGGCCTTTACTGGGTTTGATGATTAGGACACCTAAAAAATTATTTAAAATCTTATTAACAAAACAGTTTACAATTTACCTAAACAATATGTCGATAGAATGAAAGAAATTAAAAAGTAAAGAAATTAACTTTCATTGACAATTAAAAGGGTACGAAATCTGACTTTATCCTTTAATTAGCGTTTACAATATTATTCAAAAATGTTACTTGCGGATCGTCGGTCTGGTACCGGAACAATCAATTTTTTTACCTCGTTGGAACACTTTTACAGTTTAATTTTTACTCATCAGGCCTTGGTTTTCACTGACTCTAATTAATACTTTTTAGTTTGCCAAATGTTGGTTCCCTGTTCGTTAAGGATATGTTATTCACTCGTTCCGACGATAATTAGACGCTGGATGCAATTACTTGGTCTTCCAAAATTGAAACAATGGTCTAATTTGAGAATAGAAATTAGACTTCTGCACTCAAAATGTTTATCGATGAATATTTGGATGTTTATTTCACAGACTGCAACTTATAACAAAATTGTTCTAACTGGTCTCGCTGTTCTACTACCGGTATCTGGATTCTTTCTAAATACTTCATCCGTCCACAGCAATCTTTCTGCACCAACTCTATCCTAGCTGGCTGTAGACGTAAAACTGTTGAGACTTTCGTGCGCGCAAACGCCATTTTTACTTTTCGGCAAAGCAGCTGAGCTCGCTTCTCCATTGTTGCTTTGTTCGATCATACCGCAATAATGGATTTGTCAAACAATTCAAATTTTATGTCCAAACAATTAGTGGCCTAATTAACTATTGCTACAATATATATATATATATATATATATATATATATATATATATATATATATATTGCAAAATATGAATATTTTAATATGGAAGTTGTTGCTGGTTTTTTTCGTTAGTGTGTCAGAGAGATTTTTTAACAACATGAAAAGGCCCTCCTTTAAATAAACTTTGTTCCCAATGCGTCCTTTCATTTGGGGTTAATTACTCATTTTATTCCTATTTCAGCCGAAAATCCTTATTAAATTTGTGGAAAATATATTTGTAACGAAATTTTCGATCACCTACAAGGATCACTGAAGGCTATGTAAAAATTCTAGTAATTATTTCACATTGTTTCAAGTTACCCTAACGCTGACGAAAAGGCATAAATAAATCGATTTTTAAATTATAAATAATAATGGAATATGTTTTTGCCAATGTTTTAAAATTTATCCCTCTTTTATATCATTAACTTCCTTTTCTCTGTTTTGATTACTTTCTCTTACCAATTGAAAGGAAATCATTCATGAAAATGAAAATCTAGTATATGGTCTGTAATTACATTATACAAAACCTTTTGAGCTCTTGAGTGGTGGACCTCAAATTTCGCATCAATACTATAAAAACATATACGTTTTAAAAAAAAATAGGTTCACGAGGGAGTGATGACCCCGGGGTTAATAATAAAATATTCAAAATGACCGAGATTGGTGTCGAATCCAAAGTTTTGGGGTCACAAAGCTGATTGGTGAACCAAGAAAACCTACGGAAAATTTAGAAATTAAAGTATGCTTTAAAATAGCATATTTAATAATGTGTTAACACACAGATTCACTCTATATTCAACACTCTGTGAACAGTACAGCACTGTTATTATCAACAAGCTATTAGGTACTGCGGAGTGGATTTGATATCAACATATTTTTGCTGATGGCAAGAATTTTCATTAAAAATGGAAACAATTTTGAAAGTTAATTACATATCAATCTTTCTAACCCTTCTGTAGTGTGATCGAGTGCAGCAAAAGCCAGTATTGACAATACTTTTAATTTCGGCGAGGGGGTAATATTTTCCTTATTGGAATGCAAAGTGCCCATCATCGTAAATCCTTCAGACATTTGGAAAGAATGGTTTTCCTTGGTAACCTAAGCCGTGACGACGCCGGGAAACCCATTGTTTCTCAAAAACAACTGTATTCTCTGGACTACGTGGGGGTAAAAGTAGGGACGTTTTGCAAGGTACGGGATGAATTATAAGAAGCCAGACAAAAGAGCTCTTCCCAGAAAATGATTGCGGAAATAAGGAAAAACTGACTTCGGAATTCGAATATCATGGAGACAGATCAAGCAAACTTCCTGAAGGCACTGCAAAACATTCCTCAATGTTGCCCAGGGTATGTAAGCAAATTCCTGCAATTACATCTTTCGTTGCATTTCTTACGGATCCCTATCAATTCAATCGGTTTTTTTTATTTTAGTTGTTGGAAAACAGCATTTTTTTTAAAAAAAGAATAAGATTTAATTATTATTTTACTGGAAATCGTTGGATCGAACTTTGCAGCAAAAGTAAAAATTAATTTGTGAAATAATTTGGAATTATAATTTTAAAAAAATTGTAAATAAAAAATGTACTATTTAATTTATTTGTAAATTTAGAAAAGCAATTTAAATTAAGTTGCCAATATATTCATATTTATACTTCATTTAACACATTCTTTTTATTTAAAAAATCCACCACTTTTCCCAGGCGGCTAAAAGGGAAGGAAACAATGTGGATGACACGCAGGTAGCCTTTTTCGCAAAATAATATATTAGCGCATTAGGTTAATGTGACCGTTTGTTGATTGATGTTGAAGTAAATAATCTGTTGACGATCACTTGAATATAAGAAAAAATGATTACGTATTCGGTTTCAGGTGGCAATATTCATCGGTTCCTTCATCAGTTCCAATCTAGGGGTTTGGGTCCTTGTTTGTCGGACAAGCTGCTAAAAGCCGTAATTGCTCTGGTCTGAAAAATCACTTTACGGCCCTATGGCAGCTGTTCGCCATTGTCCTTTTCAGGATATTTTCCCCGGTCCTTCAGAGAAAATAAAATAAATTACTGGAAGGAACCGATGAATATTGCTCGACATAATAACAAAGAAAAGGACAAATATAACCATTTTCAAGGAAGAAATTTCCCATACAAAAAAAATTCTTATATACCACTGACAGTCCCCACAGCAAACTCCTCTCTCCCTATCGGAAGGGCGTAGGACAAGTACCCAATGCCCGACCTACCTGATGCAGGTTTTTATAAGGTTTTCCCTGCATTTCTTTAGGCAAATTTCAGGTAGGATCCTTAAAATATAGCCCGGGGGCCCTAGTTAACCCTTGGCTACCTTCCTCTACCCTTCCGCATCCCACCTTTCAAATCCCTTCCTATGCTATTAAAGGGGAGTTGCCCAAAGTAGATTAACCTCATGTAGCCTGTTGCCCTAAAAAAAAATTGCTCGCTGTTCCCATGGAACAGTCGGCCAGCTGCCTCCTAAAATGGTCGAGGTACAGAGAAGGGAATACTGCGTCCCCACAGCAAACCCTTCTCCTGCCATCGTAAGGGCGTAGGACAAGTACCCAATGTCCGACCTACCTGATAAAGGTTTTCTAGGGTTTGTACTGCATCACATTAAGACAAATACCGGGTAGGATCCTTAAAAAACAGCTCGGGTTTCCTAGTTAACACTCGGATACCTTCCGCTACCCTTCCGCATCCCCCATTTCAAATCCCTTCCTATGCTATTAAAAGGGAGTTTCCACCATGTAGATTCATGTAGCCTGTTACCCGAAAAAAAATATATAAGCTGCTTGCTGTTCCCATGGGAACAGTCGGTCAGCTGCCTCCTAAAATGGTCGAGGCACGGAGAAGGGAATACTGCGTCCCCACAGCAAATCCCTCTCCCGCCATCATAAGGGCGTGGGACAAGTACCCAATGTCCGACCTACCTGATACAGATTTTCTAGGGTTTGTACTGCATCACATTTAGACAAATAACGGGTAGGCTCCTTACAATACAGCTCGGGTTCCCTAGTTAACACTCGGATACCTTCCGCTACCCTTCCGCATCCCCCATTTCAAATCCCTTCCTATGCTATTAAAAGGGAGTTTCCACCATGTGGATTCATGTAGCCTGTTACCCAAAAAAAATATATAAGCTGCTTGCTGTTCCCATGGGAACAGTCGGCCAGCTGCCTCCTAAAATGGTCGAGGCACGGAGAAGGGAATACTGCGTCCCCACAGCAAATCCCCCCGCCATCATAAGGGCGTGGGACAAGTACCCAATGTCCGACCTACCTGATGCTGGTTTTCTAGGGTTTGTCCTGCATCACATTTAGGCAAATGCCGGGTAGGATCCTTAAAATACAGCTCTGGTTCCCTAGTTAACATTAGGATACCTTCCACTACCCTTCCGCATCCCGCATTTTCAAATCCCTTCCTACGCTATTAAAGGGGAGTTGCCACCATGTGGATAACCCTCACGTAGCCTGTTATCATAAAATAAACTTAATAATTTCTATAATATTAATACATAATATATATACCTGAAAATAGTTTGATTTTACACTATATACAATCCATTATTTTTCTTTTCAAATATAAGATTTGGATAAATAAATACTCGGGAAATAGCAGCGATGTCAATACTTCTTGTGTTATCAAAAATGTTTTCGATCAAAGTAAAATTTAACTTATTTCCCAACTTTTAATATGTTACCAAACATTCCCGTTTCCTAATTAATTCACATTGAAGATTTTTAAAATTTTTGGATTGAAATAGCGAAGATTTATTTATTTGTATTATTTTCTATCCGCTGATTATTTGCATCTGACATTCGCTGAGCCTTGGTACTAATTTATATATATATTTTTATCTATTTCTTTGTTTTTTTCCCCTGGCTCTATCTAGCCTTATCCGTGTTGTTATGATTTGCTTGTTTTATGTTTACTCGGCATGTCGGCCTGATAAGAGAAATATCCTTTCCGCGTGTTTCCACGATGGGTTACAGTCCTTTCTGAGACTGCCCTCTATCTTTGTGCGCGGTGTAGGCTCGCCTTGGGTCAGAAGGGGAATTACACCACCCTGAAAAACTCCTCAAAATCGTTTGATTTTTCTTCATGTTTTTATTTGAAAATTTCTTTGATTTTGTCCTCTATATTTTTTTGTTTTCTTTATGAGTGTTTGCGTTGCATTTCTTTTATGGTTTTGTTTTACTTCCTTATATTTTTGTATGATTATCACGATGCTGTTGCAACAGTGATATCCATCCGGACCTCGAAGTGAATCACGTCATTCATAAGGTTTTATAACAACGCCTTCTTCAAGATGTGAACAAGTGGACCAAGACATTCGTGTTAGTCCGGTGAAACATAGTTTTTGATTTAGTGTATGTGCTAAATACAATATACAAAGACTATTTAACGGAATTCTATGGTCTAGCTTAAAACTCCATTATAGTATTTTAAGTTGAAAAGTAAAACTACTCATTGACCTATAAAGATCAGATTGTAGAAAAATAAATGTCCATGACAAGAAATAATAGAATCAGTCATTCGCTGAAATCGTGAAAGCGCATATCTTTTGAGGAATGTCATGTGTCAATCGGAAGTATTACACAGGGGACTTTTTTAAAAATATTAAAACTTCCGTGGAGTCAAATAAGAACGCCTACTTATGTCAAAGAAATTAAATATTGAATTTTTTCATGTGCTAAGCGACCAAACTGCGAGAATATTTAACAGAGTTATAGACACGGTATTGGAATTATTTTGTTTGTAAACTGAAAGTAGGTTTTCTATTTCTGCATAATGACCACCGACGACAGACGTCACCAGGCCGAAAATATTATCTACCTTGGAACTGGGCCTAAAACGAGGACTTTGACATACGGAGTGGCAGAGAAACACACTTTTAAGCCACGTGTGTGAAAAGACGCATCGGCTTCGTTACGTTCTGCAACGCAAGCAACTGTTGAGGTGGATAATACCTTGGGAAAAGAATCAGAACCTCTGCGAGGCTGTTTGTTAGATCTGCCGTAAAGCGAGGATGTAAATGTTCGGCTGTAAAATTACCTGATCAATTTAGCCATCAGTTATACTACACAAATGACACTAAATGAATTATAAAATTATATTCTCAAGATAATTCAATTTGATTAATGATATTCTAAACACGCTCTAAAATGTACTTGTTTATTCTATTTATTCGAGAAAATTTCCTGTTTTATGGATGAAATTATTTAAGTTTATTCTGTTATGACATAAACTATTATTAATAGGATAATGTGAATGCTACTCTTTAATAAATTTCAATAGGAGGTGGATCGAAAAGCTATTAGAAAATAATTTGCAGAAATAATAGAAACATACGAAACCGTATAAAATATTGAAATTAATTGATTTGATAAAATAGTGTTCATTTTAGAATACCTAATCGGTTTTGAACTATACTTTACTAATATATTTTTTTCATTTATTGTACGTGATTTTCTCATTTATGTACTAAATTTTACATTAGACGTATATAACCCATGTTATATATATGTATACAATGACGTTTCTATGTTGCAATATTTCTCAGAATTATTTTTGAGGTGTAGACAGGCTATGTATAAGGTAATCCACATAGTGGCAACTCCCCTCTTATATAATATACAATATATATATATAATATAAGAAAGGGATTTGAAAGGGGAGATGCGGAAGGGTAGAGGAAGGTAGCCAAGGGTTAAATAGGTTCCCCGGGCTATGGTTAAAGGATCCTACCCGGCAATTCGCCTAAAAGTGATGCATGGAAATTTCTAGGAAAATCTGCATCAAGTAGGTCGGGCATTTGGTACTTGTCCCACGCCCTTCCGATGGCGGGAGAGGGGTTAGCAGTGGGGTCGCACCTTTCCCCTCACCGTGCCTTGACCAATTTAGGAGGCAGCTGGCCGACTATTCCAATAGGAATAGCGGACAACTCTTACCGTATGCCCAATGTCTTCGACCCCGGAACATACACACCTCTCAAAACAGGCCGAGGTGCCTCGGCTTGTGGGAACGTTAGTTCAAAAAAAACAAAAAAACAGAGAGATGTGAAGGCAAGTTGTATTCTTTATATATTTCTTCATCGGTGTTTTGTATTTTCGTATGAAAGTATACGTAATTCGCGTATTGTATATGTAATCAATAATCAAATCTCAATTAAAAATCAACTGGAAATAAGAAATAGTTTTGGGGAACGAATATCGCATTTTACATTTGTGAAATCTATTACTACTGGGAATATGAAAATGGATGTATTATTTTTGGAAAAAAAATGCAGCTGGAGTTGCAGAATACGATATGATACTTACTTGGAAACGAGTTCTGGGTGCAAATGTCCAGCTTTGCCATCCTCCAACACACTACCAGCTTGGTTCACCTGCAACACAATAAACTCGGGTGAGTTGAGATGGAAACACAAAAATGTAGAGAATAAAACGAGTAATTGTGCGATTAAATGGAACCATTTTTGTTGTTGTTCTTTAAAGGAAAGAGGGAAATAGAAGAATTAAACAAATTTTTCGATGATAAATGACATCAACTGCGGTTGGGACGGAATATTTGGATGTGAGGAAATAGATGATACAATATGAAGACAGGATACAATCAAGCGACAGAACTCAAGTAATTAGAGATCTCATTACATCCCGGCATGAATAGAATTGTTACTCAGAGCGCGGTTCAATAAAACAATTATAATATGATCAGTTCATTTTCATTTAACAAAATCAGCAGGCCTTTGTATTTCAATAAAATGAAATGTCTACATGTTCATTGAATTACATTTTCTAAACGCAGCTAAAATTTTTAATACTCGTCGGAATGACATTTTGTTTCTAGACTACAAATGAATTTAACCGCCGTAACGAAATTATAACCTGGTTATAAATATCAGTAGGAAATTATAAACAGTTTTATAGACGTAATTTAATAATAATCTCACATTTTTGTCTGCACTTCGTTGAAGAAATGATATTTTTAATGTATTTAATAATTAAGATTCATTTATGATTTTTATTGAAAGATTACACAAGAAAAGAACCTTGATTATTTTAGTACACTATTTAAATAAATGATTATGATTTTATAAATCTAATTATACACAGAATACTCCGTTAACAAGATTTTGTAAAATGATTAATGAATATGATATAAATTTATATTATTTGTATTATTGTCAATAAATGAAATTTTTATATATAAATAATTATATTTATGAATAATTGTTGTGAAAGTTAATCATTATTTTAAAAATAGTATTGTATATACGATTATATAAGCGTACTGTACATTACATATTATTTCTGAAAATTGTAATTGGACAAAGTCCGTTTAGTTAAAATGAATAAATGATTGCAAATAGTTCTATTACAAGGGAATTTACGTAACGTGCTTTGAAAATAAAAATTGATACATTTTATTTATTTATTTTTAAATAAAAGGAATATTTGTTTACCGGCAGAAGAAATATGTTAAATAAATATTTTATTCGTTATGAGAACATAATATTAAAAAAATAAATTAATAAATTATTGCAAATAGTTTTATTAGAAGGAAATAATATTATTTATTTGTTACGAAATAAAAGGAATATTTGGTTACCTGTAGAAGAAATATATTAAATAAATATTTTATTTGTCATTAGAACGTAATATTAAAGCAATAAGTAATCACACGGGGACACAGTATTGAAGGTGCGTTATATGGCATACTGAAAATTTTACAGACAATTAAATTAACAGAGTAGAAATAAAAGCTAAATATAAAAATGGAAAACTTTTGATACTGGCGAGATGATTACATGGCATGGCGTCTGCGGTCGTTGTCATTGGAAATGAAACACATTTCTGTTCTGGATGATAACTTCTCAGAAAACTCTCTCTCTCTATCTGACTAAATACTCATTTTTTTCTCCCTCCAAAATGCTATAATGGACCAGGTACCTACTCAAAATAAATAAATATTCTACTTTTGAATTAAAAGCATTCTCGTCTACGTGTTTCTCGGTCTTGACTAATTGGCTAGACACGTATTAACGGTTATGCAGTCGGACTAATTGCAAAGAATACCTCGATATATTTTAGCACATTATCCGTCTTGACTAAGCGGATTATCAAACGAGCAGATTTATTCCAACACTAGCTGGGTCCCCGGTGTTGGTTGTGTACTTATTTATATAAACAGAAAAAGTATTTAATTCTATATTAATCTTTAGTCAAGAAGTGATTTAACCTACATCGAAATGTTCCTAGTTTCGTACATGCTGTCGACCGATATGCATTAAAATACATAGAATTTTATTGCATCAGTACCAACAAACAAAATTTCTTTACGAATAGAATACTTAAATACACTCCTTGAATATTGCAGGCTACAATTTGCCTGTCTTCACACATTACTAAAGATTAAATTGATGAAACTGTTAGGTAGATTCATAATGTAAACAAAAGGTCGCGATGTTGGACACAAACTAATATGGCACGAAAATTAACTTACATTTTCTGCAAGGATCGTAAAGTATTTCATATTGTTTTTTTTATTCTCATGCGACGCAGTATTACGGGATAAAATTATACTTTTTATTTAATTAAAATATTTCTGTTTTATTTCGCGTGACGTAATGGTCTCTTGGCGTGAAGTAATTTAACACAAAATTATCGCTATTTTCAATTACAATTCTTTACATCTATATGCTACAGGTTTATCACCCTCACAGTACCGTTTCTCGTCGTTTGAAGAATATGTGAACCAATTTTTGTTGCAATCTGTCCACGCGTTTAAATATGTATAGAGATTGACGTAAATACATACATACATACAAATATACATCCTTCTTTATGATATAGATTCTCTAAGACAGCAACTGTTTACAATGTGGCTTTGCTTGAAATTCAGAGCGTGTATATTACACATAAAATAAATAATAGAGTATCAAATAAAATCTTGAAATAAATAGATTTTTAATTCTTGTCCATTATGTTCAATTCCTATTTGTTAATTTCAAGCTGACAGAGGGAAATTTCTCATAGCTTACAAGGCAATGCATCGGAAAATGATTAATATTTTCCAATGACATCAACGTAATTCTTCAGCTAAAACTATGTGATTAAGAGTATCCGTGAGTCTTGATGTGTTTCTGAATACTGTTCTCTGTTGGGTTTTAATAATTTCGCCATGTTATGATTTGGTATCTGTCATAAATGGTTTGCTGAAAAGGCGACTGTTGTAATTTCACTTGCAAAGCCTTGTTCTGGACGTGCAGATGTTTCAATTCCAGCGACGCCCTCCGAGGTGAGCTTCGGCAATTTTACACAAGTGAACGCACTCGCGGAAAGGAACTGCAACAGGAACATTTGAAAGTTCTTACTGTTATACCGAGCGGAAAGCATGTGCAGAAAATCAAAGAAGAGTGAAACGGAAGTAGTCCTTAGTTTCAGAAGAATGACGTAATTTCTCAGCAGTTATTTCAACGGAGTAAGCTGATAAGAACATTTTTCATATTTTCAAAGATTACAAATAATTCATTGCTCTCTGTCCGGGAGTATCCGAGATGACGTATAATTCGTCAGATCTAAAAAAACAAGCATGAATATTTAATATTGATACACAAAATTGTTTCACGAACCTGGCGAAGAAAATGAAGGAGAAGAAGGAAAGAAACCATTAGAAAGCAATTACGACACTGCTGGTGACGTCATAATTTATTCCAAAAATTCCGTTTATGGTTTATTAGTGGAAGATGCCGAGAAGAAATAAATAATCAATAATGAAGGTACATTTCGCTATTACAAATTTAAATTTCGTCATAGAGACAACTTTTCTATGTATTCCTGATTATAGTTACACATTCTCCGCTTTGTTTAGAAATACAAGATGTCACGTGGTTAAAATATAAAGAAACTATAAATTTAAATAACGCATAATTCTTCACATCATTAGCGTCAGCAACAATAATATCAAATATACCGTAAATGAAGATTTGAATTATTGTCAAAATCTTGAATGTAAAATAAAAGTAAATGACTTATTTTTCCTATTGTGCTTATTTAACTGCTTAAATGAAACACTTTTTTTTATATGAAACAAGTGCCTGTGTATTGTATTATGGAACTTAATTTTTGTGTCATTCTTTGTTTGAAAAACTATTTAACTTACTAATTCTAAGATAACACAAATATTCCTTGAAAGTTTGAGGAAAATCGTTCCCGATAAACTGAAGGTTAGTCTTCTTTAAAAAAATATTTTCAATCTTTAGTTAACGAAAGTTCATTCCTAAAGCCACTAATATATGTAATACACAAGTCGTAAGCATGATTATAGTCAGTATATCAACAATTACAATGGTAAGTTTGATTGTAACCTTAAGGGATATTAATAACATACTATTCAAATTCCGATTACTGATAAAATAATTAATTAAATTTACTTACACCAAGTAGTTTATTTTCGTGAAATAATTTCTGATGTCTAATCAATAGGTTTGCTAATTTTTTAAAAAACTATTTATTTCTCTTTTCACTTTTAATTAATAATTTCTTCTAAGTTAATAGTAACTATCACAACATCTGAGAACCTTTGTATAATAAAGATCTTTATTAACAATTATATTAATCTGACTTATTTTTAAATAAATGTGAAAAACACCAGCCTATTAGTCAGGAAATAAAAGTATCAAATTTAAAACATTATATTTAACAAACACAGCGTTTAATCTCTTGTGGAGTACATTTCAATTAAATTCCGTTATACTTTTTTGAAAAGAAAAACAAAGCATTTTAAAATTAAAAATTATCATGTGTGAAAGACTTTGTTTTTCTTTACGTATTTTGGATAATGATACTTAATTAAAATGTACTCCAATAATTAATTAATATTAAACATATTAATGGTGTGCGTAAGATTTTGTTTTTCTTATATATTTAGTTTCATGTTTTTTTAAAATTTTGTGATATTTATATTCCATTTTAAAAATACACAAAAATATATTTTATAACCGCAGAATTTATTAATTTATATAAAAATGAATTTAATTGAAATGTACACCTGATAACGCCCCAATTAGGGATGAAGCGTTGTGTTTGTTAAATATATTGTTTTAAATTTGATATTAAATTTTCTGACTAATAGGCTGGCGTTTTTCACAAAGAGCTTTATTAATTTGAGCGGAATATATTTTACGCGTGCACGTTAAAATATAAAGCGATGGCATGCTGAAAGTAGTTTGTTCCTTTGTGTTTTACATATTGTGGGAGTATAAAATGAAATTCTTCAAAATTTGTTTTCTGTAATAAGCAGTTATCAAGCAGAACTGAGAAGTCCACGAAGAAACTGGGTTTATACTCTTTGCCACTACGCCTGGTATGTATTTGAGAGGAAGCATGAACACTTTTTTTTCTTAAGGAAAAAAGAAACGACTAACCCACAGGTGACGTCAGTAATGGGGCGAATTAAATAGAGGAAGCACACGGTTAGCGACACCCAAGTAATCTCGTCTACAGGGAAAGTTTTTATTCCCAGCCCTCTCTCACTGCAGAAGGATTTTTAACCAGATTAAGACGCGACGCCAGGGAACAGATTTGTTTAGCTGATTTGGTTGGAAGATTCCTCCTCCAGAGAGGCGTATCTCAACAGGGATCTCGCCGCCATTTACATCCGGTCAGCGTTTTTCATCGACACTGAGCTGCGAGGCACGAGAAAAAAAACTCTTGAAAACTAACATTTCATATGTTATCAATTTAATGCGATATTTCTGACATATAAAATATCATTCGGTTGTTGCCTCCTATTGTATTTTCGCCGTAATGCACACAATTTCAAATAATATTTTTCCGCCATTAGGAGAAATGCTGAATGGCAGAAAGAACATATATATCAAAAGGATAATATCCTACAAGAAACGATTGAAGTATTATGAAATGAAATCTTATTGTAACAATTAATAGAGAATGTAACATACAGTTTATGTTTACATTAATGTTTCCGGTTGACGTCGATAATGTCATATTGATTGTGACAACTGCTATGTTAGATATTTTGATTCGTCAATTAATTAAAATTTTGTAAAAGAATATCTTCAAGTGAGCAGAATAAAAATTTACATTTTTTTCTACAATTTATTTACAACTAGCTGGCTGCCCGGCATTGCTCGGGTTGTCATAACTAAGTTAAAGAGTATTAAGCAATTTTTTAACATTGAAGTTAGTCTGACAATTATAACTTAATAATTAAATAAAAAACTGTTAATTTGTAAGAAAAGTGTATTATTCAACTAAAACAAAATAATTGTAATATTACGACTGTCTATTAACCATAACCCCTGATTTGACACCAGTCTCGGTTGCTTTGGCACTATTTTTATCTAACGCACATCGACCCCTATACCCAAAAGTGCTCCTCCCGTGCCTGAAGGGGTTGAAATTATACACAAACAACATCGGTAGACTATCAATCTAATTAACCCTGAAAAATATTTATTCAACGCAAATATCGGCCGTGAATGCATTCTCATAATTTCCATCCCCGACTACCCCCGACCTTGGGGATCAAATGGTTAATTGAATGTCATAATCCAATTCAGCGACACCCAAAACCGGGATTTGACTCAAATCTCGGTTGTTCTTGCGTTATTTTCTTGTAACGCCCGTCCACCCCCACCCCTGACGGTGCTTCTTTACCATGCTGTAAGGGGTTGAAGTAATACTCAGATAAAATTGGTAGAATCGCTATCAATCTCTTTGACCATTAAAAGTATTTATCCGACTCAAATATTGGACGTTTTAGTATGTTTGAATAATTCTACCCCCGTCCATCCCCGCTTCTTGGGCTGGCAGATGTGTCTCACCCCAACAATGTTTGTTTCATGGTCGCAAAGAACACGTCTCTGAAGTTTGTTGAAATTTGTGTAGATTTGTATACGGAACATACATACATACATACAAACAAACAAAAGCTCTTCTTTATTTATTAGACTACTTAGTTATAGAGTATTAAGCAATTTTTTAATATTGAAGTTAATCTTACAATTATAACTTATTAAATAAATATAAAAACTGTCAATTTGTCAGGAAACTGTATTATTCAACTAAAACAAAAATAATTATAATATTTCGACTGTCTACTAATTGATGAAGTTCGAGAATTGAGTATCAAACGTCGTATTATTAGAATTATTTATAAAGTTGTATAATACACTGTTTTCTGACAAATTGGCCGATTTCTGTTTATTTATTAAGTAAATTTTTAGTTGTATTCTAATGTTCACATGAAGGGGGAATATCAATCGATATTTCATTTTCTTTTTGTCAATCTTTGTTGTTCGATAAGTCTTTTGCCCATGTGATTTTGAGTCTTCGTAAGAAATTTACTGCCTAAAATGTTCAAATTTCATTTTCACCTACTTATATTTGAAAACTGGATTGCATCTGTGGTATATGAGTTAGAACAATTCCAAAGTAATAAATGTTTCAAAGTTAAAAAAAAACTCCGAGAAAAAAAATTGTTGACACACAAAAAAACTTTACTTTTGAATAACAATAAAATTAATACAGAACGCAGTCTTTCTTGGTGTAAATAATGAATAAAATCTTCGCGGGCTTCTAACCAAGTGAAAAATTGAATCCGCGATGTTTCGTTGACGTCATCGTTTTCTAGCAGGGTGATAAAATTAAAAAAAATAGATAATAAGATTATTCAAAATATTGAATGTACCTGGAAAAATGAATCAATTGTTAAAATTGAAGTTAAAAATCGATATGTAAATAAATATTTAAACAAGTTGTTAATTTCCACGTTTTTTGGTGAGATGAATCATGCTTTAAAGCTTACAGTACATTATTTCTGTACAAATGAAATATAATTTAAGAAATAAATTATACATAGTTTTAGACTAGAATCATATTGATTGGATACAGATTCAAGTATATTTATTTACAGTGCAAAAATATAAATTCATAAGGACCAATTCTTTTTAACAAGTTTTTCAGGAGCGTAAAGCGATATCAATCGTGACCGACGATGTGTCACGATGATACATTTTCGTGTACTTTCGACGATGTATAATATTCACATTTCAACGATCATTTTATATACATAAATATGATTTTCCAAATTGGTAAACCGACGAATTTGTAAACATTGAATACTTCTGTAAAGGGGCGCAAGGACGTTCTACTTTCTGAAACACGACGAACGTTAAAATATATGTTAATGAAAAGCCTATTCCCCGATGTTTTAGGCTTTTCTTAACACAATATTTTTTAAGATCTTAAGACGTTAATTATTTTTGGGTTAGTGACAGAATTTTTGCACTTGTTGCCCTCATAGAAACATTTTACTTTTTAACGGATTATATTAAATATAAGTTATGTATTTTCATCTAAGATAAGCTTATAAATGAACAAATAATAAGTTTTCCAATCGCAAAGTTAAAGGTTTCATTTTAAAATTCCGTCAATATTTCACACAATAATTGGTATGTTTGTTAAATATCAATGTAACATCGATGATTCAATTTAAAAAGTTTTTTTTAGATGTTCATAAAATTTATGTCTTGTAATTCTCAGGTCGAATGTGACCAGGCACAATATAGGCATGTATACTCAGTTGATTGGAACCAAACAGACTCCTATGTCAAGAAACGCGCGCTCTGGAGATAATTATCCAGTACCAAAACGTTCCATTCAGAAAATTAGTAAATCCTGTGTTTTAAATGTTGATTAAAGGGAAGGAAATAATTTACAGACATGCTTCAAGTGTATAGAATGATACTTCATTGAATGATTATTCTAGAAATATTATACTTGATAATACTTTTCTAAATGACTCCAATAATGGGAAGCTTACGATGTTTAGGAATAAACGCAACATGTTCTCGACTAGTACTAATCTCAATAAGCTTAAAATAAACTCGTAACAATTTAAGCCAACGAAATGCCCGAACAGGTGAGGAGGAAGGAAAATTCCCGCAGGAACGTTACTTCATTTCCACTATAGCACTCGGCAGCCGTGAAGGCGTGTGGCGTAGATTGAGGGTGGCGGGAAACGGGACCATGCGGAATAAAAACATACACCGCAACGATCTAACGCTATGAAACTCTATAGGCGTTTACTGAAACTGGGGGTAGCACCTGAACAATAACACACTAAACTGGACTACTATAGCTGAGTATTGAATAACAATCCACTTCTGTTCTATCACTTAAACGCGTACAAGCTGACTATGACTGGTTAGCAGAATATTATCTCTATTCTATAGCGAAGGGTGTGATACTGTCTTGACGAAGAACAGAATCCGTATTGTTTCATTTCATTATTCGAGCTGTAAAAAAACTAAGATAGTGTAAGATGTGCCTGTAGGATCAGAAAAAAAGGCGTGGAATCATACCACGAATGTTAAAATTTATTCAAAATCCTTTTATATAAAATTAAATAACTTTTGAAGGTGTATACAATCAAAAATTACAGAATATTCAACATAATTGAATAAATTTTATATCATGATATTAAAAAGTAAGGTCGCATCTCTTCTTATTAACTACTTTATCACCTGTTGATGTCCCGAATTAGGAACGAAACGTAGTGTTATCATATTGTTATAATTGTATTTTTTGCATTACCAATATTAAACATTTTTCGGACTGTTTGGACATATTAATTGTATAATTATATGTCTGATAAATATTATTATAAAAATATATTTATAGTTCCTCTGCAATTTTAGCGTGAGATGACGTCACTTTACAACACTGCGTAAATCCTCCAACACCCCAGACATTATTGTATTACATATCCTTATCTGATAAAACACTGAACCGAACTCTTTTCAGTTCTTACAAATACTATATAGTCGTTAAATGTTGCAACAGAGTGGCACGCTCGATATTCAAAGAAATACAGTTGTCAAAGGCTCAAATTCTCTCCGAGGCACATTTGGAGTTCCATCTTCTTCGGCAGATGTTTTGATCATAGCGTAACGATTTCGTGTTACATTGTATTTTTAAAATTTCAAATGACGCCAGGCCAAAAACATATTGATGTTTACGCATTCATAGAAATGTCCTTTACGTTCCTAGAGACAAATTGTCGAAAGTTTAGTGTTCTTTATTGTCTCGTTCAGTTCAGTGTCAAATGTCGTTCAAAAAACATGGTTCGCCATTTCGGCAGTGTATAAATGTGTACATTATTTAACGGGGTTCATTCCGAAAGTAATTCAGGTCAAGAATTCAGTTTCCTGTCAAGTGAAGGCACCATAAATCATGGCCGTCTCATTCTTCCCAAGATGTCTTATCTCGTGTGAGTACGCAACTGTTTGCCGCCGGATACATGTAATATTTGCTTTCGAAAAGATGATAACGCTCAGAATTTGGGAGATTCTGCTTCTATCTAATTGGACCGAATAAAACATTTCTTTTGTTTGTTCTCTTACTGATGGCCATGTTTTGAATATTTTACTCCTCCGGGTTTTTAGTTTCTAATTCATTCGTTTTCGCAAAATAGTTTTATTTAATGCATAACTTTGGAATAATATATTTTTCACTATTGATGAAGGCTTCCAAGAAACCTTCCACCAAATTTCATGTTAGAGATAAATAAACTAGAATACCTAGAAACATTTTACGGAGATATCTTTGTCCAATCAACAACGCATGCTTAACTTCCTTCTAATCTACCCTATCTGTTTTATGAACGCTATTACAACTAGAACCACATGGGATTATTTATTTTTCTTCTACTTTCTGATTATATTTGATAATTAGTAAGGCACGAAAATGGGAGAGAGTAACGAGAAACAATATATTAAATTAATTTCATTTAAGATAATGCTTGATATTTGTCTTCAAATGCATAAATTCTGCTTTATTAACTCATAGAAATTTTACTTCATTCACTCAAGTGGCCATTAAATCACCCTCCGAAGCAACACAAATATTAGAATCCACTTAAGTCGCTCTGTATATAATTTAAAAATGATAGGTAAGTTTGCGTCTTCTTTATAAAGGATTATTTTTGTGTAAGTTTAAGTTTCTATGCAAATAAAAATGACCGGTATGTAAATATTTTAATTATCAATTTTAACACTGTATCCTTACGAGTTGTTGCTTTTAGCGCCACGGTAAATGCCAACAAATATTTATCATTTGTAATCAATGAAAGGGTACGAGGCATATCACGACTTTATGCACATTTCAAATATATAAATGTAAAAAGATCAATAAGTTATAAAAGTCGAAGATTTAGTAAGTGTATTACTCATCGCACGCCACAGATTTGGCCACAGATTAATTTAATGTCACCTTGCTCTCATATTAACCTTATCAGAGAGATGACGTGTTAAAATTGGTCTGTCTTCACCGAACAAGGTCCTTTAAATGATCCTGAAAGATCTTTTCAAAATATAAAATGAGGTTTTTAAGGACTCGTAAAATGTATTATTTTTAAGATAATATAAATTTTTCTTGAGCTATCATTGAACTCAAAATAAATTGTAAAATAACGACTGTAAAAGTTTTCGACTTTTATCTAAAATATATTGGTAAATACATATATGAACAAATTGGTGGATATAAGTAATAGTAAATAAACGTTGTTGACCATTCAGAAATTCTATAATCTAAAATAGGCCTCTGTGCATTAGAAATTCAGTATAGGAATTACCTTACTTTGATGTTGATAGAGATATTCCAGTTTCTATGGAGTTTACGTGAAGTTAGTTCAGATAAGCGATTTAAAAATTTAAGTGTGGAAGAGCGGACATTTACCGATAATCTGAGTTGGGGATGTATGGAAAATGAATAAAATCTTATCGGGATTTTAACCGAGTTAAAATAAATATGCACGACGTTTCGATGACGTTCACTGTCCTCGTGTTCAAGCGTCTAGTCGTATTTGCTAGAAGACCTAGCACTCGGTTAGAAGCACGAGAAGAATTTTATATGTTTGACGAAGGTCATCCATTGCGGGCAGAACACTCAATAAACTCATTGCATTGGACCACAAACGTTGATAAACTTATGACATTGCATTGAAGACTAACAAAAACAATTAAAACTACACGAAAAATTTAACGTTTACGCCAGAAATTTAATTACTGCAGGGAGTGATGAAAAGACCAATGTAAAGCCAGGATGTACTGAAATAATACTAGAAAACCTTTTAATTTTTTCTTTTTCTTTTCGGTAATCATATTGGTAAAACGACAAGTATTTGGATGTTTTAGTGGCATTATACTTCTTCTATACCGCAAAGTATATTGTACTTGATAATCTGCCTGGATGATATAAGGCAAACCACATCACGTGTGAAATTAAGCTTTGACCCACAGTGCATGACGTCACATGCGCATGCGCCGTGGATCCTCTTGGGGATTAGAATTTAAAGCTTTGGTGACACTCGTACCCTTTTCTTTGGCGATTCGTGCTTGCGCATCTCGACCTGTAACCGCCTCTTTCACTTAAGAATACTTGCAATTCGACACAAATCAAATAACAAAAGGATAATCCAGTATTCAATAAACAGACATTATTATTTTAGTTTGTAGCCTAGTTTGTGTTAGTGTCGTTCTTAAAGGCTCTTTCAATTATTTTCACATGACGAAAGCAACAACGTTAGCGAATTGCTATAAGGTATTTATATTATCCATTGATTTTGTCTCGTTATTGGCTACTTCAGTATCTATTTCTTAATTTTCAAATAATACAGGCGTTATTATATTTTCAAATATTAATTCTTAGAATAACAAAAGATAGTTCGGTCTTCACTGACGTTGAGATTACGCTCCAAAGTTTCAATGCAGTTAATCTGTTTTAATAAAAACTCACAAGTGGTAACAAGTGAATAAGTGCAATGCTCTGAATAAATGAGAATAAACAGAAATTCGTTAACATTTTAGAGTACTTAAATAAATATATTATGAAACTGAGAAGTCATTTCGGAAAAAGGTTTTAGTTAAAATAAAATTATAGAAATGGGGAACTTTTTTCTGTTTTACCTTTCCATCCCCTGATTCTTTCTAAAAAATGATTTCTAATTCCCAGAATAATTAAAAGTTTAATTTGCTTGGCAGTCCGCCATGGCAGGATAAAAAAAACCTTTTGGCTGCTGGTTTCTCCAAGGAGGTTATAACGTTTACAGTTCTTTAAAGTTTACTCTACTGGAAACAGGACACATAAGATTTGATATAAAATTATGACATGTAATTAATAAACTTGCGTTAACACTTAGAAATCAACAGGCTACAGAACACACCTTCGGCCACCCTGGGCAAACATGAACCAACTTCAGCAAACAAACGCCTGATTGTACGGGCGGTATTTTACCTAGCAAAAAAACTTATTTTTGTCACAAACACGATCATGCTGACTTTAGCAACATCTGACTGACCGTGGCAATTGTGACATTTTCAGTTAAAATTGTTAGTTTAATTCCGTGGATACTTTTATGTAATAGTTTTATACAATAGTCTTCCTTCAGGGGTAAAGAACAATAATAACTACAAGAATTTTGGGAATCATTGTAAGAATACTTTACTGAATGGCTCGTTTTACTCGGTACATGAGTTTCTTGATCGTTTCCTTAATAATTAATTTTTTGTTGAATGTGTTGCTCTTTGAACTATTTATTTCATACGTTGCCTACTCTCTGTTTGGCCTTTTCTGCTCTTTGCTTTGTTTGTTTCACGTACGGCCTGGAGTTTCTACGAAAAGGCAGTTTCCTCGTCGTTCAATTTCGTGAAGTGACTTTTCCGTCGTTTGTGTTTGTGCTTCTTCTTCTCGTGTGCGTGTGTCAGGTTTTGTGTTTATTCTCGAGTGATGTGTACTTCCATATTTTATGATTTGTGATAGTTAAATCTATAAATAATAATTTTTTACCTAGTTTGTACTTAATGTTAGAGCATTCTGTTAATGTTGTATTATTCCTTTAGTAACGCTAAATAATTTTTATTATTATAATTACTATATAGTAGTTTTAGTAATATTGGACAGGGAAAATTCTGTTCCTGATTTCTAGTTATGTGCATGTTAACTTATAAATGTTATTAATTATATAATCTAATAATTATATTGTCATTTTACGTAATGGCGTATCATATTTCCTCATTCGACCACTAATGTAATAAATAAATCAAATCAAAAATATACATTACTGCGCGACAATAGACCATGACGTCACGCGATAGAGAGAGACACTACTACGCGACGAACAAAGGAAATAGTTCCTTTTTCCGTAATGAAATAAAGCAGGAATATTTTCATTGAATAAAAAATATAATTTTATACAGTAATACTCCATCGAACGACAATAAAAATAATACGGAATACTTTACGATCCTTGCGGAAAATGTAAGTTAATTTTCGTACCATATTAGTGACTATAATATGGCGACTATTTCTTTACATTATGAATCTAGCCAAGAATTTCATCAAGATTTTTTTGTAATGTCTGAAGACAAAGGGACAATTATATCCTGCGATACTCAAGGAGTATATTTAAGAATAACTGCGAAGGTTTGTTTCAATGTTTTTATAGCTGTTCAATTAATGCACTATCGGTAGAAAGTATGTACGGATCTAGAAAAAATTATATTTAGGTTAACTCACTTCTTGACTAAAGGTGAATATAGAATTAAATACTTTTTAGGTTTATAGAAATAAGTACATGGGAAACGCCGGGCACCCAACTAGTGGAATAAATAAATAAAATAAAAAATATAACCCCTCGGCAGCGATAATATTAAGCAAAATTTTTTCTCCGTATATTTACATTCTCTATTCTATAGTCTACAATTAACTAGGAAAGTATTTTACCGGCTGGATACTACAATATAATGTGTCAATATATTAATGCTTTTCATACAGGGAGATCACTGACTATTTGAGTACTGTGGAGTTTTTTCACGAACCAGCTAATATATATTACATATATAGTACAACTAAAATATATATAAGAATATATAAAACCACAAGTCAATGTTAACATGAAGCCGAGATAATTTGTGGACAGGCACACTTAAAATATTGGAATGTTGCGCAAAGATGTAAATCGCGCCATTTTAGGAAAGGCTAGAATAGATTGCTTGATGACTGATTTCGTAAAGCAAATGTTTGTCGTTTCAGGCGCAGCAGTCTACATAAGGACAGAATACCGTAGCGTCAAAAAATGGTGGGGGAATAATGGCAAAGATAGTTCTTATCTGAAAACGTGAAACCACGAGAACGCCCAATTGAAAAGTGGTACATGATAAAATAAGACTTCATGAACTGTCTGAATGAAAATGTGGAAAAATAGGAGTTTTAGGTAGATAAATTCTGGTCAAAGGAAGGGAATCTTGCCTTATGAATTATATTTTCTATAATGAAAATAAATACGTCTGATTTGAAAATAATGAATAAGAAAGATAGCCTATTCAGACAAAAAGGGTAATGTAAAGACCACACAATGTTTCTGGGGTCTTTGTGCCTTTCGTCAGGTGCTAAGAAGAACCTAGAGAAAAAAAACTGCACTTTTCAGTTGACAACACTAAAAAAAAAGAAGAAAAAATAAAAACTTTTTTTTAATGTTTAACAAGTGCAGTTGTGTTTCTCTAGGCTCTTCTTAGCACCTGACGAAAGGCACAAAGATCCCAGAAACATTGTTTGGTATTTACATTACCCTTTTTGTCTGAATAGGCTATCTTTCTTATTCATTATTAATTATATATTCAGTTAGATTTAATATTGTAAAATAAATTATTTAGTTCATATAATCATCTCCATGTAAATTTAAACATATCGCGGTTCCTGCATATCTTAGTTTGTGTGTAACGGGGCACAGGAAGCTCCTCATGAGATGAGTGGGCTTATCATGTTATTTTCAGGAAATGAGTTCCTTACATAAGAGCTGCAATTGCTTAACAAACGGAAAGAACCATTAAGTGGCTGTTCCAGCTGACGCTGCTGGAAACTTACGAGTGCATGAGATGCTACATCATGGAAATTCAGCACGAGGCGATGCGGAAATCGATTTTATGCAACCCACTTATGAGTAACGTACACACGTGACGGTTTCTTGGAGTTTTTAACCATTCGGTTCACCTCCTGCTGACACTGGAAAACGATTTTAGATAACAGGAAAGTTTGTTTCTGAGCTGCTAAAGAAACGAAGACTGTATCCAAGTAAAAAAACAAAACAGGAACCAACCGACGTGAAACAGCTATATTCATTGTAAATTGGTCGTGGGCATAACTAAGTTTGTCTAAAACTCCACAGTAAACCTGAACGTCTTCTGCTTGTTTTTTTTTCGTAGCTGTTCCCAGAGAGGGAGAGAAGGAGATGTGAGCTGTTCCTTGGAACGACGAGTCAGTTGATTGCTGCCCTATTAGCTGAAGCGTCGAGGGCGTGTAATTAACTCTTGACAAGGTTGTCTGTTTCAATTCTGCCGACATGGCAAAGCACGCCAAAATAGATACATTCAAACAGACGTCAGGCACGAAAAACAAATCTCGAAGCGAGCGTGCAAATATTACAAAGCGACTCGTCTCCGAACGTGTTTGTGTGTGTGCGCACGTGACAAAGATCGATCATCGTGTATTTTTGGATTCTCCTATTCTATTAATACTGCCGCGATGTTTCATACTGAGCCCAGCTTTTTTAAAAATTTAACGTAGGCGAAGGTTAAAATGACACACAATTATACGATTATACGTAATTATATTTTCCATGTTATTATTTTTTTGAGTTACAGGCTACATGAGGGTTATCCGCTTTGATGGCTGCTACCCTTTAATACCATAAGAAGTGATGGAAGGTGGTACCGCCCCCGGGGCTGTATTTTAAGGAAGGATCCTACCTGGCACTTGCCTAAAAGTGATGCAGGGAAAACAGAGAAACTTGCATCAGTTAGGTCGGGCATTTGGTCCTTGTCCCACGCCCTTCCGATAACGAATTTGGTCTGCTGTGGGGACGCAGCATTCCAAACTCCATGCCTCAACCGATAAATGTAAAAACAATCAAGTTTGTTGTTCACAAATAAAATATTTTAAGGTAAATATAAGTGAATAATTGTTTTTATTCTTTTATATGTATAGCCATAGAAGGTACGGATGAATATGACCAACTATTGGCCGAAAGCTTCAATGTAAAATAAATTATTTATAACACCAGTATCTGTTATAAGGTTATTTCCTTCCTTCCTCCTTGGTACTACAGCCCTTGAAGGCTCTCAGCCTCTCGCATAATGTTTGGCCATCATTCTCTGTTCTCCACATTTGTCCTCCATTTCCTTATTCTCATCTTCCTGATATCCTCCTCGAAGTCATCCAAGTATCGCATCCTTGGCCTTCGTTTTAGTCGTCTTCCTCCTGGTCTCCTTGTACAAACTTTCTTGGTTGTTGTAACTAGATACATTCTTTCAACATGTCCCAGCCACCTCAATCAATTGACGTCAGCCATTATATTTGGATTGTTGTACAGTATTTTCAATTCTTCATTGTTTCTCATCCTCCATTGTCCATAATCACTATTCACAGTAATTTTCTTTCCCACCGTCCTCTTTTGTCTTCGTAAGGGTCCATGAACCATACATACGTCACCACAAACTTTACCACTAAACGGTACACGTTGCTATTCAGGTTCCAGCTAAGATTGCATGATCTGAACGCACCTTTCAATGTCTTTGGTCTTGCTTTTATTTCTTCCTTTATATTGTTCTCAGTCGTGAATATGTTTCCTAAGTATTTAAAGCTGTTACTTATTCCACAATGATATCCATTTAACTGTATAACATTACCTTCCCCAATTTTCTTGGTCCGCGCTGAGAACATATACCTGGTTTTTCATTGGATTATTATAAGTCCCATTTCCTCAGCTGCGTTTTAAAATCTCATGTGATTCGATTACAAATCCTGCTTTCTTCGGGATATCAACTTAATGTCATCATCCAGTGTCTGGCTCAAACGGTTACGTAGTGTGCGTCCTGGAATACTCACTTCTACTTTCCTCATGACCTTCTTTAGTTCTGCGTTGACGGGGATTGTGGACATTGCATCTCCCTGCCTCATCCCTTGATGAACTCCAAAACCCCTTGTACGTTCACTTTCAAACTTCACCTTGCATTTTACTACAGAATTTATCCTACAACGGAAACATCAACCTAATGATCACAATATTTTAATTGGATGTAAACAAAATATTTTAAGCTCAGATTCGCAGAATCACAAAGGCCTATATTTCACCGATTATACTCGAAATGTACAAATAACGAAGGATTGCAATTTTGAGAACCGAGGAGTAAATAGAAATGGTCTGTTTTTTGATTACATACTAGCAGTAGGCCTATCTGAAAGTTACAGTTTCTCTGCTAGAAAACTGAAATTTAATTTGGAGAGAAGTCACTTGAAACCTTTATCACCTTTTTTACAGCTCCGGTCATTTACTGATCAGATACTATGTGAATCCCAATACTTACTGAGTAGAGATGTTGGATAGAAATTCCGAAAAAAAATCGCTTTAAAATGTGACTATGTTCGCTGGGAGAAATAATCTATTAAAGAAGGAGTGAAGGCAATATATTTTATCTCCAGTAAGAATCAAAGGATATAATAAAAATGGATCGTTTCAAGATAACTGTCATTGATAGGCTACACGGTTTTTGCTTATTAGATGACTGATTTCAAATGAGGAACGCTGGAGTTAATTTGGATGAGTGAGTAGAAAATCACAGTTCCTCCTCAGTGTGACTTCGTTATCGATGTCTAGGATTTGCTGGTGAGAAGGGGACGTTCCCAAATTGGAAATAAATCACCATTATAAATGAGCCTAAATTGATTTATTCGGACAATATCCAAATATCTCGCACTGAATGAAAACTGAATTTTACAATTCGAATAAATATATTTAGTCCGTTTAATTCATCTTACGTTCATAATAATATATTTAAATAATTAAATTAAGTATTATTTTTTGCAGCATTTTTTCTCGTTTTGTCTATTTTGGGTTTCTACATTATTTCACGCGTCTGAATTTTCAGCAACTCTGTGGCATAAAGCAGCGTCTATCTTAACACCAGTCAAAGTGACACAAAAAGTGCATTACGCTAGTCCACAGCCCCTTATTACCTTTTGTCCGTGTCTTACGTAAGACTGACAATCAAGTTGTAGAGTTCTTCGCTTTGGATACAGAATTAACCTTGAGTTCAAAACCACTATAATCAAGTAGAAGAGAATAAATAAAATTTAATGTTAAAAATAAACAAAAAATTAACGTCTGTTGAAAATAAACCTTGTTACAGACAAACTTCAAAAAGGATCTTAAACTAAGTAAATGTGAATTTAAAAATGCCCGGACGCTTCGAATTGGCGTCTTTATCTAACGGTGAATAACTCAATACTGTAAATTGAACAAGAAACTAAAATCAAAGATAAAAACTAAGGACCAAACAGCTTAAAGCAAAACATCATTTAACTTGTTCAGACATTCTGCGTCTGTTTGTCTGTATAAAGGTCGTTCTGAGCATTATTATAATAGTATTTAATGTTATATATGATGTGTGTAGTATAAGAAATGCTTAGACTATTTCTAATGTTTTACCCTCCTAATTCTCGATATTCGGTCATTTATACTATATCTTATTCATAATCAACTGTAGACATTTTTAAGTTAACTCTTCCATGTATAATGAAAACTATTGTAAGTCTTAAATGAAAACTATTCACTGTCCCTATTAACTTTTTTTAACCTTTTCTCCAGCAGGCTATTCAAATCTAAGTTAGGAAATAGTATTAATTGTCTTGTTTTATGAATAGTGCAGAAAAGGTAAAATTAATTTAAAAAACGAAGTTATAACTGGACTTAAAAGAATAGAATTATAGCGCCAACCATCGTAGTGCGAGTTAGTATGAGAAACTTCATCTGGATTGTGTCAACATTTCTAACAAGTCTTAAAAAAAATCGGTTTTCTTGCTTTCATTTGTTTTTTCGACAAACATTCAGGTAAAACATTAAATAATTATTATCGAATTATCACGACTCTAAAATTTAGAAAAAAAATCGTATATCTTCATTATAGCGAACGGAATCCAGAGAAAAATATCATTATTGTAGCATTGAACGTGTATCCTAAAGTGATCGTTACATATAATTTAAATGAGTAAACATTACGAAGACAACAGAATATTCTGTTAAAATTATTTTCGTTCATCGGGCAATACTTGTAACCCATTGTTCCATTTTGTAACGCGTGTATTTTGGTTTAGTTTTGCTTTGTCTTGGAAGTGTTGTTTGCTGTGGTTTGGAGAATTCGAAATCGTGCACGTGCATGTCTCGATTGTTGGCCTTAACATGACAGAATACTTGGCCATTGTTGACTACGGAACTGCAGCTGCGTGCTATAACTCTTGTAACAATGGAAGAATCAGTGAAACTGACATTTCGACGAAGTTTTCTAATAATGAAAAAAAGTAAAAGAATGGGAGGCTATATTGGAGGGAACGGAGATAAGCTTTTGAAACTGGGCAGTTGTTCTGCGCTCACCGCAGCTGGTGGATGTGATTATGAGAGGCTCAGTATTGCGTTACGTGTATACGTTTTAAGTGTCACCGATCTAAAAATATATTGAGTTCTGCTGTAAACTTTTCCAAGTTGTTGTCTCTGATATAGTCCGAGGCAGAATCGTCGTGAGAAAGGGGCCACAATTTGTTAGTGAAGAGTTCATCGATTTAGTACGACGGCTTGCCAGCAATCAATCCCGGAGGCCGACGCCTTAGCCAGTGGTCAACCCCTGAGTCGACGCCTTGCATTGGTCCTGACTAAAGTCATCACTGCAGGTAACCCGTTCTGCCGGCTGTGAGATACGGAGACGTCGGTACGAGAGCTACAGAAGGCAACACAACACAGAATAGCAGTACGTATTTGGTACGGGCAGCAGATATCTTCTATGTAAAAACCACAGGTGCCTGAGATAAGAGTTTTTCATGCTTAACTGTAATAAACTTATATAAAATTTCTTCAATGGTCAATTTTTTTTTTGATTTCACGTAAAAGCCAAGCCCAAAAAAATTATTTACAATTTTCTAGTTTTCCAGCTTTCCTGTTGTCACTTATTGGATGTGTCTGTAAATTGATAAAGCTGTAAACTGTTGAATATCATATATAAATTTGACTGGTTATTATGGGCGACCTCTAACTGCGCACATATCACGAGAGAGAAAGATGTCTCTGGAGTTTTGTTCCCATGTTGTTAAAATTAAGTTTTGAGCAGGATGAGAATAGTATAGTAAAGTGGGCAGGTATATAAACCCGGGAAATGTAAACACGGTTCATACTAATTAATTCAATAAAAGTTTGCTTTACATTAAAGTTGTGATTTTAAATTAATTTTTTGTAGTTTCACCGAATTCAGTGAAACATAAGAAATATAAATTTTCAGCCGCCATATTGAATATTAAGATTTAATTTTCCCAAATTGAGATTGTCACCAGAGATATTTACTGTTTCAGAGGAAAATTGTTTTGTTATCTGTATGTTACGTATTCTGGCTGTTATTGCTTATTAACATTTTATAAACGGTTCTTCGAATGCATAGTAAAAATTGTATGCTTTAAAATTATAGTTACGTTGAAAATATGCCTTTGTTATATGAGACGTACGTAAATATATCCAGAATTAAAATATTGAGATTATCGAGAACCGAGAAATACTTCCGCATGGAGAGTTTACAAGAACTGTTACGTCACGACGAATGAAACGCTGGACGTGAAAATCTTTCAAAGACGGTGTATTTTTTTAAAATCCGAGGAAAAGAACGATACTGAAGTCGGTCACGTTACATTGGTAAAAAAAAGGAACTTCTTCGTATCTTCATACATTTATTTCTCCGATCGGTGGCTGCCGTCCTTTGTATCGCATTGCCGGACAATTGATATCGTGAATAAATCGTTTATGTTGTCTCGCTATCCGCAGTAAGAAATGTTTCCGGTCGTTGTGCCCCATATATGCAGCCAAGCAGAAAATTTTAGATGTATGATCGGACCGAACTGCATCGGCACTCGCTGATTTAGGGTGCAACGCTGAAATGGAGCATTAACAGAAAATATAGTTATGTATTGTGCTCAGGATATATTGAGTTTAATTGTAACTGAAGATTCATCCGCACTAAATTTCAACGGACTCTGTTAATAAACTGTGAACGTTTTGAGGAATTCTATGTAATGTACAAGCGACGATAATTTGTATTTTGTGGTAATCCAAATCACAGTTTTCCAAGCTATTTTACAAATTCCTATCCGAAAACTGACTTCAAAGCAAGCAAACATACCATTTTAGTAACACGTTTATAGAAATTACTAATGTAATTTAAGTAAGCAGAGTACTTAAAATAAACATTATATATAAAAGAGCGAGAACTTTGTCGGTGTGATTCGGAATAAAACGTTCTTGGGTTTCTTACTGAGTAAATATTTATTAATATTCCGCGTTTATATGGCGTGCTCTTTCATCGTCCTCAGGTGAATTGCGGTTATATCGTTTGAAAACCCGTGAATGTTTTAAATACTATATATAAATTTTATATAATTATATACAAAAAATCTGTAACGTCTAATTTCGTATCACCAGAATTTTAAAATAGTTTATCCAAAATTAAAATTTTCATTACAATTGAGTTTTGAGACTGTATAGTGACCGACGCACACACTAAAAAACGAGTTTGCATAGATCTTGCCAGAGAGAAAAGTAGGAGCCAGCCAGCGATACGCAGCGAATTAAGGGTCAACATCACAGGACTGTATCTACATCAAGTGTCACCGCACGCATAATTAAGCGCATTTGAAGGTTTACGTAAGTTATAAATTACATAAGGTCGCTTAAATAACCTCGAAGATTTTATCGTTTATAAATGTAGTTTCTAAAATTCAGTACTTAAAAATACCAATTTATTAATTTGATCTCGAATTACCTTATTTATATATAACACTGTTTTTATTTAGTATCCAATTATAATGAAGATAGAAATTGAGCCTCGTTGATTTATATTTGAATTAACCAAATGGTATTATAATTTCATTTAATTTCAAATTATTTTTAAATACATTAAAAATCTATAACCCTATGTTATTACCTCATTTATATGTATTTTTTCTATAGTTTGGAAACAGAGTGATATCCAAATATAATATACCATAATATTCACACACACACAGAGGGACATTTTTTCGCAAAGAAGCATGTGAGGAGCCATATTGGATTCCGAATTCGCACGAGGAATTGTGAGACTTCGTACGATAAATATTAACTAATTTAATAATATTTGTCAGTGGCTCGGTTACTATGATAGGACGTACGGGTTCCACGAAAAGCATAATACTCTAATTCATAATTCACAGGGTCATTGAGTGCACAATGTTAGGGAGTCGATTGACGAAAGCAGTTCGATTCGGAGAAGATAGGGTAATATTCGCAAAAAAGAAATAAAAGTACGATAAAATTTTAAGTATAGCTGAATGCACCATGAAATATTATTTGTAATCACAGGTGAACGATAACCCTTTTAAATTGATTTTTTTCATTTTCATATTATTATTGCAAAACTAGACCTCGGCTATTAATCTTCTACCTGTCTTACCGCAAGTATTCCATCCAATCTCTTTTCTCTTCATTTCTTGGCAATCTGGCAAACGTTGTTCTGTAATTTAATTGGTTCATCTATCAACCAATCGTGTTGCGCTACTAATTCTTTCGTTGTACGTTCTCTACATTTCGTAGTTGCTGATAGGTATTATTTTCCAATCAACTTTTTCGTACATATTTGACTTGAAAATCATTCTTTAGTCACATAGGTAATGATTACAAGAACAGACCATATTTCTTTTAGTGTGACTGCAAATTCTCATTAATTTCGTAAATGCGAACACTTCCAGTGGCAATGAAGTGAAAGCTGCTTCATTGCAGCCCACGTTTTATGGCAAAACTGGAGGTTCGTTGCGTCTGTTACTGACTTTAATGGATGGTTAATGTTTTAATTATAGAAGGACTCATTTACAGTAGTTATGAGACTTAAGAGTTGTTTGCAGTTATAATCTGTCCCTTTTGTCCTATTCGTGGTGCGTACTACTCAATTAATTAATCGGTTCGAAATTATTTAAGTTAAACTACCGTTCCCCACAAAAAGTTCTACGATTATTAAAATATTAGTACTGGTGATACTAAATATTTGTACTCCATTATTATTCTCAATGGTGGTCAGACTAGAGCGTTGATTCTGTGAGGCAAAAATAAAAAAAAATTCTCTGCGAAAGTAAACTATAGCAGTCTTCTTCCATAAAGCGGATAATGGAACACTACTACATGCAAATCTATTTCTTTCAATAGAAAAGCTGAGTCAGGTGACTTTCTAGAACTAGGACGAATCGATTAAGTCCACATCTGTATGGCTGTAACGACCATCTTCTGATACTCTCAGTGCGATCACTGTTAGGAACAGCTTTATTTAATAGTGAATAAGCTAACAAAAATTAGTAACAAATTTGCTGAGTTTATGACTCAAAAAGCCTATTCTAAAAACAATTATTTTTGGTTATAAACATCCATTTGTTATCTTTTGCAAATAAATAATTAATAAGTTCAGATAGTAAATCGATTAAAAAAGCCATCAATGACTATTCAAAAAACTGTTCTTATTAGAAAAATAAACCGCGTCGATGAGGATAGAAATTATTTGATGTCAATAAACAACGACCAAAATTATCTGAGCTTTTTTAAAATAATGTTTGTGAATTATAAATCGGCAACATTTGATTGTATTTATGGTTGGATTCAATATTAAATATAATTACAAACAGTTTTATATAGAAAATTAATAAATTCCGACTTCGCTACTTCTCAAGTAAAATTTTATTACTTTTTCATAGTTCAAATTCTGTAAGCTAGTCGCTTCATAACCTCCAAATTCTTTGAGTTACAGTTAGGCCATGGATATTTCGATGGATAAAACTAACTATATCCATCTCGCACTAGAATTTAAATCGAAACAATTGTGATGTATTTATCAAAATTAATAGAATATTGGTCTTCGTCAACATTTGTGCACTTCTTGCCTTTAAAGTGAAGGCATAGGTATAATATTAAAATCCGTTAATAATATATGTTAAAAATACGAGGCATGTTCGCAAAGTATGTGTACTCGAAGCGTATTTGAAAAACAATATGAGGGCATTGTTGATACACTTGTTGACTACTTTTCCACATAATCACCATCCCGCTCAATGCATGTGGTGATCCGCGACACAAGCTTCTTTATGCCCTCCTCGAAGAACTCTCCCACCAACTCCTTCCCCCAGTTCAGAATTTCTTTCTGCACCTGCTCGTCAGTTGAAAAATTAATTCCACCCAGTTGTGACTTCAGGGAGGATAGAAGATGACAATCTGAAGACGCCAAGTCAGGGGAATTCGGGGGGGGGGGGGTTAGAAACATGCCAACAAAATGAGCCCAAGAACGCCTTGTAGGCTAATGCTGTGTGTGGACGGATGTTGTCGTGCAACAAGCACACTCCTGTCGTCAGCATTCCCCCAACTTTTGTTTTGAATGCTCGTTTTGAGTTTTTTTTAGGGTATCATAACATCATTAAGCTTTGATGGTTTTCCCCAAGAGGCAGAAATTCCACCAAAATGATGCTGATAAACATTTGTTCTGCCTCCACTAATCTCCCTCACCACTTAAACACACTCCTTCCATTCATAACATCTTCGCCGTAAACCGTTTTCATTCGGTAGGTTTTATTCCTTTCGATAGTCGGAAGAGGATCATAACACGTGGAGATTTTTTACCGACATCTTTCACGCAACTGGACACTACAACGCGAGTTTACGTACTACCGTGTTCCTGCGAAACTCGCTCTGTTAGGAGCTCCTACTCTACCACTCATTGTTGCCAACCCTCAAAAACAACAACCCGTTATGGTCACAGTACTCTTTCTTTCTGAACATGTCTAGTATTAGTATTCTACTAAAAAAGATCCAGTGTGCCTACTGCATTCAATGTATTGTAATGTATTGAAAAATATTATTCGGGAGCCATTATTTTGAAATGCACAATTGTATTATTTTGTGGTTTTAAAAAGTCTATATTCATTTTTGATAAAGTCCGTAAAACTTACAAATTCAATATGTATTTAGATTTTTTTAAACTAAAGCATGTTCTACACTTATTTTGGAGTTCATTCCGGAAACTATTTCCTAGTGGAAGGAAGCTTCATTGTGAGATTATATTCAGTTACTAATTAAAATGTTTGGTTTAATATGTGGTGGCGCCCTGATTTCGTTTGAAAAAAAAAAGGCATCAGTAGGTCTCATTTAGAAAGCGGTCATTACTGTTTTCAGCTCCATTTCCGTGACAAAAACTGCTATCTCTGAGTGTGTGTGATTAATTGCGATTCACAAAGAGTTGTAGCTGTGCAGCTGATGACCTAGATGCGAGGGAGGATCGGAGCCACGCTTGGGCAGACGCATATCAACAAGTCGCTCGCTCGTTCGCTTCCACACAACAGGCATCTCATCAAACCGGCGAAACGACAAAACTAGACTCTGTCTGACACAAGGGTGACTGAAAGAGGGAGAAAAGATCTGTTGCCATGGAAAGAGTATTTATATAAAGCTCGGAGTCACTAATTTGGGTGAATCCTGTTTTTTTCTAGACTAAAATTTTAGTGTTCTACTACCTAGAAGCCACGAAAACATATTTAATTATGAAGTCGTGTTGGTATTAAATATACTTACATTAAATTTATTAAGTTCATTGGTCATGAATGTTCTTTGTGAACATAACCTTCACAGAAAAAAGTTTGGAACCTAGATCCAGGAGTAAATATAGTTAATTTTCGTAGAGACGTTGATTTAAGAACTCCAAAATGCGAGTACTTGGTTAAATAATAAAATAATTTTCTGATTCTAACGAAAATTTTGAATTTATGCGATTCTACATTCCCAGAAGTCTCTAACGAGGTAAGAGATGTTCAGCTGGAATTTTATTATAATTTTTTATTTGAGAACAGAAAAGCAATATGTTAGATAAAGGGCCCGTAGAATAATCAACATTTTTGTTTTTCTAATAAATAAAATTCAATGTTTTTTTGTGTATTTGTTTGCATGTTCCGCATACAAATCTACATTCGTAGAGCAAATTTGAGCAAATTTTGTAACGAGCCGGAAACAAACACAGTGAGGGTAAGACACGACTACCATTACCAGGAGCAGTGGTTGCCGGGGGTTGAAATATTCCATCATGCTAAAACGGCCGATTTATTTTTCTGTTTCAAAGAGATTGATAGTGTTTCTACCGATGTGACCTGTGTATAATTTCAACCCTTAGGGGAGATTGTGGACGGGCGTTACAAGAAAATAACGCGAATACAACTGAGATTGGAGTCTAATCCGGGGTTATGGATATCGCTGAGTTTCAATATTACATTCAATTTGCGGTTTAAGTTCTACTTCAACCGCTAAGAGTGGTGGTGGGAGGGGAAAACAAAGTTACGTGGAGCAATTCCGACGATATTTTGTGGTGTATTTTTATATCGCTAAAGGTATCGGGAGTAATTTTACGCTTTCAGACTAGCGAGAGTATTGGGAGAATTTCCGAGTATTTTTGCTCTATATGGTACGGGAGTATTTCTGACGCTTTTAATGTTCATCGAGAAATTTTGACTCGCTAAGGCACGGGGGATATAATTAATAAGGTCTGTATTTTGGAATGTATTAGGGTGTAGTGTATATTTTTTAAGTTTCTTAAGGAACCAAGAAAATTTTTGACTTCAACGCACTGGGAATATTTTTGACTGCATTCTGTCTGCATAGGTAGATTAAATAACTCATTGATTAATAGATTAATGTAGAATAAAATACTTTTTCGGGATTATATAAATTAATACCCGGACAACGTCAGACAACCCGCTAGTTCTTTGGTAGAAAAATCTTGGAGGGTGCCTAGAGGCTTGTTTCTTTGAATAAAATAATTGAGTCTTCTTCCTTGAACGACATCGTAGAAGACTGTTGCGTTTGTTTTCACGGGTTAAAATAAGTGATTATTTTTTGGTTAATATTGCGGAGCTATATATAATGCACTCCGAAGATGAGAAGTTAATCCATTTATAAGTTTTTTTTATCGCTGTGAAAAGTCTGGAAAGCATAAAATACAGGCTCACGAGTTTCATCAAAGTATGTTACATAATAATTTGAAAATACATCGGATACACAAAGTTTTAAAATTATGCCATGCCATAGTTTATTTAAACTTCCTATGAAATGTTAAAAATTGAAACAGTCAATTCTTAAAAATTTGTAATAAGCTTGTGAAATGATTAATAATAGGTCTTAATTAATATTACAAGATTATTATCATTTATAAAAATCCCTTCTCGCTTCTGTTGCGAAGGTAAACCTTTGTTATCTATGTGCCCTAAAAATTTCAATAATAGGCTATATTACTTTTCCGGGTTTTCGTAAACGAATATTGCACACAAACAAGTCGTTAAAATAATTCCAACTACGTGTTAACAAAGAGTGAACCTTGAGACAGTCTCCAAATATTCAAAACGATCAGAAAGTTAAATGTTTTCCAAAAACGTATAATTATTTATTATCAGGAGTTTTTCTTTATATATTCTTTGACATATATTCGTCACAGAAAGTATTATTCAAACTTTATATTTACTAAACGTCCCGTAAATACGTAAAATCAGAATAATAAATATTTTAAATGACAAAATTATAATTCAGATTAAATACTAAAAAATGATCTAACAAAGTAGACTTTCCCGGTGCTATGATTGAATAAATTATTCTCGGTTTATCAACCGGGTCCATTAAAACACCATTTATTATATAATTGTAAGATCCATACACCGTGCGAGGTCTCAATCGAGGACGGCGGAGATGAATTACGCTGTAACGTTCTGTTTTAATAAATAATTGACCAGGTCGATGAGCCGAAGAAATTAAATATTCATCATTGTGCTAGAGAATGTTATGATTAATTAATATAGACACGTTTTTCTGACGTGCTAGCAGTTTTCTTTTATTAAATATGAGGGTACTCACTAAACTGAAGTCAATGTTCTGATAGTATTATTTCACGTTCAGACATAAGTTCTTCAGAGTTTTGTAGAAACGCCCAAAGTTAGGAAGGAAATAGTTGGATCAATTGTTGACATCTATTTGCCATTAGCGACGTTAATTTTAAATGAACGGAAAACAGTATTGACTTGTTCGTACTCTTGAGCCTGACGGGTCAATTACGGGGAAACCTCTATACCAGAATTAGAATCTGCATTTTTAAGCATTTTATATAGTTACTAGCTGAGAGATTAGTCTGTGGTAGACCTACCACACACACTAGTGCATGTGAAGTAGCAATTTGGATAAGGAGGAAATAGAAGAAGATCTAAGTACTTAACAACGTATGCCTTCAATGTCTTGTACTCTTGAGATATATATATATATATATATATATATATATATATATATATATGACTATTGAGACAACTTATAAATAAACAACAGCCAATTTGAAGTCAGAAAAAATATATTTATTTATGGAAAATTAAACTACGTTTCGTCACTAACTTTGCGATCTCTTCAGGTAGAAATTTAACAAAATTTTGACAGTCAGGTCATTCATTATTTCGGTCACGGCAGTCAAGGGAGATATCAAGATGGATGTTGTTTATTTATGTCTTCTACTCTTCTTCTGCAAGAAAATATGGGTCAAAAACTGGAAAATTATTAATTTAGGACGAAAGAATTACGAGCGAAAGGACTACAAAATTTGTGTATGTCGTTGAAAACTAATTATTTTTCTGTGTTGAATGAGAGAAAAGATCTGGGGTTCAACATGTTTTATTAAAAAGATAAATGTAATTTTCTGTCGCTTATGCTCTACTCATGCTCTAACTGCCTGTGACGCGTTATGTTGTGACGTATCTGCGGGCTCGGATTACTCAACTACATCCATCCTTTGCCCACGTTAGTCAAAATAAATAGGTTGGGTTTGGCAACCTTCCCTCCAGCCTTCCGCATCCCCTCTTTCAAATCTCTTGCTAGCTATTAAAGGGCATTTGCCACCATGTGGATTACCGTCATGTAGCCTGTTAATCTAAATATAATTTGCTGTTCGCACAAGCTTCCTTCACCCAACGTTATTACACTTTATGGCTTGTGCGAACAGCTCCTCGTTCTCACAGGACACACCTTCCCTGAGGGGTTGAGGCTCTCTGATTTTTTTATCTAAGGTTCCCAAAGTCTGAGACACCTCGGTTAGGTTTGAGAGGTGTATGTTCTGGGGTCGCAGACTTCAGGCATACGGTAAGGGTTGTCCGCCATTTCTATTGGAATAGTCGACCAGTTGCCTCCGAAACTCGTCGAGGCGCGGAGAACGAAATTCTGCGTTCCCACAGTCTAAGCGAAACCTTAAACTAACTAACTCTTGGCAAATTTGCTTCTGCATCCCCCCTTTCTATCCCTTCCAATTCTATTAAAGTGGAAGAGCCAAAATGTGGGTGACGCTGCACCACCGCCCAGAAATAAAAGTTAGTGAAACCAAAACTCATAATTTACTGCTATACATGAGTCTAATATAAACATTGATATGAATGATATTGAGACAACATATTTGTCCCTTTATGCACTATAAATTTTACTACCACACTTTATTACCACTCCACCAAATAGAATGACGTATTACACAACTTTAATATATTAATGAGTAACTCTGGTGTTTCACTTTGCAGAAATACGGCGACAAATTTCAAATCATAAAAACATTAAGTCCAGAAAGTAAAAAAAAGAAATATATTTGAAACACCAAAGCCTAATGTAGAGTTAATGTTCGCCATAAATAAAATTATTTTGAATGTTTTTACTTTTATTTTCAGTTAATAAATCAGTTAATGACCTTTTTACAGACACTTTATTTTTTAAAATGAAAAAAAGAAAAATTTACGTCTGACTGAAAATAATGAATAAGAAAGATAGCCAATGCAGACAAAAAAGGTAATATAAATACCACACAACGTTTCTGGGATCCTTGTCCCTTTTATTCGGGTGCTAAGAAGAGCCTAGAGAAACACAACTCCACTGGCCAGTTGACAACACTCAATGATCAAGGATCCCAGAAACGTTGTGTGGTATTTATATTACCTTTTTTGTCTGTATTGGCTATCTTTCTTATTCACTTTTTATTTATTTATAGCGTTCCTACGTTTCGATACGTGTTCGTATCTTCTTCAGGTATTATCCAAATTATTACAACAAACTAGTACTTCAAACAATTATGTTGATTTTCAAAAACTTTGTGAATTTATCAACATTGTAATTGTTTGTAGTACTAGTTTTTTGTAATAATTTGGATAATACCTGATAAGATACGAACACGTATAGAAACGTCGTAATGCTATAAATAAAATATAAAGTGTCTTTAAAAGGTCATTATTGGTTGATTAAAAAATTAATTTGGTTAGTTTTTTAAAATATATGGAGTGTGGGCCACAAACAAAATTTAACCTGATTACGTATTTTATTATAATTTGGAGTGTTAGCTACGAACAAAATTTAAGTAGGTATGGTTTTTTTACGCCCCAAACAAAGAAAAGGTATTCGACTGTCTTGAATATATACGTGGCTCCACATGCTGGCGGAATTCCGTAGTGCCAGTAAGAGGAAATATTTACCTTCCAGGAATATGTGGAGATAAGTGAATGACTCATATATGATCAAATAATCTGTCAAATATTTCCAGTTCCAGTAAGAAATTTCGCGAAACATGGAAACAAAGAATTATAACTATCTGACTTCTACTTAAATTATATAATAAAACGTATAAAGCAAGTGATATTTGAGATAAGCTAGAATGTATGTTTTTTCACAGACATTATAAAAACACGGAAATCAAATTGAAGATTCAGGTGTACATAACATACATTTGTTGCCTTTTAGTCACAAAAACTTTTAATATCCAAATTATAAACACAACAATTCGTCCCCTTTTGGACCTCGTCAGGTGTATGGATGTTACAATTATGTAATAAATCAGAAAAAAAATGTAACATCCAAATTATAAACACAACTTTTCGTCCTCGATTGAGACCTCGCACGGTGTATGGATCTTACAATTATATAATAAATTTAAGTTGATATCTAGAATGACTCCAGGTCGACACGAACGTTATAAATTTTTGTCAACTTAAATTTTGTAATATCCACACACCTGACGAGGTCCCAATGGGGACGAAACGTTGTGTTTATAATTTTAATATTAAAAATTTTCCTGCCTAAAAGACTGCTTATTTTATTTTAATTTAATTTAAATAGAAGTCAGATAATTATAATTATTTGTTTCACGTTTCGCGAAATATGTAAGTCTTGGAAATATTTGACAGATTATTTGATGATGTATCAGTCATTCACGTATGAATTGATTTAATGAAGCCTATCTCGAGCTCATCTCCCTAGATATTCCTGGAAGTTAAATATTTGCTCTTACTGGTACTACGGAGTTCAGTCAGCATGTGGAACCACGTACAATATCTTTGTCGTTACGAGTATTGGCTTTTCGATTTAGCTGCCATTATTACGTCACATTCCGCCCGATCGAGCGTGAACTACGCACAGTGGTCCAGAATCTTGAAAAATATCCATTGTTTTGAGGGAGGGGACACGCGGAAATGGGTCATATAACTGTATCCCTTGTAACAGGTAGTAAACCTGATTTTGCATGGCCTGTGAACCGGCACATGCGCAAACATTCACCAACAATGACGGCTCGGTAACAATGCTATTGTGGGAACTGTGCGTGCTCCGAGCTACGGTACTCCACAAGAGCGCCAGAGTACATCAAAAGCTCAATTAACAGCGGACGCTCTTATCAATATCCTGGGCACACGGGTCGCATGCGGTTTACAAAGTTCGTGGGCCGAATATGGCAATTAGAACGTCTCCAGGTCGAAACAAAAGGATAAAAGTGTGAGCGCGGGACAATACGTGAAGTGGTTCGGAAATGCGGCACTAAAGTCATTTAATGGGGATTTTAGTCCTCTTTGTTCGTTGCTGTGACTCGCATTCGCATTTGGCTGAAGGGCCTCAATCAGCGGCAAATATTAGAGGGAGACAGGACCTGCAAATTTTAGGTATGGAGCTGTATTGACAAAGACTCATCGGCTTTCATGATGTTGAACGTTCGGTTTTAAAAATTGACGTTGAACCATACGAAATTACAGCCAGTGAAAGAAATGTTAAAGCAGTGTCATTCAGACTAATACTGCGGTGTGTCATTCTTACAACTCCTACGATTTGGAATCACCTGATGAAAGCAACAAGGATTGCAGAAACGTTGCGTGGTATTTATTTTATAACTTAGTTTAGTCTGTTATGTCACTACTTCTTTATCCAAGTAGTCGTTTTTATATTTGCAAATACTACCATTTGGGTTGAAATATAGAAAACAATATTAAAATAACCAACATTGAAAACATAATGCTAAAAACGACCTTTATACAGACAAACTTAAACTACGCATGATTGAAAATAATTGAGACAAAAAAGTGATAATATAAATACCACACGACTTTTCTGGGATCCTTGTCCCTTTCCGCAGGTGCGAAGAAGAGCCTAGAGCGACACAACTGCACCATTAAAATTAAATGAAAATAACTTTTGATTTTTATCAACTAACTACCGCAGTTGTGTCGCTCTAGGCTCTTCTTCGCATCCGATGAAAGGGACAAGGATCTCAGAAACTGTGTGGTATTTATATTATCACTTTATTGGCTACCTTACTTATTAATAAACTACGTAAATTTGAATTTACTCGGATTAGAGTCTTTTTCTAACGGCGAATAACTTCTGACTGAAAATTAAACCAGGAATTTTTAAAATTTTAGTTAACATTGAAATCATTTCCAGTGAACAAGTTTTGTCATTCTGAAGGACGTGTTTGTTATAGGGTTTAAACACAAATAATTGTGATGACACGAATCTATACTCTCTTTACGTACGTAGGATGGAGATTTCAGATAATCAATGAAAATGTCCTGAATATTTGGCTTCTATCTAGTATTCAGTACCGTTGTCTGATGAGCAAAGTTGCAGAGAATCATAACACATTTTTTCTTGATGTCTTGCAAATAACAGTACTTTAGCATTGAATGTGCTTGAGTTACGAAGAATTTTATAATATTGGGGCTGTATCCCATTAATTTTCCGGTACAATTAACAGGTGAAAATTTATTTCCTGGTGTATGATGGATGCAGACTACAATCTACTTTTGTCTAAATACTACGCCATAGATCGTAATTGGTGAGTTAGAATAACCCGCAATTACAAAACATTTACTTCACTCATATAGTTTTTATAAAAACAGATATTTGTGTTTATTATTTGGACAATTTGAATTTGTGAGGATTCTGACAACTTTACCTTGGTCTTTAAATAATTTCAACTCAAAAACGTACTGAAATTGAGTAAGGGGTAGGTTTTGGAATCGGTTAGGGTGCTACTGTTAATATCACCCAGCGTTATGCCATTAAATATTACAGTTCAATATCTAGACAGAATGAGGATGTCACAAAACACGAGCACACAACAAGTCAGTGAAGTCCTTATGTTACAAACGACACAATAACACAGTATTTCTGACCTGATGAAAACGATTATTCCACAAAATCACTTAATCCAGTTTTAAAAATCTTTACACAGCAAATACGATTGTGATACAGCGGCTTGTAATTTATTACCCGTCATTAATTATTACGATACGCAAGATGTGACAGGCGCGCTTAAAGAAGCGATCCGTTAAGTGCCTGCCGTGACATGTAAACAAACGTTTATCTGCAGATAAATTGCAGTAAATATTTATAGACATCGTGTAACCATAATATTCCTTAAATTGGACCACGGTGAACGTTCGAAGATTCATGTATAAGACGAAATCCTTGAAATTCTGAATTCTACGCGAAATGTAAACAAGGAAAAGACTGAAGACAATCGTTGAAAGTTGTAACACACAAACAAACAAAGCGTGACTAATGAGTGACTAATACAATTTGCTCAGTATATGAAGCAAAGTACTCTCTCAGGCGGTCACTGTAAATTATAAAAAAAGACGTGGTGCTTGAATTATTGAAAGTCGTTTGAGGGAAAAAATATTATTATGAACGCATAGAATTATTATTTATTTCAACGAGCACGTTGTTCACAGTGTTCGGATCCATGAAGAGCATGTATTAAAATCTTCGTGAGAAGAAATAAAAAGCCGAAATCGTCTTCTTGAACCTGATGTACGGACTAAAAGGTTGGAGTTTCACACATTTTATGAGGAATAATATATTCGAGAAGACAATGAAAGACTCGCGGCGCTTCCGCAACCGCGAGTAGTGAGACGAGTGCTTGGCGCGTGTTCACGCGAGTACCTGCTTGCGCTCCGCCATCGCCATCGCCGGGTCCCCCTGGTGCGCGACTAGCCGCGACTTGGTCGAGGGCAGAGTAGTAGTCGTGCGGCTCCGTGACGTCACCGCACTGTGTCTGTGATGCGACGCAGCCTTGCCCATTCATACGCACCACACGCCCCCAGCCAGCGAGGGGGACTTGCAAGGTCCACGTCGCTCCTCACCCGCTATTCTTCTGCGTCGCTCGAAATAACATTTCGCCCAAGGATTGTACACGTTGCCAGCCAACATTGTATGGAATCCCTACGCTAATATTTCACTCATTTCCTGTCCAAAGGACCAGTCGGCCCAGTACAGGATCTTCCACTGTCGCTAAAAATCCAGCCGGCAAAGTATAAAACATTACTCAAATCACAAAAAAAAATTGTACCATATGAGAACAACGCTAAGTACTCAGGCATGACTGGGCACGAAGCTTAGGTGGAAAGAGCATGGTTAAGGGGTGGGGGAAGCGGAATTAATAATCAAATATAGACAATTCTATTGGCTATTTGGAAGGAACTCCAAATTTTCGATCTCCAACCAACTACTGCTTTACTGGCAAATATTGAAACCAGCGTGGCTCTACGGTATCCAGCTTTGGATCTGTACCTGTCACACAAACATTAAATGCCTCCAAACTTTTCAGAATCGTAGTGAATGTCCGCTGGTATATCCGGAATACAGACCTCCATAGGGATCTCCGGATTCCAACCATTAAGGAAGAAATAAAATAGGAGCCTGGGACGTAAGAAGATAGGTTTCACCTCCACGTCATCCCGTCATCCCAGCAACCCAACCAACAACTTATGGACAATCAACACCGTGCCAGAAGACTGGAAAGAAGAAAACGAGCTGATCTAGTGTAATGTGCAGTGTGTGAGTAAAGTTTACTTACACAGACAAGAACAATATAGGAGACCACTTTGGATAGACTCTAGTCATAAATAAAATGATTGATATTTGCAGGAAGAAAACGGTTAATCTTTAAAGACTAGTTTTAATGGTACTCACTGAAGATATTATAATAAATGGAAATAAAAACAAAAGAAAGGTGATTAGGAAAAAAAATATTTCTCTTTGAACCACTGTGTGAGTTTCCTGTTCCTGACGTCGAAAAAGGACGGGGATCATGCGACTGCTTTATGTCTGGTAGTTGTTACGGTAGCTACAGAAGATCGGATTGGGACTGCGCAAGGAATCATTGAACAAACCGTTCGAGATCACAATTCACTGAATTTTCAAAGGACTTACTGAGAGGTGAAGATGATACTGACCACGAAGGTCTGGCGCTGCGTCAGAGTCCACAGAGACTCGTGAGGCGTACTTGGAAGATCAGATATCTGATTATGAAGTTTGTACCCCATTCTAGCCTTTCTTGTGGTAAGAAGATAATTACAATTTTGTAGTTATTTTTGTTATAACAAAAAAGTTTTGTTCGTCACTTTTAGTAAAATATGACTTGTTAGCCGAAGTAATGAATTAAATGCCTGGGAAAAGTATGGAAAATGAGCACAAAAACCAGGCGTTCGCCATTATACAAATTCCATAGATATTCTGTAGGACACCAGAATTTTCCTCCGTCACATATTTAACGATCCTTTGAGATTGTCTCGCTTTTGTAAGTGTCGCAGCTTTAATGTGTTCACCAACAGTTACAAATCCTCGTGTACCTCTTCCAGTCAAAACGTTGTCCTCTGAATCAATTTTTCATTTTAGACAAGATGTGAAACAACTCAGAGGGAGACTCGACATGTTTTTTTAAAATAATTATTATAATATTTTTTTTGCCAGGAAATGTCTTAGAATGAGACAAGGACGCGCAAGCGCGTTGTCACGGTGCGACAAACAGGCTATGTTTTTCCACAATTCAGGCCGTACGCCATGTCAACGTCACAATGAACGGCTGAAGTTTTCCGTCACAGAGGATGACATTCAGTGAATATTTCCTCATTTGCCCAAGAAGACAGTCGGCTCGAATTCTTGTCTTCCGCATATTACTTTACCTTTTCTCTACTTCTTCCCCCTTGACAACTTTTATTTTCAACTGACTCCCTTTTTTATTTATTTATATTATTTCATGCATAGCTCCACGAATCAGGTCGCAGATGCAACAGTCATGGCTGCCAGAGCATGCATTTGAACTATAACTCAAAACTCACTTACCAGTTTTTGGCAGATATTAATGAAATAGCGTGGGATCGTATACAAATTATTTATTTTAGTCCAGTATACAGCCGATGAAGTCCTAAATTACGGGCGAAACGTTGAGAAATTATATTTTTATCAATTGGATTTGTTAATTACTAACTTACGGCAATTTTTTAAATTACATTGGCTCTCCACGAATTCGTCCTTCTTGTTTTGGACATTGAAAATTGTGAGACAGTTGATAAAGAATTTATTCCGTCCAGATCAGTGTTCTGCCTTAATCCAGCCGTGAATATTTAGACTCGTTCGGTTTAACGATTTTATCGCGACGAGTTCAGTTGTACGAGTCCGCGTGGCACTGAATTATTGTAACCTTGCTCTTATCTGTGAAACAAGGTTTTTGTGGCTTCCGTAAAATGGAAGGTTTTGAAGACGGGGAAGCCTGACTTCCGCAGTGACCGAGAAAATCATCACCGCCGAGGTTAAACAAGTGACTCATCTACAATACAGCCGAGGAAGGATAAAAGAAAATGTTAAACAATTGAAAAATGTTACAAATTCTTACCTTTGTTTTCCGTTTAACATTTGACGATTTCAAAAATTTGCGTGACATTGCTGATTCATCAAACTGCCATTTCCGGGGATTTATAGGTTTTCGTTTAATATATTGTGCCAGTATTAAGCATTGATGACTCGATTGCATTTTGGGTTAGAAGTATCGAACGCTCATTCACGTCCTGCTTATTAAAATTTTGTTACATAGTATTAAATTAATCAATAATTTGTTTATATGACGTTTCAAACTACTTTAGAGTTACGCGATATTTTTATAACGGATTTGATGACTTCTGAATACTTTCGAGTCCGTGCATATCATTAAATGTATTGTACGAAGAAAATAGAAAAATATTATTTTGGTAGGTGACGGTCATTGGGACAGAGACGCTTTTATGGAATATTACTGTAGAAATAATGACTTTTCCTACCGCGGTGGTTTTTGTGCTGTTATAATACCACAGATCATTCTAAAAGAGGTTCTCTAATATTTCCCCGTCTTTTAAGAATGACTTTGTGTTAATAGTTAAGGTAGCAGAAAATAGACAACAAACTAAGAATGCAGGGAAAGACAAAATGCTGCTATATACTCGTACACATTAGATGTTAAACTGATAAAATGTTCCCAAGGTGAGAAAATCAGAAAGTTGTCACCACTGTTACTCACGGAGATAGCATCGTAGGAAATGTTTCTTTTCTTCGACACAGTTCCTTATGCAGATTCGTACGTGGAACTGTCGCAGACTGCTATTCCGTCTTATTAAAACACAATTACAGTCATTTCCTCTAAACTATCAATGACGATGGAGCCATGAAATTTCTAGCACACTAGAGTGTATCTTAACGAAACCACAATAATATTTCCTCATTGTGGTTTTTTCTTTCACGAAATTGACCCTCTTCCTTCTTCTTGGAGTATTTTTTTTTTCCGTGTGGTTTCCAAACGCTGGCAAGGGAAGTGTTGTTTTTGACGACGATACTTTGTTTCTGTCTCTAGGATACCTACGATCTTCGAACGCATTTCATAATATATTTACATATTTCATGTTTCTAGTTTACTTATTTTCTCACTGAGAAGAGAAGAAGATTTAGACAGACTATGTATAGGGCAACTCTCCTCTTATAGCATAGGAAAGGGACTGAAAGTGGGGGATGCGGAAAGGTAGAAAAGGTAGCCCGGGCTGTAGTTTAAGGATCCTACCCGGCAATTCACCTATATGTGATGGAGGGAAAACCATAGAAAAACCTGCACCAGGTAGGTCGGGCAGTAGATAATTATCCAATGCCCTTCCGATGGCGGGAGAGGGGTTTGCTGAGGGGACGCAGCATTCCATTCTCCGTGCCTCGATCCGCTTAGGAGGCAGCTGGCAGACTATTCCAACAGGAATAGCAGACATCTTAAAAGTTCTCGATCTGATTTTGGCAGATATTTATGAAATAGCTTGGGATTGTATACAAATTATTTATATTACTCCAGTATACAGCTAAATAAAATTACAATTTTTATTATAATTTTAAAATTTGATTTTTTAAACATAATGACATAAACTTTTATTTAATTACATCAAAGAGGGGTCCAGTGCCATTCATCCCGTCTTGGTAGTGTTCTACTAGCATGCAGCTGGACTCGATTCTTGATTTACGAAAATCGTTGAAAATCGTTTTTGAACTAAGGTTCTTACAAGCCGAGGCACCTTGGCCTGTTTTGAGAGGTGTATGTTCCGGGGTCGCAGACCCCCCATCATACCCTTCTCCGGACAAGAACCAAATAATTGACCTACCTGATGTAGGTTTTCCTAGGGTTTTTCATGCAGGGGGCGCTAGTTAACCCTTGGCTACCTTCTTCTAGCCTTCCTCATTACCCCTTTCAACTCCCATCCTATGCTATTAAAGGGAAGTTGCCACCACGTTAATCACTCTCATGTAGCCTGTTACAAAAAAATTGGTACTGATAAAAAGACATTAGCAGTAAACTCTGGTGAATATCGTGGATGAAACTCCCTCAATTTTCGCGAAAATTTTCAGGGTGGGTGCATTGACCTGGTTGAAAATAATTTTTTTCTGCAATAAGGGTTACATTTTAGTTCTTTTTCGGATTGTTTGTTATAAGGTTAAAATAGTATTTTCCAGTTATTTATTTAACGTTTCCTAGATAACCGAGTAACATAATTTTTTTCTAATCACAAAAAACCGAAACTATGATCTTCCCCGGCAGTGTCAGAGTGTTCGCCTTTTTCTGATGTGAAGAACAACTTTCTTTCGACGTGAAATTGTGAATCCAGGACCAAAGTCACATACCGACGCAGAAACACATTCTCGTTTACGCGAAACGCGCAAAGTTCGAATGCGTTTCTGACCCTCAGTGAGCATGCGTGTGGCTCACACCTAGCACAATGCTTTTCCATGTACAATTCCCCAAATGCAAAAGGGCATTTTTTTGATGTCTTAACAGTAACAGCAATTTCACGCCCATTCGTACGTCGATCTTCCTAATCAAGTCTTGCACTTTCTGGTTTTCTCTTTACGGACGTCATCCGTCATACGTTGATCACATTGGCCACGTTTCAACTCGGCTGCTCATTTCTTAAGGGTGTTGCTTGAAGCAGAAGAGCCACGATACACTTTTATGATGCTGTAATGAATTTCGGCCACATTTAAACCTTCTTTTGCGAAGAAATTTTATCACTGCACGATACACCTTTATTTTTTATATCGAAAAATACACGTACCGCAACCAATTTAATTGATTAACTGCTGAGTGGAATCGTTTGTAATTTCACACGGAGTCTGTTGACAGGTGTGACAACACGAGAAAAATAAAGTAGTGCTGCCATACAAAGGAACTTTTACAGACCACACTCGTGTTAGAATGTTTTATTGAACGTAAAGTTTGTTTTTGCAGCTAAAAGAAAGAGGCTCTGAAATTTCCGATTCCTAAACGCGTCCTTGAAACTGAGCTCATTCGCGTTAGTCTTTTGGCATATTAGTAATTTTCTTCTTCCGCTGTGCGCGTGACTTTTTAAAGATGGTTTGCTACATTCATTGCAATCTGTTACGAAATTACGAATTAATTTTGAGTGATTGTTACTCAAACAATATCGTAATATTAATTTTTCTCTCATTCCTGACTTCGTCAGTATTACTATTATAGTTGCTATGTCATAATAAATACGTTTACAGGGTCTGCGAGGGCTATTCTCTCGCAGGCAGAACCTTGTAGGAGAGACAGGAAAGGGCTACCTATGGGGATGCCTTTTCCTCTCCGTTTTTGAACTAAGGTTCCCACAAGCCGTGGCCTGTTTTGAGAGGTTTATGTTCCGGGGTCACAGACCTTGGGCTACGGTAAGAGTTGTTTTCTCTGTTCCCATTGGAACAGTCGGCCAGCTGCCTCCTAAACTGGTCGAGGTACGGAGAAGGGAATGCTGCGTCCCCACAGCAAACTCTTCTCCCGCTATCGTAAGGGCGTGGGACAAGTACCCAATGCCCGACCTACGTGATGCAGGTTTTTCTAGGGTTTTCCCTGCATTACTTTTAGGCGAATGCCGGGTAGAATCCTTAAACTATAGCCCGGGGGCCCTAGTTAGCCCTTGGCTACCTTCCTCTACCTTTCTCATCCCCCCTTTCAAATCCCTTCCTCTGCTATTAAAGGGGATTTGCCACGATGTGGATTACACTCATGTAGCCTGTTACCCCCCAAAAAAACACGTTTTAATTACATTAATTATGATTTTTTTGTTTGTCATGTCAAAACACATCGACGATACGTGAGGAATAAATTTTACGTTCCCTGATACCGTAGTTTTTATGTGAATTAGGATGAAAATGGCTTCTCAAAACCACAACTGTTGGCAGCAGACGCCGAAGTTTACTTTATATTAATGGACGAATTGTAAGCAGACTAAATGCTTTAAATAATTACCACTGTTCGTTAAATTATGACAACCATTATCTTAACTGACAAGTGTCGAACAACCTGCTTCGTTTTTTACGTGCCAGGCACCGGACCGAAATTTGCGTGTTCTGCTGAGCCGAACTTGCTTTCCTCGGGAATTTTCTTGTTTCGTAAGTGGATCAATCGGGAAATCCCTCGTCCAGAACTTGGTGCTCCGTCTCTCTCCCCAGAAGTCTGGAAAATACGCCCGTCATGCGCGACCGGTTATGAAGATTCATGACAAATTGCAGTGTTCAAGAATACTCTGGACAATGTCTTCGACGTAGTATTGAAACACGAGTCAACCTGAAGACGACTGCAGTTAACGACCGTAGGACAGTGAAGCATCAAATTGAGACCACTTGGGGCAATCGACGACGAAAACAAAACATACGAAACTGCGACAGCCTGATAAACTAAAATTAATTGAGCTAATTCGTGCCCAAAAAAAATTTTAACTACAAAAAAAACTGAACTCAGTATTATTTATAACACTATTTCATTGTGCTGGTCTAACTTTTAACTGTCGAGTTCGATCAGCGAACCCAGTATTACATAATTACTTCCAGGCAATACACTTAACGGTTATACTATAGCCTACTTCATCACGTTATCATCACGTAATAATTCACATTATCTGAAAATGTTCCAGATTTAACGTTTCTACCGCACACCAATTGAACTTATAACGTCCATATTTAATATGTCAGTTTTAATTTTGATTTGAGTATAACATCTTATAATTATCATGTCTATATTGTAAATGTTTATTATATACCAGTACCATTTTACTTATATTTCCAAATTATAAGAAAATTTTCGAGTATCGTGCTACAAATGCCGAGTAAAATCGCTAATATTTTTTTTATGAAACGAGAATTTGGGGTTTGAACTTAGTACTTACTGACCGTCCTGAATTGAGTTCCCCCTGTCTTCTGCAAATTGTTCGGGAAAACACCGGAATTAAGACCTTTGTGTTAGGGTAAAGTCCAACTACAGCTATATTAAATACAGCCGCTTGAGGATACCACGAAATATGCCCGCAAATAACAACCGAGTTTAATGCTCATACCGATATTACAGAAATTAATTCAGCGTTCGTCGTATAATCAATCCGAATTTAACATAATCAACACAAACGATTTTTTCCTCCTAAAAATTGGAACACTGCTACAATACTGTTAAACCCTATCCAGTTTATGATAATATGAATACGTAAATTCATAGTGATGAGAATTACGTCGAAGATATCTTTACAGTGACAGATATGACTAAACTTTTCCTGGCTTCAGAAATCCTTAACTTTCTTTATTTTGTTGGAAGTTACACTCACAGTTTAAGCATAATTAATGTCTCAAATTTACTGCGAACCAATAATAATGCGAAAGTGAGATGATAGGAGAGTGGGAAAGTCGTTCTTGCTTTTTAAATAGCCAAATTATGCCCATAAAATCATATAAAACTAATTTTATTCGTTATAATAGCAACACAAATGGTATTTTTTTGCTGTATAGAGAAGTAATAGATTATGAAGAAAACGGATTCGAAAGTATTTTATTTCATTGGAGTGCAGTTAAAGTTTAGTGAACGGATGCTATGTAATTGTGAGCACAAATAATTTCTATTTTTGTCGTTGTATTATTTATTTTATATCAGTATGAAAGTGAAAAGTAAAATGTAATTATACTGAAATTTAAATTTTAACGAGAAAAATTTGTATTCAGTATCACTCAACGTTTCTTATTATTATTGAGTATTTTAATATTGTCAGTTTTCTGTTACCGATGGAATGTAGAAATGCGACGAGGATTGATTGAAATGGCCGAGTGATGATGTGTGCTCATTAGGAATATAAATGAGTGGAGTCCCGGGGCAACTCGTTACGAACTGGCCATCTTTGTCAGGTTTTGTAGCAATTAATATGCATCTACTTTCAATGTTGTTCAGGAATTATTATCCTTTTCTGTGTGGGAATATTTTCCCCCCTAAATCTTCTATAATGCACCCACAGCAATCTTCGCGACCTCTAATTTCTTTGTAGATTACAAAACAATAAATTTGGAGGGGTATGAACCATTGTGGATGAAAAAAATGTATTACATTTGTCGGTCTTCCAAAATATTTCATTGCTGGGAAAAACGCATAATCAGAGAAAAATTTTCGCACGGCCGTGTAAAATTAAAACGGAATGTGAAAATTGAAAACCAATATTTATGGTAAAATTTGTCTACTACTTCGTCTAGGAAGAACAGCCGTCGGTTTATACTGTAATATACAATAGTCTTTCGGGCGAAATAAAAACAATAACTATACAAAATTTATTTATATAGAGTTGAAAATCTTAGTTAATTAACGGAGAATATTACTCGCTGAAAGTAGATAGGAAGGATTTTTTTTAGGGCAACAGGCTACATGAGGGTAATCCACGTTGAGCAACTCCCCTTTAATAGCATAGGAAGGGATTTGAAAGGGGGGATGCGGAAGGGTAGAGGAAGGTAGCCAAGGGTTAAATAGGGCCCCCGGGCTATAGTTTAAGGATTCTACCCGGCATTCGCCTAAAAGTAATGCAGGGAAAACCCTAGAAAAACTTGCATCAGGTAGGTCGGGCATTGGATACTTGTCCCACGCCCTTCCGATAGCGGGAGAGGAGTTTGCTGTGGGGACGCAGAATTCCCTTCTCCGTGCCTCGACCAGTTTAGGAGGCAGCTGGCCGACTATTCCAATGGGAATAGCGGACAGCTCTTACCGTATGCCCAAGGTCTGTGACCCCGGAACATACACCTCTCAGAACAGGCCGAGGACAGATTAGATTCTCTTTAAGGAAATAGTTTTCTGGTTTCCTACAAAGTTATACTATTATTTAACGATTATAATTTTGTAGAATTTAACTGCCGTCTTATTTTCTTTTTCATGTTCGACGGGAATCGATGTAAGATTTTCTGCTGGAATCTCCGTCGAATGAAAATTGAAGATTAATATAGTTATCATTTCTTTAATTACTAATTACTGTTAAATTAACATGTTTAACGTTGTTTTATATTGTATAATTTTTTTTGTTAAGTACAATGTTTGTTTATTAAATTTTGTAATTGTACTAATTTATTATTTTCTTGTAATCTTATATTATGACGTGTCCGAGGACTAATGGAATGAATAATAATAAATCTAAATGTATTTAGGACTCTGCAATAACACATTAAACAATATTTAAATCATAATGTTCGGTTTTCCCTTTTGAAAAATTTTTGAGACAACGCGTAGATCAGTTTAGATGATAGAAGAACATATAATAGAGCAAAATAAGGAAATAAATAGAACCTTGAATGCGAAGCTACAAAAATAATCTAAATGAATTCATGAAGTTAATATAGGCCTATAGTTTTCTCCTTAAGAATATAAATAAATTAATGTGTTGTTTCTGAAGCAAATTTTGGAGGTCTGAAAATTTTAATTGCTGTGTTCAAAGAAAATGTTCTGATAATTACTGTAAGAAATTTAAAAACAATAAAATTACCGTCCATGAAGTACGTAACAGTTGAATAGATTTCGTGACAAAAAATAACTTACTGTTTAATTCTATTTGGTAATAGTATCTCTGGTTGCACACCCGTCAAATTTTAGTGAATGAATTCATGAAGTGAATATATAGTTTTCTCCCTAAAAAAATAAATCAGTCTGTTGTTTCTTAAGCAAATTTTGGAGGTCAAAAAATTTTAATTGCTGTGTTCAAAGAAAATGTTGTGATATTTACTGTAAAAAAATTATAAACAATGAAATTATCGTATATGAAGTACGTAAGAGTTGAATAGATTTCGTGACAGAAAATAAGTTATTGTTTACTTTTATTTGGTAATAGTATCCCTGGTTTCACACCCCTTCAAATTTTAGTGCAAAAGATATATTGTAATCTGACTGTGTGCATACGATTCGGCAGAAATTCACAACGTATTTCCAACGGCAAGACGGATAGCTTTCAAGTTATTTTATCTGGCGTCCGTCGTGAGTGAATTGGTTAACGTGATAAATATTTTTTGAAGGAGCGCCGATGACGGCTCAAACCAGTTCGCGCCGAACAAAGCTGTTCGAAAATAATCTGGGCCAAGTGCAGCAGAAGGGAGATATTCTCGGAACGAGTAACAGTGGAGTAGATTCTGCAGGAATGACGGTTGGCCGATAACCGCGCCTGTCAATCGCGGAGTGATGAACAGGAATCTCTTGTGACGAGCCAATTCAACTCTCGTTCGCGGAATATTGCCCGGAAGTGCTGCTAAACGTGTCACATGCAGATACGTTTCATCTAAATGAGTAAAAGGGACGAAACAACTGCAATAAAATTCACAGCTTTGTTCGGAAAATTGCCTGCCAATTGCTGTAAAACGCGCAGTGTTGAATCCTCGTAATTACTCACTGCAGCTCAGTCTCGTTCCATATCGCATTTACTGCACTCGCGGAGAGACGAAAACATGTGCGAATTGACGGAGGGCGATTCAGTTTTGCACGTCGCGTTGGTACAAATATATCATTACGGCGCTTCGTGGAAACGTTCCAATAAAGTGATTTAACTGCTTTTGTGAAGCCAATCGGTTTGTGGTACTGGATAGGATGAAATAATATTTTATATTAGTAATAATACGAGGCGAGTCGCAGAACTACCCAACCTAGCAAGGAAAATATAAAACAATTGGAAAGAATATCTTAAATCTCAACAATCTCCTTTTTGATTAATAAATTTTCCCCAGAAATGTTCAATAGCTTCAATGTATCTTTATTTAAAATAAATGTTGATTGTGATAGGCCTATTATAAAAATACTTCGAAAAATGTACGAATATTATTTTTATTTTGAAGATAAAAACTACTTTAAAATAAGATTTTAATTACTGAATTGTTCAAATTTAATTTTATTTCGCTCCTTATGACGTTCACCTTACGTTGCCCCCTCTTTGCATTATAGCGATAAGATTTAAATTACTGAATTGTTCAAATTTAATTTTATTTCGCTCCTTATGACGTCCACCTTACGTTGCCCCCTCTTTGTATTATAGCGATAAGATTTAAATTACTGAATTGTTCAAATTTAATTTTATTTCGCTCCTTATGACGTCCACCTTACGTTTCCGCCTCTTTGTATTATAGCGTGGCATTATCCTGATTGTATACACAGTACTAAACTGCAGTGAGGACGGAAAGGAGGCAGTTTGGTGAGCTTGACAGGTAGTGCAAAGGGGTGAAACGGAATACTGCAATGCGCATTGCAGATAGCCAGCTGGCTGAGTTAGCGGGAGCGTGTGCGCGGTAGTCTTCGAAAACGAAGCCGGTTGAAACTCAATTAATATAAAGGTTCTTAAAATTAAGAAAAAAATAATTCTTTCTAAATTTATTTGTGTTGTAGCACTTGAGCACTTACGCACCAGCCGCCACTGGTTGTGGAGATTAGTAAAGATATGAATTGAGGGAATCAAGCCAGTGAGGTGGCAGGTAAAAGGTGATACACTTGGTTACCATGGTCTTGAGGAAAAGTTCGAGGGAAACCAAGATGTCAACTTTCAGATCGATTGTCAGGCAACATTTAGAATATAGGGTTACGCGTTTGAAAACATGTAGAAGTAAACGCAGCGTAGGGTAAAATACAAAATGTTGATTAGAAAAAAATCTTCAAGAGGATTTAGAAGCACTTAGCAATAGGAGGTAGCACGCGGGACTTTGCGCAATATACAAATCTTATACAGGTTAACCGGCTTGGAAAATCATCTTATAGCACACACTCATTTCTAAAAAAAAAAATCATTCTCTAAAAACGAAATTTTTGTTAATAGATCGATACGCGACTGGAATTCCTTGCCTACTAAAATATTGACGATTTTTCCAAAGAACACTGATCAGTAAATAGGTAGATTACATTTGGGTAGTATTACATTATTTTTCATTTTTTTTTCTAGGCAGCGATAGCAACTAGAGCTAAACTCATTAAAGAGTGTAATATACAAAATTTCTGAAGAAAATATGAAAATAGTGAAAAGTGTTAAAAGAACATGTGATTTTGAATTTCTTCCTCGTTCATATTCTTAAATAACGGAGATTTACGTTGTTTTTTTAATATTAATTATATACTTTCTACTTCTGAGTTCCATTGTACAAGCGAGAAAATTGCCAATACTAGCTTAAATAATAAATTCCATCTCACGTTACCTGCGTCAGTGACTCCCGTCGACCAGGACAACTCACACATTCCAGGCTCCCTGCGTAGGATTCTATCTTATCTATATGCAACGCTGGTCCTTGGTCTAGCCATTAGGTCAGCTCAAATACTGTTCCCGTTCTTTGTTCTGTTATCGCATTATAACATGCATTACACAGCAAATACCCGCCATTCTTAGCAGATAATAAGAACACGACTATTTGTAATACCAAATACCAGAAACTTACGTCAGTTATAAAAAAACGTGATTTTTTTTTGTCAGACGACTCCGTAGAATCTGTCATAGGAATGTAATATGTTGGTGTCGGTATTTAAATGTCATAGAATATCATAGGTCTATTAAAATGAGCTATAAAAACAAGGAGAGTGAAATACCTCACTAACAATTGTTTCGAAAGCCTGCAAAATTAGCTAATTGATAATGCTTCAAATAAAATTAATTGTTGATTATTTAATTGAAGCGCTCTTACATTGGAGTATTTGTAATAATTTCGGCATGCAGTTATTATTTTCCATAAATTTCCACATAGGAGGAAGATGACCCTAAAAACTGAATCTAAAACCAAATCTAATCAGACATGCCAGATCCGATGAAACATGATTATTCTACAATACTTTTGTATCTGCCGGTAGTAAAATTAGTTTTTCGCTCGTCATATTAAATTTAATTAATATGTCAAAATATATTAAATATATGATTACGAATGTTCTCCATTACATAATATTTTATTCAAAATTAAAATTTTACAAACGAGATTAAGATGTAGATGTGAAACTATATTGTTTTTCAGTAATCCTTGGTAGTATATTGTAATATACAATAAGGAGTCGTTAATTAAATGAAAATTATTCAAATTTACAAACAAACAAATTTATTATCAATGTTTGAAACAATTACACAAATAATTACAAACAGAATTTATCTCAGGGTCATTACTGGGTTTGATAATGTCAAATCATTTATTTAGAAATCTTATCAACACAAATTTCAATAAAAATATTTACTCGTCAATTAACAGAGACGAAATTTACTTGTCGACGAAATTATACTAAAAGATGGATTCTACTTAACAAATTTTATCAAAGGAAGAGAACGAAATCTGACGTCTATCTTTTAATCCGGTTTACATAATGAGTTGTTTTATATTGGTACTCACGGCAGCATTCCAGGATACTTTTGACTTACGAAGCACTATGACGGGTTTTTGCACAGCTTCTACTAAAACTCACTGATTCTAAAATTAATATTTTTAGATCAAAATCAGGAACCAGGAACCTCCTCTTCGTCTCTCCCTCACTCGGTTGACTTCTGCTCGGCTATGTGCACCAAAAACTGTTTGTGTTTAGCAGATTTCGTAGTTCTGCTCAAATGAATATTTCGTCTTGAGCAAAATGTTCAGGGACCAATCAACGCTGTTGATTGGTAATTCTCGATGTTTCTCTGCAAATTTCCTTTGAATATTTGAAATTGTCTTGTCTATTTCAACTTGATCAACTTCTGTCATGTCTGACTGCTCACTGCTTCTGCTTAACTTTTTTTTTTTATAAAAGAATATCTCGTCTATTTTAATACGACCTGTACTTGACCAAACCTTCCAGCCAACTTGACCTGAGTTCTACCAAAACATAATGTGTACTCTCTCCTCAATATTTTAATGCAACCTGTACTTGACCAAACCTTCCAGCCAACTGACCTACCGTCTCGCAAATTTTGAGCGCGCATACCTCTTCCGACAAAGGAAACAATACCTGGCTACATTGTTACTGTGTTCTGTACCGCCGTAAGAATATATTTCTCAAACAATTTATATTTTCAAATTTACAATTAATGTGTTAATTAATTGGCATTACAATATCTTTATATACATTTATATATACATAAGAGTTTTATATATACATTGTAATCTGATGTGCTTACAATCTAAATTATAAAGGATGTTAAATTGCCACTTTATATTGGATGTTTCGGGGTGTTTACATTGGACGTTCAGGATCATCTCTAACTTCGATGTCTCAGTAATGACGCTGTAAGCTGCTTTCTGTAGTAGCAATTTTATTGCCTGTTCTTTTGTTCCCAGTCCTCGCATCAGGTTTTAAACTCTTTATGTTCGTTTGTGTTTAGGATTTCTCCGTAGCATCTTACCACGAGGTGTCCCAGGTCGACCTTGTTGCGATGGAGTTGTGCGAGTTGATACAGCAGGTTGGAGTCTCGGCTGACTGTCCGGTAATTTTGGTTCCCTATTTCTTCCATTGGAGTTTTTACTGTATTTGACCATTTTATGCCTTCTTGTAGCCTGTAGGTTTGGAGGTGCGGAACGGAGACTTCGAACAGGATCTTTCTCCTTTCCCCTGTAACATGACATCTGGTTTATTGTGGTGCAGTGGGATCTCGGTCAGAATGCTCTGACCTGCCCGGATCCTGACAGTTCCCATGGTAGGCTCAAAGTTGGCATTCAAGGTCGCTTGGCTAAAATTAAGCCTTCTGCTGACATCTTCTGTTGCTTTAAGTGAGTTCAGGATGGTTTTAATAAGCCAATAATCCACCTGATCATGTCTCGTGTTGTAGTTTCCGTCCTGGCAAGACGTAACTACGTGGTACGCGGTCTCGTCCGCTGGACAACCATTTTTTGCAGTTTCGATGTAGTATAGTGGTCAGTATCCACGCCTGTCACGCGGGAGACCAGGGTTCGATTCCCCGCCGGGGAGGATTTTTTTTGGGTGATTAAGGCAGGTAAATTATAGTTTTTGCTATCATATCTCAAAAAACGGGAATGAATATTCCAAAGTAACGGCATATATATCATTAGTATGGAATATGGGGCACACAGCCTGGGACCTATCCCAATCGTAGTTGACTAATTAGACAATACAATCACAACTCCAGCCTTCAGAAGGGGGTGGGACACGTACGGAAGGGTTTATTTGCGACTTTCCTTCACTAAGATTTAGGCGAATGCTGGGTAGGGTCCCTAAACTATCGCTAAGGGACTCTAGTTAACCCTTGCCTACCTTGCTCTCCCTTCCGCATCCCCCTTTCTATCTTTTCTATATTATTAAAATCGAGAAGCTTCAACGTGTATGATCCTCATGTAGCCTATCACTCACAAATACGAAGCCAGTTAGAGACTCAGTACTGAGATAAACACATTCATCTCACGATAAAGGAATTCACTTATCTGCCAGAAGAAAGCTGTCTATATACTGATAATTAGCTGAGTAATTGAGGTGCATGAAAATATTCAGAGAAATGGCTGGCTCATAAGTAGTTCATCACAGGATACAGGATGAACGTAAATTGCTGGACTATATAAATATATTAGATGGTAGGAGTAAAATGAAATCGAGAGAGAGGCTAGGTAATCAGCTTCTGCTTAGAACCAGACCGGTAAGACGGAGAGGGAAGCAGATACTCGGAAATAACGACTTACGGCGAACGCTGTGGAGTTAACGCCACACGCTTAATTCACCCATTTGAAGGTGTATGTGAGTTAATTAGTATATATTGTATCATAAGGAATGTTTAAGATTTTATCCATTTTAGCGACAAAGTTTTGTTTTATATCATCTTATCTAAATACCATTTGATTGATTTTCATTTATATTTTATACTTTTAGATTCAGTAGTCAGCAATAAATCCTACAAAAGTTGACTAAATTTATCTAAATATACAATAATTAAATTTAGTAAGTATATTATCATTGAAACAAAACAAATACCTGAATATATTACAAATTATATTATTTTATTTTTATAAAATTCGTTTAAACAGGATTTTAGACAGAGCATATATTTCCTATGGTAACTTACGACTATATAATTTCTTTTAAAGTTATTTTAAATATGTGTGTGTACTTAACTCGATAAAAAATTGAACTGGTATTGCGATCGTCTGTGTTAGGATACTTTTATTATCAGTCATATTTCGAAGTTTCATAGTCTGTCAAAACTGAAGGATAGTTTCTTTTTCAACCCAACAGTCTAATATAGAATAGACGTTGAAGTCCAAAAGTTCGATAAATCACAAATCCCATTCACCCTCGCCAATCCTCATCATCTTGAATTGTTCTATCACAGAGTTACAACCCCCAGTAAATGTGAATACCTATAAAAGTTTTCGTGGCCTCACCCGACAATTAATCAGTTTATGACATGTTCATTGTTAAGGTAGGTAGGACAGCCCATTGTTGCGTGAAGCCTACGGGGTCAACGGCGCCGATTTCAAAGCAAACAGAGCGAGGAGCTGCCATTGCCGCATTTCCGCCGTGATGTAGGGCCTTTGGAAAAAAAATTCTGGGAAAAGCAGTTCATGAACAGTTATGACACACGCGTGCTATAAATCTACTTCTGTTTTCCAAAACAAAGGACCCTTCGTTAGTTCAAATTTAGATTCAAGATTTGTGTTTATTATTTTAATTGAAATACATAAATACACTACAGTTCTGAAGAAACGTCAAAGACGGAAATTAAAGACTAACTGGTCCGATGTTATTTCTTAATTAATTTTTCTTGTAATTATGACTGTTTATTCACTGCACTGCTTTAACACACAACTCTGCAACAAACCAATTTTGGGAGTTCGCGAAAAACAGTAACACATTACTGTTTTTTTGTAAAATAAGGTAATAATATCGCGTCTATCAGACTCCATATACCGGTGTGTGTATTCATTCTCTTAATTTCAACACTTAATTGACGAAAGGGACAAGGATCCCAGAAACGTTGTGTGGTATTTATATTATCAGTTTTTTGTCTGAATTGGCTAACTTTCTTATTCGTCATTTTCAATCAGACGTAAATTTTTTCATTTTAGCTTAATTCGCATGTTGGTGACCTTATTTGAGTCATCTCATCGCGTACATTACCTTGATTCTGTCTACTTTTCGTATATTCAGTTACATTTAGCTTCTACCTAAACCATTTTCAGAATAATTTCATATTAATGGGAAAATACAAAATTTCATTCTCTGACTGTCCATATCTATTTTTATCACTAAGTTATAACATAAATTATATTAATAAATAATTCCAAAATCCAGTACTACAGTATCAATAAAATTGTTTATTATATTTGTTAGCATTCGAGTCCCTGAGTCATACTCATCCAATACATAATTCTAGTAGCTAAATCACAGGTAAACAGCTATTAATTATGGCATTCACGATTAATTTGGCTTCTTTCAGTACGTGTTGTGGCCATATTGAGACTGCAGAATTTTTAAAACTATTTACGAGGGTTATTCGGAAAGCAGGGTCCGATTTAAACCATAAATGATATTTTCCAATATATGTTTTTTAATTCCTTACTTGTTTCCCTATTTTTCTACATAGTTTCCAAATTTGTGTTAAACATTTGTCATAACGTTCTACGATCTTTGGTATGCCTACAAGTCGTAGACGTCTGCCGCCTGTGAGCATAACCAGTCTTTACCTACTTCTTTCACCTCGTAAACTCTGTCCTCTGTGACAATATTCTCTAAAAATTGATCACCTTCGTTATGATATGGGTCCGAAAATCTGAAAATTGTGCGCACGTTGGATTCCCATACTGAGGAACACCAAATGAAAAGAATGGCTTGTACTCTTGATTTTTTGGATCGATATCATAACTAGGGCGATCAATTTTTAGAGAAGGTTGTCACAGGGAACGAGACGTGGGTTTCTCACATGACCCCAGAGATGACGAGGTGGAAGAAGCAGTTACAGACTGGTTATCCTCACAGGCGGAAGGCGTCTATGACTTAGGCATACAGTAGCTTGAAGAACGTTATTACAAATGTTTAATAATTATTGAAACCATGTAGAAAAATTGAGTAATATGTAGGAAACAGAATATTTTTTTTTGTAAAAAATCTGTGATTTATTATGTTTCATAGTAAATCGTACCTTATTTTCCGAATAGCCCTCCTACGTTATAACTAACATTCTAGAAATCAACATTATACGTAAATATATTTTATTTCCTACCAAATTTAATTTTTCCTAGGACCATGACTACACCAATCCTGTAAAAATTTCTGCCTGTATTACAACAAATAAATTCAACTTGTACTTGTCCTCAAAAGTATGTTTAAATTTTATTTTATCTCTCAATTTTTTGTGCTATCAGAATTCATGGAATATACGAATACAATTTTTCTCTTCGTGTAAACTCTTGTCTTGAAGGGATGGCCCAAGAAGAAAATCCTTAAATTAGTTTATACAACTCGAGCTTTGCCTCATTTTTTAGTGATAGGTTACATGAAGGTAATCCACGTGGTGGCAACTCCGCTTTAATAGCATAAGAAGGGGTAATTAAGAGAGACTATTATAATAAACAAATAAATATCGAAGAGAGAGGAAGGCTAATAATTAAAATCGTCATAGTTCATGTCTTGTATTATTAATTAAGTATTATTAAGTGTAATATCCGTGGACCGAGACAGAGGCAAAGTCCCATCGAAATTAATGATAGTAAGACAGCAAGTAATAATGGAATGTCAGCGAGACAAAGATAACTGTATTTCAAATTAGAAGTTTTCTGAAAATAGCCAGAATGTTATTTTGTATGGGCCACGAATGTTGACTTCAGAATCTTGGAAGGAAAAACAACTATGGAAAGGCAGGTGCCGACAGGATTACAGTTGCCATGTATGTTGTTTGTGCTCATGTCCTACAACACATATATTAATTTAGGAAGAAATAATTTTTCTTAATTTTAAGAACCTTCATAACAATTGTGTTTTAACACTGCGTATCTATGCTTCGATATCGAAGATTTTAAACTCCACGCCTTGCTGCGCATCGCTCCTAAAGCAACCAGTGCTATGCTAGTTACAGCACCGGTTTCCGGCGATTTAGTCATAACTGCGCATGCGCACTTTAGTTTTTCAACACCCCCTTCCCCCCCGTGATGCAAGGAAGATCCCCGAGCAATGACATTGCGCGGCCATAACCAATGAAATCGAAATAAATTCGAACTATCCACTAATTATAAATCTTATTTTATAATGGTTTATATTTTCAAAACAAGAATAATAATCGTTCATTTTTAGTAAAATAAAAAATCGCAATATATGGTTATTTTAAAGAAAACAAAATCTACCGCACGCCCCTGAATACAATATTGCTCAGTTGCTTGTTCCGAAAATTAACTTTATTTAAAATATTTACTGAGAAAAACGTCTTCGGATTAGAAATGGAGAATTATACCGCGTTTAAAAATTAGGCACTACTGGAAAATATGTAGACCGTGTCAGCGTATTGGTAACACTATCACTGATGTAGTTTTATTATTTTACGTAGTTATCATCGTAAAAATGGTTTCTCGGGGTGAGGTAGCACGTAACTTCAAAAAATCACGAGCCGCTACCGGTTATAGGTGAGTATTTTGTTCAGTAACCTGACATGAAAATCTGTCAACTTCACCAACGTCCTTTGAAATTATCTCGCCGGAGTTAAGATCGTTTCAAGCGAATGGCGTCTTCTTCTAATTAGAGGTCTAAATTTTTTCCATGTTTATATGTATCAGGAGTTTCTACTTGGTTAATTTATGTGTTTCAAAAGTATTTATATTAAACAACCTCAGATGCAATGTCAATGTTCTTTTTCGTAATATTATGATCTAGAAAATTATTATTTCTAATTCCAATTTCATGTAATATAATAAAATTATTATTACAATATTTTCTTCCGATTTTATTTTCATTATTTAACATATTGATTTTAAAAGAAATTTTGCAAGCAATCATCGCTCTGACAGGTCTCCTTAGAAATACTGTACAGTCTGAGAACTCTGGTCCATATTTCATGCTATGTGGGGCTTTACCTAGTGCCTGGAATCTTTCGCAAGAATTCCGAGCTATGTTTCTCGCTCTCCAATTACTGTCAACCGACTCTGAGAAATGTTGGGAGTTGATAATGAAGGCATTTCTCGAAATGTCTGGATGACGATGGTTTTACTCTTTTATGTATGAAGTTTCTTTTTCATTTATCGTTAATTCGTCAATGGAGAGCTTAATGTTTAAACTTGAAAATCAGAAAATAAGTTAACCAGAAGAATTATTCAAAGATTTTTGGCTGAATTATTATTTTAATTAGCCAAACTTTGTTTTAGCTTTCCCTTTGACTTCGTCACCTGGTCGTACTGACGGATCTTGCGTTTATTGATTCATCTAACGAAAGGAACAAGGATTGCAGAAACGTTGTGTCGTATATAATTAAGACAGTTATTGTTGTCTGTCGTAGGGCTATTTATTTATATAATTACTATACTTTTAATACAATCGTTTTATATTTTATTTTTTGAATAACTATTTAGTGAAAACTAACTTGTTCTAACTTGTGAAATAAACACATCTTGAACTTTGGAATTCACTGCTAATATACACTTACACTTGGATTGAAAAATAATAGAGCATGCAGAGCCTATAATAAATAATGAGTACAAATATTTTCGACAGAAATATTATGAAAATACATACAGAAGAGAAACACGAGTCATGGTCAAAAAAAATAATTTTCGAGAACACTTCTAATTGTATTATTAAATACTGTTTATTAAAATATAATATTTCAATATAAATGTGTATAGTGCAATGCGACCGCATTGTAGTATTTAAAAAATACTTTGTCACAGGTTATTATAAATAATTATTGGTTTAAAAACAAATATCGTCATTAAGTTGCGTTTTCGTAATAATTGTGCAATTTAAACATTTTTAATGAAAAGTCCCTGTTATTTACTTAATAAATAAATATTTCCATTTTGTAACTGTAATGCATTAATTTTTTAATTTCAGAGAAATAAAGTTCGCCATTGTATATCTCATTGGGACTCTAAGGAAGAAAAGATACGGTTCCTTAACGCGTAACTAAAGAACCTTCAGGATGATCGTGAGCTGACAATGTGTTGAGATCGTGACAATCGAAATTTATTGGTTTCTTGCTACCGGAATTGAAATGGCTGTATTATATTGTAATAGTTCCAAGGAAGACAGAAACAGCTGGCAACAAATGTAGTTGAGCATTGAAGGCTGAATGCTGGCTGTTAATAGATTATTTATTGGGCGTCGTTGAGATTGTAGTTTAATACTAGTTTACCCTTAGGGTAATACATTCCAGAAGGAGAGAGGCTTTCGAGTCAGTCGTCATGAGTCAGAGGAGTTACGCAGTGGACAGAAGTTGTAGTGAGACAGTGATTAGTCGTCAGTGATCGTGCTATAGACGAGTGATATCAGTGATGTACTAGCAGCTGGAACAAACGTTATGAACATTTTTTGATGGGAAACAGGAGTTATCGTTGGGGCCATTTATCGAAATGTAGCTTCTGTGGTGGTTCCAACGCCAAGATGACGAAGCAGATGGCATCCAGTCACGCTACATAGAGTCCATGTTGGGGAAAAACATCAACCTGACGCCGCAGCCCCACATTTACAATAAAACACCGTGTAGAAAAAGAGGTCTGTAAGTCCTGAATTACAAATCATCGCACAGACGAGCTTTGTTTATGCCGAAGTGAAATAATTAATAGTGTTCCATTCCCTCTTTCAAATTCCTTCGTTTGCTATTAAAGGGGTGTTGCCACCATGTGGATTACCCTCACGTAGCTCGTTACTCTATAAAAATATAAAAAGATGAGTGCCATCATCTCAGAGAATGGGAGAATATTAAGTTTATATTAATAATTTTATAATGAAAAAATTTACGTCTGATTGAAAAGTAATGAATAAGAAAGATAACCAATACAGACAAAAAAGGTAATATAAATACCACACAACGTTTCGTTTATGTTTAGTCTTATTTCATATTCTTGTTAAAAAATTTCATATTCGTTATTTAAATAAATTATGTTGCTTTTAAAAATCAATTATTATGGTTTTAAAATTGTTTTCAATTAATCCCCTCCGTATATGATTTAAAATAATGTTATTGCAAGAATAAAGAGAGCTTAGCTAAGCATCAGGCGTAAGGCTATGTTAAGTTATTTATTTTGGTTCGATTCCCGGTCCGGTCGACATTTTTCCTCATGATTAAAATAATGTTATTATATAACATTATGAGCAAAATTTACCCAAAACTATATGCTATTTAAGTTATGAGGACATTTTTATGTAGGTCTACTTTTGTAATTATGACACTATCGAATATGTTTCAGTAAATTATAATAAACACACTTATAATATAGTATTGATGATAATTTTCATTTGTAAACAGTGTACAGGAAAGTAAACACTTCCGTGACAATTAAAAACATTTTTAAAGAACTTCAGAGTACAATGAACTGGTAAATGTTGAAATGTGAGGAATGTCAAATTATTTGATAGGATTCCAAAGTTAGAAAACGTTTTTTGAAAAAAAAAACTGAAAAAAGTAGATTGTGGGACATGAATGTCATACATAAATACTTGGGTGACACTGCCAGTTCCACGCAGAACATCTCTTTAATGCCTACGCGGTAACTGTCAATTTTCTCAAAGCATTGACGAGCCTATGGGCGGGGGCGGGGTAATTCCCATGTCATCGGTTTAAGGCCATGATGCGTATTCGAGTTATTAAATGTATCATTTCCCTATTGATGACTCTTGATGAACAATTTATTGTTTTGTAGTAAACTTAAACTGAATACTTAAGAATTAAATTCAGGAGTAGTTAAAAAATAATATTTCTGTCCCTGATTAAATTGGAGTAGGCAACGCCAAGGAAATACGTAAGCTGTGAAACAAAATCAAGTGCTACGTCGTTTGGACCGATTATAAGTCAAACCTTGAAATATTGTATTGAGGAGCCTTCGTGGATGATGTCACTTTTATACGATATAAGGACCTGACCCTTGGACGTTTTAGGGCCAGAGACCCTCTTCGGCATGGAATTAGAGATGGAAGTTCTCTTATTATTATTTTTATGGCGAAGACGTTTCTAATTTTTAATATTATTATTGGAGACTGGTTTTTGTTGCCATGAGGGGAATGCTGGCATTGTGGTTCGTAATAATCCAACGGTCACTCTTGGGCGCTGGTGCTGCCATCAATTGATGTTTACAGCAAGGCCCACTTGGCCAAAGGTTTTCTGTATAATGGTGACTGTCGTTGATTCAAGAGAAGAGGAAAACTGATACAAGTAAGTAACATTTTAAATTCCATATATTTTTCTCTTACTACCGCATGACTGCATGATAAAGTCAACTTCTGCTTGGATTTAAAATTATTCGGTTGTGAGCTAAAAACACATACGTTGTTTTCAATTGTAGCTCATAACCTGTACTTAGTACCGCCAAGCTTGTCGGAAAAGCCTGTAGGGGTTAGTTGGCAATAATAAGAAGGGATTAGTTGGCACAGGGATCTGATGAAGATCACGATGCGTTCAGCGTGGAACACTTCGTTATCGTCAAATACATGTCCAGGCAATACCCTGGGAAGATCACAGCAATTTGAAAAGGATGAGATACTGGTGACAATAATGGAAAAATTTAACAACATTCGAGATGCCGGCACAAAATTTGGTACAAGGAATGTGGCGGCTCGAAGCTGGAGCCTCCAGGTCACCTCTATCTATGTACTGATCGTGTGTCTAGCGTATTCATGATGGAAATTTGTTTGATTATTTACTGGTTAGTTTCTACTTTTGTAATTCGTTTTGGTTCATTGAATTGTGTTACTTGACTTTTGTTATTTTATTGTCGCCTGCCTATCTTTACAGCAGTACTTAGTCATGTTATTGATACACGTTGGGCGTTTAATATATTTTTTGCGTTCAAAAGCTTCAATAGTGAGGGGGAAAATTGTTTTTACACGAGTGCCAATGTACCCCACGCTCTGCGCCAACTAGCCCCAACAATGTTGACGTAAATTCTATTTTTTTTAAAAAAAAAAAAAGAGATTACATCTCGAAACAATTATCAATGGCTTTAGAGGCCTCAGATATGTACTATACACAGTCATTTTCGAATCTTTCTGTATCTTTAACCAAAAAAAAATTAGAAAAATAAAAAACTAAAAACTATGCCAATTAATCCCAGTGTCCCCTAATTGTATTCTGGGCTCTTCATATATAAAATTGATCTATGAATATTCTAATCGATACCTTTTTTCGTTTTCTTTCACTACATCAGACAGCGTTTTTGTATAATAATTTTAATCCGAGTATTGTGGTGAAGTCGCAGAGGTTCCGGGTTCGAATGCCGGCATGGGATGTTTGTATATAGCCTGGTCAAGGAAACTAGTGGCTAAGGTTGAAGGAGAATCGTCACACGGATCAAGTGTCATGTATGACGACAGTCTGACAGTTATCTCGGTAATAATAAAAATATATTTATAGGCATTTATAGACCAGTTCACATGTTATAAAAAGTCACAATTGTTTTAAAAATTGATCTTTATCATTACGAAGCTAAGTTTACATGTGTAGTATAAGATGATTATCAAAGAGGGAAGGTTTTCCCGGTGTATTTGTTGTTTGGGTGATTGTTGGGATTACAACCTGGTGAGAATAGGTGGTCCCTTACATCGTTATCAGGTGATAACTGTCTGATCGTTGTCTGTGCACCTCCGCCATAGAAACGTCGTGACCTAAGCCTATTCTCACCTAGTTGGAACCCAAGATGTAGATGTTACACTTCTTAGTTTAAATGTGCAGCATGTGATGAATAATCCAGAAAAGTTCGAAAGCTTCTAAATGATGATTAATTTGTAAAACAAACTGTTGGCTTAAGGAACGCCAAACAGGCCGCGATGACGTCACATATACACAGGGAACACGCACTATTCCGGAGGAAGTTTCCTTCATTAAACACTCAAAAACCTCGCCACAACTTCAAGAAGATTTTGTGGAAGATGATTTTTTAAGGTTTTAACTGTTAAGTGAAAGAAACATCCTCCGGAATAGTGCGTGTTTCTCTGTATCAATGTGATGTCATCGTGTCCTACTTGGCGTTCCTTGAGCCAACCCAGTTAAAAAAAATTATTATATAGCATTGCATAACTGTGTCAGCTCCGAATATTTCCGAATTAAATAGAACTCATTTCGTGTTAACAGTAAGCCTCATTTTTCGATTTACCTAATTCAAGCTTTATAAGTAATAATAATAAGTATTTACGTGCAGAGTTCACATGTAATATTCTGAATGGAATAAATCTCCAATAATGTGTGAATATATCTTTGATAATTATTTGAATCCCGATGATCCTTTAGCAGTAAGCCCCTATTTATTATGATAAAATGTGACTCAATTATTCTATGCTGCAGACTACGTGGAAATAATTCAGTTTAGTTTAGTCTGGCCGCATAGTTGTATTTTGTGTGAGTGTTATCTAACATCGATGCACACTTGAGCGTTACGCCAGTTTTGCCCGCATTGTTACTGCAATACCAGCAGCCCAGAACACAGATAAACCGCGCTCCATCTCTCTGTCTCTGGTGAGGACTTCCTGGGAACACCTATAATGCAACCAGCTTCTTCACACGCGACCAAACAACGGAGATATCGTGACCATTGTGTGTTCTTATATTGCAATTTTGACGTTATATTGGAAAGAGTTGAATATGTTCTGCTACATTTTTTATAGTTTACTTCACCTGCAATAGTTTTAATTCAACAAAAATGAAGTTAAAGAATAGTTGCATAAAATAAAATACTAATGAATAAAAAATAACCATACTGCATTTCTGTAATAGCTGTTGATTACTTCAGATATAAATTTAAATTTAAAAAGTGATTTTGTAAAACGTGTTTCATAAATTAAACGAATAGGATAAATCATTCCTAATCCTGGTATGTTTAGACTCCTCTATTATTTTATTGTTAAATTTATAAAGATAGAGACGAATATATATATATATATATATATATATATATATATATATATATAATTTCAATACATGAATACAGTATACAATTAATTTTTGTCAAGTCCATTCAACTAATCAACGCCAGATATGTTAAAATGAATAATTTACGCCTGTTTTGAAAATTAATAATAAGTAATATATTTACTTATTATTATATATTAATAATAAGTAATATATTTACTTATTATTATATATTAATAATAAGTAATATATTTACTTATTATTATATATTAATAATAAGTAATATAACCAAATACAGACGAAAAGAAGTGATGTAAATCCACACAACGTTTCTGGCAATCTTGTTTTGTTTCTTGCGGAACTAAGAAACAGGAGCCTAGAGCAATACAACTGCACAATTCAGTTGACAAAACTCAAAAGCGTCCTTTTTCAAACGAATTGTACAGTTGTGTCACTGAAACGCTTATTAATTTTATTTGCGCCTGAAGAAAGTAACAAGGTTTCCGGAAACGTTGTGTGGTATTTATATCACCACTTGTTTTGTATGTATTTGGCTATCTTTCTTATTATTAGTCCAGAAATGATTCAGAAATTTTATATTAACCAAAGAAATCACAACGTTTCTGTAATCCTTGTTCGTTATTATGCACTTATTTTTGCCTGTTATTTCGCTACTTATTTATCTAATTATTTTACTTTCAGCACATACACTTTATATTTTAATTTTTAAAGCACTACTACATAAACAAGAACAGGTTTGCGGGCAGATGATTTAGTGAAATACTTAGTTTTTTAGCAAAGAGAATTAATCTAGGGTTTATATGCTAAGTTCTTGATTAAACGATAAAAGGAAACATCAAATAAAAGTACCGAAAGAATGACGTTTTTCAAGTTTTATTTATGTCGTATAAAGAAACATGTTTGAAATTATGAGTTCATGAACGTTCCAAAGCTTGCCTGTTTCGTGGAAACAATTCGCAACTACAAAATTGCTCGGCCATTTCCGACATTCATAACTTTAAGTAGAGCATGTTATTGCTCAAAAGAGTATTCATGGTTCAGTGACGTAGGAGATGTGATTGAGCCGTATTGTCCCTCGTCCAGACAAGCTGCTGTGATTATATATTGGAAACATTCAAAAAAATGTTTATTTTAAAAGATATATATATATATATATACTATATATAAATAAAAAAAATTAATTTTTAATCATCACAAAATTTTAAGTCAAACGTTTTGTATCTTTGAATCGTGTTTCCTGTGACGTGAATTTCATTTTAATCGGCCCTGAAATTTTACAAACCCACACAATTATCATGGTAAATGTGATCACTCTTTGCAAATTAGTACTTACAACTTTACATAAGAACAGATAACGCTATCCCGACTTAAAAAATTGTATTACGAACGTTGATTATGCTCTAAAAGAATAACTCACACGAAACACTGAATGTCTGTGCAGAGGAATAAATAATTCAGATATATTCCCAAGCGAATGTTATAAAGATTTGTAGTTTTAAAAATAAATATTGTAGTAGAGTGAAGTTCAGTGATGTAATTAATGAATAATGAAAGGGTTACTCTGTGATAGTAGTAATTGATACAAATGGTTAATGATTAAAAAATTAAGACATTGATAAAATATTCTTGGCACTCTCCGCCATTACGATTCTTCAAAAAATAGAATCACAATTACAACAAAGAATCGCTCCAGAAAATTAAAAAAAAACCGGAGTAAAGGCTATATAGTCGCGGACTAAATGCTTAAATCTGCTTTTCTCGACCCTAGAAACCGGCCACCAAAGGCAGCAAATACTTTCGAAGATCCTACAACTATGGAATCTGAAATGGAAATCCTTCAAATCACGCAAGATCCATCTCAGCCACAGTGATAATTGAAGATAGCAATTAAACCTAACTACATCACAAGAAGAAAACCTGGAACATATGACTAGGTTAATGCCAGGTGTAGCGGAGAAGAACGCCCTCTCACCCATGTCAATTGAAAATTAATTTTAATATTTGAGTAAAAACGCCTGTGTACCTAGAGTCGAGCTGGAAATTACGACCATAAAATTTGGCGCCGAGGTGACGGGGACTTGAGGAGAAACCGTGTGTGCAGACAAAGGCGGAGGTTTATGGGAGAACCCTGCGTCAGGGGTATTGACCTGACCAAAATCACCGAAGGTCAACCCTTACAAAAGGCGGGAGTAATCCAGAGAAAGCAGATTGGCTACAAATCAAACACTTGAAGAGGCTTCCACCCTCTGGTGGGAACGAAGAGAGTTGAGATGGAAGGCAGACAAGCGAGGAAACAGGACAGTTCCTATCTATAACTCGGAGAACGAGGAAGTCTGGGAAGGGAGAAAGTGTAGGAGTAAGCATGTGAGAGTTCGAAAGATGTTCTTGGAGAGGACAGTTCATAGTTACAACTTGGAGTGAAGCGTAGTAGTTTGGTTCTGCAACTTGAAGTCTAATGTAGAGTTCGCATGCACATCTTGGAGAAGGGAAAAAGGCCCTACCGATGGAAATGAAGGTGTCTAGAGATGCGAAGAATTTTTACGCCGATGAGGAATGTAAAGGAGGAATCTGACAGAGATTCCAGTGAAGATTTTCCGGTTAGCCTGGGGAACGCGACTACAACAGATGAACAGGTGTGTTTTTGAGATTTCTGCCGCACGTATTTGCCCTCACACACGAATCCTTTTCTGTTTGGTTCATGTTCAGAGTTTCATAAAATCGCCCTGAGGTTTGCCTGTTTAACGAATTAGAAATTTATTGGAATATTGAATGTAGTTAAAGTGAATTATTAAACTCAATAGTAAGTAAATTTGAATAACCTTGATGCAATTGAAAAGCACCCTGTTGAATTTGTGTAAACCATTAATTATAAATAAAGTGTAATTAATGCCAATAAAAATCAAATTTTAATATATTTTTTCATATAAAATTATCCCCCCAGCATTATATTACAATGGATCACAATAAAGTACATTAAAGCATAAAAGAACATAATCAAATTCTAACAAAAAGCAATTTGTATATCGAAATTTAAATGTAACAATTGCACAAGTCGCTAATGACTCAGAAGTTGTAAATAAAATTAAATAACAATAAATATTTTTGGTCCTGTATAATTTAATTTCAACTTACAACTTTATTTTGAATAAAATTCGTCATAAATTAATTCATTCATTTGAACATTTCATATTCGTACGCTGTTTAGCAGAAACAGTGCAATGGCGGTTAACAGTCTGACAATAATTTCGACTAGGTCTGGACCTACTGATACTCAGATGTTCCAGCCGTATAAGTCATTATGAATGGCTGAACGTATGACTTCATGTTAGATACTTTAAATATAGTAAAACTAACCGTTGTGGTTTTCTTTCTCTGAAGCATAAGAACCGTGAACAAACTTTCGAAACAAAATGATGAATTACAAGAGGAACTTGATTAGATCAGCTGAATATTTGTGTATTTTCTGGCACCGGATTAGGAGCCTTGTGTCCTGCGAGCGAGGCTTTGGCACCTGGCTGCACGCAATTCAGGGTCCAAGGGCACTTCCGTTCCTATGCATAATTCATTCTGACTCCTTACTTCCTCCAGAACAGTGATGAACCTCCAACTCAATAGCATTTCAATTATGCTGGAGACAGACTAAGAAGGTGGAAATTTACATAAACCCAGGAAAGTTTGTTTGCATCCGATATAGAAGGAGGTCATTCGCCGGGTTGATTAGTATGGAATCCGAATGGTCACGAACGTGAATAAAATAGGCGTTTCACACAACGTTACATTCTGCAGTGAGCGTTCCCATAGTTCAGGAGCCGGAAACGCGACATCAACATAGGGAGGAGCGAGAAGTTTAGGTGCCGTGTGCCCGCGTGTACAAAAGAAGGCGTCGCGTTGTTCTGATAGAGAATCAATTTCGCCATCGCAGAGCCGTTCATTTTCCTAGTAATAAGGTAACATGCAGACTCAGTCAGAACAGTCGCTGCAACAGCAGTTAGTGAATGACCCAAGTCGTCATAATTTATTTTAGCTGTGAATGTTGAAAAAAAAAATATTTAAATTTCGTTGACTATGTTAATAGTCGCGAACTGCCTGAAAATAAATAAATAAAGCGGCCAATATGTCACAAACAATAAAACAGTATAAAATAAATAACATAATGAATTGTGCGTAAAAAGCACAAGCTCGTAGAAATTTCTGTCCAAAATTTTATTATTAATTGAAATTAAGGGAAATAAATGATAATCATGCTTGCAGAAAATAAATGAAACTTCACGTTACTTTATTAAAATATTTCTCACTTGTTTGCCAGTTTATTTATAGATGGAATCGACGTCAGAAAAATAAAACTATTGAACTGAAAAAATGTACGTCTGAATGAAAATTAATAATAAAGAATATAGCCAAATACAGACAAAATAAGTGATAATATAAATACCACTCAACGTTTGTGGGGTCTTTGTCCAAAACTCAAAACTTTCAGTCAACTGACGAGTGCAATTGTGTCGCTCTAGGCTCTTCTTAGCACCTGAAGAAAGGGACAAGAAACCCAAAACATTTGTGTGGTATTTATAATATCACTTATTTTGTCTGTATTTGGCTATCTTTTTTATTATTAAATATAACTATGGTCAAAAAATGCTGTAAATAAGAATGAATGTAGAGGTACAACTGTCTAAATTGACTTCTGACACTCGTGCTCGTTATATTATATTTAATTCTAGAATAAGGAAAGCTTCTCGAAGCATCAGGCCGTAGGGCCATGTTTAAATTTTTTTCTATTTATTTAAGCACGTGGATTGAAAAATGTTGACCGGACCGGGAATTGAACCCAGGATCTCCGGCTAACCACAAAGCGATACGTGTCAATTTTTTTCATCCTAATGCTTAAATAAATATAAAAAAAAGTAACATGGCCTTGCGGCTTGATGCTTGGTTAAGCTTTTCCTATTCTTGAATTGAAAACTTTCAAAACCTCTGATAAATTTACATAACACGTCCCTTTTCTTTAGTTTCTAGAATTAGTCTATGAAGAAATTGGGGCTTGTAAATTGTAGGTGAGCCGAATAGGAATTTCGGCCCTTATCGGGAGTCGACAGGGATGGCGTAGTGGTTAGAGCGTCCACCGCCTAAGCGGGTTCCGATACCCGGTCCTGTAGACATTTTTCCATCCTCACGATTATATTTAATTTGAAAAGCTCTTTCTCGAATCATATTTAGATGTTATACACTGAATATACGCAAAAATATTAAAACAATTACTTTTTAACAATATTTTACTTTTATTTTTTCACAAAATTTCGGGTGCACATCATTTACGGATTAATATCTAATATTGAACAAGAAATTTTTTCTTCTACAATATTTCGGTGCTAGGATCTGGCAACTCTCGAATGCTTGCAAAATATTATCTCAGTATTCTTATCGCAAATTTAAATATTGATTTATGCTGCGACTTTAATGTCATGAATTGAACATCTTAAAGCTCTGACATCGCGTAGCCTAACAAATAATCATTACAAAGAAAAGTTCCACACGCCCGCCGGGATCTGAGTGCATTTGAAGGATGAGCGGAACTAATTCAGGACACTGACACGTGTGAAACCTGGCTGATACTTGCGCTGTTGTTCGCTTTGGGCATCACTGGCAACACATTAGCTATCTATTTGCAGGAGGGCATGCCCGTTTAATTGATAATGGACGCCATTGTTCTCGACCACGCATGGACGATCAGCGAAACAGAACGCTGACCGTTCCATTCGCTTCGCCGCTTATTTAGAAGGCATTTACAATGTTCACGCACTCAACTGAGTCAATTTTTTTTAAAAAAACCATCGGGGATTATGGGAAAGAAACCAGGAAGACTTTTAAATTTTTTCGCGGAGGATTTAGGAAAGCGTTAGTGAATTTCATACTTAAAGACGTGTGTGTGGGGTCGCATTGGTACGAAATAAATTAACGAATTTCAATTATCTCTCATTTAACATTATTTGTCATTGATTAACCATGTACAACAAACATGTTGAAGTATTTTACTGTCACAGCGTTGGTAAACAAATCTCTATTTCAAGAAAATTGAAGTAAAATAATATTCCCATAAAACATGTAAATTCTTATTTTTTTTAAAAAAAAAATTGTTATAAATTCTTATTAATATTTAAATTATTTAACTAAAACGTTTAACGTCATTTACGTAACAGCAAGGTTTCTTGTGTGGTATTTTAATTTTTATAAATAAAGTCATTATGTTTAATTAATGCCTAATATTTAATTAACAATTGAATCTAGTAAGTACAAAAAAAAATATAAATTTGCGTAAATAATTTTAAAACATGGACTCTTTCTTTCAGGGAAATATTTCGCAGTGACATTATTTTGGCAATACTTTTGTGTTTATATAAACGAGTTTCAAACCCACCCCATCCTCATACCCGCAGACCCCACCCACCCATTCCATCCATCCCATCAAATTCAACATTACCAGCGAACCATCATAACCAACAATGTATGCCCATCAGATACCCAAATTAAAGTTCAAGAAAAAAATTGCAAAATTACGTTAATTGTTGGATTAACATAAGTGCCAAGTTCCCAGGCTAATTATGTACAGAATTTTAATTGTATATACTGTAAACTTTATGTAACACCAAATAATGTTAAGATACAAGTTTTGTCCAATAAAAAAAATAAAAACGAGTTTCTGCGACATGTTTATGTATTTAAATCTCATCTGTTTTTGCCGGTATCGTCTGACTGATCCACCGTTTACAGCCTCATTTTCTCCAAACCTATGTCCCTGTCTTGAATATTTCTCACTATGACATTTACACTTTGAACTTCACTACACTCTGGTCCCACTAAATGTATTTTTACTCTGTTTTTCTATTTAATTTAACTTTTCCAACACTCGTCGCTCTATTAAACTCGTTCCGGCGTATTAATCGCTTACACATATTCTATAACTTTTTACTTTCAACTCAACTTTTAATTTTTTTTTCTCGTCTACTCTCAACAGACACTACCCAGCTACTCGAGAAACTATTCTAACTATTTTTGCTCTCCAAGAAACTCCGAAAACAACACTGCATTATACACTTAAAAATCATCCGTTCATGACGGACACTCGGCTGCTACTCTCAAGAATCACGTCCATGTCCCTCAACTTCGTTCATTTCCACCGCCGGACACTCTCAACAGTAGTTGAAACAAATCACGTCAATCGACTCCGCTAATTGTCATCAAGCCAAAACCGACCCCCCCCCCCATTAACTGTCAATAAGCCCAGGAACACATGCTAAAATCATTCATCCGTGCCAAGTATTTAAAATTTAAACTAAGTTCGGGGCAGTCAAATTTTTTTCTCATCACACGGAGAAAATTCATCATAGAACCACGTACATATTTTATTGTGTTGAAACTAATAGATAAAAAAAAACATCAGCCAATTTTAAGTCAGAAAAAATAATTTATTAATTAATTTAACAACGTTTCATCACTTATTTTGCGACCTCATCAGGTCCAAGTTTAAAAAAAATTTGATAGACTGCCGAGCCGATGACCTGTTTATTAATTTTTTGTTACTTGAACCTGATGAGATCACAAATTAAACGATGAAACGTTGTTCATTTCATTAATAAATTATTTTCTCTGAATTAAAATTAGCTGATGTTTATTTATTAATTATTTTTCTCAATAGTCAGAATATATATAATTTTGTTGATTTATTCCCGATAACTTTATTCTCAATTGCCAATATGAACTTAAAATGAATATTTTTTTATGATTTTTGAAACATAATTCTACATTTAATCAAAATTCGCACCTACGTCCTCGTTTAAAATCAGATAATTAAACTGAAAATAAGTTGTCAAGGGAAAAATTTTCAATGAACGAATTAATTTTTTTCTTTAATTCCAGCTACAAAAATTTTCCACTTTACTTCTAATTCTTCCACTGAACCGCGTGAGGTCATTCATGCAAAAGCTCGTAACTCACTCGTATAGCACCGCCTGGAATACAAAGAACTGGAGTGTTGTCGGGGAATTACGAGAACTTACCTAGGTTAAAGATTCGCAAAAAGAAAAAGTACTCAATGAGATGCGCCTTAATATTAAACCGAGCTTTTTCATATTGCAAAAACTATTTGCCGGAAAAATATTTTGGGGTTGTTGTCAGCTTGACGATTAAATATAAACTACGAGAGATTTAATAGTCACGGACCAGAGAAAATTCAAAATTAGTGTTGAAAGCGTTCTGTGCCAATTATAAAATGAAGTCAAAATGCGAGAATACGTGAATCTTACAAATGATAACTAAACATAAACGTACTCGAATATTTTAAATTCACACTCAATTAACGCCCGGTTTACCAATGTTATGTGAACATTAACCTTGGGGGTAGTATTTATTTCTAGGTTTTTCCCAGATACAATTATTACAGAAATGCCATCATATAACAATTCAATACATGATATTAGAATAAGAATTATACATACAAATTTAATTAAAAAATCAAATACAATTATATTTAACTGGGGACCAGGATGGTCATTTACAACTCATTCAAGAATTCGAATAAACATGGAGTCAATCAGATATAAGAAATTCTGGTATATTATGAACAAAATTATAGAAAAATGAACGTGAATATAATGAAATAATTTGCATTTTACTACGTAGATTTTATTCATTAATTAAATTTTAAATAATTAAAAATCAGACTTATTTATGTTATAAATGAAATTTAATAATTTTAACCACATATTGGGTATTTTAATTATAAAGTTTCACCTGAAAAATATTTAATTTTTATCGAGAAGGTGATTATGGCTTTAAGCCAAAAGCTCCTTGAATTATTTGATCTGAATAAATATTTATGTTTAATTTTCGACTGATAAATCAGGGGTGAAATAATTATAGTAAACAATAAAATAATAAGTCCTATGTAAGTAATTAAAAAATTATTGAAATATAAATACTTACAATGAATTATCAAAACTGAAGTGTATTTTCGTAGGAATAGCGTTATTAAAAATTCAGAAATTCCAGGAGAATGAAGTTCATCCAAATTACGAATTCCATATGCTGTTAAAAGTTTACCCTAGTAAATTCTTACTTACACGCCTTTTTGCATTATTTACATAACACATTATCTTCAAGTAATGACAACTGATGTGTTCAACGTTTTGTCTCTGTTTTCAAATTTTATTAAGAAATAGAGTTATCTTCTCCTCAGTGGCGGCTGGTGCTACAGCACATAAATTAAATGAGTAAAAATTATTTTTTCGCAATTTTAAGAACCTTCATATTAATTTTGATTTAAGAGTTAAAATTTCTGCCTCAATATGGAAGACTTTAAACTGCCCAGTCTTGCGTCAAACGTGCGACTGCAGTTGATCATGCGAGTGCTCTTAGCTTCGGAGCTTGGGCTGTGGCTCTTTATTCACAACTGCGCATGCGCAGCATACCTTTTAACCGCCCTTCTCCACTCGTTAAGTTCCATAAACTGCGTCATTCTTGGGCTACAAATTTTAGAGCACAGACCTGTGCCGTGCAATGAAACAGAGAGGAGACCGCATTAGCGCGACATAAACAGCGATATCTAAATAAATCTGAACTATTCAGTAATAGTTTACATTTTCAAAACAAAACTAATATTCGTACATTTTAGGTTATATACAAAAACCACAGTCGAAGGCTATTTTAAAGAAAACGACATTTAAGAGGCATCACAAAACGACAATCTACCTCATGATCCTGCATACAGCACTGCTCAGTGGCTTGTTCCAAAAATTAAATTTATTTAAAATATTTGCCGAGGAAAAATACTATTGGTTTAGAAATGCTAAAATATTCTGCGTTTAAAAATTAGGCACTATTGCGTAGATTGAATTAGAAATACAGCATATTTAAGTGTGGGGTCAGAGTAATGGTAATTCTATCGTTGATGTAGTATTATTATTTTACATACAGTAGTTATCTCCGTGGTGATGTAGCACATATAGTGAACAACTCACGAGCAGCTACTGTTTCTCCTTATTGTGTGGACTCAATTCAGGAAACGACCCATGCGGGACTCAATTTAAGTATTATTGATTGAAGCCATTTACAAAGATTTTTAACATAATCATTTCTCCTTTGAAATTTCTCCGTCAGTATTATACGATTCCGTTGATCTGTTTTCCATTAGTCGCACGTTCACTCGTTACCCAATAGTCACGCCCTGAATTACGCATTAGCTTCAGTCCAATCACATATTCTTCCCATGACGTGCACATTTTCCCCATAGCTCCATTTCTGAAAATTCAAGCTATGAAGTTCTACTACTTAATATGTAAGTTAAGACCCAGAATCGTTCTTCTGAATTCAAGGCGACAGTTCCAGAAAAATACCCGGAAATTGCTGGCGGGTAAGACTACGGCAGTTAATGCCATTATTATAAAAAATCTATTCGTAAAATAAAATATTTATAAAATCATGTCTCAATATCTCTGTGAAAAAAATCCAAACTCGGCATTTAAATTAATTGTGTTACCATTTATGAAGTACAATACCCCACAAAGTAGGCTACACATTCTTACATTCCATTCAGACCAGCCCCAAACGTACACTAAATTAATTAGAAAATTCGCACCAATACTAGACATAAGAATTAATAGAAGAGTTTTAACAAGCTTTGATTCCTCGAAACGTTACTTCCAACCTTTCTTTCTCCTTTATGTATTTATGTTTTCCTTTACTTTGGTGCACTCTAAATTATACCAAACACTACCTTCGATTTCTCGTTTATTGCATATTCAGCACACGAACATTTAGCTATGATTAGCATTATTTAACGCCGGACTCTGGCGATTTTTTCTGCTCAGTTTTGGGATCGTAATATAACCGAATTTTGTTAATAATATTGTTGATTTTAGAAATCTGGCTTTAATTGCAGTATTTAACAAAACAACCACAATCTGGTTCAAATTAGTTTATTATTATCTTTCAAGATCTTTCGATTACATTTCAGCCATAATTAACTAAAATGCATAACTTATTCAAACAAATTTACAAAAACAAATCTGAATTAATAACAAACTACATACCGATTTGGTGTAAAAAATAATTATTCACAATATTCGATAAACAGTTCTCGGTTTTCACGCAGGTATAACATATTTATAACATCTTCTAGGCGCAGAATAGGATATATAGAAATATAAATATTAAATATATAATACATATATATATATATATATAATACAAATAATAAAATAGAAATATAGAAATAAATTTCTAAGCTTCGCCTAGAAGATGACGACAGAGTCTTTAGAAGTCGAAACGTCGCGTTTAAATATGTTATACCCGTGTGAAAACCGAGAACTGTTTATCGAACAATTACACCGGGAAAGACTTCAATCTTTGATTCACAATATGGAAAACAATAATGAGTTAGTTCAATATATTGTTCTCGGAGTTCAGCCGGGTTTTGCATAACTATAGTGGAACGCAACGTTTCGACGACTAAACGCTCTGTCTAGGCGACGCCTAGAAGATGACGACAGAACTTTTAGTCGTCGAAACGTTGCGTTCCACTATAGTTATGCAAAACCCGGCTGAACTCCGAGAACAATATATTGAACAACTACACCGGGAAAGGCTTCAATCTTTGATAATAATGAGTTAGGTACTACATTTCAGTTATTAGTCGAATACAAACATATTGACTAATTTCCAGAATTGCAATTTGTTTTTTTTAATCTTACGCTGTGTTAACTTGTTGCTAACTTTTTAAGTTCCGCGAAAGGTATACTTAAAGGATGCATTTATTATAGCTCACTGCTTCATTTTGAAATAATTTAATGGTTTCCAAGAAGCTGTTTACTGTCCTCAAGGAGTTGCAGTGTTTCTGAGAATATTGAAGTAAGGCTGTTGTCGATGTTACTCATATAATATAACCTATATTTGCAGTGTGATTTTTCCATTTATATCTCATTTATAAACCAGTGAGTTGTATATATTGTAATAATCATACGGGTGTCAAAATAAAAAAATTATTTATAAACAACAAACAATTTTTATTTATCAAAAATTAGCAATTTATACAATTTAAAATTATAAAAAGGATCTCAATCTCTCATGGGTCTTTACTGGGTTTGATAACGGACAGAACATTTAACTAATCAAAGAACATAACATTTACATTTAATTTAAAAGGACATATTTATTCGTATAGACGAAATTAATTAATGACGAACTTATTCTATAAGTTTGTTTCTAAATATAAAGAGTTTATTTTATTAACACAAAAGAAAATAACGATATCTGACTGTATCTTTTAATTCCGTTTACACATATTAATACCATGAAATTTCAACTTACGATTTCTCAGGAAAATTTGGCTCGTTCGTACACACACACTTTATATACTGGACGTTTTAAACACTGACTCTAACACACACGGTTGGTTCGACGATAGCTGGTTCTCCGTTCGTGAAAGACATATCACTTTCTCGTGGTGAAAACTACTCGACGCTGGATGCAGTGTCCTGGTCTCCTACCATCGAAGACAGTGGTCTAATTTTGATATTACAACTGATTAGACTTCAGAATACAAAAAATGTTTATCGTTGAGTAATTTTGCTATTTCTCTCCTCTCTTAAACGATGTCTGTCTTAGTCATTCTTTGGTGTTCGCAGCATAACTATCTCACTCACAATTCTCCATTCTCGCTGCTCGCCGTACGCCTCCACAACACTAACTCCAACTACGTCGAAACTGCCCGGTGACAGCTTCCTCCATTATCCCGAGATTTACATTCTGCAGTTGCAGTTCCTTAGTTAGCAAATATCTAGCCACTCTGTCTTGTCCGAAAGCCGACAATCGAGACAGGTCTAATTTGTCTTTGCACCCTCAATTACTTTGGACTTGTCTTCTCACCCCGGCACGCACGTGTGCTGTTATAAATTCTCCAGACCGCCCAAACTGCATCCCCAATCCTAAGTAAACAACATTACAAACCATTAATCAGAAACAATGCCTGCCTTAACAGATTTATCTTGCGACAGGCACCCGCATGTGCCTTGCCATGACTCCTCAATACCAATCCTAAGTACACAACATTACAACTTCCTCTGACGGCCAAGACCATTGATCTGAAACAATGCCTTTCCTTCAAGGCATTAGTATATATATATATATATATATATATATATACAGATCAACAATTTGTAATGTAAATTTTATTTAAATTTTTCTTTAATATTATTGTCGGCGTAATTATTGAGGCCAGAGCCTTGTTTTGAGCAAGAATGCAGTGACTTAAAATGTTTCTACCCGATTATTGACGACAAAGCGTGTGCAATACGCACAGAACATTGGCGGAAACTTTCAGTGAGTTGTGGGAGCCTTGACGAGTGTGTTTTTGGAGCCACGAGTTAAATTAATTTTTTATATATAAATTTAATATTCAATAATAACACATTTTATATGTATAATTTTTAAAAAAATTTAAAATTGATAACTTCTGAAGCAATTTTAAATTAGGCATAAAACATATTGCCTTATTTTAATGTTGTTATATGTTTTTCCTCTTTAAAATTCAAGACGAATTTATTTTTTAATTAATTCAATAGTGCAGATAAAAATTATATCTAACGATTTTTAACTGTTGTAGTAGTTTAACAATTACTTGAATTACTTTATTAATTTTTCTGATCCAGAGATGGTTGTAGTCTGTAACCCAGTTTCAGTCGTTCTCGTATGAGATGCGAGCAGCTGACTGAGAAAGGAGAAAGCGCCGTGGCCTTGACATTGGCTTTGAGTTTTGCTGCCAACATGGACTTGCGTAACAGTAACACAACACAAATATTCTTACAGTCCATGGACTTCCCCATATCTTAGCATAGTTCAGAAGGACAGAAAGATTCTACATCATGTGATATTAAGCGCCTAGGATATTTTGGGCCAAAATGTCGTTAAATGCTCAGCAATTGAAATAGTTTCCTGATGGAGTATTTTGAAATTGGAAACTCAGGTAGCAGTGATTTGGCTGTTTCTGAAACATATTGGCTCTGTTGTATATCGAATGGAGTTGGATCGCAGCGGGGGATAGATGTACCGGATAAAGTTTTCATCGCGATGAAGATCATTTGTTCCCTAGGGGAAAACCTGCAGTCATTCATCCGCGGCACAAGCTATCGATTAGAATTTAATGGAGTTTAGCGTCGGTTGGGGACACATTGATGTGACACGAATCGCACTTTCTGCACGGCTTCTCATTGCGACAGACTTCTGGGCTGTGCAAAAAGTGTGCTGAATCTGTCTTCGGCTGTTCCTCGTACATCTAACGCCGCAAATACGTTGGACCTCAATGTCGGTGTAGGCCATTACTATCATGAACCTAATCTTGTCCGAAGACGAAATATTTCTATATCATAATATTTTTATATTTAAAAGCAAAAATAAATGAAACCCGTTATAATATTTTAATTTTGTAAAATATGGAGTTGAAGCGAATGGAACTAATATAGCTTGAAAAGCGGTAGTAATCATGTTAAGTTATTGATGTATACCGGAAAGGCTATTTTCATTTTCTCAGGTATATATATATATATACGCACATACAATTAACTTTACATAAGCTATCAAATGAATTTGCAATAGTTATTAAGAAATTAGTTTAAATTTACATTATTAATTAATATTTGACAAAAAAAATTACTCTTTCTCATGGTTGTTTACTGGGCCTTTAATAAAAAAAATACTTGTTAACAATTACATTTTATCAAGTTATCATGGACTTACTTCATCAATAGATTATTTACAATGCAAAAAAAATATGAACTTTAAATTCTGACCGAAATTTGAAATCTGACCTTTATTTATGAGTTGACAAATAGTAATTCTGTGAAATTTTAACTTACTGTCTTTGGTACTCAACGAAATTTGGCTCGTTCGTAAACACACACTTTATTGCACTTATAAACAGACCATTTTTATAACACTGATTCTAATAACACTTTTAGTTTGACAAAATGGTTCACTGTTCGTTTAGGAAATGTTATTCTCTCGTTCCGAAATTTATTAATTGCTGGATGCAGTTTCCTGGCTCCCAGGAGTAGAATAATTTAGACTCTGCTCTCAAAGTGTTTAGCGTTGAATATATTTAGCCAGCATCAATAGCGTCAGCGTTTGGAATATTTACTCATTAATGCTCCTCTTCCCGACCTAACCCCTCGGCATCTATCTTCAAATAATCCAGGATAATGACCGACGGTACTTTAAAAGATCGGAAATTCTTGTGTTACATAAAATAAGGGTGTCTAAAATAACGCCGAATTAAAAGTGAAAAATACTTGCTAACTTATTAAAGTCTAAAAATACTCCCGGTATCTTAAAGGAATTAACTTCAACCTTTAACTACACAGAGTCCAAAATATATCTGGTACCCTAAGAAAATTAAAAAAATATCCAATAACTTAAGAGGGTCAAAACTACTCCGGGTTACTTTTTGTCAACCATATCCACCTTCACGATGAAGCACATAAAATTTCATTAACCACCGTTTCTTAATGCGAGAATTACAGCCAGCGACTCCTATAGCACCGGAAGCATCACCTATATTTGCCTTTTTTCATTAGTTTTTACGTAAAGCTCTTCCAACACCGCCCGTACGATAGGGGTGCTCCCTCCATTGCCTTTAGGTGTTGAAATAGGACTCTTAAAAATTCTAGAATAACACTATCAACGACCCTGAAAACGTTTTATTCGACGCTAATAGCCGTTTAGGAATGCTGAAAAATGTCACCCTCTCCACCCTACCTACTAGACGTGGTATTGATGTATTTTTTCTGGGATCGTAAGTAACATGTGAACAAAGTTTGGTAGAAATTTCTCGTTTAATATTGTATGCGTAAATTTGTTCGCACCCATCCGCACCCAATCCTACGAGTTAAAATACATCTTAACCAGTCCGGTAAATGCTAGAATTAAACTCAGTGACTCCCATAACCCCAGATTAAACACCAATCTCGTTTTGTTCGTGGAAATTTGGGTCACCCACGGTCTCCCCCATCCTCACACATAAGGGCTAAACCTTAACTTAACAGACATAGTTAATGTCAGAATTAAACTCATTGTCATCTATAACACTGGATTTGACACGAATATCGGTTGTTTCGCGTTATTTTTATGTAACGCTGCTCCAACCCTTTCCTTATTGGTGCTGACTTCCAGTTGTAATGGGGTAGAAATTGTACACTAAAAACATAATAAGAAGAAATAATTAATCTCATCGTTTCCGAAAACTAATTAATGGAAGGTTATATCGGCCATTTAACAATGTTTTAAAATGTCACCCTCGTTCACCTCTAGGAAGTCGCCTAACGCTACAAAAGGCCGACAGAAACCTTCACGTGCATGCGATCAACTCCCCACAGTTTCATCGCAATCCTGTGAATGGTTTAGGAACACACAGATATATATATATATATATATATATATATATATATATATAGACATGTGTATAGATAGATAGATGGGTAAAAGACGTCCAAACAGATGCTTTTCTATATATATATATATATTAATATTTGGACTTTAATTTCGGACACATCGCGGACAGATGTACTGTTGACTCTTTCTGAAAGTCATATGAGCGTGTTTGTCCGAAGAATGGACAATTGTCCATTTATTTGGCGTCAGATAGTCCCGACCGATGATAAAGGGTTGCCGCTATCGGCGCCAGAGTCTCTAAATACCTCCCTAGGTCTGGGAAAATTTACCCTCAGAAAGAATACCCTGAATGCTACAAGTCTAGTTAGAGAGCAAAAATTAAACTCAAATTGGCGAAAATCCTAAGGGTAGAAGGATTTTCGAGGACTGGTTAGGAGACGAGAGGATTTTTCAAAAGGATATGCGGATAAAGAAAGGGGGATTTCGGATTGATGGATTGTCAGCTTTATGTTGGAGTTGCCTGATTATCATTAGTTTGGAGCTGTGGAATTGGCTTTGATCGGACGACCGTAAAGACGAGAGCTCTCCACATTACAGGTTTTATTTTCTAACATACCTCTTACCTTAGCAAAGTAGCTGTTTATGTCATCGAGATTGATACGATTATGCCACTGCTCATGTTCAAGGGTAACCTGTGGTTAATACTCTCACAGTTCTGTTCATGTTCTTATGTTAAATAAAGTATTCAGTATCTTTAAATTGTGGACTAACATTTTATAATTATTACACCCAGAAATTACTATATATATATATATATATATATATATATATATTGTAAAGAACACTAAATTCAGGCTTTTTAAATGAAAGATTAATAAAATTTACAAACAATATTTTTTATTGTGGCAATAACTCAAACAATTACAAATTTATAATATTGAATTTCTCAGGGTCTTCACTGGGTTTGATAATGGACAAACCAATAATATTTATAATCTTATCATCAACAAATCACAATTAAAAGAGAAGAATTTTACTCGTCAATTAAACTAGAACGAAATTTAATTGTGAACGAAATTAAAACTAAAAATATCGACTCTGATTAACAATTTTAATCAAAACAGAGAAAAAAATCTGACGGCTATCTTTCAATTATGTTTACATAATTAATTGTTTTGTAAATTGTTACTCACGTCTGCCCAGCATTCCAGCATACCTTTAATTTTCGAAAACACTATTGCGGGTTTTACACTGCTTCTAAACTCACAGATTCTACACCAAATTTTTAAGCCAAAATTTTATATGATGTCAGGAACTCGGATGGTCCTCCTGTCGTCATCTATCGGTTGATCGCTCGCCTTAGGTGAATTCTGCGATTTGTCGATTGGGTAGTCTTTATTGTTCCGGACTTAAACAGAAACTTTTGCTGTTTCTGGCCGGCTATGGACACATAAACTGCTTTTTCGTAGCAGGTTTCGACGTTATGCTTTTATGACTGTTTTACTTTGTCCTTATAATTGCCAATCCTGTTGAATTTTCCTTCCAAAAACTGTTATACCTCGACGAGGTCTTTCCGTGAACTGTATCTCACCATATCTCCCTGCAAACTGTACTCTCGTCTCGCAATTACAGCGCGCATACGCCTTTTGATGGACCTTCCGACAAAGGAACAGAGCCGGTTTTATATTGTTGTTCCAAAGGCTCCTGCCGCTACAAAGGATTTCTCAAACAATTTATATTTTTATGTTGAAACTATTAATGTCCTAATTAATTGGCATGACAATATATATAATATATATCGTTTAAAGATCAACCGTATTACTTTTAAAAATATATATTGCATGATAAGATAATGATATTATCAATCAAAAATTTCACATATTAAGACAAAAGGAGTAACATCTATAATAATAACGCTGAACGAGCAAAACAAAAAAAGAAAAAAAAAGAGAAAAGTCTATGTATTATAAGGTAGGGCCTGTTACTGCAGGAATTAATTTTTCGAAGTATTATGACAAGAAGACGAGACAACAAGCTATCGAGGCGTATCCTAAGACATACAAGAATGGTAAACACTGTGACTGGAGATACTGCAGTGTAAATTTGGTACAAGACAGCGGACAAATGTTGGATGTTTATAGTTAAGAGAACTGTATCAAACCGCTTCCATTATTCTTAAGTAACATAAAATAAGATGCATTCGCAGTCATACTTGGGACTTTAATGAGATTATATCAATAAAGTGAAATAAAGTAATTCTGATTCTTATTTTAGCCCGTACTGAATTTGGAAAAAAAGGAAAGAGAGAAATGCATTTTTTATAAAAATAAATCTTGTAAAATCGTGTTACGCAGGGCACAGACAACTTTTTACTAGACGTTTTACACTGTCATAACATATTTTCAATTTTTTCTCCAGTTTAAAACAGCATTTAGTTTTAATAACTAAAATGTTTCTCCCATATTACAGAAGTACATAAAAATATATTTTAAACAGTTCACATGTCTCTTATAATAAATATTGAGGACCGTTATCATGAAATTGTGAGAAAGGACTGTATTTAGTTATCTGGAAGTATTGCTAATGATTAATGGTACTAGTCAGAGAAACAATGATCGACGTCACGACTGAAACCAACAACAGTAGCTGGAGATAACGCCAACGACCGCAGACGTTCGACTCCAAGAAGCATTGGTTGACGTGAGTTATTCGTTCAAATTTTTGTTTTTGTCTTTTGTTAGTTTTTCTGAAAACTGTTTCTATCAGTAACCCACACAACTACAGTTAATATGATATTACTGTCATTCCGCAAAATATTGTAATCAGGCATTTGGCAATGTCACTGCGGATATTTCCTGTCCATAAAAAATATGCCGGGAGCCTCTTCAAACTGAATCCTGAAATAATCTTTAAATGTTACGGGGGTTCGTAGAAAATAATGGGAAATGTAACGTCGGCCGCAACATGACTGAAAATGGACTGGTGTATCTGAAATTGTTGATACAGCCCGGGAAGTTCAGGGCACAATGGTGGCGCTTGTAACCTGAGCTTTCTGATGGAGATAAGTTTATTTTTTGTTGTTGCAAGGTGTCTGGCTGAGTGCCTTTTGTAACAAAGGTGGCCCCCTATCAGTGGCACACATTGTCGCCAACAATACGCGGGGAAATTAAATCCCGTATCGAGCGGCGGTCGAGTCAACTGTTTGCACCAAGGCACATTAGCGAGCTGCAAACACACTGAAAAACAGCCTCGGCTCTCGGCGACAGTGTAATTTATATTTTCTTACAAATGGGGAAAACGGAGGAGATAACTTTCGAATGTTTCCTTCTGCAAGATACAGCATCGTGGACATTTATCGTGGTTAAAAACTGTTAAACTGAGAAGGATTAAACGTTTATACATAAATATGAACAGTTACGAGTTAACCATTATTCTCCACTATTCTGTATATAAAAAGTGTTTAATTTTTACGAAACCTTTAAATCTCCTTCAGTTACTAGTAATTAGTCAAATGCTTAAATTATTAATCTGTCTATAACTAACTTCAATATTCATTATATAGATAATACATTTGCACCCAGTTGTATTTATCCTGCGTGCATTCACTTTTATATGAATCAACCCTGTTAATGCAGTCACCACGATATTTCTCATAAGCGACAGGGGTATATTGTGTAGTGAGTAACTTACGAGTTTTGGGTTTAGAATATTTTGAAATAACTTATAGTTTCCGTGGCCAACAAAACTTCATTAGTAGGGATCGGTTTTTTGGGCCGCCGAAAACAAACGTGGCGCAAGGTCCCAGAAACAGAAGTCAACTAATGAATTTATACGTGGTGAGATGTGAGATATAAAACAAGTCGTGTCAGATGCGCAGCTGGAGAAGGGAGAAGGTGGCGGGGAGCATTGTCGTCAGTTGGGAACTCCCCCTTGCGGAGAAGCTGGAACAACTCCAATAACAATAAAAATATTAACCGTACTTATAATCTTTTAACTTTTACAATATATCTTGAAATGAACACGATATATTTCAATGCGTCAATGTTTTTAGTACATTTTTTACACTATCGAGTAACAAAGGTTCGTGTTAAATTGAGCTCCGGCCTACCCCAACTACAATTACTACCAACTCTACAGCCAACCAAAACACTACCCAACTTCCACCCCAACCCCCTCAGAACGACATCAACAAGGAACGTAAGGGCAAGGTCAATCCACCCTTTTCATGTATTTTTTCAGATGTTTCAATTGTACAAGTTATATTTTTATTCATTTTAATTAACACAAATGTATTAAATTTTTAAGAATAAATAAAATATTTTGTTTTTACTATTTCTGTAATATATATTCTAGTTTAGTTGGTTTTGGAATTCGTCTATTATGGTTTCATTTAATGGCTTTTTGAAAAATATTAATCTCGTGTTTTTTTCCACCGATTCGGATTTGTTACAAATACAATATATATATATATATATATATATATATATATATATATATATATTGTAATGCTTTGAAGGAAAAGCATGGTTGCCGATTGATGGGCTGGGCCGTCGGAAACAAGGCACATGCAGGGTAGCCTGTCGCAAGATAAATCAGTTAAGGAAAGGCATTGTTTCTGATTAATGGCCTGGACAGGTCACTTGTTGACTTGGGATCGAGGGGCAGTTTGGGCGGTCTGAAGAATTTAGAAACGCGCACGTGTGAGTGCGGGGGTGAGAATACAAGTGCTAAGTAATTACGGGTCCTGTCTCGATGTGACATGACAGAGGAGCTAGCAATTAGCTAAGGAACTGCAACTGCATAACGTAAATTTCGGGAGGAAACTGTCAACGGGCAGTTGCGACGTAGTTTTGGGAACAAAGGAAAAGAGAAGGGACGGTGATATATAAAGCGAAGATAAGATTTTTGGAGGTTAGTTGAGTTTTGGAGCTAGGAGGTGAAGTTTGAGTTTTGGAGTTAGAGTGGGAGAGAGATAATGTGAGCAACGAAGGGGAGTGAGAGTTGTGGAGGCGTACGGCGAGCACCGAGTATGGAGAAATTTAGCAGACTGCGAGAGAAACAGCAAAATTATTTCAACGATAAACATTTTTGTATGCAGAAGTTCAATCTGTTGTAATATCAAAATTTGACCACTGTTTTCCATGGTCGAGTAGTTTCACCACGAGCAAGTGGGATGTCCTTCACCGAGTATGGAGAATCAGCTATCGTCGAACCAATAATATGTGTTAGAGTCAGTGTTTAAACGTCCAGTCTATAAAGTGTGTGTGTAATGAACGAGACAAATGTTCCTGAGTAATCGTAAGTTGAAATTTCATGGTATTAATACGTGTAAACGGAATTAAAAGATATCGTTCTTTTCTTTTGTGTTAATAAAATAAACTCTTTTAAATTTAGAATCAATCTGGTGGATTAAGTTCGTTAATAAGTTTCGTCGATGTCTAGACGATTAAATATTTCTGTTTAATTTAAAGATAAATGTTGGGTTCTTCGATTATTTAAGTGTTCTGTCCGTTATCAAACCCAGTAAAGACCCATGAGAGAATGAGATATGTTTTTTTTTATTAAATTGCATAATGTTTCAAGAATTGTTAAATAAAATTTGTTTGTTTGTTTAAATATATTTTTTTATTTCGGCAACCGGTAGTTAATTACAATATATATATATATATATATATATATATATATACATATATATATATATATCCAATTTTTATATATATTTTATATTTAAGCATTTATACATAAATGTTACATATTGCTAATTTTCTAGTTAATAAATTTTTATTTTATCTATATTATTTATTAATGTATTTGATAGGAGTATTGATGTATCCTATTTGTTAAATAGAGCAATAACTAATAAATAATTATACAAATATTCCAGAGGACGAGAGAATTTCAACTTTTAGTAAAAATTATATCGATGTTAACTAATATTCCCCATTTCAATGAAACTTGCCCCTGTGTGTTCTATTCGCGGATCTCTCAATTTCCTAACTCCTTCGGCTCAGAAACTCAGTGACTGACGAGGGGATATCTTGAAAATGCCTGGAGACCTCGAGCGTAACGTTGGCAAACACGACGGAACAGAAACGTGGCCCAACAACTCAAAGATAAACGAAAGCCGTTACCGCATGTTAATAGTTGAGCGAACATCATCATGAGGTGGCACATCGCAGTTCAACGAAAACTCGAAAATTTCTCTTAAGAAAAATTAAATGAACGGAAAATATGACTTTCTTATTCGTTTATCTATAGTTGTAAATATGACAGAAAATATTAAAGGTCTTTTGGTTTGTTGATTGGGCTTCAGAAAATTCCAATCTACTGTTGTAATGAACATTTTATATACAAGAAACCGCTTCAGAAACCAGGTGAATCACGGAAATACATTAATTTCCGTCATTATTAATGTTTATCCACGTACCTCTAAACCACGAAGTTCGTTTTTAATCGCTGCGGCAGATCATTGTAATGGATTCTGTGTGTGATTTCCGCTTTATTGTAATCTCGAGTTTGACGTTGCAGTAATGGCTTGCTGGGATATTTGTATTTCAGAAAACGCTCACAAAAATATATAAAGGGAGAACTTGATCTCTGTTTTATATTTCCAGTGGATTTATTCTGCTTCCGGGTAATTTTTTGTAATGCAGACGTAACATTGTATTAGAACAAGAAGCTTGATATTTAGTGCGCTCTGAGGCAGTTTTTTTGCTATTATAGGGGGCTACATTACTCGTATTGACGTATACGGATGAATGGGGGTGAATTCGTTCCCGTATTTTGAATTACACAGAGCCTTTGAACTGTACTCAGAACCTCGATTTCAAAACAAATTATAATTAGTCTGCGTAACGATTGTTTACTGTTGTTTTTATGATGCTTTAAACTTTCACTTATTCAATTAAGTATTTGAAACATAAGTTTTCATTTAATTTGGAAAATAATAACACCAATTTAAAGTCGTAAAAAATCACTACTTTATTTAGAGCACGAGATTTAAACTCTCGCCATATTCATCCGAAAAAAAGCAACTACGACCTGTTGTTACGTTATTATTAATCAAGTATTGGTAATTAAATATTATTTTTGTCAGCTTAAAGCAGCATATTATGGCGAAGAGAGAATTTTGAAGGATGTAACTGCTATGACGTCTGATGAGAGCCTGAATTTTATTAAATGAGTTATTATAACAGGTAAACTCATCGAAAGTTGTATGTTTATGTGTATTGTTAAATATGACATGTTAGTAATTGCTGTTTTGAGATGAATACGGCGAGAGTAGGAGCTTTTGCTTTACATAATGTAGTGATTTTTTACTACTTTAATTTGTTGTGTTATTATTTTCATAATATTTCCCTTATTTAGATTAATCTTCTACACATCTGACTTTCCGTATTAATCTTACTGCCTTATTGCTCTTTCACTTTTAATATTTTAAGATTTATGCTGCGAAGCAAATAAAATACTTTTAATATTAACCGACTACTGCATCTCTGCTGTTTCTAACCTTTTAATGTCCTGAAATACGTTCTAAAATTGTATTAAGTGTGATATTTAATGGAACTTCGTTTATTGGAATGCTCAGTATTTTTTTTTAAAAAAAGTAGTTCTTTATTCCTGTACGTGTTAACGTGGCGAAATCAAATGTTGATATATGGCTACATAAATAAAAAACCAAAACGATAATGGTGTTACAAACACAGATGATTATTCTTCTTAGACTCATTGACGTCTATGTTATGCTGCATAAACAATTAAAATTATTTTTTTAAATAAAATAATGAGATTAGCTTATTTTTTGCAAAATATATTTTTACAGTCCGTACAAAATTTTTGGATTTGTTAACGTTGCAATAATTGTAAAATATAATTCGTCTGTGTTAAAAATATACTAATTAGAAAAATCAATAGTTGAAAACCAGACGACACAGGTATTTAATATAGCATTTAATTTTGTCAGATCATAGACTATTTATTTATCTAATTGAAGGATTTTAATCGCATTAAATTTACTAAAGAATCTTTCAAATTTCATCTGTACTTTGAATAGTTTTATCATTTATTTTGAATTTATTAATAAAATTGAAAATTGTACAACGTAAATGTTTAGAAGGATATCTTATAAAATAATTTTTTCTGGCCCATTTGCAGACCACAATTATAAAATTGTCGCTGCAGCATTGAAAATCCCATCTCTGGAATCTGAACGCTGCTCTAAAGATTTAAAATTTATTTTTAAGCTAGTTAATAACAGTATTGATTTCATTGATTTAACTGATAAATTGAAATTTAGAGTTCCTTCTAGAACCTCAAGATTTAAATTTATGTTTGCAGTAAAAGTTTCATTTGATTCAAAATTTTCGGAATTGTTAACGATGTAAAAATTGAAAAAATATTGTGTCTGTGTTAATAATATACTAATTTGAAAAATAAATAGTTAAAAAAACAGACGTCACTGAGGTATTTAATATAACATTTAATTTATTTATCTAATTGTTAACGTTGGTCGAAGATAACGTTTTGGATTATGAACGTTTACGTACAAATATTTGGTTGTTACAATTTTTACTTTATTATAAGTGATAAATGTTAGTTTTGTTTTAGATACATAAAATGTTGAGACTTTAATGTGTAATAGAAAGGTAAATAGCCCGTTACAAATAAATAAATAATTTACATTCTCAACTTTTGTCGAGAATTATTTGTATATCTGGATGATTGTAAAATTGTGGTTTAACGATAAATAAATTACAAAAAAATAACGTTTTTGACAAAAAATTTCCTGTAATTGCTTTCCTTATGTTTGATTTAAAATTATGAACTTTTACACAAAAAATTTACATTAATTTGCAAGATTTTTTGAATTATATATTGCTTTATTTAATCTACGCCCTTTTTGCATGAGAAATGAAAACCAAATGGCCCAGAACCGTGGTCTCTGGAATATTTATGAAGTGTAATTATTATTCAGGAATATTCAAATATGCGACGTTGCTTGATTGCTGATACTCTTCAAAAGTAAAATATTAATAAATAGTAATTAACTGAATAGTGTAATGTTTTATAATATTCTATTGATCCTAGTGGTTTATTTTGGAAAAGTTTATTCAAAGGATACTTGCACAACAAAATAAGTAACAACACATGCATTTTTTACTCTGTAACTGATGCGGCTAATGTTTGACCATTATTTTCCCTCTAAAATTCACGTTTTTTCATTTATTAAATTTATATTACTATAGCCATTAATATGCATTTCGGTTTTAATTATATTTTTAATCACCGAGGTAAATTATTGACCAGCAGCAATAAATCGATGTAGAATACATGACGCCCGTGTGCATGCAATTCGCAAAACGTTTCGTTAGATTCTGGCGACAAAACCTTTCCGTCCTTACGCAGAAATGGAATCTGGAAAATGGCCAATGCGAGTGTTCGTGATCGCCTCAACGCGGAAGAACGACAAGGTACAGTTTTACGTATGTGCATAGTGAGTACGGAGATGGACAAGGCTGATGTAGTAATTAGGAGGTTATCTGAGTGTGACGCGGAAGTGGGAAAAGAAAACGTGTGAGAAGAACAAAGTAAAGCGTGCAGATGGAGCGGAGTAGTCAGCAGAAAATTGCGGACTTGGCTCACAAGAGCTTTCACTGTAAGTTACGAATGTATGACAGAAAAAAAAAAGTTGTGTTATATTGTGGATACATACAGTGTGAAATGTAAAAGAAGGAGAAGAACTTTAGTAATTACAAATGTAATAAGTGGTAAGGCGATAAAATACGACCTGTGTGAATGGTATTCTAAAATTATTCATCGAGTATCAGCAGCTCGTGTATTCTGTTGGTGCATTAACATTAATGTGAGACGCGCGAATTAGCGGCTAAGACTTGATGTAAATGGATAAGTCATTCTGAGAAAGATCTGTACTATAAAAGAATAATAACGGAACGCAAAAAAAAAGTCTTCAGTAGGCGAGTAACAGTCACCTCAATAGTGAGGAAGGAATGAGCCATTCGACACGTCCTCGTAAAGAGTTTTAGTGCTGGAAGAACAAAGTGGGAAACAATACTCAGATAGATTGTCTGAGGTTTGATCACTAAGCGACAATGAACAATAACTCGTGTAAATTTCTATGCTAACTTCCTCCATAGCAAGATATTGCTGCGAGGGAAATTAATTAAGAGGAATATATCTGAATCTGTCTAGAATATCTGCAGTTATTCAACTTTTTCCTTCTGGCGTTGCGCCAAACAATAGATAAAGGAAAGAGGGTATCATTAGAAGTATTCCCTTTACTACTTTACAACTTTAAAGTGTTAAAATTATGGTGATGTAAGAGACAAATTAGGAAATATAATTCACAACGTTCCTTCCGGACATTGAGGACCTCATCACGTGTAAAAAAAAATTATAAAAAAAACACAATAGATAAGTTTGGGAGGTAAACCATTTAGCAAAGAAGTGATAAAGATAAAATAGTGCCGTAGAAACAGCTCAAAGAACCTGCACCAGTCTGACTATATATAAACCGTTACTGTTAAACTTGATATGAGCTCTCCGTTTTTGAACTAAGGTTCCCACAAGCCGAGGCACCTGGGTCTGTTTTGAGAGGTGTATGATCCGGGGTCACAGACCTTGGGCATACGGTAAGAGTTGTTCGCTATTCCCATTGGAATAGTCGGCCAGTTGATTCCTAAACTGGCCGAGGCACGGAGAAGGAATGCTGCGTCCCCACAGAAAACTCCTCTCCCGCTATCGGAAGGGCGTAGGACAAGTACCCAATGCCCGACCTACCCGATGCAGGTTTTTCTAAGATTTTCCATGCATTTCTTTAGGCAAATGCCGGGTAGGATCCTTAAAATATAGCCCGGGGGCCCTAGTAACCCTTTGCTACCTTCCTCTACCCTTCCACATCCCCCCTTTCAAATCCCTTCCTATAGCTATTAAAGGGGAGTTGCCAAAAGTGGATTACCCTCATGTAGCCTGTTGCCCTAAAAAAACAACTTGATATGAATCAGTTCCGAAATTGATCTAGCAAGATTCCTGTGTTCAGTATCCAAAATTCTCACATATCCAGGTTGTGATCCCAGTCGAGTGATGTCCGCGTGTTTATCATTCGACAGTCTATTGTTTATCCGATGTTCTTTAAGACGAGTTATTAAGGCACGTTTAGTTTGGCCTATGCAAATGACATCGCACTCGGCACAACCTAAGGGATCTTTACAAATTTTACTGTAGGGATTTTGTAAATAATATTGGCAAACTGCTTGAAGAGTTGATTTAATCTACAATGAAGCTGATGATGAAAGGGCATTGTTTTATTGACAGTTGAAACTTCAGAATTAGAAAAAATAAGCATTCTAATGCTCTTCGAGGTAAAACTTTAAATGAAAGAGGGTTGTTAAGATTTGGCCAGTATAATGTTAATAACAGTATGTAAAGTTGCGGAGTGGAATTTATTGCCCGCTCAACAGGATTTAAAATCATGCCCTTCTTGTGAGATAATGAATGGTTAGAAAAAATATTCGATATTGTGGGTTCGAGAAAACAATTGGAAACAAGGAAACAAAAATCGTCTACAGTGATGAAGACATCTAGGAAGTTGAGTGAACATTAACCTGAAGCTCATAAGTGAACTGTAATCTGGCATGATTATTGTTGAAATTAGTATTGTTGTTATTATTATCAGAAGACAGGACAGTACAAAAAAGAACATTTACATATCTCCCGTAATGAATAAGTATTAAGCGTTGAAAAACAAAAGTTTTCCAGATCATTCATTACAATTTCCGCAAAAGTGATAATGGACTACCCATTGAAGATCCCTGCATCTGGTGATAATACTGATTATTGAAAATTAAATGATTAGAATTCAAAATGAGATTGAGGGAAACCAATAATTCATCTATAGAAATTGAGGTATATTTCTTGAAAATGTGCTATCTAGTTTTAAAACTATTAATAACCAAATCATTAGGGATAAAGGTGAAAAGTGAAACTACGTCAAAAGAAACTAAATGATAGTCCGGGGTACACAGATATCCTTCACGGATTCAATTAATTTCGGAACTGGTTCATATAAAGTTGAACAATAGCGCCTTAATTCAGAGTGATACAAATTCTTCGATCTGTATCTAGGACACTATTTTAAAGATATTATGATCTAATTATGTACTTTGAAATTTCCTGCAATTATTAACTTTTCGATGACAGTCCATATTTCATTGAGGACCAATTACGGTCCCTATTGACCCTGGGAAATAAGGAAGTGTTATTTATAAAATGTGCAAAATAACCTATATTTCTGTCGATTCCAATTTTTTTTGGGATATCTCAGCTGTTTGGTGACAGTCCCCGATGAAATGAAAACCACTGTTTAGGTAAATAAAAATCTGTAGAACATTCTAGAAGGCTGTGTATGAATAAGCAATGTGATTGAAGCGACTATCTTAACGGGGTAAGGAGAGGGTGAAGCAGTTGTTATTAATCGGGTTCATTCATTCTAACGGGTATCACTTTTACGTTTAAGAGTTTACAATGTCTACTCAGACAAGAATTAGTGATCACGATGAACAAGAGCATTTGTAATCGCCGTGGACAACTTTATGATTTTTGTTCAAAGGAGGGGGGGGGGGTTAACCAAATAAATTATTTATCAGCTCTCCTACAGGTTTCGAGGCTTATTAATATTTTAGTGAGTTTGTAAAATACATTAATTTATCATTTGTATACTGTATTTATATTTTATAATGTATTTCATAATAATTACTTAAAGTTGACACTGTAAATAGAATATAATTCATTTTCGTGACTAATAGGAGATGAGAAGAAATAAAAATCCGGTCGATGCCGGATAGTTAATTAATAGCATATAAATTATAACTGCTATTAACGAGTAACAATATGTAATAGAGTATAATTTAAATAATGGAAATAACCTTTTATAAAGCGTTTGGCAGCATCAGAACATAAAATGATAATCTATCTGCAACGTTTAGCAACCTTGTAGGGAGTAAACTATAGTAGCAGAATTCAGGGGACGAAGTTGGGAGAGGTAATCAGATTCCGTTTTGGCCAGACTATGTACGGAAGCTTTTAAATATTTATATCTTCCAAGTCTGTTGTCGATTGTGAAAAAGTTGGTGACTGAGGAATTTTTTGACTTCCGATTTATGTTGGTTTTTTGGAGTCTATTGAAGTAGTACATGTTTACAGGTAAATTATCCTGAAAAGCTGCGATTTTATACTACTTAAGACCCTGTGATCATAGATACTTAAAAGACAACCATTAATGAAGAAGGGGTTGCAACTTTATCTGATAATCACAGATAATTTTGTAACATTCTATAAATATCATTTTACCTTGCTATTAATATTCCATGTATCTTTGCGGTAGGAATTTCAGAATCCTTACCTAGCCTATTCATCCAACACAATGCGTTAACGTTACTTCTGAATTTCCCAACCCTCCGGTTTTTACCATGGCGGAGTTTCTCCGAAATATTCTTTGCCTGTGAACTATCCCCGTCCGCAGTTCTCGCGAAATCTGTCACCTACATTTATTCAGATGCGGAATATCTAGATAATTTCCTTTCTTTCTCTAATACAATAGTCTCATACTTTTTGTTGTATTCGTTTAAATAATTGTCAAAGTGTAAATCGAAGCGTAATACCAATTATTAATATATTCAAACACAGCGTATTAGATTTTTTTACTAAAGAATTGGGGTACTTCCGCGGTCATTAGTTGCACAAATATTTTGAATCTTTGTTGACTTAATTTTATATTTCTACATTTATTCATTATTATTTATTTATTTCGTAGGTCAACATATTTTATTACACGTATATTAGACAAATTTTGATATTGCAAATTATGGTATTAGCTAGACAGAACATTTTCACTTAGTGCTTCCACAATATGGAAATTTATATATTCGTTTCGGGAGCACAAAAAACACACCGGAAGGACCTCCCCCCCCAGCCCCCGGCTACACTTGTGTCAACAAGATTAGCTGAGCATCAGAAACGGTCTCCCAGAATTAATTATTATTCTTACGCAGCTCTCATAATGTGGTCTCATGCCTCCCTGCCGCTTAGTTTAAACATTTCATTGTATGTTTTATTAAACATTATTACTTCTTTTTATGTTAGTTTACTTTACGTTTTCAACGTATTTAATTTACACACAAGAGAAGTTATTCGTGCTGATTCCAGGTAGTTATTAATTATTAATTACCAAGATGACTGAAGAGTGTTTTAGTTCCTGGATTTTGGAGACACGATTCTCGTAAGTATTATTCTACAATTTCCATAATAATTTTGGTAAATTGGAGACGAAACGGACCTGGAACTCAATTTTAGTAGTTGCTTGAATTATTTTTTGGGAATTAAGGAACGAACGAAGCAGAAGAGTATTCGAACTACATTTATTTTCATTGCGTCACCCACGGCTTAGTTGTCTAGAACCGAATAAAATATTATAATCAGTTGAAATTTAGAAATGATATTCGACACGAAATATGTAAGAAAACATAACGCAACTCACAGCGTGATGTTAACATACAAATAAATAGTAAAGCGCAAGATTTTTTCGTATGTACTTCGATAACAGTTTCCACGAATATGTTTTAATTTATTTCCTTATTTCGTATATTCCAGAAAATGTTTTACATTAAGAACAATACCGCCGTGTTCTCCAGAACTCTAGACATTTTTGAATGAAGTCCATAATTTTTTTCTTTTCAACTGCTTTCTATCGGCGCTTTCGTTTCTTCTTCTTGGAGTGCGTTGTCTTTTTTTTTCTTAACAGAAACTGATCGATACTGTATTAAGTGATTTATATGTGTAATAGAGAAATATTGGTGCTGAAAACACAATCGTGTTCAAAATAGACAGATCTGGATGACTTGGAGTAAGTCAAGATTTAATTGGGAATGACATCATGGGCATCGCGAACCTGAAGAAGACGTTCGCGTGCTGGAAAACAATATTAATGATATATTGTATTCACTTCACGGAACAGTATGTGCTTTGAATAATACTGTAACGTTTAGTATCCGGAACTGGAAGTTGCCGTTTGTTCATTAAAAGGCGACGAGGGTCGCGTTGACAAGATCTAGGCAGATGGACAGTTGGCGGAAGAGGCTGTTGACTCAGGAATCTCTCTGCTGTGGGCGACTTGCCAAGGGCTGACTACGATTATGGATAGACATTCGCGTGGGGAAGGTTACTGACGGAATCGCCATCGAGGTGCATACAAAGCACGGCGCGTGTCTCGGCTCTCAAGAGCGGGTTCATAAAACGCGAGTGAATCACGTATGCAGTTGGTATCGGCTCAGCAATGACATAACTTTTCGGACGTGCTCAGTGCGAGGCGAGGTCACTGTACAATGTCTCCAGAACTAGTTGTTTCTACACAAAGGCTTAACTTATTTAGTACACGAATTTATATTAAAATTATGTTTAATTAAAAAAGGATTTTCACACTACGTTCTTCATCATTGAGGACATTGAACTCCACCGTTTAATGTTAAAATTTCTTTCTTCTTCCACACATTATTGCAACAGATTATATGTTATGTACGTCTTGGCTCGATGATGACATTTGAAATTGTGCCACAATTGATTCTGCACCTTGTATGCTGATTAATACATCATTATGTTATCCAGGATGACATAATTAATTAAAATGGTTTCATAATGTACCATGGATTATTTTATTGATACGTATTAAAATTTATTTGCAATGATAAAATATATCCAAATATTTTAATATAATTAATTTAATTCAAATATTAATAAATGTAACGATCGACTCCTAGGTTAATGAATTGGATATAAATGAATGAATAAATAAATTTATTGATTTCAATTAAGTATATACTTGGTGGTAGCTATAATTAAATATACAATTTTACATATAGATTTAAACTGAAATTAAGGAACAATAAAAGACTTAAAGAAAAATCCTCTATATTCGATTTGCTTTGGAAAACATTTAAACTCACAGCATTCCACAATTATATTTATAATACTTATAACCTACTCAGCTTTCTTAAAGCAACTTATCTCGCCTGTTTTTCAGACCTTCACTATTCTTTGGTAGAGTGCTACTGCTCTTCCAGACAAATGGTTCCAGTCCCTAATCGTTCTGCTCTGAAACGATTTTTTTCCTGTATCCGCGCGTTGGTCTCTTCGTTTAATTATAAAGGAGTGGTTACTTTTACCAATATAATTTGTGGACTTGTAAGGTTCCGTATTTCATGGCAGACAGGTTTGTTAGTATTAATTTTAAACAAAGCACAAATTCTGGCCTTCTTCCTCCTGTCTGCTAGCGATTCCGTTTTCCAAAGTTGTAGAACATATTTTAGCGGCTTTAGCCTGAACCCTATCTAAAGCCTTTATATATTCGCTTCTATACGGACCCCAGAAGACCGCTCCGTTTTCCATAATGGGTTCTAACCAACGATCGGTATGCTGTTCCCTTCGCTCCCTTTGAACTATTCCTCAAAACTCTATTGAAATAAACTGATTTTAAACGAAACAAATATAAAAATAAGTTTTATACGTACCTAACCTCCATCTGTAAAATTATTTAATAAAAATCTGCAAAATTGTCAACTTCATATATATTTAACGTATATGTTCGAATGAGTTAAGTTGTGCGTGCTGTGTTAAGTCAAAGTATTGCTATAGGTTTACTATACAAAATAAAATCAGTTTTCCCGAGCCAAATTTATCTTCTAATAATCATAACTGAGCGTCAGAAACTTCCAAGTCAGAATAAACAATTCATTCTCGAACTATGAGAATATCTCTGCCGGAGTTCCGCAAAGGAAGCGTACTGGGTCAACTCTTGTACCTAGAGGTACTGTCAATACGGAGATCGCTACCTTTGCCGATGATACAGCTGTATTATCCATTAAAAATGCGTCTTTAGAGGCATCTGAAAATCTTCAGAATCATCTGGACCTCCTCGGGATCTGGTTCAGCAAGTGGGTAATTTCCGTAAATAACGATAAGTCCACGCAACGTTTACCAACAACGGAAATGTATGTCCAACAGACTCAATTAACAACTCAGTTATACCAGTAAAATAAGAAGTGAAATACTTAGGAATGTACCTCGATCAGAGATTCACCTGGAAGACTCGTATAAAGACCAAAAGAAAACAGCTAGACATTAAAGTTAAATAAATGAGCTGGCTAATTGGAAAGAAGACACAATTGTCCCTATAAAATAAACTTCTCCTGAATTTTGAATCCAGTTTGAGGCCAATTTGAGCGTACGGAATTCAACTATGGGGTTGCACAAAACCGTCCAGCAGTAAAATCCTGCATCGTTTCCAGTCGAAGACGCTCCTCATGTTGTCAAACGCGCTTTGGTACGTGAAAAATCAAACCCTCCACGAAGACCTGAGGATTCTATACGTAACCAGATTATTTACAATATTAGCAGATGCGTACCACCACACTTTCGAGGGTCTCGAAAACGAACTCGTACCTCAGCTATCCCAAGAACCATTCGCACCAAGAAGATTAAATCGACAATGGCCAAATGACCTCGTTCCTCGGTCCAACCAGGCCTAACGCCTTTATTTGGGAGTAACATCAATGGATGACTTCGCCTTATTTCACATCTGTGTCATAAGATTTTATTCTTACTCATTTTTGTAATATAAGAATAGATTGTAAATATGCAAATAACTTTTAAAAAAATGAAATATTCTCGCTAGAACGCGCTAGCTATGCGTCTGTTCTGGAGTTAACTTTTACGAAATTCCAACGATCATCTGTTCGCCTGCGAACTTCACTGCAAGCATCAGACAGCGATCCAACTACCAGCATCTCTGGCTTCTCATCCGCCAGCTGTAACGGAGAAGGAAATGAAGATATTCGATCGCCGAGATTAACACATCGCTACACCGGCCTCAGAATAAACATTACAGTGTGCAATGCTTAGGAACTTTACCCGTTATTGTGTTGAGTATAAATAGAGGATTCAAATATTGTTGTAACATAGATGGCAATTCACAGAACACAGTTCTCAGTTCCTGTTCGTCAAGCATTCGAGAACATACGTTTATTTGCGGCACAGTCGATAGACAATTTATATCTGAAAACCAGATTATTATGAAGTCTCTCATCTTCATTGAGACTCATATTATTTTCACACAATTTAATTGGGAACACAACTTCAGAAACTGCAAACCAGTTTGCGTATAAACGCATTTGTATAACAGGAACGATATTCGCTGTTATTTTCAATAAGTAAAAATAAAATTGTTTTTACTTAAGTCTCGTTATTAATCACGTACATAGCAAATAATTATTAAATTATTTATTATCCCCCCCCCCCCGCCGTGTTGACATACTCCTATACGTATGTCAGTCAAAATGTAAAAGAGACGGATTTTCTGATTTCAGGTAGTATAGATTTTACCGATGAATTAATAGAACGGAAGTTTAGTGGAAGGAAAATGACAAGTTTTTCTGGGCCAGATTACTCGGTAAAATTCCCTTATTTTAGATGATCTGAATGAGTAGAACGCCATCTCCAAAGACACAACAACTGCAAGGTGATTTTTCAGATATTAAAATAAATAGAAGAACTGATTTTATTTTGCCTTCAGCTGCCGAAATATTAACAAAAAAGTTGTGAAAAAACTCGCAAACGGCTTTTTTTTCTCAGATCACGGCCAATTATTTACCTTATAGAATGTAAAAAGAATAACACAATTCAAGCAGGAATGGCTTTGCGTCAACGTTCCGAATTTAAAATATGAGAAAAAATAAAGCGCTATGGAAGGAGAACGAAAGAAATAGGAAATATTAAATTTATTCCGCTGAACGAACGACTTGATTAACAGAACTGCAACTACAAACTTTTAATTACAATATTAAAGTTGATTAAACGTGGACGGAATGTGCTGAACAATTACTTTAGTTTTACGCTGAAAAAAAAAAGTATTCAGTGTTCGTAAATTATTTCAGCAAAAATGACATTATTATTGTTACGAATTCTCAAATAATATATAGGTAGTGGAAAGAAGATTAATTTCCTGTCATCCTCAGAACGTCCAATTAAAATCATAGTTTTCTATTTCTTAGACATGTAAAATTGGCTAAGATTATATTTAAGCTACTTTTGGATTATTCGGAGCTGACCGAAAGATTTGCCACGGTAACAGAGAATGACTGCTGAAAGTACAAAACAACAACAACCATTCTCTAAAAAACGTGTAGTTAATTACTTGGTTGGCAGTACTTTTCGTTAACTTTGTTGACTGACGAATTTTCTCAGCTACAATAGTCTAATGCTAATTAGTATAGTTAGACAAGTTTAGAATAACAAATCAGAAATTTATATGTATATGAAACAGATTTAAGTGACAATGGAAAATCGATTCGTACGATGAATAAATTACCAACTGCATGCATAATTTTGAATTGTATTATTTTGCCTTCAGCTGCCGTAATGTTAACAATAAAGTGGTGAAAAATGGCGGGAATAAGTTTTAAAATAGTTATTTAGGAGAAAAATATGAAAGCAATATCCTGTTTCAGGGAACATTATTTTTGATAATCGTTGTTGACTTTAATTAAAAAAAATGCTAATATTTTAGTATTGTTTAAAAGTTATGCAGGGAGGTTGTTGATTGTCCAATGTTACAAAGACTTCTACCGGGCTCGTGCTGCGAACTTGTCCTCGCCAGGTTAGTAATTGGCTTACCCTCTGCTTGCTTTCCCTGTTTAGCATATTTATCCGGAGGGAGCAAGCTTAATATTCCCCGGGAGCATCTTCGAACACCTCAAGACGTGTCTCTAACACTGACTGACAATTCTCAGTTATGATATTGAGGAGCTTTCGTTCAAGTTTCAACCAGTGCATTCTATTGAATAATGTATATTACGTTGATTGTTAACTTAATTAATTTTTGTGGATTATTTACTGTGTCATTCGTATTTTTTTATTAATTCGAATAAGGCTAACACCGCTTACTGTTATTTGCACAAAGCGAATAATATTTGTTACTTATAAAAAAAAGTGTTATATCACTCTAAATTTAAAATATATTAATTATTTACAGGGTGAACATAACAAACGGTACATATTTGTATAATAAAGTAGGAATCTATAATTTTTGTTAATTGTTGGCCATTATATTGACTGTATATTACCAGGAAGTTGTGTGATGAGGAAAGGGGTTTCAATTAATTTATGTCGACTGATAGTAATATGATAGATTTTATAATGATTTATATACAATTTATAGTTTTGCAGTGTATTGGCGAGTGCTGCCGAAAGCTGTTATAGCTAATAAAAAAAATAAGTACTAAATTTTGTAACTGTCGTTTAGTTACTACGTATAAATAAAATAAATTATAGTACCATTGTAATACCTATTAATAGTATTTGAAAACTCATGCCTATTCATTGCAATAAATCTGAATTATAAGTGAATATTGTTTGTGTAATTTACTACGAATAATATGTACAGATGCATTCGTAACATTTTTGTTAGATGTTCTTTGAATTAAGCATGGAACATCAGTATAAAATCATTCAATAATGATAAATATTTCCATTTCTGCCAAAAAAAAATTCCCGCCGGAAGTAAACAAAGCGATTAACCGAAAGTTAATGAAGCAAATACCTTTGTTTATTCCTACAATGAATTCTTTTGCTCTTTTTGGAAATACTTGTAGTATATGAAAAAAGTATAGCCGATAATATTAATCGGTTAGCTTTTACTAAATTATTTTTTGTGATTATTATAAGAAATTTAACCTTGTGGAACTCCAATCTGCGTGAAAAGTTGGAACGTTGCAAAAATAATATTTGTCTCCTGTCAGTCAGATAAGAGATGTATCAGAAATAAAGAATTTCTGAACCTCCTCGGTAATATATATATATATATATATATATATATATATATATATATATATATTGTAATAATCAACTAATAGGCTTTTATTAATTTAAATATTAATAAAAAATTTACAAATAAAATATATTTTATTATCAAATTGTGGCTTCAAGAATCAAAACAATTACAATTAAAATTTTAATATCGCAGGGTCTTTACTGGGTTTGATGATTAGGACACGATAAAAGAAGAATTCAACTAATTAACAATTCAAAATATTATTTGCTTAAAATTAAAACAATAAGTCGATCAATGAATGAAAACTAGAAGAAAGCGAACGAACGAACTAAATCTGAGTCTATCCTTTAATTAGCGTATACAATATTATCATAGTTTTGGTTTTGTTACTTACATACTGTTCGTTTGGTACCAGCATTCTCTTTAGCTTCAGAAGTACACTATTGCAAAAATTTACACTGATTCTAAATGTCGACTCACAGATTCTACACTATTTGAATCGGAATGGAACTTCTTGGCTCCCAGGAACTCGGATGATCCTCCTAATTATCAGTTATCTGATGTCTGCTTGCCTTACAGGAATCTTACGAGTTGCTAATTTATTATTCTTTTACTGATTTGGATTTAAACTGCAACGTAGCTCAGTGAAGATTTGTTATAAATGTTTATTCTTTCGTGGCCGGTCCTAAATGTAGACTCTGCTATTCCGCTCCTTGCTGCTGACCGAAACTAACTTTACTTTTAAATACTTTAGATCGTCTCGACTGTTTCTGACACGACCACTTGCTGTCCTTTCTGGCTGCTTACTCAAAACTTCATCCGTCCACATCAATCTTTCGGCACCAACTAACTATCCTAGTGCCTCTCGAGTTTGAGCGCGCATTTGCATTTCGGCATTTTCTCAAAGCAACAGAGCTCAGTGCTATTGTCGCTCAAAATACCGCTAACAATTTATTCGCTAACAATTTAATTTCTAATACAAACAATTAATGGCCTAATTAATTGGCATTATAATAAATATTGTAGAGACCAACAATGTGTAATGAAAGTTTTAAAAATAATTTCCTTAAAATTTGCATTGTCAGCGTAATATTGAGGCCATATCATTGTAAGTAGCAGTCAGTGTGGCGCAAGAATTCGGAGATTGGAATCTTTCCAGTCTCTATTGTTGTCGGCGGCGTGTGTGATACACAGTTTTGGCGAAACAGCAGCCTGCTTTGGGAGGTCGACCGATGATGGTTATAGTAAGCCGACGCCGGAGAGTGACCCGATGATTGTCAGAGCAGTCTGGTTTTTTGGTGGCCGGCCGAGGATAATCGTGGCAAAGTCTGTTCTCGGAAGTAACCAAGTAGCGGTCGAGTAAATTTATTGCTGGATAACGGCTGATATTGGTCGTATTCAACCTACGAAATTAAGTAACGGTCAAAGTAAAGTCGGCAGATATGAATAGGACGAAAGAAAGTTCTTGAACACGTGTCCGGTGGTCAATTGGCCGGAATTTAGCAAAGTGAACCAATGTTGTGATCAGTGAATTGGCTGTTAAAATAAATTTTCTTTAAAAGTAAACTAGAGAAAACTAGAAAAGTAAACTAGAGAAGACTACTAATCTAGTACGTAAAACTGTTACAATGTAAAGCTTATATAAAAATGAGTAGCGTCAGATTTCTTTATCATCTATAAAGTTCACTGGATTTCAGATTTTTTTAGAATTTTTTATATCAATTGCTATTGTAAATTTAATTTTTATTATTTTGATTTGGAGGTAAGTGCAAATTACTGTAACTATTAGAGGCCTAATAAGTGGCCCAGAAGAATTGAGAGTTTTATTAAAAGCTGTGGAAATTAGTTACAAAACCCAAATTAAATATAAATTTGTATTAAATATTTTTATCTTTAAAAGTTGTTATAATTCAGGTATTAATTATCATTTCTTTTAAATTTGTTTTTAACATTAATTGGTTTCAACGTGGTGGCTTTTATTTTATTCTCTTAAATTGTATACCACAATATATTGAAAAGAAAATTCAAGGTTTTCAGTATAACAGAGATCCTAACGAATATTATCTTCCGCCTAGTTCATTAAGGATCTATCACCTCCTATCGTGCAGTTTCGATGCACCTGTTCCGTGAACCTGAAGTGGTCTACTATTTGCCAGGATCGCCTCTGAACTAGCTCCGCCCGAATTAGACGCATCCCCTGTGTGCCGGAAGCTCTAGCTGCAAGCTATGCTGCATATTTGCAAAGCGAGATTATTACCGTATTCAGATTGTCGTCCCGAAGGTGCACTTAACCGTAAAAGGCTTAATGCGACATGCTTTTAGATACTTACGAACACATAATACAATTGGAGCTACTTTTAGAATGGTTTGTAGTTTTCGGAATAAAAATAAACTCTTCGCGTATGTAAAATGTTATTAAATATAGATGAGGTTTAGAAGTCTATACGAAATTTATTCAAATATCACAAAGTCATTTTCTCGGAGTTCCAAAGATTACGAATAAAACTTAGCAAACGTTAGTATTTAACCATAACTCAGCACTCTCATATATCAGACAACTACAAGCAAAATATATTTCGTAAAGAACGAAGAAGACGAAATGAGGCAGTGGATATTGGATCACAATATCACGAATAATCTTAGATTCAAATTTATCATAATTTGTAAAGGTCTAGGGCTAAATGCGAATTGGAAAAAAGTAAATACTTTTATTTAATGAGATCACGAAGGTTTAAGCTTTGTGCTGTCTGTAAAGATTATTTAACAAATCAAGACGGAGGTTAAATGGCACTTTCGTTTTACGTGTAGGAAGAAAAATATTTTCTTAAGCCAGACAGAGGACTTCAAACAAACGTAGTCAATTAGTCGTGCGTAAATGGAAAAAAGTTTTCCAATCGTTTCTCAGCAGGTGCCACGTATTGTATAATAGCATTTTCGGTTAATTAGTTTATTACGTAAATGACGTGAACTTAACTAAGCCTTCACTTTGAATGACATTATCGTTTGTCTCATTTTACCATTTTAGATCTATTGATCCAAAGGCTTTTTCGTTTTGAAGAGAGAAATTAGAAATTATTCATGTACACAGGTTGATATCAGACTCTCTTTCAGATCTAAAAAGATTATTTAGATTTGTGTTACAAAGATTTAAATGACTGCTTAATATATTGTAATAATTAAAAAAATGGACTTTTAAATGAAAAATTATTCAACTTTACAAACAAACAAAATTATTATCAATGTTTAAAAACAATTACACAATTTAAAAATTATCTCAGGGTCATTACTGGGTTTGATAATGGCGAATCATTTTTTATTTCTCAACTTAAACACAAATTCCAATTTAAAAGAGAAAAGATTTACTCATCAATTAACAATGACGAAATTTACTTGTCAGCGAAATTAAACTAAAAAGATGGATTCTAATTAACAAATTTTATTAAAAGGAGGGAACGAAATCTGACGTCTATCTTTTAATCCGGTTTACATACTTGGTTGATTGTAAATTGTACTCACGGCTGCCCAGCATTCCGGGATACCTTTGATTTACGAAGCACTATGACGGGTTTTTGTACTTCTTTTAAACTTACAGATTCTAAATTTAATATTTTTAGATCAAAAATCGGGAACCAGGATAATCTTCCTTTCGTCTCTCTCTCTCGATTGACTTTTGCTCGGCTATGTACACCAAAACTGTTTGTTTTTAGCAGGTTTCGTAGTTCTGCTCAAGTGAATATTTCGTCTTGAGCAAACTGTTCATGGGCCAATCAAAGCTGTTGATTGGTAATTCTCGATGTTTCTCTGCAAATTTCCTTTGAATATTTGAAATTGTCTCGTCTATTTCAACTCGACCAATTTCTGTCGTGTCTGCTCACTGCTTCTACTTAACTTTACTTTTAAAAAGAATATCTCGTCTAGTTTAATATGTGTCGTGTCTGCTCACTGCTTCTACTTAACTTTACTTTTAAAAAGAATATCTCGTCTAGTTTAATATGACCTGTGCTTGACCAAACCTTCCAGCCAAATGAACTACCGTCTCGCAATTTGAGCACGCATTCCTTCTTCCGACAAAGGAAACAATACTTGGCTACATTGTTACTGTGTTCTGTACCGCCGTCAAGAATCTCAAACAATTTATTTTTTTAAAATTTCTCAGTTAATGCCTCAATTAATTGGCATTACAATATATTGTTAGAATAAATGAAATCATATTAAATTAATAATAGGTATAATTTTTAAAACAATGAGTTACTGAAGAAGCCATCTGGAAAAATTTAAATTCAGCTGGGCACAGATAAAGATTTGTGGTATCACAGGGCTCTTTTAAATAAAAATCTCCCAAAATTAACGAATTATAGCTGAAATACTGTTCTTTTATTAAATTACACTACCGATGCAATCTCGAACAACCTCCTATTACTCATATATTAATGGTGTTATTTATTGTATTTTTAAATTAACTAATATCAAATTGTTACCAAATACAAAGCACGACTTGACTTTGGGCACTAGCAGAAAGGAATACAGGAAGGGAATCGGGACGGTGCAATCAGATGTCATTCTACATGGTCGCTGTGAACACGATATGACTCGGGTCGCTGATTACACGGTCGCTGTAAACACGACACCGAAACTACAGTATTTTTGGAGTTTCTGATGGACAATAAATTGAATTGTGGAAACTGATTTAAATAATTTAGTGAATAAAATTAGCATTGCAATCTAGTCAGTATAGATCAATATCAAATTATGCCGATATAAAAAAAAATAGTATCTGATATATTTTCATTCAATAAGATATTATTGCGTAACTTTGTTGGTAATTCTACAGATAAAGGCTTTTTACATCAAACAGGATCATCATAATAAAAAACAAGGTTAAATTATGGGCGTAATAAAAAGGACCGTTTACATATTAGATATAAATCTCTTTTATGAATTCACTGGTGTCATTTGTTATCAAAATTTACTATAAATTTACAACTAAAGCGGAAACACATCCATTAAATAGAAGAAACTAAAGAAATTTGTATTTAAATTTGATGTCTTTATCTGCTGCACATGAAGGAGTGGAGTCTAGTGGAGGAAAAATTATTAACAGAATCCTGGTTTCCTTATATGAGGGAAGAAATAAACCAGCTAAATTAAAATGTGAACTTTACAATGTTATGATTATTCACTCCGACTCTCTACAGAACTTTAAGAATAATAAAAAAAGAATACTTAATACTATATACTTAATACCGCATATAATAATATTTTAATTTTCGTCTGTTTTATTAATATAATATATTAAAGAAATTAGCAACCTGTTTTGACATTTTAAATGAATTTATTTAACACTTTCACGACGTTTCAGTCCGTTTTTCTATTGTCATCATGTTTTTATCAAATTCTTATGTTACTACAGTAACAATTTTGTGAAATAAATATTTTTCTTCTTCTCGTATTATAATATATTGTAGCAATAGTTAATTAGGCCATTAATTGTTTGGACATAAAATTTGAATTGTTTGATAAATCCATTATAGCGGAAAGGCGAGCAGAGCAACAATAGCGCTGAGCTCTGTTGCTTTGAGAAAACGCCGAAATGGAAATGCGCGCTCAAACTCGAGAGCACTAGGATAGTTAGTTGGCGGAGAAACATTACGAGGAGCAGAACAAGTAATATAACTTGAGCAGAGACTAGACATCGTCAATGTATAAGTAGTTAAAGTTGTGAATTAATACAAAGAAAACATTCACGGAAGTATTGCAGCGTAAATATTGGAAAGTAAGAGCAGTTTTCGTCAGAATAGAACTTTCCAAAATCTTCGTGGAGAAGTTAATCCAGGAGAACATTGGTAAATTATTGTGGAGCGGAGCAGTCAACGGAATACAGCCAATCTTGCCAAATATTAATGTGAAACGTAGAATCAGTGAAAACCAAGGCCTGATATTAAATAATTAAATAGTGTAAAAGTGTGTGAACGAGGTAAAGTTGATTGTTCTGGTACCAGACCGACGGTCCGTAAGTAACATAATTTTGAATAATATTGTAAACGCTAATTAAAGGATAAAGTCAGATTTCGTTCCCTTTTAAATTGTCAATCAAAGTTAATTTCTTTACTTTTTAATTTCTTTCATTCTATCGACTTATTTAGGTAAATTTTAAACTGTTTTGTTAAGAAGATTTTAAATCATTTTTTAAATCATTTTTAAATCAAACCCAGTAAAGGCCCTGAGAGAACAGATCTCAAATTTTGCGTTTGTAATTGTTTTGAGTTTGAAGCCACAAGTTGTTAATAAATTTTATTTTATGTTTTAAATTTTGTTTATTATTTCACTTAATTAAAGCCTACCCGTTGTTTATTACATAAATGGCTTCCACAAGGTGGGGAAAATTAATTTAAAATTACCTGTTGTTCATTAAAATATTAAAAATGATACATTTTCAACATTCTTGCAATTTCATAATGAATGTTACTAATCAAAATAAATTCGAATCTAAATTGATACCATATGTATATTCTTTAGATTAATTGCCTTCTTGCCAACAAGAGGAAAAGTTTCGAGAAAATACATTTAACTACATTTTAAGTCCGAGAAAAATACTGATTAGTGACGTTTATTTACATTTAAGATATGAAACGACAAGAAAGTAGTTGCTACACTCACTTGAAAGAATGAATCATTTGGGGATGACAGACGTTGGTTGTTAATTAAGGATGGACCGGGGAAGCTGCCCAACCAATATCTGCCCGCCTAGGCAACCAAGCTTTATTTATTCAACAGTTTTCGCCTAATTACTGCGTGTGTAATTAATAGCTCTTGTCGAACCAATCATGTCTGCAGCAAAGATGCGTAAACAGCTCTCCAAGTTGATTAACGATCAGCTGGCTAGGATAAGTTACGACCCCTTATAAGCTAATTGGCACAAAATTAAAGGGACAGATTTGGGATAGAAAATTTAATTTTTTCCGAAGTAGTATTATCATTTTGATAAAGAAAGTCTTTTTGTTATGAAGTTTTTGCTGACACATTTAATAAACTGAAAGCTAAATTTGTGAGGTAAACGACACTGGTTCCTCCTAAAACTAGGTAAACTATAAGAAATGTATATTCTTGTAACGAAAGTAAAACTCTTTCTTGTAAGAAGAAGTATTAAAAATTACTTTTTCGTTATCGCCTCCAATTCTTTAGAATATACAGATTAAACCCAAGTCTTTATCTCTCTTTCCGAAACGCACAATATGTTATTTCTTAATTTCTACTATCGGCATAACATATTCTAGACCTGTCTACATAAAAAGACATAATTTGAGGCAATAATCATGACACCTTAGCACTTAAACTAATGCTTTCAGTACGACATTGGAAAGTGATCATATTCACACCACTGCGCTATAAAGTTCAGCAGTAAATTTATAACTGCTAATTAATATTTTTTCGGCCTATTAATATTATATTTTCCAGGTTACTGTCAAAATATTAAATTCTCACCCACCATTGGAAGCGCGTGGCACAAGTACCGAATTCCCGACCTAACTGATGCATGTTACTATTAGAACAGTCGGCCAGCTGCCTCCTAAACTGGTCGAGGCACAGAGAAGGAAATGCTGCGACCCCACATCAAACCCCATTCCCGCCATAGGAAGAGCGTGGGACAAGCACTAAGAGCCCGACCTACCTGATGCAGGTTTTCTAGGGTTTGTTCTACTTAACCCTTGACTACCTTGCTCTATCTTTCCGCACCCCCCCTTTTTTTTAAATCCCTTCGTATGTTATTAAAAGACAGTTGCCATAACATAGATTACCCACATGTATTTTGTTACTCTAAATAAATGTTGCTATTACAGGTATTCAAGTGTAAGTCAGTACGTTTTTACAAAACAATAGGAAAACACATTATTTTTGTTTATTATATTTTGTGATGGTTCTCAAAACAAGTCTTTGTTTCTGCAAACATCTTCTTGTTGAACGTTAATTTTTCTTCTGGGAACTTATTTTTCAGGCGAGGAAATGTATACAAACTTCGCAGGGAACCAAATATGATGACATTTCTTCATCGATACCGCAGATTGACTTCAGGGAAGAGCATTACTTGTTACTATCAAATACCATGTGAAAAATAGTCTCCATTTATTGTTTGTTATTTTTGTAAATTGCTGAAAACGATAACTTCGTGTGAATAAAAAACTCGTGACCATCCGCTTCCTGACCGGACTTGCCCGCAGAACCCAACTGTTTCATCTCATGTTTCAACAAAAGTTGCGTATCGACCTAGTTTCTCGACAGAACTATTACACGAAAGGACCAAACCATTCATAGAGTTTATTCTCCACTGAGAGCACACGCGGCAACAATCTTACGGATATTTTTTCAGACTAAATTTTGCACGCTAATTTTAAAACCACTGAGCCATGGGATGCGTCTGTTCACGCAATTTGAGATGTCGATAGCTCATCGCCGTGTTGCAGATTTTAACGTTCATTTATGGCGAAGTGACATTCAGTCGACGTCCATAACAATGTTAATCACTTGTCGACGTCGGACTTCGTTTGAATTCATTCCTCAATTATAAACTGTTTTAAACGTGTTTCGTGTAACAAACTTCATAATCAACGGATGTATTACTTTCAAATGGAACTACTAGAATCTCTTTTTACTTCCAATTTTTGCAAATATCACAATTTATTTACTTTGACCGATAGTAAAATATCAAAATACTCCTTGTATTTGGCAGAAAATTTGGTATCCAAATACTGAAAGGTGTCACATTTTAGAAACAAACTTGGATCTATTCCACCAATGGTATTTCTTAGATTGTTTAGGGACTTAATGAACTAGATGGGAAACTTATTGAGGCTGCTACAAAGTATTGGCTATCTTCCTTCCGTTATAATTACTATAGATTTAAACCACCGAAGGAATAAGTTTAGTGTCTCTATTCACAGATATCAATCTTTCACAGTGCGGAACCTAATTAGTTACAGTAAACGCCTAGAGCTTGACTTCGTTAGATCATTGTCGTGTGTTTATTCAGCACGTATTGCGGCAACGACGGATTTGTTTCCACTAATTCAATGTTCACCACCATTTAATATAATTTATATATATTGTAGTAATTGGTAATTAAGGCATTGTTCTAATTGAAAAGTTGAATTGTAGAGGACTCATTATTGGTGGATATAGCGGACGCCGCAACAAACCGGCAATGCAAAGAAAGTATTGTTGATCGGTCGAGAAGGTTTTACGCGCTCAAAATTTACGAGACGAACGAACAGTCGGGCAGCAGACAGAAAATAGAACAGACAAAAAGAACGAACAGTCAGGCAATGAACGGCGAGGCATAAAGACCAGCAAAGTCTATTTTACAAAAGTAATACAGTCAGGCAATGAACGGCGAGGTGTAAGGACCACAAAATTCTAATACACGAAAAGTTGAACAATTTAGTCAGTCAGCAGCGGGAATGAAAAAGGTCTAATTTAAAGAACGAGAGAATGTGTTCCAGTAACCAGTACGCTGTTATATCAAATTGCAGAAACTAAATCAATCTTCAGTCAACAGACAAAACCAGTGAGTGGCATTTTCAACATGACTCACGAGATCTACGAATCCAGTTTGCAGTAAATCATCGAGAATCGACAAATTTATTTTTAAACCAACTAACAAACTACGCTAATTAGAGTCTGTGAACATTTAGAGTCTGTGAGTACTTAGAATCAGTGATATCCCCAAAATTGTGCACGAAAAGTTAAAATGAGACCTGGGCTGCCGTAAGTAGAAAGAAAACTTTAAAATCATTGTAAACCACGTTTAAAAGATAAACGTCAGATCGTTCTTTAATTATCGATAAAATGAGATCTTTAATTATTCAGACCATTCTTTATTTCTTGATAAAAATTGAAATTGTTTAAATTCAATCTTTGGTATTATTTCTTCAGCAACAAATTTCGTCTATGTTCAGACGCATTGATTCCCATATAAAGTAAATGTAATTTTTGTGATTTTGATTATATAAATTCTGCCATTATCAAACCCAGTTCAAGACTCTGAGATCCCAAATATTTTGTGATTTAAATACTTGTATTAAAATTGTTAATAAATCTTTTTTAATAGTTTTCACGTAATAGTTCTTTTCATTTAAAAACGCCACATAATTCATATCATGAATTATTGTCAAAAGATAACAAAAGCTAGTTAATAAATTATTACAATATATATATATACGTTGATGAAGACCTATGAATGGTCACTTCAGATAAGGGTCGCTGATTGCTTTATTTTTTAACTCGGTGAGAATCTCGAGAACCCTTTTTTCATAAAGATTTACACCGGGAAAGTCTACGCTGTCTTATGGCAATGAATAGTTTAGTCGTATAATCTTTTCACTCTCAGACTGGCCTGAGATACTTGGATGCTATGCATTTTAAACTTTAAGAAGAGGCTTTCACCAACACTTTTCAGACATTGTAAAAGTGAATGGCATATCTGCTTTCGACCGAAACCGACTGCGATGAGATTTAATGATGCCTTTAGTTTTTTGAGCCGTTTCATCCGCAACAGTTGCATTCAAACCTTATATTTCCATTTACAGCATAGTAGCAACAAGTCATCTTACATTCATTATAAAAATTATAAAATGCATTAAAATATTTAAGGTCAATAGAAAAAACGAAAACCCTCGTATTATTGAAGTTGTAACAAATATCAAATCAAAATTAAATGAGTCAGATGCATTTAATGTACGTGCTTTTAGTTTGAATACATATATATTTTTTTACATTTCTGACATCTTATTTTACGCCAGTCACCATTTTCAAATTTACTTTTTTTGTTTGGTTTTATTTCTTTCGTCCAGTGAACAAATATGTCTATTTTCCTAACCTCCTTTGTGTACTGATATCGCGAGGCGCGAGCGGAGATTTGTATTTTCCTTATTAATATGATGGCGCGAATAAGTTGCTAATAAATTTGATTTACTGCATTTATAAATATGCAGATTACATGTTAAATTTATGCTGAGTTTTCTTTCGGTAGAATTATATTAACAAATAATCAGACATCGGCGCTAGACATTGTTGCTCCATGGCCAGGAAGAAGAGAAGAAGGTGAAGATAGGCTATATATACGGTAATTCACATAGTGGCCACTCCCCTCTTATATCATAGGAAAGCATTGAAAGGTAGAGCAAGGCAGCCAAGGGTTAACTGGGGCCCTCGGGCTATATTTTAAGGATAATACCCCGAAATTCGTCTAAAAGTGTTGCAGGGAAATCAGGTAGGTCGGGTACTTCTCCTACGCCATTACGATCGGGGGAGAGGGTTTTGCTGTGGGGTCTCAGCATTACCCTTTCCGTGCCGCGAGCAGTTTAGGAGGCAGCTGACCGACTATACCAATAGGAACAGCGGGCAACTCTTACCGTATGCCCAAAGTCTGCGGCCCCGGTACATACACCTCTCAAAACACACCGAGGTTTCTCGACTTGTGGAAACCTTAGTTCAAAAAACCAGAGAGAGGAGAAGGCATCCCCATTCGTACCCTCTTCCAGAGCTCTCTGGGAGAGAATGCTCTTACAGGTTTCCTTGGGTCATGAAGATATGTTGTTGCTTTTATCGAAGACATAAGACCGTATTGCGGGTGGAAAGAAATATGTCGGTATTACAGTGTATTACTTTTCGTAGTTATTAATAAGACTACTTGCATTTGCCTTTAATTCAAACGAATTATTGTTTCGTTTATATTTGTGATTCAAATCGAATTAATTTTCTTGTCGTGAATGTATCTGAGAGAATGGCAGGTTATGTGATAAACCCGTGCGTCACTTGATGACGTCATTACACAAACTCAATCCCCGTCCCTGGATTTCGCTGAGCTGAGTCATCAAGTATTCAAAACGGTATTATGACCTAAATGGTGTAGGTGGCAAAACTATTGGCTTGACTGTTTAACGAGAAAAACATTACCCCACGGTAAATCGTCAAGTTAACATTTCAAAACCAATGTTCCGTGGATCCGTCTGGGAACGGGTTATTTTTGTTTATTATTTTATGTGTTGGTAAAAGCGTTGTTGTGTATTTGTTTACGTACGTACTTGTCACGATACGAAAACAAATAAATTGTAATGCCAAATAATTAAGACATTAATTGTGAAATTGAAAATCTAAATTGTTTGAGAAATGCTTTGTAGCGGCAGGAGTTTTGGAACAACAATAGAAAACCCGGCTCTGTTCCTTTGTCGGAAGGTCCGTCAAAATGGCGTATGCGCGCTCGAAATTGACGACAGTACAGTTCGCATGGAGATTTGGTGAGAGAGAGTTCACGGAAAGACCTCGTCGAGGTATAACAGTTTTGGAAGGAGAATTCAACAGGGTTGGGAATTAGCAGGACAAAGTAAAACATTCATAAAAGTATAACGTCGAAACCTGCTAAGAAAAAGCTGTTTTTGTGTATATAACCGGCCAGAAATAGCAAAAGTTTCGGTTTAAGTCCGGAACAATCTACTCAATCGACAAATCGCAGAATTCACCTAAGACGAGCGGTCAACCGATAGATGACGAAAGGAGGATCATCCGAGTTCCTGACGACATATAAAATTTTGGTGTAGAATCTGTGAGTTTAGAAGCAGTTTAAAACCCCACAATGGTGTTTTCGGAAATAAAGGTGTGCTGGAATGCTTGGCAGACGTGAGTAACAATTAAAAAAAACAATTAATTATGTAAACGTAATTGAAAGATTTCGTTCTCTTTTTTATTAAAATTGTTAATCAGAGTCAATCTTTTTATTTTTAATTTCGTTCACAATTAAATTTCGTTCTAGTTTAATTGACGAGTAAATGTTTCTCTTTTAATGGTAACTTGTTGTTGATAAGATTATAAATATTATTTATTCGGCCATTATCAAACCCAGTGAAGACCCTGAGAAATTCAATATTATATATTTGCAATTATTGAGTTATTCTCACAATAAATCTTTTGTTTGTAAAGTTTATTAATTCTTTTATTTAAATAACACCTTCCATTTGATTATTACAAAATGGCTACCACAACGTGGGGCAAATTAAAAGCTTATCTCATTTAGTGATTATTACAAAATATTAAATTATTATAACGGACATTAGCATAAGAATATCTATTTCCGGAGAAGTTTTGTACTGTGACTTCTTTCTTAAGCAATATTAATTTAAAAATTATTGTTATAATAAATAAATACATCGGTCACAAGTCAGAAAAAAATCTCGACAAAATTTCGTCCCTAATTTAGGATTTATTAAGGAAACTTATAATTTTCTATGATTTAATTAATTTTTATAAATGTTTATGGAATAACGTAGCAATTTATGGAAATTATTTACACCACTGTACGCCTGATAAAGTCCTCGATTGAGGACGTAACGTTGTTTGAATTTATTTTTTTAATGAAATTACATCAACAAATTTATTTGTTTCCATACAATTATAATTATTATGTATCTATTAAAATCTATATATTTGAAATAATATTGGAAAAAAGGTTATTAAAATCTATATTTTCCACACAGTAACGCAGTGCGAATAAAAACGTAGGAAACAGTTTTTCCGCGCCTGCAGCAGAGACCTGTGAAGAAGATGGAAGATCTCCTGCATTACTGCACCCAGCAGTTCCCTTGCTTCGCAACCTATGCTAATAGCCCTAACCGCCATGTTTTATTCATTTTCTCGCTTCTGTGCGGACTTGGAACATTATAGGTTTCTGTTGCTGTTTCTGAATTCAGTACGCTCTCATAAATACGAACTGATCATATAATCAATGTTTTCATCTCCGATTGATAGATTTAGATAAATTAGTCTTCGATGTTTTTTTGCGTCATTCGCAGCTGCACGTTTGTGACAAATGGATCAGTGACAAATTATGCTTTCGTTATTTTCGGCCAGAGATAACTTTTGTGGTTGCTAATTCGCGGTGATGTTTCAAATAGCTGGTTTTGTAATATTTTTTTTTTGTTTGCCATTACAACACGCTGTACAAATTTGATCGATTGTTAATATATTCGTTAAAATTTCATTTAGTTACGAAATATGACCCTGCGAAATATTTTACAATTATTTGTTGGTTCTGAATCACCCGTCATTAATTATCTGCCGAACGAGAAGTGGAATGAACAAGAAGTAACATTGCCATTTTAATTATAACGACACAATAAATGGTATCTTTTATTATCACCAGATTTAACTTTTAATTCATTCTTTTAATTTACTCAATACTGCCATCTTTTTACGGGTTTTTAAAGGGATAAGAGAAATGGAATTCAATGTCAATGCTACCTGACAATGTAATAGTATTTTACACTTCAAACACCAAAAGAAGACTTAATCCGTCTTCTGTACTGTGTAGATTGTTGCTGAAGGTGGAAACTCTCCTTTAATAACATAAGAAGGGATTTGAAAGGAGTGATGCGGAAGGGTAGAGGAAGGTAGCCAAGGGTTAACTAGGGCCCCCGGGCTATGGTTTAAGGATCCTACCCGGTATTCACCTAAAAGTGATGCAGCTCAAACCCTAGAAAAACCTGCATCTGGTAGGTCGGGCTCTTGGTATTTGTCCCACACCCTTCCGATGGCGGCAGAGGAGTTTGTTGTGGGGATGCAGTATTCTCTTATCCGTGCCTCGACCAGTTTAAGAGGCAGCTGGCCGACTTTTCCAATGGGAACAGCGGACAACCCTTACCGTTTGCCCAAGGTTTGTGACTCTGGAACATAACCTCTGAAAGCAGGTTGAGGTACCTCGGCTTGTGGGAACCATATTTCAAAAACAGAGACAGAAGAAGGCATCCCCATGCGAGTACATGAGGACATTTCATTGCAGGAAATTGCCAGTATTTATTGGATACTAAAAGGTGTACATAGTACAGGCATAACCATCACCAAATCGTTTCAAACAAATTTAGCTTATATATAAAAAAACACTGAACTATATTTCTAATAATCTATTTTTTGTATTACGTCCAATAATTTAGTTTTATAACATGTTTTAAAATAATATTTAGAATAATTTTTAAATGTGCACTTGCAATTTTTATTTATGTAATTAGTTTGATTCAAAAATGACATTTTAAGAGTATATTAATGCGTCTACTAATAAACCTATGAAAATTTTAGGTTTTATTAGAATAAAATGTAAATTATTCTATTCCTCAATAATTATTAAAATGTTATACGTGTCGTTGGTGAAACCAAAATTAATGTATGCAACGATAGTTTCGTCACCCTTCACAAATATTTTTTTATTAGCGCTCCACATTTTCCTATAATAGTGGACTGATAGTAAATATAATAAACATAATTACTTTTGTAAATGAGTCTCCCGACAGCTATTTCACTTACGGCAATCAACGTATTCTTTAATTATCTGAAATTTTTTCTCTTCCTCTTTTTATTCTCCATGTTCATTAGATGCCTCAAAATAACTAGTTTCTTCTACCGGTTAGACTCTGACGGATTCTTACGCTCATTTATTCTGATTCTAATCCTCGTAACTTGGTTTTTAATGCTCTCGATAATGTTCATTCTTAATTCATAAATGTCGAATGTTCCACTTCTGAGAATTGCCGTTTTCTATACGAAAGATTTCATAACTTTCCAACAATGAAAGCTAAGGGTTCTCTCCCCATCTCAATTGAGCTCACGTAATGATTAGTTATCTGTTTCCGCTTGCGTTTACTGGAGAAGTCAAAGTCCATTGGTAGACTATATCGTAGCCATAGAGGACTTTGATCATAAAGAGGGGCCAACATTTTTAAAGGTCACACAGGCAGAAAGAGCGGTCTCAAGCATTACGATATTTAATGGCTGGTTGATGTGTATTGAATATGTAGAAACGCTAATGATCGCTGAATCGGCGCCTGGATCTTGCTTTTTCTGTCGGTATCGTTGGTTCCGGGATGAATGTTAATGAGAAATCTGAAAGTGGATTTCCAATGGATTGAACTTTGCGCTTTGGCGCTGCTCTCCGGCAGATGGAAAGCAGATTGTTAGCGAAGATGCTTGTTCCCATGATAAGGAGAACGCTCAATTATTTATGATACTTTCTTTTTCCACCGGGAGAAAACATTATCCCCGAGACCGGCTGCAACATAATGCCGTCTCTTATTAGTAAATTGCCAGAAGTGAATTAAAGGCAGCGGATTAATCACATTTAATTTTTAAGGGGGAAATAAAATTACGTTTTATAAAGTAAATACAGTACAAAGGTACTCTTCCACACATATCAGCGCTAGTCATTTCACCTACACAATAGCGGCACCTTTGCTGTGAATAATAAAAATAATACTATTTAATTATTCTTCGCAGAAACGCGTAATTAAAGTTTAAAATTATGACGTGAATGTAAATTTAAACTGGAATCTCATACTGGAGCAATTAAATTAAATTAGAGAAAATAACTCGGTGTCATATTGATAATGTATTATTTAATGCGTGATACATATATGTGAAAGTATACAGTTTTAAATTAATTTCTTTTACTATTAAATACAATATTCGGTGATTGCATCTTCGTAAACTATACAGACGTTAATAGTTTCTTCTCTTACAATCACATAAATCAGAGTGACGAACTAAAAACAGCCTCGGTTTTACGTATATTGTAATTTATGCCGGTAAAATGTGATCTGTCTACGATAGGTACTTAATGTGATAAAAATTACATTTATAACCAGCGCAATACACTTCTTCATTGTGTTCCTTCAGTCTACAACTTAAATTTGAAATAATAGCAATGTATTTTAATTTACAAATATAGGTCTGTTTTCATAAAAATTTAAAATATAAATTGTACTAAGTTGGTTACAATCTTTAGAAAAAGACATACTTTCTAAAAGTAGTAGATCCTCTAAATACTTCAGTTAGCACACAGAAAGGTAAATATACGAAAGATATACCAAGAGCAGAGTCTTACCATCAGTGAAAAAAATTGGAATAACGATACGTTTCTTGTGTTTTATAAATAAATACTTCTTACCGGAACACTATAATTTATATGAAGAAATATAAATAATGATCCATTTTAATATCGATATGATCGTCAAGTACGGATTTGAAGATATTATTCAAATATTTTGTTTTTGTAAAGATGTTGAATAAAATCAGAAAAATTAGTTACTTAATACAATTAAATTCGAGAATTACATCTCATAAAATTTCAAAAACATAAACGAATAGAAAGTTTCGCTCCAACTTTGGGAACTCATCAGGTAATAAAATTTTTACCTTTACGATTTTGTCAGTCTAAACTTGTATGCATTCTACAATTTTATTTGCACTTGTTTGAATAAAAATTCAAAAGAAACAAATTAAACAGGGTTTTTATCTTAATATAAGTAAAAAACTGTATTATGCCACGCGTGCTAAAATTATAGAATTTAATAGTATTAATGACTAAAATTTTCCGTATTTATTGGCTAGTTTATTTATTTTAACCATGCTTAATGTTTGGATAAATATCAGTTTTCGATAATACTGACGCTAAATAATAACAAAAAATGTTTTTAATTCGATATTTTTTACTTGAATAAGAAAAGAAGGATTTATTTTAGCGGTGAGACTTGATCCTCAAGAACATGCTCCTTTCTTTTAATAGTCTTAAATCATGCAACTATAGTAACAGTAGGTAGTTTAGGAGTTGAATTGCAGCTAGAGAATCGCAATTCGTTTTTTTTGTTAAAGTTTTCTGTATTTTGGAACATTTATTACGCTTGGTCTTGGTTTTTAACGTGCATTACTTAAAATTAAGAACGAGGAAGCACGCGCATATTTGAATTAATAGAATGTGCGAAAAGTCCATTACTCAGATAACTTTAAATGGAAACATCTATTTTATTTTTTTAGCCAATGAGATTTGAATAAACATTCCGTACCTAAAGTGGTTTTTCGTGCTGTAATTGTTGTAATGAGGCATTGAAGAAACAAATCGTACGTCTTTCGGATGGCACTTTCGTATTTCTCTTAGTAAATAAATAGCATTTATGCTGTAGTATTAATTAATTTTTTAATACAACTTATTCTAGATTTTATATTTAACGTTTCAGTCCTGATAAAACCGCTGAATTTAACATTTAACTTTTGATAATGGTGTCATGGCTTCTGACACCGAATGAGATTTAAGTTCCACTATTAGGCCGTGACAGAAGCTATTACAAAGCAAATTGAGTTGTCAGAAACTCTGTCCAATTCTGCTTAGCAGAGTCTCCCCAACGTATCGATTGATCCAGTTTATGGGAGCACTTGAATAAAATTGGAGATAAATGTTTCAGCGGTAACACGATTACGGACACATTCAGTCCTGCTTCCCACCTGCGCCTTGTCTCCGCAGAACGCAACACACACAACGTCACACACCAAAAAAAAAAACTATTTTCCTCTCGAAGTATTGATTATCGAGAATGTAAATATTACATTAAATATATATTTCAAGACTAATGAGGGTTAAATATTCGTTTGTCTCACTGATACAATTTTTTTCCGGTTTCGATAATTAGCTGTAAAAGTAAAATAAGTAAGATAGGAAGATTAAATGGACGTTTTTAACAGTAAATATGTAATTTTTAGTATCTTAGGGTAACGAGAGTAATTTTGGCTAACGTAAGGTACCAGGAGTATTTTTGATAATATTTGGGTACCACGAAATATTTTTGACTATCTTTGAGTTCTCTCTTACGATACCGGTAGTATTTTTAATTATCCTAACGTACCAAGAGCATTTATGACTCTCTTAAGGTACCGAAAATAATTATGATCTTCTTAAAGTATCGCGGGTACTTTTGTCTCTCTGAAGGTACAGTATTTTTGATTCAGTTTAAGGTTACGCAGGGTAATTTTGTCCTTCTTAGAATACCATTATTAATTTGCCATTCGGAAAGTATCCGACGTAATTTTGACTAGTACCGGGAGTATTTTTTACTCTATTATGCACGCTACATACATTCGGCGAGGCGAGGAAAGGCGAGCTCGTGTGTGTACATGGTTTCATCGGTCTACCTCGCCCAACATCGTAGGCCTCAACAAGATTGTGTGACGTCACAGCAGGAAGACTTTGCATTACTACCTCACACGTTGCATTTTTAATTATCCCCAACTATGTACAGGTGGCGTGGTCTTACCTCGCCTCGCCAACGCTCGGGTCGGTGGCCGTTATTCGGGCACGAGTCAAAGGGACACGAGGTGATAGGCGAGGCCCCTCGAGCTACTTTCCTAGGTTGGTTATTGTGTAACTTTGTGTTTAAACGTAAGTTTTGTGAAATTATAGTTTCTGAAATTAAGAGTGATGCTGAAAAATTTTTCTCAATGGAGTGGAGTAACGATTTTAATATTAAATTTTTGGGAACATACCAAAATGAATCCTACCTACCAAAATGACGCGATTCGGAAGAAAGATTAATTTAAAAATGAATAATAATGCAAATCTTGCAAAAATGAATAAACATATGCCTTGAGTCAGAAAATTATGTTTATTAGTAAAATGTTATTTGTACGACGACGTTTCTTTCTTTTTAGAGCATCTTCAGGTGTAATAATTTTGAATATCAACCACGGAAAAAAATTAGAGACAAGACTTTCTACCTTACCTCTAAATTTCTTGCGTGATTTGCATACAAAATTATTATGCAGACCTACTGAGGTGTAGTGATCAGCGTCACTTCCTCGCACCACACAGGTCCCGCGTTCTAATCACGACCAGAGCATGGATGATGTATGTGTCTGTTTCCATTCTGATAAACTCCCACAAAATTAGTGACTCTGCTGTGAAAAGCAACAAAGTGCAAAAAAGTCACTAATGACCTAGGCGTTGTTGCGAATGTAAATCAAATTTAAAAAGATATTAAAACTGAAGAGGTTCTAAAAAGAGTACGAAATCGTATATTGAATGTTTTGTTAATAAAAATAATTTTCTGACTCAAGGCCATATATTTATTTATTTACATTATTATAAAAGTAAGAAATATTTTCATAATTAATACAAATCATGTTCTAGATCGAATAACTGATGTCATCCACCACCTCTTAGGCGACCAAGGATTCGTAATCTTTTTTATAGTAAATGTACACATATTTTCATCGAACTGCATATAATCCGAGCCCACGTTTATTTGGAACCTCTCGCTGTGGGCCTCGACGAGCGACTCGGCGAGGCTGTACAGCGTCGGGCATTCAGCGTACGTGGAGTGTTTTGGGATCTCTCAAGGTATGGTAGGGGTCGTGAAATGTAGTTAATGTTAAAAAATGTGACTCATTCGATACCGGTTAATTCACATGTTGACTAATGTACAATGAAATAATTTTCCGGGCTTATAAAAATAATTACCAGGGGAAAGCCTTGCACCAGTTAGTATCAATATATATATTGTGGAGATTACCATCGTGTTATTAACTAATTTATTAATTAATATTATTGTCGGCGTAATTTTGAGCCCAGAGCATTGTTTGGTGCAGGAATGCGGTGACTTAAAATGTTTATACGCGATTATTGACGGCAAGACGTATGAAATACTCACAGAACTTTGGCGGAAACAGTCACTGTGTTGTGGAAAACTGACGAGTGTGTTTTTGGAGCCTGACCAGTGTGGTCATAGCGAGTCTGAGTGCTTTGGGAGCTTGGCCAGTGTGTTTTGGGAGCTCAAATGATAAAGTTGATGAATGAGTCCGTTTTGAGAGGCTGACCAGTGTTGGTCATGGCGATAGAGTGTGTTGGTCATTAGTCTGGTTTAGAGTGCAAACGATAATGTTTTGAGAGAAGCTTTTCGAATCTAAAAAAAAATAGGACGACGTAAAGATCAGTTGTTAAAGAGGCACCGCAATTTTTGTGGTGAAACGATATAGTAGTCAGTGTTATGGCCAGTTAATTAAATATTTTCTGTAAAATAAAATAAGCGTGAAGTGCACAATTCGGTACCAAAGCAGCGCTAAATAAAATTAGTATGTAGAAACTTGATTTTGTAAAATTTTATATAAATATAATTTACCGTCAGATTTCTCTAGATTTGTCAGATTTGTTTTTTGTTGGGTTCTTTTATACAATTTTTCTATTGTAAAATTTAATTTGTATTTCTTTTGTAACTCTTTTGGTGCAAATTGCAAATCGCTGTCTTTATTAGAGGCTGTGTAAGCAATTTTTTTAGAAAATTAATACGTACAACAATGAAAGTAAATCGAAATAATAATAAATTATATTTATTGTTATCTTTAAAAAAAAATGGTTTAAATTCAAGGAAAAATCCTATAAATGATCTTTTCCTTTTAAAATTGTTTTTTTTACTTATTTTGACCCTCCAATGTGTTGGAAGTATCTTTCATTAATTTTTATATTTAGCTCCAACATGGTGGCTTGTTCATTATTATCATGAATTTTAATATTATACTATATATATATATAATTCTTTTAATATTATTACTAGAATACATATTTTTTTTAAAAAAAACATTACTTATCCTCTGCATGATAGTCATTAGTATCAACTATAGTCACACCCAGAAAATAATTATAGAAATAAAATTTACTCTGTTTGCTAATACGGGACTACCAACACTAATTTATATTCCTTCACAGGAAATGGCAAGTTCATAGTCCTGCGTTGTCCAGATCGAGCCTGGCGGAGAACTAAATGACAACACCACAGAATTTCCCACCCGTGAATATAGGAGTACCAAAAATGTATAATACGGTTCCATTAACTTATATTTCTTTCGAGAGCCCTATATATTTATAAGCCTCTTATAATCTACAAAGAAAGAACGGTTTAAGTTCTTTATTTAATTTAAATTGCGTATTTCATTATTCTGCTAAAGTAGTTTATATTTCACATTGAAATATGACTGGAAAATAGAAATTGTATATTTTACGAAAGAGTAACATTGCATATTCACAGTGTAAACTGGAGCATGGGACGTGGTTCCTCTACCATCTGAGCTATCCAAGTCTGGGTCTTATTCACCAACCATTGTACAGGCTGAGCCAGCCTCATCTAAAATTCCTCAGATAACATTCGTCACGACCTTTCAATGAAAAAAGGTTAGTATGCGTATATTGATCAGAGGTGCAATGTTTTATTTCGAGAACGGAAGAAAAGCTTTTAGACTAATTTCGGCATATGTGCCATAAAACTGAATTAAAGGATCCTGTCGAGGTTTCTCCATCCTGACTCTAATTCAGTTTCATAGTCTGTATGGCTGAGATGCTCTTTAAAAGCTTTTATTCTCTACTGGAACTTGTGTCAATATTTTTGAAGTTGGCACCAATTTATCATTTTTGATAATTAATTGTAAATTTATTTTTGAGCAATAATATATTGACAAAATACAAAGAAAAGTATATAAAACTGACGCACAAAGTCCTACAATTGTAGAATTATTAATTAATGTATTTTTTTATCGTATTCGGTCAATATTTATGAATACTTTTTTATACTGACCAAAGGAAACATAAATATTCATCAATTTTAAGCATGATAACATGAAGTTAGTGAGGAAAGTAATAAACCCGCGTAATTAATTATATTAGACACTAAAATTCAAGGGCGTTAAAAAAACGTATTTCCAAATTATACTTTGAAATTTTTTAGGCGGTGACGGTTTCGAGGCAGAATCTATGTATTCAAAATATATCAGGTAATGTTACACCCTCTAACGCGCACTAATTACCAGATACACCGTGCGACTTTTATTCGAGATAGCTCATGATTATTTTACCATAATGAGATAACTGAAAACTGACTCTGCGGCGCTTACAATTAGAATTAATGTATTTACGTTTCCAACGGCAGCCTATTTAGATCATATTTCGTCATTATACATGTCAGTAATGAGATGGAATTTCAAAATATTAATTATTATAGTTGCAATATGTGCCTCGGTTAGAAACAATCGTATATATTCACGACAATTTCAGACCAGAAAAATATTTTTAAAATGTCAGTTACACAGAGAAGGCTTGAGGGTCTTTTGTGAACCCATTATTCAATTTTTCTATGAAGTGTTCAGGCCGCTGTTAATCTGGTCCACTAATGATGTTATTGTAAACTTTTGTTCATTTCCTTGTGAAAGTATAATCTACCTGACGGGGAGTCGACCACGGTTGTTGGTCGACGGTAAGAGTACCACGTACCAAGTAGATTCCTGGTCCAGTCGAAATTTTATTCTAACCTCATCCTTTAATTCAGTTTCGTACCTATTACGCTGACCTTCGGTTGAAAGCTTGTCTTCTGTTCTTTAAGTAATTATTGAATTTTAGTACCTCTCATTAACTGTTATTACACCTGTATTTACCGTTCCTATTCCTGAAAGATTAAGAATAGACTTCGGTTTTTTTATGTACTTTCGTGGATTATTTGCTTATTCTTAATTTATTTTCTACGTAACAGCAATGCCGCTTTATCATAATGTGAATCGTACGTGTATTACACCATCTGATTCTTTTAATATTTTAAGAATAGTGACGAAGGCATTCCGCAGGATGTGTAGAGTTTCAAACTTGTACCGAATATAATAATAAATTAAGTGAGAATATAATACGTCTGTATAAAGTATAATAATTATTTGAAGTAGTCAAATACAGATAAAATTAAGTGACTATATAAATACCGCACAACGTTTCTCAGTTCCTGACGAAAGATAACAATTAACTCAGTAAAGTTATGTGGTATTTATATCATCACTTAATTTTGTCTATTTGGCTGTTTCATCTAATTATAATAAGAAATGTGTAGTTATATGCAACGGCATTTCAGAGGCAGAAAGAGTGATTAATGAGGGGTAGGTTTGTGGAGGAGAGGAGAGGTTGAGGATCTTGTGGTGCGTTTTTAACTCGACGTTTGGCCGTTGTACGCACAATCTCCTTTAGTTATACTGCCCGAATAACACTCACTAATGGTCAGGGAAAAATAGACATTTCTTGACCGAGAAGATTCTGTAGTATTAAATTACCTCACCAGTTGGTTGTTGTTGGAAACCTATTTAAAGTTGTCATAGCCTTTACAAGATATACATCCGAGATAGGATGTCTTATTTACTCAGTAGAGAACTTATGGAATCAATTAGCCTTAGTCTAAAATCCTGGCAGGACGTATACGTTTATAAATATCTTAGGGAAACGAGCATAAATAATGTTTCCCGATTCGGTTGAAAACGGAGTTGTATAACAACAACAAACTCGATCATTCCAGTACCAAACATCAGCAACGTGTTACCAATCAGTAAAAGAATCGACGTGTAATATTGAGCCGGTGGTATTTACTTTTTAAGATTTTTTTTAGAGAAACACGCTACATGAGGGTATCCACGTGGTGGCAAGTTCCCTTTAATAGCATAGGATGGGATTTGAAAGGGTGATGTGGAAAGGTAGAGGAAGTTATCCAAGGGTTAATCTCCGGATTATAGTTTAAGGATCCTACCCGGCATTCGTCTTAAAAATGATGTAAGACAAACACTAGAAAAATTACATCAGTTAGGTCGGGCATTGGGGAGGGGCTTGCTTTTGGAACGCAGCATTGCGTTCTCCATGCCTCGACCAGGTTAGGAGGCAGCTGGCCGACTGTTCCAACTCTTACAGTATGCCAAAGGTCTGTGACCCCGGAACATACACCTCTCAAAATAGACTGAGGTGCCTCGGCTTGTGGGAATCTTAGTTCAAAAACGGACACAGGAAATGCTGGTGTACAAAAAAACTAAAAAAAAAACTAATCAGAATTATCACAGCGAGAAAAATAAGTATTTTACGTAATGACTGAAAAATATCGAAACCGAACCCGTCATCTGATTTCGATAGCAGTTTTAAGCAAGCCTCAGCGCGATATCGGATTTCCATCTGATGTATTTGCAATTTCATGGTGTTGCTTATAAGAAAGAGGAAAGTTAATTTTGCGAGGAGCCACGGTAATTAATTAAACAAGTTGCTCGCTGCCAAGACGGATTACACGGCTGTGTTTGTAATCAAGGTAAAAGTTAAGCGGCAATTCTCCGTTTCGGCCAAGGCCCAATTCGGGGGTAATCTCGTACTAGCGGCTGCCTAATTAATAAGTTAGAGCACTCCGGACAGTCGAAGCCGTCTCAGACCTTTCTTCCTCGGTCGTGGCTTCCAGCTTCCTCGACCATCATCACGGATACTTTCTCTGCGTTCGAGTCGATACGTCCAGAAATCTTACCAAATATGGCGACCTACAGTCACGTTCGGTGATAGAGAACGCTACTGCACCTAAGTCGTATTTCTCAAGTAAATATATCCCCAGCAACGGTCTAATAGGAGCAATAAAGTACAGACAGGGGAGTCGCATAATTTCAAATTACGGCTCTGGTGAAAGTTCCATCGTTTGATGGAATACCCCAATCGGCACGTTTCTTTTTAAGCATTATACGATAATTAATTGTCTAACCCTCCGCTCTTAAAAGTAATTTTACGTCTTTCACAAGAGAAAAGCCGAAGAGCTGTCTCTCTGTGACTTCATAACCTACAAATGATTTTTTTTCTATTCTACAGCCCTTTTTTAAAAAAGTGAAACTTCTTTACGCGCACTGGACACTTTAAGAGTAAACTGATAAATATGTTACGAAATATTTTGAGGAAAGCAGTTACAGTGTGAGCGAGAGAGAGAGAGAATGGGGTAGCGGCCGAATAGTAAACCAGCGAGTCCGTGGTACAACAACGGTGGCGCCTCTGGTCATGGGTATTTTCGGTTGCTGTCCACCTTTTTTTTCCCTAGGTCTCTGTCTCCCTACTTCATATTTACCCGTCATATTACTATAATTTACTTACTCATTATAAAATTATGGAAAACGGAAATTAATAAAAATTCCGAAGATAAAATTTGCAATAGAATATAATTTAATGATATATATCGAATATTGAGAGAACTAATAAATAAATAAACATCAACGAATTTTAAGTCAGAAAAAAGAATTTATTAATGTAAAATTAAACAACGTTTCGTTGTTCATTTAATATATTATATATATTTAATTAATGATACTAACGATTTGAATAAAATTTATGACAGTTTGCTTTCGTAACGTTTAATTTATATATTGTTAAAATTTCAAATTCTGAATTGTTTGCATTCTAAACCGCACCCATCAATGTTAATTAATTTTTACTGGTCGTTTTAGTTTTAAATTGTACATTTCGGCCACGGCAGTCAGCGTTGAATTACTTGTCTATCAAAATTTTGTAAGTCTAACAAAATTTATATTGTTTGATTGTTATCTGCCAAATGTTTCTTAAAAATGTTATTCCGATCAGTGCAATTGTTTTTTTCTTTTTGTAGTTTTAAACTTGAACCTGAAGAGGTTGCCAAATATACGACGAACCGTTGTTTAATTTTACATTAATAAATTCGTTTTTCTGACTTAAAATTGGCTGATGTTTATTTATTTATTAGAATATAATTTAATAGAAATAAATATAACTACAGTAAAAACTATAGGGAAAAAATAATACTAAAATATATCAATTTTAGAAGCTCGTAGTATCAACGAATTCAGAAGGAGAATGAAAATGACCAAGTGGAAGTCACATCTATATCGATTATTCACGCAAATTTCTTCAGATATTTTACAGATTTAAAGTAGAAATATACGTTTCATATCTGGTGAGTAATAAAATATTGGATTGTTAGCAGTACCAATTCTTCAAAGAAAACAATGTGTCGGCGGGCTTTGTCGTTGGATACGAGCGCTTTCTGGAACGGCAGTCGGTCTGATATTGTAGTCGGAAGAGGAAGGCAAAATTTGAGAGGAACGAACAGCGTGGCCTAAGTATAAAATTTAACCGTTTTTTTTAAAAAAATTTTTTTTTAGGGCAACAGGCTACATGAGGGTGATCCACATTGGGCAATTCCCCTTTAATAGCATAGGAAGGGATTTGAAAGGGGGGATGCGGAAGGGTAGAAGAAGGTAGCCAAGGGTTACTAGGGCCCCCGGGCTATATTTTAAGGATCCTACCCGGCATTCGCCTAAATAAATGCAGGGAAAACCTTAGAAAAACCTGCATCGGGTAGGTCGGGCATTGGGTACTTGTCCCACGCCCTTCCGATAGCGGGAGAGGAGTTTGCTGTGGGGACGCAGAATTCCATTCTCCGTGCCTCGACCAGTTTAGGAGGCAGCTGGCCGACTATTCCAATATAAAGTTTGGACAGCGAGATACTTTGAAAAAAAACTGCAAAGAGTAATCAAATATTTGCACCACATTAAGATTCTTACGCGTACTGAGATCAACATTTTCCACATAAAGACAATGTGTAACAATATGTCTGGCTGATGATCCGAAGGTGCAGCAGATCCAGTTCCCGGGGGAAATTTCAATTACTGCGACCGTGTGTTTGACAATCAATCAGTGATTCATGGCTTTTTTAGTGTAAATTGTGTGCCCGAGCCGAGGAATCTAAGCCTGGTACCAGCCGAACATTTTTGCAAGTAGAAACCAAGTTATTTAAGTTTATAAACGATAGTTAAAGGTATTCGTCAGATATCTTTCGTCTTTTTTTTGGTTTTGTTTGTTACTTTCTTAATTTATAAATTCTATGATTGTAACGTAAATTCTATGATTGTAACGTAAATTCTATGATTGTTCTTTACTTATTAAGCCCACGTAAACGACCCTGAGGGAAGAGTTATTAAATTTCTAAAAATTGAAACTTTAAATGTATTTAACCTCAGAGAAAATTTTATAGATTTATATAAAATAAAATAAATGGTGTAATAAAGTTTAAAGTAGTAATTATTTCTCGATCCTTTCTGTAAAAATAAAATAAATTGTTTCAGAACGAATATCAATTTAATAAAACTGAAAATTAATTGTTTAAATAATTAAATAAAATTTTGATGTGTAATAATTCATATCATTTTGATAATTATTACATTTTGGCTTCCACAATGTGGGGCAATAAAATGTTTAATTAATCACTGTTAATTAATCATTACAATATATATATATATCGTGATACAAAATTTTGTTCTCTACACGGATATTTTAGTTCGGCTTTCTTTATTCACAGATATTTCAGTCACGTTCTCGTGCTATGTTTTTTCATTTCTTCTGCTTGTCATTGTTATTGTTCTCGCTTTTACTTTATCTTTGGTTACCTTATTACTCTCTTGCGCGCAGCAGACAGTGGAATACTCCAACAACTTCTTTACATGTGTCATCACATTCTTGTCAATAGGAAAATATGGAAGAACTTTTATGAATTGCACTGTTTTGGAGAAGTTTTCGATATTGGGTCAGGAAATGAACTATAATTCTTTGCGGCAGTTTTCCCACTGAGAATAACGTTGCCCGTTACCTTCCCCCCCCCCCCTTCCTCAGTTGAACAAAACAATCTGGTCTTGAGTATCCCAAGCGTGATGTATTTTCTGTTGAAAGTAAACGTGGCTAATGTGCATTACAATGAAACTTGATTTAGGTCTGTGAAAGTAAATGCCTCGCTTGTTTATTCAGCGCATCCTTCTCAAGGATCGGCTCTTCAGTCGACTGCGTTGACTGTCTGTCGCCTTGGCCTGATATTATGTACTCGAACCTGGAACTACTGCGACCTTACATCAAGAGACAACTGAGTAGTTAAACTGTGCAAGTGACGAAGTGGAACAGATCGCAATGAAAAGAAGTGTACTGAAATTGCAATTGAAATATTTGGAATGATTAAATGGTATCAATATTGAATGTTATTTAGAATTTCCGAACACTTCAGTTAATTGTCATTTCCTCGTTGAATATGCTGAATAAACAGTTTAATCTGACCTAGCGTTACAAAAACGTAGAACGTTTCGACCGTTTCCTGAGCCATCGTCAACTTTTTATTGTTTTTCTAATGACTGACTGGATTGACACACAAAAAATGCATACTTTATACAATCCTGGAAACTAAGCCTGTAAAAAATTATATTTAATTACTTTCATTAAAATATTTACTTCATAAACGGTAGTTTCAAAAATAAATAATATGACGTAATGCTGCAGCAGGATAAGTAAATGTCTTTTTTAATAATTCTCATATACTTACATAATGTAATGACAATTAATTAGGCCATTAATTGGTTGTAATAAAATTTAATTGTAGCGGCAGGAGCTTCCAAAGCGACAATGGAGCCGAGCTCTGTTGCTTTGTCGGAAAGTCAAAAATGGCGTATGCGCGCTAAAACTGGAGAGCACTAAGAGTTAGTTGGTGGCGGGACATTTCAGAGGACGGAACGAATAATACTAGAGCAGATACTAGCCATCGTTAATGAATTATTAAACAAAGTTGTGAATTTAAGACAAAATAAAAACATTCACGGAAGTATTACCCCGTAAATATCGCTAAGTTAGCAGTTTTTTACGTCTATCAGCAGCCAGGATAGGAAGTCAGTTTAAGTCCAAAGCGGTAAAAGACTAACAAATCTACGAATCATAGGATTCGTATAAGGCAAGCAGATATCAGATAGCTGACAAAAAAGAGGATCATCCGAATTCCTTTTTTTGACATCAATAGTGTAAAATCTGTGAATTTTAGAATCAGTGTAAAATTTTGCAAAAGTGTATTTCCGAAACCAAAAGGAATGATGGTACCAGCTGGACACTACGTAAGTAACAAAACCAAAACTAATGATTAAATTGTAAACGTAATTAAAGGATAGAGTCAGATTTCGTTCGATTTTAATCAATCAGAGTTAATTTCTTTTCTTTTTAATTTCATTCTATTGTTTATGTTATTTGTTAACTGTTTGTTAATTAGATTTTTAAATCAATTTGTTGAGTCCATTATCAAACCCAGTGAAGGTACTGAGAAATTAATATTTTAATTTGTAATTGTTTTTGAGTTATTGTCACAAAATAAATAAATAATTTTGTTTTAAATTCTTGTTGATTATTTCATTTAATTAATTCCTTTATTAATTATTACAAATTGGCTTCCACAATATATATATATATATATATATATATATATTAAATGCACATTATCCTAAATACCTTTTGAAATTAATGAATCTTTATAAAAAAAAGTTTGCACACACATGCATTTTAAGAATTTCAGGCAGTTTTTGAGGTAGTCTTTTCACGTGCTCACGACATGTTTAGACTTTTCCTTTCCCCAGGCGAGTCCACAGTGTCATAATTCAAAGGGCAGAGTGATCTCCTTTCCACAACGTTAGAAAATGTCAACCGGAATAGGTTGGTCTGAAGCCCCTCTGGTGACGTCACGTCGCGAAACGTAGGTTGTTGTCTACGGTGGCGTAATGTGGTGGCCCCGGCCTTGACCGACAGACTCAACTCGGAACTGGTTTCCTTCCTGCTGCTTGCACTTAACCACTCTCAGCTAGTCCGTTGCAGGCGCCGGAATTATTCATCATTACGCAACGTCCTGTCTCATAGGTTCCGTTAGTGGCATCAGCCGGCAGTGGCTCAAATTATGTTTAATGAATAATTGAGGAAAGAAATTAAATATGAATTCTAAAAATTTTTTCCAAGATATTAATAAAATAGTTTCAGAAACAGGAAGAGTATTATATTCTAAACTGCGATTGAAAGATGAAATTCTTCGCTTCTATTGGGAATTTGTTCAAAATGAAACGGAAAAGCTCTCGCAAAAGTTAAAACAAGTTATTCACATTTCCGTTGTATTAGAATTGTAAAATTGAAATATCCTTTGATTAGACGTCGATAATGAAGATATTAGTACACAACGGAACTTGAAATATCTGGCTGAAATTCTGAATGATTGGAAGTCAAAGGCGATCGTAGATTTTTTATTTTTTAAGCGAAGTTTGTATATACATTCTTTATTTTATTGCACCCGAATTATAATTTATTTGTTTGATCTCTCATTCTTCAAAACTTCAGCAACGGTTGACACTCTATGACCAAATTTCGAAGTTGTAACACAGGAGAATAATTATAGATTTAACAATCCGTTTTGGAAAATTATAGTTAAAATTTTTGACTGTTGACAACCAAATGTATAGAATAATAATTATTAGCATCTCTAGAAATATTTTTCTTCCGTTGTTTACACCTTTTACCTTCTCCAAGTTGTACATGCGAACTATTTTTACTTCTGCACTTTCTCCCTTCACAGACTTTTTTGTTCTCCGGGTTATAGATACGAACTGTCCTGTTTCCTCGCTTGTACACGTTCCAGCTCGACTATCTTCGTGGTGGAAACCTCTTCTCGTGTTTCATTTCAGCCAATCAGAGTCGATTTGACAGTCCCTCGGGCTTACCCTTTTGGTAGGGTTGGCCTTCGGGTATTTTGATCAGGTCAGTACCCCTGAGGCAGGATTCTCCCATAATCCGCCGCCTTTGTCGGAAGGCACGGTTTCTCCTCGACACCTCATCACCTTGGCTCCAAATTTTAAAGTCGTAATTTCCAGCAAGCCGTAGCTCGGCTCTGGCTACACAAGCGTTTTTATTATCCAAATATTAAAAATTAATCTTGTATTAACTTCTGCGCTACAACATTCAACAACATAGCTTAAATAGACTGAATGAAAAATACTAGTGAATCAGCATATGGTTCCCATGGACGTATAACGTCTAGAAAATTTAAAAATATAAATTCTAGTTATTTCATCATCTATTTTTGTCTGTTGTTTGGCTAATTCATCATCTATTTGCATAAAGACAAATTGTTGTGCCTAATTTACTCACCATATTCTATATATATATATATTTAATACCAATTAGAGACCATTAATTGTTTTAATATAATTGGATTGTTAGCGGCGAACGTTTCGAGAGAGAGAGAGGAGACTGACCTAAAAAGTACGAATAGCGTGGTCCAGGAAGTTCAACTGCGAGATCTATTAAACTCTATAAAACACAAGTAAATTATTCTTGACGGAGAGACTCATATATAAAATCGCAAAGTGGAAGCAAAAGGTTTGCACCACACAGACCAAAATAACATTTCGCATAAGGGCATAGAGAAGACATACGTCCGAGGGCTGACCGAGGGAGCCGCTGATCCCAAAATTCCGGGTGGAATAACAACGGGAACTACGACCGTGTTTATTAAAAATAATGTGTAGAATCAGTGAATAACGGCGTTTTTAGTGAGTTGTGTCCTCAAGCTCCAAGAATCAGATATGGTCCCAGAAAGACATTCGTGAGTACAAAAACAATTATTTTAAGTCTGTAAACGAGGATTAAATGTATAAGTCAGATTTCGTTATCTTGTTTAGTTTCGTTTTCTTTATTGTGTTTAGAATTTAAATTCCGTTCATTTCAATTTTGATTTGTTAATTAGTTTATTAAATTTGTTTGTTCTTACTATCAAGCCCAGTAAAGACCCTGAGAGAAAGAGTAAGTAGATGTAATTGTTGTAAAATTATAAAGTTGTATTTTCCTAGAAAGCCACAAATTAAAATAAAAGAATATCAAATTTGGTTTGTAAATTTGAGGAAATTTAACGTGCAAAGTGAGGCTGATAATTTGTATCTTTGAAGAATAAAATTTGTTTTTTTAATACTAATTTTTTTTAATTAAAGCCTTCCAGTTGATCATTACATATTGGTGTCTTCAATGTGTGGCTAACTAGCCATTTAATTAAGTTCAGACAGTTTATTACATATTTAGCCCAACAACGTGGGGCAAATTTATTTAATTTACTTTCTTTTTTTTATTACATATATATATAAGTAAGTTCGCTGTAAGGAAATATACATGGATATTTCTCCCGTTTTGTATTATTTCAATTTTCATTTTTCTCAGAATATCTTTGGCCATACGCATTTAAGTCGTCGGGTTGTGGGACCAGTAGTACATAACTTCTCTACGAGTTTATTTTTATGGTTAGTTTTATGGCAACATTTTTTAAAATGCGGAATATTGATCTAATAAATACTTCTGCTTTCAGAAATTATATTTAATATGTGACGAGAAGTTTAATAATTGGTTATCGAAAAAAATATTGATCCGGAGTTTCTTTCGTTTTATTTGAAGAATATATTAACCAAGAGTGGTCGAGAAAGAATTTAGAACAAGTGATGTATCAGGGTGGGAAAATAGACTGAGTAAACGATAGTTTGACGCTGTGATATGGTAAGAAGAAGGCGTTTTTGACAAACGTATCGAACAGAAAAAAGCTCAGTTTATCTGCAGGAATGTAAAGAACTTCAGTTCAGGCACATGAGTCTGTCACACCGAGAGAGTCGGGAGACGCCTGACGCGCCATTCTGCGTTTAAAGTGCCGATCACTTTGTCAAAGTTTCACTTTCCCAGTATATTATTCTTTCCTCCCTGAAGTTCCCCACTCTTAGATCACATATTTCATCTCTAAATCAGACAACTGTAAAACCGAAAAATATTCACTTTGAATTCAATTTAGCATTTCCATTTAATTTCAGATCAAAGTAGGAAATGATAAACGCATACAGTATATAAATTATAACTGAAGATAAATTGAAGTAAAGAATAATATGTAACGTTGAATTTTGCGTGCTGAGTGAGTGGTTAACTTTCATAAGTTTCAGTACACAAACAACGGGTATATGATTCGTTGCCCACAAAGGTGTGCGAGTCCCAAACGGGGGGAAAACATCTGACTGCGGCCTGTTCCTTTGTATCGAAAATCTTCCAAGAATTTAATTAAGGAATTCCACATTATTGTTTGTCCATGTCAGAGCAGAAAACTGAGATTCATTTAATGATTGGAGAAATTAGAAATGATGTGAGCCATATTTAAATTGAATGTTTAATTGATGCGTTTCATTAATAATATCGTTTATTGATTGATTTCTTTTGCTCCAACCGTAAACAATTATACAAATTATATTATTCGATAATAATATTTTTATTAATTGAATGCTATATTTTTATTTGCTATCTTTAATAATACTATATATATATATATAGTATTATTAAATTTTCTTCGTAGGAAATGAAGTCTTAAAATACTTTGTAAAGTGATTTAAACATCTTTAATAAATTGTAGGCTTCTTTTTGTAACTGTCAATTGGTTCACTATAATACCCTAAAATTTTAATTATTTCGAACCCAATTAAATGTGAAAACGATAATTATTTCTTTACTTTTGTACTGTACTTTGTTTCAGAATTTATTTATAGATTTTTCTATCTAAGATAGATATTTATTTTTAATTTATAGCTGCTTCACGTTAATTACTAACACATTTCTCATGAAATTTCTCGTCACATGAACAGCGGACTTATTAAACTTATCTTTATTCGTCATGTGAATTGTAATACATTTCTAATAAACTGCTTATGATGTGTAAGAGGATGTTTCTCATTTATCTGCAAAATAGACTTTTGTAACGTGTTATTCAACTTTTCTCGCCTTTGTTGCGTGAAATAGCCGCGACCAATTCTCTAGGTAAGTATTTATAAGCACGTAGAGTTTATAAATTATTCACTCGGCAGTGCAGGTGAATATTAATGTATAAAGTGAATAATAATGGAGAGTGATGGGTTTGTTTAAAGCGGCAGCTTTATTCATTCATTCGTTTTTGTCTCTTCAGCATTTACCATTATTTTTCCTGGAAGGTGTGCTTTGATGAGTTAAATTTATAACGTATTTTAAAGTTTTAAACAATACATCTGTAGAAAGCGGTACTTAAAAAATTATGATTTGTAACCCCCTGTCATGTTTAAACAGTTTATAATTGTGTTCAACATGAACATGAAAGAGCCTTGGTTATTCTTTAGGAGACAAATGTCGTAACATGTCTGAGTTCTGTATGGTCTACGTGCCTCTTTGAATGATTTTTCCAACTCACATAAAGCACTTCATTGCTTACTGGAGCACCACGTAAAATAACACGGTTGCCAAAGGTAATAACAATTCTCTGAAATTCGCAATGTAGTTGTTTAAAATTCGCTATTCACTGAGGAATAATCATTCAACAGGGCCATTGACAACACTCCTCTCGTGACTTGTGCTGAAATACGACGTTTTCCTAACAAATACTCGGAATACGTATTACGTTGCATCAGTTGACATTAGGCCAATGAGCATTGTATATAAAGTTATTTTAATTTCAGTCTCGTGCACGTGAATGGTGAATGCCGGGAGAAGTCAGTAGGTGGTGCGGATTAACTGGAATATAAGATGATGTCACTGTTATATAAGGACATGAGTCCTGAGCTGTTATAGGGCCAGAGGTCCTATTCAGCATCTGGATTTTAAGAACGGACACTTTAAGACTCTGAAAAAGTATTTGAGTGCTATTATCTAAAAAACAGGGTAATCTCAGATAACTCAAAATATATAGAATTCTGGGGTTCCTATATGTAATTAAAATATAAAACTCTGGAATTATGAAGACGTAGTCAAAATAAGAGAAGCGATACCTAGTAGTGTAAAGATGGCTTTAAGGAGTTATAACTAATGGGAGAGTCGTCAATGTCAGTTATAATGAAGTCAGAGATGTATTTCTCATTGATCCGCATCAGTTATGATGCGTAATAAACAGTACAACCACTTAATCTCTCTCTCTCTCTCTCTCTCTCTCTCTCTCTCTCTCTCTCTCTCTCTCACACACACACACACACACACACACACACACACACACACACACACAAATACACACTTATAAACCCGGCTAAGGCTCAAACTCCTCTCCCGCTATCGGAAGGGCGTGGGACAAGTACCCAATGCCCGACCTACCTGATGCAGGTTTTTTCTAGGGTTTTCCCTGCATTTCTTTAGGCGAATGCCGGGTAGGATCCTTAAAATATAGCCATAAAATATAGCCTTAAAATATAGCCCCGGGGCCCCTAGTTAACCCTTCCACAACCCCCCCTTTCAAATCCATTCCTATGCTATTAAAGGGGAGTTGCCCAACGTGGATTACCCTCATTTAGCCTGTTGCCCTAAAAAAAAATTAAAAAAATAAATAAAAACTCACTGGCAGGAAGCTCTCGCAGGTAGAACCTTGTAGGAGAGACAGGAAGGGTCTACCTTTGGGGATGCCTTTTCCTCTCCCGTTTTTGAACTAAGGTTGCCACAAGCCGAGGCACCTCGGCCTGTTCTGAGAGGTGTATGTTCCGGGGTCACAGACCTTGGGCATACGGTAAGAGTTGTTCCCTGTTCCCATTAGAACAGTCGGCCAGCTGCCTCCTAAACTGGTCGAGGTACGGAGAAGGGAATGCCGCGTCCCCACAGAAAACTCCTCTCCCGCCATCGGAAGGGTGTGGGACAAATACCAAGAGCCCGACGCAGGTTTTTCTGGGGTTTTCCCTGCTTTACTTTTAGGCGAATGCCGGGTAGGATCCTTAACATATAGCCCGGGAACCCTAGTTAACCCTTGGCTACCTTCCTCTACCATTCCGCATCCCCCCTTTCAAATCCCATCCTATGCTATTAAAGGGGAGTTGACCAACGTGGATTACCCTCATGTAGCCTGTTGCCCTAAAAAAAACTCACTGGCAGGATGCACCATGTATGTTCCGGGGTCACAGACCATGGACACACGGTAAGAGTTGTTCGCTATTACCATTGGAACAGTCGGCCAGCTCCCTCCTAAACTGGCCAAAAAACGGAGAAGAAAATTTGCGACCCCACAGAAAAACCCTCTCCTGCCATCGGAAGGGCGTGGAAAAAAAACCAAGAGCCCGACCTACCTGATGCAGGTTTTCTAGGTTTTGTTCGGCATCACTTTTAGGCGAATGCCGGGCAGGATCCTTAAACCGTTTTAAATACGTATCTTTTTTTAGTTTCAGTTTAAGATTTATTCTACTCTGTTACGAAAGGACACAAACCCATAATCCCGAAAAAGGCTTCAAATTTATTAATATGTAAATATAATAATTTGTAATAAACCTTTGAGTAAATAAAAGGCATATACGATCTAAAAAAATATTCAATGAATATGTCAGTAACTCATTTCTTAATTACACTGTAGCAGACAGCTCAAATAATAAAAACGGTGGAAAAGGTTTCGTCAACTGAAAAATAAATGCTTCAGTGCTGCTTTATTAGAAGGTTTAATACTTAAATGCACTTTACTTGACGACTGCTTAATTATTTAAAGTGATTATATTCTCATAGTGACGTTTACTCGTTTTGCTAAGGATGCTTTAATGGTGGAAAGGAAAGCAAATTACAATTTTTTTTCAAAAATATAGTATATTATCTTCTCCGTCTCAAATAATAAAGGATGGAGTAATCTTTTTATTCTCAGACTTTTCCGACAAGTACTTCGGTAATTTTCTCTAATTACTGAAACTAGGTAAAATGCTGATTATTTTGCGTCGTATGTATATAAAATTAGCAAGGTAGGATATTAAAACAATTGGCTAATAATTATTGAAAATAGCGATGCAGTAAATTATACGAGTTATGAAATGCGAAACTTTTCAGTCCATAATTTACAATAGGTTTACTCACCGAAAACTTTAACGTCTTTGTTGGAAGAGGCATTAAGCAAAGAGCTTTAAGCTTCATATAACTTCAATAAGTTAATAGGCTTGAAGACCCTTCCATTCACTTCGTTTCTCCCAAACACTATTGTCTTGAAAACATAGTTGAAGAAAATAATATTTTTATGCGTCAGAATATATATTTAATACCTTATTTTCAACTCGTTATATCCATTCACTACTATGTTTACGAATCCTGACTTTATGCTAAAATAAATACCACTGTGATCAAAAAGTAAGGTGAAATTGTCATTTAAAACTCACGGGTATTAGGAAGGCAGGTAAATTTTTTTTCCCTAGGTTGGTAGGACTGTCTACAATATTTGCAAAGCGTCTGTGTGTTAAAAGGTTTAATTATCTCCGAGTTACACGTGTTTTTGTAAACAACCAAAAGTGAATTTTTCGATTTTTGCAATGGGTGATTTTGTTGAGCAAAGAACTTGCACAAATTTTGTTTGCGGAACGAATATTCTTGTGGGGACACGTTGAAAATGTTGCGGAAGGCCTTTGGTGATCAAACTATGGCACAAAAAAACGTTTATAAGTGGTACAACGAGTTCAAAGAGGGCCGAGAACGCGTTGAAGACGAACCGCGCTCTGGACGACCATCAACGTCTACCGACGAAGTCCACGTCCATACAATCAAAGATTTGGTGCTTGAAATTCGTCGATGGACAATTAGCGATCTCGCTGATAGTGTTGGAATATCATTTGGCTCAGTCCAAACCATTTTGAAGAATGTTTTGTGTCTCAAACGCGTCAAGTCTCGATTGGTACCAAAATCGATCAATTTTTTGAAGAAAAAAAAGCGTCTCGTTGATGTGTGTGAAACTTTGCTGTCTGACTATCAGGACCACTTGAAATGCATCATTACTGGAGACGAGACTTGGATTTACGCATACGACCCTGAAACCACCGACCAATCCAGCGAATATCGTGGAAAAGGTGAAGCAAGACCGAAAAGACCACGGCAAAGTCGATCGAAAATCAAGGTGATGTTGACAGTTTTCTTTGATTATCGTGGTGTGGTGCACTATGAATTCCTTCCGCCGGGACAAACTGTTAACAAAGAATATTATTTGAGCGTTGTGCGTGGTTTGCGTGAAGCTATTCGTCTGAAACGGCCGGAATTATGGGCGAACAACTCTTGGTTCCTTCATCACGATAATGCACCATGTCATACTGCATTGGTTCTTCGCGACTTTTCTGCCAAAAACTCGACTCAAATCGTTCTGCAACCACCGTTTTCGCCTGATTTGGCTACGTGCGACTTCTGGACTCAAAAGGCCACTGCGGGGACGCCGTTTTGACACGATTGAGGAGATAAAAACCGAATCGAAGAAGGTCTTGAAGGCTATACCGGAAAAAGACTGTTACGACTGTTTCGAGGACTGGAAAATGCGTTGGAAATAGTGCGTTTTATCGGACGGGGATTACTTTGAAAGGGATGAAATTGATTTGGAAGATTAAATAAAGAATTTATATTTTATAAATAAATTCACCTTACGTTTTGTTTCACAGTGGTAATATTTCGGTCAGATGTCTCGTTTCCTCAAATGTAAACGTCATGTAAATTAGTTTACTTAATTTTCGAATTTAACAAATTTAGATGTTCCATAAAGTGACTATTATGTAGTAGAGAAATTTGTATTGCATATGACTGTTGATATATTTTCATGTAAAATGTATTCCTTATTATTTTGGTGTTAAAAGAAATATACACTTAAACATACAGACACACTGAAAGATTCTAAGCAGCGAATAGGAGTAACAAAGACAAAAGAATGTGCAATTTTGTTGGTTTCAGGAAAATTTTATTTCCGACCTCTTCTCCATCCGGGATGTTCCTCTTCACTCGTGTTTTCCCCGGCTCAATAGAAATACAATGAGCAATGTGCATGGTAAATTTCTGAGAGCAATGTCTCAAGAAATATCCTGTGATTATAGCATATGTGACACAAAGCTTAACTACATCAGGGGTTGACTACCTTTTTTCAAACAGTGGGTCACTTTCAAACGAAATATCTTTAGGCTGACCGCATAGCCAAAGGTAACCCAGAAAATAGGGTAGAAACACAGAATTTTCCACAAAAAAGATATATTACAAGCTGATTTGAAGTAACGTGAGTCTAGTGCATGTGCACTAGTGATTTACAATAAAAATGTGTTCTTTATTCTTTCCTGACGGCCACTTGTTATCGACTACTGACCTACATGATGGCCACGGCAAAATGGCGTCTCTCTTCTCATTTCGATTATTGTACTACAATAAAAATGTGTTTTTTATTCTTTCCTGGCAGCCACTTGTTATCGGCTACTGGCCTACACGATGGCCACGGAAAAATGGCGTCTCTCTTCTTATTTCGATTATTGTACTACAATAAAAATGTGTTCTTTATTCTTACCTGACGGCCACTTGTTATCGACTACTGACCTACATGATGGCCACGGCAAAATGGCGTCTCTCTTCTCATTTCGATTATTGTACATAATAATTCGGACGTAGTATTATATATTTATAATTCGATAAAACAACCAAGAAGTATATTTCAAAATCAACCCTGTTAGAAAATGAACACAAAAACAGCAAAATTATGAAATTTAATCATTATATTTTAGATTTTTCAAACATAAAGAGAAAGTTAAAGAAATATTACTTAGAAATTCCCTTCAACTTATTTTAGATCCATTATAATAATTAACGTATTAACGTTTAATTGCAATGCAATGGAAAAACTAATTTGTTCCTTTGTATTTTTACGCAATTTCTATCTAGTTAATAATATATTTACTGGCGACAAGTTGGAAATAAAATAATGTAACTAAATCTAAAACTAATGTAACATTTAATTTATTCCTCAACTTCCGCACAAAAGGTCCACTGTATACAAAGTCACAAAGGTAAATAAACTTTGTACATAGCTGCAGGACTGCAAGTGTCGCGGACAGTCCCAGGATGCGTTTCGTAATTGTCCCTCTGCATGACTTCCTTCCATTGTATTTCTTATTTGCTCTTAACTTATTTTTCATTGCATAATAATGATTTTGTGGCAAGGACCACCTCCAAGCGTATCTCCCTCGTCGTAATCTTTCGAAACGCCGACTCTTAAGGATTTTTGAATTGCCAGCAAAGTCGTAATTCAACCCAAGTACAAGGAAGCATGTCAGACAGACAATGCAATACGTAACCAGTTAAAAGTAAATATCCAATGTGCACGTTAAAAATAATAGATGAATATGAAACAATATTTTCAAAAGCTCATGTACGACAACATCTTGTAAGATCGAATTAATTTTGTTGAGACTGAAAATAAAGTGGTTTTATAGGCGCTATTTATAGTCGTAATAAATTTTTCTGGATTGAGAAAAACCTCACAAACAATTTTCTCATGGAACCCAATAATCGTGCGACAGAAGGAATACTTATATAAAGTATTTTAACACTTTTGATTAATAATATTGTTATCCATGGTTATGCAAGTCAAACAAATACAATTTTATTAAAAACTAGCTGGGTGCCGGCGTTGTCCGAGATGTCATTTATCCATAACCCACGATTTGACTTAAATCTAGGTATCTTATAGGTTATTTTTATGTAACGCAACTCGACCCCTATCAATAAATGTGTTGTTGGCCGGTTACATTGTTTGAATATTTCCACCCCCCCTATGTGTGCTTAGCTCTCATGCCGAAAGGGGTTGAAATTTTACAAAAACCATTGGTAGATATTTTATAAACGTCATTGATCTCCACAATTATTTATTCCACGCAAATATCGACCATTTAACCTGTTAGAAAAATTCTACCCCCGTGTATCCCCGCCCCTGAAGATTAAATGGCGAATTGAATGTCATCATTAAACTCAGCTACGTGCATAAAAATGGATTTGGCTCCAATCTTGATTGTATTAGCTTTATTTTCTTGTAATAAGCGTCCACCCCCAACCCTAAGGGTCCTCCGTTCCGATGATTTTGTAGTCAGATAACATCGGTAGAAACACTATGAATATCTTTGACCCCTAAAAATATTTATCCGACTGAAATATCGACTGTTTTAGCATGTTTAAATATTTCCACCCCCGATTATGGGGGTGGTAGACGCGTCTCACCCCAACAGTGTTTGTTTCCTGGTCGCAAAGAACATGTGTACGAAATTTGGTGAAATTTTCTCGACTGCTGTAGATTTGTCTGAGGAACATACAAATATAAATACAAACATACATACAAACAAACACTCTGCTTTTTTATTAGATTATAATTTACGACGTTTCCTCGTCAAATTGGGGCTTCTTCAGGCAATAAACGGTCCAAATGTTAAGAAGATCAGATTATTTTATCCTTTCTTATTATATGAGAATCAATGAAAGGAAAAATTACGAGATTCCCCTAAAATTAGGTTGTCTAAATATCAAAACAAATAATGATCGGGAAATACTCTGTGAAGAGCAATTCAATACTGACTGTGCAAATGTTGAATTTTTATGAACGCCTTCCACCCCTACCCCTAAGAGTGCTCTCTTCCTATAGAAAAAAGAGTTAAAATTCTACTCAAACAACATCTAACTACTTTCAATCTCATTGTTCCCCAAATATATTTATTCGATGCAAATGTCGGTCATTTAAGAATTTGTTAAATTTACCACCATCGTCCTCCCCTACCACTGGGGTTAACCAGGAAATTTAATGTCAGCGACTTCCATAACCCTGGATTTGATTCCAATCTGGGATGTTTTTGCGTTATTTTTATGTAACGTTCCTGTACCCTACCACTAAGGGTGCTGCTCTCTTATGCAAAAAAATTAAACAGTCAACATCGAAAGAAACTATTAATCTCATTGATACCAAAAAATATTTATTCGTCGCAAATATCGGCCGTTTTAGGATGTTTGAAAATTTCCCGCCCGACCACCCCCGCCCCTGGGAGTGTTAGCTGAGTCTTACCCCCACAGTGTTTGTTTCCGGTTCGAAAGGAACACGTATACCATTTTTTTTTCTAATTTGCTCCACGGGTGTGAATTTTTATGCGGAACATACACACACACGAAAAACACAAACAGTCAATTTTAATTATTACGTTAAATTAGTTTTTAGAATAGAGTGAACAAAAGCTCTAAATACCAAATTTTTCATTCCGAAAAATCGCAATATGTTACATTTAGCTTTAGTAATTTTTATGATGTTAAAAATTCTTCGTTCTCTCCCACCATTATGCGGGTAATTTTATTTTATTTAACTTCTCCGCAGAATGCTTAATTTCCATATTGTTAAGTTTGATGTTTGACTGTGTTGTGTTTTCATATTGGAACAAACCCAGGTTACTTAAAACTGATATCCCCTCTTCTCTGGCTGCAAATTGTATGTCGTACAAACTACACTTCAAAGTGGAAATACAGCCATAGAAGGAGTAAGAGGTACTTAGTCACGCGTATGCTCTTCTCCTGAAGGCCGTTGAGAAATTGATTTTGAGACGCAAACGACGGCTTCTCTATCAGGAGAAACCAATGTACTAGGTCTTCGCTTATCTCTAAATTCAGTATATAAAAATGTCTGTGTGTGAGTGAGTGTGTGTCTTCTATGAGCTCCTTAAACCTTCATCCTATAGCGATGAAACTTTGGTGAGTTGTGCGCATTCTCGGGAAGGTTTCTGTCGGCCTTTCGAACCGTTAGACAACTCCCAAGGGGTGAACGGGGATAAAATTTAAAAACATGCTGGAACGGCCGATATTAGCAGCGATTAATTACTTTCCAGGGTCGATATGTTTCCATCCAGATATTTTCAGTGTTCAATTTCAACCCTTTAAGGAGAATGGGTGGAGGGGAATTACATAAAAATAACACGAAGAAACCAAGATTGGTGTCAAATTCATGGTTATAGATGTCAATGAGTTTAATTCTGTCTTTCGCTATATAGTTCAGCCACTAGGAGTTGGGGTGGAAGAGGGTGGAAACAAATTTCCGTATACAATTTTAAATGCGTAGACAAATTTCTCATGTTACTTACGATCAAGGAACAAACACCGAGGGATTATGACACACCTACCGTCTCTAGGGATTGTAATGGGAGGGTGAAATTTATAAACATCCGTAAACGGTCGTTATTAACATCGAATAAAACGTTTCTGGGGTCGCTTAATTTGATAGTGTCGTAGTAGAATTTTTATTAAGTGTCTATTTGCCAAATGACATGGGGGTGGGAGGAGTTTACATAAATACTGATGAAAAAAGACAGATATTCGTGTCGGTTCCAGAGTTATAGGAGTTTCAAAGTTTAATTCTCGAATTAACCATGGTGGTTAATGAAATTTTATGTTGCCCTTCAAGGAGGTGGACGCGGTTGACAAGAAGTTACCCGGAGTGGTTTTGACCCTCTTAAGTTACCGGGTAAATTATTGATTTTTTTTAGGCTATCAGCTATATAATTTTTTTGCTATTTAATTAAAGGTTGTATTTCTTTACTTCTGTAAGGCACCGGGAGTAATTTCAGGCTTTAAGTTTTTTTTTGTTTCAATTCGTCGTTATATTTAGACACTTTTATTTTATGAGGTAGGAGAATTCCCGAATGCCGTCAGTCAATATCCTGGTTCATTTGAAGTTAGATGTTGGAGGATTAGGTCGGAGAGGGGGATGTAAATAGGTAAAGGTTCCAATTACTGGCGCTATTGATGCTGTTTAAATGATATGTTTACCACGAGGTTAGTGTCAAATTAATTCCTTCTCCGGGCTACCTTAAATAAATATCCGGGTAACGCCGGGCACTCAGCTAGTAAAACATAAAACAAGAACCGACGCAAACGGTCATGCGATTGTGGAATTGTTGCTGAAAGGCGCTCGCCTAATTGGTGAATCAGGTGAGACCTATTCACCTTTTAATTAGCAGAGTTCCTTTTATGTGAACACAAATGGCCGTCTGTGTTGTCACTTAGCAGAGCATGACAAAGAAGGCAATTTCTTGCGTCAGCTGCTAAGTGCAACGAAACCTCTTTGATTTTCGACCATTATTATTTGAAACTCAATTGTAGACTGTTTATGTTTCAGTTTTAAGGCAGCGAAAGACTTTATATACAAGCGTATAACGAGATTCCTCGTTAATTACATGATTGGATGTTATACTACGAGTATGATGGTGCTGATTAATTAAGTCTTTCAATAACGATCTGAATTGAATATCCCGAGGGGTTTTATTCCGTGTTCATCTCGATTCAATGATTATCATTCCGAGTGATCCAGTAAAAACACAAAACCGAATGAAGTATTATAGTTTCAAAATATTAAACGACCTTGTTAAAAGTATACTTTTTAGATAAATAAATATACAAACAAAAGACAAAAATAAGTGCTAAATAAAATACCTCAAACTTTTCTTTTTAGTTACAGTTACTCTAAAATTCCCAATCAAACTGAATAAGAGATGAGGACCAAATACGTAAAATATCATTGATAACTACAACAGAATTTTGACAGAAGATGTAACCAGATAATGGTGTCAACGCTGATGTGAAATCTTGTGAACAATTATAGTTTCATTCTTTTTGAATTTAAATTTCTCTATACATAAAAGGTTTAACAGTGAAATGTAGTGTCCGTTATTTTAATTACAAACTATTAATTATTAAGTAATTGTAGTTTGGCCGGTATTAAAATATTTTGAATTGGTATTTCCGACTTCAGTATAAAAATCACTCCAAATGACCATAGCACGCGTCAGAAGCGATGGCTTGGTGGGGCAGATTGAGGGAGTGGAGAGGAGGTAACGCAGAATAAACACATAGATGACTTCATCTGACGCTTAGTGAAGCTTCTTGGCAACGCACGAGGAGGGAGTAGAATTTGCACGGAAATACTCTAACTGGGCCGCCAAGACATGTGACACGTACTATTAAATCGACGAATATTTTGAATATTTAAAAAACGATTCTAAACAAAGAGTCAATATTTAACTTCTTTTTCTTTTTCCAAGAACGTAATTATTTCCTGGAAAATATGAAAGTGTATGGTGAATTAAACACAGAAAATTATTTTAACTATGATGAGTGTTTAGGCAACAAGGAGAAATTTTGAGAGTATGTATTAAATTGAATTGGCTACAAAGGGAAATGTTTTTCAGACCTATTATTTCCTCCAATTTTTAGTGTCGTGTGAGCCATGAAATTTATGTAAAAATGTGTTTCTACAAAACAGTTATACTTTTATGTTGGTTGCAAAAACTCAGTTTTAGGTCTCACCTGATTCACCAATTAGGCGAGCGCCTTTCAGCAACAATTCCACAATCGCATGACCGTTTGCGTCGGTTCTTGTTTTATGTTTTACTAGATGAGTGCCCGGCGTTGCCCGGATATTTATTTAAGGTAGCCTGGAGAAGGAATTAATTTGACACTAACCTCGTGGTAAAAATATCATTTAAATAGCATCAATAGCGCCAGTGATTGGAACCTTTACCTATTTACATTCCCCTCCCCGACATAATCCTCCAACATCTAACTTCAAATGAACCAGGATATTGACTGACGGTATTCGGGAATGCTCCTACCTCATAAATTAAAGTGTCTAAATATAACGACGAATTGAAACAATAAAAAATACTCGTAAACTTAAAGTCTAAAACTACTCCCGGTGCCTTACAGAAGTAAAGAAATACAACCTTTAATTAAATAGCGAAATACTTATATAGCTGGTACCCTAAAAAAATCAATAATTTACCCGTTAACTTAAGAGGGTAAAAACCACTCCGGGTATCTTTTTGTCAACCGCGTCCACCTTCTCAGGGCAACATAAAATTTCATTAACCACCATGGTTAATGCGAGAATTAAACTTCTATTACTCTGTAACCGAATATTTGTCTTTTTTCATCAGTATTTATGTAAACCCCTTCCACCCCCTTGTCGTTTGGCAAATAGACACTTAAAAAAAATTCTACTGTGACACTATCAAATTAAGCGACCCCAGAAACGTTTTATTCGATGTTAATAACGACCGTTTACGGATGTTTATAAATTTCACCCTCCCATTACAATACCTAGAGGTGGTAGGTGTGTCATAATCCCTCGGTGTTTGTTCCTGGATCGTAAGTAACATGAGAAATTTGTCTACGCATTCAAAATTGTATACGGAAATTTGTTCTAACTTCAAATACAATTATACTTCTGTATTTAAGGAACCTATTTGATTTTTACTTTTTATTAAATGGGGAAGTACATATCATTTTATATTAAAGTTTCATTCGTCATATTTATCATTGCGAACAGTGCATGTTAAGGTAGTCTTAACGGACCTCAAGTCACTAAGTATCAGTTGAAACGTGAAGCTGATCTAACCTCCATACAAGGCAGTCACCAGTCGGCAGCATCTTGTTCGATATCTTTATAATTTTATTCAATTTCCTGTTCAGAAGTGGATAGAACAACATTTCGCACATTGTGCAGCAAATAATACATTATGTATTAACAGTAAATATTCCGATTTGGGAGCGTCGGTTGAGCTGTTACCATCAATGATGGAATTCCTCACAGCGAATTGACTTGCAGAGCAGGTGGCTTATGTAATGGAATCTCAACGAAACGTTGCTTGAAACTTGCGATGATCTACAGATACAAAAGTTATCTGCCTCAATAACGACCATTGTTCTGGTGGCTGCACCGAGTGGTTTGTTCAGATATTAACATACAAATCGCCAGAGGATCCGACAAGGTTCGAAATTTATTTCAGCATGAAGACTTTGAAATATTCTAGGTTGGATTACTTGAAAATGTCAAGGCAATAGCTATTCAATGTATAACTGCTTATTATTTTTTCCTTTTTTAAAAAAGAATGTAGACATTTTAAATATTTATGACAGCAACCTATGTTAGTGAATGCAATAGATTGCACCAAAATAGTATTCTATCACAAAGTCTAAAACCACAAAAATTCTGAATGTGATCTTTGCAACACACGCTTTATAATATATAATATTGTGAACCAATTGTTAAAAGTGAAGGATTGCAGTGTTCTTTAAAAATTACTTATAAATAGTGTGAACGAGGCACGCAGAACATCCGTATGAAGGTGTGTACCTAAGTAAACGAACAGAAATGGAAAAAAAAATAGTACAGGACGAGTAGCTTTCTAGTGTTTTATCATCAAACACTTCTTTCCGGAACACTATTACTTATTTCAAACGATTTAATTGATGACGCATTTAGATATTGGCATATACCATTAGCGAGAATATTTCACATTATAATTCACATAATTATTATTATAAAGATTATTAATAAATATGCTTCTATTGTATTTGGTACCAGACGCATTTGGTGTTTTCAAATCCAAATTATCTCCGTTTAATAGACTGTAATGGTTCCATCACACTTGAGCTGTAAAGCCAACAATGAACTTACTTCACTTGGAAAGTCTTCAGCGGTTGGAATGCAACATGTGAACATGTACCTGCCTCCTAATTTTTTTAAACCATTCAACTTAAATAACTGTAGTTTGCCAGAGAGTTAAATTGCTAGAATTTTAAAATTAATACAGTTAAGTCTGGCAAATCGCTGCTTTAAGCTGCATTATATTTAAGTTTAATTCATCTTCCGATAATTTACTTTGCATATCTTTAAAATAAGAAGGACGTGAAGTGACTATTTTAATTATAAAACTGCGAAAAGTATATTACTTGTTAGATAACTTACGATTCCTTTCATAGCCAGTTATTTTTGAACGTGCACTCAGGAAATAACGTTAACTATAAGTGTAAATATTATTTACCGGAATTTACATGCTCAATTATCTCTGTAGATTATTTAAAATAATGGATTTAATTTTTTGAATTAGCGAATAGTTTTAGTGAAGTAAAAAATGAATTTTTTTCATGTAATGAATCAACATTTACTCTACCGTTTTCGAGTGTCATTGTGAATAAAAAATTGCGTTTAACATTTTTATATTAAGTTTCAGCATCTACAGCCATTTATCTGTCATTATAAATGGTAAAATATTCACTACAGAGGAAATTAATGACAACGTTACACGTTTGCAAATCGATCAAGCACAAGCGTCATCAAGAGGGTACGAGAACAAATGTACTCTGAAATTAGTGAATAAATTCTAAACTACAGCATACGATATTATGGAAGTTGTATTAAAAAGCATCCTGAAAGAAAGAATCAAGTAATGAAAAAAAAAATTAAATGATAAAGTAATTTACTTTTTCTGCAAAAGTTTTGAATATGTTGCTTTGTAAAGTATTCTCTTTCGTAACATGTATACTTCTTGATTAATTTTTTTTCTGCTCTTTCCTCGTATACGGACTGGAGTTACCACAAAATTCATATTTCTCGTCGTTCAGTTCCGAGAAGTGAATTGTCCCCCATGTGTGTGAGTTCTTCTTAGTGTGTGTCGTGCTTCGTGTTACTCTGTACTTTTTTTTTTGAGTGTGTCTATATTTCCACATTTATTTTCCTCAGTGATTGTCTTATTTGGCTTTAAACAATTATTTGTTAATATGAATTGTAAGCATGTTCTGTAAATATTAAACTGCACTATTAGTAATGTCTAGTCCGTTTTCGGTGTTCCGTCATTATTTAATTTTATTTCTTGTTACTAATTGATTTGTCACTAGCTGGGAGCCCGGAGTTACCAGTGTTGTCATATATCCATAACCCACGATTTGGCTCCAATCTCGTTTGTTTCCACGTTATTTTTATGTAACGTCCCTTCACTCCCACCCCTAAGCGTGCTCCTATCCCATGCAAAAAGCGGTGGAAGTTATACAAAATCAACATCGGTAGAGATACTATCAATGTCATTGACCACGACAAATATTTATTACACGCAAATTTCAACCGTTTAACATGTTTGAAAACTTCCACCGCCGCTTGGGGGAGTGAAACGGCAAGTTTAATGCCATAATTAAACTCAATGACAATCATAACCCCGGATTCGACTCCAATCTCGATAGTTATTTTTATGTAATGCGACTCCATCCGTACCCTTTAGGGTAAAACACTCTCAAGCCAGAAACGAGTTGAAATTATGAGCAGAGAACATGAAGAGTAATTTTATGAATCTCATTGATCCCGAAAATTGTTTATTCGACGCTAAAATAAGCCGGTTAACATATTAAAAAATTTCTACACCCACCCACCAACCTCCACCAAGTCCATTCCACCCCCGTGCGTTGTCCAGGTTGTCATAAATAAAATCAGCGACATCCATAACCTTGGATTTGACTCCAATTTTGGTTGTATTGGCGTTATTTTCTTGCACCACACCTCCACCCCTAAGGGTGCTCCCATCCCATGCTGTAAGGGGCTGAAATTTCTACGTCGGTAGAAACACTATCAATCTCTTTGACCCCTAAAAATAGAAATCCCACTCAAATATCGGCCGCTTTAGCGTGTTTGAATATTTCCATCCCCATTCATTCCTGCTCCAGGGGGGGAGGGGGTGGTTTTCTGGTCTCAAAGAGCACGTGTACGAAAATGGGTGAAATTTATTCCACGGCTGTATATTTGTATGCGGAACATACATACAAACAATCATACAAACAAACTATTTTATTTATTAGAAGATTATTATTCTGCACTCTTAGATACTTGTTTGCAGAACAAACGAGGGATGCTTCTGAAATTAAAATAATAAAGAGAATTTTTATTCGTATCTATAGTACTTATTAAAATACTGAGAAAAATGTGAATGAAAGAAAGTTGCAAATACGTCATCAAGATTGAAACGACATGAGAATTTATCCACTGCTTTTGCGGTGGAATTCACGAGACCTTCCCAATGAGTCTAAAACAGTCTGGTTGTTACTAGGCAGAGCGCCACCTACGCCTTTGACCTCTCGACATCATTTAGCACATCACCAGTATAGTGTCAGAGCATTGAAATAGCGGCCAGGAATGTCGTCGCTTCGTAACAATAACGCTGCAGCCTTCGATTGGAAAGCTTTTTCTAGCGGGAGATCCATTTCGGAATCAGTAAGATAGACTCTGTGGTTCGAGTCACGACCACTTCTCGTGTTCATTGAGGACTGCAGGGAGGGGAAAGTAGACCGATGCCACAGAGACGATGCAGTTTCCATACCTGCCGCATCACCCAATTACTGCAACAATTCCTTCGCGGGGATATCACATTTTGTATAATGCATTGAAAATAAACGATTGATTTCTCTGGGAAACCTGGAGAGTCATAAACCCCAAAAGTCTTCTCGGGCACCATTTACAATTAAAACTCGAGAAACGGGGCTAGAAAACACTTTCCCGCGGTTTGTGGACGCAAAGTAACAGTTAATAGATAACGTTGCGAAAGTTCTGCCATTCTCAATTTCATACATATTGCATTTTCATACATATTGTATAGGATAAGTTCGGCTTAAAAATATTTATTATTTAGAAATAATTATACTTTCTCTTAAGGAGAATTATATACCTCAAAATGCGAGAAAAGCGGGAACTAATATATTTAAGCTAAATAGTCGTTTCTTTAAAAATTGCCGATGTATATAAAAACTTGGTAAATTAAAATTATACAACGAATAAATTTTTCTAATATTCCCAATGATTAGGTTCCAAAAAATCATTTAACTTCATATAATTTTTTTTTATAAATTTTAAAAAACCCTGCTTGGGCTTCCAAGAATGTTGTAACATTTTGTTTACACCAGGCATGGAAACTCGACCAGGCTATTTAATCAAAATTCTATACATGAATTTTTGGAACCCAACCATAAGACTTGTCTACAAACAAATCAAACCTTGAAGATCTTTGAAGAAATTTAGATTAAAAGTATTAATTAAGTTCCAAGATTCTTATTATTATTCACCTGATGACGCATATTAGGAAAGAAACGCAGTTATATATAATTATATTTTTAATTAAGAAACCTTTACTGATAATTTGTCCATTAACTTTATTCATTTCTCGAGGTATTTAAGATAAATATCATTACTAAAAGAATTTTCCTGTTGTCAGGATTATTATATCAATAATCAATAATCCGTATCCTGTACATATTATAAACGTAGGACAGGATTCATACATAAAACGAAGTTCAACTTGTCAACTTAGGTTTAAACAAATAAATTTCATATTTGAACAATAGAAGATGATTATTGCGTACAGCCGAAAGCTCTTTTGACAGCCATTTGATATAAACGCTAGGAGAAAATAAATGATTAAAAACCGGAGTTTTCATTGAAAAAACATAAATTAATAATTATTTTGATAATAGGCTCGAAATGGTTTGAAAATTATGATAACGGAAAGAAATAATTTTCGGAAATTTGTAATAAGGACGTGGAGACAGTCCACAAATACACTTAAACTTCAGGATCGTTCATTATTTATTCTTAAGTCGCTTAGGAAAATTTCTGTTGTTTTCTTAATTGTATTGGCCTTCTTTTACGCCTGGAACATAGAATTTGTGGGAGTACTACAGTTAACCTGCGTGAAGTTATTTTCTTAGGGGATTTATTGCTAACTGTAGGTCAGTTTTCTATTTCCGCCCCTGATTCCTTGGTTGTTACACATGGTGCACGCTTTCGCCTACCTTGTATCGCATTTCTCCGTGCGGCTGCTCCTGCTACTGCTGCTGTTGTCGGCGAAGATGTTCCTTTCACTGCTCTCTACTGCATGACCAGCGCACAGTTGTGTGTCTCGACAGCTACGCGAGAATAATGACGGAACGGATCTTCGGCTCTCCGGAACACCACAATACTCCCCTCCCCACAACCTTGACTACCATCAACCAAGCGATACCAAGAAGCTGCTCCTGGAAGTCCAACACTCATAAAAAATACTTAAGAAGATAAAATCTTAATCGGGCATACACAGCAATTACATTTAAAGTGCATGCATAGCTGCATTTCGATGTAACTCAGGGAGAAGGTCACGAAGAGAAATTTAATGCGATATTGGTTAGAAGTATTAGCATTACGACATATATCTATAGAGAATCTGGACTTGAAGTGCGTGGATTTCTAGAAAAATTATATTAATAAATAATGTATTAATTATTAATAATAAACATTATTTATTAACAAGAAAAATATTTTAGTATTTATTACTATAAATTATAATCATTATTAATAATTAAAATTAAATTAACTACTATATTCTACAAATTACATTCCTCCTTGAGAGATAGAATACAATAGATTTCCTCATCTGCAGTCAAGATGCAAGTATTTATAAACAGTCATACATTTTACATTATACGTATAATTAGTAACTTTGTCTACATCAGAAAAATGTTTAATAATATAACATACTAAGTACATGTATCGGTATCAAATAATTAAAATTAAATTTTTACAGTATGAAATCAATATTATAATTATAAAATAAAATATTTCAAGAAGTATTTATTTAATAATTACTAGTTGAGCATGCTGACTATTTTCCCCATACTATTAAGATTCCAAGATTTTTTAATTTCCAAACATAGTAGGAGTGGCTGAGAAGAACTTTTTGAATGCAACTGGAGTGTCACGTACTTCTTTATTTATACCTGGAAACTTGAAAATATTGATATTCTGATATATCCCGTCTCTTTCTGTGCAACTGAGAAAGAAATATAATCACGCAAATTGTTTTTAATTCTTATATTAAACGAATCGAACTGGAGATTAAATTTATTTTTAAAACTTTCACATCGAGACTGACTCCTAATTAACTTCTACTTCCCCGCCACTTCTCCATTTCAAAGTATTTGTTTCTTATAGTGAATTATAATACAAATATGTTCCGTTTGATGTTTTCTAAGATGATGGCGATCAGGATTGGGTAAGTGAGGAAATCCACCCCTAGGCCGAATATGGGACTGGCAAAGCGAGCCAAGGTCATTCCACCCATTCAACGTTCGTAGTCTAGTGTTGCCTGCATGAAGTAACAAATATACTGAAATGTTTCAGTCGCCTGATGGAAGCAGAAACTCTCGCGTGTTTAAGAAATCGGTCAGTCACCGTTCCTTTCCATTACTAGTCTCCTCATCAGCACGAATATTTTCTACTTTGTTTCCTCATGCCATATTTCCGTGTCCATTTAATTTTCAAAAAAAAATTATAGCACAGAATATCATTTGTATTCATTTTTTATTCTTTAATTACGTTGAGAAACTACTTCATGGGAAGATGCAATCGACCATCAAATTTCCTTTCACTGACATAGTTATCTCCTTCCTCTTTTAGATTAAAACTGACTCCCGGCATTAAAAATACGTTTTTATTTCGCAAGCATGCAATTCCACTCAGATTAATCGACATAGTTTCTAGGTTTTTTTCTTAAAATTCAATTTTTTAAAATTAAATTAGTACTCCCGATATCTTCTTGTATACAGCAAATAAGTACAAATTGTAATTTCCCTACAAATTTTCTTATAAGATCTCCAAAGAATAAAAGCTTTTTCTAGATTGCCATCCCAATAATCAAAACCCTCGTACTTATTGAATAAAGCAAAAATGTTTCACATATATAGACTAAGCTTTTAAGAATGACAATCCGTAGGTTTCAATCAACAATATAAATGCTATATCATATTGGAATAGAATATTTTTTTGGTTAATTTTTTATGTAATTAAATAAAATATATGGTATGCAGATCCCTCTAATGGGTAAAATAAAAATTTGTACCACAAATGAATGTGTAATTTACTTGAATTTATTGTATACTAGTTGGCGTTGTCCGGGTAGTCATAACTCAGCGACATCCATAACACTGGATTCAACTCCAATCTCGGTTGTTTTCTGTTATTTTTTGTTTAACGCCCCACCACTCCCACCACCAAGGGTGCTCCCCTCCTGGGCCGAAAGAGACTGACATAATACAAAAATAACATCGGGAGAAATACGCAATTTAATTGACTCCAAAAAATATTTAGTCAACTGAAATATTGGCCGTTTAACATTTTTGAAAATTTCCGTGTGTTTGTTTCCAGTTCGAAAGGAACGCGTGTAATTGCTCGAAATTATTCCACGCGTTAAAATATGTATGCGGAACATACACACACACACACACACACACACACATACACTCAATTTTATTTATAGTAAAGGTTATTGGGTTTCCGAATATAACGTTGCAGTCTCATATTTATTGGACCGCGACTGAATTATTACAGCATCAGTTATGGCGAAATATGAAAAATTCGAAGCAAAACATTCTCAGTCGTTTTCGAAGTGTTTCCTTTACACCACGACCACATCTGGGGTCATGACTAACTGGAACCAAGTGATTGGGCGGAAATAGAGAGTCGTAATCTGGAAGGCACGAACTCTAACCGCATGCAGTAAATCCCATCCCGATCTCTCTAATTATTGAAATGGAAAGGTAATACTGTTTCGCTCATGATCCTTTCCTGTATTACTTTCCATTTTATTTTGCTCAGAGAGGCGGAAGCAAGAGTAAAAAACGGTATTCCTTAAGTCAAATATCAAATCAAGTCTATTTTTTTTTTAAAAAAAAGCCACCTCCTAAAACTATTTATACACTACTATATTTTTCATGCATAATTTAAGTTAAAACCTTTATCAATGACCAACCAACAATATTTAAGGACGTTTTATTTCCAATCAAAATAGAAACAATGCGACTATAAATGTGTTTATATTTCACAACTTAGATTGTTTTCCCCAGCGTTATGTTGAATTTAATCAACGCCGTTTTTTATTTATAAGAGCTCTGTCGGATCTTATGAAATTACAAGATCATTACATTCAAGTCATCCTGTGTTTACGACGCTTTAGTAAACGATCCCGTCAATCTGATACACGGTTCGGGAATCTCTGTCCGTTGGTTCAAGGTTCCGGGACTGGATTCCTCTTCGACGTAATTACTACACCATTTCCTAGTTTATCTTGGTACTTCTCGGTATGGATTCCTCCAAGATTGTGTAACATCAGGATCATAGATGGCTCGGTCGGGAACACAGGCTCGCTACTGTAGTTTCTGTGCAAGTCCAGTGGTCAATAGATATATATTTGTACTAGCTGGGTGCCCGGCGTTGCCCGAGATGTCATATATCTATAACCCCCGATATGACTCCAATTTCGGCTGCTTTTGCGCAATTTTTATGTAACGCTAATCGAACCCTAATCATTATAATTAACTCTGAAAAATATTTCTTCAACGCAAATATCTGCCGTGTTTGCATGTTCCAAAATTTGCACCCCGCTACCCCTGCATCTGAGGGGTAAATGCCAATTTGAATGTCGTAACTAAACACAGTGACTTCCATAACCTTTGATTTGACTCCAATCTCGGTTGTATTCGCGTTATTTTACTGTAAAGCATCTCCACCCCCAAACCCGAAGGGTGTCCTTTTCACAGGGCGTAGGGGATGAAAATTGTATTCAGATAACATTGGTAGAAACACTATCAATATCTTTGACCCCTAAAAATATTTATCCGACTCAAATATCGGCTGTTTTAGTATGTTTAAATATTTCCACCCCCGCTTCTGGGGATGGAAGACGCGTCTCACCCCGACAGTGTTTGTTTCCTGGTCACAAAGAACACGTGTACGAAATTTGGTGAAAATTGCTCGACTGGTGTAAATTTGTATTTTATTTAGAAAACGTTTGTATGGGAAATAGAAAAGGGCTGTTTTTAGGGTTTTCCCGGAAATTATTCGATTTTTTCTCGCCTTTTAAACCTTCCCTAGACCTCCACGAACATTTCAAGACTAAGATAAGATAAATCCGTTCAGCCGTTCTCGAGTTTTAGTGAGACTAACAAACAGAAATTCATTTTTATATATATAGATAGATTATATTCCAGAAATGAGACATCAAAGTAAGATAATACAACTAGAAAACACTCAACAACATTACCACTAAGTAGTTGTTTAATGCAAAATAATTGTAATGAATACGAAACGTTACTCTGACTCATTTTGCTTGAATGTTCAAACGCACATTACTAGACCGCACCAAACCATTAATGTGGAGAAATTGTCACTATACGTGATAAAGAAACAACCTATCGTACTTTAGAAGGATGGTCTGAGACCAAGAATTCATGCATAATAAACAAACGTCATCTATTTTACTTTTTATTTTTATGTATAAAGATAATATCTATCTATTGTACTGATTTCTCTTTTAGGCTCCCGGTTTGAACTCTCACTTCAGATGCTAAAGAGTTACCTTTCTGTCCGAAGGGTTTAATAAATCTCCGCGGCAAGCCTCCAGCTAAAATTTTCACCTTGCCCCATCTGAGGATATAATGAATGTCTCAGGCTGTTTGAAAATCCTCTTCCCCACAGTGGCTTTTCCAAGCATGAACGCCCTAAGGAAAAAATACTGTTTTCTGCTCAAGGCAGGTTCCCACCACCTCGTCAGCTCTCTCCGCTGCTTGGACAATGGCGACCTTTATAAACTGAAAATTCCGGGTATAGCAAAATTTCCCGTATTTAGTTTCAACCAGTGGTATTGCGCAAAAATTTATTGCTCCGTAATTAAATCTTGCGCTCTCTAACATATATAAACTTTTAAAATGAATAATTTACGTTTGTTTAAAAATTAATAATAAGAAAGATATACAAATAATAAAAAAAGAGCCTTAAGAGAGAACCGCACATGTCAGTTGACAAAACTCAAAACTTTTTGTCTTTAGCAACTGACTTGTGCAGTTATTTTTTTTTTACAGGCTACATGAGGGTAATCCACGGGGTCGCAATTCCCCCTTAATATAATATAAAGGGATTTGAAAAGGGGGATGAGGAAGGGTAGAGGAAGGTATCCAATGGTTAAGTAGAGCCCCCGGGCTATGGTTTAAGGATCCTACCCGATAATTCACCTAAAAGTGATACAGGACAAACCCCAGAAAACCTAAATCAGAAGGGGTTTGCAGCATTCCCTTCTACGTCCCTTTGACCAGTTTAGGAGGCAGCTGGCCGACTGTTCCAATGGGAACAGAGAACAACTCTTACCGTATGCCCAAGGTCTGCGACCCCAGAAAATACACGTCTCAAGACTGACCGAGGTGTCTCAGCTTGAGGGAACCTTAGTTCAACAAACGAGAGAGAGGAGAAGGCATCCCCAAAGGTAGCCTCCTCCATAGCTCTCTGAGAAGGTTCACCTGCGAGAGAACACCCATCGCACGTCTTCTGCTCTTTACTTGTACAGTTGTGTCGCTCTAGGCTTTTGTATTGTTCATTTTCTTAGCACCTGAAGAAAGGAACAAGGCTCCCGGAAATGTTGTGGTATTTATGTCATCACGTCTGTAGTCTGTATTTAGCTATATTTCTTATTATATAAATTTTTATTATTAATCCACTTAATTGCAGTTATAATTCAGCATAAAAATGAGCCGATAATGGATGTTAACACACACGTAATGATAATATAGCAAATCCAGAATTCTATGTTTAGTTAGTTATATGCGAAACCGAAAACCAATAAAACAATTTAATACTTCACTGGTTTCTGATTCTCCTAAAATTTACAGATTTTGTAATGAGATGTATATTCTGACTATTCAAGATAAATTATAAATAAAGAAACAGAATTTTAACGACAAAACATTTTTTAATTAATTGCGATCTTCACGTAAAAAGATTTACAAAGCTTTGATAGTCAGGGTCGTTCTCCGCTGACTGCTGGGGCAAAAATATTTTTTTTATGACGTTAAGAGACTACTTATAATTTATAGATTTTGTTTATATATGCATATTGCCTAATTTCTTGAAAGCTTTGGATGATACAGTTATTATGAAATGAGAGACGTTTACACCTGGATGATCTGGAAGCAGAGAGATGCTACCTGGTAAGATGAGACGTGGGTGACGGGTGAAAGGGAAAGCGCATTAGAAGTATGAAAGGAGAGAAAGAAAGGTTTTCAGAATCCAACGGATTGAATGATCATAAATAGGCAATATATATAAATTTAATAGCTTACCTTGATTAATTAATCACGATTCAGCGGCCGATCAGAATTTTCTCACCATCTTTTCTTTTAAAGAATGCAGTACTTAAAGGAGGGTTTTTACGTACAGTCCACAATAATATTTATTCAAATAAGAAAACATGAGGTTTTTCAAATAAAAATTATTTTCATAAGACTATTATTAACGGAAAACTTCATTTTGAGACAAGAAGATAATTGATCTTCTGATTTAAATAATTTCACCGCGTAAGTGATACTTGATAAATAAATTTTTTTTTGGTTAATAAATTATTCGAACACTGTGATTGTCCTTAAAGTACACGTTGGAGTCAACAAATGACACGAAATTTCTTTGTTTTCTCCTGTCGCCCTTTGCATTCCAATTGCGTCGAATGTCATCAACGACCGGAAGTCCGGCTCCATACTTGCGAGGTTATTTATAAAGAAGCAAGAGTTCATTGTCGTCGTAAGAAATGCTTCCCGCTGTTTTTTCTACTATCTAAGAACAATAATACTACTTTCAGATTTGTTCCTCTACCCTTCCGCATCCCCCCATTCAAATCCCTTCCCATGCTATTAAAGGGGATTTGCCCAAAGTGGATTACCCTCATGTAGCCTGTTACCCTAAAAAAAAGTCCGTACAAAACTTTTTGTTTCGACTATACAACTAAGGTTATGAATGGTACAAGCTAATGTAATTAATAATTAATTGCAATTATACTTAGCCAGTTTCACTATTAAACTTACGGAATTATATTATTAGTAAAATAGAGTTTAAGGTAATATTAATCGTGTTATTAACCTCAATTTTTCTATTTTTTTTAAAAATATATATAATTAATGGGATACGGTTACGGTTACCGACAAGTAAATCGTTTACAGAGTCGCTTAGAATCATAATTTCACTCTCCATGTTTTCAGTGAAAAATTTCTAACCTATATAGGATAGATCTAAGGTTGAGGTTGGGTAATAAAAATTGCGATAACGACCAAAATTTTTGTCGAATCCAGTGTTATGGTAGTCGCTGGGCAGTCGCTATGGAATTCCAGCTGGGTGAAGTTAAAAGTTTCGCCCCTATGGGTCGAATGGAGTGGAGTGGCACTGATAGTTTTTTTATCGACCGAGATTGGTGTCGAATCCAGTGTTTTGTTAGTTTGATTATGGTGTACTATCAGTCATTAAAAATGTCCCCCCCCCTAGGGGTTAAACTTTAACTTCAGCCTGATAAAACTCCATAACTAAACTCAGCGAATACCAAAAAGACGGATTAGACACCAATATTGGTAACTATCGAAATTTTTTGTCATCCCGCTTTCACCCCACCCCTAGAACTATCCTCAGGCCGTTAGGAGATGAAATAAGATACTAACATCGAGTGACATTATGAATATGAGGGACCTCGTAAACTATTTATTGGGCGCCAATATATGTCGTTATCCCATATTGTGCTCGAGTTATTGTATTTAAATCCTCAGGGCTTGTTCCTGGATCTTATGTGATACGAGTTCCAAGATTGGTATAAATTGATCCATGAGTTAATGAATAATTTAATTTACAATAATAATAATGTATAATAATATATGTAGCATATTAAGTATTCTACAATATTCATATTATGATTTATTTCGTAAAAAACTCACCTTTCGGGAAAATGACTTGTCGGGAAAACGTCAATTGGGATATTGTTGTCGAGAAAAAGGGCATCGGGAAAGTGTGTGTCGGGATTTTGTACTTGACCCGTAATTAATTGATTCAGTTCATTCACACTGTACCACAATGCTATTAAAATGTATTCATTTTAACTTTCACATTTGTACTTGATCTAACACGGGCTCATTTTAAAGTAAAATAATAAATCCGTCATCGTCGCATCTCAACGGGGAATTACTCCGTAATCCAGCATTACGGAAACAACTCAGCCATCTGTAAATCTGTTCTTTCAACAATGACGACTACGTTTACCGATTTTGTTTTTTTTGCGACCTAAATAAAAAGTCTGTTTCACAAAAACTACTCTGTGGGTGCTGAAATTATGGTGAGTGCCTTCGCTTTAACGAGATGTCACGGATCTGTTAAGTAACGTTTATTCTCACACAAAAGCGCAGCTAACTTGACAGCAAATGAGGACGTTTAGCCGGAAACTTTCACGTCAGTTGATTTTATTCATAAAAACCACTTTCAAAGTGGCATTACGCGTTAAAAGACGTCTATAGCTAGAAGGTTCATTTGAAAGACTGTAGCCTTGAAATTATTTTCACTTTACTATCTTTTGTAGATGTCCTGCCAACTGTGTCCTAATTCCATACAAATAGCATCCTTAAAGACTAATATTACAAATTGTAATTTCGAAGAACGAAATAGGGGGAATTAAGACGTTTCTCAGTATATTTATACTTCGATTACCAAAACAAACTAACTTTGGAGACTTGGTTAGTCGACAGTGTATTGTTACTGTGTATTATCGAAGCTTATAGTACAGAATTATAAGAACAATATCAAAACATTATCTACGAGGTCGTTAAACTGTTAATCGGCCAATGAAAACAATTTATTAACAAAGAATAAATCTTCTTTCAGTATAATTGTAACTTCATAATTGAGTTTTATGTCTGAGTCAGAGATCTATCGTGGAGTCTGATGAGATATTTCTATTTGAACGGAGACAGCAGATTTTCATGATCTGGGATAAACCGAATGGGTCTATTTCTGCACGAGCTGCTGACTCACGTGCTTGTCAGTGCTCTGATCAGATTCTCTTTACACCTACAAGACGAACAGTTGTTTACTGTTTCAAACGTCCGTTAAACAATCACTTTCTCTGCTCTTTACAAGATCTGTTCGCTAAATTCTCGTTCTTACATTCCTATTGTTCATTACTCCCTACTTGACAACGTGACTTGATTCTATTAGTTTTTTGGTTCAAAATCATAAAGTGGGATACGAGAATTACATTCCCCCCCGAAGCTTGATTTTTTTATATTTAGGGTAACAGGCTACATGAGGGTAATCCACATGGCAACTCCCCTTTAATAGCATAGGAAGGGATTTGAAAGGGGGGATGCGGAAGGGTAGAGGAAGGTAGCCAAGGGTTAACTAGGGCCCCCGGGCTATAGTTTAAGGATCCTACCCGGCATTCGCCTAAAGAAATGCAGGACAAACCCTAGAAAAACCTACATCAGGTAGGTCGGGCATTGGGTGCTTGTCCCACACCATTCCGATAGCGGGAGAGGAGTTTGCTGTTGGGACGCAGCATTCCATTCTCCGTACGTCGACCAGTTTAGAAGGCAGTTGGCCGACTATTCCAATGGGATATATTAAGAATGTTTCTTCTCGATTTCAAAAGTAAAGTTTAATCTCGGATGATAATTATTGAAAATATTGTGTAAATCATTTAAGTGAATTTTGTATATATCATGTATATAGCTTAACGGTTTAAAATCTAATAAGGTAATACATAAGGCTTCCAAATCTCATTACATTTTTAGCGATTTAGGAGATAAAGGATTTCCCATGGAGAAAAAACTAATGTGGCGACAATGCACATTATAAAATGAGAAATAATTAGAAATAAAAATCAACTCGATTAAGAGACAAGAATTTCCGTTAATTTAGAAAAATTATTGTTAAAACTTTGTGGAATTAACTAATTTTTTAAAGTATTAAATAAGGAAACTACATCTAATGATACTAAAATTGTATCATTGGTAAAAAAAAGAATTATAAAAATTGTTAACCAAATGTAATTAAATATTTTACAGTAAAATTAATTTAATAGTTTAGATTATCATTTTTAAAAGTGTTGTGAAGGGAGTTGTTGGTCCATGAACAATACTTCCGAATGATAAATCAGGTTTGTGAACTTTAGGAAGGCCATAGGGTCTGGAAATATAAGAATATATAAATTTTATATTGGAATTGATTTGTTCACCAAACAATGGCAGATTACATCGTAACCAGCTGGTTCACCTTTTACCAGAATGGAAACGCGGAAGCTCGATCTGAGAAGCGGATAACCCGGAGGACGTTTCTTTTCCAATATCTAAGAAAATCCGAATTTGCGGCGACTTCCTTCCGGAGGTTGACACGCCAGAGAGAGCGCGCTACACGCAAAAACCGCAGTCGTCAATTCTCCATGGCTTCTGCTGAAAAGCCGGCGCGGCTTGGCGGCGGTCACTGTAGAAACAGAATCACTTTCTCCGGACCAGACCAGCACGAAATCCTTTAGGCTGGGTTACTTCCTCGCCACGCATATCTCGACGTGTTCACTGCTAAGTGAAGCCGTGAAATCCGCAACGAACGTGACATTCAACAATGGGATTCACTTGCTGACTCTCCGAAACGGAAATTTCTCTTAAGGTTTTTTCTAAAAATCTTTCAGTTTAACAGTATTTGAAGATAAAACAGTAAATTACGAAGGTTATCAAGATTACTGGACTTTGATTACTTCTTCGGGACTAACCTGCGTTATACGCCACATCCAGATATTAAAATATATCGGAATAACTGGAAAATTTATACATTTATCAACAGTTATAAGAGCATAATCCTCATTTCTAAATTCGGGTTCCGCTTGTACCCTAATTTGTAGGTCTGCAGCACGAGTGCAAGTGGATGCTAGAAACGTTCACCGCAATCAAGCTCCGCGATCGTGATGTCACCCGCCTCTCCACAACATACGGCAATCAGCGCTCTAATGCGTACTATTCTGTGCGTAACTCGACTTATTATTCCCAATTGCGTGCCATACGTTGCATAAAAAATGCAACACATATTCTTCATAATTTTATATCAGCTTTACAATGTGATGTGATCGACGTTTCTATGATGAATAGTCGCAATTATTATGTAAGGCCTTCCATATATTTTTTTTCTTTCGACAAACTTTTTCTTCAAGAGTAGCACGCCGTTTGGAAAGATTTAATGAAATTTAAAATTGACTCATATTTATTAGAAAGATAAGCAAAAAGCAACAGAAAATAGACCCTTAATATTTCATAGTAGAGCCCCCAAAATTTTGAAAATATTAAAATTGCCGTAGAAGTGTGTTTGTAGCCAGATTTGATACTTGAATATATATTCGAAAGAGCCGTAGATATTTTCAAAATTTCAATCAATTTTAGATGTAACGCATTTATAATCTAACTCGTAATGATCTACGATTAGTGAAAGAGACTATTTACACGTAAGTTTGAATTATTTTAATGTCTGATAAAACTCTGTAGAGCCTTTTGAATGTGCTTCGGCTGAATTTCATATGCAACTCTCGGTTTCATTAGTACTGTATTGCTGAGTATTTTAGAGTATAATTGTAGGGATGTTAATTAATGTATCATTTCTGAAGAAACTTTTGTGATAAAATTAGTTACGAGTATTTAATGAAAAGACTATGTGCTTTCTTAATTTTTGAGTGATTGATTCAGTATTCAGTGTTCCTGATGGTTAACAGAAAAACTAGTTCGTCAACCGTTAAATCCAGAAATCACGTGTTGCTAGTATGAATTAGTGCGAGTTCTGATCTTTCAATTGCCTTCATGTGCATCCGTACTTTACTTCTCTTCAAAATATATCCAATGTTTCATTCTATAATTTATCACCTTTAAGGCATTTATTGAGAGATTGAAATTGTGAGAAACCTACTTTTAAAACTACTTGACTTTATGCCAACATTTCCTATAAATCCGCTCGGTAGAAGTTATTTAATTATAATATAAAATAAAAAATATTATTTCTGCTATGGAGGCAAGGAAACCTGTGAGAGAATTCCCCACTCCCTCCCCCACCTCCTCTCGTAGGTGAATCTGTCCGAGAGACATCTGGAGGATGCTGCCTTTGGGGATGCCTTCTCCTCTCTCTGCCTTGAAATAAGGTTCCCACAATACGAGACACGTCAGTCAGTTTTGAGAGGTGTATGTTCCGGGGTCGCTGACCTTTGCCAAACGGGGAAGAGTTTTTCGTAGTTCCCATTGGAACAGTCGGCCAGCTGCCTCCTAAATTGGTCGAGGTACGGAAAAGTGAATGTTGCGTCCCTACAGCAAACCCCTCTCCAACCAAATGTCCGACCTACCTTATACAGGGTTTTCTGTGGTTTTCCCCACACCACTTTTAGGCGAAGTACCGGCTGGGATCCTTAAACTATTGCCCGGGGGCCCTAGTTGACCCTTGGCAACCTTGCTCTACCATTCCGCATCTCATCTTTCAGTCCCGTTCCTATGCTATAAGGGGGGAGTTACCACTAAGTGGATACCATTAGCCAAGGAAGCCTGCGAGAGGATTCTCTCGCAGGTAGACCTTCCCAGAGAGCTCTGGCGGGGACTACCTTTGGGGATGCCTTCACAACTCTCTGTTTTTTTGAACTAAGGTGCAAATGCCAATGCACCTCGGTCTGTTTTGAGAGGTGTATGTTCCGGGGTCGCAGACATTGGGCTTACGGTAAGAGTTGTCCGCTATTCCTATTGGAATAGTCGGCCAGCTGCCTCCTAAACTGGCCAAGACATAGCGAGGGGTAAGCTGCGACCCCACAGCAAACCCCAATACCGCCATCGGAAGGGCGTGGGACAAGTACCAAATGCCCGTCCTACCTGATACAGGTTGTCCTACATTACTTTTAGGCGAATGCCGGGTAGGATCCTTGAACTATAGCCCTGGGGCCGTAGGTAACCCTTGGCTACATTCCTCCACCCTCCCGCATCCCCCCTTTCAAATCCCTTTCCTATGCTATAAGAGGGGAGTTGCCACTATGTGGATTACCCTATACATAGCCTGTCTACACCAAAAAAAAAGATAGATAATGTAATTCTGTTTCAGAATGTTTTTGCTTCTTACTTTGGTGACTTTAAACCATATGGCGATTATTTAGGGTGGCTATTTGTAACTCTATTTAAGATTCGGGATTCCAGGCGGTTAACCCTCTAGAAATCTGTTTGTAAGTTGTCGCAGTGTTAGTTATGGCGATCGTGCAACCGCAGAAGTTCGTGCCTGCGGCTTCCCTGGTGAGTTGGCCAACTCACACTAGAATCAAGTGCTTTATATGATAATAACTTTCGCGGCGGATTTGGCAACGTGAATCAGATATGCAGGAGTATGTAGATTTAGACAATTACTCGCAGTCTATAAAACCCGAATGTCTCCGCAAATATTTTTTCCCGTTTCAGAAATATGCTTTTCCGGAGAGGGGATTTCCCGGAGACAGAAATGAACGATATTTTACCGCCGGAAATTTGCATTACTTGTGGTGGCGGATCCGGCGTTTTCCCCTCGTGCGTCTGAGCGTAATCCTACTTATTATTTTGCATTCTTATTTTGTTTTCCTTTCTTCTTGACAAATTTGCGATTCAATTTATTTAAATTCATAATTCATAATATATCATCACTATATAGTCGTATTTTAATTTCAGATAAGTAGTTATTGTCTTTCGTGAGATATTAAAAAATTGTACAAACGTTTTCCGAGGTCGCTCTGTGCGTTCTGCAGGTAGTTAATATTAAGACAAAAGTTTGAAGACCAATCTGATTTAAGGTTCTTGTTTCATTATTCAATGTATTGAATTGTCACATACGTTAAGGCTCTATAATATTATAATCATCGCAATCTTTGCACATGGAACCGAAATGTCATCAACAACAATGGGAAACACGCGAAGTTCAGATGCAACATCTCGACAGGATCTGTCCAGAAGGGTGTGTGTATATTCAATAAAAGAAGTCCAACTCATCCAGGGAAGAAACATTGAATATGAGCAGTGAGCGACGGCATAAATATTTACTTAGAATTTTTGGTAAATAATAATTACGAGTGTCTTATACCCTATTTCTCACTATCTAATTTTCAAAACAATTATTGATCTTTTTTTTAGGGCAACAGGTACATGAGGGTAATCCACGTTGGGCAACTCCCCTTTAATAGCATAGGAAGGGATTTGAAAGGGGGGATGCGGAAGATTTTTTTTTAGGGCAACAGGCTACATGAGGGTAATCCACTTGGGGAAACTCCCCTTTAATAGCATAGGAAGGGATTTGAAAGGGGGGATGCGGAAGGGTAGAGGAAGGTAGCCAAGGGTTTACTAGGGCCCCCGGGCTATATTTTAAGGATCCTAACTGACATTCGCCTAAAGAAATGCAGGGAAAACCCAAGAAAAACCTGCATCAGGTAGGTCGGGCATTGGGTACTTGTCCCACGCCCTTCCGATAGCGCGAGAGGAGTTTGCTGTGGGGACGCAGCATTCACTTCTCCGTGCCTCGACCAGTTTAGGAGGCAGCTGGCCGACTATTCCAATGGGAATAGCGGACAACTCTATTGGACATAGAAAATAATAGTGTACTACTACAAGGAAGCCTGCGAGGGAATTCTCTCGCAGGTAAACCTTCCCAGAGAGCTGTGGGGATGCCTACACATCTCTCTGGTTTTTTTGAACTAAGGTTCCCATATGCCTGTTTTTAGAGGTGTATGTTCCGGGGTCGCAGACCTTGGGCATACGGTAAGAGTTGTCCGCTATTTCTATTGGAATAGTCGGCCAGCTGCCTCCGAAATTGGTCAAGGCATGGAGATTGGAAAGCTGCGTTCCCACAGCTAAACCCTTTCCCGCCATCGGAAGGGCATGTGACAAGTACCAAATGCCCAACCTACCTGATGCAGGTTTTTCTAGGGTTTCCCTGCATCACTTTTAGGCGAATTTCCGGGTAGGACCCTTAAACCATAGCCCCGGAGCCCTAGTTAACCCTTGGCTACCTTGTACTACCCTTCCACATCCCACCTTTCAAATCCCTTCCTATGCTATTAAAGGGGAGTTGCCCAACGTGGATTACTCTCATGTAGCCTGTTGTCCTAAAAAAAAATAGTGTACTACAGAGGAGGAAATTTGCCCTTTTTCAACTAATAGAATATGATTGGTATGGTTCCCCGAAATTTGCAATTGGTTTTTCCTGTGGATCGCTTATAGAATTCCAGCATTGGATGGAAAAATTCTTTAGTGAGAATTACCTTATAGGTATAAATACATTTATAATCAGAAAGATAGCCCTAATGGTTTTAATGATCATTCCGGAAAGCTCAACATGTGACGAATTGTCCTACAGTTTATCATTATTTCATGATATTATCATCATTTTAATTAATTTGATGAAGTTTTGTGACGTAAATTCGCAGTCAGAAATCTGAGCTTTCCGACTGTCAAAAGTCAACACAATTTACTTCAAAGTAGGGGCTTGATATTTCTGAATAACAAAAGGGACCGCTCGTCTAATTTTGATGACCCAGAGATAAACACATCTCTTCCTCGTAACAAGGGCGGACGTGCTTGGCATGAGCAATGGGCCTTTGGAATATTCACAGAAACAGAATAGAGGACTGTCTGTACTCTTATCTGCATGTGAACGTTTGTAAAGAGAGGTACAACTACCATAAGTCAGAAACATCGAACACGTTCACAGCATATAAGTTACCAAGTTCTCAAAGACACAATCTTGGAACTGCCATAAAATTGTCTTCTCATAATTCTTTAAACGTCTGATTTCCCCACACATTAGACATCTACCAGAATATTCTCATATCTTTCAAGAATAATTTATAGCTAAACGGATTTCGTAAATTAAACTATTTTAATCATCTCAACGATTATAAGGTTTAATTTCCTCTGGACGAATCGAGTCGTATATAATCGCTTGAAGTCTTCAAATATTTCAAAAATGGTTTGCATATAAAATTCCCTACAACACACAAATCCAGATACATCCAAAAACACTATTAATAATGCCACTCTCTGTGTCCGTCAAGAATTGATTAAGGCTGAAAGTTTCAGTTGTGTCCGACCATCGCGTGGCTAAAAATCTTGTGGATAGGCGTCCGCTTCGCCTACCACATTTCAAGAAAGCGTATTATCTTGCTAGGACTTTACTGGCCGATGATTTTGCAAGTAAAAATCATTCTCACGTCTCTCATAGCCGATCAATGGAGTGCGAACTCACCCGTTGGTCCATGAAATAGCATGGTTGACTAAACTTTCATTATTAATCAGATGAAACAGCCAAATGGCAGACAAAAATTAGTGATGATATGAATACCACAAAACGTTTCTGGAAACTTTGTTCCTTTCGTCAGGTGATTAAAAACACAAGAGACAGGGCTTGTCGGATTTTTTGTTCTCCTGGAAGCAGCTGTTGACGATTCTGTCTGGAATTTTCTGCCGAGCTACGTGATTTTCGGCCACGTTCAGTGATTAGAATCTCGACTTGCTGGTGTCACTGAAAACACGTATAAGTTCGTTAAGTTTTAAAGCTTACTAATATTCAGAAATATATAAAATACATAATCAAAATACTAATCTGACAGAATTCTGTATAGCACGACAGTGCATTACCAGACGTTTCATTCTATATCAGTGGCCATTCTCAAGCATTTTTTACTGCTCTAGAGCTTCATTTTAAATTGCATTATGGACGCCCGGAATATCTATCGAAAATTGTTATCATATCTACACTAATATGAATTTGTTAAGACATGTTGGGACGATTCAAGATGTCACGTGACAATTTTATTTATATCCGTAAGAACCTTTACACGGGTGTATATATGTTTCGTCAAAACCGGTCCGAATGTTTCTAGAAATTTTTTAACGCGGAGAAATATATTAAATATACATAATTATAAAATATAAAAGTTAGCGTGACTGACAGGAATTCAGATGACATTGGTTTCTGAATCCATGAAACGTCTGTAATGAAGGTCAAAGTTTTTTAAATACAACATTTTAATTTGTATTAAGATTTGTGTAACCGTTCGGTTACTATAGTCATAGTTTCTACGTAAGGATAAGATCGCGATCCTCAAAGCTTTAGTGATCGATATATAACACTAATAATTTTTTTTTTCGTTTTATCGCCGCTTTTTCTACTTTTTCTATTTATCCGTTAACTTAATTTGCAATCCCAACACTATTCAGAAATTACCGGTAATTAATTACACGTTGAGAAACACGGATATAGAAATAATTCATGTTTTATTATAAAAGTAAAGATGAATTTATCGCTTACACAAGCTGCTGAGTCTTGTTGCACATCCTGGATCCGGGTCTTTTAAAGAGTATCCGGAAAACGTGAGCTCTCCCATGTTATTTTACAATATCATGAATAAACTCCGATAATTACCCGTGTATGACTAATTCGCAAAATATGATGACAAATACCGCAATCCGATTCCTGAAAAAAAATAGAAAACTACATCAGCAATATACGGTATATATTTCGTTATTCCATTGTATAATTGAATGTACTGAAGAGCCATGTAGTTTGTATGTTTGAATTCAATTTTTCCTCTGAAATAAAAAAAAATTGCATGATTTTCGAAATAAATATATATTATAATTTTCTTACGATATGTGAAATTAAATTAAAATATAATAATATATAGATGTTATTCATATAATTATGTGAAACACTCGAGATTCTCTTTTGAAGATTTGACTAGAATCCCATCGATGTTATATTTTTTATATTAATTTTCTTACTTTGGACGACCGTTATTATTAGTATTCATCGTCGACGTGCTTATCTGTCAAACATTTTGGCTTACGTTAGATGGAGTGATTTTTACTTTTATAAACGTTTCAGTATTTCGATTCATGATAATTAAATTCTTTAAAAAAAAGCGGAGCTTTACTTGCTTCTGCGTTTAACCGTGCAATTCTGCAGCAATTTTGAAAATTGTATTTTCGTATGTCTCTCTTAATAGGAAAATAATATATATATATATATATATATATTGTAATGCCAATTAATTAGGACATTAATTGTTTCAGCATAAAAATCTAAATTGTTGGAGAAACCCATTATAGCGGCAGGAGCTTTTGGAACATCAATAGAAAATCCGGCTCTGTTCCTTTGTCGGAAGGTCTGAAAAACAGCGTATTCCGCGATAAATTGCGAGACGAGAGTTCAGTTCGCAGGAAGATATGATGAGATACAGTTCGCATTATAATATTGAGAGAGTGAGTCCGCGGAAAAACATTGAAGAGTAGATTTCACGGAAAGACAACGTCGAGGTATAACAGTTTTAGGAAGAATTCAACAGGGTTGGCAATTAGCAGGACAAAGTCAAACATTCACAAAAGCATAACGTCAAAACCTGCTAAGTAAAAGTAGTTTTGTGTCAATAGCCGGCCAGAAACAGTAAAATCTCAGTTTGAGGTCAATGCAGTAAAGTCTGGTAAATCTGCAAGCCACGGAGTTAAACTAAGGCAAGCAGAAGTCACCTAGGGCGAGCGGTCAACCAATAGATGACGAAAGGAGGATCATCCGAGTTCCCTACATCATATAAAATTTTGGCTTAAATTTTGGTGTAAAATCTGTGAGTTTAGAAGCAGTGTAAAAACCCGCAATAGTGTTTTCGAAAATGAAAGGTATGCTGGAATGCTGGGCAGACGTGAGTAACAATTTACAAAACAATTAATTATGTAAACGTAATTGAAAGATAGACGTCAGATTTCGTTCTTTTTTAAAATTTGTTAATCAGAGTCAATATTTTTACCTCTTAATTTCGTTCTCATTTTAAATTTCGTTCTAGTTAATTGCCGAGTAAATTTCTTTTCCTTTAATTGTGATTTTTTTTGATATTTCAAATTAATTGATGTATCCATTTTTGTATATTACAACATATATATATATATATATTGTTTGAACATTTAATATAAATGCTTCTGATGTATTGGTCTTTTTTATAAATATTAAATGATAATTAGATTTTATTAAATATTAAAATGATCAAAGTTTTTGGATTGCTCAATCAGAATTTCCCTGATAAAGTTATAGAATCCCACAAAAAGTTAACCTTCTAAATATTAACGTTACATTACTTTAACTTAATAATAATTTAACATTTTCTTCGAAATCATCTGGGACTCATTTAATAGGCTTACAATTTAATAGTATATTTATTTAACTTCATTAAATAAATGCAAAAAATTAAAAATAAACTTCAGCTATTAATCAAAAATTTATTATGAAAAATTTTAAAATAATTAAACGAACACGACATATCCCTAATTCTTAGAGAACTCTTCTGGTTTGTAAATTGCAGTTAAATTATATAATTTTAAATTCGGAATCTAAACGTTTATAGGGGAAAAAATTCACATGATAATTTATTATAAGATTATGTATAGAATTTATTGAACATTACTTACAAGTACATGAAATGTAGATTTATATAAATTTATAAGGTGCGGTTGTACTGACATATTTACACAGCTGTTGAAGTTTTTGTTGAACTTAAAATAATATTGGAAATAATACAAATTATAATACAATAAATGTATCAAACAAGGAATCATAAATTCTATTTAAATTATTGGTCTAATTTTTTTACATTAATGACTCAATAATTGGATATAATACGGAAAAATGTGTTCAATAATCTGTAATAATTTTAGCATTCGTCATCTAAATTTTTTATATTATGCCAATCGAAATTATACTTAACTAAATATATTTGCCACAACTTAATAAATTTGGTCTTTAAACATAATAGCGTTTTTATGTTCATTGATTTGATTATTTAAAGGGCGCTACGTTTGACCTATATAACAAGCATCGCAAACTAATTTTGTTTTCTTGCAATTTTTAGGTTAAGAATTTAAATTGTTATCAAATAAAATTTAGAACATCTAAGCACTATGAAAATACAACGACATAATTGTACTAAAGCCTATTTAGTATCTCATGAGCCATACTGGAATGATGGTTCCAATAATGCGGTAAGAAACGTCTTGTCTGTTTTATTGTCATGTTTAAGATTTTTCATAATATATTCTGACTAATAGGGTTACGTTCTTTTAGTAACTTTATTCATTATTTTTCTTTAAAAACTTAATTCTTTAACTGTCCAGTTATTTAAGGTATTTACTATTGCTGACCGCTATGCTTTTCTTTGTTATGACGAGTTTCAATTATAATATTTACATTCGTTTCTGTATTCAACCTTACACGACCCAGTGGCTTTCAGAACTGAATAGTGGATTGAACTGAACAGAGTGCAATCAGATTCAATTGTGGTTGAGTAACTCGTTCCATACCTAACACATCCCTGGGGTTTACGCTGAAACTGACCACAGCTAACTCACTTTGTTGAATATAGTACTCTGTGTAAGTAATTTATGAGAAGATACAGTTACATGCAAGTTTCCCTTCTCCATTTCTCTTCTTGGGACGAGATAGTATCGGCTCTCATAGGCGCTGCTCTCTCCGGTGAACCAGATCTCTGTTCCACTGAAGACTTGTTTGACAGCGATGACAGATGCGTGTCAGCCATGTCAAAACGAATATGAGTTCGTAAACGCTTGCCTCGTATTGGTGGCTTTCCTGTCACTAGTTCAACACCGAGGTCGCTGTTTCTTGGTTCCGTTGCTTATTCTTTTGTTCCCATATTACATCGTGGCGCCGGGCTTCCTCAGCTCACTTCTTTCAGGGCGATCTGTCGAAATCAACGCCGACACTGCATTGGAACCTCTTAAAACGAACCTCTTTACCACGTTTTTATGGAGACTAACTATTGTTCGTTATTTCTCTCACGTGGATTTTGGTATACTGCATTATTCGTCACTTATTATTTTTTTTTTTTTTAGGACAACAGGCTTCATGAGGGCGATCCACATTGAGCAACTCCCCTTTAATAGCATAGGAAGGGATTAGAAAGGGGGGATGCGGAAGGGTAGAGGAAGGTAGCCAAGGGTTACTAGGGCCCCCGGGCAATGGTTTAAGGATCCTACCCGGCATTCGCCTAAAGAAATGCAGGGAAAACCCTAGAAAAACCTGCATCGGGTAGGTCGGGCATTTGGTACTTATCCCACGCCCTTCCGATGACGAGAGAGGAGTTTGCTGTGGGGACGCAGCTTACCCCTCGCCATGCCTTGGCCTGTTTAGGAGGCAGCTGGCCAACTATTCCAATAGGAATAGCGGACAACTCTTGCCGTATGCCCAAGGTCTGCGACCCCTGGAACATACACCTCTCAAAACAGACCGAGGTGCCTCGGAATGTGGGAACCTTGGTTCAAAAAAACCAGAGAGATGTGAGAGCATCCCCAAAGGTAGCTCCCGCCAGAGCTCTCTGGGAAGGTTCACCTGCGAAAAATCCTCTCGCAGGCTTACTTTTGACTCATATTCGTCACTTCTTCAACATCGAAGTCTGTTTTTACGATAAATTTTAGAATAGCCTGCGAGAGGATTCTCTCGCAGGTAACCTGCGAGGGATTTTCTCTCGCAGTCAGAACCTTTTAGGAGAGATACGAAGGGGCTGCCTTTGGGTATGCCTTTTCCTCTCCGTTTTTGAACTAAGGTTCCCACAAGCCGAGGCACCTCGGCCTGTTTTGAAAGGTGTATGTTACGGGGTCGCAGACCTTGGGCATACGGTAAGAGTTGTTCGCTATTCCCATTGGAATAGTCGGCCAGCTGCCTTCTAAACTGGTCGAGGCACGGAGAAGGGAATGCTGCGTCCCCACAGCAAACTCCTCTCCCGCTATCGGAAGGGCGTGGGACAAGTACCCAATGCCCGACCTACCCAATGCAGGTTTTTCTAGGGTTTTCCCTGCATTTCTTTAGGCGAATGCCGAGTAGAATCCTTAAACCATAGCCCGGGGGCCCTAGTAACCCTTGGCTACCTTCCTCTACCCTTCCGCATCCCCCCTTTCTAATCCCTTCCTATGCTATTAAAGGGGATTTGCCCAATGTGGATCCCCCTCATGTAGCCTGTTGCCCTAAAAAAAACACGATAAATTTTCAAAACAATTGAAAACAAATTTCACATCGAAATAAATTATTAGTTTTGCGCCTCGTTAAAAGTCGGACAGCCACAGTTTCCTCATAGCCCGGTTAAACCTAAATTGGTATACATCGCCCTGCGTCTACATCTTTATAGTCAAGATTCTCTTCCAAATTTTAACGTGACTGCAACTTATCTTCTGTTTTAATATTAAATGAACTACTAACCCGAATAAAGCGCGGTAAAAACCATAATAATATAATTTTTTTTCATAGATTTTTATTAGAAATCAGCTTACATATGATATTTAAGCTAATTTGATAACATGTACAATTTAATAAGAGTGTCTTGTACTGATATCGTGGAGAGGTGAGGGTCCAACAACGCCACCTCAGTTTCTATTGCAGTCTATCGGCCAGCATCTCTTCAGTCTTCGGTTGTCAGTTGGTTGTAGTAACGGCTCTAGTAGTCGATTGGGATGGGTTTGAAGTTTAGTATGGTGTTTACGATTTTTATCTTTGAAGACGTCTTCTACATACGGTGTATTGAGGTCAGTATGTAAGCTGAAGTTGGATACATACCAGGGAGCATTTGTAATAGTGCGGAGGATTTTTGATTGTACTCGTTGCATAATAGCGATGTGAGACTTGGCTGCACATCCCCAGAGCTCTATTCCGTACGTCCATATAGGTTTTATCACTGTTTTGTAAATAAGTAATTTGTTTTCTACTGATAATTTTGATTTTCGTCCGATCAGCCAGTTTAATAATTTAGTTTTTATTTCTATTTGTTCTTTCTTTTTCTTGATGTGATCCCTCCATTTCAGCTTGGTGTCTAAGTGAAGACCAAGATATTTTAAAGTTCTGGAGAAGAGTGTGGACGCTACTCACCGACGTTGGATGACGTCATATCAAAGGAATAGCCCGGGGACTGTGGTAGAGACAAGGCAGAATATTTTTCCACTTCTTCACCATTTTTACACACCCACTTACGTTAGTTTTCTTTGATGATACTCTGGTGACGTAGTTCTTCACGTGACGATGATCGGAGAAACGACGTTTTGATGCAGAATTTTAAACTCAATAAGTAGCAAACTAAGCACAATAAACAATATCAAACATTTCACCGTATTGGAAATCACAGAGCTGATAAATAAACAGCCGCGAATCAGCTTTATTTCAAAGAATATTCTTTATTCGCAACTTTTGTTTATTTTATGGTTGATAGGTGATGGATTTAGCCTGACGCTATCTTCGGAAATGATTCACCATTTATACTACTCTAATTAATACTGGAGATTCTACATTCGTGTACAAAGCACAAATTTAAAAAAATTATATTGATTGATTATTGCACCCGCAATTCTAATTCATATTAAATAAACGTAAGTATCCATCGCTTAATTATATACGTATACCTGTTCCTAAATTTTTTTCTTTAAGAACTGATATAAACGTTGTTAGAAAAGTAGTTTTTTGTATTCATAAACATAAATAGAAACCGTATACAGATAATAGTATTATTATTAAATGTATCCCTTACGGATAATCATCATTCACTAATTTTGTAACATTGTTCTAAACAAACCATTCAGTCGTTAAATTTGATAATAAGTGATTAACAATCCAATAATTGTTAAGTTACTATATCTATATAATAAAAAAGGATGTATATTTGTATGTATGTATTTACGTTAATGTCCATAAATATTTAAACGCGTGGACATGTTGCAACAAAAATTGGTACACATATTCTTCAAAATACGAGAATCGTTACTGTGTGGGATGAGAAACCTGTAAAAAGGTGGATAGAATTATAAATAAAAAATGTCATAATTTTTTGTTAAAAAATCATGACGTAATCGCACACACGAAATAGACGTTATTACGCGACGATACTACACAACAAAGGAAATAGTTCCTTTTTTTCGTAAGGACATAAAGCAGAAATATATTTGATTGAATAAAACGTATAATTCTATCCAACAATACTCCATCGAATGATAATAAAAGACAATACGAAAGATTATTCGATCTGTGGAACTAAATTTCTTTTAAATAAATTGACTTTTAAATGACTGACATGGCATAAATACGGCACATACGATGATTTTGCCCAAATTTGAATGTACTGGAGAAGACATAGAATGATGGTAAAAATCAATACCTAATATTTGTTAGTCATTATAATTTAATAGATTTTTAATGTGTTTAAAATTGACAAATTATTTCAAGTGAAATTCTTGAAAAATTTTTGTCATGTGTGTATATAATTATAAATTTCACATGTAGAAAGACTAAATACTCGTAGAACGCTGGGCACCCAGCTAGTTTGTAATATGATTGCTTGGTTATTAGTTTCTATAATATTTATATTTCTATAAGACCGTGTGATAAAGTTTAACGTCTCATACCCGCAGATTTAAATTAAATAACCGATAGGATGTTTTAATATTCCTATTAGCGTTAACAGATAGATTAATTTTAATTTATTATTATATTTTCTTTGACTTCCGAAGTCTGAGAAAGTAATTTCCGGTTTGCTTGGAAGTAAACTGATTCAAGACCGGAAATACGGATAAAATGGCCACGAGAGGGAGAAAATTTTTACCTCAAGGAAAAGAATTTTTCAACAAGTTTGAAAATATAAAAAAACCTAAATCTATTTGTAAGTGAAAAATGGAAACACCAAAAATTTAGTTTATAGAATTAGAAGAATCCTTGTTACAATTTAGAAGTTTTCCCATGTGTAATTTCGTTTCAATACAGTAGAATTCACTTGGAACTTTAAGACGTAATTTTAACTTAAAGTTAAACAGAAAAAAAAGGCCATTCGAAATGGGTAGAGTTTTCCGTAGAACTACTAATTGACTGATACTTCTCATTGAGATAGCTCCTTGTGTTCTTTGAAATGTGTTGAAGCACATTCACGCTCTGCTCGCCGGGCCGTCGGAAGTGAGTGTCTACAAACCTCAAGCAAAGCAGCTTTTAGATCCAGCAATTTATTCGGGTTAATGTAGGGACCATGCATCTGACAGGGTCATACATTTTAAAAGCACGCACCGCTGCCATAGAGATAAACAGATTCCCAGCGGCAGGTTTTTATTCTAAATCCTTGAACTTTACATACAGAATTCTCTGTAACGACGGAACCAACAGACCAAAGCACAAAATATATCTTACACCCGAAAAAGGAATTTATAAAAGAGAGGTCTTACTAAGGAAGAAGTAACATGTTAAATTCGAATTGCGTTCAATTTACATAACCACTTACGGTTATAAATTCTTCAATTTCTTATCTGACAAAATAATCCTATTTATAAATTGTAGCATAACACATTACCACTGCAGCCATAGACGTTCTCGTTGGCGATCAGTGTTGTCCATTGATAAATTTTCTGGCTAGAGCAACTACTACTTAAAAAATATGTGGCTACCGAGTGATTCGTTGCGTTGTAAAGGGAAACAAATAAATTTTAGCGAAACATTTTCCACAATTTTTTTTTGGCTTCTTTACTTTTGCGTCTAGTCGCATCAACATATACGGTCTTCAGCAGCTATAGTTAACGCCATGTACGGAAAAGGCCCCGTTTAGTGTCTTTCTTTGCAGTGTGCAAGTGTGTATCCAATCAGCTTTAGTGAGCACCCTAACAGCTTATAGTGCGCCTTTTCGATAATAATTATTTATTTATTCTATACATGTTTTTTAATTAACTAAATACTGAGACCAGGTGCTTGTCAGAGGCTAGAGACAAAGGTAACTTAAGGTACTCTCCGGTTTAGGGGTAAAAAACTCGGAGCCACTAAAAATTTTGGGAGCTCGATCAAAGACCGTTGTTCTATACAAGGCCAAACGTCACAAAGAAGGACAGTAATGTGCACCGTGGTGACGTGATTGGAGGAAAGTAGTTTCGTCCTGATAGGTCCTGATAGATGTATTCACCATTAGCGCTCTTAAGAGTAAATAGGATTCGTCACAAATATACAGTAGATAAATTACATATAAACAATTAATATTAACAGGTTACACACACACACACATACAAAATTCATATCTGTTCACATTTGTCTAGTCACTACAATCATACACACTATCTTTAGATAACACGCTTACGACACTAATCACTTCCTGGTATTCATCTCCTGTCGCTAGGAAAGGAGGGATGTCGTCGTGGATATTTACTAAAACAGAAAGCAGAGGCAGGATAACAGAACCAAAAGGGGAAAACTGGACACACTATTTACATATTTATAGCATAATCAGCAATTTCGTAGGCAAGGCAGTTCAACGAATGTGAGACCGATTCAAAAATTCGTGTACGGAGTAATAAGTTACATTTACAAGAAAAGTTTTACACTCCTTGACGAATGAGCTTTAGTTGTTGATGTTCTTTACATGTTCAGGAAGGCTGTTAAATAGTGCGATACCGAAATAATGAACGCTAGACTATATCATAATAACGTTAGATTAGTTTCGCAACTGATACATTTTAATGTATGTTTCTTATTGTGTTTTAATGCTAGTTTTTAAAAAAATTATTTTATTTACGTAATGTCCATTAATTTTAGATTTAGTTGTATTTTAGACATCTTATAATTATTGTTATTTCCTAAATAGGTCGTAATTTATACAATATAAGTATGAGGATGAAATTCCAATTTTATTTTATTATACCCTATTATTTATTTTTCTATCTTATCTGGGCATTATTTTTATCTTATACTTCGGAAGTATCGAAGAATTTTTAAAAGTATTTTTATGTTACCCGAATGTTTGTAGTTGTTGATGTTCAGGAAGGCTGTTAAATAGTGCGATACCGGAATAATGAACGCTAGACTCGTAGACCTGAGAACTGAACCGTTTCTTGTGTCGTAGCCATGATTGTCCCCGTTACTTGCAAAAAGGTTCACGTTGCGTTTAACAAATTTTAGTACTCCTAATATGTAAGCGCTAGGTAGAGTCAGAATATGAAGTCTTTTGAACAGCGGCCTGCAGCTTTCTCTAGCATCTGAACCTGATATAATTTTAATGGCTCGTTTTTGCAGTTTGAAAACATTCACACTACGAGAACAATTGCCCCAGTTGGCAATACCGTAACACATATGTGAGTGAAAGTGAAGATGTTTTGGTATCAACTTGTTGCATCAATACACTCACTGAGTAACAAACAGAACTAAGTTTGCGCACGAGGCGATCAATGTGCAAGTTCCATTTTTAATTTACTGTCGATCTGCAAGCCGAGGAAAGTCGCAGGATCCGTTACGATGTTGGTGGTTTCTGATGTGTGAAAGGAACTTACTTAGTTTTCTGTACATTGAGCGTTAATTTATTGGCGGCGATGTCCGTAATTAACAAATTAGTGTCATTTGCGTATAAGGGTCAAGGGTGACTGCGCAATCGGAGCATGTAAGGGAGCAGAAAGGGTGCCTTGTCCCATGATTGTAAAGAGCCAGTCGTGACATTAGAACCTGGAGTCCAAGAGAAATACTTCTCGAGAGACCCTTTATGTCTAGCGTTTTGGAGAGACTCTCTGTATGTCTGGCTCTTTGAAAGAAAACTACTCTAACGATGAACGTATCTGGGCCGGACAGTGCACGTCGTCCAGTCTTCGCTGTTCCAGTAACTGGTAACAGGTCATTTATTCAACCGAAACCACAACGGTTTATCTTGATGAGAGGAGTTCCCTTTGCTTCCTGACTAGCCGGTAATTAATTAAAAGCATTAACATACGGGAGCGAACCACCGAATGTGTCTGAAAGTGTAATTCCTTTTTATTATTATTATTAAGTTTGTTTTGTTCAGTTGAATAAATTTCCTCCGTAAGCTAATCATTAATCAGGCGCCCAAGATAAAAGTAAATAGAATTTCCGAAGACATATTAATTTTTATTGCATATTTCCAGTACCGCGTTACAAGCTTGACATCCTTACATCGTTGTAGCCTGTTTGTTTATTCCGCGACCATCCCCTGCCTCGATCTGCACCATCCGCTTTCCTTCGTAATGATCACTATAGATATATATTTTTTAGGTAACAGGCTGCATGAGGGTAATCCACATGGTGGCAACTCCCCTTTAATAGGGGTTAACTAGGGCCCTCGGGCTATAGTTTAAGGATTCTACCCGGCATTCGTCTAAAAGTAATGCAGGACAAACCATAGAAAAACCTGCATCAGATAGGTCGGGCATTGGGTACTTGTCCCACGCCCTTTCGATAGAGGGAGAGAAGTTTGCTGTGGGGACGCAGCATTCCCTTCTCCGTGCCTCGACCAATAAAGAACCGTACCACATGTGTATGTATCATTGTTCCACTTCCCTGAAACCGCACTTCTCCTCAAGATCGGTGGAAATCGACCAATCTAATCTAAACTAATCCCAACGGTCGATTACTTCTTCTCTGCACTGTCCAAAAATTTTATTAATCTATATTTAACAGATTTATTTTCTAACATCCTTTATTGGTGTTCTCTGGATTATTTAAAATGGAGGCTTTTCAATTTATTGTACCGTTACTACCATTCCAACAATTTTGTGATAAGATAATATTTGCTGTCGGCCTTCAATGATGTTATAATAAAGTTTGAACTAAACCCATTTGAAACGTTTGAGTTCTAACTCTTAACTTCATATCATTTTAGGATTCTTGTAAATTTTAAGAGAAAATTAGTTTCCCTCAAATGCCGCCTTAGATATTATTTTCAGCACTGACAATTAAGTATATAAATATATGCGAATTCGTTGTGTTAGTTCATTAACCTTGGTAGATTTGGACTAAATTCCAGAAAATACGCCTTGATCTTGGTCACTTTTACTAACCTTATGTGTACCGGGATTTTGCCAAGAAATTTCCACGCTTTGTCGGCGAAGAATCCGTGAATAGCAAGGCCAAGCACGTTTTGCAGACTTCATAACCACAGCATAACCTGCCCTTGACCCTCGGAGGAGGATCTTCTCTGGTACTGATTTCAGCACTGATTGCACGGAAATAAAACTTTAGCGGTCAATTAATCATACTAGGATACAAATCTTGCGCAACGTCCGAGATCGTCCTAGAAATACTCTACGTGATTGCAATTACCATGTGGGAGGGAAGTATTGATGCCAGTAATGACTGATTTCGTGTACATCCGTGTTGATGGCTGATTTCTGCGAGTCTCTAGATTTACCCATACATTCGAGAAGAGCATCAACAGTAAATACTCACTTGTGCCTCAGAAGCTACGTCCTGTTGAATGTAAAGAAGGCACAATGTAAATAGTATCAAGGACTGCACAATAAAATGCAAACCCTTACTCTGAAACATAACAATATTATTTCTTCCAAGCACGTTCCCAGAGGAAAAATTCAAATACGTGAGGACGTTTCTAAATAGATTTAAGACGAACGAACGAACGAAGCCAAACTTAAATAATGTACCACACGCCTTGCGCATCTTAAACCAGAAAAGCACTGAATCTATCCTTAAGAATTTATTCATTGCTCGGAAGTTAAGCAAAAAAATGTATTCACATGAAAGTACATTATTGTAATTTTAGCTTATAATTATTTGTATGAGGATGGGGAAGTGCTACTCAGAACACCGAAGGGAGTGGTGCTAATGCTGTGAAGATTTTTTTACAAAATATTTAATATATTCATCTTTAACGAGTATAGGAAACATGCGACATTAGTAACTCTGAGTTTGTTTTTCTCCCAAAATTATCTTTTAGTAGGAATGGAGAAATCATCGACGTTTAAATAACCACAGTGTTTGGAATTTATATTATTATAACAGTAAATAAATACATTCTCGTGTGTATTTACTACCAAATGTCACTTTATTACTATATATGACGTGAATAGAATTTAATTTTTTTAATTAACGCCTATTAACGCAAAAAGGTAAGGTGATAGGGTTAAAAATTTGCTATACTTCCAAATATATATATTTTTTAGAGTATCAGGCTATAAGAGGGTAATCCACATGGCGGCAACTCCCTTTTAATAGCATAGGAAGGGATTTGAAAAGGAAAGGGTAGAGGATGGTAGCCAAGGGTTAATTAGAGCCCCCGATCTATACTTTAAGGGTCCTACCCGACATTCGCCAATAAGTGATGCAGGACAAACCGTAAAAAACCTGCATAAGGCAGGTTGGGCAGTTGGTACTTCTGATGGCGGCAGCGGGGTTTGCTGTTAGGACGCAGCATTCCCTTACTCATTTTTCGACCAGTTTAGAAGGCAGCTGGCCGACTGTTCCAATGGGAACAGAATTCCATTACTCATTTTTCGACCAGTTTAGAAGGCAGCTGGCCGACTGTTCCAATGGAAACAGAAATACTCTTACCATATGCCCAAGGTCTCTGATCCCGGAACATACACCCCTCAAAACAGGCCGAGGTGCCTCGGCTTGTGGGAACCTTAGTTCAAAAAGAGAGAGGAAAAGGCATACACAACGGTAGCCCCTTCGTATCTCTCCTAAAAGGTTCTGCCTACGAGAGAGAATCCCTCGCAGGTTACCTGCGAGAGAATCATCTTGCAGGCTTTATTTTCTCCCTTCCAGAGAGGAAAAGTTTTTTTTTTTTTTTTTTTTTTTTTAGGGCAATAGGCTACATGAGGGTAATCCACTTAGGGCAACTCCCCTTTAATAGCATAGGAAGGGATTTGAAAGGGGGGATGCGGAAGGGTAGAGGAAGGTAGCCAAGGGTTAACTAGGGCCCCCGGGCTATTTTAAGGATCCTACCCGGCATTCGCCTAAAGGAATGCAGGGAAAACCTTAGAAAAACCTGCATCGGGTAGGTCGGGCATTGGGTACTTGTCCCACGCCCTTCCGATAGCGGGAGAGGAGTTTGCTGTGGGGACGCAGCTTACCCCTCGCCATGCCTTGGCCTGTTTAGGAGGCAGCTGGCCGACTATTCCAATAGGAATAGCGGACAACTCTTGCCGTATGCCCAAGGTCTGCGACCCCAGAACATACACCTCTCAAAACAGACCGAGGTGCCTCGGCATGTGGGAACCTTAGTTCAAAAAAAAGACCAGAGAGATGTGAGAGCATCCCCAAAGGTAGCCCCCGCCAGAGCTCTCTGGGAAGTTTCACCTACGAGAAATCCTGTCGCAGGCTTACTTAGAGAGGAAAAGGTATCCCCAAAGGTAGATACGTCTGTCCAGAAAGGTTCTGTCTGCGAGAGAATAGCTCTCGGAAATAATTAATAGGGTTTTTGAATTTTTTTAAAATTATAATTTAATTTCAAATTTTTTATACATTGAAATAATCACTATTGTAAATTTAGGCATGGTCTATTGGCATTTATTTAAGTAATAACTGAGAGCCAAACAGTCACAGGAATACATACTTTCGATGTTCACCAATCTCGTGATGGACTTGGGATCCGAGTTGACATGTCGTTCAGGTACAGACAGGTGTCTCGATGATGTGTCTGCGACATATATAGTACTAAGGTTAGTGGTCGTCAGTGTAGGTCCTGCCTTTCAGCTTCAGTAAGCATCTAGAGATTGACCGCCTTAAATAGTTCTCCTGTATGTGTTTATTACGCGCTGCCTTCCCTCCCTCTCCTCTTCCTCAATCTGAACCACCCACCATCGTTACATACGCCTGCTATAGATTTCTGGCGGATTAATCACAAACATCCACGTAATGAAGATCAGAGACTTTGTTTCAAATTCAAGTCTACGACTCTCATTATAAAATTGTGATTTTAAAGTAACACTTCAAACTACCTTGTCAATTTCACCGTTTCGTTCAACCCTAACTTCTTCGCAGATATTCTTATGATATTAACTACTCAGCGGTCCGTTACATATCATAATTCTTTAAATACTAACTTTCTCTCCCTGTTTTTGGAGCTTTCTCGTTTTGTTACTTTTTTTTAGGGCAACAGGCTGCATGAGGGTGATCCACATTGAGCAACTTTTTTTGAGGTGTAGACAGGCTATGTATACGCTAATCCACATAGTGGCAAGTCCCCTCTTATAGCATAGGAAAGGGATTTGAAAGGGGGGATGCGGAAGGCTGGAGGAAGGAAGCCAAGGGTAACTAGGGCCCCCGGGCTATGGTTTAAGGATCCTACCCGGCATTCGCCTAAAGAAATGCACGAAAACCCTAAAAAAACCTGCATCAGGAAGGTCGGGCATTGTTTGTGATCTTAATTCAATTTCTTGTAAATACCACGCTGCGGGAAAATATGCTTGATTCAGCAATTTTTGTCCCTAGGATCTGAGAACTTTGTTTACCTCAAAGTAACGCACAGATTTGGCAAATGTTCATCGCTTCGGCAATTTGTAACCCCTAATTCAATTATGGAAGTCATATCCTGGGTCTGCGGAGTCTCGACACCCTGTCGCCAAGGTTTTATACCTGCTGAATTTAACGATTATTCATTTTTTAAATATATTTTATTGAACCATATAATTTATTTAATCGGAAATAACTTCCAAAAGTATGCAAGCTACAATATTAATACTTACCATCCTGTGCGCTATTGTTCTTCCAATTTAGTCTCCTAAGGTGTACTGTAAAATATGAATACATCAAATTAAATATTAGGTTTCTCTCTTAACGTTTCTAACGCTTCGTAAGCAATAAATTAGTAACAAAATAATTTGCGTTCACAATGTCTTCTTTTTCAACATACATCTGTTATTTTAATTAAAAAAAGTGGATTTTCACGAGAAGCAGTATGCTTCATTATATTTTACATGTACTAAAGTTTTAAAAGATTTAGGACAATTGTTTTTCTCGTGTGTGAATAATTGTGTCCTATTGTCATATTATACAAAATCTTACATAAAATAGAATGTCTGAAGTTTGTTTGGGATTTCATAATTATTTAAATACAGGTGAATATTTTGGCTATATCTGGTATCATTGATAAAATTACAAATATTTAATTTTCCCTTAAATTAAAATAAAATATCTGTATGACCGCTCGCAGACATAATTTTTTTTTTATTTCAGTGTTACTTGTATATATTTCGGCCCTTGCTCCTTAGTTGAGCTGGTTCAGTTTTAGAAATGAACGCGTTCCCCGAGGACTGCCAGCCAGGATTTCTGGTTTCAACATTAAGCCGTCGTCATCTATCTTATGTGGGAAAGAGCAGCGCCTGCCAGACGCGAGTGACATAGCCTCCCTCATTTTATTCAAAAAATCACAAAAACAACCACTGCGCCATTACTCATGTCGCCACTCTTTCATATGAGGCCATTTTTCTGCGCGTAATTATATGAAAACATCCTTTCTCTTAATTTTCGAGATAAGTGCTGAATTCGTTTGTTCGCCGGAATCAGGTTCGTGATTCACTTACGATTCGCCATTTTATTCCCACGTGCCACATTCCGTAAACGATATATTCTTCATTGGAAATATAGCTTTCTAATAGCCATTGAGGTATCTTCTAAGAAATAATTGGGCACACTCCAGTCCAAAAAAGGCTAATCGCTTTTAACATTCGTTCAATTTTTTAAATAAATACGAATTATGCATAATTTAATTCTTTCAGGACTGTTATTGGCACAATATAGTACTTCTAATTTTATTTTCTCCCTGCAGAAAAATAAATAATACTAGACAACTTAGAATTTATTTTTAGTCAATCTTTACAAATTAATCTTGCATATTTTAATATTTAGAAACAACAGAAATATGAATACCAATTATTATGGCACCATCAAATGTGGAAAATTGATATGGATCATCAAACTATATGATTTTCATTTTTATTTTAATTTTCCTTGAGGGGTTTATTATATTTTATTGGAAAGTAAATTCGAAAAAATCATTAATTCGAAACCGCAGTAACTGTAAATTGTTTCGTGGTTAAGGTCGTGCCACATTTTATATTTTTGTGTTACAATAATTGTTAATTTTAATTAATTATAATTTATTGAGTATAGGTAGTACAATATTATCTCCTTATTTTTATGTTTTTGAGCTACAATAATTCTCAATTATAATCATACGTTGTGAGTATTTAAATATTTTTATTAAAAGAAAATTTTATGTCCATAATCAACACCAGGGGAAGGGAATTTTTTTTATTGAGCATCTGAATATAGAAGTACTAAAAATTTGATGTTTGACAGAGGATTAATGTTACATAATGAGTTTCCTGTAGCAGGGAAGAATACAAATAGTTTAAATGTATTTAAAATAAAATATTGTTAGAGATGAAAAAAATAGTGATAGGTAAATAGTCGTATTGAAGCACATGTAAATTGTTTTAAGCTAAATTGTAAAAATAAAGAAATATTTATTAAGTATAGTAGAAAATATTTTCATGTTAATTTGGACGATTTATTCTTTACAGTTGGTCTGCCTCTAAATGTTCCAATTTCATTGTTGTATTTAACTTTAATTATTAAGAAAGTTCGATTCTAATACATGTTACTTATTATTCCATCAAAATGCTTCTTAATATTTGAGAAGAAAACACTATTTTAATGCAAACATATATAATTAATAATAAAGATAGCTAATTCAGACAAAAAAGTGATAATATTTTATATTTATACCACACAACGTTTATGGGATCCTTGTCCCTTTCGTCAGGTGCGAAGAAGAGACTAGAGCGACACAACTGCACTCGTCAGTTAACAAACCTCAAAAGCTAACATATATCGTTTCAAGAACTGAACGTATTATTAAAATTTGTAAACACAAAAAATATTTAAAACGTAATGAAATCGTAAAATCACGGTATCGATTTGTTAGATCTTACATAACTTCAAACCATATTTATGAATAAATTATTCTCATAATGCCCTTAATTTCATTAACTCGTTCGAAATAAATTCTGAACAGTGTATCTATCGCGTAAGTAACGTATGGAAAAAAGATGCTGCCCGAGATGCTCCTACGATACATGCCGATTGAGTTTAGTTATATTTTTATATTGAATTGAACATACTTTGCTTGGAAAGATTCTTATGTATCCTATGTAAATTATCAACCTGATTTTTCCACTTTTCTTCTCATTCTGAAGAGAAATACGTTTTAAATAATAAATTATTATAATTTATAAGCCAACTATGTTCATCGTCTTATAAAATCGTTTAATATTCTGAAGCAATAGAGGTGAAATACCAAAAACAAACTAGTTTCCAATCTGAATTGATTAAAATCGAACGAAGCCAGAGTAATCAAGAGTAAACACAGATAAGAAAAAAGGATCTTTAGGGAAAAATAAATAATAACCTACACTTCAAGATTCAAGAAACTGGATGTTTTGGATATTTTATCACAGAAATTTGTTCAGAAAACCCACTAGGAGAAAACCTGCAGGCTCGTTCCATTTATAGAGGAATAACTTTCAAGAAATTAAGTATCTGGTCATTTGCCTTCGTTTCGCGTAATCCGTTAAAAATTATTTAAAATCAACGGAGAGAAATAGATTTTCATGAAGAAAATAACGAGATTAATAAAATTTTGAGGGTGCTTGGAATCGTACAGGTCATTTACCTCAACTAAAACCGAACATTATTGTATTTCAAACATAAATATTTCTGTGAAATATTTTATTTAAAATTAATTTCTTCACGTATTCTATAATGTTATGACTTCCGCAACACCAAATTAACACATACAAATAATCCGAATAGTTCATGTTTCACCAGCAACCTGCTTCTAATCTTTCACAATGGGCGATGTGCTTTAAAGATTCCCTTGGCCCACTAACGTGCTCTCGATTTACTATCACGATCTAGAACGATGAGATCCTCCTCTTATGATGCGTCAAATATTAATATTAATTTACTCATTAATTTTGCAACCATACAGTGGTACCTTTATTGAATCTTCCCCATTTATTTACATAGTTATACTCATTTGAATTATATAATAGAATTATCAGGATGTGCTTTAGTGTTGTTAACTGTTTAAAATAATCATAATTCGTCTATGTAAAGCCAAATAATTTTATTTTCACTTTTAGCTTTCTGGAACTCTCATTTTTGTGCTTCATTATTTATTGATAACAATTGGTTTAATGTAATCGTATGCTATTTTTTTTTAAAACACAGAATGTGAGTATTTTATTTTAGTTTCCATGAATGAAATTAATGTTTCGTGTGTAATTGAATGGTCAATGTTTTGTTCCTAGAATCCAATCAAGTCTTCAATTTTGATTTCAACTCGCTAAATCGCTGAAATGGTTGATTATCGTTACTAATGGAACTCATATACGTCCACGGCCATTTAGAGTAAACTGAGTGCTTCGATTAAACTCTGTTCGCGGAATCGTGCCAAATTACCAAGAGCAGGTCAAATCAATGTCCGGCCTGAGGTGACGTGGAATGAATAATTGCCCTCTCGAAAGCGTACTTGTAGTCAACACACTGACTTTCACATAAATATTTCGATGTTGTGTGCATAACCCGCAACCACATTGACGCTCTGAATTGATCTGTTAATAATCATTGTACAAGAAACGGAGTCACCGCACGCAACTCGTCATACAACAAATATGAGTATATTTAGGAACGTGTATTAATTTAGGTAATATTCAGTGTAATACAGGAAGTCGATTTCGAGAATTATAAGGGCATTCATAACCTTAACCAAAGTGGAGACTCTAGTAAGAAAAAAAATTTCCTGAATACTCAGTACCGTTATCAATTTGTTTCCAGTGTAATGATTGATACAGTAACGCGAGTTATTTCTTAAGGCACATCGGGATGGACTCAAAGGTGGCCTGCACCCATTTTTGAGACAAAGAAAAAAGCATACAAAAGAGTGACTGATAGATTCGAGTGACGACCGAAAAATTTAGGCTTAACAAATTGAAACCCGGAAACATCTGTTTCGCAGACGGGGACACCAAAATTTCAAACATCTGGCAGAATTCAGTTTAACGGGAAAAATAATGGTCTTCATTGGCTACCGTCTTGGCTTAAGCAAAGCAATGACATTTAATTTTGTTTATTATCATTGAATTATTAGTTTAAATTTATTAAATTCTTTTTATTCTGTATCAAATGTAATCCACCAATAATCTTATACCCAGTGTTTAAATATTACACCAGGAACACTGAATTTGTTTTTGATGTTTTACTATAAATATACAGAAGGTTTAAAAATTTATTGACATAATATCAGGTTTGAAACGATTTACACTTTATTCCAATCAGTTTCTTCCTGGTAGTTGCATTCAGACTCTGGAGTTGGTTATTTGATCGAGAACTAGTAGTAATAACAAACAAAAATAAGTATAAAATAAATAATGTGCATCTGTCCTTGTTGCTCTCGTCAGGTGATCCAAAACTCAAGAGCCGCAAGAAATTAGTTCCTCACCTGTGCCGTTCTTGCGCTCTTGCGTTCCGAAATCTCCTGACCATAACAACCCGGATTGCAGAAACGCTGTCTTACTTCTTTGATAGCTTAATTTGACACTTTAATTTGACTATACATTCATGTAACTTGAAGGTTCCTTACTATCTCAACTTTGTCTATTTATCGGGCTATATTACTTTTTATCTCTCTGCCTATCAGCTTGTCTGCCTGACCTGATCTCTCTTACTGTTCTTTTATAACTTATTCGTATGCTATTACAGAATTATTTTCCTGTCCCGAATTAAGTACGTTATCAAATAATTACAGACAGAACTACAGTCAATACAACTCTCTGTTTACCTTATTCTAAAATGCTCTCAGCTCCATATTCGGACAACTGTTGGCTCTTATGTTACGTACCTGGGCAAATTCTTATTTTGGGCAACGAACTATCTGGTTTTTCCTATCTCATAGGCAGACAGGACTGCGCTGCTTGACCTGAAAATTGTACGGACACCAAACTCAACGCAATTAAAAATGTCAATAATATTAACTCTGAAAATTTCGATGATCCGATGATCCGAAATTATATTACCCAGAGATAAACAGAAACTTTATGGTCATTCCGGAAAAAACACATTTTTTTCAAATTAAAATTCCACTCAAAAAATAATTCGTTCATGCGGTCTCATCGCCAGAAAAATACACGAAAAGTCTTGCATCTTACTTAGTTATTTCTAAAGATATTTGTAATATGTTTTAGAAAACATTGCTCACAGATATTGTGTAGAAACATTTATAATTTGTACCGAACTTCCGTAAGTATGAGAAATAAAATTTTATAAATAATTTAAGTATAAAGTAATGAAAACCTAATATTTACTTATTCTAATGACGAGCCTAATGAGGCTACGACGAGAAATATTTTTAAAAACAAAACATGTGATGCAGACTTCAAATTTTACCTACTTTGGAAGTGGAGTGAAGAGAGGAACTCCCATGACGTCGTGGAAATCTGTACAATAAATTCAGAAATGGCCTTAAACGAAATCTCCCTATTTTCGAAACTGAAAACGCACGAAAGTTTCCGTCTCTCGTAATCGCAGAAAGCTTTTCATTCCTCTGATAAAATTCCGCGACAAAACAGGTCGTTCCAAATCCTTAGGGTATTTATCCCCCTTTATGCTCTTACACGCGTCGCGTCGTAAGAGTTTGCATGAAATATTTGGTAAGAGGACGAAGGAACTTTTCACTGTGGGAAGGGAAAACGTCTCACATTGGCTAAACAAAATAAAACTGTGTAATTACTTGAGTAACCTCAGGAACCCCTCCAAAAAATACATCCTTAAACGGGTTTGCTTATTGCAGTTGTCAGTAAGTTCAGATTATTCTTTACTCGATAAGTAGGATCCACAGATTAGTTTAATTCACGTTTATAGATAGCTGTATTTATGAAAATACACTTACGTTGACATGAAATTAATGCCACTGTGGAAAAGCTAACATTAGCTGTATGCTAGAAATACACCACAATATTTCTTGCGGGTTTGAAAATACAATTTTTCCGAGGCTGGTTCGTTAATCATTAATTTATTTTAGTTACAAATAACATTGCGCTGTGCACAGAATTTTCCCGTGAATAATTACGATTAAGGTAAAACATGGAATCCCATGTATTTAATTTCATTTTTACAGAAACTAAAATACCGGGGAAAAACCTTTATTATGATAAGTAATCTGATATCGAAGAATCGTTGTTTCAATTTTCCTACCGGTAGACGAACGAAGTAAAATCATGACTTTTCCTCTGGATGTCTCTGAGTACATATTTAAAATAATGAAGTTGTTAGATGTTAATAATTTTCTGTTTGTGTGATACTCAGATATAATAATATCACGTACAGACTTGCAACGAAAAGTAAAATGGCCGTCAGAAATATGTTAAGGAAACTAACCAGTTGGTATGGTACTAAAAAGGAATGTTGAAAGTTAAATGGAGGTAACAATATGAAAGGAATCCTTGGAGAAATGTAGCCTAAAGAAATATTCCCTTGTTTCGAAGCCCAATATCGCTTCGCGGTGCGATAATGAAGGCTGAGAAGAGAAGAAAGTAGCGAATAAAAGCAAGTTATGGCAAGAACTAGGATATTAAAAGAGTGTTCAAATAGGTGAGGATGAAAAAAGCTTCAAAATATTCAATAATTAAAAATGTAGAAAATAAGTCAGTTAATCATTATCTTTAATTGCGTTGTTAATATTAATTATAAACTAAAAATTGTATTAATGTTATTTTATAAAGACTACTTGTGGGGACGAATATTCCGTGTCCCCACGCGAGCAAGAGGGTCCCGTTACGCGTCCCGTTAGGGGATGCAAACAATGCTCCCCACCAAGTAACGGGACCCTACCGAGTACCTACAGCGTGCACACGGAGAGCGCCAGTCTGTTTCCGGCTCTCGCGCGACACATTACCTGTGCTTCCCGACAACGGCCAGAGTCGCACCACGTGGTGGAATAAAGTTTTAGTTTAGGAGACCAGGCTTATTACTCCCGGCTCCGGGAATCCTAACCCTGCACGAGTCTCTCCTATATTGGTGACCCCTACGATGGACATTTTGAACAACAAAATCGCCGAGCTACAGCAGGAGATCGCAAGGCTGAAGGAGGATCCACGTGGCCAACACCATGACGCAGCACAGGTCTGTAGGATCACACCGAAGCTGCCGGCTTTCTGGGCGGACAATACGGACGTCTGGTTCGCCCAGGCGGAAAGCCAATTCGCCATCGCCGGCATCACGCAGGACGCCACCAAGTTCAACCACATCGCAGCTCACCTCGAACAAAGATGGGCTGCGGAAGTCCAGGACATCCTCGTCAACCCGCCAGCAACAGGCAAGTACGAGTGTTTAAAGAAAGCTCTGATACAGAGACTTTCGCCCTCACAAGAGCGAAGAACTCGGCTGCTGCTCAGCGAAGCCGAACTTGGCGACAGATCTCCGTCGCAGTTCCTGCGGTACCTCCGCAGCCTAGTAGGGCCTACTCAAGTGTCGGACGATTTCCTGCGGACGTTGTGGCTGCAGCGCCTGCCGGCCTACGTACAGGTCGCGGTCCAAAGTCATATAGACGCACCGCTCGCCACGGCCGCCCAAATCGCTGACAGGCTTATGGAGATTCCAACACCCGGTCTTCCACCGCACGTCCACGCTGCCAGCACGAGCTCACAGTCCACCAATCAGGCAGATGAACTCCACGGCCCATCAGCCCCTAGCCTCGAGCAGCGCCTGGAGGCGCTCACCGCGGAAGTCGCAGCCCTACGAGGCGAACGAAGGCCGCCAGCACGCCGTCAGCCGCCCGAACAACAGCGTGGCCGCCGCGACAACGCCAGCACCGGGAAATGCTGGTACCACAGACGGTTCGGTAGCCGGGCTCAACGCTGCGAACCCCCGTGCAGCTACACCCAGGGAAACGAGTAAGGCAGCCGGCTATTGCAGCTGCCGGCTGCCCATCCAGTGGACGCCGTCTCGTCGTTAGGGACCACACCAGCGGACATGGGTTCCTAGTCGACACCGGTTCCGACTTATGTTGCTTCCCGCGCAACCTACTCAAGGGCCAGCGCGCGGTCACCAACTACAAGCTCAGCGCCGCGAACAGCAGTACTATCAACACGTACGGCTGCCTACCCATGCGAATCGACCTGGGGCTGCACCGGGTGTTCGTATGGCGTTTCGTCATCGCGGACGTCGCGTTGCCAATAATCGGCGCTGATTTCCTGGCACACTTTGGACTTCTACCGGACTGTCGAAGCGGGCGCCTGCTCGACGGGACGACGGGCCGCGTCGTAAGCGCGAATAAGGACCGATCGCCGCAACCCAGCGTCAGGGTGCTGACGACGTGCTCGCCATACCAGGACCTCCTGAGCCGATTCCCGGAGCTCACGCGCCCGGCCGGCGCGCCCCGCGTTGTTCGTCACACCACGGTTCACCACATCCGGACGACGCCAGGACCCCCAGTTTCCTGTAGACCACGACGCCTGGCACCGGAGCGGCTCCACATCGCACGGGCAGAATTCGAGGCCATGCTCGCCGACGGGACCGCGCGACGATCGAAGAGCCCGTGGGCATCGCCGCTGCATCTCGTGCCTAAGAAGAAAGACGGAGAATGGCGCCCATGCGGTGATTATCGCGCGCTGAACGCGCGAACCGTCCCAGACAGGTATCCCGTTCGGCACGTACAGGACTTTGCTATGAGCCTTCGAGGAAGCAAAATATATTCTGTCCTCGACCTCGTTAAGGCATACACACAGATTCCGGTGCACACGACGGACATCCCGAAAACGGCCATAACCACGCCGTTCGGGATGTTCGAATTCCCGTTCATGACCTTTGGACTGAGAAATGCTGGACAAACGTTCCAGAGGTTTATGGACGAAGTGTTACAGGGGCTGGACTTCTGCTTCCCGTACATCGACGACATTCTAATCTACAGCGCGTCTCCAGAGCAACACCGGGAACACCTGCGAACCGTTTTCCGCCGATTGTCGCAGCACGGCATAATCGTCAACGTGGAAAAGAGCGTGCTGGGCCAGCAGGCCGTAACCTTCCTCGGCTACCACGTTTCCTCGGAAGGCGTAAGCGCCGTACCAGAACGTGTCGCCGCACTGCGCGATTTCCAGCGCCCATCCAACGCCAGAGGGCTCCGTCGCTTCTTGGGAATGATAAATTTCTATCGTCGTTTCCTTCCCAAGGCAGCGGCGCATCAAGCAGAGCTCCAGGAGGCTCTCTCAGGTCTCCGCGGCACCCACCCTGTGCCCTGGAACCCACTCAGTACAGCAGCCTTCGAGAAATGCAAGGCCTCGCTCGCCAACGCAACGATGCTGGCTCACCCGGACCCTACGGCACAGCTCGGGCTTTTCACCGACGCGTCGCAGAATGCAGTCGGCGCCAGCTTGCAGCAGCAAGTGGGAGGAGCGTGGCAACCGTTGGGTTTCTTCTCCCGGAAGCTGACGCCGCAGCAAACACAGTGGCCGGCATATTATCGGGAGCTACTCGCCATCTTTTTGGCGGTCCGGCATTTTCGTCACGCGTTGGAGGCTCAACACACAATAATATTTACTGACCATAAGCCCATACGTTTTGCCTATCAGCAGCAGAACGAGAGACTCCCGCCCGTTCAGAGGAACCACCTGACGTATATCTCGCAGTTCACCACGGACATTCGGCACGTCAATGGGTCCCAAAACATAGTCGCCGACGCGTTATCCCGCGTCGAAGCTTTGACAGCAGCCAATAGCCCGGTGGATCTCAGCCGCATCGCCCAGCAGCAAGCCGAGGACGACGAGCTACGCGAGCTGCTAGCCGGCAGCACAGCACTCCAGCTCCGCCACGTCGATGTCCCAGGACTCGACCTCCGGGTGTTATGTGATGTATCGACGGGTCGCCAACGCCTAGTCGTCCCAGCTCCAAGTCGCAGACAGGTATTCGACGCGGTCCACGGCCTGAGCCATCCCGGCACACGCGCTACCACGCGCCTGATTACGTCGCGTTTCGTGTGGCCCGGGGTTAAACGAGACATACGCGTATGGACTCGGGCGTGTTTGCAATGTCAGCGCGCGAAGATTACACGGCACGTCCACACGCCACTGGGAGACTTCACGACGCCGTCAGCTCGTTTCCGTCACATACACATTGACATCGTGGGTCCACTGCCGCCAGCAGGCTCTTACCGCTACCTCCTGACGGCGATCGACCGTGCATCGCGTTGGCCAGAAGCTTATCCACTGGAGCGAATCACCGCAGAAGATGTGGCCAACGCCCTGCTCCACGGCTGGATCTCGCGCTATGGCTGCCCAGAGCGTGTTACTACGGACCAAGGACGGCAGTTCGAGTCCGATCTTTTTCAGGCACTGGGGAAGTACACGGGCTGGCAGAGGTCCCGCACGACGCCGTACCACCCACAGGCTAACGGGCTAGTAGAACGGCTCCACAGGCAGCTGAAGGCAGCGATAATGTGCCATGAAGGCGCCTCCTGGCTCGACGCCCTCCCGGTCGTCATGCTCGGGATTCGTACCGCCTTCAAGGAGGACCTGCAGACATCAGCCGCCGAACTGGTGTTTGGAGAACCGCTACGTCTGCCCGGCGAATTCTTCACCGCAGAACCCGAGCTTGGCGACCCGACGTCACTCATCGAGCGGGTCCGCCAGGCAACAACAAACATACGGCCCACACCGGCTTCGCGACGCTCCCGACCAGGAAGCTTCGTGTTCAAGGAGTTGGCGACTTGCACCCATGCTTTTCTCCGTGACGACGGTATAAAGGCCTCCCTTTGTACGCCTTACACGGGACCCTACCGCATCGTCAGCAGGGACGAGAAAACCTGCGTGTTGCATACAAGTCGCGGAGAAACACGAGTTTCACTGGACAGGGTAAAACCGGCCTTCATGTTGCGCCCAGAGGAAGCAGTTGGGCCCCCCAGCATAGCGCCGGCAGCCACGAACGACAGCCCGGTGGCACCACAGGCGACGTTCTCCACGCCAGCGCAAAGAGACTGGCCTCGCCCGCATCGCCTAGCAGCGCCGCCAACTCGCTCGGGTCGCCGGGCCCGTGCCCCGGACCGCTACTCGCCCACGCCGTAGAACATTTCGCACATTATTATTTTTTTTTGTAAATATTCTGTATATTGTTTTGTAAAAATTATGAACATATATATTTATTATGGTATTGTAATGCGACTCTGGCACAAAACGTATATCCTGACTCCGTCTCTTAACGGGTGGCTGGTGTGGGGACGAATATTCCGTGTCCCCACGCGAGCAAGAGGGTCCCGTTACGCGTCCCGTTAGGGGATGCAAACAATGCTCCCCACCAAGTAACGGGACCCTACCGAGTACCTACAGCGTGCACACGGAGAGCGCCAGTCTGTTTCCGGCTCTCGCGCGACACATTACCTGTGCTTCCCGACAACGGCCAGAGTCGCACCACGTGGTGGAATAAAGTTTTAGTTTAGGAGACCAGGCTTATTACTCCCGGCTCCGGGAATCCTAACCCTGCACGAGTCTCTCCTATACTACTGATTTCGAGAATTTTAGCACAACTGGGACTCTTTGGGATTTCGTTAAAAATATCTTCCGTTGTATTTATTCATTTAATCCCTTTCGAATTGGTTGCATTTCTTACTGTTACGTTCCTATAGCAAAACTGTGAGAAGCCGGTTAAGCTTTCTTCTTTTCGTCGTCTCGCCAGATATTGAAGTCTAAAATTTAAATGATTTACGGAATAAAACGCTGAATGTCTGTTTTCTACCAAATAAGAACAATAATACAGGAAGTGAGAATAAACCATTTACAGTTCTCTCAGTAATAATTACTTTAACATTCGTATTATCAAGGTGAGTTATATGTTGAATTTTTTGTGTTTGTTATTAAAACATTTATTTTTAATTAAATCTTCCATATAGAATGGTGAATGCAGATATTCATTCTACAAATAAGTATTTATAAATGCAGAGAAAAATTAAATAAGTGTGTGTCCCAATAAAAGCAAAGCCTTCTATGACTGTTCAATTATTTTAAATATGACAAACAATTTATAAGTTTATAACTCCTTAATTTCAAAATATGTATTGCGCATATGAATCTTCAGCAATTTTTTTTGTAACAACGATACATCAGTCTCATAACGCGAGTTTCTTACTAGCCCTATATTTTCAGTAGACAGAATGGTAATCGTTTAAACACAAGGAACAAAATGTGTGTTTTGCGTGTTGCATTCTGGAATGGGCGCTCAGTTTCTTTGTGATGAGGAGTGTTTCGTCTTTCATCCAAAATTGTAAGTTTCATCGTTCTGCTTAGTCATATATATTTCACTAAAATATAATTGAATACAATTTAAAACTCTAATTATTTTATTAAAATTACATTGTCCATAAATTGCAATGTTAGTTTTAATCTCTATATAATGGTTGACGTTTCTTGATGGGACCTTAGTATTCGTCTTAATATTTAATTTTCGCTATCATAGCATTCATAGCTATGATAGCTCTATTCGGGAAATATCGTATATTTGCCAAAATATCCTCTATTCACAGATGTCTTTCTCTCGTATTAATTTTTCTACGTTGGTTAATTTTTGTCTGTTGTAACAAATAATATAAAAATAATACGTAGTAACATTTTCTGTAACAGACTGTAGAAGGATTTAATTATTAACGAAATCACTACATGTCCCTGCCTATTAACCGACCTTACAATGGGTGAAACGTATTTGTTTATAAATGAGTAGTTGGAACTGTTAAAAACAAAAAAAATATACAAACAAATTGTTTCCCTTATAAATTATACACTTTTCTCAAGTCATCGGGGTTATATTTCGGTAAATATTTTTTTGTAAAACTACATAAATTAATCAAACATGGTAATTAGTTTTCATGTAAAAGATTTTAAAATATTGCCAATTGAAATTACGAGGAAAATATAGTGCAAGTTTAGAAAGACGTAAAATTTTCTATTTTATTTATGTTATTTAATACGTGGCAGGGCAGATCTTATTGTTTGACCAACGTAACAGCTGTTATGAACATTAAAAATTGCTACACTGTGTATGAGTAATCTTTACAACTATTGATACTATAACTTTTTTATAAAACTGTTTTGAGTTGGGTAATGTAAATAAATAAATTACAGGAGATTAAAGAAAGATTTGGTCGTATTTATTTCGTTATTTACATAGTTTCTTCTTCGATTGCTATCTCAAAGCGATACGGATATATCTTGTTACAAAAATGATGTAAATGTTTGAAGTTTTCTGTTTACATGTAATTAATTTTGTTTTCCTGGATTAATAGAAAAACTCAAACGTAATGTTTTTTCTTGCAGACTTTGAAAATTATTTTAATGAGTGCGTATCCTGGTTCTGGAATATATGTTACATAGATACCTACGCATGTTTGAGTTCGCATTTCACTCAAACCTATGAAACTGATTATCAGAAAATATTATTTTTCATGCTTATGTCTTTATTATTACTTGTGTCCGTTGAAGCACAGGTGCATTTTGCCAAGCCTTCATCAGACAAGTAACGACAAAGAGGTATTCAGCTAATCCTTGATGGCTTCGGAGATGGGAGTTTTTCTTCTTTTTTTTTTTTTTTTTTTTTTTTAGGGCAACAGGCTACATGAGGGTGATCCACATTGGGCAACTCCCCTTTAATAGCATAGGAAGGGATTAGAAAGGGGGGATGCGGAAGGGTAGAGGAAGTGGAATGAGCCTGCTTATATCGCGCTATATTTATTAGACAACAGTAAGCGCAACTTTGTAGCAGTGTAAGTTGGGGACAGACTTTGGCGATGTCTTGCAGCTGTGTCGCCAGTATTGAGCGCCCGAGTGATTGATGTTCCGTGCAGATTGCTGGAGAGCTCCAGAAGACCAGTTCGTTGTCAAGTCACGACAGAATCTATGTCGAGGTCGGTTCGTCTTTTGTAAGGCAACTTGCATTAATCAATACTAAAAGCTGTCCGAACTACGGACAAGCGCAGCAACCCTTCCAAAGTTTCTCTCCCGACAAACGGAATGGGCAAACCTTAGTGCAGGATCAAGGCGAAACTCGTTGGCCGAGTGCTAATGGAAGTGATTCGCTTGTTCACCATTCACTTGAACTCAATAAAGTGAACGTATTAAGACGGAGTGAAGAATTAGAAGACGTCTTGACGGATCCTTGAATCAACTGTTTCGGGATGACGTTGCAACAATATTATCAGCTCTGCCACTGGTAGCTGGAAGTTAAAGTTAGAAGATGATGGACATTACAAGTTCAGGACATACTATAAATTATTAGGGATGGAGCAAAAATTCATTACAAGAAATGTATACGTTTGAAAATAAGGTGACTAAGGGGGAATATGGAATTTATTAAATGTTACAAAATGGGAAAACATTACTTATTTTTTTGTAGGTACTGCCCAATTATGTAGTTACCATACACTTTTTACATATTCATATACAATAGAATGAGCCATTGTTTCATAGTGCGCTTATTCAATACAATATATACAACTAATATAATTTTTGTCAGATAACTTACTATATATCAGAACCATATTTTATTTCGGTATTGTAATTTGATAAATACGTACCCTTTCTTATTTTTTTTCATGGAATGGATAAGAAATTATTTATAATGAATTTAAATGGAATAACTCTATTTGAGTCGCTGTGTGCATTGTAGCCTTTGGGGCGGTTATTGATTCAATATTAGTGCTATAAAATAATTGCTGGTGTCTGTTAGAAATCAATGGTACACGAAAATTGACATAGGATGGAAATGTATCATCATCAATTTTACCATTACAGAGCTTGTAGAGAAAAGGATTTTATCACTCGCTCATGTCTGGTTGACAGTTTCTCTATATTGCATCTTTCTATTAGTTCGTCTAAGGTATATCGATTAGTTTCGATGTAATAGAGAAATTTTACGACCTTCTTCTGAATTTTCTCTAGATCTTGATGTGTTTATAGACAATTTATAATTCCCAACTCTTTTCGATTTTTGTGTGCATTTGTATATATGACCCCGAAAGTGAGCCATTGGTCATAGATTACACCGAGGTCTTTTACAGAGTTAACAGAAGGTAATAGTTCCGTTGCCATTGTGTAATTGTACTTGAAGTAACTTTTCTTTCGTGTACAGGTAAATGATACGCATTTCTTTTTGTGTTGAAGAAAATTTTATTTCGTTCTGAGCATGCAACAATTATGTTCAGATTTTCTTGAAAGGTTGCACAGTCGGCGTTAGACTTTATTTTTCTGTATAGTTTGGGGTCATCAGCATAAATAAGAAGATTTGAATTCATGTGTTCAGCAATATTTCGTTTATGAATAACGTGAATAGCAATGGACCAAAATTAGATCCTTGCGGCACACCCGAACGGGTGAAGAAATTTTCGGAGCGGAAACCATTGTAACATACGTATTGTTTCCTGTCTTGCAGATAAGATTAATGAGGCTGTCAGAAAGGATGAATGCGTGTAATTTTTCTATTAACAGTTTGTGACTGACCCTGTTGAAATCTGTGTATATTACAACAACTTGGCCTCCAGTATCTAAGCTGTTATGTAGGACTACTACTTAATTTGTAAGATTAGTTATTGTAGATCTTCCTTTTATAAACCCGTGTTGGTTAATAGAGATTAGTGGTCTAACGTGCACGAAGAGAAATTTGTGTAATATATTTTCGAAAATTTTCGCTGGAGCAGAGAGGAGCGCGATTTTTTTTTAGCTGTAGACAGGCTATGTATAGGGTAATCCACATAGTGGCAACTCCCCTCTTATAGCATAGGAAAGGGGGGATGCGGAAGGGTGGAGGAAGGTAGCCAAGAAGGGTTAACTAAGCCCTCGGGCTATGGTTTAAGGATCCTACAGGCATTCGCCTAAAAGTAATGCAGGGAAAACCCTATAAAAACCTGCATCAGGTAGGTCGGGCATTTGGTACTTGTCCCACGCCCTTCCGATGGCGGGAGAGAAGTTTGCTGTGGGGACACAGCATTCCCTTCTCCATGCCTCGACCAGTTTCGGAGGCAGCTGGCCGACTGTTCCAATGGGAAAGCCCAAGGTCTGCGACCCCGGAACATACACCTCTCAAAACAGGCCGAGGGGCCTCGGCATGTGGGAACCTTAGTTCAAAAAACCAGAGAGATGTGAAGGCATCCCCAAAGGTAGCCGCCGCCAGAGCTCTCTGGGAAGTTTCACTTAATTCGTTATGTCTGATCGGCTACCACTTTTGAATATAGGCGTCAGTTTCGTTTGTTTCCATAAGGTGTGGTAAACTTCATAATGGAGAGATAAGTTACCGCAAATTAATATCCCGTAATTTGCTTTTTTGTTTGTTATATCTTCTACAACTTTGACAGTTGTAGAACTGGTAGACGAGGTTTGATGAGATCTTTGAGGCCTTTTATTAAATATGGAAGAATTTTTTCCGGACCAGCTGACTTTTTGGGCTTTAATTTCTTAATAGCTTCTACAACATCATTCTTTTCTATTTTGAAAATATTCAAAATGTAATTATCTATTAAAGATGTCTCAGGTATGACATAATTTTTGCTGTCGTCGTTGTCGTTGTGATGAACGTTTCCATAAATTGTGGGCTATTGTTAAAACACAAAGACAACACGTCAAACAATGACAGTACTTTTAGGAATAGTTTCCTTTTGAATAGTATATATATGCATACGTCGTTGCTTATGAACGATTGATTGCAGATAGACTTCCGAAGGGAGCAACCATGCGATTTAATTTCGGGCAAATATCACTCCCGTCCTCACTTTTGTCCGTATAGCTATGGCTGTCTGTCACGTCGCTATCGGTTTTTGAATTGGTGGTTATAAATTTTTGTCATGGAACCATTGGAATGTGACGTAATATTTTTGAGTCAAATGATCTTTTTACATACAACACTAGCTGGTTTCTAGTACAGGTATATAAACATTGTGCTTAGGTTTGCAGCTATTTGCCTACGGTCTATACAAGTGATTGGGTCGATTGCAATTTAACACGTTACATGTAAACTCATTGTTACAATGTCAGGATTTTAGTACTTTATACTATTTGTTATATCTTGGCTGGATATATAGTATGACAAAGCGTCAACGGTTACTTATGTGATCGACTTAACTGCTTGTAATGGGCGGCATATAGGTGTTCACTGAGCATGCGCGAGAGATAAAGTGGGTACTGTGAAGTTACAAGTGTGGAAATCCGAAAACACTTTCTGCGGTATCTACACCGGGATATACTTCGATTATTATTTATTGTTATTAATCTCTCAACGGGGAGTAAATATATTTTTTGGTACTTCCAAAAAAAGAAACATTAAAATACTCTTGAAATGAATCGAAAGTAAAATATTACAATTAAATAACTTATCATTTATAATTATTCAAGAAGAAAAAAATAATAATTTACAAATCTTAAATCTAATGCAATGAAAGTTTCATAAGCAATTTGTTAAATTGATGATTATTACGAAAAATTAGCTATTATTATTTTATTAATTATTGAGCTTCACAGAACGAGGTTAATATTTATGAGTATCACATTGTAATTATTTTTATGAGGTGGACAGACTAACTGTAAAACTCAAAAACACGTGTCTTACATTAACTTTATTGATTTCCTGGATTGTTACATCACACGTAAAATTATGTTGCTATGTTACAAAATTCCCAAAATGTATATAAAAATCATGTACATGAATTAATCCGATATACATCCAATACCGAATAAGTGACACAGGCTATCCACATGGAAATTTACGGCTTTACGTCCATAGAAGATTTAAATTCTACTACGAGAACGTCTTATTAGAGGTGTATAAATGGTTAAATATTGGCACACGCAGTGAACTTAATGCGGCTTTAAGACGTTACGCTGTCTGAGATGGCGTTCTCCACTTATCACCAGATAATGGAAGCTAAAACCTATTTTCGAGCTCGTTTTATTTTATAGGTTTCTCAAACGACGAATAATGTCCTGTCATCCAGGAACGTTTTCTTTTCTGCTGGGTGTCAGTCTGCTGAGGTGACAAAAGAAGGCATAAAAGTCACATTGGCCGTAAGAGTGTGTTTATTGTCGAAGTCGCACGGAAACTTTGACTTTCAACAATAACTTGCAGGCGATTAAAGAATCATCAACAACTACATCGGTTAAGGTTTCGCCATACTTTATATTGGAAGTTACATGTGTAAGTGTAACTTAATATCTTTCATTACTGAATTATTAAAATCTTCATTCCTCAAGATTTATTACGTTCACTAATAATAAATACATAAGAAGCCTGTGAGAACTGATTTTCCTTTCTGGAGAGACGGAGACCTTTGGGGATGCCTACCTTCTCCACTCTCTGCTTTGATAACTAAGGTTCCCGAGGCACCTCGGACTGTTTTGAGAGGTGTATGTTACGGGGTCGTAGACCTACGAAACACGGTAATACTTGTTCCTTGTTGCCATTGGAAAAGTCGGCCAGTCGGATCCTAAACTGATCGAGATACGTAGATGGGAATGCTGCGTCCCCCTCCCCCAGCAAACTCCTCTCCCGCCGTCGGAAAGGTGTGGGATAAGTTCCAAATGCCCGACGTACCTGATGCAGGTTTTCTAGAGTTTGTCCTGCTTCACTCTTAGGTGAATGCTGGGTAGGATTCTAAAACAGTAGCCCAGGGGCCCCAGTTAACTTCTAGCTACCTTCCCCTTTCCTCCCGCAACCCCTCTTTCAAATCCCTTCGTATTCTATTAAAGGCGAGTTGCCATCTCGTCCATTATCCTCATGTAGCATGTTACTCTAAAAAAAATCTGTTTTTAGCGATCGTTCATACGTCTAATGCATTTTTTGAATCGCCTGAGGACAGAAACAAGTATTACAGAAACGTTACAAGATATTTATTGTAGCACTTGCAGTCGTCTGTTATATAGCGACTAATTATCTATTTAAAATGCATATTGTCATCAGTGTCAAGTGTCTGCGAACGTCATTCTCTCGCAGGCAGTACCTGCGAGGGATGTTCTCTCGCAGGTAGAACCTTGTTGGAGAGACACGAAGGGGCTACCTTTGGGGATGCCTTTTCCTCTCCGTTTTTGAACTAAGGTTCCCACATGCCGAGGCACCCTCGGCCTGTTTTGAGAGGTGTATGTTCCGGGGTCACAGACCTTGGGCATACGGTAAGAGTTGTCCACTATTCCCATTGGAATAGTCGGCCAGCTGCCTCCTAAACTGGTCGAGGCACGGAGAGCAGAATGCTGCGTCCCCACAGCAAACTCCCCTCCCGCTATCGGAAGGGCATGGGACAAGTACCCAATGTCCGACCTACCTGATGCAGGTTTTTCTAGGTTTTGTCCTGCATTTCTTTTAGGCGAATGCCGGGTAGGATCCTTAAACCATAGCCCGGGGGCCCTAGTTACCCATGGCTACCTACCTCCACCCTTCCGCATCCCCCCTTTCAAATCCCTTTCCTATGCTATAAGAGGGGAGTTGCCACTATGTGGATTTCCCTATACATAGCCTGTCTACACCAAAAAAAAATTGTAATTCAGAATTTATTTTATTTTATTTACCTACAGCCGTCTGTTATTGCGCCTTTTTACTTTTAACATAGATTTTCGAAGTTATTATTTTATATTTTCCACCGAGATCATTAACAACATTTAGTTTCGTTTCAGTAGATCTTACCAAGATCGTTTATAGTAATTTTGGCTGGAATTAAACAGATGTTCTTATTCTGTTTATATACATAAGATTTGCTGAATAACATAAGTAGTAATATTATTCAATATTGATGAGCAAAATGATGCATATTAGATTCAAACATTCAGATATTAATTAGAAAAATGATTTTAATAAATTAAACTTAATATCTGATTCCTTCTTATTGTAAATTATTTTTTTCATTTACCGTAGAAAATTTTTTTCGGATGTAATTTTAAATATCAACAAGACGCTCTACAACATTATTTATATAAGTAATTTCGACTGCAACCGTAAGCGCACACGTTTAGAGATTTCCTACACAAAAATTTTAATTATATGTTTATATTTCTAGAAATATATTGTAAGTAATATTTAATTAAGTTTAACTTACTAGTATTATAAATATTATGTTTACAAAATCTTGTGCTCTCTACATATTTAGATTTGTAAAAATTATTATATATTTACCTGAAGAGAATCCAGAAAGATACGACACCTCGTGCCAATTTTTATTTTATTAATTTGATCTAATTTAATTAATATATATTTCTGACACACTTGGCTGGTTTATTCATTGATAAAAGTAGAAACCGTCACTTATAGCAATAGTATGTTTCTGATAAAGACTACATTAAACGTTTTTATTAAGAAACGCACAAAAAAAATGAAAATTACGTCCACATTATTATTTAAATTCATAATATGCTATTCAGTCACGATGTCACCAAATCGGATATTTGTAAAACCCTCCCTAAGCGTAAAATTTCGAAGAACGCTCTCCTTAATAAGCCACTGCCTTTTTTCATCTTACCTTTCTGTAATATTCACGTTTCCTTCTGGCTCTAGAACTTATAAAGTCACTTTTCCTGATCAAGTAGAACAACGTCTATAAGAGTTCCTCAAATGTTACCACAGCCGTGTTCTTTATGAGAAATAATGCTTTCGCATGTTCTTTTCTACATTTATCTTTCACCAATTTCCGTCAGCCTTCTTACAGATTAAAATGAAACTGTTGAAAATTCCCAGTCTTCGACTTTGGTGACTCAAATGTTCGTCAATGGGCGAAGGAGAGAATCCGTGGTAAACTATTAACAAAATCAACAGATGGAGTAATCAAGCGAATAAAGTTGAACGAAAGCAAATCCGTACATATCAATTTCACCAATAAACGGAAACAATAGATACATATTAGTGTTAACGAAATCATGATCTCATATGCCAGGACGCTTAAATACTTAGGTATGACACTCGATACGAGATTTGGAAATCTCACATCAAAAAGAATGGAGACGAACTCGGTATAAAATATAATAAAAATTTATTGGATTATTGGACGAAACTCCAAGTTGTCCATGCGCAATAACCTTTTATGGTTTTTTCATTAATTTTTATGTCCATCTGAATAAGTTCCTAAACAAAGTGATACAACATTAATTTAGTCAATTGTAAATTTAAATGTTTTAAATAAATTCTGACTTTTGGCCAAGTTCCACTAATTTTATTTAATATATCGAATAAAGGTAAAATTTTATTTATAACTATCTGACTGACAGGCGTTGCCCCGGTTTACATATATCCATAACCCCCGATTTGACTCCAATCTCGGTTATTTTTGCATTTTTTTATATAACGCACCTCCACCCCCCAGCGTACTTTCCTGCAATGCAGATAGGGGTTGAAATTATACACAGAGAACGTAGGTAGATACATTATGAGTCTATTTGATCTGGAAAAAATTTATCCGAATTAAATATCGGCCGTTTTGGCATGTCTGAATATTTCCACCTTCGATCCTGGTGGTGGTAGACGTGTCTCACCAAAACAGTGCTTGTTCCCTGGTCGCAAAGATCACGTGCACGAAATTTGTTGAATTTTGCTCCACGGAAAGATTTGTATGCGTAACGTTCTGTAGCGTTCAATAGATACTAAAGAAACAGTCCCCAAGTTGGAGAGTATTCATAATTATAATAATAAAATGCCAGCTCGTTGTGGCACCAAATTATGTGGTATACACTTTATATTTAGAAGGAAACAATGGAACAAAGTTTACGACATTTTAGTCTGAAATTAAACCAATTTTTTAAAGAGATAACAAACACTATTTAATTGACAATTTTGATTTACGTTGACTTTACATTTTATGTTTTTAAGTAAATGCCTCAGCTTTCATGAGGGCCGCTTATAAGGCCTCTAATAAATGCAGTGACTTGCAATTTTCACTACGTTACAAAAGCGAAAAATGAACTTAAGTTACAATAACAAAAGTTCATACCAAGACTCTAACAACAACTAAAAACCTATAGAAATCTGACGGTAAATTTATATTTTTATAAAAGTTTACAACGGAAATTGTTTTACGTACTCTTTTGTTTTGAGCTGTCTGGTTCACGTTTGTGAACTCGTGATTATTTTTAAATTTTTATAGAAAAATATTTTTATTGACAGGCCATTGCAATGATTTAAAACTTTTCACCCTTCGTCTTAACACTTTACGACACTTTCGGCGCCTTTGGACTTTACTGTCGTAAGTATCATGAAACTCGATTTTGCTGTGGTAAATCCCTTTAATGCATAAGCTGACTCCTCCAGCTCTCAGAACACATATGACATGACTTACTGTCTCTCTGAGTCCTCTCGTCAGACCCTCCAAACTTACACGGAATGATTTCCGCCAAAGTTCTCTGTGCGTACGGTTTTCGACAATAATCCGTAGCAACCATTGTAGTTCCTACATTCTCGCGCCAAACAATGCTGTTCTTTGTAATGCTCAGCCGCAATGTTACGCCGCCAATAATTTAAAGAAAGAATAAAACATTTCATTACACATTGTAAATCTCTAATATATATATATATATATATATATATATATATATATATATATATACAAATATACACTCTGTTTTATTTAAAAGATTTAAATAAATTTTATTGGTACTCATACGATCGTAATTCTTTAATCCTCTTCATTTTATCTCATGACTTTAATCAATAGGATTAAATTATCCTCCTAAAAGTATTAATTACGAATTCGAGATGATTCAATATCTCTCTCAAAATTTTGATAATTATTTGATTTTTTGCCACAGATATAACAGATTTACAATCAATTCAATTCATATGACGCAGAAAATTGTTTAATTTCACTGTACTGTGGACGCCTTCCACGTACTATATACCACTGTGAACCAAAAGTAAGGTGAATTTATTTATAAGATCTAAATTCTTTATTTATTCTTCCAAATCAATTTAATTCCCTTCAAAGTAATCCACGTCCGATAAAACGCACTTTTTCCAACGCTTTTTCCAGTCCTCGAAACAGTCGGAATAGTCTTTTGCCGTTATAGCCTTCAAGACCTTCTTCAATTCGGTTTTTATCTCCTCAATCGTGTCAAAACGGCGTCCCAGCATTGGCCTTTTGAGTTTGCTGAATAGCCAGAAGTCGCACGGAGCCAAATCAGGCGAATACGCTGGTTGCGGAACGATATGAGTCGAGTTTTTGGCAAAAAAAATCGCGAAGAACCAATGCAGTATGACATGGTGCATTATCGTGATGAAGGAACCAAGAGTTGTTCGCCCATAATTCCGGCCGTTTCAGACGAATAGCTTCACGCAAACGACGCATAACGCTCAAATATTATTCTTTGTTGACAGTTTGGCCCGGCGGAAGGAATTCATAGTGCACCACACCACGATAATCAAAGGAAACTGTCAACATGACCTTGATTTTCGATGGATTTGCCGTGGTCTTTTCGGTCTTGCTTCACCTTTTTCACGATATTCGCTGGATTGGTCGGTGGTTTCAGGGTCGTATGCGTAAATCCAAGTCTCGTCCTCAGTAATGATGCATTTCAAGTGGTCCTGATAGTCAGACAGCAAACCTTCACACACATCAACGCAATCGCTTTTTTTTTCAAAAAATTGAGCTATTTTGGCAATCGAGACTTGACGCGTTTGAGACACAAAACATTCTTCTAAATGGTTTGGGCTGAGCCAAATGATATTCCAACACTATCGGCGAGATCTCTAATTGTCCATCGACGACTTTCAAGCACCAAATCTTTGATTTTTAGGACGTGGCCCTCGTCGGTAGACGTTGATGGTCGTCCAGAGCGCGGTTTGTCTTCAACGCGTTCTCGGCCCTCTTTGAACTCGTTGTACCATTTATAAACGTTTTTTTGTGCCATAGTTTCATCACCAAAGACCTTCCGCAACATTTTCAACGTGTCCGAATAAGAATATTCGTTCCGCCAACAAAATTTGATGCACGTTCTTTGCTCAACAAAATCAACCATTGCAAAAATCGAAAAATTCACGTTTGGTTGTTTACAAAAATACGTGTAACTCGTAGATTATTAAACATTTTAATGAACAGACACTTGGCAAATATTATTGACAGTCCTACCAACCTAGGGAAAAAAAATTTACTTGCCTTCCTAATACCCGGGAGTTTTAAATAACAATTTCACCTTACTTTTTGATCACAGTGGTACTTCATACCGTTTGACAGTTAAATAGTTTATCTGGCATTTGTTTTATTTTGAAATCTTCTTTATACTTTGAGAACTGTTTCGCCGATCCCAGGTGAAGCTCGTAATATTGAAATACATTTACGCCTTACGATTTAAAGGTCCACATTTTTAATCTCTTATAAGGAATAAAGCAGGTATCGTTCGAATTTTCTATAATACCTGCTCTTTATTTTGAAAGTCAACAAACAGTGGTGCAGGTGAGTAGTTTGCGGCTGCGTCGCAGATTTATTTCGCCCCAACGGAGGCTGTAAATTCCCATGAACGTCTTGCTGTGCACAGCCACTAAATCGAGAAGGCTTACCCTCTCCAGGCGATAATCGCCTCGCTTTACGAAAATAAACAATGAGGACGGAGGGGAGAAGGATGCTTTATGAGGCTGTGATCGACGAATCTTCACTTTCAAGACGATTCTAACGATCCTCACCGAGAGAGGGAAAAAATCGTAGCAGCAAAGATTTAGGGCCATTGACTTTTCTAGTACACACATTTTTCGTCTCCGGAATATCCTCCAATTTAATCTTGAGAAACTACAAAATTAATGTTTGTCTGAATTTTCAAGAATATATTCATGACATACAAGTACACTTTTTAACGAAGTATGATTTATTATTGAAAAGAATTACGTAAATGAATATGCTCGTCTATTGGCGTTTTGATAAGATATGTACCTGAATAACTGAAGTGAGTTCATCATTACAGAAAATGTAGAAGACCTTATTTTACTAAAAAAATGTCTAGATGCTTGTTGAAAATTTGTATTTGCCTCTAAAAAGCGTAGTTTTCAACACTGACTAAAACTTGAAATTTCATATAAATAAATAAATTAGTTAGTTAGTAAATTCAGAAAAGTTTTATATTTACTATACTGTTAAATTTTATAATTATATCTTTAATTACATTCAAAATACAGAAAGAAATACAACGGTTCGTTTCAACGTTGGGACCTCGTCAGGTATTACATTAATGAGAAAAGAGACATAAATTAATATAAATCAATGAAAAAATAGAGCCAAATTTGTCAGAAACATTTTAATACAATAAAAAATTAGAGTAAATAGATGAAATTAGAAAAATCGGATGAAATTTCCTCCATATAAAAGCTATATTGCAAGAATTAAATTATATTAAAACTTATAAAATTTTTGTCATTGTACCAATAGTCGTTACAAAAAGAATCTACACGTCGCGCGAATTTTTATTTTATTAATACGTTACAATCTTTTATTTTATTAAAATATTTTTCTGTAAATTTTGGTAAGTTTATTATTCAATGAAGCCATAGAAATATATCTAAATAAATATAAATCTGTTGGATATATTCTTGGAAAATCTTCAGAATAATAATAAAAAAAGGAGACCTAAATTAATTATTTAGAATAAGATAGCCAAATTTGTCGGAAATATAATTTAATAAAATAAAAAATTAGATGAAATTAGAAAATATCGTTTGAAATGTGTAGGTGACGAAACACACTTAGAAATTTTCTCCTCAAAATTTAAATTCTGTATTTATATTTCCATAAATAAATAAATTATATTGTGACCAGTAATTTTTTTATTTGCACTTGAAGACGTTTCAAGAAGAAACGACACTTTGTGCCAATTTTTATTTCTAATCTTTTATTTTATTTAAATACATTTTTCGCAAATTTGGTTGGTTTAGTCGTTCATAATTTAATGAAGTCTTATAAATAGAAAAAAATATAAATATATGGGTTACAAAAAATATTAATTATGGTTTTAAATTTAAATTTTGATTAAAAGAAGTGTAAAAAACTCAAGTAATAGATTCAAAAACAAATATTTCATGTAAATAAATTTTAAAATTCATTAACCGACTCTCATAAAAGTTAAATCGTAAAATAATTTTGTTGGCATTCAGCTGAAGTATTGAACTACATAATGATACTTAAATATTGTAAGAATCACTAACAGTTTTACAGAAACAGCCCGGTATAGAAAACGTAATTTTTTAAATCCATATCTCCGTCGAAAGAAATAAGACTGACGTAGACATATTGGTTTTACCTTAAGGCACTTGTTGTATTTTTATACTCCGATATATGTCTCCTTCACTAAACAAATATTTATTCAACACAGCCAACTGTGCAAGTTTATTCCTGAAATGAAAAAGTTATTGCTTCCCCTCAAAGATTATAACGTAAATAGCTCAGAAGTTTGAGGGATTTTCTATAATAATTAAGTTAATGAACTTGGCTCACCTTTCCCGTAAATCGTCTAATTTATTTCTCGTCACTCTTAATTTTTAATTAATTTAACAATTGATAATCGTCTGACACGTAATTAAAAACTTCTTTTTCTGCAGTAATAATAAAAGTGTTACTTGAGTGTGCCAGATGATCAATAAAACTTAATTCGTATTGTTCAACTTATACATCGAAATGTAAGATCACACAAACTGTGAAATGGACAACATTAATTGTAAAAGGTTTGTAATAGAGACCTTCAAACCGTGTCTTAGTAAAAATAATTTATTACTGTCCGCGAAAAGTATAGATAACCTTAATTGCCGCTACTGCGCTCTGTTTCGTCGGAATAATGACAGCCATTGTAATTTCTAAGTCCAATTAAAGGGGCTAGGGTAGAATGTGTCTAATTACTAAAGAAAAATAGTTTTTTCTTTAAATGAATAAACATGCCAAATTGTAAGAAACATTTTAATGCAATAAAATATAACATTATGTATCCTTCATTTTGTTTTGAACCTATTCAGATGCAGGAATATAAAAAAATTGAAACGTCGATCTATTTTTAATAAATTATTAATTGATATTAGAATAAATCAATTATTTTCAGACTTCTAAAAATCAACCTATCAATTTTCTATATTGATACACCTGAAGGGGTTTAAAAACAAAAAGAACAATACGCAGTGTTCATTTTTATTGTAAAAAAATGTTTTTGTCAAGTTGGCTGGGTTATTTATTTAAGATTCAATTGAAGTCACATAAATATTACCTTGTTTGTCTTTGTTTATGCTACTTAATTAATTTTTTTTAGTTTTCACCGTTACATGAAAAATGACGTGTTATTATCTCAAGTTAATTTAAATTGCACTAAATAATTACTTTACTATTACATTTGATTCGTGATAATTTCAGTGTCCGCGATACGAATTGTCTGCATTCCCCCAAATATAGACGTCAATTCTCTACAGTAACGTGTTTCTAAAATTATGGTACTCGTATATTCGTAAATAAACTAAGTAGATATTTATAAAACAATAATTCCATTCCACATTGTTATTCTACGGACAGTTTTGACATTGTAGATATTAAATGTGCCTAAGAATATTACGGTTAGTCCGAAATTACTTAGTAAAAACACAATACATAAGACATTTTTCTCGCTTACGATCGGAAGAATTGAGACAGTTGTTTGTTTAGGAAGGCCAGAGGAAGAATGAGAAAAAGGAAGGAAGGAAGGAAGGAAGAATGAAAAAATAAGAGACTTGTAGCTGACATAAGAACTAATAAATAGTAAGATAAAGGATAAAAATATAGTATTAATCTAAGAGGCAACAGAATATAACGAGGAAAAACTGGGGAAAGCACTGTAACAAATATTGGGCGGGATAAAATAAGATAGAACACATTCATTACCAAATAATGTTGATTCCGTAAAGAAGAAGAGTCGTAGATATATGATTGAAGCATAATTTTTTTAAACTCAATATTCTTCTTTTAATTTTACCACTCTTCCTTTTTAATCAATATTTTTAGGATTTGTTAATAGAATATCTTGGTGCTTTATACAATCAAATTAAAACAAAAATTCAACTTCATGAAATAAATAAATTATTATTATCTTTTAAATATGTTCTCCTGATGAAGTGCCAAATTAGGGAGGAAACGTATTTTTTTTCTATCTTCTGTATTGTCATTTCCATTGATGCCGATATTTAGTATATACTTTTTACCACTTATTTGCCAATATACTGTAATGCCAATTAATTAAGACATTAATTGTGAAATTGAAAATCTAAATTGTTTGAGAAATCCTTTGTAGCCGCAGGAGCTTTGAAACAACAATAGGAAAACCGGCTCTGTTCCTTTGTCGGAAGGTCCGTCAAACTGGCGTATGCGCGCTCAAATTGCGAGACGGAATACAGTTTGCATTCGGATATTGAGGAGTTCAGTTCGAATGGACATTTGGTGAGAGAGAGTTCACGGAAAGACCTCGTCGAGGTATAACAGTTTTTGGAAGGAGAATTCAACATGGTTGGCAATTAGCAGGACAAAGTAAAACATTCATAAAAGTATAACGTCGAAACCTGCACAAAAAAAGGCAGTTTTTGTGTCCATAGCCGGCCAGAAATAGCAAAAGTTTCGGTTGAAGTACGGAACAATAAAGACTACCCAATCGACGAATCGTAGAGTTCACCTAAGGCGAGCGGTCAACCGATAGATGACGAAAGGGGGGTCATCTGAGTTCCTGACGACATATAAAATTTTGATTTAGAATCTGTGAGTTTAGAAGCATTGTAAAACCTACATAGTGTTCTCGAAAATAAAGGTACAATGGAATGCAGGGGAGACGTGAGTAACAATTTACGAAACAATTAATTATGTAAACGTAATTGAAAGATAGCCGTCAGATTTCGTTTTCTTCTTTTTGATTAAAATTGTTAATCAGAGTCAATCTTTTCACTTTTAAATTTGGTCTCATTTTAAATGTTCTAGTTTAATTGACGAGTAAACTTCTTTTCTGTTAATTGTAATTTGTTGAGGATAAGATTATAAATATTATTGATTTGCCCATTATCAACCCAGTGAAGACCCTGCAAAATCCATATTATAAATATGTAATTGTTTGATTTATTTCCACACTAAAAATATTTTTTTTGTAAATTTAATTAATTTTTCATTTAAAAATTCTATCATTAGTGTTTATTACAATACTGTTTTAATACCACTAATAGTGATTTGTTGTAAACCACTGGGCTATACTATTAGCTTTTAGTATAGTTTTTAGGGGGGAGTAGCGGTAAGGAATCCTGTGGGAGCTGTTAGATCACGCGGGCAGAAAATTTTAGGCGAGACGAAGAGGGCAACCTTTGGGGATGCCTTCTCCTCTCTCTGCTTTTGAACTAAGGTTCCCACAAACTGAGGCACCTCGGCCTGTTCTGAAAGGTGTATTTTTCGGGGTCGCAGATCTTGGGCATACGGTAAGAGTTGTCCGCTATTACTATTGGAAGAGTCGGCCAGCTGCCTCCTAAAATGTTCGAGGCACGGAGAAGGGAATGCTGTGTCCTCACAGAAAATCCCTCTCCCGCTATCGGAAGGATGTGGGAGTAGTACCAAGTTCCCGATCTACCTGATGCAGCTTTTCTAGGGTTTGTCGTGCATCGCTTTTAATGGCGGGTAGGATCCTTAAACTACAGCCCGGGGGCTCTAGTTAACACTTGGCTACTGTCATCATCCTATACGCATGCCCCCTTACAGATCCCTTCCTATCCCATTAAAGGGGAGTTTGTACCACATGGATTACCTCACGTAGCCTATTACTCTAAAATCTACATATATAGTTCTTAGAGTGAAGAGGATTCTGTTAACTTATAAGAATTTCCGAGTCCACATGTCCATATAGAATATAATTTACAATGAATAAATTTTTTGTGTGACCGGCGGGCTAATAGTATGTGATGACGTCACGCAACGCCACTCACTTTCGTTCGCACCTTACTAAAATCTTGGCTTCTCCGTAAACACGCCTCCATGAGCAGTAATATATTACGTAGACTTATAAACTGATAAATGACTTAAAATTCAATGCAGATTCAGAATATCCATTGCAGTATTTGACATGAAAGAAATAATATACATATTTTAAGTATTAAATTATATATTAAATATAACTCTGAAACTTTTTTTATGTTCTATTGCATAGGTCTGCATTTGAGTGAACGTAAACAGATATTTATTGTAAACAAACAGTCCAGACTGAAGCATGACTTCCTAACCCGAGCTTACCCGATTGCACAAATTCACTCGAACCGCATACGGTTAGACTTTTCTGAAATATTATTTTTTGCCGGTATGAGTCCGTATGTTTACTGATTGTTAGGCCAAAATTGTATGAGAATGCGGCATTGAAACTAAAGCTAATGTGTATTTAAGGAAAAGTCGTGAGGCACGAGAGTCGGGGGAAAAGCTCCATTACGCAAGATTCGTGGAAATGTTCCGTGGCGAGAACGCACGCCAGACGTGCGACAGCGGAACAGAGAACTACTTGAGTGCGAAATGAAATTCACGAGCAGACGAGACGAGACCACAGACGAAAGTCGCAGCGCCAGACCGGAAACTGCGACGAATACGGAATCGCTCTCTCGTCGCTGGTGACCGAGGTAACTTCTGCGGCCTGCCACAAAGTCGCAAAGTCGCTGGACCAGGTGAAGAAAGCCGTATTAAATACATAGCGCGGAAACTTGATCTTAAAAAAGTATTTCTATGCTAAATTGATGTTTAGTTTAACCAAACATAACGCCGTAATTATAAAACAGCACAATTCCCCTCTAGTGTTAGCCACTGTTTAAGATATAGTCTGTTTTGTTAACTTCGGTTACAAAACGTTAATAAAAATAAATATAATAATTTCTGGTTGTCTTAGTATGGGAAATAAATAATGAAATTATATTTTAGTAATATTTTAATTAAATAATGCCTGATGGCAGTTTCAACAAGCAAGGAAGTATTTCATTGAGAAAAAATAATTATTACTAAATTTATGTAGTAATTGCCATGCTCATCCGCTTCACGATTTAGGAAAGGAAGGTCGATTTGATAAGAAGGAGAATCGTGGCATAATAATATATTACCTGACATTTAATAATAACAAATTTAATAAAGAAAGAAGAAGACAGGCTTCTCGAGTTCCCAACCGGTTAACGTTGGTAAAGAACGACGTTTCGACGACTATCACTGCCATCGTCTTACAGTCTGTTTACCAACATTACACCGGTTTGAAACTCGAGAAGCCGTTCTTAATAATAAATTTAATACATTAGCCAATATGTCAGAACATGTCATTTCAGTTAATTGTAAGTTCAATCATTACATTAATATTGTAAACATTGGTACATAAATAGAAACACTATGTTTCCTTCCCAATTTATGACTTTGTTAGGTGATATATAATATTAAGAAAAAATATAAGACCTAAGGTAAAAATATGTTTGACATAAAAAATTCTTGGATAAATAAATAGTCAAATAACAGACAAAAATTAGTGTCATTCTTACAGCTTTTGCATGGTTAAATGATCTGATGTAACGTTTTCAGAAACGTTGCGTGGTATTTAATGTAGCACTTATTTTTGTTTGCTATTTGGATATATATTTATCTAATACTTTTGCACATACGGTTTATTACGTTAAATTTGGATTAAATAATAAAATAGCAATATTTTAGTCAGAAAATAAATTTAATGTTCAAATTTCAAATACGACGTTTCGTTCCTGTTTAGGACTTCTTCAGGTGTATGCATGCGTTATTTTTATGTAAAAAAAAATTACACAACATATAACGTTACGCGACGTGTGGGAAATCCGCACGTTAGAAATTTTTTTCAATTTAAAATAAAATTTATAATTGTAACATCCATACAAGCAAAGTCCCAATACGGGACGAAACGTCGTGTTTATATTTGAATGTTAAAAATTTTGCGTGACTAAAGGGCTGCTATCTAATTTAAAATATAAAGTCAGATAGTTATAATTGTTAAATTGGGAGTATTTGGATTCTAATAAGCACCAATCAGGAAGTTTCATAGACTGACTTCCATTCCAGTCAAAGCCGAAATACTGTAATGTGTTTCTATTATTGTATGAATATTTTCAATGTTGATGTAATAACTGAACATAAAAATTATTAATTGGATTTATACAGGAAACCACGACAATTTTGTTCTCAATAACCTTTGATTTGTGAGACTTTTATTTCGGTTATATCAGGACCTTGCCTCTAAATTATACTTTTGTCAAAATTATTAATAGAAGAAAGGATTTTATACAATATTATTAAAAATTGTTATTCATTTAGAGGAACAATATTAAGATGGAGCGTCGACGTCGTTGTTGTAAATGAGATATTTTTTGTAATACGATGTTAAAATTAAAAGTTTTAACGTGTGTTTAGAATTAATAAAACAATTGATGACCTTATGCATATACTTTTTATTTTTTATAGGTATTTTCCTACCTGAAGAAGATACAAAAAGGCATCGAAACGCCGTCATAATATAAATAAAAATGTGTTAGTGTAAGGTAATCAATTGTTTTATTTTATATAAATATTCTTCTTATTCAAGGTCATTTATTTATATTTTTAAATAATAAAAACAAACTTAGAACAATTTTTTAGTAATCTATTTAAAACAATATATCAGACACAACGTTCATCCCTTATTGGGAACTCTTCGTGCGTATAGTTCAATTATAATTTATTATATGAGAATTTAGTTGAATGTAACTACACTCCCGAACTGGTCCCAATCAGGAACTGAACGTTGTGTCTGATGTATATTGAGTTATAAATAGAATAATAATATTTTTCTGACTAATGGCCTATATTCGTGACATAATATTTCTATATATTAACAGAATTTTTTAATAATCCATTTTATGACATTTTAACACACTAAACATTTGGGTATTTTGATAATAATAGCTGATTTATTTGTTAAACTGTAAATTCGTTTATTTTAAACAAAACTATTGATTAAAAATATATAAATATTTAATAAAAATAGAATAATTTATTCAAAGTGAAATATTAATAAATTTTATTCTATTCTCCAAGGGATCAGAATCGGAACGGTTTCTATAAATAATAAAAATCTACTAAATGCATATAAATTTTTAATACATGGAAAAATTATAGACTTTATATATATATATATATATATATATATATATATATATTGTAATACCTACATAAAATAAAAACTACCAATTTAAACAAATAATTATTATTTATTAAAACACAATTTTACAATCACACAAATCTAATGAAATTTTATAAACTCAAAACAATTTTATTTAACTTGAATACATTTGATAAATTAGACTCGGTACCCCAGGATCTTTACTGGGTTGATAAGGAAACTGAACACAAATTATACTATTAAACAAAACAGTTAAAATAAATGAAAAACGAAATGAAATGATTAAAACGAATGAAACGAAATCTGACTTTTTTACCCTTATTTAACAATTTACAATTCTGAATTCAGAAAAATAAACTTACAAGCTCTCTGGTCCACACACTCACTTCATACAGGTTTAATATGCACCAGGATGTGCTCACACGCTGCTTTCACCGCCACCTCTTCTTGATGACGTCACCCTCACGAAGAATTCAACCAACTCTGCTGGCAGACAGATTTCCACGACGAACTCCTACCGACTTTTTGATGACTGATGTCCAACTGATTACTCTCGGCCACCTAGCTTGGCCTACCATCCTATGATCTCTCCTGAATGCAAACTCCCAACTGTTCATAACATTGTTTCAGCCACTTTCTTGGCCCTGCGTCCGTCCCTGCGGACCTGCACCACCGCTCTCCCCCAGCGGTCTCCTGCTCCTGACTAACTCCTCATAATACTTCTCCTCCCTGACTGACTAACTGAGCTTTTTATCTGCTCTCTTATTTATACCCCGGCTCCAGAATATTCCCTTGTTTTCACAGTTGTTTTGAAATTCCATGTTCGCCAAACAACACTATCTGTTGGCTTTCTCCCGCTCCGAGAGCCACTCAATCAATTAAAATAAACATCTCCTTTTAATATAATTGAGTTGTCCATCTGTTATGATGCCTTTCAGGGTTCCGTCGGTAACAACCATTTAGCCCTAAGAGCCGCAAAAATGCCCAAATTATCGTCTTCCCCTTCTCTAAAAGCTACTTATCCATCATTTTATCATTATCTTTTATATGTACAAACCACTCAAGGATCCCCAGTCTGAGTTGGTAAACAAATCTGATAAAAATAATAACAGAATTCCTGTCCTTCTTTTATATATATATATATATATATATTGTATATTTTGAAGAAAAAAAATTGGATTGTCCCGGCTCCTAGACAATTGCTTGGTAATACTTTCGCATTTCTCTGAAAGAGATCAACTCTGTTTTCTTGCTGTCCTGCTAGTCAAAGATTTATATGATTTTCTCATTGATAATTGTATCGCCCCGCATCCCAGTATTATATAAGATAATTATCAACCCCTCATTTAAACCAATATAATTTAGTCATAGTAAGATGTTATCGATAAATTTATGTGCCTCTCAGTTATCTTATTTTGCCGCGTATAGAAATACAAATAATATTTACTTTACTTTGAGGTTAGTAGTACAGTGTCTTTGTCAGGCAAGTGGGAAAATTCAGATGTTCTGGAGACAGAACGTGCTCGGTGGAGTAATGTATATTTGGTTGTACTCCGGAAACTACAGTTATCCTATAGTTCGGCTCAGAATTACGTGACCCGTGGAAGCTGCGTGTTTGTCATACTACAAATCAAACCCCCACAGCTCACAGGGGTTTAGATTCTGTTGGGCCATGCTCATATTGAAATAAAATTACGGATATTTGTAAAGATCGTGAAGGTTTAAATAATAGTCTATAAACTCAATTTGAAAAGTGATTGTCCCTATACAGGATACGAGTTTACGTTTATTATTTCGCTAAAATTTACATTTACAAATAAAGAGTTTCCAGAAATATGAAACAATCAGTATACGTAATATCGGCAAATTTTTAATTTTAATAGTAATTTAAAAACAGGGACTTCTGATGAAAAAGAATTAACTCACGTTTCAATGCCAGAATATTCTCCGAGATGTATATTATTTGGAAGTCTCTTTTTATTTCATGATGTTGGATTTTCTCTTTCAGATCTGTAACATACAATCGCATCAATATAGTATTGACATTTTATCGTTTAAACGTTTCAACTATAGCACGATTTATTTTTAATATGCGGACAAATTTTGGATTTACGTTAACCACGTGCGCCTGTTTTCTTAGCTTGGAATTCTCCAATATAAAATTATTCTCCGAAAAATAAAGGCTGTTTTTCCCATAGTCCCCAATGTCACCCCTTCATTCTTGTGTGACAGGGTGCAGGATTACTTGAAGAACACATCCCACTACGCGGAGTGACGTTACGCGACATATGGGCACGATACGAGCGGCGAGCGATGAAAGTCTGGAAGCAGGTAGACTGAGCGGCACCGCCTGCCTCGCAGTGGTCGACGCTCGTCGCTGACCCCGGAGATTAAATTTTCTCTCACCGCCCAGTGTCAAAGAACTCGTGCAATGCTTTATACGTTTAAACACGGGACAATATTATCATGTCCGTCATTAATTAATTACTTCAAGTATTTATTATATTATGTAAAATGGTAAGGAAGCAAAATTTGTTCAATTTTTGTATTAAATAATAATATCTGGATACTGAGCCATCTCTGCCACGACGATTTTCGTGTCGTACTTAGTCTTGATATAGCTATGTAAAATTACATTTTAACAGAGTAAAAACCAATAAAGTCCACCAAAATTCGCTTTATGATTTATGGAACCTACGTCAATGCCATCGGCTTGTTAGCTACATGATGTATGTATTTCCTCAGTTCTCTATATATCTAACTCTGTATCCAGTGAAATTTATTTATACAGCTGTTTCTCTACTTATGAATATTAATTGGAATTTCAGAAGATGACGATGACTTACAGAGGCCGAAAGCTTCGATGTAGGCCAATATTGACGTCGGTTAAATTAATCATTTTACTTAAATTTGGAGACTTATTTGGTTTTTTACCCTGTTAATCTATCTTATAATAGTCCTTGGTTTGGAAGAACTGTTCAAAATATTTTATTTGGAAACAGACAGATTTGATTTTAGAGAGAATAACACGTGGTTTTGCAGAACTCTGCAATATGCTAAAAGGCCGTTGTAATATTTTCGTAAGGCAATTACGGCTTTCAGCTTACAGCAGATTGCAGTAAAACAAAATTCTCTTTCATGCAAAATTGATATCCGCCAATAATTATTTATATGTTATATAAATTTATATGTCAGTGTAGTTAAATTTGTTAATAAACAGTCAATTGAAAAAGTAATTTATTAATTAATTATAAAATTGCGACAGGTTTTGGCCGTCATGCTAAAATAACATAGTAAAAGCCTGAAGAGGATCCACATGACAATTGTCTGTTATTGGTTTTTGTCATAAAATATTTATTATACTGGAAAATGTAAGGGACACAAATTTTCTCTTCGTTTCTCTATAAAAAATATTTTTTAAATGTGGTATCCCTGTCACAACTATCTTTGGCTTGGAGTTATCAAATTAATACGCAATAGTTGAAATAGTTAAAGAAAAAAACAACATGCGGTTTAGGGATTTCTCCAAAGATACTAAAAGGTCCAGGAAATGTTATTCTGGATTAATTATTGACGGCTTTTAGCATACCTCAAGCGGTACAGAAATAGCACGTTGTCCATGGATCTATTTTTGGCATTACCATCGGAAATGAAAGGGGGTTTGACCTGCTTGGGTATGTAAAACTGCATTGAATTAATTAAAAGAGAATTTATATATTCAATAAAACGTGTTTAATCTTTTCATAAATCCTTAAACAGATGGTAGTACTCTCCGTGATGCCTTCTACTCTTATTTATGGGGTGAACGTCATAGTTCCTCTTGCCTTTCTGTAAAACGTGTTTCCATAAATAGTTCTTACTCAACACCTCATGCATCGACATCATGCGTGGCCACCGAGAGTACAAGGCCGTCTTACCTGCCCCGTAAAATCCCATGACGTCATCAAACTTAGGGTTAAGATCTCAAGGTATGTGACTAACGGCAGTATTATTTGAGCTGGTGTCTGAACTCGTTGCGACGTTTTCTTCTCCTTTCTTAAATAATTGTTTTGAAATTTTTCTGAAGAGAAGGTACTTCAAAAGGTTACAGAGCTGTGTAGTATCTATTTGTAATGGGAACTATAAAAATGGACCTAAAGTTCATACATTCGTTTCCCGAAAGACGGACGATTGTGTGCTCAGTGAGAGCACGCCATTAAAAGATTGGATTTTCACAAACCAACCAGAAACAGTATGGTAAGATTATTTTAAATTAATATTTCACTTTTTTCTTAATTTCTTACAAATTATCTTCATTTTCTTTAATCAATTACTCACGTTGATGTAGTTGTGTAAAACGCTCTGGTTAATAATATTTTGAGGAATTTTCCTGGGAATAATATACAATTCTGTTATTCTGCGTTATCCGATATTTTGCATGTTAAAGACGTTAAAGACTGAAACTATCAAACAATTAATAATAGTTTCATTGTTGTTTTTATTGTCAATAATGACGGTGGAATTGTACCTCATTATCTCAGTAAATTATTATCCTATTCTTGTGAATATTATATATATATATTTGTGTATTTTATCTATTGTTTCTGGTGGAACATTGTAAATGTTAAAACACCATTTATTGGAAATCGTTTAAATGATACAATGAAAACGCCTCTGACAACTGAATCTGATGTGAAATTAAAATTTCTCTACCAAATTCTTGATTGGCTTGATGCTTGGGAAAATCTGAAGTGCGAGACAGGTATGTTAAGTAGGGAAACACACTACGCATTAAAACTAACAACTAACGGCTTAATAGTGCTTGCTTCTTATTGTAGCTCTGAACTTAACATGAATTATATACTTATCAAACTGATAATTTAGAGGAAAGATTTAGTATGTACAGGCAACTGTCTGGTGGCGAATATCATATATCAATTAGGCAGGTACTTGAATGTGAAAAAAAATCGTAATCATTCTCTATTAAAATTATTACTGACCATTAAAAACGAAGCTAATGTACATATTAAAAAAGTAAATTTAAAGTGGGAGACAATGGAAAGCCAAGATTTAATTAATACCATTCCTTCTTTTTTTATAAAAATTAATGAAGGTGATATAGAAAGTTGCAACACGCTTCTACCTGTTATAAACTATGTGGCCGGTTATTGTATTTATTCGGTATTAAAAAGATTAAAGTGTGAACCCTGTAGCCAACACTTTGTACTAATTGATAAAACTAATAACCAATTTGATTATTTAAGAGATTTAGACAGAGGGGGATTAATGTACCCTGAAAGTGATGTAAATGTGACATTATATACATACATAGTCTTGAATAAGGTTTTAAAAGATTATGAAATAGAATTTTTAAAATTAAATGACCAAAGGCAATTGATTGTTAACCTTACATTGGATATTTTGAAAGGACAAGAATTTATTGATGAAGAGATATGTGAAAATGGTCATTTTACAGAAAAAGTGTATAAAATGATTATTTGGGGAACATGTAATATATATTTGAACAACTATTGTAAAACAAAAAATGATTCCCTTCACAGTGACAATCTACTAAAAAAAATTGCAACTGTGAAAAAATAAAGAGATTTGTATCTATGTAATAATTTTAAAATTTATATTTAACCATGTATATCTAGATTTGGCTTTTTGTACATAATTTTTATTTGTTAATTTATTGTAGTGTCAATTTTATAATTTTCTTTGTCAGAAAATAAAATGTTTTAATTAATTTCGTCTTTCAAGTTCTTCATCATGCTTTTCAAAAAGTTTGTGATAACTTTAAACATTGTAGGTATATGTATTAAATTAGTATTGATTGAATTTAAAAATATGCGTAAATAATTCTTTCTAAAAAAAATTATAATACGTTAAGAGATCGCAAATTGCCACGAAACGTATTTTTCAATTATAAATCCTTTTCTGGCTTTATGAGGCTGTGTTCTATTTATAATTATTATAAAAGAGTTTTAAAAAATTTAATAACTTTCCTGCAAAATTCGTGTTTTTGTTTATGCAATCAGTTTATCTTGCTCCTGTGTATTTCCTGGAATGGCAATTTTTTCACGATTCCCGCACAGGAAACACAACCCTAAGTACGGTGACGTCACAAACTGGTGAGACGGCCTTGTACTCTCGGTGGCCACGCATCATGACGGAGACTGCAGTAAGTTCACGCTCAGTGGCTCCGTATCGTACCTGGCCCCGCTCTTCGCTTTGCCTCTCTGACTCTCCGTCTCTCAAACGCTTACCGCTCACCGCTCTCCGCTTCTATCGTGCCCGATGCTTTAGGATAAGTGATCCTTGATTGTTTTCCAAATGGACGAGAGGGGTGATGGGGAACCAATAAGTATAAATTTTCATTCTGGAACCCTGAGGTACGTAGCGAAACAGATTTACTTTCTTGTTGGAATCCGGAGAAGAAGATCACTGTAGACCACGTGGTGAAAGTTTTTCTAAGATTAAGTAGCCTTCTCTCGGAGTGGACGAGCAGAAACACGTGGCAACGGTAAGATCTTCCAGCAACTAGCTACTGAAGTGCAGAGTTTGTTAATTGAATACGGTAAACCCTGAGTTGAATCATGCGCTAGTCGGAAAAGTACATTATAAAAAAAACTTTTGGTATATATTGTTTTTTTTCTAATTCAAATTGTGCATTTATTGTGAATAAATACTTATATTTTATTTAATTTAACTTTCATTTCTCATAAGCACGACATATAATATATTAAATGCTATTATTGTAATCTTCGCTTGGCAGGACAGCAAGAAAATGAATTCTGCGATTTTATATCTATCAGAAAAATAATTCGAATGTAAAACTAAGCAAATTTGAAGTGAATTCCCCCTCTTCTATGATCAAGCAAAGAGACTATCGACCGGGAGAGTCCGAAATAAAAGCGATTACAATTTTTCAATATAACAAATGTTTCCAAGTGGTTTGTTGAATTAAACTTGGCTGTGGATAATTGTGTGAGTTAATGCAAGTGTAAGATTTTCAAAATGTGAGATGACTATGATCTTGAAATTTAATAAATATATATATGTATTTCGTTGATTAATAACAGAAATTTATTTTCTACCAAGGCCTCTGAGAATATAGAGTAATTTTTAATTTTATTTATATTATTTATATTAAACATTTAAACTTTCGAATGTAATTTTATGGTGAAAAAAATAAACTGCTGTATTTGTTAAAATAAAAGAGTTCATTGTTTAAAAAGTGAATCCTCATTCAAAATTTCTAATTATTAAAATAGACAAACGTTTAAATTGATTTAATGTCATATTGACTTCGGTTGATCAAAGAATTGAATTATTAAAAGCTTTTACACATATAAGAAAATATGTCACCTTGCAACCATAGACACTAAGTGGAATATTTTAAAAACTCTAGTGAGATACAAATATTTTACAATATATTTCTCAACTCAGTCCACAAAAATGTGGTTTGATAAGGCTTTATTATATTATTATATAATAATTATATAATTATATAATGTATAAATGAGTTGTGCACAGCTGGGATTCAAGAAATGATAAATTGGATGACAGTTCAGCAAATAAATTGGAGTAATAATAATTCGGGTTATTAGGAGACATATCGTAAAAAATTATTTTCTAGATTAAATGCATTATGTTTACTTTTACAGTTGAATTTGAGGTGTGAAAACAACTATTGGTGAGATGGAAGACCTTTGCCACGTCTCTGCTCCTTAAAAATCAATCTGTGGGACTAAACAGTTCCCTTAGATACAGCGGCCCAGCGAGACGAGTGATAAATGAAGTGGCCACCGAAGTTGAGCACGGCACCAAATTTATCTTCCTCAGCCCACAATGCCTTATTAGGTTCAATTGAATTCCGTTATTATTAGACTGTTTTCAAAGCGAAACACAAACAAGTGATTCCTGATCGCTGTCCTCGTATTTATATATTTTGTTATAATAAATATAGGTTTGGTATTACGTAAGAGTTTTAAATATCAATTATCATAGTATAAATATTTTTCGCGAAGTTGATATTATTTCGGTATACAAGTAGTTTTCTCAAACACAAACTAAAATTATGTTTAACTTGGTAGAGAATGACATGACAAGTGGAAAAAATGTCGTATGTGTAATCACATTGAGGCAGCTGCGTATTTCATATCTACATAAGAAGAATTGTACTGGTAGAAAATGCCTTTCAAGCTCATCTTGCCCTTTTTTGTTAAAGTATGCAGGTGTGGTCTGTGCTGCATCTTTCTTTGTATATTCAGAGAAGTATATAGACTGAATGAGGTCTGTTCTAATTACTGACGTGTGAGATAGGACGGTCATCGGAGATAAAAAAAAATAGAAGGCGGGACTGGCTGTAATAGAATCTTGCGTCGCGGTACATCGAGAGACAACAATGCCCCGCAACGCACGGTAACAATCATGGCTATATGACAAGCAACTTAAAGCGTTATGCTTATCTAATATCGAAATTTATTCATATAGCACTGTGAACAAAAAGTAAGGTGAATTTATTTATAAAATATAAATTCTTTATTTATTCTTCCAAATCAATTTCAATCGCTTCAAAGTAATCCCCATCCGATAAAACGCACGTTTTCGAACGCTTTTTCCAGTCCTCGAAACAGTCGGAATAGTTTTTTTCCGGTATAGCCTTCAAGACCTTCTTCAATTCGGTTTTTATCTCCTCAATCGTGTCAAAACGGCGTCCCAGCATTGGCCTTTTGAGTTTGCTGAATAGTCAGAAGTCGCACGGAGCCAAATCAGGCGAATACGCTGGTTGCGGAACGATATGAGTCGAGTTTTTGGCAAAAAAAATCGCGAAGAACCAATGCAGTATGACATGGTGCATTATCGTGATGAAGGAACCAAGAGTTGTTCGCCCATAATTCCCGCCGTTTCAGGCGCATAGCTTCACGCAAACGACGCATAACGCTCAAATATTATTCTTTGTTGACAGTTTGGCCCGGCGGAAGGAATTCATAGTGCACCACACCACGATAATCAAAGGAAACTGTCAACATGACCTTGATTTTCGATCGATTTTTCCTTGGTCTTTTCGGTCTTGCTTCAACTTTTGCACGATATTCGCTGGATTGGTCGGTGATTTCAGGGTCGTATGCGTAAATCCAAGTGTAGTCTCCAGTAATGTTTCATTTTAAGTGGTCCTGATAGTCAGACAGCAAAGTTTCACACACATCACCACGACGCTTTTTTTCCAAAAAATTGAGCGATTTTGGCACCAATCGAGACTTGACGCGTTTGAGACACAAAACATTCTTCAAAATGGTTTGGGCTGAGCCAATTGATATTCCAACACTATCAGCGAGATCTCTAATTGTCGATCGACGATTTTCAAACACCAAATCTTTGATCATTTCGACGTGGCCCTCGTCGGTAGACGTTGATGGTCGTCCAGAGCGTGGTTCGTCTTCAACGCGTTCTCGGCTCTCTTTGAACTCGTTGTACCACTTATATACGTTTTTTTGTGCCATAGTTTGATCACCAAAGGCCTTCCGCAACATTTTCAACGCGTCCGTACCAGAATATTCGTTCCGCAAACAAAATTTGATGCAAGTTCTTAGCTCAACAAAATCACCCATTGCAAAAATCGAAAAATTCACTATTGGTTGTTTACAAAAACACGTGTAACTCGGAGATAATTAAACCTTTTAACAAACAGACGCTTGGCTAATATAATAGACAGTCCAACCAACCTAGGGAAAAAAATTTACCTGCCTTCCTAATACCCGGGAGTTTTAAATGACAATTTCACCTTACTTTTTGATGACAGTGGTATATGAATGAAGAACATTTAACGCTATAGTAATTGTAAAATCACTAGGAAATGTAAGAAAATAAAATAAAGTAGAGCTGAATTACTATTTAATTTACAACTTGATTTTTTTTACTTATTACTATCTCCTCATCATAGATTAATCCAAATATGATTTACAGAAATAATACGATCTGCCACACTTTCTTCGTTGAATTTTTCAAAGTTTTACAAAATATAATTGGCCTGTCCATTTTTTAATTCTATTTGATACCTATAATTTTTTTAACGGTTGTGTAAACGAACTGCTGAAACATTCATCCGAAATCAATTTTTGCAAAGTGGGACTTTGATATCATATTCTATACAAAACTAATATTTCCCCCCGTATTCATATCTCAACTAAACGGTAAGCCAGAACTAACATTAGAAAGCGTCATTGATTAGATTCCCAATACGTAATTGTTTTTCTCAAACAAGTATTAGATTTCATCGTCCTTCAATCTGTTGCAACTCTGAGGACATCACCCCAGTTCATTTTCTATGTTAATCCGAGATATTTGAAAAAAACATAGAAGCAATAAGATTAAACAGAATAACTTTTATAAATGGAAAATGTAACAACTAATAAGGGAACAATGGCTTACGCAGAATTACTATGCGCGTGTTCTATATTTCACTAACTCAGCGCCGGATTCTGGGTTCTTTCGGCTAATCACCGAGCGTTGCTTCGTAATAACTGTGGCGACGCGGCCGCGTATGCTAATACGCCCCTGGCTGTTCCCCTGATAATAGCATCAGCAGTTCATTTTGCACGACCACACACCCACGCAACCTGCTGCTGCTGCAGAAAACACGCCTCTGCCAGCCTTCACACTGTGCACCTACGCCCAAATTAAATCATTATCAATTTCGGGCTCATCAAGTGACGACAGGCGTCCTCTTTATTCCGCCGTTTTTGCACAACCGTGTTACGTGTATTCCAGCCTGTTGTCGCGATATTGCGACTGAAGTCTTTCTCATGTCTTCGTCAGCACTGAACTGCACCTTTCGTTTCAACGTCAGCTTATATTTTGACTGAAATTTCAACACTTATCCCAGCTTCTCTGAAGATATAATCATCAAAGAAGTTTCACGGGATGAAATTGCTTCTTGCTGAAAATTTGAATCCCGAGTCAGAAACACCGCCGCTGGTTTGACAGTTATAAGGAGACTGAAGCTTATAAATATCATGTTAAATATATGGGGACAAACTTGGCGCTACGACTAAAATTTCCCAATACAATATTGCGTTTTTTTTAACTAATGCTCAAAATTCAATAACACTGGTATTACACTGTAGTTTATTATAAATGTATTCTAGAAATACAGACCGTAATTAATTTTTTTATAATGAGAATTAATTAACGCTCACCCAATCAGATACACATTCACCCCTCTTCTATTTTTATCAGCGTTGCTGTTTGCTGTACCACCCTCTTCAGGTTATAGTATTTCCTATACCTGACATATTTAATTAATTGACCCATAAATTGCAATCGCTACTTTAAACTGTCATGTCTCGATATGTACACTCCAAACTTGGCTCGTCTTCTTGCTAGCGCGCTCCAAACAATTTTGCCCTCGACCACGTGTTCTAAACCTTCGTCATTTTTGTTTATATCAGTTAATTTTATCTTCAACACACCGCATTTATAAATCTTTAAGTCTGATTCTTACAACTGTTCTTCCTTTATAATATGAGAATATTTTTCCTCAATCCAGTATCAATGTTGGACCCCCAGAAAGCTTCTCTTCTTTAAAATTCTGTTATCCTTATTCATTGCTGCATTTTTTACCAACCCCTGTCCTCAAGTAGCGAAACTCCTTCATTTTTGTTTATATCAGTTAATTTTATCTTCAACACACCGCATTTATAAATCTTAAAGTCTGATTCTTACAACTGTTCTTCCTTCATAATATAAGAATATTTTTCCTCAATCCAGTATCAATGTTGGACCCCCAGCAAGCTTCTCTTCTTTAAAATTCTGTCATCCTTATTCATTTCTGCATTTTTTACCAACCCCTGTCCTCAAGTAGCGAAACTCCTTCACTTCCATTTTCAAAACTATTTTTATACTAAATGGATCTGTATATTTCTGTTCCCTGGTATCAACAACTCTTTCTTCCCTACTTCTCTAAGATTAAGTTGTCCATTTCTTGTCATACATGTTCCTTTTCTTCTGATGGTAGAACTTTTAATTATTAAATCTTAGCATTGGAATTCCTTCTTCTTGTAATTTCATTCCTGGTGCAGGTTTACATTTTAATGCATCATTTTTTTCTTCAACATATACCTTAAGACAGAAGGTTGGATGCAATCTTGCCTTACGCGAGAGAAATATAGAAAATAAATTCATTAGGTATTTTGTTTAAAAAATTGAAATGCAAAATCGAAAATTTATGTTTTATTAAAAAAACTCGGAAGATATAAAAAACTAGTGAGGATATATAATTTAAACGACGATTTTTTTATTCAACGTCCACTTTTACACAATGATACGAATCTTTTTAACTACTTCTACGAATATTTTTTATTGCAAAAATTCGCTATGTCTCGAGAATAGATAAAGTTACCGAATTCAAACAGCGCCATCGTGTTCTGCGCTCCCGTTTCCATATTGATAAATTACCGTTACCCATTTTTACGAATGGTTTTTGCGAAAAATCTTAATATTTAAAAAACCAGTTACAGATAACGAACTGAAACCTTGCCCATCGAGTTCCATGCCGTCGATTCCATACGGATACCACTTATTTCAACAACCATTATATATATAATAGATATTTGTTATTTTATCAAATAATAATTCTGGACACATTTATAATATTTTTCTACATATGACAGTATTAATCTTGCTAGTCTTTGCCGTAATTGTATTAAGAATGGTCGCTTGTAATACTTATAGTATGTTCCACTTTATTAATAATTCTCTTTCTAATTACAACAATGTTTTTCTGCATATAATATTTCCATGTATTCCGCTAAGATGCCCTCGTGTAGCTTGCACTGCCTATATCGTGACAAAAATTTTCGTTTACGATTCATATTTCAATACTGGAAGTACACAAAGAGACCTACATCTGTAATACATTTAGGTTAACAGAATATTTCGAGGGAATGTCGTAGTAATCTCAGTTAACGTAGTTGATATCTACGTGTAACACCAGAAACCGGTTGACAGAAGAATCGTAATATCCCCTGATTGAGAACCTTCGGAAGTTTCCATGACCTTGTAAACATTGCACGTTCCAAAGAGCATGCAATGCCTACTGGAATGGTGATACGCATATTACGCGGACGTTACACGTCTCACCACAGTCCTAAACCGCTGTTGTTATTGTCAGTCAGCTACACAAAGGGATTCTTATGTGGTGATAATCTTATTCTTACTCTCAACTCTGCTACATACACACGTTTTATTTTTTTTAGGGAACAGGCTACATGAGGGTAATCTACATGGTGGAAACTTCCCTTTAATAGCATAGGAAGGGATTTGAAAGAGGGGATGCGGAAGGGTGGAGGAAGGTAGCCAAGGGTTAACTACGGTCCCGGGCTATAGTTTAAATATCCTACCCGGCATTCGCCAAAAAGAAATGCAGGACAAACCCTATGTAGGTCGGGCATTGGGTACTTGTCCCACGCCCTTCCGAATAGCGGGAGAGCAGTTTGCTGTGGGGACGCAGCATTCCATTCTCCGTGCCTCGACCAGTTTAGGAGGCAGCTGGCCGACTATTCCAATGGGAATAGAGGACAACTCTTACCGTATGCCCAAGGTCTGTGACCCCGGAACATACACCTCTCAGAACAGACCGAGGTGCCTGGGCTTGTGGGAACCTTAGTTCAAAAACGGAGAGGAAAAGGCATCCCCAAAGGTAGCCCCTTCGTATCTCTCCTAAAAGGTTCTGCTCCTTATTCGCAGGCTAGGTTTTTTGTTTTTTTTAGGGCAACAGGCTACATGAGGGTGATCCACATTGGGCAAAATACGAAGTGGAAGCATGACGTAGGATTTCAAGGCATTTTGATAGAGACACTATACCAAGCGTCAGCAGCGAAGGCGGGTGGCTCCATCTTCAGGGTGGGGAGGGGAGGGGGGACAGTGCGTAATAAACACAAACAGGACAGGACAACAATCTAACAATGTCCTACTGAGACTGTTCGGTAGCGCACGGGGAGGTTGTAGCACCTGCGAGTAAGGACACTGAACTGGACCGCCAACAAATGTGTCGCGCACTATAGACAAGACAAAAGTTAGTTGCGATTTGTTGTAAGGAATATCAGAACAGGAGAACTCAAATAGCAAATATTGATATATAAGTATCAGTATGACAAAAAGTAACATCATGGGTGCCTCAAGGACCAGTAATTGAGCTTTGACCGTTTCTCACATATGTTCTACCACGTGGCATCAGTTGTACAATTAGATTTGTTTTATTATTGTATCGTCTGTAGAAAAAATAAAAGGGGAAAATAGAAAACCAACTTAATTACTCTAATATTATGGCTGAAGGGAATAATATGAAGATAAACAGCTAATATAGGAATTCTGTAACGTTAAATAAATTTCGTGCAAATATTCTATTGGGTTATGACATAAACGAGGAGAAATTCTGTCAAATAAAGAATTGGTTATATCTAGGACTCATTTTAGCTCAATTTATGGTACGAATAACAAGAAATTTTGTTTCCGAGAAGATTACTTATATTTTGTAAGATGAAAAGAACTTGCTTATAAATCTCTGGTTCATCTCATAGTCGAGTACGGTGCACGTCGTTATTATAATAGAAATAACCACATATGGCTACCTTCCTCTACCCTTCCGCATCCCCCCTTTCAAATCCCTTCCTATGCTATTAAAGGGGAGTTGCCCAATGTGGATCACCCTCATGTAGCCTGTTGCCCTAAAAAATAAAAATAAAAATAAAAATAAAAATAAAGGGCCTACAAAATCTACACACTACAGCAGTTAATTTGTAATACGAGAACCTTAAAAAGTGCGAGATAAAAAAGAGGCAACCAGGAGGAAAGATAGGATTTGCGTTCTACTTAAATATTACACGGGAAACAAGGCGTGTAAAGGCTCAGAGGATAAGCTTCAAAAACAAACTTATAATGGGAAAGGTGTTCACAAATTTTAAATAATAAAACACATTAAACGCAAGTAGGTAAATTTTAATCCCTAAACAGATCTATAAGCAATTGAAACAATTCGCCTCCAGCATTGTTTGTGGAGTATATTCCAGCAACATGAAGGTTTTTAAAACTAACCTAAATAGATTTGTGAAGTGCAGTGAATAAATTCTTTCCCTTCCAAATTAAATATTACCCATAACAGAACGTAGTATGTTTTTGTATCATTTCTTGTGACGAATTTCAGTACATTTTATGAAACCTGTCAGACATTTTCTTATTTCATAATTGTATTATTTATTTTCTTATACAATTGTTTTTATATTTGTTTTTCAAACTAAGTCCAGGATCAATCTCATTCGCAGCAAATTATATGCAAGCATGTAAGGATGAATGGCGTGTTGAATGCTGGAACACTACCTTTTTTACGTAATTGAAGACTCAAAACCGAAGCGCAATTTCGTTGATCGACGCAGGTTCTGAAGCGTAGTGTTTATTGACCTCCGACAACTTTGTTTCTACGCATTGGCAAACCATTCCATGTTTACGTTGTCTTTTCTTCATTGCAACGCAATATTGTCAGACTTGTTATTTTCCGCTGGAACCGTGATACGCAGTAATTGGTCTTTTATTAAACTTGTCGGCCTGAATTGTTTCCAGACTTTTCATCAAGCCAGTATACAACTTCTAAATTATTTTCCCTTTTTCTATATACATTTCCATTTGCTTAGTGTATCATATAGCAGTTTCAACTTCAGTGGTTTTCGATCTACCTCATACCTTCCTCAATATTACCGAAGCAAGACATGTGTCTTAAAATTCAAATGAAAGCTTAGTTGTACATGCGATATACAATATGGCGTAGTCAATATTTTATATTATCCAATGTACTGAACAGGAGCCTACTTAATCAAATTATTTTAATTTACAATTCAATTATAGGTTTATAAATACGAGTGGGTGTACAGAATACCAGGAATTATTTATTTTAATTTTTTACGTTAAAAGTTTCTCTTCAAAATAATTTGTAACGATATCTCTATTGCAGACAAGATTAGTTTCTTCAACAGAGCCTACAACCTATATTTAGTCCGTTTCGCGTAATATTCCATTTTTTTGGGGGTGTAGACAGGCTATGTATAGGGAAATCCACATAGTGGCAACTCCACACTTATAGCATAGGAAAGGGATTTGAAAGGGGGGATGCGGAAGGGTGGAGGAAGGTAGCCAAGGATAACTAGGGCCCCCGGGCTATGGTTTAAGGATTATACCCGGCATTCGCCTAAAAGAAATGCAGGACAAACCCTAGAAAAACCTGCATCAGGTAGGTCGGGCATTGGGTACTTGTCCCAAGCCCTTCCAATAGCGGGAGAGGAGTTTGCTGTGGGGACGCAGCATTCCCTTCTCCGAGCCTCGACCAGTTTAGTAGGCAGCTGGCCGACTTTTCCAATGGGAATAGCGGACAACTCTTACCGTATGCCAAAGGTCTGAGACCCCGGAATATACACCTCTCAAAACATGCCGAGTTATAACCTTTTAATTTGACATATTTTTGGTAAAATATCGTCATGGAGAAAATATTGAATACGCCCAAGGTAAGGAAAAATTATATTCCAGATTCATATTTGACATATTCTTGAATAAATTTTTTTGTAGCGAAATAACAATTATAAAGCTAATTGTCGATAATAATATTCAACCACTTCTCAGTTTTATGAACACAAAGGAAACGAGATATATGATGGGTATACTATTCGCAGGCGTAAAAATCGAAAGATACCTAATTGTCCACAATTATCTTCAAGTATTTTAGATACTTGGAAACACCCATATCAATTTCTTCAGGCGCATCCAGAGGTAGAAGACTCCAATAAAAATGTCTGTCGTTCTGAGCGGTAAATATACACTCTAATGATTGGACCACAAGGCTGACGGGCTGTGAAACCAAATAAGGAGATAAGAAAGTTATTATTTGTATGGCGGCCGTGATGCTACAAAAGGATATGCAGAGAGAATATGAAGAACAATTAACATATTCTAATAAATAAAATAGGTTGTTTGTGTGCGTGTTTAAATATATGTGTGTGTATGTTCCACATACAGATCTGCACACGTGGAGCAAATTAAACTGAATTTTGTACACATGTTCCTTTAGAACCAGAAACAAACACTGTGGGGGTTAGACACGACTACAACCGGCGGTATTTGCGTCGAATAAATATTTTTCGGGGTCAAAAAGATGTATTGCGTTTCTCCAGATATTGTTGTGTATAATTTCAACCCCTTTCAACATGTAAGGGGAGGACTTTTACGGATGGGGGTGGGGGGACGTTACATAAAATAATGGAAAATTAACCGAGATTGGAGTCAAATCTTAGGTTAAGGATGTCGCTGAGATTAATTATGAGAACCCGACCTATTCAAGGCACCCAGCTAGTAATGTTATAAAAGGAGGAAGAGGACATAAAGCATTTATAATATAAAAACCAGTTAAACGGAGAAGGCGAGAAGCAGTCCATAATGCTAATAATAATTAACGGGCATCAAATCAATTTCAGAGCAACATCTGGATAAGCTATACACGATAGCATAACCATGGTGAATAATTTTTGCATTTAATTACATATTAATTAATCTATTTATCGTGTCACCTAAATATTTTGTTTGAAATAAATTTATTCCCCTAAAGAAATTTAATTAAATTTATTTATATCTTACCAAATTTAATTTTGAAAATTAGTATAAATATTTTACAATTGTGAATAAATGTTTGAGTTTATAATAATTATTTAATGATCTGTATTTCTTCAGTAAGTCGGTATTCCGTATTTTGAAATATGCCATTTAATGTTTCATAAACTCAATTATAATATTAGTCTTGAATAAAAGGTACATCAAAGAAAAATCCAGAATTTGAAGAATATACATTCCTCAGTATTTGAATTTTGTAATTGAAAAATGTATATCTTTTGGTGCTCTTAATTAACTCGTTAGAAGACTGTCATTACCTTCTTCTTCGCCACTAAGATAACACGCTTTGTCGATCTATTAAAACAAGTGACAGCTCACTCAATATTCTCTGTGAAGCCAACTTCTCCGAGATGTTTTATCCGATAATTTGCTAACTTTAACCTCACAACAAAAAGGAAAAGTGCTGGCAGGTTTCCTGTCCCTTACACTACGTAACGATCATCTGTCCTGAATGTCTCTAACCAAGACCATCAATTAAAAAATATGACGTAATGACCTAAAATGTATTCCTGTGGTGACTGTAACATCAGAATATTTCATCTGCATATATCAACTCGTTTTCTTAGAAATACATCCAAAATTATCAATGTATTAATAAATGATAATCACAGCAAAAATTCATCAGGATATTTTTCAATTATAATTGGATAAATTACCAAAATGACACACAATGAAAATATGATATGAATAGCACACAACGATTCTGTAAAGTTTGTTCTTTTCGTCAAGTGATATTCTTCAATCACTTGCCGAAAGAAACAAAGTTTCCAGAATCTTTGTGTGGTATTTATATCGTTATTTCATTTTATCTGTCATTTGACTATTTTATCGAATCATTATATTTTAAAACATACGTATTATATATATATTTGTTTCTTAATTATGATTGTAGTTACTGAAGATTATCTCTTACTTGTCAATGTAAATCAGAACATTTAACATAATTAGTGGAAATTGGCCAACAGCCGCAACATTTATATATGAAAACTAAAGTTACATATATTAAATAAAATATATCGAAACGTTTCTTATCTTTAATTAGAGAACACTTCAGACGTATATTATTGAAGAAACAATAAAATATGTTGTAAATGTTTAAATTTGAATAATATCTCCTCCATAAACTTTCATGGCTGATATTATTTCACATTTAACATTCGACCAATTCCTTAGATACTGACATTCTGGAGGAAGACCTTTATACTATTTTTAACGGAGTAATAAGACGGTACATAAAATACATAGATATAGCTAAAATAACTATTAATGGGAAACCCTCAAAAAGTATGTGGAAAACGGTTTGCATAAATATCTTTTCATTTATACCCAAGCAGTATTCTTTTGTCTTTATTATTCAAATATTACTCACGTTCCAGTAATTTTTAGTACCAATACGTCGGAGAACTGGCTACATTAGCTATTAAGTGACGTTCGTATGAGTTTTACAATTTTAAGTTTAAGAAATGAGTAACCCTGGGATCAATTGTCCCTTCTAGTTTTGTAAAAATATTAGTATTTAATAATTTTCCGAAGGAAGCTGCTTAAGGGTTTGGAAAAAAGGCAGTAATTTTGCACCAATCCATATACTTTGATTAAATCTGAACCATGCAGCAATAATGTTTAATTTAAGTGTTCTACACACAGAAAGATTTAAAATAGAAGATATGGAATCTTAATTAATGCAAATTGCGTAAATATATATAGTAGCAATTACCCTGTATTTATTTAATATTCAGAAGCCTACATAAAGTTATCTTTAGATGTATTTATCTAATAGTCGTTATTTAAAATTGAAATATTGTTAAAGTCAAATGAAATTAATTCATTTTTAATGTTATTTTGAAATATTTCTTAATTATGTAATGAAGTGCAGATACATATTAATATTGATATACTCATTCTCGTACAAATGTTTTATAAAGTAACAGGCTACACGAGGGTAGTCCACATGGAAGGGTAGAGGAAGGTAGCCTAGGGTTAACTAGGGTCTCCGGGCATTCGCCTAAAAGTGATACAGGACAAACCCTAGGAAACCTGCACCAGGTAATTCGGGTATTGGGTACTTGTCCCACGCCCTTCCGATAGCGGGAGAAGAGTTTTCTGTGGGGACGCAGCATTCCCTTCTCCGTATCTCGACCATTTTTGGAGGCAGCTGTCCGACTGTTCCAATGGGAATAGCGGACAACTGTTACCGTTTGTCCAAGGCCTGCGACCTCGGAACATACACCTCTCAAAACAGGCCGAGGTACTTCGGGTTGTGGGAACATTATTTCAAAAACAGAGAGAGGCATCCCTGAAGGTAGCAGTCTCCGTCTCTGCAGAAAGGTTCAGCCTTCGACAGCTCTCACAGGCTTAGTCTAATATACTAAATGTGGTTTCGTTTCTTAATGAGTATCATATTTTAGCTGTTAGCGTACAATTAATTGTTATATAATCAACAGCGTTAGTTATTAAATACACTATTATTCCCTATTTTTAACAAAAATCAAGAGAAAAACAAACCTCTCATCAGAAAGAAACTCTTGACGTTGATCTTCAATATTCTTCAAGTTATGTCTATTCAACAATTATTTACTCACACAAAAAAAAATAGTCGACATATTTCAGTATAATGTTAGATAGTAAAGAAAGTTTTTAATACTAGTAAATTAATGTTTATTTTAGTTAATAGCATGCTTCTTCATTGTTCTGCGCAACTAACAATAGTGTTATTACGATACCCTCCCTAACAATATATTCTGCTTGTTATTGGTAGTACTGCATTTATCCTTGAAATAAAAAATAACCTTGCAGAAGTTGTTCCGTAACTTTACGGATCACGCAATGCGGTATTAGCCGCAATCGGTAAGTGTGATCGTGTATCATCAGGAAGGTAATCCTCCTACGAGAATAAATCATAATATTGGGATAGACTGCGTTTAAGAAAGTAAAACGCCCCTGTTTCTAAATATTTATGTAGCTCACACTGTATGTCGAAGACTAGAAACTTCGTGGATACAGACCCATGGAAAAATATATAGCAAACGAAAGCGAATCTCCTTGGATTCCATTGATTGTCTTGATGGGTCCTCTTTCCTTTCTTACCTCATATAGGAAAGTATCCCTTCCATTTGATACGTCCCCTGCTGGAAACTCTACTTTGTTCTAGAGTAATATACACGAAGCTCAGAAGAAGACGTACTGTTGTTGTAAAGCAAAATCTTCCTGTAATTACCTTTTTGGGGATGTTTGATCACCAGTCGAAAATGTCACATTATTATGCCTTTTACTGACCTTTTACACTTCTATTCCACTATAATAAAACATTCGATTAAATTTTGACCATAATTGCACAGTTCCAGTTTGTAATCACTGCGATGTGAAACATGTTATTGAAAACCACTATTCCGATAATTGTTACTATGATGACTGGAAATGACCTTTTCATACTAAAAACGTTCATATACGAACAAAAATGTAATTATCTATCAATAACCACTGCTACATAACATTTTCAATTCAAAGTCATGGCTGTAGGAATACTCATGGACCTTATTTTAATAACGTATTTTAAACAAATTAAAAAAATTAAGGTACGTTATATCGGTGACGCATTCGCAATGGAGTACAATACTCATCTTGCATTTATTCACTAATTGGAAAGATCAAATGCTTCACTCATGTTAATACTGGTGCGTGTAAGACTTATAACTCATTGAGTTTGATGGATTATAACTAATATTGAATAGAAGTAAGCTCTCTCAAATACGCCCATTCTGCTCGGCACGACGTACGTACAGCCGACCTACATCTCTGTGAATCCCGCCCGTGAAACTACAAGATTTCTATATCCTCAAGCGTGACGCGACATTGACGCCATCTGCACGTCAGCAGGCGTCATATTATGAGTGACCGTGCCCTGAGCGGACAACAGTCCCTTCCTCAATCCTGACCGCTGAGCGAGCAGATATAAAGTTTTACGAAGAGCAACTTTATCAGTCTTGGTTTTAACATTAAGTGAATGTTATACAGTTTAATGTATGATATTTCTGAAACTAATCTGAATTTATAATTTCTATCTCTACCTATAATAATATGGAAACTTTTTCAATTGGTAGTGAATCGTTTAATAAATATTCTTAGAAATGATCAATTTAAGATACAAATCTTTTAACAGTTGTATTTATCTGGCGTCCTTAAATAAATGAAAACATCCACCTGTTTAGTTATAAATTTATTATTAATTTAAATTTTTAAACATTATAATAGAAAAAACATCCTCAAAGTTTCATCCGTAATTTATTAGGACCTTTTCAGGTGTTGAAATGTCAATTAAATTATATAATTTCAAAATCCGTGTTTCTAAAAAATTCCAACAAACAAGATTTTACAAAAACGATAGTTTAAATTCAATTAATTATAAATTTATTGAACATTACTTAAATTAATTACGTGAAATGTAGTGGACATAAATTTCTTAGATGCGATTTACCCACACTACATATCATTAAATTAATTATTTCTATTAAGTTATTTCTCCACGCCGTATATGCTTTTATAGAGTGCGACTTAGCTCGTACTCTGGACCCAAGTTCAATTTATTTATTAGATACTTATTACTTAGTGGCAGCGGTGGGATATTAACCACCGAGGTCAGGAAAGTTCTAATATCACAAAAAAATTATAACTAAACAGGTTGATGTTTTCATTTATTTAAGGACGCCAGATAAATACAACCGTTGAAATATTTGTATCTTAATTGACCATTTCTAAGAATATTTATTAAACTAATCACTACCAATTGGAACAGTTTCCATATTATAGATAGGGATAGAAATTATAAATCCAGATAAGTTTCAAAAATGTTACACATTAATCTTGTATTATATTCACTTAATGTTAAAAACAAGACTGATAAAGTTGCTCTTCGTAAAACTTTATAACTGCTCGCTCAGCGGTCAGGATTGAGGAAGGGACTGTTGTCCGCACAGGGCACGGCCGCTCATAATACGACACCCGCCAGTAGCACTGTCACAAATATACTAGCATTCGTTATTTATTTTCGTAACAAATTGTTTCGTCTAGAGACCGGATCCATTGCTGACGTATTTATTCTAAAGACGCTTCACGGCGGAAAATAGTAGTACTTGGTACAGAAAATAATGTTCTACAAAAATTACCAATCAAAATTAATTGTAGAATTCCAGTTAAGTTTATATAGGAAAAAGGTTTTACTTTAGCGTCTGATTCTAAATTAATAAAAAAATTATAACCATATACAGACATTTTTTATTTATATTGTAAACACGTTTCGATGCATATTTGTATCTTGTTCAGGTATTTTACTGTCGGGCCCTCGTTCAAAATTGTGTCATTTTAATAAATTGTTGATAGTTTTGTTGTGTTAGTTTATTATATTAATTTGTTATTTTTTGTTTACTTTATTTTGCCTTTGTTTACTATAAATCATTTGTAATTACCTCCTCATTACGAAAATACTGGACGAAGATACAAACAGGTAATGAAACGTCGTTACAATATAAATAAAAAGTGTCTGTATAAGGTCAACCATTTTTATGAAGTTTATATAATAGTATTCGCAATCATGAAGGAAATGAGAAAATGTGAACCCCATATTTTCAGGGTAGCACTTTCAATGATCCTTATTTTTAATAATATCAGAAATACCTGCAATCCCGCTTTGTTCTTTTTTCCCCCATCAATGCCTCCATTGATGAATAACGCATTGTAGCGCTATTATGGAATGAATGCTTTTGAGCCGCTGTTTTTGAAAAGCCGATTGCGTATTAAGTGTGATTTATTCACGTAACTGTAAAGCGAAGTAAGTACACAGGCATGCGTACTTTCAAAATAATAATAAAAAAGGATATATGCACAAAGGGAATCGCTGCTAACTTGTGTCTTTCATTTAACGGAAGTGCTATCATAAATAACAATAATCTGGCTTAGCGCTGAAATCTTTCCCATTATAAATGGCTTCGGATCAGAGTTTCGGAACGAGTTTTTAATTAATTCCAGCGTTTCACTTTATTATCTATCATGCTTGGTTGTGTCACTATTTTTAGGTGTTTGTTTCGCCTACATAGGACGGATTTAAATTATCCTGGCAATTTATCACTTAATCTCTCTTTGTCTATAGATATTTTTCAGTTCGAATGTCTAAATACTAACAAATTGATTAGACTTTCCATGCATATTTTGTATACGAGTGTATATTAATGATCAAAAAAATTCTAATTAAAATAGTAAAATTTTAATTTACTTTATATTGCAATAAAAGCAAAACCATCTAGCAATTATTACTAAAATACTCCTATCAATTTAATACCAGTTTACTCAGTAAGGGTTCAAGAATATTCGAATGTTAAATTAATGACTCGGTTATGATAATTCATAACGCGATTTGGGCTTCATTACTATGCTATCCATATAGAATTTGGCAGTTTTATGTTTGTCCAAACGACATGAAATCTGCAGAACGTAAAACCCGATTCTTAGCTGCAGCCTGTTAATTCCTCGTCCCTGTGTAATTATTGGGCTAGTTTACCTCAAGATCAATAGAGTCAAAGTAATAAATTCAATACCAGGACACAACGAGGTCAAACTCGTTGAACGTAACTAAATATTCGTCTTTCGAAACTACTTCTATTAATAACCCTGCCACAGTTCACTGACAAGTTCTGGATCCGCGCCAGCCATCGCGGAATAAGGGAAATTCCCAGTGCGTTTGTGGCGAAGTTCTACAGCACAACCCATCATTTACTTTCTTCTTTTTCCCCTCAGAACCTTGTACATCACTGGAGCCCAGCTGTTGCGCTGTTGTCTCTTCTATGTTGATTAATCGTTTAGAAGGAACGTTTAAGATCCTGTTTTATTGTAAAAAAGAAGACTGCGAGATCAAGTGAATAATATACAGTTTTGGCACAGATCGGATTTAAATAATTTCCGTATTGACATGGAAAGGAGATGGTAAATTTATTGTAACATCCCAAGTTTATGCAGACATAACATAATTTTATTTTATAACTAGCTGGGTGTTAGCTAGATTCACAATGTAAACAAATGGTCGCCATATTGGAGTCACTAATATGACGCGAAAATTAACTTACATTTTCCGCAAGGATCGTAAAGTAATTGCTATTGTTTTTATTATCTATCGATGGAGTATTCCTGGATAAAATTATACTTTCAATCAAAAAATTTGATCTTTATTTCTTTACAGAAAAAGTAACTATTTCTTTGTTTGTCGCGTAGTAACGTCTCTCTCTCGTGCACGCGCGTGTGCGTGACGTCATGGTCTCTTGGCGCGCAGTAATTTAACACAAAAATTAACACGTTTTTAATTATATTTCTTTCCACATTTATGCTAGAGGTATATAATCCCCGCAGTACCGTTTCTCGAGTTTTGAAGAACATGTGTACCAATTTTTGTTGCAATCTGTCCACGCGTTTAAATATGTATAGAGATTAACGTAAATACATACATACATACTTTTTTATTATATATATTAATCTTATCCCTTTTCACAGTTACATCGATAGGTTTTGTTTTTCATTACGTCGACTGTACTTGCAGACCATCTTATTAATCAACAATCGCAACGATTTACAATTCGAAATTTTTATTATTTAAAAATGCTTGTTTGAATAACTGATAAATTCTATTACTTCTTTTTAATCTTTCATTTGACTTAATTTATTTATATTTTCAAAATTGATTAATAAATTTTTATTAATTAATTTATCCAGATAAAAATGTCTGATTTAACTCGAAACAATCTTTTTATTCAGTTATTGGATTCCATAGGCGACAGTTCCATAATCTCGAGCGGACATTTTCACTAATAAGCCAGAATCAGATTCAATTATATTCAGCCTGGACATTAATTTTTTCTAAATATTTTCGGAACGTTTTTTTCGAGAGTGTGACGCCGCCGGCTTCTTCCTGAAGGACGTTTTTTTTTATTGCCAATCATCTACGCGAAGTGCGATCCCGGACTTGGCTTGTCCATCGTGGGAGAAAACTCGCTCCCGAACTTTAGAAGGTATTGTGGAACTTCCAAAATTCTAGCCCTACGCGGCATTTTGAGCTCTGAAATTTTCATTGTTTCGGTTCACGATCGATTGTACACAGCAGGTCGACAAGGGTCGAATAACTTTATTTGCCTGTGGATGAAAATTTTTTCTCTGAAGTTGAAAATGAATTAGTTAAGCAAGAGAAATTAATAAAACTTAAAGAGACAGAATCCTTATTGTTTTAACTCAATTCATTGTGTCTTTTTATTGTTATCATCAAGGTGTATTTAGAGAAATTAGTTTTTTCGAGTTTTTTTTAAAACATTCAGAGGTATAATGAATTTTTTTTGTATTTTTTTTTCCTATTTTTAACATCAGAGACAGTAATCATTTGATTATTTTGAGCTTAAAACATCAATTTCTTTACTTATTTATATTTTTCATATATAATGAATTTGGGTAATTATAGTTGTGTTTTGTGCGAATCTTTTGCCCTTAATGGCTTTTTATAAAAACAATCCTTTTCCCAGTATTCTCCACTGTAAATATAACTTTGTACGAGTTCAATTGCAAAATTCGAATTTCCGATCCCAAGGTAAGTTTCTTTTAGCATGATTTTTTTAGGGCAACAGGCTACATGGGGGTAATTCACTTTGGGCAACTCCCCTTTAATAGCATAGGAAGGTATTTGAAAGGGGGGATGCGGAAGGGTAGAGGAAGGTAGCCAAGGGTTAACTAGGGACCCCGGGCTATATTTTAAGGATCCTACCCTTGAGAAACTTTAACCCACTTGAGACAGGTCTGCGAGAGTTATTCTCTCGCAGGCAATACCTGCGAGGGATTTTTTCTCGCAGGAAGAACCTTGTGGAAGAGATACGAAGGGGCTACTTTGGGGGATGCCTTTTCCTCTCCGTTTTTCAACTTAGGTTCCCACAAGCCGAGGCACCTCGGCCTGTTCTGGGGTCACAGACCTTTGGCATACGGTAAGAGTTGTCTGCTAGTACCATTGGAATAGTCGGCCAGCTGCCTCCTAAACTGTTCGAGGCACGGAGAAGGGCATGCTGCTTCCCCACAGAAAACTCCTCTCCCGCTATCGGAAGGGCGTGGGACAAGTACCCAATGCCCGACCTACCTGACGCAGGTTTTTCTAGGGTTTTTTAGGCGAATGACGGGTAGGATCCTTAGCATATAGCCCGGGGGCGCTAGTTAACCCTTTTCTACCTTCCTCTATCCTTCCGCATCCCCCCTTTCAAATCCGTTCCTATGCTATTAAAGGGGAGTTGCCCGACGTGGATTACAATCATGTAGCCTGTTGCCCTAAAAAAAAACTTGAGGGGGATGCCTTTTTCTCTCTCCGTTTTAGGACTAAGGGTCCTGCCTATTTGAGAGGTGTGTGTTCCGAGATCATAGTCCTTTGGCATACGGTAAGAGTTGTTCTTTGTTCCCTTGGAACAGCCGGCCAGCTGCCAACTAAACGGGTCGATGCATGGAGAAGGGAATGCTGCGTCCTCACAGAAAACTCCTCTCCAGCCCTCGGAAGGGCGTGGAACAAGTACCCAATGCCCGACGTACCTGATGCAGGTTTTCTACGGTATGTCCTGCATTACTTTTAGGTGAATGCCAGGTAGGATACTTAAACTATAGCCCGGGGGCCCTAGTTAAACCTTGATTACCTTTCTCTACCCTTCCGCATCCCCCCTTTCAAAACCCTTCCTATGCTATGAAAGGGGAGTTGCCACCATGTGGATTACCCTCATGTAGCCTGTTACCCTAAAAGAAGACCACCTGAGAAATTAACCGAAAGGGGATGCTATATAAACTAATCGATCATCCTTTGGGGAAACCACAGGAAACTCAAAGACATATGAACTTGCTATCAAATGTTTCGGTGTTTAACTCCTAACTCGGAAAACATTTTGGAGCATGCACCTTTTCTTGGTCTGTTGATTGACAATAAATTGAAATGGAATTACCACATAAATAATCTCTCGGGCAAACTTAGAAAAATTTGCTTCACATTAAGAGTGTTACCTGGAGGAAAGCGATATATCTACATCTAAAATGGTATAACATTTATATTTTCATTCTGTCATGTCTTTACGGCGTAGAAAACTGGGGTCGTTCACATCACGCGTTTAAAATCTATAATGTACAAAAGCGGGCCGTACGAATCATGTCTGGTGTGGATTTGAATGCCAGTTGCAAGCCTTTGTTTAGTAAACTTGAGATTTTATCTTTGCCTTGTTCTAGAAATTTTAAAGTTTTTCTAGGGAAACATCAATTGATATTCCCTAAACGGAGCTAATCATACAACACCGGAAATCGCTCTCATCTACACATTGAAAAACATCGCCAAGGCCTTTTTGAATCAAGCATTCGTTATTCCGGGATAATTCTATACCATAGTCTTCCGTTCGAAATAAAAACTTTAAATATACAAAATTTATTTATAAGGAGTTGTAAATGTTTGTTAAGTAATGGAGCATATTACTCGCTGAAAGAGTTCGTAGATGGAAAGGACAGATTAGATCCTCTTTAATAAAACAGTTTGCTCGTATCCGATCAAGATATACTTGTATTTTGAAATTATAATCTTGTAAAATTTAACTGCCGAATTATTTTCTTTTTCATGTTCGACGGGAATCGAAGTAAGATTCGCGGATGGAAAATCCGTCGAATGAAAATGGAAGAAAATGATCATTTCTTTAATCACTGTTATATTAGTATATTTAACGTTCCTTTATATTATATATTTTTTGTAACGCACAATTTTTTTTTTAAGTTTGTCATTTTAATTTTTTTTCTTGTAATCTTATATATATATGACGTATCCTATTTCCTCGACCGGGGAGGACGGAATAATATATCTAAATCGGTGTCGAAAACCGCTCACGTGTAATTATTTCCAACATTTAAACTTCTGATCGAACAGTATAGAAAAGTGCAATCATAAGCAAAAAGAAAATGGCCAAGGATCTCAAGAATGTTTTGATTAAATATATTAAGTTGCAATGCAACAGGTAAATATATTCAACACGACTCGATGTTCAGCATTAATATTTAATTTGAAAACTATTCCTCAAAGGGAAAATATTCGGATCAACTATCTGTGGTCGGAATTAAGTACAAAGTTATCGTTGTCGGAAGTCGGTCAGCAGGCAGTTTCCTAGAATTTCGTGAATGGCGGTGACAGATTGCCTATGAAACTCGGACGGTACTGGCTAAAATACTCGTCAGGAACATATTAGCGTTGTTAACGACGTACAAATTTCCGTCCTTCCTCTAGAGTCAATTCTCTAGACCAATAAACATATATCTGCTAAATAATTTTCGTATATCGAATAATCTGTACGTGTCATCGGCTTGAAACAATGGATGTCAAAAATGACAACAATAGAGCCAATTAAATTCTATGCCTGAAATTTTTATTGTCATATATATATACCGTAGCTTCGGCAAAATGGCGAATTGACCTCCACGTCTCATCAATTATATTTAATAATTTGGAAAAATAAGTATGTGATAATATAATTACAAGGCGTGGAATTGGAATTAAATTTATTAAACGCAGCTTGTAATTTGATTCAGAGTTTAAATTCTAAATGTATTGCAGAAATATATATGTGATAATACTTTCTCTTAGTAAATTATTAGAAGACTAATGGATCCACTAAATCAAAATTTATATCTCCAGACCGTTAGTATTTTTGAGGAGTATGTTTAAACTACTATTCAATTCTTCTTCTCTGTATTGCTCTACTATCCAGCGACTTTCAAGGAATTCATTTCATGTTGGAATTCAACCCTGTTTTCTTTGTTAATTGATCCGAGAACGACTCATTCTCGCCATTCAAGTTTCTATTGACCAGTTTTATACTCATTGGAGTACTACTTACGCTTGCCATTCGCTCCATTCCTTTGTCTTCGGTTTTATTGTTCTCTTGTAAGAACTCCGAGCGAAATAATTTATCGATTCCTTTTATTACGCCTTGGAACTTGTCTTCATCGTCCAAAACCTTGGCTTCATAAAACATTAATATATTTTTTCTCTTTTGTTACACTACTTTTATTCCGGATAATACAAAGGGCCCTATCAATTTGTTCGCATTCCTCGTTTTATGAACTAAAAACCAAGAAAGAAAGAAAATCTTTCAAAGTTTGTAGATTACGTTAAATTGTCCATTGATTTATTTAATTGAAAATAATTTAATATAACGATTATGCTTCATTTTTATTATAGTCGTTCATTTATTTTTCAAATACTTTTCAGTAATTTAGACGCATTTACAGAATTTAGTACTATATATATATATATATATATATATATATATATATATATATATATATATATATAGTAAAGTTCAAAATGTACACATCAATTATAAGGCTTTATTAAATGAAAGCATTAATTATTCACAAACAAAATATTTATTGTGTGGCAATCATTTAAAAATTACAAAGTTAACATATACAATTTCTCAGGGTCCTCACTGGGTTTGATAATGGACACATCAATTATATTTATTATCTTATTAACCAACAAATCACAATTAAAAGAAAAGAAATTTACTCGACAATTAACTAGAACGAAATTTAAAATGAGAACGAAATTAAGAAGTAAAAAGATTGACTCTGATTAACAATTTTAAAAAAAAGAAGAACGAAATCTGACGGCTATCTTTCAATTACGTTTACATAACTAATTGTTTTGTAAATTGTTACTCACGTCTGCCCAGCATTCCAGCATACCTTTCATTTTCGAAAACACTATTGCGGGGTTTTACACTGCTTTTTAAACTCACAGATTTTACGCCAAAATTTTAAGCCAAAATTTTATATGATGTCAGGAACTCTGATGAACCTCCTTTCGTCATCTATCGGTTGACCGCTCGCCCTAGGTGACTTCTGCTTTCCTTAGTTGAACTCCGTGGCTTGCAGATATACCAGTCTTTACTGCATTGACCTCAAACTGAGATTTTACTGTTCTGACTACTTTTACTTAGCTGGTTTTGACGTTATGCTTTTGTGAATGTTTTACTTTGTTCTGCTAATTGCCAACCCTGTTGAATTCTCCTTCCATAAACTGTTATACCTCGACGAAGTCTTTCCGTGAAATCTACTCTTCAATGTTTTTCCGCGGACTCACTCTCTCAATATCTTAATGCGAACTGTATCTCACCATATCTTCCTGCGAACTGAACTCTCGTCTGGCAATTTAGCGCGGAATAAGCCTTTTTTCAGACCTTCCGACAAAGGAACAGTGCCGGGTTTTCTATTGTTGATCCAAAAGTTATAATGGGTTTCTCAAACAATTTAGATTTTTATGTTGAAACAATTAATGTCCTAATTAATTGGCATTACAATATATATATATATATATATATATATATATATGTAGAGCATACAATTTAATTCCTCAAACAAATATTAGATTAATGACAAATAATTTTACATAAATTTCAAAATTATCTTGATTTTTCCAAATTATGCATACAATTAGTCATTTTATTTTTTCTCTAATCGTCTTCATAGTACTATTCTACGTTAAAATATTATCCCGTCCATCGGTTAGTCGTTGCTTAACTTTCCTTAAAAACATCGTTGGATGAATTTATTTAAAAAGGACGCATGCAGTGAAAATCTCATTAAGGTCAACTTTGTAAAATGTTTTTTCATAAATACTTAATATATAAGTGCTTTTTCAATGCATTTAAGTAACACGAGATGTGTCTCTGGAAGTATCATAAATAATAAACATATTGAGGATTTAAAGTGTACCGATTTTCTCAAAACATAAAGTCTCCGTTATGGAATAGAAAATAGCAGAAGTCAATTCAATCCTGTCTGCTGCAGCAGTATTCGTGTTTGTCGTAATGCCGGAGGCAGATAGAGATAAAATTTATAAACGACTATTGAAAGTAAATTAAAATTCGTTCGGTTATCTAGATAGCATCCATATTCCCATTTTAGCGAAATCACTATTTCGTAAATATAAAAGGTAGAAAACGAACTGTAACAACCTTCATACAAGTACCAGAAGAATATGCATTTGTTAAATACTAAAACAGGAAAAAACTACAAAGTAGCTTCAGAGCAATTATTTTCCTTGCTATCTATTTTTTATGTACAATAAAAGGAAGTTTTTCATTTAAAGTGAAACATACATCTGTTCGCTATAATTTAAGTTTTGAAAGTCGAAATAGCGATCATACTGTTGCTAAGCCACTTCTTCATATTTATTTGTCCTTCGATTTACCGAAATCGCATTTAAAAGGTCGTAAAACCAGTAAATGAACTTATTAAAAGGTTTATAGCCACTATTATTGTAAACACGGAAAACATTTTTCTAGAATTTCTGCAAATTATTGCCGTTTGCGACAAAGCGTTCGTGCTTTGTTTGAGCTCTACATGCGCATTCCGAACCATTTTAAATTGATTTACCTTTTAAAAGCGGAACTAAATTCAATTTTAATGTATTGTCAAATATATTCATTCGTTTCTTGATTTTTTCCGGTATATGTTGCAAACTTGGACGTTACTGTAGAATACTGCATTAAAACCAGTCTAATACGTATAATGTCCATATCTCTCGGTCTTTTATTTCCTGCACAGTGTGTTAAGGTTGCGTTAATTAGACTCTGACTTCTATATGTAACTATCTGGCTGTCGCCGTTGCCCGGGTCATAATAATGAAACTCAGTGACATCCATTAGCCCGGATTTGACTCGAATCTCGGTTGTTTTCGCGTTGTTCTTAAGAAACACCCAACCACCCACGCCCCCTTTCCATGCCAAAAGGAGTTGAAATTATGCACAAACAACATCGAGAGAAACACTATCAAACTCTTTGAGCCTGATAAATATTTATGCGACCCAAATATAGGCCGTTTTATCATGTTTGAAACTTTCCCCGCCGTCCACCCCCGCCCCTTGGGTTCGTAGACGTGTCTTACCCCCACAGTGTTTGTTTCCTGTTTTAAAGAAACACGTGTAAAAAATTAGGTCGAAATATAAAACGCGCTTAGATTTGTATGTGGATCATACACACACACATACAGAAAAATTTATATATTAGATGTTGCTTTAATTGATCAATAATATATTTTTAAAGAATTAACTTGAATTTGTTAACACAAAATGTATTTAATTTACAAATTAATGATTCCAAACTATTAAACAATTCATCCACATATTGAAAAGTACGCACTACAAAATAATAAATATCTCAGGGTTCAAAACGAAACAAACTAGCATGAAAATGACAATTGAATTATTTTTTGAAAGGTTATAACGTAAACTTCAGTCGATGTCATCGGGAAATAGCGAGCGGGGTTCCTTCTGTTTTCGTCTTCCACAGAAAATCCTAATTCATAGCATATTTGATCTGATGCTCTTGCCAAACTCAATCTCCTCTCTCCAATCGGCCATTCAGTTTTAGATCAACAGATTCGTCTGCCGTCACCATGCAACCGCCCGCGTCTGCGCTGACCCTTTTCAACTCCTCTGACCACCCTCTGCGTGGTCGAGACAATAGAACTGTCCGTTGATCGGCGTCGTGATTTGTTTACAAAAGCAAAATCTTGTTCCATTGCTGGCGCTTCCCACTGTAGTGAAGGGTAATATGAAAATTTATACGTTCAAAAATTACAAATGCGGTACAACAGAATTATTTATTTAAATTAAAACTGTACCCTAGTAAGTTTTTTTCTATTTTTGCAGCGACATTTTTTGTTTTAATATCGGTTTATCCGGTCCAAGAGCAGTTCATTACAATAAAGGTGGATTGATGATCCCAACAGTAGCAGGCACAATTTCGAAATGCCCACATCGTAAACCTTTTTCTCTGGTTGAAACGTGTGCGTGACCGCTCGTATAAATACAATGCATCCCCGCAGAGTTCCATACAGTTTTCATATTCCGGAAAATATCTCTTACATTTTCGGAAGGGGGGGGGCGGGGGGGGGCGGTTGGAAAAAAAGCGGCGGAGACGAGTTGTGTTGGCCGTTAACGAAGGGAGCCTGTTCGCGTCACATCGGCAATTAAAGCCGTTGGCTCACTTTCAATTACCGCGTTGAATATTTCATCCGACGGAACGCAGTGCGTTTGCTCACACTCCCTAACGACAGACAGCTCCATCAAGAAGCGTGTTGGACAGTCACGGCGATAACGACCACAAAGGGATCCCACCTACCATATCTCGTGCACATTCAACAGTCAGTAGCGCGCACTCATGCATCTATTGATTAGTCGCTGGTGAGTAAACAGTTCTTCCATTAACCTCTGCTCACGGAACACTGCTAAATTACCGAAGGGAGGTCAAATCAATTCCCGGCATAAACTTACGTGGTAAGAATAAATGCTGTGTTGAAAGTGCGATGGTTAACGGCTAATTAAAACGTTGAAGATAGAACTCAGCACTTTTCATTAACTGTCCTGTGTGGAAATACTACATTTTATATTTGTGAGAAGTTGAAACTGCAAAACAAAATGTCTGTGTTAAAGTATACTAATTGGAGAATATCGATCAACTACTCGCCTCCAATAGCCTCAATACAAAGTTTATTACAAATTTTTTCATCAATACTTCGTATATAGTTTTCAAGAATATCAAATATCAATACTTTACAGATCTACTAATAACTTAATAAAAAATCACAAGAACCCACTTGGCAACAACAGCGCAGTTTACAAAATCTAATTCCTGCTACGTTGGGCAAACAAAATGATCATTTAATACTAGTATCAAATAACAAAATGTACAAAACGAAACTTCCCATTCATTTTATTGACAAAATTCTAAGATTTTAAATGTTGACACCACGTGCTAAGCCAGAATTATATCTGCAATTTTTCATATTGAATCTAACATGCATTAACGTATAACTGGATGCAAAATATCTAGTCGTGTCTTAATACGATGCGCAGTAGCCCTGTAATTGTATAGGTGGTGAACCGGAGCTCAGTTTAATACGGACCTTTGTTACGGTAACTTGGTTGCGTAAAAACCATTCTTAAAACATTGACGGAAAGAAATATATTATGTTCAGTTCAGGATACGTTGTTCGTGAAACGACTTAACCGTAGCGTAAAAGTTTAGAGACGATAAGTAGAGGGTGTGATATAAAAGCACTGGTCGCTGTCTGTATATCCCGTTCGTAAGAAAGTAAAGACTGTTTTTAAGAATGATAGAGGTTGTGCTCCAAGAGGGAGTTCCCACTTGACGACAGTGCTCCCCTCCATCTTCTGCCTTCTCATACGGCTCATCATCTTACAGGACATCCTATTTCTCGCGACCTATACCAATTGCAACCATAGATCCCAACAATAGCTGTGATTCCTTATTATTACACCAGCCCTTGTCTTTGCTTTTAACGTCATTTTAGCTTTGATTTTGATTTCATCACCTGGTTTGTGCAGCGTGTAACGCGTGTTTTGAACCACCTGACGAAACCAACAATGATTGCGGAAGTGTTGTGTGACATTTAATTTAGTATTTCTTACTGAATCCATTGCAAAATATTCCAATTATATAACTTTATAATTTATAATTATTTAAGAAGAAAACAGAAAAATTATTTTATAATAATAATTTACTAAACTTAAATGTGATGCAATAATAAGGAATCTGTTAACGATTTATTATTACGATAATGTAGTTGTAATTATTTATTCATTATTGAGGTTCACAGATTAGGAGCATAGTTATTAATTTAATTACATTGTAATTATTTCAATGAAGCGCACAGCGTAATTGTTAAACTGAAAAATACGTTTTCTTACACAACTAATATACTTTAAAGATATATTGATTTCCAACATCGATACATTACACGTAAAATGATGTTGATACGTTTAAAAATCATTAAAAGATATAAAAAAATCATGTAAGATAATTGACATATTTATGAATTAATCCGATATACATCCAATACCGATATCCACATGGAAATTTCGGCTTTAAATTCATAGAAGATTTGAATTCTACTAAGACGACGTCTTCTTAGAGGTGTATAAATGGTTAAGTATTGGCACACGCAGTGAACTTAATGTGGCTTTAAGACGTTACGCTGACAGAGAATGACGTTCTTCACTTATCACCAGATAATGGAAGCTATAACTTATTTTCGAGCTCGTTTTATTTTATAGGTTTCTCAAACGACGAATAATGTCCTCTCGTCCAGGAACGTTTTCTTTTCTGCTGGGTGTCAGTCTGCTGAGGTGACAAAAGAAGGGATAAAAGTCACATTGGCCTTAAGAGTGAGTTTATCGTCGAGGAAATCACACGGAATCTTTGACATTAAGCAATAACTTGCAGACGATTATAGAATAATCAACAACTACATCGGTTAAGGTTCCGCCATTCTTTATATTGGAAGTTACTTATGGAAGGATATCCTTATTTCATTCATCTCTGAATTTCAAAAATCTTCATTCCTTAAAATTTATTACGTTCACTAATAATAAATACGAAAGAAATTTGTGAGAGCTGTTCTTCTTTTCTGGAGAGACGGAGACCCCACAATCCGAAACACCTTGGTCTGATTTAAGAGGTGTATGATACGGGGTCGTAGAACTTCGACTTACGATACATTACTATTAGTGCAATATTTTATTTACAAAATATTGATAAAATTCATGTTATTATTACATGTAAAGTTGAGTTATTATAGCATGTAAAGTAAGAGGCAAATAAAAAATTCACCGAGAATAAAGATTATTTATACAGGATTGTGTGAATTATCACGTATCTAGCTTCAGAATTTCCGTCTCTGCGTTGATAAGTTAGTCAGTATTTTATTATTTTTTTCTCCTCTCTAATAAACTGAATCAGTGATTTTAGCAGAAAATAAATAATAGATTTTTTTGTCACAAGTACAGATAGTCATCGACCACAGTAAATCATGTATAGAATTTAAATATATTTTACAATCTTGAGAGCTATAATATAAATTTTAATGGCCAATCAGAATAAAATGTATTATAAAGAAATTCTTCATACAAATTTCTTAGACATACACGCCGTTCGCTGCTTACATCGGAACCTCTTCAGATATTGATTCATTAGTATATATATATATAAATACCAATTAAACAGGCTATTAATTGTTTTTAATATAATTTAATTGTTGGCGGTACGGGTGCTTAAAGACGACAATCGCAGCGGTTCTTTCTTTGTTAACAATGGAGACTGGAGACCGCGCGGTTAGAGAACTCAGTCTGCGTCGAGCCTGGGTCGAGAAAGGATACATAAAAGAGTCTGCAAGAGATATACAAACAGTCAAGTTTGCTAATCTAGAAGTATGAATAGGGCAATACAGGAAGTCCAACGGCGAGATATAATAGTTTACATAAAACGCAAGTAATCAGTTTTGACTGAGAGACTCATAAAATCGCAATTTAGAAGCAGAAGTTTTGCTTCACAAACTGAACTAATTTTCGCATAGAGAGACTTCAAGGATATCTACGTCCGGCAACTGGCTGAGATTCCAGGATAGCAGAGATCCAGAACAACTACCGTGTGTTCAAAATCTAATGAGTAGAATCAGTGTATAATGGCCTGTTTAGTGGGTGTTGACTTCAAGCTACAAGAGTCCGAACTGGTACCAGTTGCACTGTCGTGAGTACACAACAATTATTAATGACTGTAACCGATAATTAAAGGGTATAGTCAGATTTTGTTCGCGTTTTTCTTTTCATTCGTTGTCTTTTACTTTTGTATTTAATATTGTAATCCGTTAACTTCAATGAGTTTGGATTGTTAATATTTTAGTTCATTGTATTTGTTCTTCCTATCAAACCCAGTGGTGACCCTGAGATAAAGAAAAATTCGACGTCGTTGATTGTAAAAATATAAAGCTGTATTTTCATAGAACGCCACGAATTAATAAAATAAAATTGAAATATTTGTTTGTTAAATTGACGGAATTCGGCGTGCAAAGCAGGGTTTATAATGTGTAACTATCAACAATAAATTTTTAAATACATAATAATTTTGTTAATTATTTCTTTTAATGAAGGACTAATTAAGGACTTATTATATATATATATTGTAGTAATCAATTACGAGGCGTTAATTAAATAAAAAATAATAATAAATTTACAAACAAAAGAATTTTTTATTTTGTGGTAATCATTTAAAAAAAAATACAAATTTAAAATATTAGATCTCAGGGTCTTCACTGAGTTTGATAATGACACATTAATTATATTTATAAATATAATGTATATTAACAAACAAATCACCATTAAAAGAAAATAAATATACTCAACCATTAAACTAGAAAGAAATTTAAAATGAGAACGAAATTAAGAAGTAATTAACAATTTAAGCGGAGAACGAAATCTGACGTCCATCTTTCAATTACGTTTACATAATTAATCATTTAGTATTTTGTTACTCACATTTGTCCAGCATCACAGCATACTTTTCGTTTTCGAAATACACTATTGCGGGATTTGACACTGATTCTAAGCTCACAGATTTTACACTGATTCTAAGCAAAAATTTTATATGATGTCAGGAACTCGGATGATCCTCCCCTTTTGTTGTCAGCTATCTGTTGACTGCTTGCCTTAGGTGAATTCTGCTTGCCTTAAGCGAATTCCGTGGTCTGCATATTTGCCAGTCTTTACTGCATTGGACTCAAACTGAAATTTTTACTATTTCTGGCCGGCTATGGACACAAAACTGCTTTTACTTAGCAAGTTTCGACGTTATGCTTTCGTGAATGTTTTACTTTGTCCTCAGAAATATCCAGGCACCAACTAACTCTGTTAAATTCAAATTGCCGACTCTGTTGAATTCTCCTCCAACTAACAGTTATACCTTGACGATGTCTTTCCGCGAACTGCTTCTCACAATATTTTCCTGCGAACTGCTTCTCACAATATTTTCCTGCGAAATGAACTATCGTCTCGCATTTTAGCGCGCATACGCCACTTTCGGACCTTCCGACAAATGAACAGAGCTGGGCTACATTGTCGCTATGTTCTGGAAACTCTGCCGCTACAAAGGATTTCTCAAACAATTTAAATTTTTTATGTTGAAACAATTAATGTCCTAATTAATTGGCATTACAATATATTTCTCAGGGTGCAGAAAGGACGAGACATTTGCTTAGAACAACTTGTTGCTGGTTACAAACCTTTAAGTAAATTTAAAAAATATCGTGATGCAGCCAACAGAATTTTATTAATAGTAAGAAATTTTGGTGACCACGATATTATGGACTACTTGCGTGGTATAACTTATAATTACATGGTATCGAATTAATTTACTATTGTGTTCATTTACTATTATTTAATTTTTACAATACCAATAAAACGTGTTTGTATTCTAAATTTGAGTATTTGTTCATTTTCTAATATCAATATCAGTTGTGTATTTGTTTAAAAAAAATTGTTTCAAACTAGTGCCCTTGACTTTGCCAATTCTCGCGCCGAAACGTCCTAGACCCGTCTCTACGAGTCTAGCGTTCATTATACCAGTATCGCACCATTTAACAAAATTCCTGAAGAACATCAACAACTACAACTCAATAGTCAAGGAGTGTAAAACTTTTCTTGTAAACGGAACTTATTACTCTGTACACGAGTTTTTGAATCGGTCTCACATTCGCTGAACTGCCGTGTCTACAAAATTTGCCGAATATGTAAGAAATATGTAAATAGTGTGTCCCGTTATCCCTTTTCGGTTCTCCTGCCCCTGATTTCTGTTATAGTAAATATCTATGACGACATCCCACCGTCCCTAGCGACTGAAGATGAATACCAGAAAGTGATAAGTGGTGTGTGCGTGTTTCTTCAAGAAAGTTTGTATAAATGTGGTTGAACTTCATTTGAACTTTTTAGTGTAACTTACTAATTATTACTATTAATATTCATTCATTTTATATGTAATTTGTCTATTGTATTTAGAAACTTATTAATTATTCATGTACTTATGTAACATTTGTGACGAATCCTATTTACTCATAAGAGAGCTAATGGAGAATAAATCTATCTAACTCCGCTCTCATAATTTACAATATTCATTCGAACCATAATTTATTTTCTAGTTACAGAATAAAGTTTGATGAGTGAATCTAATTACTTAATTTATCTTAATTATATAGTGATAAAATAATCGATTCATTTCTGTATAAATTTTATATTTAAATATTTTAATACTATAAAACCGGTTATTTAACAATAAAGGTAAGGTTTAATGTATTCCATTCATAATTATAAATTAAATTTAAATGGTGCAAAAAGAAAGGAATATGAGGTTACAGCTGCCTCGATTTCTTGCATAATAAGGACTTACAAATTGTTAATTAAATTTTGTATTTTCTGTATTTGCACACCGTGTATATATATAATTTCTGTTATAACATACAAAGTTTTTAGTTTCGTTGGATATCTTCCTATCAGCATCAATGTTTAGCATGTTAAAATATGATACATATTTACGCACACAGTAACCGTATTTATCTTACGCACACGCATACAGTCAATAAATATTCCGATAGTATTGTTCAACAATTCAACTGAAATTCTATTATAACGAGTTATAGTATATTTTTTTATGATAGAGAAATAGAACGTTTTTGTAAAACACATTTGTTAACTGTACTCGGAATAATTTGTCCGTCTACTCTCGCATCGTCTGTTTTCGATCACGACACAGATATCGCGCACCGGAGGGGACTCCGCGTCCCTCCGACGCCTTGCATTGGAAGCCTGGACGCTCAGAGCGCGGCGCGGCGTCGTCAGGTTCCCGGGTAACGACAGTACGTCTTCCCGTCCAGGTCCTCCATGGCGATCCAGTCCTCCGTCGGTCCGACGTCCGCCCACTCGGCCCGGACCTGAAACAATACAGTTTTCTTTAAAATAAAGATCTAGAGTTGTATGTGGTTCCTTATTTTTTTTCTGTTGATGTGATTTACACTGTGAAAACAAGACGCGGAGGATAAAATCGCACACTTTACATATTTGTCCGAGAATCTCTTCCAATATATTTCTAATACTGTAACTGAACTTTTTCCGGTGGCCAAATCAACTTGAAAATAAAAGTCAAACCAAATAACAAAATAAAGATCCCTTTTCGTGTAAATTGACGTAATACCAAAATTGTTTTCGTATAACTGTGGGCTATTTAAAATTATTAAATTCGTGGACAGTTAAATAATTTTTCTTATGTAAACGTTGTTCTTAATGGTGTAATTTGTGATTTTCTTTTAATTACTTTATGCTATTTTTGTGAGTTTTCTTTGGTACACGGACTGTGTAAGCAATAACTAGGTAAGCAGATCAAGGGAAACGAGAACTCACAGAACGTACGCTTCACGCCGTACATAAATTGTCATATACATGTTATCAATTTGCTTAATTACTTCTTCCTATATCACACACTTGTGAGAAATTTTTCTTCACTCGGGCCCCGGGAGGATGTGCGAGTATCGGGTGGAGACAAAACGTAAACACTTTTCATCTGGTGTTACGTTACGATGCAATCACTGTAGAAACCCTGTAGTAACCAATTTTGATTAATTCACCCCTCTACATATCACGTGGGCTGATCTGGACCTTCCGATTGGTTCCCCGCCTTCTAGAATTTGGGAGTATTTTCTCTCAGTCTCTGGAGCCACTTGGACACTTAGTCTTCCTACTGCCATATTGGAACTGTGAAGGCTCCTGGGTGCTCAGTTTACCTTAACTATATTAAACTACATCTTTAACTTCATAGCACTTTCTAATTTTGGTTAAGTCTCTGGACGGTACTGAGATACCAAGAACAACAGACGGCGCTGGATTTTCCTCCGACCTGATCCTATTATCTTGATCATTTCCGTACCTTATCAAAAACGAAAAGTTATTGACGTCCTCCTTATTTCGATCTCTGAGTTTTAGCAGGTAAGATATATTACAGAATAAAATGCAAAGTATTCTTTCGCAAAACGTGACAAGGAGTACCTTGACCGGGTTCGAGGACGTGGAAATCAGCGTCAAGAACATCCGAGAGGGTGAAACAACTTTTGAACGGCTACCCCTTGCACATCGCCCTCACGGCGTTATGCGAAATATTATGGAGAAAAGTTCAGTAGTTATGAGTGGAGAAAAGAATGTAGTGTTATATCTGAGAAGAGCGGTAGAGACGGACACATTGTGTGAAAAGTAAATAATTATAGTCGGATTATGAGGGTCTAATTGTAACAAAATATATTTTTGTGAAAATATAATAAAATTTCAGGAAAAAAATATTGCAACAGTGAGTTCAGGTTCTGTTATATTTCTCATTTACTGAAGTATACAAATTGAATAATTAAAAGGCACATCCATTGAAATAAAAACAAATAAATGCCAAATAAACGTACAAATAATAGGATTGTATGATTTGAAGGAAAATATTCACGTAGTTAATCGAATAATTACTAAATCAGACCAGAATTATTTTTTTTAAAAAAAAGTGGCATGATTAATAAATTTCACTAATCTTCCGTAAAAATATGCAACGATTTATCGAACATGTTTTATTTCCCATAAAAGTTTCAAAAATATTTTGCTACTTCCCAATTATTATTAAAGACTTTCTCAAGCCCAAAAATTTATACGCTTCGTGCTGATAACTTTAAACAAAATATTCATTCTGTATATTTGAATTATTTGGCATATTTCAATCGGCGTTTCATTACTTTCAAAAGTAGAAACTCCAGAGATGGCTCTAGTTGACGATGGAAATAACCGACAAGAAACAAGGATGCATTGTATTTAGCTTACTCGGCTGTTAATGAGTAAATAGGAATCTGATTGCGGTAATAATTGAATTTACTAACACACAGCAATTTGAGGGACAATATAATCAGCATATTTGCTACGTGCGGCAAATTGAATCTGTCGGTTAATGAATTATCAAGCAGTTTAACAATTCGTACCAGTAAAAAAAAAAACAATAACTAATAATTTATACATAAAGACATATCTTCTGTAATAATGTTATTGGGGAATAGTTATTATTTTATAAGTATTTAAATTGTTTTTTTCACTTAATACAACGAATCAATTTATATGGCAAGTAATTTGAATTACGGGTACTGAATTACGACACTCACTGTAGTTATAAGTGAAGAGAAATGTTTTAATAAAATTTTATCTCTGCGTGTTACTTTCTGTACGTCTACCGTGTCTGTCATATCTGCTTTTAGGAGAGTTGAACCTCAAGTTTCGCCAAACTTTGGCTAGCTTGGGCGGTAACTTTGAAATGCCGATACCAGGTGCAACGTTTGACGTTTTGTAGAAACAAACAAGTTTCCCTTTCAAAACTTTGATCGTTTTGTATCTATCAATTATATTCTTTTATACTTCAATATTCAGACGATTGTAAGGAAATATGGGTTAAAGCTCAAGTTTATAGCAAGTAGACTGCGTATCTGATTTATAACATATTTTTTCAACATATTTAATTATATTTAATATAAACCAGATATAGTTTCAAATATTAATTATAATTTATTAAAATTAAATACACAAAATTTTAATCTTCTTCTAATAAATAAAATAAAATGTTTGTTTGTGTGTGTGTGTGTGTGTGTGTGTGTGTGTGTGTGTATGATCCACATGTAAATCTACACCCGTGTAGCAAATTTGACCAAATTTTGTTGACGAGTTCGTTACGAACCGGAAACAAATACTGTGGGGGTAATACACGACTACCACCATTTGAGACTGGGGTGTACGGGGATGGAAATAAACCCCTTTCAGCAAGGGAGGGAAGCGCCTTCAAGGTTGGGGGTGGAGGGGCGTTTTGTAAAAATAACGAAAAACAACCGAGATTGGAGTTAAATCTGGGGTTGTGGATGTCGCTGAGTTTAATTATGACAACCCGGGGTAAACGACATGTACGCACCTAAACTAATTAATTAAGACTCAAGGTTACCCTTCGTAACATATCGTAACATTCCTAACTTTAATTACAGTATTACTACATTTTCTAATTATTAATCTTATTAAATAATCTCCCATCTTAATCGACATTCAATCTTTTAGCAAATTATAATGCGAATTTGTTTTAAATGCTTATATTTTTTGGTAATGTATCAAACCACATATAAGTTCTCTTCATATCGTTATTTTCTTCGATATTTAAACCACAGGAGCTTTTTTATTTTACATTCAACATATAATTATTATTTTTTACATTACATTACAATACAATTTACTGTAAAATGTCTTCAATGACTTTTATCACGTGAAATTCGTCAATTTTTTCCCTCGTTCATAGCATAATATATGGTTACGTCTATCCCTGTATCTGGTTAATCAATTTCTCATACTTTAATTATATCACTCTCTTTCATTTACGATAATCGACTTAATATTTTCTAGTACATACATTTTTACTACATTACCTTACAATTAATTAGTATATAAATAAATAAAATATGTTTTTGCAATATATGTTAGATGAAGTAGGCTTCAAAATAATTTTACGAAATAATAATTAATGAAATTGTAAAATAATGTGATAAAAAATGTATGTACTAGAAAATATTAAGGTAACGCAAACCTGACACCAAAGAAAAAATACTACTCATGTTAATTACACTTACACCACAAATATAATAGATAACTTTGAATGGTTGAGCGTGTGTGTTCATGTTTAGAACCCACATGGACGTGGGTGGAAATTTTCAAACATTTTTCAAATATTTGCGTCGAATAAATATTTTTGGTATTCAATGAGATTAGTAGTGTTTCTAACATTTTTTATATAACTGTAACCCGTTTCGGCATAGGAGGGGAGCACCCTTACGGGTAGGGGTGGAAGGAATTTACATAAAAATAACGCGAAACGAATCTAGACTGGAGTCAAATCCAGGCTAATGGATGTTTCTGAGTTTAATTATGTCATTCAACTTGCGGGTAATGTTGCAGTAAAACCACTAGGAGTGTGGGGGGGGGGGGTTAGAAAGGGAAAACAATGTTCTGCCGAAGATATTAAAAAAGCCCTTGATCTGTAAAATTTTAAAGACATTCTAAATTACAGAGAGTAATTTTTACACTTAAAGTGCCGTGATATTTTTGACCCTTTTAAGGTATCAGGGATATTTTTTCTCGATTAGGGTACCCAGACTCTTTTTGATTCTCTTAACTTGAAGGTATTATTTTTTCTTTTTTAAGTATTTTTTGGTTCTTTTAGCATACCGGGAGTGTTTTGACTCTCTTTTTTTATTGTCTTATGTTCAAAAATTTTTGATTCTTTTAAGGTCGTAGGACTGTTTTTTTTCTCAATGGTACTGATAGTATTTCTTACATTTTTCAGTTACATGAAGAAAATTTGACTGACTTAGGGCACATGGAGTAAATTAACTCTCTAATTGTAGTGCGTACATTTTTTCCTGTATTAGGGCACCGAGTATATTTATTCAAGAGTATGTTTGATAATATTTTGTATCGGGAATATTTATGCTTCATTAAAGTCACAGATAATTTATGATGAAATTAGCTTTCCCTCTGAATAAGAAGGTTAAATAATTTCCTGAGTAATAGATTACTGTGGAATTGAATACTTTTTCGGGCTTACATAAATGAAAGACCAGGTAACGTCGGGGACGCAGCTAGCATTCGAATAAATGATACAGTGACGGTTATTTAGACTATTTTTACAATATCGCTAGTAAGTTTCTAAATGGAACAATATCCACTTTTTTTTTCTACATGAATACACACATTAACAATTTTTTTCCTCTTCTGAAGCGTAAATATGTTTTCAGAAGTCGATTTCCATTCCATCGCGGCTGCCTCTACGAACGGTAAACGGTGGTCTTGGATCTCGTAGACATAATTTTTATCACAAAGTGTTTTAATGCGTTGTTATATCTGTCCGAACTGTACTCACTGTCCCTCGGTTGGTTTTATGTGCGTTGGAGCGTCTTCAGAGCGAGTTGAAAGCGACGCCATTGGTTAAAAGGCAGCTCGGAGTGTTCGCTTTCCAGGCCAGCGAACAAATCCGTGTCTCTTTCCCCAGCGCTCGAGATGACGTGGCGTTTTTAATACTTTCACGGAAGAAAAGGGGCCCGCAAGTAGCGCCTTTTAAGTTTGTTAATTGCGACTTTTAAGAGCGACCGAAAGATTTCATTAAGGGACGACACACAGAAAAGTATATTTCCAGCGTAAATTAAAGAGAGAGTTTGCGGAAAATCTCGCAAAACAATTTGGCTTTGTTGGGTGTAATAACTTTACCGACATGACAATAAATCCTCGCGCTTGGTGCGAATATTAAAATGAGAAAACGAAAGCGTAATTAAAGCGACAATCTCCATGTTTGTTAGACGAAGAAGGTCGCATTCTCAGAAATAATTTATATCTTAGATGAAAGATGAAGACGAGACCTCGAAGAAATAGTCATTACAGCAATTCTAAGTATTATTACTAAACAGAAAGAACAACTCCTTAACAGTTTATCAGAGTAAATAATTACATTTAAACCCCTCCATAAGGAATAACATTGAAAAACCCGACAAATAACTAGAAAACGCTCATTTAATTGTTTTATAGTAAGTTTTTTTGCAGTTCTTCTTGAAATATTTTGGTGGTCAATGTATAATTTTATATACAATTTCCAAAGTACAAAAATTGAGTATCTTCCAATAATTTGACACAGAAGTATGATATTGAATATAACTATTAACGAAAATACGAAAAGTATAACAGATTCGCATGTGAAACGCTCTGGAACAGAGCCTCAGAAATTTACGTGCTTTAAATTCAAATTAAAGTTGAATTTAACAAAAGCGTAAGAGTCTGGAATCGTTCAGACGAATATGGCATAGTTAAATACAAAAATTGACTAATATTACAGTTGAACAGATGACACGTTTCATTTCAATTTCAAAATGTTGCACGGTTGGCAGCCTACCTTCTATATTGATGCTCATAGACTAGTTTTACATGTAAAAACGATTATTTTTTGTAATAAATTAGTTCTGTAAGATAAAACATTTAGTGTATCTGATCAAATAAAATTTTCTATCATCGTTCTGATCGTACGTTTCAATATTGTCACTCTGGATTTGTGCAGACAATTATTTGTAGATACCTTTTGGATCATTCCAATCCCAGATACACGGATATGTCGGTTCTCTGATCATGAATATTTCCCCTCTTTCCTTCTCTGGTATCACGTGTTCTTAAACTAACTTCCAATTTCTTCTTCTATCAGATTTAGAATTTTATTGCCAAGTTTCCCCTCTAAAATTGCTAACGTAAAACCAGACGACCTTAAAGTCGCAGATATTAACACAGTGTTTTCAGCAAGTTTCAAGAAAACACTTGAGTTTTTAATGAATTTTGATAGTTTTTTGACTATAACTGTTTCTTGTAAATATTTGGAAACATTTACATAACATATAAATTTCGTGGATTTACTGTAATGGATTGAGATGTATTTTTTCTCAAGTATTCAGTCTTCGCTACTAACAAAATAATTTGACAATTATCAATTAATAAATGAAGAATATCTCTGGTGTTTATCTCAGCAACACGCGTTAAAAACAGTGACAATATTTGTTTATAAATTTGTTTCAATATTAATATTTTATCTCAAAAAAATGTTCAGTTCTATACCGAATTGATATTGAACAGATATTTAAATAATTGTAATGTGTCGGAAAACGTATTTTCCTCAAAGCCGCTCAAAGGAGACATTTTATACGTTGACGTTTTTTGTGATTGTGACTGTGGAGACTCGTTTGGGAATTTTCGGACAGTCTTCGTCGCCAGAAAAGGAGTTAGCAGACCTTTGGCTACTTCAGAGCTTACAGGAGAGAATAAATTAACCCGCGAGAAGCCTCCAAGATCTCGTATACAGGAGCAACCACAGCTGTGGAATACATCCCAGATCGAGATCGATGCAGTTGAAGGAGCAACCACTGCTCTTTCTAAAATTATATGTCCCTCAAAGTTTCGTTATTTCTCTAAAATAGCGAATAGCAGAGTCTGTGCTTTCCTAAGTAATAAAAAAGAAGTGGAGGAACTAACAAGTACTCGTAAGGAAATTGTGATAAACAACCATTACAGTCATTACAAAACTCCTCACACCAAGAATATTCCCCCAATAAACAATAGCGACGAATCTAATTCACCTGTTATAGCGTTATAGTTTTACTTAGACCAATAGAAATATACAAACCATATGTGAAACAAACATTAAAGAAGATACAAAAACCTACATTAAAGACCCACCAAGGCTTCCACGTTACAAGACAAGGTGCATGAGAGTGGTAGTGTTTCTATATTCATCAGTAAAGATATTCAAGCAGAACAAATCGCAATAAATATAAAACATCTACTTTTTGAATGCACTCTGTATGTCAGGCCATGAAAAAATTTCTCGTAACAGATACCGGAAGATAATTCTGCAGCAATTCACTCCACAGTTCTGTAACTATCTGTACTAAGAACATGAAAATGTTGAAATATATGTTTTAATTTAGTCGTGTACAGTCGTCAAGAACAATTTTGTTGACGCTTCTCTAAACCTCCCTATAAAAAATGGTCTATTTGTGGGTAAAATATTTGTTAGTCAAAAGAAAAAATTATTTACAATACGACGTTTCGTCCACATTATTGGGGGTTTCCTCGGGTAATATAAGTTTTTAATCTAGGTTTACAAATTTGTGTACTCAAAATTTCTATTACATGAAGTTTTTCCATACTTCTTTACAAAACGACGTATTATAATAATTTTTTTCTTTTATTAATTGTAGGTGTACATATTGTGTAAAATGAATTTTTTCCGACAAATTGGCTGTTTTTCTGTATTCGTTTTTTTTGGTACTATTGTTGATTTAGTTTAAACCACAGCTACAGTGAGTGCGTACGGGTGACTACTTGCCTTTTCGACTTCCCTGAAGACTCGCACGAGATTGGCTCCTGCCAGCTTCTTGATGTCGGAGGCGCTCCAGTGGCGATCTCTGGAGAGTTCTGCGAGGAGCAGCGGATAACGCGACACGTCTTCCAGCCCCTGGGGGGTCCTGCAAGAGCAGGGCAAACAAACACGACAAACATTCATTAGCTCGTGCCATCAACAAATTAAAAGAAATATACACACACAAGTGACGAATTATAAATTCTCGTCATTATCACTAATGTAATATTTACGAAAGGCATGTTGGGGGCTCTAAAGTAGCCTCATCGAGAAAAAGAAGCGAATCATATTCATTTCTTTTTGAAGGTTAGGTTAGGATCATCAGGTCCAACAAATAATTCTAAGGGAATTTTGGAGAGTAATACCATTACAGACAGATTTTTCACTCATGTCGATGTTATTTAGGTATTTGTATATGTGTAAGAGAATTTTGATTCTCGTTCAGTAGATTCGACAAGAAACCGAGATTATTAATATCCGTAACTATGGACTAAAACGTGTCATGCAGAGAGCTAGTCAAGAAATTAGGTTTACTTACACTCTCAATTCAATTCATTTACTCATTGTTAGTCTTTAATAACAAGATAAATTTAGTACCAACTTTGATATGAACACATTTTACACAAGAAATAAAAATAATTTACATAATAGTTATAGGCATTTGTCACTTACACAAAAAGAAACAAAATAAGCCAATTTTAAGTCAAAAAATGAATTAACAACTTGTAAATTAAAAAGTTAAATTTTTTTCAAAAAACTTGAACCTGATATGATCGAAAATTAAGCTATGAAACGTTGTTAATTTAATAAATTATTTTTTCTGACTGAAAATTGGCTGATGTTTATTTATTTATTAGTCTTCTCAATAGTCAGAATACATATTTATATATATGATTAAAGAAACACTCCAGTTTCATTCAAAATTGAGCTAAGAAATTTCTATTCGATCAATTCTTCTACTTTGTAAATGAGTTATTGGAAAATAATTGTATCCATACATAAACTTTGAAACTTAATATAATGGTACAAATAGCTAGCAGTAGTCTTTGATATTGAAATGCTTTACAGTTAAATTATAATAAATATTATACCTATTTAACACTGTGAAACATTAATTTAAACCGTTTTATTCATATAAAAAGCTTAATCTGTAAATTCTTCACGATAATTATGTAAATATAGTTCTTAATTAATGTTAGAAATAACCTCTGTATATATATTATGTATACATATATTCATATATTACGATTATGAACAATGTAGCCAAAAAAATAGACCCACAAGAATAAAAACAAGCACAACGTTTCTTCCACAGATTTGTGGACCTTCTCAAGTACATAAACATGTTGTTTTTATTCTTGTAAGGTCCGTTTTTTGGCCATTCTAATCATAATTATTTATTAATTATAGGTTTGAAACAATGTAAAATGATTTGATTTTTATAAGGATGCTTGGAAAAGGACTATATTCTAATCTATGTTTACTACTGATGAAGAAAGAATTTGAGGTTGGACGCAAAAATATCTATTAAGTATTTAAACTTCATTATAAAATCTCATCGCTTCTTTTTCCGTGACTGAGACCAAACCGTTTGTTGTTGTTAAATAAATTTATTGCTTTTTTTATTTTAAGCCCGTTAATAGTTTTCTACGTATCCTGTTGCTTTATTTAAGCAGTTGTTGCGAGGCTGAAAATTAACCTTCATTTTTTAACTTAAACGTTTTTAAAGGCTGATGAAACCTGTTTACCTTTGAAACGATTAAAATAATTACTTTGAAAAGCTATAATACCGGTGCAAATATGATTTTGTATTCAGTTATTAATTTACATCAAAACAGTTTCCTTATAGAAAGAGGGGGAACAACAGTTGTAGGAAACAATACTACACATTAGTTATATTGCAAAAATGAAACCACTGACACGAAACAAAAACTTAGTCGTATGGATGAATCATTTAAATGGCTGACGGAAGAACCTAGGACAAAAACTAGGAATGTAGCGTCAAGAATGCAACAGCATATGTAAACAACATAAACAATTATGACACATTCCTCAGAGACGGTGCTCAGTAGCAACTATCATGCCTTCAGATGTGCCAACAATATTTCTACGAAAGTGAGTATGACTTTGCTTTTGCTCGTACTGCTTTATCTTTCTGTAATTTCCGATGGATGGCAAAATATGAATCTTTCAGAATGAAGTTGTATTAAAGTTTGTGCATTTTCTCGTATTACAAGCGTGTCTACTTATATCTGTGTAAATATTATGACTGTACTCAGTAATATACTGATATATGTCCTGTAGCGCGATAGTTTTATTATTGATATATATATATATTTCATTTTTATATAATTAGATTTTAGCAAGGGTTGAGAGCTTGGCAAGGTGGAATGTGACCAGGCGCCGCCAAGGCGGGTAGATAATCCCCTTGGTCTGGGCTTAGACACGTAGGATGTTGACCCTCGGAAGTTACCTGGACTGTCGCACCGTGGGAAACGTCTCTCGGAAAATCACAGAAATTGAATTAACCACGTGACTTCCTGAACCAATCACATTTCTTGGTTCAGGAAAGATCGATCCTTAGATCATCGAGACAATCGATGTTTCACATCCAGCGAGGGGCCTGTAAAGAAAATATAGATGAGACTGATGGACGTACAGCCCAAAACTTGCAGGCCTGGCGGAATTACCGTAGACCACGTTTTACATGGTATTAAGGGATCAGATTGTTTTTCCAAGCTAAATGAACACTATATTTTGTATTTTAATTGTCCATGTCCATGTCCATGATTATTAAATTCTGTAAAATATCCTCTTAATTCATCAATTAAAAAAACCTACCACTACAGTCCTATTTAAGATACTTTATGATTACCTACTTTTTTGTGTTTAATTCCATGTAACGATATGTAACTACAATATAATTATTTTTAGTTAATATTATTTTACTGAATATGCAGCAAATTTTCATATATTATATTATAAATTGTATGTATTTCTTTGCGGTGAATTGAAATGTTGTGAATAAATTTACGCTACGTCAAAAAGCGAGATATTTGTCTCCTAAAATTTTCTAGTGGATAATTAAATACTCCTTTCGCACGGTAGATGACCAGTCAAGAAAATAGACATAAGAAATGTTTCTGTCAAGGACATTGACCGTCTCGCAACGATGCGTGGGAAATTATCGATGAGAATCTTTTGACCGATAGAACTGATATTTTAACAACACCGCCAATTCAAGTGATTCTGAGGAAAAAGAGGAGACAGTCTAAAAATTAATCAGTGGATATTTTAGGGCTCCTTAGAGGAGCCGTGATACGACATGAAATATGGAAATATTGTTGAGGAATTGGGGATTTGGCGTTAAAGAACCAGTTGGTTCTATTATTTGAAGAGTGATAAATATTAGTAAGTTTCTAATGAAAGTAATATTACAAGCAGAGAAAAAACTTTATCTTAAAGTAAGAATATTAAAACGTGAGCTACGCTAATTTGTACCCGTGGCGTATTTTGCAAATGAACTTCAGAAGATTAAACAAATTTCACTGATGGTCGATCCAAGGAGTCGCCTTATAAAATATATATCGCAATAATCGATTGACAATATAATCTTTTATCTTTCTCCAACAGCAGAAGAAATTATTTAAATAAATAATCTTTTATCTTTCTCCAACAACAGAAGAAATTATTTAAATAAATACACTCGCTCTTAAGGCTAATAACCTGAATTAAAAGAATATCATAGACAAATCTCGACCGTGCCAAGAATCACACCCAGGATTTCCGCTGACTACCTCGTACTTAGGGTAGGTCCTGGGGTCAATTCTTGGTTTTATCTGTGTTTAAATAAAATTGACTCTGTACGTGTATGCTCCACATACAAATCTACACCCGTGGAACAAATGTGACCTATTTCAGTACACGTGTTACTTTATAACCGGAAACAAAAACTGTGGGGGGTGAGATGCGACTACCACGCCCAGGGGCGGTGTTGGACGGCGATGGAAATTTTCAAACATGTAAAACAGACTGATATTTTAGTAGAGAGAAAATTTTAGGGGTCAATGAGATAGATAGGGCTTCTCCATATATTTTTCTGTATAATTTCAACATCTTTCAGCATGGGATGGGAGAACCTTTAGGGATGGGGATGGAGGCGCGTAACATAAAACTCACGCAGAAAAATTAAGTACTAGGGTTTGTTCTGCATCACTTTTAGGGAAATTCCTCATAGGACCCTTAAACAGTACTGTGCTATATTTTTACCCACCTGGGTGCCCGGGTTGTCATAATTAATATCAGCGTCATCGATAAGACCAGATTTAGCTCAAATCTCGATTTTCTGCGTGAGTTTTATGTTACGCGCCTCCATCCCCATCCCTAAAGGTTCTCCCTTTCCCATGCTGAAAGATGTTGAAATTATACAGAAAAATATATGGAGAAGCCCTATCTATCTCATTGACCCCTAAAATTTTCTCTTATCGATGACGCTGATATTAATTATGACAACCCGGGCACCCAGGTAGGTAAAAATATAGCACAGTATAAATTTTTAAAATTAATAAAATCCTATTCGCCACTACCTATTAATTTTTTCTACATGCAAAAAGACGTAACCTAATCGTATTATTGCAGGTTAATGCCGTAACAAGGTGAAGACGAATAATTATGTTTATTGATGTGTAATGGATACTAGGCCTATAACTGAGACGAGTCCCTCGCAGTTAACCGTAAAAACATTTGTAATAATCTCCCTCTGCTTTAGAACTGAGGTTGCCACAAGCCGAGACATTTCGGTTTGTTTTGTGAGGTGTATGTTCCGGGTTCGCAGACCTTGGGCTTACGGTGGGAGTTGTCCACTATTCCTATTGAAGTAGCCGGCCAGCTGCCTCCTGAACTGGTCGAGGCACTGAGAAGAAAATTCTGTGTCCCTACAGTAAACACCGCTCTCCCGCCGTCGGAAGGTCGTAGGACAAGTATTTAATGCCCGACCTAGGGTTTGTTCTGCATCACTTTTAGGGAAATTCCTCGTAGGACCCTTAAACTTCAGCCCGAGGACCCTAGTTAACCCTTTCCTATCTTCCTCCTCCCTTCGCATATCCCCCTCCAAATCCCTTCCTATGCTATTAAAGGGGAGTTGCCACCACGTGGATTGCCTTCATGTAGCCTGATCCTAAAAAAGAGTTACCAGCATACTTTTTTAGTGGCAAATGTTTCAGACAATCAGACCGAATTATGCCGCCATTACTCGTCGAAGGGTGAGATTTTCTTTATGATCTCCGGGAGCTAAAATGAATTAATTTTTAAGGAATAATTAAAAATGAATTATTAAATCAAGTAAATTCAATTAGTTGTGTATAATTGCATTATTTTGATGTCATATATAAATTGGTAAGTAGGCCCCGTAAGTCCCATTTCGTTATGTTCCGAAAGTTTTTATAACTGGAGCGTCAAGCTGAAAATTCTTCCCCACGTTCACCAGTTTGGGTCATCCAACAGAGAGAAAGCTATTTGATCTTTCTGCTTCAAAGAACCCGTACGAGTTTAGAGTGCAGCCTGCATTCCGGGAAAGTCCGCTGACAGCAATCGATGTCACTTTAAGCTTAGGGGTCAAGACGTGGACATCCGAAATTGCCAACAACTCCTGCGACTGGACAAGGAATTTCCAACATCCATTCCAGGGCGCTGTTGACCACTCCCGTTGATACTTCGGCTTCAGCTTGTTATTATATATTTAGACTATTCAGAGCATATTCTCTAATCCCTTAACCAATAGGACGCAGTTTTATTCTAAAACTTTTCACACGCTCAGAAATTGTAGGAAATAGGAACGTTGCGTGTCGTCCAACATGCATAATTCGTCGTAAAAAAATTCTAATCCAACTTACTTTATTTGTAATTACCACAAACAATACATTTTAGTGGCAACTGGAAGACTCAGTAATGTTATGAATGAAATACAAAACATTTTATTAATAATAACACAATAACATAAATGAGAAGAAAATGCCTTCCAAGGAACGTTTCTTTATTGTAGACACAATTATGTTTGAACACTACTAATGCGGAAAAAATATAAAACATTCCATTTCCTAAACAGGAAGCTAAAAATTAAACCCAATAACGAATATCAGAGAACCAAGGATTTAATTACGCCAGCAAAGAAATTAGAAAAAATTAGAAAATCATGAAAAAATTAAATTAATTACATAGTAATACTTTCATATAATAATATAATATTTTATATTAATAAAAATAGATAATAATACTATTTCAGAGATAAAACATTAACAATAAAACATTAATTATCACTTTTAAATGCCTGAACATGCCATTTTCCTCATCAATATGTCGGATACTAACAACAATTAAGTATAAAACTAAAATTGGAATATAAATTAGGTAGATAAATTTTTTATCTAAATTAAAACATTTAAATTTACTCATATTGATTAATTAAAGTAATCTATTCAGAATTTCATTTTTGAATATTTTATTGTTCCTTGATAATAACCGGATATAAATATATTGAGCTGAATGGAAATTACAGATTCAGATGATTTTGACAAAATAAGTTTGAATTGTTACGAAACATCGTCAGAGAATTATTATGTTGAACTAGAAAGGTTTTCCATGTTAATGTCGGACTCATTAAATTTCCACTCACCTCGTAATCTACTTATAAACTTTAATATGCGCGGCATTCAATTATTCTTCATAAATTATTAACGCGAAATCTCGATATATAACGAAGTGTAGAGTGCCTCATGAAGATTATTCATTCAATTCAGAAGTAAAGGTTAAGAATTTTTTTAAATACAAATTTACTTGGATATTAAATCCATAATTTTATCTAATGTTTCATTATTTTTACGAATAATTGATGAATTAAATTAAATATATCTTAATATAATTATATTTTTCAATTATTATTATAGGGTAAAAATTCATTTTAATTGAATATATAATTTAGATACGTATTTTTAATTATTTAAAACATAACAAAATTCTGATATTAACAGTTCTTCATTTAAAAACTTGCTAGGGTCATACTAGTAATTCAGAAAATAATAAGTACAGTCATATTATAATTAATATTGAATATTGTAATTCGTAACGAACAGATGTAATTTATTTACGGCAGTCTCACTTGATGTATATACATAAAAACTGGCAGATGACCAACTGCATGATTAAAACGAATGACAAAAGTAATATTAAAAAATGAATGATTTCAAAATGTATAAAGTAAATAACTTTCGAGTAAACAAAGTGAAACATCTCGGATGAACGTATTCAAGTTACTTAACCACTTATCAGGTTCTTCAAATGAGGTCGTTCCATCGACCGCTACCACGGTATTAATGAAGTTTAATCTCTGAAGGCAGTTAAAAGCTACATGATCCCGTATTAAATTTGCCTTAAAAGTTACTGAGGCTTGCAGTGCACCCAGCAGCTTCTTGCAGATTTAAATATGGCGTAAACAACGGCCAAGTATGACAGGTAATGTATATATTTATTTACGATGAAACGGTTTACAAGCAAATAACACGATCATAAATCTAAGAGAGTTGCCACCAGGATGACCATGAAAACAGGTTCAATGCTAACAATATCAATGATTTTATCATTTTCTGCTAATAAAATTGTTTTACGGATCTTGTTTACACAGTAACTTAAATATAAGAAGAGCACAAATCTGTCTGCTGTCAGAAATAAATGCAAGAGTTTTGTAATAATATAGAAATAATTTTTTTTTCGGCCACGGCAGTCAGCAGAGAAACTCCCTGTCTGTCAAAAAAAAATATACTTGAACCTGATGACGTTGCCAAATAAGCGACGAAACATTGTTTCATTTTACATTATTAAATACATTCTTCTGACTTAAAATTGGCTGTTTATTTATTTATTACTTTTCACAATAGTCATAATATATATATATATATATATATATATATATATATATATATATTGTAATGCCACTTAATTAAGCCATTAATTGTTTATATTAGAAATTAAATTGTAGGCGAATAAATTGTTAACGGTATTTTGAGCGACAAAAAGCGACAATAGCGCTGAGCTCTGTTGCTTTGAAAAAATGCCAAAATGGAAATGCGCGCTCAAACTAGAGATGTACTAGCATAGTTAGTTGGTGCCGAAAGATTGCGAAGTACGGAACAAGTAATAAAACTTGGGAGTTGGTGCCGAAAGATTGTTGTGGACGGATGAAGTTTTGAGTCAGCAGCCAGAAAGGACAGCAAGTGGTCGTGTCAGAAACATAGTCGAGACGATCTAAAGTATTTAAAAATAAAGTTAGTTTCGGTCAGCAGCAAGGAGCGGAATAGCAGAGTCTACATTTAAGAGCAGCCATGAGAGAATAAACATTTAAAACAAATCTTCACTGAGCTACGTTGCAGTTTACATCCAAATCGGTAAAAGACTAATAAATTAGCAACTCGTAAGATTCCTGTAAGGCAAGCAGACACCAGATAACTGATATTTAGTTGGATCATCTGAGTTCACGAGAGCCAAGAAATTCCATTTCGATTCAAATAGTGTAGAATCTGTGAGTCGACATTTAGAATCAGTGTAAAATGTTGCAATAGTGTACTTCTGAAGCTACAGAGAATGCTGGTACCAGCCGGAACAGTATGTAAGTAACAAAAACCAAAATTATGATAATATTGTAAACGCTAATTAAAGGATACAGTCAGATTTCGTTCGTTCGTTCGCTTTCTTCTAGTTTTCTTTCATTGATCGACTTATTTCCTTTAATTTTAAGCAAATAATATTTTGAACTGTTAATTAGTCAAATTCTACTTTTATCGTGTCCTAATCATCAAACCCAGTAAAGATCCTGAGATATTAAAATTTTAATTGTAATTGTTTTGATTCTTGAAGCCACAATTTGATAATAAATTATATTTTATTTGTAAATTCTTGTTTAATCCTTTATTTAATTAACGCTTATCCTTTTGATTAATATTTCATTTAATCAAGGCTATTAGCTGAATATTACAATATATATATATATATATATATATATATATATATATATATTATTTTGAAGACTCGGTAAAATACATGATATATCGATGTCTATGTCGACTCCAAATATATTTCTGAAAAGCGAAAATCAGAGCACACGAATCAGCTTCCACACGAGCACCTCCACAACTGAAGGAATACTGAAGATTGTCTAAAAGAATTTCCAGGCATAATTGATTATAAAACTTGGTATCGTCCTAAAAAATAATATACGCTCCATACATTTTCATAAAAATAAACATATTGTTTAGTACTTACAAGTTGATACCATCGTAGCCTGCCCCGAGGCCAACATGGTTTACACCAGCCACCGCCCTGATGTGGTTGATATGTTCTGAAATAACAGACAGATTGACTCACTAAAACAGTCTAGTAACTACAAATATAAGTATAACTCGTGAGAGCCGTACGAATTGCGCAGTAGAAGGGAGAATATGAAGGGGAGTGTTGTCGTCAGGGGGGAACTCCCCCTTGGAGGCAAGCTGAGGCAACGCGACTAACATTCTTAAGACCACAATCTTACAGACGGTGTATAGAGACAACGGTGCTGACTTTTTATCACACCCTGAACTTATCCACTCTTAACCTTTACAGATGAGTTTTCATATCCTGAACTGAAAACAATATATTTCCTTGACCATATGCTTTCAAAATTGTTTCCACACGACAAAGTTTCTGTAACAAGGGTTCGTGTTAACGTGAGTTTCGGCATACCCTCGTTTCAACACCAGACCAGTAGACCACTGCGCATCGTATTTTGACACAATAAGCTATTTATCTCCAGTTATACAAATGTAATTCCTATAGAAATTGTTATTAATCCAAAACCAATGCGTACAATATGACTTTGCTGTAACCGACTCTCCTTCCACTCACTCCTGACTTGAAATTCGGCAAAGAATGAAGCCTAAGATGTAACTTGAGAAAGTATAAATACAAAAATGAAATTTTTCTAACTCAGTTCAGCGGGTTTTGAGTTAATCAGGTTCAAATTGACCAACAACCATAAAAGTTCACGTTTTTCTGTTTTTAAAAAAATAAATTTCTAATTGAAAACAATGAAAACAATTCCCTACATCAACTTTACAATTGTAACGATAAGAAAAATAAATTTTCAATCACTAAAATACCAATTAATACGGTTATTTTAATGACGGTGGTATTAATTTTAACAAGAATTAAGAAGCAAACACTATTAATTCACAATAGTAAAATATATAGGCCCTATTCTTATCACAAAAATGCTACTAAGGACAACCAGAGATAAATTGCGTATATAAATGACTCGTTTAAATATATTTTAAAATTGAATTTTTACGTCTGTTTATATGAAATAAATAGTGCAGTTTTCTGACCAATACCAGACAATATTTTTCATTATTTACGGCAACGTTTCGGTACGTGTTTGTACCTTCCTCAGGTCTTTAATAAATATGCTAAATGTTAAAAACAAACACGTACCGAAACGTTGTCATAAATAAATAAATAAAAACTGCATTATATATTTTAAAATTGACTGCTGATTTTTCCGACCAGTTCTAAATTATTATCACTAGAGAAAATGTCGCAAAAATTTCTGTTGTGATTTACGGTAGTGTTTTCTTCGTGTATATTAAAAATTCTGTCACGGGATTTTCGATATAGTCATGAAATCACAAATGCCTCTTATTGTTTTTATATAGCCAATCATTCAAGCTAACATTTTGGATACTAATAATGACCTATTATTTTAAGTCGTTTTGAATACAACAAATTACAATATAATTGTGAGAATGGTAAATTATTATAAATTTCGCATTAAATGTACTCAATTGAATTAATAAAGATGTCAATTTGTATATACGCAGATAATCCTTTGAGGCACCCAAAGCGCGATCGCTTTATATAAACGCAAAGTTTAACGCAGGATAATTTCTGTCTAAAAACAAATAGTCTCCGGCGTTATTATGCGTTTATATAAACAAATTCATATCTATACATTATATTCTCTTTACTTAATTATTTTAATGCTTTTCGATACAATTTCTGACGTTTTCTTTTATAGTATCTTTGTTGCAGTTTTCAGGTCGTTATATCATGACCTGACCAGCATCATAATTAAGCAATTTATACTTACTACCTGATTTTCGCCTTCGTAAATATCATTTGTAGGGCTTCAATTCTATAGAACTATGTTCAGTATAAATACTGGTGTCGTTTAATGATGATTTTTAAATGAATATTAGCATTATAAACAATTAAATATTATTGATGTGTAGTTTTTCTGATTTGTCGGCACCGTTAAGAGGCAACGATTATTTCAGAAATAAAGTCGCGTAGAAAAGTGTTTATAAATTTTGCCTCTCTTTTACAATTCAAATCAAATGACATTTGTATTTGCCGGGAAGTCATCGTTTTATACGTAGCCAATTTTTTATGACTAAATTTCAAACTTCGGGATCTTGTAATTTCATGGCATTGCTATTATGTAACTCCTCTACCTCTATTAAAGCAGTAAAATAAATTAAGTTATATCTTAGGGATATTTGTCGAATTTTCTCGATTTGAAAGTCAAATTATATTAGACCGAGATTGAAGATGCGTTCCACAAGACTGCCTCCTTAACATCTTTCAGCAACCCTCCTTCTAAGTTGGCTGCTTCTCTGCAATTTCCAAGCGTGTAATTTCTCCTTGACGACGTTAGGCGCATGTGGTTCCTCATGAGTGCGAAACGATTAGAAAGCCCCCTAGACATTTATTACTAATAGCACCAGAAAGACACCTGTGGTGGAACAGGCTTCTCGACGAACTTGTATCTTCCCACCTCCGCTGACGTACAGGATTATTAATCTAGCGATCAAATTAGCGCTACCATTTTGTTGAATATTACTCTCAAGTTTATGAAAAAGTACAACAAATTATTTATATTGTCAATTGCCTTTAACTAAAGGCTCTTATCGGTTACATGTTAGTTCAAGTGACTAATTCTACAATCAATTTTAAGTACGCGGTTCTCTTCTTGAAGTTAGAATTTTTGACGTGAGCTGAAAACTTGAAGAGTGATCTAGAATCTACAGTACGAAAGATGTTGTCGGGACGCTGCGAGGTAAATGAAAATGGAGTGCCAGAGCGAATAGTAAACTGACGACGCTCGTTGATGTATGAACTCTTTTATCTCTATTGCTTCCTTCTCTTTCATTTTTTTTTGACAATTTACAATAATTTACTTTATTAAATTATTTATAATGTCAATAGAAAAATTTAAATTCTTTAACATTAAAATTAGAAATTAATTTCGGAAAACCCCAATTCGGTTACTCTATCACAATTTGCCATAGACCACACAAATTAGTACAACATAGAATCTTAAAATTACTAAAGCATCTTGAAAAAATATATTTTTTATATTTTTATTAAAGATTCTTCATACATCCTGCATCTTAAAAAATTAATATTAACTAAATGTACATTTTCTCAAATAACATCAACAATAACGAAGTTAATTATTTGTCCAATTCTTAACGTTGCCCTCGACATAAAAAAAATAATTGATGACCCTACAGTCTGTGTTTTTTTCAACATAATATTTTCTGATTACAATATAAGCAATGTGAAACGAGCAACTTAATTTTTAATAATAAAATTTGGCCTATACCGTCGTCATATTTACGAAAGAAGTTCCACTTCAACTTTTTTAGTATGGGCCAAAAAGCTCGTTTTTTTGTACTCTTTTCGTTTCTGGTCTACGTTACTTGCACAGATAACACCTCTCCCGCCATCGGAAGGGCGTGGGACAAGTACCAAATGCCCGACCTACCTGATGCAGGTTTTACTAGGGTTTTCTCTGCATCACTTTTAGGAAAATTGGCGGGTAGGATTCTTAAACCATAGTTAGCCCTTGGCTACCTTCCACATCCCCCCTTTCAAAATCCTTACAATGCTATACTAATCCATGTGGATTACCCTCATGTAGCCTGTTATCCTAAAAAAAACTCCTCTCCCACTATCGGAAAGGCGTGGGACAAGTACCCAATGCCCGATCTACCTGATGCAGGTTTTCTATGGTTTGTCCTGCATAACCTTTAGGTGAATGCCGGGTAGGATCCTTAAACCATAGTTAACCCTTGGCTACCTTCCGCATTCGCCCTTTCAAATCCCTTACAATGCTATTAAAAAGGAGTTGCCACAACGTGGATTACCCTTCAGCAGCTTGTTGTCCTAAAAAAAATTATGAATGTTTTTAATCTGGACCTGGGATTAAGGTTTACGATCACCTACTCCTGTAACGTATGCATTCTGCAACGTACATGAGCCGTACTGGTTGTATTTATTTAATTGTGTTATATACGGGGGGGAAAGTAATTTTAAGAAATAGAGAGCAGAATATCATTATGTTAAATTTGTCTAAATAAATTCAATAGGCTTCATCTTCCATCATTCAAGAGCGTACTTGGCGATTAAATCGATATGAAAAGTAAGCCTAACTTCATATACGTTGTTTATTTTTCGTGTTTGCGAATAAAACTGATGGGTGGGGTAAAAGGTTTCTTAACTTGATCGATGCCTTTGATTACATATTCTACAATTTAATAATGTTCTTATTAAATTACTTCATCTTATTATCGCTATTAATATAGAAATGCGAACTGAGGGTTCGAAAATCACGATAGAATTGTCCATATAGGAGCAAGAACGTTTTCCCCGTGACATAAGCAAATTATAACATTAATATAAATATATTACAATAAAAATATCATTGACTCAATAACGTAACTTGTAAGTGGCATTCTTGTAACTTACTTTCGGGAATGACTATAAAAACTTAGGTGCTTGTAAAACAATTAACTAAATGATCTATATAGACTGTAATAAAATAAATAAATGTTTCAAAAAGACAAGCAAAGTTCACTAAATGCAAATTATTTGCATGTTAAAACTTTAAAAATTGTTAATACTGTCTGTTCAACTTTGGAAAATTTTAGTTCTGTAACATTCTGAAGAACTTCATAAGAGATACTTAAACTTACCGATGACGTCATGCAACGTCGCTGAATCAGAGCAGCTGAGGAAGTTGTTGAAGAAGCTCACCATTACTATTCCTCCATTAATAGCCTGCAAAAAAGGAAAACTATTATTTGTAAATCTTTATAAACGAGTTTATTACCAAGTGAAAAATGAATGTATGGTATAAATAAAGGCATAATAAAGAATGCAGTCTTCTTCTTTGTAAAGAATGAATAAAATCTTCTCGGGCTTCTTATCGAGTGAAAAGATGTACGTGGAACGTTTCTATGGCGGTCACTGTCATCGTCATCTATCAAAATAAAGAGCCAATAAAAATGTACACATTCTGTAGAAAAGAAATGGTAATCAGCAACCGGACTATATTTGTCAGTTTGTTCTACGTATCCTTTTATAGATTTCGTTGACTAATTTATCTCAACTTGAGGAATATCTGACTCGAAAAATTTACGATTGATTGAAAATTAATAAAAAGAAAGATTGCCAAATACAGACAAAATAAGTTATAGTATAAATACCACACAATGTTTCTGAGTTCCTAGTATCTTCCTTCTGGTGCTAAGAAGAGCCTAGAGCGACCATTCATCCGATTGCAATGTAACTTTGATGAATTGTGTACAAGCCCCCGAAAGTTTCTGTCGGACTTTCTAAGCGTTAGGAAACTCCCGGTGGGAGTTGAGGGTAAAATTAAACACATGCTAAAACAGCTATTTTTAGCGTCAAATAATTAGTTTTCGGGATCGATGAGATTAATAGTTTCTCTCCAGAAGTTTTTTGTGTATAATTTTAAGCCCTGATAACTTGGAAGGGGTGGGAGAGGCGTTACATAAAAATAATGCGTAAAAGCCGAGATCGGTGTCAAATCTGTGGTTATAGACGTCAGTGAGTTTAATTCTGACATTTACTATTTCAGTTAAATTATAGTTCAGCCGCTACGTGCGGAGGTGGGGGGAGGATGTGGGTAAAATGCCGTTATATAAAAGTAATGAGTAAACAACTGAGACTGGTGTTGAATCTGGGGTTATGGAAGTCACTGAGTATAATTCTGGCATTTACCATACTGTTAAAATGTAGTTCCAAGCCCTAGGAGCGAAAAAATTTTCGTATATAATCTTAAACGCGTAGAACAATTTTTACATGTTACTTACGATCCAGGAATAAACTCAGAGCGACTGAGACTCACCTGCCACCTCTAGAGATGGGTTTTAGGGTGCCATTTAAAAGCATTCTTAAACGACCATTATCAGCGTCAAATCAAATGTTTTCGGTGTCGCTGAATTTGATAGTGTTATTCTATAAGTTTTAAGTGTTTGCTTTCAACTCCTCAATGCAACGGAGAGAAGCACCCTTACCGGTCACGTGGCGTTGGAAGCTTAAAAAATAATGCAAAAAATGACCGAGATCGGTGTCGATTCCACGGTTATAGGAATCGCTGAGTTTAAGCATGGTGGTTAGTGAACTTTTATGTTCCTCGTCTTGGAGGTGGACGTGGTAGACAAAAAGTTGCCCGGAGTAGTTGTGACCCTCTTAAGGTACAGCGTGTATTTCCTAGCTATATTTTGGTCTCTGTGAAGTTAAATGTTGTACTTTTTTACTCATTTAACGAGACTTTATTAAGTTGGCGTGTATTTTTCACTTTTAATTCGGTTTGATTCTGAGACAGTCTTATTTTATGCAGTAGGATAATTCCCGTTAGTCATCATCATGGTTTATTTGAGGTTAGATACCGATGGGCTAGGTCGGTGAAGGGAACATAAATGGGTAAATGTTCCAAACATTAGGAATTTGAGACATTAAATGTATATTTTTCATTCAAAACGACATACAAAAAAGTTAAAATTAAAACCGTTTCTGTCGTTTGGATGAAGAATTATTCCTCCAAGTATAAATTAAAATCAGTGTTTTTAAAGAACTGGAGTTGAGTGTGAAAATTACGAGAGAACGGAATCTATTTCTTTTGGAGAATTATATTTAACTATTTGATGATTGAGTAAGAGAGTGAGTAAAGTAAATTTCATCAAAAAATTCAGGAAGACGGGTTGACGAGTTAGTCATAACAGGGTAGTTTTGGATTGTAGTCCTCTCACAGTTAATTCGGGGTTGAGAAGATTTACACAAATAATTTAATTTTACTGTGTAGTTCTAATACTGATTACTTCCTATAACTGACGGAAAATCATCGCAATGTCCACATTATTCCCCATATCCAGAATTTCACGCACGTTAACAACATGGCTGTCGTATCGATCACTAAAGATCTTCCGTACCGTGTAAAATATCTGCTTCATGATGTGCCTCTGTTCCCGTATTTCGCATCAGTACAATACACGATAACGATTTTATTGGATATCCGCCAAGTACGTAAGACGTTAACATTAAATATAATCACTCGCGGTAAAATTGATTCTTTGGCCCTGTATTGTGTACGATAAATCTTACTTTAAAGGGGAATAGATAATAAAGAGAGGCGAGTGCGTGTTTGGATGAGGACATTACACGCGTCCTCGTAAAGCGATTTAGTGTGTGGTTTTTGTTCCGCCCATTTCGGCGCCATGGTCGTTAGTGCGTGTCTTTTTTTTTGTATGCGAATGAAATTGTGCTGCTTCTAAACAAACAAAAAGCGCTTGTGTATGTCCAACAGAGCATCTATGAAGTGTGCTCTTCTGTATCCGATGTTCTCCGCGTTTCATTGCCGGATTTCCCTCGATTCACAAAATTCTCAGTAAATTAGTTACTCTGTTCATCAACTAATTACGGTGCTGACAATAAGCATGTACATTTGAGTGATACTCTCGTATTCTACGTTTCAACTGCGCCAGGCAGTGACTTCGTATGCTATGAAAACTTTTAAACCTTTTTTTTTTCATTAGAGAGTTTTCCACTTTTATATTTATTGTTGTATTAACACTTTTGCAAGAAAATTTACGTCTTCCTGTCTCAATTATCAAGCACCCAAAACTAATTTTCTCATTCACTTCTAATATTAAGAAGACTGATATTTTATTAATTTGGAATTTTTATTTAAACAACCCCAATTTTTATCATTAGTCGCTGAATAGAATTTGAGATGTTTGGAATAAATTTTAAAATTATATGCATTGTATCTGACAAAAAGAGGGGTTATTAAAATTAAAAATACTAATCAGTTTTCTTGTAGAATAATGTTGCCAGTCCTAAAATTAATCTAGATTCAAACTATGTCTGTGATAAATTTAATTACTACGTTGACTTCAAACTACTTATCCTTTGTTCAGTCCCTAAAAGTTCCAGTACGAATTTACTTCGTTACTAATTGTGCCCTGAAAGAAAAAAGATTTTCCTCTGTATAGTTAAAATTATTAATTAGACCGAAACATACAATTAAAAACTATTTTTGTATTCGAATGACATTGTGCAGCTTCTAAATATATATATATATGTATATAACCCAAGCTTCCACCTGACAAATTATGTGATTTACAAAGGCATTTTGGACTATAATCAAACTTACAGACACTAATACAACTCGGACCGTTACCAAATTTGTAAGTAATTAAAAATCTAAAATCATTTCTGAAAACATTAAACACAATACATATTCTCTCCAGGTCAAAACGAATAAGGATTTATTACGTAATATTTTAGTCCATGATATGTAAAAATAACGACATATTCTGACTATTTAATATTAAATTATAAATAAAACACAGCTATTTAAAGTCAGAAAATGAATAGAAATTACACATAGACAAGGCCTGCGAAGCTATTCTCTCTCGCAGGCAGTACCTGCGAGGGATATTCTCTTGCAGGTAGAGGATGCCTTTTCCTCTCCGTTTTTGAACTAAGGTTCCCACAAGCCGAGGCACCTCGGCCTGTTCTGAGAGGTGTATGTTCCGGGGTCACAGACCTTGGGCATACGGTAAGAGTTGTCCGCTATTCCCATTGGAATAGTCGGCCAGCTGCCTCCTAAACTGGTCGAGGCACGGAGAAGGGAATGCTGCGTCCCCAAAGCAAACTCCTATTCCGCTATCGTAAGGGCGTGGGACAAGTACCCAATGCCCGACCTACCTGATGCAGGGTTTTCTAGGGTTGTTCCTGCATTTCTTTTTGGCGAATGCCGGGTAGGATCCTTAAACCATAGCCCGGGGGCCCTAGTAACCCTTGGCTACCTTCCTCCACCCTTCCGCATCCCCCCTTTCAAATCCCTTTCCTATGCTATAAGACGGGAGTTGCCACTATGTGGATTACCCTATACATAGCCTGTCTACACCCAAAAAAAAATAGAAATTACACAACGTTTAGTCGCTATGTTTGACCTCTTCGGGTATAAAAGTTTTACACTATAATGCCAACATAAAGCAATAATTAAAATATGTTGTATGGCTGACGAGTAAATACAGTTCTTAAATAAAACGAATTCTTAAAATTTCGTAAACTTTTAATTTATGAAAATAGTTTCACATGTCAAAAACATAAAACGAAACCTCCTGAGGTTTTATATTTTTGACATGTAAAAGTTGTTTCAGAAATTAAAAGTTGACGAAATTTTAAGGATTTGTTTTATTTAAGAGCAATAATTAAAATAAAATGGGATGATAGATTTTGCAGATAACGTAATCCATGATTTTTAAACTTTCAATTGTTAATACAATTATCTTTGTTATTTCATCTCTTCTTAAAATCTTTGAAAATTAACTAATATGGCTGTACAATTAAATCTATTAAATCTTCATTCGAAACCTGATGAGGGTCCATATTAGAACTGCAACGTAGTCATAAATTAATTAAATTATATTTTTAATTGACTGTTTTCGTCTAATTTTTAATTCAAATAGAACTACAATTTATTTATACGTCTTACGTCACTATTATTGAATTACTAGAGCAAAAAAAAGCATAACTGTTTTTATGTAGGTCCAAACAAATTTATTCCAAATAATCTTTCGAGGTTTTCTTTGTGAGAACTGCTAAATTTGATGTTAATGAAATTTTTCTTTTTATGATTATGCAATAATATGCTGTTATAATGGGTGTAAAAGGGATCGAAAGGGGGAGTAACGACACAAATAGTTGTGAACTTCAGTACACAAAACATATAAAGATATAGTTTTATTTATCTAGTATCAATTGTAGCGAGCCAAGCAACATATTCTAAACTATTTAATAAAATAAATATATTTCGCAACATTTTGCATAGGTGAGTTCTACAAATATTGAACTGTTTTGTTTCCAGCATTTTGAACAATTCATAAAATATTTAAAATTATTAACAATTTTTCAAACCATTGAATAGTGAAATGAATTCGCACCTGAATGTGTATATAATCAAAGAATAACTAGTGCGTAGGTAAGGCTGAAATTAAATATATCAGAGAAACAATTTTCGGGTTCATTGTGCATAAAAAACGCTTGATTTGAGAAATTTCTCTCCAGAATTTTATTATTTATTCCAATAAATTAGAGGAAACAAATTATATTCATACTTGGAAAATACATCTATACAAAAATAAATTATTTTATACATGTACTCCTGAGGACGTTCCAACAAAAGGAACTAAAGTTTGTTTCTGTTTATATATTTATTTTATTAAATTGTTTCTGGCAAGCTGGCCGATTTATTTATTTAAATAATCATGTATTCTGAAAAACAGACGGTGTCAATATCATGAGCGACTGCTACACGCATGGAGGTTATTAGTAGTATCGACTTAAAATATAGTCTATATTACCTGGAATGTCCACTAAGCTAAATTATTTAATTGCGTTTTTATCCAAAACGAAAGGAGAAATAAACTAACGTTATTGGCTGGATGGAATATTCGAGAATATTAAAGTTTCGGTATATTTGGATTGAATGCGTGTGCCGCTTTAAGATTATCTGATCTGATCGTACGTAAATGGCGTGTAAATTGTTTTAGCACTTTGCTTGCGTAATAATTATTCCTCGGAAATCGTGCCGCCTTATACATCAGCGGGCTTGTTTCTGTAATGCAAAATTTCCGGCTCCAGGCAGATTACGACGCAACACAAACAACTCCAGCAGCTGTGCAAATACGACGTCGGTGGTTTTTCATAATAAATTTTATAATTACGTCATACAGGTTTCCATTCAAATTAATTAGTAGGACGTGAAACGTTGTCTACTTTCGACCCAGAAGTGCATCTTCAAGAAACAGTGGATGAATTTTATTAAGGTAATTAATAAGTATTTATACCGTAGCAATTGTATTGCATTTATTTTCATAGCACATTTTTGCTCAATTTGTACAACATACGTATAACAATTAAACTTATAAGTAGACTAAATATGATTAATACTAAAACCTATTAACCAAAAGCTATTAACATATTTCGCTTTATTATTTTGATGTTTATTTATCGGACTATTTAAATAAAAGAAAAAATAATCGCTTATTAATTCATAAATTAATTATAAATTAAAATTAAAAACAGACACAATGTTTCATTTCGATTGTTTTTGGGACCTCTTCAGGACTTGTATTTTGAAATTTAATCATCTAATAGAATTTTACAACACATGAAGAGGTTTCAAAAATTAGAATAAAAACGTCGTGATGTTTTAATGTTTTTCTAATATAAAGTACTAAATTTAAATTCATAATAAATTTTTTACTTAATGGGCTAATGTTTTTTTTCATTTTCATGTCTTGTTCAGAAATTTGATTAATTATGCACTTCACTTATTTTAGTTATCGTTGAATAACGCTGATCCAGAAAAAGGAAATGTAATATAAGAAAAAATTGTATAATAATACCTAATTGGTCATTCTAGGTTTCTTAGTCTATAGATCAAGAGATATAGTAATTTGTGTCAAAATACGGAGAATAGTGGTGGACTAATTTTAACACGAACCTTTGTTACGGCAACGTTGTAGTGTAAAAACTATACTGAAAACATTGTCGCAAGAAAATATGTAGTGTTCAGTTCAGGATCTGTTGTACGCCAAAAAAAATCATCCGATATCGTTAAGAGATGATAAGCACAGACTGTGATAAATTAACCTTTCTGCTTTCTGTATATATACCGTCGGTAAAAATATAATTAATGTTTTTAATAATGATAGTGCGTATCTCCAGCATCTCTGCAAGGGGGAGTTCCTAACTGACGACAATGCTCCCCTCCACTTCTCCCTTCTTCTACTGCGCACCTGACACGTCTTCCCACGACCTATACATCTAAAATGATTAACGCTATTTGTAAGAGTCGACAGTAATTCGTTTAACCCCCAATTGAGAGCTCCCATACAAAGAGAAATCAAGCCAATTCACTACGGTTAAATTAACCACTATTTAAAGTACCTAAACGTATCAATGCCATTTTATACGAACAACTTTTCACCTATATTTAGCATAAAGAAGTCGAAGACCCTTGACGCATGAGATATGCGTTAATGCTTATTTCTGAAAAATCGGAAACTGAAACTCTCTTTCTAGTAGCGATAACTTTTATACTATATTTACAACAATATTTTATCGGTTTGTTATATAATTATTGCTTGAAAGACAATTCTAAATTCTCTTAAAAACGCAGCCATGTTTCATTATTAGTGAATTATGTCTGATTTGGTAAAGATTTGTAGTTTCCAATAAAAACTGAGTAATATCACGTAGTACACGTGAAAATAATATTCTGATTACGAGCTGTATACGCTTTTCACTTATGAATATCTGACTATCATACAACAACTGTGATTCTGTTCACTGTTTCACAAAAAAACAATCGGAGTTGTTCAAAAATTGTTATCTAATTATGTTCAATTCTTTTTTCGTTTATATATTACTGCTATAATCTTCACTTCATCTGATTATTCGTCAAACATACTCCCTATAATCTTCAAATTCTGTAGTTAAATCACTCAATTATAAAACACTATTATTCCTATTACGGTGCCTCTTTATCCTGTATGGTAAATTTAATACACTTTATGTTCTATGAGAAAGACCTACGAAGATAAGCTCAAAAAGACTGTTGTGTTAAAATTAATACATAAAATTATCTTGAACACCAGAGAAGTAATTCGGAACCACAAGGGCGACCAGCTGTCATTCGACGGCAAAGCGATTTTGCAGCCAAGAGCAATTATAGCTTTCAGCCAGCACTACAAAAAAAAACAGGGCGCAAATACCAGATAATGCCAAACCAATATTGGGGGACTAACAAAATGTCCTGACATTTGTTCGCTTTTCCTGGAGGTCATAAAAACACGCAAATGTTGTTGTAGTGTCTCGAGATTTTTCGGATCTCAGTTGATTGGATCCCCAAAAACTACGAAAAAGTGGAGAGTTTTTATTTCGTTTAAGTCAATAATTTTCAAGAAATTATATAGTTATTGTTCAATAAACTCACAAAAATTTACAATTACAGAGTCCAGTAATTTTAATTTAAAATAACTAAGGCTCTTAACAACCTACTCATTTATTTCAGAACTAGCAGGGTGCCCGGTGTTGCCCGTGTACTTATTTATATGAACCCGAAAAAGTATTTAATTCTATATTAATCTTTAGTCAAGAATTGATTTAACCTAAATCTAAATATTCGTAGTTCCGTACATACGATAGTGCATTAATTTAACACCTATAAAATACATTGATTTTTATTAAATCAATCCCAAAAAATACACCCCCGGACTTTTTTTTGAGTACAGCAGGATATAATTAACTGTCCCTCAGTCTTCAGACATTACGAAAGATTAAATTGATTAAATTCTTAGCTAGATTCAAAATGTAAGCAAATAGTGCTGTATTAGAGTCTCTCATATAGCACGAAAATTAACTTAAATTTTCCGCAAGGATCATAAAATATTTCGTATTGTATTTTATTATCATTCGATGGAGTATTGCCGGATAAAATTATACTTTTTATTCAATGTAAATATTTCTGCTTTATTTCATTACGGAAAAATGGAACTATTACCCTTGTTCGTCGCATGGTAACGTATCTCTGCCGCGTTACGTCATGACGCGCAGTAATTTGACACAAAATTATCATGTTTTTCAATTATAATTATTTCCCTATTTATGATAGGGGATTCTCACCCCCACAGTACCGTTTCTCGTGTTTTGAAGAATATGTGTACCAAGTTTTGTTGCAATCTTTCCACACGTTTAAGTTTGTATAGAAATTAACGTAAATACGTAAATACATATATACATGCATACAAACACACATACATACATACAAATATACATCCTTTTTTTATTATATAGATAGTGATGAAGTTAGAGAAAATGTAGGGATCAATGAGGTTGGATTTACGAAGCCTGGTAGGTCGTTTTACATAAATACACTCATTACTCCCGTAGAACGGAGTTCCTTTGGCAACATTCCGAGTAAATTGTCTCAATATAATTAATTTAACTAAATGATTGATATGAATAGAGGAACATCATATTTGACTCATTCTTTCATTACTTACAATTTGCTATTTTTAATATCCATAAAAAGAATTCTCATGTGTCTCGTTAAACAAATTTTCTGATCGCATTCAGTTCACAAAGAAAGTCTTTTAAGTTTCCTTTCTGTGCTGCAACCACAAAGAAAGGCTTTGTACCCCTAATCCCGAACCCCGTCCAAGATGATTGGAAAAGCCATTATACGACCGTTTGAATGCAAAAATGGACGTCTGAAAAATTGGTGTATGCGTAGAAAAAGGGAGCACTTATATTATTTTTTTCCGCCTGTCTGAGGAATTCTCCCACAGAGTTTACTCACCAGTTTCCGCAAGACGTGGTCTGGCACGTTCCGCGACGAATTACACAGAGCCAAGGCAGAGGAATGTGAGAAAATTACGGGGGCTCGGGTCACATCCAAGGCGTCGCCCATCGTCCTCACAGACACGTGGGAAAGGTCCACCATCATCCCCAGACGGTTCATCTCGCGTACCACAAGCTGAAATTACAATCACAGCACGTTAAATGCCATTCTTTTGAAGCAGTAGGATAGTTCACACAAGTCAAATATCCCTTGTATTTTTGCATATTATTTCATTATAATTTCGATTCCGTATTTAAAACATTTTATTTTAATTGTAATCATTTGAATTTATATCCCTCAATCCATTTCTTTGTTTCTATGTTTGGAATTTAATAATTATTTCAACATTTCAGACGGTTTCAAAACTAGTTACAAAATGATCTTTTTGTTATAACGTTAAGAATTAATGTTTACTCGGACATAATATAGAAACTGGCTAGGGTAAGTTTATAGCATATATGCGTAACGGATACTGCTACTTCAATCTATAAATAATATAATTGCAGTTACGTATCCAGGAGCACTACAGTTAATGTTCCTCGAATATTACCATTGATAAAATGAAAAAAAAATACGTCTGATTGAAAATAATTCATAAAGAAGTTAGCCAATTCAGACAAAAAGTGATCATATAAATACCACACAACGTTTCTTGGATCCTTGTGCCTTTCGTCGGGTGCTAAGAAGAGCCTAGAGCGACACAACTGCACTTGTCAGTTGACAAAACTCAAAAGTGACGAAAACGCAACGACAATGGGACAGCCGAAGGGTTAGCGTAACAATAAGGGAGCAACGACAATGGAAAACAGTAGCTTTAGCGTAATAAAAAGGGATCATAGCATTTATTGAGTTTCATTGTTTCTGTTTGTATATTAATAGCTGTGATGTTTGATTTAATGTGAAGCATCTCTGAAATGAATCTGGAATTGTACCTGTCAATGTCTAATGTCTAATGTCTAAAATGTCTAAATCTCAGCATTTTACCGATCAAATGAATGTTTAGAATTGATTATATGTTTGTATACTACAGATTGTTTACCAATAGGAAGTTTGATATTAGACATATGATCTTTGATACTTGTATTAAGGGAACGTTTTGTTCGCCCTATGTAGCAGGAATTACACTTAGAGCAAGAGATTTTGTAAACAACACAATGTTTGCTGTAGTAGTAAAGTGAATCTGTAAATGATGGATATTTGATATTGTTTTAATATTTCGATAAATTTGTGATGTAGAAATTCGTAATAAGGGAGTACAAGAAAAAATTTTGCTTGAGGTGTTTGGGGACGATTGACAGTAGGATATTGAATTTTATTCAATCTTCTGTTTATGTTTATGTGTTGTCTGAATTGGCTATCTTTCTTATTCATTACCATTAATAGTTGTTATTTGTAAAAGTAATGTCGGAGCATAACACATCCGTAACTTTCTAGGAAATCCACTGACATCGATCATGATATATTTATTACGCTATAATGATCCATGAAGCTGTAGTATTTTCTCGGAAAGGATCTCGTATTCAAAGGCAACGCCTCTGGTGGCAGTTTTGTTCCCACTATCACTTAACACGTTTGGCATTTATAGTACAGATATTATTTTCAATCTCTAGCACTTACCGTATATTATTATAATGGTTTGAAACCTTCAATTATGTTACAGAAAATGAATTAATATTAATTTTGATTCAAATTTTCGTAATCAATGATGCGAACCACTTATAAAAGCAATTATTATGTCCGTAAATCATCTTAAGTGATTGTACTAGTCTAGAATTTTGACTTGAATAGTCATTGAATATATTTCTGTTCCAGTGTAAAAATAATAAGTAAATAAATAGACTTGAACAAGTTCAAAAATTTGTTACAGATAAAGTTAACGAGAATTCTAAAAAAACATTATGAAGAGATGTGAGTCTCATACGAGTTCCTTTTAAAACTTAACTCCTAATATCAATTTAGAAGATTTACTGAATGTAAATAATAAACACATTATAATCAGACATTGGCGGTGATGCCAAAGTGGGTTTTTAAGTAGACTAATATTTTTTTCTTCGGCAAAAAAAAGTGTTTTCATAAATTTTTCTGATTCACGATTGTATTCGAAAATCCTCAAGTACCTTATATAATACCTAAAATATATAAATTCAAATAAAAACCTACATAAATACCTAAAATAACCCTGAAATAGTAAGTAGTGTCCTAAATTTATGTTACCCATATTTTGAATGGTCGGGTAATTTGATTAAATTAATAGAAATTTCGGGTAAGACCTAACTCATGTTATGCTTCATCCAAAATACAGAATAATTGTTCTCCGTGTTTCATAAGTATTGCACAATACATTTTCAAAAGGTTAGTAAACGTCTGTAAATACCTGACAGTGTACAACTATAAACTGAAGATGATAATAAGTTTGATGTCAAAGAAAAAACAAAGTCTGTTGATTGTTCAGGTAGCTTTTGGTGTTCCTTCAAATTTTCTGAAGTTAACTGTTGTTTTGTAATTTTTCTGAGAACATATATTTGTGAAAAATATAAGCAACTATTAAATGAAAATTCTTTGCAATTATCATTGAAATGAAATCAATCAAAAATAGCTTGGGAAATAATTTGTATATCTGCCGGTATTTGGCCTTTACTGAGACAGTTGTCACAAAGCTTCCAGTAAGGGCTGTGAAATTGGTTCCAGAAGTTATGCTTAAAACTCCAATAATCAGCTGTGCAGACACGCAGTTATGGCTTCGTGTTATCTCGTTAGAGAAAGCCGAAACTGTTATCATCAGTTCAGAACAGCTGGGAACTTCTGAAACGATTATCATAATTCTGTGAAACGAAGCGCATGCACAATTATTCCAAGTTTGACCCGACGACAAATCTCTCAACTTTATTCTATCTTTCTCAGCAATAGATCATCAATGGGAAATCAATACATCACAGACGACGTCATTCTTACAAAAGACCTCCGTAACACATGGAATTCAGAGACATTTTAATGGCCTCGCTAAGAAAAACTTCAACAATTTAAATAAACTTTTAATTCATTCCAATAAACTAGTATTTAGGTTATGATTTTGTCCCGTACAAATATTTATGTCTTGATACATTAATATCGGCCATTTAAGGACTTAAACCGAAAATTTTTTAAAAAAATTTGAGTAGATGTGGTCGACTTTGCGAGATTTTCGTTATTTGGTTTCCAAATTAGCCTTAAAAATGAAGCCCACCATCGTAACTTATCTAGCTATTTCAAAATAATTGTTTGCTTTAGTAACAAAAACCGGCCCTACGCCGGAAACCCCAGAGTTAAGCATCTTAGACAATTACTTTACCGACTAGTCCAGGTTGATAAAGTGGATGGCGTTTTTCCAGGTGGGGGAGCAATATATAAAAAGCGACTGAAAAAGGCTTGCAAAGCTTCTTCTTTTTGGGACAAGCTGAGATGTTATCATCGTATCTGCACGTATGGTAACACATCGTAAAACCAAGAGAAACAGGGCTAAAAGTTTATGTTCCATTGATGCTGCAACCAGTAAAACGGTCATCGGAGGAAAGGAAGCCTGTTTTCCTGAGCACGCCTATCACCAGGAAAGGTTGTTAAAGCAATTATTAATTCATTACCATGCTTATTATTTCAATCTCTTTAACCGTTCTGAAATTGCAATATTTTTTAATAAACTGATGGTGGCTCGCAGGTTCAAAAAATAAATAAAATGTATTAATCTATTTGTTAATTAAGTATGAATTGTAATTTAAAATAATTTGTAAATAAATAAGTTTACATTTTCATAAAATTTAACACACATTTACATAATCCCACTAGACTGCGAGAAAGGAAAATAGAATAAATAGAGAGAATGAGAATCTTAAAAGTAAGTGAGGATGGAAATTTATAAACAGTAAAATCTGTGATAATCTTCAGGGCTAGAGGAAAAGATGAAAGCAGCACCATGTGAGCTCGAAATCCAGTACAATCCATAACATTCGGATGTTTGTCATATCACATAATTCAATAATCCGTCTGATTTATTCTAAAGGAATTTATAGTCTGTTATGGTGATAGTATTGAAGGAGGGAAAAGACTGGGTTAGGTCGAAGATTTAGTGGTGGAACATTGTCTGCCATTCTTATTGCCGTCATATACATTTCAAAACCTCCCAAAACTTGTAATCGATAAATTAAAAATATTAATTATAATAAATTGTCTAGTCATTTAATAATACTTTTCTTATATCGATCGCTACTTGTTCCCATATATGAAGAACGCACGTAAACTTTTAAACAGAAATTTCTCATATTCCTGAGCATACCCGTTGAATTAGTACAGGAAGAGGGTAAACGAGCGACCGAGAGGTCAGCTCTGTAGCTTGTTACTGCTTCTCTCTTAAACTGATAGGATTGGACGAAGAACCTTTTGTAGGCCAATCATGCGAAATGGCCCAGAAAGTTTCCGAATGTGGCGGAACGCTGCTTCAGATCCGCTACAGCCATAACGATATCGTTCTACAAGACATACAGTTGCTTCTATATTTGAAACTAAACATCCTGAGATACAGGAGGATTTACTGAATTTCCATATATAATTCTCATCAGCATTTACATGAAGAAAAAAATCCTTAAGTCCAGTTGCAATAATTATTCGTGAAAGAAAATATTAACATTGTATTAAATCATAGTTATGATCGGATATCAGGATCAATTGAAAAATTAGAATATTTTTATTTTTAACATAATCTACACTTTCTTCAACGCTGCAGTTGATCTCATCCGAATAATAGTGTTAATACATCTCTGTAAATTAAAGACAAATTTAGTTATATCTATATATTCACAATAAAATTGGGTATTTATAGAGCAAGATAGGAATAAAGCCACGCGGAAATATAAAAACGTCTGAGTTAAATTTACACTAATTATATAAAGAAGTAGCCAATGAACAGACCAATTAGGTGATAAAATAAATAGCACACAACGCGTTGTTGCTTATTTCAGATGATTAAATATCGCAAGAATGACACTTTCCTAAATTCCATAAAAATAATAGGATTTCTGAGATTTTTTCACCAATTGGCTCTGTAATTGTTGTGCGTTGAGTGATTGGTAAACGCTATGTTAAATTGCATTTCAGCAGCCCCTATAGCACTAGTCACGAAGGAAGGCGGGAGGGATAGATTGCGGGAGGAGAGGCAAAGTCCGACGTTGCCACGGTGCGCGCGGAATGCACACAAATTGCTACGATCTAACCAGGTCTAAGTTCTGGGCGCTTAGTAAAGCTGATTGGCTGCGGACGGGGAGGGGGCAGCACGCGCGCAGATGAAAATTAAACTGGGCCGTCATCGTACATGTTGCTGACTATAGGCGAAAATAGTATGTGATTAAACTAGAGGATTTGCGAAGAAAAAATTCATTATAGGTGTTTGGCAACTTGTTCACTATATAACTACATGAAAATCAGTCAATTTTCTTCAGACGGGAAAACGTCAAATAATGAGTAATGGAATTAATGAGCTGAAACTTGAAGTGTGTTGCAAGAGACAATAGCGGGCATGTGTTAATAATCTGGCGTTGTACGTCTTTAATCTTTAATATGTTCTAATGCCATTAAAACAATATCAGTTATATAATGCTTTTAAGAAATTTATAAAAATAGCAACCACTAGATTGAATTGAAATTTTTATTGTTATTTTTTCACATATTCTTCTTCCGTAAAAAGGACGTATATTATAGTAATTTGTGATACAAACATTTATCCCTCTTTTTTTAAATTATGAATTCATGTATGTAATATATATAGCTTTCGACTACTATCATTAATAACATTTTTTCTAATTGCCTCACTACTACTTCCGCACAAATCTAACGTTATTTTTACTATTGACAGAATACGAATTATTATATATTGTATTATTTATTAGTACACTGGTTTTAAAATATTTAAACACAGTGGTAACATACAATAGATAGTCCTAACTAGTCACAACTGGATATCACCTACTGTTCTCATATAACAGAAAAATTCCATTACTAGAATCCATACTTGAATGACTGATGGAAACATTTAATTATTATGACAGGCTCATGATTTATTTTTGTCAGTCAAATCTTTGCTGCATCTGACGGCCACGATGTATTCACATACATCTTTGTTTTTTTTAGGTAAATATAATCCGATTCTACATAGGGTGTTCTTAAAATGCCGTTTTCCCGTGAAAACAGAATAGGACACCTCAAAACCATGATACAGGTAATTATTACGATTAAAATTATTACTATTGTTTATATCGTTTGAAAGTAACTGCTACAGAATCGAACTAATTCTATTTCTTACGTCTTAAATTAAAATTATGCCTGCAGTAGCTTGAACGCTTTTGACGCGGAAAACATGTAATGACCTGAATATACAATTATTTTTAACAAAGTTTTGTACAGCTTTATGGGTAATTACGGCTAAAGACGTGAACACCAGATGGTACTTTAAAAAAAATTCTTTTTTACAGTCACGTCAATTTCTGAGGTCATTAGTGACTGATTATGGGAACTCATACTTGCCTTGTCGGGGAAGTAATTGAAGAATTTCTCTCAATGCTCAGAAACATTCTTCGCCGGGATTCGAACCCGGGACCTCTGTGATGTGAGGCCCGTTGACCCCTACACGACAGGATGTCGGCCCAGACAGTGCTTGTTTTAGCTGATTTCCCGATATTTTGTTTCCTTGGACCACCAGAAATAACCTTCGATTTATTTTTGGAAATGGACATTGAGCTTTACAGTTGCGGTTAAGGGACATGAAATTATACTCTATCCCCCCCACCCCCCAATATTTTTTAGACTCGGTAGAGGGGTCTAAAGTTTTAAAACACTTCGCATAGAGCAAGATAGTTAATATAGTTAATTATAGTTAGTTACCGTTCAGCCGTGGTCGATTAAATATGGTGAGTTATAGAACAGTGGGAGTTATTAGTCAGAGAGAGTTAGTCTGGGAAAGTGGAGGCATCAGTTAGGAGAAGTTAGTAAGTAAAACTGTAATAAAGTTAAATGTAAAAATTCAGTACCACAAATACTGACAAATATTGAGATGTTTACATCCAAAATTTAAATGCGAAAAGTCTATTTTATATTTATAAAACATAATTATAGTATTAATTAATCGGTTATTAAAAAATAATTCTATTATATTTTATTAAGATAGTGCTCTACTTCCGTGATACAAAATCTTAAAAAGTTTTGAGTTGTTAGAAAAAAGTCAGTTGTATTTTTTTATGAATCATTTGAGACTTACTTTTCCGAAACTGGAGAGGCCGCCATGTTCCACGAAGCCCATAGGCACCGAATCGCTAGGTTCATCAGCCAAGGAGGAGTCTGCCCTAGCAACAGAAGAAAGATACCACACGTGGAAACGAATAGCTAAAGATACATTTTAATATAACACGCTTCCATTTATACAGAATACTTTCGACATTTCACATAATATATTTTCTAGCGGCTTATTACGTCGTACTTCAAATCTGATTACTGATCAATATAGGGAAAACTCTTATATAAACCCATTGTCGGTCGTATAAAAACATGCAGTTTTGTATTATTTACTTAATGTGAAAATTATTCATGAAATTCGGTAATTGTTTTTGTGTCGCAAATTTATAGAATTTATCTGCTCAATTTCAAAGCATTTTTATGGAAGATAAATACGAAAATATTCGCGATATCACTATTCTCTTCCCAATATCCCCTTACTCTGCATGAATTTAAAATCATCTCCACTAGATAATTTTCTGCTAACGAAATGTTTACCTTCCAAGTCTATCTGCACGAATTTGCCAGCCAATTTAGCATACGAATGAAGCAACCTCATTTACCCACGCTAATTATAGTTTAAAATCAAATTATAAGCTCAGCAGTCAACTATAGTTAGTCTAGTACTTTGTTAATTCAGCTATTTACACTTTAACTATTAACTCAACAGTTAAATATTTATCTTGCTTAATGTATGAGATTTGATTTTTGTTAATTTTGAAGTAGCCTAGATACTTGTCACTATACTTTATTCTGTTTAAGCAATCTTTTTGGTTTCTACGAGACCCACGAACTTATCAATTTAATAAAATTAAAAGTCGTATATATTGTAATAATTGTAATATATTGTAATAATCAACTAATAGCCTTGAATTAAATGAAATATTAATCTAAAGGATAGGCGTTAATTAAATGAATGATTAAACAAGACTTTACAAATAAAATATTATTCATTATCAAATCGTGGCTTCAAGAATCAAAACAATTACAATTAAAATTTTAATATCTCAGGGTCTTTACTGGTTTTGATGATTAGGACACAATAAAACTAGAATTTGACTAATTAACAATTCAAAATATTATTTGCTTAAAATTGAAACAATAAGTCTATCAATGAAAAAAACTAGAAAAAAGCGAACGAACGAACGAAATCTGACTCTATCCTTTAATTAGCGTTTACAATATTATCATAGTTTTGGTTTTTGTTACTTACGTACTGTTCGGCTGGTACCAGCATTCTCTGTAGCTTCAGAAGTACACTATTGCAACATTTTACACTGATTCTAAATGTCGACTCACAGATTCTACACTATTTGAATCGGAATGGAACTTCTTGGCTCCCAGGAACTCAGATGATCCTCCTAATTATCAGTTATCTGATGTCTGCTTGCCTTACAGGAATCTTACGAGTTGCCAATTTATTAGTCTTTTACTGATTTGGATTTAAACTGCAACGTAGCTCAGTGAAGATTTGTTATAAATGTTTATTCTCTCGTGGCCGGTCCTAAATGTAGACTCTGCTATTCCGCTCCTTGCTGCTGACCGAACTAACTTTACTTTTAAATACTTTGGATCCTCTCGACTATGTTTCGGACACGACCACTTGCTGTCCTTTCTGGCTGCTGACTCAAAACTTCATCCGTCCACATCAATCTTTCGGCACTAACTCACTATCCTAGTGCCTCTCGAGTTTGAGAACGCATTTCCATTTCGGCATTTTCTCAAAGCAACAGAGAGAGCTCAGAGCCGTTGTCGCTCAAAATACCGCTAACAATCTATTCGATAACAATTTAATTTCTAATACAAACAATTAACGGCCTAATTAATTGCCATTACAATATATATATATATATATATATATATATATATATATATTGTAACAATATGATGCATTATATTATTGGAGACGGCGCACGTGTCGTGGAGAGACGTGCGAGAAAGGACGACTCGGGTGGCCCTGAGTGATTGCTGCAGCTGCAATGAGAGACAGGGGATGATGAGGGTCCAGAAGCCCATTGATTTGGGAAACGGCGAGTCGAATTGTTTACGCAGATGGTCACAAAGGGGCCATGTTAGAGCAGGCTACTGTCTCTAACGAATGACCTGAAAAGGACGTTGGACAAAAGAGAGGAAGCCGTAAGTTAAGTAGACGGAGTGTGACAATGCGAATTGTCACAGTTCGAAAGGCGGCCGGAACGAAAATTTAGAGGAATGGGTTGCTGTCACTGCGCCGTGGCGACGCAAGTGAAAGACAAGGGAGGAAGATGATATAAATAGAAGAGTCGCCTATTGTAAGATGAGTTGTGGTATAGCACGGGAGAGAGACGGAGCAAGCAGCAAAGACAGTGGTTGCTTAGCACGAGAGAGAGACATTTGTTACTTAGCACGAGAGAGAAGAAGGAGCAAGCAGCAAAGTTGGTTGGTGTTAGCGTGAGAGGAAAGACGGAGCAAGCAGCAAAGACAGTTTTTGCTTAGCACGGGAGAGAGACATTTGTGTTTTAGCAAGGGAGAGAAGACGGAGCAAGCAGCAAAGAGTGGAACAGTGGTTATTTAGAGTCAGTGAAGTGAATATCAGGACCTATAAAGTGAATGTCTAAGGAACGAGTCAAGGTGGACCTAGGAAACTGTAAGTTAGAATATACCATATTAAATAATGTAAACGTCGTTAAAGGATAGTAGTCAGATTTCGTTCCCTTCTTCGATAATAAAATTTAGAGGCAAACTATAGGTTAAGTTTATTGTGTTTGATTTGAAAACGTAAATGTTTTTTTTTTTGATGGTTTGGATTCTGTTCTTAGTCAAACCCAGTAAAGACCCAGGAGAGCAAGAGGTCTCATGTTTTAATGTTAAAGTTGTAAATTCATTGGTAAATTCTTTTCGTATTTAATAAATTTATTTGTTGTTCATAAAAATTATTCTTTGTTTATTTCGACCCATTTATATGTTTATTACAATTTGGCTACCACAACGGTAGACGGAGATAGGAGTAATAGTTGGTTATTACAATATATATATATATATGTATGTATGTATGCATATTTGTGTGTGTCTATGATATAGGAGCTTTTAATCCACTATATTTATTTTCCTGTAAAGTACAGTAGCCGTAGCTGATTTCAGAAATTTTAGTTTTATTCTTAATTTGTTTTATATTTCACATAACAAATATTACTTTTATATTCCTCATTCTGAAACATTGTTAAGCTAATCACACTGATATATTACAAACGATTAGGTAATTTGGTACCCTGAATACAATTGTTTATTTATTACGGAACATTTGGACGCATTCTGTTTCTTATACAGAATGGTTTATAAGCTATGCGTTTACAATTAATTATTTTTTTTAAGAAAATCGTATGTCGCTGCCTTTTCTCATTCTTTCATTATCAATTTTTTCAATGAAACTTCTAATTCTTTACCCTGTTCATGTTCGCATTAATGAACTTTACAGTGTGTGTGTGTCTGTGTGTTCCAGAACGAATATGAACCGTATGGAGAAATTTTGACCAAAATTGGTACACACACGACTTGTAATTAAGAAACATTGTGGAGATAAAGTACCAATAGGAAGTGATGGAAGAAGAAAATAATCCGAAAACGACTGATATTGTTGTCGATACCATAATTATCAGAGTCACTGAACTGAGACCGATTAATCACTTGTTCAGTCTTCGTCAGTATGCGGCGGGGAGGAATTAATTATAAAATATTCAAAATTACCGAGAGGTTAGTGTCCTATATCTGTCTAATACAAATGGCGATAAATAAAATCCGGGAGACGACGAGAAATCAGCGAGTATATGAAGTACGTGCACGGAACCGCTGCACAAAACAAGTTCTGGCTCATAAAAGTAAGGAAATATAGTTAAAAATAAGAGAATATGGAAAATATATTAACTATTAAATGGAAACAGTATACAAAAAATTAGAGTCCTTGTAATTATGAAAACCTATTTCGTGTAGAGAATACTAAATCAGAAAGATTAAGTGGAAGGGCATAGTAGGACAGTGAACGATTAAAGATTGGGTAAAGGAATAATATAATTCCAACATTTCTAACATAAATGACTCTTCAACTTCGAATAAAAATGGTTGTAATTCACAGCTTGGCACACGAACTGAACACTTGTTACAAAACTAAACCAACTAAATTCTATCTGTTTTTTCGAGTCTGTTATTGAGGCCTTCGTATCTTATTTAAACGCCTAAGATAAAAATTATAAATATTCTCTCAATGTTGAAGGTTATGAAGTTAGCGGGACAAGAAAACTGTAAACGCCTGAGGATAATATTAACGCAAATACTTTAAGGGGAAGAACCCCAGTAGTACTGATTTAGAACAGCTTCACTAAGAAATATCAGAAAAATATGAAGCTCATAATCTAGCTGTCGTACTAATTATTTGACTAGTATATAGCAAATTAAATATTATGATTCCTAGAACTTTGGCTGCCAATATAACAAAAAAGATTCAGCAGTTCTACAGCATACAAAATGTCAGTAGAATTTGGTAATTACAATCATATGATAAATTATATAAAAGTATTACATATACTCAGAAACAAAAAATAAGTAAACTGGAGTACAAAAATTAGGAAGAACGAGTGAAGTTCGAGATCGGTATTTAAGGTGATTCAGTTCGAGAAAATTCCTGTAAAGAATGTTGAGAGAAATAATAATATTGAGGGAGAGAAATTATTGATTAACTATGACCCGAAAATTTTATTGTTCTATTCTTTGTTCCAATCAATTAAGAAAAAATAATCAGAGAATTGTTTACCGGAAGAAAGTTACCTGAGCTGAAAATTAACTTGGAGAACCTTAACTAACTCAACGAGTGAATATAGACAAGTAAAATATTTGTACATAAACTAATACGAGGGGTGATCAGAAACTAAGGTTACAGAGAAACGAGTATATTTTATTTTATACACCCAATAATTCCAACCGATAGTACCCTCACTAGGCTATTTGTCAACATAGTCTTCGTATAGGTTTAGGCACTTGTCGCTTTATGGTAAAAATCCTGACCTTGCGTGTCCAACCACTTTGTCGATAAGTGTTAACCTCCTCGTCTGAAACGAACTTTCGGACTCCTTGGTGCTCCTTAAAGTGAGGAAAATGGTGAAAGTCGCTTTTAGCGAGGTACGGGCTGTAGGGAGGGTGGTCAATGAGGTCCCAGCGAAACTGCTTCAACAGCGTGGCGGTCTTGAATACAGTATGAAATCGTGCGTTACGGTGAAGGAAAGTGACGCCCTTGGAGAGACTTTCACCTTTGTTTTCCTATGTCGAAAAATAACTGTATGTACTATTGGATGGCTCCATTGTTTGTATGAAATAAAATGTACACGTTTCACTGAAGGCTTTGTAACCTTAGTTTATGATCATACCTCGTATTAATACGATAATTTAATTCAATATTAAAAACAATAGCTAATTTATTCAAACGTAACACTCAGGAATATTGTATTTTCCAGGCAAGGTGTAAATTTTAATAAAATTTAATTGCAAGTAACGATATTTCATGCTGAGTGGAATTTATATCAATCGACATTTGCAATGAGTTTATAGGATAATCTGTTCTGCGGTTTGGTAAAGAGATCTTGTGAGTCCAAGCTGTCCTAAAATAAGGTGTGACCCATATTGATGAAGGTCCTGGGAGTAAATGTCCGTAGGTAAGTTTGCGAATTTACACATTAATTCCTTAGACCTCAATTATTGACACAATAGATAAAATACTGTTCAGTTTGACTGAAAAAGCGATGGAAAACAATATGTGAGATTTTGGAATGGACAAATATAGAGAGTTAAATCGTTCGGTGAGATAATTTTCGGGGTCCAACAGAGTCCACTCACAGTTCCCGCTGATATTATGATCAACCAGGTGACGTTTTACTAGGTATTGGAATAAATCTGCCGGCTCCGTCGCACAACATAACATCCGGTATTTTCAGTAAACAATTGCCCTTTAATGTTTATCCTTGTCAGAGTTCGTAACTCAGATTTATTTAAATTTTCCTATGATTTCCCCGTTTGAACAGACTGTGTCACTGAACCAAGACAGATTTAAATTATTTGTTTACTCCATAGCTTTAATTAATAAGTTTCTTCGAATATTCTATAGCTTTCTTTCCTATGTTCACGCTGAGGAAAACGTGTCATTGTTATCTGGTAATAATCAATCACATATATGTTCGTAATGAGTTACAAAATAAGATTACATAACATAAAAATTGGATTTTTATTCCCTCGATTATTAACAAATAGTAAAATCCAAACGCCTTTATAAAAACTTATTTCTGTATTCGCTTTTTTTCCCTTTGTCTCCATCCTACCACTTATATTTCTATCAAATATATGAACGTCTACTTAATTATTCGTCATTTTCTTTGTACCATGTAGAATTTTTTTAGATGTGTAAAACTGCCTGTGACTTGTTTCTCCAACGGATGGAACAGAAATTTGTGTGCCTGTGAGTTGATGCGCCTGTTTTGTTGTCGGGTATCCTCCGAGATCCTCTGTGAGTGAGGACTTATTTCGCCTCGTTTGCAGTTTGCACATGCCTCAGGCAAACGCATTTGTCCCCAGGCAGCTGTAAACTGAACGTACATTCCCTCTCCTGGGCTACATTCTGCATGCGTCACTATTACTTAACCTGACCTCCGCCACATCCACAGAGATGAACTGCCTTCCGGTAGGCAGCTGGAGTCCGACTAACAACATTCTATAATTCCATGAAAAAACTGAGTTTTTCTTTCCATCTGGCTGTAGATAAAATACAACACACAGGGAATATAAAGATTTTTATAGAAGAAAAGAAATGAGGCCGTCAACAAATGAAGAATTTAAAAAGTGTAATTCCAGTGGAGAATGCCAGAGTAAATTAAATAATTATATTTTTTTTTTATTTCTGTACATTCAGACTATTTTTGCTTAATTTTTTTTATTAAAATGCGCCATGTACAAGAACTTTAATGTCAAAATTTCATATACATAGATATTTTCTATTCCTAAATAAATTCTGTATTCAATTCTGTGTGATATTATAAACAAAATCTCCTCTCAAAAGTAGCAGGTCAACATTGATTGGTTTCATAAATTATACTACATGTAAATGTAAAATTCAATAACTCCCAGTGTAACGACATATTGGATATGAAGATAAAAATTTATTGCCTTTTTTGCAGTTACGAGTAACTGGCTATAGATTACAAAAATTGACAGAAGATGGCGTTACCTTTAAATTTTAACAAGGTGTCGTAAAATTTTTGACACGTGGTATCCATAATCGACGTTACAGCAAAGCCTTGGAAAACGCTTACCTACACATTGTCAATCTATTAAATAGCAAGTGAACCTAGTGCGGCAAACGCACTTCTGTACCGACGTACATTGCGACTGGAAAAACAATATCAATATATCGGCTTGGGGTGCCTCGGAATAATGAAAAAACGTTCGGAGCTTCCACGACAGAAGAGACAGTGTAATATAAAAATATTTAGGAGAATGATCAAAATTTCCGCTCTTCGCTTGACAGTAAATTATTAGGACAAATTACTGCTAAAAGGAATATTACAACAATGCGTGTGGAAAAAAAATTATCTAGGGGAAACCGGCGGATCCGTGAGAACCCAAATTAAGGATCACAAAAAATCCCTTCGATTACGGCTGTTTAATGTGTCATCCTTCGCAGGTAACGATTAAAAATCATAAAACAGTACTGTAAGACAAAACTTTACTTGTAAGGAAAAACAATTTATCTGCTCGAAATCTTCGGGAGGACAAAATTTTTCATCTTGGACGTTCAGTTGTCCATATAAGTGAAGGGGCGTAGTGGTTTCGCCATTATAATAGACCTTGCATAAAAAATGGTCTACGTTTACGAGAAAATCCATAAGCGTGGCTTATCTGCTCAAAACCCGATGAATATTACTAAAGTTTTATTAATTATAAAAATTATTACTTCTCACTTTTACGTAGTCTTTACTTATTTAATATATAGTACTCTTGAAATAATATTTGTTTCTCATTCACCTTCTATTATAAATGTGATGCATTTCAGTTTAAATAATATACACGATAGAAATTTTCATCTTTTTGCTATTTGGTTAAACTATGTATTTTGTTACAATTTATTTTGTTCAGTTTTAAATGCGGCAGTATGATGTATACTAAATAACACGACAATTAATGATTCATAATTCATGAATTAAATATTTTGAATATTAATTCACAAGTCAGTGTCGGACTTGACATTAAGTAAATGTACATTATGTTTAGTATCTAACATGTGGCAGTTATTTCGAAACATATTTTGGAAACCAACCAAGCCATAGATAGAGACAATTTTAGATAAAGATTAGTTTATGAGATGTACAATATTTAACGTAATGTACCTGATAAAGATTAAAGATCAAAATAAGGAGGAAGTCAATGATAATAGTTTTGAGTGCAGGTAGGAAAATGACCAGACTGAATAGGATGAGGTCAGAGGAAAATCCAGCGCCGTCTCTTCTTCAGATTCGAAAGGAAAACTTCCAGGGTACGAAAGTCGATAACGTGGGGTTATTGGTATCTAAGTACCGTCCAGAGACATGAACAAAATCAGAAAGCGCTATGAAGGTAGTGATATAGTTTAATAAAGAAAAGTAAGAAAGAGCTGAGAGCGCCCAGGAGCCCTTCAACCCCATAGACGGCAGTAGCAAGACTTACTGTTAAAATGGCTTCAGAGACTGAGAGAGAAAAACTCCCACGAGCAGAAGTTCTTACTAGAAGGAGGGGAACCAATCAAAAGGTTAATATCACCCCACGTGATCTGTGGTGGGACCCCTCAAAACCGGTTACCACAGGGTTTCTACATCATCTGCAATGAAATACAAACCAACTGAAAATGTTTTAACGTGTTGTCTCAACCTGAGATGCACACATCAGGGCCCAAGTGAAGAGAAATCTCTCGCCAGTGAACGAAACAATAGGACAAATTAATAAATCTATATGGCATTACACTCAGTTAATGTTAAAACAGATACTGATTTGTTAAGTACTATTTACAATCTATTAATTCATTATGCATAATTCTTCAAATTTATAAATTAATCTCTAAAAAATTGTTTACAAAATTCAATTTCTTTCTTATTGTAGTTCAATAATTTAATATTTTAAATTATTCCAATATCCTACCACTCTTTTATCTACAGTTCATTATATTTGTTTTCACATAGCTGATGTGGGTCCACATTAGGGACGGAACATGTAGCATTATTAATTAAATTATAATTTTGAAAGTATCATTTGGGATGTTTTATTTATTCAGTTTAAAGACGTTAAGAATTAACTTACCTTTTATGTGCTGTAAGCACGGTAAATACCAAAAAATTCGTGTGAAGCGATGTCAAAGGTGGAGGTTGAGACAGAACTTCGAAGTTGTTAACACATATGAAAGGATCGCACAATTAGGAATATGGAAAACACATGAGTAGCCTGTACGGGGAGTCGCAGAAAATGGCAGTTGTTTCTAGAAGCAACATTTTCCTCAAAATATATTCATAGAATATTGTAGCCATTTTAACGTCCTAGTAGAATAACAATCATTTCATCACATGGTAAAAAAAATTGACCTTCTTGGAACTACAACATCCACGAATGTAAATTATTAACGTTCATAACACAATTACACCTCTCAATCAGTTGTTAATTAGTCATTAAAAGTATCGGATGGGAAAAAACATACGCGTACATATTTTTACTCAACTTGAGACTCTGTATACATCTGAAACGTTTATTTTTCTTGTTGGAAAATATATATTGTTTGGATTTGATATATGATAAGCAAAGGTGTATTATTCCCGGCAGTGAAACACCTGAACAACATATTGTTTATTGGACGGTGGTGCCATATTTTTTTTATATAAAAATATTATATATATAGAAATATTAAGCTGAACTAAATCTCTCTATAAGCTTCAAATCACCGGAAAGTACGACCTTATAACTTGAACTCAGCTTGTATAAAAAGGGTAAAGTATGGAAATCAACGAACATAGATAACACTGAATAATTCTGCTACGGAAAAGAAGTGATTATTAACGCTGTGATAAATTCAACGTGGCCAGCATCGCCCGAAAGAATAATTATGACACTGATCATAATTAAAGGCAAAAGGTGAACTTCGTATCAGGTGTCAAGTTTAGGACTTTACACGGTGACGTGTGACATTTAATTTGTCAGTACACCTTCAGTTGATATGTTCTTGTCAATCTGGATCACGGTTCTCTCGTATTACGTCGGTACACACTGCACGATTGTGCAACGATCCGGTGATAAACAGCACAAAGCAAAGAGCAACTATCTGCAGAATCGTTTGTTTCTGTTGCTTCGACAATCCAGCGTTTAATTGCGGAACTTAATTACCGTTCTGTCAACAGACGGCGAGGATCGGCCCCACGGAACAATTAGAAGCAGCCTTTGGCGTAATCGAATTGCACACGCTCTCTGGCCAACGAAAAGTAATTAGTCGTCCCACGCTTCAGCCTCCATCCTCGTCTCATTTTTCTGATATTTCCTCACATCCTGCAATCACCAGATAACTTTGGCCAGGGTCATCAAAGCAGGTGTGAATGTGGTTGAGAAATAAATTAAAGTCCATATGTCCAAAGTCAGAAGTACAAGAAACTGCGGATCTACCATTTTTATTAACTGATAAACCATTAATACGGTAATAATATTGTTATTTATATTTTTCCTTGTTTTTTTATAAAGTTATTTTAGATCTGTGGTACGATTGAGTACCTCATTTATAATTTAGCCGACAAAGGTACAAATAGACCTTAAAATGAAATGCAAAGAGTCTTCGTAAATCCTCCAGAAATATTAAAATAATGCTTTAATAACAAAGCCTACGCCTATTCGATGCGAACCCCAGAGTTGTTAAAAAAAACAACTTAACTATATGTACGATAGTAACGGGGGATGACGTTTCCCATGTGGGGCAACGAGGTATAGAAAGCAATTAAAAAAGTCTCGCGAGTCTTCTTCATCAGGGAAGTGTTGATATGTTAGTATTGTTTGAGCACGTACGGGAACACATCGTAAAACCGTGCGACATCGGAGGCGAATAACAGGGAAAAAGCTGAGGAAGCCGCATCCTATTTTTCCTAAGGTTCTCATCACCGGTATATCACCCCAAATCAGTTGAAAGCCGAAGCTTAAACAGAAAAGTGCTGTTTTGAATTCTATTTCCCCGCCCCAATACAATAATAAAAATAGTCTGTACCAATCATGTCCCAAACACAAACAGTTTAAAAAAATATTTATCATGTCGGCGCACTACACTTCCTCGTAAAAATGGAGACAAAAAATCTACAACCCAAATCCCATGCTGAAGAGAACCTCGGGAAAAGGTTCTTGTATAACAAAAATCACCGGAAAATATGCCACTACATTGGGTCATGTAAGTAAGCTTCGCAATTATTCATTTATTACATTTCTTATGAAAGTCAATTGAATTGAATTTTTGTTTGTTCTAAAATCGCGATTTCAAAAAAACTAAATTTTGATTATTATTTTGCACTACTAAACGGTGGATCACGCTATTAATAAATAAATAAAAATGTAATAATTTACATGTTAGGAAATTTTGAAGTGTAATTAAATATTTTAGTTTTGTTGGCTGTGAGACAGAAAAATTGTTCCGTGAAGAAATTAAGTCTGTACTGCGGATAAGGGAAACAAACTTCCGGTACGCTACCATTTTATTGGGAAACAGCTTTGCTTTAAATTTTCGCTTATAACTACGCGGCTTACGGAATATTCTTGGGAATGAAGTATAAGGTTGTTGTGTCGGCGGTTTCCCAATTCCGCAGGATTTTATATTAGATGATTAAATCTTATATCATTATAATAAAAATGTAGCGAAGCATTCAGATAACGCTTGTATGCATCACAGTCTGTAAATTAATACGACGATATCACGAAAGACCTGCAAACGCTTACCGTGTAAATTTTAATATAAATACTATATAAAATAATCTTATTGAGATCAACTAAACAATGCTGTAATACGGCAGAATGGCATTAAATATTGTAATATTTAACTAATAGCCTTAATTAAATGAAATAATAATCAAAAGGATAGACGTTAATGAAATGAATGATTTATCAAGAATTTACAAATAAAATATAATTTATTATCAAGAATCAAAACAATTACAATTAAAATTTTAATATCTCAGGGTCTTTACTGGTTTTGATTATTAGGACACGATAAAAGTACAATTTGACTAATTAACAATTCAAAATATTATTTGCTTAAAATTGAAACAATAAGTCTATCAATGAAAAAAACTAGAAAAAAGCGAACGAGCAAACGAAATCTGACTCTATCCTTTAATTAGCGTTTACAATATTATCATAATTTTGGTTTTAGTTACTTACATATTGTTCGGCTGGTACCAGCATTCTCTGTAGCTTCAGAAGTACACTATTGCAAAATTTTACACTGATTCTAAATGTCGACTCACAGATTCTACACTATTTGAATCGAAATGGAATTTCTTATGTCGACTCACAGATTCTACACTATTTGAATCGAAATGGAATTTCTTGGCTCCCAGGAACTCGGATGATCCTCCTAATTATCAGTTATCTGATGTCTGCTTGCCTTACAGGAATCTTACGAGTCGCTGATTTATTAGTCTTTTACTGATTTGGATTTAAACTGCAACGTAGGTCAGTGATGTTTATTCTCTCGTGGCTGGTCCTAATTGTAGACTGCTATTCCGCTCTTTGCTACTGACCGAAACTAACTTTACTTTTAAATACTTTAGATCGTCTCGACTATGTTTCTGACACGTCCACTTGCTGTCCTTTCTGGCTGCTGACTCAAAATTTATCCGTCCACATCAATCTTTCGGCACCAACTCCCAAGTTTTATTACATGTTCCGTACTTCGCAATCTTTCGGCACCAACTAACCATCCTAGTGCCTTTCCAGTTTGAGCTCGCATTTCCATTTCGGCATTTTCTCAAAGCAACAGAGCTCAGCGCTATTGTCGCTTTTTGGCGCTCAAAATACCGCTAACAATTTATTCGCTAACAATTTAATTTCTAATACAAACAATTAATGGCCCAATTAATTGGCATTAAAATATATTTTCAACGGAAATAACAAGAAAGTATTAACATTTCTCAGCATTGTGAATATGGTATTCATTACTCAAACGATACTAGTTAAGAGGAATCTGACGAAACTAAGAACTCGGTATAGTTAGAAAAAATGTTTACAAAAAATATTAAATATTTAAAGATACAGTAAATGAAACTAATAAAATTAACATTATAAAGCTATATTCACTTCATCGCTATGGACTTAAAAATATGGCAGAATCATTAAACTAGTTACGAAAACTACACAGTAATGTATCAGTAAAATTTTCAGGTAAGCTGATCCACGCCCTTAACGACTTATTATTCAGCCAATATATTCAAGAGAATATCGTAATTATTAACATGTTTCGAATGCGTTAAATGACTAATTCCTAATTCCCTCCATTATTTCTTAACTAAAATAAATAAACAGTTAACTTACAACACTTAACAGCACTTTCCCAATTCTCACTCATTTTCAAAATGAAAACATGCGATAAATACACTCGTTCATTCAGGCTGAACATAAATAAAAATGGGAGGCGTGGAGTGATCTCGTTAGATCATGGTCGAAATCGGACATTCTAGTGACATGTGGTCATCTTTCGGTACTTTGCGTTACCTATATGACACATTTAAATTTCAAATGATTTTTACATATTTTTTTTAATAAAGGTAGAACGTCCTACAAATACTATAATTGCATTTCCGGCCAAAATCACCTTAGTCTTCCCTCCTGAAATAATTCTAAATAAATTGATACTCCCACATTTCTCTGTAACAAAATAGGGTTTTGGTTTATCCTAGGTATTTAAATTTATGAGCCAAAACATTATGACCACTGGAACCGTGACGAGTAAGGTATGTATATAAGAGGAGGAATGACCAATGAGGAATAATACTAGCGACCATACGCGCCCGAAAATCTGGGAAATTGACATACATTAGTGACTTTACAAAAGGAGCCTGGGGTCGAAAATCTGGTCGACTTATCATGTCCTACTATCGTATGTATCTATATAAAGTGATTGAAGGACGGTGAAATCACGTATGACAAGGTGTTGGGCGTCCACGTTTTATCAAAGAATTTCGAGGAAGGATCTTGTTCGCTAAGTAAAATATAGTCTGCAATCTGCGGAAGACCTGACAGCAGAGAACAATACTTATTCAGAAACAGGTTTTTCAGAGTATATCGTTAAACCCACATCATTGAACATTCCTACATGAATGATCCCCGACGGCGCTGGAAAATTTCAGCTGTCCATCGTCACAAGACAAAAACGTGTTTCATCAACTTGATTAAACACATCTGGGACGCTATTCCGCGTCCACAAACAACTGGGCCGCTGTATTGCGCGTAGGTATTTGTTGCTAGATACCACTAGAAACCTATAAACCATGCCACGGCGAATCGCTGCCTGTATTACGTTACAAATATGGATAACCACACTATTAAACAGGTTACATAACGTTTTGACTTATCAAAACATTTAATTCATGCTGTAAGGAAACCTTTTATTTATTTAAAAGTTGGTTTTAGGTCTAATACTAACCAAAATGGTAGTTTTTGAGTGTTTCATTAATGATCTATTTAAGAAATATACTGCTTTCATACCAAATATTCTTGTTTCTGATAATAAAAAAGATAGCCAAATAAAGAAAAATAAGTGATAATATAAATACCACACAACGTTTCTGGGATCCTTGTCCCTTATTCCGACAAAAAAGCACTCGTCAGTATACAAAACTAAAAAGCGCCTAAAACGCAACGACAATGGAAGAGCGGGAATGTTAGCTTAACAATAAGGGAGCAACGACAATTGGAAAGCAGAAGGTTTAACGTAATAATACGGGATCGTAGCATTTGTTGAGTTTCATAGTCTCTGTACATTAATTGCTATTATGTTTAATTTAATATCTCTCACATGAGTCTGGAATTGTACCTGGTTTCAGCGTCTAAAATCTTAGCATTGTGCCAATCAAATGTATGTTTTTTAAATGATGATATGTTGGGAGACTACAGATTGTTTATCGTTGGAAAGTTAGATATTAGACATATGTTCCTTGATACGTGTATTAAGGGAACGTTTTAATTGCCGTATGTAGCAGAAATTACAATTAGAGCATGAGATTTTGTAAAGTACACAACGCTAAGGTTTTTTAATCAAGTAGGAAAGAGTATTAGTAGATCTGTAAATGATGATGAATTGATATTCTTGTTTCTAATAACATCTAAATTCGCTCTGAAATATATTGAAAACAATTTCTGTGCAGTATTTTAATACTATTTTGTTTTATAAATTATTTTAATTTGAAGACTCTTCGTTTGATGATACTGTCTTATAGTTAATAGTGACTAGAGATCTAACTTACCAAACTGAGCATAAAAGTACCAGAAAAAATTCTCGAATGAATCACCAGACCAGGTCGGCGGCAATCGACGCACCATCTAAAAGTTGCTTAACCATTTGCGACATTGTTGTCGAACAAAGAGATGCATGCTGCTGTGATAAAGTTGTCAGCAATGTACTCACCAAGGCGTGTTGCAGGTGTGCGTGAGTGTGAGGTAGCGAGCTCCAAGCTGGTAGAACATGCGAAGAACGGCCAAAGAACTCCCCAGCGCGTGTCCACCTTCCACGCCGATCAGGCTGGCCACCTTGCCAGCTCGATGAGCCTCCTCTATTCCTGCACATCACATACATTAACGTTCATTTCTAACGTTGCTTTAAGGTACTCTACTCTAAAAGCTTTCTAGTTCACAAGAGTGGTGCAACAAGTGTAAGCAGTAAAGGGGTGCTCGGGTTGAAATATGTTAATATTATCGACGCATAAACTTGTGGGAAAGCTGTAAATAGCGCAATGAAGAAAACACCAGATGTCTTCTATGTTTATTATGAACGTTTAGGCATTCATGGGCAGACACCGGCAGAGGACGGAACTATGTCCCCTCCAAATGAGAATTAAGTGGACTGAGACTGATGTGAGAGCTAGTAGAGAGTTACAAAGATTTTATTTTCGTGAGCGTAGTAGTCGCAGCTTATCGCGGACGGAATAAAGTTAAACACGGTATCCTCCAGATAAAACTTAACAAAATTAAATTTTTACGAATTACGTAAATAACGTAATAAACCAAGCGTTCCTCGCAAATTAAAAGGAGGTAAAATTATCAGATGTAAACTAAACTGAATTGTGTCGTTAAAGTAAACGTTAGACCACAAACAAATTTCAGATACATATTTTTACAAAAGACCTTTTCTAATAATTTAGTAATGCTTAATGCGCTTAAGAACTATTACTTAAATTGCAATTTTTATCAGCATGTTTATAACATTATAATATTTACTAGACACCAAATGATTTGTAAGTCGAATATTACAATTGCTTACGGTTATTACCCCCAAAAAAATCCACTAGCTGGAGTACAGATCTTTCATATATTTACACGGGTCTTTATTAATACTGAACCGCAAAAAAACTGTAAGATCGGTAAAAATTAAATCTGTTTCGCGAAATAGTTTTACTATTCTAACTTACTTAAAAATTAAATAATAATGGTAGATATGTCGTTATCTACCATCGGAGAGCTCTGAATTTACGGAACCAATGATAAGATATTTTTTTTAAAATGTATTTTTTTATTACCTAATATTCAAGCACGGGATGTTTCATTGTATACATATAAAACAATTTACAGGTGACTTCACGATAAACATGCTGATTGAATAAATTATTTTAAACACGACAATAAATCTCTAGTACATTAAATAATTACATTTTTCAAATTATTTTATGTATTGTTATCCTACGTAACAGTTATCTATTAGCATAAGTCTTACAAGTCTCCAAATTTTATGTATTAAAATATCGAGAATTTTAGACACTATGTAACAATTTTATATATTATTATACAGATTTGTAAATCAAGAATTATATCATATATACTATTATTACACGCCTATTTAATTTTTTAAATAATATTGCTTTGAAATATTTAGGAAGAAACAAGTATTAACGTAGTCTGCTATAGGTCTTATGGAGTAATCAGCTTTTATGTGTTTTTATTAGTCTGTATATCCTGAATACTACTGACAAAAGTAATGAAGTCCATAAACTCAGCTACTAATATTGGCTATAAAACCGGGCCTAAAAGCGCTCATTTTTCACCATAAATTCATCCTTAAAACCATATAAAAAGGTTGTACTGTCCTATAAAACAATAAATATCCTTAAACCATGAATTTAATTTTGAAAAAGCTTTATGTGGGGAGAATTAGCTCAAAAACCACATTTTTAGAAGCTATTTTCATCTATTTATATGGAGGTGATTTAGAGAATAAGAAAAATGAGTGACACGGGAGATTGAATTATACTACACAAATATTTTTAAAAAATTAAAAAACTTACAACAATTTACTAAATACACGTTATATTATGTACTATTATTATATATTAAAATTTTGTGGATCGTCGACTTATTATCTATAATAAGCGACACACATGGGACACTAGATTCCGGATCAGAAAAATATCAATTATTACAGTCAAAATATTAATTCGCCTTAATATCAAAATTATTAAGAAAATTCAATAAATACGTATTCCGAAGATGTTTGATAAAATTCATGATTTTTTATAATTATTTATTTTTTTATTTTTTTAAGGTGTAGACAGACTATGTATACGGTAATCCACAGAGTGGCAACTCCACTCTTATAGTATAGAAAAAGGATTGAAAGGGGGGATGCGGAAAGGCAGAGCAGGGTAGTCAAGGGTTAACTAAGATCCCCGGGCAATGGGTTAAAGATCCAACCCGGCAATTCGCCTGAAAGTGATGGAGGAAAAACCCTATAAAAACCTGCATCAGGTAAGTCGGGCATTTGGTACTTTTCCCATGCCCTTCCGATGGCGGGGGAGGGGTTTGCTGTGGCGTCGCAGCTTTCCCCTCTCCGAGCCTTGACCAGTTTAGGAGGCAGTTGGCCGACTATTCCAATAGGGATAGCGAACAAGTCTTACCGTATGCCGAAGGTCGTACACCTCTCTCAAAACAGGCCGAGGTGCCTCGGCATGTGGAAACCTTAGTTCAAAAACCAGAGAGATGTGCAGGCATCCCCAAAGGTAGCCTCCTCCAGAGCTTTTTGGGAAGGTTCACCTGCGAGAGAATTCTCTCGAATTATATATAATGTTCTATCATGTAAATGAAAGTAATATATTAGTCAAAAACTATCGATGTTGTAATAAATAAAAATTAGAGACTTTCAACAGTTTTAGTTGTGTCATATTTTATTAAATACTATAGCTGTCCTTCTCTCCAACATGGACTAACGACACATATTTTACTAATTAGATAAAATAGTCAAATAACAGACAAAAGCTGTTGTCTCACCCAATGAAAAGAACATTATTTCCAGCAAGGATGTTTGGAATTTATATTATCATTACATTTTCCCTGTAATTTGGCTACTTTATCTAATTTTATTAATGCAGACGTATTATAATTTAATTTTATATTTAAGATATAGTCCTAATTTTTTCCTTTAGTACAATAAAATTTGTTTGAATGTATTCCGTCGTATTTGGTACCAAAGATGCCTGTCAAAGAAGTCAGGTTAAGGAAATCTGACCTTAAATATTATGTATGGTATTTGGTAGAATGGCATATGGAAATGAGAACATCGTTTATAGAGCAAATTTAATCTGAAATTTTCATACGCAAAATGAATTTGAGAGTTTATCAGGATTAATTAACATATATTTTTTAAGTATTACCTCAAAGTGCCTACGTCATAATTTTCAAAGTTATGGATACTTCAGTTTCACTGAAAATATAACATTGATTTCTCCGGGGGCTGCAGAGAATATTTGATGGTTGGTTTGTGTGTTTTGTCATTTATAATTCAGTATCCTCCAGAGGCCTTTGTAAATATTCATTAACACATGTATCGGAATTACACTCGTTTTATAAATTTGTCAACACCCGGTAACGGACATAAGCATCGCAAAGTTGATGATATTCATTGCTGTGGACGGTACTTTATTCCTCCCATTAATAACTGATATATTTAACATATATTGAAACAGGGGAAAGGACTATACCCCCGGGACTAAGTGCACCATTTTTGTAATTTGTTCAGTGCAATATGATATGGTGTTTTAAAAAATCAAATTACAAGTAAATTGACTATCAAATCCTAGAATTATTAATATTTGAAAGTGTAATAAGTAGAAACACAGGCAGTTCGTCCGTTTGCAACACAGTGTAATTTGTAATGTTTACTCGTAATTAATCTAATTTAAAAACGCTCAAATATACAGTTGGACAATACATTAGACTCGTTTTGGGGATCACGAACTGCACTCAGGTCGTCGCCCAGAAGTCGGAGACTGACCACATATCAAAAAGATATAAAACTATGTAAATACGTGAGTTACGTCAAAACAAGACGACGAAGAACCGGCCCAACTGTGCGAAATCAAATTCAGAAACTTTGTTCTTAAAGCTCTTACGTTTTTTTCATCACCTGACGAAAGCAGCAAGGATTACTGTAACGTTATCTGGATTTTATTTTAATACTTATTTTTATCTGTTTATAGGGAACTTCATTATCCATATGTAAACAAAATTTTGCAATATTACAAGTGTTGCAGGGTGCTGATACTAACTACTTCTGAAATTAATTCTTTTGTAATATTATTAATATTATTTGTAATCTTCTTATAGTCTTATAATAAATAAAATAGACTGTTTGTTTGTGTGTGTATATTCGTGTGTATGTTCGGCAAAAAATCTACACCTGTTGATCATTTTTTACTTAATGTCGTACACGTGTTTCTTCACACCCGAAACAAAAACCCTTTGAAGGGTAAGACACAACTATCACCCCAAGGGACGGATGTGGACGGGGATGAAAATTTTCAAACATGCTCAAATGGCTGATTTTTGCGTCGGATAAATATTTTGCGGGTTCAATGAGATTCATAGCGTTTCTCCCGATTTTTTGTGTGTACAATTTCAACACTTTTCGGGACGGGAGTGGAGTACCCTTAGTGGTGGGGATGCAGGGACGTTACATAAAATAAAACTAAAGCAAAGAAGAAGGGAGTCGAATCCGAGGTTATGAATGTCGCTGAGTTTAATTATGACATTCAACTTAGCTGTTAAGTTGTACTTCTACCGTTATGAGTGGGGATGGAAGGATAAAATAATTTGTGCATGCATGTGTGTATGTTCCGCATATGAATCTACACCCGTGGAGAAAATTTGAACAAATTCCTTTAGAACCAGAAAGAAACACTGCAGTAAGACGCGACTACCCTGGGGTTGTGGGAGGACAGGAGTAATTTTTCAAATATCTTAAAACGGCCGATATTTTCGATGTAACAAAATTTATCTTGGTCAATGAGATAAATAGCGTTTCTGCATATATCTTTTGTATAATTTCAACAAATTTCAGCACCTTTAGGGATGGTTGTGGAAGGGCGTCACATAAAAATAACGCAAAATCAACCGAGATTGGAGTCAAATCCGAGGTTGTGGCTGTCACTGAGTTTAATTATGACAAGCGGGGCAACGTTGGGCACCCAGATAGTTATAAGTAAAAAAGCGGCACACTCTGTAAAATAGAATTATATAATCTAGCATATTAATTTTAAATTGTCGCACTCTGCAGTTCTTGTAATGTCTGTAAGGTGGAATACGTATTAATGTCGTGATTAATGAAGATATCTCTGAGAAGAACGAATGTTTTCAAAATTGATATAATCATTTGTCCGGATTAAATTAACGATCTCCGATTAACATAAATACGCGCGTAATGGATGTGGTTTGGTTCATATTGTATGGATTCAATTTGAATGTGGGGAGGGCACAATAACGGAAAAACCTTTGCCTCACCGTAGTTACATGCTGAGTTGTAACATTAGTTCTTTTTGTAAAATTCGCTTTAATTAGACTTTTTTATTGAATAATCCTTTATTAATTAGTGGATTTTTTAGCAGTGACTTTCGTCAGCTGCCATAGCCATCCGCTTACTCAACGTCCATCAATTAAATTACTGTAGTGGACGTTTAGTAAGTAGATGACTGTGGCTGCTGCCGATTGCTATAGCAAAAAAAAATTGATGAATTAATAATACATTCGTTGTTTTTAAAAAATAAGTCGGGTAGTATTATCTGAACACAAATTTTCTGGAAAAGCTAACATATTATTGTGTTGCTTTCAATATTCTGTAGACTGATTAATAAATGTACAGTAATTTTACACGAAAAATCAAACATTAGTCTTGTATCGGTGTACGTTAATATAATAGAAATTTGATTATTTCTATTTTTGAATGTTCTTTGGGCAGAGAGAGATTAACAGCAATAGGAGTAGTGATATCTTTGGTTTGAATTTACTAACTTATTGTTTATGTTGTTGTTAATAAAAATAAAGAAATTATATTGAATGTGGCTACATCACGGTTATGTAAACAAGTGTTGGTGTTTTTCGTCTAGTTTATTATGATATTAATTTGGTCTATTTTATAATTATATAGATTTTGCCCCCATGTTGGGCGCCAAATTAATATGATGATAAAATGGATCAAATTGATATGAAGATAAAACTCTCTTCCTAAAGGACATACAAACATAGACATAGACAAATTTGAATTATATTAACATACATGGATATTATTACAGTCTGAATATATTTATACTATTTTCACATGAAGCTTTGATCGTGTGATCATCCTTATTCACACTACCACATTTTGTTTTTTAAAAAAAGTCCGTCTTTGTACAGAAGAAATTAAAGTATATATATTGTAATACCAATTAAACGGACCATTAATTGTTTTAATATTATTAAATTGTTATCGGTACGAATGCGTAAAGGCGAAAATGAAGGCGGGTATTTTCCTTTGTTTAACAATGGAAACTAAAAAACCGCGCCCTTAGAGAACTTAGTATGCGCTTGGAGAACGGCAGTCTGGAATCGGCGATGAAAGGTGAAGGAGTCTAAAATCTGTGTACGAACGATGAAACAGTTAAAAGTCGACGGGGAGATGTAATACAGTTCAGTTAACCTAGAGCAACAAACAGTAAAGTCTGCAGATATAAAGTACGAATGGCGAGATCCTGTATTTTTACATGAAAGCAAGCAAATATTTTTACGGAGAGATTGACATATTAATTTGCACACGGTGAAGCAAATGGTTGCTTCACGCTGATTGAACAATTTTCGCATAGAGGAGACCGGCATCCACTAGCTGACCAAAGGGGGCGGCTCATCCGAGGATCCAGATAGCAGAGGACGAGTATTTCAATCGGGTGTATTAAAAAATTTCAATGAAATGTAGAGTCTGTGTAAAAATGGCTTTTTAGTGTGGTAGTTTTCAAGATACAAGAGAGAGATCTGGTACCAGACAGACATTCCGTGAGTAACAAAACTTTTATACAAATTTGTAAACGATAATTAAAAAGGTATAGTCAGATTTCGTTCAGTTTTCGTTTTATTTAGTTTTATTCTGTTTCACTTATCTTCATGTTGTTTTAGGTTAACTTTTTATGTTTGAATTGTTAATTGTCAGTTTATACATTGCTTTTGTTATAGTTATCAAACCCAGTAATGACCCTGAGATATAGAGATCCGACGTATTTGATTGTAATGATATAAGAATTGTATTTTCATAAATGCCACGAATTAATAAATGAAAAATTAAAGTATTTGTTGTTAACTGGATGAAATTCTGCGTGAAAAATAGATCTTATACAATTTAAATTTATCAACAATAAATTTTTAAATATAAATAAATTTTCGTTAATTGATTCATTAATTAACCCTAATTAAGTGATTATTACATAAATGGCTTCCTAAATGTGGGGCTAAATTAATCGTAAACATGTTTTTTCTTACAATATATTGAGACTATAAATGTTTTATTTATGAAAAACTATTATTTGACATTTAAAAGTTATCTTCTTAAATGAAACAAATTTGTAGTCAACAAATAAATATTTTTCATTAGAGGAGTAGTAAATACGATCGTATCATTCAGCACAGATGTTTTAAGATGAAATGAGTCTCTATAAGTTCTCGTAGAAACTGTTATTGAATATTTCACTAAATTTCAGCTGTCACCTATATCAACAAATTGGTATCTAAGAACCCTTTTTCTACAGATTATATTCGTTTTCTTCTTTCACTCGGGTTATGTACTTTTAATGTACACTCTTCTTAGATGCAATTTTGAGAATTTTTTTCACGTTTCCTAATCTCTGCCTTTACCTTATCTTGTTTGTAAACTTGCCATTAGTCTTCTACAACATTACCGTTACCTCCACACGGATCCAAAGTTGATTTTTGTTCATTCAAGACCCTACGCCGGTCTCTACTGAATAGTTTTTAGGACATAAATTAATGGTTCTTTGTATGGACGTTCCTGGCTCCGAGTTCCGGAGGAAATCGTTTCTAAATCAATGGCGGGCTCGCGGGAGTTGGGCTCTCAGTTTCTGGGGTCAATTGTGGGAGGGGAAACTCGCTTCAGGATATAATTTATAACGTCATAGGCACAAGGTGGGCCACGGAAATGAACTACCTTCATCGCAGTAAATATACGAAACCCGTATAGGATGCCCATCAGGATAGTAACAAAATAGTTTATTAATTAATTGTGGGCGGGTTTCTATTTTCATTAATATCGCTACTGAATTTTAAACTTAAAATCTGCAGTTTTCCAACTTATAAATTTAACTAATAAAATAAATAATAAGTGCCAGACTTACAAAAAAAAATCTCTACAAAAACTCAAGTTAACCGCGTGGTAGAAGCTAACCTAAGTTTGTATTGTATAGAACTTGACTTTCTGTTAATTCAATCTCATGCTTATGGCTTCATTGCACTTCAAAATACTGACAAGACACCGTATTTTGAAACTATTCCGGTACATTACATATAGAATTTGATTATTACCTCGTTTAATGTAGTCCGAGATGATTTTAATTTCCTCATTAAATTGAATACTGCGGTCCTTGGAAACATTTCTTGTGAATATATATGGCTTATTTTCATATTTCATTTAACGGGGATTTAAAATCATCCATTCAACTTTATTTGAAAATAACACTATGTCACTACGTTATATCACATTGACAAATTTCCTGCCATTTTCTGCTCCAAGTGCATGTAACGTTCCCAAAATTAGCACAGAATTCCAGTTTTAGGAACATTAATTTTCTGTAACATTGCGCTTTGGCTTTAAAGCTCGCTCTCTAAATTTTCATTATTCAATTTAGAAGGATTCGCAATTTTCCAGGTAAATGAGAATAGTGATTGCATGTTCCATGAATACGAAAACTCAGGGCAAGTAGCAACCCCATCCAAACTGGCTAGTGAAGCCTGGTGCTTTCTCGATTTATTTAATAGCAACACACTCTCCCAATATTACATATTCTGTAATAACATTCTGTTTTTTAAAATAAATAAATCACTTTTAAAATTCGTCTTTCCACTAGAAGGCGGTTTACCGAGAAATTGTCACTACGCATGATTCCATTATGTGTTGCGGCTTGGAGTTCAATGAACCCAGTCATCATTCGAAATTTATGCGACCGCAAAAACCACAACTGTTCACATATATTTTCACACTACCTATCAGGGAAACGAACCTTTTGGCCGCTAAAAAATTTAACGCAATCAAAATGTTACGCTCTGACGGAAGGTAACGATTAAATTAAATTAATAAGCATTCTCTCTTTGATATTATTAAATTAAAAATCAATGTGGTATACGATATATTTACACAAAGGAATTTCATTTAATATAAAAATTAATTTATCAGTCACACTTGGTTATATCCAGTTATACAAATTATTTAACTTATTATTCATTTATAAATACTGATAACATTAGAAAAATTACTATAGGGAATTTTTATATTTTATATTGTAGTTCAGGATCATGTGATCAGGTTGATGGGATGATCACGGAGAACAAGTCAAAGCCACTGCTTTAAAATGAGCAAATGTGTGCGGCAAGGCTGCATCTTATCCCCTTTCTTGTGTTAATGAGGAAATTGTACCTCGAAGAAATAACAATATTTGGTATGGGACTATGTGCAGAAAGACAAAACAAACAGCGGATATAATTACGCATTATTGAAACAAGCCATACAAACGTCCACTTTTGGACAAGAAAAAAGTTCAGTTTCACCACGACAATGTTCAATGTCTTCACTTGTTGCTGATAAACTCAATAAATTGAGCTCCAACGTCCACTATATACCCAAAATTCACCTTCAATCGATGGTTCCCAAATCTTGACGAATATTTGCTTGGAATTAAAATTTTAATTGCTGAGAGCAGCGCCTATTTTTTACAGTTCGACCGACGTTTTAATACTGGAAGTATAGAGAAGCTTGAAAATCATAGCTAAAATTTATTTATTTTTATGACGATTGAATTTAATGATGTAATAAATGTATTAGGTGAGATGTAATTATTTTCTCAGACCCAGGGCTTTTATGACAAACGTCTTATATAGGACAACTACAGGAATAAATATATTAAATTCTAATGAGTATACTTTTTGATGATTTTCATTGCCTTTAAACATAAAATTAACCTTAATTAACAAAGTGTAGCATTTTTTATTTAAAGTAATACAGTTACGAAGAATAGTTCGAATTTCTAAATTCCTTGTCAGCTAAAACATAATGAAAGTTCCCTTGCAATAAATTATTAGCCTATTGAGATAAAATTTATGCAATTATCCACAAACTGGTATATTGTTTGACGTGGAGTTCATATTTTGATATATCGTTGTGCGAAACTCGTTAACTGTTCTGAAAGGAAATAAATTTTCTTAGTAGCACGCCTCTTTTAAAGAACGATTGTCCTAATAAGAGTACTTTTGCGATAAAGTGAAATCAATTAAGGGAGAATAAACGAAAATGAGACTCCTGTTATAAAATGCAATAGATGGACTCGGCAATTTTCCCCCACAAATTTAAAGTCATAGTTATTAAAAGTTATGAAGGATATTTATCGACAATGAAAGATCTAAAGGTCGGTACAGGTATGCAAAATGTATATAGCATTTATGATATAGCTGATTTCTCTATAATAATATTTGTATGTTTGGAATACAAACAGACACACGTGGAGAAAATTAAATCAAATACTGTACAGGTGTTCCTTTCTGAAACAAACAATGTGGTGGTAAGACAGACTACCACCCCTAAAAGCGAGGGTGGTCTTGGAGGAAACTTTCAAGCACGAAAAAAGGCCGATTTTTTCGTCGCATAAATATTTTCTGGGTCAATGAGCTTTATAGTGTTTCTCCCGATGGAGTGTGTGTATAATTTCAATTAATTTCGACACGGGATGGTAGCACCCTTAGAGGTGGGGATGGAGAGTCGTTACTTAAAAATGACGCGAAAACAACCGAGATTTGATTCCGGGATTCCTTTTCGGGGGTCAATAAGATTTATAGTGTTTCTCCCAGATACTCGGGCAACGCCAGTCACCCAGCTAGTGAACCAATAAAACAGCCAGTACGTCAGATTAATACAAAATCAAAAGACGTTTGGTAATATATTTAAATATTATATATTAACAAAATATTTGGTATCATGTTTATAATAAATTTGTTTATTAAAATGTTGAGATATTAATGGATATCAAATTTGTTACATTAGGCTGGTAGCATTCATTAAAACCGAATTTGATTTTTTATACTTGTACGCCTAATGAAGGTCCAAAAATAGGAACGAAACATCTCGTGACTTTCTATTAAATTTTTTCCGTCTTATTTGCCATTTTATTTATTTGTTACCGTAATTATTGCTCATAAATATTGTCATACTGGTAAGAGTAAAATTTTATATATAAAGTTGTCTTGAACGGCGGTCAAATTCTTACAGATCCTGAAAGAGCGGACGGCACGTTCGAAGTCCCAAGCGTAATGTGGCGATATATGACCTACCGTAAAAGAACGCTTTGCAACACAAAACTCGAAGATGGTTAACATTATGTGAGCGGGCGTTTTCCTTACACCAATAAAACTCAAATATGAAACGATAATGTGTGGATAAATGTGGTTGATATCGTTTATTCCTATACTTATAATATATGTACATATATAAAGTTTTGTTCAAAATTATATAAGTGAAAACTGAAATTCAAAAACAAAATTATTTATTTAAAAGCATTGACACTTTCAGACCTAAGCAAACAGAAGTGGTAAAATAAGAATTAACAGTGAGCTTGAATGTGAACTTTATTTTATGGCTATAATTCCAAATGTATTGGTCTATTGGTAATTGTTGTCACAGATAAAGCATAAACACACAAATATATGTATATGTGTGACTTTTTGCCACAGAACGTGAAAAATTTCAGTCAACAGAAGCTTTGAAGAAACGAAACTATGTAACGCGGTCTTTCTAGATGTTCCACATACTTTTGATTACGTCCGACACATCGGACTGTTATAAAAAATCAAAAGAGTGTTCCCTAGTCGGCATTACCATCTGCTAAAACCGTACATGCTAGAACGATATTTCCAAATAAAACACTGCTGCAGTTATTCCAATTATCACTCAGTACTATCAGGGGCGCCTCAAGGGAGTGCGTTGGGACCGTTGCTCTACTTGATCTATACGCCTGACCGGCGTACTACAAACAATACAACTATTACAACATTCGCTAATGATACTGCCTTGCTGTCAAAACATTCTGATCCACTAGTTGTTTCCCAAAAACTCGAAAACCTCTTGAAGCTGTTAATTGGTTTGATAACTACAAAATTGCGATAAATGAGACAGTGCAAGTTACATTCACCACAAGACCAGCAGTACGACCACCAGTCTTCTAGAACAATTTCAAATACCAGTAAAGAACGAAGTAAAGTACCTAGGATTGCATCTAGACCAAAATATGATCTGGAAGAATTATGTCGAAATTAAAAGTCAGCAAATAAATCTAAAATTTAGAGAGATGACTTGGTTAAAGGAAAAAGATCAAAACTATCACTGTATAATGAAGTACTGTTATATATTTACAATATTAATCCCACATTGATTTACATAACTTACAATCAGACAATATGAACCACCTTCATACTAACAGTGATTTTATACGCACTACGGTTGGTACGCCATGTAATGATCCTGGCCCTGATCTCGATTAAGCATGGAGGTTGGAACAGGTTGAAAAAAATTGTATTAAATTGTTTTGTAAGTTTATCGTAAAAATGAAGTCGATGATTAAATGGAATATTCAATCATGCTTATTAACAGGACAAAAAAATTTATACGTTAGTCGACTGCCAAAATTTGCTTGAGAGGAGCCGCAGGTAACAATGATTAGTTTGATGGTACTTTAAGAAAAGTTGGACTGTATATTTATTTCACGTGTTGATTAATACGAACCTTCCGCAGTGGTGACGAGCTGCATGTGGGTCGGGTATTTATCCACCAGACGGCGAATAACGTCGATCTGCTCCAGGGTGAGCTGGACCGAATCAAGGTACTGAGATCCACAAGGGACGTACGCTGACCAAAACTGGAACATAAAATATTCAAGGGACTCTCAACTCAAGTCCTGCGAAACTTGGTCTCACGTAATCTGTAAATTGCTCTGGCACTTCATTTCCCATGATCGAAATTCACTATACTAATATCTTTAATTGATAAGATTTTCCTTCTGTATTTTGGAATTATTTTTGAGCTATATCTGGCCATATTTTATTGCAACATACATTCATCATAAACGTTTGCATAACAGTATCAGTTTAAAATTAACAATTAAATAAAGAAATTGCCAGAAAACAAAAAATTGGTTGACAAAAATAAATACCAAACAACGTTTCCGCAAACTTTGCTGCTATCTTGAGATGTCGAGATTAGTCAGAGATTTTTTAACATTACGCAGGAAAATCCAGGTGATGTTGTCAAATGACTTCGAATCATGAAAATGTTTTAGCTTTTAAGCATTACTGAGGGTTACGAAGATATATGTACCTATAAAAATCGTCCAGCAATGTCGCATCAAGAGCGTATCGCCAGGTATAAGACACATTTATGTTAACAAGGCGTTTAGGCGATAGTAAAACCCATAAAATAAATAGGACGTTAATAATGAAATACATGTCCCAAAAGCTCTTTATGCTACATTAATTGACGATTTTTTAAATCAGATACATCTTTATTACCCTCAATAATTCTAGAAAGCTAAAACATATTAAATAAAATAAAACGTAGTTTTTTCAAAAAATATTATTGATTCACAAAATTCAGAATCTGTTATTTTAAATTTATTTTTTGAGTAGTCATATATTACATTTTATTCTATTTGATTAAAACTAGACTTAAAATGACATATTATTCTGAAGCATTTACAAATTGAGAGGTAATTTTACAATCACTAATTTTCTCCATTTTCAGTAACTGCTACATCCTAATCTATGGGAAAGGGATTCAGAGAAACATAGAGTTAATTGAATTACAACTGTAACCCAATTATGAATTTTGTTGACAGATGAATGCAATGGGTTGTTCGGTGAGTTTATGGGTTATCCGTTCATTGAGAGATGAACGAGAAATACAGGGATGCTTCCTCTATGTATAAATTAGGAAAAAAGCGTTATTACTGATCGAAACGATTTTTTTTATTCAACAGGAATCAAACCATTACTGTTCACATGCATTGGCCTCAAGGTAGACGTCTCGCTACTGCAACACGATAATGCACGGTTCTACGCCGCTAACATGACGAAAGCAAGTTGATTCAGAAATAATTACTAACTTCCATAAAGTCGCTTGCCCCCTTAAGTTCTCGTTCTAACAAAAGTCAAGGAAACTCCGATTACGAACTTTCCTTTATAACTTAAACTCAAAACCAACAGATTTATGAGGACGTAATGATGAGAAACTCCATCCGCACAGTAATAGAATAGATAGAGATTAATTTGGTATATTATTCATTGTAAATAAAAAAAACTCTTAGCAGTTTTGTTTCAACCCAGCACAAAAACTCGATAGAAATATACGACTTAATTTTAATGTTTACATAATCTCGTAAAAATTTGACGATTATCGTCAAGTGCCTTCATGTGATTTTTTTAAATTTTCTCTTCAATTTATTTACAATCTTTAATCGTTCGTACTATGTACAGTATCTTTTTAAGTATTTCATTTAATGTTTATATCGTATTAGATCGCATGGGGTTAATATACTAATATTCTGGAGAATAAGTTTTTGAAGAATTTAAAATCTTTTTCAAACAGATAATATACAAGCTATTTCTAAAGTAGTTCAGTCATTCAATAATTATAAAATCATCAGTCGTCAGGATTCCATTTTTAGACCATTATTTCCCCATACTGTCATAAAATAAATATTTTTACTTCGGAAGGAAAAAACTATCTTGAAGTCATATATCTGATATTTTGTGTCTGGAATTATTTCACGTCTAAAGCAAGTATTTTATTTTACATTCTTATTTGTTGGAAATTTTAATTCATAATGATCATATAATCCAAATTCGAAAATTAAGACTTATAAAATTTTATGACTATTTCAAAGATTTGAGGAATATTTTTCTCACCTGAGCTCCAACCATCCCTTCTTTAAGACGGTAGAGGTCTGTGTGCGACCAGGGACTCTTGTTCCAAGGCTCGACCTGCCTCAGATCATCCGAAAACCGGAAGTCGCGTAGTTGGTTGTGAAGGAACTTTCGTAGGTTCCAAGGTAAATCATTGTGCCTAAGGAGGAAAACACATTCAATCATTAATTGGGAATATTAAATTAACGCGATCGTTCAATACAGATGCTGAAGAAGGTGGTGAAGCTTAACATGCCAAGTGCTCGAAAATACACTTTATAAACTCTTAGGATTTGTAGAGGGAACTGAGTAGATCACGTTTGATCAGGAACTATTGTTTGGAAACGTTTACGTGCTACAACCACTTCAAAACAGTATTGTAATTGGATTCTGCATTCTTTCACCCGAGCTACCTGGTCCCACGTACTTGATCTTCCTACAACAAAGATTGGGTTTGTTGCTGGATGGTGTGTCATTGAACATCCGTCAAGACATGAGTGCATGTCATCACTTCATGTTCGGTCGATACAGACTCTTTATTTAGTCAAAGATGAATAGGCAGAGGTGGTCCAATCGTGTGGCTCCACGATCACTGGCATTAACTCCACGCCTGCGTTGTTGTATGAAGACTACGAGACTCGTAAAGAATAAGAGGAAGACCTTCTAGCACGAATTGTGGTGCTTCACAACATATTGAAGAAACACCAGGTGTGACGCGGTATGTTTACCAGAACATTAATTTGTAGGTACAATGTTAACCAACATTAGAAGAAGACAAAAAAAGGATTAATTTTTATTTTTTTAAAAGTGTTGCTGAGACATGGTTAAATTTCCTTTTTGTTTCTTTGGAATTATTTTCTAATGAGTTGAAATGAAAGAAAAGTGGTGTGCTGAGTCACATCTAACTAATTTACTTACGCAAAAGTAGTCGCGCTAAAACCCAGCTTTGAAATTGTTATAGCGCGGAAACGGAACTTTTCCAGACATGGGTTTATATTCAAAACATGATCTACCCAGTGCAATCTACAAGTCCTAAAAGTTTGTAAGGAGAATTTTCGAGCGCTCTGTAATGAAACTTCACAAACTTGTCATCGTACTACTTCATCATTATTCTAGGTTGTGTTTCTGCTGACTAATATAGAAGATTGTTATACATTTCGTTGAGACCTTAATTTTCTAGTTTACGACACGAGTTTAAAATTTAATCTGTAATTTTCTGGTTGGAATTATATTCCTTGTTAACAGAACATAGAAAGAACACTGAAAAGTCTGCAAAACTTTATTACGGCTTCGCTAGAGATAGTCGTAAAAAGTGAGAAGTAACCACACGCAGTAAATATAAGAGTGACAGTTTCTCGTAGGAATGATAAATATTTTGAAATGTTGAAAGTCGTTGAACAAATTTCTGTGGTTTTAAAATACGTAAAGCTTAGCTACTAGTTCTCGATTAAATTTACTCCTAACATTTTAACCAACACCCGAAATATTAGTTCAATCATGTTTTGCCCAGTAGTTTCTCATCTAAAACTGCTTTAGTAATTCAAACTCTGGAATGTCCACCATTAAAGCTAGAAAGTGTATAACAGCAATTACAAATCAATTTCAAAACCGGCAGAAGAATAAAATTCTTTTTGTATATATTATTGTATATATAAATTCGGGTTAATAATTTTTTCGCGGTTGAGCACCAGGTTCAGATTTCTCGACGTTGACATTTCTACGGTCATTCTCTACCGCGAAAAATTGATCAACAATTTACACCAACAAAGCTTACATTCAAAATTCTGGTTAATGCTATTTTCCTTGTTAATATAGCACCTAGTTCAAAAATTACTGAGACTTAAACTTAATATCTGTTTATGTTTGGAATTTTTAGTATATTTTTGACAATTTATCCGTAAAAAGTTTCAGAAATCAAAATAATGACAGTAAAATAAAAATAATTAATTTAATTTCGTATTTTCTTTATTTTCGAGGAATAAAATTACTATACCAGCGTAATTTTCTCATATATTTGCATATATATTTGTAAATGAAGAGAAGACGCAGTTTGTAGTGTTCAGGAAAGGAGGAAGACTCACTGAAGCAGAGAACGTCAAATGCAATGGTAAACTACTCAAGAGGGCTAACAACTTTAAATATCTAGGCATCACAATCCAAACAACGGGAAGGAGTTTCAGACAGCATATAAGATCTAGAGCAGTGGTGGCCACTAGAGCTATGAATGAAATCAGACAATTATCGATCAGCACAGCGATGGGCCTGTTTAGGCTAAAGATACTACCTGTTCTGACGTATGGCCTAGAATTAGTAGGGGAATACTTCACGTACAGACAACTGGAAGAACTGGAGCGATTAAAGGCTAGATATCTGAAAATTATTTTAGGAGTTCCACAGAATTCAAGATCGAGGCTAGTGTACGAGCTTACCAGGGAGACCTTCCTAATAGAGGATTTAAGATATGATCTGATACTACCAGCTGATACCAGCTTCAGACAGCACTTACAGGATCTGTATGAGAGGAAACGGAACATACCGGAGGACTTCTATGCAACATCTGCTATGCAGGACAGGTCATGGATAGAAGACAACCATGAATTACGCCACACGAAGACGAGACTGGCGATCCAAGGCTTTCACCATAAAGTGTGCTTAAACAAAGTATTTCATGAACCAAAAGTCGAGTATGTGTGTGAGTTGTTTAGAAGTCTGTGAAAGATATCATAGTGTAAAATGTAGGAATAGACGTAAATCTATCGTAGCTTACAGCAAGGAAAGGTTGTAATGTAATGCACGGCATGTTTGCGCTTCCAATATTATATATATATGTATATTTGTAAATTTAATTCATGTATCCTTTTATTCCTTTGTGGTTAATTGTTTTCCCGTGACAGCAATCAAAATAATTTTCCAGGAAATTTTCACAAAGTTTTCTTGATCAGACAGTTATTTTCGTTACCGTAAATTCATGAGCGAGAATGTTTCCAGGAATAAAGCGAGGTGAAAATTAGTCCTAGTAGTTAACTAAATAGCGGAGCAAGATCCTGTTGCACAAATAATAAAATAATAATTACAGGTTGGTTAACAATGGTTATAGAAAGACCTACAACATGTTGCTAAGAATATTACAAGAAGGCTAAAATTATAACTAAAAATAATTTTCATTGGGCATGAATGATTTCGTTTAAGAATCAATAGTAATGAAATAAATGGTAAAATAAAGTAAAATGAGGGAACCTGAAGACAGAATTTTCAAAATCATACCAGGAAATTTCTTTGCTTTAGTTAAAACTATTCGTAAAATACTACAACATTTATAATTTGTCTGACGTTTAAGTATAAAATATAAATATATTAGCCAATAAGTCAAACAATTTATATTTAAATATTTGTTAGATCGGATTTCACTTGCAAAGAGGCCATGAATTTCTAAATTATTTAAAATTACTTTATAATGTGAAATATGTTTGATTTGGAACTTGTTAATTCAATTTCTTACACTTATTGGAATTCAAATGATCCTAATTTAACTTCAATGAAATGAAAATAATTTTTTATGTTGTACAGAATTTACTATATTAATGTAATGTAAATTAATATACATTAATGTATATGTCTCACATGATGAAGACCAAAATTTGGAACGAAACGTTGTGTGTCTATTTAATATTCATGCTTACACTATACGTGTAATTACTGAACTTTACAATACGCCAAATATCCCTCTTCTGGCTTATTTGTTAATTCACTTATTTTATGTAATTTAAAACCAAACAAATAATATTTTTTCAATTTAATAAATGTAATTTTATGTGAAGGGATCAAATTATGTTTTTGTTCATAATTTACTTATAGAATCATCTTATAATCCACCTGTAAGTATTACGTAAATAAATTTACGATATCCCCAGGACGAATGTTGATTATATGAAGTAAATTAAAATTATCGCGCATTTTACTGCTTCACTTTAGCGTCGATATTATTTGATTATAGACTCGTAATTAAAGAGAACTTGAGGTTGGCTAAACGCAAGTAAAGAAGCCATTTAAAATTAGATTCGAAAAGTTTCCAGCTTGCCGAAACACTTAATCCAAACCCTTTTTCTATTAGAATCAAAGCCAATTTTTCTTACCTAGTCAACTCACATCATCTAAATCCAAAACTAGTCATTTATCGATATCTTTATTTTAATTCTACTGAATATTATTTTTTTGTAATATTACATATTTATGTGGTTTTACGTAAATGTAAATTGAACCGCACGCTGATAAGTGGGAATCTTATAAAAAGTTAACTTTGGAATTTTATTGTCTGTGTTCTGAAGTGCATGCGGTAGGAGAATGTCGATTGGCCATAACGATAATTTGCGGGGGAGATGGTCGTGTTGCAATTAACACGCCACAGTCGATAATTTGTCGCGAGCAGAAGTTGTCCGACAAGGATCGTAATTACCCTAACTTGGCTGGACCGCATCCAGCGTCCATTGTGCACATTCCCCATTAAAACTATTCATCCGCCGCCTTGTGACACAATCTAATTTCAAAAAGCCTTTCCCTGGCTAAATCAATTAGTTGTCATAAGATAAAAGTTTTAATCAGTTGGCCCGTTTGTTGTGATTTGATAAGTGTTCCAACATCTTTTGGGGGAACTTCAGGGCGGAAGGAAGAATTGGAAAAGGAATTTAATTGTTTGGGTCAATTATTTGAATAATTGTATGTTCGGATTGTTATTCAAATTTCACGGTAACGTTCCGCGGCTAGAAGAACAAAGTGAGTTTCGTTTTATTAAAAGTGTTCAGATAAATTGGAAAAACTTTCTCTAAATGGAATTTGTATATTGCGTTTCGAAAGAGCCTTTTAAAAATCATACATTTTCACGATTATTAATTGCTTACAATTAATTCATAATAGGATAATTCTAAACTTAAAAAACCTGACGACGAAAAATCACTTAAAATTAACACAATTTTAATAAGTACTTTCTTGTTGAAATTTTAACTCTTGAATGAATTTGCCGAATTGATTAGTTTAATTCTAGTATGATTTACTGATAGCATAATCAATCTTAAAAATTTTGAGGTCATTTCTATGTCTTACGTGTTATAAACTTTTCACACAGTTACGATCATTAACTTCACTCCCTTGTTCTGTTTTACAGATATACATCGTAAATACACGTAAACTGCTGAATTTAACTTCCTGACTAATGTGGCCTATTACAAAACAGCGATTTTCGAGTCTTTAACTGGGCAATTAGTAGTTTGCTAACAACTTAACTCACACCCAACAGATTGTTTCCGAAGGTCTGTGCTTTAACGCAGCTCTAATACAACTACAAATTTGCTAGATTATTTTACCAAGAAAAATAATTGTCTTTAAAAGTTAAGTATGGAATGACATTAACGGACAATATTAAAGACATATATCGGACACTATTTGCTTATGTAAAAACACAAAAGTATCTAAAAAACAAAGGTAGAGATTTGATTTGATCTTTATATAAGTGAAAACATGAATTGTTTGAATTATAACATCAAGTGCCGTCACTTCGTGAAGTAGAATGTTAATTGCTATATATAAATGGATCTATAATTTCTACTTTTTCTGAAATAAATCATAGTGTTCCGGCAAGAAGCATTTGATTATCAAACTTAAGGAAGTTATCGTTCAAACTACATTTTTTATTCCATTGACAGCACCCCGTTCTTTAAAATGAATTGTTATTTTATTATGAATTGGATTTTAGAGAAACTTAAACTACTAGAAAGTAGGGTCTTATAAAGATATAAACAAACCTCGTGCAATTAAAGTTGAATAAATCCGCGGAACCAATGGTGTAACGAATTCTTCATTCAAGAAGTGGCGCCAAAATCTTAGGACTAAGCATATATATGTTCTTAATTTTCTATTGTAAATTTGAATTTTCCTATAAACAAGAAAATAGAGTGGAATTGAAATAGATGATTTTAATTACTTTCCAAGAATAACTAGTAGAACCTAATTAGTGGCAGCATTTGTAACTGACATAGTCTGTATCTGAAAATTCGTATCCGCATTGCCACATCCTGTTCCCTCCACCCTCAGCTAATTCACCAAATCTCATGGATATCTTTCGTACTTAATTGAGGCCCCTCGACCTGTTCTGAGAGGTGTACGGTAAGAGTTGTCCGCTATTCCCATTGGAATAGTCGGCCAGCTGCCTCCTAAACTGGTCGAGGCACGGAGAAGGGAATGCTGCGTCCCCACAGTAAACTCCTCTCCCGCTATCGGAAGGGCGTGGGACAAGTACCCAATGCCCGACCTACCTGATGCAGGTTTATCTAGGGTTTTCCCTGCATTTCTTTAGGCGAATGCCGGGTAGGATCCTTAAAATATAGCCCGGGGGCCTTAGTTAACCCTTGGCTACCTTCCTCTACCCTTCCACATCCCCCCTTTCAAATCCCTTTCTATGCTATTTAAGGGGAGTTGCCCAACGTGGATTACCCTCATGTAGCCTGTTGCCCTAAAAAGAAAATTATCACTACCATGATCATATTTACGGTTAATTTTGATTTTCTATTTTGTTATTATGAGTCTAATTTAATGGAAACGACGAACAACAGCAACAACTAATTACAGAAATTTCGAAAATTGAGTGGCACGACGGTGCAAGCCTATCAGACGCCCTCCCCTCCGGAACATGATTAAATGATCACTCTGTAAGGGTAATCAGTTAAACAACAATTTTTTTATACAAAACTTTAAGCATTCTGACTTCTCTAAAACCAGTACACACTTCTATTATCTTTATTTGTGATTATTGAATCAAATTATAATTTATTAATTCCCGTTTACACAATATCAATTCATATGAAACAGTATCACATTTATAAGGAGCATAAATATCTATCAATTACACCAAAATATTTACATGACCGATGCACAATTTGATTTATTTAAGAGTAATAAATTATGCTGAAGAATTTTCCCGCTGTTGCTAAGATATATTAAGTGTGTATGCCTGCTGATAATCTTAATTTAATTGTTCCTCTCAATGTTTTAGTTCGCTGGATTATTCTCATTTTCCTCTAAAGTAAATAAAAAAAATTCTGGGTTTTGTCACCTGCGTCAGAAAAATTTTCGGGACGAAGGCCTCGTTTAATTAAACTTACAGTGTTAGGCTCAGTTTGCCAGATTGAATTACGGGATGAATATTCAGAGAGATATTCGCAACACGTGCGCTTGCGACAAAACTCAGAATACGCATCGCCGCGCCGTCTCTGATTTCGGGACAATTGCTTAAACAGAGAGAGAGGGACACTTACGGTGAAGGAAGTAAAGCAGCAACGTTTCTACCGTTCCGTAACGTGTATATTTTACGAGGACAAATTCTTAGATTCATTACAGTTTATTTTTGAAAATGTAATTATCATACTCATTTAGTCCGTTTTATGAAACTAAAATAGTAAGAATGATATTGATCCAGCTAATAAGTACGAGATCTATATTCATCGTTTCATCTAAAAACTATAATACAGAAGGAAAATAAATTATAAATTTGTTTCTTCCCACTAAAGGTTGACGAAACGAACCGTTGGATAAAAAAAACGATTGTTTGTAAAACGTAAAGCATATAATTAATTTTTACAAATATAAACTATTCAATTTAGTGAGGTAAAGCTTCTCAGCTTTATGAATTGAGCCAAAAAGTTATGAGCACCTGCTAAGCAGCCTGTTGGACCATCTTTGTAACATAATACAGGAATAATTCAGCAAGTCCTTGAAGGCTATCTGACTCAAGTGTCTACACACAGGTCATTTAATTCCCTTAAATTACGGATCAATGGTTTTTGGACGCGGACCCAGCGTCCCAGATGTGTTTAATCGTGTAAATTTAGTGGCCAAGACTTTAAAGTGCTATCATGCTTCTCAAACCACTGTATCACGATTCAGGCCTTGTGAAATGGAAAGATATCCTGCTGGAAGATTGTGCGCTGATTAATGTGCTCTGAAACATTTATGCCACCATCATCGCTGTACTCCGCTGTCAGATCAGCCACAGATTGCAGACTATCCTGCTTTACAGAGCGGGAGAGAATCCGACCGCAATGTTCTTTGATGAAGTGAGGACGTCTTTCACTAGCCACCTACTCGCGGTTTCAGCCTCCTTAACCACTTTCCATAAATGCTGTCGAAGTATCACGCGATCAGCCGATCAGCTTCGCCGTTCCGAGATGATCGTTGTCACGCGCCGGGTCAAGGCATTTGTAAAAGTCCCTTATGTCAGAGAATTTCTCCATTTTCGGCATTCATCTCTACACTGCTTGTATACATTTCTTTCAGAGGCACGCAACGAAACGAAATTCAATCTATAGAAAGGCAAGGGTCATATTGTTTCCGGCCATCAATGTATACTTACGAAAATTATAATGAAATATGAAAACTCAAAAACTTATTTACTTACTCTCAATTATCAGTTGTGTGTGCGTCTTACAAAATCGCACACGCTGATAATCTTTACCTAAGCCTTGGAAAAATAATTTATTTTATTGTAGATGTGGACAGTGGGCAAATAAATTTAATTTCTGCAGGAAAAAATCGTGTAGTTATTATTTAAAAAGCAAATAATACTCAGTGAGCGTGAATTAATAATTTTTAAAATTAACTATCGATTGCAATAATGACATCTGATCCATTAGATCCACTAATCTAATAACTGCCGGTACCACTAACTTTATACGTTTTTATAATTTTTATAGCTTGGGAAATTTTGTTTACTTCAAGAACGGAAAAATAAATAATAAGTATATTTTAAATAAATGGACCAATTTTTTGATAATTATTGGTGGAGGGAGAATTTTAATGAATTGATGATACAGAGGCAAATAAATTCAGTAAAACAGCTGGAATACACAACCGTTTTCGAGGTAAGAGAATAAATTTACACAGAAAAAAACGTAACCAAATATTTAACTACCACTAGGAACAAATGATTTATTTAATTTTGACGAAGAATACATGTAGCTTTATTGTTCAAATCATTTACTCTTGTTTGTTTCTTTAGGAACTTCCTAATATTCTTGTCAGGTGCTTCTGGATTGAAATTGATACATTTTTAGCTAGATGAAGCCTTCATCTGGAGGGTTTGATTGTGTATTTGTCCGGCTGGTAATTAAGCAATGGCCGCTGTCCCTCCACTCAGAACCTGGGGCGAAACATTCATTCAGGGCCGAACTAATCACAGCGCTCGCCCTGTTCGTATTTGCAGAGTCCCACGAAACATGCTACATGGTAATGGGTTAATTAAATATCGCCTGCAGCCCCGAACTAAAACATTTCCAAATTACAAAAAATATATATATGGAAGCTCCTGTCTGTGTCAAACTGCGCAGCCTCGCGACGCCACTCAGTTCTATTTTTGGCGGGCTCCAAAATTTCGTCTCATGTGTCTAATGGATACAACACGATTAAATGTTAATATTTGTTCAATATAGACGGTATTTAATAGTCTTGTGCAGATTTGGGAATATATATTTATGTATCATTTGAATATGACGAGGGAACATACTAAAATTGAGCCAAAAAAGTCGTCATCCTTCCACATGCTCTATTTACAGTAATTTCTATCTACACGCTGAGCGATAATAAACATATTTTTAATATATGTTTTCACTCTTTCTTTCCTTGAGTTACTGACGGATCTGTTTTCAATCACTGGCCAGGAGTTACTACGAACACCGTCAGATTTTTCTGGCTCTTGTACAATTTGTTGACAACCTGTATCAACGGAGGTCACGTGATAGAATTCTGATATTATTTTAAACAGGCGATGTTACAATGATTTGTAGCAACACATTTTATGTAACATTTCGACGTTGTTTCTAAATTGCTGATAATTTTTAATCGGTTTTTCATGCTGCACGCAGCAAATACTAATTTTGAAACATTTTTTGGGGGGTAACGGGCTACATGAGGGTAGGTAATCCACGTTGGGCAACTCCCCTTTAATAGCATAGGGAGGGGTTTCAAAGGAAGGGTAGAAGAAGGTAGCCAAGGGTTAACTAGGGCCCCCGGGCTATGGTTTAAGGGTCCTATCCGGCAATTCGCCTAAAAGTGATGCAGGGAAAACCCTAGAAAAACCTGCATCAGGTAGGTCGGGCATTTTGTGCTTGTCCCACGCCCTTCCGATGGCGGGAGCGGGGTTAGACCTCCAAATAGAATATTAATGTCTGCTGACATGTAGTTCAGTCAACGGTAGAAACCAACAATTAGTGCTAGATGAATAAGAAAGATATCCAATTCAGACAAAAAGGTAATGTAAATACCACACAACGTTTCTGGGATGCTTGTCCTTTCGTCAGGTGCTAAGAAGAGCCTAGAGCGACACAACTGCACTTGTCAGTTGACAAAACTCAAAAGGCTATATTTCTTATTCATTTTTTCAATCAGACGTAAATTTTTTCATTTTAATTAGAGCAAGAACTGTCCATTTCATATGGACCGACCTGTCATATGGACAACACAAAATTTGTTTATTCAGTGAAGAAAGGATTTCAACGATACGCTTTCCAGTGGAAAAATTCTCTAATCGTATAGAACCATCTTTCCTATTATTTTCACTGATATCTGCTTTCAATAATTTATTCTCGTCCACGTTGGATTGTGTCTAATATAAAATTTGGTGTTTCAAGATAACATTTTATTCCACTTACTGAAAGTCTTTCTGAATTTTGAACGTAAAAAGACGAAAAAAGTCATAATAAATAATAACACGACTTTATTTTCCAGACAAATTTAATAGGAGAAACAATTAACCAGAAAATTTTTAAACATAGCTGGACCTTTTGCTACTTTAGACTTCATTTGAACGAATAATGATGAAAAAAGTCATAATTAACTTCATATGGACGTATAAAAATAAAGTTTACTGTCTGGATAGCAAGTGGAGTGGTTTATTTGACAGTCAATTCTCCCCTTAAAGATGGTTTCTTATACTGTATTTTCCCTATATGCAAACTGTTCAATATCATATAAAAAAGTGTTATAATTCTGTTTTTCCAAACTTTTATCGGTAAGTTCACAAATGTTTCTATAGATAAATTGTTGGTCATTGTCTGTCTATGAAACTATGTAGAAACCATAAATTATCTTCTCTTCATGTGATTGTGTTGTATCTTTCCTTTTAGAAGATTAAGAATCGTTGGTATCATAATTAAACGCGACTTGTGAGGACGTGGAGTAGGGAGTGGTCTTGTCTTGTGGAGGGAGACGAAGTCAATTGTATAGAAATACTAACAGTCGTCATAATAAAAGTAATAGAGTACATACCCGTCAACAAGAGGGACCTCTCTGAGGATTCGGCGCACGACCTGCAGACGCGCCTCGAGCAGACGTGAGGATCTGAGTTCGAGGGCCAAGGGCACTCCCACGCCCACGCCCAACGCGGCCGCCACGATCAGCAGACCACACAGCGCCAACCACTGCTTATAGTCCAGCTCCAGCACTGGAACAGTTCCAATCATCCGCTGTCAACACGCCCGCATGTACTCGCAGGCAAACAGACTAGAAATCTCCCTACTGCACACACAGACACAGCCGGGGATGAATGAACGAGGCACACAGGACTGTTTGCAGTCTGCTTATAAAATACTGTAGAGCTTTAAACTGCAATGTATTCAGTTTGCATCCATAAGGTTTGTCAACCTTTCCCTGTCCGTATATAAAATTAAATGTCAAAATAAATTAATTTCACTTAATACATTTGTTTAGTTTGATTCTAATATATACTTTTTCACTGCTACAAAGCTCTCCTTTGTGTCATTAACAGAAGAACGAGCGTAGATCAAACTTTGATTTCTGAAGTAATAAACCTTATTAAAATTAATAACTTTTTCAATGCTTTCCACCCTTACACGGTGATTATGTTCTATTTTGTTTCTTAAGCAAGGATCGTAGAATATGCCAAAAACAGTCCATTGAGAATCACTACTCACATTTTCTTTCGTTTTCATTTTTAATTATTTAATTCAATTATTACATTTCATGAAATTACAAAAAAAATACAACTATTTTACCCAAATTTGGGACCTACCCAGGTAATACATTTTTCGTAAATTAATATACCAAAAAATTTTTAATTAATATGCAGAAAATTATTCGTGATTTTATTGAATACTAGCTGGGTGCCCAGCGTTGCCCAAGATGTCATTTATCTATAACCCCCGATACACTCCATTTTAGTTTCTCAGTTTGTTATAAATAGTCTCAGCGACATCCATAACCCCGATTTGAAATCGAATCTCGATTGATTTGGCGTTAATGATATAAAACGCCCTTCCACCCCCCCCCCACACCTAAGGGTGCTCCCCTCGCATGCCGAAAGGGGTTGAAATTATACACAAACAACATCAGTAAAAATACAATCAATATAATTAACCCTGAAAAATATTTATTCAACGCAAATACGTGCTGTGTCTGCATGTTCAAAAATTTCTACCCCATCACCCCTGCATGTGAGGGGTAAATGCCAAGTTGAATGTCATAACTAAACTCAGTGACATCCATAACCTTCGATTTGACTCCAATCTCGGTTGCATTCGCGTTATTTTCCTGTAAAGCATGTCCACCCAAAACCCTAAGGGTGCCCTTTCCCCAGGGCGTAGGGGATGAAAATTATATTCAGATAACATCGGTAGAAACCCTATCAATATCTCTGAACCCTAAAAATATTTATCCGACTGAAATATCGACTGTTTTAGCATGTTTTAATATTTCAACTCCCGTTCACCCCCGCTTCTGGGGATGGTAGGCGCGTCTCACCCCAACAGTGTTTGTTTCCTGGTCGTAAAGTACACGTGTACGAAATTTGGTGAAATTTGCTCCATCGGTGTAGATTTGTATAAGGAACATACAAATATATATACATACATACAAACAAACGCTCTGCTTTATTTATTAGATGACAAGAACAGAATTAACTCAGTAGCTGAAAATAATAAGTGATGGTAATTTCAATAACAAAAAATGTTACAATAAATTTCTTGTAATAAAATCAAACTTATATTTAGATTCAAAGAAGTCTAATTAAAGGCATTATGCAATTTATGGAAAGACTGAGTGAAGGTCATGTAAATTGAGATTAAAATGTGATATAACAATAAATTAAAATATGATAAGTATAATAATAAGTAGCGAAAAGGAGACAAAATAAAACCGGTTCCGCAATATTTGTTGATTTCGTTAGGTGATTCAAGAAACGCAAGGGACGTAAGAGCGACACACCAGCACAAACCAGCTGACGAACCTAATAATATCATATCAAAATAAACATATTTCACAATAACATACATGTTACATTAAAGAATAGTATAATATATATTATGATTTGGCGAATCAATTTTTTCGGTTACACGAGGCGCGGTAGTAGGACATTCTCTCTAAATTTTCCTAGAGTCAAAATTGTTAATAGAGGAAATGATTTATACAAAATTATTAAAAACGTAGCTGGTGAAGTTGGTGAAGCCCGAGAAGATTTTATTCAGCCTTTACACCGAGAAAGACTGCATTCTTTAATAACGTCGTTGGGGTTGTAAATTAAAATTTTTAAAAAAATTTAATTTATGCTCAATTTTCTGACTCAAGGCAATTTATTTATGTTTTCCGTTTATTTTCGTTTGGTTTTTATTAATATTCTTTTTTTAGACTTCATAAATGTTTTTGTTACGTTAAAAACATTTTGTAATTTGTCAAATCCGCTTGAAGTTACGTACTTGTATATTACGAAAAACTTGCTGTATTATTTTTATTAAGTTACTATTCATAAGTTATGAAAAGAACAATTACTGAACACTGAACTAGATTTGGCACGCGTTAAAAGAACCCTAACACTTCGCCCCATAAGTCATTTCCTGAAGTCAACGCACGACTCTCTTTATCAATCTGCAGTTAGCTCCAAACCGAGATTTTTCCACCTGGGGAAACTGTATGAAAGCAATCCGTCGAATAGCTGCAGTTCCCGAGTTATACGACATGAAAGCGGTGGATGTGTGATGAGAACACAAAAGAATTATCCGCCGTCTCAAACCTTTGAACGTCAAAGTTAACTTGAGCGCGAAACCCTCTGCGTAACCTCGCAGAACCAGAACAAAGAAAGAAACACAGTGCGCGAACATACGAGTAATTAAGTGGTAAAGAATGAGCAAACAGAGTTGAATGAAGTTTCGTCAGTCCAGTCGTGACGCCTGATTTTTTCGCAATTTGACATAACGTTTCGGAGCGTTACACGACACTACGTGAACATTACAAACCTTCAACAAGTTTTAATTTTTTAAATAAATTAATCTTATTTTCCAATCATTCAATAAGTTTAGTCCAACACATTTTTACAAATGTTCTATCTTAAGTAATGATTGATTAGCTAGAAAAGGGTTTTTGTAAATTATTATGTAATATCGTTTATTATCTGAATCTTTTGGAAAGGGAAGTACGAAAAGGTTGCATTCGTCAGTGAAGTATTTTTCAAGGTCAGCGAGCAATTTCGTGGATTTACGACGACGGACGATGCATCCCTTATCTCAGCTACTTGCTTAGCCAGCCCGGAGCAACACCATAGGAAAACGCTTCCTAAAAATAGCTCGAGTCCACACCACAATAGACACTGACTAAGATATAACAACGAATTTATTAATTAAAAATTGGAAGACTTGGTTTAGTTATAATTGGTCAAAAGTCAAAATTTCTTTAGAAACATTAAAATTGGCAATTTAAAAAAATTAAATTACGTTTCTTACTTTTGTTATGGACCTCTTCAGGTTATATAATAAATTAAGAAATGTAATGAAGAAAATAATAATAGGGAATAATATGGTTACTTACAATAAAAACGTGGTATAAATTTTAATAAAACACATTAAGAGAATAAATTTATACTTCATCAACTTCCATGACAGAAATGAATGTAAACATGGCCAATCAAAAACTTTACAAAGCTTGCTTTCGTTGTTGCAACTGAAGTTTTTTAAACACAAGCATTAAATATTTAAAATTTCAAGAAGACATTATTTTATATCATAATAACAAAGAATCATAATTTGAATTTAAATTTTGTGTGTGTTTTAATATCAATTTAATTTATATGTAAAATTTTTCTCATCAAATAATTTTTGATTTCTTCATCTAAGATATTTACCTGAAACCAATCCATTTTAAAATAAGTTATGTACACATGTTTTGTCAGAAAATATTGTTTATACAATCCTTGTTTAATATTAGCAAAATATTTTTAATTCTAATTTGAAGCTTTCGTTTTATCTGACCGATACAACAGGATTTTCAATCCGAACACTCAATTTTGTTTCTCTAGATTTTTTAAAACGTTTTCAGAATTTTTAACAAAAGTTATAATGTTGTAAATACACCGAAATTGGCAAATTATAAGTAACCATATTATACTTCATTTATTTATTTGTTTGGGGTTCAGCCTTTTATTATTTTTTCATTGTTTCTTAAATATTTTTTAGTTACATCTAAATAGGTCCCATGTTAATTAAATATTAAATTTTAATGTTCATTAAAAATTCTGACTTTAGACAAATTTCCACTAAATATAACGATGTACATTTGTTTGTTTATTTTCCAACAAAAAATTGTCACAAAATCATTCTGTCTCATTAGAGACCTACAAGAACCCTGTTAAGGGAAAATCACGGCAGATAATTAATCCTTTGACATTTTAAACAGTTTTTAACTTAAATTGTTTTAATTGCCGTGCATAATATTAACTTTATTTTTTGTATGTAAATAATTTTATAAATTGTTTTAATATTAGGTCATTAAATATTAATTACAATAAAATAATTAAAACGTAATTAATGTAAATAATATGAGAGCTAAATTCAGTACATATTCCCATTTAGCATTACGCTTAATTTCATGAATTTAATGAAGGTTGAACACACACACGTCGCAGAAAACAGAACACTAAATTTTGATGAGCTCAAAGAATCTGAAAACTTGATTTAGTTTGCATCCAATCGGTTCATTTTCTTGTGACGGACGAATTCCCGATATCGGCGTCCTATTATTACTGAAAAATTTTACTTTATTCTTTGAAGATTCTGGATTCGCATAAGAATAATAAAAACACTCTGATACAATATATGTAGGTAAATAACTGCAGTATCCCAGCAAATATTTCCCATTTAAAACAACTTCTTTCACTTTCTCACGCGTGTTAGAGCTTCTACTCGAAACGAAACGACATAATTGAGAGAAGTTGCGAATATTATTGGTATAATCTGTATAAATCATTTAACAACTTTGTGTTATTTCTATGCGTTATATTACACTTAATATTTTACTTTAAATAAATAGCAATAGTTCAAACACCATCCAAAGCCTTTGATTTCTTCTCAGTTGGTTCTACTTAAAATTATTTTACTATCCTTTTTCCATATTTATTTTGCTTATCAGGACTTTATATGATAATTTCATAATCCTGTGGAACACATTGGGGCTCTGTTTATATAAAAAAAACTCCATCGCATCCACAGGATTATCAAAACTAAGAATAAAGTCTGCTTTTATCGGTCGTAAAGTTAACAGACCATTAAGAACCGCAAATGCATTATTGAATCTATAAGAAAAGCTTCTATAACAAACTATTAGTAGTTGATAAGATATGAAGTCATTGATAATTTGTGACCGACAAGCCATTTTATATTCCTTGTTAAAGAGGTAATTAAACGAGATGAGAGTAGCCACCAAAGTAATAGCCTGGTTTTTAAATCATTCCAGTGCGAACAAAGGTCGGGAAACAAACCTCACGCAAAGCGAAGTCTAATTTATTTGACGACAAATTGTTCCGCGTTTAATATTGTTATACAAATAAAGTGAACCGTTACAGTCTATTCGAATGGGTCATGAGCTTGATAACCGTAAATTGCTTATTAGCACTTAAAAGCCGAGTGCCATCAACAGATTGCGGCTTTCCAACCAACCAGTTCATTATCACTGGTGTCCACAAAGCCCCTCTGCGCTTGGGATGCAACTATCTGCTCCTTTTAGTTACGTCACACGACTTTCATGGTTTCCAGATCAGCGGAACAGAGTCTCAATATTTGTTCAGACCTCTTTCAAATGTTATATCAAAGCTAATGGCTGGTCTGTTCTAATTACCTACTGGAAAAAATGCAGGGAATACGACTGCTGAAATGCAAGAAGCGGAATGTTCGAAAAATATATTTCCACTTCTACTTTATGGTAAATTGAAAGACTTGTATTAAATATAATTAGTTGGAATTGGCCAAAACGCATAATTTATTTATAAACATTAAAATTTACAATTTAACTAAGTTACATTACGATTCTTCCTTATGTTTAGGGACCTCTTCAGATTTATCCAAATAATTAAGAAATATGAAACAATTTACGTCTGATTGAAAATAATGAATAAGAAAGATAGCCAATACAGACAAGGAATGGCAATATAAATACCACACAACGTTTCTGGGGTCCTTTTGAGTGTTTTCAACTGGCCAGTGCAGTTGTGTTTCTCTAGTCTCTTCGTAGCATCTGACGAAAGGGACAAGGATCCCAGAAACGTTGTGTGGTATTTATATTACCATTCCTTGTCTGTATTTACTATCTTTCTTATTCATTAATTAAGAAATATAATGAAGAAACCATGAAAGTTGAACCCAAATAAAATAAATAAATAGAGAATAATAGATACTTTATACTTACAATAAAAATGTGTTATAAATTTTAATCAAACAATTTAACAATAAATTTATACTTCCTCCATCAACTTCCATAGCCGAAATAAGAGAAAAAATTCCTATTCAAACACTTGCATTGTTGTATTTGAATTTTTCAAACATAAGAATTACACATTACAAATGCAGCAATTCATTATTTTAAATCATAATAACAAAGAATCATGAATTAAATTTAAATTTTATGACTGTTTTAATATTAATTTAATTTAATTGTACCTTATAATTGGCTCATAATACGTGGTTAATAATTGCTTTCTTCATCTTTAACATTTACCTTAATCAATTCATTTTAAGATTATTTATATATACATGTTTGGTCAGAAAAGATTGTTTATATAATATAATTATATATATATATATAATTAAGTGTATTTAGTAACATATTCTCCGATTCTAGTTTGAAGCTTTCCTTTTATCTGAGCGATATAACACGCCTTACAACATTCAATTTTATATATTACATTGCGCTTGTCAAAATTTAGTAAAATAAATTTACAATTTTTAACCAAATTTAAATTATTACATGTTTTAATATTATTCCAACAGCGTAATGGTCAAATTGTAAATTACCATATTAGGCCTATACTTAATTTATTTATTTGTTTGGGATTCAACCTTCCATTATTTTTTCATTATGGTTTTCTGTTATGTGTTTATGATTAAAAATAATGTAAATTGTAATGTATTACCTTTTTCGCAAAGAAACTAAATTTAAAATTACCTGCAAGTTCTTCGATACGTTATAGCAAATGTAAAAAAAACCCTTTAATTCTAAATGCCAGTGTCCGTTCAATTTTTAACTGTAGCTAATTTATCGGTAAATTTACCCAGCATCAATATTAAAACATCAAATATGTAAAAATTCACGTATAAAATTAGGATCACATTGAATAAGGCACGCAGAATCAAGATCCTAATAAAATTAAATTACTTGAGGTTTATGTCAAAACATTCTATAAATTCATATAAAACAATTCATATAAAATATTATATGCATCGTAATGAAACACGTACCACCTGCATTACAAATTAGCGGAATATAAATAAATTCAACTACTAATTCCATATTAATTTATTTTTTTACTTTTATTTATATTTTTGTGGGAGTTTAACATTATGTAAAATTTCGGCTGAACCTTGCGTGAAAAAATTCTACAAAACTCTCAACTGCTCCTCTATTTCATACAATTGCACAAAAATTTATTATTTGAGAGTGTAAAGTTTTATTGTATGAAAATGATAACTAAGTTTTTAATATATCGATAGGTGATAAATTATAAATATTTCACAATTAATTTATTATTGCCGCCAACAGTGAAAACAAAATTATGTTTCAAAATAAATTTACATCAGTACATAACAATTAGAAAAATATCCATATACAGTCAAAAGAAGTGATGATATAAATACGAACAACAATTCTGGAAACCTTGTGCGTTTCTTCAGGTGCTAGGAAAACTAAAAAACAATAGAGCGTAGAGCGACACAACTGCACTAAAAAACCTTTTGAGTTTTGTCCGTATTTGGCTATTTTTTATTATTAATTTTCAAAACAGACGTAAATTTTTCATTTTAAATCAAAATTTTATTTTCAAATGTGCCTTAGCTAAAACTCCGATACTGCTAGGTATTTTATACGATAAAAAGAACATTCAGTAAAAAAATGTAATTATATAGGCACAAATTCACGTCATTACCTGGACTTCTAGCAATCGTCTCCGATATAAATACTTCAAAGTTGCTAGAGAAACGCTTAGAAATAAGAAAAAAATTAAAATATTCTATACATTATTATAGGTAGAAAATTAAATATTTTGATAACATGTTCCTGACACGTATCGGAAAAAACTAATAAAATCAAGGGTATCGGTTATAAAAAAAACACTAATTTAAAACTAAGTCGTGGTTAAAATGGGAGGAAATAAAATTAAAAACGATGGCTATGTTAACGACTCCTACATTTCTTCCAGAATTACAAGGACCATAAATAATGGAACGAAGACAAAATCAGTCTGAACAAAGTAACATAAATGTATAGATTTTCACGTTTTCAGAAGGTAATGAAAATGTTTCACTTTTTGTCGTAAAAAGTTTCAAATTATATGTAAAACATAGCTAAAATAACCTTTCCGACATTATATTAAAAAAATTTAGAAATGTAATATGAAATTGCTAGAGAAAGAGAGATACACAATTTTCTTTATACTGAATATATTTTGCTTCTCTTATTCCTCTATTCAAACATTTAACATTGATTACTTTCATTTAATTTATTAAATAGCGATAATATGAGAATACGACATGCAAAACTAATTGAATATTTTGACATGCAACACCGTGCCGAATTTAGTCTGCCAAAGCAATTTCTCAACCCGTCAGGAAAACGCGCAGTAAATGAGAGTTTATTTCTGCAGCGTATGTTGTAAACTGACAGACGTCAGGAATATTTTCCCCGTATTGAAATTTCAAACTGGCCTCTAGGGGCTGGTCCGTATTGACTGACTTTCATTGTGATTGACTCCCACATACGCAACGTTTTCGACTCCAAACAGTTATTCCCGTCCATTTCACGCATCACGGACATTCCATCGGCAAGCCGCACCAGCAATTAGACGTCCTCGTGCTGATGGCAAGAAATTGCTATTGTGGCCTTTATCGCTGCTGCTAGTTGATTCTTAGGGAGACTGTAACTGCGAGTGGGCTAACAGTGGACCGTGGGGTAAAAACACAATAACAGTAGGAGGAAGCGTGCTGCTTGTTTTTCGAGAGCATTTTCAGACTCTCTTCAACGGAGTAATGAGCTGTTATTAAACCATCTTCAAAGCCACAACGCATTTGCATGTTGATGAGTTTTACTGTTGTTTTGTCCGCAATAACTGATATTCCGTTTATTTAATTGCCTCTAAATAATTACAGCTAAATAGTCGCATATGTTTTAGATAAATATATTCATTTTTATATGGTTCTTAATTAAATGTTAATATGTATCGAGAAGTACGTAAAAGGAAAAAAATAATTTCGTGTTTATCAATTAAGTAGATAATAAACACTTTAATCAGACAATTATTCCGCCCTGTGATAATAAGTCTTTGTATTACAATAGTTAATTAAAGTAATTCAACTCTTACAATACTCGAATCATGTTCCATAAGAACGTAGAGGGAGCCATAGAAACGTAGGATTTTAAAGACTCAGTCTACCACAATTAATATAAAGTATGTAATACGTTTTTAAATAATGAGTCAATGGTATGTCAGTTTTCAATACGACAAAATGTAACGTAATTTATCGGTTAGGTTGTGTTGAACAGATTATTTAAGTTAAAGTAGAAATAAAGCCGTTTTCTACGGTCACTTGTTTAAAATCAAATATTTGTTGCTAGCTTTCGGCAACTAACGTCCCATAATATTTAAAATAGAAAAACTAAAAACAAATTATTCCGAACAGTGTACTTCGTAGTAACAAACATATTCACGTGCCGTCTGGTGAATAAAAAAACCATTTAATTTGATTACTAAATTATGAAAATTAATTAACAGGGTTATTAAAATTTGTATTATAAGGCGATTATCTCAAATTAAAACTTTATTTCGTTCGAATCAAAGGGTCATGACTGGTGGGCGTCGTGCTGCAGAAATCTCGTCAAACGCATCTCGATGCGGAAATACTGACACAAATGTGCGACCAGGAACATGGAGGGCAAGTACCTGTTGGCTCAAGGATGTTTCTCGGAATTTCAGGCGGCATGTGCAAGGTTCTCTAGGGCTTCCTTCCTGCTCAGCAACACGTAGTCTCGAAGTTGGGCAATTAACTCCGGTTAATTTGTTGTGGATCTCCTTAGATCTGTGACACCATTGAGCTGTATTCTCTCTCTTTCTCCCTAGGTTGGTTACTTAAATCGTGCATTGGACTGCCACGGTTATTCCTAGACTGGGATGATAGACCTCCTCTCATCCATTATTTCTGAGATGTCAATTTATACTCCCACTCTCGAGCTCGCGTCTCCTCCGAGCTGGATAATTTGTTTCCTCATCACAAAGATGGAACCCAAATCACCTGGCCTTTCTCCGCGAATCAATTTAAAATAATTTACCTCAGGAAGCTGTTGGAGGGAGGAGCCCTTCGTAATATCACCGTTGGGTGAAATTTTCGAAATCCTATTCCCTCCTACTTGTATTTTGGCATGTACGCATCCTGTCTTTCCGGCCCTGGCGCCAAAATGTTAGGATCAGGATCTCCAATGTCCGACTTGCTGCTGGCTTGAGCTTAAATTTCAATAAATTATTTAATAATATGGTTCTTTTCTACAATACTTCTCATCACAAATATGGAGCGCCCCTTCCTGAATGGTACACGCATAACACCTCTGGTTCTGGCTGTTTATCGACTTTGATTCGCTATGAGAGAATATTACAAATAAATGCATCTGCGAACGTGTTCCTGCCTAGTAACCTTAAAGCATACCGCTATAGTAATAATCGGTCGGTGGAGCATTTAAATGACCGCACTTCAGTCGACTTTCGTCCAATAAGAGACCTGCAAATCGCCGTTCTGTTTTATGACATTATCTTATAAATGAATATTACCGGTATGTGTGACGAATAACTTTAAAATAATAACGAGGGAAGCAAGTGAATATTGTAATTGACAAACTAAGGGATAAGTTAAGTCCTTGTTATGGAACAATCTGCATTCATTCCCGACCAAATCAAAGTTGAATAAAGTTTACAATTCAAAAGTATTTTAAGTGTTGCATTCAGAAATGCAATCAATTATTGCGACGATGAGAGTGTATACATATCGATGTATTTGTGGCATGATTCTAACGTTGTATTACAGGAACATTTGACTGAGTTGATGTACCTCAGTCTGAAAATAGAGATACATAAAATGAAACTAAATCAAATAGCGAGCATGGAAACGGAAAACCCTTTGATCGGCTAAAAGCCTCTTACGAATTTCGAGGATTAATTACACAGCACACGAGAATTCCACAGTATTCCGAATTCGTTAATTTCTCTTTCCTTATACAATCATTTACAGTTCTTGCTCCATTGCAAACACGAATTTTTCAAGACAAATACAGCTAATTTAAATTTAAGGTATATTTAAACTTCTTCCAAAATGTTCCATTACAAATAATTTACTCGTACTGCTTCAATCCAAATCTTCCTATTTATATTTTCTTCTTGCTACGATACTTCTCTATATTAGCTGTCAAAAGACTTTTTTCCTATAGCGAAATCCTAGCATTGTTCATCTTTTGGCTTCTGTCTATGATTTCTAATAATTTGTACAGAAATAAACCGCGCCTCACATTCACCTTACCTATCTTCCTTCCTTCACTTATTAGTTTTACGATATTTCTAGTTATTTATGTTATAAGACGTTACGTACGTTTTCTTATCTTGAGTGTAAAGATTATCACGTATTTTCTCCGTATCTTTACTATCTAACTTCGAAGACTTCAGCTGATTTCCTCTTCAGTTAAACACACACACACAAATATATATATATATATATATATATATATATATATATATATATATATACACACAGGGCACGAGAATTCCCCAGTATTCCGAATTCGTTAATTTCTCTATCCTTATATATTGGAATACTAATTAGAGGCCATTAATGATTTTGATAATTATATATTTATGGTGGATTGTTAGCGGAACCAATTTCAAAGGCGACAATGGACAGGCGGGCTTTTGTTGTGTTGAACCGCGGGATTTTTACACAGTCGGGTGTTGGAAGTCGAACAACGAACTGCGTGCAGACAGATAGGTCTAGCAAGAAAGATTACAAGTTTGAAATTGAGTACAAAGTTTGAACAGTAATATTCCACGGTAAAGTTACAAGCAGTAACCTAATAAATCCCTCCACAATTAACATCTATAAGTACCGTGACCGTCATCAATTCCGCAGAGAGACAAATTGTAACAATCTGTCCAACCAATAATCCGGAAGGAGCAGCAGTTTCATGTTTCCAGAGGAGAGACCCGAAAGTTACGACCGTGATTTTGTTTAATCAAATGTAAATTCAGTGATTTTATGGCATTTTTTAATGTGAGGTGAGCCTGAGCCCAAGAGAGTTTAAGTCTGGTGCCAGCACACGTTGTGTAAGTACAAACAAATTTGATCAAGTTTTGTAAACGATAACTAAAGATAAAGTCGTCAGATTTCGATTTAACGTTTATTTGATTGTTTAACTTCTTAAGTTGAAAAGGAATTTGGTTGTTTAACGTAAATTTAAAAGTTGTTCCTTTACTTAGAAGGCCCAGATAAATGACCCTGAGAAAAGAGTTGTAAAATCTATAAAATTGAAAACTTTAATGATGTAAATAATGTCATTTAAAAATTGTTGTAAATTTCTCCTGAATAAAAGTAATTGTCTTGTAAAGTTTGAAGAATGTTGTAATTATATTGAAATACTTCTAGTTTTTAATCGAATAAATATAATTGATTCATAAACCAACTATTGAATTAAAATCATTTAATTAATCTTTTGCTTACTAAATTGTTTACTTAAATAATAATTTGTGTTTATTACTATATATATATATATATATATATATATATATATATCAAATCAACCGAATACCCAAATTAGTCCCCTTATTTAAATTTAAATTATACAGAAACTGCTGTCATCATGAAACAGAGGGAAAGTATTTGCAACCATTCAGAAGCGGACTAACAGTGATTCAGTAGCTTTGTTTTGTCCAATTACTTTGAATATTCTATACCCAAATGCTGAAGAGAAATGGTTGGCTTCTAACAAAAACTGGAAATTCTAAGTGTCGAGATTATAGTTCAGCTGGTTAATAGAATGTGGAATCGATGTATTTTAATAAAATTCTAATTTATGCGATACATTCGAAGACCACGACTTCGTAGCCAGACAACTTGAAGATCGGCGGAGAATAATGATACCCAGAATATTCCATCGTCACCTCAAATGGTAGGTCATAGAATCATCTAGGATGCTCCAGTAACCCATCTTCCCACATCTTCAAGAGCCAGGACATTATCCGGTAACAAGAAGTGCACATCTCTAAAATCCTGTGTGGAAAAGAAAAAAATGGTGGGAGAGCGTCAGAAGAAACAAACCCAATCAAGGATCTAGAAAGGTAAAGATCAGCTTGAAAAATCATCGCCAAAACCTCCGAAGAAGAAAATAAACAAATATGAGAAGTGTCTTTAAGGAATAAACACAAGTTCCAGTGGTGTTGAATACAGTTCAAGCAATGTCGGTGCACCATGATCTGTTTGTGAATAGCGTTCTTACCTAGACACACTAGAGAAGAAATGAGTAGGGTGTTCTAAATTCTTAATATTGTGCCACAAGATGTGTTCATCTTCAATAAAAGTTACTAAATTCCTTAGAGTTATTTGTCTGGATAGATAAAAAATCTAAACATACAAGTTTTCATCTCAATAATATATTATAAGATATTTTAACATGGATTAATCAAATTTTACATAGAGATAAAAGGAAATAAAAAATAATAAGAAATTTTTATTTTTTTACTTTTTATTATTACTATTATAGTATCACTTATTTTGACTCTTTCTTTATTATTATTATTATTGATTTATTTACAGTCGAATAAACAGCTCTAGTTATTAGTGACTGTGTATTGAAAACATTTTTTATAGTCTGATTTGCCGAGAGTTTCTCTCACACACACTAACATCCATCCCGTTACCGGTATTCGAACCCGGGACCTCTGTGATCTGAAGCAGGCACGCTGACCCTTACATCATTGTAGGCCTTTCTTATTATTAATTTTCAATCAGATGTAATTTTGTGATATATTTTTTTTTATTATTCTTAATTATTTATTTAGTAAACTCACTCCAGTGGTAGTAGTTCGTTTTTATACGTCAATCAGTTCTTATAGTTTTAACGTTAATTGACTATTTGACTTGCAGGGACGGTAATTATGGATTTTACCTTAAACCATTTTCATACATAATTGAATATAACTTTGTTTTTATGACACAAGTATTATAATAGTAAATCTTTCTTCTATTTTCTTTGCAAATATTCAACGAAACATAAGATTCATGTGCTTTCCTTCTCCTCAGCTCGTTTCTCTGGCAATCTCTTTGAGGCTGAGACTCAGACGACCCCTTTAGTGCAAACTCATTTGGCGACGAATTAACGTGTATCTAATATTCATAGCTGAGCTTTTTGAGTCATTTGCATGCTTATGGAAGTGGCCAGTCTCTGCGCTGTTAATTAAGTGACTTAAATCCATGGCGGTTCCGGAACTCAAACGGGTTGTAGTAGTTTGAAGCGATTTGTCTGAATAAATGAGATTGTTACTGTGAGCCAGATACACTGGGTTGAACTTCCAAAGAATATATATATATATATATATATATATATATATATTATGAACTTAATAAAATTGATAATTATTGCAAATATAATGAAAATTACACTTAAATTGTAGAAAATTAAATATGCTCAGTTTACTGAAAAGAATTATAAAGTGTGAAGTAATAAATAAACGTTTAAAAATATTCACTGATACTATCCACTTTTGACTTCACTAACGCCTCATCAAACTTCATTGAAAAGTGATAGGAAATGTCTGAAAATTCTCTACAGTTAAATTGCTCATGTTAGTTATAAACCTGTGTGGAAACTACAATTTTGTTACAGAATTTTTTTAAAAAATTCTCGACATTGTTTTGTGATTATAATTGCAATTTATATAATAATTATATTTTCCCGAGATTAACTGAGTATCCTACCATGATTTCTTGTCTACAGGTGCGTAAGTTCTGCAGTCGTATTTCTAAACGTTTTTAACTGAAAATGTAAAGTTATCTCCCGGGTATCCTCAGGGAAATATTTTCCGATCTGTTTTGTGACAATTAGAAGGCCTTAATCTGATAATTCTTTTGTCATGAAACGTTTCACCTTAAACACAGTATAATAGTTGCAGAACAGAAAAATGATTAAGAATGACAATGGTAATGACAAATTATGATTACGTTAAGAAAATATTTTTGAACTTAATCTGGAGGTTATAACCACATAATCCAGTAACAAATAATATAAACAATAATACTTATAAAGAATTTTCCTTAAATTCAACTTCAAAAATAAAATTATTACTGCCGTTACCATTATTGTTGTAGTTTTCAAAAAAGAAAAATCGCCTCCAAATTTGTTTAGCTTACCTTATTTTTTTTCTATTTGATGATTATTCCCTATCAGCGCCTCAGATTAACCATCGTTTATCGATACGTTTATAAGAGAATTTTTATCTAGGTGCGGTTTTTTAGGTCGTCATTTTGATTTTGAAATTATGATTTCCGGTCCCCTTATAATCACTATTTTCAAGTTATATTTGCGTCGCAAAAATTTAAATAGAGTGATGTAAATTATAGATAAGTGAAAGCGTATGAACACTCCTCGTATCAAGACGAACTAATATTATTTAGTGCTCTTCATCCATTAATTCTCACCCCTCTGTAAGACATTCTGGCCCACAATTCACTTTATTACCTGTTCGATAAATTCAGTCGCTTGCTCTTCAATATCTACTTCAATTATACCTGCCCCGTCCTTTACAATAAATATGCATGTTCTGACACGGCTAAACAACCGTATTTAAAATTCTATAGCTTTCTTATTATTTGCTTTTCCCACCATTGATGATTTCTAAAATGTTATTCCTTGGATTCTGTCTTTTATATAGCGCAATGTTTCGTTTTTCCCGAGTCGAAAATATCGGGAATCGTACATTGGATTAGATGAATATGTTAACGAAACGGTAATCTTAAAACAAATACAAAATTAATGCTGTATAATCAGGTGTGGTCGGTGGAAGGATAAGACTAAATCAGCTGGAAAAATACTATATTACTTGGTTAGTTAACCTAAGAGATGATTTACAGAGAAATGTTTCCTAGAAGAATGAATGGTCAACTTGTGAGAATCGAAATTCTCATACTGGAACAAGACAACTTCTTTTCTTTTCTTCTGAGTCCCCTACCCTCAATCCTATTAGGTTGAGCTGCTAAGGGCTGTTTACGCCTCCATCTAATCTCAGAGAAGAGCGTAGAACACAATCCTCACACAACGCCTCCCTCATCTTTTCAATTCCAACCAGGCGAATTCTCGGTATTCTGAAACAACCTCTCAATCTAAGTTAATCAATAACTCAACAGGAGTATTGAAGAAAAATAAATTGCGGCCGAGTAAGACGATCAAAAAAATAGCAGAATTTTCGACTGCAAAATTAGTTATTCATACAGAAAACATCGAAACATCTAACCTTTGTCGAGGAAATGAGCTTCGTGGTCTGTTTACACTACAGTGAAAATTATGTTAGATATTTAGCTGTGTGGACACGGTTTCGCTGTCCGGGGAACATGTGGAACTCTGGACAACATTTTAATGCAATTTAACGTCGAAAACAACGTATGCTTGAGGCAATATCGTTGACATCGTGTTTAAGCTAACGTAGGACAGAACTCTCCGTCACGAACTTGTGGCAAACAATCAAAATACGTGTTTAGAGAAGTATGATCTACAGGCAACAGCGTATGGTTGTCCTGAAAATTACTGACTTGGCTTAACTGGTAGCTGTGAATACAAAATATCAATCAAATAAAATGTTGTAAATACTGCTTTTATGGAAGAACCAGGAAATTTAGGAGACCTGCAAAATTGTTATCAATTTTACAAGTTAAGACATTATATAAATTCTAGTGCTTTAAATTAATTTTAGCTAAAAAAATTTGTTAGTGAAACACTGATATTTCCTTGACTTATATTTAATTTAACGTTTTGTATCGACAAAATTAAATAATTCAATTATTAGCAGTTCATAACTTCATAGGATCATCTTCAATGTAGGAATTGCTCATTATATATATATATATATATATATATATATATATATTGTAATGCCAATTAATTAGGACATTAATTGTTTGGATATAAAATTTAATTGTAGCGGAAGGAGCTTCCAAAGCGACAATGGAGCCGAGTTCTGTTACTTTGTCGGAAAGTCAAAAATGGAGTATGCGCGCTAAAACTCGAGACTACAATAGTTCAGTTGGTGACGATATATTTACGTCTATTCCTACATTTTACACTATGATATCTTTCACACACTCCTAAACACAACTCACACACATACTCGACTTTTGGTTCATGAAATACTTTGTTTAAGCACACTTTATGGTGAAAGCCTTGGATCGCCAGTCTCGTCTTCGTCTTCGTGTGGCGTAGTTCATGGTTGGCTTCCATCCATGTCCTGCATAGCAGAAGTTGCATAGAAGTCCTCCGGTATATTTCGTTTCCTATCATACATATCCTGTAAAAGCTGTTTGAAGCTGGAACCAGCTGGTAGTATCAGATCATATCTTAAATCCTCTATTAGGAAGGTCTCCCTGGTAAGCTCGTACACTAGCCTCGATCTTGAATTTTGTGGAACTCCTAAAATTCTTTTCAGGTATCTAGCCTTTACCCTCTCCAGTTCTTCCAGTTGTCTGTACGTGAGGTATTCTCCTACTAATTCTAGGCCATACGTCAGAACAGGTAGTATCTTTAGCCTAAACGGGTCCATCGCTGTGATTATCGATAGTTGTGTTATGTTTCTGATTTTATTCATAGCTCTAGTGGCCGCCACTGCTCTAGATCTTATACGCAGTCTGAAACTCCTTCCCGTTGTTTGGATTGTGATGCCTAGATATTTAAAGTTGTTAGCCCTCTTGAGTATGGTAGCAATCATTATAGTATCTGCATTCTCGCCGAACAATACTGTTCTTACAATGCTCTGGCCTCTTAAGTTACGCCACCAATAATTAAAGAAACAATTTTTTATTTCGTCACATATTTGTATTCTCTATAATATATAATAGGGAACAGTTTCAATTACAAATGTAAGAAGCTGAAATAGTGACAATAATTCCCAGATGCTTTTCTGCGCAATCGCGGTAATTAGCGTAAACGCTATTTGGTATTTTCCTACAGAAGATACCACGAAAATATATTTTGGCCTAACAAAACTGACCTAATAATTATTTTGATAATAGGATGATGAACTCTGCACCTGTTGTCACTGGAAGGAATCGTTCAGCCCGGGAGACGTTTTATTAGTAATAGATTTGCCGTCGAGAAGGGAGGAGTTGGTTAGTTAGCGGGTGAAAAGAAGTTCCTTGAGATGAGATAGCTCAGGGTTAGTTAGAAGAGTTTGTGAGAAGAAGTGAGTTCGAAATGATATATTTGCACTAACAGAATCGCCGGCGAGGAGAAAGTAGACAGTGTGACATGGAAGTCTGAATTATTCTTAATTGACGTAGAAGAATCGATGGGAGAGAGTTTCTAAAGGTTGTTAGTTAGAGAATTGAACGAGTGTTGTTGGAGAATTTGGCCGTCAGCTGAAAAGCCACAGAATTTTAGGGAAATTTAATTAAACTCCGTGTAATTGAACCCAGCATTCTCCCTTAGAAACAGAGCGTCTAAATTTTCAATTCTGGTAATTAAAGGCATGAATTAAATTATCAATATTATATTGGTTATTATTATTATGTTAATAGGAGTAAAGACGTTGAAAACCAAATTACTTCAAATCTTTAAAATAAAATAAAACAACTTTATTATTTGTTATTACAACATATTCGTGTACACAATCATTCTGATTTAACGTCAAAGAGTATGAAAGGAAATTCCCCAAATCATTAACTTTACGGCTACTGAGAAATAATTTATATAAATCAGATAATTTAATTAGTGGCCTAAAAGGATATGTAATAAAAATGTTCTTTGTAGCAACGAACGTGTCAAACCTGTGTGGCACTGGGAATTTATATCTCTAACGATAGATTGTTATTGCTTCGGTGAAGTGCTTATGTCAACCACGTGCTGCTTGGATCAAGTCACCACTCACGCGGCAGGGGTGACGATCGTTCGCCATTACAGAACTCTGCTGACTTCATTGTCCCCTGCTGCTAAAGTGAAACAATAGAAAAAAAATATCACCGTATCAAAAACCGAATTTGGTTATAAAGACATATCGTTTTATACGCACAGCGTACTACATAAATCACAACGAATATTTTTGTTGTTCCCTTTGAGAATTGTGCCATATCATCTCGAAAGTAGACTGGAATATGAAGTTCTAACAATTATTAAGAATTGACGCTAGCCCAAAACAGTTGTAAAATAAATTATGTGTGTTGAAAGCAAGTGAACTGATGTGTAAAATATCTTGATTACTTAATATTTTTTAAAAAAACTAAAACTTGTAATGGTATGACATTTGTTGATTCGACACGTTCAACGTTTAGAAACCTTCCTGAATGAATGAATCACTACTAAGAATCACGAATGTAATGACGTTTATATCTGGATTCATATTCTCGGGAATACTTATTGACACTAAACGTAGGTTTTAAATATCTATGCAAATATTTCATAAAATGTAAAAAATGATAAAAATCGACGTTCTTTTAGCAGAAGACTACGTTATAGGTGAAAAAAAGTATTTACAGATGTAGAAACAGAACAGGAATGGAACATCATTTGAATTTGAATAGTAATTGGGTTTTGAAAGACTTCTTGCCGTATTTTTATTATATATTTAAAACAATTTAATTAAAAACCCAATTTCATCCAAATAATGTATCTATTTATTTTAATAAATGTGATTAATATCATATAGAAAGTTCACCGTTATCAGAAAATAGCGCGAAGCATTAACTCGTACTTGAAACAATCTCCAATTCCACACAGTCTATTATCGAAGATCACCTTTGAGAACAGTCATACCCATCATTTATTCGAATTGGGTCAACATATATTCTTACAAAATAGAAATCTTGGCGTTGGAATAAAAAAAACAGCTTACGAATCCCGAAGAAATCCCTTCAGGCTTGCTACGTGCTTCATGGTAAATGCATGGTGTATAGATAAAATCAAGGGAACAGAAGGAAAGAGCACCGTTCAAACATATATGAAACTAAAAAATGAACCTAAAACTAAAAACGAATTTTTTTATCTTCTTCGTTGCAAAACTGAACTACACTTTACAAAACAGTAGAGAATGAAGCAAACTAGACGGGAGTTTGTAGGTTTAAATATTACGGAGTAACTGTCTATAAAACGACAAAAATGACTGCATTCGTAAAATAGAGCTGAACTCTGGTCTTATATATCCGTGGACATTGTTCAATAAAATACAACTAATAAAATATTCGAAAAACTTTCGTAAAAATATATCTTTAAATTTTTCACGAGAATCTCAACGCCGTAGTAGATTTATTTGGGGTAGATATTGTAATAATCAAACAGGTAGCTTTAATTAAATGAAAAGATAATCAAAAATTTACAAATAAAATATAATTTATTATCACATGTGGCTTCAAACTCAAAACAATTACAATTATAATTTTTTTTATCTCAGGGCCTTTACTGGGTTTGATAATGAACACCAAAAAAAAATATTTAGAATCATATTAACAAAACCGTTCACAATTTACCTAAACAATATGTCGATAGAATGAAAGAAATTAAAAAGTAAAGAAATTAACTTTGATTGACAATTAAAAAGGGAACGAAATTTGACTTTATCCTTTAATTAGCGTTTATAATATTATTCAAAATTATGTTACTTACGGACAGTCGGTCTGGTACCAGAAAAATCAATTTTACGTCGTTCGGACAATTTTACATTCTTTAATTATTTAATATCAGGCCTTGGTTTTCACTGATTCAACACTTGACTTTAAAATTTGGCAAGATTGGCTGTATTCCGTTGACTTCTCCGCTCCACAATTATTTACCAATGTCCTCCTGGATTAATTTCTCCACGAAGATTTTTGAAAGTAGTATTCTGACGAAAACTGCTCTTACTTTCCAATATTTACGCTGCAATACTTCCGTGAATGTTTTCGTTGTATTAATTCAAAACTTTAACTAGTTATACATTAACGATGTCTATTCTCTGCTCAATTTTTATTACTTGTTCTGCTCGTCGTAATGTTTCTCCGCCAACTAACTATCCTAGTGCTCTCGAGTTTGAGCGCGCATTTCCATTTCGGCATTTTCTCAAAGCAACAGAGCTCAGCGCTATTGTCGCTCTGTTCTCCTTACCGCTATAATGGATTTATCAAACAATTCAAATTTTATGTCCAAACAATTAAAGGCCTAATTTACTATTGCTACAATATATTGCCATAATATTGTATCAGAGCACTCAAACTGGATTATTCTACCAATTTTAGTGTGTCAAACTATGATTGCCGTTACCCGTTGCCCGGGTATTTATTTCAGTTTTAGCATGTATGAAAATTCCCACCATCGTCCCTGGGGGCTTAATGGCAAGTTGAATGCCATAATTAAACTCAGCTACATTCAAAAACCCGGATTCGACGCTAATCTCGGTGTTGAAATTATACGCAAAAAACATCTAGAGAAGCACTATCAATCTTATTGACTCCGGAATACTATTTTTCCGACGCAAATGCCGATTGAGCAGGTTTGATAATTTCCACCCTTACCCTTGTGTCCGGTCCGAAAGGAACACGTATACGAAATTTGGTCAAATTTTCTCCACTGTATGCGGAACATACAAACATACACAGAAACAGTCAATTTTATTTATTAGGAGAAGATGCAAGTAAATATCAATAAATAACACTAAATTGATTATTTTATTGTAAAACAATTCTTAAAATATATTAATAATTAAGGCTACTAATAGTTAATTGCTATAATTACAATGTTGTATTGAACTGTTTTACAGAGTAGGAGTTGATAAGAAATTTTTTAAACTCTCTTTAATCCACGACAGAACTATTTCTTAATTCTGTAATGAAATCAGGTGCGTTTTAAATATTTATCAAGTGTTTAACCTGGTTACATTCTTTTCACAAATATTTATTTTACTTTATTTTTGTATAAAATTTCCATTTTATGTATAAAAATAAAATTTTGCTATACAGGACACGCAGCGATTATACAGATAAAACAAACGTAGAACATTCGACGTATTCCATGATTGTATTTGATCTTCTATTATTTATTAAGTGTAGAATACAAGAAGTCTGACCTAGAAACAAAACCAGAGCGTAGTAGGATGTTTGTTCGGGAATTTCAGGAGAAATCTTCCCATTTGTTCAAATTACACGGCGGACTGCGCTACAAGGTACCGAAGTATTCTTTGATACACGCAAAAGAACGGCTAATTAGTGGAGAGGAAATAATAATTAACAGAGAATTTGTCACAAAGAAGAATGCCTATTATTCAAACTAGAAGCTTTCTGGGTTCGATGAAGCACGACTGTTGATCTCAGCTGAGATGAATATTAAGCTTAAATATTTATTGTATAATTTATTATTTTGAATACAGACTTTTAATTTTCATACTTTTCTTTTCATAACAGGATTTTGTTACTAATTTAAAATTCAAATCAATAATTAATTGTTATTTTTTTCAATATATGTAGCATGTTTTTATTTATAATAGCTTTAGAAATAAGTATCAGGCAATCCAGCCGTAAAGAAAACGTATTTGACCATCGTCACAAGCAGCGAGTTTAGGCTGCGAATAGTTGAACCCTTTACTCGTACACGAGATCCAATAATGAGAATTAATTAAGAATTAAGTAATTGTATTCTTACCTCTATCGCGCCTTCCTGCTTCGTCCGGGGATCGAGTAGGGACTACGTCGCCGTTAGGGAGTTTCCGCTCAATATCCGGCGACGTAGTCATTTTCGTCTGAAAAAAAATACGAGAGATTTTTAATTACTTGCAATAATTTGTCCATATACGGTCCAAATAAAGCAATAACAACAGATTACTTCTTAATGCAGTTATAGTTTTAGTGTGTCTTTTGTGTGGTCGTCGGTTTCCAATAGCCCAGACGCGCATTGCAAACATTCTTGTTTTAAGAAGTTAGGAAGTAAGCCGACCTGCCGAAGGATTAGAACTCTTTCCGAAAGTACACTTAATCATGATAGACGGGCGGGGATTCGATCGCCTCCATTGCGAGTGGTTTGGATTAGTACCATCTCGCTGGGTTTCCTCTTACACAAGCAGTGAACTCGTACACGTGGTCGATGACATTTCCTGTGAAGGAAAATATCTACAATGGCACCATCTGTATGGCATTTGCTTAACTATAGTACTGGAAAACCGAAATAGTCGCTTGAAAAATTGAATAAAATAAAAAAAAACTCTTTGTAGAAAAAAAATGAAGTAAAACAGTTTCATCTTGTACGGAGAAACATTTCATTCGATTCAATTAACAGCTGCATTTTTAAAGTTATTTCATCGTACAAATTAACTGCTATGTTGTGTTTGATGAAAAGTAAATATATAGGGAAATAAGTGAAATTTTATTGGTGTACTTGGAGGCAAAATAAATAATTTACCTGTTGGATACAAAAGTAAATTAAATTTGAGAATTACATGTCATGAAGTTACATAGAAGAAATACAATATTTCGTCCCACTTTGGGAGCTCATCAGATAATACATTAATTAGAAAGGAGACGTAAATAATTATTCATTTCAAGAATAACGAAAGTGCATGTTAAGTTATTTATTTTCAGAGTGAGACAAAATGTCGAATGGACCGGGAATCAAACCCGGGACCTCCCAATTACCGGTCGGACGCTCTAACCATACTTAAAATAAATAACTTAACAAGGCCTTAGGCCTGATGCTTGCTTAAGCTTTCTTTATTCTGGAATTTATACTTTCAAAAACGTCTGATCAATTTACATAAAATGTCCCTTCTTCATTAGGTCCAAAAATTAGTGCATGAATAAATTGTGGCTTGTAAATTGTAGATGATTCAAATTTAGGGCAATGGAGGAATTTTTCTCGGGATCGGGAGTTGACAGGGATGGCTTAGTTGTTAGAGCGTCCGCCCTGAAAGAGGGAGGTCCTGGGTTGGATTCCCGGTCCGGTCGACATTTTTCCTCATACATAAAATTATTATTCATTTGTTGAAGTTATATTTGTATTCCGAAATGTGAAATAAAAAAGTTCACAAGTTACTAAACAAAAATATTTAAAATAGATTAAGAAATTTTACAATTCATGGACCGCTCTGAGTCTGAAAAGATGTTTCGGAAGGTAAAAAAAATAGTTTGGGGATTGTAAAAATGATCTAATAACTGTTTCATGGCCTTAGATTGTTTCAGACATAAATTTTGTTCCGGTGTTGCCAAAAGTAGTACCCACAAAATTTTGCATCGTCATCCGAGAGTATGAAATGGTGTATCATGCATGCATCGACAGTGGACCTGCTGAGAGAAACAAAGAGTGATTCGAATTTGATAGTTGGAGTTGGAAATTTTAAGAACTAAATAACATAATATATTTATCAGCGTCTGTTTTTTAAACCCAAGATGCCACACTGAGGACAACGTGCCTTAGCTGCTTGAAGATCCAGTCATAAAACCCTAACCCACAGCAAAGGAGCGTTTGAATTTCCACATCTTTTTCGAGTGTGTTAATAAATCGTCTACGATAATCACAAACAGTTACGGCTACAAATATCGCTCTACTTCACTAGACGCTCACAAAACGATTTTTTATAAAGACTCATAACAACTATTTAATACCCCTTGGATATTTTCAAAATGTTTAAAGTAACTGTATAAATATTATTGTTACATTTTAAAATATAGCGTTTTTAGAGATATTACAGTAGTTATTTTTATATTGTTCTTTTGATGAAATATTGTTTTAATCTGCAGTAGCTGCGTAGATAGTTACTCTATATTGATAAATCCGTTTCACCTGTTATCAACGCTGTGTGGTGTCAATTCGTCTTTAGCGCCTGTGATTTGATGCCGGTGGTTGGATCATAAACTTGAGTTGCTTGTTGAAGAAATACAGCGGAATATTACAACCCACGTCCGCGTGACAGTCGGAGCGGCTTACGACTTGTCGGCGGAGACGTCCGAATTTACTGATGGCAATAGAACTAAAGTGCATCTACTAGCGAATTGACACGGCACCTGGTCACCTCCGTTCATGGAAACGCATGACTCGTTTCGGGAGAGCGAAATTCATCAGAGAGAAAGCCTCGGGCTGCGGCGCTAACATCCGCGATGCCAATTACCGACTACCACAATGAAGATCAACGATTCTAGTCCACTAGACATGGTCACGGCTGCTCTGTCAGACAAGAACACGAGGTAGCACTTGAAATAATTACGCTGAGGGAAAGTAATCTGCAATAATTAACATCGGGAACTGGTATTCGTCAATACTGATTTGGTCGAAAACGAATAAATAAAATTGAACTCTTATAAATAATATGTTAATATACCGTATGGACTTAAAAGTATTCATAATATAATTTAGAAAATCATAAATTCTTCCAGTTCGTATTATATCATCACTATAAATATCATATAAAACAAAAACACTATGTAGTGTTTTCTTCGTAATGGCGATATTATTTTTTGTCAGAAGTAATATTAAACTGAAAAATATTAAATTTAGAAAACTAACAATTTCATAACCTGCGTGTCAAAATGATTACAATAAAAACGGGATGATGATGATAGAAATGGGATAATAATGGAAAAATGTAAACTGCAATCAATAAAATAAGTAATATTCCAAATCATATCCTTTATTCAGTTTAATTTAATGCTGAGCTTAGATTGAAAGCCTTCCTTTATTCTTGAATTAATTTAGTTTTATACAGGAATGGAAACAAATTCAATTTACCTATACATTAACTATTTATAAGAACACTTTCACTTTAATTTATATTGAGCCATAATTTTCCTGAGTCTTATCCGTAAATTTATGTTTAAAAATCAGAAAAAAGGCAATTTATTCCAAAATTATATCCATAGATACCAGAAAGAAAATAGAATTAATTCATTCGTACCCGTTGAAGTACATTCCGAGTGTACTTCAAAACATACTTTGAATAAGTTTGTAATTTTAATGCCCACGATTTAGTTGCTTAAATTTGCAGACCTTTTCAACACAGTTTTGAGAGACTTGACGCGAAGATTTCTAAAGGGACTCCAATAAACTGCTCCGCGAATTGGACATGTAAGTGATTTATAAGCCAATTCGCGAGTTCTTCTAGTTCTTTATCTGAAAGTGCCCTTCAGAAAACGCATCAAGTTTTATTCCAATAATTTAGTTACTGAAAATTTCCTACTAAACCGATATACCCAGCTTTACTTCAGTTACTTAGAATTATTATTTTATTCAAAATTTCGTATTCGGTAGTTGGGAAAAATATGTAGTATATGTATTTTATGAATATATAAAAAAAATTCTTCCGCTATAACACTACACGTCCCCGTGTTATGTTTTCAAGTCAGGGTCTAGGCAGCACTTCCTTTGCATATTTATCAAACGTTTAAGTTACGATATTATATTATCACATTTAATTTCTACATAAATCAGTAATTAAACTTTTCGAGAGGTAGAGACATTACTACTTTTCCGTTTTAGTATCGTGTTGTTACACTCTGTTACAACATTTGGCATTCTGTTGAGCGTTTTTTTTTGCGACGTAATTATTAGAAACCTGCGAAATAAAATCAGATACTACAAGTTGTAGGTGTGTGTGAGAGGCTCGATTTCATGAGACGTTGTGGAAATATTTAATGAATTTGAACGATTTTATAAGAAATTTCAACTTAATATACACTGCACATTAATTCCCTGTCCGGAAAATTAAGAAAAAATTAAGTTACGTTCTATTTCGATACATGATTAATTATTATTTCGTAATGAACCAATTGTACTGAGGTATTACTAAAACCTAGTTTTTCAAAGTGCTTTAAATAAGAATTGTGCTGGTCATATAATCAATATTAGTTCTAATTGCGATTAATAGATTATTTCTCCTGATGATAGAATTTGGAAAAAGTAATTGTTATGAAAAAAAATTGTCAGAAGCGTTTCTTCTGTTTTCTAACAGTTCTGGGTTAGAAATCCTCGCCGTGTTTTACCATAAAAAAAGACGAAGCCAATAAAGGCTAAAATGTATCTAGAATAAAATATAGGGAATGGAATAAAATATTAAACTGAAAATTTCTTATAGCCCTATATTGTGATTAAAGTTAAAACTATTGTTATTTTCTAACCACCATAATTATTTCTTGACCAGGAACTTATTGTTATTAGTAAATAATTATGTTAAAATCCATTAGCCTTTTGTAAATTATACTATTAGGATAATCCATGTTATGTACAATTTTAGTTTTTGATAAAATAATGATTACTTCCTCATAGGAGGGCTAAAGCTATCTACATATTTCTTAAAGTCCAAAAAGGAGTCTCTGGGGAAGAGAAACCCAAGCTCATTAATTTACAAGATTTGCGCCTTAATCAATAGGCCACTTGGTTGGGCATTCCTGGAGTCTCTTCTCTGATTTTTACAACTGCGCATTTTTTTGGATCCAATTTTACGTCCAGACTGTAAATTCATCGGTAAAAAATCTTATCAGAATATTTTAAATTTGTGTCTCCTTTGAAGTCAATAATAATTATCATTTTAACTCTAAGCGTACACTTGCTATAGCGTATTCCTTTAAATAAGAAAAAAATAGAATTTCAAATGTATTAAAAATGACAGCCACAAAAGACTCGTCCTCAATCTAAGACGATTAATGTAAGACCTTGTTGAGTGTTCCAGACCCCATTATTCAACCTCTAGTGGTACATGCAATGGCTGCGGTAACAATAATAATAGTTACAACCAGAAGAACAATTGGAAAGCTGAAAAACGTTGGAAGCTCCTAACTTCAAATGGGTTTGTCCTACTTCATCAGAATATTTATAATATTTTCAGAGTTATAACACATAATGTTTAACATTACATGGTCTTATTGTCCATAAATAATTTCAGTAACATGGAATTTATTAAGGATATTTTATTGCCCCTGAAAAATTCTATAGATAATATATCCGTTGAACTACTGATTTAGTACAAATGTTTGTTCTAAAATAAAGCATTTATATTTCTTCTACCTGAAAATATCAGTGGGGTTATTATTTCGACAAATCGCTCTGATGTCCTGAAATCTGTTTAAAGATATAGGAAAAGTAAAACTGCCAGCACGGAATTAATAGGGTTGAAGTGTAAGTATGAGGTTGTTAATTATACAGTCTATATACGAAAATATAAGACGCACAGAGAATTCAAGTAATTTTATTAAGCTGTCACTTTCAGTATTTTTAATATTTTTATCTCTTCACTTGAGCCTCTATTAATTAGCAACGATATTAAAAATGAACAAGAAAATCTTTTTCAGAAGAATATACACGTTCAATATAATTTCTGATTACATTGTAAGAATTAAAAAAATATATTTATGGAGGTATGTAAGTCAATTTAATTAATCTTATAGTTTTATCGACTTTAACAGAGCTCTCTCAATATTATCGGAAGCACGGCCTTTGGCAACAAGAAATGAATTCCTCAGTCTTTCATTTCTTAAAAGATTCTCTCTTCCATATCAACTTCCCCTTTATGAAACTCGTGAAATTAACAATAATAGATTCCATTCCCGGAAACGGAGAGGAGCGCAGTTGTTTGGTTTTCTCAGTTGGCCGATTTTATTCGAGGTACAGCTGTTGCAGTTATTCGTACGGAAGGCTAAGCAAACGTAGCGTCGCCTCCAGCGGGAATATTATAAACAAAGCGATTTTTCCCCTCGAGAATTCGAACTGACTGTAGACAAACGTTTGACTTTCTTATAATGTTAATTAAGCGCATACAAGAGTTGTGACACAATTTAAATATTGAGTTTCAAATAAAATGAAGCCATTTATCATAATACCACAGGCTACTTCGATTTTGTCGTTCCTGTTTTATATTTAATAATTGTAATAAAAGTATTATAACAGAAGAAATTGTAGTAAATATCAGCTTGTGTAAAACAGTTTTCCATTGATTTTTTGCATAATACTCAGTTTTGTTTCAATGCATTCACTTGTATTTATAGTACAATTGCAGATCATAAATATATTAAATACTAGCTAGCTGCACGGCGACATTAATCCAATAGTTATTTAAGCGACAGATGAAGAGGGAAAGCTAATTTTGTCAGAACTACCCCCACCCCGGCCCGGTTCCGTTAGAGAAGAATAAATACTCCCGATACCACATATACTCCTGGTGCGATGAGAGTCAAAAATATTATTGGTGTCTTAGGAGACTTAAAAAAAATTTACTCGGTACCATAATACATTCAAAAATACACTGCCTGCCTTAAGAGAGTTAATTATAATCCCGGTGACCTAAGCGAGTCTAAATTTCTTCATGTACGTTAATATACTCAGAAATACACCCGTAACCGTTGAAAATAAAATAAAAACTACCGCTATCTTATTCAGAAATACTCCCAATATCTTAAGAGAGTAAAGAATAACCCCGGTAACTTAATCTAAACGCGTAAAAAATACTCCAGGTACCTTTATAGAGACAAGAATACACTACAAAATCTCGTTGAAATTGCTCCACGTGTACGCGGAACATTGTTTTTCCCCTCCACCCCAACTGTTGAAGTACAACTTAACTGGCAAGTTTAATGTCATAATTAATCTCAGCTACATCCATAATACCGGATTTTGCTTTCGCGTTTTTCACGCCCCTCCACTCCCACTCCTAAGGGTTCTCCCCTCCCATGGCGAAAGTGGATAAAATTATACACAAATAGCATCGGGATAACACTATCCATCACATTGAACACGAAAAATATTTTTCCGACGCTAATAGCGGCCGTATTAATATGTTCGATAATTTATACCCCCGCGTGGTAGTCGTGTCTTACCCAACCGTTTCTGTTTCCGGTTCGAAAGTAACACGTATACAAAATGTTATCGAAATTGCTCCACGCGTTTAGATTTGTATGAGAACGTACACGCCCAAACAGTCAATTTGATTTATTAGAAGTTACTAGGCCGAAAATGTTGTAAGTCGTCATTTCCTATCCCCCAGGTTCAAAGAAAACATTGGTCTCTCCTAATAAACAAATTTGTGTAGATATTCTCCACGTTTTAGAAAGACCATATGATCAAAGAAAATATGATTTATACTAATTAGATATATATCGGTAAATAGCTAAAACACAGACAAAATTAAGTGCTAACTTAAATATCACAAAATGTTTCTGCAATCGTTGTTGCCATCGTAAGGTGGTTCAAGAAACGGAAAAGTTTTGCTTTTGAGTTCTTCATCAGGTGTGGTGAGTCTCTGGATTTTTTAAATCAACAATGATTGCAGAAATTTAGCACTTAATTTAGACTGCTTTTTGGCAATTTATTTATCTAGTTAGTGTATTTTCGACAAACGTATTATATTTTAAATATTTTTATTATTACTTAATCTAATGACTTCATATTTTGATTATTTTAAACGATTCTTCAAACTTTTTTTAGATGTAAAGGGCAACGTAAATGTATGCGTTACGATTTTATTTTGCTCTGTTGTGTAATTCATATTAAAAAAAAAATTAAAATATACTGACTTACAATTATGGAAATTATAAAACTGTCACAAGAATTCGTGCAAAGTTAACTCAGATAAGAAAGAAAACTACCGTTTCTAACTAAAATTGTTATGATATTAAAATATACATTTTTAAAAAGCTTTTATTAGAGTAACAAGCTACACGAGGCTAATCCACGTGGAGAAAACTCCTCTTTAATAGCATAGGAAGGGATTTGAAAGGATGTTGGATGCGGAATGGTAGGTTTTTTTTTAGGGTAACAGGCTACATGAGTGTAATCCACATGGTGGCAACTCCCCTTTAATAGCATAGGAAGGGATTTGAAAGGGAAAAACAAACAACTGTTAGCATTTCTTGTAATAATATTTTAGTTATAAAAAGATATTGGAAGCCAATTCTCTGGTTTTACAACATGAAACCCGTGCATTCGATATTTATTCGTCTTAGGTTTCCAACAACTTATTAACTGATATAGTTAAAAGACTTAAATTTACTGAGTAAACAATAATTTATGTTTGCTTCAATTTTTAGACGTTAGAATACGTACGATTTTACATTCACTTCTGGAAAGAAAGCCATAAGGTAGCTAAATACCTAAAATAAAATGTTCTTTGCAGCCGCGGAAAAACACGAAACTGTCACAGAAGTTGTCACAAAGACAGCGGCTCTTCTGAGCATGGTTAATGGACCAGTTCAAATTAAGAACCATGAACCAGCTCTAACGCGTCTGCTTCCTCGACCTCTTAAAATTAATGACCAAGAAGTCGTAGAGACTTTTAGAACAGAAGCCTGGACGAGTTATCATTTTTTTTGTAACAAAAGCACATATTTCCTTTTTATTTATCCTAACCGAAAACTTTTAAAACTAAATAAAATGTTGTTATTCTCTTTAAAATCAGAAACAATATTATCATACCTAAATGTTTCAACTTTCCGTCGGGGATATCATGTCACCGCTGTTCGGATTTAAACTATTTTCTTCTATAGATAGTCTGGGATTATGGCACTTGAATCAGTGATGAAACCATGGATTAATGTAATTAAAGGAATGAATAAATTTATACTCGTATTTGACTTGATTTATTGGGACCGTTGCTTAATTGTGTAAAAATTAAGACAGATAAGATATGTAGATATTAAATTACATGACTATTTAAGCATTGGGCAAAATATTTACATATAATCATATATTGGTGTGTTTGTGGAATTTCGGAAATGAGAGAAATTATGAATTAGAAAATTATTATTAGTCATTTCCGACTTTTCATATTTACTGCATGAATTTGATACATTTTTTATATTTATATTATTCTTAAACTAAGATTCATCGTCTAATTAGACTACATTTTCACGCCCGTTTCCTAACAAAACTTTACTCTCCCTTCTTGTGTATTTATCAATTTTGGATCTTCTAATCCTGTCGTGCTTTGGGCAGTCGTAGGGGACATGCTGACATGATCGTCAGAGCAACTTTGTGTAAGTCACATGTAGGTTGCGGTGTCCTAGAAAACATAGGAGTGCATTAGGTTAGAGTGGAGAGTTCTTATCCTAGCAACAATCACTTGCTGCCTCCGTGACAAATTGCCAGCGTAGGTTATTTCCTTGAAGTTGTCAACTTCCTTTTGAAATATTCCTTAATAACTTCCTCTTCTATACTTATCCATTTTTTCTCCAAGATTCTGGCATGGGCTTGTCCACCGTCTTTTTTAGTGCGTATTGGAATGGTTTTATTTTTTTGTTGGGATGTCTCCATCGTATGACTGTTGTCAGTCCTTTCGTTTCCCTCTATTCCTCTGTGAGCCGATATCCATCTTATCGCTATTTTATTATTGCTTTTTAGGATTGTCATAACGTTTTCTCTTATATTATTAACTGTACCATCCCATATATTTGGGCTGGTTGTTATATTTATGGCAGCCAGAGAGTCTGTTAGGATAATAAATAATTTATTTATTACTATTAAAAATATCATTTTATAATTTATTTTATTTTTTAATGGTTCACAGCGTTAATATTTAATTTAGTAACTCTTTTTCATCAGGTTGTGACAGGTTCAATTTTAATGCAATTATTATTCAAATTATGTTTTGAAGATTTTGTGGTTATCTTCGATATCCTTACTCGTTCGTCTGTCGTAGCTGGAGTCAGTTACAAGGGGTTTCCAATATTCCCTCAGGGAACAATTCTCGCACTGGTATGAGCTACTCATTCTTTTAAAAATCTAATTAACTCCCCCTTTCGCTCCCTTTCCTATGCTATAAGAGGGGAGTTGCCACTATGTGCGTTACCCTATACGTAACCTGTTTATACCTTCTTCTTCTTCCAGTCACACAAGAGGAAGCCTGTGAGAGAATTCTCTCGCAGGTGAACCTTCCCAGAGAGCTCTGGAGGAGGCTACCTTTGGGGATGCCTATTGGAATAATCGGCCAGCTGCCTCCCAAACTGGCCAAGGCAAGGAGAGGGGAATGCAGAGACCCCACAGAAAGCCCCTCTTCCGCCATCGAAAGGCGCCTTACCTGATGCCTTACCTGATGCAAGATTTTCTAGGGTTTTCCCTGCATCACTTTTAGCTAAGTTGCCGGGTTGGATCCTTAAACTATAGCCCTATTTAACTCTTGGCTACCTTGGTCTATCTTTCCGCTTCCTTTCAATCACTTTCCTATGCTATAAGAGGAGAGTGGCCACTATGTGGGTTAGCCTATATTTAGCCTGTCTACACCTACTTCTTCTTCTCCTTTCACACTCACTAAGCATTAATATTTACTATATTTTCTAATATAGTAGTAGCACTAACAAACCAACTTCCATCTCCCTGAAACTCCAATTAACTTTTATTAACTCCTTGATCTATCTCACTAACTTACTCCAATAGTTTCCCCTCTCCAACTGTAGTAAACATTTCCCGCGACCACCTCTCCCCGACGTAGTACCAAAACTATCCATGACTATCTTCAACTATGTCCTGACCTCCATCCTTACATGAACTATCTATGAACTTACTCCAATTACGTCATCTCCCTAACTAATTATAAAGTTAACTCTTGTAACATCTTTCTCTGACTAACGACTCTCAAAGTTGAAGCTATAACTATCCCCGAACTATCTTGAACTATATTTCGAACTTTATCCGTACACGAACTATCTCATTTAAGTACTCTGTACCCATCGTTCATCACTAAATTAATTTTAAATGTTTTCAAGACTTGCGTTAAGTACCTGAGAGGTTATAATAGTTAAAAAGGAACTTTTTAAATTTCTATTAAACCTGCAGAAACGAATTTTACAAGAATTAAAAACATAACAATTTAAGTGAATATCATAATGAAATCACTGTGAAAACAACGGCAAACACTTAGAAATGAGTCTAGACTCCAAACGTAGGTATAAAGAGCATGTTAGCAAAAAATCTGAATTAAGCATAAAATGTAGACAATAATACTATTGTCCATTTGGAAGAATCTCCAATCTTCACTTTCCAACAAACTCCTGATTTATAATCAAATATTAAAACCAACATGGCCATACGGTATTCAACTTTGCGACTGTGCCTGTGACACAAACATTAAGTGCATTCAAAATTTTCAGAACAAAGTGTTAAGAAACATCGTTAATGCCTTCTGGTGTATCCAAAATGCAGATATCCGTAGGGATATCCAACCATAAAAGTAGAAATAAAAAGTATGCTTGTAAACATGCCGCTAGGCTTCACCTCCACATCAACCCAGTGGTCCGACAATTTCTGGATAATTGAAAAGAACATCTAGTGTAATGTGCACTGTATAAAAGCAGAGCACAGTGCGCGAGTGAAGTGGACACAGACCAGAAAAATCTGGACATTGGACAGACTATAGTCGTTAAGTATATAGTTTAAAATTTTTAGAATATTTAAGGATTAGTATTAATGGCAGGCACACGGTTGCTGATAAAATAAAATATTATAAAGGCACAGTCCATCCTACTTAAAATTCTGGACACTAACTCGTCATCAGTGCCGTCATCCAATCTTGCTTATTGGCAAAGCGTCCGATATACCTTTCTCACGAGTGTAACAGACACTCAATACCAATACCATCGATCTGTAAAGACAGATCGCTATGTGACGTGTCATATTATTTTTAAAATGATCTAATATAATTTACCAATACCGCCCGTTTCATTAAGCGCGTTTATGGTACAGGCGGTATTAATATAAATGTAGGTGGCTTCTAGGATTTCGCTTTTATATTAGTTACTCATTTTGTGTAAAATATGGATGTTATTAATCTTATGTCTATTATTCTTATAATGCTCCGAGAACGCAGTACCTGTGTGTGAATAGACAGGGTAATCCATGGACTGGCCACTCCCTTCTTATTGCATAGGAAAGGGACTGAAAGGGGGAATCGGTAAGGTAGAGCAAGGTAACCAAGGGTTAAGTAGTCCCCAAAGGCTGTATTTTAAGGATCCTACCTTGCAATCGCCTAAAAGTGATGCAGGGAAACCTTAGAAAAATTGGGCATTGTGCATTGATTCCACGACCTTCCGATTGCGTAAGAGGGATTTGCTGTGGGGACGCAGCACTCGCTTCTCCATGGCACAACAAGTTTTGGAGGCAGACGGCCGACTGGTCCAATAGAAATGGCGGACAATGAATTGCATTTTTCGGTTACTCATATTATTCTGAATAAGATTTGTAATATTGGTGGATGTATCACCTATATAAAATTTTGAGCAAAGTATGCGATTAATTTTATAAACACCATCTCTTTATTAATATATTGGAATTATATATTTTGTAATAGCTACGATATATTTTATTTTCACGTTTTAAGGCAAATTTAATTTTATTAATCCCATTCCGTTTAAATATTTGGGTTATTCTGGCCATGGAATGGAAGTGAGTGGACAATACTGGAACATAGTTTTAGGTGTAGGGTATTATTACCGTTTCGTATTCAGAGTCACTGTTTTTACTGTAATGTCGTTATCAACTGGTTTAAAGTTTTTTTTAGGATTGGATATAATTGCTATATTATTTACTAATGTATTACTCGTTTCAACATTAGTTTACCTAATATGCACCTGAGAGGCTTTATATGATTAACTAGAAACGCCAAACTCTTCACTAAAAATGTGAAAATAGCTGCGATACAAACTGAAATGGTGACCATATAGCACGGTAAATTAGGATAAATCGAAAACTACGCCGCCTCTCGATGGGAAAGACGGTTAAGTCGCCCCAGAGAATGAGGTGTAACATATAGCACTGCAACTGATACAAGGGGGTTAAATACAAATTGCACGATTTGAATTCCGAATTGCTCCCATTCGATCCCAGAATAACTATTAGAGAAGTTCGCCATTCCATTCCAGTCACAACGTACACCAAAACTTTGTAATTCATGTGCAACAAAACTGTTGTTCATCCCAGTGATTTACTTCACAAATTCATATTAAAAAGGACAGCTTGCGGATCTAAATCGAAAAGGTGCAAATCCATCTGAAAATTATTCGCCAAACGAATGAAGAGATAAAATAGATATCCAAAAAATTGTAGATTTTATACAACATAATGTTTTTTTCCAATCGGTGCCTTGGTTTCTTGATTCATTTTCCTTGTCGCAGTCTGTCCCAAGGAAGCTGTAATATAATTCCAGCAAAAGGTTTATGCGTTTAAAGATGATGTACGACTACGGCCACGGCAATGTCTCTGTTTCAAACCAATAATGTTACAAAACCCTCGAGGATTTCAGTTTTGACTAATCTGGTCCGTCGATACCAGAGCTTGTTCCAAATACATTTTTTTACACTGAATGCGAGAAAATTTAATTTCTTTATTTAAAATTGTTGCGCTGATGGTCGAGCGTTGAGTTTACCATTGTTGCGGTGAGGTTTGTTTGTATTACTACAAAGTAAACGTTGACGCAGCGGCGTCCGGTGATCAATAGACTCCGCGTGCAAGCAAAGCTACATCATCAATCGACCGCGAATCCACCGAACGAAGACACATTTCTGGATTACACACACTAGAGCCTGCTCTCCCAGAGCATTAAAAGCCAAAACGAGAGAGGAAACTTCAGCAGTCTCCTTATTGTTTGTGTCTAGTGGGAGGCATAGTCTTGAGTATTATTAAAATAAGGACAAGTTTTTTTTAACATTTCTTCTCAAATTTCTTCATACACGTAGACCAGCAGAGATCAGTGTTTTACTTTCTGGGAAAATCACGTTAAAATTATCGTTCACAATGGCATAACCTCTCAGTATGTCAGCTTGTCCATTTTCGTCTCTCGGGCGTTTTCCTTGCATTCTCGGACGGATATTCCTATGAAGATAGGTTTTATTGGAGACTAAAGTCGTATATATAAATCATAACCGTGACTGGCGACGTATCACGATAGTCCATTTACATGATATTCCGTGTCACAAGCAACCCTACACGATGATTGTTATGCGTGGTTGGTCTGTTGGTGCTGCAAATGAAAGGCCATGTGAAGATAGAAAGAATATAAAGTCAAGAATTTCACACTATTTAACTGTAAGCAAAGTCGAAACCAAGTAAGACATATTTTTTAGTAAACATAAAATACAATACCTTTGGAGCACAATATTGAGTCCTCTATTTTACACTCTGATGCAAAGAAATTCGTCATTATAGCTCCAACCGCTTAATGCACTACAATTTTAAGAACTGTGTCCACATTTTTCAACTATTAAGCAATTACAGTTGTAACCAATACATCACATAACTCAGGTCTTCTCACACCCATTTATGACTGCAAGTTGCAATAAAAGTCTTTTAGATGTTGCGAAATAATATTCTACGTTCGTGTTGATGTTTCTGATGTATGTTGCTTTATTAAATGCGTTAATTTCACGGAGAAAAAATTGCTTAGAATATATTTTAACATTATATCATTATTTATTTTTTGGAATCCATTGACTGCGTCGACGTCGACGGAACTTCGAGAGAGCGTTTAACGTTCGCTATAATAACGACCCACTTTTATAATATATAATAATGGCTTGTATGTACTGTAAAGAATTATTTTTGTGGGCTGGGTTTTTACGTTAAATCAAAATAAATATTTGACCAATAAAGAAATTTTATATAATTTTATTAAAGTTAAACATGAAAACTCTTATCTCAGGCACCTGTGGTTTTTACATAGAAGAGATCTGCTGCCCGTACCAAATGCGTACTGCTATTCTGTGTTGTGTTGCCTGCTGTAGCTCTCGTACCGACGTCTCCGTATCTCACAGCCGGCAGAACGGGTTAAGTGCAGTGATGACTAACACTGACTAAGGACCATTGCAAGGCGTCGGCCTCCGGGATTGAATGCTGGCAAGCCGTCGTACTAACTTGTGTGGTGCTATTCTGTGAACTCTTCACTAACAAATTGTGGCCCCATTCTCACGACGATTCTGCCTCGAACTATATCACAGACAACAACTTTACGGAGCCACTCTTAATCACATCCACCAGCTTCGGTGAGCGCAGAACAACTGTCCTTTTCAAAAGCTTATCTCCTCCCTAGATCCTCCATTCTTTTACTTTTTTCATTGTTAAAAAACTTCGTCAGTTTTACTGATTCTTCCATTGTTACAAGAGTTATAGCACGCAGCTGCACTTCCGTAGTCAACAATGGGCAACTATTCTGTCATGTTGAGGCCAACAATCGAGACAGGACACGAAATTACTTGGATGGAAATATTTATCTACTCCACCCCCACGCACGTGCACGGTTTCGAATTCTCAAGACCACAGCAAACAACACTACCGAGACAAAGAATAACTTAAACCTTTATTACACGCGTTACAGTACTAAGACGTACTATGCCGATAAATTATATGATAGCTATTGTGTTCTGTCTAATGATTAATATTTAATTTATTACTACTGAAAATACTTGCTATGAAACCTTAATTTTAAAAAACATGGTTATGGAATATATAAATAGACCCTCATATTGGTGTAAATAACACCATAAAATTCATGTTAAGTTTTAATATATCAGTAATAAATTTTATACGACTAAATTTTTTCGCTATTAATAACAGACATACGAGTCTTAGAAAGAGTTATTATTTTGCATTATAAATCGGTGACTAGCACTTTCAAAAAATAATAAAAAATGTTTCAATTAATTTAAATAATTGGAATTTAAAATTATCTGTAAATAATTGGATTTTTTACATAATTTATCACGGATTTATGTATCAAAAAACAACAACTGGATTTAAATAATATTTAACGATAATGCTACATAGGAATGATCAGTGACAAACAAAAATTGTCATTATTTTCAGAGTGCTATTTAGCTAAAAAGAAGGAACGCGTCAGAATAATTTCGATACGACCTGAGATATAATTGGAGTTAACTGGCAGATCGATAAAATATTTTCGGCCCGTTTATCTGATCGAATTGTTATTTCCTTGTATGAGGATATTTTGGATTTCTACGACAGAGTGATAACGGAAACTCATTCCAAGAGAAAATGTTATTGCGACGATAAAAACTCTGTCCTCTGGGTGCCACATTTCACCTCGCTAGCGCTTGAATTGCCGCAGATTGTGTGCCACATTCTTTACAAATAACTTTAGATCCGTTACCGAGAAGATAGAACAAATTTACAACGCAACAAATCAATTTTCTCGAAATCTCTGATTTGGTACCATGGGTTAATGAAGTCGAGACAGCTTTCTTATCTGTAAGTAATTAACAATAAACGAAATACGGAATTTGGATCAGTGTCTTCCACGACAACAAACGTCTTAACCCATTGTACTACCACAGTATTCTCGGATGAACAGGTGAAACTATTATTTGAATTTAGACAAGCACCCAAAACGGATACTTGATGCATACCTCATCTGTTGTGTTATTGATATAAACAATTAGTAATTATTAATTTATTTACTAATTATTTTATATTAAAATTCAAAAAAGTGCGAGACATCGTTTTACAATACAAAATAATAACCTTATTTCCGGGACTAAAAAATCTCTGTTTTTATAACAAACTGAAAAAACGTCTATTGAATTTATTTTACTTGAGATGTAGTGAAGGAATAAATTACAATATTTTCTTACATAATCTGGACATTCTTGTGGAATATTGTCCGGTGATAGTGGCCTTAGGAATATCAAGTAACTTCCCTTGCTTTGATGTTCTTGTCTCGTAGTACTGTTTCCTTATTTAAGCCCCTCTTTCTCGGTAAGAGCTCCAGAAGATAAACTTTTGTCTAGATTTCTCTTCAATTATTTACTAAGCAATGATAAATGTCAAAATTTCCATCTGAGTCTTATTATCTTAGTTTTTATAAGTCGTTCCCCCACTAAGGAAAACGTCATCCCCTTAACTCACGCAGTCGAGTCCGTAAAGTGGTTTTTGCCAATAAATCGACAACAATCAAGGAAGTCTGCGAAAGGATTCTCTCGCAGGTGAACCTTTCCAGAGAGCTCTGGAGGAGGCTACCTTTGGGGATGCTTTCACATCTCTCCGGTTTTTTAACTAAGGTTCCCACATGCCGAGGCACCTCGGCCTGTTTTTGTTCCGGGGTCGCAGACCTTGGGCATACGGTAAGAGTTTTCCGCTATTCCTATTGGTATAGTCGACTAAGTGCCTCCTAAACTGGTCAAGGAACGGACAGGGGAAAGCTGCGACCCCACAGCAAACCCCTGTCCCGCCATCGGAAGGGCGTAAGACACGTACCGAATGCCCGACCTATCTGATGCAGGTTTTTCCAGGGTTTTCCGTGCATCACTTTGAAACGAATTGTCGGGTAGATCCTCAAACCATAGCCCAGGGCCCTAGTTAACCCTTTCCGCATCCCTTTTCCTATGCTATAAGAGGGGAGTTACCACTATGTGGATTACCCTATACATAGCCTGCCTACACCTACTAAAAAAATCCACAACAATGGCGGGTTGGCACAGCCTACGATAATTAAATCTAAACATTTTTTAATCTAAATTGTTTCACAATTACCTTATTTAGTTTAAAAACTAAATGTTATTGCTGGTACCTCAACCAAATTGTTTCTATATATTTTTTTAAGGTTCCTTGTTATTTCACGACAGATGAAATTTTCTAGCTGATATCTCGTTCTTGCTGTCGTCAAGTTAGTATCACAATAATATAATTTTGGCGTGCGTACAATTAAAAACTGACTTCAATAAGTGTAATATCCAGGGTCCATTCATCGTACATCTTGGTAAAATATTTCTGGTTTACTCACTACACGCCATTGTTTGTGCTCGCACAGCGGACATAATTTTCTTAATTAAACTGAGCGACGCTCTGCAAGAATCTACTTAGCATAGTCGCCTTCTCGTGTTAGAAAGTTTTCAGAAAGAGACACAAAACAATTTTGAATCCGTGCTTACAACAGGTGAGCCACACAGCAACTCAAGAAGAAGAAAATGGAAATTTCAAGGCATATAGTTATAGATAAGGGTATAAATTCGCGTGTATCACAAGTGGGGTACACTAAAACAAAATTTACGTTTTCCGGACGTTTCTTTCAGCCAACTATACCTCAACGAGGTTTCCGATAACGAATTCGCAAATTTCCAACGAGTGTACGCAACACAAAAAGCAGCCGCACGTAAATCAGCTTAAATTCGTCGGCAATTAAGCTATTTCAAACGCACGTGAACTAAGTTGAAGTTAGAAATGTACACACGAGTAAATTCAATTTTTTTTACCTGAAAGTATAAACGAAATAATATTGAATCTGCGAAATATAATAAATGGCAACCACAAGAATTTTGAACAATTGATAAAAATTCATAATTAAAAATATTAAATTAACAGGCATGATTAAGTGAAACGATAAATGCCACACAACGACACCCCACACAATTCTGGATTTGTTGTGAGGCAGTAATTTTCACATTCAATGTTGACTCCAAATTGGCTTCTTCTTTATCTAATTAGCCTACATCTTTCTCAGACATTTTTATATTTTCAACAAAAAATATTCATAAAAACGATTTTTATCGATTAATACGCCCACTGCAGAAACTTTACATCTAAAAAACTACGTAGATGTAACGTACTACTTAGCAAACTTGACAGATCAAAACTTTTTATTTTTGAATAGATAAATAAATTAATTTATATAATATTAAGTTTAGGACGAACTTAATGGAAGATCTTGAATTGTGTACAAATAGTTTATATTACTCCCATCCAAGAATTTTTATTAAAATTAATTATTAAGGTCTAATGTATCTCTTTTTGAACAATCAATATACATTTGGTAAAGTAACAAATTTGGAACGAAACGTCCTGATGTTATACTTTTTGCATTAATTGCTATTTCAATTATAAGTTTTTGAGACCTAGCGCAAGTTTATTTAGCAATTGTAATATTATCGTAACATGATTATAATTTTTTTTAGGTAACAGGCTACATGAGGGTAATCCACATGGTGGCAACACCCCTTTCATAGCATAGGAAGGGTTTTGAAAGGGGGGATGTGGTAGGGTAGAGGAAGGTAGCCAAGGGTTACTAGGGCCCCCAGGCTATATTTTAAGGATCCTACCCGGTATTCGCCTAAAAGTAATGCAGGGAAAACCCTAGAAAAACCTGCATCAGGTTGGTCTGGCACTGGGTACTTGTCCCGAGCCTTCCGATAGCGGGAGAGGAGTTTGCTGTGGGGACGCAGCATTCTCTTCTCCGTGCCTCGACCAGTTTAGGAGGCAGCTGGCCGACTATTCCAATGGGAATAGTGGACAACTCTTACCGTATGCCCAAGGTCTGTGACCCCGGAACATTCACCTCTCCAAACAGGCCGAGGTGCCTCGGCTTGTATAATTATTATTTTTTTTAGGGCAACAGGCTACATGAGGGTAATCCACATTGGGCTACTCCCTTTAATAGCATAGGAAGGGATTTGAAAGGGGGGATGCGGAAGGGTAGAGGAAGGTAGCAGCCAAGGGTTAACTAGGGCCCCCGGGCTATATTTTAAGGATCCTACCCAGCATTCGTCTAAAGAAATGCAGGGAAAACCTTAGAAAAACCTGCATCGGGTAGGTCGGGCATTGGGTACTTGTCCCACGCCCTTCCGATAGCGGGAGAGGAGTTTGCTGTGGGGACGCAGCATTCTCTTCTCCGTGCCTCGACCAGTTTAGGAGGCAGCTGGCCGACTATTCCAATGGGAATAGCGAACAACTCTTACCCTATGCCCAAGGTCTGCGACCCCGGAACATACACCTCTCATAACAGGCCGAGGTGCCTCGGCTTGTGGGAACCTTAGTTCAAAAACGGAGAGTAAAAGGCATACCCAAAGGCAGCTCCTTCGTATCTCTCCTAAAAGGTTCTGCCTGCGAGAGAATATCTCTCGTAGGTTACCTGCGAGAGAATCCTCTCGCAGGCTTCTTTTTGTATAATTTTTTTTTTAGGGCAACAGGCTACATGAGGGTAATCCACATTGGGCAACTCCCCTTTAATAGCATAGGAAGGGATTTGAAAGGGGGGATGCGGAAGGGTAGAGGAAGGTAGCCAAGGGTTAACTATGGCCCCCGGGCTATATTTTAAGGATCATTACCGGCATTCGCCTAAAGAAATGCAGGGAAAACCTTAGAAAAACCTGCATCGGGTAGGTCGGGCATTTGGTACTTGTCCCACGCCCTTTCGATGACGGGAGAGGAGTTTTCTGTGGGGACGCAGCTTACCCCTCGCCATGCCTTGGCCAGTTTAGGAGGCAGCTGGCCGACTATTCCAATAGGAATAGCGGACAACTCTTGCCGTATGCCCATTTTTTTTTTTTTTTTGGGTAATAGGCTACATGAGGGTAATCCACGTTCTGGCAACTCCCCTTTAATAGCATAGGAAGGGACTTGAAAGGGGGGCATGAGGTAAGGTAGAAGAAGGCAGCCAAGGGTTAACTAGGGCCCCCGGGCTATGGTTTAAGGATCCTACCCGGCAATTGGCCTAAAAGTGATGCAGGGAAAAACCCTAGAAAACCTGCATCAGGTAGGTCGGGCATTTGGTACTTGTCCCACGCCCTTCCGGTAGCGCATATTACTGTTTCTTTTTTTATGTACCGTTTGTAAATACTACACAGAAAGAGAAATAAATATTACCAATGTACATACTTAAGGAGTTAAGCATCATGCAGCCGTTAAAAAAAAGTGTTTTTATATAGAGAAATAGAGAAAATTTCGTGGATACATCAACATGTCTTATTTAAATTATGATATGTAATTATCAAAAGAATTTTTTGTTTATTTCTCTTCAAGATATACAAGTATTGAAAATATGATGATTGTTTATGTATTTTCTCATCGTTTTTTGTCTAAAGGTCCACCTGAGCGTCTTCTCGTTAATAACATAGAAAGGGTCAGAAAGGGAGGATGCGGAAAGGAAAGAAAGGTAGCTAAGGGTTAACTAATGTCCACTGAATATATAAAGTCATTCATCAAGACGGTTTCAATTCAATAATTACTGTTGTTTTTCTCATTTAATTCTATTAATATCTGTAATTTAAACCACCAACATCGTTTTTCTGTGATTATCAAGCCTGACTGCCACAATCATTTATTAATACTATTTCCGTAAGCAATGAAGCCAATAATAGATCATAAATTTTATACTGGTTTTATTATTAAAGAAGCAATGAATTAGAGCACTGTAGGCAAGGGATCTCATATGGGAAACCGATGAGGCCCGCCGCTATGACATAAATCCAGGTGTAGCGCCCTGGACACTCGCACTCGGGGATTTCCCGGGGGTGTTCCGCACTTTATGTTCTGCTCGGGCCAGTCTCCAGGGGCGCTGGCGTCTGCGGTCTCGGGATGAAATCTAGCTCAAGTTGGCCACGGAACACTCTTGGGTCCGGCTAATATGAATAATAAATCCGGAAACACTGTAGCTACTCTTCACTCACCAGGAACAATTGTCTCGGTCGAAGCATCCGTTCCCTCGGTCCTTTTTCCTTTCGCCCACAAAGAGAGAATCTTACTCTGTCACACGAAGAAAAACCGTTCTCCGCGTTCCCTTTGCACGTATACCACCATATTAAACTGAATCGTTAATAAATCATCAGAATTCCACTTATGCTTAATTGTAACAATAGAGTTAATGTTAACATCTGTAAAATTATAAAATATTAAATATCGAATATCGAATATTATCAAAAAAAATACATTAAACATAAGAAATTATATATTCACGTTAAGACTATAATTTATGTTCATCAAATAGTTAAACAATTACACCATAATTCTAAGAAAGAAAATTGAAATTCTACACTATATTAAATAAATATCAAAAATTAATATCTGACAAAAATGTTAGACATCAAGACAATTTCGATCTGAAGTCAGGTCTTTATCCAATTTTTAGGACATTTATGTAGGAATGATTTTACAATTTGAAGAAGACGTAAATTGTGATCGAAATGTAATTATATAATTTGTTAATATGTGTAATGTATATATGAAGTTTTAAGAATGAATGTGACAGCCTCTTGATTTTTATTTGTGCTTATTGTTATTGTTATTATTATTATTATTATATTTGTACTCACTAATTCACTAATATAGATGTTGTACTGTTGATTTAAATTAAAAATATTTTCACGTCCGTATACCCTGAATCAAACTCCATATTTTCTTAGTAGATTTGAATATCATTGTATACATATTAGAGCTAATGAAGTAAGACAATATATTTTTATTTCAAAATTAAACATTTACGTCTGTTTTGAAAATTATTAATAAGAAATATAACCAAATACAGACAAAACAAGTGATGATATAATTACCACACAACGTTTCTGGAAGCCTTGTTCCTTTCTTCAGGTACTAAGAAAACCTTTTGTGCTCAGAAGGTTTTGGACTTTTGTCAACTGAATAGTGCAGTTGTGTCGCTCTAGGCCCTTCGGTTTTTTTAGTTTTCTTAGTACCTGAAGAAAGGAACAAGGCTTCCATAAATGTTGTATGATATTTATATCACTTGTTTTTTTTGTATTTGGCTATCTTTATTATTATTAATATTTTTATATATTTGAATATGCATTTCATTATCAGAAGTTACGCTCAAACACTTAATGACTTTCTTGCTTTCCATATAGCATTTAGACCTATTGTAAATATTTCTCCAAATTTTCCATTATTTCTCACTAATTTAACTGGCATTTTGTAATTCTAAGAAACCTTTTTCATTATTTTATTACCTTATTTCTCTAAGACGAGTATGATTCATTAATAATATATTTTTATTAGTTGTATACATTTTCTAAATAACTAACGTGAACATATCTTTTAATGGTATCCCCTTTTCCTGTACACTTGTTTTCATTCCGTTCTCGTGCTTCGTCCTTCCTTCCTCGCGTCTATTGCACGTAATTACATTTATATTCGTTATGGCGTCCGACTAATAAGACAATTCACATATATCGTTCTCCAAGTTCTTGTCTTCCAAGCACGTTCCTTTTTGTTTTCTTTTGTGCTGCCGTTGCGAGTAAGTTATATGTGACGCACATGAAGACACATTGCTGTTACTCAAATTATTCACAAAGTTTAGTTCGTCTGAGTAGTTGGCGCATATTCTAGATTAAAGTGTGACTTGTATATTTATTACTGTGAAAATGTTATTCTTTTCAAACCTCGAAAATATTTACTTAAATTTTACAATTACGTATTATAAATACTGAATATGTTCGTAATATGTTCCTATTTCTTTGCGAAAATATTCTGATAGTTATTTACACAAAGGTTCTAGGGAATATTGATCACTACACTAATTAATTGTAAGATTGAAATATTAATTACTTTTAAAGGTTATTGGTCTGTATGTGCCCCAGTGGTCCATTGTGGCCATTGTTTAGCAAGTGGGAGGTCGAAGTTGCCCCTCTGGAGTACAGACGCGGTCTCCCCGCCACCCTCTCCACGTACTGACTTGTTTGTGGTGTATACACCAATCAAACACAGAATTTAAATACGAACACACTATAATTATTTAAATAACAAACGACGTTTGGTTATCTAGCCCGTTGCCTCGAGCACTAGACCAAACGCAAGCTCATTCATAAGCACAGCCAATTCAGACAAAATAAGTAATAATATAAATGCCACACAACGTTTCTGGGATCCTTGGAAACGTTGTGTGGTATTTATATTATCACTTATTTTGTCTGAATTCTTGTCTTATTGATTATTTTCATTCATATGTAAAACATTTTTCATTTTAACAAATATATTGTAATACTAATTAAGGAGGCCATTAATTGTTTAAATTATAATGAATTGTTTCGCGGCACCGATCTTAAAGGACAACAATGACGGCAAGCTCTTTGTCGGCGAGCTTTGTTGTGAACTTCGCGCATTGTACTAAAGTTCAGTTGGTTGCAGTCTGGCGAATCTTATGGTCGAGAGAGGGAGCAAAATGTGAGAGTACGAACAGCATGGTCCAAATATAGAAATTCAACTGAGAGACTTATATGTTAATCATTACATTTGTAAAAAGGTCTGGAATGAGAGACAATATATAAAAAAACCTGCAAAGGTGAAACAAAAGTCCAGATACATACGCGTTCCGAAATAACATTTTCCGCAGAAAGGCATTGAAATAATACATCCGACTGTTGACCGGAGGAATAATACAAGAACTACAACCGTGTGCTTTGATCAAGTGATTAATGACCTTTTAGTGAATTGTATCCCAAGCTGCCAAAACTAAGTCTGGTACCAGCAGGACAGTTGTAAGTACAAACCAAAATAATTAAATTCTGTAAACGGTAATTAAGGGTATAGTCAGATTTCGTTTCTTTTCATTTTGTTAGATTTCGTATTCAGTTCGTTTCAATTTGGTTGAATTGTTAATTATTCAATTAATAATTTTAATTGTTCTTATTTATCAAGCCCAGTTAAAGACCCAGAGAAGAAGAGTTATTAAATTTGATTGTTTGTGACATATAAAAGATTGTATTTTACCTTGAACGCCACAAATTATAAAATAAAAATATTTGTTTTGTAAATTTTGAAATTATTTAATTCGGCAAAACATATGTAAAACTAAATGAACACCGGTTGAAATAATCTTTGGCAAATTAAAAGTTTTTTAATCTTAATAAATTTGGTTAAATAATTCATATAATTAATTATCCTTTTAATAATTACATTTTGGTTCCACAACGTGGGGTAATTTAATAATACAGCTTCCCTTTTAATCATTACAATATATATATATATATATATATATATATATACATCAATTTTTTTATATTATATTTTTTAAAATATCTATATATTTTTAAAATATTTAATTTTGATGAAAATGTATTACAAAAAAATAAATTAGGATACATTTAGAATCAGACTATTTTTGTACATTTTTTGAAACCAATCATATATTTTCTTTCAGTTATGTTTAAGTGCCGCTTTCTAAGTTATCGTTTATTGATAATTAATTATATTGTTTATATTCGGAGGGTATATTCTCCTTTCATGTTTACTTTTAAAAGATGAGTGATATCATATTTGAACCACAAGGTCTTTTTAACAATGATATATTATTTCCTCATGACAGGAAAAAAAAATGTGCTAGTGGAACCAATGATAGCCACGATTAATAGTGCTAAACGTCTTGTGGATTACACTAATGTTGTTAGAATGAAATTCGTAAATACTGTTCCGTTTTATTTTTAACGGTTCCAGCAAATATGAATCAAAACACATATACGAATTACAAACAAATTCAAATGTCTTCGAAAGACGCATTACGTAGTATTTATTTACTCTCCACAAAGTCACGCTTAGAAAAGTAGAAACAATTTATACAGTAAAGTTTCACTGACTTCATGTGTCGTACAATTATTAATTTTAGGTACTCGTTATAAGCGGCTTTTTTCTTCTTGAAAATCTACAAGTTCACACAGATTGAAACATACTTAAATTCTAGAGAAATCGATTTCTTTCTTCCTTCTAAATAGTTAATATCGGGAGAAGCTGAAATATCACTGAAAGGATTCTCAGAGAAGCGGAAATCCTGCTCTGAGTTAATTGGTTTCCAGTAGGAGAAAGATATGACTTTCTGTGCCGGTAGAAGCAACACCGTTAGGTCTCTAAAATCACAGAGAATGATGTTTCTGCAACCTCCAATACTGTAAAATATTCAGAGGTTTACTAGGTTCGAATTGAAGTACTGTGTTAAATATTAAACGAACGAACTGCTCCCAAATTCCCTGTGATAATTAAAGCATGTTGTTAGTTTCTTTTTTGTCTGTATATTTCTTCTACATCGGAAAAAGACATATCGAACCGGAACATTACTTTTACAATGACTGATAAAAATGGAAGAGATGATAAAGTCCATGTTTTCTTCAGCAAACACCGCAGTTTCCGCAGTTGACCTTAGGAAGCCGGTGTTCTCGAAAGACGTCACTCCCCTATAGAATTTTATTTGAAATTTGTTGACAGTGGTGGATTTAATAATTTTGTTATTGTTGGTCGGATGTTCCATTGTGATGCAGAAATCCGTCGACAGTCGTCTCCCTGAACTGGGAAGATCGGAGTAGTCCATGTCTTAGAAGGTTGCGAACTCGCGAGCCTTTTCTCTGAAACGATTATTCTTATTCCCTGATTTTTGGATATATATATATATTGTTTCATTAAAAACGTGGTCTTAATTAATAGGTATAATTAACAAAATTATTATGTATTTATAAATTTATTGTTGATAATTACACATTATAAACCCTGCTTTGCACGCCGAATTCCATCAATTTAACAAACAAATATTTCAAATTTTATTTTATTAATTCGTGGCGTTCTATGTAAATATAGCTTTATAATTTTACAATCAATTACGTTGAATTTCTCTTTATCTCAGGGTCACCACTGGGTTTGATAGGAAGAATAAATACAATGAACTAAAATATTAACAATCCAAACTCATTGAAGTTAACGGAATATAATAATAAATACAACAGTAAAAGAAAACGGATGAAAAGAAAAACGCAAACGAAATCTGACTATACCCTTTAATTATCGTTGACAGTCATTAATAATTGTTTTGTACTCACGACAGTGCTACTGGTACCAGTTCGGACTCTTGTACTTGAAGTCAACACCCACTAAACAGGCCATTATACACTGATTCTACTTATTAGATTTTGAACACACGGTTGTTACTCTGGATCTCTAATATCCTGGAACCTGGATTAGCTCACCCTCAGCCAGTTGCCGGACGTAGGTCTCCTCAAAGTCTCTCTATGCGAAAATTAGTACAGTTTGTGAAGCAAAACTTCTGCTTCCAAACTGCGATTTTATAAGTCTCTCCGTCAAAACTGTTTACTTGCGTTTTATGTAAACTATTATATCTCGTTGTTGAACTTCCTAGATAGCCCTATTCATAATTCTGGATCCGCAGACTTTTCCTGTTTTTATTTCTCTACGTGGACCGAACTGCCATGTCCCAGTTCTCGACGCATCCTTTTTCGTTTCGCGTCTCGCCGCACACTGAGTTCTCTAAGCGCGCGGTTTCCAGTCTCGATTGTTAACAAAGAAAAACCCGCCTTTATTGTCGTCTTTAAGCACCCGTAGCGCCAACAATTAAATTATATTAAAAACAATTAATAGCCTGTTTAATTGGTATTACAATATATATATATATATATATATATATATATATATATATATATAAAGATACAGTCAGTAATAAAGTACCTGTAATTGATTATATAACCGCGAAATTACAGAGATCCTCAGGCGATGAAGCAATGACAAGATAGTTCCATCGGATTTTAAAAATAATGATATTATTCCAATAATGAAGGAGGTAGATGATGACAGATGTGACTATTATACGACTATTGCTTTAGTAGCTCATTATTTACAAAAGAATGTAATGTCAGGTAGAACGCGAGTTCGGACAAGATCAGTTTAGTTTTAGGAAAAAGATTGGGATCCGAGAAACAATAGTGACTACGTTTGATTCCAGAGAACAGGATAAGGGAAAAATAGGCCCACATTCATGACATTTGTAGATATTTTCGATATTGTCAATTGGAACAAACTCTTTAGCATTTTGAAGATAATTAGAATAAAATGCCGAGAACGAAGGGTTCTGATAACCTATACAAAAGTCAGATAGCAATAATTATAATTTATGGACACGAAAAGAAGGCAATAATCAATAAAGGAATAAAACTATCTCGTACGCTATTCAACGTGTACATTGAACAAACAATGAAGGGATTTAAAGAGCAATTTGGAGTCATAATTCAAGGAGAATAATTAAAACATTGCTGACGATGTTGTAATTTTATATGAATCAGCCGAAGATTTAGAAGACTTCCTAATTGCCATGAACAACATCGTGAAAACCTAATATAGTATAAGCCTTTATAGAAACCAAAATAATGTTCTGGAGTGTAGTCAAAGAAGTTTGGTGGTTCAACGGGTATCGAATTAGCTAATGATACTGTGACGGAAGTAGATTAATGTTGCTATTTGGTCCCTAGAATAACCGTTGATGGTATAAGCATAGTTAATACAAAAAGTCGGATAGCACAACCTTCATACAAAAGGTGAATTTGATTACATTTAATATAACCTTGGATAATAGGAAATAATTTCTAAAAATGTTTATCTGGTGCATGGTGTTGAACAAGAGCGAAACTTGGTCAATCGGCAGGGCACAAGAAAAAAGAATAAAAGCCTTTGAAATGTGATTTTAAAGAAGAATTCTGGAAGTGAGATCGATAGATCGAGTCACAAATCAGACAGTCTTGAATATACCGGGTGAAGAGAGAAAACTATGGAAGACACTATAGTCGGCGGCACGAAAATGTAATATCTAGGTCACGGACATTTCCGGCTATGTTGCCGATAAACAATGTGCTGAATAAAAGGCACTCACGGCTAACTGTGTTAGCGGGTATTGAGGAGGTTCACAACCTGACAATAATGGTTGACGAGAGAGGTGGTGCGAAGAGGTTAGCTACTTGACCATGATATTACATTTTCCGGGCACCGAATATAACAAAAATAAGTGATAGGCTAGTTGGCCACATTTTGAGACACGAAGATCTCGTTAAATTAGTATTAGAGGGAAGTATTTAGGCGTAAGTATAGAATAGGAAGACCATGGTTAGAATATGTTAGGCAAATAATGGTGAATGTCAGCTGCAATAGGTATGCAGAGATGAAAAGATTAGCGCAGGATAGATTAGCTGTATCAAACCAGAATGTGGATTGACTACCACAATAACAACATTCTCTGAAGACACTCATAGGTTTTTACTGTTATAACGTCGGTTTATTTTACAGCGCCATTTTTGAAGCTATCTTCCTCTTTCATTTCCAATATTTAGTAAAGCCAAATACACTCGGCCAACACTTATTGAATATTAAACCTGGATAGGAAAAGTGAGCCATATTAGTTAAATGTCTTGCTGCCTTCTCGACCACTGCCATGACGCTTCGTAATTTAAAATATAATTTACATCTACGTGTGCGAATTTAATCTCGGGGATGAAGTATAAAGAAAAGTGAAATAATAATTAGCGTTTTCTGGCATTAAAGCAAGCATTCTTTCCGACTGAAATGTCTCGTTGAATAATACTCTGAACTAACTAAATGTTTACAGGTCATTAAGACAAATACTGTGTCAGGACATTACGAAACAAGAAATTATCTAAACATTAAGTAAGATTTCTTTCAGTTATTCATATTAGTACCTGGAAGCCTAGTTTTAAGCGCAAATTAGAAGGTAGAGCCGTTTAAATCATGAGGTCGACAAATGATGCGTCAAGACAGTACGTTTACGTAAATTTCTGACGATATTTCAATTGTGATACCATACATATATTACAAACAAATACATATATGCTTCTCTGACGATATTTCGAACATTAAATGCATGTGAATTCAAATAGTTTGACCTTGGATCGTTATACAGGCTGAACGCCGACTCAGCAGTAGTGATTGTAAACACAAGAACACACGATATGTGGAGTCGCCCTCAGCCCATTTTTATTTTTTTAATGTTTATTATTACTATAATCATTAGCGACTGTGCAATAGCATTAACTAGGTTAAATAGATGGCTACAACATAATTAAATTAGGTTCAGCAGATTTGTGACTGCCAGAAACTTGATACGATCGACAAATTTCTGGTGGTAAGTATGTCGCCATCCTTCAGGTCGTTGAGGAGTTTGTTACGAGACTATATGTATGAAGAGCCCGTTTTGTTTCCGAATTTTAATAGATTCAATCTTCAAATTTATTTTGCAGCCCAATGGATCATTTCAGGACATAGGCTGCTTATCAAAAGTTTATCTACTAAGTTCCCTTTACAGCACCTATAAGTCTCTTATAGGAATTCTAAAACACCATGTATTCAAATATAAATATACATATATATATATATATATTGTAGTATCCAAATTAAAAGATCAAGCAAAATTAACACGTTGCGGTCAATTAATGTGAAAAGTAAATTAAAGCTAAATGAAATAATTAATGCAATTAAATTTTAAATACAAAACGTTTATTAAAAATTTATATTTGGATTTTGAAGAAAACGTGTACATAAAATGCCACAGCTTTATTGAAATTCAATAAATCTTCAGGGTCGCTTATCAGGCCTATAACAGTTATCTGCAATTATAACCGAGTTAGAGAAAAAAGTTACAAATTAATTAATTAGACAATTAAATGTTAACATAGGAAAAACGTATAAAAATCTTAAGAAATTTGATGAAATTTTAAAACATATAAATAAATAGGACGTCATGCAATTTTATACATGGTTTACAAAGGAAATTTCGTACATACCAAATCATCAGATCAACTCTCATAAAACACTATTCACTTCACCAATAATTTAAAAGGATTTTACTTAACAGGCCATGGTATTTCACTTTTCACAACATAAATCAGCACAACAAACCAAATATCCACATTAATGCTAAATTTCCGGTCATCTGATCACCGGACAACGTCTTCAATATTCCTTCTAGAACCTACCAACCGACTGCACTTTACTGTCCTGGTTCTTTTTGCAGAATGTCTGAACTTTCGTCAAAGCTTTTCCACCTCAAAACGCCGCCAACAATAGTACGTCTGTTGCACTCCATATTCTTACGTAACGCTGAATGTTGTCTACAATACCTTATTACGTCGAAAATACAAATATTAACTAAAATACAAAAAAATACTTTCATTATACACATTGGTGGTTGTCACAATATATATTGTAATAACCACAAAGGGTATAAAATAAAAAATATATATAAGCTTTGATTTTAACAAACAAATTTATTAACACAAGAAGAATTTACAATTGAATTTACTATTTTACCATTATAATAAGAAACTCTTGCTCTCATGGGTCTCTACTGGGTTTGACAACGGACAGTATCGAACTATTAATAAGACCCAACATTTAAGTTATATATATATATATATATATATATATATATACAAAAATTTAGGTCGTTTAATTTATTTTTAATTTAAAGATTTTTAAAGAGTTTCCTCACGTGAAGCGTCAAAATGTAATGATTAAATGGAAGGCTTTTATTAAATTATAGATCGAAATTAACAATCAAAAGATTTATTTATTTTGTGGCAATAACTCAAAGACAATTACAATTTAAAATATTAATTTTCTCAGGGCCTTCAATGGGTTTGATAATGGACACAACAAATTGATTTAAAAATCTTATTAACAAACAAATCACATTTACCTAAGCAATACGTCGATAGAAAGAAATTAAAAAGAAAAGAAATTAACTTTGATTGACAATTGAAAGAGAACGAAATATGTCTCTATCCTTTAATTACGTTTACAATTAATCATTAGTTTGGTTTTGTTACTTACATCTGTCCAGCTGGTACCAGCATTCTTTTGGTTTCGGAAGTACACTATTGCAAAATTATACACTGATTCTAAAATGTCGACTCACAGAATTTACATTATTGAAGTCAAAACTGATAGGCTCCCAGGAACTCGGATGGTCCTCCTGAATGTAAGCTATCTGATGTCTGCTCGCCTTATACGAATCCTATGATTCGCAGATTTGTTAGTCTTTTACCGCTTTGGACTTAAACTGCAACTTTACTATTCCGGCTGGTTATAGACGTAAACTGCTGACTTCCTTTCCTGGCTGGCTGTAGACGTAAACTGCTTTTACTTAGCGATATTTACGATGTAATACTTCCGTGAATGTTTTTACTTTGTCTTAAATTCACAACTTTGTTTAATAATACATTAACGATGGCTAGTCTCTGCTCTAGTATTATTCGTTCCGTTCTCCGTAAAATCCCGCCACCAACTGAACTATCGTCGTGCTCTCGAGTTTTAGCTTTCCGACAAAGCAACAGAGCTCGGCTCCATTGTTGTTTTGGAAGCTCCTGCCACTACAATTAAATTTTATTAAAACCAATTAATGTCCTAATTAATTGGCATTACAATATATATATATATATATATCGGTATCAAAACGGAATACAACATATTCAAAGTACGACGTTTGAGGTACCGCTTAAAACTAATTTCTGGTGATCCTCAGCGGGAATATGTTTAGTCCTGCAGACGTACTGTGTGTACCACGCTAGAATTTCATCTGTGGCCAGTGGTATGCAATATTGGTGTTGGGCCTCCCTCTCCACGAGATGAAAGAGCCTGGTTAGTAAAGACGCCCCCCCCCCCCTTTCAGCTGCTCTGCACTCGCAGACAATGACTTCTTGCTGCTTCTGGGAATCCTTTCCAGAATAATGTCGGAATCGATTTGGTCTGACCGCACGGCGCACTTATGTACGGCAAAACATATTCAAATGTCTTTCTTAGATTAAACCGGATCTCTAATAGTAATTCTATCCCTGATACGCCATATCTGACCTAAGGCTCTTTGCTGACAGGATAATGTGATGAGCCTCGGCTCTTTCCAGGAAAAGACAATACTCTAAAATGTTAATCATTCTCGTAAACCTTTTACCAACGGTATTTTCGTACCACAAAGTGAGTAGTTCACGATGAAAGAGCGTTGTGTAATTTGAAAATGTGATGTGCCAAAGAATGGAAAAGTCGTTTCAACTGGTTGTCACATATGAATGTATGTATTAATGATTAACGTATCTATAATTCAAAAAAAAATATTGGCTATGGACCGGTTGCAGGCATTGCATTAATAGATGCATGTGTGAGACTTTAGAGCCCAGTTTACTGCATCTCCAATGCAAATCCTATCAGCTGCGTGCGCTTGTCAAGTGAGATCAATGAGGCTCATTGATATGTCTGGGGGAGCTACCTGTGCCTGGTAAGCCGCTGATTATCTGCATATGCATGACATAGCCGAGCCCAGATCATAGCTCTCTTTACAAGGATAATCACTGTGACCGAAACACCCAGCCGTTGCGGCTCATCTGAAGTTCAGATAACATACAGGGCAAACAAGTTTAGTCGCTGGTGTGAGGATCTGTGTCACAGTAATTTTTCCTTTACAATGCAACTATCAGCCCGGAAGGACTAGTCTCATTCTCAAGATTGATCTAGAAAAGTCTCTGCACATTATGAACGACTTTCAGATAATCGTAATTCTGACCTTTCACCAAGTTGGTTCAAACATTTGTTCTGAAGACACATGGACGTCAAACCAAAAAATTATTGGGTCCGGAAGATATTTTCCAATTATTTAGAACGGTAACTTCATCTCATTAAACCCAGTTTTAGTATGTTGACCAATAATTTGATCCCACTGAGATGGTCAGCATGAACGTTTAAAATTGTAATGTGTCATGAACTGAATAGAATTATTTGGCCTTTTTAATCCAAACTTTTGGCATACTAATACATTTCAGTTATAGCGAATCCCACACAAAATTCTTATAATGGCATTTATATAAACTTTTTAGTAATTATTCTGCTAAATCCAACTTATGTCTGCCGCTCAAGATACATTTTTTTATTCATGTCATAATTTCTGGAAAAACTAACATCAATTAAATTAATTGATTCACCTGGCTTGCAGAAAACAATAATGACGAACGAACTTCTTCTTTCAAAGTTAAAATAAATGACGCAGCCCGTGGGACCAAGTAATTGATTACGGGTCAGATTCACATCGGTGTCTGTTAGCCATTAGCGCCTGTTCGGAGAATTCGTGCTAAAATGAACCTAAATAAATACAGTAAATACCTTAATAAGATTTCAGATCCGTTCTTCAATTTACGAGTTATTCGATACGTCGTTGTCTGAAAATCGTAAATTCTGAGTAACTACATAAATAATATCATCCAAAAGTTCGTTTTCTATTAATTTACAATCCTATAATAAATAACTTGATTGTTATAAAATTTAAACACATCATTTATTATACTGATATTTTCAAGCTGTATTAAATACTCTAGCATATTTAAAGTTGCGATATCTATTGGGATATCCAGTACTCAGTCGGCAGTAAAACTACGGTATTTTACACAAATTTTTACTGGTTTATCGATCTTATTAATACTTTTATACTCGTAAATGGAAATATTACATACCAAAATACAACGAACAAAGTGTGCGTGCAAAAACGCCGAAGCGATAAGTGATATAAACCTGTGGGAACTCTTAGCTCTATTCGTATTCGAATAGTCGGCCAACTGCCTCCTAAACTGGTCGAGAGCACTGAGAAGAGAATGCTGCGTCCCCACAGAAAATCCCTCTCGCACCACAGAGGGCGTGGGACAAGTACCAAATGCCCGACCTACCTGATGCAGGTTTCACTTTTAGGCGAATGCCGGGTAGGATCCTTAAACTGCATCCTGGGGGCCCTAGTTAACCCTTGACTACCTTGCTCTACACTTCCGCATTCCCCCCTTTCAAATACCTTTCTTGGTTATTAAAGGTGAGTGGCCACTACGTGGATTACCCTCGCGTAGTAGAAAATCTTATAACTAGACTTTATTTTGAGGTGTAGACAGGCTATGTATAGGGTAATTCACATAGTGGCAACTCCCCTCTTATAGCGTAGGGAAGGGATTTGAAAGAGGGGTTGCGGAAGGGTAGAGGACTATAGGCAAGGGTGAACTAAGGCTCCCGGGCTATGGTTTAAGGTTCCTACCCGGCAATTCGCCTCAAAGTGATGCAGGGAAAACCCTAGATAAACCTGCATCAGCTAGGTCGGGCATTTGGTACTTGTCCCACGCCCTTCCGATGGTGGGAGAGGGGTTTGCTGTGGGGTCGCAGCTTTTCCCTCGCGTACTCAATGATAACGATGATAAATCATGACTATGAGTGTGCATTCTGTTTTACTGCAATTGTCATACGTTAAACATTTGAATAAAATAAATTTTTAGAAAATATGAAAAATTTTCCACTAATTAAAAATTAATAATAAGAAAGATAGCCAAATATAGACAAAATAAGTGATAATATACATACCACACAACGTTTCTGGAAGCCTTGTTCCTTTCTTCAGTTGCAGAAAAAAACGCAAGAGCCTAGGCTCTTGGAATTTATATTATCACTTCTTTTGTTTGTATTTGGCTATCTTTCGTATCAAAAAGTTTTAAATGTTTAACGCTAAAGGTCAAAGCACTACATGGCCTGTGACACAAAGGACAAAGAAATTAATAGAGGTTTAACGATTAGTTAAAATGACATTATCTTTGACAATTGGGCTGCCATTAATCCAAGAAAAACTACTATAATGTAACTATCTTGGTGTCCTCATTGTTGATGACCGAAAACGAGATGATTCGAATTCGTGCTTTTGCGAGTCTCTTCTCGAAGATCATGGATCTAAAAGGATGCTCCATGATTGGATTTAGTCGATGGGCGGAATTGTTAGTGTACTTTAAAATTGAAACTGTTTTACGCTACTTTCACTATATATATACATTTGTGAGAGTGGAAGGGACTGTAACAAGAAGAGAATGTTAGAAATTCTTCAATATAAAGTTGAAGTAAAATGTATAAATCTTTATTTAATTTCAAATTCTTCAACAAGTACCTTAAATGTAAAATAATAAAGTAGTATAAAATGCTTTCGTAACGGGTATTACATCTAAACCAATTGTAGTATTCAATTGAGTCATGATAAGGAATTACCGACTGTAGTACCCGGGCATAGATAACCAAGTAAACGATGGAGTAAAGTAAATTGTAAAAAGAAACATTAAATTCGAACTCTCTACATTGTTACTTTTCTCCGTTCCTCCCGGTGAAATGTGGCACTTCACAGTTAGAGCGTTGTCTTGGAGACAGGTAGCCGAAAGCTTCAGAAGCTGCAGTAAATTTAAGACAGCACTTTCTTTGATGCATCATTCTCAGACTAGAAGAAGTTAAAAAACGTCCAGTAATATTTACGAGTGAAACAGTGCTACGTTAAAATGATGAAATGTAACTTGTCGCTGCAGTGCCATAATTATATCATTTTATTCCAAAATATTGGTTCTTTTAGCTTAATCAATAATTCTTTGTTACAGTTGATTGATACAAGATGCGAAGTTTTAATAATTTTTTTTGACACTCAGAGTGTATATATTAAAGTTGTGATTATCATGCATATATAAGTTCATAATTATATAAGGTGGGACTAATATCCGGTAAGACAAGATCATGGAAACGAAAAATTTACTCTCTCTCTCTCTCTCTAGTCGTGTTGGCAAAGAACAGGTAACTAGTAAAACTCGGTGGTCAAATGTCTGTAACCTCTTTTAAATGCAGGATAAGACTTTCGGAGCTGCTGAAAGTAACAGCCTGTGAGAGACCAGAACCTTTCTGGAGAGACGGTTAGGACTACCTTTGGGGATGCCATCTCCTCTCTCAGTTTTTGAACAAGCCGAGGCACCTCGTTCACTTTTGAGAGGTGTACGTTCCGGGGTCGCAGACCTTCAGCATACGGTAAGAGTTGTTCTCATTGGAACAGTCGGCCAGCTGCCTCCTAAACTGATAGAGGCACGGAGAAGGGAATTCTGCGTCCCCGCAGAAAAACCTTCTCCCGCCATCGGAAGGGTGTGGGAAAAGTACCAAGCGCCCAACCTACCTGGTGCAGGTTTTCTGGGGTTTGTCCTGCATCACTTTTAGGCAAATGCCGTGTAGGATCCTTAAACCATAGCCCGAGGGCCCTAGTTAATCCATGGCTACTTTCCTCTACTAATCCGCATACCCCTTTCAAATCCCTTCCTATGCCCCTACGTGGATTTTCCTCATGTAGCCTGTTACTCTAAAAAACAAATCGGAGCTGCTGTTAGCGTAACTGTTCCACATACGAAAACATTTTTTAAATACAAATATACTAACCCAACTTACTTTTTACGTTTATTACCTCTTTTTATTTTATTTAAAGACACTTTAAACGTATATCCATTCAGCAACGTACCGCTGCATAAATACGCATGAGATCGACGTCATCGTTGCTGATTCTTGGCTGTGCTTTGTAAGATGCTAGTGTAAGGTTGTGTAACAAACACAGACTGATATGACGAAAAGAATGCGTTGTCGGTATTCCACTGCTTGCGACAGCTCCCTTTCACCGAAACAGATCCCTCCAACGTTTCGGGGCGTAACAACGGGCAGAAATAACGTTATTTATACAATTTTATTTCGAGAGCTATAACTACAAACACTTAAACAGATACTGTTTTTTTGTTTTGCTTGATTGAGTGACAGCGTTTATTTTTATCCATTAAAATTGAAAGGACTAAATTAATTCATTTAAAAATATTTGCTTTTTAACGTCTCTGGAGTTAGGACGACGTTGAAAACGTTTTTGCTTGAATTTCATACATATTATTCCGATCCCAATTGATTTTGTTTTGCATAACTATTTATGGTAACAGTAGATGGACTTTGCTATTTTCCTACGTATCGTGATTTCCCTTTCAAAACAGTCTCAAATAGAACCGCTCTTGAACTGCATTGAATTAATTCATTTAAAGATTATCTTGCGGTCTCTCATTGTGTATTTCGGAGACGTTAAATCATTCATTGTATAAACTGAGACTTATTAAATTTAATTTTTCCTGTAATTATAATCAATAAATTTTAACCGTTTACTGCAAACTGTCTCGCGCCAGAAAAGTTGGATTTTGTTGTGATTGATATGGGAAAAAAATTATTAACAACTTGTTGTAAAGATACAGTGACTTGGGACATTTTTTAAACCTTCAAAAATATTACCTTAACAGTAAATGTCATTTTTGTCCTCCGAATTATCTCAAGAACTTTGCAGAAATTTTGAACTGATAAAGACCCAGTTTTCATTAATAATTATTACTGAAGAAAACAATTAGTAATAATTTAGAAACATAAAATTATATACAAATTATTTGTTAATTTATCAGGCGTATATATATATATATATATATATATATATATATATATGTTTTAATAAATTTAATTTAAGTTTATTAGTAATAAATTAATTACATAAAAAGTCGCTTTATACTTTCTGTATAAACATTTTTGGATTCCAATATAGTTAACATTTCCCTAAGAATTTAATTCGCATTCACTTAAAATATATTTAATGTTTCAACTAACTTTTAATAATCCGTTAAAATCATAGAACCGAACACAACAATTCCAATGAACAAATTAAACATATTTTCACTTGAATCGTTTTATAATTACGTTTAAGAGAATTTTTTGTTATCCAATTCGCAATTTTTTAATATGTTGTATATTACGGATTATTTAAAACAGACAAGTGTCGTCTACTCTAACAGCAACAAAAATGGAAACCATTAAAACTGTACAGCAGCTGAAAACAGGGGACGTGGTAACGAGATAAAATTAATAGCTTGCAACTAATTTGTACCACTTAAAATACAAATACACATTGAGTTAATGAATATTAATCGCACCATATTTCAGTGTTACTTTATGAATGTGGGTTTAGTGAAATCTCCTCCTCTCACTGTTTATTTTCTGTTGTGTAGTAACGTTGAAGTCTTTTGCTAATGCGCGAGTTCTTCAAGGCGTATTAATCACTGTAAATGTCTGAAATTATATTTGTTTCGTTTAAGCCATACAATTTGACGCAATGCCAGGATATGAGTTTCATATAAATCAACAAATCTTAGCGAAATGTTAATGAGAGGTATTGTAATACCTGCTTCTGGATATTCGCTTGTTTTGGTAGCATTTATTTTTTATAAGGTAAACATTTTTGTGGCTTACGACTGTTCCATCACATGGTGTTTTACGAGCGTAAAATTAAACCTTTAATGCGAATTTTTAACTCAGTTGTTTAATATTTTACTTTGTTGAGACGTTATTAGAGGATTATTCAAAACTGCTGATTATTAAATACGACGACCCCTTATCCTAAGAGTGTCGAACCTTTAAGGTTCTGCATCTTCCCGTAGCATTATCGTTCACGGTAGGAAGGTTTCCTTTAAGGAATTAGAGTATACGGATCAGTAATCGGCGCCAATCCCATTCCATTAAGGGACCTCAATGCTTCCTCGAGAACATTACTGGAGGAACTCCGAAGGTATACGACTACGTGACTACTTTAGTTTTATGCAAACTATTAAAAATTCATCCAGCGCAAATATTAAAAGAAATTATTTACCGGTTATGAACACAATATGTTAACCAATAATTTCATATAATACGTTCAAAAAAAATCCATGAACTGCGAATGAAGGAATTTATAAAAGTTCCATGGAAATATAATTTACGCTAACTGTAAGTATAACTTTAGAGAAAGATATGCATTTCTTTTCTTCTTTTCAGACCAGTACAGTATTTATTTTTTCTTTTAACTTTTTCAAATTAACTTTTAATTAATATAATTTTATATACATCTATTCATAGTTGAAATAATGTTCGTAAACCTATCTAATATTTTAAAACAACTCTATTTTCTTTTATTGCAATTTCCTTTATTTAATTTGTAATTAAATTGTAATTTAATGCAGCTACCACGGAGAAACCTTCCCAATTTGTAGATTAAATAAATACATACATGCATTAGTAAAATCCAATAATATGCGTAAATCAAACTGGTTAAAAATAAAATCTCGGAAGAGTATTGAGTCTTTTCCGGAATTTATAGAGTTGGATTCACTTTCACTGCACGTTCCGGAAGAATTCATCACAACAGTGATAGAAGGAATAAATAGTGAAGCGATTAATTTAGTGAAGGGAATTTAGTTTACTGTTTTCGGTTGAAGAGCCACGCAACAATGTTCAGTCGTACGTGTGTTTGTAATAGAGACAGAGTGGGAGAGGATTATTGACATGTAAGCCTTTTTCCCTACGGATATTTTTCCGTTTCTGGGTCAGAAGTGTTATTCCCCGATTATTAAAAAGCTTGTTTCCTTGATATTGTTGTACAAAGCATCATCCGACATTATAATCAATCAGTATTTTTAAATTAATAGATGTTATATCTTTATTAAATGCCTACCGACAGGTCCTTGGACTTGGTCTGTAAATTTCCTTTCAACCTTGCCCTGTCCTGAACCACTTCCTTCATCACTCAATATCTTATTCTTCCACCCTTCAAGTCGAATAGCAGCTGCACTCTTCTCCCACGGCCTGGAACTTCATCCTCGTGTTCTTATATAATGTCGTGATTTCTTCTGTGAATGTGTCCGATACAGTTTGCCTTTCTCTTAAAAACTGTAGTCATGATGGATCTCTTCTCATTTATTCTTCTCAGAACCTCTTCATTTTTCATCATATCTGTATGCTTTACTGCTTTCTGTTCTTCTCCAACACCAGTTTTTAACACTTTTATGTCCATGTTTCAGATCCACACAAAACGCAGCTCCAGATGAAGCACTTTACCAGGTTCTTCTGCATTTCAAGGTACATGTTATTGTCAGAAGAGCTCTTTCTTGGCGAATACTGCTTTGGCCAATGTGATTCGTGAGCTTATTTCCTTCATTCCAAAATACTTTAACTTATCGGCACTTTGTTATTGTTTCCCACAAATATATGTAACGGCTCCTGTTTATTTTAAATTTTCATCACTTTGCGCTTTCCTCTATTTATCTCCTCTTTACTATATTCTTGTTACTTCTATTCTACTTAAAATTAAATATTCCCCCAAAATTTGAGCGTAATAGAATGGTTTTCATCTTTAGATTGTGAACCAATAAAACATACGTAACAAAATGGCATTTTCTCTAATAACTTTAGCTTTTTGTATAAGCAACGTGAGTAAATGAAATATAAATCAAATTGGATAAATATAGAAATTATTAAAAAATTTAAATTTGGTTATATAGAAAAACGTTCCACATAGTTACTGTATTTTCTGCAATTGGGTGGGTAGTCACATCAGCTTTTGCAGAACTGGTTGCGTCCTCTCAAAATAGTAACTGCGTTACATAGTTTCCATTGGACATGCAATGAACACAAGAATTCAGGCTGATAAACCAATATATTGCAATTAGCAACGAGAAACTACTTTTCTCGTGTCGCACGATTTCTCTAGACTCCAAAACGACTGACTTCTGTCAAGGCTGCAAAGCGACTGATTCTCCCTAATTTCGAGTTTCAAATCTCGAAATATCTCCAACTCTTCAATATTTCCTGTTATTCTACAACTCAAGAGAAACATTATTGGATAAACTTTTCTATGGTGGGCTATTCTGCTGAAATCACAGAAAATATTCCACTCCAAAATTTCTGCATGGTTCTAGCGAAGTCGAAGAAAACAGCCGTCGGTTTCCTGTTTCGTAGAATGCTCCATCAATCACTAAAACACTGAATCTTTGTGAATTCAAACATTATATATATTGTGGTGAACACGTAGCCTGTTACTCTAATAAAAAAAAACAATAAGTAGAATAATGGAAGCCTTGCGAGGGCTACTCTCTCGCAGGTGACCCTTCCCAGATAGCTATGGAGGAGGCTACCTTTGACGATGGCTTCTCCTCTCTCTGGATTTTTGAACCTTGGTTCCCACAAGCCGAGGCACTTCGGTCAGTTTTGAGATGTGTATGTTCCGGGGTCGGAGACCTTACGCATATAATAAGAGTTGTCCGCTATTCCTATTGGAATAGTCAGACAGATGCCTCCTGAACTGGTCGAGGCACGGAGAAGCGGAAGGGCGTGAGACAAGTACCAAATGCCCGACGTACCTGATGCTGATTTTTATAGGGTTTTTCCCTGAATCACTTTTAAACGAATTGCCGGGTAGGATCCTTAAACCATAGCCCGGGGGCCTTAGTTAATACTTCCGCATACCCCTTTCAAATCCCGTGTTATGCTACTACGTGGATTACCCTCATGTAGCCTCTTACCCTCCCCCCCCCCCCAAAAAAAGTTAATAAGTCTGCCAGTAAGTGTTGACGAAAACAACGAAAACTATTAAAATTATTGGGATGAGGAATTGAACGAGTTACGTGTGAATTGTAGAGAACTGGATGTTATTGAACTGGTTTTGGAATTTTGGAAGTAGACTGTTGATTGTCTGTGATGGTAGGCACTCAAGCGTATATGCTGAAGTAGGATGTGTGAAAAGTGAAATACTATTGTCTGTTAATTAAAATAATTTTAAATTATTGGTGAAGTGAATACGTAGAGTTATAGGAGAGCTGCTCCAATGATTGGTATGTACGAAATTTTCATTGTAACCTAGTATAAAAATTGCGTACCGTGATATTTCTTAAAATTGATTAAGATTTCATCAAATTTCGTCAGATTTTTCTTATGTTAATATTGCTTATGTAAATTTAATTATAAATTTTGAAATATTTTGTTGTTTTTTTAATTTGTTAATATCATCATTGGTTTCCTATTACTTTTTGAGTCTTTACTATAATAAATAGTATACTAAATTAATTGGCGCCCAACGTGGGGCATTGTTATATCTTTAATATGTCTACCACAATATATATATATATATATATATATATATATATATATATATACATATATATATATGACAGAGACTTTGGCACAAAATGCAGTACTACCTACTGAAGAAGGTGACTAAGAGCCTAAGAAAATTTGAAATGTGTCCGGTCCTAAATTTCAGGTAAGCCATCTATTGTCTCTCTCTTTGCAGTCAGGCATACATGGAATGCAAATGTATTTTACATCTGAGAAAAAATAATTTCTCGGACAACGACTAACGGCAAATATTGCTTACAAAATTTTCATCCATATTTTTAATAATTATAATTAGATATTTCACCAATATTAAAATCAACTTGATGATTTCAAATAATACCATATTAACGATTCGAGGAGTAGTACACACGTATTATGCAGATCGCAGATGAAACATGCTTGAAATAAATTTCAATTGATTAAGTGAAATTTTAAAAGTGCTACACAACACTGTAAAAATAAATTGCTTTTAAGCGAAGTCTGAAACAGTGGTACATGAATACGTTTTATTTGGTCTGGGCTTCAGTTAAGTAGTAACTATGCATGGAATGTTCGACCTGCGTAGACGATAATACTTGTCACCAAGTATTTATACGAAGTCACAACCAACAACTTCATAACAATTATTACCAATGAAATGGTCTGCGACCAAGGAAAGTGACGTAAATTTACAATCGTGAAGCATCATTCATCATGGTCACCATTTATTTTTACCATAAAAAATTATCATGTGAAAACTTTATTTTAAAGTCACACTGTTAATAGCTTAATCCGAGCTCATATTCCACGACATTTATCGAATTTATTTACTTTCTGATTTCCATTCAAAAACAGAACAGTGACCAGATGCACAAAAAGAGCTATAAATCTTTTAGTAAACAATAAATTTCATGTAGCGGCTTTTGAGTGGTAAATATTCGACGTTACTTAAATGTCAGAAGCCGACAATACGTCAGATTCGATAATCAAGTCACGCGATATTCCATAACTAGAGTCTGCCCCGCTTTTTCTTATGTCGGGCTGTCGTCCTCAATATCTACGTCATTTCATGGTATTCTGTTATTAAAATATTTACTCCGGTATCCCCTCTTATTCAGACTTTTTCTTTTTATAACATAAAGTTTTCTTTTTCTGGAGACTCTTTTTCGCCTAATAATTATCATAGATAAGAAACTAAACCGATAAAACAAATAAAACACGATAATATTCCCTCTTAAAATTATCAATAAGGACTAGGATTATTTACCTCCAAAAGTGTTCAATAATATGATTAGTGAAATGAATAGTTGTTCACTAATTAATTTAGTTATTTACTGAAATTATATATTAATAGAATAAATCCTGTGTGTTTCAAAGAACCTAAAGACTTTGTATTAATTTTTTTATTTGTTTTTTCGTCTAGTCTACTTGTTTAATTAATCTAACTTTATCAGGCAGCTCTTAATTTTGTGAATTAATAGACTTAGATCACACATTCTAGTTTTTTGGAAGCAAAGGACCGCCATTTCTTTCCCCTCAGAAGTATTCTTCGAATTCGTACACAGCTTCAGTGTAATCAATGGAAAACACAAATCAGGATTGCCTCAAGGGGATTTAATCAGGGCCTGAATATAATTAGGCCCGCGATTTATCACGGCACCACCTTGCTCGGGAGTTTTAGAAAATGGCGGTGTCTTTCTGTCTGTTTATTCTAATATAATTTTCTTTTACAATTCTTGTTCCTTGCGAACATAAATATTGAATAAATTATAGAAATACGCCTGTCATGAACGATAACATCATAAAGTTATGAAGGAGAATTTGAGGGCAGCGATACTTTTTATGCGGGAACATAACTTAAAAATATTTGTGACCGAAGTAGACAGTTTCGTAAACGTTGAATGCCTAATAAAAAAACAATTAATTCTGTAATTTTTTAAGCACAGAGATGACCAGACCTGTTACTTCCAAATCTGCATAAAATTAATATTCAAACAAATAGTTATCGCTTTCCCTAATAAACATAAGCTTGTTTTGTATAAAGCAATGTCCACTTCATATTAAGGTATGAAGCAACATTGCTATTTTCATATTTCAATATCCGTTTTCAACACACTCTAAACACAATATTTGTTTTATAAAGAGAATTGTATCTGATTTAAATATTTCCAAACACGAGTTAAAGCTGAACGTTGCTTTCAGTATGAGCCACATCGATTCTTAATAGATTCTATATAATTGGTGTTGAGGACCAAACGAAAACTTTTATATGATGTGGAAAATACGACATTAGTAACTTAATTATTTGACGTGATTTAGTTTCGATTTTTGTTGGATTGAATACAAAAATATGTCGGTTAAGTTCGATTCAGACTCTTCTTTATTTATTTTTTTAGGTAACAGGCTACATGAGGGTAATCCACTCCCCTTTAATAGCATAGGAAGGGATTTGAAAGGGTGGATGCGGAAGGGTAGAGGAAGGTAGCCAAGGGTTAACTAGGGCCCCCGGGCTATAGTTTAAGGATCCTACCCGGCATTCGCCTAAAAGTAATTCAGGACAAACCCTAGAAAACCTGTATCACAGGTCGGGCATTGGGTACTTGTCCCACGCCTGCGGGAGAGGAGTTTGCTGTGGGGACGCAGCATTCCCTGCTCCGTGCCTCGACTAGTTTAGGAGGCAGCTGGCCCACTGTTCCATTCGGAACAGAGAACAGCTCTTACCGTATGCCCAAGGTCTGTGACCCCGGAACATACACCTCTCAAAACAGGCCGAGGTGCCTCGGCTTGTGAGAACCTTAGTTGAAAAACGGAATAGACAATTTAAATAAATCTAGTCGTAAATAGAAACATCTGCAAGTGAATGCGTGGATGACGTCACAACGACCGTAACAGATGCCGTTTGCACCATCATAATATCTGCCAATGGCCACGTATAACACAAGCATATCTAATTAACATCGAACCCACGCATAAACGTACGCTACAAATTTAACATTCATATGCACATAACACTGTCCTTGCCTGAGTTTTTCTCAAAAAGCAATCCAAATATGTTGAGTGTCTAGAATTATTAAAGCCTGTCTATGATTTATTCTCTACGCTATTCCATTGAGGCCGCTTTGCGTTTCCCTTGTTAAAATGCTAAAATATGATCGTATTTTCTGTTTCGTAAGCTGTGATATGGATTTTCTTGATAAATAACATGCCTCTTCTATTGCTAAAACGAACAATTTTATCAAATTGATTCAATGCTCTAAAAATAAATCCGGCAAAATTTTTCTTCGCTGACCTGCCATGGTGTAGTAGCGGTTACTGTCATGGTATCACATCACTGAGGTCCTAGATTCAAATGAATTCATTGTCATTATCATGGACAAGGAAAAACGGGGTTAAGACTGAAGAAACATACTGACCACGTGCCACTCCAAAAAAAATTCGGAAAGTCAAGTAAGATGACATACTGGCAGTCGACTCGAAGGAAAAGGCTATTAGAGTCACAGCAAGAAAGGAAAATAATGTCAGTCCTGGTAGGTTGGCGAGAATTATTTCTCAAAGATATTATGCATCAGCAAGTATGTACGCGTAACGTAGTTACTTATTACGAAGAAGACTAAATTACGGTGATTCAACAGGCATGAAATCTCGACAGCGGTATATAATGACGAAATTCAGAGAATCGTTTTACAAAGTCATATTTGAGATCGTATCATTTTGGTTTCAAAGTCTATGACAAAAAAGAGAAATTTACGTGTGTCATTTAAGTAAAATAGTACAATGATCTAATAATACGTCGGTAGCATTTGGTATGGATATATATTATACTACTACAACCAATAAATTTAACAAAGCTAAATCGCATATATGCTTCACTGCAACACACATATTTTTAAAGTAGGTACCGATATATATATATATATATATATATATATATGGACCATTAGTTGCAAATGTAATTCACCCAACAGTCAGTTGTTATAATATGGTTGTAAATATTATTATAAGTTTTGTTATACTTGCATAAATATAAAAAACAAAAATATTAAATTTCCCAAATAATATTTTTTTTATATTTCATCTAACTCAGTTTTGGGTGTACCAATTTCGGACTTATTGCACTACTATAAATTTCTAATTTTAGTTAGTTCTATTTTCTTTTAAGTAATAATGCTCGTACTTTTATAATAAATAAAGTATGCGTTTAATTTATATAAAGAAAAAATATTTGCAAACCTTCCGTGGTCCCACAGGTCCCGGTTTCGATTCCCGGCGAGGGCATAGATGTTGTGGGTGTGTGTTCCCATACTGATAACCCTCCACAAATTAGTTCCCCGACATGTGAAATGCAAGTATACAAGTTCGCTGATGACCTTAGACGTTTATGGGACTATAAACAAAAATATAAAAAAGATATAAATTGTTCAACGGAAAAGCAGTAGATTGGTAAAATAAAATTTTGTTCCAAAATGTATGTATATTCTTTAGGAAATTTAGAAGAATAAGTTACATTAAAAATCACTATCCTGTATGTTTTGTATTGGTATTTTTTTATGTAAAAGAAATTGCTGCTACAAGTTTGGTAGACTTCATGAAGAATCCGAGGGGATATTCAAAATTCAAATTCAAAATAAATAATTAAAAACAATGTTTTATTAACTTTTCAAATTTTATCAGAACGACCTTATTTTAATTAAAATATCGAAAGGAATGTTTCTCCCTCGCAGGAATTGTCAGGAACACGCGTGTGCGACGGGTGGCCTGCCTTATTTCGCAGACTAATTTTTTCCGTATTAAATCCCGGAAGGTTCCATTGCATAAATAACATAAATTATGAATTTGTGTAAACATTTTCAGATTTTCGATGTTATTTTCTATGGATAATATAATATAAAATATTAATTTCCTTACAGAACAATTGAACGTCAATTATTATGTTATCAACACCGTAAAAACAATTTTATTAGGATATTTCATCAACGTTGAGGGATTTCTTTAAGTTAAAAAGATTCATATTGAAAGGTTACGGTAGAATTTTTTTACGCCCAGTTAATTTTATGGCACAACTGTGTGATTTTGTTCCCTGAGACCATGGAACTCAAAATAATTTATTTATATACGCGGACTGGTAAATTAATAATGTGACTAAAGGATTTGATATGAGGCCAAAACTTTAAGATAATATACAAGTAAATTTCTCTCTCATTTCTGTAACGTCTGGTAGATGTTTTAACTGTAATTAGTGTTAACAGTTTTATCAGACAATTTGATTTAATTATACATATGCACCAAAAACGACTTTAAAAAATAATGTACGTATTTACGCTATCGCGGCTAAATCCAAGTTTACTACTAATATGGTCAGTTAATAAACATGTATATATCAGTAATGTGCTCATGGGACCGTTCAAAGGAATTCTGATAATTCCTTCCTGCCCAAGGCGGGTTGCGGATTTATCTGCGCGTATTACTACCCAAAGATATACATGAAACAGTCCTTCCAGCAAATTTATCTTTCGCTTATATAGGCACTTTACATTAATATGTTGAGTGTAATACAGTGTGATTGCCTGAATATAGCGCACATGGAGAAATTATACTAACAGGCTTCCGAGTTGCGCGGGCATTTACCTTTCGAACGTTAACTAGTTCATATTATACACGGTTTTATTCACATATTAAAAGGAATAGAGAAAACATAAGTTTCTACAATATTACGGCTAAAAAAAAATAAGTAGCTCAGTAAACGTCACAGTGTTCAATTCTTCTCGTAATATTTTATGATAATAATTCCATTCTCATTTGAATGAACAGAACTTAGTCTTGTTCAAATCGCAAATATTGAATTTCATATACATATTTCGCACTTGTATTTAGAACGAAAATTTACGTAATTCACTTAATATTACATAAGTTTTCCAATAGAATTAAACTACTCTAACTACTTTTATAATAAAAACGCTGAGGAAAACATTGTTTCTGCTTAATATTTTCTATACAAAATTATAATTATTTGAGTACATTTCGGGCGATTAAGTTTAACAGGAAAATGATTTTCAATAGTATAATAAGGCTGAGTAAAAATGTTTTTCGATCATTTGCATATGAATCCCTTTGATAGCGGGTATTATTAAATGGCATTATGCGTATCCTATACATTTATGTTGTTGCCCTAACTGAGAGCGGGAAAAACAGTACTGCGGGAGTTTATGTAAATCTGTGGAAGTTATTACGCGATTTTCCCCAATGTTTAGTGTTACGAAGAATTTCTCCCTAGTATTTTGCATATGAAGGAGAAAATTAAAAGTTAGTTTTTTTATCAGTACGGAAATGTGACGGTCATGAGAACTTAGCGATTTGGCCTCTATAAAATTCGTACTATGATCGTGATTATAATTTATAAAATCGGTTATTTAAGTAGTATTGTAAACGGAAATATTGTTATTATATAGACTATATCCGGATTTGGCTAACACGAGACAGCTGCCTGATTGGAAATCTTTTTCAAAATATCAATATTTGGTGCATATTATGATAGCTGAAACAGCATCACTGACCTCGGCGTCCCGCTCGATGCGGTCGACGTCGACCCTCCTTGAAGCGTCCATGTCTTGTGGCGAGGAGCGCGGCTCTCTCTGGCAGGCGCGGCGCACGCGCGACGCTCCGCTCGATATCTGTGCCGCGTGCCACTGCCCTGCCATTCATTTTTGCACCATTGTTTATTTACACCAGTACGAGTGTCGCCAGCTTTTCCAGAAATCATTGCACCCCATTTACACGTCACGGTGGAAGTGAGGGAAGTCGCTCGGATAAGGAACGAGCGCAAGGGTCTCACCTACGTCTTCAGCTCCAGACGTTCCGACGGTGCGTTCGTAAAATTCCACTTTAGTCTGCTTGGGAATCAGTTTTCATAAGGACATTCCTTTACACTCGGTCGGAGACAGCTTTCCAACTAGAGACTCTAGTTTTACAGCAGACAGATGACATGTAGTGCAAGTCCTTTCAGTTCTATCGCTCTTACTTATATTTTTACCGACATAATGTGGTGATTTTCCTGTGTCTATACCACTTGAACGTAATGCGAACAACGCGAATGCAATTTCGTGTACGTATTTTGATAAAATCATGCAAAGTCAGTTCCTATAAGCACCCGTCCTTGGAGTTACAGATATCTAGGTCCACGCTCTGATCAAGTTTTTCATAAAATAAGAAAAAAAATAAGCATTTTTAATCAAACACTGACCAGAAGACAAACTCATCAATAATTGTCCGATTAAATCAGTGCCTCCAAATATTTTTTGTCTCGTAGATCATTTGACAATTTTTTCTGTTTTGGCTAGACCCTCGCCATTTAATTGTTACGAATTCATCACCTCGAATTGGATAGGTTTGACAGTAGAGAGAAAAAGTTAAAAAAACTTGATGTTTTATACATTTATTAATTCAAACGAGACAAAATGCAAATCTAGTAACGTTATAATCTAAAATAACTACCAAAAATCTTTTAATTGGAGGACTAATACTGATGTTTTAATAGAAAATTTTCAAAATACGAGGGTGGTTCAATAAATAATGCCACCTACTTTTTTCTTCTTAAATAAGTTAGTTATGTGAAAATTTTGAATTTGGCGCGATTCCTCAAACATTCTCCAATCCACTGCAGTAACAACTTCCTAAGTCAACTGGTGGCAGCAGTGCACCCTCTTGAAAATTTGGCTGACATTTACGTACGTATTAGACAGCGTTTGTGAATGAATTCTTAAATACGGAAGATGAAACACACATTCGCATTCATGGAAGGCTGCAAAATGTGTGTCGTGACACAACAGAGATGTCAGCACTGGATTCGATGGATTCGTCGCTGTAACGAAGCTGAAGTACAAACACTCTGTAAACGTCGATGGCTTAGGAGTAAGACCACGCTTTTTTACCGCAGTGGAATATATGCCCTCGTTAAAAGTTAGGCAAAAAGTGTGTGGAAAAGGTCGGAGACTATATTGAAAAGTGAAAATTAATGTTGTGGGTTTATGCTATGTAAATTTCATTTAATTATCTTAGCAAATAAAACAGAAAAATATAGGAGGCATAACTTATTGACTAACCCTCGTAGTTAGAATTAAATCTCCCCGATCAGTGATTTCTAATGTTTCTTTCTTTTGTAATAAGATTAGAAACCGCGTGGAAACGCCTGTCCACGAGGTATGAAGATGGAAAAAGCTATCAAAATGTCTCACGATAGTTCATAATGCAGGATAAGTAATAGGCATGTCATTATGAAGCCAAAATTGCTGATATCCCTTTCTGAACTGTACCTTAAGTTCTTTGTTAGTTTCTCATTAAAAACTGGATAAAAAATTTATTTAATCTGCTCATTAACACTCAACTATTTAAATTAAATAGTCAAACGAGATTTATGAATACATAACCACTAGAACAAAGGTACAAGATTAAAGCGAGACAATCAAATCTACTATTATACAATAGAAAACACAATTACAGTCCTCGCTTTTTATAGCTCAAACATTAATGAAAAAAGCGCTGTTTGTGGAATTAATTACTCAAAATGTTAAATCCTTTTTCAACGAATTTTAAGGAAAGGTTATTTTTTGTAAATGTTGCATTGTACCATTAATGTATTGTTTCTCTGAATAAATCTCCCAGGAGAATTATACATTAGTCATTTTTTACAATAAATACGACTTTAAGGGATTTAAGGGGTATTTGTTTTGCAATAACTTTTAAAGTTTTTACTTTTTGACATAGTTAAACTTAATTCAACAAACAACGCTGATGCTTCGTCTGTCTTGAAAACATGTAGCAGAATGGAAAAAAATTGTGTTGAAGACAAAAAATTCTTATCGCGGTAAAGAAATATTTAATTAGTACAAAATGTAAAATATTTTAAATTTCTTATGGTAATTGAATATTGACATGTTTTTTTTAGATAAAGTCTGAAAATTGCCGAAAGCTTCGGTAAAACGTATGACATTTCACAAATGAGCAGACTCAAATTGTGATTTTTCATATATTATAGTTTATTATATATTCTGTCTGAATTAAGTCTTGTACTATCTACTCTTTCAATAATTATACTATGTTCAGATAGAGACGCGAGTTAAATTTCTCTACATTTGTTCAGATTTGTGCACATCCAACTTTTATTTTTATCGAAATGAATAAGAAAGATGGCCAATTCCGACAAAAAGGGTAATATAAATACCACACAACGTTTCTGGGATCCTTGTTCCTTTCGTCAGGTGTTAAGAACTGCACGTGTCAGTTGAAAACACTCACAAGCTTGATAATTTGAGGCTTTTGAGTGTTCTCAACTCACAAGTGCAGTTGTTTTTCTCTAGGCTCTTCTTAACACCTGACGAAAGGAACAAGGATCCCAGAAACGTTGTGTGGTATTTATATTACCCTTTTTGTCTGAATTGGCTAACTTTCTTATACATTATTTTCAATCCGACGTAAATTTTTTCATTTTATTTTTATCAACAGGACCACGCAAAATCGCAGATAAAAAGGCTTTATATTTACCCAATGGTCATAAATTGTAAACAATGAAATCTCGGGTATTCTATAACACACACACACACACATGTATATCTATATATATATATATAGATATATATATATATATACATAGACGAAAGAAATATCATGTTGGTGGTTTAAAAACACCAGATTTCATAATTCTTTGATGATATATGAAGTTGCATCCGTACAATTCCACTGTTTTCCTATTTTTTGATAAGAGTATCAAAAAATGATGAAACAGTTCGTTATAGATTAAATACTGAAAATTAAATCATTTATAAAAACAAAACGAAGGTTTGAAAAACTTTTGCTTTTTTTCATATCTTATATATATATATATATATCATATCTTAACTCAAGTGACCCAACGCAACGAGATCACTTCTATAAAACCGTTGCTGCAAAAAAGGAACGTTGGAGCGCTGTTGGATAAAGAGAAAAAGTAGACTCGTTATTAAAACCGGAGGGGAAAACGGACTAGATAATTAATTACGTAATGGCGTCATCCAGATGGATGATAATATATCACAAATAGAATAAACTAGATTAAGTAATAATATAATAAATATTATGTTAAACTCTAATAGTTTTCCTTTCTACTAATGCTTTTCGAGTCATCCATGAGTCTGTAAAATTTCTTATACAAATAAGAAAAAAAATCAATGATTGGTTCAGGAAATCAACTGAAAAACTTTCTACTTAAATTCAAAGGACAGATTTGACATGGTTATTAATATAAATAATTTGAAATTTTTGGAACGCAACCAATTTCCGAAGTATTTGCACAGCAAAAAAATTCAATATTAGTTCAAGAAGTAACTTCGGAACTAGAAAAATATTTGTACATCCCGCATCACTATGTGAATAATTGTTTAAATAATCCTGAACCTGTATATTAATCATTTATGGCGAAGAAAAGCTGGGGAAATCTAAATAAAACATGAAAGGTGTTATTATGTCGTGGCCTTCAACTGTTTAGACGCTTATAGAAATACCATATTGGCATCCGGTAAGGAATTCTGAAAAAGGAAAAAATTGTTAAACCAGTCACGTGGCTGAAGTTCCCCAGACGACAGTTTAGTAGAGGGAGGATATCCAGATTCGTGACTGGAAGCGTCTCTGATAAACTTTCCGTCCAGTCAAATCTGGTATATTTCGTTAAATTGCTGAGGAAAACCCAGGGATTGTATCTAAATTGAAACACGGCTCCAAAAAAATTGGAGAACTTCATAATACGCTTCAAATAAAAAGGTATGAATAAGTCTAACAATGAGATTGGCCGAATATAACTAACAATTTTATAATAAAAGGTGTCCTCTATATATCCAAATTAATATTGAGAAAATAAAACAAATTAAAGTTGGTAATAATGTATATCGAAATGAACGGGATTAAATCACTTTTCTTGATAGAACTTGATAATAGCAATTGTCAAGTGAAATAATTCTTTGTCCCCAAACGTAAAGGAAAATAATTCCGATTGCATTGTTTTAGAATGCGCCACATTTCCTAGATTACTGAAATATGTTTGACGAATCGTGGATCAATTAATAATTTCATTAATATGGTTTAAAAGTTTGGAGATATGTTTAAGAAATCTCTTACAATTTTTATTCTTCCTTCAGACTGGATCAGGTAAAACTCCCTTTGTAACACTTCACTTTTCATCTATTCGGTTAAAGTACGGCAATAAAATTAGTTTCCCTATATTTCTACATATGCATGTTAGGGCCTATTTCAAATACCTCATACGTATTGTAGGTTCATATATCAGAAAAGGTTCTTCAAAATATTCTTCCATATACGAAATACATTTATTTATATCTTTAAATCCTCAATTAAAATTATGAATTCGGTTTGGGGTCTTATTGAATCTCAAATATTTGTGTTCCTGTTACTATCTCATTTATTTATGCTGTGCCGAGAGCGTACTTTTCTGTTCTGTTTATGTTAAACTAGCTGTGTGCCCGGTGTTTAACTCAGCGACATCCATAACCCCATATTTGACTCCAATCTCGGTTTTTTTGCGTTATTTTATGTGTCTTACCCCCACAGTGGTTGTTTCCAGTTAGATAGAAACACTAGTACGAGATTTGGTCTATTTTATTTATTAGAAGAAGATGAGTTAATTTACAGCACACTTAACAAGTTTAAAAGAACACATTGTGTTTCTTGTTGTAGAGTAGCAAAGTGCATATATTGTCAATCAATTGAGTAGAATTATAAGTTCAGAGATAAAAAAAATTGTTTAAAAACTTATTCATGAAGTACGCTTGTCTTTAACGACCATCTATAATATTATATGTTCTGCATGAAGTGGTAAACAAGAATATTTAATTTTATTGTCTTTAAAAATATTTACAGTGTCAATAGAATCATTCAGAGCAGTGATTATTGGTGATTATTATTAATCTCTAATGGAAACGTAAAATTTTATGTTTTGTTCTTATCTTTTTTTATTTTTAAATAAAAAATTCTCCTCTTATGAACATAACATAACTGTGTTTTTTATTAAAGATATAATCATTCAGTACGTGAAGTAACAATTTATTCCACAACTATTTCCTTCACAGTGCGGCAATTAGAAGTAGAAAAAATATTCAAGCTCGGTTGATACAACTGAATTTATATCTTATAAGTTTAGGTGTGCGGTGAATTTCTGAGATTTTAAATAGTAATACCTTTAGAATAAACTCATACTAGTATATCAGTTTTCTCTCATGCTTCTGCCATTAGCGGATATGCAGTTCATTAATATCTCAAATGGGAATTCAATGAGTTTCTTCTTCGTTTGAACGGATACAGATACCGTTCATTTCCTCCCGATGCGAAATCATGCGATTCAATATCATACATCAGAATTAACTATCATCGTTACAGCTTAATCTATGTTCGATAAAATCAGTGCTGAAATATAAAATAATAGATTTTCAGTTGTACGGTTTAATAGTTTGTATCTCATTTATTAAAAGAGTGTGGCAGTCAAAACAGTTATAATATTTTTATTTAATAGGAAAGTAAGAAAATTACCTCTCCCATTACGAATCCTACGAGGGATATTCTCTCGCAGGCAGAACGTTTGAGGAAAGACGGAGAGAGCTACCTTTGCGGATGCATTTTCCTCTCTTCGTTTTTGAACTAAGGTTCCCACAAGTCGAGGCACCTCGGACTGTTTTAAGAGGTGTATGTTCCGGGGTCTCACACCTTGGACATACGGTGAGAGTTTCCCATTGGAATAGTCGGCCAGCTGCCTCCTGAGCTGGTCGAGGCACGGAGAGGGACATGCTGCGTCCTCACAGAAAACCCCACTCCCTCCACCGGTAGAGCGTCGGACAAGTACACAATGTCCGACCTACCTGATGCAGTTTTTCTAGGGTTTGTCCTGCATCACTTTTAGGTGAATGCCGGGTAGGATCCTTAAACTATCGCCCGGGTTCTCTAGTTAACCCTTGGCTACCTTCCTCTACTCTTCCACATCCTCCCTTTCTAAACCCATCCTATGGTATTAAAGGGGAGTTAGCACCTTGTGAATTACCCTCATGTAACCTGTTACTCTAAAGAAAAAAAAGAATTACCTCTGCACATTTTCAGTAATAACCAATTGTTTTGGAGTGGTAAGATGCAGCGAATATGTAAGTTAAATTACATCACAAGGCATAGGAAAATAAAATTTCAAGTTGGTTATAATTTTAATTATAACGAGAGGAAGTGGGAAGTGTTCTTGATTGACGATATATGGAACATGGACAGAACAGAGTAAATTTACTCTACAGGGCAGGCTCGCTTCTTCTGAAATCGTGAAATTTTAATGTACCTCTTTGTTACATTTCAATGCATACAGTAGTAAACTTGAAAGCAAGCCGCGTCTAGGAAATATGTTCTGTGAACGTGACATATAGCTATAGCTAACCACCGTAGCGCGAATACTTAACAAAATAAAATAATAAAGTATCAACTGATGCAAAGGCGTATAAGGCCTGTTTCCTCGGGTCTAGAAATAGATTTATAAATAGCAATACCTGATAAGCGTTTATTGTACGCTCTGAAATTTCGAATTTTGACGACAATAAAAATTGAACTTCAAATGTCACGCGTGTAGAACTTTCGTATTGATCACATTTATAACATCTTCACTGAGTATCTAACTCAACAGATGAATTTATGAGTGTTAAGCCGCAATAGAGAAGTAAAGGCATTATGTAATGCTGTTGATTTGAAAAGTTTTCGTTTTAAGTATTGAAAACGCTTCTCATTCTAGCAGCAACTACACGAATCTGCACGCTATCTATTTTCTCTTTTTCTGACGATAGTTTGTAAGGTCAACTACATAATTAATTTTTTTAGAATTAATTATAAGATCTAAGTATATTAATATTCACTAATTAATTATAACAAATATAAAAAACCGTATTTTTTCAAAAAAACGTTATGTCTAACTCAAAAACAAAAACGAATCGGTTTCCTGTTACAAATATTTCCTCGTTAACGTATTACTTAAAATAAACGATCGATCTTATACTGTAACAGATCTTCCCTAACCGTAGGACATAGTAGCTCTAGGAACTATGGAACGAATATCAATATATTGCTAGAAATATTGACTAAATTATTTGCAATTTCTGTACAAATTTTTTTATTAAAGATATAATAAAAATGTTGTATTATTTCGTTATATTATTATCATTTATATTATTTTTGTTATTATAATTGAACTTAACTGATTTGTATCAAATATAATTAGTGGAAATTGTTATTCACAATTTATTTACATTAGTCTCAATTTATAATAAAACATTAAAATCTGCAATAATATATTATTCATAACGTTTCATCTCTTAGTTTAGGGACCTCTTCAGATGTATAGAAATATTAATTAAGAAATTATTAATCTATTATATTTTCTTCTATTTCTTAATTAATTTTTTAGATTCATCGTAAGAGATTCCTTCACTGAATGTAATTTGAAAAAAAATTAACGTCTGACTAAAAGCTAATAATAAGAAAGATAACGAAATACAAACAAAATAAGTGATAATATAAATATCACACAACGTTTCTGGGATCCTTGTCTCTTTCTTCAGGTGCTATGAAGAGCCTACAGCGACACAACTGCAATTTGCTTTTGAGTTTTGTCAACTAACGAGTCATTTATTTTAGTTTATTATAAATTTGAATGTTTTATAAATAAAATCTGACACGTGGAAAATTTCCACTAATTATATTTTTATTTAGTATAAAGAGTTCTCGGGTTTCCGGTCGGGTAACCTGATTTGAACACAACGTTTCCATGGCTGACACCGCCATCTTCGTCAGGTGAACTGTTGTCGAGATTCGGGAAGTGTGTGTTACAACACATATACGTCGGGAAAACTTACGCTCTTTATTATATTTTTATTATTTATGTTGAATCCAAAGAAGCGTTTCACACTCATATCATTATTTGTAGTTTCTTATTCAAATATTTCTTAGTTCTTATTAAATTTTAATGTTTTATTATAAATTGAGACTAATGTAAATAAATTGTGAATAACAATTTCCACTAATTATATTTGATACAAAAGAATAGGTCAGTAAAGTTATTCTGATTTTCCCAAACTGTTTTAAAGGTGTTCTATCGGAAGACTTCAGCAACTCGCTTGTCAGTCTTTCAAATTAGGACTCTCCTTCTGAATAGTCTCAAACGAACTTTCCCTACCAACGTTTACTCACTATTAATACTTACTGCGTTTGCAAAATTATTTGTATACGTCAGCAAAACTGATATACCCAGAAAGCTTTTTTTTAGGGCAACAGGCTACATGAGGGTGATCCACATTGGGTAACTCCCCTTTAATAGCATAGGAAGGGATTAGAAAGGGGGGATGCGGAAGGGTAGAGGAAGGTAGCCAAGGGTTACTAGGGCTCCCGGGCTATGGTTTAAGGATCCTACCCGGCATTCGCCTAAAGAAATGCAGGGGAAACCCTAGAAAAACCTGCATTGGGTAGGTCGGGCATTGGGTACTTGTCCCACGCCCTTCCGATAGCGGGAGAGGAGTTTGCTGTGGGGACGCACCATTCCCTTCTCCGTGCCTCGACCAGTTTAGGAGGCAGCTGGCCGACTATTCCAATGGGAATAGCGAACAACTCTTACCGTATGCCCAAGGTCTGCGACCCCGGAACATACACCTCTCAAAACAGGCCGAGGTGCCTCGGCTTGTGGGAACCTTAGTTCAAAAACGGAGAGGAAAATGCATACCCAAAGGCAGCCCCTTCGTATCTCTCCTAAAAGGTTCTGCCTGCGAGAGAAAATCCCTCGCAGGTTACCTGCGAGAGAATGCTTTCGCAGGCTATTATTATACCCAGAAAGCAAAACTGTACAGGTTATAATTAACATTTGCTTCATACGACGGTTGGTATTACAAAATCATATAAAAAGTGGTGTTTTTTTTTTGTTTTTTTTTAGGGCAACAGGCTACATGAGGGTGATCCACATTGGGCAACTCCCCTTTAATAGCATAGGAAGGGATTAGAAAGGGGGGATGCGGAAGGGTAGAGGAAGGTAGCCAAGGGTTAACTAGGGCCCCCGGGCTATGGTTTAAGGATCCTACCCGGCATTCGCCTAAAGAAATGCAGGGAAAACCCTAGAAAAACCTGCATCGGGTAGGTCGGGCATTTGGTACTTGTCCCACGCCCTTCCGATGACGGGAGAGGAGTTTGCTGTGGGGACGCAGCTTACACCTCACCATGCCTTGGCCTGTTTAGGAGGCAGCTGGCCGACTATTCCAATAGGATTAGCGGACAACTCTTATGTATGCCTAAGGTCTGCGACCCCGGAACATACACCTCTCAAAAAAGACCGAGGTGCCTCGGCATGTGGGAACCTTAGTTTAAAAAAACCAGAGAGATGTGAGAGCATCCCCAAAGGTAGCCCCCGCCAGAGCTCTCTGGGAAGGTTCACCTGCGAGAAATCCTCTCGCAGGCTTACTTATAAAAAATGGTAAGGATTTAGACGGTAAAATACTCCACAACGGATACATGGAACTGAAAGAAAAATATATAAACATCGCTAGATTACGAAGAAGCGAAGATACTCCGATTATAGCATTTCAAGATTGCGGAAATAAAAATTAATTCATTAGAGGGAAAATCATGGTTAGAAAATTACTAAAAAAACATTTACAGATTTTGACACGTTTACCTTCTGAATTTCTTAATAAAGAATTAATCGCCTGACATTAAATGTAACCGGTAATTACAAAAACATTATTTGGTTTTGAAATTTATATTCTAAATAGTGTTACATATATTATAAAGTCCAATAAATACACGAAACGATTGTAAGCGAAGGTTTAATGTATTACTCCCTCTTGTTTTAAGACTAATATAAAATATTTTATTACATATCCCATAAAACTCAGTTTCTTTTGAAGTAAAAGCGTACAAATAAAAATTAATGTTGCTGAAACTTCTTACTGAATTCTATACGCAGTGAAAGGATGCGAATATTCTCACAGAACATTTTTTACCGACACTTGTGCCCTTTTTTAGATTCTCGTATTTAACATCTATTTATGACCTCGATGATTAATTGAATTTAATGGTTTGTATGGTTTGTTTATTTGCATTGCCCTTTAGTCTAACTTTGTCTTATTTGATTAAACTGAATTGTTTTGATGATTTACTTGGGATGGATAAACAATCACACCAGCAAAATTCAGTTTCTTCTGTGTATATGTGAAATGTCTTAGTAACTTCGGGGAATTGAGTAGAGGTGAGGAAATGTGTGGGTGCAACTCTTGGTCGTCTTTAAAGCTGCAGCTGTCTGTTGACAAGCAAGCAGAGAGAACGCGCTACTCTGCCGTTTTGACGTCACTTGTCAAAGTTTTGCCGATATCTGCTCTTCAGCCCTTGCATACTGCTTCATCGATCGCCAAACTTATGTCGCGGTCTGTTATTTATTAAAAGACTGGTCTAGGGAGACAGTAGGGCTTTCTCAGCAACTCGTATATTAAATAAGTTCACAACTTAAGCATTCTGCTTGAAAAGTATGTCTGGATAAAAAATGTCTTCCGTTATTGGATGCTTTTTGTACGGTAATACGTATTTGAACCAAGCAAATCTACTAGTGAGAGATATTGCTCTAAGCGCGAACTAAGTAAGAGGCACGTCTAGCTAGACATTAATATTCTTGAGTGTGACAGCTTTATCTAATCTAGAAATTCAATAAAAAATTTCCCTTCCGTAGTTAACCACTATAAATAATTTTAAAATTATATAAAAATTAAGCAGATTACCTACAATTCATATATTCTCAATTTAAGTGCACATAAATTCATGCTTCTTCAAATCGTAATTTTTTGAATGAGCGTTGTCAATAATTTCCTTCTCGACACTTCGTTTTGTAAATCAGACATCATATCATTTAAACCTCTAAATTATAATTAAATTCCCCATGGATTTTTTTGATTTGATTGATTTTATTCCATTAGTCCTCGTATGAGGAAATAGGACACGTCAATACATACAATTATAAATAATTAGAAGTTATCATAAAAATACTAAAATTCGGTAACACAAAATTCTCTGTCCAACGTAAGTAAAATAATATGAATAATAACAACAACAAAATTATTTAACTATACTAACAGTATAATATAATATTTACAGTTCTAATAAAAAAATATGCAATATCTACTAGTAAATAATTAATGATTCGAGAATGAACTAACATAAAATATAGAATTTACACTTAATTTTGGACTTACGTGTCTATAAACATTACATCATTTTGTGAGACCATTCGATTTCTGTGAGAAACTGTTGGCTCATTTGTACTCTTAAAATATTTTTAAAAAACCACACGAAAGATAGTGATAAAAGTGAGGCTCTACTGACTGTTGAGGCTCATTTCAGTCTTATTGTATCTGTGTAGTGTATTCCAAAACTTATGTAATTATTTATGAAAAACTGTGACGAATCCTACTTCCTCAGAAAAGGGCTAGAGGAGAATACTTTTTTTTTTTTAGGGCAATAGGCTACATGAGGGTAATCCACTTAGGGCAACTCCCCTTTAATAGCATAGGAAGGGATTTGAAAGGGGGGATGCGGAAGGGTATAGGAAGGTAGCCAAGGGTTAACTAGGGCCCCCGGGCTATATTTTAAGGATCCTACCCGGCATTCGCCTAAAGGAATGCAGGGAAAACCTTAGAAAAACCTGCATCGGGTAGGTCGGGCATTGGGTACTTGTCCCACGCCCTTCCGATAGCGGGAGAGGAGTTTGCTGTGGGGACGCAGCTTACCCCTCGCCATGCCTTGACCTGTTTAGGAGGCAGCTGGCCGACTATTCCAATAGGAATAGCGGACAACTCTTGCCGTATGCCCAAGGTCTGCGACCCCGGAACATACACCTCTCAAAACAGACCGAGGTGCCTCGGCATGTGGGAACCTTAGTTCAAAAAAACCAGAGAGATGTGAGAGCATCCCCAAAGGTAGCCCCCGCCAGAGCTCTCTGGGAAGGCAATCGGATGACGTAGAGGAGAATACATCTTCCTAACCTACTTAAAGCAAAATGTAGATATTCTGACTGGAAAAAATATATACAATGCATATTTCCTTTTGAACGTGGGTTATAGTATTACGAGCCGGGAATTTTCTTCTCGCTCTGGGGAAATTTTTTAACTACAGAAACGTGCGATCCGAATACTATATGGCAAGTCCTATTTTCAAATCTCTCGGAATTTTAACTTTACCTAATACATATAAATATAAACTCTAAAACTCGTAAAACGTAATGTAAATCTATTTATCACCAATGTGGAATACCAGAAACCGCGCGTCTTTACGGTCAGACAGACGAACATGTTCTGTTTCTGAAAAAATTATACATTATTCAGGAATAAAGCTATTTAAATGAAAAAATTTACGTCCGATTGAAAATAATTAATAAGAAAGGTATCCAATTCAGACAAAAAAGTGATAATATAAATATACACAACGTTTCTGGGATCCTTGGTCCTTTCTTCAGGTGCGATGAAGAGCCTAGACGGCAGAACTGCACTCATTTACAGATCTATTAATAGTCTTTCCCACTTGATTAAAAACCACAAGGACCCACTTGACACCTACAGCAAACATTGAGTTGTTTACAAACTCTCTTGCTCTAATTGTAATTCCTGCTATATAGGGCAAACAAAACGTTCCCTTAATACACGTATAAAGGAACATATGTCTAATATCAAACAATCTGTAGTATCCAAACATATAATCAATTCGATACATACATTTTATTGGGAAATTCTAAGATTTTTGACATTGACACCAGGTACAATTCAAGACTCATTTCAGAGATGCTTCACATTAAATCAAACATCACAGCTATTAATGTACAAACAGACACTATGAAACTCAATAATTTCTATGATCCCTTATTATTGCGCAAATACATCTGTCGTTGCTCCCTTACTGTTACGCTAACCCTTCGGCTCCCCCATTGTCGCTGCGTTTTCGTCGCTTTTGAGTTTTGTCAACTGACGAGTGCAGTTGTGTCGCTCTAGGCTCTTCTTCGCCCCTGAGTAAACGGGGCTTAATAAAGCTATTTAATTGTCTTCCTCTTAGAATCAAAAGCGTAAGCAGTTACAACGTATTTATTAATAAAAGCAAAACACTGTTCATTTTAACGGCGTGAATTACTCTTTTAATGAATTTGTAAGTCGGCCTGAGCCTAAATGTGGAGAGACACTGCCATCACGTCACGTACTGTCAAGTGTGCGATAATACCTGCCAATGTTGTCTTATGAACTAAAGAAACACTTGTACGAGTATCACGGTACGTCACGTCACTGCAATGTCACGCGCTGTCACGTATGTGTGATCTGATACACATATTTTGATGTCACGCCAATTCACATTTTTCAATATATATTCTGTTTTAAGCGTTATGAAAGGCACTTGAGGATCCCTAGTCACTTTTTTTTTCCAATATAACAAATAATTATTTTACTTAATTACCTTAAGTATTATTATTTATTATTAATAAACAATTTAAACCTACCCATTATGGACGTTTAACTCCTGATATCTCCAAAATGGTCTCTCATACACTAATTTCTTGTAGAGAATATAATTCTATTTTTAACGTACTATCTGGTTTCAAACATCATCCGAAATTCAAATGAAAGAAAGATAAATACACGTGTTATCATTATTTGATTGATTTTTAAATCTATCAACCCTGCTTTTTTACATTTAATTTTTTTATTTCATTATAAAAAATTTATCAACCTGAGTTACTATATCAGTCTGGTCCTCTTATTGTTATTTATTAACGAAAAATAAGTCGCGCGTATCTAAGTACATGGACTTAAAATTTTATATCATATTTAGATACACACACACACGTGTGTAAATATGTATGGTTGTAATATACGACCATCCTCAATACTACAATACAGTATTATTCTTATAAACCCAACAGAATCTGTATAATATTTTATATTATATGGTACTGTCTCTAGTTTTAGACTTGCAGGCTGCTTCAAGCGGAAACAATACTCGTAATGATATTAGATTTACTTTTCATGGAAGAGATGTACGTCTGATAGGTGTACAAATGTACACCGGTATATCGAATAAAAAATGTTCTGAGCTACGCACTGCTGTCACTTGTCAAAGCAGACTTTTTGATGGCCGTGAACCACGTGAAGTGACAGCAGTGTACGATTGAGGCTGCAGTCACGCTTTATTACCGGAACGTCACGTGACAGTACGTGACATGATAGCAGTCTGTCTCCACCTTAACTAACATTAGTTCCCTAAAAAATACTAATTTATGGAATACTAATATAAATGTCAATTGTTTGTATGTCCAACTGATACTTCTCAATTGTTTATTTCACGCAGATCGCTCGAGGTTTCCAGTGGCTGAGAAGTTGTCAGATAAATTCTTCCGGAGACGATATTTTTAATTTATATATCATCTTGTATTTATTCAAGTATATTATTATTCGTGCAGTGCACTGTTACTTGTAAATTTAGTGCTACTTGTGAAGATTATATAACAAATAATATTTCTTAACCTTACGTTGCATATAAGCTTTCTGTAATGTTTATTCGTTGTAATATGCTGTAATCAAAATCTCTCTAATATAGAATAGCTTCCATTTCATGTATTTTCAAATATGTACATTTACAATTCTTCATATTATTAATTATGTATAATCTAACGATCTATTGTATTCTCATTGTGTTGAGCCAGCCGGTCGCTCAGCCGTATATAGAACGTAAGGAAAATGTGACGACGTCAAATTAAATAACATTTAGATAAGAAAGGGTGACAGCGAAGTCGACTTACCCTGAAATCAATAGTTGGTCCAGTCAGTCTGAGGAGTGAAAATATTTAAAATTTTCAAGGGCCACATTTGTAATTAATATCAATTTTTCAGCACACGATTAATGGAACTAATAAATGTAATCTAAGCTGTTATTATTCATGGGATTAAAACCACAAAGCTTTTTAATATGGTACACTACTCGTTACAAAAATTGAGCGCGCCTTCTTGAATGCAACGAGCAATACATCTTTGGTTCCGACTGATTAATTTTACTTTTACTCTTATTGACTATAAAAGAAAATAACTCTTTCCATTACAAAGTATCTAACGAATATTGCACTTTTTGCTCAGTTTCCACTTCGAATATTAACTTTCCTCCCTAGGTCTGGTTTTATAGATATGCATAATAAAAATATTAAATTTAATTTCCAAAATAGTGACGCTCTGAGACATCAAAGCGATTTTAGAGTTCGCACAATCTTTTCCTGAACATATTAGATGGTAGTGTGGAAAGGTTTATTTACACTTAATAATATATTGTGTTTTAACTGTTCAAATAGGAGAGCTTGTGTCCTCTCCACTTCAGAGCGTTCGATATCGACTAAATCATACAGAGGCAACGCATTCTTTTTATTATATCAGGTCGGGATGTTATTTTATTATAATTAAATCTCAACTTTTGCAACTATTTTTCTACTTCTACGGAGAGCCTAGATTAAAATGTCTGACATCACAGCTATTCGCTCGTAATGAATTTCTCGCATACTTCACGTTTCGTGTCGCTAGAGATCGATAATTCGGCACAGAATTTTGCGTTTAAAAAATCTGAACGTTATTTCATATAACATCCATTTAAAGACTTCCCATATAATTTAATTACCTATTAGAGTTTAATTTTAAATGTCATACAGCGTGTAAAACAATAACTTCTGCTTTTAATGGACATGTACAAGTGAAAATATGTGATTACAATATGGTTTAAAGTTCAGAGAAAAGTAAAAAAATATTTTTAACATTACTGTTAACTGAACAAATTTTGTTGACGACGATGATGTGGGCCAATTGGGCTGGAGATTATTTACGAGTTATAGGCCCTATATGTAAGGATAATTATAATATGTCTGAAAATAGAAATCCGAAACTTTTAGACGGTTAAGTAGTAGGCTCAGAATTAATCTTAAAAGAGATTAAAGTTACGAACAAATTCCTTTCCAAAATTTTAATATTTAGCATTTTGGATTTAAAATGTTTGAAATTTTCATCATAATTTCAATAACACTATTTTTTCGGTCAATTCGTCGACAGAAGATACGTCTTTTTAAACAAACAAATTGCATCCCTTGGTAGGAATATTTTCATAAAACATTTGTCAGGGTTCTTCCTAGAAGGTTCATTATTCACATTCAATTTACCGAACGGGCATTGTAGAACTTCAGGAGTGGAGAAACAAAATCTCTGCATTTACTGATGTGCGTCATACGTTAATTACTTTTATGTTAAGACACAGAAACCATGTTCTACACATTTTTGACCTCACAAATAATTGGTATTTTAAATTTTGCTTTAGCTTTGAGTTTGAAGTAAAATATTATGAGACCCATTCAGTTATCTAAATTATCCGTTTTCATAATGATAGCCCTGTAATTATTATTAATATAACTCAATTTATTTAAGGTTAACTAATTCAATTTATTACTCGTCAAAGACGACGTACATTGTATTATTTTATTCAAATCAGCAATTCCAAATATAAATAACAATATTAAAAGTTATTTCAAAATAGTATATCCTTAATTAATTAATAAAAACAACCGTTCACAAGTATCAACTTCATAAAAATGTATTCATAAAAAATAAAAACATCAGAAGCTTTCAACTATTTTATCCATGTTCACCTTTCTTATCGACTTTCTCAAAATATCCATATGTCGCTATGTACTTTCGCAACTTCTTCGTTAGTATTATTTGCTTTTTATAAATATTATTAATAGTATATAATTAAATAGAACAAATACTGAAAAGGTTACATTGGAAAAATTTAAAGAAAAAATAATTAGTAAAACAGAATAATAACTTAAGATTACATCTTATTCGGTTATCACATTTGATTCGCATAAAGAAAGTGATATAACGCAATATAATTATATGAATACGATGAAGTAGCTGGGCAAAAAAATATAAAGTGGTGATCTAAATTTATTAGCCGGTTTTTGTTAAATTTTTCCCCTTCGTGATATTTATATACAAGCTCTTTAGGGCTATAGTCAGAAAATTAAAACTCTATGGCTTACCATATCATTCACGATTACATTTTTAGCAGTCGGTGGTGATATCGAAGTAACTACTTTGTCATACATCATATGCATAATTTTTATATAACTATAAATATTCCATGAAACCGAATTAATTTTTCTCCAAAAGACTAGAAATATTGAGCTTACCCGACAAGGGCTTCAACGGATGAAAATATTAGGTAATATTAATATATTATTATTATTGTAATGTTGCAATTACGGGAGTATTAGGGGTAACTCAAAAGACGAAGAGATTGTCATTTAGCCTGACTATTATTTGGAGGTCATATTATTGGAACGACGAATTTCCTCATCCGTATTCCCCAAGAAAAGTGGCAACAAAGCTTGTATTTATTTCACATCTGAGCATTCCAATTCCCAGAATCGTCGGCAAATAAATCTGTAGTCCCAAGTGGTCCACACGTACTCAAGCGAACCTTTTCACAGGCTCACGTTTGCTTCCCCTTTCAGGTAGCGAATTTAGAGATATAGAAATTCAGTCCTCTCAAGCCTCGTAGCTGACCTCGACGAGACAAAGGCTGTAATCCCCCGGCGTGTTCGCTGTTAAAACAAGAACAGCAGAGCAATTACAGTGGCAGAACACCTCTTCGCTATACTTGTCGCCTCTAGCATCGCGAGCTGCTGGCACGGAGATACTTTTAGCAGCTCCCAACACTAGACACAAACTGGGCCACTTGCACATCCTAAGCAACGTCCATGAACGCGTCGACGAAGAATAACAGTAGCTACTCTGAAAAAAAAAATCTAATGTTTGAGATATTGAGAAAATCACCTTTACCGATTTATGTGATATAATTAACACATTATAAATATTTTATACTGAAATTTTGACACCATCATATTTAGCATTCAGTACATAGCTATCTTTCCACACGAATGGGTGAACTTTGATTTACTATCCATTAATATGCGCCTGTAAAATAGTACTCCATAGTCATTGTAAGTATTTTCTATCCTCCAGACGACATGCTGTTATCCACATGTTACTCGATCCCAGCTAGTGCAGGTCACTCCACGAGTCAGTAATGATTATAATGGTGGATTCAAAATCCGTCTGCATAATCTAAAACACCAATCTTTCTATACTTGGTTTTAAGTGGTCGTAACAAATTTATTTAGCGCTAAATATTGTAATTGACTTGGAGTCCACCAGCCTGATCGATTTTCCTCGAAGTATGCAGTACTATTCCAACTAATCTTTACACTCGAAAATCTCTAATCTCCAACTATAGTCGGCTCCATGAAAATGTAATATCAAGGTCAAGTAGATAACCACCCCGCTCATCACCCCTCGTCCAGCTGTGTTGCCAGATTGCGTACCCCCTTACTACCCGTTAACGTACATTCAGCGCGAATGTTATTGGACACAACGTTCGGCAACGTAGGATGAAGAGTCCGTGACCTTGGTATTACATTTTCGTGGCGCAGAGTATAAATACAAATAATATCATAGCTGTCTCTTAATTTAATCAAAATCTCACACCCTCTTCACCTATCCCTATCCCATCTCTTTCATTTCCTCCTTCCACTCCCTCCCGCTCCCTCCACCATCGCCCCCTCTGTCCCTTCTTCTCTCTCTCCCTCTCTCTGACTGACTCTAACTGAACTCTATTGCAATGTGAATTTTCATGTTTTAAAATGCCAAAATTAAACTTTATACTTCGTATCTCCATCCATCTCTCTTGTACATCCAACTCTCCCTAACTATCTTATTTTAATCTCTAATAACTCCCATGATGTCGTCGAAATAACGATAACTGCATACTATTTCTTTGTTATCAGTAAATCTCTTCATTTCACTCTTCGAGGAACGGATTTTAAATATTCGCCAACACTTCTCCATTATCGTCCTAATCGGTAGCGATCTAATTTTTCATTGAACTTCAACCTCACGAAAGTCGTCCCATTACTATTACCAAATAAATTTGAAGTATAGAAAGCATGTTTTGCCGCCTTCATACCGGTTAATTCGTGTTTACGTTCTTTGGTCTCCAAATTTCCAAAGCCGACACCAGACTTCCGCGTTAACAAATATCCATATCATCCCTGTCATTTAATAGCTCTAAATGTACACTACAAGCCATAAATGTTACACGAGTCTTCTCAATTCGTCCATGAACAGCTTCATGAACAAAATTTCTGTTAAGATAAAACCATAATTTAAATCATTCAGTTACTCTTTGAAAACAAATAATTTAAGTTATTTCCAAAAAGCAGAATGAAAATTATTTTTGAATGTGAACCAGCTTAAGTTTTTTAAAGTCACATCACGTTAAAAGTCAGGCAAAAGTTGTGCTTTGTAAATCTTTATGTTCGAGTAAAATGGTTTAAAAATTTTGGCAGAAGCTTGATAAATTTTATTAATTACTTTATTTATTATTAATTTAATTTATAATCGATGTAAATGAATTCTTGACATTTTTTCCTTCCTAAAGCAACGCACCGTAGTATTTAAGTAATTGAAGATTTTCTCTAATCATTACTTTAATATTCCTCTAACATTCTATAAGGCTTTCAATTTATGCTTTGCGTTCTGGTTTTAACAGATTAGTTATATCTATCTTCCGAGAATTAACATCTGGAGCATAGAATTTAGCAAAGCTTTTAAATATACAAAATGATTGCGAGCTTAGTTCTTCCCCTCAGGCTTAGGATCGCTTCACTGACTCGACGTAGGAAGGGTTAGAGTGCAGCAGCGTAATGACCTGACTTCGTATCCGAAAAGTAAAAGGGGAAAAAATACATGTCGGGATAGAGTACGTTCGCTGGATCCTACACCAAGGCTTTCAGGTTTCAACACTAATCATCAATAAATACCTATAATTTTTAACATTATGAAGACTGATATTAAGACAAAATTGAAAATCTAGAGCAATCAAATCTAATATATAAAATTGATTACGGCGGAAGTGAAAAAACTACATAGGCCATATTAATACTAAATTTAAAAACCAGGCTAAATTTATTACTATATTAAATACAGTATTATCTGAACACAACCAAAATTTGAAACATAGAATTAATTCACGAGAAGCCACATTACTTTTACATTAAGACTTAACACATCTATAAAAACAAAGATAAAGATATTAATTCCAAAAAGAAACTGTCCAAATGGGCAAACACTATGAATAAATATTTATATTACCTCATAATTTCCTATTCTGTAATATTTGTTTTTAGCAAAATATTTTCGATTGTCACTTTAATTTCGTCTAGTAGTAAAGGAATCATTTACCCCCACGTTCAATTTACTTATATCTAATATAACTAAATACTATTCAGATGTAAAATTTAAGAATTCGTAAAAAAAATATGTTCGTAATTGAGATATAACGGATATTTTGATTAGTTTAGATTTATTAGTTCCATTAGACCTCGGCTGAGGAAAAAGTACAAGTCAAATTGATATTACTTACAAATGTATGAATGAGATATACATAAATACTCTAGATTTTTAAGACTATACATAAATACTGATATGAAGAATTTAAAGAGTAAATATTTGAAATTATATGAAATAGGTTCAGGGAGAATATAAGGAATACTATATACTTAAATAAGAGAGAATAAGTTTGTATTACAGAACATTTCATAAGTAAGAAATATTAAATATAAAATACGGAATAAAAAATAATTATAAGTTGAACTTCACTAATAGCACAAAAAAGTTTTCGAAAAGTCGAAAATTTGGGGTAAATCGGGGAAAAAATTTTCGAGTGTATTATAGTATCTGGCTGTTTCATGGCAAATCGTTTCCAAAAATGCTCTTGGAATTTTTATAAGTTCTTAGAAATATTAAGTTGTTATTTTATATGAAAAATTGACTGTGTCATTTATTATTGTTTCAAATATTATATCATTATAGCATTACATATTATCGTTAAATGATTTAAATAAATGTATTTTATATACGTATTTGTCCAATTTCTCTGCTGTAGTACCACAGTGAGTCAGTAATAATTACGTTCCAGAGCCTGATTTTGAGATGAGTTATATAAGGGTAAAGAAAGTTACAATTTATAAGTGTTACTATTCGTAACGTCGGTCCATCACTACTTCATCTAGCGTAATTCTTTCTCTCTCGTGCATCATTAGGAGTAACAGCGGCAAGACTATTAAAGAAAAACATTGCTTGCAAAAATTTCGCAATAAAGTTTTCCTACCTATGAGGACATGCGTCAGCACTCGTGAGGCTGTAAAAAAAATAGAGAGGCATTTTACTTCACACGTTGACACAGCAGAACACGTCGTAACCTTAATGTTGCAGTTAACCTGAGTACGTTAACAAAATAAGATAGTACACTAATCTTGGACAATATATTTTCACTAAATTGTTACTCTGTGTGAGGTTTAGCTGCGATTTGTATCTTAAAGAAAAATGGTTCTTTACATCGGGCTCGTGGAAACATTAGACGGTAATGTTCCACATGACGTGACAATTGCGTTAATAAAAAAATTTTGAAATAATTTTTTTTGCATATCTGGTTATTCATACGAACAGTTTGTATTAACATTTTCAAGTTTCAACTGAGGTGAATTAATAACAAGAAATTCGGAGAAATGATACTTCTTTCCATCTTTAACTGTGCTCATGTCATGTGCAATATTGTTGATATTTACTTTCTAAGAAAGAAGTAAAATTTTCTTGTTTAATAATTAGGTTATTTTAGCTTTTAAAAAACAAATCCAGGAGTTGCTTCCGTTTTAAATTTTGAGCAACACATTAACTATACTTTTAAAATATTAAATTATAACGATTATGGGGACCTTTCGCTGTAATTATTTTAATAAAATTCATATTTAGCGGTTCTTGTCTTTTAACATTGTGGCTCATCGAAAAGTGATGAACAATCTCACATAGTTGCCGCGGAGAAACGTTTAGGGATCCCTGACTTAGAAACATTCTGTGACGAATGATTAAATGCCTACTACCTTCCCATATTGCTGCAGCTAGTCCTTGACAATAATTAACTGTAAAGTGGGATACAATTGCTTAAATGTCCGTGGTTTACGTTCACAAGGCAGTGACGGACTATTACAAACGTTCACGTTATTCTCAGACAGATAATTAGATAATATAATTCGTTTAAAATTTTGACTATCAAAATGTAGGTATGAGAATTCGTAGAACTAACCGTATGAAATTATTCAAACCAGTGATAATAATGTACTTAGGCTACCTGCGAAACTCCAAATTTCGATGATCTAAAACTGCGAAAACTAGTTTTCTTGGCACATTTTTTAACGGTACATGTAATAATTTTTTGTGGCCATTTTTCAGCGAAAGTTTTTTAATGGGGAATGGGGTTGTTAGATTAATGTGTCAAGTCTCTCCGAGAGCACCATTCACAGAACTTTTAAAAAAATGACTTTCACTTAATTGTGTGGATAACCTATCATTAAAGTTATTTCCTTAAAAATATTTATTAGACATTCACAGCTGCTTGAGAAAAAAAATAAAAATAATAAGAAGTCTTCGTAATACAACAAGGTTATTATGATTTTATCAGTACAGAAATGATTTCCCACATTTATTCAAACACTTAAAATAATATTATTCCAAATCCAAAAATAGAATAACTATATTATTCCATAGCCACTTATATTTGATTGAGTAAATTATTAATTTAGATCTTATTTTAAAATAAGGCTTTATATGAAAGTGATTATTGTAAGTAGATCACACGTGAATAAGAATGTAATTTATGCTATTGTAAAATTACTGTACTAAGTACATTTCATCTATTTCGTATCATAATGGTGTTATCTAACATTAATAACGGTAGGTATACTTAAAAAATTAAACTTTTTCCATATCAGTAACTTTCAATTATTCCTAGGAGAGTAATTTATTTCCTTACACCATTTACAATATATTATAATTTATGAATAATTCTTAAGTCATTTCATCGCCTATAGCATCGATGGAAATGGTACTTGCTCCAGGAGTATAGAATATTTTGACAAATTTAACTTTAAAGCCATTGTTTCCGACACTTTCATTGTCCCCCGACTTCAAAGTTTCCCTTTTAAATAATGAAAGGAATGTGCGAGATAAAAGACGAAATTTTATTCACGTTAAACACAACACTAGGTGATAATGTGTTCTTTGTTTTTTCTAGTGACTTTAATTGTCACAAAATAATTTTACACAAAATGTGGTCTACATTTTTTAAATAGAATTTGAGTACACCTTTCTTGCTAAATGAAGGCCTTCTCTTATTTACTACCCCCACATTGTGCGTCATAATTCTATGTCAGAGTTATCACACCAGTAACCGCGTCCCTTCGTTCCGTGTTATCAATTATTTTTCTTTAACCACGGTTTGATTTTCCTGCGTTCCTGGTCAATAAAATATGATTTATACTCTTCCACACTCATTCGAAGCTTTCAATTTCCTCGATCATTTTTGAAGTTGAGCTGACTTATATGATACTCAGTCAAACCAATGGTCACTTTTATGGTCCAATAATATCCGATCTCGGCTTACAAATGCAGTTTTTTTGCCCGTTAACGTATAATGCTGCTACACTTCCTGTGCTCACTACTCGGTTGTTTTAGAGGGTTTAGGATTTTCTTACTAACGCTATTGAAATTTTAATACACTCAGGTATTATCCATATTCTATTATCCCTTGCCAAGGTTCAAAACAATTGATATTATCCTTCATCTTAGAGGTCTATTTCGCATGAACATATAAAAATATAATAATTTAAATGCTAACATAATAAATTATTTGATTTTAATTGGTCTCACAATATATTTAAGAAATATTAAATTGTTTAGAGAAATTTACATTTATTTAAAGCAAACTCGAAATAATGTTGATAAAATAGTAAATAAAATATTTCTTTAATAAATTAAGTGGTGAATAAATTATGAATAAATGAAAAATCGTCAATATTTCCTATACGATCTTACATTTGGTACTATCTGGGTGCCCGGCATTGCCCGTGTACTTATTTATATAAACCCGTAAAAGTATTTAATTCTATATTAATCTTTAGTCAAGAAGTGATTTAACCTACATCTAACTGTTTCTAGTTCCGTACATACTTTCGACCAATATTGCATTAATAGAACAGCTATAAAATACATTTAATTTTATTGCATCATCCCCAACAAACATTCCTCCGAATTTATTTAGGAATAGAATACTTAAATATACTCCTCGAGTATTGCAGGACGTAATTGTCCCTCAACCTTCAGACATTACGAAAGATTAAATTGTTGAAAGTGTTAGCTAGATTCATAATGTAAACAAATGGTCGCCATATTGGAATCACTAATATGGCACGAAAATTAACTTACATTTTTCTCAAGGATCGTAAAGTATTTCGTATTGTTTTTTATTATCATCCCGATTGAGTATTACTGGATAAAATTATACTTTTTATTCAATGAAAATATTTCTGCTTTATTCAATTACGAAAAAAGGAACTATTTCCTTTGTCGTCGCGTAGTAACGTCTTTATCTCGTGTGACGTCACGGTCTCTTGGCGCAGTAATTTAGCACAAAAAGGATCATGTTTTTTAATTATAATTTTAGCGACCTTTATGCTAAGGGTATCTCACTCTCACAGTATCATTCCTCGTGTTTTCTAGAATGTGTATTTATTTTTGTTGCAGGCTATCAACGCGTTTAAATATTTATAGAAATTAATGTAAATGCATATATACAAATATACATCCTTTTTTATTATACAGATAAATCAAGTACACTTGAACCACGGAGAACGTTGGATTTACGAGAGGAACATTTGCCAGCGTATAGATCTCTTTGTATTTTTTTCTCCTAGATCGATTTGATAATTGAGGTAGCGAACTCCAAACGATAAGTAATGATGACTCCTCTTCAACTGATATCAACAAACAGTCCTTTATCAACTAATACACTTCCATGTATTTTGTAACATTTATACTAGCATATATAAATTATATTCTCTCTTATATTTTGACTCTCCTTCCTCCAATTACAGTATCTTTCTTTTCTCATTTGGAAAAGCGCCCCCTCAATTTCTGTTTTGAGGGTCAATCAACTACTGAAACATTTGTTGGTTTCGTATTTTGGAACTTCAGTTTATTCCGGTCGATTGCATCTTTTACCTTCATCACAGATGCCGCCATTTCCCTGAAAAAGAGTAACTCTTTATTCCGGAATACTGCTCGTGCGCATTTCTCTTTCAAAACAGATTTTCTGCGCTCAGCAAGTCACCACATTTAAAAGAAAAAAAAACATTTATATCAGAAGCTTGCAACCAGTTTTTTTCCATATTCATCTGTTGATCTGAACTACTGTACATTAATTATTGGAATTTGATTAGTTTACAGTGTGCTCAGATGACATATTGTCATAACTTACTACACATATGATAAGTCAAATGATAAAACTGAAGCAGCAATGTGCATTGTCCGTAGACCTACATGTTTTTGTTTCTTTTTCAACCCTCTGCTCGACCAACTGCCTCCTTTCTGTGCTCAGCACGAGTGAGCATAGTACCAAGAAGAGTGGCTTGTGCTTAAAAATTAACTTCATTTAAAATATATACGGAAGAAAAGTAGTTTCGTGTTTCAAACATGTGTCTACTTGGTTCTAAATTTTTTAACAATTAGACACACTTTTAAACTCTGTAGACAGAATTAGAAAGTTAGTGTATTACGGATCTGTTCATTTGTCACAGAGCATTGGTAACACTATATTATTAGTAAAAATAATTGTTGGTTGGGTTGATGTAGCACTTAAAAACCTGCACCACTGATGCCTAGCTTAGAACAGTGATAGCTCGTGGGCCACATAATAGGACGGCAACTATGTATTTTCATGAATACCTAAGCACTGCTATCGCGGGTAGCTGGAAAAACTACTTCCAGGAAAATAATTGACTTTTCTGCTTATTAAAACAAGTTCTTTCTTGCACGAGATATTGGAAATCATATGGAATAAATCATATGGATAAAAATCTACTGAATTAGGATCTTCGAACGTGTCAGCATGCCTGAGTTTATAATAGGTATGGTCTCCTTTTCTCTGACCAGAAATTATATACTTGAACCAATTTGGGTACATTTATCCATCACTACTAAGACTTTTAGGCCTCGTACTAGGGCCAACTTTATGATTTTGAAAGCAATATTCCCACTGTCACAAGGCTTTTATCCAGGCGTTGTTTTCAATTCAGAATTGTGAGTGAAGAGAGCATCGCATTTATGGCCCCCCAATTCTTGCACTTAACGGTCAGGATTTTCCTGATAATCCTTCTCAAGCATCTGGCGCAGTTAGTTGGGACTTCGAATTTTCTACTTCATCGTGTAATACAATATTTTTATACAGATTTTTCCGATTAAGTAACATTTTCTATCGAAAGATATTAAATTAAACGCGGGGAAGATTCGTAAGGGTCATTATAATTTCAAATTCGATTGTGTTAATTTAACTTAGCCCTGTACGGTTAAGGTTTTTTTTATTTGAAACGCGTCTTTCGGTGGAGTCCTAGATGCCTATAGCACAAATTTATTGTAGTTTTTTTCTTTGTCGAGATTCAGCGGGAGGTTTTAAAATGCTGGAGGGAAGTCCGCATTAAGGTAAACGCGATCAAAGCGGGAAGCAGCAATTTATCTGTCTCCGACGGCGGAAGCAATAGCAAACGGAGACTTTATTTAGTACGAAGTCTTGGTAACGACCAACTACAGGAATGAAAGAGCATTCGTCTCGCTCCTAGCCACGGGGAATACAATATGCAAATGACGTCGGACCCGTGGGATCTTCCCGCAGCAACTTTTTAGACGTGAAACAGAAACATGCATCATCAGCACACAACACGGCTCGTTCAATGAACCGCTCTTTTCATGTCTCTCGCAAAGTTAGGCTTCGTTGGATCTTTGTTAGACCAGAGGGAAATGACGGCGTGACATTTCGGCTTTAATATTTGCATCTCATCCGCTACGAAATTCCAGCGCTATAAAACATCGATCTAAATATTTTGCAATTAACTCTTTACAATGTCACGACTCGATATATTACGCTTTCGCAGCATCGAAAGATAAAATTTGCTTTAACAACTAAATTTATAAATGCTGAAAAATATTTATTGATATCGTTTGTCACATACGGACCAAAGTTGACAAATATAAATATATGATCCCACATATTTTTAAGATATTTTACGATAATCCTCAATATAAATGACATACTGCAATATACATATAAAACATTAAAGTACCGATAGAAGATGGTGGTGATAGCTAACGAAACGTTGTGGCAAAATAACGGCGACACCCGCTTGGAATCCCGAGAACACTTCATACAACAGTCATACCGGGAAAACATACGTTCTCTATTATAGTACTTATATATGTATACGATATTAAGTGAATAAAAAATTGGCCAATATGTCAGAAACAATTTAACAGTTTACACTCGATGAAATTACAATAAAAAGGGACGTAACGAAGTATGATTTTGTAATTAAGGATGAAATTCATTTAACCTGGCTAATTAACACAATAAACTCAAATACAACAATGGTACTCTAGTGAAAGGACATCATTATTGGTAACAATTGATATCCTCAGGTGGTATTTAACAATTCCATTTGAAACTAGCGTGGTTTCGGAAGTAAGCTAAAATTATTAGTTACCTTGATCCTCGCACAGATTTAGAATTTACTTACCGACACGAGAGCTTTGAATCCCAATCTATTATATCAGAATATTTTGAGAGATTCGTTTCTGTTTCTATTTTACATTACCGAACGGCCAGTGATGGTAAATTATTTTCCAATAAGGACTGGAATAATGGCTGGCATTTACCTCAACAGTTTGAAACCACCAAAAATTAAAATGTGGTTAGATTCCACGATCGACTAAATACCGGTGTTGTGGAACGAAAGAAAAGCAAAATGGATCATTATTAAAATGTACCAGTAAAACAGTTTCATATTGAAAAAGAAAATCATAGAACTCTTTGATATGAAATAAGTAAGTGTTAATAAATTTTGAAGTATCTCGTGTTGCAGATCTTGTCAATACGAGTAGCTTTCGGCAAAAAAAAAGGCAGAGGAAACAGAAATGAAAGAGATTTTTTTTTAGGGCAACAGGCTACATGAGGGTAATTCACGTTGGGCAACTCCCCTTTGATAGCATAGGAAGGGATTTGAAAGGGGAATACGGAAGGGTAGAGGAAGGTAGCCAAGGGTTAACTAGGGCCCCCGGGCTATATTTTAAGAATCCTAACCGGCATTCGCCTAAAGAAATGCAGGGAAAACCCTAGAAAAACCTGCATCATGTAGGTCGGGCATTGGGTACTTGTCCCACGCCCTTCCGATAGCGGGAAAGGACTTTGCTGTGAGGACGCAGCATCCCCTTCTACGTGCCTTGACCAGGTAGGAGGCAGCTGGACTACTATTCCAATGGGAATAGCGGACAACTCTTACCGTATGCCCAAGGTCTGTGACCCCGGAACATACACCTCTCATAACAGGCCGAGGTGCCTCGGCTTGTGGGAACCTTAGTTCAAAAACGGAGAGGAAAAGGCATCCCCAAAGGTAGCGCCTTCGTATCTCTTCTACAAGGTTTTGCCTGCGAGAGAACATCCCTCGCAGGTTACCTGCGAGAGAATCCTCTCGCAGGCTTTCTTTTGTTTATTAGAAATGAGAGAGGAGGAATATTAAATCCCTTCCTATGCTATTAAAGGGGAGTTGCCCAATGTGGATCACCCTCAAGTAGCCTGTGCCCTAAAAAAAAATGTATGGAACAACGAAATGAATCAGCTTCGAGAAATGCAGAATCACTGAATGACAGAGGATATTATTCGTCAGTCCAGGTTATCAAATAAGAAAGACAACAATTAATAAATACCTAATTTTAATTGCTATCGATTACCGCCCATCAAGTGTCATCTAATAAATAAAATATACTTTCGTTTGTGTGTTTGTGGATTTGTGTGTGTGTCTGTATTTGTGTGTTTATGTATGTTCCGCATACAAATCTACACGCGTGAAGCAAATTTCACCAAATTTCGTACACAAGTTCCTTTATAACCGGAAACAAAAACTGTGGGGGTAAGACACGACAACCACCTCCAGGAAGGGTGGCTGAAATTTTCAAACACGCTAAAACGGCCAATGTTTGCGTTGGATTAATATATTTCGGGTTCAGTGAGATTTATAGTGCTTCTTTCGATGTTAATTGTGTATAATTTCATCCACGTTCGGCATGAGAGGGGAGAACCCATAGGGGAGGGGGTGGAAGGGCGTTAAAAAATAAACACGAAAACAACCGAGATTGGAATCAGATCAATTATGTATGTCGGTGAGTTTAATTATGACATTCAAATTACCGTTTGACCCCTAAGGGTGGGGGTAGACTGGGTAGGAAATTTTCAACCATGTTCAACAACCAATATTTGAGTCGAATAAATATTTTTTGAGATTGACAGTACTTTTTCCGATGTTATTTGTGTATAAATTCACCCCCTAATGGCATAGGAGTGGAGCACCATTAGGGCAGCGTCGGGTAGCCAGATAGTAAATGTATAAAAGACGTCTGTCAAGGCAAACTTATGAAATAAAATGAATATGACCTAGATCGCTGGGATTATTTAAACGGGTTGTTGATTATATTTCGTTTAAAACATTTCTTCTGTTCTTGTATTTTTAAAAAAATATTTCCTTTTAACGTTACAAAATACATAATTTAATAATATAACATATCTTTTAAATATTAATTTACAGGAACAAAGAGACGAACATTTAATGATTTTTTGTTAATCAAGTATGTCGTTACACAAAAATAAGTAATTACATTTACATATATGCTTCCGTGCCTTTAAAAACTATTAAGTAGAAGTTTTAAAACAATATGCCTTGAATATAGAACTTGTGATCACATATTCGGCCGATATATTCAAAATATTAAATGAAAGAGAAAAAGATTCCTATGTAAACTGCTGAAAGTAAAAAAAGCTACGCTAATATATTTGGTAGGTATAGGAATGTCACTGTTTTATTCCACAGTATGATAATCGTCTTAAATAATTACCTAATCAATATATAAATATGACAACCGTGCACAATCAGGAATATTTTTTTAAAATTTTCTGTTTAGTCGAGCATGTTTAATATTAATGAATAAATACCTGAGTGCAAATTTAACTGACAAATGTATATCATAAACCACATTCAATCTTTATATTTTACACTCCCTATATCGAGCAAGAATCAGCGATCACACGATCCACAGTCGGAGTCCAATCTTTTATTGCGCTCCGCCGGCAACTTCAAAATTCAATAAAGGCTCCCGTGGCAATTACCAAAGCTGCGACAATCTTACCGCGACATTCCAGGCAATGCGCTCGTAAATCTACGTCGTGGCAGCAGCACAGATTGCTTTCCAGTACGTACCTTGGGGCTCAAAATTAATCGCCGAGACTTTACGGACGACAAAGCGACGTTTCCCAGACGTGTGTTTCTTTACCAACAATCAAAAACAGAAAATCATATAGATCTGATTGAAAAATAAAACAACACTAACGAATTCCGAGTCTAAATATATCTGGAGATATTTTATGTAAGGATAAGTACATAACACACTTGTCAGGTTAGTAAACAGCATATACTGGATATATAAACATATCAGAGAAGATTTTCCAAGGTTTCGGCTATAAAATTAGGAGGTTGTCAAATAATTTAATTTATTGGATATGGGTCTTACCTATGACGACATCGCTATTTGCGGCAGATCCTTTGGTTAATTAGAAACATTTAATTTTAAAAAAAACGTGCATTTAAGATCACATACTTTTCATTTTTTATAAAAAAAAATACAATATCACCATGATAAAAATAATTGATATTTAATAACTTAATTCAAAAACCTATAAATAATTAATGAAGTGGTGGACAGAGTTATAATTACTTGCAGTTGGGATTACGCTCCTTGGCTAAAAATCACATACACGCCTGTTATTTGTACACACAAGGATGCCCCCCTTTCAGATCCCTTCCTATGCTATTAAAGGGGAGTTGCCACCATGTGGATTACCCTCATGTAGTCTGTTAACCAAAAAATAAAATGCCTTCTCCTCGAGAGCTCTGGCGGAGACTAACTTTGGGGATACCTCCACATCTCTCTGGGTTTTTAGAACTAAGGTTCCCACATGCCGAGGCACCTCGGCCTGTTTTGAGTTTGAGAGGTGTATGTTCCGGGGTCACAATCCATGGGCATACGGTAAGAGTTGTCCGCTATTCCTATTAGAATACTCGGCCAGTTGCCTCCTAAACCGGTCAAGTCACGATGAGGGGAAAGCTGCGTCCCCACAGCAAACTCCTCTCCCGCCATCGGAAGGGCGTGGGACAAGTACCAAATGCCCGACTTACCTGATGCAGGTTTTTCGAGGGTTTTCCCTGCATCACTTTTAGGCGAATTGCCGGGTAAGATCCTTAAACCATAACCCGGGGGCCCTAGTTAACCCTTGGCTACCTTCCTCTACCCTTCCGCATCCCCCCCTTCAAATCCCTTCCTATGCTATTAAAGGGGAGTTGCCACTATGTGATTTACCCTCATGTAGCCTGTTATCCTAAAAATCAAAAATTCCTTCTCCTCTCTCTCTGGTTTTTTGAACTAAGGTTCCCACATGCCGAGGCACCTCGGCCTGTTTTGAGAGGTGTATGTTCCGGGGTCACAAACTATGGGCATACGGTAAGAGTTGTCCGCTTTCCTATTGGAGTAGTCGGCCAGCTGCCTCCTAAACTGGTCGAGGCACGGAGAAGGTAATTCTGCGTACCCACAGCAAACTCTTCTACCGCCATCGGAAGGGCGTAGGACAAGTACCAAATGCCGTGTAGGATCCTCAAACCATAACCCAGGGTTCCTAGTTGGTCCACGGCTACCTTTCTCTACCCTTTCAAATTCCTTCCTATGTTATTAAAGGCGAGTTGCCACCACGTGGATTACCCTCGTGTAGCCTGTTACTATAAAAATCTACTGCTAAACACGTTCGTGTTAAATGTCACAAAAGTCTGTTAAGTCATCCAATCACTTAATAATTTTCATATGTATATATATTGTAGTAATTGGTAATTAAGGCATTGTTCTAATTGAAAAGTTGAATTGTAGAGGACTCATTATTAGTGGATATACAGCGGACGCCGCAACAAACCGGCAAGGCAAAGAAAGCATTGTTGATCGGTCGAGAAGGTTTTTACGCGCTCAAAATTTACGAGACGAACAGTTCAGTCGGGCAGCAGACAGCGAATAGATCAGACGAAAAGTTTTACAGTCGGCAGTCAGAACGAAAGAATGTGGTCCAGTCACAAACATGCTTTCAAATATTAAAAAGTAAAGCAATATTCAGTCGGGAAGGAGACAGAGCAACTAGTGTGTATTCGGTGGTCGAGCGTAGATTCATCATGCTGGCCATAGACAAACCAATGAAGTCCATTTTCAACTAAAGTCACGAGATCTACAAATCCAGGTTGCAGTAAAGCATCGAGAACCAACCAATTTGTGTTAAACCAACTAACAAACAACGCCAGTCAGAGCCTGTGAACATTTAGAGTCTGTGAGTACTTAGAATCAGTGATGTCCCAAAATTGTGCACGAAAAGCTAAAAAGAGACCAGGGCGGCCGTAAGTAGAGAAAAACTTTAAAATCATTTGTAAACCGTGTTTAAAAGATAAAAGTCAGATCGTTCTTTAATTATTTAATTATCGATAAAATGAGATCATTAATTCTTGATAAATTTAAAATTGTTTAAATTCAATCTTTAGTATTATTTCTTCCGCAACAAATTTCGTCTATGTTCAAACGCATTGGTTTCCATAAAAAGTAAATGTAATTTTGATTATATAAATTCTGCCATTTATCAAACCCAGTTCAAGACCCTGAGATCCCAAATATTTTGTGTATTTTATACTTGTATTAAAATTGTTAATAAATCTTGTTTAATAGTTTTCACTTAAGTTCTTTCATTTAGAAACGCAACATTCATATTATATTTAATTATTACAATATATATATATATATATATATATATATATATATATATATATATATATATTGTAATAACCAGTAAAGAAGGACATGTTTTCGGTTCATATTTTTACCAGAGTTGTTTACAAACTGAGACTGGGGATCCTTGAGTGGTTGGTTCACATTAAAAATAATGATAAAATTAGGGGTAAGTGGACCTTTTAGAGAGGAGGAATGGACAGATTATTAGAGCAATTTTGACAGCTCTTAGGCCAAATTGTGTGACCAACGGAACCCTGAAAAGCATCATAACAGATGGACGAGGCAATTATACTAAAATGAGATGCTTATTGTAATTGATTAAGTAACTCTCGGGGCGAGAGAAAGCTAATAGATGGTGTATGTTTTGGCGAACAAGTAATTTCAAAACAACTGAAAACAAGGGAATATCTGGGAGCCGCAATATAAATAAGAGAGCATATAAAGGCAGAGACAGTTAGTTATAGTGGAGTTATAGAGAGGAGACGGCTGGGGAGAGCGATTGTCCGCAGGTCCGCAGAGACGGCGCAGGGCCAAGTTATGGGGACCGAAACAATTTTATATGCAGTTATAGAACAGTTAGTTACAGAGGAGAGATCGAGGGTTTCATTATCATTTCGTGTTGGAGAGGAGATGGACGTGTCAGCTGGGAGAGATCGCCGGTGCAGGTCCGCAGGGAGGACGCAGGGCGGACACAGGGATGGACATCAGTCGTCAACAGGTGAGAGGTACATCGTGGAGGTCTGTCTGCCAGCAGAGGTGTGTGATTTCATCGAGAGGGTGACGTCGTCAAGAGTGTGAGTGCAGCCTGGGGACTGTTAAGCCGGTATAAAGTGAGTGTGTGGACCCGAGAGCATGTATGTTTATATTTTATGAATTAATAATTGTAAATTGCTAATAAGGGTAATAAGTGTCAGATTTCGTTACATTTCGTTTATTTCGTTATATTCATTTAATAGATTTCGTTAATTTCGTTTCATTTGTTTCAATCGTTTCAATCAATCATTTCGTTTTTCATTAAGTGTAACTGTATCTGTTTAATTGTAAATTTATGTTCTGTTTCCTTATCAACCCAGTAAAGACCTTGAGGGTACCGAATACGATTATTTAAAATGTTTTCAAGATAAATAAAATTGTTTTTCATTTATAAAATTTCATTATTTGTGTAATTGAAAAGTGTTTTAATAAGTGATAATTGTTTGTTTAGATTGGTAATTTTATTTTATTTGATGTATTACATAAAATGGATACCACAACGTGGCAAATTTCTTTAATCAAAAATTTATTAGTGATAATTACAATATATATATATATATATATATATATAATGTCTTCCAGATTTCGTTTGTCTAAATGTTCCCATATGATTTACATTCCAAACGCAGCTATGGAAAGAATATTGACCTTGAAAAGTTTATATAGCAGTCCTGTAACACAGCTAGTTCAGATATTGTGTGGCGAAGGTAATTTTTTCCTTTGCATGTACTGTGAAAAAAAATTCCAGTTGTTTTGTGTATTTTGTGTATTTAAAGCTTGATGTACCATATATATATATATATATATATATATATATATCAACCAGACATCAATTTATATAATAGCTCCTTCCTCACGAGTCCTAAAACTAGGGTATGAACAAATGGAGGGTATTTGTACCGAGCCTTGTATCTACAGTATAGTTCAGTTGCAAGAGCACCTTTATATTAAACAGCGGTCCCAGGTTCGATTATTGGTACCGTTGAAAATTGATTTTATATCCTGCATTACCCTCGGTTAATGGAATAACCAGAATAACATTTCAATTTTAAAGAGATGTAACAATATGAGACCGATAGAACCTCTGAAGTTATGCTGCCTTCTTTTTTCAGAATAAAAATACATGATTTTACGTCAATCCCTAAAAAAACTTTTGAGCCCTATCAACAACTTATGTAATTACTAAAATATTACATTTATAATACTGCAAATTTTTCGTAATTCCGTGTATAAATAAGTAGTGCTACTGGTGCACCGTTAATATTTCAAACGCATGAAACGAAATTAATGTTCTGTGGGACGGCTTTTATGTTCCCCACGAAACTGTGGCTCGAGGCTATGATGAAATTTGAGCTCTTCGGAGTTCTTCCGGGATAAGAACATCCATCTAGAAAGCAGTAATACTGAGAACGTTTTACACCCCAGAGTCCCTTTAACATTTCTTAAATAAGTCTACCATGTTGCAGCTAGATTCATGTCCTTATTGACTTATTTAATACAAATATCTTATAATTTTAAGCAGTAAAGTATCCACGTATTGCTGATCCTCAATTCCATGGCTCCCATAGTAAATGTTAACTTTATCAACAAAATTACGGTTAAATTGCTAGAATCTACAAATCACAGCTTATCATTTAACTATAAAAATAACGAGAACCTACGATCGAAAATTTGATCCGTTTATTTTATTAACGTAAGGTAATTACAGTTGATTTCAATTGTGATGATGAACTGTTTTAATCGTTATAAAACGATCATAATATAAGTTACGACGTAAATTGTGATACTTTAATTAACGACTTAACGGCAAATGTATAATTATTGACTAAATTCAAATATGGCCGTTTTTCAAGAAAATATTTTGATTTATCAACCTGATGCAGGTTATCTAGGATGCGGGTAGGATCCTTAAACCATAATCCGGGGACACTAGATAATCCATAGCTGCCTTTCAATTAATTGATTTATAAAAATAATATTCAGAGCAGCGTAAAATCTCTATAAAAAGGATTATTTGAACACAAGCTAAGAATATTATTTCATGGCTCGACAGCCCAATGACGGGCTTCCCCTACGGGGACCACTGCCATACTGTAATCGTGACCGACCAGTACGAGCACAAGCATTCGAACCCAGGACGTGTGTGATGAGGCTGACCACTACACACCAGCAGGCCGGCAATACGCTAAGATATTTTGTGTCAAATCTGCAGTTCGATTCGTGCAGTCCTACATGTTATGATTATCTTATCAGTTCAACTCCCGGCGATTACATGAGTTATCGTCTCTCCGTGCTGTCCGATCTTATGTCAAATACATCAGTTTCTTTCAATTCTAACCCCGTGGCCGAAGTACCTGAGTCTTGTGATATTTCCCTCCGAAGAAGTATTTGGATTTTCGAGCATCACCACTTCTTTGTTTGTCACCCAGTGCGATGAGGAACAGGCATCGGCAGCTCCAAAACTCGAACGTATCGATTTTCTTCGCTTATCTCTATGTCCAACCTTCGCAGCTGGACAAGATTATGGCGAACACGATGACATATATTACTCACTCTCTACTTGATCTAGTTGGCTGATTTATTTGTTCTCCATATGTTTTTCATATTCAGCATCGCGTTTTTGTACAGGGTTATTCAACGTGTTACTTTAAGACTGCAATCTCCATTTCGGTTGATCTGAGATTCAAGGAACTTGAAATCTTGTACACAATCAACTTATTCATTATAAAATGTTATGTTGGTAACAACTTTTTCTGTCATAGTCAGGTCCTTGGTCTTATTTATATTCAGAAGAAAGTGAAATTGTCATATTTGATCAGTTTTAGTAGGTGTAACCTTCCGTAACTGAGTGAAAATTTTTATTTGATTTATTGAGGTTTATAATGGTCACGTTGACATCGTGGTCATTGGCGACCCGTATCTTATTTACAATAGATTACATAGCGTTACTATTTACATACATCGATATTCTTAACATTATTAGCGATTTGGTTTCTAAATTTCACTTAGGTTTCCTTCCTCGATAAATTTTATGAGGTTCATGACAGCTCTCGTTGAAATACAGAGGTCTGAGATATGCTGTTTTGCAATTGTAGCTCTTTTGATGCCGTTATATCTGCTGTAACATATATGGTTTGATTCAATAACCATTTCAGCCTGTTGTTTACGATTTTCTCCAGGATCTTGGACATATTGCTTGTTAAGGTCTCTAATTTAACGGGTCAGTTTTGTCCTTTCCTGGTTTGAGTATAGGGATGACTATTGCTTCTTTCTATAATTTTTGGAAGTAGTTTGTGGTCCATATCCTTTTGAAAATTCGTGTCATTGTTTCTAGTCCCAGTGGAGGTAAATTTTTTATGAGGAGGTTTAGAATGCAGTCTGGTCCTGGGGCCGAGTTTTTTTTACTTTTGGATATTTTCAATTAGTTCAGGGAGGGATATTGATTCATTTAGAATTCAATTTTGGGAGGTATTTGTAGTGGGCAGTGATAGTGATTCTCGATCTTGTTGGTATTTTAAGAATGATTTGCTGAAGCTGCTAAAAGCTGAGTTGGTTGCAAAGGTTTTGGCAATGGTGTCCACTATTTTTTGGTCGGTTGTGATTGCATCTTGGTTGGAGTTCCTGAGGTAGCTAATTCTTTTGAAATTGTAATTCCCTTGTATAGCTTTCATTGTTTTCCAGACGTCTCGAATGTCTTTGTTGTGGCTTAGACAGGCTACTTTGATTATCCAATGCGATCTACTGCTTTCTTTGATGGTCCTTCTGAATTTGGCTCGGGCTTGCTTGTAGAGTATTATACTATTTTCAGTTTTTTGTCTTTTGTATTTGTTAAAAGCTTTTCTATAGTTGCGGTGAGCTTGTAGACAGTTGGTGTTCCACCATGGTACAGCCTTTATGTTCCTAAGTTGGCTAATGTATACAACGGAATCCTTTATGCTGGAGCTCAATAAAGATTAACGACCAAATGGAGCATATTTTGAAGAACTTCTACAATATTAAAATTGAATGCCCACTGGAACTGAAGAAACAAACATTTCACCAATGAATATTCATAGTGATTACATATTTGTCAGGAACTTGGATAATATATTGCACAAATACGCACAAGTAACACAAAGGAGCATAGACCAAGCCATTTTTGGATAGAACAGAAGAGATGTAGAGATGAGATGTAGGTCCAAAGTTACAAAATCTACCAAGAAGAAGACTTTTTGCCTATATATAACGACTTAATCGAGCATATTTTGAAGAAATTCTGCATTATTAAAATATTATATATATATATATATATCAAGTAAAACAAACAAGAATGCAAATAGATTGATAACAACAATGAAGGAGTTGGTAAGTATATTATTCCGAGACGTTTAAAATTTTAAAGAATGTAGATAAAACAAGATAGGGGAAGTTATAGAATGAGATATAGTGGGCAAATGTTAAAACAACTCATTATATTATTACAAAATACATTCAAATAAATTTAAATGTATGAGTGTATTTCCAGTACGATCCAATGAGACGCAAAACAACTTTGCCCGAAGTTGTTTGCATAACACGTGCTGCCTCCTGCCTGCTCATATAGCAAGCTTTTGCAGGAGTGTAATAACAATCGCTCCAAAAATGGCCTGAAAATTTATATTGCACAATTTATCAATATAAATGGTGTACATCGTGCGCGTATCATAATTTTGAATGTATTTGTATATTATACAATGGCAGAAGGGGGGATCAATGCGAGTTCTAAAAGTAAAACACAAACGACAGGCGAAACTAAAGATTTAATTGAAGCATCATCTGCTACGAAGGAAGTAGCTGCTGAAGGTAAGAAAAGTTAAAAGTAACTCTATCTCCGTATTTTGTCAAACCTGCTTAACAATCTTTCTTAGTAGCAGGAGCAAACGTTCCAGAATGTGCGATATGTCTGCAAAACTGTATTCATCCCGCTCAACTACCTTGTGGTCACATATTTTGCTTCTTATGTGTGAAAGGTGTAGTTAACCAGAGCAGAAAATGTGCCATGTGTCGTCAAGATATACCTCCAGATTATTTGGACAAACCTCAGCTAATCGAACAAATTGGCTTGGAGAAGGAAAGTGTTAGTTTTGATGATGGATACCAGTGGTTTTATGAGGGTAGAAATGGTAAGTTTCTTAAACCGTTAATTATATTAAAAGCCATAACTATAACAAGTTTCATCTGTTATATGTTACAACCAGCCGAATTAGTGTACATTGAATTGTAAACCATATATCTGTTCAGAATTTGAAAGTATAATATTTAGAAAACAATAATTAGGTTCAAAATTCCAAACTTAATTGGTTGGAATCTCAAGTTGTTGATATTCAGATAGTTGCATAATGTAATACAGTTTAACAATGAAAACCAGGATTGTGTAATTTTAGGCACCTGTCATTGTTACCTAGTCCATATTTTAGTCTTTGTTTTTACTTATTTGCTATAAAACATTTTTCCAGAATTAACTTATTGCTTGAATATTTGTACATACTGACATTCAAATTTTTGTATTAAATAGCTACATATTCTGGACTTTCTGCATGCTGTACTTCATCAGTGCATCTTAGCTATGATTTAATTTGACCTTGTCCTATTTACCTTAAATATTGTGTGTGTATGTATATTTATGTATGTATATATACATATATATATATATACATATATATATATATATATATAACACTTGAGAAAAATGTGAGGTGGCCAAAATAAACACTTTATGATAGGAAAGAGAGACAGTGAAGTCAACTTACCTGAAAGCAATAGTTCGTCCAGTCTGGCTGTGGAGAAAGAATATTACAATTTTTTGAGGGCCTGAGCCCGTTTCCTTTGTCAGGACAGAAACTGTGTACTGTCTGACCACAATGCCTATGTATCACAACTGAAGAAAAGGCTCATTATTGCCTCCAGACATGGCGACACTGGTCTTCAATTTAAGATATTTATAGGTAGATAGATAAGTACTGTATATACATGTAGACAATGTTTGGTATTATTAGTGGTCTAAATTATAAGGAGTGAACCCTAACCCTTTAAACACTATAGAGTAGATCAAATTTATTACCTGGTCTGTGACAAGTGGTGGTAGAATGGTATTTCTTTTTTTTTCTTCAGTTACTAAATAAATTTAACTGTTTAGAATTATTATTTTTGTATATTTAATAAATTAAGCATTTCTACTTTATCTTCTGCATATGCTAACATCTGTTGTTTTAATATCATAATACTAAAAGCATGGTTTATAAATGAAGGGGAGCATAATACAAAACAAATTATTTTCAACTCTCGTCAGTAATCTTGAATTCTTAGTATAAAGGGAAGTGAAAATAAAAAAGCATGTAATCAAAACACTTCTTTCTAACATTCATGTATCCATTCCATGCTTAGGTTGGTGGATGTACGATGAGCGGACAACTTCAGATATTGAAGAAATTTACAACTTGGGTGAAACAAATTTTGAAATCATGATATGTGGCATCCTTTATGTAATTGATTTTAAAGGAAATGTTCAGTACAGAAAAAAGGATCCCCGAAAGAAACGAAGAATTAAAAGAGATCTAAAATCCACTCCTAACAAAGGAATAGCTGGAATACACTAGACATATTGCCGTTCCCAGCAGCATAGAATTAATAAATAAAATTATGGTGAAAACGAGTATTGTAGAAAATTAGTTTTCTACAACTAACTTTTAATTGATATTTGGTTATACGTTAGGTAGAATATACATTTTGCATCAACCATTATAAAATTGCATTTTGTTTGGAACTATAACTAAAAAACTTTTGCTGTCTCATAGTGTACTATTTCAATTATTTGAAATTATATTTGATTAATTCTATGCTGTTTGCAGGATGGTGGCAATATGATGAAAGGACAAGTCGAGAACTTGAAACGGCCTACAAGAAAGGAGAAAGATTGTGTGAATTGTTAATTGCGGGTTTCCTGTATGTTGCCGATTTTGATGACATGCTTCAACTTAGACAGAATGATCCTTCTAGAAGAAGACGTATCAAACGTGATTTGGCAACCATTCCCAAAAAAGGTGTTGCCGGCTTAAGGTTTGGTAGTGGAGCAACTGATGATCGTCCAAAGAGTCCATCACAAATGATGCCACCATTGAATTCTGGCGATGGTGCTACAACTCCAATACCACCCACAAACACACCCCAGACACCTGCTGGTGGATCTGCAAGTGGAGCAACTACTCCAGACAGGCATTTTAGACATGTTATTGAACAGATCCGTTGTTTGAGTATTCACCAAGATTCTTCATCAGAAAGTGAGGGAAGTGGTGATGAGGACCAAGCATTGCCCGATTTATCAGCTGCATTAATAAGTTTTTCATCTCAGACAGATAGCCTCTTATGAATGTTTATTTCTATGGTGTCTACATTTCATACATTATTTCTGTGTAACAGATTTCTATAACAAATTATAATTTTTTGTACCATATAGAACAGCGATAATTGCTGGTTTGGGGTATTTGTGATTACAATTTACAAAAACATTTTTGAGATGATTAATTGACAATTTTATTATTGTTTGTCTGTTGTACTTAAAAGCAATACTTAAATAATATAAAAAAAAATAGAAGGATTTTTTTGTTCATTTTGCATGATCCAACTTTAGAATAAAACCCATTGAGAAAGAATTAGGAAGTTTTGTTATACATTCCATTGTCTAATTAGGAGAAATTAGTTGTGGACAGGGAGGAAAGTATTGGATAGAGAGCAAAATAATTTAATCATTGTTACCCCTTTGAAACTTTTTCATATTGTATATTATATATTAAAAGTGCTGCTGAAATTTATACCTATTAAAATGTTCTCATATTTAACAAATAAATAGTTAATGTATCATTTATTCTAAATATTGTTTAATTCAAGGCCATTCATTGTATTGCCAGAAGGAGCATTTGCTTGCTTGCTATGAATCTACAAAAACTACATAAAACAACTGTAAAAAGAATTTTATTAAAAATTATTCTGTTAAAATCTCTTTCTTCACAATTAAGTGTTCAATGGCAGTTCCTTATGTGAAAACATTGAATCACTTTTCATACACTTGCATAAATTACTAGTAATTATGGAGTTTTTTAAAAAAGAAAAAGTTAATTGGGAGAATTTTAACTTGTTGATTATTGATTTACGAGGGATGAACAGAAACTAAGGTTGCAAAGCCTGCATTGAAACATGTACATTTTAGTACATACAGTAAGTTATTTTTTTAGATAGTCTATTGGTTTAGGCACAATGCTTCATGGGGGGTTTGGATATTCCCTCCTGGTAAAAGTCTTGTCCTTGAATGGTCATCCTTGTCGATAAGTGTTTCACATCCTCACCTGAATCGAATTATCAGCCTCCTAGGAGAAAAAGGTGAAAGTATCTCCAAGGATGTCATCTTTCTTCACAACCTCATACAGCCCAGAAGACCAGCTCACTGTTGAAACAATTTGCCTGAGACGTCGTCCACCAGAAACTGGACCTCGCTCGAAGTGACTCACCGTTTTCCTATTTTGAAAGAGCCCGAGAATTCACTTCAGACAAGGAGGTGAAACACTTCATGACAACATGAATAAAACACAAGGTCAGGATTTTTCTCCAGGAGGGAAATTTAAACTTATCCCTCAAAGCAACAAGTACCTGAACTGATGTGGAAACTGTCGAAAAATACCTGACCATATGTAGTATTTGGTGGATGTATTGCTTATATGAAATAAAATGTACACATTTCATTCAGATTTTGTAATATTAGTTTCTGATATATTTATTCAATAATCAACAGCTGAAGTATCCTAGTAGCAAATTATTTCTATGTAACAAATTTGAAAACGTCACAGAATTCATTTTCTGCTATAGCATGCAGTATCTATTTTTATTTATTGCAACTCATACCTTTGTTAAGTAAAGCTTATAATTTTTCATCATCAAACTCTGTTAAATGGGCAGAACAATATCAGTTGGAAATTAATGTCGTCAAAACTGAAGTGATGATGTTCTGGAGAGGGGGTGAGATAAGCCACAAATGATAAAATCCTCTACAATAATGAGCCCCTAAAAGGTGTATCAAGCTAATTATGAAGAAGGATGGAAAATATTCAACGGTACCAAAAATCGAACCTGTGACCGCTGTTTAATAAAAAGGTGCTCTTGCAACTGAACTATACTGTAGATACAAATACCTTCCATTTGTTCATACCCTAGTTTTAGGACTCGTGAGGAAAGAGCTATTATATAAATTGATATCTGGTTTGAGATATATATATATATATGGTATATCAAGCTTTAAATACCTTAGGGTCAAAAAACAACTGGAAATTTTTTTCACATTACTTGCAAAGGAAAAAATTACCTTCGCCAATGTAGCTGTAAATAGCTATGTTTCAGGACTGCTATAACTTTTCAAGATCAATATTCTTTCCATAGCTGCGTTTAGAATGTAAATCATATGGGAACATTTAGACAAACGAAATCTGGAAGACATTGACAGGATGTAGGCCACCTTCCTCAAAGTTGTGTGTCGAATTACAAGACCTCTCGAATAACACACCCTGTTATTTGAGCAGTTTTTCTGTGAGGATTTATGACAATCTACTTCAATCGGCAAAGTATATAACCTCCTGCTTCAACATAAGAAAAGAAATATAAGGTCTGCTGAATGGGCGCCGTACTGAAGATGGAATGTGTTTATCAGGTAAGGAGTCATATCACCCGGTCCGCTTCCCACGGGATTCACCATCGTGTACGCTAAGTTGACGGATTCCTTGCACTGCTTACAGCTATTTGTGTGAAAAGGCGCGTCTCTCTCTCAAAATTTGGGACAGATGACGTGAATATACATTCACATTGTGTTTCAATTCAATCTTATTATTTCAAAATAAAAATATGTTTTGAAGATCTTAAAGGAGTCGTGGAGATGGCAGAAATGAGGCTTTTGTTTGTATATAATAAAGAACTTTCCGGAAATTTTGTCAGTAAAAATTATTGCCATCTCATTTGCATAGATTCACTGCAATTTTTTTCTTCATAATTTAAATCCGAGACCTGTGTCAAACCACCTTACAAAGTTTTTTAATTATCGTCAGTAGCTCAAATAGAGGATGCGTGCGAATAATTATTTATTTTTGAACTTTAAATTTTAATATATATATAATTATTTCTTTTTGAACTGTAAATTTTAATATATATATTAAAATTTAAAGTTCAAAAATAAATAATTATACATGAAGCAGTACAGCTTTGTCGTTCAAAGTAAGCCCGTTTCTGTTCAAAGACTCTGATAGCCTTCGACCTCGGAGTTTCCTCTATGGTTCACTTAGCTATCTCATCACTGTCATGATGTTTACAGAATAAGAATCCATGGTGATGAGAAACAGAAAACTGTATCCCTTTATCCACTTTTCAAGAATTGTTCCTCTTACTAGATTATGTTTGTCACTCTTCTCAAAGTGGATATTGAAAACATCTGAGTGCCTTGAAACCATCATTAGCCAAACTCTAAAATAGTTAAGATGTATCAGTCAACGGTAAACTAGATTAGTTAAATAGTGGATTTTGATCGTCTTTAAAATAACTGGATACGGTTATCAATTTTTTGCAACTTATCCTAACCTTTTCTTAATTCAGCTTTATTGTTTAAATTAAACGTTTTAATTGTATTAATTATGTCTTTCAATCGCTGCCTATTGCTAATCTTAGTATCTTCTGTCCGTACCACGTTTACTACTAGTATGACAACAATTATAATTCGTTTTGGCAATCATTAAATATATTTCACAAGATTTTTTTCAAATTTTCATTAGTGTTATGATACACAATCTCCTGTTTTTTATGTAATTAAAATAGTAGACGTACGATAAATTGAGCAGTGAAGCATATAATGTTAGTTCTAGCTGAATGGAAAATTCTGTTGTTTAAGCATTTTATAAAATAGTTGAAATCGTAGCATTGTTTCTGTCGATCGGTTAAAATTAATTTTAAAGCCAACGCAAACGAGATCCAAGGATTTATGACAAATATTTCTTGGAATTTTCTGTCTTTTCCTGTTGACTTCAGTACCAAATTCGGCCCTGAATATCTCCACCATATCAAGTTTATGGATAAGTGGAGTCTTGTATCATATATTTCTTGTAATATTTATACTTTTGACCCTTGAGTCTCATGACACTCGGATCATTAGTTCATGTAGATATCCACTATAAAAGCAGGGTTTATGGTTAACAAAACAAAACTCTACCAAGAGGGTCGATCCTTGAAAGAGTAGAAATGAGGGAAGGACCAATCTTAATCTTAACCTTGGTGATAATCGTCAGTGCACAGACTGTTAAAGACGTTAAAGATGTGAAGTCAGGACCGTGCTTCAAGTTCAAAGTTACGAACGGAGACAATATTACCAAGGTAATCGTAGTGTATCTTAACCCTAGATATATGTTATATTTAAATAACTCTTATTTACAAAACTTTTAATACATACAGTGTCGTGGGATTTATTTAAATTAAGCTGCCAGAAGTAAATTTAAGATTTATAGAACATATATGTGAACATGTATGTAAATTTATACCAGGAAAATTAATCCAAATTAAGTGTAACTTAGTCTATAATAATTGTACTGCATTGGAACGATTTTGATACTGTCCTTAATTTTGTAAAGTCTTTGTGATTTGTAACGTTGAAAAAACAATTGTTGAACCATATCCCTCGTCGTAAATTTTCCTCTTCTTCCCTTATTTTCCGTGCCCTTATATTTTACTTCCACATTTATTTTCCTTCCTTTCTTTGTTATTCACATTTTTTCCACTTCCTTCTCTTCCTTTATTTTTTTCCTTCGCTTATATTCATTTACTTCCCTTTTCATTTTTTCAAAGCCATCAAAATGATTTCAACGTTTAAAAATCCAATAGATCATTTTTATTTTTCGTATGGGAGATTAGCATTTCTTAACACATTTCCGAACGTAGACAATGAATTGAAGGAGATGTGAATATTGTAGTTTGTCGGAAATCTGAAATTTAGAATCAAACTTTGGAGCAGTACTCTCTCATCTTCAGAATCTTCTCCATTAATAATTCTTCAATAATTTTCCTCTTCTTACTAATAAAATGAATCACCAGAGGATGGTGTTCAATATAACCGCTCCCATATTCTATAAACTTGTCCCAAATATTGCTGTCTAATGCGACGTGTAATACTATAATCTTTTATCACACATTTCACAGTTATCAAATCATAATATGCATTCAGTATTTCTTTTAATTACAGATAGATGTGGAACATGACGAAGGTTCCACAATTGAGGCAGCCGCCGATTCCTGTAACGGAAGACGAGTACTTAATATTTCAATCTTTACTCCAGGTAAAACACTCCGTCGTTGATGAAGTTTGTTTTTTTCATAACTGTTTTTGTACTGTTCTTCATCATCTATTTGAATTGTTCGTTAATCGCCACATTATTATTTATTACACCTATATCTCATATTCATAATGGTAGCTGATGTAATGATACATTCATATATATATATATATATATATATATATAGATATATATAGATATAAAAGAATCACAAACAGGCCTATTACGAAATCGCATAGGCTACACTAAAAATAATCCGTTTTGATAAGGTGATACTCAAACAATAGCTGACGAGTCAGAGTATTCATCATTGCTATCGTCAACGTCACTGTGACTAGATTTCACCGATAAGACAGAGACATTCCTGGTCTTATAATAGGTACAGATGTAACTCATCGACGTGAACATAATATTCGAACAACCGCAGCTAAGTATTGAGGTTCGTTATACCTAATATACAGACATTTAAGATACAGTAATAAATACATCTGTCTGCGAATTCACTGTCACTGTGTTCACAAGATCCCTTTTGTAGACATAGGACATTTTATCCGCGTGTGGACACTTCCCTATATAGGAACGGATAGATGCCCCGGAAAGTAGAACAAGATAGCCCAGGTTTAACTAGAATCTCAGGCTTTAGTTTAGGATCATACCTAACATTCGCCTAAACGTGATGCAAGGAAAATCCTACATAAACACGAATTAGGCAGGTCGAACTCTTGGTACTTGTCCTGCACCATTATTATGAGATGGAGTTTGCTGCCAGGATGCAGCATTCCAAACTCCATGACACAACCACATTTGAATGCAGCTGGAGACTGTTCCAATGGGAACAGGGGCAACTCTTGCCGGATGCCTAAAGTCTGCGACCTCGGATCAAAATCCGCTCAAAATCGGCCCACGAATCTCGAATTATACGAACCGTAATTCAATTCCTCTGGTTTAGAGCCGGAGTCAAAAAGACCATCGGAAGGTGTTTCTTATAGAAACCTGAAAATTTCTGGTACAGTAATACTAAATTCATCTGTGAAAGAAAGATTCATCACAGACTCATTTCTACATCATCACCTACACTGTGCAGGGAGACCGTGGCACAGTAATACGTAGTCACTAAATTCAAATATGACAAACAGATGATTCACCATCCACAAACCCAAAAACTGTATTTCTGCCTGTTGTTTCTTTCCATAATATGCCTACATTATTTTTCTATTTCATGTGAATAAATTGAATAGAGATAAATCAAATGACTCCACAACTTCAGCAATAAACTTAATATTTTTTTTAAAAAAAAATAAAGTTTATAACGGTCGCGTCGACATCGTGGTCATTGGCGACCCGTATGTTACTTACAATAGATTACATAGCGTTAATATTTACATACATCCTTAACATTAATTACATTCGGGTTTCTATATTTGTTCTCTTAAGTTTGCTTTCTCGATAACTTTGATGATGTCCAAGGCAGCTGTCGTTGAAGTACAGAGGTCTGAGATGTGGTGTTTTGCGATTGTATTTATTCTGATGTCGGCATATCTGCTGCAATAGAATAGTATATGGGGAATTGTTAGTGGTTGACTGCATTCTTCACAGGTTGGTTGGGTAGATCTGGAAAATAGGATCGCATGAGTATAAACTGAGTGGAGGGTTCTTAATCTAGATAGCATCACCTGTTTTTTTCTGTTTATGGTTTTGGGAATTGTTATTTCTTTGTAGTGTACTAGTCACACCTGATACCTTCACCTCGTCTTTAACCCCGTGGTAATTCCAATGACGAGTCTTCAAAATGTTAACAGCAGCTCCAATCAAGCGGCATCCAGATTACGAGCTGTTCCCCGGATACGGCTACTATAGGCTGCACCCTATTGCATTGAATTGGGAATCAGCCCACTCGGTGTGCAAGGCTGAAGGAGGTGGCTTGGCGGTAATCAACTCAGTCGCGGAGAAGAACGTGGCCGTGGCCCTGCTCCAGAGGAAAATTCCTTTCAGTGGAGCCGTGTGGCCAGACTGGGTGTGGATCGGACTCAAAAGGGAAACTGGAGAAGTAAAGACTATTTCTGGTAAGTGACCATCGTCCATCTTGTAAACGTTAACTACCATCCATTTCCTTACTACACCTGTGTATTATTCCGTATTCATTATTAAGTTCTAATGTCGTACGATATGATCATCATTTCCTCTCACATTTCGCCGATCGTTTATTGAAATCAGGTTGACTCCCGGACAAATTTTCTTTCAGTATGTGGCCACCTTCAGATTTCATTATCTTCATGGCAATTTCTAATTCTATTAACCTTAGCATTCTTCGTCTTCATGTTTCCTTATGAACATGCAAGTTTTGCATTCTATCTGGCTTTTGGTACCGCCACCGTAGAGGAATAAACCAGGGAACTAAAATAGAGATTGTATAGTTCCAAATTTCCTAAAGGATTGGTGAAAACTCAATTAGATTATGATGAAGACGATGGAAATAAAGTTTTCCAGGTTTGAAAACTAAACAAACATCAACATATTGATAACCTGACGAGCCAAAACATTATTCCCACTACCCGCCGAGGGATTGAATGCCGCCTGGCGTCGGAGAAGAGAAGCATTAATAATCGTTGATACGAGTCAAAATGGAGAAATAAGTGATTTTGACAAGAAGATTGTTATGACCCGGCGCCTAGGAATTAACATCTAGGAAACGGCGAGCTGGTCGGCTGTTCGCATGCTACTGTCGTGAGCATATATGGAATGTATTTATTAAAGATCTCAATATGTTTATTATCGTATTGTTTCTAGGTATCTTACTTTTTTAATGTTGAGTATTGGATTGATATCTATATTTCTTCCTCCTGCCAGGTGATCCAATGAACAAGGCAGGTTACGCTGTGTGGCATGCAGGGGAGCCGAACAAGAATGGAGACTGCATTCTCATTCACATGACTGGAACTTTGGCGGACGAGAACTGCGCCAAACTGGGCGCTTATATATGTGAACAACCACTGTAATCTATTATTAATGTACACTAATGACATAAAGCCTGTGACCTCAGTCCATATCCGAAGATCAACGATCATTCTGCAGATTATTTCTTGATTACGTTGGATACGTCAGTAGTTGAAACGACAGCACGAAGATGTAAAATGAGTCAGAAACCAAAGGTCGTAATAGCTAATGAAAGGTAAACCGTTGTATAGATTAAGTTAGTAGTAGGGCTTGGGTGTCATGCAGGTCGTTCCCTTTCTCTTATTTCCGAGATCACTAAGTATGTCATGTAAAATCCGTGAAAAAGTGCGTCACTTATAATAAGTTCAGTCATTCGAGGCGTTTGTGTTTTGTGAAGTAGGTGTGATCATAGTTGCCCAGACGCCTCGTAATAGTTATGTGAGAAGTGTGTTTCCAAGAAAGTCGCCCGATCAGAAAATTTATCAGCTACTGTGTTATTATTTTCTTTTGTGAAATGAATGAACTCAGTTTTATGGAAGTTAAGTGTTAATTTACTGGCAGGAAACCAAAGAGTTAGGTTTCTAGTTGCAATATAAATATTCGTATTGAGAATATTTAAAATTTTGTCCATCTGCGATTTAGACAAAGTTTAGATGATCTATATATTCTGGATGATCATTAATATGTAAAAGAAAAAGTAATTGACGTAAAATAGATCCCTGAGGATCGGAACTCTGATGAATAGACCTCACCATCTATGTTTTGGAGAGCAACCCTCCGTTTCCAAAATTTTGAGCTATAATGTTTAGAGTAATAAAACATTAATTAGATAAGATATCCAAATAACAGGCAAAATGAAGTAATAATATAAATATTCCAAAAAAGGTCCGTCATATTTTATCTAATTATTGAATTTTAAAACGGTTGTATTATATTTTAATTTCAGTAATAAAGCAGTGTCTCTGATGCCATTATGTTCTAAATTTTATTAGCAATATGCTGTGATATACAACATCAAATGTCTTCGGAAGGTGGCAAAAATTACGGCTATTTTAAATTCTAGATTTAATATAATTTGACAATAATTATTAATATTAAATAAACAATACTGCCAATATGTCAGATTTTTTAAAAAAATAATTTCAATAACGTTTCGTCCAAAATTTTGTGACCACTTCAGGAAATATACAATTTTAATAATAAGAAAGATACCCAAATACTGGCTAACATAAATACTACACAACGTTTCTGGATTAATTTTCAATCATTTTAATATTCATTTTTGGTGGACGCATATATATATATATATATATATATATATATATATATGCTAAATTAGAATAAATATGTCATGGATTGCATCCTATGACAATTTTAACCGAAAATATTTCAGTTGAAATGAATTTTTGGTTTAATTAACTTTGAAATTTGTCTGACATATTGGCTCTATTGTTCATTTATTTATTAACTTCAAATTTTGTGAAAATGATGTTTAGTTAGATACAAAATTTATCATGTTTTGTATTAATTTTAACAATTATATTAATCTGTCATATTTTTAAATAAATGTTAAAAACACCAGCCTATTAATTTATTGTAAATTTAAAATATTATAATTTAACAAACACAACGTTTCATCCCTAATTAGGACATCTTCAGGAATACATTTGAAATAAAATTGTTATATATTATTATACGAAAGTTTCTGCAGTGCAGTTTGTACACACTTTGCGGCCGAAAATTTTCAATAACTCATACGTTGCGGTGCGTGTATATTTTTGATTGAGAAATGCGTGTTTGTAGTAGATATTTTGTGATTCGTCTGGATGTATAATTTTTTATAGTATTTTTTGACAATATTGGAAGAAGTGTAATTGATTTGCAATTCGATATGTCGGTGTAGAAAGTTTCTCATTTGCTATAATTCCGATATTTTTAATTTTTTAACAGCTATAAAATACTTTCTTGTAAAAATATCTATGACTTTGAGAAAGACTAAATTTTTTAATTTATTCAATTGGTAGAGCGTTTCAAGCGAAATTAAAATGCCTTCCTGTTGTTTCTTAGAAAAAATCCCTGTAGTTTTACCTCTATCCAGTAATGTATTTTTGGATGCTCCAGATAATAAAGAACCTGTAACTGGTGCTTCAACAATTACAAATTCAGGGACATGTAATTATGTGATGTTTCATATTGAATATGTGGTAATAAGGTTCTATATTGGGTCGTTTATTACTAATTGTTTAAAGCAATGATATAGTTGCTTCTATCCGGACCAGGAAACGTTTCGGTATTGACAACCTATGCAAAAACATATGGCGGACGTCACTAAAATGTTACACTTCAGCATTGTCGCCTCTATTTTATCCTAGCAACGAAGAGTCAATTCATATACACTGCATTATAATTTTGGAGCCTAATTTAGGTTAACATTAAATTACTTACGGCATGCTCGTGTTATTTGGCCTTGTCCACACATTTATTCAACAATATGATCTTCCATGTAAAAAGTAAATAGTTTCTGAAGAGCGATTAGTTAACTATTTTTTCTCAATGGTTCAATGTAGCTGAGTGTTGATTCCATTGAGTAATGCAAACAGTTTAAATAAATAACACTTCTGTAAAATAACCGAGGAATGAGTAGATTATATATCTTTACGAGAGTATTTATTGAAGAAATGAGATTTATAAAGTCTATATCATATGCAACAATGAATGACCTTCGGGTTTAACCTGTCGATTTTCTTATAGTTATATGTATTTAATTTATCTATTTAACAACAAAATATCCGATAAATGTTATATCGTATTCCTTAAGTGATTCATTTCAATATTTCTTTTCAACATACCGAACAATGACTAAAGCCTTCATTTGTTTCATTTATTGTAAGTCAACTGTTACTACAAAGATATGAAAATAGGCTTATCTTCATACTCTTGTCAAAAGTATCTTTGAGTGTCTGTTTGCCATGTGCAAGTCCAATGTAATTTTTGAGTATAGTGCAACATATTAAAAGTTTTCGGAGGCTGAATAACTTGACTCACGTACGTTTTTATAATGAGTGATGAAAGACGCATAGAAGTTTTCGTGACACACGTGGAGACGGTTGGACATTTCATCAAGTTGTGGGTTCAGTTAAGTAGGGGTTCCGTAATATTTGTTGAGAAGCTAATTAAACAGTATACGGACCTCGTCAACGGCGCGCAATATATTCCTCATCCTTCGGTTCTTAATGTAGGAAATGTTTGTTGTGCCAAATATGTCGATGGAGTATATTATAGAGCCCAAATACTTAACCTTTCTGGGATTGTTAATAATGAAGTTTTTGTACATTTCGTAGATTATGGAAACAATGAAATTGTGCCATTGTGCAACATACGCAATATTTTACCAGCAAATGGCAACAATGTTCAATCTAACTTGACTCATATTCCACCGCAGGCAACTGAATTTATTTTGGCAGGTGTCATTCCAATTGGGGGTGTCTGGACCAACGAAACTGTTGAATTCGTGCGCAAGAAACTGTGTTATGAAGATCTTAAAGGAATAGTAGTCGGAGAGATAGCAGGAATCAAACTTTTATCTGTATTTGATAAAGATGGAGAATTTTCAACCAATTTAGTACACCAAAACATTGCTATTTCAATTGCCATAAATGCTCAACAAATTCTTGGTCAAAGTTTAAATCCAGCTCAATTAAATCCGAGACCTGCTGTAAACCAACTTGCAATAAATTGGCAAAGTTTTAATATACCACCACCAATAGCCCCAGGTTTACAGCCCTCAAGTTTACAGTTAGAAACTATGAGGGCAATTAGGAGTAATACTGCTGTTAAAGTTCCAACACACCATGACAATGTGAGGATTCTCACGGTCCCAGTATTAGATATAAATTCAGAACATGCAGTGTATGTATCATTTGTGGAAGACGGTCCTTCCGTTTTTACAATTCAATTAAAAGCAATAGAGAATGATTTGATTAGAATGTCAAATGAAATAAATAATACACAACAACAACCAATGCTGCAACCATTGTTGCCCGGTTCGATTTGTCTTGGTAGATATTCTGATGATAAATTACTTTGTCGTGCTGTGGTGATGGGAGTAAAAGATGACAAGTGCAAGCTCTACTATGTTGATTTTGGTAATTCAGAAATATTGCCATATTCTGAAATATATGTCATACCTCAGAAATATTTAGAGCCGAAAAGTATGGCCTTAAGATTTGCTCTTTCTGGAATTCGGAATATGTCTGTAAGTGAGGAAGTCAAGGAATTGTTTAAAAAAATAGTTCTGGGTAAAGTTTTGAAACTGAAGGTTGTATCCCCTGAAGGACCGCCAGTCAAGCAGTATTGTGAGTTGTACTTAGATGGTAAAAGTGTCAAAGAAATTCTAAATGATCTTATAAAATCTCAACAGCGATCTTATAATTTTATGAAAATGGTTCTTCCAAATGCTGGAGAGTCTGCATCAGTAGTTGTTTCCTATGTGGAGAATGTAAATAACTTTTTTGTTCAGCTGGAAACAAATTTAAGTAACTTAACAAGGTTAATGAATTTTGTATCAACTTATTGTAGCAGCAGCTCAGGAGACCTCTTTAAAATATCAGAGTTGCAAGTTGGTATGCCTTGTTGTGCCTTGTATAATGTTGATGAGCAATGGTATCGTGCCAAGATAAAAAGTTTCAGTCAAGATTCTATTGAAGTTTCATATGTGGACTTTGGAAACTGTGAAACCGTCACATTATCATCAATTTGTAAAATTAATCCTACATTAATTACTCAACTTCCAGAGCAAGCTATACATTGTAGCCTCAATGATGTAGATACAAATTCTGTTTCTGCAAAGCTGTCGGAACTATTTGAAACTGTTACAGCAGAAAAAGCATTGCATATGAAAGTTGTCAATTGTATTGGGGATAAAGTAGTTGTTGATTTATTTGATTTATCAGTTTCACCTCCACAAAGTATAACACAATTATTGAAATCTCAAATGATGAGTAATGATAAGGGTGTTACGGTAGAGCAACCAAATGTATCATCATATAATAATGGTAAGTAAAATACAGTATAGCAGTGCATTCTTACACATTTTAGATTTATTTCACTTTTTTCTGCATTCATGTAATGTTTTGGACACATTTGATTTCATGTATCAGCTAAATAAATAATGCCAAATATTTTTAGTTAAGCAATGAAACTAATTCTGCAGTCAAAATTAAACCTGTTAATGAAAAATTACATATACAGAGTTAATTACTTAATTATAATTATTGGATATAATCAATATTGTACACAGAAATGTTGTGAAAAATGAACAGTAAGGGCAGCATACTTATGATTTATTCTTTCTTTTTGATGAACTGCCAGTATGTATTAATTTTAATTATATAGTTATAATTGGCAATCACAATTTTTAGTCACTAATTACTGTACTATAAATACAGTTACATTTAAATTGATTTTATGTACAATTAAAAACATAAACTGTGAGTTAAACTTCTATATATTCAATGTAAATATGTTAAAGAGATGTATTAATTCAAATAATTATTGTGCCTAGGATGGGATGAAGGTGCCAGTCCAAATGTTTCATATTCATCTGAATCGAAGGAGAATGTGGTGACAAAAGGGTAAATTCTTTTTTGTTATAATAATTTTTACCTTTAGCGAGTTTTATTAAATTATGTGCATGTGTCTAAGTTAATTTGTTATACATTTCTAGCTGTACTAAATACCGTGGTACAGTAAGGACATTACATTTAAAATTGACAAAATATTACAATTTCTTTCATTAATGGATAGTATTACTTCTGGTTTTTTGTCGAATTGCTGTCACTGATCTATTCTCGAAAGTTTTTTTTGGATATAATCATGTGAATTAATTTCAACACCTTTTATTAAATTTGAAAATCCCAAGAAGTTTTAATTTTCAATAAAAAAAAGCTCTAAAAATTTTGAAAATATATTTATTTGTACAATTTTAAGATTATTATTTTTGTAATATAGAACTATTTTAAGTTAATAAATTCATGTAATTGGAAGGTATTGTTCAGATTGACCTGCCAATATGACATGCAGTCCTGTTCTGTCCTCAGGATTGCGATATTTGTTACTGCTGGAATTGTTATCATGTTTCCAACTTACTGGTACTGTTTAAACACGAGGTTTTGTTGTTTATTTCCATTGGCATCTTTGTGACAAAAATGTCAACGACATGTTGTGTTTAATCAGTGCTACCTGGTTGGAAACCTAAGAACAATTCCAGCAAAATATTTACCAGGCAAACCTATGGGAATTAATGCTCGTTACTATTTAACCTGGTGATGCCAACTATCAATTTAAGGTAAGTTAGCCACTCTTGCTCTTTCCTGTTCAGAGGTGTGTATGTTTGTATATATATTTGGATAGGAAAGAGAGAGAGGGTATCTAACAGTTGTTCCAGTCTGGCTGTGCAGAAATAAAAATCAAGTTTTTGAAGACCTGGGCCTTCTTCCCCCCCTCCCTTATCAGAATAGTAGGTCTGAACAGCTCCTTAAAAATATAAACTTTTTTTAAACTAAAAATTCAACTGGTGTCAGAATTTTGAGAAGATTTCACATTATTTTGAAGAGAAATAATGGCTATCAAAATATGTAATGTTAAGGGGAGTGAGTGGTGCACTTCTTGTGATAGTAGTTGATAATCAAACAAATCTGTATTTTCACTATCAATGGGAGATTTGAAGGCTGAAATGTGTGCCAGATTTGTAAATTTTCAAGAAAAGTTCTGTATTAATAGGCCTTTGTGCTGATTCCCTCTCAGTTATTCCTCCATATGCAGCAACATATAGTCAATATTTTTTACACATATCCTCTAAATGTGAACGATCTTTTAAGTCTGAGCCCAATTGATGTATAATGTATTTCTGTTTATTCAGCTGTCCACAGAGAAAGTCGAAACGATACCATCACATCAAATTTGAAAACAATAGGAAAGGGTAAAATGTTTTCTATATATTCTTTGTGTTTGGCTGTTTGCTTTTGTTTGTTTCTTTAAAAATTGAAATGCATTTATTTGTTCTGCAACTACTCATTTATTATTACTGCTGTTTGCATGTGAAAATTTTACCACCTCTTTAAATTATTATATTTGTACTATAATCCTGCAAATTTTGTAAAATTATATTAATTGATGCTTCACTTTACAAAAGAATAATTACATGAATATAATAAATATTTAGCCCATTCTATTATATTAAAAAACCTATTTATCACAATGTCTTAAACTAAGACTAATTCAAATTTAATGAAATAATAATAACCATTCTAAAATATTATTTAATTTATTGTTGAAATGCCTCTGGGTCCAGTTATAGACTCTTAACTATTTACTACCATTATATAATTTATCATTAACATTACCTCAAAGTGTATTTAGAACCAAATAACATACATAGAACTATGTTTAATACTACATACATTAAAATGTTTTCCAAATAATTAGTCTCCTTCCTTTCTTCTCATTGTTAATATTTACTTTGCTCCTCTTACTTTCCCTTCCAACAAAACACTTGAATATCTCAAATAATTTTTTCACTGCCACATGTTGTTCTATATTGGCTATTGTTACTTTACAGGTGGATGATAAATGCTTTATTCACTTCATTTATATATGATATAACACTTAAGGAAAAAGTGACTATGTCAAATTAAATAAAACATTAATATAGGAAAGAGAGAAAGTGAAATTGAATTGCCTGAAATAAATAGTTGGTCCAGTCTGGCTGAGGTGAAGGAATATTAAGAATTTTCGAGGGCCTGAGCCCCCTTAATGTACCTTGATTCAATTCCTAGTCCTGCCAAATATTTTCAGTCATTCCTCCTTCCTTTCCTCATATTTCTATGGCTGAGCATATGCTTTGTTTAGAATGTATTACCACCTTTCTTATCTATTTCTACCTTTCCTCACTATCCAATTATCCAGTGTGACTTCTTCACTTAATAAAATACTTATCATTGTACAAGTTTCACTCTAAAAGAAATGCACACTATTTTTATTTAAATTTATTTTTCATTCAACTTTTTTTCCATTTATGAAGTTCATCTTTCCTGCTAGTGTTCAAATTTATTTCAACCCATTCCTGTAAGTAGTGCGGTCATAACTTGTCTTAAGGTGGCTGCTAGCACTTGACATTCGTCAAAAGCAACATGCTGTTATAGAATTCCTGTGCTGTGAGAACGAAATACGGGGAAATGTCCACAAGATATAACACAATTTACGTCTGTAAAGAATAATAACACAAGTAATTAACGACTGTATAAGAGACTGCAATAGAAAATAATTTTGAACAACACAAAATTTAAAAGTGAGTAGGCATTTTGATCAACTGTTGTGATCTTTATTAATTGGCCATAGTATTGACAAAGATCACAAGAGTTGATTGAAACATCTCACTTTTAAATGTTATGTTGTTCAAAATTATTTTCTGTTACTGTCTGTTATACAGCTCATTAGTTACTTGTGTTAAAAATACACAAGAGGTTGAAAAAGGTGTATGGAGATGCTGCTGTCGATTGCAGTACAGAGTTGGCAAGCAAATTATGTAGTGAAAGAGGGCACGCCAATATTCAAGATACTCCTCACAGCGGCAGACCCCACACTGCACTACCTCAATGGATGTTGAGAGGGATGGGAAAAGTGAGGAAAAAGTATATCCTTTATCAAGTGAATCTCCCTTCCTCAATATAGATTTATTTATTACTAATATGTATTATTTTTTCAAATGTCTCATTAATGTATTCTTTAGTGTGTCATCAAAATCTAAAGATATTAAAGTATAAATCATTAAATGCATGAGCTTTGAAATTGATGTATTTTTATATTACTTTTTTAAGAGTCAGTCTGTCCTTTGAATTCTGTCTTACTCTTATAAACAAGTGATGGCACTAAGTTGTTAGTAAATTGCTAATATAGAGATTTTAGCAGTTAACCCTGCATTTTAAGACATGAAAAGCATTGCTGCATGTGCTAATAACATATTGAAGTCTGACATTATCTAGTGTTTGTATTAATTGTTCAAATATGTTACAGTATGGAAGGAAGTGATACCTGGCAAAGAAAAGACTCTGTAGAAAAAAACAAGTATGCAGATTTCCAGAGCTGGAATAAAGAGGGTAGAAGTGAAAATTACAGACATAAGGCACGTGATTTTGATACAAGAACTGATTCCAGTAGCAGAGGAGGGAGCAGGTTTGGAGCAAGTAATAGAGACAGCAGTAGGACTGGAAAATTAGCAACAGGAAGAAAATATAGTGATCAGTATGATGCGGGAGATGAAGGATCAGGAGATAGAGATAGATTTAGTTCTAGTAGTAGGAATAGAGATGAGAATTTTGGTGGTAACCGAGGTAGGAATACAAGAGGCAAAGGAACAGATAGTGGATATAGACAAGAGAGTCATAGCTGGGGTGGTGGTGACAATTTTAGTGGAAATGGAGAGAATGATTGGGAAGATAGACTATCTGGTCGTAGGGTCAGAGAAGGTGCTGGAAAATTTGGTGCGTCAAAAGACAGAAATGCATATGTAGGCCCAAACAAAGATAGAAATGGAGAGAGCAAATGGGGAAGTAAAAGTGATTATGACAGTGGTAGTTATTTTCGAGATAAAGCTGATGGTGCTGAATCTAGAAAACGGCATAATAAAACTGAAGATGGGCAATGGGATAGAACAAATAATGGTAGAGATTCCAATGTGAACACAAATTTTAGAACAATGAGTAAGTGTGGAAAGAACTAATGTGTCTATCTGTGTGTTTTATGAGTGTTACTTGTAAACTAATATTCTTAATAATTTTTAGATGACAGAAGATTTACTCATGATGATAAAATTGGATCCAACATTAGTGTAAGTTGCTGTCATTTTATAAAACTGTATTAGTTGTAATGTACTTCATTTATAAATTAGATTTCATTTTTTTTCCAAACACTGTACTTAGCTTTCCATTATCCAGTGGTCGTTGCCTCTTAAATATGTATACACTGATATTAATTTAGTTTCAAGAAGGAAGTATGCTTTCTAAAATCCTTGTATATTTTTATCCTTTTGGGGTTTTGTATGAGGTCATGATGTTCACAATTTTGTTTTATTGCTAGAAACACCAATAATGTTTCAGGGAGGTAGGTGTTTAAAAATAATAGAAACACAATATTAAAATTGTATTGGATATAGGAACCAAAGATTTTATTTGGTTACTCTAATTTATAGATTAGGAAAAACTCATTTTATATACAACAATGGTGCCTAGAGATAATTTGTAGAACCATCATAAGTGTCTCATTGAATAGAGTTTAATATATCTTTTATTTCTGGATTGCCACATTTAATCACTTGTGGCATTTAGAATTCATGAATATAATTTTAAAACACTACATTTAATTTGATAATTGGTATTAACCTTATTTTAATTCAAAAGAACTATACTTGTAAAGTAAAATTCCTTAATTAAGTGCTTAATATTTTAAAGAAGTTCACTATTAGCTATCTTAAATAAGTGTGTGTGTGTGGGCGTGCTTATAATTGTATTTTCAAAAAATAGTGTACCAACATTTGTTAATGAACTAATTTAATTTTAAACATTTTAGGAGGATAACCAGGATGCCAGTACTTCCACTATCAAAACTGTCTATCCTCCATTGTATGTTGAGCTTGGAAGCTCATTGAAAACCCAGATGACCTACTTTGCTAGTCCTGTAGACTTCTGTTTGCAGGTAAGTGCAAGGAGTTAAATGCTCAAATCCTAATATAGTATTTATATGAAGATGATTTAGGAAAATTTAAACAATAAAATTGCAAGAAGTTCTATGATTGATTTGCTAGGAGTTACCCTCATGGTTCAGAAATATAGAGGCATGTTGTTGCAAGAGCATTTTCATTTGTTTGCCTGCAGCAAGTGTTCCAGTGGAGTAATTAGTTTAATCACATATATATTAACTTCTGAATTAATAAAAAACATCACATTGACGGCTGTGAGGGTGTTTTGACTTGTTTCCAGTTCAAAGATTAATGCATTCCTGGAGAGATTAATGGCATAAGATGAAACCTAGTTGAAATTATCTCTTGAAACAAATATTAAACAAAGAATGGCACTTGTCACCAAATCCCAAAAAATTTCTCAATCCATTTGGCATGAAAAGTTGTGCTCACTCACTTATATGGCGACAGTGGGGTAGTTTGGAAACATATGTTCTAGGGGAGCAATAGTGACCAGTTATTTGAATGCAGTAATATTACACCCACAATGAGAATAGACATTAGACACAGACATATTGTTTTCAAGTACCCTGCTCTGTTCACCAAATAAGACTACCCAAAATATGAAATTTGAATGTCTCAAACATAACTTAACCTCTAGTGACTCAAAGGACATTTTTGTTTTATTATAATTGTTATATTGTATTTACAGTCCTTCTGTCACCTCAAGTGACTTATGTGCTCTACTGACTCAAACAAGTGTTTAGAGACAACAATTGACATAGTGATGAAGAGGTGAAAAAGTTTTACATGAATTACTAAGGTTGCACCTCTAGTGTATGTGTAGTAGCAGATCTCCATGCATTGTACCTCATATGGATTTTGTTGAAAATGTTATATGTATAATTTTTCTGTATATCATCACTTACCTAGTAATAAATATAAATGTTATTAACAGTTTTTATTAGATGCAAAGAGGTGGCTGAGAGAGAGGGATGTATCCAAAACAAAATTGCTAAAAATTATCACCCAGTAAAAACCCATTACTTTAAATTAATCTTGACAAATTCAAAATTTATGGAATAGTGTAGCTTTGTAACCATAAATTTTTATCAAATTATTTTTAGTAGTATTAATGCTGATTTCCTATTTCAGTTAACTGACAACAATCAACTATCAGACCTAATGGAAAAAGTGGCTGTAGTATATACAAATGGTGGAAATATTCTGGACAATGTAACAGAGGGTTCTCCATGTGCAGCTCTTTATGCAGCAGATTCAATTTGGTATAGAGCACTCATTTTGTCTACAACATCTGATAATGTTACAGTAAAATTTTCAGATTATGGTAATACAGAAACAGTTGGGCAATCTGATGTAAAAATTTTGGAAAAAGAGTTCTTGACTTTGCCTGCTCAAGCGATTAATTGCAAATTATTATTTGCTAAGCCATCAACAGCTGACTGGTCAGATGAAGAAATTCAACATTTTTCAGAAGCTGTTGATGGAAAGGAGCTTGATACATATTTTGTGAAGAAGATTGGAGACGTTTATGAAGTTATTTTGAAACATAATGAGGAAATAGTAAATGAAAATTTTGGTGCACCTTCATCTGATTTAAGTAAAGCTTTATCTAAGCCAAAACCTTTGAACTTCAAACGTGACTATGCGTCAAATGAAGATAAGTTCAGAATCAATGTCATTAGTCCAGGAACAGTTTCAAAAGTGACAATCTCATGGTTTGTCAACCCAGACTACTTTTTTTGTCAGGATGTTTCTTCAGAGTTGTCTTTGAAGTCCATGATGGATGATATACAATTATCTTACAAAAGTAAACCACAGCCCCTAAAGGACTTCAGTTGTGGTAATCCTGTAATAACAAGATTTAGCGGTGATAAAGTATTGTACCGAGCAGAGATTAAAGAAGTTCAATTATCAACCTGCCTTGTACATTTTATAGATTATGGAAATTATGAAACAGTAGACAAAAGATACATATGGCCTATTGAAACAAAATATTTAGATCTACCAAAGTTTGCTGTGATCTGTGCTTTGAAAGGTGTGAAACCTCCTAATGGAGAGTGGTCATCAACTCCTTCAAATATTGACAAGTATTTTGACTCTATGACATTGGACTGTACTTACCACTACTGCACTGAAGAAAAGTATTTAGTTTCTCTCAAGAATGGAACCTTGGATATAAGTGTTGCACTTTTAAAGGATGAGCTTGCCATAGCAGAAGATAATGTAGTTGGTGAGTATTAACTGCTAATATAGCATTTGAGTTTCTAAATAAACTAAATATTGTTAAAGAGACATTATATTGACAGATCATTGATTTCATTATTTGTTCTCGGAGAACCTTTTGTTTAGGTTTTCAAATTATTTATGCATTTAGCTTCGTATGCTTCTTATTTTTATAACAAATTCATAACTAGTAGAAATGTGTTTGGATATTCAATTCGTAATACCAAATTCTTTAATACCTCGAAATTATTGTTCTAATTGTGAAAGAAAATGAGGTAAAAGCAGAAACAAAAGTTCTATAGAGAGAAAATTCTCTATATATGTAAGAGAGCTATAGTGTAAGTGAATAAGATATGGGTATTCTGTCTCTAATTGAAAAGTATAGGTTCCATTCCAGGAGAATCTCTAATATTTTCCCATTAAAATTGCATTTTAAAACTTCCTGAACATTTGACACCATTTTTTCTTTTATATATTAACACACTTTGAGGAATTGTATGTGAAAAAAAATAATAGAAAAACTTATTTTGTATTTAATTTTCTTCAGGTGTGTCAGATGAAGAAATATGTTTGGAATTAATACCTGGACAAAGATTTGCTGCTCATGTGTCTTATATAGACTCAATTTCAAAATTCTTTGTACAGTTGAATCCAACACTGTCGCACAAAATTCAAAGTCTAATTGAGAATCATATCAACATAGAAGTGAGTACTGTTTTGAGAATTAATTACATATGACAGACTTTACCTACAGTCGACAATATCAAATACTGACATATTCAATCATTGGTGTGTTAGAACAAGGAGGAGGCTTGGAGTTTGTGGCTTGCCTAATGGCACAATCATCAGCCACTGTACAGTTTATTAGTGGGTATCCATAGTGAGCAGTCATAGGCTTGTGTAATGATTGGTATGGAATACATTTATCTCTATGTGGTGAATCCATGTGTTACATCAGTCTGCTGTGACATGTTTTTTCTCTAAACAATTTGCAATCTGCACTGTGCAACTATCTAGGTTGTCCAATTATTTGAAAAAGGCATTCTTTCTCTCTGGTCATTTCACTTAATAGCATCCACTCTGTTGATTACCTTGTGGAGATACAATACTCTCTAAAGGGACCAATTAGCTATAAATGAATCTATATATATATACACACACACATACAATATTAGGAGAATCCGTTAAGGAATTGGAACTAATTTGGTGACAAAATGACATTCAAACATGGATAGTTGACCCGGTGGCCGAGATGGTTAAGGCGTCTGTGTACTGAGCAGAATATGTGGGTTCAAATCCTGCCTGGGTCAAATATTTTCAGTCTTTCCTTCTTCCATACTTCTCTCTGCTTTGAACATGCTTTTCTATGTGCGTAATTCTTCGCCTGAGCATATGAATTCACATAAAGCGTAATCCTCCCATTTATTTCTATCCTTCCTCACTATCCAAGTTTGAGTATATATATAATCTTATTTCCTTCTGGATCTTAAATTATTTTTTGGTAGTTAGTGTTACACACAGCTCTACATATTCTCTTGCTGTGTGTCCAATCCCCTTTACCTTCTACTTCATTTACTTTTTATTATATCAAACTAACTGGGTGCCCGGCGTTGCCCGAGATGTCATTTATCTATAACCATCCACGAGACTCCAATTTTGGTTACTTTTGCGCTATTTTTATGTAAAGCTCCTCGAACCCTATCCCTAAATGTGCTCACCTCCCATGCCGAAGGGGGATGAAGTCATTGACTAAATATATCGGCCGTTTTTACATGTTAGAAGATGACCACCACCACAAATATGCGATAATGAAAAAGAATGTATTCCACGCAAAAATCGGCCGATTACATTGTCTGAAAATTTATTCCCCCGCCCAACACACCCCCAAACCCGTCGTGTTACCCAGGTTGTCACAATTAGATTCAGCGACATTCATAGTCTCGGAATTGATTCGATTCTCGGTTGTTTTTGCGGGATTTTATTTAACGTACCTCCACCCCACCCCTAAGCTTGCTCCCCTCACAGGGGTTAAATTATACACAAACAACATCGGTATAAATACTATCAAAGTAATTAACCCCAGGAAATAATTATCGCAAATATCGTCCGTTTAACATGTTTGAAATTTTTCACCCCGACCACTCCCGCTTCGGGGACTTAAACGGTCAAGTTTAATGTCATAATTAAACTCAGTGACAATCCTGATAGTTTCTGGTTTATTTTTATCTAATGGTACTTCCACGCCAAGGGTGCACCCTTCCGAGTCCGAAAGGGGTTGAAATTATACACAGAGAACATGTAGGGAAATTTTATTAATCTAATTCATCCCGAAATATATTTAATTAACGCAAAAAACAGCCCGTCAACTCATCCCAACCCAGCCGATACCCGCGCGTTGTCCAGATTGTCATAAATAAATTCAGCGACATCCATTACCTTCGATTTGACTCGAATCTTGGTTGTTTTCCCGTTATTTTCCAGGAAATTAATTAAACTCAGTGACAATCCCGATAGTTTCTGGTTTCTTTTTATGTAATGCTACTTCACGCCCATCCTTATGAGTCCGAAAGGGGTTGAAATTATACACAGAGAACATGTAGGGAAATTTTATTAATCTAATTCATCCCGAAATATATTTAATCGACGCAAAAAACAGCCGGTCAACTCATCCCAACCCAGCCGATACCCGCGCGTTGTCCAGATTGTCATAATTAAATTCAGGGACATCCATTACCTTCGATTTGACTCGAATCTCGATTGTTTTCCCATTATTTTCAAGGAAATCCTCTCCAGCCCCACCCCTATCATGCCTACAAACAACATCGGTAGATGGTCCCGGCATTTATTTATTCCACGATAATATCGATGATTTAACATGTTAGAAAATTTCCATCCCATCTACTCCCGACCCTTGGGGCTAAATGGCCAATTTGATGCTATAATTGAATTGGACGACATCCATAACCTTGGATTTGACTCCAATCTCGGTTGTATTCGCCTTATTTTATTGCAGCATTTCCTCCAACCAACACCTTAAAGTGCTTTACTGATAATCAAGACCCGCTTCTGGGGGTGGTAGACGCGTCTCACCCCAACAGTCGGTAGAAACACAATCAATATCTGTGACCCCTAAAAAAATTTATCCGACTGAAATATCGGCTGTTTTAGCATGTTTAAATATTTCAACCCCCGTCCACCCCCGCTTCTGGGGGTGGTAGACGCGTCTCACCCCGACAGTGTTGGTTTCCTGGTCGTAAAGAACACGTGTACGAAATTTGGTGAAAATTGATCCACCGGTATAGATTTGTATTCTCCACCCCAAACGCTAGGGGTGCTCTTTCCCCAGGGTGTAGAGGTTGAAAATTATATTCAGATATCATCAGTGGAAACACTATAAATATCTTTGACCCCTAAAAATATTTATCCGACTGAAATATCGACTGTTTAAGCATGGTTAAATATTTTCACCCCAGTCCACCCCCGCTTCTGGGGGTGTTAGACGCGTCTCACCCCGACAGTGTTTGTTTCCTGGTCGCAAATAACACGTGTACGAAATTTGGTGAAATTTTCTCCAGCGGTGTAGATTTGTATAACGAACATTCAAATATACAAACTTACAAATATACAAACATACATACATACATACACTCATTTTTATTTATAAGAAGATTAATGCAAACAACATCGGTTAAAATACTATGAACAACACCACCCCTAAATCTGCTACTTTCCCGTGGTAGAAAGGGTTGAATTTTTACTCATATCACATCGGTAGAAACACTATCAATCTAGTTTACCCATAAACAGATAACATTTTGGCAGTTTTAGAAAAATATACAATTCTTACCCCAGCCCTAAGCAAGCTCACCACTAATGTCTAAAGGGATTTATATTTTCAACAACATCCGTTGAAATAGTATTCACGTAATTCTCCTCCAAGAACGCGCAATAACTGACTATTTATCTTGCCTTCCAACTCCCACCCTTTCGGGTTAAATGGGCAATTAAAAATATTTATCCGAAGTAAACTCACTGACATCCATAACCTTTGATTTGACTCCAAACTCTGTTATATTCGCGTTATTTTTCTGTAAAGCATCTCCACCCCAAACCCTAAGGGTGCCCTTTTCCCAGGGCGTAGGAGATGAATATTATATTCAGATAACATCGGTAGAAACACAATCAATATCTTTGACCCCGAAAATATTTATCCAAATCTAATACCTGCTGTTTTAGCATGTTCAAATAATTCCACCCCCGCTTCTGGGGGTGGTAAGCGCGTCTCACCCCGACAGTGTTGTTTTCCTGGTCGCAAAGAACACGTGTACAAAATTTGGTGAAATTTGCTCCAGCGGTGTAGATTTGTATTCTCCACCCCAAACGCTAGGGGTGCTCTTTCCGCAGGCTGTAGTGGTTGAAAATTATATTCAGATATCATCAGTGGAAAGACTATAAGTATCTTTGACCACTAAAAATATTTATCCGACTGAAATATCGACTGTTTTAGCATGTTCAAATATTTCCACCCCCGTCCACCCCCGCTTCAGGGGGTGGTAGGCGCGTCTCACCCCGACAGTGTTGTTTTCCTGGTCGCAAAAAACACGTGTACGAAATTTGGTCCACCGGTATAGATTTGTATTCTCCACCCCAAACCCTAAGGGTGCCCTTTTCCCAGGGTGTAGGGGATGAAAATTATATTCAGAAAACATCGGTAGAAACACCATCAATATCTTGGACCCCTAAAAATTATTATCCGACTAAAATATCGGCTGTTTTAGCATGTTTAAATATTTCAACCCCCGTGCACCCTCGCTTCTGGGGGTGGTAGACATGTCTCACCCCGACAGTGTTTGTTTCCTGGTCGTAAAGAACACGTGTACGAAATTTGGTGAAATTTGCTCTACCGGTGTAGATTTGTATAACGAACATACAAATATACAAACATACATACACTCTTTTTTATTTATAAGATTATTTGTTCTTAGACTTTTCTAATTTCTTATTTCCTTAACATCTAACCAAAACTGTTTTCTAGATATACGAGGCTTTTTATAAAGAAAAAAAGGTAATTTTTAACAGTAGTTATGTGCTTTTCTACTGAGTATCTTATTAGCTCCTACATTAAACATATTTATTATCTTAAAACACAGTAACAATTGTTCACATATATGCTGTGTATGTTACATTTTTTTGTTATTATAAGTAATATTGAGTTACATGTGAAGGCATAAAGGTTTGAAATCATAGATATTTTCAAATAAATACTATTCAGTTGTGCTTAACTCAATTTTCTTTCAATCATCATACTTTCTATATCTCCTTTAATTCTGTTATCATAAATAATAATTAATGTGATGTACTTTTATTAGAGTGCTACTTATCTTAATAACATTACTTTCTACAGGGCATGGAAGTGTTCCCAAGTGAAAACTTGGACAAGAAAAATGTAATGTGTATAGCAACTCCTGACAATTGTAATTGGTATCGTGCGTTAGTGACAGATGCATCTAATGGAGAGAAAATAACTGTCTATTTTGTTGATTTTGGTGATACTACAGAAATTCCTATCAAACAGGTAGACATACAATAAAATCTTTGTTCCTATCTTTCATTTTTAATATTTAATATTCATATCAAATGCTTTCAGATGGCTCTTATTCCTGAAGAACTTGTTAGATTTGGACATCAGGCCTATCTGTGCTCATTGATAACAAGTACAAATGAAGTGTCACAGGATATTCAAAAACATTTTAAAGAGGAGGTTGAAGATCAAGATGTTATCATGCATGTTGAAAGTATTGATCAAGAAAAGTAAGTTCAAGCTTTTTTTAAAACATATTTCCCTATTTTCATTACATTTAGTTCCTTTTGTAGATCACTTTATTTCAGTGGTACTATATTAAGCATACACTATCACCGTTTTCTTTTAATCAACCATTATTATTTTTAAGTCATTTATATTAAAGCAATCGATCTCTTTTTCAAATATATTTGTGCCGTGTAAAGAAAAGCACCTGAAGATGGTTTTGCTCATTTGTCAACAACCATGGAATTAGAGAGCTTGACCATTTGTTCTGTAGTGATCAGGCTTGGTTTCACCTTAGTGGATATGTGAATAGTCACAACTCTAGAAATTAGTTAACTGAAAATCATGAAAACCCTTTGCACTGTAAAAAAAATTGGAGTGTGGTGTGGAGTGGAGTATAATGCCGTTGAATAGTGGACCATATTTTCTTTCAACACAACAGTGCTGTGTACCAAGTCACAATTACACAGTTTATTTCATTGCTTGAAATTGATTAACATGAATTTGGTTGTAGCAGGACAGTGCCACATGTCACACATCCAATGAAACAATGCATTTTTTATGAGAGTTTTTTGGCAAACATATAATCTCCAGGGTATTATTGCCTCCACATTTTCCACAATTTAACACCTCCAGATTTTTTCTGCTTAGGTTAGCTTAAAGGAAAGGTTTATAAGAACACGCCACACATGCTGGATGAACTGAAGATAATGGAACAATATTAAAGTAGACTTACTCTAAGTGGCCACAAACATAGCAAAATGTTTTTGTGCATTAATTAATGAATGATGTGGCTATTTTACACACCTTGTTGTAATATAAATGTGTGAAACTTTTTGATCACTCTGTACTAATTTATATGTAGGTATTTTTAATAAGAAAGATAGACAATACAGACAAAAAAAAGGGTAATATAAATACCACACAACATTTCTGGGATCCTTGTCCCTTACCTCAATTGCGAAGAGTGACACAACTGCACTTGTCAGTTCACAAAATTCAAAAGCTTGACCATGCAGTTGTGTCACTCTAGGTTCTTCTTCACACCTGAGGAAAGGGACAAGGATCCCAGAAACAATGTGTGGTATTTATATTATCACTTTTTTGACTGAATTGGCTATCTTTCTTATTAATTACTTTCAATCAGATGTAAATTTTTTAATTTGTAGTTATTTTTGTTTGGATAAATGGAAAGACAATTTTCTGACCATATCAACCAATGCAGCGTACTCAAATTTAATAATGTTTTTGTATAAAAGCCTTATCCATGATGTCCTCAATAAGAACACACCGCAAACTTATTATTATTTATGAAATAGTATATTTATGTACTGTATGTTGGTAACCTCTATTATTTCTCTTTATATACTAGTAAGTGAGATCAGCTTAGGTTATTATTATTGAACCATCTGTGAGCATTTATTACAGTCCAATTTGCAGATCATATTGGTTACTTTTGTATATAATATAGTCAAATAATTTGTAAGAATAAGCAAAGAGAGATAAACTGATAGTGGCTTTACTGAGCATGGAAGATACATTTTGTAAATAAAAAATTTCAATATATTATTTTGCATTAGGTTTGGTCTTAATAATTCATTCATAAATTTCATATTCTTTTTTTGCAGGCTTAATGTTCTCTTATTTGATATTGATGGTCATGCTTTGGAGTTGCTAAAGAGTATAGTTTCTGCAGATCAGCTACAGGAGGTTGAACCCATATGCCCTTTACCAGTTATTTCAAATAATTTTGAAGTTATCGTTTCAAATGTTGATGATGAAGGACCCACAATTTGGCTGCAGAAAGCTTCAGAAAACGCTACATTGGCTGCATTACTTGATCTCATGTTTGACTTCTATGAAACAAAAGGACAAGGAAAAAGTATTGAAAAAATTGACATAGGCCAGTTAATTTCAGCCAAGTCTGAAGTAGATGGAAATTGGTATAGAGCAAAGATAACATTAGAAAATACTGAAGGTATTTTTGTCTTGTACATTGACTATGGTAATTCTGAATGTATTCAAAAGTGCAATGTTAAAGTTCTAGATGAAACATTTTTTAGTTATCATGCAATGGCTTTTAAAACCATCTTGAATTTTTCTGTCACTGAAAAATCTATAGCAGCAACTGAGATAAGAAATATTACTGAAGAAAAAGAATGTGTTGCAGAAATATTCAAAAATGAATTTCAATTATTTGCTGTTGATCTTTCTGTTGGTGGCCAAAAACTGAGCAGTATGCTCAGTAAATTTATAATCACTGATGATGACTCAGATACTGATATACCTAAGGAAACTGAAAGTTTTAATTCTAAAGTTATGACAGTTGGTTATAGGTACACAGTTTATATATCACATGTTGAATCTCCTTCAAATATATGGTTGCAGATTGGTAATAGCATCGAAGCACTTCAACAGTTTCAAAATACTCTTTATGAATATGCTTCTAAAGTGGAGCCACTAAAAGAAGTTCCCAATGTAGGTTATATTTGTATAGCACAGTATTCAAATGACATGTTATGGTACAGGGCTTCAATTTTAGACCATGATTCATCCACTGCTACAGTGAGATTTATAGATTATGGTAACACAGATGTAGTCAAAATTTTCAATAACAGTTTGAAACCACTGAGTGATGATCTTAAAGAGATATCACAATTTGCAATTAAATGTTCAATGAACATAATTCCAAATTCTGCAACCAATGAATGGTCCCCAGAAGCAATACAGAAAGTATTGGAATTAGTTGATGAAACATCAGGTGTTATGGATGCAGAAGTATTGGAAGACAATGACACAAAAATTGTGGACCTTTTTGTTGATGAGCACAGTGTATCTCAATCTCTTATTGATTTAGGTCTTGCATTTGAGGGCAACCCAAACATTAATCAGTTCCATGATGTTTATGTAAGTCATGTTAATTCTCCAGCCCAGTTTTGGATCCAGGAACATTGTTCAAACTCACTCTTGGAGCACTTGTGTGGCAAACTAACTGCTGCAGATGGTTTTGAAAAAATTTCAACATTTAATGATGAAACTATATGTGCAACTTTGTATCCTGAAGGTGATCAATGGCGCAGAGCAAAAGTTATCTCTACATCTGATGAGGAAACTGAAGCTATTTTTATTGATTATGGTAATCGGTCAGTTGTCAGAGAATTTAGAATATTACCTGATGAACTTGCTAATATTACACCTTTAGCGAAATGTTGTAAGTTAAATGTTCCTCATAAATTTATTGATTGGAGTTCGGAGTCAACTTCAAAATTCAAAGAATTGTGTAATGGAGGTACAACCCTATTTCAGATGAAAATCCTACAGAATTCAGATCCTTTAATTGTAAGTCTGAAAGTTGCTGATGAAATTGTAGAAGATACTTTATTGAAATATAATGGACTTCTGGAAGTAGAAAATGTACTAGAAGATAATTCCTGTATTGAGACAAACTCTGGTCAACAAGATTTGCAAAATGAACATCTAATTCCAGCGTCAGAAATTAAGACAGTCAATCCAGACAATGGTTCAATTATAGAAAACGGAATTCAGGCAGTAATAATTAGCTTTCTCGAATCACCAGCCAGTTTTTGGGTACATTATATTGGTGAATGCTCCAAGTTAGAAACGATAAGAGAGACAATGATGGATGCAGCAAACTTTGAACCCCTTTCTGAATCAAGAGAAGGAATTTTGTGTGCTGCTCTCAGTTCTAAAGATGGACTATGGCAACGTGCTAAAATATTGAAATGTAATGCTTCAGATTTTGACGTTCAGTTCATTGACTATGGTAACTGTAGTACCACAAGTGAACTTAGATCTTTGTCACAAGAACTGACTATCATACCTCCATCAGCCAAACATTGTTGTTTGCCTTTATCTACTGGATTTACCAAATGGAGTCCTGAATGTGAACAACATTTTTCACAGTGTTGTGACGGTGGAAAGTCAATATTTCAATTAACTGTTTTAGAGGAAGGTGAACCTAATGTTGTTAGTTTAAAATTATTTGGTGAAAATGTAGAAAATAAATTGTACAACATTATGCAAAATTATTCTTCTGTAGACAAAATAGAAATGGAGACTATGTTGGTTTCTTCTCTACAAGAATGTTATTTGGTTGATGAAGATGGAAATAAGCTCTCTGACAGTGACATTCAAGCAAATGAAGATTTGCATCAAGCAAGTGAGGATTTGAATCAGGCATGTGAGGATTTGAATCAGGCATGTGAGGATTTGAATCAGACATGTGAGGTTTTGAATCTTGCTTCAAATGACTCATTGGAAGTTGAAATTACAGAAAATGCATCTGATGATCAGATCTCAAAAAATATTTTGAAAGTGGAGGAGAGTGAAAATATATTGGTTGACATTTCTGAGAGTAGGAGTGAGACCATTCCAAAAATAAATCTGCACATGCAAGAAAGTGGACAAACAGATAAAAATGAGTTAACAGAGATGGTTGAAGGTGGGAAGTGTGCAGACACAGGCACAGCAGATCAAATTTTTGAGACAAATGAAATTAAAGATAGTTTCACAGAAAAAAAGAATGATTGTGTAATAGAGCACAAAGAAGAAATAATTAGAAACTTGTGTGTAGATATTAAGGTAGATTCCAAATTGGGTACTGATACATCCAGTGCCTGTGAAATGGGTGGAAGCTCTGATTTTGAGGCAAGTGGAAGAGTTGACGAATCAGTTCAGAACAGCTCCAGTATTGAACAATCAACTAATCAAGATTCTTCAGTTTCATCAAGTGCTGCGATAAAACCAGAAAGCAGTTCAGATCAAATAATAAATGAAGTTCCTCATCAGTAAATTTGTTAAAATATGATCATCAGTTTTTGAAAGGAATGGGAATAAGAAAATTGGTTTCCAACATTTCCAAATAAAACACGGCTGTGATTCGAAATGGTGTTCAGATTTATATGACTATTCTTCAGAAGAAAAATAAATATGTTATGTGTAAAGAAAATATATTTGCTTGTAAACAGTATTGTAAAAGTATCTGGAGTGAAATTTTGAACCAGAACAATGTTCATGTATTACACTGCAATCATAAAGGCTTTCATATTAGTCCATTCTGCCTTGTGATTGTGTATTGATCATTTTTTATTAAATTGTTCTTTTATGCTAATGAACATTGTTATTCCTTTTTTACTTTTATTTAATTACTGTATCTGTTTCCTACATATTTATAAAACCATGGTAATCACTTTTTATAATTAACATAAGTATGTGAAAATATTTTTTACTTCTAAGTTTCAAACTGTGCTTCTGCAATTACAAATAGTACAACTTTCCAAGTGCTCATTTAATTTATAAAAACAATTTTGTTTAGTTCTCATGTTTTGTGAACTAATATAATTTAAATTGCATAATTTTAATTTCTTTCAAGAGATTTTGTTAATTGATGAAAATATAATTATATGATTTGCTTCATGTGAGGCAATAATGGGTAATGAATAAATTATCATTTATAATAGCTGAAGGAATTTTATTTATCCTTCCATTGAACATTTTGTTGTTCATTTCCCAAAGATATACCAGTTTAAGTTAAATTACTGTTTTTCAATCAAAATTAAGAATTTTTATATTCTCCTGTGTTAAATTATTTCCTTTATATACATGTCTGTTACACCCACTGAATAGAACTTAATAAAAGTAAGAAAAAGTACCAGTATAAGTGTATGCATCTCATTATTCTGATTTGCCATTCTAGAACAAATGTGAAGTCTAGATATAAGTAAAGAACATTATTGGCTGCATTCAGTGGTGGCTCACGAATTTTACTTCACTACAACCATTTTTGATGAGGATAACTGTGTAAAACAATGATATGACAGTGTCACCCTTACTCTGATTTTACCTGTAATTGCTGAATTTTTAATGTCTGTCTACATAATTTCCAATAATTTAGCACCAAATTGAACCTACATTTCTAACATAACTATTTATCCTTTATTCACATTTAAAATAAAGTTAAGTTTTGGAACAAGCCACACATGATGGCATATTTTTATGCAGGGTCATGTGGTATATTTAAATGTTTGTTTCTTTAAAATAATAGAGGGAAATAAATGTACCTTTAAATTTTTGACTCAATAGATTATTATTGTACTGATTAGTTCTGTTTACTGTTTGTTATGTGATGTCACTGTTTTGACCACAATGAAATCACCACTTACTCTAGCATTTGTATAATCAAAATTTGGCCCTCTCTACCACTCACAGACTTCATGATTAAATGACTCAATAGGATCATCTATGTTTCCTTCACTTTATTCAGAAGTAAATTGGTATATCTCAGGCTGGGTTCCATGTGACAAACCAGCGTGACTATCTCCACATTTTCAAGAGTTACTCAGGATTTCTGTTAGTTGGTGAACGGCAATTAAATTAAAAAGAGAGCTAAAGATACCTCTGCGTCAAAGGAAGAACTCTGAAGCACCTATGATGGCTGGGAGTAGATCCATACTTAAAATTGCCAATGGAGAATGAGAGCAGTCTACGATGGTGTGAGCGGGTAAAGGGTTAAAATTCTTTATTTTAATTTGTTAGCATGTTTAGCCCGTCTCAAGTTTTGCTACTTTCGGTGGCAGGTATTTCCTGGAATGCGGAACCACACTCGGACAAAATAGGAAACTGCTCTAGAGGCGTACCATATTTATATGCAGCTAATTAACGGAACTAAAATTCAACAAAGGGGTAATGTTAAAATTATTAAGCATGGCAGACTTGTTAACTTTTCTGTATTTTTTTTAAGAGTAACTGGCTGAATGAGGGAAATACACATGGTGACAAAACCCCTTTAATAGTATAGGAAGGTAGCCAAGGGTTAAATAAGGCCCCTGGGATATGGTTTAAGGATGTTACCCAGCATTCACCTAAAAGTGATTCAGAACAAATCGTAGGAAACCTGCATCGGGTAAGTTGAGTGCTTGGTACTAATACCACGACCTTTGGGAGTACCAGCATATTGTTCTCTTATCCTCTACATTCCAGTGAGGACACTACGAGTGGAATGAACTCGATATTGAATAGTGTCACGACAATGAATGATGGTATGTTGTGAGAACAGTAGAATTCAATAATCCGATTCCCTTGCTGCTTTAAAACTGTACCACCGAACCGTAGTCCGGGATAGTTGTAAAACTAACATCTTGACGTACTACTTCGTGAACCTGACCGATCTCTTGTAACCCGTTACAACGGATGAAATGAGGAGGTTAATGCCAGAGTGGGCTATCCTCTTTCTGAACATATTTGAGATAAAGGGGTTTTATGTTTTTGCTTCACATTTATGTCTATCCCAGAATTCTTTCTGCTGCCATTTCTTGGGTTTGAATAAACTACACTTAGACCACTCTGGTGACCTGAGTTGCATTTTTTTTTGCCAAAAATTTGGGATAGCCCACTCTGGCATTACCCACCTCAATTATAATATGTAAATTTTATTGATATGCATCAGAAGAGAACCAAATCCTGACATTAAAATTTGCTATATAGTTTTGTTTTCAGACTTCAATCGCTGGGACTGTTTATATATTTAATTCAATAAATATTTTAACTTCTTTCTTTATTTCTTTTAGTCATTACATCGACAGACTACGTCCAGACCCTTGTCTGATAGTTGTTGGGTTGATAATTATCGTACTTCGCACTTCGCAGAGATAAGCCTCTATTGGAGAGTACTTCACTTCGAGATGCCAAGGCTTTTGACGTAGTGTGAGAAATGTACGCAATTGCAGCACTACTTTTGGTGGGAAACGCCGTCGTCTGCGCAGTTTCGTCGCTTGAAGTCAGAGTTGTGGGTGGTAGTGACGCGGACATCCAGGACTACCCTTGGCAACTATCTCTGCTAGTCAGGGGAGGTCACGTCTGCGGCGCCGTCGTCATCAGCAACTCGTGGGCGCTCACTGCGGCCCATTGCGTCGACTTCTTCAAGGTGCCCGACATTACCCTCCGGTCAGGATCTTCCATCCGCGGTTACGGTGGAACGCTGCACCAAGCGCTACAGGTAACGATAATTCATATTCTCAACCTCTTCCATCGCGAACTGGAGAAATGAGGTTGACAAACTGGCGTCTGCAAAAGATCAGAAACCAATACAGATAACATTTATGATAATCAGTAAGTTAAAATCTTATTAATCAGAGAGCTTCTTTCATCATAAGGAAGTTTGAGATACGTATCATTTAAACGTTGAAGTTAAAAACTTTTTATTAAACGGTCATCATATAAAAGTGGTCATAATTTTTATTCAAAAATTCTCAGTATAATATTAAAAGGGACCTTCGGGACACCGACGGCAAAGATTCGAAGTTGCTTAATGATTAGAGATATGTCCAGAAGGGACGAAAATTCCTTTAAATGTTTTACTGAGAATATTGAAATAAAAATTCCAGCTAATTTTATATGATGACTGGTTAGTAAAAAGTTTTAACAAATACTTATCATTTGATATGCAAATGGACGTGTCGACTTGATACGTCGCGTTTAAAATGCACTAATTATTCGGGTTTCCCAAAACCAGTCAAGGGATAATTATATATATATATATATATATATATATATATATATATATATATATATTGTGGTAATTAAAAAGAAACATGTAATTAATTAATGAACAAGATTTTGGGACTTGCATTGTCGGCGGCGTTAACATAAGAATTGTGTACAATAATATGGGGCTATAATGCTTGCTTGCTGTGGGTATTGTCGTGAAACATGGCTGGACGCGCGGAAATTTAGTCGGTGGAGAGAGGAGAATAAAATCTGAAAAGCTTGAGTATGATTTGGGAGCTCTAATGATAAAGTTGTAAGAGCGTTTTTTTTTTTTTTGGGGGGGGGGGGGGAGAGTCACTAAGTTACAGAGCTGAATGTATTTTGTCAGACCTGGAGTGTGCTAGAAGTCGCCAGTTTCCAATCTCCAGTTCGCAATGGTTGTCTGATGTTGCGAGAGACAGCAGTTACTTAAATGCTCAGATATATCAAGCTATTGTGCAGTAAATGTTGAGTATGTAATGAGAGAACAGCAAAATAATTAGTATTGTGTGTGGAAATAATAACCACAATTAAATTCAGTGAAACATGGCCTGTCTGTGAAAGTGTTAAATAATAATGGAGTGAGCACGAACCCCCCTTTCGCACAGCAAAATGGTAATGTAAATTAAAGAATTTATTATCTGTAAGCCTAAATGTAAATTATATTTATCGTCAGTTTTCAATATTTCACAGATTATTTGAATTAAGAATTTCTCACTTTGTAAATTTTAATTGTTTGTCGTAATATTCTTTATTGGAGGCCCGATAGTCGGCCCAGAAATCGAGCCGTGGCAAATTTTTACCAACATGTAACATAATTTCAATGATGATGATAATTTGTTTTAATAAATTAACTTTGTCGTATATTTTAAACTGTTTTTATTTAAAATCCAATCTTTTTAATTTGCTTGTATAAAATCTCATTTAATTTGGAATATTACTTTTGGTGCCTCAACTTGGGATTTAATTTAAAATTAATATTGTATTTACTACATTTTGTGCTCCAACATGAGGCTTATTTTAATAATTGTAATTATTACTATATATATATATATATATTACTATGTATATATATATATATATATATATTGTAATATACACAAATAATGGGCTTGTTAAATGAAAAATCTATAAAATTTACAAACAATAAATTTATTGTGGCAATAACTCAAACAATTTACAAATTTAAATTATTCAATCACTCAGGGTCATAACTGTGTTTGATAATGGACGAATCAATAATATTTATAATCTTATCAACAACAAAACACAATTTAAAAGAGAAGAAATTTACTCGTCAATTAAACCAGAACGAAATTTTATTGTGAACGAAATTAAAAGTTAAAAGATTGACTCTGATTAACAATTTTAATCAAAAAGAAAACGAAATATGACGTCTATCTTTCTATTTACGTTTACATAATTAATTGTTACTCACGTCTGCCCAACATTCCAACATATCTTTAATTTTTGAAACACTATTGCGGGTTTTACACTGCTTCTAAACTCACAGATTCTACACCAAATTTATTTTTTAAGCCAAAATTTTGTATGATGTCCGGAACTCGGATGAACCTCCTTTCGTCATCTATCAGTTGACCGCTCGCCTTTTGGGAGTTCTGCGATTTGTCGATTGGGTAGTCTTTATTGTTCCGGACTTAAACCGAAACTTTTGCTATTTCTGGCTTCTCCTCAATGTCTTAATGCAAACTGCTCCTTCAATATCTCCTGCGTACTGAACTCCTCAATATCTTAATGCAACTCATTAACAATTTGTCCCTGAGACCTGAACTCCTCAAAATCTTAATGCAAACGAATTAACAATTTGTTCCTGCGACCTGAACTCCTCAAAATCTTAATGCAAACGAATTAACAATTTGTTCCTGCGACCTGAACTCCTCAAAATCTTAATGCAAACTGAACTCTCGCTTCGCAATTTGAGCGTGCATACGTCATTTTGACGGACCTTCCGACAAAGGAACAGTGCCGGATTTTATATTGTTGATCCAAAAGCTCCTGCCGCTATATGAGTTTCTCAAACAATTTATATTTTTTAATGTTGAAACAATTAATGTCCTAATTAATTGGCATTACAATATATACATATATATTAGACTGGGTAAGCCAGCCACTCTAGTCCCGAAAGGGCAAACTTCCAGCTTGGAATTTTCCTCTTCTCGGCTTTAAGCCTGGGATTTTAAAATAAGTTCCAATAAGCCGTGACACATTATCCGCATTTGAAGGGTATATGTTCCGGGGTCATAGATGTTGGGCATACGGTAAGAACTGTTCGCTATTGGGCCAGTCGGACAGCTACCCTCCAAATAGGTCGAGGCATGGAGTTGAGAATGCTGCGCCCCCACAGCAATCCCAATTCCCGTTATCGGAATGGCGTTGAGCAAGTACCAAGAGCCCTACCTACTTGATGCAGTTTTCGCTAGGGTTGTCCCTGAAACACTTTTTTTGCGAATGCCGGTTAGGATCCTTAAAATACAGCTTGAGCCTTCCCTTCCTGTGTTATTAAAGAGTAGATCTATTAAAGTGGATAACCCTCGTGTAGACTATCACTCAAAAAAGTCAGTCAGGGGTATGTTGGAATGAAGCCGAGACAAGAAACAACAGCCGCTTCCCTTTTCCATAAAATAACTAAGGAAACTGGATACGGCTGAGGGAATTATCGTGAAACAAATTATTTGTTCCTTTTACCAACCGTTCCAATAAAGATTGTTTCCGTTTGCGGTTTTGTTCAGAATCGTTATCTTTACAACATGGGCCTATAAAAGAAGTTGTTGGTTGCTTTTATTACTTTTGTTACGTTCTTGATTCCTGCCTTGCATACGCAAGCATCTACCCGCCTTCATACTCATCAAGCCTTGAAGTCCATAATGGTTATTCAAGAGCTCGGAAAGTTTTATCTATTCTCGTCCAATTTCAGTTTCACCTTTTAATACCCAGTAATAAACGGACCAATTTTCTTGGTGACTTCCTCATGCTAATATTTCCATTTCTAACCAAGACATCTACTCCCGCCGTAGCCCTGCTAGATCCTCGAAATTTTTCAACATTTCATGTTAAATTAGATAGCCTTTTTAAGAACAATGGCTTTGCCTGTGTCCATTGATATAGAATTCAATGGTCCGATAGCGTATGTTGAATTTTGAGCAGCTCGATATTAGGTTGGCCTGTGAGAGGCTGTTGTTATATTTTCTCTTCTTCTTTGTTGGCATAACCTATTCCTATCTCATCGTGCCGATCTTTCGCTTTCGCTCATTTCTTCCTGTCTCATTCTCTGAACAGCTAATCTAATTACTTCCATTTCCAGATTTTTTTCTTACACCACTTAATCTTGTGGCCATCATTGTCGATCTCTCACAAATCTTGTGAACATCTTTGTCGACCTCTTACAGGACGACGATTTTCATCAACCTAGGTATTCTAGAGTATGTAAACCAGTTTAATACAACGAGCTTTTGAGTTTTGTCAACTGACGAGTGCAGTTGTGTCGCTCTAGGCTCTTCTTAGCACCCGAAGAAAGGAAGGATCCAAGAATAGTTGTGTGGTATTTATATTGTCACTTAATTTGTCAGTATTTGGCTATCTTCATTATTAGTTTTAATTTAACGTCTGTTTTGAATTAATAAAACAACTGATGATCTTATACGAACACTTTTTATTTTTAATGTTTATTATAACGACGTTTCGATTCCTTTTTGTATCTTCTTCAGGTATATTCCAAATTAACTCGGTAAAAATTAGCCCAACTAAACGAAAAAAGTTATTAAATTTACCGTTTTTGGAACGTGGCTCCGAGGCACATTATTTACTTAACGTTAACAAGATTGAAGCAAGACAAGATGTGTTAACGTCACTTTAATGAATCAAGTGATGACCTTATACGGACACTTTTATTTTTAATTTTTATTATGACGAAGTTTCGATACCTTTTTGTATCTTCTTAAGGTATTTTCAAAATTAGTACAGTAAAAATTAGCTCAACTAATCGAAAAAGGTTATTAAATTCACAGAGTTAGTTTGGAAAATACCTGAAGAAGATACAAAAAGGTATCGAAACGTCGTCATAATAATAAATAAAGTGTCTGTAGAAGGTCATCAATTTTTTTATTACCTTAATTATTATTAATTTTCAATTAGACGTAATTTTTTTCATTTTTAAACCTGTTTAACTATTGAGAAGTCTTGTAGGATTTCGGACGAGAAATGTAGTTTTCATCTCGACACGTTTGGCCTTTATGGCATGATGATTTTTCCACATTTTGGTATAGTACCACGTGATGTAACAGTTCTCACTTCAAACAGAAATCCTTTTGGTATCAGGGCCGGAAGTTAGCGACGTGATAATGTGGAAATTCTGTTTCCACAGATCGTGATCCACGAGTTGCACATCCGCTACTCGGACGACTACGACATCGCGGCCGTGTCCGTTTCCCCGACGTTCACGTACGGCCCGACGGTGGGCGCCGTGACGCTGCCGCCTTCGGGGTCGGCGCCTCCCCCAGGGACGCCGGTCACGGTGACGGGCTGGGGCTTCGCCTACGACGGTGGCACCATGATGACTGTGCTGCAGAAGACGTCGCTGGCCGTGCAGGCGTGGGACGGGTGCGCGGCCGCGTACACGGGGGTGGAGCTGATCACGGAGCGGATGCTGTGCGCCGCTGCCGCGGGCAGAGACGCGTGTCAGGGCGACAGCGGAGGCCCCCTCGTGCTCGGGAACGTGCTCGCGGGGGTCGTGTCCCACGGCGAGGGCTGCGCCGACCCCAACTACCCGGGCGTCTTCGCCGACGTCGGAAACCTCCGCGACTGGATATTTTCTACCACTGGCGTCTAACGGTCAATTCCTGTGCAAATATCATTCTGTTACGCTCTACGGTCTCGGGATTTAAAATAATAAAATTTTACACGCATAATTCCTTGTTTACAGCCTCCAAGTATTTTCTGTAATTTGGGCCACTGGCACAATTACTCTTAAAATCCAAATTATCTGTCCATTTGTAGAGAATTTAATTAATCAAGATTTTTAATTCTACCGTAAGTGGCATTTTCACCATAGAACAATACCTATTATATTCTTTCATTATATAATGCTTAAAAACGAGTTAGAAAAAGGAAGACGACCTGATTGAAACTGGAATTTCAGATTAAAGCTGCCATGAAACAAAAACAATAATGGGTCTTAGAACCTCAGGAGTCTACTCCATCCCCTATGAATGCGGCTCCATATACACAGGCCAAACAACTAGAACGGTGGAAGTGAGTACAAAAGTAACTTAACGTCTCGGCCAGCCTTCAAAATCAGTGGCTGCTGAACAAGCCATCAACACGGGTCATAAAATAAGCTTCAGGAACACCAAAGTACTTAACAAAACCCGTGGGTACTGGGACAGCGTGATACTTGAGGTTATGCAAATACGGGATAAAAAAACCCGGAATAAATGGACACCGGCTATCATCTCAGCCACGCATGGGACCCCCTAGTGAGGCCGGCTAGGACCGCCGTAGACCAAAACTCGGTGCAGAATAGTGTGATTGGTGGAGGGTGTACTTCCGCCCCCTCCGCACCACCACCAGTTGCCAATCAAGAGCACAACGCTACGGCGGTCGCACCAGACCGACCTAGATAAATAGGCAGTAACTTCGCCCGACCACGCTTGCTTACGGTTTTTCACAGGACGTGTGCGGAGATCCGGACTCCTTGACGAGAAGAGGATCGACGTGCATGATACCCACAACCAACTACTAACTGATTCCTACCAACAAAACCATGTGCATGTTGCTGTCGCACAAGAGCAGTATTCTAGCTCATTGTCCCCTTCAACCCATTGAACTATCGCTGAGGGTTTTTTTCCCGGTAAGGAGACCCTTCAGGTTGAATTATTGGCACTTTTTTCCCTCAGCCCTACGCTCTTCATTCTGTCTCTCTCACAAGCTATCTCCGTGAATGACCGTATTAAAGGGTATTATGCCCTCAGGTGCGGATCAAACACAAGTTCCCAATCCTTGTGTTCCAAGTTAGTTTACTAACAGCACGTGCAGAGGGGGTGTAGAAAGTGGTAGACCCCCATGCTTGGCCGTGCGTGCTTTCAAGGGGGCACGGCCTTTAAGGGTCTTTGCCCCCCCCCCCCCCAAAAAAAAACCCGGACTAGACATTCCACCGAGAAGATGTCGACGGCGATAGTCGACGAAACGTCGTGTTTCTGCTACGCCACGCGGTTGGAAACCCAAGAACTCTTTCAGCAACTAGTTCACCGGGAAAGCCTGCGCAAGTTAAAAACAATAAATTCAAAGATTTAATTCAGAAAACTGAAATCCCGTAGCCAAAATCAAAAGGGACAATGCCGTTTCACCGGTGATATTTTCTTTTTTAAATGGTGTATATTAAATTAATAGCTTAGTTGACAAAGAAGAATGAAGACTAGTGAAGGTCATGAAATGAGGAATACTCATCACGATTTGACGGGAAGAAAAAAACGTTGAACTTTAAAAGACAGTCCTAAGACGGAATACTAAATAAAAATAATATTAATGAAACAAATCAATAAAAAATTAAATAAAATAGAACAGGATAGGAAAATTGTAGAATCATCACAAGAAATGTGGATTGTGCAGGAGAAAAAATTAATAGATCAATTACGGAAGGATGTGTTTTGTTTAGAAAAACTTAACAGACCACATGAAATCATACGTTTGGAAAGAGAAAAATATAAAAATGAAAAATAAAACATCACAGCTATTTATGTACAAACAGAGACAATGAAACTGAATTTCTAAGATTCCTTATTATTACGCTGAACCTTGTTTTCCCATTGTCGTTGCTCCCTTATTGTTACGCTAACCCTTCGGCTCTCCCATCGTTGCGTTTTCGTCTTTTTCGAGTTTTGTCAACTGACAAGTGCAGTTGTGTCGCTCTAGGCTCTTCTTAACACCTGAAGAAAGGGACAAAGATCTCAGAAACGTTGTGTGGTATTTATATTATTACTTTATTGTCTGAACTGGCTATCATGAAAAATATAAAAGTTGGTGGGACTTTAGGTGCAGAGTGATCACAGAGAAACGGTAATTATGGGACGAAATGAATCGTTTTCACTTCTTAAGGTAAGGAATTTTTATATGTTAATAGGTTATAATTCACAAAATGACAATTTATAATTCGGAACGACTAACAACATAAAAATTCGAGTACGCTGAAAATAAAATTCAAGTTTTGAGTGCTTAATTTGCTTGTTAATTATAATACACTTTTCACGTCACTTAACTTGCTTAAACTTTCTCGAAAAAATTCCATAAATAAAAATACTTCCACATTTGCTCACCCAGCGCCCTACAAAACCAAATTCTAAGTTTTTTTAAGAGGCTATTACGACGGAAGTTAACAGACGTTCTCTTTAATACACGTCTTTTGAATACGTTACAACATAAAATCTCTTGGCATCGTAAATAATCACCGTTTGATTTATAACATGAATTTGTGTTATTGGAAGGTAAAGACGTAAAAAATTAATGAAAATGAAAATCAATAAAACATATCCATGATGCGTTGTTTGAGGCTTATTTAACTACCTAGGCATGAAATAAGAATGAAAATATTAACGTCTGATTGAAAATCTAATAAATAAAACTGAGTGTTTGTATGTATGTATGTTTCTTATAAAAATCTACACCGGTGGAGAAAATTTCACAAAATTCGTACACGTGTTCTTTGTGACCAGGAAACAAACAGTGTCGGGATGAGACACGTCTATCAACCCCAGGAGCGGCGGTGGAAATATTCAAACATGTTAAAACAGCCGATATTTGAGTCTGATAAATATTTTTAGGGTTCAAAGAGATTGATAGTGTTTCTATCGATGTTATTTGACTATAATTTCAACCCCGTACATCATGGGAACGGAGCTCTCTTAGGGTTGGGGGTGGACGCGTGTTACAAGAAAATAACGCTAATACAATCGAGATTGGAGTCTAATCCAGTTTTATGGATGTATCTGAGTTTAATAATGACATCAAATTGGCCATTTAACATCCCCCCCCCCAGGGGCGGTGCTACATGGTGGTAGAATTTTTGTAAATGGTTAAAAAGTCGATATTTACATGGAATAAATAATTGTTGAGGTCAATGACGTTTATAATAAATCCGCCGATGTTGTTTGTAAAATTTCAACCCCTTTCGGCATGAGAGATAAGTACACATAAGGGTGGAGGCGCAAATTTTCAAACATGTTCAAACGGTGATATATTCGTTAAATGAAACTATTTCAGGGGCAATGTGTTCAATCCACTTCAGACTGGGAGGTGAAAACATTTAGGGATAGGGTTCGAGTTGTGTTACATAAAAATAACGCAAAAGCTACCTAGATTGGAGTCAAATCGGGGGTTATGGATAAACATCTCGGGCAACGCCGGGCACCCAACTAGTTAATTAATAATAAAAAGGATAGACAAATACAGACAAAATAAGTGATAATATAAATACCACACAACGTTTCTGGGATCCTTGTCCCTTTCTTATTAGCACCTGAAATACTCAAGTAATGAAGTCGTGTAATAATGTCTCCAATCATATAGTTAAAATTAAATAACGGTCATCGCTTTCTTTTTCCAGTGAAGTGCGCCTTAGGCTTTAGGTAAGAGGTAAAAAATATTGCTTAAATTACTGAACAAATATATAAAAGCAAAACTGACCTCAGTGTGAATTTAATAATTTATTTGGCTACTGACCTAATTACAAACGACAATACTAATACATAAATTAAAACAATGATGTTATTTATATCCACCAGATAATTCATCGCAGCGGAATATCGAAAACACGATCATGACGACATTCTGCACAAAAAAAATGGATATTACACAATTCCGCAGTCTTCGATGTAAACGTTTTTTCGAGGTTTTCCGCTTTTCGTTCCAAAACCTTCAATCTGTAAGCGGAAAATAAAACACATTATATTTTAAGCCAATAACTGGACTAAAATAATTTATAATTACATATATATGACCAATACAATTTTTCTGACTTCAAATTGTTGTTTGTTTATTATTAAAAAAAAATTTCATAATGTATAGTCTGCACCTCTGATCTGCTCGAAGTGTTGGGCCGAGGCTGCGTAGTGCACATTCCATCGGCCTTAACTCGCCAAGTAATAAATTTGGTGAAGTGAATATAATGTATGTTTACTATTCACATATTTTACTTACAGTTTGATATATAAATCATACAAAAACTTTATAGTTTTGCTGACTTTCGTGTAACCGGAAAATTGTCAGGTGACAATGAAGTGCGGCCGAAAACAATGCATTGTTGCCTGTGTCTCTTAATAATACTTTAAAAGTTTTAAATTTAATTACTATTTATGTTACAAAAATGTCTAAAATATTAAATTAAGAAAGCATCACAAATTTTGTTTAAATTATTGTTATATTTAAAGCTGTTGGAGTGGAACAGATGTGGCAACATCTTACTCAGCAACCTAAGAAAATATGTTCATCTAAAATTATTATTTTATACCAATCAATATGTGATTAAGAAGATACATACGTTCGGACACAACTGAGAAATTTTGACTTTTTAATTTAAAAGTATTTTTGTGGTCATTAATGAAGGTTTTAATTTATATTTAAAAATTTCTATACAGCGTTTTTCGCCTGGACGCTTTAATTACTCAAGCTGGTACATTTTCTTCAGATGCAGCAAAATATATATGTGCAAACTTTAAGTATAACTGCATACAACCAAAACGACGCGAAGGTTTTCAGCAATGCTGCTTGTACAACAGTTCGGCTGAATTCAGTGACGTCACACGTGCTACTGCGCAGTGCAAACTCAAGTTGTGTCTATCTGAGAATTAATAATAAGAAAGCTAGCCAAATGCAGACAAAATAAGTTTTCTGGGATCCTTGTACGTTTCTTCAGGTGCTAAGAAGAGCCTAGAGCGACACAACTGCACTTGTCAGTTGACCAAACTCAAAAGCCTTTTATATCATGAAATGTTCAAAATTTCCATCGTTAAATATTTTCTGACTTCGCTATTGTTGCTTCGGAGTACCGTATATAATTGTTTATTATAATCAATAAAAATCTATATACATAGAATTTTTAACTGTAAAAGTATTTCCTTACTTTTAGTGAATCGGACCTTAAATTTGAACCAAAATAATGGTTTTTAGAAACGTTGTGTGGTATTTATAACAACACTGTCTGTATTTTGGCTATTTACCTTATTACTAATTTTCAAAACGGACGTAGATTTTTAATTTGTAAAAGAAATGTTTTCTCAGATACAGAATTCTAATAACTTTTCAGGAAAATCTGCTGTGTTGAAAGTTGTTCAACCATTTAAATATTTATTGCAATGTAATATCATACATACAACAGACTATATCTTACAAATTATTTTTTTAAATGATTTGATAAATACACTTTATGATCTAAAGTTGCGTCCACACTTGAAACAAAATCATGTTATATACTGTAATACTAATTAGAGGCCATTAGTAATTTGATAGTTGGAAATTTATGATGGATTTTTATCGGAAAGAATATCGAATGCAACAATACATAGGCAAGCTTTGTCGGCAACAAGCGTTTCTAAAACCGCAGTCGGACGGCGGACACAGTTGCGGGCAGATATCCATCCAGAAAGGTCGCAGTTTGAAGTTGAACAAAAAGTTTTCGGACAGTTATTCACCGAGTAAAGTTACAAGAAAGTAACCTTATAAGTCATGCCGCAATAAAAAATTCTATAAGTAAAGAGACCGTCACTAATTTCACCGAGAGAAAGTTGGTGACAATCTGACTGACCAATTAATTCAGGAGTAGTCGCTTCCAGTTGAGAGATCGCAAAGTTTCGACAGTGTTTTGTAATCAATTTAAATTCAGTGAATTCATGGCCTGTTTAATGTGAAGAGTGTGGTGCATCTGAACCCAAACTTAAACCTGGTACCAGCACAGATTGTAAGTAGAAATAAATTTAATAAAGTTTGTAAACGTTAACTAAAGATAGAATCGTCAGATTTAGGTTTCACGTTTATTTTATTGTTTTAATTTTAAGGCTGTAAAAGGAATTGGATTGTTTAATTTAAATGTAAGGTTGGTTCTTTATTTAGAAGGCCCAAATAAACGACCCTGAGTTGAGAGTTGATAAAATCTGTAAAATAGCAAAAACTCAAATGTAAATAATCGCGCCGAGAAATGTAATTCTACCTGGAATAAATTAATTGTCTTGTAAAGTTTAAAAGAATTTGGTAAATTATTTGAAATCCTTCTAGATTAAATTTTAAATAAAATAAAATCAATTGCTTAAATTCTGTTAATATTCAATTCATTACAAATTGGTCCTCAACGTGAGGCAATACATTCCGTTAATAATTAAAATCTATTAATTATTACAATACAAAAAGTTAGTAGTTTAGACACATGACACGTTTGGCCTTTATAGTATAAAAATGAAAGGGACTGTACCAGTTGAATTGCATAAACACTATCAATTATGCTGAAAGGATTCTTCGTTCGGTTGTTGTTAACAAATGTGGACCTTGGGGAACAGTTAGGCCGCTAAACTCTAGGAATAAAATTAATTACACGTTCATCAAAAAACTCTTGAGATATTTCCAACCATAACAATTTCAATCTCAATAATTTAGTTCCATTGGTACCTCAGTTTAAATTTTGTTCGCCCAGCTCCATTTTGAAGTTTACAAAACATCAAGATTATAAAGAATACTCTTATACAGCCTACTGGACATTCGTGATATTTACAATGAGCACTTACTTGGTACAGCGTCCCAATCCCTTTGACAACTTTTCCGATCACCACGCAATTGCCGTCGAGAGTGTGAAGTTCATTGAACGTAATGTTGAACTGTGAACTCTGTTGTCTTGGAACGATGCTTGTCATGGAAAGGACTCCTGAAAGACGCACACGAGAGTCTGAAAGTTTTTAGGCTACGAGGTTCTTCAAATCTACGAATTAATCGAATTAATTTTTCTTTGACAGCTTCATAAAACCATATCTTATTTGTCCCTTGGATTTAAAAAATATCGCGATTTTTTGTTAAATTAAAATACGGAGTATGTCTTCCACACCGCACGTACTAAGTTAGAATGGTTCGGAAACTTCTCAGCCTCGTTAAATAAAAAATCTCAAACCAATATCTTTTTTATTTTCTAACATAGACTACTTTTAAATCTATTAACTTAGGTCATCGAATTTCCACCTTCAGTATAAAAAAATTTATCGACACCATGGACATCTCAAAACACAGTGACCACAATCATGAATTTTCTTTCGGGATTTTGTACTAGACCCGTTTGGACAGTTTCTTGGACTCCGTTCTGTAGTGATAAATCCATTTTTCGTCAACATTAACGAAAACGTCGCTAAGACTCTCATGAATTGCCTTTTTTAAGTTACAAACGCTGATTTTTATTCGAGCGAGTGTCTGGTCAACGCGGCAGCCATCGCACAGGTGTCTTTTTTCCACAACAAAATGTCGAAGTCACACGTGGTCACGATCTACAGACGAAATCTCAAAACTCTCGCGTATTTTCCGTCGGCGATCTGTGGATTTCTACGATAGTATCCACGGACGTCGTAGTTTCTGGGAATCCTTAACCCTCAGCATCCTATATGCAGGTTCACCCACGTTTGATTTCACCTGGCCACCGTCGAAAAGATCATTCGGAATTAAACTTTTTATAACGAAGTATTTTATAAATGCTCGAAAATGTATTTAATCTATTTTTGATGCAACATATAGGGCCTAGACTGGTTTACTTCTCTCGATTACTGTAAGAAAATGAAGAAACACGGTTTATGCCTTGTATTGTGCCTGCCATCTGACAGATAATATTTGGACAACACCGTATTTGCCTACTATAGTCTGATTTAAAGTAGAAGACCGATGGCGATTAGTTCCCGCAACGGGCGTGACCTCGAAACAACCAATCACAACGCTTGAAATTAAGCAGCGTTGCCGAACAATAGCGGTGTTATTCTACTGTTTTCAGTGAGCTGAAAATGTCCTGTGTCGTTCGTTCGTGGCATCAGCGACCCCTTCCAAGCGGTAACTTCTAGTTTAAAACGGACTATAGAAACGTCTATGTCAGGCTGATCACTTTCCGAACGATCCTCCTTTTAAAACATAAAATGATCGTAAAACGTTATATATGGGGAGTAATTTAGGTCTCTTATTATATGATATTAATTGATTAATTAATTACGGAAGAGGTTTCCCTTCATTGGCCAACTAGGTGATGAAAATGAATTTGTGTATCACAACATGAAACCGTAACCATGTTTGGGTTTCCGCAAGATATAATTTATTCTTTGGCCCACTTGGAAGTGAAATTTTACTGCATTCTAAAATATTTTATTTTCCGCGGAACATCGAATTCACATGTAAACGGAATCAACATCGTACCTGTTCCGCCATGTTTGAGTTTGAAATTTTCTTTGTTGAATATTTCTCCATACATCGTCATGCCACCGGATCCATTGAAATCTGTTACGTCTCCTCCTTGGCACATAATTCCCGAAATGATCCTGTGAAACGGACAACCTTTGTATGTTATTTTGTCTTGTCCCGTACAGAGTCTAACGAAGCAGAGCACCGTTCGTGGCACGTACTCTCCGTAGAGTTCGAATTCGATTCGACCCAGCTTCCTGTCATTCTCGACTCGGATATCAAAGAAACACCTGAAATACACGTCATGTTTTATGAACAGAAAAACCCTATTATTAATATACGACAGTTAAGTGTAAGGGGCAAAGAATTAATTTTTTTAAAAAAATAGTGATTTTTATTTACGCCAATACAGGGTGGGCAGAGAAAAGAGAGATTTTGAAAAGCTCAAGAATCGTGATCAGCTTATGGACGATGAAGAGGAAGCAGTAGTAGAAATTGAGCGGCGAACCCTTCAGCATCGAGCGTACAGTTTTAATTACTGTAATTGAAAAAAAATGATGGTAATATTTACAGCCTTTTCAAAATCGCTCTGTTTTCTGTCCAACCCTATTAAAAACATTACTTAATACATTTTATGTTTGCATCTGATTTTTTTAAAAAAATTATTATATAAAAACCAATAACATTCATTTAAAAACCAATTCAAAATATAAACGACGACGATTCAGTAAATATTTGTAACTTCATGAGGTTACGACACTTTCATCTTAAATTAACAAATTTATCACAATAAAAATTAGAATTTTACTAAAATACCATTTTTATATCAAAATCATAATAAAATCAAACTGAAAAAACCTTAACAAAAGTAAATTTTTTTCTATAATTACTAAACAAATTTGAGAAACATTTGAGTCTCCATGAACAACCTAACTATAAGTTCACAATGCCAGGACAGTGTTTGTGCATTTATGCATACATTGTTTCACCATCGCAGATTCATTATAAATCAATTTCCAAAGTCAAATTACATCAATTATTTAAGGTAAGAAAATAAAATATTACTTAATTTTATCATATAATTTTGTTTTTCAGTTGTTTTTATGTGTAATTTTTCCTATAAATTGCGTTTTGATCAGTGTCTAAAATTTCAACATTCTTCCGATTTCAAGAGCACGCTTAGTTCGTCCAATGCAACTTTTTTTTCGCAATTCTGTTTGGTACAATTAATTTTGCATATCATGTTAAGATGTTTTTTAATTTTTTTCTTTACCTATTTTAACGATTTTATTAAGATTATCCTAAATTTTGAAAATAACCTTAGAACATAAATTAGTTAATTATGGTCAAAGATAATTAATTATGTTGCAAAGACGGCAATAACAGAATGGAACGCTGCATTCGTAGCACTTCAGGGGTAAATTAATGCTGAATCAATTAGTGACAGAATTGGCAACGTTTTCAGACTTCCTATTAGCAAAACTAAAAAGAACTTTATAAATATATTTATATTTTATGTTATGGAAACAATAATGAAAATTTAAATACAAGATGTTTCCACATACCAATTAATAATTCAAAAATTGAAAAAAACATGAGTTTTTAAGTTCTAGGCTACATTTAACTATCAGTTGCTTTAAATTAAAATTTATCGGTGATAAAAAAACAAGAATGAGACTAACTATAGTTTATATTAAAAATAACATTGATTAATTACTATATGATACAGGAAATCGGTTATTTTTCACAATAAAAATGGATCTAAATACCTTACTCTCATTCTGTACGGCGAAACGGGTTTAGGAACATATAATTTCTCAAATTTCTTAAAGGACAACCGCGGAGATTTCTTAAATAAAATTTCTCCAGCATTCTTCTCTGGGGGCGGAAAACTTTGCATTGTCAGCATCAGTGATTTAATTTTGAACCAGTCTTCATCCAATTCCTTAGTTGAATATTTAGACACCTACATAACATTAAATTGAAAATTATTTGAGAACTCTTTGAGAACATTTTGAAATTAGTGCGGTGATGGAAAATTTAAATTCCTGGCCTCCTCATGACCGATCGCCATTTTAGAATAAAGATTTGCAAAACGGACCATTTCTGTGATCTAATCAGTTCCACAGACGCAACTAAAAAGTGGATTTGCCGAATTTGACCCACATTAGTTTTACCACTCAGGTGAAAAAACCTGACACATTATATAGCGTTAAAAAAAATTGGTAGAAGCTTTCGACATCTTTGGGCATTTTGGACCTTATTTGATTGAACCTTAAGATAACTCTGTTTTAAAAGAACCGTCTAACACGTCGCAAGGCGAGTTGTTGACAACAAGAGCAAATTAGTGCAATGAGGTTGAAAATAACCAAACAGGTCGAAAGTTTCTTCCTATTAAACTTATTTAAAACTATATGAGACTGTGTGGTTTTTCCCCTGAATATTAAATCTGTGAACAGTCTTTATAAATCAAATTGATGAATGTCAGCTTGTATTGGTTTCAATACCATAAAAAAATACTTAATATCTATTATATGAAATATATATTGTAATGCCAATTAATTAGGACATTAATTGTTTCAACATAAAATCTAAATTGTTTGAGAAACCCATTATAGCGGCAGGAGCTGTGGAACAACAATAGAAAACCCGGCTCTGTTCCTTTGTCGGAAGGTTCGTCAAAATGGCGTATGCGCGCTCAAAATGCGAAACGAGAGTTCAGTTCGCAGGAAGGTATGGTGAGATACAGTTCGAAGGAAGATATGGTGAGATACAGTTCGCAGAAAGGTATGGTGAGATACAGTTCGCAGGGAAATATTGAGAATTAGCATTCAACAGAGTTGGGTGGTGCCTGAACATTTTCTCAGGACAAAGTAAACATTCACCATAGCATAACGTCGAAACCTGCTAAGTAAAAGCAGTTTTTGTGTCCATAGCCGGCCAGAAACAGTAAAATCTCAGTTTGAGGTCAATGCAGTAAAGACTGGCAAATGTGCAAGCCACGGAGTTCACCTAATGCAAGCAGAAGTCACCTAGGGCGAGCGGTCAACCGATAGATGACAAAAGGAGGATCATCCAAGTTCCTGACATCCTAAAAATTTTGATTTAGAATCAGTGTAGAATCTGTGAGTTTAGAAGCAGTGTAAAACCCCGCAATAATGTTTTCGAAAATGAAAGCTATGCTGGAATGCTGGGCAGACGTGAGTAACAATTTACAAAACAATTACTTATGTAAACGTAATTGAAAGATAGCCGTCAGATTTCGTTCTCTTTTTGATTAAAATTGTCAATATTTTACTTTTAATTTCGTTCTAACTTTAAATTTCGTTCTAGTTCAATTGACGAGTAAATTTCTTTTTTTTTAATTGTGATTGGTTTGTTGATAAGATTATAAATATTACTGATTTGTCCATTATCAAACCCAGTGAAGACCCTGAGAAATTCAATATTTTAAATTTGTAATTGTTTGAGTTATTGCCACAATAAAAATATTGTTTGTAAATTTTATTATTTTTTTCATTTAATTAACGACCTCCATTTGTTTATTACAATATTTGAAATTTTATAAATAAATTTCATAAATAAAATAGAAAAATGAAATGTAAATATAAAATATAATGAATATTGCAAAGATATCAAGAATACTGGCAGGAACATCAAGATGTTTACAAATGGCAAATTACTAGGGCAACGAAAATAAAAATATACCATACTATGATTCAACTAGTGGTAACGTATGGAGGAGAGACACGGAATCGGACAAGTACAAAGAGATATCTCTAGGATATTTTGAAAGTAAAATCTTAAGAAGAATTTACGGACCTGTTACAGAACAAGTTGGATGGTGAAGATTGGCCCGTTACACAATCGACAATTTTATCGCGGCAATAATTAATCGACTGTAACGACAGTAGTCCATTGAAGTGAATTGGAGTTTGCACAGTGGGCGGTAAAGAATCGCTTCGATAAAATTGTCGCGGTCAGCAGTCGCTCGGTGCTTCAAGCGCAAAACGATAAATTTATCGCAAATAGTGGACTACGTAACCCAATGCATGTTTGCACACAGTTTTTCTACCGCTGGAAGTTATTTTTATTCTTGATTTGAATTTGCGTATAGAAAGGTTGGTATTTGCCATCCTATTTTTTGTGTCCTTTTTTGTGCATATATTTAACGAATATAAATAATTTGGGTGACATCATATATAATGAAATACTTATTTCATTAATTCAAGAAAAACTAGTGTTATGGAATAAAACCCTGAACATAGTTCGCGTCATCCTGCCTCAACTCTTCAAACAGCGTGTAGAAAGCTCCAACCTACTCTCTTCTTTCATTAATTGGATAAGCCCAAATTGGTAGATTTTTTTCTTCTCGTTTTCATTCGACATAATTATCTTTTTTTTAGGGCAACAGGCTACATGAGGGTAATCCACGTTGGGCAACTCCCCTTTAATAGCATAGGAAGGGATTTGAAAGAGGGATGCGGAAGGGTAGAGGAAGGTAGCCAAGGGTTAACTAGGGCCCCCGGGCTATAGTTTAAGGATTCTACCCGGCATTCGCCTAAAAATAATGCAGGACAAACCCTAGAAAAACCTGCATCAGGTAAGTCGGGCATTGGGTACTTGTCCCATGCCCTTCCGATGGCGGGAGAAGAGTTTTCTGTGGGGACGCAGCTTTCCCCCTTCTCCGTACCTCGACCAGTTTAGGAGGCATCTGGCCGACTATTCCAATAGGAATAGCGGACAAGTCTTACCGTGTGCCCAAGGTCTGCGACCCCAGAACATATACCTCTCAGAACAGGCCAAGGTGCCTCGGCATGTGGGAACCATTTTTAAAAAAACCAGAGAGATGTGAAGGCATCCCCTAAGGAAGCCTCCGCCAGAGCTCTCTGGGAAGGTTCACCTGCGAGAGAATTCTCTTCCGCTCCCCTGACCCAAGATTTATTTTAGGCTAACCGGCTACATCAGGCTAATCCACATGGTAGCAACTCCCCTTTAATAGCATAGGAAGGGATCTGAAAGGAGGATACGGAACGGTAGAGGAAGGTAGCGAAGGGTTAACTAGGGCCCCCGGGCTATAGTTTAAGGATCCTACCCGGCATTCGCCTAAAAGTATTGCAGGGAAAACCCTAGAAAAACTTGCATCAGGTACGTCGGGCATTGGGTACTTGTCCCACGCCCTTCCGATAGCGGGAGAAGAGTTTGATGTGGGGACGCAGCATTCCCTTCTCCGTACCTCGACCAGTTTAGGAGGCAGCTGGCCGACTGTACCAATGGGAACAGAGAACAACTATTACCGTATGCCCAAGGTCTGCGACCCCAGAACATACACATCTCAAAACAGGCCGAGGTGCCTCGGCTGGTGGCGACCTTAGTTCAATAACGGAGAGCGGAAAAGGCACCCCAAAGGTAGCCCCTTCCTGTCTTTCCTCCTCCCCTCCCGACACAAGAAAGAGTCGGGGGGTTACTATAAAAAAAAGAGATCACATAAAAACTAATTGAAATATTACCGCTCCAAAAATTCTTTGCAATATGAATGCGTTGGTCTTGGCTATAACTTTATATTCATCCACTCGCTTGAGATATCCTGTTTTGATTACAGGTAGCTCTTGTCTCCAGCAGTCAACCTTTCCCTGTTAAAAATAAAGAGAAAATCTTTAAAAAAAATTACGTTTGGAGGCTTTCGCCTCAAAATCCATATTTCTGGAATCGCTACATTTTAGCATAATGGACGCATTTTTAAGCGCAACTTACAGTTGTTCTATTTATTTGATGGATCTTTTCAACCAAAACTTTGTTTACGCAATCAATTTCGCAGAGAGCGTGGTGATCATCCATTAATCTAAATTTAGTTGCAACTTGCGGAGCCTTGTTGTCGATTTTCGACGAGGCGTTAAGTACCTGAAACGTAGTGATCAACATGATTTATTAGCACCACCAATTTTCGTATTACTATTATGCATTGGCTTCTTTCCATTTATAGAGTACTTGAGTTAAATTTGGCTGTCAAATCGTCAGCCAAACTACTTTGACCATGATATTTCTTTTTCCACTTTCTCATATTGTTGCAAATTATTATTTTTAAAATATACAGTTAACGTATTATCTTGGCAATTTTACAGTTGTGATAATAATATTTACGTATTCTATTGAAATTAACATGCTAATATGCAGTTGCAACCATTAGGTTGTCCACAACAATTATCGCGTATTAAACTACATTTAATTCGTTAAATTAAGGTATACAATGACTTAGCCAAAAATATTACAACCAATAATTAGTAGAGGAGGTCTGGTTTTCTTTTAAGTAGTCTTTGTTGAGACTCTGGAGGAATGGATTAGAATGTGCTGTTGAGTTTCTAGTGAAGGAGTCAAACGATTTTTTTTATAACGTCACTATGCAGTCTGTTGTTTTTGAAATACCAAGGACAGCATTCGTACGGTTTTATTTTAATTTATTTGGATTTTTGTTTAGATTGGTTTTAGTTTATATTCAACAAATGGAGGAAACATATTGCCAGACACGCCTGATTAAGGAGTTATAGATGAACTTTTTAGTTGATGGGCATATTGGGTACTTTGAAAAGGGTTTGAGTTCAGATAATCTATTAATAATAATAAGAAAAAAAAATACAACAAAGAAGTGATGATATAAATACCATATCTGGATACCTTGTTCCTTTTCTGCAGGTGTTAAGGAAACTAAAAAACACAATTCGGTTGACGAAACTCAAAATCCAGAAACGTTGAGTGGTATTTAAATATGTATTTTGCTATTATTCTTATTATTAATTTTCTAAACAGACGTAAAATTTTCACTTTCATATAATCCATTATTAAGCTTACACCTTAAGTGTATTATGGTTTTGACTAGGTTAATTTGGAGTCGAAAGTTTGTCCAAGATAAATGTGCGAGGATTAGTTCAAGATGGCCATGTCGTCTACAAAAAGACCTAAAACTATATGAGAGTTGAGGGATTTCGTTGCTGCAAATTAGAACGTAAATTTCAATGCCGATTTTCCGCAAGGTTTTGACGAGTTCAAACATTTCCCTGGATGTTATCAATATTACATACACAAAGACACAATAATGGACGATTATATGAACAGGCAGGGTATTGTTTAGACCTGGCGCGCGTGAGTTGGTGAAGTGGACAGTCGGCGGTCAAAAAAGACAGAAAGTGGTCGTGTTTGGAAATAGTCTAGAGGATATAAAATATTAAAAAGCAGTAAGAAACGACAGCAAGTGTTCGTAACTTAAATCAACGAGACAATTATTAAAAAGTAAAGTCGGACAGCGTTAATGCAGGTAGTGACTCAGAAAGGTTTCCGAGTGTTACGCCAAATTATCTTGAGAATCGACGAGGAGGAATTCTGCGAGGTGTCGCCAATAGTGATAGTCCAACAGTTATAAAGTGTAAATTTAGTGTAAAAATGGGCTGTTCGTAATTTGTTTAAAGTGAGAGTGTGTTGCTGAAAGAATCCAATTGCCCAGGTACTAGAACAAAACAGTGAGTTATAAACTATTTAAATTAAATTGTATTAAAGGTAAAATTTCGTCATATTTCGATTTTTTCATTAAAATATTTGTCAATATTAAGTTGTAAATTGATTGTCTAAAAAGGGAGTAAATTATTATTTATTTCATGGCCCAGAAAAGACCCTGAGAGCAAGATAAAATTGATTTGATTGTAAGAAATAAAATGTAAAAGGTCGGAGAGTAATAATTTTTATAATTTTGAATAATAATAAATCAATTGTTTGGTCAGTTTCAATAAATGTTCTTATTCATGCTCCTTCGTTATAATATTAATTTCATTTTAAAATAGTTTTCATTCCGATTATTACATTTTTGGCGTGCCAACGTGTGGCGAACTTATATTGTTCCATTATAAAACTTTATTTGTGTATTACGTTTATGGCACATCAACGTGTGGCCATTCTAATCATTTAATTAATTGGTATTTTTATTGATTATATATATATATATATATATATATATATATATATATATTGTAGCAATTCCGCTACCTTCCTTGCGTTTTTCGTTTATTTAGATTTTTGGGCGCCTGGTAATTTTTAGGAGAAAAAGAGTCGCCGACAATGGAAAACAACCAACAATGTAACCTAATCATGTTAATTAACCCCCCTCCAAAGAATAAAAATTGGGTGACCGTAGTTATACATTAAATACAGCAAAATTTTCCTTTTTTCACATAATAATAATCAAATCAACAACCACTTGACCACACCCCGCCAACCAATTAAATACACAAGTTTTAAAAACTTTTTTTCACTTATAATATTACCACTTATTGCTTAAAAATACAAAATTTATACCTGTTTGGAACATAATACTCATACATTCTTTTTAACGGTAATTTTTCCACACTATTCCTTATACAATAACCCTTTTTTCATCAGCTGTTTAGATGTCAAATTAACAATGTTTTTATTAATCAGCTGACAAACAAAAATTTACTATAATTTTTAAATAAAACACAATTAACATCTTCCTCAGATACAATATTTTCACTGAGAATGTTCGCAACATTATAACTTTTGCCTATTCCGGACTTCCAGGGAATTCCCACAAAAAATATTTCACTAAATGCCTACACTATCTTTGCAACGTTCGCATTTCACAGTCTTTATCTATTTTTATATCCTTCCATACATTCCTTAAATAATCATAACATACATTTTGTTTTCGGTTATTTGTATAACTCAAATTGTTCGAGTTACATTTTTCACTCTCCAGTCAGCCACAACATACAAAAAGCCTCGGCGAGCAAACGGTCGGGTATATATATATATATATATATATATATATATAGTAATAAACAACATAACAATTATTGAATTAAATGAACATAATTGAATTTCGCCACTCGTTAGCACGCCATAAATGTAATATGCATAATGAATGAATTAGATTAATCATTGAAATTATTGAATGAAAGGAGCATGAAAATAATTACATTGATTCAATTCACTTAAACAATTGATTTATTATGCACAACTATTTACTTTATAAAACAAATTACTTGTTGGACTTTACATCAATTTTTATACAAAAATGTCGTTTTCTCTTACCTCAGGGTCCATATTGGGCCTTATAAATGAAGAACAATTAAAATTTTTACAATTAACTACTAACAAATGTCAAAATAAAACGAAATTAAATCGAAATCTGACGATATTCTACCTTTTATTAACGTTTACAAGTATGAATTTTTAAATGTTTCTTTTACTCACTGTTGAACCGGTACCCAGGGCAATTGTAGAGATTTTACAACACACTTTTCACCTCGAGCACTTTAACAGACCATGTATCACTGATTTACTTTCCTTCACTTTGCCAAACTCCGGCCGATTGACCACCGGACACAATTATTCCGAAACCTTCGTTCCACCTATATCCGTCGACTTTACTTTGAGCTCCTCGATAACGCAGGTGAAATGTGGATTGACGCTCTCGTCTCTAATCTCCGACCGAATTAATTTTTGTTCTGTCCTCTACTGATATCCTTCACCAACTGCCAAACTCAATTACTCTGTATTCCACAATGTCCTGTGGCTGACCAGCAAAATTTCAACTCCTCCCGCATTCAGCAAGGTTTCGTGGCTGACTAACTGCTCCGTAGACTTACGCGCACTCAAACAACAATGTCCTGCCTGTTCAGTATTCTCAACCATTATTGTATCCGTGTGTTCGCCGATAACAATTTATTTCAATAATATCTAATTATTAATTCTTTTAATATATATATATTCATATATATTGTAGTGCCAATTAATTAATACATTAATTGTGTAATTGATAATCTGAATTGTTAGAGGAACATTCTTGACGGCGGTACCGAACACATAACAGAGCAACAATGAAGGAGAGTATTGTTTTCTTTGTTGGAAGAAGGAATGCGCGCTCAAAATTGCGAGACGAGAATTCAGTTCGCGTTATGATTTGGTCAGATGCAGACCGCATTAAAATATTGAGGAGCAATTCGCATTGTATTGGCTAGAAGGACCGGTCAAGGACAGGTCGTACAAAAACAGAAGAGATATTATTTTAAAGAGGTCAGTTCGCATTGAGTTGGCTGGAAGCGATCGAGTGGTCGTAAAAGAACCTTTTTTAAAATTGGATGTCAAACACGAACCGAGAGACGAGGACTAAAGCGAAAGGCGAGAGCGAGAATCGAAGGCAGAACTACGAAACCTGCTAAACACCAACCAATTTGTAGACGTAGCCGGCAGTGGAGATTATCAGAGGTCTACCGAGGGAGAGACGAAGAAGAGGTTCCTGGTTCCTGATTTAAATCCAAAATATTAATTAGAATCTGTGAGTTCAAGTAGAAGCTGTGCAAAAACCCCGTTATAGTGCTTCGTAAGTCAGAAGTATCCTGGGCAGCCGTAAGTAACAATAGAAAACAATTAATTATGTAAACCGAATTAAAAGATAGATGTCAGATATCGTTCATTTCTGTTGATAAAAAAATTGTAAATTAAAATCCATCTTTTAGTATAAGTTCGTCGACAATTAAATTTAGTCTTTGTTAATTGACGAGTAAATATTTTCTTTTTTAAAAATAATTTTGTGTCTTTAATTATCAAACCCAGTTATGAACCTGAGATATTAATTAATTGTAAATTGTTCAAGTATTAATAAAAAATAAATCTATTGTTTGTTAAAGTATATAATTTTTTATTTATTAAACGCCATCTTTTTTGATTATTACAATATATATATATATATATATATATATATATATATATATATATACCTACATATATACATAAAAATTGCGACTGTCTCGGTCTTAAAAATGACACCAATAATTCAAATACATTTGATAAAAATGACACCAATCATTTAAATAAAGTTTATGATTCCTTTTTATTGTAATCTAAGTGTTGTATTGTATAAATTTTTATTTTCATTTTTGTTAATATTCAATAATACTCTTAACAGCTGTGTCAGTAAGTCGTTAGGTCCGCAACGAGTTTACAAACCGCACATTAGAAATTTGTTACAATTTGACAATAAATTTTTCTGACACAAAAGCTGGTATTTTCAACATAATTGATATGTACAGTGAAGCGAAAAAAAATTATCGGCCCTCCAATGTAACATCATCCTTGGTTTGAGTTTCACACTGGCGTTCTGTTTCCGTATAAAACGTTATTTGGCAATTGTACTTTGTAAACGGAGGTAGTGACGTCACGTAGTAGTGGTAGTAGAGAAAGAAACTACAATGGGGCGCAATAAGGGGTATGACGTCACGTGGAGCTCCCGATGGCTACTTTAGCCATTACAATTTATGAAATTAGGATTCTCAGATTCTTTATGCTAAAGACGAGTTTAGTAGCACCAGTGACGTCATATACTCTCCCAATTGTAAATTGGCATAAAGATTATAACCTGCATTTTTCGTATTTAGAATTTAGAATAGGATTTTTCTTCATTTCGACCGCACATTAAAAAATAAATAACGAAAACGAATGAAGATATCCCTTCAGAACAGTTTTCTGTTGTAATTGCCCACATTATTGAATGAAAATCACATTTAAAAATACAATTGTATTCATTCAAATCTCTCAAATTATCTAAAACTTTACAGAAATCTAAAGAGCAGTACTCTAACTTACATTTTCCACATGCTTGTAATAGGAATTTCGTCGAAATTCAATTTGGGAAGCTCCTAAATTGCTTCCTAATTCAAATTTTATTTTCCATTCCTTTTTAAGTGCGTCCATGTCACTGCTATTCTAAATGTTTAATTTTTATTGAATTTACGTATATAATTTTGGTTAGCCATTGAAGGTCAAAATGATCTAATCTTTGGAGTTAGAGATCTTAGAAATTAAGTCCAGAAGTTCATAATTGCGATTAACTTTTTTTTTTCTACTGCCTAAGCTAATTTAAAAATATATAGTTAAGTGCCCATTCTGCATGGCAGCATCTAATTAAGCTTCACTTTTTACTGTGATCTAATCGTATTAAAGCCAAAAATATGTTATAGAAATGTTAGAAGTGCTTTTATGTTTTCTATTTTGTTATATATAAAATATACATATATTCATTTGTAATCATGTTATAGAGCTCAGACTATTTACAGTTCCGTCTTACATGATGTAAATAAAACGATAGAATTACTGCACTTATTATGTAATAATGAATAGTGGCCAGCAACACAATGAGTTTATTTTATGAGAGTTTATACTAGCGAATCCAACTCAAAGTATTGTTATTGAATAAATATTAATTTTATGAACACAGATAACCGAAATCAGACAATTATTAAATATAGTAAATATTTCTCACGATTGTTATACATGAAATATCATAAAAGTAAATTAAAACTGTAGACTTTCTTCAATTACATATATTCTTAATATAAATCGTATAAGAATATAATTATGTACGAACTAAAATTACTTTCCTAAACAGTTCACCGATGAAATTAAAAAACAACATTTCCGTGTCTTGGGCCGCCAACTTCATTGGGTGTATTTAATTTTTTATTGACCCAGAACTGTTTATGCAACAATTACACCCAGATAGCCCTCGTTCTCTAATAAAAATACAAAGCTCTATGAAAAGTTAAAATTGAGTATCTTATATTATTATGTTCACGCTGAATTTCTACTTATGATACTTGGTACTATTTTTCTTAGTGTTTATTCAACGAGTGATAGTATTTCATAACTGACCTCGTGTTCGAAAACTAGTACATAAACATATTAGTTTATTGAGATGAACGTAGTAGTTAAACCATAATATTTCTTTCATTTCCAATTACCTGCTTACTTCGGTATTATTAAAAAAAGAACCAAACGCAAGTTTTATTCAACTGTTCCTGTTCTCTAATCTTTTCAGCATTTTTCTAGTACGAAAAAGAGAGAGTCAAAGTATATTATTATTTGGATATCAGAATTAGTATGAGCTGATACTTTTAATTAATTTATAATAATTCTTTCAACGGTAGTTTACCAGTCGAAAATTAAACAATTGTATTAAAATTTTCATAAAGTATTTATTCAAAATTCGTTAAGCTGACCATGTGCGACTCCTACAACCGGAATTTAAAGACACACGATATAGTTTAAATTACTAAATATTTTATACAACAATAATTCTTTGATTTTCATCATTAAGGATTTAATTCATATGGTAATATGTAAAATTGTAGCAACATGTAGGTGTAATTTAAGTTAGTAACGCTCATACTGGATAAAGTTATTAGTTTCATCGACTGTGATTTTTTCAGTTTCCCTTGCACCTGAAAAAAGAAACAAGTCTTACAGAAACGTTGTGTTGTATTTATATCATCACTTTTTTCGTATTATGAATTTTCAAAATACGTAAAATTTTTCAAGTTAATATTTTTTATGAGTGTTGTAACTTTCTTTATAACTACTTTGAGGTTGCAATACAGGAGTACCAAATGTGTAGCCACAAAATATTATTACTTGTAAACAAACGTGATAGAACTGTCAAAGTTTGGTAAATGGGCTTTACTGCATATATATGAAAGATAAGATGTTTCTGTCAACATAGAACTCTTGCGTAGATAACCGAAAATAAGCATTCGTTGTGACAGTGGCCAGAAGCCTGTATTTATACAAATATGGCAATGGAAAATTACTCAGAAAACTATTATTTGGAGCTATCTCCAAATCCTATACGCTTCGAAGCAGTTAGTAAAGTAACAAACGTATTTTTCGATGACTCCAATAAACAGGTATAGAATTAGATTTAAATTAAAATAAACCTATAAGTAATTTTATGACACGTACGAAAATTTTTCAATTAATTGTTAATATGATTATTATTATGGGGTCACTCAGGTCATGTGCAAAATAAATTAATAACACAAAAGAAAGTCATAAGAATAATGCATGGAAAAAAGGCAAATATTTCCTACATTAATAATAGCTTTCAACATAGTGGTGTTCGAAACTAACCAGAAGATGTAACAAACCTCCAACTACATTTTTTAAAATAATACAAAGATGGTTTCTCAGGAGGCCTTATTACTATTTTAGTGAATTTTTGGATTGTTAATTAGAATCACTGCATTTTTTTCTGTAATTTAAGTACATTAATAAGTATAAAATTGTACATCTGATGTAACACCTACTCTTATTGATAATGCCCCATCCTGTTTTTTCATGCCTTGGATAAATAAAGTATTATTATTATATCCGTTAATATGACAACTCATTCCACATCTGTAAAGTCCATATTCTTGATAAGTTCTATGAAGTATGACATAATACTAATATTACTTTTACAGAAGTAATAGACTTGTTTGAATGCAAAATTTTGATTAAATTTCCTATTATTGACTTGATTTATTTGTTTACCCAGTTCATTACAATCATTTTTGTGTTCTTTAAGAGGAGACAAAATATGTATACAATAATGTGCAGACATAAGGAATGGTTTCTGAATACTGTAGAAATATAACAAACATTTAAGGAGTTAAAAATGAGAGATTCGTGTATAGTTATCAAGATAAGCAGGATAAATGAGCCATTAATGTGGTTTAAAGAATACTATAATTTTATAAGGAACAACATTGGGTCTTGAAATCGTGAAAATATGGAAATAGAATCAGACGTGAATAATATTCTTATGAGAATGTTAGGTAAACATTAATTTGTACCCTTCTTTAGTGTATTTTTTTTATACAAATCAGTTTTTTAAATCCTATTTTATATTACATATGGTATGATTTTTAAGGTGTTTGCTGTCCGATCTGGAGGTGTTACAGGAGTAATTGTCAAGGGACCTACTGAAGAAACAAATACAAGTTTCCGAATGGAAGATAAGGGCCCAGTAATATCAATTAAATTTTCTCCTAATCAGAAAGTACTAGCTATTCAACGAACCAAAACCTCTGTTGTAAGCACACCCTTTTTCTATCTATTTTTAGTGCTTCACTCCAACCTATTTTAAATAAAATGTATATTAAGATCTATTATATTTTAAAGTTTTTTTTTAACTTTAAATAGGAATTTATCAACTTTATTGGAGAAATGGATAGTGTTGAATATTCCCAGAGCTGCAAAGGAAAGAATACAGTAATTTTAGGTTTTGTTTGGACACATACCAATGAGATTGTTTTTGTTACTGATCATGGGGTTGAAATGTTTCAGGTAAGCTTTAATTTAATGTTACTGCACACAGTTAAATAATGTAAAATTCAACAAGTTATTTTTCTGCAAGCACCTCAATAGTAAATTAATTATCAATTAAAGAAAATATTAGTATATACAAAAGACTTAACTACATTTGAACTTACTTTATTGTTCTTTCTCTTCTACAGGTATTACCAGAAAAACGAAACCTGAAAGCTCTAAAATCGCTCAGTTTGAATGTAAATTGGTTTGTTTATTGTCCCCAGAGTTATTTAATGCTCCTTTCTTCAGGCACACTTGGGAATCAAGTACAGCCGTTGCAGTTTAAGCAAAATAGCATTCATAAATTAAACAAACTTGAAAGTTAGTCCTTGCTATTTCTGATAAATTATTCAAATTATTTTATGCAGTATAATCTTCACTCCCTTTTTCTTAAGAATAGTTTTTGTTTTTAAATAAATTTTTACATCATAATGTAAAAAAACCTGTTATTTGGAAAAATATGAATTGTGTTTTTTTGTATACTAATTAGATTAAGAAGTAGCCAATTAACAGAAAAAAAATTAAGTTCTGAAATAAATACTACACATTTATGCAATCCTTGTCCATGTTCTTCACTTAGTGCAGCATGTCTTCTTGTTGCTCTTGCAGTTTTCAATCTCTTGACGAAAACAATTTGTGGTATTTATTTGTCACCTATTTTGTATGTTAATTGGCTGCTTCTTTTTCTAGTTAGTGTACAAACTAATATTATGTTTTAAGTTTTCATGGGTGTAGTGGAAACATATTGTTGAATATATAAATAAAAAATTAAAAAAATGTTTAAAATATTTTATAAATCAATAAAAATACATTTTTAAATACAGGGCAAAAAACAACTGTAAGATTTATATTAATGGAAATGCATAGTGAATTATTTATCAAATAATGAGTCCTTAATATAATCCCATTTTAATATTTTAAAGTTTGTATAAATGTACTTTTACACATAAAGTAACATGAATTTATGAGAGGAAATATTTAATTTTATAATTTAATTGGAATGTAATAATTTTTTAGCTTCTGTAACAGCTTTGTAGAAATTCATAATTTTTTACTCCCAATGTTTGTCATCTCATTAAATTGCCTTCACCTTGAGTTCTTACAGACTCGAGTCACTTTAATTCAATATGAAACAATTAAATAAAGAATACTTATCAAAACATTAATATTTATGTTTATGGGATATAAGTATTTTCTATTTTCTGACTAATCAATATATTGATGTAATTGAAAACAATTGGTTACTAATTCAATCAAAGTTTCACAATTTGAAGATAAACTTTTATATATTTCAAATTTTGTAAGCATAATTCAGTTTAAATGCAATTTAGACATGGGAACGGATGTTTTTACTGATACAGTATTATTACTTTTACTCAAAATGGAAATATATTTAAAAAAAATTATGGCTGCATAGGTGATGTATAGTGAACCTATTATATGAAAAAATTAATCTTGTAATTTTTCATTCTGCTTCTGTGTGCATATATTTAATTAAAAAATACTTGGCACTAAATAATAAAATGAAACTTGCATTTAAGTTATTGACATTATGTTATTATTCTCATGAAATATTAATTGATTCCTATATATTTGGAAGAAAAGTTATGATTAAATTTCATATCATATCTTAATTTTTTTCAGTTGAATTGCCTGTGATTCCAAAACCACAAAAACTATGTTTATTAGCACGTGATGTGATTTTGGCTGTTTTATACGGTCAACCCAGTATTCTAGTATTAAGACATCAGCCAAGAGGAATAGGATCCCTAGGTGCAGAAGTTGTGGTGTATACTATTCAAAAGTATGTATTATAATCTCAATTTTATTTGAGATACATGTAGACTGTATCTTGATTTTCATAAACAATTTAATATTCACTATAGCATTTGTGCAAATTATTTGCTATCTGATTTTTCTAAATCTACTCAAACTTATGCCAATACTGTATTCTGAGATAACTTAATTATTTACAGGATGCTAATGTCCAAAAAGTCTCATATTTTACGGTTGGATATGAGTGGGCGGTTTGCAATTAATGTTGTTGATAACCTAATTGTTGTTCATCATCAGGCATCTAAGGTAAATCAAGAGATGTAGTATATTTTTAACTAACATGAAAATTACAAAATCACAATTCTCCCAAGTAATGTACTTGCATGTAATTGTAAGATATGTAAAAGGGATAGATTACTAATAGTGGATTTTAATTTTATTGTAGACATCAATGTTGTTTGACATAAACATGAATGGAGAATATGATGGTTTGGTTACATATCATCAGCCTATAGCATCTCCAAGGCCCATAAAACCTTTTAGCCTGCGACTGCCACCTACAAATGCAACTCACGTTAATGAGCCAGCTCAAATGCATTGTGAACTATGTATCCTTAATTATTTTAAATAATTAAATTGCTAATATAATGAGAATAATTTTTACCACTATTAATTGTTAGAATTATACATTTATAATATTGTTAATATTTCAGTTTAAGAGTATTTATATCTCAGATATTTAACAAATATATTACTTTAAAGTGTATTTAGATTCAGCAAATTGGATTTTATTTCAACCAAATATTGTAATTGATGCAAAAATTGGATGCTTGTGGTAGGTAAATTTATAAATAGAATGCAGAGGTTCATTTAGATTTAAGATTTGTATTGGGTTTTATAAAAATAACTTTTGTTTAGGTATGTTGAATTGATTCTTGAACCACTTGTGCCTCTTATACCAGATAAATGTTTACTAGTGGACTTTCTTATGCAACGCAAAGATTCCAAACCAGTAGTAATCAAGGCAAGTAGCTCCAAATTCTGCTTTGTGCTAAATAATTGTGTTAAGCTTCTATTGGAAAAGCTAATTTTTTTCAAACTTGTAACATACAGTTCATTCTTCTTTTTTTGTGAGAGGATTTTGCAGAGGTTATGAACACACAAATGATTGTTAATTTTTGCTACCAAAAATTTATTCTTCATATTTTATAGACAATTTGGGTGTATTTTTTGTATTGAAGTCATAGGAATAGTTATGTTTTAATTATTATTTGAGTTTGATCATAATGATGAATAACATGTTCATTTGAACTAGTTTGATGTAGAACTAAGTGAGATCGAATGGTAGTTCTCACAACAGTGAATGATCTAAACGAGTTCATTCAAACTAGGATGTTTGCATACTAAACATCACCTGTGTATATAGTTCTATATCATTTTAATGCCTTGATTGAGAATTATACTCCTTTACAGGTTTTGCAAGATATATTGGAACCTAATGAACAAAATCGTGGTTATCTTGTTGTTATTTCTGAACTATTTGACCATCTTAATGATGTTTATTTGAGTTTCTTGGATGCAGAAATGCAAAGTCAGGTAAGAATAAAAATTGTTGACAAAAGTTTAATGAGCCTTCAAATTGAAATGATATAATAGTCATTAAATGAATACAATATTATGAAGTAAGATTTAAGAGTTTCAATATTGCACATAATTATTAAAACTGTGAATGGTTTTGATTATTAATCTGTTGACTGTAAATATAAACTTCACTCTGCAGATAGTTTTAGTTTTGTTGAAAAATTGTTTGAAGTAGGAAAGTTGCTGGACATAAAGATTAATTACATTTTTAATGTAAAAATGGATGTGAATGGATAGTTACATCAACTTTCATTTAGTCATTAGAGATTGAATGCTTTCCCGGTAAATATAATTCAGATAGGCTTCTCGGGTTTCCACCTGGGTTATCTCAGTAACCTGAGAAGCCTTTATGAATTCATTTAGTTATTTTGCTACATAATTTCAGTCTAGTATTTATCATTTATGGCTTTCAGATGGGAACACCTGCATCATCTGGACTTGCAGTGAATCAAAATAAAGTGAATGTACCTTCAATACCTAAAGCCTCAGTGGTTATTGATCAGGCAGATATGTACACAAATATCTTTTCAAGATATTCTGATCATAGCAAGGATATGGATAATGGAGGTATTACATAAGTTACTAGGAAAGTTATAGTGAAAAGTACTAGTTATTACACATGTACTTCATCTTATAAATCACCCATTAATTTTATGTACACTATTTGAAATTTTTGGTATGCTTTATTTATTAAAATTACCTTATGATTTTTTGCTGCATCCTTATATATTATATCATTTGAATCTGTTATAAATTACTATTTTAATGATCGACGTTGATTTTTATTTTATTTTTATATTTGAATATTTATATTTTACTTCATTGGAAGCCATGATTGGTGTTGGTGTGTAGTGATTTCTGTATATAACATTATATTTGTGTTCATAGCTATTTGTCATAATTATTAAATTATAATTTCTTTTACAGGTGGTAAATTTGTTGTTTGGGTTTTATTGGAGTATATCCGGTCGTTGACAGATAACCATATTCCTGTCCAACATTATTTACATGAATTAGTTATAAATTCATTAGTTCACTATAAGGCTTATTATCAGTTACATCAGCTGCTCCAGTACCATGTTGTTTCAGATTCTAAACCTCTTGTAAGTTTTACATATAAATGTTTGCTTTTTATGTTTTTATTTCAACTATTATTAATTATTCAAATATAATTGGTAAACATAATAATCATATTTATGAGCAAATAAAATGTATTAAATTGTATAAAAAATTCATCAACCAAATAACTGTTGAATTTAAGATTATATGCAGAATAGAAACAATAGGAAGGGAATTCTACTATAGTGAACAATGATACTTTAATTTTACTGACTGATTTTATGAAATAGTTTTCTTGAAATAACCAATAATGGTTTATTTGCCATTTTTTTACTATTTAAAATATATAATATATAAATAGATAATTTTTCCAAGGTCTCTCTCTTTTTGTTTGTAACTCAGCAAAAGTAGGAATGATTTCCTTTCAGAAACAGCAGCTAGTTAAAATATGTTGTTCTGAATGACATAAACAGACTACCCATATAGCACATTGATGCTGTGAACTAATTAAAATTTTTCAAATATATTTGTTCATATTTGTGTTGGGAAATATATGATTGCTGAACATAACATGATATCTTATCTTTGAAATAAAATTGAGAGGAGAGAGTAGTAACATTTACTTTGCATGCAGTGAAAATCAAGGTGTTGCTTACTTGTATACTAATTTACAGATCACCATATTTTTACACTTAACTGAGTTGTAATTTCCTCCAATGTATAGGCTTGTCTTCTTCTGTCCCTGGAAAATTTATATCCAGCTGCTCATCAACTTGCACTAGACATGTTAAAGAGACTTTCTACAGCTAATGAGGAGATAATTGAAGTTCTACTATCAAAACAGCTAATATTAGCGGCTTTAAGGTATTTGTTCACGTACTAGGAATAAGTTGCATACAATATAAGTGATGCACCCACTATTTTAATTGAAATTACTTTCTCTTTGTAATGCTCTTCATCAAATCATTAAAATTTGGCTGCCGGAATGAGTTTCCAATTTCAATTTTTATACCTTATATATTATTTCGTAAAATGCCACATTAGATTCATTTTACTTAGTCTTGTAATCATTTTCAAGAAAACCAAGTAGAAAATGGAAGTAAACATATTCTTTGTCAATCTTGTAAACTAATTTGGAACTAAACAACTGTAATATATTCATATCAAAGGAACAGAAATGTTAAAGAATTTTAATTAAGGACATTACAAAAATTAACAGCTGTGGAAACTTCTGTATTATCTGATGGTCAACAAGAGTATATGAATATCACCATTTAGAAAATTTATCCTTTCATCCACGGAAAATTATCTGTTACATCAGTGTAATAAAAAGTAACATGAACTTTTTATTACTCTTAAGAATATAAATATTATTAATATGAATTATAAACAAAAGTATGTTTTATCAATATTTAGGTTCGTACGTAATACTGGAGCTGTAGATCAAGTATCAGCTCGAAAGTTTCTAGAAGCTGCCAAAGCTACTGGTGATTCTTCTATATTCTATTCTGTTTTCAAATTCTTTGAACAAAGAAACCAAAGGTTGAAAGGAAACAGTTCATTTGCCAAAGGTAGGATATGTCATTATTTTGAAAGTTAATGTTCTAAAAATTAAGATTTATAATTTATGGGAATTTTCTTTGTAAGAGTTCACTCCATTGTTATAATTCAACCTCCTTTATTATCTTAAAGAATTTTAATTAAAGTTTGACGCTCCAATATTTGATCCTCCTCTCAAAATTATTTGTATGAATAAATTCAATGTTGTTTAAATGTTGGATTTATTGATTTTCAAACATTAATTTTTTTATCAACATAAAATAAAAAAATCATTATAATTGGGATGTTTGTTAGAAGAAAGTGTGACCTCCGAAATAAATGACACACAAAATTTGTTTATAACAACAAAATTTGCTCATGTTGTCCTTCAAAATTCAAGTAGGAAGATAAAAAAAAAGCCTAGCATGTTGAATTAAGTCTATATTCACTATAACTGTAGCCCAGACAGAATGCAAACTAACTACCAAGAGCAGCTGCAGACTTTATAAAGCTACACTTTCAGTACTGATTTATAAAAGTTGTTTTAGAAGAAAAATTACTTCATTGTGATCTAGTAAAATATGAATGAAAATAAAATTTACTTTTTTCAGGAGAACATTGTGAAAACTATGTTAAATATTATCAGACCTTATTTGGGGATCCCAGCTTACCAATTGCAGAGTGAGAAGAAAACATTTTATTGTTGTTGGTTTTTATATGCTGTATATGTATATATTTTATAAATATAATTGAAAAGCCTTATAAATGTTAAGAAATACAATTTTTTCATTTGTATTATTATCTTATATGCAATACTGGAACCTTAAGCTAAATAAAATTGCGCTGAGATCAAATGTGATTTAAAATTGCTGAAATTCAGGACACTTTTACCCTGGTGATTTTTCTACATCATCTATATTTACAACAATGCTATTAAAAATATTTCACCACAAAGGAAATACTTGACAAAACTTTTGAGATTCTTGAATTCAATTTGGGGGGGGGGGGAGCATTTAGGTGTATTGTTAAGGTTTACTGTTTTTTTTAGTTGATGACAGGCATTTCATGACAAATAAATTTGGTATTACAAAACAAATAATAAATTTATTAAATAATTTTTGTACATTATAAATGCAAATAGGAATGTACAAAGTAGGCAGTCTTTGGTAGCAGCTTTTCATTTATTCAGTAGGGTGTTTTTAAAATATTCCTTCCAGATCAATGTTAGGTGGTGGTGCCAGTTTTAGAGCAAAGTCCTGACTATGAATCACAGTTTCATCAGAGAATGATGAACTTAATTTAGGAACAAATGAAGCTTCCTGAAATAGTAAATAGAAAAGTATATATTTTTTATTGTTTAACTTAGCAAAGTAAGTTTAAGCCAAAACTATTAATGATGTTAAACCAGTGCAATCTGCTATTGAACTTAAAATTTTGGTACAATTTTTTATGGAATGTATTTGACCTTCTAAAATTTAATATTAAATACTTACCTGTGCTTCTGGGATAGGTGTAGAACTAGAAGAACTGGGACAATTACATCTATAACAATGAACAGGAGTTTTTACACACTTCGAGTGGCAACTATGCCCGCAACTGCAATTAAAAAACAATTGTTAAATCCTTTAAGATTTTTGATACAGTATGTTGTTTGTAAAGTTGAAACGAAAGAATTTGCAGCAAGTGTAGTTATTTCAGACTATGATCTTACATGATAAGTTAACCAAATAACTTTACACTTATCAGAGTTAACACTACCTATGTACAATTTAATTAGTAGTATTGATTATTCTGAATTTTTACTGCTGAAAATAAATCTAATTATAATAAAAATATTTATTTTCATAAGTAAAAATCTTATTTTAGCTTTTAATTTGCTTTATTATATGAATGTCATTTATAAGCAATGAAACCATAACATACCTAAAAACAATGACAGTATCTGTTTCTCGAAGTTTATCAATGGGACCATTACAGTGTCCACAGACAGAGCTGTGGGCAGGGATACCTTTACTGACATCAGCTAATAATTTTGCTAGACGAAAGTGCAAATCTGAACTGAGCAGCCTTGATGTAGCCTGAAGCAGAGTTTCTTCATAGCAGGAGTTGCTCAGCATACCTTTAACAGAATAAATAAAAAAATATTATAAATAGATAAATAAACTAGAGGTTTTATTCATATTTTTTTTATTACGAAATTTCTTCTTAAACATATGCTTTCATTTTGCAGTATACTTTTTACACATATTTTAGTATTAAAACTTTTAACCCATTTAATTGTCTTTGGTACCTAGATGAGAATGTAAATTTCCACTGCTGTCATGAAATACTTGGTTCTGATAAATTCTTTTTAGTCATATCAAGTTTAAGAGCAAGCAGAAGGAACTAACACACACAAGAAGGATGATGTGTGCACATGTACTTTTATTAATTATTATGGATGTACAGTTATCAAATACACTTATAGCTACTAGTAATGAGAAAAAGACATTGCTTTATGTATTGCTGTTTGAATAGCAATGTGTTAAAATAACTGTCAAAGTAGATTACTTCTAGGTATATATAGGAAGGAAAGGAAATTGTGGAATATATGAATAATAAAATTGTTATCCACATATAATCTTATGAGTAGGAAATAGAGACTGTTTCACAAACTTACCTTAAACTGAGAGCCAGTGTCTGTATGTTGGATACGAAGGAACATATAAAATTTTCAGAGGCTTAAATTTCTTTCCCAGGATAGAATTCTGTGCCACTAAACAGTGTTGAATTCAATTGACACCCAACAAATCATTCAAGGAAAGGTCACAACAAATGAATTTTTTTGTGAGAAATAATGGAGATATACATACATGTATATGTACATATATATATACAAACAAATATAGGTGGAAGGTAAAAAATATGTCAGAGTAAGTGAGTGTGTGGCTACGGAAAGGCAGTTAGAGGATGTTCAGTCCAGGACTCCTCCTGGACTGTAGAATGTGTTGGAAGGAGAGTTTCTAAAGATGGAGCTCAGAATCTGTCGAAAAGGGTGGCGGTAAGGCTTTATAGTAGGGTCAGTGTGAAGCATTTGTCCAAATTGTTATTGTTGTGGCTCTGGGTGTGAGTATCTATTGGGAATTATATATTTAACAGTGTTATGGTGGTTAGCAATGTGTTTGGGAAGTGTAATTTTGTTTGGCTGATGTAGAAATCTGAGAAGAGTCTGCAGTTACCTGGTAAATGATGTGAGAGGAGAAGCAGGTAATGTTTTTCTAATGTTGGTGGCTATTTGTGAAGAATTCTGGATGATTGCACAGACATGGCACACCTCTTGTTCTTATCACATGAAAGGCTGGGAATCTAGCTTTGTTTGAGTGAGTGCCACAGGGGCAGTCAAAAATATTGAGTGGACAACTGAAGGCATCTGTTGGTCAGTTGGGGAGTTTTTTTGAAGGATGTTTCTTCTTTTAACTGGGTTTGATTGCAGTCCAGTGCAGGCAAGGTGTAGAATGGAGTTGAGTCCAAGAAAGTAGGTTATGGGGCAGAGTGGACTACATTTTTTTTATTGGTCATGAGTGGATTTTGGTAGTGGATAGGGCGTGGGCTATTTTGATTTTGGAGGATGCCTATATGCTATTTTCTATTTATAATGGCATTGAGGGTTCAGTTGTTATCAGTGGCAAGACTATTCCAGGCGGAGAAAGTGTGAGTTCCCAAATATCTCATCATTTATTTATATACATACCCATCATAAGCTCACGGATGTCTCCAAATTTCCCCCCTGTATAGGCAGGATCTTGAAGAATCTTCTGCAGCATAGCTGGTAATGAAACATAGCTGCTCATAGCTGTTAATAGTTGTTGTGTAAGATCTTGTAAAACTGGAAATGGGAAATAGAAAGAAGAATGAAATACATATTAATGATTTAATTAATTCTTTATGTTCATTTCTGAGAATATATAATTAGGTTGTAACATTTACTGATTATTTTTTAGTCACTATCTAATAATTTTTTCAGTTCCTTATTTTTAAATATTACATACCCACATGACGACTCGTTGCTTCTCTTTGAGGTTGCATTAAACTTTCTAGAAGGAGAAACCATACAGTCTGTCGTCCTTGCTCATCCATTGTAGCAGAACCTCTCTGGCAAAGTCCCATCAATTTTGTGGTTAGTTCTCGAACTTGTGTTTCATTATGAGTGTTAGTGTTAACAAGTCCTTTAATGTCTATATCCAATCTTTGGAGAAGTAATTGTAAAGCTCCTTGAAAATCACCAGTTTTTTCTAAGAGGTATGCTGTGGCATCTACTTGATCATACTTCCTTGTAATCTGCAGTGAAGAGTTTATGAAGACTACTAGTTTCAAGCACTAATAAAAGTCATTAATTTTCAACAAGACAGAAGTTTAGTACCATTAATTTAAAGTTACACATTCATTTTATTCTTTTGATGTTATAATACTAGTTTCTTACACCACATTATTATAAAAAATACATAAGGGTTAACACATGTTTTGATGAACATATCTGGTCAAAAATTCCTGGAAGCGAGCATGACAGGCCATAAGCTGCACATCTACAAAGAGGCATTTTCTGGAAGCATGTAATTGATACTAAAAATGAAAGCAGACAATGAGATTATTGGTTTATGTGAAGATACAACTGAAAATAGCTGACAGAAAAAATATTAATTACAGGTAACAGACTTTTTTGCACAAGATCAAGAAAAAATACTTTATGAGCTTTAAGATACATGTAGCTGCACCCACTCTAGGGAAGCTGTAGGAGTGAAATCTACCATTTTTCTTTCAAGACATGGTCCTTTTACCAGTCAGAAAATTTAAAACATGGAGAAGGAAGCCTATAGAGTACAGTTGGTAAAGATGAGAATGTGAGACTTGGACAATTCATAGAGATAAAGAATTTGTTTCAGTCAATTGCTTGGTGCAGATTCGAAGGAACAGACATTGGCAGAGTAAAGTTTCTGGTGGACTTGAGATGGCCCGGGCAGAAATTAAAGCCTCCTAGATACACCTGCCAGAGAGAATATGCACTGTGTGAAGAATCATCAATCCTTCACTGACTCCATGGTACTTCTGTTTCTGGACCCAGTTTACAGAGTTTCTGTTTTGGTTTACATAAATTTGGAATAAAATAGCCTCACATATATGTAAAAACAGTCACTGCCCAAGAATCTTATAATTTGATATAAATTAATTAATTAATTTGAACTATTTATTATATTGTAGTGCTGTGTTTCATTTCTTAACTCATTGAAAATGTTTTATTGAAATAATTTTTCAAATTTAAGGTTAGTCATATCTAAAAATGAAAAATTTACGTCAGATTGAAAATTAATAATAATAAAGATAGCCAAATACAGACAAAAGAAGTGAAAATATAAAAACCACACAACATTTCTGAAAGCTACATTCCTTTCTTCAGGTGCAGAAAAAAATGCAAGAGCCTAGTGACACAACTGCACTAGTCGGTTAACTCATGTTTGAGTTTTGTCAACTGACTAGTGCAATTGTGTCACTATAGGCTCTTGTGTTTTTTCTGTTCCTGAAGAAAGGCTTCCAGGAATGTTGTGTGATGTTTGTATTATCATTTATTTTGTCTGTATTTGGCTATCTTTCTTATTATTGTTAGTCATATCTGTTTTAAGTAAAATTTTTGTTTATTATTATTTATAATTAAAATATATTTTATCCCACATTATATTATAAATTGTTGTATGTTCTCTTTAAAATTATCAAATTATAACAGTTATGATGTACCCATAGCAGTAACAAGAATCAGTATAATCAATAATGTGCTAAGAGAAAGATTGTTGAATATTATTTGGATTTTCAATTTCAATCAGCCTTGTACCAATTTACTTAATATCAGTGTTAACTTTTTTGCAACATGATTTCAATTTTTTTTATATTCCAAAATACCACCCTCTTATATCAATATTTTGGATGAAAAGTTGCTTATCAGGAATGATATCGCATTCAAGGAAAATCATTACATTAATAATTATTTTAGAAATCAGGCTATGCTGTGCTCCAAAATATTTGATTGGTAAAAGTTCTTCTTTCAGTACAGCCAATAATGGTTATATACTAATAAAATTGGAATGAAGTGAAAAAGATAACTTTATTAAAAATGTGTTAAGAAAATGTGCACAGAAAAATATAGTATAGATGTAAAATGCAAGAAATGTGATCACCTTTGGAATTGCAAGTACCACAATAATTATAGAATACTTTTTTTTAGTTAATTATTAACATAAATATTTATAATAGGAATAATAATGCCATATTTACATGTACCTAAAAAATTAGTTTCATCAGGTGTATTTTTAAATTGAGTAATTATAAATGTATGTATGAAATACAATATCTGACACATATCACATACCTGAAGAGCATAATCTAAACGATAGCTTTCATTATAAGTAACAAAATCATAAACTTTATTAGGCTCATATTGGCACATCAAATCAACAAATTGTTCAACTAAATGTGGCTGCAGTGGTAAATCATCTTTAAGGTGCCCAAAGCCTGATTGTCCTTCTCTGAAAAATAATTATATAATAAGTCAATTATTGTTAGTCATTTTAATATAGAAATATCATAGCTGTTCTAACCTATAATTAAAAAGGCCGCTCAGAAATTGGTATAGGACTTTTGGTTCATTCTCAAGTTTGTTTATAATTTTTGTTATTATCTGTGGTAAATGTATGACTACAATCTGACCTGTTTTTGCAGCATCAATATCAAGTAATTCCTGCAACAAAATATTCCTGAATCAATAAATATGAAAACTATTACCTTTTTTTCTGAATATGAATAACTCCCCAAGAAAATATGTATAAAAAAAGTATCCATAGCACATTACTCACTTGAATGTTATCTATTACTTGTGTTTCCACTTTTGTCCTATCTGCTGTGTTGTTGTACAACAGCAAAATATTACGTAAGTATGAAAAAACCTGAGGTTTACGAAGGGGATCTCGAAGATAACACTGTAATATTTTATCATATTCATGCCTTTGCTCATACAGCAACTCACAAACTCGATAACTGTAAAATAAAAATATATTAGACTCACCCAATTGTAACTCAATAATTTGTGGATGGACAAGTTATATATATATATATATATACAACTTTCATTCACTTACAAAGATGCCTTGAGGGAAAGAGAAAGTAAGCGATCCTGATCATAATGTTGAAGTCCACCTGCACGTATCAACTCTAGCAATGCTTGTTGCCGTTCTTCATGGTGACCAGTGCTAGGTGTAGCTGTACCCTCTGTTAGAAACTCAACTACTTGCTCAAACAATTGTCTATCTATGTGCAAAAGACCACACCATGGTCGTGCTAATTGTCTAGCCAAAAATGTGAATAGAGAGCCCACTTGACTTGGCTGAAACAGAAAACTACAGTGATGTATTATGAATTGAATAAAGGGCTATTTAACTGAATTAAAATTCATAAAACTGACTGTAAAACCTTCTCCTTGGACCATAACAAGCAGCAATATATCAACTAGTCGTTGTACTTGGCGCATTCCTAGTTCAGTTAGAAATTCAGGTTCTTCAAATGCAAGAGCTAAAACATTAAGGAATTCTCTGGTATCAAAATGAAGTAACACCCTGAAACAGAAATAGATAGTATAAATTTTCTATTTTATGAAATCATGCATGATAAGTGCACAATTTTTTTTAAAAAATATGCTGTGTCAACTTCCACAGAACAGTAGGACTAAACGTAATGTGGCCAGCCAGCACAACATAAAGTCCTATTATATGTTATTACTTCCAAGTCTAGTGGCACAAACTGTTTATCTCAATTATGTGTTATATATGTAGCTCAGTGATAGTGTACCAAGCAAAAGTTTGATACCCGGCCCTGCTGAATAGTTTCAGTCTTTCTTTCTTTCTTCTTCTTCTCAGTCTTCCTCTCTATGCCTTATAAATATGTGCCCTTTGTGCATATTACTATGCCTAAAGCATATGCTTTCTTCAGAGCATATTCCCAACCATTGTCCTATATTTCTATCTTTCCTCACTACCCAATTATAAAATGTGACTGTCACTTAATAATTAAAATCCATAACATTTAAATGTATATGTATATATGAACTTTTTTTAATGATTGCGACCTTTCCTTGATAGTGAGAAATAGAGTTTTTGGCTTTGTTGGGTGTCAATTGTTGTTGTCTAATGGCTGGTACACCTTAGTTTGAATTCATCAATTCATAGCTGGCTGACACACACTTAAGAAATTCTCTCCTGACAAATTTGAATTACTTTCACTCCTCAACCTGACTGGACCAACTGTTGATTTATTTTAGTCCTTATTTCCTGAAAAAAGAGCATTCATGTCCTCAAAAATTTAAAATATTTTTGCTGCTTAGTCTGACTGGATATTTCGTGCCGGCCATCACACAGTTCAGATCTTTCTTCCTGACGAAGGGGGGCTCAGGCCCTCGAAAATATGAACTTCCACCTATGCCAGACTGTTAGCAGTTAGCTAATGAGTGGAGCAAACCTCTATCTCCTAAAGGAGTAGGACAATGCTTCAAAATATTTTTATTCTGTATTCTGTTTGACATGGTGGCCATTTTCATTCTAAGGAAAGTCACCGTTTCCTATATAAGTATGTATTGACGAGTCAACTAGTTTAGTACAAACCTGAGGTAAGGATATGAAAGCTCTGAATCAGGGGCATCTTTACTATGTAAACAAGTTAGACACTTAAAAACTTCATGTTTCACAGATGCTACTTGCTCTGTAGGAATATCACCAACAGGATAAGCACGCCCAGCTAAGCAACAGCTTATATAAACTAGTAATTTGTTGCCCAGAGAAATTTGTTGATCAGTCAATTGCTTTCCTGAAATAATAGAAAATAATACTGTATTAAATGGATGACTTTACAGAGTTGATAATTTATGTTTTCTTCAAATTTTGTAGTTAAATATAAAATAAGTATGTGTGTTTCTAGTCTTAAGGAATTATTATTGTGTAGCCCGTAGCAATTTAAGAACAAACCTGTTGCCAATGCTGCTTGAAGTATGGGCATAAGTTCCTGCAATGGTGTTACATAGTCCATAAGTGCACAGTTATGGATGTGAATAATAGCATCATATAAACCTTGTGACCAACAAAGACCCATAACCTGATGAATATCAAGTGAAGCAACTTCCACATGAACTAGGCTTGCTTCTAGTGCCTGAAATGTTTCACAATGTAATATTCAAATTTCTGGCAAAAAGCAGTGAAACTCACATCTCATGCATGCATTTAGCAAATATGTGTGATTTTGTAGTATGGAAAGCAAATATTTTGTGTATGGAATGATGATTAAGGCACAATTAATCAAGATAGTAGGTTAGCGAAGCATGCAGTTTTTACCTACTATCTTGACAAAGTGTGCTCAGGTCCTTGAAAATTTGGTTTTTATTTCTGCCAGCCTGACAGGACCAACTGTTGGTTTCAGGTAAGTTGGCTACCCTGTATCTCTTTTGTGTCCAAATGTGTTAATTAATTTGATCTTGTCACATTTTCCTAAAGTATATACATTTATTCCAAAAATATTTGATTCCTAATACAATTGTTTTTCATATTGTGAGATTGAAAGTATGCCACTTGTAACTTAAAGCATTAGATTAGTCATTTTCTGTAGATCCTTAAAAGAAGCAAGGCTTCAAGGAAGAGCAAAGTATTGAACAAAACAGGGTGTTTTCATGTACAGTTACTTTCTTAGTAAGAAAGTGAAATGAGCAACCTGTTTAGTAATAATTACATGTTTTAAGCATACTACAATTATATATTTCTTAATTTACAGCAAATAATAGTTCATGCCAACCATTTAAAATACCATGAGTAAAATAAGTAATAGTTGGTAAATGTAGTATTAAGGTCACATTTTTAATATTTGTAAACAGAGAAGGATTGATAAATTTGTGAAGTTCACATTTGAATTTAACTATATGATTTCTTAATTCTTTAATGTTGCCTGGAAGTTTGTTAAAAATATCTCCAGCACATTCAATTCCTTTGTTTGCAACTGATTTGTGTTAAAATTTGCCTTACATGGATAAAAAAACAATGGTATAAGAATAAACGCATTCTGGAATTTGGCAATTACCATTCATATGTTCTGCATACTATACACAGACATCAATTTTGGCTGACAGCATTTCTGTTAAAGAAACCTACATGTTTAATGAGTGGATATAAAGCAGCTGATGAAATGACAAAGAAATCTTGTAAGTTCTCTTTAGCAGTAGTTAATATAAAATATTATCTCAGACTTAAAAATATCAATTCAACATTTAAATTGTGTTATGTAGTTCAGAATTACATATACCTGGAAATTACCCAATTCTTCATAATGAGAGACAAACTGTTGCATAATTGTTGGAGGAACATGATGCAAACGATCATTAAGCAGCCATGGTTCTAGAGATTCTAAATATATTGCTTTTGAAACACTTTCAATACTGCAAAGATCCCATAATTTCCCAAATAACAAGTCTCTGTAAAAAAATAGCAATATTAAAAGATAGAAAACAACATGAAAACTTTATTAAAAAAACAAACTTACAGAACATCTAACTCAATGCAGTATTCTACACATGAAGGAATTACTTCACTGTAACATTCAATATTTTCCCCAGAGACTAAAGTATCATCTATATACATATTTAGTATTTCCAGCACCTACAACATGGACAATATTAAGTACAGTAACAGGCACAAAAATGAAGCAATCTATTTTTTTAAGTTACACATTTTGTAACTTACTTTCTCCCATATCATTTCTTTGCGTTTAGGTTTGGGGCCCTTAAGACCAACTACAGCTTTTGCCTTGTCCAAGTAAAATTCCATTCCCAGTGAAAGGGCATCTAAATATTTTCCCTGAAATAAACAAACTGATTAAAATGAAATCAATCTAAGAACATATTTCCCAATATAATTGAAGGTGTGTTAGAATCTTACTTGTTTTACATAGTGGAAGAGTCTTTCATTCCAAGTTCGTATAGACAATACATGAAAAGTTTTTGTTCCAAGAATGAGCATTTGATTTCCAAAGCTAATTACAGAATTATAACAAGCTCTCTCTCCACCTAATGCCTACAACAAATGTGAAAACAATTAAATCAGACTTTAGATTTGATTAAAAATATGATAAAAATAAATTATGGTTCAACTTGGAAAATATAAATGCTTTACAACTGTCATTGATGCACAATCATATCATCAACAACGTATGGCATATTATATGCAGGAAAAACGGTTTCTGTTGCGGAACTCAAGCAGCACCTGAAGTCAGTGGGACTATCAACTACAGGCAATAAACAGACGCTTTCAAAAAGACTTGAACAGAATAAAAAGTGTATTACGTGCTCAAATTGTAAATCTCTGGAAAAGAAAATCGCCGAAGTGACACAGTGAGTAATAATAAGAATAAGATTGTTTTACTGATGTCTAATCACGTCAGGGGTTGCAGTGAGCTTTTATGAAGTGAATGAGGTGAGAATTTCGACGTGTGTGGCATCGTCAAGCTAGGCGCTCCAATGCGTGAAGTGGTGAAGAAAGCGTCTGATTTAACGAAGGACGCCGATGCTGTTATTATTGTAGGTGGTACAAATGACATTAGTGCTGGAAGTCTCATAAACTAGTCTAAACTCGACGATATGCTTCCAAAACTTAACAGCAAAAAAGTGATTGTAAGTGAATTGCCGCCGAGATTTGACGGTCCAGATGCCAACTACAGAACCAGTTCCGAGAATGTGTTACAAATGTATTTTATAATTTAAAACGTAATAACTTTACTGGTCATGGTCGTCACATGAACTATTCTGGCAAGAAACAGTTCGTAATAAATATTTCTGATCAGATTTCATGTCTTTAACCTTCGCGGAAACCAGCAAACTATTTAAGATTATCGATTACAAAATAAAGAATGTATATCTTTGGCTAATTCATATGTAAAATTTTGTATAATGAATCAAAACATTCAAAGTCTTGGGAATAAAAAAACTCGAGTTAGAATCTTTTTTAACGTGGCAAAATATTCCAGTCGACGTATTTACCGCTAACTGAACATTGGCAGTCTAGTCTGGAAGCTGAAATTTTTCCAATTACCGGTTATAAAAGACTAGCGAACTTCAATAAAAGTACACTTAAAAATTGAGGTTCTTGCATTTATGTAAGAAACGGATATGCCTCCTATTGTAATGTGAGATTAAATCTTAAGTCATATGGTACAGAGATGGTTTCGAATGCAGTTTTATTGAAATAGCAACTGGTAAAGGCGTAAAAAATGTAAAATGTAGTGGTCTCATGTATCAATCATAATCCAAATAGTAATGTAGATATGTTCTTTGAAATTCTGTAGTCATTTCAATAATTCGTAACGGAGGAAAATATATAATTATTTGTGGTGATTTCAATATTGACTTTCTAACTGACCCAAGGAAAAAGCTTCATCTTGAACAACTTCTATCCTGTAACGGTCTTCCTGTTACTAATAGTAGCCCAACTACGATTGTGGATAGTTCTTCAACATGTATTGACGTCCTCCGATGTAGCTTAGACCTCACAAAATACAAAGTATTTGTCATTAAATCTGCGCTACCAGACTATGAAGTCATGCACATATATTGCGAACTGTTCCACAGTAAAACAACTGTTACAACTACATGTGGGAGACGTCTTTGCCAAATAAATTTGAACAAAATCAAGGCGAAACTAGGGGACAACTTCATGAAATACACTTCTAAACACAGACATTGAGATGGACCCAAATAACACGTTTCAAAACTTTATTAAATTCTTATTATTATTAAATGAAATACGTGGATTACTCAAGGTATTAGAATATCTCGTGTATATCTATGCCGCCAGCTCCATAAATTAAAAGAAATAAATACAAGTGCTGAATTTTAAAAAAATTATGTGAAGTATAAACACATTTATAAGAAAGTAATCACTGCTGCTAAAAAACTAGGTAATGCAAAATAGACTACTTTGCTAATTCAGATAGTAAAATAAAAGCAACTTGGAACATTATCAATGAGACCTTGGGTAAATCTAAAAACTGTAACAATACACAACTTATAAAGAACGAATACCCAATAGCAAATAAAGAAGCAGCATGTGAATTTAACTCGTATTTTATTAACGTTTCTTGTGATATGTTTGAGAAATCATGTATACAGAAACGTAACACGTCAAACTTTTGAGAACTGCTACGTGAATCTAGAAAACCAGTTAATAAGTCTTTCTTTCTACTCCTGATCAACAAAAATGAGATTAACATAATAAAAAACTTAAAATCTTCAAATGCATGTGACATATGGAGTCAGCAGTAAACTTTGTTAAACACTGCTGTAATGAAATTTCAATTCCAAAACAGTTCATTTTTAACTTATGTTTTTCTGCTGGTATGCTCTGGCTCTAAAAGACGTGACAGTTATACCATTGTACAAAAAGGGTTCTACAACAGGGGTTTCCATTTATCACCCTATTTTGCTCTTGTCAATATTCTCCAAGAATATCAAAGCAGTACACATAAGAATTGCAACTTTTCTCACAAAATTTAAAATTATTTCCACATCACAGCAGGGTACATTAAAGGTAAATCCACCAACACGACTTCATATGACTTCATTCAATGTATTCTTGATGCACTCGATGAAAGACTTAAAGTGGCTGGAATTTTTGCTGACCTTTCCAAAGCATTTGATTTACTAGATCAGGACATTTTGCTCCGAAAATTAGATTTCTATGGAATCAGAGGAGTTCCCATTTCTTTATTGCGATCTTACTTACAAAAAAGGAGCCTAAATTTGTGATTGTAAACACTGATGGAAATGAGCATGTATTAGAATGGGAAACAATTACCTGTGGTATCCCTCAGGGTTCAATTTTGAGGCCCTTACTTTTCATCATTTACATTAATGATTTACCAAATTATTTAGATCCTTTAATATTATTCCTTTACGCTGATGACACAAATTTAGTAATCACAGACAGACTCGGAAACGTTGCGTGAGAATCAAGCATTCTTTATTCTGTGATAAATCTATAAGACAAGTCTTCCGGATGAAATAAAAACTTTAACAATACAAAATTTATTTATAAAGAATTGTAAATCTTCAAATTTTGTTATTATTTTACGATTATAATCTTCTAGAATTTAACTGCTTACTTTTGTTCTTTTCCATGTTCGATGGGAATCACTGTAAGATTTTCAGCTGGAAATTACATCAAATGAAAATTGAAGATGAATTAATATACTTATCATTTCTTGAATTACTAATTACTGTTATATTGATATCTTTAATGTAGTTTTAAAATATATAATTTTTTCTGTAAAATACAATGTTTGATTTTTAAACTTTGTAAGTATAATAATTTATTATTTTCATGTAATCTTCTTATATTATGACGTATCCTGTTTCCTCAACTGAGGACTAATGGAATGAATAATAAATCTAAATAAATGAATATTTATTGGAAAGACCATTCAGTTTAATTACCATTGCTTTGCTGACATTCCCTCCAGTGGATAAACCTTTAAAGTGGGCAGTAGCATACACAAGTCCAACTCCAGCGAGGTCAAGAACTTCAAGTTCTTCATGTGTACGCACATCTATTAAATGAAGCTGTTCCAAAGTATCAAGAGCAACCAAAGTTCGGCTGTTAAGCCAATGCAAGCTGAGCAAATTGTATAACACACTGAGTCTTTGTAATGGTATAAACTTGACTTTGTTTCGATTATCAACAGACACCTACAAACAGAAATAAATATGTTATGATAACAATAAGATCTTTATATAAATACATTTTAAAACTGTTGAGTACTACCATAAACATTTTAATTAGATTCATAATTATTTATATATAAAATATGTTTCCAGTATTGAAAAATGCAGGCAATTTTTTTATTCCAAATAAATCTTCAAAGAGAATTTTAATTTGGTAGAGCTTCAGGAGTGTATAAACTTTCCAAGATTATTCTTCAGCAACAAATGTAACAGATTATCTGTACATTAAAATATAACAACATAAATCTGACAACATTGTACAACTTATTTCCTGCAAAACAAACAACTAGTCCACATTAACAGATGTTGTCATGTAGTTTATATGCAAAAAAAGAGCATGTAACAAAGTAACTCAGAAATTGTGATACTGTAACAAAGCAATGTAATTATTTGATAAAATTTTGGAGGAAATAAAGATTTATGAAACTTGTGCTAAAGGAATCATTTTATAGAATTTTTTTTATTAACATTTGTAGAGACGATGTCTCATTAATCAAATTTGCTACACTACAATACAATTTCAAGGCATTTACATACTGGAACACACAAATTATGTATAAACTATATTAGTAATAAAAATTTCATACTTAGAAAAACAATACTATAATTTCAAAATAACTGTAAGACAAACTGCCATAGAATTAACATTGGAATGGAACAATTACAAATGCATTAAAGTATTTATAATATAGATGATTTTATGTAAGCCTTAACAGAAAGCAGTTCTTCAATGGTAGAACAATATTTACTAAAGTATAAAAGTTTACCTGAAAGAAGAAAATTGAAGATTCTCTAGCAAAGGCTAAAACTGGATCAACAACACGTGAAGAATCTGCCATTTGTATGATGACAAACTGCCAAGTAATGAGTGGGAGACAAGCTGGACTGCTCTGCAGTGCATGTGTGAATAGAACCTTCATTCTTGGCCTGATACTAACAACAATTACCTAGTAACAAATAAATATATTTTGGATACACAATGGGGTTTTAAATATGGATTAAAAAGATTACAATACATGTCATTTTCAACTATATATAAACATGGAATTTAGATTTGAAATTAAAGCTATTTTTAATGCACTGTGTGATAAGGCTGAAAGTGAAGTTTGTCACAAAATTGTGAACAATTCATAAAATACCTAACAACAAATAAAACTATCTAAATCTAAGTAAATAAAATTATGAAATATAAAAGTTGTATTGTGAAAGAATAAATAAATATTAATAAAAATATCTATGCAATCATATTCTTCTACTTCTACAAACAATTACATGTATCCAATTGCAATTGAATATGTCATACCTTTGATAATGTTGCCATTGCAACAAGAACAACCCCTTGCAAAGAATGACCTGTGAGGTTGTGTTGAGATAGTAAAAGAGGTTCAAAGCAACAAACTTCTCCTCGACTTCCAGAAAATAAACATTTTGAGTCACAGCCACGCATACCCATAGTGCGACGAAAGTTCAGTTCAAACACAGAACCACCACTGTCACTACACAGAGCCAAAGTTGGTAGATCTGTAAACTAAAAGTGAAGAATAATTATTTTGTTATACAAGAATTCACTGTGATGAACATAGAAAATAGAAGTAAATGAAAACATAATTACATTTTTGGAAATGACTATAATATGTCTGTTAATACAGAATTTTAATAACAAATATAAATAACATTTCAAATGTTTGAATATATAAAAAAAATTGTGAATGCATATACATAATTAAGATATTTGATTAAATAAACATGGTGTTATTACAGAACATATTTGTAATCTATTCAGAAGTACAGTTTGTTGGATCAATTTTCACAATTGAGTGAAGAATTTGTAAAATAATCCTGAGAAAGAATATTGATAAAAAATAATTTTATAGTCAATACAGGTAACAAACATATTAAAATTAAGTAAGCTATCTGTAGGGAAACTCAACATCAATTGTGATAAACTCAATTGTTTCAGAAATATGCATGCTCTGGGCCAAAATTGAGATTCAGGGCCTTATGGATATATGATTCTGGAAAAAATTCCTTAATTTATTCAAAACTAGCTGGGTGCCTGGCATTCACTAGGTTGACATATAATTAAACTCAGCGGCATCCATAACCCTGGAATTTGACTCCAATTTTGATTGTTTTGCGTTATTTAAATGTCTTGCCCCTCCATCCACACCCCTAAGGGTGCATCCCTTCTACACCAAAAGGGGTTGAAATTATACACAAAAACATAGAAACACTATCAAATTCATTGACCCTGAAAACTATTTATCTGATGCAAATATTGGCAGTTTGAGCAAGTTTTAAAATTTCCACCCTTGTCCACAGCCGACCCTGGAGGTAGTAGAAAAGTCTCACACCCAGTTCAAAAGGAACTCATGTATGAAATTTGCTCCACAGGTAGCTCCACACACACACAAAGTCTATTTTATTTATTAGAAGAAGATTATATTAGAATATATTAGATTACATTAATAAGTTATGTATTTTATTCTTTACTATAAATTTTTGAGTCCTACAAAAATAGTTTGGAACTATAAAATGAGAATTTTTATAAAATTATCACCTTAACATGAAGAACAGCTGTTCCAGGTGGGTGAGTATCACTCATTGTTCTGAGAAGTTTCCCATTAACAATGTCATACATCAGTATAAGTCCCCTTGCAAAACCAGCCAACAGACGAGAGCAGTCATGATTGAAACCTAAACTGGAAACTGAACCTTGATCTTGATCAGTTGTACCAAAGCACCAACGAAGTCTTTGGGAAGAATCAAATACAAGTACTAAACCATGTGAAGTTCCCACAGCTATCATAGTTGTAGCTGCCATGGCTGTAGGTAGACCTGCATTTGAACGTTCCTGTAACATTTAGCTACATATAAGTACAATTACAATATGTTTAAGACAGAATCAAATTACTGTTTGTAATTTTAAATATGGCATTTTGCAGTCTTATCAACAAAAACTTAACTATTTCAACAATCCCCTTCCATCTTGCTACTAAACATTATCTATCTGCCATAGTCCTCATTGTTCTGAACAAATATATTCACCTTAAGTTTCTTAGCAATTCAAGTTAAAACATGCTATTTAATACACTAGTTTTGCTATATAGCTTGATAGAAAACATAAATCAGAATAAATAATGTAGCAAGTAATGTAATGTAGCAAGTAGATTTTTATAGAATAATAGACCTATCAACCAAACAAATTAATATCTAACTAAAGCATTTAAATTAAATTTAGAACATGTATTCTAAAACTATGAATAGGACAAAAGAATTTGTTATAACCGTCTCTCAACAGAAAACCAACTCTCTCTGTTCCAACCATTTTAATTATAATCAACACTTCAAAGAAGCAATAAAAATTAGCTCTCTTCAGAGGTATAAATAATATAATTAAGATATTCCATCATCACCTAGACCTCTTGATCTTGAAATAAGAAAGAGCATAAATGAGATTCAGTAGAGTCCTCACTAAACACTTATTCTGACTCATAAGAAATAGGTGCACAAAGCTAAAAAAAACCAAAATGACATTTTGTCAGCTAGTGACAAATTTTGAGCAGTGTAAAATTTGATTAGAAAGGATATGTTTATGAACATGACCACTGAATTCAAACATAATTAAGTTAATATTTATGAATACAAATTACTTAATAATTTCCATGCAAAAGGCAATAAATATGTCAGATAAAAATAAAGCATTTGAATGATTTTAATTCAGACCACTGTCAGAGTCAATGATAACTGGACAATACAAGAAAGAGGCTCTGGTTATAACTTCCATGGATTGATATTCCCAGAAAATGAAACAATAGGGGATGCACATTTCTCTGCTAAATTTATTATTAGAAAATATACCAATTTTTTGAAAGAAGTTCCGTACAGTAAATCTTAGCCCAAATTAATTAAGATGAGTTATTTTGTGTATTTTACATTAAATTAACAATACTAAAATAAACAAAGTATGTGGATAAGATTTCAAAATATGTTTTTACGAATGAACATATTTATGGTCACAAAATTTAGAGCAACACAAAAACTGAAAGCAATAACAACTACATATATATATAAATAATTCCCAATATATATATATATATATATATATATATATATATATATATATATATATATATATATATATATATATATATATATATGTAGTTCTTATTGCTTTCAGTTTTTGTGTTGCTCTAAAATAAATAATTCCCAATTTGTGACCATTAATATGTTTATATATATATATATATATATATATATATATATATATATATATATATATATATATATATCAAATAGTCAATTGCCTTTCAGTTGGTATCAGATGCTTAAACATAAGTAATTTATACATAACATAGTTAACAAACAAAAACAGGCAATATATAGACTATAATTTATGTTGTTACATCTATTTTTATTATACTTAAATATTTTCAATTATTCTAAATATATCTTACACACGCTGAAACAAGTTGTGTGGAAATTCCTTTCAGAATGACATGCCGTAAAATTGAGCCACTTCTTTGAGTTCCTGATGCCGTATTAGGCCAACGATTCAGTTTTGTTTGTCTCCGTTCAGAAGAACTTCTACTCCTACTGTCCATGCTGCCAAGTGATAGAGTTTCACTGCCTTCAAAAGTACCCTGTAAATAAAGGTACAACACTAAGAAAGTCGCAAGTACTTCAAATCGGAAGTTTGTCATTGAATAATACCTCAGTTACTGGAAGTAAGGAATTTGACATCTCATCTTCACTGAGAGACGCTCGATCATCTGCGTCATTTAAAATACTCTCTAAGGTTGGTGTCTGTTCCACAGGAGGAATTTGGTATTCTTCATCGTCAAGCTGTAAATAAATTTGTATAGCCCTAGTTTAAATAGTATACACAATACAGTTAAATAGCATCTTTCAATCTTCGGCATAAAACTTTTAAGAGGGAACTAAATCAGTTCAAATCGACAAAATAGTTATTTTATTAATCTAAACACATTTGATCTTACTTACATCTTCAATATCGAGATTAAATGATCCAATTCCTGAATTATCTGATACATCGGTACCTGCTAATGAGCTGACTTCTGTCATTTTACAATGTTTTTATTATTCAGACAAGGCTGTATTTACTGTGTATTAAAGCAACACAATGCATAATATTGTTCCACAATAAACACACACCGATATCACGAACAAATTAAATGACAGACAGCTGATTTGATTGTAATCAAACCATCCGGAAAGATACTCCCCTTTTTCAAAGCATTTAAAAATACATTTCTGCCAACTGCTAGGTGTGAAATGTACTTTGCGTTATTGGTGGGCATTACTTTTTTAATATAATGATAAGAATAATAAATGTTCCTTGGCAGTCAAACAGGTCACATTTGCATGAAAACAAAACTTTTCCGCGACCATTCACTGTCGCCATTAACAGGCGTTTTATTGACTCGGCAGCTCACTACACCTGATGACGGCTACAGTGCTAGTTGAGGAAACGTTTTCTTATAAATTTCAACCAGTTGGCCTATTAAGAATCTTCTTTAAAACAAAAATTATAGTAGTATAAATAAAGATTTTATTTTTGTATTTCAGCGGTTGAGGGAATTCGTTAAGAAGAAAGCGGACATAAACTGAATATTAACCTTAAAACACTGTCAATATTGAAGTAAAAATTAAAGATACCACGTATTTGAAATAAAAAAGTCACTCAGAATTAATGTCTGTGTAATATTAAATATATTTATCTTTGAATGAAGTATAGTTCAACATCGTACCTTGCCGCAACAATAAGTAACTTTAGAGTTCTTCCTAAAAAGAGAAGAAAAGTAGCATATAAATCAAATAACATTTGAAACAATGTGTAATACCTATTTCACTTCGCTATTACTTTCAATACTTACGCTGTCTTATATTTATTCTTCCTTTGTTTACTAAATTTAGCCGTTAGACATAAATGTACGTCTAATAGATTTTAGCTTTTAAATTCGATTTGATTTAAGACATCAGACCTTCGATTTATTTCGCTTACCTGTGTGTTTAAATTATTCCTCCAAAATTTCAAAATTATATAAAGCGACACCGAAAATTTCCTGTTTTAATGCGTCAAAATACTCCTGACATAAACCAGAAAAATACTTAAGTGAAATTTTTACGATTTTTGGGATGGAGAGGCCTCATTGGATAAAATAATCACCACCTACAGCAATAATATTTTCTTAAGAAATATTTCTTAGAAGAAGTAAAATTATGTTTATTTCAACTTATATTTTCATCACTAAATTTACAATTCAATTTCATTACATACCGTCAGAAATTAAATTCAATTAAAATTTGATCAAATGATTGGACTAAAACATTTTTAGTCATGAGAAAGGCAGTATGAAAATTTCTTCCTCTTTTGTAAAAGAAAGGTGACAGCAAACTATTTTAATTGGCAATGAAGTAAGCGACTTTGAAAAATATAGAAAGCGCCATAAATTTTTCTTTAATATATTTTTAAGGTTGAAGTTTTTAGTAATTTCTTGGTATACAAAACGTTTATATTCTAAGTAATTTTACTCATACACGTTGATGTAATGCATACTGATTACTCTGCAGTTTTTTGTTTGTAAGGAAAATTAAAATTTTTCACAATAAATTAAGTAATAATACTCACTACAAATTTTTAAGAACATGTGAGTCTATTCTGTGACCTTTCTGATTAATTACCAGTGTGATAAAGTTACCACCAATAATACAGTTACTAATATAGGGTAATAAAGCGATTTTGAAATACATAATAGGACTATGCTTGTACAAATACAGTCTTGAAATTGAATCCTTAATATCTAAAGGTAAGTAAAAAGTCCAAAAATAGTTTTTTATGTTGATCAACTGATTACAGGAGACATTTGCTCCTCACTCTAGTGGCAACTATATGATCCTTATGCACTGTACGGTGTTGCCGTTTTTGTTGTATTTATAAATACTGAGTTCAGATATCACCCTATCTGCTTTCATTCTCGGTGAAGGGACTATTTGTAGATATTGGCACATAGTTCGAGTAGTAACCGAGTGTTAAATGAAACGTGTTGCTTAGCGTTGAGACATTATTCTGTCCGGCACATCGATCATTTCAAAATCAAGATTTGGGTCGTGTTCACCTCGATTCGTGACTTCCTCTACGCCACCACACCTCAACAACCTCACGTTGTCCCAATGGTTCCCGTCGGTACATAACACGTCCTCCGAGCATCTTCGCCTCGTGCACCACGTCCACAGGGACACGAGGTCACAGTCGCAACTCCACCGGTTCCCTTCGACGTGCAGCTCCGTCAACTTCGGCGTCGAACCGAACATTGTCGCGTTCAAGCTGCTGATCTGGTTTCCGTCGACTTTCAAGACGCGCAACTCTGGCGTCGCGGAGAACGCCTCTTCACCTACACGTCTCAGACCGCACTCACCGATGTCTAACGTCTCCAAAGCAGGAGCATCCGGGAACTTTCCTCTTGGGAGTTGCAGTCCGCGATTACCTCGAAGACTCACTTCGATCAGATTTACATTCGTCGCGAACAGGTCGACGTACAGCTCCTTCAGATCGTTGCCGCTGAGGTCCAAGTGGTAAATGTCCGGCGTGCTCTGGAACGTCGTTCGCTGTATCGATACGAGCCCACTGTTGGCGACACTGAGGATTCGCAAACCTGGCAAGCCTGCGAACATGGTCGCGGATAACTCGGTCAACGAACAATGGTTCAAATTCAACTCCTCTAAAGACGAGGAGTTAAGAAACACTTCGCTCGGATCGGTCAACAATTTGTTGCCTGCCAACGACATCTTAGAAAATTTATTGTTGTTTACAAATGGATCGAAACTAATTCTAGACAACTTGTTATAACTCAGATCAACATTTTCTAAGTCTTTCAAATTATTGAAAACATTTCTATCTAACCTCTCTAAGTAACAATTGTTGGCTATCAAAATTCGTATGGAAGGAGCCTGCTGGAAAGCACTCGAAGAAATAAAAGTAATATTCGTATTGCTGAGATCTAATGTGGACAAAGTAGATAAATTAAAAAGTGGCGTATCAGTAGGCATTGTAAGTGGATTACCACTAAGATTTAATTGCTTCAGACAAGGAGTAAAATCAAACGTACGAGGAGATATTGTTGTTATATTATTGTCATCCAACTGCAGTATCTGCAGCTCTGGCAAGAATCGAATCGCGTCAATGGAGGACAGGTTGTTACCATTAATTCTGAGAGTCCACAAACCTGTGACGTTATGAAATGTTTTGTCTGCAAGAAACTGTATTCCACAGTTACTCATTTCCAATATTCGAATACTATAAGAGGATAGCAGTGGTCGATAAAAGGGTACATATATAGGATTATGGCTCAGAATTAATTTCCAGAGCTTCGGAACGTCCACAAAGGTATTCACATCGAGGTACTTAATCTTATTGTGCTCTAAATTGAGCCACCAGAGGTTTAACAGATCGTGAAACGTCGCTGGCCCCACCAGCGATATTTGATTATTATTTAAAGCAATTTTTTCCAATTTGGTGAGACCTCGTCTGTTGAAAGTGTCATTAATTAGTATACTGATCGAATTAAACGAGAAATCTAGTTTTGTGGTGCAGGAGCTAATACCATACGGAATTCTCAAATAGTTCGAACCGGAGCAATCTGTAGAAGACACGGATGGACATCTACACAAATCAGGGCATTCTGCAGATCCATGGTGTAACAGTAGCAGAAATATGGTAATTAAGAACCACATGATCATCTGAAACAAAATAAAGATAAATACTATGATATCTAACTATTTCATATTAGCTGTAAAACAGCATGTCATCAATCAATTTCAGAAATTTACAATAATCTAAAACATATCAGCAGTTTTTTTTGTAAAAGAATATGAGGACGTCTTATATTTCTATTATAACCATGTAAATAACGTGATGAGCTGAATGTGATAAAATAAACATACAACCAGGATATGAATTAAACGGGTTGATTTATTTGAGCATTAACTATGTAAAATAGTTTTAATAACTTTAGTGATCAGTACATAACTAAATTCATGTACCTAATTATTTTTCTTAAATCTTTGTCAATAACTAAGTTTGCTATAAGGGTTTCTTGAATATGGGTTTAAAAATTCTTGCCACAAGAAACCCATCAGTTGAAGAGGATTTCAATAAATTTTCTTTCAGATGGACTCTGGTAAGAATGGAAAGTGATGTAACAAAAATCTTCAAAACTAATTAAAAAAATATCAAATGTTGTTTTTGTTAATGTTAGCGTTGTGAAAATGAAAAGCCTTCACTAATTTACGGCGATGATTCTAACGAACATGTTGCAATATTATTAAATTAAATTAAAAGGTAATTTATAATTTTAAAACAATTTTCATCTTTGGAAAGAGTTTTACAGAAAGAAGGAAAAATATGAAATGTCGAAATACCTATAAAATGGGTGTGTGCTGGACATATATCATGACGTAAGTTTGGTAAGTCAACTAAAAAAGAGTTGCCCTTCTTAATTTATCAGAAGAAGACAATATCGGTTCGATATTCTGGCACCGAGATGTGGTTAAAAGGGATTCGTAGAAATCCCGAAATCTCATCATTTATAATTAATATTTTGTGGAGAGTAGGCTACAATAATGTGGAATATAACTTCACTGTGCAAAAAAGAGTGACAGCAAAACAATAAATGATTGACTTGGAATCAGTTTTATTTAAAGCGTGTCTTGACATATTGAAGCCAAATTGTAGCTCGAGATTGTGATATAAATTTGCATATTATATATTCCCACTAAGTGTCTACTTGTAGGAGAGATACGAAGGGGCTACCTTCGGGGATGCCTTTTCCTCTCCGTTTTTGAACTAAGGTTCCCACAAGCCGAGGCACCTCGACCTGTTCTGAGAGGCGTTTGTTCCGGGGTCACAGACCTTGGGCCTACCGTAAGAGTTGTTCGCTATTCCCATTGGAATAGTCGGCCAGCTGCCTCCTAAACTGGTCGAGGCACGGAGAAGAGAATGCTGCGTCCCCACAGCAAACTCCTCTCCCGCTATCGGAAGGGCGTGGGACAAGTACCCAATGCCCGACCTACCTGATGCAGGTTTTTCTAGAGTTTTCCCTGCATTACTTTTAGGCGAATGCCGGGTAGGATCCTTAAAATATAGTCTGGGGGCCCTAGTTAACCCTTGGCTACCTTCCTCTACCCTTCCGCATACCCCTTTCAAATCCCTTCCTATGCTATTAAAGGGGAGTTGTCCAACGTGGATTACCCTCATATAGCCTGTTACCCTAAAAAATAAAAAAAAAACAAGCCGAGGCACAAGTAAGCCTGCGAAAGGGTTCTCTGCCAGGTAAACCTTCCCAGAGTGCTCTGGCGGGGGTTACCTTTGGGGATGCCTTCACAACTTTCTGGTTTTTTTTGAACTAAAGTTCCCACATGCCGAGGCACCTGGGGTAGTTTTGAGAGTTGTATGTTCCGGGGTCGCAGACCTTGGGCATACGGTAAGAGTTGTCCGTTATTCCTTTTGGAATAGTCGTCCAGCTGCCTCCTAAACTGGCCAAGGCATGGCGAGGGGTAAGCTGCGACCCCACAGCAAACCCCTCTCCCGCCATCAGAAGAGCGTGGGACAAGTACCAAATGCCCGACCTACCTGATGCAGGTTTTTATAGGGTCTGTCCTGCATTGCATTTAGGCGAATGCCGGGGGCCCTAGTTAACCCTTGGCTACCTTCCTCCACCCTTCCGCATCCACACTTTCAAACCCCTTTCTTATGATATAAGAGGGGATTTGCCACTATGTGGATTACCCTATACATAGCCTGTCTACAACAAAAAATAAACCGATGCACCTCGGTCTGTTTTGAGAGGTGTATGTTCCGGGGTCGCAGACCTTGGGCATACGGTTAGAGTTGTCCGCTGTTACCATTGGAACAGTCGGCCAGCTGCCTCCTAAACTGGTCGAGGCACGGAGAAGGGAATGCTGCGTCACCACAGCAAATACCTTTCCCACCATCGGAAGAGCGTGGGACAAGTACCGAATGCAGGTTTTCCAGGGTTTGCCCTGCAAATTCTTTAGGCGAATGCAGGTAGGATCCCTAAACTATAGCCCGAGGGGCATAGTTAACCATTGGGAAACTTCCTCTACCCTTCCGCATATCCCCTTTCAAATCCTTTCCTATGCTACTAAAGGGGAGTTAACACCACGTGGATTACCGTCACGTAGCCTGTTATTGTAAAAAAAAAGGAATACATGAAGATAAAATAATACAGGTTAAGTACTTATAGATTAGTTCCCAGAAACAAATGTTTTTCCTTGTTTAATTTGTTTGATAATTATACTACACAATTATTATCCCTTCATTTCACCAAAAGACTTCCTTGCAAAACTTGTCCTGTATGAAGAAATGCCTGTATACATTAATTCTAATTTGTATAACTAATTTTGTGTTATCAAAGTTGTTTTAATGTTTGCGGATTACCCTAATGTAGCCTGTCACTCTAGAAAAACATTAGATGTATCCCGTCCGATGCTATTAAAGGCCACCTATTACTATAAAAATGCGTCCAGCGGTAACAAAATTGTCTATCACAATTCAGAGGCGGTAGTTTTGGATTTTTGTTGACAATGGCGTGAAGTACATTGATTTTATTTGGATTGCCATAAACTATTTTATAAATTGAAGAAGTAATGCTAACGCACCGAAAAGGTCATGGTGATGGGTAGGGAAAGGAATGTAAGGAAGTGAATCATAACAATTCCACTTATTTCAATTATAACCCAACAGTGTCGACTTTCCCTGCTTTATTGATTCATGGAGAATAGAAAAACTCGTAAATTACAATCCCAAAAGTGCATCAAGAAATAATTTTTCGTCTTAGTTTCAGTCTGACATTGTCCTATCCTCATCGCGAGAGATAGAATTGTTTTGCCCTCGTCCTCCACAGTTCACATCCTAAGATAAACTTAAAAGTGCCGCGCATTCAAGACCAAGTGCCCTCTTACACAGTTTGGTTCAATATATTTATCGTCTGAGGGATATAAAACAGTATTGTTGACCGAAAAAATATTGACGGAACTTAGAAATGTTACATTTTTATTGCATCCCTGTTAATATTAATTTAATGAATTAATAGCCAAATAACGGACTAAATTAAGTGATGAATTAAATATCACTCAACGTTTCTGCAATCCTTGTTTCTTTCGTGAAGTGATTGCAAACTGTAAGAACCGTGACAAAGACACACGGCGATTCTTCCGGCTCTTGCGGTTTTGAATCACCTGAGGAAAGGAACAACGATTGCAGAAACGATGTGCGATATTTAATTTATCACTTATTTTTGGTCCGTTATTTGGCTACTTCCCTGTCAATATGATGAATGTGGTGCACAATGTTCATGTAATTGATATTTTGATCTTCTCCGAAATGTTTTTATTAGTGGTGCGATAATAATTCCACTAAATTCTGAACTAGGTGTTCATTCATTCACCAAATATTTCGGGTCGTTATCCGGGAATTTCAATAAGTTTTCGGAGTAATTCCTCACGTCCATGACTCGAACGCTTTTCCAACCAGCACTTGACCCACACTTTTCTTCGTCTTATTGAGTGCCATAGCCAACGCAATTGGAATAATCACTTTGAATAAACAATGCCTTAAATCGTTCGTTCTTTTAGAAAGCAAGATCGAAACCGACATAATATTGACCAATTTTATTGACACTCGTGAGGGATGTTTCAATAATATTTTTCCAATAAAACTGACTGCGTAATACGGGAACATTGACACACGAAGCTTCAGTAATCCTGGCAGTAACATCTCTATAGTCGCCAGAGGTTGCAAAATATCGAATTTCGCCAGTTCGATATAATAAAATAAATAAATTGAGTTTCTCTATTGAAATTTCTAACTATGAAACAATGGGAGACTTATCTCTACGTTTACCTCTTATCCACTGTATTCCTGAAAATTTATTAAGCGCTATTGACGCTTATTTCGCACTAATGAACATAAACGTTCCTCTTTATTTTTTTTTTCAGAGGGCTGATCGAGTTATTTCTGTACTTACCAAGTTCCAGATCTGGAGCACAAATGACTTGTGGGTCCCGGCTGTTATCAGCTCTTCCGCTTGGAGGTCGATCTTCGTATCGCATTGGCAATTTCTTTTTGGCAACGGATCTTGCAGTCACGCGCGGACCAAAGAACCGAGCAAACTCAGAAGCGTTGGATGAGGCCCGAAGTGGATCAGCGCCGCAAGTCCTGATCTAATCATTACAGTAATTGTAATTATAACCCTCAGATATGACCATTTATTAATTATTAACCTATTATTTCAAATTCATAGTTTTACAAGACCTAGACTTTACTTCATTTTGTGAAGATGAATGAATGGATTGTTGTAATAGAATTTCTCTTGATGGCAGTTAACTAAAAATTTTCCAATTGTACCATGCAACCTATTTTCCTCTCTCCGTTTTTCGTCGAGGCACCTTGGCCTGTTTTGAGAGGTGTATGTTCCGGGCTCGCAGACCTTGGACATACGTTAAGAGTTGTCCGCTATTCCTATTGGAATAGTCGGCCAGCTGTCTCCTAAACTGGTCAAGGCACGGAGAGGGGAAAGCTGCGACCCCTACAGGTAACCCCTTTACCGCCATCGGAAGGGCGTGGGACAAGTACCAAATGCCCGACCTACTTGATGCAGGTTTTACTAGGGTTTCCCCTGCATCACTTTTAGGCGAATTGTCGGATAGTATCCTTAAACCATAGCCCGGGGGCCCTAGTTAACCATTGGCTACCTTCCTCTACCCTTCCGCATCCCCCCTTTCAGATCCCTTCCTATGCTATTAAAGGGGAGTTGCCACCATGTGGCTTATCCTCATATAGCCCGTTACCCTAAAAAAATAAAAATAAAAAAAGGCTTTCATAAGAAGAAAGTGGAAGCCTGTGAGAGCTGTTGTTAGCTCTAACAGGCAGAACCTTTTAGAAGAGAACGGTCAGGGCTGCCTTTTGGGATACCTTCTTCTCTATCTGATTTTGAACTAAGGTTCCAACAAGCCGAGGCAGAACCTTTTAGAAGAGAACGGTCAGGGCTGCCTTTTGGGATACCTTCTTCTCTCTCTGATTTTGAACTAAGGTTCCAACAAGCCGAGGCACCTAGGCCTGTTTTGAGAGGTGTATGTTCCGGGGTCGCAGACCTTAGGCATACGGTAAGTTTTCCGCTATTCATATTGGAATAGTCAGCCAGCTGCCTCCTAAACTGGTAGAGGCACGGACAAGGGAAAGTTGCGTTCCCTCATCAAACCCCTCTCCCGCCATCGGAAGGGCGTGGGACAAGTACCCAATGCCTGACCTACCTGATGCTGGTTTTCTATGATTTATCCTGCGAATGCCGGGTAGGATCCTTAAACTATAACCCGGGCTGTAGTTAACCTTTGACTACCTTCCTCTACCCTTCCGCATGCCCCCTTTCAAATCCCTTCTTATGATAATAAAGGGTAGTTGCCACCACGTGGATTATCCTCATGTATTCTGCTACTCTAAAAAACAATAAAAAAAGGAATACATACTTATGGATTAGTTCCCAGAAACACAAATCCTGACTAATTTGTTTGATAATTATACTAGACAATTATTATACCTTCATTTCTCCAAGACTTCCTTGCAAAACTTGTCCTGTACGAAGAAATGACTATATATTAATTCTAATTTGTATAACTGATGTTTCTTATCTAAGTTGTTTTAAAGTTTGTAGAATCTACACCCAAACTCGTCACTGTTAATGATCGTTTAATGATCTTTTGGTTTATAATTTGACGGGATAAAATTTACTTAATAATATCGCTTAAGTACACTTACAAAAGCATTAACTTCTGTAAGAATATTAAAATGAAGGAATACTGGTAAGGAAGAGGGTCTAAAATTAGAGAAAAATAGTTGTAATGCTTATATGCGTAATTTTTAAGAGAAAAGTGTTTAAGTTCACATGGTTCATAGTCAATATGAGTCCGTGTTATAGAGTTCAACGTTGCGAAAACACTTCACATCTATTCATCGCTGTATAGCACGAATCCAGCTTAACGGTCTCAATGGTTCGAGTATTTCTGTTCTATTGAAAACACCCGATCGCATAAAACATGTCTACGATTTGCCATTTATTCAAAACTAACTGTGAATTTCATTTGTTATTTAATAAACATTTTATATGATATTTTAAAACAGTATTAATATAAATAGTTCCGATTCAGTACCGAGCAAGAGTCCTGAGAGGAATTTAATTATATTTTGCTTTAATTAAATTCTGGCTACATTTCTATAAATAATTGCCATATTATTGTAAAAAATCGTAATACCGTTTGAAATATTAATATTCCATTAAATTTGACACAAACGTTTATAATTAATTATTAAAATTTTGACAGCGGTTAAATTTTTACTGAACTCTACATGATATCAATTACGCAGAAGAGAGTACAACAACCGTGCTCAACAAGCATCCCGAATACATTAAACGGTTGAGGAATGAACAAATAAAATTTAAAAATGAAGTAGCCACGTAAAGGAATCTGTAGACCTGTCAGAATGTAATTATTGATTACATTAAAATAACAAAATTCAAATAGTCAGAATGTATAGCATTATTATATCGCTACTAAGCTAGCGAGCTGGCCATCTGAGTGCTATCCCAGCTATAGCACTGGATCTGGATGCGATAAGACTCATTCCATATCCTGGAAGCATGGCTTCCTTGAAGAATTCTCGAAATATGATTACGATACGTTATGCTATATTCATATTACTGTTTCGAACAACGGACACTCGAACATATCTCTCCAAAAGTGTTACCAGTTTACAACGAAAAACTTCGTTATTTAATCGTACAACAAGCGATTTACAATTACAGTACTTAAGAAATATTAGGATCACTAAATGTTTTTGAAATAGGGGTTCCGGAACGGTAGAGCAAGGTAGCTAAGGGTTAACTATGGCCCTGGGTTATAGTTTAAGGATCCTACCCGTCATTTGCCTAAAAGTGATGCAGGACAAATACTAGAAAACGTGCATCAGGTAAGTCGGGCTCTTGGTACTTGTCCCACGCCCTCCGATGATGGGAGAGGGATTTGATGTGGGGACTCAGCATTCCCTTCACCGGGCAGCTGGCCCAATATTCTAATAGGATCAGCGGACAACTTTTACCGTATGATTCACACACACAGAGAGAGAGAGAGAGCGAGAGAGAGAGAGAGAGAGAGAGAGAGGCATCCCCGCTGTTTCTGCAAGAGCTGACACCAGCTCCCATAGGCTGAATTCTCTTGGACAGATAGGAAAATATACTGTAATAATCAAATAATGGGGCTTTAATTAAATGAAATAATAACAAAAAATTAAAACATATTTATTTATTTCCACTTTGTTGCTTTAACTCACAAACAATTACAATTTAAAATTTTAGATCTCAGGGTCTCTACTGGGTTTGTTAATGGACACAACAAGTTGTTTTAAAAATCTTATTAACAAACAGTTCACATTTACCTAATATGTCGATAGAAATAAATTAAAAAGAAAATAAATTAACTCCGATTGACAATTAAAATATAACGAAATCTGACTTCTATCCTTTAATTACGTTTAGATAAATCATTATTTTTTTATTTGTTACTTACAACTGTCCAGCTGGTTCCAGCATTCTTTTTGTTTTCGGGAGTACACTATTGCAAAGTTTTTACACTGATTCTAATATCGGTTCACAGATTTTACACTCTTGAAGGCAACCTTGATAGGCTCCCAGGACCTCGGATGATCGTCCTTTTTGTCAGCTATCTGATGTCTGCTTGCCTCATATGAATTCTATGATTTGTAGATTTGCTAGTCTTTTACCGCTTGGGACTTAAGCTGCAACTTTACTATTCCTGGCTGGCTACAGACGTACACTGCTTTTACTTCGCAATATTTACGATGTAATACTTCCGTGAATGTTTTTACTTTGTCTTAAACACGCAACTTTGTTTAATAATACATTAAACAACGGCTAGTCTCTGCTCTAGAATTATTTGTTCCGTCCTCCGAAATGTCCCGTCACCAACTGAACTACCGCAGTCTCGAGTTTTAGCGCGCATACGCCATTTTTGACTTTCCGACAAAGTAACAGAGCTCGGCTCCATTGTCGCTTTGGAAGCTACTGCCCTCTACAATTAAATTTTATGTCCAAACAATTAATGTCCTAATTAATTGGCATTACAATACATATAATCTGAAGTAACACAATAATTTAAGTAATGAGCAAACAACTATGGTTTCAGTGTCGGATCGTGCGTATGTGCTCATGTGCTAAAGTACATAAATTAATTTAGTAAGAATTAATTCTTCTTAATTTTAATATCCTTCATAATTTATTTTAACACTACGAATATATGACTTGCGGCGCATCGCTACTAAGCTAGTGAGTTGGCCATCTGAGTGCTGTCCCAGCTATAGCACTGTATCTGGAGATTTATTGACCAATTGCGCATGTCAGTATACCTTTTCACCCCCCCCCCTTTCCCGCGCCCCCCGGAAATCTCTATAAACAAACTCATTTTCGTGCTACAAATCTGAGAGCACTCCAGAGTCGTGCCGCAAAATGACAGAGGCGACATAAGCAATGAAATAGAAATAAATTTGAACTATTCACTATTTCTAAATTTTATTTTATAGTAGTTATTGTTTTTTTAAAAAAATAATATTCGTACGTTTTTGGAAAAAACACAATATATGGTTATTATAAAGAAAACAAAATTTAAGATGCATCATCGTGCGAAAATCCACCACATGACTCTGCATACAACTGTGCTCAGTGGTTTGATCCGAACATTAACTTTATTTAAAAATTTTACCGAGGAAAAGTACTTTCGGGTTGGAAATGCTAAATTAATCCGCGTTTAAAAATTAGACCCTATTGTAAATTAAACAGAGTTAGAAACGTATCATATTACGAGTCGGGTCAGAGTATTGGTAACACTATCACTAATGCAGTTTTATTATTTTACAAAGTTATCCTCGTAAAAATGGTTACATGGGTCGATGTAGCACATAACTTAAAAATCTCACGACACGCTCAGTCTGGTTTGCAAATAAACTGAAAGTCCTAATGTAGTGGGTTTCACTGTTCGAAATAACGTCCAGAGTCATGCGGTCTAGTCTTTGGAAGATTAAATTAAACTGGAAAATATCTATTAATTGAGCAGAATGGCCATGACTCTAATGTTTGTTCTAATGCAGTGCCATTGAAACGGTGCAGTAAGTCAAGGTATTAATGTAGTCAGAAATAGAGCGGGACAACGAAAAAATTACAGCTCCAAAATAAAAGATTAAATTAACCTCGAAAATGCCTAATAATTTAGCAGAGTACAACTACATAGGACAATTATTACATGTAAGACGATCGTCACCGTGTAATAAAGCTGGGATAAGACACATTTTGACATAATTATGTAGAATTATAATAAAATAACCAATGGAACTGATGCGGAAAGTAGAAATAAAACTTTACGGGTGACTAAAAATTAATAATAAGAATGATAGCCAAATAAGACAAAAGAAGCGATAATATAAATACCACACAACGTTTCTGGGATGCTTGCCCCTTTCTTCAGTTTCTTCACAACATAATAGATTTTTTTTCAAAATGGAGTATTCCATTAATAGCATTCTTCAAAACATAAATATTGTCCGGAACATTTTAATACGTAACGAGTAGTCTTTAAATTTTTATTAATAAACCCATAAACATAAGATTTAAAAAATAATCAATACAACACTGTCACACGTCCCCAAACACCTCAATCCAATTTTTTTCTCGTACTGCCTCATCACAAATTCGTCCAAATTTTAAAAAAATATTAAATGTCCATTATGTATGGAGATCTACCAATACCTACTTGATTAAATACCACAAGGACCCACTTGACACCTACATCAAACACTGTGTAGTTTAGAATACCCCTTACTCTATTTGTAATTCCTGCTACATAGGGCAAGCAAAACGTTCCCGTAATATCCGTATCAAGGAAAATATGTCTAAATATCAAACTTTCCAACGATAATAAATCTGTAGTCTCCAAACATATCAATTCGAAACATACATTTGATTGGCAAAATGCTACGATATTAGACACTGACACCAGGTACAATTCCAGACTCATATCCACATTTCACATTAAATCAAACATCACAGCTATTAATGTACAAACAGACACTATGAAACTCAACGATTGTTATGATTCCTTATTATTACGTTAAACCTTCTGCTTTTCCATTGATAGACTTTTGCGTTTTGTCAACTGACTAGTGCAGTTGTGTCGCTCTAGGCACCTTCAAAAAGGGAAATGGATCTCAGAAACGTTGAGTGGTATTTATATTATCACTTCTATTGTCGGTATTTGACTATCTTTCGTATTAATAAGAGGAAAGTGATAAATGTTTGGTCCCAGGGCTATAGAAACGGTGATTCCAACAACTAAAACAAAGTTAAAACGTTAAAAGGAATGCCCACGAAGGAGGGAAACGAATCAAAAACACAAGAACTCTCCACTTTTTGTTTAAGAAGATTGGACGGTTGATGGACTCAAAAAATTAAGAATGGACGAAGTATAAGCATAATGCGTAGGAGGGAAATGATTAAAAATGAGTAGAAATAGCTGAAACACATGATAGAGAAATTATTTATTCAATTTTTGCTCTACAAACAAATGTCACTCTTAAAAATGTTGTATTTACTTTCATCCATTGCTTCTTCGTATACTACAATGAAATACAACACTTAAATAGATATTATTTGAATGCCAGGAAAGATAAGTGATTTACTTGTAAAGTGTTTTTATTTAATTACATGCGGATGCTGTTTTAAATTTCGTCTTCGTTTAGCCGTGAGTTCACGTAAGGTTCAACAGACCGAACCATGAGGGATTGCAGTAGAAAAACAAGAGGAAAAGCAAATATGCCAGACAAAGTACTCGTTGGTGTGGAAGCGTTAGAGAAAAACACTTGCCACCTCCACGTGTTTTCTTTTTAAATGAGCGAGAAAAAAGGGGAAGAATTTTGCAGACGAAATTCCTTGAGGCTATTTACGTAAATCGAATTATTTCACGGGTTTAATTATCTCTCATGCAGCGAGCATCCTGTACATGTAAAAAACAATCATTTTCGGTGAAATTCTTTCCAATTTACTAACTAGATTAACCCCTAATGGGTTTCACTAACTGGCGAAAAATTAAACACATTTATTCTTGCAGGCCCTAAGATATACTGAGTGAAGAAAGAATTGGAAGTCATGAAGAAATCCGCTATTATCGAGTCTGCGAGGGCTATTTTCTCGCAGGCAGTCCCTGCGAGGGATGTTCTCTCGTAGGCAGAACCTTGTAGGAGAGTCAGGAAGGGGAGCTACCTTTGGGGATGCCTTTTTTAGAGTTACATACTACATGAGAGTAATCCATATGGTTGCAACTCCCCTTTAATAGCATAGGAAGGGATTTGAAAGGGGAATGCGGAAGGGTAGAGGAAGGTAGCCAAGGGTTAACTAAGCCCTCCAGGCTGTAGTTTAAGGATCCTACCCTGCATTCGCCTAAAAGTGACGCAGGACAAACCCTAGAACAACCTGCATCAGGTAGGTCGGGCATTGGGTACTTGTCCCACGCCCTTCCGATAGCGGGAGAGGAGTTTACTGTGGGGACGCAGCATTCCCTTCTCCGTGCCTCGACCCGTTTAGGAGGCAGCTGGCCGACTATTCCAATGGGAATAGCTGTTTTTTTCCCCCGAAATATACATAATACACTCAATTTAGTCTGCGACTGTTAGCTTCACGTAAAAAAAAATAATTTTTATCTAACGTGTTTCTGCTTTAGTTTCACATCAGTCAACTTTTAAATGAAATCCTCTACAATCTAAATCTTCACACTGACGCGCATTGTAATAGAGTGAGTATTGTTTAAGAGTATATTTTAAGAGTATTTTTCAGATTTTCCGCGGCATTTTTTTACTGTGCCACTAAAATTTGTAGTTGTTTGAATCCCGAAATAGAGAGCAAAGACTGGGAAAGAATAAAGTCCCCTCCACTTCACCTTTCAGATATAGTGACTTGTACGATTTAGGAGCAGAGAGCGCGCCAAATGAAGCCAAATTAAATGTCGAGTGCCAAGTCAATTAGAAAAATTAATACAGGTCGCGCGAAGATTGCTGCGAAGGTTGCGTAGTATAGTGACATAAAATAGCAATTGATGTTATTTTCTGACTTAAAATTATGAATGAAATATTGATTCTTTTAAATTCTTAGAAAACAATGTGCTTGAATGAACTTTAATTTTATCTGATACCTGATTATCCTCAGTCTATCTCTCCTTCAACACAGCTGGAGCTCGGATTCATTTAAATGAAGTCCCCGGAATTAGTTATTTACGTTACACCAAAAACGCTTTTAATAGCTAAAATGAGAAAATAGTCGTTTATTGTTATTATGATTATTACCATATTATAAAGGCCAAGCGACCTACACGATTTCGTCCGAGGTCCTACGAGACTTACCGTTGGTCGAGAGCACCCATTTCGGTTTTCCGTATACCTTGAATCCTTGTAGGCGTGGTCAATTTCGCTAACTACACAACATTGTGAAAAGTAGTTTTTATTGAGGTACGTTTAATGTTTATTGAGGGAATAATCGGGCGTATTGCGTCCATCTTAGAGATTCCGATATTCTGTTTCACAGCTGAAACACTTGCAGCTAAGTAAATATCATATTATTTCGCAGTTAATCTATTTACAATGCCTTCTTTAAACATTTTCGTTGAATGCCATATTGGTAAAAGTTAGATAGATAGTAGTAAATAATTTTTGAGTCATATTTGTACATTTGTTAGATGGTGTACCTATAGCTAGCGTTCTTCGATGGCGTGCGAAGGATCAAGGAAGTTATTATTATTATTATTATGATCGCTATGTACAGAATGGAAGTCAGTAATTGGCTTGAAGGATAAAAACGAAAAATATCACTTACCTGTAGAATAGTTTTTGTTTGCAGTCAGCGAACTCGAATATACGTGTAATGTAAGAGATTACAATTTCACCTCCATCTTTAATCGATTCCCACGACATTCCAACGTAATCTACTTGCTTTCACTGTCAATATAGATGTCCCTACAGCATTCTAAAAGGTTGGTTATTGGTAGCCTACGTCCGTTTTACCGTGCATTTAGACACTTCGAATTAGGAGAAAAGCGTTAACGAGTTTCATTGCTTCCTACTTTCTCACTACACCGGCAAATACTCTCCTAGAAAGTGCAACGTGGCCAAGTGAGTATAATATTACAAATGAATACATTCAGAGCACTGCGGTGGATGTTCTCAGAATGATCCAAGTCCTCAAATGATTCTTTCTTTAAAATAACAATCGGTTGTTATCTTTAAATAAATGGACGTAAAATGTATGAATACTATTTTTTGGCTTTTGAATATATAAAATACTTGAAAATTAGAGTTTTGCCGCAGAAATGTATTGCCAACTGATGGCATTGGACCAGAGATACAAAAAAATGAAAAACCATTTTATATGTACCAACTCAGAGTTATCCAGAAAAAACGACATCTGAAGCGATTCGTGAGCTATATAATCAAGTAACCTAAAGAATAAGAAAGATAGACAATACAGACAAAAAAAGGGGTAATATAAATACCACACAACGTTTCTGGGATCCTTGTTCCTTTCGTCAGGTGCTAAGAAGAGCCTAGAGAAACACAACTGCAAAAGCTTTTGAGTGTTGTAAACTGACCGGTGCAGTTGTGTTTCTCTAGGCTCTTCTTAGCACCTGACGAAAGGAACAAGGATCCCAGAAAAGTTGTGTGGTATTTATATTACCTTTTTTTTGTCTGTATTGGCTATCTTTCTTATTCATTATTTTCTATCAGACGTAAATTTTTCCTAGCATCCTAAAGTTGAACGAAAATTACAATAGCATGAATACACTCTTACCAAGACGTAAAAGACGGATAAGATAAGATAAACTTTATGTCCAAATAATTACATGCATGTAATGTGGGAAAACGTCATGGATAATATAAAATTAGAAAAGAAAGAAAAACATTTTACAATTATAACATCAGTACCTGTGGAGCTTATATATTTCCTTATTTACAAAATACACTTTCAAGGTCCTTTCAAAGTTTTTGTCTTTCAATTCTTTTATGTACAGAGGCATTTTATTATAAAATATCATTCCTTTAAGAAATGGGTCATGTTCAGATTTACCTTTGTATTAGATCGTACTCTAAAACAGTCCTCAATTCCAGGATTAGCTCTTTCTGACCTGGGAGTTTTTTTACTTATTTTCCATCATAATAATTTTAAAAATATATAGTGACTAGCTTAGTCCCCGGCGTTGTCCAGGTTTTTATTTAAATTAACCCGGAGGAGTATGAATTGATTCGACAGCAGCAATAGCGTCAGTGTTTGGAACATTTACCTCTTTACGGTCTCCTCCCCGACCTAACCCCTCGGCATCTAACTTCAAATAAGCAACGACGATGACTAACTGTATTCGGAACTCTCCTACTACATAAAATAAAAGTGTCTAAAAATCACGACGAATTAAAACAGTAAAAAACACTCGATAACTTAAAGTCTAGAACTACGTCCGATCTTAAAGGATTAATTAAATAGGGAACAAAATATAGCGGGTACTCTAAGAATACAATGTTCTGTGCTTTTTAAGTCGAAATCTTCATTATATGATTTCATCAAAGGACACAAAGGTCCTATTAATAAGTTTTCCACCATAAATGTTGTCTCTAAAATTAAGTGTTCAAATTGTGAATTTTGTTATATAGGCCAATCAAAAAGAATGCTGAATATTACGATTAAAGAACTTCAAACTGTCATTGTGTAAACAGAGAACCATAGTATTGGAAAAGATTAATTTATTAACAATCGTATAATTACCGTTAATATTAAACATGATACAGAAAGTCTTAACAAGTTATATGATATTTTGTTTTAAGTTCTTTGGTTCTTGGTTTTTACCTCAGATTTTAGTTTGTTGTCTAACTATATTCCTAAAGTATTCGCCGTTAGAAAAATAAGCTAATTCGCTTCGAAACGTTTTCAATTTAAATTTTACTTATTTTAAGTGTTTATTTTTTTAAATTATGTGTGTTATAAAGGTCGTTTTAATATTATAATTTTTTTGTTTATTAAATATATTTTAGTAGCTACATTTCATCTCCACAACACATATCAGGCAACAATTTATAAAGATAAGTATATTCACATTATATAAAAATTTAGAAGATTATAAACATATGATGTATAATATATAATATGTGATGTGGAATGATTTTTAGCAAAATATTTATAAAAAGACATTTTATAAAGGTTTACAATAATAGTTTAAAATTTTATCGTGTGTATCATTTATTTTTGTAACACATACTGTTAAGCTATATTTGTTTCCCTCCACGGGATTTCGTTTTCTCTCGAGTGTTATACGGTCCGACGGATAATATTAATAAAAATTCCTGCAATCATTAATTAATTAAGAATATGTCAGTACGCATTCCGACCACGAGGAGAACGCAGGCCGGTAGTTTATTGTGTCCTATATTAATGCCCAGCAACGCACTGATCGAGCACTCATTACCAGGATGAATGCTAATTGCATGAAGAACGAAAATTGTAATTGCCGTACGAGTAATTACGAGTTTTTCCGACTCCCTCGTCGAGAACAGTGAAATTTGCTTCGACCCACTTCACAATGCAGTTATTACGCGCACCTACGTTTTGTGGTATAAATACGTACATCCAGGACAACTAAGTGCTTGTTCACACTTGGAAGTAATTGGAAACTAGGAATTTTAATCATTAAATAATTATGTTTGTTTTACAAAAAGTTAATAAATATTTGGGAAGTAGTAGGAATCGTTTCAGCCCTTTTATTTCGATTGATACGACAATTATTTGAATAACATTTATAAAAATAAACTTCCTAAAGAGGAAGGTATTGACGCATTTGTACTAGAAAACGATTACCCAATAAATGATTGAAACCAAAAGATAATAGGGAAGAAATACGGGTTTTTATTTAAATTTTCTCCATTTAAAAAAGGATAATGATAAACACACGTGCAAAGAAGACTATTTTAAATCTTTAAAAATTAATACAAAATTAATATTTATTATTATTATGTTTACAAAATCACAAAAACATAATACAATAGGGCCTACAAATACTTGAAATTAATAGGCCAACATTATAACTTTTTACTGCTTGGTGGATGAGGATTCTCAGGGTCAATTGTGAGCAATAAACAAACAGAACTTCAATATTTAAGAAAGAAAACATTCAATTTTAAATTCCCTAAGAGAACAAGAGATCTGCTAATAATAGTAAAAATGATGTGTTAGTTCACAATAATTAAAATTTCGTGGAGTCTCTAATTTAACAAACTTGGCTGCTACGATCTCCAGAACTATTAACCAGGATGTCCACGGGATGACCAGAGACCCTGTGGGCAGGGCAACACAACAGGATCAGGATATCATCAAACGGCTAAACACACTTTTAATCAGCTTCACGTATCGATAATACACTAATAGTAATCTTACGACCGATGAAATATAATAAGTGTCACTTTGCACACCTAATCGTTCACTAACTCTCTGTTCTGCTTAACTCAACAACTTCTATTTTAAATGAACACTTAATGTGTCCTGCTTCAAAGAATACTTCTTAACTGACTCTCGCGCAAACTTATACGTCTATTCATGTGCTTCGTAACACGCGACTGATGGATCTAGAACATTCTCGCTGGTTCACGTCCTACGTCATGCCAACAATAGTGGTGTTGGCATTTGTGCTTAACAGCTACATCGCCAGAACTTTCGGTTCATTACGCATGGAAAATAACTTGATATAGAATGATCTCTATTAGAAAAAAATGTGAATTTAAATCATAGAAATATACAATGGCGTAATAATGGAATTTAAATAACTTTGATTATCAATGTTGGTCCGTAACTTATTAACTTCGATTCTGACAAAGACTAAGGCAACACTCTCATTTTATTAACAACTAATGTATAAAAATTTATTTCCCTGAGCAACTCGAATCTCCTCTCTTTTGTAAATAGTATATTATCGGAACACTTCCTATCGTAAGATCAGAATTTTGAACGTTAAAGCAATGTCTGAATTTCTGGAGAAGCAAGCGATGGATATGGATTTTAGTTAGCTTTGGTCTTCTAGAAATGGAATTTAGGTTAAGTTTCGAGAGCCATATATTTCTCTGAATATCTGCGGTAAGCAAATCTCTTCCATAGAAGCTGATTGATTCCATTGTGGCTTTGCAAAATATTAACTATCCGCTTCCATTGTTTGTATGACAATACTCTCAGCTAAACTAACCGAAATTATGTGACTTCTATTTAGAACTATGCTCTTTTTAACTTGATTGAGCAACTAACTTACCTAGACAAATTAAAATTACGCGTTACATTAATTTCCGCCAAACGACTAAAAGCGAATAATTAATGTAAGTTATTTTATATTTTATTTTCATGTGAGGGATTTATACTAGTATTAAAAAATGTCAAAGTACAAGATTGAGGACTCAGCTGTCATCACCAGCCATTTTATTATTATTTTCGCAGTGAATAATCGAATTACTAACAGATTTACTGTTTTTTCTCTCTACTATTGCTTAAATAGAGGTAGTCGTTAGAATTAGTTTACTTTTATCTCATACGTGTTCTTAATCTGTTCTCTCGACGTGTCACAAGGGGTCTTTACGGTCACCTATGATATTGCGGATCATATTGAGGGGCATTTGAGAGCGGTGGTAATAGTTCTAATAACTTAAAAATCAGTTGGAAAGTAAAGTCTCGAGCCTATCAAAGTTTCTCAGGAAACCAAGACTGGAGAAGGCCAAAGGTTAAGGAATTCTCTCGAATGTTCGGCACAAAACAAGTTTCAGCCAAGGTCACGTGGTGGTGAGTTCAAAGGTTGAAGGTGTAAACAAGCTTAAAGGTATTTGTTATGGACAATTTTCTACGTTCTTAAAACATGTGAAGAGAGTTCCAAGAAGATTGTGCGATGACGTAATCGGCCTAGGTGATTGGAAAAATTAAATTCAGAAAGCGAAAAAACAAAACTCACTTGGAGAAAATTTAATAATTGTATAGTGACACGGTACCACAAGGTGCAGATTTTAAAGAAGTTTCAGGTGTTACACGGGTGCCATCGAAGCAAAAATTCTGACTGGAGGGACTTGGACGCTGACATACTATTTCCGAATGGCAACCCGTGGAGATAGGCAGAAAGGTGCGCTTCTTGCGAATTTACTTTATATAACTTCTTCATAAATTGAAATTCAGTTGACGCTTACTTTTGTTGTTTGCGTGGAAATAAACCAGACGAAGTTTCATATAGTGTTAATAATTTTTATTAGGAAGAAGCTTTCGGCGTAGTTGCTAGTTGGTCATTTTCAATTTCTATATAATCGGCTAATCATTATTAAATATAAATCATTGTAAAATTTAAGCCCTAAGGTTACTCATTGAAAACAATCTAACACTTTGCAATATGTTTAATAATTATAAGCCGATTATATAGAGGTTTGAAAAGGACCAACTAGATCGAAAAGTTTTCCTATTAAAACTATTGACACTGTATTTAGATTCTGAGTGGTTTATTTTCCCGAATATTGATGTGAGAACATTCTATATTAACAAAATTGTTTTTATTTTTCACTAATACACTGAGACAGAACTTTTAGTATTTTATTTTCCATATTATACGGCTGTTCTCACTTTCCTTAGGCAGTGCTCAACCCATGAGACTGACGCTTTGCAATGCTTATTCATCACTGCAGTGGACCAGTTCTGCCAGCTGTGAAAATAGAGAATCACCAATACGCCGGTGCGGGAGAAACAGCAGTATAAATAAGAGAGAGCCATTTTATCGTATGCCTTGTGAAGCTGTATCACGTGGGTGATGAGGCCCCTGAAATTTAATTTAAGAACCATAAACTGAGTTGTTCGTTAAGGCTCCTACAAGCTCCAAACGTTGATTTAATTTCAGCAATCTGTCATTTTGCGTGCCACAAATCTGGCCCCACAAAATATTTATAAAAATTTATGCATATACATATATAAATGAAACTGAACTCCAGTTTGCCAATCATTTATTATTATGTTTTTGCAAATACTGAGAAGGGAGACAATCAATATAAATAATTCATTTGAATCCAGAAAACTGGTTATTTTAAATTAAATGTAATTTTTGCGTTTTAAATATATGCAATTTTACAGCTCAGTCATATTAAAGATAGTTTGCCCCCTCTTGTTGGTAGAATTTTCTTCATCGGTGAATAAATTCAGACGTTTTTCAGTTTCCGCGCTGAGTGTCTCCTGTCAAATATTCTTTGACGTCTGCCATTAAGAAAGATGGACTTCTCAGAAGTTGAAAGCACAAGTTCCCTCGGCTTCGTTCTGCGAAAATAATTCTCTCTCCAATTCCATCCACAGTTACTTCCGCTACCGAGTGACATTTTCATTTTATCTCTCAACAGTAAAATGCCAGGATTCTGCTCTTTAAAGTGCTGTTATGCAGATGTATACAAATAATTGTTGACATATTTTCGTACTCTATCTACGCACACTTTATTCTAAAAGTGTGGGTTATATTTAAATTCTACATTTCATTTCTGATTTATTGCTCAGAACCCAGTTTTCTGTCAAATAAAATATAAGCGGTTTGGAGCAACGGTTGCCTTGTAAAAATTCTACGGCCACCATTTTTTTATTGGCTACTTAATTTTTTCCTCAAAAGTGAGAAGTTCCAAGAGAAGTATAAAGTTTTCTGTTTCTGTCGCAATAAGTCTTATCAAATGATCTTATAGAGAGAATTATTATTTCGACTAACTAATAAATGTTTGTAATCATATATATGAACTATGTAGCATTAAATGTTACACGTGACGCTGAACAACAATGCCTTCCATATTATTGTGTATCACCATTTCCAAACTTTTCAGTTGAATTTAATAAATTCCGTTGGAATGAGAAGCTACAAATATGTGTAGTGACATAATCCGTATACTAAAGAAGGAAATCAGTACTTGCTGAGCTGTTATAAGCTACTACGAGCACAAATTTGTTGGAAGGAAAAAGTATTATGAAATATAAAACACGGAGAAGGTTTTATATTTGAAGATATTCGAGAATCACAAAGTGGGACATGCTAATACGAGAAAGTTGAAGACGGAACATCGTGTAAAAACTTGTTCAGTGTGAATGTATTATGCTGAGGAAGAAGGCGTCAGATAATATTGGCGAGGAATGTGCGCAAACCCTAATTTCTCTGAGTTACGGGCAGTTATAACAACAACAAATTATAACGTGCTATAAAATCGAATTTGGGTTTGTCAAGGTCACAAAATATTCATTTAATTTGAAGCACATCATAAGAACCTAAAGTTATTATCAGTTATAACTATCTGACTTCTATTTAAATTAAATGATAAAATATTTTGTGAGTAATATTTCTAATATTAAAATTCCTAATGTGTGGATTTCCCACACGTTGCGTCAACTTAAACTTTTTTTTATAATTGAAACATCATTACACCTGAAGAAGCCCCAATCAGGAACAAAACGCCGTGATTAAAAATTAAATATTAAATTTTCTTTCTGACTAAAAGGCTGCTATTTTTATTATTTAATTTACAGTTATTATGAGAACTTAATATTGGTTTGAGCTGTATAGATAAAAATTCTCTTATCTGCATTCAACACGAGTCGTCAGTTATTTGACTGGTTTCTAAAGTAACTATAGAGCGTACAGTCAATTTAGTATCTATGATAATACATTCTTCTAGGCCTGGGATGAGTTCCCCTTCCCTTACTTCATAATATTACCGAGGATAACACATTAATCACTCTGAGTTGTCTGATTTGTATTCTGGGATCGCTGTCTTCCCCTAACATTCTTATTTAGAGGTTTTTGTTGCACCGTAATATAGTTTACTAGCCCGATTCACCATAGTTTTGAAAGTCACGCTTCAACGTCGAAAGGTTTGGCAAATGGAAACAAGCGTTGAGGATATAGAACGCGGAATTTTCATAGATTTTGACAGTAGTTGGCCCCATATGTGATTAAAGCACTCACGGGTAATTTAATTTCAACGATTGCGATAGCAAGAGCTCTTCGATTTTAGTGGTCCGTGGAGACTTGTGACCTCAGAAAAGTTACCATATATATTTAAATAAACAACATAAATTTTAATATTGATATTTAGCTGACGTTAATAACACAATGAATATAATGGTAAACAGTCAGAAAAGGATTATTAATTAACAATGTAATTAATACAAGATTTTCGGTTACAATAAGGGAGGAAGTAAAAAATTCTTTTACAATATTTTCAAAATTCTGTTGTATCATATTAACCGTAATCTTAGTCAACAGAATAATCAAGACCATTTAAGAAATTTTAGATTATAATATTTATCAATCGTTAAGGCCTTATCTTATTTTTATTGCTCACCTGATGAAGTCCCAAATTAGGATTGAAACGTAGTGATCTATTTATTCTAATTGTATTAATTACATTGTTAATTAAGAAACCTTTTCCGACTCTTTGTTTATTATATTTAGACTATTTATTTATTTAACATACATTTTATATTTACAATCGGAAGCCTAGACGTTTAACGTATTTGAATTATAAAATAAAATTAATGTTAAAAAACCAGACTATTAGTCAGAAAAAATATTATCAATTTAAAACATAATATTAAACAACACAACGTTTCATCCTTCAGGCGTACACTTACAATTAAATTCAGTTATATAAAAGATTTTAAGGAAAAAAGGCTTATAGACATGATAATTTTTAATGCAATTATTCATAAATATATATTTTTAGAGTGTTACTTACAATTTATTATATTCAAATTTAGATTAAAAAATTTCTAGCGTGCAGTTGTTATAAATATTATTGAATTTTAAGGTAAGAATGGAAATATTTTTTTTATAATATATCGAATTGATTATAACAATAAATAAATCATAATTTTTAGTTAAATTACTTGAGTTATTTTTAACATTAATGAGGGAAACATGGGATATAATATGCAACATTTCGCTCATAAATCTGGAATAATATTTGCTTTCTTCAAAATCTTTTGATAGTGCAAAACGAAATTATGTTTTCTAAATAAATATGTGTGGACATAACTGCAAAATTTTGGACATTAAAGTTCAAATTATTTTTTTGTTCCTTGATTCTGGTTTGTAGACATCGTTTCGTTTGCCCGATATAACAAGAATTACGATGTAAACCATTTATTTTGTAAATAACAATATGTTTATTAATGAATGTAAGCTTTCCCGGTGTAAATTATTAATAAATTTTTCACGGTTAAGCACCAGTTTCAGATTTTTCTATTTATGTAGAAGTCTTAATTTTGTTATTTTAATATTTTTAATTAAATTTAAATTCATGGAAGTTCTAAAAATAATCCAAATACGTTAATTATTAAACATGTCAGTAAGTTTATATTGTACGTTTTCAAAAAAGGAAAGCTCGATAAAACTTTATTCAGAGACTTATTTTCTAATTTTGAAATATAAGTAAATAAATGGTATCGTGTAAGATTTTAGAAGAAGGATATTAACAATTTTGCGAAGTTTATTTTTACGATACCAAAGATGAGATAATTTGAGCATGTTTTTTTTTATGCGGAAAGTGGTAGGTTATTGAAATATAACTTCTATATATCATTCCTTATTATGCTATTTTGATATATCCGTTTTTAAATATGTTGCAACAAATTCAGTTATATTAACACTCCAGGATCTCTCATAAGTGCATTATAACGAACTATGGTTACTGAATGATGTAACGAAAAATATGATAGACTGTCCTTAAAAATCATATGTAAATGTTGTCAAATTAGCAGTTATATAATATTTGTTTATACCTATCATTTTCACAAGTTACGTTAAATTTTATGGTTTTTACTTTTCAAGTCAGTTAAGACTTGACGTTTTATTTTTAAAAAACGTTCTCTATTCTTTAACCTACTTCTGTTTATAATAGATGACTGAATCTGTTAGATAGTCATCATTTTATGTTCTGGTCCCTGACAGTTATTTGTGTATGTATTAATACATCTACTACGTAACATTCATAAATTTATTCTGTCTCTTAGCCATTCGTTTAACATTCTATTTTATTTTATAATAACAAAGTCTAACTATTTTCAGTCCTTTTCCGACAGTCAACATTTTATGTGTCAGTGCCAGAAAATCGTTCTACTCTACACGTAAAACTTCACAAAATCATCTGAATTGCATGTTTTCTTTGAAATATATGATGATTTGTGTTAAAACGGTGTTGGCTAGTTTTGCTTCCATGTAGCAGACATCTTTTGATTTTGCACGAAATCGATAACTATAATAAAAATCAGCTATTGGTTACCATGTTCACTATTTCAGTTTGTAGTTTTAATTATTATTCTCTTATAGTTGATCAATTTTGTTCTACAATTTTTTTTTAATTTACTATATTCTCTGATAAGAGAATCTTACGCGTAAATCTAAGCACTATTGGAATAAATATGAAGTCACGTTTCAAAATAAATTAAAAGAGAGAAATGTAAAATATTGGAAATTAAAAGATTAATTTTTGACATTGTTAGACCCGTTTGCACAAAAGTAAGCGCACTTCAATAGGATCGACAAGAAAATTCCTGAGGCGGGGAATAACGTTTTCAAGTAATGAGCGACTTGTCGACACTAAGAGTCTTGGCGAACAGCTATATGTTTAATGACCTGCACTCTCTCCCTCTGCAAAATTGAAAGGCAGAGTAAGAGACACAAATTTGTTGGGGAGAATCCCTTGCCAACCGGGCAACAATTCCAGTTCCGATTTATCTGCCTCTTCTTACTGTGCAAAAAAGGAAGAGTCCACGTTTCCGCGTCTCACTGAGACTTCCTCTATTCCCTTCAGGGGAAGTCGTTTAATATAAGCATGATTTCAACACGGAATGGGTGAGGAAAGCTGTCCTTTAATTCATTTTATTACTTCCCGTTTTGCACATTGCATCTAAATTTATATTTGTAGATTCTATTATTCAATACACCAGTCAGAAAGCACGTACATAATTAATAAAATAATTAATATACACAAATAGTAAATGAGAAAGTAATAAACAGAAATAACAACAATACGAAAAATGTATAGTAAATGAAATCAAAATAAGTGAAAATGTAGAAATTATATAAATTATATGATTTGGAAATGAGACAAAGTGATAGGGAAATATACCATTATGAAAATTGGTACATACCTGTTAGTAATTGTTATTACGAATGTTGAAAAATAATTTAATTTATTAATTTAATAATGATAAAATTTTCTAAGGGAATATATAAACAAATATGTGAATAATAACTGATTCAAAGAATAAGATCGTTACGCAAAATTATTAAAACTTGAAATAAATTCATTTCTGCAAACAGATATTTATTTTTCTTACATATAATTCTCTAACTTGACTAAAATAAGCCAACGACTTATTATGGTTTGGGTCACAGTTACTTGACACTTTCTTATTCATTACACCAACAACCGTTACAAGGACGGAAAAATATTTTGTTTAATTATTTTCTCAATATTTTAGGTTATTACAATATACTTCATATTTCTGATTGAAAGGCAAAATTTTAGCAGCGATCGATAATTGCTTGTCATCTTATTTACGATCGTCGAATGCGAGAAGCGAAGTCTTCTTCGAAATTCTTGAAGGGAGGACAAGATTAATCTGCGAAGTTGATAGAATGTTGGTTGCGGTCGTCGATATTGGTTCGGCGAGCTTCGAAGAGAAGCATCATATGATTACAATCCCGATATAATTGCCTCAAAACCGGCTGAACGTCAAAATGTTAAAAAGTATCGGCAAGAAATATACGTTTCAAACTGAAATAATTTCTTGGGAATGCAGTTACGTCAGTAAAAATTAATAATTGTTTTGTATATTAAGAGCTATTTCATATTTATTCGGTTAATTTACGCATTTTTAATATAACATACGAATTAACTAATTTGTTTAATTTTCTTAATTGATTTATATACGAGGTTCGATGAGAAACTAATGTTACAAAGCGAAACGTGTTAGTTTTACATCATAAAACCAATACATCCGATAATACCTACAGTAGGTTATTTTTCAACATAGTCTCCATACCGGTTTAGGTACTTGTCGCTTCGTTGGATGAGTTTAAATGTTCTCCCCTGGTAAAAATACTTGCCTTGCGTGTTCATCCACGTTTTCACGAAGTGTTTCACTACCTCGTCTGAAGTGAATTGTCGGTTCCTAGAGGTTTCTTCAAGTTAGGAAAAAGGTAAAAGTCGCTCGGAGTGAGGCCCGGGCTGTAGGGAGTGTGGTGAATGATGTCCCAAGGAAACTGCTTCTACAGCATGGTGGTCTGGGCTGTATTAGGTCGCGCGTTGTCGTGAAGGAAGATGACGCCCTTGGAGACATTTATAATAATGAATTATTTTTTATTAAACTGTTCTTGATTATCTATTGTAAAATAATTTAAAGTTTCCTGCAATTAAGAAACAATTTATTATATTTTGTTCTATTCCATTCACATCCTATCATTTGACTGAAAGGGCAGTGATGAAGTACTTTTTTTTCGTTGAATTACGTAAATAGCGATGGCGCGTTATTTAACGACTTGTTCACCTTTTGCACGTTCCTTGTGGTGACACTTAATGTTTGGAATTTCGTCATGGCTTAAATAACGTAATAATTTGTCATATTCCGTAGATTCTCATCATAAAATGAAAGAAAATGATATATTAATGAATGTAAGCTATCCCAGTGTAAATTATAAATAAATTTTTCACTGTTAACCATCAGGTTCAGATTTCTCGAAGTTGACGTTTCTGCTGCTATTCTCTACGATGCCATCAGACTATGTCGCGGCGTGACGTGTGCGTCGTATATTTGATTGGCCGTTGTCAAGGACACATGTGTTTATATGTCAAGTAATATTTTAATAATTGGATTCCACGCGTTACTAATTTGGAAGCCAGAGTATTTGTTTAAAAAACCTTAAAAGTACGGATTACACGTCACGCAGCGACATAGTCTGAAGACAGCGGTAGAGAATGACCGCAGAAACGTCAACATCGAGAAATATGAACCTGGTGCTTAACCGTGAACAATTTACAAATAATATATATTCAAATGAATAATGAAATGAAATATTGCATTGATCAAATTAATTTTTGTCTCTTGAATATTAACCTTTTTGAGTGCTCGATGTAACTAGATCGAAATCTTTTTCAATATGTTTCCTAATGATTTACACTTTTGTGTCCTAGCTGTGATTATGGTCCTCTCTTAATATACAAATCAGTTTCCCTATATTTTACTCATATCTCTCCCGTGAAAAATTTAAATAAAGAGCCTGAAGTCAGAAAAATTATTTTATTTCTCATGTTTGTTGACAAGGACAACATTGCTTTAACTAACGCATTATATCTTAAACTGTAACCATCGGATCCATTTCAACTGAGTTACATTCCGTTTTCAATCTACTATATTCTTAAATGTGTTGGCTGATTTACTATGCAATATCAGTATTGTTCAAATGATTTTAATATATTCGTGGCTCCAAATTATTGTTGAACAGAATTTATGAGCTTCTCATCAGTCATAGTTATCATATTCCAGTACTAAAATGAACACGCTTTGCTTAAACACAAAAGAATATCGAATGTTCAACACAAAATAACTCACTATTTAAATTCTAATGCGTTTTGTCATGCTGATAGGGAGCTGCCTCCTTTGACAGCCAATCAATTTCGAATACTAGCGCTGTTCCAGGAGGAGAATAAAGCTGCTTAGCTGGTTGCGTCATGATGGGGTGCAATTTTTTTTATGACGACAATATACATCATATGCGGTTTAGTAATAACACAAAAATTATGACAATATTTATGTTTTCTGTGCAAAAAGGCTCTTTTGGCGGATAATAACAGCGCGTAGCATTTGGAAATGATGTTTTTGTCTTCCTCGATGTTTTATAAAACCACCCTTTTCACTCAAACGCATTAATATGAACTAAAATTGTATATCGTCAAATTTAACTCTTCTAATCATTTATGTAACGTAACGTACGATTTGTGTGACATTGAAAGAATTTTTAATGGTTTCAATTAATTTCTTGACTCTGTAATAAATGGAGGTCTGTTCTGTTCATGATAATTTGTTTATCTCGTTGCGGGCTGGACTTGTGACAAGAGTGTGACAGTAATTGTAATACAAATTTCTGTGTGTACATAATATAATTGAAATTATTTTTCTTGAGAACTAGGCGCAGATTTCTGGGTGGATTATTTTTCTTGAAATGACGTAGAGAAAACGTTGGAACCAAAATTGATATTAAATGCAAGAACTGAAACCTGATAGAATCTTTGATGCCAGTAAAAAATAAGTTAAAGATTATTCAAACACCAGGAAGAGGAATTATAGTAAAATGAATGAATTAGATTAACATTTTAATGAAATATAAGTTTATGTTTTCTAGAAGCAATTGGAAATATCACGACAATTGATTTTTCATCGTGTTTTATGAGACGCCTTTTTTTAATTAATACTAAACATCACAAATATCTGCGAGACGTTTGTCGCATGTGAATTTTCTGAAATATAACTTTTTTAAACATACTGTAGTGTTTTTCCTAAGCTAATATTTGTCAATATATCTGCGTGTGACACTTAAACACAATCAGTGACTCTGTCTTTAATTGGTGTGAGTCTACTGAAAATAAGTTTCAATTAAATCCATTAATTAGCCTTCAAACAATTTTCGTAGTTTAAATTAACTGCAATTGTCATTATAAATCTGCAAAAAATAAAACTTGTAGCATTCTTACATTAAATAGATCACTAATGTCAATTAATGGAAGCTATCATAAAATAAATAAAATTATTTCGACGCAATTTAATGTTTTTTAAAGAACAATAATTGAAATTAATAAAACAGCCAAATAACATTGCCTTATAAGTTTAATTATTTCTTATGAATCAGTATGAAACGATAGTGTAAGTTTAATTTTCAAAGATATTACACATACTATCAATCGTCATTCTGACGCTAAATGTCGATATTGTTGTCTCTCTGACTAGGCAGAATTGGTAAGTCTACGTCTTCATGAGTGTGCGGACTCTCGTACTGTGTTTTTTACGTGGGAGTAAATATCTCTATTTCTATTTACCTTTGATCTCCTTCTGGAAAATTTATTACTCCGTCACTGCCACTTTTTCTGAAAAAAAAAGCAAAATTGTTTGGTTTCCTTTCTGGTTTATTGCTTCATTCTCCTTTACTGGAGTCCTTACTGGGACAATGGAATACACAAAAAATCTGTATAATATAGAAAAAAAATTGTTAACATAAAGATTGAGGTTTAGAGTTGATCGTTACTGCATCGTCCGTGTACGTATTGATCTTTTCGAATCACTTGGGACTCATTTGTCGTCCACATGAAAATTCCGAATTCAGTTTTTAAAACTGAAATACTGGTATAAAACATTTGGCGTTGTGTCGGGATATCTAATTTTGCTAATAACGTTAGTAGGATACAGCTTATTATTCTGTGAATTTCTCACGAATTTTTTTTCCACATGACATTACGGCATAAGAAATAATTATAAAATATATTAATTACCCTTAGCCGCATAAAAGCAATGACCAATTCAGAAAAAACTTCTTATGGCTCTGTATGAAACCAGAGTGCCAATTTCTCATGGAAAAAAGAAAACCGAACTTGCTTGGTTGCCTTTCTGGTTTCTTGTTTCATTCTCCTTTGTTTACTTTGGTTTTCTATCTTCTCTTTCCACTTTTTTACCCAAAAAATTTGTATAATGAATAACAAATTAGAAACAATTTCAAAGTTTGAAAAATTAATATTTGTGAAACACGGGACTAAATTATACAACGGAGCACAAAGTACTGATTAACATTTTTAAATTTGAATATATATGTGTGCGTTTTTAGGATGAATATGACCAATGAAGGCGAGAGCTTCCGATAATTTTTTTTATTACCTTAAGGTTTTACTACATTTTTTAAAGTGGAAAAAGTTCTAAAAATGTCATTAATGATTCACAAATAGATTACATCACATCAGTAATGATATATAATAATAAATTACAAAATTGATATATAATAAATTACAAAAAAAATTCATGTCCGTTGCTCTAGTCATCAATCGTCTAAGACTTACAATCGACATTTTTAAAATTGTTTCCTTCCTACAAATATATAAGTAAGGGTTCTGATTTATTTAATTACTTTTGACTTTTTCTATTTATCTCCATTTCATACTTTCATCCTGTTACCACTAGCCTGTCCAACATATCTGGCAGCGTGTCCGTGTATGTATGTGCACGTGTAAGAACAAAGAGAAAAATATATAAGTCGATAGAGGTGGATTCCTTGATACATGTTCCTGGTTGATATCAACCAGCCGACTGAGATCTAACGTGAAGAACCAGGTTCACGACAAAATCTGCTGTTGTACCCGAGCTTTAACGCTTTAACTCAGCGTGTATTACGATCTACGATTTGATTGGTAATTCAGCATTTATTTACCTTCAATTGGTAGCTCAACATGGAAACGTTGTGTAATAAAATTATATATAAACAATTTGGAAAACAGTTTTTTTCTTTATTTTCACCGGCAAAGAACTTGTTCCATTATAAATTATATTTGTTAATGTTCAGATTCAGAACCAAATGGGGCCTTCAGAGTGAACCGTAATAATTATTTACATTTTGTTTTAAATAAAATGTAAAATATCAAATGCCTGAATAATGCTTACGATACTGTTATGGCACATTACAAGATTTATTGCATACAGATAATTATTTGTATGATCCATATTTGGTCGTTTACCAGCGAAAACCCTAGGTTTCAGGCTCATGTTGCTTTGATTTATTTTTTCAAGTGTCCAGCAACTCTTTTAAGTGGCACGATGGTTAAGTAAATAACGGTTAATAGATAACAGGGTTGCAAATTAACACCCTTTGTATTTGTGGTTACCCGCGTTCTGAGAGTGACATCAGGAAGCATCGTCAATCCACGTCTATCGGAAAACCATTTACTTGTCAGAAGCAGACCTACAAACTGCTAAGTGCCAGATTCTTGAGAAAAATTATTACAGAAACCAACCTGTTTGTTATCTACATAAAATCAATCGCGGTTAAGTGTGCAGTTTATTTTGTGTGTGGTAAGGTCCCGTAATCTGTAACGTGCACGAGGGACGTCTTGGAAGATCCTTGGGAAAGGATTTAGGACAATCGATGAAGTGAAAATTCATAGATTAAAAAAATAAACAGAGGAGTGTTTGTTCACATTACTTAGATCCTCGTATTAAAGAGTTGATTAAAACACTTACCACCTGTTATTGTATGTATTATAATCTATTGAAGTTTTTATAATAATAACTTCAAATTCAGAAATAAGTACGATTTTCAAATATAACTGAACTTAAAGCAAAATTGAGGAGTTTAGGTGGTTTAACCGAAAATTGAAAGATGATTAGCTTTGATGTAAAAGCCCTGTTTACCAATATTACTTTTAAAATAATGTGAGTATTAATAAATAAAAATTAGACGACTATTAGTCAAAAAATACATGTGTTTAAACAACCAATTATGTATATATATATTATAAATACAAATATGATTATTATAAACAGGTTTGTGGAGTAGGAATGAGTGGTTGCATGTCTGTAAATATGGCAGGCGTATTATTTGAATAATGTGTTAGACGAAGTGTTTAAAGATACCAACGTAAAACCGGTTTTATGTGTGAATTATGTTAATATTTTACCAATAATTAATAATAATGATATAGAACATATATAAGTCGTTAAATGGTATCCATTTTAGTACATCCATGAGAAATTGAAATTGAGTCTAATGGAAGAATTTAGTTCCTGACTATGGTTATTGTAAGGATAAAAAATAAACTCTTTACACATTGATTGCAGATTCTGATCTTTAAATTGGATCATCCCTTGCAGTATAAAAGCTGTAGTGTTAACAACTGAATGTTAAGAGTGTTTTTTGTGACTGATAGGAGGTTTTTAAATTAAATTGAAATAAAATATATTAATCCATTAAATTGTTAACCAGATGTGGAATAAACGTCTTTAGGAGGTGAAAGGTAAAGTTAAAACATGTCATCCTAGTAACATGGCTAATGAATAAATGTGTGTAGCAATGCATTAGTGTATAAAAATAAAAATTGAATTATATAAATATTTTAAAAGTCTGGATAGTTTTGACAAGGCACCTAATAATGAAAGAATTAACACTGGACTCTAAAGTTGTGAATATGGTCCCAAAATGGTAATATAATATAAATTGGGCATTCAAGAATGAATTTAAATAAAAGAATATTTCACCATAAAAGTAATAAAAAATAGGGACAACAAACTAGTAGGATTATATCTAAACACTTTTTATAAAAATAAGCATGAAGTCATATGGAATAACCTTGATATTTACATAAAGAAACCAATTTATTTAAGCAAAATATATTAGAAAGTATTTTAATACTTCAAAAATACAGATGAATAATAAATGTAAAATTAGTAATTTGAGTTCAATCTATGCAAATTTTTAAACATATTTTAGAATAAATTTAGATAAGTAAAAAGGTTATATACATGAATTATTGTAATATATGTATAAATATTTTGAACAATCTGATATGTATGTATTTCAAAAGAATTATGAAAAATCATTTATATAGTTAGAAAGTTTTATTGGCAGTTGTGGCGTTGATAGACTGAGCGACTTGAGCATAAATTGCCACTTGCGACGCGTTAGGTAAACAGAATATTGATAGCAGGTTATCCTTAATTTTTCTCCCCAATAAAATTAATTTACTTGAATTAAATTTTATTCGTAACATGTTACATAATTCTGATTAAACTTATGATTTTCGCAGATGAATATGCCACGATAGTGGCGAAAACTTCTGTACTTTTATGACGTTTTCTTATTTTGCAAATAAAAATAGAGGACTTAAATTACTTTTATTGATATGGTAACATTAGTGACCGTTTTTTTAGGACAGCAGGCTACATGAGGGTAATCCACTTTGGACAACTCCCCTTTAATAGCATAGGAAGGGATTTGAAAGGGGGCATGCGGAAGGGTAGAGGAAGGTAGCCAAGGATTAACTAGGGCCCCCGGGCTATATTTTAAGGATCCTACCTGGCATTCGCCTAAAGAAATGCAGGGAAAACCCTAGAAAAATCTGCATCAGGTAGGTCGGGCATTGGGTACTTGTCCCACGCCCTTCCGATAGCGGGAGAGGAGTTTGCTGTGGGGACGCAGCATTCCCTTCTCCGTGCCTCGACCAGTTTAGGAGGCAGCTGGCCGACTATTCCAATGGGAATAGCGGACAACTCTTACCGTATGCCCAAGGTCTGTGACCCCGGAACATACATCTCTCAGAACAGGCCAAGGTGCCTCGGCTTGTGGGAACCTTAGTTCAAAACCGGAGAGGAAGAGGCATCCCCAAAGGTAGCCCTTCGTATCTCTCCTACAAGGTTTTGCTTGCGAGAGAACATCCCTCGCAGGTTGATTAGTGACCGTTCTTTTTTTTTTATTTGAGTGTGGAGTGGTAATAATATAACTATCAGAGTATTGTCATTACGGAAGGGCTTGTGACGTGTTCTGTAACGTAAAGGTATTGCTAGTATGAATAATTGGGATAAACCAGTTTATTTTGATTTATTTCCGTTTTAAAATTAATTTTTGAAAAATTATATTATTATTTTGAACATAATCCGATAGACATCGTTTGGAAACAAGGTAGCATTGGCGCCACGACGAAATTCACTCGCTGTGTGAAACATTCCTTGTTATTGGTACAGTTTTCGAAACCGCGCGGTGTGATAAATATTTTATTGGTCAATTTCGCACAATCTTCTACAGCCTGATAGAATCGAAATCGGATTCTGATATGAAACATTGTAATAGTTCAATGATTAGCAAAAAATATTGAAGTTACAATACCAAATTTTAAAAGTTATTTCTAAACCGTAGGTTGCACACAACTTGGATGTTCATTGTAGTTAAAAAAAATTCAGCAATGTCTGTGGTGACTTAATTTTATATACATAATTATTTAATTACGTATTAATTTGGTTTGATACAAATTTATTTGAATTTAATAACAAAAGTATTTTGACCACATATACAAAATGCGCACTGGAAAAACTCAGGGTGGAATGCGTAACAAACTCGGGTGAAATGACAATTCATATTTTTGAAATGTAATTAATTACAACCACGGGATTTTCTTAAGTAACCAAAGTTCAGTAGGTGCCATCGGGAAATGGCGAGCAGTGTCCCTTGTTATTTTCTGTCCTACAGAAGCGTCTATTCAGTTGTAGCCACCGGCTTCCTTTGTAATCTCATTTGCCATTTGTCGTCTTCAGAGATAATTTCATCTTAAGGTCTGAAATTGTCAACCTCCTAAAATGGTCAAGGCACGGAATGGGGGAAAGCTGCGACCGCACAGCAAATCCCTCTCCCGCCATCGGAAGCGCGTGGGACAAGTACCAAATGCCCGACCTACCGGATACAGGTTTTTCTAGGGTTTTCCCTGCATCACTTTTAAGCGAATTACCGGGTAGAATCCTTAAACTATAGCCCGGGGGCTCTAGTTAACCTTTGGCTACCTTCCTCTACCTTTCCGCATCCCCCCTTTTACTCCTTTTCCTATGCTATAAGAGGGGAGTTGCCACTATGTGGGTTACCCTCATGTAGTCTATTACCCTAAAAAAGGCATTCATAAGAAGAGTTGTTGTTAAGTTATAACAGGCAGAACCTTTTAGGAGAGATCGGTGAGGGCTACCTTTGGGGATACCTTCTTCTCTCTCTGATTTTGAACTAAGGTTCCAAGAGGGGAGTTGCCACTATGTGGATTACCCTAGACATAGCCTGTCTACACCTACCCCCCAAAAAATTGTCAACCATCTGGATGAGCGTAGCGACATATTTGGTTTGCATTCAGAACGCATCTTCACCAACGAGGTTCTGCGACCGTCCAGTTCATTTTACCCAACAGCTTCCTTGCTGTCCTCATGCCAATCCCATCTGGACTGCCGCTCATTCTGTTCCTCTGGCCAGTGTCCACCCGCTGCGTTGTCGAGAAAAAAAAACTGTGCCTCCCCCAGAATTCCCCTTCCCGGTGCCGCTTTGTTTACTAAAGCAAATTCTTTCTCCCTTGGTGTTAATACCAATATATAAAAATTTATCCTCTTAATTATAAACGAGGCACACGATCACATCATAGTGCGTGGTATCCGCGGTAACTATGTGGTGGTATCCAGAGGAGACACCCCAGAACCACGTATGCGCCAATCTATCCAGGCATACAACATACAAATTCGAAAACAATTCGACAAAAATATGCCAGCAATAAAAATTCTATTCTATGATACAAACCTGTATCATGTTTTATATAACGTAAGTTCATTTCAAGTAGGATAATTAAATGACACTAATTTTTTGACAGAAGTATATTTTAATCATATAAAATAGTCAAATGACAAACAAAATGAAGTATTGATATAAATACCACACAACGTTCTGGAATCCTTTGTGCCTTCGTTAGGTGTTTAAAACCGCATCCGTGAGTACGACACAACTGCACAGTTGATGAACTCAAAAGCAAAGCGAAACCGCAACGGTATTGGGAAAGCAGAGGGGTTACCGTACCAATAAGGAATCAAAACATTGTTTGTTGTAAAAGCTTTTCAAGTTAAAGCTTCGTGGTTGACGATTCGGTGTTCTTTTCTTTAGGATGTAAATAATCCTTAATAATACTTCTGGTCCTCCGATCAGAAACAAAAATAAGGAATATTAGTAGCCTTTGAAGCAAATTTATAAAATTTACAATATCCCACACTGATGGATTTCGTGACAACGTCTGAAAAACTTCGTATATCCATGAAAGCCCCATGGTGGAGAATAACTTCAGGTACTGCATTAACCTGCAAAAAAGAGGGAGAGATTAGTTTAAAACGTATAAATATTTGACATCTATTTTATAAGGCCCATGCTGAGTATTCCGGGAAACTTCCGTACGTGCGGATAAAAGCAACGTAGCCCTACCCGCGTGCGAGTTCATAAAAATATATTCACTCTTCACAGTTGTTTGTAAAAAAAAAGAGAAATACCTATACGCATATAAATACGATGCACAATCGTCCATTCACCTGAGGTTTCTCATAAACAACTCCTTCGAACAACGCAAATCCTGTATCACTACTTTTATTGACATAGAAAAAGCGTTTGACATAGAAAAAGGTTCATTACCCTTCCCTTCTCTCAAAAATCAAAGATTATTTACATGACACCCATTATAGAATACTCCTCAACTACCTCTCCAACAGAACCTTCTCCATCAAAATAAATAACCACATCTCTCAACCCCACCCCATCACTGCAGGAGTCCACCAAGGAAGCGTCATTGCCCCCTTCCTATACAACATCTTCTTCCACGATATTCCACAACATCCTGCCACAAGCACAATCTTTTTCGTAGACGACATCGCTTTCTCCTACCAATCCTCCTCTCTCACCTCCAATATCCAACCTCTCCAGTCAGCGCTCAGCCACCTAGAACACTGGTCCAAACAATGGCGAATCAGCATAAATCCCACCAAATCAATAACCGTCCCATTCACACTATCCAAAAATCCTCCTCCGCACATCCCCCTATATCTAAACAACGCCGAAATATCCACAAAAACAGAAACCACCTACCCAGGACTCCTCTTCGATTCAAAACTCTCTTGGAAACCCTACATTAAACACCTCCTCTCTAAAATTAACCTTAAATTCAGAACTTTATATCCTCTCCTAAACAAACAATCACCACCTGCCCTCAGCACAAAACGCCTAGTATATCTCTCCATAATTCAACCCACCTGGTCCTACGCCTCATCCATATGGGGAGCAACAGTCAAAACTCATTCAGCCAAAATCCAAACCAAACAAAACGTAATCCTTCGCACCGTCACTAACTCTCCCTGGTACCTTAGAAATTCCATAATCCACCACAATATTAAACTTCCCCAAGTCAACTCAATAATCACCAAATCCGTAACCTCATAAATCAAAAGTGCCTTCAACCATCCTAACACCACGATCCAGCAATTCCATTGCAATCCTCCCCCACCCCCACACGCACGTCGTGAAAACGCCCTAGCGACTTCATCCTTCCCCCAGAACACTCTGGCACCTCCTAACCCACCCCATCCTCATACCCGCAGACCCCACCCACCCATTCCATCGATCCCATAAAATTGGAGGTGTACGAAGGACGATTCTCATACTTACCTAAATCTGTTATTATCATGAACATTTTTGTCTTCTTTATTCCGTAGAACCTTGCTGTCCTTGCGTAACATTCTGATTCTGTACATTACATATCCAATGAAATATATATTTGATATTATTATTGTGGTCAATGGCAATAAGAGATACACCGCCTTTTGCTTTTTCCCTGAAACAAAATATTCGCAAATAATGTTTTTCTAAGTGATATTCAGTAATTGAATACTTTAAACCTTTTCTGATATCAAAATTATTCCGAAAAATGTTAGATGGAATTATGTTTCTTTTTATTTATATTAATATATTTAGTTACAGTAAAATGGATTGTTTTTTCCCTAATATAAAATGTTATGCTAGGTTATTAATTCTATGAATTGACGGGGAAATAAAATAATAACGGTAACAAACTGAAGAAACTTTTTAAAAATACTTGTTAATTAATGTTTTATTACTAATTTATGTCATCGTACTTTATTTTTTACACAAGTAACAGGGAATTATAGAAGTATTTCATAACTGGTGTTAATCACTTTACGTAATGTGCATAATAATTTTATTAAAATGTTTTATGAATTTATATTATTATTGAGTTATAAAATATATGAATTAATTTAGAGATAAATTAATTTTCTCATCGAAACAAATGAGAGCTTACCGAAAAACCAACAACGCCTCACTCCAATGTATGGTTTAATTAACGACCGCGGCAAATATTTAGAGTACATCTGTAAGAGTGTGGTGAGGATGACTATCATCAATGGACATCCCCAGGAATAAGCTGCGAATATATAAAACCTCCGATTTTCTTCCTTTGGTGTTAATTGTCGTGGTTTTATCTGTCTGAAATGATAATGACAATATTTGAGGAATTTAATACATTTATGACAAAATATACAATTATATGTGAAAAAGTCTTAAATATATTTTGCAATATTAATTTATTTAAATTCCTTACGTTATGAAGAAAATTAAAATCTCAGTGAAAGCTTATTTTTTACAAATGTTTTTTCAAATATATGGTTTTCTCTTAATCATGTAATTTCTGTTTGTGTAATTACAAATAAATCGTTGTATCATTTATTGGCATTGGAGTAGAATATTGTATTATAAAATTTGTTGCTATTACAATTGTATAGAAATATAGGTTTTCTTAACAAATGTATAGCAACATACCATAGTTTTTTGTTAAAACTTCTAATCTGAAACAGGAGTACAACGAAAATTAATTTATCTACATGTAGTTTAAAATTAGCCCCCTAGTGTCGAATTTATATAGAAGATATAAGATAATATTTTAAGTTGGATTTAATCAGTTTTGGTAAACGCAGAAAAAATTTGATCAAATCATTTATGGCCTTCGATGTATGAAATATATTCATTCCAAAAACAATAAAAAACTATATTTTGAGCTTTCCAATCTGCATTCATCATAAACTTTATTATTCAGTCACGTATACTTTGATTTTTCGTAACTCTTCTCAACACTTAAAATTGATACAATATTGACTCAATTTCAGTGAATTTCTTTCGTCTTTAATTATAATTTCATATTATTTAATCGATTATTACTATTTATTTGATTTCCGAGAACAAAAATTCGCCAACTACTCTGTCAAACAACATTCCTTCAAGTATCAACAATGTTTATATTTTCGATGGCTATTAATTACTCTTTAAATAATTGATTAGCATATTATGGTCATAAAGAAAAATTCTAAAATAACTTTAAGTGTAATGCGTATTAAGTGATTTCAGTGATTTCACAACATCAGAAAAAAGTTAATGCTATAATTATTTATTATTTTGAGAAATTTTACTATAAAACCACTTACTACTATACAATAGTATTTTATGTATCTGATAAAATGATTGTTTGTTATTCAAATTTAAGGGAATTCCGTTAATATTAGATTTTTCATTTATTATATGAACAAATCCAGCCTACCTGAATATACTCCAAATATCATAGCACATTATATTCAGCCAGAAAAATGATGATAAGAAACCCATGTATGCAATAAGTGCTAAAACAAGAAAAAAAGGTTAAATGATTAAAGAGACTTCGGTTAAATGGAACAAAATTCATATATATTCAAAAATATATACTTGAAAACGGTAACTAAATAAAGGGCTACATAATTATATATTTATATAAACATGTAACTATACATTTCGAGTTAAGGTTTTTCAAATTATTATACCAAAATATAGGTAATTAAAATTGAAATGTATCAGATATGCACTACACGATAACAAGAATTGTCACAGGTAATTATGTTTTTATAGTATTTAATTACGAATAATAACATTTTTAATAATAAAGAACTTTTTCATTTATTTTGATCACAATGTTTCTTTTTCGCCGAATATTTATAATTAATTATATTATAATTTATAGGTTTAAAATAAATGTTGATTGTTTTATTTTTATAGGCGTTTTTGGTGAGACCTTATTAGGAACAGTGTGAAGTTAAGCAGGTGACATGATTACACAATTTACAAAAAAGGGATATAATTTGCATACATTTGTTTACAATGGTGATGACATTAGTGTTTAAAGAATAAATGGATCATAGTATACAAGACATTTGCAAGAGACTCAATTTTTTGGAGGATATGTAAGATTTTATTTAAATTGTTAAATAATAAATGTAACTAAAAAGGATTCGTAGTATCGTGACATATTAATTAGAAAATAAATTATAGATATATAAAATGGAAGATTAATCTTTCTACTTGATATAAATAAATGGTTGTTGTGAAAGATATATGAAAACAAATAATATTCATTCATTGGAAATATTTTCAGGAATTCATGCCTGTGCTTTTAAAACTACTATGTATGTATGAGAATAATCCAAATGGTGCTAACTTCCCTTTAATAAAATAGGAAGGGATTTGGAAGGGGCGTAGCGCAAGGGTAGAGCAAGGTAGCCAAAGGTTAACTAGGGACCCCAGGCTGTAGTTTAAGGATCATATCCGACATTCGCCTAAACAATAATTTATAAATTTAGTAGGTAAACTTATATGGGAGAAATGAGCAAATATTCAAATAAAGTGAAATTCTACTTATAATTAAATACTAATTAAAGAGTCATGATTATGATAGAATGTTATTAATTTGAAATAAATAATAACACGATTTGGCATTTATTATTAATTATACCAACGTAATTCTTTGTTGAATAATTATTTCAAGTGTAATCGATAGTAAACATTTTATTTATTTACAAACTTGTTTTCACGTTAATATCTTTGAGACTGTTGAAGGTCAACACTGCAGCGGTTAGCAGAGATAATTGCGGATTTTCCGATGAAGGACGAAGGTTCAAGGTTACTGTAATTTTACTCATCGCGATTCCAAACGCAACTAGTGACTGGCGTTCTTTCCTTCCTGATGATATGACCTTTGTTTGGACAGAAAGAATGCGCAGGATGCTGTGAAACTGAATTAGGATTAGGGTAGTTAATTAGTAGGTGTAGAATGCGACTGAGTGACTTGTAGGTGAGTCTGGTCAAACCTCGCATGTGACCGGGAGTCGTCAAGGCTGGAGAGAACGCGTACTTGGCTGGAGTCCTATGTTTGATACCTTGTCCGTCAAAATTTTTCTATCATAATCCGTTAATTTTATATAATTATATCGGTTGGATGTACGTGACATCAGAAAAATAAACTATACGAAACCATGTTCTGAATATTTCTTAAATACGTTTCATTTATAATTGTAGATAAAGCTGTTTTAATCGAAATACTAAGAAAAAATTGGATTACTATAAAAAATATGCGTGAAAGTCGTTTTTTGTTGTTGAATGAACTCGAAGTATTCAATTAATCTCTATAAGCGTTAAATTATTTGTATTTGACAGATGTAGACAGAAAGTTTTCGCAGGAGCCACAAAATAAAACTCTTCTTAATATACTGAAAGATTCTATAAAAAAAATTACAACCACATGGATCGTGATTTAAATGGTCAGGTCAATATAATTATAATGCTAATACATATGTTTCCTCAACGAAGTTTTGCGACCGTCTCAGAACAATTACGTAGCTTACGGCGTGAAAATCTGTGAACTACTACTAAAATGTCTAGCGCAAGATAATAATTTTATATTTTTTTCAATCATTTGCGGAAAACAAAATTATAAAATAAAAAACGATGAGTTTGGAATCTGCCGATATATATGGCATAACACGTAAAATTTTGAATCTATGTGACAATGAATTGCGTACCTCTCAACAATTCCTATTCAAATTTCCTTAAAATTGCCAAGGTAAATTCCACTCTTAAAGAAAGATTAACCACCTGAAATACGCAATTACCGACAGATTAACCTTAGAAATTTGGCTGCCCTCTCATTGCCTTCAACTATGCATATATAGTAACGGACGGTTGCGTAAGAGTTAAATTATCAGGAAAAAACTCTTCCTGTAATAAGTGATGCATTTTGATCATTTCCTTATGGCATATTTAATGCATTTTTATATTATCTTCATTAGCCTTCATAAGATGAATATTCAGAATTTAACACGAATATCAGATAATTTAATTTAATTTTAAAAATATCTTAGATAAATACTCTTACACACGCAAATGTCGGGTGTTTTATCTATTTTTCCCTACTTTTATAGGCTGAGGCCAGCAGTGAAAAATCAAGTTTTCTAAATCGAAAAGCCATGGGAAAAGTTTCCGTGCCCGAAAATTTGGACCTCATTTCGCTAAAAGCTCAAGCAAGAAGCATTCTATACAGAATAAATTTCAGAGTATAAAATTCTGCCTCGAACGGTAAACCTTTTAAACGTTTTGTCGAATGAAGCGGTAGAAATCGTTTAACATAGGATATTTTACGTCCTTTTCGGAAAGAATGCAGTTTGTCATGTTTCTAGTACTGATATCTCCAAAATGGTCGGCAGTAAACTTATTTGTCATAAAATAAAGGTTTTAGAGAATTTAATTCTCTTTCCAACACATGTTCTGGTTTTACAATCCATTGAGAATGGCCGAAAATACACTCATTGAATTTGAACTTGCGGCCGGATCGGTCGCGGTTGTTATGGCGTTGAGGAAGTGTGCGGTGTTTACTTACGTTTTTACACCTTTGCTTCATCTTAATATTGCCCAACGTTATTTATATTAAAATTTAAGTTGAAATATTTAATTCAGAACCCCGTAAATCACTCACTAATAGTGTGGGGTCGATAATTTTGGAGGTGTCATATGTAGGTATACGACAAATTACATACTTTCCGAAAAGGACGAAAAATATCTACTTCATTTGGTCACATTTCGTAATCAAATATACTATTCGACGCAGAATTTTATGCTCTTTTTTACAGAATATTGTTTTCAATAGAATTCTAAATGTCTTATATTTAGCGAACATCTGAAAAGTAGTACAAAATGTCGTGGGTTTTAGGCCATATAAACTTTTCCCGACACCTTTCGAATTGGAAAACTTGGTTTTTCACTACTAGCCATAAAATATACAAGTAGGAAATAAAATACCAAACCTTTTGCTCGCAGAGGCCTTTTTTCGACATCTTCTGGGCTATTAATATATCTCTAACCTTCCTTATATTTAAATAATTATACAGTTAATCACCACGATATCATTACTGAGGTTTCACTTAATCGGACGACCGTAATCTCAGTCTTCATTATCATGTACGTTCAACTTCAAATATCCTCTCGCCCATCGAATTCTTGATAACACTCAAATTTTCTCGCCTATGACCGTATCATATCCTGGGTCATTAAAAAGATTCCTATATATAGTAATGAACTCGTATTGCTAGCCAAGTTGATTTATTTTATTTGATTACTAGGTCACTTAATTACATATTAATTATTATTTTTCTATATTTTTGAAACATCAGATTGTTTAAATAACGATAATGCATTATTGGACACAAATTTTTTGTGTGATCTTGTCCGTCGTGATGCACGCGGGATGAATATCGGACCAGTAATTCAAAGAGACAATTTCGTTGACCGTTATTTTCTCGATCCCGAAAAAATGAAGAACGTTGATTAGATAAGAGAGGAGTTTAGAGAAGCTTTGGTTCTGGAAGTATCTTGCTGGACACTTCATCGTCAGCCATTGATGGTGAAGGCCGCTGTTTATAACTTTGGAGTTACTTTATATACGACATGTCTTCATTAGCAACGTCAGATGATAAAAGGTTGTCTTTTAAGCTAAACAGAGAAAAGTATGGGTTGCTTGCCGTGGACAAACGAAACCTGGAGACTCGTCTTAGTATGCCCTGCATTCAATATAATATATTTTTGGAGGCGAAAAGAGGCTGTAGCACAATAAATAAATCACAATATAACGTAGACAGAATTAGCATGTATATTTCAGAGAGAGGGGAAATATTCAAATCAGAGTGAGAAGGAGAAGATTTTTACATCATCACAAACGCAAACGATCACAGGTGTCACAGGAATCATCTGGACGGTGTCACAAATTGGATCAATGTGAGTGGCACGTCCGGTTAAATGTTATTTCTACTTTGTACATTTACCTGTCTTAAAGCTTTTCGATTCAGTACGTGATGTCTATATTTATATTATTATTTTAAAAATGACTATAAAACATCAATTTTCACGAAATAGTTAACAGAAAAAATATATTGACGACTATTAAATGTTGGAATTAACAAATAATGTTCCTATTCTCATAATGTATACGTAAACCGGTAGGTATTTCTTCTAGTACAATTTGATTAATTTTCAGAGTGAAATAAAATATATCGATGATTTTCAGAAGGACATTAATTGACTCCTTGACTGCTTTCAGAATATTCTTCGACTGAAAAACTTTTTTATCATTAGAAATAAATATTTAATACAAATATAATCAAAACAGCGTGTGTGATGGATGATACTAGAGACATAACTATGTTTTACTTATAATCCAGACTGATAAAACTAAGGCAACAAAATATAGTTGCTTGTTCTTCTAACAAGAAAAATACTGTAGTAAGAATTGGAATATGTAGGTTAATTTCTGTTACAATGGTTTCGTCGAGTATGTTTCAAGTTCAATTTTTCACGAAAATTAATCAGCTAAGTATCTAATAGTAGAGTATATTATTGGATTAGAGATTGTCTGAGAAAAATGCCTGGAATAATTTAAAACATGGCATCTTGAATTAAACTTTTGCAAAACTTGGCTGAACATCCACAGAATTAATAATATCAAGGATAGAAGATGATGAGGCATTGCTGAGAGTTGCGGTTTAGATCAAAAAAGGGAAATATGGTATTTATGTATATTAGACAGCATTTATAATATTAAGGAATGGACCAGGAGCAGTGTCCTTCAAATAATTTAATATATATATATATATATATATATATATATATTATCGTTTATATATATTGTAACATGATTGTTACATTACGAGGTACGGTCGAGACCCTAAAGGGGACCCCTGTGTTTATGCACGTGCGGGATGGCAGTGCGTACGCACGTGTAGGACCCTCTGTTGTTTTAGGCGCCAGCCAAGAGAAGCGTAGGGGTCAGTTCCAAGCTGGACTCAAGACAGCACGGATGTGCTAGAGCAAAATACAACGTTTTATAAACCACGCCCTGGGGTTTATTATATCTCAGGTTCATAAAATAAATTTGTGAAAGATTAAAAAGTTGTTTTGGTGATTTTCTCCAAAAAATTACCTGGCGCCCAAACCTTAATAATAATCGTCGAAAATACGCGAGGAGGGTAGCGGAGCGGCTACATTATGGCGAGCCAACGCGGGGCCTGAACGTTAATTAGATGGAGCACGAGGGAGCAGAATTGGAGAACGAGATACAGGAACGGGTATTCTGAGGATTTGGTGAGTGTGCGACTTCTGGAGGCGTCGCAGAAATCTACGTCGAGGAGACCTAGACGGAGGAAAGCGGCCAAGTGTCGAACGAGTAGCTGACTGAAGATGTTGGTGAGTGCGAGTGAAAAAGCAGAGTATAAGTGCAAAAAAAAAACAGAAATAAGTTTTGAAAAAAGTGTTAGTGAAGTGTTTCAAGCAGGAAGAGAACAAAAAAACAGTTTGGTGAAAATTTCCTTAATTGTTTGGTGTGTTGGTTTTTATTATTTTGTGTGGGATTCATTTTATTAAAAATGGCAGAACAAAGAAAGGAAGTAATTGATGGATTAGAGTCTGAATGTAAGGTAGTCATAGATAATAGCGGGAGAGAAAACACCCAATCAGAAAAATTAGATCATATGTTTAAGGTAATGTGTCAAACTAATCAGATGGTGCATTAATTGTGTGAGCATATAGTAAATTTAGATCAGAAGGTAGAAAGGTTCACTGATAGATTACATAAGTTAGAGATAAAGCAAGAAAGTAAATATCAGTTGTTTGAAGGAGCTGATGTGAAACAGGAGAGTGATAAAGTCCATGTCCTTGAGAAATCCATTGAACAATTGCAGGATCAACTGAGAGAGAATTTGTTTAATGTATCAGGTTTGCATAAAGGGGTTGGAATTGAATTAAAATTGCCAAGATATGATAATGAGGGAAATCAAAACCCAAAAAGATTTTTTAAGGATTTAGAAAAATACTTCAGAAGTGTTAGAGTACCTGAACACCAAAAAACCTTGATATTGAGAAGATGTGTAGGGGAAAGAATAGTTAGTTGGATAGATGCAGTTGTAAGTGAAGAGGAAGAGTTTTGTAAAGTTAAGGAGAAATTTTTAAAAAGATTTTGGGATCAAGATAGACAAATGAATATCATAGAATCATTTCATAACGGAATTTATATTAAAGGAGGAAAAGGAAATAGAGAAGATTATTTTTTAGATATGGTAAACAAAAATAAATATCTGGACAGCCCCTTGAGTGAGGAAGAGCTAATAAGTAAAGTAAAATTCCATTTTGAAGCTGATGTTACTAAATTTATTGGAGAGAACAAAAAGACGGTAGTTGAGATGTTACAGATTTTGAAATTTTTGGATGATGTGGACAGAAAGGAAAGTCGAAAAGTGCATATGACTAAAACGAATACACAATACAATAATGGAGAAGTAAGAAATTACAGAACAGGAGATGGTAGAGCTCAAGGGTACAGAAACCAAGCTGGACCAAGGTATGGAAATCGGTATGGGTCAGATCAACGAGAAGAAAGAGGAGCGAGGAATGGAGAAGGATGTTCTAATCAGACGGAAAACTAAAGATTTCTTCACGATTTAGTCCCATCAATGGAGAAATGGAAGAAAGGGACGGTAAAAGGAGGTTGATATTGCCTATTCTAGTAGGAGGAAGAGATTTATATAGGGAAGACCCGGAAGAAGAAATAAGTGCTGATGACGAGGGGGGACTATTGTGTGTAAATGTGGATATAGAAGGATTGGGTCATCGGAAGGGAATCATTGACACTGGAGCTTCGTCAACGTTCATAGCAGAAGAATTATATGAGGAGTTAAGAACCAATCATTTGATTGTGGAAGTATTGCCGGTAACTGGAATGACAGTGTATGGGTCACTAGGTAGAAAGAGTGAAAAAATAAATAAGCAGATTCTGATGAGGGCTTCATTACAGGGTCAGGAGATGTTTATACAGTGTATGGTGATAAAATCCCTGTTTATTCCCATAGTACTAGGAGTAGACTGGGTCATGAAACACAAAGTAATACTTAATTTCCAGGAAAATAAGTTACAGATGGAAGTGGAAAATGATAAGGGAGGTAGTGAAAAGTTGGAGATGCCACTGAGAATAAATAGAAAGGAAAATCAAGAAAGGATTCAACTACTAGAAAAAGATATCAAAGTGGATATGAAATCAGAGTTGGAGAAGAAAGAAGAAAGATTTGATAAGGTGATTCAAGGTATAACCCATCTAAGCCAGGAGGAAAAAAGAGAATTGAAGAAAATATTAATGGAAAATCATGAGGTGATTTGTGATAGCCCTGGTTTAATAAAGGACTATGAATACCATATTGAAACCACTGAACATCAGCCATTTACTGTAAAAAAATTTGCTATTCCTGATTGTCAGAAAAGGGAAGTAGAGAAGGCTATTGATAAACTGTTGGAAATGGGGATTATAGAAAGATGTAACAGTCCATATAATAATAATATTGTAGTTGTGCCGAAGAAAAATGGGCAAATGAGGATATGTTTAGATGCCAGAAAATTAAATCAGATCATAGAGAACACTCACGGCTATCCAGAGAAAATAGAAGATTTAGTGAGGAGATTTCATGGAAAGAAATGGATAACTTCTATGGACTTGACCAATGAATACTACCAAATTGTTCTAGACAAGGAATCCAGGAAGCTGACTGCCTTCACTGTAGGTACTCAGCAATACGCATTCGTGAGGCTACCATTTGGGTTGAAAACAAGTTCGCAAGTTTTTAATAAGCAACTTAACCGAGTTCTTGGTAGGCAATTTAATGAAAATCTTATACTGTATATAGATGACATGGTGTTGGCCAATGAGAAGAAAATGGAACATTTACTGGAGTTGCGAGAGCTGCTGAGACGAATGAAAATAATAGGATTGACAGTCAATTTGGAGAAAACGAATTTTTTCAAGCAAGAAATAAAATTTGTGGGCCATTCGGTGTCCAGTCAGGGAGTGAGGCCGTTGGACTCTGCGCATTCTATCAAAGTTTTGTGTTTAATTATGCTAGACTATTTAGCCCGTTGTACCACTTGTTATGTAAAAATGTGAAATGGGAGTGGGGAGAGGATCAGAAGAAAGGTTTTGAAGAAATAATGAAAGCATTTCAGAACACTGTTATGATAGGACAGCCTCGAGAGGATAAACCTTATATTATAAGAACTGATGCCAGTAAAGTCTCAATTGTGGTTGTTTTGAGTCAGGTGGACGATGAAGGGAAGGAAAGAGTAGTATCAATGAAGAGCAGGTGTGTGACTGGGTATGAAAAATCATACACTGTAACTGAACTACAATTACTTTCGGTAGTGTATGCGGTTAATAAATTTCGAAATTATATTCTAGGAAGAGAAATCATTTTATATACTGATCATAAAGCGCTCACTTTTTTAGGAAGCAGTAAAAATTTGAATGCTCGTTTAACTAGATGGGCGATTATGCTATCGGAATACAATCTAAATATCAAATATGTGAGAGGAAAAGATAATGTGGTTGCAGATTTTCTTAGTCGTTTATCATGGTATAAGGAAGGTGAAAGATGTCAGACAGAAGACATAAGAGAAGTAATTGCAGCTAAGAGAGTGGCGAAGAAGATAAAAAAGGCAGAAGAGGATATTAGTCTAGAGGAAATTCGTGAAGAACAAGAAAAGGATCCAGAAATAAAGAAATTGAGAGAAAAATGGGATATGTTAAAGGATAATGAGGCCAACATACAAAGAGTTAGATATCAGTTGCGAGAAGGTATAATGTTTATGAAAAGTAAGAACTCTAGGAGAGGTTGGGTGGTAATCATACCATCAACATTGAGAAAAAAATTTCTGCAATATTTCCATGACAAGAATGGGCATATTGGAATCAACAGAATGATTAAGATGATAGCAAGCTGGGTCACATGGAGAGGAATTATGTCCGATGTTAAAAATTATATCAGAACATGTGAAAATTGCCAACGAAATAAATTCAGGAATTGGCAATTTGAAGGACCTTACCAACCAATCATACCAACTCAAGTGAATGAACTGGTAGCGATGGATCTATTTGGACCATTGCCCAGAAGTAAGGGTGGATGCATTCACATATTGGTTATGGTAGATGTATACTCAAAATTTGTTAAATTATATGGTCTTAAAAGTGCTACAGCGAAAACTTGTGCTAATAAAGTGAAGGAGTATATGAAGGGGTGTGGAAAACCCAGGAAAATATTGACAGATAATGGGAAACAATTCAATTGTAAGGAGTGGGTGGACGTCTTACAAGGAGAAGGAATACAACCAATATTCACAGCTATAAGACATCCACAGTCAAACCCCACTGAAAGGTACATCTGGCAAATAAGTACCACTTTGAGGCAATTAGTAGAGGAAGAAGATCATGGAAAATGGATGGATTGGATCGGGGAGGTGGAGAGAGTCGTAAATCAGAATTTTAGCTTGGCTACAGGTTGTCTCCCAGTAGACCTGCAATTTTCAAAACTTCACACCCTGCCCATTGAGACCATTATCCCTTTTCCGGAGAGGTTAGTTGAAGATGTGAAAGTAATAAACAATATGAAAGAAATTTCCATTAGGGAAATGAGGAATAGGGCCAATTGGAGAAGGAAGTGGCAAAAGGAAAAACCGGTAGAATTTAAAATAGGAGAATTAGTACTTGTAAAAAAAATTACGCGTATCAAATCATATAAAGAAAATCAGTTACAAATTGTTAAACATTTATGAAGGACCGTATAAAGTGGTGAACAGGAGAGGAGTCAACAGCTATGTAATTGTAAATTTGGAAGGAAGGGCCGCTGAGAAAACTTTCAATGTAACACATTTGGTTCCATTCCTTCAGAGAGGAAATTTGTAAAGTTTATTGTTAATTTAGAAGTAAACATAAATATCGTGTATGATCCATGTGTCTAACTCTTGTAAATATTGTATTGGAGGAAGACGATAATTAGGTTGTAGGTTAAGATTATGGTAAATGTGTGTTGGTTTTAAAAAAGTATTTGTAAAAATTGTGTAATTATATTAATTGGTTCTCAGGGCGTGGTCAAGTGGTTGTTTATGTTAGTATTATGTGGAAAAAAAATAAATGAAAATGTGGCTGTATTTTATGGATACCTACGGTCAGCCAATTTTTGTTCTTTGGAGAGGGGATAATGTAACATGATTGTTACATTACGAGGTACGGTCGAGACTCTAAAGGGGACCCCTGTGTTTATGCACGTGCGGGATGGCAGTGCGTACGCACGTGTAGGACCCTCTGTTGTTTTAGGCGCCAGCCAAGAGAAGCGTAGGGGTCAGTTCCAAGCTGGACTCAAGATAGCACGGATGTGCTAGAGCAAAATACAACGTTTTATAAACCACGCCCTGGGGTTTATTATATCTCAGGTTCATAAAATAAATTTGTGAAAGATTAAAAAGTTGTTTTAGTGATTTTGTCCAAAAAATTACCTGGCGCCCAAACCTTAATAATAATCGGCGAAAAAACGCGAGGAGGGTAGCGGAGCGGCTACAATATATATATATATATATATATATATATATATATATATATATATATATATACATTATCGTACAAATGGAGATGAACTCACCCGAAGGAACGCACATAGCATCGCAGTCGGAGCTACAGATATTCTGGACGCCAAAAACCAGATACCCGATGAAAAGGCTGGACACGTGGCACATGAGGCAGCGTCCGTGAAGATTCCGGAGTTTAGGAACGAGAGCGTAAGCCAGAAAAGTGACCACCAAGAATGGCAAAGACGCAAACATGGCCACCGAATAGATCTTTGATTGCATTAAGGACTGAGAGCAAGCCAGGGGCATGTCTTCCATCTGGACAATGACGATGGTTTCTTCACTGTCCTCAAGTCTGTCGATGCAAAACGTTTCCGGGAGCAAAGGCGTTTCCCCACATCGTTCCCGCAGTAACAGTCCACCGTCGTCTAGCAGGAAGAATTCATAATCAAGCCAATTGTACATGAGCATTTCTTTGGACTTATTATTTCGTCCTAACGTTCTAAAACCTTCAACTGAGACCCGTTGATCCAAGTTACTCTTGTTGTAAAATTCCGGTTCGAACGGCGGTAACGACGGATCAGTGACGTTAGAGCAACCATACGTTGACAAATCGACACTTTGCCATTCCTTTCTGCAGCACTTGCGGAAACACAGGAACAGATCACAATAGCAAAACCTAGTAGTGTTCTCTTCGGAGAAGTACCACGAGCCGTTGGGGTATTCTATTCCGTCGAAGATAACGCTGCCAGAGGCGTCGGGTTCTGTTCTGTTCTGTGTCTCCAGATAAGGCGAGCCTCTGCAAGAACCATTTGCCAGGCTCGCGATTGCCGTCATCAAGAAGATCAGCACAAGCGGCGACATAGCTCCGCAGACTCAAGACTTGGAATAACTGAAACTGGCCTCGGCTGTAGAAGAGGAGTGGAGGGGATTCCCTGAGGTTCCTGTTTGTCGCGTTGTTACATACGTCGCTGATGGCTGAAGTACAGTGGCCAGTGATATTGCTCAAGACGTAGAATTTTTGGATGATAGTGGACGTCTGCGTGGACCGTGATAACCAAGAAACCAACTTCGGAAATTCCTCGCTGAATCTTGCGTTATATTTACATAAGATGTGTCAAGTTATTTAATATTTTATTGGAGACATCAAAACCAGTCCTAATATTCAAATTCCTGAAAAATTCAGAAATAATATATTTAGATTATAATGAACGAAACAAATTAAATATATTGTAATGAATAAAGGGATTAATTAAATGAATTGCCTCACGTTGTGGAAGCCAAAAATGTAATAAATGGAAAGGTTAATTAAATGAATTGCCCCACGTTGTTGGGCGCCAAAAATGTAATGAATATTTAAAGATATAATTTAAATCGGCCCACGTTGTGGAAGCCAAAATGTTATGATTATCAAAAGAGTGATTAATTAATTAACAAACAAATTTTTATTGAATTATTTAAACAATTTATTTTCAATTTTAACAAATTGATAATTCGTTCTGGAACAGTTTATTTTATTTTAACAGAAATCTATAACATTTTCTCTGAGGTTAAGTACATTTAAAGTTTCAATGTTTAGAAATTTGATAACTCTTCTCTCAGGGTCGTTTACCTGCGCTTGATAAGTAAAGAACAATCATAGAATTTATAAATTAAATGAGACGAACGAAATCTGACGAATACCCTTTAACTATCGTTTACAAACTTAATTAACTTGGTTTCTATTTACAAAATGCTCGGCTGGTACCAGACTTAGTTTCCTCGGCTCGGGCACACTATTTACACTAAAAATGCCATGAATCACTCACTCTACACTTGATTATCAAACACACGGTCGTAGTTATTGAATTTTCCTCCGGGAACTGAATCTGTTGCACCTCCGGATCATTAGTCAGACATATGGTTACACATTGTCTTTATGTGGAAAATGTTGATCTCAATACGCGTAGGAATCTTAATGTTTTACAAAGTATCTCGCTGTCCAAACTTTATACTTGGATTTAAAATTGGTAACTTTCTCGGTTGAATTTTATACTTAGGCCACGCTGTTGGTTCTCAAATTTTGCTTCCTCTTCCTACTACAATATCAGACAGACTCCCTTCCGCTCCTGACTACAATATCAGACAGACTGTTTCAGAAAAAACCTTCGCGCCTAACAAAGCCCGCTGACACATTGTTGTCTGTGAAGAATTGGTACCGCTAACAATCCAATTATTAAATTATTACTGGCCTCTAATTAGTATTACAATATATTATGCTGTACGCTGAAGTAGTTTCCGCCAATTATTCAGGTGAAGTTCGACATTTACCATTTTTATCAGAGGAAAAATATGAATGGCGATATATGTTGGTTGCGCAAGACGGTGTAGACGACCATTTCTGTTTTTCGTTGATTTTATAAAATGTTTGATTAGAGTGAAACTTTCGTAGAGTTTCAAAAATTTTGACCTTCAAAGTGTTTCTAATGGTAGCTACTAATTCATTTCATGACTTTATAATATTTTGTGATCTGTCCTGTGCATCCTGTGCTCTGTTTTGATACTGTTGCACTTCCAAGTATGCAACAGTGATTGAGATACATCTTTATAGAAACACAATATATGAAATTAATTTTCTCGAATTTGAACTACGCAGAATAGATTCTAGTGCTGAGAGATTTGTTTACGTAGTTGAAGGAATATGAAAAAAACAAAGACGTGGAACAAGTCGGATTACAATTATCTGGTTGTCAATAAATGCCTCTCATCCAACTTTGTCGGAAATCTCCGTGGGAAGGCAATAAAAATAATGGATTATTATTCAACGATGGAATTAAAACGCTTGGATGGGTCCTATTATTTTCGTTCAAGCTATCAACGAGTAATTTTTCTGGACAGCGTATCATAGATATCGAGGTGGCTTATTTTTCTTGAAATGGCGTGAATGATGCGTTGCAACGAAAAGGGTTAATATAATGCAATAACTTAAACCTGGTAGTGTATGCAATACCAGTGATAAATAAGTTAACTGAAGTCCAGATAATTTAATCCCAGGAAGAGACATTCCAGTAAAGGGAATATATTAAAATAACAATTTATAGAAATAGAACCCAATAAATATAAATTTTCTGTAAACGATTTGAAATATCGTGACAGTTCATTTTACATCGTGTTTTTATGTGATATATTAATACTTAAACATCACAAATATCTGCTTATAATTGTACGAATGTGACATCTTAAATATAGTATTTCGTACACACACTTGTATGTTTTCTTCAGTAGTCATCATCAATCTCCAAAAACAAATTGCAGCATTCTTCTATAAAATAGATTGGTAATGACAATGGTTTGATAAATAAAATTATTTCGACGTTCTTTAATAGTTTTTTTCGATAGTTGAAATTAATATCACATACAAATTACATTCAAATGTATATTAATAAGTTTTATTATTTATTATGACTTAGTATGTAACGTGAGTGTATTAATTAATTTGGAAAATCCTTCAAGCAGAGTTGTGACATTTTGGATGTAGAAAAATAATAAATATTGTTTTGCCACTTTAATTATTATGCGATTGGGATAGGACCCGGTGGTAGTTAAGAACAATATATAAACAAAAGAATAACTAATAAATGAATACAATTATTTTGAAAGAAGAAAATAATAATAATAAAATATTATTTGTCTTGAAAATTTGGCCTCACTTTCAATACTTCACTTCACTAAAGGAAAAAATTCACATAAAACGTATTTTTATAGGGAAAATAAGAGAAACTACTTAGATTACTATTTTTGGAAGATTCTACTCAAACAAACCTGCAGATGAATTGTTTTAATTGCCTATCGACTTGTTTAGGAATGAGAATTTCCCTACGTCTGCTTTTTGCGGCCTGGTTTTGATTTTAAAGATGTGATCACCTCTGCCAATGCATGTTGGTTTTTAGCTATTATCCCGTATATCGTTCCGCACTTTGTTACCAGGATATGATTTAGATAGAGGGCAAGTCTATCTTTTTTTCCTTCTGGTTGCCATAGAGGCCTACCCTAATATCTCTATATTTTCTCGCATGTAACCAGGTCTCCGTATCACAAATTTTGCTGCCCCCCTCTGAAGTTTTTATAGAATTTCTATGTGGTGTTTTCTATAAGGATCCCCACTATTTGCAACATAAACGCGTATCGGAAGAACAAGAGATTTATAAGCAAGGTTCTTTTGATTTCACGCTCTTCATTATTAATATTATCAATAAGAAATGTAAGGATTTCCGGGGCTCTTCGAGACGCAATATTTACTTTTTATACCAACCCTAGATTTGAGTTCAAAATGATTCTTAAATATTTGCATCTGTTTACTTGAGGAATTTCACCCCATTTATTATAACCCAATCGTGTATTTGTACGATATTTATTTGGTTTTTCTCGTCGCGTCCACATTAAAGTTATTGGCGACCAGATTATGTATTTGACTAATTGGGGTAATAATTGGTTGCTGGTGATATTGTTGTTGTATCATCAGATGAGTGGGGCGATTCCAATTGTCTCGACGAATTTGGCGAGTACTTTGATTGCTTCCAGGGTTGTTCTAGATACAATTCTTGTGTGCGCGTATTTGGTTCAATCACACATAATATGAATGATGGTGTTAAGGGGGCGCATGTCTGACAGGTGGGTGAGGTTACCTGGAAAAACAATGACGGTGAACGGTGACGTCCCACGTAGTTCTTAGTTCGAGCTTGTTCAAAGGAACAGGAGTGTGTTAATTTGGTGTGGAGGGTTCTCAATGATGATTTGCTGTCTTCGGAAGCGTTGTTTATATGGCTGTCTGCGCTGTCTCTGCGTTCCTGGTGGATTGGTCCGTTGTTGTCGGTCTTCCGAGTTCGTTGCCGGGCTCTGTTAATTTCTATTTTGGCTTCTTTGATGATACCTTGTGCTGAGAAGATTGGAATTGAGGTTGAGGGCTGAGATGAGTTCTCTTCCGCCGCCAGTGCATCCGCCCTTTCACTGCCCATGATTCCAGTTGGAGACTATTTTGTAGGTTTTTTTTCAAGTATTATTTGTCTAATAATGTTGATTCTTCTGTTTCGGAAGTTAGGGTTTTGTATCTGCTTGATGACTTCCATGGAATCGGTTAGTATGATGAGGTTTTTAACTTTGGATTTCTTGGCCATTTCAATAGCTAGGATTTCAGCTGAAGTGTTTAGCTTTTCTCGCTATTTATCTTCATTTTATTTTCTTCAGCCCAAATATTTGGTGCAACTGAGTCATTTTGTACATCGTATTGATCCGAAGCTTGAATTATCTTTCCAGGTTCTAATCATCCCCAAAACGTCGATTTTTTAAAAGTGATTTTAAATGGTAGATCTGTAATTTATATCGGGAACAATAAATGCCCGATTCCTGATCCTTGAGGCACTCCCGATGTTATATTTTGTGCTACTGACAGATGTCTACTAACCTTTTCCCTTTGATTTCGCCCGTTGAGAAATTCCTTGACCCAAAGAATAACCCGTCATTCGTTACCTGTCTTGACTAGTTTCTGTATCAATATGTCGTTTGGAACGACGTCAAATGCTTTAGCGAAATATATGACATAAACTCCCTTTGTAAAAACGTACTAAACATTTTAAAACAGGAGGATTATAGTCACCTCTGTCACTAGTGTTGCAAATTATACCTAATGTCAGTTCATCGCACGTATGGAGTTAGGCTCTAAGCTGCTATTATAGAAACTTCATTACAAATCAGATCAAAACGAAATCTCACATTGACGAATTAATTTTCATGTTATGATCTCTGAAACTTTAATGGTAAAATGAAGTGACGGTATCGATGCCAGTTCAATCACGTGTCGATCAAGAGATTACTACCGAATTATTTCATTTTCCGGGATAATATATAAGTAAATAGTCGGGCAATGCCGATCACGCAGCTAGGAAAGTATAATGTCTGAACTCCTGTAGCTATGTGTAGTTCGCGAACGAACTAGTTCAAATGAACTATTCCGGAAAATGAACTGTTCGTTCCCACTTAGTACGAGAACGAACTAGTTCTTTCGGGTCGCACAATCGTGGTGAACGGTGACGTCCTACTTATACCGAGAACGAGCTAGTTCAAATGAACAGGAAGTTCTATCGGGTCGCGCCGTCTTGGTGAACGGTGACCCCCTCCCCCCCACTCCTCTCGCACTAATTCCTCGAGTCCCAGTCGCTCTAGTTATTCGTGTCCTGTAATTATCATTTCAGCGTGACAGTCACAATATTGTACTAATTTATGTTATCTACAAGAAGACTTAATTGCAATATTTAAAGGAGCGAATATGCCAAGGACGGAAGGTTCCTAATAATTTGAAATAAATTAGTATTGTGATCGCTTGTTCTTTAACTTCTTCAACATATGTACATATAATTATTATTTTCTCAATTATGACATTTTTTAATATCTCATGGAATCGGTTACTATTTTTCATGATATGGCATGATTGAAAATTATTTGGCTTCATAGCTGACCGTTCATTTAATATTAGGCATATATGTCATTAATATTATTTTATTTTGAATAATGATACATGATTTATATTTTCATACTTTACTTTTTTCTTTTACATTGATGTAAAAGTGAATATTAAAGTATGCTGTAATGTGCAGGAAAAGAAGGCGGGGATGCGCTTTTATTAATAAACTTCTGAAAGACTTATACTCATGTTATTATTGATTTATTTATTACATTCTAGTTTAATATTTGAAATTTTACATCCTAACATCACAGATAGTTGTTCAATGTTACAATTTAATCCAGTGAATATAAATCTATCTTATTGTAGCTGTTATATAGGAATCTAAAATTTTTTTTTTAATAAACAAACTTAAGGCCATATATTTATTTATACTATTTTAAATGCAAGAAATTATTTATATAATATATTTGTTATTGTATTATTACATGTTGTAATGGAGTAATATTTAATTCATTTTTAAATTCAGATAATATTTACAATAAATTGGCTGTCTGCAGTTTGTTGGTAAAGGAATTTGAGAACCAGAAGATTGGCAGATGGTTCTTCTACTCACCCACGCATGCCTGCCCGTAAATTAACACTTACCAGATGGTGACCATCCACTGGATTCGGTATCTATCCTGATTGAAAAAACACGTATAATGGCTCCATATTCCCGTTACCTTTTGTTTCTGTGAGTATTGCAATCAAAGCTGAGCATGAAATTGAGAAATAAATATTTTTCTTTGCCATGTGTGGCCTTAAAGACAATTTTGATGTGTTAACCAACAAATTTGTGCCATTCGCATAAAAGACAGACGAACGAATCCGTTCAGCGGAACCAGCTCAAAGAACTAATTCATTGTAATGAACGTATTATAAAAGAACTGTTCCCTTAAAAGAAGTATCGTGCCCAACACTAGTTCACAGCCATCACAAAGGTCCCGGGTTGGAATCCCGCTATGAGCATGGATTTTTGTGATCAACATGGGCATGAAAACTTATCTTAAAACTGAAGGAGAATCGACACACTGACCAAGTTTCACTCCTAAATCAGGAATGTGTCATGTAAGATGACAGTCAGGCAGTCATCCCCGTAGGACCAGTAGAAAGAATATAGGATAAAGGAAAAATGGAACGTGTAAATCATAAAATGTAAATGGGGAGAAAATACCCCAAGTAAACAGCTGCAAATATTTAAGAAACATTTTGAAGTCAAATCTAGGGTGGGTAGAAGAAGTAAATTCTGCGTCTCGAAAAAGCTTGGAAATCTCTAGATTTTGTAATGAGAATATTAAAAAACGGGAGCAAAAAATCACAAGCCTTGCTTATAAACCTCTGGTTCATCCTATACTCGAGTATGGAGAAATTTGTTGGGATCCTTATAGAAAAAACACATGGAAAGTCTAAGAAAACTTCAGAGTGGGGCAGCAAAATTTGTAATACGGGGACCTGGTCACGGGCGAGAAAAGGTAGAAAAATTAGGGTGGGACTCTGTGGCAAACAGACGGAAGAAAGATAGACTTTGCTTTCTTTTTAAATCTTACACGGGTAATGTGGTGAGCTTAAAGTTAAATTAACTATTGATACGCGGTTTGTTGGGCGCCATCTGCAAGAATTGTTCTTGCAGGAAAGGGAAATACAATATTTAGTTATTAAAAAAAACAATAATTCATTTTCTCAGAATTTATACAAAACGAAAAGCTCTCCAGCCTGCCAGGGATGCATGTAACCCCCTCCCTTTCTCAAGATTAACCGTGGTTCTTCTCGTGGCAAACCGACGCGATACCCGGAAGCATGGAATGCGACTTACCAGGTTTTCAGCTCGGACAGGGTCCACTCTCTCTCTCTCTCTCATCAGCATTCGCAGAAAACGACCGTAGACCCACGTGCAAAACCAAAATCTTTCAGGATCAACTCTCCCTGACCACTCTCACCGACGGTCCAAATTCATCTCCTCGTGTTCGCAGACTTCTTTCTCTGCCTCCTCAAAATCCCTCTCTCCTGGTTGGTCCTTGTGCACACGTGACCCATTTCCATCTATTTTAGGGCCATAGCCTTCCGGTCATCTACCCCTTCCTTGGCCGACCCTGACCTTGCTTGCGGGACTTGCGGATTTTCCAATCCACCCCGCCATTGTCTTGTGTCTGCTGCTCGACCCCGGCAAGCCACATTCCCATGCTTCCAGGCAGTAATTTAGGCAACAGTTATCAAAAATATTTTGTAACAAATCGATAACCAAAAGCGCACCATAGTAACATAACGTGGAAAGACATACGGGATAAGATCGAAAAACAAACTTTCATTGGCAGAGGTGCTCACAACTTTAAAATCAAAATCAGACCGCAAAAAGCAGACGTAGGGAAATTTATCTGCAGCAGTGTTTGAGGAAAATCTTCCAACACTAAAGGTTTAATAGATTAGTGAAGTAAAGTGTATTTTTATTATCATTTTCCCTAGAAAAATATATTTTATGTTTATTTTTTCTATTAGTGAAGTGAAGTGTGAAAAATGGAGGAAAATATTTCAGGCCATATTTGTAGGACTATTTATACTATTATTCTTTTATTTTGTTCTTTCGAAATTGTTTTAGTAATTTATTTGTTATTCATATATTGTTCTAAATTGCCACTGAGATCGATATTAATTACTGCTAATAATAAACAAGCATACATGCAGACATACGAATGAAGAATTACGAAAAATCAATTGTAAATTTATGGCTCGTATATGAATATTGAAGGGTTGTGTGCTGAATTCAACTAATCGTGTGATAAACGTATAACTGTTACTTTTTTATAGACAACTTTTGTCAACTGCAAGCTCATAAACTTCCTCAAAACGTTATGAGTAACCTTCAATTACATAGTAATAAATATAGATAATAACTGTATTGTAGAAATGCTATATATAAAACTGAATATTATACTTTAACGTAGGTTAGTGGTGGTAGGTTTTTACATAAAAGTAATACAAAAAAGACCTATATTATTGTCTATTCCGGGGTTATAGGATTCGCTAAGTTCCAATCTCACATTAAACAGGTTTATTAATGAAATCTTATGTTCCTCTTCGTGGAGGTGGATGCGGTTGACTAAAGTTTACCCGGAGTAAATTTGACTCTCTTAAAGTACCGGGTAAATTTTTTGATTTCCTTAGGGTACCAGATATATTTTGGTTTCTATTTAGTTAAAGGTTAAATTTATTTACTCCTTTAAGTTACCTGGAGTAGTTTAAGATTTTAATAAGTTAGCGAGTATTTTTTTCTGTTTTAACTCGTCGTAATTATTTTATGTTGTAGGAGTTCCCGAATACCGTCAGTCACCGTCCTGGTATATTTGAAGTTAGATGCCAAGGGGTTAGATATGGGAGGGGTAAAAGTTCCAAATATTGCCGCTATTGCTGCTAGTTAAATGAAATGTTTACTAAGAGGTTATTGTCGAACCAATTTATTTTCCGGGCTAATTAAAATAAATACCCGGGGAATTCCCTGAATTTATTAATTAAAATTTACATTTACTACAATACACAAAACGTTTCCCCTTCAGTTGTATATGAAAAGAAATATAATAAAATAGACAATAAATAAATTTAGCATAACATGGTCACTTTCATTTCCTAATAGAAGTCAGATTATTTTTCCAATTTTATTTATGAGTCATTATTATTCAGATTAATGAAGGTTGAAAATAAATGAGAAGATATGTCAAGGACAACATATTTTCATATATAAACCCAAATAGGGATAATTTAGAGTTCACTTTTTACTAAAGGGAGAATTGGTAGAAATGTTATGGAACTTTATGTTACTGTAAGCATGAAATGAACGCAGAAAATTTTCAAGTTATATATTAAATTAACGTACGTATAACCTTTCTTGCAATGTATTTAATATTTCAGGATTTTCTTTAATTTGATAGGTGCATCGTAGAAACAAAGGTAGTTAGGGAAATGTGAAAGTTTGCTATAAGTACGAGGAAAACAGCATGACAATATAAAAAAATGGAATAATTTTTTAAAAAGAGTTACTTATTTATTAAAATGGCTATATCTGTTTCTGCCTTACGTGAGTTAAAATTCACAATTATACATTTTATATAATTTAAAAAAGGAAACTAATAATTTGACGAATGTGGCGGATATTCCATGGTGGTCACGACTATTATATTTGTGGTGATGCGAACACGGAACAGCTGCTAAAGTTCTCTGTCAAAGGCAGGAGGAGGATGTACCTGTAGGATATTGGGTTTCCTGTTGCAGCTAAAAGGGACGAAGACCAGGTCAATATCATGTCACGAGTTCGTAGATATTATTTAAAGAACGTTATGTATACTTCAGAATGAAATTATTGTTTCTTTCTTTTACACCCTGGGGAGATATTGTTTACTAATAATTTTTTTTATAGTAACAGGCTACATGAGGATAATCCGCATGGTGGCAACTCCCCTTTAATAACATAGGAAGGGATTTGAAAGGAGGACTGCGGAAGGGAAGAGGAAGGTAGCCAACGGTTAACAAGGGACCCAGGGCTATGGTTTAAGTATCGTACACGGCAATTCGCCTAAAAGTGATGCAGGGAAAACCCTAGAAAAACCTGCATCAGGTAGGTCGGGTATTGGGTACTTGTGCCACGCCCTTCCGATGGTGGGTGAGGGGTATTCTGTGGGTGCGCAGCTTTCCCCTCGCCGTGCCTCGACCAGTTTAGGAGTGTAACATTCCACCTGCCATCATGTAACACTTCACCACTGTGAACATGTAACATTCCAGCAGTTGGAAATGGGAAGTCCAGATAGATCGTTCACCAACCGAGCTATACCTCCGTTAGGGGGCGGAAGGGGGATGATGCGTATACATAGCCTCTCATCTCCAAGTCGGAGACATTGCGTTAGCAACCACGCCCCCGTTCAAGCCTGTCCTCAGGCCAACAGAATGTCACGGCACATTCACGGGCGGGCGACAGACCAGAGCCATCAGTGAAAAAGTCTGGTAGTCGGGGAGAGCTGTAAGCCCAGCTACCTTCTCTCGAGAAGGCAGCTCAAGCTCACGGAATGAGGTTGGACTCGACGTGGCAGTGGGGTGCGCATGTCAAACCCACGAGGTGGTGCTAGCAGTGGCCAGTTCAGGAGTTGTGACCCGCTCGCGGGGGGAACGACTGGGCTGGTTTTTGAAGCCTCAAGCCCTTTGGGAAGGCGACGGTCCTGAGGGCGTGATATCTCTTGGGGTAAGAGACCGCCTCTCTCCTGGCAACGGGAAGAAAAACTCAGGTGTGGGAACCGTAAAAGCTCTCATAAAATAAGAAGTGACACAAAATAAGAAGCTGCAGCTATCGCTTTAAGTTCACACTCCCGGCAAAGCCTAGACGGCATACGCGGGGAAGCGGTACGTCCACCTTGGCGGTGGCGTATGATGCGCTAATTGTTTTTACTTACTACTTACTACTACTAATATACCTCCGTTAGCTCACCTGGCTACCGATCTAGAGGATAAAGGAAGAATTAAGAACAGGAAATAGGAAAGTCGGTAACGTGAGGGTTCGGGTTCAACTAATTGAACCCAGGCGTAGTGGTTGGTGTGTCGCTGCACTTCAGTCAAATAGGAGTTGATGAAGAATAAATAGATTTAATAGTTAGAAATAAAATAAAGTAAGACAAACTGGCGGATAGCACCAGCAGCCACCGACCCGTCTGGAGGTTGGATCAGGACTGTCGTTCTCAAGAAGCTCTGAACAATTCGAAGACTCCGTTCCCCCTCCCTGATGATTTTAAGTCTCCAATGAGAAGAACTCTTACAGGGTGGAAGATTTCTGCTGTCGTGAGCATGTCTGCATAAGGTACTTAAAATGCTCACGTCTAGACGCAGCGTCATCACAGCTGCCTAAGTGGAAGGGGTGAATATTTATGTTGTTGTTGTGTTTAGTTACTCGCTATATCTAAAGTGATGTCTTTAACTGCATCAGCGTTCTTGCAGCTGCGCCCTCTTAGGTCCGCTATGCTGAAGAGACGTTATGATAAGAGGGCACGTGTAGACTATTATATTACACGCCCTCCCTTAAACAGGATTGGAATCGGCCGGTGTCGATTCAAATCCCTATTTAAGTTTCCATTACCTATTTAGGTATTAGTGCTTTGATTAATATTTATATTTACATCTTCCGGGGGTGACACATTTACAATAGCTTCTATATATTTCATCGGTAGGATACATTTATAGAAGTGTGCTATCTTTTGCCGTAAGGAGGGAAAGGTTACATATAAGCAATTACAAATAAAATAACAAATGATTGCCACACACATAATTCCAAATACAATTACTACACTAAACAAAGGTATTGGCTCAGTTACATCAGTTGTTGCAGTAGTATCTAAAAGTTTTGACAATTTCTCTATTTCTACCAGTTGTTCAGTATTATTTATTATCATTTTTAATGTCCAATTAGCTGATGGTTCTTGCGACACAACATCAGCGTAATGATTAACATTCTTTGAGTATAACGTTTGTAACTTAGGTGTAAAGTCTAGGTTTTCTTCAATAACAGTTTCTGCTAAAGAGTACAATATTATCTTTTTCGTGTATGCCTTGCACCTAGGTGGTAACGATAATTTACCGGCTCCAGATAAATCCAAAATTGTATTGGTGTTATTACAATTAACCATAAGTTTTTCCATTACTGGAGTCACATATAGAAATTCATTAGTATTAAGAGGTAAAACTAACAGTTCTGTCAAAGTGATAAAATGAATGTTACAATTTTCTGGTAATGAAGACGTGGAAGGGTGAATTAGTGACGCAACACAATCCGTTGATTCACTGGTGAATGTGTAAATTATTACATTTTTATCACAGTAATAAACATTGTTTCTAGAAGTGTAACAGTTTAGTAAATCATTTGAAGTTAATTTTACATATTTTAATCGAGTCGCATCAGTCCCTATGTATTCGTCTTTCAAGGAAATATCCACACACGCATAATGAGTTGCGTTATACTGAAATGGAAATTTTACAAGTCTATACAACTGATATACGGTTTCTCCATGAAGCGGTACTTTAATCCTATACACTAATTGTCTGTTAAACATATATACAGTAGGAGGTATGATAGTTAATAGTTCAAAGGAAAGGTTAGTGAATGAGTCTGTTCCTATTACACCATTGATGAGGTCTTGTCTCATGCGTCTTATATTGATTAATTCGGGACGAACTGTCCCTTTACCCCCGTCGGCTAAAACATCTAAAACTAATTTTAGAAGGGATTCCAAGTCGGATATTCCTCTCTGTAATAAACTTAGATAAGAAGTTATTAATCCTACATCAGCTATTTCTAACTTTATGTTACCCAGTTTACCCCGAAGATCGGACGTAAAAGTCTCTATTTCGTCTTTTAACGTCTTTTCGTTTTCTACAATATGTTTAAAGTTGTAGTCGTATGTATTAATAGTCGATTTGGTTATTAGTAGCTGTTCTTCCATTATATGTGTCAACTTAGTTTGTTCCCTTGTTAGATTGTCAATGTGTCCGTTTATTCTTTCTGCATCCTTATGATTCATTGTCCCAAATAGGTTCTTTAGAATCGTTCCCTCTTTTTGCTCGCGAATTAGTAATAGCCCTATTGTCTAAAGTGAAATATGCCAAATTTTGAAGGAGTTGTTCAATCTGTCTGTTTTTAGTCTGCATATAAAGTCCAAATTGGCTACAGTCAGTTAAAAAGAATGCAGTACTATAATTTTAGATGACTGCACATGTCATTAAGGGTAGTTTCCAGTGTCTTAATTTGCGTCCAAGTAGCTTCAAATACGTTTGTGTCAATGTATACAACGAAGGTAAGATAATTATCAATTAAATTCATAGTTGTAGTATAGTCAAAATATACTCCTAGTGACATGTTTAAATTTTTCATTTTAATAGAATTTTTCTCTTGGTCCCTGCCACTGAAGATACCGGTGACAAGAACCGTCCCTGCTAACAGAAGGTAGCTGCTGGTAAGTCATGCCTTATCTCGTGAATAGAATTTAATACACGTATTACAACATAAATACAAAATTATTACTTCAAATTCCTTATGATAATTGTTAACTACCCCCAACGTTTAGATCTACCTATTTCTCTTTCTGTCTTATCGTCGTTTTATTAGGATCTAATCTTTCCTGATAATGTTTTAAGTGATCGGAGTGTACCCAGATTTTCGTCTTTCCACTTTCAGGTCTAATTCACAAGTTAGGGAAGCTTGATTCTTCGATAATATATGGTCCAGTGTACCTAGCATCCATTTTTCTGCGGTTCTCTTTCTTTAGCAACACTTTATCACCGGGTTTGAATTCGACAGAATGGAATGAAACCGCATCTCTCTGTTTTTCTTTATTGGCAATCAAATTCTGTCTAGCTATTTGGTGACTAGTTTGTAATCTGTACTTCAGCTGCAATATTAGGTCATCATAATTATATAGGGGTTGGGGTGATTTTTGAAAAATTCCCGGAATGTTGCACACCCTTCCAAACATCAATTCGTATGGGGTGTGCTTAGTTGTAGAATGGGGTGTCGTATTGTAGACAAAAACCGCAAATGGTAACCACTGATCCCAGTCATGTTTCAATGGGTCCGCGTAGATTCTTAAGTAATTTGCTAAACTGGAATGACTCCGTTCGAGCGAACCGATTGTTTGCGGATGATATGCAGTGCTATTCAATTTCTGTATCCTAAGCAGTTTACATAATCGTTTAAAAACTTCGCTCATAAAATTAGTACCTTGATCTGTCAAAACTATCGAAGGAATGCCATACACTAAAATAACTCTGTTTACAAATGCTTCTGCGACCGACTCCGCGGTTTGGTTAATAAGAGGTATTGCGATTAAATATTTTGAGAGAACGTCTTGCAATGTCAGTACATATTTGTAACCGGATTCAGTAGTATTCAAGGGACCAAATATGTCGAGTTCGACTTTGTCCCAAAGATGATCTGGAGTATCAGTAACCTGAAGTTGTTGCTTAGTAATGTAAGCTTTCCCAGTGTAAATGATAAATAAAATTTTCACTGTTAACCATCAGGTTCAGATTTCTCGAAGTTGACGATTCTGCGGCTATTCTCTACGATGCCATCAGACTATGTCGCGGCGTGACGTGTGCGTCGTATTTATAGGTTCGGACTACTAGTCTCCATGCTGCGATCTGATTGGCCGTTGTCAAGGACACATGTGTTTACATGTCAAGTAATATTTTAATAATTGAATTCCACGCGTTACTAATTTGGAAGCCAGAGTATTTGTTTAAAAAACCATAAATGTACGGATCACACGTCACGCAGCGACATAGTCTGAAGACAGCGGTAGAGAATGACCGCAGAAACGTCAACATCGAGGAATCTGAACCTGGTGCTTAAACGTGAACAATTTACAAATAATATATATTCAAATGAATAATGAAATGAAATATTGTATTGATCAAATTAATTTTTGTCTCTTGAATATTAACCTTTTTTAGTGCTCGATGTAACTAGATCGAAATCTTTTTCAATATGTTTCCTAATGATTTACACTTTTGTGTCCTAGCTGTGATTATGGTCCTCTCTTAATATAAAAATCAGTTTCCCTATATTTTACTCATATCTCTCCCGTGGAAAATTTAAATAAAGAGCCTGAAGTCAGAAAAATTATTTTATTTCTCATGTTTGTTGACAAGGACAACATTGCCAATAAACTGACGCATTATATCTTAAACTGTAACCATCGGATCCATTTCAACTGAGTTACATTCAGTTTTCAATCTACTATATTTTTAAATGTGTTGGCTGATTTACTATGCAATATCAGTATTCTTCAAATGATTTTAATATATTCGGGCTCCAAATTATTGTTGAACAGAATTTATGAGCTTCTTTTTTTCTTTTCAGTACTAAAATGAACACGCTTTGCTTAAACACAAAAGAATATCGAATGTTCAACACAAAATAACTCACTATTTAAATTCTAATGCGTTTTGTCATGCTGATAGGGAGCTGCCTCCTTTGACAGCCAATCAATTTCGAATACTAACGCTGTCCCAGGAGGAGAATAAAGCTGCTTAGCTGGTTGCGTCATGATGGGGTGCAATGTTTTTTATGACGAAAATATACATCATATGCGGTTTAGTAATAACACAAAAATTATGATAATATTTATGTTTTCTGTGCAAAAAGGCTCGTTTGGCGGATAATAACAGAGCGTAGCATTTGGAAACGATGTTTTTGTCTTCCTCGATGTTTTATAAAACCACCCTTTCCACTCAAACGCATTAATATGAACTAAAATTGTATATCGTCACATTTAACTCTCCTTATCATTTCTGTAACGTAACGTACGATTTGTGTGACATTGAAAGAATTTTTAATGGTTTCAATTAATTTCATGACTCTGTAATAAATTGAGGTCTGTTCTGTGCATGATAATTTGTTTATTTCGATGCGGTCTGGACTTGTGACAAGAGTGTGACAATAATTGGAACACAAATTTATGTGTGTACATAATAAAATTGAAATTATTTTTCTTGAGTTGAGAAATTTGTTGACGTAGTCTCAGGAATACGAAAAAACGAACACGTGGAACATGTTGTCGGATACAAATTATCTGGTTGTCAACAATACGTGGAAAACCTTCAGAGGGAAGGTTAATAAAAAAAATAATATACAACGATGAAAGTTAAAACGCTTTGATAGTTCCTTATATTTTTCTTCAAGGTAACAACGTGTTTGTATTCTGGAGAACTAGGCGCAGATTTCTGGGTGGATTATTTTTCTTGAAATGACGTAGAGAAAACGTTGGAACCAAAATTGATATTAAATGCAAGAACTGAAACCTGATAGAATCTTTGATGCCAGTAAAAAATATGTTAAAGATTATTCAAACACCAGGAAGAGGAATTATAGTAAAATGAATGAATTAGATTAACGTTTTAATGAAATATAAGTTTATGTTTTCTAGAAGCAATTGGAAATATCACGACAATTGATTTTTCATCGTGTTTTTATGAGACGCCTTTTTTTAATTAAGACTTAAACATCACAAATATCTGCGTGACGTTTGTCGCATGTGAATTTTCTGAAATATAACTTTTTAAAACATACTGTAGTGTTTTTCCTAAGCAAATATTTGTCAATATATCTGCGTATGACACTTAAACACAATCAGTGACTCTGTCTTTAATTGGTGTGAGTCTACTGAAAATAAGTTTCAATTATTAATAATTAAAAATCCATTAATTAGCCTTCAAACAATTTTCTTAGTTAAAATTAACTACAATTGTCATTATCAATCTGCAAAATGAAACTTAGATCGCTAATGTCAATTGATGAAAGCTATCATAAAATAAATAAAATTATTTCGACGCAATTTAATGTTTTTTAATGAACAATAATTGAAATTAATAAAACAGCCAAATAACATTGCCTTATAAGTTTAATTATTTCTTATGAATCAGTATGAAACGATAGTGTAAGTTTAATTTTCAAAGATATTACACATACTATCAATCGTCATTCTGACGCTAAATGTCGAGATTGTTGTCTCTCTGACTAAGGCAGAATTGGTAAGTCTACGTCTTCATGAGTGTGCGGACTCTCGTACTGTGTTTTTTACGTGGGAGTAAATATCTCTATTTCTATTTACCTTTGATCTCCTTCTGGAAAATTTATTTCTTCATCACTGCCACTTTTTCTGAAAAAAAAATTGTTCGGTTTCTTTTCTGTTTTATTGTTTCATTCTCCTTTACTGGAGTCCTTACTGGGACAATGGAATACACAAAAAATCTGTACAATATAGAAAAAAAATTGTTAACATAAACATTGAGGTTTTGAGTTGATCGTTACTGCATCTTCCGTATTCGAATTGATGTTTTCGAATCACTTGGGACTGATTTGTCGTCCACATGAAAATTCCAAATTCAGTGTTGAAAACTGAAATACTGTTATAAAACATTTGGCGTTGTTTCGGGATATCTAATTTTGCTAATAAAGTTAGTTGGATACAGCTTATTATTCTGTGGATTTCTCACGTTTTTTTTTCCACATGACATTACGGCATAAGAAAAAATAATAAAATATATTAATTACACTTAGCCGCATAAAAGAAATGACCAATTCAGAAAAAACTAATTTACAAACAATTTCAAAGTTAGAAAGCTGAATATTTGTGAAACACGGGACTAAATTAAACAACGTAGCACAAAGAACTGATTATCACTTTTAAATTTGAATATATATGTGTGCGTTTTTAGGATGAATATGACCAATAAAGGCGAGAGCTACCTATAAAATATATTTTTTACCTTAATGTTTTCTTACATTTTTTAAAGTGGAAAAAGTTCTAAAATGTCAGTTTGATAATGATGTCATTAATGATATCTTACATCATATCAGTATTGATTTATAATAAATTACAAAATTCATTTCTATAATTTTCTTGTTCATTTTAATATGTGACCTTCTTCGTGCTCGAGTCATCATCCGTTTAAGACTTCCAAACGACATTTTTTAAATTGGTTCCTTCCAACAAATATATACGTAAGGGCTCTGATTTATTTAATTACTGTAGACTTTTTTCTACTTTTCTCCATTTCATCCTATTACCACTAACCTGTCCAACATGTCTGGCAGCGTGTCCGTGTATGTATGTGCACGTGTAAGAACAAAGAGAAAAATGTATAAGTCGATAGAGGTGGATTCCTTGATACATGTTCCTGGTTGACATCAACCAGCCGACTGAGATCTAACGTGAGGAACCAGGTTCACGACAAAATCTGCTGTTGTACCCGAGCTTTAACGCTTTAACTCATTAACAAATATAATTTATAATCGAACAAGGTCTTTGCCGGTGAAAATAAAGAAAAAAATAAAACTTTTTCCAAATTGTTTATATTCTTGAATTATTAGTTCCCTTGTCAAAATTATCCAGACTTTTAAAATATTCAGAATCAAATGGGGCCTTCAGAGTGAACCGTAATAATTATTTACATATTGTTTAAAATAAACTGTAAAATATTTTCAAATGCCTGAATAATTCTTACGATACTGTTATGGCACATTACAAGATTTATTGCATACAGAAAATTATTTGTATGATCCATATTTGGTCGTTTACCAGCGAAAACCCTAGGTTTCAGTCTCATGTCGCTTTGATTTATTTTTTTCAAGTGTCCAGCAACTCTTTTAAGTGGCACGATGGTTAAGTAAATAACGGATAATAGATAACAGGGTTGCAAATTAACACCCTTTGTATTTGTGGTTACCCGCGTTCTGAGAGTGACATCAGGAAGCATCGTCAATCCACGTCTATCGGAAAACCATTTACTTGTCAGAAGCAGACCTACAAACTGCTAAGTGCCAGATTCTTGGGAAAAATTATTACAGAAACCAACCCGTTTGTTATCTACATAAAATCAATCGCGGTTAAGTGCGCAGTTTATTTTGTGTGTGGTAAGGTCCCGTAATCTGTAACGTGCACGAGGGACGTCTTGGAAGATTCTTGGGAAAGGATTTAGGAAAATCGATGAAGTGAAAATTCATCGATTAAAAAAAATAAACAGAGGAGTGATTTTCACATTACTTAGATCCCCGTATTAAAGAGTTGATTAAAACACTTACCACCAGTTCTTGATGGTATTATAATATATTAAAGTTTTTATAATAATAACTTCAAATTCAGAAATAATTATGATGTTCAAATATAACTGAACTTAAAGCAAAATTGAGGAGAATAGATGGTTTAACCGAAAATTGTAAGCTTTGATGTAAAATCCCTGTTTACCAATATTACTTTTAAAATAATGTGCGTATTAATAAATAAAAATTGGACGACTATTAGTAAAAAAATAGATGTGTGAAAAGCAAACAATTATATATATATATATATAAATATAATATAAATACAAATATGAATATTATAAACAGGTTTGTGGAGTAGCAATTCGTGGTTGCATGTCTGTAAATATGGCAGGCGTATTAATGAATAATGTGTTAGACAACGTCTTTAAAGATACCAACGTAAAACCTGTTTTATGTGTGAATTATGTTAATATTTTACGAACAATTAAGAATAATGATATAGAAGATATATAAGGCGTTAAATGGTATTCATCAGAAATTGAAATTGAGTCTACTGAAAGAATTTAGTTCCTGGCTATGGTCATTGTAAGGATAAAAAATAAACTCTTTACTCATTGGTTGCAGATTCTAAACTTTAAATCGGATCATCCCTTCCAGTATAAAAGCTGTAGTGTTAACAACTGAATGTTAAGAGTGTTTTTTTGTGGTGACCGATACGAGATTTTTAAATTAAATTGAAATAAAATATATTAATCCTTTAAATTGTTAATCAGATGTGGAATAAACGTCTTTATGAGGTGAAAAGTAAAGTTGAAACATGTCATGCTAGTAACATGGGTATTGAATAAATGTGTATAGCAATGAATTAGTGTGTAAAAATAAAAATTGGATTATATAAATATTTTAAAAGTCTTGATAGTTTTGACAAGGGAACTAATAATTAAAGAATTAACACAGGACTCTAAAGTTGTGAATAGGGTCCCAAAATGGTAATATAATATAAATTGGGCATTCAAGAATGAATTTAAATAAAAGAATATTTCACCATAAAAGTAATAAAAAATAGGGACAACAAACTAGTAGGATTTTATCTAAACACCTTTTATAAAAATAAGCATGAAGTCATATGGAATAACCTTGATATTTACATAAAGAAACCAATTTATTTAAGCAAAAGATATTAGAAAGTATTTTAATACATCAAAAATACAGATGAATAATAAATGTAAAATTAGTAATTTGAGTTCAATATATGCAAATTTTTAAACATATTTTAGAATAAATTTAGATAAGTAAAAAGGTTATATACAAGAATTATTGTAATTTATGTATAAATATTTTGAACAATCTGATATGTATGTATTTAAAAAGAATTATGAAAAGTCATTTATATAGTTAGAAAGTTTTATTGGCAGTTGTGGCGTTGATAGACTGAGCGACCTGAGTATAAATTGCCACTTGCTACGCGTTAGGTAAACAGAATATTGATAGCAGGTTATCCTTAATTGTTCTCCCCAATAAAATTCATTTACTTGAATTAAATTTTATTCGTAACATGTTATATAATTCTGATTATACTTATGATTTTCGCAGATGAATATGCCACGATAGTGGCGAAAACTTCTGTACTTTTATGACGTTTTCTTATTTTGCAAATAAAAATAGAGGACTTAAATTACTTTTATTGATAAGGTAACATTAGTGTCCGTTTTTTTAGGGCAACAGGCTACATGAGGGTAATCCACTTTGGGCAACTCCCCTTTAATAGCATAGGAAGGGATTTGAAAGGGGAGATGCGGAAGGGTAGAGGAAGGTAGCCAAGGATTAACTAGGGCCCTCGGGCTATATTTTAAGGATCCTACCTGGCATTCGCCTAAAGAAATGCAGGGAAAACCCTAGAAAAACCTGCATCAGGTAGGTCAGGCATTGGGTACTTGTCCCACGCCCTTCCGATAGCGGGAGGAGTTTGCTGTGGGGACGCAGCATTCCCTTCTCCGTGCCTCGACCAGTTTAGGAGGCAGCTGGCCGACTATTTCAATGGGAATAGCGAACAACTCTTACCGTATGCCCAAGGTCTGTGACACCTCTCAAAACAGGTCGAGGTGCCTCGGCTTGTGGAAACCATAGTTCAAAAAAACGGAGAGGAAAAGGCATACCCAAAGGTAGCCCCTTCGTATCTCTCCTAAAATGTTCTGCCTGCGAGAGAACATCCCTCGCATGTAGGGTTCCAAGTAGTCATACATTAGTGAGGGTTTTCCCTGCATCACTTTTAAGCAAATTGCCGGGTAGGATCCTTAAACCATAGTCGGGGACTCTAGCTAACCTTTGGCTACCTTCCTCTACCTTTCCGCATCTCCCCTTTTACTCCTTTTCCTATGCTATAAGAGGGGAGTTGCCACTATGTGGATTACCCTCATGTAGTCTGTTACCCTAAAAGAGGCATACATAAGAAGAGTTGTTGTTAAGTTATAACAGGCAGAACCTTTTAGGAGAGATCGGTGAGGGCTACCTTTGGGGATACCTTCTTCTCTCTCTGATTTTGAACTAAGGTTCCAAGAGGGGAGTTGCCACTATGTGGATTACCCTAGACATAGCCTGTCTACACCTACCCCCCCAAAAATTGTCAACCATCTGGATGAGCGTAGCGACATGTTTTGTTTGCATTCAGAACGCATTTTCACCAACGCGGTTCTACGACCGTCCAGTTCGTTTTACACAACAGCTTCCTTGCTGTACTCATGCCAATCCCATCTGGACTGCCGCTCATTCTGTTCCTCTGGCGAGTGACCACCCGCTGCGTTGTCGAGAAAAAAAACTGTGCCTCCCCCAGAATTCTGCTTCCCGGTGCCGCTTTGTTTACGATAGCAAATTCTTTCTCCCTTGGTGTTAATACCAATATATAAAAATTTATCCTATAATTATAAACGAGGCACACGATCGCATCATAGTGCGTGGTATCCGTGGTAACTATGCGGCGGTATCCGGAGGAGACGCCACAGAAGCACGTGTGCGCCAATCTATCATGGCGGATCATCAACTTACAAATTCGAAAAAAATCCGACAAAAAAATGCCAGCTATAAAAATTCTATTCATGCCTTCTTCTGTGACCTATTTTGATATAATTCCGTTATATTCCCCTTGAATCTGAATATGGTCTGTGGAATAGGTTGCATGGTTCGAAGTATACTTGACCAAATAGTCACATAATTTGTTGTGTTAAATCTGTATCATGTTGTATATAATGTAAGTTCATTTCATGCAGGATAAATAAATGACACTAATTTTTGACAGAAGTATATTTTAATCATATAAAATAGCCAAATGACAAACAAAATGTAGTATTGATATAAATACCGCACAACGTTCTGGAATCCTTTGTGCCTTCGTTAGGTGATTAAAACCGCATCCGTGAGTACGTCACAACTGCACAGTTGATGAACTCAAAAGCAAAGCTAAACCGCAACGATAATGGGAAAGCAGAGGGGTTACCGTACCAATAAGGAATCAAAACTTTGTTTGTTGTAAAAACTTTTCAAGTTAAAGCTTTGTGGTTGACGATTCGGTGTTCTTTTCTTTAGGATGGAAATAATCCTTAATAATACTTCTGGTCCTCCGATCAGAAACAAAAATAAGGAATATTAGTAGCCCTTGAAGCAAATTTATAAAATTTCCAATATCCCACAATGATGGATTTCGTGACAACGTCTGAAAAACTTCGTATATCCATGAAAGCCCCATGGTGAAGAATAACTTCAGGTACTGCATTAACCTGCAAAAAAGAGGGAGAGGTTAGTTCGAAACGTATAAATATTTGACATCTATTTTATAAGGTCCATGCTGAGTCTTCCGGGAACCTTCCGTACGTGCGGATAAAAGCGACGTAGCCCTACCCGCGTGCGAGTTCATAAAAATATATTCACTCTTCACAGTTGTTTGTAAAAAAAAAGAGAAATACCTATACGCATCTAAATACGACGCACAATCGTCCATTCACCTGAGGTTTTTCATAAACAACTCATTCGAACCAACGCAAATCCTGTATCACTACTTTTATTGACATAGAAAAAGGTTCATCACCCTTCCCTTCTCTCAAAAATCAAAGATTATTTAAATGACACCCATTATAGAATACTCCTCAACTACCTCTCCAACAGAACCTTCTCCATCAAAATAAATAACCACATCTCCCAACCCCATCCCATCACTGCAGGAGTCCCCCAAGGAAGCGTCATTGCCCCCTTCCTATACAACATCTTCTTCCACGATATTCCACAACATCCTGCCACAAGCACAATCTTTTTCGCAGACGACATCGCCATCTCCTACCAAACCTCCTTCTCACCTCCAATATCCAAAGTCTCCAGTCAGCGCTCAGCCACGTAGAACACTGGTCCAAGCAATGGCGAATCAGCATAAATCCCACCAAATCAATAACCGTCCCATTCACACTATCCAAAAATCCTCCTCCGCACATCCCCCTATATCTAAACAACGCCGAAATACCCACAAAAACAGAAACCACCTACCTAGGACTCCTCTTCGATTCAAAACTCTCTTGGAAACCCCACATTAAACACCTCCTCTCTAAAATTAACCTCAAATTCAGAAGTTTATATCCTCTCCTAAACAGAAAATCCCCACTTACACTCAGCACAAAACGCCTAGTATATCTCTCCATAATTCAACCCACCTGGTCCTACGCCTCATCCATATGGGGAGCAACAGTCAAAACTCATTCAGCCAAAATCCAAACCAAACAAACGAAATCCTTCGCACCATCACTAACTCTCCCTGGTACCTCAGAAAAAAATCCACCACAATATTAAAACTTCCCCATGTCAACTCAATAATCACCAAATCCGTAACCTCATAAATCAAAAGTGCCTTCAACCATCCTAACACCACGATCCAGCAATTCCATTGCAATCCTCCCCCACCCCCACACGCACGTCGCCTCAAGAGAAAACGCCCTATCGACTTCATCGTTTCCCCAGAACACTCTGGCACCTCCTAACCCACCCCATCCTCATACCCGCAGACCCCACCCACCCATTCCATCGATCCCATAAAATTCAACATCACCAGTGATCCCTCATAACTCAACAATGTATGCCACTCAGACACCCAAATTAAAATACATGAAAAAATTTACAAAATTATGTTAATTGCTGGATTAACTTAAGTGCCAAGTTCCCAGGTTAATTATGTACATAATTTTAATTGTATATACTCTAATACTTTATGTAACAACAAATAATCGTAAGATAAAAGTTTTGTCTATCTTATAAATAAAAAAGAGTGTATGTATGTTTGTTTGTATGTTTGTTTGTATGTTTGTATGTTTGTATATTTGTATGTTCGTTATACAAATCTACACCGGTAGAGGAAATTTCACCAAATTTCGTACACGTGTTCTTTACGACCAGGAAACAAACACTGTCGGGGTGAGACGTGTCTACCACCCCCAGAAGCTGGGGTTCACGGGGGTTGAAATATTTAAACATGCTAAAACAGCCGATATTTAAGTCGGATAATAATTTTTAGGGGTCCAAGATATTGATGGTGTTTCTACCGATATTTTCTGAATATAATTTTCATCCCTTACACCCTAAAAAAAGGGCACCCTTAGGATTTGGGGTGGAGAATACAAATCTATACCGGTGTATCAAATTTCACCAAATTTCGTGCACGTGTTCTTTGCGACCAGGAAACAAACACTGTCGGGGTGAGAAGCGCCTACCACCCCCAGAAGCGGGGGTTGAAGGGGGTGGAAATATTTGAACATGCTAAAACAGTAGATATTTCAGTCGCATAAATATTTTTAGGGGTCAAAGATATTTATAGTGTTTCCACTGATGATATCTGAATATAATTTTCAACCTCTACACCCTGGGGAAAGAGCACCCCTAGCGTTTGGGGTGGAGAATACGAATCTACACCGCTGGAGAAAATTTCACCAAATTTCGTACACGGGTTCTTTGCGACCAGGAAAACAACACTGTCGGGGTAAGACGCGTCTACAAACCCCCGAAGCAGGGGTGGACGGGGGTTCAAATACTTAAACATGCTAAAACTGCAGGTATTAGATTTGGATAAATATTTTCGGGGTCAAAGATATTGATGGTGTTTCTACCGATGTTATCTGAATATAATATTCATCTCCTACGCCCTGGGAAAAGGGCACCCTTAGGGTTTGGGGTGGAATTGCTTTACAGAAAAATAACGCGAATACAACCGAGTTTGGAGTCAAATCGAAGGTTATGGATGTCAGTGAGTTTACTTCGGATAAATATTTTTAATTGCCCATTTAACCCGAAAGGGTGGGGGTTGGAAGGGAAGATAAATAGTCAGTTCTTGCGCGTTCTTAGGGAGAATTACGTGAATACTATTTCAACGGATGTTGTTGAAAATATAAATCCCTTTAGACATTAGTGGTGAGCTTGCTTAGGGCTGGGGGTGAGAATTGTCTATCATTCTTAAACTGCCAAAATGTTATGTGTTTATGGGTGAACTAGATTGATAGTGTTTCTACCGATGTGATATGAGTAAAAATTCAACCCTTTCCACCACGGGAAAGTAGCAGATTTAGGGGTGGTGTTGTTCATACTATTTTAACCGATGTTCTTTCCATTGATAACGACGTTTAATCAAAAATAAAAGTGTTTCAGAACCATTGCTTTTTATACTCTTTTAAAAAGTTTTTATATTATAAATTGTTATAAACATAATTTTACATTTATTCCGTAATTGAAGTTGTATTATTGAGAAGAAATAAAGCAACAAATAATCACGGACAAATACATGTAACAAAAACTCTACATGCTAACGTAGTTTATAATTTACTTTACTACAACTTCAATGAAAATATTATCCACGTAATCTACATTATTAGAACAATTGTTCTCAAAATCCTAAACCATATAAATCAATCCATTAATAATCCCTTTTCTACCAGAACGAAAGGGCTTAATATAAATAATTATTACACTTAATCTTATAAATAAAAATGAGTGTATGTATGTTTGTATGTTTGTATATTAAAATGTTTGTATATTTGTATGTTTGTATATTTGTATGTTCGTTATACAAATCTACACCGCTGGAGAAAATTTCACCAAATTTCGTACACGTGTTCTTTGCGACCAGGAAACAAACACTGTCGGGGTGAGACGCGTCTACCACCCCCAGAAGTGGGGGTGGACGGGGGTTGATATATTTAAACATGCTAAAACAGTCTATATTTCAGTCGGATAAATATTTTTAGGGGTCACAGATATTAATAGTGTTTCTACCGACTGTTGGGGTGGGACGCGTCTACCACTCCCAGAAGCGGGTCGGGATTATCAGTAGAGCACTTTTAGGTGTTGGGTGGAGGAACGCTGCAATAAAATAACGCGAATACAACCGAGATTGGAGTCAAATCCAAGGTTATGGATGTCGTCCAGTTCAATTATAGCATCAAATTGGCCATTTATCCCCGAGGGCCGGGAGTGGATAGGATGGAAATTTTCTAACATGTTAAATCATCGATATTAGCTTGGAATAAATAAATGCCGGGACCCTTGACGTTGATAGTATTTCTACCGATGTTGTTTGTAGGCATGATAGGGGTGGGGCTGGAGGGGATTTCCGTGAAAATAACGGGAAAACAACCGAGATTCGAGTCAAATCGAAGGTAATGGATGTCCCTGAATTTATTTATGACAATCTGGACAGCGCGCGGGTATCGGCTGGGTTGGGATAAGTTGACCGGCTGTTTTTTGCGTCAATTAAATATATTTCGGGATGAATTAGATTAATAAAATTTCCCTACATGTTCTCTGTGTATAATTTCAACCCCTTTCGGACTCATAAGGATGCACCCTTAAGGGTTGGCGTGGAAGTAGCATTAGATAAAAATAAACCAGAAACTATCAGGATTGTCACTGAGTTTAATAATGACATTAAACTTGACCGTTTAAGTCCCCGAAGCGGGTGTGGTCGGGGGTGAAAAATTTCAAACATGTTAAACGGTCGATATTTGCGATAATTATTTCCTGGGGTTAATTACTTTCATAGTATTTATACCGATGTTGTTTGTGTATAATTTAACCCCTGTGTGGGGAGAAATCTTAGGGGTGGGGTGGAGGTACGTTAAATAAAATCCCGCAAAAACAACTGAGATTTGAATCAATTCCGAGTCTATGAATGTCGCTGATTCTAATTGTGACAACCTGGGTAACGCGAGGGGTTTGGGAGTTGTTGGGCGGGGGAATAAATTTTCAGACAATGTAATCGGCCGATTTTTGCGTGGAATGCATTCTTTTTCATTATCGCATATTTGTGGGGGTGGTCATCTTCTAACATGTAAAAACGGTCGATATATTTAGTCAATTTATAGTCTTTCCACTGATAATATCTGAATATAATTTTCAACCTCTACACCCTGGGAAAAGAGCACCCTTAGCGTTTGGGGTGGAGATTTCAAATCTACACTGCTGGAGCAAATTTCACCAAATTTCGTACACGTGTTCTTTGCGACCAGGAAAACAACACTGTCGGGGTAAGACGCGTCTATCAACCCCAAAAGCGGGGGTGGACGGGGGTTGAAATACTTAAACATGCTAAAACAGCAGGTATTAGATTTGGATAAATATTTTCGGGGTCAAAGATATTGATGGTGTTTCTACCGATGTTATCTGAATATAATATTCATCTCCTACGCCCTGGGAAAAGGGCACCCTTAGGGTTTGGGGTGGAGAATACAAATCTATACCGGTGGATCAAAAGTCACTAAATTTTGAATACGTGTTCTTTGCGACCAAGAAAACAACACTGTCGGGGTATGACGCGCCAACCACCCCCAGAAGCGGGGGTGGACGGGCGTGGAAATATTTGAACATGCTAAAACAGTCGATATTTCGGTCCGATAAATATTTTTAGGGGTCAAAGATATTTATAGTCTTTCCACTGATGATATCTGAATATAATTTTCAGGAAAACAACACTGTCGGGGTAAGACGCGCCTACCACCCCCAGAAGCGGGGGTGGACGGGGGTGGAAATATTTGAACATGCTAAAACAGTCGATATTTTAGGGGTCCAAGATATTGATGGTGTTTCTACCGATGTTTTCTGAATATAATTTTCATCCCCTACACCCTGGGAAAAGGGCACCCTTAGGGTTTGGGGTGGAGAATACAAATCTATACCGGTGGATCAAATTTCACCAAATTTCGTACACGTGTTCTTTGCGACCAGGAAAACAACACTGTCGGGGTGAGACGCGTCTACCAACCCCAGAGGCGGGGGTGGACGGGGGTTCAAATACTTAAACATGCTAAAACTGCAGGTATTAGATTTGGATAAATATTTTCGGGGTCAAATATATTGATTGTGTTTCTACCGATGTTATTTGAATATAATATTCATCTCCTACGCCCTGGAAAAGGGCACCCTTAGGGTTTGGGGTGGAGTTGCTTTACAGAAAAATAACGCGAATACAACTGAGTTTGGAGTCAAATCGAAGGTTATAGATGTCAGTGAGTTTACTTCGGATAAATATTTTTAATTGCCCATTTAACCCGAAAGGGTGGGATTTGGAAGGGAAGATAAATAGTCAGTTCTTGTGCGTTCTTGGAGGAGAATTACGTGAATACTATTTCAACGGATGTTGTTGAAAATATAAATCCCTTTAGACATTAGTGGTGAGCTTGCTTAGGGCTGGGGTTGAGAATTGTCTATTATTCGAAAACTGCCAAAATGTTATGTGTTTATGGGTAAACTAGATTGATAGTGTTTCTACCGATGTGATATGAGTAAATATTCAACCCTTTCCACCACGGGAAAGTAGCAGATTTAGGGGTGGTGTTGTTCATACTATTATAACCGATGTTGTTTCCATTAATAACGACGTTTAATCAAAAATAAAAGTGTTTCAGAACCATTGCTTTTTATACTCTTTTAAAAAGTTTTTATATTATAAATTGTTCTAAACATAATTTTACATTTATTCCGTAATTGTAGATGTATTATTGAGAAGAAATAAAGCAACAAATAATCACGGACAAATACATGTAATAAATACTCTACATGCTAACATAGTTTATAATTTAGTTTACTACAACTTCAATGAAAATATTATCCACGTAATCTACATTATTAGAACAATTGTTCTCAAAATCCTAAACCATATAAATCAATCCATTAATAATCCTTTTTCTACCAGAACGAAAGGGCTTAATATAAATAATTATTACACTTAATCTTATAAATAAAAATGAGTGTATGTATGTATGTATGTTTGTATGTTTGTATATTTGTATGTTTGTATATTTGTATATTTTTATGTTCGTTATACAAATCTACACCGCTGGAGAAAATTTCACCAAATTTCGTACACGTGTTCTTTGCGACCAGGAAACAAACACTGTCGGGGTGAGACGCATCTACCACCCCCAGAAGCGGGTGTAAATATTTGAACATGCTAAAACAGTCGATATTTCAGTCGGATAAATATTTTTAGGGGTCACAGATATTGATAGTGTTTCTACCGACTGTTGGGGTGAGACGCGTCTACCACCCCCAGAAGCGGGTCGGGATTATCAGTAGAGCACTTTTAGGTGTTGGGTGGAGGAACGCTGCAATAAAATAACGCGAATACAACCGAGATTGGAGTAAAATCCAGTTCAATTATAGCATCAAATTGGCCATTTAGCCCCGAGGGGCGGGAGTGGATGGGATGGAAATTTTCTAACATGTTAAATCATCGATATTAGCGTGGAAGAAATAAATGCCGGGACCATTGACGTTGATAGTATTTCTACCGATGTTGTTTGTAGGCATGATAGGGGTGGGGCTGGAGGGGATTTCCTTGAAAATAACGGGAAAACAACCGAGATTCGAGTCAAATCGAAGGTAATGGATGTCCCTGAATTTATTTATGACAATCTGGACAACGCGCGGGTATCGGCTGGGTTGGGATGAGTTGACCGGCGGTTTTTTGCGTCGATTAAATATATTTCGGGATGAATTAGATTAATAAAATTTCCCTACATGTTCTCTGTGTATAATTTCAACCCCTTTCGGACTCATAAGGGTGGGCGTGAAGTAGCATTACATAAAAAGAAACCAGAAACTATCGGGATTGTCACTGAGTTTAATTAATTTCCTTGAAAATAACGGGAAAACAACCGAGATTCGAGTCAAATCGAGGGTAATGGATGTCGCTGAATTTATTTATGACAATCTGGACAACGCGCGGGTATCGGCTGGGTTGGGATGAGTTGACCGGCTGTTTTTTGCGTCAATTAAATATATTTCGGGATGAATTAGATTAATAAAATTTCCCTACATGTTCTCTGTGTATAATTTTAACCCCTTTCGGAATCGGGAGTGTGCACCCTTAAGGGTGGGCGTGAAGTAGCATTACATAAAAAGAAACCAGAAACTATCGGGATTGTCACTGAGTTTAATTAATTTCCTTGAAAATAACGGGAATACAACCGAGATTCGAGTCAAATCGAAGGTAATGGATGTTGCTGAATTTATTTATGACAATCTGGACAACGCGTGGGTATCGGCTGGGTTGGGATGAGTTGACCGGCTGTTTTTTCGTCAATTAAATATATTTCGGGATGAATTAGATAAATAAAATTTCCCTACATGTTCTCTGTGTATAATTTCAACCCCTTTCGGACTCGGAAGGGTGCACCCTTAAGGGTTGGAGTGGAATTAGCATTAGATAAAAATAAACCAGAAACTATCAGGATTGTCACTGAGTTTAATTATGACATTAAACTTGACCGTTTAAGTCCCCGCCCTGTGGTCGGGGGTGAAAAATTTCAAACATGTTAAACGGTCGATATTTGCGATAATTATTTCCTGGGGTTAATTACTTTGAAAGTATTTATACCGATGTTGTTTGTGTATAATTTAACCCCTGTGAGGGGAGCAAGCTTAGGGGTGGGGTGGAGGTACGTTAAATAAAATCCCGCAAAAACAACCGAGATTCGAATCAATTCCGATACTATGAATGTCGCTGAGTCTAATTGTGACAACCTTGGTTAAGCGACGGGTTTGGGGGGTGTTGGGCGGGGGAATAAATTTTCAGACAATGTAATCGGCCGATTTTTGCGTGGAATACATTCTTTTTCATTATCGCATATTTGTAGGGTGGTTATCTTCTAACATGTAAAAACGGCCGATATATTTAGTCAATGACTTCATCCCCCTTCGGCATGGGAGGTGAGCACATTTAGGGATAGGGTTCGAGGAGCTTTACATAAAAATAACGCAAAAGTAACCAAAATTGGAGTCTTATGGATGACATCTCGGGCAACGCCGGGCACCCAGCTAGTTAATAATAAAAAAAACAACTGAGGTTTAGGTGGGAGTTTGCTGGAAAACAGTTTAACACTAAACTGTGTTTGGCAACATCGCCGGAAGTGTCCGTGTCCTTGATATTACATTTTCGTGCCGCCGACTATAGTTGACTCAAATGAGTTATTTTAACATTATAACTTCTTCTTGGTAAGCAATAACGGGTTTATAATTAAATACAATCTATGTTTATTTAACATGTGTTGCTAAGAGCTAAACACCAGAGATATTGTTAAATTTTGTGAAGTGTTTTATATATGTAACTCAACTTCTTTATCAATTGTGAATTATTCAAACACGTTCGTAAACTAAATATTAACCAGATTTATTTAATTCATGTACAAATATTAATTGAAAATAACTTTGACGAGCGTCGAATAAGGTTTCTGGGTATCTATATTAATCTTAATCGTTTTAGAAAATGTATGGATGACACTAATAAATAATTAGACTCTTCTAGTGTCGAACCGAAAGTTAAATACACAGTAATGCACTAACGTTAACTGGATACATTATTTCACTCTGACTTTGGAGGTGTACGAAGGACGATTCTCATACTTACCTAAATCTGTTATTATCATGAACATTTTTGTCTTCTTTATTCCGTAGAACCTTGCTGTCCTTGCGTAGCATTCTGATTCTGTACATTACATATCCAATGAAATATATATTTGATATTATTATTGTGGTCAATGGCAATAAGAGATACACCGCCTTTTGCTTTTTCCCTGAAACAAAATATTCGCAAATAATGTTTTTCTAAGTGATATTCAATAATTGAATACTTTAAACCTTTTCTGATATCAAAATTATTCCGAAAAATGTTAAATGGAATTATGTTTTATTTTTATTTATATTAATATATTTAGTTACAGTAATATGGATTGTTTTTTCCCTAATATAAGATGTTATGTTAGTTTATTAATTCTATGGATTGACAGGGCAATAAAATAATAACGGAAACAAACTGAATAAACTTTTTAAAAATACTTGTTAATTAATGTTTTATTACTAATTTATGTCATCGAATTATAGAATTATTTCATAACTGGTGGTAATCACTTTACGTCATGTGCATAATAGTTTTATTAAAATGTTTTATGAGTTTCTATTATTATTGAGTTATAAAATATATGAATTAATTTAGAGATAAATTAATTTTCTCATCGAAACAAATGAGAGCTTACCGAAAAACCAACAACGCCTCACTCCAATGTATGGTTTAATTAACGACCGCGGCAAATATTTTGAGTACATCTGTAAGAGTGTGGTGAGGATGACTATCATCAATGGACATCCCCAGGAATAAGCTGCAAACATATAAAACCTCCGATTTTCTTCCTTTGGTGTTAATTGTCGTGGTTTTATCTGTCTGAAATGATGATGACAATATTTGAGGAATTTAATACATTTATGACAAAATATACAATTATATGTGAAAAAGTCTTAAATATATTTTGCAATATTAATTTATTTAAATTCCTTACGTTATGAAGAAAATTAAAATCTCGGTGAAAGCTTATTTTTTACAAATGTTTTTTCAAATATATGGTTTTCTCTTAATCATGCAATTGCTGTTTGTGTAATTACAAATAAATCGTTGGAGTAGAATATTGTATTATAAAATTTGTTGCTATTACAATTGTATAGAAATATAGGTTTTCTTAACAACTGTATAAAAACATACCATAGTTTTTTTGTTAAAACTTCTAATCTGGAACAGGAGTAACACGCATTATGCTGAAGCTACATGTAGTTTCAGTGTAGCCCCTTATTGTCGAATTTATATAGCAGATATAATATAATATTTTAAGTTGGATTTAATCAGTTTTGGTAAACGCAGAAAAAATTTGATCAAATCATTTATGGCATATTCCGTCATTTATTCTGAGATATTAAAACGCCATATTTTCTGAAAACGCCTTAGCTGTATGAAATATATTTATTCCAAAAATAATTAAAAATTATATTTTGAGCTTTCCAATCTGCATTTATAATAAACTTTATTATTCAGTCACGTATACTTTGATTTTTCGTAACTGTTCTCAATAACCTAAAATTGATACAATATTGACTCAATTTCAATGCATTTCTTTCGTCTTTAATTATAATTTCATATTATTTAATCGATTATTACTATTTATTTGATTTCCGAGAACAAAAATTCGCCAACTACTCTGTCAAACAACATTCCTTCAAGTATCAACAATGTATATATTTTCGATGGCTATTAATTACTCTTTAAATAATTGATTAGCATATTATGGTCATAAAGAAAAATTCTAAAATAACTTTAAGTGTAATGCGTATTAAGTGATTTCAGTCTTAATTAACCCAAAATGATTTCACAACATCAGAAAAAAGTTAATGCTATAATTATTTATTATTTTGAGAAATTTTACTATAAAACCACTTACTACTATACAATAGTATTTTATGTATCTGATAAAATGATTGTTTGTTATTCAAATTTAAGGGAATTCCGTTAATATTAGATTTTTCATTTATTATATGAACAAATCCAGCCTACCTGAATATACTCCAAATATCATAGCACATTATATTCAGCCAGAAAAATGATGATAAGAAACCCATGTATGCAATAAGTGCTAAAACAAAACAAAAAAGGTTAAATTATCAGAGAGACTTCGGTTAAATGGAACAAAATTCATATATATTCAAAAATATATACTTGAAAACGGTAACTAAATAAAGGGCTACATAATTATATATTTATATAAACATGTAACTATACATTTCAAGTTAAGGTTTTTCAAATTATTATACCAAAATATAGGTAATTAACATTTAAATGTATCAGATATGCACTACACGAAAACAAGAATTGTCACAGGTAATTATGTTTTTATAGTATTTAATTACGAATAATAACATTTTTAATAATAAAGAACTTTTTCATTTATTTTGATCACAATGTTTCTTTTTCGCCGAGTATTTATAATTAATTATATTATAATTTATAGGTTTAAAATAAATGATGATTGTTTTATTTTTATAGGAGTTTTTGGTGAGACCTTATTAGGTACAGTGTGAAGTTCAGCAGGTGACATGATTACAGATACGTCAATGAATTTTGGATATGCAACAGTTTATCTTTGCCACTCACGTAAATGTTTGAACGTTATTAGTTCTGCGTGTGGCGTAGGATTCGTCTTACGGATTTTTTTATTCAGATTTTCCTTCGCTGATGTGATGAATTCGTTAATGAACCTACCATTCATACGTAATATCCACTCTCCTGGATATTTCTGAGATACCGGATGATTATTTGCTCTTTCTTATTCCTTTTATCACCGGAATTTTACATTTTGGGTAATGCAACCCGTGTATGTTATATATGTTCATTTACCAGATTTTATGTTCCACGTTATTTGTCTTTAACAATTGTTTGGAGATTGGTATTCCCAAAATTACTTACTCTTAAGAGTCAGGCTACATTCCTCTGCTCTTCGTCTCTCGTTAAACCATGTAATTGCCGTACAACCTATTGCCTTGTCTCGCCGACTCTTCTATCATAACTTGTATAGAACTCGACACATAATGTAACTTTGGATGCACTTAAGGTGTTAAATGTAATCGAGGCATCTTAGTATTCCGGAAAGCACAGTGAAAATTACAAGACATGGATGAAAAATGTAGGTGTTACAGTCACAACGGACTTATTAAAAAATCCATGAGTATATAAATGTATAACAGAGGATCACTCATGGAGGTAAATAAATTGCTTCCTACCATTTCCAGTATTTTTTCAACATATTCGTGCTGCTTGTGGTATTTCTTCATTTCTTTTTCTGTACCTACTTCAGTGTATAAATTTGAAATATGAAAGTTTTCTCTCTAATCTTGAATAGAAATTTATTAAAAATATTATTAGACGTAGATTTTATCGTAACTGCAGGACTACAAAATCTATGAATACTACAACAGAATTTTTGATTACCAGTCCGTATTACGCTTTACAAGGTCAGTTTCATTTTTTTTAACCAGCAATGTGGACATTGATTCTATGAAAGCGAGAAATCATGTGATGTGTCTGTTATATAAGGAACTGATTCTTTGCCCTCTTCTGTATGGGAATTGGGGTGGTTTTCCTTTAATGGAAAAGTCAAGATCGCAGACGTGTTTAATTACTTTTCATTAGTATTTGTATTTGTATGGTGATTGGCGCAGACTTTTCTTTTTTTATATCTTAGATATCTGCAGGGACCATTTAAAAACCAGTGGGAACCGGTGTTGTAATATAAACAACCTTGGATGAGTTCCAAGAAGTGAACTTTCTGGTATACGAAAAACGTATTATTTCCCACTCACACGAAACTTTGGGAAAGGATGATATTAAAGGTATTAAAAGAGTATTTATGGCATGTCCGCTATAGAACCCTGGAGGATAGGCCATGGCCCCGATACACCCCGAGGTACGAAGTTGCCCAAATGGCGGCGTCGGTGTTAGCACTGACGTGGCCAGGGTCACCCCCACAGGTTTACGTGGCACTTGCCAGAAGGCCTTTGAAACGTCCCCAGAATGGTTCTCAAGGTATCTCTTTCTGATAGCAACAGGCTACTGCTACCAGGAGAATTATGGCCCAGCGGTTACGTCATCGGATAACTAAGACACGGGTTACAAGACCCAAATCCTTGACATGTTATCCTCCTGGAATGCAGTTGGTGCTGGGGTTACCAAAATTCCAGGAGGGCAGCATACAGCCAGTCTCCACCAACTCCTTGAAGGACAGGATGGGAGCTTTTTAGAAGACCCCAGGAGAACCACACGCCCTCCCTTCCAACGTGCCGCAACCATGGGGAGGCTCCTAGCCTCAGAGTTCTATTGTTAACGGAATTACTCCCTCAACCGACAATAGGCACAGTTAGAGGATGCTTTTGCAATCAGAGTGGGATTAAAAGCACTGCAACCAGTTTTATAGTCCTGTATTACCCTTCGAGTTCTATATGGCAGTAAGATATATAAAATAATAATGCCCTATTTTATTCTTTTCGTTCTGAACACGACCGACATTTAGATGCCAGTTCATTGAACACCATTTACAAAAAAGGGATATAATTTGCATACACTTGTTTACAATGGTGATGACATTAGTATTTAAAGAATAAATGGATCATAGTATACAAGACATTTGCAAGAGACTCAATTTTTTGGAGGATATGTAAGATTTTATTTAAATTGTTAAAGAATAAATTTTACTAAGCTCATGAATCTGAGAAATCTATTTTGAAAAATATGAAGACTCAATGCAAACATATTGATAGTAAATCGTTGATTAATTAATTTGTACGATATAATTAAACCTAACGAAGATTCTCATCAATTAATAATTATGGTGGTTAATTATGAGTTCAGGTAACAGGATTCGTAGTATCGTGACATATTAATTAGAAAATAAATTATAGGTATATAAAATGGAAGATTAATCTTTCTACTTGATATAAAGAAATGGTTGTTGTGAAAGATAAATGAAAACAAAGAATATGTAAGCCCAAATAATATTCATTCAACGGAAACATTTTCAGGAATTCATGCCAGTGCTTTTAAAACTACTACTTTTTTTTAGACTAACCGGCAGCATGAGAATAATCCAAATGGTGCCAACTTCCCTTTAATAAAATAGGAAGGGATTTGGAAGGGGCGTAGCGCAAGGGTAGAGCAAGGTAGCCAAAGGTTAACTAGGGACCCCAGGCTGTAGTTTAAGGATCATATCCGACATTTTTTAGGGTAACAGGCTACATGAGGGTAATCCACATGGTGACAACTCCCCTTTAATAGTATTTTCACCTAAACAATAATTTATAAATTTAGTAGGTAAACTTATATGGGAGAAATGAGCAAATAAAGTGTAATTCTACTTATAATTAAATACTAATTAAATAGTCATGATAATGATGGAATGTTATTAATGTGAAATAAATAATAACACGATTTGGCATTTATTATTAATTATACCTACGTAATTCTTTGTTGAATAATTATTTCAAGTGTAATCGATAGTAAACATTTTATTTATTTACAAACTTGTTTTCACGTTAATATCTTTGAGACTATTGAAGGTCAACACTGCAGCGGTTAGCAGAGATAATTGCGGATTTGCCGATGAAGGACGAAGGTTCAAGGTTACTGTAATTTTACTCATCGCGATTCCAAACGCAACTAGTGACTGGCGTTCTTTCCTTCCTGATGATATGACCTTTGTTTGGACAGAAAGAATGCGCAGGATGCTGTGAAACTGAATTAGGATTAGGGTAGTTAATTAGTAGGTGTAGAATGCGACTGAATGACTTGTAGGTGAGTCTGGTCAAACCTCGCATGTGACCGGGAGTCGACAAGACTAGAGAGAACGCGTACTTGGCTGGGGTCCAATGTTTGATACATTGTCCGTCAAAATTCTTCTATCATAATCCGTTAATTTTATATAATTATATCGGTTAGATGTACTTGACATCAGAAAAATAAACTATACGAAGACCATGTTCGGAATATTTCTTAAATACGTTTCATTTATAATTGTAGATAAAGCTGTTTTAATCGAAATACTACGAAAAAATTGGATTACCATAGAAAATATGCGTGATAGTCGTTTTTATTGTTGAATGAACTCGAAGTATTCAATTAATCTCTATAAGTGTTAAATTATTTGTATTTGACAGACGTAGACAGAAAGTTTTCGCTGGAGCCACAAAATAAAACTCTTCTTAATATACTGAAAGATTCTATAAAAAAAATTACAACCACATGGATCGTGATTTAAATGGTCAAGTCAATATAATTATAATGCTAATACATATGTTTCCTCAACGAAGTTTTGCGACCGTCTCAGAACAATTACGTAGCTTACGGCGTGAAAATCTGTGAACTACTACTAAAATGTGTAGCGAAAGATAATAATTTTATATTTTTTTTCAATCAATTGCGGAAAACAAAATTATAAAATAAAACACCATGAGTTTGGAATCTGCCGATATATATGGCATAACACGTAAAATTTTGAATCTAAGTGACAATGAATTGCGTACCTCTCAACAATTCCTATTCAAATTTCCTTAAAATTCCACTTTTAAAGAAAGATTAACCACCTGATGTAAGCAATTACCAACAGATTAACCTTAGAAAATTGGCTGCCCTCTCATTGCCTTCAACTATGCATATATAGTAACGGACGGTTGCGTAAGAGTTAAATTATCAGGAAAAAACTCTTCCTGTAATAAGTGATGCATTTTGATCATTTCCTTATGGCATATTTAATGCATTTTTATATTATCTTCATTAGCCTTCATAAGATGAATATTCAGAATTTAACACGAATATCAGATAATTTAATTTAATTTTAAAAGTGTCTTAGATAAATACTCTTACACACGCAAATGTCGGGTGTTTTATATATTTTTCCCTACTTTTATAGGCTGAGGCCAGCAGTGAAAAATCAAGTTTTCCAAATCGAAAAGCCATGGGAAAAGTTTCCGTGCCCGAAAATTTGGACCTCATTTCGCTAAAAGCTCAAGCAAGAAGCATTCTATACAGAATAAATTTCAGAGTATAAAATTCTGCCTCGAACGGTAAACGTTTTAAACGTTTTGTCGAATGAAGCGGTAGAAATCGTTTAACATAGGATATTTTACGTCCTTTTCGGAAAGAATGCAGTTTGTCATGTTTCTAGTACTGATATCTCCAAAATGGTCGGCAGTAAACTTATTTGTCATAAAATAAAGGTTTTAGAGAATTTAATTCTCTTTCCAACACATGTTCTGGTTTTACAATCCATTGAGAATGGCCGAAAATACACTCATTGAATTTGAACTTGCGGCCGGATCGGTCGCGGTTGTTATGGCGTTGAGGAAGTGTGCGGTGTTTACTTACGTTTTTACACCTTTGCTTCATCTTAATATTGCCCAACGTTATTTATATTAAAATTTAAGTTGAAATATTTAATTCAGAACCCCGTAAATCACTCACTATTAGTGTGGGGTCGATAATTTTGGAGGTGTCATATGTAGGTATACGACAAATTACATACTTTCCGAAAAGGACAAAAAATATCTACTTCATTTGGTCACATTTCGTAATCAGATATACTATTCGACGCAGAATTTTATGCTCTTTTTTACAGAATATTGTTTTCAATAGAATTCTCAATGTTTTATATTTAGCGAACAACTGAAAAGTAGTGCAAAATGTCGTGGGTTTTAGGCCATATAAACTTTTCCCGACACATTTCGAATTGGAGAACTTGGTTTTTCACTACTAGCCATAAAATATACAAGTAGGAAATAAAGTATAAAATACCAGACCTTTTGCTCGCAGAGGTCTTTTTTTCGACATATCTTCTGGGCTATTCATATATCTTTAACCTTCCTTACATTTAAATAGTTATACAGTTAATCACCACGATATCATTACTGAGGTTTCACTTAATCGAACGACCGTATTCTCAGTCGTTCATTATCACGTACGTTCAACTTCAAATATCCTCTCGTCCATCGAATTCCTGATAACATTCAAATTTTCTCGCCCATGACCATATCATATCCTGGGTCATTAAAAAGATTCATATATATATAAATATATATATATAGTAGTAATTGGTAATTAAGGCATTTTTCTAATTGAAAAGTTGAATTGTAGTGGACTCATTATTGGTGGATATAGAGAACGCCGCAACAAACCGGCAAGGCAAATAAAGCCATTGTTGATCGGTCGAGAAGGTTTTACGCGCTCAAAATTTACGAGACGAACGAATAGTCGGGCAGCAGACAGCAAATAGAAGTGACGAAAAGAACGAACAGTCAGGCAATGAACGGCGAGGTGTAAAGACCACAAAATTCTAATACACGAAAAGTTGAAATTTAGTCAGTTAGCAGCGAGAATGAAAAAGGTCTAATTTAAAGAACGAGAAAGTGTTCCACTAACCAGTACGCTGTTATATCAAAAATGCAGAAATTGAACGAGAATGAAAAAGGTCTAATTTAAAGAACGAGAAAGTGTTCCACTAACCAGTACGCTGTTATATCAAAAATGCAGAAATTGAACTAGTCTTCAGTCAACAGACAAAACCAATGAGGTGCATTTTCAACAAAAATCCACGAGACCTACAAATCCAGGTTGCAGTAAATCATCGAGAATCGACAAAGTTATTTTAAACCAACTAACAAACTACGCTAATTAGAGTCTGTGAACATTTAGAGTCTGTGAGTACTTAGAATCAGTGATATCCCCAAAATTGTGCACGAAAAGTTAAAATGAGACCTGGGCTGCCGTAAGTAGAAAGAAAACTTTAAAATCATTGTAAACCACGTTTAAAAGATAAACGTCAGATCGTTCTTTAATTATCGATAAAATGAGATCTTTAATTATTCAGATCATTCTTTATTTCTTGATAAAAATTAAAATTGTTTAAATTCAATCTTTAGTATTATTTCTTCAGCAACAAATTTCGTCTATGTTCAGACACATTGATTCCCATATAAAGTAAATGTAATATTTGTGATTTTGTTTATATAAATTCTGCCATTATCAAACCAAGTTCAAGACCCTGAGATCCCAAATATTTTGTAATTTGAATATTTGTTTTAAAATTGTTAATAAATCTTGTTTAATAGTTTTCACGTAATAGTTCTTTTCATTTAAAAACGCCACATAATTCATATCCAGAATTATTGTCAAAAGATAACAAAAGCTAGTTAATAAAATTATTACAATATATATATATATATAAATATATATATATATATATATATAAATATATATATATATAAATATATATAAATATATAAATATATATATATATATATAAATATATATAAATATATAAATATATATATATATATATAAATATATATATATATATAAATATATATATATATATATATATATATAAATATATATATATATAAATATATATATATATATATATATATATATATATATATATAGTAATGAACTCGTATCGCTAGCCAAGTTGATTTATTTCATTTGATTACTAGGTCACTTAATTAGATATTAATTATTATTTTTCTGTATTTTTGAAACAGCAGAGTGTTTAAGTAACGAGACTGCATTATTGGACACAATTTGTTTGTGTTTTTTCTGTTAATTTCTTTCAATTGAAAGAGTCAATTTCGTTGGCCGCTATTTACTCGATCCCGAAAAAATGAAGAACGTTGATTAGATAAGAGAGGAGTTTAGAGAAGCTTTGGTTCTGGAAGTATCTTACTGGACACTTCATCGTCAGCCATTGATGGTGACGGCCGCTGTTTATAACTTTGGAGTTACTTTATATACGACAGGTCTTCATTAGCAACGCCAGATGTTAAAAGTTTGTCTTTTAAGCTAAACAGAGAAAAGTATGGGTTGCTTGCCGTGGACAAACGAAACCTGGAGACTCGTCTTAGTATGTCCTGCATTCAATATAATATATTTTTTGCATGAGTTTTACGCAGTATTCAAATTTTTTGAGGTGAAAAGAGGCGATAGCACAAGAAGTAAATCACAATATAACGTAGACAGAATTAGCATGTATATTTCAGAGAGAGGGCAAATATTCAAATCAGAGTGAGAAGGAGAAGATTTTTACATCATCACAAACGCAAACGATCACAGGTGTCACAGGAATCATCTGGACGGTGTCACAAATTGGATCAATGTGAGTGGCACGTCCGGTTAACTTTTATTTCTACTTTGTACATTTCGATTCAGTACGTGATGTCTATATTTATATTATTATTTTAAAAATGACTATAAAACATCAATTTTCACGAAATAGTTAACAGAAAAAATATATTGACGACTATTAAATGTTGGAATTAACAAATAATGTTCCTATCCTCATAATGTATACGTAAACCGGTAGGTATTTCTTCTGGTACAATTTGATTAATTTTCAGAGTGAAATAAAATATATCGATGATTTTCAGAAGGACATTAATTGACTCCTTGACTGCTTTCAGAATATTCTTCGACTGAAAAACTTTTTTATCATTAGAAATAAATATTTAATACAAATATAATCAAAACAGCGTGTGTGATGGATGATACTAGAGACATAACTATGTTCTACTTATAATCCAGACTGATAAAACTAAGGCAACAAAATATAGTTGCTTGTTCTTCTAACAAGAAAAATACTGTAGTAAGAATTGGAATATGTAAGTTAATTTCTGTTACAATGGTTTCGTCGAATATGTTTCAAGTTCAATTTTTCATGAAAATTAATCAGCTAAGTATCTAATAGTAGAGTATATTATTGGATTAGCGATTGTCAAAGAAAAATGCCTGGAATAATTTAAAACATGGCATCTTGAATTCAACTTTTGAAAAACTTGGCTGAACATCCACAGAATTATTAACATCAAGGATAGAAGATGATGAGGCATTGCTGAGAGTTGCGGTTTAGATAAAAAAAGGAAATATCGTATTTATGTATATTAGACAGCATTTATAATAGTAAGGAATGAACCAGGAGCAGTGTCCTTCAAATATTGGTCTAATAATTTAATATATATATATACATTATCGTACAAATGGAGATGAACTCACCCGAAGGAACGCACATAGCATCGCAGTCGGAGCTACAGATATTCTGGACGCCAAAAACCAGGTACCCGATGAAAAGGCTGGACACGTGGCACATGAGGCAGCGTCCGTGAAGATTCCGGAGTTTAGGAACGAGAGCGTAAGCCAGAAAAGTGACCACCAAGAATGGCAAAGACGCAAACATGGCCACCGGATAGATCTTTGATTGCATTAAGGACTGAGAGCAAGCCAGGGGCATGTCTTCCTTCTGGGCAATGACGATGGTTTCTTCACTGTCCTCAAGTCTGTCGATGCAAAACGTTTCCGGGAGCAAAGGCGTTTCCCCACATCGTTCCCGCAGTAACAGTCCACCGTCGTCTAGCAGGAAGAATTCAAAATCAAGCCAATTGTACATGAGCATTTCTTTGGGCTTATTATTTCGTCCTAACGTTCTAAAACCTTCAACTGAGACCCGTTGATCCAAGTTACTCTTGTTGTAAAATTCCGGTTCGAACGGCGGTAACGACGGATCAGTGACGTTAGAGCAACCATACTTTGACAAATCGACACTTTGCCATTCCTTTCTGCAGCACTTGCGGAAACACAGGAACAGATCACAATAGCAAAACCTAGTAGTGTTCTCTTCGGAGAGGTACCACGAGCCGTTGGGGTATTCTATTCCGTCGAAGATAACGCTGCCAGAGGCGTCGGGTTCTGTTCTGTTCTGTGTCTCCAGATAAGGCGAGCCTCTGCAAGAACCATTTGCCAGGCTCGGGATTGCCGTCATCAAGAAGATCAGCACAAGCGGCGACATAGCTCCGCAGACTCAAGACTTGGAATAACTGAAACTGGCCTCGGCTGTAGAAGAGGAGTGGAGGGGATTTCCTGAGGTTCCTGTTTGTCGCGTTGTTACATACGTCGCTGATGGCTGAAGTACAGTGGCCAGTGATATTGCTCAAGACGTAGAATTTTTGGATGATAGTGGACGTCTGCGTGGACCGTGATAACCAAGAAACCAACTTCGGAAATTCCTCGCTGAATCTTGCGTTATATTTACACAAGATGTGTCAAGTTATTTAATATTTTATTGGAGACATCAAAACCAGTCCTAATATTCAAATGCCTGAAAAATTCAGAAATAATATATTTAGATTATAATGAACGAAACAAATTAAATATATTGTAATGAATAAAGGGATTAATTAAATGAATTGCCCCACGTTGTGGAAGCCAAAACTGTAATAAATGAAAAGGTTAATTAAATGAATTGCCCCACGTTGTTGGGCGCCAAAAATGTAATGAATATTTAAAGATATAATTTAAATCGGCCCACGTTGTGGAAGCCAAAATGTTATGATTATCAAAAGAGTGATTAATTAATTAACAAACAAATTTTTATTGAATTATTTAAACAATTTCAGTTTTAACAAATTGATAATTCGTTCTGGAACAGTTTATTTTATTTTAACAGAAATCTATAACATTTTCTCTGAGGTTAAGTACATTTAAATTTTCAATGTTTAGAAATTTCTCTCAGGGTCGTTTACCTGGGCTTGATAAGTAAAGTTTTTTTTTTATTATTATTATTTTTTAGGGCAACAGGCTACATGAGGGTGATCCTCATTGGGCAACTCCCCTTTAATAGCATAGGAAGGGATTAGAAAGGGGGGATGCGGAAGGGTAGAGGAAGGTAGCCAAGGGTTACTAGGGCCCCAGGGCTATGGTTTAAGGATCCTAACCGGCATTAACCTAAAGAAATGCAGGGAAAACCCTAGAAAAACCTGCATCAGGTAGGTCGGGCATTGGGTACTTGTCCCACGCCCTTCCGATGACGGGAGAGGAGTTTGCTGTGGGGACGCAGCTTACCCCTCGCCATGCCTTGGCCTGTTTAGGAGGCAGCTGGCCGACTGTTCCAATAGGAATAGCGGACAACTCTTGCCGTATGCCCAAGGTCTGCGACCCAGGAACATACACCTCTCAAAACAGACCGAGGTGCCTCGGCATGTGGGAACCTTAGTTCAAAAAAAACCAGAGAGATGTGAGAGCATCCCCAAAGGTAGCTCCCGCCAGAGCTCTCTTGATAAGTAAAGAACAATTATAGAATTTATAAATTATAAATTAATAACGAAAGCCTGCGAGAGGATTCTCTCGCAGGTAACATGCGAGGGATTTTCTCTCGCAGGCAGAACCTTTTAGGAGAGATACGAAGGGGCTGCCTTCGGGTATGCCTTTTCCTCTCCGTTTTTGAACTAAGGTTCCCACAAGCCGAGGCACCTCGGCCAGTTTTGAGAGGTGTATGTTCCGGGGTCGCAGACCTTGGGCATACGGTAAGAGTTGTTCGCTATTCCCATTGGAATAGTCGGCCAGCTGCCTCCTAAACTGGTCGAGGCACGGAGAAGGGAATGCTGCGTCCCCACAGCAAACTCCTCTCCCGCTATCGAAAGGGCGTGGGACAAGTACCCAATGCCCGACCTACCTGATGCAGGTTTTTCTAGGGGGTTCCCTGCATTTCTTTAGGTGAATGCCAGGTAGGATCCTTAAAATATAGCCCGGGGGCCCTTGTTAACCCTTGGATACCTTCCTCTACCCTTCCACATCCACCCTTTCAAATCCCTTCTTATGCTATTAAAGGGGAGTTGCCCAAAGTGGATTACCCTCATGTAGCCTGTTGCCCTAAAAAAAATATAAATTAATAAATTAAATGAGACGAACGAAATCTGACGAATACCCTTTAACTATCGTTTAGAAACTTAATTAACTTGTTTTCTATTTACAAAATGCTCGGCTGTTACCAGACTTAGTTTCCTCGGCTCGGGCATACTATTTACACTAAAAATGCCATGAATCACTCACTCTACACTTGATTATCAAACACACGGTCGTAGTTATTGAACTTTCCTCCGGGAACTGAATCTGTTGCACCTCCGGATCATTAGTCAGACATTGGTTACACATTGTCTTTATGTGGAAAATGTTGATCTCAATACGCGTAGGAATCTTAATGTTTTACAAAGTATCTCGCTGTCCAAACTTTATACTTGGATTTAAAACTTGTAACTTTCTCGGTTGAATTTTGTACTTAGGTCACGCTGTTGGTTCTCAAATTTTGCTTCCTCTCCCTACTACAATATCAGACAGACTGTTTCAGAAAAAACCTTCGCGGCCTAACAAAGCCCGTTGACACATTGTTGTCTTTGAAGAATTGGTACCGCTAACAATCCAATTATTAAAATCATTATTGGCCTCTAATTAGTATTACAATATATTATGCTGTACGCTGAAGTAGTTTCCGCCAATTATTCAGGTGAAGTTAGACATTTACCATTTTTATCAGAGGAAAAATATGAATAGCGATAAATGTTGGTTGTGTAAGACGGAGCAGACAACCATTTCTGTTTTTCGTTGATTTTATAAAATGTTTGATTAGAGTGAAACTTTCGTAGAGTTTCAAAAATTTTGACCTTCAAAGTGTTTCTAATGGTAGCTACTAATTCATTTCATGACTTTATAATATTTTGTGATCTGTCCTGTGCATCTTGTGTTCTGTTTTGATACTGTTACACTTCCAAGTATGCAACAGTGATTGAGATACATCTTTATACACACACAATATATGAAATTAATTTTCTCGAATTTGAACTACGCAGAATAGATTCTAGTGCTGAGAGATTTGTTTACGTAGTTGGAGGAATATGAAAAAAACAAAGACGTGGAACAAGTTGTCGGATTACAATTATCTGGTTGTCAATAAATGCCTCTCATCCAACTTTGTCGGAAATCTCCGTGGGAAGGCAATAAAAATAATGGATTATTATTCAACGATGAAATTATTTTCGTTCAAGCTATCAACGAGTAATTTTTCTGGACAGCGTATCATAAATATAGAGGTGGCTTATTTTTCTTGAAATGGCGTGAATGATGCGTTGGAACGAAAAGGATCAATATAGTGCAAGAACTTAAACCTGGTAGCGTATGTGATGCCAGTGATAAATAAGTTAACTGAAGTCCAGATAATTTAATCCCAGGAAGAGACATTCGAGTAAAGGGAATGTATTAAAATAACATTTTATAGAAATAGAACCCAATAAATATAAATTTTCTGTAAACGATTTGAAATATCGTGACAGTTCATTTTACATCGTGTTTTTATGTGATATATTAATACTTAAACATCACAAATATCTGCATATAATTGTACGAATGTGACATCTTAAATATAGTATTTCGTACACACACTTGTATGTTTTCTTCAGTAGTCATCATCAATCTCCAAAAACAAATTGCAGCATTCTTCTATAAAATAGATTGGTAATGACAATGGTTGAAAGCTATTAGTATAATAAATAAAATTATTTCGACGCTTTTTAATAGTTTTTTTCTATCGTTGAAATTAATATCACATCCAAATTACATTCAAATGTATATTAATAAGTTTTATTATTTATTATGACTTAGTATGTAACGTGAGTGTATTAATTAATTTGGAAAATCCTTCAAGCATAGTTGTGATATTTTGGATGTAGAAAAATAATAAATATTGTTTTGCCACTATAATTATTATGCGTTTGGTATCGGACCCGGTGGTAGTTAAGAACAATATATAAACAAAAGAATAACAAATAAATGAATACAATTATTTTGAAAGAAGAAAATAATAATAATAAAATATACTTCGAAATATGTCTTGAAAATTTGGCCTCACTTTCAACACTTCACTTCACTAAAGGAAAAAATTCACATAAAACGTATTTTTAGAGGGGAAAAAATAGAAACTACTTAGATTACTCTTAAACCTTCTTTTCGGAAGATTCTACTCAAACAAACCTGCAGATAAATTGTTCCAATTGCCTATCGACCTGTTTAGGAATGATAATTTCCCTAAGTCTGCTTTTTGCGGTCTGGTTTTGATTTTAAAGTTGTGATCACCACTGCCAATGCATGTTGGTTTTTCGTTATTATCCCGTATATCGTTCCGCGCGTTGTTACCCGGATATGATTTAGATGGAGCGCAAGTCTATCTCTTTTCCTTCTGGTTGTCATAGAGGCCCACCCTAATTTCTCTATATTTTCTCGCCCGTAACCAGGTCTCTGTATCACAAATTTTGCCCCGCCCCCCCTCTGAAGTTTTTATAGAATTTCTATGTGGTGTTTTCTATAAGGATCCCCACTATTTGCAACATAAACGAGTATGGGAAGAGCAAGAGATTTATAAGTAAGGTTCTTTTGATTTCACGCTCTTCATTTTTAATATTATCATTACTAAATGTAAGGGATTCCGAGACGCAATATTTACTTCTTATACCAACCCTAGATTTGAGTTCAAAATGATTCTTAAATATTTGCATCTGTTCACTTGGGGAATTTCTCCCCGTTTATTATAACCCTATCGGGTATTTGGACGATATTTATTTGGGTTTTCTGGTCGCGTCCACATTAAAGTTATTGGCGACCAGATTATGTATTTGACTAATTGGGGTGATAATTGGTTGGTGGTGATCTTGTTGTTGTATCATCAGATGAGTGGGGCGATTCCAATTGTCGCGACGAATTTGGCGAGTCCTTTGATTGCTTCCAGGTTTGTGCAGAGATCCGTTCTAGATACAATTCTTGTGTGCGCATTTTTGGTGCAATCACACATAATATGAATGATGGTGTTAAGGGTGGCGCATGTCTGACAGGTGGGTGAGGTTCCCTGGAAAAACAATCACGGTGAACGGTGACGTCCCACGTAGTTCTTAGTTCGAGCTTGGTCAAAGGAACAAGAGTGTGTTAATTTGGTGTGGAGGGTTCTCAATGATGATTTGCTGTCTTCGGAAGACAGTGCTGTCTCTGAGTTCCTGGTGGATTGGTCCGTTGTTGTCGGTCTTCCGAGTTCGTTGCCGGGCTCTGTTAATTTCTATTTTGGCTTCTTTGATGATACCTTGTGCTGAGAAGATTGGAATTGAGGTTGAGGGCTGAGATGAGTTCTCTTCCGCCGCCAGTGCATCCGCCCTTTCACTGCCCATGATTCCAGTTGGAGACTATTTTGTAGTTTGTTTTTTTCGAATAAAGTTGATTCTTCTGTTTCGGAAGTTAGGGTTTTGTATCTGCTTGATGACTTCCATGGAATCGGTTAGTATGATGAGGTTTTTAACTTTGGATTTCTTGGCCATTTCAATAGCTAGGATTTCAGCTGAAGTATTTAGCTTTTCTCGCTATTTATCTTCATTTTATTTTCTTCAGCCCAAATATTTGGTGCAACTGAGTCATTTTGTATATCGTATTGATCCGAAGCTTTAATTATCTTTCCAGGTTCTAATCATCCCCATAACGTCGATTTTTTAAAAGTGATTTTAAATGGTAGATCTGTAATTTATATCGGGAACAATAAATGCCCGATTCCTGATCCTTGAGGCACTCCCGATGTTATATTTTGTGCTACTGACAGATGTCTACTAATCTTTTCCCTTTGATTTCGCCCGTTGAGAAATTCCTTGACCCAAAGAATAACCCGCCAGTCGCTACCTGTCTTGACCAGTTTCTGTATAAATATGTCGTGTGGAACGACGTCAAATGCTTTAACGAAATATATGACATAACACTCCCTTTGTAAAAACGTACTAAACATTTTAAAACAAGAGGATTATAGTAACTTGCTTCAGGGTTAAATTTTTATTACATTTTGTAAATGGCACATCGTAATATCGAGCCGCTAAGGGACCAGCGACATGTAAATTTATTTTTTAATAAGTACATTGAGGTTTCGGGGTGGCCGTTAGTGATGTATGGACCTTCCGTCTCTCTTCTCGAATCGCTTGGGACTCATCCGATTACAATTTTTTGTGCGACTGTTACAACCGTGTCGTTCACGTGAAAATGAATAATCCAGTGTTTAAAATGTGAAATACTGTTTTAAAACTTTTATCGTAGTGTCGAAATATCTAATTGTGCTCATAAAGTTTGTTGCATCCAGATTATTATTCTATGGATTTCAAAATAATTTTTTTTACGTGCTGACGTTACGGCAATAGAAATAACGTTTGGTGGTGAGAATGAAAATAAAAATATATATCTTAGCTGCATAGTTTGAAATCTTGCATACATCATGAATGTTTCATCTGTACGACCACAGTTTAAATTATTGTCGTTAATAACAAGAAATATAATAAATTGAAAATCTACGTTTTCAATGTACGGGTTTGATTTTTCGTCTGCAAATGTCACCACTATCGCTAGTGTTGCAAATTATACCTAATGTCAGTTCATCGCACGTATGGAGTTAGGCTCTAAGCTGCTATTATAGAAACTTCATTACAAATCAGTTCAAAATGAAATCTCTGACGAATCAATTTTCATGTTATGATCTCTGAAACTTTAATGGTAAAATGAAGTGACGGTCTCGATGCCAGTTCAATCACGTGTCGATCAAGAGATTACTACCGAATTATTTCATTTTCCGGGATAATATATAAGTAAATAGTCGGGCAATGCCGATCACGCAGCTAGGAAAGAATAATGTATGAACTCCTGTAGCTATGTGTAGCTCGCGAACGAACTAGTTCAAATGAACTATTCCGGAAAATGAACCGGTCGTTCCCACTTAGTTCGAGAACGAACTAGCTCTTTCGGGTCGCACAATCATGGGGAACGGTCACGTCCCACTTATTTCGAGAACGAGCTAGTTCAAATGAACAGGAGGTTCTATCAGGTCGCGCAGTCTTGGTGAACGGTGACCCTCTCCCCCCACTCCTCTGGCACTTATTCCTCGAGTCCCAGTCGCTCTAGTTATTCGTGTCCCGTAATTAACATTTCAGCGTGACAGTCACAATATTGTACTATTTTATGTTATCTACAAGAAGACTTAATTGCAATATTTAAAGGAGCGAATATGCCAAGGACGGAAGGTTCCTAATAATTTGAAATAAATTAGTATTGTGACCGTTTGTTCTTTAACTTCTTCAACATATGTACATATAATTATTATTTTCTCAATTATGACATTTTTTAATATTTCATGGAATCGGTTACTATTTTTCATGATACGGCATGATTTAAAATTATTTGGCTTCATAGCTGACCATTCATTTAATATTAGGCATATATGTCGTTAATATTATTTTATTTTGAATAATGATACATGATTTATATTTTCATACTTTACTTTTTTCTTTCACATTGATGTAAAAGTGAACAGTAAAGTATGTTTTAATGTGCAGGAAAAGAAGGTAGGGATGCGCTTTTATTAATAAACTTCAGAAAGACTTATGCTCATGTTATTATTGATTTATTTATTACATTCTAGTTTAATATTTGAAATTCATATTTACCTTTTACATCCTAACATCACAGATGTTATTGTAGCTGTTATATAGAAATCTAAAATATTTTTTTGTTAATAAACAAACTCAAGGCCATATATTTATTTATATTATTTTAAATGTCAGATATTATTTATATAATATATTTGTATTGTATTATTACATGTTGTAATGGAGTAATATTTAATTCATTTTTAAATTCAGATAATATTTACAATAAATTGGCTGTCTGCAGTTTGTTGGGAAAGGAATTTGAGGACCAGAAGATTGGCAGATGGGTCTTATACTCACCCACGCATGCCTACCCGTAAATTAACACTGACCAGATGGTGACCATCCACTGGATTCGGTATCTATCCTGATTGAAAAAACACGTATAAAGACTCCATATTCCCATTACCTTTTGTTTCTGTGAGTATTGCAATCGAAGCTGAGCATGAAATTGAGAAATAAATATTTTTATTTGCGATGTGTGGCCTTAAAGAAAATTTGAATGTGTTAACCAACAAATTTGTGCCATTCACATAAAAGACAGATGAACTAATCCGTTCAGCGGAACCAGTTCAAAGAACTAATTCATTGTACTGAACGTATTATAAAAGAACTGTTCCCTTAAAAGAACTATCGTGCCCAACACTAGTTCACAGCCATCACAAAGGTCCCGGGTTGGAATCCCGCCATGAGCATGGATTTTTGTGATCAACATGGGCATGAAAACTGTTCTTAAAACTGAAGGAGAATCGACACACTGACAAAGTTTCACTCCTAAATCAGGAATGTGTCATGTAAGATGACAGTCAGGCAGTCATCCCCGTAGGAACAGTAGAAAGAACATAGGATAAAGGAAAAATGGAACGTGTAAATTATAAAATGTAAATGGGGAGAAAATACCTAAAGTAAACAGCTGCAAATATTTAGGAAACATTTTGAAGTCAAATCTAGGGTGGGTAGAAGAAGTAAATTCTGCGTCTCGAAAAGCTTGGAAATCTCTAGATTTTGTAATGAGAATATTAAAAAGGGGAGCAGAAATCAGAAGCGTTGCTTATAAATCTCTGGTTCATTCCATACTCCAGTATGGAGAAAGTTGTTGGGATCCTTATAGAAAAAACACATAGAAAGGGTGGGAAAAATTCAGAGTGGGGCAGCAAAATTTGTAATACGGGGACCTGGTCACGGGCGAGAAAAGGTAGAAAAATTAGGGTGGGACTCTGTGGCAACTAGACGGAAGAAAGATAGACTTTGCTTTCTTTTTAAATCGTACCCGGGTAACATAGCGTGGAAAGACATACGGGATAAGATCGAAAAACAAACTTTCATTGGCAGAGGTGCTCACAACTTTAAAATCAAAATGAGACCGCAAAAAGCAGACGTAGGGAAATTTATCTGCAGCAGTGTTTGAGGAAAATCTTCCAACACTAAAGGTTTAATAGATTAGTGAAGTAAAGTGTATTTTTATTATCATTTTCCCTAGAAAAATATATTTTATGTTTATTTTTTCTTTTAGTGAAGTGAAGTGTTAAAAATGGAGGAAAATATTTCAGGCCATATTTGTAGGACTATTTATACTATTATTATTTTATTTTGTTCTATCGAAATTGTTTTAGTAATTTATTTGTTATTCATATATTGTTCTAAATTGCCACTGAGATCGATATTAATTACTGCTAATAATAAACAAGCATACATGCAGACATACGAATGAAGAATTACGAAAAATAAATTGTAAATTTATGGCTCGTATATGAATATTGAAGGGTTGTGTGCTGAATTCAACTAATCGTGTGATAAACGTATAACTGTTACTTTTTTATAGACAACTTTTGTCAACTGCAAGCTCATAAACTTCCTCAAAACGTTATGAGTAACCTTCAATTACATAGTAATAAATATAGATAATAACTGTATTCTAGAAATGTTATATATAAAACTGAATATTATACTTTAACGTAGGTTAGTGGTGGTAGGTTTTTACATAAAAGTAATACAAAAAAGACCTATTTTATTGTCTATTCCGGGGTTATAGGATTCGCTAAGTTCCAATCTCACATTAAACAAGTTTATTAATGAAATCTTATGTTCCGCTTCGTGGAGGTGGATGCGGTTGACTAAAGTTTACACGGAGTAAATTTGACTCTCTTAAAGTAGCGGGTAAATTTTTTGATTTCCTTAGGGTACCAGATATATTTTGGTTTCTATTTAGTTAAAGGTTAAATTTATTTACTCCTTTAAGTTACCTGGAGTAGTTTTAGATTTTAATAAGTTAGCGAGTATTTTTTTCTGTTTTAACTCGTCGTGATTATTTTAGTCACTTATTTTATGTTGTAGGAGTTCCCGAATACCGTCAGTCACCGTCCTGGTATATTTGAAGTTAGATGCCAAGGGGTTAGATATGGGAGGGGTAAAAGTTCCAAATATTGCCGCTATTGCTGCTAGTTAAATGAAATGCTTACCAAGAGTTTAGTGTCGAACCAATTTATTTTCCGGGCTAATTAAAATAAATACCCGGGGAATTCCCTGAATTTATTAATTAAAATTTACATTTACTACAATACACAAAACGTTTCCCCTTCAGTTGTATATGAAAATAAATATAATAATACAGACAATAAATAAATTTAGCATAACATGGTTACTTTCATTTCCTAACAGAAGTCTGATTATTTTTCCAATTTTATTTATGAGTCATTATTATTCAGATTAATGAAGGTTGAAAATAAATGAGAAGATATGTCAAAGACAACATATTTTCATATATCAACCCAAATAGGGATAATTTACAGAGTTCACGTTTTACTAAAGGGACAATTGGTAGAAATGTTATGGAACTTTATGTTACTGTAAGCATGAAATGAACGCGGAAAATTTTCAAGTTATATATTAAATTAACGTACATATAACCTTTCTTACAATGTATTTAATATTTCAGGATTTTCTTTAAATTGATAGGTGCATCGTAGAGACAAAGCTAGTTAGGGAAATGTGAAAGTTTGCTATAAGTACGAGGAAAACAGCATGACAATATAAAAACATGGAATAATTTTTTAAAAAGAGTTACTTAATTATTAAAATGGCTATATCTATTTCTGCCGTACGTGAGTTAAACCTCACAATTATAAAATTTATATAGTTTAAAAAAGGAAACTAATAATTTTACGATTGTGGCGAATATTCCGTGGTGGTAACGACGGTTATATTTGTGGTGATGCGAACACGGAACAGCTGCTAAAGTTCTCTGTCAAAGGCAGGAGGAGGATGTACCTGTAGGATATTGGCTTTCCTGTTGCAGCTAAAAGGGACGAAGACGGGGTCAATATCATGTCATGAGTTCGTAGATATTTTTTAAAGAACGTTATGTATACTTGAGAATGAAATTATTGTTTCTTTCTTTTCCACCCTGGGGAGATATTGTTTACTAATAATTTTTTTATAGTAACAGACTACATGAGGGTAATCGACATAGTGGCAACTCCCCTCTTATAGCATAGGGAAAGGAGTGAAAGGGGGGATGCGGAAAGGTAGCCAAGGGTTAACTAGAGCCCCCGGGCTATGGTTTAAGTATCCTACACGGCAATTCGTCTAAAAGTGATGCAGGGAAAACACTAGAAAAACCTGCATCAGGTAGGTCGGGTATTAGGTACTTGTGCCACGCCCTTCCGATGGCGGGTGAGGGGTATTCTGTGGGGGCGCAGCTTTCCCCTCGCCGTGCCTCGACCATTTTAGGAGGCAGCTGGCCGACTATTCAAATGATCAATGTGAATTATTTTTATGTCTCGAGTATGCGAAATTCAAAGTCAAAGCGAAAAATAGTTTCTGCATGGAAAATTTGTTCCTTTGAATAATGAATGTATAACTTATATAGTTAAACTTATGCTAAATTCATGAGTACACTTAGAGAAATTTATTAACATACTAAGAATCATATAACGGAAAGAGAGAAGTGAAAGTCTAAAGAAAATTTGTGAGAATTATGAAATTTCTGAATTATTTGATCTTTGGAAATTCCTTAATTTTCTTACATAAAGTACCAAGTACTAAAAAATAATTGTACCAAGGAATACAATAAATTTAAATTGGTATTACAGGAATAAATTAAATTTGAGACTTTCAATTCTATGAACCTAAATCAGTCTACAATTCCCATAATTGGACCAACTTTGCTGAGACGCACGAGAATAATAATTCAATTATTCATATTATGGATCTGAAACACATGTGGACAGGCTATGTATAGGGTAATCCATATATATAGTGGCAACTCCCCTCTTATAGCATAGGAAAGAGATTTGAAAGGGGGGATGCGGAAGGGTAGGGGAAGGTAGCCAAGGGTTTTAACTATGGCCCCCGGGGTATGGTTTAAGGATCCTACCCGGCAATTCGCCTAAAAGTGATGCAGGGAAACCCCTAGAAAAACTGGAAAAACAATTGAAACTTTTAAATGGATCCGCAAAATCACTTATAGCTGGCTGAGGGTGTAGATTGAAATAAGTGTGAGGAGAAGAGTGGAAGGAAGGCAAAACCTGGTTGTTTTGCTGTTTCCACCAATTGGAAGTTAAAGAAAAACTTAATGAGCTTGTATCTGACAATGAAATTTTTAACAATGAATGTGTTAGCAGCAGTAATCACCATATTGTCTGATAATTAGAAGCTCATTTAAATAAATTTGATCCATGCATTTGTATCAGATTTCTTTCTGATTCTCAAACACTTAATTCAAGGCAAGATCGTTTCACAAAATGATCAATCTTATAAAAAAATTAATATGTCAACAGCCAATAGAGATTACTAAGCTTACAAAAATATCAGAAATTACAAACATATTTGAAGATTATATTAAGAATATTTATGGAAACTTGGTACATGAGAAATGGATGATTTTAACTATATTAATGATAGCAATAGTGATAAAAGTTATGTGAGGATTTCAGAAAATGAATTAATTGTACAGGTTACAGTTCTGTAAAATTGAGTGTGACTATTTAAAACCGGCGTCCAGTATCAGTAACAAATGCTGATGAAAGTGATTACATAAATACAATTATCAATTATTAAGATTTTCTGAAGTATAAGTTTGAATGTGACATATTAATGGTTAATTTGGAATTAAGTAATATTGCTGAGATATTTACAAGTAAATTTTAAATAATGTTTTATGATCATTATGATTATAAGAATAGTGATAAACAGTTAAAAAATGAAATAATTGCGGAACATTTGTCCCATAACTTTAAAGACATTGTAGATGCAAATAATAACATTATTTTAAAGAAATTGTGCATGAATTAAAAACATGATGAAGTATTCAAATCAGTGAAGATGGAAAACTGGATTTGTCGAGGACCATGGAAGATTGATAGTAATTTGGTGGGTGAATTGAAATTAAATGAATCTGAAAGGACGAAGAACAGTTGGGAGACAGATCAAATTAAATGATAAAACAGGAGGATTAGTAAAGCAAAGATGTATATTTACAAAGAAGGTGGAACATGAAAAGTGCTGGCTGGAGATTTGGAGATTAATTTGATAGAATAATGTGAATAGGGATTGTGTTGAATTGCATGGTTTGGATTGTGTGGGTACGAACAGTTAAAAAGGGAAATTCGAGAATATCTAAATTTATATCTATCTGTATTTTACTCCATTTCATTCTTCCTTCCTCCTACCACATGCCTTTTTCAAATTTGGTTTGGGAAAATGCATTTTCGCATACCTCAGTACCTACGGTTAGGTGTCGGATTAAATATCGAATATAATCCGGTGGTCTACAATTTGGTTATTAATTAGCATTTATTTTAATTTTAATTGGTAGCCCAACATCGTTATGTAATAAAAATATTTAATCCGTTTGGAAAGAAGAGATTGTTTTATTTACAATTTACACCGCAAAGTCCTCACTGGATTATCAATTATATTTATTATTATAAATTGATCAGATGTTGAGTCTACAGTAAAAATTATTTATATTTCTTTTATTAAATCGTGTGTGAATTTAGAAAACAATTTTATATTGTAATTTAAGTGTTAAATATTTTTTAAATGACTAAATAATGCTATATTTCGATAGTGTTATGGCTTATTACAATATTTGTTTAACTAAGAATGACATTTGTATGACCCATATTTGGTCGACCATGTTGACACCGAGTTTTCAGCATCATGACGCTTTGATTTATTTTTTACTGTGTCCAGAAACTTTTTTTCGTGGCAAGTTAATAACGAATTCTGGATAACAACGTTGCAAATTACCACCCTTTGTGTTTGAGGTTACCAGCGTTCTGAGAGTGACATCAGGAAGATTCGTCAATCGAGGACGTCTATTGGAAAACCATTTACTGGACCTACAAAACTACTACTGCCAGATTCTTAGGGAAAATTATTACAGAAAACAAACTGTTTGTTATGTACATCAAATCAATCACGGGTTAAGTGTGCAGCATTTTTGAGTGTCTGTTAACGGTCAGTAACGGGTATGAGGGAATTCATGGAGGATTCTGGTTAAAGGATTTGCTTCTCATTAGACAGTAAAAGCTAAACAAAATAAAGTACAATGCTTGGGAAAATAAAATATGGGAATTTAAACGCGACATAATAATATTTCTTGAAAGGCTTCTAATGCACTCCAAAGAAAAAGGAAATTTATATTTATATTTGTTATTCATTCCATTAGTCCTCGGTCGAGGAAATAGGATACGTCATAATATAAGATAACAAGAGAAGAATAAAAAGTTACAATTACAATCTTCAAAAAACAAACATTGTACTTTAGAAAAAAATATATAATATAAAGTAACGGTAAATATACTAATATAACAGTGATTAAAGTAATAACTATATTATGTTATCGATATTGGTAATGGAAAAAATTCTACTTATATCATGATATAAGTAATGATCATACCAAAGTAATAAATGAAAAATATTAATTTTCATAATTCTAGTAGGTATGTGTCATGTTAATAAATATAAATGAATGAGAAATGTAGAAACTAAAACTAATGGAATACAAAAAAGAGTAGATATAATTTTTATGATGTAGAAAATAATTAAGGTCATTCGTTTTGTAAAGTGATACGACACTTTTCAACGACAATGAATCCATTTAAGGGGCCATGGAATATAAAGAAGAACATTTATTCGCTCAAAATTTCCCTTTATCTGTATGGCGAATTTTCTCACTTCACAGTATTTAAAACCCAAGGATGAAGTGGTTAATGCGCAATGAAGAATTGAAATACAAATTAATTATAAATAAATCAAAGGAAAGGGTGAGAAGTCAACTTTCCTCAGCATGAATTTTTATTCAAGGCTTTACGAACTCAATTTATAACAATATTTTAAGATATGAGAATTGAAGTACTGAGGTTATATTTTAATTAATTATTTTGTATATTTTTAATCACTTTACCTTCTAATAATTAGTATTTGCGGAGTTATATATTTATGAGACTCAATACTTACCAATTCAAAATATACAATATTATTATTATGAATAGAAATGAAATGATGAATATGATTGGAAAAATAAATTCTTGCACATAAATACGGAGTATCAATATCGCAATTTTGTATCCGAAATTATGAATAACGTTTAAATGTTTGTATATTGAAAATAATAACATCATTGTATGAGCAGAATATAATCGGCAAATAGTTCATAAAGCTTTGAAGACCATTAAGTTGAGGTCCTCATTTTTAAATGGGAAACTCTGTACCCGCGAGAGGAGAAATAATAGTGTTAAACTTGAACTTGAAAGGCCGATTGGGCCAGTTGGATTGTTAAATATCTGAATGGAAGAATAGTCATAATTCTGTTCGAATTATGCTTTACCAAACTGTCACATAATTTATAATGTTAAGCCTCTATTTTTTCGTATATAATGTAATTATATTTCAAACAGGCTAAATAAATAATATTAATTTTGAACATAATTATATTTTATTACAAAAATAACTTCTGTGTTAAAATTTACAAATTGTGACTGTTTAAGTTAAAGCTTTGTGGTTGACGTTTTGCTTTCCTTTTCGTTAGAATGCATATAATCCTTAATAATATTTCTGGAACGACGATCCGAAACAAAAATCAGGAATATTAGTACACCTTGAAGCAAATTTACAAAATTTCCAATATCCCAGAAGAATGAGGGATTTCGTGTCAACATTTCAAATCCTTCGAATATCCACGAAAGTCCCATGGTGAAGAATAACTTCAGGTACTGGGTCAACCTGCAAAAAGGGCGAATGGTTAGTTTAAAACATGCAAATATTTCACAGATATTTTATTAGGTCTTTTTATATAGCGGAGAAGGTCACCTCCGACGAAAGCTCAGTCTTCTGTCAATCTCCCACGCGTGCGGATAAAAGCGACGAAGGCCTAGCTGCGCACTAGTTCATAAAATATATAATCAATCACACTACTTAATTATTAAGAAGCTGCGTATCGGGGGAAGATTAGCTATTCGTCTCAAAATACGATGTGCAGTCGTCCTCTGGCCTGGGATTTTAGAGGGGCTAGACCCAAACTCAGTTCAACATGACCTGGGTAACAGCAACTATTTTGAAAACATTGACGCAAAGAAATATTTTGCGCTCGGTTCAGAATATGTTGCACATCCGTAAAAGTTAAAAGGTGTTAGGAAATGAGTGTGGTAAAAAGAGAAGTTTGTATATCCTGTTCGTAAGAATATGTTTAATGCGGAAATCCTCCTTGATGACGATACTCCCCTCCATCTACATCCTTATCCTCATGCACATCTCATATGACTTACCTGTTCAATCGTTTCTGTAGGAGAGAACAATTGGGAAGGATGAATAATACAGGTAGCCAATTCAGACAAAAAGGGTAATATATATATATATACAACACAACGTTTCTGGGATCCTTGATCCTTTCGTCAGGTGCTAAGAAGAACCTAGAGAAACACAACTTCACTTGTCAGTTTACAACACTCAAAAGCAAGTGCAGTTGTGTTTCTCTAGGTTCTTCTTAGCACCTGACGAAAGGTACAAGGATCCCAGAAACGTTGTGTGGTATTTATGTTACCCTTTTTGTCAGAATTGGCTATCTTTCTTATTCATTATTTTCAATCAGACGTAAATTTTTTCATTTTAATTGGGAAGGATCTTATTATGTTCACCCCGTAATGTTTGAGAAACGTAGCGGAAGAACACTCACAAAACGTTCACAGTTTAGATTTCGAAGTCGAAAATTAGAAATTATACATGATTTATTAATAAGTCAAATTCTGCTAATTAACATAAATTTTCTAAAGTTATGTATAACTTATGTATATATTGTAATGCCAATTAATTAAGCCATTAATTGTTTTTAAATAATTTGAAATATAGCGAGAGCGAGCAAAGCAACAATGAGCGGCGAGCTCTGTTCCTATTATTGAGGGTTCGGAATGGCGATTACGCGCGCAAAAGTATAGGCAGTCTTCAGTCTACCACGAGAGGAGACACATTGTAAAAGTTAATCTAAGTCTACGGCGAGGAGCAAAAGAGTACAGTTTGAGTCTACAGCGAGGAGCAAAAGAGAAATGTCGAAGTCTACGGTCAGCCACGAAAGGAGAGACATTTTAAAAGTAAATCTTCACCGAGTTACTTAGAAGTTTTCAATCCAAACCGATAAATAATGCGGTAAAAGGCAAAAATCTGCAACTCATAAGATTCCTGTAAGCAAGCAGTTAGTTGGACCGAGTAGATGTGCTAACAATTAGCCAACGGAAGCAAGGGTTTGCTTCATTATAAAGGACTTGAACATTTTCGTGCTGAGGGAAAACGACATCAGATAGCTGACCAATTAAGAGGATCATCCGAGTTCCTGGGAGCCTAGTAATCGCATTTCAACTTCATAAGTGTAGAATCTGTGAGAAAAATTTAGAATCTGTTTAAAATTTTTTCAATATAGTGTACTTTTGAAGCGCTAAAAGGATGCTGGTACCAGCCAAACAATACGTAAGTAACCAAAACATTAATAAAATCTGTAAACGCTAACTAAAAGGCTAAAGTCAGATTTCGTTCGCTTTTATTGAAGCTTTTATATAATTTATCAGCACATTATTTTGAAGTAAATTGTTAAACTGTATTGTTAATAAGATCATTCAATAAATTTTCACTGTAAATCATCAAACCCAGTAAAGACCCTGAGATATTAAGAGATTTTCATTTTATTGTAATAGTTTGTAAATTTTAGAAGCCACAAATTAATAAATACATTTTGTTTGTTAAAAATTGATTATCATTTTGATTATTAAATTAAAGCCTAATTGTTGAATATTACATATTGGCTACCACAACGTGGGGCAAATAAATTAAACGCATAAATATTTGATTTATTTAATATATATATATATAGACACAACCAATGTGTAATAAACGGATTTTCTTCATAGTTTCTTAAGTATTTGTATTGTCGGCGTAATAATTATGGTCCGGGTAATGTAAACAACAGTCAGCGTGGCGTAAGAATGTGGAATGATGGAGATGCATTATTGTTGGCGATTTTTGAGGTTAAAAGCTTGGAGGAGAAAACAAGCCAGTCTTGGTCATGGCGAGTTTCGGAACGAAAACCGGCCGTAGGTGGTCGCATGCAGTCTAGGATATTAAGTGAAACAGTAAAGTGGAGAGGCTGTATTAATATTCAGAACAGCAAAGTACAATTTTTTCATTAATATCAAGAATAATAAAGTAAAGTCGGCTGGCAGATGTAGGATGAAAAAGTTCTAGAACGAATGTTGGAGACGTGTCGGAAATTTAGCATCGTGAAAATTAGAGTTATGGAGTAAGATTTTGAAAAGTTGGTTTAAGGATGTGAACAGTGAATTCCATGCCTTGTTAAGTAAAATTCTTTTAAATAACTAGTGAAGTGTATAAGCAGTGTGTTACGCATAATCTGGTATATAAAAATGTTTCCATTGCAAACATCAGGTATGTTTAGATTTTTTTATGTTAACATTTTCTTGTAAAATTATTTTTGTAAAATTTTGATTTTGATTTGATTTGGTGATAATTGCAAATTACTCTAACTATTAGAGGCCCAACAAGCGGCCCTGAAGAATCAGAATTTCACTAAAATCTGTGGCAATTATTTAAAAGTTTATGTAACGGATCCAAACTAAATAGGAATTTGTATTAAATTTTTTACCTTTAAAAAGTTACTTGTTTAAAGACATTCATTTATCCCATTAATTATCCACATCGTGGTGGAATTGTTAGTCTTTCATTACAGTTTGGGCACTATTTTTCTTTAAATTATTTATTACATTAAATTGACACTCCAACGTGAGTACCATTATTTTTTATATTGAATACCACATTAATTTTCATTCCACGGTTGAGCTATATTAATATTTTAAATTGTTTACTACAATATATATAAATAAAAATCTTTAGTTATTTCGACTCCTTAAACTTTGAGGGATAAAATAAGGTTACTGGGAAAACAGTATTAATCTTACCCATTTTAGAAAATGTATGGATGACACTAATAAATAATTAGACTAATTAGACTCTTGAAGCGTCGGACCGAAAATAATTTACTCAGTAACACACGAACATTAACCGGATACATTATTTCACTCGGACTTTGGAGGTGTACGGACGATGATCCTCATACTTACCTAAATCTGTGAGTTTCATGAATATTTTTATCTTCTTTATTCCGTAGAAGTTCGCTGTCCTTACTCAGCATTCTGATTTTGTATATTACATATCCAATGAAATATATATTTGATATTACTATTATGGTCAGTGGCAATAAGACATACAGCGCCTTTTGCCTTTTCCCTGAAACAAAATGTGTCAAAATTATTCGTCTGTTTATGCAAACTTACTGATATTAAAACTCTGCTGCAATATATCAAATCTACGTGATATATATTTGTACCACTGTGATCAAACAGTCAGGTAAAATTGTCATTTAAAGCTCCCGGGTATTAGGAAGAAAGGTAAATTTTTTTTCCTAGGTTGGTAGGACTGTCTATAATATTTGACAAACATCGGTTTGTTAAAAGGTTTAATTATCTCCGAGTTACACGTGTTTTTGTAAACAACAAAAAGTGAATTTTTCGATTTTTGCAATGGGTGATTTTGTTGAGCAAAGAATTTGCATCAATTTGGTTTGTGGAACGAATATTATTGTGCGGACACGTTGAAAATGTTGCGGAAGGCCTTTGGTGATCAAACTATGGCACAAAATAAGGTTTATAAGTGGTACAACGAGTTCGAAGAGGGCCGAGAACACGTTGAAGACGAACCGCGCTCTGGACGACCATCAACGTCTTCCGACGAGGGCCACGTCCAAAAAATCAAAGATTTGGTGCTTGAAAATCGTCGATGGACAATTAGAGATCTGGCTGATAGTGTTGGAATATCATTTGTCTCAGTCCCAACCATTTTGATAAATGTTTTTTTTCAAACGCGTCAAGTCTCGATTGGTGCCAAAATCGCCAAAAAAAGCGTTGCGTTGATGTGTGTGAAACTTTGCTGTCTGACTATCAGGACCACTTGAAATGCATCATTACTGGAGACGAGACTTGGATTTACGCATAAGACCCTGAAACCACCGACCAATCCAGCGAATATCGTGCAAAGGTGAAGCAAGACCGAAAAGACCACGGCAAAGTCGATCGAAAATCAAGGACACGTTGACAGTTTTCTTTATTATCGTGGTGTGGTGCACTATGAATTCCTTCCGCCGGGCCAAACTGTCAACAAAGAATATTATTTGAGCGTTATGCGTCGTTTGCGTGAAGCTATTCGTCTGAAACGGCCGGAATTATGGGCGAACAACTCTTGGTTCCTTCATCACGATAATGCACCGTGTCATACTGCAGTGGTTCTTCGCGACTTTTTTGCCAAAAACTCGACTCATATCGTTCCGCAACCACCGTATTCGCCTGATTTGGCTCCGTGCGACTTCTGGCTATTCAGCAAACTCAAAAGGCCAATGCGGGGACGCAGTTTTGACACGATTGAGGAGATAAAACCCGAATCGAAGAAGGTCTTGAAGGCTATACCGGAAAAAAGACTGTTCCGACTGTTTCGAGGACTGGGAAAAGCGTTGGAAAAAGTGCGTTTTATCGGACGGGGATTACTTCGAAGGCGATGAAATTGATTTGGAAGAATAAATAAAGAATTTATATTTTATAAATAAATTCACCTTATTTTTTGATCACAGTGCTATAAAAATAATTTTTAAATTCTTTTTAATGAGAATTATAGTTTTGTTTTAAAATATGTTTCGACTTATCACGATTTTAATTATTCTATAAACCCTGAAGAAAACACTTTTAAATGTATTATGAGTTTCTGTAATACAAATACAATAATTGTATCATAGCCAAATGTTGGAATTTATTAAAGAATACTACAAAACCTATCATCCCGATAATCAGGTAGCTCTTCAGGTGAGGAGCAGGAAAATGGGCACTTTTGTATGTGATTCTGGCAGTAGTGTGAGTGCAGGACAGTTGTGAAGAGGGTGGAAAGTCGTAGTGTAACACCGGAGATTGAGTCACCATGGAACAGTGGGTTTTGTCAAGCAAGCATAGCAGCCACACGGGCGTATCATCGACACAGCGACATTTTTGTTGAGGACGTAGTTGGTATAGGAGGCATTTGAACCTTGACTCTCGCGCCAGCGTAAAATTCGAACGTGGGTTCAAAATTTGCAAGAGACTGGTTCTGTGGGAAAACAGAAAGTCTTCTGGTCGTCTACAAAGTGCTCAGACTCCGGAAAAAGCCATGGAAACAACTTTATCGTGACTTTCCGTACTGAGCGACGTGGATTTCTGAGGATGAAGGACTCCACAGATTCGTCGTTTTAAACTGATTATATAAATTCAATTCATGTTGTTAATTATATACACCTGAAGAGGTCCCAGAACATAAGGCGGAAACGTTTTGTAGTATTATAATAACAATAAAATTTAATTAAAAAATTGTGACTTTTGGCCATGATAAATTAATTATATTTATCATAATACAACGAAGATTAATTTTCCAATTTTACTTATAATTTGTATAATTATTGAATTGTGTAGTATTTCGTATTATGAATTTATAAGATTTAATTTTCTCATCCAAACAACAAAAACAAGAGCTTACCGAAAAACCAACACCGCCTCACTCCAATGTTAGGTTTAATTATGGAACGCGGCAATTCTTTGGTGTACAACTGTAGGAGTGAAGTGAGGATGACTAGCAACAATGGAAATCCCCAGGAATAAGCTGCAAACATATAAAACCTCCGATTTTCTTCCTTTGGTGTTAATTGTCGTGGTTTTATCTCCCTGGAATGTTAATGAAAATATATGAAAAATTAGAAACATTTATGGCAAAATATGCAAATATTTAAAAACAAATTAACTAACAAAGCTGGGAGACATTATTTTTTATTAAATATATCTCGAAAATCTCTTAATCATGAAATTTGTGTTTCTGTAATAATATACAAAAACGTTGTGTCGGCTATTTTCATTGAAACAGAATAAAATTGAATTATAAATTGTTTTCGTATTATATATGTATTGAAAATATAATTCTTCTTAACTAACAATGGCGATTGGTGCATATCTACGCATTATTTATGAATAATTAATTTTTTCTTAATTTTTAAAAAACATTATGATAAGTGGCTTTAAAGTAACACTAAATTACCTTCCATGCGGCGCACTCGCTCGCTCTAATGCAGCTGGCTCTCTCTGTGCTACCCACGGCTCAACACAGCATCTCTCAGAACGAGAAAGGCGCATGTGCAGTATGCCGTTTCTCCCCCCCCCCCACCCGGCACTACCCGTAAAGATCAACAAATTGCCTTCTTTCGGTGATTTGAAGCGGTCAGCACATACAATAGTGCAATCATGTAAGGCTTGTTCCTAAAATAAACTTTATGTAAAATATGTACAAATGAAAAATACTTTCGACTTATAAATGTGTCTCAAATTGGTTTTAAATAATTCTGCTTTTAAAAATTAGACACTATTGGAAACTATGTAGCTAGAATTAGAAGTGTAGCATATTACGATTCGGGTCATTTACCTCAGAGTTTTTGTAATTCTATCGCTGTTGTATTATTATCAGTCTATCACATAGTTATCATTGTAAAATTGTTGTTGTTGCTTGGTGTGATGCAGCACGTAACTTAAAAATCTTTCAACGATTCTATAGCAACATTCAATACTTCTTCTTTTCTTATCTGGTGCAGGAGTACCGCGTGTTATGCTTAAGCTACATGTAGCTTCAAATTAGATCCTTAGTCCCGTGTTTCAAGACCTGATGTAGGAGAATATTTTAATTGACTTTTGATCTATCAATTTGGTAAATACAAAAAATACTTTATCGGGGAATTAAGTAGGTATATTTCGTCACTTAGTCTGAGATATTTAAATTGTCGTAGACGCTTTAGCTGTATTATATACATACGTTACAAAAAAATTATATTTACATCAGACTTTTGATATCTCACTTCACGAGTCCATGAGCCCTTAAAAAAACTATTCCACCAATTTTTATACTAATAAATTTGTCATATATTAAAAATATTAAGTGATCACTCATTTCAACTTTTTGTTACTGCCCAGAAGCATTTTCAGTTTATACCTATTAAGTTACTTGAGACTTGACTAACTCATTATTATTTCACACTATAAGAAAAATTGTGACATCTTCAGACTATAATTCAGTAAATTCCTTTACATTAGTAATTTTCCTCTATATCCACTTACTGAGCGTATGTAAATACAAAATAAATTCACTATAGTATACTTATTTTATATTTCTCATAAAACGTTTGTTTATTATTTAAATATTAGTCATAGATTTTTCGTTTATTATATTTACAAATCCAGCTTACCTGAATATACTCCAAATATCATAGCACATTACATTCAGCCAGAAAAATGCGGATAAGAACCCCATGTATGCAATGAGAGCTAAAACAAAAACAGTTCATTGCTTAGAGTGACTTTAGTTAAATAGGAAATATTATTATATATTCAAGAATATATATATATATATATGCTTAGAATCACTAAATGAATAAAGGAGCTACAAAATTATATATTTCTGTTAACATGAAACTGTGTAGTTAAATGACTATCTTTTTAAGTTAAGGATTTTCAAATTATTATTCCAAAATACAGGTATCACTTAATTGTGTTAGATAAACACGACAAGAGGGTTAGAATTGTCACGGGCAATTATTATTTTTATAATAATTCGTTATGAATAATAACAAAAGTAATAATATAGGAATTCTTCGTCTGTTTTTATCACAATATTATTTTGAATGTATTTTATTTTGTATAAAGAGTTCTCGGGTTTCCGGTCGGGTAACGTGATTTGAGTACAACGTTTCCATGGCTGACACCGGCATCTCTTTACTATTTTATTTTATTTGTATAAATTAATGTTTACAAAGTTTTTTTTTACTATTTATAGTTTTCAAATAGATGCAGGCGGTTTTCTTTTTCCATGTGTTTTTGATGGGTTCTGAATAGGAACAGTTTGACATTAAACTGATAAAACTGCGTCAATGAAGTGACCAATAGCAAACCTTGGATATGCAACCATTTGTCTACTCAAGTAAACGTTTGAATGCTATGAATTCTGCGTTTGGTGCTGTTTATTTGTTGATTCATATTTGGCTTCACGGATGTGGCGAACTCGTTAAATAACCTACTCAGTTTACGTAATATTGACGCGGTTATCACCGAAATCCATTTCAGAATTGCAGCTCCTTTGCTTTTTGGAAAATGTAACCTGTTTCTCTTATTCATTTTTATTTATCATAATCACTGTTGCGAGTTGTCGGTATGACAAAACGGAAGACAGTATTAAAAGAAATTGTGTGAATGTAAATGTAAAAAGGAGAATGGTAAAATAAATATCTTGCTAACACTTTCATTATTTTTTCATCGTCTTCGTGCTGTTTTTGTCACTTCTTCATTTCCTTTGCTTTACCAACTTTACTGTATACATTTGATTGTATTTGATAAACAATTAAATTACACATAAGTAAATCAATTAATCAAAATTATTTACTACCTAATACTGATGAATACAGCAACATGCAAACGTCAAGTAAGAAAAAATACAAATAATTCATAATTGAAATTACATATTTCGGTTACATTGAATAAATGTCGTTTAGTTGAAGAGTAGTTTTCAAGGATCTGACACGAAGCCCTGAAAATATTTCTGCTTAACAAAATATATTTGGATTTCAGAATTCCATGTTTTTCTCACCTTTTACACCAACAAGTTATCAGGAATAAATTTCATCATCATTTCAGTACAACAACAAAAAAAAATGAATGAAATGTAATGATATCGTAAGATTTCATTGGATACTAGAACAGAATTGGTGATTACCAGTCCATATTGCGCCTTATAAGGTCTTTTTCCGTTTTTCGACAATAAATGTGGTAATTGTTTTCATGAAGGGATTCATTATGTGATGTCTCTATTTTATCAGCAGCCGAGTCCTTTGACGTAATGGGGAAATGGGTTGGTGGTTCTTTTACTATTATTTTTATGGGAAAGTGAAGGTCGCAGGCGTTACTAATATTTTTTATTTGAAATACATAGGTGATATGCCCCCTTTCAAATCCCTTCCTATGCTATTAAAGGGGAGTTGCCCAATGTGGATTACCCTCATGTAGCCTGTTGCCCTAAAAAAAAAAGCACAGATATTTTTTAAAATCTGCAGGCGTCATATAACAACCAGTGATAACCTTGGCTGAATTCCGAGAAGTAAACTTGTTTTTTTTTTTTAGGGCAACAGGCTACATGAGGGTAATCCACTATGGGCAACTCCCCTTTAATAGCATAGGAAGGGACTTGAAAGGGGGGGATGCGGAAGGGTAGTGGAAGGTAGCCAAGGGTTAACTAGGGCCCCCGGGCTATGGTTTAAGGATCCTACCCGGCATTCGCCTAAAGAAATGCAGGGAAAACCCTAGAAAAACCTGCATCGGGTAGGTCGGGCATTTGGTACTTGTCCCATGCCCTTCCGATGACGGGAGAGGAGTTTGCTGTGGGGACGCAGCTTACCCCTCGCCATGCCTTGGCCTGTTTAGGAGGCAGCTGGCCGACTATTCCAATAGGAATAGCGGACAACTCTTACCGTATGCCCAAGGTCTGCGACCCCGGAACATACACCTCTCAAAACAGACCAAGGTGCCTCGGCATGTGGGAACCTTAGTTCAAAAAAAAACCAGAAAGATGTGAGAGCATCCCCAAAGGTAGCCCCCGCCAGAGCTCTCTGGGAAGGTTCACCTGCGAGAAATCCTCTCGCAGGCTTACTTCCATTCCTAAACTTGTTGGTATATAAAATCGTTTTGTTTTAATAAAAATACAAGGAAGCCTGCGAGAGGATTCTCTCGCAGGTAAACCTTCCCAGAGAGCTCTGGCGGGGGCTACCTTTGGGGATGCCTTTACATCTCTCTGTTTTTTTTTAACTAAGGTTCCCACATGCCGTGGCACCTCGGTCTGTTTTGAGAGGTGTATATTCCGGGGAAGCAGACTTTGGGCATACGGTAAGAGTTGTCCGCTATTCCTATTGGAATAGTCGGCCAGCTGCCTCCTAAACTGGCCAAGGCATGGCGAGGGGTAAGCTGCGACCTCACAGCAAACCCCTCTCCCGCCATCGGAAGGGCGTGGGACAAGTACCAAATGCCCGACCTACCTGATGCAGGTTTTTATAGGGTTTATCCTGCATTACATTTAGGCGAATGCCGGGTAGGATCCTTAAACTATAGCCCGGGGGCCCTAGTTAACCCTTGGCTACCTTTCCTCCACCCTTCCACATCTCCCCTTTCAAATCCCTTTCATATGCTATAAGAGGGAAGTTGCCACTATGCGGATTACCCTATACATAGCCTGTCTACAGCCCCCCAAAAAATTTAAATAAATTGATACAACAAGTAGGAAAACGGTAATGTTAAATTAATTAAAGAGTATTTAAGATACACCTTTGTAATCTGAAGGCCATTAGAAGAAGAATTAGAAATAGTGAAATATATTGATTTCTATCTCATTTAGTGGATAAAAATTGTCTAATTGCTCATTAAAAGTTAAGCCGTTTAGTTTTAATCATTTAAAATTAATTTTTGTATGCTTTATATTTGTTCGAAATTCCTTTTCATTTTATTTTACTGTGTTTTCCTTTATCTCAGGGGAAATTTATGTTAAGTATACTTTAATGCAATTTTTTTCTGGCAAGGACATATTTTTAATAATATAATTTTATTGAAATAAATGTTATGGAAAGAAAAGAGAGAAAGTTGGTGCCAGCCGCGGCTTAAATAGGCAGAATAATAAATTGTTTATAATAACTAGGAGATAGACAAATCTGGACCTAAAAGCCATTAGAATGTCAACTAACTCGATAGTTTCTGTAGCCGGTGAAAGGAATAAGCACAAGTTTCAACATTTCACAATTTTAATTATAGCTTTGCAGCAGGAATCTCATAACCTGGATTAACTACCAAGCGGACAAGATTGAGACAACATTGAGTCAACCCTCTCACGAGAGTTGTCAAACTTTCAGTGTGTTTCGCAGACAGCTCTAGTTAACAGGATTATTAAAGCTTACGTTTGGACCGTCAGAAGTTCGAACGGGTCTATGGATTAACTCTACAGAGTTATCTCAACACTCAAATATTACCATTCGTGTTACAGCAGTAAGAAAGGAAAAACAATGTCCTACATCATTCCTTTCGTTCTGAGAGGGACCAGTTATATTTTTAACCAAGCAAGATCGGTGTTTAAAAGCCACTAGATTGTACAGAATATAGGTAAAGGTCATGTATAATTTGGATCTATTTATTTTCAATGGCGATCAGATTAGTATGCAAACAATAAATGGATGACAGTTACAAAAGAATTTGGAAGAGAAGCAATTTTTCGGACCGATAAATGAGATTTAAAAAAAACTTAAGTTCATGAAGAAGTAAAAATTAGTAATAGACATAAACATTAAGCGTAAGCAACAAAGAGAAGTCAACGCAAATTTTCAATCAATATCATTACTTTCTATTTGAGATCACAACCTCAACCTTGAGAGGATGTAAAGAATGACAACGGTAACTATTTTGAAATATATGACAGATCATGCTAACATATTGGTGCTAAAGCAATTATTAGTATTATATAATTAAAAATAAACGAAATTTTTCAAGAATATTCGCTTAAATTAATTATTATTTTCGTTAATATTGAGTTATATTCCATGACGTTGAATAAAATAAATTATATTTATACGTAAGAATAATCTTTCTTTTTGATATAAAAATTCATTGGTACGTGAAAACATAGAATTTTTTTAAAGTCCAATTATATTTTGTTAAGACCTTCGTTTCAGTTCCTTGTAAACTACTTTACAAATAAAATAAATCTTTCAATTGAGTGTTTAAATTCATTTTTGGGAAATAAGCATATATGAAAATACAGTGTAATTCTACTTATAATTAAATAATAAGGAATGAAAAATTTACGTCTGATTGAAAATTAATAAGAAAGATAATTAAAAAATAGTCCCCAGAAACGTTGTGAGGTATTTATGTGATCACTTCCTTTGTCTTTATTTGGCTATATTTCTTATTATTAAATACTAAGATCTTGATGATAAAAGAATATTAATAATTTGAAATAAATAATAACACGACTTCGACAACTATTAATAATTATACCAACGTAATGCTTTGTTTAAGAATTATTTCGGTAATAAACGATTCTCTTCTACATAACCTTGGTTTTGCGTTATTAATTGTGAAGTTATTGTAGGTCAGGCTTGCAACGATAGCTGCGGATCTAATGAAGAAGGACGAAGATCCAAGGTCGGCGAGTTTGTATTCACCGAAACTAGTGTCAAACGATATTTCCTTCATGGGGATATGACATTTATTTGTACAGAATGAACGCTATATGTGCTGGATATGTGTAAATGGACCCCATAATAAAGAGGCTTAATAACAAGGTGACTTTGCACTACAAACTAAAATATGCTTTGCTCAAACACTTCAAAGGCTCTAAAGAATCTGTTAAGAATGTGATTGAGTAAATTGTAGGTGAGTGTCTGTGTGAAAGCTTGCATGCGAGTGTGAGTCAAGAAGGTTTGAGAGAACGCGTCCTCAGCTGGGGTCCTGGGTTCGATTCCTGGTCCGATAAGAATATTTCTATCATAATCCGTTACTTTTATTACAGATAAATGTACATCGGTTGAAATCAGAAATACAAACTATTTAACGTCTGTTAAAAATAATAATACTAAAAACGATGAGTAGCATATAACATTATATATGAAATTGTTTGAGCCAAATGTTGGAATAATTTAAATAATTGGTTATCATTGAATTTTGGTAAAACTTGGGTGAGAACATCCAAAGTGTTATTAAACAAATATTTGCATCAAAGGGAGAGTAGAAGTTGAGGTATTCCTGAGATTCGTGCTTTCGGTTAGTCAAAGAGGAAATTAGTATTCCTATAGACCATTTAGAATAGTCGGTATTCAGTGATATGGAATGAATCTGGGGCAGTATCAAAGCATAAATCAAATACTCGTGTAATAACATTTAAATTTAGTGGAACTGTTATCTGGTTTCCAACCGTGTGATCCGAGAACAGTTCCAGCAGCATATTAACCTGGAAAACCTACGGAAATGTAACATTAAAGGTGGTTCGGGTTCGACCGTTGCAGAATATATGGAAGTGAAGATGCAAAGACTCACCAGAAGGGACGCACATTGCATCGCAGGAGGAACGACAGATGTTCTGGACGCCAAACACCAAATAGCCGATGAAGAGGCTGGACACGTGGCACATGAGGCAGCGTCCATGAAGGTTTCGGAGTTTAGGAACGAGAGCGTACGCCAGAAAAGTGGCCGCCAAGAAAGGCAAAGATAACATCATGGCCAACGGGTAAATCATGCCTTGCAGGAAGGACTGAGAGCAAGCCTCGGGCAAATCATCTTTCTGGGCAATGACGACGGTCTCATCAGTGTTCTCAATCCTGTCGATGCAAAACGTTTCCGGGCGCAAAGGCGTTTCCCCACATCGTTCCCGCAGTAACAGTCCACCGTCGTCCAGCAGGAAGTATTCAAAGTCCGCCGAATTGTATATGAGCGCTTCCGTGCTGACATTTCTTGCTCCTATTGTGCGAAAATTTTCAATATTGACCCGTTGATCCAAGTTGCTCTTGTTGTAAAATTCAGGCTGGAACGGCGGCAACGACGGATCGGTGATGTTAGTGCAACTACTTGTTGACAAATCGACGCTTTGCCATGGATTGCTGCAGCACTTGCGGAAACACAGGAACAGGTCACAGAAGCAAAGCCTTGTAGTGTTCTCTTCGGAGAGGTACCACGAGCCGTTGGGGAAGTCCACTCCGTCGATGATAACGCTGCCAGAGACATCGGGTTCTATTCTTTCACTTGTGTCCACATCAGGCGAACCTCCGCAAGAACCCGTTGCTAGACACTGCCTCGCCGCTATCAAGAGGAGGAGCACAAGCGGCGACATAGCTCCACAGAAACTGGTCTTGCAATAACTGAAACTGGCCTTGGCTGAAGAAGTGGAGTGGAGGGGATTCCGTGAGTTTCCTGGTCGACGATTTGTTGTTACCTACATCGCTTAGGCTGAAGTCCAGAGGTCAATGACTTCACTCATTACGAAGAATTTTTTCACGATAGTAAACGTGGACCGGAATAACCGAGAAACCGCCCTCGGAAAGTCCTCGTTAAATCGTGCGTGTTACGTAAAGAAGATGTGCCAAGTTATATTATGTTGGAGGAATACAGACCAGATTTGACATACAAATGCCTGGAAACTGAGTAATATCGATAAATATTTATTTAAATATAAAGAATAAATTAAGTATACGGTTCGTTCTACGGTGGAGTACGGGACAAATTTATGATATTATAAACTAGTGGTTGCGATGTAAGAACATGATTGCGGCAAAAAAAACTTGTATTGGGATAGTTATGCAATAAAATATTATCAGAGAACTGGGGTTGTGACTGAACGAGTCTCGACAAACTGACCAAATGTCACTCCTAAATCGAGAATGTGTCATGGAAGACGACAGTGTGGCAGTCGTCGCGGAAGGAGAAGACCAGAAATGGGTTGCTACGACAAAGTGAATGAGAGAAACTAATATTCGTTATCATATAAAATTTCTAAAATTTAATTATTAATTCATTAGTTCGAGCTTTCGACTTATAAAATAATATTCACCTATACAATTAATTAAAAATGGAGATTAATAATATTATAATAAATTTATATTATAATAGTTATTTTATAAGAATAATAGTAATCTTTAAGTTATTTAAAAGCTTAATTCTTACAATTTTTACAACATTAAAAAATATCATTCCTATATATTTAAATAAAACAATATTATTTCTAATAATAATTGAAAAAATTGAAAAAAAACGTCTTATTGAAGTCTTTAATAAGGATTGAAATGAATAATTCTTTTTTTTTAGAATAATAAACATATTTAAGTTGTCAAAACTGATAATACTTAGTTACCTTAAGTTAAATAATATTAAATGGTCGCAAACAACACGTGGTCAAATTTGCTCCACGACTGTAGATTTGTATGTGGAACATAAAACATATTAACAAACACTCTGTTTTATTTATTAGAAGATAAATGAAATAAATATAACAGCCAAATTAAATTGAAATGGATATTAACAATAAGTTTTATTATTTCTCAATATGCGCTTAAAATCTCCACGTCAGTCCTTTTCGTTACAAATATTTAAGAATGGAAACATTAATTTCATATTTATAGCAGTCAGGCTACTTGGGTTTCTTAAAAGCATATAATGAATGGGTTTGATTGTGAGCGATGTTAATGACGAATTCAGTAGTGAGATTCTGATTAATGTAAGGCACAAAAATTTAAATATTTTAACAATTACACGTTTCGTTGTTTTTTCTTAAAAAATAAAAACTTTGAGCAAGTATTTGAAGACGGAGTAGAGGAAAACCACTACGGTTCGTTTTCCTACTAAGTTTCCGCTGGAACTATCAGATCCGCATCTATTATTATTTCCACAACTTCCAGGTATAAAATTAGCGACCTTCACAAAATAATATCCTTGACATTATTGAAGTGTTTGAGAACCACAGAAGAGCCAAACTTCTGTTATTTATTACCTCATTAGCGGGAAAAGTAATTTATATCAACAATCACTCTGTATCATATAATTAATTGAAACAAAAATCAAGCAGTAACTTAAGAAATACATTCAAAAGTTCAGCTCTCTAGAACTATGAGACTGAATAAACTGATTAGGAAAAAAAATTTCGACCGGTCAGGGTATCAGACCCCGATGACCCCCCTCTAAATAATCCATTGTTTGGAGAAACTGAAATCAAACTTGCGAAACAAAAGCTTAGATTCATTTTATTTCGAAACTTTTGTACGTTTAAGCAATACACAAAGAACTAGCCGATTAACAAAGCTGTGAATTAAATTCCACACCTTTACGCAATTATTGTTGCATTCGTCAGGTGATTCAAAATCGCAAGGACGACAAACTGCGCAACGCAACAAGGAAACGTTGTGTGGCATTTATATTATCTCTTAATTTTGTCTGGTAATTGGTTTCTTGGTGACTTCATCTAATACATAGTCAGATATCAATATTCATTTCCTTTTGTTTTCGCATTTTGGGGAATATTATGAAGTGTAAAATTTTAGTAATTTCAATTGAATAATTTTCCTGTAAATTTTATATTTCATTTTTATTATATAATTTTCATGAAACCCGATAAAACGGCCTGGGATAAAATAAGAGTCTCATTTAAATTAATCTCTTCATTTGTTATGTAAATTTGTATGTAAAATTCATTTTTCTGTTTTTAATGAATTATTTAAAGATTATATTAATTAAATTTCAGTTTCTTCACTGATTATAACGTTTCACTAAACGTTAAGAATTGCTATTAAATTTTGGTAACTTGGAATATAAAGTAAATAAAAGCTTTAAAGTTGTGTACTAAATTAAATAAATTTTAAATCTTCAAATTGCATATTACATTAATTGACTCTGAAACGTCGTAAAATTTGCTAAATTTAATATATTCAAATTGAATACTACAATATAATTTATTAATATTACGGGACACTTCAAATAAATTAGTTTTAATTCAGTAGACCCCAGTATTTCCATATGTACACAATGCTTAAGTAAATTATCTCTAACATGTATTAACATGATTTACGCGTTTAAACATTTCACTCAACTGCTATATAATTGTATGTTGCTGAAGCTGCAAATTACTGTTATTCCAGCTCGTGTTTGCCTTTGACATGAATGCCGTATGCTTCCCACTTTCGTTAACGATTTGCTTGTCACAACCACTCTCCTCTTGGGGAAACAATATTTCCAGGTATAACAGTCAGATAAGAAATAAATCGAATAATAAATACTGATTTATTTGAATTTGTTAAGTGAAAAACATATTAGTTTCGAATAACAATCATTACACTTTTTTTTGGACTACACAACAAAATAATTCATGTATTCCCTCAGCGTTAAGTTTCAGATATAAAACTTACGCCTACATCACTACTTAGGGCTTCAAAACGCATGGTAAATTTACTTATACAAACGTATAGACCTTTAAGAAAACTAGAGAAAAATTACATTAATGACTGCAGTGAATAAAAACGTGTCACACGCTATTATTTAAAACAACCGTTACAGAAAAAAAAATAGTTTCTGGGATTTTATAGAAGGAAGAAAACTATTATTAAAGGAGAAGTGATAAATTGCCTCTGAAGGAAGAGGCTAGTAAGGGATTTAATAGGCTAGTCTTTTCACTAATCGCGAAACAAAGCTGTTGGTTTCTTGACAGTGTGTATTTAATTGTAAGTAGTCAGTCCGTATCTCATATTTAAAAATATTTAAAATTTGAATAATAACACCATATTCAAGTTCAGTAAATGCTCAAAATAATGAGAGTAAGCGGTTACTTGTAGGTTTGAAAGCGTAACGTGAAATTATTATATACAATGTGAATGTTCTGTCATAATTTTTCTCCGTCCATATACGTATACATATATGGACGGAGAGGGTATTATAGAAAACTCAGAAGGCAAAAACGTACGGGATTCGTTGAATAAATTTATGACTGACCGTAAAGTATGATCTTCCCATTGTAAGAATGCTACGTATCTTTGCAGGTTTCTAAGGAAGTTATGTATTCAAATACATCTAAATTATATATAAATAATTATTATCGTAAGGAGGTCCGAGTGGGTGGATGGTTCTTAAATTGAAATACAAAGCTCTTTTTTGACACTTATTATAATTATCTATTTACAATCCGTAACAATAGTTCACAACTACTGATGTAAATTAAGTACTTCACACACTCACTCCGAACACGGAGCCATACATGTCCGTCCTTCTATAAGGTTCCTTCGCCTCGCCCATCGGCACTTCCGATATTTCCCATTATTGATGTCGCAATCTCGGATCGTCATCAATTAGAACGAAAATACGACTATTCGCTGAAGAGAAAAAGCTGTTCGTGTCAAAATTCGAAGAACAGTTGTCCACTATCCTTCCTGGTATTGTAGTGAGGGTTGGACGGACCTCAGTTTAACACCTTCATTTTTTACGACTACTTGGCACTGTGAAGTCGGTACTGAATACATTGAGGCATTGAAATATAAGTTCAGGGTATGATGTACAAAAAAAACTCATCCGTAAATATTAAGAGATGATAGGTACAGGGTACAATAAAAGACCTTGCTGCTGTCTGTAGTTCCCGTTCATAAGAACATAATTAATATTAATTTTAAGAAAGGTAGTGGCGTTGTTTTAGATAATATAAAGTGACTATAAAAATTATCTTTACGTCACAAATGCTACGGAAAACTTAATCGTCAGATGTATCTGAATCGAAGGAGTATGGGTAATTTGCTTTCCGGTTATTATAGGTAGTTAGTGTGGTGTATTTACGTATGAGCATGTGTTCTGGCTTAAATGTGCATAGCCGTATTATTGTAGTGGATATCTGTAACTTATGGCTATTGGATGGGTAGCGGTAACTCCACATCTCACTGCGAATAAACTCGTATTATTCCTTAAATTTACAGCTCACATTCCGTCCGTATAACGTCACGCACAAACACACATATACACTCAGATATATATTGTAATACACAATTGTTAATAATAATACAATTATTTTAATTAATTTTACATTTATTTTATAAAATAATGTTCATTTAGTTGAAAGAATATTTACCCAGTCAGTGTGTAGCGTGTGAACGTTAATTAAGAGCATTCCCAGATTTTTTTTGTTGTGATTATAGATGTGTGTTGACAGTCAGTTGAAGACGCAACAGTCAAATCAGCGCGCCTGTTTGAACTGTGGTAAATAAAATAATATATAAATCTCACCCACAGATAGCGTTTAACTGAGCGGAGTGGGTGGATTTTTATGTAGCCAAAATGTCAGTCTGTGTGTGGAAGATGAACAGTAACGATGTCGAGGCCGAATTGAAAGGCCAAAAAGTTGAATAAGCAAAATTTATAAAATATTTAAAGAATTTATTTGCACTATTAAACTGTTAAAGAAATATAATTTTGCAAAGATTGTGCGTTTAAAGGAACTTGGTGGCAGACAAGAATTTAACTCTGTGGCTGTTGTTGGTTCCGATATCTGGAACATTATGATTGACTGGTGAATAAAGACGAACTATTTTGTGATCTGTATACCACGCTGACAGGTATCCACGATCAAGAATTTTTTTTTTAGGGTAACAGGCTACATGAGGGTAATCCACATGGTGGCAACTTTCCTTTAATAGCATAGGATGGGATTTGAAAGGGGGAATGCGGAAGGGTAGTGGAAGGTAGCCAAGGGTTAACTAGGGCCCTGGGCTATGGTTTAAGGATCCTACACGGCATTCGCCTAAAAGTAATGCAGGGAAAACCCTAGAAAAACCTGCATCAGGTAGGTCGGGCATTGGGTACTTGTCCCACGCCCTTCCGACAGCGGGAGAGGAGTTTGCTGTGGGGACGCAGTATTTTCTTCTCCGCGCCTCTACCAGTTTAGGAGGCAGCTGGCCGACTATTCCAATGGGAATACAGAACAACTCTTACCGTATGCCCAAGGTCTGTGACCCCGGAACATACACCTCTCAAAACAGGCCGAGGAGCCTCGGCTTGTGGGAACCTTAGTTAAAAATTGGAGAGGAAAAAGCATACCCAAAGGTAGCCCCTTCGTATCTCTCCTAAAAGGTTCTGCCTGCGAGAGAAAATCCCTCGCAGGTTACCTGAGAGAGAATCCTCTCGCAGGCTTTTTCATTTTAGGAAGGGATTTCATCTTGGGCGTTGATATCCTCTACCCTTCCGCATCCCCCCTTTCAAATCCCTTCCTATGCTATTGAAGGGGAGTTGCCCAATGTGGATCACCCTCATGTAGCCTGTTGCCCTAAAAAAAAAATGATAACATTTGAAGGAAGATTCAAGCAAAGCCTGCGAGAGGATTCTCTCGCAGGAAACCTGCAAGGGATTTTCTCTCGCAGGTAGAACCTTTTAGGAGAGATACGAAGAGGCTGCTTTTGTGTATGCTTTTTCCTCTCCGTTTTTGAACTAAGGTTCCCACATGCCGAGGCACCTCGGCCTGTTTTGAGAGGTGTATGTTGCGGGGTCGCAGACCTTGGGCATACGGTAAGAGTTGTTCGCTATTCCCATTGGAATAGTCGGCTAGCTGCCTCCTAAACTGGTCGAGGCACGGAGAAGGGAATGCTGCGTCACCACAGCAAACTCCTCTCCCGCTATCGGAAGGGCGTGGGACAAGTACCCAATGCCCGACCTACCTGATGCAGGTTTTTCTAGGGTTTTCCCTGCATTTCTTTAGGCGAATGCCGGGTAAGATCCTTAAACTATAGCCCGGGGGCCCTAGTAACCCTTGCTACCTTCATCCACCCTTCCGCATCCCCCCTTTCAAATCCCTTCCTATGCTATTAAAGGGGAGTTGCCGAAAGTGGATTACCCTCATTTAGCCTGTTGCCCTAAAAGAAAAGAAGATAATATTGGCTGATTGACTGGAGACTGCGAGCGAAACATGTTGGATCCGTGAGATCCTCTATATTGCCCGGGGGCCTTCATAGGATTTAATCGATTGTGTTGTTCACGTATTAATGTGTGAGAAAGCGTGTTAGCAAATTTACAAACAAAAGGTCTATTTTAAAGACTAAACATTTTATTAAATATTAAGTGTAAAATTTTGGGATGTTGAAATTGAAATATGGATCAAACAAAATGGTGTGTTAAGTGTTTATTCAAAATAAGTGAAATGCAGAGTAAAATTTGCATAATTTTTGTACCGTCAAGTTTTATATTTTTCTTTGTATTTTGGGGGATATTTTAAGTTAATATTTCTGGAATTTCAATTTAAAATTTATCTTTAAAATTTTATGTTACAAAGAGTAATTTTATACTTTTCATGACGCCAGATAGAACGACTTGAGATGAGAGTAAAATTTACATGCTAATAGCTGTGGAAAAAAATTGTGGAAAATTTATATACAAAATTTATTATATGTTATATATGTGTATATATATAAATATATATATATATATAAATATATATATATTGGATGATGAATTAGAACGTATTAATAAAAATTGGAACGACGCATTGTTCTTCAGGTCATGTCTAAATAAACAACCAGATTTTATAAACATGTGATATTTATGAATGAATGATGAAAAACTTTGTAGGATATTTTTTTGGGTAAAAAAAATCAGTGCTGCGTATGGAAAATTAAGTAAAATACAATTCCGGCGTATTTTGAGCAGAAAGTGTGTCAAATTTCAGTATAAGCACGAAAACAAACAAAAAAAACAGTACATGGTGGGTTGGATTTATTGACACGTGTCGGAAAAGTACATTTTTCACAGTCAGCACAACAACGGTTCATTTGGCAATGCATAAAGGTTTTTGATGACGCCGACATTTTTTTCCCACTGCAATAGGCATAAAAATGTACAAAAGACTGTATAATTCCGTGAAAACTGGGCAACTGAAATGTTTCATTATTAAGGCAGCGATGCATTCATTCATATATGTGATTCCGCCATCACGAATCTCGTAACTTGCGACAGAAATAATATTTGTTGCATTGTTCCAGCTGTCATTTCTCAAACCGTTTTTATTATCAGGAGACAATTTGTCTGTGTAGCAAATTCATAATTTTGACTCGCGGAGTACTATGACTAAATATTCATCGTGGAAGTTGTTTACGAAGTTTCTGAGAGAACAGGAGTTAGGGGATCGTTAAGGAAGATAAATGATCATAATACAACCCATTTATCGAAAGACAGAATCTGCATCTGTGCACCGATATTGAAAGGTCCCAATCATCTAACACTTCTCTAATGAACTGGATATGAAATAAATTGATTTATATCAATATAATTGATAATTTAAAATACACACCATTGCCACCCAGCATTTATTATCGCATAACCGATAATGAAACTCGAAGAAACACATTAAATTACATACGTAAACGGAAACGATTAAAGTATCAGCCATCGTAAACCACTTTCCGACCATTTACAAGTCGACTCGCGACTCGGAAAACTTGTACATTTTGCAGTGCCAGTCAGAAATCGCGACACCGGCCCTCAATTTCAGGTAAGACTAATTATTTCTCGGTAAATCAGTCCATATCAATAATAATGACAATGTCAAACATATATACGTATACGAAGCATAAATTGTAAGTAGTGTCGTGGCTCAGTGGTTAAAGGGTCTACGTTCGGAGCAGGAGGCCCGGGTGGTTCCAAGTATTTTTCACCTTCGTCATTCGCAATATTTTTTTTGTTGCAATTATCGTATTCTTCACTAATTGACTTGAAAATAATTTTTTTAAAATTGGTGCATTATAATACCATTAAAACGCACCCTTATTTTTTGGAGAATTGATAATTATCAATGTTCTGTACATGTATATTGGCGTTCGTAACTATGTGGGTTTATAAAGTGGGATAAATACGATAGGAATATAAATGTATATAATCTATTCTGCATTTAAAAATCGCGTTATTTTACCATATATTTCTAAACATGTAGGTTACTTGTAATTTTTTCTTAAAAATCACGGCAAAAGTTTTGTAATGAAATGCCTCCCATCGTTGCGCATTCTTTGATCATTTACTAATTTACTAATTAAATAATTTTTTTGCGGAAATGTATAGTTTCCGAGTTAGACCAAAAATTGTACGTAATTTCGATTGTAAATGGCTGTGATTCAAATTTCGACAATCTTTAAGCAATTTACATGTTCAATTATTAAGTCTTTTTTTTTGGAAACGTATAGTTTTTGAGAAATATTTAAATTCATATGCAGAAATGATTTTAAATTGCTGCGATTGAAATTTCTCCTATCGTTAAGCAATCTTTGACCATTTACAACTCGAATTGCTACATAACTTTTTCCCTCAAATGTACACAGCTAATTAAGAATAAGCAGGTGTGACGTCACAGTAAAACGTCACTAGACTAGAGGAGGCTCGCAGCTCGCAAAGTTTCAACTAGGAATGACATCTGTTGATAAGATCTTGAACTACAGGCGTAATGTTTATGTAAATATACAAAATCTGAATTTGTATAAATATTTCATAATTATATACATTATTTTATTTAATAAACAGTTATGTAACAACTTATGATAATTTCTTATACTCAAATGATTATTAAAAGTAAGCATATATTCGTTTTAAAAGAGCATAAGGGTGGGGAGGAAGGAAAAATTGGGCCTTTATCCATTCAGTCTTCACGTGGTCCTCGAGGAAATATGCTGTAATTTTAGTGTTTCGTGCTTAAGAAATATTGTTCTTTTTCCCGATAGCGCGTGCATTAAAGTTGTAGAACTTGTACAATTAGTGGGAGATAAAAAGTGGCTAGTTGATAAATTGTAGTCATGGAAATAGATTCCAGGAGAACAAAATTATAAGTGCTCGAAATGTGTTGAAAGTTTCAAACTTTGAAAGAATGAGAAATATATTGATGGGTGGATGGATGTGGTTTTGTGGAAATAAAGTATTACAAAAGAGAAACCCGTGTGAAAATAAACCGGATGTTAGAAAAGGGACCATTTCTGAAAGATCACAATTGACTATGTTTGAAATAATAGAGTTCGTAAATCTGTGGGTGGATGATGTGCCGCTGACAGCGAACCGAATCAAATCGGCGTGAATTATTCTACATGCGTAGATTGTTCGTTCTTTTTCAGGGAGGTCGTAGCGTGTCACTTCTTAATTATCGTAGTACAGAAACTGTTTCAACATAATACTGACAATACTACGCTTACTAAGGTAAGTGGCGTCGTCAGTTCTATTTCCAGGATTAGTGTCTTAAGGGGGATTATGCTGAAGTTGGCAGCCTATCATTGGGGGAACGCGTAGAGGTTGGCACCAGTGTCTGTCTGAGAGGTCACTATGACGTCACACCTGCTCTCTCGTTGATAAATTTTAGTATTTTTTAAATTAATATATCTTACAAATTACTCGTTTTCATACAATTTTTTATTTTCTGGTCTTAAAACTGCCATTTTTGGCAAAAAAAATTCCCCCCTCCCCCCCATTTACATACTCTAGATTCCTCCCGGTAATAGGAAACAAACAATGTCACCACGATGTGGATAATTAATGGGATAAATAAATAATTTATAAATGAATTTAAACAATTAACTTTTAAATATTAAACATTAAATATGAATTTATATTTAGTTTCGATTGTGTTCATAAACTTTTACATAATTTCCACGGCTTTTAGTGAAATTCTTAATTCTTCAGGACACCTTATCGGGCCTCTAATAGTTACAGTAATTCGCAATCATAACCGTATCAAATGAAAACAAAATGTTTTAAAAATAATGATTTAAATTTACAAGATAAATGGTAACATAAAAAATCTAAAAAAATCTGACGGCACGTAATTTTTATACAAGGTTTACAATAGAAATGTTGTACGTCATCAGAGCTGCTCTCATAACACACTACCTATACACTTCACTAGTTATTTAAAAGGATTTTATTTAACAGGCCATGGTATTCACTGTAAATCAGCACAATAACCACATTACCACAGATAAATCCTATAGAATGTTAATCAGTTTTAAATCCCCGCTGGGTTATATTTCTCTCATTAACTTTTCAAAACCTTACTACATAACTTTAGTTTTACTTTGTTAAAGTTCCGGCCAACTGACCACCGGACACTTCTCCAACATTCATTCTAGAACTTTTTCATCTACCAGCCGACTGTACTTTACTGTCCTGCTTTTCAGCTTTTCTGTTTCATTTAACGCAGCCTCAACACTTTACTGTTTCCTCTAGTACGCAGGCTGAACACAACCACAACAGGCTGACTTCCGTTATGGACTAACTTGTTTTCTCGTCCAAGCTTTCAATCTCAAATTCACCGACAATAATACGTCTCCAGCCCTCCACATTTTTACGCCACGCTGTTGTTTAAAATACCTGGGCCAAAATTATTACGCCGACAATACAAATATTAACGAAATTCTAAAAAAATCATTTCATTACACATTGGTGGCTACTACAGTATATTGTAATGCCAATTAAACAGGCCATTAATTGTTTTTAATATAATTAAATTTTTACCGGTACGAATGAGTAAAGGCGACAATGAAGGCGAGTTTTGCCTTTGTTTAACAATGGGAACCTGGCGCGCGGAGAAAATTGAGTATGCATTTGGAGAACGGCAGTCTGGAATCGGCGATTGAAAGGTGAAGGAGTCAAAAATCTGCGTACGAGAGATGAAACTTAAAAATTGACGGGGGGATATAATACAGTTCAGTTCACCTAGCGCAACAAACATTAAAGTTTGCAGTTATAAAGTACGAATGGCGAGATCCAGTATTTTTACATGAAAGCAAGCAAACATTTTTGCGGAGAGATTTACACAATAATTGGCACACGGTGAAGCAAATGGTTGCTGCACGCTGATTGAACAGTTTTCGCATAGAGACCGGAATCCACTAGTTGACCAAAGGTGGCGGCTCATCCGAGGTTCCAGATAGCAGAGGACGAGTATTTTAATCGTGTGTATTAAAAATTTTCAATGAAGTGTAGAGTCTGTGTAAAAATGGCCTTTTAGTGTGGTAGTTTACAAGATACAAGAGAGAGATCTGGTACCAGACAGACATTCCGTGAGTAACAAAACATTCATACAAATTTGTAAACGATAATTAAAAAGGTATAGTCAGATTTCGTTCAGTTTTCATTTCGTTCAGTTTTCTTTTCACTTATTTTCAACCCAGTAGTGATCCTGAGATAAGAGATTCGATGTATATGATTGTAATGATATAATGTTCATAAAGACCACGAATTAATAAATGAAAATTAAAGTATTTGTTTTTAAATGGATGAAATTCGGCATGAAAAATAGGTCTTGTACATTGTAAATTTATCAACAATAATAAATTTCTTTTAAAGCTTAGTAAATGTTGTTAATTATTCCTATGGTTTAAGACCAAGTTTTTTAATAATTACATTCGACGTCTTCAGCATGTGGTTAATTATTCAAATTTTAATTAATTTTTTTGTTAATTGATTCATTTAAATAAAGCCTTCCAGTTGTTGATTACATTTATGGCTTCACCAACATGGGACAAATTAATCGTCATCCAGTTGTTTATTACAATATATATATATATATGTATATATTGTGATACCCAGCTAAGAAATACATGAAGTCTGTTCTTATTTTTGTCAGATTTGTTTACGAATTCAGACTGGGGATCCATGAGTGGTATGTACATATAAAAGATAATGATAAAATTATGGGTAAGTGGTTTTTAGAGAAGGGGAGGACGATAATTATAGCATTTTTGCGGCTCTTAGGGCTAAATGGTTGTGACCGACGGAACCCTGAAAGGCATCATAACAGATGGACGAGGCAATTATACTAAAAGGAGACGTTTAATTTAATTGCTTGAGTTGGTCTCGGAGCGGGAGAACGGCAACAGATGGTGTTTGTTTGGCGAAAGTGGAAATGCAAAAACTGTGAAAAACAAGGGAATATTCTGGAGCCAGGATATAAATAAGAGGGCAGTTGGACAGTTAGGGGAGCTTCATTATCATTTCGTGTGGACTGGAGACGGACGTGTCAGCGGGGAGAGCGGTGATGCAGGTCTGCAGGGACGGACGCGGGGCCAAGTTGAAGTGGCCGAAACAATTGTTATGAACAGTTGGGAGTTTGCAAAAAGAAGAGATCATCGGATGGTAGGCCAAGCTAGGTGGCCGAGAGTAATCAGCTGGACATCAGTCGTCAACAGTTGGTGGGAGTTTCATCGTGGAGGTCTGTCTGAAAGTAGAGTTGTTTGAATTCGTCGAGAGGGTGACGTCGTCAAGAGTGTGAGTGCAGCCTGGTGCCTTTTAAGTCTGTATAAAGTGAGTGTGTGGACCAAAAAACTTGTAAGTTTATTTTTCTGAATTAATAATTGTAAATTGCTAATAAAGGGTAAAAAGTGTCAGATTTCGTTAATATCGTTACTTTCGTTAATTTCGTCTCATTTCGTTTCATTTCGTTTCATTCGTTTCAATCATTTCGTTTCATTCGTTTCAATCATTTCGTTTTTCATTTATTGTTACTGTAGTTGTTTAATTGTAACATTTTGTTCCGTTTCCTTATCAACCCAGTAAAGACCCTGAGGGTACCGAGTCCAATTATTTAAAATGTATTCTAGGTAAATAAAATTGTTTTGATTTATAAAATTTCATCAGATTTGTGTAATTTTAAATTTGTGAAATAATAAATTGTTGGTTTAAATTGGTAGTTTTATTATTTATATTTGATGTATTACATAAAATGGCTACCACAACGTGGGGCAAATTTCATTAATAAAAAATTTATTAGTGTTTATTACTATATATATATATATATATATATATATAGTATATATATATATATATATATATATATATGATAAAACTAAAATCTACAGAATTCGTAATAACCTTTACAGTGTCGAAGGAGTTCAATTGCGTTTAATTTTCTAAGGAATGACGTTACCAAACACATAAAATGAACCATCAGAATTAGAATTTTCGAGATTTCGCGGTCTTCTGGGCCATTAGTAGCTAGGGTAGAGGAGGCTTCGCATATTAATGAAGCTGCATAATGGATCGTTTTTAGACTGATTACGACAGCCGAGGGCTAGAGCCAGTTAAGAGGAATACATCATTGAAACTCAGAACCGCATAGTTCTGAATGCCAATGGTCAATACTATTCACGCTTTACATATTCAAAAACATTGTTTGAAAAACCTTACATAACTAATTATTATATCATGTTAATGGTATCGTTTTTCTGATAAACAAAATCATATAAAATTGATATCTTATAAAGTTGAGACACTTTCGGCAGAGTTCTGTGATACAAATTCAAAATGGAATAGAGGCGGAAAGGCTAGTTCAAGTGCATAGGGGAACGAAGGTAAAGGTGGTAGTATATATTCGTGAAATAGAATTATGTTATAAGTGAAGGAGGACAGTGGATGGGAAGGTGAGGTAGTTAAATAATGTCATAATTAAGCTGAGGCAAGTTGAAATTGATTCAATTATGATTAATTTTTAAGTTCTCTTGCGAAATTTTTTTATTAAATGTATTAATTTTTCTAATTTGGATTCCTATGTTCTTGGCGATCTGTTATAAACATTATAGCAGGTTAAAGTTCCACAGTGTTGGTTTATAAATGCTATCATAACCAATTACGTAAGTGATTTCACTGTCAAACTTTCTTCTATCTATTTTTTTAATGAAAATCCAATTTATTTGTTTTTTATAGTATCCACTGTGGAAGTTTCACATATATATATATAACTTGCATAAGATTATTTTTTTCGTGTCTTCGTATAAGATTTTCCTTTCTCAATTATAATATAATTCAATGAAGTTGGTTATAAAATCTGTGTTTTTTTAAAAAATTTACAGAGACATATTACATAGGAAAACAGACGAAAATGGCACGAAATTTACCATCTAGTTGGATGATGAGGACTGACGTTTAAAACTGCGGATATTCTAACACACACGTCAGTTGTTGCAGAATGTCGGTTGGTGGCCTGCGGGTGTACGGTAAATTATGATTGATTAACTGCAGTTCCTGGCTGCAGGATAACTGATACGTAACCAGGTTGGAGGTTAGCAGAGAGCAGACATGGAAAGTGTGACGTAAGCAAGAGGCTGGCCTCGTGGTCAAAACATTTCAAGGTGGTTCTCAGCGCTCCAGTCACAGAGATTTTTCGTCAAGACTACATTGCTAGATTCTGCAGGTATGAGGTGATTAGATACCACAAACTTCGTCCACCAGTTGAATAACGAGAGACGTAAATTAGGTGAATATCAACACCAATTTTTTGACCTACAAAAATCATTGCCACAGGAAACCTGATTAGTACAAATTCGGAACCGTTACCTAATTCACTTTCAGTGCTTCCGTACCTTTTTATTGTAGACAAAGCTTACCCATTGGTGACAAACTTCATGAAACCATTTAGCCGAAATGAACTAAAGCTTGATGTTGAACTATTTAATAAATGTTTATCTAAAGGTAGAAAATGTGTTGAGAGAGTATTTGGAACACTCGCGCCTAAATAGAACGAAAATTTGGCTTGTGAGAGCTGTTATCTAGCAGGCAGAACCTTTCTGCGGAGACGGGGATCCTTTGGGGATGCCTTTTCCTCTCTTTGCTTTTGAACTAAGGTTCCCACAAGGCGAAGAACCTCGGCCTGTTTTGAAAGGTGTAGGTTCCGAGGTTGCAGAACTTTGGCGTAAGGTAAGAGTTGGCGTTAGGTAAGAGTTGGCGTTGTTCCCATTGGAACAGTCGGCCAGCTGCCTCCAAAATTTCTGCATTATTGTAAAGTATCTATTATTTTCTTAACATTACAACCAATGCTTTAGAAATGCCTTGAAATACCCTTCCAGGCATCAACAAGGACGTATCTGTTCTGATTTTGTGGAGAAGTCTGGTCAAAAATTCACTTCTTCTCAAAGACGAGCGATATTAATTTTTCATTATTTACTGGTTCCTGCATGCTTATGGCAAATAATCACGAATTAATAAGTACTGGAGAGTTTCTCAAAGGTCACCGAGTAGGTGAAAGTAGGTTATAGTGTTTCAGCCTCTATGTGTCTCAGAGAGGGAAATATGTAGACCTTTTCTCACCTGAAATCTCCAGGGTCGCCCCTTACTGTCAGCATCGAAGCTCTCTGGTTTCATGTTAACGCCTATTCTATTGAACGGTTCATTTTTACATAGCCTGTCTTTGCGCCATAACTGTACAAGAATATGTAATTAAAATATCTTCCAGTTCCGAGTCACTATTTGTAGCCTTCACGAGAAATCATTGTGGTTCGAGCATTGGGAACCACTTTGCTATGTTCTAATCACGAGACGAACCTCTGGTTTACGTCACATTTTTCTTGTCTCATTTCTGATAATCTCTAACCTCGTCGCTCCGTTATTTTTTCGTCCTTAGATTTTCTTTTATTCATCCAATTATTTTCTGCGGTGTTCTTTACGACAAAAGTCAGCCTATATCCGCAATTCGGACTGTCACTTTTGGAGGATTACGGGAGTCACAAAGCCATAACAGGGAATGAGGGAGGCTCTTCAACCAGAAAAAGCTGAAATGTGAATACAAAACCCGCGAATTATTCCTTTGCACGCTGATGGGTACATACAAATATCGCAAGAACGTAGAAAGTGGAGGACGGTTTATTTGAAGCAGAAGATAAACCGGATTTTGTGAGGGATGTTTCAAGGACATGAGAAATTGGCAGATAAACATTGAGATTGAAGGCAATGCACGTTCTGACAACGGACACGGATTACATCTAGTGACAGAGACAGCCCTTATCTTCTGTAAATGTACATTTTTCTACCATATTAGCCCCATTCCTTTTAGTTTTAGAACAATTATTTTGTCCGAATACTTGTTTGCCATTTATTTTAATTTGTATTAATTTTGATTATTTATGATATGCAAATGTAACTTCAAACATTCTGATAAATAATATGTATTTAACATCTCGTGCAAATTTGTAATAACTTTATTGACAGACTAAATAATATTGATAATTTTCTGATACTTGGAGTTACGCTTCAAGTTGTCTAAAGTCTTTGTGAAACACTTGTTCAAGGCAAATTATAAGTTTTTCTTTGTAGCGCGATAGTTTTATTATTGGTATATATATATATATAGATTATTTTAATTTAATTAGATATTAGCAAGGGCTGAGAGCTTGGCAAGTTGGAATTTGACCAGGCGCCGCCGTGACGGAGAGATAATCCCTAAGGTCTGGTCTTAGGAGCATAGTATGTCGACCCTCGGAAGTTACCTGGACTGTCGCACCGTGAGAAACGTCTCTGCAAAAATCCCAGAAATTGAATTAACACGTGACTGCCTGAACCAATCACATTTCTTGGTTCAGGAAAGATCGATCCAAAATTGGTCGAGAACATCGATTTTTCACATCCAGCGAAGGGGCTGTAAAGAAACTATAGAAAGAGTCCTCGACGAACCGTCGCCAAGGACGGACGTACAGCACCAAACTTGCATCATCCAGAGGACTCGAAGAGATCGAGGGTGCCACATGATCACGGCCAGAGATCAACGCGAGGTAACTGCCAAGTGTCTCAATCCTTGACGCGCCTGGGGGAATTACCGTAAACCATGGTTTAACTTGGGATTTAAGGGATCCGATTGTTTTTCCCGGCTAGCTGAACACACATAATTTGTATTTTTTTTCCTCATGTTAAGTTAAATGATTATTAAATTCTGTAAAATATCCCTTTATTTTATCATTTAATAAACCTACCACTACATCTTCAAGCAGTGTTTGAGAAAGACATACAGGCAAGCTAAAATGTAACACTTTACGTAACAAGTTACCAATAATTATCAATGAAATTTTGCCGACAACTTGCTGTGTAGTTATTGGCGTAATTGCCTCGCATCACAGCGCTCCCAGATTCGAATCACGGCGAGGGTATGGATGTCGTGTAAGTTTCTCGACTGAGAAATTAGTTTCCTGACAAATGCAACAGTGTAAAAACGTTTCTAATGACTTCAGCAGTTGATACGACTATAACTAAAATAAATTTTAAAAATATAATTAATCTGTAATCATGATAAATCTAGTAATTATACCTGATATTTTTAATAAATAATGTATCATCAGAAAATAACCAGAGATTTATGAAGAGCAATTAGAAACATTATAAAAACACTAAGTTTCGTTCCTTAATTTATTTAAAAGGTGCGATTTCAGCCTCAACGTTTGCGCAAATCGCACCCTGGAAATTCATATTTACCATATACTAATTAAAATTTTACAAATGAAGAGGCCCCAAAATTTAGGGACGAAACGTAATATTTTTATAAATATTTAAACTGCTATTAATAAATCTCTGTCTAATTGGCTGACATTATTTCATTCATGATCAATGCTGTTATAATTAACTAATGACCGTGTTGCGTGACGAAATATAGCATGCTATTAAATAGTATAAGAATATAGACACTTCACGGACAAATAACAAACAATATTTATTTCACGTTTCCAATTCTCCGATCATTATAAAACTTCCAGCAAACATCTAAATTTTTATTTACATTGGCTTTCTTTCATGCTGACATAATTTTAATGTCCTTCCTTTATACTCGAAATTCGGTTAAAAATTCTCAATTTACAATTATAAACAACCTATATTAAATTAGAGTAGCTAATTTACTTAAAACATTAAGTTTTTCTACAACCTGTAAGATTACGCAAGAAAATAGGGTTGATAAGTCATATTATTTAGAAACATTCTCAATGGAATAGAAACAACATTTGATACTCCATTGTGCTTCGCTTCAGGATATTTTACTAGATCTAGAAATTCCAATTTTGTTAAACGTAAGCGCTTTGTTCCTTCATACAAATGCCATTAGTTATCAATTACTCTCTTATTAAGATACGTTTATATTTTTTAATTTAAATCAATGTTTTAAATATAATTAATTTGAATCTAAGGATATACACATCTTTTCTGGTTTTCCCTCATCGCAAGGACCGAAAGTTAGTCAGTGTTTCCAAGTCTAGGGCTGTGTTATTTTCTAGAAGATGGAAGTCTCTGATCGTGCGGCGAAAGATCTATTTATTAGATTTCTTTGTGCCACCTGGGGAATCGTCCATGCTACGTGCTGTTGCGGTGGATGGGAGAGAAAAGTTGGTTTGAAAGATTACACACAAAGGAATTTACTAGGTGAATTGAAGTAAAATGAATTACAGTTCGATTGGAAAAAAAAATTAACTGAAAATTTAGTTTTATTGGCGTGAATAATGATCTTTTTAATTTATTTGCGACAAATTAAATACGTTCGTTGAAAAAATAATGAATCGAAAATCGAGGAGAAAATTTTATTTTCCCAAGCGATATTTTATATTTACACTGTAATGTACTTGAACTTTTAATAGGGTTTACGTTATTCGAAGCTGGAGGCAACTGTTTGCATTTCTTGTCAAAGATCACTCTCCGAAATGTTTTATTAAATTATATATCTCAGTATGATTGTTATCTGTTGACCGTCTTGTAATTAAATAGTTTAAGAATATAAAATCATCGGGGTAAATCATAAACATTATTTATTTCACGTTTAAAATTTTCCGATCATTATAAAACTTCCAGCAACCATCTCAATTTTTATTTACATTGGCTTTCTTTCATTCTGACCTATTTTTAATACCCTTGTAACATCGTCGTTTTTAAAAAACGAAATTCTGTTAAAAATTCTCAATTTCCAACTCATTATTTTCTGGCTATGACTCGTAATTAATGATTTCAGTTTTCCACTTTGATTATTACACTTGTTCTACTTCTCGTGACGTAGTTTCTCATACATAGTGGACAGTAAAGTTTTAAGTAAAATATATTAAGATTACACATTGGTGAATTACAAGACTTTTACTTTTTAAACTATTGTCTCGTAAAAGTCCAAAGTGATGGTAATATCAAATAAATATTTGTGGGGAAAAAATTACAATGACCTTGGAAGTCTTTTCAGGATTGATGGCGGCACATTGAAGGAAATAAGGTCACTTATTGACACGGAAACATTCACCAACTAAAGAGACCTACCAGCAACCTAAATGAATCTTAAATTTCGAAAAGGAATTGGTAAAGTACAAAATCTCGAGTAGGAGGGATTTGTCTGGATCAGAAACATAGACATTAAGATGGAGAAGAATTCTTGGAAAGTTTTCAAAAGTGGTGATGGACAATAAATTTCAGTGCACAGAATTAGTAAAAATTGGAGCGTTTGTAAGCAGAGGACCGGAGAAGACTGCTTTTTAAGAGAAAGGCAAACTGGATCACAAACATCCTAAGCATAAATTATTTACTGCATATCATAGAAGGACTTACATGTTGTGGAAAAAGAAGAGACCACTTGAACGGAGAAAAAATATATGTTAGGTGATAAGGGAAGAAGCTCAAGACAGGAAAAGGTGGAGAGTGAATTTTACAGAACATGTTCTAGGACCTGCCAGTAGGCACAACACTTAACAATAATAATAATAATAATATTAATATTAATAAATATACTCTTGTATATTAAACTGCCAACTATTATTGTCATATAAGCAAATTGAACGAACGTTTCTTATTTTATGCCAATATGTTTTGTGATTTTTATTTGCGTTTACGTCAAGAGAAATTGACCAAAATTTTTCTTCCACTAATTTGTGATTTAGGAAACGTTTTTCCAAAATAAAAGTTATTGATGATGTTAAGTCTAAAATATTAATATTCTCTAAGGGGAAAAACAATTCCGTTCATCGTGATGTTGAATAATATATTTTTTTAATTAACGGTTTATAATGGTCGCGTTAACAACTTGGTCATTGGCGACCCATAAATAAATTACAAATAGTGCTTGTTTACGTAAGTATGCTAGGGTTCACATTTATTCCAATACTATACATACAATTGAACAGTTTGAAAGAAAAATTATACATTTCAAATGTGGGTTTCTTACATTTACATTTTATAATTCGCATTTGTTAATCATTTATCATAATAATAGTATAATTAATTATATTAACTTATTTGAAGCTGCGACTGTTTCAGATTCCACTGTACTGTAGTCATAGTCTGTTTTTATTAGGAAGAGGCGTCTGTTTCTGAATATGTATCACTCTCTTGTTCTTGACTAAATTTATGAGCCTTTTTATTCTACTTTTTGCCGTTTTATCATTTAAGTGTGGGTAAAAAGAGTCCAATATATTTATGAATGATGTAGAGGATATTTGGTAATCTCTAATAATGGACCTTGAGTTCTTTGAGTGCATAGCATTTAGTATAAGAGTCTTTAACGGTTCCAAAGGCATAGGTGGAGCACTGGTTTCTTCTTAATATAATAATTTTAGTGGACCTAATGATTGACTAAGCGCCTTATACTTACGATCCTGAATGTTTTGTTTTCTTTTGTGGATTAGAGTTAGTCTTCTGTTCAGGATTACTGTAGTCTTTCTTATCAGCTTGCCTTGTCGAGCTCGTAGATGCAGTTCATTTTTCGTTTGTTAGTTGTGAATTATCCATGTCCGTTTTTTGAGGGTTAATTATTTGAATTGCGGGCGCCGGGTTCTTACACTGAATTTGGTCATAATTTTTATTTGCAGTCAGATTACTTTTCAGTATTGCTTCTCCATTAGGACAATTTATCGCGATATGGCCGGCACTTTTACAATGATAGCAGTTATCGTTCTCCGTTGCTAGATACACCCTATAGCTAGTGTCTTCATATTGCACCATTTCGAACCCGGAAGGGAATTTAGCTTATCCGGGTTAATGAAGAATTGTCTTCTGAAACTTTTAATGTGAGAAAATCTTGTGTCACCAGTACTTATTCTAATATCCGATATTTTAGAGTCTGGAATTATATTTAGCTTTTCTAGTTCTAGCACAATAATCTCGTTAGGGATAACTGGGCAAACATTTGACAAGATTACGCGGCAGTATTTTTGCATTAAAGGTCTTATATTTACCATCTCACCCTTTATTTTTATTGATTTATTAAATTTTATTAGGTTTTCGACATCCTCCTTAGATGATAGAAATGCGCATATTCTGGAATTGGCTATTTTAGAGATGTACTTAATTCTGATGGGGTCAATAATATTAGCTAAACCTATTAGGCACTCATCTGTATTTAAACTTGCAACAGCGTTCAGAATTATGGCATGCATTTTATCCGGTTTATGCTCCGTGACCATCACCTTCGAATACAATCGAGCCTCCATATTCTGTGTGGACGTCATCTTCAGGTATTCTTCTTCTTTACACTTTCTGGGAATAGTGGACTTTCCTTTATATAGCTTAGATATAATGTACTTATACACTCCTTTACACGATAATTGCTAGCTGGAATCCGCCGGGGCAGCCCCGCTTGAACCACCGGCTACTGGAAGAGTTCTAGATACTGTTTACCCTACCGTGGCTGGAAGCGAACTGATGAAATAATATTGTTACATTTCAATTATGGAGTAATTTCTATTTTAGTTTATAACTTAATTTATAAATTTTGCAATAGAATTATTATATCAGAATTTTGATTTTTACAGTCCTCGTAAATCGTTTTGAGTGAGGTCCTGTACACTTATACATTTGAAACCTGCACGTATAGTTGGAGAACTATGGATATCAATTTTTTGTTACAGAATTGGTGCATGTATTGCAAGTTACTACGTGATCAGTCACAGTTTCGTGCAATTATGTAGGGGAAGCTTAAGTCACAATTGTCAACAAACGGATCAATAAAGAAATGTGGAGGAGAATGTGAAGGAGTTTTTCTATTTTGGGAGCTGAAGCACCGAGGATGGATAAAGTAACGAATATGTGTAAAGCAATATAAAGCATGCCAAGAGAGAAATTTCGAGAAGGGAGACATACTGATGCTATAATTGTAATGTGAAAAACGTTTCGGAAATTATTATGTGAGGACTACTGGTGTAACGTGGACAATTGGGTGATCTGAAAGAAATATAGTGGAAGTTTTTTTGAAATGTGAAGCTACAGAAGAATGATGAACATCAAATGTGAAAATTTTAGATTAGACAGTTGAGGAAGTCGTCTTTTGGGCACATTATCAAGAAGAGTCAAGTTGGTAGGGTAGAGCTTGCTCAACTCAGAGTTGGATGATATAGTGGAGTGTAAAGAAAGTAGGAGAAGGCAGTCATTACAGTTCAGGACAGGACAGAACAATACGGAGAACCAATCAATAGATTGATTGATCTCCACAAAATTTATTTAAAACTTCGAACTTTAACAACAATACACAACAGACAAGATACAAAGATTACTTAACAAAATAAAGCTCTTCAATAAATACACGTTTCAAAATGTGAGTAATCATCTTTGAATAGCAAAAAAATATTTGGCTCCTCCCAAAGACTGAATGTTCATTGCACAAAGATCAACATGTATCAGATCAAGAGGACGATCGGATACCTTCACATTTCTGGGGTGAACTTCACGATGATGCTTTCCATACACACAGCCAGGACAAACGTAGTTATTCCAGTCATCGATGTAGTTAATACCATTTTTCTTTAAAATATTGAATATTTTGGTGTGCCAATTTTTCGTGCCAAAGTTTGATTAAGGCTGCTATCAGACATCTGTCAAAGTTTTCCTGACGAAAAACCATTGTATAAAGATCTCCTTCTCGCTTAGCAATCGCTGCCGTCTCGTCTTCATTCGGAGTTTTGAATTCTGACCCATTTGAAACTGCTCTTTGTACATAGCCTTTATCTAACACCTGCGTAACTGACAATAAATTAAAGTTTAATTCTGGAACATAAAGGACGTTTTGAAGAATTATCTTTTTCCAATTTTGTCCATTGAGTACTTGCAATTCAATATCTCCTTTCGCAAACAATTTTATTACAGCAGAATTTCCAACAATAACTTTCATTGGCTCTTCAAATTTTACTAGGTTAATTAGCCATTCCTTTCTAAATGTCATACGCTGTGTGGTGCCGCTGTCCAGATACCAGACAATGTCATTTTTAAATTTTAAATTTATATTATCAATTGCTGAGGTTGTGAGTCCGACTGTTATAAGTGCACGACGGTCAGAGTTTTATTGATTTTTCAGTTTAGGTATTTTCAGTGCTTCCCTTTAGACGGTCTTTTGCAAAATGCCCCTTTTGATTACAAGAATTACATGCATAATTATTCTTGCAGTATTCCACATATTTATCGCAGAGTTTGTTTTTGCAGTTCTTTTTCATATGCCCTGTCTTGCCACATTTGAAACATGTATAAGTCTTTTCTTGACTTGCTGGACCTCTTTCCTAAATGCTTTGCGACAAGTGCAGTCTCGTTGAGCTTATCTTCTTCCAGACGTAAACGTGCAATCAGCATGCTCAAATTCTTGTCTGACGAACTAACACTATCCCACGCGGTACGGAAATGATACAATTGTTGCGGTAACATTCCAAGAATTCTCGTCATTATCCAACTTTCTTTAACAACCTCACCTTCAGCTTCCAAATCTTCAGCATACTGCATCACTGACAGACAGTTCTCAACAGCTGATTTGCTTCCATTGTATTTATAGCAAAAAAAAACGTCTTTGCAGCCCTTCATCAGTTAGTTCAGATTTTGTACCATACATTGTATCTAATTTGTTTAACAATTTATACACAGTACGACAATTAGAAATTTTTCTCGCAATTTCACTGCTCACATTCAAACCTACCATAACTCGAGCATCAAGATCTTTTTGAATCCAAGTCTTAACTGCATCAAAATTTTTATCACCGGCAGGTTTCAAGTTCGTTCCATTTGCAATTTCAGACAAACCTTTGGGTTCCAAAGTCAGATCCAATTTAAATTTCCAGGAAACATAATTTACTTTTCCTTGAGAATTTTCAGACAAACTTTCCATTTGTGATCTAACCGAATCAGTGTATAATGAACTTACTTATAAAAATATTTCACAGTTTATGAACACTTGAACTTTCAAGACAAAAATATTAATTTCGAACTTTGTAGCTTGCAAATTTCTAATAATAACGATCACAGACAAAGGACAGTAACTGGATACGATCCTTACTTTGACCGACAGTGACTCCTGTATCTGACTTGAGTTCCCACTAGTCGATCAAGTTCGCCGACGTCGTTGATTTGCAACTGCAGGCAGACTCTAATGTTCATTAGACAGAATTTCTGATCACTTCTTTTTAAATTAAACACGCTCGGGCTTAACAAAACTTGAAATTCTAATTACCAAAAAGATTTAGTGTCCTGGGCACCGTAACCTTATATAAAATTTATTTAACATTTCGAACTTTTAACAAGATCCATACATTTATTCTCGATTATTCCATACATGCTTTCATATATTTTGCGCATTCCGGTATTAAGCTTTGTTACCGATATTCTTGGAATTCTTAGAACGTCACCTTTATTTTTACAGCGACTTGTGTCATCACGCTTATGTGACTATAAATTCTGTACTTATATAAACCTTCCCACTTAGTAAAAAGTGCTTGATCATCTGAAAATTATTCTCCAACAATTCTTCCTCGTACTTTTCCCGGAAGTACTTATTTCTGTCATCAATTTAAGTGGCATCGAGTCTCATTCACAAACTATCAATTTATGATTATTGTCATTTCCACTGTATCATATTTTATTCATGTGAACGCATGACACGTCAAACTCTATATCAATTTCTTATAATTACTTTCTGTAATAGGCTTTTAGACAGTATTTGCTTATTCTTTATTAACTTTATATGGAATAGTATAACGGACGCTGCATCCAAGTATTCAATATTCTCCTTTCCTTCATTTATGTAATTGAATACATATTTTTGATAATTATTGAAACTTTTACAACGTTTCATGTTAAATACTGATATTGTTTTTTTAAAATAAAAATTCTGAATTATTCAGAACTGTGTTTCATTAGCTAGTTCACTGTTCTTTCTGATTGTCAACACTTCAAACAATTTTTTATTGAATTCTGTTTTCATACTTTAAAATCGTTAATACTGCAGGTCTATTATTTAGTTAGTTGAAAATTAAATAATACTATATAACGGTACTATAAACCAGATCGTAGTTTTTCGTGAAATGTGATGCTCTGGTAAAAATACTTTCGCAAACCAATATACCTTCTCATTTAATGGCTGTAAAGCGTAATATTATGAATTTTTATCGTTACTATTCGTTGCGAGATTTAGGAATTGATATATTTATGAGAAATCAGTTGTTTAAACTTTGTAGTCAACGTAAAAATCTTTCGACACTTTGAAAATCTTTAATTTTTTTAATACAGAACTTAAAATACGAAATAAGTATATTATTTCATAAATAATACATTGATTTTCAGTACTACAGATTTAGATGACGCATCATAAATTACAGTCTGGCTTGAAAATGGCTCACGTCTTTTGATTAATCCGTAGATTAGTTTTTGGGTTAAAATAACGGTATATTGAAATAGCGAGCCTCCGCATGCTTCGAGATTTGTGATTTAACTTTTAATATTGAAACATTAGATAAAAAAAAAACTTTACAGTAAAGTTATCAGACAATGTTGGTTTCAGTACTGGCCTTGGGAACAATCCAAGACCAGGAAGACCGATAACATCAGCAGGTGAAAAAGGAAGTCTAAAACATGTGACGGATGCCACGCGACATGTGACGACGCGCGCTGTCTGCGAGGGCTATTCTCTCGCAGGCAGAACCTGCTTCCGCATCCCCCCTTTCAAATCACTTCCTATGCTATTAAAGGGGAGTTGTCACTATGTGGATTACCCTCATGTAATCTGTACCCTAAAAAAAAGGGGCTACCTTTGGAGAATGCCTTTTCCTCTCTCCGTTTTTGAACTAAAGTTCCCACAAGCTGAGGCACCTCGGCCTGTTCTGAGAGGTGTATGTTCCGGGGTCTCAGACCTTGGACATACGGTAAGAATTGTCCACTATTTCCATTGGAATAGTCGGCCAGCTGCCTCCTAAACTGGTCGAGGCACGTAGAAGGGAATGCTGCGTCAGCAAACAGCAAACTCCTCTCCCGCTATCGGAAGGGCGTGTGACAAGTACCCAATGCCCGACCTACCTGATGCAGGTGTTTCTAGGGTTTGTCCTGCATTACTTTTACGCAAATTCCGGGTAGGATCCTTAAAATATAGCCTGGGGGCCCTATTTAACCCTTGGATACCTTCCTCTACCCTTCCACATCCCCCCTTTCAAATCCCATCCTATGCTATTAAAGGGGAGTTGCCACCATGTGGATTACTCTAATGTAGCCTGTTAGCCCCCCCCCAAAAAAAAAGCATGTGACGACTTTCTGAAGCCACGGTGTTTCCACAAATATCAGCATTTTGTTTAAACAACGATTAAAGAAGAGAAATATTAAAGAGCGAGATATGTCTGAATGCTGGGCTTACGAATAGAAACGGGAATTGAAACCTTTCTTAAAGCAAGAATTGGTGAGAACAGCTACTTCCTCCACAAAAAAATTCATCGAGATAGAGCAAATGATAATTTTTTAATTCCATCACGACAGAATCATCATGATGGAAAATTTTTTTGTGGAACATTTACGGTAGTGAGCTTCATTAAAATTATCTCTAGACTAAGTTACTATTTCAACATAACCAAAACCCAACCACACTTGGGGAATTTTATTTTACAACAAAACAGCTTGAATACGAAGTGGGAAGTGATACGTCATCCGCTCTACAGTACGGATATGAGAGCATGATTCTTTAAGTTCGAAGAACTTACGCCGACATTTCCTTTGTAGTTACTAGAATAATAACGTTACACGACTTATTCGCTGGTTAACTAAGGTCTTAACTTAGATTGAGTTTGGGACGCAGCCGTAGCACAGAAATTACATTGAAGGCTATAAAAATATATTGTAAAAGGGAAACTAATAACTGAACGAAGTTTTGAGAGTATTTCTTACGAAGTACTTTTAATATCTGTTACAATTTACAATTCTATATGTGACAATATGTTGTGTATAGAATTTCTGTTTAAGAACTGACTTTAAAAGTTTCAATTAGATACATATTACTTTTAATTAAAATTAATTCCACGTATTTATAAGATTGACATAGTATAATGACCCATCAAAATGCTATTACGAATTGCCGCAGGATTAGAAAGTATCAAAAAGTTCATCCTCGTAGTTCGGAATTTGAGACCATTAATTTCCCTTGTTTGAAACATCGGGTATTGGATCGCTGCCTCCGAAGCTAGGATCTGCCGATTTAACAATACTTATCATCAATCTACGGAAAAAGGAAGTTAGTGATAAGCTGTATTTTATTACACAGTGAGTCACATAATAAAGACTTAATTATAAGTTCTACTTTAGGTATTGAGTGACAGAAATCCATATAATTTAAATACGTAAGATTGAGTTAGTACCAGATATCTCTAAACTTGTATATCTGTAGATGTGGTTGTCATTTCTACAACAACTCTACAATCTCAGTTCACTTTCTAACGATCGCTTGCTAATTTTTGCACCCAGAAATCTTGTTTACCGTTTATAAAGTATCATAACTTCATACATAACTATTATTAATTTATTTAATACAGACCTTTAAGGTTCTATATAATTTTAGGAACAGGAAAAAGTCACACGTCTGGAGAATATGTAGGCTTCGGCATCATTGGTGAGTTGGTTTTGATCAAAGTTACGAAAAAGCAATAAAGTGTAAGCAGCTGCTTTTATCGTGGTGCAAAAGCCATTGTTTCGCCTCAAATCCTGGCGTTTTGTTGGGATTGCATGACGCAAACGGTGTTGAACTTGATCGTGTGATCTTGTGGCAAGATATAATGAAGCACTATATCGTTAAATCAAGATCACGGTTAAGCATATCCTTTACATTCGACCGCACTTGTCGAGCTTTTTTCGGTGTTGGCGATCCATAATGAATCTGCTGGGGCGATTGAGAATTTGTCTCGTATTTATTTAAATTAACGTATTCTGCTTAATAAGGAAGGACCTCTTTGTTGTTGTGTCCAACATTTAACATTTACTTTCTTTCTTACATCTTTGGTTAAAATAAATGGCATTTAAATAGTATCATTTCGGTTGCGACACGTAAGGCAGTAAATCTTTCCTCTAAATATTTTACATGATTTATATACAAAGTTATTAAAATCTTAAGAGATCCTCAAAGAGGACTAAACCTAGTATATATAGTTTTTTGATAATAAACAAATTTTTCTGACTCAAGTCCGTATATTTATTTATCTAATAAATACAATAGACTGTGTGCGTACGTACGTTTCGCATAAAAATCTACACCCGTGAAGAAAATTTGACCAATTTTAGTACACGTGTTCCTTTCGAACAGGAAACAAACGCTGTGGGAGTAAGACATGTGCTAGGTTGTACGTAGATAGAAATTTTCAAACATGCTAAAACGGCCGATATTTACGTTCAGTAAATATTTTCAACTAGCTGAGTGGCCGGCATTACCCGAGTACTTATATAAATTATCTCGGATAATACATTGCTTTCGACACTAATATCTAGTTAAACATTTATCAATATCGCCATTGTTAGGAATATTTGCCCATTTACGTTCAATTCCCCGACCTAACTCTTCGGCATCTAACTTCAACTAAACCAGGATGATGACTGACGTTATTCAGAAATTCTCCTACTATATAAAATAAGGGTGACGAAATAAACACGCCAAATGAATAAGTGGAAAGTACTCGCTAACTTAATAAAATCTAAAAATACCGTTAAACAGTAAAAAAACAAACCTATACATGCAAATTGACCAAAATATAGCGCGTATCCTTAAGATAATGAAAAAGTCACCCAGTATCTTAAGAGAGTCAAAACTACTTCGGGTAACCTTTTGTCAAGCACGTCCACCTTCACGAAGAAGGAAAATAAAATTTCATCAATCACCATGATTAATGCGAGATTTAAACTCGGCGACTCCTATTATCCCGTATGTCTTAACTCCTCAGTGTTTGTTCCTGGATCGTAAATAACATGTGTATAAAGTTTGGTAGAAATTTTCCTATGCGTTTAAGATTGTAAACGGAAATTTGTTTCACCTCTTCCACCCCGAACCCTAGGGGGTGAACTACATCGTAACCAGTATGGTAAATGTCAGAATTAAACTCAGTGACTTCCATAATCCCAGTCTCCGTTGTTTACTAATTACTTTATGTAACGGCATTTAACCCTCATCCTCCCCCACCCCCACTCCTAGGAATTGAACTACAATTTAACTACATGTCAGAGTTAAACGCATTGAATTCAATAACTCTGGATTTGACACCAATCTCGGTTGTTTCGCGTTATTATAGTGTAACGTTCTTCCACCCCTTCCCTTCTTGGTCCTTTAAAGGGGTGTAATTATACACTGAAACATCTGGATAGAAAGTATTAATGACATCAACCCCGAAGAGTAAATAATCGACGCTAATATCAGCCGTTTTAGCATTTTCTTAATTTCCATCCCCGTTTACCCCTCGGGAGTTCCTTAACGCTTCGTAAACCCGAAAGAAACCTTCGCGGGGGTGAGCAACAAAACGTAATTAATCGACGCTAACATTGGACATTTTAGCTTGTTTTTTAATTTAATCCCCTTTCACCCCTTGGGAAGTGCTTAACGCATCGTAAATCCGAAATAAACCTTCGCGGGACTGAACACAAATTTTTAGTCGCAATCGGATGAATGATTTATGAGAGCATAGGGGACACACACACAGACAAACATTCAATTTCTTATACAGAGAGATGAGATAGTTAGCGTTTCTCCAGATATTTTTGTATATAATTTCAACCCTTTTCGGCATTGGAGGGGAGAACCTTTAGGGGTGGGAGTGTAGGGGCGTTACATAAATATAACTCAAAAACTTCCGAGAAATTCGGGGTTATGGATGCCCCTGAGTTATTTTTATGACAACCCGGGTAACGCCGGGCACCCAGCTAGTATTATTATAAATGTAAGATGTTTTTTCATAATTAATAGAATAGTATTGATGAGGGTCAGCCAACTTATATATTTTTTTATTAATTTCCTTTCAAACCAGTCGCTTTGAAATTTTCTCTGACCTTATGATTGTCTCAGAATCGGTATGCATTGTCACAGTATTTTTATGTCAGCTGCGAAATTTATGGCTTTTATTGTTTCCTAAACATATAGGACACATCGTTCTGTCGAAGAAACACAGCTGGCAATAACACTAAATATGTATTTGTTTCCTGGTTTCATTTACGTCATCTTTTGTTCGCAGAGATTTGTTCACAAATTTTAAAATTCTATTTGGATTCCAATAACTTCACCAAGCCTGTCAATTTCATTATTAATTGATGAAATATGTTACTGTACGTTTTCATTATGTGTATCTTGAGTGATCTTGTTCGGCGAATGATCGCTTGTTTTTCTAGAGAGGTATAATTCTCAGAGGTAGTTCACGATATAAATTTTATTTAGTGCTTCTGAACTACGAAAAAACATCTAAAAAAGCTGTTCTGCGAGGAATATTCTCTCGCAGGCAGTACCTGAGAGGGATGTTCTCTCGCAGGCAGTACCTGCGAGGGATGTTTTCTCGCAGGCAGAACCTTTTAGGAGAGATACGAAGGGGCTACCTTTGGGAATGCCTTTTCCTCTCCGTTTTTGAACTAAGGTTCCCACAAGCCGAGGCATCTCGGCCTGTTCTGAGAGGTGTATGTTCCGGCGTCGCAGACCTTGGGCATACGGTAAGAGTTGTTCACTATTCCCATTGGAATAGTCGGCCAGCTGCCTCCTAAACTGGTCGAGGCACGGAGGAGGGAATGCTGCGTCCCCACAGCAAACTCCTCTTCCGCTATCGGAAGGGCGTGGGACAAGTACCCAATGCCCGACCTACCTGATGCAGGTTTTTCTAGGGTTTTACCTGCATTTCTTTAGGCGAATGCCAGGTAGGATCCTTAAAATATAGCCCGGGGGCCCTAGTTAACCCTCGGCTACCTTCCTCTACCCTTCCGCATCCCCCATTTCAAATCCCATCCTATGCTATTAAAGGGGAGTTGCCCAATTTGGATCACCCTCATGTAGCCTGTTGCCCTAAAAAAAGGAAAAACATCTGAGGAGTTCACATATATTTTAAGTGGTATAAAGATAGGAATTTGAAATATTATTCGCCTTTTTCCAGTCCAAGTTCATGAACTTATCTCTTAATTGCATATTTTCGGCCGCCCTCAGAAATTCTTTCCTGTTTAGAGCACTAAACGGTGTGTTGAATATTAAAAGCTCCCTCATTTCGAAATTAAATTTCCGTAAGGAAGAAGATGAGATCCCCGCTTTCCGTGAGGTTATGTTGAACAGCGCAGCCGGGGCCAGATTTAATCCGAACGTTGGCACAGCTGCCTTGAATTTTGCAGTTGGGTGCGAATTACCCGCTAGTATGTGTCTCACACCTTATTTAAGGTCGACGAGAACTCGCCGGGAAACTAGCCAGAGGAATGTTGACAGCGCAAAGCACATCCCTTAATTTAAGGATACAACGTTGTGCACTGCCGTTTTAAAAAAAGCAACAAGTAAACAACGGGGCCACAAAACCATAGATAAAAGCAAAATGATTCTTATAAAATAATTGCCCTGAACTTTTCACATCATTGCGCTATTTACCGTGACTTTCAAATAACTATTTCACGAAGAAAAATCTTTCAAATGATGGAAAGGTTGGCAATACAACCTTATATGAGGTGACTTTATGTAGTTATAAGTTCTCGTAACCTTTTTCTCGGAATTTAAAGATTCTGTACGACTTCACGTGTGTGCTGTCTGGAAATAGCGACAGTCACAGTAAAAGTATAATTCCAGTAAACTACATATCAAATACACGAAATAATTCAGATGAAATTCTTTCATCTCGTATCGGGACCAGTCTTTAACTTTCGCGAGATCTGAATTCCATATTGTTCCACTTTGCAAAAGTCAGTGAGACCACTGCCAACATGACAGAATCTCCAATCATAATGAAACATATAAACTTAAAATCTCAACTCGGATTACAGTAAAAGTATCTACCTATTAATGGGTTATACGATATCATGTAACGCAATATCAAATTATCGCAAAGCAGGAAATAACAGCAGGCCTCCGCAAAATATTAGCTTTCATAATAATAATAATGTATTAATTAAATTAGAAAACTATATTGTAACAAGTAATTATTGTATTGTTTTCTATAATGTATAACATTTATCTTATAAATCTTGCGAAATAATTTGTTCCTTCGTCCAGAATTTTGATATTATGCAAATAAAAATTGTGGTTGTAATGGTTCTTATTTCTATGCAACAGAAAAATATTGTGTATTCCTTTTTTGTCACCAGTCCTAATTATGAGACTTTATATATATATATATATATATATATTTATACATTCCGCAGAATCTCGTCGTAGTTTTATATCATTATACAATGTTTATGATAGTATTTTAAATTTATTTAACAAATGTTAAAATATATTCCCTTAAAATTGTTTAGTACAAAAAATTCTCATCTAATAAGAAATTTATTCTCAAATTCAAAATTAACATTTGAAGAATTTATCAACTGAATAATTCCCAAAATAAAGTGTGGAACGTAGTGATTTGTTGACAAGTAGGGGATCAAATATAAAAACATGTCTCTGAATTAACGACTATTCCATTAATTTTGTAATAATTAAATGTTAGATATATTATGAATATTAATAATATTGAAGAAATATTATTCATAACAGGAAAATTATTCATCAACATATAGCGCGTTATTTAGGATAGGCGTCTTTTAATTGATTTTACTGATATTTTAGTCAGTTTATTTAAACGCGGGAGCAACCATGTTTATCGAACGTCGGCAAAAAGTACCGTTTGGTGCCAGTCAGGCTGGGGATAGTAACTGTACCTCCGGGGTTTTCCCGTCAACAAACAGCAGGTGCAGAGGGTCTCGGTGTTGAAATTCTCTACGTCGGTTTCCCTAAGACCTGTGATTGGTCCATAATAAATTAAATAAACCAATAGGGAAACAGTTGGTCTCACAGGTCAGGAGAAGTGAACACCTGGTCAGACATTCTGTTGCTGATGCTGACTAGAGGAGGACCCTTGAGTGGAGAAGCACAGCGAGCGGTTGCTTGAGAAGTGGAGATATTCACCAGCGAGAGATATATCTATGACCAGCTGCGAGGGACGTCGCTGTGTTGCAGAGACCCCAGTCTGGTAACCAATATTGCACATATCATGGTTGCGTAAAGCACTTCTTTTTTATAATTCGTTCCCCGGGCCACAAACATTTATGAAGACTCTGTTTTCTAACCGATAAATCATAGATAATAACAAGCATTAAGATGAGACAATGTAAAATATAACTTCATTTATTTTGTTTGAGTGTTTTTGGACTATTTTGCCACGTTTGTTTTCGGCAGGTTGTCAACGTTTCGCTTGTGAGCAAATAACATTTTCAAGGCTGGGGAAAGACTGATCAGTTTTGTGCGTCTGCCAGCTTAGATAGGCAGACAGGTGACCAAATTCAAATTGAAACTGGTCGTGTGTTTGAGTCGCTGAGTTTTTCCTGTTTGTCCCTGATGCAGGAAAACCACAGGGGCCGTCAAACGTGTCCGGTGTCTCTGTTGAAGTTAGATGGTCTCTCCTTTCGTGGCCAGTAAGATTTTTCTTTAAAGGGTGTACCGTATTATTTTCGTGCCTTGATTTCAATTTACTTACGAGTCAGTTTTTTTTATGTAACATTACATGAGGGTAATTCACATGGTGGCAACTCCCCTTTAATAGAATAGGAAGGGATTTGAAAGGGGGGATGTGGAAGGGTAGAGGAAGGTACCCAAGGGTTAACTAGGGCCCCCGGGCAATATTTTAAGGATCCTACCCGGAATTCGCCTAAAGAAATGCAGGACAAACCCTAGAAAAACCTGCATCAGGTAGGTCGGGCATTGGGTACTTGTCCCACGCCCTTCCGATAGCGGGAGAGGAGTTTGCTGTGGGGACGCAGCATTCCCTTCTCCGTGCCTCGACCAGTTTAGGAGGCAGCTGGCCGAATGTTCCAATGAGAACAGCGAACAACTCTTACCGTATGCACAAGATCTGTGGCCCCAGAACATACACCTCTCAGAACAGGCCGAGGTGCCTCGGCTTGTGGGAACCTTAGTTCAAAAACGGAGAGGAAAAGGCATCCCCAAAGGTTGCCCCTTCGTATCTCTCCTACAAGGTTCTGCCTGCGAGAGAGCATCCCTCGCAGGTATTGCCTGCGAGTGAATAGCCCTCGCAGACTTTTACTCCACCCTCTTACGAGTCAGTTATATGAATTTGTAACGTTTTTATTTTTTTTTGTGTTGTGACTGAAGGAGATAGACTTTATTGAGATTAAAATGTGGCTTGTCACTCTTTGGAAATAGAAGGCTTAGATGGCAGCATTGCAGCTTACTGATTAAAAACTGTTTCCAATTCTTAATGGCTTCTTTTACTGTATTATAGTAGTAGTCACGAACGATGGCGGGAGGAGTAGACTGAGGGAGTGGAGGCTTGTCCGAGGTTGCCATGATGGGCGCTGTATAAACACATACACGGCATGATGTAACGCGGTCAAGCTCTAGTAATCGTTCCTTCTTCGCGACAGTTCACAGATGACCGAAGTCTGTTTGACGGCTGACAAAAATTTCATTTTAAGCATAGATTTTTAGTTAAGCAAAGACGAATTATTAAAAAAAATGGCGGTATATAGGACGTTGCAGGTTTAACTGTCTCCTAAAAACATGTTTTAGAACAAATCTCTGACCAACATAGTTAACAAAAATCCGTAATGTGGCCGAGTAACAATGATGTGCATGATATATGGCCATAATGTGTCCATCCACGTCCAGAGTTTGATGAAAATCTACACACTACCTAACGTTGGCATTTAAGTAGAAGTCTTGAATGAAACTTCAGGGAGTATATCAATTCATTGTAAGTTTCTAAATAATATCGGTATGTTGTTGCATCAGAAAAAATTATTAACTGCTGCATAAAGTTTTTATTTTTACATTTACAACTTGTATATGTCATATTTCTAGCTATATTATCATCAGTTTGATCGAGACATTTTTGTAACTGTGGACATACGGGGCAAAACAGGCGAAACGTTGTGAAAGTAAAACCTCTCTGTGCGAAATTCGGATCTTTATGCTTTTCAATGCGGCTTTACACCGGTGAAATTCTATTTAGTCGTCAGTGTCTACAACAGTTTTAAAAATTCAGCGTTTGAACATGATAAACATATAGTCGAACAAACTGAAATGGTTTTAGATGAAACGATGTATAAAGTTCAACAGAAAACTTAAATATAAAAAAATGACGGGCTAAAACTCAGCAAGGAAAGTTTTAATTAATAGTAAAAATATTTGTTATGTAAACAAGTTAGATAATAATTGCTTTAAAGCTTCCTAAATCAATGAAAGTAAAAAATAAAAAGCAGACGACAAAATTAGCAATTCCAATCGACCTGCGACATCTCCGGCAGTGCTAATTAGGCGCAGAGTGTTGCTCTCCACAACAAACATCGATTGATATAAAACTCAAGCCTACATCGACGCTTTATAATTCACAAACTTTTGTACAAGGGGAATTTGGATATTTATAGTTTGAAATATGTTTGATTAAATGCCGATATTAATTATTTTCTTTTGCACTTTAACGATAGCTCTTGAAGTATATTTTGCAAATCTATTAAAATATTTTCTGAATTCTCCTTTGTAAATGTTTTAAAATAATATCATTCGTGAAGTACTCTATGAAACAATATACGTCTTAAAACTAAATTAAATACAAAAACCTGTCATTTAAGACTTAGTGATGATAGATCTTTTTATTGCGGCATTTATTTGCGATAGAATGTAAATAGACCTATTGCAGAGTTTCCTATTCCGGATTCAGTTGGAATAAATATTTTCGATTAATTTTGTAAATAATAATTATATTGGAATTAATTTTCTGTTCCTGCCAATCGCCTTTATTATTATTATTTTGTTCTGACAATAGCTGGGCCATGTCTGGAGTATAATGAAATAAAAATATAATGGGAACGACAGGATAATTAGATGAATTTTAACTCACATAGAATAGAGAGTAAAATTTAATTTTCTAGTAAATATTTTTATTTATAGTATACAAGTATAATGAAGGGCGGATTTTATACCGAATAAACAACAAACTAGTTAAACTTTTGCAAAGGGTTTTTTCTGTCTTAAATTTCCAAGAGAACTCAAATATCAAACAAACTTGAACAACCGACCCCCGACCTTTGGGATTCTAATTAACGAACTTAAAATCTGTTTTGCGTCTCATATGTGGATACAAACGTTTCGAAATATTGTAGAAAATATCAAGAAAATGGGTGATTGCGATATTTGGCAGGATTGAAAAAAAATCTTCGTTTTCTGGTGGTTTTATGTAGTAAAACATGTTGGGTTTTCTAGTGATGTTAGGAAGCCCAAACAATAAGTCATAGATGAATGATAAATTCTTATCATAGAATATATAATTATTAATTGGTACACTCAGGAGACAAAACGCTATATAAACTGCGATCATTATACTTGGGGGAATATATATATATAGTAATGCCAATTAATTAGGCCATTAATTGTTTGGACATAAAATTTGAATTGTTTGATAAATCCATTATAGCGGCCTGATCGAACAAAGCAACAATGGTGAAGCGAGCTCGGTTGCTTTGTCGAAAAGTCAAAATGGCGTTTGCGCGCACTAAAGTCTAAGTTAGTTTTACGCCTACAGCAAGCCAGGAGAGTCTTAGTCAGTTTTGCGTCTTCAGCCACCTAGGATAGAGTTGGTGCCGAGAGATTGCAAAGTACGGAACAAGGAATAAAACTTGAGAATTGTTGCCGAAAGATTGCTGTGGACGGATGAAGTATTTAGAAAGAGTCCAGATACCGGCAGTAGAACAGCGAGATCGGTTAGAACAATTTTGTTAGAAGTTGCAGTTTGTGAAATAAACATCCAAATATTCATGGATAAACATTTTGAATGCATAAGTCTAATTTTTATTCTCAAATTAGACCATTGTTTCAATTTTGGAAAACCAAGTAATTGCATCCAGCGTCTAATTATCGTCGGAACGAATGAATAACATATCCTTAACGAACAGAGAACCAACATTTGGCAAACTAAAAAGTATTAATTAGAGTCAGTGAAAACCAAGGCCTAATGAGTAAAAATTAAAGTGTAAAAGTGTCCGAACGAGGTAAAAATTGATTGTTCCGGTACCAGACCGACGGTCCGTAAGTAACATAATTTTGAATAATATTGTTAACGCTAATTAAAGGATAAAGTCAGATTTCGTTCATTCACTTTCTTCTAGTTTTCTTTTCATTGATTGAATTATTGTTTTATTTTAGGTAAATTATATTTTGAATTGTTAATTAGTCAAATTCTACATTTATCGTGTCCTAATCATCAAACCCAGTAAAGGCCCTGATTGATTGTAATTGAAATTGTTTTGAGTTTAAAGCCTCAATTTGATATAAATTTTATTTTATGTTTTAAATTTTTACTATCTTTTCAATTAATTAAAGCCTACCTGTTGTTTATTACATAAAATATATTGTAATACCAATTAAAGAGGCTATTAATTTATTTTAATATAATTTAATTGTTGGTGGTACGGGTGCTTAAAGACAACAATCGCAGCAGGTTTTTCTTTGTTAACAATGGGAGACTGGAGACCGCGCGCCTAGAGGAACGCAGTCTACGGCGAAGTGGAAATGTCAGCGGCAAGACGCGAAAGGAAAAGTCTACGTCGAGAAATTGGACAGAGCAGTTCGGTCCACATAGAGAAATAAAAACAGTAAAAGTCTGCGGATCCAGAATTATGAATAGGGCTATCTAGGAAGTCCAACAGCGAGATATAATAGTTTACATAAAACGCAAGTAAAGAGTTTTGACGGACAGACTTATAAAATCGCAGTTTGGAAGCAGAAGTTTTGCTTCACAAACTGAACTAATTTTCGCATAGAGAGACTTCGAGGAGACCTACGTCCGGCAACTGGCTGAGGGTGAGATAATCCAGGTTCCAGGATAACAGAGATCCAGAGCAACAACCGTGTGTTCAAAATATAATGAGTAGAATCAGTGTATAATGGCCTGTTTAGTGCGTGTTGACTTCAAGTACAAGAGTCCGAACTGGTACCAGTAGCACTGTCGTGAGTACAAAGCAATTATTAATGACTGTAAACGATAATTGAAGGGTATAGTCAGATTTCGTTCGCGTTTTTCTTTTCATTCGTTTTCTTTTACTTTTGTATTTAATATTGTATTCCGTTAACTTCAATGAGTTTGGATTGTTAATATTTTAGTTCATTGTATTTGTTCTTTCTATCAAACCCAGTGGTGACCCTGAGGTAAAGAGAAATTCAACGAAATTAATTGTAAAATTATAAAGCTATAAATTTATGGCACTGAAATGTGAGGCTCCGAGTTATGTTTTCACTTTATTTATTCCCCACAACAACGACTACAAAAATAATGTTGAACAGACAGTCGGCAGATGTCTGTCGTGGCTCGCACCTCGGGATTATTCAAAAACTTATGTGATTTCAGGACATAAAATTTAAAGACCATCCTCCATTACACACTATACGCCCTCGGATGTTTTTCAGAACCCCAGCTAAGCCGTTTCTGAAGACTGCGTTTTCGTACTGGGACCCTGCGGAGTTGATGGACGGGCTGCTTTCTGCCGGCGGGTTCATATTCCTGGGTTTCTTCTTTGTGGAGGGTTGCAGAAACAATCAACCGTTTCGAACGTTGTATGACTGTTCATTTTTTTATGCGCGGGTCCATCCATCAACTAACTCGGGAGCAATTAAAATCGTCCGTTCAATCAGAATGTATTGGGAATTAAGGTATTATATTATTAAGATCATCTAAATTTTTATATAATATTTTATATTTAATGTATGACCTTCCACACCTATACACTCTGTGTAAATAATCAATTTTTTTGGATATTTAGTGTATTTAATGGAAAGAGGACCTTAACAAACGCTTAATTAGAGGATTTGTGTTAGTGATTGTATGTTCGTGCACAATTTTGTATGGAAGCGCCCTACGCCATTATAAATTAGAGGTGTCTTACGAAAACAAGGCGATTGTTATTGATTCTGTTGGAAACAAAATATGTGACGCGTCCTCGAGATCTCCTGTGGATAGCCGACAACTTCGAGATTAACTGAATATCATTTCGGGGAGGGACGTTACAATATATATGATGTGATGGTACGGATGTATCCATCAAACTTTATTGTCTAAAAATGGAATAATTTTATTTAATAACTTTTCGTTGAAGCGAGCGGCCGACTGCGCACGGTCACGTGTAAATTTTCTGGTCGGGTAGAGGCTAGAATAAAAAAGCAGAAGAACTGGGGGGCGGGGGACATAGAAGTCGGGCGGCTGGTGAAGGGAGCTGGTGTTGGTCTGACGCAGTACCTTCGGAGAACCTAGCGGATAAACGGGCTAGGACCCGTCGCTCGGGAACGCCAGCGAAGGGGGGCACACGTGGGGATACACTGCATCGAGTAGTATCCAGGCCGTGGTGCTGTTCTGACAGTATAGTGAGTTTTTAGTTTGTATGGGGTTAGTCGTTAAGCGTAATTGGGCAATTCTCGGCATAACGGCATTGGGCCAGATCTTGATTTTATATCCAGATATTTGTATCTCGTGGGGAGCTCTGCATTGTCTTGGATTAGTATTTCGTGTATTTTGATTGGTGAAGCACATATTTGGCAATCCCCGTTCGCAGTCGGTATTGAACTGAAATATATATAATGTCCAAATAGTTGTATCTAACGTCCCAACGTACTAAGTGGTGTCCGGAAAGGTATTCTAAAATAAGTCAGATTCTTTAACTTATCGGGCAATACCTCGAAGTTGCGACTACCGGCAGGAGAAAATTCCCTAGCTGCGGCGTGAGGGGGAAGAAATGATCTTTTTGTCACAATATATATATATATATATATATTGTAATAAACAACTGGATAACGATTAATTTGTGCCACGTTGGTAAAGCCATAAATGTAGTAAACAACTGGAAGACTTTAATTAAATGAATCAATTAACTAAAAGAATTAATGAGCCACCCCTTTAATCAACTAGTGGATTCCGGTCTTCTCTATGCAAAAACTGTTCAATCAGCGTGAAGCAACCATTTGCTTCACCGTGTGCAAATTATTATGTAAATCTCTCCGTAAAAATGTTTCCTTGCTTTCATGTAAAAATACAGGATCTCTTGTACTTTATAACTGCAAACTTTACTGTTTGTTGCACTAGGTGTGCTGAACTCTATTATATCTGCCCGTCGACTTTTAACAGTTTTATCTCTCGTACGCAGATTTTTTTTGACTCCTTCATCTTTCAATCGCCAATTCCAGACTTTTAGATCATCAGACTTTTACGTTTTTCTGTTCCTCACGAGAACTGAACTGTTCCGTTTCTCGCAGGAGACTGGTGTTCTCCAAGTGCATACTGAGTTTTCTCCGCGCGCGGTCTCCATTGTTCAACAAAGGAAAAACCCGCCTTAATTGTTGCCTTTACGCATTCTTACCGCTAAGAATTTAATTATATTAAAAAAAATTAATGACCTGTTAATTGGCATTACAATATATATATATATATATATATATATATATATATATATATATATATTGTAATAATCTAAATTTACAAAAGCGGCCTCCAATAATGATAATTAACAAAATTACAATTAAAAACTTACAATGTGAAAAATTCTTAACTTATACAATTATTGAAATATGAAATCTGACGGTAATGATTAATTTAAAATAGGTTTACAATTAATAAATTTTCTTTTTAGTTTACATTACCATTAGTTGTTCGTCGGAGGCTCGATCTCACTCGATTATTGTTAAACACGTCACAGACAGGCCATGTTTCACTGAATTTAATGTGGTTGTAATTTTCAGACACAACACTTCCTCCTCTTTACAGTTGATAACTTAGTTTTAAATCTCTGATACTTGCCTAAATATGCCAATGGAAAAATACTTCAGATTGTCGACTCGTAATTCATAAACCCGGGACTTTAATATATTATGTCTCTGCTGCCTCTATACACTTTCTAGGATATAGTAACAGGAACTTTGAATCAGGTTTTTCTTTCCTGGTCTAAGCAATTCTTAATTACCAGTTCTGACAAACACACTCGTCAGCCTTTCCAGAACATACTCTGCTCTCTCTCCGCCGACTCCCAACACACACACACTCAAGTTCCGCGCGTCCAGTCATGCCTTCGCGACAATGCTCATAGCAAGCAAGTATTATACCCTCCATATTCTTTTACACAATTCTTATATTTACGCCACCAACAATGAAAATTTTAAAATATAATATATATATATATATATATATATATATATAATATCGTGTCGAATGCTGTCTGTCCGGAAACCAACATACAAGTTTTTGTCGATCTACCTGCCTGACCTGCGTCTGGTGACAGAATTTCGGGAATTTGTACGTGATGAACAATAATGAAAGAAAATTTCAAGGTGAGCAGCGAAAAGCGAAATTGCGTACGTGCTGTGTGGAACCCATTTGCCAAAGTAATTTGCATTTTGGAGGCGACATTTTGGTCCTTTGTGCAATGGAGCAGACACAAAGAGACAATTATTAGGAGTGTATTCTGTTTAATGCAGATTTTAGACATTGGTGCAGGAGCAACGAGAGGTATGTTAGGAAGAGAAAGTGTAATATAACAGAGAGATAGATCGATAGTTAACAGGCAGCTAGAAAGAAATAAAGTATTAAGTGGCCAAATTCTTTATTTTGGTTACTAGTGCGCTGAACCACAATTCCATTTCAATTATAAAAGCCATTAGAGACAGAGAACGTTATGTGCCACATACTACAAACAGGAGGGAAAAGTACCTTACCAAGAAAATGAGTCTGGCGCACTTTTTGCAGGAGCTTACGAGTGAATGGTACTTGAATTCAGTTTGTACTTACACACGTTAACAGTTATTTCCCTGAGACAAAGACAAATTTTTAACATTTTAATATGACACATACACGTCTCGAATGGTCAGGAAATTGCTAAATATTTTTGATTTCCAACTGAACCTGCAGAGATTAATTCACAGCCTCGAATTAATTACAAGGTCTATAGAGAGAGATAATAGAACAATCCAAGTAGGGTATTGAAGAGTTCCGTGCAGCGTTCGGGATTGGTCGATGTCATCCAGCTGTTGAATCCTCAAGGCTGGTTGTCCTGTGGACGTCACAGGTACCTAACGCATGTTGTGTGTTGTGAAGTTCTGAAAAATGCATGGAAGTCCTTGACCCGTGAAAAAAAATGTTATAACACAGAAAATGCAACTTTTTCGAGAAAAGTAACTTTACAATTTCATAAGCGGCCTTGGTTATCTTTTACACATGGAAGAGAAATTACAGTCTACCACGCCAATTTGTCATACTGAATGTATCCTGAACACAAACACACGCACACAAAAATCAGTTTACAACCTTAATTTAAGGGTTGTTCACAGTATTATGTTGGACAAACCTTTCACGATTCTAAAACAAGAATTGAAGACTATACAGGGAATCTCTCTTTCTGATTCCAAACATAGGTTGCTTTGGTTTTTTGTCAGTTATTTATAGTCATTAATTTTGCACTGTGGATTTAGATTAAGGCTTCTATTTGACGTTTTAACATTTAAAATGGGCCAACGCAAAAATATGCACTAATTGAATGCATTTATTAAAATTTTTAAGCTCTCTGTCTGTAATTATAACAATCCGATTACAAACTGGGCGATTGGATTGTGAAACACCGGAGGAAAGAGCGAGCATTCGACTAGTGCGTCATTAAAGCTCCAGTTGTTGAGGACTATTTCGCTGTTTTTAGTTTAACTTCGCGAAAATATATTTTATAGTCAAAAAATGTAAAGTATTATTATTTAAAAATAAACATAAACACAGCCAAAAAAGTGTATTAATTAACCAAAACAAAAAAAAACATTACAATACGACGTTTCGTCCACAATTATATACCTTAAACTGTGTAACCTTAAAAACTATGTAACCGGAGGAAGTTCCAACATTATGGAAGAAACGTCGTATTCTTATATTTTTTTTGTTAATTAATGCATTTTTCTCTGGCAAATTGGCTGTTTTTTGTTTATTGATTGAATGTTATTTGTCAGATTATATTAAATATATTAATTTGTATTCGCCCAAAGTTTTTTTATCAGTCGCGTTTTAATAATAAAAATTGTGAATATGAAATTGTATTTCAGGAAGAACAGAAGCTCAACGATTAAGGCAGGCCATGAAATTGAATTAAAGTATCAGGTTGTAAAAATCTCTACCGGACCGGTAGTTGAACCCGGTTTTCCCACTTTGTACGGGGATTTTTCCATTCTGATTCATTAATTCAATGTCTTAACTGTCGTACCGACCCTGGAGTCGACTCGGATGACGTAGTTGTTTAAAGGATCCGCGTACTAAGCGGGAGCCTCGGTTCGGGACGAATTTTTTTACATCCTGATATTTTTAGTATATATAATTTCTATATAGATGAATGTGACAATACTTCAGCAAGTGTTTTAAAATTATTAATTAGCTTTAAAACAATGTGCATGAATGCAGAAACGTAAATAAATCGTATATCGGTCATATTAAATTAAAATTCTTCAATATATGTGTAACGCATTATTAAAAATTAATACAAAAATGTACGTGATGAACAAAATACCATTAATGCTACTATCTAAAATCCTAAAGCTCTCATAACTATAGCAGATAACACGCAGAAAAATCTGGGATTGCTTTTTCAAACTTAAAGTACGCATCATTATCATAATATACTGCTCTTCTTTAATTATACCGTAGTACATCCGGTATATGAGCAAAAATTACTGACTATCTCCGCCATGATACCAGACCTGGCGGCCCACAAACATGTATCATTTTTAATCTAAGATCTCAGCTTTTGAAGTGATGAATGACACGACAGGTTTGATCCCGATCTTAATCTATCGTCCCCACCAACCCCACTTTCTCACGGCACTTCGAACACCCAACATGTATAATTATTTGAATTAATTTCTGCATTCCTCTTTTTTTGTATTTTACAAGAGCCTTTGTTCCCATAATTACTACATCTAGCTTATATACAATTTATTTGAATCGCAGACTTAAAAACCAGTTCTAAGGATTTCTTCCCTCGCCCAGGTATTTCTTATAAAATATTCTATTCTTGAAAATAATGAGTAATAAATAAACAACAGTCTCATATTTATTCTTAAAAATTGTGCCATTATAAATTATAATTTTAAGAAAAAATAAATTAACGATTTTTTTTTGCGATGAGCCACCAGGTTCCGATTTCTATATAAAATCGTCGTAGAAGTTTCAAATTTGAAGACACAATGGTAGATAATGACCGCAGAAACGTCAACGTCGAATTTATATAGACTTATGAACCTGGTGGTTACCGGCAAAAAATTCATTAACAATTTACACCACGAAAGTTTAAAATCATTAATATAATACTGTTACCTTTGGGGATGCCTTTTCCTCTCTCCGTTTTTGAAGGTTCCCTCAAGTCGAGGGATCTCGGAGTGTTATGAGAGGTGTAAGTTTCGGGGTCGCAGACATTGGGAATACGTTAAAAGTTGTCCGATATTCCCAATGAAATAGTCGGCCAGCTGCCTCCTAACAGGGTCGAGGTTCGGAGAAGGGAATGCTGTGTCCTCACAGAAAACCCCTCTCCCGCCATCGGAAGGGCGTGGGACAAGTACCGACGTACCGACAATGCCCGACGTACCTGATGTAGGTTTGTCCTGCATCTCTTTTAGACGAATGCCGGGTAGCATCCTTATACTAGAACCCGGGTGCCCAAGTTAACCCTTGGCTACCTTCCTCTACCCTTCCGAATCCCTTCGTATGCTATGTCACCACGTGGTTTACCCTCATGTAGCGCGTTACTAAAAAAAACCTACATTATATATATGACGTATGGTTAAACGATATTTGATTTTGGCGTCAATGTCGTGTGAGTCGCTAGTGTACGCTTCAATACTGTAATGACTTTTGAAGGGTCCTTGATTTTTCTCGTATTAAATAAATAAATAAGACATTAGCAGAATACTTTCATGGACCTACGCTTGAATGTTTTGTATTATTGCTCAACGATGGAGATTTTTAAATGACTGTAGTAGTATTTATCGTTTACGGAAATAATTCAAGATGGCAAAAATGAGGTGGCAGCCAAATTGCCAGAACCTTTCTCACACCGAACGGACGTCTGCATGGGTTGCAAGAAACCATTAAGACACCTACCATAAGTACGTAATGACCCGACGTGGTTCTTAAGTGGTGGAAACGACAAAAGAGCCGTACAAGATTGTAAAACTTATATTTAAATTTACAAACTGTTGCTTATGAACAATAACTAAATGTTTTGTTATTGACTTAATTTCTACACTGAACTAAAAGTTTCCAAGAACAGTCCATTGAAAGTTCTCATACTTGTACAGTTTGTTTAATGACATTTATGTACCGGTTTAAACGATAATATGTTCTTATAAGTTTGCATGTAATCGAACCTACTACTCAAATACGAAGGTTTGAAGCGTTTTAGTCTTTTCTTTCGTTCTGCATCAGGTGTTTGAGTACATTATTAAGATGTCGATTTTTGTATTTAACACTAAAGGTTTGAATTTCATCACTCACTGACTTATTAGTTTCATACCGTGCTGAATTGACAGGCCTTAGGAGTACTTTACTCAGAAATTATTGTAGGATTTCAATGTTGTAGGTAGTGGCAGCACTCCACAGTTGTGTTGCGTATGTCCGTACAGTACAAAACATTTAGGAATACTTTTTTCCTGGTGATGAATAATGAACCATCCATCCAAGATTTTGTAGTTTGAAGATGGTTCATCCGCCCTTGGCGCTGGAGTCGACGCCGGAGTACAGTGCGCCGCCGGAGCTGGGGGCGTTCGGACGCATAGGGACGCCGACGCCGGCCGATGCGAAGCGATGCGACTATCAACGTAAGTCAGACACTTACGTTTGCGGAATATCGGACATAAAAATACAACAGCAATTTAACTAATAATAAATAATATATTTTCATTCCCTGGAATAAGATAGATTTTTCTCTTCTACGAAAGCCTATAAGGTTTCGTATTTCCGCGCGACGCTCGCGGTTGCGCCAGAAATTGTAGTGATGAAAGGGAAACCTCAGTAATGCTTACCATTTTAAAAGTATCAATAGCAAGTTTTATTGCAAATACTTCATAAAATGTATAAGATATTTCAAAATTTTGCAATAAATCATTCTACTTTTACCTATAAAGTTTATGGAAACTGAATGTATCTTCACAGATACACTTTATATTGTATAATGGGTACATTAAGGTATTCGTAACTATTTCTTGTTTCTTAATACGTGCCCTTAAAATGATATTTATAAGTAATGAAAATATTTTCATAATAACACTATTATTAAAATATAAAAGTCTGTTTGATATATAGTAACCTTTGAGATATTTTTATCCTTGTTTATGAGTCAAAAGAGAAGAGGACAGTTTGGCGGTAAAAATGCCAGGAAATGTTGATAGGTTGACATAGAACCGTGGAACATTAATGTAATTAGGAAGCTATTACAGTATCTGAACTCAAATACTGTTTTTATGCGAAGATAATTAATAATAGTAAATTGAAATGTAATAAATCTGTGTTAAAAGTAAATTAATTAGATAAATAAATAGCCAAATAACACAAAATTTGAATTACCTGACGATTGCATACATGTATTTATTTTATCATTTAATTTTGTTTGTTAATTGTCTATTTATTTATCTAATTACAAATTAAAGATAATTAAAGCCAATAGCCAGTGTTTTATCAGTCGGATGTCGAACTTTTTCAACAAATTTAAAAAGTGTTAGCAAATTACATTTGATTTTTTTTCTGATGTGAACTGAAAAATTTTACACGGTTGTTAGCGTTCGAACATAATTACGAGTGAAGATTTGCTTTTTAATTAACTTCACTAGTTCTTTACCGTATAAACAGTTTTTTAATTTGTCACATTATGTTTCAACAAGTATGTTCATCTTTTATTTTTTTCATCCTAAAGTATGCAACCGTGTCATCCCTGCGTTAAAATTTTAAAGTTTTTTCTTAATACGCCGACGATGTGTACAAATTTTTCGAAAATTTTAATGAATTTATATTCTTCCGGGCAGTGAAAGCGTCCATAAAATAAATAAAAATATAGTATGAACGGCATTCGATTTCGTCACCTGGTTTTTTCTGTGTGCCGATGTTGTATTTCTTGCGTTTTTTAATCACCTGACGAAAGCAACAAGGATAACAGAAACGGTATTTATTTAGCACTTTTTTCTGTTATTTTGACATTTATATAATTACTATACTTAGTTTAGTTTGCTGCATCATTGTGGCACTCTTATTTGAGGACGAAAGAAATGTAGCCGTCTCGCTGTTTATTATATTTCTGTTTTTTTTTATTAATTTACGTTAAAGATTCTATTAAAACTTTTCAATAATACGACTTAGATGGATTACTTATATGTTGATACGTATATAAAAAACGATGGAAAACTAAATGGCAGAGATTAAAAATTATATTTCGTAAGTAGAAAGATGGGACATTACAGTCCTTGATAGTTTCAATAGTAGTTCTTAATTACTGAAAGTAAGATAAATTTGCTTCTGTCAAAATGGAGATTCTTCTTAAAGTTTTAAAACTCAAATTAACATTCATTTTGTTAAAATTATTTTTTATTCAGATATACTCTGATTGCCGAAATAAGTAAATATATTTTGCAATCATATGACAATAATCAAACTTAAGGGTTTTACGTGAAAAATTCTTAACACACAATTATCCACGGAGAAGATATTTGATGTTTCATGGTAACATTTTATGTATTCTTTAATTTTTATATAGTTGCTAGTAGTTCATGGCTGATATCATTGCTAACACGAACTTTATATTTTCATTTAAGAATTAAATGGAGTTGAATTAAATTTTTGGACATCATGGGAATATTTTGCAAAATAATTCAATTTAGTGCGACTGAACTTATTGCATTTTTTTTAGAAACTCCCACGAATTAGGTCTCCGAACTTAGTATAATAAAACAGTGTGTAAAGTCGCTAATGATTCTTAACTGTTTATGTAAATATATATAAAAATTAAAAAACTTCATGCGTTCAGTAATTGCAAATTACAATGAATGGAGCAAAAATTTACATATTAAAGCCACATTTTTCAGGGTAGTTTATACTGAAAAATAATTATCCTTCATTTGTTTTAAAAAGTGTGAATTGTGATTCTATTTTATTTTTACAACCATTCCCTGACTTAACTGTTACCAGTGTATTTAATGAGTGTGAAAGTACACGGAGAAGAACTAACTATGAATATTATACAGCTTATATATATATATATATATTTAGGTATAAGATTAATAATTATATGCTTGTTTTCTATGCAATATTATGATCTGATGAAATAAGAAATGTGAGACTTTTATGAAGATTAATCTTTTTTAAATATGAGATATTAATAAGCCGTTTGACACAGTTCATGAAGTATAAATCAATATTTGAGGACGTTATACATTCACTTGTAATTATTTGTTAAAATAAATAGATACTGTGATGCTAGTATTTACATGCGAAATTATAATACGCATCAGCCGTCACAAAAAGGTTATTTTAACTAACTGCTATTGGGAATTAGATTTATTTTGCGTTTAAAGATATAGAATGAAATTTTTATCTTTGATAAAACTTTATATAGTCATACGAAATACCAATTGAACATTTGAAGTCCTCTGCGTCAATATTAGTCTTAGGCACATAGGATTTGGCAAAGCCGAAAGCCGACATAGATTTGTAATACTTAAATATCCAATTTTGCTTCCGCATGTAATAATTTAATATAAAAATGTGTAATGAAAATAAATTCCAACTAATATCAGAAAAAATTATTTCTAACGACTCTCAGCCTTTGATAGCTATGAAACTGAATTAAAGGAATATGATGGAAAATATCGATCAGATGGTTAGAAGCGTGCAGGTCCTGTCTTCGATTCCCTGCCGGCCTGGATATTTTTCACCTCGATCCTTTAATAAAATCTAACTTAATTGTTTAGGTATATATTACGATACGGGACATGATTATAATGTAAAAAATAATTTAATTAAGAGTGGTTATATAGTATCAGTGTGTATCTTAACCATTTTGAGCATGATTTTTTTGTATCTTTTTAAAAAACTAAATTTTTAAGAGAGTACAATATGGGAAAAAAAATATCAGACGTGACCAAAACCAATTTGGCTCTTCATTTTGCATATATTTATCATAAATAAAATGAAAATGAAATTATTTACGTCTTATTGAAAATAATGATTAATAAACATAGCCAATTCAGACAAAAAGGTAATATAAATACCACACAACTTTTCTGGGATCCTTGTCCCTTTAGTCAGGTGCTAAGAAGAGCCTAGAGCGACACAACTGCACTTGTCAGTTGACAAAACTCCAAAGCTATTTTGTCCTCAATATACAAGTGCAGTTGTGTCGCTCTAGGCTCTTCGTAGCACCTGACGAAAGGCACAAGGATCCCAGAAACGTTGTGTGGTGTTTATATTACCCTTGTTGTCTGAATTGACTTTCTTTCTTCTTCATAAATAAAATTTGGTCTCATTTATCAATAATTCACATTAAATGGACAATTATTGTATTAGTGCAATTAAAATAAATTGAGAATGACGCTTAAATTTTATTTCTTCAAAAAAATTCAGAATATAAGTATTCTGACTTTGTAGAAAAATCTGGCTTGAGGGGTTGACTCGCAGAAAGCTAGGACAGGCATGTTTAAACATGTTCACGGCTGCAAAACATTTCATATTTCCTTAAGCGCATGAAGTTTCATATCTGCATCACAAATTATCTATCTTAGAAACCAACAGATGCCCCACGGTGATACTAAAAGTCATGTAGCATATATGCTAAACTATGCACTAAAGGATTAATATTGGGTGAATGTTATGATTGTCTCGAATGTGTCCTCAATATACAATTTTTACGATTTAGCTGATATTTTCTTAATGCAGGACTGCGGATGCGTTTGATTTCAGAACCAGAGCTATAATTTACTCAAAAATTAGTTTGAGTGTGGTAATTATGTTCCATGTGAGCTCTTTTACATTTCGAAGTAAACTGAAAATAGTTGTATATTTATAATTGAAAGATTAACGGAGTAGAAGGAACGCGGCCAAGGGATGAAGAGAAAAAGAGATTCCGAGAGAAGATATATATGTCAGGGCCAGCCACATGTGGATACCTGAGTTAGCGAAGGAGGCTACGCCCTCGGAATTTAAATGTGGGATTTCCTTAGTCAAGCTGAAAATAGCGCTTTGTTAAATTATCATTCTACGTGTATTTTGTAAACAACAACAATATACAATACGTAATACATATATTATAGTAATTTAAATTATTAAAATGAAAGGATGTTTTAATAAGAATCAAGATTTTAAAATAGACAAACAAATTAATTTATTAACACAAAAACAATTAAATTTACAAAAGTTATCAAATGAATTTACAACTGTTATTAAGAAATTAACTTTAAATTTACATTATTAATTAATTTTTTACAATACAATGACTATATCTCAGGGTCGTTTACTGGGCCTTTAATAAAGAACTTGTTAACAATTAAATTTTATCAAGCTATCATGGACTTACTTTATCAATATATTATTACAATGTAAAAGAAACAAAATATAAACTTAAAATACTGAACTAAATTCGAAATCGGACGATAATACCTTACAAATAGTAATTCTGTGAAATTTTAACTTAATGTCTCTGGTACTCAAGGAAATTTGGCTCGTTCGTACACTCACTTATCGCACTTCATAAACAGGCCATTTTTAACACTGATTCTAATAAAGATTTTTAGTTTGTAAAATTGTTCACTGTTCGTTTCGGAAATACGCTCGTTACGAAGTTTATTAACTGCTGGATGCAGTTGCCTGGGTTCCAAAAATCGAAGACAATGGTCTGAATCAAAATATAACAATTTAGACTCTGCGCTCTAAATATTTAGCGTTTAAGTATAACGTGGTTATTACACAGACTGCAACTTGGAAAATTTTCTAACTGTTCCAGCTGTTGTTATTTGGGTCCAGACACGTTCTGTCACTTTTCGTCAGACCACTGCTAAATTTACAAGACGACTTTCCTGGAGCTCGTCTCCTCACAGACTCTGCGATGCGAACCAAACAGCCTACAATTCCCCGCAAAAATGGCATTCTTGCCACATTCTTGTGTACAACCTGTGTGTTTTATGCCGCTAACAATGCGAGTCCAAATTTCTGTTTATTAATTAATTATTTCATTTTAATTACTATATATATATATATATATGTAATATGTATTTAGGTTTCTACTTGTTCCTCTCAGTATCTGCAAATGCTACGAAACAATCAATTTAACGTCCATTCAGTATTTAACTCTGTTGAGCGAAAATTGAGGCGGAAACGGAAGCAACGTTCGCCGAAAATCAACACTGCCAGCTGCGGTAATAGTAGCCAGATAATTGTCTGCCCGAAATCACAAATTAATAAATGCTCAGGTCTCATGGATGCAGAAAATGTAAGTGAAAGACTTTAGCGAATTTATTACCTTGAATATATCGTCCATTTGCGAAGCCAGAAGCGGAACTAAAGTTCACGACAAGGAACACTTTTACTTCCTCGAGGCTAAACAGAAATACGATATTGCAAACTCGTCTTCACATCTATAGATTCATCGCGATTAATTCATCACGCGAGCACTGTTTATTAAAAAGCAGAAAAATGACAGTTATAATTCTCCAATGATTGAAATGCAAATTTTAAATAATTCGTCTTCATTTGATAGGAATAATTCTTCCCAAGAGAATCGTAACTCAGGTTAATGTTTTTATTTCATTTCGAAATTATTTATAGAATTTATTGTTCTGTGTAAAATATCTTTATTAGGTTTCTCACGTGAGTTTTATGACTTCAATATATTTTTGTAAATTTACTTTAAGGAAGCACTTCTATTTCGGCTTCTGATTTACCTAGTGTTTTGAACTGTAGAAGCATAAATATAAGAGAAGTATAAAACGTGAAATAGATCACGTTCCCTTCAAAATTTACTATACATTATCCTTAATTAGTACTTTTCCTTTTTTTTGCAGCAGGCAAACTTCGTTTCCAGAAGTTTAATTTGTAATTAAGTAGACTCCTGGGATTTTGATATTATGCCTACAGTTGATATTTAAATGTTTATCAGTTATTATTTACGTTGCCACTTCGGGTGGTTTCTGCCATAATTGTATAATTACAAGGACAAAAATTGCAATAACTTGACTAAACATACAAACTAGTTTTCGAAGGAAATTATCGATCTTAAAATTCGTATGACTAGTAGAAATAATTTGTTAATATCTATGACAAATGAATAAGAAATATAGCCACTTCAGACAAGAAGGGTAATATAAATACCACACAACGTTTCTGAGATCCATGTCCCTTTCGACAGGTGCTAAGATGGGCCTAGAGAAACACAACTGAAACGTTGTGTGGTATTTTTATCTGAATTGGCTATGTTTCTTATTCATTATTTTCAATCGGACGTAAATTATTTCATTTTAATAAATGACAAATATTATTTTTTAGAAAAAATATTTTCTTCTCTAGAATATTATATATAAATAAATTATGGTGGCATTCAATTTCAGAATAAAATTATACTACTATCGAATATATTTTAACCTATGTAATCGGTGTATTCACATCCATATGAAAACTTGGACTGTTTTAGTAATAATGCAAGTCTATTAATTTTCTACTAACTTGGTAGAAAATCCGGGAATTTAATCTATAATTAATAACAAATTTTGTTTCTTTTGATAAATATTAATTTTGTAACAAAATAAAGAAGAGAATTCCACAGGAAATCACGCTTCAACTTTTATAACTTGTCATATTATTTTTTATAATTAAGAAATTATTATCTTTTTGAGCCATTGCTAATAGCACAATTGTAATTATGTGAAATTGATTAAAAAAATTAAATTCCTGATAACATATAACTGTTAGCAGTTTATGCGTAGAAATTATATTTAAAAATATCATGTTTCCAAATTTTACGATACTGCAATCTCGTTTCACGAAAGCTTTCATATAATCTGATTATGGCATTGACTCGCGTAAAGTAAGGCTTGTAAAAGGTATGGCACTAGGATTAATTTGACATGAAATGATATTCCCTTTATGGCATTAGCTATTGACGAGATGAGTTTGTGGGAAAGCGAGAGATTTTGGTCAACGAGGCGTTGAACGACCAGATCGCGCTATCATAATTTCTCTCGCACAATAAAACAGAGCCCAATAAAATACTTTGAGCTTACAGGATAACACATAGGAAGCGACAATCTTGGGAGATTAACAGGAGCATGAACATTTATTTCCAAGAATTTAAAAAAGAGTTTACCTCACTTTCAGTTTAAGCGAAGACGATAATTGTTAAACGGCACATTTAGTATTTCCCATTGCGAGTTGTCCTCATATTTCAAATTGAAACAGAAGGTTTATGTATAATTTAAGTAAAACATTTTTGTAATATAAATATTTAAAATTACAATTCTGAAAATTTGCATGAAATAAATGTTTAGAATTTCATAGATTTTTCTTATGATAAACGATTATTTATGGTTGAATAATTGTCGTGTTTTTCACTAGTTGATATGGAGACGTCAGCAGAGGGAGTAAATATTTAGAAAATTACAATGTAACTCTTGTAATTTGTGTGTAGATTTGTCCCGGACTTGCTGTATTATTTTTAACAAAGCATTGGATTAGCAAAAATATTGACGTAGAGTTTAAATGAGTCGTATCTTTAAAAGGTAACCTATTATTAATAGTTGCGATTTAATGAAGACAAGGTCACAATGGATTCCTTAGGCATTAAGGTGAAATGTAAAATCACTGTTATTGTGTAATGATCGCTCGGCTAAAAGTTTAATATTGGATGCAAGTCAATATAAAGCTCTATACTCAACGAAGTTTAGATTGCATACAATAGTGTACCTATTCACGGTTACATAATTTGGTAGTTAAGTATACGTTAGCTTGTTAAAATATCACATAATATTATTTACGAGCAAGAGTATAAAGCGGATATTTTAATTTTTCAGAGAACGTAACTTATTTCTCAAATTAATTTTTCACAGTTATTTTACAGAATGCTATAATTTTTTCCCTTGATATTTCCTCTACCTTCCTCATCCCCCCATTTCAAATCCCTTCCTATGCTATTAAAGGGGAGTTTCCCAAATGTGGATTACCCTCAAGTAGCCTGTTACTATAAAAAAAGAGTTGTCCGCTATTCCTTTTGGAATAGTCGGCCAGCTGCCTCCTATGCTCGTCAAGACACAGAGAAGGGAAAACTGCGCCCCCACAGCAAACTCCTCACTCGCCATCGGAAGGGCGTAGCCAGACTTACTTGATGCAGGTTTTCTATAGTTTGTCCTGCATCACTTTTAGGCGAATTCCGGGTAGGATCCTTAAACCCGGGGGCCCTAGTTACCTCTTGGCTACCTTTCTCTACCCTTCCGCATCCTCCATTTCAAATCCCTTCCTATACTAGTAAAGGGGAGTTGTCACAACGGGGATTACCCTCATGTAACGTGTTACCCAAAATAAACTGACATTTAGGATGTAGGACGTGTTTAATAAAAGTTTGTACAAACGTCCTATAGTAAAATAAAATTTATTTGTTTTCTGACAAAAAATGGTACAATAAGCTTTATTTTATTCTTACGTAAATTTAATTTTTTTTTGGATTTAAACCAATTTAATACTTTCGAATATGGGATGAAAGAAACGAAGAAATTAATTAAAATGTGGTTTTGTTTTTTTAATTATCGCGGATCTGACTGCAGCTTAGTTACAGTAGTACAATCCTTTATGAATATTATATTTTACGTTTTAATTTTTTATTTGTTTAAATTGGTGCCAATTCAGACTGACACGTTTAATGCGAGTCTATTAAATGGAAGAAACTTTTTATTTATAAATAAGTAACTGTTTGCGTTAATGTGTTGACAAATTAGTAAACCAAGCATAGAAGGCATCATCAGTGATCATATAGTAAACTTTATATATATATATATATATTTGTCGTTATTAAAATGTATTTCTTGTCACTCTTTTTTTTAATATTTACTGTATTGCTTTAAAATCAAAAGCATTTAAATAAATATTAACGAACGCGTCACATAGCATCCTCTGGAATAAAGAAAATGTAAAGGAATTTTATACTCTTTTTACCTTAACTTAATATTTAAGGTCCTTATATCAAATTTTAATTTATTTGTTTCAAACTGAAAAGGAAATGTATGTAATTTTCTTTATATTACATTTTCATTCACGATTTTAAAATAAATTTCTTCTAAATATACGTCGAGTATGAAGAAATTTAATTGAAATTCCAGATATAATACAATACAATTCTTATATTGGTTTTTCACAGTTAGTATACTTCCGTTCAGGAATCTAGAAATACTTTGTCCGTAGATATTCACGTAAGTCGGTTTCTCGAACAGCGAAATAATAAATGTTTTCTGTCATTTAATTTCGTTGAAGAGGGGAAGTTATGTACTGGAAAATGTGTTTATGTTGTAATGACGAAGGATTACGTATATGTTATAAAATACCATTAAAAATTTAATAACTGAAGAAATAAAGAACCAGACACATATGTCATATACCAAAATTGTCAACATCACGAGTATAGACTTTGTTTATCCAGCCGCGATCCACTTCTACCACTTTCATTTCACGATCGCCGCACTTAGTATTGATTTAACGAGTTTTTATTGTGAAATAAAACACACATGTGAGAATAAACTTTAAATGTACTTCGCGTTGCAAGCTCATCGATGGCAGTTTTGTGAATCGAGAAAATAGTTTCTTAAATTTTCTGATTATTAGACAATCATTACTTTTATTTGACGATGATTAAAATTAAAATCGAATTAACTGCTGGTTCTGATTAGTCTTCAATGAGTATTTTAAGAATATTTTATTTCGTTCCAGGAAAATAGTTTATTGAACTATGATTCGATACCCTTATGTAATATAGGCATCTGTTGCCTAATGGAGTAATGTCTTACATTTGTTTCACTTCATATGTTACCTCGTTAACAGAGAACTTTATTCAAGAAATATTGATTGATATAAGTTTTTAAAAATATCATTCATTTTATATATACCTTATGGTATAATTGGGATTTATAGTTATAAATATTTTGAACTTGAGGTGCAGCTTGTAGAAGCGGAATAAAGTTGGATGTTAGAGTATATGGCACAAAATCACAATGCCCTGACAGTTATTTATTTAGCATGAGATCGTTGAACTGACAAGGTGATATAAAGAGTCTGATCATATTTAAGAAATGAAACTGAATTAGATTCCAAAAACATCGGAGTTGAGAGAGGTGAACCACCTTCTGAAAGAGTTTGCATCGGCCCCGAAGGCCCAGTTCATGTTGCAGTTGATATACAGTAACACGAGGGTCAGTTGGAATTGGTAGTTTAGAACAATCATTTTGAATGCGATGAATAATTAAAAAAATGACATTGCCGAAGCAGATTACCTTTTTTTGGAAATATTTTGTTGAGTAGGAACTCCTGGAATCACGTTTAAAATGGAATTAGAAACACTGTATAGACGTATCGTAAGATTTTACAAGGAATTTAATTCTAAATTATTACTATTTACATTTACATTAAAATTTTATAAGCATTTTTATAAATTATTTTATTATATTTGCACAGTTTTATAATATACTAGCTGAGTGTTCGGCATTTTCCGGGCTGTTATACATCCATAACCAAGATTTAAATCTAATCTCGGTTGCTTCTAAATATAAATATTATTTTTATGTAACGCACCTCGACCCCTATCCCTAAATGTGCACAACTCCAGTGCCGAAAGGGGTTGAAGTTGCTTTCGACGAATATATCGGCCGTTTTAACATATTCGAAAATTACCACCCTCGTCGATCCCCGCCCCTGTAGGTTAAACAGAAAGTTGAATGTCTTAATTAAACTCAAAGTCCTCCATAACCCCGGATTTGACACCAATCTCGGCTATTTCCGCGTCATTTCCTTGTAAGGCCTTCCACCCCTACTCCTAAGTGTGGTCCCCTCCATGCCAAAAGGGGTTTAAATTATACACAAACAACAACGGTAGAAATAATATCAATGTCAATGATCCTTACAAATATTTATTTGACATAAATATCGACCGTTTTACATGTTTGAAAATTTCCACCTGATGGGGGAGTTAAACGGCAAGTTGAATGCATACTAAAACTTAGTGACATCCATAACACCGCATTCGACTCCAATATCGATTGTTTTTGCGTTATTTTTGTGTAATGCCTTTATTCCCCATCTCAAGGAGAAATGGGTTGCATTTATACACAGACAGCTTGTAAGGAAATATTATGAATCTCATTAACTCCGAAAAATATTTATGAGCCCCATAACTCGGCCGTTCATTATGATTGAAAATGTCCCCATTCCCGATCAAAACCAGCCCTGGGTGTTAAACTGCAGTTGAATGCCATAATTAAACTCAGTGACAACTATAACCTCGGATTCTACTCCAATCTCTGTTGTATTTTTTTTAACGCCCACTCCACCCCAACCCCTAAGGGTGCTCCTTTCTTATTCTGTAAGAGGTAGAAATTATACTAATAAGATTGATAGAAATTCTATCAATATCTTTGAGCCCTAAAACTGTTTACCCGTCTCATATATCGGCCGATTTAGAATGTTTTAATATTTCCAATCCTGTCTACCCCAGCTCATAGTGGTGATTTACGTGTGTCACCCCGACAGTGTTTGTTTCTTGATCTCAAAAAACAATGTCTATGAATTTTGTTGAAATTTGGTTCACTGGTGTAGACATACATATAAACAAACACACTTTTATTTATTAGAAGTTAAGTAAATTGATGATTCAAATGTTAACCTTTTGTTTAATAAATTATAAAAAAACATAATTACGCTAAAATTATATAGTATCAGTAACTTTTTCCTTATAATTACTATTTTTTCATTACTATATTTCATATCGTTTTATGAAAATGTAAATTCTTAAAGGTTTGTATACCTTTCTCAAAAATTAATTATATTCTTATTTAATAAATAAAACAGAAAACAGACAATAGACTGGTATTCTGCCATTATTCAGATTTAACGAGATTTGAAAATAATAATTTCGGTCACTGAGCTTTCATCTAATTAGATTAATTTGACAAAAATAATAAAAGGGAGGCCGACGTTATCTGATTTAATAATTATCCATGGGAGATCTGCAGATTTGCCTTTCAATCGATTCTTTTTCGTTATAATTCTAAATAGTAGTAGCCATTAATATGAGGAGAGGTATTTGTCTCAGAGTTGGGGGGGGGGAGATGACTCGTTGTATCAGATATGATGACGGTGTGTCTTGCACTTGTTCTTATTCTCATATCTCAGGTTTCATTCCTGGATATTTACTCAATAATCGATAAATGTGACAATATTACCTCATTTTAACATAATTTAGACTCTGTATATATTCAATTTAAAATCATTTGACGAGTGCAGTTGTGTCGCTCAAGGCTCTTCTTACTACCTGAAAAAAGGGACAAGAAACCCAGAAACGTCGTGTGGTATTTATATTATCACTTATTTCGTCTGTATTTGACTATCTTATTATTATTAATTTTCAATCCGACGTAAATTGATTCATTTTAATAAATTTTCTTCGGTGACAGTATGCCAGTATGTGATTTACTTAAAACGGAACATATGCGAAATAATAATGATTATTTTTAAGAAAAAAGCTTACGGATGTACACTGGTTGGTGATTTAGTTACTGGGGTTTTGCTGTGGAAATTTTATTTTTGGAATGGGAAAGTATTAATATGAAAAAATCCGTATTAAGGATATCCAAATCACAATGGATTTATTTGAATGCAGACATAAAATAAACACAATTAATGAGGAATATTAATGAATGCATCATATAATGAAAGTCACTGCGTCACTTTTTATGACAGCCGGGGATATTTGTATGGTAGTACACATGTTCATTATTTCCCTTACAACTTCCATTTCCTTTTTTCTCTCTTTTCCCGCGTTATTCCCTCCTCCACTTCTCCCTAAATCCGACAGTACTTTAAGGGAACGCTTTATCACCCATTTTTCGAAATATATATATTTTCGTAACGTGCTGAATAAATACGTTTTCTACATTACCGATTTTTTGAGAAAATTTCTGAAATGATGATAGGAAAATCCCGACAGACCGATGCAGGACAATCCCTATGAGTTAGTTTCCCGATAGGTGGGTTTTTACGAAATGAAGTATATTATTAATACAACACGTATGTTATTTTTCGTATTTTACATGATTAGTTTTGCTAATTAAGATATTAATTAATCTGTTCAACATTTTTTACCATGCTTTAAATCATATTTTTAATCTCTAAACAATATACTTCCAAAATTCCTTTATACTCTGCCTCAAGTATTTCATATTTATGTATTACTGATTTTGGTTTTATTGAAATTACTTTTTCTCCCCATTTATTTACATCAGCCGCCATGGTTTATTAAACTTAACCGAAGCGGAATGCCATAAAAATAAATTAATCGATTACGCTAACTCCATTTTCGTTATCGAATTATTTTTGTCTTCTCTTGCGCCCCACCCCAAGAGGTTTTTCCTTTACCGTCGATAATATTCCGCGTCGATCCCGTAAACAATTAAACTGGAAAGCCATTTTCGAGTGTTTTAAAAATGCCACAACCTCATACCTCCAGCCCTAGGGTTTCTGTAGTTGTCTTATACCCGCAGCGTTTCTTCCTGGATCGTAAGTGACACGTGTACCGAGTTTGGGATTGAACTTACTCCACGCATTAATTACTAACTTAATTTAAAACAATAATAATGTAAAAATATGACAAACATATCAAGTGTTGGATGAATATTACGCTTTATTTCGTAAAAGCGCACATTGAGGGAAAATGACCCATCGGGATATTGACCTGTCGGGAAAACGTCAATGGGGATAATGACGTCGGGGAAAAAGTGAGTCAGGCTAATGTATGTCGGGCAAATGACCGGAAATGTGTATTTGTCCTACTGATTTATTCTTACGTTTTAATAGATCACTTAAATTCACTCTTTACTATTTGATTCATACTGAGAACTGGACTAATATTTTACAATTAACTGAACAAACGTAATTAAAATCTTCCACTAACTAATCAAACACGATAACGACGGTGATGTGAGTCAGAAATAATGTATCATCAGAAAGTTGTTGAAAAGTGAATCGTAGATTTGTTTATTTTCAACGATTGTCCGTTTTATTGTGTTGAACTTAATTAATCTGTTGGATTGAGTGATTGTTTATTATTTAGTTGTTTATCAAATACAACCAACATATTAAGTGATGGATATCCTATTACTATATTACTATTTCTACTTAAACGTTGTGATTTATTCTCTCCAATTGTTTTCACAACATTCACAATACCTTTCTTAATAACTTTCTTCTCCTTTTCTGTGTATTATTCAAACACTCTTCTTGTGAATTCTACAAATATTTAAGGAACTCTATCTAACAACTCATTAATTTTCAGCAATCTATTAATGATTTTAGTTTTTTGCTTTATGCAATTGTTTGTACCGAAATTTATTATTTATACCGTACAAACGTAAAAAAAATCCATTTTATATGAGATCATACCTGGAAATTCTACCCGGACTCTTCACATTTTAAACTTTCCTCTATCCAGGAACGTTGGAATTATATTTCTATCTTTTGTAGTTTGGAATAAATAATTGTTCGAAATAAGCTCCTAAATTTGAAGAACCCTTTATAACGATAAAATATTATAAATTCTGCAAACATATTTGATTTAGATTTAATATTTTTATCGCCTAAACAACAGAGGATTCCTGAAACTAGTTTTTACCATTTTTTTTTAAAACTGAGAAACGATGTTCTGATAATTCTGTGTCACTTAGATGAGTTGAGGCTACAATACTTCTGCATCTTAATCGGCATTTAAACGGAGGAAGGAGCTTCCGTGGTTTACAATTGTTTAAGAGGTTCCATGAAAGCAAATCCTTTGATGAGCACGAGGCAGGTTCAGCCGTAATAATATTTTTATCCGTTTAACCACCGCTCTTTTCATTAGGAGAAAACCCCGGCAAATAATGGAATGCGAAAGTCAGGCGTCGTTGGAAAGTTTTTTTTAGCAACGCACAGGGGAAGCTTTGACTAAATTGGGTTCCTGTAAATATATAAATTTCAAGGCAACAAAAATGTTGCTGTCAGCTCCGAATTTTCCTCTAGACGCTACATTCTACCCTTCCTTGGGCCAACGAAATGTTTAGGGTCTATAAAAAAGGGAAACTAATTGAAAAGTAGTAATTAATATACAAAGTTACGTAATATTCTTGTTCTGCCTTTTATTTTATATCTAGCAAAACTCATAATAAATTTAGAGAGTAAGATATTACTTGAAAGCGACTGAATTGTACTAAAAAATACATTTGCGCTTATTTTTCCACCAGCAACCTAACTGACTGACTATTAAAGAATAATCCATAAATATAGACTTAGAATTACGGATTCTACGATCACAATCAATAAATTATATTATTGATTCGTATTTAACAAAAATGCATCAATATAATTTGATGATTTAACTGATTTTATTGATTTGTGTAATTGTTGTTAATGTCTACTGATTCCTATTATATTGCGGAATATATATCAACTGCAACATAAAATTAAAACTCAATTTTACAAGGTATTAAAGGAACGAGTCAGATTATTTTTGAAAAGAACACGTTACAGTTCACTATTATTGGCTAAAAAGTACGTATTAAATTACGTTCAAAATATTATTTGAATATTTTCATGACAATATTCAATGAATGGAGATTATAACTTTTGTTATAGAGACAAAATATTTAATTAAAATTTAGTTTATTATATACTTTCCTCTTGAGTAATGAGTGTTAATTACTTTACCTTTATTAATAAATAGCTTTATACGGACGCATATGTAACCCAATTTAATTAGACGGGAAAACGAATTAACTAGACAATAACCTCTCGTTCAATTTAAATATTTTATAATCAGCCTCTCCAAACCTGTCTGCATACCGAACGCGTCAGGAACGTCACCATTAATCTCATTGACGTAAAAAAATATGGGTTTAGGCACTAATATAGGCCATTTTGTACATTTTATTTTGTTTACTTCATTATATATTGTAGACATTGGATGATACGTATTCCATAGCAAAGTTGACAACATGGTTATTAAAATTGTAACTTTAAATTGCAATTAAATCAATACCGCAACGCAAGGAATTACGCTATTGATTTAAATTAGTTCTGATTCAACATATTCACTTAAGATAAAATATTAATTATGTTAGACGTGGTTATCAAACGACGAGGAAAATTATTTTGATTTCCGGTATTAAGTACCAATTTGTATGTGTGAGTATTGTTTTTAAAACTAATTAAAGTGGACGGAGACCAAGCTTTTGTACTGAATAATTGAATAATTAGAAACTTTCGGTACAATTAAGGAACATTAAAGTTAAAGTGTGAAAATTTTTAGTGCATTAATAAATAAAAATAAATCAATTTTCTCAAAACTGAACTGTTAATCTTTACAAAATAATTTTTTTAGAAAACCAATACTTAAATACTACGAAAGGCGAGTAAATTTAAAATAAAAAATTGACCACTCCGTAAGAGTTCATGATCAACAATAATTATATTAAAAAGTCATTGATAATTAGAAGTTAGCTGCAAAAATTCAATTAATTATAAACAAGGTTTGATGGTTTTTTGATTGGCTCATTAACGGGACTCAGTGTTTAAGAGAAGTATTTCACTTGTATCGCTCCCGATGTGATAAAAAGGGTTTTACAACTAGATGAAACCTTGGCAATATGAAGAGATTATTTCCGCTTTGCATGCGCATTCATCTGCGGAACGTCATCATTTAGCCGTTTCCCTTGATCTATGATTCTGATTTGAATCGGTCATCGCCAGTATAGAGCACTTGAAAGCACACGTTGAAGTTGAATTGGAAGGAATAAAATTATTCCGCTGTTAACTTCACTCCAATGGGTTTGACGGAGAGAAACGTCGTCCCGGACAAGAAAAGATGTCTTACGATTTTTGGATTTTTTCTGACGCCTCATTGGCACCTTAGAAAATTCGAGCCTTAATTATCAAAAGAGTTCCAATTAACTTAAATAATGTCTGTGATTTGAACTGAGTAACCCTACGTCACTAGGAAGCGAAGTTTGAAGCAAATATTTTTATTCCATAATTGTTATTGTTATGTATATCTTTTCCTTGTATGTATTAATAATGGATGTGCTGATAATATATGATAAAAACTAAAAATGTGTACGGTCCCATAATACTAAAAACTAATTGAACATTTAAAGTTCCACTCTATGATTGGGAAAGTATTTAAAATATTATTTAAGCTGGATTATATATATATATATATATATTTTGGACTGAATAATTTTCACACATTACGGATGAAATCATTTTTTCACTGAAACTTCAGAATGTTGTTTATACTTTAACTAATATTTTAACCCAATTATAACATATATTTGAATTATGTAAAACATATATAGCAACATTAAGTGTTTAAGTTGCTAAACAAATGCAATTATTGTTCAAGAATGGAAATTAATAGATATTTTGAATTTTATCGACCCGCTAAAGTTTTCCAATTTGTTAAATTTAATTTTTCCCACAATATAAAACGATGTAATTAGATTAATTCTATAAAAGAGGTTACATAGTAAGCTGAAAGTATACTTGCTGCATTTTAGAAAAATCTGTTTGCTCGCTAATCGGCTTATTACTGCGAAGCGGAAACTGTACTAAAAAGTTTCAACTTTAGACACTGACACGAAGGCCGCTTGTATTCAGATAAATACTGAAAATAAACAGTCAGAAAGGGTACTTTTGTGACCTCAACTTTTGAGAGGAGAAAATAATTATAAAGCGGATGGAGACGACAGTACAAAGTGACCATATATATATATATATATATATATATAAGAGAGAGAAAGGGGAGGCGGATGTTCATATACATACACACATATATAGATAGATGCATCTATATATATATATATAGATGCATCTATATATATATATATATATATATATATATAGATAGATAGATAGATAGATAGATAGAAGGAAGGAAGAAGCCTGTACTAAAGTCAGTTGTAATGTTTAGTGTAACGTCACCGACGTCGACGACCGCAGACGATGCCTCCATAATATAGTCATCTTGTCAGGATCACAATCCGATTGACTCGTTTTTATATTATCTCCTAGGTTTAATTTGCTAATTTTATTTTTATGAAAGTTCCAGATGAGCAACCCTGAGGTGAATGCTCATATTATTTCTAAAAAATTATAATATCGTAATTACATAAAATATTTTTGTTAATAAGTACTATTTTTTTCTAATTTCAACTTTCTTCAAATTAAATAAAAAGCGATTCAAATTTTTCACTTGTTAATTGTATGTTTAATTTCTCGTAAGTCGCTAGAAGTTTCGTTATAAACCAAATTACAATTCACTTGGTACCAATCAGAAACTTCACAACAAGGGCAGTTAAAATATTTTATGCTCTTTTGATTTCCCATAAAGTACCTCACTTATATTTCTGAATTTTAAGAACAGTTCTGTACCTCAAAACTAAGTACGTCCAGTTAGACTGAATATAATTTTGAAATTTTAGATAAACAGATACGATTATGGTTATGATTAGTTGTAATTTAGTAAATTGTAAAAATGATATATATATATATATATATATATATATATATATGGCGGACTGCTGTGGCGTAGTGGCCAGCGTCATTGCCTCGCATCACAGAGGTCTCGGGTTCGAATCCTGGCATCGGCATGGATGTTTATGGTCGTCTTGGTCACTAAAACTGGGGTTAAGGCTGTGCAAGAATCGACACTGACCAGGTGTCACACCTAAATCCAGAATGGGTCATGTAAGATGACAGTCTGGCAGCCGTCTCGGTAGGCCAAGGCCCTTCGGGGGCTGTCGAGCCAAGGCGTTTATATATATATTATAGTGAATAACATCGGTAAGTGGCCGCCCTTTGTCCGCGGGCCTGAGAAGGAATAAATTAAACGGCCACGTGCGTCCGAGAGGCCCTAAGAAGCCGGGTGTACGCGTTCCCTTTTTTTGCATCGTTTGTGGGGGCGGAGTAAGAATATATACTCCGAAGCCGGGTGAAAGTGGACAGACGCAGAGAGACAGACAGAGAGAGGACTAAAAATGAAGTGAGAGAGGCGAGAGGGTGGAAAATTTGGCGAGCGGTAAGCGACAAAAGTTTTTGGAAAGACGTCCATCGCGGGGAGACCGAAGAAGGAGATCGTGTGCAGCTTACTACACTGCAAGTTGGCTGACGCCACAAGTAAAAGTAAGGATCACCATTTCTGTAAAGTGCCTTCAAAAGTTAAACAATTTTTACACAGTACGGAAATAGGCTCTGTTCTTGAATAGATACCGAGCCGCCCACATTACCCTGTAGAGAAGGAGGATTTTTAAACCAAGCCGGGGCTAATGATAATTTTTTTTGCAGACTATACTATATGTATATCTGCTGGCGCCCAATAAATTTTTTAATGTATTTTGATAAATATGTAATAAAGTTTTTTATATATAGTAATAAATAAATAATCATTACAATATATATATATATACATATATATGATATATAAAAAGAAATATATATATATAGTTTTTTTTGCCCTTGGATCGTTTCTGGTTTCTTTTTATCGTAAAAATATTTCCCTCCCTGTGGATACTTGTGAAAACCCCCAGCGCGGGCACATGTACTACAAAATAATTACATGAATACAAATTAATCAAAACAATGATAGAAATCGTCGAGAACTAGTGGTTCCCTAATATTCCACATTCATACTGGCATCACTCAGATTGTATCATAGGATGTAGGACTGTGAACACCCACATGCACTCACGGGATTATGGGATGTACTAAAGTACGTTCAGAACAAGCTACATTTTGCCAAAAGCTTGACGTAATGCCACAGCCGTAATCATAAACATGACTACGTTACGAGTGCTTGCAATATCGAAATGACGAATCACGTGGACTTATTACTAAATTAAGCATATTAGTACTCATTCAAACTACATATTTCATGAAGTGGAATTGTGTAATACATTATAAAAAAATGCAAACATACCATTAATATTTCAAAAGCAAGCATATTTCTATAGCATCAGACAACGTTTTTCACTGCATGAAAAGGCCATATTTTGAGTTAATGGTATTTTACAATATCAAACAACACTTTTCATTGCCTGAATGTATTTCATATTTTACTCTTTGTTTTTGTTTGACCTAAAGCCTTCATAGAGTTACAAGGTGATGTTTCCCTTCATGTTTACAAATGTAGCATTTCCACGGTGGCAAAATAATTATTCACAATTTAAATCTACCCACTAAATAACATTTCTTAATGATATATAGTAAATAACAAGCTTATTACATTTATCTTGAGTAGTAATATATTTTTTATAAACACAGTTAATTAAATGACATGAAATTGTTATTTGACGTCCATATGTGAATCGCATTTTATTAACATAAAATATATTCATATCTAATTAATGAACCAGCAAATCATTATTGCTGATGACAAAAAAAATAGTGTCTAAAATATTTTCTATTCACTTTACAATTGAGCACGTGTTCCTGTCACTATTAAATAATCTGAAACAATCCAGATATGATGAGTGCCTGATTCATTTCTTTTAATATTATTCAGTCTTAAGAACGTAAATAAAGTTTCCCAGTAAAAAATATCTTTATATATATATATATATATAAAATTAATGTCTCTGTGTATCCCATAAAAGCTCCTAAACTATTCATCCGATTGCGCTCAAACCTTTGTGAGTTATTTTTCGCATCCCCGCGAAGGTTTCTGTCGGGCTTTCGAAGCGTTAGGATGAAATGTTAAAACATGCAAAACTGGCCGATACTAGAGTTGATTAATTACTTTTCGGTAATTATTAGTTTCGGTGATTAATAGTTTCTATTCTGATGTATTTAGCGCATAATTTCAACCCCTTAAAACACCAATAATTGACGTGGTGGAGGAACTTTACATAAAAATAACGCGAAACAACCGATATTGATGTCAAATCCAGAGTTATAGAAGTCAATTAGTTTAATATTTACATTCAGTGTGTCAATTAAGTTGTAGTTCAGTACCTAAGTATGGGGATGGGGGAGGAATTTTAAAACATGCTAATACGTACGTTTTTAGAATCGAATATATAGTTTTAGGGATCGATGGGATTATTAGTTTCTTCTTCAGACTTTTTAATGACAATTTCAACCACGTAAAACTAAGGGAGGGGGTGGAGGGCCGTTACATAAAAAACGCGAAATAACCGATATTGGTGTCAAATTCAGGGTTATAGACGTCAATTAGTTTAATTCAGACATTTATCATACTGGTTAAGATGTATTTCAGCCCCCAGGAGTGGGAGTGAAAGGGGACGATACAAATTTCCGTTCACAATCTTAAATCCGTAGACCAATAAGTACCAAACTTTCTACAAATGTTACTTACGACCCAAGAAAAAACACTGAGGGATTGAGACACACAAACCGCTTCTAGGGGTGATGGTGAAGGGGGTTGGAATTTAAAAGAATTATTAGCGTCAAATATACGATTTCGGTATCGCTTAATTTAATAGTGTCATTCTAGAAATTTAAGCGTCTAATTTCAACTCCAAAAGCCGAGGAAGGGAAGCGCCCTTACCGTACAGGTAACACAAAAAGTTATGTAAAAAAGACTGATTCCGAGAGTGTTGTCGACAACAGATTGAACACAGGAGCTCTTTAACAAATGTAATTGAAGGAAATAGTTCTGGTTACCCGGGTGAAGAACCGAATGTCAAACGGTTTGCGATCTTACAAAGATGCCATGACAATAAAAGCTCAGGTATTAGAGTCAATTCCGGCGTTATAAGAGTCGTTGAGTTTAATCCTCGCATTAACCTTGGTGGTTATTGAAATTTTATGTTCCTCCATGTGGATGTGGACGTGGTTATCAAAAGGTTACCCGGAGTAGCTTTTACACTTTTAAGTTACTGGGTAATATTCTATAATTTAGTTAAAGGTTTATTTCTTTCCACCTTTAAGGAGGGATTATTTTTAGACTGATTAATTTTGCGAGTATTTTTGCTGTTTTAATTCGTCGTGATTGTTTAGACACTTTTAGTTTATGTGGTAGGAGAATTTTAGAATAACGTCAGTCATCATCATGGTTGTTTTGAAGTTAGACGTCTAGGGAATGTAAATGTGTAAATGTTCCAAATACTGGCGCTATTGATGCTGGTTAAATGAAATGTTTACCATGAGGTTAGTGTCGAATTATTTCCTTCTCCGGACACCGCCGAACACTCAGCCAGTAACCTATAAATAGTAACAACAAAAAATGGCGTAAGTGATAAGTACGCCTAATACTCATCTTCTAGTTCGCGGCTAAAGGTTTGTAATACTATAGATTACTGTACGCAATTACGTCTACGCTTCTTCAAGAAAGTTAACTATTTACAGAATTTAATAGTTGAAAAATATCGTTCCAATTTAAAAATTTATCTACTGAATCCCTTTTACATGCCCTAAAATTTGTAAGGGGAATTTGCAAACACCTTGTATAATTTGCAACATGCAACATGTGTGCCATTACATAAAGGGAAATGCATACCGATTGAGGCTCTACCGGGGTAAAGCCGTGTACTTAAGCCTTTCATCAGATTCCCCCAATTTCAACGTAGCACAAAATGAGCAATGGCCGGAAACTTACACTGGAAAACTTTGTTTTCATTTGTTTTAAAAATTTACCTCAATAAATGATATGAATAATTAAGTGACGAAAAATACTTATTAACAGAATACAAGGAATTTTCTGTATTTTGCTGCGTCTGATAAGCTAACATTAACGAAAACGGAGCCACAGACAACATAGTCACGGAAGATATATTAAACGTACATGGACAGACATTTTTCATAATTAATTTTTTTTTAATTACAAAATTTTTGTCCAACAGCACAAAAAAGGTTTTGCACATATTTGCATCCTTCTCAGGCTGTGCTAGACTGAAATATATTTTTAGATTTTACGGTGAGAAAATATGCGAAAAAGAACAATAATTGTTTACATAACAGTGATGTACCTAATTTCAATATTATTTCTTTATTCACAAAAACATAAACAATAACTTCGTAAAAAATATACACCAAAGGTACCACTACTCCTCCAACTCAGTGATACTTCTCCCGCTGTCGATATTTCGCCCAAAGAACAGTAGAAATTTGAGTTAATTCCTCTCCCGCTATCGGAAGGACGTGGGACAAGTACCCAATGCCCGACATACCTGATACAGGTTTTTCTAGGGTTTGTTCTCCATTACTTTTAGGCGAATGCCAGGTAGGATCCTTAAACTATAGCTCGGGGGCCCTAGTTAACCCTTGGCTACCTTCTTTACCCTTCCGCATCCGCCTTTCAATCGCTTCCTATGCTATTAAAGGGGAGTTGCCACCATGTGTATTACCCTCTGTAACCTGTTACCCCCCCCCCCATTCATTACAACGTTATGAATAAACACGTTCTTGACCTATTCAATTAAAATTGTAAGATTAATAATTTTTTGTAATTATAAAAATTGGCCTTAAATGGCCGTTTATTTTCTTTAATTATTAAAACAGGCATAAAAAATAAAATATTAATACTTTAAAAAAATATAGCATTCCACTGACTCAAATAAATATAAAGGCTGGCCAGATTATTTCTCAATTCGACGTGCTGCTTGTTTTGTTTTCGTACCTTGATATCGCTAAACTGGTATATTAAAAATTTTACAGATTTGGCGACTATTAATCGTTTAACTGACGGGATCCGTATGTTTCCCATCAAACACTTGCCCGAGATACGATTTACTAACAAAATTATTTCAGAACAGAACAGAGCAGAGTCACTGAAGAAGTATGAAATATTAATTTTCAGGGATTTAGTTATTAATCAGTTGCGGTGATCGACGAATTCGTGGAGTTCTGTTTTTCCTGATCTTTTTTTGAGAAATTGAATGGAATTTTCCTGTGTTGCTTCTAGTGTTATTGCGCGAATCCTCAATTTCAAACGCGCGTCTCCTTCAGTAACTTTTATTTACCAAACACGTGAAACTCCACGTCCTCCAATTATGACTTATACATCCCTTCCTCTCCTCGTGTTCTTTCATATCGTTTTGTAGTTGTACGCGCGTAATTTTCAATAAAGGAGACGTTGAATGTTTTCTGTGGACAAAATTTATGACATTGCTGTGGAGTGAAAATAAAAGGACTTTAATAAAGGGATACACTCGATATTCTGTTCGTAATTTCATCGTAGATAATGTTGATAATGAATCGTTGGTTAATAGGTGGTAGAAACTTTTGTGCGTCCAGAAGAAGAATTCATTTAAAACAAATGAGTTATAATTCTGTGACTTTAGATTAATTTTACGGTCAACGCAAAGATAATATTGTAGAATCTTATACTTGATATATTTTGGCGTGAAGTTTTAGTAAAGGTCTAAAATTTTGATTGCGAGAAAAATATTGAATTTCGTTTTACCTTACAAATTTGGATTAGCAAAATAGTAGGACAAAGACGTTAGATGTCGTTTTTACCTTCGTTAGCCCGACACTTTTGTAATGTGATGCGGTCTGTCGGGATCCCCTTACAGGATTGAATACGAGGAGGCCTCTGGCACAGTTCCAAAAGCAGCAGAGTAATTATTTCCTATAAAACTGAGGACAAGGAACCGATCCGTCGAGTGTCACTGAATGGACAACACTATGTCTTAGTTAAAGGGACAATGACGAATATACTTCGTGCAGAGAGATAAAATCATTTATCCCGGATTTAATTACCTTTAAGATACACACACACACACACTTATATATTAATATTATATATATATATATATATATATATATATATATTCACATATATGTCTATATTGAGTTGGAATAAATAAATATTATCCGTACTTCGACGGTGTCGCGTGTTAAAATAAGAGAAAAACATAATACATAAATATAATGGTCAAACTGTCAGAAAAGGTTTATTAATTAACAATTAATTAAAGCAATGGGAACAATTATTATTAAGTTTTGTCCCTAGTTTAGGAATTCAGCCCCTGAAAAAAAAGAAGAGAAGTTTGATTAATATAGTATTATAAAATTTCTAAAAATATTTTGAATTTTCTGATACATTTGACTATATTTACATTTAAGGTTATCAATAATTAGGTTCCAAATATTATTTAAAAGAACTTGAAATAAATTTTATAAGACCTGCCTGATTCAACCGACACATTTTGCGTATGTTTATATTATTTTAAAGTCTATTTACCATTCCACTTCAATTTATTTTGCTTAAAATAATAATAAACCTCGATTTAAATGCTCTAAATTTTTCCATTGTGTGTATATATTTATCATATATACGATTATTGTATTATTAGATTTTCAAATGAATATTTCTATTCTTTACTCGTTTATGTATTAATCGGTTCTCATTTTTATATTTACTTTTTCCTAAGTTTTTTATAAATGTATTCTTGAATTTGTCTATTCGTTTTACATGTGTTTCGTCCTCAATATTGAATTTATTTATTTTTTGATTTTAATTATTTTATTATCTACTTATGAAATCTTGTTTCGACATTCCCTATTCCATCCTTGGAGGACTAATGGGATCATTAAATATTAATATATATATATATATATATATATATATGATTATGGAATAAATATTAGTATGTCTACAATTAGTATGCCAAATTTTTTTGTTAATTTTATCATACTACTAATATTTAATTTCCCTCATTACAATAATAATTTTTACAGATATTGAAATGATAAGCACAGTTCTAATGATTGACGATTGTCTTTATGGTGTTGCATTATTAATGGAATTTAATTCTGTGCTGCTGAATTTTATTAATGGTGTGCAGCTTACGTTTTTTATTTACTGTATTAGCATTCATTGTAATGGCGAATCCTATGGATTCAAGTGAAAAATAATGGAATTTATAAATAATCAAAGTCTATATTTTGAGTACAGTATATGGCTAAAGTGATTTAAATGTGTACTGTTCTCCTTATTCACGCCAAAGAAATTTGTATCTCACAAGAATTCATCTTCTGCGATATTATTAATTGAAACAGTTTTCATTAATATATTTAATTTTTTAAATTATAATATGCGCTTCCATCGATATTATGCTTTTTATTGATATAAATGCTGTTATTTTAAATATTACGGGATACTTATTTAAACATTTACTAATTGAACTGATTACGAGTTTTATGCAATGGATATCAACTTCAAATCAAGTTCTTAAATAATTTTTTTATATCAATACGTTGAATGAGAACTTTTCTCTTCAAACCATTTCGGCAATACCAACACAGATTTCTTTTTTCAAGTCTGTATTTGTAAAATTGCTTCAATAACAACATATAATCCCATTTTAATTTTCAACTATTGAGGTAAAATCACTAGTGAACAATATTACTGCCCTAACACGCGTCTGAAACGAAGGCCGATGGAGCAGATTGAGGGAGTGGAGGGGCGCCATCGCGGAATAAACACATACAAAACAAATTTCTGACGCGGTAAAGCTCTAGGCGCTTGTGGAACCTGTAGCTCCTGCGAAGAAGGACACTAAATTGGGTTACTAACAAATTTCAGCGCACTATATACATATTTTAAGGTCAATCCGATGTGTTGAAACCATTTTTAGGAATGTTAAAAATTTAATACATACATCATCTTCAGAATGCAATGATATAAACAATCAGTGCTTCCTCAACTTATGATATTTACGTGAACCGATGTTATTATGAAATAAAAAAATGTCCTAACTAAGACAAGACTTCTATATTTTAGCAGCCAAAAAAATTAAAATTAATATCGAAATGTTTTAGCAGCCAAAATAATTAAAATTAATATCGATATATTTTAGCAGCCAAAATAATTAAAATTAATATCGCATCCCTGATATAAACATAACTGACACGTATGTAAATATATATATCGAAAATTGAATAGGAAATTTAATTTTATAATTGAGGACGTTAATTTTCTTTACAAATTTTTGACGTTACTAAATCTAAAAATTTTGTAAATTTTGGTGCAACAAATTTTATAGGTTCTAACCCGTTCTTTCAAACATTCTTCAATGGTCATTGGAACTTTGGAATTTTAAATTTCTTGACAATGGTGAGGTAACATTACAATTTAGATTATTCGGGTATTCCATTGTCTTGGAGTAGATAAGTGAGAAACTGTAATGTTCGATACGTTGGAGTTTCTTTAATCTAACTTGTTTCTTACACACTGCATCTATCTTTCTGTTTTTCTTGTTTTCTTTATTTTCTTTGCTTGGAGTTCATCTCTACATATTTTTTTCTGATCTTCTAGACGATCTTTCTGGTAATCTCTTTGACCTGACTCTTTATTTCTATCTTTCTTGTTTCTTTGCTTTCCTTTTGTTCTTTTGTTTGCCTTTTTTTACTTTTCTTTCTCGTTTATCTGCTCCAAGGCAATAAAATACCTGAATAATTAAATATTAATAGATATTTTTCTTCCTGAAATTGATATAATATTCGCTTATCCCAGGTTCCAAGTATTTAATTCTTCGTTACTTAGATTTTATTCGTTCTGTTGTATGTAAATAAATAAAAATACTACATGTATAGAAAATAATAATTTATTTTGAGTTGTGAGATCTAACGGAAATAATAAATTATTCAGTCTATACTCCAGATATGTATTAAAGATTCATTAGGTAACGAGTAGATCGTCTTCTCAAGGTGGCTTTATTCCAGGGAGGCATGAACGAGTCCGTAGAGGTGGCGAACGTGAGCAGCGCCCTCGGGGGCGGCGCTGTCTTCGAGAGTGAGCTTCTGGTTCCTCTGTACGTGCTGATCTTCGTCCTGGCCGTCGTAGGGAACTCTCTGGTCGTCGCCACGCTCGCCCGAAACAAGCGCATGCGCACTGTCACCAACGTTTACCTCCTCAACCTGGTAAGCAGTTCTATATCTTATATTACACAGTTGTCTGAATGTAATTATTTGAAGAATGAAATAACCCTTTCAGTCAACCATATCTCTAAAAGATATGAAAGTGAATTAACCAGATTAGGATAGAAAAATCTCGATTGCCTCAAGGGTCGAACCCAGGAGCCCCACTTAGTATACAGTCGCTCTAAACACGGAGATATCATCGTTCACTCTCGGCCATATGCGACCTTTCTCGATCCGTTAATTACCTATCTCTTATTTAAATTTTCTGTACAGTATGAAATATTACAGAAAATGGATTTTCAACTTAAAATGTTTTAGAAATTTATAACCGATAATGTCTAGTGTGAGTAACCTAGAGAATCTTTCTTACCTACCTATTTCCCATTTTTTTATTTTTAAGTATTCAGTTTATTGTCACATCAACAAACACGGTTATTGGTGACCACGATTCACTTTACAAAATTACTACTACATTTTTTTTACATTGGGGTTTCATTAGTTACAGGATGTTGGCTGCGTCTTAGATACAATATGATTTACAGTATATGATATTACAGATTGTATAGGAAAATCTAGTATGGCTAAATTAGATGACATCAATCACGTTTAGGTTCCTAAGATAATCCATGATTGAGTTCATATATCGGGGTTCCTTGTAGCTGTCTGGGATTCCATAGTCTCTTCTTTTTTGTAGCGTGTACTCGCACTCGTTAATTATGTGTCGGGTGGTAATTTTGGAGTTGTCACATGCAACTGGGTTGGTTTTGGTCATTAGGTGACCGTGAGATAGTCTAGAATGACCAATTCTTAGACGGGTGAATACGTCTTTTTAAATTGTACTGATGAGGTTGGGTTTCGTGTACACTGTCCCTTATTTCGTGAAGTTTTGTTTGTTTATTAACCTATTCGTTGTTCCAGTTTTTCTTTAATTTGACTTTTACAGTTTTGATTATGTTCTTGTGGGACTCTGGCAGGGTAGATGGGTTTTGGCTGAATATTGCGCATTTAGCCGCGGCATCGGCTGCTTCATTACCTGCGATTCTGACATGGGAGGGGATCTATATGTATGACAGATGTTTACCTGAGGTTATTATTTTGGAGTTTTGGGCTATGATACCAAGCGTAATGGGTTCCTCACTACATTTGTTTTTTTATTGATTTGATTACACTTATTGAGTCCGTGAAGATAGCGAACTTGGATTTGTTAGAGTTCTCGATGTCGTTTAGGGCTGTTGTAGTTACATAAGATTCACAGTAGAAACTCGAAGCCATACCGTGAAGTTTATATGTATTTGTGGATCCCTCGAATGTGTTAGCACATTTTCCTCTCCCGCTATCGGAAGTACCCAATGCCCAAACTACCCGATGCAAGCTTTTCTAAGGTTTTCCCAGCATTTCTTTAGGCGAATGCCGGGTAGGATCCTTAAAATATAGCCCGGGGGCCCTAGTTAATCCTTGGCTACCTTCTTCTACCCTTCCGCATCCCCCCTTTCAAATCCCTTCCTATGCTATTAAAGTGGATTACCCCCATGTAGCCTGTTGCCCTAAAAAAAAAATGTTAGCACATCTAGGCATACTGTCTGCGAGGACTATTCTCTCGAAGGCAATACCTGCGAGGGATGTTCTCTCGCAGGCAGAACCTTGTAGGAGAGATACGAAGGGGCAACCTTTGGGGATGCCTTTTCCTCTCTGTTTTTGAACTAAGGTTCCCACAAGCCGAGGCACCTCGGCCTGTTCTGAGAGGTCTATGTTCCGGGGTCACAGAACTTGGGCATACGGTAAGAGTTGTCCTCTATTCCCATTGGAATAGTCGGTAAGCTGCCTCCTAAACTGGTCGAGGCACGAAGAAGGGAATGGTGCGTACCCACTGCAAACTCCTCTCCCGCTATCGGAAGGGCGTGGGACAAGTACCCAATGCCCGACCTACCTGTTGCAGGTTTTTATAGGGTTTTTCCTACATTTCTTTAGGCGAATGCCGGGTAGGATCCTTAAACCATAGCCCGGGGGCCCTAGTAACCCTTGGCTACCTTCCTCTAGCCTTCCGCATTCCCTCTTTCAAATCCTATGCTATGATAACGTGCTTGATACTAAACAATTAGTAATAAGAAATATAGCCAAATACAGACGTAAGAATTGACGATATAAATACCACACAACGTTTCGAGGATCCTTGTTCCTTTCTTCAGGTGATAAGAAGAGCCTAGAGTGACACAACTGCACTCGTCAGTTAACAAAACTCAAAGCTTTTGATTTGATTACCTATGAAAATAGCTTCCAGTTTTGTCAATCGACGAGTAACAATTGTGTCGCTCTCGGCTCTTCTTATCACCCGAAGAAATGGGCAAGGATCCCAGAAACGTTGTTTGGTATTTATATTCTGACTTATTTTGTCCGTATTTCGCTATCTTTATCATTATTTATTTTTAATCATAAATCATAAACTGTTTCATTTCAACTAAACAACTAACTTTGGGTTGTATAAAATTCGGTTTCCTCTTCAAAAAGTTTGATTATTTAAAATATAAATCACTATATAATATTAAGTAAAATTGTTGCAGGGTAACATACATTGAAGTTTCTCCTGTATTATATTATTACACTGTTTAATAAGAATTTCGACCATGTTCGGGCGATTCTTCGGGTATTACTGCTGTTATTATATAACTTCTCCATTGGTTTATTTTCATAGGTGATAATTTATCCGTTGTAATTGACGTATATTCGCTAATAATATTATATTTTATAATGGATTCTCAGGTTGTGGAGTATTTTTTGTCTCATTGCGTACATTTGGTCCTTTGAAATTGATTGCCATGGAATGAAACATATGACGTTTCTTTCTAAATATTTCTTGCAAGATCGTAATTAATTAACATTAATTTGAATAATGGATTTTTTAATCAAAATAATAAATTTTGTAAATGAATTGTCATAAATAAAATCTAATTTTTTATTATATCGATTAACGTGAATATCTTGATTAAAACTTGCACGATAAAAATTTTTAATTGTATACGAATCGTCAAAAATGGAAGATGTCGGAAGAAACTAGCAGAAAAAAGTTTATAAAGAAGGAATAGTTTGTAACTTACATTGACCTGCATAAATTCATTTTATATTTAAATTTTTCTTTTGAATTAGAGAGTGAGAAACACATATGAAATATTTCTTAAAATATGCTAACAAACATTTTTTGCGTAATATATGCGCCTATATTCTAGTTTTAGACTACATATCAACTCTGATTTGGCCAAAGTGAGCAGGTCCGCATTTGTATGATCTATTTAGCTGCCAACTGCGCTCAGTTGAAAATAAATTATTTCCCCTTTCGAAAATGTGAGGTCTACTTTTTTCCCCTGAAACTCCCAGATTCATTCTACATCATATTCCTCTTTATTCCTGGTTTGCCTTAATCTTGATGTTAATATTATTTAATTTATATAACAGATTCTGTGGTATCGAGTTCGGTTATCTACCATGCAATGTGATTCCTCTGACGTATTGCGTCTGCTCCTATGTCGCAATAGGCAGATGTTTGTGATCCACACCGACAACGGTATTTTGAGAGGATATCCATGCGACAAGATTCATTACGCAGACGTCAGCAGGCGCCTGGTCGATCAAACCATACAACAACGTTTGCAACTGTGGATTACTGCTGATTAATTACAAACCTCGGCTTTCTCCTTATTCACCATTTCAATTGTAGAACCTTGCCATCTAAATTAATTTATATCGTTGTATAGATGAATGTCTCAGTCGTGTCAGACATGTCACCATTTATATACAGTAACATGCTTGCCATGACCAGGTATTTATTTATCCCAATCATCTATTAAACAGAAAAAGGATTCTTCCTATAGTGCCAAATAAATCTATTTTTATTTAAACTTCTTGAAAAGTAAAAGTACAGTATACAAATTATGAAGTAAAGTATTTTAAACTCAAGATAATTTTACAAAACATGTTTAGAAAGTAAGTGTTCTAGATTTTTAAAATTTTTTTAGAAATGTGTATCTGAAAATTACAGAATATTATAATTTTTTCATAAAATCGCCATCCCGTTCAATGTATGTGGTGAGCGTTGCACAAGCTTCTTTATGCCCTCCTCGAAGAACTCTCCATAAAGCTTCTTCCCCCACTTCAAAACCACTTTATGTGCCCTCTCTTCAGTTGAAAAATTAATTCTACCCATGTGAGCCTACAGGGTGATGAAAATATGATAATCTGAAGGCACCAATTGAGGGGAATACTAGGGGTGGTTCATAACATTCCTACCAAATGAGTCCAAGAGCGACGTGTTGGCTAAGGCTGTGTGACAAGCATTGTTGTGTAACAAGCACACTCCTCTCGTCAGCAATCCCCTCCTTTTGTTTTGAATTTTTTAGGGTCTCACAATATCGTTGTGCATTGATGGTCGCCCCATAAGGTAGAAATTCGACCAATTCGGTCCCAAAACACTGAGGCCGTAATTTTTTTGCCAAATTTCTATTTTTTTTGGCAAATTGGCAATTGCTGTGACGACTGTCTTTTGGCATCAGGCGTGTAATAAGCCACCCATGTTTCATCTGCAGGGTCACAATACAGCGAAGAAAATTCTCACCTTACAATTCAGAACGTTCAGGACTCTTGCGGGCGCTATTGATCATATATTTCTTGTGATGCTCTGTCAGCTGTTCTGGGACCCATTCTCAGCACAGCTTCTGGTATCCCAGCGTTTCTGTTAGCCTCAAGAACACTTCCATTGATTTTTTTCACCAACTCAGCCATCAGCATGGAAGGTCTTCAACTTTTCTGTTCGTCATGAACATTTTTTCTGCATCCAGTAAACTCCCTGCACCACTTAAACACACTCGTTCTGTTCATAACAACTTCGCCGTAAACCGTTGTGAATGACGAAAAAATTCTTTCCGCGAGTGAGAAGCAGATCTCAGCACGTGACTCGGACTTGACGGGATTTCTTACGGACATATTTCACGGATCTGGACACTGCAACGTAAGTTTGAGTATTACCGTGTTTCTGCGATGCTCGCTCTGTCAGGAGGCCCGCCTCTACCACTCAGTGTTATGGTCACAGTACAGACACTTTCTGAACGTGCCTCGAATATACCTACAATTATAATTATAAACAATCATTTTACTGTCCACTGCACAAGCAAGAATAATTAAATTATTCTGCGGATTCACCCTTGACCAAACGATATCAAGTTGTCTGTGAGAGAAACAGTATTCTGAAATCACATTCTCACTTTTTAATAGTCTGCGTCTGTTATTTGTTCTCGTGATCGATGACGCAAGTCTTACTGGAAATTCCAGTATCTTAAATTTAAAACGGAGATGAGTCGGAATAGATGGAATCTATCTTATCTATAATATCTTACATCACCAAGTAAAGTGTTTAAACACAGCAACGTGTGGTTGCATATTTTTTTTTGTGGATAACATTTAAGCAAAGGCGTTGTATTGCCAAATCAGTCAATCAAGTCAGTAAGGAAAGATAGACAGCTAGCTATATCTGGTTTTTAGAAGTTAAGATTAGATGAAATTAGTTATATTCAAACAATTTCATCTCATCTTATTTTTTAATATAATCTATTAACTTGTCTGTTTTATATAACTTCTCTTTTAAATATTTTTTTAAATTTCTTATTATATTTTTGTGTAACTCTTAATATGTTTTTCCGTGATTGTAATTTATGTTTATGTAAAGAATATAAATTTATCTCAGCTATGAATCTTGGTGATAATTTTTAATTTACTTCATAATTGTGACAGATTAGTAAAAATACCGGATTGACTGCCCTACGACGAATAACACCATATTAGCTATAATTTTTGCAACATTCTAGCAGGTTCTTATATATATTGTAATAATAAATTAGTATTTAGGGTTACAATTAATTTAAAGAATCTGCCCCACGTTGTGGTGACATTTAATGTAATAATCAATTAAAAGGGGTTAATTAAATGAAAAAGATAATCAAAATTTTAATAAACAAAATAATTTATTATCAATTTGTGGTTTCCAAAAATTAATAACAATTACAAACAAAATTTAATGTCTTCTCTCAGGGCATCCACTGGGTTTGATAATTATGACACGGTAAATGTATAATTTGACTATTAACAATTCAAAATATAAAAAAAACTAACCTAAAACAATGTGTAATATAAGTGGAATGAAAGCTGAACAAAAACAACTCTGAACGAAATCTGACTACCCTTTTAATTATAGTTTACAAATTTATCAAAGTTATGTTACTTACGGCCCTTCGGTCTGGTACCAGAACAATCAATTTTACCTCGTTCTGACACTTTTACACACTTTAATTTTTAATATCAGGACTTGGTTTTCACTGATTCTAAACATCACTTTAAAATTTGGCAAGTTTGGCTCCGCTCCACAATAGTTTACCAATGTTCTCCTGGAACAATTTCTCCACGAAGATTTTGGAAAGTTCTATTCTGACAAAAACTGCTATTACTTTCTAATATTTACGATGCAATACTTCCGTGAATGTTTTACTTTGTATTAATTCACAACTTTAACTGGTAATACATTAACGACGTCTAGCCTCTGCTCAAGTTTTTATTATTTGTTCTGCTCCTCGCAATGTTTCTCCGCCAACTGCCTATCGCAGTGCCTCCCGAGTTTTAGCGCGAATTTCCATTTTGGCTTCTCATCAAAGCAACAGAGCTCAGCGCTATTGCCACTTTTGGAAGCTCAAATACCGCTACCATTCATTTATTCACTAACAATTTAAATTATTTAAAAACAATTAAGGACTTAATTAATTGGCATTATAATATATTTCATAAGTAACTGCCGAAACCGAGTTTTAATCGCTTCCACAATCCTCTACAATATTCTGTTAAATCTATTGCGACCAAACTTGGGTTTAACAGTTATCCAGACTGTCACTACATCAGATTATCGACTCTGAAAACAATGGAGTCCCCTCTCACCCCATTGCCAACGGGGATTTAACTTAGACTTGAACGGCATCGAGTGTCCCTATTCATCTCAGTAACTCTGTAAATTAAGGAATCTACACTAATCTAGTATATAGCGTCTCTTACTCAATCAGTGATTTTTTTTATTACGAATTGTGAGTTATATTGCACCAATGTACGGTGAAATTGAATCATTATTTTTTAATTCTGTAACATGCACTCATATAGCCTACGGATTGATTACCGATAATTTTTCAAACATTGTTTACTGCCTCATTTGTTTCTGATTTTCATTCTCCTTCGGGCGTTGTTAATATATGTATGGACATTCGCTAACAGTTTCCAGGTCTGAGCCGCAGATGAGAGATGTTAGAATATAAAAAAGGAGATGCTCAGAAATAAATTGCTTGCTATAATGTTATTATAATAGAAAAGTTTAATAAAAGACATTGAATTTTAAACTCTTTGAAACATGAAAATACTTCGGGTGAATTATCCATTCGTTTAATTAACTTTTGTGTAGTTACAAAGCTATACATGTATTATTTTATTTTCAGGTGCTATTACAGTTCTGAATGAAGTTTCCTATAAAGCAGAATTGCAGAATCTGTCAGTTCTGAACAGATTACCAAATCAAATCTATGAATGTAATTTAACAATTTTTCTCAAATTTATGATTGATTTTTTATTGAATTATTGAGAAGTTAAAGAACATTTCGTGTATAGAGGTTCTTCAGTCTATTTCAGAATCATCATCAAATACTGTTTATTTATCGAAAATTCGACCCATGGAAAGGAAACACCACTTTTCAAACCTTCTGTGGTGTAGTGGCCAGCGTCATTGCCTCGCATCACAGAGGTCCCGCGTTCGAATACCGGCGACGGCATGAATGTTTGTGTGCGTGAGAGAAACTCGTCAAATCATTCTCCCGACAAGGAGAGTCGCTAATAACCACAGCTGTTGATGCGAGTGTAAATAAACCTATATAAAAATAAAAAAACCTATGCAATACGTTAATTCACTATTCGATATTTGAAACGGAAATATTTGTACATCTATATTATCACGTTAATTTCCAATTATGTGACCACAATAATTATATATATATATAATTATTATTTAAACAATTAATTTTCAGTTTTATTAAACTGATAGTTCGTTCTGAAACAATTTATTTTATTTTAACAGGAAAGATCCAGAAATAGTTACTACTTTAATCTTTACGATACTATTTATTATTTAATAGAAATTTAAAACATTTTCTCTGAGGTTAAATACATTTTATAACAAAAAATGTATTTTTTTATCTTACTTATATCGTAAGTAGAATGGTTGTATCCATCCGTTACAGCTCATATATTTTTTTTAGGGAAACAGGCTACATGAGGGTAATCCACTTTGGGCAACTCCACTTTAATAGCATAGGAAGGGATTTGAAAGGGGGGATGCGGAAGGGTAGAGGAGGGTATCCAAGGGTTACTAGGGTCCCCGGGCTATATTTTAAGGATCCTACCTGTCATTCGCCTAAAGAAATGCAGGGAAAACCCTAGAAAAACCTGCATCAGGTAGGTCGGGCATTGGGTACTTGTCCCACGCCCTTCCGATAGCGAGAGAGGAGTTTGCTGTGGGGACGCAGTATTCCCTTCTCCGTGTCTCGACCAGTTTAGGAGGCAGCTGGCCGACTATTCCAATGGGAATAGCGAACAACTCATACCGTATGCCCAAGGTCTGCGACCCCGGAACATACACCTCTCAAAACAGGCCGAGGAGAAAGTTACAAGTTTTTTTATAGAATGCATGTATAAAGTTTGGACAGCGAGATACTTTGTAAAAAACTGCTAACAGTAATCAAATATTTAGCGCTACATTAAGATTCCTACGTGTACTGAGATCATAATCATTTTCTACATAAAAACAATGTGTAACAATATGTCTGGCTGATGATACGGAGGTGCACCAGATCCAGTTCCCGGAGGAAAATTCAATAACTACGACCGTGTGTTTGACAATCAAGTGTAGAGTCAGTGTTTTATGGCCTATTAGCATAAATTATGAGTCCGAGCCCAAGAATCTAAGTCTGGTACCAGCTGAACATTTTGTAAGTAGCAACCAAGTTAATTAAGTTTGTAAACGATAGTTAAAGGTATTCGTCTGATTTCGTTCGTCTCGTTTTGGATTTGATTGTTAATTTCTTAATTTATAAATTCTATGTGTACCGTAAATACAAAAGTTGTTCTTTATTTATCAAGCCCAGGTAAACGACACTGAAAGAAGAGTTATCAAATTTCTAAACATTGAAACTTTAAATGTATTTAACCTCAGAGAAAATGTTATAAATTTCTATTAAATAATAAATGGTATCGTTAAGTTTAAATTAGTAATTATTTCTCGATCTTTCCTGTTAAAATAAAATAAATTGTTTCAGAACGAACTATCAGTTTAATAAAACTGAAAATTAATTGTTTAAATAATAATTAAAATTTGTGTAATTAATATCCGTTTAACGTATTACATTTTGGCTTCCACAAGGTGGAGCAATCAAATTGTTAATTAATCATCTTTTATTTAATCATTACAATATATATAATCATTTCTTCTTCTTTTTGTTTTCATAAAAAAATATTTTATTAATTTTGACTGTAGGATGTACTTTTATAAACATAGTTTAATGTCTAAATATATATTTTTTCGAAACATATTACTGCTGCCACCAGCGCTACAAAAAAAAATTATGAATGAAAATTATCCCATATAATACCGAAATAAAAATTTATAAGAGACTACATATCGAACTTGCCTTAAAGAATAACTGACAACGTAATTAATCAACGTTTCTATCGGGAATTTATGACGGAATTACTAATTAATCAGACGGCTTCTGAATCCTTATTACGTTTTCCTTTCAAGGAATCCAGCGCTGAACTTTCACAACATCATTTTCTGGATTTATAGTTTCAATATTTTAAGGCACAGCATGTAAGAATCTAAACTTTGCTTTACAAGAGGCGCGCTCAAGCTCCAATATAAACTTATAGTTTCTGACAGTTATTCGAGAAACTTGTGAAACTTTGTATATATTCTCTGAGAGGAAATGCTAATTTTTTTTACATTACTCTAATTTCGATGCAATGATCACCACTTTTGTACAGTAAAGCGTCCTTTTGTCTGGTTACGGATTATTCTTCATCGGAAAAAATCCCTATTTATCTCGTGTCAGCTACTTCGAGGATGAAACAGGTACTTTATAAGATGATTTTGCGTGTGTAGTGTTTTTATAGCTTCTCAAAACATTTCTTACTATTATCCCAGCCCTTCCATCATTTTTTTTGTGGGGTGTTACAAAAACTGCAGTTTTTCTTTTATAAGCGTGGCCGGAAATAAATGTTATGATTTCTCTCTTAATATCTAATTATCATCTAGTTACATTCATATTTGCTGGTAGTTAAATTCATTTTTCCAGCGAAATTTTTAAATATGGAATTTTATCATCTGATTTTAATTGGATACTTATTATTTATTTTATACCACATTATTCATCGTACAGTCGACTAGCATTTCATGATAAAAATTCCCTTGAAACGAAATTTTTAAACCAAAAATTGCGCTTCTGTCACGTTTCCCGTATAGTTAGGTGTTTGATGGGGTAAATTGAAAAATTATCTTACATTTGAGCGCGTGTGTATTATTAATAACAAATTGCATGCTGAAAATTACTCACTCAACATGTTATCTTAGTTGACAGAATTCAGCAGTGCTTTACATTTACTTGGAGTTCCGACAATTTTTTTATTGAATATATACTACATACATCGAGACCATGTTTTTTAAATTAATATTTTACCTTTATAATCTGTTTTACAAAATTAATCTAGTGGAAAACTGAGTATTTTCTCACCGAGAAATAATCAATTATTTTCCTGAATTTATTTACCCCTGTAATTTAGTTACTCTTCATTTGTAACAGCTAATATCGTTCCGGTATCTGAGTCTCTAGTTTCATTCGAAACGAGCATCATTAAGTGAAATTAGTAAGTGACGTTTGATGAGCACAAAAAAGAATCAACGGAGAACTAATATCTGGCCGCACAAGCTGTTACAAATCTTTAACGTTCTTCGATCTATCACACTCTTCAAGATCATCAAGTTTTCTGTGTGATGTACTGAGTAAATACCTCATTAATGAATAATAGTTGTGAAAGTGAAACTTAATACTTAACTATTAAAATTTAAATGCTTAAATATTTTCGGAAAAACGAAGTCGACGCAGTATTCGTAGTTTACCTCATGTAACATTAATGTTTGTAAAATGAAAAATTCGCGTCTGTTCGAAAATTAAAAATAAGAAAGATAGCCAAACATAGACGAAAGAAGTTATGATATAAATACCACACAAACCTGAAGAAAGGGACAAGGCGTTCAGAAACGTAAAGACAAAAAAATGAGGATATAAATACCACACAACGTTTTTCTTATTATTAATGTGTGTAATACTGGATGCGGTATTATTTTTGTAGAATAATTTCTAGTTATAATTGTGGAACAAATATAAATTCTTGAAAATTGAACACCTTCGTACATAATATTAATCACTGCTAGCTGGGTGTCCGGCGTTGCTCGGGTTGTCATAAGTAAATCAGCGACATCCATAACCGAGGATTTGACTCCGTCCGCGATGGTTTTTGCGTTATTTTTCTATAACTCCCCTTCACCCCCACCACTAATGGTGCTCCCCTCTAGTGAAACTAATACAGAAAGATGTGGAAATATTTCATGCAGAACATTTTGAGAAACACTATCAGTCTCATTGACCTTATAATATATATCTACCTCGGACGTTATAGCATATTTCCTCAATTTCATTTTCCGCCCTTGGAAGTGTTAGTAGTCGTTTCTTATCCGCACAGTGTTTGTTTCCGGTTCGAGAGGAACACGTGTATGAAATTGTCTCCATGGGTGTTGATTTGTATGTAGAGCATACCCGCAAACATATTTTTATTAGATTTTTCATTATATTCTTAAATAATACTAGAAATAACGTTCGAATAGACGTTTCGACGCGGATTTTCGTATTTTTATTAAGACTCATATTACATTTCACTTATCTTTAAGCTTATATAATTAAAATGAAGATTGGAAATGTTAGGAAAATGTTTTGTTGTAATGATGTTTGGTTGAAACGTAGAAGTTAACTCTCGAAAGAAGAGGAACGGAGAACTGGAACACAATAGATTTCATATAAATCAGGAAAACGTGATATATCTGACCGTATAAAATGGCAAAACTTAAAACTGTAAAGAACGTAGTATACGCGCTCTTCATTCGTATAATTTAGACCGTGATAAGAGAGAAAGTTTGTAATTAGAGGGTAATTAATTTTGCTTTCGTAATTAAAAAACTGCTTCGTAATAATTATGCGGTTCAGACAGTATATGTTAAACGTTTTTGATATGTCAATTATGGCACATGGATGATTGTGAGTGCATTGGTTATGGATCTTAATCAATTTTCCTATAATAAAGTAGTAACAAAAAATTTTACATCTGAAAACAAAATTTCATGTGCAATATATAATTCAATATTTTCACATCATTATTCATAAAACATAATCGTATTTATAAACAATATTAATATTTCAGAAAGTTTTAAACCAACTATATAAATATATAAACCATTAACAAATTCTCATTGTTTAAGCTATATTTTTCTCTATAATTCTTTCCAACAAGCATATTGCTATCTGCAGGTTCTATAAGGAACTCATATTAAATCTTTAACAATTTAATTGTTGCGAACAGTTTTTGTTTGCTTATTGTTCTGTGAGTCGCGCTAGAATTGCAGGTGATGGATAAAACTGTCTTAAGGGTTACGTACTTATTTTCAAGTACAACACTTCACAGGTTCAAGTAAATTTTCTGGTCACTGGAATTAATGATCTAACTCCTTGGCTCGACAGCCCACGAAGAGCCTTGGCCTACCGAGACGGCTGCCAGACTGTCATCTTAACACATTCTGGATTTAGGAGTGACACCTGGTCAGAGTATCGATTCTCCCACAGCCTTAACCCTAGTTTTCTTGAACAGGACGAACACAAACGTCCATGCCCATGCCGGGATTCGAACCCGGGACCTCTGTGATGCGAGGCAATGACCACAGCAGGCCGGCGGAATTAATCACTGGTATAATTTCTTATCACTTATTTAGTTCTTGTAATATTTTTCATCTATTTTACGTCATGGTTTAGTTTTAAAGACAACAATGATTTCGTTTTCAAATAATTAATTTGAAAAAAAAAATTTGCTCGGTTAGATATAAAATTGGAAAAAAAATGTGACTGCCTACGAACTGCCTTAGACCGTGCAGCTATAGTATAAACGGTTAGTTGAGAGTTACATGTTTAGAGCTTCAAAAATTGATCAGTGACTCACTTTTCGTGGCTTGTAACTTGTTGCATGCCTTTGGAATGGGAGAAGCTTTTTTATATCACAGCAAATAGTAGTCAAATAAACAAATTTTATCAAATGTGTTTCGCGTGTTGCATTCAAGGTAGGGCGCTCAATTTTAGTAGTCGATTTACTTTCTTCTTTGTATTGAGTCTTAAATATATATATATATATATATATATATATATATATATGCTCAGACTCTTTATCATTCCCAAAAAAACGTAGTCGTACCGTTATAAAAGAAGTAGGTCCAAAATCCGACTTATTTGACACAATCATTCTGTCTTATCGACAGCCATTTCCCGTTCTGTCACTTTCTTTTTCCTTGTATCCACCAGAGAGATTTCGCTGGGAGTATTCGGGCAATTCCTTAGAGAGCTTTGCAAGCGAAATGGTGTGAAACGTGATCGCCAAGAGACAGTAACCTTCTTCAAACGGGAAACGAGATTCTGATGCCTTATTGAGAATTATCATTTTCTAGTAAAGATTTAGCCTCATCGACGTCTCAGAAAACATTTACGGGAGTTTCTTGAAAGATCACTTGACTTGCAGAAAGAAGCCGTTATTATTTAATGGCAAATTGTTCATATTTCTGGCTTCAATAATTCAACTGTTTCAAAACTTCGTGATAAGTGGAGTTCCTTCTTCATGGGTTCGTTCACCCAGCTGGAAACTAGAAGTAACATCTTCAAAGTTGGCTCTATCGATCACATTCCTGGACAGCGAATTTCTGAAGTGCAGATGTTCCTCATTCTCAGTTAGGATGAATTTCTGAAAAAGAAAACATCGATTTAAGTATTTCATACGCACAAATACTCAAAAAAAACTTTCGCTTGAACTCAGTTTTCGGAATATTATTTTTATCAACATCTTACACTTTAGGAACGCTACACGCACAATTATATTCTAAAACCTTACAGGTTTTTTTTCAAAACCAATAACTGAAACCACGGTTCTCAACATTTCAAATTATTTGCGTTACTGTTTAAAGTTGCCAAACGTGTTCCGGAATATAAACATTGTGGATTTTAAATTAGTAGAAAACTTCACCTTTTTTTCCAAAATACGAGGATATTAGAAAACTGAAATCAGAAAATTAATGCTTAAATATTGCTAATAAGTTTAGAAAAACTAGTATTAAGGGAAATTCGGAAAATAATTTTTTCCCATAGAATTATAAGGCTATAAAAATACGTGCGCATAGAACATTTAGTAAATATAATAAAGCGCAGAATATCTTAGGTAAAAAGATAATATAATATTCAGACTCAACATTTTTTTAAGTTATACAATAGTTATCAATCGAATATACATTTTGAAATTAAAAAACTGATATTTATTGAGTTAGTCAGTATATAAATATAAGTCAGAGACTAGGAATATGCATCACGTGGATTTATTCTACACGTCCTCAATCAAGTATAAAAATAAACTTCGGGAAACAATAGTTATATGAACTACTATCAGAAATAAAATTGGGGGTCATTTAATTTAATAATATTAATTAGTCTGTTATTGAATGTTATTTGTTTGACAGAGATGAAAATTATTGGGTTTGTATTAAATTTAACTGTAATGTATCACACGTTAATAACTACATCTATAAAAATTTATTTCACTGCAGTTCATTATTTCATATTAGACAACAATATTTTTAAAATTATTTATGAATATATAATTTAAATTTGTATTATGAATTTTCCTGAAAATCTTAACGTGAGCAAAAACTTTTTACCTAAATACCCATTTGGTGTATATTTATTACAAAAAACGATCTTCCTTTCAATTTTTTTTTGATTTCTCTTCATATAACTAGGATTTGACAGTATTAAGATTTATTATCCATTCAATTACTCCTTGTTCGTGGAAATAGGATACGTCATAATATAATATTACATGAAAAGAATAAAAATATTACAATTACAAACTTCAAAAACAAACATTGTACTTTACAAAAAAGGTATATAATTTAAAGCAACGTTAAGTATACTAATATAACAGCGATTAAAGAAATATTTATATTAATCTTCAATTTTCATTTGATGAAGGTTTCCAGCAGAAAATATTACTTCTATTCCCTTCGAACATAAAAAAGAAAAAAGTTGGCAGTTAAATTGTACAACATTATAATCGTAAAATAATAGCAGAACTTGATAGGATACCAGAAAGCTAATTTAATTAAGAGGATTATAATCTGTCCTTCCTATATAATACAGAAACTGAACTTGGGAACTTTTCCCGAGGAAGCCAAATAATATGTGTGTATCTTCATGGGTATGGTAATCAGTTACGGAATCTCTGTTAAGTAATCATCATTATGTAGTCAAGCAATCGTTTATCGACGTGAGAGAATAACAAGTGTGGTATCGATTGATTCATAAAATAATTTTTTTCATCCACCTAAAAATGTCTGTATTATAATAGAAGGTTAAATACGGGATGTCTAACAGAATTAATAGTTTTTTGTTTAAAACTTTCGTATTCATATTCCCTAAGGCTTTGAGAAAATTCAAAAAGTTGACAATGCTTGTTACAATAATTTATTCATAATATCCTAACAGTTTAAATATTAAGGAACTGAATAAACAATTTCTTAAGTATTATTAAAAACAGCATAAAACAGCGTTTTCGCGTTGCTGAATTGCCGTTGCTTTTTATAATTGATAAAATATTATTAATACTTGACTCCAGGGATTTTGTAGACCAATGAAAGCTTTTTTTTAATTTCTTGTCTAAATCGATACAATAACGCCGAATAATAATCTTAAATTATTTTGTGAATAGTCGTTGTTTCTAATCCAGCGTGCTCCCTAAAAAACTCGTGTCTCTTTACCCTCCAATTGCACCGTCTTTCTCGAATTCACGTAAACCCTCTTTTTCAATTATTGTTTTGTATCTGGAGTGCTGTGGTTGATCAATGTTTAATAAATAGTTGCGAATCGATGTAGAAAATCATCAGATTGTGTCGTAAAGGTGCCAATCCAGCCATTGTGAACAAACGCGGCACCCATCTTGCCGATATATATTAGGACCCAATTTTTCCATGCAAAATTGAAATCCCTGAATATTGGGATTTGACGGCTGTATATGAGAAGATTATACTTCTCAAAAACAGACTATCTTTGATACTAACAGCCCCGTATTTTAGATTTTGTATGTAATAATTTCACTTGTTCTTTAGTCCGCGGTATTTACGTTGACTGCCCAGTTTGGTTTCCTTCTCCGCACTTGCTACCCCGTCTCTGTGCTTAGCCATTAGCTTCACGAATCTCCTATTGCTTGACCTCGATAGATCGTTATCTAGTGCGTGTTTCTTCTGCGCGCACCATGGCAACGTCGGATTTGCCTCCTCCTCTCTTAATCTGCGCCACCCACCTTCCTTCCCGACTCGTGCTGTAGTAGTATAGAAAATTTCTGATTCTCTCGTAACCGAATGGAAGCAGAACGAAATATTATGTATATTCCGTAACGTTAAGATATCAATTGATTATGAATTATATCTAAATTACATTGTCAGTATTTTTTAACTGTACACTAGGACTAAATAATAATGATTAAAAATTTCAATTTTATATTTTTGCAACAAATTTAAATGAAGTGTACAGTGACAATAATTGCTGGAATGTCTGCAATTGATACGTTTTGTACAGTTTTTTGTATGAATATATAGAATAATTAATTATGCAATTATATTTATAATGACCTAAAATTTAGTTTAATTAACAGTTTTACAATATTTTAATTTGGAGAAATTTAGGAAGTTTGAAAGTATATTTGTTTGTGACCCATCTTTTGAGAAGTTTCGTCTTCAACTAATAGAACATTTAACACTTAAATTGTAAAAAGTTCCTCTTTTTGTTTGCCTGTAACCATTATCAAGTTCTTAACTATGAATTTTTTCCCTCCATTTTTCAATATTAACTGCCACAGGATGTACTGTTATTTTTTACAGAGAAAGTTTTAGTGACAGCTCTCCGTTCCGTAACTGAAAGTTGTCGAAAGAAATAGTTTCGAAACTTTTTTTTTATTCTCGCTGGTTGAAAGATTGAGAGTTATAAAAAGTCGGTCAACGCTAGTCACGTATTCCTAGAGACTAACTTACACCTCTCGGCGATGTACAATAGGTTTCCCAGGCTTGAAGGAGAACTTTAACAACTGTGCGGGAGCTCTTTATTTAATAAAATTCTAAGCAGAAATTTCTTGCTCGTAAGTAAATTGTAACTTCCACAAATTTCCCAGGAAGTAAAACTCAAGAGCTTTAATGAAATCTGTGAGATGTAAAGTGCGCAAACTATTTATTAAATAGAGACTTTATTTAATTTGGGACAAGTACTCACGCTGCATAGGAAAATTTATACATGTGGAATGTCTTGTTTAGTTTCAATTATGGCTAACTTTTTTTATCCGGAGGTCATTTTTCTGTGAAATTGACGTCTGATGGTCGATGAGATATTAAGATCCAGTACGATAATGTAAAAAAACCGTAAACGGTCTCTTTTTATTATACCACGATAACCATAACACTTGGATAAACAGTTCCCCGTTCTGTCGTCATCATCTAGGCGAAGAATTAAAATTCGACGCGACGTCTCGACGACTAAATGCTCTGTCGTCATCATCTAGGCGAAGAATTAAAATTAGACGCGACGTTTCGACGACTAAGAGCTCTGTCGGTATCATCTAGGCGAAGAATTAAAATTAGACGCGACGTTTCGACGACTAAATGCTCTGTCGTCATCATCTAGGCGAAGAATTAAAATTAGACGCGACGTTTCGACGACTAAGAGCTCTGTCGTCATCATCTAGGCGAAGAATTAAAATTAGACGCGACGTTTCGACGACTAGGAGCTCTGTCGGTATCATCTAGGTGAAGAATTAAAATTAGTCGCGACGTTTCGACGACTAAGAGCTCTGTCGTCATCATATAGGCGAAGAATTAAAATTAGTCGCGACGTTTCGACGACTAAGAGCTCTGTCGTCATCATCTAGGCGAAGAATTAAAATTAGACGACAGAGGTTTTAGTCGTCGAAACGTCGCGTCTTAATATATTTTACCAGTGTGAAAACCGAGAACTGTTTATCCAACGATTAGACCAGGAAAGTCTTCAATCTTTGACCATAACACTTATTTGTTCAATGTTTAATTATATATATATATATATAAATTAATAGACTGTTTATTTTATGAAACTACTTATTTACGTGAAATGAAAAAAAGGTTTATCACAGTTAAATACATACACAGTGACAAATAATATGCTACAAATAATACAATAAAATTTTATATGCTCTGTATTGTAGACTCTGCATAAATAAATCACACAAACACTACCACAACTGATTCAATGAAAACATTCCTACACTTTAAAACAGAAATACGCCCCCCAAAATAATTCTTCACTCAATAACTTTCTGTATGGAAATTTTCTCGTCCGTCAATCTCAAATAGGAAAGATAATCGAATATAAATAAATATCTATTTTCGTGCACATGTTTTAAGATTTCTCAGAAATGCATTAGTACGACAATAAATGTAAATATTACCGTATAAAGCTATGCTTATTACGACACGCTTATATTCTGTAGACTTACTTCTTAAGAATATTGGGTATCGAGATAACTACCAGATTCTCGTTGTTTTTTCTGGACAATATATGAAATTTAGCGTTAAGAAATATGAGAGGATTTCCTGAAGGTGATTCTAACGTCAACTGGATACGCGATTTTAACGGGGGCCATATCTCAACTAAAATATTGAAGGGCAACTTATATGAGATTCTATGATTTATTATCAACGAAACACGGCTGGAAAGCGTCCGTCATTTTTATTTCTTTTCCGAAGAACAAGAAAACGTATGATACTTTAAATAAAAATCATATTCCCGAATATAGTAAGTTATACGCGAAGATTTTTGTCCCTATATATAAAAAAAACTAGCCGAGTGCCGGCGTTGTCCGGGCATTTATTTGAATGAAACCGGAGTAGCAATTGATTCGACACTAACCTCTTGGTAAACATTTCATTTAACCAGCAACAATAGCGCCGGTGTTTGGAAAATTTACGCATTTATATTACCTTCCCCGACTTAAGCTCTCGGCATCCAATACACCTTGACGATTGACGATATTCGAGAATTCCCCTACTTCATAAAATAAAAGGATCTAAACAATCACAACCAATTAAAACAGTAAAAAATACTCCCTAAATTAACAAATACTCCCAGTATGTTAGAGAAGTAAAGATATACAACAATTAACTAAATAGAGACCAAAATATAGCTCGTACCCTGAGAAAATAAATAAAATTCCCGGAAACTTAAAAGAGTCAAAACTACTCCGGATAACCTTTTCTCAACCTCTACGAAGAGGACCAAAAAATGTCATCAACCACCATGTTTAATGCGAGATTTTAACTCAGCGAATCCTATAAACCCGGAATCGATACTAAAATTGTTTTTTTGCATTATTTTTATCTAAACCCCTTTCACAATCACCCGCACCATAGTAGTGCGTCTCTCTCTTGACTTTTAGAGTTGAAATAAAATACTTAAAAATTCTCGAATGACACTATAAAATTAAGCGACCCCTTAAACGTTTTGTTCGACGCTGATAATGGTCGTTTAAGAATGATTTTAAATTCTACCCCATCCACCCTACCCCTAGAGGCGATAGGTTTGTCTTAACCCCTCAGTGTTTGTTCCTAGATCGTAAATAACATGTGTAGAAATGTGTAGAAATTGGTTGACACATTTAAGATTGTAAACTAAAATTTCTTTCACCCACATATTCCCACACCTCCACATTTAGGGGCTGAACTACAACAACTGACGTAATGAATGTAAGAATTAAACTCACTGACGTCTAAAAAAGGTTTCTGTCGACCGTTCGAAGCGATAAGCTGCTCCCAAGTGGTGATCGGCTAGAAATTTGAAAACATGCTAAAATTATCAATATTAAACTAACTTCTTGGCTCGACAGCCCATGAAGGGCCTTGGCCTACCGAGACGGCTGCCAGACTGTCTTCTTAGATGACACAATCTGGATGTAGGAGTGACACCTGGTCAGAGTGTCGATTCTCTTACAGCCTTAACCCCAGTTTTCTTGACCAGGACGAACACAAACATCCATGCCCATGCCGTGATTCGAACCCGGGACCTCTGTGATGCGAGGCAATGACTCTGGCCACTACACCACAGCAGGCCTAAATGCCCAATATTAGCGACGGCTAATTACTTTTCGGTGTGTAAGTGATTAACAGTTTCTATCCAGATGCTTTTTGTGTATAATTTCAACCCCTTAAAGCACCAGGGACTGGGTGTTACGGAGTTACATAGACGTGAACGAGTTTAATTCTGACATCACTATGCCAGTTGTTGTAGTTCAGCCCCTAGGTGTGGGTTAGGGGGGTGGGTGGATGACGGCGAAAGGCCGTTACATAAAAGTAATGAGTTAACGACGGAGACTTCTGTTGAATCAGGAGTTATGGAAATCACTGAGTTTAATTCTGATATTATTGACCATACTGGTTAAAATGTAGTTCAGCCCCTAGGAGTGGGGGTTGAAGGGGGTCAAACAAATTTCCTCATCCCATGTTAAACGCGTAGAGCAATTTATTCACATGTTTATTACGATCCAGGAACAAATACCGATGGGTTAAGACACACCTACCACCTCTAGAGCGGGATAGCATTTTAAAATCATTTTTCAACGGCCATTATTAGCGCCGAATAAAACGTTTTTGGCTGAATTTGATAATGTTGTTATTGAATTTTGAAGTGTTTTATTTTCAGCCTTAAAAGTCATAGGATGGTAGTAGAAGAAAATATTATGCAATAAAGACCGAGATTGGTGTCGATTCCCGGGTTATATGGGTCGCTCAGTTTAATTCTCGCATCAACAGTGGTGTGTAATTAAATTTGATGTTCTTCGTCGTGGAGGTTGACGTGGTTAAGAGAATGCTATCGGGAGTATTTTTATTCTTCTTAAGGTACCGGGAGTATTTTTTAGTCTGTGTGTACTTAAAGGTTGTATACTTTTACTCCTTTAAGGTAATGAGGGTATATTTAGATTTTATTAAGTTGCGAATATTTTTCACTTTTAGTTCGGCGTTATTTTTAGAAAGTCTTATTTTATATATATTCCTGATTTGTTAATGTTCCGTCAGTTTATTTCGAGTAGATGACCAGGGGTTACGTCGGGGAGGGGAACGTAAATGTTACAAATACTGACGCTATTGATGCTGGTTAAATCAAATGTTTGCCAAGAGTTTAGTGTCGAATCAATTCCTTCTCCGGGATATTTTAAATAAATACTCGGGCAACGCCGAGCTCTCGGCTGGATAAAGGTATAAAATTATAAAACATATATGCGGAAGAGTACAACAAATATTACAAGAAATACATCCTATATACACAGGAAATTCATCATTGACTCTCCTACACGAAATCGAGCTTCGAATGTTTCATGAATATGTAATAAATAAGAAGTTTTTTAATAATGAAAAAATATTTACTTAGGGATTAATTACAAAATTTATAATCTAAGAAGATAATATTTTAATGGATTAGCAGAGGCAGCCAAACTGCTTATCCAAAAATGACTGAAGTCGAAAATTTATAGATTTATTTTTTGTTAACCCTCCTTTATCTAATTTACAGACGTACGCTAGCTGTTTTACTACTGAAATAGCCTTCTTATGAAAGGGATTTACACGAGTTATTTGATGTCATGTCTCGCTGAACGTTTAACTTCCCTACAACTCTAATTATCTTCAACACCTCTTCATAATTGTCTTTCAATGTTCACTTCCCTGTATAATGTCTTTCTAAAGCGCTCCATCTCTATTTACTCAGGGCTTGTTCCTCTCTTCATCACAGATTTTCTGCAATAGATTTTACTCCTGGACCACCCATCAAAGGGTTACCTCACGTTTCAGTCTTCTAAGAAGTTAAATTTCTTGTAATTTTACGTCCCCACCGACCTATTAAATTCTGCTGGTTCTAGAAGTTTCTGATGCTTTTATAATGCCCTTGCGCCGGTTCAATGTCCTCTTACTTTGGCTTAAAACGCGCCCCAGAAGGCTTTGCTAATTAGCGCCGTCGATTATGTAATATATTGTCAAAATATCATACTTAAGCGGATTAAAATGGAATCAGTCATAGCGAAACACATTCTTGTATAGTTAAACTAAGATTGTATTGAACTTTTAAAAAAGATACTCAAGTTAACTTTAATACGCCTAAAATGCTTATATATTTTTTTCTAAAATAACAAACTTTTTATTTGACTAAATTGTAAACCGTTTAATGGCAATAATACTATAAAACAAAACAACTGTCCCTTTAGTTTGGTTCATGGCCTTTCAATGAACAGCTATATTATTAACTAGCTGGGTTACCGGCGTTTCCCGGGTTGTCATATGTCCATAACTCCCGATTTGACACCAGTCTCTGTAGCTTTTGAAATATTTTTATTAAACGCACCTCCACCCCTATCCCTAATGGTGCTCCCCCACGCCAAAATGGGTTGAAATTGTACACAAACTACGTCGGTAGAAATACTATCAATGGCACTGACCCTGACAAATATTTATTCCACGCAAATATCGACCGTTTAACATGTTTGCAAATTTCCACCCCTGACCACCCCCGCTTTCGGAAGTTAAACGGAAAGTTGAATGTCATAATTAAACTCGGCAACAACAATAACGCCGGATTCGACTCCAATCTCGGTTGTTTTCGTGTTTTTATGTAACGTTCCTTCATCCCCACCTCCAATTGTGATCCCCTCCCAAACCAGAAAGAGCTTGAAATTATACACAGAAATATGAATCTCATTGATCCCGAAAAATATTTATTCGACTCAAAAATCTCCGTTTACCATGTTTGAAAATTTCGACTACCGCATAGCCCCTCCAACCCCCGCCAACCCTCGCACGATACCAAGGTTATTCCCAGTAGGACGAAGTCGAGTCAGCTGCGGCATAGAAAAGTCCGCTCCTTTTTTTGTTTTCTCCGTAACAAAGAAAAAATAGTTTAAAATCTATTTTTAGTAGCCGTGGTTTCGGAGCGCAGAGCGTCTTCTCTATCCAAAAGGCTTAAGTTTGAGGCAGCTTGTTTCCCCTAGCATGTGCGCCAAGAAGACTGGTGGGATGAAAGTGAGATTACGAACTAGGACGAAGTAAGAATTTAGCCGGATCATAGTTGAATATTAGTTTCTGGCTTGGTGTGTGATTTAGGTGTATTGATTCCGTTAGTCCTTTCCTGGGTATTAAATCAAATCACCATGAAATATATGAATATGAAAATTATTAATCAGAAATAAATAAATAAAAATAACTATATATATTGTAATAACCAACTGATTAACGACTAATTTGCCCCACGTTGGTGAAGCCATTTTATGTAATAAACAACTGAAATGCTTTAATTAAATGAATCAATTAACCAAAAAAATTAATTAAAATTTTTATAATTATCCACGCGTTGAAGACGTCGAATCTATTATGATTAAAAAGGTGGTCTTAAATCATAGAAATAATTAACAACATTTACTAAGATTTAAAAGAAATTTATTATTGTTGTTAAATTTATACTGTACCAGACTTATTTTTCACGTCGATTTCAATCCAGTTAAAAACAAATACTTTAATTTTCGTTGATTAATTCGTGGCATTTATGAACATACATTTCTTATATCATTACAATCAAATACAGTCGAATCTCTTATCTCAGGGTCACTACTGGGTTTGATAATTAGAACAAAAGCAATGTATAAACTGACAATTAACAATTCAAATATAAAAAGTTAATCTAAAACAATATGAAGATAAGTGAAACAGAAGAAAACTGAGCGAAATCTGACTATACCTTTTTAATTATAGTTTACAAATTGGTATAAATGTTTTGTTACTAACGGAACGTCTGTCTGGAACCATGTCTCTCTTGTAGCTTGAAAACTGCCACACTAAAAAGCCATTTTTACACAGACTCTATACTTCATTGAAAATTTTAAGAAACACGATAAAAATACTCGTTCTCTGCTATCTGGAACCTCGGATGAGCCGCCCCCTTTGGTCTGCTAGTGGATGCCGGTCTCCTCTATGCGAAAATTGTTCAATTAGCGTGAAGCAACCATTTTCTTCACCGTGTGCAAATTAATATGTCAATCTCTTCGTAAAAATATTTGCTTGCTTTCATGTAAAAATACAGGATCTCGCCATTCGTACTTTATATCTGCAGACTTTACTGTTTGTTGATCTAGGTGAACTGAACTGTATTATATCTCCCCGTCGACTTTTAACTGTTTCATCGTTCGTACGCAGATTTTAGAGTCCACCTATCAATCCCCGATTCCAGACTGGCGTTCTCCAAGTGCATACTCAGTTTTCTCCGCGCGCGGTTTTTCATTTTCCATTGTTAACAAAGAAAAAGCTCGCCTTGATTGTCACCTTTACGCATTCGTATCGCTAAAAATTTAATTATATTAAAACAATTAATGACCTGTTTAATTGGTATTACAATATATATATATATATATATAATGAGAATAAAGTATTTTAAAATGAGAAAAAAAATTAGTAAATAAATAAAAATAAATGAATTCATAATGTAGCGACAAAAATAATTAAATTAATCTTGCATTTAATTTGACATTATTTTAATTATTATTTTAAAAAGTCAGACTCAGTTCATAAGACGATAATAGAAATAAGTTTTTCCTCATTTGACCACTGTTTTCTTATCGAGATAGTAAATCTGATCTTTGTCACAATAGTGATGACTTGACGTCAGATGAGAGATTAAATTAGAGGGTAAACAATGTAATTAATATTTATATTTAAGTGACTATACTAACAAATAAATAATTATGTTGGTCAACAGTTGTGATCACTACTTTTCGTCCTTAATTTTGGACTTCATCAGGTGATCAATCAAAAGGTGACACACCTTCATGATTCATGAAAGTTGTTATCTAAAATTTATTCAAATATCTTGAAAATTAAATTTGATTATTAAACTTATAGTATTTTCAATGCTTAGGTTAGCAAATTAATTTAATTTTATATAAAAGTAATTTTGAATAAAATTTAACAGCGTGGTCTTACCTGTTGTGACGAAAAGAATTACTACTAATTATTAAATATGATGAATTTCGTAAGAAGGCAAGTTGAGATACAGTGTTTATTAAAAAGAAAAATTAACCGAGATTTCAGAAATGTAATATAAAAGTGACTGTCCAAATTTATTGTAGTTTCTGCTGTCAGTCATTTCCTTTTTATTGCTTATTTATGCAGGGAAATGCCTTGGCACAATGTCAGATTTCACTTATTCGGACAATCTGGCTTTTAATTTCACTGCTAGTAATTTACTAAACCACGGCTACTCAACATCGAATGTAAATAAGGTTCTGGATGACAGTTGCAGATGGTCGAAATATCCATGCAAAATTGTTGGCGGAATAATTTAAGCACAGCTGCGCATAATTTCAAATAAGCAGACTAGTCTTGGGGCTCTATAAGCTTCAATTATGGTACTTCTACAAATATGATACATCGTAAATATAAAAAAAAAATTATTCAAACTATTCCGACTAATACCAAATACTGATAATTTTAGTTGCTATGTTGCGTATTTGGTTTTATTATCAATGTATTTCAAGCACAGGTTTCTATCGGTCATTAGGGCCCTGTACGTAAAAGAGAAATGTGTTTAACGGATTTAAACTGAAAATAAAATTTCCCATTATTAATGCTTCGTCTCATTACTTGTCAAACTGTATCGGAGAACCAAAAATTCGAATGAATTTAATATTATGAGGATTCGAAGTTCTGAAGATTACACTGCTAGAGTTACTACATATTATCATGAGTTATAGAAATGAATAATAAATATAGATAATTCAGACAAAAAAGTAATAATGTAAATACCAAACAACATTTCTCGGATCATTGTCCCTTTCGTCAGGTGCGAAGAAAAGCCTAGAGCGACACAACTTCACTTGTGAGTTGACAAAACTCAGAATAGAAATGTAAACTGAGAACTGATAAAATTTTCAGATTATCGTGTCATCTTACTATATTAAATTTATGTAAAATGTAACTGATTGTTGCTTCAGCAATAGATAATTTTCTGTCAAATTATAAAACTAATATATCAAAGGTAAAACCGAAATTAGTCCTTACAATGTTCTGTAGCAGGGGAAAAGATATTTTGCCATTCGTATACGACTTTAATCTTTAATTACAGGTGAAAGTCTAGTCGCAAAAATTATTATTGATTAAAATAAGGAACGTAGCTTTTCCCGGTGTAGTTGCTGGATGATGCTTTCTCGGGATTCCAACCGGGTAGCGTATTTTAGTAAATACAACGTTTCGATGGCTTTCACCGCCATCTTCTTCAGGTGAAGTGAAGAAGATGGCGGTGCAAGCAATCGAAACGTTGTGTTTACTAAACTACGCTACCCAGTTGGAATCCCGAGAAAACTTCATCCATTATTATTGATCTTTAAACACAGCAATAAATGACAGCTCGTACTACTTTATAATTATATTATAAAACATTACCCATTTTAATATTAATACTGTACAAAGGATTAAATAAGATATCTGTGTTCAATTATTGTTCAGTAGTTACGTTTACCTTCACATATTCAATGTTATTATTAGAGATAACATTGAACCTATCTCCTGTTATCTCTGAAAAAGAAAGTTTCGTATGACAACAACTAAAATTTACATTTGATTAAGTTTTCGATTTTCAGTGTGATCTTTTCTAGATTGCCTCTTTGTACGAGGAAAAAGTTAGGAAAGTATACTCGTGCTCAATTTTCTGTCAACAGAAACCGCCCTCTAGTTTCAGTTTTTTAGAGCAGAAATAAGCCTTTGCGATGAAACAAAATATTTGCACGTAATCGGAAACTGTCTGAAGTTTTTCGGTAATACAGGTAAGCATTTAATATAAATTAAAATATTGTTTTAAAGGGACAGAAAATTGTGTATAATTTATAGTACTACTATTTAAATTTAATGGTTGTAATAACTATATACTTATATAATGTGTTTAAATCCGGAATATGTAATTAAAAAATGACATTATTTCTACTCAAGGTAATGCGGGAAAATCTATATAATAAAAAAGGATGTATATTTGTATGTATGTATTTACGTTAATTTCTATACAAATTTAAAAGCTTGGACAGATTGCAACGAAACTTGGTACACTTATTCTTAAAAACTCGAGAAACGGTACTGCGGGGTGCGAAACCCCTAGCATAAAGGCGGAAGGAATTATAATTGAAAAAGTGATCGTTTTGTGTTAAATTACTGCGCGTCAAGATACCGTGACGTCGCGCGACAGAGAAACGTTACTACGCGATGAACAAAGGAAATAGTTCCTTTTTCCGTAATGAAATGAAGCAGAAATATTTTAATTGAATAAAATGTATAATTGTATCCAGTAATACTCCACCGAATGATAATAAAAAACAATACGATATACTTTACGATCCTTGTGGGAAATGTAAGTTAATTTTCGTGCCATATTAGTGATTCCAATATGGCGACCGTTTGTTTATATTGTTAATCTAGCTAAGAATTTCATCAATTTAAATCTTTCGTAGTGGCTGAAGACTAAGGGGCAATTATATCCTGCAATACTCAAGGAGTATATTTAAGAATAAATTCGGAGGTATGTTTTTTGGGATTGATACCATAAAATTCAATGTATTTTTATAGCTGTTCAATTTTTCACTATCGGTGGAAAGTACGTACGGAACTAGGAACAGTTATATTTAGGCTAAATCACTTCTTAACTGAAGAATAATATAGAATTAAATACTTTTTCGGTTTTATATAAATAAAATACACGGGCAACGCCGAGCACCCAGATAGTAGTTTATAAACACAGAGCAGTTAACTTTTTTGTGCTTCAAGTGATTCATGAAATTATTTTATGTGCCTTTGGAGAGATGAATAAATTTACATTTTTGTGTAAAATCTCCTAATTTACACTCGTCAACGTGAACACTCTGCTCACGGGATAATGTTGAAACCACCACGTCGAAGGTGTAGTGTTGCTTGGCTCCACTCACGCGAACATTTTGCGCGACGACGCTCATACACAGTAAATACACTCGTATATAAAATCGAGTAAAAGAGGATACACGTAACCTAAACCTCAACTCAAAACTCAGTACTGCCCTTTAAAATAAAATGAAGCTATACTAACTGCTCGTATTTTGAACAATTCAGAAACTATCAGTGTAATTTAATGACGGAGGTGCCAATGACCGCTCTCAGTAATCTACAGCGATCTGCTTCACTCGGGCTGTCTCCGCTCTTTTAAAGTATCAACAAATCACAAAGTTAGCGAATTAAGATTACAGACTCCGATGATTGTCTATGTATAGTATACAATACTATACAGTACCAAAATTATCCTTATATTCGTTTTATAACTAACGCCCAACAATACGTAACTACGAATTATTTCAATTATATAAATCTTACAATAAAACTCAATTAACTATTGAATCATTTTAAACACGGGATACCTATTAATTAAAATATAATAGCGGATTTACCGGTGTTTTACAGGTATTCATGTATCTCAATTATATATTTTATATGAAACGGATTAAATTTAAATTCTGTAAAATCAAAGTAATTTTATGAACAGATATTTTAAAGTAAAAGGAAATAATATAGATTGTAAAGTAAAGGGTTTCAAAGGTGCACGGCAATATTAATTAACCTCCCATCTGTTTTATAAACAATATCTTGAGTTCTTTTTTTAAAATTTGGGTGTAGACAGGCTATGAATAGGGTAATCCACATAGTGGCAACTCCCCTCTTATAGCATAGGAAAGGGATTTGAAAGGGGGGATGCGGAAGGATGGAGGAAGGTAGCCAAGGATTAACTAGGGCCCCCGGGCTATAGTTTAAGGATCCTACCCGGAATTCGCCTAAAAGTAATGCAGGACAAACCCTATAAAAACCTGCATCAGGTAGGTCGGTACTTGTCCCACGCCCTTCCGATGGCGGGAGAGGGGTTTGATGTGGAGTCGCAGCTTACCCCTCGCCATGCCTTGGCCAGTTTAGGAGGCATCTGGCCGACTATTCCAATAGGAATAGCGGACAACTCTTACCGTATGCCCAAGATCTGCGACCCCGGAACATACACGTCTCAAAACAGACCGAGGCGCCTCGGCATGTGGGAACCTTAGTTCAAAAAGCCAGAGAGTTGTGAAGGCATCCCCAAAGGTAGCCCCCGCCAGAGCTCTCTGGGATTACTCCAGGTACAAGAATAAATATAGTCTTAGGTGAACCCACCACTGAGAAACAAAATAAAGTTGTACATTGGAGAATATTGGCAATCTCAAATCATGTCGGCAGCTTTTAATAGATTGGTTGATCATAATCGATAACTCAAGTCTCACTGGAAATTTCTTCAAGTTAAAAAGGAGATTCTTTGGAATGAGTTCTAGCGGAGGGATAAAAGAACTTTCAGAATTTTCTAACATATTATTAACGCTCAGCCTTCTAGAGGGTTCTACATAATTCTATTTCTTATAAATGACGCCGAGTCTGTCATTTATAGTATCAGAAGCTAAATTTTCCTCACTAATTTCAAACATATAGATAAAGCAGTAATGTATTTCAAATGTTATTCAGTCACGGTTCTTGTATGTGATAAGTTACAATTGAAAAAATATTCCAGAGGCGTAATAAACCAATATATTGACCTATGTACAAATTACGCCTAATACGACTACCACTAATCAGTATGTATCCTGAAAAAGAACCGTTATGGGGATGCATTAACTTAATTTCGGTTTAATACTGCACTTCACTCCGGATTGAGAATTTAAATTGTATTATCAGATTATAATATTATCATTTTTGTAGAGAAGAAACCGCTTCTGTGTACAAATTTTAACTGCAGTTCTCAAAATATCGTCGCAAATCACAATTCACCAGCAAAACTTCAATAGGGAAAAAGCTAAATAATTCAACATTTGTAAAATTGAGACAATATACATATCATGAATTTTATTTAATAATTATTCATTACTCTTGAATTCGATTATTACGTTCAAAAGTATAATTACCTCATAAATCCATATTTAAACATCAGATATGTAAATCACGTCACGGAAACGTGATTAGGAAATGTAAAGCGAAATTGTGATCTAATCGTTTATGTGTGAATAAACGTCACCAGATTCAGTCACGCCCTGGCTGTTCAACACTTATTCTAAATATAATACCCACAAATTCCGTGCAACATTGCAAACGATTTGTCAGTGACAGAGATCACACATGTGTTACTATTCAGTCGTGAATCACATACAAACGGATTTACGAGTAGGTTTTTGTAAACAAGTGTCCTTTTTGTCAATGTGACCAATCTTTACTCAGTTCTCTCAATCTGTATTCAGGGAACTAAAAGGAAATAACCATTAGAATGTTGTATTACAACTCTAAAATCGTCTGCGATGGTTATTCTCTCGCAGGCAGAACCTGCGAGGAATGTTATCTCGCAGGCAGAACCATGTAGGAGAGACACGAAGGGGCTACCTTTGGGAATCCCTTTTCCTCTTCGTTTTTGAACTAAGGTTCCCACAACCCGAGGCACCTCGCCCTGTTCTTAGAAGTGTATGTTCCGGCGTCACAGCCCTTGGGCATACGGTAAGAGTTGTCCGCTATTCCCATTGGAATAGGCGACCAGCTGCCTCCTAAACTGGTCGAGGCACGGAGAAGGGAATGCTGCGTCCCCACGGAAAACTCCTCTCCCGCTATCGGAAGGGCGTGGGACAAGTACCCAATGCCCGACCTACCTGATTCAGGTTTTTGTAGGGTTTTCCCTGCATTTCTTTAGGCAAATGCCAGGTAGGATCCTTAAAATATAGCCCGGGGGCCCTAGTTAACCCCTGGCTACCTTCCTCTACACTTCCGCATCCCCCCTTTCAAATCCCTTCCTATGCTATTAAAGGGGAGTTGCCCAATGTGGATCACCCTCATGTAGCCTGTTGCCCTAAAAAACTAAAAAAATAATAAAAATGAATGCCCGACCCAATAAGTCCTGCGAGAGGATTCTCTCGCGGGTAACCTGCGAGGGATTTTCTTGAACTAAGGTTCCCACAAGCCGAGGCACCCCGGCCTGTTCTGAGAGGTGTATGTTTCGGGGTCACAGACCTTGGGCATACGGTAAGAGTTGTCCGCTATTCCCATTGGAAGAGTCGGCCAGCTGCCTCCTAAACTGACGAGGCACGGAGAAGGGAATGCTGCGTCCCCACAGCAAACTCCTATCCCGTTATCGGAAGGGCGTGGGACAGGTAACCAATGCCCGACCTACCTGATTCAGGTTTTTCTAGGGTTTTCCCTGCATTACTTTTAGGCGATTGCTGGGTAGGATCCTTAACATATAGCCCGGAGACCCTAGTTAACCCTTGGCTATCTTCCTCTACCTTTCCGCATCCCCCCTTTCAAATCCCTTCCTATGCTATTAAAGGGGAGTTGTCCAACGTGGATTACCCTGATGAAGCCTGTTCCCCTAAAATAATAAAAAATAATAAAAAAAATGGAAAGTAAAACCCCCTCCCACGGGAAAACCCACTTGTAGAAGGCGGGGAACGACTCAAAGGTCCGGATGAGACCACGTGATCTGTACAGGAGCCCCTCGTAAACCGGTTCAAACGGAGTTTTTCGACCGAGGCAGCAATCACCAATTTTCTGCGGGTCCAACGTCGCTACTTGAAACCCACATATCATTTCTAGCTCGTGGTGAAAGAAAATTTCTCACAGGTTTGTTGTAACAGAAATAACAAAGGAAGTCCGTGAAGCTATGTGACAGTCGACAAGCCTGCGAGAGAATTCTCTCGCAGGTGAACCTTCCCAGAGAGCTCTGACGGAGGCTACCTTTGGGGATGCCTTGAAATCACTCTGTTTTTTTTGCACTAAGGTTCCCACATGCAGAGTGCACTTCGGCCTGTTTTGAGAGGTGTATGTTCCGGGGTCGCAGATCTTGGGCATGCGGTAAGAGTTGTCTGTTATTACTATTGGAATAGTCGGCCAGCTGCCTCCTAAACCGGTCAAGGCATGGCGAGGGGAAAGCTGCGACCCCACAGTTAACCGCTCTCCCGCCATCGGAAGGGCGTGGGACAAGTACCAAATGCCCGACCTACCTGATGCAAGTTTTTCTAGGGTTTTCCCTGCTTCACTTTTAGGCGATTTGCCGGGTAGGATACTTAAACCATAGCCCGGGGGCCCTAGTTAACCCTTGGCTACCTTCCTCTACGCTTCCGCATCCCCCCTTTCAAATTACTTCCAATGCTATTAAAGGGGAGTTGCCACTATATGGATTACCCTCATGTAGCCCGTTTCCTAAAAAAAATGACAGTCGTGATGAAAAAATGCTTTCTTTTACACCATATGCGGCTGTTTTTTCACTTGAATTAATCTCAGATGCGCCAACAAGTTCGAATAATACTCGTTATTATTTTTCATTTTTGAAGATTATCAGTGAAAATTATTTTATGCTGACGCCATGACCGAGATGAACCCGTCTACACCTACTTGTGAGCCGATTTATCCATTTGAGTAAATTGACTTTAGTGTATCATCGTCTCAGATCTGATGTGACGGACTCACGTTTCATCAAGGGTGATTGTGATTGTAAAATGCAGGACATCGATTCGGCAAGGTGCAACATGTTGACTTGTGTCTTGGACGGCCGCCAAAAATCTACTAAAGGAAAAAGTTGCCTGTGGCTTCGACTTTCCTTAATAAATTTTTAATAATCAAATTCAATATGTGTGTTGCTTAAGTTAGACTTTCTCCATGACCTTGTGACAAAATTTCACTACTATTATGTACTTATACAGGCCTATTGCATGACGTCGTAGGTTACTTCCTGATACAAAAACAAACATAGTAACATCTCTATTCAACAAACGATGCTTTAATTCTGTGTAGGTAATAGAGACATCAGTAAATTAAAGACAGCTTTATACAATATTTCGGAATAAAATTGGTGACATATAAGTATATTTTTAAATTGTTTCGAACATAACGATAAAAAATATGCCTTTTGTAGAATATAAATACCAATAACTTAATTTATGCTACAAATAAATGAACTGGCTCTAAGTAAAAAAATTATTAATTGAGCAAAGAAATTCATAAATATGTAATTTCACAACTCCATAAAGCGTAATTTAGTCATTTTAGTGTTATACATAATTTTTATACAATCCCAAGTTATTCCATTAGTATATACCTAAATTTTATATTATATCAACAGCTCCCTTGCACTATACTATAGATTGAACTCATTGTGGTTCATTTGATCATTGTATTTCACTTGCAAATTTCCGGAGAGTGCTTAAAAACTAAACCAAGATTCGTTTATTAAACTGGAGGAAGTATTAATTAAGTTGGTTGCCGACAGTAGTTTACCAATAAGGAACGTAGGTTTTCCCGGTGTAGTTGCTGGATGAAGTTCTCTCTGGATTCCAACCGGGTAGCGTAGTTTTGTAAACACAACGTTTCGATGGCTTGCACCGTCATCTTCTTCTTACCAGTTGTCTAGCCAATAATATTTACGTCGAAATTATTACAAAATGTTTCACTCTGTAGTAAACAATACTTAACTGTTAGATTTATTTCAACGACCAATTACAAGAATTTCTGAAATTCCAAAAAATATATAATTAACAGAGGTTTGGTATGTTTGTACCATCTCCAAGCTGGGGTAATAGTGCTGGTAATTAAATTTTTGATTAATATTTTTTTGATAATATCATTCCAGTTAAATAATATAGCTCTTAATAAAACAATTGATAACCTTATACAGACAATTTTTTTAGTTTTTATTTATATTATGACGACGTTTCGATACCTTTTTGAATCTTCTTCAGATATTTTCGAAAAATTTCTTGGTACTATCTTGATAGCGTTAAGTGAATTGTGTGCCTTGGACCTATTTTTCAAAATTGTTCGGAATATAATAAGTTGTTAATCGTTTAGTTGTGGTAGTATATTATATTGATTTGTAAAATACCTGAAAAATATAAATAAATCGGTATCGAAACGTCTACATAATATAAATAAAAAATTAGAAGTGACTTATAAGGTAATCACTTGGTTTATTAATTATAAACAGACGTTAAATTAAATCTTTTATTTTATCCGTTATTTGGTTACTTTCTAATCTGTCAATTGGTCAATAAATATATTTCTTCATAATTAAAAAGCTACTTTTTTTTAGGTTAACAGGCTACATGAGGGTAATCCCCATGGAGGCAACTCTCCTTTAATAGCATAGGAAGGGATCTGAAAGGGGAGATGCGGAAGGGTAGAGTTAACTAGGGCCCCCAGGCTATAGTTTAAGGATCCTACCCGCCATTCGCCTAAAACTGATGCAGGGAAAACCCTAGAAAAACCTGCATCAGGTAGGTCGGGCATTGGGTACTTGTCATACGCCCTTCCGATAGCGGGAGAAGAGTTTTCTGTGGGGACGCAGCTTTCCCTTCTCCATGCCTCCACCAGTTTAGGAGGCAGCTGGCCGACTGTTCCAATGGGAACAACTCTTACCGTATGCTCAAGGTCTGTGATCCCAGAACATACACCTCTCAAAACAGGCCGAGGTGCCTCGGTTTGTGGGAACCTTAGTTCAAAAACGGAGAGGAAAAGGCAACCCCAAAGGTAGCCCCTTCCTGTCTATACGTTTAAATAAAACATTATTTAATCAATTTACCGTTGTAAAGTAACAGTAAGTAGGCTAATATCCGTATTAAAAAAAGTGAAGTTATCAAATTTTTGTGTATATTTTTTATTCAAAGTTAGTCTGGAGCACTTAAAATGGTACAAAAGTACAAAGGCTAAAGACTTTGTCTGAAACGTTACGCGTTCAAAGATTTAATTCTACCATTCGTGCCGTGCTTTGAAATTAACTAAATATTCTAAGAAATTTTTCATTTATTAGACGTGACACATTTGTTTCGGTGTAGTATAATTGATACATGATTTTAATTTTAAACGTTTTATCTCGCTTATTTCATCCATTGTATATATTACGAGTGATGTTATCTCTGAGAACAAGGGAATAAAATTCGTCTTCCTTGCCAATACGAATATCGTTACGGAAATTGTAAAAGTTTACGCAATAAACCGAAACTATTTTATGAAATTCGGAACAATCTGTTCGATATTTTTATTGAATTTCCATTAATATAAACAGTATAACAAGTAAAATACGTCATATTGAAAACCGCAATTGAGATAATTGAAGAAAAAAATATTATGACGGAACGGGAATTTTTAAGTGTGAATCCCAAAGATTTTTTTAAATTAAAGAATATTAATTGTAATAATATAAATCGTTGATAACTGCACACAGGTAAAATTACGACATAATAATGGTTTATAACTGATTCTTCCCAACACGCGTGAATATTTGCCTTCATAAATGAATGAATAAAGAATTCACGTGTTTTCAACCGGTATAAATAATTATTAACACGCAACGTTTCTATGGCGTTCCCTTCCATCGGCATCAGTCGGATTGCGGTTACTTGGTGTAAAAGTTAACAACTAGTTGCGGTTTTAAATTTGTATCAATTTAAATATGTAACCGTGAATTATCCAGATTTCAATTTCAATTAATTTAATTCTGCAACCACAAATAATTGTAACACAAGTAACAGCTTTGCGCCTGACGACGAAGGCAAAGTACACCATCGAAACGTTATGTATTAATACACCGAGAATTATTTATACATAATTTAAAGCGGGTAAGGCCCTTCTATAGCATTTTGCACTTTTACAGTCAGTGTGTTTAGACTATACAAAGTTGCTGCCTTTGAATATTTGTTTAAATAGAAATAGAATCTTACGGATATCAAAATCATAATGAGGTGTTATTTGCGAAAAGGCCAGTCTTCATAGAATGTCATCATGTGTGAAAGATTTGTAATTACGTCTTTCATTGTTGAATAACAGCTTTAATGTTTCTATTTCTCCTGTAAAGTCGAACTAGATAAAATGAGGATACGACGTTGTTTTTTTTAATGTGTTGTAATGACTGATTTTTATTTAAGGTTTTTATTTATTATAAATTATTAAAGGTTTTGATTAATATAAAAATAATTCATTACATAAATATTGTTTTGTTGGGCGCCATTTATGTAATGAATAATTTTTTAATTCGGTTTTATTTATCATTTACGATTAATGGTATTCGTTAATATACAATATTTTTATTAAAATCAAAGAAATTAAATGAAAATACCTCAATTTTACAAATGTCTATAAAAACTATTTAAAACATGTAACATCGACCTTTCTCTTCAGGCAAAACTATTGTGGCAATATGAATCCGTTAATTTTATAATTATCGCACACTAAAATCTTATCTGAAGTGCTGGTGCCCGCTTATTCGTCCGCGTTTATTAAAGTTGAGACAACTTGAATTATTTTCTGTAACACACTCCAATATTCTTCCGTTTACACTTTTCGTTCACAATACTCTGCTTTTTAATTCACACCAATTAACTCTTAATCACTTTGACGAAGTTAAACATTTAAAATACATAACTTGCTCCATGGAGCCCTGCAAACAACTTTACATTTTATATTTTAATTTACGTCCGCTTTAAACGGACACTAGGCAACTCTTGATGCACTCCTCTGGTCTGTGAAAGTACCGTAATATATTTTCTCAACAAAAGGACGGCCGCTGTCACTGACACCCTAGCAACCCCCAGATCGCCTTTTCCAAGACGCTCCAAGTCCCTGACAATTTAATTTAATTTTTCATATTAGGCATTCAAAATTTTGACACATTACAGTATATATTCCGAGTCTTTAAAGATTTTAATTATTTAATTTTAATGCGAATAAAGTTTAACTAGCGTCTTAGGGACACGACTTGCAATTCAATAAAGCGAAGATGAAAACAAAACTGCAACAAACTCGACAGTTAAAACAATAAGAAATTGAGAAAAGAAGTATATAAAATATTAAGTTAATAATTCAATTATATAGTTATGACACCTAATAAGGTTATTTATTATCAAAGACGAGAAGTGAAGTCAACGGATTAAATAATTCATAAAGCTTGATGCTTAGACTAATCTTGAGAATACAACGTGCGACTTTTGGGATTTCGCTTCGCTGGCAGATGGAGACGATTTGGCTGAATACTTATTAGGTAATTACAGCGGAAGCACCTTCTCCGTGACGCCAACAAAAGACACGCTTCCAGTAAGAGATCGGAGATACATTAACAAAAGGGAAGCTCGTGAAGTAATTAAAGAGCACACGAAAATGAGGAACTTTTACGTTAAGGATATACATGAATATTAATGACTCCACAGGTAGATTAAATGGATCTAATGTCTCAGGGAGGAAATAAAAAATAATTTCGTTTCTATCTGTTGGCGTTCGCGATACGAATAAAGAGACGTAATTGTTATATGACCTTATAATAAAACACGGAACATTTGACACATAAATGGAATTAATTTTATTTTGAAACTGCATGATTATTATATTTATCTGCGTGAACGGAGTGAAGAAAAATCCTGGGTTAATTATGTGCCATAACGAATAGTGTTCTCATAGTTCCACCAGAGTAAAAACTTCACATTCATATCATCAAGAAACGTGTATTTAGTTGTGTTTCTCTTGGCACCTGACGAAAGGGACAAGGATCCCAGAAACGTTGTGTGGTATTTATATTACATTTTTTTGTCTGTATTAGCTATCTTTCTTATTCATTAAATAATAAGGTTCAGAAATATTCAACGTTCCATTTTTTGTATTTAGGCTATCAGTTACGTTTATTATGAAGTGTTATTACAAATTCACCCTTGGAGCGTTCGAAAAAATCAGTAAAATCCATAAGCGAGTATTTAAAAATTGAAATTCTGAAAGGATTTTTGAGTGTCAGAAAACGATGCATTTAGGCGTGTTTGCCAACGTTTCGCGCGACATATTTGAGAATTCTCAATGTTATGCCAAGACCGTTGTGATATTTTATCAACTTCGAGAGCGTCCATCACACACACACACATATATATATATATATTGTAATGCCAATTAATTAATCAATTAATTGTTTTTAAATAAATTTGAATTGTTAGCGAACAGTTTGTATTATAGCGAGAGCGAGCAGAGCGACAATGAGTGGTGAACTCTGTTCCTATTATTGAGAGCGCGGAATGGCGTTTTACGCGCGAAAAAGCATAGTTAGTTGGCAGTCAGCAGCGAGGAGCAAAAGTCAAAAGTCTAATTCGAGGAGCGAAAGAGTAAAGTCTACAGAGACGAGCGGAATAGAAAAGTCGATGTCTAAGAGCAGCCACGAAAGGATAGGCATTTTAAATAAATCTTTACTGAGCTATTTTGCAGTTTCAATCCAAACCGATCAGTAAATCGGTAAAAGACCATAAAAAATCTGCAACTCGTAATATTCCTGTAAGCAAGCAGTCATCAGATAGCTGACCAATTTGGAGAGGATCATCCGAGTTCATGTAAGACTAGAAATTCCATAAGTGTAGAATTTGTAAGAAAAAATTAGAATCTGTGTAAAGATTTTGCAATATAGTGCACTTTTTGAAGCGCTAAAAGAATGCTGGTACCAGCCGAACAATGCGTAAGTAACAAAATCCTTAATAAAAATCTGTAAACGCTAACTAGAAGGTTAAAGTCAGATTTCGTTCGTTTTTCTTTCATTTATCAGCACATTATTTTCGAATAAATTTTCATTTGTATTGTTAATCAGATCATTCAATAATATTCACTGTAAATCATCAAACCCAGTAAAGGCCCTGAGATAAGACATAAAAAATTGATGTAAAAATTAATAAATAGATTTATTTTGTTAAAATTTTGATTATTTTTTTCATTTAAATAATGCCTATCATTTTGATTATTAAATAAATTTTAAATTGTTGAATATTACATATTGGCTACCACAACGTGGGGCAAATTATATTAAAGTAAAGTTAATTGTTGATTATTACAATAAAGTCAGATTTCGTTCGTTTGTCTTGTATTTTTTCTTTCATTTATCAGCACATTATTTTTAAGTAAATTTTCATTTGTATTGTTAATCAGATCATTCAATAATATTCACTGTAAATCATCAAACCCAGTAAAGACCCTGAGAGAACAGATCTCAAATTTTGTTTGTAATTGTCTTTTACCATTGAAAGCCACTAAAGGAAAATAAATTATTTTGTTTGTTAAAATTTGATTTATCTTTTTCATTTAATAATAATAATAAGTAAAGCCTATCTTTGATTATTAAATTAAAGCATAATTGTTGATGATTACATTTTGGCACCACAACGAGGGGCAAATTCTTTTAAATAAATTTAAACGATTAAATTGGTGTTTATTACAATATATATATATATATATATATATATATATATATATATATATATATACCTGATTTGTTGTTTCTGGACGTGGACATATATTGTAATAATCATCAATGTATCTAATGAAATTAATTTCTAAATTTCTAAACTATGGAAATATTGTATTAGTAGCTTAATATTGTGGCAAGGCTATTGAAAGTAACAGTGAGCATAGTGTAAGAATGCGGAGATTGGAGTGCTGACAGTCCGTATTGTCGGTGGCATGGCTGCTGTAAAGTGAACTCTGGGCGTGCCGGTTTCTGATGTTGGAAATTGTGTGTGTAACACCAGTCTCCATGAAGAGGTCAAAGGGACATGGTTGCTTTGGTTACAACACTCTACTAGTGGAGATCATACAGTAAAGATCGATTAACAAGGTTGCTTGTAGATTCTGTTGGTGGAAGTCTGCAAGTAAAGTGCAGCTAACAAAGTTCTGGTTATGGATTCTGTTGGTGGAGGTCACTAATGGGTCTAATGTTATTTGATGAAAATTTTTTTTAGAATCACTTTAGTAAAGACGAAATTTACGAAAAACAATTCTAAGGTAATATTGATGAACCACAGAAAAATTGTCGTCTGCGGTGTTCAAAATATTTAATTGTGAATGCAGTGTATGGCCTGTCGAAAAGTTAAAGTAATTTAATACGTTTTCTGGTTTAGGCAAAAGCAAAACATTTAAAGTTTGTGAAGTGAATGATTGGAGTGGTATGAGGACAGTTCTCACATTTGGTATGTAACATAATAATATTCATGAAATACAATCGTAAACATTTTATAATTTTTCATACCGTCAGATTTAATTTTGTTGTTTCTAGTATTATAGGAAAAGTTAATTAAAACTTGTTATTAATTCATCTCAACGTTATTGTATTTTTCTATAAATTAACCTTGCATTGAGGGTACCCATAATTGTTTTGAGGCCCGATATAGCGACCCTAGAGATATCAATAGTCTCACAAATAAATAAGCCGTGGCAAAAATCTATAAAAATTATGTATAATTGACTCGTGAATAATCATTTTACTTATTAAAAACTATTCATAATTTAAATAGTTTTTAAAGTCAAAACGACGAATTAATTTACATATTAAAGGTAATCACAATATATATATATATATATATATATATATATATATTGTGATTACCTTTAATATATATATATCAGTGTGTGTGTGTATTGCAGCAATTACAAATATGTAATTAATAAATTTTTATGATTCATTATTGGCGGCGTAACTTGGATGCCATGGCATTGTGACTAACTGTATTGTTTGGCGAGAATGCGTAGCCGTTAATGCTCGCTACAAAGGGCATTGTCGAAAAGGCATAAATAGACGTGCAGAACTTTAGCAGAGTTTAGTGGTCACCAGTACACAAATCAGAATGTATTTACCGTAGAGAGAGAGAGAGATAGATGAGAGTGAGAGTTGCCAGAGCAGAATGTACTTAGTTGCTCGGATATTTAGAGAGAGTGAGTTTTTACGCAGATCTCCAGTTGTCAAGTTTGTAGCGAGAGAACAGTGAAACAATTAGCGTGGTCAACTTATTAGACCAGTCATTCAGATATTCATGGAGAGGGAGAGAGAGCTGTGTGTGATCTACAAACAATTCGGTACTAAATAACAGAAAAACAATGCAGGTGTTCTAAAGTGTTTGCAAACAATAATAAAATAGAATTAGTGCACATGGCCTGTTAGTGAAAAGTGTTAAAATTCAAATTACGTGAGCATAAGCCCCAGAAGACCAGACAATAGTATGAAATACAAACAAATTTCTCATCTGTAAACGTTATATATGTAAATATCTACCGTCAGATATCAAGCAGATTTCGATAACTTAATTAAAATTATACAACTTTAAGATTAGGAATAATTGTTTGTAATTGTAAATTACATTTCATTTTTTTGTTTTATCTTTATTAGAGGCCCGATAGTCGGCCCTGAAATTGAGTTATAATGAAAGCCGAGGTATAATATTAATAAGTTGTAAATTCAAGGAAGATTAAATTTTGTTTAATAAATTAAAATTCTTATCTTTATAAATAATTTTTCAATTTCAACTTCCTTCGAGTTTTACCTTAATAAAAACTGATTACTACATTAATTGGCACCAATGTGGTGGCGTATTTCAATATTAAATATGTTGTTTATTATACAATTAGCGCCACAACGTGCTGGAATTTTATCTTTTTGTTTTATTGTAATTTTACTATTTTTATTAGAGGTCTTTTATTTTGATTACTCTACAATATATATATATATATATATATATATATATATATATAGTAATAAACAACACTTGAGCTTAAATTTAAATTTAAATTAATTTTAATTTAAAGAATTTTCCCCACGTTGGGCGCCATTTATGTAATAATCAAATAATAGGTCGTTTATTAAAGGAAATGATTATCATAAATTTACAAATAAAAATATTTTTATTTTTATTTTGTAGCAATAAAGATAATTACAACAAAATTTTAGATCTTTATCTCTCTCTCATGCTCTACCGACTGAGTTTTATAATGGACACAACAAATTGATTTAAAAATCTTATTAACTAACAGTTCACATTTTATCTAAACAATATGTCTATAGAAATAAATTAAAAGTAAAGAAATTAATTCTGATTGACAATTTAAAGAGAACGAAATCTGACTTCATCCTTTAATTAAAGTTTACAATTAATCATTAGTTTTGGTTTTGCTACTTACGTAGTGTCCAGCTAGTACCAGCATTATTTTTGGTTTCAGAAGTACAATATTGCAAACTTTTACTCTGATTCTAAATATCGCCTCACAGATTTTACACTATTGAAGTCCAAATTGATAGGCTCCCAGGAACTCGGATGGTCCTCCTGAATGTCAGCTATCTGATGTCTGCTCGCCTTACAGGAATCCTATGATTCGTAGATTTATTAGTCTTTTACTGATTTGGACTTAAACTGCAACGTATCTCCTTTACGATTTATTTTAACTGTTTATTCTTTCGGAGCGAACTAATTTTTCTTTAGCTCCATGCTGTAGACTTAAAACTGTTCTTACTTTTCAATTATTTACGCTGCAATACTTGCGGCGTGAATGTTTTCTTCGTATTATTTACAACTTTAAATAGTTATACATTGACGATGTCTAGTGTCTGCCCAAATTATATTACTTGTTCTGCTCCTCACGATGTTTTTCCGCCAACAGCTCCTAAACAATCTTTCTCCGCTAACTAACAGTTATATTACTTGTTCTGCTCCTCACGATGTTTTCACGCAAACTGACTCCTTGTTCTCTCCAGTTTTAGCTCGCGTACCATTTTTGACTTATCGACAAAGCAAAGTGAGCTTGCTTCTCTCATTGTTGCTTTGTTCGATCAGACCGCTATAATGGATTTATCAAACAATTCAAATTTTATGTCCAAACAATTAATGGCCTAATTAAGTGGCATTACAATATATATATATGTATATATGTATATATATATATATATATATATTGTAGTAATTGGTAATTAAGGCATTGTTCTAATTGAAAAGTTGAATTGTAGAGGACTCATTATTAGTGGATATAGAGCGGACGCCGCAACAAACCGGCAAGGCAAAGAAAGCATTGTTGATCGGTCGAGAGGGTTTTTTACGCGCTCAAAATTTACGAGACGAACAGTTCAGTCGGGCAGCAGACAGCGAATAGATCAGACGAAAAGTTTTACAGTCGGCAGTCAGAACGAAAGAATGTGGTCCAGTCACAAACATGCTTTCAAATATTAAAAAGTAAAGCAATGTTCAGTCGGGAAGGAGACAGAGCAACAAATGTGTATTCGGTGGTCGACCGGAGATTAATCATGCTGGCCATAGACAAACCAATGAAGTCCATTTTCAACTAAAGTCATGAGATCTACAAATCCAGGTTTCAGTAAAGCATTGAGAACCAACCAATTTGTGTTAAATCAACTAACAAACAACGCCAATTAGAGCCTGTGAACATTTAGAGTCTATGAGTACTTAGAATCAGTGATGTCCCCAAAATTGTGCACGAAAAGCTAAAAAGAGACCTGGGCGGCCGTAAGTAGAGAAAAAACTTTAAAATCATTTGTAAGCCGTGTTTAAAAGATAAAAGTCAGATCGTTCTTTAATTATTTAATTATCGATAAAATGAGATCCTTAATTCTTGATAAAATCAAAATTGTTTAAATTCAATCTTCAGTATCATTTCTTCCGCAACAAATTTCGTCTATGTTCAGACGCAATGATTCTCATACAAAGTAAATGTAATTTTGATTATATAAATTCTGCCATTTATCAAACCCAGTTCAAGACCAAATATTTTGTGTATTTTATACTTGTTTTAAAATTGTTAATAAATTTTGTTTAATAGTTTTCACTTAAGTTCTTTCATTTAGAAACGCCACATTCATATTATATTTAATTATTACAATATATATATATACATATATATATATATATATATATATATATATATATATATATATATATATCTTTACTTCATCGTATAGAATATTATAAATTCAATTTATTAGCAAATAATTTTGTACCCTCTGAACTGAAAGAATGCATACGACAATTTATTAATAATGCTTGCATAGGGTTCCCCCGAATACGCACCTTCAGGACGGACGGTTGAAGAGCCTTTGACGTACAAAATATTTTTAGTGAAGCGTTTTCGGCAGTGTAGAATCGAAATACTCTGAAATTGTTGAACAGTTTCTGGTCTTTTCCAGCGTTAAACTTTGCCAACGATATTTTATGTTCTGTAAAATGACGTAATCATGGGTCAAGCCTTCGCAAATCAGACAGAATTTTGTATATCGAGGATGTTTTATAGACAGTATGTGATAAAAACGATGAATTTTCACTGTTAACAACATTTTTGAGCGTCATTATTATTTGCTTTAACAACCATTAATAACTCTGATTTTGGCTGTTTATTATCTGTGGGAAAAAAATCTAATTGTTGTATCTCACACGGTAAACTACAGATGTTATTCTTATATCAGAGTTTATCAGTTTATTAATACTGAGATGTATCCAATATATTGTTCTCGGAGTTAAACCGGGTTTTGCATAATTGTAGAACGCAACGTTTGGACGACTAAAAGCTCTGTCGTCATCTTCTAGAGCTTTTAGTCGTCGAAACGTTGCGTTCTACAATTATGCAAAACCCGGTTGAACTCCGAGAACAATATATTGAACAACTGCACCGGGAAAGGCTTCAATCTTTGATCTGAGATAGTATTCTTGTAAAAATGTGAGTAACATTATATAAAAATAGTTATTTATTATAAACAAATTGTTTTTAAATACAATTCAAAATTGCTTTAAATTAATTATTACAATTTGTTGTTATGAAAAGTGCGCGCGTCTGTTTTTAAGAAAAATCTCTTCTTTAGGATAACTAAGATACAATTGAATTCCATTTCATAAGAAATGTATCTTAAGTGTAATTTTCGAGTTTTTCTTACATTACATCGTAACCATTACAGATATCTTCAGGAAGTTAGCAAACAGAGCCTTCTGCTTCTATGGTTTCCCAGTCCAGAATTCAGTTTTTCCTTTTCTTTCTACAAAAGAGCTATGGGACATCATCATTTGCCTCTGCTTCTCTCGATGTGTTACTGTATTCGCAAAAAACAAAGTCTCATGTCCTAGATGAAGAAAAAGCCTCTCAAGCCTTTTTTCCCTCGCTTTTTATCCGACATTCCCCAAACTGGGAAACGTCATCACCCTTTACCCCCACGTTGTGAATTCAGTGAAGTGTTTTTGTCCAATTCTGTTTCCCGTCGTCGGCATGGCTTTGGTTACAAAAATGTTTAAAATGGCAGGAGGCTTTACGATAGTGGGCTCTTTACATCTGCTTTTGAAACCAATTTTGAGTCTTCGTTATAAAAGAGCATCTCGATCGTACTACAACAGTGCAAATGACAACGATTGACAATTTTTACCATTTCGCCAAGGATTAATTTTCCACCTATCAGGTCATAATACTTTCGAATGTAATGCCGATAAAATGAGAATATAATACGTCTGTATACCTTTCTTGAGTCTGTCAATGGTGAAGTACGGTTGTGTCGCTCCTGCCTCTCGTGTTTTTTCTAATGACATGACGAAAGGATCCCAGTCACGTCGTGAGGTATTTATATTATCAGTTATTTTTGTCTGTATTAGTCTGTTTTCACCTAATTATAATGCTGTTAATTTGAACAATTCTTTCTGTTTTTTCAAACGTATATGAAATATAAATAAATTAATATGATAAAATATTGTTTGATATTTTGGGGAGAACATTAATTTAATATCAAAATAAGAGAGAAATGGTACAGAATTTTATCAGAGCTTTTTAACCATATTCACATAAGAAAATCATAATTTATTTAAACTGACATGTACTGCAGGACATGTTACCACTTCTCCATATTAAATTTAACTTCGACACCAGCTACGACGAGACTGGATTGAAGTTTTATAATGTTAAGCGCCTATATTCAATTATCGTAAGATTCGAAAATTTTCTGTATCACTCACGAGGAGTAAATTTCTCGGTCGTGTGATTCAAGCAGTATCCTTTCACCTGAAAAAATTGGATAGAAAAATGGTATGATTCTCGCGAAACTGCTACTATAGACACTATAAAAAGTAGTGTTGTATTAATGAGTCAGTAAATGATTCTTTTCCATATTTCAGCTGCTTTCAGTAATAAAATTTCCTTAGCACGCTGAAACAAAAAAGTGTAAAGACATGCGGACGAGGAACATTAAATAATTATATTTTTTTAGGTCTCTAAATCAAATCATATTACGTAGTAAAATATATTTATTACCCTTGGAATTATTGTGCACAATATTTTAATTTTATTATGAGGAAGAAAAATACATAATTTGTGCTTGTACGAAATGATTTTGTAGATTTGAGTAGGTTCCATCGGGTTAATGCACACTGAAAATCCGTCGAGTCCTCTGATGTTCGTGGCGTTTTGTCTTTGTACTGTAGCTTTGTAACAACTGTAATTGATGGTCACATGAAACAGTGTCATCTCATAAAATAGCGCACAGTGGCTTTCCATCAAACAGAGAGCTGGGATACGTGCTTCGAGGACGCAGGTGTTGATGCAAAACGGGGAAGCCTCAGCTTGTTTGCTCAGCCTCTAGGATACTAATAGTTTGGGTTTCGTGTAAGCTTCGCCATTAATCTTGACATTCTCCTCTATTTATCGTTAGTTACCGCGCACAGTTGAAGGCCAAAATTATGAAACAATGAACTTGCTGCACAAAGCATTTTAACTTTTAACCAAGGGCAGAATAATTGCTTACGTATAACTAATAGAATGAAAGTCTCTAGTATGAAAGTCCATAATTTCTTGTCATCAATAGAGGTCATCGCGTATTGTGTTAAGGATTTGCTTGTATTTATTAAGATTATTTTTAGGATAACAGGCTACATGAGGGTAATCCACGTTGTGGAAACACCCCTTTAATAACATAGTATTTTCATTCAATGCCACTCGCACGCGATAAAGCAACTTATACATATGGCAATCTAATTCAAGGCTGGCAATTTAGCCATTTTATTAAGCTTTACATAATAAATCATCTAAACTTTATGTTTTAAATTGTTACAAATTCTTTATTTTTAGTTCGATCGTCATTATTGACGAGCGTAGTTTGAAAATCTCTTTATTACTGTGTTTATTGTTTCCATTAACGAAACGTCAATCAATCCTTCACTGGCATTTATCAAGATCTAAGTTATCGTAATGCTTACTAAATATAAATTTTATGTATATATTAGGAAGGGATTTAAAAGGGGGGATGCGGAAGGACAGAGGAAGGTTGCCAAGGATTAACTAGGGAACCCGGGCTTAATTTTAAGGATCCTACCCGCCATTCGCCTAAAACTGATGCAGGACAAACCCCAGAAAACATGTTCCACGACCTTCAGATGGCGGGAGAGGGTTTGCAGCATTCTCTCCTCCGTGCCTCGACTAGCTTAGGAGGCAGGTGGCCGATTATTCCAATGGGAACAGTTAACAACTCTTACCCCGTATGCCCAAGGTGTGAGACCCAGGAACGTACTCCTCTCAAAACAGGACGAGGTGCCTCTACTTGTGGGAACCTTAGTTAAAAACCGGAGAGAGGAGAAGGCATCTCCAAATGTAGCTGTCTGTCTCTCTAGAAAGGTTCTGCCAGCGAGAGAACAGCTCTCGCAGGGTTTTCTCCTGTATCTATTAATCATAGTCTTATGGTTGTTTATACTAAATCTCCCACTATTTATCTGTTATATTACACATAAACTGTTTCTGACGGTGATCCTACCTGAAGCCTCATTGCATATTGGGCCGCCATAAGTTACGAGGAACCTCAAACTCAAAAGACCACTTTACAAAAGACAATAAAGAATGCGTGCTACTCAAGATAATATCCCTAGAGACGTACATTCCTCGTCAGATAAATTAAGCGCCCCTTGATGAATGCAGCAAGCAGCACCTTTGGTATAGAGAGCATATTTAACTCTTATTCGCTATAAAAGAAACGAGCTCATGCTACACGAGGTACGAACTTTTAAAACTTCCCATATTAAAATATCACCTTGACGCCATTGTTCTTATTTTGAATATAAACACGTTATTTGCACAACTTGGCTTAGCGGCACTTGCATAATTGTATCAAGTTACCTACTGTTGCAGGTTGTAAAAATAGATCGGAATTAAATTTTAATTATTTCTTCCAAGGCTTATTTTAATAACATATAGTCTAATTGAATGTTTGTAGTAATTGAAACTGGAATTGATGTTAAATTTGTGGCAGAAAAATTACTCGAAAGTAGGAAAATACACAAAAGTAAAACCTGGGTCACGTATATATCGACAAGAGTGAAAAAAAGAGGGATGAATATTTTTCAACTGTTCTATAATCAAACACTTCTTACCGGAGCACTATTAATTTATTTTAACGTATATAACCAATGACATATTGACATATTTCGAGACAGTTTTTGTGATATTTTAATTCAAAATTCAAATAAATTTTGTTTCCTTTATTTGTTCGCTTTTAGATGAAATAGAAAGAAGCCTTAGGCCTGTGATTTTTTACAAAAACAAACAATACTCAAACGATTTCCTTGAATGTTATCAAGTAATGTTTCAATGCCATTAGCGTTTTAAGACAACAATGATTTCTCTTAAAATTATTTCAGTTAGATAGGAAAAAGTATTACTGCGGTAAAAATCTAACCCTCGATCAAATACATCATAATATCACAAAAGTATCACAGAACATATTATAAAATATATAAACAAATTGTTATAAGAATATTTATAAAATGAAATTTTTTAAACCATCAACACACTAAGAAACTAAAAACGAAATATTTATATTTATCTAACTAAAATAACACAATAAATAAATAAAATTTATTTTTAACTCATGCTTCTTCTTCAGATATTAGAATCATAATATCCAAGTTCTTTTAAGTAATTTTATTTTACAATATTAACAAACAATTACGATCAGATCTTGGTTTTATTGTGATGATCACATTAGGGACGAAACGTAGTGATATATTGTTGAAATTATATTATTTACATTGTTAATTAATTTCTTGACTCTTCGCCTGTTATATTTATTTATTGAATAATGTAAGAATAATGAATTGAAATAATACGTATGCAATTAAACGAATCTAAATTAAATTTTATGTAATTACGTAGTATGTATGTAATTTATATTTCATGTATGTTTATTGAATGTGTATAAGTTAAAAAAGTTATGTAACTGTATAGTCGCTATTGATTGTCTAAAATAATATCGATATTTCTTCATAACAAGCTAAATATATATTGTAATAATTAAAAAGGAGTATTATTATTCTTTAAAAGTACAAATGGTAATCCCTACTTTATACGCCGAATTTCATCAAGTTAATAAACGAATATTTTATTTCAATTTTGCAATTCGTGACGTTCTATGAAAAAATACAACTTTATATATTACAATCAAATACGTCGAAATTCTTTATCTCAGGGTCATTACTGGGTTTGATATTCAGAACAATCCAATTAAATAAACTAACATTAACAATTCAAACTCGTTGAAACTAACTTAATACAATATTAAAATAAACGAAATGAAAGAAACGAAATGAAAGAAACGAAATGAAAGAAACTAAATGAAAAGAAAAACGAACGAAATCTGACTTCTACCTTTAATCCCCGTTTACAGATTTTAAATAATTGCTTTGTACTCACCCATGTATTTCTGGTACCAGATCTTATTCTTGGAGCTTGAGGACAACACTCACTAAAAAGGCCATTATTCACTGGTTCTACACATTATATTTTTAATACACACGGTCAATGTTCTCGTTCTCTGCCACCAGGAACTTTGGATCAGCCGCCCCTCAGTCAGCCCTCGGACATAAGTCTCCTTGGTGCCAATAAGCGAAATTTAGTTCAGCCTGTGTTAATCAAAACCTTTTCTTCCAACTTTGCAAATATTATTTGAGCCTCTCCGTTAAAACTGTTTACTCGCGTTTTATGTAAACTAGTAGATCTCGCAGTTGGACTTCTTGGACCGCGCTTTTCATACTTTTTACATCAGCATCCACATTTTACCGTAACCTTTGCCGGACAGATCTGTTTCGCTTCTAGCTGCAGACTAATCTCTTTCGCTCCTCGCCGCAGACAGATTAAGTCTCGTACAGAACGCAGTTCACAACAAAGGCTCCGCCGACACAGAGTTACCGTCCATTTTCGTTCTTTGGCAACTCGTACCGCTAACAATCCAATTTAATTAAAACGATTAGTGGCCTCTTTAATTGGTATTACAATATATATATATATATATATATATATATATATATATATATATATATAGCTTGAAAGTTGTTATGAAGATACTCGTCAGGTTTACTAAATGAGGAATACGGAAAGCTGCCCCTGAAATATTTCTTTCTGCTTTTATTGCAATTTTGGAAGATTCTTTGTTATCAAAACATTTTCAAAATCAGACAGCAGTACTATTTATAACAAAATTTAAAATGTAAATGAGTGACGATTACGGAGTCGCTGATGAGGAAGTACTTGGAAAGAAAAATAAAACAGCCTGTAGGTCAGAGATAGTTATAAGAGTCTCCCTCGAAAGATAAAAATTTATAATCGGAAAAGTCTCCAACGGGCTTGTCGGACGTCGAATTTTTTCCCCCTATAATGTCGAGAATCTCAAATATTTTTCGTTGAGAATAAATTACAACTGCCGAGGACATTAAAATTCCAGGCACGAGCGCAGTGGCATGTTTCCTAAATAATCAGAGCATCCTATGAATCTTCCAGTGATAAGAAATTGCAGTACAAAAATACTTTAACATTTTTCTGGGTAGGTTAATTTCAATCTGTAATCGTGAATGTTACGTCCCACGTGTGGATTAAATTAAAACTGTTCCCGTGTTAGCTGCAGAGCTGATAAGGGGCGACGCTCAGCGAAGCGTTCAAGTCTTGTGAATTACAATGGCTCTGGGGGCAACGGCAATGAAAAGGGAGGCTCATGCTCAGATAAATCACAGAATCAATTCTATTTCGTAGAACAGAAAATGTAATGCCTCGTAACACGGGACAAATTATCCTCGTCTAGGTCAAAGCTCCCGCATGGAAGAATCTGCTTCCTGGCGACCGACAATATTCTCGGTTAATGACGCGTGATGCTCAATGGATTGGTAAAAAAAATGGAATATTCTTTTAGATTTATTTCATTAATTAAAATAAAGCTTATGGCACGTAATAAAAAAATTGTAATAGAATAAATTCCAGAAAATATTTGTTCCAATTATTTGATGTCTCCTCTCTGTTCCAACGGCTATATCATTATTCTTTATTGTATGTATTTCTTTCGATAATACATGCGTTATTTATTTTTTACCCTTTATTACCCTAAAAATATTCTGTAACAATATTTCTTTTAATGACAAAGCACTTGCATTCGTCTAAATTCACTACAAATATACGACGTGAAAAATTATTCACGTTTACAGGGGTTATCCGTCAGTGTAATATTTTCTATATAATATTTAAACGTTCATTTCTGTTTAAATAACTTCCTTTCCAATTCGTCAATGAACGTCCAATAGGATCGGACGATGTATAAATGTTCTTCTGAGTCTGTAACAGTATCATATTCTCATGTTTAGATCTTTTCTTGCCTTCCTTGACAATGTTCTCTCCATAAATCAGTGCTGCTCTTGTATTTGCAACACTCATGTAATTTATCGCCCATTCTTTTGATCCGTCTCTCAGAAATTATATTTCATATTGTTTTAATGCCAATATCTTTTGTTATAACAGATTATTCTATTTTGGTCCTGTTGTATTTATTCAATTTTTATCTTCTATTGACATGGTTCATTAAGAAATACATCTTGCATATCTGTTGTAAGTAGACTTACTGACCTAATTTTTACAATCGTCATTTTTTAAAACTGCATATTTGTTGGAATCGAAGCAGTCTAAATGATTCATACGACGTAGTGTATTAAACATCCAATATTTTATAAATCAAATAAATTCTAGTGGGAATATGGGAAATTACTTAATTTCGGAGTTATTTTTATTATTTCTTTTATTTTACGTAAAAATGTTGAGCAATTTATATTCTCGCGTTCGGTTTGACCATCATTCTGCGGGACTCAAGTTGTGGAAGAAAATTGAAACACCATCAGCGGCCTTCATCAAGGGTATTAGACGGTACCCAGAAATTATAAACGTTGAGCAAAGAAAATTTCTGGTCACAAGATTTCAGCACGTTGGGGAAATATTCTCCGGAAACTTGGAGCCGTGGTGCACGTGTCTTATACGTGACTTGAAATAAACTGTTGTAAAGCATAGGATGAGCGGATAACAAGAATATTGAGATTTTTGGGACACAGATCAGATTCTTATTGGCGAGTATCACGCAGATTTCAAGATTTTGTGGGCGGAACTTTTTCTCACTGAGGTGTGGACGGGACTTTCAGATTAGGCAGGTGATAAGTTTTCATGGGGAATAGGGCAGAAATAGAGGGAAAATTAAGTTATTCTGTAAACATAAGGGTAAGTCAGTAGTTGATAGTTTGTCCGTAGACAGGAATTTGAGAAGTTATTAAATAATCGTGAAGTTTTTATTCAGATGCTTGAAATTAGAGGGTAATTAATTAACAATTGATGAGAAACAGTAAAGTTGAGAGTCGAAAGAGAAATTTGCATTGATCGAGCCTGTGATTCCGGCTCACGAGACGAAAGAAGAAATGCAGAAACATCAGGCGACGAATAACAGCTTGGCGTTACCTGTGGAGAAGACTTGTCTGGTCTGATACCGGAAGTAACCGGTATAGTATTGAAACAAAATGCCCGTCAAAGTCGATGTTACGAAAGACACAGTTGTCACCATTTACGAAAATGGATGACCATAGTATTTTGTGTCAATAACCTCCTCGGAAAAGTGTCATTGTTTTGATTTAAGTAGGTACATGGCCGATCTTAATTACAATTTTCAAATAAAGCAGGAAGCTAATGAAGATATTTTATTATTAAAATTTAGACTCATAACGGTTGAGCTATTAAGTATTTAATTTTAAATATTATAGTTTGCGGTAAAGAGAAAAATTAAAAACCCCTTTAACAATAGTAAAATATTACAGAATATCGAATTACATATGGAGACTTTTGTTTTCTGCTATCCGCTTCTTCCGTTTTCCTTCTTTACCTTTCAGCGAACAATACAAATTTGGCACCTTTGCCGAAATGTTTCCACATCTTTCGGTGTGGCTTTTTCTCCTGGGAGAACTTCTCCCGAGTTCCTTCCCCTGCATTATATACAGACCGAATTTATCATTCCTACGTGTGGAATTTATAACTTCCAAGAAAGACGGGAGTTTACAGTTCACGGTTGTATGAATTTAGCGAAAAACAAGTTGTTTGTCAATAAAGAACAGTAAAATAATTCGAGGCTTGCACAATATATATAAATTATAACAATAATTATTTTTGAGAATACAATTTTGGCATAAATAAATTAAAATTTATGACATTACAAGGAAGTCAGTAGTTGTATGCTTTAGACATATTTGTTGTGTAAAACACTTGCATGGTCAACTAAATGAATATTTATCTCAATAGTTTAATGCGATTTTAACTTAAGAGAACCTATTGGTGTGTTATTCGTCTTATTATATTATTAATTAAATTACCTTGCAAAAAATTCAGTGTTAGATCAATTGTCTTTCAAAACCATTCGCACGCGATAAAGCCTAATTCAAGGATGACAATTAATCCGTTTTATTAATCTTAAGATAATAAATCATGTAAACTTCATTTGGAATTTTTTACAAATTATTTATTTATGTTTTTAGGTCGATCAACATTATTGACGACCGTAGTTTGAAAATCTCTTTATTAAAGTTTTTATTGTTTCCATCAAGAAAACGTTATTCAAATCTTCACTGCCTTTTATTAAGCTCCAAGTTATCGTAATATTTACTTAATATGTAAAATTTATATATATATATTGTAATGATTAACAGGGAAGCTAATTATTTAATTAATTAATTAACACAAATGATTACGATTAAAATACTTTTAATTTGTCAAAGATTAATTTAACAGGTGTTCATTTAGTTTTTTACAAATGATTTGCCCTAGGTTGTCACGCCGAATTCAATAATTTCAAAATTAACAAACAAATATTTTTTATTTATAATTGGTGGCGTTCAAAGTAAAATACAACCTTTTATATTTCACAAACAATCAAATTTAATAACTCTTCTTCTCAGCGTCTTTACTGGGTTTGATAAGTAATAACAATAAAAAATTATAAATTAAATAATTAACAATTCAACCAAATTGAAACGAACGGAATACGAAATCTAACAAAAAATGAAAAGTACGAAATCTTACTAATACACTTAATTACCGTTTACAGAATTTAATTAGTTTGGTTTGTACTTACAAATGTCCCTCTGGTACCAGACTTAGTTTTCGGAGCTTGGGGACACAATTCACTAAAAAGGCCAGTAATCACTGATTCTACACATCATGGGCAAAACACACGGTTGTAGATCTTGTATTATTCCTCCGGGATCTCGATCAGCCGTACCTCCGGTCAACAGTCGGACGTATTATTTCTCAATGTCTTTATGTGGAAAAATGTTATTTCGGTACTCGTTTGTATCTGAACGTGGCGCTAAACTTTATGTTTCAGCTTTGCGGTTTTTATAACATGTCTCTCCGTCCAGACCTTTTTACTTGGATTTTTAAAACATATAAGTCTCTCAGTTGAATTTTTAAGCTTGGGCCACGCTGTTCGTACTCTTTAATTTTGCTCCCTCTCTCGACCATAATATCCGCAAGACAATATATGTATTGTAATAAAATACTTTATTATTTATTAATTAGCCCACGTTGATGCGCCAAATTATGTAAGATGCAAATAAATTATTATTAATTAGCGGATGAATTTATTGTTAAATTATTTTAACGAAAGGGTTTAAATCTCTGAAACAATTGGTTTATTATAATTTATAATAACAAATTTTCTTTTTGTAATTTTACATTAGTGTTTTATTATTGTACAATGTCCTTTCGTCTCAGGGTCATTAATTGGGCCTTTTAAACAAAGAACAATAGCTTTTCCTACCATCCAAAATTAACAAACAATTTTTTTATAACATTCACAATTTGATCAGAATTAAACAAAATCTACTTACAGTTTGTACCGGTACCAGTTGGGTTTTTATAATACACTTTTCACTATGTACACATAACAGGCCATAGTTTCACTGAAATTAATTTTTAATTCGCTTCGAAAAGCTCTGGGATCGTCCACCAGACACAATTGTTCCGAAAACTACTGCTGTCACGCCGATATGTGCTAACCTTTACTTTGAACCTCTCTCTCCAGCCAAGATTGGCGCTCTAGTTTTGATTCCAAGCAAATCAAAACGTTGTTCTCTCGCTCTCCTAAGTTCCACACCACTGCCAGACTCAATTTGCTTTGGATTCACAATGTTCTGTGCTATTTAACAAATTTCCAATCTTTCTCCCTATATCGTTCAGTGGCTTAACTGTACTCCACGAGTTTTTGTATACAACTCTACTTGACAAATTTCTGTGTCCGACTGGTGTGGCCCGTAGCTTATACGCTCTCCAAAGAGAATAACCTGCCTGTATATGTATTATTAGCCATTATTGCATATATATATATTAGAGTAACAGGCTACATGAGGATAATAATTTCCCTTTAATAGCATAGGAAGAGAGTTGAAACGAGGGATGTGGAAGGGTAGAGAAAGGTAGACAAGGGTTAAATAGGGCCCCCGGGCTACTGTTTAGGGATCCTACCCGGAATTTGCCTAAAGGTGATGCAGGACAAACCCTAGAATACCTGCATCAAGTAGGTAGGGCATTGGGTACTTGTTCCACGCATTTCCGATGGAGGGATATGGGTTTGATGTATTCCCTTCTCCGTGCCTCGACCAAATTAGGATGGAGCTGGCCGACTGTTCTAATGGGAACAGAGAACAACTCTTACCGTATGCCCAGGGTCAGTGACCCCGGAATATACACCTCTAAAACAGACCGAGGGAAAGGTAGCCCCTTTCGTCTCTCCAGAAACATTCCGCCTGCGAGAGAACAGCTCTCACAGGCCGCGATTCGAGGCTGTTTCTTTACTTCACATGTTTTTTAGGGCAACAGGATACATGAGGGTAATCCACGTTGGGCAACTCTCCTTTAATAGCATAGGAAGGGATTTGAAAGGGGGGATGCGGAAGGGTAGAGGAAGGTAGCCAAGAGTGAACTAGGGCCCCCGGGCTATATTTTAAGGATCCTACCTGGCATTTTTTTTTAGGGCAACAGGCTACATGAGGATAATCCACTTTGGGCAACTCCCCTTTTTCATACATTACCTGACGTGAAATCATAACGAGAGCGAAGTTTGCTGTCGTCCAAAGTAAAAGTTGTGAATTGAGGAGAAACGGTGATATTGCGGATGCGATTTTCTGAACAATAACTAAATATTGGGAAGAATAAAATGTTGTATTGAAAGTTAATTTGATTATTTTAAAGATTTATGTAACGATTTTTCCCGTGTAGTTAATGAATAAATCCTTTTACCATATGTATTTATGTATTTAATCATCTCTTTTTGAAATGTTGTATTCTATAATTGCTAATTTTATTAACCTGCATCTTTTATTTCCGATTGTTTTCCATTTGTGTGTGTGTGTAATCTTTGTTCCTCATTTGTGTATTATTTGACTTGTCTTATTTCGACAATAGAGAACTAATGGAATCAATAAATAAATCTAAATGTTTTAAAGGGCAAAATAAAATCGGACTGCATGTTTTTTCAAACATGTTATATTATCTATTGCAGTTTATATTTGCTTTTCCGCTCTGAAAAATATTTTGCTCCACTGCAGTTGCGATTGACAACTAATATTTATTGTTCGGAAATATTAAAACTGAATAGGGAAGCTAAAAATTAGAGAAGACCATGAAGGAAATATTGAAAGAAGATTATTACGGTAGTTCTTTAAAGTGGCTTCTGTTTGCAAAACTTTATTGCAGAATACGCGGCTATATAATATACAAACTTAGAGTTATTATTGAAATAAAAACCTTGAACATAAGATAGAAAATATACGTATAAGTTTCAAAATCAAAACTCGAAAAATGTATATTAAAGCGAGGAAAAGATTTGTATTACAATTTACATATGTGAAACTTTAAAAATATTGAAAAATTTTGTTTTATTATTCTGTATCACGATTCTGAGACACATTTCACTTTTCAGACTAGATCGTTTAGAGTGCGATATAGTCAATTCATCATAATTATTTTTCTCAAAAATAGTCCATTTGGTTTATTTATTAAGAAATGTATATTAGAAATTTTTAGAATTATTTAGAGCAATTGTCTTGAGGTATGAAATTCTTCAACGAATTGTTGAATAAATTTAATATATATTCGAATAGCTTAATAATGCTCATTCGTCAGAGCCAAAGAATAAAAAAAAATATAAGTACATAATTCCGTTATGAAAATATTTTTCATCTCAATTTCAGTTGTTTCTGAAATGAATACACATGTTAAAAAAATAGAATAGTATTGTAATATCTCGATGTGAAAATTATGACTTTAAAGTTCGAATCCACTCATCAATAAACCTGTACTTATTGATCCATATCTCTTTAACGAGATTAAAATCTATACTCAATGTGCAGGATGTAGACATGGTTGCCTAACCCCTTACAATTTATATAAATTTCCTGCTTAGAAAAATTATTTTACTATCTTGATGATTCATTGGTTCATTTCAGATCTCTGCTTCCATATGCGTTGTCATACATCACTTCTGAAAATTTCAATTAATTATGCCAAACAATCAAAGCTTGACTATATAGTATCATTAAAAAAGACAAAATCGTGGCGTGATTGGAAAACATAATTAAACCGAATTTAGTATGTTAATAAAATGGGATTTGTTGATAACACGCTTGCTATTAAAGTAGGGGACGGGGGTGTAGCACGTGATTGCTCGGCAGGTTTTGTTTTTCATAATTTTATTGAAGCAGAGCAACGTGACTTTCCCCACAGATGTTGTTGGCAGAAACGGCTACCGGGAAAGGACGGAAATGGTTAAATATTTATGCTCATACAGCGGGATGCACATTCATGACACTTGTTGTTTCCTCATCAAAGTTTCACCTGTTATACTGTTACGGGAAAAAGTCGGTTTAGAAGGTATAATAATAATATTATAAATAAACAAATTGTCCTCAATTCAGAAAAAATTAATAAAGGAACTGGCAAAAATCACTTGTCCATTGAACATGGTGGTGGAGGGGCTTACATAAAAATAACGCAAAAAATTCGAGTAAAATCCGGGGTTATAGATGTCTCTATGATAACCCAGACACCGCCGAGTAACCAGCTAGTATTACTATAAATAAACAAATTGTCCTCAATTCAGAAAAATTTTATAAAGGAGCTGTAAAAAATCACTTGTCCATTGCACACTTGATAAAGTTCTATATTAAGTAAGAAAAATATGGGCGTATTTTCGTCTGTTTATTTATAAACTTATTTTACGTTTGAGCCTATTTCTTGTAAACTTTTAACACGAAACATAATTAAAATAAATAATAATATTGTGTGATACACGACAAAAGGAAACGTTGGCTTCATATTATGAACGGAACAGTTTCTGGCTCATAATGCGTCAGGATAAACTCTTTACGTGAATTTTTGGCAACAAAATCAAGGATTATTGTGTATATAAATTTAATGTAATACATATAATTCGCCAAATGCATAAATTGACGATATTTGTGACATTCATTCCAACTTGATACAAATACAGAGTGTGTAGACTTGTGAATCAAATTCCACCAAATTTTGTGCACGTGTTCTTTGCGACCAGGAAACAAACACTGTCGGGGTTAGAAACGTCTAGCACCCCTTGGAGCGGGGGTGGACGGAGGCGGAAATATTGAAATAAGCTTGTACGGCCGATATTTAAGTCGGATACATATTTTTATGGGGCAAAGCGTTCCTACCAATTGTATCTGTGTTTAACTTCGACCCCTTACAGCATGGGAAAGGGGCGGGTGTGGAGCGACGTCACATGAAAATAACGCGAATACAACCGACATTGAAGTAAAATCGAGGATTATGGATGTCGCTGAGTCTAATTATGACATTCAACTTGCCATTTAACCTCCGGGGTTGGCGGTGGACAATTTTGAAACATGCAAACACAGCCGATATTTGCGTTGAATAAATATTGTCGGGGTCAATGACATTGATAGTATTTCGATGTTGTTTGTGTATAATTTCAACATATTTCGGCATGGGAGTGGAGAACATTTAGGGATAGATGTCGATGTGCGTTTCATAGAATAAAAACACAAAATCAACCGTGTTGGATATATGTATATATAACAACCCGGGCAACGCCGGAAACCCAGCTAGTATTTATATAAAAAAGGTGAACCCAATAAAATATATTCATGCTCGGATATTTTAGGTATTGCTTAAAACTATTTTTTTGTATTCGCCTGATAGAGGGATAAATTCATTAATGCACATAGTTAATTATACAATTATTGTTTCATGACTATCATGTTGAATGAATGTTATTCCAGCTGTTATAACACCTAAATGGCATAACTCTGCACCGTGTTCTCACTCACATACGTCCGGCGGAAATTGCGGAGTGTGTGTTCTTGTCCCCTTACGGGATTTTATAAGGTTAAAGGGTCTTCTGTGATGTTAATTTTAATTTAAAGAAGTAAAATGTGGATTCATGAGGAAATTTATGACCAACATGTATTCATTTTTGGCCAAGTTTTATAATATTTATAAGAACCAGCAAGCACACCGGTCTAACTGATTCTTTTTGTTCGTCAGAAATTATTAAAATGATATTAATACAATTATTACTTCTATTAATAAATATAATATTCAAAACTGCATTATAATACTAATGGTATAGGAAGATGGTAAGAAGATTTTTAAGTGTTTTAAGATGCCAATAATAAAAAACGTTTGACAACTCCAATAGAAGCTAGTGATTATATTAAAGATCTCCCCAAACACACAAGTATGAGATGTGTTCGATAGCCCCTGGAAAAATATCCAAGATTGACAAATACAATTCCGGGCATCGATTGCTTCTACCTACATTGTAATGTTTGTTCCTGTCCAACGATTTGAATCCGATCTCGTTTCTGCAAGAATAACAGCCGTCTATGTGAAACAAGAAACAAAATCTACTGATACAAACAATGTAAAAAACCCTCTCCCGCAATCGTAAGGGCGTGGGACAAGTACCAAGACCCCGGCCGACCTAGGGCTATTATAGAGTTTGTCGTGCATCACTTTAAGGCGGATGCCGGGTACGATCCTTAAACCATAGCCCAGGGGCCTTAGTTAACACTGGCTACCATCCGCTACTCTTCCGTATCCCCCCTTTTCAAATTCTTTCCTATGCTATTAAAAGGGTGTTGCAACCACGTGGGTTAGCCTCACGTAGCCTGTTACTCTAAAAAAAATACATACTAACGAGGACATTGTAATGATATTACTGTATTTATTAAATTTTCAGACTTCACACACTAAAAAGATATAAAGTTAAATTCAAATAAGAAATAAGATGTTTTTGCTTATTTTAACAAGAATTAAAGGAATTATATTTATATGTTTTGTCTAAATATCAGTACTCAGTCAGGAAATTAAAGCAATTATTTAATAAATTAATAGAAAAAAGATCAATGTGTCAGGAGAAAGTTGTATTATACAAATTAAATAAAAATTAAAATATTGCGACCAGTTTTTTGCGACTTCATAAGGTAATAATTACCTGAATAAGTCCCAGAACAGTTGACGAAACTTTGTAATGTAGTAATTTTTGAATTAATATGATTAATACTAGTTTTTCTCATAAATGGGCTGTTTTGCCGTATTTTCCTCGAATTATATATATTCAAATTAAATTAATCGGTGATTATTTGCCTGGTCATTCATTTCTCAATTCCAAACATTGTGGCGGCGATGATGAATTTTCAGAACAAATTTTATAGCACCTTTATTTAATTGGAAGAAAATAATTACAAGAATTATTTTCACAATACAACTAAAGCCAGTTGTTAAGAAGTTGTTAAAAATATAATACGGAAAATGATTAGCTGCGAGACTAAAAATACTATTAAATGTGAAAAAAGTACAAATAATATGAGTAAATCACGTCAGAACAGTTAAAAGTAAATGCACAGAGAAACTACAAATAGGAACAGAGCGATAATTTAAATTGTCTGATTTACAGTAATATTAAACCTAAATTTTCTTTATTTAATGGTATTGAACATTCCTAACAGTTTTAATTTAATTTATAGATTAAAAATAATAATTATATAACATCATCATAATTATACGGTACTCTTGACTCATTCCAGTTTTTTTTAAATAAAGTTCCCAGTAGGTTCAATGAAACGTGGCCTTAAACCAATGATAACCATTAATTTACTTTAAAAAATCGGATAATAAATTCTGTGGCATGAGAGATCTACAGAAATACAGAAAATAAGGCAGAAAGCTGCGTAACATATGGCAGATTGATGCATCGGAAAATGTGCTGTCAACGACTGATTGTTTAGGGGAATACGAGTATGGAAACAGAATTGTCAACCGCCAGAATAGCCCGGAAGAAAATAATGTCTGCCTCACTATTTTGAATTCGAGGGTAGCAGTCATTCTTTAAAATCTGTATTTAAACAACAAATGTATCTAGTGGTAATCAGACTTATCGCTCTGTATGACTTCCAACTCATATTCAATATCTTACGATTTTTTAAAGAAATTAAAGAGCAAAATCCGTTAGTTAAGCATGGTATGAGGAACAAATTAATCATTTTCGGGACTTTCTGGAATGTAGAAATTTACAATGAACTAACTTTCCACACCAGGTTGGTTCTACTAGATTGTTGGCTAGACAGATATGACTGATAGCTACGGAACCAATTAAACGTGACATGGTCTCAACCCCCGCTAAATAAAGGATGCGATGTCTTACGCAAGGGAATATCATGGCACTTGAAGGAGTAAGAAAGATTATGGATATAGTTATAAAATTATGGATAGTTGTGGCTGGAAATTTAAATCCATTAAATTACTAAACTATAACTTAAATATTAATTCCGGGAATAATATAGAGTTCAGCGAATAAAAGGTGGTCCCAATAAATTTAATTTTTCTATGAAGCTGTCATCTGACACGTATATATATATATATATATATACATATATATATATATAATATGAAAATTGAAAACATTAAATAAGTGCCACGTTTTGGCGTCAATTAATGTAATAAACAAAATGTAGATTTTTAAATTAGTTTAATTTACTTTGAAGACTAATTCAAAGTAATACTGACGTTTGGATGATTTAAAGAAATTTGAATTTAACTTTCCTTTACAGTTTTTGATTATATAAAGAAATATTTGATTTGAACAATTTAAATCAAATTAATGAAATTTTCTAGTTATCAAATTTTATTAGCAATTCTTAACGTTTAATGAAAACAACGAAATTATGAGACAGATATTTGATTATTTTAATATTTAAAGAAGTTATTTAATATTTTACATATTATATATATATGTATATTTATATATATAAATATATTTTTTACATATAAATTCTCATAAAATTTTCCACATCTATTAATTTTATTCCGACTCTTATTCATGTAAAGTTTTGAATTAAATTTACAGAAATATCAACTTCAAAAATGTCTCCATAAATACATACACCAAACGACATGAAATTTGACGGTACAACAATTATGCCCTGTTAATACATATATTTTTTCGTGTAAACTATTCAGTAACATAAACTCTTAAGTTATATTTTTGTAAATTCTGAATTATTCAATTCTTGATCTCCTTTAATATCTTCGGTATTACATTCACCCTCATTCTTCAGTATCATCCTTGCGCATATATATATATATATATATATATATATATATATATATATATATATATAAATTTTAAATACAGAAACAATTATTGCCATTTATATTTAATTAGTTTTTATACACAAAATTTTTACGTAAATGCATCGGCTGTAATGAGATTCTTTAAACCTTCAGGGTCGCTTATCGGTCCTCTAACAGTATTCCGCAGTGACATAACCAAATTTAGAAAACAAAATATTAGAAAGTATTGAACTGAATTTACTTGAGTATTACTAACATCAAAAATATAAATAAATCTGATGGTGCGGAATATTATACTAGATTTACAATACATTTTTGTACATACCAGACATCGGAACAGCTCTCGTATCACACTAATCATACACTTCACCAATTATGTTATCTTTTCACAAATTATTTAAAGGACTTTACTTAAACAGGCCATAGTATCACACACTCTACGCGACCTACGATGTAATGTAATTTAAAGTTAAAATGTTGAATAGATACAGTAAATGTTGAATGATTCTGAGAGACTAAATAGATTTTCATGTTCTGTTTAAATATTAATGATCAATACGAACGTAAATTTCAGTTTTTTTTAAATTTTAAAAAAATAAATGTTGCCCAATTATTAAACTTTCCCATTGCGCTCACCAGTGGGAGTGGCTATAAGAGAATATAGCAAAGGTAAAAGAAGAATATATCAATTTAATAAACTACACACACACACACATATATATATATATATATATATATATATATATATATATTGTAATAACCAGCTCAGAAGGACAGGAGGTCTGTCCTTAATGTTTGTCAGATTTGTTGACAAACTGAGAAACTAGGGACGCTTGAGTGGATAATGATAAAATTATGGGTAAGTGACCTGTTAGCGGAAGGAAGGACAGATAAGTAGTGCCATTTTGGCAGCTTTTAGAAATAAGGGAGGTCTGTCCTTAATGTTTGTCAGATTTGTTGACAAACTGAGAAACTAGGGACGCTTGAGTGGATAATGATAAAATTATGGGTAAGTGACCTGTTAGCGGAAGGAAGGACAGATAAGTAGTGCCATTTTGGCAGCTTTTAGAAATAATTGTGTGACCGACGGACCCTAAGAAAAACATCGTAACAGATGGACGACGCAATGAGATTAAAAGGAGACGTTTAATGTAATTGGTTAAGTGGCTCGCACAGCAAATGGACGTTAACATATGGCGTTGTTGTCGAAATTGTAATGAGAAAAACTGTGAAAAACAAGGGAATATTCCGGCGGCCGGGATATATAAATAAGAGTGAGACAGGAGACAAGTTAGTGATAGATGAGTAATCAAGTAAATGATTACTCACAAGTGATCGACTACCTGCGAGGGATTTTCTCTCGCAGGTAGAACCTTTTACGAGAGATACGAAGGGGCTACCTTTGGGTATGCCTTTTCCTCTCCGTTTTGAACTAAGGTTCCCACATGCCGAGGCACCTCGGCCAGTTTTGAGAGGTGTATGATCCGGGGTCGCAGACGTTGGGCATACGGTAAGAGTTGTCCGCTATTCCTATTGGAGTAGTCGGCCAGCTGCCTCCTAAACTGGTCGAGACACGGAGAAGGGAATGCTGAGACCCCACAGCAAACTCCTCTCCCGCTACCGGAAGGGCGTGGGACAAGTACCAAATGCCCGACCTACCTGATGCAGGTTTTCTAGGGTTTTTCCCTGCATCACTTTTAGGCCAATTGCCGGGTAGGATCCTTAAACCATAGCCCGGGGGCCCTAGTTAACCCTTGGCTGCCTTCTTCTACCTTACCGCATCCCCCCTTTCAAGTCCCTTCCTATGCTATTAAAGGGGAGTTGCCAGAACGTGGATTACCCTCATGTAGCCTATTACCCAAAAAAAAAAAAAAAAAAGAGACAAGTTAGTGTTGTTCGTACGAGCGAGTGAGTGTTGGTCGAAGGCAGTTGAGTGTTGGTCGGCTGGGGAGAGCGATGGTGCGGGTCAGCAGAGACGGACGCAGGTCCAAGTTATGGGGACCGAAACATTTTTGACAGACAGTTAGTGAGACAGGAGACCTCGGTCAAGTTAGTGTTGGTCGGCTGGGGAGAGCGATGGTGCGGGTCCGTAGTGACGGACGTCTCAGCTGGGGAGAGATCGCTGGTGCGCGTCCGCAGGAGGACACAGGGATGCCAACATCAGGCGTAAACAAATGGGAGTATTCATCGTGGAGGTTTGACTGCCATCAAAGGAGTTCGAATTTGTCGTGAGGGTGACGCCGTCAACAGTGTGAGTGCAGCCTGGGAGACTTTTAAGCATATATGAAGTGAGTGTGTGGACCCAAGAACGTGTAAGTCCATTTTCTGAATTTATAATTGTAAATTGTAATTAAAGGGTATAAAGTGAGATTTCGTTAATGTCGTTAATTTCGTTTCAATTCATTTTTCATTTTATTGTAACTATATTTGTGTAATTGTATCATATTGTGCCGTTTTCCTTAAAAACCCATTAAAGACCTTGAGGGTACCGAGTCCGAATATTTAAATGTATTTCATGAGAAATAACATTGTTTTTCTGATTTTATAAAATTTCATAAAATTTGTATTAATTGTAAAAGTGTGGTAATAAATGATATATTGTTTGTTTAAAATCTGTGGTTATTATTTTAGTTATTACATAAAATTGCATTAATCAGAAATAAATTAATAAATTAATAATTACTTTAATTGTTATTACAATATATATAAGGGTCTAAAGTTAGCGTTTAAAACTTGCGATTAGAAACAAATTAGGGAAAATATCTCCTTAAATTTTTATTCGTGGTGAGTCAGATCATATTTCTCCCCACTGAAGATATATTCTAATATAGATTTGCCTTTCCCCTTTCATTATATATCTTTTATCGCACTGACATGAAATTAAATAGACTGCCACGTTTTATTTTGGTAAATTAGTTTATTGTGGATAATATGACAACATTTCAAGTATTTATTCACATAACTCTTGATATAAAAAGCGAATATAGAGGAAAAAATTCCGTGGACCTGTAAATAACGTTTCTGATGTAATTTTTATTCATTTTTTTTGTATTAATGAATTTAGCGTATAAACGATATGTTTGATTTCATTTTCAAGTAACTTCTAAAATCTGTCTTTCAAACTCGCCTCTTTCTTCTAAGAAAAAAATCATGTGAATTAAGTAGATAAATGCAAATTATGTTTATTTTCTTCTGTGATAACTTAAGTGTTGATTACAAACTGTTTTTTTTGGCACATTTCTCAATAATAGATCCCTTATTCTTATATTTTCTGCAGGTCCTTTTGTAACCGAATCTGTACCTCGTGCGGACCAATTCCTTCATAAGCGAACACTATCCACAGAGAATGTTTTACCAGGAAGATTGTGTCACGCCCAATAGGAAATTTGTGTTATTTGATAGATCTCTGCTGTTTCCCGATAAAGGATACGAAGAAAATTTCATATGGATCACGTTACGGCCGCTCACGGAAACCTGAACTTACATTTGTATATCTAAAAATTGCTGTAGAATACCCAACAACATATTCGCACTTTTGTAATTGGCTAAAAATAAACAACACTATTCTCGCCACGAAAAGGAAACACCCCTCCTTGAATGCAGCACGCAAAACACCTGTGGTTGGAAGCGTATATATATATATATATATATATTACCGTAAACACATTTTAAATAATAAATTTACTTCCAAAACACAGCATCCTAAAGGAATTTGCTATTTTCGAGTATTTGAAGGATAATATACCAAAACCAATCAAATGAGGATATTATTCAGTCATTATTAGGATATACTGTATTTATTAGTTTAAAACCACAATTTTTCTGATTTTTTCTTATTTAAATTAATTTTAACTTATTATTCTTAATAATTTCTTAACAAATCATGATATACATTTTCAGTATTCGTATAAATGTATATTATTATTATAAAGCTAATTAGAATAAATGAGTTGTTTGTTGGAGCGAAAAGAACTCCGATACGAGAATATTATGAAATTTATAAATTATATTTTAAATTTTTCACAACTATTCACTTTTAAATCTGAATATTTAATAATATTCTTTAATAAATACATTTCATTGTATTAAGTGAAGCGACAATGGCAGATTTAGAGGTGTAAAAATATTAGGTTTCGAAGTGTATAAGAAAAAATAAAGATGGACGACGAAATCATGAGTATTGAATTATAAAGCAGATTAATAAGGTTCCACCGAAATTATAATCATAATTATTATATTATGTTTAATTTTTAGCCAAGAAAATGTGAGAAAAATACCTCAATTACGTATTACTCATTGGACAGACTATAAACAACATGTGTATTAATTCCAAGTATTGTTGCGTATTTATTTAAATCTTGGTTAATATAAAGAAGGTTTTCGAAGCTGGTTTCTCAACTTGTAAACTTTTAGAGATTAACACGGTTATCAATGACTTGGGATTTATTTTTTGTTATGTCATATTTCCAATTTAAGAATCTACCCATGTTTTCCATAAATGTGTACGTAGAGTTTAGGTATGAATCAACACATGAAGGATTTGAGGGTTACCGATGGTATCTAAACAGCGTTGGAGCGTCGGGAGGTTAGTTACAACGCAACGTAAATCAATCTCGGTGAAGTGTGGCTTCATGAATCTGTCGGGGAGAACCTCGTAGGAGTTGAGATTCTCGAAGTAAGCCAGCCTGAAGTTAGTTGGATTTATTTAATTTATTATGAACCTAATTTAACTGTATTTTCAAATACAATTTTTTTCAGTTATAATTACACGTTTTCCTATAATACGGTTAATTGAAGCGATGTTATTCCTCGGGTAATATTTTTCGATAATTACAAAGCATTTAACAGAAATGCATTAGATTATAAAACAGCTTAATCCAATAAAGGGGTTAATTTAATTATTACTTTGCGTTCAATGCGTAAAATAATTACGTTTTAATTCCGAAAATTGTTGGTTCACTGGATTACTTGAAAGTATATTGATTATTTAACGTGTTATAGATTTTTGTCTGTTCAAATACACTGTTTCGCATAAATTATGCAATCGCAATCGAATAAATATACGGGAATGTGTGTTGCGGGCAGCATACCCTTTTCCCCCTTCCTACACGTGCTCCACCTCCCCCACCCATCCGGAAAACTTCAGTAGTAATACAATTAAAAACTTCCCTAATGTGCGCACTCCAATTATCATATTTACATCCTCAACCTAACTTCTGTTGACACTGAATTCAAGTACATGATTCTCAGTGCTGTTATTTACCGGCAGCTAACTGTCCGTATCTCATATTTTATTTGCGAAAGGGAAAATTCACATTAAAATACGATAATGTTATAATTAATTTTTCTATACTCTCAAAATAATTGTACAAAACAATAAATGTATATTTTAATCCTTTCTAATTGCTACGTAACACGAAAATGTTATTTTAAAAAGAAACACATAATGTATATATATATTATATTAATCAACAATTAACTTTAATTTAATATAATTTGCCCCACGTTGTAGTAGCCAATATGTAATATTCAACAATTTAAAATTTATTTAATAATCAAAATGATAGGCTTTATTTAAATGAAAAAAATAATCAAAATTTTAACAAACTAAATCTATTTATTAATTTTTACATCAATTTTTTATGTCTTATCTCAGGGCCTTTACTGGGTTTGATGATTTACAGTGAATATTATTGAATGATCTGATTAACAATACAAATGAAAATTTACTCGAAAATAATGTGCTGATAAATGAAAGAAAAACTACAAGAAAAACGAACGAAATCTGACTTTAACCTTCTAGTTAGCGTTTACAGATTTTTATTAAGGATTTTGTTACTTACGCATTGTTCGGCTGGTACCAGCATTCTTTTAGCGCTTCAATAAGTGCACTATATTGCAGAATCTTTACACAGATTCTAAATTTTTCTCACAGATTCTACACTTGCGGAATTTCTAGGCTTTGGAACTCGGATGATCCTCTCCAAATTGGTCAGCTATCTGATGACTGCGTGATTACAGGAATCTTACGAGTTGCAGAATTTTTTATAGTTTTTTACCGATTTACTGATAGGTTTGGATTGAAATTTCAAAATAGCTCAGTAAAGATTTATTTTAAAATGTCTATCCTTTCGTGGCCGCTCCTAGACATCGACTGCTCTATTCCGCTCCTCTCTGTAGACTTTACTCTTTCGCTCCTTGAATTAGACTTTTGACTTTTGCTCCTCGCTTCTGAATGCCAACTAACTATGCTTTTTCTCGCGTAAAGCGCTTTTCCACGCTCTCAATAATAGGAACAGAGCTTACCATTCATTGTCGCTCTTCTCGCTCTCGCTATAATGCAAATTTTCGCTAACAATTTAAATTATTTAAAAACAATTAATTGATTAATTTATTGGCATTACAATATATATATATATATATACATATATATATATTGTGTTATACGCCAATGTTGGAATTAATATATTTTTCATATTTGTTTTATTATAATTTGGTTTGCGTAAGATGAAGTCCATTTAATTGAGGGTATATTTTTGATCAGTCAGTGTGGCGTGATAATGTTGAATCCAGAGCATTCCCAGACTTTTTTTTGTGTTTTACGTATTAGTTGGTCGGTAATATTCATATGGTTTGCTCGGCGTCATGACTTATGGGTTGAAAATTATAACAGTAGCAACATTGCGGAGGTGATTAATTTTAGTCAGTAAAATTAACGGTCTGTCTGTGGAGTTCGATGATACAGGTGACTTATTGGTTTTTGTTCGAGAAGGAGATAGGTGGTCATGGGTAGAACAAGTAGTATTGAAGTGTTGTAAAGCAAAGTCATATGGCATTTTAAAGAGTTTATCTGCATTGGTGGACTTACAAAGAAAAATTATTCGGCGAATTTTGTATGATTATAGATTCAGGAAACAGAAAAAGTTGATTTCTGATTCTTTTATTCGGTTTGTATTTGATCACACAATAGACTGGTGCCGACTGGGAAAGTATCTTGAGATCTGACCATTATTTTGATGACGATAACACGATAACACTGACCGGTGTCCTCTGTAATTTGCATTGACGATATTATTAGTTGTGAACTGACTGGCGATTGTAGGTGAAACATCTTGGGTCTATAGTCTGGTGCTCTAAAAGGATTCAATTGCGTTTCGTAAGTGTGTGTTTACAATAAGATGGCAAATTGTCAAAGTTGAAAATTTTCATTTCTTATAAAAGTTTGGTTTTTGTAAATTCTATGCAAGTGAAATTCAAGAGGGATCAAAAATGGTATGTAGAATTTAATAAAATTAAAATATCAGCTCTCTATACTATTCATACCTTGCCGGATATATGTAACTCATTTATACATCCACAAGGATGATAATGAAGGGTGAATGTAATACAGGGAGGATATGCAAGGAGAACAATCAATTGAATGTTTCAGAATTTACACAAATATAACGTAAGAGTTTATTCTGCTGAATTGTTTATACCAACAAATATATTTTAACATATTTATTTTTGATTTTAGACATTGACATTCGTAGATTACTTCGTCCCACAAATTGAAGTAGGGATAAAGCCTAAATTCATGTTTTGATAATTAAAATAAGTAACCATGTTTCTTTCCAACATATACATATTCTTTCTTTTAACCGTTCCACGCTTAGTTTCACAGATATTTTCGCGTAATTTTTCGGCACCTGTTCTGCGTCGCTTTACAAGCGTTTTTACTCTTATTTTCGCTTACCACCATTTGCTTGTTAAGTCTCTAAGAGTGAGAAATAATTAAATTCCGGGAGTTGTGTTGAGGCTCGAGTACGTTTTTAGTTCTCTAATAGAAGTGGCGTCGAGAAGAGATGTCTGTTTTTGTCACGACCGCGCTCCAACCCTTTTGAAAAATATCAGGGTCGATACGCATGCACGTAAGAACTTGTATTTACTCCGCATCGCGCCTTGAAATTGTTCTTTTGAAGTTTAGTGCTCATTATGCTATTAACAGTTGTAACGCGGACGCGTCAGTAGACTGCAATTAGATCTGAAATCCGTCCGTCGAATTGAATTGGTTTTTAAATATATCAATAATTATATTAATATATTGTAATACCCAGCTAAGAAGGACATGAATTTTTTTCTTATTTCATCCGATTTGTTTACCAACTCAGACTGGGGATTATTGAGTGGTTAGTATAAAAAAAGGATAATAATAAAATGATGGATAAGTGGCTTTTAGAGAAGGGAAGGACTATAATTGGACGTTTAGCGGCTTAGAGCTAATGGTTGACAGACATCTGGTCGGAACCCTAAACGCATGATGACAGAAGTTTTATGGGCATACAATTATATTAAAAGGAAATATTTATTTTAATTGTATTGAGGGGCTCTCGGAGCGTGAGAAAGGCAACAGCTGGTGTTGTTTGGCGAACGTGGAAACTCAAAAACTGTGAAAACAAGGGAATATTCTGGAGAGAGGAGAGAGCAGATAAAAGGACAGACGAGTTGGAGAGTTGGGAGGGAGCGTTGGTGGAGGTCCGCAGGGCCAAGTTAAGGGAGCCGAAACAATTTTATAAGTCAGTGAGTTTGCTTTCAGGAGAGAGCGTTGGTGGAGGCCAATTTAGGTGGCCGAGAGGAATCATCAGTCAGCAGTCATCAGCAGTCGGTAGGAGTTTCGTCGTGGAAATCTGTCTGTCAGCAGGGTTGGTTGTTTGGAGGAAGTCGCTGTGAGAGTAATATCATCGAGAAGAGGTGGTTCTGAAAGCAAAGTGTGAGCGAAACCTAGTGCTCTTTAAGCCTGTATGAAGTGAGTGTGTGCTGGTATGCGAGAGATCCAAATTGCATGGACCCGAGAGATTGTAAGTTTATTTCTTTCTGTATTCATAGGCGTAAATTGTTAAATGATGGTAATGATTCAGATTTCGTTTCATTTCGTTTTTCATTTATTTTAATTGCATTGTTTAATTGTAAATTTTGTGTTCCGTTTTCCTTATCAACCCAGAAAAGACCCTGGGGTACAGAGTCTGATTTATTAAAATGTATTCAAGATTAATAAAAATTGTTTTGTTGATAAAATTTAATAACGTGTTTAATATAATTTCCTATAATCATAATTATACTATCACAAATTCTGGGATACCGCTGTAATAATATAAGGATAACTTCTACTCTCTTCTAGAGCATTTAGAAATTTATTAAGGTATCAAGATTTATAGCTCTATAACTTTGGCCTAGGAATATTAAACATCAGCTGATAATCGTACTGAACCGTTCTTTTAGCTCTATACGGATAAAGTTTTAATTAAAACCATTTGTAAATATTGCTGCGCTTTGTTATTGTAATGACTTGGGGTAGTATTAAGCTACATCATTTAAGATTCAAGTTATCGCCAAATTACGACGGCTTTAAGTTCCACCTTCTTCGCCGTAACTGAAATGCGACTAAAGGGTGTATCCTTTAATGACCGAGTTAGAATCAATGAAAATACTAAAAGTAAATACGTAACTAATTCGTAATAAGCATACTATTAAATATTTGGTAATGGTTTGAGAACAACAACAGTTTCCTAACGGGAAACATCAAACATTACAATTATAAGAGGATTTCAGTATAAGAGAAAAAAATTGAAATTGAAGTTGCTTTAAAGTATAACACAGGAAATGAACATAAAAAAAACGTTTAACATGTTGGAAGATTGATCGAGATAAACTTAAAAATTTCTGAAGTGATTTCAGCGAAATTTTATTTCCGCATACATTTTCAGGGAACTACAGACCGTACAAATTTACAGTCAAACATGGGGGCTTAGAGGCAAAACAAAACAGAAAACTTTAAAAACGTAGCCGGCGACCAATCATAATCCCGATACTACATCACAGCCAGTCACGTCACTGACGAAGCAAGCACCAATCAAAAACAACCACGTCTATTGCTTATTCAAGGTGTTTCTAAATTACAGCATTAAATAGCCAAAATGTATAACAAAAACACTCACTGGAACATTAACCAGGAATATACACATTTTATAAATAATTTTTATCTAAATAAACAAAACGCTTATGTTCCTGTTATTCGCCATTTTTTAGGGAATGAGCTTGAAAAACTCTCAGTGGAATTAAATAACTGTTTCATTTTACTTTCTAATTCTTAAGGAACATAATAGGATATATAGTTAGATAAACTTTAAGTAAGTAATTGCAGTTATAGAATTAATCACTTGTGACGAATGCATTGAGTATGAATTTTAAATATCATTGGTCCTTATTTGTTAACAATATAATGGCGGGCTAAAAAAAGTCCCGTTTATTAAAATTGTAGGAAACAGAAAAGACATAAAACGATTAATACTTATGAATAATATATATTTTGAAAGAGTCATTCAATGATTTCCAACCTGGTGAAGTATTTATTGTTAGACAACGTTTCCTTGGCGAGCTCTGAAAATGTACCCCGTTCAATACCGGTTACTTGTGGTACATTTAGCAATTGTATGCGGTTCATAGATTTAAATTAAATCGACAAGTATATATATATATATATATATTGTGTGGTGTATGTACATATACATATATATATATATATATATATATATATATATACTTTTATCCTAATTTTTTTGCGTACTCCCTTATTACAATTTTCTATGTCACAAATTTATCCAAATATATCCATCATTTACAGGTCCACTAATACCCTCTCACACTTTATTAAAAACCACAAGAACCCACTTGACATCTACAGCAATTATTGTTTGTTGTTTATAAAATCTGTTGCTCTAATTGTAATTCCTGCTACATAGGGCAAACAAAACGTTCCCTTAATACCAGTATCAAGCAACATATATCTAATATCAAACATTCCATTGATAAACAATCTGTAGTATCCAAACATATCATCAATTCTAAACATACATTTGATTGGCAAAATGATAAGATTTTAGACATTGACACCAGGTACAATTCCAGACTCATTTCAAAGATGCTTCACATTAAATCAAACATCACAGCTATTTATGTACAAACAGACACAATGAAACTCAATAATTGCTATGATTCCTTATTATTACGCTGAACCTTCTGTTTTCCCATTGTCGTTGCTCCCTTATTGTCACGCTAACCCTTCGGCTCACCCATTGTCGTTTCGTTTTAGTCGCTTTTAAGTTTTGTCAACTGACAAGTGCAGTTGTGTAGCTCTAGGCTATTCTTCGCAGCTGACGAAAGGAACAAGGATCCCAGAAACGTTGTGTGGTATTTAAATTATCACTTTTTTGTCTGAAGTGGCTATCTTTGCTATTCATTAATACGTATGTGGCTAGTTTGTCTCGTCGTTAATTGGTCAATTCACGTCTGCGTTTATCAAGACTCGTCGCTGAATGGTTTCTGTTATCTCCGAACACGCAGGCTAGAGTACGGTCTTCCAAATTCCTTCTTCCTGGCCATGGGGCAAACATCTCACGCTTATTACTAGAGAATATCACATGTCACTACAACCAATCCGCGACGAGATCTGAACTGTCTCGTGAATTATAAATTCATACACGCGATATTAATTTTCAAATATCTATTAGTACAATACAAAATCTATTTATCTATCATTCAGGCCCTTAGAATCGAGTTTTACAGCATTAAAAATTTATGAAAAATGCAAATCATCGGTTATTTAAGGCATCGATTGAAATCTGTAACCCCCGTCTCCCGTAACTGAGTAGAAACTACTGTTACTACTGAATTGTCAACGCCCGGAATAGAAGCAATAGGAATTGGAAACAGTTCATGAGGGTCAGCCAATAGATCGGCAATTGTACAGATTGAGAACAGCTGCGGGTGGCTTTGTGACGCTCTCGACGAGTCGATTAAGCGACAATTATTCGCGAAATGCAGCAGTTACAACACGCTCAGAAACATTTGGACCGAATATAAATAAACCTATAAATACTTGCTGCACTCCACACTAGGTGATGGGAGAATTAGGTGAAGGAGCGTTTCACAATCAGAACTGTAACGCGTACATTTCAGTAAATGAACTTCGTTGGAAGGTAAATAGCGGCTGTAACTATTGAGGCCAGGTGGGGCGTGCGAGAGATGAAATTCTGTCGCTCTCGTCTCGTCCAGAGCGTAATTAAAAGTTCGAATGTGGCGCAATTTGTCGCTGCGCTGGAACAGGAAGGGGAAGTCCTTTCTCAGTCGATATGATTGCTTCCACTGAAGGTGTCATCTACGCCGTTGCAAATCTGTCTTCGTAAAACCACTTCATTGACTTTGTGTTAATGGAAGTCGCTATTACGGGGCATAAAAGGTTCTCTTCCAACGGCTTTACGAATAGGACTGACGTCTCTCAAATATAAACTGAGACGATTATCGCGAGCTAAAACGAAGCACTTGCTTCCGTTGTAGTTAAATAAATAAATAAATATAAATACTGCAAAAATTATGACTCCTGATTAATACATTCATACACACTAAGTAAATTTTCCCACATCTATTAATAAAATACAAAATCAACGTCTCCGTCGCTCAGATCATTAGAATCGGGTTTTAGGGCCTTCTTTAGACATCTATATAATAAAAAATAATATATTGTAGTAATTTGTAATTAAGACATTGTTCTAATTGGAAAGTTGGATTGTAGAGGACTCATTATTAGAGGATATAGAGCGGACGCCGCAACAATTCGGCGAAGCAAAGAAAACATTGTTGAGGTTCATGGCGCTCAAAATCTACGAGACGAACGGGCAGTCAGGCAATGAACGGCGAGGCATAAGGAACAGCAAAGTTTTTGTACAAAAGTAATAGAGTCAGGAATGTGCAGTCAGGCAATGAACGGCGAGGTGTAAAGACCAAAACTTTTCATATTATAAAAATTTTTGCAGTCGGGCAGTGGACCGCAAATAGAACAGTTTGATAGCAGTTACAAACATGCCTTAAAATATTGAAAAGTAAAGCAATCTTCAGTCGGGAAGGAAAGAGTGAAACTAATGTTGTAATCGGTGGCTGAGCATAAATTCAACCTGCTGGCCATAGACAAACCAAGGAAGTACATTTCCAACTACACGAGATCTGCAAATCCAGGTTGCAGCAAAGCATCGAGAATCTACTAATTTGTGTTAGACTAACTAACAAAACTACGCCAATTAGAATTTGTTGACATTTAGAGTCTGTGAGTACTAGAATCAGTGATATCCCCAAATTTTGTGCACGAAAAACCTAAAATGAGACCTGGGCGGCCGTAAGTAGAAAACTTTAAAATCATATTGTAAACCTCTTTTAAAAGATAAAAGTCAGATCGTTCTTTAATTTTAATTATTTAATTATTACATTTAAATTCAATCTGTAGTTTTATTTCTTCCACAACAAAGTTCGTCTATGTTTCAGACGCATCAACTTCCATAAAAGCTAAACGTAATTTGATTGTATAAATTCACCCATTTATCAAACCCAGTTTAAGACCCTGAGATCCCAAATATTATTGTGTATTTAAAATGGTTAATAAATTTGTTTACTTGTTTTCCCGTAATAGTTCTTTTTATTTAGCCACAGCCATTTGTAGTATTATTTGTAATTATTACAATATATATATATATATATATATATATATTTGTATGTATGTATGTATTTACGTTAATTTCTATAAAAATTTAAACGAGTGGACAGATTGCGAAAAAAATTAAAAAACATATTCTTCAAAACCCCTAGCATAAAGGTGGAAAGAATTATAATTGAAAAACGTAATAATTTTGTGTAAAATTACTGCGCGCCAAGAGCCATGACGTCACTGAATAGAAAGACGTTACTACGCGACGAACAAAGGAAATAGTTCCTTTTCCGTATTGAAATAAAGCAGAAATATTTGTATTGAATTAAAAGAATAATTTTATCCAGTAATACTCCATCGAATGATAATAAAAATCAACAGGAAATACTTTACGATCCTTGCGGAAAATGTAAGTTAATTATCGTTCTATATTAAGTGATTGCAATATGGTGACTATTTGTTTACATTGTGAATATAGATAAGAATTTCAACAATTTTATCTTTCGTTATGTCTGAAGACAGGGACAATTATATCCTGCAATACTCAAGGAGTATATTTAAGTATTCTATTCGTAAAAAAATTCTGACGTATGTTTGTTGGGACTGATTCAATAAAATTCTATGTTTTTTATTGTTTTTCAATTAATGCACTATCGGTCGAAAGTATGTACAGAACTAGGAACAGTTAGATTTAGGTTAAATCACTTCTTGACTAAAGATTAATATAAAATTAAATACTCTTTCGGTTTTATATAAGTAAGTACACGGGCAACGCGGGCACCCAGCTAGTATATAAATAATAATAAAAACGGATATATGTATGTATTTACGTTATTTTCTATACAAATTTTAACGCGTGACAGATTGCAACAAAAATTGGTTCACATATTCTCCAAACGACGAGAAACGGTACTATTGAGGGGGGGGGGAACCCCTAGCATAAATGTAGGAAGAATTATAATTGAAAAACGTGATAATTTTGTGTAAAATTACTGCGCGCCAAAAGACTGTGACGTCACTGAGCAGACAGACGTTACTACGTGACGAACAAGGAAATAGTTCCTTTTTCCGTAATGAAATAAAGCAAAAATATTTTCATTGAATAATCGTATAATTTTATCCAGTAATACTCCATCGAATGATAATAAAAAACAATACAAAGTACTTTACGATCCTTAATTTTCGTGACATATTAGTGACTCCAATATGGCGACCATTTCTTTATATTATTGCGAATATAGCTAAGAATTTCCTCATTAATACTTTGCAATGTCTGATGGCTGGGGGACAATTATATCCTAAAACACTCAAGGAGTATATTTTAGAAGGAATTCGGAGGTATGTTTGTCGGGACTGATGCAATAAAATTCAACGTATTTTAAAGATGCTGAATTAATGCGCTATCTGTCGAAAGTATGTACGGAACTAGGAACAGTTAAATCTAGGTTAAATAAATTCTTGCCTGAAGATTAATATAGAATTAAATACTTTTTCGGGTTTATATAAATAATTACCCCGGCAACGCCGGGCCAAATATGAATAATCTAAATAGAATTTTAAAGCTATGCCATTTATTTCATATAAGCATAAAATTTTAAATAATACTCAATTTAAGGAAACCCTGATACTTAGTCCTCGAAATGTTTTGACAGGTTTGATATTCGTCAGCCAAAGATTTCGAATTTAATTACAATCAGTTTACAAGTAATCTTAGTTTTCATAGTGTCTGTCATATAATTATTTAATTACTTTATTTTACAGTACGGCAATAGAATTAAAATTACCTGTGTTCCAAAATGCAAGAAGGTACAAGTGTTAAAATCAAAAGAACTAGTCACAAATTTTGAGGACTGCACATCAGGGTTTTCTTAAATTGAATATTATTTTGCATTTGACGCTTAGATGAAGTAAATTCCATATCTTCTTTAATTCAGTTTGATTTTAAACCTCACAGGTTCTTCTGTCCACGTTTAATAAAACTTATATTTTTTATTGGCTTCTAAATTATTTCTTAAAAAATGTTATTTTAATCATTCTAATTGTTTTGTTCTCTCTGTAGTTTTAAATTGGAAGTTGATGAGGTCGCAAATTAAGCGATGAATCAGTTTTAATTTAAAAATTCTCCTTTTATGTTGAATTAAAATTGCCTGATGTGTATTTATTTATTAGTTTTCTCATTAGTCACAATACATATTTATATAAGTAAAATAATACTTTCGAATGCATTAGTGCAAGTTGAATTATTATCATTGTTATTGTATGTGCTATTTAAATGACTACCTGAGTTTCCTATAACATTAATTTATAAGTACTACAAATATATAAAAATTATATTATGTCGTATATATAAATAATAACTCATTCATAATAAATAAGAAACGTAGCCAAATACAGACAAAATAAGTGATGATATAAATACCACACAAAGTTTCTGGGATCCCTTTCCTCAGCGGCTAGAAGAGCCTAGAGCGACACAACTGCATTTGTCAATTTTCTTTCAATTACTCATTCAATTTAAATTAATCGCATAATTAATTACTATATTGTAATACTTAAGTATTTTTTGGCTGACCATTAAATATCAGTTAATAATGACAGTTTGTTATTGTTGGAATTATAAAATATAAAAGTCTGCATAAATTTATTCCGATTAGATAAATAAATAGCCTAATATTAAAATTATATTCCACGCGAAATTTCTGCAATCCTTTTTTTCCGTCAGGGGACTTAAGAAACGCAAGAATTACTCTTTAGAGATCGTTAACTGGTTTTCACGGTACGTCGTTCTTGCAGCTCTTTACGAATATACCCAATATGCCCTCTTACTTTTTTCTGGAGACCGGGTATTTGCGTTTTGAGGCATATTAAAAGATTTATCCTTACTTATGCGAACGCGTTCTCTCGTCGAAGTGACACGCTTATCTTTAGTCTCCTTTCTATAAGCCATGGCCCTTTGCTTGAAGTGCCTTTCATATTTTAGGAGATATTTTTTTTTTAATAATCGCAATTTCGACAACCCGCAGCTTTCCTTTCAGACTCCAGCCTTTCGTCTTTCAAGTCAGGGCGAAACATGAACTTGAGTTATTATCCTTCATTTACACGGATTACTCTATATCGTTTAATTTTTATGAATAAAACTGTAGTCAAGTTATAAAACTTTCTTGGAGGAAAAAAACATATTTAAAGCTTGATTCCAACTTTTAAGGTCACTCACCTTGAATAAAGACTATTAATTGGTTAATTAACGTAAAAAATTAAATTAAAGTTTAATAGACTGGTCATGATAATGTAAAACCCAGAAATCATTATATATAGCCATAATAATGTGTTAAAAACGTGCATAGAATCATAAATTAAGCACTAATGATGGAGAAATATCTTTATAATCATAAAATAATTTAAATTTAGCGAAAAGAAAAATTTAATTCATCTTTAAAAATATTTATCCTACAGACCTCGTCAATTTTACTCCAAACTTCCTGTTAAACTGATAAAGTCCTTATCATTTATAAAGTGTATTACAAAGAAAACCTTGGAATAGTCGGCCAGCTGCCCCCTAAACTGGTCGAGGCACGGAGAAGGGAATGCTGCGTCCCCACAGCAAACTCTTCTCCCGCTATCGGAAGGGCGTGGGACAAGTACCCAATGCCCGACCTACCTGATGCAGGTTTTGCTAGGGTTTTGCCTGCATTACTTTTAGGCGAATGCCGGGTAGTATCCTTAAAATATAGCCCGGGGGCCCTAGTAACCCTTGGCTACCTTCCTCTACCCTTCCGCATCCCCTCTTTCAAAGGGGAGTTGCCACCATGTGGGTTACTCTCATGTAGCCTGTTACCCTAAAAAAAACCTTGAAGAGGTATTTCAGCAAAAAATTATTATTATAACTACAAATTCCATTATTTTGTTTAGTTATGTTTGAAATTCCAGCACCGTGCCCGTCCATTTCATTTCATTTTATTATTCACATTTTTTTCTTTTCTTAATGTAACATAAATTTCTTTATTTTATTTGATTCTTGTCATTCATCCCATGTATTATTGAAATGTGGTCGAAATCAGAATGATTCTGTAAACTTTTTAACATGTTTCGATAGAGAATTATTATTAATAGATTTAGGTTTGAAACTCAACTTATGATTTTTACCTATGGTTTTAATGGTAGTAGTAGTAGTAAACCAGTAAATCTTTTGTAAGATCTACTACAATTCATACTTGGTATATTATACACTAGATTTTTCTTTCCTTTAGTATGTATTTTATTATTTACATCAGTTATTAATTTCGATCGTACTGGGAATCGAACCTATGACCTTCCGCTCACTGGGCATCTGCTCTGACTACTGAGCTAAGCCTTGTGCGAAATTCCTACATCCTTAACTTTACGTACATTGATTATAGGTTTTCATATATATTAAACTGAAAGATTTCGAAGAAAACTTATTGTAAGCGTAAAGCCATAGTCACATTAATTAAGGAATGTGGCCGGAAGTCGGGAGTCTACAAGGATTATCTCAATGGTAAGAGCAGCCGCCCGGTAAACGGAAGATCCTGGTTTCGATTACCGGTCCGGTCGAGATTTTTCCATTGACATTCCTAACTTAACTATGTCTTGAGGCTTACAATAAGTTTTCTTCTATACATTTGAGTTCAATTATTTATTTTGATTATCAGGTAACAAAATTAATTTCACATCAATCTATAGTAAGACAAACGGAATCTATTTTTGTTCTATTGCTGTATTTAATAGAATTGCAGAAATGCTGTGTGGTATTTATTTAACATTTATTTTTGTCTGTTATTTGGTTATTTGTTTATCTAATTAGTATAATTTAAATGTAAGTATTTTTTATTTATAATTGCCAATAGTTCTTTACGTCATCCTCTTTAATTAATGCTGCTATAGATTTAAAAAAATGTTTAAAGAAGATAGTAGAGGGGGCTTCGGTATACATAGATTTTTTTTAGAATTCTTTACAGTGTTACTAATATTATTCAGATAATTTGGTTGATTTTAAGTTATTGGATCCTTATGACGACTAATTATTTTCTATAAATTATATATTCATAATTTATTTATCACTTTTCTGGGATCTGAAATATTGCAAATCTTCAATTTCAAAACAAAAAATCCGTTAGTTTAATGACTTTGTAAATAAAATTATTGGCCACATTGTAATAAGTGTATAATAATTAAAATTATCTCCTTAATAAGTTAGCCTCATGGCTACAAATCCATGAAATTAATTCGTTATCGTGCAGTTTGCATCTGTTTGTTTATACCACATATATATATATATTTATTTATAGTGACATTTTTCAATCCAGGAAAACTTAATCATACATGTTCATATTTATACACGCTGGCTAGAGTTGTGATTAGTTAATCTGAACGGAAACTCAAAGGAATCGTTTTTCCCTTCACGGTCACAGAAATTCCAAAGCCGAACAAATAGTAGCAATGTAATTAATTGGCGTCGACTAAAGAGCCTGCGCCTCAGTTATTATAAACTGGCGAGCTGTATAGAATTTACTTTGCTGAACATACAAGACTAATATACCGGTGACCCTTCGCGCAACCACCGTCGCTTCCGAAATACGTCAGTGGTTTGGTGAGAAAAATGCCTTTGCCAATAATTAGGTTAATAGTTATATTTCGCTAGCTTCAACTTAATCAAAATGAATAAAGCAGCCAACTTGTCAGAAAATTTTAATGAAATAAAGATCAGCACATTTTAATAAAATTAAAATTATCAGTATCGTTCTTTTGTTTTGGATCTCCCTAGGTTTCAAACATAAAAATAAAACCTATGTTATTTTTTCAAGTCGCTATATAATTTTTTTTCTTGTAATATCAATAAATAATTACAATTTTTAGGAGAAAATTAAAAAGGTGTTTTTTCTTCCCAACATTCTCAAGTGTTTCCAAAACAAATGAACGATAGGTAGTGATCATTTTAATAAAATGTTTCTGAAACGTTGCCTGGTTTATTTATGTATAATTATTCGTTTATTTGCATGGGATCATATACTGTTTGATACAACATGTTAGATGTTTAAAGTATCTCTTTCGAATATTTGTCAAAGAAATACGGCATTTACGCGGAACAGATATTTATATTAATTTTTAAATTAATTCTCTGTGACGAAGAATCAATGGATAGAGATTTTTCATAGTTTCTTACACAGACATGAAAGCCAAATAAGGTATCTATTCGAAATTGTTGGACTCTTGTAGTAGACATATTCCTCTATCGCTGAGGAAGATCATATTTTGTACCATTCAAAACGTTAATTTCAACTATACTTATAGATAAAATCTAATTTTTTAACCTTACGGAAAATCTATTATACTTTTTTAATTTCATTGTGTCAAGACATGGGTCTTTAATCTTTTAATAAATAAATAAAAGATTGTTTGTATGTACCACTGTGAACAAAAAGTAAGGTGAATTTATTTATAAAAATATAAATTCTTTATTTATTCTTCCAAATCAATTTCATCCCCTTCAAAGTAATCCCGACTGATAAAACGCACTTTTTCCAACGCTTTTTCCAGTCCTCGAAACAGTCGGAATAGTCTTTTTCCGGTATAGCCTTCAAGACCTTATTCGATTCGGTTTTTATCTCCTCAATCGTGTCAAAACGGCGTCCCAGCAGTGGCCTTTCGAGTTTGCTGAATAGCCAGAAGTCGCACGGAGCCAAATCAGGCGAATACGATGGTTGCGGAACGATATGAGTCGAGTTTTTGGCAAAAAAGTCGCCAAGAACCATTGCAGTACGACATGGTGCATTATCGTAATAAAGGAACCAACAGTTGTTCGCCCATAATTCCGGCCGTTTCAGACGAATAGCTTCACGCAAACGACGCATAACGCTCAAATAATATTCTTTGTTGACAGTTTGGCCCGGTGGAAAGAATTCATAGTGCACCACACCACGATAATCAAAGAAAACTGTCAACATGACCTTGATTTTCTATCGACTTTGCCGTGGTCTTTTCGGTCTTGCTTCACCTTTTGCACGATATTCGCTGGATTGGTCGGTGGTTTCAGGGTCGTATGCGTAAATCCAAGTCTCGTCTCCAGTAATGATGCATTTCAAGTGGTCCTGATAGTCAGACAGCAAAGTTTCACACACATCAACGCGACGCTTTTTTTCCAAAAAATTGAGCGATTTTGGCACCAATCGAGACTTGACGCGTTTGGGACACAAAACATTCTTCAAAATGGTTTGGGCTGAGCCAAATGATATTCCAACACTATCAGGGATATCTCAAATTGTCCATCGACGATTTTTAAGCACCAAATCTTTGATTTTTTGGACGTGGACCTCGTCGGTAGACGTTGATGGTCGTCCAGAGCGCGGTTCGTCTTGAACGAGTTCTCGGCCCTCTTTGAACTCGTTGTACCCCTTATAAACGTTTTTTTTGTGCCATAGTTTGATCACCAAAGGCCTTCCGCACGCAACATTTTCAACGTGTCCGCACAAGAATATTCGTTCCGCAAACAAAATTTGATGCAAGTTCTTTGCTCAACAAAATCACCCATTGCAAAAATCGAAAATTCACTTTTTGTTGTTTACAAAAACACGTGTAACTCGTAGGTAATTAAACCTTTCAACAAACAGACGCTTGGCTAATATTATAGATAGTCCTACCAACCTAGGAAAAAAAAATTACCTGCCTTCCTGATACCCGGGAGTTTTAAATGACAATTTCACATTACTTTTTGATCACAGTGGTATGTGTATATGTTCCGCACAAAAATCTACCCCTGTGGAACAAATATGACCAAATTTCGTACACGTGTTTCTTGCGACATTTTATACTTGAGTTGGATAAATACTTTTCTGAGTCAAAGAGATTGATAGTATTTCTGCTGATGTTGTTAGAGTATAATTTCAACCTATTTCGGCATAAGAGGGGAGCACCCATTGAGGTGGGAAGGAGGGGCGTTACGTAAAATTAACACGAAAACATCCAACATTGGAGTCAAATCCGGGTTTATGAATGTCTCTTAGATTAATTATGACATTAAATTTGCTGTTTGAACAGTCCAAGCTGTTGCTGAAGTAAACTGGCACTGTTCAGCTTATTCGTAATTTTTCTATCTGGATTCTAGAGCTGACATAATATTATCCTATAATATTTTGCAAATGCCTTTGATACATATAAAAAATATATTTTTAATAAAATTACCGTAAAATATTTTAATTTTTAATTATTTTACTTGTTTAAAATTGTTGGTAATTAAGTTATGCGTTTCAACTGAACAAATTCAATACTTTTCCTATAATTTTATCTTTTTTCAGTATCAAAAAAATATTGTTTAAATTCCAACAAGTGACTTCTCAGAAGGTTCTCCATACACTTCCAAAATGATAGACCTCATTAAATAGGATGTTAACTATATTTACCACTGATTTAGAAAGAAAACTTATCATGTTTACCAATTCCAAGAGTAATAAACATACCAGTAACTAATGATAAGTATTTGATTGTTTCCGTCAATAGACTATGAATAATTCTTTCATTTTATTCTGACTAAAAGTAATAAAACTTTAGGAATGCCACGTTTGTTGTAGAATAACAGATAGCTGCTTTACTAATAAGTTACTTTGAATTTATAATACAATCTGAAATTTCAGACAATGAACTTGTGAACGCCTCTGATGAAATAAACTTAATTATAAACGTTAAGAAAGTTTCAGTGGATTCGAACGTGTTGAAAAGTTTTATTTTTTTTTGCTGCATAACTTAACACCTCCTTTGGCTATTGCGTCTTTTATGAAATAGAGTGGAGTGAATTTTATCATCCCATAATGCAGCTCAAACGAAATATAAAATAATTAAATTTAAATATTATTATGATGGATTATTATTTTATCAAAACTGTTAATTATGAAATTTTTGCCTGAGCAAATATCCAGAATTACTCTCATTGAGAGAAATTAGTACTTGGCAAAAGTTTGAATATATTATTAAAGAAATAATAACCTTTAATACTGCAAAAGCAAAGTGGGTTGGACAATTGCAAGTATTACTAAAATTTATAACACAGATTTTGAAAAATAAACATTTGTATTACCATATTTTAATGCACATACAAAAATTTTCTTGATCGCTGAAATATAGTAAAACCTAACGAATTCTTTATATTTAATGCATATTACTGTTATTTATATTAGTACGTATAGTGGCTTACGTTTTTCCCAAAGGAGAAATACTCAAACATTACCTGGTAATTAAACATTTAACACACTCATTACAATAAAGTTTCACAATTTGCAAAATAATTGTTTATTTACATTACATGAAAATAAATTTCATATTTATTTCAAGAAATGGGACGCCTGGAAACGTGTAGATATTGACCACGCTATTTTCAGTTTCTTTTCAATTTTACCTCTATAACAGGCCACGTAATAGTTAGTAGTTGTAATTAAGAATAAAATTGCATAAATTAACTTTGAAACTGTGTTAAAATAGCAAAATTTTGCTGTTAAATTCAAACAAATGTAAAGAATAAACAATTTAAGAAGGAGGTTAATGAAATCCATATAAGAAATAGTGGTTTACAGGAGAAAAATTGATATATATATATATATTGTAATAATTAAATATAATTGTGGCGTTTCTAAATGAAAGAACTTAAGTGAAAACTATTAAACAAGATTTATTAACAATTTTAAAACAAGTATAAAATACACAAAACATTTGGGATCTCAGGGTCTTGAACTGGGTTTGATAAATGGCAGAATTTATATAATCAAAATTACATTTACTTTTTATGGAAATCAATGCGTCTGAACATCGACGAAATTTGTTGCGGAAGAAATAATACTAAAGATTGAATTTAAACAATTTTAATTTTATTAGGAATTAAGGATCTCATTTTATCGATAATTAAATAATTAAAGAACGATCTGACTTTTATCTTTTAAACACGGTTTACAAATGATTTTAAAGTTTTTCTCTACTTACGGCCGCCCTGGTCTCTTTTTAGCTTTTCGTGCACAATTTTGGGACATCACTGATTCTAAGTACTCACAGACTCTAAATGTTCACAGGCTCTAATTGGTGTAGTTTGTTAGTTGGTTTAACACAAATTGGTTGGTTCTCGATGCTTTACTGCAACCTGAATTTGTGGATCTCGTGACTTTAGTTGACAATGGACTTCATTGGTTTGTCTATGGCCAGCATGATGAATCTACGCTCGACCACCGAATACACACTAGTTGCTCTGTCTCCTTCCCGACTGAATATTGCTTTACTTTTTAATATTTGAAAGCATGTTTGTGACTGGACCACATTCTTTCGTTTTGACTGCCGACTGTAAAACTTTTCGTCTGATCTATTCGCTGTCTGCTGCCCGACTGTACATTTCCTGACTGTTCGTTCGTCTCGCAAGTTTTGAGCGCGTAGAACCTTCTCGACTCATCAACAATGTTTTCTTTGCCTTGCCGGTTTGTTGCGGCGTCCGCTCTATATCCACTAATAATGAGTCCTCTACAATTCAACTTTTCAATTAGAACAATGTCTTAATTACCAATTACTACAATATATATATATATATATATATATATATATATATATATAATACAAATAATTGTGTATGCATAAATAAATCGTTTAAATACAGAATAAAGATGGATGAAAATGATACCCTCATTGAAAATACAATTATTATGCAATTTATGAAACTATATATTGTAACATGACAAATGGTCATCGACTGGCTCCTTGTTATGTTAAGTTTGCTTTGACGGTGGTAGGTTCAGTGTCACGGCAGTATTGTCGTGCTTAAGCCACGGTTTTGGCGAAAACGCAGAGAGCAGTCAGTTAACGAAACGAACTCATGGGAAGAGAAGTTGTCAGGTGGCCACTCGTAGAGAAAGGGTCTTTTTTTTTTTTGGAGACAGGCTACATGAGGGTAATCCACATGGAGGCAACTCCCCTTTAATTAATAGGAAGAGATCTGAAATGGGGGATGCGGAAAGGTAGAGGAAGGTAGCCAAGGGTTAACTAGGGGCCCCGGGCTATGGTTTAAGGATCCTACCCGGCAATTCGCCTAAAAGTGATGCAGGGAAAACCTTAGAAAAACCTGACTCATGTAGGTCGGGCATTTGGTACTTGTCCCACGCCCTTCCGATGGCAGGAGAGGGGTTATCTGTGGTGTCGCAGCTTTTCCCTTCTCCGTGTCTTGACCAGTTTAGGAGGCAGCTGGCCGACTATTACAATGGGAATAGCGGACAACTCTTACCGTATGCCCAAGGTCCGTGACCCCGGAATATACACCTCTCAAAACAGGCCGAGGTGGCTCGGCTTGTGGGAACCTTAATTCAAAAAATGGAGAGGAAAAGACATCCCCAAAGGTAGCCCCTTTGAAAGGGTCAATGTTTAGTCTTCGGAAAAAAAGGTTTCAAAACCAGTCTTGCATGCGCAAGAGAGACTGTGGAGTTATCAGTTATAGAGGTGTCACATCAATTAAGCCACGTCATGAGACTACTGTAATGTCTCGAAGACAATACAGTTGTTAGTTTTAACATAAGTTTTAATAATTTCTTTCTTCAATAATTATCTTGCGCGCTAAGAAAGAATCATTGCACGAGGGGAAGGATCTGGAAAATAAAATAGTAGCCCGGACCCGTTACAATATATAGTAAATTAATATTTCAATTTATTTTAGCACTGGTGGAAAGAGTTTCACTGTTTTCTGAAACTCAATTACAGATTTTGTATTTGCATTTCTCGTTACTGGATCTATTTACCGTTGAACAATATTCTATTGGAGGGGAGTTGCCACTATGTGGATTACCCTCATGTAGCCTTTTACTCTAAAAAAAGTGGGTTTAAAATGGTTCGTTACAGATTTACAAAGGAATTCTACACAAAAACGAAATTAAAATTTTCAGATAAACAGAGAGTACCGCACTCTTTTTTCCTTAATGAGTTATGTGAGATATTACCAAGAAATTTATCACGCTATTTCAATAGAATATTTTAATTTCCGTATTCAGTATAAAAATTCAATCCGAAAAGGACAGAAGGAAAGCTCAGCCATATAGGCCATGAAATTTTAATTAAAAGATAAGGATGGGCAACAGGCCAAGCTCAGGCTATGACAAAGGATGGAGACGTCACGGGTCAGGCCTGGAATTGGCTCGGATGGCTCAGTGGTAGAGCACCAGCGTACTAACTCGGTTTCCATTCCCGGTCCGGTCCATATTTTTCCATCCTTTAATATAAAAAATTAATTTGTACACGGTAAACAATGATAAATGAAAGTTACACTTGAACCAGAATTCTACATTCTTACAAAATATTTAAAAAAAATTAATATACGAAATAAAAAATGAATAACGCATTGCCAAACAAAGAATGTTATTAATCAATTCCCTTATTATTAACTGAATTTTAGAAAAAAAAATAGAGTATTAAGCATTATTATAATAATTTTAGTGATTGTGTATTGGTTTCCAAAAGGTCTTGTTGACCAATTTCTATCAATTTTCCCGTCGAATGTTTGAGGGCGCTGTGATTTTCGAAATATCTTGCTACGTACACTTCTCGTTTCTACGACATACACAAAGGAATTCTCAAAACCAACGTCACTAAGGGACTATTTTAAAGGTGTGCTTTGGAAATTGAAATATAATTTCTCGTCTTGGTGCATATTCGGAAAATCCATATTTTGTTTAAACTGGATGAATAGTTTCTTCATATTTTGTTTTGAGTTCTAGGGCTCAGAGAAGTTAATCAGGAAAATATAAATTTAGGATTATTTTTCCATGAGTTACTGTCGTGTCCATGATATGTAATGTCGATATGTTGTTTTCAAATTTCGAAATGTATCGTACTATAACATAAAATTAAAGCAATGCCAAAATGGTACCGTGTGCAAAAAAACAAACAACAAATCTTGCTTGGATTTAAGAAAATTAAAGACAAAACAAAAAAAAACACACATACAAATGCAGACACACTAAGGACAATGTTTGCACAAGACTTTCAAACACAGCCCATTTCCCCAATATAAATACAGTACTTAAATTCAAAGAGTGGAAGTAAATGAAATAAATGTACTTTTTAATGAAATAGATTATTAATCACTTGCATTACCCAAATTTACGTCTGCGAAAAAATTTAATAATGTCTGATACAAAAATTACTTAATTTTTTAACTTCGAGTTACCACAGAAAAGAGATTGCAAAGAAATTCTATAAGCTCTGTCTTTGAATATACACACAAATAATTTCGAAGCCTCAAGTTGGAATTCTCCAAACCAACGTCACTAAGGGACTATTTTAAAGGTGTGCTTTGGAAATTGAAATATAATTTGTCGTCTTGGTGCATATTCGGAAAATCCATATTTTGTTTAAACTGGATGAATAGTTTCTTCATATTTTGTTTTGAGTTCTAGGGCTCAGAGAAGTTAATCAGGAAAATATAAATTTAGGATTATTTTTCCATGAGTTACTGTCGTGTCCATGATATGTAATGTCGATAAGTTGTTTCCAAATCTCGAAATATATCATACTGTAACACGCAAAAATTGAAACATATTGGAGTGGCTCTCATGTGTGGAAATGCGGTGACCGCTTTTCATTAACAGGCATTAGTTACCTTTAAAAAAGGAAAATTCTTCCACGAGCTCTCAGACCAGAAAGAAACGAAGGCTAAGGGGTCCTGCTGAGGACGCCTGCAACGGAGAGACAAATAATAGCAATATGCTGTCCAGGGCTCAGTTCCCAGGGAGAAACAATAAAGAAAAGAGGGAAACGGAGAAGAATATATGAAGGGAACAAGTGGTCCATAAGAACGCGCGTGCTGGAGGGAGAAAGCTCGTAGTTATGCCGCAATAACATAGTGTTATCTCAAATCTGTCGAAGCTACTCTACCGATGTGGCAGTGATGAGAATTAAAAGGGATAAACAAGCTGAACTCGTTAAGAGAGGAGAAAACAACTGTGAATATTTTGACTCTCAATAAAATTGAAATTTATGGACAAAATACAAGGAGGATTGAGACATACATCAACCTCTTGCAACGATAATATCTTGCTAGTATAACACACTATGGAGAATATGGCCTGCAATGACGTGAAATGAATCATATTATTATTATATATTAATTATTACATATAATTTAAATTACTACTTTTTGGCCTTTTCTATAATATTTATTGAAGACTCCGTTGATAGTAATTCTACTTGTTTAAATTCATTAATCGAATACGAGTTGAAAAGCAAGAATTTGTATATTTCTTGTTTGAAATTTATTATTATTATTCCGCACCTTGAATTTCACGGGTGGTGCAGGAGGTTTGAAACGAAATGCTGCGCGTCCGTATTTCTCTTTACATACAAAAATAGTGTGCTACAGCCGCGAGAAGCGCTGACATAGCCAGCTGGTAGCGTTTGCGGCAGCGAGTGCGCCGCAAGGTGGGTTGTTTAAAGTCTTTGATATCGGAGCAGAAATTCGCACTGTTAAAATAAAATTATTTGGAAGTAAATTAAAATCCTTCCTAAATTAATATGAGCTGTACTTGAGGACCTGGGGATGTTCTCTCGCAGGCAAAACCTTGTAGGAGAGATACGAAGGGGCTACCTTTGGGGATGCCTTATCCTCTCCGGTTTTGAACTAAGGTTCCCACAAACCGAGGCACCTCGGCTTGTTCTGAGAGGTGTATGTTCCGGGGTCACAGACCTTGGGCATACGGTAAGAGTTGTCCGCTATTCCCATTGGAATAGTCGGCCAGCTGCCTCCTAAACTGGTCGAGGCACGGTGAAGGGAATGCTGAGTCCCCACAGCAAACTCCTCTCCCGCTATCGGAAGGGCGTGGGACAAGTACCCAATGCCCGACCTACCTGATGCAGGTTTTTCTAGGGCTTTACCTGAATTTCTTTAGGCGAATGCCGGGTATGATCCTTAAACCATAGCCCGGGGGCCGTAGTAACCCTTGGCTACCTTCCTCTACCCTTCCGCATCCCCCTTTCAAATCCCTTCCTATGCTATTAAAGTGGAGTTGCCCAAAGTGGATTACCCTCATGTAGCCTGTTGCCCTAAAAAAAAGAGCTGTAACGGATGGATACAACCATTCTAATACGATAAAAGTAAGATAAAAAAATACATTTTTTGTTATAAAATACATTCGTAAACAAAGTTATATATAAGTTAATTTGTTCAGTGGTAGTCTTATTTGTCTTCAAATAATTATATGTTTAATATGAATTGTATGCATTATCTTTAAATGTTTAACTGTACTCTTGGTAATGTGAAATTACTTTCCTTTGTTCCATTGTTATTTAATAGTATTTGAGGCTATTAATCACTTCCGCATTATTATTATTATTATTATACTGTATTCTTAGTCATATTGTACAGAAAAAGTAATTTCTAGTACTTTAGTTAACTAGGATTGATTATGTTTTTAATATGTTTCAATACATTATTTGAGATGCCATTACAACCTGAATAATATTTAATGATTTAAAGATTCTCTCAGTTTCATTGTAAAATTACGTGCAGTGACTTACAAGTATTATATTTTCCTTGAAGAAACGTAATACAATTCGGACAGATAAACTTACTACGTGGATAAACTTAATTTTCTGGAATAATTAATCGTGCAGGTGTTTCAGTACATTTCAGTATAAATAACACTAAAAGAAAATTTTGTTTTGTTCCAGGAGAACTTACAGTAAATAGAAAATAGTTCAAATGGCCTAAAGTAACCAAACACAGGTCATTTTGCAATTATCAATGCCAATTTAACATATATGATTGAACGATGTGTACCGTTACAGTTACCTATTGAATTTTAACTGTATATTGAAGGTGGCGTTGTGAACAATCATCGGAAATACAAGAGTTCGATTGAAAAAACAATGATGTTTCGAAAGTCTGTAAGGAACCGATTGTCTCGGATCGAACTTTTTTTTTACATTCGTATTGTATCTGTTCAACTGTGTCAAACTTAGGAATCTGCGTTTTGTTTCCCTATAAAGCATTATTACGAGTAAAATTTGCGATATTTCATTTTTCATCTAAAGGCAACGCAATAAAACGTAATTAAATTTTCAGAGGGGCATAAAAATACTTTCTTCTACCTCTGATGCCCTCAAGATAATTCCGCCGAAAAGCATTCTCTTATAGAGACGCTAAGCCAGTTCAGCGCAAAGTGTTTTTATTATTCTTGGTATGCGGTGTTTTACGAGGGACGATATTTGCGAAACAATTTTATTACCTTTGTCGACAAGTAGAACCGATATTTATAGAAAAATCGAATTAATTTCGTCACGGAAGATGAATACTCTCAAACCAATATGATTCGTACTCCGGTGCTGACAGCAGTTTCAGAGATTTCATTATGTATTCCGGACATCCATGTGAATGGCTTCAGATTTATGGCAGGAATAATAACACACATTAATGTAATCCATGTTCGGGAAAATTGAAATTTGGTGAGGTTGACAAAGAAACACGTGTTTACATTGTCTTCACAAAAGAGCGGCGAAACCATATAAGGTGAAAAATCGATCATATATAGTATACATAATATATAGTAGCAGATCGGCCCCGGATCAGTTTTTACTAACGGTTTTTAGGCGATAATATTTAGTCGATGTTGCTTTCAATCCGCCGACTCATTCAATTTGTAATGGAGATAATTTTAAATTTATTTTTTGTATTGTATTACGTCTCTGTATCATATTATTATTATTATTATTATATGTACAAGAAAATATATTATGTTACGTTGTAGTATCTATGACGTGCGGGAGACTGCGAGTGTCTTTGGCGTTTATTTTAAAGAAGCACGTGATTTATTTCATAAAAAATATGTATAATTGATTTGTAAATTGAGGAAATAAATAAATGTAGTTAAACTGAAGTTGATTTTACGTTGATTGTCTTCATCTGCGGAATAAATACTAGAAACTCTCCCGAAGATTTTAAGAATAGGGTGCCAGATAATTTTTTTGTTGACGAAATTATCAAAACTTAAAGAGTTTTCTTTAATGAATTTATTCTTCGAGACATGAATATACCACTATCTCAGAACGTGGTATAATCTAACGATGATGTTCCATAGACAGAAATTAAAACATACGTAATTCATCTTCCCAATTACTAGATCCACACATTTTGAGCTCTACGCTGAGATTTACAACCCCGCGTTTCACGAGACTCACATGGCAACTCCTAGAAAATAAACGATCGCCAAATAAGCGTGACCAAAATTATACGTTACAATATATATTGTAATAAACACCTTTATTATGGCTTAATTAATGAATCAATTAACGAAAATTTATTTATATTTTAAAATATATTTTTGATAGATTTACATTGTTTAAGATCTATTTTTCACGCCGATTTTCATCCAGTTAACAACAAATACTATAAATTTTCATTTATTAATTCGTGGCATTTATAAAAATACAATTCTTATATTATTTCAATCAAATACGTTAGATCTCTATAACTCAGAGGTACTACTGGGTTTGATAATTAGAACAAAAGCAATGTATAAACTGACAATTAACAATTCAAATATAAAAAGTTAACCTAAAACAAAATGAAGATAAGTGAAACAGAAGAAAACTAAATGAAACGAAAACTGAACGAAATCTGACTATACCTTTTTAATTATCGTTTACAAATTTGTATAAAAGTTTTGTTACTACCGAATGTCTGTCTGATACCAGATCCCTCTCTTGTATCTTGAAAACTATCACACTAAAAAGCCATTTTTACACAGACTCTACACTTAATTGAAATTTTTTTAATACACACGATTGAAATACTCGTCCTCAGCTATCTGGAACCTCGGGTGAGCCGCCCCCTTTGGTCAGATAGTGGATGCCGGTCTCCTCTATGCAAAAATTGTTCAGTCAGCGTGAAGCAACCATTTGCTTCACCGTGTGCAAATTATTATGTAAATCTCTCCGAAAAATATTTGCTTGCTTTCATGTAAAAATACAGGATCTCGCCATTTGTACTTTATATCTGCAGACTTAACTGTTTGTTGCTCTAGGTGAACTGAACTGTATTACATCTCCCCGTCGACTTTTAACTGTTTCATCTCTCGTACGCAGATTTTAGACTCCTTCACCTTTCATCGCCGATTCCAGACTGCCGTTCTCCAATCGCAGACTCAGTTCTCTAAGCGCGCGGTCTCCATTGTTAAACAAAGGAAAAAAAACCGCCTTCATTGTCGCCTTTACGCATTAGTACCGGTAACAATTTAATTATATTAAAACATTTAATGGCCTGTTTAATTGGTATTACAATATACAGGATGCTATTTTCGGAAAAAAATACAACAAATGTATAGGTCGTGAGATATAGCAAGTCGTGTGATGTGTGCAGTAGAAGATGAAATAATATGGAGGGGTGTATTGACGTCAGTTGGGAACTCAAGGAAACTGTGAGCTAAGTCACTACCAATCTTAAAATGTTAATTAAGAACTGTATATACAGACAGCAGCAAGGAATTTTTATCACACCCTGTACTTATCACTGGTGAGGTTTTGTTTACACTATCATGTTGCCACAACAAATTTTCGTGTTAAAGTAATCTTCGGACTATCCCCAATAAAATACCAGGCAGGTGGATCACTGCTCCCGTTACTCTGACACGATTAGCTACTTCTCTCCAGATTGATCCAATCATGGTAAGATTCGTTTTACAAAGGGACAATATTGTTCTGGAGATCCTCTGTCTGATATCGAGAAGAAATGAGTTGTAGAAAGAAGTTAGATGTCGGTTGGGTAATTATAACAGACGAACGAGTAATAGATTGATGTTTCGAACAATAAATATCTCTGTATGTCTTCAGAGATTGAGGAGTTTCAGATAAGAGAATAGACATGCGAGGCCACAACCATTGCTGATATGAACTTAATTGATTTTTCCTGTGTAAATGCCTGTCAATTGTTTTCTTTGTCTGAGTGTTTGAAACGCCGATAGATCCTTCTTTATATAGAATTGCATTTCCGCCTTTACACAGATCAATCATTTTTTACAATTATCTCTGTACCAGCCTGTTATTCTTTCCTCCTCAAGTAATCACTAGATATAATTTATCTTCCTAACTCTCACACTTCACTTTTTTTAAATTGACTCTGCGGCACTTTCTGCGCGTTGCCACCCCAGACGCATTCCAGAATTTGGAGCAGCAAGTGGTCAGTTTGCCGATTACACTCTGACCCAACCTTGACGATGATAACCACAAATACCTGTCTCGTGCCGGAACTAGAACTAGGGAGTATGTGTAATGCGAGGCGTTATCTGATCAATACACCACAAAAACTCGGTCTCTATTACTTCATAGAAATCTCCAAACCTTCAGACGAAGGGTCGTTACTTATCTCCTTTCACTGAGATACCGTTAAGAATGTTTGTCTTTCGGATTATCGGATCACATTGTCAATTTAATATTCCAAGAATAAAGAACGTGGGTAGTGAAGTAATGATTCACAATCCACCCTCCTCAGGTCCAAAGATATTCTTAGAACCAGTAAGTCTATGCCTCGTGTATCTGAAGTAGTGCGTAGGTGGCGGAGGAGATTTTAAGTACCTTACAGAAAATCATAAATGGATTTATGTGGCAGAAAACACGACGCACAAAATAAATTGACAAAGCTTAGGTATTTTGGACACACAATATGTCCTTAAAGGCTATTTCGGAACAAAATACTAAATAAAACGTCGTAATGGGACTGTTTGAGCTACGAAATTAAAATAAAACCCGTCAACCTCTGGCCACGAAAAGGAACTCTTGCATCAAGACTGTCCTCGCAAAAATTATCGAACTGAATGAAGTACAACTTGTTTTTCAGACTGATTTTGACACGTTACCGCCTGTGGCTTTTTTTTTTTTCGAAGTGAATAAAATAGCTTGTCGGTAAAATAACGTCGAACAAGTAAATAATTGCCGAAAGAAAGACCTATTTCGAGAACCTTCCAAACTTAATTTTTTCTCGTCCTGAAATATGTGAAAAAACTCTTTCCCAAGTCTATTAAGCTGAAAATAGATTAAAAGTAATTTTTTTTATTTTTGTACGCGCCTGCTAATTTATCCTAGTAGTTAACTCACCTATAAAATATCTTATAATTTATATTTTAGAATTTTTTAAAATACTGTGTTAACTGGGTTTAAAAAACGTTTGAACGGATTTTAATGCTTTTGATCTTTATATTCCTACTTTTAAACTGTATAAAATACTATGGGCATATTTGTAATCAAGAGTGGAGGTTCTATATTAAATTAAAAAACACATTTAAATTGCTAATTGCATATGAATACATTTTCCTTTGAATGATTTCACTTTCCAATACATATTACGTGAACTTAATGAAGTTTCAAGTAATTAATAGACTGCCAACGGCGGCTAAAATCACATAATGCCTTATAAATGGTCAGCAATTATAATATTTTAATTACTTGCAGCTTATGTAAACCAAGCCGAATTTCGTATGCATTAATTGTAATCGTAGCACTGTTAAACTGAACGGAACTTGCGATTAATAATGCTAAGATTCTGTTTCGTGGACGAATAGCCCAGTTCCTATATACATCTTACCGCGTAAAATTTCGGGAATTATATTTTTTTCCACCTTGTATATGTTGTGACCATTAGCGAAAAGCCAACTTTTACAATTCTAAAGGCCTCGGAAAAAGTTTCTGGGGCCAAAAAAACGCGGAATTTAGCACATATTTTCAGTTTTTCGGTAATAGCAAAAAAATTAAGCATTATAATGAAAATAATGTTTAGTAATGAGTTATAGGGCATAAAATTCAACAACGAGTGGTGCATTCAAATATTAAATTCAGGTGAACTGAGTGGTAGAAGTCCTTCGTTAAATTTACATTTGACGTCATTTTCAAAAATAATTAGGTTTGTCATATTTCTAGTGCTGATATCTCCAAAATGGAGGGCAGTAAACTAATCTGTCATAGAATAAAGGTTTTACAAAATTTAATTCTTTTTAAAACGCATGATTTAGTTTTAAAAATCTATTGTGAATGGACAAAAATACCCTCATTTTGATGGTTGTATACCGCCGGACCGATTGCGCTAATATATGGCGCTAATATTAATATTGTTTTATATATATATATTGTAATGCAAATTAATTAGGCCAGTAATTGTTTGGACATAAAATTTGAATTGTTTGATAAATCCATTATAGCGGTCTGATCGAACAAAGCAACAATGGAGAATCGAACTCGGCTGATTTGTCGAAAAATAGAAATGGCGTTTGCGCGCACGAAAGTCTATGTCAGTTTACGTCTACAGCCAGCCAGGAAAGGAGGCACTTTGTACCAAATTTTTCACCGAGATACCTTGCAGTCTATTTCAAATCAATAAAAATAACAGTATAAGTCTACAAAGAATCTGCAAATCATCAGTTCCAGTAATAAGGCAAATTCGAACAAGTTTACACTGAGGGGAAGATGACAACCGATTGCTGACCAAGGAGAGGTTCATCCAAGGCTCCGGAAAATAACGATTTGCATTTATCGTGTTGTGTAGGGGAAACAAAGAATGCTGGTACCAGACGAACAGTATGTAAGTAACAAAAACAAAAAATATGATAATATTGCAAACGCTAATTAAAGGATAGAGTAAGATTTCGTTCGTTCGTTCGCTTTCTTCTACTTTTCTTTAATTTATCGACTTATTGTTTTAATTTTAGACAAATAATATTTTGAATTGTTAATTAGTCAAATTATACTTTTATCGTGTCCTAATCATCAAACCCAGTGAAGGCCCTGAGACATTAAAAATTTAATTGTAATTATCTTTTATTCCTTGAATGCCACAAAACAAAATGAATCTTTTTGTTTGTTAATTGTTCATAAGCTTTTCATTTATATTAACCCATAATATTTAATTATTACATTAAATAGCTACCACAACGTGAACAAATAAATTTTTAATTGTTTGATTATTACTATATATATATATATATATATATATATATATATATATTCGAACAGTAGTTGTCACAAAAATTGAGCGCCTCGTCCTCAATGCAACACGCGACACACCTTTCCCCCTAATGTGTATTGTATGGTTGGTTCACTATGATAGAAAGTGTTTCCAGTAAGTGTACTACTTTTCACATAATTAATAAATTCAATTATTCCCGTTATCGTTTAAAATCATTAAAATCCTAAACATTCTGAAATAATAATTCTATTGTTATATTTAATTTAGAAAAAATATTTACTTTATCAGAACCAATGTAATTAAAGTAGATGTATATCTTTGTCTTGAGCTCGCTCTATAAATACAGTACATTGACACCACAAAAATATCATACCGCAGCATACATGAAAATTTAGTTTTACAAGGACTACAGTGTGTGTATTCTGGATTCTGTTACATATTTTTTTTAAAAGCGAGAGTTTGGTTTTCCATTACCAGCCGTCGCTGTTGGACGTATGCAAGCACAATTTTATTTATTCCTCACAGAAGCCTCAGTCCGTCCCTTTATATAATACAGAATTTCAACTCATCCCCGTCTCTACAAAGTTAACAGGTTGCTCATTTAATTCTCTCTCCCCAATGCAAACTTTTTCTTCAACATTTTTGGCCTTCAGAGAATCGTATATCTGTTAAAGACTTTTCCAACTTCAATAAATGGTACGTGTCACTTCATTGAAAGTTAACAGTACAAAAACAGTTATGAGAAGTGTATGCTAAGAAAGTCATCAAAGAATTACATAAAAAACAATGGAACCGTCAAATATAACTTTAATATCAGAAATTTGTATCATAGTTACATATCTGAAACGACTAAAAAATTTTGCAACATCTATCTTTCATAATATAATAAATTTGATAGTTGCGCGTATCCTTCAATTGAATGGAACGTATCAACTTAAAAAAAAATCAGAATTATTCTTTATTACAAGTGTTGATGCCGCTATAATTTTCACAACTGTTATTTCTATCTACTCTTTGATTATTTAGGTACTTTGGCTTGCTCATCTTGCTCATCGACATTTAATGTATAGGAATAAAAAAATGATAAACTAATAGTAACACAAATATCAAAACCTCACAAACCATATTAATGCGTTGTATTTGAAATTTAAAGTAATCAGTGCGTTGTATTCAGAAACAATATTTTTCTATTGATCTGATTGGAGACGCTATAAAATTTGAAATGGAAACAGAGAATGGTAAACATTTTGTTGTTGTCTTTATAAATGAGAAATAGTATCGTTTTGAATATACAAATATAATAAACACGTAATCAGATAAATTGAGAGGAGTAATGTATCGCCTAAAGATTAATTTTCCGGACGACTAATGGACGTCTGCATCAGGTAAATATAGTGCCTTAATTAGAAACTTAGGCATGATTACGCTCATATTATGAATAATACTTCATAAAATATTGTAAATAAACGCTTATACTATAGAGTAGCAGGAAATTTATCTTTCCAACATATCAGAAGATTAAATAAACTTATTTCTTCGACATTTGTATCTCATGTCATAATTTTCTATGTTCACCTCTAGGTAAACCACTTGGGTCATATAAATTGAATCTTAATCTTAGATCAAGCCATGGACGCCAGAAAATTGAATTAAAGTATCAGGGTGAGAAATATTGGCAGGTCCGCTTACAGGACGGAAGCTCTACCAACTGACCTATCCGTGTCGACTCCAAATCCGTTTGGAAATTCCTCCATCTATTAGGTCTGATGCAGGCTCAGCTACAATTTTTCACTAAATCGCAATTATTGCTTGATCTAATCTTTATGGCGTCAATGAAGAACGGATTTTTATATGTAAATTCCTGGTCCGTTTGATATTTTTTCCATCCTGATAACTAATTCAAGAAGATTTATGAAGTACAGACACAGACGTACGTTTGGGTGACCATCACAAGTGTCTCTATCACCTACGAAAACAAGGTCGCGCTTAAAAAGTGGTCAATGAAGAAAAGGAATTTTGGGACATAAGTATCAAAAGTTTTGAGTTTGTGGCGTCCTTAACTCAAACCATCCTTATAAAATCTTAAAGTGGACTTTACCGTCCCCGGAGGTAATCAACAAATTCATAATCACGCCACACTGTACAACTTACATCCAGTTTGCGAAATATTATTTTAATAATAAGAAAGATAATCAAATACAGACAAAAGAAGTGGTTATATATTCAAAACATTTGAGTTTTGTCAGCTGACTAGTTTTTGAGTTGTGTTCCTCTCGGCTCTTACATATTGTCTGCAACTGAAGAAATGAACAAGGCTTCCAGAAACGTTGTGTGGTATTTACATTATCACTTCTTTTGTCTGTATTTAGATATCTTTCTTAATATTAATTTTCAATCAGACGTAATTTTTTCATTTCAAAGATTATTTTAATTGCTGCTTCGCAGTAGTTCTGAATATTGTGAAAAGCCAACAAAGTGTGACATAGTATTGTGACAGAAACTTGGTATGATGCTAAAAATGACTTTATATAATACATTTTCATGCGAAAAGTGGTCATAATTTCATTAATTCTATAAATATACAGCCTTCGTCTAATTCACCACATATTCCTTTTTTAATTTTAACCTATGTATTCAATTTTTCACATCTACTGAAGTGTCTGTACTGTTTGTCTTGGACATATTAACGTATCTCATGTTCAAACGCATCACGAAAAACTTCTATGATATGCAAAGTTGCCCTTCTAAGTAAGTTTGTGTCGGAAAGAGTTACAAACTAAGTATTTAACGTAAACGTGTGTTATGCATTAAACCGAGAGTTATATGGAAATAGGATTATCCTTCCTTAAAAAAGGTTTGTGACTAGATAAAGAACACGCTTGAGGAAAGAATACAAATTCAAACGATTTAAATCCTATTAACCTTTTTATCTGTCTTCAATCACTCTTCGGAATGCGGCGTTTAGTTCTATCTACCATTTCCTATCTTTGTAATATACAGGAGAGGCTGATTTTGAAACAATGTCTTATATTAACAAGATAATTAATAATTATTAAAAGTAGTAGCGGTTAGTGCATATGTGCTCACTTGATAAGCACATAAATAAATTTAGGAAGAATTAACTTTTATTAATCTTAAGAACGTTTATAATAATTTTGTGTTTAATAGTGTGAATTTCTGCTTCGCACTCACTCCTGCTAATACAGCCAGCTGGCTACCTCTGTGCTAGCCATGGTTTAAGACAGTATCCCTGTTTGGAATGAGAAATGGGCGTTCACAGTATTCAGTTTCAACCCCCCCCCCCCCCCCGCAGCCCTCCCTCCCAGTTGCCCTATGATCCACAGCTTCCTTTCTGTGCCACGATGTGAGGCTTGTTCCTAAAATTAACTTCATTTTAAATATGTAAGAAGAAAAAGGACTTTCGTGATAAAAATGTGTGTCAAATTCGTGCTTAATTATTCCGCTTTTAAAAATTGGACGCTCTATATAGACGGAATTATATACCACTGTGATCAAAAAGTAAGGTGAAATTGTCATTTAAAACTCCCGGGTATCAGGAATGCAGGTAATTTTTTTCTAGGTTGGTAGGACTGTCTATAATATTTGCCAAGCGTCTGTTTGTTGAAAGGTTTAATTATCTCCGAGTTACACGTGTTTTTGTAAACAATCAAAAGTGAATTTTTCGATTTTTGCAATGGGAGATTTTTTTGAGCAAAGAACATGCATCAAATTTTGTTTGAGGAACGAATATTCTTGTGCGGACACGTTGAAAATGTTGCGGAAGACCTTTGGTGATCAAACTATGGCACAAAAAAACGTTTATAAGTGGTACAACGAGTTCAAAGAGGGCCGAGAACGCGTTGAAGACGAACCACGCTCTGGACGATCATCAACGTCTACCGACGAGGGCTAAGTCCAAAAAATCGTAGATTTGGAGCTTGAAAATCGTCAATGGACAATTAGAGATCTCGCTGATAGTGTTGGAATATCATTTGGCTCAGCCCAAACCATTTTGAAGAATGTTTTGTGCCTCAAATGCGTCAAGTCTCGATTGGTGCCAAAATCGCTCAGTTTTTTGGAAGAAAAGAGTCGCGTTGATGTGTGTGAAACTTTGCTGTCTGACTATCAGGACCACTTGAAATGCATCATTACTGGAGACGAGACTTGGATTTACGCATACGACCCTGAAACCACCGACCAATCCAGCGAATATTGTGCAAAAGGTGAAGCAAGACCGAAAAGACCACGGCAAAGTCGACCGAAAATCAAGGTCATGTTGACAGTTTTCTTTGATTATCGTGGTGTGGTGCACTATGAATTCCTTCCGCCGGACCAAACTGTCAACAAAGAATATTATTTGAGCGTTATGCGTCGTTTGCGTGAAGCTATTCGTCTGAAACGGCCGGAATTAAGGGCGAACAACTCTTGGTTCCTTCATCACGATAATGCACCATGTCGTACTGCATTGGTTCTTGGCGACTTTTTTGCCAAAAACTCGACTCATATCGTTCCTCAACCACCGTATTCGCCTGATTTAGCTCCGTGCGACTTCTGGCTATTCAGCAAACTCAAAAGGCTAATGCGGGGACGCCGTTTTGACACGATTGAGGAGTTAAAAACCTAATAGAAAAAGGTCTTGAAGGCTATACCGGAAAAAGACAATTTCGACTGTTTCGAGGACTGGAAAAGCGTTGTAAAAAGTGCGTTTTATCGGACGGGGATTACTTTGAAGGGTATGAAATTGATTTGGAAGAATATATAAAGAATTTATATATTATAAATAAATTCACCTTACTTTTTGTCTCAGTGGTATGTCGGATCATTGGCGCAGATTATTTATATCAGTATGTTTGTTGTAATACTAATAACATATTCCATTATCGTAGTAAAAATTTCTGATTGTGGGTATATATCACATAACTTAAAAAATTCACGAACCGCCACTGCCTTTCATAAATATTACGTTTAACATTTAGTGGATTACTGAAAAATAATCACTTAATTTTTGTAATCTTATTGTTATTCAGTCCAGGTTATAATATATATTTTTCTAAAATACCTTCCTGTGGATTTCAGGCTATTTCTGACCTGTTATTGGGCGTCTTCTGTATGCCGTTCACCCTTGTTGGGCAAATGTTGAGAAACTTCATCTTTGGCAGCGTCATGTGCAAGCTCATACCTTACTTCCAAGGTAAGTAAACTTCAAATTTAATACAATTATTCTACAGTACAGACATATTGCATTACATAATTTGTTGCCTGACTATTTATCATTTGAAGTATTAATAATCGGCAGACCATATCCATTTCTGGAGGGCGACTGTTGTTTATAGGATATTTTCCACTGACTAAAATAATTAAAGAACAGAAGAAATGCTTTAAGTCAACGCTCACCTTAACAGCTATGGAACGGAATTAACGGATTAGGACAGAAAAAAGCCTCGCCCGGACCGCGTACCGAACCCAGGACTTCCGCTTACTGCATGGTTCTCTAACCACTGAACCGTCCTTGTCGGATTCCGATCACTAGCGGTCATTCTATATCCGTTGTTTAGGACTGCGCTCAGATGTAGTCTGAATATTTTTGACACTCTAACGACAGAAACTATCGACATTGAAAATTCGGAGACGCCGCATCGAGTTTACGCGAAATGAAGGATCTTTGATTCTTGCACTTCAATGAAAGTAATAGAGTTTTAAATATTAAATACGTAATTCGTAAAAATAGGTGAAGGCAAGCAAAACATGCACCTGAGTAATTAAATAGGTTTATTCGTGTGTTTCGCAAGCCCCCGATTAATCAGTAAAATATCTCCAGGTGAAAAGGACCTAAAAGTGAAGGAGTTGAGTCAATAAAAAGCCACCTTGTGGCGAAATACTTCAGCTTTACCCCAGCCGTTGTGTGTTTCTCGACATGCTGCGAAACTTTTCAAAGAAAAAGGTGACGGAACAAGCATTTATTTTCTGTTCCAATTCTACCAAAAACAAGACAATTTTTTATTAAAATATTCAAGAGAAATAAACTTTCACTATTATCGGAATATTATTAATGCAGGTTTTCTCGTGTTTTTTTTGAGGGGGGTGAATAACGCTATGTATAGGGTAATCCACATAGTGACAACTCCCCTCTTATATCATAGGGAAGTGATTTGAAAGGGGGGATGCGGAAGGTGGAGGAAGGTAACCAAGTGTTAACTAGGGGCCCCGGACTATAGTTTCAGGATCCTACCCGGTATTCGCCTAAAAGTAATGCAGGACAAACCCTATAAAAACCTGCATCAGGTAGGTCGGGCATTTGGAACTTGTCCCACGCCCTTCCGATGTTGGGAGAGAGGTTTGCTGTGGGGTCGCAGCTTACCCCTCACAATGCCTTGGCCAGTTAAGGAGGCAGCTGGCGAACTATTCCAATAGGAATAGCGGACATCTCTTACCGTATGCCCAAGGTCTGCGATCCCAGAAACATACACCTCTCAAACAGAGAGATGTGAAGGCATCCCCAAATGTAGCCCCCGGCAGAGCTCTCTGGGAAGGTTCACCTGCGACAGAATCCTCTCGCAGGATTCCTTGAGGTTTTCTCGTAAATAATCCATTATTATATTAACATCTGAGATGGGAAGACCTGCGAGGGCTATTCTCTCGTAGGCAGTACCTGCGAGGGATATTCTCTCACAGGTAGAACCTTGTAGGAGATATACGAAGGAGCTACCTTTGGGGATGCCTTTTCCTCTCCGCTTTCTGAACTAAGGTTCCCACAAGCCGAGGCACCTCGGCCTGTTCTGAGAGGTGTATGATCCGGGGTCACAGACCTTGGGCATACGGTAAAAGTTGTCCACTATTCCCATTGGAATAGTCGGCCAGCTGCCTCCTAAACTGGTCGAGGCACGGAGAAGGGAATGCTGCGTGCCCACAGCAAACTCCTCTCGCGCTATCGGAAGGGCGTGGGACAAGCACCCAATGCCCGACATACCTGATGCAGGTTTTTCTAGGGTTCTCCCTGCATTTCTTTAGTCGAATGCCGGGTAGGATCCTTAAAATATAGCCCGGGGTGGGGGGGGTCCTAGTAACCCTTGGCTACCTTCCTCTACCCTTCCGCATCCCCCCTTTCAAATCCCTTCCTATGCTATTAAAGGGGAGTTGCCCTAATAAAAAAAAATCTGAGATGCTAACTCACTGTAAGAGAAGACGTGATATAGAGAAGAATGCTAATTACAAGCTGGGCATTCTGTGAGTATCAGTGACACTAACGAACGACACAAACACCAGACACACGTCTCCCGACACTAAAATTATCGCATAGCAGTTCGGGCAAAGTTAATTGGAGCGAATGATTTTATTCTGTACCCTGAGCTTGTACACAACGTCGCTCCAGAGAAGTTCCTGGTTCATCAACTCGGAAGCTTGTGAGGGTATCTGTGAAACTCACTTTGCTATAGAGACGGAACCTCAAGTTAGTTTGATCTCGGTCGATTCACTTTTCATTTAAGACGATTGTGGGCGCACTAACTGTGATGTCTTTCTCTGTGTGGTTGCAAGTTACAGACATTTCTGTGCTCTGTTTGTCGGCACCGGTACAGTTGCCATCTTTGCAAATGATGTAGCAAGTGTCAACAATAAAATCCATTAAATATGAGTTGATGTCTTACTTTCAAAAAAATAACAACTATACTTCCACAGCTATATTCAAATAATTGATATTAAAGCAATCGGCCCGCATTTTAGTGTTTCTTACACATTATAAATTAATATGCTATTATTATAGAATTCTGTTAATAAATAAAAAATATAAATGCGAAATTTCCAATACTTTTTGTCAACATTATGACATGGTTGTGTAGGAATTTTGTGGTTAATTATCAAATATCCGACAATTATTTTATACATTATATACTTATGTATATAAATTTATCAATCATTGTTCATTACTTTAGTAAATAACAAAGAGTATTTTATTGAAAAAATCTTTACTAAACTTAAAATAAAATAATATTAAGAATAAATAAGTTTACTTATTTTTGGGGACACACACTCAGAGAATCATAGAATAATTTAATCGGAAACTTTAAATCTTGTTGGTAATTAGGTAATTAGGCAGTGATGACTAGTTAATAATTACTATAGCCTATTATGTGGTGGAACAGTCTATGGGATACAAAGGAACAGTTTACTTATGTGGATAACAGAATTGTAACAAACATAAATTCTACAAATAACACTAAAGAAATCGTTAATCATGTACTAGTAGAAGAAACTGTTTTGGTATGAATGAACATAAACTTTAGCCCCTGTTTCCCTCGATGCGTTACCATACGTGCAAAAACAATGATAACATATTTACATGTCCCAGATGAAAAAGCCTTCCCGAAGTTTTCACCGATGATTTTTATACTCTTTTCCCCCACCTGGGAAACGTCATCCCGTTTACTGCCAGAGCATAGACAATAAAGTTGTTTTTGACCTACTCTGGGGTTTTGCAAACCTTTTATTATTAAAGAAGGCCAATGTTTTGAAATGTCTTCGGATTTACGATGGTGGGAACTTTGCATCTTCTTATAAGACCAATTCAGAATTTTTTCCCGGCAAATTGGAAAAGAGGTACTTGATCGTACCACAAAACTTCGGATATAAAACAACGTAAATTATATAACAAAGTTATCGGAGCTTTACTTACATGATACTTCATACGACCAGCATACTACTTTCCGAAACATGAAAAATTTAATTCACAGCGAAAGCTTTCAACCATATACGAAATAAAGTATTTTTCTGAAACAGTTCAAGTAACCTATGAACTAATTTAATTAGTTATAAAAATTTTATTCAGATTATAATTTTTATTCTCTTTTAAATTGAGACCACTTTACTTCTCATAGTTGAATTAAGCGGTGACTCCAAATAAATTAATTATTTTTAGCTGCGTCCCCACAGCAAACTGCTCTTCCGCTATCGGAAGGGCGTGGGACAATTACCCAATGCCCGACCTACCTGATGCAGGTTTTTCAAGGGTTTGGCCTGTATTTCATTAGGCGAATGCCGGGTAGGATCCTTAAAATATAGCCCGGGAGCCCCAGTTAACTCTTGGCTACCTTACTCTACCCTTCCACATCCCCCCTTTCAAATCCCTTTCCTATGCTATAAGAGGGGAGTTGACACTATATGGATCACCCTATACATCGCCTGTTTACACCAAAAAAAAAATTCACAACTCTCAACGAAGCCTTCGAGAGGATACTCTCGCAGGTGAACCTTCCCACAGAACTCTGGCGGAGGCTACCTTTGGGGATGCCTTCACAACTCTCTGGTTTTTTTTTAACTAAGGTTCCCACATGCCGAGGCACCTCGGTCTGTTTTGAGAGGTGTATGTTCCGGGCTCGCAGACCTTGGGCATACGGTAAGAGTTGTCCGCTATTCCTATTGGAATAGTCGGCAAGCTGCCTCCTAAACTGGCAAAGGCATGGCGAGGGGTAAGCTGCGACCCCACAGAAAACCACTCTCCCGCCATCGGAAGGGCGTGGGACAAGTACCAAATGCCCGACCTACCTAATGCAGGTTTTTATAGTGTTTGTCCTGCATTACTTTTAGGGGAATGCCGAGTAGGATCCTTAAACTGTAGTCCGGGGCCCCTAGTTAACCCTTGGCTAGCTTCCTCCACCCTTCCGCATCCCCCCTTTCATATCACTTCCCTATGGTATAAGAGGGGAGTGCCACTATGTGCATTACCCTATACATAGCCTGTCAACACCCAAAAAAAATCACAACTCTTTATTTTTTATACCTATTTTGCCTCTAAATTCTGGTGACGACGATATTTGGTACGATCTTATTAAACATATCTGCCAATAGTCCCTATTATAACAATGAATGCTGCGAGTAGGAGTGCAGTCACATTCAAGAAGTCCAACCTGACACAAGTTTTCAAGTAATTAACTGCATTCCTTTGGGCGAATGTGACGAAAATATTTCGATGATCTTCATAGACTCGTAAATGATTTTTGTAATGAATGTTAACAATATTTCATGAATTTCGAAACACTTCTATATTTGCTATTTCTTTAATGGTATAGTGCCTTACTTTTTATCAGACACTGAAAGAAATAACGAGGTAAATTTTTCAAACAATTTATTTCAATGTTGAAAAGCTTTCGGCGTTTGCCATCATCAGTTTCTAAATTCATTTTTTTTTATTTAAGTCTTACGGTAAAATATTAAATTTTATTTATATAATCTAATTATTATTTTAAAATTTCTAATGAACAATATTAATTGTGTGTATATTAATATTAAAACGCGAAAATTGTCTATTACGGACAAAATTTGAATTCATAACCAATAATCTTACGGCGTTTCCTCTGTCAATAGGCAGACCTTCTCAAGTGTGAGTCTAAAAGGAACCTCAGGCTTATGGATTTTGGAGAGTGCATAAGCATAAGCGGCTGAAATAGCACGTGCTTGTGTACTCCCAAAAGTCCATAAGCCAGAGGTTCCTTTTAGACTTATAGTTTCTTCCACTAACAGTAAATTATTAAGATTTTTTTTACAATTTAGTAAGTTTTTTTTACCATTTTATTATGTATTAATGGCATCAAAGATGAACCGCACGATTCGTTTAAATATTCCTTCCAACTGTCCAGCAAAGACTTGTCTCCCTCGGCGTAGTTTCTCTGTTCACTTCGATACCTAACTCTATACCAAAATATTAAAGTTAATAAAGAACAAATTAAATCAATATTCTAATATTCCACTTGATGAAATTATCATTGAAATTAAATTACAATACGTATAAAATTACTATGTATTCCACTGACTGAAAGAAAAATAAGCCGAATTTTTTCTCAATTTTTTGTCTGAAAACTTTGTTCCTTTCTACAGGTTGCTAAAAAACACAGGAGTCAGGAGGGCCACAATTACACCATCCAGTTGACAAACACCAAAAAACGTTTTTCTTCCCTTTTAGTTTTTCGAGTGTATCTTGCGGTTGTATCACACTTGGCTCTTGTGTTTTCAACATTTTGCTTCCCTTTTCAGTTTGTAAACTGTAGTGTAGATTTTAATTAACGCTTAGTTTGACCTACATATGTCGTTTTACAATCAATACAATTGGACTATTAGAAAAAGTATGGTGTTAGAATTTTTTTTAAATCTCATAAATATTTAAACATCGTAAAAATTTTAAAGACAAAGTTGGCATTTTATATAAGAACGACGTCATTTTTAAAATTAATTGTATATATTGTAAAGCCGCATATATAAGTCAAACTAAGCGATCATTAAAAACTAGGTTAAATAACGACAAAAAACAATATAAACAGTAATATTCAAAATTATTCTGTTTTGTCGAAACATATTTACCGAAATAAAATAGATGGGTGTAATTTGCCAATTTTGGATGAATCAAGGAACTACTTTTCGAGATTAATGAGTGAAACGTTATATATTAAATTATTAAAAACAGACATCAATAGAAAAAATTACACTAATAATTTGAATAAAATTAATAACACTTTACTTTTGTAATCCTTTAATTTAAACATTATTATAATTTTAAATTCTAAATTTTTCCATTGTAAACCGCACTCAACAATGTAACTGAGTTTTTACCAGTCGTTCTCGTCTAAATCGTGCAGAAGTCAGCGGAGAACGACCCTGACAATCAAAATTTGTAAGTCCACCAAAATTTATATTATCAAGCTATCCGGCAAATCTTTCCTAAAAATTTGTTTTAATTATTGTATTTTTTGGATTTATAGTGTAAAACGTGTTAGCTGAAGAAGTCGTAAATATCACGAAGAAACGTTGCATTATTTATATTAAATATATTTTTCTGACAGTAAAAGGATATTGTTTATTTATAATTTATCTTAAATAAACAGCATATAATATATAAATAAATTTTTCCTTTTATTATTCTTATGTTAATTTTAATTAAACTCAAGATTTTAATTGTGCAAAACAAAGGTGTTAGCGACTTAATTTTTGTAACATAATAATGAAAAGAAAAATACGGATTAAATTATACGAAATAATTTTCACTCTTTGTTATGACACCTACTCGAGAACATTTCATTCAGTTCTCTTCATATTTGAAGCCGTATAACGTAAATCGAAAGAAAGAGATTAAATTGAAGATGTTGCAGCGTTATGGAAAATTAATAAATTATCGCGATAAAACTATTTCTAATGACCTATTTCGTTGTTTAGTAATTTAAAGAAAAATAAAATACACCGTCGGGGCAAATGGAATAATATAAAATGGTACCTCAGTCAATAAACGAAAGAACGGCCAATTTGTTAGGGAAAAATACATTCTTCAACTTAAGCAGAAAATAATTACAATATTACGACATTTCGTCCACAATTTTGGTACATCATCAGGTAATTGAAGTTTCAACCGACATAAGACGCATTTCATGACACTAAATAAGTATTTGGACATCTAATTTTTTACTTATACATGTAAGCATTCATGTGAAACTGTAAATTAACTCATTGTGCCCCCAAAAATGTAGACAAAACGTCGTAATATTGTCATCATTTGTTTTTAAGTTGAATACTACATTTTTCTGACAAATTTGCCGTTTTTTGTTTATTCAATATGACGGTACATAGAAATATTTTTTATGGAGAGAGAGAGAGAGAGAGAGAGAGAGAGAGAGAGAGAGAGAGAAAATAAATAACGCACTTTGTTAGAAAAGGAGAATGCGAATGTGAAATCTCGGGTATGTAGATGAAACTAAATTTGAATTTCATGGAACGGTATTGGCTGTGTAAATTGGATATAGCAAGGGAAGGTAACATTCATAAATATTAATTTTGTTTATATTAACATCAATCAAATAAACCAATTGCTAAAATGTTCAAAATATTACTTCAAAGCACGCGGCATACTTTTTTTTTCAGTCGGTCCATGTAGTATTTTTGAAGCCTTGCATGTATTTGTTCTTGTTATTCTTCATGGTAGAACGTTCTTCACATCGGGTCAATACAAGTTTATCAAACTAGCAAAATATTATATAAAATATCATAGTAAACAATGGGTGACTGAAATGTAACACATTGACCAAATGATAACAACTCTACATTTTTTTACGTAAATATTAGTATTTATAACGACATTTTACCGCAATAAGTGGTATGTCAAGTTTCTCCCATTTCTATCAATTGGTTATTTTGGACCTGATTCAGAATTCTTCGTTGTACTTCAAAATATTGTTTAGAATATAAAGCTTTAAATTGTGACATGCAACTTCTAAATATTTTATAATTTGCTTTTCACGTGAAATTTCTTTGATTATTATATTGTTAATTTAATTTCTTGCACTTATTATACTCCAAATAATCCTACCATAATTTCAATGGCTTCAAGAAGAAAAGTTTTATCTTGTAAAAATGTATTAAATGTGGAAATTTCATTTGTAACGCCAATTTTAAAATCTTTATTTTAGAATTATAGACAAATTCCTATAAAGAGCACAACAAATATTTTAGTCTCTAGTAACAGGTTTTTTTTCGGTGTAGACAGGCTATGTATACTCTTATAGCATAGGAAAGGGATTTGAAATGGGGGATGCAAGGGGGTGGAGGAAGGTAGACATGGGTTAACTAGGGCCCCCGGGATATGGTTTAAAAATCCTACCCGGCCTAAAAGAAGTGCAGGACAAACCCTATAAAAACCTGCATCAGGTAGGTCGGGCATTGGGTACTTGTCCCACGCCCTTCCCATAGCGGGAGAGGAGTTTGCTGTGGGGACGCAGCATTCCCTTCTCCGTGCCTCGACTAGTTTAGGAGGCAGCAGGCCGACTATTCCAATGGGAATAGCGGACAACTCTTACCGTATGCCCAAGGTCTGCTACACCGGAACATACACCTCTCAAAACAGGTCGAGGTGCCTCGGCTTGTGGGAACCTTAGTTCAAAAACGGAGAGGAAAAGGCATCCCCATAGGTAGTCACGTCGTATCTCTCCTACAAGGTTCTACCTGTGAGAGAATAGCCCTCGCAGGCCTGCCCTTGTAGTACCAGTTGAATTGAAACGATTTATATGCCATTTTTTCCGTGTATAACCGTGGACTTACAAGAAAAATATTGATAAAAACTCAATCGGTTATACTCAATTTATTTTGCACTAGGTGAGGGTTTTCAAATTGATAGAATGTATACAAATTTTGCTAAAGTTTTTTTATTTCTTTAATCATTAAATTTTTGCATTTCTGGCCCTGTTCTACAATGGTTTAAAAATTAATTCAATGGATTAAAATTGGTAAAATATGAATATATAATTAGTGTTTCTATCACCATCAGAAAATTGGGTCGTGTCTTTCAACCCGTTGTCCTGACGACCAGGAAGACCTTTGAAAGCTGTATCTAGTGCGCCTGGTCCGTGCCCTTATATGTATATAATGATCTACTTAGTGCCGCAACACCCAGTACGGAATTTCCGCATTCTCAGGACATCACAAATTCGGTTCTAGAAGGATGCTTTGCGAAGACGAGAACTGCACGCAAAAATTGTTCATGTTCCATGTAGTACAAATAATTATTTCAATAGATATGAATATATAATTATTCTATTTGGAAGCAATTTACAATAAAGTTCAATTAGTTGTTAAATTTAAACCGTTTGAATGACTACAAAATATTTTTAATTTTCTAAATAGAAAAATTTTAACCTCTTTCTTTCCCCGTAAAATTAATCTTACTGATGGACTCTCCGTCTTTAGCTGAAGCTTACTTGCTTAAGGTTTTACATTGAAACGTTCCAAAGCAGTTAAATTTTCGCTATTAACTGTCACGTCATTTTAGAATATTCCTTACATTAATAGTCAACGTTCTTTAGTTAGTCATAACGTTGACTTTTTACACGTAAAAAGTAAGGTTTTTCAGCAGACATAGTTTATATTAAAAAAACGAAAAGTTTACTGAAACATTTTCTCCAAGAGGTAAATTAGAAACATGTAAATTTCGTATCTTAGTTACAAAATATGTTATATAATGATATATATATATAAATATATATTCTGAATGTTGATTAACTAATAAATAAATAAACATCAGCCAATTTTAAGTTAGAAAAAATAATTTATTAATGTCAAATTAAACAACATTTAGACAACCGCAGTTAGCAGACATTGACGTGACTATCAAACTTTTTGAAAAACTTGAACCTGATGTGGTCGCCATATAACCGACGAAACGTTCTTTAATTATACATTATTAAATTCTGTTTTTTGAAATAAATTAAAATTGGCTGATTTTTATTTATTTATTAGTTTTCTCAATAGTCAGAATGTATATATAGATAAATTTTTCGACCACGGCAGTCAGCAGAGATTGACCTGCCTTTCAATTTTTTAAAAAACTTGAACCTGTTGAGGTCGCCAAATAACCGTTATTTAATTTTACATTAATAAATTATGTTTTATGAATTAAAATTGAGTGATGTTTATTTAAAATACATTTCCTTGAACACATTTCGTATTTAGAATATATATATATATATATATATAATTACAGTTTAATGTCCCATTAACCTTTTGGTCAATAGCGACTTACATCTGTTAAGTTCTGCATTTGCATAACAATAAAATTACTTTTTTTTCGTTTTTTTATATTGTTTTATTTACGGTCGCATCAACATCTTAGGATATTAGAGACTAAGGCATCTTCCTTTTCTTTGTCGGGAACTGATTTGATGAAAATGTCTTTCACGCACACAAACATACTTGCCATCGCGAGGATTTGAACCCGGGACCTCTACACCACATTCTATTAAATTTCGTATGCAATGAACATTATTAAGCCATACTCATTTTTACTCTGATAATAACTTAATATTTTAATTGTATATTATAACTGCAGCAATAATTGAATAAAAATCCAGTAATCTTACGACGTTTCTCTGTCCATCGGCAGACTTTCTCAAGTATAGTCTCCAAAGAAAATTATTACTGTCGACAGGACGATGACATATATAAAGAAGAGCCTCAAATTAAGGGGTCATCGATTTATACACTTAAGATTTCTTCGTTGTACTTTCAAATATTATTTAGAATATGAAGAGTTGCTTTAAATTGTAACATGCATTTTCTAAATGTTTTATAATTTGTTTGTCATGTGAAATTTCTTTGATTATGATATTGTTAATATAATTTCATGCACTTATTGTGCACTCCAAATTATCCTACCATAATTTCAATGGCTTCAAGAAAAAAAGTTTTATGTTCTAAAAATTTATTAATACTGGAAAATGCATTTGTAACGCCAATTTTTGAATCTTGATTTTAGAATTATAGACCAATTTCTATAATGAGAACAACAACAAATATTTTATTCTATAGTAACAGTTGAATTTCAACGTCTTATATTGCTATTTATATAAACTTATTGGGTCTAAAACTGACCATTTCAGAGAAGATTCTTGTGTGAAAATTAGGTTAAACGTCTGTTTTGTTGGAACTGAATACTTGCCAACAGGTAGTTTAAAATTGTATTCCTATATATAATTAATTGTGATCCGAACATTCTATTTTGTAAACCAATTATATCTGTATCTCCACAAAAACTTCAGCGGATGTAGTTTCACTGGAAAATATAATTAATCAATTGAGAAATCCATACAAGAGGAATCCAATTTTAATATATTTTAATAATCAAAAGAAAGCCTTTATTTAGTTTAAATCGTGCCCCACGTTATGGTAGCCAAAATGTAATGATTAAATGGATGGCTTTTTTATTAAATGAAAAAATATTTAATTTAACAAACAAAATAATTAATTTATTTTGTCGCAATAACTCAAAAACAATTACAATTTAAAATATTAGATCTCAGAGCCTTCACTGGGTTTGATAATGGACACAACAGATTGTTTTTTAAAAAAAACTAATTAACACATAGTTTATAATTCACCTAGACAATATGTCGATAGGAAGAAATTAAAGAAAAGAAATTAACTCTGACAATTAAAATAGAACAAAATCTGACTTCTATCCTTTAATTACGTTTACATAAATCACTATTTTGTATTTTATTACTCACATCTGTCCAGCTGGTTCCAGCATTCCTTTTTGTATTCGAAAGTACACTATTGCAAAATTTTTACACTGATTTTAATATTGGCTCACAGATTTTACACTCTTGAAGTCCACCTTGATAGGCTCCCAGGAACTCGGATGATCCTCCTTTTTGTCAGCTATCTGATAACTGCTCGCCTTATATGAATCCAGTGATTCATAGATTTGCTAGTCTTTTTACCGCTTGGGACTTAAACTGCAACTTTACTATTCCTGGCTGGCTACAGACGTACAAACTGCATTCCTTTCCTGGCAGCCGATAGACGTAAAAACTGCTAACTTCGCGATATTTACGGGATAATATTTCCGTGAATGTTTTTTACTTTTTCTTAAATTCACCACTTTGTTTAATGATACATTAAACAAAGGCTAGTCTCTGCTCTAGACTCATTTGTTCCGTCCTCCAAAATGTCCCGTCACCAACTGAACTATCGTAGTCTCAAGTTTTAGCGCGCATACGCCATTTTTTACTTTCCGACAAATTAACAGAGCCTGACTCCATTGTCGCTTTGGAAGCTCCTGCCGCTACAATTAAATTTTATTAAAACCAATTTATGTCCTAATTAATTGGCATTACAATATATCATAATATATTTCTCTGGGAAGTGAAAAGATTTTCTGTACAAAAATTGTCTTCATAGGATCGGTGTCTGGCCGTGCTCTTGTTATCAAGATCAAAAATTGCCCGGCAAATCTTTGTCGGCGTGTCACGTGTTGCGATATGGGACATGGACTACCTGCTAAAATGAGTCCCACAGAAGTTTTGGTCAGAGAGACGTGGATTCATGCGATCGTCCACAAAATTCTTTAAAACATTATTTCAGTTATAAACCAACAAAACTGGACGGTTAAGTGCGGTCAGCCCATAGCATCATAGTGCCATAAAGGCCAGGAAAAATTGTATCTGTTATCCAGAGCTTCGCACGCTGACAGGAAGACGTTACCGATAGGATCGGTCCCGTACGATCTCGAGCACCATTAACAGCAGGAACATCTCCGGTGGAGAGGATCTAGACGCGGTAAAGGCAAGCTCCAACCTGTTAGTTATGAAAAAGAACAATATTTGCTTTTACAATTTTTATTTCTTTATAGTTTATCCTCGTTTTCCTTCAGAGTAGCCATTGGATGCTACTATTTATTTTACTCTTTTAAAGCCTGGGAAAATAAAAATTTATTTCAGTCATCAATTTAATTTGAGTTGTAATATAAGCAAAAAATTACAGTTGTGTAATATTATTGTTTTAAGACCTTAGATAATTTCTATCTGTTATTTAATAAAATTCAATTAAAATAAAATAATCAGTAAAAAAGAATTAAAACTCTTAATTAAAAATTATATATATATATATATATATATATATATATTCTGACTAATGAGACAACTTATAAATAAATAACAGCCAGTTTTAAATCATAAAAAATATATCTATTTATAAAAAATTGAACTTCGTTTAGTCGCTTACTTTGTGACCTCTTCAGGTAGACTACTACAAAACCAGCCAAAACACTTACAATGATTAAAATAAAAATTTTTAGAAAAGTTTGCCAGAAAACAAACAATATAAATCTTGGTCGACTTATTTGTAAGTTACAACGAAGTCCACCTAAATTAATATTGTTTGTTTTCTGCCAAGCTATTCTTAAAATTTTTCCTTTTATCATTGTAATTCTTTTATTTGATTTTATAGAGTTATACTTCAACCTGAAGAGATTGCAAACTTGGCGACGTAACGTTGCTTAATTTTCCATAAATAATTTTTTTTTTCTGACTTCAAATTATAATTTTCCATAAATAAATTATTTATAAGTTGTCTTAATTAATTTTTTTGGAAGAACTACACTATATAATAGAACGGAGATATTCATAATTTTATTATGTCTTACATTATAAAATACGTAAAATCAATATGTTATTTATTTTTCAAATATCAAACGTTTAAATCTACAATAAATCTAATATAATTTCGTAAATTATGACAATTGTATAGTTTTAATTAATATGAACAGTCTAAATTGTGGTTCAAATAATTGCGTTATGAAACTAACGAAAATTATGAGGATATATATATATATATATATATATATATATATATATATACATATATATATGTATATTATTTATAGTCGCAGTAACAGTATTGCTAAATTTTTTAGAAACATTCAATTATACCATATATAGTATTATTTCTTTTGGTAACTTTAGAGCATCCACTATTTCGTGGATTTATTTTTTGAGAATATTATTATTGGCAATAATTGAAATATATGTGAATGATTTGCACATATTTTTTATAATTATGTACCTCTATAGACATTTTTGGTTCTTGTATATAGGAAAAAAAATAATTTAACATAATTGTTTATTTTCTCAAAATATAATGCAGCGGATTAATTTTGTATTGGCAATTCCACGTTTGAGTGACAATTAGCGCGCAATTAACGTGACAGAAAGCTGCTCGACAGTGAAAGCTACTACCAAGTTCCACTGTGAAGTATCGCAACGCCGCGCCTGTAGAGTGCTTTGTCAATCTGCGGCCGCTTGATTGCAAATTTTATCCTGATAAATGAAACCGAACAACATTCTCGCGAACCCAAATTAACGCGTGCTGGTCCGCAGCTGCCAACCACAAGGGTCAGCTCAGAATAAAGGAGAAAACAAGGAAGCTTGTAAATGTCCAACAACACGGTTACCGAGGCTATTAAAACCATCTCCGGTTGTTATATTTCACAAAGGAAACGTCCAGAAAGATTTCCGATAATTGTCTTGTCGGAAATGGTTTTTTTTTCAATCTGTAATTGAAAACGAGCGAATTACAAAAATTAAACTCCGGGTCGTAGAAGAAACAAGGTAAAATTAATTAACGCCCCCAACGTTTCGATTAATATTTTAAGTATTTCTATATAAAAGGCTAATTATAATAAAATAACATCCTAATAAATATTTTTTAATCTCCAAATAATTATTTGTTATAGTTATATGCTAGATCTACCTGACGACAGCGTTTATGATAATCGCAGAATTGTTGTGTTCAGTTAATATTAAATATATTTACTTTGAATTTATGCGTTTATTAATAGTAAGTGAAATGTATAAAAAAACTACTGCACTAATTTGTAACGATTAAGTTAACTACCTTTAAGCATTCCATTTATTTCTATTATTTACGATAATCTAATAATATAAATTATACATTTAGAAGTACTAATTTTAAGGAAAATTTTATGTAAATTTAATTTTAACAGCCTGTTATGTGTTCTAATAATTGTTTTATAATTCAATTGGTAATATTGTTAATGGTCGCGGAATTATTTAGTCGTGTATTGCTAGTAGGTTAGGACACCGATGAAGTAAGCCTGCGAGACGATTTCTTCCCAGAGAGCTCTGGCGGGGGCTACCTTTGGGGATGCTCTCACATCTCTCTGGTTTTTTTTAACTAAGGTTCCCACATGCCGAGACACCTCGGTCTGTTTTGAGAGGTGTATGTTCCGGGGTCGCAGACCTTGGGCATACAGAAAGAGTTGTCCGCTATTCCTATTGGAATAGTCGGCCAGCTGCCTCCTAAACAGGCCAAGGCATGGCGAGGGGTAAGCTGCGTCCCCACAGAAAACTCCTCTCCCGTCATCGGAAGGGCGTGGGACAAGTACCAAATGCCCGACCTACCCGATGCAGGATTTTCTAGGGTTTTCCCTGCATTTCTTTAGGCGAATGCCGGGTAGGATCCTTAAACCATAGCCCGGGGGCCCTAGTTAACCCTTGGCTACCTTCCTCTAGCCTTCCGCATCCCCCCTTTCTAATCCCTTCCTATGCTATTAAAGGGGAGTTGCCCAATGTGGATCACCCTCATGTAGCCTGTTGCCCTAAAAAAAAAAATAGGTTAGGACATTTAATGTTACTAACGCATTTTAGAATTGATGGACAAGCCGTTTAGGTAGATTGAATACAAATTAGCAGAAACAGTCTGTAATATTTTTTCTCGTCGTAGCCGAAGCCTCCAGTTGGTACAAGCTATTATCAGAAATATAAAAATTAGAAGAACTTATAAGAAAGGTAATAGGAAAGATTGGTAAGAGGAAGGTTCAGCGTCAAGATTGCATGACGCTCCCAGAAGAGGCGGAACGGGATTATTCCTTAAGACACAATATTGTTATAAAGAAGATTTATTATAGGGGGTTGAGTATTCAAGAAATAGCGAGTCCACAGAACGGACTGAATTGAAACGAGAATGGTAGAAAACGTGAAGCGTCTCTCTCCTCTCCAAAAGTTGCGACCGCTTACCAAGTAATAACCAATGGGGTTACAGAAATTTAGGGCGCTAAGATTGAAAAGGTTCAGAGTGTGGCGTTCCTCAGTCATCCCCACTCTGAGCGAAGTCCAATTCTTAGCTTGCTTCCCGAGAACATCGAACTGCAGTACATCAGCAAATTCTTGGAACATGCCACGGCGTACGTACGAGAAACACTTATGCTAGCTGTTAATTTCCTGCGGCTTGTAACGCGCAAATAAAACATTGAATAAATGTAGCCAAAATCATAATAATATATGCCAAGTCTTACGTAAGAAAACGCGGACTATAGTCCGGCGCAGCTCTGAAGGCGGTACTGTGCAAAGAGAGGGAGGAAGTGCGTTCGGTAATTGAGAAAACTAATTGCAGGGATGGATTAAAATATTCTTTTGCAATCCTCTGGACCTTAATTCACTAGTACCAATGCAGGTGTATTTTCATGGCATATCGTAGCTCTTAGATCTTATTCTTTAATTATTCGTCTTTATACCACAATTTGTACATATTATTTCTTAAATTTTACGGGTGACGTTTGTGACATACAACATATCCTGAACTGAACACAATACATTTTCATGCATCCATGTTTTCAGAATAGTTTTACATTTCCAAGTTGCCGTAACAAAGGTTCGTGTTAAACTGAGCTCTGGACAACACCTACTACAACTCGAGGCCAGTGGATGACTGAGCATTGTATTTGGACTCGACTGGTTCTCTCCAGTTACAAGTGTTATTAGGACTATTGTACTAAAAGTGGGCACACTAACTTTAAGATGTTAAAAAACGAGACTGAAGACTTGCGCACACTTTTCCTTCCAACTGCATCCACTCGTTACCACAGTAGTAAAATTTGTGAAGTTATAATTTGACTTCACCAGAAGTAAGATGACGGCATAGACGATAGAATTGTCGTGTACAATACCTTGAGCTAACTTGGTCGTTTTATAAAATCATTTCTTGAAGTCACCGCGGAGCAAAATTTGCGTTCATGTCTCTAATTATTTAGTAATATAAATACGGATACTAATTAGACACTGAATAAAATAAGTGCTTGGTTAAATACCACACAACTTTTCTGAAATTCTCGTCGCTTTCTTCAGGTGATTGAAGAACGACTCTCCGCAACCTGTCTGAACAGACGGAAAAGGCTACCTTTGGGGAAGTCTTTTCCTCTCTGCGTTTTTGTGCTAAGGTTCCCACAAGCCTGTTTTGAGAGGTGTATGTTCCGGGGTCACAGACCATGGGCATACGGTAAGAGTTGTTGGAACAGTCGGCCAGCTGCCTCCTAAACTGGTCGATGCACGGAGAAGGGAATGCTTCGAACCCGCCATCGGAAGGGCGTGGGAAAAGTACCAATTGCCAATTCCTCTAGGGTTTTTCCTGCATCAATTTTAGGCGAATGTCGGGTAAGATCCTTAAACCATAGCCCGGGGGCCCTAGTTAACCCTTAGCTGCCTTCCCCTACCCTTCCGCTTCCCCCCTTTCAAATTATTTCCAATGCTATTAAAGGGGAGTTCCCACTATGTGGATTACGCTCATATAGCCTCTTAGTCTAAATAAATAAACCAGGCGAGGAACTCAAAAGCCTCTGACTGTTTATGTTTCTAATTAGTATACTTTTGACACAGACATTTATAATTAAGTAAATACGTTTGTTTACTCTTCAAGTTTTTTGTCAGATGAGTAAAACCATTTAATATACATGTTATGTCGATAAACACAGCTGTCGTATATAAGCCGCTCATGGGGTTGTAAGGAGAATCTCATTTGTCTTTGGGAGAAATGTCGTCCTATTCCGCTCTCTGATTAACTGGTTTTCGATTACAGAGATCCCTTGGGGAAGAGCGATGGGCTGCAGTCAGACGAGAGATACCTTTCACCAAGTATTCTTTTTTTACATGTATAACGATGTAATCGTGATTAATTTGTATCATTCGAATCAATACTCAATGCTCTTATTGATTGATTCTGAATAATTTAATTACATGATTAAATGTTATTATTTACGAAAGAAAGGAAATGGGACGTGAATAAATGTAAGAGAATCACATAAGAAGTGTTTCACACGAAAAAGATTGCTATAGTTCAAATGTTAATTAATTTAATGACAACGGAATTTCATTTACTTGCAAAGTCCTTTAAATGAGAGAAAGGGAATTGCACAGTTTTCTTGAGTTGTATCTCCGTCTCGCTCCCTCTTCCCTTTCTCTCGGCTCTCTATTCACATTAGCCCGCGATTAATTGGAATTTATTGTATACATTTTTTATTTGATATATTCTATGAATGTGTCTGTGTCGTCGAACGAATGATCTTTTATTCCAATTTTAAATATGAATCTATTAAATTAGCAACGTTTCATCGCTTAATTTGCGACCTCATAAGGTTAAAGTTTAAAAAATTTCTACCACGGCGGTCAGCATCGAATGACCTGTTCATAAAAATGTTTTTTAGCTTGAACCGTATGAGGTCGTCAATTAAGCGATAAAACGTTGTTAATATAATAAATTCTTTTTTTCTTACTTAAAATTGGCTGATGTTTATTTATTTGTTTTTTCAATATTCAGAATACATATTTCTATATATATTGTAATGCCAATTAATTAGGCCATTAATTGTTTGGACGTAAAATTTGAATTGTTTGAGAAATCCATTATAGCGGTCTGATCGAACAAAGCAACAATGAGAGAAGTGAACTCACTTTGCTTTGTCAAACAGTCAAAAATGGCGTATGCGCGCTCAAACTCGGGAGCACTAGGAGTTCAGTTCGCGGAAAAACATCGTGAGGAGCAGAAGAAGTAATATAACTGTTAGTTTGTGGCGGGACATTTCAGAGGACGGTACGAATCATACTAGAGCAGAGACTAGCCATCGTTAAAGTATTATTAAACAAAGTTGTGAATTTAAGATAAAGTAAAAACATTCACGGAAGTATTACCCTGTAAATATCGCTACGTTAGCAGTTTTACGTCTATCAGCAGCCAGGAAAGAAAGTCAGTTTAAGTCCAAAGCGGTAAAAGAGTAACAAATCTACGAATTATAGGATTCGTATAAGGCAAGCAGACATTAGATAGCTGACAAAAAGAGGGATCATACGAGTTTCTTGGAGCCAACAATTTTGACTCAATAGTGGATAATCTGTGAATCTTAGAATCAGTGTAAAAATTTTGCAATAGTGTACTTCAGAAACCAAAAAGAATGCTGGTACCAGCTGGACACTACGTAAGTAACAAAACCAAAACTAACAAATTAATTGGAAACGTAATTAAAGGATAGAGTCAGATTTCGTTTACTTTTAATTGCCAATCAAAGTTAATTTCTTTACTTTTAATTTCTTTCTATCGACGTATTATTTAGGCAAATTATGAACTGTTTGTTAATAAGATTTTTAAATCAATTGTTGTGTTCATTATCAAACCCAGTGAAGGCCCTGAGAAATAAATATTTTAAATTCTAATTGTTTTTGAGTTAGGAGCCACAAAGTGAAAATAATTAATTTTATGTACTAAATTCATTAAATTAAATAAAGGCTACATTATTGTTTATTACAATATCATTATCTTTTTTTTTCATTATTATCTTGGAGAAAATTTGTTTCGATAAGGCAGCGGCCTTGAATTACAAGCTCATGACCAGTAGAAAATATAATTTAAATGAAGGTAATATTACTGTATTATTGTTTACAAATCTTTAATTTTGGCATTTAACTGGCTTTACACTTGGAAAAAGTATTAATCTAGTTTAAATATTAATTCCTTTATACGTTTTATATTATCTACATTCTTGTATAAAAACGTAGATAATTTAATATTTGTTTTAAATTTCTCCTAATTATTTGACATCTCGAGAAGACATCGTAATTTTTAAAACGAGACGTTGTTTATATAATAAATATTTATGTGAAGAAATTAAAATTTGCTTTTAAATTTTATTTTTCTGACTTATATTGCTTTATATACTTTGCGAATGTCAAGCCGGCCTCTGTGGTGTAGGGGTCAGCCGGCGAACCTGCCTCACACCACAAAGGTCACGGGTTAGAATCCCGGCGAGGTCATGCATGTTTGTGTTGCGTCAGAGAAACTCTCAGAAAATCAGTCCTGGACTAGAAAAAATGAGTCACTAATAAGCAGAGCTGTTTATGCGACTGTAAATAAATCAATAAAAAAAGGAATGTCAAAAAATTTTCAATTTACGGACCTAATTCATTTAATAACTTGCTTATCTGGGTTCTTTCTCAAACAAAACATGTAGTGATGTGTCATCAGAAATTAATTATTGTCCGATATATCTAATGCAATGTTGTAGTACAGTGATACTCATAATAACATTAACCATTAATTTTAATTCGGATGATGAGCTATTTAATAATATTAACAAAATTTGTTGACAGTACAAATTTTGAAGTATATAATTTCAACTATAGTGCTTCATGAAAGGCGTACAATCCTTATTAAAGTTTTAGTCTAAAACGGTGCTTGGCAAAATATTGAATACACCGAGAAAAGATGCCTCGAGGCCTGCTTTTCGTAAGTAGAAGCTCCAGTATACGACAAATTCCTAATACAATTTTAACAACACGGTCTTCTTTATAAGAACATTTACGCTTGAGGGTTTCGTGCCATGTTAATTAAGTTGCTGCTTTCTTAACTCTGAAATAAATTTCAGGAATGGTTTCCAAACACTTAGATAAAGAGGTTTACGTAACGATTATGGGAAGAGTTTACATACTTGATTACACTTGCCTTATTGGTTATATATAGATTATACGAAACAAAAATTTACACTGTGTTGTCATATAGACACAGGATAAACGAAGTGGTTAAAAACTCAGGGTGTCACAAAAATAAATTGAGGGGAACCCATTTAGCTGTTCCAAAGTGTATAGGGAGAGGGTTTGCCTGCCTTGAGTTAATTAATTTTTTATAGATTTTATAGAAACTCGATATTTGAATAGTTTGTTTTCTTAACATCGATATTTTAAAAATGAAACAAAATTCAATAATTGCAGAAGCATTATTTACAGAATTTAAATTCAATGCATTTGATGGATATTATTTGTTATATGGGCAAAAACTCTCTTTCACGTGGAATTATAAGACACAGCGCGTTTTCTGATTTTTTTATATTGAAAAAGTCGATATTCGCAGTTATACGTTTTTCTTCTTCTGGGCTGCGAGTTTAAAGCAGCGAGGGTAGCTTCGTTCGTACGGTGGCTGTTTTGGGCAGTCTTAAACTAGCTGACACAGCCGTTTTGTCTCCCTTGTGCCGTAACTCCGAGTTCCAGAAAAGCGAAAGTGTTCCGTTCCTTCATTGGAAATTCTTCCATTGATCCTCACATCTCTATCATCCGACTACTGATTCGTTGGCTCCACCTCTCGACTCTCGATCACCACAACGTCTCCGATTTTCACATTTCCTATAGCTGGAGTGGTTTCAGAAGTCCTGCCATATGCACAATAAAGGAAGGGTGAAGATGGAGGGGAGCGTTGTGGTTCAGAGGGCGCCTGTCATGGAACAACGCCACCAACGTTCTTAAAAACATTCCTTATATTCTTACGAATGGGATATACAGGCAGCAGCAGTTTTTTTTCACACCCTGTACTTATTATCTCTTAACTTTTAATGTTTTTTTAATGCACAACTTATCCTGAACCGAACTCAAAATATGTTTTCAGAATAATAAAGAATGTAATAGAAGAATTTACGACCTTATTCAGACATTTTTCATTATTTTATTTATATTGCTAAGACGTTTCGACACATTTTTGTATTTTCTTCAGGTATTTTCCCAATTAATAATGCACAACTTATCCTGAACCGAACTCAAAATATGTTTTCAGAATAATAAAGAATGTAATAGAAGAATTTACGACCTTATACAGACACTTTTAATTATTTTATTTATTGCTACGACGTTTCGACACCTTTTTGTATTATCTTCAGGTATTTTCCCAAATAATAGATTGAAGTAGCACAATAAAACTGTTAAAAAGTTCTTAAATTTAATGTAATAAATAATAATAAATTGGAAAATACCTGAAGAAGACACAAAAAGGTATCGAAACGTCGTCACAACATAACATGGTTAGAGCACCGGTTCGAGATTTTACATCCTAATCCTTTAAGTAAAGATTAACTTCTTGTAGAGTTGTTATAATTATTAAAGCCTTGTTATTTCAAATTTATTTATTTTTAATGTAATTTAATGAAATTAAGTGCATAACTAATACAAATTTTACTTTTAAATCAATTTGTAACAAGTTGGTTGCAAATAGAAAAATATCAAAATATAAATAAAAAATTATTTACTGTCGTATATCGTTGTCAATGTAATATTCAATTTACGACTACTCTTATTACGTTAAAATTAGCTGAAATTTTCGAAATAGTTTGAATATAAATTTATGAATTATTTAATATTTTCCCAAAATATAAATGACAGATGATTTCATAATTTTTCATTTTATGGCCAGAGGATATTCACTCTGTAACTTTCTTATAATGCGGAATTCAGATACGAAATTCCTCCACAGAACATTATCAGAGACAAAGTTTGGAGTGCTGCAATTAATTCCCTCTGTTTCTAAACAGCTGCGACAATTATCAAGTTTCTTTCAAACATTCTGCGCCAAAAGGGTGTACGGCACAATTGAATATAATATTAAGACGGTGCAAAATATTGGTTAACGTAAAGTACATTTTGGGTAAAATGGTATTTCATAATTTTTTCTCTGACGAATGCCGGGTAGTATTATAATCGACAGTTAGGGGACTCTAGTAAACTTTTGGCTATCGTAATCTCCTTTCCGCGTCCTCCGTGAATATATATATATTTAGGGCAACAGGCTACATGAGGGTAATCCACGTCGGTCAACTCCCCTTTAGTAGCATAGGAAGGGATTTGAAAGGGGGGATGCGGAAGGGCAGAGGAAGGTAGCCAAGGGTTAACTAGGGCCCCCGGGCTATATGTTAAGGATCCTACCCGGCATTCGCCTAAAAGTAATGCAGGGAAAACCCTAGAAAAACCTGCATCAGGTAGGACGGGCATTGGGTACTTGTCCCACGCCCTTCCAATAGCGGGACAGGAGTTTGCTGTGGGGACGCAGCATTCCCTTCTTCGAGCCTCGACCAGTTAAGGAGGCAGCTGGCCGGTTTTTCCAATGGGAATAGCGGACAACTCTTACCGTATGGCCAAGGTCTGTGACCCCGGAACATACACCTCTCAGAACAGGCCGAGGTGCCTCGGCTTGTGGGAACCTTAGTTCACAAACGGAGACAGGAAAAGGCATCCCCAAAGGTAGCCCCATCGTATCTTACTCTCCTATAATGTTCCGCCTGCGAGAGAACATCCCTCGCAGGTACTGCCTGCGAGGAATAGCCCTCGCAGACCCCCTTCCGTGAAAATAAATTCCTACGTTCTTAAAGTAGCATGTTTCTTAAAAACATAAAACGAGTTTTACTTATAATACAACAAATAAATGCTTTATATTAATCACAATTAAATTCTTGCAAAACTGCGTCCGTTTTTTTTTTTGCAATTCAGACCTGCATTACAATATTTCAGGTTTTTTACAATAGTAAATTCAATAATATTTTAAAGCAAAGCCCTTCGGATGGTTGGAATCATTTTCCATGCATTATAATATTTGGTGATTTTCTCTATTTGAGGGCTAGTTAAGTCGTGGAGACGAAAATATAACAGAGGTAATGAGGTAAAATTTTAAATCCTTAAACTTTTCTTAAATTTTAACTACTTAGAAAAAAAATTGAAAGCATTTCTCGCGTATTTCTGAGCAATTGAACGAGGGTAAATAAGTTCAAGATCGCAGGGGTGAGATTGAATGTCAGCGGCCAAAAATTGATGGGTCCGACAATGGATAATTTTACGAAGTTGGGATTCAAAGAGGCGAAAATATCTGTGTGGAAGATTTTAGCAAAAACGTAGTAGGCGGTTAGTGTTTGTTATGAGCGGAAAAAGAAAATAAACTATAAGATGAATAGAAAGTGAAAAGAATTTTATGTTTAACCAATTAATGCGACAAAATTATAAAAAATAATGATAATTCTTATTTTTTGATAATGTGGAGTAAAATGAGAAGAAAAATTTTGGAAGGAGGAGTACAGGGATTTCCACGGGATTTTTAACCTATTCTTTATAATACGAACGTTCATTTTATACCCTTGCCATCACAAGGACATACACAACTAAAGTTTTAGAAAATTTGTAACCAACGTTTAGCCTCCCTATTTTACTTTTATCATAGCACTACTCTACCACAATGACAGATACATGATAAATTGTAAGAACTCTGAATCAAAATATTGTAATGCCAATTAATTAGGCCATTAATTGTTTGGACGAAAAATTGGAATTGTCTGAGAAACCCATTATGGCGGTCTGATCAAACAAAGCGACAATAAAAGAAGCGAGCTCACTTTGCTTTGTCGAAAACTCAAAAATGGCGTATGCGCGCTAAAACTCGGGAGAACTAGGAGTCAGTTCGCGGAAAAACATCGTGAGGAGCAGAACAAGTAATATAACTGTTAGTTGGTGGCGGGACATCTCAGAGGACGGAACAAATAATACTAGAGCAGAGACTAGCCGTCGTTAATGTATTATTAAAGAAAGTTGTGAATTTAAGACAAAGTAAAAACATTCACGGAAGTATTACCTCGTAAATATCGCTAAGTAAAAGCAGTTTACGCCTATCAGCAGCCAGGAAAGAAAGTCAGCAGTCTATAGCCAACCGGAATAGTAAGGTTGCAGTTTAAGTTCAAAGCGGTAAAAGACTAACAAATCTACGAATCATAGGATTCGTATAAGGCGAGCAGACATCAGATAGCTGACATTCAGGAGGACCATTCGAGTTCCTGTGAGCCTATCAATTTTGACTTCAATAGTGTAAAATCTGTGTATTGACTTCTATAATCAGTGAATAATTTTGTAATAGTGTACTTCCGAAACCAAAAATAATGCTGCTACCAGCTGGACAGATGTAAGTAACAAAACCAAACTAATGATTAATTGTAAACGTAATTTAAGGATAAAGTCAGATTTTGTTCTCTTTTAATTGTCAATCAAAGTTAATTTATTTTATTTTTAATTTCTTTCTATCGACATATTGTTAGGTAAATGTGAACTTTTTGTTAATAAGATTTTAAAATCAATTTGTTGTGTCCATTATTAAACCCATTAGAGGCCCTGAGAGAGAGAGAAAGATCTCAAATTTTGTTGTAATTATTTATATTGCCACAAAATAAATAAATATTATATTTTGATTATTATTTATTTTAATTAACGCCTTCCATTTAATTATTACCTAAATGGCGCTTCACGCGAGGCAAATTCTTCAAATTCTCTAATTATTTAAATTTATATAAAGGCTAATTGTTGTTTATTACAATTTATTAGTACGTCTGGAATGATAATCAGTAAAAGGATTTACCACCACAAAACTAAGACTAATACAGTACTTTATTTTCTCCATAAGGATAAAAACCAGCAAGGGAATTCGGAAAATATTTAAATTTTCTATGTTGATGGTTGCACATATATATATTTTTAATAATAAAAACAAGACATAAGAAAAATTAAATATGTAATTTTTTGGGGTTGACTGTTTAAAATTTATAGAATAGTATAGTGCACCATTTTTCCAAAATCATTATTTATTTTTACATACAGGTTTTTTTAAAATTAACTAAAGCTGAGGCTAGGTGCTTGCTAGATGCGGGAGACAATGGTAATCTCCGGTTTAGAGGTAAATCCCGAAACCGCAGGAAAATTTTTGGAGCTAGGTCAAGGAAGCACAGTAAGGTGCACTGTGGCGACGTGATGGGCAGAAATTAGTTTTTTCACATGTCTCCAGGGGTAACTGCCCAATCGTAGCGTGTAAGGGATCAAAAGGGTGCCCGGTCACATGATTCAAAGGACCAATCGTAACATATCAGAACTAGGAGTTCAATAGAAGGACTTATCGGTGAACACTCGTGTCTAGATTTTGGTAGGGACACTTCATGTCTGGCTTTGAGATGAAAAACTTTTATTATGACTCTTGGAAGGAAGACTTGATTGATGTCCAGCTTTCGGGGGTGAACGCTGATGTGCCCGAGGTCACACGTCGTTAACCACCTCGGTTTAGCCTGAGTAGCCGGCAATTATTTAGAAGCACTAAAATAGGGGAGTGAACTTCCGAATGTGCCTGAAAGTTATCCTTATTTTTATATATTGTAATAATTAACTAAAGAGCATAATTAAAAAAAATATTAATTATTAAAACAAATTTATTCATTAAGGGTACAATTTATTAGCCCTAATTTGGCACGTCAAATTTATTGATTTCAAAATTTACAAACACATTTTTATTTTGTAATTTGTGGCATTCAAGGTAATATTCAATCTTTTATATTTTACAAACAATCAAATCTAATAACTCTTATTCTCAGGGTCTTTACTGGGTTTGATAAGTAAAAACAATCAAGATTATAAATTAAAGAATTATCAATTCAAACAAATTGAAACTAACGGAATACGAAATAAATAGAAACTAAATCTGACTATACCCTTAATTACCGTTGACAGAAATTTAATTATTTTGGTTTGTACTTACAACTGCCTTTCTGGTACCAGACTTAATGATTTCGAAGCTTGGGACACAATTCACAAAAATGCCATTAATCACAGACTCTACACTTGAACAAACACACGGTTGTATTTATTTTATTACTCCTCCAGTAACTCGATTATCTGCAACTCCGGTCAACCGTCGGACGTATTTAATTTCGATGCCTTTTGCGGAAAATGTTATTTCAGAGCGCGTATGTATCTGAACGGGGCGCTAAACCTTTCGTTTCAGATTTTCAGATTTTTGTATAACTTGTATCTGCGTCCAGATTTTCTTTTACAAATGTAATGATTAACATATAAGTCTCTCAGTTGAAATTACTAAGTTTGGACCACGCTGTTCTTACTCTAAATTTCGCTCCCTCTCTCTACCACAAGATTCGCCCGACTGACACCAACTGAACTTATCCGCCAGACAGCCACCAACTGACTTCCGTACAATGCGCGCACTTCACAACAAAGCTCACCGACAAAGAGCCTGCCATCATTGTTGTTCTTTGAGATTGGTGCCGCTATACAATTCATTATAATTGAAACAATTATTGGCCTCCTTAATTGGTATTACAATATATTAAATTGTTTTAATTAAGTTTGATTTGATCCTTTAAATAAATTTCCTGAGTAAGATAATTATTAACCAGAAAGGTAAAAGTAATTAATTTATTCCAAATTCATTTTTTTTTGTTTCCTGGATGGCGCTACAATATATATATATATATATATATATATATATATATATATATATATTGTAATAATTTAAAATAGACTAATGGTTGTGGCTGAATAAAAAGATTTATTTGAACAATTAAACAAAATTTATTAAAGTTTTAAATTCAATATAAAAAATTACACAATAATATTTAGAATCTCAGGGTCTTTACTGGGTTTGATAAATGGGTGAATTGAATTTACGATAATTTATAATTACATTTAGCCTTTATTGAATTTAATTCGTCTAAACCTCGACGAATTTTGTTGCGGATGACAATAAGATTATAGATTGATTTTAAATTAACTAACAAAACAATTAAAGAAATGAATAATTAAAGAAAAGAAATAATTGAAGAACGATCTGACGTATCTTAAAGAAATGGTTTACAAATAAATTTTAGAGTTTTTTTACTTACGGCCGACCAGGTCTCAAGTTTGGGGTTTTCTGTGCACACGTTTTTGGGGATATCACTGAATTTAAATTGGTTACAAAACACTGTCGAAACTTTAGGTTCTCTCAGCTGGAAACGGCTACTCCTTCCGAATCAATGGTCAGTCAGATTATTACCAACTTTCTCTCGATGACATTGGTGACGGTCTCTTTACTTATTGAGTTTTTACTGCGGCATGACTTATTAGGTTACTGTTTGTGGCAGATGAATCACTGAGTTGAAACCTTTTACTTGTTTCAACCTGCAGCGTCTGTAGATGTATATCTGCCCGCATCTGACTTCCAACTAAACTGTTTCGCTTCTCCCCGTTGACTGCTGTTCGTCTCGTAGATTTTTGCATGCGTACGTCTTAACAATGTACTCTTTGTGTCTCGCCGCCCTGTTGCGGTGTCGGCTTTATATACTCTAATAATGAGTCCTTTACTTTGCAATTATAACAATGGATTAATTACTAATTACTACAATATATATATATATATATATTGAATTAAACTCTAAATGAGCTTTAACATTAATTAAATGATTTGCGCCACGTTGTGGTAGCCATTTTGTAATATAAACTCTATAGATATGCTTTTTAAATGAAAGATTAATAAAATCTACAAACAATATTTTATTGTGGCAATAACTCAAACAATTACAAAATTATAATATTGAATTTCTCAGGGTCTTCACTGGGTTTGATAATGGACAAATCAATAATATTGATAACCTTATCATCAACAAATCACAATTAAAAGAGAAGAAATTTACTTGTCAATTAAACTAGAACGAAATTTAATTGTGAACGAAATTAAAAGTAAAAAGGTTGGCTCTGATTAACAATTTTTATCAAAAAGAGAACGAAATGTGACGGCTATCTTTCAATTACGTTTACATAATTAATTGTTTTGTAAATTGTTACTCACGTCTGCCCAGCATTCCAACATACCTTTAATTTTCGAAAACACTATTGTGGGGTTTTACACTGCTTCTAAACTCACAGATTCTACACCAAATTTTTAAGCCAAAATTTTATATGATGTCAGGAACTCGGATGATCCTCCTTTCGTCATCTATCGGTTGACCGCTCGCCTTAGGTGAATTCTGCGCTTTGTCGATTGGGTAGTCTTTATTGTTTCGGACTTAAACCGAAACTTTTGCTATTTCTGGCCGGCTATGGACACAAAAACAGCTTTTTTCTTAGCAGGTTTCGACGTTATACTTTTATGAATGTTTTACTTTGTCCTGCTAATTGCCAACCCTGTTGAATTCTCCTTCCAAAAACTGTTATACCTCGACGAGGTCTTTCCGTGAACTGTATCTCACCATATCTCCCTGCATACGCCATTTTGACGGACCTTCCGACAAAGGAACAGAGCTGGTTTTTCTATTGTTGTTCCAAAGCTCTTGCCGCTATAATGGGTTTCTCAAAAAATTTATATTTTTATGTTGAAACAATTAATGTCCTAATTAATTGGTATTACAATATATAAAAGCTAATTTTAGAATGTTCAAATTATATATAATAATGGAAAAATTATGTAATAAAAATATATGTTAATATAGTTAAGAAAAATATTCTAACAGTTTTTTAACATTACGATGTAATTTGAATATATTTTGAATAGAAATTAAAACTATTTACATGACTAGAGGTTCATAAATTTTGGAGTAATGTGTAAATGTTTATATAAAATTAGAGAAATGACTAGGACAATAATTAATATATTCAACATAAATAATAAAAAAATGTAAAACAAACTTTTCAGTAAAGTAGTCCGTAGGTCGTATGATGCATCGATGTAAACGTGATGTTTTTCACAGAATACAAAGCAGTGTTGTACGAATATCAACTATGTAGCAGTGTAAGATAAATGAAGGAGGACCACAGAAAAACAGATAACGATCAACGATCCAGATATCTGATATTGAATTTTAAATATTATAAAATGTTAAGTAAGTTATGATTTACAGAAGGAATATCGAAAGCTCTCTGTTCTTGAAAAAAAATTGTTTATAACAATGATGCATTATTGAATACTTGCAAGTGGACTTATTAACTTTTCAACCAACATTTATTAATTAAGTTCATCGAATAAATTTATATTGTATTTTTAATTGGTTAACGTATTTAGAATAGATTAAATTTATAGCTTTATTAATTAGGTTAATAACTATGTTTCTTTTATAATGTAATTATGGATATATTCTTAGTTGAGCATAGTATCTTCTGTTATCGGTGTTTTATACCATTGGTCAAATCGTTTCTCATGTCCCCGATGATTGTTGTGCCGAAATAATTCAATTGTTAGTTGGATTTTGTTTCTAGTGCGATTGAAAGTGAATTCTACAAGTAATTTATATTTAAATAAGCAAGTGTTAAGAAAATGAGGAAAGCGTAACAGTTTACTTCAGCATACAGATTAACGTCGACTGTGGGAACATTTTGACCCCTTCACCCGGAAAAGAACTCATGCAGGGCGGCCGCCTGGAAAGTCCGATGAAAGGGGCGGAAGTGATTGGAATTCTCCAGGAAGCAATATAAAGACTGCCTTGTCAGGGGAAGGAAACTTCGGTTTCACCTAATGAGGATGATGTGGTATCGTCGAGACCCCGTCAGACGGAACTTCCTTTCGGAAGAATTCTCCAGGGACAAGCCCACAGAAACTGTTGTCGAGAATTCTAAATCCTGTATCTTGTGATACAGACATGCGGATTTTATTTTTCTGTTTCTGTCAAATCAGTCAACCTTCAGAATTTCCATGATTATAACTTACGCATCACTCTGCAGTATATAATTGATTTCATTTATCATCTTTATATACAGCTGCCCACAAAAATTTATCTCAAGTTCCACTTCCACCTAATTGGGAAAAGCAGTGAAAGATACATAAAAAAAACTTGAGTTACACCCTTTTTTAGGGTAACAGACTACATGAGGGTAATCCACATGGTGGCAACTTCCCTTTAATAGCATAGGAAAGGATTTGAAAGGAGGGATGCGGAAGGGTAGAGGAAGGTAGCTAAGGGTTAACTAGGGCCCCCGTGCTATGGTTTAAGGATCCTACCCGGCAATTCGCCTAAAAGTGATGCAGGGAAAATCCTAGTAAACCTGTATCAGGTAGGTCGGGCATTTGGTACTTGTCCCACGCCCTTCCGATGGCGGGAGAGGAGTTTGCTGTGGGGACGCAGCATTCTCTTCTCCTTGCCTTGACCAGTTTAGGAGGCAGCTGGCCGACTATTCCAATGGGAATAACGGGCAACTCTTACTGTATGCCCAAGGTCTCAGACCCTGGAACATACACCTCTCAGAACAGGCCGAGGTGCCTCGGCTTGTGGGAACCTTAGTTCAAAAACGGAGAGGTGGTAGAAGAACTTTTTTATTTTTGGGGCAACAGGCTACATGAGGGTAATCCACGTTGTGCAACTCCCCTTTAATAGCATAGGAAGGGATCTGAAAGGGGGGATGCGGAAGGGTTGAGGAAGGTAGCCAAGGGTTAACTGGGGCCCCCGGGCTATATTTTAAGGATCCTACCTGGCATTCGTCTAAAGAAATGCAGGGAAAACCCTAGAAAAACCTGCATAAGGTAGGTCGGGCATTGGGTACTTGTCCCACGCCCTTCCGATAGCGGGAGAGGAGTTTGCTGTGAGAACGCCGCATTAGACTACCAACTAGGAAATAATCTACTAGACAGCAGTAAACACAACTGCAGGATTAAAAGAAATTACACTATGTACCTGCCCTGCCTCTTCTAGTTGAGATCATTAACTGGAAATAAACTAAATAGTAACAACATCCAAACCGTAACAGAAGAAGTGTTATGAATGCGTCTTCTACCTCAAACCACACTCATACACAATATTTACATGGTGGTCCTCAGCTGATCGTAACTAGATGATAATAATATAGAAAAATAAATAATAAAACTTCCGTCTTATTATATTCTTTTTTTGCTCAATTGTCGTCGCACAGGGTTCTCTTTCTGTCAGGGAACGTTTGTTCCTTCATCTCAATCAATCGTTATTTACATTCATTTCACCTTTCTTTAGCCAATTCTGCTTTATCTCTCCCTCTTTTATTTAATATCCGGTAATTAATTCTCGCTAACTCACCACTTTACCGGCAGTGCATTGTTACTTGTTTACGTCACCCTTTTTTTAGTTTAATTATGTTAATTAGAACAACTTGTAAAAGTACTTTTTGTTCTGATTTTGAAGCGAAAATTTTTATCCCTCGACAAACTGAATTAATTGGAAAAAGCATTCTGTATTCTAAATTCTTGTGAAGAAAGCGCGAGCCCAAAATTGTTTCCATGTTTATTTAATTAATTATTTTTACCTTGGGACAATAATCACGTGAAACGATATTTTAGTGTGAATAATTTGTTATTCTTTGGTTTTTAAATAAGTAGTTCTAGAAGCATTCGCATAAATAGTATCGTTCAAGAAGACAAGGAGTGCTGTCAACTGTTTAGAATTAATTCAATATACGCAAAACACCCATTCCTTATTGAAGTCCTATAATTCATCACGGATGGATTCTATGTTGGAGTTACAGCCAATCCAATAAATTAAAAGAGCCGGAATTACAGATGAAAATAGTAATAACGCTACTAGTCATGATTATAATTACTTCAAATTGATATTTTATCTGACGTATAGAAACAAAATAAATAAATATAAAAACCAGAAAGTCAGAACAAGTTTAATATTAAATATTTCCTTCAATAGTTACATTGGCATGGAAATTAATGTTAATAGGAAAATCTTGAGTTTCGCCCCTTTATTTGGGACATCACCAGACGATTATTTTTGGTTCTTACACGCATGAAACCCAGACCATCCGTTTTAAATGCTATTTTAATTATCCTTTTCAATCATATTGAATTTGGCAACTCGTACAATCAAACTAATGCAAAATTCAACGTCAGTGAAGAAATTTATCAGAAATGCCATCAGAATGCCCAGGGTTGCCCGGGCATTTATTTAAATTACTATGGAGTATGATACGACACTGACAAGTTAGTAAATATTTCATTTAACCAGCATCAATAGCGCCAATCCCCTCCCCGACCTAACACCTCAGCATCTAACTTCAAATAAACCAGGATGATACTTTACAACTCGGGAATAAATAAGACTGTCTAAAAATCACGACGAATTAAAACAGTAAAAAGTAGTTGCTAACTTAATAAAGCCTAAAAATACTCCTGGTACCTTAAAGGAGTGACGACATATAGCTGGTACCGTAAGAAAATCAAACATTTACTCGGTAACTTAAGAATGACAAAACTGCTCCAGGTAACCTTTAGTCAACAGATCCATCTTCACGATAAGGAACATTAAATTTCATTAACCACCATGGAGAATTAAACTCAGCGATACCTCTAACCCTAGAATCTCGTTGTTTTTTTTCATTATTTTTTATGTAACCCCCTTCCTTCACCACACGCGCTTGCAATTTTAGTTGAAATTAGACACTTAACATTATCAAATTAAGCGGCCAGAAAAAAAAATTATTCTTCTCTAAGAATGTTTTTAAATTACACCCCCTCAGTTTTTGCTCCAGGATCATAAGTAACATGAGTATAAAGTTTGGTAGAAAGTGGTTTACGCATTTAAGATTGTATACGGACATTTGATTCACCCTCTTTCCACCCCTACTTCTAGGGGCTTAACTGCATCTAACCAGTATGGTAAATCTCCGAATTAAGCTCCGTGACTTTCTTAACCCCAGAATCAACACCAGTTTTCGTTGTTTATGTATTACTTTTATATAACGGCCTTTCACCCACTTCCTTCCCCAATCTCCCGCCCACGGGCTCAACTACAACTTAACTGACATGCTGAATGTAATAATTAAACTCTTTGACTTCTATAACCCTTTTCTACAAAATCAAAAACCTACTACCGGAGTCATACTATAAGCTACTAAAATTATACCTCGAGAATCGTAAATTCAGAACGAGAGTAAACGGCGAATCTTCCACCTTTCACCAAATTTAAACTGGCGTTCCCCTATCTTATGCTTAATATATTGTAATAATTAAAAAGTGGTCTTAATTAAAAGAATAAATTAACAAAATTGTTAAGATTTAAAAAATTTATTCTTTAAAAGTACAAATTGTAATCCCTACTTTATACGCCGAATTTCATCAAATTAACAAACAAATATTTTATTTCAATTTTTCAATTCGTGATGTTCTAGGAAAAATACAACTTTATATTTTACAATCAAATACGTCGAAATTCTCTTTACCTCAGGGTCACTACTGGGTTTGATAGTAAGAACAATCCAATTTAATGAACTAACGTTAACAATTCAAACTCATTGAAGCTAACTTAATACAATATGAAAATAAACGAAATGAAAGAAACTAAATGAAAAGAAAAACGAACGAAATCTGACTTCTACCTTTAATTATCGTTTACATATTTTAAATAATTGTTTTGTACTCACGAATGTCTTTCTGGTACCAGATCTGATTCTTGGAGCTTGAGGACAACACACACTAAAAAGGCCATTATTCACTGATTCTACACATTAAATTTTTAATACACATAGTCGATGTTATCGTTCTCTGCCGCCTGGAACTTTGGATCAACCGCCCCTCAGTCAGCCCTCGGACATAGGTCTCCTTGATGCCTCTATGCGAAATTTAGTTCAATTTCAAACCGCGATCTTTACTCGAAGCAAATCTGTCCGTGACTGGCGTTTGGGCTGGAACTTTCGGCGTGCGTTCGCTAACAGTGGCTCGACCTTACATTGTTTCTTTTGATATATTTTCGCCGATAACAATCCATTTATATTAAAACAATTAATGGCCTCTTTAATTGGTATTACAATATACTTGCCATAAGTACAATACATGGACATTCGCTGATGATACAGTTATTATGGCCGTAACTGAACACATACACAAGAAACAAACGATTACAATATCTCCTTAATCTACTTTAGAAATGAATAGATAAATGGAAAATCAAAATTAACCAAACTAAATAAAAACAAATATGGCCACCAGTAACTATGAAAAACAAACAAATCCATGTATGAACACATTTAAAATGTCTTGGAATGCACCTACACTCTAAACTAACTTGCAAAGTACGTATAGAAACGAAAAAGGAACAAATGGACATACGCCTACCTGAGATATACTGGCTGGTCGGTTCAAGGTCTAAACTGTCTTTATAAAATAAAATAATTATATATAAAGCCTCGTTAAACCGGTTTGGACATTCGGAATTGTATTATGGGAGTGTGTTAGCAAATATAATTCGATAAAGATATAAAAATCGCAATCAATAATCATCAGAGTACGTGAGTAACCTAACACAAGATCATGATCTACGCGTACCATTCATCCAGGATATAATTCAAGAGAGAGCAATGAAACACCGTGAAATACTTGAAACACATACGAATCCACTCATACAATCATTACTGTACATAAAATCAACAGAAGACTCCAGAAATGCTGGTCAATTGACCTGAAAATGAGGTAACTGGGAACCGATCATTGGAAAGGACCTCATCAGGACAGTAATGAATTTAATTAAGAATATGAATAATAAGTCAATAAAAAATCTCATAGAATGAGTGTTTCTGATTGATATTTCAATTAAATTAAAAAATAGACGTTGTGATCTTAGTAAAAGCTATGCGTCTTAGGATAATAATAATTGTTGGTGGTCGAATTAACAATAAGCTGATATAATCTTATTATTTTTCATGTTTGCAATTGATCCGTTACCTTAAATTTAATACAAGAATTTTCAAATAGTTGTATAGAATTCACAGGGCGTATTTTGATTATTCCATGTCCTACCTCGGAGACGAAGTGGCGCAGAACTTGATCGAAGAACGAGATTGAAAACGGCCAGGAGGGATGCAATTTTTTTCGACGCTGCTTCTGCACTCAGCACACGAAATTACAGAGGTTTAGAGGTCGACATAAAGTGAATCAGACAGCAGTCCGATTGGACACGTTGGTGGACCGAAAGTCACCGAAGGTGAAACACCGTCATTTTGGATTTTCAGAATTACTGCAGGACTCTAATGTAATGTTTAAAATTTCCGCTGCCACCAGTTAATGATATAATTCCGCTGGAGTCATATAATAATCGAATTTCTCCTCGTCTCACTACCACGAGATATTTAAGAAGAAATTGAAACTTGAGTCCGGAGTGCGCGCTAAGTCGCACTCTATAATACCTTAAAGGACTTAGAGAAATAACATGAGGCTTTAGTCCATTAGAATAAGAAAGAAGTTTTATTAACCTTAGTCTACAACCTAGAGCTAAGACAGTAACATGAAAACAGAAGACAGAGTGCCATATGTACCATGTTGAAGTCATATGCAGAGACTTCCTTACATCAGAGAAGTCTGGCCTTTTTATACAAGTGTTCGTGAAAGATATTCAAGGATCCCCAGCTCTGTGTAGGAGGGAGGTACCTTCCTCCACAGAGCCTCATTGTCGACACGTACCCCTTACTCAGCAGGACACGTTGGGTCTTATTTATCTCTGTTGCTGAGTCGGAAATTCTTGAATGCTTACAAAGACATTTTGTTTTCTGATGCTTACTCAGAGTCTGTTTCCAATGCTCACTCAGAAAGTCCAGAGCCTACTATGGTGCGCTTTTAGTTATCGATTCGTTACCAAATATTTTTTATAACTGTTGCCTAAATTACTGCCTGGAAGCATGGGAATGTGGCTTGCCGGGGTCGAGCAGCAGACACAAGACAATGGCGGGGTGGATTGGAAAATCCGCAAGTCCCGCAAGAAAGGTCAGGGTCGGCCAAGGAAGGGGTAGATGACCGGGAGGGTATGGCCCTAAAATAGATGGAAGTGGGTCACGTGTGCACAAGGACCAACCAGGAGAGAGGGATTTTGAGGAGGCAGAGAAAGAAGTCTGCGAACACGAGGAGATGAATTTGGACCGTCGGTGAGAGTGGTCAGGGAGATGAATTTGGACCGTCGGTGAGAGTGGTCAGGGAGAGTTGATCCTGAAAGATTTTGGTTTTGCACGTGGGTCTCTGGTCGTCTTCTGCGAATGCTGATGAGAGAGAGAGTCGCCAACGGGAGTCGACCCTGTCTGAGCTGCAGACCTGGTAAGTCGCATTCCATGCTTCCGGGTATCGCGTCGGTTTGTCACGAGGAGAACCACGGTTAATCTTGAGAAAGGGAGGGGGTTACATGCATCCCTGGCAGGCTGGAGAGCTTTCGTTTTATATAAATTCTCATAAAATGAATTCTTGTTTTTATTAACTAAATATTATATTTCCCTTTCCTGCAAGAACAATTCTTGCAGGTGGCGCCCAACAAACCGCATATCAATAGTTAATTTGACTTTAAGCTCACCACACTACAAAGGTAGACCTTATACATATATATGTAATATATTGTAATGCCAATTAATTAAGCCATTAATTGTGAAATTGAAAATCTAAATTGTTTGAGAAATCTATTCTTACGGCGGTAAGGAGCATAGCGACAATGTGGCCAAGCATTGTTCCTTTGTCGGAAGGCGGGTGCGCGCTCAAATTGCGAGACGAGAAGTTAGTTGGCAGGAAGGTTTGGTCAGATGCAGTTCGCATTAAGATATTGAGAAGTTCAGGTCGCAAGGTTTGACGAGATAAAGTGTGCGGTGGGACGTCGTCGAATAATAACTGTTAATTGGAGAACGATAGAGCAGATCGCATTATTATAGCGGGTGAAAAACAGTTTGCAGAGAAATATTGAGAATTAGCATTCAACAGAGTTGATTGGTCCCTGAACATTTTGCTCAAGACAAAACATTCACTAGAGCATAACGACGAAATCTGCTAAGCACAAAACAGTTTTTGTGCAGATAGCCGAGTAGAGTTAGCAGAAGTCACCCAATGCAAGTAGGTCTACACAGAGGACGAAGGTGTATCATCCGGGTTCCTGACTACGTATAAAATATTGAGTTAGAATCAGTACAGAATCTGTGAGTAGAAGCAGTGTAAAACCCGCCATAGTGTTTCGACAATTAAAGGTATCCTGGAATGCTGGGCAGACGTGAGTAACCTGATTAAAAGATAGCGGTCATATTTCGTTCTCTTCTTTTAATTAAAAATTTGTTAATTAGAGTCAATCTTTTAGGTTAACTTCGTTCGCAATTAAATTTGTTCTGATTTAATTGACAAGTAACCTTTCTTTTCCAGTAATTGTAAATTGTTGGTAAGATTATAAATATAATGATTCGCCATCGTTCAAACCCAGTTATGACCCTGAGAGACGGAGATATATTTAAATTTGTAATTGTTTTAAATTATTGCCAATAAATATTTTGTTTGTAAAAATAATCTTTCATTTAAAAAGCCTATCATTTAGTGATTAGTACAATATATTACACTAATAATCCAGTCCCATGTCCATTAGAACCTACTTAAAAGAAAGTAAAGTTAACATTTGGTTTAATGATAATTTTCTCCACATAAATAACACATCAATTCCGTAATTTTGATATCTAAACGCCAAATGGAAGATTGTTCCAGTTGAAGGTTTCTCTGGCGATTGGCAGGGCTCAGATGAGATTTTTTAATCGCAGTCTAATCTCATTTTACGAGTTTTGCCGTGTACACATCTCCAACAAAGCCTTACATTTTTCCGTCCATAAGCTACTGAAATGTAATCTAGATACTGACTAATCAACCACGTAAACTAAATACAGCAAACTGGTCCAATGGCAGATGACTCAGAGTATTTGTTCTGGTAATATATATTTTTTTTGTTAGCAGTCTTTCAGTCGCTACTGGATTTCGTGGTAACATTGACATTGTCAAACTGATAATTACGAATGTGTCGTCATGAAATTACCGGCAGAACGGTTTTCTGCCATCTCTAAATTGCAGCGCAAACTTCATTCCGCCTCGGGAAATCTCATTCGCTCACTGGCTACTTCAATATTACATTTCGAAGGGAGAACTAAGTGCAGGTGAGAATAAAATGTAATAGCTGCGCTACTCAGGAAGGAGAGTAACAGTCGTAACTTCCGCAACTGATACACCCCGATCAATAAACGTTCCGGAGAAAATAAAATATGAGCCAGAAACACTCCAGTCCCAATTAAATAATAATGTAGCTGAATTAAACCGACAACAGCAAACAATTCTAAAGTAATATTTTCATTTCATATATTTATTCTTAGCCTGTTACATATTTAATTCCGCTTTTTCTGCGAACCTGTACCATAAATCAGCTTACCTATAATTAATGTATGCATGAGGAAGTCTTATACCGTGCGCATATAATATTAAAGTGTACTATATTTTAACGTATTATTTTTATTCTTATAAGATGACATGAACATTTAATAACCTTTTTATTATTAAATAAAATTTCATCAATTTTTTTTATTATTAACAGCGTTACTTTTTTTTAGGGCAATAGGCTACATGAGGGTAATCCACGTTGGGCAACTCCTCTTTAATAGCATAGGAAGGTATCTAAAAGGGGGGGGGGGTGCGGAAGGTGGAGGAAGGTAGCAAAGGGTTAACTAGGCCCCCCGGGCTATAGTTTAAGGATCCTACCCGGCATTCGCCTGAAAGTAATGCAGGGAAAACCGTAGAAAAACCTGCATCAGGTAGGTCGGGAATTGGGTACTTGTCCCACGCCCTACCGATTACGGGAGAAGAGTTTGCTGTGGGGACGCAGCATCTCCTTCCTCGTGCCTCGACCAGTTTAGGGGGCAGCTGGCCGACTATTTCAATGGGAATAGCGGACAACTCTTACCGTATGCCCAAGCTTTTCGTTACTCAGTTAAAGCAATTTCAGGCTGAGGTTTGACTGAAAGGTTAATCTTAAAGTTATAAACGTTTCTTCTGTCTGTCTAGGAAAATTAATTTGACTTTTAGACATGGAAACGTTAATAAGTTCAAGGCAAAACTTTAATTCGGACCACAACCTGAAGAGATTACAAATATGTACCGAAACGTACCGCTGTTAATATTTTTTTTGATCAATAAAATAATTTTTGAAAATTGTTAATTGGTCGTTTGATATAGTCTATTAAAATAGATTTAGTTTGTTACCCGCGAGTTCGCTATTTTTAATTTCGTTTATTTCAGACAATATTATATTTATTCCTAAAAATAACTTTCTAGCTAAATTTGTAATGTTACTTTTTTTGTATAAATATCCAAAAACATAATTTACCAACCATAGCGTCCATCAGAAGCTAGTATGTAGTTGTGTCACGTTACTGGGGGAAACTAGAGTTATCGAAGATAAATATGTCTTGAATTTATATTTCTTGACGAGAAACAGCCGTAAAATTAAAATAAAGATTCTTTGTAGCAAAAACTTCGAAATTAGAACTGAAACATTTTGTACATTATGGATACTTTCATGTAAAACCTGTAAAATGAGCCACACACCATTAAAAAATACAGTTGAGGAACTTATAATTAGGTTACAGAACTATGATTAACAGTATGAAGAAAACTATTTAAAACGACTCAAATAAACTGTATGAGTTTATTTGAGATGAAAATTTTTAACTCCAAAACTCAGTGTATCTGAAGGGATACTTTAAGCCAAAAAAAGTTCTTAATGATTAAGTTAACATTCTCAAATCTGAAAATGATTATATTAACCTGGAATTTAAAATTATGTTAATTTTTTTACTAAATAAGGAAGTATTGGTCGAAATAGCTTATATAAGACTAAAATAATTTAATTATACAATATATTAGTGGCTAAATTACATGTCATTCTTTTAATTAAGTTTGTCATTAACTGATAACGGGCGTTTAGTCTGAAACCAATTCGACAAAATTAATTCAAACAATAAACTTATTTATTGCCAAAAACACTGCAGAATACAGCAATATGCAATCGTCAAGCAATAAAAAAGTAAAGATGATACATAATTAAAATTCCATATTTGTATTACATATAAAAATTCATTTAATGAGTATAAAGGCTTTCCAATTAACCAAAATTGAGATTTTGAACACATTTTATCCTATGGAATGGGAATTATTGGCTAATTTGTTAAACAGATCAATTGAGATCGAATGAAACCACGTTTTAGTCTTACTTAATTTTACATTAGGTGTCACAATGTGATAATTAAATCTGGTGGAGAAGAGGGTCAGGATTACCTAAGTTCGTCTTCGCAGATATCAGGGATTTATAAATATACTGATTAATGGATAAAGTTTTCTCTGGATTCCAACCGGGTAGCGTCGTTTAATTTCCACAACGTTTCGATGGCTTGCACCGCCATCTTCTTCATCGAAACGTTGTGGAAATTAAACAACGCTACCGGGTTGAAATCCCGAGAAAACTTTATCTAGCAGTTACACCGGCAAAAACTACGTTCCTTGTACTGATTAATCTCAGTAAGTATATTTAATTTAACAAATAATGGTCTACAGTAATTTAAACAACACAGTCATTAAAATGATTTAGTCCTAGAATTATATTCAAAACTTAGTTTGTAAAATGCACGTATGAAACAGCGGTTACATTTCACATTTTTTAACAGGAACAAAAATTTTTTCAGTTTCCTCTCTGAAACAATATCTTGTAACACGGTGCTGAGAAAGCGATATTGCAATCTCAAAATAGGTTTCTACCTCGTCTGGCATTGTTCTCGTTTTAAAACTTTACTTTCCTTCACAGATAATAAGTAAACCCTTTTATGGCATTCCGATTCTTTCTTTGCAATGTACAACCAAAGTCATATTTTTAGGTTTAAAATAAAAGTTCAATTTATAATCCTAGTTCATATTTGAAACTAGATGTTTTTTAAAATTTGTTGATTGGAGACTAGAGCGTATAATCCGTAAAAATTATATTATTAATTAAATTTTTAAATCTCTTAGTTTTGGCTTCTCACAGCCGGGTTCTTGTTTCCGTTTTATCTTCTTTTAAATTCCCAGCTCATAAGCTTCTAATCTCCTACAGGCTCGCGTATTTTTGTTCACAATTATAATAAAAGGCTTCGAACTTTACTACGAGAAGAAACAAGCCATCTCTCTATCTTTTGTATTTAAATTCACGAGCAGTCGAGCTTTGTAAAAGAAAAGCCAATTTTTTGTTAACAGTGACATGTGACCTGTTGGTGTCATTATTTCTTGTAATTAAATAGTTTTTAAGTTTGTATTTTAATTAATTTTAATCAGTCGAACGTTTTTCTTTGTCCTCTGCGTCGTTTTATGGAAACACATCACATTAAACGCGTCATTTTAATTAACAAAAATAAAATAAGTTTCTCCAATATTTCTTCCCATCTGTCTCTATAATAACCAATGTTAATGAGTTAAAATTAACTTAGACATGCTGCATTTATACCACATAGCTCGTACGGGGATCGAAATATTGTGTACGATTTTTTAACATTAGGGGTAGCTCTTGGTGCAAAAAATTGTCCAGCGTCTATTTAGGATATAAAAGGGGTTATTTTCTCCTTAATTGGGTTATTTACATCTCTTCATACAGTGACAAGTTTAATTTATTTAAAACTCTTTGTTACTTCTCGGCTTCTTGCCCTACTTTTCACAACAATAACATGCCCCGTAAAAATAAAAAATAAATTTAGCAGACATGAATTTTGAATTTTTATATTTTTCAAATGGCAATTTAAGAAAGCCTAATGTTAATTACCGTCTCAGCTTTAAGCAGTTTTTCTGTGAAACAATTAAATTCTTTCCCGAGTATTTAAAATAAGGTTTTGGAAAGTTATAAATGTATTCTCCACAGGGTAGATGTAAGTTGCTATTCACTGTCTTGTAGCTCTGAATAACAACAAAAAAAAAGTTTCATCGAAACAGGTTCGAGCGGTTACTTGTTAAAAGTGAATATAATCCTAATCTCGAAACGTCTACCATTTAATCTCCTTGGAAATGTTACAAACATTCTTACAACTCTACATAACAACGGAAAATATTTTCAACGCAATCGGCCTAACCGTTTTATCATGAAATGCGAACTTGAAGACGTGACAAACTGTAATTTCGTTTCTAAATGCGTCAGTGACTCGACTTTAAGCAATACAAAAGCAAAATTAATCTTTTATTTATATAGATGACATATTACTTTTTGATAAATTATAGAAGTATTATTTGTGCCTCTAAACATTACTGTAAGTAAATAACATTAGCTAACAAACAAATATGAATCTTGTAAATTGCAACGATTTAGAATAAGTTTTGTTTCTTCACTTATCGTCCATTCAGAAAGATACTCGCCTCTCGAACGTATTCCTGCTCCTCCGTTGCTGCTCTCATATTAAACATGCAATCTACTTGCATACCGACATTGTTTAACTCACGTGTCCCTAATAGTGGGGAAAATTACTTTTTATTTGCGTTCACTTTACGGACCTTTCATTAACGTCTCAGCTTTAAGCTGAAATTTACAGTTGCCATCCCTTATAGCTCAAGAAATGTCTTATTCGCAGATCTCGATGGTGTTCAATATATTTTCACAGATTTTTTATTTAGGAATAATTAATTTATGCAACTATAATTGAATTCTTCGAAATATATTGTAATGCCAATTAATTACGCCATTAATTAATTTGAATAAAATTTAATTGTTGCGGCAGGAGCTCCCAAGGCGACAATGGAGCCGAGCTCTGTTGCTTTGTCGGAAAGTCAAAAATGGCGTATGCGCGCTCAAACTCGGGGGAACTAGGAGTTCAGTTCGCGGAAAAACATAGTGAGGTGTTGGTGGCAGGACATTTCAGAGGACGGAACCAATAATACTAGAGCAGAGACTAGCCGCCGTTGATGTATTATTAAACAAGGTTGTGAGTTGAAGACAAAGTAAAAACATTCACGGAAGCATTACATCGTAAATATTGCTAAGTAAAAGCAGTGTACGTCTGTAGCCAGCCTGAAATAGAAAAGTTGCAGTTTAAGTCCCAAGCGGTAAAAAGACTAGCAAATCTACGAATCATAGGATTCATATAAGGCAATCAGTCATCAAATAGCTGACAAAAAGTACGAAAATCCGAGTTCCTGGGAGCCTATCAAGGTTGACTTCAATAGTATAAAATCTGTGAGCCGATATTTAGACTCAGTGTAAAAATTTCGCAATAGTGTACTCCCGAAAACAAAAAGAATTCTGCAACCAGCTGGACAGATGTAAGTAACAAAACCAAAACTAATGATTAATTGTAAACGTAATTAAAGGATAGAGTCAGATTTCGTTCCATTTTAATTGTGAATCTGAGTTAATTTCTTTTCTTTTTAATTTCTTTCCATCGACATATTGTCTAGGTGAATTGTAAACTGTTTGTTAATAATATTATTAAATCAATTTGTTGTGTCCATTGTCAAACCCAGTAAAGGCCCTGAGAGAAAGATCTCAAATTTGTTGTAATTATATTTAAAGCCACAAGTGAAAATAAATAAATATTATGTATGTTAATTGTTGATTATCTTTTCATTCATTAAACTACCTATTATTTTGATTATTACATTTTTGGCGCCAAACGTGGGGCAAACACTTTAAAATTAATTAAATAAAATTCAATTAAATAAAATCTTAATTGTTGTTTATTATAATATATATATATTGTAATGATTAGACTTTATTACCATTTATAAAAAAAACTTTATTACATAAAAAAATATAAAAAATTGATTGAGCGCCAGCAGATAACATATAGTCTGAAAAAAATTAACAATAATTAGCTCCGGCTCGGTTAATGAAATCCTCCTTCTCTACAAGGTAATGTGGGCAGCTCTGTGGAAATTCATAAACAGAGCTTAGTTCCGTACTGTGTAAAAAAAATCTTTAACGTCTCAAGGCACTTTACATTAATGGTGACCCTTACCTTATCTCGTAGCATCAGGCAACTTGCAGCGGATCACTGGTGTTGTAGCACTCCACGATCTCCTTCTTCGGCCTCCACGCGATGGACGTCCACACTCCAAAACTTTTGTTGGTTACAGCTCGCCAAATTTTTCACCCTCTCACATCTCTCACTTCACTTTCAGTCCTCCCTGGTCAGTCTCCCGGGTGCGGATTATACACCTTTCTTCATCCCCTCCCCCCCCAAACTATGCAAAAAAAAGGGACTCGTACCCTCGGCTTCTTGGGGCCTCTCGGGTGCACGTGCACTTTTAATTAATTCCTTCTCAGGCCCGCTGACAAAGTGCGGCCACATACCGATGTTATTCACTACAATATATATATATATATATATATATATATTGTAATGACACCAATGTATCTAATGAAAGGAATTTATAAATTATTTAATATTTTTATTATCAACGTAATATTGTGGCAATAGTCAGCAAATGTGATTGGAGAGTATTGTTGTCGGCGGCGTTTTTGAGATTGAAAGCTTTGAGGAGAGCTCAGTTCAGTCTCTCAGATGGCAGCTGACCCAGAGCAGTCGTCGGTAGGTTATAGTTTGATGGGCGCTGACCCGCGTCGGTTAGCAGTGAGTCTACATGTAGAGGTCAACGTGTAAAAGATAATTTATCAATGTTGTTTGTGTTAAAGGGATAGTTTACCCTTTTGAATGAGACAAACGAATAAGCTTTGACAGGAAAAGTTGTACTGGCTGTCGTTGTATCGATATAATATCAATGATATAATCACTATTCACCGAAGTATTGGAATTCAAATGATGATCTTCTGGGTTTTTGGTAGAGATTTAATCGCATATGATGACTGAAATGTTATAGAAAATGTAATATTATGGCCTGTTAAAGTGAACGAGACATTTGAATACCTTGTTATCTGGTAAAATTTGTGAAGTGAAAGATTTGGCGTGATACGAGAACTGCTCCAAAGTCTGATGTGTAAAAAAATACTTTGTTAACATTGTATAATATTCCTTACCCGTCAGATTTCTGATGTCAATTGCATAGAGTAATATTAAAGTAAAACTTACATTCATTTCAATATTTTGTAATATTCTACAAATTTCTATAAATTTTATTGCGGGTTCCTATTACTGTTTTGAGGCCCGATAAGCATCCCTAGGGATATCAATAATCTCATAAAAGCCGTGGCATTAAAAATTAATTAAATATAAATTGTAATAAATCTTGGTATTTCAAATTGAATTTGCGAGTAATTGTTTCTTTCACTAAATACGTCCATAGTTTAAAGTATGTGTTTAATGAATTGTTTCAAATAAATTTTAAATATTAATATTTAAAATGTTACGACATTAATTGGTGCCGTAACGAGAGGCTTTTATTTCTCTTAATTGTTTATCACATTAATTGATACGGTAACTAATAAAAATAATTGTAAATTCATTTGAAGATTTAAAATAAAATTGTTAGATTGTTTATTATATTAATTGACCCCTCATTGGGAGGTTTCGATATATATACACGTTGCCCGTATCTTATTTATATAAACCCGAAAAAGTATTTTTAATTCTATATTAATCTTTAGTCAAGAAGTGACAATCTAAATCTAACTATTCCTAGTTCCGTACATAATTTTGACCAATAGTGCATTAATTGAACAGCTATAAAATACACTGAATTTTATTGCATCAATCTCAACAAACATTCCTCCGAATTTCTTTATCAATAGAATATTTAAAGATACTCCATGAGTATTACAGTTTTCAGACATCATGAAAGATTGAATTTATGAAATTGTTAGCTATATTCACAATGTAAACAAATGGACGCTAATTGGAAGTCACTAATATGGCACGAAAATTAACCTACATTTCCTGCAAGGATCGTAAAGTATTTCGTATGTTTTTTTTTATTATCACTCGATGGAGTATTACTGGATAAAATTATACTTTTTTTAATGAAAATATTTCTGCTTCATTTCATTACGGAAAAATTTAACTATTTCATTTGTTCCTCGCGTAGTAACGTCTCTCTCTCTCTCTCTCTCTCGCGTGACGTCACGGTCTCTTGACGCACAGTAATTTATCATGTAATGATCACGTTTTTAAATTATAATTCTTTTCACATTTATGCTAGGGGTTTCTCAACCACATAATACCGTTTCTCGTATTTTCAAGAATATGTGTACCAAATTTTGTTGCATTTTGTCCACGAGTTAAAATTTTTATAGAGATTAACGTAAATACATACATACATACAAATACATCCATTTTTACTATATATATATATATATATATATATAATAGCGAATTTACAGTTATGTATGTTGTTGTATCTTTGTGTCTATATTTTATATTTATGCGTTACTTATGTGGTGATTTTGATATAATGATTATTAAATTATATAAAAAACTGTATTTATGTATTTAAAAATTATTAAATTTTAATATTAGAATTAACTCCTCTTTTATTAAAAAAATTTACTTTAATTATTGAAGTACAAGCCATACGTTTAAAATGCAAATCCTATCTCAGGACAAAAACTGGTAGTATTAGAAACAATTTTTAAATTCTTTAATGAAAATCCATATTATAAAGACGTAAAATTAAAGTTAAATCGCTGGCTTCGCTTACATAATTGCAAAATATTTTTGGCTGGTTGGTACCATCAGAAAATAGCAAGCGACATCCTGTGCTTCGAAGATCGTCCAGTCGCGAAGTCCGTTGGAAGTATTTATACGAAAGATCTACGGGACATATACTTTTGTCCCTGTTTCTCTCGGTACTCTATGGTGTGTTACTATTATTATACGTGTAAGCAAAATATTATTTGTCAAATTGTCCAAAATAAAAGTGTAACGAGAGATACTTCTCTCCCTTTTATATGATGTTCTCCCAACTCTGAAAACGTCATCTCTTTCTTCTAACCTTTACCCTCGTGGTCTAAACCGAAATGGTGTTTTCTTCAGTTGCCGTTAAATTCCCAAAACCTTTGTTACTTAAACAAATCATTATTTTAAGTTCTGGAGGATTTACGATAGTGGACACTTTGTATCTGATTTTAAATCTGTTGTGTACTTTTCTTCAACGTACCTAAAAGTGTAATTGATCGAACCGCACTTATAGCTCATTGCTACATATTAAAGAAATTGTTATTAAATGTTTGTTACTTATTTTACTCTCCCCTACCTTTACATAACTGATTAATTTACCATGCATGAAAATTCCAATGAAACTGAATTGAAAATATTAAATTTTAAGTTTTATCTTTTTCAAATGGTGGATGACAATTATAGAGAACCTCAAAGTTATTTCACTGCTTCAGATAAAACCGTTCAGAAGATTCTCAGTAAAGTGAATAAAATCCCTGCCCAATCAATTAAAATCAGATTTTGAAACGATCGCCACTACGTCTCAATAAAACGGATCAACGTTTTATATCAATAGGAACTTTCTCCTCGCGGATCTATGAAACGACGACGTAATTTTTTATTGGAACTGGTTCGTCCGTTTAATGATGCAAAGCGAACAAAGCCAGCATGACAGACGGACAGTTCGAGAATAGTTCAGATGACATCGGATTTTGGATACCCTGGCACTTGAAAAGTAAAGATATTCTACTATCACTGTATTATAAGAAAATACATTTAAATAAATTACCACACTATAGTTTCCTCTGCGAATCGTGTAACCTTACGCGTACCACTAACACGTTTCTGACGATTATTTTGTCTCTGTCATACAATGAAAATACCTTCTTCTTCACTAGTAAATAGTAATTCAGAATTATTTAGTTAAAGTAAATGGCTAGTAATTCAAACAAACAGGAAATAAAATAAAAAATACACAATTACTTGCACATTTTGTTTCGTTAAACAACTATTCCTCCACATTCTGAAGAACACTGCAGGTGTGTACAGTTTCAATACATAAATGTAAATGATAGGAATTGGAATATTTCGTCATAATTTTCGATTATGGTTGCGACAAGATGATTTACTAGTTGAAAGAACAGCAGAGAATTCCTCTGACCAATATCGCAGACCAGCAGCCGCACGTAGCGCAGAAACACATTTCTCATGGCTTATCGGCTGCAATAAACACTTGCCGTGTCATCATTACAGCATCTGTAATATCTACCAGCAACTGCAAGAACACTAACTACTAGTTAGGGCACGTGAAACTGTTGTTCGCTGCACTAATTGAGAGTCTGGTCTCCTTTTCTATCTTCTAATAAATAAAATAGTTTATTCGTTTGTATATTTGCATGTATGTTGCGCAGATAAATATAAACCCGCGGAGAAAATATCACCAAATTTTGTACACGTGTCCTTTGCGACCAGGAAACAAACACTGTTGGTATGAGACACGTCTACCGCCCCCAGGAGCGGAGGTGGGCGGGGTGGAAATATTAAAACATGCAAAGCGGTCGATATTTAAGTCAGATAAATATTTTTACAGGTCAAAGAGATTGACAGTGATCCTACCTATGTTATCTGTGTATAACTTCCACCCCTTTACAGCATGGGAAAGAAGCACCCTTAGGGGAGAAGGGGCGTTACAAGAAAATAACGCGAATACAACCGAGATTGGAGTCATGGATTATGGATATCGCTGAGTTTCATTATGACATGCAACTTGCCATTTAACCTCCAGGGGCAGGGGTGGACGGGAATGAAAATTTTGAAACTTGCAAACACTACCGTTATTTGCGTTGAATTATTATTTTTTAGGGGGGCTAATTAGATTTATAGTATTTCTACCGATGTTGTTTGTGTATAATCTCAACCCCTTTCGGCGAGGGACGGGAGCACCCTTAGGGGTGGAGATGAAGGGGCGTTACATAAAAATAACGCAAACGTGGAGTGAAATCGTGGATTATGTATATATATGACAACCTGAGCAACGCCGAGTATCCAGATAGTATTAAAATAGAGAAGTACCAAATTATACGCTACAATATTGACATTATTTTATCTTTTATCTAATATGGTGGCCGACCTTCTGTGTTGTCGTGAGCAGTGTCATTGCAACGCATCTCAAAATTTCCGAGTTCGAATACCAGCACGGACAAAGCCGAAAGATAATCGGAACGTGCCACACCACAAAATTTGACTTGTCAAACGGTAGGTCAAACCTTGACGGAAGTATATTTATGTATTTTCACGACAGTTTTGTCTGAGCCAAATAAAAATTAACTAATATTGTTAAGCCACTAAGTATCTAAAATTTGGATTAGATTGTAGTGAAACTAAATATACGAAATGAGATTTAAACAAATTTTTTTAGCTTCTTTAGGAAATTAGAGCAAACATAAAATATTGAATGTTTAGATTAGGAAAACGTGAAATACAAGGCTTGGGTTCTTTGTGTTTCCATTGGCTACCTGTTAGACTCAGACAAAAACGAACGTGTAAATGCATAAATATACTTCCTTAAACAAAGTAAAAATACTTGAATTAATTTTTTGATTATACCTCTATGGATTTATTTAAAATGAAATGTATTTTATTACCAATAACTGACAGTTTATCCAAAACACTGAGTTCGAAATAAAACTAAAGGCAAACTAATCATAAAAATTTGATGTGTAACGTGGAAACCCAACAAGTGTTCATAGGCAGACTGGGTGAACATTTATAATTTCAAGTTATATCAATTTTAGCACAGAATAGAATGGAATAGATTAATTTTCCATAGACCCACACTAGAAGATAAGCTTAAAGGATGTGAAGAATCATACATTTTACAAATTTTTTTCAGTACAGTCACAACCAGATCAAGATATAAATTCCTATCGCAACGTTGTTATTTTAATCTGAATATTTTGACTGATCTGTCTGTAATAGATTTTAAACTACAACATACTTAATCAAATTAAAATTATCTTTAAAAACGAAAAGAAAAAAATTTAATGATGTTTTTGAGAAACATGTCAGTGTACTAGATAATAATTTAATTGGTTAATTGATGAGTGTGTTTCAGTGAAGGGTAAAGCCTTACAAAGTGCCACGACACTACATTTACGTGGCCGTAGCATATCTTATTGATACATGTTGTTTGAAATGGATAGGAGTGGAATAATTAGTAATGTTCCTGCAGTGTGTTCTTAGCTTATGCAAATAATTTCAGCGTTGGCGTTACCTCATTGAACGCAATGTTTCCTGCAGACTGTGAAGTTTAAAGACATATTTTACGCAATTAATAATTATGCTTACATCTCTGAAGTATGCGTGAAGTTAATAAATGAACAGTCGTTAATTAATTTTATAACGAATGAAACTCGCGCTTTTTAAACCACAAGCTAACTATAATGTAATATGAATTGTTCTCTTTGTTTCAACACAGGGAATACATTTCTTTGTGTACTGAGAGTTATATAATAATTTCAACACACATTCCCATATTTCGTTCTTAATATTCTGTTACCCTTCTCTCTTAAAACATCTACCACGTGACAAGTGGAAATATGAGGTTCAACCAATTAAGGCTATTCAGAAGCCCGACTGGTGTGAGAAGTCAGGAACGTGTGTCCGAATACAAAAATTCTGCTAATATGACAACTATACCGGGAAAGCCCTCGATCTTTGAGCAATCTTGAAATATTTCTTCGGTTGAAATTGTAATACTTTGCCAATCAAAAATATTGATATTTAAATATATGAGTTTTTACATGACAGAATAATTTTTAACGTTGAACCTAAGAATTTTTTTGTTCCTTAATTCGGGTTTTCAAATAGCATTTTGTTTGACCTATATAACAAGCATTACAATCCTAATAATTATTTTTTCAAAATACATGATCCCTATCCGAAATTTTAATTGTCTCTTTAATATTTTGACTAGGTTTTAATTGTTAAAATATTTAGAAATAACACGAAAATCATAATTACCAAACAAATAAATGAGTTTATGTTGATGTCATCAAACTAAAAAACTTATTTTTTTTGTTGTTAGGCTTCTTAACTGGAGAATTCTTAATTTAGTATTGAACTTTAGACAGTTATAGTATATTAAAGTCAGGTAAATATAACTATTTGAACAATTTTATTTCGTTTCGTATTGACAGTTCTTTACAGAAGTAAAATAAATACATTTCGACAATATTTCAATATACCGAAATAAGGTTCTCCTGCATCATCAAAGCTACATCACGTCTTAGAGCTTATCCTCAACTTCCCATCTTCTCGAAGTCGGGTGGCTCTCCCGATTCAAGCAAATGCAAAGAATTTATTGCAAATGCAACGTTGACAGTAAATCGATAACTAAGCGTGACTACATATGGAGCGAAATTATTCGGAGGAGAAGCCAACCAGACGTTTAATAATTGCAATGTGTTGCTGAACTTAAATATAACACAATTTTCAAACAGAAAATTCCAACTGATTTTATAGCAATCACAGCTAGAATTAATATTGTAGAGTGCTGTGGGTGTTTAGGGCGTGAAAACGTCTGCTTGGGACGAAATAAATAAAATTATTTTTTCAATGAACTCAATTTTTTATTCACACTCAACTTGATTCTCAGAAATTAAACTTAATTTCCCTCATTTGAATTAGGGAACTCAGAATAGTATTGTCATATGAAACAAAATTTAGCATCTAAGATTTTCAGAGGTTACTTGACGAGTTAATAATCGAGACAAGCTCCCCCGAGTGATTAAAACTGGAGCGTCAGACACAAAATAATTTTTTTGAAACAATTCGCGCGTTTTTAGTTCCTACGTCACTTTATTAGAAGTCGAGTTGCTCGAAGAAGACGGCACCGGTACAGGCTCTTCAACGTTCTTCATTATTTGACTATCGTACAATATCTGTATATCCACAAACGACGTTACATTCTTATTTACGGTATTTGTTATTTTTTGGATTTCATTTTTTACAGTTGGTTTTTTAATTGTTTCATGTGCCGTTGGAGTTCTTGCGACAAAGTAACAGATTGATCGTTTTTTGGAACTACGCTCAGTCTCTTTTGTTGTACCCGTCCCTTTCTTTTCTTTCGTTTATTTGATATATACTCGTCTAGCGTTAGTAGCTCTCTCATTTCAAAGTGTATCTTCTTCTTGTGAGGACGTAATGGCGTCCTCGAATTAACAAAAAGACATCAGTGAATTTGTTATTACATAAGCACATAAGTTTATATTGCATAGAAACATTTACAGTTATTTTATTTGTTATTATGCTAGTACTCTTAATATATTATAATTCGACCATCGAGGAATTATGGAGTAATAATATACTAATGAATTTAAAAAAATTCTATGTACACATTCACTGATTCACAAGCTGCATTTTTATTCGCTTTGATTTAATCTGTATTTAACCGACTACCTGTTTGAGAACAAAACGATTCCAGAATATCACCGAAACGGTCAACGTGCTCGCGTATTCACGTGTATTAATCGCGTATTCATTAGGCACGAAATGATTCCCTTTTGGCCATAGGCTGCGATGCAACCGTGTAAAACGTACAGTGGGGGGTATTAGGCTGAGGCCCTTTGCTACATAATGGTATCATAATATTGAATGTATATGTGCGGTTTGATAGATACGCCTTAGAGCGGTATTTCCCAACGTGGGTCCTACGCCCCACATGGGGGCAATTTGATTGATCAGGGGGGCAATTAGAAACTGAGCTCGAATAGAGGTTAAAAACTGCCAGCAATGATTTAACATGAACAAAAGGAATAATTTCTTTTGAAATACGCATTGTGTATGATCTGCATATATCCTTTACCCCCTACTTGACTCCAATTGCGGTTGATTTTGTGTTACTTTTATTTAACGTATCTCAACCCCTATCCCTGAAAGGGGTTGAAATTTTACAGAAACAATAATCGAAGAAATACTATCAAACTAATTAACCCAGAAAAATATTTATTGAACGCAAATTTCGGCCGTGTTTTCATGTTATAAAATTTCCACCCGCATCCAGCCCCGCATGTGTAATTTTAAACGGGAAGTTGACTGCCATAATTACAATCAGCGACATCCATAACCCATGATTCGACTCAAATCTCAGTTTAATACGCGATATTTTCTTTTACTGTCCCTCCACCCCTAATCCTAAGTGTGCTCCGTTCCAATACCGAAAGGGGTTGAAATTATTCACAGAAAATATAGGTAAAAATACCATCAATCTCTTTGTTCCAAATAAAAAATTCCGGCACAAATATTGAGCATATTTGAAAATGTCCATCACATTCCCCGGGGGGGGGGGGAAGGTTGACGTGTCTTACCCCCACAGTGTTTTGTTTCCTGGTTTCAAGCAACGTATACGAGATATTCTCAAATTTTCTCAACGGGTGTACATGCGGAACATACACACAATACATACATACAAATCCTCTGTTTTATTTACTTTAGATTACACGAAGAACTGTGACACACAAGTTTTAATTATACATCTTTAGGGAATAATTCCATTTATGAATATAAGAAAAACATGTATATATTACATAGGGGGTATTAGTAAGATTTAGGTGATAAAAAGTATTGGGAAACACTGCCTTATTGTATAGAGGGTAATCAAGGTAATTATAAAATTTCATACATGAAAGTCCGAGGGAATCAATCTCAATTGAATGATCACCTTCTGAAACAAGCTTGAAGTGGTACATTTTTTTTGTAGAAGTCAACAAGGTTTTTTTTAATCTTCGGGATAGAAGAATGTTTCAAAGCTATAGTACGTCAACCCGATTACTGTTTTCTTTAACATCCTTATCAATTCAGTCTATCATAAAATTGGATGTTCTTTCGTACGTCTGTGTAAAATCGTAAGATTCATTAAAAATGTAACCCCCTTGGTTTAATAACGACCAACTAAAACGCTTATACTAATTTTAAAGAATTTATTCTAATTTAATAGTTGAAGAAGGTTCCATCTTCATTATGTCCGAATTCACACTTTTAAGGTTGATGTCACAGGCAACCACGTCAAAGCTTAATGTCGCAGAAACAATAAACATAAAGACTAAAAACATAAAGACTAAAAACATAAATTTAATGTTAGGATATTCTACTGTTGGGACTAAACTTTCTATTGGACGCTGAACATCATATTAATGCTGAAGATATTATTTTCTGATACATTTGATTTTGCTTTAGTCATTAATTTTGTATTGTGTATTCTTTTCAATTGATAAGGGGTTAAAATTATGAATTTATGTTATAGTATTTAATTTATTTAGTCACATTCCTAATCTATATGGCTGTAGTTATTACGAATGAAATATGTAATTCAATACGATTTCTCGCAGGCAAGCGTTATTGAAGCGACTTGGTAAGTCATTAATTTAGTTTTATATTATGAAACACTGTAGCGATGTACTGGTATTCGCTTAGTGTATCTAATCTAATAAATGAAATAGTTGTTTGTACCCAGAGAGCTCTGGCGGGGGCTACCTATGGGGATGCCCTCACATCTCTCTGGTTTTTTTTTTGAACTAAGGTTCCCACATGCCGAGGCACCTGGGTCTGTTTTGAGAGGTGTATGTTCCGGGGTTGCAGACCTTGGGCATTCGGCAAGAGTTGTCCGCTATTCCTATTGGAATAGTCGGCCAGCTGCCTCCTAAACAGGCCAAGGCATGGCGAGGGGTAAGCTGCGTCCCCACAGCAAACTCCTCTCCCGTCATCGGAAGGGCGTGGGACAAGTACCAAATGCCCGACCTACCCGATGCAGGTTTTTCTAGGGTTTTCCCTGCATTTCTTTAGGCGAATGCCGAGTAGGATCCTTAAACCATAGCCCGGGGGCCCTAGTTAACCCTTGGCTATCTTCCACTACCCTTCCGCATCCCCCCTTTCAAATCCCTTCCTATGCTATTAAAGGGGAGTTGCCCATAGTGGATTACCCTCATGTAGCCTGTTGCCCTAAAAAAAAAAAGTGTATGTTCCGCATAAAAATCTACATCCGTGGGGAAAACTTGACCAAATTTTGTACAGGTGTTCCTTTGGAATCGAAAACAAGCACTGTTGGGATGAGACACGACTGCCACACCTGGGGGCGCGGATGGAAATTTTCAAAGATGCTAAAATGGCTGGTATTTACGTCGAATTACAAGATTAATAATACTGAATTTTTTTCCCTATGTTATTCGTTTATAATTTTTATCCCTTTCTCTATTGGACGGGAATACCTTTAGATGTTGGAGAGCAGGGGCGTAATATGAAAATAACGCAAAAACAACCGAGATTGTAGTTAAATCCGGGGTTATTTATGTCGTTATGACAGCCCAGGTAGTTATAAATATCATTCACCTTAGATACTCAGCACATGAAACAATTTTCTTATTTTTTGATATCATATTATGTTATATATTATCAAGAGCGTCTAAGAGTTTCCCTAAAAATAATAAAACAAATATACTGCTCAAGCGGGTGGTACAACTAAATGAAATATATTGACTATTTTAATTATTTTTCATACTTCTTACGGATATTTGAAATAGTTCAAAATCAGGACTGTTACAGTTATGTTAAAAGACAATACAACCAATAGTTCGAAAAGCGTAGGTTAAAGTAATTTATTTAACCTCCGTCGAAATTATACAAGAAGCTTTCGACCTCATTGTCTTCTCTGAAAACGAACAAAATTCGTTTAAGTAGATAATAACCGTATAAAATGAATAATAAAAATGTATACTTCATCAGAAAACATGGAAAATGCGTACTATTATAGAATTTTGGCACAGAATCTTGCATGTTCATATCAGCATATATATAAAAATGTGCAGCGGGCAGTGCAGTGATCTATCTGTACAACCTCATAGTATTCATTTAAAACTATAAACATATAAATTCAAGTCATTATAACTTGCAATACGTTTCAGTTTTATATATAAATATTTTCAAAAGCATAAATTAATTTTATTCTCTTCTTTGACATAAAGGGGTACGGAGTCACCAGACAAACCATTATTAGCGCCACATCGCTGAATTGTTCTCCACTTACATGTAGTGTGTTAGATTTTGACACCAACAGGTCGGAAGCTTCATGCATGATTTTGAAGGAGGTTAATTAAATTATTTTAAACTGTGCTTATTTGTTTTAGCTTTTTATTTATACTGTAATTGCGTCAAACAATTTAATGTATATTGAATAAATGTAAGTATGCACGTCTCTGGAATATAATGAGAAAAATGACTGTAGGGATAAATTTTTACCAGAAGTACATAGGACGAAATGTTCTTCACGCCAGCTCTCTAGCTGAGGCCAGAGATAAGATTAAAATTTTGGCGCTGAGTTTGCTGGAAATGAGAGACCGGGAAATGAAACCCTGCGGCAAAGGTAAAACGATAGAGAGGTTAGTGCTGGATAAGCTTTTTGATAGTACAGAGTAAGCTGGAGTAAGGTCATGAAAATAAACCGATAACAGGCACCTTGTTGGATGTTCTAGTAACAAAATGAAACCCGTGTTCCCAGATCGATAATTTGTTTTCCAGAAATAATTACTTGGCGCGTCATTGGACGATCGTGGAAAACAAAATTGATTGCCGTGTCAGAAACATTTAACTTTATCATAAAGTGGTCCCAAGTGTATTTAACGCCACATACGTGCTCTTGTTACTACGAAGTATGACGTATTTAATTTATCAATCTGAATTTATCTATCTATCTGAAAAACACTTCCAAATTTACCATAGCGTTGTAGTTGTTTTTAAATTTATCTAGTGAAATATCGAAAATAATAACGGTTTATGTAATCCATTTTTAATTTGACGAATTTGTATAAAACGTTCACAAGACTTCGCATTAGATTGTGAATTGCTTAGCTATCCATTACATCATTTTACTATCATTTCTTTCACAAACCTCAGACGAAAAAAAAATACCAGTACATTTAAAATTTCCTGAAACGGATGACTTATTAATAAAATTAACGTATCACAACTCATTTAATTTGAAAAAATTAAAAGATTTGAATCAATAAGTGATAAGTAACAAAATTATAATTTTGAGTATTATTAAATTATTTATTTTGCTATTATCAGGAATTCTTTTATACATACATCCCGATTAATTTATTAAATACTGCTTTCAAACTATTTTGGAAAAATTACTGAGTAGAAACATTTACCGTAGTATTAATTTTCGTTCGTAATTAACTGATAAGTATTCTATTTTTCGCAATGATAAAGATTTATTAATTAATGAATTCGAGTTAGCCCTGTGTTTAATTCAAATTACTAGAGTTGAAAATTCAAGTTATCTGCACACTAGGACAAAATTATGGACAATTATTCGGTCAATGTCAAGAAAAATGCAAAAATTTATATAAAAAAAATACTTTTATTGTCGGAAAAATAATTCATTATAGTCTGAGAATTTCTAATTTCCTTTATTTAATAAATGCAATCGTTTGATGTGTATGTATCAACAAAACTTTTTTGATACAGTTTTCTACTACGGTGTTCGTAGTGTACTTGGATTAATATTAAACAAGCAATTGACGTTTCTAGATTTCAAAATAAATAATCTGGGGAAAAAATACTTGGAGTGCGAGAAAATATGATGCAAAGAGCAGGGAATAAACTTATTAACAGACACTTTGCTGAACTGCAGGTATTCCGCTTCAAATCTAAATTATCCGTTCCCAATATAGGTAGCATCGTTATGAATATTAATGTAGAAGCCTGCAGGCCAAAGAAGGCTTTTCACTAATAATCCGCTCCGTACACGTCCGTGACACGCTGATAACTCCAGCAAACCAGATCAGTCACTGGTACTCGACGACGCCGATCAGATAACCACAGGAATTTTCTCTTCAACTTAAAATATTTATTGTAACAATTTTATTGTTAATTTGGATTTTACTTAGTTATAAATAAATTTTTAAATAGTTGTTTGATTCTCAAAATATTAAATTGTTTAGCAGGTGAAATTAATTAGAGTAATTAATAATTTATATTTTCTTAACACACTTAAAAAGACTTAACTGCCTGCTCTTATCGTGACTTGAAATAATAATATAAGGAATTTCACGCAATGTGTAAAGTAATTTGAGTCACTCGTTACAACATTCTGTCATTGAGATAGATCTTCTGGAACACCAATACGCGTGATATCTGTCACACACCAGTTCACATAATTCACAAACACAATTCACATCTGGCTGATGAAAGCTTTTTGATTTACAAATGCACGGCGAAACGGGTAACTGTGTCGTGAATTGAAATTCACACGGCTATTTTACAAACAAAAACAAAATAGAGACAATTTCTGACAGGTTTTGGTGGGCCAAAATACGGTGGTCATATGGCTTTAATGAAACGAATTTGATAGGATTATATTCGGGTACATTACCACTTGCAGCACGGGTGGTCGCTGCAAATCCTCGTATTTATTGGAAATGGTCGTCCAGCCGGTCTACAGGTTCTCGTCAGCCGAACAGTGTAAATCTCATCCACTCCAAACACTCTCTCACCGAAAACTAGAAAAATAACTTCCTCTCCAAAACCCAACTTCTTCATAAGTTCCCCTATAGTCATTGATAACATCACAAAACATACTGTCCCTCACTTGCTTTTATATATTCTGAAAAAATCCAAATTTAAAAACTATCTAACTTCTTCTTAACCTCCCCCTATGCCACTCACTCCAGCTCATAAATTAACTTATTACGTACCAGATTTGTCTAACTTATAACATCTCAGAATTAACTTCCGCTCCAAAACTCAAAACTGTCTAACTCAAAACTAACTTCCACTTATTCCGCAAGTTCCCTTAACACTTCGGTTTTTCATAATTTTCCCACACTGGGTCTTTGATTCTGCTGTTTTAACCCAATGGGATTCATATTTGTGCCGCCCACAAATCTCAATCTTTTAATTAGTCCCGCGCCCTGTCGGGGGTTCACATTGCCGAATTCACGGGCGTGGAAAGACACGTCCAAGACGGTGAAGCGTCTTGTTCGAATGTGCTTGATTCTTGTCACCAAAGATTTAGTCTTGTCTGACACTCACAATATTTTCATCCGTACAAAGGGATGCCACGGTGGGGTTGTTTTCGTTTCTGTGAAATTAAAATACGTAAATAATAAAATAAAATAACCCGATTTTTAAACAACTTTATTCTCGTCTGATTATCGTGGTGTGGTGCACTATGAATTCCTTCCGCCGGGCCAAACGGTCAACAAGGAATATTATTTGAGCGTTATGCGTCGTTTGCGTGATGATATTCGTGGAATTATGGGCGAACAACTCTTGGTTCCTTCATCACGATAACGCACCATGTCATACTCCATTGGTTCTTCGCGACTTTTTTGCCAAAAACTCGACTCCTATCGTTCCGCAACCACCGTATTCGCCTGATTTGGCTCCGTGCGACTTCTGGGTATTCAGCAAACTCGAAAGGCCAATGCGGGGACGCCGTTTTGACACGATTGAGGAGATAAAAACCGAATCGAAGAAGGTCTTGAAGGCTATGCCGGAAAAAGACCATTCCGACTGTTCGAGGACTGGAAAAAGCGTTGGAAAAAGTGCGTTTTATCGGACGGGGATTACTTTGAAGGGTATGAAATTGATTGGGAAGAATGAGTAAAGAATTTATATTTTCTAAATAAATTCACCTTAATTTTTGTTCACATCGGTATACCTTGTTCTTCTTTAAAAATGGTGCAATTTATAATGAAATATGTGGAAAATAATGTTCTGTAATTTTTTAAAATAAATATAGAATTTAGTTTAAAAACAGCCCTCGTAATTTGATATTTAACAGTCGACCTAAATTTCTTGTTTTGCAAATGTTTCCTTGAAAACATATGGTTGACATATTTGACCATTTTAATGGCAGTCTTGAACCGTTCCGACTGCCTTCAGAGGCAGGATCGATACCGTTCCACCTCCGGTGGGGAGGTAGTTGACAATGGGCAATCATCCAGTGTAGCTCTTTGTCACCACCTCACGTCGTTTCATCATGTGACCACAACAGCTCCAAGGTGTCTACGTGTGGCTGAAACTGTCGATAACGACACCTAACTTATTACAATGATAATAACAATATGATATCTGTCGCTCAGAAATCTTTAATTTTTTTTAATGTCACGGATAGTAAAATGAGAAACGAAATGCAGTAATACAAGGAGAGGTAGCTCTAAGAACTAGAAAAAAAATAAGGAGCGTAAGGAATTGTTGATTGGATTATTAGAAAAATTAGAGAAAGTAAGATCGAAAGAATGTTACTTATTACTACAGAGCCATGATTTTGAAATGAACATTATTATTAAATTAACATAAATTTTTTTCGAAGTCATGTTTGGCATTTTTAATGTCAAGTTTACTACTACATACATTTTCAGTCTAGTAACAACCTGAATATGGTACAAATAGGTACCGAAACGTTGTTATTTTAAAATTTCACCAAACAGCTTAACGAATCTACATGAACCTCTGACAATTTTGGTTATTTTATGTCATTTGTGTAGGAAGTTTTGTTGAAATTGAAGCATGTGTTTCGGAATTATACTAGACGCCCCTTAAATAATTCTACTTTTTTTTTCAAAAATTGATCAGACAGAATCAAGAAGAGAAAACTTAATCTAATATACTGCTGTTATAAATTTCTTATTGGAAAATTAGGCACCAAATTTATTTTTTTGTGGCAACGAGACCTGAATTGACGTTAAATCATTTATGATAACAATATTTATTTTTATTATTTTAAGTTAACAATTCAAGAACAGACAAAATAAGTGATAATACAAAAAGCAACCAAACGTTTCTAGGATCCTTGCCCCATTCCTCAGGTGCTAAGAAGAGCCTAGAGCGACAAAACTGCACTGGTTATTATGCACTGGTCAGTTGACAAAACTCACAAGCGAAGAAAACGCAACGACAATGACAAAGCAGGAAGGTTAGCGTAATAATGAAGAATCGTAGCAATTGTTGAATTTCATAGTGTCTGTTTGCACATTAATTGCTGTGATGTTGGATTTAATGTGAAGAAAGTCTGATATGAGTCTGGAATATTTCCTGGTGTCAACGTCTAAAATCGTAGCATTTTGCCAATCGAATGTATATTTCTCTTCGCAAAAATACCATCTAGGCAACGGAAAACCGGACAACATCTACTAATAACTTCAAAAGTTCGTTCGGAATTTCCCGGTGGAAACAAACAGAATAGTCAAATCGAATGTATGTTATAGTTTAGTACAAATTATTTATAGGAAGAATTCAGGCAAGGTTATGCAACAAAATGCATTCAGTAAAGCAGCGTGTTTGAAGATGGCACGAACACGGACTCAAAACTACTCATCCTGGGCGTGCTAGGTAAATTCGAAATACTCCCACAATTTTTTAAGTAAGGTTACTGCTATTTTAATATATTATTTAAATGTAAAACTGAACATTTAAAAGAAAAATCTTCATATACCAAATAATTACAACCGATTCTATACTGCCAGGAGTCTGACACCGACGAGCGTTCCAGTGTTAAGGTTTACGTTGACAACTTTTGTTTCCCGTTGATTCAGGTTCAAAATCTACTGATTTTTCTTTCGTTGAACAAATAGCATTATTATTCTGTAGAATCGTCTAATGTTTCGGCGAGGTTATTTGTCTTCTCGAGACGCCTCCTCTGTTTCCGTGTGATGCACAAACTAATATTTCGGAGCGAGGTTTCTTTTATGTGTGTCAGCTTCGTTACTTGACAAACCTTTCGTCGGCCACCAAACAGGCACTAGAAGGGCAGCTGTTGGTGTGGTGAGATGATTTACGGGTGTTTGAAAATAAAAGCTCCAGTTTTTGTTCCCGCTGTAATTATTAACGTACGAGTACACTCACGACTTGGAATGTATCTTACGTGCTTCTAGGCACACTGGAAATGTCGCAAGATTTAGTGATGATCACATATTCAAATTCGACGAAAGTAGTCTTGTATCTCGTCTCCACTAGCCTTGAAATATTTGTGCTTTACGATTTTCTTGACGCGTTTTCCATGAACTTGGGTAGGTTAGATGACCTCTTAACTCGACTTAATTCAATATGAAGAACTTTTGGACATTCACCTCCAAATTGGAGTCGGTCCTTTACTTTATCCAGCTTATGAGCTGACTGCCAATCTAGAATATTTAAATTTACTTAATTAGTAAGTACAGTTGGGAAACTAATTAATAAGATGAAAGGTTGAAGGAAGGTAGAGGATATGAAAAAATGTATTTACTTAACAAAATGTTAAGACTGTGAATTAAATTATTTCGGGATGACATATAAAATTAAAAAGAAGTACATGTTACATTCAAATATCTGAGCAAATAAATTGAGAAACAAATTATTAGAAACTGATAATTTTTTAAAAATAATTATGTTGATAAATCTTTTCTTATAATAAAAGTTAAATTAAGTAACACTATATATTATATTTTTCTTAATTGCATTTATTTAAACTATCATTTTTTAATACTTTGTTTCCTAATTTATTAGTTTAAATAATTTAATGTAACATATATTTGATATTTATATATAATATATTTTATATGTTTTAAATTGAATAATTAAACTTTTTTCTGACTAATAGGCTGCTATTTTAATGATTTAATTCAAATACGATTTCTAACTGTTATAATTGTTACAAAAAGATCTACTATCACAAATATAATGGTAAGATATATACTTCAACAACACTGCTTTATCCTTGCATTTAAAAATGAACGTAATTGTGGTGATTGGGAAATGTCATGATTACACAGATAGAAAAGTCTTGATATAAGAGAGAATTGTTGGGGAAGATTATGAATAAGAATGATTGTAAATAGAGTTAAATTCTATGCAGACAGTTTGAGGTTAATAGTGTAAGGTATAGTGTAATTGTATATGGGAAACAGTCATATTGAACTTAATTGTAACATTTATATAAATTATATAAAGAAATGTTGGCAGACAAATAATGTACAATGTTGATTGAATAAAAACATTAAAAAAGAATGTGAGAAATAATTATTGGTAAATTAGTAATAATTATTATAAGTAGAATTAAAACATTTTAAAAATATATTATATACATCAATAAAGTATAAATGGCAATTAATAAAGAGTAAAATTGTTAGACAGAATGGAAATATAACTACTCGTATAAAATTGAATATTATTGCCATACAGTTAATCAGTTACCAAGAGGACTCGTTAATTATATATGACCATCTAGGCGCCCGGCTAGGCCCGAATTCTCATAATTAAACTCAGCGACATCCATAACCCCGTATTTGACTCCAATATCTGTCGTTTTTGCGTTACTTTTATGTACCGCTCCTTCACTCTCATCCCTAAAGCTGATTCTCTATCCATGGTTGAAATTATTCACTTAAATATCTGGAGAAATGCACACACAGTCTTTTTTTTATGAGATGAGAAAAAATGAAATATTTATTTACTTAATTTTTAAACACTGATTGTAATTGTTTGGTATAATTGAAACAGCAAAAATAAAATTATATGTAATATAAGTATTTATAAAGCAGGTAAATAAGTTGGAATAATGAAGCAAAGTAATTAAGATATTTGACTCGAGTGAAAAGGGCAGCTGTCGTATTTTATTAATTTTTGGTTGCATCATGTAACGTTTTGCGCGTTGGGAGCTACAGTCTGGTACAGCTCCAGTATTTTTCCACCTGATGTAGGTGAGACGTGCTAACTGGCTGCTCAATCTGAATCAGCAAAACCCACGCTACCTGTGGCACGTATTGGTTCGTATACGCTTCCGGCTCGGAAGCGTCACAAGTTCCAGTCTCACCCTAAGGACTGAATGGGCTGGTCAACCTGGTCTCCCTTCTCCTGTAATCCTTTAATTCTTAAATAAATCTTCTTCTTACAAACATGTGTCTGAAGTTACGCCGATTAACCGTTCCGCCTATTCTGGGACCGTCATGCAACCATGGCGCCGAACCTCCCTATACAGAACTTTCCTAACAAATTTCCTATAAATTCTTAAATTTTTCGCTATTTCTGGAAATAGCTGGTACCTAATCGAATTGGTGGCTTCGGTCACGATAAGCACTATTATTAAACAGTCATTACGTCGCATCAAAGAGGTTCCAGGTTCGAATCCCGTCATGGGCGTGGATGTTTATGATCGTTCTGGTCACGAATACTTGGGTTGAGACTGTGGAACAGTCGACACTTTGACCAGGTGTCACTCCTGAATCCAGAATGTGTCAGGTAAGGCGACATGACAGGACGGTAGGCCAAGGCCCTTTCATGCGCTGTCGAGCCAAGAAGCAGTAGTGGTTTCTGTGATAAACAAACGATTTGATTGTAATGTTAGATGATGAACGTTGAGCGAGTAGTAAAGAAATTTTAGGCTCGAATTAGTTGTAGTTATTTGAAATTCACTATGTATAAAATGTAAATTAATTTCAAATGACTATGGCGGTCGCCGGAAGCTACTGCTAAACTTTTGAGTAATTAATAAACTATATTTCGATGACTTATTGGTTTTAACTATTTTATAAACAGGCTTTAAAAATTGTCAATAAAGCCAATTTTTGCAAAAAATTAACTATTTGTTTAAGTAAAATTAATGCATTATAATAATACCATTACTTGTAATAGACTGAAAGATGTATATTTTCTGCTACCAATTATATTTATATTTCTCAAATTTAACCTACAAAAGCAACTTTTACTAACGATTCATTCTTTAAAAAGTCTAATATTGCATAGGGAACATTTATTCCTCATAATACAAAAGCTTATATTAATAAAGTCTATGTAATTGCACGCGTTTCCAGGGCAGATGTTTATTATATTTTCTACTAGCTGGGTGCCCGGCGTTGCCCGAGATGTCATTTATCACTAACCCCCGATATGACTCCAATTTCGGCTGCTTTTGCGCAATTTTTATGTAACGCTACTCGAACCCTAATCATTATAATTAACTCTGAAAAATATTTATTCAACGCAAATATCTGCCGTGTTTGCATGTTCCAAAATTTGCACCCCGCTACCCCTGCATCTGAGGGGTAAATGCCAATTTGAATGTCGTAACTAAACACAGTGACTTCCATAACCTTTGATTTGACTCCAATCTCGGTTGTATTCGCGTTGTTTTACTGTATAGCATCTCCACCCCAAACCCGAAGGGTGTCCTTTTCACAGGGCGTAGGTGATGAAAATTGTATTCAAATAACATTGGTTGTAACACTATCAATATCTTTGACCCCTAAATATATTTATCCGACTCAAATATCGGCTGTTTTAGTACGTTTAAATATTTCCACCCCCGCTTCTGGGGGTGGAAGACGCGTCTCACCCCGACAGTGTTTGTTTCCTGGTCGCAAAGAACACGTGTACGAAATTTGGTGAAAATTTCTCGACTGGTGTAGATTTGTATTTTATTTAGAAAACGTTTGTATAGGAAATAGAAAAGGGCTGTTTTTAGGGTTTTCCCGGAAATTATTCGATTTTTTCTCGCCTTTTAAACCTTCCCTAGACCTCCACGAACATTTCAAGACTAAGATAAGATAAATCCGTTCAGCCGTTCTCGAGTTTTAGTGAGACTAACGAACAGCAATTCATTTTTATATATATAGATTCATCCCGAAATATATTTAATTGACGAAAAAACAGCCGGTCAACTCATCCCAACCCAGCCGATACCCGCGCGTTGTCCAGATTGTCATAAATAAATTCGGCAACATCCATTACCTTCGATTTGACTCGAATCTCGGTTGTTTTCCCGTTCTTTTCAAGGAAATTAATTAAACTCAGTGACAATCCCGATAGTTTCTAGTTTCTATTTATGTAATGCTACTTCACGCCCACCCTTAAGGGTGCACCCTTATGAGTCCGAAAGGGGTTGAAATTATACACAGAGAACATGTAGGGAAATTTTATTAATCTAATTCATCCCGACGCAAAAAACAGCCGGTCAACTCATCCCAACCCAGCCGATACCCGCGCGTTGTCCAGATTGTCATAAATAAATTCGGCAACATCCATTACCTTCGATTTGACTCGAACCTCGGTTGTTTTCCCGTTATTTTCAAGGAAATTAATTAAACCCAGTGACAATCCCGATAGTTTCTGGTTTCTTTTTATGTAATGCTACTTCACGCCCACCCTTAAGGGTGCACCCTTATGAGTCCGAAAGGGGTTGAAATTATTCACAGAGAACATGTAGGGAAATTTTTATTAATCTAATTCATCCCGAAATATATTTAATCGACGCAAAAAACAGCCGGTAACTCATCCCAACCCAGCCGATACCCGCGCGTTGTCCAGATTGTCATAAATAAATTCAGGGACATCCATGACATTCGATTTGACTCGAATCTAGGTTGTTTTCTCGTTATTTTCAAGGAAATCCCCTCCAGCCCCTCCCCTATCATGCCTACAAACAACATCGGTAGAAATACTATCAACGTCAACTGTCCCGGCATTTATTTATTCCACGCTAATATCGATGATTTAACATGTTAGAAAATTTCCATCTCATCCACTCACGCCCATTAGGGCTAAATGGCCAATTTGATGCTATAATTGAACTGGATGATATCCATAACCTTGGATTTGACTCCAATCTCGGTTGTATTCGCATTATGTTATTGCAGCGTTCCTCCACCCAACACCTAAAAGTGCTCTACTGATAATCCCGACCCGCTTCTGGGGGTGGTAGACGCGTTCCACCCCAACAGTCGGTAGAAACACTATTAATATCTGTGACCCCTAAAAATATTTATCCGACTGAAATATAGACTGTTTTAGCATGTTTAAATATATCAACCCCCGTCCACCCCCGCTTCTGGGGGTGATGGACGCGTCTCACCACGACAGTGTTTGTTTCCTGGTCGCAAAGAACACGTGTACGAAATTTGGGGAAATTTTCACCAGCGGTGTAGATTTGCATAACGAACATACAAATATACAAACATACAAATATACAAACATACATACATACATACATACACTCTTTTTTTTATAAGATTAAGTTTAATAATTATTTATATTAAGCCCTTTCGTTCTGGTAGAATAGGGATTATTAATGGATTGATTTATATGGTTTAGGATTTTGAGAACAATTGTTCTAACAATGTAGATTACGTTGATAATATTTTCATTGAAGTTGTAGTAAACTAAATTATAAACTACGTTAGCATGTAGAGTTTTTGTTACATTTATTTGTCCGTGATTATTTGTTGCTTTATTTCTTCTCAATAATACAACTTCAATTACGGAATAAATGTAAAATTATGTTTATAACAATTTATAATATAAAAACTTTTTAAAAGAGTATAAAAAGCAATGGTTCTGAAACACTTTTATTTTAGATTAAACGTCGTTATTAATGGAAACAACATAGGTTAAAATAGTATAAACAACACCACCCCTAAATCTGCTGCTTTCCCGTGGTGGAAAGGGTTGAATTTTTACTCATATCACATCGGTAGAAACACTATCAATCTAGTTTACCCATAAACACATAACATTTTGGCAGTTTTAGAATAATAGACAATTCTCACCCCCAGCCCTAAGCAAGCTCATTACTAATGTCTAAAGGGATTTATATTTTCAACAACATCCGTTGAAATAGTATTCACGTAATTCTCCTCCAAGAACGCGCAAGAACTGACTATTTATCTTCCCTTCCAACCCCCACCCTTTCGGGTTAAATGGGCAATTAAAAATATTTATCCGAAGTAAACTCACTGACATCCATAACCTTCGATTTGACTCCAAACTCGGTTGTATTCGCGTTATTTTTCTGTAAAGCAACTCCACCCCAAACCCTAAGGGTGCCCTTTTCCCAGGGCGTAGGAGATAAATATTATATTCAGATAACATCGGTAGAAACACAATCAATATCTTTTACCCCGAAAATATTTATCCAAATCTAATACCTGCTGTTTTAGCATGTTTAAGTATTTAAACCCCCGTCCACCCCCGCTTCTGGGGTTGGTAGACGCGTCTCACCCCAACAGTGTTGTTTTCCTGGTCGCAAAGAACCCGTGTACGAAATTTGGTGAAATTTGCTCCAGCGGTGTAGATTTGTACTCTCCACCCCAAACGCTAGGGGTGCTCTTTCCCCATGGTGTAGAGGTTGAAAATTATATTCAGATATCATCAGTGGAAAGACTATAAATATCTTTGACCCCTAAAAATATTTATCCGACTGAAATATCGACTGTTTTAGCATGTTTAAATATTTCCACCCCCGTCCACCCCCGCTGCTGGGGTTGGTAGACGCGTCTCACCCCAACAGTGTTGTTTTCCTGGTCGCAAAGAACCCGTGTACGAAATTTGGTGAAATTTGCTCCAGCGGTGTAGATTTGTATTCTCCACCCCAAACGCTAGGGGTGCTCTTTCCCCAGGGTGTAGAGGTTGAAAATTATATTCAGATATCATCAGTGGAAAGACTATAAATATCTTTGACCCCTATAAATATTTATCCGACTGAAATATCGACTGTTTTAGTTTGTTCAAATATTTCCACCCCCGTCCACCCCCGCTTCTGGGGGTGGTAGGCGCGTCTCACCCCGACAGTGTTGTTTTCCTGGTCGCAAAGAACACGTGTACGAAATTTGGTGAAATTTGATCCACCGGTATAGATTTGTATTCTCCACCCCAAACTCTAAGGGTGCCCTTTTCCCAGGGTGTAGGGGATGAAAATTATATTCAGAAAACATCGGTAGAAACACCATCAATATCTTGGACCCCTAAAAATTATTATCCGACTAAAATATCGGCTTTTTTAGCATGTTTAAATATTTCAACCCCCGTGCACCCCCGCTTCTGGGGGTGGTAGACATGTCTCACCCCGACAGTGTTTGTTTTCTGGTCGTAAAGAACACGTGTACGAAATTTGGTGAAATTTGCTCTAACGGTGTAGATTTGTATAACGAACATACAAATATACAAACATACAAACATACAAACAAACATACAAACAAACATACAAACATACATACACTCTTTTTTATTTATAAGATAAGCGACACAACTGGGAATAAAACGCATATCACTGTCAAGCATTTTATCGATTCCTCATTTATAAATTGTTCAAGGATCCCTGTGGACTTAAGGGTGGAAGGGCGCCCGCAATTTATGCACAGGAGGCTAACTTTTATGCAGACCATAAAACTTTATTACCTACAATCGTGGCACAGAATGTTGTATGCGCTGTTTCACACAGAAGCAACGTCGTTACGAGAAACTGTGAAAATGCACTTTTCGCACCATATTGAAGTGCACATGAACCACTGATCTGAGTTTCTGAGACTCGTGAAAACGAAAATATTTTTTGTCTGTAACGTAAAAACTTCACTTTTAGGTTACAACATCTTCCAAATAAACTTTTATATTTCTAAATGTTCGTAAGGAACAATTGAGTCTCTATTTATAGATAAAATACTTATTCTTGTTATAATTACATGAACAACACATTTTCATAACAATCTTTTTGAATAATCTGTAAGGTATTTTATATTAAAATGCTTTTTTAAAATTATAACAACAACAATATAAGTTTTAGTTTCCTTGAAATCCAATGTCTATTAATCGGAATTGTTTGATTTTTTAAGTTATTAATATTAAATATTCCCTATTTTTAATATCTAAATTCGCAGGTCTGACAATTAATTGTTACTTTTTTATTAATATAATATTACGGTTTGCGTAAATTTTGAAATTGCATTCTAACCCTAAACATAATCTCAAACTGTATTCCAAGTATACATACAATAATTATGAAACATTCCATTGACAACGCTGTCAAAATAATGCAAAATGCAAATTATATACACATTTTATTCATAAAAAATATTAAAATATTATAAATAATAAAAATGTACAACAGTTAATAAATTGTAAATAAAAATTGTAGAAGAAATAAAGTCAGTAAAGGTTATAAATAAAAGTATAATACAGACTTAAAACATACCAGGGTATGTTGCAAATAAATAAAAACCACAACACGTTACAGTTCTTCAATATTTGTTGCTGACCTTATGAAACGGAACGTAATGTGAGTATTGGTTATTTGTTCCACTTCCTGGCCTGTGTTTGTGGTCATTCCATTATTTAAAAAATATACAAACAAAATATTAGACTGGTATATCACAATTTCTAAAATTAAATTAAATTTAATATCATTGCAGCTCCATTCCGCAGTTTATCGACAGAAAACGAGAACAACAAAACCATTTCGAAAACTTGGTCGAATATAGAATTTATTTCACCTTATACAGCGAACTAAATATTTTTAATATAACAAAATTAATAACACATATATAATGAATGATAGACTGTGATATGATTCCAGCCAGTATTTCGCAATTTTATGACCAAAAATCATTGTCATTATTTATTTATTTAAGGTAATGATTGATATACACGATGTTTATATAAATAATTTACATGCTAAATAAAATAATTAATTATTAATCTTGAGTGGTTCTCAAAGACTACTGGTATGACCAGTATTAGTTGAAAGCTCCTGTACTAACGTGAACATATTTATGTTTCAGTAAAGGTAAATAAATTGAATATCCATAACTATGCAAAGCTTACCAATTTCTTTTGTTGATTTTAAATGCGCTGATTCATTGAACATCAGAATGTTATATTTTATTTTTAACTAGCTGGGTTACAGTTGCCCGGGATGTCGTATATCTATAACCCCCAATTTGACTCGAATCTCGGTTGTTTTTGTGTTAATTATGTGAAACGCCTCTCTGCCCCCACCCCTAAGGGTGCTCCCCTACCATGCTGAAAGGTTGTTGAAATTTTACAAACAACATCAGTAGAAATAATATCAACGTCACTGACCCCGACAAATATCGGCCATGTTTGAAAAATTCCACCTCCGGCCGTGGGGGGTTAAATGGCCAATTGAATGTCATAATTAAATTCACCGACATCCATAACCCTGGATTTGACTCCAATCTCGGTTGTATTCGCGTTATTTTCTTGTAACGCCCTTCCACCCTCACCCCTAAAGTTTCTCCTTTCCAATGCTGTAAGGGGTTAAAATTATACTCATATCACATCTCGTTGACCCCCAAAAATATTTATGCGAATCAAATAGAACCCCCCGCTCCTGGGGGTGGTAGACGCGTCTCACCCCGACAGTGTTTGTTTCCTGAACGTAAAGAATACGTGTACGAAATTTGGTGAATTTTGCTCCACCGGTCTAGATTTGTATAAGGAACATACAAATATATATACATACATACAAACACTCTGCTTTATTTATTAGATTTAAAATTATCGTGTTCATTTTTTTATATTCATATCATTTTTTCGAGCAAAGGGGGACTTTGTTATAATTACCATCATTACAACATATTTGATAACAAGAAGTTAAAAGTTTCTCTTTTAATTACTGAATTACTGGCCTTATTTACTTGCATACTTACGTAGGGTGCTTAAGAAGATATAACAAGGATTTCAATTATTGTCTTAATACTTGTGGCAAACAATTTGTTACTCACCATAATTAAATCACTATAATTATGATCCATTGAAAAATTTGTTAAAAGATGTTCACAACGTGTCGTATGTATGAAATATCAGACATTTTACGGCTAGCCGAGTCGATTATGAAAATTAATTTCAGCCATATCTCGTGATGTGTACCGCAAGGTTAATTATTGCACGTAGCATTGTATCAAATTACAAACATAAATCTTGTTATATTATGTTATGGTGGTTTAATTCCATCTAATAAATTTTCGTCCATAGAGATAATTCAATTTTTGTAACCCAAACTGGACTAAAAAAATTACTGGCTTTTATGTATCGGCAAGTTATTAATAAAGAATCGTTTTAATTCCATGTCATAAGCAAATTTTGGGGGAATGGGTTACATATACTGGCACCTCTTAGGAAAATCTATTTTAAGACAACAAAGCGACACCACGTTGCTTGAACGAAGATTTGAGTAGTTATATTTCCATTTTTAGTGTAATTAGTATTGTGTAATCATTAAAACGTATAAGGTTATATAATCTAATTAAATATTTATTTAAGATGATCAAATTGATGAAAACGTTGATCTCAGGTTTTGACCAGCGAAAATCGAGTAATAAAATGTATGTGATGAAAATATTAATTAAATACCACAATTAAACAATAAATTTAAATCTGGCTTAGCTCGGTCAACAATTCCCACCATTAGAGGTTGGTTGGCCTTTAAATTAATATTCATTTACTGTTTTTCCAAGGAAAAATATTGTTATTCAAATCATTTTTAGTTCCTGTAAATTATTTTGCGTGCGACCTGGAGACAGCCTGACGTATTTCAATAACTCTATAGCGACCCGGTGCAGTTATTTTTTTGAGCAACAGGCTACATGAGGGTAATCCACATGGTGGCAACTCTACTTTAATAGCTTAGGAACGGATTTGAAATAGGGGATGCGAAAGGGTAGAGGAAGGCAGCCAAGGGTTAACTACGGCTCCCGGGCTATCTTTTAAGGATCCTACCCGGCATTCGCCTAAAGAAATGCAGGGAAAACCGTAGAAAAACCTGCATCGGGTAGGTCGGGCATTGGGTACTTGTCCCACGCTTTTCCGTTAGCGGGAGAGGAGTTTGCTGTGGGGACGCAGCATTCCCTTCTCTGTGCCTCGACCAGTTTAGGAGGCAGCTGGCCGACTATTCCAATGGGAATAGCGAACAACTCGTGCCGTATTGCCCAAGGTCTGTGACCCCGGAACATACACCTCTCAGAACAGGCCGAGATGCCTCGGCTTGTGCGAATCTTAGTTCAAAAACGGAGAGGAAAAGGCATCCCCAAAGGTTAGCCCCTTCGTATCTCTCCTAAAAGGTTCTGCCTACGAGAGAACATCCCTCGCAGATATTGCCTGCGAGAGAATATCCCTCGCAGACCTGAGTCTCACCCCAGAATAGCGGAGATTTTTTTTAGGGCAACAGGCTACATGAGGGTGATCCACTTTGGACAACTCCCCTTTAATAGCATAGGAAGGGATTTGAAAGGAGGTATGCGGAAGGGTAGAGGAAGGTAGCCAAGGGTTACTAGGGCCCCCGGGCTATATTTTAAAGATCCTACCTGGCAATCGCCTAAAGAAATGCAGGGAAAACCCTAGAAAAACCTGCATCAGGTAGGTCGGGCATAGGGTACTTGTCCCACTCCCTTCCGATAGCGGGAGAGGAGTTTGCTGTCGGGACGCAGCATTCCCTTCTCCGTGCCTCGACCAGTTTAGGAGGCAGCTGGCCGACTATTCCAATGGGAATAGCGAACAACTCTTACCGTATGCCCAAGGACTGCGACCCCGGAACATACACCTCTCAAAACAGGCCGGTCAAACAAGTGCTGTCACATTTTAAGACACCTTCTAAAATTTATGTCAATCATTGAAACCTTGAAGATTGGGAGATAAATTTGCCACATCTCCGAAGATATTACTTATGATTTTATGACCGCTTGGACTCGCAGACATTTGTGAGCCACCAACTTTCAGGTCCCATTAGAAATTCACCAATCCAACTAGCAGCCATTGTTTTTGTGCTGAATTTTATGTCTAACCTCCAGGTCAATATCCAAAATAGGAACTATAGGTAATGAAATTTAATGTCCTTTACAAAGAGATGAAACTATTTCAACGAAACAATTTGATTTTGTCTGGACGCCAATATAATAACATCAATTAAATAAATTTTATAGTCAATATAATTGTCTTAACAAATCAAGTCTGGAATTGTACCAAACAAGTGTATCTCAATTCAGCTTGAAATTTGAAATGCCAATCATTCGTAATCAAAAGAGAAACAAAGTTGATGTTCTTCATTTAATGAATATTATCACGCAGTAACAAAAAACCGCAGTGCAGTTTTAAAATATGCAATTCGTAATGGAACGGAATGATATAGGACATAAAATATAAATAATATTTTTTTTAGTCTATTGAGAATTTATAATGTTATAGGTATTAATAGTACAAGATAATTTATTCGAATGAACTAAGTGAAGTGAATCAATCACATGTGAAGTGAAAAATTTTCTTTTATTACTAGCGTGTCATGAATAAAACTTTAATCCAGAGACTCTTTTCTTTTGAACAAATAAGTAACGTGGCCTATTTCTAAAGGGGAAGATAAATGTGTGTAAGAGAATAAATTGTCGTAAGGACGAGAAACTTTAAAACCCATAATGATGAAAGAAAAGGAATAAACGTAGTCCGCCATCGGCCAGAGGAAAGCAGCGGAATAGATCGATTAATTCAATTTATTTTCTAAAAGCAAGACCAGAAACTAAATTATAACATAGTTTACATTAAAAATGATAGACAACGAATTATACCCAAGAAATGACATTGACTCTTTAAATTATTTAGTAATTTTGACTTAACAGCTACATTTATCTGACTTCTTTAAATAAATTTGAGACCTTAATACGCTGATGTTTTATTTGATAAATAACTTAATATTTATAATTAAATGACCTGTTAATATTACAATAAATAAACTGACCATAAGACAGAAAAAATTAATAATTGACAAATCAATTAATATAATAAAATATATCATTGTGACAGATTTTTGTGTCTTCGCCAGGTGTAAATTATTTGTTCATAAAAATATTTATGAGATATTAATTATTAATTTGAGAACAAAATTGTTGTGATTGAAGTTGTGTATTATGGTCAAGATCGTCCATTAATATCTTCCAATCATTAATATTATAATTATTAATTTATAAATAAACTTTGAGTAATTTTAAAAGGCTTATGAGCCTGTTGTAACAGAAAAATTAACTACTTAGGAGAATATATTCAAAGTGTTCGTGGTTGCGTTCATAAATATGTCTGAGGTACTTACGAATATTTAAAGAAAAGCAGGCATTCATATCTTTTCGCAGTAATAACAAAAATAAGTGTTTAGAATGTCATACAAAAAAGTTCTTTATATCCCTAACTTGGTGACGGGAAGATTAATGACGCAATAAAAAAACCTAAATTATGAAGCCCCGTTTCAGCACGAGGTAAAAATTGTGGTTTACAAAGCTATAATCACGTATAAATTGCTTTTATGTTGTCCAATTACCTTCTAACTAATAAATATACAACTATTTGGAAGCTTAAAAAACAAATCATGATAAATTTTGTCGTATAAAACCATTAATTTTCATTGCCGGTTATATATAAAATTTACAACACACGAATTAATTGAAGTTCTGGTAAACCAGAGCTGGTACAATATCGTATTGGATAATAAAACAACTGCATGAAATGTAAATTATCTAACCAATAAATCTTTTCCCACGCCTTACAGCTTAAAGCCCTCATCTTCTCTCACCAAGGTAAATAAAGGCTTGTAATATTCTCTATATTCAATTTGAAACATTTTTTAATATTATATTATTGTTACTCTATTAGGTATTATTATATATATTATAATTAAAAATGACAGTTTTTCCTAAGAATTTAAATTTTATTACAAACATTACTGAATATATGAACCCTTTTAATATAATTAGTTTAAAAGATCAGGATGGAAAAAATTCTCTAACGGACCTGCACTTGGTACGTAATTGCTCTCCCATTTGAGCTATCTAAGCAGAATTCCTGTGAGGTATGTGACTTCTCTAGCCATTGTACTGACCTAAGCACAAGATCACCTACAATTTAATAAATCACACTCTTCAATACCTTATTTTAGGACTTTAATGAAGAATGGATATGAAGTGTAAATAATTAAAATGTACAATGACTTAATTCAAGAACACCTGAAATTATTTCTTGAAGGCTATGATCATTTAATTTAATTTCATGCTGCAGTGCGAAAGTTTGCCACCAATTTAGTGTCATTTAATTGCTAATGGACGAAAACAACGGATAGAACAATGACGAGGTTTTGGAATGTCCGGCCATAAAACTTGACGCCTCCGAGTCGCGTAACAGGATAAGAAGATTCCCTGGGAAAGTTGGAACGGAAGGACAACCACACAAAATTTCCGAAGGTCGGGTCCCTCCTCGACGGAAATATGGTCTCCGCGGAAATTTTAAATCAATTGCAATTGGCGGATAATGATCAGGTGACTTGATTTCTACCCCTTTGGAGGGTATTAAAAACGTCCAGAAGGGAGGTGGATGTAGTTCGAAAGATGATCTTGGAGGGGAAAGATGAGCGTAATATTTAGGAGAAAGCAGTCCGATGGAGTATCTAGACAGGCAGTTGAACAGTAGCTTCTTGGAGGGGAGAGAAATGCATATTAATTTACGACAACCTGAGAAAACTAACAACTAGATCACCCGGGTCTATGACACCGCCAATATGAAATGTCACCCCGATATCCGACCACTCAGCGCCAGACTTCCGAGGAATATCTCTGAAGACCCGTAAATTCCCCCGCAGCTGTCATCTACCTGCAGAGGATGGTTCCGGACGCAGACAAAAAAAAAACAGTTATTTACGTATTTTGGAACTACGATGAGTATGACGAACTTTTGATACACGACACTCACAAGTCAGAACCCTTTGATATAATTTAATAAATTTCGTCTAAATGTAAATGGCCCTGAGAAAAGTAAATGTCCCCTTATAATAAATAAATAATTTAGTGTTAAACATATGTGAGATTAAATATTAATAACAACCCCCGCTCTTTTGAATTATATTACAATGGTCATCTAGGCTGAGCATCGTGTGAAATAATATATTTTGTTCTTGAGCACAAAGTAATAATATGTACAAGGAAGTATAATTTCCTTCATACACATAAAGAGGTTATATTTAATTTTCATTCTTTTAGTTCTGTAACTATGGAATAGACGAACTCTACACGCGTGAATGAAACAAAAACTAACAAATTATAAACGTAAAATACGTACGTTAATTATAAAGTGGAGAGAACACTAATTGTTTGCGTCCCAGATTTTTTGTAGTTTTAATATAATTACGCTGCGGCTCGTGCTGAAAATTTTTCTAGTCCACATGGCATAGAATAGTGAAAAGGCCCCGTTAAAACTTTTTTCACAACTCGTGAGTCAGTTTCTATTGTTAAAATATAACTAATTTTAATGCGTTTGGTGGAGAATTTACCTATTTAATTTATCAACAATTGTAATTAAATAAAGTTAAAAAGACAAGTATAAAAACCAAATAACAGTCTCATATTTATTGAGCTTTCGGTACAGTTTGGGAAAGCATAAACACTGAGAGCTCCTTGCCGAAAGCAACCCGCAGGTCACTCTTGATCGACCATTTTATCCCAGACGAATATTATTTTTTTCAAATTATTTAATGAACGACACATTTACATACGTTCAACTTAAGTGTTTGATTAGACGTGCTTTCACCATAAAAGTTTATGATTATTTTTCTGTTGTAATTATTGTCATGGTACTTGTAATAATTGTTAGTAGGAAATAAGTCTTTAACAAGCTTCTATGGAGGTTAGCGCTAATCTTGTAATTATGACAGGTACGTCTGATTTATAAATACATTTAATTATATATATTTTTGCAGGTGATCTTGGTATTATTTGTCGAAAGTTCAACGATTAAGAATAAATATATTACACTGTTATTCGTTTTTTTTATATTTTCATTTATCAACTATTTGAAAAACGAGATAAGGATCGTGCGGCGAAGAATGGTCACAGCTTTCATGATTTTTAGAAATTTCAAGTTGAAATGTTTATTGTCCTTTACTAGTTCTTTTGCACGACAGTATTGGTCATAGCACACAGAAAATAATTAAGTGATAATACACAACTATAAATTACCTTGTAAAATAGGAAATTGAAGTATTGTTCTCATAGTTAATTTGTAATACCTAATTATAAAGTAAGAGAAGTACATACTCAATCCATATTAATCTATCTAGGCCTGCGAGGGCTATTCTCTCGCAGGCAATACCTGCGAGGGATGTTCTCTCGCAGGCAGAACCTTTTAGGAGAGATACGAAGGGGCTACCTTTGGGTATGCCTTTTCCTCTCCGTTTTTGAACTAAGGTTCCCACATGCCGAGGCACCTCGGTCTGTTTTGAGAGGTGTATGTTCCGGGGTCTCAGACCTTGGGAATACGGTAAGAGTTGTTCGCTATTCCCATTGGAACAGTCGGCAAGCTGCCTCCTAAACTGGTCGAGGCACGGAGAAGGGAATGCTGCGTCCCCACAGCAAACTCCTCACCCGCTATCGGAAGGGCGTGGGACAAGTACCCAATGCCCGACCTACCCGATGCAGGTATTCCTAGGGCTTTCCCTTCATTTCTTTAGGCGAATGACGGGTAGGATCCTTAAACTATAGCCCGGGGGCCCTAGTAACCCTTGGCTACCTTCCTCCACCCTTCCGCATCCCCCCTTTCAAATCCCTTCCTATGCTATTAAAGCGGAGTTGCCCAAAGTGGATTACCCTCATGTAGCTTGTTGCCCTAAAAAAACTCAATCCATATAACCAACCTTCACTAGCAAAACATTTACGAAGAATAAACAATATAAAAAATATTAATTAAAAAAAAGTTAAACTGTCCACATTAATTAAATTGCAAAAGTCAGTCTTTGAATTTTTCTGGAAATTTATTCATTTTAATTTAAACTCGTTTTAATTAAAAAATACGAATGCAGTTTACGTAATTCTAAGAATCTGTCTACCACGAGTTGTTTTAAAAGCAAATCGAGAGAGTGCCAGGAAAGTAAAGTAACATAATAATTTGTATTACCTAGAACTGAGTATAGAAAACACCAATCCGGTTTTTTGTGCGGGAGAAAGTACTGGGATGGCGGTCTGTGTTCTCTGAGTGTGCACAAGGGGCATAAGTAGAAAATAAATAAAGCAAAATTGTCTCTCTCCCGCTTTTATACGATTGCATTCTCAGTTTTTTTTAGGAATAAAAACGCGTCCGATGATGTTATTACAAAGTCCCTAGAATATGGTAAATAAGCTCACACATAAAGTGAATCTCATCATTACTAGTCGAAAAATTTGAAATAAAGTATTAATAAGAACTATGGTTCTTGTGATGTAAATTTAAAGGAGATAGAAGGCGAACAATTTGAGAATATATGTTATAAATATAATTATATATAAATATAATTATAATTATATATAAATATAATTATAATTATATAAATATAATTATAATTATATATAAATATAATTATAATTATATATAAATATAATTAACGTAATGAACGAAAATACATTTAGCAGTGAAACGCAAACGTACTTTCAGAATTATATTAGGCTTCCTAAAGCAGTTCGACACACATTTTTATTGTCTATATTACAATTAATTAAAAAAAATTATACCGTTAATATGTGCATATATTTGTTTTTAATTGTGTTGACATTAAATGTACCTAATTATAAAAACTCAATAGAGAGTAAAAAGTTCACTTAAAGCAAATTTTGAACTTAGCTGATCGTAATATTTTATATTTAATTGAGGTGAAACGAGTTGTAGATGCATTTAACGTGTCCTTCATTGTTCATTAACATCAATACGATATCACTTGGTTCATTGTCTCAGTTCATCTATTTCCCGAAATTTTATTTAGTGCTACAAACATTTAACATAATCATTTACGCATCAAAATTACTTCAGGAAACAAATATTTGAATTTTCTTTGGCGGATGTAAAAGTGTTGTTAAAAAAATCAGTGCTTAATCAATTTTCATCGTCCTTTTTATTTCGTAGAGTCATAAAATACTATGATATTATAAGTAAGAAATTTAAACGTAATGAATTCATCTTCTTGAAATTAATGTTTGCCTTTCTTAATGTTAAGAAAATTTTAAATTGTCACATACTGAAAAATTTGTAAATGTCTAGAAACCGACCGTTGCTATAACATCATTGTTTATCACAACTACAAGGCAGCGGCGATATGATCACATAATCAATTATTTCGGCTAAAAATATCTTCTCATGCTGAAATATATAGAATAAGAAACATTTGTACGTTTAAAATTCAGGGTTTGAAACAAAAACTAAAGGTTTCTACGGTAATTACAACCACCTTCTTCATATAAATGAAAAAAAAAATGTTTGAATTAGAAAGTGAAATATTGACAAACACTGAACTTGAACGAATGTAAATTTATTGTTACTTAAATTATTTGATAGAAAAAGTTGGAAAAAAGATGTTATGCGTGTTGCATTCCGGAAGGAGCGCTCAACTTTTGTGTTTTCGCATTACTATACATCGGCGCCATAGTGGATCTTGATCCATTCAGTCGTTTCAAAACTTTAAATAAAAAGCACCTGCAAAAAATTTGTGTTACTTGCTTATAATAGATTGAAATATTTGGCCGTATATAAGTTTCGTAATATACTGGATTATAAATTTTTATATTTAATTTTATAATTAACATACTTGTTTTCCTCTTGTTTATTTTCTTATTTATGAGTGTAATGATGCTTGTCTTTGGTTCTATTTCATCATCAGAGTATTAATTCAACCAAGCAGAAATTTAAAATGTTTTGGAGAGCATGATTAATCATCCAAATTTTTATTTATTATACATTCATATTGTCTATGTTACCTTTCATATTAATTATATAATATAATTTATTATAATAGTTAAATAATTCGTCTTAATGTCGATAAAGTATATATAAATTAATTTTTTTTCCACGTGGAAACATCCCTCAGAGCTTTTCTATATTTATTGCTACTGCTTTCAGTGGAGAAATATTTCCGCGAACGACGAGGCCACATGCAACTGCTGCCACTGAAAGGACGAAATTTGAATGTGCCAAGTGAAAGGCCTCTTCCCCCGCTGACTTTTGTTTCCCAGAGCGTTTGTTCTCCTTCCTGTTGCGAAGATCCTAAACGTCGAGGCTTAGCGGGAACGTTAAATATGTTACCATTTTCTGACTCTGCGGACATAAAGTAATCAATCTAACGTTAATCCGATGTTTTTTTTATCAGGGAAGTCTAATGATAAATTTAAATTTTTCAATTTGGTAAATTTATATAATAAACATCAATTTCATTTTAAAATATAAACTCTGACCTGTTATATAAAATTCTAATTTTTTATTAGTGAATGATAACAAATTGACAGATAAATAGTGTTCAAATGCTAACGTATTTTGCTAAAATATTTTATTATATTTCAATCTAAAAAAATTACTTTGTGACTGATATAAACGTTTAATGGATATTTCAGTATTTTATCGTTATGGAAATTTTTGTAATGTGGAAATTTTTCCTTTGATTTTACAATAAATTCCCCTTTATAAATAATATTTTATTTTATAACAACATTTACGTCATGTTTTTTTTTAAAAAAAATTAAATATATAATTTAAGAATTTATAGTTTATATAAACAACTTGAATTCGAAGTATGCCTTAGTATTTCAGATTTATATAACCTAAATTGCATTGAATAACAAACTGTAACGCTGCTAAGTCAACACGTGCTTTAGAAGTGAAATTTCAAAGACTGACAAATGTGAAATTTGTTACGAAGATAACAGAAAAATTGAAATTTTTGGAAAGGTATCTTAATCTGAAAATATTGGACGATTGCGTAAATTAGTGACCGATTTATAACTAAAGCATCAAAATTTTATTCTACTAATTTTATTTATTTATTCAGTAGTTTCCATGATATCTCCTAAATTTAAAATTGAGTAATTGTTATCTGATAGCTCAAATATGACGAATAATTTCCAGATTTGAGTTTATAATTTGTTTCTGATGACTCTAATCACGCCTCTGTCGTGATGGCACTGTCTATTAGTATTTCAAACGTTTTCGGACAAAACGTTGCGTCCTTTGTGTTCTTTATTTCACATTTTAATAATAGCTTTACTTATCTTCTAACGAAATTCGATATCAGGCAATTCCATGGTGTTTTACATACACGATGTCGTAGTTGATTTTCTGCTTGAAGTTGTCAATAACAGAAAAGAAAGGGCTGAATAAATACCACGCAACGTTTCTGCAATCCTTGTTGCTTTTGTCATGGATCAAGGATAACCTGACGAAAGCGGCAGGGGTTGCAGAAACGATGGATGGTATTTATTCAGCTCTTATTTTTGTCTGTTATTGGGCTATTTAACTATCTAATTAGTATAATTTAAAACGGACGTATTATATTTCTATTGAATCATATATGGAAAACAATAACTTTTATATTTATTTTTAGTAGATTTATTATATCGGATGTGTTTTTAAAGTCATTTGGTTCGATTTTGTATTTACCCAAATTTATTGACTAATAGACTAATTATGCTCTACAGTAAATACATATTACTACCAGGATATACCTATTGAAATATTTATATACTTTTTAGGGGTATAAATGGCAATACAGTATATATATATATATAATATATTAAATGAAGTTGTAATTAATTTCATCGGATAAAATATTATTTCATATTAAAAATAGAGTAAATCGGAATGAAATTTTTTGTATGCGTTATTGATTTCAGTTTTAATCTGAATGAGTAATGTTAATCGTAGCACCAAAAAAAGTAATATAATAATACTTTGAGATTAAAATAAAAAAGATATAAAATACATTACTTATTACAATAAAAATGGAAAATACAACATTAAAATTCACAACGCCCTCAGTAGTTCACTTCTTGACGTCACACCACACAGCCGTTTCTACGTGATAATAACTGGAGCCATTTTACAAAGGTTTGAAACTACACAGACAAAATTACTAACACAAATTGAATACAATTAATTGGGTGTGTGCAGAATATTTTGGACAGAGTTTATGTGAAAGAAAGTTGGACGCCAGCAGTTTTACTGCAAAAGATTCCCGGTAATTTGACACATTACTTTTTACCAAAATTATTAATAATTTTACCGACTCGTGAAGACAAATTTCTACATCACAAATTTCTCCAAATATTCAAAGAATATCAAATATCCATAATTTTCAGATTTACTAATACTCTTTCCTACTTGATTAAACACCACAAGTATACACTTAACACCTACAGCAAACATTGTATTGTTTACAAAATCTTTTGCTCTAATTGTAATTCCTGCTACATAAGGCAAAGAAAACGTTTCAGCAAATACTTTTTTTAGGGCAACAGGCTACATGAGGGTAATCCACTTTGGGCAACTCCCCTTTAATAACATAGGAAGGGATTTGAAAGGGGGGATGCGGAAGGGTAGAGGAAGGTAGCCAAGGGTTACTAGGGTCCCCGGGCTATATTTTAAGGATCCTACCTGGCATTCACCTAAAGAAATGCAGGGAAAACCCTAGAAAAACCTGCATCTGGTAGGTCGGGCATTGGGTACTTGTCCCACGCCCTTCCGATAGCGGGAGAGGAGTTTGCTACTATGCCCGTATTTTATATATTTGTAAATTTATAAATTGTAAGTGAGAAACATCTTACTTCACAAATAGCAACCACGATTTAATGAACTGACTTTACTGAAATAAAATACTTACGACGGTAGAATAATTAGAAATATATCCGTTATACCTGAATTTAGAAATTTGTGTTCCTGCTAAATTTATGTCACAGAGTTTTCTAATCTGTCCAACATTATGTTAATGATTTCGAATATTCTAGTAATTCTATGGAGCTATTAAGTAAACGCCGAAACAATTTTAATTGACGTTAACATATTAAACACCATATTGTATACAAAATATATACTCGTACATATCCTTTCAATTAGTTCTTTGATAACTGTAACACAGACCAGAGTGAACGTTTAAGGGAAAAGATTAAACGAATTTAAAATACGAACTTACAGTAAAAATATATTTGGATCATTACCGACTCCTTAATCCTTCTTAATTCATTATAAACGATTTTACTGAATTTCCTAATTGAAATATTAATTAAACTATTATCAAGTTTGCGCCCATAAACAGTTGGCTGTCGGTCAATATACAACACTTGATATATTTGCGACCCTGAATATATAATTTATGTTAAAATTACCAACGGTGAATATAATTGTTATGAAATTGCTATTTTGCATACAAAAATTTTTAGAAATAAATTTATATTTCTGAGGCCATCACTATTAATCGAAAGAGAAATAAAAATTTTAATAATAGAAATAAACACAATTACATATTACGGAAAAGCTGCGTAGAAAATTGTTTTTATTTTAAATAAAAGACCAATGGATTAATAATATATATTTATAAGTAATAATTAATAAGTAATGATTAAATTTCATAAGTTATGGACATCGTGATTGATTATTTGCTCTACAAGAACCGTAATTGAAAACGACCAGTCTGTTTTGTTGCTTAGAGCCTGGACGTTTTTTTAAGTCCTTGCAAATTGATCGAACCATTATAGAACCCGAGGGCCTGATAGCGGCCAGTATCGGGGGTTTCCTCCCTCCCCCCCCCCCCTTCAAGCGTTGAAGAAACAAATAACACGAGGAAAAAAGGACTGGAAAATCGGATAGTGTATCATCTTGTAAACTGTAACGGGAACCCCGCGAAGAAATAATTTGAAAAAGTTTGTTTTTAAATTGAGTTTATTTTAAACAAATATGATAATTTATCACATAATTCCGACGTTTTTTCAAGACTGAAATGTATACATTTTTATAGAAGCCATTTTTATAATTAAAATATATTATATAGCAAAACTTAGCTATTGTATAAAATATTTAATACTGACGGGAATAAACACTTTTATTTTTAAAATAGTAAAAAGATTTTTCGTTATATAATATTTTCAATTATTAGGTTCCAAACATTATTTAATGACACATAAAATAATTTTTAATAACTATTAAAAGACTGGTTTTCTTCCATATATATTTTGACCGAAAATATTGGCATTTTGCGTTTAAAATATGTATGGAAGAAAGACCATGCTATGAAAATTATTTTACATAATATAAATTAATTTTATGAAAACATAAAATCAAATTAATTAGAATTTAATATCATTGAAGAAATTTAATATTGTAATATTAATTTTTCACCTGAGTAAGACTTAAATTACGGACGCAAAGTAGTTATAATTATTCTAAAAATTGTAATAATTATATTCTAATTTAAAAATCCTCTTCTGAATGTTTGGCCATTATAATTATTAGTAATTATGTTTATCTAACTTCTTTATATAAATGAAAACACATCAGACTATTAGTCATAAATTTATAATAAAACAAACGCCACGCTTCATCTCTAATTTTTGGGCCCCAACAAATGTAAATTTTATTCAAATTATAAGAAAATTAAACAAAATATTATGAAATGATCATTTATAATACAATTATGTAAAAAATTATGGAACATTATTTTCAATTGATTATATATGCAATATAAATTAACAATACTTTTTGGCGTTACAATTCAATTTATTCAGTTATGTCCAAGCATTTTTTTTTATTAAAGTTTACACTGGTCCGTCGACATAGTGGTCATTGGCGACCCACACATAATTTACCAGGAGTGCTTATTTACATATGATTTATTGTGGTACAGTATTCATTCAAATAATAAACAGTTTAAAATGTTTGTTTAACATTTCATGGAAAGAGAACAACAGCAAACATTGTAATTATTTTCAGGTAAGGTTATACAATTTTATGTTTATAGGAATATTATTTACTAATAGAGGTTAATTATGAATTTCAAATGTTGGTTTATTTTATTTTAGGCAATAAGAGTCAGTATTTGTAAATAATTTAGCGCGTATGTGGATCATATTTAGCACAAATAATATTTTTCGTTCATTAAATTAAATTGTTTGGAACAAAGACTATAGTCTACAGTCTACAAATATATTTATTTAGAACACATAATTTGGTTTCCAACAATGTAAAAATTTTAGATGAAGAATGCAAATATTATTCCAGATTGGTAAGTGAAAAATTGAATATTAGATATAAGTATCATACATTTAAGTAAAAAAAATTTACTATAATTTATATAGAATGTATGACTCATTATTATTATTAAAACAACTGATGACCTTACACGGACCCTTTTATTTTTATTTAAAATATGACGACGTTTAGATACTTTTTTGTATCTTCTTCAGGTATTTTAATAACTGGTTAATCGTTTATGTGCGATAGTTTATTATTTTGATTTAGGAAGTTTTTTGTGTACTTTATTTTGCCTTTGTTTACTTTGTACAATTATACTATAAATGTTATCATTTGTAAATACCTGCTCTGTAGGAAAATACCAGAAGATGGTACAAAAATGTATCAAACGTCGCCATAATATAAATAAAAAATAAAAAGTTTCTGTGTAACGTCATAAATTGTTTTATTAATTAAAAACAGACGTTAAATTAAAAAAATTTTATTCCTTATTATTGTTATATATTTATTGTATCAGTTTTTCAATTTCCATTCTTGTTTTAAATTCAACAGGACTCTCAATAGGTTTATATTATACAGAAGTCATTTCTTCCGCAACGTGAGTGCAAATCACACCTTAGAAATTTATGTTCGTCATTATTTCATGCAATTAATTGTTAAGTAATGTTCTATAAACTTTTATATAATTTTAAGATAAATTATCATGTTAGTAATAAATTTTCTTTGAGTTTTTATATTTCGATTTTATCATTTAATTGACATTTCCACCTGAAGAGGTCTAACAAAAATTGGGATGAAACGTCGTCGTTTTCGTTTAATTATAATGTTTCAGATATTTCATAACAAATTTCTGACTAATTGGCTTATTTATTTTCATTACAATTATTATGTTGTTATAGTAATAATAAGATCAATATGAAGCAGTCTGTTATTGATCACCACATTTTATTTTGTTTAATTAAAAACAGAATTAAAATAAAAAATACTACCGTCTAATCTATCACATTTTACTTTCATATCTGTATTCATAAATTTAGTCTTTTAATAAATTTACTCAGTCTATTTGAATTCAGATTACTTAACGCTTGATTCATTTTATTAACGATGTGTTTAAATGGTAGCAAATATAAAATTGTCAATACGTCTGGTTTCTTTGACCTAATTTTCCGGTTCCCTTCGTTTAAGCAATAAAAAAAGTCTGTGGAGACAGGCTCAGTTATTTAGTTTCTTTATTTAGTGAAAATTTTCATAATTCTCGACACATTTATACTTCAAGCTATAACCAGTGCATGTGGGTCGTATTAGTCTCGGGAAATTTACGAAGTGCATCAACGGCTGAGGTTCAAGTTTAGGTTCCTGAACACGATACGCCATTTACCCTCGAGTAGGTGTAAATTCCGAGCCTATATGGAACTCGATACAGCTGTCAAGGTCTGTTACTAAGTAGATATTAGCTTGGTAGGAAGCTCACGAACACACGGTTTAACCGAATTACATCCCCTCGAGGCAACGCGGCGTTCCTTAACGAACGAGACGAAAACAATATTCCTTAGAAATGCAATATATGAACGGAATGATGAAGTCACGTGGTTTAGGAAAACTAATAGGCAAATAACATTTGTGGATTGTGGAACGCTGAATATGGTCTAACAATAACTGGCTGCAATTTAAGTGTCAATACAGACCAATTACTGAGTTTAAAAGAAATATGTAATTTAAATGTTCGTAAACAATTGGAATGAACGATATTTTATTTAAATTTTTATTTATTATAAATAATTAAAGCTTTATTATAGTTAATATATATGTATTGTGAACATGGGTCATTTTAAATTAAAATACAAAATAATAATAAAATCTTACTTGTACAATTTAAAGCATATATCATGAACCTTTTCTCAGGGTAGATTTTCGTGGGGAAATTATGTGGCAATGTGATCAAGATTTCTGTATTAATATTAATTTAAATGTCTTATCTGCGATTGTCCAACATGTAGCTGTCGAAATCCCTTCTGCAATCCTCGATGATGGTTTACCTACACTTTTCACCTCAACGTCTCCAAATCACTTCAAGCTTTCTTCATAAAAAATAACACTATACTCGGCTTTCTAACATTGATTCAATGCACATGTCGCACTATTACCTTCGTTCCGCTGTATAATCTGTTTCCAAATAAAATTCAATGACTTTAAAAATTGTACTAAAACTTATTTTCCTCGACATTTTACATCGGACAATCCTCAGCTACTGTTGCTCTCCAAGGAGCTTCTCTGAAAACTTTATATATATATATATATATATATATATATCGGCCGTTCCTGACGGGCACTCGTCAGCTACTGTTCCACTCCTCTGGTCTGCCAAACAGATGTGTGAAAGTGACCGACATAAATTTACCGGCCCGAACAAGCAAAAGTAGAATAGTTGCTACCCGAAGCAATATGGGACGACCAAAAGGTGGCACAACATGCTTAATAAAACCAAACCTGTCACCGTTCAGAAGGGAATATCAGTCAAAAACCTACTAATGATACGCACAAAGTTATGTACCATTCTATGTGCTTACTTCCAACCGGAAATCACTGCAGAAGACATCATAGAGGAAGTGGATGAGGCCATATCGAAAATGTCCAAATCAGAGGCAATTTTATTGGCAGAAAATTTCAACTGCCGCATAGACGCACCGTCAAAGAAAACTTTGTGATAGAATATTTAGAAGAGGAGGGGTTTCATATGATCAATAAAACAAACGAGAAAACATATGTGGGACCCACCGGCGCGAACACAATAGATTTAGTATTCATAAACGATGGCATAAAACATATAAGCCAGTCAGTACTATCAAATATACCAATAATAAAACACCTACCAGTGGAAACTATCCTACAAACAAAGGCACCACATAGAAGTGCAGCAGCACAAAACAGATTGAAACTAACTAGGAAATTGGAAATATCGAAACTAGAAGAGTCTGACGTACAGACTATAATGCAACAGATTAAAACTACCAATACAAATGAGACGCTGGAAAAAACGGAAACGTGCATAAGAAACGCCGCACAGAAAATACTACCAAAACAGAGGAAAGCAAAGCCATGCCGAGTGCTAAGCAAAAAGAAAAGAAACCATAGCTGCGCTACATGACGTTAGAAGAAAAATGGATTAACGAAACGTAAAGAAACACGCAGAAAAAAGAAGGAATACAAACAAATGATAACACAGGCAAAAGAAAATTACCAATTGGAGGAAGAAAAAGCACTAATCCGAGAAGCAGAGAGAGACCCCTTTAAAGCACTCAGCCCTAGACAACCACGATTTCCTAGAAACATCCCAATACAAACATGGGCTCAACACTTCAGCATAGTACTATAAAACCGAGACACCAAACCAAGCTATAACACAGCGACACCTCAATATATAAAGCCCGTCACAAGCAGAGAGGTTGCAGCTGCCGTACATGATACAAAAAATAGGATGGCCGCCGGTCCTGACAATATATACAACGAACAATTGAAGCAATCAGTAGTACTCTTCAAAGAGATATGGGCTACGCTAATGACGAAATGTCTGGAAAACGGACACATCCCGGATAGTTGGCGAAAATCCCGAATAAAGATACTATACAAAGGGAAAGGGAACACAGAAGACCCAAACTCTTATAGCGGAATAGCCCTACAGAGCACACTTTACAATATATTCACAATATATTGACAGCAAGACTCACGGAGAAAGTACAGGGCAAAATACCGGAACTACAATTTGGTTTCAGAAGAGGTAGATCTACCATACAAGCAATATCATGCCTCTTAAAGGACAATGATGAAGCACTGAGACACTATATGCTATATGCGGTCATCATTGATTATACAAAAGCTTTTGACTTTCTCAACAGACGACTAATACTAAACAAGCTAGAATCAATGATTGAAAAAGAACATTACCTGACGATAATAATCTCAAACATCTTGCATGAGAACCAAGTAGAAATAGATGTCAGTATATCAGTATCGGACCCAATAATACAGACAAACGGGGTTCTACAAGGAGACTCCCTAAACCCGTTATTGTTTAATATTGCGACTGCAGATATAGCCGAATCACTACCAACAGAAAACACGCGACTCTATGTGTATGCAGATGACATGGTCATCACAGCAACCTCCAGACAAGATCTACAATGGTCTTAAACAATTAATAGACTATCACAAGCTCGCAGAGCACTGCAAACGTGGGAATTAGCCATTCAAAAGACCCTAACACTAGCAAACAAACATGAAAAACCAAATGGATACACTACACCTCAATATTTACTCCTAAGGTTTCATATGGCTCAGAGGCGTATGCTGAAAGATTTGGAAAAGTTGTTTTCCAAAGAATCTGCAATAAACATTTAGCAAGAGTATTAAGGAGAATAATGAGATCATCAGAACAACAGGGCAGATGTCTACATGGAAGAGAGGGGAAGATGGAAAGGGGTTCATGGGAAACAATTAAGTTGATTGCTAACTGGACATGGTCCTTTCAACCATTATCTACATAGGTTTGGTAAGATTACTTTCCCAGGATGATCAAAGTGCAACGAGATTGAAACGTCCACACATGTCTTCTCCTGTCACCAAGAGTTTGAAGATCTGAACATAAAAAAGAACAGGGACATTGAGATTTGTCTTGAAGATCCGGAGAAATTCAAGTCAGTAGACACAGCGGCCAAAAGATATGAGAAGCTACGGAAAGAAGAAGAGCTACACACATATGTGATAGAGATTTTAGTATAAGGAGGATTAATGCCTCATGCAGGTTTTTTAGTGATGTGAATGTCCCACACTAACCCAAAGGCCTTGGAGGTCTACTCTAGGGTCCTGAGTGCCCTGAGCTGACGGCAACTTAAGCCGAGGAGTATAGTGATAAGAAGAGTGATCGCTATAACCTCTCTGGGGTAACCAGTAGCGAAAAGACTTTTTTATCCTGCCTGGCCGGAGTGATAAACTACAAGTAAGGGAAAAGTGTAGGAAAAGAAGAACGACATACAACATATGTAACTAAATAATATATATAGATATATAATATAATCCTTGAAAAGACGGTACGGTATATGCAAGAGAAAAAAAGTACTGACTGAAAGATAAAAAAATACCCGAACCCTTTCAACACAAGGCCGGCTGCTGTCACTCACACCCCTACAACCCCCAGATTTCCTGTTTTCCGAAACGCTCCAAGTCCTTGACAATTTAATTTAATTTTTCATATGATGTTTGAGGCATTCAATTGTTTGCCTCATTACACATAATTTACTCATTTACAAAGCCTCATATTCCTACGTTTGTGATGAAACGCTTCAACACATCTACCGACAAAGTATAAAATATTTTAACACGCTCCACATATCCATAACTATATATTCTTAATTATTTCATTGGATTCTTATTAAATGCATTGCTACCTTCAATGATATATTGTAAATGAACATGTAATGATCATACGCAAATAAATTAATCCCTATAATGTCAAAATATAATCCGACTTAAAAACGGTTAATGATTTTAATAAAACATACATCGCAAATGGAGTACTAAATTCGACATAATTTTTATAAGAATACGTCACGGTTAATTGCCACTAATTATGCGTTATATAAAAATTATGGTCTCATTATTTGGGAAGCGGAGTTTCTGTGAGAGGACCCACATTTACGAAGCAGGGCTCGTTAATATACGGTTTATTGAGATCAGTTCTCAGACTGACTACCATTGAAGCAGCTTATCTTTATTAAATTTAATTGGCAAATTATTTATTCTACATCGCCTCATTGCTACGGCATGGTTCGATCTGTCGGAGTCCAGTCAGTAAACTTTTCCACCAAACTCTTTTCATGAAATATAAATACGTTCATCCCTTTCCATCGAAAACCAATTAAAATCATATCAAAAGTTTAGGCGCTCAACGGTTGGTGATGATAATACATCGAGCCTTCATTTTGACATCGTAATGCCCCTATTTATATTGTAACGCGTGTATTTAGGTTTACGTTTTTCTTTGTCTCGGATGTGTTGTTTGCTGTGGTCTTGAGAATTCGAAACCGTGCACGTGCGTGGGGGTGGAGGAGATAAAGATTTCCATTTAATTTCGTGTCCTGTCTCGATTGTTGGCCTCAACATGACAGAATAGTTAGCCATTGTTGACTACGTAACTGCAGCTGCGTGCTATAAATCTTGTGACAATGGAAGAATCAGTCAACTGGCATTTCGACGAAGTTTTCTAACAATGAAAAAAGTAAAAGAATGGTAGGATATAATGGAGGGGACGGAGATAAGCTTTTGAAACTGGACAGTTGTTCTGCGCTCACCGAAGCTGGTGGATGTGATTAAGAGAGGCTCCGTAAAGTTGTTGTCTCTGATATAGTTCGAGGCAGAATCGTCGTGAGAAAGGGGCCACAACTTGTTAGTGAAGAGTTCACAGAATAGCACCACACAATTTAGTACGACGGCTTGCCAGCATTCAATCCCGGAGGCCGACGCCTTAGCCAGCAATCAATCCCTGAGTCAAAAATGCACTTAACCCGTTCTGCCGGCTGTGAGATACGGAGACGTCGGTACGAGAGCTACAGCAGGCAACACAACACAGAATAGCAGTACGCAGTTGGTACGGGCAGCAGATTTCTTCTATGTAAAAACCACAGGTGCCTGAGATAAGAGTTTTCATGTTTAACTTTAATAAACTTATATAAAATTTATTTATTGGTCAAATATTTATTTTGATTTAACGTAAAACCCCAGCCCACAAAAATAATTCTTTACAATATTTACATGGTCTTTCATGCCAATAGACGTGCTGAAAATTTCCTACCATTCACTTCCCTTATGTTCCATAAATTGTCCCGTGACATCGTATACATTTCATTTTATAATCTTCACAGAATTAAACATTATTTTTCTTTCAATAAATTATTGTTACATAACATCAGACAAATGACACGTTGATTGGATGTTGCACAGAACATAGGGAATGTCTCCGTTCAAGTAAACTAAGAGAAATTCCCTGAGGGAAACCTGATTTTACAGTATTCCGCACGGAGTGAAGAAACAATATAAACTCTTCCACAAAACTCCCACAGCTCTATCTCGCGGCCCAGCTTTAACTGAAATTCCATTTTCTTTTGGGGAGAAAAGATCAGAAATAACATCACATCCCGGATCCTGTAACAATTCCTCCTCAAAAGCCACGTCACTCAGACCGATAGCCCACAACCACCCCATTCCATTACAACCCCTCACAAAAGCTTTCCAAAACATCCGGACCACTATCATTTCTCAAATCTCATAGTATTCTACAACGGACGCAGTGGACAACGGGCGTAAAAATATTCTAAACTAAATTCTATCTCCGTTTTGTCGACGAATCTCCGTAGCGAGAATTTTGTTACAAACGATCTATTCTGCAATAGTCGACTACCTAAGGGTGAGCTGAATAAAGAAATTTGCATCTTTATGACTTCGCGGACTGACTTCCTTATGAATACGAACACCACCCTTTTTGTTCAGAAGAATAAGATTTTTCTTTCCAATAATTTCGTCTATGAAGTAACTAATTGGTATTTTTATTAATTTTATCAATTAAATATTAATCACTATGACATTTATCAAATTTAATATAATTTCAAAACAAGGGAAATAATAAAAGAACATTTACAATACAATTTAATTTGCATCGAATAAAAGATGTACGTCATGTAATGTCAGGTTCAAAATTTGGGGGTCATTATTCATTAACAATGATACGGTCTTTTCATTTAAGTCATTTCGCAGGAGATTAACTTTGAATATGTAACACTTATACGATTCTGCTAAGGGAGTAGGTCTGCGAGGGCTATTCTCTCGCAGGCAGAACCTTGTAGGAGAGATATGAAGGGGCTACCTTTGGGGCTCATGTAGCCTATTGCCCTAAAAAAAAAAAAAAAAAAAGGATGCCTTTTCCTCTCCGTTTTTGAACTAAGGTTCCCACAAGCCGAGGCACCTCGGCCTGTTCTGAGAGCTGTATGTTCTGGCGTCACAGACCTTGGGCATACGGTAAGTGTTGTCCGCTATTCCCATTGGAATAGTCGGCCAGCTGCCTCCTAAACTGGTCGAGGCACGGAGAAGGGAATGCTGCGTCCCCACAGCAAACTCCTCTCCCGCTATCGGAAGGGCGTGGGACAAGTACACAATGCCCGACCTACCCGATGCAGGTTTTCCTAGGGTTTTCCCTGCATTTCTTTAGGCGAATGCCGGGTAGGATCCTTAAAATATAGCCCGGGGGCCCTAGTTAAACCTTGGCTACCTTCCTCTATCCTTCCACATCCCCCCTTTCAAATCCCTTCCTATGCTATTAAAGGGGAGTTGCCACCATGTGGATTACCCTCATGTAGCCTGTTACCCTAAAAAATGTGTAGAAGCAGTGTATAATGGCCTGTTTAGTGTATGTTCACTTCAAGATATAAGAGTCCGAACTGGTACCAGTAGCACTGTCGTGAGTACGAAACAATTATTAATGACTGTAAAGATAATTAAATGGTATAGTCAGATTGCGTTCGCGTTTTTCTTTTTATTCGTTTTCTTTTACTTTTGTATTTAATATTGTATTCCGTTAACATCAATGAGTTTGTATTGTTAATATTTTAGTTCATTTTATTCGTTCTTCCTATCAAACAAAGTAGTGACCCTGAGATAATGAGAAATTCAACGTAATTGATTGTAAACTAATAAAGCTATATTTTCATAGAACGCCACGAATTAATAAAATAAAATGGAAATATTTGTTTGTTAAATGGACGGAATTCGGCGTGCAAAGCAGGGATTATAATGTGTAACTATCGACAATAAATTTTTAAATACATAAATATTCCTATTAATTAAGACCACCTTTTTAAATCATTATATAAATGGCTTCCAGAACGTGGGGCAAATTATTTATTTAAATCTTTTTTAATCATTACAATATATATAGTGAATTTTCGTGTAAATTATTTACATTATTATAGTTAATTTTGAATTAATTTACCATCTAAAAAATTAAATTTTAACAAGGAGATGATCATTGTATTAGCCTAAATCTTCTTGAATTACTTAATTTTGAACAAGCACATGCGGAAAATTAGAACAAGTGTTTTGACCGTTAAACCAGGACTGAAAAATCATAAACAAATATAATAAAACCATGAAATTCTCATGATAAGAGAAAACTATTAAATTCGGTAAGAATTAGGGAACAGTATAGTTTATTTTCATAGCAACGGTTATGTTACATCAATTGATACACTAATATACTTGTTCTGTAGTCACCGTAAACAAGATACGATCAAATGTACTTAGTGACTGAAATACAATCTGGTCGTTAATAATACACTACCGGCATATAGGCACTTATGATGTTTACAAATAATGTTATAAATGCACACAATGTGGTACCAGGTTCGTTAATGTCGGGGTTAAGTGTGAATTCTCGAAAATTTCGTGTTCCTTCAGTAACCAACGTGTTAGTTCTTTATTCTGCGAATATAATGTCAAAATATTTTGACCGAATGAATTATCTCTTACCATGCGGATTTGCAACAATCAACAATTTGAATTCTAATACTTATAATTGCATTAAAACAAAATATCAACATTAAAAATCGCTGAAAATTTTAAGTTGTCTAATTATTTGTACTTCGATGTCTTTCTTTTACGTTCTAATAATACAAAACAGACGAAGTTTTGTCAAGTAAGCTCTTTAAATTAGCATTTATGATTTTCTCTCACTAACTACAATTGTCGCTCCAATTAATTTGAAAACTGAATTTGGATCTTAGGATTTATATTATCTGACTTCAAAGTAATTAAAATGTATGAACTCAGGCAAATTTGGCAGATTTAATTTATTAACAAAGAAATTAAAATTTAAAACATTTCATCCTCAATATAGGACTTAATCATTGGTGTAATTCTAAAATTCCAATGAAAATCATATATTTTAATCAAGTGTCGACTAAGTTATATCAGTAGAAAAATTATATAAAATATATTTAATTTACGCGATTTCCATTAAATGCCACAATATTCCATAAGTATCCAAAATTGAAATATATGAATTAATTTTTCTTAGAACTTCCATGATATGTTCTCCATACAGTAAGCGTTACAGACGAAATGAGCATAACAATATGTTTAAAGAAACACACAAGTATTATTGGTCGATTATAAAGTATTAAAAATAAAAATTAATTTATTAATTAAAATATCAAAATAATTTACAATGAAGTGTATTTAATTTTATTCAAATTATTATACTATTTTTTTTAAAAAAAATTTTAGGGTAACAGGCTACAGAGGGTAATCCACATGGTGGCAACTCCCATTTAATAGCATAAGACGGGATTTGAAAGGGGGGATGCGGAAGGGTAGAGGAAGGTAGCCAAGGGTTAACTAGGGCCCCCGGGCTATAGTTTAAGGATCCTACCCGGCATTCGCCTAAAAGTAATGCAGGGAAAACCGTAGAAAAACCTGCATCAGGTAGGTCGGGCATTGGGTACTTGTCCCACGCCCTTCCGATAGCGGGAGAGGATTTTGCTGTGGGGACGCAGCATTCCCTTCTCCGTGCCTCGACCAGTTTAGGAGGCAGCTGGCCGACTATTCCAATGGGAACACGGAAAAACTCTTACCGTATGTCCAAGGTCTGCGACCCCGGAACATACACCTCTCAAAACAGGCCGAGGAGCTTTGGCTTGTGGGAACCTTAGTTCAAAAACGGCATAATATTTAACGTTGAACATGAGATCTTCAATTCGAGTTTTCGAAGATCGTTTTGTTCGACCTAAATAACATGAATTAAACTCAAAACTATTAATTTTTTAAACTATATTATGCTTATACAAATTGTTAATTTTGTCTTTAATACTAGGTTTTGATAAATGAAAAATAAAACGTATACCAAATTATCAAACAAGGTCATGCAAAAAGAGTGGAACTATAAAACTTAATTTTTTTATTTCAGACATTTTTAACAAGAAATTTATTTATTAGCTTTTGGAATAATTTTATAATATAATTTTAATCATTGGTACTGTAAAACAAACTTCTCGTATTATGCACACTTTTACTAACTACGTGAAATTAGGTGTTTCATTTTCGACGTAAAATCCCGTGTTACAAACAAAATTCATTCAAATGGTTCATTTTCAAAAGTTGAAAGAAACCCGAGAGCAATGAAACTATTCAAATGTTTGCGAACGTTGTGGGTGCGCTGCTTTATGCGGAATTTGCGCGAGTATTTGTTGTAAACTGTATAAAACAACACCAAATTGAAACTGGGTTTGGTAAACCAGAGCAAAAACATTTACACAAAGGCTTTCAAATCGCAATTTTATTCACCTAAATAAAGTCAAGCTATGAGTGATTTTGAATGAGCACCAAACCTTTCGCTCCCGATTCAATTTACTTTCTTTATTGGTCTACTCAGTTTGAATTTGATACTCAGTTTCGAGATAGTGGTAATTCCCATACAGCGAATGTTTAGATAACGGGGAAAAATCCCAATCGATTTTTGAATTCAAATATAAACCAGAAATATTCTCGAACATGCATTCATTATATACTCAAGAGCTTCGGCTACATCACCCGAAAATATGTTATGTTATCCTTAAATATATTTAAAAATCATTTGTACCTTCTTTATCAGTTACAGGATTAATACCAACCTCCATACACCTTATCTAATAGTAAAACATCGAATTAAAATTTTGTATTAGCAAAAAATTATAATTTCAAACTGATAAACTGTAGGGAAAGCACATGTGCTCAAACTTTTTTTAGATTAATACATAAAACATCTGTGTTGAAAGTATACTAATTAGTTAAATAAATAGCAAAATTATTTAGTATTTATTTTTGTATTTTATTTGGTTATTTAATTATTCAATCAACAATTTTTTTATACTACGGATTATCGTGGTAATCGATCAGTCAATTTCGGTTTTAGGAATTTATATCATAAAAAATTAAATAAAATTGAGGTTATTTACCTAACTCTTACTTATTAATGTGTAGTCAAAATTTTTAAAAGTTATCAAACATAAAATTATCTTTTAAAACCCCATAACTTTTTGAATTATTTAATCAAGATGGTTAATAATTATCCTCATTGAAATATTTTAATCCATCAACAATTATCTTTAATGTTAATAGTTCACTAATAATTATTACTGAAAAATTACTGATTTATGAATTAATAAATTAGAAAAACGGTAACTTCAGTATCTTAACTAAACAAAATATTGATGTCTGCTAGCATAAATCTAAATTCCCAAACACAAAATTATAATAAGTTCTTTGAATATTCAACGGCCTTTAGAGAGGTTGGTATCTATCTTCAAAACAGTATGACATGTACAGATGATTTATAAAGTAGCATATTTTCAGGATATAATGGCACAATGCCACTAAAGCTAAATAATATATCGTGGGGCTGTTTTTACTTTATATTTGTCTGAATAGTTATATTAAATTTATAGAGTATGCATACATATTTGTTATAACTCGAAGATAAATGATAACTTTATACATTTTAAATCCTAAGTTATTGTTCTCTACCATTATTTTCCGCATTTATTTAACGTTTAATTCACATTATTAGAATTTCATATTACCATTCTCTTTTACAGTAATTAATTAAAAATTGACTTTTTTTAGATTAATATATAAAACGTCTATGTTGAAAGTATACTAATTAGGTAAATAAATAGCAAAATTACAGAGAAATGAATTTTTCAGTATTTATTTTTGTCTCTTATTTGGTTAATTTTTTATTCAATCAACCATTTTTTTATACTATGGATTATCGTGGTAATCGATCAGTCAATGTCGGTTTTAGGAATTTATTTAATAAACAATTAAATAAAATTCAGGTTACGTACATAAGTCTTACTTATTAACGTGTAGTCAAAATTTTAGAAGTTATCATGCATAATCTTTTAAAACCCAATTCTTTTTCGTATTATTTAATCAAGAGGAGTCCTAGGATTTCTGTTTTTGTGGGTATTTCGGCGTTGTTTAGATATAGGGGGATATGCGGAGGAGGATTTATGGATAGTGTGAATGGGACGGTTATTGATTTGGTGGGATTTATGCTGATTCGCCATTGCTTGGACCAGTGTTCTAGGTGGCTTAGCGCTGACTGAAGAGGTTGGATATTGGAGGTGAGAGTGAAGGTTTGGTAGGAGATGGCGATGTCGTCTACGAAAAAGATTGTGCTTGTGGAGGGATGTTGTGGAATATCGTGGGAGAAGATGTTGTATAGGAAGGAGGCAATGACGCTTCCTTGGGGGACTCCTGCAGTGATGGGGTGGGGTTGGGAGATGTGGTTATTTATTTTGATGGAGAAGGTTCTGTTGGAGAGGTAGTTGAGAAGTATTCTATAATGGGTGTCATTTAACTAATCTTTGATTTTTGAGAGAAGGGAAGGGTGATGAATATTGTCGAACGCTTTTTCTATGTCAATAAAAGTGAAGATACATGAATTACGTTGTTCGAAGGAGTTGGTTATGAGGTTGGAGAGGGAGTATAATTGATGGCGGCAGGAATGTTTTGGACGAAAACCGTATTGTGTGTCAGGAACTAGCAAGGAGAGTTGGTTGATTAAATGAGGGAGAAGTAATTTTTCAAATAGTTTGGAGATTGTAGGAATGAGACTTATTGGTCGGTAATTTTCAGGGTGGGATTTTGGTTTGTTGGGTTTCGGTAACATGATTATGGTAGCATGTTTCCATTTGGTTGGATAGTAGGTGGTTCTGATGATGGCGTTGAAGATATAGGTGATTAGGATTATTTTGGGAGATGTTTTAGATGGCGGTTGGTGATGTGGTCATGTCCTGGGGAGGCTTTGTTTTTTAGTTTTTTTTATTGCGGTTTTGATTTGGGAATGGGTGAAAAGTTTTGGGAGGGGGGATAGTTACACTACTATGTTTTCGCAATATTTCGACCAATTTGTCGTTGTCAGTTGAGAGCTGTTAATTTCCACGGTCCGTCAACTTAACCACTCATGTGGATTTTTGCAGCCGTGTCCGTGAGCGTGGCTGTGTGGACGCTGGTGGCGATTTCATTGGAGCGCTACTTCGCCATCTGCCGTCCTCTGAAGTCTCGGCGATGGCAAACTCAGTGCCACGCGTACAAAGTGATGGGTGTGGTGTGGATCGTCAGCCTCGCTGCCAGCGTTCCTGTGCTCCTAGCCTCGCAGCTTCAGGCCATGCGCCAGCCCGGTGAGTCTAATCACCTACTATTAGTCAGATTATCTCAACCAATATTAATTGCATAGACGCGGGTCCTATATGAATTATAGGTACAAATTCTTTGCGGCGTATGTCTACCGTGTTGCTGATGGAATGCAGCGACAAATGCTAGAAAGCAGTATTGATTCCAAGAGCAAATATTCCACACTCGAAAAATACTGATGTCACTGACTGTAAATTTATTGAGAAACTTAACTGCTTTCTGATACCTTAACTATCTGCAGTGTTAGAGCATTCGCTTTGTCCTTTGGAGCAAATCGGTCAAGACTTCAAATTTTTTTGTAATCTGCGTGATGAACGATATTGTGTACCTCAGCCGTGTCCATCAGTTTTATTTGATGGCGTTGCCCGTGTACTTCTTTATATAAACCCAAAAAAGTATTTAATTTTAACCTAAATCTAACTGTTCCTGGTTCCGTACATACTTTCAATTGATAGTGCATTAATTCAACAGCTGTAAAACACATTGAATTTTTTTGCATCAGTCCCAACAAACATAACTCAGAATTTTTTTACGAATAAAATACTTAAATATACTCCTGGAGTATTGCAGGATCTAATTATTCCTCAGTCTTCTGACATTACGAAAGATTAAATTGATGAAATTATTATATAGATTCACAATGTAAACAAATGGTCGCCATATTGGAGCCATTAAAATGGCACGAAAATTGACATACATTTTCCGCAAGGATAGTAATGTATTTCGTATTTTTTATATTATCATTCGATGGAGTATTACTGGATAAAATTATACTTTTCATTCAATAAAAATATTTCTGCTTTATTTCATTACGGAAAAAAAATTATTTCCTTTGTTCGTCGCGTAGTAACATCTCTCGCGAGACGTCATGGTCTCTTGGCGCGCAGTAATTTAACCCAAAATAATCAAGTTTTTCAATTATATTTCTTTCCACATTTATGCTTGGGTTTTCTCACCCCCACAATATCGTTTCTCGTGTTTTGAAGAATATGTGTACCAATTTTTGTTTCAATCTGTCCACGGGTTTAAATTTGTATAGAAACTAACGTAAATACATACATACATACAAATATACATCCTACTTTATTATTTAAATTTGTGACAATAAGAAAGTTGTATACTTTTGTATAAAGATTTTGACAAACTGTAACGTGGTCGCTCGTCGCCGTAAATTGACGGTGATCCGTTGCAATGAAATCAGGGGCTTCCAGTCAGCAGATTCATACCGTGAATCTTGGCCATGATCTCGTTTAGTTGAGTGCTGATTTGGGACGTAAGAATGGAAAGAAGATCTATGAGTGAACTCGAAGGCTTAAAGGTGTAGCGAAGTTGAGGACAGAGGGTAGTGTGGAGGATAGATTCGCCTGAGGCTTATCAGGGAGGAATCAGAGGTTTGGTGGTTTTTCCAGTAAAGTTAACTGTAGTATATATATATATATATATATATATATATATATATATATATATATATATATATTGTAGAGATTACCAATGTTCAATAAAATATTTAATTTAAATTGTTTCTTTAATTATTGGCGGCGTAGCTTTGAGGGCGAGCATTGTAAAGAACAACATTGTTTGGCGCGAGAATGCAGAGACTACAATGGGTGCTACGAATTGTTGTCGAAATTTTTAATAACTAAGTATCATAACGTAATGCTTACTTCAACGACTGTACATGCCAGAGATCGTGAAAGACCAAAAATTCATTTGATTGGTAAATATATCTTGAACACGAGAAAACTGTATTCCTAGTGTATCGAATAATTTACCTTTTCTTAAAAACAGTGTTTTGAACTTCTGAAAATTATGGTTTGGGTTACAATCCAAAAGATCGGAGAATTTAACTATTGTTTAGATAATAACAATAATGTTTCCAGCCTCTGATTTTCTTCCATTCTTAGAATTATCCCTTGAAGCTAGTTGCATTTCATAACTCGCTAACCCCTATTAGCAAGTTAAACTTAGTGAAATAGAATTACCCGTCATGAGCCTTTTAAGCTTCATTTAACGGTTTACATGTAATGTAACGCGTGTATTTTGGTTTTAATTTGCTTTGTCTTCGGAAGTGTTGTCTGCTGTAGTTCGGAGAATTCGAAATCGTGCCAGTAGTAATTTTCGTTATCCTGTCTCGATTGTTGGTCTCAACATGACTGAATTGTTGGCCATTGTTGACTACAGAACTGCAGCTGCGAGTTATAACTCTTGTAACAATGGAAGAATCAGTGAAACAATGACATTTTCGACCAAATTTTCTAATAATGAAAAAAGGAAAAAGAATGGGAGGCTCTACTGGAGGGAACTTAAATATGAAAACTAAATGAGTTGAAGTGTATTCAAGATGTTTATGAGCAAGATATGTGAATCTTCTAAAAGAACGACGGCAGAGATTGTATTTGAATTTAACGGACCTGCAGCGCTCGTAATAAAATGAAGCAGTCTGGTCGATGCGCTTCTGAGGGACAGTTGTTAGTGATGAACTCCGCTCATAGTGCAGTTGCATAATGCAAAAAGGTCACGAAGCACAAAAGCTGTGAGTAGCGAGAATTACGTGCCACGTCTTCCAGTACACAAGAGGGCAGCACGAGTACGTCGCAATAATGCCGGAGGCCGACGCCTTAGCCAGTACGTCGCAATAATGCCGGAGGCCGACGCCTTAGCCAGTACGTCGCAATAATCCCGGAGGCCGACGCCTTAGCCAGTACGTCGCAACATAATCCCGGAGGCCGACGCCTTAGCACAGTGGTCAACCCCTGAGTCGACTCCATGCAGTGATCCTGACTAGATCTCGCTGCAGTTAACCCGTTCTGCCAGCTGCGAGATTCGGATGCGTCAGTACGTTGGTCACGATAGCTACAGCAGACGAACAGAACACAGAAATAGCCGTACGTATTTGATAACAGGCAGCTAATCTCTTCTACGCAATCCACAGGTGCCTGAGATAAGAGTTTTTCATGCTTAACTGTAATAAGCTTATAAAAATTTATTATATGGTCAATAATATCTTTGATTTAACCTAAAAACCCAGCCCAATAATATAATTCTTTACTGTAAGGAAATTTAATGGTTGACCCTTGGACAAGAATTTTTAAATGGGGCTGTTATTTACTTCAAGTAATCAAATCTTATTTCATCATGCGTGTATTTATAGGTTTTCATGAAGTGCGTATTTGAGATTAATACAACTGGAAACGTCTCATTTCCATAATTTATTATTCATAACTAGATAAATTTTATAGCTCACACGTATATTCAATTATTAGTAGCCCATATATTTTTTGCGTTTTTCTTTTGTGGAAAAGTTCAAGTAATGCATCGTACTTTATGACATAATCGAGCAAGCCTTTCAATGAGATTCTCTCCCAAGCTTTAACGAAGGGCTATTATACTTGGGAGCTATATATCTATTCAAATGGACGTGATAATAACTCCGGTAATTGAGCCATTGAATTTCAGTTCACGTAAAGATGGTGACTGTACTATTTTTTCACAAATGACGACCACCACATTGTTTGCAAACGTTGCCGTCTATAAAAACGTACAAGTGAAGTAAATAAATGTGTGAGTAATTTTTAAGAATTAAGACATAAACACGTGTAACGTTATCATCTCCAAATCAATAAAATTGGCTATTAAAACTATACATGGAGGACAACGGTAACTGGTCAAATACAGTTATATTATTTTACAAAGTGTATACAAAGGTAAGTCATAGACACTTTTAAGGATTATATACATATCTATAATTATTTAGAGTCTGTATTATGGTTGCTTCACCCCTTATAATTATTAATTATTTAATTATAACATATGTTAAATAGCCCAAATAGAATGTTTTCAGTCGGTAATCTTTTGTTTATTTTTTAATGGGTCCGCGTACAATAAATGATGTTTATGAACATCTAAATTCAGAGAATCATACAAATTATTATGTTCCTTTCACAAATGTATGGTTTTGATCCGTTTCTTACAATAGTTTAATGTGAATACATTTAGAATTGAAACTCGTAGTATCGTAAGTGCACATGACGGCAAGGAGTTAAGTCACCGGTGGATTTCTTGGTAATATTAAATGCAACGTTGGAGGCAATTGGATATATGTAATTCCATAGTGTCATTTGGTTGCCTTTTTTCTGTTCTTCAGTTATTTTTATCCTACAGTTTTTGGCACCCAATATGTGCTATGGAATATCGTTCTATTGTATTTTACGCGTAATTTTACTCCATTTATGTCGATTTTATGTAATGAACAAAAGAAACCTTGTCTATTTTATTTTTAATATTCTCTGAATAATTAAATATTTGAATAATGAGTAGAAAAATAAATATTTCTAATTATAAATAAACAACAGGTAATTTGAAGTCAGAATAAAGATATTTAATTATATAAAATTATACTATGCTCCGTAGCAAAAATTTGCGACTCCTTCATGCATAATGTTTTTAGATAGCCATTGGACTGCTGTGGCCGAAATTTTGTTAAAATTCATACCTGCAGAGGTCGAAGATTTAACGACGAAATGTAGTATAATTTTCTATAATTATATATATTTTTTTCTGAATTAAAATTGTCTGTTATTTATTTTTCAGTTGTTTTAATAGTCATAAGATTTTTATCATTATTAAATATTTCTAATGTGAAATAAATATGTACGGAGAATATTTATATTGCTTTCGCGGATAATCGAATAGATCAAGCATATTGAGATAAGATTAACGCTGAAATGAAGAATATATTACGCGGGTTCCGACCATCTTCAATTTAGAAACTGTCTCTCAAACTCCTGACGTGGAACATATTCCAGAAGAAGCCACATGAAATCCTCACAACCGTTATCGACTAGCTGTTCTATATAGTCAAATCTGAGCTCGATAAGGATTATGAAGAAAACTGTCTGGGGAAAAAATCGAAAACAGTCGGAAGCAGTAAATGTAAGATCAGCTAACCATGTTGAACGATTTCAAAATCCTGCAAATATATATTTCAAAACGACGTTGCTTCTTCTTATTCTGCATATGCTAAAACTTCCTCATCAATTTAGATATTTTTCTTTCCCAGTTTTAGTTACCTACATTATAGTTACTATATATTGTAATGCCAATTAATTAAGACATTAATTGTGAATTTGAAAATCTAAATTGTTAGAGAAATCCTTTGTGGCGGCGGTCCAGAACAGAGCAACAATAGAAAAGCCAAGCACTGTTCCTTTGTCGGAAGAGGTTTGCTCGCTCAAAATTGCGAGACGGGAGTTCAGTTGGCAGGAAGGTTTGGTCAGATACAGTTCGCATTATGATATGGTGAAGTACAGTTCGCAAGGTTTGACGAGATAAAGTTTGCGGTGGGACGTCGTCGAAGAATAACTGTTAATTGGAGAACGATAGAGCAGGTCGCATTATGATATGGTGAAATACAGTTTGCAGAGAAATATTGAGAATTAGCATTCAACAGGATTGATTGGTCCCTGAACATTTTTCTCAAGACAAAACATTCACTAGAGCATAACGACGAAACCTGCTAAGCACAAAACAGTTTTTGTGCACATAGCCTGGCAAAGTTTGCAGAAGTCACCCAATGCAAGCGGTCTACCGAGAGGACGAAGGTGGATCATCCTAGTTCTGGATTTTGATGTAGAATCTGTGAGTGAAGCAGTGAAAACCCCCGCCATAGTGTTCCGACAATTAAAGGTATCCTGGAATGCTGGGCAGCCGTGAGTAACAATTTACAAACAACTAAGTATGTAAACCTGATTAAAAGATAGCCGTCAGATTTCGTTCTCTTCTTATTGATTAAAATTTGTTAATAAGAGTCCATCTTTTTAGTTTAACTTTGTTCACAATTAAATTTTTGTTCTAATTTAATTGACAAGTAACTTTCTTTTCCTTTAATTGAAATTTGTCGATAAGATTATAAATATAATGATTCGCCATTATCACCCCCAGTTATGACCCTGAGAGATTAAGATATATTTAAATTTGTAATTGTGTTAAATAGTTGATAATAAATATTTTGTTCGTAAATATAAATTCTTTTAATTTTAAAGTCTCGTTTAAATTATTACAATATTTTTCTTTTAAATTCCATGTAAAAGTGTCAGACTGGACTGCATTTGTGCTTTTGAGTTTCGAAATATGTGTCGACTCTTTATATGGTTATTATCGTAGTATCTCCTTTTTTTACAGTTTTAAAAAACAGCGTTAAAATATTAATTGATGTTCGAATATACGATTTATGTTACAACTACTAAAGAACGTTCATTCAGAGTTCACGTAAATGACAAATTATCTGACTGCGTCAATATAACGTCAGGAAACCCTCAGGGAAGTGCGATACCTTTGGGGATGCCTTCTTCTCCCTCTGTTTTTTTTTTCAACTAAGTTTTCCACAAATCGAAGCACCTCGGCCTCTTTTGAATGATGTATGTTTCGGGGTCGCAGACCTTGGGCATACGATAAGTTCCCATTGGAACAGTCGGTCAGTTGCCTCCTAAACTGATCGAGGCAACGAGAATGGAATGCTGCGTCCCCACAGCAAACCCCTCTACCGCCATCGGAAGGGTGTGGGACAAGTACCAAGCGACCTACCCGATGAACACTTTTTCTCGGGTTTGTCCTGAATCACTTTTAGGCGAATACCGGGTAGGATCCTTAAACTATAGCCCGGGGGCCCTTGGCTAATTTCCTCTACCCTTCCGTATCCACCATTTCAAATCCATTTCTATGTTATTAAAGGGCAGTTGTCACGTGGATTACCCTAATGTAAACTGTTACTCTAAAAAACTATATAAAAACACATATTAAACTGTCTGCTGAGTATTGTATGGTTTGTTGCGTGGAAAATGCAAAGATTCTCCAGTTTGACTTACGCAAAATTTCCCAATGGTCAGTTAGGAATAAAATGCAAATAAATTCAACGAAGAGTAAGCAAATTGCTTTTAAAAAAAAAAAATCTTTCTCCTGTTTGGAATGAAATGGGAAAGGAAGTAATAACGGAATCCAACAGTTGGATAATATCTTGTAATCACTATTACTAAGGATATAAATAGTGGAAATCAATTCGGCGAGGTAAAGGGTGGAGGGCGCTACACTTTATAAGTGGGATCTTGAGAACCAAGATATCTTCTGGTCTGTTTAATTTTAGAATATGAGGTAACCTGTTGTGGTCCACAAAATACAAAAACTGACTGAAAATATATTGGGGGGGGGGGGGTCGCTTCGCGAACAATCTCCATGGGCATTTTGTTCCAGTTGGTAATAGGGGGAAACATGCGATGCTTTGCGCAATATACAAAGCTTATAAAGGTGAGCCCGCCTGGAAACAAATAAAAAACCCTCTTTCGGCATCCACTCATATCTATAAAAATAATCATCCATTCAAAGTTTATAGAAAAAAAATGGCAACGCACAGTTGTTGAAAAATATTTATTTGTAAATATATCAATACGAGATTGAAATTCATTTCGTATAGAAATACAGATGGCTTTTCCGAATAGTCCTGAACAGTTTAGAGGTAGGCTACGGAAGCACAGTGAACATGTTGGTATTTATATTTTTTTCCATATTGCTTTAATTAATATTTTAAAGAAAGCAAGAAAACAGTGAAGGGAAATTCGGGTGGTTCCTCACTTATTTTCAGGTTAAAAAACAGTATAATAATATAGTTTAGTGTTAATTGTATATATTATATTTATTATTGAGGGTACATTATACTGACTTTTTACATATTGCTGCCACCAAGAAAATTCCCAATAGTAACTAAATAACAATTTCAATACGAATTTTGTATAAATTACCTTGAAATTATTTCGACCTAATTTAAAATATCTATTTCTCTGCTAAAATTTTGTCTAACTTGAAAGGTGAAGGACACCAACCGCTATGTTGCGCTCTAACGAAACTCTCCTCGAATAAAACTAGAGCGTAGACAGTTTCTACGAAAGCAGGTGATGTCGATGGTGAATGGAATACCGTCTAAAGTTTTCCTATTGAAGTTGAAGAAACGCAATTCGAGATCAACTTGGTCTTTCACGGCAAACTTTTATTAATCGTTCACTGCTGAGTGTGTACAAGACAAATAGAAAAGTGAGGAATATTGGGAGGACTTTCTCCGAAGCGCCTGCACTAAATAAGGGAACTATTAGTAATTTGATTTGTTCCGTAAAGATTTTTGCCCGTTAAGCTCTCCAGCAGTTAGTTACTGCACAGTCCTACTGCTTTAGACGTTCTTGTGAGTCCGCCATTGACAACCTTTTTTAAACTGAACACAAAATTTTGTCAAGCACAAGGAAGAAACATTTTTATATAACACTAGCTGGGTGCCCGGCTTTTACCGGGTTGTCATATATTCATAACCCCCGATTATCCTCCAATTTCGATTGCTTTTGCGTAATTTTTATGTAACGAACCTCCACCCTTATCCCTAAATGTGTTCACCTCCCATGCTGAAAGACCCCGAAAAAGGCTCTTTTGACTAATATATCGACCGTTTTAACATGATAGAATATTTCCACCTCCGTCCACCCCTCTACTATGGGTTAACCAAAAATTTGAATGTTATAATTAATCTTAGCAACATCCATAACTCCGGATTCACCCCCGGTAACCCCTCGCGTTACTCAGGTTGTCATAAAAAAACTCAACGACTTCCATATCTCCATAATTGACTCCAATCTCAACCGTATTCGAGTTAAATTCATGTAACGCCACTTCACCACCACCCCTAATGGTGCTCAACTCCTATGCCTATAGGGGGTTTAAATTATACACAGAGAACATCTATAGAAATGTTATACATTTAATTGATTCAGAAAAATATTTATTTGACGCAAATATCGGCCGATAACATGTTTGAAAAATTCCAACCTGGTTCACATCCTTGCCCGTTGGAGCTAAACTGCAAGTTGAATGTTATAATTAGCGAAATCCATTACCCCGGATTCGAGTTAAATCTCGGCTGTTTTTGCGTTACTTTCATGAAATGCAACTTCACCCCATCCTTAAGGATGCTCCACACCAAAGCTCGAAAGGGGTTTGAAAATTTCAATCCACGCGCAACACCGCCCAGAATCTCCCACCCTCCACCCACACTCACGCGTTGCCCAGATAATCATAAATAAACTCAGGGACATTCATAGCCGCGATTTGACTCAAACCTAGTTTATTTTTGCGTTATTTTTATGTAACTCTCCTCCTCCATAACCCATAAGCCTGCTCCCCTTCAATGCAGAAATGGGTTAAAATTAAACTCAAACATCTGTAAAAATACTATCACTGTAATTACCCCTGAGAAATATTTATTCAACGCAAATAACGGTCCTGTTTGCAGGTTTCAATATTTCTACTCCCGTCCACCCTCGACCGTGGGGTTGTATAGCAAGTTTAATGTCTTAATTTATATTAGAGACATCCATAGCCCTGGATTTTACTCTAATCTCGGTTGTATTGGCGATATTTTCTTGTAATAAGCCTACACCCCGCCCTCTAAAGGTGCTACTTTCCCATGCTGTAAGGGGTTGAAATTATACACAGATAACATCGATATAAATCTTATCAGTCGCTTTGAACCAGACTCAAATATTAGCCGTTTTTGAATGTTTGAAAATTTCCTCCACCGTCCACCCGCGCTCCAGGGGTGGTATGCGTATCTCACCCACACACACTTCACACCTGAAGGTTGGTCATTTCATTGCAAAAAGTTTCACTTACTCAAAGCTCGGCATAGAATATAACTTAAAATAAGGCGTAAAACATAATTGGATGTATGCAATATACTGGAACATACGATTGGAAAATAGATGTTCCAAAAATAATTGTTATTATTAAGTTTCTCTCCTTGAGCGTAAAAATCACAGTTAGCGTTAAAAAATTAATGAAGATTCCAGTGTGTCAAATTTTTCTCAGATATCAATTAATGACTTTCAGGAATTATAGAAAGTCGTTACAACATTCCATAAGTAAACGAGATACAATTTTGACACTATACCGTATAAAGTATCGATAAGTACAGACGGTCAGGATTTAAGTTAAAATTTTGAGGAAAGATTTTAGTTGAGGATTTTTCTAATTAAATATTATAGATTATTACTGTAGCCCGGAATACAAGACGATATATATGGAGAAGTGGAATCTAAGAGAATATCTAGGATATATCACAAGCAACGTATAAGTTAAATGTATATTCTTGTCGGCTTATCTGAAGACATTTTTCGAAAACTACCTATCATATCAGGAAAGTGAGTAAATAAATTTGTTCGTCTCTAAGGGGAACATCCAATCATACCAACCTCCTATTGGCGTCTATTTCTCTCTCACGAAATGAGGTGCTTGTTGGAGGCGAATACAGAACCGTATTATTATTTATTTGATCTGATTGTTTTCGATATATCGCCATTTTTGTACGTGTATTTGCCCAGTTTAATTTTTTGTCTATTACAACGCCATCTACTTCAATCGCAATTTAATAGAGTTTAGTATCATTCGATGTTTCCCTTCGAGACAAACAAATTTCACTACCTACTCTTTTAATTCCGTGAGTAGGTTTCGAGATATTTCAGTGTCCTCAGATAAATCTCCCTCTTTTGAAAATATATATATATATATATATATATATATATATATATATATATATTGAAAAAATACACAATTAATACGTCGTTTAATTGATTTAATTAAATTAATTTAAAGAATTTGCCTCTCGTTGAAGCTATTTATGTATTAATTAAGTGGAAGGCGTTATTTAAATAAAAGAATTAATAAAATTTACAAACAATATTTTTATTGTGGCAATAATTTAAAAATAATTACAAATTTAAAATATTAAATCTCAGGGTCTTCACTGGGTTTGATAATGGACACATCAATTATGTTTAAAAATCTTATTAACAAACAAACCACATTTACCTAAACAATACGTCGACTAAAAGAAAAGATATTAACTTGACAATTAAAATAGAACGAAATTAAAAAGTAAAGAGATTAACTCTGATTAACAATTTAAAATGAGAACGAAATGTGACGTCTATCTTTTAATTACGTTTACATAAATCATTATTTTGTATTTTGTTACTCATATCTGTCCAGCTTGTTTCCAGCATTCCTTTTTGGTTTCGAAAATACACTATTGCGAGATTTTACACTGATTCTAAGATTCACAGATTTTACACTGATTCTAGTCAAAATTGATAGGATGTCAGGAACTCGGATGATCCTCCTTTTTGTCAGCTATCTGTTGAATGCTTGCCTTAGGTGAATTCTGCTTGGCTTATATGAATTATGTGGTTTGTAGATTTGCTATTCTTTTACCGCTTTGGACTTAAGCTGCAACTTTACTATTTCTGGCTTGCTATGGACGTAAAACTGCTTTTACTTAGCAAGTTTCGATGTAATGCTTTCGTGAATGTTTTACTTTGTCTTTAACTCACAATTTTGTTTAATAATAATACAATAAACGACGGCTAGTCTCTGCTCTAGTATCACTTGTTCCGTCCTCCGAAACGTCCAGGCACCAACCAACACTGTTAAATTTTAATCACCAACTGAACTATCCTCGTCTCGAGTTTTAGCGTGCATACGTCATTTTGACCGCTATAATAGATTTCTCAAACAATTTAAATTTTATGTTCAAACAATTAATGTCCTAATTAATTGGCATTACAATATATATAGTATATAAATGTATAAGTCGGCAATAGCTTTTGTTTGTAGTTTTTAAGCCCAAATATTGTGGGTTAGTTACTGTGAGACCACATCACTTCTTTCCTCTTAAGTACACCTTTTATCTATTTACGATCACTGTGGTTCGAGTATTCGTGATTTAAATCAAATATAAGCTCGCATAACCCAGGACTATCGTTCTGCGGTTTTATTCAACATTTAATTTCCCGTTTGACCAATACATGTATTTTATTAACGAGTTAAATTTTATTAATGCAAAATATTTCGATAAAGAATAATGAGAATACTTAATGAATAAACATTATCAACAAAAATTAAATTATAATTTCCGTTAATTATTTGATTTTTTTAAAAAAATTGAAATATTGTGTTAAAACAAATTTTTCATCATGTTCAATACAAGGAGCACGAGTATGTGATTATTACAGTTGTTATCCTGGGTGGATACGAATACTTGACAGTGAAAAATGCCAGACTTTACGTGACATAAAACTGTTATTTTGCCGGCTGTTCCAAACCATTTCTCCAATTTAAATTTTAAGGGCTTCCACACTTTATCACTTATCTGTGGGGGTACGAGAACTTGTCTTGTTAGTCATTACGTTATTCATTTGTCCAAAAAAATATATTACAGATTTATCTGTATATGAGGGAGTAAGATACAAGTCAAAATCTCCACAAATATATCAATAATAATGTTTGAATTTTCAAATTGCGAAAAGAATTGTTGCCAGTGGATTGTTTTTGACAGAAAAACATCTTTATACCCTCTATAATTTTTCATTTAAAAACTACGTTTGAGAGAATATCCAGAATTTATTTTTAAAAAATTAATTTTTATTTCTCAAAAATTTTCTGACATTTTTTATTGTGTTATTTATTTACTTAAGAGTTTTATTTTTTATTAAATGCCAATCATTTCATCACATAAATGACAAGCATTATACTACAGAGAGAGGAATAGTCTTTGTAATAACTGTATTTTTTTCCATTTCAATCTATTGCAGTTAGTATGCAAGTGAAACACGTGTAATTTTTTTTAGAAAATGCATACATAGAAGACGATTAGTGTTAAGTGCTTTACGGTCTTAATTTTGAAAACGCTCTCCGGCTTGTGTTTAAGAGAATTGTTTATCAAATAACCCTATTACAGATCTCTATAAAAGAGGGGATATTAATAACGATTATTCCGTTAAATGTTTTTGAAAATGTTAGGAGAGAAAAAATTACTGGATACTAAATCTCGTGTTTGTGTTGCTTGATGCAATTTTCTCGTTTAGTAAAAATATATTAACTCTTCTAAATGTGACTATTATCTCCTTAATGAGGCATATAATTGATGGTAAATTTTATTTTCACCAACCAGTGTTAACGCGAGATCAGCTTTCGATTAAAGATGATTTTACGACTTGATTGGACTAACGTATTTCCTGTGGCTTCAGATCAAAGTTCTGTATCTGCAATTACTGTAATTCATCGGTCAACGACGCATTTTTCATCCAGTTCCAAATTCTCGTTTCCTCCTCCCTCCGATAAAGACGCGCCTTTCATCTTCTAATGATGTGTACGTTGTGGAAGTTCGTCCACTTTGATCATTGTGTCACGTCTTTGGCGCCTTTTTTCCACTTTGTTCAATGAAAGGATCTTGGATAAGGGATGGTTACTGCTGGACAATAAATGCAGTCCAAGATTTCTTTGTGGTTTTAAGCATTTTGAGAGATGCTCAGCGGTAAGACTTAGTTTTCAATACAACTTGACTAAGAAATGTAAATGTAGATAATTTTGCTGCCTCAATTTCCGTAAGATATGCACATTAGATAAGGAAGACAAAAATTAATTATTGTGGACGTACACAGTTGTAATTTACCACTCAACAGATTAGGACAATTCGTAAACCTATGCGAATTCTATAACAACTGGCAATACTTTAATAACATATTCCTTCATAACACGGTCTTTTAACTCAACTAATTTTATGATACAACACGCGGGAGAATGAAATAAAATAATTGAATTTTAGAGGCAGTAGCTCCACAGAGTTTATTCCCGTATAGTCGGAAACCATATTCGACTTTAACTTCCGGCGTTTCGGTCTGAAAAAACGTAATTTAGTTGGCTGATGTTAGAGTTGTTTCCACATTTACGACGTGTTTCACTTAATGATCGAGCAGAAAGTACAAACTAATTGTTTTCCAGAAACAATACATCTGAAACAGAGATTGCGTCATTAGTTGAAAAATATTTTGGTTGCCTTGATTCACATGATCATGGAAAGAAATCATCATCCATTCTACTTAATTTATTATTCAAGTTAACGTAATTAAAATCTAGTTAAAATATTATTTATCTCACTTTCAGATCCCAAGAAATGGAAGTTTTGCGCTCACAAAACTTTAATTCATGATTCATAAATATTTCTAAACTATTTTCATAGGGAACTGTAAAGTATATTGAAGTATCGTTTCATCAAAAAGAATATTTTGTTTTCGTTCTTTAATTTTAAATCATTATTTCTGTAACTTGAAATTTTTTTGTGAAGTATAAATACGAATGAAATAAATATTTTAAAATTATTATGAAAACTAGAGAAATGTCAATAAATATTTATATATATTTATTATAACATCGATATATATTTACTAAAATAAACAAACTTGTTTAATAACGAAAAAAATTGTTAGGAGTCGAAGAATGATTGTGTTTTTAAGTTTCATCGATCTGTTCCAACCGACAAAGACCGTTTTTTATCTGGAAAGCGTGTGAACCTATGTTGTTATTTTTTAAAAAAAACAGTAGTGCTATTTTAAGGCGCCTTAGCTAAGTATGACGCGAAAGAAGATTCAACGAAGAAAGAGAAAGAATGAAAACACTCAAGTTAAATGTGACAAGAAAAAATCTCCGAAAAGATATCACTGGTATTGTTTCCGCAGTGTTAAATAAGAAATTTTCGTTCTACGGAAACGTAAAACAGATATCCAAACCAAAACCTTTTTAATAGTAACGTAAAAATTATATGTCTTTGTTAAATTATCTCCGTAATGTTTCACGACACTTGTTGAATATTTGTAAAAGGTCTCAGCGCTGAAGGAGTGCTATATTCTGTGAATAATATTATAAAATTATAAATATTATAAAATTTTAAATTATAGGTAGTAAAAAATTCGGTTTTAATTAACATATTTCATTACTTGTCTACGATGGAACGCAATAAACTAAAAAAAACGAAAAACAGTAACTTCGTATCCAAATCCTTGGTTATTATTATTACTGCAATAAATGTCAAATTCGAACTATTAATTAATTTATTGACCACATAATGTAAAACCTATGAATTTTTAATACTATTCGTTCTTATTTACTCAGATTAAGTTTCCTGTTTGACGACCGGAAGCAATAAAACCAGAAACGAAGGAATTACAATTAAACTATCTTATTCCCAATACACAATTATTAAACACTTTTTAACTTCATAAGTCATAAGTTGTTGAGCAGAAAGTGTTTCAATTGCTTAACGGCGAAGTGGTAATTATTTTAGCAATTCACGACACAGAATTAGGTATTATTGATTGATTAAAATAAAATCATGATTGCCAATAATTGTGTTATGAATGAACTGATTTGAGATATGTTTATATTTTACGGCAAAAAACAGAAAAAATACATTTGGAGCTTAAATTGAAATGGAGTTACAATATAACAAATATGAGAAAGTCAGTTTGTCTGTATTTCTGTTTTTTTTCTGGAAAATAAATACAGAAGAAGGTAATTGAAGGAAATTTTCTGTTAAGAACCGAATAAATTTAGAACCTAATTTTTCTATTGAAGAACCTCCACTCCCCCGGGAAATCAGGGCTGTCCCAGAAAAGCCCAATCGGGAAGTCAATTTAAACAATTTGGAGTTTATGCAGATATGCAATTTAAGTTTTGACATTATTCGCAGATAACTCGATAATGTGAAAGATGTAAAATAGAGAACGAAAAAAATTAACAGTGAACTGAAATACGAATTTTTTAAATTTCGAGTCAGGAGCTAGTCTTCTCAGTCAATTTATAGAATTAAAATTTGCTGGAGGTATTGGTAAATAAACACAAGAAAGACCCCACCTCACTGATCGCAGAGTTGTTGCCCGAGTTCTAATGACAGTCTATGACAAAAAAGAAATTTCTCATGCGAATTATAATATACACATGACAATGATTTTTGAAGATTAAAGCAAAGTGCTTTTGTGGATATGAGAGGTAATTTGTACGACCAAATTGACATTTCAATGGAGTATATTTATTTTCGCGACCAAGTTTTTAGTTTAACAACCATTAATTCAGTAGAGAGCAACCTTGAATATTTTTTCTGAGTACATTTTCATTTTTCTTTGTATTCCTGAGGTTTTTCATTGAAGATATTTGATATGAAATGTTAAATAGTGAAAAGGCGTCATGACATCACCAGACTTCAGTGGTTGGTGGTACTCCAAAGCAAATTAATTTATTACTGCTTCAGACCTTCATTCAAAAGACGCTAGAATTAAACATTGCAGTATTGTACAAATAATATTCTCCAGGACAGAAAAATAAATAAAATAAAATATTTTTCTTCAACTGATAGAAATATATGGTATTTTCTTTGCAAAAAAAAATTGTTCAATGATAAATATAAATCCATTTAATGTGTGGTTTTCAATAATAGTGAATACGTGATTTCAGAATGATTTACAATTTCTGTATATAAACGCATTGACTACTTTATACAAATTCAATTTTAATTAATTATAACATGGCTGTCGGTCTATCAGAATTTGCCAAATCATACACAATACAATAAACTTATTAGCAAAATATTTTTGTTAATTTTCTATAATAAATATTCTGAAACGTATTTTAAATTGGCAACATTAATAATAAATTAACCTTTCCTGAATAAGTTACAAAATAAAGGCTTGACCTGAATTTTACATTTAGCGATACATCTAATACTGAAAACTTTGTATGTATGAATACGGAAGTTACAAAGGCTTGTGTTGCTTAAAATATTTGTATAAGAATAAAGAAATTGTAGAGATGATGTGACTGAAACAATCATAAAAAAAAATCTCGTATTACCTGTGAATGGTTCCTTCTTTGTCGATGTGAGAGGTAGGGAGCGCGGCCTTTGACCACAAAACCGTTTAACTCTACCATGTTCTGTCGCACAAAGAAATTAAACCCTGCCTACATTGGGAACCAAAAAAAATATTTAAATATTCTCTGTATTGGCCAGTATTGAACCTTTATGTAAATTCTACTCATTGTTCTCTATCCTAAACTGTGGAACAACCCGTGCCAAATGTACCTTTTATTCCGGTTCAATGTGTGGAATATTGGTCCTACGGGACACTTGTGACCTCCTATACACGAAGCGAATAAAATGTTCCTCAAAGTTTCAAATATTTCCCCATCGAACGTAACTTAAAATGATAACGCTTCCAAAATATTATTCTACAAAAATGTATGCACGAACATAACTGCTATGATTTTATATTCCTATTAATATAATCATGATATTTTTAAAAAAATTGTAACTGAGGAGATTCTACATTCGTACCGAAATATGGATTACTAAACATTTCTAACGAATTTCAAATCTCTATTATTTGTTGTAAATCCTAACATTATATTAGTCACTCAAAATTTTTGACAAATTTATTCTTTACGTTCTCAATTTAAAAAACGCAGTTTCATATTTTTAATTATGGAACATTATTAAATCTAATTTGCTAATATTTATTACACTGTGTGTGGATTAGTAAATACTGATAGATCGACAGACGTATTATAATTACATAGGAATTTGTATAAAGTACTTAATAAGTTAAAATATAAAAAAACTAAAGCATACTGATATCACATATTCGTTGGTTATTTAATATACGCAAGATAAATAAATGTTTTTCATGCCTCACAACAATATATAATTTCATTTAACGTGTAACACGATATTTCAATATTTATTTCAATTGAAGAACATTTATTATTATATTTTATTTCCTTTAGAATATTTTTGGTAGAATAATGCAATTAATTTCTATTCGTCACTATTAATGGAACTTTGTTTTCTATCAATTAGTGCAGTAATACGCCCTGATTTAAAACGCAACGGTTTCTCAACAAATATAAATATTGAAATGAAAAAATTTACATATGATTGAAAATTAATAATAATCTGGGATCCCAGAAACGTTGTGTGGTATTTATATTTGCACTTACTTTGTCTGTATTTGGATTTCTTTATTATTATTAAATAAAAATATTGCATAATTATTTTGAACCAATAATATTCCATTCATTATTGAGTCAATTTAATCATTATTTGATTTCATATAATTATTTGAAAGCTTCATGGGAGCTTGTTTCTCGAATAACTGAATCATGCTTTCATAAATAAATGTATTTTATGAGCATTGCTGCTGACATGGACCCGAAATATTATCAGTTATTTGATGATCTTGAAGAAATTCTACGCGTTTCCTAATCACGCCAAATATTCAATTCAGATTCCTGCAGCAGATTCAATTTCATTCATATGCTATTCATTTATGGCGTATAATTATTTCAGAATTTAATAAAAAAAAACGTGGTACAGTATTGCATAATATCTGAATTAAATGAATCACTACTTTGTGCCAAATAAATTAATCCTATGACTCTTATTTAAAGTTCGTTAATAATTATCACAAGTTAATTAAAGCAATGGCCATTAGTAGTTAGGAAAATAAATAAAAACATAGGTTAAATACAATCTTACCAAGCAATTGAACCTTAAAAAAAAATATTTAACTCTGTAAGATTAAAGGATAATAATATTTTTACTCCGAAATTAATGACTTTTCTGTGTCCCCTATACTTTAAAATTTGGACTAGTTGTAAACTAAAATGAATATCTTAAAAATCTCTACTGATTTATTGTCATATTTCTAAATTTGTTTCAAATTTATAACATGTTTCAAGTGAAATATCAGTTAAAAATACTTGGAGTACATTCAATAAGAATTTAATATCCTGTTCCCATGCTACAAAAATATGTGCTGTAATTTTAGTGAACATGTGTAAATTTTCATGTTTTTCGTCGATACTAATAACATACAAACATTTAGAAAAACTTTTTATTGAAAGCATCATCAAAAGGATATTTTATTACTTCACTTTTGCACTTATATTACTTTATAACTCTCACTGTATGCTTAATATTTATAATTTTTTTATTTCGAATAAATGTAAAATAAAATATGTTCTTCGTTAGTTTTCAAAAATAATGATTATATTGAGGGTTGTTATCAAGTAGCAAAACAAAGTAAACATTTAAAATTTCGACTAGCAAAGACGCATAAAAATAATTCAGTTGCTCTTGTTGATTTGACACTTACGTTATTTTAATATAGACTCACAAAATAGAATAATAAATGTTTCGGTTTATTTCCCTACTGGAATGGCTTGAAAATGATTACCATTTCGAATTAGCGAGTTTTGAGATACTTCAATACACGATTGATGCAGAATAATTACTATTAAGTTCAATATGTTCATTTAATTAAAAAAAATCGCTGTAAAAGGTGAAAAAGAGTTTTTCGTGAAAAATTTCGTGTCGGTTAATTTACTGGTTTAAACAACGTCTCTCTGCTTACCGATTTGATATTGTATTTAGCTCACGTTCAGACCATTTCACGCGTGATTACAGAGAATCAGTGTTATCGCTGTAGAATATAGACCTTTCTGATTAAGTTAGCTCTCCTTATTCTCTGTTCTCGTACTGTTACGTTTCAGTTGTTTTATAGAGAGGTTATTCTGATATTGTACATAAAATATTCCAGAATATGACGACAAACAAAACCATGATCGTTATATCCGGATTTTGACAATCGCTTAAGACTTCTTAAAAAGATAAAATTATTTAATATTTTATATAATTTGACAATTATATTGAATATATAAATAAGCAATACAGCCAATATCTCAGAAAAATTTATTACACCAAAAATTTTTTAGGATACTACGTTTCATACACAATTTTGGGACTTCTTCAGGTTATCATATTACTTACCCACAGGTTGGTTTGCAGCAGCACGCCATTCACCTCTTGTCTGCCTACCTCTTCCCTCGTATGCATCCCACATCATTCATAATCTTGGTCGTCCCCGGCGATTTCTTCCCTCAATAGCTCCTTCTGCTAATGTTCCAATTATATTGTTGTATCTTAAAATGTGTCCTACGAGTTTGTCTCGTCTTGTTTGGATGTGCCTCTACGGAGGTCAGGTTTCCTCTTCTCAGCACCTCTACACTGGTAGCAAATGCTCATCCTTCTGCAGCACCAAATCTCTAGAGCTCCTTTCTCTTGTTTTCCTATTGTCCAAGTTTCACATCCGTATAGGGCTACAATCCAAACAATTTAATGATCCGTTTCCTTATTTCCAAATTGATGTTCTTACTGGTGAGTAAATTCTTTCTCAAATTAATTGCAATTTTGGTCTGTTGTATTCTGCTCACAATTTCTTACCGCCTTGTGATCCTGCTTCCCAAATAGTCATATTCCTCTATCACTTCTAGACCTTCTCTTCCAAATGTTCACATTCTTCCTGAGTACTGCATACCATTACTTTAGTCTTTTGCTGGTTTATTCTCATACCGTTCTGATCACAGATCTTCTCTAGATCTTCTTACGTCTCAGCGACCACAGCAATATCATCTGCTTAACGCAGCTTGTCCATCTTCTACCCATTTATTTTGATCCCCTTCTTAGCAGTTTCATGTCAAATACAGTTTTGAATCATGTAAAATACAATTTTGAATTTGTACACCTTGAACAGCGTCCTATGACGCTTGTCGACGAAACGATTCGACATAGGATGCTGCCCAAGGCTATAAATTCGAAATTTTATTTTACATGTTTACCTGAGGAAGTCCCAAGACTATTTACTGAACGTTGTATTCAAAATAATGTTTTGATTAATAATTTTTTCTGACATATTAGCTGCATTGATTATTTTTTTTTTATAAAATATAAAACTATTATTTTTGTCCCAAAAAGCGACAGAAATGTGTAGCTGAGAATTAAAAATATAGGAAACCACGAGAGGTTACACACTAGTAAAGTTCTTCGAGATAAAAACCATTCTGTCACTATAAATATTACTGCGCTCAGGGATGGGATTTATTTTCCGACCTCCTTAAATTCTGATTAATTATAAACAAAAATAATCCCTTGTATTTCGAGATCCAATTATTTTCTCGTAGAAAACAAATGCATAAAAAATAATCCCATACCGCGGAGAGGTAGTAATAACCAAGAATCTATTGTCAAGGGTATATTTGTATGTCCTGATAACGGATAATTTTAAGAGTGATGCTACAAATGTATATTGAGTATTATGTGCGAAGAAGGAATGTAGAATGATAATTTTTTTTAGATATAACCGGCGGTGGTCAAACGTTTTTAATTAAAATTTATCTCAATTTAATGTACAGTTCAAGTGTCTATAATAAAACTGTTCATAGCTCACAAAAAATATATATATGAACGTTTGGTGACGAAATGACTATGTTGTGTTCCAGGCAGGCATAAGTGTCGCGAAGTGTGGGGCAGTGCAGCAGTGGAGAGGACCTACAGCCTCTTAGTGGACGTGGTGCTTCTGTTGGTGCCACTGCTCGTGATGGCGCTGGCCTACTCCCTCGTCGTGTCCAAATTGTGGAGGGGTCTCAGAAGGGAAATGCTCTCCAACAACAAAGGTGAGCAACATGGAAGTCACTTAGCAATCAATTAAATTGGTAATATTTATTTAACTGCTTATTTCTATGTATATTATTGGAATTAATGCTGTATATATGAGTAGCCAATGATCTTGTTGTCGCAGCGAATATTATAAACCTTTAATACATGGTGCGCCCTTGTTCCAAAATCACTATTTATCAACTATGTACATATTTTTTAAAATGAACGAAAAGCTGAGGCCAGATGCTTGCCAGAGGCTGGAGACCACGGACGACCCCTTATCGTACTATACTGGATTAGGTGTAAATTCCAAAACCGCCTGGAGATTTTGGCGGCTCAGTTAAAGGTCTCTTTACGGGCCAAGGCAAAATGTAACAAAGAAGGACAGTAAGGAGCGCTCTGGCTACGTGATGGCAGAAATTAGTTTCGTCACTCGTCTTCAGGAGTAACTGACAAAAAAGGGTTCCCTGTCACGTGATTCAAATGACCAATCAGAACATATCAGAGTCTGGACTCCCAGACAAAGACTTATCGGTGAACACTTTATGTCTGGTTTTGAGAAAGAACTCTTGATGTCCAGCTTTTAGAGGACCTTTGATGTCTAGCTCTGAGAGTGAATTCTGTACCGGAGTCACGCCTCATCCATGTTGTCCAAACCACCACAGTTTATCCAGATGAAAGGAGTTCCTTTTGCTTCCTGAGAAGCCTGTGATTAATTAGAAGCAATAACGTAAGAGAGCGAACTACCGAATATGTCTGAAAGATGTAATATTTTTAATATTAAAGGTCTTTTCCATTAATTTTGTTTCGTTAATTTGAATAAATTTTCACCGTAAGATAATCGTTAACCTGCAGGTGGCGCCCGAGATAAAAGTAAGTAGAATTTTCAAAGCCATATAAATTATTTTATTGTTTATTTCCGGTAACTAGTGAGAAAAATTGTAAGGGTTAGAGGACTTTAATGAATAAATTTTCGAGTCAAACAGTCAGAAAAAGTTTAATAATTAGCCATAAAATTCATACAATCACAACATTAGAATAACAATATGTTCCTTGAAGAAAACGTTCTCGGGTTTCTTCAATAGATTCACCGGGAAAGCCTTCGATCATTGATAATATGTTCCATTCCTAATTTTGGATTACAACAGGTGAACAATAGTTTAAATCAAATTAAGTTAATATTATTTTATCTCTACAACTTGAGCTTATGTAAGTTTCTTTCTGTTCTTGAACTGAGAAATTATACTATAAATTTGATAATTTACGGAAACATTTATTTAAGAAATACACGGAATATGTTGTTGGTATGCCTTTTCGTCTATAAGATACACAGAGAAAATATAAGTTGAACATGCACAAGGGAATGGAGAATTGAGCACATGGGCATGATTTTATCTCCTACAACATAGACCGCCCATCCTACACGACTATCGGACGTTAGTCTAAACATTTACAAGGTCAAAAGCCAATAAAATACTTTACTGCTAAAAATATCGAAAAATTACATAAAGAGTCCATATATCTAATAAATAAATTATTTTATGCTTTATAAAGTAATTTGTAATTTTTGACTGAAGAAAAATTTTATGGCTTGAAATGTATATCAGTTTTTTTTAATTGCATTATTTATATATGCGTAAATTAATAAACTTACATTATTTCTTAATTTTGTGCCTCATAAAAATTATTAGTCTAGTTTTCTACAGGCATGTATTAATTCATTATTGTAGCTGGCATGTCTAGTACTAATTAATGGAGACAACTCTATTATTTTTTATTATAAAAAGCGTTGAAGATATTCTTAACCACGGAGATTGACTCACCAATTCTACCGTACACGTTATATATAACAGATAATAAATAAGTAAACTTGTTACGTGCTAGAAACAATTTAATGAAATTAAAATTTTTAAAAAATAGTTCATTTTCTCTTTCCGCTGCATTATGCGTGTAAAGCAGGTACTGATAGAAAATTTATCTTACAATTTTATTATTTATTGAAATTACATTAAATAAGTTACATTCATACTTGAATATTTCATTAGTAGAAAATTTTTTATTTTATACTTGTGCACCTGAGGAGGTTCCAAGAAAAGCAACGAACGTTGTAATATCTTATTTCTATTTTATTTTTAAAAAATTATATCATATTGGCCTGTTTATTTATTTATTAAATTTATTGATTCTATTGCTGTCATTTTTTTTTGGGTGTAGATAGGCTATGTATAGGGTAATCCACATAGTGGCAACTCCCCTCTTATAGCATAGGAAAGGGATTTGAAAGGGGGGATGCGGTAGGGTGTAGGAGGGTAGCCAAGGGTTACTAGGGCCCCCGGGCTATATTTTAAGGATCCTACCCGGCATTCGCCTAAAAGTAATGCAGGACAAACCCTATAAAAAACCTGCATCAGGTAGGTCGGGCATTTGGTACTTGTCCCACGCCCTTCCGATGACGGGAGAGGAGTTTTACAATTAAAGCCTGTAAGACAATATCAGAACATATTACGACTCGTACAACAGACAATAACATAAATTAATTTTAAATATTTAAAATAAAAGTTAGTAAACGTTTCGATCAACTGTTGTGATCTTTGTCTATATTATCTCCAGACTGAAGTGTTATAACCAAAGTTGCAACACATTACAAAGACTATGAATTCGAGACATAAATTAGAAAATATTATTTAATAAGCCATCATAAATACAGTTTATTTTTTTTTAGGGCAACAGGCTACATGAGGGTAATCCACATTGGGCAACTCCCCTTTAATAGCATAGGAAGGGATTTGAAAGGTGGGATGCGGAAAGGTAGAGGAAGGTAGCCAAGGGTTAACTATGGCCCCCGGGCTATATTTTAAGGATCCTACCCGGCATTCGCCTAAAGAAATGCAGGGAAAACCTTAGAAAAACCTGCATCGGGTAGGTCGGGCATTGGGTACTTGTCCCACGCCCTTCCGATAGCGGGAGAGGAGTTTGCTGTGGGGACGCAGCATTCCCTTCTCCGTGCCTCGACCAGTTTAGGAGGCAGCTGGTCGACTATTCCAATGGGAATAGCGAACAACTCTTACCGTATGTCCAAGGTCTGCGACCCCGGAACATACACCTCTCAAAACAGGCCGAGGTGCCTCGGCTTGTGGGAACCTTAGTTCAAAAACGGAGAGGAAAAGGCATACCCAAAGGCAGCCCCTTCGTATCTCTCCTAAAAGGTTCTGCCTGCGAGAGAACATCCCTCGCAGGTTACCTGCGAGAGAATTCTCTCGCAGGCCTCTACAAATACAGTTTAAAAGAAGTATATTATTTTAATAAATAAAAATTGTTTGACTAATATGTTACACTTGTGAGATTTAACACTTATTATACATTCTCCTATTACAAAACTTTTTTTGGATATAAATCATTATTTCAATTTTGATAAAAATATTCTTCTAGATAAGAAACTAATTTTAATAAAATATTAATCCCATAAATATTTTATATTAAGTCCAACAAATTTTATTTGCATGTAAAACAAGACACTTCTTATTAAGATAGTATTAATGATGGTTTATTTATGTCTCGTATGACAAAGATCGTATGACAGTTTGTTCGAAACGTCTACTAATTTTTAAATTATATTGCTCAAAATTAATTTATGTAATTTTCTGTAACACGGGTCATTAATTTCTTGTGTTATGTGGATAATGATTATTGTAATATTACTAACGTTAAAATATTCAGGTTCCTCAACGTTTAGTTCGCACTTATGTTTATTATAACGTTTTTTCGATATTTAGTGTTAAGGGTCAGATTTAAATGATAAAATGGAATGTTTTAGTGCTCATTAATACCACCTTCACCCAGAAAAATAGTTATTTAATTATATGAATTATTCGTTGTACGTAAAGGAATAATAGAGAGGAATTACCTATAAAATAATAATGTTTTAACTATACTCTTGGAATAGATTCAAACTGTGATATTTATCTGTTTTTATATACGACAGTTGTGTCGCAGAAAACATTCTTTATCGCAATTCTTCTATCTAATATTTCAGTACCAGTCATTAGATAACACGTGTCGTTGAAACAACAATCGATCTCAATATAAATCAATCAAGAAGAGAACACTTCAAAATTTTTCTATGTTCTAAGTGGAGTCAAATGTTATTGATTGATTAAATAATGTCACTTAAAGTGTCGATGGCTTCGTTAAAGTTTAGAAAATGTCACAAAAACTGAAAAATATTCCAGCACTGACCCACATTTCAGTTCTTTACATGTGTGATATTGCTAAAGTCTTCTCTGAATTTCAGCCACATAAACGCGTCGTTACCACGCGAAATTTCGATGACTGTCGACGTAATCATCTTCAATCTGACCATTTTTAATTTTGGTTAAGTATAGTTAAATGCAATCCATGCTACTTTTATGTTTCCAATTATTTTTTCGTAGATAGTGAAAACTAATGCACAAAAAATTGAAAATAATTCCAGTATCTCGCAAATATGTGCGTTTTTCTTTTAGCGAAGATATCATGGATAGTAATGGAAAGGTCCCGTGCTATCGACGTGTGTAAACGCAGAAGACTTTATTCAGTTTCTACACAAGGAAAACGTTCGTTATATAATTGCGTTATATTTGGTTAATATGGCTCGAGAATTCCCTGTGTCTAAAAAATTCATTTAATAACAATGTTATTCTGATTCACCGAATTATTAAATGGTAATCTCTTAGTCATGTTGGAATACACTGACAATTTTTTTTTGAAAAAATTATATCATGTTTATGGCAAAAGAGAAATTGTGGGAAGTGTATCGGAAAGGAAGACAGGAAGCCTTAATGGATGGTTGGATACGTCATAATTATTACAAATAAAGACTTAGGCCAACTTATTACGGAATAATATAAGGTAATTGTCTTGCATCTGACTCTAATTATCTCTGTCCAAAGTAAAGTTCTCAGAACTTAATGACGTAAGTTATTCGTATCATATGGTTATAGTAAGTTTACATTCATAAGTATAATACAAGTGGGATCGTCTATTGTTTTCTTGCGAAATTTCGCGAAAAACTTATTTAACTAAGGTAGCGACACATTTGCTAATCACATCATTGAAAAAAGAAATATTTCTGCGGAAAATAATTTATTCTGAAGTTGTTTATTACGAAAAATAAAATAAACTAACGTAAGTCAGTTGTATTTAATACATTTACATATTTACATAGAGTTCTTTAAAATATGTTTTTTTTTACTTCTTAATGGCGGTAGTGCCGGAGCCTCCTGATGGAGGAGTTGAGGGAGACGACGGAGCACTGGTGGGGCTCGTGCCTGATGTTGGGGAGGTAGAGCTGGGGGTAGCCGTGGAAGAGCTGCGGGTTGGAGTTGGGGTGGTGGGAGTGGGGGTGGGGGTGGTGGGAGTTGGGGTTGTTGGAGTGGGGGTGGTGGGAGTTGGGGTTGTGGGAGTTGGGGTGGTGGGAGTTGGGGTTGTGGGAGTGGGGGTGGTTGGAGTTGGGGTGGAAGAGCTGCGGGTGGGGGTCGGGGTCGGGGTGGTGGGAGTAGCCGTGGAAGAGCTGGGGGTGGGGGTGGGGGTGGTGGGAGTAGCCGTGGAAGAGCTGGGGGTGCCGGTTGTGGAGCCGGGACCCGACGTGCTAGAATCTGTAAAAGAGAATCTACGTTACTAAAGTTCCAAACCAAATCAACAATGTGTCAATGGTGACCCTGAGGAAGATTATCCTCACCTCCGGGGACGCAGCCGGGGTGCTTGACGTTGTAGGGCCAGTCGCACACCTCGTAGTCTGGATTGTAGATCAGACCTGGCTCACAGTTGAACTTGACTTCTGCGCCATGGTCACACTTGTAGAAGATGGCACAGTTGGTGTCATCAGGGATGTTGAGGACGATCTCTTCTGCGGGACAGCTGAACCGTGGCTTGGCGCTCACGGCTGCTACCAGCAGAGCGAGGGCGACGAAAGCTGGACACGAAATTTAGTATCAACACCATATGGGAGAAATAACACTCACTGAACCGTAGTGTATAAATTCTTGGAATCTGTCATCCAAAGCAAATGTTGTGCACGTACCTTTCATTCTTCACCGGGAGGTAGAATGCAACCTAAGTGGCCTAGAGAAGAGCAGCACGCGAATTTATACTCTTTCAGTTGTTGCGTCATTTGCAACCTGTGGACACGTTTATCGTTCGTTATCAATCGAATTGAAATGATGTTTCAATTGCAAAGGAATCTGTGGTGATAATAGAGATTAAACTTTATTGTTCTCTCAATTGCTGAACACAAGTTTTGCGTGTACGAGATAAACTTTTTTTTTGCAGGTTTTACGCATGTTGAACAAAGAAATGAAGAAAACAAAGACCAAATTCTCAATCTCAGTCAGGCATGCCGGGATACAATTATTTACAATCGTTACCTCCATCGAATACACTTTGTAATTTGGAATTTTCAATTGAACGGAAATAATTTGGTATTGAGTACAACTGATTGCTAGAGTTGAAGAAATAATTAAATATGACAAGTAGCAATTTTGAAAACTTAAATACAGATATAATTAAATTTTCTGTAGCGTGTATTGTAGATTAAATCCGTCTCTGATAAGAAAAACTTGTGCAAGGCCTATAAACTTAACCAAAGTTTGCAAAAAAAACTCAGGATATATCTGTTTTAAATATGTAATTCTGTAAATATTATTTGTTTATACAAATATAATATTATTTTTTAATACAACAAGTTAGAGTTATACATATAATTCTAACTAAAAAGAGGAGGCTAATCTTGACAGAATGTCGATATAAAAACAATTGTCTTTCTGACTTTCCCTATTACAATTATATTTGGCATAATTTAAAATTTTTCATGTTCTGAGTTTTTATGTTGTTGACTATGATAATAAATCAAGCAGTTGTGATGTTATCGAATTTTTCCTTTGTACCTCCAAGAAGAATGTGTAAAATAGGAAAGAAGGACCATTAAATATAATTTTTTTCACCATTAACTAACTATGTTTGCTATCAGTAAATGTATTTATAAAATTCTAAATACACGCAGTATATAAATATGTGCACGAAAGAAAGATTTCGTGATAGCGGTTTACTTGTTCACAAAATTTAACTTTTTCTTATTTAAATGCTCATTTTATATTTAATAAACATACACTTTTTCTTATATCTGGATAATGGAAAAAGTTTGTTTTGTATGTAATACCACATATTATAAAAGTCAACTTCCCGTACTGAAATGATCTAATAGTCAATATACCGTACTCACTGACATATACTTATATACCACTGTGAACAAAAAGTAAGGTGAATTTATTTATAATATGTAAATTCTTTATTTATTATTCCAAATCAATTTCATCCCCTTCAAAGTAATCCCCGTTCGATAAAACGCACTTTTTCCAACGCCTTTTCCAGTCCTCGAAACAGTCGGAATAGTCTTTTTCCTGTATTGCCTTCAAGACCTTCTTCGATTCGGTTTTTATCTCCTCAATCGTGTCAAAACGGCGTCCCCGCATTGACCTTTTCAGTTTGCTGTATAGCCAGAAGTCGCACGGAGCCAAATCAGGCGAATACGGTGGTTGCGGAACGATATGAGTCGAGTTTTTGGCAAAAAAAAGTCGCGAAGAACCAATGCAGTATGACATGGTGCGTTATCGTGATGAAGGAACCAAGAGTTGTTCGCCCATAATTCCGGCCGTTTCAGACGAATAGCTTCACGCAAACGACGCATAACGCTCAAATAATATTCTTTGTTGACAGTTTGGCCCGGCGGAAGGAATTCATAGTGCACCACACCACGATAATCAAATAAAACCGTCAACATGACCTTGATTTTCGATCGACTTTTCGGTCTTTTCGGTCTTGCTTCACCTTTTGGACAATATTCGCTGGTAAATCCAAGTCTCGTCTCCAGTAATGATACATTTCAAGTGGTCCTGATAGTCAGACAGCAAAGTTTCACACACATCAACGCGACGCTTTTTTTTCCAAAAAATTGAGCGATTTTGGCACCAATCGAGACTTGGCGCGTTTGAGACATAAAAAATTCTTCAAAATGGTTTGGGCTGAGCCAAATGATATTCCAACACTATCAGCGAGATCTCTAATTGTCCATAGTTGATTTTCAAGCACCAAATCTTTGATTTTTAGGACGTGGCCCTCGTCGGTAGACGTTGATGGTCGTCCAGAGCGCGGTTCGTCTTCAACGGGTTCTCGGCCCTCTTTAAACTCGTTGTACCTCTTATAAACGTTTTTTTCTTATCACCAAAGGCCTTCCGCAACATTTTCAACGTCTCCGCACAAGAGTATTCGTTCCGCAAACAAAAATTTGATGCAAGTTCTTTACTCAACAAAATCACCGATTGCAAAAATCGAAAAATTCACTTTTGGTTGTTTACAAAAACACGTGTAACTCGGAGATAATTAAACCTTTTAACAAACAGACGCTTGGCAAATATTATAGACAGTCCTACCAACCTAGGAAAAAAAATTACCTGCTTTCCTAATACCCGGGAGTTTTAAATGACAATTTCACCTTACTTTTTGATCACAGTGGTACACTCTTATGAACACAAAACAATTTTAGACTGAAATGTAGCCAAATTTTAACAAATTCAAATTTATCAATAATAAAGACTGCTTTTTTATTAGATCAGGGCAAAATAAAGAAACTAAACGTATTTAAAACAAATATAAATTATTCGCAAATAGATTTGCTTTTTCTGATACCAAAATTAATCTGCTAAACCCTAATTCCTGTAATCCCTAATGATTATTGCAAAGTTATGTTAAATATAAGAGACCACAACTTAAAGTAATTTATACGTGATCAGAAATGCCAAAATCGCAGAGGGCGTCAAATAAAATAAAAATTTAAACGATAATTTTAATATTATTAAGTGGCACTACCCAATTTTTTTATGTATGTTCATATTTGAATAATTTTCTTCCAAGAAATAATTGACTTTTATCATTTTATTTATTAAAACGGAAACTTTGTAATTCTAGCTATTAAGTTGAGTGTAGTGTACTTGGCCTGGCGTATTTGCGTTTATAAAATTATAAATACCCTTTGTCAAAGTTAAAAGCACAGATACATAAATTGTCATTAAAGGTCTGCTTTTGCCTGAAGCCTTCTCGACCTCTGGGGCAATTTTATTACAATTTATGACGTAAATGTTGAAGTGTAGAACATCCTGTAGCCACTCACAGCTGTACAAATTAACTTGGTCTTGCAATGAACGCAGAATCGGCACGAAATTGAGAATTAATTTGCAATATGTGTTTTTCAGTTTATTAATCGCAAAGCCAAAAAAATTAGATAATTCGATTTCTGACTAGCGTTTCAAACAAGATACGTTAAGGTACTACTTATTTCTTTCGTGAACAGTTTGTTAATTAAACATAAATGAACGTGGAAAAATGTACAGTCGTATATAAAGTTGTTGTTACAACTGAAGAAATAATTTGACGGTTCGTTATCGTGTGTAGTTTTTCAAAAAGTGGATGAAAATTTAATTCTGAAAAGATAAGAAACTAATTTTTGTATTCGAGGAAATTAGCGTCTATATCATTAACGAAAAGAAAAATCTATACTCTATAGCCATCGTTAAAACAATGAATTATTGTAAATAAAATCTCGGTTAAAAATTAAGTTCTAGAGGAAAAAATAAGTTTCGTTCGAGCAATGCACATAGAACAACGCGGGTCTTTTACCCAGTCTTAATATTAAATAATATGTATGTATGTATGTATGTTCCGCATACAAATTTGCGTGGAGCAAATTTGACCAAATTTCGTACGCGTGTTCCATTATAACCGAAAACAAACACTGGAGGAATAATACACGACCACAAGCTCCAGAAAACATGTTAAACGGTCGACATTTTACGGGGTCAATGAGATTGACAGTGTTTTCCACGATGTTGTTTGAGTATAATTTCTACCCCCTTCTGTATTGGAGGGGAGCACCTTTAAGGGTGAGGATGGAGGGGCATTACATAAAAACAACGCAAAAACAACCGATATTGGAGTCAAATCCGAGGTTACGGATGTTGCTGAGATTAATTATGACAACCCTGGCAACGCCGCCCACCCAGTTAGTATTTCACAAAATAGCATTGCTACTCAAAGATAAACAGTTTTATTTGCAATATATTCTAATCTTACATTTTTTCAGATTTGCTATCGATAATATTAATTGCTATCTGGCTATGACAGTTATTGAACAACATATCCTTCTTCACTTGAACGTGAGTTGAAACATAAATAACTCTTAAACAGAATAGTAGATAATTTTTTTATCACAATGTTATTTGATGTGCCTTGAGACACGCATTGTCAGGTTATTTCATCAAGGTTATTTCATTATTCCTCAACAAACTTCGTTCATTTCATTTAAGAAGTGTAGGCGTGAATGTTCTTAAATCTCTTCACTCCGCTTGACTTGAATTCCCACTACAGTAAAATATAGGGTTGCATTTCTTCTTTGAAATTTTCTGTCAGATGTGTCTGCATAAGCCGCAATAGAGACTTCCATTTAGTTAGTTCACCACTCTACGTAATTTTAAAAAACTTTTCCAGACTTCTCGACGTAGTCATAATGATCTAACGTTGATACGGCGATTGATGACTTCTGAAAGTAAAAAAATTGTAATTTTCGTGTAATTCCGTAACTGTCACTGGAAATATAATTTGATCACGTATTACACAAAATTAATTTACCGGAGCTAAATTTAAAATTTAGTCAAAATCTTTTGTATCTTAGTTTCATAATCCTAGTTGATATTACAAACCACAATAGTTATCATTCCTATGCATTTCTTTGGGAATACCTTCTCCTCTCTCCGTTTTCGAACTAAGGTTCCCACAAGCCAAGACACCTCGGTCTGTTTTGAGAGGTGTATGTTCCGGAGTCACAGATCTTGGGCATACGGTAAGAGTTGTTCTCTGTTCCCATTGGAACGGTCGGTCAGCTACCTCCTAAATTGGTCGAGGCACGGAGAAGGGAATGCTGCGTCCCCACAGCAAACCCCTCTCCCGCTATCGGAAGGTCGTGGGACAAGTATCCAATGCCCGACCTACCTGATGCAGGTTTTCTAGGGTTTGTCCTGCATTACTTTTAGGGGAATGCCGGGTAGGACCCTTAAACCATAGTCCGGGGGCCCTAGTTAACCCTTGGCTACCTCCCTCTACCCTTCCGCATACCCCCTTTCGAATCCCTTTCCTATGCTATAAGATGAGAGTTGCCACTACATAGCCTGTCTACACCTACACCTCAATGCTTAATTGAAACTTTAAGAAGAGTCGTATAAAGGCAGATTTTATATCAATACTTAACGGACGTTCTACACAGAAATTAATCACTCTCACTGCCTACATAATCAACAAGATTTCCCGTCACACTTCCTGGAGTCTCTCTCCATTTGAGCTGTAATGTTTTCAGTATAGTATAAAAGCATATCTTGTTTATCTTTCATTAGTATTATCCAATCCTACATTCAAGATATTCATTACTGGCGCGTAACTGAATTTCACCTTGAATGACTTCAATTATACTGTCTCGAATAACAGAATATCGTAAAATGCGAGAGAGGCTTTGTACGCCCTGGCTCACGATATCTTGACTACAAAACACTCTTGTGTCTTTATAGACGTTTGTAATTGTTCTACATACGTTTGTATCAGCGTGAAATCTATTTGTCAATATTGGTATAAATCAGCAGGTTGTTCAAAACTGTGACGAATGTTTTCCTAAATATTTGTGATTTTAGCACAATGGTTGTAATGGATACAAATTATATTTAGTTCTTATATTTCAAAAATATTTTTAAATAACTAAAAATTCGAGTTATTTATTGTAAACTTTATTTTTACGAAATGCCGAGGCATGAATTCAGAGATTCTGCGTTTTAATTTCTGTTCATGCAATGTAATCTCCACAATCTTATTCCCTGGCTGTCTAAATGATTCAAATTTTACTTTCCATGATAAATTGATCGTATTAATAAATATACAAAGGAAATTCCTTCATCTTTCATTTCATTTCCATGAGCTTTATAACTCTTTGGTGCGGCAGAACAATGCGACTAACTGAAAAGAATTTTCCAACAATCTTTTCAGTCTTATGAATTTAAATGTTCTTCAAATGATGATAAAAATTTACCACCGAACACTTTAAAGTTCATAAATTAATCTACTTTACACATTACGGTTTAATTTCGGTTAGGCCTTCCATCGGTTACAACATATAGTTTACTTCTTAAACATTATATTGTTAAATTTACTCTGTAAATACATTGTCTGTCCTGAAGAATTTCAGTCAAGCAGAAACTTTTCAGTATAAAATAGGTTTACGTCAACTGAGTTTCTATTATGCATATAAAATTAAAAATATTATTAAATTTTGTGTTAAATTATATCGTGACAAATCACTTTATTTAAGTCTGATATTATTTTAGGTTTGTTTTTATTGGATTATTAGCGTACTTTCTTTTCTTTATAATTCCTTACGTTAAATACATAATTAACTTATTTCAAAAATTTACAATATTATTTTTGAATCGTATGAAACTTTTTCGGCACTTACGTGAGTGTTTATTTTATTTGTTGATAAACAGCCAATAACAGCCAATTGAAAAAAAGTATTTTATTAATTAATTATAAAATTGTTAAAGGTTTCAGTCCTCGTGTGGACCCTCCTCAAGCAAAGAGATATGTTCATTACAAAGATATTATTGTATGAAAAAGAACTTATAATTATAAGTAAGCGATACAGAATTATGAAATATAAAGTAGAAAAACATAGTAAAAAATTAAAAACTTACAATTCATAAAAATTGTAGTAAATAGTAATTCAGTATCTGTTTTAATATTCATGGTGTTAGGATCGTTTTTAAAGTTTAACATTTCAAAAAATTAGTCTGCATTGATAATTGTTTTCTATATCTAAAATGAATAATAAATATTTAATAATCAAGTAATAAATACTTTTTTCAATTGTCCGTTACTGTCAGTTTTACAATCAAATTTATCCACACAGTCGTAAAACATTACGTATTTGTAGTGTTTATTTTAATTTTACAATCATCTAATTAGTTAATGAACGAAATAAAATCGAGCACAGTGGCATTATTAATTGAATCCTTCAGTATCTCATTTTTCCCAGTTTCTCTGTATATCCAGTTTTATACGGACTCCTTTTCGTTCCTGTGCTAACGACATATTGGACTATAAAGTCTTTTTATTTATTCTTTTCCCATTTTCCTTCACCTGGTATTGAATCCACTTTATATTCAGTAATATTTCTTTTAGCTTTAGTGAGCTTCTGATTGCTGCGTAACATTTCTGTTGAAAGCTGAAGACGTCAGTAAAAAATAACATTTAAATAAGTAAAAGCGTGGCAATGATACGGTGGCATTTACATTTATGACCAAACGAAAATCTGACTAAGGAGTAACGAAAAATCGAACAATTGACGTCGTGAACTGTAAATGAAACTCTTCTCTTTTACAGAGTTAAAAGCAAAATCTAGTCAGCACATGAGTAAAGACGGACCTTCTCAAGTATATCCTGTTGTATAGAGATGGTGAGGAAGGGTGGAGCCGAAAGAAGAGAAGGGACTTTGTCTGAATCCAGAAGTTTGACAGTTCCGTCCTAACTGAATTAATTACAAAATTCTCTCCGTTGTAAAACTCTGGAGCGGAATGTTGGCAGTGTGGTCGAATTAAAGAAATTGGAAATACTTCATTGATGTGAGAATGTCTGACACTGCACTCTTCTTTTAATTCCTGACGGAAATTTAATCGTTATTAATTAATGCATCCGATACTTCTGTCATATGTCTAGATTGGACTAATATCACGATTTAATTATTTTATAAAATAGTTTTATTTGTTCTATGATCGCATTTTTCCATTACTATTTTTTCTGCACAGCTCCTTCTTACATACTACTCTTTAGTCTTAGTCCTGCAGTATAAACCCACTGAACTTTTTATAATTCCTCAAACATTTTATTCCGCCATTTATTTACAAAAACATTTTACAATTTCATAATATGAATTGAGTGTACCAATATATTTTATCTTATATAAATAATAACCTTTTACAACCACAATTTAATTTATTTTTAATCTATCCAGAGTGTATGCTATTGACCATGTAAGATTAAATCATTAAACTAATTAATATATGAAAGCATTTATAATATTAAAATAACAATCACATTGTTGTAATTTAATAATTTAATTTTGTTTAACTTATATTAAATACAGCCTAAAGCTGAAAATAAATTAAATTGAAAATAAATACTATTGTGGTTGTAAAAGGTTATTCTTTATATAAAATAAATTTTACAATTTCTTTTATTCTACGATGATTCATATAAACTAAAATATTCTGGATCTTCAGCTATTATAAATAACCTTGTAATCCTTTAACTTTATAAATAAAAAAGCTTCAATCGTAATTGTAAAAGGTTTACGAACGCCAAGAAATCATGTCCATCCTTCGCTTTTTATCTTTGCTAGTATCTTTGGAATTAGTATAACGCAGGCTAAGAAGAAAATTCTTAGCCTGCTTTATACTAATTCCAAAGATACTAGCAAAGATAAAAAGCGAAGGATGCACATGATTTCTTGGCGTTCAACAAGGATATATAATTCGGTGTATTTTTGGCTAATAAGACAAAGTTTACCATCACCCTGAACAGTATTAAATATTATATGTAGTTAACTGTTATATTACTCTAAAATGTTTGTTGTTCATCTAAAATAAAATTTCCTATCGGTATTTTAATGCAAAACATACAAAATGAAAGTGTTTTATGCCTTTTTTGTGTAGGTTGTCCGAATTGATTGACTTCGGTACGAATATATCCAGCGCTTTTAGCGTTATAAGAAGCTGTGTTGAGTTCTTTCTAATTTTGATGCTGCTGAGATTGGTGCAAACCTCCACTAATGCGTTTTCGTGGATGATCAAAACTCGTTCTCAATTGTACGATAAATGTTATAATACGAAAATATTTCATTGCGGAGCCTGTATAATAATTTCGTATTTAATTGGTTGTTTGAAATTATGTATTTGATTAGTCGCTTTCGACAAACGGACATTATCGGATAATTTTCTTCATTCATGCAGAGAAAATCTTTTTTTTTTTAGCGAAACAGGCTACGGTACTGGCAACCCTCCTTTAATAGCATAGGCAGGGATTTCAAAGGGGGGATGCGGAAAGGTAGATGAAGGTAGCCAAGGATTAACTAGGGCCCGCGTGCTGTAGTTTAAGCATTCTGCTAAAAATGATGCATGACAATCCCTACAAAACCTGCATCAGGTAGGTCGGGCTCTGAGTACTTGTCCCACGCCCTTCCGATGACGGGAGAGGGGTATTCTAAGGGGACGCAGCATTCCCTTCTCCGTGACTCGATCAGTTTAGGTGGCAGCTGGCCGACTGTTCCAATAGGTGCAAAAAACAAGTCTTACCGCATGCCGCAGGCCTTCGACCCAACAGGCCCTGGAGCCACGACCTTTTGGGAACCTTAGTTTAAAAACAGATAGTGACGAAGACATCTCCGAATATAGCCCCGTCCCTCAATCCAGAAAGGTCCCGCCTGCGAGAGCTAAGAACATCTCACACAGGAATTATATTTTTTGTTATAAATTACAACGTCGTGTGGTTACATATGGAGGGACGGAAATTAATTAAAAATCGTAAAATAGAAAGCCGCTAGTGTGAAGTCACGGCCACGGCCAGTTGGATGTTACAAAATTCAGTGTATTCGTGTTAACCACTAACGTAAATTGTTATTTTTAGGTCAACTTTATTATTTTTAAGGAATATAAAGCGTAAGGTGTGAGACGTGCCGTATTTACCGAAGTTGGCTGATGTTTTCGAAAGTTGCTCGACGTTTAATTCCGAAGTGTGCTAAATCCTTGCTGTTAACCAAAGTTTAACATTTGCACAGGAAAATAATGGTTAATACGAATGAAGCCTCTGAGAGGATTCTCTCGCAGGTGAACCTTCCCAGCGAACTCTGGCGGATGACTTCACATCTGTCTGGTTTTTTCTTAACTAAGATTCCCACATGCCGAGGCACCTTGGCCTGTTTTGAGAGGTGTATGATCCGTGGTCGAAGACCTTGGGCATACGGTAAGAGTTGTCCGCTATTCCTATTGGAATACTCGGCCAGCTGCCTCCAAAATTGGTCAAATCACGGCGAGGGGAAAGCTACGACCCCACAGCTAAACCCTCTCCCGCCATCGGAAGGGCGTGGGACAAGCACCAAATACCCGACCTACCTGATGCAGGTTTTTCTAGGGTTTTCCCTGCGTCACTTTTAGGCGAATTGGCGGGTAGGATCCTTAAACCACAGCCCTGGGGCCCTAGTTACCCTTGGCTACCTTCCTCTACCCTTCCGCATCCCCCCTTTCAAATCCCTTTCCTATGCTATAAGAGGGGAGTTGCCACTATGTGGATTACCATATACATAGCCTGTCTACACCTCAAAAAAAAAGAATGGATAATCATCTCTATCTATAGATGCCGCAACTTAATTATTTTGGGTGCTTTACCTCACTTAGGCGTAAGCGAAATATTATTAATGATAACTAATATGTGATATATTAATACTATGAGAGACTGATTATCAAGTATCATTTGCATTGATGACTTGATTTATATCTAGGACAATTTTTAATACACGAGACTAGTTAGGGATTAGTATGAAACAGTGCATCAGCTGATAATTTCATCATAAACGAAGTTAATCAGAGCATTTCCATGCTTCAAGGGATTCATTGTGATGCAAAATACTTCGTACACTATTACGAATATAAAATTTTTCACCAGATAATTGTTCTTATCTTACAAATGACGTACTTTACAGCCGAAATACGTTAAATCTTTTGATAAAGTCAATCAAAATACGTTAATAAGCGTTTCGAGATTTTTCTGTTGTTCATGACGCACTCAAATTTTATTGTTACACAAGTTATGAATGGAAGACGTGCCCGCGTATAAATATGTATTTAATGAGCAAGTGGAGCGCAACGTTTGGTACTTGTTAATTACTTTGTTTACCTGCTACATTTACCTATAAAAGAGGCATTCTGTATTTCTAATTAACAGCATGCCGGGCAACAATTTATCGTTCGCTAACGGAGCCGTTTGAAGCATGATTAGCTTTTTATTTCCACCACGTTGTGTACGCTAATAACAAGCCAGAAGCGTATTTTAATAGGCCTTGCAGGTGAAAATAAAAACATTGTTTGTTGTAGCAGTTTAATGCATTTATTTAAAACGATTTGTTGGACTTCATTTCTTCTGCAGTCAATTTAAGATTAATTAGCTTCGTATGTCGCAGTCACATTATTTGATAACTGCGTGTCCTTCGCTAAGGGAAACAGTTTCCTGAATAAAATATCTAAACTTATAAATAAAAACAAAGTGTTTATTTAGGTAATTACCTTATAAATGGGTAATATTATAAATATATTCTTAATGACTGAGTAATGGGAATGAAATATTTAACGACCCCTCATAAAATGTATGATAATGCGTATAATTCTGAATTGGACAAAAATCTCCGCTGTAAAATATCTGAAAATCTTTCCCACATCAGATTCTTACACACAAATAAAATAATTTTTTTTTCAATATTACTAGAGGGTCATTTTGTGATGTTTCTTTTTGAGACCTCCAGATGAATTTGAAAAACAAGCGTTTGTTTATCCTTGCCAAAATCCAGAAACGAACAATTTACGATATTAATTTGCTCGTATAAATGTAAGAAAATGAACTGAAGAACGGAAATAATTTTTTTTAATTTTTATAATAGAACAAATTGTAAGATTTAGACGAGCTAAGATGAAATAATAATTCGGAAGCTGTGTTGAAACAGTGTTTGAGGAGAATATTTCAATGGAAAGGTTTAAAAATAATATAAATAAACTAGTGGAGTGTATTTTTGTAATTATGTAATTTAAATAAGGTTATGTCTACATTTTTCTTTAGTGAAGTGAAGAGCAGAAGGGAGTGATAAATTTTCAGAAAAAAATTAAAGACTTATTTTATTACAACTATTTTGTCTTCTTCTTTCAAAATTAATTTTTTGTTATACTTTTGTTTATATATTAGTTTCAGACTGCCACCAGGAACGATACCAGCCGCAGTTGATAATATACATAAATTTCATTGTTCTTGTACCGTAGGTTTATAGAAGCATATTATTTATGTATTCCTATTTAATAATCTGACAAACTTTCAGTGTTTACTACCACCAATAACAGCCTTAATAGCCTTATGGCTACGTTTTCGTGAATACATCAGAATATTTTTGGTAATTTATTTAATTATTGTTTTTTTGACTTTAACTACATAATATATTCATGCTATATTTATTCCTATTGCTAACAATTTTGGTTAATAGTAATTATTTATTGTTGTTTCAAAAGCAAGCTTCATAATTGAAAGTTAATGTTTTGTGAAAGAATTAAACTTATTTTTTTATGTATGGAAGATAAAATAAATGTTGCCAGTCTATCGCTTCTTGGCTTCTTGACTTATACTCGCCTTTCAAGAGTATTGTTAAATACAAACTCTGGTCAATGCAGCGAAGCTGAGGATACATTTTACAACCACTTGACAAGAAAGATTATATTATATAATGCGCACTGCGACTATGTTTATAAATCCCTTGGTTCTAACCCAGTTCTGTGTTTTCATTGATAGCATTTTATGCGCAGTTTCCACGGGTGACGAACGTCCCAAGCAGTCCAGGGACTTTCTGTGGCACGCCGTGCGCAGATCCCAGAAGCCATTGCCCTCCGCGGACCCTGTGGAAGACCAGGCCATCAACATCATCGACTATAGGAGCGGACTGCGCACATCTTCCTGCACCGCACACCCCAAGGTCAGATTCGTTGTACGTTAAACAAATAACAGCTTCGGAACGCTTCATCTGCAACCGATTAGATTTGACAGGATAACTACTTGCACGTCACCTAATTTGATACTTTGTAATCAGACTCGGTCATTGTTACGTTTTTTAAAAAAATTATTACCATTAATCTGATAGAATAAAATTGTTAATCCCCTCAAGAGTCAGTTGTTGCAGACCTTTAACTGTGATGTACTCAATAAATGTTGGACTCTGATAGTCGAGTTAGATTCAGAAATTTAAATGTTTTTAAGCCGAAAACAATAAACGTAGAAATCGTGGTTAATATATTAACCAATGTTGTAATACACATACCATTGTGATCAAAAAGTAAGGTGAAATTGTCATTTAAAACTCCCGGGTATTAGGAAGGCCGATAAGTTTTTTCCCCTAGGTTGGTAGGACTGTCTATAATATTTGCCAAAAGTCTGTTTGTTAAACGGTTTAATTATTTCCGAGTTACACGTGTTTTTGTAAACAACGAAAAGTGAATGTTTCTATTTTTGCTATGGGTGATTTTGTTGAGCAAAGAACTTGCATCAAATTTTGTTTGCGGAACAAATATTCTTGTGCTGAGACGTTGAAAATGTTGCGGAAGGCCTTTGGTGGCACAAAAAAAACGTTTATAAGTGGTATAACGAGTTCAAAGAGAGCAGAGAACGCGTTGAAGACGAACCGCGCTCTGGACGACCATCAACGTCTACCGACGAGGCCCACGTCCTAAAAATCAAATATTTGGTGTTTGAAAATCGTCGATGGACAATTACAGATCTCGCTGATAGTGTTGGAATATCATTTGGCTCAGCCCAAACCATTTTGAAGAATTTTTTTTTGTCTCAAACGCGCCAAGTCTCGATTAGTGCCAAAATCGCTCAATTTTTTGAAAAAAAAAAGCGTCGCGTTGATGTGTGTGAAACTTTGCAGTCTGACTATCAGGACCACTTGAGATGTATCATTACTGGAGACGAGACTTGGATTTACGCATAAGACCCTTTAACCACCGACCAATCCAGCGAATATCGTCCAAAAGGTGAAGCAAGACCGAAAAGACCACGGCAAAGTCGACCGAAAATCAAGGTCATGTTGACAGTTTTCTTTGATTATCGTGGTGTGGTGCACTATGAATTCCTTCCGCCGGGCCAAACTGTCAACAAAGAATATTATTTGAGCGTTATGCGTCGTTTGGGTGAAGCAATTCGTCTGAAACGGTCGAAATTATGGGCCATCAACTCTTGGTTCCTTCATCACGATAATGCACCATGTCATACTGCATTGGTTCTTCGCGACTTTTTTTGCCAAAAACTCGACTCATATCGTTCCGCAACCACCGTATTCACCTGATTTGGCCCCGTGCGTCTTCTGGCTATTCATAAAACTCAAAAGGCTAATGAGGGGACGCCGTTTTGACACGATTGAGGAGATAAAAACCGAATCGATGAAGGTCTTGAAGGCTATTCCGGAAAAAGACTATTCCGACTGTTTCGAGGAGTGGAAAAAGCGTTGGAAAAAGTGCGTTTCATTGGACGGGGATTACTTTGAAGGGGATGATGAAATTGATTTGGAAGAATAATTAAAGAATTTATATTTTATAAATATATTCACCTTACTTTTTGTTCACAGTGGTATAAGAAAAATATAACACAAAAATTACATACTTCGAATAAATAAGGAATGTACTCATAAACTACTAATTCGAACAACGCAAATCCTGCATCACCACTTTTATAGACATTGAGAAAGCTTTCGACAAAATCCATCACCCTTCCCTTCTTTCAAAAATTACGTATGCGACACCCATTATAGAATACTTCTCATCTACCTCTCCAAAAGAACCTCCTTCATCACAATAAATAATTACATCTCCCAACCCCATCCCATCGCTGCAGGTGTCCCCCAAGGCAGAGTTATTGCCCCCTCCCTGTACAACATCTTCTCCCACGTTATCCCTCAATATCCCACTACTAGAATAATCTTCTTCGCAGCCGACGACATAGCTATCTCCTATTAAACCTCTTCTCTCACCTCCAATATCCAACCTCTTCAATCGGTCACGCACCAAGAGAATTGGTCCAAATATTGGTGAATCAGCATAAATCCTACCAAATCAGTAACCGTCCCATTCTCACTAACCCCAAAACTCTCCTCCCCAAATCCCACTCTATCTAAACAACGCAGAAATAACAACAAAAAACAGAAACCACCTACGTAGGACTCCTCTTTGATTCATAGCTATCTTCGAAACAGACCACTAAATCAACCTTAAATTCAGAACTCTATACCCCCACTCACCCTCATCACAAAACGCCTAGTATATCTCTCCATAATACAACCCACCTGGTCCTACGCCTCATCTATATGGGGAGTAACAGCCAAAACCCATTCAGCCAAAATCCAAACAAAACAGAATCCTTCGCACCGTTACTAACTCACCCTGGTACCTCAGAAATTTCATCATTCACCACGACATTAAACTTCCCAAAGTCAACTCTTTAATCTCCAAAGCCGTAACCTCACTAATCAAAAGCACCTTCAACCGTCCTTACAGAAATTCCATAACAACCCGCTCCCACCACTACACTCACGTCGCCTCAAAAGAAAAAGCCCTATCGACCTCAGAACACTCGGGCACCTACTAACACACCCCATGTTCACACCCGTAGACACCACCCATCCATTCCATCCAACCCATCAAACTCAACATCAGCAGTGAACCCTCATAGCCCAACAATGTATGCTCCTCAGACAGACAAATTAAGATACAAGAAAAAATTTGCAAAATTAATTGCTGGATTAACCTAATTGCCAAATTCCCAGGTTAATTATGTACATAATTTAAATTGTATATACTGTAAACAAATAACATTAGGTTAAAAAATTTCGTTTAATAATTTTTTAAAAAAACACGAGAACATTTTGAAACACTGTTTACAGACTGGTATGATGAGACTCTCCATCTTGCTTAGTCCACAAGATGCCTCTACAAATAATAGGAAATATTTTATGAGTTTTATGACCTATATGGCAAAATCGCTGCTATCATTCAATATTATCGCTAAATCTAAATGTTTGGGTATGTGCCCCACTAACATGTCAGATCTCCTTGTTAGTGAGATAGTCTCTTTATCCACCGCCCAAACTTTCTAAAACTTTCTCGTCCCTTACCTCATCAGTTCATTTAAGCTTCGATATTCTTCAGTAGCATCCCATTTTGAAATGTGTCAGCCTAATACTTTGTCACTTTCCAATCCTCCACAGACACCATCCTTTACTCCATTTTTTAATTAATGGTAAATTTAGAACAGCTTTCATATAACTGAGATTATGTCAAATAAATCAAATTATTATAATAATCTAATTAAACTTTGGATATTACGGGTAACTTTTTGTATTCACGGTTGGAGAATTATTCCGGTATTTGGGACTGTTGAATTAATTTATTATTTATGAGATAAAATAAAAATCATTTTATGTTTGGAACAACATCGATTTCATTAGAATTATACTTTTCGTCTTAAGACAATGTTAGGATTCTCAGTAAACAATTAAAGTTTTTCCGAACATATATAAATTAGATTGGCTGCCTTGGTGCAAACTTACGAAATCAGAGCGACTTTTCATTTATTTATAAAATAATTTAGGAACACCACGTAATTATCAAATCGATATTTATTTTTTCCAGTAACAGGCTACATAACTTAATCAACGTGGTGGCAACTCCCCATTAATAGCATAGGAAGGGATTTGAAAGGCGGGATGCGGAAGGGTATACAAAGGTAGCCAAGGGTTAAATAGGTCCCCCGGGCTATGGTTTAAGGATCTTATCCGACAATTCGCCTAAAGAAATGCAGGGAAAACCATAGAAAAACCTGCATCAGGTAGGTCGGGCATTGGGTACTTGTCCCACGCCCTTCCGATAGCGGGAGAGGAGTTTTCTGTGGGGTTGCAGCATTTCCTTCTCCGTACCTCGACCAGTTTAGGAGGCAGCTGGCCGACTGTTCCAATCGGAACAGAAAACAACTCTTACCGTATGCCCAAGGTCTGTGACCCTGGATTGGAGTCCTATAATACTGCCTGGCAGGTTCGCGCAGAATAATAGAAACGTCTCAAGTTCTACAAACAAAAGGTGTCTCATAACTTTCTACATTTTCTGACAATAAAGAAATTGACCCCCCCCCCCCAGATAATCTCTCAATGTCCTATTATTTTTATAATAGGTGAATTAAGACTGAGGCACCTCGGCCTGTTCTGAGAGGTGTATGTTGCGGGGTCACAGACCTTGGGCATACGGTAAGAGTTGTCCGCTATTCCCAATGAAATAGTCGGCCAGCTGCCTCCTAAACTGGTCGAGGCACGGAGAAGAGAATGCTGCGTCCCCACAGCAAACTCCTCTCCCGCTATCGGAAGGGCGTGGGACAAGTACCCAATGCCCGACCTACCTGATGCAGGGTTTTCTAGGGTTTTCCCTGTATTTCTTTAGGCGAATGCCGGGTAGGATCCTTAAAATGTAGCCCGGGGGCCCTAGTAACCCCTGTCTACCTTCCTCTACCCTTCTGCATCCCCCCTTTCAAATCCCTTCCTATGCTATTAAAGGGGAGTTGCCCAACGTGGATTACCCCCATGTGGCCTGTTGCCCTAAAAAAAAGAAAAAAAAGTGGCAAATTACGAAATTTTCAAACTGCTTATTTAATAATGCATTAACATCAAAAAAGAAACGATCACAAAATATATATGGTTATATAATGGATTTATTACTGGTGATCATTTACGAATAACATTCGATAATAATATATCTGAATTTTTTCTAACTGAACTCTGCTCCTATATTGACCTCTGGTATATTTATGCGAATACTGATCAACCAGACTGATGATGATACAGTGCGAAAATCATGGCAGCAATTGAAATAATAATTGATAACTTCTTGTTATGTTCAGTGCCACAACTACTATCAGTAGTCACTAGTCGGTTTTCGCAATTATTGGCTGGGACGTTCTGGGTGTTTCTGACAGCAACGTACGAGGCTGGGAATCTTCCCCTTTTCTTTCCTTTCACGCTTGTCGGAACCCAGTTGGAATTCCTCGTTCCTTTGGCATACACTGCGACGTGATAAGCCGAAAGTCTTCGACGAATTTCAGCGCCTTCAACACTTTCAGACAGGCAAAAAAGAGAAGTGAATCACGCCGCGTTGATCTTATTTGGTGCAAACTTTAAAGTGGCGTTCCTATTTTCTCGTGTCACGAGACGAAGGTGAACTGTAAAATAATTATTTTTCTACTAAAGAACTAAGTGGACACTGTGTTGGCATGACCGGACTAAAAGCAATTAGGACAATCCCAGAATAAGTATAATTACTGAACCTTTGACAAAATACACTACTATCAGAAAAACATACTAATATCGATCTTTCACCGCGGACCATATTCGATTAGAAAAACGTAGATAAATTGTAAGTTGAAAGTAGCAATCAGCAAGGGGCGCTCAGTTTTTCATAAGAACAACGGGGTTTTGTTAACTGAATAATTTAATTAACTAGCCGTGTTTACGCTCTGTGATTCGTAAAGAATTAAGTTGCGGTATCAATAGATAGAGATTATTATCCAGTCGTTTTTTTAGGTGTAGACAGGCTATGTATAGGGTAATCCACATAGTGGCAACACCCCTCTTATAGCATAGGAAAGGGATTTGAAAGGGGGGATGCGAAAGGGTGGAGGAAGGTAGCCAAGGGTTAACTAGAGCGTCCGGGCCATAGTTTAAGGATCCTACCCGGCATTCGCCTAAAAGTAATGCTGGACGAACCCTATAACAACCTGCATCACGTAGGTCGGGCATTTAGAATTGTTCCCACGCCCTTCCGATGGCGGGAGAGGGGTTTGTTGTGGGGTCGCAACTTACCCTTCGCCATGCCTTGGCCAATTTAGGAGGCAGCTGGCCGACTATTCAAATAGGAATAGCGGACAACTCTTACCGTATGCCCAAGGTCTGCGACCCCGGAACATACACCTCTCAAAACAGGTGCCTCGGCTTGTGGGAACCTTAGTTTAAAAAGAAACAGAGTTGTGAAGGCATCCCCAAAGGTAGCCTCCGCCAGAGCTCTCTGGGAAGGTTTACCTGCGAGAGAATCCTCTCGCAGGCTTCCTTGCTTCGATGTGATTCGTAATATTAAGACTGAAACTATATACTGTAATAAGATGGTTGATCGTTAAAACTGGTAAATTTTTATGAAAGAACTGAAAGTTTTTCGCTTTCGCGTCATTGTTGGTAAACATGATCCTTTCAAAGATATATATGAAAATTTTAAACATACGTCATTCATAGTTTATAGTTCGAAGCCTTCAATAGTATTTTAGATATGTATAATGCATTGAAACAAAAAGGAATTACGCGCTGTCATTAAACAATTTAATTTGAAGGGTTGGACAGCTCCACAAATGAAAACCGAATTGGATGGAAATCATGTGGGCTCTGCACCACCATTGAAGGTAATTTACTTCTGGATTAATGAGGTTATACGAGGTCGCAGAATCACACGCACCGGCCGCACAATTGTGGCCACCAATCGGGATAACATCGTAAAGGTTCAGACTATCGTAATGGAAGATTACAGACTAAAGGTGCGTGAGGTAGCTGATACCGTAGGCTTCTGAACTGAACGAGTGCATTTCATCCTCCATAAAAAAATATTTGTGCGCGATGGGTGCCGCTAATGTTGAAATTCGTAAAAACATTTAAACGCAGAGTCTAGCAATGTTTAGGTGCAACGTACAAGACTTTTTGCGTTTATTCGTAACCGTCGATGAAACGAGGATCCATCACTATACTCCAGAGACCAAGAAAATAATCAAAAGTCTGATGAAAGTGCACCGCAAAAGGCGAAGTCCGTTTTGTCAGCTGGAAAAGTGATGGACACCGTATTTTGGGATTCTCAGGGTATAATATTCATAGACGTATTGGAAAAGGGTACAACCATAACTGGGCCCTATTAAGCTGCTCTGTTGGTTCGTTTAAAACGGGTGCTGATTGCGAAACGACCGAGATAGGCGCGCCTTGAACGTGCTGTTTCTCCAGGACAATTCGCCATCGCACACAGCAGCAGTGTCAATGGCGAAAGTATACAAGTTGGGATTCGAATTGGTTTCTTATTCACCCAATTCACCAGACCTACCACCACGCGACTTCTTCTTGTTTCCGAACTTGAAAATTTGGCTTGGTGGGAAGAAATTTTCATCAAATGAAGAAGTGATCGAGGTAGTGATGGAGTATTTTGCAGAGTTTGATAAAACTTAACTTTGTGATGGGTTGAAAAAATTGGAAACTCGTTGGGCGAAGTTTAGAGCCAAGGAAGGAGAAAAAAATAGTAAGATTTATAATAAAATAATTATTTTATTACATTTTTACTATACTCATCAAACAACTCTCATACAATGGTCGGTGTTATGTTCATTTAACGCTCGTCTACAAATTCAGTATCTAATAATCAATCTTGTTTATTTTCTTCAAAATAATATTTTATACATTTTTAATTGCAATCAGAATTTGAATATTCATAAAGTCAATGTGCTGGGTTAGGAAATTGAAACAACTTTCTTGCTGCCTTCAATAACTCGTACTTAATTTGAGCACAAAGAGGATCAGAAACGATTTTAGCGGCATCCACTACAATTGCAGGTTACACGAGACCGTTTGTTATATATACACTTTCTAAATGGTACTCTTTTACCACATGCCTAAATAATCTGATAAGCCGACGGATTTAAATCCGAAAATAACGAATACCTGTGCTGAAACTTTCATCATTAATACACGTTAGCATTTAATCTAGTAATTACATTGCATCAAATATATTTTCATGAAACGAGAAAATACCCCAACTCATCTGTATGTACATACTCGTTTACCATCCCTACAATTTCGCTTACATATTAACGATCAATCTATCAATTATTGCCAATGCAATAAATTCTCGTCATATGTCGGATCTTTATGCATTTTTTATATAAATACGAGTTTCCGTTCAATGACCGTTTCCATAAATTGAATTTTATTCTAAACTTTATTTGTTAAATCCACGTTATGTATTCGCGTGTGTTGAAGTAATTTAATATATTACTTTGTTTTAGATATCAAGTAAATGTTACACATTAATTAGTAAAAATGAAGATTTTTCATGACGAATATACTCCCACAAACTCAATAAGAAATTGAATTGTCCATTTAAATATTTGAGTTATTTGATCTTCTCTTCACTTTTTGCATTTTTGCTTCATAACATACTTACATTACTGCTGATAGCAAATGGAATCAACATACCTGTCAATCCAAAATAAAATGTTAAGCAAAAATCTTCATACTTCTAAGTTATTTCATGTTGGATTGCTCAAATGTTCATTTTAAAAATTGCATTTAAACGCTAGTACAATATTTATGCATATTTATAAATCTCTTCTAAGGTTAGTTATATATTACGTCGGTTTTTTGTTTACCTGCACATTCGTGCCGCAGTTGTATTCGCTGAATTTTGTCGCTTGACGCTCATAGGAATTCTAAAAACACACCAAAAAAAAAAACACGCGGCCTGCAAAACAAAAGAGAGTATAAAAGAACGTGTTCAAGCAGCTATGTCCTTTGTTTTTTCTACGGCCAGGGAATGTGAATAAAGGTCCCCTCTTCGTTTCGTATAGCACCACAGAAGTTGACTTTTGCGTTCCCTTAATGAAACAAATCTCTAAATGATTATTCTAACTTTTATTGATTCACAATGCGGCTCTGGTTGCCGCATAATATCTTCCATAAAGAATTGTCATATTCTTTGAGTCAGTTTGCCACATATCCGTTTCGTTTCATTGTAATTTTATTAATTATAATAATAAATATAAATATAAATGTCAATTATTCTTGTGCCTCATAAAGTTAGCCAATTGAAACATTATAGAGAAATAGTACAAATATAACTACTGTAATTTAATTTTAATTAACCCATTCAAGTATTGCACGAAAATATTACCAACATACATTGAAATTCATATTATAAAAATATTACGATTATTATAAATTAATTAATATCCTTTCAATATATTTTATCGGTTTAGGACGATAAATTTAGTGAACTGAATAATACGTTTTGAAGTAAAATTTGTTTAATGCCAATTTATTATTACAGGGTTACAGGATTAATCAATGCAAAGATCAATTAATAACAACATTTTGTTGTATTCCTGTTATCTTTTGCCAAGCCCCTTTATCCAGTGCATCTTCCATGCGTATGTTACGACGCTCGATTATATCGTTTATGTGGTCTGTCCAAGAACGTGGTGGTCTCCCGCGATTACGTCTTCCAGGTGGTTTCCATTCGTACATCTTCCTTGGCCACCGATGATCTGGCATTCTCCACATATGTCTATACCACTTCAATGATTTTCTTTCAATTCTATCTATAACTGTCTCTAGCTCTTACTTCATCGTTAGTTTTTCTTTCAATTCTTGATATTCTGGTACCCCTACGCAAATAATGCATTTCCACAGCTAATAGTCGTCTTTTGAGATCAGTGTTTAAGATCAATAGTTCTGATCCATAGAACAGCACTGATTCAATAATTATCTTACCCACTCATTTCTTATTGCTGTTGGAAATGTTCTTGTCCCACCAAAAGGAATTCATACACCCTAATACATTCCTACTTTGCTGTATTCTGTATTTGATTTCTGTATGGTCCAATCCATCTTTATCAATATATGCACCTAGATTATCTGATTTGCCATTGATGTGAATTTCAAATTTAGCATCACTATTCACCACCAAATGCTCTGTCTTTGTTAGACTCATCTGTAGACCCCCATCTGTCATATTCCTGATATAACCGTCGTATCATGAATTCAAGATCACAATCATCTTGTGCTAAAATAGCTTGATCAGCAGCAAAACTTAACGAAAACATTCGTACATCATTGACAACGATTCCCATTCCTCTGCAGCTGCCCTTCCAATTTCGGAGAGCCACTTCTACATATAAATTGAACAAGATAGGTGACATACTGCATCCTTGCCTCAATCCTTTTGTGACACTAATAGGTTCTGATAACTTCGAACCTCTTTTAATCTGTACCATATTTTCTCTGTACATTTCGATAACAATATGTAAAAGATGATCATCCATACCTAAATCTTTCATAGCTTCCCACAGTTTAGTTCTAGGGACTGTGTCGTAGGCTTTTGCTAAATCTACAAAGGTAATGTGCAAGTCCTTCCCTATTGCTATAAATTTCTCCGTTAGCTGGTGTAAATTTGTATGTAATATATAATTAAATGTGTTAAATAGCAAATAAATAAGAAAAAATAAACAATATATATTGTAATAACCAGTAAAGAAGGACATGAATTCTGTTCTTATTTTTATCAGATTTGTTTACCACCTCAGACTGGGGATCCTTGAGTTGTTTGTACATATAAAAGATAAGTGGCTCTTAGAGAAGGAGAGGACTATAATTGGGCATTTTGCGGCTCTTAGGGCTTAACGGTTGTGACCGACATCTTGACGACGGAACTCTGAAAGGCATGATAACAGATGTTTGGTGGACGATACAATTATATTGAAAGGAGATGTTTATTTTAATTGATTAAGTGGCTCTCGGACCGGGAGAAAGCCAACAACTGGTGTTGTTTGGCGAACATGGAATTTCAAAACAACTGTGAAAACAAGGGAATATTCTGGAGCCTGGATATAAATAAGAGAGCAGATAAAGGCACAGTTAGTGAGTGAGGGAGGATTATAGAGAGCAGAGAGTCAGGAGCAGGAGACCGCTGAGAGAGCGTTGGTGCGGTCCGCAGGGGCGGACGCAGGGCCAAGGTAAAGTGGCCGAAACAATGTTATGAACAGCTGGGAGTTTGCATTCAGGAGAGATCATCGGATGGTACGCCAAGCTAGGTGGCCGAGAGTAATCAGTTGGACATCAGTCATCAAAAGTCGGTAGGAGTTCGTCGTAGAAATCTGTCTGCCAACAGAGTTGGTTGAATTCGTCGTGAGGGTAACGTCATCAACAAGAGCACCGCCACGGTGGAAGCAGTGTGTGAGCGCAACCTGGTGTATTTTATGCCTATATAAAGAGTGTGTGCCGGTATGCGAGAGATCCCAATTTCATGGACCAGAGAGCTTGTAAGTTTATTTTTCTGTATTCATAATTGTAAATTGTTAAATAAGGGTAAAAAGTCAGATTTCTTTTCATTCGTTTCATTTCGTTTCAATCATTTCATTTCGTTTTTTTCATTTCGTTTTATTCATTTATTTTAACTAGTAATATTAAAAATTATACAATAATTTAAAACAAAATTTAAGATAAATTCTTATTTTAAGTTCATAATTCTAAAATTTACTGTAACTTATTTTAGTCAAATTATATTGGTTTTTATTTTTATTACTTTTGATCAACTCAGTTTCTAAATTTCACATCTAAAAGAAATTTTATATTAAATTATTGCTTCTCTACAACAGTATTTACAAACTGTTTTCAAGTGAAGTCTGTTTTAAGTCTTCTGTGACACTCTTTGGTACGGTTACAATTTAAGTTCCTATTAGGATTTATTTTTATCCCCAAGTAATTCATGTGCAAGTATAGAAATAGATGAAATACTGCGTACTTCAAATAGGTTCAATTATCACATCGTAGTTACAACGTCGTATAATATATTTGATTTCACGCATATTGGTGTTCCAGAAGATCTATCTCAATGACAGAATTTTGTAACGAGTGACTCAAATTACTTTACACATTCTGTGAAATTCCTTATATTAGTATTCTTATTATAAGATATTTGATATTAAAAACCTTGATTACTCTAAATGGACTCATAGCAAAATCTAAATCTCTGGAAAGTCTGTAATAAGTGTTAGGTAATCTATTTTATTAGGAAATAAATTGTATTAGTTAATTTTAAAATTAATAATTTTTATTTATTAAATATTCGAATAATAATTCAGAAAAAAACATCTCTCTATTATTAACAAACATATGATTTTTTACTATTATGATGAAAGTACCATAATATTTAACACATAACACATTTAAGGATATTATTGAAGGTTTACTGAATACGGACACATTTGAGACAATTAAATTAACATAGTAGCAATAAAAGATGAATATTCAAATTACAGACAGTGTCTGCGGTCGTTGGCGTAGTCCCTTACATTGTTTTCGTCGGTGGTAATTTGAATTTTTTTCAGTCCCTTACATCAACGTGGTAAATTACCTCTCGGTTATTACTTTTTTAAAAAAGCATTTATGTACCTCATCTGTGTTGTGCCGCACAAAGCTCTATTTTAAACGCCCGAAGAAAGCAACAATGTTTGCAGAAACTTTCGATCACATAACTTTTTCTGCTTATTGTCTATTTCCTTATCTGCTTGTTAATTTCGTTGATTTTTAATATTAAATTTTGCTCTCTCAAAATGTTTAGGACCGAAACCCCATTCTCGATTTTTCAGTAAGCTTTCTCTTTGTTCATCTCCTTTTCAAACACGTTTCTCATCCAATATTTAAATATACCTTAGTGTTAAGTAGCGAGCTTCAGTGGCAAATGTTAGGAAAACGTTTGTTTTATTAATTTTATTAATGTTACGGAAATTACGATTGACTGTTTTCAGTGTCGAATGTCTTCGAGAATGGCTGAGGGAGATGAAAGCACCCCTAGCTACACATTCAGAAGGCAAGCAATCCGCTCCAATTATGCTCTCAAAAGCATCGAAGCCAAGAGAAAGGTAAGTGCCTACATACTTCTGCCACTTTACTACAGTTAAAGATAAAACAAAATAGGATTGTGAATAGTTCTAGTTTCAAAATTATCAGCAATGGTGCCGGTAATATTGATCGAGGTTTTTTCTCCATTTCAAATTAATACTTTGACATCTGATAGAGTACTAAAATTAATTATTAACTGCATTTACTTTTACCTTAAAGTCATATTTCTGGATTTTGTTGTTTAGTGCTGCATTAAAATCGTTAATGAGTTTTGTATTATTACTTATATTTTTTAATAGATTTTTATTAGCAATCAGATTACATATGATCTTTAAGCTAATTTGATAACATGTACAATTTAATAAAAGTGTCTTGTACTGATGTCGTGGAGAGGTGAGGGTCCAACAACGCCACCTCAGTTTCTATTGCAGTCTATCGGCCAGCATCTCTTCAGTCTTCAGTTGTCAGTTGGTTGTAATAACGGCTCTAGTAGTCGATTGGGATGGGTTTGAAGTTTAGTATGGTGTTTACGATTTGTATCTTTGAACACGTCTGCTACATATGGTGTATTGAGGTCAGTACGTAGCCGAAGTTGGATACATGCCAGGGAGCATTTGTAATAGTGCGGAGGATTTTTGATTGTTACATAATAGCGATGTGAGACTTGGCTGCACATCCCCAGAGTTCTATTTCGTACGTCCATATAGGTTTTATCACTGTTTTGTAAATAAGTAATTTGTTTCCTACTGATAATTTTGATTTTCGTCCAATCAGCCACTTTAATAATTTCGTTTTTAATTCTATTTGCTTTTTCTTTTTCTTGATGTGATCCCTCCATTTCAGCTTGGTGTCTAAGTGAAGACCAAGATATTTTACTGATTCTGCTTTTTGGAATTTCTTCCTGATTGAGTTTTACTACAGGATAATGTTCCTTTTTAAGGGTAAATGTTATATGGGATTATTTCGATGCATTTACTTTTATTTTCCATCTTTTTAGCCAGGTCTTTATTTTTTTGTAGATGTTCTTGAAGTTTCGGTGATGCGGAATCTGGGTCTGTGTGTGTTGACAGTATTGCTGTATCATCAGCAAAGGTATTTGTGCTTACGTCCATTGATGTTGGCAAGTCGGAACTGTATAAGACGTATAATAGGGGGCCAAGGATGCTGCCCTGTGGCACCCCGGATAGAATGGGATAACGGTTTGATCTTTCTCCATTGAAGTATTGGTCAGGTAGAGTCCTTTTGATCTTAGCTTGTAGACCTGAATGCCAAACCTTATCAAAGGCCTGGCTTACATCTAAGAATATTGTTGTGCATTACTGCTGGTTCTCCATAGCTTTGTTAGCTACGTCCACAATTCTATGGCATTGTTGAATTGTTGGGTGCGACTGTCGGAAACCAAACTGACGATCCGGGATCCAGTCTTGATTACTGCTGTCTACTCTGATTCTTTTCAGTATGATCTTCTCAAGCAATTTGGGTAGTGTTGATAGCAGACTTATGGGATGATAGGAAGTGACGTCAGTTATATCTTTGCCGGGTTTTTGTATCATAATTATTTTTCCAATTTTTAGGGATTTGGGCCAGTACCTTAACCACATTATTGAATTAAACAAGTACAGGAGTAACCTGAAACCTTCATCTGGTAATTCTTGAAGCATCTTAGCCGTTATGAGATCAAGTCCTGGTGATTTATTTGGACTAAGTCTCTTTATTTCTGCTTTGATTTCATTTAAACGGATAATTTTAATGCATTGTTCCACGTTAATATGTTCTGATAGTTCTTGCTCCACTTCTTGATCCAGGTCGTTATTATGAGGAGTAAAAACTTGTGATTAGTGTTTTGCAAACAGGTCGGCTTTTTGTTTATTACTTTTTTCCCAAGGTCCAGGTGGATGACAGCTTAAAATGGATGAAGTTTACAAGTTATACTGCCATTGACTGAACAGACTCGCTCAGACTGCTGTAGTGTTGATCTCTGCGTTTATCTGCTTCACCCTGAATTGCGTATGGCCTTCCCGCGGGGGTCCATCAGTCGATAAAGTATCATTGGGGAAACGAACGACTTAACCGACGTGAAAACACCGAAGGTCACACATCTGCCGCAGCTAGGTTGGAAAAAGATTAACTGTGATTTATATCCGGGAAACATAGTAGATCAATACCTCAGTAGTACACATTTATTACTTTAGGTCTGCAGCCTGTGAATTGAAACACGTTACAAACTTGGCCAAACATGTGTACGTATATCAATTATAAAGCATCGCACGTGAAATATGATATACTTTAAATTTATATGATAAGTTCACAGACAGGAAAACCATTGCGAAGATAGAAAAATTAGAAGGAATGGAAAAGTTTAATCCCGGAACTATTATCAGGATTTTCCATGGAAAGTAGTAACCTCTTACTCTATATACTAAATTTTATTACAGGTGTTATTTGTCAAAAGGGTAATAAATAAATTATATTGTGAATTACAATAACAAAGCTCGGGTACTAAATAACAACAGACAGTATAATAATTGAAAGGTTGATTTCGAAGGTGATATTCGTCCATCAACCTCTAGTCTACTTCAAACTAGATATTAATTTTAGACTCGTGTTTCCACTGAAAAACTACTGAAACTCTTTAAACACCAATTAAAGTGAGCCGCTGACTTCGTAATTCTGTTTTCTATCACATTTTTTTTAAAAAAAACTTCAAAGTTTATGATTGGAAAGTCATACTTTCAATCTAATAAATAAAATTGAGTGTTTGTTTCTAGGTTCTTGTGTGTGTACGCATGTATGTATCTACGGCCGTGGAATGAAATTTGACAAAATTTAGTGCATGTTTTCCTTTCGAACCAAAAACAAACACTGTGGCGGAAAACATGTCTACCTCCCCCAGGGGCGGTGGTCGACGGGTGTGGAAATTTAAAAACATGCTCAAAGGCCGATTTTTTGTCGGATTCAAAGAGATTGTTAGTGTTTCTCCCGATATTTTTTGTATATTATTTCAACTCCCTTCGTCATGTCATTAGAATTAGTGGTGGGTGTGCAGGGGAATTACAAAAAAAAACCGCGAAAGCAACCAAGACTGAAGACAAATCCGGGGTTATGGATATCGCTGAGTTCAATTATGACAATCCGGGGAACGGTGAACACCCAGCTAGTTAACGAATAAAAAAGACGAGGGAAAAAGATACACAGAAGACAATATCAGTTTTACGTAATTAGATAACTACTGAAAAAAAAGATCACACTAAAAGTACAAGATGACTTTATGAAACAATTAGCTTTAATAAGATTCTTCCCATGATTGTTACATTTTGAGATCGAGATATGATCGGCAGCGCGGAATCTTTTGATCAGTAAATATGATAAAATTATTAAAATATGCTGATGAGGATGCACTCCAATGATGCAGTCAAGGTCTGCAGTGATAGCAAGTTACATGAGAAGTTTAAATCGCGATACATTTGGAATGAGTAATTTCGTTACAATTCAATCAGGAAATACCAAACTTGTGATCATGGCACTTTTTTTTAAAGAAAAACAATTTGATTTCTTTAGTATATAACACAAGTCTCATAAATTCACGAGCGAATCTGACGTCTAAACTTTTATTTCATCCCTGTAAGTTTTAAGATGCGTGAGTTACTTCTTCAAATTTTGTCAGATCTCTTTCGATCGCAAACTGTAAGAGCTGCGATTCGTGGGAGGAGCGTTGGTTCGTATTATTCCTTGACCATTCTGATTAAAATATTAAAAGGGTAAAAAGGTGGTATATATTTCTTTATGAATATGACTACACTACATAAAGAAATATCAATTATATTCCTGAATAAAATATTATTAATCCAAAGACAGTGCAATTATCCGGAATCAAAAAATACAAATGTTTCTTCTCCATTGAGTCCCCACTCATTTTTTACTTCAAATTAGGCATGCTATAAAAATTCTACCTGGGCGCTTGGCATTTCCCGGGTTGACATAATTAAACTCAGCGTCATCCATAACCACGAATTTGACTCCAATTTCGGTTGTATTATTATATTATTTTTTAACTTCCTTCCACCCCAACCACTAAGGGTGCTCCCATGCCGCAAAACATTATCCACGCAAATATCGCGCGATAGAGCGTGTTTGAAAATTTCCAACCCCGTCAATCCCCGACACCCTGGGGGTTGGTAGACGTGTACGAGTACCCCCCACTGAGTTTGTTTGCGGTTCGAACGGAACACGTGTACGAAATTTGGTCAAATTTTTATCCACGGGTGGAGACTTGTATACACATACAAACAAATTTATTTATTGGATGTAACTTAAGAAAGAATAAATGTAAATTCGAAAAATAAAACATATATGTCCAGCCATTTTAAGTTAATACCGTTCAAACTAGTCCAGAAACAGCTACATCGGCGTTTTTATTATATAGATGAGAAAAGATTCGGCCATAATGTTTATTATCATTCCAGACAGTTATTATTGGAACTATTTTCATTTTGGGATCGTTTTAAACCGAGCCCTAGAAAATACCATATTTCAGGTATTGAGGTCCTCATGGCACTTACAGGAGCTATTAATTTTGCCAGATTGCTGAGTCACAATAGAACAAGGGAAGTTCGTGTAAGCTCCATTGTCAGACACAATAGAACAAGTAAGGAGCTTATCTGAGAACACGATCTCATTTCATGACGAAAGCATTTTAATGCATTAACATCAACAGAAATGCCAACTTAAATTACAGCTACGGAGATCAAACCGCTGCCGTGCAAAATGTCTTATCAGCAAACCTTCTACAATTTGTCGCCGTCACATTCATCTTTTGATAAGTGTCCTAATCTGTTCTTGTGTTGCCGATTATTAACCTCTTCAAGCTGCGTGATGATAATAAGTATGTTCGTTATAAATCGAGATTCACATAAAAGCATTTCCGATAACAGCATTCAAGGCCACGGTCGTATGTGACAATAATTATAATTTTTTATGAAACAATTCTTTGGAACGTACAATTTCAGTATTACCTTTAATTTCTTAAAGAGAAAATAGTGAAACAGAAAGTGTGACCGTTTAAAGTATCACGCAAAACGTAGATAATATCCAACTTCGTCAAGGCCATCGACCTTTAAGAGTCAACGTCAGAAGTTGCAAGTGCAACGTTCAACGTAAAAGGTTCTTTAAATTCTTAACCGTTGGATAGTAGAGCATTACAGGATAAAGATTATACAGATCGTCTGGAACAAAAAAATCGTGAGACAAGATCCCTTCTAAAAGACGCCAAATGTTAGTTGACCTCGAGAATACAGTATTAAGATGTAATTCGAATGTTTTTAATGTAATACAGATAGCCGATGACTAACACAAACACTAAGAAGTTAACACAATATTTTCAAATAAAAAATTACAAATATATATATATATATATATATATATATATATATATATATATATTGTAATGATTAAATGGATTACATTTTCCCCACGTTGTTGGGCCAAATGTAATAATCAACTGGAAAGCTTTAATTAAAAAAGAATTTATTAATTAAAAAAACAAATTTTATTCTTGAAAGATACAAATTATCAGCCTCACTTTGCACATTTAATTTCCTCAAATTTACAAACCAAATTTTATATTAATTTTTTTTTCTGGGAAAATACAACTTTATAACTTTACAACAATTTCATCTAATTACTCTTTCTCTCAGGGTCTTTACTGGGCTTGATAGTAATAACAAACAAATTTAATAAACTAATTAACAAATCAAAATTGAAATGAACGGAAAATAAATTCTAAACACAATAAAGAAAACGAAAACTAAACAAGATAACGAAATCTGACTTATACCTTTAATCCTCGTTTACATACTTTAAATAATTGTTTTTGTACTCACGAATGTCTTCCTCGTACCAGATCTGATTCTTGGAGCTTGAGGGCACAACTCACTAAAAAGGCCGTTATTCACTGATTCTACACATCATTTTTAATAAACACGGTCGTGGTTCTCGTTGTTATTCCACGTGGAATTTTGGGATCAGCCGCTCCATCGGTCAGCCCTCGGACGTATGTCTCCTCGATGCCTTCATGCGAAATGTTATTTCGCATCTGTGTGGTGCAAACCTTTTGCTTCCACTTTGCGATTTCATATCATGAGTCTCTCCGTCAAGATCTATTTACTTGTGTTTTATAGAATTTAATAGATTTCGCAGTTGAACTTCCTGGACCACGCTATTCGTACTTTTTAGGTCAGTCTTCTCTCTCTCTCTCTCGAAACGTTTGCCGGACTTTCCTCTCTCTCTCAAAACTTTTACCTGACCTCTCTCTCGAAACGTTCACCTGACTGACTTCCGTACGAGCGCACGGTTTCCAACAACTATTACCGACAAAGAGCCGTGATTGTTGCTTTCAAGAACTGTACCGCTAACAATCCAATGATATTAAAACAATTAATGGTCTCTAATTAGTATTACAATATATATATATATATATATATATATATATATATATATATATTAGTTACAGTATATATATATATACTGTGATATATATATACATATAGAATCATTACACTATATTTATATAGTGTAACAAATGATTTTTTATTATATTATATATTATAATTAACGAAAATTTATTTATTAATTTAAATATATATTTTTAATATCAAACAAAGAAATCAAAATTACAATAAAATTTTAAACTTTTACAAAACTAAGTTTAGAACATGGAATATTTTTTTCTCTCTCAGGGCAGATTTTCGTGGGGAGATTTGGCGAAACATAAGTGACAATATAAACGAATTTCTCATACACTGTTTATGTAGTTAGAGCTTATATATTTGCTGGTATGATTTCTGGATGTCGTGGGAGGTAAGAAAGCCTGCGAGAGGATTTCTCGCAGGTGAACCTTCCCAGAGAGCTCTGGCGGGGGCTACCTTTGGGGATGCTCACACATCTCTCTGGTTTTTTTTTGAACTAAGGTTCCCACATGCCGAGGCACCTCGGTCTGTTTTGAGAGGTGTATGTTCCGGGGTCGCAGACCTTGGGCATACGGCAAGAGTTGTCCGCTATTCCTATTGGAATAGTCGGCCAGCTGCCTCCTAAACAGGCCAAGGCATGGCGAGGGGTAAGCTGCGTCCCCACAGCAAACTCCTCTCCCGCTATCGGAAGGGCGTGGGACAAGTACCCAATGCCCGACCTACCCGATGCAGGTTTTTCTAAGGTTTTCCCTGCATTCCTTTAGGCGAATGCCGGGTAGGATCCTTAAAATATAGCCCGGGGGCCCTAGTTAACCCTTGGCTACCTTCCTCTACCCTTCCGCATCCCCCCTTTCAAATCCCTTCCTATGCTATTAAAGGGGAGTTGCCCTAAGTGGATTACCCTCATGTAGCCTATTGCCCTAAAAAAAAAAAAATCTGGATGTCGTTGGTAAATCTGCTCCTCCGTTTACTGCTCTCCATTCTCCTATTCTCTGGCTGTCTCCAGTATTTGTAAATTTGAATTTCACTATATACTTCTCCCACTAAATTTCTCTTTTATTCTGCTTTTTACTTTATAACACAACTGAACTTTTCCATATGCACTAAACTCTCGCTCCGTCGTATTCCTTTCACATATAATTCTGTAAATTTCGCGTTTCAGATTTTAACTTTATTCACTCTTCTACTTATAACTCATATTTCTCTTCCGCTCGCAAAACTGTCCCAACTATTTTTGCTTCCCAAGCAAGTGCGCAGACAACTTTGCGTTTTATATCTGAATTTCGTCCGCTCACGACGGACACTAGCCAGCTACTGTCCCTCTCCTCTGGTGTGCCAAACACATGTGTGAAAGAGACCGTCATAAATTTTCTCAACAAAAGCCTGCCGCTGTCACTCACACCCCAGTAACTCCAGGATTTCGTCTTTTCCAAGACTCTCCAAGTCATTGACAATTTTATTTAATTTTAAACAATGTTTGAGGCATTTAAAATTTGCCTTATTACAATATTCATATATATATTCTTAAGTTAATGATATAATTTTTACCAATACTCTAATTCATTCTTCAATTGTTTAGTCAATATAGGAAAGAAAAAAAAACAATAAACAGTTCACAGTATCAAAGGAACAATTGAAGTCCTTATTTCTACATCATCAAAAAATTAAATAAAACAGAAGCTTTCGATCAGCTGAACATATTCGCCTGTATTTGAAACAAAAAAGAATGACTATTGTAACATAAACAGTATGGTCGGAAAATTTTACCGAATGACTGATCCATGGCCTGGTGTTTTAAATACAGATGAGAATGGTAAAATTATCGAAAGCTTCTGTTTTATTTAATTTTTGGATGATGAAGAAATAAGGAATTAAATTATTTATTTGTCACTGTGGACTGTTCATTGGTTTTTGGCTCTCTTATATTGACTAGTACTATATTATTACAGTCTTTTGGTGGTTATATTAAATTCTTCAATTATTAAAAAAAAATTATACTCTTACTCATGTTACAGCAATTGATTAATACCGCAGTAACTTAAAAAAAATCAGACTTACAGCACCCGTAATAAAGAATTTTCCATTTTATAAATGAACATATCACATACTTCTTTCGCAATACTTAAATAATCCAACTCCGTTAACATATCCCACATCCTCGTAAATTTATTATTATTTAACACGTCCCTTATAAATTTATTAAAATGAACATGTAGTCAACCAAAATATGACTCATTGGCAAAAACAATTTCATCAGTAAAGACACTTAAAGGGGAAAATGTGTAGTGAATCAGTAATCATTAGGCCCGATAAAAATATTGTGTGAAGAAGAAACCAGTGCTCCACCTATCCCTTTGGAACAGTTAAAGACTCTTATACGAAATGCTACGGACTCAAATAACCCAATAACCATTATTAGAGATTACCAAATATCCTCTACATCATTCATAAATGTATTGGACTCATTTTACCCACACTTAAATGATAAAACGGCAAAAAGTAGAATAAAAAGGCTCATAAATGTAGTCAAGAAACAAGAGAGTGATACATATTCAGAAGCAGACGCCTCGTCCTAATAAAAACAGACTATGACTACAGTACAGTGGAATCTGCAACAGTCGCAGCTTCAAATAAGTTAATATAATTAAAACAATCACTATTTTTAATTTATTTATGGGTCGCCAATGACCAAGTTGTTAACGCGACCATTATAAACCTTTAATTTTTTTTTAAAAGTAATCCTAGTAAGGATAATGAAACCAATGTTTTTAAAAGAAAAATAGAGATGAAAAGCACAAATCCCTCTTAAAACAAATATGATTATTAAATACGAAAAACGTGACAGATGAAGTTGAGTTTTCAAAGTGAATTATGAGTGCGCTGGATAACGTTTCAAGAGAATTACAGGATTTTCACTGCAGTTAGACCTTAAAAAAAAACATGTAAAATGAGGAGAGTGGTCGTTAGATATATGGGATAAAGGAATAAGTAACGCAAAGGGCTTGCTTGAATTTAACACGAATGCAGGGATTTAACGTTATTTCATATAAATGAATACATCAGGAAGTAATTATATATGTGGACGACAAACATTCACTTAAATAACTTTTTCATGTCGTAAACCTTGATTCACCTTTTAATAATCTCCTCCATTTCAAGCCCAAAAACCTTCTTTTAAGCCTCTTTTGTCTAGCCGTTTAACAATGATATATATATATATATATATATATATATATATATATATATATATTGTATTAAACAACAGATTAACGATTAATTTGCCCCACGTTGGCGAAGCCATAAATGTAATAAACGACTTGTTAGGGAGAATTAATAAATCAATTAACGAAAATTTATTTATATTTAAAACTTTTTTGTTGATAAATTTACATTGTATAAGACCTATTTTGCACGCCGAATTTCATCTAGTTAATAACAAATACTTTAATTTTTCATTTACTAATTCGTAGCATTTATGAAAATACAGTTCTTATATCATTACAATCAAATACATCGGATCTCTATAACTCAGGGTCACTACTGGATTTGATAATTAGAACAAAAGCAATGTGTAAACTGACAATTAACAATTAAAATATAAAAAGTTAACCTAAAACAATATGAAGATAAGTGAAACAGAAGAAAACTAAATGAAACGAAAACTGAACGAAATCTGACTATACCTTTTTAATTATCGTTTACAAATCAGTATAAAAGTTTTGTTACTCATGGAATGTCTGTCTGGTACCAGATCCCTCTCTTGTATCTTGAAAACTACCTCACTAAAAAGCCATTTTTAGACAGACTCTACACTTCATTGAAATTTTTTTATACACACGATTGAAATACTCGTCCTCTGCTATCTGGAACCTCGGATGAGCCGCCCCCTTTGGTCATCTGGTGGATGCCGGTCTCGTCTATGTGAAATTACTCAATCAGCGTGAAGCAACCATTTGCTTCACCGTGTGAAAATTATTATGTAAATCTGTCCGTAATAATGTTTGCTTGCTTTCATGTAAAAATACAGGATCTCGCCATTTGTACTTTATATCTGCAGACTTTACTGTTTGTTGCTCTAGGTGAACTGAACTGTATTATATCTCCCCGTCGACTTTTAACTGTTTCATCGTTCGTACGCAGATTTTAGACTCCTTCATCTTTCATCGCCGATTCCAGACTGCCGTTCTACAAGCGCATACTCAGTTCTCTAAGCGCACGGTCTCCATTGTTAAACAAAGGAAAAAACTCCGCCTTCATTGTCGCCTTTACGCATTCGTACCGCTAACAATTTAATTTTATTAAAACAATTAATGGCTTGTTTAATTGGTATTACAATATTATATACATACACAGACTCTACACACACACATATATATATATATATATATATAAATACCTTAATTTATTACGATTATAAATAAATATAGTAATAAATTAAGGTAACTGTATGATAATTATATATATTGTAATATTTTTTATTGTATTTTGTCATTATTGAAGTAAAAACAAAATAAGATTCCTAAAATTTAACAAATAGAATTTTAATAGACAACAAGACTTTACTCATTGCAAGAATAGAATATTTAAAATATAACTTGAAAATTATTACTGAATAAGAACGATACTTGGATGGTTGTATTGATTTAATTCTTCTTTTAATTCTTTATTCCATTCATCATTGGCGTTCTGCGTGTTCGTGTATTTTACTAGGGATATGTTGATGAGGATTTGGTTAAGTGCGGTGTTTGCAGTTAATTGTGGTCTAGTATTGGTATTTTTATTTTAAAATCTTTTTTTATTTTATGGAGAATTGGAGTTCCTTTCAGTCGTTGAGTTAGTTATCACGAAGTTGTCAGAGTAGTTTTTCAAATTTTTTTCAGGGTCACACTTAATATGCATTTCATACATGCAGTTCTACCAATCAAACGTAGCGAAGTGTCGAAGAACATGGTTAAGAAGTATGTAACCGCCTCAGTATTTCACATCAGTAGGTGACATGTTTGACCAAATAAACATTAACGGGGCTGATTTGACAATGCCTTGGCAAAGCGAAATCCCAAGATTAAAAACCGAGTGGATAATAGGAAAATAATACTTCAAACAAATTGGAACGTCACACAATGTTATGCAGAGAAAAGTGCAAGGAGTTTGATGATACGTACTAATCGTCGCGGGCTTTGTAAAATTCCAAAATATTGAGTGCAGGAGATACTTCATCAATCGGGTCTTCAAGCAGGACACACAGAAGATCGCTAGATGAATTCATGATCCGCAGTGATTCTGTGTCTGGATCTCTTCTTTTCAAATTTCCAGCAGTGTTTAACTTAAATTATGATTGGAATATTTCTCCATAAAATGCAGTGTGGCGTTTATTTAATTTACATAAAATCTGTATAAGTTTAAATTTTAATAGTGTATATATTAATAAAAATACATATTTACTTATTTATCGATTATAGTCGCGTAAGCATATTGGTCATTGGCGACTTTCCGTTCCTACTACATGAAATTATTACATTTGATTCACATTATATCTACATATTTTTCTTAACCTAAGATTCCTCGCCTAATTACATTACATTTTTAATGCCAGATTCCTTACTAAACATTACAAGGTTATTTATTGCCGCAGCTAAGGTACATATTTCTCGTCTTCTGTATTTCTCAATTGTGGCGCTTCTAATCCTGTCGTACTTTGGGCAGTCGTGAAGGACATGCTGGATTGACAGAGCAGCCTTGCATAAGTCACATGCAGGTTGCGGTGAAGTACAAAGAATACGAGTGCGTGTGGGTAGAGTGGAGAGTTCTCATCCAAGCAACAACCACTTGCTGTCTCCGTGACAGATTGCCAGTGTAGGTTATTTCCTTGAAGTTGTCGACTTAATTATGAAAGATTCCTTCATTCTACGCTTGTTCCATTTTTACTCCAGAATTCTGTCATAGGCTTGTCCACCGTCCTTTTTTTGGACTGTTGTTTTTATTCTGCTGTTGGGATGCCTCTATCTTAGCCCTTTCGTTTCCCTCTATTCCTCTGTGTGCCGATATCCATCCTATCGTCAGTTTATTATTGTCATGATGTTTTCTCTGATTTTATTGACGATACCATTCCATATATTTGGGTTGGTTATTATATTTATTTTGCAGCGTAAAAGTTAGTAAGGATATTATTATTTTTAATTGGTTCTTCCAAGCATACCATCGTTGCCATATATATAGCATATATTTCCGCCGTAGTTGTTGATGTATTCCTACTTATGGATACCGTCCGTCCGTGCAAACTCGTTCGCATCCAAATCCTTCGCAAGTTATTGACGCATCAGTGTATTTAGCTCTAGGTAATTTGTACTTCTCCAGTAGGGTCTTCAGTTCCTCCTCCCAGACCCTATTCTTCATGCCCTTTGATCCCATCCTGACGAGGGAAGTGTATATTGGTAGCTCATGGAATTTCCAGGGCGGTACCCTTGGAGTATAATTATGGTATATTTCCGGGAAGACCATATTTTCTCTCTATAGGAGTGTTTTTAGTGTAGTGTGAAACGCTATCGGGTTTATAAAGAGTCTCTATTTAAGTGCCTTGGAGTGGATGCTTGTTCTCTAATGTATTCGTTTGTTGTCTCCAGGGCCCTTATTGTGTATTTTATTAGGGCAGTTTTCCTTCTATACCATAAGGGAATTTCTTTTCCCTCCGCTCTATTGGGGTGGTTTTGATCCATCCAGTTAGGATCCGTAGTGCCGCATTTTGAATGCAATTTAGCTTCTTTAATAGCCTTTTGGGCAGATATATAAATGTTGGCACCGTTCTCTACCTTTGTCAGGATCATTGCCTTAAAAGTGAAGGACAAAATTGCATGATTTGCCCCACAACTTTTCGCTTATAACAGTTTCAGAATCATTAGCCGTATTTTTTCTTCCAGAAACAACTTTTCTGTATGGGTCTTAAGGTCAATCGAATATCCCAAAACATCACTAAAATTTTATATTGGTTTACATAGCTGGGTGTCATAAATTTTTCTTCTGGAGGAAGGATTAAAATTTAAACCTATATTGTCTACCCAATCTGTTGCTTTGTTGATAGTCTCCTGATGCATTCTTGATTGATTGCTTGATGCTACTTTCTCTGGCGAGTAATATAATATCATCAATTGGGGAGGGTGACATGAATAATCAATGTATATTAATTAACCAATAAAGTCAGGAAAATTGGATAATTAATATGCTGTTAAATGAGAGAGTTACATCTCCAATGAAATTAGATTAAAAAAGGAATTATAACTTTCCGACCCATATTTGGGACCTCATTATTAATGAGAAAGGAAACATAATTTATAATAAATCTGTGGAATACAAATAATTATTAATGATGTTTTTAAGATAATTTTTTATTTTAAGAAATGTAACAAAATTCAATGTACATGTTCTACATACATATTTAACAAAGATATTGAAATTGTGTGCAAAATCATTGATGTATAGCTTTCATGTTTTAACTTTCACGAGGGTAGTCCACGCATTTTTAAAATTTATTTGTTTATAATAAATGCTTTTATGTTTTGAACCTGTGAATTTTAATTTTTGTACCTTTTATAAATTCAAATTTAACGTCAACATCATAAGAATTTTTTGTATTCCATATGTTTTTGTTAATTTAGGATTCATTTAACATTAATGTGTTATCTCATGAGAACCCAACGAAAATTTGTATTAATTTTTGTATTCTTAATTTCCGTGGAGACAAAATTCAAGAATTAATTAGTATAATTAAAAATCCAATATTTCTTAATTTATTGGCTAATTTATTTATTTCTTGCGTTTGTGTGGCGTTGTGATTATACAAATGAAGGATCCCGCTATAATAATCTATAATTTTACGAAAATGACTGATCTGTCTTTATCCACAAGAAGACTTTAGAGTGATAAAGAATTGTAATACATTGCACATAGTAATATCCTGAAATAGGATTTATAGAAGAAAATCGTAAATGTAAATTTTTTTTTTTACGTTTGTCCATGGCGCAGGTGATCCGCATGCTGTTCGTGGTCGTGGCTGAGTTCTTCATCTGCTGGGCGCCCCTGCACGTACTGAACACTTGGTACGTGTTCAGCCCCAGCGCCGTGTACGCACACGTGGGTCGCACGGGGGTTTCTCTGGTCCAGTTGCTCGCCTTCGTCAGCTGCTGCTGTCACCCCATTACCTACTGCTTCATGAACCGGAAATTTCGGACAGCCTTCATCGGCGTGTTCGCGCCGTGCAACGTAAAGAGGTGAGTTCTTCGACGACTGGCAGTCGACGTGGTCTCGCATGAAGTGGCCAGTGAGATCCAAAAGGACTTTCTTCTCGTTTAGATTCTTAAAATATACAAAGTAGTCTTCTATCCAGAATAATTAAATATTTCTCGTTGTAAATTATTGTTCAAGATCTCTATTGAGACGTGAATTCAACAGCTCTCGTTATTTACTACACAATTGTGATCATGAGGACACACATAAAAATATACAAATACATTAATTTTGCGACCTGTACCAATATAAATCTCAAAACCGCCACCTGAAGGCTCCGGGATGGCAGGTGCAGCTTTGCTCAGCAATACCCAGAAGTGAGTTTGGGTTGATCTTATGACGTCGCCTATGACGTCATGGAGGTTACAAAACCAGTTTCCCAATTACATGCAAAATATAAAATACGAACAGAGAATTATTAAAATTCATTTGATATAATATAAATACAAACAAACCGCTTAAACTACTCAATACATAAATTCGCATTTTTTTTGCCTTAATTATCGTTGTATTGAAATGTTATTGCCTTATTTTAAGAAAAAATACAACGTCAATATAATCATCTAGGACTATCTCAATGGTCAGAGCAGAAGCCCGGTAAGCTGATGGTCCTGGGTTCGATTCCCTGTCTGGCCGAGATTTTTCCATCCATATTCCTTATAATGAAAAGTATAGATCAAGAATAATTTTTTTAGGGTAACCGGCTACATGAGGGTAATCCACATAGTGGCAACTCCCCTTTAATAGCATAGGAAAGGATTTGAAAGGGGGAATGCGGAAGGGTAGAGGAAGCTAGCCAAGGGTTAACTAGGGCCCCCGTGCTATGGTTTAAGGATCCCACCCGGCAATTCGTCTAAAAGTGATGCAGGGAAAACCGTAGTAAACCTGCATCAGGTAGGTCGGTCATTTGGTACTTGTCCCACGCCCTTCCGATCGATGGCAGGAGAGGGGTTTGCTGTGTGGTCGCAGCTTACCCCTCGCCATGCCTTCTCCAGTTTAGGAGGCAGCTGGCCGACTGTTCCAATAGGAATAGCGGACAACTCTTATCGTATGCCCAAGGTCTGCTACCCCGGAAACATACACCTCTCAAAACAGACCGAGGTGCCTCGGCATGTGGGAACCTTAGTTCAAAAGCCACAGAGTTGTGAAGGAATCCCCAAAGGTAGCCCCGCCAGAGCTCTCTGGGAGGGTTTACCTTTGAGAGAATCCTCTTGCAGGCTTTCTTGTCTCGCAGGCTTCCTTGATCAAGAATATTAATCAGAGCTGAACAAAAATGTGTAAAGAACAACAATTCGTTTGAAATAAATATGAATATTATTGCCCTTATTATTGAGTACGAGAAACAATATAATACAATACAGACGTATTTCTCTCACAAGCAGCATTGTTTATACTTTGTCCAGATTATTTGTTAAAGTGTTTCTACTGAAAGAAATCTCTCACCAGCAATTTAACATATAATCAGCATACTTACAAATACAGCTGTTTGCATTTATTAAAAAAAAATTCGCGTCGTCACATTTAAAAAATTAATACACTATCACTGAGACAAGGAATCTCCGCGACATCAATACTCCAAGGAGGTTAGAATCACAGACTTATTTAACGCGCCAAAATAAACACGAAAAAAATATTACTTGCATAAAAAACCCATGAAAGTTTAGAAAAAAGTGACAGTAAAATAACAATACTAACTCTGGTTTCAGTTTTCTGTTACCGTTTGTTTTTTTAATTTGCATTATTATTTTCATGAATCAACTTAAATTCAGCACAACAAACATAGTAACGTCACAGTGGAACTCGGACACAGTTTTATCGGTCTACTTGATTGTAAGGTAATTTTCAATCCATTTTTTTGCGACTTTGAAAAATGTTCTGAACAATAATTTTAAGTTGGTACCAATTCAGTCACTACACCGATATCCACAGCTTCTTACTGAGTGACCCCTACCTTTTTTTAATATACTGTGGTCGGCGCGCCGAAAAGGTAAATTACTTGATTTTAAATGTGGTTTTACAGATAAACCTTGTATTCGAAAGATATTTCTGATCAAATATCAGAAGGTTACAAATAACTTTCTGTAAGAAAAACCTGTAGCTTCTATCAATATTTTGCAAAATTAATGTACCGTTGAGTTAAAGATAGTATTATTGCTTTTTTAGATTTCATGGATGACAGCCAAAATTACTGAATAAATAAAATGTAGTGGTTTTTACATGTTAGGCAAATATTCATACTAATTTTGCCTGAACGAGCATAAGAACACCAGTGTTCAATATAATTTATTAAGGAAAACTGACTTTCGTAGTTTTCAATGCTCATCTAACTGACGCGGCTGCTACCCGCCATGGCACAAGAACTATCAACGGTGAAGGTTTTTGAAGTGTGTTTTCATGCAAATGTCAAATGATAAGTTTATTTAAATCCGATTCAAAACAGGTGAAAATTCATATTAAAATTATCTGACGGCCGTCAACCTCAAACAGATGAATATATCGGAAAATAACGACTAAAGCTACTGTTTAAATTTAAAACTAATGGATATAATGTATCTATGACTTTTTATACCATTGGCAGGAATAAAGGTTAATTTTAATATTATAACTTTATTTCAGGAGTTATCTGATGTATGTATGCGGTGTAGAATAAACACTGTATTCATTCATTAAATTTGCCCATGTCTCTCGTGTAATGCCTCCGCTGGTCACTGTTTTCGATAAATTAAATTAAACGTGTATAAATAAGAGAGTAGTTGTAGCAGTAGATAAGTTTTGGAATGACAGGTCGCAAAAAGTGAATACTGTACAACAAATTACGGGTCTGAGCATTATAACGTTAGGAGTTCCTCAAGGGTAAAAAATTGTACCATTACTTTTCTAATATTTATAGGTGATCGCACGATAATAAAACGGAAAAAATATTTCTTTTTTGTGGGTCAATCCTCTACAGAAAGATGAGAAACGAAAAAGATAATTTATATTACAAGAAAAAATCGTAAAATTAAATATCTGGGTTGAGAAAAATTCCGAAAAATAAGGGTTAGAAAAATAATACAATACCATTAAATAAACAATTTTATAATCCTTTTACGCAGATGTATATTTAATATCATGCAATCTAGGAGGTGCAAAATTTAGGAATATTTTTCAACAATCTTTTTGTGAGAATAAAGTTGTAAGCTGTTGTTACGAAAATGTGTAAGATATTCGATATTTACCATAAAATACCGTCGTCGATTAAATAGATTGTAAGAGAGGTGCCGTTTCCCAAAGAGACTGCCAGATGTTTCTTTGCCGTTGATGTTCAAGTAGCATGCGGGTTGTATTTCGTTAAGCGCGATCAATTTTGGTGACAAGGATTATACTTTTTACTTCGTTAACGAGTGAATAAACACACATGCGCATATATATATATATATATATGTGTGTGTGTGTGTGTGTGTGTGTGTGTGTCTGTGTGTGTGTGTGTGTGTTGGTACCCAATCAGGAGAAAACGTATCCATCGCGTTGCGGAGCCAATTAATGTGGTAGCCAATTTTGGATAATTCGAAGCCCCTCGAAGTGGTGCCAATTAATTAATAAACAAATTAAGAATTTTATATTAATAAAATGTAAGAATCTTTAAATGAATTTCACAATCATTTTATTAGGTAATCCCATGTTACTGCGACATTTAATGTGGTATACAAATATTTAATATTTGAAATTCGTTTAAAACTATTTATTAAAAGGGAACTATGTTCTATAGGCGGATTTAATACATGAAAGATTACTCAAAAATTAATTTTAAATACAAAAAAATTATTACAATTTAAATTTAATTAATTTATATACCCAATTTCATATACATGAATGCCACCGCTTTAATAAGATTCTTGATACCTTCAGGGTTGCTTATCGGGCCTAAAACAGTACTAACAATGAAATAACAATATTTATAGAATATTACAAAATATTTACATTAATTTACAAGTTTTACACTCTGATACTGACGTAAGATATCTGACTGTAAGGAATATTATACAAAGTTTACTATTTATTTTTTTACATACCAGACATCGGATTAGTTCTCGTATCACGTCAAATCTTTCACTTCACAAATTTTCAAACTTTTTAGTTTACATCAGAAATTATTTAAATGACTTTATAATTAAACAGGCAATTGTATTACACTTTCTACAACATTTGAGCCAGCATTCGCGATTAAATCCCTACCACACCACAGACGATCATCAGTTGATTTCCAATATTTTGGCGAATAGTAATAATGTCTTCAACAAGGAAAATGGAATTCACTTTCCAAATGTCAGTTCGATTAAACTCTCAATAAATTGTACCTTTGAAATCAATTCGACATCCAGTACCACTTTTCCTATCGAAAGATATCTTTGTCTCCTTCAACATTAAGAAAGGGTTTAACTACCCTTTAACACCAGAAACATTGATAATCTATGTTTTACACGTGGTATTTTTCATGTAGACTCATTGATAACCGCTTTCGGTCAGTTCTCGTCAAAGCTTTCAATATTAGACATCGCCGACAATAATAATCACCCACATTCATACGCAATGCTGACTGTTGCCTACAATATCCTGGCCACAATATTACGATGACAATACAAACATTTAATACTTTAGAAAATCCTTTCATCACATACATTGGTGGTCACGTCAATATATATAAGGAGAGATATATTGCATAACTACTCGGTGATTCATAGTAAAAATTGGATTTGAGTCATTGATTCAATTATAACTAAACAACGTAATTCATATGCCGAACGCATGGAATTATTGGAAATATAAAGGAACTTTTCAGCAGTCTGACAGAAGTTAATGTTATTTTTGAGTCCCATCCCTCTTTGTTAGAAGAAATGGTTCCTATAGACAATAAGTACAAAGGCCTTTGTGACAAGAGATGTACGATCGTTATTCATCATTTCTTCATGTCACAAACTGAGAACGGTGTATTCAGTTCAGTAGTAACAAGCATATAAGATAATTATGTTGAAGAAATTCTCATAGAAAATAATGTAATAATTTTATATAAACTCACACATAACTAAGTTCTGAAAAAAAACAAGCAATATATTTGAACAATACTGCATTTATTCTTCAATCTATTTTACTTCAAGAAAAATTCTAATGATATGTTATCTACTTTTAAAGGATTCCACGTGAAATTTGGCAAATCTGTTCATTTAATATTCCGAGGACCGTAGTAGATGCCATATTAACTGCTAACTTTATTCTTTTATAATCCGCATGACGCGTCACAAATACTGAAATTGCTTTCATGATCACCCTTGTGGTTTTACATGCGGAGACCAGTTTCAAGAACAAGTTTCGGTGGCTTATTTCCCTATCACACAACGGATTTAAACTTTGTACTTGCGCTCTGTGGCAGAAACGCCGCATCTATTCAAAGGGAAGAACAATTTCTCTGTCACGAAGAACGTTATGGCTCTCTGCTGCTCCACCAATACTTGCACCTAGAGTCAGCAATGACTTCTGAGATGAAAAGTCAATGTGATGATTGGCATCCTATAATTTAATCTATGTTGAATTCATCTTATTAATCAATAATTTGATACTGAAAAATTCTTAAAATTTCATTTTACTTAAACAATATCATTATTTTCTTATTCACTGATAACATGTTAATATAGTTTAAGCAACCTTAAGTAAATAAAAAATCTCGTTATAAATATATTTTTCTCAATTTTTATTAACGTAGAAACAACAGTACTCAATGACCATGTATTGACATCTACACCCCAAGAGCCAATGCCTCATTAGAAATTTAATTAAAAAATAACGAGGGCTCACACTAATTCTGATTCAAAACCTTGATCCTAATTTGGGTTTTCTCGAAAAATGTGATATAATGAATTGTTAGATTGTTTAATAAGACTTATTTCATAAATAATTATGTAACTTTATTATTAATTTTATTGACATAATTTACTTGAATTTAACAACACGAAATTTATTTGATTGACAGATTAATGATACTAAAAGATTACACAATTCACCAACATATACAAAAGGCGCACTGTAAAATAACATATCTCAGGATTAATTGCGAAAGGATCTAACATGATAATGAAATTGTTTTAGAAATGTAATAAAAGGCAAGCGCGGGATTTTCTTGAACTTACTTCAGCCGCTCTCATCGAGAAATGAAGAGCGGCGTTTCTTCTTCTCTTGCAGAAGATCCTCATTCAAAGCATACTTGATTTCCTCTGCCTCTGCAGTCTCGTTGCAATCCGTCGCCTTCAGAGCTTATTTGATCTGAATCTCTGCAATCCTCAACCATCTCGATGAGTATAACAGCATATTTTGTCTGCATGGAGACGCACCAAGCCAAACTCGATCCTCTCCGAACGTCCTGTCCGTTTTTATCAACAGCTTCCTTGCGGTCTCCATACCCACGTCTGAGCTGACCCTTTCAGCTCCTCTCTGACCACCCGCTGAGTGGTCGAAACAAAAAATTATTCCTCCAAAGAATCCGCCACGCTTTGTTTACGAAATCAAATTCATGTTCCCTTGATAAGCACTTTGTATCGGTGTTGCAGCCAACATTTAAAATTTTACCCTAAAAAATTATAACACCACAAATGATATAAAATAGATTATTAGAAATAAATGTGATTTATTAAAAATATCAAAACTAATAATTTGACAATCAATGGATAAATCAATTCCTCTTTTATATTAATTGCAATCATTTTCATTATTTTACAATTTTTTATAATTTAAAATATTAGGAAAATATATTATCTAATGTTAGTGGCATATTAATTATTATATGATTAGGTACCTATTTTGTGACCCTTAACTTATGAGTAATGCTAATAAATCCGTTTCTGTAGGAAAATCGTGACTATACAATTACTTTGAGAATATTCCAACATTTTTATCGATAAGTTTTAAACAGTAGTTTAAATTCGCCACGTCTAATAAAAATGGCAGTATGCGGCCACCACCTGTTTCATGTGTTATTCCATTTTCAGATGTTCCTGCTGCTATCACAGTACCACGTCGTCCCCCAGGTTGTCGCCACCTTGTGCTGTAACTCCAAAATCAGGTGAGCAGCGTAAATAATTAGCATTTATATTAGTCTGACTTAAACATAATTAAATGGATACAGCCAAACTTTGTAACAAATAATTAATAAAGAAAGAATAATATCGTCCTCAATTTATGACTTAATGCATTTGTAGTATTTGACCAAAATTGTTAGTGTAGAACTATATAAATTATTTTTAACTTACAGTTGTTCTATTAATATATTAATATCAGCAAACTATTGACGTTATATAAAAATATTTTTATTAATAATGTGCATTCTTACTGTGACCAAAATGAGCATAAAAAATGCACCTGATGTCCTAAATTGAGGAAGAAACGACGTGATAATATTTAATTACAAACAAATTATATCTGACTAATTCAGATTTTTTATTCGCTTACAAATCCATAAAATTAAAAATATTTTTATAAAAGTATCCAATATAAATTCTACGTTTTAAGTATAACGAAAATTAGAAATAATCTTAGTTTTATAGTATTTAAACGAAAAAATTATCTCTTAGTGTCCATTAAAAAACTTTGATGTCTCAGAGGAACAGTATTAACCAAAGAACAAAATTTTCTATACTATAATGACACACAGCAACCAGTACACAATTAACTTCTAAATTTTTTAAAGAGGAACGAAGTAGAACTGTGTGGATGCTGATCAAAATTCTGTGACTTCTTTAGGAAATACGTAATTAGCTGTAGCCCTTTTGCCTACATAATTCTGCAAGTAGAGAACTTGTAATCACATAGTTCCAACGAAACCTTAATGAAGGGAAGGCTGGGCAGACAGTGGATGTAATTTGGATTTCATCCTTTCCTTAGAGGTAGACACGCACCTAATGTTTAGCTACTCTTATTACGTTCAGTATTTTTAACTTAGGCATCATTAAAAAGTCCATAAGTTAAGTTTTTGAGAGATTAAAAGAAATTGTATTAATTCATTTTTATATAAATAGTTCGTAAGGAAACAGCACGGTTATATGATATTCATTTTCTTCCTCGTAAGGTTCATTCCTCAAGTTCAAAAGAAAAAATAACGTTTTACATTGCCCTCAGTCAAACATTTTCTTCAAAAGTGAAGTCTATCCATTTGAGTCATCACAGACATGTTAGATTGTTTTTAAAAAGAAGTAACCTTCAGGCTAAAATTTTAAAATTAGGTTGAAAATGACCAAATAAATTTAATTATCGATTAAAGACCTAAAGTTCAGTGTCAATTTATTCCTTATAAATCACAAATGTAACTACTGCCGCTAACACGTTCTACATACGATGTTAGTGACAGTTGCATCTTACATAATCTGGAAAATATGCTTCAACGCTTCATTCTGAAATAAACGTACGGCATATTTTTCGCATGAGAACTTTCCCGAAATCCACTCCGCTCCATTGTTACCGCAGAATCCCGGCGTGGGGCTTCTGGAATGCTCTGGTGGAGCTATTACCAGGTTTTCTGCGACGGCAGGAAGCTTTGTCATGTTCTGTTGCCTGAGGGATGGCGGCTTCAGGCACTACCAAACAAATAATGAGTACGAAAAGATAACACTTCCCTCAATTCTGAAAAAAAAATGCGACTTCTTCCCTGAGACCATAATATTCTAAGAGTTTTTCAGTATTTACGTGCATATCAAACCTTTCTTTAATTTCCTAAAAATTAAATTTTTCGTCTTATTAAAAGCAAAAATATATACTCGTTTCAAACAATCAATACTATTAAAGATATTAATAAATTTTTATTTAATTTACCATGATTATTACATCTCTGGTTTACCTATAGAAATTTTCTAGAAATTTTTCTTCCAATTAAGGAGCTTTATGCTAGGCGCCTCAATCATCTTCTTGATTAAAAGTTTAGGAAAACATGGTTGAAGCCTAAAATTCGAATACACAATGTAGTATATTTAAAATTTTATTTAAATTTTAGTTCGTTTTAATTGTTTTGATTATTTAAATTTTAGGTCTCCTAATAGTTCTTATCACGATGATTATATTGTGTAGCCAACATCTCCTTAATTTGAATAAATTCCGACTCATAAACCAAAGGGCGAAATAATCATAGTAAATTAAATAAAAAATACAATAGTCTGTCCTTTATAAATAATACAAAAATCTAAAGTTGTTAATAAATTATTTAACAGTATGTCATTTCTGTGACTGACTGAATTTCTAAGAATCCCCATTAAAGCACTATTTTATTGCAGCTTAGATGATGGATCATTACTGTCGCTTTAACAACTGAAATAGGATGGAAAGAGCACGTGATGATTCTCTTCTGTCGTCCAATAGTCTCGTAATCAATTTATAAATACTAGATGCAGTTGTTCGTCATTCTTAAAGTATGTAAAAGGTTACATGCTATAAATTTATTTGACAAATTCTCTGAAATAATTTATACATTGGTTTCCATTCCCAATTTTTGTCAAATTAAATAAACTCCAATGCTGTTCCATATTCATTGGACTTCGTACATCCGTGACAAATTTTGATTTCCTGAGTCGCCTTTTTTTCCGAGGTGTCTGTTTAAGATGCATAACATAAATATTCAGTCCGTTTGAATAAACAGTTCTCGAGTTTCAACGCAGGCAGCCGGTCAGCGTTAGTACCATTTATGAGTAACACACGTTGTGCGTTTATCCAACGAATTCACAGATCGAATCCCAGGAACTGTTTATTTAACATATTCGCCAGGAAAGCATTCTCTAATGACGCTGACTTTCGATTTGTTTTTTTCGCGTTATTTTTAACGTAACGCCCCTCCACTCCTACCCCTAACCGTGATCCCCTCCCATACCACAAGGGACTGTAATTATACACAGATAACATCGGTAGAAACACTATGACTCTCCTTGACCTCGAAAAATATTTATGGGACTTTAATATCGGCCGTTTTTACATGTTTGAATATTTCCACCCCCGCTTTATCCAACGAATTCACAGATCGAATCCCAGGAACTGTTTATTTAACATATTCGCCAGGAAAGCATTCTCTAATGACGCTGACTTTCGATTTGTTTTTTTCGCGTTATTTTTAACGTAACGCCCCTCCACTCCTACCCCTAACCGTGATCCCCTCCCATACCACAAGGGACTGTAATTATACACAGATAACATCGGTAGAAACACTATGACTCTCCTTGACCTCGAAAAATATTTATGGGACTTTAATATCGGCCGTTTTTACATGTTTGAATATTTCCACCCCCGCTCCTGGGGATGGTAGACGTGTCTCACCCCATCAGTGTTTGTATTCTGGTCGCAAAGAACACGTGTACATACATTCATACATATATACATACACTGTGTTTTATTTATTAGAAGATTTTGCAGTCTTACATTTATTTCAAGGACTGAGAAACAACATCAATTCGATTAAAATAAAACAAACCTCTGAGTGTCTCTTGCAGATATCATTACTAAGCCCTTTCGGATTTCCATTGCCCGATTATAGAGTTTATTTTTCTCTCTAAGCTATTTTCTATTAATTAATTGTATATTATTTTTCCAGCTTGTAGATTTAGTGCAGTCATTTTTTAATTGTATATCAACGTATGAATGAAAACTTTTGATGATATAGGCAATTTCATGAATGCTTGCTTTGATAGTATTTGATGCGTTAGCTAGTGCATCATAAAAGTATTTCATCTCCAATTTCAGAATCTATTTGTAATAAATTAATATAATATATTATTCATAAATAGATCAAACGTACGTAAATTGATAAATAATTTAGACGACAACAACAAAATGACCTGAAATCCGCATAAATTTTCTTATTTGCTTGCCTCTAATTTTTTAAACATGTTTTATTCTACCATTAATTTATATTTTATTCCTTCCATTATTTCTCTTAAAATTACGTCCCACAATTTAGTGGTATAAATTCTAAATATTTCAATTTAAAATTATTTTATTACGACACAGCCGTTATTATGAAGGGAAAGTATCGCTCTACTGTTAACCGTTTTCCGATAATCAATCCATCAATATTCGGAGGCATGTCTGACCAATAATCCTCCTCATTAGATAAAAGCTATTTTGTGTTGTAGATTGTACGCAATCGATATCAGGTTGTTAATTCCCTTGAGCTTATGTCAAGAAATCTGAAATGCTTGGGGGATTCCACTAGTGAATCCATTCTGTACTGTCAACAATTTCAATTCGACGTTTCTACCGTCAACTTCGCTTTAGAAATTCGAATTTTGTATAGTTATCATTGCCATCCTGCAAAACAAATGGTTTCAATTAACATCTACAATTATGTTACTGTAATTAAACTCTGAATATTTAATTATTCGCAAACTCGTTAATTAAACATGTTCGTTTGTGTTAATGGAATCATGATTAAAATGCTGAATTAAGAGCAGAATCTGTCAATATCAGTGGACGTGGAATAAAATAACCAGGGAAAATTCAGAATTGATGTTCTTTAAAATATATATATTTGTACAGGTCGCGAAATATAGCATTACAGTAGGAGAAGGGAGAAGATGGAGGTGGGGAGTATTGTGGTCAAGTAGGAAGTCCCTCTGAGCAACGCCACTCTTCTTAAAAGCATTCAATATATTCTTACGAACGGAAAATACAGACAGCGGCAAGGTCTCTGATCTTATCACGTCCCATCTTCAACGGATACGTTTCTTGACTTACACCATATACTGAAATGAACGCAATAAGTTTCCTTGGGTAAATGATTTTAGAATAGTTTCTAAAATATTAAGTTGCCGTAACAAAGGTTCGTGATAAAAAGAGCTCCGGTCTACCTCCACTACAATTACAGGACAGTGAACGACTGCGCATCGTATTTAGGCATAACTAGCTATTTCTCTCCAGTTATAATAGTATCACAAATAAGTTATGAGATCTCATCGATCATAAAATAAATACTTTTCTGTTTTATTTAACATTATCTGGGTGATGACGTTCCCGGGTTGTCATTATTAAACTCAGTGACATCCATAACCCCGGATTTGACTTCAGTCTCGGTTGTTTTCACGTTACATTATGTAACGCTCCTCAAGGGCTCCACCCATAAAGATCCTCCCTTTACATTCCGAAAGGGGTTGAAATTATACGCAAATATCTGGAGAAACGCTATCTCATTGACCCCGAAAAATTTTACATAGGTGAAAATATCAGTCGTTTTAACATCTTTGAACATTTCCACCCTCGTCCCTCGGCGTTAAACGGCAATTTGAATGTCATAATTAAACTCAGAAACATCAATAACCTTGGATTCAACGCTAATCTCGGTTGTTTTCGCGTTATTTCTATGTAACGACCCCTAAGGGAGACCATTATCAATCTCATTATTATCCGACGCCGATATCGGCCGTTTTAGCATGTTTAAAAATTTCCGCCCCCGTCTATCCCCATCTATCCCCATCCCTGTGAATGGTAGACGTGTTTACCCCCATTGTTTGTTTTCCGTTCGGAAATGAATAGGTGTTCAATTTGTGGTTATAAAAGCTCCACACGTTTAGATTTGTATGCGGAATATACATACATTCAATTTTATTTATTAGAAGAAGATTCAATGTAATTTCCGCAAAATTTTTGATTTCAGATAATTATTTTGTGGCAACTGTTACTTCTAGTATGAAAGTGCTCTTGTAAGTTTATTCTCATTCTAAGTCGAAAGGCACGCTTTACTTACATATCACCCGTGTCGTAGCACAATGGAATAGAATTGAATGTGACGAAAATAACTAACTTCAAAGTCCAAAGTGGTGGAACATGCGTGGGTATTTAAAGCTAAAATGAATTATATTAATCTGAATGGCATATATTTAAAAATAGGAAGCAATAAATCCAGTATGTCTGTCTCTCAACAACGAGCACTTTTGGAAGTTCTCTGCAACTGACCAGACAAGGCATGTAGCTCTCACCCCAAACTCTATAAATACAGTGGCAAGACTCAAAATTGTTCAGTCAAACGGAAAGGCACTGATAACCGACTCTCCGGAAGAAGCAGAACTTATCGGACTTATTTCTTTGTGAGGGTGCTCGGACTCGGGGGGCTCAGCTCTGATTCTCAGCCATTTTCCATGAAGACAAATAGAGTAAATAAATTCTATTCGAAACGTTACATCATTTCTTCCATCTCTCATAATTTCTTCTGTTTTATATAATTAAATACCCGATAACACGTTTAATACTCTACTAATTATCATTCTTGAATGCATGAGGCAATTAGCTGGAGAAACTACGAACTGGCTCAGTCTGCTACGTGACTTACATCAAAAGATTAGGACATTAACGCGATTAAAGGGTCGTGAGATTATTACTTTCAAAATCCTTCAACGAGCAGTGGGGATAATTATGGAGGGTATTGTGAGAGTAGAAAGGAGGATAAGGCAGCCAGTAAGAAAGCGTGAGTCAGAGAATAGTTTAACAAGTGAGGAGAGGTTCGTGTTATTTGAATAACTTACCATAGAGTCTGTGCAACAGCTGGATTCGCCAATATCCGCCCGAGGGAGAAATATAGATGATTTCGGCGAGCCACAAGCTTCACCCCTAATCTCTTCACTGAAACTTATGAAATTTAGTATCGTCTAATTATAGTTACGTCAGCTAGAGTATGTTAACCAGGAAACAGGCAAAACTAAATTCAAATTCATGATCAAATCCAAGAATGTTTCGTAAAGTTCCCAGAAGCGTCGTTGCGTCCGTGTGTTCAATAATTTTTAAACTATTATATAATAAATATTTATTTTATCATATATTTAAAACTGAAAATTATTAATCTTGACCCAGCAAATATTACGGTGGTTTTCATAAATTAGTAATAATTTTCATTTATGTTTGTTTTATCTATGAATATTTCATTTTTTATATTAATTAAAAATAATTCTAAAATTATAATAATGTTTAAATCAGACATTATCACATAATTTTTCAAACCTTCATAAACACTATCAACGATTTCTTAACAACATAATTGTATTGAGATGTCTTCTTCGTTGTCTTTAGCTGTTTCTCTGAGTCAATTACTTCTGTTTAACTTGTCATAGATAACCCAAACATTACGCATGTATGATAACGTCTCATTATTGGATTAAAAAAATTATTGTTCCTTATAATTGATTTTTTCAATGCATTTACAACTTATCTGTTAACAGTAGAATTTTCGTTGCTCAACTGTAACAATCGAAAGAAACGACTAAAGCGTACGTCGGCTAAAACTACAAAATTTTGTTTCTTTAATTTTAATTCGTTCTATTTATATTAATTTTTTTAATAAAATTGCGTGAACAATTACATTCTTCTGAATTATTTTAAAATGAATATAAATGCAAGGCCTTAGAAATTTTGCATGTAACTCAATATAATTTATATACTTTAGTCATTTTATATTTGCCAATCATACACAAATCTAATAATAAAATTACGTCTTTAATTAATTAAAGAAATATTTCAGCCAGTTTGGCAAATTTAAAATTAAAAAAATTAAAATTTTTTTTAATAAATTGATCACGACTATATACAGAATGAACAAAATGTGGTTTAATTCCTAACCGAATTAAACAGTTTAATATTATTAGTTTAAATATGAGTTTATTCAACAACCATTTTAATATGAAATTTAATAAAAATTTAATATTTTTGTAACATAAATAGGTACATGTATTTACATTTATTAGTTAACTATATTATAAATAAATATAAAAATCTAGAAGAATATTATTAAATTAATTCCAGAAGACATACAATATAATGTGTAAACTAAAGAAGAACGAGCGTTGTTTTTATTGTTATAAATAATGGCGCCCTCGAGCTCTAGAATAATTCTTAATAAGCAGGAAACAGGAATACTGTGAGGTTAGTGAAACTATAAACCGGTCAGACTGGGAGCGAACTCTGAAGCTCAATTGCTTGTATAAGTAAACGGACGGAGAGAGCGAAATGTTGCCAAACACGCCGATACTCACCGCGACCCAACAATTTCTTATTAAATGTACTCCTTGAGTTTTGCAAGATATATTTGTCCCTCAGTCTTCAGACATTACGAAATATTAAATTGTTAGCTAGATTCACAATGTAAACAAATGGTCGCCGTATTGGAGTCACTAATATGGCGCAAAAAATTAACTTACACTTCCCGCAAGGATCGTAAAGTATTTCGTATTGTTTTTTTATAATAATTCTATGGAGTATTTCTGGATAAAATTGTACTTTTTATTCAATGAAAATATTTCTGCTTTATTTCATTACTGATAAAGGAACTATTTCCTCTGTTGGTCGTGTAGTAACGTCTTTAACGTGACGTCACGGTCTCTTGGCGCGCAGTAATTTTATCCAAAATTTTCACGTTTTTCAATTATAATTCTTTCCACCTTTATGCTAGTGGTTTCTCATCCCCCCACAGTACCATTTCTCGTGTTTTTAAGAATATGCGTACCAATTTTTGTTGCAATTTGTCCACGCGTTTAAATATGTATAGAGTTTAACGTAAATACGTACATACATACAAATATACATTCTTTTTTATTATATAGATTTATATTGTAACGACATTTCGATACCTATTTGTATCTTCTCCCGGTATTTTCCTAAAGAGGTAGTATTTACTAATTATAGTTACAATCTAATTGAACAAAGTAAAGAAAAGCAAACTACAGTAAGCAAAGAAACAAACAACATACCAAATTTATATAATAAAGTTGCACAACGAAACGATTGACAAGTTATTATATTCACATAGCTTGAAAAGGGGTCCGAGGCTCATATTTCACTTAACGCTAACAATATTGTAGGAAATTGAATGAGAGGCTGTAGCTTTGAGGGTTTTACCTGACATCTGGAGATTTAGTAACACCAGTCCTGTGACCCTGGGGGTTTGGAGTAAGACAATTTTCACCCCTCAATAAATAAATGGTAACTCTGATATACAGGTACAGTTTATATTAACAATACAGAATAAACAATTTAGAAAAATAAGGAGTAGTAAACATTGCTTAGTTTAATTGAGACTAACTTCGAATTGAGTGTGTTTTTGGTACTTTTTATATGTATCGTTTCAGATAGGTTCCGTTTGTATCAATTTGGCTCAACATCTAACACCTCAACATTATCCCAATTACATTCGTGATTTTTCTCTAATTTATAGTTCGTTACTACATTGTGGTTGGCCGTTTTGTAATTTTTCTTATGTTCTTACAATCCGCAATATTTTATAACCTTTCTGTTTAATTAGGCATTGGAAATCTAACAATGAGTGACATCTTATCCGATCCCTGAAAAGATCCGTTTTGCCAATCTCCAGCATTCATCTCTTATTCACTATTAGATAACAGAACCTCAAAAACGGATGATTATCAAAATTTTGCGGCTTTCTGCGTTATAATTTACTTTTCGTCGAAGTGAAAGCGAATTCAACAACGTCAACGGGAAGATGTCTTATTTTCAAAGGAAAACTTTACTGTAGTGTTAAGTAATTTAATGGAATACAATTCCGTTAATCGCTACAATCTTTTGTTTTCTCAAATTCATTGTCCTTTACAACCTGAAGGAAATCTTGTTCTGAAATGTTCATTATCTTTCGTTATTATCCGCACAGTCTTTACGCAACCCCAACTGGAAATCGTATTTGTACATTCTAGAATCAAAAGACGTTTCGCAGGACTCATAATGTTACTTTTAGATGTGCTGTTTTTGTTTTCACATGTCCGAATTGTATTCACCATTAAGCCACTGCAACTGCAATTGCTAACTGCAAACTGCTTTAGAAACAAGCTGTTATATATTAAATACATTATCTTGCGTTTAACAATTTGTTTTGTGCTGTTCTTGTGTATCAAATATGTTGTGTGGCACAGCCATAAATTTTTTGTATCGTTTGTTAATGGTCAAAATTCGTACGTCGGACATCCGTTGCTGTAGATTATTAAATTACTGACACACATCAATCTTCCGCGTTTGCATAGGATATGGATTGAAACAGAATAATAAATTTGCGCAACTTCGAGCCGTTCAAAATACCACATCGGAAATTTCGAATAAACAAAAGGTTTATCGCAGACGAAGGGGAATATTTTGCTTAAACTTTACGCTTCAATTACATGTAATGTCTTCAATCCATGAAATATAATTAATATGTTTTGTAATTTATCCCCAATTTTTATTTCATCAATTGAAAATTTCATAAAAAAACTAGTTAATAATTTTATTTAATTTGCGACTGATTAAAAAAATTCAGGATAAAATGCAAATACTATAAATATTACATTTAAAATTTTTGATGGAAAGTATTTTAGAACTTAAAATAATTTCTGTGGGGTGTTCGTTATTAGCCAAAATTCATGACCAAATATACATAGTTTTAAGATTTTGCCATCAAAATCACGGATTCTTCATGTAAACTATGAAAAAGTACGAAAAGTTAGTTTGAACTCTCGATCTCATGAGTCATCCTCGGTTTGTATAAATGTCTTCCATACAAATCGTTACCTATAATCAAGTGCGTATCCGAGTCGATACTCAGCGTTTCACTTTGAATTTAACTAGATCCAAACAGAGTAGGTACAGAAGCTTAGAAGTGGTCAGGGACTAGATAATTTGAGCAAAAATATAACTCGAACAAAAATAGGCTACTGAAAAAGAGTTTTCAAATTGATCAGAAATGTAAAAAAAAATATTATGATTCTCAAATGTAAATCTATAAATTTCAATGGTGAATTAAAAAAGATACACGCTTATCCGTTACTTCCTCTACAATGTTTTGCTACACAGAATTGTCAGTTGTAAACATCAAATATTTTTTGTGTTCCTTGCGTCGACGCCTGAAGCCTATTATTGATTAGTGGTAGATAGCACAGCTCTCCGTGGCCAAAAAAAATTGATTACCAGATACAGATGTTTAGATGTCAATTTTTCAGGCTGATTAAACTGGAAATTATCGCATTTAATCACTCCACTTTAGAGTCTAAAGCTTACTTAATCCTTCGCTTGTCTCTCCGGTAATCTGTCGGCTTTAGAATCTAAAAGTGGAAACTAATTCTCTTTACAGTGTTTGCCAACAAGAAATTTACATTAATTTACATGGATCTAATTTACTGAAATGTGTGTTACTAAGAAGCCGTTGATAACAAATTCCTTAACTGAATTTATTTCTGCGAGTGCCAAGCACAGTAATATTCAGATCGTTTTTTACTTAAGAGTTTTACATTTTATGTATTTTTCCTAGATATTTCGTTTCGCCCACAAGACATTAAAATATTTGTTTAATTATACAGTACAAAACACTTACCTGGGTAATTTGCGCAATTATGTATCGTATTCTAAGCTCAGGACCATAACTTTAAAGCAATTAGACGTATCTGCATTATTTTATTTCGTTATAATGCATTTCCTATTGTACATAATAGTATAATCAATCGTAACCACTTACAGATTTAAAACTACTTTATTGTCACTAAAATCTTTATAAGACGAAGAAAATAAAGTTTTCCATTTCGAAATGGCGACTCGAATTTAATTAAAAATGTGTGATTTCATCCAAATTTGTCAGATGTATTTTATTCAGAAGAAACTTAAAATTGAAAACAACGTTTCGTCCTCAATATAGAACATCAGGCTTAGATTTGGATAGTTCTAAAATTCAAATAAAAATTATATCATTTATGGAATAATGTAGTATGGATATTGTAAGTTAAATATATTTTAATTCATGTTTATAATAAAAGAATTAGTGAACACTTGTTTAAATTATATAATTTTAATTTTAAGAATCACATCAATAGTACATCTGAATCGTTGTGAATTTTTAGTTTTTTTTTCATATATTACATCTGACAAAGTTGGCTGTGTTCATACATTTTAAATTATAGTCTACGGTATATTTGATTAAATTAATTTATTTGATTCATGTTTTTCTTTTCGATACAGCAACCATTCTTTGAATTGCTGATGACAACGATTTTATTTTGAGTGTTTGCATTTCCCCAGCGCTTCATATAACTTTTTATTAGTTGGCCTTCAGTTAAACGGCCTCCGGTATTTACATGGAACCCGGACGTAAGTAACTATTGAGTTTAAAATACGTAGGAATTTTTAAAAAAATAAATGGCATCGTTTCCTGTAGGTTCCACTAGAATGAACTGCGTTTAATTCATACCGTCGCGGTTCACTCGCCATTTTTGTGGTTAAACAATCATCTTAAGCTATTTTCAACAGTTGCGGCTGAAGTTGGAAATGAGAAAAAAACTCCAGTCAAGTAAGATACTAGGTGTATGTTGAAAATTTACACCAGAATCAAATTTATTATTATTATTATTTATTATTTAACGGCAGTCGGAAGGGTGAACCCCAATTTTACTGAAATATCAATGATGGTAGTCGAAATTAATACCAACGATCTTTAGTATTTAGATTTTATTTGTGTGCATGTCATTTGTCGTTAGGAGAATTTCGAAGTAAATGCCAGCAAATTCACTACAGATACGAGGTCCATATCGTTGCCATAAAAATTTCAAAGACATCAAATTCCCATGACGTGAAATTCCTCTTGTGACGTTTTCAAAAAACTCAGGGATATTTTTCATAATTCAAACCAAAGCTCCGTAACAAAGTCCACCTACTGATTGGCCAGTTTAAAATCTCGTGCTCTTATCTGCGGAAACGGTTGCGTTGCTTTAATACGGGATAAAAAAATCCGCACCGACGTAAAACTCCAAACTTTGATACGATCAATGCAGACCCTGGTTACTTTCGAGTTGCTTCCCATTTTAAAAATTTATTTCATATACATTTTCGGATACATTTTTAAATCTTAATGGTTCTAATAATGAAAGGTGGGTTTACATATTTATTCCTCTGGCGTTCTGCAGGTTGTCATGCGTTAACAGTCAGTGTCAAGCTGCAAAAAATCACGTGTATCGTGACTTCCGAAGAAGTGAGACGAGAGTGCGGGAATTTCAGCTGTATATATTTCAGCTCATACACAAAAAAATTTAATTCCAGTAAGTCGCAGATCCTAAATTTTAAAACACCTCGATCGAAATACGTAGAAGTGACTAACAAAGCATAAAAATACCAAAATAATTTTCGTGTGCTTAAAGGGAACTTAATGTTTTTAGTAAAATAGGTTTTCATTTCAGCACTAATGTGACCTGAATATAAAATATTTGAGACCCATGTCAAACATTAAGGAGAGTTTTCATTTTATAAGCAATCGAAAACTTACTTCAACAGAGTTTGTAGTAAAGTATAAATAAAAAAATTAGGATTTGTAAAAACGCTATTAAAATTATACTGAGAACAAAGAATAACATCCTAGTAAACCCATATTTCATTTCACTAAGAGTAATAATTTTTTATTATATATCTTAAGTCTAATGTTAAATTGTAAGAACATTGTCCTACTTTTTAAGCTTTATTTAATTTCAATGGTTTAAAGCTTTTTGTGCGAAGTATTAATATACTCGCTTTGGAATCCTCAATCCGTAGTCAGAAAAATCACAATGCAAATAAGAGAGGGCAAAATTAAAAGATGCAGCTCTATAATTTTTAACAGTCGGCAGAACGTGATTTACGCCTAACAAAGAGGTCACTGGCCCGGCTCAAAGTCGTGGGAACGTTGGTGATGCACGAAACGGAAAGAGATTGAAGAAATACGGATATGAGCCGTCGTTTAAGGGGTTAATTGATGATTCATCATCAATTTTACAGAAGAAAGAAGGTTTCAACCAGTGCTTGATAAAGACTTACAGATACGTCGAACCATAATACATCTTGAAGTATAAAGAATTATCAATTTTAGTCTTTATAAAGTATGGTAATTGGTGATGATTACTGTCATTCGTGTGTAAGAATATTATTAGCTATCGAGACAACTACCAGACAGTCAGCTTACATACCGCATTCTTGTTCTCACTATTTTGAAAGTTCCATTTCCCTATCCCTTTTCCATTTGTATCCTCACTCTACACATTTAAACTTCCAATTATGGCGCCCTCACCGAAGGAAACCTGATTACGAATGACTCCTCTGCTTTTCTATGAAATAATTATTTATCTCTTAAGTACATAAAAATTCATTTAAACTGAAATATATAAGTACCTGTTTCTATTTTATGTATAATGGATTTTGAAGTTGCTAATTTATCTTTTTCCTTACAGAAGGTAGTGTGACTTTAGCAGATATGCCTGAGGACAGCCAAGGAGGAATTTACAGACACCGAAACGCGAACTCCGTAGAAAACCAATGAAGACAACAACGAAGCCGTGGCACAAAATTATGATGAACCTAATGCTTGTTGTACCGTATTCTGTTTTTATAACTCTCGAATTTTAATTATTACATTGATGTTACATTCGTAAATAAATATATTTATATATACAGTTTGTTATTTCCTCTCATTACTGGTGTAGCATTTACGTTATATACGACCACTACATTTAAGCTCTTGTATATTCTCCTGGTGTTATGCACCAAATAAAACAGGATGGATCAATATCAACTAAACTAGAAAATTTTAACAAATTGTCGGGGGCAATTCAATAAAAAAAATGTATTCATCGAAGAGTGATAACGGCTCCATGAAGTATGCAATTAAGTATATAACGAAAATAATTTCAGAGTTTAACGTTCTTGGTTATTTTTATAATACTGTTCTCAAAAATGAAACTTCAATAGTAAGTCTTAAAGCTCATTTTGAGCTTCACAAACCTAATGCATCCGCATACTTTGACATATAAACCAATTTTTGCTAAAAAATATAGATATTTCATCCGTTGGATAATATTAAACCTCAAATGCGTCTAACACAAATAAAAATCATTTTATCAAACTTTCGTTTACTGTATCACATTTGAAGATTTAAAATAATAAACGAAAAACTTTCACATCTACATATGACTTCAGAATTCCGTGATATTTTGTCATAATCATTCTGGAATTCTCAATCAGTATCTCATTTCTGTGCAATGTGCTCCGTCTCACTACTTATCAAAATTTAAGAAATATGTTGCTAGATAGGAAGGGAAAATACAAATGAAAGCATTTGATTAGGATCTATGAGAGAATGAATTTTTGAAGAGGACTAAAAATCAGAAGAGACAAGTGAGGGAGGAACTTGTGATTGTGAACATCGTAATGAAAGGTTCATAGTAAAGGTCATTCCGTTCCTGATCCATTCAAGTAGTGTGAAAGTAGAGCCGGACCGTTCCCGTCTGAGTTGGCTTGCTGTTTCGGATTCCTACATGTTTGTGTGACAAAAAAGTGTCTGTGTCATTTTTAATTGAAAATGGATGACGAAATACTATTTCAGAATGTTTAATATGAAGAGTTGCCCAACATGGCCCACACAAAATTATCAAATTTTTTTTATCAAATAAATATAATTAAAACAAATTTGATTGCAGTTTGCTTATTTCTTACCTTAATCACACCATTAGCTTTTTATTATTAGCAGTGGCGACTAGCTACAAATCAACCATTTTTACTAGTATAACTATGTATAATAATAATACTACAGGAGTGACAATGTTACCAATACTCTGACCCGACACGTAATATGCGTCATTTATAATTCTGTCTACATAATTTTCAAAATTATCGAATTTTTTAACGCGGAATAATTTATCGTTTGTAACCCGAAAGTATTTTTCGATGATAAATATTTAAAATAAAATTAATTTTCTGAACACGCCACTGAACAGGGTCGTGTGGCAGATTTTCGAACTATGATGCCTATTAAATGTTGTTTTATTTGAAATAACCTTATATTGTGATTTTTTTATTTCACCAAAAATATGTTTTTGTTTTGACAATATAAACTATTATAAAATAAGATTTATAATTAGTGAATAGTACAAATTTATTTAGATTTCGTTGGTTATGTCGCCTGATGCGGCCGCCTCTCTCAATCATAGCACTGGGGATTGTGTTTCCTTGTGCTGTTAGCGTAGCAGCACACAAATCAAGCAGTTTGTTGATATTTACGGGTGGCGAGCGGAGGGGGGGGGGGTGTTAAAAGGTTCAGATTGCATGCGGAGTTGTCAATAAAACGCCAGGTCCGGTGCTATCCCTGGAATATCACTTAGCTGACTGCTTTAGGAGCCATGCGCCGCCAGGTGGGGAGTTTAAATTCTTTTATATATGTATATTCATAGATTCGCAGTGATAAACTCAATCATTATGAAGAACATACGCACAAGCCGCCACTGCTTATGAATAATTGCTTCGCGAAATGTAGAATTGTCTTTTGAATGTAGTTTTCAATTTTAGACAAAAGGACGTAAAACTGATCCTGAGACATTAAAATTATTTATAAAGGAAATTCCGTCTTCTTGTAATTCCTTACATAATATAGTAGTATGCATCAATCTTTCTCTTATTGAATATTTTCGGATCCATATTTTTTTTTAGTTTGACTGCAGCTCTCTTCTTCCTCCTCTTAATGCAATCATTGCTAAATCACTTTTATTAAATTTTGGTATTGTGTCCAACAGCTAACACTAGTGAACAACAAAAGCTGTAAAACGAACGAATTGCCGGTTCATGACGGGAAGTTGACGTTCTGTATAGTATTATTCGACTTTAAGGCGAACGTGAAATAAGACTATATCTCATAAACGTAGCTTTGTGAAATCTTTTATTAGTGTTTTTTTACGGGATAGAACAAACAGTAGTTTCTCGTAATAGAATCAAAAAATACGAACATTCTTATTCTTCATGAAAAGTTTTTATAAATAAATTGAAAGCCTGCGAGAGGTTTTCTCTCGCAGGTAACCTGCGAGGGATGTTCTCTCGCAGGCAGAACCATTTAGGAGAGATACGAAGGGGCTACCTTTGGGTATGCCTTTTCCTCTCCGTTTTTGAACTAAGGTTCCCACAAGCCGAGGCACCTCGGCCTGTTTTGAGAGGGGTATGTTCCGGGGTCGCAGACCTTGGGCATACGGTAAGAGTTGTTCGCTATTCCCATTGGAATAGTCGGCCTGCTGCCTCCTAAACTGGTCGAGGCCCGGAGAAGGGAATGCTGCATCCCCAGAGCAAACTCCTCTCCCGCTATCGGAAGGGCGTGGGACAAGTACCCAATGCCCGACCTACCCGATGCAGGTTTTTCTAAGGTTTTCCCTTCATTTCTTTAGGCGAATGCCGGGTAGAATCCTTAAAATATAGCCCGGGGGCCCTAGTTAACCCTTAGCTACCTTCCTCTACCCTTCCGCATCCCCCTTTCAAATCCTTTCCTACGCTATTAAAGGGGAGTTGCCCAAAGTGGATTACCCTCATGTAGCCTGTTGCCCTAAAAAAAATATATATATGGCTACCTTCCTCTACCCTTCCTCTACCCTTCCGCATCCCCCCTTTTAAATCCCTTCCTATGCTATTAAAGGGGAGTTGCCCAATGTGGATCACCCTCATGTAGCCTGTTGCCCTAAATAATAAAAAAAAAGTATGCCTTTTCCTCTCTGTTTTTGAACTAAGGTTCCCACAAGCCGAGGCACCTCGGCCTGTTTTGAGAGGGGTATGTTCCGGGGTCGCAGACCTTGGGCATACGGTAAGAGTTGTCCGCTATTCCCATTGGAATGGTCGGCCAGCTGCCTCCTAAACTGGTCGAGGCACGGAGAAGGGAATGCTGCGTCCCCACAGCAAACTCCTCTCCCGCTATCGGAAGGGCGTGGGACAAGTACCCAATGCCCGACCTACCTGATGCAGGTTTTTCTAGGGTTTTACCTGCATTTCTTTAGGCGAATGCCGGGTAGGATCCTTAAACTACAGCCCGGGGGCCCTAGTAACCCTTGGCTACCTTCCTCCGCCCTTCCACATCCCCCCTTTCAAATCCCTTCCTATGCTATTAAAGGGGAGTTGCCCTAAGTGGATTACCCTCATGTAGCCTGTTGCCCTAAAAAAAATATAAATTACATGCAAAGAGACGCCATTGTTATTTAATATCGCAAGAGGGAAAATTATATTCAAATGGTAGACTAATTTTCCTAAGGTCAAACTTAAATTTTCCGTAATTCAAACTTTTCATGGCAAAATTTCCCTCTCTGTTTCGAAATAATATTACAGTGTTTTGTTAATAAATAACGAATCATTATTCCGGTATCAATATATTTAAAGTAATGATAAAGAAACGTTACAATTACCAGTATTCTCTGCCATGATATTTTCCTAGTTTGCACTAGAACTAGTAATCTAGCTTTTTTTCCCTTTCTGAGCGAGACAAATTCACCTCCCAAGCACGGAAGACATTTGCCTGCAGCTTGCCGGGTCGAAAATTGACAAAGAAGAGGACATCTGAAAAGGAAGTTTCAAAGTGCTCGTTGTGCTCCCTCTCGGAAGGCACATCTGCGCCTGAGAAATGCATCTCATAAGCACGAAAGTCACTTACTACGTCCGAAAGACCCAAGGTATTATCTACAGCTTGAAAGAAGCCGAAAACCATACAGTGAACTCTTATATATGAAAAACACCTCCAGTCTCCTGTATTACAGGAAGAAGCAGATACGGAATGACAGTTCTAGCTCCTTTCTCGTCGACTCACATAATAAATTCGTCAGGAAAATCCTGCGGTTCCACTCACAGACGAGAAATGAGAGACATCCAGTTCTCTCAGCTTAGACGAATTTAATTAGCTCCCTACAAGTAGAAATGTTTTGACTCCCGTTGTAACTCTGAATACTATTAAGAACGTTGCTTCCAAGCTTGCCAGCATCCTCAATGACATTTTCTTCTCTCATAAAACCTCTCACTCAATTTAGTTGTACCTTAACACAACGGAAAACTTGGAAAAAGTTTATAAATTTTGCTATCGACCGTAGTAAAGCTCAGTTCATTCTGAAAGTTATAACGAAAAATTTGAGTGTTAGACATTGACGCATAAGTACAAATCATTAACAAACACACGCAATGTCATAGACTTACACCAATAAGTCTTAAATTATTCGCCGTTATAAAAAGACGCTAATCCGCGTCGAAACGTCCGGCAGCTTTAAATTTTACTTATTTTAAGTGGTCTTTTTTAATTTTGTCTCTTATTAAGGTCGTTTTAATATCATATACATATACCTCTGTAATGAAGTTAGACGACTTACTCTCTCTGCAAAATGCATTTCCTACATGCGCACCTCAGAAGAGAAATAAGTGCAGTTTGTCTATTTTATTCTCTTCGAATTTGTTATCGTTTTATATGTTTTATAAATTCAATTTATAGTTTCCATAATTTTTGATTACATAAGTTTAATTAAATGTCATTTGATACATTAATGTAAATTCCAATTGCTCCATCGCAGTGAGAAATGTATTCATCTACGCGCTTTACAATTAGTACTAATATAATCGCGGAGTGGCGCTAATTCGAATAATTTGACGCTTATCAAACAAAAGGAAAAAGGAACCCGAATAAAAAATTCACGAAAAATTCAACAGTGACTCGTTAATTTTAATCGCTCTTTATCTGAATATTTGGAATTCGGGGAACGTTATCAAGATCGTCCTTTGAGTGTAACTTCTCGGCGTGAATCACTCGTGCTTGCAATCTTGCAAAACTGTTTGCATATATGTAACTTTTCAGCTGAATTAAAAACAGTCTTTTTAGAGGTCGGGCTGGAGGGGCGTTACAAGAAAATAATGCGGATACAACCGATATTGGAGTCAAAACCAGGGTTATGGATATCGCTGAGTTTCTCATATATATTATAAAAATAATAGACAGTAGCTTTCAACCTATTTGGTCATTTTCGACCACATTATAGTATTTTAGCTCTAACATTAATCATTTTTTAAAAAAATCTAACACGTTTCGTCCGACGTTATTAAAATTATTTTAAAAAAATAATACTGTGTGTAGTTTTTCCCTGAATCTTAAACTGTGACCCGTTTTTAAAATAAAATAGATATACTCTGTAGTAGATTCATTTATAAAATGCAACAATAAAATTTTATTTACCTATTCTACAGGATGTTCCTAAATTTTATGTGTAATTTGAAAACAATTTGAACATCTAAACACTACACATCGCATTCAATTGCCTTTATTAATTGAACCAGTAGTTTAATTTTACTCGATAATAGAACGAATTAAAAAACGGTTCTGCCTATTTGTGTTCTAGCAGCTTTGTTTCGAAATTCCAGCATATGCCTACATCCGTAGTCCATGGCACGGCTAATTTCCGAACGCACTGTACTTTCCCCTTCAAACCGAATTCCCTAAGCCTTTTACAAACGGACAATTAATACCGATATTAAAAAAAAGGCAATAATAATGTTACAAAACAGACATTTTTTTGCAGCCCAATTTTTTGAAAGGTTGAAGGTTTTGCAGAACTGTTTCATTTGTAGCGTGAATTATCTAGTTCGCCACAATGCGGCTCTTGTGTCCCATTAGCAGTTGCAATTAAAACGGTCGTTGCTGTAAATGCACCCAACCCTCTCATAGATCTATTTTGAGCTTTAATTAACTTAAAAAGACTATAAATACGTAAAGTTAATTAAAACATTATCATATTTGAACCATGACCCCCTTATTAAAATCTACTGGAAAATCCCATTAAATAAACACGTGTCTTGATTTTACAAGGTCGTGCAATGAGTTATGGGATCCGATTTCATCCTCTGTAACGGGGAAAGGTAGATTGAAATGTAGAGCTGACTTTCATTGCGTGCGCAACCACAAGGTACATTAATTTATTTAAAGTGAGAGGAGGGAAGGGAGATAAACGTAATCAATCAATTAAATGCCTACAGCGGAATTTAACATTTTGCAGATCAAAATTTCAAATCGACATCTTACAGACAGAACACTTCAGAACTATAATCTTAAAGTAATTGAAGGTTAATTAATTTCATATCATAATCTTCTTAGCAGACTTTAACCCATTTATCGTCCCTGATCTTAATTTTCCACTTGTATTTCATTCATATGATTTTGTAATATATTGATTGGCAGCTGCATATCAACGTTGGTAATAAGAATAACTGTATCGTCAGCTCCGGATTAAATTCTAATATTATAGTTTATTTGTAAATGTGAAGTGTATAGGGGTCCAATAGGCTAACCCTGCGGTACACCCGTCTGGATCCCTCTAGGTATAGGAAAAGATTATATCCTCGCCTACTCTTCACGACACATATTTTGTTTCAGTACGAGTGAATGACCCAGAATAGGAAAAGTAAATTTAGATTTCTGAATTTTAAGTTTCAACTTTTCGAAACGTTAGTGAAAAATTCAAGATACTAATCTAACAAATAAAATTGCATGTATGTTTTTTTTTTAACGAGGGTAGGTGAGAAATCTTCAAAAATACAACGGAAGCAGTCAGCACTAAAAGATAGTGTGCGATTCTTACCCACTAAAAAAACACCTCCCTTTCCATCGATAACCAATTATTGCTTCCTACGGAACTGCAATTAAGTATTACTTCGTAGTAAGTGGACTTAGCTGTGGCTCTTACTTCTATTATGGACTATTCTCCTTTTCAACTATCCGTAGCTCCTTTATAACCATAGCGGCGTGTTTGCTGATAGCCTTCCACTTATCTGCTGACTCCAGCATCACAGTAAACAGATTTATGTATGTATGTATATTTTTTGTATGTATATATGTTTTTATGTTTCGCATACAAAGCTACACCCATTGAGAAAATTGATAGTAAATCTACCGATTTTCTCTGTTTGTAATTTCAACACCTTTAAGTATTGGAGGGTAGCACCGTTAATGGTCGGGGTGAAGGGGCGTTACAAGAAAATAATGCGGATACAGACGATATTGGAGTCAAAACCGGGGTTATGGATATCGCTGAGTTTAATTATGACATTCAACAAGGCGTTTAAGCCTCATGTGTTGGGTTGGACAGGGGATGGAAATTTTAAAACACGTGAAAACAGCCGGTATTTTCGTCGAAATACACTTTTTCAGGGGCAATGGGATTAATAGCGTTTCTCCATATATTTTTGTGTGTAATGTCAACTACTTTCGGCATCGGAGGGTAGTACCTTGAGGAATGAAGTGTAGGGGTGTCATATAAAAATAACGCAAAAACAACTGAGATTTGTTTCAAATCCGGGGTTATGGATATCTCTGATTTAGTTTAATTATGACAACCCCGTGTCTCGAGGTCAATGAGATTGATACTAATGTTGCCGGTTACATATTAAATTATAATCAATACCGTTCTACCTTGATAACCTTCATAATATTTTAGTTATATAAATATGCTGACAAAAAATTATAAAATCTTTGCTTTTGAAATCGTCACCTGGTTTGAGCGCCGAGTCGTACTTACAGCTCATGCCATTTAAACCCCAGGGAGGGTGGATGGACGGTTTGTGGAAATTTTAATATATGCTAAAACGGCCATTATTTGCAACGAAAGAAAACTTTTCCTTGAGATTGATAGTGTTTTTCCCGATGTTCTTGTGTATAATTTCAACCTCTTTGGACATGGGACGGAGCACGGGTGGAGGAATATTACATTAAAGTTAAGTGAAAAAACCGACATTGATGTCAAATCCGGGTTATAGAAGTCGCTGAGAATGATATTCTAAATGCCGGTTAAGTTGTATTCAAGCCGCTAGGAGTGTGGGATTGAAGTGGAAAACAATGTTTCGCATACTATCTTAATCATCTGAATTAATTATTGCGAAATCAGTCATATTTGATACAGATAATACTTACTTTAAGTAAGAAACACATTGTATCTGGAAAACATCCCTTTCACCTATAGAGGTGCGGGTGGATCGGGTGGCATTTTAAAGAGATTCTAAATTACAAGGAGTATTTATCTCACTTTTAGAGTAGCGTGAGTATTTTTGTTTCTCTTATCGAGACATTTTATCATTGTCTGAAGATACTTGGAGTATCTCTGATTCCCTTAAGGTACCAGAAGCATTTTTTACTCTTATTAGGGTACAGAGAATATTTTTCACTCAGTTAATGTAAAGGATCTCTTAAGTTTGTATTTTTATTCTTTTAGCATACAAGGAGTGTTTTTTACTCGAATGGTACCACGAGTATTTTTTACATTCTTGAGTTACATGAAGAAAATTTAACTTGAGCACCGGGAGAATAAATAGTGCACACATTTTTGGCTGTATTATGGTATTTAATATATTTTTTGAAGATTTTGTTAATATTTGGTAGTGGACATATTTATGGGTTATGATGAAACGCAATTAAAAATCATGTCGTGACTAATAGATTAATGTGGAATTAAATACCTTTTGGGGCGTATATAATCAATACCCGGGCAACGCTAGACACCCAGCTAGTATGTATTTTTTTAAAAAAAAATAAGTTTAATATAGCAATGTTTATTAGTAACTCCTTTAGCTTGAGACTTAACTGAAAAGCTATGTAGTCAAATTTATTACGCAATACTGTAGCTTCATTAATGTAATTATAATTTTAAAGGTCTGTTTGTGATACATGTAAACAAATAACTTTTCAACGCTTTCAGTAGTTATATGCTTTCAGTGAAATGGTACTTCAGTGTGTCAAAATAAATATTGTTGGCAAACGGAAGATATTAATCCCAAATAGTCTGGTATATATTGCGCATAGTAAAAAAAACAAATTCGATGTTTATCAGCACATTCAAAATTTACTCAAAACCAACAGGGCTTCAAAGGCTTGTGAAGACGTACGTCTCATCTTTCAAGCACCGTACTTAGGCAAATAAGTAATCAGAGAAGTTGAAAAGCGATTAAAGGGCTTAATTATGCTCCGGGCAAAAGTTCTTCAGCGAGGCTGGGTAGGGAAGTGCTTAGACGCGCCGATTCAATCTCTGCCATTCAGTGCATCTGTCCATATTCCATAACAGGATGCAGGGGATTTTCCAAACTCAGCTTGAATGAAATGAAAGTATCCAGGAAATGGCGCAGTCAGTTGTGCTCCAACGAGGTAATTACTGATTAAACTTAGCCCATTTAAAAAATTTTCATTATTTTTATTCCATTCACTGATTTTAAACAATATAACTTTCAGAGGTTAAACTGATTACGTTTTCCACAGTAGAATGTTTCTATGATTATCGTTTAAAATATAAAAGGATTCGCAGCCACTCCAACAATACCGCATTTAGGAGGTATTTTACATCTTCTTCTTCTATATATTAAAAAAGGATGTATATTTGTATGTATGTATGTATGTATGTATGTATGTATTTACGTTGTTCTTTATACAAATTTTATCGCGTGGACAGAATTCAACAAAAATTGGTATATATATTCTGCCAAAATCGAGAACCGGTACTGTGGGGGTGAGAAACCCCTAGAATAAACGTGGAAATAATTATAATTGAAATAAGTTACGAATTAGTGTTAAATTACTGCGCTAGACGATGACGTCATAAGTTTTCAAGACATTGACGCATCCTAAATATAGTTCTGTATTTCGTAATGAAATAAAGCAGAAATATTTTGATTGAATAAAAAGTAAAATTTTTTCCAGTATTACTCCATCGAATAGTAATGAAAAACAATACGAAACACTTTACCATCCTTGCGCAAAGTTAATTTGGAATAGTTAATTATCCCGCTATCTTTGATAAAGACAATATGGCGCCTTATAATACATTCAAATGTGTGTCGGTCGAGATTTATAAAATTTCATAATATAACGTACTATTGTATCCTGTATAATATTTCAGAAGACAATAAGATTTGTCTAAGGTACGACTGCTGAATTATATGTTTGTAACTATAAAAGTATTGAAAATGACGTACGGAACTCCGAAAGTTTTTATGGTCGTTATTCAATTAATGCACTATCAGTCAAAGGTATGTACAGAAATAAGAACATTTAAATTGAATTAAAAATACAATTAATTATACTTTACGCAACGTATTTCTATAAATTTGTATAAATGTAAACAAATTATTGCGTGCAATTTGTGTCGTGAAACAAAAATTTGAGGTTAGGATAGCAGTATTTGTTTTCCATTTTTGGGAACGACGTTATAGATGTTCAATTTCTGAGAAATGAAGCTGAGAAAAAATATTTTGATTGAATAATAAGTATAATTAAATCTACCAATGCCACATTGAGTGATAAATATAATTTATTATGAAAGGTTATACAATCCATGGCATTAATTTTCTTTTAAATAACTTGACTTTTGACGTGGAATATTTAACGGGATCAGGGACCAATATGTTTCCCAATTATATCTTGCAATACGCACTGGAAGATACATAGAATTATGATAAAAACAATACTTAAATGTTCAAAATTGATATTTTTTTATTGAAGACAGCGTATTTCGTAATGTTTTGCATTAATTTTATACAATGCTACCAACTGCAGATTGCTAAAACCACCAAATAGTTTAATTTCAGATGGAAAAATTATATGTCTACAAATATAATTTTAAGTCAGTGACTTAAACACCTTCAGCATGGGAGGTGAGCACATTTAGGGATAGGGTTCGAGGAGCGTTACATAGAAATAGCGCAAAAGCAACCGAAATTGGAGTGTATCGGGACATCTCGGGCAACGCCGGGCACCCAGCTAGTGTTTAATAAAGTACGTTTCTGGCTTTATTAAAATGCTACTGTAACAGACTTTCAAGTATAAATAACACCATCGTTCACAGTTATCAAATTCATTCTTTAACCATGGTTAATTTGAGTGGCAATTTGATCAAGGAATGAAGATTAAAGAATTAATTCTGTATATAAAAAAAGAGTAATTTTTATTTGAACCTTTCTGGCATTAGACGAAAAGTTATATTGCTATCTTCTTGTTGTATTTGTGACGCGGGTCTGTACACATAAATAATTTGTACAACTGAAAATTTTAATCAACGATATTTATTTACATTACAAAAGAAACACACTGAATACTCCCGCATTCATCTTTCGTTTACTATGATAAATTATTTCCCATTCCTTAAACATGGGCTGAATTTTTTAGAAAAATGTTGCATCACTTGATTTTGGCAATTTATTATACACTAGTCTCAGAGTTCCGCCGCTTATGATTTACGTGGAATTTCCAAACTTCTCAGATTTTTTTGCCACCCGCAATATTGGATAGTCGCAATACCAATATTATGTGAAGTCCGCCCATGGCTGCAGGTGACAAGAAAGTGGATTACAGCGGACTCAGGAAACGGGATTTCGGTAGGGAGATGGCGTCGGAGTTTGACGTCGGAACGGTCGCCATACTTCAATCGAACGATCCAATCCAGGTTACAATATGAAACATATAAAACACAAATTCATTTATATTTGATATAAAGATTAGATGTTCCATACTGAATAGTTTTACATATTAAATTATAATCAATACAGTTCTACCTTGATAACCTTTATAATATACAGCCAAAAATATTATAAAATCTTTGCTTTTGAGATCGTCACCAGGTTTGAGCTCTGTGTCTTGCGGTTTTTTAATCGCCGAATGAAAACAACAATGACTGAAGAAACATTGTGTGGTATTTATTTTAGCACTTATTTTTGCTATATTTATTTATCTATTATGATAACACAGACGTATTATATTTTATAACTCCATAATACAATCATATTAATTGAATAATTTAACAATTATTAGAGCACTCCGATAATCAATTTTCTAATATTTTTCGTTTACCATTCAATTTTCCTTAATGCAATCTTTGCGGCAGCCTTTATCTTCATATAAATAAAGCAGACTGAATGTTAGTATGTATGTATCTACGTATCTTCCTAATACAAACCTACATCCGTGGAAAAAATTTCACCATTATCCTTAATCATGTTCCTTTCGACTATGAAACAAACACTGTGGGGGTAAGACAGGTCTACCACCCCCTAGCACGGGAATTTGGAAACATGTTAAAACGGTCAAAATTTGCGTCGGAAAATATTTTTCAGAAGTTTTTTGTGAATAATTTCAACCCTTCCAGGCATGGAATGGGAGCACCCTTAAGGGTGGTTGTGGAGAAGCGCGTTACCCGAAAATAAAACGAAAACAACCGAGATTCGAGTCAAATCCGGGGTTCTGAATGTCGCTGACTTCAATTATTACATTCAATTTGCCGTTTAACCCCAGGGTGGACTGGAGTGGATATTTTGAAACATGTTAAAACGTGCAATATTTTCGTGTAAATAAACTTTTTCTGGTTCAATGAGATAGACATCGTTATTTTTGTGTGCAATTTCAACCTCTTACGGCGTGGCAGGGATGGGGTGGAGGGGCGTTTCATAAAAATAACGCAAAAACTACCATGATTGTTTTCAAGTCTGAGGTTCTGGATATCGCTGAGTTTAATTTTTACTTTACGGGCCACATCGGGCACCCAGCTAGTCTTTTATAAATTTAAAATGGTAACTATAGATTACAGTTGGTCTTCTCAAAGTCCTCTCATGTAAATTTAATGGTCATCATTAAAAATACTCAAAATATCTTCCATGCTCAAAGCAATTAAACTTTCAGTTTGTCCATTCATTATTGCAGTAGTCTAAAATTGCAAATCATTATTCGTGTCGCCTATTTCAATATTAAGTTAATCAAGCGACGCAGAATCTTCGCTCGCGGAACGCGATATTTCTTCTCCAATGAGGTCATATCTCTGACAATTTTATTCATCGCGCGAAACGAAATACGATATGAATTTTGATACTCTTACTGGCGTCATAGGACTTTTTTTTTCAATTATTGCTATATACATGACGATTCTGACAGTGAAACAAATTTGGGACAATTGAAATATTATTTTACCCTTATTGTGTCATGCTCGACATTTGCGCAATTTCCACACACAAAATATTATTTACCTAGTATAATTATACCACGTCAGCCGCGCAGGCAGATGGTGCAGGTTGAGGGAGGGGAAGAGTAGCAGCTCGGAATAAACACATACACTAAAACCACATAACGGGGTCAGGATCTATCCCCTAACTGAAGTTGAGTGACATCGCACGGGGAGCGGCTATCACCTTCAGAGAAGGAAACTAAAATGGACCGCGCACTACAGTGGTATATACCACTGTGATCAAAAACTAAGGTGAAATTGACATTTACAATTCCCGAGTATAAGGAAGGCAGGTAAATTTCGTTTCTTAGGTTGGTAGGACTGACAAGCGTCTGTTTGTTAAAAGGTTTAATTATCTCCGAGTTACACGTGTTTTTTGTAAACAACCAAAAGTGAATTTTTCGATTTTTGCAATGGGTGATTTTGTTGAGCAAAGAATTTGCATCAAATTTTGTTTGCGGAACGAATATTCTTGTACGGACACGTTGAAAATGTTACGGAAGGCCTTTGGTGATCAAAAAAGTCACAAAAAAAAGTTTATAAGTGGTACAACGAGTTCAAAGCGGGCCGAGAACGCGTTGAAGACGAACCGCGCTCTGGACGACCATCAACGTCTACCGACGAGGGCCACGCCAAAAAAATAAAAGATTTGGTGCTTGAAAATCGTCGATGGACAATTAGAGATCTCGCTGATAGTGTTGGAATATCATTTGGCTCATCCCAAACCATTTTGAAGAATGTTTTGTGTCTCAAACGCGTGAAGTCTGGATTGGAGCCAAAATCGCTCAATTTTTTAGAAAAAGAGCGTCGCGTTGATGTGTGTTAAACTTTGCTGTCTGACTATCAGGACCACATGAAATGCATCATTACTGGAGACGAGAATTGGATTTACGCATACGACCCCGAAACCACCGACCAATCCAGCGAATATCGTGCAAAAGGTGAAGCAAGACCGAAAAGACCACGGCAAAGTAGATCGAAAATCAAGGTCATGTTGACAGTTTTCTTTGATTATCGTGGTGTGGTGCACTATGAATTCCTTCCGCCGGGCCAAACTGTCAACAAAGAATATTATTTGAGCGTTATGCGTCGTTTGCGTGAAGCTATTCGTCTGAAACGGCCGGAATTATGGGCGAACAACTCTTGGTTCCTTCATCACGATAATGAACCATGTCATACTGCATTGGTTCTTCGCGAATTTTTTGCCAAAAATTCGACACATATCGTTCCGCAACCACCGTATTCGCCTGATTTGTCTCCGTGCGACTTCTGGCTGTTCAGCAAACTCAAAAGGCCAATGCGGTGACGCCGTTTTGACACGATTGAGGAGATAAATACCGATTCGAAGAAGGTCTTGAAGGCTATACTGGAAAAAGACTATTCCGACTGTTTCGAGGACTGGAAAAAGCGTTGGAAAAACTGCATTTTATCGGACGGGGATTACTTTGAACGGGATAAAATTGATTTGGAAGAATAAATAAAGAATTTTATTTTATAAATAAATTCACCTTACTTTTTGTTCATAGTGGTATATTCTGCTTATTTCTTCTAGACAATGGTCTCAACTAAAGGCGGCGGCTTGAAACCGTTAAAAAATTAGAATTACATGGTTTCGTTATATTTTCGTTACATCTTGATTGAGCAAGCGGTCGACCTTCTACTGACAGAATTTAAAAACCTTTCACGTAACAAGTTCGACTGCATTTAAGTTTGGATTCTTGTTGAATGTTGTTATAAAAACTCAATCACTTATATTTCAATAAAGTTGTATAACAATTTCGGTTCATTCCTCAATTGAAGTCATAGCTGAATTCATCCCTACAAATATTTGGCTATTTTATCTTATTATTAAAATCAGAACTTGTCAGAGAATAAGTAATCAGTGTCAGACATACTATTTCTCAATTAAAAATGGAGAGATGAATTTGAAAAATTACTGACCAATAAATCTAATCTGAACTGTTCATAAAAATATTAAAAAATTGGATAAAAACATATATCTGCCTAATTAAGTCGGCCAACTGTATTCAAACACACATCCAAAACGGCTACTTTAAAGTAGGGAGAGCGTGCTGAAAGTGTGGAAGCAGGGGATTATCGAATGCCTCCAGCAATTGCATTCACAGACTTCGCAATTGCAGCATGCAAAGAGCCATGACGACTATAGAATTTTAAAGTCCTTATTTGAAAACTTTTACCGTGTCATTGAGACCGTAAGTAGACTTAAGCGACATGCGATATTACTCCTAGGCACCGGCTATAAGCAGAATTCAACTAACTGAAAGTCTCTCGTTAAAGGCAAGGTTTCCGTCTGATTGTGGATATTGATGGACGAGAGCATACGGGGAATCCATTTTATTTATAGCAAGGGAAAGATCATTGTTTCAGACTAGTCACTGATCTAAACTAATTCTATAAAAACTAAATAAAAACATTAGCTAACGTTTCTCTCTCAATTAAGAGATGCCCCAAAATTGACTGTTAATTCTGTTTAAACAACAGTTAATTTGGCAAATTATCTCTGTCATCTAAATTATATTTTCCCATGTGCTCATTTTATTATTCTACCATAAATTATTTCCAATGTATTTTTCTTCTTTAAAGGTTACTTAATTTTTTCGAAGACTAATTGGAAATATTCGAACAGTTTTTAAAACGAAAAACAATATAACATACTCAAAAGTGTTGAAATAATCACGAAATCTATGTTATTGTTTTTTTTCTTTTCATGTAAATTTCCTCGTTAAGATCCCTCCATACCAACCTATCGCAACCTATCTGCAGAACACCCAAACCCATATGTAGTCCCTCACCATTAAACATGTGCTCTTTTTTTATTATTATTATGAAAAGTTTATAATGTTCGCGTTAACAACTTGGTCATTGGCGACCCATTAATAAATTACAAATAGTGCTTGTTTACGCAAGTAAGCTGCGATTCACATTGATTCCAATACTATACATACAATTGAACAGTTTGAAAAATTAATTAAACATTTCAAATGTGGGTTTCTTACATTTACATTTTACAATTCGCCTTTGTTATTATTTATCATAATAATAGGATAATTAATTATATTAACTTATTTGAAGCTGCGACTGTTGTAAATTCCACTGTACTGTAGTTTTAGTTTCCTTTTACTAGGAAGAGGCGTCTGCTTCTGAATATGTATCACTCTCTTGTTTCTTGACTAAATTTATGAGCCTTTTTATTCTACTTTTTGCCGTTTTATCATTTAAGTGTCGGTAAAAAGAGTCCAATACATTTATGAATGATGTAGAGGATATTTGGTAATCTCTAATAATGGACCTTGGGTTCTCTGAGTCCGTAGCATTTAGTATAAGAGTCTTTAACTGTTCCAAAGGGATAGGTGGAGCACTGGTTTCTTCTTCATATAATATTATTAGTGGACCTAATGATTGACTAAGCGCCTTATACTTATGATCCTGAATGTTTTGTTTTGTTTTCTTGGGTGGATTAGTGCTTGTCTTCTGTTCAGGATTACTGGCGTCTTTCTTATCAGCTTGGCTCGTCGAGCTCGTAGATGTAGTTCTTTTTTTATTTGTTAGTTGTAAGTTATCCATGTCCGTTTTTTGAGGGTTAATTATTTGAATTACGGGTGCCGGGTTCTTACACTGAATTTTGTCATAATTTTCATTGCAGTCCTATTATTCTTTAGTATTGCACCTCTATTAGGACAATTTATCGCGATATGGCCGGAACTTTTACAATTATAGCAGTTATCGTTCTCCGTTGCTAGGTACACCCTATAACTAGTTTCTTCATATTGATGTCCTCTTTGAATGCAAAAAATACGAAGAAATACGAAACATGACAATAGCCAAATTCAATACAAAGGGCTTCTGCACTGATCCAGAAGGAAGCCTTCTTAACCAGTGCCAAAATCGAAAATCTAATTTGAGAAGAAACTGAATACTACCAAAATCATCGCACTACAAATAAAGAAAATATTATGTACCCTATCAGTTAAATAATATAGAAGGTCGGCAATAACATTTTGTTTTAAACGACCATAAAATTTCAATAAAAAAATACTCACCAGCACAATTTAAACAATAGTTAATTGGGCAAATTTTCACTGTCATCTAAATTATATTTTCCCATGTTTTTATTTTATTATTCTACCATAAATTATTTCCGATCAATTTTTATTCTTTAAAGGTTACTTAGTTTTTTTGAAGACTAATTGGAAATATGCGAAGAGTTTTTAAAACGAAAAACAATATAACATACTCAAACCCGTTATTCAGGATAATGTTAGAAATAATCACGAAATCTATGGGTTTTTTTTCTTTCCATGTAAATTTCCTCGTTAAGGCCACCAAACTTCGCTTTACAATACTCGTTTTGCTGCCACCTTCATCCCCCTCCAACCCTCCCTTTTCAGCCAAGACTGGAGAATTTAGTTCTTGTTGTCCCCTTTAATTTCACAGCCTACTTGATGATAAGGGAACAGGGGTCCCTTTGATAACCATAAGGTCATCCATTAGAGCTTTGAATCCCACTGCTTTGACCTCCTAATATTACTGAGCAGGAATTTCACTGCTGCGGACACACGAGGAAGCTCAATGCCAAATTCACCTCACCTGACATTTGTACTAATTGAAGAAAAATTAATTAAATTTGTAGGATAGCTGTAGTTACGTCTCATGTACCGAAAGTTACTATGTATCTTCCTTCTGATTTCCGCTGTGCATAATAATAAGCCAAGTCTAAGTGCATTTGAAATCTCAACGTAAAATCAAGATTCAGGCCCAATTACAATTCCCCAGTTTTTCGAGCTCTATTCATCCAGAATTTTCAAACCAATCCTCATCATCGATCTCAACTCCAGCTCATTTCCTGACTCTGTAAAATAATAAATAATTAACTGTAGACATTTAGATAAATACTTTTTTTGTAACAATGACCTTTGTTGTATCATACAAACATTAAAAAATATATTAAACTGAAAATAGCTATATCTAGAGCTGCCTCTTGGCCTTTGTCAATTACTATTTTTAGATAAACAGAAGTTAGTGAGATATTTTGAGGTACAAAGATGACACTCGTCAAAGATTCTGTAGTAATGTTCATATACTTTAATAAGAAGAAAAATAGTCAAATACAGACAAAAGAAGTGATGATATAAATACCATACAACGTTTCTTGAAACCTTGTTCTTATTGTCAGGTGCTAATAAAACTAAAAGACACAAGAACTAGATTGCATAAAGCTTTAACCTGAAACTAAAAAAAAAACATTATTTTTTGTATTGTGCAGTTGTGTCTATTTGTCTGTTTTTAATTGTTATTAATTTTCAAAACAGACGTAAATTTTTCATTTCAGTTAATATATTTTGTTTTATATCCTGTTTTATATTTATCAAATTAAGGTTCCTTTAATATGCAATAATTCAGAGATTCTTCTTCTTAATATTGAAAATGTATTAACAAAAATATATGTATTTTCTAAGTCGAACGTAGGATTTAATTTTAATGATTGTAGTTATGCGGCGACGATTACAATTTAGAGATATAAAATTTGTTTTGTGTTCTTTTATTCTAGTAATCTTTTAGTACGACCCATGTAACACAAGGAATGTTTTATGAATACCAATATGTAGATGAAATGTGTTGTTCGGAACTTTACGGCCTTTTATAAATTTGGATAAAGGATGTTTTTAAGTGAAAATAATATATGTAGGGCTTAATAAAATTTAGAAATTTGGTGTAGATTAAAGCAAGAAAAGGAAGTATAATTAAGTTATTCGGTCTATTTTTCTTTGTGGAACCATATTGACATTTTTTCTATAATTGATATGCTCAAGTTTTATGTTGACGTATAAATATACACCCATAAGATTATTTTAATGACATATCGAAGTCTATTTGTAACACACATGCAATATGTGTAAATAATTCTTTACACTCCCAATTAATTTTCCATTAACTTAATTTACTGTCTGGTACATTTTATAGTTAAATATTGCTAATTGTTTTAATATAAGGTAGTATCATGTATTTGCCATTTATTGGAACTTGTTGACAAAGTATATAATTGCATGTTTGTTTCTTTAAGTAATCCGTACAGGAAACAATTCATTAACTCGTACCTAATAGTATTTATAAAAGTATAAATAGCGATTAAGAGGAACAAATAAGAAGAAACGTATTGATTACGAGAAGAAACTGACGTCGAAAGGTTTTTATATGATAAATAATTTATTGTTAGCGACCGTTGAAGGAATCGGTGATTCATATACTTTAAAGGTTAGACAAAAATCCGCATAAACAGACTGAAAATAAAATCTCACATTACATTCGTATAACACAGGTAAAATCTTTCATATAATAATATATTTATCATTTGTGTTAAATACGTGAGTTTTCTCCGCACTGAAGCGTCTGTTTGATTTGTGCTTTGCATCATTCCAGTGTCCAAAAGGCGATCGATGGAGGAGATGCACGATTCTCGCTGCTACAACACTTGGCAGAGTTGTCTGTAGTATATGGTAGCCAACCACACAGTTCAGATTAGACAGCGAGTCTTAAATCGGTGAAAAAACTTCTATCTTTTAAGCTATTTTTACAAAGCATACCTTTTTTGTAAAAAAAAATACTTAAACTAATCAAATTGATGTCAAATATATAAATTATTGTTCAATAGCGAAAAGTATTCTACTAGAGACGTGGTTACAATTATTGAATATATAACACGTTTTCAATAAATGTATTTTAATTACGATAGGTTTAAAATAAGATAGAAAAATATGTTTTTATGAGATATTAAAAACAGCACCCATAGACGCAATAATGTTTGTCGTTTTGATTTGAGACTTGACGGGGGAGTATCATCTATAGTATAAATTGGGAACGTTCCAGAATATAACTGTTTATTTCAAATGAACGTAGAACTATTACGACTGGCTTTTAGTTGGTTAACAGAAACTATACATTGAGCATCGCACATAAAGTTCAACACAAAATTGCATCACACAGAATAAACACTCAACGTTTTCTTCACCACGCAAGAGCCGCGATATCAAACCCTTGAATATGCATCTTGAATTCGAGATAATCAGATTTATTTAATCAGAATTCTTTACCGCAAGACGTGGTGATTGGCACAATTTCTTACGGATAAGAAGGCAATACTTGCTTCTGTTCTAAAGTATCATGACTCTTTCTTATCTCTGACAGCATCCAGACAAATTCCTTCTGATATACAGATATTTCCTGTTGTTTTCTGTGGACTTGACGTCATTACTCCACACTGAGGTTGACACAATTCGAATGTGTTCGCAGTTTAATTCCCAACGTTGCGAATTTGCGACAAATCCGAAAAAATTATACGAATAAGAAAATGTGAGGAAAGGTGACTACCGAACGAACCACGTGGTCGGAACAACAAAAGGAAGTTAAAGGTTTTCTAATAGATGAATTACCAATGTTACTTTCATGCAGAGTAAATTTTTGAAGAATTGAAGTACGACGTTATTGTATGTTAGATCAGCTAAAATATATTATATGAAATTCAATTCTGTTCACTTGTCTGTGACTCAGTTTTCCCAACCTTAAAAAAATAATACCCCACCGATTCCACAAATTAAAACCATTACTGAACCCGAGATCTCCTTTATCCCTCTCAACAACAAAAAAAACTCCTTTTCACGTCCCTCATCTATCCCCTCTGGTTTTATGCCTGTTACATCTGGGGATCGGCCGCTACTCCCCACGTAAATAAAATCCAAATATCACAAAATAAAATCCTCAGCTTTATAACTAACTCATTCAATCCACAATGACTTAAATATTCCTTCAAGCCAAAAAAAATAATTCAAACCGCCCTAATCCATCTTAATAGAAATCTCCACCACCTCAATCACTTTATCTATACAACGGAATCCCACACTCTTCCACCTTAGGTTAAATAGAAAACGACAAATTGGCAACTTCCTCTTCAACTACTCAGTCAAGAAGTAACTATATTTCTTCAAGTTAATTTTAACATGTTAATGTCAACTGAAAAATCTTTGGATAAATTTTTTTTCTGTATATTAATAAAAACGTTTTCACTGGTAAGATTAATAACGAAACATGTGTCTATAACTGTCTATGATATTGTAGTTTGTATTAGATCAATATTTATAATATAAAAATAAGATAAAGATAAATATATGTGTATAAATTAGCGTTGTTGTTAATAAGAAAAGTCAAAAGTATAAATACAATAATCTGTACAAACTTACGTTTTCCCAAATTATAGTGAAGTTTTCTAAAGTAATAATTGTGAAAGGGGAGAAACACAGTGATATCTATTTTCGCATTATTTTCTGTCGCATACGTAAGAGGTAGTTTAGCTATAAGGTAATTAGGTCCCGTCATCGAAACTGTGACACAAAAAAATCCGAAAACTCCAGTTCATGAATTCACTTCTACAGAAAACTGCCAAAAATATGGTATTTTACCTGTTTGGGAGAATTTATTGCGGTCTGGTGAGTAATGGACGTTGAGATCACCAAAAAATTTCACAGAAGAAATTTTGATTGGCTGAAAAATTTGAGTGGGGTGTCGATCTTGTTTGGGAGAATTTCTTGGAGTCTATTGACTAATGAACATTGAACCCTCTAAAATGTTTCAGTAATGAAATCAGCCATGAACGCGCTTAATTAGGATTACTTCAAGCAGAAGGAGCGGTAATAAATTTTAATACCACTGCATCCAAGGGAGAACGTTAGTAGAAAATAGATTATAATTCAGTGAAATTTAGCAAACTGATAGGTTGTACATGATATATTAGTCAATAGACATAATTATATTTAAAAAAAATTGAGCATTTATTAATAAATATTAAGGATCTTAAGTTAATTTGGTAGTTCCAGTTTTCCGCTGAGGGGTGAATTTTAATCCCTGAACAAAATGAAGTGACACTTATTTAAGCTTGAAAACAAGAAAATATTTTCCGGGGTTGAATGACTGTGGGTGCTGTTTATTATTATCTTGATATTATTTATATTATTATTTATTATGATTGTTTTGAAAATTTTACTGGGGTAATTATCAAAAGAAATTCCTATATTTGTATTTCAAAATAAAAATTGAGCCATAAAAATTTAATAAAATTATTAATATTATAATTTTATAAGTATAGTTTTGTTATTATTACATTAATTTTCAAAGCATAGCTTGGTGTAGATTATCCATGAAAATTCTTTTCTACTTGGTAGTGAGAGTCAAGTATCGTTTCAACAACATTAATTGTTGTCCTCGGACTTTGACCTATATACGTACGCAATAATCTATTAAAATGTACAAGACTTGATGCTACTTACTTTAACACAAGATGTAGATATACAAGGAATTTAAAACCTTCTTGAAAAATATAACTGATAAATGGTCTATGAATAATTCTCGACTGCATGAGAACTGTTAGAATACAAGAAAACCACTCAACTTTGATAACTTATCGTTTGTTCTTAAATTACATTCCATCGATAACTTGATTAGTAACGGCTGATACATGAAAACATGCTTTTAAACTTAACCTTTTTATTGATAGTCTAAAGCTGATATAATAAACTTACCATCTCACCAACCAACTATCAGTATTATAAATACTTTTCCAAACGCGGTATTGTTTCGAGCTTTTCATGTGACCTCTAAAGCTTTTCAGTACTGTTCGCATTACACTTGGCTGTCCTCAGACCTATACAAAGAGTAGCTTTCTTTGGCTGTATTAGCGTCTTAATGTCGCCATACATCATAGAAGTTTTTCAATAATATACAGCTGTAGAGTATTTCAGATTAAAAGTTTGTTCAACCCTGAAATATACATTCGCAAGCAATTTGCTTGTCGTTGAAAATCCCAGTCTGGAGTAAACATCTTAAGTCGTGAATGTAGTTTATCATCATGAATGTCTCGTTCCTTACTCTTTTTAACTTCAGACGGTGAACGGGATGTAGTGAAGCCCGTTTATTGGAATAAGTTCTGAGAATTTATTCACCCATATTTCATAAAGTACGCTTACGAAATTTAATTAACTTAAATAAATACACTCTTTGACCTGGATTGAATATATTATTCAGAAAGTGCGAATAGGTCAGCTTACCTCAAAAGCGAAATAGAATTTGTAAAAATATACCTCAGAAACTTGAAGTGTTAATGGGTTTAAGGGAAAAAAAGTAACATTCTTTAAACATTTCAGAATGAGGTCTATGGAATTCGGTAAACAACCTATGAGGTTATTATATTCCGTAATTTAATAACGGAATCTAATTTTCTCTTAATCTACAGAAAACTAAAATCGTTAACTTCACTTCGAACACAAACAGTTTCACTACTAATTAGGAAAAAATGGGAACTTGCACCTTTTCTTGGTCTGCTGAATGACAATAAATTGAAATGGAATCACACATAAATAAACTCTCGGGCAAACTTAGCAAAATTGGCATCACATTAAGAGTACATCTAATGATTCCCTCTTCAGACTAATAACCAACTATTTAATTAACAGATCCTTTTCAGTAAAAATTCAACAATACTTTCTCGTCCTTTCATAAAATCTCTGCAGGTGTACCCCAAGGCAGTGTTCTTGGACCCCTTCTCCTACTCAATATATACGCACGACATCCCAATTCTCACAAACACTTTTACTTCCATCTATGTTGAAGATCTAGTCATACAAATGCCATTTCCCAGACTTCAATACTGCACAATAAATATTACATCATTCACTTAATCAAATAGACAAACGAACAACCAATTGGAGAATCTCCCTCAATCCTTACAAACATGTCACAGTTCCCTTCTCCCTCAGACGTAAAAGTCACCTTAACAACAAATTAATCTTAAATAATCCTTATTAAAATATCCCATTCATACCTAGGAGTCACTCTAAATCAGAAACCTTCCTAGTCTCTACACATTACAAATACCCAAAAAAACTACATGGAAATTCTCTTTTAATATCTGGGCCGCAGCATGTAATTGCAACAAATAAAATTCAACCTTTCTAAAATAAACCACTAAGATACATCATCAACTGTCCATGGTATTTCTCCAACCACCGAATCGACTCAGACCAGAATATTCCCACAAAATTATACAAAATTGTGTGAATTTAGTAACTTGTTAATAGTTTTGTTGTGCTACTTTATTATATTAATTTGGTAAGTTTTTTGTTTACTTTAGTATGCCTTTGTTTACTTTGTGTAATTATACTATAAATCTAATCATTTGTAAATACCTCCTCTTTAGGAAAATACATGAAGAAGATTCAAATACGTATCGAAACCTCGTTACAATTTAAATAAAAATAAAAAAGTGTCTGTATAAGGTCATAAATTGTTTTATTATTTCTAAAAAGTTGCCTTCAGTAATAATTCGACCATTAAATATAATATGTCTGTGTTAAAAGTGTACTAATTATATAAATAAATACCTAAATAACAGACAAAATGAAGTGTTAATATAAGTAGCACACAACGTTTCTGCAATTCTTGTTGCTTTCGTCAGCAAACTGATTTATGCGGTTGTGACTTTTTCACAGCCGTTGCGCATTTTAAGAAGTTGGAACAATGTACGTCAAATGAACCCTATTCTGAATGTTAATTTAAAAAATCAACCACTGAATATGAGCATTTATTTTATATTCACTGATTTATGAAATTAATAATTATATTTCACAAAATATGATTGAAATTTTTTTGGTATAATCTGGGTTATTTCCCGAAATGTCCGACATTAAATTCTAAAAACAATCTATGAAAATAGAGTATTTAAGTTTCACTTAAAATCATAAATCTTTCGATATTTATTTGAAATTATATACTTATATTGATTCACTGCCAGTTCTGACTTTTACAATTTATGTATACATCATTATATTATTATATGTTTTATAAGAACAATAAACCCTAGCTAAAACATTTATTTACCTCAATAAATTTTAGTAGTGATTCCTCCATATGCCCGTTATTTTAAATTATTTATTTCGAAATAATCTGCATAGTATTTTTCAATATGCTTTTAGGTGGTTTAACGATGTTTCCTTTCTAGCATTAATAGTTACAGTTTTTGTTTTCCAAACGCACTTGGACTTATCAATTTTGTTGTCATTATAACCGATATATACCCCTGAAACACAGGGATCGAAACATGTTTTAATTAGGATTTTTAATGAGTATTCGCTTCTGTCAGTTTACGGTTATAAAGACTAAATAATATACAGAATTTTAATGCAGTAGTACTGAATGTTACTTTTATTAATTAAGCAAAGTAATTTAATTTTACTCAAGATTTAAGAGACTGAAAAAATTATTGGAAAAAAATTAAATAGGTGGAAAATTCCTTCATCAATTATTATTCGTAACGTATAAATCTCATTGGCACATGCTCGGAGACAGGGCAGAAAGAAAGAAGGATCCTAAGGAAATTCTTCAAATCCGAGACAGTACTTTCACAATAAGCTTAAGTTCATATTTTTTGGTAATGCGGTAATAAATTACGTATTAGTAGATCTGAGTAGTTGTCTGGAATAATAGAATAAGAATGACGTAGTCCTGTTTGCAGGAGAATAAAATAAGACAGTCACACAACCTGTGAGTGGAAACTTACTTGAACAGAAAATTAAACGTAGGATACAAGTAAAGTAAGGAAAACTACAACATCGAAGTCATTTTCAATACATAATAAGAGAATTAAATCTCTATTAGAGAAAAAATTCAGTCTTAGTAACTGTTTAACAGAGATATCCATTCAAATAATGTCTATATTTAAGACATTATCAAATTTTAATTCTGTACCCCCCCCCTACCTCCCCGCCCCACTCTCCAGTCTGTCTCCATCTATATATGCACGACTAATTTCCTGGTGGCAATTATATACCCACCCAAAGGTGTATAATTCTGATAATTCGACCTTATGAACGACAAACTGCCGTAGTCGAATACGAAGAAGAGTCCAGACGATTTACGACAGTAATTCTGGCGTAATAACGGTAAATATCTCATATAACTATGAAATGGTAATCCATTTTAAATACTACAATATGTGAATTTTTAAACGGAAGGAAACTGCCAAAAGAAATTATTAATATTGAATATTATCCATAGGGTAAGACTTAGTATTTTAGGCGTTCATATTTACATTCTACGGTGTCTCATTTAATTATCAGGTAAACTGCTAGACGGAATACTCGCAAATACTGTCTCAAAATTTTTTATAAAAGTTCAACATAAAAAATTAAACGTGACATGTCTGCAAAATAAGAAAAAAATCACCGTATCACATTGATGGACATTTTAATCAGGACTGGAAAATCCGTCGTCACTACAGGCGGTATATGAAACAAAGAGGATGAAACAAATAGAAGGAAATGGAGGCAGAAGAGTAAATGCATTACCAAAAAAAAAGTGAAGACGGGGCGCTTAAAGTCTTTGAAAGGACAGCGACGAGGACTCCTCATAAGAGGATTCGTAAATAAAATATTACAATGTTATTCAAAGGACAAATCTGTACACGAGATGCAGATACAAGAAATATGATGAGCAACAGAAAAATGCGTAAAATAGATATAAATATAGAAAAATACTTTTATAAGAGCCAAATCTAGTTATTACAAATTTTCAACCCGAATGCACTAATATTGCATTTAAATTACACATTGTGTGGTTATTATAAATAATATCCCTCAAACAAGTTCAGGAAAAGCATGACTGTTCAGTTAATATTATGTTCTTTCCGACCTAAACATTATTAACATCCTGAGGTAATTAAAATTCATGTAAGAAATAATTGTCGAAAAAGGAAAATATTTCACTTACACGAAGTAAAATATAACCGAATAAGGCAATCATTTTCAGCCAATAAATAAGGCATTCGAACGTGGAACCATATTTCTTTGCTATGGATAAGAAAATTTGTCAACAGTTGCACTTGTCACGTATAAAATAATGAATTAATGGGGTAATTTTTACCGAGGGTAATAAATAAATACGAATTTCACGCAGAAAGTTTAACCACAAAATAATTATCACAATTAGAAAAAGCAATTAGTGAGTTAATTGCAGATGACCGGAACTCGATTCACGATTCAGCTTTCATAAGCTCACTCACTGTCTAGACGCGTTCACATACGTACGTCAGTCGTTTCTAACATATGGCAAAACAATTATCTACCTCTTGAAGTGATATCTACTTAATGTCAATCAACGTTGGACAACCAGCAAGAAGAATTTAAGCTCAGTAAATTTTCGCACTCGGCTCATAATCAATTTGGACCACTTACGTTTAAGGAAAACATTTATACATTTAATTACAATTCTTATATAGCCAAACGTTTTCATTACGAAAATATAAGTACGGGCAGTGAAGCCCTCAGGTCAATTTCGTGGTTTTACATTCATGAACACGCAAGTACACTCCATCATCTTAAATTAAAACACTTTTTATTCCCTTAACACATTTCCTGGGTTTTTTACTTTTCATGTTCACAAAATTGGAATTTTAAAACGGATAAAAGAATGGGAGAAGATTGAACAACACAAACGTTAATACGATTCCACTTAATCCCACACAGTGGTCAAACAACAGGCACAAGAAAGGACATTGATCAACCAGCAGGTACTGAAAGAAATTTATCGTATCAGGCTTTATCACGTCACTTTAAGTGCAACTTGAAGAGCCTTGAACACTTCTGCGCATTAAATTTCAAATATCGTATCCCGTCGAATTGATAACAAAAAATTTCGAATTCTTCGAAATAGGATACAGCATAACTAGCAAAAGAGGATTATTTGACACGAAAATTCTGAAGTCATTGTCCCAAACTAAACGAGATACTTTTATTCGAAAATGGGCTGCCTTAAATTAGAGTTTCCTACTGTGAATTTAATTTGTTTTTATATATAACTAATCAATAGTAATACACTATGAATACTTTAAATAATATCCTTAAACCGGTAATACTGATTCTAAGAAATCAGCTCAGTATTGTCCACTAAAAATATGCCAAGGGTTCAAGTTGTTCGTCTGAATAGCCCCTTTCCAATATAGATAAATTTTAAAAGATAACGGATTTACTGAAATTTATTCTACTCCTATCCAGTATCTATATAATAAAAATAGGTGTATATTTTTATGTATGTATGTATGCATTTACGTTAGTTTCTATTCACATTTAAACGCGTGGACAGATTGAAACAAAAATTGGTACACATATTCTTAAAAACACGAGAAACGGTACTGCGGGGTGGGGGGAGGGTGAAAAACCCCTAGAATAAATGTGGAAAGAATTACAATTAAAAAACGTGATAATTTTGGGTAAAATTACAGCGCGCCAAGAGACCGTGACGTCACGCGAGAGAGCGAGAGGCGTTATGTATGCTCCTTTTTCCGTAATGAAATAAAGCATAAATATTTATATTGAATAAAAAGTATAATTTTATCCAGTAATACTCCATCGAATAATAATAATAAAAAAAACCTTGCGGGAAATGTAATTTAATTTTCCTGCCATATTAGTGACTCCAATATGGCGACCATTTGTTTACATTGTGAATCTAGCTAACAATTTCATCAATTTAATCATTCGTATTGTCTGAAGACTGATGGATAATTATATCCTGCAATACTCAAGGAGTATATTTAAGTATTCTATTCGCAAATACATTCTGATGTATGTTTGTTGGGTCTATTGCAAAAATATTTCATTGTATTTTACAGCTGTTTAATTAATTCACTATCGGTTGACAGTATGTGCGGAACCAGGAACAGTTAGATTTATGGTAAATCACTTCTTGACTAAAAATATTAATATAGAATTAAATACTTTTTCGGGTTTATATAAATAAGACACGGGCAACACCAGGCACCCAGCTTGTATATTAATATTTTTAATGTTGGGGAATAAATAATTTCACGGCGCTAGTCGGGCTGTTTCATATCCATACCGATATTTTTTTTCAAAGTTTAAATGTATGGCAATAAAATCGTATTTTAGTGGTGAAAATTATGTGATTACATTAATTAGTAACAACAGCCATTTGAAGTCAAAAAAAGTATTACGCTACGTTTAGACTATTGTATGCCACAGCAGGCAGCGGAGAACGACAATGTCTATCAAAATTTTGTAAAGCGTCAAACCCGAAGATGTCGCAGTGACAAAACGTAGCTTAATTTTCAGCTGAGTATGCTATGATTGTATATCACTAAAGCCAATATCTCAACAACAAGACAAAATTACTGCCAAAACGGTGTTTCGTGCTTATTTTTACTCCATCATAATCTCACACAAGAATTATGTGGTAATTCTTCTCGTAATTCATAAATATTCTAGATAAAAAATACTATCCTCATCGGCAAGTTCGATGACTGTCAAGTTTACTGTCCTCCTTCGCAGGTGCTACACCCCTCACGAGCGCAACCATTCGTCTTCGGTAAGCGTCTAGTCGTTGACCTCTTTATATTACTATTTTGTGTGTTTATTCATCTGGCATGGTGGCAAAATCGAACTTGCCTCGTCTCCCTCAATCTTCCCTGCTGACTTTCTGTTAAAGATTGAAAATAATTGCTGAGAAACTTGTAAATCCCTCTTTAAAAATTTTAAATATTAACTATACCAAGTGAAATGTTAAAATTTTTTACCCTTAATGAAAATATTTTTAACTGACGGAGAGGCCACGAATATGAAACTATAAATCGCTTGACAACTGACAAAAATCGGCTTAAAATTTATACAGTATTTATTATTCTTAGATAAATGTATTTAGCAGTCTACCGACGAATATAAAAAGGAAGTTAATCTGAGAATTTACAATCATAAATTTTAAAATATTCTGTTGCCTGGTGCTCCCTATTCAGTTAATGAATTTTTTAATTACTCTGTAAACAGTTGATTTAATCTATAACTCCCCACAAAACTACTGAAATTATCAAGATCTAAGGGATCGAAATACTTACTAAATATTTTTATACTTTATAATTTTTATGTTTTTCTCTTTCTAATTTTATACATCACCTGGCGTGAACTTGTCACTACTCTGTCGAGAGAAAGTTTTCCTAGCTAATATTATATATATATCTATATATAAAACATAACATAATTAGTTTGTTATATCCTTATATCTTGATCATGTAAGTACTTTTGTGGAATAATCAAAATAGGAATTAGTTATATTTAAATTCAATTTGGATATTTTTAAAGTTGTTAGCATTTATGTAACGATATCTTCCCTTCAAATTTTCGTATGTCCTTTCAACTTATGTAGTATTCTATTTCCTCATTTACAAATGTAGTTTTTATGTATGCTTTTATTTTTTGCGTATTTATTATTTTCTTTTAGATGTTTGTACGTATTGCTTTTACTTGTGTATTCTGTAATATTTATTCTTCATCAGTTCACTTTCATGTTAGGCTTGTTAGCTATTTATGTAATAATTATTTGAATTGTTCAAATTCCAGAGAAGAGTATTTAGTAAGCAATAAATAAATCTAACTATAAATTATAATTTCTTCGTCGTATGTGGCGTAGAAAATTATACATAACATGAACTGAAATTGTATTGATATTACGGAAAAATTATCAATAGATATCTATATTCTTTGAAAATTCAAAATATTAAATGGCTGAGTAACAAACAGTTTGAATTTATTTTACTAATGAACCTAATGTGTTTTTATATCGACATAATTTTTTCGCCACCGCTTTAATGCGAGTGATTTTATGTAGTTCATGACGTATTTAAAGACAAAACTTAATATTTGCTTACGTTTACTATATAGTTATTGTTTGCGCCCGTCGATATATTATAGTTCAACGTTTTCAAATATATAGGAATGAACAATAGGATAATGTAAATTAAAAACTGTAATCTTTATTAATTACTGTATTATTATTGTCTTTTTCTAAACGACATTGCATTTGTAGTATTTTTGGTGTATGGGAATATTGGAGTGGGTAACATTTAATACTTAAATTTGTTTTATTTTTGACTCATTTATGTATAATATATACATATTTGTAGATATAATTCCATTGGTTCTTCGTTTAGACATATTTTTGATCGAAATTTTATTGGATCGGAATAGGAAATAATCTGAATATGTATTTTAAAAGAGAGTCTTTTTTAAGAAACGCGGTACATAGGGGCGTCTGAATTGTCTTGCGGCAATGGTGGCGGGCGATGTGGTGGTACCGGTCGGTGGTGTGTTCGTGCTGATGGTGGAGGGCGTCGTGTATATCACTATTGGCGGCGAAGTTGCGGAAGGCGTTGCACCGGGGGACACTGTGGTGATAGTCGTGGGACTCACGGTGGCCGGCGTCGACGTGGGCGTCCCCAAAGTGGAGCTCCAGGAGGTGGCTGTGGGAGGGGATGTTAGCGGAGGTGTGGAGCCACTAACGATTGTGGATTTGGTGGTGCTGATGGAGGATATGGTGGCTGGACTCGAGGTGGTTTCGAGGGGCCGGTAGTTGCGGGCAAAGTCGCAAACGCCTTTATAGGGGTTGTAGACCAACCCAGAAGAACACTCGAAGCGAATAGGCCGGCCGCTGGAGCATCGGTAGAACACGTGGCTCAGCTGGTGGTCGGGGATGTCCAGGAGACTCTGGGTCTTGGGGCACGGGGCTTTGGGCGCCGCCGACACCGCAGCCACCAGCAAGGCGAAAATCACAAAACCTGAGCGATCAGAAAGAACACTTATAAAAGAACTGAAAGTTATCATATGCCTTCTGATGTTGCAATTGATGGCCCTTTTCGACCGGGTGGCAGAATATCAAGGACACACCAACTTGAAAATGCTGGCAAATCGTCGCAGACACGCTACGATGCAACGTAGGCCAAATACCTCAAACACCAATTAATAACACCAACACCACATCGTTCATTGAAACATTAACAATTAACTTGAAACAAAAATTTAAATTTTGCTACTGTAATAAGTGGAATATATGTATAAATGAGAAAAATTAAATGGTTTCTATAAATTGTTTTCCTTTGGCATTCTGAACTCAGATTTGATCAAATAATTACACAACAGGAAAATAACTATGTGTGCCAGGGCTTTAATTCTCTTAAGTTTTAGGAACATAACGACTTAGACCAGTAAACTTCATTAACTTGCCCTGAACAACACTCACGAAAAACATTCGTACCCAACAGAGTCCCTGATATCAGAAATATACATGACAGACTAATTTTTCATCCGCTTTCAGTTAAAGGATTTGTGCAATACGCCAGATCACGATCACCAGAATATAACAACGTATATCACAGAGTAATTGCCGACCCGCTGTTGTGAAGCGGTTAGCATGACCACATCGCATCACAGGGTTCGATCCTGGTAACGACATGGATGTTTGTGCTCGTCAAGGTCATGAAAACTGATGAATCGCTACACCACGTGCCACTTCAGAATATCCTGAATGAGTCATGAAGATGATAATCTTCCAACCGTCCTGTTAGGCTCAATGGACTGCACAGACAGGAATAAATAGAAAAGTCGTGGACTAATCGACCTTCCCAGCTGGCACACCCATCAAAAGCAGAAGTTAGTTTAAATCGCAGCCCTAACACTGGACCTCGAAAATATTTTATACTGTTTCACTGATAGGCACATGATTATATGTGGTAACAGACTAACCACCAGTAAACAGCCTTAATTTATCTGTGGGATCTTCTGTGACAACGGATATTCACATTAACATATTATCGCGGCTCAAGGAACACGATTTATGAGCACTGCGCGACATATTCGTTATTTACCTAATGTCAGGACCGATGTACCTATTTTTGAAAATATTTACGGTTTAGCGGACAATAATTTCGGAAATTCATTGGGTCCTTACGATGCGGGCACTGAAAAGAGTCTGGTCGTGAAAAATATAAATCCTTTAGGGATGAATTAATACAACAAATACATACGCAGGAATATAGGAAGAAGAAACATAAAACCAAAAATTCACATAAAATGTAGACCCTTTACTCGAATATTTATATTCCAACACAAACAAGTATGAAGGTTAGGATGAATCCTCTATCATTACGAAAATACTGAAGACACTTGGCTGAAATCAATTCAAGTGCGATTACGATCATACGTGCTATCCGCAACTATTTGATCTAGAAAGGAATAATCTATTAAGAATGTCGTTCCAAGTGTTTGTAGGAGCTCAGGTAGACATCAACGCGTTCGGAAACGGTGATCAAATGAAAACTTTCAGAAACTGAAAACTACCTCGAACATAATCCTTAAAATTTACCCCAAGCATACACAATTTTTTTTTATAAACTTGACTCTTTCTGGAAGTTTTTTTATCATCATATCTTCATATACATTTATAAATTTCTAAATAATTACGTTAATGATAAAATAAATACCTTATCATGTTTCAGAAAAGCTTGTTGTTCGCGTGTCGTTCAGAATACCCTTACTACTTTCAACACCTGATGAAAGCATCATGGTTTGCAGAAACATTATGAGATATTTTTTATCACTTATTTGTATGCTTACATGGCTACTTCCTTATATTAATTTTAAACTAATAAATATGTTTTCATATTTTCATTTGATTAATAATTGAGGTTAATGTAACATATGTATGAAGCCAAATAATAAACTGAGATTATCTGTTACTATCATCGCAATTTACAAATCTAAAGACAGACCATTTGGGAACATTAACATCCACTACGACTGGATAGTTACAGATCTCGCTCGAGACAATTAAGGTAAAACTGAAAATCTAATTACAACAAAGAATAATATTATCACGAAGAAAGAACATATGCTAGTAGTAACAATAAATAGATAATAAAACTCTATAGATGAATTATGTAGCCTTTTAAAAATGTATACAAAACGTACGATTCATGGTTTTTCCGAATTGGTCTTCTTGCGAAGCGCGAGCGATTCGAGACGAGACTAAATACTATTTCACTTTTGCGTCATAAATAGCTTGTTTTTTCCAATGTCAAACCATAATCACATCAATCTAGCCTTATCGAGATTACACGAATAATATTGTCAGGACATCTGTCAGATGTGAAGAGCATCTCAAGGTAGGTCATCAATTTTGACTCTCTCATGTTCCAGAGAAATGTAGATAACCTCAATATTTAATTATTGCCATACTGTTAAGTATTCAAAGCCAGATTCCAAACTTTATCTTAAAACATCCTATAATTTTATTTGAAGCTTGAGTATTACTACGTTTATTAAGCTTTACGCTTTAAATATGTTCTATGCACACAGAGTTGAGTTTTAACTTCTTTCTGTAACTATTAGTGTGATCCTCAGATATTCCGTTCATGTAACCGATCTTTATACTGTCATATTTTTAAAAAATTCAATTAATTAACACAATAAATATGGTCTATAAACCATGGGAGTCAAAGTAGATATACAGTCGGAAACTTTTATATATATATAATATATATATAGTATGTTTCAATATTACTTACATAAAACCAATTTTTTTAGCTGTCCCAACAGATAAAAGTAAAATCATATTTTTATTATTAATAAGGAAAAATTCTGTATGGGGTTTCCGAATTCTGAATTAAATCCCGTAAACATCGCTTATAACTCGTGCTGGGAGGACACAATGTCACTTCCTAAGTACGTTCATATCACATTATATTCTGATTGTAATGACGGGAACCCACCCCTAAATTTTTATAATGTTATAGAAATTCCATATATAGCCAAAATTTATATGAATGTTTGATATTCTTTCGTAAGGAAGCAAGAATGCAGCTGTAGGAGCGATTTTATTGATCCATAATACATCAAGCTCCGCGATCGTGATGCCACCTACGTCTCCGCGATACTAAAGGATACGGTAAACCGTAACATAAAAGATAGACGATTGCGTTGTGTTTAATTACCTGTACGTATCTTCTTTTAGTACTTACGCCTGCCGCAAACCCATTTTTTTATGCTCTGTAACAATAAAATGCTAGAGTTAATTTTCATAAAATTTATGCACTTTAAAATGAAATTGGAAAGACTTTTCTACAATTAACAGTCACGATTATACAATTACCATACATTTTATGACTTGGAAAAAAATATTTTTCCCTATCAGGAAGTAAGACGGAACCACGTGGGTTAGATTTGTATTTGACCTTTATTTAGTAGGGTTTATGAATATAAAAAAGACTATTAACCTTTAAAATTTGGGGCTCTAAAATTTTCAAGTATAGGAATATCATATTTCAGCTCAATCGAACAATTCCAATGAGCTGTAGAGGTTTTTACAGTTTCAATAATATTTAGATTTACAAAAACATGTGCATAAAAATGACATTAAACGAAAGAAAGGAGATAAATCAAACTATTTTGATCTTATTAAAATCTGAAAGTTTTGTTATCCTTTGTGACTTAAGATGAGTGAAATAGATGGATGCCATATTTAAATTATACACATACTAATTTTCAAGTCTGTTAATGTCCCATTAAGCTCCATAGTCTTCAAAGACATTTGAGCCGTATGTGTTAAGAATTGCCCCCCCCCCCTTCCGCGCTCCCCACAAATCACTTTAAATCTGGTTCGTGTTAATAGTATTTAATAATTCACTTAAAATTAATATTAATTAACTATTTTTTTATAATAGGAGAAACTAAATTTGACATCAATTCTTTTTCCAAAGTAAATCATATATTAACATTCTGATACACTTATTAAGTAGACTGTACCCTCTTAACTTCTGAGTGATTGATATTTATTATACCAAACAATTCTCTTTCCCCGTTTGGGGTGTTGGAGGACATTGTGTAATGATTTTCTGAAGATATTTTTGTGAGAATCTGACTTTTCTTTTTAAATTGTGGTTTATCCCCGTGTTTCAGCCATTCCAACATTTAAATAATAAATTTAAATAATATATTATAACTGCCCGATCAAGTTGTTAATTTACTTTGATTAGTAAAAATATCAGTAACAAACTCTACCTGAAACAAGGAATTAATGGCGAAATAAAATTTAAATGAATAAAAAAATGTAGTTGAAAAATGAAATATGGAAGGTAAGCGTATCTTGTTAAGTAAATAGTGTTAATTATTTAAAAAATTCATTGTTTTTTAAAAAATTGGAAAATCTGAAACACTTATCTGCAACATGAAACAAAAAAATACCTAAGAAAGGATATAAATAAAAACATACTATCCTGAATACGTACTGATTATTTACATAACTTTTTATAATTGTCCTTAAGACCATGGTATTGTATTGATGTGAACATGGAGGTTCAAAGTTTTTAAAAGAGATATTGAATATATTTATAGGAATGATAGTGCAGAGATTGTTTAAATTTGACTCGTAAAATAGCGTATAATAAGACTTAAATTGTTTAGATACCAGCAATTACGATTCAGTAGAAAGAAGGAAAAACGTTGAAGGAAAAACGGTTGCAGAAATCAGAGAATTAAATATTTATAAGACAATTTGGTCCAAGACTGACAAATAAAATGGAACTCACTAGTGCTACATGTTCAATTTTACATAATTCATAATAATAATTTTTGGAATAGCTCTCATACATGTTCCGGAAAAAAACTAATTATTTTGGGGACGTTATGAAATAATAATTGTAGACCTCTCAAAATGTGCGTGTGGAGTGCTTGGACTTGCGCTAAATCATGACTAACAATGTTATCTGTTTCAGGTTTCTCGGTGATTGTGCAACGATTTTGACAGCAAAACTTATCTTATCGTGCGTGAAGCGTATTTCTACCTCAAATTTAATTATCACCGGCTTCGATAAAAGGCTCGGGGTCGCCTATCGTAAAAATCTGTCATAAACTCACTCAATTCAATAATTGATATTGTATTCAGGATTTAAGAAGAAAGTCACGTTTATTAATTATCAATTAATGTTACTATATTGTTTAATTTCTCCATAAGTCCTAGTCCAATTATTTCCGGAAGTGAAATTTTTCAAGGTGTTAAACAATATTTGAAAAGTGCATTTCACAGCTTAATTTACGAAACACATTTTCGTCAAAACTACATTTTTTTGCACGTTTACTCATCATACCCAACAAGATGTATAGTCAATATGAAACTGTACCCCTTATTTTATTTCTTCTTTATAAACTCATCCCGTGACATTTTATAATAATTTAACGAAGATTCTAGGTTGTTAATCCCTGAATAGTTAAATACCAACTGCCGTTAAAGAATACAAAATTAAAATTAATCCTTGACGTTATTAAAGGTTTGTCCTTTCATTATGTAACTAAGACGTTGTTTATTAAAGAATAAAATAATTATTCCGTTTTCACATTATAAGTGTGATCTTGCTTTCCATCTTCTCCATTCTCTGGGAAAATATTTTCAGCTATTACTATTTTTTAGGAATTATTTCAATTTAAATGACGTTATTTGCTAATACAAACTACCTGTAGTATTTTTATTAAAATTTTTATTAAAACCTCTAACGTCCGTTTCCTAATTTCTTCTTCTTCTTTTATTGGCACTATAACCCAATGTGAGTTTTGGCCTTATTAACAATTTCTTTCCATTCCGCCCTCTCCTGTGTTAGTCTCCGCCATCCTCTTACTTTCATGGTTTGGTCCGAATTTAACCATATTCATGTCCTTATTTCTATGCAGTGTTTGTCTTCGAGTGGGCAGTACGGCTTCAATTGTTAATTTCTTCGCAACAATTGCTTTTTTTCCGTGGTGGGGTTTTCAGCTCCACGCACAACCCCCAACCTGGAGGCCCAGGATGTTCCTCTTTGTGTGGTGTCTCCCCTCCGACCTGTCCGGCTTGGAAGACCCTGCCAGCACCTAAGCTACCTCCGGCATAGCTCTCGGGATCGACAACACACGCAAACTCCTGCACCACGATAAAGTGGGAACACCATTGCAGGGGTTTACCCAATTTAAAGGCTCATTTCAATTAAGAAATACAATATTTAGTAAGGAATGGACGTATCGGTATGGAACAACAGACTCAAAAAGTTTTATTGGGGAAATTGCTTGAGTTTTACTCTGAATTCCAAAATTTAATAGATTTATTTCGTCTAATTCAGGTAAATTGAGAACCACTGCAAACAAAACTATAGTCTGTGTAAAATTATAAGACCGATGGCGGTTAGTTTCCCGAAAGTGGCGTGACCTTGAATCAAACGATCACAACTCTTGAAATAAAGCAGCGTTGCCGGATAATAGCGATGTTATTCTACTGTTTTCAGTGAACTGTATAACTCGTGTGTCGTACGTGACATCAGTGCCTCACGGGCACGCCAGGAGACGTATAATTTGGTTACTTTTAATGTCATATATTTTTTCACGTAATTTACTACTTAGTAGTAGGCATATTAATTTTTTCAGAAAATGAAATCAGAACACCCACCACTAGTTCACAAAATGAAAAACATGATACTTTGTAGAATATCCCACAGATATTAAATGTGCGCACTGAAACAATTCATCATTACATCTGATTCACTCTGATGTATTATTTTTAATATAGTTTGACGGATTACCGCATTATTTATTTGTTATAATATTTGTTATACATTTAAATACAATGTTTGAGCAGTTCAGTGTCAGAGATGGTTTTTCAACGTTTTAATTTAGCATGACATACAATATAAGTATTAATTAATTTTAAAGTTGTTAGCATTAACAACTTTATAGTTATATTCCAGTTAATACGTCTAATTTGTACTGTTACTACGTAAAATATTAGTTTACCTTTTAATCTGTATTAATAACATTTGAATTTCGCTGTTCTTCGGTCAATTTGAAAATAAATGATTGTGTAGATCCATTTTTCACAATTATTGTTGAGACTGTGGAGTTTCACGAAGAAATAATTTTTTCGGGAATGAATGTAAGTCATTGACCATGTTTAGTGACATACCGTGTCGAAATATCCTGTGAGGAAAATAGTCGACTGTTTTTCCTAATCTGAGAGACAAATCTATTAGACAGTTTTCCGTCGACGATAGGTTTCTAAATGTGAAGATAACTATGAAGACTTAGGAAAAAGAAGCTGTTGAATTAGTTTGTTAGATAATTCAGTTACAAATACGGAATCTTTGTGTTACATTATTTGCACTGAAATAATATAAGAATATATGTGTATATATAAATTTAAATATTATAAGCAGATATCCAAATGATTTTCAGTTTTAAATAGGACGAATATGACTGAATCTGTCGAAACCTACCAAATTAAATAAAATATTTCATACTAATATTATAGTGAACGTCATGAACGAAGGTGGATGGTGCAGGTTGAGAGAGTGGAAGCAAGTTAGACAGAATAAACACAAACACACAACGATCTAACGATGTTTAGTTCTAGCCTTTTACTTAAGCTGATTGGCAACGAACGGGGAGGGGGATGGCACTTGCGCATAATCATTAAACTGGAGTGCCTTCGTTCATGAAGTCAGAAATAATATATAATGAAAAAAATTCTTTAAAATATTATGATTCAAGCAAGTGTAAATCTCTCTGCAAAACTAAAATAAATTGAGATACTAATCCCAAAACTTTTAAAAAATAACTTAATCATTGAATTACCCAACCGCATGACTTCCAATAAAAAAGTTTTATTAAAATAACCTAAGTGATAAATAAATTGCATCCTAATTTCAAATTAAACTTCTCTTTTACTAGGAAATATTTATAATTTTCTTTACTTTGCATTTTTAACTGATTTTAATTTTTTGATCTTCGAGGAGCCAACGGTGTATTAAATAAAAATATTGTTTGCTCTTTGACTTTTTACTAAAAGCTCTAATTTATGACCCATTTAATTTTCTCTTTCCCGATAAATAAAGAGTAAATTTTCACTAATTTAAAATAAGTGTTAAAAGTATATTACAAATAGATAGAAAATATGAATTTGGAACGTGAGGTAATCAGATAACTCAAAGTTCACTGTTAATATATTGAACTATTAAATTATCAGCTACTCTTCCAAACTTTTATCTTATCGAGCTCAGTTGCTGCGTGCTCGTATCAAAGACGGAGAAATCTCTGTCGCTAAGCTTTGAAGAACGAGGAATCGTCCTGTCGATATCTCACGAATGGATTAATTCGTCAAGGACAGACTGTGACTTGACTACCGACTTTAAAACGCTTGTCTTCGCCATTTTACTGAACCGCACAAAGAAACTTATGTAACGGATTCCGAAACTATAAACACAATTTTTTAAATAATTTTCAGTGACGAATATTTTAAAAACATTTGAACGACGACTGAATTAGAGATGAAAAAACTGTACAATTCGTCAACAACAACCTAACAGTTTTCTGTTACATTACTCTCGTGAAAAGCGTTCCGCAACATATCCTTTGCAAAGTTTGCATTTAATTGTTCTAAAGCTGTTTTACCCTGACGAAAAATAAGATGACCATATTTCTATGGTAGAATTTGAATTTTTTACCTTCACATTGGTCACCTTTTTAGCTCAGTCCAACCACGTTTTATTCGCTCAATTATTTATATTGCAATAATTTTCTTCAAACGATTACACATTCTAATTTTATATGTTCTGTATCGCAACACGTCTATTCCTTCAATCATGCATTACAAAATAAACTAAGAGTGTAGAAACATATCGACAAAAATTTAACAAACAAAAATATATTAAGCGTTGTTTGCATTCACTTCTTTGCCTTCACGAGAATTCGCCGTCTTTATAGATTTCCGTTCGCTTCCTTTGGAAGGATTTTCATTTTCTTGCATTCCTCTATAAAGGTACACTGTTTCCCTAATTAAAATATTTAGTAAAAATATTCTATATCTATTATTTCTTATTGTTTACTAAAAAACAGCATTTCTGGCATACTATTTTATACTTATATATATATATATATATATATTGCAATAATTACCCGTTGGGTTTAATTAAATAAAAGAATTAATAAAATTTAATACATAAAATTATTTATTTTCACTTTGTGGCTTCTAACTCAAAAACAATTACAATTTAAAATATTAATTTCTCAGGGCCTTCACTGGGTTTGATAATGGACACAACAAATTGATTTTAAAATCTTATTAACAAACAGTTCATATTTACCTAACAATATGTCGATAGAAAGAAATTAAAAAGAAAAGATTTGATTGGCAATTAAAAGAGAACGAAATCTGACTGTATGCTTTAATTACGTTTACAATTAATCATTAGTTTGGTTTTGTTACTTACATCTGTCCAGCTGGACCCAGGAACTCGGATGATCCTCTTTTTTTGTCTGCTATCTGATGTCTGCTTGCCTTATACGAATCCTATGATTCGTAGATTTGTTAGTCTTTTACCGCTTTGGACTTAAACTGACTTCCTTCCCTGGCTGCTACAGACGTAAAACTGCACTCCTTTCCTGGCTGCTGATAGACGTAAAAACTGCTAACTTAGCGATATTTACGGAGTAATACTTCCGTGAATGTTTTTACTTTGTCTTAAATTCACAACTTTGTTTAATAATACATTAACGACGGCTAGTCTCTGCTCTAGTATTATTTGTTCCAACCTCTGAAATGTCCCGCCACCAACTGACTCCTAGTTCTCTCGATTTTTAGCGCGCATTCGCCATTTTTTACTTTTCGACAAAGAAAAGTGAGCTTGCTTTTCATTTTCGCTTTGTTCGATCAGACCGCTATAAGGGATTTCTCAAACAATTCAAATTTTACGTCCAAACAATTAATGGCCTAATTGTGTGTGTGTTTATTTAAGTCTTTGACATACACACTAAATGATTATTTATTATTGAGCTCACAAAAAATGTTTTTCGGCACATGTTATAGAATTTTCAGTTTACGCTTAAGTTTTGTAATTCAATTTTTTTGTTCATTATATCGAAGAAACGATAGTCATTATTTCAAAATTTTAAATAGTCAGTTAGTATATTTATATAAAAATTCTGTACTTATAGAATCATTTACAGTTCTGTCGTCTATTTTAAGAATAAGATCTAAACGATGAATTTATAAACTGATATTTAAATCTAAATAGGTCTGTATAATCGCCGAGTAACTGGTACTTTGTTACTTATTTAAAAAGAAATTTACTAAAAATTAAAACAGTGTAATGTACGATCGTATCTGTTCCCATTTGCATAATGATACTTTATAATCAAACTTAATCTAATTTATCTACTCTTATATTTTTATATTTCACTAACAAGATAAATTTCCAATTAACTCGTACCGTTATGTACTTCAGTTAAACGCGGGTAAATAATCTAAGAATCATGTACCAGACATAAGCAACAATTGACATAAATATATACCATCAAAACATATGTCCTGAATTATTTCTCTGTGAAACATTTGTGTTCATATCCTTTGCAATAGTTGTATTTAATTGTTCTACAGATATTTTACCGTGCCGAATATTAAGATGGGTACTCTTCGACCAAGTGGTATTTCCTGATTTCATGCAGACCTGTTGACAAATAAGAGGGAAGACGGCCATCGAACCTTTGCCAACAATCACTGATAAATTAACTTATTACTGATTATTCCCTTTGTATATCATTTTTCAGTTTCTATTGATTTATTTGACGACTGGATTCCACTGATGAAAAATTGAAAAATATATTACTTTTATGGTAATTAAAATGACAGGTAATCTCATATCAGATTTTCATTTGGCTCGTTAATTATTTTGCTTCCACGCTGGAGAAACAGACGCCACACGTGGATAAATTTACTCCCATTCATACCACAATATATTTTCTCAGTCAAGTTGATAGTGTGATTTCTGAATTCACGTCACTTGAATTTCCATCACCGAAGTTCATTTTAAAACAAACAATAATCTGCCCTCTAATCGTCTGCAATCTTGTTTTATAGCAGCAGTGGGTCGACAAATAAATTCTACTAAAGTTAGCACCGCTTTGCAACTACACCGATGTAACAATTCCCAAGAGAATCGGTTGGTAGATTAAGTTAGACCGAAGTTGCTAAGGACCGGCTGCTTATTAAGCTTGTTAGCGAGTGATAATTGAAGGCAGAGCTGCAATGAATTTGCAGTAGAGAAAGCTATCATCGGCTTTTAGTACGACTACGTGTTAGGGAACACGTCTAAATACATACACGGTGGAACCTAGAAGGCTTGTACTTTTCTACATTTGTGACTCGGTAATTATTAAGAAGGTTCAATAAATAATGACTCCTATTTTTTTTCTCCTTAAATAAATTAGTTATATGAAAATTTTGAATTTGTCGCGATTCCACAAACATTTTTCTCCAATCCACTGCAGTACAACTTCCTAAGCAAATTGGTGGCAGGTCTGCACCCTCGTTCAAAATGGCTGACATATTAGACAGCGTTATGTGATGGAATTCTGAAATGCGGAATGTGGATGTCAGGCGATGGATCCGCCCCTGTAACGAAGCTGAAAGGCAAACACAGTGAAAACGTCGATGGCTTAGAAAGCAAGACCACACTTTTTACCACAGTGGAATACCTTGTTCAGAGGTGGACAAAAACTGTGAAAAAGGACGGAGACTATATTGAAAACTGAAAATTTAATCATTAATGTCGTGGGTTTGTGTTGTGTAAATTGTATTTAATTGTCTTGACAAATAAAAGAGAAAAAAATAACACTCATTACTTCCTTACTCGCCCTTGTATGCACAACATTTTATATTTTATAATGTCGTTTTAAAGTAAATTAAGCACCGTATTTAATATCTCCTTCTAAAATCGTAGTTATATTCTGTCTCACACACTACGGTATGTGCCGCTCTCTTAAAATAATTATGAGATACGACGAGTTGAGAAATAATTAGGCCTTTTTATTCCTGCGATAAGAGACACTTAATAAATGTTGCGTCAAGAGTCCTCATGTATTACCATAGATTGAGATCAACCCTGATACAATCTCAGATCAAAAAATTAATAATTAATTTGTAACGTTAACCCTTTAGTGCATGAGTTTTTGTATTTTTTTAAACTAAATTTTTTAAGTTTTATTTTTTTGAATACAATACGGAAAAAAATATAAAAATATCAAACGTGACCAAAGTCAATTTGTGCATGTCGACATAAATATAATTAGGTCTGATTTATGAATAATTCACAGTAATTGGACAAATATTAGAATACCCTGCGAATGACTCTTAAAGTTTCTTTCTTGAAAAAGAAAACAAAGAAAATAAATATTCTGAAGTTGACATGCGGGTAGAAAAATCTGGCCTGAGGCGTTGACTGACAGAAAGCTGGGACAGGCATATTAAACATGTCCACGGATGCCAAAAATTTCTCATTTTGTTTCATATCTGCATCTCAAATTAGCTCACTTAGTAGACGCCGCTGGGATGATACTAAAAGTTACGTTGCATATATGCTACACTATACACTAAACAAATACTAATGACATTAAGAAAATATATTGAATCGTATATTAAAATAATAATATTAACCTCATCTACCAATACGCAAAATATCAAAATAAATGCTAACTCAGAAGTTAAGATGTGACGTTTTAGTATTTTGAAATTATTGTTCGTCCTTTCGAGGGCAATCCTTATGGGCCATACTTTTCCGTCTTTTGATTTGGTAGTTCTATTTCCTTCCGTGATTCATCTGATGCAATTCGTTTTTTTAAGTTGTCCTACTATTAAAAAAAATTTAACGAGTATATTGAAAAGTTATAAGTAAATTTATGAAGTCGTTTGCCGTATTTCTTCTCTCAGTACACAACTTCCAAAGCTAGTGAAACTAATTAATTGTTATTTAAACATTTTCCACTGATATTACATGTAAACAAAACATGTTCTATTAAAAGCTGCAACAGTTTATTTTCAATTATATTTTCAACCCAAGCATAGGCTTTGTATAGATCAATATTAAGTTTTCATAGTCGTCATGCAGGCAATATTTTTTCTATTTTAACTCGTTGTGTATAAAGTAAATAAGTGAATATAAAATGTCTGTTTGATCAGACTTTTATTGACTCCGATATAAATTTAAAATTCATGTATACTGATGACGTCAGAAACTTCGTGAGAGACGAAATCTACACAGTTCATCAGGACATATTCCACTCACGATTAAGTAATCTGTCACCAATAGTTTACGACGTAGCATTTTACTAATACTAAAAAAAAATTAAAACTAGGTTTGTGCCTGACTTTGTCATAACAACTTAAAAAACGTGTTGTTATTCAATTATCAATTATTTCAATTTTTTAAATATTGTGTTGTATTTTAAATGTGTTTATCATAGTCGACGTTGCCCGGGTACTTATTTAAATTATCCCGGAGAAGTAATTAATTCGACACTAACCTCGTAGTAAACATTTCAGCATCAATAGCGCCAGTGTTTGGAACAATTACCTAACAATATTCCTCTCCCCGACCTAACCCTTCGGAATCTAACTGCAAATAAACCAAGATGATGATTGACAGTATTACAGTAATATTCTACTTTATAAAATAAAAGTGTCTAAAAATAACGACGAATTAAAACTGTAAAAAATACTCGCTAACTTAATAAAGTCTACAACTACTCCCGGTACCTTAAAGGAATAAATAAATACAGCTCTTAAGTAAATAGATCCAAAAATATAGCTGTTACGCTAAGAAAATAAAAAAATTACCTGATAATTTAAGAGGTTCGAAACTACTCCGCGTAACTTTTTGTAAACCACGTCCACCTCCACAAAGTGTAAACACCTTGGTTACTGCGAGAACTAATAATCGATACTAATATCGGTCTTTTTTTAATTACTTTTTATGTAAATCCCTTCCACTACCAGCCGTAGCTTCCGTTCCTTGCCTTTTGGAGTTGAAATTAACAGTTAAAAATTCTTGATTGACTCTATCAAATTAAGCAACCCCTGAAACGTTTTATTCGACGCTAATAATAGCCTTTTAGGAATTCTTTTAAATTCCACCCCCTTCACCCCTATGCCTAGTAACGGTTGGTATGTCTTAACCCCTCAGTGTTTGTTCGTGGATCGTAAGTAGCACGTGTATAAGTTTGGTAGAAAATAAAAACACTAACCAATATGTCCGAATTAAACTCAGTGATAACCCTAGATTTGACACCAATCTCGGTTGTTTCACGTTATTTTTATGAAACCTCCCTCCACCCCCCCCCCTTATTGGTGCTTTAAGGTGGTGAAATAATATACTAAATACATCTGGAAGGAAAGTATTAATCACATATACCCCGAAAAGTAACCGACGCGAATATCGGCCATTTTAGCATGTCTTTATATTTCACCCCCGTCCACCCCTTGGAAGTTTCCTAACGCTTCGAAGACCCATCAATAACCTTCGTGGGTGTGCGTCAAAGTTTCATCGCAATCGCATGATTGGTTTACGAGCGCATAGGAGCGTAATGAGAGAAGACCATGGATTATATATCAACCTATCATATCGACATCATCAAGGTTCTAATACCCACTTTATAATAATATAATAATTATTATAAAGCGAAGAAAAATATAGACGTAAATATTCAGTAAATAAAATTAAAAGCAACTAACGGTAAGCGGTTTTTTTCTAATCTTCGGAAAGGAAAAGGAGTTAAGTACATTTATCGAACTAGTTTGCACTCATCTAATCACTATTCCAAATTACTTCACTAAATCCCATAACTTTCCTCATTATGCACGCTCCAGTTTTCTGTCGAAGCTGGAGTACGAAATTCCCTCAAAAAGTAATCCAGTATTTTAATTACTAGATAAATAAATAAATTTTCAAACTTCTTCATTTTATTAATTATAAATACATTAATAAGTCATGTCTGATTTCTTCAATTAAGACTCAAAAGTTTTAATACGTATTTAATGTCTGAATGTAACATCAAAAAACTGTGACATAGATTACAAATAAATATTATTTTTAAAAAAATGAATAACCTCTAAAATTTTGCACATAAAAAGTAACCTTCAAGATACGATTGGTCTTAACAACATGCATGATTTGTTAGTAAAATAACTCTAATGTGTGTCGTCTTTGTTTTTATATGTTAGGTTCACATATTTGCTTTCAAATCCAATTTCATCTACATCTTGTGTTTGTCAAAGATCTACAGGGAATAAACATTATACATTTTTTAGTTTGAAAACGATTATTAGTAATTCTAGTCTAGTTCAAAGTTTCTTTAACGAGTTTTAGTCTTATTTTTTCATCCCTGCTTCGCGCTACAGCCTATCGGGACGACTGCCAGACTGTTATGTGTCATGTACATTCGGTTTTTTTGGGGTGGTATGTGGTCAGCGGAGCGATTCTTTTTCAGTCTTCACCCCAATTATTCATTGTTATTAGGGGACAATATTAAAATGAATATTCACAGCAAGTAAGCCTGCGAGATAATTCTCTCGCAGGTGAACCTTCTCAGAGAGCTCTTGCGGAGGCTACCTTTGGGGATGCCTTCACATTTCTCTGGGTTTTTTTTAATTAATGTTCCCACATGCCGAGGCACCCCGGCCTGTTTTGAGAGGTGTACGTTCCTGGGTCGCAGACCTTGGGCATACGGTAAGAATTGCCCGCTAATCCTATTGGAATAGTCGGCCAGCTGCGTCCTAAACCGGTCAAGGCACGGAGAGGGGAAAGCTGCGACCCCACAGCTAACCCCTCTCCCGCCATCGGAAGGGCGTGGGACAAGTACCAAATGCCCGACCTACCTGATGAAGGTTTTTCTAGGGTTTTCCCTGAATCACTTTAAGGCGAATTGCCGGGTAGGATCCTTAAAACATAGCCCGGGGGCCCTAGTTAACCCGAGGATACCTTCCTCTACCCTTCTGCATCCCCCCTTTCAAATCCCTTTCCTATGCTATAAGAGGGGAGTTGCCACTATGTGGATAACCCTATACACAGCCTGTCTACACCTAAAAAAATGAATATTCGTTTTGTAATGTAGTAAATTTAAATTAAATTAAAAAAATGGAAATCTGTCTGAGTGATACGGGAGGCCCTACTTAGTGGCAGAAAGTAAAGGAGGATCTTTAGAAGAGCCCAGCACTTAACGTCTCAGACAATATGTTGGAAAAAATATGCTTTTCTCAAAGTTGGAAATATACGTGCCTCAACAGAATGTCCTAAGAGAGAAAGACAAAGTTTTATATTGGTGAGAAATTAGTGGGATCTGTATTTAATGAAGGGGCATAAGATGGTAGACCGGATCAGTGATACCAGTCAATTTTGCGACGTCAACACAGAATGCCGAGTGGCTTTGTTCCGGTGCTAAGAGCAACCAATATTAGAGTTGAGTTATGAGTAGTTCATCAACCACCGAGGTCGCCATTATTAGCATATACAATGCAAATTTGTTGACACTGCTGCACCGAAGGTCAACAGACATCGTAAGTCCGAATAAGCATAAGTGGGCATATCAACAACTTCCAGGAAGGACATGACCACGTTCGCGTTGGGAATTTCCGCTCAGTAAGGTCGCTTGTATGCCTAGTATCATGGGAAGTAGTCCGCGTAATTGCCAATTTGCCAAGTATGTACAGTTTCATTGCTCAGCCTGCGAATCCTCTCGAGAAATAGAGTAACATTTACCCCAGCGTGAGCGTTCTGTTTTTTATAAAAAGCAATTCAAGCTTTTGTTGGTTTTTCCTATAGCTGTTTCATATTTTTTTAATTTTCTAAATAAATTCATCTGAGTGACCGAAAGAAGTATTTCGGTTTTAATATCCCTCCCACATTAACGTGTCCTCCTATCAATTTGTAATAAAAGTTACAAATTTTATTTTTAGGGTAACAGGCTGCATGAGGGCAACTCCCCTTTAATAGCATAGGAAGGGATCTGAAAGGGGGGATGCGGAAAGGTAGATTTTTTTAGAGCAACGGGCTACATGAGGGTGATCCACGTTGGGAAACTCTCCTTTAATAGCATAGGAAGGGATTTGAAAGGGGGGATGCGGGAGGATAGAGTTAGGTAGCCAAGGGTTAGCTAGGGCCCCCGGGCTATAGTTTAAGGATCCTACCCGGCATTCGCCTAAAGAAATGCAGGGAAAACCCTAGAAAAACCTGCATCAGGTAGGTCGGGCATTGGGCATTGGGTACTTGTCCCACAGAGGAGTTTGCTGTGGGGACGCAGCATCCCGTTCTCCGTGCCTCGACCAGTTTAGGAGGCAGCTGGCCGACTATTCCAATGGGAATAGCGGACAACTCTTACCGTATGCCCAAGGTCTGTGACCCTGGAACATACACCTCTCAAAACAGGCCGAGGTGCCTCGGCTTGTGCGGAAAGGTAGAGGAATAATGGAAGTTATAAGTAATGTTAACTTGTAATTAACATACGGGAGAAAGTAATATTTCGCCGTCAGCTATTTCTCTGACGTCACACCACCTCAACCTCTCTTACGAGCCAACTTGAAAATTAAGATCACTAAAATAAAGTTTTTTATACACACAAAATTTTGAAATTTTCACTCAGAAATATAAGTATGAAGGTTAAGTATTTAAAACACTATTTCTGTTACACTATTGGGTGCCAGCAGTTTGGCTGCAGATAAATTTATACATTTTTAACTCATACATGTATTACAAATTATAATTTCCCCAGATTTTAGATTTACTATTAAAATTTTTAAGATTTCTCTTCATGGAATCCAGATTTCAAATTGAAATCACAGCATTCGAAATATTTCTGTGAATAATCGAGATTTACGAAGTTTTTTAACAGAAAAAGTTATTTTTTGTGAAATTTGTATTGTCCTCAAAACTGTGAATATTCCGCCAGAACTTTAACACGGTAAATTTGGCGCGAACTTGATCGGAAATTGCTTCTCTGCGACGTTCTCGGCTCGTTTAAGTATGTTTCCCCATAAAACAGCATCGTGGGCTTTCTTTCATCCTGCATTTCGGTTCGGACTCCATCGCAGCGAACAGGATTTAATAAGTCGCCCCGTGCGAATTACTGGAACAGTCCGTTCATCCAGCGTAGTAGCTGTCTGTTTTCGTCCTGTGACTGTCAGTTAGATTTTAGAATTTTCGTATTTTTGTTTCATAATTTACAGTAATAACTACGCTATTAAAATGTTTTCGTAACAGAATCCAGTGGTTCAATGGTCAAGCTTCACCCCGCAGTGCACGTTCTTGCTCCGTCAGAAGACCATTTCCGAGCGCCTTCGTCTCGTCCTCGTCTCACGCTGGTTCCAGAACTCTGATAATTTCACCAATCCCATAATTTCGATTAAATTGAGGCATCGACAAAGTCTGTTTCACCCAAGGTTATAATTTAGACGTGGCACCAATCCAACAATGTTACACTGCAATTTATCATGAACTGTCGCCAAATAAAACCTAACCCTTAATTTTCATAATGTTAATAATTTTACAATACATTAATTAAATATTGCGAATACTTCTAAATAAATGGGTAATTAATCAAATCAGCGAATCCTGTTCATTACATATTGAAGCCATAACTTTCAGTAATTAATATTATACTGTCCCACCAGTATATAATTAAGCATTTTACAGCATTTTGTATACAATCGAATGAATTTCTAAATACAAATGATTGTATCTTCTGTAGCCAATTTACAAGTAACCATGGTGACATAAGGTAGTGAATATAACAAATTTTTACGCCTTTTATTTGAAAAACAATTATTCTGTCGCAGTGCCCGTATTTTGAATGAACCCTGGTTTCAGTGCAAGAGAAAATGAGAGTGATTGTTCTCCCAGATACGGAAAATTTGAATGGAAGGATGAAATAGCAGTTTATGCTCTAGTTGATATAATAAAGGGGACATTTGTATCCTTTTAATAAAACTGGAGAAGCGAGTGATATCATCGCACATTGCAACGTGAATATGAAGTTTCAATGTTCATTGTGCGAAACTCTCGTACATGATTAAATAGAATCTGTCATAACATGAGCATTCATTTAATTTTCATCCCTTCCGTTGAAAATTGTAAGTTGGATTTATTTCGGTAATAATTTATGAAATTATACATTTATAAATTTATGAAATTATACATTTATAATAAATATGGAGAACGTTCTGTGACGGTCTGACTTCAGGAATTTACTTCCTCATCATAAATATTTCGAATACATTTAAAAATTAATTCGCGAGTGGAGTTCATTTCCTGGCGACATTATTTCTCTAATTTTAGAACATTTTTGTAAGAGCACTTTTTATCGAAAGAAATTCCAATATATTTCTAAAGTTTAAAAACAATGCTCTAAACAGTTCATTTAACGTCATTGTTTTATTAAGAAAATTGTTCACCATTACCTACATGTCTACAAATGCAAACATTTACCGCCATTTGTTACACCGTAACTTTTTACCTTAAAAGATTATTTCAAGCAGTCTCATTTATGTATAGAATCAAATAACTATATTTACAAAAACCACTGTGATCAAAAGATAAGGTGAAATTGTCATTTAAAACTCCCGGGTATTAGGAAGGCAGGTAAATTTTTTCTCTAGGTTGGTAGGACTGTCTATAATATTTGATAAGCGTCTCTTTGTTAAAAGGTTGATTTATCTCCAAGTTACACGTGCTTCTGTAAACAACCAAAAGTGAATTTTTAGATTTTTGCAATGGGTGATTTTGTTGAGCAAAGAACTTGCATCAAATTTAGTTTGCGGAACGAATATTCTTGTGCGGACACGTTGAAAATGTTGCGAAAGGCCTTTGGTGATCAAACTATGGCACAAAAAAAACCTTTATAAGTGGTACAACGAGTTCAAAGAGGGCCGAGAACGCGTTGAAGACGAACCGCGCTCTGGACGACCATCAACGTCTACCGACGAGGGCCACGTCCAAAAAGTCAAAGATTTGGTGCTTGAAAATCGTCGATGGACAATTAGAGATCTCGCTGATAGTGTTGAAATATCATTTGGCTCAGCCCAAACCATTTTGAATAATGTTTTGTGTCTCAAACGCGTCAAGACTCGATTGGTGCCAAAATCGCTCAATATTTTGAAAAAAAAGTGGCGCGTTGATGTGTGTGAAACTTTGCTGTCTGACTATCAGGACCACTTGAAATGCATTATTACTGGAGACGAGACTTGGATTTACGCATACGACCCTGAAACCACCGACCAATCCAGCGAATATCGTGCAAAAGGTGAAGCAAGACCGAAAATCAAGGTCATGTTGACAGTTTTCTTTGATTATCGTGGTGTGGTGCACTATGAATTCCTTCCGCCGGGCCAAACTGTCAACAAAGAATATTATTTGAGCGTTATGTGTCGTTTGCGTGAAGCTATTCGTCTGAAACGGCCGGAATTATGGGCGAACAACTCTTGGTTCCTTCATCACGATAATGCACTATGTCATACTGCATTGGTTCTTCGCGACTTTTTTGCCAAAAACTCGACTTATATCGTTCCGTAACCACCGTTTTCGCCTGATTTGTCTCCGTGCGACTTCTGGCTATTCAGCAAACTCAAAAGGCCAATGCGGGGACGCCGTTTTGACACGATTGAGGAGATAAAAACCGAATCGAAGAAGGTCTTGAAGGCTATACCGGAAAAAGACTATTCCGACTGTTTCGAGGACTGGAAAAAGCGTTGGAAAAAGTGCGTTTTATCGGACGGGGATTACTTTGAAGAGGATGAAATTGATTTGGAAGAATAAATAAAGAATTTATATTTTATAAATAAATTCACCTTACTTTTTGTTCACAGTGGTATATACATGTGTGTGTGTGGATTAAAAATTCATATAAGATGTTAAGGCCAATCGGTTCCTTTTTGATATTTAAGGAATTAAGGTTTCTTTTTATGTGCAACATTTCGGAGATAATACATTTTTAAAAATTCAATACATTTTCTAAAGTAGATGTGTATACAAATTCGAACAGGTGACTTAATACTTGACTATTTTTAGTTATATGGCCACGTTTATAATTTGGAGATCTCAAATTTGCTTTGTGTTCTAGACCTTTTAGTCTGATCAATACAACACAAGACTTAACTTTTCTTCAAGTAGTAGTATCTAGTACTTTTTGTTGATCAAATGTGATCATGCGATCTTCATGGCCTTTTATAAATTCAGATGAATGATGTTTAGAGTTAAAAATCATAGATATTCCATATAGTTTAAACAAATTCAGAAAATATCTTGAAAATTCTCTCTAATCTCACTTGTGTTCGACAAAGACTAACAGGAAGTTGAAAAGAACATTTTTAAATCAGTAAAAGAAAACAAATCATACTAATATTATAACCTTCTTTCTGGGATAAGACAATGTGCATTGTTATTAACATAGATAGATCTATTTTTTCTTTACCTAATAACTTATAATTCATTGTTCCACAATTAAATTTTTATCGTTTAATACTCTTTGATACTTCTTGGTTCTATCAATAATATTTTCTTCTATCCTTCGCTTGGCAGCGAAGATTTTCTTTATTCACCCTCAGATCCCCCCCTCCGGAAATAATGTAAAATGGAGAGTATTAATTTGAAGTTTATATTGTTGAATCGTTTAGTGGCAATTTAATCTAGCCTCACAATTATTTCCCGTTTCAGTGAAAATCCGTTCAATAGTTTTTTTTCTGAAAAACGAACGAAATTCTTTCCAATCTGTTAAAAGCCGGTTTTGGAAAGTTCTCCATTTTGTCTAAAGACGGCGGATGGTAGAGTGATTTTGTTAAAAGTATTCTCACAAACCCATATAATGTAATGTGTAAAAAAACATCCATTTGTGCATAATATCCTAACCGAGATCCAATTTCAAAGAAGAGCTTGGAGAAAAGATTATTAAAAAAGTAGAGCGAGAATTGAAATCTTTTTTGTCTTTGGGGTTGCTTATTATTATGATTGTTTGTTTCTGGATGATTAGTTTTCGATTTTATCATATTATCATAAACAACTCCAAATGTTAAAACATTCAAATTATCTCTTCACTTCTACTTTTTTAAAAAGTCCTTGTCTACAAGCTCCTTGAAAATTTCTCTCTCAGGGGATATTCACCAGATGGAGGTTTTTTACACTATACAAAAACAACAAAAAAGTTTCATAAAAATAGCTCCAACTGTTTTCTTGTGAAAAGCGATCAAAGTAATCGTGATAGTTCCAACTGACGTTGGTTTTGGATACACTTTAAACATGAAACGTAAAGATATACTAAAATAAATAGATTCTTCAGCCAAAAGTATTCTTTTATTTCTATGTTTCAGGAGTTAAATTGCAGTGCTTAAAATTTTCACAATATTGCATAATGGGAATTGTCTTTCTCCTTCTCGTTCGTTACGAGATGTGAAAATGTCAGACATTTGAAATGTGTCACACCAAGCAGAAGCACAGAATATCTGAATTACATTTAGTTTAACACAAAATCAATTATAACGTTCCGAAGTTTAACTTTGAAGTCTTCACTGCGTAGTAGAGAAATTTTGACGATAATTGCTATGCTCGCTAATGACGAAACTGTTGACGTTATGGACTGGGTCGCACTTTAACGTGCAGTGCTCAATTAACATGGGGATCCAGGGACAGTTTGCAGGAGAACAGATATATTTGATAACCTCCATACGGACATTCATGATACACATAATGCGGTAATCCTCAATCAACCAAGGATTGAAGCGAGAATGAAAATAAAATAAGGGGCGACGAGGTGGCGAGGCATTTCTACAATAAACGCTCGGTACCCGACTTCCTGTATTCTCAGAAATCGTGTATTACGGTTAATAATTTGTTTCGTCTGAGGTTAAAAACATTAATTCAATGTTGCAGTAGTAAAATCTTCGCTACAATTTTCATAAACAATGTCAAATAACAACAGACATCGTCATTTAGTTGCATACTAATAAGCCTGTGAAATTTGTATTTAACTCTCGTTTAACTTTCTGTAGAAACTGGGGATAACTTCTTCTCTCTCTGTTTGTAAAATAAAGTTCCAACAAGCTGAAGTGTATGTTCGGGGATCGCAGACCTTTGGCTTACGCTGTTCCTATTAGAACAGTCGGCAAGCTGCCTCCTAAACTGGTCGAGCCATGGAGAAGGGAATGCTGTGTCCTCAAAGAGTATCTCTTCCACCATCGGAATATCGTTGGACAACCACAAAGTTCCCAAACTACCTTATGCAGGTTTTTTTGGGCTTGTCCTACATCACAGTAAGGTGAATTCCGGGTAGGATCCTTAACCCGGTGTCCCTAGTTAACCCTTGGCTACCTTGCTCTACCCTTCCTCATGGCCCCTTTAAGATATCTTCCTATTCTATTAAAAGGAAGTTTCCAACACGTAAATTACCCTCAGGTAACTCTAAATAATCATTTAGTCAAATACGGGTCCTCAAAGAGTACCTCTTCCACCATCGGAAGATCGTTGGACAACCACAAAGTGCCCGAACTACCTTATCCTTAAATTATATCCATCGACAATAAGAGGCATGTTCATAAAGTAAGAGTATATTTATTTACAAGTGTATTTGAAAAAAATTACAGGTTATTATTGATACACTTGTTGACTATTTTTCCACATAATCGCCATCCCGGTAAATGCATGTGTTGAGCCGTGGCACAAGTTTCTTTATGCCCTCTTCGAAAAATTCTCCTTTCCCCACGTCAGAACCTCTTTATTCACCTTCTAGACCGTTGAAAATTTAATTTCACCCATGTGTGCCTTCAGGGAGGTGAAAATCTGATAATCTGAAGGCGCCAAGTCAGGTGAATACGGAGGGTGGTTCAAAATATCCCATCCAAATAAGTCCAAGGGCGCCTTGAGGCTGTGTGAGGACGGGCGTTGTCATGCAACAAGCACACTCCTCTCATCAGCATCTCCTCTTTTGTTTTTAATGCTTATTTTTAGTTTTTTTTAGGGTCTCACATAATCGTTGTGCATTTATGATCTCCCACTGACGCAGAAATTCAACAAAAATTATGCCTTTTCGATTCAAAAACATTGCGGCCATTTTTTTTGCCAGAAATTGTGGTTTCTGCTCGTTATGACTCCAAACTCCCTGCGTCACCTAAAGGGGTTCATTAAACCTTACCGAAAAACCGCTTTGATTCGCGAAAAAACTTCGCGAGTAGGAATTTTGTCACAGCACGTGACTCGCACTTGGCGGGATTTCTACCGACATCTTTCACGGAACTGAACAGTACAACGTGAGTTTTCGTACTACCGTGTTCTTGCAATTCTCGCTCAGTTTCGCTAACCCTCAAAGAAACAAAAAGTCACAGTCTGTTATGGTCATAGTACACTCGATTTCTGAGCATGCCTCGTAGAACAGAGTTGGCTATTTTGCTTCGTTTTTCGCATCCCTCTTTCCATTCATAGCTCTCCACAGCAAATATCTTTACTGGCCTCAAAATTGATGATAAACTCGTTTAAAAGTTTTTAATTAATAAATAAATATCCATACTGTTAAAATGGTTTACCATTGTTATTTTCAGATTTCTATTTCCTACTGGTTAGCAAACTGAAGTTGTTCCTGTCATAACTATAATACATTTCAGCTACAAAACTGGGAAATGCTGATTCTAAAGCCAATTACAAACAGCGGCTAATTTTCACTTTACCTTGCGTTTATATCCATGAAATCTGTACAATCGTAATACATAACATAAACCTGTTTCAAACAAAGTGTAATATTGATGATAATAATCTTTTGCAGTTAGTAACAGAATTAATGGTTAATGATATCTGACTTTCTTATAATAATATAAACAAATAAATGGCCTTGAGTCATTAAAGTTATTAAAATGTTTATTTCATAAAACTTTATTAACAACTACGTTTCTTCTTCCTCTGGGACCTCATCAGGTATGAAAATTTTTAAGAATAAATTTTGTTTAAATTATTGCTATAATATTTTACATTTAAAGCTGTTGAAGTGGAACGGATTTGTAACATCTTACTCATCAATCTTTTAATAATTTTGTCATAACTTTAGTTTAAATTATTTTTGTCAGAATTTACATTTAAAGCTGTTGGAGTGTAACGGAGATTGATGAGTTAGATATTACACAACACTTACACTCAATCATGCTATAAATGTAAATTCTGACTCCAATAATTTAAACAAAATTTATGACAAAATTATTAAAAATTTTCATACCTAATGAAGTCCTAGAAAAGGACGAAACGTAGTTGTAAATTTATTATTTTTTAAAATAAACATAAGAAATACTTTTCTGACTCAAAACTAGTAGAGAATAAAGTAAAATAATCATCTCATACAAAACATGACATAAATCAACACGATTTTACTAATAAGTGCAAAAAAAACTGTTAAACAGAGATTACTTGTAATAAATAAATTGAGTCAAATGGGGATGTGAATATACAGTTAATGAGAAATATTATTTCATCTTGTAGGCTGATGGAATATTTTCGCAGAAGATAGCGAAGTATTTTTGAACTCCAGTTGGTAATTACTGCTTTTAAAAATGACAGAATGTGGCGTAAAGACCAGACGGTATTTTTCTACGTAATATATAAAAATAGTTTTTAAAACTGTTTATTTGCCTAATGTCGTTGCACACACAAATATTGTTGGGGAGCGAAATTGTAATATATTTCATCAAAAGTTGAGAGAGAGAAAATTATTTTTATCACGTAATAGAATTCCAGAGACGGAGATGAAAGTTTTTTTTTTAGTAACAGGCTGCATGAGGGAAATCCACGCGGCGTAAAATTCCCTTTAATAACATAGGAAGGGACTCGAAAGGGAGAATAGGAAGACCAGAGGAAGGTATTCAAGAGTTATATACGATCCCCGGGTATTGGTTTAAGGATCCTACCGGACATTTACCTAAAAGTGATTCAGGGCAACCCCTAGAAATCCTGCATCATGTATCGGACAGTAGGTAATTGTCCGAAGCCCTTCCGATGGTGAGTGAAAAGGATTTCCGTGGGGAAGCAGCATTCCCATCTCCACGCCTCGACCAGTTTAGGAGGCAGCTGGCCGACTGCTGTAATGGGAACAGTAAACAAATCTTACCATATGCCCAAGGTCTGCTACCCCACAACATACACCTCTTAAAACAGAGAGAATGAGAGAAGCAGTGGATTTACATAAATTCCAATGAGATAGCTGCGAAATCCGAATATACGGAATTGAGTCGCTAATTGCGAGTTTCAGAGAATAATATATATATTTACATAGCTTTCTAGAGTAAACGTGAAACGCAAACTAGAAAATTCCGCCGATACCTGCAGATTGAGTTATACAAACCTCACCCACAGAATAGCAAACACTGAATTTACGCGGCGCTATATGCAACTATGTATATTTCGAGTATTTCAGTATTGTTTGGAATAGTTAAAATAGAAATAACGTCTGTGCGTGATTCAACATTGGGAAAGCAATAAGATAGTTCCAACTATTCGAACAGTAAAATCTCTGCTAGTCTGATATATGTGTGTATGTTTCTAATTGAAGGCAAATAAAGAGCATTCTGTCCCCCATTCCACGCCCACAAACCCCCTGTGTGAAAACGTCATAACAGTTAAACAAAACTCTAAGATAATTTAAAAGATTATAATAGCATGTTTTATTTTTTACATCTAATTATTGTTCATAATATTTTCCTCCTTTTTTATACCAAAATTTTGTATGACTTCTTTTCAATATTATACGTTAAATTAAATAATGTTACATACGTCTCAAGTGAAATGATTTTTCAAAACATTAAAATTAAAAATAATTAAATATTATATATTATGTAAATTTTTAAGATATTCTCTCTCTTAATATATTAAGTTTTATGATATTATTATACTAAATTCATTTTTATAAGTACACACATATATTATTTTAGTATTTTATTTTAAATTTGATATCTTATTCAGGTAATTACATTTGGATGAAATTTTTATGTAATTAAGAATGTCATTTTAAGGAAATTATTATACTTAGTTTGCCTATTGCCTCAGTGGAGAAGTAATAAATTTAAAAAATAACATTAATTTCATTAAATTAAATAAAATTACGTCTGATTCAAAATAATGAATAAGAAAGTTAGCCAAAATTTTCACTTATTTTTCAGAATTGAAGATTAAGATAAGAAGAACTAAAATTAAAACAATTATGGTTATTAATATGTCTGTTTCTATCTGTGGGACATACTTATATTACATAATATAATAAATCGCAGTGAAAGATATTCTAAGATAATCTGCTTTTCACTTACTGGTCAGGATTGTCGCCTGAAGTTCTCAAGCAGTCTCCAGATCCCTTAACGTCCATCACTCCGGTTGGACAATTCCCAACACAGCTTCACTTCACCATAAATTATCTTGTGTTCCATTATCTCTGATTTAGTCCACATAATAGGTGACTGAATTTTCTTCTCTTTCGTAAATCTAACATTCGTCTCTACTGTCCCAACACACAGATCTTGGTCAAAAATGTTTTGCCAAATAATTTTCCTATTTCCCAAATTCGGACCTGGATCTTTTTTTCTTTAATCCCCTCTTCGATACTTAATTGAAGGTTCCTGCACTACTTTGCTGCAAGTAAAACCGACGATTTTTATCAACTTGCTGTGTTTGACATATATTATTTTTTTATTGTTTTAGGTTGAGAACACGTTACAATTCTGCATCAACTTCACAGCATTATGATAATTAAAAATAGGTAATTCAATGAATACATAAATTTATCTCAAATCGATATACGTTTTTACAGATTTTTCAATACCTCAATAAATACCCTAAATTTTGTTTCTTATCTTAGCATAACTTCAGGCAGTTGTCACTATTTTTTAAAAAATATTTAAATGCTTCATTCCGAAAGTACATCACAAACCGCAACTTCAAAACAGCAGCCTATTAAATTCAATAATGCAAAGTACTTTTTATGTGACCGAATATAAAGACATTCACTCAGACCAAAATGGAGTTTAATTTTTACCCTATGAAAAATAATAAATTTTTATGTTTTCATTTTAAGAAAATAGCGCTTTAAAGTATTCAATATCGTATACTATTTTCATTTTTTTTTCATTATTGAAAGACAGTTTTATTTTTTAATCAGCCTCAATTTTAAAATTAAGTATTTTATATATGAATGTTCAAAAATTTATTATTAATAAGTAGCTTTCGGCAACTGTCACACATATGACATGAAAAATATAACTATTAATAATATATTTACAATATATAGCATTAGAGGTATAAGTAATATATTAATACCAATATAAAGGGCATCATTTCCCTAATTAAGACAATCCAGTTAGAAGTGGAAATAAATTTTGCGCAAAAATCAAAATTTGGTTTCAAATTTGAGTAATTTTAATTCAGAATAGTTGAAGCGTTATAGTGCACGGCTAATACAGTCTCCACCAGAATTATCGCTGCTTCAAATCCAAATAATCACCACACTCACGGATGTCCACTCAGTGCCAGTAATCACTGCAAAGCTTTTAAGAGTTCATATTGGCTCGTTAATGCATAACCACGGTCAGTCGCAATAAGACTGAATAAAAAGGAGGTTAGTTGAAAATATTACATGTGCAAAGAAAAATCCATTGTATACTTTTACAATACAAAATTATATATATATATATATATATATATATATATTATGTTTTGTTAAGACACGTGTATGCTTATTACTTTTATAATACTTGGAACATATTGAATATTAAACGTCGAACATTTTACTCTTCCAACTCGTTTCATGTAGGATTTCCTCGCATATATGTTTACGATGTAATATATATTGTAGTAATTAACGATAAATCACAATTAAATCGCCACTTTGAAGAGGCAAAATATAGTAATTAAAGATAAGTGTTTGAAATTATTGTAAGTTAAAACGTGCCACTCGTTGAAGACGCCAAAATGTAGTATTTACTATTAAATGCTAATTAAAATAACCAAATTAAAATAAAATTATTGGATTTCAATTAAAAAGATCATAGTTTAAATATACAAAAAAATTAACTTATTAACATTAAATCATTTTAATCATTGAAATTATATTACTTATTGGTAATATCTTGATAATATGGCACGGCTCGATCCAGGGCCGACTATCGGGCCTCCAATAAATAATATTTACGACAAACAATTAAAATTTACAAAGTGAGAAAATTCTTACTTTAAACAATCAGTGAAATATTGCAATTGGAAATCTGACGATAAAATATCATTTACTGTCGAGTTAACATATATTGAATTGTTTAATTTACCTTATAGTTTTTGCTGTGCGAAATAGAAGGGGTTCGAACGCACACGATTATTGTTTAACAAATTTTTATATACAGGCCATGATTCACAGAATTACTTGTGGTTATTATTACCACACACAACACTTTCTGCTTGCTGAATTTAACCACCAATTGTTTCACTGTTCTCTCGATCAATTGAAGACAAAGCATTGTTTGGCGCAAGAATGCAGAGACTGAAAATGTTTCTAGGCTATTATTGACGGCAAAGCGTGAGTAACACGGACAGAACTTTGGCGGAAATAGACAGTGTGTTTTTGGAGCCTGGCCAGTGTGGTCATGGCGAGTCTGAGTGTTTTGGGAGCTAAAATGATCAAGTTGATGAATGAATCTTTTTGGGAACTTGACCAGAGTAGTCTTGGCAAAAAAGTATATCGGATATGGCGAACGAGTCTGGTTTGGAGTGCAATCGATAATGTTTTGAAGCTTGACTTGGGGGCTTTAACCAATCTAAAGAAATAAGACTACGTGAATTTTGTGAACAGTTTTTTGAGAGGAGTCCGGGGGACCGGAATTGTGTGATGTGAAACGATATAGTAATAACTGTTATGGCCAGTTAATTAATTTTTTCTTTAAAAAAATAACTCTTGAGTGCACAGAACGGTACCAGTGCAGCTCTAAATAAAATTATAAGTAGGAACTTTATTTTGTAAAATTTTATGAAAATATAATTTACCGTCAGTTTTCTCTAGTTTTTCTTTAGTTTATTTTATACAATATGTTATTATAAATTAAATTTGCATTTCATTTGTAACTCATTTGGTGCTAATTTCAAATCACTATAATTTATTAGAAGCCCTGTAAGCGGCCCTAAAGTTTTGACTCTCATTAAAAGCAGTGGAAATTTTTAAAAAAATATTTTACATAAATTAAAGTAAATCAAAATTTGAAAAAATATTTTTGTTATTCTTTAAAAAATTTGTTTAACTTAAGGATAAATCTAATAAATTATGTTTTTCTTCTTAAAATTTCTAATACTATATAATTTGGGCCGAACGTGTTGGCTGTAACTTTTATTAATTTGTATACCACATAATTTGGCGCCCAACGTGAAGCATATATATATTGTAATACCATTTAAACAGGCTATTAATTGTTTTTAATATAATTTAATTGTTGGCGGTACGGGTGCTTAAAGACGACAATCGCGGGTCTTTCTTTGTTATCAGTGGAGACTGAAGACCGCGCGCTTAGAGAACTCAGTCTGCGGCGAGGAGCGAAAATAAAAGTATGCTTCGAGTCTGCGTTGAGCCTGGGTCGAGAAAGGATACATAAAAGAGTCTGCGAGAGATACAACACAGTTAAGTTTGATAATCTAAAAGCATTAAATGGGACTATCCAGGAAGTCCATCGCAGTTTGGAAGCAGAAGTTTTGCTTCACAAACTGAACTAATTTTCGCATAGAGAGACTTTGAGGAGATCTACGTCCGGCAACTGGCTGAGGGTGGGCTAATCCGGGTTCCAGGATAGCAGAGATCCAAAACAACTAATGTGTGTTCAAAATCTAATGAGTAGAATCAGAGTATAATGGCCTGTTTAGTGTGTGTTGACTTCAAGCTACAAGAGTCCGAACTGGTACCAGAAGCACTGTCGTGAGTACAAAACAATTATTAATGAGGGTAAACGATAATTAAAGGGTATAGTCAGATTTCGTTCGCGTTTTTCTTTTCGTTCGTTTTCTTTTACTTTTGTATTTAATATTGTATTCCGTTAACTTCAATGAGTTTGGATTGTTAATATTTTAGTTCATTGTATTTGTTCTTTCTATCAAACCCAGTGGTGACCCTGAGGTAAAGAGAAATTCGACGTCGTTGATTGTAAAAACATAAAGCTGTATTTTCATAGAACGCCACGAATTAATAAAATAAACTTTGAAATTTTTGTTTGTTAAATTGATGGAATTCGGCGTGCAAATCAGGGCTTATAATGTGTACTTTCAAGAATAAAATTTTTAAATATTAATTAATTTTTTATTTAATTCCTATTAATTAAATGCATTACATAAATGGCGCCCAACGTGGGGCTAACTATCATTCAAATTTTAATTAATTTTTTTTGTTTAAGAATTTCTTTTAATTAAATACTTTTTTAATTATTACAATATATAATGGCCACCATTGTATCTAACGAAATAAATTTTCAAATTATGGAATTCTTGTATTAGTAGTGTAATATTGTGGCCAGGCTATTCTACGTAACAATCATCATAGCGTAAGAATGCGGAGATTGGAATGTTTCCAGTCTGTATTGTTGTCGGTGGCATGAGTAAACAAAAATGGCCGGCGTACTGTGAGCGTTGGAAATTGTGTGCGCAACACCACTCTGTTAGCGGAGCTCATCAAGTAAAGATCGATTAACAGTCGACATGTAGAAGTCAGAGGGAGATGTCGTTCTGAAAACAACATTCTGTTTGTGAAGATCATCAAGTAAAGATCAATTAGCAAGGTTCTTATAGATTCTGTTGTTTGAGGTCAGTAAAGGACCTAATGTAATTTTATAAAAGTTAGCTTCGAATCTATTTATTAAAGACTAGATTACGGAAAACAATTCTGAGGATAATAAACCACAGAAAACTGATTGTCTGTGGTGTACCAAAGATTTAATTGTGTATGGTGACTGAAGTGGTGTGTAATATTATGGTCTGTTGAAAAGCTAAAGTAATTTAATATAATTTATGGTTTAATCAAAATTAAAAATATATTAAAATTTTGTGAAGTGAAGGAATTGGAGTGGTACGAGGACTGGTCCCACATTTGGTATGTAACATAATATTATTGACAAAATACTTTGTTAACGTTTTATAATTTTTTATACCGTCAGTTTTCATTTTGTTGTTTTAGTATCTAGGAAAAGTTAATTAAATTTGTTATAAATTCATGTCAAAATTCTTGTATTTTTCTATAAATTAATTATTCATTTCGGGTATCTATAATTATTTTGAGGCCCGATATAGCGGTCCTTGATATATATAGAGTCTCATAAATAACTTATCCGTGGTAATATTTTTATATAAAAGTGTAAAACAATAAAATTTCAATGTAATAAATTTACATAACTTATATTAACTAATTACAATATCATATTTGTCTAAACCTAAAAATTTAGTTAATATTACCGGTTGATGAATTTAAATGTATATTGAAGACGAATTCATGTGATGCTGATATATAGTAACACCATTACTGTGCCTCGTCGCCCGATTGTGTGGAATCGTGTGTTTGGTCATTGTTGGCGGCCTACCTTGTAGGCGCGCGTGGTGTGTCCGCGGTGCGGAAGTGTGAGTTAGCTACCGGACGAAGGGCTGGGATTACAGTGAGATATCTCCATATGAGCACGAATATTTCAGGCTCCACAAACTTTATTACATTAAATAAATCAAGGAGACATTATAATTCAGTCTCGACACACTTACATTCGTAAAGCAAGAAGACGTAAAAAGAATCTTATCTCAACACACCTGCGTTCGGACATTGAAAGCAAGGAGATGCTAATAACGGTCTCGACAAGCTTGTGAATAATTTTTAGTATTGCAAGGAGCCGTTAAAAGTGAAATAAATGGTATAATCATTTTAGGACCGGCCACGCCCTGTGAAATCTTTTAATCTTAAGTCTCAGACAATCAATTCTATTTATCATTTAAGTTTTGGTTATTTTCAAACAAATAACCTGCCATCTATTTCCCGATTCATTATATATCAATTCATGGGTATCATAAATAAAGAATGAGCAACGCCGGCCTAAAATGTAATACTACTATAATATACTGTACATATATATATACGATAATCTGGTTCTCGAAATTGGCTTGTGAGAGTGTCCCCTCAACAACTTGCGTCGCTTTATTACTTCGCCTAAATTAAGCTGAAATTTCGCTCATTAGCACCGCGGAGATTCATGTTAAGTCAAGGACTGAGCGGGTAATATACAGTGCCAGTATATCAAACTGCGATTCGACGGAGTGTGTCGAAATTCGCTTCGTGAAGAACTTCACGGCTGTAAAGCAAGTCAGAATTACGAGGCTGGAGATAATTCACGCTTACTTTTATCTGTTGGTAGTAAAACCAAATTAAGTAATACAATGTTTGTTCCCTGCAAAAATAACCATAATCTTGAAATTGTCGACGTAAACTCAGGACAATATGACGGTGGAATTTCGTTGGCTTGAAATAAGTCAGAATTGTATGCAGGCATTTTCTTTCAAAATCCGTAATTTAGTATTACTCCATATTAATACGTTCTCCTCATAGCTTGTATTTCGTTTAAACGTTATTTAACAATATTTCAACAACATAAATATCACTTCAAGTGATGATATAAATACCACAGTTTCACTTCATTTTGTTTGTCATTTGGCCATTTTATCTTATTTTAAAATATATATTTATTAAAGATAGGCCGGGCCAAGAATCGAACCCGGGACCTCCGATTACCGGGCGGAAGCTCTTCCAACTGACTTAGCCGTGTCGCCTCAAGATCCGGTCACAAATTCCTCCATTCCGGTAAACGGAGGTCGCGGGTTCGATTCTTCGTTTATCCAAGATTTTTCCATCCTGTTACTTTAATTGAACTTAACGTGTCCCTATAAGGCTTGAGTTTGTGATAGCTTTCTCTCTATTCTTGACTTCAAAAATTATTTATTTTTACATAAATTGATCCTCTTTAAACAGAAAAGTGAAAATGATGAGAACAATTTCCATTATATTCTTTCAACTTCAGTCTAGAGAGTAAATAAAAATTTATCCAAAAAAGTTATTAAGTATTATTTAATTATTACCGATTTTTCACTTTTATGTAATACATATTGAATATACATATCTCTTAACGTAGGCGAGAAAACACGAGTAAACCACAGTAGTGTCACAATGAAAATGATAATGAAACACTGAGCCCTGGATTCTCTGCGAGCGGTCATTGCCTGGGGAAGAACTAGAATATTTTCGATCCCAAAATTACTGGCAATTTGGCACATTACGTACAGTGATTCTAGATGTTCAAGTTTGCAAACGCTACCGTAATTCATGATCGCACCGTACTTTATCCTATCAATTTTAATTGAGACGAATGTAAATTAAGTCTTTTGTGGCCCAATTGTTCGAGGAAAATACCTCAAGCCTTTGTTTAATAATAGACCCCACGGACTTTAAGCGAATTACGCCGCTTAAGATCTCAATGTAATTAATTGAATTAATTTCCAGAAGTTTTAAACTATTTAAATTTACTCATATAGTGAATGAAATTGAATGTATTGTTTTATTATTGTAACAAATAATTATGACAATATTTATATGAATACTGATGGCAATAATGGTCAAATTTTATTTTCACGAAGAATGCTCTCAGCTATCGTAATTTCTCTGGAACGCTCGTTTAAAACTACATAATAATAGCAATGAGCAACTTGCACGCGTTTTTCGTTACGATTCCGTCTCAAGATACCGTATTATGGCACAGAGTATAACTACGTAACGCCTGAAAAAAGCCGATCATGTATCCACGCCTCATCAATTTATCACTTTGGAATAAATAATAACTAGAAAAAAGGCTATTTACATCAATTAATTTTTTTTTAAATTAAAGATGTCAAAGACATAAATGTAGTCTTCCAAAATGTAATGGTTGAACGAGTATGTAGCATAATTTGGATGCATGAAGTGGCGTGTCCGTCTGATGTGTTTGTGCATCTTCCTTGTTGTGCGTGCGTCAGGTTTCGTGTATATTTTGTGTGTTTTGTAGTTCCATATTAAGTATTTTCTGGTAGTTAATTGTCTAAATAATTATTTTAATGATTTTGTGTTTTATTTTTATGGATACTCTGAAAATGTTACCCTTAGTAATTACAGGTTTTTTAATCTTCGAATAATTATTTTGCAATTTTATGTAATGAATTAACCTATTTCCTCATTCTAGAATTAATGGAGTACATAAATCAAATCTAAATTAAACGCTAAATGTTGTTACGTAAATATTTCACATTTAATTATTTCAACCCACATTTCCATTAACTAATATTTTAACTTATTTATATCGTGACTACTATTTATTTCATTCTGATCTACACTGACCTGCTTTCTGTCCTTTCTTTGTTATTAATACATCCGACAGTCGAATCGGATTTTGGTCGCTTAACGTTCTGTGAGTTCTGTTGAGAACTCTTCTCGCGCATAATTTCCTGTCTGAAATCGTTTCAAAGCAGTGTTGAGCCCTACTTCCCACGAAGTTAGATTCCATTCTGGCCTTCCACTACAAGCCTAATCTCAAACTCCTTTGTGTGACTTGCACTTTGAGCTGAAATGATCCTCTGTAAAGATAATTTTAGAGAATCATAAAATAAATTTACATCCATTTTCTGTACGATTTTCCGCCTGTTGACATTTTCTCAATATATTTTTTTCACCTCATATGTTCAACCCGTATTTACAAAATCCATTGCCTCGGTCAAAATTTTCGTCTGGTTTTCTGTTTTAGTAATATTCGGTAGCCAGATCGGGATCATTCAGACCGTCATACAATCGCCCCATGAATAAATGTGTGATGACCTTATGGTCGCTGTTCCTGACGAGGGCTTTCCCGAAAGCTCATACCACGCAATGTTAATTTCCATTAATTATTTAAAAAATTCTATCTCCAAAGAGACTTGAGTGCGTTAAAACTGGTTTGGTAGACAGATTAAATGTCAACCAGGGCCTAGGATCAGAGCTCAGTACGTAACTCGGTACGAATATATTCCTACTTGTAAAAAAAAACAGATTTTGTAATTTTCAATTGCATATTTTTGTATATTTTAATATTAATGTACATACCACTGTGAACAAAAAGTAAGGTGAATTTATTTATAAAATATAAATTCTTTATTTATTCTTCCAAATCAATTTCATCCCCTTCAAAGTAATCCCCGTCCGATAAAACGCACTTTTTCCAACGCTTTTTCCAGTCCTCGAAACAGTCGGAATAGTCTTTTTCCAGTATAGCCTTCAAGACCTTCTTCAATTCGGTTTTTATCTCCTCAATCGGGTCAAAACGTCGTCCCTGCTTTGGCCTTTTGAGTTTTTGAATAGCCAGAAGTCGCACGGAGCCAAATAAGGCGAATATGGTGGTTGCGGAACGATATGAGTCGAGTTTTTGGCAAAAAAGTCGCGAAGAACCAATGCAGTATGACATGGTGCATTATCGTGATGAAGGAACCAAGGGTTGTTCGCCCATAATTCCGGCCGTTTCAGACGAATAGCTTCACGCAAACGACGCATAACGCTCAAATAATATTATTTGTTGACAGTTTGGCCCGGCGGAAGGAATTCATAGTGCACCACACCACGATAATCAAAGAAAACTGTTAACATGTCCTTGATATTCGATCGACTTTGCCGTGGTCTTTTCGGTCTTGCTTCACCTTTTGCACGATATTCGCTGGATTGGTCGGTGGTTTCAGGGTCGTATGCGTAAATCCAAGTCTCGTCTCCAGTAATGATGCATTTCAAGTGGTCCTGATAGTCAGATAGCAAAGTTTTACACACATCAACGCGACGCTTTTTTTTTTCCAAAAAATTGAGCCATTTTGGCACCAATCGAGACTTGACGCGTTTGAGACACAAAACATTCTTCTAAATGGTTTGGGCTGAGCCAAATAATATTCCAACACTATCAGCGAGATCTCTAATTGTCCATCGACGATTTTCAAACATCAAATCTTTGATTTTCGACGTGGCCCTCGTCGGTAGACGTTGATGGTCGTCCAGAGCGCGGTTCGTCTTCAACGCGTTCTCGGCCGTCTTTGAACTCGTTGCACCACGTATATACGTTTTTTTGTGCCATAGTTTGATCACCAAAGGCCTTCCGCAACATTTTCAACGTGTCCGCACAAGAATATTCGTTCCGCAAACAAAATTTTATGCAAGTTCTTTGCACAACAAAATCACCCATTGCAAAAATCGAAAAATTCACTTTTGATTGTTTACAAAAACACGTGTAACTCGGAGATAATTAAACCTTTTAACAAAAAGACGCTTGGCAAATATTATAGACAGTCCTACCAACCTATGGGGAAAAAAATACCTGCCTTCCTAATACCCGGGAGTTTTAAATGACAATTTCACCTTACTTTTTGATCACAGTAGTATATATCGGCCATAAGTCGGAAAAAAATAATAATACAGCATCTGGCAAAAATACAACTACGCAACGTATCGTCCTTAATATGAGACTGCGTCAGGCGTACAATGTATTTGTAGTAATGAGAATAATTTTTATGCATTATCAAATTAATTTGTAGAGAAATAACAAATGCATAATTTTTGGCTGATGTGAATAGAAGTTGTTTTTTTAATTTACAATCAGTAAAGAAGTTTTGGTCAAAGCCTGACTGAAGTTAAGGTAGTCAATAATATAAATGTTGATACTGGATGTCTTTTTAAATCACTGAAGATTTAATACTGTGATGTGAAAATGAAGACGAAAACTTCATAAGCGATAAAATTTTAAATTTTCAAGTGTTACCAATTTCTTCTTCACATAACAGCATACATATTTGTAGTTACGTAAACGGGATCATTTTTGCAATCGAGGGAAGTTTTCATACGACTGTCAAAATGTTTTTCATTTAATTAATTTTTACGTGAATAATATTTTTTTTCAATTGCATACAATTAGTAACACTAAACAATACTAAAAGACTACAAAAAATTTCATTGTTGGTAAAAATTTGACAATTTTAATGTTTCTTTTACAAGTTTTAAACTTTCACATTTTGTATTGTGTTAGTTCATAAGTTTAGTTAGCCTGATGAAGTCCGCATCGTCGGAAGAAACGATTTTTGTAAATATTTTATTAATCTTTTCTGTTATGTACCCATAATTTCAACACATTTATCAATTATTCAGACATAATATTTCCATTACACAATATGTCATTGGTTCAAACTTAGCTTAATATAATAGAATATGCACCGTGTAAACTTTCATTGATTGATATTCTAACAAGTTCATTAAGAAACCCCAAATGGTTGTTGGTAAATTTATAATTGCTTTTAACGAAACAAAATATTATCGTATCGAAAGTAACGTTGCCTTTCCGTTTCAGCTACGTTTTATTAAATTAAGTATACTTCATCAATTTATTCGGTACAATTTTGACATTAAAATTAATTTAGATTTCCGTATATTATTTAAAATAAGTGTATAATACATGTTTAATAGAAAATTAACATGAACTTAGTTTGCTGATAAATTTAATATGAAAAACAATTACACAGAAAATATTTTAACATTTCTGGACATTTCTAATCTACTTTGCGTCTTTCTCTGGTAGCAATTGACAATGTCGGTTACAATTTTAGGGAAAGACGCAAAGTAGCGTCGAAACATCCAGATGTATTTAAATTATAGTCTGTGTAATTTTTTCTTATATGAAACTTGTCTGGAAACTAAGGTAGTATTATTTTTTTATAATTGAATCAGACATTAAAAAAATATAAATGTATTTTAATACTTTGATTATGACGATGGGATCTGTTTGATGTATTAAATAATGTAATTTCCTTTAGTTGTAAATACCAATACTAATACCAATAATTATAGACGCAAATGTTCTGTAAATAAATTTAAATGTGTGATACTATCCGCTCAATTTAAATAACGGTACACAGAGTTTGTATTCTTCGGAACAAAAATAAAAAAGTATTAAGTATCTCCACCGCATAAATAAACTTTATATTCTTAGCTTAGACTCATTTAATTTATGACGTTATTAATTGATGTCCGTAGTAGTTTTAAAAAATAAACACTTACCACCAACAGTATTTATTATCATTCCACCATTTATATTGAATTTTAATGGAAACCTTACTCCTAAATTATTCTGTCGTGCGCGTTATCATGCGGGTCTGTGGGGGGCAGTGCACAGCATAGTAATGGATTGCTTAGTTCCAGTGAGAGTCTAGGAAGGAAATCCTCAAATTAAACCACGTCAGCTGCTGTCCAGATACTCTCAATTAAAATTTCAGCACGTCCGCAGTCTTTGTGTGTAATTTCTGAAAACTAACGCCCAGTTCATGCAAATTAGATTTGCGATTACAAGTTTATTTCCTACTTTTCCGTTATCTACAATTTCCATAGACAAATCTAGTAAGATACATGTGCCGTAGTCTCAGTATCAAAATAATAGTCTGTTACGCCTTCGAAATATTCAATATTTAACTTCTGCAGCAAATATTATTGTTCAATGTTAATTGAAATTTGTGCTTTTCTCTTTTAGTTAAGGAAAATGTATTCAACAAAATCAATGTTTGCTTTATTTTATCTTTCTAGCTCAAAGAGACTATCTTAGCTGCTCCGTAATTAGTCTATAGTTCGTTTTTCCATCGTCTGTATTGTTTGACCTGAATTTTCTTCCTATCCGCCTTTGTTCCATTTTACTCCATGGTACAATCGTACAATGTTACCTCTATTTCTATATGAAAAATTTCTATATTTTACTCTCAACCTCATCTATTCTATAGACTGTACGTGAGTGTGTGTACATTCCGCATTAAAATCTACACCCGTGGAGAAAATTTGACCAAACTTCGTACACGTGTTCCTTGAGAATCAGAAACAAACACTGTGGCGGCAAGACGCGTCTACCGCCACCAGAGGAAGGGTGTGAAAATATTCAAAAATGCTCAAACGGCAATTATTTGCGACGGATATTTTTCGGAGTCAATGAGATTAATAGTTTTTCTCCCTATATTTTCTGTGTATAACGTAAACTCCTTTCGGCGTGGGAACGGAGCACCCTTGGGGGCGGGGTGAAAGGGCATTACAAGAAAATAACACGAAAACAGCCGACAATTGAGTCACATCCGGGTTTATGGCTCTCGCTGACTTTAATTATGACATTCAACTTGTCGTTTAAGCCCCGGGGCAGGGGTGGAAATTTTCAAACATGTTAAAACGGCCGATATTTTAGAAGAAAGAAGCTTTTTCGGGATCAACGAGATAGATACGGTTTTTCCAGATATTTCTGTGTATAATATGAACCTCTTTCGGCATGGGATGGGAGCTCCTTTAGGGATGGGGGTGGAGGGGCGTTACATAAAAATAAAGCAAAAACAACCCAGATTGGAGTCAAATCACGGGCTATGGATGTTGCTGAGTTATAATATGAAAACTCGGACAACGCTGGGCACCCAGCTAGTAATAAATAAATTTCAATCTGATGGACTACTTTTTATGAATACAAAACCTGCTTACTCGTTATAGAAATTATTTTAACATGCTTTACGTGTATTTTATCTATTAGAAAATTTTTCTTTCCACAACAACAAATACTAATAGTTCGCAACGGAGGAATAAGGGGCAATTTAAAACACTAGGCTTAACCTGTTACTGATAAATTCCAAATAGATATTGTTCTAAAGAAAAGGATTAATCTACGTAAAAACAATTCACAAAGTTCCATTGAACTTGTGAATCTTTTTTCGAATAATGTACGATGTGAGAATTACATCTTTATGGATAAGGTTAATTTTTCAAAGCTTAGGGAAAAACTAGGTATGATCAATTTCAAATTATTGAATATAAAAGACGAAAATTACGATCGATATGAATTGAATTTAAATGTAATAGCTTGAAAACTGTTTTCAAACTTATAGATTCTTTCACTTTTCTAAAAAACTATTACATTTAATAAGCTTTTATAACAATGGGGAAGTGTTTTACAGTAACATTTGAGCGAGAGATAAAATTCATGTTCATTGCTCTAATAGTAGAAATTAGACCTAGGACTATACAATACAATTACAATTGTATTACAATTAGGACTCTGCAGTTTTTTTTATGGATCAGGATTCTAAAAATATCTAACTAAAATTTGTCTATGGAAATTGTAGATAATAGAAAATATTTTTCATTATTGTAACTTTATGAGAAATATAAGCCAGTAGTCATAGAAACAGTCAAAATCTGATCCTTTTATATTACATTCGTGTCACTTATCATGGAATCAAAATACCTTTCGGTATATACCCACATGATTAAAATTATAATTTAGTTCGTGCTTAATTTACCTCAAGTTCTGAGACGCATACATTAAAGTACACTTTATGCAAGCTGCATAATCCAGACATCTGTGCTCAGGAATTATCTTCATTCTGACGACCCCATGTGGCTACGTTAAGAAACATTAGGAAACGGAACTTTGTGGTGATTTATACTCACGCGAGTTTACTATTCAACTATTTTAAAGTCCCTGCACTAGCCTTCACCTTTAAATCTAAACTTTGTAAGATTAATGTACTAGGGGGTTAGTAAATATCAATGAATTATTTAATTTTTGAAAAATTAATTTATAACACAATTACAATCTCTTACAAAATATTCACAGGTATTCCGACACAATTTTATTAATCCGAGATTAAATTAATTTAAATCTACATTCTCACTTGATTATTGGAGGAACTGTATTCACTCAGAATGGAATTTAAATAAATTGGCATGAAACAAATCGAATCGAAGGACAAGGATAAATCGTCTATATGAGCTATGCAGCCATATAAACTGTATAATAGTCTATAATTCACATAAATTTCAAAAAAGGTTACTTTAACGAGTAGACGACAGATACAAGTGTAGGTGTGTTGCTTTGAAGTAGGTGTCAAATTGCCTTTCTGAAGGTTGAATCCGGACTCGCGCGTTGAGTAAATCATTAACAATTTACCGGATTAGCCTATTATTTCTCTGCCCACTCAGAACTTTCTTTTTCTCCCACAACAGTATTCATTTCTTGTTTTTTTTTATTAGATATCACTTGCCGCCACTTTTGATGTACAATAGATTCAACGATTACCAAACTAAACTATGAACACTTGATTTTATCCTTTTCCAAATCACCATTCCAGTGGTCAAACAACATTTTAACATTTGTTAATCAAGATGCCTGAACTTTTTTGCTTTCAATCAGGTGTTCATAGAGACAGTAATAGCGTTTCTCTTTATACCATTCCAAGTCAACAATAACTCTTTTACTTCTAGTGCTGAGATTTTTCTACCGGGATATCCCACTGTCAATAAATCAGCATCTGCCCGTCAGCCCCTAAATTCAGGAATACAGAATTCATTGCAGCAATAATATTGATTTAGCATCCAAGTTTGATAGTCTGAAATGTCATAAAGCAACTTATATTGGAAACATGATGAACTTCAGTATGCACAGTATTAATAACCTGCCTTTTTAATGTAAATCTGGATTAGAATTGTTATTTCTATTGTCATAATTTTATTAAATTTTTCATGTTTTACGATGCAGCTGTAATTATGATATAGTTTTTAAGACTGTTATTTTTAGGACATATTTTTAAAAATATATACCTACATTGTAGCGCGATAGTTTTATTATTGATATATTAGCAAGGGTTGAGAGCTTGGCAAGTTGGAATTTGACCAGGCGTCGCCGTGATGGATAGATAATCCGTTCGGTCTGGACTTAGGCACGTAGTGTGTTGACCCTCGGAAGTTACCTGGACTGTCGCACAGTGGGAAACGTCTCTCAAAAAATCCCAGAAATTTAATTAACACGTGACTGCCTGAACCAATCACATTTCTTGGTTCAGGAAAGATCGATCGAAAATTGGTCGAGAACATCGATTTTTCACATCCAGCGTAGGGGCTGTAAAGAAAGTACAGTCAGACTCCTCGACGAACCGTCGCCAGGGACGGACGTATAGCCCCAAACTTGCAGTTTTCTGAGGACTCGGAGAGATCGAGGGTGCCACATGATCACGGCCAGAGATCAACGCGAGATAACTGCCAAGTGTCTCAATCCTTGACGCGCCTGGGGGAATTACCGTAAACCATGGTTTAACTTGGGTTTGAGGGATCCGATTGTTTTGCCCGGCGAGCTGAAGTCGCATAATTTGTTTTTATTTTATTTTATTTTTCTCATGTTCCGTTAAATGAATATTAAATTCTGTAAAATATCCCTTTACTTCATCATTTAATAAACCTACCACTACAACATATACTTAATTCTTTGCAGATGACCTAAGAAATGCCTGTTATACTCCAAGAACTAGTAATAATTTCAATTTGGTTTTTTAAATAAATATAAATAATCTATTCATCATATATCAAAATACTACTTGTAATAGCTTAACAAAAATTCATACTAATTAAATTTTCTCAATCAACACTTGTAGAAAATTTATCTAATTTTTTCTGTCGTATCTCAGTTAATTTTAATGTATACTAGTAAACATAATTTTTCATTTCCTCTGAGAATTTATTGTCAATAAGATTAATATTACTCATATGGTTATTATTGATTGAGTAATACATTAAACAACTGTTTCTTCTTTTTGAGAAGGCACAGATCACCAACAAAATTCCTAATTCTTTTTTTTTCTGTCCTGATTTCCTATTCGTTACAGTTGAAAAAGCCGTATATTTCTGTGTCTTTCTTTATCACCTATTCCACTTGTGGTCATAAATGTATTTCCAATCAAACCAAAATCTAGAAGTAAATATTGAATAGACTCTAGTCAACAAGTATATAGTTAAAGATCATAAGAGGAAAATTAACAGTTAGTCTTTAATGATTAATTTTAATGGCAGGCACACAGATGCTATTATTTAAAAAATGTATTCCCATTGTAACTTAAGTTTTTTTGCATTGATTAGTATATCCACAATTGTTTAAATGGTCAATCTCTCATGACTGTTTAAAAAAATGTTCATTAATATCATATATTCACCAGGCATTTTACTATGGCAATCTTGTTTTTCAGAGAAATTACTAAAAGTATGTACATGTATTAAAATGAAAATAATGTTAAATGTGAAATACTAATGTTTTTTTGGGATTGATAATAATAACAAAAACATATATTATGAAAAATACATCACCAAATTTAAATTTAAACTCAATATTAAGTTTGTTAATTTAAGATAGAACTTTAAAACCAGGTGAGAATTTCAGAGGTTCAACTATCTGTGATTAGGATCTAATACAAATTTAGACAATGTTTACTTTTCCTCATCAGTGAGTGACCTGCAGTCAATTTCCTAGAATTTTGGCAAAAATGTTGATGCAGAATCACAGCAGGTACAAATATTTGTTGTAGGACTCATTTAAATTCTTAAAATTTCAAATACAATGAACTCTCCATTATAACTATTACTTTCGGTAAACCCTGCTAATATTTTTCACTCTATCTTCAAACACTTTCTCCTACTAACTTTCTCTTTTAACACATCTCCATCTAAACATGTTCAAATACCAACTATCGAGTTAACTGCTACTCATCTTTCCCTCACTGTTCCTCTTTCTGGTGACCTGACATTTACTACCTCCATATTGTGTCTGTCCTTCTCCATCAAATCCCTCACAATGAATATTGTTTGACAATCTGTTCTATCTGTCAAAGGTTCCACTACACCCTTGAGATAAGGTCAATAACTTTTCCCGTGTAAATTTTCAACACTGACCATCTCCTAGGCAAAATCTGGACGAGAGAGAAATTCATAACAGAATTCCAAAATTGTGTTTCAATTTGTTCATTACAAAACCTTAGGATCATTTGTAACCAAGAGGAAACTATTTTAATAGTCAACACTGACACTGACAATGTAAAAATTAAAGAACAGCATATATTTTAGTTTTCAAATAATTATATTGCAGAATAGTGTTCAACAGTAATTAATTGAATATAAGTAGTTGTCTGAAGTTAGTTTGAGGAAGTGGAATTGGATGCAACATTTTCCTCTAATCATTTTCTGTACTTAATTTTCAGTTAAATTCAGTCCACTATTATATCAAAATTTCAGAATTTTCTTTGATTATTTTACATTGCACTCATCATAGTTTATGTGAAGAAATCAAAGTATTAATAATGATGAACATATTGGGTGATAATAGATATTTATTAATGAACACTTTTATTACTCAATATTGTTTGCATTAGAAGGAGAGATTCACCATAGATTGATGGTATTTTAATTACTTCTAGGATTAAACATAAGCAAAAATGTATCATTTAAAACATAGAACCAATATATTTGTCACATTACTATAGGTCTTGATAAATTAGAAATAAAGTTAATATCTATATCTTATAATATATCTTATAATATCAGCTGATGATGATCATAGATTCCTTTTCTATTAAATTATGGGGAATTTTTTTACAAAAGTCTCTTGATGTTATAAAGTGTAACGTAGATTATTAGTACTAGTGAAATGTTACGTACCAGTCGAGGCACAGTGAGGGGAAAGCTGCGACCTCACAGCAAACTCCTCTCCCACCATCAGAAGGGCATGGGACAAGTACAATAATACCTTTCATACACATATAATATACAACCAATAGATTGTTCATTATGAGCTGACTGTCCTGCCTATGATGATGGCAGTACTAATACTAAATCATAAATTAAATATTCTAATAGAACTGCAATGTTAATTTTCATTTCCAAAAGTATATTCCTCTGTTTCATTTCCATTTGTGTTTTCATTGCCCAATTTACTATTAGCATACACTCCAGTTGAAATATTCCCACTATTTTTTTATTAAAAGTTTTTCCCCTTTTAAGATTCAAATATTAAATTATGTTAATTTTAATTTATTTTTCAACTAGAATAATGGTATTACAAGACCAAGTTTAATAGAGTCACTGTACTTATTTTACAAATATACTAGCTTCATTGTTGGAAGTTTTATTCAGGTATTTGTATCAATTTCAATCATTCAGATGAAAAATGATGAGGTAACTGTTCCTCTAGCATAAATCTATACATACACAAGCGTTGAGACTTTCATACACTAGCTTTAAATATACCTCTTTCCTGAAGACAATCAGAGTTTCCCTTGCTGGTAGCAGTATTTTCTACTTCTCTTTTCTAGTATTCTTTGGCTTACTTCTCTCCTCACCATTGTCATTTTCACTTTCATTCAACAAATATTTGGTTCATTTGCCTTAGTATTTTATCTCACTGCTTTTTCTACTACTATCTCATTTATTGATAATATTCGAATTTTTATATATTGCTTTCCTTCTTTGTTCAACTTACTACACACATGAATATCTGATTAGAAGTTCCAATAATGATACTATACTTTGTCAACAAGTTTCACAACTTTTCTCCAGTAAATAAGACAAAAAACAAACCAAAACTGCTAATGGACCTATACAGAAAAATATTAAAATGTAATAAAGTCAGCAACCCATTCATTATTTAGAAAGTAGATATAATTCTGATAATTAAATGTCAATGCTATTGATACAGTTAATATGACACTTTCAATTAGTTTGAAAATTTTCACAAAGTTTCAATAAAACAATGCACTCTTTTTAATTGAAACAGACCCTTGTTTATATTTCATAACAAAATTTAAAAAATAGGTCTGACATTAATACCAAGATAATTTAAATTAGATATAATACTTGCTACTAACTGTAAGTGGCATCTTCAATACATCAAAATTTGATTATTTTCCAGCATTGTTACCAAACTCAGCATATATTGAAATGGCACAAAAAAGTACAAAATGAATATGCACATGGTTATGATAATTGTACCTTCTATTCATCTTAATTTAATTAGCCATTGTTAAGGGATCATAATGTAAAAATCTCATACATCAGGGAATCAAATCCAATAACCTGTATTTGGTACATGGTAAGAACACCTCATAACAAGTGGCAGTCCTGGTTTCATGATTTAGTAAAGAGTGTTTCAGCCTGTGTTCAGGTCTATACGATGGACAGAGGAAGTTTGTACCTGACAGGAAATTGACTAAGGTAGTACAGATGGCAGGAAAGAGCACCACATGCCAAGTAGATTCTGGGTTCGATTCCCAGTCCAGTCAAGATTATTCCATCCTGATCCTTTAATTAAATTTCATAACTGTTACTGCTGAACTTCTACTAAAAGATTACTTCTGTTCTTGAATTGACATTGGTTTTCCAACATCTATTTCTCAATTACAAAAAATCTACAAGTTGTTCTATTGATTAATAAAATACAGTTTTCATTTAACTGAAAAACAAAACAGATCATTCAGTTGTACAGAATACAAATTCTTCCCAACTGCCTGGTTTTTTAATGTAATATACCAGTGCAATGTGTAAATTCATTAATAATGGATAACTGTAGAAGTTGGATCATATTTGGTAACTAAACATTTATTTTGTATGCATACAGATAACTGATGTAAACAAAATAAATTGTGGTTGAATAATATATTATGTTTACAAAAAAAATTTGAACAATTCTAATTAAAGTGAAAAAAACTCTCCTCAGACATTGTATCCAGAAATTCAATGAAATTTTGGGTAGTAACAAATATTAACATACAAGGGCTGGAACCGCATCTTGCCACATTAAAGCTGCTCAAATTTATTTATCTTTCCAGTAGTCCTCAATAGAAGACATTGTTACATACGAAAATATATAAATGAGCAAGAAAATTACTTACTTGAAATCCTATTGAATTTACTGCTAACAACTTAATCTCTATACATAACACAATATTATGGGTTCAACAACACTTCTGAGAAATTATTATTATTTAATTATCATTACAAATGTAATTCTGGGATTTCAAACCAGGCCAATGTTTTATTTTGACGATAAACATTACAACGATGGCGGAGCTTGCCGTCGAAACGTTGATTGTATTGGGAACAAATCTCCGAGAATGCCTTCGCTCTCCAATTAACATTTAATACATAAAAATCGAAGAAAACACCTCAGATCCGCGTGAAGCTGGAGAATGATATCCTTCTGACATTCTTAAAATACAATATAAATATTAATGGCCAGAAAAAATTAATTGAAAATTTATATAAAGAACGTTTTATCCAAAAAACTTAGGAATTCTTTAGGTAATTACAATGAATTGATTAGGCATAATATTTAGTTTAACGTCGTACATATACGGAGAAAAAAGAAAGCAGTATAATTGAAGATATATTTATTTATGAAAAATTTACGTCTGATAGAAAATAATGAATAAGAAAAATAGCCAATTGAGACAAAAAAAGGTAATATAAATACCACACAACGTTTCTGGTATCCTTGTTCCTTTCGTCAGGTGCTAAGAAGAACCTAGAGAAACACAACTGGACTTCTCAGTAGACAACACTCAAATGAGGATCCCAGAAACGTTGTGTGGTGTTTATATTACCTTTTTTTGTCAGAATTGACTATCTTTCTTATTCATAATATTTATTTATGTTTACTAACTTATTAAGGAATATTGAATGTAATTATTTACTTCGGTATTTCGATGAACTTATCTCAATAAAGAGCTTCGTTTGTCAACTAATATTTACAACCATATTCGAATAAATTCTTCTCTGAATGTATTTTATCATTGGGAAAAATAATACATATTCTGATTTTTTTTTTCAGTCGCCATCAGAAGTATGTTGCAGGATTAGGCGGTGTTTTTGTATTCGAAATTTATAACGATGTATAGTATGGAACATATGATTACAGTTTTCATTATGTGAACCGATGCTACACCAAACTAACTTTAATATTTCCAGAATTGAAATGCAATCTTTAGGTAGGCAGCAAAATTTGTGATGCAGTGATATGTAGACATGGCGGAGTCAGTCCTAGAAAGTTTGCCATCCAATGTCGCTCTCTTCATGGTTAAAAAATTACTCTGTGGGAAGGTTTCTTTCTTTAATAAATATCGTTACTTCCTCTGTAGCAGATAGCCCAGTTCATTGGCTCGTTCATTGTCTAAATCATCACGAATAGTGGGGGTGAAAATATTGCTAGTAGTTTTTCACTGCCAATAATAGACATTTTGCCTGCCTGTCTATTAAAACAAAAGTAAATAAAAACAGGTTTCAAACGTGAAGAATTTAAATGTCTCTGTAAAGTGTTATAATAGAGATTAAATGCGTCAACCGATTGTTTTTCAAACAATCAGGGAAAATCTACCGCGCAGTACACAGAGACTTTTGTAGGGGCCACGTTGTGAATGGGCATATCATATAATTAACACATGTTCGAGAAGCGTCGGTATACGTAGGTGCTGACTGTTTATAATCAACAAACACTCGACGGAAACAATGATAAGAGGTGTGGTTTCGTGTCAAAACAATTCACACAGAATGATTGACAGGATTACAGGAATTTATATGCGATTGCGGCTAACAACATGATTAAAGATTATAAATTCTCAGTTCACACAATATCAATCATAGCCGGAAAACTGAATTGTTCCTTGTCATAGCAAGAATGTTTCATAAATCACATTCCTTGTCTAAACTGAGAATGAAATTTAAGTTTATTTAGTCCGTAAACCATTTACTACAGAAATAAAATAATAATATAACTAAAAGCATAATTAGTAAAACGAATACGTTAGTAAACACAAGTGTACACATTGTAAAACGTAAGAAAATTAAATACATAAAGTTAATATATCTAAGTATACATACAAAACCCCAAAAGTTACCTAAATAAAAATATTGAATACAAAAGTCAATACATAACTTTAATAAAAAAATTGGAAATATTGACCACGATTCTTTTACTACTGGTTTATAAGACAAATTAAGCACCTGTACTAAATTATCCTCAAGTTTTTATTCAAATTAAGGAAATACCAGCTAGTCTTCATAAACCAGGATCGAAAGAATCACAGTACATAAAATATAAAATAAAATAATCAGTACACATAAATATTTTTAAAAAGCTAAAGAATACATTGTGCAATTGAATATATAAATGAGAAAGGCATGAATTAGAATATTTAATAAATAATTGTTAAAAATCTTACAGAATTAGTATATAAATTGGAAAATTGTATACGTATATAAATGAGAAAAATCATTAATTAGAGAATTTAATAAATAAATTTTAAAAATCTTACAGAATGAACAGATCTAGATCAAAAACTATAATTAAATATATCTAATAGGAGTACATAACGAAAAAATAATACTGAAGTACTTGTTAAGTCCTGCCTAATTTATTTTCTATATAAGGCATTGAACACTGTGTAAATACAAAACATTCACGAAATGGGAGAATTTAAATACTTTCGTAAGATGTTTAGAAAATTGAGACATTCTATTTTACTTTCTTAGTTTAGCCTATTCCGTTTTCTTCGCTTAAACTCATCTCTTCCCCTTTAATTATCTGAAGATCTCATTCGAATGATTCCCCTTGCGTGATCTATTTCTACATTACTTACACTTTATTGTTTATTTTTAAACACTTTAGTACTATATTACCAAGGTAAAAATATAAATAAACGACGAAATTAGAGCTTATGGCGGCTGTTTTGGGTCCCTGTGTTACTTACATGGCACGTTTGTCTTTTATAGTGTGCGTTCTGCGTTGCCCGGGTATTTATGTAAATTAGCCCGGAGTAGGAATGAATTCGACAATAACCTATTGGTAAACATTTAATTTAACCAGCATCAAAAGCGTCAGTGTTTGGAACATTGACCCATTTACGGTCCCCTCCGCGACCTAACTCCTCGGCATCTAACTTCAAATAAACCAGGATGATGACTGACAGTATTCGGGAATTCTCGTACTACGTAAAATAAAAGTGTCTAAAAACCAATTAAAACCGTAAAAAATACTTGATAACTTAATAAAGTCTAACACTACTCCTTAAATGAGTAAATAAATACAACCTTTACCAATATATATATCTGGTACCATAAGAAATTCAAAAATATCCCCGGTAACTTAAAAAGGTTAAAACTACTCCAGGTAACCTTTTCTCAACGTTGTTCACCATCACGAAGAGGAACATAAAATTTCATCAACCAACATGATTAAATAAGATTTAAACTCAGCGACCCCTATAACCCCGGAATTGACACTAATATAGGTCTATATTGCATTACTTTTTATGTAAAGCCCTTCCACCACCACCCGTACGGTAGTGTTAAAGCGATAATAATAAAGGGCGTATGGAAATATAAAAACAACTACTTTTTTATTTTTAAAATAATAAATAAAATAATTTTAATATTATCTTTAAAAAATAATTTTTGTACATTTCGAGCGCACAATAAATTTTACGTTTTTTTTGTCACTGTGTGTGATTTAAAAATTCACTAAAATGGAGAATTTGATATTACCAAGAGTAACATGCATCTAATTAAACTGGAGTGTCCAAGGAAGTGTGATCCTTAGAATGATGATTAACCGTTTTCTCAATCACGGCTTCCGAAAGAAGCTTCTGACGCCGGTGTTGATGATAATCTAATTGATTTCTCTACAATCTTACAAAATTCACAGATTATTGGCGAAATCGAAGGACATGAACAAGTGCGTCACAGTCTACTCGTACACTATCTCACGTTTTGCACGTATTTTGTTATCCGTCTGAATACCTCCATAGAATCTTCGTAAAAAGTTGCATACCTTTAATGATAATCTCGTCTATTTCATCGAGTGATAAAAGTGTATCTGATAGGCGAACCACCAAGTGTTAAAGACCAAAAGTTCCCCATACATTAAAAATTCTAACCCCTCCTTTTAAAGTTTGAATTTGAATCTTATAAATAAACAATAACCAATTCTAAGTCAGAAAAAAATATATTTATTATGGAAAATTAAACTACGTTTCGTCGCTAACTTCGCGATCTCTTCAGTTTGAAGTTTAACACAACCAAAAATAAACCAAACAATTACAATGATTAAAATAAATTTTTTAATAAAAACTTGGGAGAAAACAAACAATATAAATTTAGGTGGATTTATATTGTTTGTTTTCTCCCAAATTTTCAATTAAAAATTTTATTTTAATCATTGTAATTGTTTGGTTTGGTTATGGTTGTGTTAAGCTTCAACCTGAAGAGGTCGCAAATTTAGCGACGATACGTAGTTAAATCCATAACTAATATATTTTTTCTGACTTAAAATTGGCTGTTGTTTATTTATAAATTATCTCAATAGTCAAAATATATATAAATCATTGTCGAATGAGAACTTCAGATTCACATAATGTTCTGCATATTTTATACAGGACTCCACCCAAATTCTTACTGTGAATTTTTCAAAACTGTATAGCGTTGTCCACAAAAAAAATTGTTTATGAGATTGCTTGTTATTTTATATTTCAAAATAAATTTGGCTTGTCTGAAATCTAATAAAAACATTTGCGTAAATTCGGTAAATATTTAAGAGCAACGTTGAATAAATCTGTAATATTGGTTACCCTATTAATTCAGTGGAGTGTTAAGTATAGAATCTCACAGATAGGACACCGAAGAAAACTCAAAGTGGTCAAAATAGACTGATTATATAAAGGAACCGATTATTTTCCACACAGTCCCCCGCCCGATGAATGTTTTCCCGACGACATAATCCCGATTGACGTTTGCCCGACAGGTTCATTTCCCGATGTGTCATTTTGCCGAAAGATGAGTTTTTTACGAAATAAAAACAATATAAATATAACACGTAATACGTTAGTTATCTAATTATACATTATTATTTTTGTAAATTCAGTTAATTATTAATGTGTGTTAAGAGGTGTACACATGCCTTTAATGTTTAATATATTCATCTAAAACCATCTAGGCCGTTTTCACATAATTTAAAAATCCTCACTCCCCCCCTCCTCCCGCCCAATAGAGTTGTCTTAAATGATGCACAGTGTTTGTTCCTGGATTGTAAGTGACATGTGTACCAAGTTTCGTTGAAATTGTTCCACGCATTAATTAATGACTTAATTTACAATAATAATCATTTATAATAAGATAACTAACATGTAAAGTGTCCTTTTAATATTATATTTTATTTCTGAAAATGGCCCATCAGGATATTGACCTTTCGGTCAAACGTCAATCGGGATAATGTTGCCGGGAAAACGTGTATCGGGCTAATGTCTTTCGGTAATTGGTACTAGAACCGTTATAAATCATTCTTACGACATATTATAAATTAGTGGACTACCTTGTGTTGGAATCTTTACAAATTATATTTGTATGTCTTAGATAATTTATATATGAATGTCTATTGTCTCAATGATTCTAAAAATACCGGCTCTTACAAAAAAAATGACTATGTCTTGATACCGTACTCGAGATTTCTTTTCTATTTTAAATATTTTTATACAAAAAAAGGAAATTTAGACATTTGTATTAAAATTTTACAACCTTTCTCAGAGTTTATATACCTATGTGTCGATATTAGAACAGCAAATAATTATTTACAGTCACGAACATTGAATGTATTAGCAGGAATTAAGTTCAAGAAAAGGGCACTCATAAAACAAATGGGTACATTAAAACCCATCAACTGGTGAAACAAATTAATTTCAACGTTGACTAATATTCGGTTAACTAATTAAAATTCTTGTCTTATTAGTGTATCGAAAATGAGCAGTGATCCATCGCTAATGAGTAGCGCATTTTGTTTTACAGGAAGTGATAATTGGTAATGTACTTTGAAACTGTGTTATCGACTGGAACATTGTTTCTTGGTACTTTCAAGATAAGATCGCACTTACCAGCTGGTGGACACTGTGAAACGTTTCTGATGAAATAGCAACCAGATACTTCCTCTGTTTTGCAATCAGTTCGATGCAACTATTCGGCCACAAATGCGTAAAGGTGTTATCAGTCACTTAAATATTTTGACTCCGGTTATTGCTCCTTTGTTCATAACTTCATACAACTTTTTCTTAGCAATGCAACTATCATCAGGGTAAATTTTTACCAGCATGACTTGTGTTTTCGAAGCGCTGCAATTACTTGTCGCGAAAAGTGATCTTCATTAAATGAATGCGTAAATGTAGCGATACAGGATTGATTTCTGCCTGAAAAATTCTCTAGTTACTCATATAGTATCTGCATTATTCATATTTTACTTTTTTGTATAAGTAGACTGTACAAACGAAACACAATTATAAGAAAACCAGTTACTTATTAATAATACGAAATATAGCCATATAGACAAAAGAAGTGACAATATAAATGCCACACAGCGTTTCTGGAAGCCTTGTTCCTTTCTTCAGGCGCAGAAAACCCGCAAGAGCCTAAAGCGACACAACTAATTACAAGGCTTTTGAGTTTTGTCAACTGACTAGTGAAATTGTGTCGCTCTAGGCTCTTGAATTTTTTTCTACTCCCTGAAGAAAGGCCCAAGGCTTCCAGAAACGTTGTCCGGTATTCATATTTTCACTTCTTCTGTCTGTATTTGGCTATCTTTCTTTATATTAATTTTCATTCAGACGTAATTTTTCATTTTAAAATATACTTATGTTTAAATTTCAAGAAATTAACTGAATTAAACAAACATTTAGAAAAAATAGTTGAACACCTAGACTTTTTAATTATAACACTGTTCCGTTATTAACCCAGTAAATAATCTGTGTTTGCAAATTTTCTGATAGACCAATTAATAAGCAAAGTCAAATACTGAATATTGACGAGTATTTCGTTCACAGCGGATATTTAAAACATTCAATATATAAACTACAAGCAAAATTAATATGCGGTGAACACATTAATAGAATGTATATTTGTATAAATGTTGCTCAGTGAATCCTCAGAAAATTTTGACTATTTTAAAACTGACTCGTGACTGAACGAGATACTTAGAGATTTTCATCTATACGATTTTTTGTTAGTTTGGATAATATTTCATATATGTTATTTTGTTCATTCTTCTGTACTGAACAATAGTTACTCTATTCCTTCAATGACTTCTGATTAGACGTGTATGATATTTTATGGTCCTCCGAGCAGTTGCGGTTCCTAAAATCAACAATAGTGTAAGGAATCGATGAAAATTTTTTCGATATTGGTAGATCTAAAATTGACTATAAATATTTGGTTCTACTTTAAAGAAAATTGGAATTAAGTTTTATTTACAAATATCTTAATAAATTTGTTCAAATTTATAATATGATAATGAACATCGTATTTTAATCTGATTTAAAATTCGCCAATCTGTCTCTTACTCTCGCCAATCTCGCCTCGATCCACTCCTTATTAATTCATACCAATTTTCATAATTATCGCTAAATCAGCAATTAGAGATAATTTAACCTAGTTCCCAGTGTTACGTAACCAAAACTGCACTACATCAACCGTCTTGTGACACTCATCAATTCGGTACCGACTTGGTAAAATTACTGACGAGGCATACTCGACAAGTTGTCATTACAGACATCGGAAATAATTAAAACTTTGACCAGTCTACTTGTTAGTATCTTTAATAACGGAGTTTTGGGAAATGAATATGAATTATTGGCCACATACACAATATAGAATCTAACAATTAAATTAATACCTTAGAAAGTAATACACAACGTTTCCTCATGATGAGGTCGACGAAAAAAAATTGAAATAATAGGCCTAAATTACAAAGCACACACAATGTTTCCTTATGATGAGGTCTACGAAACGTTGTGCATTACTTCAAAATCTATTTTGGCGTCATATAAGCATCCAAAGAATTCTCCAAAACATAATATGGTATAATTTGTCTGCAGCAAGATTTAAAATGAATTAATGACAACATGCAGACAGGAGACTATTTATAAAAAAAATAAAAACCATTTCAAGTAACAAAAACGTTTTTGGTTACGGGAGAAGAAGAGAAGATATTAAAGTTTCTAAATAGTCAACATGAGAAAATAGAATTTACAAGAGAAATGGAAGAATAAATTTCCTGGATATAACTATTAAAAGGTCGGAAGAAAGACTAAAAACAAAATGATATAAAAAAACTGAAAGTAAAGATACCATTCTCAATTATAAATCAAATCATCCGTTCAGATACAAAGAAAATGTTGTGAGGAACCTAGTAAAGAAAGCAATAAAAGTGAGTGAAGATGAATACACAAATGAAATAAAAATGAAGTTCTTTAAAATCTTAAAAAGAAAACTGGTATCCGCAAAAATACATACATTACATATGGAAAGATCGCAAAAAGCAATCAGATAGAAATGAAGATACTATAAATAACAAAAGGGAAAAGAAAGCAAGGAATAAAAAAGGAAGATGAGAAAATTGAGGTCAATGTAGAAGAAAAGAGTAGGAGAAAATGACTATATCAATACTTCACACCTAGTAATAAAAATAAAGTAAAAGAAACAAATGAAAAAGAGAATGAATCACTGAAGAGTCAAAAGGATGATGAACAGGAAAAAAGGAACAATATCAGTTATTTCGGAATGAGTTACACAAAGGGACTATCAGAAAAATTTGGGAAATTAATTAAATACAACGGATTCTGGGAAGAGAAGATTGCGTGGAAACTGATGAGTAAACTAAAGAATATGACAAGAACAAAAGGAAATGAAAAGTGATGAGTGTGAGAAAAAGTATATTGGTGTGACGAGTATGAATATGGATAGTAGGATCCATTACACAAGGGACATATGAAAGAGCAATCGAAGACGAGCACGAAATTATCACAACATTTAAAGGATACTGAACATAAATGTGAGTGAACTAACTAATAGTTGTTAGATTTTGAAAGCTCAAGATATAAAAGAGAGTTGCTGCCCCCTTTCAAATCCCTTCCTATGCTATTAAAGGGGAATTGCCCAAAGTGGATTACCCTCATGTAGCCTGTTGTCCTAAAAAAAAGGACTATATATTCAAGAGCATTTACAAGAACTTGTGAATAAAAGAACGGATGCGGGAAATATGGGGGTTTTCTATGCCAGTACAATCGAAAAAATTAAAAGAATGGGAAAAGGATAACAGTACAGGTGTAAAATTAAAAATTAGTGGTGAAAAATGCGGTATTTGCAATATCTGTTAGAATAAGTTAGCTGTGAAAGAACTTTTAAGAAATATAAATTAATGAAAATTGTAAAATAATTTAATGAAAAATGTATGTACTAGAAAATATTAAATCGATTACCGTAAATTAAAGAGAGTTATAAGTTTGAAGTATGAGAAATTGACTAACCAGATACAGTGTTAGACATAAACATATACTATGTTATTAATAAGAAAAAAAATTGACTTGATAAAAGTCATTGAAGACATTTTACGGCAGATGACAGGAATTAAAATACTATTGAAAATGTATGTGATGTAATAAAAAAATTATTGAATGTTGTATGTAAAATTATGTATATATAATTAATGGTTTTTTTTAAAAAAAAGCAGATGATTATGGCAAATACAGAAAGCTCCTGTAGTTTATATATCTAAGAAAATAAAGTTATAAAGTGAACTGTATGAGGTTTGATACATAACAAGAATTTATAAATTATATAGATACATTACAAAGTAATACACAACGTTTCGTGGACCTTATCATGAGTTCAATACGTTGCGTATTACTGTGTCATGTATTTATTTAATTTTTAGATTGTATACTATGTTTATATGCCCATTAATTCATTTTAAATTTTGTAACAGACGAATTATACAATGTTACGTTTTGGAGAATTCTTTGGACAGTTACATGATCCTAAAATCAGATTTTGAATAAGATATTCACGCTGTACGTCAGTACAGAAAGCGTTAAAATTTTGCAGACAAAATTTTAGAAAGAATTCCTTTTGTCGCTATATCCGCCATCGCTACAAAAGTTAAAACTGCTCTTAAATCGCTCTTGAGCGTGGATATTAGATGGATTCGGAACGTTTTAAAACACAGATCGCATCAGGAAACGCTCTCAAACTTAGTAGTTGTAGAGAAATTGGACTTTTAGTTACAATTTGTAATTCATTTGATAGTTGGGATAAAATCGAAAGATTGCACAATTGGTGATTCTCTCATTAGCATTGTTCTAGCAAAAGTTAAATAAGGTAGTGTTCATCCCATTAGTGCACAGTGTAGCATATAAGCAACATAACTTTTAGTATCACCCAAGAGGTGTCTGCTGGTTTCTAAGAAAACCAATTTGTAATGCAGATATGAAACAACGTGCACTTACGGACATGTGAAATTTTTGGCATCTGTGGACATGCCTGTCCTAGCTTTCTGTAAGTCAACCCCTCAGATCAGATTTTTCTGCTCGCCGATCAGCTTAAGAATATTTATTTTCTGTGGTTTTTATATGTCTTTTTCAAGAAAGAAAATTTAAGCTTCATTCTCTTGGTATTCTAATAGCACCAAAATCATAATCATTCAATTAATGTGAATTATTGATAAATCAGACTTAATTATATTATGTTCCACATGAGCAACATCAGTAGCCAAATTGACTTTGGTCATGTTTGATTTTTTTTGGTTATTTTTTCTGTATTATTTTCAAAAAAATACTTCTTAAAATATTTTGTTTTAAAAAATACAAAAAGTCATGCCGGAAAGGTTTAATTTAGATGAGAAAACAGCTCTAAAAGCTTTTCTAGTTGAATACAAAGAAGATCAATACAGTGTATAAAAGCTAACTACAATCTTTTTTCATCGAACTTTGTTCAGAACATAGCATTCATCACTCTTTTTCTAGACTTTCCGTAAAATTTTATAAAAAGGGGCTTTCAGAAACTGTACCAGGAAGACTACAGCTGTGGTTTTACAAAGATACTTGCGAAATTTGAAACGGCGAGTTTGGATCTTTGATGGCTTCGACACGGAAACCATTTAATCAGATTTCAAAAACAAATTTGTATTCCTGTAAAATTCAAGACAATCAACCGACCCGTTTATTGGGAGGATAAGAGGAACAGTCGAAAGCAGAAAATTTCGGTTTCAACGTATCAAGCGTACAACCAACATGGAAGTAAATGACGTGTGCAAAAGTTACATTGATAGGCCGGTAGTATAATTCAACGAGTAGCCTTTACCAAAGAACAAACTTTTAGTACGCATTCGATAAAACTATACAAGTAGGTTATAGGTAGTAGTGATACTAAGTTGCTTTTACTGGAACTGTGTTTATCTCCTTATTTATTTAAGATAAGAAATTGAAAATGTTAAGGAAAAGAGAACCGCCGTCTTCAATACTTTATCACGATTCTATACTTCAAGATATTATTTGAAAAAATATATTTACTGATTGTCCTGTATAATATTTCCGGCGTGAACGACTTTCTTGAAAATTATGCGCAACTGCGAACAGTAGCCAACTTATTCGTTAGAGTGAAACGGAAAAATTATTTTCATGTCATAATTACAGTATTTGAATCCAATACATAACACGTCGATATTTTAATGTGTTAGTGTTTAAAAATTAATAATTTTTTCGCTGTAAGTTTTAATAAATATTTTTCCTTAAAAAACTAACGTTGAGTGAATTGCATAGAAAATTTTATTTTATAAATTTTTTTAAGTATAAAGTAAGTCTTCACTATTTACTATGAATATATACTGTAGCAATAATTAATTAGGCCATTAAATTGATTAGGTATAATTTGAATTGTAGCGAATAAATTGAATTGTAGCGGTATGAGCTAGCAAAGACAACAATGGCGGCGAGTTGTGTGTGTGTAAAATCTGCAAGGAATTTAGAATCAGTGTAAAAATTTGCATATTTAATGTAGTATTGAAGCTACAAAAGAAATAGCTGGTACCAGACGGACAATACGTGAGTAAAAAAACCTATATAAACTTGTAAACGATAATTAGAAAGGTAATAGTCAGATTTCGTTCACTTTCTTTTACATTTAGCCGTCTTTCATTTCATTCATCGTCATATTATTTTAGGTGAATTTTTATGTTTGAATTGTTAATCAGTTTATAAATCACTTTTCTGTTAATTATCAAACCCAGTTGTGACCCTGAGAGAAGAGATCATAATTTGATTGAATTTGTTTCAATTTTGAAAGCCACAAGTGAATAAAATAACAAATTATTCTATTTGTTAATTTTTGATAATCTTTTCTTTTAATTAATCGCCTTCCACTTGTTGTTTATTTCAATACTAAACAAACGCGTATTTCATATTTGTAAGTTGAAAATGTTGAGTTCAATTTATATACGAATCAGAAAACTGCTCTATATATTCTACTTCGATTTCCTGATTACTCCAAAAGATAAATTTTCATTTTTTATTCTTAGTATTAATTAATGGAACGAGTCACTTTGAATATGGATGTGAGTAAGAGGTTAGAATTATCAATAACTATAATTAATTTCTAAAAATTAGCCAAACATATTTGATAAGCAGATTACTCCATTACGGATTCTAGAAAATACTCGAATTTAAATATTACCTTTATAATTTTCTCTAATTAAACATTTGATTTCATTGAAAATATTTTCTCATTTCTCTAATCTTACTTTCGTATATTCAACGCATTACATTTTCCTTCTAAGCATTTTGTTAATTATTATATTATATTATTTAAGTTATTTGTATTAACTTGTCCAATTTCCTCATGAGCCAACTAATGGATCAATTAGCGCAGTTACGAGAGTTTAATTAACATTAAATCGTGATTGATAAAATAAGTACGGAGATATTAGAACATATTTCAGTATTTATGGTGATTAGATTCTATTTTTGTATTTTATTAACTATGTGGAGCCACATGTCGCGTGACAGTCTCTTAAAGTGTGCGACTTGTTATCAACTAGATATGGAGCCTCTGAGAGCAATTAGGTCAAAGTAGACACCAATCACTGCACAAATATATGAATTCGTCTGAGGCAGAAAGAAAATACAACGAAAAGTTATTACATCAATTCAAAAAAAAATATATATAAATTAAACGACAAGAAATAAATGGTGAGATAAAGAATTGAAGTGAAAATCACGGACCGCTACCATCTTGGAAAACTCAAAGAGAATGATATATAAAGGGACTATTCAAGAAAATACGGTTCCAGATCAAATATACCATGTTTCAGTTTAAGAAACCAAACAACTGACAGAAAATCAGACTCAAGAATTGACATTTTCTACGATTATTAAATCCCCTGGTCTGAGATTTGGGAACTAGAAAGATAAAGTAGCGTGGTTTTAGTAAGCAGTTTGCGGATGATTTTTTCATCGGGGTTAAATAAAAACTCCGAAGTAAACGCTCATGGAATATACTGAAGAAGAAACTCGAGACACTGGATATGAGAAGACAGTGGCAATAATATTTTTGATATATGATCGATAGGAACTGAAAAGCTGTAATGTTTAGAAAGGGATCCTAACACAAACAATTGGGAATTGAACAAAACTTAAATCATTAAAATTGAAGACGTTTAAAGAAACACATAATAATAAATATATGAACAGATAGAGAGAGGAAATATTTAAAATATTGCCAAGTTCTAAATTATGTATTGAAGAAACAGGATTCATTTTTATACTCTAAATGTGACAAAACCATTAAGGATTTGTTAACAACTAAAGCAGATGAGATACCGATAAAATAACTTAGAGAAAACAGACACTTGAGACTGTTGAAGAAAACTTGAGACGTAAAAGAAGTATTTGATTGAATTTTTTCCTATTCTTAGACTAAACGCAAATTCAAAAAATGACCTGAATTTCCTAATATGAATTAAACATACGTCAAATAATATGAATCACTAATTTCGTGCTGCAATAAATTGTCTCCGCGCATTTTACTACGTATCTTTTACGCTCGGCGAGATAAGAGGTGATAATATCTTAACAGGTTTCGCATGACGCAAAATCTGAAACGTATAAAAGGTTTGCACGATATAACGATGTATCAAACAGCCTGCAGCAACCTACTGTAACATGAAAGGTAAGTAGATGGTTTCCTCACGGGAAATAGCCATTTCTGATGTGAGGGGTTGTTCATGGATTACGTATTTGTCCAGCATTCGTCGCCCTCGCTCTGCTGGTAGCAGCCGTGAGCGCCAAGCCACGGTTCAACTGTCCCACTGAAGAGATCGTCCTCAACGTCCCTGATGACACCAACTGTGCCGTCTTCTACAAGTGTGACCATGGCGCAGCAGTCAAGTTCAACTGTGAGCCAGGTCTGATCTACAATCCTGACTACGAGGTGTGCGACTGGCCCTACAACGTCAAGCACCCCGGCTGCGTCCCCGGAGGTGAGCATAATCTTCCTCTGCCTCCATCGGCACACCGCTGCTTTAGTTTGGAACTGCTGTAACGTGGATTCTCTTTTACAGATTCTAGCTCATCGGCTCCCAGCTCCTCGACCGGTGCCCCCAGCTCCTCGACCGGAGCCCCCAGCTCTTCCACTGCTGCCCCCAGCTCCTCGACATCTGCCCCCACAGCTACCCCCAGCTCTTCCACTGCTGCCCCCAGCTCTTCCGCCCCCACATCAGGCACGAGCCCCACCAGTGCTCCGTCGTCTCCTTCCACTCCTCCATCAGGAGGCTCCGGCACGACCGCCATTAAGAAATGACATTTGTCAACCACATTTTAGCTAACTTCTATATGAAATTTTCCTGTACATATTTATTTTTATTTAAATAAACTTTTTTTACTGTTTCAATTTATATTGGCTTTTATTGTGAAATATCCTTTACTTCTCATTGCCTGCGTAATAAATATAAAAAGCGATATATCTTCCTTTTACAGGATTTTTAAATGGCCTACGCTTGAGAACAAGCCAATTAATAATTATGAATTAATGCTCAGATAATACAAGGGTACTAGAAAAGTTTTATTTACGGGTTATTTATTTAATTTTTCAAAGTAATTTCTGTTACATACAATACTTAAACACGCTCTGCCAAGTTTCGCTAGAAACACTCGTTGTCCCAAGCCCTGAACACGCCTTCTTCACTGGAAAACCAGAACCCTTTCAACTTCATTTTCACATGCGGGAACAGTGCAAAGTCACACAGTCTAGATCTTGTTCCATGTGTTCAAGAAGTTTCAGTCCTGTAGTGGCCAAATATTCGTTGCAGGCGATGAGCTGGAGCGTTGTCATGATGAAGGAACCAGGTGTCCATCGTCACAGGTTCTTCAAAGATTCAGGCACTACTCAGTGTCCAATTTAACTATGAATGTCTTCTGCGAGTCCAAAACGCCACGCTCAACTCGATTTGAAATATACAGCCATCATTTTCTTCTTAACCTGACCGAGAATTTCTGACAGGTTATGTCTTCATCATCAAAAATTGATTTGAAGGGTTATTCGGCATATCATAATAGTATATCGAAATTTCATCACCCGTCACGATGCTACTCACATACGGCGATTGTCACTTATCAACATTTTCAGCATCTCGCGGCACCAAATCATTCGTCGTGACATCTGCTCATCAGTCACTCTATGCGGCACACCGATAAACAACACAGATTCTTATGTGCAAATGATCATACAGAATCGAATGAATTTCTGGTGCATTTAGGCCTATCTGCTGGTACGTTTTCATCAAGCGTTTTCCCCTCAGCAGTAATGTTTTCCTCCATATCTGACGTTCGGGCCCTTTCTGACCTCCAGAGAGAAATTTTCCCGTTGGAATTCTCTATACCATCTGAATATACGATGTGGACAATCATCACCAAGTCATTTCATCTCAGGTCTTCGTTTAAACCACGTGCGAAGTTAAGCCGTAAATCTGCCCGTACCTCACTTCGTGACCAGGATTGGAAGAACTTCAAACTATCACTACTGATAATTAACTAAGCCTGAAGAATACAGCTGTGCAAACATGAACATGTCTCAACACGCAACAATAATCAACAGCCCGCCCCCTTCCCCCAACATTTGGTATCGTCATATTGCAAACCTTTCCTTGAAACCGTTGTATATATTTCGAATTTATTAGATTTTTAGGTTTCATACCAGTTACTCTTAAGTTTGAGATGTAGAATGTAAATAGCTACAATACATTTTCATTTTATTTATTTATTTAAAGGATTGTACTGGTCGCGTCGACAACGTGGTCATTGGCAACCCATTCATAATTTACAAAGAGTGCTTATTTACATCCGTTTTGCTGTGATACAACATTGATTCCAATAACAGACATAGAATTGAGCAGTTTAAAAAGTTTAACATGTCACGGAAAGAGAATATCAGCTAATATTATAAATGTTTTTTTCAATTTCAGATAGTGTTACAGAATTTTATGTTCACTGGAAAATTATTCATTTACACAAATGGAGAATAATTAAACATTTCAAATGTGGGTGTTTTACACTTACAGTGTAAGAGCTCGAATTTGTGAATCATTTAGCACATATTTGGATAATATTAAGTAAAATGATAATATTCATTTTATTTCATTTCTACAGTCTCTTTCATCAACTCAACCCTTTATTTTTCTCCGTTCTTATTCTATTTCAGTGTATCAAGTAAAACAATCCACTCTACGGGTATCTTCAAATAAGGCACAGGATTTATAACTAATAAATAAATATGCAATAACTATTTGCTTTATTAAAGTTGGTCCATGGTTAAAAATTCAATAAAATTGTTTGAAACTGTGTATGTTGCAAATTCCACTGTACTATTCTCATAGTCTGTTTTTATTAGGAGGAGGCGTCTACTTCTGAATATGAATCACTCTCTTGTTTTTTAACTAAATTTATTAGCCTTTTAATTCTAGTTTTGGATATAATTAAAATGAAAAAATTAGCAAATAAAGTCAGAAATATTGGATATATAATATACTGTTAAATTCGAGAATGATATAAATGGAATTAATAATACAGAAAGGCATACAAAAAAAACAAATTAAATTAAATTCAGATTCGAGAAAATCTCTATATGGATGCCTCTTCAAAGTTTTAATATCCCAAACACAAGCGTAAACTTTTTTAAACTTATTTTACACAGATATTCACCAAGATAAAACACTCCCTCGAAACACCACAGACACTACCTTTTTTATCTCTGATTGCAAGGATATTACAGTAACTGAATCATCACAACTACTACAAAAAAAGATTCCTTTAAACCATGAAATATTACTTTAAGATAATAGATAAAGGACTCATAAATTAATATCAACCGCTGAATCAAAGAATTAGTGGTGCCAGCAAATACAAATTTTACTCCAAATATATTAAAATTTTGGATACTACGCACACTCAAATAAAGTTAACTTAAAAGCGTAACTCGCTTAAAGAATTCCTCCTGCGTCTAAATGACACCATCATAGCTATCTAAGACTATGGAAAGTCCGTGCGGAAGTATTTAAATTTCACTAGTATGTCGGTCAAAATACGTTATGGGAATCATTAATATTATTGCCTATCTATCGGAGTCAGATTTTCAACTGTTGTCTAACAACACAGAGATATTTAAAGATTAAAATTCTTTGTACAAAGAACAATGTGATGGACTATTTTACATTTCCGCAAGAACGACTAGACAGGCACATCTCTTGATGTGACGTCATCATGTTAAGATGAGCGGAACGATCTACTGCACTCTGTCGGCAAACTAGAGTCAAGGCATTTTTGACACCATTGCTGCCATGATGAACAGGCATAATCTTAGTCTGCACGACTTTGAACGAAGCTATATGGGTGTAACTCAAACAGATATATAAACATAATAGAGTGGCTATATCAGCGTTTCAATGCTCTGGGTGGCAGCAACAAACAACACTGACCGCCATTTTTTAGTAGGTCTACTTCACCGAAATTCGTAGCTGTGTTTACGCTGTTGGTGAAAGTTTTGAAGTTTTTGTGTTAAAATATATTGTTTTGTTAATATTAATCATGCCAAGCGTGTGTTCAGCCTACAATTTTAATAATAGTAGTTCGAAAACACATGAAGTATCGTATTTTAGGTATCAGCATAATAATAATAAGAAGAAAGATAGCCAAATGCAGACCAAATAAGTGATAATATAAATACCACACAACGTTTCTTGGATCCTTGTCCTTTCTTCAGGTGCTAAGAAGAGCCTATAACGACTAACTTGCACTCGTCATTTGACAAAAAAAAGCTTTGGAGGTGCTGTTGCGTCGCTCTAGACTATTTCGTCTGAATTTGACTACCTTCCTTATTATTTTTCCTACGTATCAGCATTTTTCATTTCTAACTTAACTTATTCTTAGGTCGTATTTATAAAATTTATGTATTCTTCATGATCATCTATAAGGAGAGTCAGATTTATTTTTATTAAAGTATTTCCCTGTACTGCAATTAATCTAGTCCCCTTTTTTATTATTATTATTATTTACACTTGCTGAAAAAGTATTGAGGAATAATGAAACACACATAGGAAATAAGAATTTGCTATTAAAATTGTGTGTTGAGGTATAATGTTGGGACATAAACAAATTTTATTTTGTGAATTCGACCATTTAATAGATTCGGCCGAATTTGGTTAAGATTTTCTTAAAACATTACTTTCATTGCAGAATTCGTCATATGTGGAAAGAAAAAGCAATGGATGAAAGAGGACTCAATATTAGGCAATTGTATACAAAACTAATATTATTTAAAGGTCAATAATTTTTTCAATGCCCTAAATGTGTTATATTTACTTAAACCTTAAAAAATCTGTTTCTGTTTTAGGTCATTTGTGTGGCATAGTAAAGCTAGCAGACGATAGGGGAACGCCCACCAGCCCTTATAAAACATGGCGGCTGAATTTTCAATTTTCTTCAAATATGGCGGCGACTTGTCCAGTCTATGTTGTTTATATATGTCTTTCGTGTAACTGGTGCCATTCTCAAGTGGCTCAGTAATAAACAAAAAATTTTGATATCATTATTAAAAATATACTATTGCATTGGCACGAATCTGTGGTTATGAACTCAGTTCGGTAACGTATACAATCAGAGTTATGTCAAAGAGAACTGTACAAGTAGTATATATGCCGTATTTCCTTTCCTCTTAGCGAATTATATTTTGGGTTAACTCCACAGGCATCAGTCTTCCTAACCCATAAGTGTACAATCACGATAAAGTATCATGTAAGTTCTAGGACTTAAGGAAGACAACTGTTCAAGATATTGGGAATACAATCCCCCACAGGTCAATTAATTTAGTCGTTGATGGTGTGGCGTACGATGGAAGATCATTTGTGTAAAGTGAGGTTCAATTAATGGCTAAAACACATTATTAAAGTAAATTAATATGTACAATGTAACTCGTGAAACGTCGTCCCTTCCAAAAATCTAGGTCAGGACGGAACTCTGCACTCGCCGCCGGTCGAGAAGGGACTTACTGAAAGGAGCTGACGTGAGGGAGTTTCTGTTCGCTGGACAAAGAATAGGATATTTTGTTGGTAGGGGTGTTCGAGAAGGGGACGATTTGAGTGTGCGAATTCGACCCACAATGGCCTGTATTTTTTTAGAGTAATAGGCTACATGAGGGTAATCCACGTGGTGGCAACTCCCCTTTAATATCATAGGAAGGTATTTGAAAGGGGGGATGCGGAACGGTAGAGGAAGGAATCCAAGGGTTAACTAGTGCCCCCGGTCTATAATTTAAGGATCCTACCCGGCATTCGCTTAAAAGTGGTGAAGGACAAACCCTATAAAATCTGCATCAGGTAGGTCGGGCACTTGGTACTTGCCCCACGCCCTTCCGATAGTAGGAGAGGGGGTTCCTGAGGGGACGCAGCATTCCCTGCTCCGTGCCTGGACTAGTTTAGGAGACAGCTGGCCGACTGTTCCAACGGGAACTAAATCCTCAGCTTGCCGAAATTTTTCCTGGATTCCGCTGGTCTTAGCAAATAGAAATCAGATTTGTGCCCCCACAAATCTCAATATTTTAATTATCCACACCCACTACGGGTTGCGAATAGCCAAATTCAGGATTGAAGGCCTCGTAACATATGCCCTCGACGGTGCCAATCTGGTCGAGCGTCTTGTCTGAACGTGTTAGAATCTAGTGACCAAGGATTAGCGTAGCCAGATATTCACAAATCCACACAAAGGTGGTGTTGTTTTCGTTTCTGTGAGTACCTGAGCAGCCAGACTCAAGCCGAGAACACAAATTTCTCACGATATTTTCTTTCGTAAGATAAATGAAAATAATTAATTAATTAATTAATTAATCCCGCTCGTGTTCACTACACTCTGATTCTCATCATTTTCCTGACGTCTGAGTATTGTACTACCTGGAACATTGGATGTGACATATGACACGCTGTTAAGAGGGTTGTGATAATTTTAATTTACAAAAGGAAAAGAAATCATTTTAAAGCCATTGTTTAATACAGTTTTAACTTGTAACAATTTAATTTAAATTTACTATAATATTTTTATATTTGATTTGTAAACAAATATATGCTCTTTTAAAGTAAATCCATAAATTGAGCTGATGGAATAGTTTTATTATACAACTAGCCGGTTGCCCGGCGTTGCTCGTGTACTTATTTATATAAACTCGAAAAAGTATCTAATTGAATACTTAGATATATTCCTTGAGTATTTCAGGATATAATTGTCACTCAGTCTTCATACATTACGAAATATTATATTGATGAAATTGTTAGCTAGACTCACAACTAATATAGCGCGAAAATTAACTTACATTTTCCGCAAGGATGGTAAAGTAATTCGTATTCTTCTTTATTATCATTCGATGGAGTATTGCTGTATAAAATTATATTTTTTATTTAAAGAAAATATTTCTGCTTTATTTAATTCCTGACAAAGGAGAATTTCCTTTGTTCGTTGCGTAGTAACGTCTTTCTCTCGCGTGACGTCATTGTCTCTTGGCGCGCAGTAATTTAACATTTAATGATAATGGTTTTTAATTATAATTCTTTCCACATATATGCTAGGGGTTTGTCACCCCCACAGTACCGGTTCTCGATTTTGGCAGAATACGTATACCAATTTTTGTTGTATTCTGTCCACGCGATAAAATTTGTATAAAGAACAACGTAAATACATACATACAAATATACATACTTTTTTATTATATAGATAAAATAAACGAATACTATATGCTAGAATCACTTCTATTTTTCCGAGAATCCTTAGCATTTGTCGAAATCAGATAATTACAACTTCTAAGCAAGTGTCCGAAAATTAGACGACGTTAGTTGTAAACTGCGATGAAACTATAAATTAATTTATAAATAACACAGTTTTCTATCGGCTGTGACTGAAGTGATTCTATCATATGAGATATTCCTAAGAGTGGAACGAATTGAACGTGGTTCTGCATGAGTCGACCGAAAATCAGCCTCTGTCCATTCCAGGAATTAATAACCTATTGTAAACCAATGAGGAAAATTAATGTTAGAATATCTATAGTAGTCTCTTGAGATAAGAAAGATTACTGACATTAAAACATGAATTCAATAATTGAAACCTTGAAATGATAGGAGAACAAGTTTTCCTCACATGATGTGAATTTGGAGTACGCCATACATGACGCAAAGTCTGCGGTAAATTTATTAAAAATGGATTAGAATGAAATAATTCTGACTGGACTGGGAATAGAACTCTAATACGTAGTTGCCTATCCGTTGTATATACATCGTGTAACAAGTAACGAGAGCCCGATTTACCTGATGTATGTTTTCTAGAGTTTGCCTGCTGGGTAGTATCCTTAAACTGCAGCTTCGGGGACCTCGTTAACCCTTAGCTACAGTGCTTTTCCTTCTGTATCCCCCTTTCGATTCCCTTCCGTTGCTATTAAAGTAGAGAGACCACCGTGTTGATGGTCCTCATGTGCGGTAGCCTGTCACTCAAAGCAAATTCTCCTCCTGTTAAAGGACATTTACTTTAGACGCCATGTAAAAAAAACTCCGATTTGGTTATTATAAACATTGAGCATTGCCTACCAATTCCTGGATGATTATACTTCCAACGAACGACAGAATTACGTTTTCCTGAAAATCTCTCAGTCCTGGTAATATTGCAGGTTCGCATATTTAGAAACCAATTGCGAGAGCGATGTTTTGTAACAAAATATTGAATACCAAAGTATTTTTAATACAGTTTTAATTAATTTTATCACCAATCTGTTTGTAATAATTATTCCATTTGGCCAGTTTAAGCACAATTACTCTGCCGGTCTCAGTTTTCATAGCCCTCATGTGTACAGAAGACACATATATATTTCCTCGCAGTTGTTAATGAATTTTTAATTAGGCTGCTTAGTCGACATCAGACATCAAATATTTTTCTCTACAAATGAAGAGTGATGTTTTATCATTATTTCAATCATTTTCATTTTTAACGTCATATTTACCTTTGATAAATCGTACTTTAATCTCGTTGTTATCTGTTAGATTTTACCCTTTAATTTAGTTCATGTTCTCTACATTTATATCATGATAAGAGTATTTGCTTCCATCTCAGCCAATGACTAATCTCTGATGCATTTCCACCGTAAGTACTACGGTGACATAGATATGGAAAGAACAAAAAATAGTCGAAATTAAGTCCTTTTAATTACCTCATGTTAAACTTTAAGCTACAATGAGACGCAGCAATACCGAAGCTCATTTTATGAAATTAAAAACAACAGCCATTGTCTTCCTACATTTAATTTGAACTGGTCACATTTTCCTTAAGCATTTTACTTGATTAGTTTATATATTACTTGAATAAATGCAGTTAACAATGTCTGTAACAATAAATATAATATTATTAATTTAAATATTTAACTGCTTAAAATATTTTATAAATTATTCAATTTCAAATTATTTCAAATCAAAAAATAATACTAGGAGAGATAAAACGTTAAAGCACACTTAAGAATCAAAAATTCATGAGAAATTATTTCAATGAATTTTTATTTTCTACAATAATTCCATTTATCATGTATTAAAAATTATCTCAATGATATGTACATAGGATATTTGTAACAAAAGTATAAAAAAACAAATGTATGTCTATGACATTATAAACAATTATGCATTTTTTCATTGCAAGATATTTCATACACAGTATACAAATGTTAATAACAGTCACCTCATAAAGCTGAATTTATGCAACCTCGAACTCGCCAACTCATGTTTGAACAGACAGAAATTAATGACCAGCCATGTGAATATAAATTTCAAAACATCAGAATAGTTTCACCTGAATTGATAAATCTGTCCATACAACCATTATATACATATTTTATAATACCTCTCATAGGGCATTTATTGTAACAATGTATTTATGATGAACTTTAGGACTATTGATCCCCTTTAACATAATGTTTATTTCTACCAGCTTTCAGATTTTTCCATCTTACTTATAGTTAATATTTAATGGCTTTCTGATGATAATATTTTTAAATTTTACATTTAAAATTCATCTTTATTGTTCATTTTAAATAAATAATTAAATGTACTGTCCATGAAACACTTTTAGTCCTTTATGACTAAATAGTCAGAACAATTCTGATCAAGGATGGACTTTCAAGTCAAAATATTTCCATGTAATTAATTAATACCCTGACTTCAATAGTATATGAGAGTAAAATATATAAATTACATTGATAATAAACAATCATAATGAAAAAGTAATCAACGTGTTTAAGACAAAATTACATTTAGGAAGAGTGTGGGTAAATGAATGTAATCCGTTCATCCCCTCAGTAAAATATAGAAAGTACAACACAAACAAGAGAAAATACAATTTAGTAATTTAGATAACCTTGTGAAGCTAACAAGTATAACAACAGAATGAAGAAAAACTGTTTCAGTTTTGAAAATAAATTATACATTAGCTAACAAATATAAGATATTTGACAAGCTTCTTTGTTTTAATAAAATGTCTGCCTAGTAGTTAAGTGACATTTTCAGAAATAAAAATTGCTTATATAGTAATGTAACAAAAAGTTATCACAGATGTGTTGTAAACTTATTTCTAAAATGACAATACAAAATAAATCTATGACATTAATAACAGTTATAATTAATAATACTTTAACATTCTCAGAATTTGGATCAGGTCTCTTTTTCTAGCAGGATACTAAACAAGAATAAAATTTATTTTTATAAATCAAATTCATTATGTATTTGTTGCGATTTTATAACTGGCACGGAAACTTTCAGAAAATGTAGTAATAGATTATGCCGTCAGTACCCAAAATTAAGATAGAAAGTGAGTTACTACTGGTATATTTTTTATTTTTACCATTTCTGTTATGCTAAGTTTTCTATCCTGCCAATACTGAACAGCAGGAATTTTATTCAAATTGTGTGGTATGCCTATGCAACTAGTTTCAATAAGTTCTTAGCAGATCACATTCATTAACATGTAATATACCAAAGAATCTTGCTCAATGTTCCTCCATAGTGACAATTAGTAATGATTAAATAGAATATAGTGTAAGTTATATATGAAACACACAGATGTACATGATCTAAGCACAAATAATACACAGATGTAAACAGTTTGACAGATGGAGTTCATAATGGAGAATATCAGAATGATAAAGCAAGTTTATGAAAGAAGAAATCTGTGACCTGGACCACATGGGATAAACAGTTTCAGATAGAAATGTATGTCAGAGTATTAATATGTTGGCAAGGACTATTAAATTAGTTCTGAATTCTTAAAAGTGTAGGTGTGTTAGGCTACACACTGACGGGGAAAAAAGGAAAGGATCATGCTTTCTCAACATAATGGAAAAATCTTTGAATTAATTATCATCTACATAGGAAAAGATTCCACTAAAAATTATAGTGGTTTTAAATTGTAACTTTTTTAAGGCAACCATCATCCACAACAGAGCCGAAATCTTGTATATCAAGAAATAAAAATGTAGAACCAATTCATTTATAGAAACACACACATTGCATAAAAACTGAAAGACATTAACAAAAACAAAATAATTATAATTAAAATGTTCAATATATTAAATTAAGGGTAAAATATTGGACTATGAAGTTAAAGAATTGAATATATGGTTTTTGGATGAACTACGAGACATATTGGAAATAAGCATTCCAACAGATGAAGTTCAGTATCAGTGTTTCAGTTTTAAACACACCCTCAGAGACAGTAATGTAGAGAAATAAGGTTCATTTACAAATTCATAACCAAGTGTTTATTTAATTCTCAATCATATTCTTGAAACATCATTAGACTACCCATTCTAGATAGAATCAATTAATGGTTGCCTCAGTGATAAGAATTAGTTTCAATAGTTCCCACCAATAGTGATTAACTTAAATATATGCAGAAAAAAATCAATTATATAATATTAACCACTTATGTGAATTATTCTGGTGATAGTATGCATACAATAAATTTATTCAAGCTACAAAACATTGTTTCAAAATCTACAGTCTAAACAGTCAAATTTGTACCAAACAAACATTTTTTATTACTTCTTTACATCAGCCTCTCTCAAAATTTCAAGAGGCATATCTTTACAGACATGTACTATAAATACAAGAAATAAACTTGTAAGAAAAAGATAAAATTTTGTAAACAAAAATAATTTTTTTAAAATTCTTACTGTAGATAAATTGGTCCCAATAGTTCTTTTAACATAATGTACAGATTTATATTAAGCTATTAAATCTTTAATCAGCTTGGTTTAATATTAAATAATTGAGATAATACAAATATAACAAACCATTATATAATTTTATTGTCTAATTTTGATTATGTATCAGCACACAATCTATAAAGCATCAGAAGACCCAAAAGCAACAATGTGATAAACTAGAATTGAAATAAAGTTTTAAAAAATATATTTGTATCTGATGCAGCTTAATGGTTCTAGTGATAATAATTTAAAAAGATACAAAGTTTCGTCTTCTATCTATACAAATTCAGAAAAATAAACTGTACAAATTTGACAGAAACCTATGTTTGAGTATATTTTGTTAATATCATTTTTTTTTAAATAACAAAAAACTTAATTAATATGTGCAATAGGTAGAAAATATGACTCAGACTTTAAATTATTCATGACAATACATATGCACCTGTAGTATTCAAGTACGTATAAAAATAAAGAAAAACAGATCCTCATCATATCCAAAAAAAAATACTGCAAGTAGATTTGTAGACACTTTTATCTCATTTTCATATTTAAGCCATTAAATATATATTAATTGCTTTTCTTGAAGTTATTAAAATTAAATAAATAAGTTAGATTTTTTTAAATTCTAATGCAAACACAACTAGAAGTAGAGTTGAAAAGACAATAAGATAGAACAATGTTAGTCATTTAATACAGATGATTAACTGATAAATAATAAAGCAGTATATGATATATAAAATAATACAGGAAATGCAAGACAGGTTTCCTCAGAGTATGTATTGAAAGCAGTAAAATTATTATTCTAGACAGATACAGGAAAAAACTACAAATGAAGCTACATAACTTATCAAAGAATAATTTCTTTGTTGATTATAAATTATGCTTGAGAGTTTCAATAAAAAACAAATCTCTAATATAAAATATATTTATATATGAGTATATATAAATGAAATATGAATAATAAGTGAGCAAGTAAATTTTTCCCATAAACTGTTTATACCAAAGCCCTGAGTTCAATGAGGTTGCATCATTAATTTTTTGAATTTGATCAGACAGCATTTCCCTGAGTTTTGTTCTTAAGCTGCACTGTAAGAACTGTATTTTCTTGTTTCATCTGTTTCAAGTCAGCTGATACCCTCTCAAGATTAGCAGCAACATTTTTGGCACTTTCACTTTCAATCTGCAATTAATGATTAAATTAATTGATTTCTTGATAAGATAACTAATTGAACTATTTATATTAAATATTTACCATTATTCAATAAAATATTAAATAACTGCAACATTGAGTTAATGGCAAATATTAATACAATGTGTTCAGATTTTAGTTATCACAGTGCATTATGAATCCAAGCATCTGATAAACTGTTAAACATAGCATATGTAGAGACAAATAATTTTGAATAAAACACCTTATTTAATTCAGAGGATATATTGTTCCAAGGTTCCATTGTATTATTTGGAGAGTAGTATGTGTACAGAGAAGCAGATAGATCAATTATAATTACACAAGAAGGAATGAATATTAGACTAAAAGAATGAAAATCAGAAACAGTAAGGAGTACAATCATTTCAAACAGTAAACTCAGTTTATCATTTGAAGTTCAAAACATAGGTACATCAAGTCTACAACCCTTAGCGCTGCCACACACTAGGCAGCCTGGCTGCACAGCTAGACCGACATGTGGTGACTTATTGGAACACACATGCTAGGCAGCCATGAAGGACTGGCTGCGGCCACCATTCGAACCCGTGTTACTGCACAACAGCCAATTGGCTGTCTGCACAGCCAGAAGACAATATTAGATTATGCTGCTAATTTGTTGCAGCACCACATTTATTCCAAAACCAAAAATTTGTTATTGAAAAGAAATCTGGGATATATTTGCAGAAGAGTATAGCAATCATTATGCTAAGAATGTCCATCTCACTCGACTGAACAGTCGTGACCAGACTACGACTACTGGCTGCTCAATATTTCGGTTGTGACAGCCTGGCTGCCTAGAGCACAGTTGCCCTTACAGTCATGGACCAAATCAGTTAATCTCAGGCAAAGAAGACATCTGTCTACATCTTTATGCCATCAAACGTAATATTATTCAAAATATATTTCAGAATAAAATTTCTATACCAGAAAAACTTCTTTTAAAAAAACAAAAATATGGTATTCTAGTTTTTGGTTGAAACTGCACATTTAAATAAAAATCAAATAAAAAAGCTTTGGTCTTTCAATAATTGATTTGGTGTTACAACACAATAAATGAGCATTTGTATTTGGAAAAACTGAACTGCCAATATTTCTGTAAGGCCAGATGATTCTGATAATTACAGTTCACTATAAAAATGCTGGATTCACTATGCAAATTCTGAAAAAAAATACCTGTTCTTCAAGATCTCTTATCTGCCGCACAGTAGCACCTGTCTCTTCAACCATTTGAACTAATTCTGAACAATCTGAATGTATTGTTGCCAGAAGCTTATAGGCCTTACGAGAAACTTCATCCTTCTTTGCATCCTAAAAGTAGAAAATGTTATAATTCACAAATATATTTTGATAATACTTCAATACTAAATACAATTTGAATTATTTATATATTTGTTCATAAAATTCAACAATAACATCATCATCAATATTTATTATTATTATTATTATTATTATCTGTATGAATATTATCATTGTCTAAAATGAAAAATTTATGTGTTTTTCTGTAATTTGAGTGGCACATTGCCATCATCATAACCCATTTTTTGCCCATTTATGAGAACTGAGAAAGAAAGACGCCTTTATATTTATTAGTTTATGGCAGAGATTAGGAACCATGTTTCATAGACAAGTGCTGTTAAAATTACACTTCACCAGATGTCAAACAAAGAGTGTTTAATCTCAACCACCTGGTTAGAAACCTGAGAACTATCCTTACAGTACATCACTGAGAAAACTTTCAGAATTATAGACTTTTTATGTCCAAAATAACATTATAGTGTGAACTTTAAATAGCACTTCCTTTTCATAACCATATTTTTGTTATCCCTTATAATAACAAGGAAAATTTTATCCAACAGTATACTAAATTTTGCAATTACTATTGGGCTGATGTGGTTATAATTGCCATAAGAGCAATTAAATGTAATAACACCATATTTTATTCAAATATAAACTTATAGTTTAATAATGTAAATGTATTATTTTAAGTCATAAAAGTAAAGGATAATAAAGGCAATGTCTTATAACCAACCATGCACAGATATAGATATTAGAAAATTATTACCAATACCTACCCTAAAAATTAGTTCATCAGCTACAGTAAAAGACCGTTCTAACTGTCCAGACAATGTATTAATTTCTTTCTGTAGTTCACGTGTGTCACCTAAAACTTTGGCTATTTCATCCCTTTGTTTTCGAATATTTCCAATAATTTCCATTATACGACGTGTATATGCAGACCTGGAAACACTAAAAACCAATTACAGTATTAAAATTAGTTCAAAATTAGTGTGTATCTATAAAATAATTTTATATTATTTGAATTAATTACAAAAACTTAATTAGGTTAAATATAATTGACCAGACTAGCTGTAGTTTGATGCACACTTGAAAATGAGATAAAAAACAATTATTCAGAAACATTCATTGTATTTTTAAACAAGTAATTATGCTTTGTTGTATGGTATTTGCCAGTTCTGCCTCAGAGTCATAAACAGCCTATTTTAAAAAAATTCCTTAACCACAGGAGTGAATCTAAAAATCTACATTAATAGCATTATATTCTGATTTAACACTTGTTCTGTAAACAAAAAAGTGTGAAGGCTAAAACAAGCCATCAACAAGTTCAAAATCTGAATAAATGTTTATATCAAAGTTTAAGACACAGAAAATAAATGCTTCATAAGAGTTAAATCACTTCAAAAAGTTTGTAAAACCTCCAAACATATTTTATAAACTTTCACAGAGAAAATTCTGACCATTGGTGTAAATGTTAGTTTTTTATGACATATAAACAGTTAAATTAAAACAATATCAAGTATTTGTTCAGCATTAAATAATAATATCAAATCATAAGAGTTTCATAACTTATTAATCTAAGTTGAATAATCCAATTTTTAATTAACAAAAAGGGTATCTTATGAATATAATAAATACACTAAAAGACTATGTAAACATACATATATCAAAGTATTCATTAAAAGGCAAATATAATTCATACACACTTTTGTTCAAATTTTAATATTCATATTTACATACGTATTTGTATCTTTGGAAATCCTTTCATAATCTGCAAGCAACTGGGTGTGCAGTGACTCTTTTCCTCGTACTTCTTCAGTAAGCTCTCTGACTTTGTCACGTAAGGCACGTACGGAATCTATCTGCTTTTGGCTCTCTGACTACAAAAAGATGAAACAGAGTAAATTACATAACTTTGGTAATTGATTACATAACACAGAACTGAGTGAAATGTATTTTAAAACTTTATAAAGTATGATGATGGAAAGACTTCACCAGTCCAAACAGTGAAAAATTTGTAAGATTAAACATTCAAAACAAATATTCTGTATAGTTAAAGTCGATAAAGAAAAGTCATTTGAACCACCTAAAAATGTTAAAATTTCAGCAATGACATACACTGACTTTATCCACTATAGATATGTCAATGTAGCAAGAATCTTATACCTTGATAATACATCTATTAATAGTAAAACAAACTTAAAATAAACTATATTTTGGATTGAGTGTGTGAAATAAAAAAATTGCATATTTAGAAAACAAAAACATAGGTTCACATATCCAAATAATGTTTCATAGCATACTATAATGCACATTTCTGATATGTTGCTTCACAAATTTTATCAAAAAAACATGAAAAGCTCATTCAACTAAGAAACTGAATAGAGATGAAAAGAACAGAAATCAATGAACAAGTACTGTAATTATAGAAATTGTATAAAATAACAGTACTAACTGCTCGGCTAGAATTTCGCTGCCTGGCTTCCCGATATTTTGTGAGAAGGGGTGCTCGATGCTTTTCCCACTGAGCTGCAAGGCCTACTAGTCGTTGTGCACTGTTGTCAACTAGTGTCTGTAATTTATTTAAATTTTCTTCTGCTTGAGGCAGCAGAGCATATGTATGCTCTTTTACTAATAGTTTTTCTTCCTGCTCATGAACCAGTCGTTCTTCAACACTTCTCTCTTCAGAAATCTAAAAACAATTGAAACAATTGAAACAATTTCTCAAAGATTTACCTATTATATGTGGCAATGATATTTTACAACATTAATTTATTTAGTACCTGATTTAGCTTGGCTGCAAGTTTCTTCACTCCAATCTGCAATGTTTCAATTTGGGTCCGTAAATCTTCAGATTCGAGGCGAACCTGATCCAAAGCATCTTCTTTAAGTTTCTGAATATTAGTTACATTTGCCATAGAATCATCAATTTGTACTTCACTCTGTTAAAAAATAAAGTGTTTACAACAATATGTACATTGTTATCAAAATTAATTTTTCTTGATTCTCTACTTGAATTTTAACAATATCCCTCAATATTAAATCTTAAAAATTATCATGCATTGAAATGACTCAGAAACATCAATTACAACACATTATTCAATAATTATTGCTATTACCCAGTAGTTAATAAATTTGTGTATTCAACTTCAAAGGCAAAGCTTCAATAATAAATATTTAACCCAGTTGGAAACCTGAGAATATTTTATTTATTGGTAATACTATCCACAGAAAAAATTATACTGTTATTACACACTAATTCACAATTTACAGTGGAAAAGTCCTCACTTAAGACTAACATTTTCTTAAAATTTCTAAAATATTGTAGCATGTATGAAATATATATTTATTTTGTTTCCATTTATAGCATTTATATCTCACGCAATTCAAATTCTGTAAAATTTAATAAGATTTTAATGAAACTATATTTAAATACGAAGTTGAAGTCAATTATCATTCTAATACATACCTTGACTCCTGCCACAATTTCAGGAGATATTATTTTACTCTTAAGAGGTTTAACTGCCACTTGTGTGCTTTCAGCTTTTGATGTTAGCACCTGTTCACTAGTTTTTATGTCATGTGCAAGGGATTCTTTTACACTGACCATCCATTTTGAAGATGATGATGATGATGAAGATAGATGTTCTCCCAACAAAAGTTTTGCATTCATGACAATTACACTAGGTAATAATTGTCCTTTAATATCAACTTGTTCCGTGATTGGCAGAGAATGCAAAGAGAAGTAATTTTGAGAAGCTGCAATGGAATCCAAAGACTAGAAACATTATAGTATACACATCATAATTTATTAGTTTAATAAGAATCTGCAAGAAAAATAATTTTCAGTTATAATTATTACAACTATGAAACTAATTTTTGAAGATTTCTGAAAAAAACAACACAATTTCTGTTATCAATCGATTTCAAAAGTTAACACATAAACCTGTTAAATTAAATAAGTTCATTTCATTCCATTTAGTTTCAAATTAAAATATTTCTGGTGACAAAGAAAATATCTTTCTTAAATTTCAATGAAATACAGCACCTAACTTTATATATCTTTAAGAATAATTTTTGGAACTCCATATTATGTGCATTTAAGAATAAACATACCCTTTGGAATATTGAGTTCTGGAAATTCTAATGATCCAACAGAAATAAAAGGATGGCATGAACTACAGCCTTCTTGGCTCCAACTTCCATCAGATCTCCACCTCATTCCTTGTAACTTGCAGTAACTAGGTAGCCATGGAGCAGATAACTGCCTTCGAAGTTCTTCAGCAACTTTTTGCTCAAGAAGAGCAGCACCACCTTTTTTTTTTCAAGAAAAGAAAACATGATCAAATGAAGAGCCATTTAAAACAATGAAACTTGTATTCAATTGGTTACAAGAATAACAATATTATTTTCAACATTTTGGAAACTTTATCTTAAAATATTTTATGATTACATTACAGTGTATTTCATCTATAAATCTACAATGAAACAGAATCAACTACAATATGCTGTGTACTGTACTTCAGAAGCTTTATAATGAAGACCACAAAAGGTAAGGTTAAGTAGGGTTTTATGGCATAAAAAATTAACAATGTTAATTTTATACCATATATACGGCTTGTATATATGTACTTTGGGTTGTCTGCCATTTTTTATTATTTGCACCAATTCTCCTCACTATTACTGCAGATAATCTACTGTATATATATAATTAAAATAATTCGAAAAGAAAGGAAAGAGAGAAATTAAGTGGCTTACCTGAAACCAAGGTTCAGCAGGAGAAAAATCTTCAAATTTTCTGATTGTATTATGGAAATTTGTTGAAGAACAGTGAAAAAAGTAGGCGATAAGATGTTACATATCCACGCCTCACCAAAGAACAAGGTCAGAGGCTTACCTGCTCAATAAAGCACAATAGGCTGTGGTCTGTGACAGATCTGATGGCAGAACAATGCTTGGTGCATGCTCAAATGCTTCAGAGTACACAATTCAGTGTTCATTGCCGAGTGTGGGGTTCTGCAGCTGAGAAACCCAATTTATTCACATATTGACCTATGGATCAATGAAAACATGTCACCTGGTCATCATGTATGCTGTTACATAAGTTCAATGGTTGTATCAGGAAATGCCATCTTCCAGGTGAATGGCTGCTCAAAACATCACCTGCATGCTCAATGGATGCAGATTGGTGGTAACTATTATGGAATGGCATACATTCACCTGGTCTTCTATGGAACCTGAGGTAGTGATTGAAAACACACAGAAAGCTGTGTACTGTGTGAAAACTATTGCCAAACTGCATTCCTTCATTCTTGATGTTTTCCCAAACTGCAACGGCACCTTCCAGCAGGTTAACTATCCATGTCACAAAGCCATGATCATACTACAGTGATTTGAGGAGCATGATAGTGAACTCACATTGATATTTTGATCACCAAATTCACCTGATCTCAACCTGATGGAAGGCCATACCATAATCAACTAGCCGATACTTTAAGGTACCTGTGTGAAAACATCTGATGCCATTTTATCCAGAAAACAACAAATACTTGTCAAATCCATGCCATGCCAATTCCTTGCTGTATTGAATTCCAAAAGTTGACTAACACACTAATAAGCTGGTTGTCTCATCAGTGTATGTATTGTAGGGTTTTGATTATAATGTAATACACCTGGAGATTTATGTTTAAACAATACAGTTTAATTACCAAATCTGATACCATACCAAATATTTTATTGGCAAAATGTTCTGACATCAGCAATTGAATAGGACGCCTACTGGCCAAGCATAACATTGACATGGTATTCCATCCACAAAAGAAAATTAAAGAAATGCTTGGCTCAGTTGAAGACAGATAGGACTTCGTACACCTGGGTCTACAGCATACCGTGTGAATGTGGCAAGAAGTACATCAGCCAAACTATTTGCACGGTAATGGACAGATGCACAGAACATCAAAGGCATCTCAAACTCAAACAGCCAAATAAGTCAGCGGTGGCAGAGCATGCCACAGAAACTGGCCATGACATAAAGTTCAATGAAACCAAAATCTTGGATCGTGTAAATTGTTTCTGGAGAAGCATCATCAAAGAGGCCATACATATTAAGACACAAGACAACCATAATATGGTTGCTAAACCAGGACAATGGGTTTCAATTGAGCAAGACTTGGGACCCAGCTATAACATTGTTAAGACGAGGGGTCCGGAGCTCTATTGTGGGCGGGGCTGCTGCGGGTAATGTACCTCGGTGAGTGGCCGTACTTTTGACTGATGCTGACATGGCTGAGGCAGACTGTTAACTGAGCGTTTTTGGCTCTCACAGAGTGATGATCTGGTTGAGGATATATATAACATGAAATGGAATGGTTCCGGCACTTAGCCTAGAAGATGACGACAGTGCTTTCAGTCATCGAAACGTTGCGTCTAAATATAAATATGCAAAACCCGTGTGTATTTCGAGAACTATTTATTGAACAACTTCACTGGGAAAGACTTAATCTTTGAGTTATTAACTAATTAAGCCTACTAACAAAATTAGTCAAAATTAGCAAAAATTGAATGAATGGTAGAAATAGCCAGTATTTTCTACTGTTAACTTATATTGCATCATTCAGTAAAATGAATAAATTTTTTTTACACATAAGCTACCAAAAATCTTTCAGTGTTGTAATAAAAACAGAATAAAATTCCAAAACTATCCCTAAAGTACCTGCAGGACCAACTATTGTCTTCTCAGTTTCTTTAGGCAGTTTTTCTATTAGGAACATAAATACCCGACGGACATCAGCTTCACTAGAGTAAAGAAATGTTTGGTATCCTATTTCTCCTGGATATCCAAGATCCTAAAAGCAAAAGGGTCATTTTTATAGGTTTTAATGATCTCATAGATGATTTATCCATAAAAATAGGCATATTAAGGTAATAAAAAAGAATAATAATTCCCTTCATAATCGCTTTACAAACCTTTAATAATTGTAAAAGTGACATTTTTCAATAAAAAAATATATTAATTTCCAACATCGAATAAGAATGGCTAAGAAAATTTATATATATATAAAGCTTTATATGCAAGTTAAACCCCTAAATAAATTTAAAAATATAACAGAAATGGTAAAAAGATTACAGAAGCCAACAGAACAAATTATGAGGAATTATACAATTTATACAGATTATTAAATTATTATTAATTTGATAATGTAGTTCTTAAAAGTGAAAATAACAGTAACAGCATTTAAGAATGCAACTCACAAAACTACTGTTTTTAGCAAACTTTCTAGTCTTATTTACTTAAACACCAATATATTTCTGAATAAAATTTATTTCAAGAATATACTAGTAACATAATTATATTTTCAGATTCAAAAAATAATCATATAAAATGTTAATGTGTTGCAACTGAAACATACTGTTGTTTTGCAAGGGAAATTGATCAGGACAATATTTAAAATTAAAGTTTGAATATGGTGCTATTGCAAAGGATTTAACGTAAATATTGTTTTTATAATGTGTTTATAAGTATGCAAGCTATATTAAGAGAAAAACAAAATGATGTTATTTGTAAAACTTTCACATGTAAGTTATGACAACTCAGATCTTAAGAGCTCAAATTAATTAAGTAGTTGCCATTTAAACACATATCACTTACAGCACAAGCCTGCGCAATACTTGCGCCTAACCGAAATCTTGCAGACATGTTTGGAGGAAGTGTGTGTGGCAGGCCTAGTCCAGGCTGGATAACATCTAGACATCTTACTGCAGCTTCAATTACCATATCTGTTGAGAACTGCTTCAAACTCTCTATCTCTTCAATATCACTGAAATAAAATAATGCTTCCTCTGATATATGTTAAAATCATCATTGTTAATAGATTACATTATGAAGCTATAAAATTATCTACTTAAAGAATTATTAAATGACAGTTTTCAGACTGCATGTAAAATAATAGTAAAGCAAAAGCAAATTCAATTCTGAAAATGTATTAACAAAAACTAGACCAAATTACACTAAAATATGAAAGATAAATTGAATTTCAGAATTATGTGACAAGAAAATAAATCCTGTATATACACCAAACATTTCAACTGTATCGTTATATTATAGTTGTGAAATACAACATTTATGGACAAGACTCGGTAATAGATATTTCAACTTTTCTATACCATAAAATATAAGGTAATTAGGCAATTTTAGTAATTTATAAACTTACAAACTACTTGAAAATAATTTTAATTATATTAGATATTCTAACTCAAATATATTATTTATTAGAATTTACATTTGTTACTAATATAATCCTGGTTTTAAATACTTACCAGCCAACTTGACGTAAAGAATGTATTATTATCTTGTCGACCTCCTCCATTGCTTAATGCTATTAAACTTATTCAAAGCTAATCATCCTCCCAAGAAAAACAATCATTCCCCCCTTATACAGGAAGTAGGCGTACCCCTCCAAAATTAGGATAAAAAACGGGTTACAGTTTAGCTAGTCATTTGAAAATATAAATTTTTTTCTGTACGATTTACTACCAGTTTATAAACGTAAATTACCGTAAACTATTAAAAGATTTCAAAAGTCGGCTTCATGAATTTATTTGAAGTGTTCAGAGTTTTGTAGGTTAAGTTACATAATCCCATGGACCTAAAACTCTCTCCGGGTTAATTAAAAATTAAATCACTATTACTTTTTCATTCGTCGATTACTTTCCCGTTCAGATTATTTCTGTAAACTAAATCAAAATATTTGTCAAAATCGAGGTTATAACTGTCATATGCTCAACAATCATACCAACATCGTTTTTGTGCTGAGACGCTCAAAGATTAAATCAACCACAGATACGAAATACTTAATCAAAAGTGAATTACCCCTTTGTAATAATGAAATCAATTTACAATTCCTGAATATCTGCTTATGAGATAATGGGTAAAAACGTATAACAGTTTTATATATCAAAGTTCATATTCCGCACGATATGTTTATGTTATATTTCTCCTTATAGGCAAATATTACAACGCATTAAGTGTTAGACACACGAGATTTTGGGTTAACAATCGTGGTTAACTGATAATTCTTAATTTCTCGAAGGTAATTATTTTTTCTTCCTATTATAGATGAAAAGGAAGCATTTTAGTTGTTTACCGTGAAAAATATTTTTGCCTAAAACTCGAAAGAAATTTAAAAATGTGAAATATTAAGCAATAAAACTAAAAAATGTAGTAAACCTAAACTTGAACACAACCCTTCAAATGAAGAAACTAAAATCTATAGTAGACGGCTCGTGGTCATACTAGTTCTCTGTTTAGTTTCAACTCCATTCGAACTGTAGGTTTTCCCATGTGTAAAATCTGAACCGGAGAAATGACAGCAAAGGTAGACAGACACATTCGTTTCGTTTCAGTTATTATAACTACAAAATGTAAAGAAATATGGCATGCTTCCAAGTCTGGCTCGGTGTAAACTGTTTCTATGATCAAGAAGTATCACGATTTTTTTGCGTATTCATTATAATTCTTTCCGTGAATGAGGAACGAAACGGATCCACGACTTCATAATGTAAGGATTAAAGAGTTTCTTTATTAAATTTGGATTTCGCCTATAAATTACTTTTAATACCCGAAACACAATCGAGTGGCGTTGGGAACTGGCATGGAGCGGAAGTTTGTATATAAGTAGAATACATTTGGATGCTAGCATAACTACGTACTAACGCACAATCCACTAACTTCCGTACCAACGAAGACTAGTAGTAATGATTTTTCAGCACTAGTAATTCCCTCCGTGAAATGGGCCTCAGTAAATCTTTGGAGAGAAAATGTCTCGTCATCTGCAAGGAGATAGGAATTATAGTCGTTCCTCCGTTTAGTATACTTGGTTTAGGTGCATTGAGTCGTTTTTCCTTCAGGACTTTTCCAACGTTAGTTTTAAATACTCTTCCGTTACTATTAAATACTTACAAAGCGATCTTCTTCATTCCTCTGCAAATAACGCATCAGAAAAATAATCTTTGTAATTGATGAAGGTGGGGCCCTTGGCGGCGATTGTATTCTTACAGGTTCACCATCTGTAATACCAAGATTGCATATCTCACTGTGTCACATATTTTTTGTGGCCAACAGTTTGGACAATACAGAGGTGGTAAATATTATAAAAATTGTTAGAATTCCTATACATGTATAATACACACAGGCCACGAGCTGGGAAAAAGCACTGATATAGTAAGTACACTCCAAGGTAGCAGAATTGAAGGGGTGACTTGTAAAAATAATGTGAAAACAACAAATGTTGGTGTTCCAGCAATAGCTATTTGAAATTATAAAATATAAAATGTCTGTGTTAAAATTAGACAAATGACAGACAGAAGAAGTATTTGCACCATCGTGTTTAATGTTGGCATTCATCGTGCCATTTAAGACCACTTCCTAATTGTCAATATTGGAGATGAAGAATAATACATATATTAAAATGACCCAGATCAGAGTCAAATACATTATTTTCCGGGTAAAATATGCCTAATTTCAGTCAACATCAGCTTGTGAAGGAATTATGTTAAAAAGAACATTTTCACATTAAGCTGATTTGTGGCAGGCAAATTGACATTTAAGCCATAGTTTAGTCAAATGTAATTGTAGAAACTTCAAGAAGGCAGTGTATAAATATGATGCACTTTTAATGTAACTGAAACAACTATTTTATCAGGAAAGGGAAGGGGTGAAACAGTTTTTATACTTCAGATAGCACTCATTTTGACCAAATGTTAAGAGATTGTAATTCCAGTGAGACTTACAGGAATGTATTTGTGTTGGAACTAAAAATACAATTTATAATCAAGTTTGGAGCAGATTTATACCATAACTATAAATGGAATTTTTCTATCTGTTACAAAATTGAAATAGACAACTCAGGCAAACACTAAGGTAAAAAATATATAAAATGATAAAACCTCGAAGTGCAAAAAGACGTCAATATACTAGAATATGTATCAATTATATAAATAAATAGCCAAAATCAGACAAGACAAAGGTTAATATAAATACCAAACAACATTTCTGCAATCTCTCTTTCATTAGGCAGTTAAAAATGCAAGAGCCTTGAGAATGACATAACTGCAGCAAACTCAAAATATTTAAGTGTTGTAAAAGAAACAGTTGCATTGTGAACTGCTTTATTAATGAATTTTTGTTCATTATAAATATTTTTATGATTTTCAATGTATATATGACCATACCGCAATACTTGAATGGAAAAGAGAATTTCTATACTTCACTGCTTGAAAAAATTTTGATTTCTGCAAAATAAATATACTTAATTAAATGATATGAATGCCAGACTGATGGAAAGGTATGAGAGGAAGGGCCTCATTAGTGGAAGAAGAGCTGCATCTAATATACTAGGCAAAATCCTTTAGTAGTTTTCATTAATGCAAATGTTTCCTTTTTTACAAGAACCTAGGTGAATTAAAATGTTGTGTAAATATAGTTTCATTCTTACTCCATGGCCATTTTTTTGTCATTAATATTGATTTTGTAAATACATACCATTGCCATTAACTTAATAATCCTCAGCTGTATGTTGTGCACAGAAGGGAGTGACATTGACACATTACCAACACCAAAACTACATCAACTTGCAATATGATAACCACACACTAAGGAGTAAGGATTTAAACAACAAATACCCAACATTATTAATTTTTGGGGAGTTATGTTCTCTAGACTCTAGGTTAAAGAACCAATGAAGCCTGTAATAGCCCCTAAAAGTGGCATTAGAACTCATTTTAATAAATATGATTCATTTGAGAATTGAAAATATGCACAAGTATAAATAATAAAATTCTCAGGTTCTTGTCCACATTAAGCATTTAGTCAAACATGTTAAAATGGTATGTTATGCCATGTCTACACCTATTGATGCTTGCAGAGCATGCTATTGAAATACTATTTTCCTAATAAATACTTATGAAAACCAAGAATGTTTCATTTATCATTTACACCATGAATGTCCCAGCCCTCTTGTACAAGTATAAGGGGCTGGTGGCCACATTTAATATCCCATTATTGCTCCACATATTTGGATTAATTTAACACAAAAAATGGTCGTGGTTACATTAGTCTTCTGCTGAGGAAATGAGATGTCAGTTTAAGTAAGTACAATATAGTACTCGTGATTTCAACCATTATATGACAAAGAGACACATGGTGGTCAACAATTCACAAGTACTTCATTTTGTAGTTATCTAATTGTTCGTAATTACTTTTTAACTAGAACAGATGTTTAATATTCTTATGTTACTTGTATGGCAATATAATGTTAGTCTTAGTAAGGTTACTCTGAACAGATTGGGAAATAGTATATATACATATATATATATATATATATATATATATATATATATATATATATATATATATATATATAATATTAGGAGAATCCATTAAGGAATTGGAACTAATTTGGTGACAAAGTCACATTCAAACTTGGATAGTGAGGAAGGATAGAAATAAATAGGAGGATACGCTTTAAGTGAATTCATATGCTCGGGCGAAGAATTATGCACATAGAAAAGCATATGTTCATCCTTCTCTCTGCTTTGAACATATGCTTTTCTATGTGCGTAATTCTTCGCCCAAGCATATGAATTCACATAAAGCGCAATCCTCCTATTTATTTCTATCCTTCCTCACTATCCAAGTATATAGGTCTTTGTCAAACAATGTTTGCCACTATGTTTACTCCTATAAGTATGACAGTAAATTACACAAACAGGATACAAGAATGGATTTCTGTGGAAGGTTCATGTGGGTTGTAGAAACAGAATTACTAATGCTCTTCTAATTTTGAAAAACATGAATACAGTCATATTAGTATTTTTAGTTTATTCCCATAAAATTACACCTATCTAAAATTATAGTACACTGCAGCAACAATTTTATAGTTTTATCAAAACCCACATGCATAAATTTTTCACATAAATGTTACATGTTCAAATTTAATAAATAACTCAACAAACAGTAGAATGTGTACATGATTCACTGAAATATAGACATGACATTGTCAATATATTTGTTTGGATAAGAAAGAGCAGATATGTGGTTCACACAAGTGTTAAAGATGGATTCAATTAGGCAGGGCTGCTGAAGAAAGATGATGGCTCCAAAATGTTCCAAATTTCTTTATCCAATGAATATGTATATACAATTTTTAATATTTACATTTGTGTGTGCGTGAGATGTCCCAAACTGCATTCATCCATGAAATATGTAATAACTGGCAAGTAATTAAATTTCACATAAAAAATGGTTCGATTTGCAGACAGACATTTAAATTTGGTGGATATAACCAGAAACAATTTAGTTTGATGAAAAATGATAAGGCCGAGTATATTCAATTTTGATATTCACGAAAGCTTTAGAGTTCAATTACAACGTGGACTTCTATACTAGTAGGGTCAAAAATTGTTTTTATTTGTATCTCTAAAGTAATATAATGGTTTTATATTCCATATCATTTCACATGGCACTCTTCCTCAAACTAGATCAGGAAAAGGACATGCAGCATCTTTATTTATATGTTTATGTTAAATGACAACTTCAGCTTAAATTTTGTTAAAGAAAGAATCTTATGAAGCCAGAGTAGGAATGTTTTGGATACCCTGCATGTGTTATATATAAACAAAGTGCAGTCAGCTAGTGTGAGGTATGAACCATTTATCTTCTGAGGAAGGAAGATAACATCTCTGAAAATTTGAGAGTTGTGTCCTGTTGGACATAGCAATACCAGCCGTGTTTCAGGTAATTGATGAGTTCCTTATTTCCTATCCACAGTATATACATATATATTATAATAATTCTCTAAAAGTACATCAGAGCAAATAACAAACTCCATTAGTAACTAAGATATATATCACTGTACTTAAAAGTATTAACAAATAATAGTGTAGGCCTATATTTAAGTACTTAGTTTTTTCTCACTTCACTGACTTATGAACGAGGTGTGAAAACAAATGGTTGTGTGTTACAAAAGTAATGAGATTCTAACCAAGAAAAGATACCCACATATATTTATTACACATGTGATTAAATATGAAAAACAAAAAAAATAGAATTAACTCAGCAGGTACCTCTACTTTTAAAGCACAAACTTTTGTGCAATATCTGTATAAAATGTAATATTATTTTATTTTAACATAAGTTGAACAATAATCCCAATTAGATCACTTTAAATTTAAAGAAAACAATAATATGTAATGTTGCTTTAATATATCAATATAATTTATACTTCTTTTAAATGTTTTACAGTTTATATTATATTCATAAATACACTTCATGCCATTAGTAATTCAGCCACTAATACACAAAAGAATTGATTCACCTATTAGTCAATAATACAGTACATTCTCTTACTGTAATAATTAACCTGGACATTGAAAACACATTTTGAAAATAAGACAGTTTATACATAATATAAACCTTGAATTAAGTTTTAAAGTGAAATAAAAATACTTAAAAAGCGTTAGTCCTGGTAAAGAAAATGTCCTTCATTTATGAGGGAGAAACTTCAAGTTTGAGCATGCGTTTCATCCACATTATACAAAGTGCTTAAAAGATTAAGTATATTAGAAATAAAAAAGGTACAGTCTATTACAAATAGTTTGTAATTATAAACAAAATATAGAAAAATTACACTTTTAATCACAGCATTATATATTTGTAGAAAGCACCTTTGTCACTAATGTGAATAGAATTAATAAGTTAGAAATTAGTGCCTATTAATAATTACATTTTAAGAAATTAATATAGCTACTTAAGCAGATCTAAGATTCATTCCTGAATGACACTTTTGTTACAGTACATCAAAAGGAAACATTTACAAAATAATATTTTAACAATACTGTTACACAGCAAGTTCAACAACTCTATTTTTAATTTGATTATTAAATACCATTATCCATGGTAGACACCAATAGCAACAAGAATTAGTACCGAAATATATTATTGTCTTAATCACATTTCATGGTACTGAACAAAATTTTCAAGTGTTGTGGGGACTTGACCAACATATGGAATTTTGTACTTTATCACTGCAGTAGCTGCCAAACAGCGCAGAGTTACATATTTAACAAGATGAACATTATTACGAGGATTGACAGCTACAACGACAGCAGGGCACTCCCCATTGCGATTTGGAGTGTCCAAATGTGCACCATGGTCTAGCAACAACTGCACCAACTGAAAAAAAGCAAAAACAGACACTACATTAACTAAATTATCTTAGCAGAAAACATTTGAGCATGTAACTAAAGTTGGAGGGAAGTAAATTTTTGTCTTATAGGAAAGAAAATACAGGACATAATATTGTCATTCATACAAAGCAATAAATTTTGGTTGTTACATATCAATCATATAAAAGTATAGCATTAGGCACAATCATATGAAACGTTCAACAAAAATTAGACTATCACTTTTTTGTTTGAATTATTAATTATTTTCAATCAGATATAATTTTTTTATATTTAAAAATTAGATCAGTTAATGTATCTAATTTTAGAGTTACAGAAGCTTAAACATAAGTGAACTAATGCTACTATCTATCTAACCGGACTGAAGAAGTTATATGCATTTGCTGCAACATGGAGTGGCGTAGATCGTGATTCATTACGAGCATTTACTGGGGCTCCACATTCCAAAAGTAACTGAATCACATCCATGTTTGGGAAGATCATCTGAAATAAATCAATTTAATGTTAATACCCTGGTGTTCTGAAAGGAGAAAATGGTTAAACTTTTATTGATATGAGCAAATTATTCCGAAAATAATTAAGGAATATTAAATATCACAAATTATCAAAAATGAATTCTTATCTATTCTTAATTAATATCACACACATTTTATCAACTAATAGGAAAGGTTTTTGATTAAAAATTGGACAAGCATCTGTACATTCTAGGATTGCTGAAAATACAATAGAAAGTATTGTGATCAAAGTACAACTGTAATAATATAAAAACTTGTGTAATAAAAGAAAGAGAGAGCTTCAGGTGACAAGGCAGTCTAGATCAAGAAACCTATGAATGCAAGTTCATGACTAGCAGTGCACATTCTGTATATCAAAGTTTCCTTTTCTTAATGTATTTGTTGTAGACAATTATTACACAGAAAATCATTTATTGTATCTTAGCTGTACAGCCCAATTATCCCTTCAATTTACGAGAAACTCGTGCTTTTGCTAAATGTAGACTCATATTTGTTACAAGAATTACAGATATCAAGTAAATATGATTAGACGTAGGAATGCATGCATGATTGCTTGATCATAATCATAATGAAATAATCACTTGATAGCAATACATTTGAAATAATTGTCATTAATAACTTATGGGAAAAATTAATAACAAACCTGATTGTCATCTTGAAAATAGGAACTTTTGATTGTGTTCAGCCTCGAAACACAAAGATGCAGCAATGTATCCCCTGTTGAAGCTGAACGTGGGTTTGAACAAATCAAATCTGAAACTATTTTGTGTACAATCTCTTTTTGTTCAGGAGTTCGACCAGTTTCCACAAGAAGATAAATTAAGTGAGTAATGCACTTTAAAATCCGATCAAAGCTTTCTTGTTGGCGCTTCTGAACTGGGTGTATCTTTAAATAAATATAATACATTAATATAATTTTCCAATATATAAAAATAAACAAAGATATCAGCATAATGGAAATTACAACTTCAACTCAAAACACTACCAAGCAAAATAACTAATAATTTGTACATAAATCTTTATTCTACTATTGTAATTTCTAGTTGAATTGAATTTAAGGAACATTGATAAATGTCAAGAAAGACTTCTTGGGTTTTCAACTAGGTAATGATGGTACACAACAATGTTCCGACAGCTGTCATTGCCATTGCAGTGATATCCGTCAAAACATTGCAGTTTACCAACATTAACTGGGTGGAAATCCAAGAACCTTTCTTAATGTGATTCACCGGGAAAGTCTTAGAACTTTATTGATAAATGTATTTTAATTTAACATCTTACCTCTAACAATTTCCTCATTTCTGGAAGCTCAGCTCCAAGTAATTGGAAGACTGCAGCCACATCCTCAAATTTAGGCTCCCCCTCACCTCTACCAGTATCGAGAACTTCAACATTTTTCTCATTTAAATCAACAAAGAGACGAACCAAAGCTTGTGCAGTGAAACATGTGTCGTTGTATAAAATCTGTAAGTATTAATTATTAATGTATTAATTTAATAAACAATATTTAGATTTAAATAAATATTTCCTCAATATACACCAAGTACAGAAAATATACAACATTAAATTACAAGTAAGTCTGTAGAAAATTATTTTTTGGCATTTTATTTTACACAAAATACAAATAAATATGGCAAGTAAGCAGTTATACACACTGTTAATAAAACAGTAATGTTAGCAAGACTCTATTTGTAACATAATGTTCCTAGATACAATACTATTTTTTTTTTGTATTCATGTATGTATAATGTATTGAAGCACTGCCTGATAATGATGAAAAAATATCTAACCTTTATAATAATATAAATAAATAAAAAAACAGCTAGTTAAGAAATTTTTTATCAACAAAAATAATTAAATATACAGATGTTTGATCCTTTTTTTAGGACTTCTTCAGGTTTCATAATATATGTATAAATAATGTAAAAAATTTGGAGGCAAAGATTTGCTACCTTGTTTGTTGCAATCGAAATTTTCATGATTCCTACAATACTAACAAGCATAACATTGTGATAAACTGGCCAAAATACAGACAAAAGTAAGACAAAACTGTCATGTTTTCTTATCTGTATAACTTATACGATGCACAATATTGAATCTGATTCAAGATACTTGTGTTCACCTGATGAAATATATGGATAAGTGTAGTTTAATCAGTTCTATATATGTAGAGATTATTTAGAGATTCACCAGTCTTGTATAAATCTACATAGGCAATAATCAGGACCATTACTTACTGTATCCTTTTCTACCCTAATTTCCAGAGCTCTTCGCCACAGATCAATACAGCACTGATATCGCAACGCATCAGCATATGCAGCACCTCTGTACATTAACCTAAAGAGTGTGTCTTTATGATGTGGACCTAAAATTCTCTCACAAATCAATAAACTCTGATATCGCATTGCATCTAAATCGAAAGATACATTAGTGAGTTCTTCAAATGTCTTGAATTCAGTGGCATATCTGAAGGCAGCTCTTGCAGGCATGACAGGTCGCTTAGGTAATGGTTCTGAATCAGTACAATGGTTGTAACGAACATGAGTAGCAATACGCCAATGTTTGAGAGCAGTGGCTGTATCATTGTGTTCATCAAGAAATGTAGCACCAATTAACTCATGGGCATCTGCTATTCGCTCAGGATCATACTTAACCCTATATATAAGGTAATCAAATATTTGAGTTGCACCTTTCAGACATGCAGTCTGAAGAGCATCATCATTATACTTGCTCCTTAAATGTGGGTTTGCTCCATGATCTAGTAATAGTTTTGTTGTTTCGAATCTGTGTTCTTGTATAGAATAATGCAAAGCAGTTTTGTTTTGAATATCCCGTGTATTTACAGATGCACCGTGTTGCAATAAAAATAGACAAAGCTGAACACTTTGAACAGAATTTATGAGACAAGTTCCACCATTGTAATTTGGGCGAAGAATATCTGCACCATTATCAACTAAGAATGAAACAATATCCAAGTGTGTCATGAAACAAGCACTTCGAACAGGTGTAGAGCCTGAATCTGAAATGGCATTCACATCCGCACCATGTTCCACTAAACATTTTATCACAGCAAGTTTTCCAGTTACAGCAGCACACCACAAAGGAGTTGCCGTATGGACTGAATGATCATCTGGAACTTCGTATAATCCTTTTTGTTCTATATCAGCATCACACACAGTTATCAAATATTCAACAATCTCAACATGACCACGTTTACAAGCAATAAATAAAGGAGCACATCCATCCTTCACTCGGCAAGCAATTTCTCTTCTATCTTCGCGATTGAACTTTTCAAGCCTACCTCTTAACTGGTAAGAGAGTCTGGCTCCTGGAGCTGCATGTTTACACTCCAGTATAAGTTCATTAAAAAGTAATTCTTTTAGATCATTCACCTTCGGACTGAACAACATAGCAAGGTCAATAGACTTCATACTTCATGTCAAACAATAGGTTCCACTAAATTTAAATCAAACATAAAAAATAAATTGAAACACTGCTCTGCGACTGTCAAACTACTACAACACTGCACTAACGCGAATAACAACAGAACAAGGCATCTTAGCCTTTAATAGCTAGCAGAGATGCTGCTAGCACAGCAGTCATAGATAATATAATTTCGAGCAGGTGATAGTCATAAAATTTGATAGATAATAAATTTACAGAAAGTAATTGATATTTGCAGACTTTCTAATTCTATAATTATAGTAACCATTATGAATTTACCTATGACACATATGTTGTATAAAATAAATACAACATAAACATTATTGCAGCTTTAAGATTTGGCTAATGTCAGTATAATGTAATGTGTAGTCTAATTTATAATCTTTAAAAAGAAAATATCATATCTCCTGACAGTTTGATTGCATGTAGTACATTGGAGATTGTACATTCACTTTTTTGTTTATAAATTCACAACTTTCCTCATTTTTATATGATACAGTATCAGGCTCCAGGTACGTTGTTTATTTACTTTTTAATCGGAATTTTTAGTTATGGAACATCAAAATAAGTATCAGACATACCATTCGAACTCAACACAAAACGAAAGAATTTAAATTATTGATACAAGTAGTGACTAATAAAGCTACTTCTCGTGCAGTCGCTGCTATTGTTTCTTATTGTATCAATTTTTATTCGTTCAGATTAACAGAACATCATGCAAGAAACCCTCTTGATTCAAGACCAGCATTTGTGCTGTATGACAACGATTGGATGTATGAATTCGTACTCATTGGACAACGAGTGTGTAGTTGGCAGGGTCGACGCCAATGGGATCGAACGGTGTCGTCACTTGGGGTGTAAGCAAATTTTAAAAACAAAGCAAAACCCAAGAAAAAGTATATAACACATTGTTCAATATCTCAAGATATATTTACGTAAAAATGTTGAAAATTTTTGTAACTGTTAATATGCCTGATCATAATATAGTCTGTTTATCTGTTAAGATATTTAGAACTAAATTATTACGATGAACTGTCAGTGAAATTTGTTTTGTTTTATGAGAAATGATTGAGGGGGAGGGGGTTAGTTAGTGTGATAGGTGGGCAGGGGACTCTCTGACAATTGGCTGTCTTAAACAAATTTGTCTATGGTATTGACCGGGCGAAATAGCTTTACTTGGATCTTGTTGAGCTAACTTACGCTGGTTTCCTCATATTTTAGTTGTTTGAAAATATTGATCAGAAACTCCTTTTCAGTCTAATATCAAATTGGATTTCCCAAATCATTTTGTGTCTTCCGCGATTATTATTTACTTATATGTTACTTTTACATTATGGAAAACTATGTATTATCAATTACTAACTGAAAACACAATTAAAAACTGATGGGTATACAACTTTTTTACTGGACAACCGACTCTGAATTGTGTGTTCACATGTTTTTACCGTTGCGATTCCTGTATATATCACATATATCTGCCGGTAGTTACATGCGATATGTATTGCTGGTATTTTAACTATATCAGTTATCTGAAAACATTCGTCTGTTATTTATGTAACAATACAGTTCGCTTTCAACTTTTGTATTACATTTTGGCAACGTTCGCTTCTACCAGTACTCAAGATGTAATGAGTCCTAATATTCTACAAATCATATTACTTTTATATGAATATTTGGTGCGCCTTTGACAATTGTGGTTATGAACATTTCAATTTTTTTTGTATAGAGAAGGACTATTCTATTAGAATACTTTCGTAGATGAAATGTTCTCATTTATTTTTTCAGATACTCAGTTCTTACACTGATTCAACATATGAGGTTTGTTCGATAAGTCTTCTGAATTTTTATGAAAGAGCAGGAAACTTTTCACTTTGGCGCCTTTCAAAGATATTTCTAAAAGTTATAAAAATATGCCAGTCGTATTTTATTGTTGGCAGCCTTCGGTATTGTTAGATTGGTAGTCAGGTAGAGAAAATAAAAAAAACGAATTTCGCATGTCATTAAACACTTTAATTTTAAGGGTTGGACAGTTGCACAAATCAAAACCGAATTGGGTGAAGTTCCTGCAAACTCTCCAACAGCATTGAAGATCATTGACTTCTGGATTAATGAGTTTAAGCGAGGTCGCAGAAGCACAGAAGATAAAAATTGCTCCAGCCGCCCAATTGAGGTCACAATTCTGGAAAACATCGAAAAAGTTCAAAATATAGTAATGAAAGATCACAGACTAAAAGAGCGTGAGGAAGCTGATGCCGAAAGCTTCTCAATTGAACGAGTGCACAAAAAGTGGTGAAAGTGCAACTAAAAAGGCGAAGACCGTTTTGTCAGCTGGTAAGGTGATGGCCACTGTCTTTTGGTATTCTCAGGGTATAATATTCATAGATCTCTTGGCATAGTTGTCTCAATGGCTAAAGTGTACATGTTGGGATTCGAATTGGTTTGTCATCCACCCTATTCTCCAGACCTAGCATCAAGTGGCTTCTTCTTGTTCCAGAATTTGAAAATTTGACTTGGTGGGAAGAAATTTTCATCAAATGAAGACGGTCGTGACGGATTATTTTGCGTAGTTTGACAAAACCTATTTTTGTGATGGGTTGGTTGAAAAAATTTGAGACATTACTGGGACAAATTATAAGAATTATGTGAATAATATTATCCACATGTCTATACTGGGTTGACCTATTTCTCCGTGTCCATCCTTTAAATTCTGTTTCAGACAGTGCCCAAGAAACTCGGTCAAGTTTTGAATTTATTATGGGATTCGTGAAACGAGTCTCGTAATCGATTAAGACTGCGATTGAGCAGGGTGCGATGTGTGTTACTATTTACATATCTTACACATTGGATAAAAAACGCAATCAATAGTAAAAATCAACTTATCTGTTTTTAAGAAGCAAACAAAATAAATGAGACAGAATAATTGTAAAAACGAATGGATACTCTTATTTATACGACAATTCTCTATACTAGCTTTTGATAATGATTAGCCAAATCATCATATATCATCGTGTTTAAAGTCTCTATATCAGGGTACTCACTTCTCGAATCTTACATTATCTGATCGTGAATTGTGATGGCTGACACCCTACAATTTTTTCCCTCAAAAGTACCCTCTGCTTCAGTGTTCAATAATCTCAGAATATTCCATACAAACCTGTCACATTCGCTTTTATAATTACTCAAAATATATCGTATTTAACTTTCATTCTTTTTCCGTATTTTGCTAGTGATTTTAATCCTAAATATTATTTTATAAAACAGTCATTCATTCAGAAGCGTCAAGTAAAACCAGAAAACTAAGTAAATCCTGGCACTAAAATTATGTCAGAATATTTTCTATTGAGTCGATATTTGTCAGCCGAATGGAAATAATTAATTTCTGGTGATTTGTTCAAGCTATTAGTGTAAAACTTTGCTTGTGTTTAACGCCCGATTGCGAAGAACATCCTTTAGCAACTAATTCAACCTTTTGTTTCTCGCTGATCGCTTGGAAGTCGATTATCAACGATGCTCAGTTCAGGTATCTGATAACTGACTTCTTTAATTTAAGTAATTACTTCGTATCTCATTCCTTCACCATCTGTTACCATGTATTTCGTTCTATGTTGATTATTTTTGCTTTATCCACTTTTTTTAACCTCGTCAGCTTCTTTTCAACTTTTGCGTTAATAATACTTTGTTTTCATAATCGTTCCATCATTAAATATCAGGAGATGGCTTGAACACCATTGTCGCTATCAGTTTCCAGAAATAGATCTTTTTGTATATGTGCTATGGCATATTCCTTTCACTTCTGATTCAGCCCCTATGCAGACAACCGAGTGCCTTATACGAAAAAACTTCCGTTTTGCGATCGACCTGAATTCTCTTGCCATTTTGTAGCGGTTTATTTCCATCAGTGAACCTGGCCTCTCAACAAAATAATAACTTTTTGTATACAGATGCCTTTTCGGTACTCTGTCCCTGATATGAATTGAAGTAGTTATCTTCTCTGTCCAAAGGAAACTGGTGCTTCAACCAGATAATTCTTCTAAAAACGGACATGTTCCAGATTTACAACCATTTTTTTTTTGGTAACAGGCTACATGAGGGTAATCCACATGGTGGCAATTCCCCTTTATAGCATAGGAAGGGATTTGAAAGGGGGGATGCGGGGGGGGGGAGGAAGGTAGCCAAGGGTTCACTAGGGCCCCCGAGCTATAGTTAAAGGATCCTACCCGGCATTCGCCTAATGAAATGCAGAGAAAACCCTAGAAAAACCTGCATCAGGTGGGTCGGGCATTGGGTACTTGTCCCACGCCCTTCCGATAGCGGGAGAGGAGTTTGCTGTGGGGACGCAGCATTCCCTTCTCCGTGCCTAGACCAGTTTAGGAGGCAGCCGGGCGACTATTCCAATGGGAATAGCGGACAACTCTAACCGTATGCCCAAGGTCTGTGACTCCGGAACATACACCTCTCAGAACAGGCCGAGGTGATTAACTGACAGAATTTTAAAGAATTTGCCTTTTCCTTCTCAGATGCGAGGAAAATGAGGGTAAATTATTGACAGTCTGTGGCTAGAGATACAAACGCAACGCGGGGAATTTGTTGGATCTGAGTGGACTATTCGCGTGAGACTTTTTAGTAGTCAGCGACGTGGTGAGAAAAATGGTATGTATAAGTAGGTAGGAAATAAGGCGGATTAGAGAGTCAGAAGAGCCATGGAAAAAGCGTGTTGGACAGTGAGATTTCATTGTTCGTAAAAAAAATTAGCAGGAGTGGTTAGTCGTGACACCATTTGTGTCTCAAGTGAAACTACCCTGATTTATTTTATATACAGCTGATTATATGTGGCTGATTAAGTGCTCATGCTCATTAGGAATAGCGGATTGTATATTCTTACCCTATTGTTGCTGTACTGCCCATGGCTGGTCGTCGTGCGTTAAAATTTGACGTTGGTTCTGGACGAGTTAAAGAGAGACTAATCTGTACGATAAAAACATTCATAATTGAATCACTTTCTGCGAAATATTTAGTTTCGACGTGAACTTAATTGCTTGTTTATCTTGTACGAAAGAAAGTCATGTTTATTGTTGGTCTACTAAAAACACTGAGAGGAGTTTCATGTTCTAAGATAAGCCAAAAATTTGTATTACTAGCTGGGGTTCCGGTGTTTCCCGGGTTGTCATAATTAAACCCAGCAAAATCCATAACCATGGATTTGAGTCTAATCTCGTTGATTTTTGTGTTATTTTTATGATAATGCACCTCCACCCCATCCCTAAAGATCCTCTCCTCCAAATCCATTGAAATTATACAAAAAAATATCTGGATAAACACTATCAATCTCAGTGAGGTCAAATAAGTTTCTTTCGACGAATATATTGATCGTTTTAGCATGTTTGAAAATTTCCACTCCCGCCCCTAGGGGTCAAATGACAAGTTGAATGTCATGATTAAACTCAGCGACATCCATAGCCCCTGATTTGACTCGGTTGTATACGCGTAATTTTTATAACACCCCTCCACCCCCACTCCACTCATATGCCGAAAGGGATTGAAATTATACACTAAAAACATTAGGAGAAACATTATCAATCTTATTGACCTCGAAAAATATTTATTCAACGCAAATATCGGCCGTGTTTTCATGTTTGAAAATTTCAATCCCCGTCCACCCTATCCGTGGAGGTTAATCGGCAAGTTGAATGTCATAATTAAACTTAGTGACATCCATAACCCAGAATTTTACTCCACACTGGTTGTTTTCACGGTATTGTTTTGTAACGCCCCTCCAGTCCGACCCCTGACGGTGGCCCTCTAATATGTAGAAAGGGGTTGAAATTATACACAGCGAACATCGGTAGTAATACTATCAATATCTTTGACCCCGAAAATTATTTATTCGACGCAAATATCGGCCGTTTGGGAAGGTTTGAAAAATTCCACTCCCGTCCACCCCCGCTCCTGGGGGGTGGTAGACGTGTTTTACCCGCACATTGCTTTCTTTCTGAACGCAAGGAACACGTGCAGGAAATTTACTCCACAGGTGTTGATTTGTATCCATAGACACATACATACCCACATACACTCTGTTTTATTTATTAGAAAACTAGATTACCAACAATCAGCTGATGATTTGATTCTGGTAATGTTGTAAATCAATTAATAACTGTTAATTGTTTTAATCTTTAAAAAATCTGTTTTCATCGGCCACTTCCAATAATTAAATAATTTGATGATCAGCGATCGTCAACTTCAGTGGATGTTCCAAAAAATTTATGGTGAAATTTCTTTGAATTATGTTTGCCGTCGTTGCAAGGGAATATGGGTTCGCAGTTCTATTTGGGTCGGCGTGATCGCTGCCCACACTGGAATTCTAACGCGGGAAAAAATCAAGAAAAGAATGTGCTAAAACTTTAAATAATAAGTTGTATAATATAGGCCCGACAAGCAAGAATTCAGATAGCGTCAAGTGACATTTATTGTAATATAAATCGTTCACGAAAATAAATGGTTTGTATATTTCAACTTAACTCCGAACTCGATATTTTAGTAAGCTTAAAAAATGTCGGAACATTGTCACCCGACAAGAGAATGATATTTTTAATACTCTTGTCTCTTATTAGAAGAGAGAAAAAATCTAAAACATGTTCGCCTGGAACTTCATAAATACGAAATTTACATTAATTATTATTTCACCAAAAATAAATTAATTTGTGTATCATCACTCCTACAATCCTTTTAAGCGTTTCTTTATCCCCTTATACCTAATTAAGATTACAATACTTACTATACCCTATTTATTTAATTCTCTAATTTTCTAATTAAATTACCGTTATTAAATTTCGCTGCAGTTCCTATTCCGGCATTACTAAGCCGAGTGCTTAAAAAATGATGCCATATTAATTTATATCATAATATTGTTTTAACTTACACATCAGAAATTTTTCTGTCCACGCCTAATCCACTTAGGCGAAGCAGACACGGCGTTAAAATGTTTCAGGTTATTGTTTGAGGATTGATCTCGTCGAATGGACCATTAGCGTCAAGCTAAATAGTGAGTAACAAGTAATAATTGAAATGCGGTGACACAAATAGCACAATACGTATTAGGTAAAAACTAGAAGCTTTGCAGATAATAATCTTTCAGAAAGGGACTTTAGAAGGTAGTGTGTATTAGCCTTAGTATTTTGGAATGGTAAATAACTTGCCAAGAAGATTTTAGACAGATGGAGACAGATTATTGATATCATTTAAGCCCTAATCAAAGAAGCTTATTACTTCATACCCCGACGATGTCGCCGCAATCAACACCAAGGTCACAGAAAAACATCTCGCAAATTGCACACGAGTAAAGTATTTTGTTAACACGAGGTCTGAAAGTTTGCCCTTTCTGTAATTAATTTGTATTTCTGGCAGGTTAATTTCTTTGTCTACATAAGTAGGTTACTCTGAGAAGTAACGTTCATATTATGTTATTATTATGAAGTCACGCTGACAATTATATACCTTTGTTGAATCATTTCAATTATGTTTTAAATAAAATTCCCGTTTTATTTTTATTATAAATGTAATGGCACATGAACCCGCCAGATGCTTGTAGTATTAGATTTTTTTAGATTACATAAGTGTTTTTTTCACTGGTCCCTGGGCGAAGGCTTCAAGGATGTGGAAATAGTTGTTTGATACAAAGTTCGTAGCTTGTAGTTAATTTTTTTATAATAAAGTGAAATGAGTAACTCATTTCAGTCATATTACATACTGTAATTACGCTTTTATTTAAATTTACATAAGTTTTTGCTTAGACTAGTTCTCAACATCGCATTACATCTAAAAAAAACTATTAGTAAATGTTGCATTTTAATTGTCAATAAATTACTCAACTGAATTGGAGTGGCTAATCAGATATTTGTGAAGTTATCACTTTAACTGTATTATGTCTTAATTCCTTAACGTTAGTTAAAAAATAATACTCCTGCGTGCTCCATTTCTTTTTGTTCAACTGATAAAGATTTAAAATTTATATTGTTTCTTAATGGTGTTTGTACTAAATTCAGTGTTATTGTTGATAACAAATGCCATCAACAATGACGGCTCGTTCTTATTTGCTGCAGTACATTTATGAAAATTAATTTTTGCTGCTGACTGCCTCTGTGCTACCTTCGGCTGTAGCACTGGAATGAGAAATGCGCATGCGCAATATTCCGTTTAACCCCCATCCCTCCCCGCCCCATCTCACCATCCGTAAAACTCAACAAATTGCCTCCTCACCGTGCTCATTTCAACCACACACAGCCACATGTATAATCAGGTGCTTGCCGTGGTATATTGTAAAGATGCGACACCGTAAGGGGAATTCGTTAGAAGCGAAATCAAGTTCAATTTGAACCATTCAGTAGTCAAAACTCTTATCTGAAAGTAGTTTATATTTTCAAAACATAAATAGTATTCGTTCATTTTGCGTATTATGTTTTGAAAATTCACAAACAAGCCAAAGGACAAGAAAAATATATTTAATGGGCGGCATTTGGAAGGTTTTCATTAAACTGAGAAAATCTTCGCATGACACTGTATACAAAACTACTATTCAAAACTTTTATTTATTTATAATATGTTCGAAAGAAAAATAAGTTCGTGTTAGAAATGAGTTTTAACGTGGTATTCAATTACTCCAATTTTAAAAATTAGACACTATTGGAAACTATGTAGACAGAATTCGAAACGTAGCATAATTCGGGACTGATCAGAGTATTGGTAACTTTATCACTGATGTGTTATTACTTTTTTCACATAAAAATTGTAATTTATGGATACGAGAGAGTAAGAGTACCTATTTTTTTTAATAGTCCTCGACATGACGCACGTGATTTAGCCTGATTAATTATTCTTATGACACGCTTTTGAAGTAAAACTGGTTGGTGTTTCGCAGTAGAGTTACTCAAATAATACCGCAAGACATTGTTGTATGAAAATATGCTGTATATACTAGTTTTGCCGCTTCTAATTCAGCATGTTTGATATTCTCACAGCAAAAAGTGTAAGGAATTATCATTTTTGTGTATTCTTACCGCTACTTATGGATAAATTTCCAGATACTTTCAACTACGATCTTGGAACTCTTTCTTCGTTTCGGCGGTATAAAATTTGGTGTATCGTACCAAGACCAAATCAGCATTGGTCACGTTTGAAAGTTATTACGACATACAATTCTGCAGGGTAAGGAAACCATGTTAACTCTTGAACTTCATTGAATCGCGACGTTGAAATAGTCTCGCCGCCCAGCGGAGAATCGGGTAACAATTGAGTTTATGTGTGATTTTGGCGACAATGTCGTGGTGGTGTGTGAGGAATACTGCGCCGTAAAGTTTGCCATGTCCTTGGTATGTTGTTCCGCATCGGATTGCAAGGCCGTCCGATTGACGATGGTGTGGTGTGGATAAGGAGAGACGCCATAAATAGAAAGCCTCACGCGGACCGTGTTTTTTTATATCCACGCCAGGAACCAGCCAGTGAATAACATCTGTTGACAACTAAACGATTCTCAGATGATTCGTTGATATTTCGAACGTAGTTAAACGGATGTTACCCTCCCCCCCCCTCCTCCTCCGGAATGCGCGGGTGCTTATAAACAAAAATCTTGGACGACAAATAAAATTTATTATGAGCACAATAAAGGACACCTTGAAGATATCCCATTTTTACGAATTACGTTTACATATAGCAATTTAACCTATAGCTTAAATAATGAAATTGGAAGAGGAGTTATGGACGGATATATTTTGCGGATAAAGTTAAAGCAGAGATGAAGGAGAGTTTAGAAGCATAAGCGCCTTCATAGGGTGGAATGTTCTATTAAAATGTTTAGGACAAAAGCAACACATGCTGGAGACCATTGGAAAGATCCCTAAAACATACGTTATGTCTGATTAAAATTATGATAATTACACGGCATTTTCCGTCTGAATGTTAATGCAAAATGATCCTGGATAATTTTGGAGAAATAAATACGGCGCACAAACAATATTAACGAGTTTAGTTTTTCTTCGTTTATCGGTATCAGACCCAGAGAAGTCAGCGAGCTAACGAACGGAACTCGCTCGCACCTTTCTTTGAAATGAAGTTTTATATTAATTTTTTATTTTCAAAAGCAAAACGCTTCTCGAACTGTGGCACCTTACACGACATATTCTTGATTTCCGATTTTCCTCAGAGTTGCTTTTCTTAGTAAGGCATTAGAAATGTGACTTTGTGTTCATCCCAGCATTTTCCTAGGACGGAGTTCGAACCACAGTCCTCCAGGTAAACCAGTATCGCGGCTCAGTCTCGTCGGGACTAAAAGGAACAGAACAAAATAATATTTCTTAATAAAATTTGAAGGTCATTAAGTCAGAAATAAAATTAATGAAATTATTTGACAATCGATAATAAAACATTAATTTTGGAAAAAAATAATTGATTAAAATACGTTTCGTCCTAGGACGTCCTCTTCAGTTTAGTAAATTTCAATCAAGAACATTAAAAAATTATTAATAAATTAAATATTGCCAATTTACATATAAAAAACCAAAAAATTGAAAAAAACAATGTAATTTGCCGTTGTTTAATTACTTTAACAATTTTTTAGATGCTGGAGTGAAATTTCCAAAACTGAAAACGTTCTAATCCAAGGACGAAACGTCTTTTAATAAATTACTTTTTTTCAAAAATTAATGCTTTTTTAATTGTCTAATAATTTCATTAATTTTATTTCTGGCTTAATGGCCATCAAATTTTATTATGTTTGTGTTAAGGGTCAGATAATTTTTATAAAAGATATTTCTAACTTAGCATCTCAGTAAAATTAAATTACTAGTGTGAATATTTCAACAGAAAGTATTTTGAACAAATCATGAGATAAATAAACTGTAATAATTTTATAGATATTTTAAATATTCTAAAATGATTTATAGCTGATTTAAATCGTTTTAGCTCAATAATTAAAAACTATCCACAAATACTAGTAATATAAAAAAAACTAAATAACTTGAACCAACTTCTTATAATATAAAATTATATGAATTAGTTTTAACGTGGTTTACCACTTGCTGTAACAATAAACCAGTTTTATCATACTGATACAGCGACTGGCCTCGGAATTCCTGCACATACGAGTGCACAACATTGTAAAACACTGTAGAATCAGCTAATATTTACACGTCACAGTTTTCGAAACAATGGTATATCGCAATGTTGTTACAAAACTTTAGATTTGTGAAATATTAAGACTTCGTAGAAATTCTTGTATTATTTTTCTTGAACAAAAGTTGAATAAATCAATATTTTTTTCGGAATTTTTTTTACAATGTTTGAAAATCTAGTAATGTTTTAATTAGTGGTAATTACACATTACTCATCATAGGCTTCGAGTTATGTTAAATCTTGGACAGATTTAAGATATCAATATCAACTTTCTCGGATATTTCATCATGAAACATTTTTACGGTCGAGTTTCGACAAATAATTAACTTCGAATACGAAATAAAGATATGAAATTCAAATTCGAATCGTCACTGTCCGATCAAGGAAAGAAAATGGTCCCTACCCGTTTCCACCAAACGGGGATAAATTTTAAATCCGTTGTTGGTATTTAAAAATTAGCGTTAGTAGTATATTAAACAGAACTGCGAATAGTTCACTTTGCCCACCAGCAAAAGTACTTAATTTTACAATCACTCCTAAGGAAATGGTTTATCTGACACAAATATAGAATAATGTCCAGAGAACCACCTAATCTTCACACAAGTGGAAGCAGTGGATCACGAAGAATATCATAATTATCCAAAAAACGCGATGGTAATAGAGGGTTTACAAACCCATCACTCTGTTATCACGTATGTCAAAAAAGTTTTTGAAATATTAGTAGTATATCCTTTCGATCCTTTAGGAACATAGGGCATATGTGAAACATTTCCACCTAACTCTAGTCTTTGCCAACATTTTAACTTCTTTCCAGGTCTTGCCACACTCCTTCGCCTCCTCCATGATCGTCCTCTTCCAGGTATGTTTAGGTCTTCCTACTTTTCGTTCACCTTGTGGATTCCAGTCTAATGATTCCTTCTCAACTGACCCTTTATTCTTCCTCAAGGTATGTCCTATCCATCTCCATTTTCTCATTTTTATCTGTTTCTCTATTTCTGCCTCACCGCCTGCTTCCCACAATGCAGAGTTACTTATTATTTCGGGCCATCTTATACCAATTATTTTTCTTAAACAGCGATTTATAAATGTTTGTAATTTCTTTGTAATTTGATTTGTTCCTTTCCAGGTTTCGCATCCGTAGAGCAGTACTGATTTGACATTGCTATTAAATATGCGAATCTTGGTTTTCTTGGAAATATTTTTGTTCTTCCAGAGGGTGTTTGGTTGGACAAACGCTCCATTTGCCTTTTTAATTCGTGTTTTGACGTCTTCTGGGGCTCCTTCACTTGTTGCTCTTATGCTTCCTGGATAAGTGAACTCACTCACTGTTTCAATTTCCTCCTTATATTTTTGTGTTTGTATTTTTTAATTTCTACCTAAATTACTATCATACCTTGAACTACTTCACGCACCCACAGAATTTGGATTCATTATGGTAAAAAGGACCGTTGACGTAGACGTTGATGAGTAGAAAAAACCAAAAACAGTCTCCAAGTTTATAACTTTATTAAATATATAGTCGGAAGCTTTCAACTCATTGTTATAATCATCCTGAATGAACAATAAAAACGTTACCACTTATATAAAAACATCAAGCTACGAATACATTGCAACACCTTCAGCATAACATACCTTCTTGTCTTATAATTAACATCACATTAACTTTAAAAAGAATTAGTACCTATAGGTACTTAGTCACTACTATAAAACTATGTTGTTATTCAACAAGGTCTGTTTTAAAACTGTTCCATTAGGTGGTTCAGTGTGTAGCATTTCAATCGAAAATCGATACTATAGTAACGAAACTACAGTATCGATTTAACATATTGTTAATAATTATTTAACTATACATATATAAGATTATACATGCATGTAAACATATACACTTCAACAAAGATGCCTAAAATAAATTTAAAAAATACAATTGGTTACAATTTCTTATTATTTTAATTTTAGATGTTTTACTTATCAATATTTGAAGTATCTCTGCATATTGTTTTTCTATTTCTGAACCTTCGTTTCTATTATTAACAATATTTTTTATATTAATATAAATTGCTTGTGCTATTATAAGTTCTATTTTATGAATATTATTATGTAATATTTTAATATTATTAAAATCAAATTCGTGGTTAGTCAATTTTGTGTGGGTGGACAACGCTGTGTTGCTTTTGGCTGTGGGTTTTAATGTTTGTTTATGGTGATACATTCTAGTTTTGATGTTAGTTGTGGTATAACCTATATATGTTTTCGGGCAATTGATACAAGGGATGCTATATACCAGATTTGTCTTATACTGTTCCTCTGTCTTGTCTTTAACCTTAGTTAGTATGTTTTGTACATGGTTAACTAGTTTAACGGTTAATTTAACATCATTAATATCATTTTTCCTAAAGGTATCTATAATTTTAAACGTCAATTTCTCTATATACGTAAAGCTGTAGTACGTCGGTTGTTTTCTGTCAAAGTTTACTGGAGCAGTCGTCTTTATTTCTGGTAATTTGTAATTTTCTGTGGTATTAAAAACGTCCGTTTTATTTATCGATACTGGTTAATATTAGTTTGCGTAGGATCTTTAAAGGCCCTGTGTCTACAAGTCTTTCTCTGTTTTCAACCAAAGTAGTCTCTTCTTCTATAGTATGCTCCTTGGTAGTTTGGTTATTCAGGTTGAATTTAGTATTATGCCATTTTTTAATATTACTTATCCATAATTGAGATGTAATTTTCTTTGGGAAAAAACTATTTTGGAGTATATTAAACATGTCAGTTTTCAATGTGGCGTGAAAAATCGTATCAGTAATACAAATAGCTTTACGTATTAGGTTGTTTGCAACATTATCATATGTCTAGGGTGGTTAGACTAATAATTTAGAATGGTATGAGGGCAATAAGCTTCTTGTACCAGTTAGTCAGTATAATCGTTATTAATAATGGTCATGCCCAGTAAATCTATTTTGTTATTAGACATTATTTCCATCGTGAAATTAATTTTGGGATTCATAATATTCAAGTGGTTTAGGAACGGTAATCGTACATCTGTATGTAAAATCACCAACAAATCATCAATATATTTAATTAATAGCTTAGGGGTTATGGAAGAAGTCCTTAATGCGTTATCTAAAATGTGATTCATGACTATACCAGCAACGTTGACACTTAAGCAACCTCCCATTGGAAGTCCATAAACCTGTTTGTACCATCTATTTTGAAAAGTAAAATAACTATTTTCAAGGATTAACTTTAACCCTTCTAAATAAATCGCTCTGCTCTTAATCGGTGTGTAAGAGTCAACTGAAAGCCAGTTATCACTAATTAGTTTAACTGCTAGGGCTACGGGAGTGTTTGTATATAGTGAGATTACGTCATAACTAACAAACGTGTCATATTGTTCTTGGCGTAAATTGCTAAGTTTGTGTTTAACTTCAAGTGAATTTTTAACGTCAAAAGCGTTTGATCTATTTAATAAATTCAGTGAAGGATTGAAAAATTTACTCAGATAATATAAACAACTGTTAATCGCATGGACTATCGGTTGAATCGGATAATCGTTCTTATGTGTTTTAATGATTCCGTAAATTCTTGGATTTTTTGGGTAATTATTATAGAAATATTTAGCTTTTGTCTCGTCAATGAATTCAAATTTAAGTAATTTCTTAATATACTTATTTGTTCGTACATCAAGGCCATGCATTGGGTTATTTCTAATCATTCTATAGGTGTTTTTGTCATTGAGGAGCGATTCTATTTTATTAAAATAATAATCGGCGTACATAATAACCATTTTTTAGATTTATCTGCCCTAGACACGATTAAATTAATATTAGATTTAAAAAATGAATTGCAATCATAATAGTCGCTCGGAATGGTTTTAATAAACCTGTCTTTTTCCGCATTAAACATGTTAAATTTAATAGTTTTCATATGGTTAATTATAAGTTTGGAAATATTGTTGAATAACAACATAGTTTTATAGTAGTGACTAAGTACCTATAGGTACTAATTCTTTTTAAAGTTAATGTGATGTTAATTATAAGACAAGAAGGTACGTTATGCTGAAGGTGTTGCAATGTATTCGTAACTTGATGTTTTTATATAAGTGGTAACGTTTTTATTGTTCATTCAGGATGATTATAACAATGAGTTGAAAGCTTCCGACTATATATTTAATAAAGTTATAAATTTGGAGACTGTTTTTGGTTTTTTCTACTCATCAAAGAATTCGGATTTATAAATCACCATAACTACATCGGGTTGTTGATCCGGGACACATACCAAGGTAGGAAGTTTGTATTGGACACACTTGAGATACGGAATTCTATCACCATATCTCCAATTTCGAAATTACTCTATAAAATAAGATAATTCTGGTTTCCGACGCTGGGCTACTCACGCTACTGAGCCACAATGTACGGAATGATTTCATGGGACAAACTTTGAGGGATGGTACAACTTACCAATATATAAATTTTTTGTTTAGGAATGTATGGTCGGAAGAGACGTGATCAGGCACGAACTCAAAAAATGAGACATTAAAAGAAAAATATTGTTTATTTTCAACATCGTCGCAAAGTTCTTGTTTCCAATAATAGTTAATAATAAATGCTCGAAATTGCGACCACCAAAAGTAACACAAACTAGGCAGCGGGAATGGGACGTTTCGGCGCGAGTCTTTTCGGAATTTGATCATTTTGGTGTGAGCAATTGATTGAAACTTAGTTATTCCATTAGTCCCCGGATGAGAAAATAGTTTACGTTATATTATGAAATCACAAATAATTATTAGAAACTATTTTATTTTAACCTACGTTAGCGTTTAGAAATTTAAAATTACATAAAAACACAAACATTTTAGTGTACAAAATAATTAAGAATAATTATATGCAATTAATTGATAGTATTAATTTGTACGTAATTAAATAATCGCATAAAACTTTTCATTACTATTAGTGCAATATTTTATTTACAAAATATGTATAAAATTAATGTTATTATTACATGTAAAATAGAATTATTATAGCCTGTAAAGTAAGAGACAAATAAAAAATTCACTGGGAAAAAGATTATTTATATAGGATTGCGTGAATTTTCACGTATCTAACTTCAGAATTTCAGATCCGCGTTGATATGTTAATCAGTATATTATTATATTTTTCTCATCTCTAATAAACTGAATCAGTGATTTTAGCAGAAAATAAATAATAGAAATTTTATTCTCACAAGTTCAGATAGTGAAAGTCATCGACCAAAGTAAATCATATATAGAATTTAAATACATTTTACAATCTTGAGAGCTATAATATAAATTTTAATGGCCAATCAGAATAAAATGTATAATAAGGAAATTCTTCATACAAATTTCTTAGACATACACGACGTTTGCTGCTTACATCAGAACCTCTTCAGATTTGCTTAGAACAACTTGTTGCTGGTTACAAACCTTTAAGTATATTAAAAAAAATATCGTGATGCAGACAACAGAATTTTATTAATAGTGAGAAATTTTGGTGACCGCGATATTATAGACTACTTGGGTGGTATAAATTATAATTACATGGTATCGAATTAATTTACTATTGTGTTCATTTACTATTATTTAATTTTTACAATACCAATAAAACGTGTTTGTATTCTAAATTTGAGTATTTGTTCATTTTCTAATATCAATATCAGTTGTGTATTTGCTTAAAAAAAATTGTTTCAAACGAGTGCCCTTGACGTTGCCAATTCTCGCGCCGAAACGTCCCTGCGCCGAAACGATCCGCGCCGAAACATCCTAGACCCGAACATATTCAGCTGAGTAATACTGTAAAATGACAAAAAATTAAATAATTACGAAATAAATCATTTATTTACTACTAAATATATAATTAATGATTTTTCTAATCATTTAAATATTTTTTTATCTATTGTTACAAAATTAAGACGATTTTTCCATAAATTTTCACGCTTTGCGTAGTGTTTCAACACACAGAACGTATGGGAAACCCAGTTTCAGAGCGGCTGGTTTCCAGCTCGAATCGAGGGAAAATTTTGTAACAACAAACTGCGTTGAAAAACCCCCCGAATCACTTAATATGATTACTACAAGTTACCAATACTTTGCCGAGCAAACTATAGTTAACAGATATATTTAGCTGACTTCTATATAATTATAAATGTATAAACACAGCCAAATTTGTCAGATGTAATTTATTATCAAAAAACATAAAATTCACACAACGTTTCGTCCTCAATGTAGGACTTCATCAGGTGCGCAATGGTTTAATTAAAATTAAAATTATAGTGTTGGCTGGAGTTACTTTTCTGAAATGAACTTCGTCGAAACAGCATGAAAGAAAGATTAAGTGATGTGCGAGTCCAGTTTTAAAAAATGTTTCACCGTAAAATGATTAGCATCTTAATAAGTCGCCGGTTATTGTTTAGCGACTCTTTCCGCACGACGCCGTTATCTACTTTAGCCTAAATTTCGAAAAAGAGAATTCTATTGCGTGACGACGCTTCTTGCGACACGCAACACTTCAACTGTGTCAAGCGATAGACTTTCGTATATTTATTCTCAGGCAAAAGTAACGCGCGTTTACGAAGGTTTGTGCCTTGATTGTGAGCCAACTGTCACAGTTTAGCGACTCTAGTTTAATCAATACAGTACGTAACGTTTTGATCAATTCAGTCTCGATTACTCTCACGATAAACAGCTCCAGCTGGTACAGGGAGGCTCGGAAATATTTGTGACGAAGGAAAAGTGTCGATCAATACTCACATAGCCTTTAGTCGACATCGTATCCTCGCATGTAATTCAAGTACTTGGCGTTGGCGTTCAGCTTGCGTCGTTACGATAAACACAGGTCTGCAAGTAAAAATCTGAATGAGCACTTTTTTACATTTTCTTATAGTTTTCAACTTGGTAAAAACGAAAAAAATTTCTAAAAAAATTCCATCTCTATTTTTGTTATACCCATATGTTTGTTTGTATTTAGCGTAAAATTCGCAAATAACTTAATTTTATTATCCAAAAAAGGCTTTAAGGTTAACTAGCTGGGTGCCCGGCGTTGCCCGAGATGTCATTTATCTATAACCCCCGATATGACTCCAATTTCGGCTGCTTTTGCGCAATTTTTATGTAACGCTACTCGAACCCTAATCATTATAATTAACTCTGAAAAATATTTCTTCAACGCAAATATCTGCCGTGTTTGCATGTTCCAAAATTTGCACCCCGCTACCCCTGCATCTGAGGGGTAAATGCCAAGTTGAATGTCGTAACTAAACACAGTGACTTCCATAACCTTTGATTTGACTCCAATCTCGGTTGTATTCGCGTTATTTTTCTGTAAAGCATCTCCACCCCAAACCCGAAGGGTGTCCTTTTCACAGTGCGTAGGGGATAAAAATTGTATTCAGATAACATTGGTAGAAACACTATCAATATCTTTGACCCCTAAAAATATTTATCCGACTCAAATATCGGTTGTTTTAGTATGTTTAAATATTTCCACCCCCGCTTCTGGGGGTGGAAGACGCGTCTCACCCCGACAGTGTTTGTTTCCTGGTCGCAAAGAACACGTGTACGAAATTTGGTGAAAATTGCTCGACTGGTGTAGATTTGTATTTTATTTAGAAAACGTTTGTATGGGAAATAGAAAAGGGCTGTTTATAGGGTTTTCCCGGAAATTATTCGATTTTTTCTCGCCTTTTAAACCTTCCCTAGACCTCCACGAACATTTCAAGACTAAGATAAGATAAATCCGTTCAGCCGTTCTCGAGTTTTAGTGAGACTAACGAACAGTAATTCATTTTTATATATGTAGATTATAGCTGGACTTGACAATAAAGTAAAGAACCAATTAATGGTTGAAGAGAAAAGTGGTAAGGGGAGGTGGGTAAAGAAGCTTTCGCGTTAGTAGGAAGATCGCATGGTCGTGTCGAAACTGGTCACAAGTTGATAGTGAGTAATATTACTGATGTGGTTCAGCATTTTTTGACAAGTTATCTGTGGTACTAGGAATAAATTTAAACAACCTGTTGTAGGATTAGCTCATTTTTCTGCAAGCTAAGTTCAGTATCTCGCTGACCATCTAATGCTTTGAAATAGAATATGATTAATCCGAATGGTGCATGTTCTTTGATTCGACTAAAACTAGCCACAAAACAGTCTTGCTGCGTAATGTGCATGTATTTGCATCCTTTCAAATGGGACACTCGGTTCATATAAAAGAAAAATTGAATGATTTGGCTACGATTCTTGAGAAAATCAAATATCAAGATCATCAATGGATGATTTGTGGACATTTCAAAACACTAAGAATGTTGTTGCATAGAAGTTATAATAAATATCCTTGCTTTCTTTGATGAGCCAGGCAGCTGCACTGGACAAAAACCTTCTGGACAGTTTAACCCCAGTTGAGAAAAACGTCAGCAATCCGCCAGAAAAAGGGTTATTACCAACATATGGTTGAGGTCAAATCACTGCCAAGAGATAGAAATTGTTTCAGATATCTGTGTCTTATCTGATCCTGTATTTTTGGAAACATTGAGAGAGAAGAATCAAGAAGCGTCAGACTCTTTCAAGAATGTAGTGGACACGTTTTTGGGTGATACTAAGGACCCTGACTACAAAACCATTGTATAACGCATGCTGGCAGCGTATCAGGCTCAAGGATGTAAGATGAGCTTAAAAGTTTATTTTTTACACTCCCATATTGAAAATTTTCCGGAAAACCTGGGAACACGGTGAAAGATTTCAGCAGGATGTCCGTGATATCGAGAGACGTTACCAAGGAAAATTAGGAAGTCAATACATTAGCTGAACACTGTTGGATACTCATTCGAGAAACCAGAAAAGGAAATTGTAAACGAGTTCGGAGAATCATCAAAGAGAAGAATAAAAGTTTACACAATAAAAAAAAGAGTAGACCTTAAATTTATGAAAATATCAGAAATAATTTTTTGATTATTTCTAACAAAATAATATATTTAGTTCATTGTAATAAATATGTTTTTATCAAAAATTTGTTTTTTTGTTGCAAAAAAACCTATACCTGATGGTATTTATGGAAGTCATTTTTAGAAGTGTTACCTTTAAAACATATAATTCAGCAAAAATATCCAATACAGCAGGATATTTTTTGTAGACCTGTGCAATTGAAAGCTTAAATATTATTTATTTGGTATTTAAGAGCCCAATTTGTACGAAAGCAGAAACAGCCAACACATTCTGGTTTGAGTCAGTATCAGTCGTGGGTTCGGGTTTCTCATGCTGCAGCTCTCATTCCTTCCGCTGTCCCTGAAGACGATTGGAACATCAAAATGTTGGTTTCAACTTTCTTCTCTGATACATTAATTTCTCCCATCCTACCTTCAAATTTCCCGTTTCTCTCGCATATAATAAATAACGTAAAATATACCAATTGCTGTACAAAACAAGTCATTCATATTATTCATGCGGTTACATTAAAGTAGAACATTTTTAGCGTATAAATGCTCTAAAAAGGCTAAAAAAAAATATAAAATGCTAAATAAAAAATTAAATTCCTACTAAATATATAATTAATTTTGTTTCTCATAAAACTAGCACTATGAGACTGTTGACGTTCATATAAAAAATACAGAACTTTTTCAGTCATCTCTTACATATTTTAGCTTTAATTTCACGGTTAAAAAGTCACATTATTTACGTCATAGTTTCGTCAATTTTGATTTTTATGTTTACAAATTGACCTCGCCCATTCGAAAATTCCTTGAATGGAAAAACAACGCTCCTGTCATTTCCAGTCTTGTCTAGTTTTTCTAGTCACGCGGCTTTACATCAAATTCTTTAGCGAAATCCATCATCTTGGTATTTATTCTACTACCATTGTCTGTTCCAGGAATGTTGTTACAACTTGATGTTCGCGTGAGTAACATTGCCTAAAACCATATAACGAACCGTCGGTATGTTATGCATTCTTTTATTGGCATATTGCAAAAATTTTAGATGTTGACGCCAAGAACTATTCTAGTAATATTTCCGAAGTGCTTATATCACTGTAATTAATGTACAAAATAATAATTTGAAACTGAACAATAAATATGTTCCTTTTATTTTACGATAACTTATTTGCCTTAATGTTAATTTCATTGTTTTTATTTATTTCGTTTGATTATTTACATGCTCTTTCTTATTTTAATAAATTTTTGACACCTAAGGAAGGCAACAAAGAATGTAATGTACTCTGTTTTAATTTATTTCACCATACGTTGCTTTTGGATTTGGTTTTTAATTATTTAATTGTAATTTTTTATTCTTCACCTAATCGTTTTAGTTTCAATTCCAAAATCATGGTCGCGCCTTAATGTGTCCGTGAATTCACATTGTCTGCCATTGTTACCGTATATAATAATTATTTTAACATTTCCGCTTTGTCTTTGTCGTTAGATAAGCAAATCTTTGCATCACTGTGTCGTAAGGTCTGTCGACGGAAGAATTCCATTCATTTATCTGATCAGACCTTATCTAAAAATTCTATTTTTTTTTATCGAACGTTTTATCAATATTTGTAACATAAAACTTGCGGTTAAATGAAAATTAATTATTCTTCTGGACGTCTGTAAATATTTACACGTGCAAAGCTTAAGTGGAGTCAAGAATCACATTAAATCTTTAAGCAATATTTATAATAAATAATCTAGGATTCATAAAATTCTAATTTTTAAAATTAATCTCCAAGTGTTTTTGTCCGAATTGTTTATTTTTGACATTTAATAAACTTCAACTTCAGTTGATGATAAATTATATTCTTATATCTATAAATTATTAGTGTAGTCTTTATATGCTCGTGAAAGGTCCACGCCAGGACTGACCGAAAAGTGTTGTACTTTTAATTAATTTGGTGGTTTTCTACCTGCTCGCTCATCGGAGGAATGGTGCAAGGGAACGGGGGAGCGAGGTCATGTGGTCGCTCATCGCACGAGACCTGTTTGTCCGCTCATCGCACGTCCGCAAATAGCACGGCGCCGTTCAGGACTCAGTAATCGGCCATTTACTGTTCCTAATATATGTTAATGACCAACCTATTGACAAGAAGTAAAAAATTAAGAATTTTTTCCGACTGTATCGTTTATAGAAACATCCAAAGTGTTTCTTATGCAAATCAACTTAGTACTACAAAACAACGGGACTAAGAAAAATCAAATGAGACAAATAGCGAAAAATAAATCTATTATTTTTATAGAAGAATTAAGGCAATGTATCTACACTTTAAGTTAAATATTTTTTATATAAATTTTATAGTAAAATTTTTTTAAGTCAACACTTGTTTAAATATAATTTTTATTTACTCCACTGTTCCCTGACAGTCTATATTTTTGTTTTTTTGAATTTATAAAATATAAAACGTCTGTGTTAAAATTAGCAAGCCGGAAGAACGACACACTGTACTCAAAAGAAAAGACATTCTAAGTTAAATGGAAAGACAAAGAGCCTACAGAACTTGCGTTTTTGAAGCGACAAAGATTGTAGAAACGTTGTGTGTTATTTAATTTAGCACTTATTTCATGTTTTTTGTTAATAATTTACTTCTGATTATTTGGCTGTGTTCATACATTTATACATTAATAACATTTAATAAAATTCAATTAGATTACAATATTAATATCTACGAATAATTGAGGGTCTCTAAAACGTGTCGAAAATAAGAGACATCCTGTACAAGGGTGCTGCAAAATTTGTAATAAGGGCACCTGTTTACGAACAAAAAAACAAAGATGTATTAAAGAGGGACAAAGACTGAGGTTTACTGAAATAGGAAACAAAGCGTGGAAATATATACTAGATTAGCTAGAAAAACAGAAAGTTAAAATCAAATCCAAATCACGCAAAACCAGTAGGTAAATTATCATTTTGAAATGAGCGATTGGAGCATGCAGCACTACTTTAGGAAAATCTTTCAGCAGAAAGGAGGCTATACCATTTTGTGAGATTTTATTTCGTTTATTTAAGTTTTCTTTAATTTTTTTATAACATTATTATGGTATATGACGTTTATTGATAATTGTTTGGGGGAATTAAATATTTAGGGAGCATAGTTTTAAATTTCAGACTTGGTGCTCTTTATGGCCTGTATAAAGTGAGTGAGTGTTTGTATGAAAGTGAGCCAAATTGCGTGGATTTCCAGAGATTTTAAGTTCATTTTCACAGTATTCATAGTTGTAAACTTTTAACTAAAGGTATAATCGTCAGATTTCAGAATTCAAATTTAACAACTAATTCCCTCGAAAAACTAGCAAATAATGAAATTGTATTACATGTCCCTGTATATTTAAATGGTCTAATCGCTTTCTTCTCAAGTGATTGATTTTTCTTGTATCTGGACCGATCCGGAATAAGCGATTTCTCTTCTTCAGCATCAGCCCAAACGTTGCTATTTCTCTAAATATCTCAACGAATTGAATTTTTTTTGGCTAGTAAACCTATAACATGATGAGTAGAAAGCGAGGGCAAGCCAGCAAGCCTTTGTCTCTGAGCACTTACTCGCACATATTCTGAGAAGGACGACGGGGTCTGCTTGGCAAGGTCAGCGACAAAATGTCAAACTTTCATTTCCGGGGGGATCGAACGAAGTCTCCGCGACCAAAATTTTCTCTCAATTAGCTGCCAAAAATTTCGAAATTCAATTTAGTAGCTTTTCATGTGAGAGACGCAGCTGAAAAATCTTTAAATCATCACGAGAAACGAAATGACTTGTTAAGAAAAATAAAAGTTAAGCGATTTAGATATGATTAATTTGAGAGCACTTTTTAATTCTGACAAATGTTTATGTTGTTAACCCTCACTTGGTTTATATTACATTAAATCTATTCGACTTAATACTGTCATTTTCATCTGTAGAATATACAAATTTCATATTAGAAAATTATAATAATCTGACTCCTTTTAAAAGTAAATGTTAAAAACACCAGCCTGATAGTCAGAAGAATTTATTATTATTAAATTTTAAACATAGTCAGCAAAAAGAGAGTATTAATCGGTGTTTGGGACCTCTTCAGGTGTACAGTTACAATTAAATTCAGTTATAATTTATTATAAAAAGATTTAGTTTAACAAATTTCTAACGTGCATATTTCCCACACGTTGTGCCAAAAATTTTATTATAAATTCTTCTGACAAACAGGCTGGTGTTTTTTACATTTAATATAAAAATACAAATACTTTTTAAGTAATGAATTCTAAATGTCGTTAGTATTAGCTGAATTTCTTATTGTTAAAATTTGAAAGATTAATTTATGTTCTATTTTCAGTTATTTTATCGATACTATTTTACTGCTTTATTTTTAAATATAATCATAACCATATTTTTTTTTAGGGCAACAGGCTACATGAGGGTGATCCACATTGGGCAACTCCCCTTTAATAGCATAGGAAGGGATTTGAAAGGGGGGATGCGGAAGGGTAGAGGAAGGTAGCCAAGGGTTAACTAGGGCCCCCGGGCTATATTTTAAGGATCCTACCCGGAATTCGCCTAAAGAAATGCAGGGAAAACCTTAGAAAAACCTGCATCGGGTAGGTCGGGCATTGGGTACTTGTCCCACGCCCTTCCGATAGCGGGAGAGGAGTTTGCTGTGGGGACGCAGAATTCCCTTCTCCGTGCCTCGACCAGTTTAGGAGGCAGCTGGCCGACTATTCCAATGGGAATAGCGGACAACTCTTACCGTATGCCCAAGGTCTGTGACCTCGGAACATACACCTCTCAGAACAGGCCGAGGTGCCTCGGCTTGTGGGAACCTTAGTTCAAAAACGGAGAGGAAAAGACATACCCAAAGGTAGCCCCTTCGTATCTCTCCTAAAAGGTTCTGCCTGCGAGAGAACATACCTCGCAGGTTACCTGCGAGAGAATCCTATCGCATAGCAGTCACAGAGATTTTTAATTACTATTAAGACAGCTTTCGACTGCACTTTCCACTATCATTTGTCTTGATCCTGCTAATGTTGTAATGGCCAGAGATCTGAAATTTTTTAAAAAAGATTCGTGTTATTCCGTAAAAATTAATTTTATATATTAACATATTTCTATCGTATTGTTATTTATTCTCAAAATAGCTTAAATAATATTGAAGACCAGAAAGTGACTTTTTCAATTCGGTATTGTTAATTTATAACACGAATAGATCAATTTTATTACGATCATAATTTGTTTATCAAGCACGTGTCAATTAAATTCATGATTTACTACAGATGACTATTATTAACTCTAAAGTCAATGTTAGCTAAATATATTAATATAATGTAAACCAAATATGTGTTATTAAAAATAAAAAAAATTCTAAGTTCTAGGATGAAGATCCAGAAAAAAGTAGAACGCAATCCTTACTCCAAAAAAAGAAGCAAATCTTGAAAAACCAGCAATCGGCCGATTTATTTTGCGAAAAGGTAAATATTTAATGCTATTTTCTTATATTTTGAAGTTAACGTTGGTAGTATATTGAAATAATCCTCGAAATACCGTAGGATCACGTAACAATTAATAAACTAAAACTTTTATTTGTATGTTCCAATAGCTTTCTTCTCAAGTTATTTTTCGCGTATCTGGATGGATTTAGAATAAGCGACTTCTCTTCTTCCATATCAGCCCAAAATATGGCATTTCTTTAAATATTTTAACGAAATTATTAATTTCTTTTATTTAGCATCAGATCGAGTATGTTCTTCATTAATGTTATCTGTGATGGCATTACTTTAACATTATAAGAAAAATGGAACTTTCTCATAAAAACTATCTGCAAATTCTATAGAAATAACTCGCGTAACACGTCTGATAGACTCAAAAACGGCCCAAAAGACAACAATGAATTTTAACATTTATATTTCTTTTTTCTCTATGTATAGCATAGGCTATATGGTTTTCGGAATTTCAAGTCAAATTAAGGGGAGATACGAACATTATGTGTGACTGGTATAAACTGCAAGTTAAGAAAGAAGGTGCCAATAAAACACGATTGACTGCGATAAATTTTCATAATATATACAGAGTTGTGTATGGAACTACGTACATCATTAATGAACATTCCCTCCAATACTGTTTACTTATACGTGGGATGGATCAACAATGTGTTTGAAAACATTGTATTGATATGTTGGGAATAATGAAGACACTGCGCCATTGTGGAGGACAACGCAACGTCACGACTAATAATGGAATGGAATAATTTGTAACTACTTAACATGGATGAACTTCCGCCATAAACATTCGTGGTCGCAGACGATACCTGACTAAATTGAAAGAAGTAATTATTTTTATTTGAATTATATTGGATTTATTTAGGAATATAATTGGCCCTTATTCATGTAGGTAGTAGACCGTTAACAACGGGAACGCACAGCTAGTTACCGATAAAGACTGTGATATTGTCAGAAGGAAAATGAGCTTGAAAAAAACATACGAACAAAACTTTGGAAAATCAAAATTCTGAATAGCGAACTGATGTGAGTCATCGTTGTTGTCGAGTCTAAGCAAACTCATAGTTTTCATCCAGATGAAAACGAAAAGCAGAAAGGACACAACGCAGGTACCATTATTTTATTAAAATAAATCCATACGACGAAAAGTAGGGGCAGTGAATGACGTCACTGGAATCAACTTTAATGTTGCAGAAGAGAGAACAAGTGAATGGAATTTTTGTTAATAGATTAAAAGCAGGGGGAAAAAAGTAACTCATTAATATACAAGTCACTTTAGCCATGTTGATCCAAATTAAACTTGATGATTTTTATCTGTTACACTACGTATATACCTTTAAATTTATTATACAAACAGATATACCCAAGAGCAAGCAAATTTTTTTAAAGAATTCCCAATTTTCTTTTATCTAATCTATGGGACAAACTAGTGCATGTCTGGAAAATAAAATTGCCTGAAAAATAGAGAGAACAAGTGTATGGGATCAACTCTTTTCTTTAACTGACTCGTAAAATGTAGAATATTGGAGATTTTCGGATAATGACATACATTTCAACATTAAAAGTAATTTGGCTATGAAAAGAATAATAACATTTTAAAATGTATTCTTTATGCTGCAAATCACAAATCAATCATAATAGGCTAATCAATCTGGTATCAAAATGTATTCCAGACTTTACATAAAAATTTTAAAGGTACTTCGAAGTAATTCTGGTATATTCGAAAACAAAAATTGGTATGTCTAGAAAAGTTCCGAAAATGCCTCCAACAATTTAAACTGGAATAAAATGTCCCTCAAATTTTTTAAGGAAAAACAATTGCATGTATATCAGAGGGATTGAATCATCATTTACATGTAATAAGAAGCAATGACAGAGCTTCTGTTAAAAGAAAGAGTTAATCAGCGAGGTATCAAAATTTGTAAATAGATTAAAAATACGAAAAAAAAATTAACTCTTTATTATAGGCTACTAATCACTTTGATCCAAATTAAAATTTATCATTTTTATCTGTTACATTCCGTATACACATTTATTCTAGAAACAGATATACACAAGAGGAGACCCTTAAATTTTTTTTAAGAATTTCCGAAATTTCTTTGTCTAATCTATGGGACATACTAGGTGATGTCTGGAAAATAAAATCGCCTCTAACTGCAACACCAAGGTATGTAACGCAAGACAGGATATTTTGCACTAGGTAGATGTGTTACGACATGTCGGCCAATTACAGCTTCCGGACGAAGGGAAAGCTGTAGAAAATCGGAAGGGAGAATTTCAGCTATCAGATTTGGACTCTTTCTCAGAATGTGCTATTATAATTCGCGGAATCATACTATATTGTTGTTACCGTAACAGAATAAGTATTATAAGAATTTGAAAGCGACATGGGTACTAATATGAAGAGTTAATAGTTTTAATAAGAAAATTTCTTTACTACTATTAGAATGTTAATAATTATTTTAGCTGCAATGAAATTATGCAAAGATTGAATCAGTTTAAAACAGGTGGCAATAAAAAATATATTCAAATAACCTGAAATTTTTCTCAGGAATTGATATACATAGAGAACTAAAGAAATTAAATCGAAATAACTGTAGAACAATATTATTTTCAAACAGATTTTTTTTAGATTTATTTAGTTTCCCATAAGTCCTCGTTAGAGGAAAAGGAATACGTCAATAAAATACATTGAAAATTATACAAGCAGATTAACTTAATATTTCACAATATCCTAATGATAATGATGAAAAAATATCTGACATTTATAATAATTGTATAATATAATAAATATACGGCATTGAATCATAAAATGGTTTATTAACACAAAATTATATGTAACGACGTTTCGACCTTCTTTTAGGACCTCTTCAGGTTTAGTAATTACAGTTATAGGTCATACAAAAAACTAGAGGTAACATTTCGCTGCCTTGTCTGTTGCAACCGAAATTTTACCTCCAAATTTTTGTATGATTTATAAATAAAATTACTAAACTTGAAGAGGTCCAAAAAGAAAGTCGAAAGTCGGTATATATATTTTTGTGTTAATAAACAATTTCCGTTTATTTATTATAATATAATGAATTCATAATACAGGCAACTTAAACTGAAATTACACAAAACTGTAGTTATATCATGCATAAATATTAATAATTAATCATAATAAAAATAATTAAACACTTAAATGATTTAAGTGTTAGTTAAACACTTAACGTATTGACACAACACTGCTGTTCCATGCAGCTGCCGCAATCTTGTGTCGATTCTCGAAGTTCATGTAAGGAGAAAACAGAAAGGCAGTATAATTCAGTAAAGACAGCATTACACATATTTACTCAACTATTACAAAATTCCAGGAAACTATTAGTATTAAAAAAATAGTTAGTTCGTTCGAGGTACTCTTGAACTGTATATCAAGCTTCATTAATTGACAGTGTTACAATATTTTATAAATAAATTCTGAATTTTTAAGTTTCTTATATCTCCCGGACGATACGAAGATTTTTATTCGTATTTTGGGCCGTTGCCTCGTGCCATGCAGATTTATTGCATCTGTATCGACGTTACATCACACAAACTTTCGAGTATTAAGAACAAAAGTTTACATTTTGCATTCCAATTCACATAAGCTATTATACTCACGGCTCGTATTTGTAGTTTGAATATTTGCAACGCGTGACTGGTGCGACCCCAGTTTGCTAATCCGCAAGACATTGTCGAATGAACATAATCTTAATATACTGTTTTTGCGGTATTAACGTCGCCCTCTTGCATTAATACTCAACGTATAGCAGATTGAAAAGAGTTTCGCCGAATGTTGAATGATATGTTGGTCCCATTTTAATTTGACTTATATCTCCAAACACAGAAAAGGCGAGTTTTGTGATTAATTATGGACAGCATAAATTGGGTTTGTAGAAACTGTGGAAAAGTTTAGCATTTTATTTTTCTCTTGATTACGACACAGTCTGTTTGCAGAGAACCAAAAATGTTGGTGGTTCGTGGCACTACCATTTCGCCTTTAATTTTTCCGAGTCTGTGTACATAATGACCAAATTTCTATCGTCTGCGTAAAGAACTGACTTTAGATTATGTAAATTACTAGGTATGTTAGTTATTTATAGGTTAGAAAGTAATGTGTATAAAATGGAGCACTGTGGAATTTATACTGCGAAGTGTCCAAGGCTTTATATGAAATTAAATTTATGTAATAAATATATTATTTATTTATTTAATTCAAATAGTCAAAGGCTAACCTACATATTCACACGTAAAAGTAATTTACATAAATTTACTAATAACTATGTGTGCATATACTAACATTCATACTTAGAAAATACATACATATACATACTATATATATATATATATATATATATATATATACCCACACATATACAGAGTTACACGTATACATACATACAGACATATACATATATTACATATCTACATAATATATTAATTATATTTTGTTTCAAATATTCTAATTAATTCTTTAACTTTTTCAAATTATTATTTCCTTTAACATGATTTCGTAAGTCATTATGTCGCTCCTCTATAAAATACAGAATTTTATGTCTTGTCTTGTATGGTAACTGTGCACTTTCCTATTTTTAATCAATACTTTTCAAATATCCAGGTAGCAAATTATTTTCTATTTTATAAATGAATAACAACACATCACACAATATTTATTTCTTAATACTTAAAAATTCTTACCTCTGTTAACATGTTCCGTATCCTTGTATACCTATTCTTATTTAATACGGCCCTGTTACCTTTATTAAAAATAATTGTATTCTATCTAAATCAGACTCATTTGAATAAACCTTAAAACCTTAAAATGTGCCAACACAATTTTACTCTGACTACGCAGTGAATTTCTTAAACTATATACATATATATATATATATATATATATATATATATATATATATATATTAGGGCAACAGGCTACATGAGGGTAATCCACGTTGGGCAACTCCCCTTTAATAGCATAGGAAGAGATTTGTAAGGGGGGGATGCGGAAGAGTAGAAGAAGGTAGCAAAGGGTTATTAGGGCCCCCGGGCTATATTTTAAGGATCCTACCCGGCATTCGCCTAAAGAATTGCAGGGAAAACCCTAGAGAAATCTGCATCAGGTAGGTCGGGCATTAGGTACTTATCCCACACCCTTCCGATAGCGGGAGAGGAGTTTTCTGTGGGGATGCAGCATTCCCTCCTCCGTGCCTCGACCAGTTTAGGAGGCAGTTGGCCGACTATTCCAATGGGAATAGCGGACAACTCTTACCGTATGCCCAAGGTCTGTGACCCCAGAACATACACCTCTCAGAACAAGCCGAGGTGCCTCGGCTCGTGGGAACCTTAATCATTTTAGCTATTTTCTTACTTATAAAAACTATGAGTTCCAGGAAGTTTAGCTTATAATCTACCATTACTCCTAAATACTTATAACTATTCACCCACTCCACAACACTACCATTATCTACAATCACCGATAAATGCTTAGCAGCATTAGATTGACTACTAATACCCATGGATTTTGGGTTTTTAAAATTAAACTTAACTTGTTACTACTCATCCACTTACAAACCGATAACAACTTACTATTTATGGTTTCAATAATTACTCTAATATCTCACCCAGAGAAACATATTAGTGTGTTGTCAGAAAGTATATGTATTCTACAGAATTTCAAAATATTTGGTAATTCATTGATATATATATATATATATATATATATATATATATATATATTGTTGTGAATAACAACCTTAAGTGGCCGCCCTTGTGTCCGCGGGCCTGAGGAGGAATACATTAAACTTGCACGTGTGCTTTCCCGAGAGGCCAAAAGAAATCGCGGGTACAGGTCCCTTTGGGGGGGGGGGCGGAGTACGAATAAATAATCCGAACCCGGGTGAAATTATGACAGACGCAGGCAGACCGAGAGATAGAGGGTGGAAAATTCAGGCGAGCGGGATGTAACAAAGGTTTTGGAGAGAGGGGAGGCCGAAGAAGATGTGCTGCTTACTACAAGACCAGTGACCCACTGCAAGTCGGCTGACGCCTCAAGTAAAGTAAGCATCACAATTTCTGTAAAGTGCCTTCAAAAGTAGAATTTTTTACACAGTGCGGAAATAGACTCTGTTCTTGAATAGCTACCGAACCGCCCACATTACCCTGTTGAGAAGGAGGACTTTATAACCAAGCCGGAGCTAATGTTAATTTTTTTTTGCAGACCAATCTATATCTGCTGGCGCCCAATAATATATTATTAATGTATTTTTGTATTTTCATGTAATAAAGTTTATTTTTAATATTTAGTAATAAAAGCAAATCATTACAATATATATAAGGGACCTAACTTACTTCGTTGTGATACACCATGCTCAACCAATAGATACTCCTATCTATTTAACTTTTGTGATACCGGTTGTTCCCAACGAAACATTCATTTTCGTAAATTCCATCTCCCGTGGATTCAATAAATAATTGGTAACTAATTTTTGTAGCATCTTATGCGGCATTTAAAGATTGTAAAACTTTTCTGTTCAAGCAAAATTTTGCGTGTAATACGTGGCACCGTTGCTTTAGTAAAAAAAATATTAAGAAAGCCTGAATTAAGGCGATGAACTCCTCTATTCTTCACAAATTTGACCTTCTGGTCTCCCGTGAGGCCAGCCACTAACTGTAATGAGATATATTGTTGACTCATTTATTCCGGAACAGCGGTTCTGAGGAGATAACACACACAATACATGCCGACCTTTGTCTCGGGAATGGCGATACACGACTACAGCAGCGAAGTCTAACTAAAGCAACATTGAAAACTTTATATTAAAAAGGTACACACCTTGCTGTGGTCTTCATCCTTTCATTATGTGTGTCCGATCGAGATAACTTTCTTCGGAAGAATTGTTCCGACTAAAATATTGTCTTCTTTCCGTCTCCAGCATCACATTTCAAAGCTTTCATATTCTAATAGAAATTTAATCCTTACAATATTCACAACCTCATATTTAATTTATGTCAGTTGAATTAAATTATAACAACAAACCTTTTTTAAAAAAAAAACTCTGGCAAATAAATTAATTATAGTACACGTGTAGTTGAACCAGTAGCTAAAAAATTATATTTAATATAATTCTTTACAGAAACGCAAACTAGTGACAGATACAATTTTGACAGTCATAAAATTAATCATTTAACCGTTATTTCGTGGTTAAAATGTCATATATATTTAACAGAATCTTTGAATCGTTTGATCATAGTCATCTGAAAAAACATACAGACCAGTGCAGTTGGGTTTCTCTAGGCTCTTCGTAGCATCTGACGAAAGGGACAAGGATCCCAGAAACGTTGTGTGGTATTTATATTAGCCTTTTTTGTCTGTATTGGCTATCTTTCTTATTCATAACAGTAAAAGAATCAACTTTTTCCAACAAAATTGAGATTTACCTGATTATTCATTGAAACCCAACCCAGACACACCGCAGTTAAAAATGTGTGACATGAAATACAGGTTAAAGTATGAATTTTATGACTGCAAAAATGGTGTAATTTATATCTGAAAGCCTGTCAATACTTTCCCAGTGCTATTTTAATAACCATCATCATTTCTATGAAACGAAGTACGGTAATGAATTATTTTTATTTAAGGTTTTTATTTATTATAAATAATTAAAGTTTTTGATTAATGTAAAGTATTATAATTAATATCAAAACAATTATATTAAAATAAATAAATTTTACAAATTTCTAAAAAAAAATATTTAAAATATAAATCATCGACTTTTTCGTCAGGGTTAATTTTGCGTGGGGAGATAATGCTTGGAAAAACTTTTGTGGCATATGAACGTATTTCTTTTATAATTGATAAATATAATTTATAATAGTTTCTCGAATTATTTTCTGTATAACACTCTAATATTCTTCCGTTGACTCTGTTCTTTCACAATATTCTTGATTTTTCCATCCAACCGTCACACTATAACTTCCACTTTGAAATTTTTTAAAATTTACATATATAATATTTCCATATGAAGCCCTGCAAAATTCTTTACATTTTAGTGTACTTCCGCTTTATACGGACACTCAGCAGCTTTTCTTCTACTCCTATGATCTGCCAAATAGATGTGTGAAAGTGACCGAATCCTCTAACAAAAGGCCGGCCGCTGTCACTCACAACCCTCCAACCCTCAGATTTCGTGTTTTCCAAGACGCTCCAAGTCCTTGACCATTTTATTTAATTTTTATATAATTATTATTATATATTTTATAAAATAATGTTTTAGGAATTCAAATTTTTGCATCATTAAAGAGTATATATATATATATATATATATATGCCGTGCCGTAGAGGTGAGTATCATTGCCTTGCATCACCGAGGTTCCGGGTTCGAATTCCTATATGGGCATGGATGATTATACTGGACTAAAGGAGAATAAATTAATATAGCAACCTGGCCTCGAATGCGAAGGAAAATGTATGTAAATGCTTCGATATCGTTTTTTTAGAATAACGAACGTCGTTATAGAAGCTGCACAGCAATGTAAAAATAAAAGACCGAGGTCACAGAGTATGTAAGCCATTTAATTAAGGATGAAGATGTGTGATGTGCGTACTGCGAAGTGAAGATGTTAGAGGAGGACAGAACAGGATGGAGGACCTCATCGAACCAGTCAAACATCTTTTTACTAAAAAGGTGGATCTATAATTTTCCTGGTTTTTATTGCCATTTGTTTTTGAAACAATGGAATATTTTAATTATTGATCCTTTAGACCGTATAAATATCATTAGCGACTTGAATTAAAATGCTAAATAATTGCTGGTGCTTGGGAACTCGGTGTACCTTTATATGAAAATAATATAATGATTTATGGTATGTGGTTCTTCGAGAATATTTTCCTCGGCAAGTTCGTGACTAACTCGGAATGTAATTTACATGTCCTTGAATTTAATGTCTCGTAGGTGTCAAAGTTGAAACAAAGTTAAATAGATTTGAATGTACCATAAACAAAATACCTTATTATTTGTAGAATACATAATAGGCGTATAATAACATATTTTATTCAATGTCATTGAATAAACGTGTATAGAGTAATTGGTTCTACGGATTGTTTAGAAGGCATTTGCTCAAATAACATAATTAATGTAGAGAATCGACATTGTTCCCTTTCTAATTGCTAAATTTATTACTGAAAATTGTTAGCAAATTACACGCAATTTTTCATATATGTGCAATGATATTAAATTACTGTCTATTTATAACGTAATAAATTATTATTAGATTAAATCTTCAAACGTCTAACAAAATATTATAAGAATGTTACGTGACTATACGGAAAACTAATAAGAAATTAAAAATTTCTTCAATTTAATTAAGCATAAATTAATTATTAAAGCTAATTCAAATTTGATAAAATTTACTACAAAATGTAAAACGAATGTTTTTTTTTATTAATTTCTATAAACGTTTCTCGAAATAAATAAATATTGTTTATAAACGTTTATAAGAGCTATCGGCTTTAAGTATGAAATGAAACTGCACAGATTCATAATTTTTTTTAGAGTAGTGGAAAGTAAGGGAGAATTTGCAAGTTGTTTGTGCTACAGGCGAAATTTCTAATTGAACCAAATCTTTCTCTTTGGGGCTCGTGTTAAACTTAAGTATTTCGTTTCTCTTTATAATCCTAAAAATATCCCTTGAATATTTTAGGGCAATCCTCTGCGAATTAACAACGTCATAAGTTTTTTTAGTGCAGTAATTCCGTTATTTAAACTGAAAATTATCATAAATATTAAGTAATCGGCTAAAATTAATTATTATGGTTCGAGAATACCGATGACGAAACATCGCATATTATAAATTAACAGCTACTCTAGTCACCGATTGTTATACAATTAAATGATATTTTTAACTGTGGAAACCGGTTATGTGGATGTGCAGATTTGACCCATTTCGTTATGATTCCGCCTCTTGTTACTGTATTACGTTAATTGGTAGAAGTATATATCAGATCTAAAGATCTGTTGACAATCTGCATTTTGTTTGTCAGCTAGTGGAATGGCTGCTGTCGAGCAGAAAACAATTTTTTTTGTTCTGATTCTTCGTCTTGATTTAATATAATTCAAGTCAAAGACTCAGTAGGAGAATTAAATTTTAAAAATTAAAAAAAACTAGAGAAATCAGTTTGACGAGTACTGCTGTTTAATTTCTCTTTATGTTATTTACAAATGCTAATTCAAATTGCAGACTTAAATTAATTTAAATCGTCCGTCTATGCAGTTTCGTTGATTTGGAAGCAACAGATAGGTTTTTTTTTTATTAGTGGGATGAGTTGGAGTAAAAGTCGTGATGGTCATCGCTTGACGACACGACGAATATTAACGTGTTAATTAGGCTCAGTTTTCTAGTAGAGAAAATATAGAAAACTCGTAAATCCACGATTTGTCTTTATTTGGCATGTTCCAAATATATCGGTCAATTTTAATGTAATGCTGCAAGACTTCACGAAAGTACGTAAAATTCACGTGGTTTGGTAGGTCCTTTATTTCTAAACGCTTCTATTCCCGGAGGAATAGATTCCGATTCGTGTTTCCTTCAACGGTCTGCGAAACGAAATACTTTCCCTTCGTCGTGACTTTCCACGAGTTTCCTACATGCAACCGGGATAGAAGATAAATGTTGTTCGCTAATACCAACATATCAACGTCACGAAACCTCACCTCCCTGCTTAACATATTTTATTTGAAAGTGCCCCGTACTAATGACAACGGCTGTGGCACAGAGAAGAGTTGCCCAGCATTTTTAAACAACCAGAGCGATTAACACACTTGCTAAACTACGTTCTGGTGATTGCGAGTGATATAGAAAAATGAATCATTTTAAATCAAATTCAAAATTGTATTGTAGTGTACATGACGAAAAGCAACTCTAGAACTCGTGATTATTACGCTCACTAAAACAAAGAGTACACACTCCGCAATAGAGGTCGGTATTTGTAGATATTTGTGAGAGGTTTTCAATTAATCTGTAAACTTGGGAGATCATATTAATCCAGTGATGAATAAAGAGGAAAAACCACTGGATTTCGTGAAAAGAGCAGTGAAGGAAAGTTTAAATTTAACGTTTGCTGATTGTTTTATACGATATTCTGTATATAGGGAAACTTTCATAATGAGAAACACGATGAAAAATAGTAAAAAAAAATGTTGGAGAGAGAAGGAATTGTCTTGTAAGAGTTAAGGAAATTAATGAAATTAAGGAAATATTTTTGATTTAAAGAACGTTAAAAAATAAATCCTGATTTTAATTAATCTACGGCGTTTTTATTTATAAATTTCAGCGCAAAAATATTTGAAACTGTTATGAAGAATATCAATATTTACTACGAAAATAAGAGCAGCTATAAAAAAAATCCCGAAGTTTAATTATTTGTTTTAATTTTTAAGCTAAAATTATCTCATGGTAGTCAGTGAAGAAATTATACGATACTATTAACCTCTTGTTCAAATTTATTTTTATTTCTTTCACCTTTTTATTATTACGTTTCCATTTTAGAATTTGTTAGTTACAATTGACAATCAAGTGTTGCGCAATTTCAATGTTAAATATTTTCAATTAATAAGAAATATAGCCAATTCAGACAAAAAAGTGATAATACAAATACCATACAACGTTTCTGCGGATCCTTGTCCCTTTTCTCAGGTGCGAAGAGGAGCCTAGAGCGACACAACTGCAGTCGTCAGATGACTAAACTCAAAAGATTTTGCAACCTAAAGAATCGGCGGAAAATGGTAGTGCGAATATTTTTGTGTCTGATAATCATGATATTCGTATATTTGTTGAAACTTCTCTAGTATGCTTTTGAGTTTTGCCAACTGACGAGTGCAGTTCTGTCGCTCTAGGCTCGCACCTGAGGGAAGGGACAAGGATCCCAGAAACGTTGTGTGGTATTTGTATTATCACTTTTTTGGTCTTAATTGGCTATCTTTCTTATTAATTATTTTCAATCAGACGTAATTTATTTTCGTTAAATATTTTCGTGTTAATTTCAATCTTGTAATACCATAACAATATCTTAATCTAGTTTGGAGACTATTTGATTCCGCTACGTAATGTATTACTTAAGTAAAATCATTTTCTCGTATCCTTGCCCGAGGCAATTTTCCTCTGAAGGTCTCACTTTCACCTGAACTCTTTCTTCCCGTGAACCGGTTCCCTCCGTTATTTCTTATGTTTCATTACGTTAGCCACCTGCTTTCTCCTCAGACGCGTCGTTAGGAGAAATTTTCTCCGCCGTGAGTAAAAATGGGCATTTTCTTGTAATAACGACTGTTTCTAAAGTGGCTGAATACGCTTCTCTTTGTTGAACCAGGACAGGGAAATTGTCTTAATTACCACCCTTCGGCGACAGTTATCGGAAGAGTTGTTTACACAGAGCGTGCGTGTGGAGTCACGTGAAGAAAGGGAAAGCAATTTCTCCCCCACACTCTTTCTTTGGTCAACTGGAAGAGAAAACCTGCGTTCAGCCGCAAGTCAGAGGACAGTCTCAAGAGATCTGTTGACCCAATAGGAAGTGGAGATGAGTACCATTGCCTTCAACGAAGAGGTTCCTAGGACCTGTCCCGACACTAAGAAGTCGGAGAGGAGGTAAGGAATACTGGAGAGTCTTCAACAAATGTACGAGTACCAGGATCATCAGTCCCAGAAATATTCGCACTTCCATTTTCAGCCGATTCTTTCCTTGTCTTAAAATCGTGGAACACCATATCTCAATTCTATGTAAAATAGATTCTGTCTTGGGCTGTCACATTATTTTTAGTACCGATATACTGCGATGTCGATGTGCGTTCCCTGTTCTCTGCCTCCTCTATATCAACGATCCTAATCTGCTAGTTGACCTCCTTATTTCTAACATAATTCTTCCTATATTTATTTCTGCCTCCTTTTCGGTTTGTAAGTTCCTCTGTAACTTCAAGACCCGGAGCATTGAAATTTAATCTAATTAGGAATTAAAATGTGGGATCTGAGCTAAGACAGTTTAGAAAGTTGGTCTTTTCTACAAAGTTCTTCATTTCTAATATCCTACTGAAAGTCAGAGACATTATAGATTTTTGGGATATAAAAGGATTATTTTGCCTAATAATAGTATGATTTTATTATCGAATAACTGTATGTATTTATTTAAATAAATTATTTTAAAAAAATTAAATATTGTCATAAACAAAAACCAATGCTGTTGACGTTTGTTTCTATCGAAACTGCAGAAGTCAAAATGACCTAAACGTAATAGCGCAAATCTGTTAATAGAAAAATAATTTCGTATATTTGGAAACTTCTGTTAAACAACCAATCAAATTTTTTAATTTTATTTTTCGTATTTTGCAGTTAAATATATTGCTCCTTTTTTAAAAAAAAATGTTCAGAAGATAATTTAATCATTTGTTACTCAAGACTGATTAAGTCATTTGCGATAAACCTAATTAATAAACGTGACTCTAATTTTAAAAATTAACCATTTTTGTTGTAAAGATATATTTCTATTGAATTTAAAGTCCACATCAATTAAATAAATCGTGGTTAAATTTCACTATATAACATTACGCATGCTTGACAATATAATGAGAAAAAACTTTTCGAAAAATCCGTGTATTATTTTGTTATCTCATGTATGCCAGTAAGATTTGTTAGTTATTCGGATGTAGATTATCAGGAAGAGAAACTTATAAATTACCATTTCTGCCCTGAGAGAAAAATTATTTCCCAGTTTTTAAAATTTCGTGTGCTAAGGAGTTGGTGTTCCATTAATACTTCTAAATTATGCAGTGTCGTTTGATACCGTTCCACGCGATACTCGCTTCGCAGAAATCGATATTAGTTGGATTTATAATTTCCTACAAAAAATTCCATCAGAAGTAACGAAAATTTTCTGAATGTAGCGTGTTTGTGATAGTTGCATTTTTAATGTCTGTCAACGTTTTATTTACGTAAAGTTGAAGGTAAGTCTTTCATTCGATTCAATAACTGTTGTTAATGGTCTTTATATTTTAAACAAATCGGCACTTCAGATGACCAGTGATAATCCTTGGTATAAGAGGGGAAGAAAGTAATCTTGAAACATTCTGCATTGTGTAAAGTGCACGAACCAGTGGATACTCTAAATACTAAAAATGCTCTCTCTATGGAAGATTTTTATTTAAAAAAATTAGTTAATTCTGTTGAATTATATGGTGAATATACACCATTATTTCTTTTCTCAGGGTTGCAGTCGGCACTGAATAATTACTGTGATATTGATACAATTTCATATATATAATTAAATATATATTATATTCTAATACTTATATAGCGGTAAAGTTGAATATGGTTCCCTCACGTAAACTCCAGCTCTGCTGAAGTCCTCGAATTGCTAACACCAGCAGACGGTAACGTATCTAGTCTGCTTCTTCCTTTAGTTGGCTGACTTGCCGTTTTGATCTGAAAATATTTTGGTATGGTCACGGCGAAGGCATCTGTATTGGCCTCGAGGCAGAACTTTTCGCGGCTCCTCCAACATTACAACTTTCACCACTCGTTTAGGGTCCAAATTTATACGAGACAATAGCCCCCCAAAATAACTTTTAGTCGTAGTTGGCGGTGGCAGACGTATCCGATGCCGGTCAATTGCACAAAAACAAGACTAGACCATCCTGGACACGAGTCGACAGATATCAGATGGATCGTCCAGGAACAATGTATCTGGAACATATCACCGTTTCTCCCTAAAATCACTGAATTTCGGCGCTGGCCAGACAATACTGACTCAACCCACTTTATTGGATCTTTGTCCTCAATCGGTGAACAAATCAATACGAGTCAAATTTGAAAGCATTTGAAAGTGCTATAAACCTTAATAAATCTGGACATGGAAATGAAAACGTTCTAAACTTGTGATAGTAAGCATTAAAAAAAACCCTTCATACTCTCTTAAAAGCATATTCGGGAAACGGAGATTGGAAAGATATTCATCCTCATTCAGAAGGAACGAATTACTGCAGCGGGGAAAACACGTTCGATAGAATTTTTCCCTGTCCTTTAAAATGAGTAAAGCTTTATCAGTTTTACCCGCCACATTTTGCACACCTTCCATAGTTGAATCATTTTAGAACGTAAGTGGAACGAGTCTTACATGCAAATGTTTCCGTTACAAACTTACATACGAGTCATAAATATTTAATCAGTGAACGATGTTTTCCCCAGTTTGAACCTCTGTACTGTCAGTGGTTTCAGCAGAAATAAAAGTTACCGAATATCTTTGTCTATAATCTGAGCATTGAAGAACAGAATAAACTGAACTTCGAAGAAATTATTTCAGCCAAGCTCAATTCTAATATGTTAATCTAGGAACTTTGATATGCTATGGCTGTCTTCACAATACTTTTCTCATTCCAAACTCTTAAACTGCAACTATTCTCACTCTTCATTAAATTCTCTGGGTAAGAAAAAAGTCCACGAACGGTTGAATATCTCGAGAAATACACATCAGATCGACAATGACACGTTTTAATATTTTTTCAAAAGCTATTCAATTGTACCAAACTCAACCCTCCCTCCCCCGTATCCTCAGGGATGCCGTGTACAACTTGTATTCCCCTATTGCAGATTCTAAATTTTCATAAAAAAATCAGTTATGAATATTCACATACACGCACGACGTTTTATGTCAGAAAATTAAGTTTATATACAAAATATAACGACGTTTCGATCACTTTTTAGGACCTCTTCAAGTTTCAAAAATTTGTATGTAAATCATGCAAAACAATTTAGAGGCATGAATTTTGCTGCCTTGTAACTGCTTGTTGTAACTGAAGAAAAACCATGAAGAGGTCCTAAAATAGGACGAAACGTCGTTTATTTAATATTTGGTGAATAAACATAATTTTCTGACATAAGACCATGTATTTTTTTATTTATATTATTGTGAATGTCAGATATTTTTTCACTATTACTACTTGATGCTTGGCCTGAAAAAAATAAGTTAGTTTAATCTAATGTATTTTTTTCGATTATCTGTAGTTAATCTTTAAAGGAAACTCCCATTACAATTTTTGTACCTCTCCAATGAGGGAAAGGTCTATAAGTATTATAGACCATGGAATCTGCTCTCTACAGCGCTGTTGTAGTACTGCGACCTTATTCCGCACCCTGTAGAATTCCTCGTTTCTCTGTATAAGTAGCTCTAACCTGATTGGAGCCCCCTTAACTGTATTTTCTGTCTACTTCTTCAATATTCGTTTATAGAGACTATATTTCAAAAACATAAACTATTTTGCGAGCTTTCCAGATTACCATATTTTTCATACACATAGTCCAGTATTTCAAACTGTAGTTGGATACACCAACTTCACAAAACTAATTTTTGTTGACTCCTTTGTTGCGCCATGAATTCACAAACTTGCTCCAGAAGTGGCAGAACCATTTCAATTCTTCGACCGCATCAGAGCCAACATTATCCTTAAGGGGTTGACTACGGCAGACTTTGCATAAGTGAATATGGAAAATATTTTTTTATGTAGAAGCTTTGTGATGTTTCCGAAAGCTGTTCTGCCTCGTAACATGGCCGATATCTAAATGGTCCGAGTGCAAAGGTCATTCGCCCGAAGCCCTGCATTGCCGGCTTCCCATTGCAATTACAGCTACGTGCCGAACTCTGCACGACACGCCCACTATAGCAGTTCACTTGTCCTCAATACAGTGGAACTAGTATCCTAATGCACTATCGTCGAAATTCGTCTACGCTAACAGAACGAAATATATGTATAATATTTTATCACTTAAATTACGACGTGAGTCTGAAAAGTTTATGTAAATTAACTTATAAAAATATGGCTTTAGTTATTGTAACAGTTCTCTGTAAGTGAAATTAATTTATTGAATATAATAAAATACTTACCTTCTGAAATCTATCGCTTGACACATCATTGTTGCTTATTGATTTACCTATAATGGTCTATATGGTTGCAAGAGTACTTTAATAAGTACGAATATATTAAATACCCTAATAATATACGAAAATATCAAATAGCTTCATGTTTCTCTTGAATTAGAATTTGAAGACATTAACAACTGGAAACAACAACGATATATTTATAGACTCTTAGCTTCGTCATTTCAGTGGAAACAAACGTCATTTTAACAGTTCTATTGTTGATAAAGAAATTTCAGCAGTAACAAGCTGACGTATTCATTTCAATAGCTTTTATCGTTAATCCTGCAATGAATCGAATGTTCGGTGGGCAGTGAGTTTCCAAAGGGATATTGGAAATTAATAAGCATTTTTAGTAGCTTGGATGGTAGTGCCACAAGTTGATTATCGTCCCAAAATGTATTCAATACTCAGGCTACAAATTCAAGACAAAATTCATTGGAAAACATTGCTGTAAAAACAATGGCGACTCGTGAGTATTCTAAGTTGCGTTCTACATCCTCCCAAGTAACCATTTTTACGATGATAAATAATAAAACTACATCAGTGATGGTGTTACCAATACTCTGACCTGACATGTAATATGCTACACTTCTAATTCTCTCACCATAATTTCCAACGCGTAATAATTGATCATTTCTAACCCGAAAGTAATTTTCCTCGGTAAATATTTTAAATAAATTTAACAACGGAACAAGCCACTGAACAAACAGTGTCGTGAGGTAAATGTTTGCACTATTATGCCTCTTAAAGTTGTTTTCTTTAAAATATCCTTAGATTGTGATTTTTTATTTTAGCAAAAATGTACGAATATTTTTTTTTGTTTTGAAAATATAAGCTATTATAAAATAAGATTTATAATTAGTGAATAGTTCAAAATAATTTAGATTCCTTTGCTTATTCCTTCTGTTGTGCTACTTCTCTCTGTCATTGCGCGGCATTGATCTGCAGCTTTATCAGATTTGTAGCACGAAAATGAGTTGGTTTGTTGAGTTTTACGGATGGGGAAAAGAGGTGAAAAGGCATACTGCGCGTGCGCAGTTGTTACTAAAGGGGCCAGATCCTGTGCTATTGCTGGCGTAGCATTGCCTGTCCGGCTGGCTGCTTTATGAGCGATGCACCGCAAGGCAGGGAGTTTAAATTATTCGATATAGAAGCATAAATTCTCAGTGTTAAAACACAATTATTATGGAGGTTCTTAAAATTAAGAAAAATAATTCTTACTAAATTAATTTATGTGCTGTAGCACATACGCACGAGCTGCCACTGGGTAAAAAGTATAACTAGAAACAGACTTAAGCATTACAATATACAGTAGACACAAGATTATCTGCGCGCGGTTTAACCTCGGAAATATTTTAGAATGGTTTGAAGTTTATTGTGACAAACTACGGCATGAGGTTATGTCTGACATTGAAATAGTTAAAAGGCCACAATGACAGACAACGGATACTGACGAGAGTGAGGACGAAAACATGGAACTTATTCCTGAAACAAGGATAAGCAACTCATCTGCTCTTCAATGGACCGAGGATTTGCTGGAGTTTCTGGAGCAACAAAGCGATTCTCTATTTTCCGTTAAATTGGTGTTACGTAGATTGAGAGCAACCATAAGGGAGAAAGATGTCACGTTATAGAAACAGAAGTCAGTAACAGACAACTTTTACTAAACATTCAGTTTTTATTGTTCAATTATTTATCTTTCTTTATTTTAGTGTACAGTATAATGGTATTACATTTAATTATTTTAGTGTTACGGAATTAGGATATTAGTGTGACTAAAGTTACAATATACTTCATCTACAAGTCTAGAATAGAACAGTTTTAACTACAATATGCTTTGTACCTTCAGTAGCTTTATAACGAAGAACATTGGCCTGCACCACAAAATATAAGCTTAAGTAAGGTTGTCTGGCGTAAAATATTAACGATGCTAATTTTATGCCTGTATATCTGGCTTGTATTGGTGTACTTTGGTTTAACCATTGTTTTTGATTATCCGCACCAATTCTCCCCACCATTACCGCGTATAATCGACAGTCTACTGTATATTATTGCTTCCTCGTGATCCGTGTCCTGCAACAGTTCATCGTGGCGCATGACCTGTTATGTCTGCGGTCAAGTTACTAACTTAGTCAATAAATTAGGAATATGTGAAAATGTTTACAATTCGTATTAAATGTGATATCTGCACGTAGGACGCGAAAGTAGTATAGAGTAAAACACTAAGTAAATGTTATTTTTACTCGTGTAACTGGTGATATTGTGGATTTTGCAGCCGCCCCCATGTGACATTCCGGCGCCTGGATGGTCCTCTGGCTGCCAAGGCGGACGCCTTGTTCGGCGTGCCGGACTGCATGGTGGAGGTGAACCCTGGCCGAGTCATCCTGCCACCAAACTTTGCAGACATCTCCGACCGCATCCTCGACCTCAAAGTCCTACCCGATGATGTATGGCTCGTCTCTTATCCCAGAACAGGTAACGACCTAAGTCCTCACTTTGAGTTGCGGTTAGAGAGTCGCGGAAGTATTTATGATGACCGATTTCCAATGCAGTCAACTCATGAACACTCTTAGTAGATTTAATCGTGAAAATAATTATCTAGGCTGGAAAATTAACGGAGATTTTGGAAGTAACCAGTAGTGTTCCCTATGAGTAATTAGGAAGAGTTCTAGGATTTCCAACCCGGTGGCATTGTAAATACACGAAGTGTCGTCGACAATCCCCGCCGACATCTTCCAGGTGAAGACTTCACATTCACCTGGAAGACGTTGAAAGGATTGTCGACGGTCTTCAAGGTCTTCCAGATGAAGACTTCGCCTTCTGCTTCCAACAACAACTTCACCGGGAAAGCCTGAGAAAGACAATAAAAAAATATTATCAATTAAAGGATCAGGATGGAAAAATATCGATCGAACCGGTAATCGAGTGTCTGGAGCCAATAAATAGGTATTATAAATATCTGTAACGTTAGACTTAATTAAATCCACATAATTTAAATCAAATCTGTTAATCATTTATTCGCCCAATCCCGATTATGTTATTACTAATAAAAAAAATTATATTACAATATTTTATTGTAACGGAACCACAAATTTCAAGCAGCAATACTGTCGAGCTTAAAACTCCGCTTCGGACGCGAATCTCTTACCATCGGAGCTACCCTGATCGACTCCGCATCATGTGTGAGCGGTCTCCAGTCATTAGATAGTCCCTGCTACAATTTACTAAATCACGGCCTAAATTTAGGACTTCAATGAAGAATGGACATTTTATATAAATTGATCATAGTACAATGACAGTCAAGAATGGAAGAAATGCTTTCAATAGAAGCTCAGCGTTTAAAGGCTATGAAACTGAATTAAAGGATCAGGATGGAAAAGCCTTGCCTGGGACGTGAATCACGTCCTGGAACTCAGCTTAGTACGAGATGCTCTTACCATCTGAGAGTTTCCCATCATGATCCTTTGATTCAGTTTCATAGCCTTCAGTGCTGAGTTTCGATTGAAAGCATTTCTTCCGTTCTTGTAAAATTCTATCGGTGTTGTCAGTACTCTTTACAGTTTTCAAGAAATCAGCACAATTAGTACGGCAAGAGGATGAGAAAATATTCCATCAATCTTTTGTTTCTGTTGTGATTACAAATCCTGCGAATCGGAACAATTGAAAATATTTTTAATTTCAGAATTTAGTAAATTTGTCATGACAAGCAAAAATAAGAAATAAATTTACGCTGGTATACGCATGTTGCCGATATATATTTTTTAAATAAATCATGTATGTAGAGTGTTATTTAATGTAGAGCTTATGTAGAGTGTTATTTAACTCCTCAATTAACGGTAAGTTCTTCGTTATTTTTATAAGACATACGCGTCTAACAAACATCTAGAAAAGATACAGTTTCGTTTTGAACATACTTTTCCAAACTTTATGCTGTTAATAACAATAAAACGCAGAAAGAACGAAATGTTCTTGACTTGAATACGGTTTTGCGCTCAAAATGGACTAGATCGATAAAAAAAATAAACTCGCATACGTAATTCAGAGAAACGAGATTAAGCATCTAGTTTCCGAGCCTTTCTGTGAAAGGCAGGGAAAAGTGAAAACGACTGCGTTTCCGGCAAAGCTTGAAATAAAAAAAGTAAGAAAGTTTGGAACCTGCAAGACCTTTAATACAACCGCCAGATTTATTCCAGCGTACCAGCTGGATAAATTACATATGTATCTACTAAGATAGATCCTTTCAACCTATATTTTTAATATCTATTTCTATACAGAAATTTTTAATTTTTACCCGACTATATTTACAATTACATTGTACATGCTTTAAATAATCGTTGATAAATAACTATATTAGAAAGAATTGTTTTGCTACTATTATTGTTTAAATTGAATCATTTTGACTAAGATAATGAGAATAAAACAATTAAAGAAAAAATAAAAAATAATAACGAAACGAAAAATATTCCATCAATCTCAATTTTCTGTTCACATACTACATTTTATTGCGAATCGGAACAATTGAAAATATTTGTAAGGACTATAAAAATGGTGTATACTTTCTGAGAGTTCAGGGATTAATTTTTTTGCTTCTGTATGCCAATATTATCACCTATTACCAATTATGTTAAACCCAATAAATTAATAAGATCATTTCAAAATTCATTAATATCTGTAAAGGTATTAAAATAAATATATTTAAATTATTTAATAATTGAAACCATCTAATTATTATCAGAGAGAATTATTCTGGCAACATCTAGTGAAAAATACGCAGATTCTCACACTATATATAAGTAAATAAATGTGGCATTGTCAAATTAATTAATTCACTTGGATAGGAAAGAGGGATAGACAGAAGCTGACTGGGCAACTGTTGATTTAAGGTAAGTCAGATGTTCTCTTTCCTATCCAAATGAATTATATATATATATATATATATATATATATATATATATATATATATATATATATGATATTAGTAATGATATGACATTGTCAAAAATAATTGCAATATTGGTATGGAAAAGAAAGAGAGATAGGTTGTGGCTTACCTGAAAGTGGAGTGCGGTGTCACCAAGGGAAACTGAAGGTTGTTCTTCAAACTTTCAGAGGCTCTCACCCTTCTTCTTCAGGATGGAGTGTTACACCATTCCATGCACCGGCCAGCCGGTGAAGAAGGCTATATATATATATATATATATATTCTGTTCTGTGATATAAACAAATATGTTTCTGTCTCTATCCTTCTTCAGAGTATCTACTCAACTTCTCTTCTTCAACTTCAGAGTATCTACTCAACTACTCACCTTCCTACATTTCCATTTAAAAAGTGCCCTCACATGCAAGGCCTTATAAACTCTAGACCTGCATTCTCTCTTTTTTTGTGGGGATCCAATCATCTTAGATCCTTGCATCTGAGCACATCCATTACAACAATTGAAAATGCAATTACAAAATCAAGAGATTTGTGATAATTTTCCTAGCCCCAAGGAAAACTTAAAGGTTTTTGTACCATCTTGCTGTACATTTCTGAAGCTCTTAATTAAAAAACTGCAATTTCTGATGACAGTTGTTCACCCTTGTCACCGCAAAAATTTCCACCAAGACAGAAGATAAAGAAATCTTTAAAAAAATTGGCCCATTTTACATATTTATTTCATCACTGCAATCTATATGTATAAGTATATATTGGTTGACAATAACAGAGACAGTAGAAATTATGGATGCCTTGCATCTAAAATTTTAATAATTTATAAAGTAATTATTTCCTTAAATGATTCAATTTCAGTTTCCAGTACAAAATAATTTTATTTCAGTAATATTTTACAGGAAGTACTTGGGCTCAAGAAATGGTCTGGTGCATTGGAAATGATCTGGATTATGAGAGAGCAAAAATGTTGTCTCAATTAAGAACACCATTACTTGAGTAAGTTGTATAATTGTTATATGGTGGCACAGGTTTCCTGAAAATACTTTAAAATGCAAGGATCAGTCAACTATTGATCTATTATATCTCTGAATAAAAATTTATTGAGTGGTAACTTTCCCATGATTTTTCCAGGCAGAATTTATATATTATATATGAGAAAATGTAATAACATGATATATACTTGATAGTTTTATTACCTGACACTTAGTACTAACTTATAAAAGTTACACTGAATTCATATCAGTAAAAATTATGTCTCAATGACTCAGAAAGTTCAATTACACTTACTCATATCAGTTTCTAATGTTGTATACAAGTAATGAAATTAAATAGTGACATTTATCTTTCTTCTGTTTCTATATGCCTGAATAAGAATTAATTGTTGAGTGTGGCCAAATAATTAATGTAGTTCTTTTCTTTTCTTTTTTTAAAAAATATAAATTTGGCTTTAAGCAACATATATCTAAGCAATATGTATCATAATAATATTTATATTCATACTAATTTAATTTATTTCCACCCTTCTTCTCACAATTCGAAACTTATATCAATTTCAACTGAATATATTAATAAAAAATATTATCTGAACTCATATTTAATGTTATTTTAAAGGCTTGTGAAAATGAATGCATATAGTTGGAATACTGTAAATCAAATTAAATAAATCAATTATTTCAAATGTAATACAGATTTGAAGGATCTTATGCAAGTAATTTGTCTTCGAGGATATTAAATAATTATATTAACCTTCCAGGTTGACTGCAGTATTTGGACATGAAAAGGGTGATTGGAAAAATGAGCTTGGAGATTCTGTTAGCCTTGTTGAAAGCTTGCCAAGTCCACGATTCATTAAGACCCACTTGCCTTTGGACTTGTTACCAACTCAGATACACACAGTTAAACCGAAGGTAAGAAGAAAAGATACAGGAGCAGTAGTAATTTAGTAAAAATATTTATCTAAAAAAATGTTTATCTAGTCTTACTAACAGGAATAATTTTATATGTCAGTAAGACACTTATTCCTTACTAATTTTATGAAATAATTAATTTTTGGTGATATATTAATATAGTACATAATATTATGATTTTGAAAGTAAATTAATCTAGAAATTAGTGATCGTGCACTAAGTGGGAGAACTGGTTTCAATTCCGGGTCTGGTCAGGATTTTCAAATGCCAATCCTCTAGATATCAGTTTTAGTCTTAGTTTTTATATTAATAATATGTGTAACAGCAAATATTAATATTACTATTTCAAACAAAAATAAAATCAGAAATCAAAGTTTCTCTTCATGTGTATATACCAATAAAAATAATTATTCACAAAGTGTTCTCAGGACGCCAAACATGTGAAAACATTGATGTTCCATGATGTTTCAACAGCACTCACTATCATCAACTTCACTTGACTGCCATTGAAACATTGTAGAGAAACAAAGTTTTCACCAGATAGAAAAATATATGTAAACATTATTTAAATTTAGAGAAATAATTGCTTTCAGATCTTCCTGTGGGGAAAGATTTATTTATTGTGCAAGACAGTTCATGAATTCATTAATTCAGTGAATTAATATTTCACTTTTACAGATTGTGTATGTGGCTCGTAATCCAAAAGATATGTGTGTATCATATTACCACTACTGTATGTTGGTTCATGACCTTAAGGGACCATTTGAAGACTTTTGTGAATTATTCCTCAATGACCATGGTTAGTTAGAGTATATTTTCACTAATATGCTAATGTAGACACTTTGATTAATATACCATTATAATAAATCAATTTCAAATCACATTGTTTTTTCAGCACCCATTGGACCAATATGGAATCATTACATTGGCTTTTGGAAATTACGAAATGAACCAAATATACTTTTCTTAAAGTATGAAGATATGAAGAGAGTAAGTACACTTTTATTAAAATTGATAATACAGGAGTAATAATATAAATTTCTGATTGACTATTACTTTTCTATTAGGACCTGAAGGGAGCAATCAGGAAGACTGCTGAATTCCTTGGTAAAAAATTAACTGACGAAGATGTAAATAATTTGGCTGAACATCTAAGCTTCAACAGTATGAGAAAAAATCCAGCAGTTAATCTAGAACCTATCATGGAGAAGAAAAATGGACCAGAATTCTTGCAAAAGACTGATCTTAGATTTATAAGAAAAGGAGAAATTGGTGATCATAAGAACTATATGAGCCCAGAACTGATTGCTAGGTTTGATGCATGGACTGCAGAAAATTTGAAAGGATCTGATCTAAGATTTGATTAAAACTATATTAGCATAGTTTTTGGTGTATATTGTAAATAATTAATTAAAGATTTACTATAATGAATGTGCAGTACGTTCAAGAAAATCATGTATTTAACAATGTAACATAAATGAATTGCTGTAGATTGTTTATTATTACTGACCTCAATTAAAAATGAATGTTACTATGTAGAGTTTGAAACCTTTAATGTACCTTACTTTCTATCAATTATTACATTAAATCAGATAATTGTTTACAATATAAAAAAACAGCAATATGTCTCATTATTCCTTTTTCCTATCCAAATATGTTAATTATATATATAAACCATTACATTATCCTAATCTATTAAATAAGAATTTTCTCAATTAGTTAAAAATGCTTTTACACCTGTTTTCTAACATTACAAAGAAAAATTCAAGTAGATGTTAAATATTTTTAATTTATTATATTATTTGAACAATGTTAGAAAGTTTTATACATTTAAATCACCCTTAAAACCTTTTCTATACCATGTTCAAGTCTGATAAGGCTTCCACATAAGTGCGATGGTAATTTTGTTATGCTGATGTTTTATACTCTCTCAATGGACTTCTATTTCAGTTATAATATGATTTTATTTAATAAATCAATTAATAATAACCATGATTGTACACAGCAGATCTAAAATGTTTCCCATAAAAAATATCTAAACAGTTACTGCAAAATTTAAGAAGAATAAAACTAATTAGATTCAGCTTTAGATACTAAATCAAAGTAGATTTCACAACTGACGATGCAAGCTATACATTATGGGAGAAAGTTATTGTTGTATTTTGATGCTTAATTAATTTTTCTTATGTGCATTGGAAAAAACCTAAATTAGATGAAAAACTTGTCAGAAATATCTAATTTGCAGAGAAACTAATCATCTTTACTCAATGCATTTCTTACAAAATGTTTCAGCAATAGAAGAATTAAGATAACATCATTAATAAGTAAAAAAGCTTGTTCCTGGATCTGTGATATTATTTGAATAAGTGTGTTAATGTGTAGTAGTATTTGTAGATCATTAATTGAATTATACAGAGCAGAAATAATGTTGTTTGAACATTGTTGAAAGTCTTAAGAAAAACTAAATTAAAAACAGATGGATTTTTAAATTTCTATTATTGGAGTTCATAAAATACTAATATTTGTGTAGAGAAAACTGCAAATAAAAAATAAGCATACCAAATATAATATTAATTCCCAGTAAAACAATATTAATAACAAGTAATAAATTGACTATAACAAATTTATATAATACAGTAAGATTAAATATTTTGTGGTGAACTAGAATCAATATATTTTTTGTTCAAATATTATATAAGAGTATTGTAAATCTTCTGGGCAGTTTCTCTTTCTTTAAAAATAGCATTTAGGGGTCAGTGTGAAAGATAATTCAAAGACAGCTAAGAAAATACTAAGGAATATTTTTTACTAATAAATTGTGGTATGGCAATAATTCTAATAGCACCTATATTTTCTTCTCTTTTTCAAAATCTGACAGAACTAAATTTTCCTTTATTTTTAAGTAATGTTATTGATTATGGATATATAAATTTTGATATAAATTTAAACCTATAAAATATTTGGAATACAAGAAAAGAATTTTTTAGTAATTAGCCAGGAAGGCTCCTTGAAAATGTATTAATAATTTAATGATACCATCTATTTCACCTCTGTACTCCTTATATTTAATTCTTTAAATGTTTATTCTAGCATCCTAAAACTTTGGTTCTAATAATAATGTGGCTCAGTTCAATTAAAATTAATAAACAGTTGAAATTGGCAGTCCTTACATTTTAAAACATTTTCTGCAGAATAATTAATTTCAGATACATGTTATCTTCAATTTAAATTTTAACACACTTTGTACATCAAATTTCTTGACAGTTATTAAAAAAGGGGTCAAACAATTGTGAAATAATATTTTTCTTTCTGCATCTTTAATAAAATAATTGAAATAGTCTGCAAAGAACAAGTAGAAACATAACAGGAATAATGGCTAAGAATTAAAAATTTGGTTAGTTCGTGTTTGTTTTTGGTTTTAAATTGTTTATTAACTGTGTAACATATTTCAGGAGGAATGAAATTGTTTACTCATCTGCTTAGGAAACGTTTACTACTTAGTACCGAGATATCTTTTGGTAGGATATCAAGAAGCAATAATTCAACAGATGGTGTGACACAAAGAGGAAAGTTTATTAGTCAAACTTGAAGCTTCCTGAAAATAGCCAAAAGGAATTTTGAAACACATGATTTTAGATCTGAGCAGGGTAAAATGAATATCAAATGATTCTGAACTGAAACCATAAGAGTCCATTATTATTCAAATATTAGAAGGAAGAGCTTTATGAGGTTATTTTTGCATATAGATTTCAATTTTAATCTAGGGCAAGAATTATAGAAACTTCTCATAATTTCCAATGCATATATTCACAGACAACTAACATCCAAAAACAATAATATCATCTGCAGAGGTAGTAGTAATCATCACACCAGGATCACAATTTAGGTTAATGTTAGCGACAAATTCTGATAACATAAGAATATTTTAGAATTTGCAGTCTTTACTAAGATATGGAGAGATTCTGTATAATATAAAATACAGTATACAAGCAATGTATTTGGTGAATGAGCCAAATTAAATAGAAACCCTTGTAAAAACATAGTAGCTATTTTGTTCAGCAAATTTTAAATCAAAACATTTTGGTGAGGGCACATAACAAGGCAATACTACTTATTGCAATGAGGAAATAATAACTACTTACAAAAGTGTATGGTGTTAAATCTGCAAATATCATTAGAAAGAGCGAAATGGGCAAATTATTGGGCAAGGATGTCAAATATATAGCTCAACTCATTCCCAATATCCTCACATCCTGTCCACAAGACTATCGAACAATACAGCTTCAGAGATAGTGACTCTATGGTTGGTGCAAATTTTGGCCGTACTAGCCTATCCAAAGGCTTTATGAAAATAACAGTGATACCAAACTTTTGGGACTTGTAGAAAATCTTAATAAAATTTCACAAGGCATAAAAGTCAAAATTGACCCAGTTATTGTTTGTTTTGGACAATTTATGAGTGAAAGCAATTTTAATTTTCGCCATCTTTCACAGTAATAATTAAAGGCCATATATTTGACACCTAAAATAAGAATGAACTCAATTAGATGTGCATTGCCTCATGAAACGTGATAGTGTAAATCATTTGTTATGCAAGTAGGAAACCTTTTTATGATTGCAAACAGTAAATCAGAAATCACTGTCTCCATAGAAGAATTTTTCAATGAAAACATATTTTGCAAAAATATTACATACACACTTGTAAATAAATTTTGAGGCTGTCTGATAATGAATGCAATTTCATCGTTGAGAATTAAAATTAATTTATTTGTACATGTTCCACTTTAAAATTGGTATTTCTAATGGAGATACCACATGTGAATGAATACACTTGAAAAAGATATATGGGTTAGACTAAACACACTGAGATTTTTAGGCTGTTAAATGATGAAGTTCATTGGATCAACAACATTAAATGGTTTAACTGAAGTCAGTGGTGGGAAGAAGATCCTCAATGGCATGTATGCTGCCGAATTTATAACTATTCTATCAAATTCTTGGGCATTAAGTTATATAATTTTAATTTTATTAATATTCAGCTCGCTCTTTCTCTGATATTGGGTAAGAAGGTATATTTGAGAAAACTGTGCCCAATGTGGATCACCCTCATGTAGCCTGTTGCCCTAAAAATAAAAAATAAAAAAAACATTTCCAGTCTTAGTAAAACTAAATTTTCATTTAACAATTAATTTGCGATCCTAAGGACCTATTACTTTCCAACATAGAAATGCGTAGTGTATTATATTTCAATAACAATATAAATGGCGTACAATAGTTTTTTTCAGAAGTAATACCTAGATAGCTTTGAAGCTTGAAACGTGAAATTATTGTAATTAAGTGCCACAGAGGAATGTTCAAGATTAAACGGCAATAGAAATTGAGTATTTGAAGATGCCGACGAGGAAATGATCGGAACATTCTGACAAGGAAACGAAACTGGTTTATGAGACACTCAGACTCAATATTAGAATATATATGGACCGTAAGGATATTAGTATTATTTCAGCGGTAACAGTTTAGAAATCATAAAGAAGGAATTCCGTGAAGTACAGTGATGGGAAGTTTTTGGCACTGGGGCAAAAAACACTGACATATGGATGAAAACGGCGACAATTCAGTGAAAATATTTCCTTGTTCGTCGTACTTTAAAACCAATTTAAAATTTGGCTTTATGGTCTACTATGGTCGTTTTCTATTTCCTTAAATTATTATTCTGAGACAGTCAGAGTTTTAAAATCTATTTACATTTTAAACGTGACAGGTCTACTGGTTGGATTAAGGTTTGATCTACTAAATTATTTTAAATAATTTGTTTTTGACTACAGAAACGCAATACGGGACATAAAGGGCGTCTTGAATTAACTTCGTTGTTGTCTTTCCACCACGGAATTGAATTGTTTCAGACACTGGAGAATAGAAAAACACCTGACCTTACTTCGAGTTAAAATTAACTATTGCTGTTTTCGTAAATATTGAAATTATTATACTTTCATGTCATCGAGGAAGGCTACTGTAAACTATTCCATATGATACCTTGTAATAATTAAAATATTATGGGGATATAAATTTGTAATGCTACGACGCTATAACTGCAATGCTTTTACCGATTTATTTATGAGGAGAAATTATGTTAGAGATCTTTAATACGATTTAAAATAACTGAATATAATATATAAATTTATTAACGAAATCAAATATTTGCCACTGAACTGAACATATGATATGAATAAATTAATCTCACAGCAATGAAAATTAAATTAATCTCTTCGACTCTTATTTTTACTCATTTCAGGGGGTTCAGTCTTGAAACACAATTGATAAATTTAAAGCAAAAGACCAGAATGGCATGCTTTGACCTCGCTATGCGAGGTATTAATTTTCATAATTACAGCCTGCATAGAGCTGATGCTATAAACTCTTGCCGCAACTGAAGTCTATGGGGTTGAGGAGCGAATGATGACACCTTCATTGATGCTGGCTCACTCTCCGGATGAACAGCCGAACTCCACACGGGTTGGATCACCTTCTCCAATGTCCTCGAACTTTTAACTAGTGGCTTCTACCTTCTCTCCTAAAAAATTAGTGTCTCTCTTGTCACCTACCATAAACTGTCGTCTCTACCATGAACTGTTATTGTTCCCTTTCTCTCAACCACGAATTCATTACTCTCTACAACGAACTGCTAACTGCCGCCATATTCTTTTTTTTTGGTGTAGACAGGCTATGTATAGGGTAATCCACATAGTGGCAACTCCCCTCTTATAGCATAGGAAAGGGATTTGAAAGGGGGGATGCGGAAGGGTGGAGGAAGGTAGCCAAGGGTAACTAGGGCCCCCGGGCTGTGGTTTAAGGATCCTACCCGGCATTCGCCTAAAAGAAATGCAGGGCAAACCCTAGAAAAACCTGCATCAGGTAGGTCGGGCATTTGGTACATGTCCCACGCCCTTCCGATGGCGGGAGAGGGGTTTGCTGTGGGGTCGCAGCTTTCTCCTCGCCATGCCTTGGCCAGTTTAGGAGGCAGCTGGCCGACTATTCCAATAGGAATAGCGGACAACTTTTACCGTATGCCCAAGGTCTACGACCCCGGAACATACACCTCTCAAAACAGGCCGAGGTGCCTCGGCATATGGGAACCTTAGTTAAAAAAAAAAACAGAGAGATGTGAAGGCATCCCCAAAGGTAGCCTACGCCAGAGCTCTCTGGGAAGGTTTACCTGCGAGAGAATTCTCTCGCAGGCTTCACCGCCATATTCTTCCGCCTCATGTATTTATACTTTTGCTGGTAACCGTATGTCAAAACGACGGGTTTTTTCTTTCTCTTTGACACGAATTGTCGCCACCCACGTTCTCGGAACAGTCTTCTGACTAGATAAATGGTGTTGTCACCCTACTCGAGTCCTTTAATAACAGACGCTCGCTCCAATTCTCAAAGTGTCATCGCTTGAGTCCGTCAGATTCGATGATTCATGTCGTTCACCCCAGAAGACTTACTCGTCTCAACAAATTTCGAAAAGATTTCGTTGGCCTTTACAACCCTAACTGAAAAATCTCAGTTTCAATTTTAAAAATGTGAACTGTAATAACTTTGCAAAATAATTAATAAAAGTAACGCCATCGTTACAATAATAGTACAGTAGTTCATTTTCCTCTGAGAGGTGGACACTGGGTTACGAAATACCTTCAAAATTATTATGCATAAGACATTTTAAATTATCTGACAGCGGTGTAACAGAATTTGTAGAACAGTAGTTTAATATGCAGTTAACGTGCTGCAGTAAAGTTGATGTAATGTGAATAAAAGCGGAACGGCGGAGAAATTAAGCATGTAGAAGGCGAAGAAACTGGAAATGTATGAATGCTGTGTGCCTTCAGGAAGTTGTGTATTCAATGTCAGCGTTATTAATAATACATATAGGAAAATCTGGAACCATAAACAATAATGATGACAATAACAACAGCATCGATGTCCGAGATTGCGTATGCGTGACGTAGGAGCTGATAGTGCTAGACTCCAGTGCCATTCGGCACGTGCGCGTGTAGTGTGTGTCAGAGAGGCGATGGAGGAGGAGTACGACGCTCTGCTGAGGACACTGTTCGTGTCGGACTTCCGCAAAGGCTATGTGAGAGTAGGCCCCAAGCGGGTTGTAATGCCCGTCTACTACCACAACTTCGCGCGGGCCATCGACAACCTCCAGGTCCGAGATTGTGACGTCTGGGTCATCTCACATCCCAAGACAGGCGAGTCTTAGTACAATATTCGGAGAGCCACTAACACACACAAAATGGTATCATTATGTTTAATAATCTTATACTTTTATAAAGCATTGAGTTTTGAAACCTCGATTCTAGTTAACACGTTGACTGCCGATGACGCTTTAATACGCGCACGTGACGTATATGCGGAATATTTTCAATGATCAGCAAAAATTTTTTTTCAATGTTTTTGTATTTAGTTCTTAGTTGTGTTACATTCCAAGAATTGTATGTTGTTTTGCAGTAAATAAAAGTTTCCAAGTACCTTGAAATCAACTTTATTCAGATGAACGTTATAAACGCAGAAAAATAAAGTGATGACGGTTTCAAGAGTCAGCTCCGAAATACACTCCCTTGAAGGCGTCAACCAATGTAACGTATAACAATTGCGGCTAGTATTCTTTGGCCTTATAGACTAAAATAATATAACTAAAATATTATAACTAAAATAATATGACACTAAAATAATATAAAATTAAATATTTATAAAAAAAAGTAAGATGGCACTGGCGGTAATTTTGTAATACGTCAGTTGGCAGTGAACGTATTAAAAAATTTTATAGAGACCGATTGTCACATATTACTTATATAATGTAATTAATATAAAAGAACCAGTAACTGTCACTTATTGTCACACTATGTGTAAATAAGTGACAGATACCGGTCATACACACACACACACACACACACATATATATATATATATATATGAAAAATAAAAAACTGAGAATCCAATTAATTTACAAATGGGCACACATATATGATCGACAGTTAGTAATCTAAGTACCGATTTCTATGCATAAATGTATTTTTCTTTCGATAACTTCACTCTTCGTTGAGTTCATTTTCTTCACGTTTAACAATTTTCGGTTATGAATTTTATTTAAAGTATATTATAATTTTTTTTTCGTTTTCTACTGAGTAGCAGCGAATAATTTAATAATAAATGTTAAAAACAATTATTGTGTAGTACGTTCAGAATAATGTTTGAGAGATCAGAAAGATCTGACTTAACCTTAGTTACTGGTGTTAGTGACACGAACCTGATGCAGTACTCCGTTGTCCTTCATTGTATTTTTATAAAACATTATTAAAGCATATGAGGTTGTATGCCAAATGTCTTTAAGAAATATATGACTATTAGGTAAGAAAGATAACTTCATTAGTAATGCCTTAGCATGGGAGACGCGCTCTTACTGAATGCTAATGAGCATTAGCTCGTTTAAAACTTCCTTCCAATTGTATGCTGAACATTTTCAGTGGAAGTGAAATCGGTGGGAAAGTCTGACAGCCTAAAAGTTGGCACAGCTCTGCACTGAAAAGCTGGTCGTGTTTGGATTGGTATATTAGAAGCAGAAAAAACGATCTTTCGACTCGACTTGCTCCGTTTTTTATAATTACCTCTGTACTCGTTGTACCTAGATTCGATTTCACTCGGATGAATATATGGAATTTTAACTTGTAATAGTTTTCTAAGTCATTAAACAGAGTTTTGATTTATTTGTTTCTTCCATTAGTCCTCGAAAAAAGAAATAGGACAGGACGACAAATACGTACAGATTAAATTGTGATTATATTTTATGTCCTAATAATAATTGTCAATTAAATAACACGTTACTATAGTTATTCATAAATATTAACAATTCATCCTTAAAAGAAAAGATTAATCACTAAACATAATTTAGGTGCAAACTATAGACTTTTACTTGTGTCATTCATACACCGTGATGGTCAATAGAAGTTCTTATATCGCATCACGTCGTGCATGTAAGAGATTAACAGATCGCTCATTATAATTAAACGAAGAGGCAGGAATTTCCATATTTACTGTATTATTAAGGACTGATTTATTAGAAGTGGAGCTGCTCTGGATTTATTTGAAAATGTCACACGTTCCCAGCAGTATCGACTTTCTTTCAGCTAACATAACTTCCATACTGTTACAGAAAGTGCTTTAGTTTTACATTAGTCGTCTCCGTACTGTTTTGCGTTCAACGTAAATAATGTCAACAAAAATTAGGTACAAACTTCTTAAATATTTTCCTAATCTCTGCGTCATCAACTTGAAAATTCCAATGAATGATTTGAATAATCCAGCTCCTTTATTTCCTTTTGTTTCAAGGGCACCGAACGTTTTTCTCTCTTATTCTATCAATTTGAATTTATTTCTTGAAGATCTTCGTAGATATTCATACATAAAAATATGGATAAGACCGAAGTACACGAAACAAATCAGCAATTTGGATCACCCTTGTTAACGATGAATTCGGATTAAGGTTACAGTTCATCGATACGCATCAGAACGCTCTTTTGCAAATGTTTCAACATTTTTACAAGTCATATAATTATGCAGTCTTTCTCTGTGAAAAGAATGAATAAAATTCTCTCGGGCTTCTAACCTAGAGGAAAGAAGTATGCGCGACGTTTCAGTGACGTTCAGTCATCGGTTAGAAGCCTGAGAAGATTTTATTAAGTCAGATAATTGTTTCAATACTTTAATAATATCTTTCTTTGGTGATAAACTCTGAAAACGAAGTGATTACTTATATATAGTTAATTTAAATATTAATAAAATTACTCTTCTAGCGCATTATTGAATATACGTGTAACTGTGTTTGAAAATTTTAATTATTATTCCACCATTTCTCATTAATTCAGAAAAAATACTCTTTTGCACTATAAAAACATTTGCGGTTAACAGACCGTTAGAAGTTATATTTTATTTACGTCGTATAACATCAGAGTAGTGCATCAAGGACAAGGATCTACTGATCTCGTGCGTGTACATTCTATTAATTAAACACGAGTCATTGTGAGATGGAATGTGGGGCAAATGATGACACGAGGGCGTAACTGAGGAAGTATCTCGAGTGGAACCCAAAAGTTTTTAGATAGTGATTCAACGCCGTCATGTATATATATATATATATATATATATATATATATATATATATATATGTGTGTGTGTGTGTGTGTGTGTGTGTGTGTATTGTAATATTCAGATAAGATTTTAAAATGAAACAAAGGAAGGAAATTGAAATTAAACCAAAATTTTTAAAGAGATAACAAATATTATTTATTTGACAAATTTGAATTTCGTTGAATTATATTTTTAAGTAAATGCCTCAGCTTTCATGAGAATCTAAATTTCAGGGCCGCTTATAAGGCTTCTAATAAAGACAGTGATTTGCAATATTTACCAAGTTACAAAAGAAAAAAAAAGAATTTAAATTTACAATAACAAAATTTTATACCAACAACAAAAACAATAGAAATCTGAAAAGTCTGACAAAGCTATAGAAATATCTGACAAAAGTTACAGAAATCTAGCGGTAAACGATATTTACGTAAAGGTTTACAAAATACGTTTTTACATACCCTTTTGTTCAGAGCTGCTCTGGTTTATGCACACGTGGTTCTTTTGATTTTTATAGCATAACTTTTTTTATCGACACTGATTTTATTAACGTCTCACTTTTCGTCGTAACACTTTGCAACACTTTCGACGCCTTTTTGCTTTAATATTGTACGTATCATATCACTGAGCTTGCTGATATATTCAGCTTATACTTTGCTGAATTCGGCCATCTGCTCTCAGAATAAACATGACTGACTATTTCTCAACATACTGCTCTCCGACTGTTTGACTCTGACTGTTTCGTGAAGACCTCTAAACACACACTCACTGACTATCTAAGTTCTCTGCTTAAGTCCTGAGAGTCATATATACGCTTTTAGAGAATACACCGTAGCAACAATTATAGTCTTTTCATTCTCACGCGCCAAACAATGCTGTTCTTTACAATGCTCTGGCCTTAAAGTTACGCCACCAATAATTAAAGAAACAATTTATATAAAACATTTGTAATTTCTACAATATATATTTGCTTTTGACTTTATTGTATACACAACGTTCGAAAAGCATAAGTAATTCTACTCATCGTATATTTCACCGTTGATTTGGACTTTATATTAATTATAATGTATCGCTAACGTAATATATTCGTGAAATTTAACGTGTTAACCACTGCATACTTTTACAATGATCAAAATGAAAATTTTTGCCCAAACGTCTTAACTCGATAATCAATTAATAACTTGAATAATTATTTCCCTTGGTGCGAGCGTAGTGAAGGTTTTCTTTCGTTACGGTTACCTTTCACGCTTTATTTTCTTTTATGTATATGGTTTCTTTATTTTGAAAACTTAAATTTAATTGGAAATTTTCTCCTAATTATAATTTCGTTACCCAAAATCATTTTTTTACAATAATGTAGATTATTTATTTTTTAACAACTTGTCATAGAAAGTTATAATCTCCCCAGAAAGGTTCTGAGTGCGAGAGAACTGCTCTCTCGAGCAATAGCGTCTTTATTCTTTTTTGGGGGGTAACAGGCTACATGAGGGTAATCCACATGGTGGCAAGTCCCCTTTATTAGCATGGGAAGGGATTTGAAAGGGGGGATGGGGAAGGGTAGAGGAAGGTAACCAAGGGTTAACTAGGGCCCCCGGGCTATAGTTTAAGGATCCTACGCGGCATTCGCCTAAAAGTAATACAGGACAAACCCTAGAAAACTTGCATTCGACCCCACAAACATCAGACGAGATAATTTTCTTGAAACTTATCATTAAGAGTTGGATGACAACTGCTATCTACAGAAGGCTGTAGCCCGTTTCCGGATGGGAGTCAAGGTGTAATAATAGTCTGGACCGACAGCACCTGTTAATTGCTTATAATAAAGGGCACAAGGCGCAGAAACACGAAATTAAATAGAGAGAAAAACTAGAAGAAGGACGGATATGAAGGAATTTTTTTTACATAAACTACAGGGAAACGTGAGGGAATACGGGAGAAAGACTAAAAGTGGGCAGGAAGAAATAGTTTCGCCTACGTAAAATGTTCATATCGATCACACTTGCAATAAATACTTTATCATTTGGATGGTCACCACAAATTTATAATTAGAAATTCTGTACTATGTATTTTATAGATACTGTAAATTACAATATTATTAAGACAATTTTGTTTAAAATTATACAACTGTACAAATATTGGTCACAAGTTTAGTGTTGGAACGGATATTTCGGAAGTTTGTTTCAAAACGGTGTATAATTTTGGAGAAGATATTATTTCTCTTTATTTAAATTGAAAATGTTATATGTTTATGGAGACAAAACGTAATAAAAATTCCGTATGCCAAATAACTTAAAATGTAGTTAATTAATTTTACACCACAAGTAACTTTGTAACGATTGCAGTGTTTTGTTTCGCATCTTATATTTGGCAAAATTTTCGAAAAGCTTATAAATATTCTAAAATTTACTATGATTTAATTTTGCATTACTGATTTAAAATCATTTAATTGGAATGGGTTGTTTAAATTCATAATTTCAAAACAACATATTTATTAACACCAAATTTAAAAATACGAATGTTATGATTGCTCAAGTTGTAGAAGGCTCTAGTTCAGTTAATAGTCGGTAGACATGAAAACTATTTTTCATCGGGGAGTTAAGTGGGGGTGCTGTAAAAATCTCCAGAAATTGCAGGCTGAACTCAACCGCAATAAAAACCTCGTGACTTGACCTCACACTGCATAAAAGTAAATTGGCACTCTCTTACTTTTACTGTTCTCTGTTCTCGAACCTACGTACTGGAAGCAGACAGGATCTCCACAGGTGATCAGCAACTCAGGCCGGATAGCGTGTTTCTTGAGCTTCACTTCGTACTCGACAATTAGAATTTACGCACCAGTTTTCTTGATTGTCGATTATTGACTCTCATATATATTAGAGAAATTTTTTTTTAGGGCAACAGGCTACATGAGGGTGATCCACATTGGGCAACTCCCCTATAATAACATAGGAAGGGATTTGAAAGGGGGGATGTGGAAGGATAGAGGAAGGTAACCAAGGGTTACTAGGGCCCCCGGGCTATAGTTAAGGATCCTACCCGGCATTCGCCTAAAGAATTGCAGGGAAAACCCTAGAAAAACCTGCATCAGGTAGGTCGGGCATTGGGTACTTGTCCCACGCCCTTCCGATAGCGGGAGAGGAGTTTGCTGTGGGGACGCAGCATTCCCTTCTCCGTGCCTCGACCAGTTTAGGAGGCATCTGGCCGACTATTCCAAAGGGAATAGCAGACAACTCTTACCGTATGCCCAAGGTCTGTGACCCGAAGTGCCTCGGCTTGTGGGAACCTTAGTTCAAAAAGGGAGAGGAAAAGGCATACCCAAAGGTAGCCCCTTCGTATCTCTCCTAAAAGGTTCTTTTCTCTTATTACTATTTAGAGAAAACTTTTTTTTTTTAGGGCAATAGGCTACATGAGGGTATTCCACTTAGGGCAACTCCCCTTTAATAGCATAGGAAGGGATTTGAAAGGGGGATGCGGGAGGGTAGAGGAAGGTAGCCAAGGGTTAACTAGGGCCCCCGGGCTATATTTTAAGGATCCTACCCGGCATTCGCCTAAAGGAATGCAGAGAAAACCTTAGAAAAACCTGCATCGGAAAACTTTTTTTTTTTTAGGGCAACAGGCTACATGAGGGTGATCCACATTGGGCAACTCCCCTTTAATAGCATAGGAAGGGATTAGCAAGGGGGGATGTGGAAGGGTAGAGGAAGGTAGCCAAGGGTTAACTAGGGCCCCCGGGCTATGATTGAAGGATCCTACCCGGCATTCGCCTAAAGAAATGCAGGGAAAACCCTAGAAAAACCTGCATCGGGTAGGTCGGGCATTGGGTACTTGTCCCACGCCCTTCCGATAGCGGGAGAGGAGTTTGCTGTGGGGACGCAGCATTCCCTTCTCCGTGCCTCGACCAGTTTAGGAGGCAGCTGGCCGACTATTCCAATAGGAATAGCGGACAACTCTTGCCGTATGCCCAAGGTCTGCGACCCCGGAACAAACACCTCTCAAAACAGACCGAGGTGCCTCGGCATGTTGGAACCTTAGTTCAAAAAAACCATCCCCAAAGGTAGCCCCCGCAGAGCTCTCTGGGAAGGTTCACCTGCGAGAAATCCTCTCGCAGGCTTACTTGCATCTGAAAACTCTTTTTTTTTTTTTTAAGGCAATAGGCTACATGCGGGTAATCCACGTTGGGCAAGTCCCCTTTAATAGCATAGGAAGGGATTTGAAAGGGGGGATGCGGAAGGGTAGAGGAAGGTAGCCAAGGGTTAACTAGGGCCCCCGGGCTATATTTTAAGGATCCTACCCGGCATTCGCCTAAAGGAATCCATTTTTTTATATTCTTTATTAATTTTGTTGTAGCTGGGAGTTTCTATCACAATAATAAAAACGTAGAATTTAACAGTAACAAATAAAACTGATGAAAAATAAAGAGTTTTCAATTATAAACATAATAAATCAGTGGTTCAATACTCAATTTAAATTTTCTGAATGAGTTAATACGTAGGTAACAGTTTATAATTACAATACAGATGTTTGAAAATAACTTCCTTCATTCTTGTAGTTTGAACAATAGTAAACATACATAAAAACCAATATATATATATATAAAATAAAACATGGACTAATTCTCTACATCAACATAATATATTATCAATATCTTGTAAGCAATGTTATCAACTCAAAATCTGGACACCAGAATACGAACCTTGGTTAAATTTCAACAGATAATTGAATAGCTTTGTTGGTACAATATTTGAGGAAAACTTGAAACTCGACAAATTTAAATTTATTATCATCGAAATGTAAATTTTCATCACACAAACAATACTTATTATCTTTTAATGGCGGTGTATTCACAAACGTTCTTTGAACCTGTTTCGTAATAGATAGATTCAAGAGAATATCTGCTGTAATTTTCGGAGTAAGCGATCTTGCAAGGTTACCCCAGTATTATCTTCCATGAAGATACATTATATTATACGTACAACACGCGAACTTTCCGGTTAATAATTTTGATATAGTCGAGATACAAATTACTGCTGAATTATGTGAACAAAAACGTATTTGCTTTAAACAAAAAATTTATTAGTTATGGAAGCAATTTCTTAAAATTTTCATAGGTTCTGAACTCAATTTAATTTTTACTCCAATGTATTTAAAATGTTATAATTTTTGGGATAAATAATATTGTCTCTTCCAAGTTTCAAGAAAAATCGAGTATATTCTATTGTATATTGTAGCACGTTCAAGTTTTTTTAGAGTGACAGGCTGTATGAAAGTGACCCATGTGGTGGCAATTCCCCTTTAATAGCATAGAAAGGGGTATGAAAGGGAGGATGTGGAAGAGTAGAGGAAGGTAGCGAAGGGTTAATAAGTTATTATTTTTTCCAATCATGACCGTAATTAAAATTCTGAGATATTATTAGTGATCTCATTCTCGTTTTCTGTCATCCATTTCCATTGATAGCGCGATTTTCTACGCAATTATATTTGTGAAAGTGTAAATATTCATATAACGAGCCATAGAACAGTAAAAAAAAAATTGGGAACACCAGTTTAAAGCAAAATGATAGCCCGAAATTCTTACTTAGTTCAGCTCACCTTTGTCAAAATTAAACAACAGAATATCTTAAAATTATAACCATAGAATAAATCTACTTTTCTCAATAAATATTTAAATTTAAATTTGAAAATAATAATGTAAATTAAATTTTAAACACTTAAAAAGTTTGTAGAATACTAGATTGAGGTGCAAAAAGAAGTTTATATAAGGTTCCTATCGGTGAACAATAAATATATTTAAATAAAAAATACGTCTGTTTTGATAATTAATAACCTTGTAGGAGAGATACGAAGGGGCTACCTTTGGTGATGCCTTTTCCTCTCCGTTTTTGAACTAAGGTTCCCACAAGCCGAGGCACCTCGGCCTGTTTTGAGAGGTGTATGTTCCGGGGTCGCAGACCTTGGGCATACGGTAAGTGTTGGCCGCTATTCCCATTGGAATAGTCGGCCAGCTGCCTCCTAAACTGGTCGAGGCACGGAGAAGGGAATGCTGCGTCCCCACAGCAAACTCCTCTCCCGCTATCGGAAGGGCGTGGGACTAGAACCCAATGCCCGACCTACCTGATGCAGCGTTTTCCCTGCATTTCTTTAGGCGAATACCGGGTAGGATCCTTAAACCATAGCTGGGGGCCCCAGTAACCCTTGGCTACCTTCCTATGCTATTAAAGGGGAGTTGCCCAACGTGGTTTACCCTCATGTAGCCTGTTGCCCTAAAAAAAATTAATAATAAGATAATATAACCAAATACAGACCAAAGAAGTGATTATATAAATACCACACCACAATGTGTGTTATATGTGTGAAGTAGGTCCTTGTGGTTTTTAATCCAGAAGGAAAGAATATTACTAGATCTGTAAATTAAAAATTTGTTGTATTTACATTATCTCTTCGTTTGTCTGTATTTGGCTATTTGATCTTATTATTAATAAATATATTTACATGGATTATATCCTGATGGAAACATTCATAAGTTATGAAAAACATGGCAGGTCTAATATTTTTCATCTTAATTCCGCGAATGATAAAGTTTGCCGGAGGTAAAAATGATCTTTGTCGTGATTTAATGTTTCAAACTTAAACTAATAACAGTAATGTAAACCAATACCAGCTTACGTATTCCTGATTGTGGAAATACGGGGGTGTGAAGTGAAACGATTTTTATCCGGACGTGTTTGGGTTAAGCAGTCTGAGAATATTAGCGTGTAAATATCGCGATTTTACTTCTCTATTTCCGAAATTTCAAACCAGCTTTTTGTCGGAACAGGTTTGTTTCTTGATGTGACTAGTTTTGGTGGGATCCTGTTACAAGAGTGCTTTGGCACTGTTCACATCATATGTAAAGAACGCCGTAGCCTTGAGCACTGACACCTTCTTTAGCATGACAAAATGTGGGCCGCTTCTCAAGGCCTCAAAGTCACGATAGTAGATGCAACTCGGAAAATTATGTAAGGAAGTGTTGCTCGGCAAAACTCATTTCCATTCTATATAGGGTTAGCGACTGCATCCTCTCAAATCTTAAAGGTCGTGATGCCACAGAAATCATAACTTGCACTTTACCTTGAATGCAGAAGAAAATATATCTTATTAAAGCGTCCAATGTAAAATATTGTTTAGTAATAGGGATCACAAAATTGTTTTGTAATTTCTCTCTGTCACGCATTTATTTTCTCAACTAACCGCAGAATAAGTAGCATTACGGGGATGGAGAAATTTCGATCCGAGGCAACTTTATATACATACTAGCTGGTTGCCGGCGTTGCCCGTGTACTTATTTATATAAACCCAAAAAAATGTAACTCTTCCTAGTTCCGTACGTGCATTAATTGAACAGCTGTAAAATACATTGAATTTTTTTGCATTAGTCCAAACAAATACATACCTCAGAATTCCTTTACGAATAGAATACTTAAATATACTCCTTGAGTACTGCAGGATATAATTGTCCCACAGTCTTCAGACATTACGAATTAAATTGATGAAATTGTTAGCTATATTTAAAATGTAAACAAATGGTCGCCATATTGGTGTCATTATTATGGCACGAAAATTAACTTACATTTTCCGCAAGGATAGTTAAGTATTTCGTATTGTTTTCTATTATCATTCGATGCAGTATTAATGGATAAAATTATAGTTTTTATTCAATGAAAATATTTCTGCTTCATTTTATTACGAAAAGAGGAACTAATAAACATCCTTTTTTATTATAATATCCATATATCGTTGTGGTTTTACACTTTTACGTTCAGTCAGGACTATGAGTAGGTTTTTCTAGGGTTTTCCCTGAATTACTTTGAGGCGAATGCCGGGTAGGATCCTTAACATATAGCCCGGGGGGCCTAGTTAAACCTTGGCTACCTTCCTCTACCCTTCCGCATCCCCCCTTTCAAATCCCTTCCTATGCTATTAAAAGGGAGTTGCCCATCGTGGATTACCCTCATGTAGCCTGTTGCTCTAAAAAAAAAGAAAGAACTTCTGGGATTAAGTGTCTGCGAGGGTTATTCTCTCGCAGGCAGAACCTTGTAGGAGAGGCACGAAGGGGCTACCTTTGGGGATGCCTTTTCCTCTCTGTTTTTGAACTAAGGTTCCCACAAGCACCTCGGCCTGTTTTGAGAGGTGTATGTTTCGGGGTCACAGACCTTGGGCATACGGTAAGAGTTGTTCGCTGTTTCCATTGGAACAGTCGGCCAGCTGCCTCCTAAACTGGTCGAGGCACGGAGAAGGGGAATGCTGCGTCCCCACAGCAGACTCTTCTCCCGCTATCGGAAGGGCGTGGGACAAGTACCCAATGCCCGACCTACCTGATGCAGATTTTTCTAGGGTTTTCCTTCATTACTTTTAGGCTAATGCCGGGTAGGATTCTTAAAATATAGCCCGGGGCCCTAGTTAACCCTTGGCTACCTTCCTCTACCCTTCCGCATCTCCCCTTTCAAATCCTTTCCTATGCTATTAAAAGGGAGTTGCCACTATGTGGATTACCCTCATGTAGCCTGTTACCTTAAAAAAACGAACTTCTAGGGTACAGATGTAGGAGCACCTTATAGTAACAGGGAAATATTATACCACTGGAGATATTTATAATTATTAACTGTTATTAACCAACTCCAAGTTCCATATTCATACCTTTAAAACTGAGAATAATAGCTTTGTGAACGGTAAACCAAAATCAGGCTTTTCCACTATGTGACGACGTTCAGTATTATTTTTTAGAGGTTGCGTGAAAGTAAGGAAGTTCCCTAAGGAAACTTCTAGATTGCGGATGGAATCCCTAGAAGGAGTATCTGACTAATAATAATAATAATCAAATGGATGTTAGTTTATTTACAAGTTGGATAAAAAAGAATAGTTACAACTTGGTGATTTAGCATCACGAAAGATTTGGCAATGAATATTTAAGTGTAATATTTATCTGACTTCTTTAATTAATTGAATAAGCATCGCCTATTAAGTCAGAAATTTATTATTAATATAAATTTAAAACATTAAGGCAGAAAAAGTATTAAAAAAATCACCACGTTTCATCCCTAATTTTTTGGGACCTCTTCAAATGTTTTAAAATTTAATTAAACAATACAATTTCAAATTCGTAATATAAAAATTCAAAAAATTTTTTTTATAAATATGATAATTTATATTATACAATTATTTACAAGTTTATATAACATTACATAGAATGTAGAGGATCATAAATTTCTAAGGTGGACTTTACACACACGTTGCGACAAATATGACTCTTATATTTACACAGCTGTTGAGAGTACTGTTGTCTTTAAAATAACAAAAGAAATAAAAAAATTATAATGGAATAAATTGATTGCAATAACAAGGAATTATAAATTCTTTTTAAATTATTAGTACCATTTTTAACATCAAAGACGGAACCATTGGATACAACATGCATCATTTAAGTGAATAAAACGATCACTATAAATTACAGGATCTGTGTCCATCTGTAATACGTCTTCTTGCACTAACTTTAAATAATGATGGATAATGGCATGTTGCTTCAAGCTTCTACACGTGTTCTTTCGCTAATTCGAGGTGTCCGGCTTCGTAATGATACTTTTCCAGGTAATCTCGAACGGAGCAACATCGTTTTTAGAAAGATATCGATTATTTACGCTTCCTGTAATGAATCCATGACTTCCAATATTCGATTACTTTAATTAGTCGAACTAATCTATACTCAAATTCTCCCTCAAATGAACATGTACGAAGGTATTTAACAAATTACAATCCTGTTAAAAAACATTTATGGAGTCTTAAAGCATGAGTCGTAAAACAAAATTGTAAATCTTAGCATTTAGGCTTTTTGAAACATTTAAAATTTAGGATAATTCCTTGCAGTAGAATACTATAATGAAAATTTTCTCTTCAACCATCTACGGTGAAACGCTTCAAATTTGTGTCATCATTCTAATCAGAATATAACTCTTAGATCAAGGCTTTGGTCATTCAAATGGTACTTCTGACTGTAATGAAATTGTCATCATTAAAATAATGGGCATCACAGTTTTAATATTTCAAGACCAACAGTTCTACTTGATTCTCACAATTGAATATACGAGTACTCATACATGTATTCATTTAGTAAGTGATGAAACGTTTCCTCCCATTCCAACAAAAAAATATATATAAGAGCAATAATATAAAGAATATGGTTATTCATGCATACGATGGTAAATGTACGCTTCCTCATAAAGCATTATTGCTTATATAGTTTAGTAAATTAGTAATTGATTGGTAACATTATTCATATCTTATATTCAATTCTTTCTCATTTTATGAGTGTAACTAATATCACCTGCCACTCAAAATAATTTCACCACTTTATAATTTCCGATCAATTCAAGGTCTTTCGTAGTTTCAAGGCTGCGCCGTATATTGTTCTCCCATTGTGATTTAACCTGCCATCGATTCAACTGTGTAATGGATTTCTTCAGCCTCTTTCAGACCCTGAAAATTAACCACAAAGTTGTGTTACTTACAAAGGTCGCCTTGTATTTTTTTGGCGTTATACTTTCATGTTGAAACCCGGAAGCAGTTCAATACAAACATAGTCAGAAGTTTGTAAAGTTTAAGTACATGACAGGCGTGATATTCGAAAAATGTTACCACTCGGCAGCACATATGTATCATTGCACGAATGAATTGGTTTTGCGGGAAAGAACTGAAAAAAATATACCACATATGAAATACTCGATTTTTACCACTGTTTAAATTACATTTAAAATTATTCACATATACGGTGAACGAAAATGGAATTTACAACTTTTAAAACTTCATACAATTTCATTGAAATAATTATAGAAATGAGTGGGATGTCATTTTAAAGTAAAATACATCATAAAATGGCACAATTATTTCCGTATTTTTTATCAATAAATTCCTATAAGGTTGTAAAGGTGTAAAGGCATTTTTTCTACACCATGTATTTTAAAACGTTAAATATTTTTTTTAAAAAAAACAAACAGAAAACTGTCAATTTGTCAGAAAAAAGTATTATTCAATTAAATTAGATATATAAAATTGACAACAACATAGATAAAAAAATTATTCAAACTTTAAATTTGAATAACGTATTTAACTATGTTATTGTCAATTTTACCTTTCTGATTTAGTGTGTAAATTTTGCTTATTTATGTCTGTTACACGATGAAGTCTCAAAATTGTGTACGATACGACGTAATTAGTTTTAGTTTATATTTAGTTGAATATTACAATTTTTTCTGACAAATTGGCATCTTTTTCTTTTTGTTTATTAAATAATAACTGTCGTATTAACTTGAATATGAAATTTTAATAAAAAATTTTAATAAAATTAATTTACCCCTTGGTCTTATTGACTTATTTTGGACAGAAGTGTATTTCTTTCAATTTATTTGATGATACAACTACTTCATCCAATCGGAAAGAGATTAACTCAAAGTATTTTTCCGTATTCATTCTCTTCAGTCAGCCGAAGAATATCACAGAAATTATTAAATATATATAAGACGATTAAACGAAAAAAATTATCTTAATTTCAAGAAGCTCACAGGAATTATTAAATATATAAGACAATTAAACTTACCAAATTGTCTTAATTTTAACCCATTATAATTATGAATTAGACTTCATCTCGGCACAGTTACATACATTCACACAAATTACATGTGTGATAAATTTCAGTTGTATCATTTCAAAATTGTCTTAATGCCCTCTTAGCACTGAAATTTAAACAATAAGTTCTGCGAAGCGTTTTTCTTGTTATTAGCGATACATATTTTTTTAAATCATCTCGTAATACTCTCAGAATATTTATTTACAATACAGAATTTAGTTCGTAATGATATGAAAACAAATTATGATTTTTGTTTGTATATTGCGTAAACAAGGAATTGAGGGATTCGTTTGGGTGAAATCTGTTGTAAATTATTGTCACCATATTGTCTATTGGATTCATATGTTGACATGTATGTAGGTAAAAGTCGACGTGCCTACTTTCAGATAAATTATTTATATTAACACTTTCATGTCATGCACTTTTATTCCAAAAGTCATTTCCTAAGCAAACTCTTGGTCAAACAAAACGTAATATCAATTTTCAAAACTTATGAACATGTCAGATACACTGCATTCAACTCTATTTCACATTAATGTGTATGTCTATAGTTGATCGAGAATGTTATCAGAGAATTGTTCGAAATTGCTATAACTTTTTTACCAATATCGAGGAATTGGACTGAGTGAATTAAACTGTTCATGAAATAAATTGATTATTTATACGTAGATTTGAAGATTTACCCCAAAGGTAGAAATTATTAGAATGCAATTTTGAACTGCCTTCAGTTTTAAATAATTAAACAGTAGGCATGACCCGTGCCAGAGCATTAAAAATAATTTCAGCACCTGGCTTCCTAAGACAGTAAATTAATAATTCAGTCTGTATGGACTCTTTAAATTATTGATACTTTATATTAAAATTGTCAGTTTTTTTAATTCACGACTACAGTCGCTCTATACAAGATAAATATAAGAAATCAACTACAAATAAGGATATAATCTACAAACGGATTAATTTTATATATAAGCCGCAAACTATTTCAGAAAAGAAGAAAGGTAAACAATAGGGTGAACCTGAGAAACCAATAATTTCCTTGAAAGATGTTTTTGCTCAGTTTTTCTAAAGAGTACTAAAGGTTAGTCGAAGGCCAACACGTCTACATGAGGTAGCAAGAACAATATTTTTTTTAACTCTTTCATGGCCAAGCGTTGTCATTATCAGATTAGAACTTTGGCGAATAAACATAACTACGAATTAGTCGTAATTGATAATAGAATATATGGACCCCTAGAAGAATTTTATTGCTGTCAGTCATGAAGTGTTTTTCCCTTTACAATAATAAAAGGAAATTGTTGTAAATAAATGATTGTTTCTGTAGACAAAGGCACTACAAAACCTAATGTTACTTATATTAGTTGAAAAAGATGGAAATATAATTTTCTTGTATGAAGGGATAATATTTCCTTAAGCCAGTGATCTACAGGTTATCATGAAACGACAGTAACTAAGTCTCGGGGAAAATAAATTTAAAGATATTGGAATAAAAATATATGGCATCTTCCCGACTATGTACTTGAGCCAAGTAACTTAGCTTTTAAATTTGGCAAAATAAAACAAGCCGAGTCAGTTTAATTACAGTTACATAAAGAATGGGCAGAGTGAACTACACAGGTACAGGGTGACGGCAAGTAAACGAAAACTTGGAATAATTTCAAATTTCAAGAGGAATTTGTTGCATTTAGAGTAGAAAAATATCTAACCCGTGAAATAATAGTCATTTTCGACGTTTGTCTCTCAATTAGATGAGTTGTGTAGCCATTTCAGAAGTATCATGATAAGCTTGATATTGGATGAAAGCATTAACAAAACTTGTTTGGTGAAAGTTTTATTTATAAAAATTATTAGTACCATAACGTTTCGAACCTCAAATTGTTCATTCATTTGTTGAAATTGAATTTAATAAGCGTATAACGTAGTACAGATCTTCTAAGAATCACTAAATAAAAAAAAAACAATATCTGAAAAGTGTCATGATTCAAAAATTTTGTATCCAAAACTAAAAGATAGCACCAATACTACTGCAATGTTATTAAGGTCTGATTTAATATTATCAGTCTCAAATACGATTCTCATGCTAAAGTCTCAGAACGTCTTGGTACTCTCCACCCACTATCAGAGACAGAATTATTAAATATGATAAACTATTTGCCACTATGCTCAAGTAACTGCGGCCCGTACCGTGACATGATGAGATACTATGAAAGCATTACATCATACCAGTCCTATAAAAGCGAAGGTCAAGTATAATCTGGATAACAGATTTCTAATAACTGGTAATGTATAATTCACTCGTCATTTTTCTTGCACGTGCTTCCTGAATAAATTGTTCTTCATAACAGTAACTTGGAGTTAATTGGGTTCGCGTACGACCTTCAGTTGTAACATTAAATTTAAATGAAAAGAACTAATTTACTTGATCACTGAGCCATCAAAATCACTGCTAGAATATTTGATAGAAATAATTTATACACAAAAGAATTTCATTGTCCTCGACCGTAAACGTGAACTTTCTTCTAATTCAAAGAATGTCACATTTCAATACTTTCGTCAAATAAATGAAATAAATTATTATGACACAGAAGATATATAATTAAACAATAATAATAATTCAAACATTTTTTTAATTGTGAAATATATATCATGAAATTGATATTAAAAGATGCAATTAATAAAAGTATTAGACAAGGCTTTATAGAGTTACCAGAATATCATATTTAAAAAAAATAACCTGACGCCACAGAGTACTTTTATGAGTTTTCAGAATAGGTACAGTATTGAGACAATCAAATGATCATAGTAGAAATAAAAAATGACACATTTTCAGACATTATGTTATTAGAACGCTAACCTGATTTGTAATCCTGCCGAGATGATTCCTGCGGATGACGTCTGCTGTCGTTGGCGTCGTCTATGATGCTTCACATTTCTATGTATACTGTCTGCATGTTGACTGACCCTGAACGCACTCATGAATACTAGTCCCTCCCTGATATATACTTTAAAAAAGGTATTAGAATTATCGATGGGTAGATCGACTCTTTTTGTTGAGTCGTTCACAGTCGATTCACTCAATTGCTACGAGTCGATTCTTTTAAACGACTCTTTGGTTCTCGGAAGGTGCGTGGCGGGGTGGGGGGGGGGGCGAATACACGCAAAAATTAAGAAGCAAAATACGGAATAATTATTAAGTAATTGATTTATTAAAAATAATATAAATCTATTTCTAAAAGTTTTTTACAAAGTTAATTTTGCAATTTAGATGAATCATTTGGGAAATTTTTGGGAAGTCAGTTGACTCATTTTTTTTCGTCATTATCGGCCTCTCTAAGCAAAATTCCCAATTGTACATTCGGGAAAACCAGCTATTCCTTCTAAATATACCATACGGCATCACAATACTTGATAACAAGGGTTAATCCCTGCGTTAGGACATTGACCTCGTCCTGGCTTCCCGTGATTTATTGGCAACGAAACCTTCAACGCAAGTTATGACAGTCGAACGTTGGAATAATTTTCTTTAAATTATATAACCCTCTTTTCTCTTTGCCGTTCATTCTATCTCTTCTTGCTGGAAAAAAAAATAAGGGAAAGACCGGCGAGAAGAGAAAGTAATAGGTTAAATCAGCAAAGTAGAAGGGAATATAGCAGATCAGGGCTCACAATTCAGTCTCATACCGAGCTGTTCAATATTTAATAAATGTTTCCCAGCTTTCTTGGGGATCGATGAATTTTAGTGTACCAATTTCAATGTTTTATTTGGAAAAGAAGAAAGACTGATACATTATACAGTGCCTAAACCACAAATTTTACATTATCGTCGAAAAGACATATTAAAATAACCTTCGATTTCAGAGCCGTGGAGAAATGAAATAACTTTACGAATTACTGACGCACTAAATTTAAAAAACAAAATTGAGAAGACGGGCGCTGGTATTCCGCCTATGGTTACTTGTTTGAACCGTTGACCTTCATTGTCATCACTCGTCGCCTTCGCAACTTGACGGCGGGAATCCATCCCCATACACTCGATATGGGGGTTGAACTTGCGTACTGACAGACCCGGCGACAGTTACGGAGTGTATTTGCTGAAGGCCACAGAGTAAGTCCCCTCCACGCAGCCTGGAGGGGAGGTCTTCCTCGGCGGCCTCTGCGGACTGTCAGACTGTCAGACCTGCAGGACTTGGCGACCATGGCACAGCTCACTTACTCGGATCTGGGTGGCGACCTGGGTCGCCTCATGGGCAAGGTCTTCACTTCAGACTTCAGGTCAGGCTATCTGCTTGCCAACGGGGTGGTCGTTCCGAACTACTACCGCAGTTTCGGAGACCGCATTCTCAATCTCGACGTTCGCAACTCTGACCACTGGGTCGTCAGCTTCCCCAAGACGGGTGAGTCAACAAACGAACTCATCTTCCCGAAGATTCTCAATCTAATCAGTAGTTAAATAATAGCAGTTTAATATTTCGTGTTAATGGAGTGTTAATATTCATATAGTAGGATTTCATACTGTGAAAGAATTGGCGATTAAGTAAAACGAAGTAACTACTTGAGATAATCTATCTGGTTCTTCACTACAAACCCGGTGCGGAATTATGCACATTAAGCTTACGAAAGAGTGACCAAAATCCCTTCGTTCCGTCAAGTGATATAGATTTTCGGAACTCAATACAGTATTATTTTTGGGGAACTGAGCTATACGATATTAGTATCCATGAAGACGAAATTCAAAGTAAAATTCTGCTTCCGAATTATCTACTTTCTGTTATCATGGTATTAAATTTTGTTGACAGCCACGCAGAAACTATGTATAAAGCCTTTACGAAGTTTTTCATTACGCTGAACTATTATATTAACTGTGTGTTATTGAAGAAAAATCTGAGAGGAATAAAAGTTGAGCTTAACACTCAATACAGTAAGGAATTTCTATTTTCAGGAATAAGAAATAGAAATAGAGTAAAAACGCTCTTATAAAGTAGTTCCTCTATTTGGCTAAACTGGGCGAAATAAACCTTTATCAGCAAGAGTGTTTGGAGAATTGTATAAAACCTCTATTAATTAGTAAAAACTGAATAATTATTTATAATATAACTGTGCTTCTTATATTGAAAAGCTATTTCTTAACTTACTGCAGTTCAGAGTTTATAATTTTGTTTTGCAGGTTCTTTTATGAAAAATGACAGCTCTTCATTTTTATATTTAGCGGGCACTAAATTAGTTTAAAAAGACGCGTATTACGTTTCTTTTTTTCTCACTTCACGAAAACTTTTTGTGACCGATTAAATTAAAATATCGGTCGTGTGTAACGAAGTTTATTTACCTCGCTGGATCCATAAACAAACCGATAAATTAGTCTTTGAAAGTTTTTTACGTATAATACCCCGGGTCCATTTAGTGCTCTAGTATAAATGATGAGGTACAAGAAAGAAATATAAACGCACACATCTACAGGAACATCCTTCTGGCAACGCTGAAAGAAAACACTTTTATGATTTCCATAAATAACGATTAGCTGAAGTAGGTATTTTTTTAAAAAAGCAAGCGTTATCTCTGTGACTTCCTACACTTCTCCGATTGCAAACTTGCTCTTGTACAAATTCTTGATAAAATGTTGCCACTTTTACCTATCTTTTCGCATAGTCTAAAATTCTACAACTTTTTCATATATGAAAAATATATAAATAAAAATGTATACGAAAATAATTCGTCATAATCTTAAAACAAATAGTGATATCCATTATAATGTTTTGGATCATAAAAATATGCAAATAATTTAATAACTCGACCTAACGAAACTGTAATGAATGTATAATACTTATAGACAAAGACCTATTAAATAAAATGTAATTAAAAAATTTTCCAAAACTGTAAATGACCCAAATCTATAAAATTAATTGAATGTTTAGCAGTACTGTTTAAAACTAATTAATTTAACTTTTAATTATTGTTCTATAAGATAAGGAACAGACTTCCTAACTGTGAATATCTAACGACGAAGTACTCATATATCGCATATTTTTACTCCACGGTTTACATCCTCAAAAGCTTCTGGTAACTAACTAATCGATGGCACGTGTAAAGGCTATTAACCTCATAAATATTACGCTGGAATGGTTGGAATCTTACGGGTTTCGTCGTTCGAATGAGTTACGAAATCGTCAGTAGCGATTTTTACAACACTCGTCTCAAAGAGAGTCTGTTGGTTCAGTAGAGTAACATACACGTGTTTTGTAAGAAATGTACTTATTGTAAATGTAACCGTATTCATTGAATATAGAGGCTAAACCCAAAAAATGGAATCACATGCTCAAAACACATTGCATTTCAAAACCAAAATGTCACGTACTCCTTGTCGGGCATGAGATTCTTGGGGCCAATTACGTTACTGTACAAACCGTTATTGGCGTATGTAATCGGTTATACACCAACAATAATGATTCTCATATACTTATATACTTGAAATAATTAAAAATTTCATAGCATCATGATCAGAATCACTGGTCAATTTAACTCAAGGTAAGATGAGTTCCTTCAGAGGAAAATCGGCCAGAAATAAATTTAAAAAACTGTATATTCGATTTTTACTATACTCTAATTTTTAATTTAATCAGTTTCCTTACTATAATATATGAAGTAGGAAAAATAGCGCGTTACAGTCACACGTTTGTATGAGAGATAATGTCGTTTGGCGCCTTCGAAAAATGTCAAACTGCTGGTTTGTTTTTACCACCAGGTAAAACGTCAAGCGTTTGACAGGAATTACTGCAGGTAAATATATGCGAATCACTCAAACATAAGAATTTAAGTGGCGAAAGATCTCTCTATTCTTTCCTAATCAGTTGTAAAGACATAAGTATCAATGTTGGACAAGAAACTAAAGTATACGTAATTTCATTTAAGCAAAGTTTCGTACTTTCTTCTCACCTCCTATGCTATTACAGGGTAGTTGTAATAATGTCGATTACCCTCAAGCAGCGTGTTTGTTAAAAATAATGGCCAAGAGAAGGAGTAAAACCAGCCACGTGATTGTCTTTCATATACCTGCGTTTCTAAACCTAGGCCAATTATTAGAGGTGCATGTTTCGGGGCCACAGACGTTGGGTATACGATAAAAATTGTCCTCTGCACCCACTGGAACACTCGGGAAGCTGCCTGAAAATCTAGGAACGTTGTCGGAAATGTTGCGTCTCCACAGCAAACGCCATCGAAACGGCGTGGGACAAGTACCGAGAGCCCGACCTACCTGATGCTCGTTTCTCTAGAGTTTTACCTGCATCTTAATTAGAGAAATACCGACTAGGATCTTTACACAGTTTATTTCCGTCACTTCAGGTATCTAAATGGCACAGTCCGATTCCTCCCGGCCTCAATCCTCGGTAAGTCCCGATTCCTTCCTGTCGAATTGGCAAGACCTGCACACCTCCATAACCTTAGCACCAGGAATCACAAAATTTTAGTAATATTCGCAGAACACTCTTCAATTAATCAAAGTGTTCAACGATAAATAGTCTAAAATCATAGGTTTCCGGACTGGTTCTAAATTTGTACTGAAGTCATCTTTTATTCCAAAAACGGGCAATGGTTAACAATTTAGTTGACAAAAGAATTCGTTTATGGCACGTAAAATACCGCAAAGAATAATTTAAATTCAACTTGTTGGTAAATTCTTTTTTCAATGGTTTAGCAAAAAAAAAAAAATCTATACTTAAGAAAAATAAACTATCTTATGAATTATCATTCCTACATTTTTAAAGATCATATAATTTAAATTATCCGAATTTATTAAATCTTATTTATAATAATACAGCTTACGACCAGTTTCAGAGAGTTCATTTAATTACTTTATAAAACAACGTACGAATTGTGCCTCCTTTAGGGTTTCAAATAAACGGCCTGAAACTTGTCATAAACTGAATCATTAAATGGTGATTTTTTTTTATTGTTATTGAATGATGAAAATGGAAAATAAATCCGAAAACATAGAATTTTAAGTTACCATATTCTCTAATCCTGTGGGCGGGGTTTTCAGCCAACCAACGCATTTTAAAGTTTTCATAGTTGAACGTTGAATGGACAGTTTTATTCACCCCATCCTGATATGTACTTGAAGTTTTACTTATGATGTAAGCTGACACCAACACCAAAATTAAATCATCTGCAGTCTCTTAACAAGTGCTAAAAATTAAGTGTATGCAACAGCAAGTGTAAAATTACAGGAATGGTGAATTATCTAGGATGGAGTTTATTCAATCTGTGTAGTACAGTAATTTCTTATTATTTTATTATATTTTTAATAAATGAAACATGGCATGAAAATAAAAATTCACTATGAAAATACATTCCGCTGAATTTTAGTCAAGTGGTCGGGAAGGAATCGGGCGATTATTACGGCCCGCAGGTATTTCTGGGAAGGAATCGGGTTATATACTAGTTAACCCTTTGCTATCTTATTCTCTCTTACGCGTCTCACATTCCTTCTGGATTCCGATTTAGATTTTGGTTTATTATTCATTCAACATTCAATTAGTCTTCGGTCGAGGAAATAGGACACGTCGCAATATAAGATTACATGAAAAGAAACATGTAGCCTGTTGCCCTAATAAAAAAAAATAATTGTTACAAATACACGGTTTAAGAAACAAACATTGTACCTTACCAAAAAATATATGATTTATAACTAAGTTAAAGATGCTGTTGTAGGGAATTTGTCACATTGTGGATTATCATCAAGTAATCTGTCTCTTAAATAAAATTATTTATAGCAAAATCATTGTTTAACTTTAACTTGTTTAACGAAGAGTTGTTTAGGAGAAGTACCGTAGCGTAGTCGTATTACTCCACCAAGTAAGAAATATACTCTGTTTATATTAATTAGCATGGTTCGTAGTGAAGCAAACCGTTTGCTTTCTACAGGGGAAAATAAATTAAATTTAAAATATTTGTTCAGAACCAGGTAGTTTTGTCCAGCTTAAAATAATAATCGTTTCGGATTGTTCACACGACTGTTAAAGTTTCACACTCCATAATCTATTACGGATCACTTTGAAAACCCGCGATGGACGTGGTGCGTAAGCCGCAATTGGGCAATCAACCTGCCACAACTTTACAACCGTTACAAACGTAATTGTCTCGGTCCGTGTGTCAATTGGCACTTTCCATCAGGTTCAATGATCGACGTGATGTAAGTATCCAAGGGTGGAGCAACTATTGCGAGACAAATAACTGTTCGATGGTCTATTCTCGGCCTCAAGGAAAAAGCAGACAACGATTACGTTCAAATTCGTCACGGCTCTCAGCCATACGCTACTGAAACTGAAAACGTCATGACGAAAGCAATAAGTTATAATCCCATCAGACTTTCACGGCGAGCTTCGATAAAGTAAAAAGAAAATTATTTACATGTAAATCGCAAGTCTTAAAAGAATTATTTAACCTCAACGTTAAATCCTCGTGTTTTCGTCCTAGGTTCTAAAAGGCAGTGTCATTTTCTTAAAAATACTCAGTTTCAAAATAAGACTTAATGTGTTGGAGGCAAATCTATACCATCGTCGTTTTACCTCGATTCGAATTCAAGTCGCAACATTTTAACATCAAGTGATTATTTAATGTTCATATTTATATGACTATAATAACACAATAACTAAATACAATGCCAAAACAGACAGAAAATGTTTATTAATTAAGAATGTAATTAATATTATTAGAACTTACGTTCCGACCGCGTCAGGTGAACAATAAGAAATCTGATTGATTAATATTGTACTAAAAAGTTTATTCAACGGCCATACATATTCTGTTACAATATATGCTACGTTTTTATTGAATGAAATAATTTTAACTAACATAAATATTTTATTTTTACTTTTTTAAAGGTTATATTCTTTACTTACGTCTCTTTATATGAAATATATAATGGAGTTTATGGCCAATTTCAGAATTAAAAAACAACATTTCTGTTCGTGTTTGCACATTCTTCAAGTAATTATCAACACGTACCATGTCCCCATTAGTGTGCAGTGTGTTAAAAAGCGCCCCCGAGGAACTTCCAGATATTTACAGAATTTTTTAATATATTATCAATTAGCTGATAATCATTATAAATAATTATAAAATACCTTAAGATGGTACGAAGACGTATCGAAACGTTGTTTTTCAAATTTAATAAATAAATTGCCTGAAATTGGTCAGAATCTGCATTATCTAGTAACTTAATTTGTAATCAGTTCCATAAATATTTTAATTTGTATTCGTAAAATCTTTATTATAAATGTTTCACTTAGCATTCATTGTTATTATCCCAGAAGCACGGAAACAAGACCATGACCTTAAAATTTATTCAAAATTCTTTTATATAATATTACACAATTCTTACGACTTAAAAATTGAAGTTCTTAGAAGTGTATACAATCAAATTGTAAGTTTAAAATTGTTTTATATAATTTAAAGTAAAAAAAATCTACACATGTTAAAAAATGTTTTTTTATATATATTTAATAGCAGAGTATTCAAGATACTTGAGGAAATTTGATATCATATTATTATACAATCATTAATGTCCCATCTTCACCTGATTAAGCCCAAAATTAGAGACGAAACGTAATTATGTATTGCTCTAATTGTATTAATTAAATGGTTCTGACCGTTTGTCCAATACATTTATTTATTTAGTGTTTCTGTGCCAAATAATCGGTGATAATTCTGAATAAAATTTAACTTGTTAAAATCACTTTTTCATGGTTTTATGCTTCCCAATCCGAGGAAATGTATAAGAAAATAATCCCGCGCACAGAACTCAAATCAGGAAGTCCCGAATGAAGTTTTAAAGCAACCAAGTTCTTCGTACGCTGACAACGTTTGCATTCGGAAATTCAGAAATAATTTTCTCCGATTTGCGTGTGTGAGTAATTTATTTGGCGGCGGTGCATTTTTACGGGACAGAAAGGAAATATGGAACCGATATCAATTCACAGACAACTGATAAATGAAGTTAGCTAAATGATCCAGGAAAGAGGACAAAGATATCAAATTCTCAGTACAAAGAAAGAGTACAGTTTAGTATCTTAAGAAACGCTGACTTTTATTACTCTAAGGCACGTCTATAACACACGCAGAATACGGCCACTGTAAAGTTTCGACATCCAGTATTCGAGAGAGGAAGGAGAATATTAAATGAAGAACTATGAAAGATAGAGAAGAAATATTTTATCAAAATGGCTGACATATTCACAAAAATGTGTTTTGTTCGAGGTGAGATTCATAATTTTCTTATTTAATAAAAAAATTAAAATATTACAGTTAAAACCAATATCAAAGACAAAAATATACTTCTTAGATTTTCTAATATTTAACAGCTTGATCTGCGCACTTTAGGAATTAGTTATTTAATATTTAAATGACGGACCCAGTTATATAAAAAAGTTATATAAGATGTTCATTACATCATCCTGTAAAATGACAAGATTATATCAGACGCTTCTGATTAATTCCGCATACATTTTTTTCACTCTAAACTAGTATACTTCTTTTTCGTCATCGTTAAAGGAAAATAACCCGGAAAAGGAAAGTCCAACACTGTAATTGTAAAAAAATAAATAGTAGCCGTAATGTAAAAGAAGAATATCTTAATTACAAGCTGCAGTTGAAAGCGAAGTATTAGTTATTGCATCACATTCAATCCCCAAGGGCAGACGTAAGAAGTCAATTACTGTTGCAGCTAATGGACTCTTTATGGCATGGGATAATAGATCCAACATGGTTCTTTTGATGTTTGAGCATTGATAAGTGGCAAAAATTAAGACACAGACGTATGTACCAATTGTTCCGACCGTTGTATGACAATCAAGTATGGCAGAATATATATTTTATTTTTAACCTTCACTGAACCCTATTAGGTAATATTTTCACGTTAGCCCTCTTTTATGAAACACCGTAGTGCAGTGCGTGTATCCGGCAAGTAACTAGTTTATTTACAAAAGCTTTCACGCTTATTTAGACAAGTCAACAGATTTTTTTACATACATTTGTAAATAGAATTTTAAGCTAGGGTAAATTGTGGGAAAAACGTAAGAAACATGGAACCGGAGTGAAGGAGGAAACATATCACTATCATTTGGTGTCCTTGCCTTGACGTACAGTGGCTTCCTACTTCTGTAAGTCGTTCCACCAGCTTATTTCGTCATTCAGCTATGAGCGTCATGTGTCTACGTTTTCCATCTTGGGTTTGACTTTGTGTTCTACACCACTTGGTTTGTAGACATACCTGTATTTACGTGTTCTCCACGGCTTCATTTCAGTAATTTTCTTTCACAGTAAGGTTTTTAATACTCTCCAAAATGCCACATGGGCAGTAATTTTGAATTTATATTTTATTCGAAAATTCTACTAATTTCTCTAACGCCCCATTCCACTTTTTTTGTAACCAATATTTTTTTGCGAATAATGGTCCAACAAATAATTATCGGTAATGATAAACACAAGTATATTCATCGTCTTAGCATACTTGTATACATACAGGGTGGTCCGTTCGAACGTCCCTAATTACAATTGACGGGTAAACGGTTGAAGATAGAAACTTACATCAACGTTTATATGAAAGGAAAACTCAACACGTTTATAATCCTGTCGGTAGATGGTGGAAAGACAGGGTTTCGTCATTCGTTTATCAAAATGGCGACACAGCAGATGAAAGCGCAAAATTTTTTGTGGTATGCGGAGTTTAAATTAATTATTAGAGTTCAATGAGAGTTTCAGCGAGTCTTTAACCATGATGCTCCAACTGCTAAAAGCATAAAGAAGTGGCACGATACACTTTTAGCGACTGGAACTTTGTTAAAGAAGCATGGTAATGGTAACAAAACATCCGGCGAAATGTTTGAAAATATTCTTGCTGCTTATGAGCGTAGCCCCTGGAAGTAAGAACTTCGCGGAAACTTGAAGTACCGAAATTAACATTGCATCGAATTTCCCACAGATGTCTCAAACTGTTTGTATACAAAGTACAGGTACTTCAACATCTTGAGCCGAATGACCGGTGCAAAGAGTGGAATACGAAAAAGATCCTAGACCGTCTCGGTGCTGATGCTGATATCATGCCCAGGATTTTCTTCTCGGACGAAACCACATTCCATGTGTCAGAGAAGGTAAACCGGCATAATGTATGGATGTTGGTATCAAATATCCCCACACTATACAAAACCACGTTAGTGACAGTCCCAAGATGAATGTTTGGTGCAGTTTATCACAGAAAAAGGTATTGGACCGTTTCTCGTCGCTGTGGTACCACGTATCTTGACATGCTGAAGCAGTTCTTTTTTCTACAAATTGAACAACTGAAGGTTAACATCCTTTTCCAACAAGATGGCGCTACTGCACGCTGGTTCAATGAAGTTCATACGACTTTGCACAACATTTTCCCTGGCCGTTGGATTGGTAAAAGAAACCGGCGGCATGGCCCCCGAGATCTCCCGATTTAACAACGCTCTTATGTTTCTATCTTCAACCGTTAACCCGTCACATACAATTGAAATTAGGGACATGTGAGCGGACCATCCAGTATAATATATATTTTTATATAACGTCGTTTTGTGATGAAAAAATAATATGTCGTACATTTAATATAATTCATTACATATAAAATATTACACATAATTTCTCCTAATAACAGTGATTTTGGTGATCCAGGTACAACATGGACGCAAGAAATGGTCTGGTGCATCGGAAATGACTTGAATTTCGAAGGAGCTAAAGTTTTCCTGCCGGAGAGATTTCCATTTTTGGAGTGAGTACGCATTTTTTAAACAAATATTATAACGCTCTTCTCCTTAACAGTAAACCACTGTTTTAATTAAATAAATCTTTATTATGATTAAGTCAAACGATTAAAAATAAATTTTAATCATTTCCTCTGAACGCGCCAGTTACCTAGGTGTGATATTTTTATATTATTTTATCCTACTGCACCATAATTAATTTTTTTTTTTGCATTTCAAAAAAAAATTATTTTTTTTCAAACAAAACCATTTGATTTTTAAAGTGATATGTGTTAATGTAATGAGCGGAAATAATTCCAAAGGCAGGTCATCGTTGCGTATATATGGAATTCATTCATTGGTAGTAAGTCAAATAAAAACAGAAACGTAGACGCCATACACGTGTGCAAATATAAAATATCCGTCGTATAACTGTTATTAAATTTCACAATATTTTCGTGAAGAATTTTAAATAAAAGAATGAAAGAAAATCCAAGATAGGGAATGGAAGGGCCAATAGAGAGAAAGTAGTAAATTACTAAAATATGAAGGTATTCTCCAAATCATAATTATCAGATCTTATGTTATATGTTAAGTTATATAAGGACTTAAGTCGATTAGGAGACACCATCGTAAGCAGATTTGTGTGAATCGGAAATTTATTGCGAATGGTATATTTTTGGAGTAACAAATATTTCATAACCTTAAGAAATCAGTTTTCTGGTTTATATATATATAATTAGTAACAGATTAAACATTCACTTATGTCACAACAACAATAAGGTAGCTACTGTAACATGCAGTAGTGCAGTTATTAGGTGTCTGATAATTGTGTGGTAACGCTGGAGAAAACATACTGGGGCTGTTCTTTTTAACTTCTCTCGCTCATTGTATAGCGCCACAATAATCCATGGGATTGTTCGCAATTGTATTTTACGATGTGAACGTCATGAAAATAGAAAGGGTCTCTGTCTCAAATGCATTCCTCTCCTCCGTCATTCTCCTGATCAAGAATTATTCTTTCCTATGATCTGAGGGAAAACGTCTTATAGTAACAGATACTTGATCCGAGGGTGTGGAGCCAGTAACCATCTCATTCTGTGTTCACGGGTCACTGTTTTCAAGAAAATATCGAGAAGTACAAGGGCACAAGCGATAGCTCAAGTTCAAACCAATTGATCCACGTTAATGATTAACAAATTAAATTTAAACACATTCTTGGAATGGCATGTACTTAACTGCCATCCACCCGGAACGTCAGTACATCAAAAACTAGTCTAATCGGCACAAATTCCTGTGAACCGACCACAGCAGATAACATTTTCCTGACTAGACGTTATATTCTCGCGATTTCGTATACATGCAGCTCTTCTGCCGCTCAACGACAAATTATAATTGTGGGTTTAGTTTCTTCTTAATATTATATCGTAACAGATATATAAATTTAAATCCGCTGTTCTTTAGTCAGAAAAACACTTGGTTTTTTTCATAAAAAGCAAAACAAAATTATTAAAAGTGCCGGTCATCGCTGGCTACATATTTTTACCACCTCTCGGGCAATCTCTCGTGGATACCACGCCAAAACCATTCCTTCTCATTCGAGTAAAACCACTCATCAAGACATTTTCTGATGTATTCGTAACAATCGAAATGCTGCTCAGCGAGCGCGTGTCCCGTCGACGAAAACAGGTGGTAGTTGGAAGGGCCCAAGTCCGGTTAATAAGCGAAATGGAGTAGCATCTCTCAGTTGAGTGCCTCCAAGTAGGTTCAGACCAGTGTTGACGTGTGCGATGGAGCGTTGTGGTGGGTGGAGGAAAATCAAATTGTCATGACTTTGCTGATAATCCGGCCTTTTTTCACGCAGAGCTCGGTGAAATTTGATAAGTTGTCGGTGATAGCGGCGGGAATTGGCAGTTCCACCAGGTTTCAACAGACGATATTGAGGACGAAGTTAATGGTTGACTGTTTTCTTGCGTTTAGGATTCTCGAAATATATCCACTATTCATCGTCAGTCACAATCCGATGGAGTAGCGACTTTCTTTTTTCGACTGTCGAGCAAGATTTCGCATGTGTCCTATCATTCAATTCATGCGGCACCTATTTTCCGACCATTTAAACCTTTCCCATGGCACGTAGGCGCATGGAAATGGCTGGTCGAGTAACACCCAATTTCTCGGCAAGAATTTTTTGGGATTGGGTATCGTCCTCGTCCAAAAGAGCCTGCAATTGATGGTCCTCAACCTTCTTGGGTCGATTTGCACGCTTCTTGTCGTTCAGATCAAAATTGACGTATTTGAACCGACGAAACCAATCTTTGCGCGTTGTTTCCGATAAATAAATATCACCATAGGCATCCACAAGCATTTGACGGGATTCCGCAGCCGATTTCTTCAAATTTATTAAACAGAAAGGCAAAGCTCACGGCACATGCTCTGTTTTTGGTATAAAAACAACTTGACATGATTACCAAAGTATAGATGTATGTTGTTGTATGAAATTGCTGATGATGTGCACTGACTATTGTTGACAAATCAAAAAACGCAAAAAAAAATCCCTGTCCATAGTAGTTAAATATGATCACTAACGCCATCTATGAGCAAACAGCTGATTTAAGCTTATACACCTTGGAAAAATTCACACTAATAGAAGTAGAAGAGCCAGTGGTTAATTCCTGAGACCGACGCCTAGCAGTGGTCCTGCCCGTGTTCCTTGATAGGGGTATTAAGGGAACGTTTTGTTTGCCCTATGTAGCAGGAATTGGAATTAGAGCAAGATGTTATCCAGTTTACATAAAATAAGATTCTTAATTCAAATCCCAGGCCAACGGTTGATTTATAGAGACCTACCTCAACGGAAATATCTTATTAGAAGCAGAATATATCGGAAACTTAAAAAATATAGCACCATTAAGCCAGTCATTCATACAGGAGTGAAGACAATGTTCACGGTTCTTAACTTTAGGATTATCTTTTTACTCAGAGATTAGTGTACGGTGCACGGTAATAAAAGCATAGGGCCTGGGTCTATCTTTTCTTTCTCCAACGCGTTACATAATACTCATTGTTCTGGTATCAATGTTTTTTGTTGACTCTATCTGTGACAATATTTTTCTCGACAAATCTTGTCAACAAAGATTTTGATTCATGTACAAAGACCATCTCGACGTCGACACTGCAAGAAACGTTCTTCGTGATACGAACCTAGTGAGTGGATTTATAGTACACGACGTTTCGGAGACTGACATCTCTGCCACCTCACCGGAAGTTGCTGACAGAAATCTTAGACGCCGAAGCGCCGTGTTTTACAAATGCACTCACTCGGGTAGTTTCGCGAGAACATTTTCTGCTACAAAGGTTTTGTTTACACATCAGTGCATGCCCATGTAAAAGAAAAGTGAATCGGATTTTTAAAATAGTGGATGACAATTTAGTAAATTCCTAAATTTCAAGGAATATTTTCTACTGTTTTTTCTGAAAAACCAGCAGTTATAGCAGTTTATGGAACGTCCGTACGTCTTTTAGTCTCCATATGGCTGTTTGATATTTAGAAAAACTTTGCTTTTTCTCTGTATAACAAAAATATAAAACGGTCTTTCAATTTCTTCCGGAAATAGAAGAAAAGGCAGCGTGACAGACAGGCAGGAATTTAGATTATATCGGTGTTGGATCCTTTGTTTATTTAAATATAAAGATAAACTAAAATGACTCGATTCTAAGGAATATACAGACAAAAGTAATTGTTTATTTTAACGGATGTGGTAAAACGAGTTGTGATATTCGAACAGTTAAATCACATCGTTCTGAAATGAAGCCAATACCGAAATAAATTACGCAATTGACTCAACAAGTTATTTATTTTTCTAAATAGCTTCTAGACCTACATAATTTTTCATAAATTTTTTAGCAATAAAATACATTACTATTAACACAAACATATTTCACAAAACACAATTATTGTTGAAATTCCTTATCACAGTTATTTTTTCTTGATTGATTTATTGCTAAAATAATTTGTTTATCACAAATATAATTTAAGGTGTCACTTATATTGCATATAAGACGAATAATACGTAGAGTAGTATACAACCACGTTTTCAATTCTGGGTCTCTAAATACTTTATCCTCTAATTCAGTATTTCAGATAAACAGGTTCCTTTTTAAATCTGTCGCAACGCACAGAACTAAAATCATATTGTCCATTGATTAAAATTGTAATTTTTGTTTCGATAAACGCGCACTGTACAGAAGTAACAGTCGCTCATAGTAAACTACTGGCTTGAATTATCCCGATTAGAGGTTAAAATAGTTTTAAAATGATGAGTGAGAAATCGGCTGTTAATTGATAAAACACATACAAAAACTTGAGTATTAATTACTATAATTTAAAATGAATCCATTTGTGTAAATGAGCGCCGGTCTAGAAGTATTGGACGTCGTGAACCGACACCACTGTCGCACTCCCCTAAAGGCTCGGCTTCGCCATAACCTTAGATCTCCGAGCAGAGTTATATTAAATTTATTAATCGTATTATAAATTACAAGTACAGAGGTCAGACTGAAATTTAAAACTTACAAAATCTCTTGATAAATGACATTTCGTTCAAAGGGAATTTGTTTACTCGCGTCGCAAAGGCTGAATTTAACTGAAATTTGACTTCTCCTTAGAGCGTTAGGCTTTGAATTCTGGGAATCTGCACTTCATTGCACTTGTGGAGGTCCAGTAAGTGTCTGAACCTCTATAGTGTGATTTCAGAACTCTTAATATTAATATAGACCCACTGCGAAGATCTGAAAAGCAAATATTTATTATAAACATGCATTTCAGACTTATGTACGCCTTTTATATTAACCTGAGTTTACCCGATCGCTAACCACAAATTCACGCGAACCGCGTACTGTACTGTAGATATTTGGTGCTTTAAACTCTATTTAACTACAGGTTCCGAATGGAAAAATCTAGACCGATCGGAAATCTTATACCAAGATCTCTACTTGGTCCGTGGTGCTCTTTACCACCTGAGCTATCCGAGTCGACTCCCTGTCAGGCGCGAGTCTTCTCCATACATTGTATAACCTGAATACAGGCTCACCTTCAATTTAACAAATCACGTTCTCATTCAAGGTCTAAATTTGGGACTTCAATGAAAATCAATAAATTGATCATAGGTGTGACTTTTAAAGATTATATTTTTACGTCTGTTTATATAATATAGATAATGCAGTTTAAAACCAATATCAGAAAATTTATTCATAATATACTTCCATAAACTTCCAAAATTTAGTGAAATTTTTAAATATACTGTAAAAGAGCTTTTAACATTTAGTGATAATTAGAAAAGACATTAAGAAGGTACAAACAAGAACCGAAGAGTTGTTTTATAATTTAATAAATAAATTGTTTGAAATCGGTTATAAACTTCATTATCGTCTTCTGTTCTTCAACTCCATTTAACTTAAGTTACGATTTTGCCTAATTAATAAAATAACTTTCTAGAATACCTTAATTTTTCAAGGTGGTGTGTCATAACCCGGCGGTATCTTCTGTTTCCGAATATATATAGAAATAATAACGATGGGATATCACATTTTGAACCACTAGTTTGACTCAGTCAGTGATCTGAGAATTATTTAAACGAGTTTATTAGGAGATAAAATTTAAAATATTTAAGAATATTACACATACTGATTAATATGCATATTTCATCTTCGATCTATTAAATTGCCATTGAACGCAATATCAAAAACTGAATATTGTGATATTATATGGAGCTTTCGACACACTGTATCATTTCCAACCAAACAATTTTTGAGAAAATGGTAGAGAAAGCAGAAGAAGAACCTCATCGAGCTCTGAGACCGAAAAGGCAGAAAGTGAAGCCCAACATCCCCATGGAAACATGGGAAGACCATAAAAGAAAAGCAATCTGCTCAAAAGACTTACACAACTCATGTGCAATATATTGTCCACAAAATGAGTGGCAAAGTATTTATGCTTAGAGACAGAGGAAAAATGCATGACAAAAAAGCCTCTTGCTTACTCGGACAGGAAAAAATAGTAGACTGCAGTTTCAGGAAAGAAACGAGAACAAATTATCGATTCTCGGAACTATTCGAGTGAGGAAATTGTCAATAGCAGAAAAAGGGAGAGTTTATATTCGAGGAAGCCGTGTACCTGGCGATCACTTCTAAAAAATATCCGTGAGAACCGAAACCCTAAGCCGGGTCAAGGCAGCTCACGAAGGACGACTACTACATCAAGGTTAAGAAGTCAAGGATAACCATTGCTTATTAGTAAAGAAATTCGTTGACCCGTTTCTCGAACCAAAAACACATCTACGCTTACCAAAATTGTGGATCGACCGGATAAAGAGAAGCGACAGGATAAAGAAATGTGCACACAACTCATGTGTCATAGATAATTCAAAGGGTGCTTAACCGATATATTTCTGTAAAGTGTTCGTCTCTGTTTTGCCTGTTATTACCATTGAGTGGTCATGAAACAAGAAGGCTACTCGAGATACCGAAACTGATTGGACTCCGGTGGAAGTAATACTGATAACAGTTAAAAAAAATATTTGACAAACATGCAATTTAAAGTCAGCCAACCGAGTCATAAAAACATCCAAAGTAGTATAATGAGTGTGAATTTCTCTTACACGACCGGGACTGATAATACTTCAATCACTAGGTTCTGGCGATTATGCAACGTCAAAGTTCCTCTATCTCAAGTTACAAAAACAAGCACCTCAGAATGTGTCGAACCTTTCAGGAGAATTTGATAAGAGTAGCCCAAAGCTGTCTTCTAATTTCCAATACATTTATACCAGTAAATTATTTTTTTATTCAAATTATATTATGAATCTTTTTTTTAACTTCATTTAGCAGGGTCTGCAAGTAAAATGCAATTCACTGCTATGATATAATAAGAAATCATATGGCTAAGAGTATTTGGAGAGAGGGTTATGTGAAATATGTTTTCACACCACTGGATTATTGCATTGGGTTCAGGTATTTACAGGTTGACAATTATTTGTGCAAGTCTTGTGGAAGCCTTCGTTTGAGTCTTTTATGGGTGTTAGGGGTTATTGTAGCATTTCTAAAAAAAAATTATTTTTGAAATGAATTTAAAATTAATAATACGAAAGATATCCAAATTCAGACAAAATAAGTTATAATATAAATACCAAACAACGTTTCTGGGATCCTTGACCCTTTCTTCAGAAATGACAACTTTAAATAATTAGCCTGTTTTGCCCACTGTTCGAATGGTTTGTCAGTCAGCGGATTGACCCCTTGATACTGTTCACAACTTAAATAAAATAAAAATTACACATATTTATGTAACATTTTACATCTTTCCAACCTCTTTGCTACATAAGATACGTAGATGACATTTTTTGTATTGTTAATAGTCAATAGTCAATAGTCAATAATTTCAATAATTATCGTCCCAACTTACAATTCACCCATGAACTTGAATTTAACCGTTCTCATAATTTTCTTGAAGGAGTTTCAGACTGCATATAAGATCTAGAGCAGTGGCGGCCACTAGAGCTATGAATGAAATCAGAAACATTAGCCAATTATCGATCAGCACAGCGATGGACCTGTTTAGGCTAAAGGTACTACCTGTTCTGACGTATGGCCTAGAATTAGTAGGAGAATACCTCACGTACAGACAACTGGAAGAACTGGAGCGAGTAAAGGCTAGATACCTGAAAATAATTTTAGGAGTTCCACAAAATTCAAGATCGAGGCTAGTGTACGAGCTTACCAGGGAGACCTTCCCAATAGAGGATTTAAGATATTATCTGATACTACCAGCTGGTTCCAGCTTCAGACAGCTTTTACAGGATCTGTATGAGAGGAAACGGAACATACCGGAGGACTTCTATGCAACATCTGCTATGCAGGACAGGACATGGATGGAAGCCAACCATGAACTACGACACACGAAGACGAGACTGACGATCCATGGCTTTCACCATAAAGTGTGCTTAAACAAACTATTTCATGAACCAAAAGACGAGTGTGTGTGTGAGTTGTGTTTAGAAGTTTGTGAAAGATATCATATTGTAAAATGTAGGAGTAGACGTAAATCTATCGTAGCTTACAGCAAGGAAAGGTTGTAATGTAATGCACGGCATGTGTGCGCTTCCAATATATTTATTTATTTATAATTTTCTTGATGTCACAGTATCCATTCATAATACTTCCACTCTCACCAATTGGTTCAGAAAAATCTCAATTTTCTTTCTGATCATCCTTCAAAACAAAAGAGAGCTATGGTATACAATCTTGTCGACAGAACTAAATTACTTTCAAACTCAGAGTTCCATCAACACAACATAAATATTGTCCGAAACACTTTAATCTCTAATGAGTATCCTTTACATTTTTATTAATAAACACACAAACATTAGATTGGACAAAATACAATATTGTACTGTCAGTCGTCCCCAAACACCTCAATCCAATTTTTTTCATCGTACTTCCTTATTACAAATTTCTACATCACAAATTCGTCCAAATTTTTAAAGAATATCAAATATTCATCATTTACAGATCTAGTAGTACCCTTTCCTACTTGATTAAAAACAACATGGACCCACTTGACACCTACAGCAAACATTGTGTAGCTTACAAAATCTCTTGCTCTAATTGCAATTCCTGCTACATAGGGCAAACAAAACTATCCCTTAATACCCCTATCAAGGAACATGGGTAGGACCACTGCTAGGCGTTGGTCTCGGGGATTGACCACTGGCTCAGGCGTCGGCCTCCAGAATTGTTTGCTGTCTCGTACGAAATCAGCGTCCTATATATACATACTGTATATTTATTTTGATGACTTAAGATTTATTATTCAACTCGATATTCATAATTCGCTAAATTCCAGCAATAGTAAGTTACGTTTTAATTCATTTCTGTGTAGAAGATTCCAATCCCACAATTTCTGTGGATGTTTAGTCAATTATCGTCGTTCTAGAAACGTACTAGTTTCAAAACTCCGATGGCTACTAAGATCCACAACTTATTACACCCCGCTAGCCACTAAGGTACTTCATCAACCTCGAAATCTCTATTTACAAACTTTAAAAATAATATTTGTAACCGAATTTCTTGGAATTCAGCCAAACTCTTTCCAAATATACTTCTTGATGCTTGATGAATGACGATGTTTGTTCTTTTTTTAATCGGAAATTAACTCTCCTAAATGACCGTTGGTCAAATATTCATCCCCCTGTAATCTCCGCGATTTTGAAATATAAATGTACAAATTTCAGAAATACATCTGGACGTCACGGGAAAATGAAAAAGTAGATGTGTATTTCACTGGGAACTGGCAAAACATATTTGATACACGCAATTTTTAAAGAAAATATTATTGAAATTTGTTGTCATAATAACTCAATGTAGTGTACGATGAACTCTGAAAGATTGCACTAATAGGCGAATGGTAAAAATAAAAAAGGTAAATAAATATCTGTAACTTTTATTTTATTTAAGTTGTGTAGAACGGCGGGGCCAGTTCGCTGATTGCCAACCCATTCGAGGAGCGGGGGGGGGGGGGCAACAAAGAATAATTATTTTAAAAGTTTTCATTTATAATTAAAAACGAATTAATTAAGTTATTATTTAAATGTTTTAAATATTCATTTCTGATTGTAAAGCGAATTAATTACGTGAGGTAAGCATCATCGATTTATTTCAGAAAACTGAAATCAGTATTACGGGATAAATAGACAGATGTTTAATAAAGTAAAAAAATTAAACATTTTTAAGGGTTCCTAGCCATTTTGGCGTCATCCGTAGATATTTCAAAAAAATCTATAACATTTTCAGATTTTTTTTTAAAATGTTTATTGACCTCTCGAATTAAAATAACGCACATAGCGATGTATATATAATTATACCAGATAGATTAATGCAGCTCATTGTATTTATGTCTATTTTAAACTTGCCATAGTTTGGAAAATGAATTTTTAAATATTGCGATATATTTTTCTGCGAGATACCTATTTGAACCTATTGTATGGGAAGTATAAAGTAAAGTGACAACATACAGTATTTTATGTTCTTTGTGATTCTTAAGGTTTCTGGTTCGCACTGAAGACATTACCAGAGGTTGTGATGGAAACATTCTTTGAATTAATGAAATAGCTAGAACGGAGCAAATGATTTGAAACAAACCTGACCAAAGAGGTTATGAAATTAAATTTAAGGATCATAATGGAAAAATCTAGACTGAGAATCGAATCTGGAATCGCCACTCAGTACGTGGAGCTCTTCACCATCTGAGCTATTCAGGTAGACTCTCCTTCAGGCGCGAGCCTTTTCCATCCATTGTATAGACAGACTCACCTAAAATTTGCTAAATCACATTCTCCACGGCCTAAATTATTAAAATAAAAAATTGATATTATGCGTAAATTGATCACAAGTATAATGATTTCAATTCAAGAGCAGACGATATGCTTTGAAACAAAGCTCGGCCAAAGAGGCGATGAAATTTAATTAAATGTCTACACAATGTTTAGAGAATGATCGCGTCTGATAGGGAGTCGACTCGGATACCTCAGATGGTAAAAAGCACCACGAACAAAGAGGAGGTCCCGGGTTCGATTCCCGGTCGAAATTTTCATCCTGATTCTTTAATTCAATTTCTTATGCTCTTTGGCTGAGCTTTGTTCTAAAGCATTTGCTTTGTTATTGAACGGAAATAATTCCACATATGATTAATTTACACATAATATTAATTCTCCGTTGAAGTCCTAAATTTAGGCCGTGTAAGAAAGTAAATTGTAGGCGAGTCTATCTTCAGGTCTATACAATTGATGGAAAAAACTCTCACTTGACTGTGAATCGACTCAGCTGAATCAGACGGTAAAGATGTACCAATTGGAGGTCCCGGGATCGATTCCCGGTCAGGTCCAAATTATTCCATCCTGATTCTTTAATGAATTAGATACTTTTACGTAATTTTTATTGAAAGTCTGAAACAAAAGGTAACTCCATCTTTAATGATGAAAAAAATCTTAAATTTATAATATTATCAACAAATAAACGGACAAGAGTTATTATTAATTATTAACAAAAAATTAAATATACGTACGTTTCGTCCATGTTTAAGGACCTCTTCAGGTTTAGTAATTTCATATATAAATTATACCAAAATTTATCAATAAATAAATAACAATCTAATGTCAGAAAATTGCTTATTAACAAAAAAATAAATATATCGACGTTTTGTCCTTGTTTAGGACCTCATCAAGTCGAGAAATATCAAATACAAAAATAAAATTAGAGTTTCATTTCGATTGCAATAGGCAAGGCAGTCAAAATTTTCCTCTAATTTTTTTGTCTGATTTATAAATGAAATTACTTAACCTGAAGAGGTTGTAAAACAAGGACGAAACGTCAATATAAATTTTATTTTTCTAATAACCAATATTTCGAACGCCATTTATTTATAAGTCCGTCTTTTGTTTTATATCGATATATTGTGTTTGTATTAATTTAGTTCCCGATTCTTTAAAATTATGTTATCTTCGTAATGCAAAATTAATTGATTTCCCGCTCCTTCCGTACTGGGCTTGTGTTGATTGCCCACGCCTCCTTATTTGGTTAGTTATGTTATACTAATTCGGCACCTGCCTGCTATGTTTCATTCTCTTCTGCAGACACTCGCCACTTTTCGATTACACCGACATACTTCCTCGTCTTCCCGACCTGAAGCTTCCGCCGTACGTTTCTGACTCGGTGAAATATGTCAGCAACTTGCAATCTCCCCGTTTCATCAAGACTCACATTCCGTGGGATCTGCTGCCTAATCAGATACAAGAAGGAACCAAGAAACCAAAGGTGAGCTTACGTCACGCATATTTTCATTTAATTAAGGTTTATTCAAGTCAGTTAAAATTTCTGTTTATTTTTATCATGCATGTTATAAATTTAATTATATTCAGTTTTCTTCTGTAGACCTCCGATGATTAAGAACGTTTCTTCACAAATAGTATGGAGTTTACATTTACTATAATATACAACGATACAAAAATTGGGAAAATGAAATATACTTCTTTACAAAAATTAAATCAGACAGGATAATATTTAATCTCTGTAAAGAACTAGGGAACCGAAAAATAAATTAATGAATGTAAACTTTCCCGACGTAAATTCATAAATTTTTCGTCAAAAAATCTGAACCTAGTACTCAACCGCGAAAAATTTATTAAGAAAAATAAATATTTAATATTACGATATTAAAAATGAAACTGAAACCATCTACGGAACAATGTGCTATATACTAACCACGATAAATGAAGAGGGCATTACAAATTTAAAATCAGTACAAAAACTACTTCAATTTCAATCACCTTCACCAAAATTGGTCCTCAAAAGTCAATATCAGATGAAAATAGCCATAAAATAATCATATGAAATGGGAAACGAAAATCCATTGTAAATTAATTACGGTCTCAATTTGCTTTCACCGTATATAATACGTTTATTACAAAATCATTTGCGGTTTTCAGTAATAAAACTTGACAAGACATTTTTTAAACATTACAATAGTGTGTGAAATGACGCAGAAGTCTTCGTTGCACTAAACATTAACTCCATAAGAGGAACGATTCAATACATTATCAGGAAATGTGTAGTTTATAAATTTTTTATTGTTAAGTTTTTTCCCATCGGAAAAATTCTGTCGGAATTTCGGCATTTTTTCCGACAGCCCTACTCCTTCACGTTTGACGGTGGTGTGTTTTACCGTTATCAAAAAGTAAAATCAAATAAATTGTCAATGGTGCGGTGATATACTCATTTTTCTGATCTTCAGTTTGTTTTTTATTTTAAGAAATGAAAGAGATGAAGAGACAATAAGAACAAAAAAGGAGACAAAACTATGAAATACATACGTCTGTGTTAAAAATCTATTAGTTAGATAAATAAATGCCGAAATAAGAGACAAAATTAAGCAGCAAGGATTGCAGAAACGTTGAGAAGTATTTAATTTAGCCTTTGGTTTTTTCTGTTATTTATCTAAATTAAAAAGAATACAATAACGATAGTTGTCTCATTTTATTCCACGCAGGAATATGCTTAATATTACAGTTGTAATGAACATTTAGTTAAAACGCGATAATTCGAGAAGGAAGCCGCTGTTTCTCCAGCTGACGGACTCGGACGGTGGTCTCAGACCGTTTCGGTCCTTAAGCAGGATGACAGTTCCAATTGACGCCAAACTTATTAGATGTGAATAATTAAGCTTCAGAAGCTTACAGAGCTGACGATCATGAAAGATTAAAAACATCTGCCGGAGGAATTTGGAGATTTCGGGAGGTTGAAATCTGGCAGCCACGAACTTGAGCGGTCGATGAACGGACTCAGAAAAATCCTAGGAATCCTGAGAAAATTGTGGGGGTGCCCACACACCATCCGCCGCCATCGAGATACACTTGGGCGTCCCACAACGAGCGTCGGACACTTCCACCGAAACACAAGCTGAAACCACATCGGCACGGTATCATTGGAATGGTTTAAATCCAAGTATCGTAATGCCAGGTCCCTCCATTTATACTTTTAATCAGTAAATTAAATTTATTTTGCATAATTCATACATAGGCACTACTACTTATTCTGCATAATCACTTGAGTAAGGCTCCCCCCCACCCCCCATTGTCTGCGAGGCTACAGAAGAAAATGGGCCAAAGTATGCAGACAGTTCTTCGAAAGAAAGTATGCCTGTTGAGTCGTAAGTTAAAAAATAATGATTGCTCAGTTCCGGATTTTGAAACGTGAGTACGTCAATTGGAGAAAGTCACAAGAGAAAAACCGTTGTTGATTTGAGTCACTGCGAGGCAATCCAGGAAGTTAAATACTCTGAAGTAGTCCCAGCCCATCAGCGTTGAGCCTCGTATGGATGTTTTACCTTTGTCAATATTAACTTATGCATTTATTTGTTTTTGTCAACCTCTATAAAGTAATTCAAATAAACGTTGTAAAAATAAAATTGTGTTTGTAGAATTTAAGGGACACCTCCACGAAATCGCAGATATCCTGAAAATGTTCCCTTGGATATGTTACTTTGTGGCAGAGACACGATACAGTTCTGGGTTATTATAAGAATTTTTCTTTTTCTTTACAAGTCTGACGGGACATCTCGAAGAACTCAAAAGGTACATTCCCGACAAAGAACCAGTAAATAAAGTCTAACGTATTTTGTTGATATTTTTTTGTAAGAAGAACACATAGCATGAATATTTCGTATACGTAAAAGGACCAAAATATAATTAACAGTAACACCTGAAAACAGAAAATGTGGATAACAGCATAGGAACGAAGATAGCGAAATAACAGGCAAAATTAAGTGGTAAATACAACACAACGTTTCTGCAATCCTTGTTGCTATCGTTAGGTGATTAAAGCCATACGAACGACGCACAAACCAGTTGAATAACTCAAAAGCAAAGATAAAACGAAGTTAAACGCAAAAATAATAGAAAAGCAAAGAGCGTTTGGCGTAAAAATTAGTGAACATACTCATTATTGAGTATCATGGTATCAAAATAAAAAAATGTACCTCTGATTGAAAATTAATAATAAGAAATATTACCAAATTCAGGAAAAATAAGTGACGATATAAATACCACTCAACGTTTCTGGAAACCTTGTTCCTTTCTTCAGGTGCAGGAAAACGCAAGAGCATAGAGAGAGACAACCCCAGGAGCCAGTTGACAAAACTCAAATGCATCTGAAGAAAGGAACAAGTCTTCCAGAAACGTTGTGTGGTATTCGTATTATTACTTTTTTGTCTGATTTTGACTATCTTTCTTATTATCATGGTATCAGTTTGTATGTTAATTGCAGTGATGTTATATTTAATACGAAGCATTATGGAATTGCCAATCCAACGAATGTTTCGAACCGATGATGGATACTACATATTGTTTGTCAACTGTAAATTTGATATTAGACATATGTCCTTTGATACAGGTATTAAGTGATCATTTTGTTCACCCAATGTAGTAAGCACGAGATTTTGTAAAATACACAATGTTTTCTGTACCTGTCAAGTAGGTCCTTGTTAGTTTTTTTTATCAAAAAGAAAGTGTATTAGTAGATCTAGGAATGATGGATATTTTATATTATTTAAAAATTTGGACAAACTTATGGTGTAAAAATTTGTAATAGAACAAGAAAAAAATTGGGTTTTGGTTATTGATGGCGCATTGGATTTTGGACACTCTAATGTTTATGTGTTTATTAATAAAATTTAAATTCTAATCATTAGAAAATAAAATATAGCCTTTTGGCTATCTTTCGTATTATTAATTTTCAATTAGACGTAAATTTTTCATTTTTTTATGACAATTTTTCTAAATACAAAAAAAAAGCTAAAATAGATTTAAAAGGTTATATTTTAATAATAAACTCCTTAATATTGGAAACCTTTTTAGCACCAAAAACGTGTTCATTAACACATATCTTGTTGTTCTTGAAGATAATCTACGTGGCACGTAACGCAAAGGACACCTGCGTCTCATATTACCACCACTGCAAACTGCTCGAAGGATACAGAGGTGACTTCGACGACTTCTGTAAACTTTTCATGGGAGATTCAGGTAAATTACCTTTTTAAAAAAACGTCAAACTTTTGTAACGCTTGTGTCAGTCAATGTCAAACATTCACTTTGTTTTTTTGAGTTGATGCTCTACAAATAGAAAGAAAACTGATAATCGTCTTCGCCAGAGGGTTAAAAGAAGTAGAAGCACTGGCCTTATGTGCGGCAAATTTACGTAGCAATATACAATTAACAAAAGAAAATGTTGTTCACAGTAAACAAAAAAACTGAACCAAATTTACACCGTATAACAACGCTGACTTAATTTTTTTAAAAAAATGGTTACCGGAAATAACTTTTTCTTTCAACTAAGAAAACATTTCATTGCTTCAATTAACTCCTGTGATAATTTTTTATTAAGTTAATGTATTTTATAAATAAATATTTCAAATAGAAATATTGAAGTTAACTTGTTCTTAGTCAAAGGAGACCCTTGGCCAATGCGTATGCAAAATCAGCCTTTTTAAGTACAAATCTAAGAGTACACTCCTCATCAGATAAATTGAGCGCCTATTCGATTATGCAACATGTAAAACACCTTTACTTCCGGGAGAGGGATTATTCTATTATGATTGTCTCCTCCTATTACAAGGTGTAATGTACAACAAGTAATACACTTTTATCACAGTTTCTCACTTGCCTCAATTGTTCTTATTTTAAAGATAACCTGAAATACTAAATTTAACTTTAAAAATAATAGTCTATTACAAAACAGCGTTTTTCGACTATTTAAGAAGTGTTATTTTAATAATACAACTAGCCGATTATTGCTATGCCTACATAGTTTAAGGGAGCTCGAAGAAATAAGTTCCTAAAAACAAAGCTAAAACGAAAATATATATTTTCAATCTAAATCTACTAAACAAAATCGTTAGTTTTCATTTCGTGTCTTTTGTACTGAATAAAGTTTACCAACATCTAATTTTTCGAATGAAGGACATGTATATAAATACAAACCAAACTCGTGAAAATTAGACATTGAAATACACAGAGTACATCTAATTTTTCGAATGAAGGACATGTATATAAATACAAACCAAACTCGTGAAAATTAGACATTGAAATACACAGAGTACAGCCTGCAAATTATCAATTAATATAAAATAAAAATTTACACTATAAAAACACGAAATTAAATCAAATTACTCTTTTCCAAAGTCTTCTGTTATAATATTACATATTATCCTCAATAAACAAAACGATGTGTAAAATTATGTAGTAAAATAAAACTGACCCAATTAGGATTCCGGTTTCAAATGAATAAAAACAAGCTTTTCTTTAGTGGTAATTAGTGTAGCATTTCGTTGATTAAATACCTATCAATCACTCTAATAGATGGTCCAGTTTTTCTTCTTCTTTTTCATGGATGTGTTTCATGCTTCCATCTACATCTCACGTGTATTTTGTTCACAGTGTGCTTCACTCCATTCTGGTCTCACGTGCTGAGCTTCTGGGAACGAAGAGACGAACCAAATATTTTGTTTCTTAAATATGAAGACATGAAAAAGGTAGAAAAATCCTAATTCAGTATATATGTCCCTATTTCCTATTCATAATTCGCCAATATCGTACAATATGGTGGCTTTACAATATTAAAGTTAACAGTTTGATGGCATTTCCGGACTAATTATTTTTAACGCCATCTCATACTAAGCCGAGATCATTTTTAACGCAAGTCATTTCCTTGCATATAAATAACATCTCTCTGTGCATAAAATTGAGAACGTATTGACTTTGCCAACTGACTCAGAACCATGAATGTATTGTTAGCATGCCCAGGCTTATTTAAGGTTACGAATACGATTGCTGTTGAAATTCAATGAAAGAATATATGTACGCGTTTTTGATTGATTTCCGATACCTAAGAACCATAGAGCTCAATGGCAATTAAGCTGATTTGTATATTATGAGGTGGAAAATATATTGGAATTTCAGAATTAAATACGATAACCTGATTTTGTATTACCGTTATGTTGGATGCTCAATTTCATTGAACTGTATTCAACGCAACCTCGTATCGTTTGTGTTTCAATAGAAATGCGTTACAGCTTAAAAACGGCTGACGTTATGTTCCTGGAATTGAAAGTTGGGCCGCTCGGTGTAATTCTGCTCTAGGTATTCAAGAACAACTTCTGTAAACCTGCTTGCTGTTCTTCAATCCTTTCATCGAGATCGAAAATTCACTTCCAAACTCAGATTTACCAAATGATCATCTGTAATTTTGGTATGAGAATTTAGATTCGTGGTAATGAAACGTACAAATATGTTTTCTTGACACCTCGAATATTCTTCAATCCAAGTGGCTAGACATTACTGTTGTTTCTTAGAGTGGCAGGCTACATGAGAGTAATCCACGTTGTGGCAACTCCTCTTTAATAGCATAGGAAGGGATATAAAGAGGAATGCTGAATTGAGAACAAGGTAGCTATGGGATAACTAGGGCCCCCAGGCTGTAGTTTAAACATTCCAACAGGCATTCGCCTAAATGTGATGCAGGACAAACCATAGAAAACCTGTATCAGGTAGATTCGGATTTATGTACTTGTCTCACACCCTTCCAATGAATAAAGTTTTTTTTATTCAGGGGACACAGCATTCTCTTCTCCATGCCTCGACCTGTTTAAGAGGCAGTTGACCGACTGTTCCAATGGAAACAATAGAGAACTCTTGGCATATACCCAAGGTCTGTGACCCCGGAGCATCCACCTCTCAATAGTGCGATGCAGCCTCCCTCCGTCTCTCCGGGAAGGTTACACATGCAAGAGATGAGATCAAATCAAACACACTATTAGATCTGAAGATATAAAATACCTGTAACAGATTAAAGTCAAACGTAGCCAGAGAAGACTAAATAGGGAGATAAAATAAATACCACAAATGCACAAGTACACAACACATGCTGCTGTTAATAGGAATAAAATACTGTTAATTGATTTAAAATATCAAATCAAAACAATAATAGAAACAGGCTACTTGAGGGTGATGTATATTGTGTCCAATTCCCTTTAATAGGGCATAGTAAGCAATAGAAAGGGTTGATGCAGAAGGAGAGCAATATAGCCTAGGATTAATGAAGTCCCCTGACTATAGTTAACGCATTTCCCAGACATTCAGCAAAATGTGATGGAGGAAAAATCCTAGAGAAACCTGTGTCAAGTAGGTTGGGCTCTCAGTACTTGTCCCTCACCCATTATATGACTTGATTAAGGTTTGGGAAACACAAAATGAAGAAGGAAACAAATATATGATAAAGATTATGTAATCGAGTCAATATATGTAAGCTGGAAGAGTTGATGTCGATGAAAAGTAAAAAATGTAAATTACTGCATAACAAGAACTAGATAAACTTTTGTACAGAATAGTATCAATTAGATTATAAGAATTCATAAATGTATCATAGTACTGGTTTAAGCATAATTCATGTTATAATCAGCTGTTTAGTGAGACACATGAATTATTTTTCTTCCTTTTCATCGCCATTATGACTTTTATAGGCTATATAAATGTAAATATATAACAAAAAATCATTCAAACAAAAAATACTGTATTTATAAGTGTTAAGGAATATTTTGGTGAAACTTGAATAGTAAAATTTTTCATAATAATTTTCTGAATTAATTTTTAACCCATTAATTGTACAGTAATAATTTTAATGTTTTTTTTCTTAGGATTTGCCATCAGTAATAATTAAGACAGCAGAATTCCTAGGAAAATCATTAAATGAAGACCAAGTTGCAGTCCTCACAGACCACCTAAGTTTTCAAAGCATGAAGAAAAATCCTGCAGTTAATTATGAGGCAGTTGTGGAAATTAATCGCACATTTAACTTGATTGATGCTGAAGGTCAATTCATGCGCAGTGGAAAAGTTGGAGAATGGAAGGATAAGATGACACCTGAGTTAATCGATAAATTTGATGCTTGGACTGAGAAAAATCTTAAAGGAACAGGCCTTACTCTGTAAATGTCACAATTTTATCCTGATCTGCATTTATGTAAATACATTGTAATAATTAGTTGTAAATAATTTTAGAGAAATGTTACTTTAAACAATTTGAGTTCTCCAGATAATCGTATATTCAATTATAAACACAGTGCATGTGTAATTCTTATGTAAGGGGACCACAGTAAATACTCTTAATTATATAGGTTGTAATTAGTTTTAGTAAAGAGAAAACCTAACTGTTTTTGTAGCATGTAACAGTTATATAATAATTATTAATAAATGTAATGTTTTGAATAAATAAAAATTTATCATTATGTGAAATCAGTCTCTTAGATTTTACTATCATATTAAAAAAAAACATGAATAAACTACAAATATCAGGTGTGAGTGGCACACTATATCATGTATAGTTACATTGCAAAAATTAAAAGGCTGAATGCATAGTCAGAATGTTAAGTCTACAATTATTGTTACATGAGATTAAAGCATATTAAATTAATGAAAAACTATAGGAAGAGAATAGGATATACAGAAGAAATGGGTCTTCAATTGTAATATAGAAAAATGATGGATCAATATGGATTCTGAGAAAGAAACAAATCAGTAAATTTGATTCAGAATTGAAGTTAATTGCAAATTCAGGGTCAATAGAGAAGAATAGTAAAAAGAAAAATGTGAGAAAGTCTAATAGTTGGTTTAAAAAATATGCAGACTTGAAAAGCAAATTATAGGAGGATATGAGAAACATATTTTAATATAAAAGAAATAATCAGTATGTGTAAAAAATATTTAGATAATTCATACTAAGGAGAATCATCTCCGGAAATTCATGTAGGTTTAAGAATAATGAAATATTGAATAATTTGAAAATTGATTTCAACAATCATAATTTGAAGGAAAGTAAAGCAGCAATGTATTTTGTAACAAGTAGAACAAGAATTGATGGACTGCCAGCAGAATTACAATAATCAAAGGAATGTAGACATTACAAACTGTTTAATCTAGTTTCTAAAATATTCAACATTATAGAAAATACCATTTCATTTTAAGAAAAGTATTAATTATTTTTACACCATTATAGAAAACGAAAGCAAAGTCAAATATATAGACCTATCTAAAACAAAATATTTACTAATTTCATGGGAGAAATAAAATAAGTTTTCCATAAGAGGAGATTTATCAAGGATCCATAAAGCAATGAAAGCAGAATAAGAGAGGATTATTCAAAAGATAAAATCCCATTCCTCTTCAATAATGAAAGAAAATTACATGTAAAGTTTCTGTATGAGTGTATAGAAAAGTAACGTATGAATGTATGGTCATTGTGTGAAAGGAGTTTACTGCAAGTTTTTGTTTTGAAAAATATTGAAGGTTAAATGGATTGATAAAGTAATGGACCAAAAATGTTTGGTGATCCCCTTGAATTACACTAACAAGAAGTCAAGCCAACTTGGTGGCATATATAACAGATACTCAGATATCAGTATTAAGTTAGCTCAGTGATGAAGAGTATACGATAATTGTAAGGGAAAGGCTGATAACAGTAAAGAAATCAGTCAAAAGACTGGCCCAGGGTAGAACAAGATGGAGAACAACAATAAAAACTTGTCACTAGATTGATGTCCTGGACGAGTATTCAGCTCTGAAATTTAAGAGGCATATAAAGTATTAAATAAAAATGCACAGAAAATAATCATTGATATTCTTTTTCAAATACTATTTAAAAGTAAGATTCTCTAATAATTATATAGGTTAGGGTGTTTTTCAGCAAAATAAGAAATAAATTAATAAATTGCATTTACATTTACATTTTTGGCTTAATTATGGAGCATTAATATTAATATCATAGCCTAAATTATTCATTTTGAATGTTTGATTACATTATACTCTTATTGATCGCATATCTATCTATATTCTATTAATTGTGTGTTACATTTGTTTTTTTTACAAACAAATATCATTTACTCACAAACATTGTTTGTGAAGAAGAGCCAGAACATTTTTATTTTATCAGATGTCTGACAAATGAGAAATAATTATAGATAGGATGAAATTTTTGTATTTGATTCTCATTATTTTTTTTATGAACATCCAAATTATAATTCCATTTATTGGAATTGATGTATTACTTATTGATGTATTCTTAAAAATGCCTGCATGTAGAGTGTGTTGAACGAATATATACAGAACTTTTTACAAATAAATATAAATATTTTTTATAAATATATTTAATTGCAAATACATTAAGTTTAACAGATATTAATTTTATTAACAGTTGCCACTATCAAATTCAAATTAAATACTCAATATTATGCTGACAATAATTATCACAATATTACCAGTAATATGATTTAAAAATTATTCTTAGTATTTAAAAATCATTAAAATTTTAATACAATAAAAACAGCAAACTGTTTCATAAATATAAGTGTAAAATATAAATAATTTATAGAGATTTTGAAACAGAAACAATCAACTCATTGAAAGTATCACATATGATTTCAATTTAACAAGATTGAAACACTTAATAAAATAATTGGCTATTCAATAACAAAATAAATTTAAGATTTTGCTTATTATGTAATAAAAGATTACATAATTTTTCTCTTCCCTTGTATTGTTTCAATTCAATTATAATTTTTTTAAATATATTAATAATAAAATATTTTTCATTATCTAATAATAGTTTTATAAATCTATTAGTAAGTCTACATATAATTAAAATGGACAGGAAAGAGAGATAGAGACTTTTCAGCTTACTTTAAATTGTAATCCAGTGCCATCACATCAGACAGGAAGGAGCATATCAAATTTTCAGATTGTGATGTACTGCACCTTATTCTGATTGACCCCACTGGTGGGCAGATAGAAAAAAGGAACAGGAGTTTCATTCTAAAATATCATTCCTAATGCTAGAATGAAAAATATAATTGAAAAATTCTAAGCTTAAATGTAAATATTGATATCCTAATAATATAATATAATGATATGAATTCTCCTTTTGAAATTGAGAAAATCATTAAAGAGTAAAACATTCTTGAGGTTATGTCAGTATATGGAGCATTCCCTTTAAAGGAATTACCAATATGAATAGTTCCTGTCACCAAAATATATTTTTGATAAATAACTGAATAGTTGAATCTTCCTTGTGAGTTGGAAACCGCTCTACTCATATTCAAAAAAGGCAACGCTGATGAATTCCATAAAAATTGTCAAGTTTTACTGTTATCCAAATTTTCTATAACAATTGAGAAAGTTGTTAACAACAGGGTTATTATTAACTTAAATATACTTAAATTGCTAATCCTCAGTGTGGCTTCAGAAATGAATCCTTCAGAAAAGGCCATATTTTCAAATGCTCATTTGGTATTAATATCACTACAACAGTTTCCATTAGAAATTTTCTATGGCCTTTAAAAAGTATCTGATTATGTTTGTATACTTTAAGAAAAAATTGAAGTACTATGGATTTACAGATGAATGACTAACCAAAAATGATAAGTCAATTTTCTGAGGTGACGTTAACATTTTAATAAAGAATAAAAATGAGTTCATACAAGATGTCCACCTAAAATATGGTGAAACAAAAAAGTTTTATTCTTTGATTAATTGTAGTTTGATCTATTTGTAGTTGTAGTTGTGTCAAGTTTCTTCGAGAACACCATTCATGTGCTTTTCTAAATCTTTAGACATTCTTACTTTTACATTCTAGTTGTGAATCATAATAGGCATCTATTATGAACCAATTCAGATGTGTATAAAAACAAATGTCCATTATCACAAAGGAATGCATTCCAATACATATGACATTACATTTTATTCTTTTAGAATTAAAATATTGTTACATTAGCTCATCTTTTATTTTAAAATACATTACCTGTTTCCAGATATTGATTTTGATTAATAATGCTCAGAAAATATAGCATGTAGTTTCCAATAATTAACTAAAAAGTCCTGTCAATGGTGTCTCATTTTTGTAAGCAGTTCTGTGCATTGTTTCATTCATACACTGAATACCTTTTATACTAATTATTCAATTTTTAGAGTTTTTAAATATTCACAGTAAAGCCTTGCTGTAAAAAGAATTTATCGTATTGTCAGCAGAACTTCATTTATATTTTGCTGCACTAATATTATGGTTTATCGAGTATAACATAAATATTATTTTTGGATTATACAATGAATTATATTATTTAAAAGATGTTTTACTGAATACTATCATTCAATTATACAATACGTCATTAAATAAAAAGTAGAGTTAGTATTATATTTGATAAAAAGCAAATAAAGCACTCAATTACACTAAGTATAAATTAGTATTACACTTTCCTTTTAAAAATCTTTTTCTACATTTTTTTTACAATTGTAACATCAACCTAACAAAAGAAAAGCATTATTATTAAATTCAAAATATTATTTTTCACTTAATACTCAAATATATGTGATTACAATTCTTTAAATTGTTCTGCTATATTCCCTATTTCCAATGGAAATTAATATTAGTTTTCTTAATTATTTTTTTATTAAATATTATATTTACTAGAACTACCTTCAACCCTTTATTATCACTGAATAACAAGTTATTCTAATTCCTATAGACACAAATATTCTTAGTTTATTGAGTGTAGGACACAAAATAAATTAATGTTTCAAGTATACATGATCATTTTCTGCATAGTTCACATAAACATTTTACAATTAATTATTTACAACCTTATTTACATCACAAAGCAAGCCTGCCAAATTGTTTCATTAATATGTTTTTAGATAGACATTGATCATTTACATTATGTGTTAAGTATTCTGAAAGCTTACTGGATGTTCTTTGTCCAATCTTAAGCTAGGGAACTTATTTATTGACATATTGCCTACATTAATTTTTCAGAGTTTGGCAATTTGCTGAAATATGTCAATGATAGGTGGTTCATAAATTTAAAGGCTATACTGTTCTTCCTCTCTGAATAAATTCCTTAGCAATTTATTGAGTGTTACTGTTAAAAATTTAGACAACACTAAATCACACATATACCAATCTTAAGTTACTATTTATATAATTTCTGATATTGTTTGTTTGTTACCTTGAACACAGAACTGAGTTTCTGTAAGTACAGTTTTTTGATTCATTAGCCTCTAGAGTGCATACAATATGTTAAAAAATAATATTAATGTTATGGATTGTCTTTTCAAAGACTATAAAGGTAACAGCTTGAGACCTAAAAACTATATATATAATTGGAAAGGAATGAGAGAAAGTAGGTGCCTTACCTGAAATTGAAGTTTGGAGTCACCGTTCAGGAGAATAGGTAGTTATTTGATAATTTCTCTGAAAATTTGAGGAACTTCATCCTGCCTTGAATAACAACTCCGAATTTAAATTTCAGAACTGCCATGCTGCAATTCTCATAAACTGTTTCAGAACTGCTCAACTCCTTCAAAACTTCTTTAAAAAAACAATTACAGTATATTCCAGTTAAAAACCTTATGAAAAACTCTACATGAACTGTTCTCTTTGGTTCTCTGCATCGTTTTCAAAAAATCCGAGATTTATTCAACTTTATCCTTCCCTTTTCTTCTCTTCCAATTACAATTTTCTCAAATCTGCCTTTCTCTCGACGTGAAAGTATCTGATGCGGAGGGATGGTTCCAATTCACTACCTGCGATTTCTGCGGCCCGACTGTTCCCTCCTTGAGTATTTCTCTCAACCTTCTCTCTCAAAAAGCGAAATCCTTACATAAGCATTGTAGCTCAACGTATAGAAATTCTCTTGTTATTTGTTCCATTGGAATTTTTCACTAGTATGTAATAATTTACGAATATAATTTTTTTAAAAAAAGAAAACATTGATTATCTCCCAAAATATTACTCACATGATAAATCCGCCGCCTCTGTATGAATTAGTCGATATCAAACATTGAGATATTGAGAGAGCAAAGTCTATTCCTGAGTATATTAGACTTCAAGTATAGAAATGTTAACTAAAGCATAATCTGTAGAAAATATAATGATAAGAGATAGAAATGAGGGGGCCCCAATTTTCCGCCCGCTGCCGGCATATGTCGTTAAAATGCCAAATGACCTAAAGATAAAGGTTTTATTAAGATAGATTAATTCTACTTCAAAGAATTCATTTCATAGAGTCTTTAAAGCTGAGATGTTTTAGATTTGCTAGCTGTTTTATGTCTTCATCACAGCGAGTGGTTGGATGCTGGGTTGGTCTACTCTCCAGCAGTGACGTAACACATCTGCTGGACGATTCTTCGAGCGTGGTGACGTCAGGTTATCATCTGTAACTGCCGTTATCATTGCGGCAGAACCGGTTCCTCACAGTTGGACGCACCGTTATTAGATTCAGCGAGTTCAACGTCCATTACGACAAAAGACAAAATTTTATTGAGTTACGGAAACAAATTTCCGTTACAACATACTCCGCGTTAATATGTTTTAGAACAACATTAGAGAGAAACGTAAAAATATGCTTTCAATATTTTTTAAAATGAAAATATAATACGCTTGTTTTAAAATTTAATAATTAGATAAAATAGGCAAATGACAGACAAAAGGAAGTGATGTTGTAAATACAATACAACGTTTCTTGAAACTTTGTTCTTTCGTCAGGCGATTGAAAAAACACAAGAGTCAGGACTGACAGAACCCTACAATCAAAATTTTGATATTGTTGTGTGGTATTTCTTTCCATTTTGTCTGTCTTTTGGCTATTTTATCTCATTATTTAGATCTTTTTAGTTAATAAATTCCATTCGGTTAACATTTTTTTAATATTTTATCTAAAAAAAATTGAAAAAAATAGTTTAATGTAGCCGCTGAATATTTTTTTTAGGGCAACAGGCTACATGAGGGTAATCCACTTTTTAATAGCATAGGAATGGATTTGAAAGGGGGGATGCGGAAGGGTAGAGGAAGGTAGCCAAGGGTTAACTAGGGCCCCCGGGCTATATTTTAAGGATCCTACCCGGCATTCGCCTAAAGATATGCAGGGAAAACCCTAGAAAAACCTGCGTCCTCTTTAGGTATGAAATTTAACACTACAAAACCAAACAAAACAAATACAATGACTAAAATAAATATATATTATACAATACAAATTTTGAAGGACTTAAGAAAATAATATAAATATAATTGTTTAAGTACCGAGGGGCAATTATGGACTTGTTTCGAATAGAATTAATTGGAGACGTCTTACTTACTAGTAATTATCAGCAAACCTTGCAGACGCCGCAAGAGAATATGTCAGTACCATACTCTATGTCTTCTTCTAGTCTAAGACTTGCCCTTTATATACTAAAAGAGACCTAATTTGGATTCGACGATACCCAGCTTTCGTACCAACGCTTCGGTGGTTTTCCAGGACTTTTTTTAAATCTTTTTGCCAATCTATCTTCAGACTTTTTGTCAACATGGTCACTCCAATGTCTTTTTATCTTTCTGGCCCACATGACAATGTTGTCAATCCCTCAACTCTTATTTTTGCTCTTAAAGAGCTCTAAATGAGCTTTCATTTTAGTTGTTCTTAAAAGCCGTTTTTTACTGTTTTTTTCGGTAGCATATGTAATTATGGGCTCATGCATATTTTGTAAAACGTGGCCTCACTTTTTGTGCTAATGTATTTGTTCGTCTGTATTATGTCACGTAGATAGTCGCTGTTGTTATCTGCTGCTAGATATGTTGACTCCCAGGTACTTGAAATTCGTTACCTGATCCACACTTCGGTTATATTTAGCTAGCTAACTTGCATCTTGTTGGTTCCCTTGACTTGTGAAATAGTGTGTTCCTCGAATGGTGATTGTCGTGTTAAAGCATTTTTCTATTGTTTTCTTCAACTCTGTGTATTGTTCTAAAGAATGGTCGCAGTGACACTGTAAAACGAACAATAGTAAGGAAATTTGTCATCAAACAGAAAAATTAAATTAAAATTCTTGAAAACCCCACCAGTCGTTTCAGTTCCATACTGGCAAGGGTTCAATCGACTTGGTGGTCTTTTGATTTTTCTCCAGCACTCCGCCACGTTGTCGTCATAGTGGAAAATTCAGCTTCTAAGAGCCGTAATGTCTCCTTCAACGACTGAGCTTAAATAATGGCTCCCAATTCCAATTAAAAAGTTTAAACTCTCGTAAAAAACGGATGACAATAAAGGACTATACGCATCCTTGACCTGAGTTTCCGCGTGGCCGACTCGGGAGTGTACGTGGACTGAAGCCAATATTACCTTGCCAGAGGCCAATGCTCTGCCTAAGATGTCTATTTGTATGAGCAAAGCGACTTCGTACGTGAATCTTTTGTTAGTTCCCCCTAGGGAACGCTAAAAATAAACATTTTCATAACAAAAATTAAATCAGATATAATCGGTAATGCAGTTTTCTGACCAATTACAGACAATATTTATTCATTGAATTAAAACAATATAAACAGACGTAAAAATACAACATTCAGATATAATCGAGTTAGAATGTTTATTAAAAATAAATCACATTTCTTTTGAATGAAATATGAACGAGTTAGCGCCTCATAATTCTGCAGTTTGAGTTAAATGCTCAATAATAATGTAACGATTCAAAGTTATTCTTCTCTCGTACTTTTTAAGTAAAATAAAATCTGCCAAGCATGTAAAAAATTTACGATACGAAGATATCACCATTCTACTGCGTATATAAATGAAATAATCTATCAATTTATGGGTACTCTTCTGATACTTCAGATCACCACAATTATAGCGAAAATAGTTGTTAGTCCTTTCATGAGAAAATATTATTCGTTACATCTCATTATAGTTACATTCAAATTAAACATTAATCTACACAACAAAAGAAAAAAGGGTTTAGCAAATAAACAAAATGTAAGCCTTATAGGCGTTAACTTTGCGTAAATAGAAAAATTGATTGCTCGTTGGTGATCCTTGAATATATGCGTTTATGTGCGATCAACTGGCACTACACACATCCCTAAATATCCGTTCTTATCTTTCCCATAACGTCCTTAATGCTTTTCATAACACGAAGTTTCCCCTACGATCAGACCCATCCCAAACATCATGCCGGCTAACCTTCGTTAATATGTTGTAAAAAAGTTAGTCGGTTTCTCTCGTCTCTAACTTGGAATGAGAATTGTCATATCCAAAACCCCAAGTTTACATGTTAAATATTTACAAATTGTAAATATTTTTATTATGTTAAATTATCACAACTGTAAAGTCTCCGGACTAAGAGCTAATTAAAAAAAAATTAATTTTAAAAAAATAATAGCTCGGTAGTAGCTATGTCCAAGCCAGGTCTCCACGAGCAAAAGTTCGGGTAATGTTATTTTACAACCTGTAGATATAGAGACCATTAGTGAAAACTTAAGTTTTCCAAATCGAAAGGCATCGGAAAAGATTTTTCTGTCGCCTAAAAAGCACGAAATTTTGAACTTTCTTTCAGTTTTTCGCAAATAGTAAAAGCACGAAACACTTTATTGAAAATAGTGTTCAGTAATAAATTGTAGAGCATAAAATTCTGCATCGAATGGTGTATTTAAGTACGAAATTTGGTCGACAGAAGTGGTAGAAATCGTTGGTAAAATTTACGACAAATTTGAAAAGAATGCTACTTGTCATATTTCCACAATGGTCGGCAGTAAACGAACTTGTCAAAGGTTTTAGAGAACCTAATTCTCTTTCGAACGTATGATCTGGTTTTAAAAATCCATGGAGAATTGCCAAAAGTACACCCATTTTTACCTCCGGACCGGTTGCTCTAATATGTCGCTGAGGGAGTGACGATTAGCTACGTGAGGGTGAAACTTGTCTTTTGCAGAGCATATGTAAATGTTGAAGAGTATTGTTTTTATAAGAGGAAGAAAAAGCCCAACGTTTCAAAGTGTATCTATAATCCTTAGCAAGGAAGAAAGAATGGAATCAAACTGTGGACTTGAGTCCGAACACTTTTTTTTTATTCTTTCTCCATTGCAAAAGAATATAGATACTCTTTAAAACGCTAGACTCTTCCTTCCACTTAGAAAAACAATACTCTTAAACACTTTAATATGCTTTACAAAAGACAATTTTCACCCTCACATAGATGATCGACACTCCCATCCTCAGTGACGAAATATTAGAGCAACCGGTCCGGCGGTATAAAGCCAGCAAGATGGGTATATTTAGGCCATTATCAATAGATTTTTAAAACCACGTCATGCGTTGTAAAGAGAATTAAATTCTCTAAAACCTTTATTCTATGACAAATTAGTTTACTGCCGACCATTGTGGAGATATCATTACTAGAAATATGACGAGCTGCATTGTCGTAAAAATGTCGTAAATTTGACGAACGATTTTGATCCTTTGTTGGACTGAAATTCGTACTAGAATGCACCACTCGATGCCGAATTTTATGCTGTACAATTTATTACTGAAAATTATTTTCAATAAAATGCTTCATTCTTTTGATATTTGCGAAAAACTGAAAAGCGGTGCAAAATTTCGTGGTTTATAGGCGTCAGAAATATTTCCCGAAGCCTTTCGAATTGGAAAACTTGGATTTTTACTAAAAGCCACAGCATATACTAGTTGGAAAAAAATATCCGTCCTTATGCGCGATAAGATGCATATATCTATTGGGCTTTTAGCTTCCTCCGATTCTTCATTCTGCAAGGTTGTTTTTAATGACAATCCACGACGACTTAAAAGGTTGAAATCTTCGGACGTATCACATAGACCTGTATAGTAATTATACATTATTTTATATAGTTATATATTATTTTAGGGGATGTTACTTACACATAAATTAAAACTTTATTTCTGTTTAAAGAAGTAGTCAATAGACTACCTCTAGCATATTATGCGTACAAAATTGACCAAATGTCTGTAGACAGATTATAAAGCTAATTGAGAATTAAAAAAGAAAAAGAGAGAGATTGTTTTACTGGTATACTGTTTTAATTATTCATTGCTGTGAATTGTAGATAGTAATTCAGTCTAAAGGAAATAATGAATAGTCTGATCCAATCCAGTTCCTGCCTTTCTCCTCTACGAATTGTTATTCTGTAGTCTTTCACACCAGTTTATCAAGCATTCGTTATTCCGGAATAAATCTATACAATAGATTTCCAGGCGAAATAAAAACTTTAACTATACAAAATTTATTTATAAAGAGTTGTAAACCTTTGTTAACCAATGGAACATATTACTCGCTGAAATTGTTCGTAGATAGGAAGGGAACATTAGATCCTCGTTAATAAAATGTTTTGCTGGTATCCTAGCAAATTATTCTATTATTTTACGATTATAATCTTGTAGAATTTGCCTGCCGACTTATTTACTTTTGTTCGAAGAGAATCGATGTAAGTTTTTCTGCTGGAAACTCCGACGAATGAAAATTAAAGATTAATATAGTTATCATTTCTTTAATTACTAATTACTGTTATATTAATATATTTAACGTAGTTTTAAATTATATAGTATTTTTTGTAAAGTACAATGTTTGTTTTTAAACTTTGTAATTGTAATAATTTATTATTTTATTGTAATCTTATATTATGACGTAACCTATTTCCTCGACCGAGGACTAATGGAATGAATAATAATCTAAAACTAAGGAGATGACCAGATACCCTGTTAGAAATTAAAAATCAAAGATGTACGGTGTCCAAGTAACAAACAAAACAGAAGCGACTACACACTGAGTGCTCATTGATTGTCAAAAATAATTATTACGTACGTTTGAACATGGAAAACGGTGTAATGTGAGGGAGTGAAGAAGTCTTTGAAGCACCTTAATATGAAAACGAGCCACGTTGTGTCGGACATTCAGGTTTAGATAACTCAGTGGTGGGAAGCACAGTGAAGGACAAGAATAGTAGAAGCAGCAGAACGTGTTCGACCTGAAAAAAATACATTCCAATTTACTTTTTTGTTTTCCAACGTAATTTATTTTTAAATCATTACACTTTTCCATATTATTTATACCTTCAGGAAAAAAAAGTCCACAAAACCATTCGAAGCAAATATTCGTCAAGTAAGCAATTTCTTAAGATACGAGAGCAGTAAATAGCTGCTGGAAGCTAAATTTGTCAAATATGGTGAATGCGGAAGCAATTCGAAGTGCGCTTCGTGGTGTTGACCAGCCTACTAGCGTCTTTTCTGGGTCAGGACGAGAATTTTACGAACGACCCCTCTAGTATTGAAAATTACGAATAGACTAGACTAGGAATATGGAGAGCTGTATCAAACAGGACACTAGATTGATGACGAAAATGTAACAGTGATTAGCGATTTTCAGTAAACGAGGTATGAAAGTCACTGTGCTGGATTTGTTGCAGTGGCAATTATTCCAAAATTCGTTTTATTATTCTGCTGTTGGTAATGTAACATTCGACCATTTTTACCTATGTAGCCGCATTTTTGCTTATCATGTGTGTTTCCGCGACACGAAATTATTCAATTTATGGGCTGCCTCTTATTTTTTACATTAACGACAACCTCCAAGTGCTTCTAATGGATAATTTTAGCAATGTTTTACTTCCAAGGCCCCTGTTGAGCGTTTATCATGTGAATGTTTTCGCCGAGTAAAGTGAAGTTCACTATCACTTCACTGCTTTCAGTAACGAGTCTGCCCTAGAGAATTGTTACCTGCTCAAGTACTTCGCATTATCGGCAAATTTTCACGTCAAGGAGATAAGATTGTCTAACGAGTTCCTGCAGGTAACGTCCGTGTTGTTCGAAGAGCTGTATAAATACTTTTAACATTTACCCACAACATATTCTCTCTTCAAACCATTATAGGAATATATACTGATCCAGGCAAATTTCAGTGAGATATTATGAATACATAGGTATAAGAAGTTTAAAACAGAGAAATCCAGTGATAACATTTAGTTTGAAGAAAGATTTTAGATATCAGATAACCTTCTCACAAATTATTCTCACGTCCAAAATCAAGACTTTTTTTTTACAAATGTAGATTATTTTTTCATCATTAATTTGAAAAGAATTCACACAAAGTATACAGTGGTGGATGTAGTCCTGCTACAGATTTTGGGTATCATACAATTATTCGTTTCCTCGTTAACTGCCTTTAAATTCTTTAAGTGACTTTGCAAACATTACGACTGCTATAGAGAATTTTCTTTTCATTTTGATTTAGTTCTGTCACTTCCTTCCCGCGACCCGTGTTCCAAAAGGAAATATCGGGCATTACATGAATTTTACCCTTAAATATCATCCATTTTCATTTCACATTAAATTGTATATTTCAGAAGGACTTGAATTTTTTATTTTATTCTCCTCTTAAAGAACACGATCGGAATTAAATTTTTTCTGCCTCCGAAAAGCGAATTTACCAGAACCAGTTTCGCGCCTATTTTGTTAAGCATTTATTTTTTATTTATAATATACCGAATCAGTGTAGAAAATAAACACGTAACTACGTACGATTGCAAAATTTCTTTTACTTTTAAAAAAATGCTATATAACCATACCGACAGAGTGGAATTAAGCAAATGCCGGGTAGGATCCTTAAAATATAACCCGGGGGTCCTAGTTAACCCTTGGCTACCTTTCTCTACCCTTCCGCATCCCCCCTTTCAAATCCCTTCCTATGCTATTAAAGGGGAGTTGCCCAACGTGGATTACCCTCATGTAGCCTGTTGCCCTAAAAAACAAAAAAACACCTAGTTAACTCTTGGCTATCTTGCGCATCCCCCTTTTCCATCCCTTCCTATGCTATTAAAGAGGAGCAGCCATCAAAGCGGATAACCCACTTGTTCCCTGTAACACTATTCTTATGTTAACAGGACACTTTTGTACTTTAAAACAAATTGCAATAAAGATTTTTATTTAGATATACCACTATAAAAATGTATTTATATGATGATCAGCCCTTGATTGGAGAATGTTGATAAGTATTTCTGATAAAGAATTAAAATTTGTCTCTTGCAGAGTTGATGAGTCAAAGCGTGATCCTCAAAAGTCCAGCGTAGGTTGTTTCTATTGCCTCAACTCGTTTGCGATAGGACGTTCAATTTCTATGGGAAGGACTTAATTTTTTAAACGCACTTATCTAAATTACAACTCATTTCAAATGTCACACTTATAGCAACAAAGTTATGATTAGTAATGACGTTTTTACTGAACAATGGAGAGAAGATAAAAATTACTTTACGGCAGCCTGCAGGATAAGAACCTTCAAGAAAGAATTTTGAGTAGGTTGTTGAAGGTTACATTTTTCTTAAGGATTCTTCTAAATTGTTTTTCAAAATATACGGTTCTTGGCGAAACAGCAGCTATTTGGCAAGTTATATTTTATTGTATAAGATACTGAATTGGTTGCCTTCTGAAAAAAGAATGATAGTGGCTGGAGCGGCGATTTTTCAATTCCTATCGGTTTTCATATTAAACTCGGGACATGAGTTCGAAATTTTTGAACAATACTTCAATTCCTCAGTCGAATCGGAGGGTGACAATTCTTTTGAAGATCGGCTTATCGTTTTCTAATTACGCCTTCATTTTGATTTATAAAATGATTAATATCTCGTTTAACCTCCTGGTTAATATTCTCAGTTTCTTTTTTTCCTTTTCATAACTTTGGGCGGCAGAATAGTGAACGTCCTACTTAAAAAAAAAGTCATGTCCGCTCATCATCTCACCAATCACTGTAAGTATCATTTATACTTTCCCCGCCTCCTTTTTCACTCTTTTCGTGCCCGCTTCCAATCTCACATTTGTTCTTCCGTCTCCATTTTTACTTAAAGTTCAAACGAGTCCATAAACAAGAAGACTTTTGGAGGATCATGATGCAATGATCTGAGACCTTTGCTGTTTTGGATCGTGGGATTTGGGATGGAGGTCCTTTTCTTACCATTTTGATGGGGAAGTTTAAGATGCAGACATTCTAATTATTTTTTACAATAATAGTGTCTGGGTGGTGATTTTCGGAGACTTTTTCTTATTGTTTCGGAACGGGGAAAAGTTTAAGCTTCAATTTTTCAACTGATGGGACTGTTACGCAAGGCATGGTCAGAAAGTGTTCTTGATTTTTATATTTTTTTTAGAAAAAGTGTATTTGAGAAAAAATTATAGAATATTGTTGATACACTTGTTGACCATTTTTCCACATAATTGCCATCCCGTTCAATGATGAGCCGTGGCACAAGCTTTTTTATGCCCTCCTCGGAGAACTCTCCCGCTAGATCCGATCCCCACTTCAGAGCCTCTTTCTGCACCTGTTCGTCAGTTGAAATTTCAATTCCACCCATGTGTGCCTTCAGGGAGGTGAAAAGAAAATCTGAAGGCGCTAAGTCAGCCTTGGTGGCTGAGGCTGTGACAGGACGGGCGTTGTCGTGCAACAATCACACTCCTCTCTTCAGCATTCCCCTCCTTTTAAGTTTTATTAGGGTCTCAGAATTTCGTTGCGCGTTGATGGTCTCCCCCTGAGGCAGAAATTCGACCAAAATGATGCCTTTTCGGTCCCAAAAACACTGAGGCCATGATTTTTTTTGCCAGAAATTGTGGTTTTGAATTTTTTCGCAGATTGAGAATTGATGTGACGTCTGTCTTTTTAAATCTGGCGTGTAACGACCCACCCACGTTTCATCTCCAGTCAGAATAGAGCTCAGAAAAACCTCACCTTCCGCGAGTAGGAAGCGGTTCACAGCACGTGGCTCGCACTTGGAGGGATTTTTTACCGACATCATTCACGCAACTTGACACTACAACGTGAGTTTCCGTACTACCGTGTTCCTGCAACGCTCTCTGTCCGGAGATCCTGTCTACAAATCTTTTGCCAACCATAAAAAAAATCACAACCCGTTATAGTCAAAGTACACTTACTTCTCGAACGTGCCTCGTAGTATGGTGGGAAATTTGGAGTTGTAAGTCTTGATATTTTTGTTTTAGATTATGAATGATGATTTCCGGGGGATTGGTATATTTGAATTTAGGTTTCCGTCCAAAGCTTACAGGAGCGTGGAATATGGACTTCTGGACGTAATGAGTGGTTGACTGATTGCATCATTACTATCAATAACTGCAATATTTTAATTCATATCTCTTACTCATCAACTCACACACATTTTTACCGTCTATTTTCAGACTTATTCGAATAGGTTTTTTTCAATTCCGAATCTAACAAATATTGACATTTCAAGTTTATTTTTTTCGCGAGTAACAAATGATGTTTAACTATTTCCTGTTCGGAAAAATAAGGGGTTTCTACTTGTAGAAATCTTTTCGTCGTCTTTTTAAAACTTCTTATCTGTCTTCATTCTTTACAGCCGTGCTCCGAGGTAGAGAATTAAGTTATATATATATTGTAGTAATTGGTAATTAAGGCATTGTTCTAATTGAAAAGTTGAATTGTAGAGGACTCATTATTAGTGGATATAGAGCGGACGCCGCAACAAACCGGCAAGGCAAAGAAAGCATTGTTGATCGGTCGAGAGGTTTTTTTTACGCGCTCAAAATTTACGAGACGAACAGTTCAGTCGGGCAGCAAACAGCGAATAGATCAGACGAAAAGTTTTACAGTCGGCAGTCAGAACGAAAGAATGTGGTCCAGTCACAAACATGCTTTCAAATATTAAAAAGTAAAACAATATTCAGTCGGGAAGGAGACAGAGCAACTAGTGTGTATTCGGTGGTCGAGCTGGCCATAGATAAACCAATGAAGTCCATTTTCAACTAAAGTCACGAGATCTACAAATCCAGGTTGCAGTAAAGCATCGAGAACCAACCAATTTGTGTTAAACCAACTAACAAACAACGCCAATTACAGTCTGTGAACAATTAGAGTCTGTGAGTACTTAGAATCAGTGATGTCCCCAAAATTGTGCACGAAAAGCTAAAAAGAGACCTGGGCGGCCGTAAGTAGAGAAAAACTTTAAAATTATTTGTAAACCGTGTTTAAAAGATAAAAGTCAGATCGTTCTTTAATTATTTAATTATCGATAAAATGAGATCCTTAATTCTTGATAAAATTAAAATTGTTTAAATTCAATCTGTAGTATTATTTCTTCCGCAACAAATTTCGTCTATATTCATTCCCATATAAAGTAAATTTGTGTTTTTTTTCATTTGTTAAATTCAGCCACAATCATATTATATATTAATTATTACAAAATATATATATATATATATATATATATATATACCTTTAAAAATATCTTGATAATGGAGAATATATTCATCTTGTTTTGAAGGAAAATGTCTTGAACTCGTGAGCTGAGTCTCACCTTGTTATTTGCGCAATTTCGGACAATGCCCTCTCCCGCAATTAGCGCTCCACGTCGCTGAACGTCCTTGTTCCACCGCAAGGATCTGCTACACTTCTTCACCAGCTCACGAGACAAGTAACGGCCAGTGCTATATCAATGTTGTGTAATTATATCGTAACAAACGTGAGGACGAGTCGTAAAAGATTCGTGACATGGTGAAAATCTTGAGACGTTACCTCTGCTAACGATATTTCAAAGTCTCGTGAACATAATCAGTTGGCGTTACTATGTTCATGGCGTGTCAAAAAACTAGGCACATAAACAGCCAACGGATCGAACATAAATATAATCTATAGCGGTACACTCGAAATATTTCTAAATACACAAAACCCAAAACGGTTCATGTCAGGAACGAGAAATTTTGTAATGCTATAATTTGGTGGATAATTGAATTGAACCTCTTGATCTGGCTGCACACACTTCATCCTGCACCTTATAAACGTCTTTCCTTTTTCCCCACGTTACCCTGACAATACAGTTGTTTTCAGCAACAATGTGTTTCCCGGCGTCGGCACGGCTTCGGTGACTATTGCAAATCTTATAAATAAATAATTGGTCTTTAGTCAAAATACCTCATCAGGTATGACAATATTTAAAATTTTAAATATATAAATAAATAATAGATTCACTGGTGTACCAGGTGGACAAAATTAAATTATTTAAAGAGATAAATCTATTCATAGAAATAGAGAAATGACTATTTAGTCAATACAAAAAGCAAAATAAATAAAGAAAATGTATATGTAGGTCTATATGTGTGAATAGTAAAATTTAAATGTAAATATATTACATAGAATCATATACTAATATAAACGTATAATAATAAGACTCGAAATAAAATAATCCATATAATAAAAAAGGATGTATATTTGTATGTATGTATTTCCGTTAATCTCTATACATATTTAAATGAGTGAACATATTGCAACAAAACATTGGAACACAGATTATTAAAAAGCCGAGAAACGGTATTGTGGGGAAATAAATCTGTAGCATAAAGGTGGAACGAAATATAATCAAAAACTGTGATCATTAAATGTTAAATAACAGCGCTCCTATAGACCATGACGTCAAGCGAAAGAGGGAGACGTTACTACCCGACGAACAAAGGAATTAGTTCCTTTTTCCGTAATGAAATAAAGCAGAAATATTTTCATTGAATAAAAGTATAATTTTATTAAGCAATACTCCTTCGATAATAAAAAACAATACGAAATTCTTTACGATCCTTGAAGAAAATGTAAGTTAGTTTTCGTGTGGTATTAGTGACTCCAATGTGGCGACCATTGTGAAATTACCTCACAATTTCATCAATTTAATCTTCCGTAATGTCTGAAGACTGAGGGAACAATACTCAAGGAGTATTTTAAGTATTCTATTCGTAAATGAATTCGGAGGTATGTTTGTTGGGATTGTTGAAATAAATTTCAATGTATTTTATAACTGTGCAATTAATGCATTATCGGTCTAAAGAACGTTCGGAACTAGGAACAGTTAGATTTATGTTAAATCACTTCCTGGCTAAAGATTAATATAGAATTAAATACTTTTTCGGTTTCCTTTAGGACCACTTCAAATAGTATCTACAGTTTCAAAATTAATAACATAATTATTCACAACGTTTTTTCTTTCCGAAACTCAAGGACGTATATTTATTTATGTTATTATAAATGTCAGATATCATTAATTTTGAATATAATCCAAGATTAAAATTTAGAAATGAAACTCGTAAGTACTTTAAAGTCAAATTTCTTCAATAGTAATGTTAATTTGAAAGGCAACAATTTATCACATTGTAACAAAAATTTATAATAGAGAGCGTAGGCTTTCCCGACGTAGGCGCTGGATGAAGAATTCTCAGGTGAAGAATATGGCAGTGTCAGCCATGGAAACGTTGTGTGCAACAAAATACATAACCCGACCGGAAACCCGAGAATTCTTCATCAAAAATTGTTAAATTTAGAAACTAAAGAATTACCTCCTGAACATACAGTATAAAAAAGTTATTAGATTGCAATCTATCAGATTAAGTTTATTACACTTCAAATTAGAAGTAATTGACTAAGGAAATCAGACAAGTTATTTAATAAAAAGTTTCCAATTTTTCATTTACAAAACTTTATTACTAATAATTATTTCAAAAATTTAAGCAACCAGGAGAAGTAGTTAAAGTGGTTTCTTTAGGAAATAAATTTTGTTTACACAGACAGAATTTCAATAAAAATACGATAATTATTTATTTTAAGTTTCGAACAATACGTAAAATTATTTCGTAATTCAGAAAATAATTTAATCACAACAAAAATATTCAAAATTTTACTAGAATACTAATAATTTTTTCCTAAATCAACACATGTCAATTAATTTCTGAACCAATTACAAAATAATCTTGTTATAACCAAACGTTTATTAGAAATAATCAAAAGGAGTTTTATTTGGGTTACAAGGCAGCAAATCCTTGCCTCTAAATTTTAGTCTTGGATTTATTAAAATTATAAATATTGTCAAACCTAGAAGAGAACGAAACGTCGGTTACTAAATACATTTTTTTTGCAAAAAAAACTTTATAATTATTTTCTGACTTAAGGCCATCCCTTTATTTATTATATTATAATACAGTCAGATATTTTTTCATTATTACTATTGCAAATCATTCTTTCTAAATTTATGGAGGATTTACGATGATGGCCACGTTACATTTGTTTTTAAGGCTAGTTTGGAAAATTTAGAAAGAAAATTAGAAAGCAGGTACTCGGTCCCACCGCACTGAATATTTTAATATTCACAAAGAATACGATATTTTCTTCAACTTAATAAATTTCACAACTTTCCTCTCACAGGACCCACATAATTATTTGGACGAATACCTGCGATTATATGAAGACATACTTGATAAGTGCAGTTTTATTTTTTGCCGGGAGTATATTAGTGTAGGCGGAAGCTATAAATATAAGTCATAATGGTAACGCTCATAATCACAAAAAAAAAGTAGTAACTCTTCCACTAAAGTGAGACTTCGTTCGTATAGTGTTCAGTACATCACTTAATCGTCGTTTTCTACTCCTCCGTTACTTAACACTCTCCGTAATTTAGTGTCAGTTCAGTAACACTTTGCATTAAGTTCGTGGAAATGGTTCAAAGAAGTATACTTTCAGTTCTTTGTTATTATTCTGCGCAGGTTATATCACTCACTTCTAATCGGTGGTCGTTAGCCGTAACTTGAAATCCTGCTTTCGGTTTTCAGGATGGTTCGTGCTCGACGCTTCTCAACTTTGTCATCACCGAAGAACGTGTAAAGTCACAGAAAACACGTTCTTGTACACTAAGCCACTCATTTTCAAAACGGTTAACAAATCTCCTTCAATTTGCAAAGTTCAAGCGCGAAGCACTTGCAACTTCCTGTCCTGTGAAATATGTTTGGAGACTTTAGAACTAAAACGGTGCTTATATATTCGATTCAGAGTCATATATTGCCAAAAATTATTTTCAGTTTACCTCTCCATGTCTTGAACCACGTCTTGGCTGGCGTCTTACTGTACAAATTTGTTGTTGTATCTAATTTCTAATTTCACGATGTTGAGTTGTTTCAGATACATCATTCTGATCTTCATATAAATTACCTGATCACAATCTTCTCATTTCGTTTTAATGAACATCGATGAGAATATTTTCTGCGTATTTTATCCCAGTCAATATATTCCACCAGACAAGAAGGCCATATAGTTCTATTTTTTTTAATTTTTGATAGTATTTATATTTAATAGCACAAAAATGATTTTGTTCTCGTATTGTTTTTGCTGAATATCACATAAAGTATGCGTCCTACATAAAATTTATTATTTACTAATTTCAACGACTTACTGCAAATTTATTACGGCTGAAATTTATTAATTGAAGTGCCCCCATTTTTTATATCAGTCACAAGAAATAAAAATGTACACTTTTTTTAATCATTTATTTTTTCGAAGAAGATTTTGGCAAGACAATCTTTCTATATCTTTCACCATTTTTTTAAAAAATTTGAATCGTTCCCATCATTTCTTGGATTATAATCAACATAAATACATTCAGCATCTCCTGAATATATTGTGGTGTGATCGTGTACCTCACGAGAATAAAATTTTCCATACTGGCCTTAACACCAGTATAAGTAAATCTAATTGCAAAATGCGCACGAAACAAACAAGAATTTGCTTTCGTATAGAAAGCGCCGCGCCGGGAAACGGTTCCTTGAGAGGGACACTTTTTTTGTCTCTACCACGCAGAGGGTGGTCAGAGGAGCTGAAAGGGTCAGGGAAGATGTTTATCTTGCATGGAAACAGCAGAGGAGAAAGCTGTTTGTCGAAAAACGGACTGGACGGTCGGAGAGAGAGTATAGAGTGCGGCAAAGTGCGTCTGGATGCAGACAAAATGTGCTGTTATGCTCATCCAAATGGTTAAGGATTGCAGAGATTCAGATAAAATAAGCGACGAATTGCAAAGAGACTGCAGAGGAAGGCGTGTGGCTAAAACTGACTGGACGATTGAGGAAGAGGAGATCAAATATACTCTTTATGAGGATTTAATGTAGGAGGCAAAAGAAAAAGAGACACCGCTCGCCATTTTCCAATGTCACAGACTGAGCTTTACGTAAGCGAAATAAAATGTCAGTTTCTTACTAGATTATTTCGTATTAATCCTTGAGATAATTATTATTTTCAGTGTGTACTTTGTACATATGAATTGTGTAATATTTTGGTATCATTATTAGTAAAACAAATAAATTTTGTGCTACTAAAGTCAAGTAAATTATGTCAAAAAAATATATAAATTAAACCAATTATTTAAAATTTGTGACACTCAATAACAAACCTTATCACAGTGTTAATACAAAAATTATCTGTTAATTTATAGGGGGGAGTGGAACTTGCAGTCTTGTTTCGAAGCTGCTGATACGGTTTCTGGCCCTAACAATATACTAAAAAACAAACTACATGACGTTGTTCATATAAATTTGCTGGGTTATTTCATTTCTTCTTTGAAAGTACCTTGAAATCTATTATCTCCGTTGTTGTACTCTTGTAAACAATTGTATTTTTCAGACCAAATGGTAAGATATCTTATTGTCATAACGTGTGTTTATCGTTCTATTGTCTTCTCTGACACACAACAAAAGCGCACAATGGTTCGTTTCTATACGGCAATTAAATTAGATTTACTTATACTGAAAAAATAAACAGATCAATTGGAGAATAACGTAATTTAAATTAACGTTTTGATGAGCAACTTGAAAATATTATCAATTTATATTTGGTAAGCAGGAGTATGAGGAGGCTGCTTGGATAATGTTAACAATAGAAAACTGTATTACAATACTTTAAAAAACAGTATGATACTAACCAAATGCAAAATATTTGACTCTCGACGGCTCTTCGTCCTCGAGAACACAAACAATTCATGCGATGTGCAAAAATAAAGTATTATCTTATTTCCAAATCATTAATTTATTTGTTAGACTATGAGCAGTTATTGTATATATCAAATTAACCTTGTACTAGTTTGTAAGGAAAAACATTGCATAAGTAAGTTTCATTCAACCAGGTACCCGCTAATTACCACTGTAGTAGATGCGACTTGAAATAAAGATAATATATATAAAAAAAACGTATGATGTTAACGGATGTCAAATAAAAAGGCCACGTGTTAAGTGAGAGTCCGTGTGGCTAGTCTTATCTGCTTTGAAAAGACCGTGACAACCGGTCAAGACAACCCGGAAAAAAAGGTCTTCCTGCAAAGCTCATTTGTTTGCAAAAGATACACAACCTGTAATTTAATTAGTACAATGCATGGCTAGTTGAGTAACAGATACTGCGAATTTGCAAACAATTGGAAATAAATGTGCCGAATAATTATCAAAGTAGTAGATTCACTATTCAAACAGAACACTTGAAGGTTAAAGGAAATTGCCGCATATTATTTTGTAGCCTGTTACGATACAAATAATTTTTCCGCAACCAGGAAGTTAACTTTGGTGGTATGGATATTTCATTAAAAAAATTAACTCCATCTCACATTAATTTAGAGAAGTACTGCATTATATACAAAGCGAATAGTCGAAATGACGTGGGACAAGTACCAAGAGCCCGACCTACCTGACGCAGATTTTCTAGGATTTTTACTGCATTATTTATAGGAGATTGCTGACTAGGATCCTTAAACTATAATCTGGGACTCATAGTTAATCCTTCCACATTGCTCCTTTTAAAATCGTTTTCTATGACATTCAAGAGGAAAAATCAATCACGTGGATGATCCTCGTGTAGCCTGTCACCCTAAAAAAAATTAGAAGACATGTGTGATCAATGACCTCTATCGTCCTGGGTGAAACTGTACAATGAAATCCAAGAACAAGTAATAATTATAATTAGCTCATGGAACTATAATTTTCGTTAATTGGCAAAAATGAATTTTTTAACAGTTCTACATTTATTCTTAAAAACAATTGAGTTGTATCTGCATAGTAGAAAAAAGTGTTATGTCTATGAGTAGCCGATTGACATGAAAGAACATATATTGCAAACAGAACCATAGTAAATTGCCTCGTGTTCAGTTTTAATGGGAACTTAAAGTGTTCGGAATTTATGAGTTCCCAGAAATTCGGAAATAATTAATTTAAAAATTGGGTTGGATTTACTGCAGATATATTAATCAGATATGGCTTCCAAAGGTTTATTTCGATCATTTTGAGAAGGAAGATTCACATCTGACTGTGAAGGCCTTGGAGATTTCGTCGAGGAATGTACAGCGTGAGTTTGCAGTGAGGGCAATGGCCAGAGTTTTTTTTAGGGGACATGGCGGAAGAAATTGTCCCAACGAATAATAGTATTCTGCGTATACTGAGTATTTTCTCTGTTTATAATAAATACATTGCATTTTAAGTGGTTCGGAGAAAGTCGAAAATAAATTTATTGGAGTTTATTCCACTTTATGTTTCGTGGTTCACCCGTTCTGAAGATTTCTTTCGTATTCGTTGGTTGTATTTCTGTCGTAATATTCATACTCTCATGCCGCTGTCCTGATTCAATTGTCTATCCCTGAAAATTATTCGAGATTTTACGACTCGAAATAGTTTCTTCCTTCCTGACACTCTCTTCTCATGACTCCAATTTACTTCGTGGACAACGACAACCACAAATAATTAATGAAGATGTTATAATTTCGGATTATAATTCAGTTAGAATAAAGGCGCGTTTACACCAAATGATGTCAACATCTTTCGTCACATTCAATGTTGAACAACGAAAGTCGACAACTCTCGTTGGCAACAATTCCGGTCATAATTGTCACCACTAAATGTTGACAATGTTTTAAAATTTGTCAACGTTTCCTGGTAACATTGTTGCCGACTTCGGTGTAATTTCCGCACATTAAACAACTAATAAAATAAAAATTTTAAAGTGGCAGACTTTTCGATGCGGATTTAAAGTTCGTCTGTATGAAGATCGTATTTAGTATTATTATTATTAACATTAACATTGTGTAAAATTTGGTAATTAACCCCAACGTTTATAATCAGTCATCAATTGAAATTGAAATGAAAATATAATTCATTTTAAAAATCTTTAATTTAGAATTTTGAGGGGCTTTATGCAATTTGCCATATATATATATATATATATATATATATATATATATATATTGTAATAAACAAATGGATGTCGTTAATTAAATGAAAAAAATAAATAAATTTTACAAACAATATTTTTATTTTGTGGCAATAACTCAAACAATTACAAATTTATAATATTGAATTTCTCAGGGTCTTCACTGGGTTTGATAATGGACAAATCAATAATATTTATAATCTTATCAACAACAAATTACAATTAAACGAAAAGAAAATCCTAAATTCTTCATTTTTCTCGAATAGAAAACACATTTTTCTAGTTAAGTTTTAGGTTATTTCCTCACAACTTAACACATTTTTGGTCTGAACATTATTTATAGTTAGTTTAATTGAGAATAACATGGTTATTATTTCCAGTTGATATCTTCATGAATAAAAAAACTTATCGCTAATCTCTCTAAGCGACAAAATAGGCAGATTCTTTTAATAAAAATGGCTGCTAGATAGAATCCAGACTGCAACTGGTAACTTTTTAAAAATATTAATTTGTACTTCCAGATACATACATAAACAGAAAATCCATGAGTAAAAATAAAATGTCAGCAACAATTATTTTTTTATTGGTTGATTTCATATGGATTGGTCCAGTTATGTCACTTTAACATTATATTGTGACGTTTCAAATGCTACCTGTAACGTATTCTTGTTTATTTAAGAAATAAACAATGGCAAAGCTAGTGGTTGAAACGACGCAACTGTAGTAATTCTCGTTTCTGAAGTGAGAATTAGCTTTAACTGAATTATTTTGCAGAGTTTATGATAGCTAACATATGACACATTTGTAACATCCCGCCTGCCATCATGTAACACTCCACCATTGTAAACATGCAACATTCCAGCAGTTGGAAATGGGAAGTCCAGATAGATCGTTCACCAACCGAGCTATACCTCCGTTAGCTCACCTGGCTACCGATCTAGAGGATAAAGGAAGAATTAAGAACAGGAAATAGGAAAGTCGGTAACGTGAGGGTTCGGGTTCAACTAATTGAACCTAGGCGTAGTGGTTGGTGTTTCGCTGCACTTCAGTCAAATAAGAGCTGATGAAGAATAAAGAGATTTAATAGTTAGAAATAAAATAAAGTAAGACAAACTGGCGGATAGCACCAGGAGCCACCGACCCGTCTGGGGTTGGATCACGACTGTCGTTCCCAAGAAGCTTTGAACAATTCGAAGACTCCGTTCCCCCTCCCTGATGATTTTAAGTCTCCAATGAGAAGAACTCTTACAGGGTGGAAGATTTCTGCTGCCGTGAGCATGTCTGCATAAGGTACTTAAAATGCTCTAGACGCAGCGTCATCACAGCTGCCTAAGTGGAAGGGGTGAATATTTATGTTGTTGTTGTGTTTAGTTACTCGCTATATCTAAAGTGATGTCTTTAACTGCATCAGTGTTCTTGCAGCTGCGCCCTCTTAGGCCCGCTATGCTGAAGCGACGTTATGATAAGAGGGCACGTGTAGACTATTATATTACACATTGAGGTGATAGGCTGTGACGTCACTCACGTTGGTCTATTTGTTATTCTACTTCCGTGTAGGTGGTATTTCCCAAGATACCATCTTACCCTTCCGCGACAATATAAGTTTCAATTCAATAAAACATTACAACACAACTTTATTGTCTTCCCCTTAAAAAATTATAGAGGACAAAACCTAAAAATAATTTGACACCTTTCAATTGACTCATTTAGGTTTTACAGGCCTTCAAATATCGCAATTTTACAAAAATTGATGATTTTCAAATGGGTATATCTCATAAAGGACTGAATAAAAAAGCTAATATTTTCACAAAGTACCCTTCTAGTTCGTGGTAATAAACACACAAATTTTCATCATTGTGTTTTAATCCTTAACTAAGAAGAAAATTGGTCTACGCATTTAATATTGAATATGGAAATTTGTTTCACTCTCCTCCACAACCACTCCTAGGGGCTGAACTACATATAATCAGTACGGCCAATGTCAGAATTAAACTCTGTGACTTCCACAACCCCTGATTCAACAGCAGTCTCTTGTTTTCTCATTACTGTTATGTAACAGCAATTCACCCTCATTCGTCCCCCATCTCCACACCTAGGGGCTGAACTACAACTCAGCTGACATAGTGACAGTCAGAATTAAGCTCACTGACTTCTTCAACCAAGAATTTGACACCTGTCTCGCTTGTTTCGCGTTATTTGTATTTAACGGCACTCCACCCCCTCCCTTATTGGTGCGGGTTGAAATTATACACTAAAAACATCTGGATATAAACTATTAATCACATATACACCGAAAAGTAATTAATCGACGCTAATATCGGCCGTTTTAGCATGTTTTTAAATTTCACCCCTTGGGAGTTGCCTAACGCTTCAAAAGGCCGACAGAAACCTTCGCTGAGGTGCTCACAACAACTCACCAAAGTTTCATCTCAATCGCATGAATGGTTTAGGATGGCATAGGGGGATACAGAGACGGACATTCATTTATATACATATATAGATGATCTGAACGCTTAATAATTATTTTGACAGTGACGCTAGGAACTTGCCACAGGTCTGAATACGTTCATAATTAATTCAGGACTGTTTTATGCATATTTCCCTTATGACAGAAGACGGAGAAACGCCGCCACGTGAGTGTTTGAGGACACGTCAGGCAACACGTAGTTGTTCTTAGTCCTGCCTTTTACCGAACGCCACGTCAGGACGTAAGCATGGAATTTCTCTTCTTCGAAGACATGATGCAATGTCTGAAACACATATTGAAATGTACTAATTTGAAATTTAATTTAGCCACGAATTGCAAAAAATTTGTTTATATTCTTTTCGTCATAATATCTTTAAAAAATTGAAAACGTTTGATTAGGTCGGACCGTGGTGAAAATTATTTGGTTATACTAGTCCAGAACTGTAAATACCGGTATTGTGTTTAGTTTCGGCAACTGGTTTGTCCAAGCCCGGTGTCAGCGTTAACTTGCTACATTAATCCTGTCACTGAATTTATACAAACAAACAAAAAAGAAGGTTTAACAATTTGTTCGTCCCCGTTACTATGTATCAATTTTTTATTAATATTTTGTTTAATTTCATTCTAAAAGTAAAAATACTTGTAGGGTGCGGGTTAACAGTTCAACCTCATAAAGTAATTTATACATTTAATCTTAACTATGTCAAAAATAAATTATTGACCAACCTCTATCCTATCGAATTCATTTATAGGTACATAAACATGAGATTATCCTAAATTTATTTCAGGTTCAACTAGAAAAATGTTATAAGGCAAATTATGTAGAATAAATTTATTGTGTTACCTTTCAGTGGTATATTATCATTTAATCTGATACAATTGTTTAAAAATCGTCAATTTTTTGGTAATTTTAAGTTTGAATCTTCTGGTTTCATCAAAGGACTCAAAGATCCTATGAATAAGTTTTTCCACTAGCAATGTTGTTAGCAAAATTAATTGTTCAAATTGTGACTTTGGTTAAAAAGAATTTTAAATACTGGCATTAAAGAGCATAAATCTAATTATTGGAAAAGATTAATTTCTGAAATGCTATATAATTAAAATCAGCCCAATACTGTTGGCACGACACAGAAAGGTGTAATATGTTTTATTTTAAGTTCTTTGTCTCTTATGTATTTATCTTTGATTTTTGTACCTTGTTCAATTTCCAGTCTTAAGTTATTCGTCGTTAGAAAAAGACGCTAATCCACGTCGAACAGTCCGGCAGTTATAAATTCAAATTATCTTAAGTTTGTCCGTTTGAATGTCGTATTTAGTATTATTAATTGATATATTTATTTATAATTTTGGTATAATTTGCTAAACTTGAATATATTTAATTTTTTATTATTTCATTATTTCGTTGCAAAATACTTCTGATATATTGTAATTGCATTGTCTACTGTCTGAATAATATTTATAAATGACGCTAAAATTCAAAAGTGTAAAAAATATTCTAGATCCGTAATATAACCATGTAACAATAATTTTGGAAAAATTAAACTGATATTAGAGTTGGGGTATCTTTTATTCTGGAGTTAATTTTTGGAAATAATGAAACTATTAATCAAATCACGCGAAAACAATTCAAGTACTTTTATTCTCAGTTTGAATTTACCAGGATTGCACTTATGCAGAAAGTTTTATATTTATGGATCGGCGGTACTCTATATAAATAAAAGCTAACGTGTCAGTTTATAGGAATACACTTAATAACAGCAGAAAAAATTCTAACGATTTTTCATATTTCTACTTGTAACTTAAGGTACATCATAGGCTATATAAGTTATATTTGGCCGACAGTTTTATTTGAAAAAAAAAATACTCCGCAGCGAAGCACGGGTACTATAAAGTAGTTTGCGTTTACGAGTGCTATGATCGTTATCCACGCTTGAAGTGGTTTGAAGCGTACTTCAAAACACTTCAAATGGCCTCAATCCACCATAATTGCATCAGGTTAATTTTTAAAGGTATTTGAATTATTTGACTTTGTTGTATTGACAAAACAAAATGTCAGATACTTGCCCTTATTTCCTTTAAAATATTTGTCCGTGGTTTTCCACTACACGTCGTAAGCGATAGAAAATTTAACAAATTATTTCATCAGCATGACAAATCCAATCGGAAAATCAATATTTTTTTCCAATATTTGAAAAAGTACGTGTGTTTGAAGGGTTTATTTACAGATTTGGGACAAAAAAATGTTTCTTAATATAACCATATTGAGTTTCCTTCAACTGATCTGTTTTTCCTGCAGTAATGCATCTTGTTCTCACCAAATCACATTCCTTACATTTGCCATCCTAAATTACTTGCCGATTCGCTCAACTATCTTTCTTTCGCAATGTTTACCATTACTTGGGTTTTGAAGAATATTCGTTTCTAACTTCCATTGTTTCGTATTGAGCCTTAATAATAATATATTTCACAGATTTCTGCCTTCTCTTTTCTGGGTTTCCAAGTGTCCGTTCACTCCACCCGACAGTTTAGTGGTTTGCTGAATATCAAAATACAAAAGTATAGTAATTTCGATCTTTGTTTCATTTGAGCCCAATACGACAATAAATTGTTTTTCTGTAATGAACTTGGACTCTTCCGGAGATTAATTCTTACAGACTTCATTACAATATGTCAAACGTGTCATACTATGAATGTTGTATATTAGTCCAATATTAATCAATTTTATTCATGCACGATAACAAAATCCATGTCTGAGGTTCTTTTTTTTTATTACGCCAATTTTCAGTTGATAACCATTAACTAAAAACAAACATTAGAAAGCTACAATTAAACTTTCTATGGACATGATTTTATCATAGTTTGTTCTTAATGCACAATTTGGCATCGTAATGGTTAACGAAAAACAACCATTAGTTAAAGAAGTAGCCAATTAAGAGACAAAATGAAGTGATGAAATAAATACTACACAACGTTTCTTCAAATCTTGTTGCATTCGTCAGGTGATTCAAAAACGCAAGAGCTGTTAGAACGACAAACCAGGAGACGATCTCAAAAGTTGAAAAGCAACAATGTTGCCGAGTCTCGACCCAGATGACATCACTGAATGGAACAAATCTGGATACGCGGTGTGGTATTTATATTATCACTTTTTTGTCTGAATTGACTATCTTTCTTATTAAATCTGGATGTATGTAAAACGATTCATAATCTTTCATTACGATGAAGGACAACCCGCAATCCTGGTTCATTGTTAAAAAGTATACTTTCTTGAATAATAATTTCATAGTTTGTGCTATTTATACTTTTCTTAGTCTTCTTCCTGGGTCATTTAGCTCCCTACATAACTCTTCTTCGGAACCAAATCGAATATTGTCATTGTTACTACCCATAGCTTAATTTATTATTTCCTTATTGCCAAGGGCTCCTGTAGTTTGCCTTTTAATAGATTTTCGGATACCTATTACAGGTATTCATTCTCCTGTATTTTTAATAATACCTTCCATGTTTATCTTTTTATTAGTTTATTAAGTTCTGAAAATATGCCTTACATCCTATATTCCTCTGGGTTTTCTGCTGTTATATAATCAAATTGGTACTGTTACAGAGCAGTATATAGAAATTTTTGGTTGCTCGCCAGTATTTTGCGAAGAAGACCGGTAGAGCAATACGTCAAACGAGTAATAATAACTACTAAGTTTTTAGAACCCAATTTAATCCTATTTTAAGTCATTATATATTGTTTCATTAAAATATGTATAATTGAAGTGGAATGAGCCTACATTCAGAAGGTATTAATTATTCATTCGCATACAGCTGATGATAATTCGAAGGTCCGAACAGCAAACACGATATACTACCGAATGTTATCTGTTCGTGAGGAGTGCGCATGCGCGAGGTAGCATATACCTGTGTCTCCGGATGCCGCTTGCTTATACCTGGCTGCGCAGAGCTGCTGGAAGGTCATTGACAGGACTCTGCCTTAGGAATTCGGATCCGTATAAAGTCCCGCTACTCACCTGCCTCGTCGAGTCCTCCTCTGCCTACGGTCGGGAGCGCACCCACGTCTCCTAAGGATGCGATAGAGACACATTACAGCTCGACGAGTGTTTTTATTTACGTGTATTTAAGTGACCAATAATTCGAAATGAAGCGATTACTGAGGAATTTTTATCTTCTATTGCTTGTGACGTGTACCTTAGCGGAGGAAGAAGTTAATCCGTTCGTGGAGGCTGCAAAGTCACTTCTGAAGGACCAGTTAAAGAATAAAGATGGTGGTGGTCTGGGAGCAATTACGGGTATCGTGAAGAATTTCATGCAGTCCGAGAGTGGCAAACACATTGGTGATATGATCAAGAACGGCGATTTGTTGTCCAGTGTCTCGTCGCTTTTCGACAAAGAAGGCGATAGTTCTTCAGGAGGGATAGACCCTCATCTCATTAGCTCCATGCTGGGAATGATGTCCGGAAACGACGCCGAGGAGAACGACGTACAACGTGACGAGCCAAAGCAGCCGCAAGTGGACTGGGGCAGCATGTTGTCCCTCGCTTCGGGGCTCTTGGGTGGAGACGACAGTGGTGAGGGGACCGGGAATGCTGTCGCGGGTCTTCTGAATATCCTTCCTATGCTTCTTCAAGCTGGAGGGTCGAACACCAAAGAAACAGGAAGAGGATCGGCTTTCCAGCCCCTTATGTCAACCCTAAGCGACTATTGGTCACATTTCACGAACTCTGAGTTAGGGAAGACTGTATGGGAGAGCAGTGGTCTGAAAGCAACGGTCAAACTGTTCACAGACGATGAAGGCAACCTTGACGCTGAACGTATCTACAAGTCTCTCGAAAACGCAAGCTTCAGGAAGAGGTGGGTTCGTAGCCTGTCCGCTTACGTCTCGGAATGGATAACTCACATTACAAATCCAGCGACTCAACAGAGGTAAAAACGCTAACATAATTCTTGACCGAGATCAGCAAATTTGCCAGTTTATACAGTTTTATACTTGTCGCCAGGTATCTTACAACAGCACAGTTTATGGGGAACGGATTCCTTAAGGCACAAGGTTACCAAAAGTTTGATCCTCAGAAGCCTGCTGAATCTCTGAGCAAAATTGCCAATGCCATTGCAAAGCGACATTTTGCCCTTGACATTGATTCTGGGACATACATTAAACCTGCTGTCTCCTATATGCAGGTATCTAGAAATTTAATTTTGTTAATTTCCTTATCATAGTTAAAATTTTTTTTTTTTCACCAAAAGAGAGAAAATATTATTATCCAGTTGTATTGCAACTGGATAATATTATATCATATTAATACTCTATACTTTGGTGCAATAAATCCTTAATTATAGCCAACATTTATTTACGGGATTTGTATTAATGAACTCAAACAAGTGGCCATATTATTTAATTCATTAAACTTCATCACATTCATTTAATTTTTTTGTCTGCAGGAAGTATTCAGATTAGGGCAGGCGAAAGGTCTGAGCTTGTCACACCTCAGTACTAAAGAAATTGAAGACAAACTGACAGACACTATAAGCGGAGAAGTGATAGAGCCAGTCATGAGGGTATGGCGGGCATACAGGTTTGGTGTTCGAAATCCAAAATGTGACAGTTACGTAATTTGCACGGTGAACCAAAAGGATACTGCAATTGAGGGAGGTCTTAAACCAGGTGTCACCAAACTTTCAAGGTATGTAGAACTATATCTTATATATAAAAATTGATCAATTGTTTTCTACCAAACCAGTCAAAGAAAATACTGTGTCATAACTAAGTTTTCAGTTGGTCACAGACAGTATAGAAGTTTCTGCTTTGTGGACAACATGGAAACTTATAAATGCAGGAAAAGGGGATGTATTTCACTACTGCAACTAGAATAGCTAGTCAAGATTTGAAATGTAGATGCAATATAAAACAAATACAACCAAAATACAATGAATTGTAATCTGCATTGAGATTGAGTTATGAACTAAGGACATTTATTTAATTTTACCATTTGTACAAACTGTAGTTATGTTATGGATGAGGGGCAATGTTGTAATAAAATAATTGTTTAACTATGTAGAACGACTAATAAAAGGCATGCAAAAGAAGGTTAATTGTAACTTCTGGAAAAGTAACTTGTACTTTAATAACAAAGAAACCTCAAATTAATGTATCACTATAATTGGTCAAATAGTTCATGTAAATTTTTGTACCTACATATTCACACAAATGAAGTTATTTTATTAATAACTACAATTTACATTTCAGTTTGGCAGCAATATGGTACCTCTCTGGTAACACCGGTACCCCAATTTGGAAGTTATATAATGCAGTTGTCAGTGACCATGATTGCCCGGTAAGTGAATTTAATTCTTCAATTATAACTTTCAAAATATTTTCTTCTCTATGTTCATTCAAATACTGAAATAGTATTAGGAAATAACTTGAAATTAATTTAACTTTCATAGGTCCAATACCCTGCTGATTGCTCCGAGTTCCATGAAGAAGATACTAAAGCAACAACAGAATATGCCCACAGTGAACTCTGAGTTTGGAGTATGTATTCCACAAGTGACATGAGTGATTGGTGTGATTTATTAGTGTGAATGTGTGTTTTTGACAGTTATGTGAAGAAAAAAATATTACAAATATATTAAATCTGGTGTGAACAGCATTTTACATAAAATCTTAGTTATAAAATACAGATCTCTGCTAAGTCCACAAAATGTACAATAATATATCACAATTGTTAGTGCACAAATGTCTTTCATATTCATGTAAAACTAGGACTGAAATATAATTTGTGAATTATTCTCATGAATTCTTAAATTAATTAACTCAAGAGTTAGGACTTTACCAGTGTAAATTATGAAAAAAATTTATTATAGTTTCCCTTGTCAAAAGTGACTATTATTTGCCTGACGATGATGGCAAGGCATGCAAGGGAAATATTATGTATGAAAAAATATTTAACCCAGTTGGAAACCTCTCAAAAAATAAATTGTCTCTCTTTGACAGAATCACTGGCTTACCTGAAATTGAGTGCCAGTGACACCATATTGGATAGGAAGAAACATTTCAAATTTTCAGATGTGTAAACCTCTTCCTGCACCCATTCCAGCCAACTGGTCCTCAATAATTATTATTGTACAATGTTTTAGATCCACAGTTTATATATATTCTAGCTGGGTGCCCAGGTTGTCATATATCTCTAAACCCATGATTTGACTACAATCTCAGTTGCTTCTGTGTTATTTTTCTGTAATTTCACTCCACCCACACACTAAAGGCTGCTCCCCTCCCGTGCCAAAAGGGGTTGAAATTATACTCACAGATAGAAATAATATTAATTTAATTAAGCCTGATAAATATTTATTCGATGCAATAAATTTGATCGGCCATGTTTCAAAATTTCCACCTCTGCCCATCCCAACCCTGGGGGTTAAATTAGCAAGTTGAATGTCAATTAAACTCAATGACATCCATAACCTCGGATTTGACTCCAATCTAGATTGTTTTTGTGTTATTTTTATGTAATGCCACTCCAACCCCACCCCAAAGGATGCTCCTTTCCCATGCTGTAAGGGGTTGAAACTTTACAGATAATATCAGTAGGAACACTATCAATCTCTTTGACCTCTAAAAATATTTATGTGACTTAAATATTGGACATTTTAACATGTTTGAATATTTCCAACCCCATACTACAGTGTTTGTTTCCGGATCGCAAGGAACATATGTACAAAGTTTGGTGATATTTGCTCCACAGGTGTACATTTGTATGCGAAACACATACATGCAAACACTATGTTTTATTTATTAGAAGATATGAAAATGTTCAGGATTTTTGATTATTACGTAAGTCACCTTTGATTCAATTCTGCCTTTCCTCTCTAAACCTTGAACATATGCTTTCCTTTAAGTGTATTACTATACCTAAGCATATGCTTTCTTCAGTGTATTTCCAATCTTTTTCATGTGTATATATAGTCCGCATGGACCAACATTCTGACCTCCTGTCCTGAAGAAGGCTCAGGTCCTTGAAAATTTGAGATACTATATATATACATGCAAAGTAAGGATGTTACAGTCAAGATAGTTGAGATGAATTGTATGGAAAGGAAAGATAGGTAGTTAGTGGCGTACCTGATATTAAAGCTCTGGACATTCAATGTCATTCAAATTTTCAGAGACTCGGTCCCCTTCGGGAAAGAGAATTACATTCTGTATGCAGGTTATGTAATTTACACATACGTATCAAATAAGGAAATTTGATAAGGTCAAATTAGTTTACTAAATTGGATGAGAAAGAGGGCAGAGAGCAGTTGGATTACCTTAAATCAACAGGTGGTGTAGCTGGGATGAAATAAAATGTATATTTTTTGAGAGCCCCCCTTTTTCAGGGTAGGTTTGAAAATGTCCAATAATTGATCCACTGATATATCAATGAGGGATTGGAGGAACTTAATCTGAATAACTATTTCAAATTATTCTGGACAATGTAAATATTCTTTTAAAGGTAGGCTATTCAATATTCAGTAATATTTCAATAGCAGTATAGTGAATATGTGTTTTTTTCTTATTTTGGAAATTAAAGTCTTGTCTCTAATTATTAAGAAGGTGGATTAAGAGGTTCTGTTCTTTTCACATTTAGTCCACCTATTTTTTTCTTCAAAATTTCAGTATTATTGTATATTGCAAGTGCCTTTTATTATTTCTGTACCTTACAACAGCAATTAAGCCCTTCTCAATAATCATACTTAATATACTCAATTTATTATTTCATGGGCTTGTAGAAAAGTGTAAACCTTAGAATATAAGGCGAAAAATCTCACAGAAACTTCAGCAAGCAATTTGTAGTAATTAAAATAATCATATTAATCCAAGGATTTATCTACAGTGCTTAAATGTTGTAAAATAATTTTAACATTCCATTCATTTCCAACAAAATTGAACAGGTATTAATTATTAGCAATTAACAAAATTTAAAAAGATCTTAAAAAATTAATTATATATGTATTAACTTGTGTAACAAATCAAATTCAATACAAAATCTATGGTTTCATGTGATGTAGAATTCATGTCTTAATTATAAACACACATTTTTAATAATAAATAGGCCTCAAAGATATACAAAGTACCAGCTTTGACTAGAAGGAAAAAAACAACTGAATAATACAGCAGAATTAACAATATTAAATTTATTTATTTTATGACTAATTAATTTATATAAAAAATTTCACATTTTTATTATTGATGTCAAATTACAATTTGAATCTAAAGTATTCAAATTATTTTATTACGAAAATAAAAAATAAATGCTAGAAGTATTAAGTTGCTCTTAACAAAATATAAAGTTGATACAATCATAAAATTAAGTCAAAAATATTTCCAAAGAATATTTGACAATGACATTAAAAAATTTGATCTGAATTTTGGTTCAAAAGAGAATTTATATTTTAAATTATAAATCACAGAGTAAAATCACAGCAGCATAATCTTTGGACGGATGACTAGACTCATAATAACTATATAATAAAAATATAAGAGGAATGTAAAACTTATTCACCAATTAAGAAAATATTTACAAATTTGGGAGTTACTTCTTCTTTAAATTCTTACAGACCCATTCCATCCCATCCTATAAAATAAAGTAACAATATATTAGTTCTTAATAAATACATATATGGACAGGAGAGAAAATTAATAACTTACCTGAAATTGAAGCCTGATGTAAAAGTGGCAGATAAATTAAAAATTTTCATAACCACTAGTCTTTTTTAATGTCTGACATGGAAACACAGGCCCTCAAGTATGGTGTAGCCATGGGGAAGGAGTAAATGTGACTTAGTCACCAAATTAGTTCCTATACCTTAATGGATGCTCCTAATATTGTGTATATATATATATATATATATATATATATATATATATATATATATATATATATATATATATATATATATATTGTAATAGTAAGAATGTGACATTGTCAAAAATATTGGTATGGAAAGGATAGAGAGATAGGTTGTGGCTTACCTGAAAGTGAAGTGCGGTGTCGCCATGAGGAACTGAAGGTTGTTCTTCAAATTCCGAAAATTTGAAGAACAACCTTCAGTTCCTCATGGCGACACCGCACTTCACTTTCAGGTAAGCCACAACCTATCTCTCTATCCTTTCCATACCAATATATATATATATATATCTGCAGCCGGCTGGTGCATGGAATTATGTAACACTCCTTCCAGAAGAAGGAGGCTGAAAACTTCCAATAATTTGAAGAACAACCTTCCATTCTCTATGACTACACCGTACTTCCCTTTCAGGTAAGCCATAAGCTCTCTCTTTCCTTTCCATACCAATATTTCAATTATATATATAATTCAATTTTCCTTATCTTAAAACATAATTTAAAGTAATACATAACCATAATGCAATATAAAAATCTTCATATGATTTCCTGACCCTCAGAAATTCTACTACATTTTTAATCATTTGATGCTTAGTCAAAATTTGAATTTTCCTAATGCATAAAAGAATAAATGAAAATATACTACAAACCTTCACACCTTCTCCAGCTGTTGCTGAGCAAGCCTGTATCTGCCAGGCCCTGTCTTTAATAGTGTGAAGACCCAATCCTTCTGCAATCTCGGAAGCTGGTAAAGCATGAAGCAGATCTTGTTTGTTTGCAAAGACTAACAATGGAACACCAGACAATTTGTCTTCCATTAATAATTCTTCTAATTCTTGCCCAGTCTCTTCTAATCTTTTCCTATCAGCACTATCTATAACATATATCTGGGGGAAAGAAGAAAATGTATGAGAAACATGTAGACGTATTGTTAAGGTAATTAAAATAATTAGTATAATGGATATTAAAATGAAAGAAACATAGGGTATAAAGCAATTGAATTAGTTATAAGAAAAAATTCTGTCTTCAAAGAACTTTGTACACTAAGCAGTTATATTAAAAAAATGGATATTTCTTAAATAGCAGCAAAAAAAATATATCAATGGTTAGCGGTATCTTTCCTAAAAACTTATTGGAGTAATCCATACGGGACTAATGAAAAGAAATTATTAATAATAAGACAGATAGCCAAATTCAGACAACAGAAGTGATAATAATACCCCAAAAAGATTCTGGACGCCTTATTTCTTTCTTCAGATGTAGAAAAATGCAAGAGCATAGAGAGAGAGAGAGAGAACTGCTGAAGCAAAAGGCTTATGAGTTTTGTCAACTGACTCAAGCAGTTGTCTCACTATACTCTTGCGTTTTTCTACACCTGAAGAAAGGAACAAGGCTTTCAGAAATGTTGTGTGGTATTTATTTTGTCTGAATTTGACTATCTTTCATATTATTAATTTTCAATCCAACAAAATTAATTTCAGAAAATAAATTATGGTTAATATCAAAGAAATGGAAACGATTAAAATATCAGCCATCCTTAAGAACTTTCTGACCATTTACAAGTCAATTTATTAAATAACTTTTTTGCGGAAACATTTAGATAGGCATAATTAAAAATTATCAGGCGTGACGTCGTCATGTGGTATTTACTTCATCACTTAATTTCATTTGTTAAATGGCTACTTCTTTATCAAATTAGAAAACATCTAACACTGAATTTTTATGTTTTCAATACCACAGCTTTAAATATAATTGGCAATAATGGTAAACAGATAATTTGAAAATAGTGCAACTAGGTATGCACCTTTTCGTTCCCAGTAATTAATTTAATTTTGAAGTGACTAATTTATTTTAAAAAAACTATTATAAAATAACACGCATTATATATATATATATATATATATATATATATATATATATATATATATATATATATATATACTTATAATGTAACTATAATTGATTATATAAGTTAGTCTCCTAGTCATCATTATATAAAAATAATTTTAAAAGGCTAAAGAGTAGCACTAGTAACAGTGCTACTACCCCCTCCCCTCCCCATGCCACTAATATTACAATTACAACACATTCATTTCAGCCACACTTTTCCAAATAAATACAAAATAAGAAAAAATACATATTCTTGTCTACATTGAATATATTCCTTCATATTTGTATTAGTTTATTCAAATACTTCTTTCGACCCATATGATTTATTAAGTGTGATGTATTGGAGGGGGGATGATATTGAGGAGTTTTTACCAAACACAATCTGTTCCTTTTAATTTAGACATTTTAAACTAATAGCAGCACTATTTATAATCAAACAGATAAAAAGAAAATCTCTTAAAAAATATAAAACCAATGACATAGAAAATTTTATCGCACTTTTGATTATGATTATTAGGTGTAATTGAAACTTCTCACATCAACCACCCTCATCAGAAATTATTCCTTAATCTATTTTGATTACTAAAAATAAATTTTGTTACAGCTGTTTAAAGTCAACAAAATAGTTGTTATACAATTATAGAGTCACGCTCATAGTTAAGCAATAAGGGGACAATATTTGGAGAATTTCTGAGATTGTCAATTTTTTTTGGTGTAGACAGGCTATGTATAGGGTAATCCACATAGTGACAACTCCCCTCTTATAGCATAAGAAAGGGATTTGAAAGGGGGGATGCAGAAGGGTGGAGGAAGGTAGCCAAGGGTAACTAGGGCCCGCGGGCTATATTTTAAGGATCCTACCCAGCATTCGCCTAAAAGAAATGCAGGACAAACCCTAGAAAAACCTGCATCAGGTAGGTCAGGCATTGGGTACTTGTCCCATGCCCTTCCGATAGCGAGAGAGGAGTTTGCTGTGCTATTCCAATTGGAATAGCGGACAACCCTTACCATATGCCCAAGGTCAGCGACCCCGGAACATACACCTCTCAAAACAGGCCGAGGTGCCTCGGCTTCTGGGGACCTTAATTCAAAAACGGAGAGGGAGATTGTCAATTAACATTGTTGTTATATATAGTGTATAACTATCAATTATTGAAAAGAATAATTGAATGGCTTGGCTTTACAAATAAAAGTAGGTTTTAGAAACTGCCTATTACCATGAAATTTAATTAATTAAGTTTTGAGTGAAATTAAAATTAAGATATAAAATTATTCTTTATTACTGCAATGTTATACATACTAAAACATCAGTATTTTCAAAATAGTTCCTCCAGTAAGGTCTTATCTTTCTTTGGCCACCAATATCCCAAACATTAAGTTTCAAGCCTTCAGACTGAACAGACTTGATATTAAAGCCTTGTGTTGGTGTTATGTGTGTCACATCTTCAGATGCAAGTTTTTTCAGAAGAGTAGTTTTTCCTGCATTATCCAGTCCAAGCAGTAACAATCGTAATTCCTTTTCAGGCGATGATTTAAGCTTTCTAAGAATGGAGAGTAGGCCCTATATAAAATGAAATTCCATACTTTAATGTGTTTATATTAATATTAGATTAAATCCATTGCAAATTTAACCATTTTCGTACAATTTACTCAATGTAAGCTTTTTAAGCGTATATAGTTACCATATTAGTTCCTGACTCTGAATAATCTGTATTGTCCCCTAGTATCTTCGTTTATTTAAAAGTTTTTGACTGATAAACACAACAAACCGGCTGATACTAATTTCGAAGATATAACATTACAAAGACGTAACAAAATAGATACGTTCGACTGAAGTTCCTCTTTATTTTACCAAAATTTAAAAATTATATATTTTTTTTTGTAAAATAGTCGTTTTGGGTTTGTCTGTCCGTGTTTTCAAACTGTTCACAAGGTATCACGAGATTTTGCTTTTATTTAAAAATATATATACACTTTTCCCAGAGAACTGTATTATAACAATATAAAAGGCGTCTCTGAAACCATATATTTAATTCTTTACATTTAATCTCAACTTAAAATTTATATTTTGTACCTTTCACTGGATGTATATTTAATTAGCTAAATATATTCAGTTTCACAAAACTGTAAACATAATGTATTTGATAACAAGAAAGCTAGCCAAATACAGTGAAAATAAGTGATAATATATACCACATAACGTTTCGGGGATCATAATATTTATATGATCACTTATTTTGTCTGTATTTGGCTATCTGTCTTATTATTAATTTTCATTCCGACGCAAATTTTTTCATTTAATGTATTTGATTATCATATTTATCACAAAATTTAGCCTACTTCAATCTGCTATAAAACTTCTTGATTCTTTGATATAAAAAAATATATTGTTAATCAATTGCGTTGTTGATGGAAGTATATAATATCTGTGGTGTGTATAATTTTTAAAAACGTTTTACACCGGTATTCGTCACGTACCTAAATACTAACCCAAATATGTACAACAATTTTTTAAAATATTTTCTCGATTTTAACTTTATATTAAAAATATTTGGAGGTCTTCAGCAAATTCAATGAGCCGCCATTTTATTTTTTTAAAAATCCATCTTACGCAGGAATATACAAGCCTGTGTGGGTAAATCTGAGTAATTAGCTGATGTTATTTCATTTATAAGGTTATTGAGCTTATAAAAGTACTTACTAAATCGAAATTTCATTAAAAAATGTAACCTAAATTTTGTGATTGTTATATTTTATTTTCACATACATTAAGTTTACAATTTTGTGAATCTGAATATATTTGGTTGATTAAATATACATCCAATGAAATGATTGAAATAATAGTTTGCTAACATATGACTAAGAAAATTACAAGACTGAAAACAATAGAAATCGTTGGTACGACTAAAGTACGCCATTTCATTACCTTATAGTTTTTGGTATCAATTTTACTTGATTCATTCGAAAATACAAATATGTCGATAAAGTTTCATTATAAAATGAAATATTTCAACCGTATGTTTCTCTAGCAAAGAAGCCTTCTGGGTAGTGTCGAACAAAAAATCTTCTAGTTTCATCGTAAATGAAAAGTATTAAAGCCCACGGCACACCCAAGAGCCACCATTCAGGTCTAAGGGGATACATTTTCAGAGCTGTGTCCATTCCTGGCGTATAAGCCAACAAACACGCAAGGGCAGTTTCAAATATAAGCGAAAAATTCAAAAAATGATTTTTCATGCCTTGGTGAATAATGGAATTTTTTCTTGTTTTGCAGCAAATTAAGTCTGCCCATTGCATGATAACAATCGTTACGAAGAAAAGAGTATGTGCAGTAAACTCTAATCTTTTCCTCTGTGAGTACGTCCATTCTTGACCGAAAGAATCTTCCACGTCGTTGATTGCTTCAGAGTCCCATTCCTTTCGCAAACCAAAGAGCGTCCTAGGAAAAAATCCATGTTCAGCCATGATAACGAAATAAGAAAAGAAGCCAGCGACAGATTGCAATAATCCTATTTGAGCGTATGCTAAAAATAGCATCTGACGGTTAACAAGTTTGTCTTTTTCGGGGTTTCTTGGATGGCGAAGCATTATATCCGATTCTGGAGCCTCGTATCCGAGAGATATGGCTGGTATCATGTCAGTTCCGAGATCGATGCACAATATGGCTATAGTGCCCAAAGGGAGAGGAATGTTACAAACCACAAACATTAAGAAAGGCACTATTTCTGGGACGTTAGACGCCAATACATATGCTATCGATTTCTTCAAATTGTCAAAAATCCTTCGTCCTTCTTCTACTCCGCACACTATGGAAGAAAAATTGTCGTCCAAAAGGATCATATCTGCTGCTTGTTTCGACACGTCCGACCCGGTGATGCCCATTGCGATACCAATGTCAGCTTTCTTCAACGCCGGAGAATCGTTGACTCCGTCTCCTGTCACGGCTACAATATTTCCAATTCTCTGGCAACCTTCAACAATGATCAACTTCTGTTGTGGCGAAGTTCGAGCAAATACGATTTCAGTGTGATTTTTCAGAATGTTGTCTAAATCTTCCTGGCCCATAGTTCGAAGTTCCTGACCAGTTACTACAGCGGCAATGGCATCTTCTGGACGAACACGATCTACTGGTATTTTGTATTTTTCCGCGATCTCCTCCGCTGTATAACTGTCTTCAGAAATTATACCGACAGCTTTTGCTATTGCTTTAGCTGTGAGCGGATGGTCTCCTGTAACCATAATAACTTTGATACCGGCTGAACGGCATTTTTGCAAAGCATCAGGGACAGTAGGTCTTGGTGGATCAATCATAGACATCAGTCCAACAAACCTGAAGTCTTTAATGGGAAAATTTGGTTTGTCCATATCAAAATGGAAGTTTTTAGCAAAGTTTGCAGCTGGGAGAGTTTTGTCGCAGAATCCCAAAATTCGTTCGCCAAAACCGGCAAGTTTACTACACGCATCGTCGATCTGCGATTTTACAGCTTGATTAACTGGTTTCTCTGCTCCGTCAATGAGAATTGTACTACACATTTCAAGAATTCTTTCAGGAGCTCCTTTCATTACTATGAGGAAGTTGGAACCGGAGTCATCAGAATTTTCGTGCACTGATACTTGATATTTTGTAGTTGAGTTAAATGGAATTTCACCAACCTTATTATGCTTAACTCTATACTCGCCTACGTTTCCAACAGTGGCCTCCACATACTTTAATATCGCCGACTCTGAGGCGTCTCCAGTTACTTCACGGCGTTCTATGGGTAGTTTCTTTTGCGACGGACTTCCCTTAAAGACTGCTCTGCTACATAATATAGCACACCTTGTTAATGTTTTATAACCACTGTCCGTTGGAATAGTATCTTTCTTGAGTGTAGCTCGAGTAACTTTGTTGCTGTAATACAGATGCGATACAGTCATTACATTCAAGGTAAGTGTCCCAGTTTTATCTGAACATATTGTCGATGTTGACCCAAGAGTTTCAACAGCTTCCAAATTTTTCACCAAGCAGTTTTTAGAAGCCATTCTCTTTGCCGTCAACGTAAGACAAACAGTCACAGTAGCCAATAGTCCTTCAGGAACATTCGCTACAATTATTCCTATTAGAAATAATACACAATCTAGCCATTTATATCCCATAATGAAAGATAAGATGAAAAATGTTATTCCCAAACTGATTGCAAAAATTGTAATTAATTTGATGAAATGGTGAATTTCTTTACCGAGTGGGGTTTGTTCCGCTTGAAGGCCCGTGGTAAGATTAGCAATGCGTCCCATGGCGCTGCTATCACCTACATTTATTACTACTCCTTTTGCACTACCTTCAACTGCATTAGTGGAGAAGAACGCAAGGTTCTTCGTTTCTAGAGGATTATCGTGTGTACATTCCACAGCTCTAGCTTGTGGTTCCGATTCACCCGTAAGCGAAGAGTTGTCAACTTTAAACGAGTTACATTCTATTATTCGAATATCAGCGGGGATTCTGTCACCAAACGTTACTTCAACTATGTCACCACGGACAATATCTTCTACGTGAATAATTTTTTTCTTACCATCTCGGATTACGTGCGCGAATTGAGGAACTAAATTCTTGAAAGTATCCATTATTTTTGATGATTTAGCGTCCTGGCTGTAAGAGAACACACCCGTTACGATAACGACAGCACAAAGAACGATCGCTAGATACAAATTATCCCGTTCAGGTTTTTCCATACTGGATGCTTGGATAAAATATGCGACAAAACACAGGAACGATCCGATCCACAACAGAATTGAAAATCCTTTAAATAAATGCTGGAAAAATTTCACAAAGTTCGGTGTCTGCTTTGGTGGCCTTAAGGCGTTTGGTCCATCTCTTTCGAGAAAATTCTCAGCTTGGTCGCTCCCGAGGCCGTATTTCGGATCTGTATCATACTTTTCGTATAATTCAGCTAACGAAATTTTATGATCAATCATATCTATTTCTTGCTTTAACTCAACAATAGTTTGTCTTCGTTTTTCTGGCAATTTATTTTGTTTTCGTTTTATTGAGGCAACAGAGCGCCTTGGTAGCCGTGGAACTTCCATTATTTTCAATTTTGTTGAAATATTTAGTCAATTTATATAATACTATTAACACAATGATTTCGAATGTGGGTGGTTGTACTGAAATGTTGTCTGTTTGTTTCCTATAAAAAAGTTGACAGTAAAAATACTCACATTAGACAAAAGTTACAACGGATTTCAAAGTAAGTACGACACGAATACATTCAAAATTTTTAAGTCTTTTTTTTTTTCCTTCGAAACATTCAGATTAAAATTTTTATGCCAGGATTGATGTTTATAGTAGTCATGGTTACAATGACTTATAATCACGTTTCGCAAATAAATTCGTTTACATTCCAGAGATATTAGATATGAATGTTACAAAATAACCTTAGTGGAACAGACTTCAGAATTTGGTAAGTATATGATATTAATTTCTGATATCCCTTGCAAAAACATCGGGAAAGTGGCTGGTCCGGTAATTTATTTCAATGTTTTTTATTTTATTTTAAATATATATTTGTTTCATATACGTAATAGTTCGTTATTCTCATATTTACAGACAACTGTAGGGATCTTTGTCAATCGTTTAGATCTTTCTACTTAGTCTACCGGTTTACAGAAATTATAGTTTTGAAATTATTAATTTGCCGTAATAATGTCGCAAATGTATCTGGGTAGCGGGAAGTGGACAGTCAGGGCTTTTAAAGCAAAACACGATTGACGAGATTTTACGATGAATACAGTTTACGTTGCATAGTATATCGTACCAGTAAGTTAAGAAAGAGACGAAATTTTTGCAGTTGAACAATATAAAGGGACAATGTTCACTCACTCCGTTAAGTGAAACAACATTCTAAGTAATGGTTTTCGTCTATAGTGAATTGATGCCCTATTTAGCGAATAATTTACTATTAAATCTACTTTACTACAATACAGTCCATAGTTGTACTTGGAATCTACCTGTAATAAAAATCACTATTACTATGTAAATAATATCTAAGAGTGTATACAGAAGAGCAAATGGGTTGTATTTGAAACAAATTCAATATTTTACATTCTGATGTAGTGAGGCACGATTAAATACGACTGACAAATGGATTATCTCACTTATGCAGATAAATGAGCATTTTATCTGGAATTATCAAGATTAAAGCAGCAGCAAATCATGGTTACTCATACGGCTTAATCGGATTAATTCCAACTACCTTTACTATAATTGGTGTTCCGAGCTCAAGGAACATCTTTGTCGGAAACGTCAAAAGTTTTGTCTGCAGTTTGTCAATTCGTAGTGCCTAGAGGTACCGGTTGTTTTCATTGTCTCCAAATAAATAAACTTAAGCCACAAAAATGCCATTAATAAAAAGAACGTGACTATTTCCTTACCTTTCCCCGTTAGAGGAGCTGTTATTCAATGAGATATGAAATGTGAATCTTCAATAAGTATGAAACTATATTGTTGCGGTTTTAATGGATTCGGGCAAGTTTCCCCATCAAAACAAATAGATAATACAAGTTACACATTGTTCCCTCTCAAGAATATAAGCGATGTATCATTTTCTTGGAATTATATGGTTGTTTTATCAGGTACAACATAATTTAAAAACATCTTAGTCTTACAAATTTGTGTGTTTAAAATTAAAAATAAATTTCACCCAATTACAGGATCCGATATATTTGTCTCTGGATTTGTTGAAGACCAGGCTAATGTCCATAAAAAGTTGATTTTGGGGGATGATGATAGAGCCATTCAGGTTAGTCTTGAAGTGGAGTAGAAATTCTTATTCAAATAGTATATCGTGTTTCGTCCCTATAATTTTTTTAAAAGTTTTTAAGCTGTTAAATCTGTATAACTTAGTAATATCATTTAAACCATAATAGCTGTAAATCATATGTTGTAGTTTGTCTTAAGTCAGTGGTTTAATATACTTAGCTATATTCCTACCATTTTCACCAGAAACCCTGATTTACTTTCAGTGAATTATGTTACCAATTTTAACATTATATTATTTTAATTTCTGCAGTTTCTTTTTAATGCTCAATTGCGTAATATGGAAACAGTTCTACTTTCATCCCATATTTTCTTTCTGTGAACACTTTACTTCAGAATAATAATAGGCCACATTTTTGTGTGAACGTAATAACAGGTGGTAAAATCAAAATGTTTTTACCTTTTTATTATTATAAATTCTTATGAAGCAGTTAAAGCAATATGCAAATTTTCCTTCATATTAGTGAATTAAAACAACCATTAACAAAACTTTTAATTGTTTTCAAATTAAATATAAAGACATAGAAACTACCTTGCTTTATTACCTTCATTGTGTCAACTCTGGCTCTGAATGGGTAAATACGCCAATAATTTTAACAATGTCTTATTTAATGTTATGCTTAGTTTAATTGAATCAACTTATGGCCCAAAGAGCATTATATCTTCAAAATAAAATGGAAATATGTCCTGCTGTGCCACCTTTTACAATCTGAAATAGATAATTCCAAATTGATGTCATTAATATTTTTAAACATATGTCAATTTAGATTCATTATTTTCAACTTGAATTTGATGGAATTATTTAAATTAAGATAATATTACTCTAATGTCATGTTGTTCTCATTTTATAAAATTTATTTAAAAAAATAACTACAATTTTTTTTGACCATTTCTAAAACAAAAAAGAAATTTGTTTGAATCAACAATTGTTTTCACATTTATGCAACTAAAGTACTGCATAATGTGTGGATCATTTTAGAGGAAAAATTGCATTCTTGATAGCAAAAGAAAACTTGAAACATAAATGGCCCAAATTTACAATTTGAGATAGTCCTGTTCACTTAAAACCCTGAAGTCAACATTCCCTAAGATGCAGTAATGAATTGGTATATTTGTCTAAAATAAGATTTGAAACAATCTACATATTTTTTTTCCATAGTTGACAGAAAATGTGTGTGATAAACTAGGTTGAAATAATGACAGAAAAGTAATAATTAATTGTATACAAAGTTTACTTTTTTCTTGGCCAAATCAAAGAAAAACAATGCAAGAAGAATTCAAATGGAGAGGAAGTTAACTGTCAAAAAAATTCATTTTTTGATCATAAATTTATGAAAAGTTTTACAACAGTGGTACATTTAAATAAAAATTAATACAGTCTTATTTTACATACAAATTTATCATGAAAAACAATTATACATAAGATAATTTAAACATAACTGGATGTTTCAATGTTACTTTATGGTTTTCTCTAACCTAAATGAAGATTATTATTGAACGAAGGCTTTCCCAGTGTATCTGAGTAACAAACAGTTCTCCGGATTCCAACTGGGTGAATACATTGTATTATAAATGAAGATGTTAGGGAAAGTGGGACACTTTTCTTAAAATCTCCATTTTTGAATTTTCCCTGATTTCTAATTTATAATATTTGCTCTAGGAGAATACATATTATGTGGAAGAAATAGTTGTTATATGCATAGCTTTTTGTATTTTGAATGTAAAGTACATGAAAGGAATTACAATTTAAGAGACTTTCAGAATTTTTGTGAAATTTTTTCTAGTATTTAAAAATGAGTTTTTCAGTTTATTTGTAAATTTCAATTATTTATGTACAATGCATTATAATCAAATGACAAATATATATTACACTAACTGTCGGCTTAAGGTAAGTCAGCTGCTTCTCTCTGTCTCTTTCTCCTGGCCAATTATTTTTATATTGTAAAACTATTGGAATGGGTACAAAAGAGAGGAAGGTGGTGGCATACCTGAAATTGAAGCTTGACATCTTCCATGTACTGGCTGTACATGTGTAGAGTTTTGACTACCATGTGGAAAGATATTACCCATAAAGTATAGGGCAGTAACTTCCTTCTCAATGGAAGTCATGGTTAAGAAAAGGTTCTGGTAGGTACTGGAAACCATTTATAAAAACCAACATACACACATGTAATATGCATATTCATGCTCATATATATATATAGACATACATATAAACACACAAACACATTAACCCACATACATATTCAGACTCATATACACTCACATGTGATCATACAAATAGCGGTAGCATGTACGGAGGGAACTATTTAGAAGATGTTGAGTTCATGGAGTTGACTGTATTTTTTCTTCCTTTATTTATAAATGTTTTTAGTTGCTGAATAGGATTTGTAGATCCAACGACGAATATTTGTGGTTTGGAAATGTATTCTCGAATGGTTTCTTAAAAGTTGGTATTCCAGGAAAATGTATTCTTTGCTAAGTAATTTTCTATTTAGTTGGATTTAAGTAGTAAAACACATGTACAAACATAAGCAAATAATTATTTCCTCTTTTTGATAGTAGTCCCATATTCATACCTCCTGTATTAATTTAATGGCTTACAAAATACTGTTCTGTTAATAAATTTGTAAATTCTGTTATTACCTAATACATTGTTCTTTTTTATTTGCAGGTGTCTTGTTCATCTTCAAGGACACTGATTTTAACTGACAAAGGGTACTGTTGGCAGTACACTTCGTCGAATGGCAGCTTGAAAAAGTTATCTAAGTTCACACATGTTGAGACTGATGAAAGTATTTCTGATGAAGAAAATGAATTAATTCTGAAGCATTCCAAATCTGGACATGCAGAATTATCTTCATTAAATAATGAAATAAATCAAAAGATAATAAAAATATGTTGTGGAGAGGTCATTAATGTTGCTGTGACAGCATCTGGTAGTTATTCATAGAACTTATTTTTAAATTATTCATAATTATTTTCTATAATGATGAATTGATCCATTATGTCTAATGTTTCACCATGATGTAATTTTTTTTCAATTTTTAAAAGTGTTTTGCTTTAGTTGTAAATAAGCATTAACGGATAACTCACTGCAATTTCTAAATTTTAGTACACACTTAAGCAGCTTTATTCAGTTTTCTGATGAATGAGAATAAAAAAATTAGGCATTGTATATTTTTAGGTATTTGTTTTGTTAAGTTTGATCGCCGTTTAAATAGTAGTTGGTAAACTTAAGTTTACAGCTTCATTGCATTTAATTTTTCTTTCTTACTTGAAATGAATTTGGAGATGAACTAGTAGTCATAAAAGACGACATAAGTGTAACTTATTTTGCTCATTCAATTAAATTGAGAAAATGTTTTCTTACTCTTAAAATTTGTCTTACCAAATTTGATATATTTTTGTTTTAAATAAATAGAGTTCCAAATGTTTTTCTAAAACTGCAAAACATTATTGAGCTATCTGTGCAAAAGACCAGCTTCAAAAATTTTGATATATTTTCTAACATCTAAAATTGTAAATATGAAAAAATTTACATCTAATTGAAAATAATAATTAATAAGAAAGATAGCCAACTCAGTCAAAAAAGTGATAATATATATACCATACAATGTTTATGGGATCCTTGTCCCCTTTCCTCAGGTGCGAAGAAGAGCCTTTGAGTTTTGTCAGCTGACAAGTGCAGTTGTGTCACTCTAGGCTCTTCTTTGCACCTGATGAAAGGGACAAGGATCCCAGAAACGTTGTGTGGTATTTATATTATCACTTTTTTTTTCTGAGTTGGCTATCTTTCTTATTAATTATAATTTTCAATCAGATGTAATTTTTTTTCATTTTATGATTATTTGATTTATAAACAATGATTGCTTTCTCCCTCAATGTTTGTTAATCTTCATTCTACTTTTGTGTTTATTCCTTTTGAGTGTCACAATGTAGAATGACTTATGAACTAGGCACAAAAATCATCTCAGGTGACAAACATATCTATTACATTTTGTTTGGTTATTTTCATCACAATAAAATGTTTTCCATATTAAATAAATGATTTATATTTTATTCCATTAATTTGTTAATCTTTATTGAATTTTTCTTTTTAAGGTCGTGCCTTCAGCATCCCTTCACCTCTCCCACTTTCAAAGTTGTGTGTTACAGCTGTTGCTTGTGGCATAGAACATTGTCTTTTACTTACTGATGCAGGGACAGTTTATTCTTGGGGAACAGGAACGTAAGTAATGGTTTTTAAAGATGGATCATATATACATTTTAATACATATAAAAATAATAAAATCTCCAAAACATAATATTCCTCCACCAATTGATGGACCTTTTCAAACGGAGAAATATAAATATACTGAGTAGTAGTAATAGTAGTATATCATTTTGTTCCTTTAGGAACACAGGGCATTTGTGAAACATTTCCACCTAACTCTATTTTTTGCCAACATTTTAACTTCTTTCCAGGTCTTGCCACACTTCTTAATCTGTTTCTTAGCAAAAGTTTTCAACGTTCTAGGATTCCAGCTTTTATGTTTCACTTCTGTTTCTTTAATCATTAGTGTATTTAAGATCATGGGTGATTGGCCCATGAAATCCGAGTACCTTGGTGGGGGTGCCACCTGTTGGCCCAGGTACTTGCAGGTGATTGGTGTTTTCATCCATTGGTAGGCATTTCCTCCTATCAATATGATTATAGTCTGGTTATCCCACCAAATGCTCGGTTGCCATTTCCTTGTTTGTTGTGAACGAGGTGCACTACGAGAAGGTGAGGCTGGTTTTTGGGTGTTAGAGGCTATATGATTGCATGATACCCCTTGCACCTCACTGAGTAGTATCTTTATATTGTTTTGTCACCTGTTTGTTAAATTGATCATTCTATTCTGTTCTCATGTGTTGTGAATACACATTTATTCATTTAATATACCTAACTATTATAAATTTATCCTCTGTGCATGTTTATAAATTTTCATCAATACACACCTCCACACACCCACCCATACACACATTTATAACACATTTAGATAGGAAATGGAGACAGCAGAGGTGACTTACCAGAAATCAACAGTTGGTCCATTTGGGCTGAGGAAACTAAAAAGTCTCAAATTTTTGAGGACCTGAGGCCCTTTTGTGAGAAGAGAAGGTCACGAACTGCATCTCAGCTGCGCTTAAATTATTTTCTCAATGGGCCTCAGGCCCTCAAAAATTGGAATATTTTTTTAGGATGAAAGGAGAGAAAGATAACTTTATGGTTTGTTCTAATGTTTCTTCATGATGTGGACTGCACCTCATTTGACTTCCCCAGTGTGAGATTAGGAGTGAATGGTGAATTAATCTCATTATTCTTCTTTTATTTATACTTATATGCTTTTATTTTTAACAGATTACTTACTTATTTAAAGATCATGTTTATATTATTATATCTAGAAACTTTACCTATTGTTTCAACATTTAAATCTTAATAACTTTGTTTTCATTGTAAAAGCAGAAATTTATTTGTTTTCATTTACATCAACTCCAATTTTTGTTACTGTCTCCATTGTTGTCATATCCTTAAGATTTTTTCTTTTGTTATTCAAAATGATTTTTTTTACATGTTCAATTTTAAACATTAGATTATGCAACTTTAAGAACTGAATTTTGTTATAGGCGTGGTCAGCTGGGATTGGGCACATTTGAAAATGAAGATAAGCCTTGTGAAATTGAAGTCCTGAGTGAACTTCATGTTACATTTATCGCAGCAGGTGGTTGGCACTCTGCCGCAGTCACCATGTCTGGTGACTTGTACATGTGGGGTTGGAATAATTCAGGTCAATTGGGACGTCCTGCTTTTCGTAGAAAACGAAGTTCAAATGGTAGACTTGAGGAGCCTAGTTCTAGTTCTACATTGGAAAGAAGACTTTCTGAGAAACACAAATCTCGAGCTTCTGTAGATAAAGGTACACTTGTTACATTTCTACCATCCAGAAGAAATAAATTATTTTAATATTTGGTGTAATTTGAATATTTGTTATCTTATTTTTCTCATAATGAATAAGTTTTGTTGATAAAGGACCAATCATGAATGTGATATGTTTGATGAACTGTGAACGAATGATAATGTGAAATATAATAAAAATACTTTAAAGTTTGATAAGTTATAAAACAAAATGATAACTAATGCTTTCGTAGGTTTTAATATGAGACCTACTTAAAGTAGAATATGTATATATATATATATATATATATATATATATATATATATATATATATATATATATACAAAGTAATATATAATTGTCAAACATTTAAATGTATATATTTATTTGATTACAATTATGACAGTCATTTTTGGGTGAAAAATAAAATGACCTCATCAAACCTGAACTTTGAGAAGGAATCTTTAATTGGAAATAAAAATAATTTTCTTTAGTTTGCCTTCTTCATTTGACTCCTGGATAGACGGTGACAATTAGTAATTACTATTAAAGACAATAAAGATTTAAAGCTGTACGAGTTCATACTGACACACCATTACTATAGAGTTGTGGCAACTTCATAGTTATGAAAAGTTAAGGTATTTGTCTGTACTCCAATATGTTACATTGGTTACATGGAGGAAATTATGTTTCATGATGATTTTATTCCTGTTCTTTTTCTTGAAATAACTGTTTCAAGGATTTAATACTAGTTTAAAAATCCTTCGCATTAGTCACTCCATCTTTCTGTTGACATATCACATAATTTTTAGTAACACTTCTCACAGCTATTCTTTCCCTAATTTTTTATTGTTATATAAGTGTGTAATCCAGATTAAATTTAAATTATTCTATACAATCTGCCATTATTTTTAGGTAGACAGTAGGACTTTTTATGCTGGATAGTTTATTTTCCATAACTATTCTTGTTCTCCTTCTTTAAGAGCAAGTTTTGTAAATATTTCAATTACATTAAATATTTCAATTGTTTATTAATGTATTCAAGAAATTGTAGGCATTTGAAAAAATTGTCTATAATTAATAAAATATATGTAATTTTAGACTGTCAGAATCAATAGTTTTAAAGACATTTTAAGTGTTTGTGCTTATCATTGTATTTTCTTTAATATTTATGCATTTTTGTGTGAAAAATTTAAATTGCTTACAAATAAATTTAGTCCAGAAGTTCTAAATTGTTTACAAAAAAATTGTTTAATGATTATTCCTAGTTATATGGTAAATAATCCTAACGGGTATTTTAATTTTGATACTGGCAATCTCTAGAATATTTTACAATGTGTTATAAATATTTTACCATTTATAATTTATGTTTAATTATTTAATGATATTATTGCTACTTCATTTTTGAGGTATGAATTATATTACAGTAGTTTAGCAACTAGTTGACAAGTTAGATTTGGTGTAATTTTATTATCTATGTTCTTTATTACAGTTGATTTGGAGGACAGTGGTTTCTCACAAGTAGGTTGCAGAAAATGTGAGGAAAGTCCAGGAATTATGAATGATGAAAATAAAGCTAAAAAACTCAAATCAGGTGATGATGCTTTTAAGACTGATGAGAAGGAAGACTCATATGAAAAAGACCCTTCCACAGTAGTAGGGGTTCCAATGCCTGTTGATTTTCCTTCTGGGATTTATGCTAATGTGAAAGAAGTTGGCTGTGGAAGCCGCCATACAATTGTGCTTTTAGGTACAGTATTTTTTTCAGCAAAATCAATGTGTTGTATTCAATTTCAAGATTTAATTTTTTTCACAATATTAAGGATTAATATATATTATATTTATTATTATATTATTATTTACATTCAAATATATATATATATATATATATATATATATATATAATATTTATTATTAAAATATTATTCATATCCAAATAGTGGTCATATATATTGTAGTATTCAAAATTTTAAAGGGAAAGATAATTAACAGGATTTTATGCTTGAATTATTACAACTTTTTAAAGATAAAAGGAAAATTTCAATTTATTTTAATTTTTGTACAATTTTAAATAAATACCGCAGCTTTTAACGAGACTCAAATCTTCAGGGCTGCTTACTGAGCCTCTAATAATTATAGAGATTTTGCAATTAGCACCAATTAGCACCAAAAAAATACTAATTAAATCTACAATAACAAATTATATAAAAAAATATTATACAATATGACAGTAATCATATTTATATAATAGTTTACAACAAAAGGTTTTTTACATACCAATTTATTTAGAGCTGCTCTGGTACTGTATTAATTGTGCACTTCACAGTTTTTTCTTTAAAGAAAAAGTTAATAAACAAGCCATAACACTGTTCACTACATTGTTTCACTTCACTAAATTCTGGCCTGTTGCCCTCCGAACACCTTTCCAACAACTGTTCATGAACTTTACTTCGTTCTACTTATTATCTCTCAGTTTTACTTTAAAAGTATGTTATTCAGCATAGACTTTGCTGAATTCTGCTACTTATTTAGTCATGAGAATCCTTGGCTGGTCTCCAAAACTAGACTTACTCACCATGACCACACTCATCAGGCTCCCCAAACACACTTCTGTTTTTCCAAAGTTAGACATATAACATGCTTAGTCACACTGACTGTTATTTACAATGCCGACAATAATATTAAGGAAAATTATTAAAATTAAAAAAATTATGTCTTATTGAAAATAAGAAAGATAGCCAATTCAGACAAAAAAGTGATAATATAAATATATGATAAACAGTTCTCTGTATTCAATCGGGTGTATTATATTTAAATGCGACATTTTGACAACTAAACTCTCTGTCGTCATCTTCTAGGCGAAGTGCCGGAACCATTTTTTTTTAGGTGTAGGCAGGCTATGTATAGGGTAATCCACATAGTGGCAACTCCCATCTTATAGCATAGGAAAGGGATTTGAAAGGAGGGGGGGGGGGGATGCGGAAGTGTAGAGGAAGGTAGCCAAGGTTTAAGGATCCTACCCGGCAATTCGCCTTAAAGTGATGCAGGGAAAAACCTAGAAAAATGTGCATCAGGAGGTAGGTCAGGCATTTGGTACTTGTCCCACGCCCTTCCGATGGTGGGAGACGAGTTTGCTGTGGGGACACAGCATTCCATTTCATGTTATAAATACCCTCTGGCAGATCATCACGCTTCGAGAGCCAATCAGCGCTCAGTCAACAGCGTGCCTCAACCATGTCACAGCATCAGTCAAGAGACCAGCCACTCACCGAGGTACATTACCCACAGTAGCCCCGGCCATAATAGAGCTCCGGACCTCTTGTGTTATCAATGTTATAGCTGGATCCCAAGTCTTGCTCAATTGAAACCCGGCATCGCGGTTGAGCAGGTTGTCTTGTGTGCTAATATGTATGGCCTCTTTGATGATGCTGCTCCAGAAACCATTCACACAATCCAATATTTTGGTTTCATTGGCCTTTATATCATGGCCGGTTTCTATGGCATGTTCTGCCACTGCTGACTTATTTGGCTGCTTGAGTTTGAGATGCCTTTGATGTTCTGTGCATCTATCCATTACCGTGTGAATAGTTTTGCCGATTTACTTTTTGCTGCATTCACACGGTATGCTGTAGACTCCAGGAGTACAAAGTCCTATACTGTCTTTAACCGAGTCAAGCATTTCTTTTATTTTCTTTTGTGGATAGAACACCGTGTCAATGTTATGCTTGGCCAGTAACATACTATTTGGTTGCTGATGTAGCCAGCGAAGGAATAGGAAAAAGAGACAGTGATGCTGACATACTTGAAATTAGTAGTTGATCCAGTCTGGCATAGGTGGAACTTCAAATTTTCTAGGACCTGAGTCAACCTTCTTCAGGACAGTAAGTCTGAACGTCCAGCTGGGTTTACAACATCCTGATCCTTTAATTCAAATATCAAGGTCCATATAGTGGAGTTTTGTTGAAAGCTTTCCTTCTGTTCTTTCCAAGTTTATAACAGTTTTAACAGTTTGTTAAATATAATGTCAGATATTTTATGAGCTACAATAGTGATAAATGACAGATTGAGTCTGATAGGAGGATGGCAAAGGTCTTTGTTTTCTTTAATTGTGCTTACTCATAAGTTTTTATATATTTAAAATTGTGTACACCTAAAGACATCCACGGAATGGGGAGGAAACATTTTTGTAACCAAATAAATGTGCAATAATTAATGGTATACATTTGGTTTTATTTTTTATCTGTCTTCAAATACCAATACATGTTGACTACATCCAAATTTTCAACAGACATGTGGTGGAAAAACTTATTGTACCTAATGTGTGTTCTAGTATTCTGTTACAGTTTTTATAATTTTATAAAAAATGGAGGCACTATAGCATATTGAAAGTGTTTGTTAAATTAAGAATAATTGCTATATAGATAATTAAATTTTTATGCAGAATAATATTGTTTGTGAAAAGAAAATGCATATATTCCATTTATTTACAATAGTAACTTTTTTACAACAGCAGGCCAGTTGTTTAGAATAATATTTAATTGCAGATGATGGTTCCGTCTGGGGATGTGGATGGAATGCTTATGGGCAGTTGGGTAAACGTCCAAGTGCTCTACTGAATGCAGATGAAATGACACGGTTGACACTGCCATTTTCTTCCAGCTCTGGTGACAATGGTGTATTCAAAGTCGTTGGTGTGAGGTGTGGTGCTTGGAACTCAGCGCTTTTGGTTGAAGATGATATGTCCTTATGCTGAAAGCCTCTTGCTCAATACCATTCTATGAATGTGTGCCATATTTATTTTTGTGATTTACCTTATATGTAGTCTATGTAATATTTATTTTCAAAGGGTTTAAAAATATTTCTTTTAACATTTATTAATTCTTGTGGGATTTCAGTGTTATCTTTTTTTGCCATTTTCAACTCATACCCTTTACATGTACAATATATTTAAATCTTTCAGATAACATTATAGTTACTTGGTTGACTTATTTGAGCTGCATGATTCATGTAATATTAATTGTAATAGTTTAAACGTGTCTTTCAAACTATCACATAAAAAACATATGATGAGAATTTCTGCCTGTAATCTGCAAAATCCTTCATTGAAAATATGTATTATCATATAAAATTTCAAGTCTTCAGAGGTAAATTGGGAAGTATAGAACCTAATTAAAATTAAATTTATATGTTAATTTTTAAAGCAAATATATTTCATTCATTGTTCAGAATGGCTACCCTTACTTATTAATTCTTATAAAAAAGTCCATTTCTGCATAGTTCAGTAATTTTTAAGGAGCTGATTATAAGCAAGATAATTTTGACATACAAAATATCTGTTTGCAGTCAGGTCCGGATGAAGGATTCTGAATGTTGACTGAAACAGAGACCATCAGGCATAGATATAATCAGTTCAGTGGTGCAAGAGATTTGAATATCTATTCTTTCATATCTGTGGATTTAATTATACTGTGCACTTTGATGGGGAACAGGAATAAGAGTTAGCAAAAATTTGTTGATTGAATCTGCCTGTGCCACTTTGGAAAAATAGGAATCTAATCCAGAGTGTCAATTCCATTGAGAAACATAATTGTGCCAACTCTAATTTATTAATTAGATAAAGTAAATAGCCAAATAACAGGTGAATATGAGTGCACTTATTTTTGTCTATTATTTGGCATACTTTTTACACAGACATTTTACATTTTATGATTGTTAATTTATCAACCAGGTTCATTGATTTCTTCTACTTCACTTCTTGACCAATCAGCATTTCAAAGGAAGTTTAATGCATTACATGCAAAGCAGATACAGTTGAGCCTCTGAGGTTATATTGAGGTTTATTCCTGTATTAGTGTGTAGGCTCATCATGATCCATGATCCATATCTCTGGAACATTTTCACCATAATTTGTTAATTTACAAAATACAACATGTGCTTTATCAATACATGCTACATTAAAAGTATACTCTTCCCTGAATTAAAACATGTAATTGATTAGATTAATAGTTAAAATTAAAATATACTAAATTTAGATATAGTGTTGAATGAATTGGTTTAGTGTACCCATAGTAAGTACAATTTCTTTAAAAACTTAGCATATCTTTGTGTGAAAAATCAATTAATTATTTAACAGATCTCATCATGTAGGGCCATCTATTCATTTATTAAAAAAAAGTAACAAATATTTAGACACTTCCAGATATTGTTTGTTTTGACAATCTCCCTCTTCATTTTAATTACTCATAATTATGTTTCAAAACTGTTGGTACTATTTTTGTATTAAAAATGAATTTCCATATGTGTCAAGACTATGAATGCATGCAACAGAATTTTAGCCACTACATTTCATTTAACATTTGCTACAGAGATGATCTAGAATATCGTCATTAGTATTATTCTCACCCTATTAGTGGCCAAAAATTTCACTTCCTTTCATGTCTTGTCAATTTTATTTTATTTTAACACAAGTTGGGTGCCTGGGATGTCATAATTAAACTCAGAAACATCCATAACCCTGGATTCGACTCCAATCTCAGTTGTTTTCACATTATTTTTGTGTAATGCCCCTCTACACCCTCTATAATACAGAAGTTGGTAGAAATTATACACAAAAAACATTGAGGTAAAACACTATGAATTTGACCCCATAAAATATTTGTTTGAAGCAAATATTGGCCATTTATGCATGTTTGTAAATAGTCATCCCTGTCTACACCCAAGCCAGGAGGGTGGTGGTGGTAGGTGTGTCTTGCCCCCACGGTGTTAGTTTCCAAGACTTGTTTTACTTAATAATTTTTGGGCTTGTGTAGAACGTGACCTTCCATCACCACTTTGTTCTTCTAATTTCTTGTTATATTGTTTCCTGTCTAGATTCAATAACTGTGTTTGTAATTTTATGACACCATTTCATATACAAGGTCATTTATTGACAAAAGCTTGTGGTTTTTTCATGTTAGTGTCCGAGCGAGAATATATTAAATTTTTAATTTTAAATGCATTGTGGTTATATGGAGAATCTCAATCCAGCCTTGTGATATGATGCATTGAATATTTTTTGGTAAAATAGGTGAAAATAAATTGGTATAAATAAAAGTTAAAATTTTCTACTTTAATGGATCTAGAAAATGATTTCAAGGAACTATATGAAAAAGTTTTGGAATGGTCTTCTCACCTGGAGGGCTCATAAGATAACTTTTCATATATCAAATACTTTGTGTGTATGAAGGGTTAGCTAACAAACAGCAGAAATTCTCATAGACTATTACAATAATTTAGTGAAATATTTAAGTAATAATGAAATTCAATTATTAACCAATATAAGGATTCAGAATTATTCTTTACCTCAGTTGTATCCCATGAAACCAAACATGTTATTGCCAAAGAAACTTTTATTTTATTACATTGCAGGAATCTGCTTTGTATTATAAACTTAAGTTTGTGATACACATTCCATGAACACAGATTTTGTGTAGTGTGTGTTTTCAACTCAAAGTATGTGTAAAAAATGTACTACTCGATTCTTTGTAATTACTAACTGTGAATTATTATTTATTTAAAAATTGAACTATTTTCAACTTTGAGATTCTGATTCTTATCTCATTACTGCCTTGGGTAAATTTAAGGACAATGTATACATGTAAAAGAAGAGTCTTGAATTCTGTGATGAAAACCTTTTAGAAGTAGAGACTGTCAATTTTCAAATAAGGTTAAGACATAGCAACATATTATGAAAGTTTTATAAATCAAGGTAAATGTGTGAAATATGTTTGTTACATCTTTTTTACAAACATGTATATGAATATTTCATTTTGTTCCTAGTTATTCTGTCTGTGTTGGTTTAGTATTATTTATAAAATAAACTTATTTAGTAGCTACAATAATTTTTATACCAATTTCCTCTTAACCAAAGTTATTTATAATTAGTTCGTAATTTTATTAGCAGGAGGTATAATATAAATTCATAAGATTTATTATTTTGTACATTTATTGGTTCTATTTGTATCATGATTTCAGAACTACAGTTTGTTCCCCGTGGTGAATACATTTTATGCAAGTAGGCCAAAATACATTTTTAAATTGAACTAAAACTCTTGCAATTGGAAAATAATATTTACAACATAATAAGGATTGTGAGGATGGAATGGTTGTACAATCAGTTAAGAAATCATGTTTAGAAGACACAATATATGAGGAAAAATTAGTATTTTTTTCATTTTAAGACTATTGCTTGTAGTTAATGTAGCACAAAACCAAATTGTCATGACCAATTCTTAGATTAATATTTAAATTATGGCTCATTCATGATGGTAAACTTCCCATATTTATAATCTCAAGTTAAGACTGACCTCAATTTCTTAAAGATAAATCTCTCATAATAGTCTTTAAAGTCTAGTAGCTTTCCTCAAATGCTTTGTGTTTATATATACACAAATAATTCATCACTCAGTTTGTAAACATATTTGCATTTTCCTGCAAACAGATGCTATGAAAATTTCATACAATTAATCAGAAGGTAAATATTCGAGTCACAACATTATTTTCATCTTTTTTCTGTTTATAATATTTTAATGATTGACATATATAAACAGATCATTAAATATAAAATTTAAATTCTCTATTTCACAATTTTATTTTATTAACTGATTATTCATGAAATGGACTAATCAATATTTGTAAATTCTTGAATTATGATTAAATGAAATTAGATTTGACATGAATAGTGACACAGTAGCAACATTTACCATTTAACATCAACATTAAAAGCTTGTAGGTATGAAAGAAAGAAAGATTGTTCAGAGAGGAAAATCCAGATTGCTGGATGTCATCCTAGTTAAAATATTGCAAACCCAAGGGGCAGAGAGGTGGAGAATTAGTGTCAATTAGTTGCAGCAGCAATAATAAATAGTTCGATGCACCCACATAAATTAATTTTAATCAAAATCATTAAATAGCCTAAATCGATGCCAAATGTAGAAGTAGTTTTGAAGTCATTTCACTTTAAATAGGGGAGGAGGAATCTTTTTGTTTATTTTGCTACTTGTAAACAAATTAGGGGAATTTCAGGAGTACCTAGGGACCATTTTGCACACAGTTCTGTAGATACCAAGAAAGTTAGGGCAAATAATATGGGGAGCCTACTGGAATTAAAAAACAAAAGAAATCCCTGTGGCCTCTTGGGACAGGAAGTTTAAGATGATGTGGGCATGACAATACATGAATAACATACAAGAAAATTCTGATGATGAACCATGGTTTTATTATTTGGTTCCCAATTTACAATCTACAACAGTGTCATTGTAATAAGCAAAATGTATACAGGGACTTAGTGTGAAAAGGGTCATCATCTGTTAACCATTTCCTAGTATACCATTTGTAGGTTTGGTTTATTTAGTTCGTGCTGTGCAACTCTGATAGTTTTGATCATCTTCCCATTAACTGTGTCATTGGTCTTAGTTTTTGATTGATTTAATAGTGATTGATGTTGACATGTTTTTTTCAACTCATCTTTTTGGTTCATATGTAATCCTGGGTAATTTACTTTGTTCTTTGCTTGGATTTGAATATTGTCCACAAAGACTGAGGGGAACACTACTCGTCTTGTAGTGAATGTAACTTTCATTCATCAATCCAGTTAAGTAACAGCCTCAGGAGTTTTTGCACATGTGATGCAACTACTGGGTCAGTATTTAATGACAACAAGTCAATATCATCCACAAATGTTGAAATAGTTGTATTGTTTGTAGTTGGTCAGAAGTATAGATCAAGTAGAGCAATGGTGTCAACACACTCACTTGAGGTAATCTTGATTATACTGGGTGATAATTGGAGTAACTTTTATTTGGAAGTATTGTTCTGACATGTATGGTCTCAGCAAATGGTAGTATGGACTAGGGAACACTTTTTTAAAATTTTGGATAAGAGATCAATTTGCCACACTATCAAAAGTCTGTGCTACATCTAGAAAGACAGTGTTACATAGTTTCTTTTCTTCAAGGATTTTGTTGACAGTATTTATAATTCTATATGATTGCTGTATTGTTGAGTGTCATTCGATAAAGCCGAATTGGTAATCCGGGTTTAAGCGTTGATAGTTCCAGATCTCTTTTCAATTTTTATTTGGAGTTTCTCAAAGGTCTCAGACAGAATAAAGAAGAAGCTGATTGGTCTATATGAGCTTGTTTCATTTTAACTGGCTTTCCTGGTTTGGGCACTATAATGATATGGGCATGTTTCCAAGTTTTAAGTTAATATAGTAGCTATAGTATAGTACTATATATTATTACCATCTGTACTACTGCTTTTCTTCGAATCTCTAATTGGGTCATGACGACATTTGGCAGGGTATTTTAAGGAAACCCTCAATATATTCATATACGTTGTTAATGTTGGGTCCAGGTGGTGACAATATTTGGGCGAGATGTACTGCGAACGTTTCAACCTTTTCTCCGTCGCTTTTGGCCTAGCTTCTGTCAGTTTTTTTTTTAATCTTCGTCTTCTATTTCGCCGTTATCTCGATATTGTTTCGGGGTCTCTGGCAATTGCTGCTTGCCCTTTGTTTTTAACTCACCAATTTTCAGATATCGAGGGATATGTTGATGTATTTCTTTATTTCCTGCGACTGTTTTTGAGTAGATAACCAGGCAGCTTCTTGGATTAGTGTGGACAGGTAATTGACAGCGTGTTAGGTTTGGGTGTATGAATGTATATATGTATACAAATCTAAACGCGTGGAACAATTTCGACCAAATTTTGTACACGTGTTCCTTTCGAACCGGAATCATCCACTGGGGGGTGTAAGACATGGAAAAACAGCCGATATTTGCGTCGAATAAATATTTTTCGGGGTCGATGAGATAACTTTCCTGTCGATGCAGTCTATTTCATTTCTTAGAAGATAAATCGATAAATAAATGGCATTGAGTCATAAAATTATGTTTATTAATAAAAAATTTAAATATACCCACGATTGGTCCTTTTTAGGACCTTTTCAGGTGAGACGAAGATCGTAGAAATAATACAAAAAGACAGAGAAAGCAGAAAATACGGATGGGAGGCAGAAACGCGTGGGAGGAGCTAGAAAGAGGTAAAGAACAAACCGAATATTTTCGGTTGCAACAGGCAAGGCTGCAAAATCTTGGCCCAATTTTTTTCATATTTATATAAAATATTATTAAACCTGAAGAGGTTCTAAACAACGGTCCATTTAATTTTTTGACTCTAGGCCGTTTATTTATTTATTTATTTTAATTTTAGATTTGTCTCAATTACGTTCAGTCATTTACCATAATCAGTTTCCGAAGCAGCATCTACCTGTAACCCTGACATAATATAGAGTGAAATCCTTATTTGCATTAATTAAATTGTTTGAAAATATTTTTATTTCATTGCAAATAAATTATTTCGTTGTTTTTTTTCTATCAAATGCCCTCTGCATTATCACAAATTTATCAATCATACTCGGAGAATATTGATGAAGAGCAACTTGGAAACCTAACACTTCAGTTTCACAAACGTATTTATGCAGATAAGGGAACATACAGTACGTATGTTATACGGAGCGCAATTAAATTACGAAGTACATTGATTTTTGTAGTCGTTTATCTTGGTCACTCAAGCAGATCTGCGGATGACATTCAAATGAGTTATTGGAGGTTTTATTGATCCCAGAGTTAACACGTAGGCCTACAACTAAAGACGAATGACTTAGATAAATTATTTGAATCGCAAAGCTCTTGAAATTAGACTACGTTGTCTCACAATTTATTTATTTCCTGAAGCAAAAAAGGAACTAACTTCAGTAAACTCAAAATGTTGTACATACAGCAGTTAAAATTAATGAATGTTTCAGTACACTGTACAGATTAGTATTCGTGAATAGTTTTTTAAACAAAGAAAGATTTAAAATAATTTGTTAAATCATAGATACACATGTACAGTCGCGAAGGACTTAAAGCGACACAAAATAAAATTTAAATATATATAAATAAAATTAATGTAGCCTACAAAATATATTTTAATATCTTGACGGAATATGGGACAGTATTTGTGAGGTTAATTAATAGGGGAAACAAAATAAAAATTTCGATGTAATACTCTCTCCTACAGTTTTTTTTAATGTAATTCATGATCAATAACGGTAATTTATTCATAAATAGCTCAGGGGATCATTATGTTAACACTCAAGAAATATTTTTTTATTAAAACACACTCTAAAAATCACATGCGAGTGTGCCGAATCTCTTCTCCAGAAGTCATTAAATTTATTAAAGTAATGTTTTGCTATTTTTCCTATTATGTTATATGGTTATTAGATTTATATTAGCAATACTTATTGTAATTTATGAGTTTCATCTGAATGAAGGATTTTGACGATTACATTGTTTGCAGCCTTGCAGCTTCCTGGAGGTCGCTAATTTCAGACGCCTGTTTGAACTTTCTGAATTGCAGTTTCCTGCCCTTGATTGCCGGGCTCTGAAATGGCTGCTTTATTTAACTTGAGATTGTCTGAGTTGGTCCGGAAGCGAATGACGCGGTTTAAAATAAGGGCAGTTGCGGCCATTCTAGAGCGGATAAATATGAGCATTCATGACGTACTGTGATGTTATAAGTCAAGAAATAACGAAAAAAATCTCGCATTTTAAGCTGTAAATGTTTGTATTTGTAACTAATATGGGGGGGGGGGGTTAAAATTTATAATAATATATAATTATTTGGTTTTAAATTTAATTTAAGTAACGGTTCACAAAATTTAACAGGGTCATTTTAATTGTATCTAAGTTATTTCAATTTACTCACTCAAGAGTTTAAAATAAGAGATAATTTACTTTAACCAACAGCATTCAAGACTCAAATAAATTATTAATGCGTTAAATGGGCAAAGCAAAAAATGTGTGGGCATATACGTGCGGCAGAAATCGCAATTGTTTACGTTGCAGTCTCTGTCTGTTTGCAGTAGGCTAGAAGCTTCCCAGGCAGGTAGAACGTTGAGCCACCGGAAAATCTTCACAGGAAATCTCTAATCCGTAGGCGGCTTCCTCCTTCTCTCGTCGGCGTAATAGTTCTCAGCGACGGCGTAGTTTAGCTATCTTCATCTTCTCCTCTTCCGTCGGTCGGGCCTTTTTTCCCTTCAAGTGATTTGTATATTTCTCTTCTTCTCCCATATACTTCCCAGACTTCCTTCCTTTCCAATAGAAATCAATACATTTCACTCCTACTCTACCTTCATCCCAGACTTCCTCCTTATCCAAGTTGTATATATGAACTGCCTCTTTACATCGCTTGTCCACCTTTTTCCGTTCCCCACCACAGGGTGAAACCTCTTCACTTGGTTTTTCTCGGCTAATCTGCGTCGATCTTACAATTTCGCGGGCTTACTTTCGAATTTTGGTGAGGTCGTTGTCTCCTGAGTCAGGGGATCTTGTTTTCATCCCATAATCCGCTGCCCTTTGTCTGAAGGCACGATTTCTTCTGGATGCCTCCGTCATTTTTATAACCGTATTTTTCCAGCCAGCTACTGATTGACTTTGGCTACATCGGCGTTTCTTCTCAAATCATATAAAAAAAATCTTCAGTCAATAAATGGGGATGTTGTTCTTCTGCGCTTCATATTATTATATTTTGTAAGAAATTTTGTGGTTGAGGTTTTTGGTTTTTGAAATTAAAGTATAATTGATAACACATTTACAGGGTAAAATAATGCTAGCATAAAACATTAACGGCTGAAGGCATTACTTTAACACAATATTAAATTAGCGTCGTTCCCTACGAAACTCTGAGATCACTATTTCAGGAATCACTGCATCCTCACAATAATTTACTAGTATTAACAATGCTCTGAGCATGGTAGAAAAAAAAATGATACTTTGGTGCAAATATATGAAAATTGATTCCTTTTACTCTTGTTATGTACTTACATGACTGTCTAGATCTTACGACTTTCGGGTGGGTGGTCCGCAGAATAGTTAGAATTTGGAAAGTGGACCGTCTGTCTGTGTTCTCTCATGAATAGTGTTAAAAACGGCAATAAATACCTCGCGCCGTGAGAGATGAAAACCCTCCCGGACCACTCTGTACAACCCTTTCTATCACCCTCGTCTTCTCCTCTTGCAATTTTTTTTGAGTTATTTATATTGAAGGATTATATATTAGATCAAATTAACGACTTACGAAACTTGTAAATAATTTAAAAGGAATATCGCTTAAGTTGGGGTGCAAGGGGTATAATGCGATCATATAGCCTCTAATACCCAAACGCCAGCCTCACCTTCTAGCGGTACACCCCGTTCACGACAAACGAGGAAATGGCGACCGAGCGTTTGGCGGGATAACCAGACTATAATCATATTGATAGGAGGAAATGCCTACCAATGGGTGAAAACGCCAATCACCTGGCAAGTACCTGCGTCAAGAGGTGGCACCCCCACCAAGGTACTCGGATTTCATGGGCCAATAAGCCGTGATATCTTAAATACACTAATGATTAAAGAAACAGAAGTGCAACATAAAAGCCGGAATCCTAGAACATTGACAACTTTTGCTATGAAACGGATTACGAAAATGGGTATCATGGAGGAGGCGAACGAGTGAGGCAATACCTGGAACGAAGTTAAAATTTTGCCAAAGAATAGAGTTAGGTGGAAATGTTTCACAGATGCCCTATGTTCTTAAAGGAACGAAAGGATATACTACTATCGCTTAAGTTAATTTTAGTAAATTTAACATAGAAATTTTATGTATCCCAGAAATTTCATGCTGTGGTTAGTTTCATAAAAGAAGAATGCAGATTTGTATTATCGTTGAATTAGATCTAATTTGATATAATTATGAATAGTAAAAGTAAGAAATGTTTGTTTTCACACTCGACAGATTATTTTCTATGAACATCTCGCCTTAAAGTTGTTTTCTCAATCTTTTTGGTCTATTAAAACATTTTACAATGAAGAAAAAATTCGTGGTCCATTTCAAATTCTTCAGAGTCATACACAACGTATGGCATCTGCAGGTATTAATTAATTGGGAGACATTTCTGAACTACATGACAACTATAATACTAATAAAATGAAAAAAATTACGTCTGATTGAAAATAATGAATAAGAAAGATAGCCAATTCAGACAAAAAGGTAATATAAATACCACACAACGTTTCTGGGATCCTTGTTACTTTCGTCAGGTGCTAAGAAAAGCCTAATAATACATTCCAACGGAATGAAAGGGATTTATTGTAGAAATAATAATGTTCCTATTAATAATATCCGTGAACTGAAGTTTGTATATATATAAATTAATGTTTGTCTGTCTGTGTGGCCCCTACACGTTCCTAAACCATTCATCTGATTGCGATGAAACTTTGGTGAGTTGTACGCACGTCCGCGAAGGTTTCTGTCGGTCTTTCGAAGCGTTAGGAAACTCCCAAGGGTTGAATGGGGGTGAAATTTTAAAACATGCTAAAATGGCCGTTTTTAGCGTCGAATAATTGGTTTTCGGGGTCGATGAGATTAATAGTTTTTCTCCAGATGTTTTTAGAGTATAATTTCAACCCCTCACAGTAAGGGAAGTCAGCTTTACCAAGGAAGGGCGTGTAGAGGGAGTTACATAAAAATAACGTGAAACCACCGAGATTAATGTCAAATACAGGGTTATAGAAGTCATTAACTTTTATTCTGACATTAAGTATGTTAGTTAAGTTGTAATTCAGCCCCTACCATTTGGGGTGGAAGGGGGTGAAAAAATTTCCGTGTACAATATTAAACGCGCAGAGAAATTTCTACCAAATTTTGTTCACATTTAACTTACGATCCATGAACAAACGCCGAGGGTTTAAGACATATCTACCACCTCTAGGGATGGGGATGGAGCGTCGAAGTAAACATTTTCGGATTCGCTGAATTTATTCTAGAATTTTTAAGTGTCTCCAAAAGGCTAGGGGCTGAATCATCATGGTGGAAGGGGTTTAGATAAATATTAATGCATAAAAGACCGAGAATAGCGTCGATTCTCGTATTAGCCATGGTGGTTAATGAAATTTCATGTTCCTCGTCGTGGAGGTTGACGAAGTTTACAAAAAGTTACCCGGAGTAGTTTTGACCCTCTTAAGGTACCAGGTGTATTTTGATTTTCTTAGGGTACCAGCTATATTTTGTTTTCTGTGTAGTTAATTGTTGTATTTTTTACTTCTTTAAGGTAGACTTTATTAGGTTAGTGATAATTTTCACTTTAAAATCGGCGTGATTTTGTAGACACTCTTATTTTATGCAGTAGAAGAATTCCAGAGTTGTTAAAGTACTGTCAGTCATCATCCTGGTTTATTTGAAATTAGATGCAGAGGTGTTAGGTCGGATAGGGTAACATAAATGGGTAAGTGTTCCAAACACTGGTCCTATTTATGCTGGTTTAGTGAATTGTTTACCAAGAGATTAGCGTCGAATCAATTCCTTCTCCGGGATAATTTAAATAAATAAATACGGCCACCCAGATAGTTAAAAATAAAATAATATTTAAATAAGGGTGTGGTTTTTGAAATGTACTTTAAATCTTTAAAGCATTGCAGTGAAGTGATAGTTAATCTTTATTAGTATTAAGTAAAAAGATTTATAGGTGTAAATTAACTTTGCCCCATTTTTATTTTATTTATTGTTGGTCTTTAGTTTTTGTAACTTAATTGTACGTATTTCAATCATTTCCACCGGGCCTTGTCAGATGCAGTTAAATAAATTTATCTATCCATTCGTTGGTTTACAGTCTAGAGATGTCTCCTACTTAATTAATACCTGAAGAGGTCTTAATGTAAAGACGAAATGTCGTGTATGGCTAAGAAGAATTTTTAATCTTTATCAAACATTTTATTGTGATTTATTTGGCTATTAACATTTATCCTATATTATATTTTCCATTTTCGTTAATGATTCTAACAGAAAATGCTTTATTATCGTCTTAATGGATAGAGGAAGAACAAAACATAAGTTTTGGTGGAAATGTCTCGGGATTTCCACATACAGTATCAAGGATGTTCTTTTCAAATGGGAGCCAGTTTGACCTTGAAGCTGTTCCTCGTGCCGTCGAATCAAAATTCGTGCGCCGTCGTCACACATTATTGTCCGTGCAACTGATGTATGGGTTTGTCGACGATATGGTAACATCTGTCTGTTCCTCTGTTCCCATTCGCTGACAGCCGAAAACGGCTCCCATTTTAAAAGCACTGCAGGAAGTTTGATATACATTCTCTGTCATTGGTTAATGGAAACTTCTTTTCACCGTGGCAACCGGGATACTTTAACTCTCAAAGAAAACGGTCACCGCTATGTAACAATGGACAAAGCACATCAGATGTGCTTTATTTTATTTTTCTGCGATGTCTTTTCGAACCACCTGTATGAGTTTTTCGCAGCACCCCGGGTTGGGTCTGTAATTTCTAACCGGGATCTACATAATGATACGGTATTACGACAGAAATCTTTATCATTTATACTATATTATATTTTCCATTTTCGTTAATGCTTTTAACAGAAAATGCTTTATTATCGTCTTAATGGATACTGGAAAGAACAAAACATAAGTTTACAAAATAGAGACCTTGTGGAAATGTCTCGGGATTTCCACATACAGTATCAAGGATGTTCTTTTCAAATGGGAGCCAGTTTGACCTTGAAGTTATTCCTCGTGCCGTCGAATTAAAATTCGTGCGTCGTTGTCACAGATTATTGTCCATGCAACTGATGTATTCGTTTGTTGACGACATCTGTCTGTTCCTCTGTTCCCATTCGCTGACAGCCGAAAACGGCTCCCATTTTAAAGCACTGTAGGAAGTTTGATATACATTCTCTGTCATTGGTTAATGAAAACCTCTTTTCCGGGATACTTTAACTTTCAAAGAAAACGGTCACCGCTATGTATCGATGGACAAAGCACATCAACCCATGCTGAGGCTTTATTTTATTTTTCTGCGATGTCTTTTCGAACCACCTGTATGAGTTTTTCGCAGCACCCTCGAATAAATCTTTCAGCCGGGTTGGGTCTGTAATTTCTAACCGGGATCTACATAATGATACGGTATTACGGCAGATTAGCTGTGCAGTTATTCAGCGGAAGGTGACGTGCGTTTGCGAGTGTATAAGAGGAGGCAGGGAAGAGTTTGGGAGAGGAGAATGGCTCGCTACTCCGTTCCCCCCTAAGCCGCCCCTCTTCTCCTCCTTCCAGCGGAATGAAAGGCAACGAAAACAGACGCACAAATCAATAAAGAAACCACGAAAACGCCCATGTCTGGCCCGACCCGGCGGAAGGCGCGCCACAGGTGTCTATCGACCTGGTCCTGGCTGTTGCTCAAACAACTACACACACCATGCATTACTAATGCGCTGGCTCTTCAAACAGAAACTGCCGGAGTCGTCGCTATTAGTAATTAAAACGGAGGAACTAGACGAAGCTGGGGGAAACTATCTTAAACAATGTAACACGCGACATCTTCTATAGTGGACGACAACGCATGTTAGATTAGACCATATATCATATGCTGATGACACTGCAATCCTAAGTTGAGCTTCTGATAAAAGTGAACTTATGCAAAATGTGCAACAAAACATGGACAAAATCTTAGAATACTTTATAAATAATCAACATCAAAGTAAATCCGACAAAAACTAATATACTATTATTTAATAGATGGCCCCTGGATATTGATAGGAACGCTGATATATGGTGCAATGAAGTTAAGGCATCACAAGTAACAAAATTTTTAGGAATATATGTTGACTGTAAACTAACTTGGGACTACACACAGACTGCATATGCAAAAAGATAAATAGAAACTCATATGCATTAAAAAGATTATCTGCTATTTTTTACTCCCTCGTATACTACGGCTTAGTATTTCCCCACATCAACTATGCCAATGAAATTTATGGCGCTACCTCAGAAAAAAACAACATGAAACGTTTGCTTTTAATACAAAAAGAGTTATTAGATATATAATGGGACTAAAAAGGGCATAATCTTGTAAGAAAGCCTTTGTCTCAAGTTCCGTACTGACTCTATACGTAAACAAATTAATTATGCCGGTGAAAAAAAAATAATTCAAACAAAAGGAAATAACAGGTATCAATACTCGGGGTGAGAGAAATTATTTTAGAATCAGGACAAATAAAAGAGGCACAGACATTGTTAAGGGAACAATACTATTTAACAAGCTCCCTGAATATATAAAGAAAGTAGAGAATAAGCTATTAACAAAATCTAGTTAAAAAGTCGCTTTACTGTATGGCTGACATTTAAAAAATATTTATATTGTACCTTTATAATATCTGTAAACATAATGTTAAATATTAATCATGTTATATTGAAATATAAGTTCTATTTAATTTAATTATATGTTATATTTCTACTATATGATTGACGATTTCCCATTTTATATTGATGCAAATTATCGAAAAATAAACATTACTACTAAGGTGGCCGTTGACACTGTTAAGGGAATATTTCCAGGTTTCCTGCTACAAATAATCGTCATCGCCCAGCTGAAATTATCCAAACAAATAATGAAGGGAATTATTATCATTTAAACTCTTTATTCTTCAGTAAATTAATACAACTGCCATTTAATAAATTTGATGAGATTTCCTCCTCTAGTGTAACCCATTTGAAATAAAATAGTCATAAACATGACTATTTTAAATTGGAAAATAAGAAATATATCCCCGGGAAATATTTATAAACAGAAAGGGTAAGCAAGCAATAATAAAAAAACAAGTTTTAGGTCATATACCGTAGCCGTAGAAGAGCTTCGAGGGTCTGGTATGAGTCGTGAAATGTACATAAATTGTAATAATACCCAATTATTATGTATTATAAATAGTATAACATTTGTTCGCATGCGCCATTTTTGAACGGGGGGCATACGTTTTAGGTTCGTATGTTTACAATTAACATTAACTCAATAATTAGATTATATATGCATAATTTTACAGGAGGAATTTAATACTAAAATGTTTTGGAAAATCAAACTGACGATCGAAAACGCAGAGAAGATTTTCAGTTATGAAATGAATGGTTTGAATTTACCTCGTTATACATATTTATGTGACTGATAAAAAAAAATATGTCGCTATAAAATTATTTATTGTTTCAACAAAAACAAACAAAGATTACCGTAATTTACATAAGGCGACTAATATCTCATATTTAACTTTATTTAAAAAATATTTGAGACTATATTTATCTTGACTCTATAAATAATTATATTAATTTAGTTAGTATTTACAACCTAAGAAAATTGATGTTGTCGATGGGGTCTATTTATGAATTAAATAGTACAAAGTATTCTATTAAAACGCTAGGCAAAATTAATTATCTTATTTTTATCGCCAGATTATTGAAGGAGAGTAAAAAAAGACAGGAGGTATATTCAAATATAAAACTAATTATAAAAATTCATTAATCGGATAGATGGACTGTCTAAGAAAAAACGTGGTTAGTTTATTGAACTTTGGTTTCATATATTTTAACTATCTTATGTTGTCTACGAGCTTCTTAAATGCCATTATAATGCACTCATTTCTATTTAATTGGAAGTGATTTTGTTTCTTGAATTAACAATGTTTACGTTACATTAAGTCGTGATAATTGATAAGCCATTAGCCATTAGCTGAAAACCATGTTTATTGTTTATTAAAATCACCTGTAAACAGTATAACCTCAGAAAATGGAGTCTTGTTTTTGGAAAAAAATCAAAAAGAGCAGTGGTCATCAAATAGAACCCTGTAGAACCCAAATCTTTATGTCCGGCCATTAAAAATGGATTTTGTTTTACCAGATTGAGCATCTTTCAGTGTTACTCTTTGATTCATGTTTATCGATACAGACAGTCACCCTAATTCTTCATTTAGCATTTGATCCGACGTCCGGTAAACTTTTCTCAGTTTGAAGTATGAACGGAGTGAGGGATATAGTGGAACGTATAAGAATTTTCTTAAAAACCAGTCGGCGAGAAACTTTGTGACAAAAGTAACTGTCCGGTGGACAACGAGACGTGTTCCGGAGCCCACGAGACCATCAGGGTCTCGGAGGACGGCCATTTTTATACGTCGGCCGAAGCCGTCAAGAAAAAACGAGGAACAGTTTGAAGACAGTTGCTCAGTCTGGTACCATATGAAATCGGTGAAAGTGTAAGTGATGGCGGATAAAATCGGAAATTTGGGTTTGAATCAATTATCGTGATCATGATATGACTCGTGAAAACGTATATTGAAACAATAAAATGTCGAATCATCAAAGTACTGTAACACTCGACAGGTTGGATAAACGATTGAGCTAAACTATGACTTGATTCTCACTAATTAGGTATATTTTACCTTCTAATAAATAAAACATTTATATGTGTGTCTGTGTTTGCATACAAATTTATACACGCTTTAATTTTATTTACCTTTACCTCGTGGATCTTCCTATTGGAAAAAATTGTTCCAGCAATACAGGAAATAGTCCATCTAATCAAAATAGTACACAAATTATTTTCTAAATGCATCACTGTATCCGTCATTGTATAAATTATATATATGCAAATTGTTTCATCGTTTAAGAACGTAGTTCTAAAATTCTGGAGCAATACTTTAGGAATTCATATAATAATACCATGAACGAGAAATACGCATAGGAATGAGCGTATAAGGAGAATAGAAATATAGTGATATATAATATAAAGTACATGTATGATATAGTATGACCTTTCTTCAGAATTCAGTATGCACCATAAAAACGTAGAACAGCGGCACTTAAAGAGATCGAGAGAGTTTTCCGACAGGAGTAATTGAAAATAATGGAGGACAGAAGCAACACGTGGTTCGGGAAAGATCGTGTAAAATCAATAAGAATGAAGGTAGGTTGACTGTGTGAAGTCATAAAAGTCACGAAACTTAAGACGGCAATATAAAATGTATGCAATATATAATTCACATTCTTACAAATTTATTCAGTGATTCGTTGTAAAGGATTTAATTAGTTTGAAATTTTTATTAATTAACGATTTTACTTAATTTTAATAATTTTAAATCTGTAAGTCATCTTACTCCTAAGTATGACAAGAATATTAATTAGATGAATACACGAGAAAGACACATTTCCACAAAATATCTGAAAAAAGTTACCAAAACAAATTTCAAGTTTTCCTCGTCATTTAACTAAATTTTCAAAGGATCGTTTCCAACTTTTTTCTCTCAAAGTGGAAACATTTTAAACGTATTAAATTTTTAACTTCTACAACAATCTTTTCCCTCCAAGTTCAAAGAAGTATTAAATTCAAAAATTCAAACTTAATGTGCAAATAAACGTTTTGTAATATTATTTGAAAGAATTCTGCTCTTAATATTATGGGCATGAACGTTAAATTGTATTGTCGGTAAGCACTTGGCTGAGCTGGTTGTTCTTGGATAAAAAGGAGATTAAGCAACATGTTCTGGTACCATTTACGTCGTTCTAATTGATTTAAAAAATTAATAATATATAATGTCTAAGAAGTCAGTTAATTATTATTAAATAAATAATCAATTTTAAGGTCTGTATAAATAAATTTGGCGATAAAACAGCCAATAAGAGTCACTTTAAAAATATTTTAATATTCTATTTTATTAATTATTTAAATTACTACGTTTAGTTCCTATGTGGACCCTCTTCTGGAAAAAGTAACATAGTAACTGTAAATACAGAGATATGTACATTAAAAGTATTGTTGTAGGAAAAGTAAAATTTCTAATTATAAATAAATTATAAATCGATACAGAATAAATAGAAAGTAAACAAACAAATTGCAAAATTACTTAATAACTTATCAAATAAAGTTTTCAGAAAATAATAAATTAGTACTTAATGAATTAGTATCTGTTTTAACATTAATAGTGGTAGGATCATTTTTAATGTGTAACATACTAATTTATTAAATCAGTTAAATAAAATATTTTGAAATGTATGTTATTGGCTATTCTACGATGAAATTTATTATAAAAAAATTAATTTCACAATATTGTCTTAACAAACGTTTCTTCAATAATCTGTGGGCATCATCAAGTGTGCACCACAAATGAACTGAAACAAAGATATACATACATAAATATGCGAAATTAATGTCTGTAATGTTACATATTAAATCCAATTGTTTATACTTTAATTTTAAAACAATTACAAATAATCTCAGCTACATTTATGACTATTATAAAATTACCTCTTTGGTCTCCTCTTATCTTTGTTATATCCTTATTTCAGATTGTACTACACACCTGATTATGTCCAGGGATTGTGTCAGATACGCAGTGTATTACGAATTTTTGTTAGTATAATAATTATGCAAAAATTTTTGTTCATAATTAATTGACATATTGACCATTATATATTATTAATTCTGCCATAATTATAGACAAAACGATTGATAGTGACCATGGTTTCTGCTGAGTAAATTCGATTATGTGTCATGAAAAGAGCCGATCTTTCACTGTTTTCCCTCACGCCGGAAACAACATCACCTCAAACTATTCAGACCCTGAGAAAGGAGGGACTGAAAGTCTTTGAGAATCGAAGTTTGAAACTGTCAACTTCTATTAAACTTTTAAGAAAATTTATCTACTCTAAGAATATGTTTACCTGAATTATATTATGAGTTATATAATTTTTAAATTTTTTTTTTAGGTTTTCGTTACAGAATATCAGTTATAAATACGACGAAATTTCAACAACTGGTCTTTACATTGTCAACACAGAGAATAGCAACGAAATTTTAATCACTCATAAAACTCCCAGAAAAGTTATCTTAAAATGAAAAAAATAAAATGAAATTTTTGCGTCTGATTGAAAATAATGAACAAGAAAGTTAGCAAATTCAGAAAAATAGTGATAATATATATCTTAACTTGAAGCAATGTGCAATTCTGCTCGGTTAAATTCAGTCTACAGTCATTTTATTTTAGTCTGGCACGTAAATTTTTTTCGAAGTTATTCACCGAAATATTACAAGTGGACGTCTTTAGAACGCACAGTAGAGGCCACTTCAATAAAAGAATCAGCATCAATAATGAAGTAGGGTTGTATCAATGGTTTTTATTTAATGAGGTGAGCAGACTAAATCCTCATTATCTCTTTCTTTCACCCCAGTCTCCAGATATCTTGCTCTCGAAATATCTCTGAATTACTTTAAAACATAATTAGATCGATGAGATAAAAGAGGTAAAATAATTTTTTAAAACATATAATTCAGAACGCTCATATTTGTCAGTTTTTTTTAGCGAGACAAATAATATGTGAAAATTCGAAATCTATTTCATCCAGTAGATTGTAAATCATTTTATTTAATGGAATACGTCCGTAACATACGCTTGAAGAAATGGATTAATATATTTTATTTTATATAAGACGTATAATATTATATTAATTTTAGTACAGACGAGTTGTAATGTTCACGACATATTTAATTTTGATAGTAATGAAAAAATAACCATTTCCGAGCGTAAAATTTCTCTTAAAATTGAAGGAAACCGAGAGAATAGTTAATTCAATCGGATTATTTAAACTGCTCAAGGTGAAAAATATTTCAGTGTGTTCACTTTGTATGAAAAACTTCAAAGGAGAAATAGACAAGCGAGTACTTATAACAATTAGAATTTTTTTTCTCAAAAATATACACGCAATTATTTATTTGACTGTAGCCTGGGATAATTGGCAGAAACTGGAAAATAGTGAGACTGGAAGCAGTTGGCTGAAGACAGGCGGAACGTGTTGGAAGTTGCCTCGCGACTATTGGTATTTGCTTTGTGGTAAAGAGAATACGGAAACGATTCCGAGCAGAGGGCTAATAGTGAATGGGAAAGCCGCCAGATGTGTCTGGCAGCACTTGTTGAATGCGTTACTTTCGAGTTCCTTTACGCCAGAATGTTACAAAAAGATATTTGACAAGTGAGAATATTCTACCAGAAATATTACCAAAGAGCAGACAGTCCTATATACTATAAATGCACAATAATATATCAGAGTAGAAGAAAAAACGACAAGATTATCCAAATATTGATTTAGAAATTATTATAATCCATAAGACTGAACAGAATGTAAAAATATTTTACACTTCATGGAAAGAAGTTAAACTTATTACGGAATAAACAAAACTTGAAAGAATTCAGATAAGAAAAATAATATTTTACGTCAATCAACAAATAATATAATAGAAAACTAATACAAACCCTGAATTCGAAGGTATGTAGCGAGAGTGGAGAAATCCGAGGATATATAATCTAAAACCAATTCTATTTCTGCGGGATATTTCCTTTGTCATGAAGAACCAATTTATTTTCAGTGGAAAATGGAAACTATTGACGTTTCAACACTACTCTACGAAATTTGATGCCCTATTGTACATTTGAACCGTTCTCAGCGTTCATTCTATATTCCTTTACTGCAGGAAGCACGTATTAAGGGAATACATGCATAAGTTATATGCTCAGAGAATTCTGGATTTGATTAAACTGGAAATGTTTTACTCGGAATAGTGCTTGTATCACGGGGTTGCATAGATACGAAAGATAAGGAGCGTATTATCGTCCTGATGCATTAAATTAATTAGGAGTGGGACTTTGTACAGGATTTCATTTATTGGGAAGACTTAACTAAATTAGTGAAGGAAATAATGACATTCATATCACATTCATATCCACAGGTAGAAAACAAAAAATCGGAAACTACAAAATCTGCGCCAATAACATTATAGAACAAAATAACATTAAAATAATAATTGAGGTTATGCGTATGTAATAAATATGTATCGATTACTACAAACAGGGAAAATTATATGGCCGTGAAAACAGTTCAATAAGTTTAATAGGCCAAATTTAATAAATTTACAGATAAATTTTAAGAAAATTTAACGAAGTGAACTCTTTAATATTAGATATGAATTTTGATTCTCGCCGATTCGGATTAAACTAATTGTAAATTAAATTGCTATCGATCATGGTGTTTTAAAAAATTGAAATAATTAAATAATAGTGAGGTACAGATCAGGGAATCGAGTCAGTTCTTGGATCGTAAAATTCTAGCAGATCTTAGAATATCCAAGAAAGTGATTTAATAATGATAAAAGGAAGCTCATTAGTGATTTCACGTTCGTACTTTGTGATGTATTACGTCATGGTTATACACGCTCGAGGAAGAACATGTTATTAATACGAGTTTCTGATTACCTTCGGTCCCAGGAATCGTCAATAATTAAAAACTTCTTTATATTAGTAATTATTAGAGCGTAAACGTTGATAAATCCCCAATATCTCCGTTCTTTGATGAAATTGTAATGAGGGACTTTGAAAATTCTTGTCTAGAAAAAATATAGCTTATTATACGTATGTTGACGACATATTTTGTATTAACCCTTCTGACAAATTGGATGAATTAATGGTTGTATCTGATAATTATTTTTCGAATATTAAATTCACTTATGAAATTTTTAGAAGTGTCTATATTCCGCCAGAACCATTTTTTTAACTTTTAATTGGTTTTATAAGTCTTTTTACTCAGGTAGAGTTTTTAAGTTTTATCCAATAAAAAACGGCTATGATTTTTAATTTTGTTGACAAAACTTTGTTATTGTTTGATATATCACATCATATTGATAACCTTAACTATTTATTCTAAATTTTAACTATTAATTATTATTCTTATGATTTCCTTATGATTCATTAATCTTAGAATTAATTACATTTATAATAATAATAATAATAAATTATCAGTCAAACAATCAATACTAGCAATTTTCTTGTTTTACCTTCTTATGATTATTTATGTACAAAATTTAAGATGTTATTAAAAAAATAATATCTGTGTAATTTTCAAATCTGTTAATTTTTTCTTTAGTTTGTTAAAAAACATAAAGATTGTCTTTATGCTAAGGATTTCCATATTGTTGTTTATAAAATTAGTTGCTTTATTTGCTTATTTTGTTATATCGGCCATACTGAACGATCTTTTCAACTAGTATTTAGGAACATGAAACCAATATTAATTTCCATCTTATAAACATTCTCCTATTACAAAACATTTTTTGGATCTTAATAACTTTTCCAATTTTGATAATACTATTATTCTAGATAAGGAAACTAATTTTAGTAAAAGATTAATCTCATAAATGTTACACATTTGGTCCAACAAATTTTCTTTAAATGTAAAACAAGTTACTTCTTATTTAAACAGTATTATGATGGTTTATTAAATAATATTTTTTAATTTATATCTTGCATTCATATTCTTTGAACGTGTTGTAACTTTGATCAGTCTGGTGATAGTATCGACAAAGATCCAAACGTCTTTACTTTTAAATTATATTGTTCAAAATTAATTTCTTTTATTGCGTGTTGTACGAGTCGTTAAGTTCTTGTGTTATTGTCTTACAGACGTTAATTGTGTTCTTTTATGTTCTAGTTATTCCTAGAAAGATATTTATAAATATTAGTTTTCTTGGGATATGAACTTAAAGGGGATATGATTCACGTATAAATATGTCGTATAAGAACGCATTTAGCCCAGAAATAGACCGAGGATGCTGATGAAACTAAGAATATGTCGAAACAGTTCGGCTTAAATAACCATTTTGTTCACGGTGCTGACTGTTGTCAAAGCACGGGTGAAATTCAGCAAATAGTTTCACTCGGTTCGTGGCACCGTACGGGATCTAATACATAGAACCGATCGGGTCTCCTTTGGGAATTATTTAAACTGACCGCTATTAAGAGGCGTCTAACCAGTGGGAAGTTGCTTGCGAGTATTGGCATTTGCTTTGTGGTAAAGAGAATACGGAAACGGTTCCGAGCTGAGGGCTAACAGTGACTGGGAAAGCCGCCAGATGTGTCTCACAGCACTAACTTGTTGAATGTGCCCCTTCGGTTCATAAAGGAAGATTTATATTTGAACTACCCATTAACATAGTCTGTCAACACTTAATTGTAGTGTGGCGGTAATTATAGAAAATGCGTCAAATTATATATAAATAATAATTTATTGATAATTAAGTTAAATTATAGTTAAAATTCTTCTCTATACAATGTGCGAGCCACCATGAAAAATAATAATTATCTCAGTTCTGTAAGAAAAAACGCGGTTTTAGAACAACTAAAATAAAATCAATTGAATCCTTATTCATAAAAAAAATGTAGGTAAATAATCAATATCGTCATCAATGGGGAATGTTTGCCGGTGACTTCAGGAAGTTATCAAGCGACGTCTTCTGCTTCTATGATCTTCCATTCCGGAAGTCCATTTTTCCTTATTCTCCGAAATAGCTAATGAGATAAACTTTTTCTCTGTTTTTACGTGTGAAAAGAACATAACCATCACTGCAGATGAAGAAGAAAAGGCCTTGAAAACCTTTCCCCCCTCCCAGTATTTTTATACGACGTACCCCCACCTAGGAAACGTCATCGCCTTTGCCACATGCGACCCCGACAATAAAGGTTTATTTTAGTCCAAATGTGGGTTTTTTCGGGACCGGCACGGCTATGTTGAAAAAGCAAAGCAGTCTTTTGAAATATCTGACGGTTTTATGACTTTAAGACTAATTTGGAAACATTTGTAGGAAAAATTACAAAGGAGGTAATCGATCGTACCACAGTTGACTCTTCATTTATTTCTTTAATGAATGTTGGTTGTGTGTACCTGAAATAGAGTATATGCCACATCAATTTGCGGCTTATATGACGTATTAAAATTACTTTTTCTTGTATTTGCACAGAATGAAAATATTTCGTCTTGGATATTCGTTTTTTTAAATTTACCATTTTGTTGTTGTAGCTAGACAGATGCAGATATAAATACCCGGAAATAAAAGGAACAACTTGTACTGGTTCGAATAGTTGCTGCTAGAGTGAGAAGCGTTTTCAGTTCTTACAATGACTTATTTTAGTGTACAATATGTCGTCGTTGGAAAAAAGAAGTAGTGAAACGAGGAGAGAAAACTTCAACGATGTTTTTATTTCTGAGGTAGGATTGGTTGATAATGGTGTGCTCTATTGTTGAAAGTGTTTATGAGCTGAGGAAACAGTCATCAAACATAACAACCCACTCCACTCGCCGTATCGCGTTCTCCATTCATCTGTATTTTGTCACATGTTGGTTGTTTCACGTTTATTCTCCTGTAAACGTACACTTATCGCAACCGTCGCAGAAACCCACTCAAAGAAAGATGAATGCTTTACTTACTACGAAACTGAACACTATCGAGTATTCTCACTCTAGCGAGTACTATAGAAATCGTGTGCAATGTCCATGTAGTATCATTCCAGAATTTTATTCATAAAAGTGTGTCGTGACCAACAGTTATGACACGTACTTTGAATTAAACTAGTATTTTTTGATATTTGTGCCAATATTTATTTTTCAACGTGTGTTTTCTATTTGAATAAATTTAGAAAAGCTCGATATTTTGTCAGTCATATACAATTATGAACACAAAATTTAGTTTTTCTATCCAGTTACATCCTTTCAAAGGCTATTTAAATTTATTCAGTACGAAATTAGAATTAAGGTTATATTTTGTTCATCGACGAAATTATGTTCAGTATAATACAAAACATCGTTGAAGTTTTCTCTCCTCGTTTCGCTACTTCTTCTTTTTTTCCAACGACGACATATTGTACACTTAAATACGTCATTGTAAGAACTGAAAACGCTTCTCATCATTTTGTTCTCAATTATGAAATTTTGGAGGATTTTTGGATACATTTTATTTTAATAATTATCTGGAAGTTATAAATTAAGTAATAACATCTAAAAACGAAACGTTGAGTGATTTATTCAATACTAGCAGGGTGCCCTGCGTTGCCCGTGTATTTATTTATATAAACCCGAAAAAATATTTAATTATATATTAATCTGTAGTCAAGAAGTGATTTAACCTACATCTAACTGTTCCTAGTTCCGTACATACTTTCGATCGATAGTGCATTAATTGAAGAGCTATAAAATACATTGAATTTTATTGCACCAGTCCCAACAAACATTCCTCCGAATTTCTTCTTAAATATACGCCTCGAGTATTGCAGGATATAATTGTCCCTCAGTCTTCAGACATTACGAAAGATTAAATTGATGAAATTGTTAGCTAGATTCACAATGTAAACAAATAGTCGTCATATTGGAGTTACTAATATGATATGAAAATTAACTTACATTTTCCTTATGGATAGTAATGTATTTGTATTTTTTTTATTATCATATAGCTGGATAAAATTTTAATTTTTATTCAATGAAAATATTTCTGCTTTATTTCATTACGGAAAAAGGAACTATTTCCTTTTTTGTCGTGTAGTAACGTCTCTCGCTGTCCCGTGACGTCATGGTCTCTTGGCGCGCAGTAATTTAACACAAAATTGTAAAGTTTTTCAATTATAATTCTTTTCACATTTATGCTAGGGGTTTCTCACCCCCACAGTACCCTTTCTCGTGTTTTGTTGCAATCTGTCCGCGCGTTTAAATTTGTATAAAGATTAACGTAAATACATACAAATATACATAATTTTTTATTATATAGATTATATGTAACACAATTTTCTCATATATAATTAACGAATGTTGAGACTTAAAGTTAAATTTAATAAAACCAGTACAATCTTCAAATATTTTCTTGCACAACCGAATTAGATCAGGAGCTTCAGGAACAAGGCTATAATTATCAGTAACAAATATAATTATCTTAAAACATTCAAATTCGTCATAGTATGTTATCTAACGTACTATCTTATACACAATCGTCACAGAAAAAATGACTAAAGTGACCATAAATCAAGATATTATTATATCTACCGTTCCGAAAGAGTCACACGGAAAGTATTTCTGAGAGAAAATATGTCTGGTGTAGGACGGATCATTACTGTTCACCAATAATTTGACTCTAATTTAAAAGCTTCTATATTTGGATTTTTTTTAAAAAAAGATAAGCTCCAATAAATGAGATTTTATTCATTCTCTACACCGAGAAAGACTACATTATTTGTTATTGAGGCTTTTATTCCTAAAGATCGCCCTCACATCGCATTAGAAATATAAGGTTAGTATTGGGATAGCTGAACTAAAACCGTAATAGAATTCAGGAACAGTTGCAAATAATTCTGAAAGTTCTTATTTCAGAATGACTGCCTCATTAGAATGATTTATCCCGAAAAATACTTAATAGTAATTCAATATTTTTAAGGCATTGTTACGTACTTAAATGTTTGACATTGTATTGTTTTACGCTGAAAATAATTATTTTAAAAATGCATGATTGAAAGTGTATTTAATTACCGTTACACAGAAAAATTATTTTTTGGTCTTAAGTAAAAGGCGGCTGAGGAACCTCATTGACAAAGAGACGCTTTTTCCAACTGATTTATTTTGTTCTTGTTTCCTCAGATGTCAGTAGAGTTCCTGTCTCGTACTGCAGAATATATCTTAATAAATCACAGTTAATTTTATTTGTAACAGTCGCTTCCGTTGAACAGAGACGGTTAATATAATGTCATGTTTAATATTCCACGGCCCAAATCAATACTGCTCCTCTCTTATTTCCCTTTTATTGTACTTTTATTTTCTTCCGTTCCTGCGAAATAAGAGGGGGTGAAAACCTGGCGCACACTCAGAGGGGTGAGACACCCTGAAACTTCCAATGCAAGAAACTGATTTTCTTTTCATCGTTCAACAATATTGTGTTAAATTGCTCCTCAGTTAGTTAGAACGTTTAATTCGTTTAATTAATTACTCATTATTGTAGGCTGGAAACTTCACAAAACGCGATTCTTTCCTTTTAACTCTTATTCGACAACTATTAATTTTCTGAAACACGGAAATCCAAAACAAGGGTGTAATCCTGTCGGCATCGAATCTAAAATCAGTACTCGTTTTCACTACTATTAATAAATTGAAGTTGTATCAATTCTGAAGAATCAAAGTTTTGGCATAACAATCGCTTGAGTCAAAGAACGTTGCGTTTAATTTTTTAATCATTTTTCCCTGTAAATTGGAAATAAGCTCGCGTTTAACTACATTTGCCATTTGTATTTTACTCATAGCTTATTTTATTCCCCTTATTTAAAAATAATTTTTCATTTTCTTCGAAAGGTTGGGTGAAATTGCAGCCGAAAGCAGACCTCAGGTAAATAAACCAGTTTTAACCAAGGTATATTCCCATTAAAACTCAAAAGCTTACAGAAACTTTCAAGTTCTGGTATTTATATTCATCTACGGAGAAAATTTTTCTTTTGACTGCAATACGAATCTTCAATCAAACAACACTCTTTTTTGTGTGTTTTCATTGTGATATAAAATTTTAAACGTAACATTTTTGTATAAGAAACGAAAATATACTTGCTTATTAATCAAATTGTTGCTGGTATAAACGAAGAATTCGGAGCGATATATATACGAAATATTGTTTTATCAGGAAAATCGTTTAGTGTACTTGAGGGGAAACGGTTCGTCTGACGGTTTCAAGTGAAAATAATGGAGTTTAAATTACTTTTAGATGTTGCTACTAATATATATATATATATGCTAATTATACAAAGGGCTGTTTTACTTTTTATTCACACGTAATTGACGTTATTATAGACGTTTGACACTATTGTTATAAAACTTCCATGGACCACTAAAATATTTAAAAATAATATTTATTGTTTCGTTTACAGATTATATTTTTAATGCATGAACATAGTCAAATTAATCAGAAATAATTTATTAAAAGAAAACATAAAAACTAACACGTTTCGTCCCCAGTCTAGGACTTCCTAGGTTGTATAAGTGTGTAAAAAATTTCCATACATTGCCAAATTCTTCGATAAATATTAGCAAAATATTTTTGCTACTTAAATAAATTTTGCTTAGACCTTATAACCGATTTTTTTTGCTAAAAATTATTATAATTTGTATGTGTTCATTTATAATTATATCGAAGTCAGATAAATGTAACTGTTAAGTTTTTTTCTGAATTTGAAAGTACGGATTCTCAGTTTTCATTGTTTACAGTGACTAATAATTAAATTGCAGTTGAAATTTTTTTTCAATAAATTCATAGAGAGCGTGAGATTTGTCGACCTCAGTTACTGGATGTAAACGAAACAATAATAAGAAATCTGGCCAAATACAGACAAAATAAGTGATAATCTAAATACCTCACAACGTTTCTGGAAGTCTTGTTCCTTTCTCCAGGTGCAGAAAATACGCTAGAACCTAAAGAGAGACAACTGCACGACTGAATTGACAAAAGTCGAAAGCCTATTTTTTTAATATATATTGTAATATACACATAAATAATCAAATGGAAAGCGTTAATTAAATAAAAGAATTAATAAAATTTACAAACAAAATGTTTATTTATTTTGTGGCAATAACTCAAAACAATTACAAATTTAAAATATTAAATTCTCAGGGTCTTCACTGGGTTTGATAATGGACACATCAATTATATTTAAAATCTTATTAACAAACAAATCACATTTACATAAACCTAAAAGAAAATAAATTAACTTGACAATTAAAATAGAACGAAATTAAAAAGTAAGCAGATTAACTCTCATTAACAATTTAAAAGGAGAACGAAATCTGACTTACATCTTTTACATAAATCATTATTTTGTATTTTGTTACTGACATTTGTCCAGCTGGTTTCTAGCATTCCCTTTTTGGTTTCGAAAATACACTATTGCGAGATTCACAGATTTTAAACTTATTCTAGTCAAAATTGATAGGATGTCAGGAACACGGATGATCCTCTTTTTTTGTCAGCTATCTGTTGACTGCTTGCCTTAGGTGAATTCTGCTTGCCTTAGGTGAATTCTGTGGTTTGTAGATTTGCTAGTCTTTTACCGCTTTGGACTTAAACTGCAATTTTACTATTTCTGGATGACTATGGACGTAAAACTGCTTTTACTTAGCAAGTTTCAATGTAATGCTTTCGTGAATGTTTTACTTTATCTTCTACTCACAACTTTGTCTAATTATAATACAATAAACGACAGCTAGTCTCTGCTCTAGTATCACTTGTTCCGTCCTCCGAAATGTCCTGGCACCAGCCAACTCTATTAAATTCTAGTCACCAACTAACAGTTATACATCAACGAAGTCTTTCCGCGAACTATCCTCGTCTCGAGTTTTAGCGCGCATACGCCATTTTTGACCTTCCGACAAAGCAAAAGAGCTCGCGCTTTGTTCGATCAGACCGCTATAATGGATTTCTCAAACAATTTAATGTCCTAATTAATTGGCATTACAATATATATATAAGGTATTCAGATTATCACTTCTTTTGTCTGTATTTGGCTATATTTCTTATTATTAATTTTCAATCCGACGAAAATTTTTTCATTCTAATAAACGAAACAAGTTGGTAGGTCTGAGAAATTGTTACTTTCGTAAAATAAGAAACTTAGGCCTAATATATTTTGGAGATTCGATCATATCAAATAACCTAAATTTTGATTCAGTATCGATTCAAATAGGTAATTAACTTTTTGAGTCCAATTAGGCGCATCTTAGCCTTCAGTATCCAAATATCTAAATCATCGTAGTTATGGATGTTTGAATGTATCTCGTACCGCCTTTAATAATTTTATTATTAATCTTGTTATGCGTATATATGTTCCAATTTTATACTTTTTGTATTTTAAAAATGGTCGATTTGTATTTATTATTAATGAATTTTCTTTCATATGCTTTCTGCGTATTATTTTTATTTGAGTGTATATTTTCTTTTGGTCTCATTGTTGTGTACCTCTCTGTTGTATTTTATAGTCTAATGATGCTCCGGCTTGTCCTATTTCTTCACCAGAGGATCAATGGAATCAATAAATCTAAATCTTCTCAGATCTGTAAAGCGACAGTTCCTTAACGCTACAGGTCCATCGAATCGAGAAACGCTGTAAAGTTCTGTTTGTGTCAGCGTGAGAGTGTTATTAAGAGACAGTTGCAGTTGTGAGCTCGTTGTCACACGTGGCCTCAATATGGAAATGCAATGCAGTATGCAGCGTCTCAGCTACTTGAGTAAGCGTTTCTAGCCATTGTGTCAAGGTCGATGAAATATCCAAGTATCAATTCCAGACAATAAAGGGAACAAACATCCCATTCATATACATTTTATTCGAGTAGACTGTGGGTTGATTTCATATTACGGCCTATGTTGTGCTTAAGTCTAAGCTCTCGATGGATTGCTCATCAAATTAAATTAAATATTTGCAAAGAATATTCTCACAATAATTCACAAATTGAATATTTATTTGTAATTTAATCTGTATGATTTAAAACAGCGTAATCACAGCGTAAGTAAGGTGCGAAATAGAGAATACAACTAAAGTTTTTTTTGCAAAAATTTTACACATCTGAAAATAATTAATAAAATAATATGGTGGAATTTTTTTTATTCAGTGTTTGATTACATTTTAATATGTAGTCGTTAAAAAATCTGTTCTCATATGTGATTCCTCTGAAAATAATCTTGAATCATATCACGCAAATTACAAATAATTTTTTACTGTGTGATGAGTAGGTCCTACGGTGAAATATAAGATCCTGAGAGGTTTGAAAGGTGTGTACACAATTGTTGCAGAGGAAAATGGTACACATTTCCTTATGATGTAAATACATAAAAATTATACTTAGAATAATGCCTATGAATATTTTTAGAAAAGGATAGATAATTTATTGTCATTCCTTCCGATATATATATTATTTTTGGATTTTAAATATTTTTGCTGATAATGAAGGATTGTTTACTGAATAAAATAGGTTTTCGGATGTTTATAATAGTGAACGAGTGATAAAGGGAAAGATATTTCACTTCTAGAATTTTTGTAAAAAACTGACAACGACATTCACCAGTATCAGAGAAATTTTATTACATTTCACTAGGTTGTAAAATATAACTGCTGTCCTATTCTGTTTATCGGTGGAATGTAGCGGTGTTTTTATCAGTTGATCACACATTTCTTGATTCGAACGGGGGCCATGGGGCATGAATTCTTTATGTTTCCGTCCCCCGCCAAAAAGCGTTCGTGATGGTCGCCCCACGTGTAGCGTGTCCTGAGCCCAAAGCGGAAATCCATAAGACGATGGACGGAATATCGACCTCGCATATCCCCTTCCCCTCTCGCCATTTATAATAAATGCAAGGCTGTTAGTCTGCGTCTAAAACGGGCGACGTCGCCCTGTCTTGCTCGCTGCGAAATAAAGTATTCTCACACGAGTTGATCATCCTGGCGTCGGTGGATAAGCTTCTACCAGAGAGTTCTTTAAATTTTTGGAAGTTAAAAAAAATAATTTATCATGTGACATCGGAGGGGACTCTGTACGTAGTACCAGAAATTTTGATGAATTATATTCGTATCCAATGCAATGTTTAATTGACATACAACCGTGGATAGACGTTTCGAGGAACAAGTGCAAATAACTGTTTAATTAACTAAATTACTGTATGTTTACGATTTATGTCAGTTGATATTTGAAAAAATTGTATTATGTCTACTTTAAGTCGCTTCACCTCACATCACTGTCAGATATTTATTAAAATAATACTTATTCCTTTAAAAAATTATAGTACACTATTTTAGTTATAACTTTTGAATACAATTGTACAGCTTGTATTAATATTGCCCTTTCAAATTATTCACAGGTGCCTCATACTCATACTCATGGCGTTCCCTAATTCCATAATTTAATTTATCATTGAGGTATTTCTTAATTCATGATTTTACTTGCAAAATTTTGTCATATTTTAAAATATGTGTATATAGATCGTGAGATATAGAAAGTTGCGTCAGGTGCGCAGTAGAAGAAGGGAAGAGGTGGAGGGGAGCATTGCCGCCAGTTGGGAACTTCCCCTTTCGGAGAAGCTGGAATTACGCCACTACCATTCTTAAATATATTAATTATATTCTTACGAACGGGATATACAGACAGCAGCAAGGTATTTTTATCTCACGCTGTACTTATGTCTTTTTCAACATATCCAGAACTGAACACAATATATTTATATGCGTCAGTGTTTTCAGTATAGTTTTTACACTACAAAGTTTCCGTGTTAAACTGAGACCCGGACAACCCTGACTACAATTACAAGCGATGAGGGCCTCTGATCATCTTATCTTGACACGACTTGCTATTTCTCGCGACCTATATATATATGTATATTCATTCATTTCTTTCTCCTTTATGTATATGAATAAAAATTTCATATTTTTTATTTTCCAGATTAGCACTATTTTTCTATATTCCAAAATTTTATTTTCTCAATTTTGTCTATATTATTCATTTAACTGATGACATCACGCGGCCTGTTCATTAATACAGGAAGTAAATGAACCAATAAATCAATTCAAAATCAAAGAACATCATAACCATTTTATTCTACTTCCCATTATTTTATTAGAATTATATCCTAATCTCCACAACGAAAGGAATTAATCTTTGCTTACACACTAAAAATTACCTACGTCTAATTCAGTTTCTTAAAATAAATTTTTAAAATCTGGTTTTGATATTTTTAGTATTTTGAGACTAAGTTGCGAGCACTTTTCCAAGAAAATTGGTCCATTCATAAAAAAATATTATTTGTTCACATCCGTGAGTTACTGTCTTGTTCCCTTTTACTAGACTAGTTATATTTTAGATTACAATTGGAAAGGAACTGCTCTTTTACTCTCTCCCATTTTCGTGGTCCTTTCTCTTAAGTAACAATTAATCCACCCGATTCTGTGTCCTATAATAAGAGTGCAACTGATCATTACTCTATGTATCACACGAAATCGTATCATATGGAATAATACGTCTATATAAAGGTCGGTATAAGAAATACAAATGTATTTATGGATTTAATTAATCCCCTGCTGAGCTATTAAGGAAATGTAAAACATCTTAATAAACGTAAGGCAATAAATATGTTATGAAATAAAAATGTATAAATTAATATATAAATGAAAATATTAAGGAAGCAATTAATATATATTATGGTAATAATAAATTCACTGTAAATTAAGAAAATGTTAAATTAAATATAAATTAGAGAACACATTATTGATATAATTACGTACACGATTTACATAGAAAATTTCAACTTATTTTATTTATATTTTTCATCGATGACTGCCCTACTTTTTCTTCTTCTAATCTGTTTTATATCACTAGAGTCCTAAATTCTAATGTCTCGCTGTTTATGCTACCATTTGGTCTCCACCCCGAATAGAAGAAAAATGTTTCACCATGCCAACTATATGTGAAAAATTTGCATTCATATTTTTATTTTCCCGTTAAATATTAAACATTTTTCTGTACTACTATTTCAATTTTATTTTTTCAGTTTTTCTAATTTCCCAGGTTACAATTACATACAAAGATCTTCCGCAACTCTGATTTAATGTTGAAATTAAAATATTTATCTTCTTGTGCTATCCTTCAATATTTTTATTTAAATAACAAGAGTTTCACGTCTTCGACCACATACGAACTGTTTTTAATATTTAATGGGTCAACATTTAGAAGAATAATTTTTTAGAAAAAATGTCACATTTCAGTTAAAGAGCTTTCGAACACTGCTTAAATAAAATATACACCATTACAAACATGAAAGTCCTAGTAATTAAGTTTGATAACAGGACTTCAGATGATGTCGAAGTGAGAGTCCTAAATACATCCCCCAGATTTTAGACCATATTATAAAGTGAGGAGGGGTTACACTCACCTGGTCGCTACGTTAAAAATTATTTCACAGATTCTGTTGTAATATATATTGTGGAAACATCCGCTTTAACTTGGTTTGGTCGCGTCAACACCTGTTGCATTCGCAGAATCTCCAGTAACGGAGTAGGACACTGCACATGAGAACAACGAGGTTAGGGCTTCCATGATCTGTGCTGCTGAAATTGTAGCTACGAGGACCATAATCAGTAAACAAAATAAGACTCGATTACTTTTCAAACATGATAATCGAGATTTCATACTTTTTTCTCTGGATTTTCCAAAGTGCTGCTGTCGATCACAGTATAGTTAAACAGTGGGTAAACAGATTAAGTGGTGAAAGAGGTCACGCCAATATTTGGGATACTCCTCGCGGCGGTAGACTCACATTGAACTAATTCCTGAAAATGCGCAGATAGTTAAAGTAACATGGGCGGATTATGTGGAAAAATGAAATTTTGTTTCTACACTGTAAAATATGAGAGCTATAGGATGTAAGTGTAATTTTCAAATAATAATAAAATGTTGTGCATTCCTTTTGGAGTGACTTTCGTAGTTGTGTACAACGGAAATATACAAATCCGTAGCAGTCTGAACTATTTGACAATTATTTACGAATTTTGTAACATGTAGTGGCACAATAATAATACTGGAAGCCTTAAATTATGAATACGCCAATTTTCAGAGTAGTCTATTGATGTACTGAATAGCTTTAAATAGCGTTTCGTAATATATAATTTTAATGAATAAAAAATTACTCAACCAAATACAAAAGTATTGGTTGGAGTTAATTTTAATTTTCTATTTACAATTCGCACCCCAGAACTTCAAAACCAAATCTATTAATCAACTGTATTATAATTTCAAAACTTAAATAACATTAAAGCAGTATCTCAGTCCCATGTTATTCATCCGCCGTCTGACTCCTTTGAGCAGTGGCAAAATCATTCTCTCTTTGGTTTTGGTTATGCCCAATCAATGTTTGACTTTTCTGCGTCCAAATTCGAATTTACAAATATTAGTTTGTCAAGACACGTTCCGTACGCCTAGGTAATTCAGTCCGTGAACAACAGGACCATAAAGTTCTCCACAGCGCAGATTATCACGATATGAATAAATTGAATTGAATAAGTAAATGATTTTTTTATAGATTTAACATCATTAAACTACAGTTTCAACTGTACTGAGTGTTCTGAAAGTGATGAATCCACCAGGTTGGTATTGGCATATAAAGAAAATAAATGTACGTTATAGAACTTGTAAAATATGCAATGAATTAAGTTAAAATGGCAAAATAGAAAATGGATAAAATATTTTGTATACAAAATACACACAGACTTTGAGCAAATATAAAGTAAATTACCAAAAAACTTTACCTCAAGAACCTATATTACTTTAAAATTTTTGAAGACTAGTCTTAAAAGTACTTTCGTGTTTCATAAATAAAGCCTATTAAGTTTCTTCTAAATCGCAATGTAATTACAGCACAGTAGGCAAATGTTTAGTTAGCAGGAATTTACGTACTCTGTTACAGAGTTGTCGCTCAACTCGAGTTTCGTTAATGATTGCTTGAAAGAAATGACACGGAATGTTTCAATTAGAGAACCCTCTTGGAGCGAAAGTATCTCTAATTATTAGTGCCACTGTAGGAATCCACAGAATGATGTGTCCAGCAGTAGAGAATTTAGGTTTAATTACTCTCTGATAACCGGAAGCCTGTGGTATAGGGATATTTACCGTGGAGAAGGCAGGGAAATCGGAGACTGTGCCCTGACAAACACGAATCCCTATAATGCGACAGAAACACGAAATGTCTCCTCTTTCTGTACTCCAATTAAAATAGGATAAATAAAAGTAAAATCTCGATACAAGATGGAATTGGCATTTCTGAGGTACAAAAATTTTCAAAATACAGTTTATTAAATTGAATATATATGTATATGTATACACTAAGTAATTAATTCAAACAAAGGTACATATTAAATTTTTTATTTTTCTATAATAAAATTAATACACACTAAATTTATTTTTAAAATGACTGTCGTTATATTGTTAAAATGTCTGAAAAATTAAATACAGTCACCATATACAATTTTTATTTTAATGTTTTTACATTAAACTTCATCATGTTATAAAAACCAGGGTTTTATGTCTCTAGTTTGTTTTATTCACCTGTAAAATATTTTAAAATTTGCATACTTTCAGGTTCATAAATATAAAGATATAACGTAAAATATGTCCTGATATAATTTACAAATACATTGTACATCGACTGATCTCTCTTTGACATATTTATAAACACAAATCAAGCGTACTAATTTAAAAAAGGTTTTACAGATAAACATGACAGAAACTAGTGGCCCTAGACTCGAAGAATTTTAAAGAAGAAACATTCAAATAAAAAGTGTACGTAGCGAATGTTTTTCGTTTTCTTGAGACATTTTAGAAATAATTCTTAGTAATATTATCTGAAGCACACAAATACAACCATGACATTTTAAAAGTTATGACAATTTGGACGTTTTATATGTTACATCACTCTATTTGCTAACTTGTCTATACATTTAAAAAACGTATCACCTAGTGACCCCCATTAAATAATGTCAATAATAAAGTAGGATTTTCTGAGTTTAAATCAGAGGAGGTATCAATATCCATTTAAGTTAATAAAATACAAGAGCTGAATTGAAACATATTTGGAAAAAAACATACCCATTAGCAGACGCCAGTAGCTGTAAACTCATGTAAAAGCAATTTCCACGAGGTAATATGTTTCATGATGGGGTCACAATACGGTTATTATTTTTTAATTCGATGCACCATTATCTCCTTTGCTGAAGTCGGCACATTCAATAGCGACACATTAATTCGGCTGATCAGCTTCATTTGCTCAAGTCTGAGCCTCTCCATTATTGCCCCTGTTATCGTAAAATTAACTCAAAAATTTATTTAAGCGCTTAATTTCCCAAACAATATTGAATGGGAAAAAATCTCGATTGAATGTAATGGCGACTAATTGAACAAAATAAATACATGTAGGAGCTATGAAACATTCATGTCAAAGGCCAGTGGATTACTCGTTAAATTAACATTAGATAAATAATAATTTAGCGTTTCATGTAGAATTAAAGTATTTTTACTAAGAATACTTTGGCGAAATGAAACACGAACCTCGGTCACAATTTCACTACTATGGGTAATATTTTACTTTGTCTATATGTGAAACAATCACTATATTGAAACTCTAGTTTTAGTAGGCCTGACATATACAACTTTAAATATATGCGTTTAATTGTCTACTTCTGAGATTATGTATAAATATGTAAATTAATTATTTTTAAAAACCTGCTAATTTCTCTTTAAGAAAAAACTGTTACTTTCTGCTTATTCTGAAAAAATATTTTTGCCTCATATTTCATCATTAAATTTGAACATATGACCACAATAACATTTTAAAGCAATGAAAAGTCTAACTGCATGGATATAGTACAATTAAGCAGTGAAGGCAAGTTCATATGTGCTAACGCACACAAAATGATTTAGGAAGAAATATTTTATTTAGTTTAAATAAACTTCATAATTATTATGTTGAACAATGAGAATTTCTGCTTCGATATCGACGACTTTAAACTGCTTTCCTTGCGTCGCACTCGCTCCCGATAATGCAGCCAGCCATGTCTATGCTACACACGGCTGTAGCACATGATTTCTGACTGTAATGAGACATGGACATGTGCATTGTTCCGTTTCACTTTCCGTGCACTCCTCCGTAAAGCTCAACAAACTGCCTCTTTTTGTGCTACGGACCTGACAGCACATAAAAACAAGGCCGTGCAATTATAGAGAGAGGCGGCAGCATCAGGCCGGTAGAAGGAACTAAATAAAAATATATTTGAACCATTCAGTAATTAAAAATCTAATGGTAAATTATTTGAACCATTCAGTAATTAAAAATCTAATGGTAAATTATTTTATATTTTCAAAAAAAAATAGTATTTGTACATTTAAGGATCATAATAGTGCGGAAAACTACATCACTATCGTATCATGATGTGTAGCTTGATCCAAATATTATTTTTATTTAAAACATATACGAAGGAATACTTTCGTGTTACAAATGCGTGGCGAAATGGCGCTAAATTATTCAGCTTTTAAAATTTAGTCACTATTGGAAATTATTTAGGCGGAATTAGTATATTACGCGTTGGGTCAGAGGATTGGTAACACTAACGCTGTTGTAGTATTATTATTTTACACAGGTATCCTCGTAGAGATTGTTGCTTGTGGTGATGTTAGAACATAACTGAAAAACTTCAGGAGCCTCCACTGGAATTAAATATTCGTAGACTCTATCGGAAAGCTGGGCTTCAAGGAATTAGTCAAGATCTCTGAATATGCTATAATACCCTATATTTAGATGCCATTAATTAAATAACTTTTTTCATGTGCCATAATTTTACTGAATATATATTTTATATGTTTGGGTATAAATGTAAGTTTGTTAAATTAAATAATCGAACAGAAGAAAAAACTTGGTTAGTTCTTCCACGAATTTGGTTTTGCTTTTCATGCGAGCTTGTTATATTTGAAAATATTGTTAGAGTGGCCAGGTTCTGGGAAACCTCGGACATAATAATATCTCATTTCTGTTATAACAGATATAGAAGCATGAACATGCTTTTTAAAAATAATTCAATATTATTTATATGATATTAAATAAATTTAAGAACATAATCACTGGAAAACTTATAAGAGTATACCATCAAATTTCTTAGAATATTTCAGATCTTTGGAGAAAATTTACAGTATAAAATTAATTGAGGTCAAATTTTTTTATTGTATACCCTATGTAGTTCTAAATTAGGAAAGAAACGTAATGAAAATGGTTATAATTTGCATTAATTACATTTTGAATTAATAGTTTTTCTGTCTGTCTGAAAAAAGAAACGTCCAACAAACGTCTAATGAAAAAATAAAAATATTTTGTATAATTCTTCTAACCTTATCGATAGTACCAATTAACTATATTTAATTTCCTTTATTTTAATAAGTTAATGGTTTGAAATTTAATCTATCAAAATTTTATTTCATTATTTAGAACTGTAATTAAGAAAATTATAAATACTATATTAAAAAAATTAAACTTTAAAAATATTTATAATCTATTAAGCAAAAGCAAATAAATCTTAAATCTATTTAAAATTTAAAAATGACAACACAGAAAAAGGTTTCAATTGTTGTCTTTCTTGGAGGAAAATTTCTTCAAATAAATATTTAAAAAGTTATTTAAGTAACCTTACAAAGTACCAAAATCAGACATTGATTTTTTTTATGAGTTTTGGAACGAATTAGTAGCACCAGTGACGTCATACCATCCTCCAAGGGCCAAGGAGTGGATAAATATAATGTTTATTAAAATATGTATTACTTAGTTTCTCTTATTTACTTATATAACATCTGTTGAAATTAAGGAATATCGAATGCTAAATTATAACTTCTCTCCCGCTATCGGAAGGGCGTGGGACAAGTACCCAATGTCCGAACTACCTGATGCAGGTTTTTCTAGGGTTTTCCCTGCATTTATTTAGGCGAATGCCGGGTAGGATCCTTAAAATATAGCCCTGGGGCCCTAGTTAACCCTTGGCTACCTTCCTCTACCATTCCGCATCCCCCCTTTCAGATCCCTTCCTATGATATTAAAGGGGAGATGCCCAACGTGGATTACCCTCATGTAGCCTGTTGCCCTAAAAATAAAAAACATATAAAAATGTTTTCCAGATATTTTTTGATATGAAGGAATAGTTCAACGTTATTTTGAAATACCTTATTAATATAAAATTTGTTATCTTTTACAGTATGTAAGTGTATTATAGTCCTTCACTAACTAGTATTCTGCTCCATATGTTCGTGTCTCTCATCATTATTATTTTCTTTCTCCTTATCATTCACCGATTTACGACCTTAGTGTGAGTGTATTTCTTATCCAAGACATGCCCTAGTGCGTTGAACTGGTTCTGATACGGTTAGCTGATATTGAAAGTACCACTTATCCCCCCACATCCGTGTAGATGTTCGCATCGGATGATGTGATGGCAAGGGACCGTGCTTCAGGGGGAGAATTGATGGGGGCTACAATCCCCTCCGAAACGCAAGAGGTGTTGTGTGTGTGTATGTATGTGTAACCTCCTACCCTGATCTCAGATCACGAGTTTTGCGACTCACAAATGCGACTTATTGATCGAAGGGCGGGCTTATGTACGTGAGTGCTTGTAGCGCGAATAGTCGAGTCCCCGCACACATGAGGAATCAAACCCGGTGGGGTTTTTACCAGAGAGCTGACATTTAAACACTATACATTTTAAACAAAAAATTGAGTTTATGACCTCACAAGAATTGCCAAAAAAATAAAATTTAATTCTATCAGGAAAACTAAAAAGTCTATAATGTTTTCTATGGTCTTACTATTATAAAACTAACCGAAAGGTAGCTCCTTGATTACGAATAAAATATAATATGGGTTTAAATAAGGCTAATTCACTCATAAGGAAGTTATTCACGTTATTACTGTTCCATTTTATAAGATACTTTTTCGATGTACAATCATAATTAATGTATTGAAACAAACATGAAAAGTGTTTATACTTAATTTCTTCTCGTGCATTTTGTAATCTCAGAGAAATGTACAGGGTGTTAGAACTTTAAACATTCACGCTGGTAACACTGTGCAATGAATTATTTTTGTGGGCTGGGTTTTTACGTTAAATAAAAAATTATTGACCATTAAATAAATTTTTATATAAGTTTATTACAGTTAAACATGAAAAACTCTTATCTCAGGCACCTGTGGGTTTTACATAGAAGAGTTCTGCTGCCCGTACCAAATACGTACTGCTATTCTGTGTTGTGTTGCTTGCTGTAGCTCTCGTACCGACGTCTCCGTATCTCACAGCCGGCAGAACGGGTTAAGTGCAGTGATGACTTTAGTCAGGACCATTGCAAGGCGTCGACTCAGGGGTTGACCACTGGCTAAGGCGTCGGCCTCCGGGATTGATTGCTGGCAAGCCGTCGTACTAAATTGTGTGGCTTCGATGAACTCTTCACTAACAAATTGTGGCCCCTTTCTCACGACGATTCTGCCTCAGAGACAACAACTTGGAAAAATTTACAGCAGAAATCATGAGATTTGTAGATCGGTGACTTAAAACGTATACACGTAACGCAATACGGGGCCTCTCATAATCACATCCACCAGCTGGGGTGAGCGCAGAACAACTGTCCAGTTTCAAAAGCTTATCTCCGTTCCCTCCATTATAGCCTCCCATTCTTTTACTTTTTTTCATTATTAGAAAACTTCGTCGAAATGTCAGTTTCACTGATTCTTACATTGTTACAAGAGTTATAGCACGCAGCTGCAGTTCCGTAGTCAACAATGGCCAACTATTCTGTCATGTTGAGGCCAACAATCGAGACAGGACACCAAACTTACTTGGATGGAAATATTTATCTCCTCCACCCTTACGCACGTGCACGATTTCGAATTCTCCAAACCACAGCAAACAACACTTCCGAGACAAAGAAAAACTAAACCAAAATACACGCGTTACAACTGCTTGAAATGTTGGTGTCCCACTGTAACAGCCACGCTCATTAGTTATTGGCAAATCACACACGTTCCAAAAAACGCGTGAAAAACACAAAATAGTATCACAAAAACACGTGTTTGGTGTGAAATATGGCAACTGGTAAATGTTGGCGTGGATACTGATTTCTTCGAACAGGACGGTGCAACATGTCACACAAGTACGCGAGACTGTCGTATTGTTCCACTAAAAATTATCTGGATGTGAAATCGAAATGACAATAATAATGAGTGGCCAGACTTTGGGTCTCAAAAATCGGATAAATAAAACAAACTAGAAGTTATTTTGCATAAACTGTGTCAAAGATTACTCCTTAATATTGTATAAATAAATATTGATTTTTAAGTGTCTCGTTTTAAAGTGCCGACATTATTATTAGCGGGGGAATTTTGAATTATTGATTAACATTCTTCTCATATTTAGTTTGACTACCTTTTAATGCAAATTTTCATCATATTCGCTTCAGAAAATACCCAAAACAACAGCTGTAACAATTTTTTATTCGTTACATGTTTACAAATCAATTTTATTTATTTAGTTTCCCGTATTAATATTAACAATTGTATTATATATTTCGTATAACTGGGATTTAAACGTTAGATGAATTAGTGGTCCATATATTCTATTTATAGATTCCAAGTGATTGCAGCGTTTGGAAAATAAAATCCTTCTCTAACTTTAACTGATTTTGAGAGAATGATATCTAGTTTACCCAATATATTCTTGTTATACAATTAAATCTGATATAAACTCTATTTTAACTTTGTTAAAAACAATGTATTCAATGCCTCAATATTTAATTTTTGCACTACTTGCTTTATAAAAGAGTTATATTTGGTATGTATTGGTTTACCTAATGTTATATGAAAGTGCTTTTTAGTCTTGTAACATTTTTTTGATAATTCCTGTTCAGAAATACGGTACATTCCACGAATATAAAAACTAACACAAATATTTATTTATAATTGTTTATAGTACGAGGTCACGCCAGTTTTATATTCAGTTACAGAAAAAAGTAAATTACGTAAATCACACAATTTTTACATATATGCTTCTCTTATCTGATATTCAATAGTCTTACTCAATGAATAAGTGGATAAACCAAAGTTTAGTTATTTATTGCAGGATTCTGAAACGTTGCTAAAATTAAATTTCAGAAGAGTATAAACAATGCTAACTGAGATGTATGATTGTGCGCGTTGTCAAGTAATTGGTAATAAAATTACCTGCTTTAAAGCATGTTTGGTTGGAAAGTCAGACTTACTTGACATTGTTTGAATGCATCATCTACCATTATTTATTTGAGAGAGTACTGACTAGAAATTTATTTTATCACTTAATTTTTGAATATGCAACAAAACACATTTGGAACAGTACTTATATTTTTCTTTGTGTGTTTTAAAGTTGAATATTGAATTTTAAAGGAATTTGTAATTTTTATCCAATTATTTTGAGCTTTACAGATCAACAGACAGAGCTTATTATCTTAAAAGTTTCGTAAAAGATACTCCAACGCATGTTCTCAGTTCTCTACTCGTAATTATTTCTGCATTCCTCTACATTTTCGCTCATCAATTCAAACAGTTAGATAATGAAAAACTCGAGTAGCCATTTTCTTCCTATCCCAATCTATATGCAAAATCTAGATTATTTCTATATTAACTTGGTGCGTGGCTCACAGTCGCTAATGGAGGGAAGTAACGTAATATTTGAACAACTTGGCAAGATTGCGTTCTACTGTCAACAGGAAGGAGAAGTCACGTGCAGTTTTTTCTCGAGAGGGGGTATTGCGGCGGGCTATTTCGCGCAAGTGTTATTACTGTAGTGGTTGCATATGCGTCCTTGCAGTTCCCGCCCCCATGCGGCTAGACTCTCTCTAACAAATTGTTTATTTGCTCGGGGGCTGTTTATGCACCGCGGGAGAACACAAAGGAGGCTTGATGACGCCGTTTATTTAGGCGACGTCTGAAGCTCAAGGTCGCGCGATGCACAAGTGCAACAGGCGTCCGTCGCCGCGCCCCTTCGTTGCCTAGCAACGACCCGCCCAGGCATCGTCGGGTGCATCACTCAAAATATCGGCGTCCTTTGGGAATATTTTTCTTCAGAAAATCCGGGGGAATTGGAGGAATAATTGAATATTTGGTCATTTTGTTTTGTAAAAATATAAAAATGTAAAAGATAAAAATTAAATTTACATTTAACTTCTTCAAGAATAAGAAATAATAAGGAAGATAGCCAAATACAGACAAAAGAAGAGATAATATAAAGACCACACAACATTTTTGGAAGCCTTGTTCCTTTCTTCTGGTGTAGAAAAAACGCAAGAGCCTAGAGAGAGACAACTGCACTAGCTAGTTGAAAAAACTTTAAAGTTTTTTTTCGGGTAACTTGTTAAGTTGTGTTTCTCTAGTCTCTTGCGTTTTTTCTGCACCCGAATAAAGGAACAAAGCTTCCAGAAACGTTGTGTGGTATTTATATTATCACTTCCTTTGTTTGTATTTGGCTATCTTTCATATTATTTACAAGAATAAGAAACCTAGATAGCACATTTAAAATTAATTGCAGTCCAACTGTTACAATGTGTGCTAAATTGACGCAGTGCCTTAGGTCTACGACGATGAGATAGTTCTCTGAATCTGTTTGCCTACGAATACAAGAGCGCAACCCCATTGCAGATATTATATCTTTCTTTCCCATCTAATTCTTGAATGGAGTGCAATAAAATTCTGCAGGATAGAAAATAATTATAATACCCATAACTGATAACTGCTACGTCTACTTTACAAAAATCCACCAAAGAAAAATTATGCGTTTTACTAGTTTTTACCTCCTAACATCCCATAATTGCTCAGTTTTGAAACAATTTAATTCTCTATGTACCTCATTTATTTAAAATTAAATTTATTAATATCAGGTGTTGCAGTTCTGGAGAGAACTTTTATGGATTTGTTTGTTTCCGAGTATACAGTTTGAAGATAGGTTTGAAGATAACGGAGTTGTGAAATTTACTCCGTGTGCTCCCAAAATTAGAATTTTGAGGCTGAACTAAGTTTGGACCGAAAATCAAGGAGAGAGCGGTCAGAAGTGCGACTCTGAGTTTTCAAAATTTTATACAGAGATTATCTGTAGGCAGTTAGAAATGATCCATGAAAAAGTGAGGGACGGAGATGAAGATGAGGCGGAGAAAAGTGTTGAAGATGAGCTGAAGGAAGTTGAATCTGATGAACACTGATCACTGATGCAAGCAGCTGATAGCAATGTCGACGGTAGGGGCTTTTGACCCGAAAACCCCGTTTTATCTTCATCCCTCCGTTCTCTGCTCCAAAACTCATAATTTATTTTTAAGACGGCCAATCGCCGCATATCAAATATTTGTCATCTTCCGTTGAAATTTTTTTTCCTTGCTAAATGGTCTTCAATTTACCACACACGTAACGCTTCCGGTACACTTAGAATGTCCTGCTTAATATCATCCCGCCTCGCAGTAGGTGGAACCAGTGAGCGGGGTGATTCTTCAAGCTTTCTATATGCAACTTATCAACGCCATTTCGGGACAAAAGCAATTGAGCAGACTCGTCCGTCGGAATACGAGGATTTCCGTGACCTCCTGAGAAAGTTACTGAGAATTCCAAAAATGTTCAGTACGTAAAGTCATTTTATTTATTTATCGTCAAATATCGCTCATTAATTTATAGCGGAATAAAGTTGATGTTTTAAGATGTGATAGAAATAAATAAATAAATCACCGATGTTAACAAATGTAAGTCTTCAGAGGAGGAACTTCCACACCCAGAGTAATTTGTCACTAGAACTTGTTGTGTAATCTGAAAATTGTCCTTACTGTATAAATATAAGTGAAATTATTTTAAAGACCTCGTCAAAGTAATATAAAAACCCGCAGGAACATCCTAAGTTTAAGGAGAATCTGCTTAAGAGATTGTTAAGAAAGAAAAAGTGGATTGATTGACAATAGTAGGGTATAGTGTGTTGAGCAAACAATACGTTATGAAATGTAAAGTGCCTCAGGAAGCTAAAGCGGCGCTTAGTAAATATTATTCCATACGGTTTTACCGTGAAAATGCTTTTTCATCGTAACAACGCACTGAGAGAGTTGGACTAATCCTATTATTCGGAAGTGATCATCAGAGCAGACTTGATCAAACAAAACGTATAAGATTCATAGCACACTTTCCAAAAAAAAAAATAATATATAAGTAGGTGTAGTTTTTGCTCTGCATTTATAAAACAGGTCATTCAGGTTGGTAAATAAATAATAATCGAGGGATTCATAGTTCAAACAATCTGAGACATAATTACAGAATGACGTCTGACAGATGCCTTCTTCAAACGTTTCTGGTCACATGCAATTTCCGAAAAATTAACTCCCGGGTTACGTTACAGATTACGAAGCCTGTCAGTAATTCGTGTTCATGTGCTGATTTTCACGATACAGAAACTGCTATTCATTGGGAACTTTGCGAATACCAAGTGATTTTCTGATCCCATGATGGTCAGCCTCGAGAAAATACTATCTTTGCGAGTCGCAAAGTAAAATTCAATACTGATAATATATATATATATATATATATTGTAATAACCAGCTCAGAAGGACAGGAATTCTGTTTCTTATTTTTGTCAGATTTGTTTACGAACTCAGACTGGGGATCCTTGAGTGGTTTGAACATATAAAAAAATAATGATAAAATGACGGATAAGTGACTAAAAATTGGGTCGTTTTTGCAGCTCTTAGGGCTAATTGGTTGTGACCAACATCTGGACGGCGGAATACTAATGGAATAATTACAGAAGGTTGTTGGACGATGCAATTAGATTAAAAGGAAACGTTTAATTTAATTGATTGAGTGGCTCTCAGAGCGGGAGAACGGCAACAGATGGTGTTTGTTTGGCGAAAGTGGAAATGCAAAAAACTGTGAAAACAAGGGAATATTCTGGAGCCAGGATATAAATAAGAGGGCAGTTGGACAGTTTAGTAGTAGTCATTATCGTTTCGTGTTGGAGAGGAGACGGACGTGTCAGCGCGGAGAGATCGCCGGTGCAAATTCAATGTTGAAATAATAGGATTTTAAATGAAAAATCATAATTCAAAATATAAAACAAAGTTAATTTATTAAAGACAAATTCTTGTCACAATTGAAAATTTTGTTACAAGTTGGTAAAGTGCCACTGATTAATTTCAGGGTCGACTATAGAGCCTCCAATAAAGAATGTTACGACAAGACAATTAAAAACTTACAATGTGAAAAATTCTTAACTTAAACAATTATTGATATTCTAAAATCTGATGATAATTATTTTTTACATTAGGTTTACAATTTATAAATTTTATTTTTAGTTTATATTACTGTTAGCTGTTCGTCGGGGGCTTGATCTCACTCGATTATTGTAAATATGGCCTGTCTATGAAGTGTTTAACATTGAATATTAAATTCATTTGGTCCACAGAAAATAAATGAAATATGTGATGTTCTCGTCTATGCATATCGTTAGAACTACAAACTGAAAAACATTATTTTCTTTGAAACAAGCAGACCTTATTCCGGATAAATTTAAAAAAACAGCCTTCCAAATCATATTAAAAACAGAATTATACATAAGGCATTAAAAATATTGAAAATTGAAAATTATCTTACATTCTTGGATGGTATAATGTAAATGTTTATGGCCAAATAAGTCAAATTAAACGACGTTTGAATGACGCCCAGAGATGTCTCCTAATTTATTAATGCCTTAAGACTTCCTAGTGTATGTCTATAAATAATTTGTATTAAACATTTTATTTTGACTTATTTTATATTGTAAATATGTTTTGATCAAGATAGGGTTTCATGTAAACTTAAAGATTTTATTGAAAGGCCGAAATAAATACTTCTAATGTGTTGATATTTTTCTGAAGTTATATGACAGTTGAGTATGTTCATAGTAAGTTCCTCCTTTCTTGAATTACAGCCTTTTGTTTCTTTCATCGTACGTCATATTTCAACGCAAGAATTACTGTTGAAGGTGACGCTGCATTAAAATCGAGGAATGGGTACTTCTTACTCATTTACGAGAATCGGTGTTGGGTCGTGCAGGGTTCATTAAGACTACGCTGACACGCAAAATAATTTTCTCTAGAACTGAATTAAGTAATTTCAGGATGAATTGCTGATCCTTATACGCTATTTGAATACACGGTTGCATTATTTATACATTAAGTTACAAGTACTTCAAATTCATTACATCTCAAAGTATTCTATTATAATCTTAATATTATGTACGTTTTTATTGTAGGATTGTTTTTCTTCTTTCTGGGATCAATGTTAAAATAGTCTAATTTGTACAGAAAACTTCAAGGATTCCAATACCACATTTCGTTGTGGAACTAGAAGTACGATGAATGATCTCAAACAATTCATTCAATATAATTTTTTTTAAAAATATTATACCATATCTAATGGCCAACGACAGCGAACAATAACTAGCGATAATACCACATTTTCTGTGTAACAAATTTCCTCACTTTTATAGATATAAATTATGAGAAGAGCAGAAAAAATATTTAAATAAAGTCGCAGTTCCATAGTGCATTGTAATCCTATCTCTAAACCCATTTTATAAATAATATATTGTAATAAACATAATATTTGATTATTTAGTAAGCAGTTCTAAAAATTCTTAAAAATACCTAATTTACGGAACACAGAATTGCAGCATCCGTTTCAATTCGTGTAAGTTATTATTTTCACGGCTCATTTTTGTAGTTTAAATATTTTTGACTCGTGACTGGAGCAACCCCAGTTTGCTGATCCGTAAGACATTGGCTGATATATAATTTCTGGGTTGTTGATATTGTTCTCCTTAATGAATACGCTAATTGTACAGCAGATTAATCTGAGTTTAGCCAAACTTATAGACCTTAAAGGTACACGATGGTTGTCTCTGACCACGTATAATCACGATTTCTGCATATTAAACTATATTTGGTCACAACATCAATGTTTTGTTAAAAAAATCTGCGTATTCACGGCATTCCATGTCTGGTTAGATCTAAGCGAAGCCGTAACCCGCTGTTTTAGTCCTCATTAAAAAATTCGTTTTGTCAATTAGGACGAATGATGGAAAAATAAGTTAAGGTGATTTCAGATCACCATCAGTTTTTCTCAGGTCAGAGACAATAACGTATGTTAATTTTTTTGTGAATTTCAGGTGATTGAGGGAGAATAGACGCTATTATTGCAGCCGTTTCTCCCTTGGCGACGCTCACGGAGGCGCCTGCTCGTGGAAAATGAGTCCGCCGAGATGTGACCATCAGCAAGTGAGATGGGAAAGCATTTAATGTTAGAGCAACGCTTTTTAAACCATTGGAAAATATTGACAGTTGATATTTGCTAGGCGTATTCACCGGAGCTGGAAGTCCCATCTCTGAATAGACGCATTCATTTCGCCCATGGTGAGCTCAGTGTTCAGGCGAGTAGTAGTCAGGTGGCGATATGAAAAATGCAGACCAGTCATCATCCTCTGAAAGAACACGTCTCCTTCTGGAGTAGGAATGGTCTGTGTTGCGTCCGATTGCGTTCTCAGAGGTTTGCTTTATGCCGACGTGGTGGAATAGGAAACCGTTCACATCTTCATTAATAAGAAACTAGAATGTTTATAAAAAACGTGATAGGGTGCCTCCGGATCAAACTGCCTTGCACATTCAAATGCTTTCTCACATTTAGACGATCTTCTCGACGAAATACAAAAAAAAATATTGTATGTTTATATTTATTAAACTTCACTTGAGGATCAACCTTCTCATTAAACTGACTGAATTTTAATATGGAAATAAGATGCACTAGTAATAATACAAGACTTTACATATCAATTTTATTTGGAGAACAGTGAAAGGGAAACTACGGTCATTAACATCAGCATGTTTTAGTGAATGATATTTTATAACTTCACATAATGTCACATGTCTATTAAATTGACAATATTTTACTTTAGAAATGAATTAGTCGTCTTAAAATCGATGGTGAAAATCCATTAAATCTGAAACAGAAAAATAAATATAATATACTGCAGTCCTTTCTTTGTAGTTTTTTTAGTAGAAAAACGTTATTAGGAAAGTAGAAAACAGGTGTGTTTATTTTTAAGATCTCCATTGCCTATATAGAGGTCATTTCGACTGAGAATGTGTGTCGAAAACTTTTTGGATCATGTATTTTGTTTTTATTAGAAAACAATTAGTGGTCATGAAAGTGATTTAATGTTATAATTATATAAAAGAAAGAAAAAGTAAAATAGCAATTTTTTTTTCATAGCCAATTAAAGTAGAATGTGTTTTCCGTACTAAAGATGTATTGCTTGTTGCATTCAGGAAGGGGTGCTCAAATTTTCTGACGAGGACTGTATCATGTCACATAATGTAATAATAAAACAATTTGTTAATACCAAAAATTGTAGCGATTAAGGGTGTTTGATGGATCTGTGGTAGAATGGTCTGAGACTCAGTGTATATTCTATAATACTAAGTATGTGTTGTAATTACAAATTAAAGTTGATCATCTAAGCCTGTTAAATACTGTTATTGGTTTTAGGGAAAGACACATTTTTAGTGCAATTAAAGTTTTCATCCAAGCCTGTTCTATAAATATTGATTTGTTTTAGGGAAAGGCAGGTTTTTAGTCCAATTAAAGTTTTCATCCAAGCCTGTTCAATGCATTTTGATTTCTTTTAGGGAAAGACACGTTTTTAGTCCAATTAAAGTTTTCATCCAAGTCTGTTCAATACCTTTATTTTTGTTTTAGGGAAAGACACATTTTTAGTCCAATTAAAGTTGTTCACCCAAGCCTGTTCAATGCATTTTTATTTGATTTAGGGAAAAACACGTTTTTTGTTCAATGGAAGTTGTTGATGCAAGCCTGTTCAATACATTTTATTGGTTTTAAGGAAAGACACGTTTTTAGTCCATCGTTCCCGAATGACAAATTTATTATGTATGATCATTTCAAGTAAAGCACATTTCAAGTTTCTCTAATTTTTAAAGCAGGAACTGTTGCTAACCTGACTTTTAGTCTTTCCAGTAATTGTATATCAAACATCGTATATCAAAATATGATGATCTGCGCTATCGAAGGCAACATGGCACAACTAGTCCTACAAAGACGGGGCAGCTTACCATCTGCGAGTTAAGGCTTTCATCGAAAAACTAGACTACTTGGCCACTTGCTTCCAGTGCGGGAAGAAGAGTTCAGTGCCCATCTCTTCTAAGAAGTCATACCTTACCGGTCTATGAAACATTGCATCTGACCGCAAGAGTTAACACCCACACTAAAAAGTCATAACCACTGACTCAGACAGACTTAGTATCTTCAACATTTATGCAACAGTGTATTAAATGTTAGGTCAACGATTTTCTTGGTTTACAATTTATTTAATGTAATAAACACACTGCACATTTTTCCTTTCGTTAATTCATTCCTTGAAACGGTAATCGCGGTTTAAACTGTTATTTCTGTAAATAATATTTTTAATTTTCACATTTCATGGAATTTTAAAAAAAATTATAAAATATTACGATTATTATAAAATTTAGGCTAAAAGATTCGCACGCAGCCTTGACCTTAGCGCGGCGCGAAATATTGTCTTATATATGTATATTTTTGTATATGTACTAACACCATGATTCAATAAAATACTAAGCCCATTTCTCGTCAGAAAATTTGAGCACCCCTTCTACAATGCATGAAGCAACTCAAGTTTGGTACATTGAACATATTCTATTGTAATTGGCTGTAAAAAAAATCGATTTGCACATTGAAATTGGAACAGCTGTATTATATCATAGCGAATAAGGGTCGAAAATATTCACAGTACCAAAGCGTATTGTATTCAAAAAATTTTAGACAGAAAGTGTAATTTTACTGTAGCAATAATAATACAATTTATTCATATTTCGCTATATATATATATATATATATATGAATTCACAATTGTTTGCCTTTTCATTTATTCGCAAGGGTACTTATAGATGCTTACACAATTTACGTAACAATTAAATGAAATATGATACGTACACAATAGTTATTACTGCTCTAAGATAGAATATATATCTCACTTGCATTCTATATTCTCGAGTATTATTTTGTTATGAATTAATTCTTGTCACGAATCTCTTCTTTGGTGGATGTGTGTATGTATATAATTTAATAAAAATTATCCAGGCAAAAAACATATAAATTAGGTAGGTACACGACTTTTCGCCTATAATTGTAGAACTCCTCAGGTGAAGTTGAAATTTTTTTAATTATATGTAAAAATGGTCCTGAGGAGTTCTGAAATTGAAGAGGAAACAACGTGCACCTAATGAAAGTATTATTATTATTATTATTATTATTAATTCAGGTGTGCAATGGATTTTGAATGATATAAAAGATTTGAGAATTATCAAATTCTTCCCTTAATATTAGTCAAAAATTGATATTACATATATAAATTTTTAATATAATTTCAAAAGAATACTCTATCTGCACTGTCTGCTGTCATAGATTTCGGCTCATATTAACAGAAGAATTTGGCAATGTATGGAAATTATTTATAATTCTCCAAATACTTTGTACACCTGATTAAATCATGAATTAAGGTCGAAACGTTGTGTAATAATATTTTTATCATATGCCTTATTAATTGTTTTCAGAATTATAGCCAAATTATTTATTTATTCATTAATAGTGAATATCGTGAGGGTCTTGTCGACCTATGATACAGGGAGACGGCACGGTAAGGGGGTGGAAAAAACAGCGGATTAAAAATCCAGTAAATTCAGTAATTAAAAATATTATTTCCAAGTAATGTATATTTAAAAAATAAATTTAGTTTTTGTATTCAGTATTTTTCTACGTAATATCTGGAGGTTAGTTTAATGAAACATATATTAAAGGGGCGTCATGTCGAAGGCTTGCATAATATTGAGAAAATTAACCGTACAGCTCTGAATATTGTTGTTTAAGATTACACTTCCCTCAGTTTTACTGTGAACTGTTAAAGTGTATTGGGTCTTATCCTTCACCACCTATTGGACTCTGGTTATCATCTGGTTCGTCTGGCCTTTCTGGTGTAACACGATCCTGTATTTCCGTACTCACAGCTATTTCAATAACGTTTAACTTCCCGGAAATTGAAGTCTGATTACAATTTAACTTTCCTGAATGAAGAAGAAGAAGATGTAGACAGGATATGTATAGGGTAATCCACATAGTGGCAACTCCCCACTTAAAGCATAGGAAAGGGAATGAAAGGGGGGATGCGGAAAGGTAGAGCAAGGTAGCCAAGGGTTAACTAGGGTCCCCGGGCTGTAGTTTAACGGATCTACCCGGCAATTCGCCTAAATGTGATGCGGGGAAAACCCTAGAAAAACTTGCATCAGGTAGGTCGGGCATTACGTACTTGTCCCACGCCCTTCTTATGGGGTTTGCTGTGGGGACACAGCATTTCCCCCTCCGGGCCTTGACTAGTTTAGGAGGCAGCTGGCCGACTATTCCAATATGAATAACGGACAACTCTTACCATATGCCCAAGTTCTGCGACCGCGAAGCATACACCTCGGCTTGTGGGAACCTTAGCTAAAAAAGAAAACCAGAGAGAGGAGCAAGTTTATGAATGTGGAGGTGTTACTCTAGGATACAGACGCTGGCCTCTTTACTGACGGTAAGATTTATGTTCGCGATCAGTCACCAACTGTAAATCACGAAAGTTAACACCTTTGAAATTGTTAATTAAAAAATAATAGTATTTAGAGTGCTACCGATCTATTTTGTAACTATTATCCGTTACCTGCAACAATTACCTGCAACGAAATTAATTTTCGTTGGATGCTGTAACGAGAAGAGGACGAGATGTAGTTTAGTAAAATGAATGTCTATGTGCATGAGGCGCTTAAATTGGATATTCAGGTAGAAGTTGCGATTTTTTGTAGAGAGGAACACTTCCTGAACGATACTGTAATAAACCATTTATATCCTTCAAAGAAGCATGTGTTAATTTGAAATTATAGATGAATTATGTCTACATGCATTGGTTTATATTTTTCAGCCTTCTTAGTCCCTCGCTATTTTCATTGTATTTTCACTGACTTTGTCTAGAAACAAAAGAATTTGTGTTTTAAATTTTATAAAAAAAATTATATTAAACACTCATATTTGGAATCACCCTTAATTTTTTATGTACAAATATTGTTTAATTGCAACTAACAATTTTTTCGTTCGGAATTCTTTGTATTTTTGGGACCTAGACGTCCTTCAGACTCGCACGCTCAGCATTTCTACAGCGAAGAACCTGTCTGTAGTTAGATATGTACTTACGAGACAGAACTAAGAAACGTACTTGAACAAAAAAAAGGGCATTGTTATTGTCCGAATCTTTTATACTTAACACATGAAAATGATATTAATTTCAATTTCTTAGTTGTCAATTCTCAATTTAAAAATCCTATAATAAAATAATAGTTATAGAAGAGGAATATTGTCTGCACATGAATATATTACATTATGGAGGTAACGAATTTACAGATGAGTTGTTAGATCAATTGGAAATACTGTTTCAAGTGATGTTAACTGTTTATATTTTTTAAATTTGTTAGCGAATATAATTTAAATTCACGTAATTACCTTTTTTCTCATGAGATATTCTGATGTAGTATTTTCCGTCGGTAGATGTCCTTTACGTTTTCAACACATTTAGATGGTCCTTCACGAGATAACGCGGAATGTCAGTTCATTAAAAGTTTAAAAATACATAATGAAGTTTGTAATCATGTGACGTTCTCGGCGAGTGGAATATCTTCTCGTAAACGGGGGAAATTATTCTAAAAATATTAAAACCCTTTTCCTATTCAGTCGACATTAGAACATTGCTCGACGCTCCATGTTGCGTCTTAGGACAATGGATTTAAGACTAAGTTTCCAATGTGTATCGCCCGAGAAAGAGAAATTTTCCGTAATACTGGAATTCAAGAAAAGTATATATAGAGGTGTATATTGGCCTGGAAGTGCGAACAAACATGGATAAACAGTAAACAGCTGATTGGTGCGCTATTAAATATGATTATTATACTTTTCTCCATGTTTCGGAATGATGTTTTGTTTTTTGTTTGTAATATAATATTAAAAATTACGAGTATTTTTATTAGTAAATTTATGATATTTAAGTTATTATTTTCCACGTTCGCTCTTTTTCAGATTTGCCGTCGTGACTTTGAAGGCCGCGATTTCGGCGTTATTGTACAGTGCTGCTACCTGGCGAGAGAAACAAATTTCCATCTTTAAAATTAATAATCGTGTTAATTTTCCAAAGTTTCACCGTAAAACGGCTCCCAGCGACGAAGTAAATAATTGTCTTCGATTTTGGTAATTTTATTATGCTGGTTATGATGCAACTGAAATTGTGGTGTACACTGCCATAATAATTGAAAAACATTGAAGTCATAAAATTAAATGTACCAAAATCAGCTTTTATGACAGTTTTTTTTAAAAAAAATTAGATGTCTGAAGGTGTTTTTATGTAATTTAACTACACGTTCAACTCCACCTGTTTGGTGGAGCTCTCTGGTGGCCACTAATAAAATTTAACTCGACAAAATATTTGGTGATTTGTCCAACACACGCAGATTTTCAGCTGTTGTTCAGTCAACACGAAATCATGTAAAATGGAAAATATTTTTATGCGAGTCCGATAAGAATTTACTTCACGTGGAAAGCATGACATTAGTTGAAAGTCTGCTCCGCCTCAAGTCAATTGAAATGCGACGAGCCACAGTATTTCATCATTAATTGTACGCTTCACGTATAATTGAGATCAGTGGGAAAAGAAAGGCAATTATTTAAGTCGGTAGTGTTACTATACTGTTAGTTATCTTATTAAGTTGCGTGATCCTAAATTATAATTACAAGTTTTTTAATTATAGTTTTTTTTTAAATACATATGTCGACATTTATCGCTTTGTATATTCCACCTTCGGCAATTATTTCCGACTTCGCACAATACTGTCTCATATGTTTGTTTCTTATCCGATCCCTTGTGTTCTTATTGTTACTTATATACCATGTTCTATTTAGTTCACCTGAAAACTATTCGATTCGTATTCGCCGCTGCAATTTCAACAACTTTGTCTCGTTTCTCGTGATATTTATCGCGCTATTTCATTCACTGCCTAATACAACTTCCAGTACGTTATTCAGCACCGTTAATCCTTTGTATAAACGCCAGTTTTCGTTCTCTCCTGTCACTAAGTTATAACTTTAGGAACTGATTCGTCTAACTCGTCGTTCATCGCCTCCAACGGCACCTTGCATAAGACTGCAAACCAATTACGTCTAACTATGTTTAATCCTAGCTTAAATTTTCTGATATCAAGAATTCCGTTACATTCATTAAATGCTTTGATTTTCCCAACTGAAGCCTCTCTAAAAAAATCAGTTTCATTCGGAATTTTATACATTGTACGTTTTCCTTCGATAAATTTCACTTACAACCTTTATATATTTTCGGTGAGAGAATATCCCGGCGGAAGCTTTAGTAACAGTCGCCTAGTTCACATTTAAACTGTTACAAATGTTTAGCAGACTATCAATACAAAAAAAATTGACCTCTAAATCGTGTAAATATCTAAATAATCAAATTTTTGTTCATGAATGCTACCGTACAACATTTTGTCTCCGAAATAATTATTGATGTGAAATCTGTGTACAGGATATTTTCTCCATACATAATTTTCGTACCCAACCTGTAGAATGTCCGGTGTCTTGCACTCATACGGTTTCTTGTGCTCCCTGTGCTGCTTTGTTAGTTCCACTGGTATCATAATTTATCCCCTCACAAATTATATTTCAATTATGAAATAAGTTCTGGAACACGCCACAGAGGAACGGAAACATTATTTCTGATATGTCGAGTCCATATCGATCCAAATGAATGATATCGGGTAAAATATTGTATTTTAAGCTGTTGCTAAAGGAAAATACGTAATGAGGTTTTGTGGATTTGGTAAACGAGAGTTTTATTTTAATGAAATTTCTGGATTTCAAATATATTTTTTCGAGATGTTACTTAGCTGATGAAATGTATCTAGTAATTAATATCTGAATGCAGCTTCGATTAGCTAATTACTAACAACGGCGTACTTGGGACTCGTCTGGGGGCGTCTGAGGGTGCACCTGGTAATGTGTTTCTGTATGTGTGTGTGTGTGTGTATGAGAGAGAGAGAGCACTTTGAGGTTCCTCGACGTCTGGACTGTCTGGTGGGGGGCAATTCAAGGTCTCTGCCTGTCTGGGTCTCTGGGTCGAACGCAATACGCACATGCGCAAAACCGAAATAGCAGCGACGGCTTCTTCGCCCACGTACACTCCGTGCCTCTGCAAAGTGTCGCCCTCGTTTCCAGGTGCTCACCCCCGATCGTGCAGATATAGACGCGTCCTTCACCCAGGTTTTCTACACATCAGATCGGGTTTTATTCCCCTTAGACCGTCACACCATTCTTTATTTTATTTCTTGACCTGCTACTTCCTCATTTGTACTTTAAAATGCCAATTAATTTAGTAAATGCAGATTTTATATCGGCCATAAAAACGGCTTCTAGAATATAGATTTAACGGACTGTTCATAAAATTTTCATATCTAATAATTATATGATAACACGTTTCTCACACTCCAAGCTTGGCTAATGCATAGTTTTCTAACGTCTTATTTGATTCTTTGTTACCCAGAAATATATAATAAATATTTAAATTCTTTTACGGAATAGAATAACTTTCCATGCTGTCTACGTAATTTATTTCATATTTTGAGGACGTTTGTTAAGGATGACAAAAATCTAAATATGCTATTTTTCATTAATTACACTGTTTTGGAAAACAACGAGTTGTAGAAGTTTAGAAGAAAGTTACTAAAATAACTTTTTGCGGAAATATGACGGCTTACTAGTGTGCGTGTGTCAAGTTTTGTGTTTATTCTTGTGTGATGTGTAAGTTCCATATTTTATGGTAATTAATTCTGGAATCATTAATTATTTATTAGTACGAATCGAATATTTTTATTAGAACTGTAAATATTATATTATACCCTTATCATATTTAAATTATTATTTTTGTTATTATTAATATATTTTACGAATGTTGGACAGAGGAATTTGTGTTCCCGAATTGTAGTATTTTTTATATTAACTTCTAATTATTTATAATTTTAGCATCCAATTTTTTTATTGCATTTTTATGTATTGACGTATCATATTTCCTCATACGAGGACTAATGGAATAAAATAAATAAAATAAAATTCTCTGCAATGCATCAAGACTCTTCAAAATAACTTGAAAATAGAAAGCCTGGACAATCCAACACTGATATTCCACTATCACTAAATGTAACTAGACATTTTTATATTTTACGAAATAAAAGTTGTAATTTTTCAAATAACTAATAAATACTTTGAAGTATTAATAATTAGTAAGATAGCCAAATACAAGCAAAATAAGTGATTACAACGTTTCAGGAAACCTTGTTCGTTTCTTCAGGTGCTAAGAAAACTGAAAAAAAAAGGGTTTCGAAAAAGTTGTGTTCTGACAAAAGAATTGCCTCGCTTTAAAAACCCAGAATCATTTAATAAATAGATTCACCGGGAAATCCTACCTGAAGAAAGGAAAAATACTTTCTGAACCGTTGTATTTATATTATCACTTCTTTTGTCCGTATTTCGCTCTTTCTTAATAATAATTTTCTAACAGACGTAAATTTTTCATTTTGACCTTGAAGTATTGACGAATTTTAATAACAAATTCTATTAATGAAAATTCTATATTTTGACTGGTCTTGCACATTATTATATTTTGCTTCTCAGCAATAAAGAACCTTTAATACATGATTCTGGTTATATCAACCGCGTCAAATTTCTGTGATGAGCGTCATCGCCGTCGTCAGACAGACTGATGCTGATTGCGATGCTGATAAACGCGAAAACGTTGTGTTCTGACAAAAAAAAATTCCCTGCTTAAAAAACAGAGAATGATTTAATAAATAAATTCCCCGGAAAGCTTACGTTCATTAAATAAAGAACTTTTTCCTTGATGAGCCCCGTAAAAATATTACATCTTACGACATCACAGAATTACGACAGTAAATTTTTATATTATTAGTATACGATTTTTCTAATTAATTACATTCTCCTACTAGTTACATTGTCGCGGAATGACCGCATTTTCGAGAATCCTAGGAATCTAGTACATAGAAATACCGTTATTTTTGTCCGTTATAATCTCTTATTTTTATTAAGTCAGTTTTGTTATTTTAAATGGCATACAACGGGTTTTTTCGGAGCCAAGGGCCAGACCGTTGGCAGGAATTTAATTATGAAGTTTTATAGTTCGTCGATCGCTGCCTTTTTTTGAATACTGGTTATCAGAATACTAGTATCAGCAGAACTAATATTTGACTAGTATACGACGGTTATTTATGTGCATTGAGAGTAGTAATATCCAAGTCCAAAACATGCCGGAAGCCTAAAATTACTTTTTAACATTCTGAATATGTTTTTTTTTGTCTATTGAAAATTTTGTGATCACCCTTTCCGTGATCAAAGATTGAAGTCTTTCCCGATGTAGTTGTTCAATAAATAGTTCTCGGTATTCACACGGGTTTTGCATATTTATATCTAGACGCAACGTTTCGACGACTAAAAGCTCTGTCTAGAAGATGACGACAGAGCTTTTAGTCGTCGAAACGTTGCGTCTAAATATAAATATGCAAAACCCGTGTGAATACCGAGAACTATTTATTGGACCCTTTCCGTGGCTTACATGGTACCCTAATTTATGGAATTTATTTAATTTCAGCTGCCGATGAGAGAATCATTTGATTATCTCATAAATACCGACTAACTTATTCTGAAAAAATTTAAGTCTTGAATTTAATGCAATTAATAGTTCCAACTTGAATTTTTTAAAAATTATCCGTTGCTTGATATTATTTTATTAATATTTATCAAACTTTATCAGTCTTTGGATACAGATTTTGAGAGTTCAAGTTTCAGTAACAATCCCTGACATAGCGTTTTTCGATTCTGCATAATTTGAGCTACTGTCTTTTGTATTAAAATTTATTTAAAATCAGCAAAATTATTTATAAATCAATTCTAACTTTCCTTTCAATCATTTCTTCCCTTCCCTTCCCTTCCGAATCGATTATATTATATATTGTTTGGAACCAGTCAGTATAGCTAAATTATTTAATTATATATTGAACTGAATTTTATTCTGTATCCATTGCTATTTATAGAAACAAGAAAGCATCAGATTGGAAAGTAAACAAGCCGATTTTCTTGGGTTGGACTGAATTTAGAAGGCCTATTATTATTATTTATAATTGATGCTGATGACATGGTACTGTTGGCTGAAAGTGGAAGAATGGCAAACAAAATATTTAAATAAAGATTGTGAGGAATATGACATGAGAATAAACGCCTCAAAAACAAAGAGCACGGTTGATAGTGAAGGAAGAAACCTACAAAGATTAAGATAGGGCAAGTAAATATCAACCATGTAAGTTCCTTTAAATATCTGGGAAATATAGTGTCTGAAGACTTGAGATGCCGTCAGGAGAAAAAAAACGCGTGTTGCCATAGGTAAGGAAACATTTGATAGAACAAGGAAGTTATTATGTGGCAAACTATAAAAAGGACTGAGAAAAAGATTAGGCAAGTGCTTTGTCTGCAGTTTGGCTCTGTACGGAGGAGAGACGTGGACGTTGAAAAAGGAGACTGAGAAAAAGATGGGAGATGTTGAGATAAGGATGTGGAGGAGGATGGAAAGGGTGACAATTAGAAGTTTTGAAGAGGGTTGGTGAGAGGAGGAGAAATTATAAGAGAAAGGAAGAAGAACTGGGTAGGGCATGTACCAAAACCATGGAGTTCAATGTAAGAAACCGAAATGTAGAAGAAGGCACAAAGTTATAGATGACATCAAATGATGCGGAAAATATGAGAACATGAAGAGGATGGAAGAAGATGGGAGGAGTAAATGGAGATCTAGCATTTGAAAACCTGCCTATGGGTAGAAAACTAATGATAATAATACGAACAAATTCGCCAAATCCGAAGTTTCTGAGTACAGATAATTTGGAGCTTGATCGCACATTTATTTCACCAAAATAAAACGTTGGATACGTGGGCAAGGGGTACGCAAAGAAAATAAGAGTGAGAATGGGAGAAAATCGGAGATCAGACAGCGGAGGCAGCACCAGATTGTGTTTAGAAGTTTAAGTGATTATAGTGGTGTCAGATATTGGTTGTCACGAGTAGTCAGACGGGAAGAGTGCACGGTGAAGGAATATCTAACAAACCACTTACGGGCGAGATAAACTGTATGTTTGGACACCTTCATCCCATTTCAATGAGACATTAATCTGCTTGTAATTGTCACTTACAAATAGATTAGAACGGTAGGTGCAAAATAACTTGATCTTCTCAGGACGGCGAGACAGAATTTATTGCCTCAGTCCTGGTCTTCATGAGAAATAAATCCTGCAGCGTCCGTTGACCAATCGACCAGTAGATCACGGCGACAGCGAAGATAAAGAACCCCGAAAGACTGGGCTATTCTGTTTAGTTGTTTTTATTTCGGTGGGTACTGCATAGGTGGCGGGTTCCCGCACAAATTGAACTCGTCGAAATTATACGTGTCATGATATCGTACACATAAGGTAACACTTCTGTTAAAAGTACTATACAATGATTTTTCTCCAACTGATAAAACCACATGGTTTAAACTTTGGATGAAAAAAAGTTTTCCGAGTATCTTGATAAGAAAAGTGTGAAATGTACACTTTACGACGGCTTTCTAAAAAAATGTTATTTAACGGTGCCCAAATCAGTATGCGAAGGCAGGGGTCTTATTTGCAGTTGGCTGGTACGGCGTCGCTTCCGGATCATGGGAGTGCGTCATCAGCTGTGTCGTCGTCTGAGCAACGTTGAAAAACAGCTCTCAGCTGTGGGAACTATTGGCAGCCGGTGTCCGAAAGAGTTTTGGGATTCTGAATTGTTATTCTAATGAGATAGTCGCATTCTCCTTCTCGAAAGATCGACAGTTTTGGTTTGGAACTGCTTGGACCGTGACTTGGACCAGAATCCTCCTTACCAGAACATCAAACCGACTGCCTGAATTTTTCTCTCTTCCTGTGTTTCAAAATTAGAACACTTGAGGAACTCTCAAATTAGTTCGGCCTAACAAATTTGGCCGCCACTGGAGCTGTCGCGGGTGATTATTAAATACATTCTTCAGGCACCCCTTTTGTGGACCTTAGTTACTGTTGAGGTCCTGCCATTGTTCCCTTCTTCCTTTGTACTAAGGGAGTCGTATTTTGAGCGGCGGAACTTTGAGCGGACAAGCGTCCCTTCCTCAATCTGAAATTTTGTCGTGCATTGAAGCCATATAATTATTGCTTTATTTTATGACCCCCTCCCCGTCGGTAGGAAATGAAATAGATGCTTATGTTTGCAGATGAGACTTACAGCCGATTAAACACACAGTCCTAAAAGCTTTTTGGTGCCTTGTACTTTAGAACTGCAGTTTAAACTATTATTTAGGGCGCTGAATTTGAAATCTGTTTGTCTCTGTGAGCAATATTAAGAAGCGGGAATAAAATTTGGGGTCAGACAAATAGATATCAAAGCAAACTAAATTAAAAATCAATGGGGTCATTTTGAAAATAAATTAAGTCCACGTTTGGAAAATGTGTAATGAATGATTATTTATGCGGAGTTATTTTGAAGGCAAAACGTTTATTTGGTCGGGGCTGGTGAGTCGAATGTCTGCCTGCGTAACTTGGTACGGCGCCGTATTTTGAGCGGACGTGTCCTGAGCGGACAACAGTCCCTTCCTCAATCCCGACCGCTGAGCGAGCAGGTATAAAAACATTAAGTGAATGTAATACAAGTTTAATGTATAACATTTCTGAAACTTAGCTGGATTTATAATTTTTATCTGTATCAATAATATCGAAACTGTTTCAGTTGGTAGTGGCTTATAAATATGCTTAAAAATTATCAATTAAGATACAAATATTTTAACAGTTATATTTATCTCACGTCATTAAATAAATGAAAACTTCAACATGTTTAGTTATAAATTTATTATTAATTTAAATTTTTAAACATTATAATAGAAAAAAACATTCTCAAAGTTTCATCACTAATTTATTAGGACCTCTTCAGGTGTTGTAAAGTCAATTAAATGATCTAATTTCAAAGTCCGTGTTTCTAAAAATTCTAACAAAGCTAGATTTTACAAACATGATAATTTATAATACCAATTGGAACAGTTTCCATATTATAGATAGAGATAGAAATTGTAAATCCAGATACGTTTCAGAAATGTTATACATTAAACTTGTATTACATTCACTTAATGTTAAAACCAAGACTGATAAAGTTGCTCTTCGGAAAACTTTAAACCTACTCGCTCAGCGGTCGGGATTGAGGAAGGGACTGTTGACCGCTCAGGACACGTCCGCTCAAAATACGGCGCCGTACCAAGTGACGCAGGCAGACATTCGACTCACCATCCCCGACCAAATAAACGTTTTACCTTCAAAATAACTCCACATAAATAATCATTCATTACACATTTTCCAAACGTATACTTAATTTATTTTCAAAATGACCCCCTTGATAATTGATTTTTAATTTAGTTTGCTGTGATATCTATTTATCTGACCCCAAATTTTATTTCCGCATCTTAATATTGTTCGTAGAGACAAACAGATTTCAAATTCGACGCCCTGAAGAATAGTTTAAACGGCAGTTCTAAAGTACAAGGAACCAAAAAAAAAGTTTTAGGACTGTGTGTTTAATCGGCTGTAAGTCTCATCTGCAAACATAAACATCTACTTGATTTTATACCGACGAGGAGGTGTCATAAAATAAATGCAAGAATTATATGGCTCCAATGCACGACAAAATTGCAGTTGTTGGAAAGTGAGTGTAAATTGAAGGTCACGGAGACTCTTTCGGAACAATAGAATTCCCGTACTTTAAAGTAAAGAGGAAAACAAACTTCAATTATAGCCAAAACGTATCAATCTTCACACAGAATGTAATTTAAGAGGTGGCCAACCAACACTTTTCATTTCTTTAGGCACGCCAATATAGTGCGACAAAGCAAATAGGTAATTGCTTGAAATAAATGAGGCACGTACTCAGACACACAAGCCAAGCAGATCCTTCAAACTAATTTAGGTTTTCATTATTTTCCATACGCAACTAACATAGGCCGTGGGAATGTTAATGAAATGCCCAGGAGTCTGGTTTCGTGGGGTGAAAAGAAACGTCACGAATTGTAATTATTGCTATTGCCAAATATAATATAGGAGTCATTTTAACAGAGAAGTGTCAAAAAGAGTTTTTTTTATAAATTATTTTTGTCGTTTTGTTTATATAAGAATTATTTATTTTTCAGTTTATTATACATATTATATTGCTGACTTTCATTTATAATTGTTAAGAGAATGTCTTAAAAAATATTTATATTATGTCTGTTTTGTGTAGACTATTGATAAAGTTTAGAATACAAATTACTGTAGAATGGGAGAGACAGAAATGAAGAACAACAGGTGAAGGACATAAAACTGTGGGAGGCCGCTACCAAGGAAGATGTAATTGCAGATTCTGATAGAGTTTAAAAACACTGTTCTATGAAGATTCGTTCAAGATCGACAAGAAAAATAAGCTTACAAAACCGATAAGGGAACTTCTTTCATCACTTACTTTTTTTCTCATGTATAACTGTAGAAAGTTTAATATTATTATTAAATTTTTTTACTTATTGTATATGAATTTTAAGTTACTTTATTTTTTCTAAATAATACACTATTAAAGTTTCAGGATGAAAAAATGTTGACAGTACCGGGAATATAACCCAGGATCTCCGCTTATTAGGCGATACCTTTAGCATCTAAGCTACCTAGGTCGACCCCTCGTCAGTTGCGTGTCTTCTCAATCCGTTGTACCTGGAAACAAGCACAGCTGCAATTTACGAAATCACGTTCTTAACGGTCTCAATTTATGACTTCACAGCAGAATGGATATTCAATTATTTAATTCAAATAATGAAATAATTTCCATCGAAACTGAGCATTTTCCATTATGATCCTTCAATTCGGTTTCATAGCATTTAGCGCTGAGTTTCGTTTGAAAGCAGTTCTTCATTTCTTGAAAATTATAATTTTTGTTGTCTTTTTTTCTGATCCACAGGTTCAACTTACTGTAGTGTAACGTAATGTACGAATTTTTTATATCTCAAAAACTAATGTCATATTTGAATTCAGAACATAAAGTAAATTTAGAGTCAGCTCCAAAACGCCCTGCACCAAAACCACTGTTAGTCCAGACATCGTTATAGTCAAGTTTTTTTATGAACTCATCGATGTACAGAGGAAAACATTTAATAGTGGCCTTTGTGTGTTCTAAAACTTCTCACAGAAAAATTGGTTTTGCACTTGTTTAAAAAACTTAACTCAAAGTTGTGAATTTTTAACTAATTTAATTGCGACCTTTTTCTTCCTTGCATGAACCATATCGACGCGGCTGCTATTTTGGTTTGGAAGTTTTGCCGCGATCTATGGCATGTAACCGGCTCATGAAAACAAATGGGTCCTTCGTAATTGAGAATCAGGCGTTCGTAGCGTGGAAACTGAGAAAAACAGCACTGGGGCTCGCTGCTGTGGCCACATATCTTTCCGCATAGAGTAGGAAGGGTGTCGTAATGTACTCTGGATGGGAAACATAGAATTCAGTTACCTGGCCAATGCAGCTTATGCTGTAGCAGAGAGAGAAGGGTGCTTAAGGTTAGTGTTTTAAGTGCGATCATTCCACCACAAAATGACAGCAAGTTTATCGGTTGATATTGTTATAAATTCCAGTCATCATCAAAACCAGCACTTGCAATTCCCGGCTGAGGGAAACATTTCTGTTCCTCGGGCCGGATTGCATTCCCCTGGGGTAATATACTAATACACTTTCTTTCTTGACAAAAACCCCACAAGGATCCGCTTGATACCAGCAGAAAACATTGTGTAGTTTACAAAATCTCTTGATCTGATTGTAAATCCTGCTACATTGGCCGAACAAAACGATCACGTAATACTATTATCAGAGAACATACCATATGTCTAATATCAAACTTCCCATGAAAAACAAATATGTAGCTTCAAACTTATAAATAAATTCGAAACATTCAATTGATTTTAGATGATGACACCATGTACTATTCCACAATTAAACCAGCAATGCTTCATATTAAATCTAACATCACTGCAATTAACGTGCAAAATGATAGTATGAAGCTCAACAATAGTTATGAACGCTAACCCCTCCCTTCTTTTCCATTTTATTTGCGTTTAACTTGGTTTTAGCTTTGCTTTCGACTTCGTCACCTGGTTTGTGTGGTGTGCCGTCCTTCTTACGGCTCTTACGATTTCGAGTTACCTGACGAAAGCAACAAGGACTGCAGAAGCTGTGCGTGTTATTTAATTTAGCACTTATTTTTTTCTGTTATTTGGCTATTTATTTATCTAATTAGTATACTTTTATCACAGGTGTATATAATTTATAATTTCAAAATAAAGTTGTCCATGGGAAAATCGTGGCTATTGTAACATTCCAGCACTGCCACCATGTAACATTCCAGCAGTTGGAAATGGGAAGTCCAGATAGATCGTTCACCAACCGAGCTATACCTCCGTTAGCTCACCTGGCTACCGATCTAGAGGATAAAGGAAGAATTAAGAACAGGAAATAGGAAAGTCGGTAACGTGAGGGTTCGGGTTCAACTAATTGAACCTAGGCGTAGTGGTTGGTGTTTCGCTGCACTTCAGTCAAATAAGAGCTGATGAAGAATAAAGAGATTTAATAGTTAGAAGTAAAATAAAGTAAGACAAACTGGCGGATAGCACCAGGAGCCACCAACCCGTCTGGAGGTTGGATCACGACTGCCGTTCCCAAGAAGCTCTGAACAATTCGAAGACTCCTTTCCCCCTCCCTGATGATTTTAAGTCTCCAATGAGAGCTCTTACAGAGAGGAAGATTTCTGCTGCCGTGTGCATTGCTGCATATGGCACCTAAAGTGTTGACTTCACTAGACTCAGTGTTATTACAGCTGCGCCCACTTATGTCCGCTATATGGGAGAGAAAGTTTGATTTCTGCTGCCGTGGGTATCGTTACTCACGGGACCTAAAGTGCTGACTTCAATACACAGCGTTCTTACAGCTGCGCCCACTTAGGTCCGCTATGCGGAAGAGACGTTATGATAAGATGGCACGTGTAGACAATTATATTACACTATGCCAAATACACTCCACCGTACTTATTGGACTTTTCCCGTTTCTTGTTGCTTGTGATTGATATTACATGTCTCAAAGGAAACTGAAATTTATTAACGATAAAAGCGAGATGAGTTTTATGCTCTAGATGAAACTGTTTCAGGGGCGCTGTCCTCTAAGATAATTACTTTAATTACTTTTCTCTGATTCGTATTTATACGTACTCTTCTAGAAGTATTTCCAGAGATCTGCTTCACTAAAATTCGGCTTAAATATTATTGGTACTGTCATTAATCAGCTTAGCTTCCCAAAAACGATATATTCGACGCTAATCTTGTATATTTTTAAATTTTTTTATACCATTTCACCAGATTTAGTAACGTAAGATGATTCAGTGTAGTTTAGTAGTCCTTGACATATTGTACTATTGATTCTGTAATAAATTTAGCTTTCTTCACATTTTTTAAATTAAATGGAGTAAATGGGTTAGGATTCAAACGATGTGAAGTTATTACTAACTAACTCCTCGGCTCGACAGCCCATAAAGGGCCATGGCCCACCGAGACGGCTCCCCGACTGTCATCGTACACGACATATTCTGGATTTAGGAGTGACACATGGTCAGAGTGTCGATTCTCCCACAGCCAAAACCCCAGTTTTCTTGACCAGGACGAACACAAACATCCATGCCCATGCCGGGATTCGAACCCGGGACCTCTGTGATGCGAGGCAATGACGCTGGCCACTACACCACAGCCGGTATGTGAAGTTATTACACCTAGTGAATTCAGAATGAATATAACAATTGTAAAATTTTAGAAAATTGGGAAAACCGGACCAGTCACATCTTTCATAAATATTTCTGATACTTTCAATCCTTCAACCAATGATTTATGAAAATTTTCAATAATTTCACACGTTGAACTACTTGCGGTTTTCTCTTTAAGGAAACCATGCTGTGATGAAGTTCAAGTATTATATATTTAATAAAAGATTGTCGTCTAAACGCTGTCTTCTGTAAAAAAAAAAATTGGTCCAGGTTTATAAACCGAGAATAATTTATTAAACGGATTCACCGTGAAGGCCTACGTTGGTTAAAATATTATATTTTCTAGAGAAACAAGTAATGTTATATTATTTATCTTTTCTAAAATTGGATACGTCTGATGGCGATCATTTCGTAAACTGGGGGATACCTTAAGCGATTTTCAAAGCATCGGGAAATATTCCAGAGTCAGGATATTTATTAAATATGCTTTTAAGTGGAAAGGCAACTGCACACAATCTACCATTTTGTTATGCCATTTGAACACTTCATTTGTTGATTGAAGAAATGTTACGTTCAACTCAAAATCAGAAACCTGCAAAAAAAATGTATAAATAATTATCTACAGTATACGTCGAGGAATCGTTAACAAGAAGGTTAACAACGTTTACGCAATACGAGTTGATTCTTCAAGCCCCTTCTTCTTCTGGAATATTTTCACTCTTATCTTCGAGTGCAAATTTTTTATAACTGTTATTGCATTTGCCTTTTTAATGACTTTCCATATTGGGTTCGTCCTTAATTTTAGTATACAATCAGTTGATATGGAAACTTGATAGTGAACTTGAGGGTTGGAATATAGTCATTCGGTTTCATAACAAGACGAATTGAATTTTAACGTGTTTTACGTTCCAAATATTGCCTACATATTTGTCGCTGTGGCACATCCTTTCCGAAGGACAAGGGATAGAAATAGACGTCTTCCACTTTCAAAAGGTTTATTGAAACGTAGTGGCCGATACCTTACTTTGGCAGAAGTTGCAGATGAAAAGCGACTCCACGGGATAGAGGACAAGGTTTTATTTTCGTAAGACGAGGCGGGAGCGCGCTCACATCAAATCTCGTAGCCATAAATGTAATGAGGGGGTTATTACTGTTTGCTACATACTATACTACTAGAGGACTGTTTGACACACACAAACAGCAATAGAAATGGCAATAGAAATGCTGAATGAACGCTTGTCATGGCTGTATAATTGGAAGATTTTAATTATTATTATACTTATTATACAATTAAAAATGTAATACAGGTGGTGCACGCAATACCTGCGAGGGATGTTCTCTCGCAGGCAGAACCTTTTAGGAGAGATACGAAGGGGCTACCTTTGGGTATGCCTTTTCCTCTCCGTTTTTGAACTAAGGTTCCCACAAGACGAGGCACCTCGGCCTGTTCTGAGAGGTGTATGTTCCGGGGTCACAGACCTTGGGCATACGGTAAGAGTTGTTCACTATTCCCATTGGAATAGTCGGCCAGCTGCCTCCTAAACTGGTCGAGGCACGGAGAAGGGAATGCTGCGTCCCAACATCAAACTCCTCTCCCGCTATCGGAAGGGCGTGCGACAAGTGCCCAATGCCCGACGTACCCGATGCAGGTTTTTCTTGGGTTTTCCCTGCATTTCTTTAGGCGAATGCCGGGTAGTATCTTTAAAATATAGCCCGGGGGCCCTAGTTAACCCTTGGCTACCTTCCTCTACCCTTCCGCATTCCCCCTTTCAAATCCCTTCCTATGCTATTAAAGGGGAGTTGCCCAATGTGGATTACCCTCATGTAGCCTGTTTCCCTAAAAAAAAAATGTAATGAAACGTGCTCCAGTGATTGACTAGTGATCCTTTAAAATTCCCAGTCTAGTCCGGAGACTTTTAAACGTCGTGGAGGGACGGGGAAATAGTAAATTCAATAATACATAACCTCTTTGCGTTTCCTTGATAATGACTATATCTCTGCTCGGAGTCTCGTCTACATTATCAACGTTCTTAATCTGAAATGGCAGTCCACTTCTGATATGAGTAATTTCCACGCTATAAAGCAAAATTCTTCTGACTATTCGTAGTATACCCAGTTAAAAGAATGACAGAATTGAATACAGACACAGCTTTGTGATTGTTGTTAATAATTTCGTCATCCTTTTGTAATACAGGCGTTTGTCATTACGGTTCTTATTGATTTCGATTGTCCGATAAAGGGTTGTAGTGCTGGAGAATTCTTTTTAGAGTGCAGCAGTTTTAAATAATAAAGCCCTATCGGGCTTTTGAAACCATTGCACGTTTTTAGTGATATTATTGAGCAGCTAAAATGGTGATTATTTCTCCGTTTAGAAATCACCTTATACACACCGTCTTAGATTCTGAGTGGAACAATAGTGAATTACTTTATATGTTCGAAATGAAGTGATTTTCGAGCTTCGACGAACGTGATTTCTTAGTGAGTTTGAGCGTTTTGGTTTTGGAAGCAGGGTCCACTGTGTCCAGTTTTCAACAAGTACATTCGCGAGGCACTGCAGTAACATGCAACGTGGTCATACTTCACCCTGAAGCAGGTTCTATCTGATAAGCCATGTGCCTGCATATACTTCTTGGCCTATGTGATTGTTGCACGCAGTCACAGTGTTTTGATAAACACAATGCACGATTTAAAGTCACTGCATCCGAATAGAGCGCGTTGAGTCGGCGGCCGAATATTTTATTCTCAGACATAATAACGAAGTCTGTCTAACTAAAATAACCTGTATATTGTGAATATTCATGGTTTGAGAATTCCATTGTAGTACGGACAAAGAAGGAAACACTACGATTAATCTCCCTCCACTTATACAAGACCACACCCCACTTCAATGTTATAGTTTTTTATTCCGCTAATCACCCATTGCTACCATACACGAGGAAAATACACATTCCTTCCACTAATGCGGTGAGATATCTTTATATTTATTTTTCCTAGAGGTCATAATCAAGCCACTTGCGTTCTATCAGATCGTTTCTCTTATCCTACTGCATATTTAATCAACATAATTCCTAAACTAAGAAAGGCCTACATGTATTTACTATTGAATATTCATAACTGAAGAGTAAACTAACCGTTATTAATATTACTATTTAAGATAATAACACTCTTAGATCAGAGTTAGACACCATAGTGACTGTCTCACAACAACTATACCCTTGGGTAAAATAGTAATTAAATGATATTATTACATTAATGTATCCAATTTAAGCGATACAATTGTATCTGAAGTCTAACGAACAAATTAAAAAAGTTTCAAATTTATTTAACAATCTCATTGGTAGTTACAAAATTGGCTTTCAAATGTAGAGTAAGACAGGTTGATGATATTCTGCTCTGAAAAATAATGAATAATGTTTAATTGTAGACTTACTGATTACGATTATATTCGATATTTGGAAATAGATTTCTTGGAGAATAAATAGACTATTGATGTTTCAACAAATTTGGTACATTGTTTCGTTGTTTATCAACCAACGCTTCTAAAATGAGTGACACTAGGGGAGTATAATTGCCGAAAACATAGCCGTAGAATTATAAACGTTTTTCTTGAAACTGCAGAGGCCGCATGCAAGAAAAAAGGGCATTGAAATATAGTGAGCAGAATAAATAAAATTCTGAACCTTCTCAAACGAAAAAATAAAGAGTAGTGCTTCGCTTGAGTGAATGGGAAATTCTAATAGGTTTATATACTATACAGATTTTTCTAACGGCTATAAAAATACTTTTTTCATACTCATAAATAGTTTCTACAAACATTTAAAAACTTAAATTATGCACACGAGAAACCATTATTTATTACGACAAAATTTATGGTTAAAATATTTCGAAAGTGCATTGTTCTAATATTTTTAATATTATTATAATAAAATAAAATGTAAACACTTTAAATATAATTTTATTCTTAATCGACAAACTTACAATAATACTACCGTGTAAAATCGCTTCAGAATAATATTAAGAAAGAAAGGTGAATTACTAGCCCGGTGGCCCTAGTTAACCCTTGGCTACCTTCCTCTACCCTTCCGCATCCCCCCTTTCTAATCCCTTCCTATGCTATTAAAGGGGAGTTGCTCAATGTGGATCACCCTCATGTAGCCTGTTGCCCTAAAAAAAAAATCTGTTTATTGGCTCTCCGTTTTTGAACTAAGGTTCCCACAAGCCGAGGCACCTCGGCCTGTTTTGAGAGGTGTATGTTCCGGGGTCGCAGACCTTGGGCATACGGTAAGAGTTGTCCGCTATTCCCATTGGAATAGTCGGCCAGCTGCCTCCTAAACTGGTCGAGGCACGGAGAAGGGAATGCTGCGTCCCCCTCAGCAAACTCCTCTCCCGCTATCGGAAGGGCGTGGGACAAGTACCCAATGCCCGACCTACCTGATGCAGGTTTTTCTAGGGCTTGTACTGCATTACTTTTAGGCGAATGCCGGGTAGGATCCTTAAAATATAGCCCGGGGGCCGTAGTTAACTCTTGGCTACCTTCCTCTACCCTTCCGAATCCCCCCTTTCAAATTCCTTCCTATGGTATTAAAGGGGAGTTGCCACCATGTGGATTACCTTCATGTAGCCTGTTACCTAAAAAAAATAAGTTCTGTAACCATGGTAACCAAACAAGTAAATTTCATAGCCTGACGGAACGTTTCTAATATCAAGTTTAATTAATTTACGTTACGTTATAATTTACAGAAGGTACAGATAGGTACCAAACCCTTATTTTCAAACAGAATTTGTTAAATGATCTATTTGCTATTGACTAAAAACTACAATTTATTTTTATATAATAAAAACAGACGTAAAGTCAAAATTATTATTAAATATTCAATTATGTGTGAACAATTTGGTCAACTGTAGAGACGTAGCTAATTGACTTAAATAATTTATATTTCCTCTTCCTGAGATGCTTTGATCTTTCGTGATTGTTCCACAGGTGAACTGAAGTTCAATTAATGCGATATTTCTATTGCTTTTATTTTGCAACGACGACATAGCCTTGCTGCTGTCGCAAGCCCACAATCAGGCAATTACAGACTCCTGTATTAGGTCACGCTGCAATAATTCGGACGTGAATTTTAGAGGACGGAGTAGGTTTTTCGGACAGGCATTCACCGGATCGAGGGTGAAAGGCTTCACGGTGATCGGCGAGGAGTACGTTTCTTGGATCATGGGGGACGTTGCCAAGTTTTCGTATGTTCTGTTTAGCAACCGTAGGTTGTGTATCTGCTTTTTTAAGCACTTTACTATAAAATTCTTCTTGGTTTACTTGAAGTTGAACATAATTACTGATTCTAACATACCCAGAAATTTTCGTGGCGTCAAGGAGAATTTACGAATACTTATAAAAAAATGAAAAGATATGAACGCCATTTCTATGAGTAATGAAACTAATTAATCTGTGAAGGGGCAAATAAATTCAAAATTGTCCCAAATAAAATACAGTTTCAGGAAACCTATCTAAGGAATAAAAGCAGGAATGGGAACCTGATAGGGACTTCAAATAATATCTAATACCTGACATATTAAAAGACGAATTTAGGTGGGAAATATGTCAGTTTCATAATTTCTGTTTTTTGTAATTTTTGGACGGCATTTACTTAATTTCCTTCACGCATCTAAGAAATTAAATGGAATTTTTTGTTTGTGTGTGCATGTGTGTGTTCCGTATACAAATCTATCCCAGAGGAGAAAATTTAACCAAATTTAGTACAAGTGTTCCGTTCGAACCGGAAACAAACACTGGGGGGAAAAGACACATCTACCATACCCCGGGGCGGGGATAGTAATTTTCAAAACTGCTAAACCGCAGGAAATACATATTTTTCGCTCAGCAAGATTGACAGTGTTTCTCCCGAAGTTTTCTCTATAATTTCAATTTCTTTCCGCATCGGAGGGTAACACCTGGAAGAGGTGTTACATTAAAAAATAACGAAAAAACAACAGAGATTGGTGTCAAATACTGGGTGGGGTTATGGATATCGCTGAGTTTAATTATGACAACACGAGCACCCAGCTAGTTCGATATAAAATAGGAGTATTACTTTCGAATGATTATTTAAGTTAACGTCGCCAACTTTATAAAAGTGACTTAAATAAAGCAGTATTAATCTATAAAATTTATTATTAATCTAAGGTTTCTAAAAACTAATGTACTGGACTATTTATGAAGGATATTGAATGGTTATTTGGTACCGATTTTAAGAAAAGTGGGTGGAGAATGAAGTTTAAAGTAATATGTAAAATAAAAAAATTAAAATTAAAAAATTTACGTCTGGATTTTGAGTGTTGTCAACTGACCTGTGCAGTTGTGTTTCTCTAGGCTCTTCTTAGCACCTGACGAAAGGATCAAGGTTCCCAGAAACGTGTGGTATTTTTTGTCTGTATTGGCTATCTTTCTTTTTCATAAAAAAAATTTAAGCTTTTAAACCAAATAACAAAAAAAGGTATGTTTGGTACTCGATAAACAGTTTTCGCTATTCGCTCGGGTGTAGCATATTTAAACGCGACGTTTCGACGACTAAAATCTCTGTCGTCATCTTCTAGGCGACAGATATTTTAGCCGTCGAAACGTCGCGTTTAAATATGCTACACCCGAGTGAATACCGAGAACTGTTTATCGAACAATTACACAGGGAAAGACTTCAATATTTAATAATGTTTGGTACTGTTGAAAGATTATGAAGAGTAAACGGCTAAACTTTTAAAAATAATTAACGCATAATGGCCTTAAGTCAGTTTCTTAGAGACCTCTTCAGTTGTACCACTGTGATAAAAAATAAGGTGAAATTGCCATTTAAAACTCCTGGGTATTAGGAAGACAGGTAAGTTTTTTCCCCTAGGTTGGTAGGACTGTCTATAATATTTGCCAAGCGTCTGTTTGTTAAAAGGTTTAATTATCTCCGAGTTACACGTGTTTTTGTAAACAACCAAAAGTGAATTTTTCGATTTTTGCAATGGGTGATTTTGTTGTGCAAAGAACTTGCATCAAATTTTGTTTGCGGAACGAATATTCTTGTGCGGACACGTTGAAAATGTTGCGGAAGGCCTTTGGTGATCAAACTATGGCACAAAAAAAGATTTATAAGTGGTACAACGAGTTCAAAGAGGGCCGAGAACGCGTTGAAGACGAACCGCGCTCTGGACGACCATCAACGTCTACCGACGAAGGCCACGTCCAAAATATCAAAGATTTGGTTCTTGAAAATCGTCGATGGACAATTAGAGATCTCGTTGATAGTGTTGGAATATCATTTGGCTCAGCCCAAACCATTTGGAAGAATGTTTTGTGTCTCAAACGCGTCAAGTCTCGATTGGTGCCAAAATTTCTCAATTTTTTGGAAAAAAAACGTCGCGTTGATGTGTGAAACTTTGCTGTCTGACTGTCAGGATCACTTGAAATGCATCATTACTGGAGACGAGACTTTGATTTACGCATACGACCCTGAAACCACCGACTAATCCAGCAAATATCGTGAAAAAGGTGAAGCAAGACCGAAAATCAAGATCATGTTGACAGTTTTCTTTGATTATCGTGGTGTGGTGCACTATGGATTCCTTCCGCCGGGCCAAACTGTCAACAAAGAATATTATTTGAGCGTTATGCGTCGTTTGCGTGAAGCTATTCATCTGAAACGGCCGGAATTATGGACGAACAACTCTTGGTTCCTTCATCACGATAATGCACCATGTCATTCTGCATTGGTTCTTCGCGACTTTTTTGCCAAAAACTCGACTCATATCGTTCCTCAACCACCGTATTTGCCTGATTTGGTTCCGTGCGACTTCTGGCTATTCAGAAAACTCAAAAGGCCAATGCGGGGACGCCGTTTTGACACGATTGAGGAGATAAAAACCGAATCGAAGAAGGTCTTGAAGGCTATACCGGAAAAAGACTATTCTGACTGTTTCGAGGACTGGAAAAAGCGTCGGAAAAAGTGCGTTTTATCGGACGGGTATTATTTTGAAGGGAATGAAGTTGATTTGGAAGAATAAATAAAGAATTTATATTTGATAAATAAATTCAGCTTACTGTAATATAATAGTCTACACGTGCCCTCTTATCATAACGTCTCTTCAGCATAGCGGACCTAAGAGGGCGTAGCTGCAAGAACGCTGATGCAGTTAAAGACATCACTTTAGATATAGTGAGTAACTAAACACAACAACAACATAAATCTTCACCCCTTCCGCCTAGGCAGCTGTGAAAACGCTGCGTCTAGAAGTCAGCATTTTAAGTACCTTATGCAGACATGCACACGGCAGCAGAAATCTTCCACCCTGTAAGAGTTCTTCTCATTGGAGACTTAAAATCATCAGGGAGGGGGAAAGGAGTCTTCGAATTGTTCAGAGCTTCTTGGGAACGACAGTCGTGATCCAACCTCCAGACGGGTCGGTGGCTCCTGGTGCTATCCGCCAGTTTGTCTTCCTTTATTTTATTTCTAACTATTAAATCTCTTTATTCTTCATCAGCTCTTATTTGACTGAAGTGCAGCGAAACACCAACCACTACGCCTAGGTTCAATTAGTTGAACCCGAACTCTCACGTTAGCGACTTTCCTATTTCCTGGTCTTAATTCTTCCTTTATCCTGTAGATCGGTAGCCAGGTGAGCTAACGGAGGTATAGCTCGGTTGGTGAACGATCTATCTGGACTTCCCATTTCCAACTGCTGGAATGTTACATGTTCACAGTGGTGGAGTGTTACATGATGGCAGTTTGGGATGTTACATTACTTTTTGTTCACAGTGGTAAATAATTAACAAAATATGATGTGAATTTATATAAACCATTTAACAGAAAAATATTTGACTTCATCCATCAACTTTCTCGGCCGAAATGTAGCCTGCTACTTACGTAGAGCTGTGAAAGGGACTGAACAGCTTCTTCCAACTCGTATAAATTACATTAATTTACTTGAAACAGTGACTGCATTGAAGTTTAAAAAATTCTGAATAATTAGTTTGCGGAAAAAAAAACAAGTATTAACTGGGCGGATTTTTGAAACATACGATAAATATTTATTTAATCAATTTCATACTTTATAGTAATTATTAACGTTGTGAAACGTCCACTAACATTTGACAAAATATCTTAATTAGCAGTTAACATACAGTTTGACATATTTGTTAATTTTTCCACTACGATTTGTGACAAGGGAAATAATAAATAGTTTTGGTGTATTCGTGATGGCTTATCAAGGTTACTTTCAAAGTGGGAATGTGATCAGAATGATATAATAATTTAAAATCTTGTAATTAAGGAGAAACATAGCAAAGAAAAATCCTTTCGATGATATTGTTGCTGAGTATAACGTAGTTTTTGGAATTTTGTGAATTATATGAATGGCACTGTGTCAAAAAAGTAAAAAAGTAACATTACATTTGCATGAATTACCATGTTTTTGCCACGGTCTAACTGAATGTGGTTTTACCTGTTTTCACCGCTATGCGTCATTTTTCATTTGTGGAAATTGGACAATCACAAACGAATAATTGTCTGTGGTTTTTAGCAGATATATTAATTATTTTTCGTAAAAAGACTGATACGACCTGAAAAACTTCAAGTTAATATTTTTTCTTCTAACCTGTAAAATATACTACGTTACTATTTCCATATCATTTCTACTTCAAAGGATGAATGTAATCTTTCGAATGAAATTCCAATCAGTATATTTGCCGTCTATATTGAAAGTAGAAACCGACATGCTTAGATGACACAATGTAAGAATAATAATAATGGGATGAGGACATTTATAGGGTTCTGAGAAATATAAGTAGCTATCAGGGAGCCTTGCGTTGCCATGGTTGTCATTATTAAACTCAGCGACATCCATAACCCCGGATTCGACATTATCTCGGTTGTTTTTGTTTCATTTTTATTTAACGTCATTCCACCCCCACCCTTAATGGTGCTCCCCTTCTATTATTTAACGTCCCTCCACCCAACCTTAACGGCGATCCTCTCCTATGCAGAAATGGGTTTAAACTATACGTAATCAATATTGGGTGAAATACTATCTGGACAACGAGCTAGCCTGCGAGAAGATTCTCTCGCGGGCAGAACCTTTTAGGAGAGACACGAAGGGACTACCTTTGGGTATGCCTTTTCCTCTCCGTTTTTGAACTAAGGTTCCCACAAGCCGAGGCATCTCGGCCTGTTTTGAGAGGTGTATGTTCCGGGGTCACAGACCTTGGGAATACCGTAAGAGTTGTCCGCTATTCCCATTGGAATAGTCGGCCAGCTGCCTCCTAAACTGGTCGAGGCACGGAGAAGGGAATGCTGCGTCCCCACAGAAAACTTCTCTCCCGCTATCGGAAGGGCGTGGGACAAGTACCCAATGCCCGACCTACCTGATGCAGGTTTTTCTAGGGTTTTCCCTGCATTTCTTTAGGCGAATGCCGGGTAGGATCCTTAAACCATAGCCCGGGGGCCCTAGTAACCCTTGGCTACCTTCCTCTACCCTTCCGCATCCCCCCTTTCAAATCCCTTCCTATGCTATTAAAGGGAAGTTGCCCAATGTGGATCACCCTCATGTAGCCTGTAGCTCTAAAAAAAACAAAACAAAAAAAATACTATCTCCTGCGAGAGAATTCTCTCGCAGGTAAACCTTCCCAGAGAGCTCTGGCTGAGGCTACCTTTGGGGATGCCTTCACATATCTCTGGTTTTTTTTGAACTAAGGTTCCCATATGCCGAGGAACCTCGGCCTGTTTTGAGAGGTGTATGTTCCGGGGTCGCAGACCTTGGGCATACGGTAAGAGTTGTCCGCTATTCCTATTGGAATAGTCGGCCAGCTGCCTCTTAAACTGGCCAAGACATAGCGAGGGGTAAGCTGCGACCCCTCAGCTAACCCCTCTCCCGCCATCGGAAGGGCGTGGGACAAGTACCTAATGCCCGACCTACCCGATGCAGGTTTTTCTAGGGTTTGTCCTGCATTTCTTTTAGGCGAATGCCGGTTAGGATCCTTAAACCATAGCCCGGGGGTCCTAGTTACCCTTGCCTACCTTCCTCCACCCTTCCGCATCCCCCCTTTCAAATCACTTTCCTATGCTATAAGAGGGGAGTTACCACTATGTGGATTACCCCATACATAGCCTGTCTACACCCAAAAAAAATACTATCTATCTAATTAACTCCGAAACGTATTTATCCGACTGAAATTTCGGCCGTTTGAGCATGTTTAAAAATTTCCAACCCCGCCCCTGGGTTTGGTTGCCGTGTCTTACGCCCACAGTGCTTGTTTCCGGTTCAAAAGGAACACCTGTATGAAATTTGCTATACGGGTGTTGTATGCGAAACATACACACACATTCGCGTAGTCTATTTTATTTATTTGAACAAATTTGTAATATTATACTCTGAAAATATTTAATATATAAATTGAATTTACACCATGACCAATTACTGAATGTATACAATCTACACTTTCGAGACTATCAAATTGTTTTGTATTGTTTATCTTTGATTGAATCCACTTTTCATACAAAGGAATCTTTAGGTACTTAGTTGTCATATGTAATTATAAGTGTATTAGTTTGTTGAAGTAGTGCAAAGACAGCGCTTTTAAAAATTCGAGAACATTTATACAATACTTTAGTTTTATTCTTTTCGGTGAATGAACTGTGCTTAATATTATTAGTTCTTTTACGTTTTACTTAATTTATTTTTAGTATAATTCTAGCTAATTTCCTCCTTTGCAGACGGCACCCCTCGGGAAACAGACACTGTGACCCCGCCGCCGGTTCTGCGCTCAGCCACTATGCTTGATCAAGTTTATGATGACACGTCTTATAATACTACTCTGTATGGTTTACGCCCCTTGCGTATACTTTTAATAATTGTTAATCATATAATTGTTTGCTCTCGGCGGATTTAGAGACCCTACATTGCCATAAATTATACCTTACCTATTCTTTTGAATATTTCATGTAGACGTGCAAGTAATGTGCATTTCTTTTGTACTTTATTGATTAGGGCTAGTATGGTACATAAAGCGTCTGTCATAATTTAATACAATAATTTATTATACGATTTAGGCATTTCATGGAGATGTTTTATATTCTAATAGTACACAATTGCTACTTTCCTCAATCTTCTAATAAATAAAATTGACTGTTTGTGTGTTTCGTTAATCTACACCCGAGGAGCAAATATGACCAAATTTTATACTCATGTTGCAATAGAACTGGAAACAAACTCTGTGGGTGTAAGACACGGCTACCACACTCATTGGCTGGAGGTGAACGGGAGTGGAAATTTTCAAATCTGCTAAAACGGCAGGTAAAATATAAGTATTTTTCGCGATCAGTAAGATTAATAGAGTTTTTTCATTAATTTGTATAATTTTAACTACTTTCGGAATAATAGGGGTGGATGCAGGGGCTTAAATAAAAATAACGCGAAAACGGTTGATATTGGAAACGAATCCGGTGTTATGGAAGTTTCCGAGTTTAATTATGACATTAAACTTTCACGTTTAAGTTTAAGTGTGGGTGGATGGTGAAAACAATGTTCTGCATACTATCTTAAAAACGTGCAGCGAATTCTACGAAATGGTACCGTGTATGGTTTTTACGTCTCTTCTGACTCTGTCATTGCACCGGGAGTATTTAGGACTATTTTACTGTACTAACACTATTCACCCTTCTAAAAATACTCCGGATGGATATGAGGAGGTTCTGAGGAAATTAGAATTCGATAAGTTAAATCACTTCTTGACTAATATATTAATGGAGAATTAAATACTTCTTCGGGCTTATATAACTAATTACCCGGGCAAAGTCGCATACCAGTCTTATATAAAAATAATTCTTATACCATGGGAACCATTCTCATCAAAACAATGATATGGTTAATTTTTTTACGCGAAAAATTCGTGTTTTTGAATCCCGCTTATAGCAATATATTTTAATACTAACAACTATCGCAAATTTCTAAAAGTGCGGCTTGAATAGTCACATGTTGTAAGCGGAATCATTACAAAATTTTCGGTGTTCAGCGTAATATATGAATACCATATATAGTTTTTTACGCTAACTTTTTAGAATAGTTTTAACACTACCAAGTTGCCGTAACAAGGGTTAGTGAGGTCAGGCCTACCAGTATTACAATTTTAGGGTTGTGGACCACTGCGCATCTTTTCTTGACATGACTAAATATTTCTCTCCCGCTGTACGCCTATTCATTTGTCCATAGTTTGGACTCGTTTTCTGACCTGAGATAGCATTTGAAAAAATAATATACAGTTTTATTTTGCTATTGTATTTGAATTACATCAAAATGATATCTGCCCAACTTTTATTTTTATACTGAGTAAGTAAGTGTTCTTTTAGACTTTGTATAAATTAATTATTTCATATTAATTTTAATCTGTACAGTTTCATAAAAATAGTTCACTGTGATATCAATAATTATTTTTGAAAATATTTTTCTCCGTGCTTTATTATATATATATATATATTCAAAAAAATTCTTATATATTATAATATTAATGATAGTTAAATAAGTAAATCGATTATAAATTGTTTTTCGAATACATAATAAAGTCAAGAATTGTTTGTTGAATAGATAAGGCCAGGATTATATTGTTTTGTATTATTTGCGGTAATTATTTCAACATTTTCTACTTTGTCTTGTAATATCTTTAATTATAATATATCAGTATTTATATGAATATATCCGTAATCATGAATTGTATACAAAAATAATATTTTTTTAATTATAAACGAAGCAAGTTCTGTAATTAAAGATTATAAAATCTGTAAGAATTCAAAAATGACGTTTCGGTTTGGATTTAATGTCTACAATTATTTCTGGTCGTTCGTCATTCCAGTTTAATCGTCGCATATCATTATACGGCTTCATTTTTACCTAGAGAATAATCCTTTGTTTATTTAGACTGCATGAATTTTTGAAGTTCGGTAGTGAGTGCTTCCCGAGATGTGAGAATTTAGTAGAGTTTGTCGGTCGACCTCTTCGTATCGACCGCAAAGAAGCAGAGGACAACCACAATTAATTGTGCCCCGATTTTCCGTGTCGTGGAATACCTAAGTGGCCACAACAGAATCGCCTCCCATAACAAGTGGCTCGAAATTACATCGTCGATATCAGTTTCTCCTAATCACCCACTTCCAACCATAATTTTCTTCGGACACGCGTTTTCGTCGCGTGGAGCAATTATACGAGAGAACTGCGTCTAAACTGAGGGTTAAATGTATTTAAATATCAAAAACATTTTGTCTTTGAGATATTTAAAATTTATTATCGTTAATTTTTATTTTATTATGTTTATATGTTTATCTCAATTCAAAATGAAATTGTACGGATTTACTAAAAAATGTCTCATTTGGGGGTTAGTTCTTGTTTATCAGAAAGGAACTAAAGAATAACGTATGGACGAAATGGGGGTAATATAAATATTGGAATAGGTAAATGACTTTCCAAAATTAATAAACCCACACCCTATTGCTATTCGTTTCACAACGATACAAGTATATTGATAAAAAAAATAGATATAATCTATTATTATTGGCACCGAAAGTAAAAAGTTTCTAGGTCTTTATTTAGGCAATAAAGTTAGCTGGAAATTACATGGAAATAAAATTATTAAAGAACTAAGTTCGACAACATATTTATGTCAAATTGCAGTGAAAACTGGAAAATTAGTATATACGCATTATTTTCCCTCTTATTGTTTAATAGAATTATACTTTGGGGTATAACTCTATATAAAAATATATTTTGTCCAAAAGAGTGTAACTAGGATTATGTAATAGGTTATTTCAAGAACTTTATTCACAGAGCTATTCAAGAAATTACGAATACTTACTCTCTTACGTCGCTTCATTTTCTCGTTAATGGAAATTTAGGAAATAATTACGATCAACTTGATACAAACTCAGATATGCACTCATTTAATCCAAATAATAATAATAATAATTTAAATAAGAGTTGATTTTTTTAGGGTAACAGGCTACATGAAGGTAATTCACTTTGTGGCAACTCCCCTTTAATAGCATAGGAAGGGATTTGAAACGGGGGATGCGGAAGAGTTGAGGAAGGCAGCCAAGGGATAACTAGGGTCCCCGGGCTATAGTTTAAGGATCCTACCCGGCATTCGCCTAAAGAAATGCAGGGAAAACCCTAGAAAAACCTGCGTCAGGTAGGTCGGGGATTGGGTACTTGTCCCACGCCCTTCCGATAGCGAGAGAGGAGTTTGCTGTGGGGACGCAGCATTCCCTTCTTCGTGCCTCGACCAGTTTAGGAGGCAGCTGGCCGACTATTCCAATGGGAATAGCGGACAACTCTTACCGTATGCCCAAGGTCTGTGACCCCGGAACATACACCTCTCAGAACTGTCCGAGGTGCCTCGACTTGTGGGATCCTTAGTTCAAAAACGGAGAGAGGAAAAGGCATCCCCAAAGGTAGCCCCTTCCTGTCTCTCCTACAAGGTTCTGCCTGCGTGAGAACATCCCTCGCAGGTACTGTCTGCGAGAGAATAGCACTCGCAGACAGTCTACCCACCTCCCCCAAATAAGAGTTTAAAATACATTAAGTATAAGTAGGTTTAAATTATTTAAATAACTTAGAGTAAATAATTATATTTACTTTACACTGTTACAATTTAATTTTAATCATTTGGTACAGATAAAATACTTAATATGATATCTTATTATAGATTACTAACTTTAGGTCCTAAATAATGTAAAATTTGTACCACTTTCCACACATCTTGAAATCGTGCTTCTCGTGAGGATACATGGAAAATAAATTATCATATTCTTCAATAAGTCGGAAATTAATAAAAAGAAAAACGTTTTAATAAATCTGTCCAAAATTGTTTAATATTAAATTTTGTCTGAAGCTTTCAGCAATTTGCCATTGTTATCTTCAATTCCTTCAAAATTTTTGTTTCATCATATTTTTAATCAAATATAGAGCTGATCAATTATTTATAGGACGTATCTATCTTAAGGTAATCTAATTGACATAAGGTTTTATCCAATTTTTTGATGAGATTTTGTAAATTTTTAAAAAGAAAATTTAAATCATAAAATTAATTAAAACTCTATTATAAAGATTTTAAAAAACTCGAGTCAAAATTAAATCAATTTGGAAAGATTTATTAAAAATATTTTTATACAAAATCGCGGATGGGGTAAAGAAGTAATCAGTATAAACTATATTTTTAATACAAATCCATGCAGCTTAGTCCCTTTGAGTTGCATGTGAATGCATATAATTTCATAAAATATTAAATGAAAAGTATTGCCAAACAAGTTTTTTTGTTGTTTTAGAATAAATATTTCAAGAACGTTATTCGCATTAGCTGCATAATATGAGAGCTGTAATAATAATTTATTAGTTACATGGAAATTATATGGTTGAGGAACGAACAGAAAGTTTCAGATATCGGAATATTCCCCATTTTGTGCATTTTCAACAGGAAATATCGTTTTGTGCTTGCTCTCATAGCAAAAAGAAGGAAAGGATCTTGCAGTCTGACGCAAAATAAATATTCCGTAAATTATCCAGTATTACCCTAGTCTTCTGCCGTATTTCAAAGAATTTTGTAATTTAAAAATACCTTAAGTTTATTAAATATGGTTTTTACTTTACTGAAAAGTTGTTTACCTACGGAAAAAATCTGAAACGTTGTTGTCATTAGAACAAACTATTTATTGTGTTAATTAATTAAGTCATATTAGAGTATTTGTCATATAGAAAACAGTAATCGAAAACATTAAGAATTTATGACGTATGAAACGAAGAAATCTATAAAATTCTAACAAATAATAATTACAATATTTTTGGTAGCCCATTAATTGGAATAGATTGTTCAAAAAAGTTTAAATAAATGTAAATTAAATAATTTTGAAATAAACTTCATTATATTTAAATGAATTAATGAATAACATATTTATCATTTGCACGTACCTAATAGAAAGAAGTACACAGAAATATTAATCATTCCCATTATCACTACAGACAGTCCAAATATATATTGTAATGCACACATTTAATTAAATGAGAAAAAAGGGAAAATCTAATATTTGAGACGCGGAATATTATTATGAATAGATATTATTATTGGTCTAGATCCAACTAAAACGACGACATGGGAACGTGAGAATTTTGGAAAAAAGTTTCGTTTACGCTAAACCATCAGGTGCCTGCTCCACCTATCTGATATATGTGGATTGAGTGGACCGATGCGAAAGTGATAGAAAAAAATAATCACGTGGTGTCAAAATGCTCCTGGAAGAGGAAGAAAAGGTTGAGCAAAAATTAATGAGGGAAGGACTGCGGAGATCAGAGGGGCAGTTTTATTGGCACTTGAAACAGAGGGAAGCTTGAATCTAAATTTGAAGTCGGAAGTGAAGTATTTTAAGGCTGAGATGAGAAATTGATCAGCCTCTCACATCAGAAGTTAAACTGGCAGGGGGAAAAAGTTACCATTTTTTTTTGAGAGATCTGGTTGAATCTGCAAAAGTTGATTTCACGACGACTCCAACAATTTTCAATAAACAAATCCACTCGACGACATTTGCCTGCGCATCGAACAAGAAACGAAATTCAACATCATCCAATTTATAATTTAGCAAGCCTACGAAAATCATCTGACACATGGTCCGTAATTTTGAACCCTGAAATTAGAAATATCATGTTTTTCAAAACAAAGAATCGAATCATAATCTTACAAAATCTGTCTTGAGTTCCTATATAAGTATTTTATAATATAGTCAAGTAAAATCAACGATTATTGTTATTGTATATAATACAGGGTGCGGCATAAAGAACTCCCCGATTTGGGAACCCAAGTAAGATACAAAAAAATTTGTTTTAATAATGAATCTCATATAATGCAGTTTTAAACTGCCGAGTTTTAAAAATAGCATGACGTAATGGGGGCCTTTACTGTCGATACATTGATTGAGTCTCTCCCGGACGTTTTCCATAACTTTGCGGGTCATCTCGGGCGGAATGTCGGCAACATCCTGGATTATCTTAAGAGCAACCAAAGTTTTGCTATACCATGAATTTGAGATAGCCTCAGAGAAAGATATCGCAAGGAGATAACACGCTCAGGAAACATTTCCCTCAGAATGGCAAGTGAACGACGAGATGTGTAGGCTGTTGATCCATCTTGTTGAAACCTCACACGTTCATGTCCATGCTCATCATCGAAGAGATCGTCCCATTCAGGCCGGAAAAAAATCTGTAGCATTGCACATTACAAATTAGAGGTCGCCGATACAGTAACATGGACCCCACACACCGAACTGAAAAACGGCACACCACACCGTAAACTTAGGACTGCGGAGCGACCGTTGATGCGCGAGGACTTTTGTTTCCGCTCAGAACAGGCATGGAGATTGCTCTATCGGAGCATTCACAGCATCCATATTGTCCGGTCCTCTATCTGTCCGAGGTTGACCAGTAGATTTCATTATTAACGCATAACCTGTTGGCACCCAGATGTGAATTGTCTTTTTACCGGGAACGGGATCACGACGAATCGAGTGTGAGCCGCCATTTACAATAAACTACTCAACAACAAAAGCGTGATGCTCTCGCGACCAATCCGTGTCGTCAACAAGAAAGGGTATGAACACAAGAAGGGTATTGGCACATTCCCCACTGCAACTACCCCCACCCCACCCTTACCTATGGTCTTCCCAGTTCCCGCACCCTGTATAAAATTGCCCAGAATTTAATTAATTTAAAATCGTGAGACTTAGGAGTCTTAGCATATAAGGTTTTTTGAAAGTCAATTGTACGTAATAGTTATATTAAAAATAATATGAAAATAATGTGCTACACGGATTATTCGTATACGCTACATTTATACTAATTATATAGGACGGGTGTAGAAAATTAAAAGACATGTTTGAAAAACCACTGGGAGTTCTAGCTAAAATTTAGTCCACGTTTCACGTTCCACAAGACTAGTTTCATCACGGAAACGATGGTAATTAACTTAATTAACCAGTTCCTCATAAACTATCGATCTTACATGTTACATGCATATTCATAGGAATTAATTGAACGGAGAAAATATTATAAAATGAATTCATATCAGATGGGTGACGGCATAAGCGTCGTTGAACCGCAGAATAGTAATCAGGGCGGTTACAGTAAATTTGGCTATTGTCTGATCACTGATTGCGTAGCTTCTTGTGTCATTATTAATATTATGAAAGTGGAAAGGAAACTTCCTGAACAAATACGCCTAAAGGCCGTGGGGAACGGATGTGTCAGTTTGTACCATCTCATGAATAATTTATATTTACGAAGGGTGACTTTGTAACAGCAGTTCATTTCGGGTTTACGCATCAGAAGAAACAATTTGAAGGGCATTGGAGTGAGATCCCCTTTCATTATACTGTTGCTTCTATCCAAATACATTTTCCTTCGGTTTTCAATTCAAGGCGCTGTGAATTAGAAAGTCAGCCTGTTCCTTCAATTGCCGCGAATGATGTAGGGAGTGACTGGAAAGTTATTTGCAGCCGCAAATTTCTGCATTTCAGATGTAAACATATCGGCTCGGATTTAATATATAATTACTCTCACCTGACCCAAAACTACGCTGGAAAAGGTTAGCATCTGAAAATACAAATGCACGTGTCTACACATACATTATTTATTTTCACAGAGACTGATGCATAAAAAAATTATTTTTATAAATTATAAATCCTTAAATCATCATTGCAGTTCCTAGTTAGTAGCTCAGATCAATATTTACGCTTATGATATAAAGACTATCCTTAGTAAAGGCAGAGCCAACTGTAAATAATTATTCTCCTTAGATAAAGAAGTAGCCAATTAACGCGTAAAAATTGGTGATAAAATAAATACCACACAACGTTTCTGTAACCCTTGTTCCTTCCGTGTGGTGATTCTTTAAAGAGACTCAAGAACGATTCACCGCAAAAACCAGGCCACCTACGATATTGAATCACCTGACGAAAGTAACAAGGATTACAGAAACGATTTGTGGTATTTGTCTCTTAATTATTTATTTACTCTTCATCTAATACAGAAGTTTCTATAGTTTCAATTGAAGACCCATAATCTATCGAGGTCAGAAGTCACCAATGAGGCAAACTACAACTTAAAATAGCTAACAGATTTAATCGGTGTTCTAATGAATTAAAAAATCTATAACGAAAAGACATACCGAATATTGATGTTGCAATTTTAAATTACACTTTATATAATGTAATAAAAGATTATGTAGCCTTAAAATATTCTTAACCTATCAGTGGGTAGGATCTTAGTTCACCCTCGACTTCCTTGCTCTCTTTCTTCTTCATCTCTCCTTTAAAATCTCTTCTTATGCTATTAAATGTGAGAGGCCGCCTTGTAGCTTGACATTCTCAAAAAAAGAATATAAAACAGGTTGAAACCAGAGTCTTTTCTAACTTCTTTTAAATGTTTTCAAGAAATACCTGTAAATAAGCTTCCGTTTTTACGTATAATGAGGTCATTCATGATTCCAAGAACATTTCTTTCTAACCATTCGTAAGATTTTAAACGGTGCAATTCGAAAATGAGCCCGTCTAAAATTTAAAAACCATCAGTTAGAATTTAATTTATACAAAAGGAAAAATGGTTGGTATCTCAATTTGAAATAAGAATTTGGTAAGTTCGCTGCTTTCTATAGAGCCAAGCTTGAAATATTGGAGTCATATGAACTACGATGTACTCAGAGAGTATTGTTTACTATGCCTTGTACTGTAATGTAATGTCTACTGTAGCCTAGCATTAACTCCGCGTGTTAAATGAAATAAGAACTAAATTTCATACAAAATCTCGAATGGGAGATAAGTTTAGCGGTATCAGACTAAAATAAATTATTACTCTGTTTACGCACAGAATTATTACTACAGAAGAGCAGTTATACGCAAGTTGAAATTCGGCTTCATTACGAAATAATCCAATATTTACAAAAAAAAATATGTATATATTACATAGGTGGCATTAGAAAGACTTAGAGCGGCATTAGAAACACTTTTGCGCCATCAGACACATTTAGGGGGCATTAGAAACACTTAGGAGGACATTAGAAACACTTAGGTGGCATTCGAAACATTTAGGGGGCATTAGAAACAGTTCGGTGGCATTAGACACACTTAGGGGGTATTATAAACACTGAGGTGGCATTATAAACCTTAGGGGTCATTAGAAACAGTTAGGTGGCATTCGACACACTTAGGGGGTATTATAAACACTTAGGTGTGCATTAGAAACACTTAGGTGTGGCATGGTAAAAAAGGTTTGGAAACACTGCTCTAGACATTGGAGGCTTCTCTCAAGTACCCTGCGTTTTTTTAAAAAAATAGTTACAAATTTTAAATATAGGAAAAATACAAAAATAGTGTTAATTTCGTCATTAACATTTGAAATATGTTCTGAGTTAATGCAACTTAAAAAAAATAGCTTTCATTAAAATGTGTTGTTCTGATGATTTGAATCAACACAATTTAGTGTACAATGAAGTTCTTCAATAATTGCACAAATACTCCGGTCCGTGTGATTGCGATCTCAATTAACAGGGAACGGAGTTCTCTAGTTTATGTAAAAGCGAGAACTGTTGTCGTATCAATTTTTGATAAAGTTTGAATAACAATCTCTGACACATTCGGCTGTAATGGTATTTCAGAACCCACTCGAACATTCCAAACAAAAATATATCCATCTTCTATTGTCCGTTCACTGTAGCCGATCCAGGTCATATCTCTCTCAGAGACCTGTTTTCTCCTCGAACCGCGACGCCTGCTGAACCTTTCCCGACTAGCGGTCAATAACATATTAATTCAATTAATGTGTTCGAGTTATTCACCGGCCGCACATACACGCAGAAACACCACTCATGAATACTTTCAGTAAGAGTCTATTTAATATGAAAGTAAAAAAAATTACCTACTTCTAATTCTCCTGTTTAATTTCTCTATTAACATGACAAGGTAAACTGAAAAAGATGGTAGAGCGGAGTTTATTTAACGTTATTGGGAGAAGACATTGCTGAATCAAGCGTATATAACGAGTATTATATCTTAGAGAACAACTTACTAAAACGCACAGGATTTTGAAAATACTTGTAGAAATTTTTTTTGAAAGTATTAGATTGGAAAATAACACAACTTGAAGTGCAAATGTCAATCAAGAAAATAAGAAACTACCTTGGAAGTTTTGAGACCAGGAGAAGAGTAATGTTTTAAAAAAGATTTAGCATGAGTATAGCTGTTGGGAGCATTTTAGGAGAAAAGAAAAGAGAGAGAATATATTAACCCCTGCACGAGAAAGAAATAAAACGCATCCATGAAGGAAGTGTACACATTAATTGCATTTCTTCTAAGAAAGTAATGTTTCAAATTTACTCAAAATTCTGTACATTTAGAAATTTGTATTAATATAAGAACGCTGGGAAGCCCAAACAATTAATTCTTTTGGGAAATTTTTCTCGCATTTTAATCTTCAAATTCAGACTTTCAAGATTAAATTTATATTGTTTTTTATTATAAATTTATTTGGACACAACTGAATAATTTTAAATGGTTTTTATGTTTATTAAATCAAGGCTTAAAAAAATTTAGTTTCCCCGATATAACAAGAATTTAAATCTGAACAATTTATTTTTTAAATATTATGCTTATTTAAAAAGCTAATTTTGTATTTAATATTTTTGACTAAATTTAAATTATTTGTGGATTTAAAAATAACCCGAATACCATGATTATTAAACAAGTCAGTAAGTTTATATTATAAGGGTAGAACAACAACAAAAAATTATTCTTAGGCTTTTTAAGTAGTATTATCGTACGTAATTTTAATCAAATTAATTTTGATCTTTTTTAAAATAAAATATAATGAGTAAGAATTTAGAAGAAAAATATAAACAATTTGTCAAGATTATCTTTGTCATACCAATGATGGGATATTTGACTGCCTTATCTACAAGTTTACTTTTGAGTAAAAAGAGTTGATTACAAAAACACATAATTAAGGATTCTTTTTGAATATATTAATTTTGATAACGAATGTTAAACATGTTATAATTTGAAACTATGACCGAATCATACAAAAAATATGAGTTATTTCTCAATTTCAAAAGTAAAGTTTAATGTAGGTAGGTAATTATTGAAAATATTGAGTAAATTGTTTAAGTAAATTTAGGGTATAATGCAAAATATATTATCTAAGAATGTGAAATAGCTCAATGATTTAAAATACATCAAACTTACAAATCTCTCATTACTATTTCAGCATAGGGGAACCACTAATATAAGAAAAATTTTATGTTATTTCTGTTCTTACTAAGGATTTTATCAAACAGTTTTCTAAAAATCTTATTATAATTAAAATTTGATTCAGTTTGTCTCTACTTGTAATTAAGTATTTCTTAAAACATTTGTTTATTCTTGGAACTGTGCACTGACAATATTTCGAGGCATTATATTCTGAAACTTGGTAGTTCGTGTGAACTTGTATATGTGGCCTTGTGTGGCGCAGTAACGATCTTACAGATGTTGCCAATCAAAATAAGTATACTACTGGAAATCACAACTGACCTATTACAAGGATAGCTCCAAGCGAGACAAGAAACACTGTTAAGGATTTGCAGTATGTTCTGTGTGTGTGTGTGTCGTGCTTTGTGCATCAATACAGCTAACCTGGCCATAGTGGCAGTCCAGGGTCGTTCACAATTACAGAATGCACTACACCATAATTGAATGACAGGTAAACCTTTTATTTCAATTTTTAAATTTATCCTTGAGTGGCAGATGTTTAACATAACGTGTCTCCCAGGGCACTGAACAACAAAACGCGGACATTTTGCAGAATATGAAAGGAATGAAGAATGATGGTAAAAAGTGAGAAAGTTTTACAGATGACGCTATTTGTACTTTATTTCACATGTCGCGAAGATGGTTGAATTGGAAAGATACTCAATTAAAACGGAACGGGGTGAAAAAAACGTGAATCTGTGACGTTATTTTTTGATAGAGTAAATAATGAAGAGAGCAATGAAAAAATATATGGCAAAAGTGTTTATTACAGATTATTTAGAAACCAAAGTACAACAAAAGACTGGGTTGATCACCTGAAATATCAGCGAAACATGATCAGTACTTACGTAGTTCGGAAAGTCCTTGACCTGAAAAAGTAAAAAATAATCATTACTGATTTCATTTTGTTATGATTCCACATAGCCTTATCTCAATTCATCACTTTCCCAACATAATTATACCTTCAGTATTGTGTAGACTAGACATGGAGGGAGATGAAATTTTTTGCCACTAATCGGGTAGATGGTGGGCCAGATGGAGTGAAGAGGACTAACTAAATGTGTGAATTATATCTCGAACTCCATAAAATAGGCTTTTCTTTCTGCTCTGACTTCTTCATTCGTAGAAAATCTTCGTACAACTGGATGCAGGAACAGTAAATAATAGATTGGAGCTAAAATATTGTGCGTGTGGTAACAACTCGAAAAGTTTTTCAGCACCAACTGAAGATGTGGGAGCTGGTACATTGTCGTGGTGAATGGTTGGTCTAAACGGGTTATTTTCAATCGCTCTGGTAACGCTGCCTAATATTAAATGATGATTACTCTGACATTTTTTTCTTCAGTAGACTATTAGTAACGCAACACGAGTTTCCCAATACACAGTGTGCCTACCATATGCCGCTGGTGAAGTGAGGTTCAACTATTTGGATTATGGCGTCGACTCAGGGGTGTAATAATTAATCCAAGTTTAACCAAATGTAACGAAATCTCTCAACCTCAGATTAATTGCGTATAGAAATATCCAAACAAAATTATAAATGTCCATTAGATCGTTTCCTGGTCAACAGATTTTTCATACCCAATTCTACCGATATCTTTGCAATCTTGGCAGTCTCGCGTATCTTCTATCAGAGGTTTTCATACAATTTCTGCGATATTTTCTTCTTTTGCATCCTGCGCACTCATAATCCAAATTGTACATTCTAGCGCGGTTAAATTAATCTGGCGACTTCTTTCCGTTAAAAAACGATGGTGAATATTCGTTTAATGCAGAATCTTGATTTCAGGTGTTCGATTTTTTTTAAAAAAAGAAGTCATTTCTAGATACTTTAATATATTTTAATGACTTTTTACGCAACACCTGAACTCTTGCACTTCTCTTGATTATAAGAAATCAAACAAAAAAATATTTTAATGTGTGCCATCTAACAGAAATACCTCAACTGCGGTTCGCCGTTTGTACCTCCTAGAACTATTTCTTTGTCAGACTGATCAGTTTTCTCACGACCCTCGTATATGATAAGGATAAAGCTCGTATAGAATAAACTTCAGCCTATTCCGTTTCAACAAAGACAAATTTTCTTCCAAAACTGATTATATGAAAAGCATTTGTGTAGGTAACCAGGAACCTAATGTAAAGACAAATGATGATAGTATCAGAATGATAAATTTGAACTGAAGAGAGATTACGAAGGATGCTTGAATTTTTTTGCTGAAGTTCGGTGGAAAAGTCTACAATGAAACCAGAAATTTTGTAGAATGGTGACAAGGTAACAGGAAATGTTAATCGTAGTTGAAGTTGGGAGTGTATTAAATCACCAATTGGATGGAAGAATTTAAACTTGTGCGTGATGATAGTGCGTGATGATAGTGAAAACAATTATAGTTCTCTAATTTTGTTCTAAAACTGGAAACTAGATCCTTTGTCTAAGCAGTTTACTGTTGAATAGTTCATTAACCAGAGTGTTCTGTAGGGGATAATTTCAACATACTTTAACACAGCTTTAGTTCTTATCGATTTGAGGACTAATTTATGATCGCTTGTATTGTCTCATAATCGAAACAACTCTACTTTATAATTACAGTTCTGTTTCGTTTATTGGATGAAATATTAGAATATAATATTACTTTTATCAAATAAGACACTCTCTTTGAAAGTATATTTTCCTTCAGCGCAGTATATACACTAAATCGGTGTTGTTATTGGATTTAGTATTATATTTTGGAACTTCACATGAGAAACATCCAACTGATTGTATTTATGATAGTTCCATTACTGTTCATATATACGTATTGAAATATGTTGAGCTTCATACATTTAGTATTCATAGTTTTCTGGTACGTTGTTTTAATAATCATAAACCCAATTTCGTTCTACACAAGAGCAACTTGGCAAAAGTATGAGTAATAAAAATGGAAGCATTTTATGATTTAGTCATACATTAAATGCTTGATTTTTTCTGTATTGAAGTACAAGTGCATTATCTACAAAAATACTTTTAAAGGTAATATGTTAAAATCCTTTTGGACAAAATTTTATTTAAAAAAGTATCACAGCAGAACAAACGGAATAATAGAAGAATTTAAGACGCATGATACGATAAATAAAAAATTGAATTTTTTTAAACCTGTTATAAAAGAACAACCCTCAGTATAATTAAATGGTGGTTTACGAAACCAACGTGTGTCATTGTGCGCTAATTTTAAAGAGTCAATAAAAATCATCGATCGTACCGGATGACTTTATTATGTAAATAAAATTATATTATGAATGTGATAATAACAGATATGAGATAAATGACAGAGTGACAAACGAAAGAATTTTCGAAATACTGTATGAATAATGTCTAGTTAAAGAAAAAAAAGTTATACGTTCTTAACGTTGAATAAATATAATTACCAACATCTAAGGATATTATTAGATAAATTCACAAAAACCTATGTTATTAATATTAAAATAAAAAAATAATCAATAAAGAGATACTTGATAAGTCTGAATAAAAAAATGTAATAACCCTAAAGTCAAATGCACCAGTAAAATAGATTGATAGATTTTATTATTTCCATTAGCCCACAGTTGAGGACATAGGATCAGTCATAAATTAAATTAAAAATAATAACCTAGAACAGAATTATCTTGCATAATATAACTAATAATACAGTATCTTAATAAAAAATTAATTGAATAAAATATTGTCGACCTTCTAACCGAGTGAAATATGTAAACGAGACGTTTTGATGACGTTCACTGTATTCGTCTTCTAGCTCTTTGATATATATATTATAGTGGACTTTTCTAGAAGACGATGACTGTGAACGCCATCGAAACGTCGCGCCTACATATTTTATTAATTCTTTACACCGAGAAATTCTGCATTCTTTACAAATTAATTAATAGTATTGTGTTCAATTAAATAACAGTGGAGCACTGAAAATGGACTTAACATTAAGTAGTTAGAGTACGTTCACAAAAAATAATTGTATATATATATAAATTATACAATTTACAATCACACATCACTACGTTTCCACAAAAAAATAAGGTAGGAAAAAAATAATGCAAACACAGAAAAATCACGAAAATATAATAAATTGTAAAAATTTTCATGTTATATTGTGGGAATATTTCGGCATCATCGCAAGTCCGCGTGGAAAGAAAACCGTCAACATGAGATTGATGATATGCCTTTATAACATTCAAGAGGGAAACTCTTTCATGCCATGATAAATAATTCGTCGATTTTGGCGTTAGTAACGTCAGTAGGTTGGATTTCTACGATCTCGAATCTTTAGAAGAAATATGACGTGAATCGCTAAGTTACGTTTCCGTTGCCAAGTTACGGAAAATTAAATACTGTATTTTAATATCATATGTAGGGCATTAACTAATTTTAAGAATTAACCACGAAAAATTAATGATTGTTATTTTAGACGAGTTTTAAAGAACAAAAAAATGTATGTTGGGTGAATCTGATTATACTTCAAACATATATAAATTTAGTGTAGTAGAAGAATTTTGACAGCCACCATAGCATAATAATGCAATTAATGTGTTTAAAAGCCATGGCTCAATTCTTGAACTGGCCATTAAACATATTAAATTTAATACAATTCAGGTGAAATTTTAATTTTATCCGATTCTTAAAATACAGCTTAAATTAGTAGAAATTCGGCAACAGTCAGAAAATTTATTTAGAATCATTATAAGTTACATATATTAACTAAAATATATTGAAACGTTTCTTCCATTTGATTAAGAACCTCTACAGACGTCAGGTAAAAATTCTAAATATGTTTAAAAAACATAAAAATATAAAATACCAAACAAATGTTGAGTATAATATTGTTAACTATATTATTAAAGAAACAATTTTAATATTTTAGTTTGAATATACAATTCATGTGAAAAAATTTAGTTCTCCTCCATCACCTTCAATGGCCGAAATGAGTGTTTATATTTTTTAACTGAATTTTTTATACGCAAGAAAAATTCAATAATACATTTTTTAAATCATAACAACTCAGAGTCATAAACTGAATTAAAATTTTGTGTATTAGTTAATTTATCTGACTTTTAACAGTTATATTCTGACTCTTGGACATGCAGATAAAAATTAATAATAATAAAGATAGATCTGCATTGGCTATCTTTCTTATTATTAATTTTTAATCAGACGGAATTTTTTTCATTTCAATCAGGTGAGAAGTTTAACCTATTTAAACCAGCTGAAATACCGAAATCGATGTGAATGGTTGTATTGAATAAGTTCATATGTATGTTCCTAGCGTTCCTAGCGTAGCTGACGCATGGCCAGCTTAGTTTTAATTTTAGTCAGCGGGATTTTGTTAACGCTGTAAAAGGAGACCGGATGACGAAGCTGAAAAGTTGAGGAGGGCGACCGTTCCGATTCCTCCTCGTCTGTGTTTGAAAACGAAACCAGCGTGCATACCAATTTCGGGGCATCAAGTTCCCAATCTAAACTCGGCGCAATCGAATCCCTTCCATTTTTTTCGGGAGCATTATCCCCTCTTAAAATTTGAGCAAACAATAGCAATGAGTCAGCAGCAGGCAGAGTTCCCCCAGCAGTCGAGCGCCCCTCCTTAAATTAAAACTCTAGAGCGGCTTCATCGATCGCATGCCGAAATTTTAGGGTGCGGTCACAAAGGGACCAAGGAAGACGCGGATCCTGAAACAAACTCTCCTGTCAGTTTCAGCGGTAGGTTATACAATTTATGAATGACGAAATCAAAAAAAAAAATTATTGTACGACTCCTGTCATTTCATTATGGATTGTCCAAGGAGGATTATGACGAAACTGGTTTCAAAGGTTTTCAGAGTGTTGACAGGGTTTATATTTGTTAAGATTGATTTAATAGTTCAGAGGTCATTGAGTTGAAAACCATATGAATAAAAATATCCGATCTATAACGAACTTGACGAGAGTTAACGTTATAGTCTCCATAAAAAATAATTAGTTATTATTAATTGTCACAAGAAATACAAATTTTTAATTTTTAAATCATTTGACGAGGGAAGCTTTGGGCAATGCTATCATCACTTTCACAACAAATTGTGTAAAAGTTGTATGGTCTCATTATAGAAATTTTAAAAATAAATGTTTTGGAGACCGGAGTTGTGTTACGACACTTTCGAAAGCTCCAAGGGAAAAAAAATTATAACTTTTAATCTCTTTTGACTGATGGGATAATTCAATTAATAATTGGATTATAAATATCAGTCTTAATAAGTTGACAGTAAATTGTTGAAAAAAGAAAAATAATTAGTTTTAAGCGAAGCAAGAATCTGATCCCTTGGGTTTCGGCTGCCATTAATATATTTATTTCAACGTAACTATTGTTTTATGTGAGGGTCAACGCATTTGTACTCTCTAATATCTTATCATATATATATATATATATATATATATATATATATATATATATATATATATATGTGTGTGTGTGTTATATCGTCGTTGAAACATACGAAATATCATCGGAAATTCACGTAAATGTAATATCGTGGCGCTTCGACATCCACACTCACGTTTTATATAACTTTACCTTCCATAGAAAAGTTTAACGTTAATTTTAGTACCCGCAGAATGAAAAATACCCTTGGTTCAGAAGTACAGAAGTAAGAAAATTGCTTTTATATAAGAGCCACGACTTTTAAAGAACGTGACACTCAAGTTCAGGTTTGGGACCAATCCTGAAATACGGGATCCGTTCCGAGGAAACTTATAATCATAAAGCATATGGAAGCTTAAAAAGAGATGGATTATATACAGAATCTCTGCGTAGAAGTGGCGGAGACGAAATTTTATTCCCAAACACCGTCTGTAAGACGGGAAGCGGGGAGGCTTTGCTCGGCTGTTCAAAGCTTAAATTAGGTAATCCCTTGGGCCTTGAAGGAAATTAAAAATCGTATGCGAAGTCTTACGTATTTCTTCAAAGCTGTCGACATGGTAGAACAGAGGGGGCGAATAACGGTTGAGGGTGAAGTGTTTGTTTCTTTACTGACTTGTTCTAATTATTTTCTAAAATGTGGACATTATTAGCTAAATTCTCGAAACCGTTGAGTGAACTTGATTCGAATCTCCGTCTCGAAGTCAGGGTCAGGGCTATAAATAGTTTTCTGAAAATGTCCATGCTTTCCCGCTCCTAGGACTGTTATTTAATTACATACAGCTTACAATCTGCGCTAATTATAATTGCCATTCAGTGGAACGAATACGTAGATTTGTATTTAAAATTCGATACAATCTTTGTTCTCATACCGTTAATTAAAAGCAATTTGGACAACGAGGTAAAGTCACATTAGAGGTTTCGGTTTACTTTACGTACATATACGCTAAAATTTTCGCCTCATGTCTCTGTCTTGCATATTAATAAATCGCATTAAATTAGAAGTCTCCTGCGGTGTCCACGTGGAGGGAGGAGGCACTTATACCACGTACGACACACGACTTATACAGCTCACTGAAAACAGTATAATTAGGCCGCTATTGTTCGGCAACGCTGCTTTAATTTCAAGCGTTGTGGCTGGTTGATTCAAGGTCACAACCCTTGGCGGGAACTAATCGCCATCAGTTTTCTAATTAAAAACGGACTATAGTAACAATTTCCAAGTGGAAAGCGGACAAATTTCTCATACTTTAATAATAATATTCAGAATCATTATTACATCATGATTTTATTATCAGAAAAATAATAAAGTAGACTATATTGAATTAATTGTTCTGTTGAATTTTAGAGTTCCTTATAGAAGCTCTAGATCGGTGTTTCCCAACGTTGGTCCCACGCCCCACATGGGGGCAATTTGATTGATCAGGGAGGCAATTCAAAAATTAGCTCGACTAGAGATTAAAAATTGTCAGTCATGATTTGAACTTGTAAAAAATGAAATATTGTTGATATCTTCATTTGAAATAAGTATTTGGTAAGTTTTGAATTATTATTATTGAAGAACTGTGACACACAAGCTGTAATTAGGCTTCTTTAGGAAATAATTCAATTTATGAATATAAAAAAATGTATATATTACATTGGGGCATTAGAAAGATTTATGTAGTAAAAGGTTGGGAATCACTGCTCCAGATTGAAACATGATTATTAAAAATTACTATGCTACAATGAAAATTATACTTGTAATGATCCCATGCCGAGAATTTTAAAAAATGTAAATAAATTAAATATCGATCTATTTTATAATGAATCACGGCCAGATGGTTGTGAAAGCTCTATATTCCTGAATTAATTAAAATATTGAAAATTATTGATCATGTTATATTGAAATATGAATTAAGGGCATTTCTGGGTTTATTTGTAATGCATCTGTAAATTTCGTAATTATAAAGATTATATATATATATAATATTGGAAATTTCGATCGGCAATTTTGCATGCCCTCTCTATATTATTTTGTACACCCAACTAATTAACTGGGAGAAAACTAAAACTAAAGATATTAATTTTCTTCTTAGTGTATAATATATTTATTATTTAATAGAATTTCTCGTACAGTAAATATCAATATTCTTTAGTTGTAAATACCAACTTTAATAATAGCAATAATTATAGAGAGAAGCGAAATATAGACGCAACTGTTCGGTAAATAAAATTAATAGCATGATAGCGCTCTACGTAAAGAACAGTAACTGATGTTTTTTTTCTGCGAAATAATGATAAATTTTGGATATATATATTATAATGAAATGCAACTGTAAATTTCGTAATTGTTGAAGTTTGAATAAAAAATATTTATTGTCGCAAAATATGTGTAACGAACTACATTACTTAATAATGTATTTATATTGGGACAATTTATGATTGAAAAAATAAATAATTAAATTGTTTTTCTTTCCAATTATGAATATTTCCATATCAACTTTCATTATGTTTGTCGCGAGAAACGAATCCGTTTTAGAGTTGCATTACGTTAATGGACTACTGTAGTGAACAAGACCCGTAAATGTCCATTTCTGGCGTCGTCAAATAAGTATACGTTTGAAATAACTAGAGGCCCCTTTGCCGCAGGTTTGGAAACAATTTTCCCAGGCGGAACTCCCCCCTCTAAACATCTCTAAAGAATGCCCACCTGATGTCCGTAGCCCGCAAATTTCCCAGAGGTATTGATTTCCTGACCCTTTTGAACTTGCGCGTTATAACATGGGTAATATGGCATTTCATTGCGAATTCAGTAGCTGTGAATAAGTTGTTGGTTGGTCGTCTTTGAAGTATCACTTGCGAAATGTCGAGGTCTTCAATTCGTGTCGTGTTGCCATTATGTTCTCCGAGACACCTGTTTCGAGATATTCGCGTGTTTCTCAGCCAGAAAATCCTTTTTTCTTTCCTTGTTGAAACCTGTATTACAGTGCACACGAAAACACCGTTTATTATAAAAAAAAGTCGAGTGTAATACTTTCTAAACTACAATAAATAATGATTTAATAATTAATTCTAGAATGAATTTTATTGTGGAAATATAGATTAGAATTCGAAAATTCTAATTGAGTGCAAGTAAAGGACGAAATAAGTTACGAATATATTTATTAAGATTTTATTGAACGTAAAATGATTTGAAACCACCAATAAGGGTCATACGAACTATATAATGTAAAATTAAAACCCGTAAATACGTGTTAATCATCAACGGCCTAAAACTCTGAAATTACGCTTAGGTTCTGATTTATCTTCATTACGGATTAAAATTATTGGTAATTTTCATACTTACAGCTATGTTACGTTACGACCTGTCTATTAGTCTTTGTCAAACACTGGTCGGAGACAAACTGGACATATAAAGTATGATATACAAAGATATATAAACAAAGATGGCACTTGTTATATATTCTGCCTCGTGTTATATCGCCCAGGCTAAACGGCTGTGATTAAAAAACAAAGCTAAGATTAGATCTCCCATTTACAAGCATAACCACCTTCTTAATAGTGTTTAGAATTATTTAGTATGTTTGACTTCAAAAAATATCTATAATAAAATATAAAACGTCTATGTTAAAATTATGTTAATTAGAGAAATACATTGAACACGTTAATTTTTTACTTATTTGGAAATTTATTTATCTAATTAACAGATATTTTAGATAATTAATCCACATAGAAAGGAATTATCTGAAATTTTCTACCTAAAAAGCAACCTTCCATAAACTTCAAACAGGATACGGTTGACCTCCACAACATCTAATGTATTTTCCTACAGAATCTCTGACGTGTGTCATATTTGTTTTTATATTGGTGCAACTCATATTTTATCTCCTCTGGATTTAGTTTTTGTCAAACAGTGTTTTTAACGTAACAAAGTATCTAAACTTTTTAGGTCAATGTCCTTGCAAATTAATCTGACTCGTTAAATATATCTATCAAATATTAATAGTTGTTTATTTGATAAAGGCCTAAATTAAGATCGCAACGTGGTTTTTATATTTTTATTATTGAATACTTCACGTTATTAGGTCGTTGATGCGTAATATATATTACAGGTGATTGCTGTAGATGTTTGTCTAAATTAAAACTATAAATCTTTTAGCAATAATTCACTAACCAGCTATTTTTTTAATTGGCCTGAACGTATTGAACTATTTATCACTCAAATGATTACATTTATCACGCTGTTACATCAATCTGTAATCACTGAAGCCGAGCTTTTCAGAACCAATTTAAACAGGTCTGACTCCATTACGAAGTATTAAATTTTTTTTCTGCCTATATATTAATTGTAGACATTAGATCAATTTATTTTTAGGACTGGGGTAACATTAGTGACTTAAAAATTAAAAAGTAAAAAAATTACGGTAAATGTATTTGTCATCAAGGATCTGACTTGTTCACGGTTATTTAATTTTTCCCTGTAATGATTGTTAAACACTTTATATAAGTTAGAGTATTCGAGATGTTAGATATAACTGACAAGTCGATTTAAATTTAGATTCTATCAATTCAGTTTTTTTTACTTATAATCTTATAGTGGTCTTTTACAAAATTTCATGCATTGAAATTATATATATATATTTATTTATTTCGTAACGCTTGTATTAGTAACATTCTTATTCTTGGAGAATATTTTTAATTTCAGCCTTGCTGCAAGCTGATCCTCTGCCCGTCACGAGTTAAGTATTTAAGGCTTGCAACACGAGGAGACTCGTATTTTAGCATGCCAGTAATTTTGTGGGAAGGTTGGAAAGGAGACGTCGTTGCAAACCTGTACATAATAGTGCAGTCCACGTTGCCAAAAATTCTCGAGAAGGTTGGGGAACAGGACGCCGATTATGGGAGGGCACACGGCGAAAATTGCACGCAACAGTCTTCCTTTTTTGTCTGGCTGGGAATGCAAATTGCTCTTTTTCGGGGACAGACGCAGGTACATTATTCACTTGCATCATTGAATACGTAAATTATGTTTTGCTGCCCAAAATATCAGACTTAAGGATCGTGTGAAGGTTGCACTCGTGGCGGAAAAAAATAAATTTAGAGTACTGAGTTCATGTTTCATCCGCAAGCTTTCATTTGCAAAAAAAAAAAAAAAGAACTAGAGTGCAGCAGCTTCCAACATTCCACCACGTTGCGGTTTTCTTTCTGCAGAGATATTAATGAAAATAATAACTTAAGCTACATCTGCGACGTATTGTCAGTAATTCTGAATACGCTCAAGAAGTAATAATTACGTGTCCTTCAGAAATTTTTTAAGCGTAAAATATACTCAAGCAGGAGTGAGCAAAATATTAAGATTTTTGTCAAAGAATGTGGTTAGTAGTCATCATAACATTAATTACTTCATAACAGGGGTTTTAAAGTACATTATCTTAACTCTCGTACATTTTAATTCATTTCTTTAAAATTACGAGGTGCCGTCAGGACAGGATAAGAACATATATTCTACTATTGAGAAGTTTCGATCCAGATTCACGAACTTAGAGCTTTACGATTTTATTTTATAATTAACTCTGATAGTTAAAAATTCATGACGGTTTTCTGGTGCTTTTAAAGCCTTTCAGGATGAAACTAAATGCAGCTGTGTAGTTGGATTTCCGAATGTTGTTACAGCGAATAAAGCGTCAAATACGAGCATCACATCGTAATAATAATTAATAAATACTGAAGTGGTGTGAACGTAAGTATTAGTTTTATAATTCTACCTGTTCTGAAAAACGAAAAAAAAATTAACTTTGTACTTTTGTACACAAATTTAAAAACTTATTTTTATATTAAAATGTTTATTATAACCTTCATGTACAGCCAGTAATATTTTAATGTTTCACATTTTGTAATTTGGCAATTATAAAACAGGAGATTTTGTCACCAAATGGGTCATATTCATCTGCAGTGAAATCAATATGCAGCTTTCGTTATACACTGTTATGTTAAAAGTAGGCAATAAATTTTAAAGTCATATAAGTTTTAATTAACCTTTCGACATGGGGTGGATGGGCGTTAGTTAAAAATAACGCTAAAGAACCGAGATTGGAGTCATATCCGTGGTTATGGATATCGCTGATTTTAATTATGACAACCCGGGCACCCAGTTAGTAGTTTATAACAAAAGAACATTTTTTATCTGCTTATAACGTCATCTTCATCTTCTAATAAATAAAATGCACTGTTTGGATGTGTGTATGTATGTTCCTTAAACAAATCTACACCAGTGGAGAAAATTTCGTACACGTGATTCTTTAGAACCGGAAACAAACCCTGTGGGAATAAAGCACGGCCACCACGCCTAGGGGTGGAGTTGGACGGGGGTGAAAATTTTCAAACATACTCAAACGGCTGATATTTGCTTCGGAAAAATATTTTTGGGGGTCAATGAGATTTATTGAGTTTCTCCCGAAGATTTTTGTGTATAATTTGAATACCTTTCTACATGGGGTGGATGGGCGTTAGTTAAAAATAACGCAAAAGAACCTACATTGGAGTCAAATTCGTGGTTATGGATATCGCTGATTTTAATTATGACAACCCGGGCAAGCAGTTAGTAGTTTATAACAAAAACAGCATATTTATTATTTCATTACAGATAAATATGACCCAGATAGGTGTCGAACGCTCCTATTTTATAATTAACAAATTGTAATAAGAAACATTAAAATACTAGACTGTTTATGAAGATTTTAATAAACAGTTTAAGTAACTTTATTTGGATTTATGGTTCTACTTAAGTAAACAATAAACAGTCAATGCAATACCATTATCAAATACTTTAATTATGAAAGAGATAAGAATTTAAGCAATTATATGAAAAAAGTGCGCTGATTGCATTTTTGTTTGAGAAAATAATTTTTCCATGTTTCCACCTTTGCAGTTTGTTAAACTCAATCTAAGCAACACGAAATTTATTCGTCCCGTTCATTCTCAGAACTGAAGAATTGATTTCTGACGTGATGGAGTTCTATTTGAATCTTGGAGCATCCACTTATTTTTATATTGACTAAATACAATATCTTTCGGTCAGAATCTAAAATGACACTTCAGAATCACTAGAAGCTGTGACATTAACAATTAAAGAAAGAACCCTCACCACCAATTGCCGCCAGAACTTTGCAGACTAGGATTTTTTAACTGGATAATAAGTCACACGAAAGGTAATGATTAGATAAAGCCCTGTAATTAACCGGGTGACATTACCACATTAACGACACGCATATTCATTCATATTCTGTCAGACAATTGCCTCTAACAGTGCCTAATTTCGGCTGGGACATTTCCCCCAATTTAATGAGGAATACTGATGTGGATTCATATCCGATTCTCTTTGGAGCCTTTCATTCAAGTGCCGGGCTCTGCTTTTAATTACATATCAGCGGTGGGAGTTATCGCTAATTTGTTTCTGAGAAGTAGTTTAAGTTGCTGAGAACATTAGTGAATATAACAGTTCGTTCTTTTAAGGGACTATTTGAATAGAGGTGGCATCTATTTGTCTTCTGAAAATCAATTGCCAGCAAAGCCTTTATTTCAAAGAAACGTAACAACTTAATTTGATCTCCATAGAGAGACCGTAAAAACAAGAAGACTGCACCATAACATTAGTAGGGCACGAGATCTAAATCTGTTCTTTTCAATTTCTCATAGATCTCATAAATTTGAAATTGATTATTAAAACCTAGTTACCACAAAAAACTAGGTTTATACGTATGACCTCTGAGTAAGTAATGTCGTTAATTCGGTATTTTTTAACAGTTTTATTTATCTGACCTCTTATCTGAATGAAAAAAACATTAGACTATAAAGTTAGAAATTTATTACGAATAAAAAAGATTGTATGTGGGTGTGACAAGAAGTAATGCCTCCTTTTTTTCCCTTTTACATGTCAAGATAATTAAATGCAGTTTACACAGCACAAACCCACAACATTAATGATTAAATTTTCAATTTTCAATATAGTCTCCGTGCTTTTCCACAATTTTGGTCCACCTTTTAACAAGGGAATGCATTCCACTGCGGTAAAAAGCGTGGTCTTCCTTTCTAAGCCATCGACGCGCGGTCGTTTTCACGGTGTTTGCCCTTTAGCTTCGTTACGGCGACGAATCCATCGCCGAACTGTGCTGACATCCTTTGGAACATCAACATTCAGCCTTTAATGAATGTGAATGATTGTACCATCTTCCGCATATAAGAATTCAATCATAGAAATCTGTCTAATACGTACGTCAATGTCAGCCATTTTGCAAGAGGGTGCTATGATTCTACCAGTTGACTTAGAAAGTTGTTACTGTACTGGACTGGAGAAGAATTTTTGAGGAATCGTACCAATTTCAAATTTTTTACATACCTAGCTTACTTAAGGAGAAAAAATAGGAGACATTATTTATTGACCCACCCTCGTAATGGAAAAACTCTCAAAACAAACACTAACTGCTATTGTAATCCATTTATTGTATGAAATATAAATATTTCGATTGTTACTTTAAATTAAATGATACTCTCAACAACGATGTAAATATTACAAGAATTTTGGCTCATATCGCACTTTAGAAATTTATGTTCCTCTACATTTCTTCTAATTAATTACAAGTAAAGTTCCACAAATTTTTAAATGGTACGATTATAAATGATCATGTTTGTAATATTTTGAAGTCTCAGATTTTTTATTACATAGTTGAAATTATATCATTTAAGTGACAAGGAGAGGCTCCAAAAATTAGGGGAGAACGTCGCGTCCGTTTTAATGACTTTTCTATTACAATGTATTAAATTTTTATTCACATTAATATTACTTAATTGGTTGATGTTTTTTCATTCCAGTATTTTTTTTTATTTTGAATCACATTAAGGTCTATAGCACGAATCATGAACGAAGCCGGGTGAGGCACATGCGACGATGCGCGCGTAATAAACACACACGGCAACGTGGTCACACTCTAATCGCTTACTGAGGCTGATGCCGTGCACGGGGAGGGGTTTGGTACCTGCGTAGAAGAACACTAAACTGGCTGTCATCGTACATATCGCTTACTATAGGTCTTTAGCGACTATATTAATTCAGTGTTGTTTTATGTAAAAAAAGTAGTTAATCAATTTATATGTCTGTTTGAAACAAGTGTTTGAGGTTCACAATATTAATAAAGCCCGTTAGTCGTGTTTTACAATCAATTAATTTACTGTAGCTCATTTAGTCAAATTTACAAGTTGTTGGAAATATTATAGTAAACCGGAGAGCGAGTTGTGCGCTAGATGTCTACAAATTTCTAACTTTTCAAAGTACCCATATATAATGTGGTTAGAAATGTAAAAATTTCTGTTAATAAATAGAAATGAAATTTATTACTACTGACATAATTTTGTACTGCTGTTAACAAAACTCTTTTATTATCAGCCGAGGATCATTTCACAGGAAGTTGTTCTCAACTTTTGAGTATCATAATTAATGAAGAATCTAATAAACACACAGAATGCTACAAAACACAAAAGGTTTTTCAACAAAGTTTTTCAAAAACGTTGTGTGTATGTATGCTAGTAGGGGAATGGAAAATAATATTGTTAATTAAAATAGTAGTACAGTATCTATCTTTCAACTATTTTTTTCTGTTAATTAGATATTTCCTTTTTTATTTATTTATAAATTAATACAGACTTTTCATATTTTTTGGTATTATCTCTAAGATAAGTTAGAGTATTTGCGAAGTATTATCTAACAAGAATCAGTTATTATATTTTATTCAATTTAATATTTCAACCCTTGGCCTTCTTCTTGCTGTGTACGAAATTCTAATTCAGAGATATAATAAATTTCAAACAATTTCACAAAAGGATAATTGTTCGGATACGACTTTATTGCTCTTCAAATCTTCAAAATATTTGACTTACGCTGGAACATTTTTTCCTGCTGCAGTTTATTTCGAGGGGGTTAACACGAGTTCTTTTGGCGATGACAGCATGAGTGAATGTCGCTTCTAGTGAATAATTGCAAATTTAAACTTAACTTCTTATGCTTTCCAACCGCTTTTAAAACGTGAAAAGTGCATGTTTAGATTTTTTCCCCCTACTTCACAACTACTCAGAGGTCTCTTTGTGTCTCCTGCAGCTTGCAGTGCGAATCTTTGCAACGCCCTTGGGCTGTTGAAGTGTTAATAGCTAACCAGACGGCATTCAGTATTTACGTTTTGCAAACATCAAGACTACGAAAATGGTTACGCTAAACAGGCGAGACCTTCGCTGCCGGAAAAAGTTTTCTTTCTTTATAGACTGAACGAGGGTTCTTAATTGTAATATGCCCTGCATATGCATACGCTTTTTTTTTCAGTAAGGTTAAGCATAAATTTTGACATGGAAATAAAATGAGATTATTTAACGCGGAGACATGGAATTCGATCATACGAGACTGTAACAGAAAAGCCTGCATTATTAGGACATTTAATTTCGTGTGACGAAATTCTCCGAAACAGCGGTCGATAGATGGAAAATTTTGGTGCGGAACTTTTCTGAACGCAAATCAATAGGATGCAAATAAAATATGAGAGTTGTACTGAAGAGGGACGTGTCTGATCAATGAGTAATCACAGTACCAGCATTTTCAGATGAAAGAGATTAAATTTGTTAAATAAAAAATAAACATTAGTATTAAAAATAAGAACAGTGATTCGGTAAAATTACATCAAAATATAGAAAAAAGATATAATAAAACGTCGTTACTGTAATAAATTTTAATCTGAAGAAATTGAAATTTATTTTTAAATTTTATTTTTCTGACTTATTTTGCACCTAATAAATCTGTATAAATTTAAAAGAAAAAATTTATCGTTCCTCCATCAATTTATATGTCAAAAGTGAAAGAAAACAATGACATTCAAAAACTCCACATAACTTAGATTGTTATAATTAACTTTTTTACACTCAAGAATTAAAGTTTGAAAATTGAAAGTCAGATAGTTTAAATTGTTACTTGTTTGATAAAACCGATAAAGGACAGTATTTATAAATTTTTAATTTTATGATTGTTTAAACCCTTATTTTAATACAGTCACTTATAAAAACTTTTTAATTTAAATTACATTAAAATGTCATGATATTAAATAGATTGCCAGGAGCTTTCGGTTTTTACTAACCATATTATATTTTATATCATGACATTTTAGTGTAATTTACGTTAAAAAAATTATTAGTGCCTGTATTAAAATAAGGGTTTAATCAATCCTTATATTTTTGTTTTTATTTATTTTACGAATTACTAAGAAACCCAAGTATTTATAACTCTGCGAGTATTAGAGTTCTTCTTTACTTTGGAGACAGTCAAAGTACAGTAAAGTAATTTTGATCTTTGTTAACTTCTAACCATGTTAATAAATTGGAATAACGAATTACTGTAACACTGGATTTTGTCCTACAATATTATGATTTTTCTTTTCAATCTTATCTACCATCAGCCATTTATTTTCTATGAAACAAAATTTATATCCTGTAATACTTTTCATAGCTGAAATGAAATTATTGGACTTAATCTGCTTTTTTTTATTTTTCATGAAAATGCTCAATAAATTCTGTAATAGGAAACGCATTTAGAATTTGAGTTTATTATGCAACTAATAATTAATATTCAAATTTGTGCCTCTAAAATTCGCAAACAAAATAATTTGGTTTAAGAAAATATGCGTCGAGTTCAATATGGTTTAATTAAGTGAAACTTCTTTTTATTTCAAGCGGATGAGTCACAAACTGTGGAAAGACACTTTATTTATTTCAGACAATTTAACTAAAAAATTTATTGTAACCGATGTCACGTTTAGTAGGCTAGGTTTCATTTTACAGCTTGCTTGTAGTAGTTGGAGATTTCTTTATGACGTCATCATTATTAAACTCAGTGAAGTAGCTTCATCAGTACAAATTTCATTCATACAAATTGTTTTATTGATAGATGGACGACTCCACTTTTAGTAGGAATATTTTTGATGGAATGTATTTGCAGAATTTTATTTAAATGATGGAATTGCAGCGGAAAACGTGTCAAAGCTTACCGAACCAACTTTCAGTGATACAGCTAAAAAGGAGGGAAAAAAGTTGTAGATTAATAGAATAGTAACAAGCGTGACTTCTTTCGTTCTGTAAGACTTATATGCGCCATAAATCTTGTGTGGATATTAGCCTCCTGTCCGTCCTATTACGGTAAAGGCGATCAAGGTTACAAAAAATCAACGAAAGGCAGAGACATATGAGAGTTCTTTATTTTTCACAAAACATTGCCCAATTTTCGCCTGTTGGAGAATTATAAATCTTTTCTCCAATGGAATCCTGATAGGGAAAGTTATGTGAAGTGGAAATGATAACATTGATGTCAAGTTAAACAGTTTTTTTTATAATGAATTGGAGTTGTTTCACTAATTAATAAATTACAAATTTTATTCTTGAAATATTACTCTGTTTCGACTTCCATAAATTGCATTTATTTAATTTTTTTTTCAGACACATAAATGTTTATTTCGTTGTTCATCGTGAACGTTTGGTATTCATGTAAATACTATAGTGAAAGAAAGAAAAAAAATTACGTCTGATTGAAAATAATGCATAAGAAATGTAGTCAATTCAGACAAAAAAGTGATAATATAAATACCACACAACGGTTCTGGGATTTCGTCAGGTGCGAAGAAGAGACTAGTGCAATACAACTGCACTTTAAAGCAATATATATAAACAATAAATTCCTTAGTATTCGCTACAATATATATATATATATATATATATATATATATATATATATATATGTATATATCTATATTTATATATATATATGTATATATATATATATATATATATATATATATATGTATATATCTATATCTATATATATATATGTATATATATATATATATGTATATATATATATATATATATATATATTGTAGCGAATACTAAGGAATTTATTCATATATATGTATATATCGATATCTATATCTATCTATCTATCTGTATATATATATATATATATTATAGCGAATACTAATATATTTATTGTTTGCAAGATTTTTTTGTCTTCAGGTCGGCAGTACGAGCGATGTTTTCGCGTTGCACTCGTTGTTTACCAACGTTTGACGATTGGTCAAACTGTGACTCGGGTTAAGGGTATAAAAGCCCTAGGTAATGAACACCAGCCAGTCAGTAGTGGAGAAGGCTAGCCCGTGGTTGTTGATATTTGTGTGTCTGGAAAGCTTGGCCGACTTGGACGTTCTGTCCAGGTGCTCCGTCGTTTGTAGTCGTTGGGTTTTTTGTCTGAAGTCATTTCGATCATAAGCAGTTCTGTGCTATAGTGGATCCAATTTGTATTTTTTTTGGTATAACGAATCTCACTCGAGATTCAGGCCAGTCCAAGGTTGGTAAAAGGCCCCGGGAGATGGTAATCTCGGGGAAAGCCGTCTATCTATGATAGCTCTGCCAACAAATCCTCTCTCCACACCTCCTATGGTGACACTGGGCAATGCAGCTTTGCTGTAGCAAAGTGGAGAAGGGTGCTTAATGTAGGGTTGTGAGTTTGTTGTGATCATTAACGAACCACGAACTAACATGCATCCGTTGAAGGGTGTTGGACCGCTTGGGAACCAATTTTGACGCTCCAAGATGTTTGTTTGGTTTTGATTAAAGGTAGTAAATAAGTATTTGATTTCAGTTATAAACTCCTATTTTTTATTGGAGGCCCGCAGGCGACCCCTGAGATACATTTCCCTTCAATATTTTGGTGTACAACAATTTGGCACCGTAATAGGGTTTAATATTAATTAATTTAATTTTGTTAATTGCAATATATATATATATATATATATATATATATATATATATATATATATATAGATATATATATATATCACATTTTTGTCTGAATTGGCTGTCTTTTTTTATTCTTTAAATGCTATAGATCTACTTTTGCTGTTTCCCTCCCAAAACTTTTTTAAAATCTTTTATTTATATTTATATTTGAGGTTTCCTGATATTAGAGTACATTAAAACGGAATATCCATATTCGGGAATTACGGCTAATTGTCCATACAGAAAGTGAACTGTTTTATTTTACTATTCTAAGCGAAATAATTATTCTGCTTTCTCTCTCTCCTTCTGATTTGTCATTTGAACATTAATGTTTTCGGTTTATTATTTCAGACTGCGAAAAATGTCAGTTTTAAATGAAATTATTTTTGTTTAACTACTCGTGCATAATTTCACGTAAATCTTGAAACCCTGGCAAATTGAATACACAATTAAGATCGATGTGATTAGTATTTATTTTGAAAAACCAGGAAAAATTCTATCTATTCCAGAGTATAACGGTTGGAATTTCAGCTAGAATTTTTTTTTCTTCGCTCAGCTTTGCAAACGTTATTTCAAAATAATATTTTGCATTGGACTGTCTGAAGTCATAGACATAATTATCTTCTGATTCCATTATTAATTGTTTCATCTATTTTATATGATCATCAAAGCACTTATTTTAATATTTAATATGTCATACAGTATATTATCAGAAGTTTTTAGCACAGAGTTCTAGGAATAGCCGGAAGTCCCAAGCTACTGCAGTGACAAACTAAGATTATAATTTCGGTTTTCCGAAGGTCTGGATGAATTGACGACCTTGAGTCAGAAAAGTATTAAGTTTATTAACAAAAAATATAAATCTGGATTTGAAATTTGTTGACAATGGTGCGGTAACATTATTATTTAGATGATTCGGGTATTCCATTGTGTTGGAGTAGGTAGGTGAGCAAGAAAAAGTGAAAAAAGGCAACGAAAAGCAAAGAAAACAAGAAAAATAGGAAAAAAGAAGCAGGTCAAAGAGATGACGAGAAAAATCGTCTAGAAGATCAGAAAAGAGATGTCGAGATAATCTCCAAGCGAAGAAAACAAAGAAAATAAGAAAAACAGAGAGAGGGAGTTTGCATCTTTCTCTTAACTTTATGACGAATTTTTACGTCATCTCTTTAATATAACTAGTTTCTTGCACTGCCTTTCTCTTTCAGTTTCTTGTTTATTCGCTTGGAGAATGTGTCTAGATCTATTTCGGATCTTCTAGACGGTCTTTATCGTCATCTCTTTGACCTGCCTCTTTCTTTCTATTTTTCTTGTTTTATTTTTTACTTTTCTTTGCATTTTTTTAACTTTTTCTTGCTCACCAATCTACAATGGAATACCGGAATAATCTAAACATAAAATATTAGTTTCACGACGTTCTGAGGCTGGAGAGTCTTTAATCTACAATTTAGAAATTAATAACGAGTGTTATTTTATCAGTGAAGACCGTTTATTAATTAATTTATTATTAATAATCAGATTTTTTCATAATTATTAGGATCGGAATTATTTGGCTCGGCAGCTCTGTGATGAAAAATGTGGAGTCAAAAGGTATTAGCTGGACAGAGATCCTATTTCTCATTCTCTTCTATTCGACTGGATTCTGCGCTTGAATCTTATCGTGAATGTGAAAAGAGGGTTCATTTATTACTATTTTCTTATAACATCAACCATATTTTGCCTTCTAGACAATCACATTCAAAGTTGAATCTCAGTTTCGACATATTGTACGGTCCAAGTTCGTGATATTTATTATTTGTCAAAGTAATAATTAATTATGAAACGATGCAAATTTGGTAGTAGTAAATTAGTAATCTGAATTTCAAAATGTTATTCAGTACACAATAATACTTGCTGTAGAATTTAATCTATTAAACAGTTAATTTGAAATTAAATTGTATTTTTTATCAATTAATAATATTTGTTACATTGCGACAAATAAACCTCTTTTTTTAAAATAAATTATTCTAATTTTAGTAGTGTTAATCCGTTCCTCTTAGATTAAGCCATAACCATTAGAAAATATCTCGAAGAATGCAAAATTTTGCTACAAAATTTAAGCCACTCTCGCTCATGTTAATTTGTTAATTTTCTGAAGCACCAATTTATTATAGTAGTAGAAATAAAATTTATGTAAAAAGAATTAGAATGGATGATTTTTGTACGAAACAATTGTAAAAATTGTTCCACTGATTTCCCTATAAAAGGTTTCTTAGACATTAAATTTCTAAATGTAAAAGTACCGATTTTTCTTTACTGCGTCCAGAATTTCAAGAGTTTGTATAAATTATCTCAAATATAAAATTTTGTTTTGTTTCTTCTTTTGAGCACATTTGTTGTTTTATTCAAAGCATCAGTACGTTTGGTCACATTTTCTTTACTAAATCCAGACGAACGCTAATCTGCAGGTAATTAAAATGAAACATTCTACAATATCAGACTGGAAACTTTTCTACAATTATACTCTTGAGATATCGAACAGAGAAAAACAAGCGTCGTTCTATGGACTATTTTAATTCGTCAACGACTGTGGTCCGGTTTCGGGTCAAAAGTTAAGGTCTGGAATGACTTTTAAAAATGCTCGGCCACACAACTGCGGATCAAACTTGTTGATTGTAATTACTTTCCGAATAGCTAATAACGATAGCTTCAGGCGACTAAAACTGCTTCACTTTTCGTTCACGGAGCCTCACGAGACAATGAAATAGTTATGTTTACTGTCCAAACAGCGGCAACTCTTTAAATAGCTGATAAAAAAAATTAACAATGCTCCAAAACTTCTATTCGGTATTTATTTTACTGTATTCATGTTTGACGAACGGGATCTCACTGGGAGTTTGTATCAAAGATAAACACAATGAACGTGTAGCTTTCACTATTGGAGCTTCAACATGGGCGCCCTTTCAAACCGATGAAAGGGATATTTAACACAAATTTCTTTCTCTGTGGCTAGACGGCTAATAGTTAAACATGGGTGGGATAAATATCGGTTCTAAGATCTCCATCCGGCAGTTATTTAGTTTTCCGAACCGCAATAAAACTTTTATACCTCTTCATGGGGATTTTATTTCTAAATACTATGGAAGTGCATCGCGGTCTTCAGATCAAGGAACTCCGTGCAATTAAATGAAGCTGAGGATAACATGGAACAAAACTTTAAATAAAAGTCCATGAAGGAAGGTTTGATGAACGTCATATATCATTATTCAAATTACGGCAAATTATCAGTACACTTCAAAAACCGTTAATTCAAATTTTTAATACAATTTTTATTTTTAATAAACATCTTAATATGGAAGTGCTTTTATTTTCAGATAATTACAAAATACAATATGGAAAAAAGTCATGATTAATAATGTTGCACATGTAGTGTAATATAATACTACGAGGGGCTACATAAAGAAATTAAATATGATTGTCTGTAAGTCTTATTCATTTATAATTAAGGATTTAAACAAATTCAACAGGGTCCTTTTCAATTAAATCAAGGTAATTAAAATTTAGTCACTCTTGAGTTTAAATTTTAGATAATTCACTTTAACTACATTCAATATTGGAATTAATTTCTCATACGTTAAATGGACAAATCTCAGTGACTCTGGACATAAAAACCAAAAAAGAAATGGGGTCGTGTGTAAGAGCATATACGTGCGGCAGAAATCTCAATTATTTACGCTGCAGACAGAAACATATCTGTTCATCTTTTGTAATCGGCTTCACCAGGGTAACGAGAAAATATTCAGAGGAATTTATGGAATCTTCCTCATTTACATTTCCTCGTCGGCGTAACAATTTTTAGCATCTCTAGACAGCTACTTCTTCCGTCGGTCGGGGCTTTTTTCTTTCGCCAAGTTGTTGAAGCAAACTCTACGTTTCACTCCAAGTTGTAGAATTATCTTCTACGTATCACTTCAAGTTATAGATATTTCTAACTCTTACAATTTTACTCCTGCACTTTCTCCGATTTATGGATAAGAACTGTCCTGTTTCCTCTCTTGTTCACCTTTCAGCTCGACTCTCTCCCTACCAGAGGGTGGAAATTTCTTCACGTGTTTTGTTACAGATAATCTGCGTCGATATTACACTTTCACGGGTTTACTCTCGCCTGTTGGAAGGGTTGACATTCGGGGATTTTATTCAGGTTCTTTAATAATACGCCACATTTGTCTGAAGGCATGGTTTCTCCTCGGCGCCCTGTCACCTCGGCGCCAACTTGAATGGCCGTAATTTCCAGCAAGCCACAACTTTGCTCTGGGTACACAGGCGTTTTTATTCAACTATCTTTAATTTGGGGGTTGTTTTTCTACGCTACAATATGTATCTAGAAATTTAGAGTAACGATTTACAAAAAAAAATATGTGGTTTGTGGCTATTACATCAATTTTTCATATTTATAAGAAAATAAAAATCATTTGACAGTAAAAACTAATAACGAAAACAATATTTGCATAGATGATATATAACTTAAATAATACAATATTTTTCCACTCACGCTTTTTTTTACAACTGCTTACAGAAATTTACAGGCGTGTTCCATAAAGGATTCTTTCCTCAATAAAGTTAAAATTTATCAAACCTCACATGTGATCTCTTGTCACTTTCAATAATCACATTACTTACATTACTATGAAACATTTTAGAATCCTTCCGTAGAATCTTATTTAAATTTATCCATGCACAATGAATGAAATTATATACCAATTAAGTGAAGAACATAAAAAAACATCAATTTTTCATATTTATGAAAAAATAAAAAATCATTTGACAGTAAAAACTAATAACGAAAATAATATTTTCATAGATGATATATAAATTTCTTCACCAAGCACTTTTTTAAGCCAAAGAAAAGTTTTCCCTCAATTTCTTTTATTTCTTCCGGTATTTTATTGAAAAACAAAAAGCGTTTATCAAATGTTTTTTTTTAAAAAAATTGATTGACACAGAAATATTTAGAACTTCCCCTTGTGCTGATTGTATTAAATAATTTGTTTCCGAGTGTACTATTAGCGCCCACATAGAAAGAAAATTTTCTTTTTCTGGATTTAAGAAGAATTATATTTAATTTTTATACCTGAATTTAGGATTTTATTTCAGTATTCCTATTTTGAATTCCGAGTAATATGTCTTTCAAGCTGTCTTTAGCTTTGAATGGATCGTGTGTAGAATGGACTTTGGCAGAATTCAACTGAGTCAAAGGAACGGTAGTCTGCATGGGGTCTCTCTTAATGTCTTGATGTCTGAATCTCAATTAAGTTTCACGGAAATTGTATATTGATCATTGGTTACCTCTTTATTCTAAATTATAACGCCGGAGACGTTTTATTCACCCACAGAATTATTATGAGATATAAAATACTGTAATTCATTTGAAATCTTGATTAAAAACAAAAGCAGCTATTCCTGTTCTTTCTGTGAATAGGAGACCTTCAGAAATAAAATTAATATAATGGCACGTACCGGTACGCCACAAATGCCACATGCGTTTAAAATATAACAATTAAACGCACCAATAAGCTCAATATACTCTACAGTAAGTAGAAATTAATGATAACATAATTTATAAATAAAATAAAATGCCTGTAAATATTAAATGACGTCACAATATATTCGGTTGTATTTTTCCAATCATCAGTTCGTTTAACACTAATTGAATTACCGCGGGGGAATTAAATGATGCTGATGAAGGATGGATGCTGAAAACATTATCCGGGTCTCGGTGCTTATTCTGTTATCTTTGCGTCACTACACCACAAAATTAATGTGAAGTAACGGGAATCGACCTTTGTATATCGCATGAATGCCGAACCCTAATCGTAACTACGATTACATTAATGAGAACTTACTGCCTCTGCTTACGAAAACCCCTTCAGTGTTCAACCTTCCTCATATATATTAAGAGTACATTTCTTTTACACCTAGACTACCTTGAGACCTACATCGCCTCGTCTATTCCAAGACCACCATTTCCATTTTCACAGCGTCGTAAATGTTTAACAATTATATTTTACATATCGTTAATGTTGTTGTAAAATAACAAAATCTTTGAAAAGTTTGTGTTTGAATTTTAACCATTTCAAACGAATTTTTTTAAATTATTTTTCACCACACATCCGTACAACAATTTCTGATATATTACAGATTAAATGTCACCACAAAGTGATGTATTCGGTTGAAACTGCTGAGTTGATTAAAATTTGTGAGGACGGAAAATCCGTACAAAATTGACAATGGGATTATGAAAGGTTCCCTCCCCTGTTTGATAGGATTGGACTTACGTTCAGCCTTTATCGATCAAACTTCTTCACCCTACATCATTAGTACTCAGTCACGTTTACGCTCGATCTAAGCGGAGGGTCAAAATAATGGCGTGTATTCTACAAGCCGTAACGTTGTTTTTCCAGTTTATGCACCAGATTCGACTTAACATGGAATTCTGATTCTAGTCTACGTTTCATAGTTTGTAGCATAAAAATATTTCTCCGGCTATCTTGATTGTTTCAATAGAAGGTTAAAAAAATATAATAATCTGACTATTTATTAAATTAAATATTAAAAAAGCCTACTACTCAGAAACTTTTATTATTGTTGGAAACAAAGCGTTTCGGCCCTAATTGGCACCTCTTCAGGTGTATAATTACATTTCAATTATAATTTATTATAAGGAAAAATTAGTTTAATAAATTTCTAACGTGCGGTTAGTTCGCTCTTTGCGGTAAAAAAAAATATCGAAAATTATTATTAAATTTAATATTTTTTAATATTTAATACAAAATTTTGTTTCGTTTTTTGAATACCGTTACTATAAAACTGATAAAAGTTGCAAAACAAGGCTCAAGGAGAGATAAAAGTTATCAGTTATCTATAAGTCTTACACGTGTTAGAATTGGAAGTGCAAAGAAATCAACGGGTTTGCAAGGACGAAACAAACACTTGTTTCACCTAAGTGCTTTTCTACATGATAACTAAAACATTTAAGAACGTGTCAACTCGGGTATTACGTAATACATGAAGACAGAATGAAACAAAACTTTCGGATAGGGAATGGTAATTGAAAGTATTACACGGTGAAATTCCTTCATAACAACGCAAACTGAGGAACTGATGAGGTTTTGAGGATGGCAAACTCCCCGACTTAACGAAGCGATCGATCTCTCCCTCTCTCCAGAACTGAAAGTTTTAAAGACGAAGAAAACTTGCAGAAAGGACTTTTCCTATACCTGACAGTATTAAGATCTAAAGAGTACATAACTGAAACAACCTGAGGTGGAGGTAATTTCAGAATTGAAGAGGAAGTCAATGTAAGAAAAATACGTAATGACCAGATCATGCCAATTTGAATGAATTCAGGCAATCAGAGACAGAGATTAAATCTGCTGGGGTACTGCAGACGAGGGAATGGCTTGATGTCTGAGTAATGTGAGGTCGGTGGGTGAGGAGACTGGTCCGTGTTATAGCCTCGCTGGTTTATGGCGTCTTTGGAACGACAAGTCTAACGAGCCAAAGCTTCACTCCCACGACCTCCTACAAACATGACCACCCACTAGAAACTATTTCATCTGAAGACAACAGACGGTTGACAATGAATTAAAAGAACTATTTATATATTTGTGTTTCATTGTTTTATTCTAATAACGATACAATTAAAAGGACCTCCATCAATTCCTGGTGGAACGAACCAGTTATTAGACTAGACATAGAAGACACGAATCGTTTATCTGCACGTTTAAATGACTAAAATTTGTATATATCCACGAGTGCCGGAAATGAAATCGAGCCAACTGACGATGTAAAAATGGCGGGAAGCGATCTACACGCAGACTTGCAGCTCAGGCACCACATTTCTCTTTAATAAATCAGTCAGAGGGTCAGTGAAACACCAACTGCTACAATATGTCAACATGGGGTTAAAATAACCCCACTGTATCGGGTGGGGTGTGGTCTGTTATACGTGGAGGGAGACAATCAAACGATGAGCTTTGCGTTTCATGCTTAGTTAAATATTGGTGTCGTGTTCTACTTAATGAAGTACATTTCATCGATTGTTTAAGTTGAATAAATATTTACCGTAGTTAGACAAATGTACAGAATTTTGTATAAGAACCTGGAAGCAATATGAATACCTAAATCGATAACCAAAGTCACTTGGAAATAAAATTCATTAGGTATAAATAATTCTGAATACAAAACGATAATGTTCACTTTCTTATTATATGAAATTAAAGCTATAGAACGTTAATAATTTTTATTTCACTGTAATCCACGCAAAAAGTGTGGTTAAAGAATTAAAAGATGTTTATAATGAATATTTCAGATGAAGAATGGTCGTTAAAATTTTCGTATTTTTATGTTCTTCACTTAATTGGTATATAATTTCATTCATTATGCATGGATAAATTTAAATATGATTCTACGGAAGGATTCTAAAATGTTTAATAGTAATGTAAGTAATTTGATTATTGAAAGTGACAAGAGATCACATGTGAGGTTTGATAAATTTTAACTTTATTGGGGAAAGAATCCTTTATGCAGCACACCTGTAAATTTCTTTAAGCAGGTGTAAAAAACGTGAGTGGAAAAATATAGTATTATTTAATGAAGGTGCGACAAAACCTGTTTGTCAAATTAACACTACTCAAAATATTTTCAATCAAATTGAATGAATTTTAAAAGGTTTGTCTGTTTATATGAAATAGAAAATACAGTTTTCTGACCAATAACAGACAATATTTTTATTGATTTAAGACAACGTTTCGGTACGTGTATGTACCTTCTTCAGGTCTTTCCTAAATAATAAGACCTGAGGAAGGTACAAACACGTTACGAAACTTTGTCCTAAATCAATAAAAATATTGTCTGTTATTGGTCAGAAAACTGTATTATCTATTTGATTAAAAATAGTTTTAGAACTCTACGTAAACGTTAGGATATTCTCAAAATAAATCGGGGGAGGAAAAATTTAAAAAATACGGGTAATGAGAATTAAGGTTTTTAAAAGGGTTACAGGGGATTGAAATTGGAAATTTCTCGAAAAAAACATGCTGTTGAACTGAACATTTTGTCTACACGTCGACAGTGGTTCAGTGAAGCATTGTACAATTTTTTTGTCTTCGTAGTATTTTTTCTTGTGATATTTTTACAATTATTTCTAGAAATATGCTATTTTATAAATGTTCCGTGCATTAAATAATTAAAAATATTTTCATTTTTTAAGATTAAAATGCTAATTTGCTAATAATTAATAATTATATTAGTTTTGATATTGTAGAAATGTCTGGAAAATTATTTTTACTTACAGCTTCGTATGTGTGTTTTTTTTAAAAAAAGGAACATTTTCTCACTTTAAAATCAATTCTCTCTTTTACTACTGATATAAAAATATAGAAGTAATTCTTGTATTTATCTTGATAAAAATCTACAAAAAATTGTTTCTATAAAATTTAGTTATTCCGAGGAATTTGATTTGATTTCACAAACTTTCTTTTACGTTCAACAGACATATTATAATAATGTAAATAATATGTATTATTAGGTTCACTGGAGTGAATGATGCATTTTTTAAGCGTGTTGATGGATTGTAAAATAAACTAGCTTGTTTTTGTGCGACTGAAACTACATAAACACAAATAAAGTAGGCGTTGCGACGTGCGGATTACTGGCGTTTTGTCATCGGGACTATTGTAAAGTCTGAAGACAATGAAAGGCAGGTATCGAACCCTTTGTGAGGAAGAGGATGAGTGTTCGCGATGTTCCTGACCGTGAGATGTAACGAAGCCCGGAGTCTGGGCTCCAGCAGCCAAAACAGTAAAACAGAACCGGCTCCTGTCAGACGCACAAGGTTGTCTCAAACCCATCGTTTCGTCTACCAGTAATTCACTGTTTTCTACGTTACTATTCTCCTCGCGTCTTCACTCGCTTCATGACAGAGTTCACACGGAAAACTTTTGCTAAGAGAGTTTTGGAAAGTGATCATAATTATTGAACTTTGTCAACTGTTTTCCTCTTTTCAAAAATCTTGGAACTATCTCAAACTAAAAATATGGGATTATTTAATTTAGTTAAGAACACTATTTTGTAACTAATTGAAAATATCAATATTACAATATAATACTAGAAATAATTGTATGATTCCACATTTCACTAATCCGGAATAAAATTGCACAATAGCTTTCCCCCAGGTTTCAGAAACACTGTACCACATTCGTAAAAACGTCACTAAGTTTTTTCAGATGTGGGGTAAGTGTATTGTGCAGTCTTTGAATTTATAATATGGTCATGAAATTAATTGTAATGGCTGTTCTTTTTAGAGTAATAGGCTAAATGAGGGTAATCCACATGTAGTTTAAGGATCCTACCCGGCATTCACCTAAAAGTGATGCAGGACAAACCCTAGAAAACCTGCATCAGGTAGGTCAAGCAGTAGGCACTTGTCCCACGCCCTTCCGAAGGCGGGAGAGGGGTTTGCTGCGGGGACGCAGCATTATTCTCCGCGCCTCGACCAGTTTAGGAGGCAGCTTGCCGACTATTCCAATGGAAATAGCGGACAGTTATTTATAAAATACTAGCTTATTTATATCAGTCCGAAAATGTATTTAATTCTACATTAATCTATTAGTCAAGAAATGATTTAACCTACCTATGCAGAGGGAATGCTAATTTCATCTGAACCCCTCCTATATTCCCCCTGCCTTTAGAGAAGCAAAAATACACCCGATACCGAATATTAAAAATACTCTTAAGAGCGTAAAAAATAGTATAACTAAGGGTGTTCTATTTACTTGCCAAAAAATATTGACATTTTACACATACAACGTCGGGAGAAAACTTACAATCTCAATGACCCCGAAACTTATGTATTCGACGCAAATATCGGCCGTTTTAGCATGATTAAAAATTCTTATCACCGCAGTGTTTGTTTACGGTTCGAAAGGAACACGAGCACAAAATTTGATCAAATTTGGCCCTCAAGTGTAGATTTGTATGCTAACATACACACACAGATACACAGAAAGTCAATTTTATTTATTAAAAGACTAACTGGGTGCCCGAAGATTCCCGGGATGTGAGAATTAAACTCGGCAACATCCATAATCACGGATGTGACTCTAATCTCTGTTGTTTTTTTTAGTTATTTTTATGTAACGCACCCCCCCTCCTTCCGGGTAAGGGTGCTCTCCTATGCCGAAAGGGGTTCACATTATACACAAGAATATCTGGGGAAGCGCTATCTGACTCATTGACCCCGAAAAATTTTCTTTCGACAAAAATATCAGTCGTTTTAACATGTTTGAAAATTTCAACCTCCGTCCACACCCGGCCCTGGGGGTTAAATAGAAACTTGAATGTTATAATTAAACTCAGCGGCATCCTTAACCCGGGAATAGACTCCAATCTTGGGTTCTTTTCCTTTATTTTTATGTAACGCCCCGCCACCTCCACCCATAAGGGTGCTGCCATGCCATGCCATGCCGAAACGGGTTGAAATTATACACAAACAACATCGTGAGAAATTTTCTTCTCATCATTGAACCAAATAATAATTAGACGCAAACATTGACTGTTTTAGCAGGTTTCAAAATATCCACTTCCCTTCCCCGGGGTTTGGTAATCCTGTTTTATATGTTCACTGTTTGTTTCCGGTTCGCAAGGAACACGTATTCGTATTTGGTCAAATTTTCTCCACGTAAATAGATTTGTGTGCTGAACATACACTCAAACAGTGATTTTTATTTATTAAAAGATTATATTATATTAAATGGTTCCTTGTATACAACAATTTTCGAAATATCTCCATAAAAGTAGTGCAGACACAACGGAATTGGATAATTCTTCTCTGGGGCAGTAAACATGCATACGAAATTTAAGTTTAATACCTTGTTATCTACAGACGCTTCATGGTACTGTCCCAGTGTCACTTTCAAAAAAACTCTATTTCAATTTCCGTTTTTTTAAATTTTTTTTATTGATGATATTTTTGATAATATTTCTGCATTAAAGTAGAGTTATAAAATGGTTTACAAATCAAACTGATTGAATTTTCAAGCTCAGAATATTTGTCAAACAATATGATTAGAATGTAGTTACTATTTTGACGCGTTTCCTCTCAACTGTCTTTATTAGACAGTACTTTACTCTTCCTCTCACGTTTTTTTTAAAGCAGGTCTCCATCTCAAAATCTTCTGAAATAAAGCAAAAAATAGAAAGTACTGTAGTTGGATTTCATAGACCATCCAAATTATTTTTTGAAAGTTGGTTGAAATTTAATAACTGGTTTTCATACTAAAATCTTATCACTCACTTAAGGATTTTTCACATATTTGAGCTGAAATAACAAAAATATTTCGAATTTTAAACTTTAATATTATCTTATAAATACATTGTAAACATTTGTATATTAACTTATAATTTAAGTGAGTAATTAAAAAATATTTCAAATCCTTACAGGTTTTTTTTGTTTTTATGAAACATGTTTTTCGGTTTTTCTTCTTGTTAGCTTGTCAAGGATTGTTTATTTTCAACATCCAGCAGAAGTCGGCGATTATTATTTTATTCCACCTTCTTTGATATATTCTTTAAATTTCGTGTGTCTTGGTCAAATATTTTTTCCTCCTTGAATGCACGTGCATATTCAGGGGAAATGAATCCAGATGCGAATGGAGAAAAATTAACTTTTAACCTCATATTACAACCTATTATCTTCCAGTATATTTTTTTAATTTGGGTCACTTTGGTTGCCAAGAATGATAGTTATTAATAGTTTGAAAGTTTCCAGCTCTTTCTATCTTATAGTTCCGTTTTGAGTTAATTTTTCTGTCAGTTCCTACAGAATCCCTTTTCTTCAACTTTGCTTCGAATAGACCCGGGAACTCTTGCTAGTTCCTTTAAAAATTGTTTTGTAAGGTCTAATGTTCTATTAATCTCTTTTGGAGCAATCAAACTTTCTCTTTCAAAATTCTTCACTCCAAGTTCGAATTTATTCCTTTTCGTCATTCTTTCTTTATATAAGGTTCCTTTATTTAAAAAATTGGCGCCCAAAGTGGGGTTGATTTCGTTAAATGAACCGCTCCGTCAATTTATTCGGGTACCACGAGTTAATTTGATTTAATATAGTTATATAATATGTGGTTTTCTTGTGTAGCCATAATTTTTGTGACGAAATGAGTAATTTAAATCTGTGTAAGGCGTGGTAGGGAAAGTGTGGCGTAATGTTTGGTTTTATTTTACGATGGATTTATTTCCCCGTCCCCAGTTTTTCAAATAGGCTTCTCCTTGCAAAGTACATTCAAAATTATGGAAAGCGAAATGGTCAACTACCCAAGCTGGACAAAGGGGCAGCGACAGCTTCTCTATTTATTTATCCATTTTTTGTTTTCACTTCGTAACGTCTCAACACAGAATTAAGATCAATTCAAGGTTACACTACCTGAGCATAAGCATCGAAAATTATGTACTACAAAGTAGATTAAAAAGGCAACGTAGAATATTTGTTTCTCCTTCTGGAAGACCGATATTTTGAGAGCCGAGCTCTAGAATCGCGTATTTTTCTCACAGAGAAAATGGCACAAGGGAAAGAGTTACATTAATCAAGATTAAGAGGCAATAAAATGAGTGAAATGTACTGTCCTCGCAGTCCATTTTTTTCAGCCGACTGTAATATCAAGGTTTATGGACGGACGGATATACGTCCAGTAATCCGTAATCTTTGAATTTATCAGTTTTGTATTATTGTTGGTTCACTATAACAATTGGTTAATTTTAATTTTTTAAACAACATTGTTGTTGGAATATTCTCTGTGATTTTAATTAAAATGTTCTCCATTAAACCATTAATACAAATAAATATACTTTAATATGTAGAGAAATATGACTTAATAAATATCAATAATGTCCATTGGCTAATATTAACAAGAGAAAATGTCCAAATACAAAAAAAAATGAACTTAAAACCGTAAAAGTAAAGATGTTTTGTTTGTCAATTGGTATGCCTTCTCAAGTAAGACAATATAAGAAGTAATACAGAGTTTTTTTTAGAATAACAGACTCCTAGAGGATAATCCACATGGTGGCAACTCCCCTTTAATTGCATAGGAAGGGATTTGAAAGGGGGGATTCGGAAAGGAATAGGAAGTTGTCCAAGGGTTAACTAGGGCCCCCGGATCCTACCCAGCATTCACTTAAAAGTGATGCAGGGAAAAACCTAGAAAAACCTGCATCCGGTAGGTCGGGAATTTGGTACCACGCTTTTTCGATGATGAGTTTGCTATGGGGACGTAGCATTTCCTTGTCCGCCCCGCAACAATTTTAGAAGGCAGCTAGCCGACTATACCAATGAGAATAGTGGACAAGTCTTACCGTATGCCCAAGGTCTATGACTCCAGAACATACCGCTCTTAAAACAGGCCGAGGTGACTCGGGTTGTGGAGTCCTTAGTTCAAAAACGGAGAGAGGAAAAAAAGACGTCGCGAAAGGTAGCCCTCTCCATCTCTCCTGAAAAGGTTCACCTCGCAGGATTCTATCGATGCTCTAAGTAATACAGAAGAGCGGCAAGATAATATATATTGTAATAATCAATTAGAGGTCGTTAATTAAATAAAAGTTGAAGAATTTGCCTCTCGTTGAAGCTATTTATGTAATAATTAACTGGAAGGCGTTAATTAAATAAAATAATTAATAAAATTTACAAACAATATTTATTAATTTTAGGGGCAGTAATTTAAAACAATTACAAATTTAAAATATTAGATCTCAGGGTCTTCACTGGGTTTGATAATGGACACATTAATTATGTTTAAAAATTTTATTAACAAACAAATCACAATTAAAAGAAAAGAAATTTTCTTGACAATTAAACTAGAACGAAATTTAAAATGAGAACGAAATCTAACTTCTATCTTTTAATTACGTTTACATAATTAATTAATTTGCAATTTGTTACTCACATCTGTCTAGTTGATTCCAGCATACCTTTCGTTATCGAAACACACTATTGCGAGATTTTTCACTTATTCTAAGATACACTGATTTTACACTGATTCTAATCAAAATTTATAGGATGTCAGGAACTCGGATGATGCTCCATTTTGTTGTCAGCTATCTGTTGACTGCTTGCCTTAGGTGAATTCTGCTTGCCTTAGGTGAATTCCGTGGTTTGTAGATTTGCCAGGCTTTATTGCTTTGGACTCAAACCGAAATTTTACTATTTCTGGCCGGCTATGGACACAAAACTGCTTTTACTTAGCAAGTTTCGACGTTATGCTTTCATGAATGTTTTACTTTGTCCTCAGAAATGTCCAGGCACCAACCAACTCTGTTAAATTCTAATCGCCAACTCTGTTGACTTCTCGTCACCAACTAACAGTTATACATCGACGATGTTTTTCCGCGAACTGAACTCTCGTCCTGCGTTTTAGCGCGCATACGCCATTTTTGGACCTTCCGACAAAGTAACAGAGCTGGGCTACATTGTCGCTACAGAAGTGCCTGCCGGAATAATATTTTCTCAAAAAATTTAAATTTTTATGTTCAAACAATTAATGTCATAATTAATTAGCATTACAATATATATATAATATTATATTGACTGTACGTCTGTGTGTGTTTCTTAAAGAACTTAACCACAATATTCTGTTCAGAGCTTTCGTGTCAGTTTGTATATTTAAACAGAATTTATTGATTTCTTTTTTGACCATTTCAGGGATGATTCTAGTGTAAAAATTAGGTACAATGTCAAGTATTCTGACATTAGTCCAACGAAAATTTCGATTAAAATTGTTTCTATGTTTCGTAAGTGCTGAATGCTTGTCAACAGACAGTTTAACAAAGGATTTAAGTTCCTTAACCCTAGTTTTTAAAGCACGTTTTGTTTGGCGTACATATACTGAGTTTCAATCCGAACATTCAATTTTACAAACCACAAAATGGGTGTCTGCTGTTTCCATAGTGCCTTTGCCATACTTAACAAAACAAGACAATGTTTTGATGGTTTTATAAATAATCCCTATGCTGAAACACTTGAATAAATATGTAATACTAATGTGTAAAAAACTGTAAAATGGAAGAGTAATCCTAATTTTGGGGTGGGGGATTGATATAAATTGGTTTCACGAGTGTAGGACAGATTAATTTGAAACATTTTCTTATGTGGAATTTTATGAAGGAAGGATGATATGGATTTGTGAGTAACATGTAGGTCACTATACTTAAATTTTGAGAAATTTTGATTTTTAGTAAATAAGATGGATGTCTACTAATTTGTAAACAATAGCCCTTTTCTGGTTTGTTTCTGGCAGGAAAATTAGTGTGGCACACGTCCTTTCCTGTACCAATTAGTCATTAATTTTAAATTGAGTAGCGTGAAACTAATGCTAAAAAAATTGAGATGCATCAGATTCTAATTCAAATGTGAATTGTAAACTGAAGTTATAATTATTAATATCGTTCATGATATAGTCTAATTCTTTGGTTGCTATAATAGTGAATATAAGACGAACATAGGGTTGAAATCAAAACATCGAGAGTGACACTATGAATCCGAGCGACCCCGTAAACTACTTATTCGACGCAATTTAGTCCGTTTTTGCATATTTTAAAAATACCACCACCATAGGTGCTAGAATTGTCTTGCATCTGCAGTGTTTGTTCCTGGATCGTAAGAGACATGTGTACCAAGTTTGGTTGAAATTATTCCACGCATTAATTAATAACTTCATTTACAATAATATTAATTTATAATAATGTAAAAAGCTCGTTGTGTGTTCGTAAAAACACATCTTCAGGATATTGCCCTGTCGGCAAATATCAATCGGCTTGTCATAGCGAAACTTGCATCGGGATGGAGTGCGTGTGTTAAATAAATCATACGAGGTTATAAAACTCTTGGATCATGGTGTTAAATGTAGCAGTCGTGAATAGAGAGTACAGTGACGAAGTTCAACTATTTCGTCTCCTACTGCGTTACGTAAGACAACAGGTGCATGATAATGTGCTAAAATAAGAAGCACTGACCAAGGAGCAATATTCACATAGCTTGGGGAAAGATTTCGTAAAATCAATTGACCGTAAATCCTGAAAGACAAGTTCTCCGGAATTTCTGAGGCGAAAATGACGGCACATATGTTGTTTTTGAGATCGCGGAACTAATAAATGATACTGCATTTGAAAGCACTTTTAATTAATATGAAGCAGGTGGTAGTAAAGAAATTTCGACTGGGACAGATACCTTTGAACACGCATTAAAATTTTTGAAAAATTTGTGAAACGGCGATAAGGAACATTCCATGCCTTAGGTTCACGTTTGTATTTTCTTCTTTGAGTTTGTAAGTACGATGAACCTGCATGAATTTTCCTTTAAAACTACGAGAATTTAAAACTAATCACACAACCAAGTAATCGGCTACTACTACTTATTTCTAGAACACGGAAAGTTATATATATATATATAGACTTAACCATAACGCTGGGGTCCTTCAAATATTTATGTATTGTTTGTACAAGTCAATGGGTGACGATGCGTTATGTTCGCGTGGAGAAAAGTGATTGTTGATACACATTCTGCGTGTGAGGGTGACTTCGCCGTGAGTGGTTGTTATTGGTCTCGAATGACTTGCTACTCGTAGTGCCGACAGCAAGAGGAAACAAAATGAATTAATACATGATAAAAGGAAGTCACTATTTAATGACCACGCCTGGAGAAATGAACATACCTCATTGATTGACAAATAAATTTTATTTTAATAATTATTTTGGTTATTTTCTATTAAAAATTATTAGGTTCCCTAGAAATTTTTATTTCGTAAGAACGCACAATATAACAAAACTGGAACAAATGAATAAAGGTGTTATCTGGGTTGATACTGATAGCATAGTTCAAGTATATATATATATATATGGAAATGATCAAAATCTGCAATTATCGTTATTATTAAAAGGGGAGAATAATTAATTTATCATTAATATTTTGGATGAAAATGAGAATCTATTTAGTCTCTCAGAGTCGTTCAAAATGTACTTTATTTATTCAGTGCTTTAACTTTAAATTACATTGCATCATATCCGTATATCTCTCATCTCAAAAGATAAACAAAATTCCGTTGCCTAGCAACCTGCCTTACTCTGCGTCTTTTACTCTAATACACAATAATGAATTACCACAATATATTATAAATAATTTGAAAATAGCATGATATTTGATTATCAAAATTGGATTTTCCAATATTATATGTCCATTAATGAATTTTTAAGCCTAATTTTCATGTATTAAATTCAATTTAATTAGTAAATAATTTTTTACGACATTTGGGACCTCATCAGGTATAACGCAACCATTCATCAGCAATAAAACTAAATAGGTTGCATAACAATGGTGTATCTATATAATAAAAAATTATGTACTTTTGTATGTATGTATGTATGTATTTACATTACATTAATTTCTATACTATATTAAAATAAAACAGATTCAAAACTCCTCCGAACTTTCATTATTAAAGACAAATAAGTTAATTTAAATATAACCAAAATGATGTGTTCCCGTATTTTTAAAGAAAAAAAATAATTTTATTATATTACTTAAAATGTTACAGTTGGTCTCATGATAAATTAAAAAGAAATTTTCCGAGACATGTTTCTATGTAAAATTTATTTGAAGTATTAAAGTTAGTTGCATAATAAATGAAAAATAATTTCATTTAACACATATATTCCTGTGGTATGTAACATTTTATTTAATTTATAATGAGACCAACTGTAATATTCTAAATAAAATAATTTTGTTATCTTCAAATCTGATGACGTCCCAAATGTCGGGACGAAACGTGGTGTGTTTTATTTGTACTAAAAATTAAAATGCTGATGTTACTCATTAAATGTTAATTGAATTTTCTATTAACTAACTTAGATTTTTCTGACATAATTGGGCATTAATTATTATATTAATTTATAAATTGTCTGATACATTTAATTTTAATGCATTTCCTTTTATAGCGTCCGATTGCGATTTTTTTATCAATATGCAACGAAAATAAAATTGAAAATATCAGTGAGTAGGAATATAAAGATTTACCTGAAAAATCGAAATTGAATGCTGCCACATAAATGACTGTAAAGTTCTATTATACGTATTTGCTACATTATTTCATATGACGTCCATTGCATATATATATATGTATATATATATATATATATATATATATATATATATACTTGTGAGGAATCCTGTGCCATTATTTGAGGACTGAAGTACGTATATTTTTTGCATAATTCCCAAACATAAATTGAATAAAGTAGTTCATATATTTTTATTAACTATCATCCTAATTTACAACTCACTTTTGAATTTGATCATAATAATTAACTTCATTGATGATTCAATCTTTCGCTATAATAATAAAAGTTTTTACTAATTGTTTCCATAAATCTACTTATACAGGTAGAATATCAAATTATTACTAGAATCACCCCCCTCCCTCCAGCATAAGATCATTAGTCCTTAATTTAGTTGATAAGGTTGTTAAATTATCTCAACCCAAATTCCACAATATGAATTTTTTTAGCGTGATTTCTTTAAATTATTACTTCGCTAGTTTCAATAATAAACTTATTAAAAATAGATTAAATTGAATGATATATAAAAATAATTCTCTTACTACCAAAATTAATTAAAACATCGTTTTACCATTTCTAGGAACCTTACACTTAAAATTAATCAACCTGTTTGTCAATTATCGTGTTGGGATAATTATTAAAATTTATAATAATTTAAGTTTCATTAGAAATTCTAATGATGTATTACAGAATTTGGAGAAACACAGTGTCATATGCAAAAATTAACATTTAGAAAATAATGCCTTTAATATAGGTCAGGCAAAACGAGAATTGAAGAACGTTTTGTGCAAACACACATCAGGAAAACAATCTCTTATGTTTACTTAAATGTTTACTTAAATAACAATAAAATCGAATGGTATAATGTAAAAATTTTAAATGAATCGATCAGTTTAAACTATGTTTGATGAGAGAAATTATGAAAAACAGGTCTTGTATAAATTCAGTTCATGCTAAAAATGAGAAACAAAATTTAAGTTTCATTTACGATTCTGTGTTGTTATGATGTTAAATAATGTATTATTGAATTTGAATGTTTCATCTTCGTCTGTAAAAAAACTCAGTTACAATAATATCAAGTCTGTGAAGTGTATTATTGACATTGCTTATTCTCATTTAGACCATGGAAGTTGGAGGTCAACTTAGTCTCTGCATTGTTTATTAAAATTTAAACACTTATAACATTTTAAAATTGTTTTTTTAATTGATTTATACATAATAACTTGATTTATTTATTTGTATTGGATCAAACTTTTAATTTTTTTTCCTTATATTTCTCAAAATAATTTTTAGTTAACGCCGGAAGAGGTCCCGAATCATATGTAACACTTAAATGTTTATAAAAAATTATTCTGTCTTTTGGCTAATTTTTATTTACGTAATTCTGATCTACGTAAATGTTATGTGTGAGAATATTTTTGGGCTGTCCCTGATTTTGGTCATTTCCTCGTGTACGGGGGCAAGGTGTAACTTGTAGAACGAGCCGAACATAATTGCCCGAGCAGACGCATAAAAAAAACTGCCAAACTCGGCGTCTGATTTGGGCGGCCATTATGCAAGGGATTTTCGGGTGTATTGAGTGGGTAGGGACAGGGAATGGCGGTGGGGGAGGGCGAGGGGGAGGGAGGCACTGCAAGACGAGACGCACTTTTTGGCAACGACGGCCGAGTGCACCGCTTTCACGGACCAGACACTTTATCTTAATTGCACGGACCAGACGCATAAAAAATTCAGCCCCCTTCCCGAACCTCCGCCCGAACCTCCCCACCTTTTAATTTGGACCCCCCGTCGCCCCCCCTTGCCGCGTTGGTCTGGTTCATTCGGTGCACCTGAGGCGGCCTTGTACGCGAGAATTTTGGCGACGGGCCCTGCACGCCGTAATTCATGCACGACAGGTCCGCTGTTTACTCCGACAGACCTTGACCGTTCCGAGAAGTGCGTTGCAAATATCTGTTTAAAAAACAGGGCCATAATAACCATCCGTTGTACATCCCACAAACACCAGAAAATCTCTCATTCCTAGCGACTAATAAGTCCTTTATGAACCATTGTTGCATTTTAATCCAGTCCAGTCCATTCTAGCCTCCGTGTCTAGTCTTCGTCACCTAGCCCGAGCTGCGGGCAGTTGCTGAGGAATTTGTGTCTGTATTAAACTACCAACTGTAATACCCACGCTTCATTTCCGGCTTTTCATAAAACTAAACTATGAAAAATATTGTAATAATCAAAAATGAAGTTTTAATTAATTTATATTTAGAGAATTTGCCTCACGTTGAAGCGCCATTTATGTAATAATCAATGGAGGGCTTTTATTAATGAAAAGATAATCAACAACTAACAAACAAAATATTTATTTTATTTTGTGGCAATAAAGATAATTACAACAAAATTTGAGATCTTTCTCTCAGGGCCTGTACTGGGTTTGATAATGAACACAACAAATTTATTTAAAATCTTATTAACAGACAGTTTACAATTTACCTAAACAATATGTCGAAGAAAGAAATTAAAAGTAAAGAAATTAACTTTGATTGACAATTAAAAGAGAACGAAATCTGACTTTATCTTTTAATTAAAGTTTACAATTAATCATTAGTTTTGGTTTTGTTACTTACGTAGTGTCCAGCTGGTACCAGCATTCTTTTGGTTTCGGAAGTACACTATTGCAAAATTATACACTGAATCTAAAATGTCGACTCACTGATTTTACACTAGTGAAGTCAAAACTGATAGGCTCCCAGGAACTCAGATGATCCTCCTGAATGTCAGCTATCTGATGTCTGCTTGCCTTACAGGAATCCTATGATTTGTAGATTTATTAGTCTTTTACTGAATTGGACGTAAACTGCAACGTATCTCCTTGACGATTTATTTTAACTGTTTATTCTTTCGGAGTGAACTAACTTTTCTTTAGCTTCTTGCTGTAGACTTAAACTGCTCTTACTTTCCAATATTTACGCTGCAATTTTTGCGGCGTGAATGTTTTCTTCGTATTAATTTACAACTTTAACTAGTTATACATTGACGATGTCTAGTCTCTGCTCAAATTATATTACTTGTTCTTCTCCTCATAATGTCTTTCCGCCATCAGCTCCTTACAATATTTCTCCGCTAAATAACAGTTATATTACTTGTTCTGCTCCTCACGATGTTTTTCCGCCAACTGACTCCTAGTTCTCTCGAGTTTTAGCGCGCATACGCCATTTTTGACTTTTCGACAAAGCAAAGTGAGCTCGCTTCTCTCATTGTTCCTTTGTTCGATCAGACCGCTGTAATGGATTTGTCAAACAATTCAAATTTTATGTCCAAACAATTAATAGCCTAATTAATTGGCATTACAATATATTCACTGTTAACAATCACTGCAGCCTTCGCGGAAAAACTTCTTCTAAACAAAATGTTAATATAAAATATTCTACCGATATCTTTGGAATTTCAGCAAGCACACTTCTGTCAGTGATCTTTGAATAGTTCCATTTTTATGTTCTACGATTATTATTTCCTCAGTCAACTACAGAAGTGTAGGTGTTGAGCGAAGAAAATGATCAAACTGTTATAAATTACTTCTATGTAAAAGTTTAACGCCAGCAGATATAAAAAGTGAAACTAGATTCGGCATTAAAAATTTATTAATTTTCTGTAAAAAGATGAATAAGTAAAAAAATATTCTGGTCGGCATATGTAATGAAACTCGGTGTAGTTAATACTGATTTCTTGGTGACGTCATTCTTCACTATAAATTCATACATCTAATTTTATTACTCCAAACACATTGATGACATCCGTTGCCAATAATTGAATTGTTTTTTGACTTTAGTTCTAAACGTTCGCTCTTGACTTGAAATTCAGAAAAATTAAAAGGGCTTGCTGCTGAGAAAAAAAATATAAATACGAAAATTGTTAGAGATTTGTTCACATATTTTAATGTTGAAACGTGCCGACAAACAATGCATGCTGTCGAGTTATTTCTATGTAGATAGAATAAAAAAAAGCTTACGTATGAAGTGTTGGCTTAGTCTAAATTAAATTAAAATGAAAATATTTAAATATGATTGAAAATTAATAAAAATAGTCAAATACAGACAAATTAAGTGATACTACCACACAACGTTTCTGGGCTCCTTGTTCCTTTCTTCAGGTGCTAAGAAGAACCTAGAGCGACATAACTTCACTTTTGAGTTTTGTCAACTGACGAGTGTAGTTGTGTCGCTCTTCTTAGCACCTGAAGAAAGGAACAAGGAGCCCAGAAACGTTGTGAGGTATTTATATTATTACTAATTTTGTCTGTATTTGGTTATTTTTTTTATTAAGTTAAATTAACATTTGGTTATAATTATGGCACTACAGTAGCAATGGTTTACGTTGTGTATTAATTTAGAACTATTAATAGTTACTAAGTTCAATTGTCCGTTCTTAACGTGTTTATTTCTTTGTAAATTATCTGTCATTATTAAAGTACTATGTACATTTTAACAGGAATTTAAGTCATAAAAGTAAACTTTGATGAAAAATTATAATTTCTTTTTATAATAAATTATTATAGAAACGACGTTTCGTCCTTAAAATTAGGACCCTCTCTGGATGAAGATAAATTATGAGGAAAAGTTGAAAATTTCTGTCGTGTAAATCATCAAGTTTTATTTTCAATATCAAAAACATGTAAAATAAACCTCCATAGTTCATAAATAACAACTCAAATGGACTTCAAAAATGATGTATGTTCTTTGGACTGAAATACCTTATATCAGAAATACTTTTCTGTTTAATTTAAAATTTTTGTTATTTCCTTACACATATAGTAGGCTAGTAATTAAGGATGCTTTTGCGCGAAAAGGTAAATAAAAAGAGTTGGGGTTAATTATTTTTTCTAGAATAAAAATTATCCTCAAGGAGTTCGTAAAAAATTTCTGAATGAGGATAATGAATTTCAAACTTACGGTCAGTCAACACTAAGATAGGATTTAGCTGGCTCATAATTATTCACCTAGTCAATTAACATTTTATTTATGACTATGAATGGTAAAATATAGAAAATTGTGCTATTGGGATTTTAAAATAAATATATATTATATTTTAGCTGAATATTTCTTCAGATGTACCAGATTCTGTTCCTTCAGGGTTGTTTGTTCAGATTGGTAAGAAATGTAGCCAATGTAATTAATTAAGTCCATACGAATAATTTATGATATGTTACTAACTTTTTATTTTCATTAAGATTGTTTAATTAATCATAATAGAAATTTCGCGATTTATGTTCAAATTGACGTCATAAATTTATCGACAAAAATATTTCCAACAATAAATCATACTTCCAAATGTACACACGCCTTAGATTTATAATTTGTGTGTAATTACCTTATAGAAGTTACAGCTTCACGGCAAACGATTTTTTTTATAATTAATGGTACAAGTTTATTTAAAGAATAACATTTATTTAACTGAATTTGAACCGGACCAAATTTCACCGCGCTCATACGAAAATACGTATTTCATAAATATTATTTTTCTTTCGAACTGATAAATGCTTCGCAGACAGAAATTACATTTTACTTGCCCTTAGTTTGTCAACTATTTCAGAACACATGCAGGATTTATTAATGAAAACGACATACAAAGCAATTCAGGACACTTAATTAGGCTTGAAATGTGACTCCAGAACATGAGGAGCATTTGCGTGCTTAAATATGTAAACACATGGAATAATAAAGTATCTCATGACGTGTCTGTACTCTTAACATCAAATGTGAAGTTTGTATGAACTAATGGCCGCGTTCTGCCGGAAAAGCTTTCAGAGAGAAATATATTTCGGTCTAATTACATTTTTATATGGCGTACAGTCGTTTCAGCGAAGAAACGAGTAGGAGAGTGTTAACATAAATTACCGTATTCAGGGCCTATTACAAGTGATTTGGACACGCACAATCTATATTCGTAAAATGTATAAATAAATTACTATTATTGATAATAATGTAAAATACACTTAATACCATGATTTATTTACATAAATTACTATGAATTTTTATTTCGCGAAATGAAATGAAATGTTAGTATAGTCTACTTCTGTTGAATTGTGAAATTATTATACAATGGAGCAAAAAATAATAATAAGGTAAAATTAACAACCACGAACAGACATGATTAAATTTTTTATTCATCATACACTATTTAATTTATGGCTTTACGTTTCTGTCTATATTTGCATCCTTTAGAGGATGAGTTCTGACGAAAAAAGAAACGTTTCTCTTGATGACATAAAGGTTGCTTCATTATTGATATGAATATTAACAGATTGAAGTAACGTTAATAACATCAAGACAAACTTTAAGAGGGACATAAACGATGTGTTTTTATATAATAAATTAACAAACATTTTTAATAATTTAAAAATGTCGTTTATTATGATTTATTATAAAAAAACGTTAAATCAATGTTGAAAATATATACCACTTACTATTTTTAGATGGCTTATTCACATTCTAAACAAAATTCCAAGTAAAAATGAAAAAGTGAATAAAATTGCATTCGATTGAAAATAATTAATAAGAAAGATAGCCAATTCAGACAAAAAAGGGATAATATAAATATATTTATATATAATTTATAATTATAATTATTTTTAGTATATTTTAGTATATTTATAATATTTATTTTTATTATCAATTTTTTTCTTAATTGGCTATCTTTTTTAATAATTAAAATTCCAAGTAATTACTAAAATAATAATACAAGAAAAAAATAAGGTGCAAATGATTACTGGGCCAAAGATTTACAAGGAGAAAACCGAGGTTCTTGATGATACTCTGATGTTGCATAATTTTACTGATGTTAGATCAATGTGTGACTCCAGGAAAACTATCAAATCTAGGGTACTTAATACCGGGATTCAACTGAAGAATTAGTTTAGATGTTGATGATTAGAAATTGAATAAAATTAAATTCGAATTTTCCATTTGAGATTTAGGGGAAGATATACCGGTAAAGTGTTATTTCTGTAAAGATATTAGGAATAGCATCATGGATAATGGTACACTAAATAAAATTGAGAAAATAAGTATTGGTCAAGTCAAAAATCACTTAAAGAATGATTCAGCGATCGAGAAATTATTCAGACAGAGCTAGGAGACTTCTGGAGGAAAGAAGGATTATCTTTCTTAACTCATTGAGTTTCTACACTTCGCTCTTCGATTCAAGACGGCTCTCTTTACAGTCTCATTCATAATCTCGAGAATTGAAATAAAAATCTTTTGTGAGCTCATTCGTTCATTTCTATAGGATTACTTTATTTTGGATCTTTACCCAGCTCTCTCCTTTCTATTACCTACCCTGTGATTTGCAAACTGCAACAAGAGGTATGAGGTTGGAGGCCAAATAAAGTCGAGTGCGTCAGAATATGTTTTGACTGTCCAGTTCGGGGAAGAAACAGATACGTAATGTTGCTGATAAATTTGCTGTTGGAGGATTCCTTTGAAGGTGAACATCATTGACACAAGTGCACGTGCAGTGGTTGGCAAAGTGTGTCGATTTAAGTTTGTCTCCGGCAACTAAGACTAATTGATGTTTCTTGGACTTAATCCTCGAAAATATATATATATATATATATATATATATATATATATATTGTAATGATCATAATGTTAGGGTTAATTAAAAGAAATTATTAATGAAATTATTAATATTTAAAGTTTTTATATTTCTTAAAAATGCACGTTATTAGCCCTATCTTTCTACGCCGGTCTTTGATGAAAATTTACAAAGCTTTACTTTAATTATTTACAATTTATGTTGTTCTAGCAAATACACATCAATATTTACAATCCAATATGATGAAAATCTCTTAATCTCATGGTCACTACTGGGTTTGATACTTAGAACACAATCAATGTATAATCTGACTATTAACAATTCAAAATATAAAAAAATTAACCTAAAACAATATGAAATATAAGTGGAATGAAAGCTGAACGAAATGAACTCTGAACGAAATCTGACACTATCCTTTTAATTATCGTTTACAAATTTTTCAAAGTTTTGGTTACTCACGGATCGTCTGTCTGGTACCAGATCTCTCTCTCTTGTGTCTTTATAACTAACACACTAAAAGGCCATTTTTAGTTACACTGACTCTATTTCATTGCAATTTTTATACACACGCTAGAATTTCTCGTCCTCAGCTATCTGGAACCTCGGATGAGCCGCCCCCTCTGGTCTGTTAGTGGTTGTCGGTCCCTCAATGCGAAAATTGTTGTATTATCGTGAAGCAACCTTTTGCAACCCCGTTTGCAAATTTTTACGAAAATCTCTATGTACAACTATTTTTTTGCTTCCGTACAGGAACTCGCGATTTGCAATTTATATTTACAGACTTTACTGTTTGTTACTGTATTATATCTCTCGTACTCAGATTTTAGACTTTTTGTTTGATGCTCTCTCGACCCAGGCTACGTGCAGGGCTGAATTCCTTTCGCGCGCACATTTCCCATTTCGGCTTTCCGACAAAGGAAAAGAACTCGCCGCCATTGTTGTCTTTGATAGCTCATACCGCTACAATTCAATTTTTATCCGCTACAATTCAATTTTTATCCGCTACAATTCAATTTTTATCCGCTACAATTTAATTATTTAAAACCAATTAATGGCCTAATTAATTGGCATTACAATATATGTCCACCCTAAAATAGTAAGTTTGGGTGATCCGCGAGAAGTCAAAGTCGGCCGAACCGAAGGGGCACAGAAATGAGACAGCTTGAGACGACGTCACACGCTTTTCAGATGACGGACTGTTTTTTCCGTGACAACACCAAAAACATATCACGTCACAACGGCACCTCAGCCAACCAGGAAGGAAAGAAATCTTTAGATTGTGCTTAGCAAGCACTCTTCTTTATCTGCGAGTGTCTACAATCATATGACCTCGGCAAAACCGATGGTTACAGGAACCAATGAAACATGATGAAGAAGCTAATATATAATTAAAGGTTTGATATTTTAATTAATATTTAAACAGAAAGTCCCACAAATTACGCAATGAAGGAATGTGAACAGTATATTGTAAATAGTTTGATATACAAGTAATTATGAGATGGAGGATCTTGTAAATAACCATGAAATGGGCAGGGTAGCTCAGTGGCAGAGTAGCTTCTTATTAAGCAGTGGCCCCTGGTTGTATTCTTGGTTCCGTAGAATATTTTATAACTCTCCTCATAATTAAAATTCATAAAGGAGTCTTAACTTTTTATTAAGAGATTTTAAAGTAAAAATATATTAAAATTGATGTTGGATAAATTTTTCGGTGACCAAGTGAATGGTTCGGAAAAAAAAATTCGTTTTACCCACATATACTTGAAATGTTGTGAAATGTGTAATAAATCAGACGCGGCAATGGTCACGACTCACTGTCAGGAAATAAGATTGACAATTGACCAGAATACCATCAAGGAGGTTAACACTTGATCTAAGAGAAATGTTGATTAGCCGGCAGGTCAATGTATATTGGATGAGATAAAATTGATATGACCTTTTTATAAATACAATAAAAATGTAATTAAGGGAAATATTGATATAACTGATATTTACAATTGTGAGAAATACGAAGTGCAAAAAAAAAATTAGTGAATAAAGGAGTGATGAATTTAATAAAAGCGAAGTGTGTATCAGAAATGATTTCTGAAAAGAAAAATCAAATAAAAAAAGTGAAGTGCAGTGAAAAGAAATCGGGGGTTTCTGGTTTTTTTTCAGGTAAATAATAACAATAATAAACTTTAGTAAGTCAGTTGGTTACCCATGTATTTGTATATACCTTATATTTGGTTATGTCATTTTTGTATTGTAATTATGTAGATTATAGCTACCAGCGGGCAAATGCCCAATAGTAGCTAAATAATAATAATGAAACTCCAAATTACAGACTGAACGTAGTGAATTTGTTTGTATTGATTTCAATGTAGCCATTGAAGTGGATATTTGGTATCAAACTTGTTATGGCCTCTGGTCCATTATATTTATTTTAATTAAAAGCATCCGAAATATTGCACATATGAAGGATAAAAAATAGTTAATGATTCCAATTACTCTAAAAGTTTTGTCATCATTTTATCATTATCTCAAAGAAGATAAATTAGACGCAATGAGTTTGTGAATTAAACATACATTATGATTTCTTAACGGCCACGTGTTTCCGTTAAAATTAAAAGAGGCCACTTTGACGGTGGCATTTTGATATTGATATAAATAAAAATTAATAATAGCGTCAAGAAAAATCTCAATTTCCGTCATATCAGTTCGTTTCTTGGAAGATATTTTTTAAACTTAATTTTCACTGCACTTTTCCTTATTTATAATAGTACTAATTAACACATTTGTATCCTTAAGAAAAATCTGTTGTTGACCTGTTTACGAAAGAATATTAGCCCACATCCGTTCTTTGTTCCCTTTTTCCTCTATTTTATGACTCTGGTCGTTTCTAGACCCTCTTATATCGCTCCATCCCTGTTTCGTCGGTGTGAGTCTTACAAATTATTAGGTATTTCCAATTTTCATCTCATTTTGTCCTGCTGTAGCGAAAAATTCCTTTTGGATTAGTTTATTATCATCGGTTAACTCTGCAATATTGAGACAACAGGCCTTGAAAGAGTCGATCAGTTTCTTTCTGCAGTTGCAGTTGCTTTAATCATGAAAATATTACGATTGACTACAATTCTTTCGGATCTTCACGTCTTATTAAATGTAACTGTCAATTATAGTTTGAATATAACGTTACGCGGATGCATTGATATACATTAGATTAATTTAAGACGTGCTGCATAATATTTTACCTCGTAACGACGTCTAAAACAATTGTTACTATTTTTACATTGAAATCCAGTACTGGGGCGGTTTTCTGTTACATCAAAATCGAACACGTTTGCACTCGCGGACGATAATATCGATTGAACTAGCAGCACTAAATGTATTATTTAAGAAATTACACCTGGGGTTACGCGGCCACTGAAGGGACGCGTTTTCGCACGTAATTACGCGTGCACGCAGCAGCTTCCATTGTTCTGTTTCCGAGGCTCTCGGTTCGACGCCGCATGGGCGTGTCCCCAGAGGCGTGCGACATTGATTGCCAAAAATCTCTTCCCCTTCGTTTCGTCCCTCTTCTCTTTTCCCCCTTCCCCGTCGCTCGGGCGAGCGAAATGGGATCGTCTCGGAGCGGACGGGGGTGAAGGAGAAGGGGAGGACAGGAGATGTAATTTGAAAAAGGAGGAGAAAAAAACGCAGGGAATCTCCCGCTTCCTTCCTCGAGCGTAATGCTTTTTTTAGTCTTTTACGTCTGGACGGTACAATTTTGAACTCAATTTTCGCAATGTCTAAATGTTATCACGCTAAGGCTACGCGTGTGATGTCTGGAGGTCAAGCCAGGGATCTCGCATCAATGCTGCACCAATACTTCCTTATCTCACCTCACGTACACAAATATAAAGCTGATACTGCATAATGTTACACAACCAATTACAAACAGGGATACAAACTAAAACTACGTAAAATTTTCATTCGAGCTGAAGACTTCCTGGATAATTATTATGATCAAAAGAATTTACTACGTTAATGGAAACATAATATTAGCACATTGACCACGAGTTAAATGAAATTAAATCAATTTAAGATATTAATTTACGATATTGTCTGAATATTTTAAAATTATACATCTGTATAATATTTTTAAGAAACTGGATTATCTAGAAAAAAAATTCGTGAAAATATATAAATTTCGAGATAATAGCAAATTTTAAATGTTTTATATTAAGGAACACAGAAAACAAATTCTGTAAAATTAATCACATTTTACAAAGCCATACATAATATTTTAGCTTCATTGGAAGAGAAAGTAAATTTACTATTAATTATGAAAAATCCGCGTAAAAATTATGTTCGTTTCATGGACCTCTGGCAAGATATCAAAATTCTAAATGAGGAAAAATATTATTTCTCAGCAATTAAGCGAAATGCTGTTATATATTAAAGTAAATAATACGCCAATTAATGTTAAGAATGTCACCAATAATTTTAGCAATGATACTTTATTATTATAAATTAATTAGTTTATTTTATATGAATTGTATGTTGTTATTTTAATTAAATATAAATTATAACATTTTTATAAAATAAAAATTAGCTACCTAATCTCTTCAGATGCAAACATTTGGTTTGTTAATTTGTACAAGTGTGGATATAATTTATTTCTTGTAATATCAATAAATAATTAAAATTTTGAGAGAAATTGTTGTAGAAATGTTTCTGGATGGTTTATTGATTTATGTTTCAATTGAAGTCAGATACGTAAAAAGTATTATTATATTATTATTTTTCTTAAATTTTAACTGTGTAATTGTTTTATTCTTCCGCTAAATTCATTGTCATTGCTTATTTCGACTCCTACAGTCATTGTATGTTGATATTATCTTAAAATCTGAATATTAAAATTTACGTAAAAAATGTTGAATTACAATTATTTATCAAATAAATTCACATGTAGGAACAAATTTATTCTTAAAACTAAAATCTTAATGTATTTTCAATCTGTTTCAGATGAAGCAGTACCAGTATACGGGATGAAATGTTGTAATTTAATTTAAAATACAACAAAAAAATTAATTAAGTAAATAAATGTTTTCTGACTTCGTGGCTATTGCAATTTGTTTTGTAAATTAATGTCGTTTTCTTGAATATAAACGCGTTCACAAGTATTTATATCGGAATTTTAAAGTAATGGATAATAAACGTTTTATTTATTCGAAGGTAACGTCGTAAAAACGGGCACCGCGACCGACGATGCGTCACGATAGTATATTTACGTGGTCGCATACGGTCGTATTGATAGTACCTAATTTGAATCGTAAAACAAGTTTCTTCTCTGAATATATGATTTTTAAAAAAACTATAATTAATTGCAAACTTACGTCATATTATAAGTATTATTATTTTGCAATTTCTGTAAAGTATATTTCTGTAAATAAACTACATATTGATTATTTCCGAATGCGATTAAAAGTCTAAATTTTAAATACATTTTGTGCTATGTAGTATGGTTAATTCGCGATTTGTATAGCGAAAATACTTTAATCATTAAAGAATTGGGCATTCATTTTTCAATTTAGAATGTTTCTGGATCAGATTCCCGTTTCGTATCATAAAGTATTAAAAAACTTCTAGTCATCTAATTTGTTCTTTATCTCGGCAATTTAATTATAGTGTCATGTATTGAATTTACTTATAGGGAATTATTATATGAGATACAATACTCTTATTAAAACCTTTTTTAACTTACTAATCTTTCTAATTTACTTGTTCTCTTTTAATTCTGAAAAATCCACGTAAAAATTGTGTTCGTTTCATGGACCTCTGGCAAGATATCAAAATTCTAGATGAGAAAAAATATTATTTCTCATTATTAATAAGCGAAATGTTATTATATATTTAAGTAAATAATGTGGCAATTAATGTCTAGGAATTTTGAACCCAAAAACTACTTCTTGCTACATTAAACTACCTTCAAAATTAAATAACAAGCATTCCTCTTGGTGTCGCACCTTCTGCTAATTATTGATTGTTCTCCTTACCTTAAATACGTCTAGTTTGGGTGAGATATTCTGGCTGAAAACCTCTACATATTTTAGTACAGTTTCCGCCTTGACTGAACGAGCCTGAATCTGCCGAAATTCCGAAGAAAACTTCCGGCTACGATGTGGCTCTTTCAGAGGTCACTGCACGTGTATTGGTCATGTAATAAATAATGGAAGACCAACTATAAAAATTGTATTAAGTGGCCTGTAATTCTTAGCCATTCTCCCAGTTACTTGTTCATTATTCAATGCATTTGCGTACCATTTATACTTCTAAGAAATTTTAGTGACAAACTTGTTTCTTTGTTAGTTGTACATTACTACAACGAAGTATAATTTACGTTGGTAACAAGTAACTGTTCGCTTTAACCCCTTAATATTATTTTCGCCTTGGCACGTCTGAATGCCTTGCTCCATTATGGAAGAGGGAGAGATAAGCTGAAATATGAGTGACCCCTGTGGTTTTTTTTTTCTCGTGGCTTGCATGCGAAGGGTGCATAAGGAACTCGTGTCGACAGCAGTCACTGCTCAGGAGAAAAATTCATGGCTTCATTCATCCACCATATCCGATAACATACCTGTGCTCTGACTCAAGCCCTGGTCGATTCTCACACGCAGCAACGCGAACTCTCCGGCTAATTGCGCTGCCGTACAACTAACCCTACACAATGTAAAATTATATTTGTATGGCCATGTTTAGTTTCCGGCCTAGGGTTTGTAAAAAGTGGAGTGCCGGCCTTTTTACCTTTCAAAAAATTAATTTGATATTTTCATTAATATTTTTACGGTATCTGTATTTCCCTATATTAATCGACAGTGGACCTAACGAGTGTTATATAAACTTTTAATGTTTCGTGTGCCCAATTTTCAAGCGAAATTCATTCAAGGACGAATACAGTCGCTACGTTCTCAAATTGCATAAGCTGTAATGATGTATGTAACGAGCGACCAATCCCTTCTAGTCACGACACGACGGGGATCGATAACATTTTCAGGTGTAAGAGTCCGTCCTCTATCGGCGAAGAGTCGACCTTTGAAACGAAAAAGCGATTCTCCCCACAGAAGGGACAGCCCATTTATACCTATACACACAAAAGAAAGCCTTCAATATAGTTCTGTATAATAGGTGCCCAACCCTCTGTACGCTAGGGTCTGAATTGAGCGACACGAAGCTGCCGATTAATGAACATGGGCTCAAACCTTTGCCTTTAAATATTCTAGAAAAATAAAAATACAGTCATAAATTAAATTGAAACTTATCTGACATTCGTTATTATAAAATATCATACCGTAACGTCTGTTTTTAATAATAAAATATATTTCACGGCCAAAACAGACATTTTTTATAATTAAAAAAATTATTAATCATAAAATGTTAATTTAACAGCATAACGTGTCATTATATATTTCTACCCTTTAAGGCTCTGAGAGACTAAAACGTTTGTCTTAATTTTATAAACGTTTACTTATACTAACTATGAATATCATTGTGTATCTTGATAATAGATTAAAAGAGCCCAAAAAATAACAAACATTTAAATCAGAGTATTGTCACTATAGAGAAATTAGAAGAAAGCCAAGAATCTGATTGGAATAATGTTGAAGGCACTGAACTTAAAATGGACTTAAACGGAAATTATCATAACGTTACATATTAAAACTACCGTAAACACACTCAATTGGCACAATGATGCCTTAAAATTAAACAACATTTATAATACATTATTTTTTAACTTTGGATTGAATTGGTTTTAATTCTATTAATAATATGTGAATATTTGAAACATTTATTTTCATAATATATGAATGGTAACACTTATTATTAAAGTGAAAGAATATTTTGTTATTTTTTATTTAATTTTAAATTTTCGTTGTTGACAATCCATTGGTTGTTCCTTGAAACCTTTAGAACAGAAAATACGTTTGCTTTTTCCTTGCAATTAAAATTTTCGAAATAAAATATTTTTCTTTACGCCACTTGTGGCAATAATATTATTTTTATTTATGTAATTTAATAAATTTATACATAAATTTCAAATATGAAAAATTGAATTTCCCATTCACCTCTTGGAATTTTCACAAGTCTGATATATTAAAATAGTATTGTGTATAATAAGTAAAAGCTCACATATTAATAAGTTTGATGTACCATAACCGTGGAAATCTAACTAGTAATATTCATAGCCGGACTGAGAAAACGTTCAACAGTTCTAGGAAGACCTGAAACTATTTAAAATGAACGTATTTTAAGACCTGCGATATATCCAATCCATTTAAATATAATAAATTATACGGTTTATTAAAAGTTTTAATTTTTCACGTCTACATTTAAGGTTTTTCTGCGAGAGTTGTCTCTTAAAATTTCAGTCTGTGTGTAATGTTTGTTGTGAAAAATAGCGGCAGGTCTGGAAACACGTAAAGTGGAGCCTTAAACGCTGCCAGTTAAACGCCAGCAGAAGAGGATGTAATATGAACTGCCGTCGACGAAATGAACTCCCGCAGAGAGTGACAATAAAGACCAATTACGCGGTGTAACTCTAATATAGAGCGCAAATATACAAAGCAGTCCTCAGAGGCAATGTTGCAACGAATTCCCAAATGAACGGGGCATTTCCAGATTATTTAACATAAAGACTTGTAACATTCAATGTTGATTGAATTACCGCCTATAATTATTCTTATTATGATTTAATATAAAGATGCAGAAAGGTACGTTAATTGTCAACTGGAAGGTGATTTGTATCTGTGTTTTATTCTGCGCAGTTGAAATATCAGATAATCTACAATAATACTCACCCAAGTACGTTGTTAACGAACTGACCGGCTTAATGACTTGTTTCAGCACGCCACATTATCAAAATACACGAGTTGAATTTCTTTGCCTGTTTCATGAAAAACTCGAAGTATTAAATTTATAATTGTATAAAAATACTGTGATATTTTATAATAATAATAGATATAATTATGTGATATTCAATAAAACAGTAAAACGGCCAACATATGAGGAAAAAATTTATACAAATTTACACAACGTTTCCTTCCTTCTTTGAAACTTATCAGGGGTAGTAAAACACAAATGTTATGGATGTAAAATATAAATATAGTTAGAATAACCGAATGATCCTTACGGACTATTTTAAAATCCCGACATTTTAATGTAATTTACATTGAAATAAAAATTTTGTGTGACGGAATTAAAAAAAGTATTTAATCAATTACAATATTAAAAATTATTTTTGACAATTATACGGAAAGAAAACAATCTAAAAAATTAATACGTCATTTACATCAATTTAAATCAAAGAATTACAAGTTATTTCCTGTAATATGATGTAATTTCAATAATAGCCAAATTTTGATTATTTATTGATATTATATAATATTACAGGAAACTAATTGTAATTCTGAATTTATATTTTCGTAGTTGTATTATATTATGTATGATAATCTTTCCATAAAAAATTTTTCTTTAAATTTTTATACATTCATCAATAACATTGTGTTTTACTACACCTGAAGAAAGTACAAAACATTGAACGAAACGTTTATTTATTCTAAATTAAATTGCTAGTGTCACGTTGCGCGTTTTATTTATTTTATTATTAATAATAATAATAAATTGAAAATTATCTGACATTATGAAAAGAGAAATATGAATTGTGAATGGCCAAATAAATGTTTAATACCAAAAATGTTCGACATACACGAACTTTCAACATTATATTAGAGCGTCTTCAAATATCCATTAATTAGAGGACACGTCTCTGGGCTGCATGTCAATTAATGTCTAATGAATAAGTATGAAAATTTTGTATTAATTTGTTTATTCTGACTTATTTCGCTGATGAAATTTATAATAATAATAATAATAATATATCGATGATTATTTTTGAGATGCTTCATTGCCACTTCAAAATATAGCAGGTTGAAAATTTTGTAGGGAAATTGGTTGAAGAAGTAGTTAAAGGAGTGAGGTTCATAATATGTTATAGAAGTGTGATATAAATCAATCAATATATAGATAGGAAATAACAATACACCTTCGGCTGAAGAGTTCTAAGACTGCATAACAATCGGTCTGCATTTACGTAATGATGATCCAAGTTTTGTTTTCTTGATTGGATCATGGTGATGATGTTTGCTTTAAACAATGAACTATGAGTTAAAAATTTACGTTTAAATCACCCAGATGTTTCGAGTTCAACTAAGCAAAAAGTCGAAGAACTGAGCGTAGGAAAATAAATTCCTAAAAGGTTAGGAAGTCTGTAAAAGGCGACAGGTATAAAATTCCTTGACGATGTGAGCATCTAACGTGGGCGATCAGCGTTCAAGAACCCTGTCACGAAACCTGGGTAGGGCCTTTCGAATCATGAGAAGGTAACACGTATTTAAATAACTTGTGTAATCTGTCGACACATACTCGTCCTCTTAAATGAAAGCTTAAAGTCAATTTTGCATTTTTATGAAATGTAATATCTTAGCGGTAGCTGAAAAAGATTAACTAAATAGTTTGGTAAGTAGTGAGAATTTGGTTTTTTGACGATAAAAAAAAATTAATTATATGAAAACGACGTCGCGAAGGAATTGAATTACTTTGCATACAGGCATGTAATTAGTTGCATTTTAAGATGAAGTGTAGGGAGGCCAGAGTTATAGTCAGGTGGGGTCAGAACCGGCCGAGCAGGTCTGTCGGTGCATCCTTTTACATTGTCAAGGTTGTCTGAGCGGGAGGCCCGCGCTTCGAACCTCGCTCCCGCTGAAATCGCTGTTTTTATTGATTTCTGGCTCCCGCCGCCTTCCCCTGCCCTGCCACTCGCGTGCTTGCTCCCCACAGGGGCACGCACTACCTACAAAATCCAACAAACTACTCTGCCACGGCCATATCAGACACCATAATTTAACGTTTCACGAGGCTCGTTTTGTAGGTGGTGTATCGAATCACGTCGGAGGTTATCAGGACCCTATTTTTACAACATGATTATTCTTTTCCTTATTACCATGCAAATTATTTAGGCTATGTGAAACAAAGAACGTGGGGTTGAAAACGAAAGAATACAACTAGCTTTTAAGAAAAATTCACAACAGTGTAAGGAACCTAGGTAAAAAAAAAATTGTTTGAAGACTGATAACGAAACACTAATCATTTTAGGGACTTCCTCGGTAAATTTTTTTAAACTGAGTGAGTATATTCCATAACTGCAACTATTGCACTTCCACCCCCGTTATATACGAAGTTAGAAATTTTTGGCGAATGGATAAATTAAAAACTACTCACTTTAGGGGTAATTTGGTAAACATTTGGGATATCGAGATTCCCGTTTTAGAGGAAAGTATCACAGAAGTAGAGGAGGAATATAAACGTAACAATTTGATCATTAATAAACGAGTGATATCTTAATGAGAATAAAATAAACTTGAAAATTCTAATAGACTGTATGTATTTCAAAATGTGATTTTTAAAGGTTTGATGTATCTTTAGATGAGGCACTACTTTCTAAACATACTAGTTCCCATAAAGTCAGATCCTGATAAACTTCATGCAGCACACAACTAAGAGAATATATAATGATAGGATTCATGTGCTTTATAATCAAACACTTCTTACCGGAACACTTATGCATTTTAAACATTTAATTCGTACTCAATGTAAATAAGTCTATATTCGACCAAAAACATACGTTTTTGTTGATATTTCACTTAAGACATAAAATAATTTATGCTTTCATTTTAATTATTAAAATTGGTCAAATCTCTTCTGTCGGTTTTAGTTTCATAGAAGTATTTTCTGTTAGTAAATTAATGGCTATTATTCAAAATAATTCAGTTTATTATTACCCCTTAATGATATACCTTACTTGCTGCAATACATTACTCATGAGAACAAAAAGTTTTCAAAAAAATTATTCAAGTTAAACAAAAATTTCCGGTAAGGATTAAACAGAGAACTTGTTGGTGTCTTTTTGTCCTAAATCAAGCAGCTATGGCTCCAATAGTTCAATCACTTCATAAACTGTTGTGCTAGAGACTCGCAAACCGCTGTTCTGTTACAGCCTACATTATATTAAACCTTAAAATGTCAAGGGTATCTTTGATATTTGAAAGAGGTAAGTGAATTATAGATTTTGCTCCAATAGTTCAATCACTTCATAAACTGTTGTGCTAGAGACTCGCAAACCGCTGTTCTGTTACAGCCTACATTATATTAAACCTTAAAATGTCAAGGGTATCTTTGATATTTGAAAGAGGTAAGTGAATTATAGATTTTGCAAACCCTGCGTAAAGTGTCTTATTCGTCAGTTACCTTGTAATGCGATGAGCTGGTGTTTCGTAGTCTATTAAAATATCTTAACCAAAGGCGTTTAGCGTGTTGCATTCAGGAAGGGGCGCTCAGGTTTTCTGAGGAGGAGTGTACATGATGTTTGAGAGGATACTTACAACTTCACTGGAATGAGAAATTTTCTGACACGCTCTAAAAATAAAATTTCTACTTTAAACTTTGAATTGATTTAAACATGATTTAATTTAGTTCTTCGTATTTATAATTTTTAATTTCGTGGTATAACAGAAATTACTATTATTATTATTAGTAATAGTAATGATTTAGATTTTTCTTTGTAATGTTAAGTACGCATAATTTTTCCGGTTAGCCTTAAAAATTTTAATATTTTAAATACTTATATTGTTTTAATATTGTAATGTATGACTAATTATCAATTAAGTCATTAATATGGTATCTCTAACTGTCCGGAACAGGTTTTCGCCGCGGAATGTGTGTGCATACAGTTTCTTACTACAATTTAGTAATTGATAGTTGCTTTGACAATGTCCATTAACATGCAGTGCATTACATTATGTTTATTTCATAAAGAAATTACGAAGGAGGTTTTAATCTGCATATAATTATACAAAAAATGTTCCGTTAATTATGTTGATAACATCTGATACATAACTCAAACAGGGTAATATTTTCACCTAGAATTCACGAAGATTTACGTTAAGCGACTACAAGTCATCCTCTAAAGATTAATTGTTTTATAAGTTTATCGAGAAAGCTAATGTTTATTACTTTGTGTCTCACTCATAATAATTCATATATTCCCTATGGTTGATTTAATAAGTATTTTTAATTTTTAAAATCTGTATTTATAAATATCAGTAAAAGAACAATAAGAGCCAATATACGTGAAAATACTATAGTTTCCTGAATCTTTTTTTTTAGGGTAACAGGCTACATGAGGGTAATCCACATGATGGCAACTCCTCTTTAATAGCATAAGAAGGGATTTGTACAGAGTATTCATGCAGAATTAACTGATTATGTAAGATAGAAACTTGTTTAAAGTTAGAACTGGACATGGAGTTAATTGGTTACGCTTAATTTCTCCATACAGATCTTAATATTTTTTATTTACATAAAACCCAAATACTCGTACAGTGTGATGTACCCGAGTGTCAAAAAATTTTTTGCTGTCAAAATTAATATATAATATTTTTGAAAATATTGTTCATTATTATCCGTGAGATCTTGATCAATGGCTGTCTAGTCGTATTCGGAAAGTAGCAGGGAAGTGACGCTGACTGTCACCGTTTAGCGCTTGGATGTGTGTGCTATGATAATTTGTAATTGAATATAAATGAAGACATTGTTTTAAACGTACCGACGACAGTTTCAGACTTGCAGGTGGTGAGTTTCCCATGACGGATCCGTGTAATGGGGGTAATTTTGGGTCATAAAACTTTTGAGGGTTGCAAGGGAGGAGCCGGTGTTGAAAACAGATGGGTGACCAGTGGGAAAGTTATATTTATGGAAGCGAAAACTCTCAAAATAAATCAATTCGGAGCTGGATTTTTGTTTCGCTCAACAACATTTTTGCCCTTATTCTACAAAATCGAACGTGTCATGATTGGGTTAAACGAGGAGGAAATAACATGTTCATTTCTTTGATTCTGTTTATTTTGCTTAATTGTTCAGTAATTTTTTCTACAGCTCTTGCTAGTTTGTATTATATATCACAATAGAAGAAAGCAACAAAGATTACCATAACGTACGTATATTACGTTTTTAATCTTTAAACCAAGTTTCGGACTTTTTGACTATTTAACTATACCCTAAAAATATAAATAATATTTTAAATTTTTTTCCTATAATTATTTAAAATTAATAACTATGACTTTTTAAATCGTTTAAAACGGATTTTTATTTTTTATTTAAAGGATAAATATTAAATTTGTTAATAGTTATACATATTTTATTTTCTTCAGGTTACCTATACTCTTTAATAAACATACCTCGAGGTAATAACTTAATAACACATTTTTATTCCACAGAAAATTAATTTAAGATTAATGACACTAGTTAAATATATAATAAATTAAATTTATTACAGATGATTGACATAAACTGTATATCTTTTACACCTTCAGTAAATATTTTTTTTAAGAACGACAGGTTAAAATATAAGAAAAAATAACCAATCATAGTTTGTGTATTTGTTATTAATACACAAATAATTTTGTATAGTTCGTAATGTGGTCAATATTAATATTAAATTTCTTGTAGTAAAGCCAACATACAGCCCATATATACGATTTGTTTTCCAAATCAGTGTTCATAAATTCAGTTTAGAACCATTTTTGTGAACGATTTACCCCAAAGGTAGCAGACAGCTTGTATATAAACTGTTTCATATATTTTTATATGTAATATTATTCTCGTGATCACTTTGCACATTTTATAAACTGGTGGATCAATTTTAAAATTCCAATAAATGTTAAGCGTAATCTAATAACAAGACTGGGTTGAAGTATAAAACGTCTGTGTTGAAATTGTACTAATTAGATAAATAAATAGGCACTAAACAGGCAAAAAATTGTATTAAATTCCAAACAACGCTTGTGAATCCTTTGTAGCTTGCGCCAGGTGATTAAAACCGCAAGGCCATGTGATCGACACAACGTCACACGCTTCGTTTTGTCGGTTTTTGCATTTTTATTTACCTAATTGAATCAAAAACTTTGTTTAGGCGAATATGTTTAGATTGCAAAAGATAAGGTGTAAATATCAGAATAGGAAAACGGTAAGCATTAAATTAATTACAAATAGTAAAGGCTGCAGAACTGTAATTGTGATCATAAGTAAATCGGAATTTAATAGCTTAATAAATTAGGTACTCGAAATTATTCCATACGATACACAAATATAATGAGCTCCAAGATGCCTCATCTGAACAGAAGGAATGGTATCTACCGCGTGAATAATGAAAAACGTTAAATGTCGTATACATGAGCGAATCGTTGTAGAGTTTCTAATCTTAGAACGAGAAGCTAGCTGGAAATATTAAGCAAAAATCGTTGTTTTATTGTAGGAACAATAAGAGACAATTAGAACATTAAATCGGATTCTGACAATAATAAGTGAAACGAACAAATATTCTTATTGAACATGGATGTTACATTCAGCGAAATCAACTGCCACGTTAAAATTGAAGCATGATAGGTATCCATCAATAAGTATTATTATCATCGCGACCATAATATTAATAAATAATTTTTACTGTAAAAAATACGTTACGTCAATTTTTTCAAAATTTGTTCACCTTCTAGTGAATTACGCCCTGGTTTAAAAAATTTTGTCTGCGTCCCAACATAAACTATGCACGACATGCATTAAGAATAAAACTCACGTATAGGCGCTTGCATAATATTTTATACTGTAAACATGCTCTCCAGTTATTTAATGCACTCAGACCTGTATCTCCAAAATTATTGGTTGGAATTAATTCGCTTTCACATGTCAACTACTGGTTTATTAAACTTCTGCCTCTATATTCTATTTTGGTAAAATATTAAATGTAAATACTCGTAGTTGGGCGCCTGGTCATCATACGGGACATTCTTAACGTTATTGTTAACTTTTGGATCAAAGATTTGTCTACGATGTTTACTATTGATTCGGTCTCCTTTTTTTAACACTTTATTGTAACTTAATCTTCCAGCTGCCAGTTTTTTTTTATTATTTAATACTTTTCGTTACCTCTAATACGATTATACTCTTGACTTCTATTGCCATCAAAGAATTTGTTTTCCTACTAATAACATGCTCAGTGAGGGAAAAATAAATTTGGCGGACTGAATTTTAGACTTTAACCTAATCGCGAATTTAAAAGTCAACTGTCATTTACCACTTCAGTAAAAATCTGTTCAACAAGGTAATAATCAGGCTTTGGAAAAAGAAGGCCATTTAGTGTCAAGGTGTGCGGATAGCAATATAATACCGCAAAGAACCTTCTCACGACTCGGTGTGTTCCAACGAGAACTCATCCAAATAGGAGCGACCGTTTTCTTGGAAATTCTAACACAAACAGAGCGACAGACTGATAGGAATTTAGATGGCTTCGGTTTCGGATTCCCTAATACATGTAACGTAAAAATAAAACCACTCGATTGCTACTAGTGTTCAGAAAAAAATTATTTTATTTATATTGATAGCTTCTAATTTTACTAATTATTGTAATCATACTGCGCTTTTATATCTCTAAGAATCAAAACCAGATTTTATAAAGAAGCATAAATACATATTTTTTATTTTAAGTTTGATTTCAATTTTAATTTTTTTAATCTCGTAATTATGCATTTTTTTGTATAAATTTATATTACATCTGTACAACCACCTTTTGGACATTACGAAATTTTATAAACGTTGGTGTCTGTTTTTATGTTTTATTTTTTTTTTAATAATTGGTAGTTAAACGATCTTACTGACTAACACGGTCATTTCTAGATGAGCATGCTGGGTGATTAATAAAAATTACACGGTCGAAAAGCAACGGAAGCTTCTACCAGGAGGATACAAGGCGAACAGCTGTGCGCCGCTCGCTAATAACAGGTCCTGAGTTTGACTTTGGGAGCAAAAACAGACGCCGTCGTGATAAATTTACTCGCAGGTTATGGCTACGGAGAGGGGGACGAATTTGGTAAGAGTGATTATGCGGACCTTGGGGTACTCGTTGCACTTGAGAAATTGCGGTTGTCCAAGCTGTTGCTCCAGTGAATTCCAGAGACAACACCTACTGCGCAGACGCTCCTCCTGATAGCGTCCTCCTTGTACCATTACGTACACGGAAACTAATAATTCTAAATTATTTGATTTCCATATTTTAGGGGGGAAAAATTCCATATTATTTTCCTGGTCATTTAAATATTTTGTGAGGGACTCGAACCGTTTAAATTTATTTCTCACTTTCCGTGATTAAGAAAATATATCATTAAGAAATCTTGCCGCTGGTTACTGAACAATACGTCTTCGGTATGTGTTACAGATCACAGAATTTTATACACTATATATTACATGCAACAGTAGTCACGGACTATGCGTAGTTGACTTTCCTTTGAAAAACATACCCTTAACTATCAAGGATCCGCTTATTAATTACTATCGAATTGGAAAAAAAATTGGATTAACTCAAAATTTGAATTGATTGTTTAAATTTTTTTATTTAGGGTCGCTTCTACGACAAGGTCTTTAGCGACCATACGATTAGTTGAACATCCCATTAGAATCTAAATGCCTTACTATAATAGAATTAATAGACTCACTTCGAATTAATAATTGATAGGTACGTGATAATTTTATATTCTTAACATTACTTCATCTAAATAGGAATAATAAATAATTAGCTAATATTTTAAAACACTTTGAAGGGTTTACAGCTTTATATTCATTTTCATTCAGTCATTCTCAAGCTTTCTTAATAAATTACCCTTGCTACATAGCAAGCGGTTGTAAATAGTCATAAATAGATGACTTTTGTCTTACCCACTGCCATTACAGGATTCAAAGATGTCTCACGAAGACGTTAATTAAATAACATTTTCTGATCAGTCAAATTGAACATTTTACCCTCCACATTTCTCAATTGGATGTTAAACTCACAACATTTATATTTATATATAAAACACATAGGGAAATTAACAAAATTTGCATTTTTATTCTGAGATACGTCAGACGCCACTTTCTTCTACGGTGCAAAAAATGAAATAATTTGTTTTGAGTTAATTGTATTTTTTAATCAGATATTGGTACATTGTTGAGGCATTCGTAATTATGGATCCCATTATTTGTAATATCACTTCAAGAACAAAAACTCATTAAATTATTTTAGAGAATTTCTGTACGTATTTGTTGGACGCCATATGTTTTCTGAGCACATTATTTGCCATTTTTGTCAGATTTCTAATGCTGGAGAATTCATAGAAGATTATGTAATTTCTTGCCGCTTACATAAATGACATTGCACAGGAACAACACTGTTGTATTCAACATTTGTCAACGGACAAACTACATAACTGCTAACTTCCAACGAATACATTCTGCACTTAGAATGAAAAATTAATTTTGATTTAAATATTATGAAAATTTGATGAATGTTGTTTGGTAAAGGGTACGGAAAATTAATTTTTTTTGGATATAATCAAAAGCCATAATCGAAGGATTGTACTTGATAAATACCTCATAATAAACCGTATTGCAAATCACAGAAAATGTCCACACTTCAAATCGACACATAAAATATTAATGAGTTAATTGGTGACTTTGACCATAAGAGAAGGTAGTGTCATTTCCACTCACTTGTTGCTATTGTATTTTTTATTTAGTATTTTTCAAATCAGCATTTGTGTGATCCGGGCACTAGAACTTACAGATCGCTCCGCTTGTGACGTCTTACGGGAAACAAAACGTTGTTTTTTATCAGAATTATACAAGAAGGCGAACATTCGTACGGTTGGCATTGTCTTAATCTTCTCTTCCATTTGGCCATTTGCCACGGGCGCGTCCCATGACCATGAGCTGGCTTTTCCCTTGTCCACCCAGGCGCCCACTTCCACTCCAAATGATAATTAAACAGACTCTTACAGCTATGGGTTAATTAATTAATGCCTTTCATTTTTCACAAACCTTATCACCGTTACTGAATAATAAAAAAATACATAGAAACTAATGCTATTTTTTAATTTAGAGTCTATGAAAAATATTTCATTAGGGAATGTTAAAAAATTCACATATTTATTACCAATCCACAAATATAATATTGTCAAGGTATAATACACATTATATACGTTTACTATGTATTTTTTAATAGTAATCATTAATTTTAAAATAAATGTACACTTTCCTATTATAATACTTTGCTGTTATTGTCTCCGAATTTTATGAGGCGTAGGTAACTTAACGACATTCGCGTAATTATTTTGAGCTACGTTAGTCATGACCCTTCAAAAATAATTCACATAAATAATTTAGCGGTATTACTCCTGTAAATTTTTACGATAATATTGGCAGATCTTTTCTTGTGCGCCTTTCACAATTTCGCAAAAAGAAACTACTACGGGATATGTACAATCGGAGACCAAATACTTCAACTCTCTCCTCATTTAAATGTCTCTCACTATAACTAAAATAATATCCGAAAACAGACTTGTGAAAAGAAAGATAAATATTTCATAATAATATGCTTTAACCATTTAGAGCATGATTTTTGTATTTTTTTTAAAGATGTATTTTTGGGAAAAATATCCAAAGAACATCAAACGTGACCAAAGTCAATTTGTCATGATGTTTCACAAATTCAACATTAATATAATTAGAACTGATTTATCAATAATTCACATTAATTGAATAATTATTATTTTAGTGCAATTATAATACCTTGAGAAAGACGCTTAAATTTTATTTATTTTAAAAAAAAACTCGTATAAACCACAGAAAATAAATATTCTGAAGTTGGCATGCGGGTAGAAAAATCTGCCCTGAGAGGTTGACTCACAGAAAGCTAGGACAGGCCTGTTTTAACATGTCCACGGATGCACAAAAATTTCACTTTTACTTAAGTGCATGTTGTTTCATATCGGTATCACAAATTAGTTCTCTTGGAAACCAACAGACACCTCAGGGGTGATACTAAAAGTTAAGTTGCATATGTGCTACATTATTCACTAAAAGGGTTAAATATAAAATATTTTACAAACATAGCCGAAAGTTCTTTAAATAAATATTAATAAGAAAAAACAACTTTGTCACTGTTAAAAATTGTAATATATTTTTAATAATAATATTTTGATAAAATAATGTCAAATAGGTAACATTAATATTTTATAATTACAGCATAAGAAGAAATACATTACGAAGAATAAATTCAGCAAACCAAACTGAAAGTAACAAACTTCAGGCCAAAAATATGTATTAAATTATTTGCCCTTTACGTTGTGTACGTCTGCTCCATGAAAATTCGCTTTTTTCTCCAGGCTCTTCATTGTTCCGTTTTGCCTCTTTAACGTACAAAATGAATATTAAAAATATAAAAAATAAATAATTGATGGCTTTCCGTTCGCGTACATAATGCAACACACGAAACAATCGGCTGCAATTGAGTCGGTATGCTAATATTGACTGAAGTTAGCTACTAACTTCATTACATAATTTATGCCCTTTTTAACAGGCACATCATGCATAATCTTTTTATTATTTATTTCCTAACCTTGCTTCCACAACTCTGCATATTCATATGCCAGTTATACTTCAATGTAAGGTTTGTTTCTTTTATTCCCTGCAGGAAAATTAAAAGATGTATTATTCGGCTTTTATAGCAGGCATCATGATATATAAATATCGGGAGCAAAACGGTACACAGTTTGAGTACAAGTACATTGTATAAATTTGAGCTGAAGAATAATTTTTATATGTGGTAAAAAAATTAACAGGCTCATATCTGAAATATGAAGATTATCAAATTTATAAGGAAACGAATACATATACAAAGCAGTATTTGCGTTTGAGTTAAGTTCCTTAGAATTAATGTGATCTAGAAACTCTAGATTTCTGCGGTCGACTCTCACATTCCTTTCTGACATTTCTGGAACAAATGAAAAAGCCGCCAGAGGTCACAGTTTCTGTGGTGTTCTATTTTCGTCAGTAACAGAAGCATTGTATTGCCGATCTCAACGAGCTGTAAGGCCAAACGCAGACTCATATTGCAACCTGAGACTTTTAATCAATTTCAAACGACGCTGGAGCAATTAAATCGACCACGGTATAGACGAATGTGGCTGGATTGTAATTACTGTAATTCAACACTGTCTGGGAACTTAAATGCCACTTTGAGCAAAGGAGGAAACTGTTTGTTTTGAAATCAGGAATAAAACATGAGCCTAACTGAATTTATTTTCCTTTATGAAAGATTTAAGAAAATATTATTCATTTATTATTACTGTTAAAATTAATATTTAATCCTGTCAATATGTAAAATTTCAGAGATAAAACTTATGTTAAATAATTATAACGAATGGATACATTATATCTATTATATTTTATATATTGACAGGATTAAAGGTTAAATTTAATATTGAATTTTCACTTGTTTTTAATTAGCAATATATAAACAATTATTTTTATTTAGATAAATAAGACAAAGGTTTATTATTTTTAAATCTATGTGTAGTAATTTTAAATAATTCAAAACTTTTCGGCCACAGAAAAATCTTAAAATTCATTTATTTACTTGTTAAATAATATTTTAAGGTCCTTTTGAGGTTAAAAATAATTTTTGTATAAACGCCACATTTATCTCTTCACTACATCTTACACTTCTGCTTTCATTTTCCTTTCCTGAGCTATTAGTTTGTGTAATTAATTATATTTTTATATACATATATATAATAAATATTTACTCTTATCACTTATGTCAGTAGATATACGAGTTGTTTTAATCCAACGTTAAGAGACATAGCATATTTCTGATTATTGAAAGGAATAGATAATATTTATAAAAGTTTTCTTGTTGAGATACATAAATAAAACTTAGTAAAAACTTACCATATAAATCTGCAAATAACAAGTTTTTTCGTATACTCTTGAAGTCATCCTAAAATATATATATGAAATATTTTCAAAATATAGTACAGTATATGAAGTATGTATAAATATATGATAGTAAGGCATTTATTTTATCGCTATAATTTTGTCAGTGTACTGGCTACTTAATTTTCAACTTTAAATTTTTTCTATATTTTTTTGGTGAAGTATGGGTAATTTTTTGCAAGATATGAGTAAAAAATTCATTTATGAGATGGTTTTATAAACATTTATTTACCTATTTATATGTTTAATATTAGAGCTTAGTATTTTTTGAATCCGTATTTATTTTTAAAAATTAAATCAGTGAAACAAGAAACATTTTATTGTTATAAATACACGTAATTTTATCGAGTTTTAAATACATGTAGTAAAATATTGTTTTAAATATTTCTATAATAAAAATCTTTTACCATAGATTTATAAAATATTTCCACAAGCCAGTTTCATTCCTTTTCCACAACATTATCTGTAAATAAATAGTTTTTTTAGGGTAATCCACTTTAATAGCATAGGGAGGGATTTGAAAGGGGGGATGGGGAAGGGTGGAGGAAGGTAGCCAAGGGTTAACTAGGGCCCCTGGGCTATGGTTTAAGGATGGTATTGGAAGAAGATTTTGTACTTTTAATAATTGTAAACCATCAGGAGGAGGTACGAAATTTGCCTCAATTCTTATCCATGGTAAAAATATTAAATAACCTTTGAAATTTGCACCAACACGAGATAGTATTTAAATTTAATAATACAAGCTTTCTTTTATTATTAATATACTACGCTCTATCACACAAATAATTTACAAAATATTTCGAAAAAGATAGAACAGATTATAAAATTCTAAAAATTTTGAATAAGTTTAATATTTGTAATCACAAAATGAAGTAGAAAGGCTACAGATATAAGATCAAGGTTTATAGACTTATTTAAAATAAATTAAGCGTTTCTTAGGTAATAACATTTATATCTCATTAATTAACGAGGTCATTTATATAATATATTTCTTGAACCCTGTTTCAACTCCATTTTCTTGAACCTGGTTAAAAATATTTACTCTTATTTATCAATGAAACGTGGAATAATTCTTACACGAAATTTTGCAAACCCCAATATAAAATTTGTGTGTCTCCTGTGAGCTTTGATTCATTGATTTAATAATTCATTCTACATGTACTCAGACTTCCATCTAACATCTGTATATATTTGTATATGCCCAAGGGCCTCTGCGTATTTTTGTTGATGTTTTGTGTATTCCTGCGAATATATTATGTATCATTCAATCCGTCATCGAATTCCAAAATACGAAAATGAACTCTGTCATGCTTAAGAACAAATATTGAGAAGGATTCGTCCGTCTATTCCAATGCATATTATTAAAAATTTCTGAACATCAGTTCATTATTTCCCTGTAATTTTTTGTTAATAATTAACAAGCACAGAAGAATATAATTTCTGATTAGAACTTTTAACTAAGCGTCAGTTGAACAGAAAAATCACTAACTTAAAATCTTATTGAATTCAAAATCAGTAGGTCAAATTAATTTTACAAAAGTACCAAGTACGCCAAACTTGTTAGATGTAATTTATTTTTAAAAAACCTAAAATTCTCAAAGTTTCATCTGCGGACTAGATCTTTATCAGACGTACATTTGTGTAATTATAAAATTAAAATATAAATTATGTATTTTAAACAACTCTTGATTAAAATTTTTTACTATTAAGTCATATAAAATAGATTTAGTTTAAAATTTCCAAATTATTCCATAAATATTAACCAAAATTTTTTATATATAAATCAATAAATGAGAGTAAAATTAATTTATTTTTCATTCAATTACCCAAGTCACATCTGATTATGTCGTAGACTGAGGAGGACGAAACTTTGTTAATTTTTTTTTTATTAATGAATTAAATCTGAAAAAATTGTTCATACATTTTTAAAATTTATTTGTGTATTAATAATATTTTAGTCTGTGATTATATTGAAGTTAGATAATATATATATATATATATATATATATATATATATATATATATTATTTTGTTATATATTTTGTCACAGGATCGAGCTTAGTTATTTTATAAATGTAGGAGTTATTATTTCAAGATGCACGTGGCTTTCTGGTGACGTTAGTGCTACGACGAACTTGCGATTATTAATGGATGTGGAAAGGGAGGTAATTTCCGAGCTGTGTCTAATTTCAGATCCACCCTAGTACTTCCCTTAATTATGGGGAATCAAACCCCGTTACGAAAGCCAACAATCTATTATTGCGGCCGTTGGGAGAAATTTTAGTTTGGTAGTGTTCGAACATTACCGCTTTTTGAAGACACGTAAAGCGTAACCTTTACTTGGGAAATTTCTCAGGGGGAACATAACAGTGGCTAACTAATCGTTTCACAGTCTCAAACGACAACTAAAAGCTGCCATAGGAATGACTAACACGAGGGTTAAAACGCCATTTTGTCATGTTAGGTATATAATATATGATAATACCCAGACTTTTTCTTATTATAAACGTGGTTTAGCTAACGAGATGACAGTTGCGACAGTAACCACTTTAGTTACTATCGTCATTAAGCTTTCTAAAATTAGAGAATTATACATTTCACAGTTTAACAATATCAGAATCAGTGAAATTAATCCATATTATGAACTATATTAATTTCTTAATGGTTTTCTTAGACTAAACATTTCAAATTATTTTCTCCTTTATTTTATATTTATTGTCTCATGCTAAATTCTAGGGAAATAAACCTAGATTATAGACTAAAATATACTCATTTTATTTTAAGATATATGTTTCGACCTGACACTATGACTTTCTCAATTACTGGTTGGAGACGAACAAAAGCTAGAGAATAGATATGAGATGCAGGGATACCTATATAAATAAATTATGGTTTCATAACGTCAATAAACATCGTGATTTTTTATAAAAATATATATATTGAAGAATACCGGAATAAACATAGCAGTGTGACACCATTGCAAATAATAAACAACTATTAAAACCATACGTAGAAATTGTTAAATTATTTCAAAATTATAACCAATAATAAATTAAACATACAGCCCTCAAATTAATTTGATAAGAGTAACAAAATGCAACACAGTCAAAATCTTTTAAGAATAAAATTTCATTAGTCTAACATATATTGATATATTATTAGTACCTTAAGACTGAAAAAAATTCTCCTGGTACGTTGAGAGCGTCAAAAATATTATTGTTACCCTTTAGGGTGAGAGCGTGTTTTTTTGACTGCAGTTGGGTACCGAATATATTTTTAATTCTCTTAGAGCTAAGTCTTTTTATTGCTCTAAAAATGTCTATAGTATCAAATAATTGCTCAATAGACAAGATAACCAAACCATGCATAAATCGGCGTTGTTTGCGTGGAATAAAAACTTTTGGGGTTCAATAAGATTGAAGCTGTTCTTTATAAAAATGATAGAATTGAACTTATAATTACTATAATACCCATCAACCAAATACTATCGAAAATACAGGCCAAAAATTAATAATACAAACATGAAGAATATATTGTATAAAATTCTCTACCAATGGGAGGAGGGGTCAAATAACTATTTAGATACGTAAATATTTCATTGAAATTTAACTTGAATTATGATTTTATGTTTACATACAGTGGTCAACGTAACTTGTATTAGGTTCTGGCTGTCACGGAATTACATCAGAGAACAGACAAACGTTGTCATATCGTCAATAATTAATGAAAACAAACCATGACTGCTACTGCGTGGACGACAATATGTGACAACGTCGCACGAATTTGATTCCACGGCACAAAGAACAGCTTCAAGGTCAAAGCGGCTCTAATTTGAAAAGAACTATAGGAATAGTGGGTCGTTATGTACCTCCGAGCTAAGGTACTATACCTAGCGATTAATATAGTGAAGATGCGTCTACTGATTCATAATATATGGACTAGAGTTTTACCTCAGATGGGCTTTATTATTATTGTCTCCAAAAACAGATTCTAAGAGGAGTGGGTAAAATATTGTTCATTTTTCGCTCCGAGTAAAGAAAAAATATTATTAATATCTGGAACTAAAATATTATTTTAACTCAAATTCATTCTAAGTAATCATAAAATATTTGGCATGTTTTTATATTGTGTAAACGTAGTTATATGTAGATATTGGAAGAAAAGGTAATATCTGAGCTATGAGACCAGGTTCAAATGTTTTATGTATGTTTTACAGGTTTAATATTCACATATCTTGTGTGTATGCAAGCCTCAAAACGTCAGGGCGAGCAGTGATGTAGCATGATTGAAATCGAGGGCAGCCTGGATATGTTTACGGGGGGAAGATGTTTGATTTGCAGAGTGCTGGTGGGGTTCGATCGACAGCCTGCTGACTCGCAGACCACTTGACTCCCCCTATCTCCCCCCTGGCTGGGATATTATCTACACTGCACTACTTGTTCCTTTGAGGGCTATCCTCGTCCTGCACAATAGAGCCTAATTTAAAGCAAATACTACTGAATGTTTGCAGTGATTCGTGAAAATACGGCGCTTAAATCATATTTTTGCGCTATTGAAAAATCAGATTACAGTTTCAAACATTCCTTAACTGCGCCTAAGATAATAATCATAATGTTCGTTTCGTGTGAAACGCCACATTAAATAATTTTAAATTTGCAGGTGAATTAGACTTTAATTTTAAAAACTATTCCATAAACTCTTTGAACTTACTATATTTAAATTGATAATGAGAAGTAAAGGTATAATTATTTTTGATTATTTAATTACGTAAAAATATCTTTCGTATTTACCATTGTTAGCGGGCTCCAAATTTCGTGACCCTATTAGTCTATGACAGTAGCAACTATTGTTAATAGAACAAACCTGACTTCATGTTCTCATTACAGCTCTGAACAAAATTTTCATAAAACTATTTAGAGGCGTATAAATGGCCAAGTAAATATATTTTGAACTCTATCCTAATAGCTCCATTAAATTTTAATTCGATGTTAAAAGAAAAGAAAAAGAAAATCTTTCAGAAAATATGGTAATTAATTTAATATAAATGTAAAAATATGATGCTGGTGGGGTAATTTTAAATGAAAAAAATTAACATTTGATTTTTACATTTATTCATTGCATTTATTTATAATTAAGGGTATACACAAATTCAACAGGGTTCTTTTCTAATTTAATCCAGGTGAATTAAAATTTATTCACCTTGAGTTTAAACGTTAGATAATTCACTCAAACTACATTCAATATTACAATAAATTTCTAATTTATTAAACAGGCAAACCACAGGGAGATTTTATGAGCCTCTGAACATAAACCAAAAAAGAAAAGGGGCCGTATGTGAGGGCATATTCTCAAGTATTTACGTGGCAGAAACATACCTGCTCATCTTTTTTCGACTTTCCCAGGCTAACCGGAAAATCTTCACAGGAATTTCTGGAAGTTTTTTCCTTCACACTTTCTCGTCGGCATTTCAATTCTTAGCATCTCTAGACAGATTCGTCTTCCGTCGGTCGGGCCTTTTTTCCTTATCCTAGTTGTACATGCGAACAATTTTTACTCCTACACTTTGTCCCTTCCCAGAAGTTCTCGCTCTCTGAATTATTGATAGGAATTGTCATTTTTCCTCGCTTGTCCACCATCCAGTTCGACATTCTTCGTTCCCCATCAGAAGGTGGAAACCAAGTGTAGCAGCCAGTTTGCGTCCATTTTACACTTTCGCGGTAAGCAATCTAGCCTTTTGGGTTGGTTGACCTTCGGGAATTTTTTCCAGGTCAATACACCTGAGGTAGGGTTCTCCCATAATCCGCGGCCTTTGTCTGAAGGCACGGTTTCTCCTCGACACTCCGTCACCTCGGCGCCACATTTTATGGCCGTAATTTCCAGCAAGCCACTGGGCACACAGCCGTTTTTACTCAAACATAAAAATTAATCTTGATTAATTTAGGGGGTGTTCTGCGCTACACATAATTTTATTCTCAAAATCTATAAAACTAACCTTGTGAGTACAGAATCGGAACTCTTATTCTCCAAAGAATAAAATTCCATAAGTTAATCATATTCAGCTCAACACTTTTAATATAATGGTAAAATTGCAATAAAACAATTACTTGAATAAAATGCAGTTACAGATATGGTTTGGATGATAACTGTTTGTACAACAGAAAAATTTCTTTGGTTATGTGAGGTAAAATTTTCCAAATTAACGGACATCATCAAACTGTTGACTGAATTAGCGCATGGGGTTCCATTAGATCGGTGTGCGATTTATAAATCCGTCAATCTAATCGTGGGGTGATATGTTGAAATCCTCTGGATCGCCAATAAAATTATACTTCTAACTTGTTCGTTAGCTGGAAACTTTTCTATCTTTTAACGACTAACTCTGATCGGTCTTTCTCGACTTACAGCCACTATCCGCATTTTGCAATTAAATTTTTCTATTAAATATCCGACTTGCAACAAACGATCTTTCCAAATCTTCTTCCTATTCACATATTTACCTACCACAGTCGTGCAGGGCCGTAACTTATAATAACTTTTCGTTCTTCATTTCTTTATTAGTCTAGTCTCTTATATGTATATATATATATATATATTTTCTATTATGTTCAGATCTGTGTATGCTCTATTCATAATGTTTTAATTTAAGTCCTCTTCTCCTCGACTTTTATTTGACGAGTTTCCGTCCCTGCGAATGTGGTGGCGGGCCTCTACACCCTGTCGCTAGTTTATTCTTTTTATTTTTCATTTGTTTTTTTTTTCAGTAAGCATTGGTTTTCCGATCTTGTTTTTCCCAACGTATAATGTTATTGAATATTGTGTTTTTAATTTCTGTTCTAAATATTATTAGTATTTTTTTAAATGTTTTTTCTATTAGTCATCATTCTAGTAATACGTTCCAGTTTCAGTGCATTCACATTGCGGAACTGTTTTTTTTATTTTGTGTAAAAATATTCATAAATTAGAATATTCTCTACTATTAATTTTTCTAATTTTACCTTAGACGTACTAAAAGTTTTATATAATTAGGTGCCTCTTCCTCGTTAAAGTTTGTTGATATTGAAAGTTGTATATGCCTTAATGGCTCCCTGGCTATTTGGCTCTTTTAACACCGGACTGAGTTTTTCATACTACTAATTCACTCACACAATTAAATATTCTATATACTGCTGTTTCGTTTCGTCTTACCGTCTCAACTTCTTCTGTTTTGTCTTCGTGGTTTTCCTTGGCTGCTACACTTATTTAATGTAGGAATGGATGTGTATTAAATATATTACTATAAAATTAAAATAAACTATTATAAATATATATGCTTTATGTGCATAAATAGTACATATATATATATATATATATATATATATATATATATATATATATATATATTTGTCTGCTTCTGCCGTGACCTATGGGGAGTCGCCCGTCATCATAAATATAATTTATTTAATTTTCTTACTAAGAAAAAAGCCCTACTAACAAGTATTTTGAAATTAGAATTGCGGAAAACCCCAGTATAGTGCTACATGTGGAGCAGGGCTTGAAATGGATGAGAAACACGGTCGTTAAGAAAGAGTTAGAAAAATATATGTAAATTTTGGCAAAGAATTGAAAAAATAAAGTGGAAAGATATGATTATAAGACCAGTAATTGAGAAGAGAACCGCCTTGACTAGGGTTTTTAAGAGAAAGATAAACAGGATTGAACACATCCCAATTACAAATTGTTTACTGCACGATATCATCACATTGATGATGCTCCATGGCATGGAAGAAAAAGGTTGCCGTTTCTACAAGACTTAACGAGAGAGAATGAAGATATTGGGTGACGAATGAAGAAGCTAAGGACAGAGCAATGTCGAGAAGAAAATTTACTAAGCCCATAGACATAGCAGTAGGAAGATCACTTAATAATAATGAAAGAAACAGGAAAAGCTTTTATTTGAAGCCCAGACATATAGGCCATGAAATATTTTTAATTTAAGTAATTACTTTTTTGCTTTATTTATCCAACAACTTCTGCTCTGAAACTAAATTTCATATCATTCGTTCACTGCTTTCGTCAGATTCAAACCAAAGAAGAAACACAGACTGACATTTCATTAATACATCGTTAGTTGTATTGTGCGAACTTGTATAGTGTTTAATTGCGCTGAAATCCAATCGCCATGCTGACAAGTCAAAATTTATTTTACCTGAAAAATTAACGTCCGATGGAAAATTAATAATTAGAACGATAGCCAAATACAGACAGAAGAAGTGATAATATAAGTACCATATAACGTTTCTGGAAGGCTTTTGAGTTTTGTTCAACTGAGTTGTATAGTTGTGTCTCTCTAGGCTCTTGCGTTTTTTCTGCACCTGAAGAAATGAACCAGGCTTCTTTTGTCTATATGGCTATCTTTCTAGTTATCAAAATTTATTTCATGAAGGTAAATTTTCCCGGTGTAAATTGTTAATAAATTTTTCACGAAACATTTGTATGTTAAGGTAATGTAAATTAAGTGAATTAATTGCTTTTTTGACTTCTATGATAACGCGGTATAATATTTAAATTTATTATGACAGTTCTTCTACGTTATTGGACGTTTAATAGAATAATAAAAAAATATTAACCCTAAAGCAGGAACACGAGATTCTCGGAACATTAGTAAAATTATAGGCCTATTATAAGAAGCCAAACAATTTATTACTCGGGGACCTCAGACAAAATCGAAACAACCTTACTGCGAAGTAGATAATCTTCATTAGGGCCGGCTTTCCAGATGAGACGTTTCTTACTTCACTTCCACGTGACGTTAATATGGCTTCTCCCTGTCCCAGATTGCGAGTCTCTAATCCGTCTGCGTCCCACTGCACTGACAGGGATTTCCTACATTTCATGACCAAGGCCAGTAAGGCACTACCACAAACACACCTCCAAGTTCAACAGATTCTGTAAACCATTGATGAAGAATTTTAACAGGAACTCCTCTGTAAAACATTCGCATTGTCCAACTGAAAGTTTTACCAGTCACACGTAAAACTGTTTCCTCTGCTAAACTATTATTCTAAACGAGAAAATTGTTTCTATATAACTGTTATAACTAAAAATTGATACACATTATCGAACATTTAGCAAAATATCGAAACTCCTTCAAGAACCGGAGAATGGAAAAATATTATACGCAGGCGAACTCCAGTGAAGGATCAATTACTGTCGAAATAGGAAGCACAGAACGAAATCAGTTTCTCGAAGAGACTCTCGGGTAACGTGAAACTGTATGGACGGAATCATTACCTCGTTGCGGAATAGTACCGGAGGATGTTTCGGCAAAGTGGCAGGTAATGGGTCCCAGAAATTATTCTAGCATTGCACGAATGGAGTCGTAATGTAAAATGGTAGGGTAGCTTCCTCCCCAGTCCTTTCAAGTTCCGCGTTCTGCAGTAGATTGTAATTGCTGAAATGGGGCGCCAATGCACAATAATAACACACTTATTCCCGAAAACATAATGAATGTATACACTCAATAATTACACTCTACATGCAATATGATACCCTCCAGCAATCCAACAGATTGGGAACTCCTTTCACATTCCAGTTAATGAACTGAGAAACACACAAAATCCGGTGGAATCAGGACTGGTCAAGAAATCGTAATGGACCCTGAATGATGTAACTGAGTTTTATTTCAGTTATCAGTTTTATTTCCAACTAGCTGAGTGCACGGCGTTGCCCGTGTCTTATTTATATAAACCCGAAAAAGAATTTAATTCTATATTAATCTTTAGTCAAGAAGACACAACCTAAATCTAACTATTCCTAGTTCCGTACACAATTTCGACCAATAGTGCTTTAATTGAACAGCTATAAAATACATTGAATTTTATTGCATCAATCTCAACAAACATACCTCCGAATTTCTTTACCAATACATAAATATACTGCATTAATTTAATAGCTATAAGATACATAGAATTTAATTGCATAATAGCAACAAACATACCATCGTTATTCTTTAGAAATATAATTCTCCGCGAACAAATAATTGTCAGTAAGTCTTCAGACAGTACTTCTTGAGTATTGCAGGATATAATTGTCCATCAGTATTCGCACATTACGAAGTATTGAAGTGATCAAATTGATAGCTACATTCCAAATGTAAAGAAATGGTGGCCATATTGCTCTCACTAAATTAACTAACATTTTCCGCAACGATTGTAAAGTATTTTGTATTGTTTTTTATTATCACTCGATGGAGTATTACTGGATAGAATTATACTTTTATTCAATGAAAATATTTCTGCTTCATTTCTTTACGGAAAAATCGAACTATTTCCTTTATTCGTCGCGTAGTAACGTCTCTCTCTGTCGCGTGATGTCATGATATATTGGCGCGCAGTAATTTATCACTTAATGATCACTTTTTAAAATTATACTTCTTTTCACATTTATGCTAGTGGTTTGTCACTCCCACAGTACCGGTTCTCGATTTTGGCAGAATACGTATACCAATTTTTGTTGCATTCTGTCCACGCGATAAAATTTGTATAAAGAACAACGTAAATACATACATACATACAAATATACATCCTTTTTTATTATATAGATATCCTGCAAACGTACGTCAGCGTCATGACATTATGGTCAGTAAAATCGTTTCCTTAGCGATTCCTTTTGCAAAGAAAAATTTCTTACTTTAGAAAATCACAACTTGCTGGCCAAGGAAAATTCCATGTTGTGGAAACAAAAGCGGAAAGTCAATAGCAGCAAAATAAACAGAGTGGGAACACTTTTGTTGCTACGAAGAAAATAATACGTCGGTAAGAAGTAGAGGAATGCTTTTATGTCACGGCACTGGAACAGCGCTTTTCTGTTATTTTCCTTGAAATATTTAAAGGCGATTTGTCCTCGGAACATATTCCTGAATCCAGTCATCACCTTACTGCCGATAGAGAAAAATGAGTATTGACGGTCTGCTGTCAATGGTTATTGACGCATTTTTTTCCAAATACCAATGATCGCATTATCTGAATCAAGTAATCGTTAAAGAATATAACGATAATTATATACATAATTTATTTATTGATCTACAACAAGCCTTTGATAGTCTAAACAGAGAACAAATGTTTAAAGATATGTTTCTCCTGGGGATACCATCGAAATTAGTTAGAATGGTCAGATCTACCCTGGAAGGATCCAAAGCAATGGTGAGAGTGGACAGGGAACTAACCAAACCGTTTGAAGTAGTAAACGGAGTAAGGCAAGGAGATGCCCTGTCCACCTTGCTTTTTAATCTGTCTCTTGAAATGGGTCTACAAAGGCTTAATATCTCCGGACACATAGGAACAAAAATGGTCCAGATATCTGCATATGCAGATGATATTGATATCATCTCTAGAAATATAGATGAATTAAGACAAACGATAGCCACAATAGATCACTGTCTTAAGGAAAGAAAGACTAATAAAACTAAATATATGATGGTTACAAAGAAAGAATCTAGTACAAATAATATTAAATTAAATGATTATACCTTTGAACGAGTACAGGATTTCACATATTTAGGCTCAAAACTTAGCAGTGGAAATAATGTTGGAAGTGAAATAAAACAACGTATCATCAATGGTAACAGAACTTACTACATGTATGGAAAATTAATGAAATCCAAGATGTTGAATAGGGAATTGAAGTTAAAAATTTACAAAACACTTATAAGACCTGTAGTGATATACGGTTGTGAAACGTGAACCCTTAATAATAATGATAAGCACTTACTCAGAATATTTGAACGCAAGATACTGAGAAGGATATTCGGACCTGTATGTACGAATGGAGAATTAGAGCAGCTCATAAATAACGAGGACATTGTTAGGTTTATCAAGAGCAGAAGGTTGGCCTGGATGGGACACGTACTTAGGATGGATGAAAGCAGAACACCTAGACGGATTATGGACTGGAAGCCAATTGCGAGGAGGAAAAGAGGGAGGCCCCGGACAAGATGGGTAGATGACATCGAGAAGGATATACAAACCATGAAAGTAAGAGGATGGCGGAGACTGACACAGGAGAGGGCGGAATGGAAGAAAATTGTTAATAAGGTCAAAATTCACATTGGGTTATAGTGCCAATAAAAGAAGAAGAAGATATAACGATAATTATTTTTCACAGAAAGGCGGAGACAAAATATTATATCTTTGGTCAGATTTTTTAAAAATAAATGTAGGATGATTACGTTATCAACCACTAAAATTAGAACATATCAGACTCACTCTGGTCAATTCCTTAAATCATTGATGGTATTTGTAATAAATAATTGTGATAAATTTAGTACTAAGTGGGATATGCATTCATTTAATTTAATAAAATAAAAATTATTTGTTTACATAAGGATTATCAGTTTCTGTCGGTTACACAAAAGAGGTGATAAATAGCTGAACATTAATTTTTAACAAATTTCCTTATAACATTAGAGAATTAAGAAGTACTCCAGTTGCATTCAAAAGTTACCTAAAAAGATTTCCACTCAGACTTCTATTCCGAGTTTCTGGAAAATAATTACATTTATTAATAAACTTGGAACGTGGTAAATTGGTGTAAATATTGGTAGTTTTTCATGATTAAAATATTTCAGAGTGAAAATAATTCCTGTATTGATTTATTAATGTAAAAATTAAATTTTAATAAAATGATACGATCTCATGTGGATCTATTGAAAACGAATTTATTCTATTATCTTCTATTCAATGGTATTTCCTAATAACAAAGAAAAAAATACCAAAAGGGACAGGGATTAAAATATTGAAGGAAGTTTTAAACTAAAATTGATTATAAATTTACACTTTTATTCAAGTCAGAATTTCTATTTTAAAAAACCGTAATTCTATGTAAACTGTAATTTTTTTTTGATTTCCACAACTGGATTTTCCCCTCCTATCTTTTTAACATTTGTTCTGTGAGGAAATCCTATCCACAATTCTATATTATTTCTTATAACAGAATTATTTAAGCAAAACATACTTTGCATTAAGAAGGGAAGAGTTGGTTTTTGTTTCACGCTTAATTTGTAATAACTAAATGGACACCTTTCCGTGATATAGGTCCTTGGTTATTGTACAGTATAAACATATAATTCTACCTAAATTATCTGCATATATATTTTCCGCACACTTAAACAATGACCAACATTTATGATCTGTAGATAATAATGGACGTCATAATAAGTATTAATTTAAGCTTGCATCATAATCTAATTTAGCAGAAATTTGTCTGTTTCGAATTTAATTTCTGATCCCCTGTCCGTTTTATCGTTTATTAATGAATAAATTGCCTGAAAATTCGGCATGCGTTTCTTTTCCATTAACAAAGAATTTTTCTGTGATATATTATTTAAGCCAGAGAAGATTTTTGTTTGATTCCAGATTCATAAATATCTGTAGCTTCGGTATATGAAATTTTTAAACCATGCATATGAAGAACTTTCTGACATAATTTTTTGTGAACGAAATGAGTACGGATATTCACCACCCTGAATAGTAAGAAATTATTTTGAAAACGCCATCGCCTGATAAATGATGTCGGTTGAGGTTGTTGGAGTCTAATCAACGTTTGGCCCCTACGAAATCGCATTGATATGCTCGTCTGTGACGGAAGCATCAAGATTCAGCTGCAGGTTCGCCAGGGCGTGGACACCAAACACTGTTGGCAAATTAAGAAGTTCGTGACACTTGCACGCACTGCTGCAACTTCATCCAGCCAACAAAGACATCAGTCAGTAGGCGAAACGTTGCATGACAATCTAGCTATAAAAAATACGTTGCTAAACCAACAATCTGCGTCCAATCGTAATAGTGAGCTGAATCAATTCTGGAAGCTTTAATTCTTCATTCAGTTTGCTGCATTCCGATAATCAGATGACCAAAACATCCAACAACATTCGGAGACAATGTAGTGGAGTTAACTGATATCAATAAATTTGGGCGTTTCTTTGAGTAATGAAATTTTATTTGGCGTCAGCCTCTGTTCAATTATGGTCCATGTTTTTCAATCCCAATCCCTTAAACCGACCAGTCTGGGAATCAAACCCAGTGGTTAGAACCCTGCGTACAGAGAGGATTTCTTGAATTATATTCCCAGTCTGGGCGTGATTTTCTTATTCCAATCCGTTAATTCAGTTTCATAGAACTAGATCTGAGATTCAATTCAATACATTTTTTACGTTCTTGAAATATAGGGTATTTACAGAACATTTATGGAAACTGAGTACTGGTCTTTGATTGGAAGCATTTAGAGACGTTTGATGAATTTGGATGGAATACAGAAAGAGTGATGAAAACGGATCACAGAAACGTCTTAATATCGTTCAGTAGTAGCTTAGCTAAAATTGGGAAACTCCCTTTTGTTTATTATTTTCGTAGTCTAGCAGTTTAGTGACTGTATTACACTATTTTTTTTGGAAAGTGGACTTTCTGAAGTCTTTATAAACACACGTATACACGAATAATAAAAGAAAATGTGCCTTATGACTGAGTTCTCCATGATTGATATTACAATATTAATTTGATACGCCTATTAATTAAATCGGCGAAAAATAACATTATTTAATTGTAGAGAGGTCTTTTCATCTTATATTTTTGTGACACTAATGGTATCCAATTTGGCAATACTAAACCGTATTTACTGTAGACGTTCACTTCTTTCATGAGACCCTATTTACTTCGTCTGAAAAAGTCGAACAAATTTGAACTGCTTATGAGCCACTTACAGTATTCACGGAAATATGACATTAATATTATGATATACGGGCTTGGGTCAGAAAATTATGTTAATTAACAAAAAATAAATACGACGTTTCGTCCTTTTTTAGGAACTCTTCAGGTATAAAAGTTTTGTATATAAATCGTTCAAAAAAGTTTAGAGAGAAAATTTTTCTGACTTGCATGTTGTGACCGGAAATGCTTACAGTATTATTTTCTACATTTCTGAATAGTTGTTAATACTATATTATTTTTACTTTCGGAGCTCTACAAACATAAAAAACAATATGAAAATTTTCAGCGTTATAATACCTTATAAATTCCGTTGGAAAACAAAAATCAAATTACTGACAAAATAACGAGGAACTAGACACGTTATTTAATCTTATGAAGTTCGTAACACTCTTCTGATTGCAGTTTACTGAGATTTGATACAATCTTGTAGTTTAAATATAAATCATTTAAAAATGTAAGGAAAACTGAAAATTGTTAATAATTTTTAAAATTTGAAAAATAAACATGAATAAATATCAGACAGTTTATTAACGAAATAATATGAATTGATAATTTTCTGAAGAAAAGTTCTTAATCGCAATACAGGACTTTATTTTAACTGTTATGAAACCAAAACGTGTATTTTGTCTGCTCGCCATGACGGAATTTCGTAATCTAGAAATAAAATATTTGCAAACAATTAGTCAGAAAAATCTAGCTTCTCTTCCTGAATGTAACAAGCAATACACCTTTTCTACGGATGGGATAATTCGACCCTTATTGGCTATGAAAGAAAATAACTTCTCCAGTCACAAGATGTCTGTTAAGGAAGTCCACCTTTACTATTCTATAAAACTAAACGATCCATGGAGTATACGCATACGCATAAACTACCGCTCTAGTAGAGTTTTCTTTCATAATTTATCACTCCAATTAAACGACATTCTTTAAATTTCAGATCGTGAACGATTTTTCAAAATACATTTTTTAAGTTTATTTGCATTATTGATTATAATAACGTTCAGGAATAATTTAATAGTTTTGGAATTTAAATTTAAATTTTATATTCACCTTGAGAACCCTTAACACTAGGGTAGCGAGAAAATAGCTGGGGAAGTGGGGAGGAGTTGAATAACTTTCTTGGGTTTTATAATCACACAATTATTATTGAAACACTAGATTTTCTTTCAAACAATTTAATTAATAACCTATCTACGTATATTGAGTATTTTCTAATTTTCATAAAAATGACAAATAAAAGCCGGTAAGTACCAAAGATGTATTTCTTGTTACTTTACATAAGGGCGCTCAATTTTTTCTAGCGGGGAATGTGCATGTTATAGTTTCTTAAATGATATTTTTGGACATGATTAAATGAAAAATAAAGAAAAATAAACGTAGAATCTCTCACAGAACATCTCGAACCTAATTTATGACGTGATATGGAATAATTAAAATTCGTTCATCCTTGTAGCTGATCATTAGTAATCTACAACTTCGTCTTTGTTCGTAACAATTAACATACATGTATGCCGTCATTTAGATTGCATCTATATGTCTTATATGCAAAAAATTCACCAATGTGGTTACGGACTTACAAAATTTAACATTACTAAATATTAGATAAATATTTTCTATATATATACATGCTGTTTGAAAGCACATTATAAATTTAGTTTGAAAATATCAGAATCCATCTATTAATTAAATGTAAATATTTTTAAAAACCTGCCATTTTTTAGATTCGATTTATGGGTGTGTGTATGCGTTACACAGTTTTATATAATATTTTGCTGAACAAGTCCAATAATGTCAATGAGCAGATGTAAAATACTCTCTCTTCTGAGTCTCTATAGTCTTAGTGGTTCATATTAATTATGACGACCTTGTTCTCAGTACCGGATTTATTTCCACCTCCTTGAAATATTTCGCCAGCTGGGCTGAAGGCCAAATGGTCGGGCAATCAACCCATAAGTGCGATTACGATTTTTGGCGTTTCAAGACTGTGGAACCAAACTGCTTCTCGATGTTGTATATTTTCGTAATGGCCAGAATTCTTTGTCCAGATCTCAAACTGGCAGCCTTTGGGCGACGGCCTCCAAAATACCTCTAAATGGGATTATCTCCGATCTCATCGTGCTCAATTGTTGGTATCTTCTCTTTTTCAATGAATTACTTTTCTTGTACCGCCACAGCGGCCATGGTATTGAATTCTATGAACAATGAAGAAATGAAATTAACGAGTGACTTGCAAATCATGTGTCATTGGTTTCATTTTTCCTTTTACTGATAGCAAATTCCCCGATTGTTAAATCACCAATTCGGTGCAACATTAAATGGTGGATCGTTGACGTATAACGTTTGCAAATTTTTCTAGGAATATTGTTTTCGAGGAGCCTTTACTCATTTATCAGATTTTAGTTAGTCTGTGTCTGTTAAATACGATTGAACATTGTCAGTCCTGGAGTACGACCGCCGTCAACCGTTTCACCAAATATAATTTTGGGGATAATATTCTACATTCAAATCGAATGAACATGACAAATATTTATTCCTCTTGCAATATGAAAGAATGAGAGACCATTGTAATGACGATTAGCAAACGAACCATCTCAATTTGGAAATTAATTTATTTTGTGTAGGTTGAGACTATTGTCTCACCTAAGTCTTTATTTCTCTGTTATCTTTATGTTGCTCGTTGTTCAGAATTCTCGTAAATTTTCCAAATTTACCAGCGCCTGTTCGTAACTGTTCTGAACTGAGCGTTGTTTCTTTTCTTTTTTTGGAAGGCAGCGTCCCGTTTGGTTGAGATAGGTCATCGGTGCGGGTGAAGGATGTTTCGAGAGCAACCTTGGCCTTGTCTGTTGCTATTCAAAACAATGCCGTCATGTTGTGCAGCCTGACATCTGGCTACTGGCAGCAGACTGCTTATTATTCAATAGAGCAGCTTCCGTGCCTTCATTTCTTTGCTATCAACGTCGTTTTTAAAACGTACTTATTGTCCTTAAACAAGTCGTTTCTTGCTTCTTTATCGCCAACGGGATTCATTAGTTCTTATTCATTATCTGACGCATGAATTTTATTTACGACGCTGATGAATGCAACCTGAATAAAACAACCAAAGTGGACTTGCTAATGACGAGGAAGGCCGACCGACCGGAACTGTAACAACAAAGAAGAAAATTTTATTATTTGCACATGTACGCATGTAAATACAAATGAATGATACAGGGATTGCAAAAATATAAATGTATGAGTCGATTAAAAATAATATACAATATTTCTATTCATTCAAATTGAAACAACTGTTGGTATTTCTCTCGTGAAGACGATATCTTTATATTAACACATCAGTAAGTCATTACAAAGTGCGGGAACAGCTGTTGTTTCGTCTCATAACTCATGTTGTCGTAGCTAATTGAAATAACATGAGTCTCGTAACATGTTGAGTATACAGAATGTTTAATGTCCGCAATGCATCTTTGACGTATATAAATAATCAGCAAAGTAATCCGATGATAAATGGCATGTCGAAAATTAATTTGTATATCATTATAAAATGACAGTATTACTTAGAGAACGAGTTCCTTGTGTTTTAATAAACTTGTTCATGAGACTAGTTTTTAAGGCCCATTTCAGTAGTGAAGCCTTACAACATTTCTATCAAAAAACTGAAATTCTCATATACCTAATTTTTTTTTTCATATTTCACGGCAGTAACTAAAGGCAACCAGTTTTCTTTTTGCTTGTTCTACACGTCGCCTCAGGACACAGAATCGATGAGAAATCTTTGCAGTATTCCCCGCTCTCCGCCAGGGGCACACCTGATTGGAATTGCAAACCTTACGCAAAACATATCGTCTGTTCTTACACGCATTGAAAGAAAAAATATACCACTGATTTTATTTCCAAAAATTGGATTGCACCAAGAAAAAAATACCTGAGAACAAAATTGTTTTCCTTTCCGTTTGTTCTACATGTGACGGTAAGTAAAACCCGGTATAACCTCACGAATACGTCGGAACCAAGGATAAATAAGTATTGAATCTAAGCAGAAAGAAAATCCAAATTCTCTTGTTTGGATAAAATTTAAAACAAATTTTGATAATATATTTGTTAGTGAAAAGTTCTCTATTTACTGTTGTCATCCACAGATAAACATTTAAGTTTTGACTGTCGAAAAATTAATTTCGAAACCGAAGTCTGTTGTATGTGTTTTTATTCCGCTGGACTCTTTTATTTATCCAGAGATTTATTCTGTTTTCAAAAATAACACCGATGGACAGTTTATTATTTTAACATCGACTTGACCTGGGCTATGATTTATTTCCAGGCTTGCGTCATGGAAAATGTATATCAGGACTATGGAAAAATAATACTTTTTTCCTGATTAAACATTTTCTCATTCTTTTTTCTTTTAGAATTTTACGAATTTTATGATGGAAAAATAGAATGAATTATGTTACAGTTTGTTCTCTACGACTATAAAACACAGGTATTTAGTTTTACTTATGTCATGATTGGCGTTGCACCGGCAGAGTTGCGTTGTGCTGGTCCAGATGCACCCACTCAGCCACTGCTCCGTATGCTGCAAAGGTTCCTGACCTTTCACAACTGGTTCCTCGCTGGAGGCCTCGAAGGAGAGCGCCACTGGATAATGCCCATGCGGGTGACACGTGCTAATCACATTATCGTATCGCGAAAGTCGGACAATCCTCGAAAACGCCTTACAACCGCTTACATCTGTCCGGTTAACGACGGGAACACTGTACTATTAGTAAATTTCGTTGTAGCTTATTAACGCTGCTGCGTGAACAAGCGTTACTTGTACTCGCTGACTAAAACTATGTTGCTCGATCAACGACGCTTTGTTCTTATTGGCTGCGTAGACGGCCAATCGGAATCTAGCGGGAGCTGCTGGATGTTGGGTATCAAAGCGATATCGTCGACTTAAGTACTCCCTTGAAAGTCACTCTTATTGATTTAGAAGGGGTAATGGACAACTATTTTCGGATTTAAAATATTAAGTATATCTACAAATTAATTTTAAAGACAATTTTAAAAAGCACGTTATTAAAAATAATAAATATGTATTTAACGAAAATTCAACGAGATCCGGGCAAGGTTTCCAACTGATTCTCCCAGATTCAACTGAGACGAGATGTATGGTGCCAAGTTCCATGTTTTTTAATAAACACAGAAGAAGGGAAAACATTCTCAGAGTGTGAATACCAGTCCAAATCTAAAGCGTCATCAGCAATTGATTCCCATACTCTTCTGAAATTCAACGATAACTTGATGTGATGTTTGTCCCTCCAAGTTGCGTTCGAAGCATATTTTTGTTGTTCTTCGGTAGATAACCCGACACGAAATAATTACTTTCAGGTTACTTCATCTCTAATATGTCAGGACACATCTTAAACAGTTTCGAATATCTCAGCGCATTCATAAATTCGTTTATGTGTCAGTGGAAGACCAGCCCGTGTTGGTAGCCGACAACACGACAGTGGGCTCTTGACTCCAAACACAGTCTTCGTAACCTTGTGGTCCAGTATGTGGCCGAGTGAGTAATGTCGGTGTCTGGCTGCTAATAGTCAATCATTACGGACTTAAGTATTACTTGCTGTGTGCGAATTGCGTGTAAGAAGAGCGCTATTTACCTTGAAATCGCTGAATGCAGAGTTGGCGTGCCTGCCATTCGCGTCTCCTGGCTCAGAATGGCGAAGGTCGAGTGGAGGGGGTGTACAGGTCTGCGCCCAAAAAAGAGACTGTAGATTCGGGAGGACCCAGTGGGCTGCTTCAAAAGCGTTTCGCGTGAAGCTCCTGCTCAGGGACCATGGGCGGACGACCATTCGAATTCCTCGAGCAGCGCTTCAATACAAGAAATGTCGCTACAATACATATATACTCTAAACCTTAATCCCTCATATGATAAATGCGAATGAATTGCAATTATTGTCTGTTGACAAGTACATAATCCTGTGAATATGCTGAAACTTGACCATTTTTAAACTGAATGAATTTATATTGAAACAGTGAGGGCCATAAATTTGTTGGTTTTAAAACTACAATTAATTGTAAGTGATAATGATGAGGAGCATATTAGACGAATAATTGAAAATTCAATCACGCTGGATTGTATCAAAAATAACACAAAGCGCATTTCGAACTGAAATCACTGTAGTTGTTCATTTCACACAGTGTTCGAATTTCATGACCTAAATCACTATCCCAATGATTTCGCGATTAGTCCAAGGTCAACGAGAGCCGAGGAAGCAGTTAGTGAATTTGGAGCTTCTGTGCTTCGTAACCCTGTACCATCAACTCGCAGGAGATTAGCTGAAATTACTATGTAACGAACACATTAGCGGCGTATTTTTAATATCTTAAATTACACTCATATAATATAAAATTAGTGCTGGTATATGAATGTATTATTAAAATTTGCTCGTTAAGAAACAAAATTGTAGGTGTTTTGTCAAGGAAAATCAATACATAAAAACATGTAAAGTCTATGTGTTATCCGCAACCAACAGTAAACGCAGTCATTTCCGCACATGGGATTATTAGGTCCTATATCTTCTAAAATAAATTGAATCGAGACTCTAACCATAAATTCAACTGCTGCACAACAATATTTCATTTTTTCTTCCTGAAACTGCTCGATTTGAAATCTACAACAGCAGTACTTGGTTTAAAAAAGAAAAGCCCAGCATGGGGCAAGGAAAACTCATTTTCATGGCCTCCCAGGTGTCTTGGAGTGACTCCTCCTGTTGTTTTTTTATCTGGGCATACTTAAAGAGTAAGATTCTCAAAATAAATCCCAGTGATTATTAGGCAGATGATACACAACTAATAATGTTATATTTGAGAAATGTTTTCTGGAATGTTTACTTCTAAACAAATACTTTTTGTGGTAGGTTTTCTTCCAATAATTGGCTAAAAAACTGTTGTCGTTATGGCTTATTATATCTAAAAAACTGAGTGTCTTATGTAACAAATATTTTTCCGTTTCTGTAACTATGAATTTGACAAATAAACAAACGTGACAAATATTATCTTGTAAATATTAACAACACCATGACAGGAAACTATCTTAATTTATAGAATATTCTGAAAGTAGAAGGAAATTTTAGAAATATCAACAAACGTGACATTTATGAGCTGCTACAAATCTCGAGGAAAATTATATTTTTTTAACCAATACTAACCGCTAAATATTAGCTTCTCTCTCATTGTAGATTGAAATTTGCTTAGTTTTAATTATTTAAGGACAATTATGTTACCTTTTAGTATGTTCCATGTCTTCCTTATAAAAAGTTTTAAAATAATTGAGCCATGAAATCAAGTTGAGCGTCGAGAAAAACACCACACACTGATTTCCTTAGCTGATTAAATTAATTCTCAAGTGCAAAACTTAATGATATAATTGTTATGCATTTTTCAAATGAGAAAAGAAATATATTAAACCATCTTTAAGTTTTCACTGATGTAAGTTTCTGAGTTTTCAAAACTGAAAGACAAATAATTATTATAGAGAGCGACGGTTTTCCCGTTGAATTTGTTCTAAATGTAACTCTCTGGTTTCAACGCGGCCCAGAGACTTTGTTTTCGCAAACGTTGGCCCGGACTGAAACCCAAGAAGTATATTTAAAAGACGTTTCTAACATTGACTTTGTTGGTGAGCGTAAAATATAATATTAATACACGTCTTAATGGCAATAAACGTTTTAAAAATCAACCATATCCGACCTTCTTCACGAAATTTAAATTCTAAGGTATGTGCACACAGAAACGGGCCTCTAAGCGTTCATAAAGTATGTACAGTCCTCTTCACCAAAAATTTGCACTCCTTGTGAAACGCAACCAACCTGACACCGCTGTTAACCACGTCGAAGACGGATCTGTTTTAAAGTCAAAGTGGGAAATCACACCCCTTGCCCCCTGTTTGATGTGTAATAACCATTTGCGTTGAATTTTGAGTGTGCTACGAAGTTTTCAGTTTTTCAGTCCGGAACTTTCGCGAGCTTAGTTTTAATGAGTCTGCGTCCGTCATACCCCCAATTCTTTTTTTGCGTAGAAAAGTTAGTATTGTTTGAAAAAATATTGTAATAAAAAATATATACCGACTCTATCACCTAAAGAAAAATAAATCGTTTCTTTATTATTAAAAAACTAAAAATAAAATATCTATGAGATTAAAAATACAAAAGTTGAAAATATACGGGTACTTAATTTAATATGTTTCTATTACTAATCCAGTTATATTTAAGTGACATTACTTGAATTATTAAATGAATAAAATCGACAAATACGACGGAATCAATTTAATAGTCAACAACTCTAAAACACAAAATGAAGAGGTTTCGTACTTGTGTTGGTACTTGTCATGTATACAAGGACATATATAAAGAAAAATTGTGTATTGAAGAATTGTAATGAATATAATCTATTTTCTGTAAAAAAAACACTTTTTTTCACTAAATAATAAAATTTGGAATGAAATTTCTTAATGTATGAGCCTTTCTCGCATAATGTAACCGAAATTTCGTTTCTTGTTTACTGTAAAACCGTAGTATTACTTGATGTTAAATTATATTCATTACAATTCTCAAAAACGAAAGTTGTTATCTCAATATATATATATATATATATATATCCTTGTACACGTAATAAATTCCAAAACAAGTAAAAAACATCATGATAGTGTAATTTAGATTTTAATCCCTTTACAAACTATTATATTTTTTCCGACCATTTTATTTGTTTTATGCTTTATAATTAATATAGTTATTGACTTCAAATTTCCATAATCCCCTTTTTTATTCTCATAAATAATAGTATTTCTGCAAATGAAGTGAGAGGATATCTACTTTGTTTATAACGTTTGGTGGTCTTTTTTTCTCATATTATTTGTAACCGAGTAAGAGTAAAGATATATCTACCTAATATTTGATCTGTCTTAGCAGGAAATTTATTTTTCTCGGAGTCAAATCTGCCCGGAATCGAAGCAAATTGATTTCCATAGTTTTTAAAAAAGCATATCGCAGGACCTATTTCGCGGAATATTCAGCTAGTTCGACTTGGTAAAGCTGAACTCAAGTGGCCAACGTTTGTCAGCAGCAATGTTACAAAAGCAAGGGAACCTTCAATACACGTCCTACGAGAAAAAAAAAAGTAGTCCTTGAGACGAGAGTTCCTTAGCATGTCTAGAAGGATTTTCACTGTCCATATCATCATTCAGAACTAAGTCGTTGGTTTCTTCAAAAACTATAGAGTGGATCATTCGTATGGGTACTGATAACTGTTTGTTACACACAGGAAACGGTAAATACAGATTTTGGTTAATCAGTCCCAATTTTCATTCGCTTAGTGAATTACTTGTATTATTATTATTTATCAGCTGTGATTGCAGACAATTTCGAAAACTGTAAAAAAAACTCAATGGATGCAAAAGTTCTATACTTTAACGTGATAAAAATTAATTACTTTAAATGTTCATAAATATGCATATATAAGAATAAGCTATCTCATGTTTTGGGGTGCTTTTTCATTATATTTTAGGAGTTTCATTAAAAATAGTTCTGCTGGAGATATTTAAATCCCAGAGAAATTATTAAATATCACTAAATTTATATTTGATCTTCTCACTCTAATGTGTTCATTGACTGATAAAGTCAAAAAATTGTGGATAAAACTCCATATTGTAATAATCTTTTGTTTTTTATTTAATATAATCTGACAATTATTATTTAATAAATTAACAACTATCACAGGTCATTTACATGTCAGTTAATTTATATTTTATCTATTAATTTTTAACATATATATATATATATATATATATATATATATATTAAAAACTGTATATTAACTGATGAAGTCACAAAATTCTTGACGAAACGTCGTATTGTAATGATTTTGGTTTATTGATTCTAATTTTGTCTGATAAACTAGCTGTTAATTTATGGAATCATAATTGTCAGATTATATTAAATAACATTTATTCTCATTCAATACGGCAGTGTATGTGACGTTGATTAAACTCTTTCTATTTTCACACATAAGTCATCACAACAAATTCTACTGCGAACTGATATATCTAGAAGTTTCAGCCCATTTAAAACATAATAATACAAAGGTTTCTTTTCTTATCCATTGTCCTTGCACATCTAATCAACATATATAATTTTATTTGAAAAATATATTAAGTATGTCATTAAGATTCTATTAAATTTTATTAATTGATTTATTATATTTAATTATGCAGAAGACAGTGACAGATTTTCGAGATTATAACGCAAAAACTTTTTAGAAACAAAGTAGAAGCTTTTTATGTGTGTTATTTGGTAAAAACATTTGATTTAATTTATTTTATTCCATTATTCCTCGTATAAGGAAATAGGATACGTCATTACAAAAAATTAAAATATTATTATTGGATGCTACAGTTATTAACAATTAAAAGTTAACATAAAAATAACTGAAAAAACAGGAGCACAAATTTCCCCGTCCAACATAACTAAAAAAACTATATAGTGATAACAATAAAAATAATAATTATTTAACGTTACTAAGGGTATAATATAATATTTACAGCACTCAAAAAAGTACGCACCAGGAAAAGAATTAACATTTAGAGAATTAACTATAATAATAATAACTTACTAGAAAGTTAATTGAAAATATTTAAAATTATGAGATAAATATGGAAATTACAATTAAATAATTATTATAATGTTATATTTATGCAAAATTACAGTACTAAACGTAGCTGTCATTACTATTATTATAGCCACATCTATTTGCCATTATCATTCTTCAAAACATATTTGTACAGTAAAATAGCAATCTAAAACTTTTATTTATTGATGAGCATTACATAAATAACATATGGCTGCGATAGTATGCACAAAATGTGAAAATTTTTGTCGAAAAATAATATTGTAATTTATACATATAATTTATAGTTTTACATAATTATAATGATAAGTACAGCGGAAAGATCCTACTACTGTTAATATAAAAAATAATGACAAGAACTACATTTTGTGACTTTAATTTGGTTATTATATATAGGTAAAAAATAAAATTTTTGTTCGTAAAATGTAGTTTGAAGTTTGTTTGATGTAAATTTGTTATTTATTTATTTGTAGTTGATATATGTATAACTCAATATTTTATGTAATTTATATCCATGTTTTATAAAAATTTTAATGTTATTAGTATTACTATTAATAGGAAATTCTGTGTTGTTGATTATAACCAAAAATAACATTTATTTAAATAATATATATTTTTCTGTTACATATTCTGCAAATGTTTGACTCTTTTTCAGGTTTTCCGTCACGATTAAGTACTTGGTGATCGGACGTTAACCTTGAAGTTAGCCGTTAACAATATTTAAGTACTGAGGTTAGTCTTCTTCCTCATTCAACCAAGCACTTAATTTTGCCCAAAACTGTATCAAGAATTACGTCTAAATTATTCCAATGTGTGTATACCACGCGTAGAAGCAAATCACTTTCTTGCGCAAATTCGACACTTTCCTTGGCCGTGGCCTTCCTTGACTTGTATTTTATTTATGCAGCAAACGTCCTTCGCCAACACTTTTCTTATACACAACATTCATGAAAGTGTGTTGCGTAATTAAATTACTACACAATGAATGACGAATCAAATTATATTAATTTCCCGCATTGTGGGGTGTGTTTTCTCCTCTAGTTTCTTTGGTTTCTTAGAAATATACGAGAAAACTTTTTTCTTATGTAAGATTGAAAAATGTAACACATATTCGGAATAAAAGACGTTGTTCGGTCCATACTTATTCCCACCGGATATCGAAAATAAAATGATCGCCTCTTCCATTCTTCCCCCGCTGTATTCTTTGAGGTCACCACGCATACAAAGATTATTCAATTCTTCCCTTTGCAGTTTGGCGCTTCTTGTTACATTCAAAGTCAAACGGAATTTACAAGAGCTTTGTTACTGTTATTCAGACCGAAAGAGGCCCGAAATGATAAAGTGCATGGTAAATTTCAAGTGAAGTTTCAGAACTCACAGACACACTCGCGTTAAGGGAGGAAAGCTAAGCTGGGAAGGGGGAAGGGGAATGGGGAGTAGAGCTCTGAAGCCAGACCAAAATTATATATAAACGTGAGGGGAAAGGTTATGGTAGTACGAGGGTAGTCCCAGAGTAGCCGACTTGACGTGTAGATGACTTACAGATGTTTGAAAAACAAAAGTGGTCTAAACCTATAAAAGTTTTTTTAAAAAACAAATTGAAGACGCTAGCTTGTTTAGTGTTTGACAGCCATCAATAGTGAATCCTGTCTTTGTAAACATGGAAAAAATTGGTCATCCTTATGTGATTTGATCATTTGAAAAGTCCAACCAATATCAAAGTCGAGCTAGATATTACTCTGGTGAAATCTGCTCCTTCGCTTACAGCAATAAAATATTGGGAGGCAGAGTTTAAGCGAGACCGTACGAGCTGCTCAGATGAACATTGGTGTGGTCAACCACCCCAGAAATAGCGGCGAAAACCGCAAAATGGTATTGGATGAACGTCAACTGACGGTGCGCGAGCTTGCAGACAAGATGGGCATTTATATAAAAAAAAACGGCTGTACGTCGTGTAATGACTGAAAATTTGAACATGAGTTAGCTATGAGCAAGATGGGTGCCGCGTTTGCGTACAGTGGAACAAATACAGCGTCGTGAGGATGTTTCAATCGAGTGTTTGACGATGTTTCTCAGTAAAAATTCTGAGTTTTTGCGTCGTTTCGTAACCATGGATGGAACATCCATTATCGCGAAGTCCAAAAAAAATTAGTTATAGTTGGAATTGCTGGATTTAGGTCCCTGGACTATTTTCTCTTTCCTAACTTGAAAAATGGGTCGGTGGTAAAACATTTGAAGAAGTGCGTTTGATGGCTATTGAAGCTATTGAACATCGCAAGGAGTATCGAGATAAAAGGAGGCTACGTTCATAAAAAAAAAATTCTTCCTATTTTATCTGTTACGTCGGGTTCTTCTAAGACTAGCCTCGTATGTAATATATCCACCATAATTAAATGTTGAGTTTGACCAGATGCCAGACTTGACAGCTCCTGTAAAATATTTTAAAAGGGATTGTTTGCCTGGAGGAACAACATGTCCTCTCTGATGGCGTGAAATCATCATCCAAATTAAAAATAATTGTAATAAAATCAAGTAAATTTAAGAAAATTAATTTATTCCGCCAAGAAAAGACGTACTTGTTATTTCGAGAGCAAAGTGTGACGGAGGTAAACTACAGGACGTGTTATTTTTAATTCATGATTAATTCAACTAACAAATTTTATCGTAAATGCCGGTGAGAATTTTTATATTAAATTTTTATGCGTGATATTTGAGAGTCGTCCGTTTCCTCTGTCCTAATTTTAGAGAATTCTTGTCGGTGCAAGACGGTTGCGTGCTAGGCCATTGCTCGATGAGGCAAATTCCTTCCACAGCCACGAATTCCAGATTCTTTGCAGAATTTCAGAACGCCTTCAGCGGTTTGTAGGAAAAACCAGACGGTAGCGTTCATTCCGACGTACAACATTTATTACTTCCACATTTATTATTAAAATGTGTATTAACTAACGGAGTTGCTGTTTATCGATCGTTTCATTGCGCAGTTAATTTCAGAGTTATTGTGACTGGCAGATTCTTTTACGTCCCACCTACAAGGTTGATCACATCCGCAAGCTCGCGCCAGATTCGGGATCGTGTTGACGTACGTTCCGAGCGACGATCACCAACAATCGCATATTGTAATCTCTGTTCCCATGGTCAACCGCTGACACCGGTTCCACCGAATTGGTTCGCGTCTCGTTGAGACCAGATTCCCGACAGCTTTATGGTGAATTTGGACAACACCACAACCGGGATTCGAAGTCGTGACAATTGTTTTCGCAGTTCAGGAGCAAACCGCAAGGCAAACTTCACTTGAAACAAATGTAGAATTTTTACGCACAAATATTTTATATACCAGATATTTGTTCACATAACTTAATTGATAGTTTTATGTCTACCGAAATAAAAATATCATAAAAATGTAACATGTTTGGCAATATTAAACGTATGAGAAGTCTCAATAGTGGCAGTATCCAAATTCAGTATAACAGTTTTCTCTGTTAAGGAATGTCATTCAATCATTTATCGGACAGAAAATATCGTTGAAGTCGAAGACGAAACTCTCCGTGTTAGACAATTTAACTAAATTATTCTCCCTCCTTTCCTACACTAATTAATGGGAGAGGCCATCAGGTGAATGACTTTCATGTAGCTTGCCTCTCTAAAAACAAAATTGAGTCGTCGCCAACGTTAAGATATTAATGATATACGTATGTTGCTTTATAAACCGTGTGGATAATATTTTTCTTATCTTTATTTATAAATGATTTACCAAAAAAAGCAATGGAATCCGTTTGTAAGGTTTTGGCCGGCACGTATAGGTTACTTCCGATGCTTTGTACATCTTTTTTTTACTACGTTCTTTAACATTATCAAAATGTTCATTCAGTTCTGCTCAATGTCACGTTTTGACAAGTCAAATTTAATTGAAAATGTTCCAGTATTCTTGACCCTGATTGTCTGTTGAACAACTTTCACTTTTTGTAAACCCTTTAAGAATCCGTATCTTGCGATAAGGGTCCACAGTGACGGCCACGAAATTAGGCGGGTGAGTGCCTTTTCTGCGTTGTTGTCATTTAAGACACCAGCGGCTGACTTATGTCATTACTGCTATCAATAGTGAATTTAACTGACGTTCGATCCAGGAAACTCAAATCGAGAAACGTTGATCTTGGCTCGATTTTCCAGTCTCTTATTTGTTTACGAGGTGAAATTTTCTCAAACACCTAATATTTTGTCTCCGATTATAGTGTAAAATTTTCGTCTTATTCCCGTCCTGTAAATATTTGTAAACATCAACATATCCTGTAAATACTTTTGGTTGTAAATCTTGTAAACATTAACAACGGTTCATTAGCCATTTGCCAAAACTGACACAATAATTTCTTGTAAAGTTTTTATTTTACGTCTGTGTTTGAATTAATAATTCATTAAATGTAAAAACAGAAACTTTATTTTTTATTTAAAGCGTTATGACGTTTCGATACATGTTCGTATCTTCTTCACGTATTATCAAAATTATTATAACAAATTTTGCAGCAAATACAATTACAATGTTGATGAATTCACAAAGTTTTTGAAAACGGGTCTGAGGCACAGTTTACTTCAACGAGATTCGAGAAAGACTCGGACCCGTTTCCAAAAACGTCGAGAATTCATCAACATTGAAATTGTTTGTGGTGCTAATTTGATATGCTAATTCGGATAAGACCCGAAGAAGATAGGAACATGTACCGGGACGTGGTAACGCTGTAAATAAAAAATAAAGTGTCCGTAATAGCTCATTAACTGATTTATTAAATTATTGTAAAGGTTTGAATTAAAAAGAAGGTAATTTAATAAAATACAAATGAAGATTTTTTTTAGTCTGGACATTTTAAGTTCATTATGGGTTATTGTTATCCAAATTTTGTGTCATCAAAGCTTCAGGTTCTTCCTCTGACAGATTGAATCAGTTTCTATTCATGATCAGCCGTTTTTTAAGTTTCCTTCTGATTGAAGAGATTCATTATTGCGGGTAAGAGAACCATATACAGATAACTACGGATTTAGGTTCTTAAAGACTGGTAATTCGCAACACAGCTGCGCTGGATCGAGAAGAGTATGGAAACAGCAGCTGCCTCAAGCGGCCTGATGAGTTGGCTTTATGCTAATAAAGAATTCGCGTGAAGGACGTTGATAATTCGGCGTGGGCGGACGAGGGGCCGAGGAGAGCTGCCGAAATTGTGGCCAGCCCTGTGGCATGCAAGGAGTTGTACTTGAAACTCTGTACCTGTACCGAGACCGCTTCTTCCAGTGCGCAACCTCCAGACGGACATTAATTATTTTCGGTTCTTTTGTTGCGGCCCTCGACAACTGTCAACAAGACTCCGGGGGGAAAATAAATGAACAAGCACACCGTCTGCGCGGTTCATTGCTTGTACCGTCATGTTGAAGCTGTCTGTCAATGAAATATGATTTATTTTTAGGTGGAAAAGCGGTCGCGTTGTGCCCGGGGACAAAAGACCGTTTGAGTAATTCAACATGTGAATCTCACTAAAGGAAAATATTTATTGAAATATAGACGGCGTATCAGCAGGTTACGGGATCCAAAACTCGCAATATGATCTTAATCAGACACAAGTAACACACTAAAAATTTCTATCTAAGATGAATTTTAATTTCGTTAACTTTGTGTTCACTTTCAGACAACAGGCATTTATGATAACGTAAAATACAATACAAGTTTACATTCAGACACAGTGTAAACCTAACCTGGACTGCTCCAGAGATATTTTTATGTCATTAATAGCTGGGTGTCCGGCGTTGTCCGTGTACTTATTTATATAACCCGAAAAAGTGCTTATTTCTATATTAATCTTTCGTCAAGAAGTGATATAACCGAAATATAACTCTTCCTTGTTCCTTACATTCTTTCGACCGATAGTGCATTAATTTAATAGCTATAATATACATGGAAATTTATTGCATCAATCCCAACAAACATACGTCCGAATTTCTTTACGAATAAAATACTTAAATATACTCCTTGAGTATTTCAGACATTACGAAAGATTAAATTGATGAAATTGTTAGCTATATTCGCAGTGTAAACAAATAGTAGCCATATTGGAGTAGCTAATATGGCGCAAAAATTAACTTACATTTTCCGCAAGGATCGTAAAGTATTTCGTATTGTTCTTTTTATTATCATTCAATGGAGTATTGCTGGATAAAATTATACTTTTTATTCAACGAAAATATTTCTGCTTTATTTAATTACGGAAAAATTAACTATTTCCTTTGTTCGTCGCGTAGTAACGTCTCTGTCTCTCTTTGTCCCGTGACGTCATGGTCTCTTGGCACGCAGTAATTTAACACAAAATTATCACGTTTTTCAATTATAATTATGACTACCTATATGCTAGGGGTTTCCCATGTCCACAGTACCGTTTCTCGTGTTTTTAAGAATCTGCCCACGCGTTAAAATTTGTATCAAGATTAACGTAAATATATACTGTAATGCCGATTAATTAAGGCATTAATTGAGAAATTTAAAAAAATAAATTGTTTGAGAAATCTAGTCTTGACGGCGGTACAGAACACATCAACAATGTAGCCAGGTATTGTTTCCTTTGTCGGAAGAAGCAATGCGCGCTCAAAATTACGAGAGAGTTCAGTTCACATTATGATATGATAAAGTTCAGTTGGCTGGAAGGTTTGGTCAAGTACAGGTCGTATTAAAATAGTCGAGATATTATTTTGAAAAGTAAAGTTAAGTAGAAGCAGTGGGCAGTCAGACACGACAGAAATTGGTCGAGTTGAAATAGACAAGACAATTTCAAATATTCAAAGGAAATTTGTTGAGAAACATCGAGAATTACCAATCAACAGCTTTGATTGGTCCCTGAACATTTTTCTCAAGACGAAATATTCACTTGAGCAGAACTACGAAACCTGCTAAGCACAAACAGTCTTGTGAACATAGTCATAGTGTTTCGTCAAGTACAAGGTATCCTGGAATGGTGCCGTGAGTAACAATATAAAACAAATAATTATGTAAACCTGATTAAAAGATAGACGTCAGATTTCGTTCTCTTCTTTTGATTAAAATTTGTTAATTAGAATCCATCTTTTTAGTTTAATTTAGTTGACCAGTAAATTTCGTCATAGTTAATTGGCGAGTAAATCTTTTCTCTTTTAAGTTGGAATTTGTGTTTAAGTTGAGAAATAAATTGATTTACCATTATCAAACCAAGTAGAGACCCTGAGATAATTTTAAATTGTGTAATTGTTTTTAAACATTTGATAAAAAAAAATTTGTTTGTTAGTAAAGTTGAATAATTTTTCATTTAATTAACGGCATCCTTTTTGTATATTACAATACATACATAAAAATATACATCCTTTTTTATTATATAGATAGAACAAGTGTGGGCTCTTTAACCCTCAGAATTTGATCAATTTTGTTGGATAAACGTATTTCCGAAGACATGTATGTATTTCAGGAAACATTTCCGGGTAGATGGTGGGGATAAACGAGGCAGAAGTAAGTGGCAAATGAAATGATAGGCGCGAGGAAGCAGTTAGGGGACGAAGTTGAGGAGAAGGAAACCAAACGGAAATGGTAATGGAAACTCTGCCTTAGGAGCATCTCGCCTTTCTGCTTCTATAAAATTGTTTAAGCTTAGATATTTTCAGCTGTTTCCAAAAATTATACCAGGAAAAATCTAAATATAATGTATTATTTAATATAAGCTATTCCAACTAACTCTCAATCGCCTATAAAAATGATTGATTAATGGAGTCTTTGCTTAGAGAAGAAAAGACGTAGCTTGTTATGAGGTTATTTCAAATCTAAATATGCGTCTTATTGACAATGGCAACATCATTTCATTGATGTTTCTCTCATTTTTAAACAGCTAAGCACTACGGTAAATTATCTTGCTTACAAAGGTGCGGATATGTGCTATCAGTGTTTCTGTTTCAATTAGCGTAACTTTTTAGATCTGACATTAAAATATGAAACGTCTAAATAAATAAGTAACCAAATAACAGACAAAAAATAAGTTCTACACAATGTGATATTTATTTTAGCACTTATAATTTAATCATTACAAATCCTAATCGGACAAATATAAGAAATGAATTAATAGGGTTTGTGTTCTCATCTTTTACTGTTCAAGCGTGTCGTATCTTTAATATAACCTGTGTGAAGAGTGATAAAGAAATTTAGAAATCTTGCAGACAGATTTTATTTTGAAAAATAAATTAAATTATAATACCATAGACTACATACATATATTAACTATTCAGATTTTTTGGAAGAAATAAATGAACCCAATCAGTAGATGTATTTAAATTCCGCATTGCCTGAAAAATGGGTCAAATCATCTAAGTAAAATTAATATTGAAGATGACATTTCTTCGACAAAATAAATGGTTTGAAACTAATGACGCTTTATGGAAACTTATTTTGTAGAAAATGATAAATATCAGGTAATAAATAGACAGTAAGTTGTTAAATTATAAAAGTATATTTCTTTCATTTAATCTAATCAAGCAAAAAGCTTTAATTATATTAGTTTATTACTCGTATGCTCTGACTTAAGCCTCTTTATTTAAGTCTTTTATTTTATTTTAATATTTGTGTTTGAATCACCTGACGAAAGCAACAACGATTGCAGCGCCTCTGTGTGGAATTTAATTTAGAACTTATTTTTGTCTGTTAAACATTTGTGATGAATCCTATTTTCCTCCATTGACGATTAGCGGAAAATGAATGTAATATAATCGTCTGCCAGGTATGTTTTCTATTACTGTACCATTTCTAGACAAAAATTTGAGATAATCATAAGGTTACAGATGTAGACATTTCCTTGTATTGATATTTAAAAATCGTAACTATGCGAGCATTTCCATTCATTTAGAAGGAATTGAAAAAGAATTGGAAAATAGATTAGCACGTTCATTAAATTCTGGTCAATTAATTTTTATAGAAATCGTGTTCCTTTAAAAAAATATTAATAAAATTCAAGTTAGGATACATATTAATATGGTTTGCAAGTTATAAAAAGATGTGCTTCATGTCAGGCTCATATCATAATGCAGAAAAATTATTAGAGAGCTTTCAGGACCACGGGAAGATAGGTAATTAATTTCTGATTTAGCATATAATCAGAGAAGTAAAAGGAATTGTCCCGCGCTAGTTAACGGATGATTAATTTATTGAAGACTTTTTTAAAATATCGTCAGTAGTGAATACAGTTAAAACACAATGTGAATTTAATTAATTTAGATGCCTACGACGCTCACAAAATTTAAATAAACCATAAGCATATTTTTGGGGACAACTCAACCAGTTTGACCGTCGTAAATATTAGGGAAATATATGTAGCGAAGGGAGCTACTCCATCGCTTTCTGCTTTGAATGTAGATGAGGTCGTCTTCTAGCTGCTCTTGACATGACATGGCTACTGCAGAAGTTGGAGGAGAAAACAACACTGAATCTTACTTACAATTCAGCAAGAACATGCAGTAGAATTCCAACGAGCCGGCTGCTGCTGTCAGATGTCAAGCTAATCCCACTGCTCAGTGAGGCTTCCCTACCTTTCCTCAAGCACAAATTATTAGTCTCCCCATGTTTCTGTCTTACCATTTCCAGGTTATAATTTATGCAAATAAAATTTCGAGGCGGAGAATGCTGAAAATGCTAACTTCTTTATATGAAGCTGTTTTTTTCTTCAATGATAAGATAGTTTAGCCCTAGAGTTCCAAACTTTACTTCTATTTCGACGCCATTGGCAACTTCTTTTTCAACTGACGCAATTATTTTTTTTTGTTTATATGTTACGGACAATTCTACATGTCACAAATTATATATCCAAAACACTTATAACGAAATAAAATTTATTAATCATAATAAAATATTTGTAAGTGATCATTCATAAATGAAAATCTCATCTTCAAGCAACGTTAACAATTACGAAAATTTTAAATTAAGTAAATCAATATTCGAGGTATTAAAAAGAATTGGCATTCCTTTTATAGGACTGTATAAGGATGGTTTGAGTGTAACAGGCTACATGATGGTAATCCATGTGGTGGCAACTCCCCTTTAATAGCATAGGAAGGGTTTAGAAAGGGGCGATGCGGCAGGGTAGATTAAGGCAGCGAATGGTTAACTAGGGCCTCCGGGCTATGGTTTAAGGATCCTACCCGACATTCACCTAAAAGTGATGCAGCACTAGCCCTAGAAAATCTGCATCAGGTAGGTCTGGCATTTGGTACTTGTCCCACCCTCTTTCTATGGCGGGAAACGGGTTTGCTGTGAGGACGCAACATTCCCTTCTCCGTGCTTCGACCAGTTTAGGTGGCAGCTGGCCGACTATTCCAATGGGAATAGTGGACAAGTCTTACAATATACCCAAGGTCTGCGACTCCGGAATATACACCTCTCAAAATAGGTCGAGGTGCGTCGGCTTGTGGGAACCTTAGTTCAATAAAAAACAGAGAGAAGAGAAGGCATCCCCAAAGGTAGGCTCCTCCAGAGCTCTCAAGGAAGATTCACCTGGCTTCCTTGTCGTATATAGGATTCTTTATTTTTTTAATTTTTTAGGTAACAGGCTACATGAGAGTAATCCACAAGGTGGCAACTCCCTTTAATAGCATAGGAAGGGATTTGAAAGGGGGATGTGGAAGGGTAGAGGAAGGTAGCCAAGAGTTAATTAGGGCCCCCGGGCTATATTTTAAGGATCCTACCCGGCATTCGCCTAAAGAAATGCAGGACAAACCCTAGAAAAACCTGCATCAGGTAGGTCGGGCATTGGGTACTTGTCCCACACACTTCCGATAGCGGGACGCAGCATTCCCTTCTCCGTGCCTCGACCAGTTTAGGTGGCAGCTGGTCGACTATTCCAATGGGAATAGCGTACAACTCTTACCGTATGCCCAAGGTCTGCGACCCCGGAACATACACCTCTCAAAACAGGCCGAAGTGCCTCGGCTTGTGGGAACCTTAGTTCAAAAACGGAGAGGAAAAGGCATACCCAAAGGTAGCCCCTTCGTATCTCTCCTAAAAGGTTCTGCCTGCGAGAGAAAATCCCTCGCAGGTTACCTGCGAGAGAATCCTCTCGCAGGCTTATTTCTCCTACAAGATTCTGCCTGCGAGAGAATATCCCTCAGCATGCTTTAATATACATTTTGGTCTATAATGTAAATAAATAAATAAACGGCCTTGAGTCAGAAAATTATTTATTGACAAAAAATTATACTGGCGTTTCGTCCTTTCTTTAGGTTGCCGATAATTTTTTTTTACAACATTCATACATAAAATTACGACAGATTATTATAATTGTTAAAATGAGGCTAATTTCATAAGTCTATAGAATATAATACTTTCTTCTTCGTCACTGTATTTGTTAAATTTTATTCATTTGTAATTGAAAACAGTTCCACTCATTATTGCTTTGATTTTTGTTGATTTTAAACTTCAACAATATAACTGGTTTTCATAAAATTTATTCTTATATCCCATTTTGTTTATAACATGATGAAGAATGGCGCATGGAGTTTCTAAAATTTTTAAAATTTCCTTAAATGTAAAAATAAACAGGCATTTGAAAAAAATATTTTATTAATTAATTATTAAATTGCTACATGTTTCAGTCTTCATGTGAACCCTCTTCAATTCTATAGACTTATTAAATTATCCTCATTTTACCAATGATAATAATCTGATTTCTCTTTTTTAAAAAAAATTATCATGAGAAAATGTGTTTAATTTGGAACTTGTTAAGGAAACCATTGAATATTTCGTATTCAAGCTTTCACTGTAAATGTAATTATTGAACTTAAAAATATATTAAAAATCAATTTTCTGACTTATTGGTGAATATATTTATTAATTGATATTTATCTGAAATTTAAATGTAACAAATTAAGCAGAAAATTCTTAAGTAATTATTCAAGTGATATTTTTGTCAAATGGAGTTGTAGGTTTTAAATTAATTATAACACTAATAAATATTAAAATTAATAAATTATTGGGAAACGATATCGATTTTTAAATTACAGAATCAGCTGAGAAATTAACTCGCACGGGTCCGTTAACGTTAGAATACTCGATAATGGAAGTATTGTGTGTCGGTTTCATTATTGCCAGTCTCTGTAACAGGTACTTATGCGTGTATCATTTCATTATACGATGGTAAAAGTCCTCGTTAAAAACCCATTACATTTAGTATGCGCTCTTGATATGCGCCGAATATTCTCTGCTTCAATAATTACCATCATCGAGACCTATAATTACAATTTCCGACTGGACAGAGCTCGATTGACCTGCAGAGAAATCCGGATTATTTTTAAAGTACAAATTGTTTGAAATCACTCTTTCTGGAAAGAAAAAAAAAATACGTGAATTAATTTACTATTTGAATTATTCTTATGACCCACATGCAAGGTACGTAATCACATCTCACTAGCGATAGGAACGTTTTTTTTGGTATGTGACATTTAGATAAGAATAGGAAAGAGAGATATGTAGTGGCTTATTTCGGAGTTAAAGAATTGAAAATTTTCTTGGATTCTATTGAAGCAGATGCAGTGAAGATTGATTGAAATATTCATCTCTGATTCTCAGATTAACCTCTTTCTCTCTTTACTTTCCAAATCAAATCCAGCATCCGTAAATTTTTTGTTTATTTTAACGCAATTGGAATATTCTCTCAAGTCTCTCAGCTTCCCCTTGCACCGTCCTTCACTGTTTACTAGTAATTACTTTGCTTCGTTTTCTTGCCGAAACTGCAAAGACTCCTTCCTTCTACAATTTGTTTGTTCATTTAATTTTCAACATAATTACAAAGTTTCTAGCTCTCTTTCCAGCCTCCCCAGATTTAATTTCTTTATAATCCCGTATCTTGTAAGTACAGTTTTAGAAGATCTTGCACAGTGTCGATTTAATTATGACAAAAAAAAGGGAGTATCCGATTTCTTCGGATCTAAATATTTTTTTTACGACAATTGCTGTGTACTTGTCTTTGCCCTTTAGTGTTCTTTTTATTTGTATTTCCACTGTGATACTCGTCACATTTATACAGTAAAATTCGTCTCCCAGTCTGCGGATTATTGGCGGCCACACCCTGATGATCCACCAAAATTGTGTGCAAAGCTTACACCAGGTCAGGTTGCTGTGGCCAGACTGGATAATTCGGCAGCTGTCCTTGATTTAAGAGCCCGTTCTGTGGTGATATAATCTGCAATAAAAAAAAAAGTGCACATACTGCAGACACAGAATGTTCGGGAGGATGGCTGCAGTACGGCGTCATTGCAAAATGATTTCGTGGCGGACGACGAGGTGAGGTTCGCAATTATTAATCAGTGTTGCCTGTCTTTTCCAAACGCTGTTTTTTTAACCAAAGTATTTATAACTCATTCGATACATACAAGTCATCTTCGCCTTTCGTTTACATTTCTACCCACTTTCTACTGACTTAGTTCCGGAGCGGTAAAAACTATCTCCCTAATTTCCTCCATTTATTTCTTAAGAATACTTTCGTCAACACTAAAGGTCCGTCACGTTTCCCAATAATATTCCATAGTACTTATTTTTCATTAACAGTTTTGTTCTGAAACTTTTTCCTTTTCATACTTTTTGCACTCTTCAAGTGCGGCACTTTGACAGAACAGTTTCCAACACTCTGAAGATACGAAGTCACACAATTTTTTTTTCCTCTTCGTGTTTTGTTCCTTTAATTTAATTTCAAGGCATTTCGTCATTTGTATGTGGAGAATCAATTATATTGTTTCATAATAATAAGATTTACTAGGTGACAGCTTTGAACAGACACTTTGTCGAGCTACGATTAAACAGCGATCCAACCACACAGTACGAAACAAAAAGTCGCCGAGATATATGAATAACAAAAGAAACTGTGTTTGCGTGTTAAGACTCCTAATTAAAAATTTTCTGACATTTCAGAAGTGTAATATAATAAAAAGAGGCCAGGTGTCGGAATACAGCGCCAACGTGTACATCAAAATTAAAATTTATTCTTCTAAAAAAAAGTATTTATTGTAAACGTTGGTTCAGTTTTGAACCTGTTTCATTTTATTACTTAGCTGGGCGTTCGAGAGCTTCATAACGATAATGCAGTTAATTTAATACTTCGTTTCAAGGTCACATAATTATTAACACCTGAAGAGTTCCGAATCACGCGGAGGATACGTCGTAATTTAACAATAAAATGTTTCCGATTAAGTTGTTATTTTATGAAAACTTACTATATAGTTTTTCTGACATGTGAACAGTAAGTATTATATTATATTATAATCCTTTAAGACAGTTGCGGCTGCGATGGGTTCTCTGTTTAGAGAACTTCCCTTTAATGGTATAAGAAGGTATTTGAAAGGGGGATGCCGAAGCGAAGGCCAAATTATCCAAGTGTTCACTAAGGCCCTCGGGCTATATTTTAAGGATCACACCCGGCATTCGCCTAAAAGTGATGCAGGACAAACCACAGTACAGCTACGTCAGGTAGGCCGGGCTCTTGGTGCTTGTTCCAAGCCCTTCCAATGACTGAAGTGGGTTTACCTTTTTTTTTTAGAGCGACCGACTACGTTAGGGTAATCCATGTTACGGAAACTCCCCTTGAATAGCTTAGGAAGGGATTTGAAAGGGGGAATGCGGAAAGAAGACAAAGATACCCAAAGGGTTAGCTAGAGCCCCCGGACTACGTTTTAAGGAACCTACCCAGCATTCAAAACTCCATTATACGAGACTGCTAGTTTCTAAGCATGCTGTAATGAAAAAGATGCGTGAAACTCTTTTCGGCAATGGATGTTTGACAACCTGTCTGACTTCACATTTCTTCACGATTCTTACTACAGCTGCAGGTTATAATTGGAAATCAATAATTTTAATACGAAAATAAAATCGGCCCAACTTCAACGTATACCAAATGTTCTCTAACAGTATTATCGTATTTAAGAGGGTTCAATGTGATTTTCCGTGTATGTTGGATACAGATGAACACGTCAAATCTATAAAGAAGGAAATCCGAAATTCTTAGCAAACGTTCTGTTCCGCCAACGGTTTTAAATATTTAATATTGATATTTATCTGACATAATAATAATGGACAGTCAGAAAAGTTTTGATGATTGGCAATGAAATTAATTCAATTAGAATAATAAATCACTACACTTCGTCCTTAACTTGGGACTTCATCATAAGACCAATATAAACCTTCCAAATTTGTCGGAAATAAAATAATAAAACGTATTAATAAAATATTAGCACGATGTGTCTTGAAATTTAATATTTGCACCTAGAGGAGGTTCCAAAAAGGAACAAGTCTGAATATTGATCCATTTCGAGAGCACCAGATTTTATAAACATCATATTTACAATACAATTATGTGAAAATTTAAAATGAAATATTTACGTCCGCTTTGAAAATTAATAAGAAGAAAAATAGCCAAATACAGACAAAAGAAGTGATGTTATAAATACCACACAACTTTTCTGGAAACCTTGTTCCTTATATGTGCAGTTGTGCCGCTCTAGGTTCTTGCGTTTTTTTAGTTTCCTCACCACCTGACGGAAGGCACAAGGTTTCCAGAAACGTTGTGTGGTATTTATATCACCACTGCGTTTGTCTGTATTTGGATATTTATTTATGTGAACATTTATTGAACATTAATTACAATTTATTTCTTGAAAGATAAAAACATGAATAAAAAATTTGTTGAGAAAATTTCGAAACGCGTGCTCTTTAGTCACATATTAATGAATAATAATACGAAATGAACAAATTTACGACTGATTGAAAATTAATGATAAGAAAGATAGCCAAATACAGACAAAATAAGTGGTAATATAAATAAAATACAACGTTTCTGAAAACGTTGTCACCTTCTTCGGGTACTAAGAGACTAGAGCGACACAACTGCTCTCGTTAGTTAACAAAACTAAAAAATCCTAAATTTCCTCACTGTTCCAAATTTGATTGCGTAAACTTCCAAGATTTTCATAGATTACGATTAAAAAATTATTTAATATACTTAAAAGGTTGGTAGCAAGACCAAAATATTTTTCAAATGATATTAATTTTTATTTTAATTTTTACAACTATTGATTACCTGATAAAGTACCAATTTCTGGGCGAAACGTTTTGATTTTTCATACATACTTTCATTATAAATGTATTTTTTTATCTTAACGATACATTTATAACAATTTTATGACTAATTGGCTAACTTTTTTTTTTTTATTTTAAATATTATTTCGTAGAAATTCATTGATTTGTACTTTATAATATCTATGGCCTTTTATAAAAGAAATTCGATTACTGACTTCGGCAGGCCAATAGCGGTCTCGTTGTCTCGCTGGGAAAAGTGGGAGAATATCGGTTTTATTCGGCTGGCGTTGTTAGCGATCATCGGAAATACTTCGGACGCGGTGCCGTACAACGGACGGACGGCCATTAAGTGACGACGCAACAATGCTCCCAGCGTTGGAGTGTAACTGTATGTATACAACGACTAAACATTCGTTGCTGGAATGCGGACCGCCTCTTGATCCGGCAGGGAACTCAAATATGGAGAGAATAGACTTACAAGGATTTGGAACAGCGACAAACAAGGTGGAAATCCCTGTGTGGGAAACGATGCAACACGGTGTCAACAATCGATACCCTTCATTGTTTGAGTATTGCTTTCCGGACAGGTGAAGCTGTTGCATTGTAAACATTCTTCTACTCACAAAAAATATCTATATAATAAAAATGGAAGTATATTTGTGTGTATTTACGTTGATCTTGATACAGATTTAAACGCGTGGACAGATAACAACGAAACTTGGTACACATATACTTAAATACACGAGAAACGGTACTGTGGGGATGAGAAACCCCTACTATAAAGGTAGAAATAATTATAATTGAAAAACGTGATAATTTTGTGTTAAATTGCTGCGCGCCAAGAGACCATGACGTCACGGGACAGAGATAGAACAAAGGAAACAGTTCCTTTTTCCGTTATTAAATAAAGCATAAATATTTTGATTGAATAAAATGTATAATTTTATCCAGTAATACTCCACTGAATGATAATAAAAAAAACAATACGAAATACTTTACGATCCTTACGGAAAATGTTAGTTCATTTTCGCGCCATACTAGTGACTCCAATATGGCTTCCATTTGTTTACATTGTCAATATACCTAACAATTTCATCAATTTAATCTTTCGTAATATCTGAAGACTGAAGGGTAATTGTATCCTGCAATACGCAATGAGTATATTTCAGTATTCTATTAGTAAAGAAATTCGGAGGTATGTTTGTTTGGATTGATGCAATAAAATTCAGTGTATTATATAGCTGTTAAATTAATGCACTATTGGTCGAAGTTATGTACGGAACTAGGAACATTTAGATTCAGTTTAAATCACTTCTCGACTAAAGATAATATAGAATTAAATACTTTTTCGGGTTTATATCAATAAGTAAACGGCAAACGCCGGACACCCTGCTAATTGGAAATATAAAAACGTATATATTATTTAAAAATTAACAAAAAGTTAAACAAGTATCCAAATAAAAGGACAAAATATGGTGATAAAATAAGAACCACATAACGCTTCTGCAAACCATGCTGCTTTCGTCAGGTGCAGGTAAGTTAGAGCTACTGAAACTCATGCACCACCACTGGGCGACGTAAAACAATCATCGTTTGCTCGGAATACGTAAGTTTCGAGTCTACTAATTACTGTCAGAGGTCAAGAAAACGACACGTAATATTCAACATTTATTTAGTGCAATATTTGATATTTATTTCTAGAAAATAACCTCCCCTCTTCTACTTTGTTTTGTCCCATGGATATTGACATTGTCCGGCAATGGATCGTGTGATGTTATATACGGTCACAGATCGTTTCTAGCTTATTCTGCGATTTCATATAACTACAAAGTGAGGAGTCCAAAGGACAAGGACGGCCAGTTCACATCACCATTCCGTGAGGTAAACTTTCCAGGAAATGTACAATAATCTGATAGCCTCGCGCGCTGTGTAACATGTGGCACCGTCGTGTTGGAACCGAATGAGTATTATAAAAAAAAATAATGTTTTATTATTTCCACTCGTGCTTTATAATCGCGTATCTTTGCATGACAATTTGTCACTTTACTACAAATTCAAATTTTACAACCGCTAATACGATGCATTTCAATATGAAGTGTATTAATTTTTAAGCTTTAAATATTATTTTGAAGTATAACGCAATTTTGATTTAGCAGAATAAATTTTTTTACGCATTTATGTTTACGCACAGTTTAATATTTTTTGTTCCCTCATCGGTAGAAAAAAATTCTTTAGAAAAGGGTTTGCATTTTTCTTCCTCTGTCAGCTTTTTATCTGCTTTATATAAAATGCGTTGTTTTATGTAAACCTCCGATCGTGTAACTTTTGATTTTAACTCCGTCGATTTATGCATTATTATCATCGAACAAGTATGGCACCTTTATAAATACGGTATTGTCGTCTAACAATTACGTCATTACTTTCAAGTAGTTGACAATTAAATTTTGATACGCGTTTCTTTTACCAATAAATTGTTTTCTGCAGAATGCTGGTGATAGGGAAGGAGGGAGAAGTATTAACAAATGACAGTTTCACAGTAATAAATACTGATTTACTCCAAATTCACAATATAAATATACATTGTTTTTATGTTCTCTGAAAATAACACTTCCCACAGGCATGTACCAAACACAGTATTTTCGCAACACCAAAACATGGCAGCTTTTCATTTTAAACTGGTTAAACACAAGACAGTTAATTGTCGGTAATAATTTCACAAATTTTCATTTGTTTGACAAGGCAGACAAATTTTAAGAATTTTTACACCAAAACTTGGTTATCACGTATTTAAATGCCTGCTTTAAAACTATCGTTTTTATCTAGTTTCACTTATAATTAGAGCTTTAAGTAAGATTTTCTTTTCAAACTCCTCAGTGAAGTCAAACAAACTGAGGGCTTATACAAAGAGAATACTGTACTGTACACACTTAGAAATGCAGATTTCTGTAAAATAACTAAATCTGCTATCATATACATATTGTCAAAAATGGAACCATTACACAATAGTATATATATATGTATATATATAATTGATGTATAAAGCAGGCAAAAGTTACATAACAATTGTAATTGATGATTTTATAAATTGTACATGTTTTAATATTATATTGATAAAACATCTGAAAACATTTCACTCGCTGTTGGAACGATATTAAATAAGAGTATGGTCAGTTTTAACTGTATAAAATAAAATATTTATAAAGCGAAAATGACACCGATGAAATAGTTAGTTAGCAATTTTTGTTGGTCCCACATAGCAAGGGTATACATACATTATAGTGAAATATGGAATGTTCCTTAAGTTAACAAATTTTCAAGATAGCACATGTTAAAGGTAAAAAAATGAGTTTAAACGAATACAGATATGGATACTAATTTAATTACAAATAGATGTATGCAGGTACACACAAAATTCAACATTCCTCTGGCCAAATCAAATAAAAAAAGTCCCACAATTGTGATTCTACCAGACATTTTGAAGATACACATGTAATGTAATATTTTACTGGTCTTTATAAAATAAAATTTTAATTTGTCACATGAATTAAATACTGGCAAAACATTCAGTCTTACAGTAGCAACTATACTAAATACAAAAATTGAAACATGAAAATTACATGTCAAAAATGTAAGTCTAAAATTCATGTTTTGAATTTATGTGCACATGTGCAAGATATATAAATAATTGAAAACAAACTAAAAAAAATTCAAGTTAATATTATATTGTCAGACATTTAAAAGAATGGAGACAAAATTAATATTCATGCAACTTATTATAAATTTAAGAATTAAGATATTAAAATTATTTAACAAAGTTCATTTTAAGGAACTTACCATTTTAAATAAACTCTCAAATCAGTACTCATTTTGGAATACTTTCAGTCCATACAAAACCATTGCACAAAAATGCACATGAAGTTTGTCACAACCAACATTAAAATTTGGTTCAAAAATATTACTCAATACATTCTTGACAAAATTTGAAATCATAAATATGAATCAATCACATGTTTTTTAAGTTCTCAGTTTGCAGTTAGCAGAATTTTTTTTTAACTAAACATATTTAAAACCCAATATTATTACATACTGCTTCTATTGATAATACAATATTATAAAATTATATTGCCACATTATTGTGGACAATTTCAGGTACACCATATCAACAATTTTAATTAATTATGAATTAATGTAAATTATTCTGCTAACCATACATTAATACATGTTGAGAACATAAGCTATTAAAGATTTTTGTAATCTTAAGATTTGATAGCAACTTTTGTGTTTACGAATTGTCAAAGAATGTATGTAGTAACAATCAAGTTGAGATTACATATATAACTAACAAATAAAACAATTTCTTTGAACACAAAAATTTATTACATGTGCAAATTCTCATCCTTTAAAATTTTAGCAAGACTAGATCAAAACATCACAAAATTCCATCCACCTTTTATTTCAATATGTTATAATGAAATGTTCAATAAATATGATAAATCTCTCATGTTTACTGACCAATATTAGTTTCAGTTCATTGGACCTGCTCATGTGACTCAAATCCGAAATTGATAAAGAATAGAACTTCTAAATCTAGGAAATTTTAATTTCATTAATACGTTAAAAAAGCAATAGAAAGATCTTGTAGGACTTATTAGTTTTACTGATCTTACAAAAATATTATATCTTGTTCCCTATTGAACTTAATTTTCCTTTTCTGTATTATAACATAAACAATTCATGTTCTGATAATTATCAAGTAGAAATATCAAGTTTAGGCAATTTCTAAACAGTTTTAAAATTTATATAGTCCATGTTATTTAGTTCTTAGTTTAGTTTGAAGACCCTAAACACTGTTAATACTATTGAATTGATCTATTTAGACAAATGAATCTGATACTCCTTGCAATGCTCGTGATTAGAATATACAAATATTTTTAATAGATGTCACACTTGCAGAAGAACTAAGACATTTTGTATAAATAGAATGTCATCTAAATCAGTTATAATGTAAATTCTTTTGTGATAATTAAGTAGTTGGTTAAAGAGTGGTAACCACATTTCAGTGAGTACTATTCTGAAGATTTGTAATGGCTACTTTGACTTTCTTTTATGCTGATTATTGTAAACCTATGTAATCCAATATATATGCTTGATATACTTGTATAAACACTATCGTCAATAACGGGATTTTTTGCATGTAATAAGCTTAATGGCGAATTTGTTTGGTCCCATATATATTTACAAACTCTGTTAAAATGAAACTGTTAATGACAGATTAAATTCTTTTGCAAGTGTGTAATATGATATGAGTTTTAATGCATACACAAATAGAATAAATACATTGTTTCATTGAAATGATATGATCTGTGTTATTGTGAAAACATATTTTTGAGAAAATTTAGTAATACAGCTGCATGAGATGACCATAGAAAATAGTGCTAACAAAAATTTAATGTTGAAGGAAATTCAATACACTTAGCAACCAGGCAGACAGAACTACACATTAAATGATAATGTTGTAAAAATGTAAATGTGTTAAATTGTTAACCTTAAGAAATTTTAATAGTTTCAATTCATAGTGACAATGTTTATAATTTAAATTTGTTTAGAAAAACAAACTTTTAGTAAGAAAAACCATTCGCAAATTAAATGTGTTTGCCTGAAACACTTAATTGAAACAGAGAAAACAATGCATTTAAATTTTGGTTTCGATAAGCAATCAAGGAAAAGATATGTTTAGAAACTGGTGACCACACAATTAAGAATGTTTCGCCCTGTATTAATAATGTAATGTCTGACATACTTAAACAATATAGAAATGATATTATATTTATAGTCTTATCATAAAATGGGTAAAAATGTGAGAAGCTGTAGGATTCTAATGAATTGTTTTTATACTGCTGTAAAACATTCAGCTGCCCAATCAGATTTGTAAAAAATTGCAGATTATAAAGTGAAAAATTTTATTTGGTGTTTCATCAAATAAGAAAGTAACAGAAGTCTGTTCATGAATTCAACAAATCTTGGCCCAACAGCAGCTTATTTTTCTCTACCTGCATACAAGAAGTAATGTGTGAAACATGAAAACAATCAAAGATAACTATTTAACATGCAGTATACAGAAGACAACAATGCAAAAAAGGACATGAATGTTATGTTAATGCAATACATACATTCTCTGTACAAAATTCAACAAATGTTTTTCTGAACACTTATGGGCTACTGCTTAAATTGAAATATGTATCTATCGTATGAAGTAAGTGTGGAATAAATGTTTTACATTTTACCTGAACATATACATATATATACAGCTGAATATGGTGAAAGTGGTTAAGCTTTGAAACATTTTAATGATATGAACTAATTGGAAATGAGTTGTCTGTAATATGGGTTGGCTGTTGTCAGTTTACTTTACAGTATGTACCTAGGAACAATAAACTTGATTATAAATTAACTTGAGTTTTTAATGTTTAGAGAAAAAGTATTATATTTTATGAATGCATATTTGAATGTGGAATGTAGATAAAATGCTGTGTGTCACATGCGTTATTCTTAGATGGTCTCATAGTTTGTTGATTTTTAGTAACAGTACTTGTAATACGTTTATGAAAGGTTAATTTCTTAATTAAAGATTATGTTTGCCAAGTAAATTCTATAGAATTTTTATGTATGCCATTTGTAAAAATTTGTACAGAGGAACAGTGGAATGACACAGAAGTACTATTAAGCTCTAAAACATTGATTAAATATAAAACATTTTTCAGTCATTTAAATTTATAAATCTATTCCACTTAGATTCAAATTGAATGCTGAGAAGATTATAAGCTAAATAAAAATTTCATGAATAACAAACATAAAAAATGAACTTTTCCTATCTTAATAGAACACCTTACTTACATAACCTCATACAGTTCCACTATGGTACATATTCAGAATATAAATCCAGGAAACATGTTAATAATATATTTAGAAAAATCACAGCCTTCCAAAAGTTTATAGAATGTGTACATTAAAAACTAATATACATTTTAAACACCAAATTAAGATGACTACAGACACAATGTCATCACAATAGCTGCTGTTGAGTAATTATCACTTGTGAATTAAAAACTCAAATCTTCTTCATAAAATCAGTATTTAAAGAATTATAGCAAATGGTACGAAATAAGTCTTTTTGAAAGAAAAGTATTAAACGTAGCAATTTGAAGCACTACAATCAACAAAGTATTTTTCACTTATAATTACAATAATAAAAATATATTAATATTTTGCATGAATGTTCAGTTCATATCACTCATTTCAATTTTAAATACATTTATATGAAAAATATCACAATTTAAACACAAAATGAAGAAAGAGGAAATGCTGTACACCATATTCTTTGTGAAAAAAAAAGATATATATATATATATATATATTTATATAATATTAACTTCAACATGTTCTTGGCATTGCACAATAGGCTTCAAACACTCGCTCAAACAGACACTTCCAATCACACTGAAGACGAAGATCAAGTTCGCCTCACACGTATATCTATATATGTATATATAAAAAAATTATTTGGAACATTTCTAAAATGCTCATCAGCATATTTATAATAATCATTTATTACAATAAAGCTTCACTGGAAGCTCTGCTTCCATTTGATATATAAGTTATTTTAAAACACACGCTACACCACTCACAAGTAAATGCGATTCATCTTCTGCCAAATGCTTCAAATATTTTCAGTTTTTTACTGGCTTGAGATCCATATTATATTTTTAAGCTGGCACATGTTCAGTGGAATGTAATAATATTCTCATTTATAGGGTTGGGTTGTTTCCGGTAGTGAACTAAGCACAAGTTTCCATTAAGCAGCAGAAATAGGTGCTTTTTTAAAGCTAAACAAAAGCAAGAATATTTTGTGCAGACAATTATCTACAAGAAAAATATCTTATAAATGCAGGTTTAATCTAGGATGTAAAACTTAGTGAGGTTGTACAACAGGTGGTTAAACTAGTGAAACCTCTGTGGTTTCAATCAATTGAAACACAAATTACATTCTGACTATGGTTAGTATATATTAGACCATATCCAATTTGGATATTTGATATAATTTCCAAAAAGTGTAAAAAGAAATTCAGGGTCAGTAGCAATAATAGTTTTAATGTATTACAACCTCACTAAAAGCTAGAATTGATTACTCGTCACTAAGGATGTTTGAGAAAAATAGTCAATAACTCAGTTCTGTTACTGTTAAATGTGGAAATGGGCTGAGATTAGAGCAAAAGCGATTGGTATACGGATTATGTTATGTTGCTATTGAATATGCACCTTTTGAATCCACACTGTTCAACCTTCTAAGTTCTTTTAAAATTTAAACTTCATTCACTTGAACATATATAAATTGTAAATATATATATGTACGGTATAATGTGTATAAGGTCATACCATTTCTAATTGCACTTCAATTGTCAAACAAAAAATCCAAGTTTATCAATATATAAACTAGTCTAGTATATATAAGATATTGATAGAGAAAATATACATTCAAAATTTGGCTTCATCACAGACAAGTAAAATTCTTGGAGAATCCCAAGATATTTTAAATATATATAATTTTTTTTTACTTTCATTAATGTTTTCTGAACATCAAAGCAGTCTGTCTTATCTAAGAAAGACCTTTTTCATATAATTTAATAGATTTCAAGTGAAAATTTTTGTTCTAAGCTGAGTCCAATATCATATTGTGCAAAAGCTAATTTAAAATTAACATATTGCAAATTAATAATTTTCAATTTCAACAAAACGGAAAGAAAATCAATTGTAAACTCCTATTTAAAATAGAAGTCCTACTTTAATGACATACTGAATAAAAATACAAGTGTTTTAAATAAATTAGTTATAACTTCCCATGATTATTGGACTTGCATGATAAATACCATATATATATATATATATATATATATATATATATATATATATATATATAAATTATCACCTGAAATCTTGTGGTACTTGTATTACAAGTTTATGATAGCCTTAACCACAAGTTATTTGGTCAGATACATAAAAAATAAATATAATGCAAACATGCACACAATCAATATTTAAAACAATTTATGAATGCATTTACATTGAACGATATTAACAGTATCACATTAACAAACATGCATTCATCATAAATACATTTAATTTTTGAGGACTTAAAGAAGACATAAATTTACATTTTTCTTATCAGTAATGATATCATTGTACAAGAGAAATATCTGCTTTGACAAAATCTTGGGAAAACTCCGTAGAACATTTTTGGTTGGATTAAAAAAAATATATTATATATATGCTTAAAAATTCACCACAAATGTATATAGATAAGTTTTTAAATAAGTTACATTCAAATTTTCTTACAATATTTATAGAATGATAAATTAACTACCAGAATTTATTGAATAAGGGCATACTTTCCACATTAGCTTTGGCAACAATACGATTGTCAGCTTCAAAAAGATTAAATGTTTTAAGTGGGAAATTTTAAAGATGAAACTAGGTCTCTGTTTTGTTTAGTACAGGGAAAAATTAAATAAAAACAGCTTTTGCTTGTCTTCACAAACAACCCATCACATAAAATTACAACATTTAACACCTACAAAATCAGTACAGTAAGGTGACTAAAAATAAGATACACCTTAATTAATTAGAATAATAAAATTCTCTTAGATAAATTTGTGTTAAATGTGTAATAATCTATTTAATAGTGTTTAAAAGAATTTATCAGTCTCTTTATGAGTTGATCATCTTTGATTTGGTATCCTCCTCTATCTTGGGATCTGAAGTTTCCTCCCCTTCCTCATACAAGTCTTTGGCAACTTCAATATCACCAATTTTCTTAATTGTGTTACTATCACAGGCACTTTCATCATCAGTTGGTGTACAAACATTTTTGTCATGCAAACTATTTACCTCATTACTAAGCAATCTGGGCTCTTCATTGGGAGTTGGCAGTCCTTTGGTGTTTGCCATTGGTGAAAGGGTTACAGTGTCTTTTGAAACAACAGCTTCTTCTACACAGCACTTAGTTGCACCATTGTCATTAACTACTCTAGAATCACTATCTGGCAGTCCATTGGAAGATTGAGAAAGATCAACCACAGCAGATACAATGGTATCTGCTTCAACAGTCTTATCACTTGGGGACAATACTTTAACCAATTCTTCATCTGCATATTGTTCATTGGATTCCATCCTACTGTCTTGTGAGGAAGAGGATATGGGTGCTTTTGGCAGAGGGGGAAAGCAACTATTGCGGCATAATTGGTCAATTAATGCTTTATTAGACATTTTACCACTATTTCCCATACCTGTACTACCCTCTTTAGGTGAGCCGGATGGTGGTAACCCCATTTCCAAACTGGAACGTATGATTCCATCAAGAAAACTTCCATTTGCACCAGTTCCATCATACAGGGATTCTGCCATTTCCCTAGCAGATTTACCCAACATTGGCACACCAGTTACTGGGTTCCTTGCTGTAGGCATTCCTTGTGATTCTTCAGGTAACCTGTGCAACAGCTGAGTGGCAAAAAATTGTTCAGGACTTGGAGGGAACCCTCCGGGTGCAGTACCTCCCAAATCTGGCAAGGCAAGAGGGTGAAAAGGATTAGGAGTCCAGAAAGAAAATGGAGCAGCAGGGTTTGTGTATGCAGCCAGAGGAGAAAGACCAGGATCAAATAGTGGAGGGATCTTAAGGCCATTTGGTGCACCAGGTAATGGTTGAGTAAATGGGGGCTTTGATGCTTTAGGGGACAATTTTAATTTGTCACAGTTGATTGTAGGAACTCCAGAACTTCTCAAAGGTGTAGGACCTGCATCCTCTTTACGTCTATTATCTTCTAATTGTTGCTTGGGTTCACGCTTTCTTGGTCTCATCAGATGACGTTCTTTAACTTTATATTCTAGTGTTGAGTGTGGTACTCCGTAATATGATCCTGCTCTATGTACACTCATTTCTCCACGTTGCACAGCTCTAACAGCTTCAACCAAACTATCTCTGTCATAATTACGGTATTTACCTCTCTTAGGTCGTGTTCCTTTTCCACTATTATTTGAAGATATAATATTATTCTTTACATTGTTGACTGTCTGTTTGTTTTTGTCATCAACATGGCTGTTATTGTTATTATGTTTTATAACTGAAGGTGGTGGTGTAAAGCGACCTCTTTTAAATAATGGCTGTTCATCAGTTGACAGCAGAAGTTTTTGTGATAAGGGTAATTCACCTTGCAGTTGAAACTTTTGACTTATACTCTTGGCAATTACATCTCTTAAGCTCACACCAATTCCCTTTCCTGTTAAATTGGCAACTGGAGGTGAACAAGACTCGCTTCCACTATTATTACTGCTGCTGAAAGTGTGACTAGATTCTTGGCCAGGAAATGCAGGACCACCTACAGATTGAAAAGGCAGATCATTAGAAGTCAAACATCCACTCCCCGATGGAGACACCCCGTTCTTTGTAGTCGGTTTGAAGGACGGAATTTTCAGTATCACATTGGGAGGGGTGGCTACATTGGAAGTAGAAGCTGCTGCGTCTGGGTCCAATGTTTCATCGACTTCAGTTCCTCCATCTGCAGAATTAGCAGTTGCCATCTGCACTTCTATTAATGAAGGTGGTACAGTTAATTTTGACGATAAGCCCTTATCATCTGTTTTAATAGTATCTTCATTGCTAGTGCCATTTACAAGCACCCTAGATTCCAAATGACCTCCTGTTTGGTTCTTTTTGTTCTTTTGGTGTTGTTCTTCAGCCATCATTCGCCTAACAAGTTCAGGTAAAAGAGGAGATGGAAATTTAGGTAGAGATTCCCCACCTTCAGATTTTGTTGAGTCTCCTTGCACAGTCGATGCAAGAAGTTGTGAGATGTACGGCCCAAGAGCACTGTGTTCTAAACCACGCCACAAATCACCTGCATTGGGAAATGCTGGCAGAGGTGATGAACTCCCACTTTCTCGATTTTGTCCAGCTGCAGCCTCTTCCAGTAAAGCACGAAGGGCATCTCCATCAAGCATCGAGAACCGCACAAGATCTTCCATGGATAGAAGAGGCCGCCGCAAGGCACGTTCTACTTCTTTTTCTTCTTCTCCTCCTGACAGATCTTTTTCCTCTATGGCAGGAACCACAAGATGTGAATCTCTTTCTTTTTCCATAGCTAATTTGTAAACCTTGTTGCGGAGAGTTGACCGAGGTATTCCATAAATTACAGCAGCTCTGCGAGTGCCCAGTTTCCCACTCTGGATATCCCTTAGAGCTGCTTGCAACTCTTCTTCTGTATAAGTGCGCCTCCCAGCCACAGCACTCATGCGTGGCTTTGCCCTGTTTTGGTAAACATCGAACATTGTCATAAAAACAATCTGATACCTGAGATAATTAACATACATAGAATACATAATTAATTTATAGATTCATAAAGGTAGTAGAGCAATGGAAGGTATAAAACAATGATCAGCTTTTAGCAAGATAATTTGTTGTTAAAATCTATAAAAAATTCTTTGGTAAAAAAATCATGTTTGGAATTTATATAATAATATGTTGTAAATAAAAATAAAATTCATATCCTCTACAAAGTAAGATATTTATTTAATACTGGATATATTAATTAAAATGGTAGATCTATTGTAAAAAATGATATTGTATCAGTTATTGTGCAATGAACTCATTGTATTACTTTTAATAATCTTTTCTTGGCTAGGCTTTATTAATTTAAATTTTTTCAACACTAAGCCTAAATTTCATGTCTATTAAATAGTGGAAATTAAGCTGTAAGTTTAGGTAGAAAGTTTATTAAGACATCCACCTATTTGTAATATTACTGTAACCTGCCACTTACTTCTTAAGTATTTTGAACTAAATCCCAACATTTATTTCATTTAATAAGCTACATTAGTGCATTCCTGACATTTAAAATGGTTTTTTATGACTTTGAAAGCTGAAAAAGTTCAATGAATGGTTGTAAAATATGCAAAAATTACAAGTAGAATTACCATAATAATTATGACTCAGAAAGAAAATTCACAACTCTATAGTGACAAAATTTACTGAATAAACAAATTTTATTTATTGTTTTAAATTTTCTATGAGAAAGGAAAGTCAATTTGGTAAATTACATCAGGACAATGAAGCAACATTTGAATTAGAAAGTTGTACTCAAATAGTAACTATTGTTTGAATATTGTGAGGTGAATAGTGAACACATGAATTATGAATGTAATAGAATTATTTACAAGGAAAATTTGATTAGTGTTATACTTCGCAAGAAGTAACACTCGGGAACAAACTCACTGAAATAATATCCTAAATTTTAGAATTTATTGAGAAATATGTTATTTCAGTATGTAATTTGACTGTAATTTTCAAATATTTAAATTGGTACTATAGTATGTATATTAGTAAATGAAATTATAGTTCGTATAATTTTAACCTTAATTACACTTAGTATGCACTCATTTATTTCAAATTAAAAACCATGACAATATAATAAAAATATGCTAATCAACTAGAAACAAAACTAAAATATTCGTTTAATAATGTGACACAAGCTAAGATCCCAAACTAATGAAGGTAAATAATTGATAAATAAAAATTATTAATACCATATAACCAAAATTGCATATTGAATAAGGTGTTTTAATATGATGAACAAACTGTAGAAATTATTATAATGGGGACCATCATTCAAGTGCAAAGATTTTATATTTAGAAAATTACTCTATGATGGAATTATATTTAAACTATGCATAGATATGCAGAGACGAGATTAAGATAGTAATAATTTTTTAAAAAAGAAACAGCTAACGTAAATGTTGTGACACATTTGATAATGCACTTACAATTAGAATAATATGTAAGTCTATTGATTAGATTTTTATTTGTACTTACTTGAAAATGTGTTTGCTGTCTATGCTTGGTACTTTGAGTGACTGTGGAGCTGACACCCTGTTCTGAATCTCTTCCTTCGCTTTAGCACTTAAGTCGAGGGGCTGTTCTGATCCCGAAGATGTCGCTGGCAACGACATCACAGCTGGTGGAGTGTCCGAAGGTTCTGGTTGCAGATGTGGAGCTGGTGGAGACAGGTACCATGGAGGAAACAGTCCACTGTGGTGATGTGGTGGAGGTGGATAAAATGGCAAACTCGAAGAAGGAGTGTTTCCCGAATTGTTCTGATTTGCACTATACGCAGCAACAGCTGCCAAGGAAGCGGCAAGAGACGTCACCGATTCTAGGGTTGTCATGGTACTAGATGAGTTCTCGAGCAGAGTCGCAGGGGGTGTTTCATGAAAGCTGCTGCGGCTGCTGCTGCCACTGTCAGACTTGGGACTCTGAAGAATTCACAGAATGGTATTTACAGAAATTTGTTCCTACATTTCAACAGGGTAACAATCATACAAAATATTAGCACTTTTTTCAGCATAAAGCTAAGGAAAACTTACTGATGCTGATCCTAAGAACATCCCACCATCACAAAAAGAGCATTTATCTTGTGCTTCCCAGTCTTGGCTCTCAGGCTCTATGTCTATTTTGAGTGAAGTACGTAACACTGTTTCTTGATATTGTTTCCATTTCCTTTTTCCCATCAATTCTTCAGCAACCCTCTCCAAACCTAAAAAAACTCTTGTTATAAGCCGAATCACAATTAAGTCTTTACATTAGAACAAAAATTTACATTTCTCAGATTTTTATTGTAGGAAAATAGCTTTGATATAAAGTCATGGGTCCATAGCTCCAAAACAATAACTCTTCACAAACTTGAGTTGCAATTTATAATAGCTTTTTGGCAACAATATTTTAAGCAAGAAAACAGATATATTAAAAAAATTAAGGTACTTTCGTGAAATGATTTTGCTTCATGTCTAAGATCATAAAACTCAAAAAATTGCAAGATGTTAGAAATCTCAAGTTTCGTACTAACATTTGTACGACGTTACATTATTTCTCTAATATATGCTTAAAATATGACCAGGTCATTAATAACTAAAATTAATTTTTATCATTCGTTCAATATCGAAGCAGTTTACTGATAATCTTGAACTATAATTGTTTGCTATTCTGGACAGTTCTCTCTATGTAGGTCAAGTTTCGGAATCAACTCGCGTTTATAATTTCGAATAACGTTCAAAACAATAGTTATTTATCACAAATAACACCTGTCAAAGTGCTATAAGTATAAAAACGCATCGTACAGTTCTATATGGTTCGGTCTTCAGAGAAGAAATTAGTATGTAAGTACTTGCCCAAATACTAAACTCGCGGTAAAATGAAAAATGATTATTAAATGCATCTGAATTTTCGTTCAAAACCGAATTTTACGTTTGTATTGAAAACGCGCAACGTACGATCGGAACCAACGGTAGCAAACACTTGTTTTCATATAAATACGGAGACAAATATAAAAAAAATTAATTCATAATAACGTTTTGCGATTCATTTAAAAAAACTTTTCGGCGTAACGAAATAATCATAAACTTTTCTGTTCACATCGCACTTGGAAAACTATCGCTGAGAAACGCATCGTACAATCGAAGGATTTTTCCTCCATCAAGTCGGAAAGAAAAGATTGAAACAATAAATTAGTTAATTAACACACGTTAACGCATTCGCAGCACTTTTTCCCAACTATTTTCCACTGACTAAAAGTCCGCATCGCAACTCAAGTCGCACCGCACATTCCGTCCGAAGTTGAACTATTTTAGCGAAAATCCGGAACAATTTCACACGCATTTCTTCAAAGTCGGATCACTTCTCTATCGGATTCGAGTCGTCGCTCGACAGGTCACCGGCAAAAATAGGTTCACCTACTTTTACATTTTCACCTAGTATTTACCTCGCGAGTATTGCGGTGGGTCATGGCAGACACTCGGTTACGTACTAAGTCGATGACAACTGCGGCTGTTCTGAGCGCGGGCCCGAACCCCCTATCCCAGCTGATGTTTAGTCCGCCGCCACACGCATACACCGCGGAATATCCACCAAACTGGCGCACACTTGCACACACGACGTCGTTTGCCACCGTTCGCATCACACAAGCGACCGTCCAGTCGGTATGCACACGGCCGTATGCCGCGAAACACGGCCGCGGACGGCGGGGGGTTGAGTAATTGCAAACATGACCCCTCGCCGAATTACGGAACCGCGTTTTAGGTGTATTTTTTGGCAACAGGTCGTAACCACATTTAAATTAAATAGCCCGCCGCGGACGCGGGTGGACGCGTCCGGGAAGAACGGTCCGAACAGACGACGACACTTTTAACGACTCACCTACGACGAAAACCATATTCTTCGTCCATCGTTGCAGCTCTTTTTTGATTGCTCGGCGCTCCTGAACACAGCGAGCATAGGAGCACTCCGCCATTTTTCCTTCACCCTTCTCGTGACGTCATGTCCCTCATGACGCAACACGTTGCACCGCCTATTGCCGCGTCTTCGATGCGATCTTTAGCAGAACGTTGGAGGGAAAAGAGAGAGAGAGATTCGCCGGACGGCAAAAGAGGAGAAGTAGGGGAGGGGAAAGGGGGCGGGAGAGAAGTCCTGGTGGGGAAGGGGAGACCGCTTCCCCTCCGCGACACGGCGCGCTCTTACGCCGTCAGTGCGCCGTTGTAAAAACCGATAAAAATACGCTCGACACTGCGACTAGCGAAATATTATTCGCACACCTAAAGCGCGCTCCGCACGCCGCGATGCAACAGTTCGGCCGGCGAGCTCCCGACCGACTGCCGCGCCGGATAATATTTTTGTTAAAAGCGCGGACCACTCTTTTTTTTATTAAAGCTCCGATCGACCCGGTCGAAACTTCTCCCCCCTACGCTTCGCGGCGTCTTCTTTCCCCCCTCTCGCGGCGCTTCCTCCACCAACCACCACCTCCCCACCCGAAAATATTGTAGGCCCTACCCTTGTATTCACTTCCGCTATCCCGCTAATGACCTTTTTTCGGATATAGATCGGCGGACCGGCCCGAAGTTGTCCGACTAAAAAGCAGAGCGCGCTTCGACGGCCCGCGAGCAACTAACTGGCTCTCCCCTACTCCTTCCTTGCCAGCAAGCCCGGAACCGAATGGCAATCCAAACTGACCCTGACAGTTTTTCTTCTTTTTAAGTATCCCCCTTCTCGCTTTTTTCTCTCTTTCCTCTTACCACAATACTCTCTCTCTCTCTCCGTCTCTCTCGCGCGCGTATTCGCACTACACGTACGAAATATGTTTTTACTATGCCACGCCCTACCCGAATTCGCAGCACACGCAAACGTATACACGCATCATTCCCTGATTTTGCAAGTCGCTGACCGTCTTACGGACTCTTGGACTCTCCTCATATTCTTCTCGGTGCCATGGTTCAAATTGCGGGCCACTAATAAAGTCAATTCCTCCACCATCAGCCATGTTCTTTTCTGCGAACTTGTTGCCCACTTCCATTTCACATCGCCAGGCACCCCCCCAACTTCCCATTTCCCACAAAGTTACTTGTGTTCACTCGCGAGCGGTTCTCTTCCGCAGTACGGCTCTACTCGTACAAAAGTTGATCAGGCGCTTAGGTGCCCACGTGAAATAATAATAATAAAAAATAAAATGGAGGATTAGAAACAAAATAATTAATAATTGCAAATATGAAAAATCAAATAAGTCCCATTCATATGTATTTTTAAAATTGAATCTTTAAAAAATAAAATAGAACTAAATGATGTACGTGTCTTAATCTTGGAATTAATCATATATTTCAGGCGATAATGGCACATACATTATTAAATAATAAATGTGTGAGACTGACATTTATTTTTTATTTATGCGTCAACTAACTTTTTAATTTAATTACCATTAATGAATCGTGGTTGTAAAAATATATTTTAAACCCCTAGATCTTTGGAAACTATTAGTGCCAAATTATGTATAAAGAAATAATTATAATTAGTCACTTGTTTTCGTCCGGTTTCTAGCGCATGAAGAAATATACTTCCACACTGTAACACTGCACCTAAGTGTACCGGGATCATCACCCGTGGAAAAGTTATAAAAATATGGGTTTCTCGGCATCACGTGAAATAGATTTGTGTTCAATAGAGTAAAAACAGCTCAGCCCTGGAAACTTGAGATTTTATCAGAGATATTTTCGTCATCACAATTAGTCGAAAATAGGCTCAAAGGAGTGAAACAACCTGTCTGTATGTTCCGCTCCAGCGATTTAGAAACGGTTCACCGGAAATATCGAATCGTACCTTCGTAATGAAAGAAGTTAATGTCTGCGATTCTGTGCAATGATCAAAAACCAGGAATTTTTTTTTGATAACTTGGACAAAGCGTCGGAATCAGCTGTTGGTGTGAAGGGGCACGGGAAAATTTATAATAAATTTATTTCGGATGTTTCCATTATTTATGTAGGTAAACCAGAAATTGAGGATTTTTTAAAAAAGGTTTCGATACATTCTTGTCGCATCCAAGACTTTCTCAATTTTATGTCTACTGGAACCGAGAAATAATTTATATATTGGCAGGCAATCGAAGTTAATAGTAACAAATAAACTGTTGCCATATAAAGCGATAATTTAACCCATATGAAATTACGGTAATCATCTTTAGGGAAACGGAAAGTGACTGTAATATTCGAATCATAGAAATGAATAATGGAATAAATAAATCAAATCAAATTGAAGACAAATTCCCTAATACCAATATTCAAAAGTGAAAGAAAAAATATCCAAATTCAGCTTAAAATACAAGTTACCGTTTGGAAGAACGCCCAAAGAAATTGGTGTTGAATAAAATGGCCAATGTAATAGTTCACCAGGAAATTGGATATTAAATTGCAAATACTCCGGCGTTTCGTTCCTGTTTTAGAACTTCATTAGGTGCACAGGTTTGTATCAACATAATTTTCGTGTTTTATTTATCTATTAATTCAACTAATGTCAGATAAATATAACTACTAATTAGTTAAAAGTTTAAGGAACCAAACGGACTAATTAAGACATTTAAAGAATATTAACCTACGTTAACATTACAAATTACAGTATAAGTTTTTTTTTATTGATTTACGGTCGCGTCACCCTGATGGTTATTGGCGACCCTCTAAAAGTATTTACATAATTAAGTTACAGTAGGTTTGAAATTTCCAATTGAGAACATATATATAAGTATAAGTTAAGTGCTGTAGTAACTAAGAATAATAGGAAAACTCCCTGAAAGCCGATAAATGTAAACTGTCAAAATATAACTGACTGCCTGATGATGACAAGGGGTGGGCTTAAAAAAAAGTTAGTGCGTGGGCAATGACAAACAATAAAAAAACCTAACAAATAAACGCGAAATTTATAATATATATATATATATATATATATAACTTTTATTTATTATTTTGATTTATTGGTTATTCGCTACTCCAGAAGCGTCCGAGAGTTTGATTAAACGATTTCCTGAATCTCAGCCTAGTAAGGATGAGTCAGGCTTCTACGAAAGGACGATATTACTTTACTCGTTCCTGTTCCTGTCACTTCATCGGAAACTTGATCTGTTTTATAGATCAATTGTGACTTTAAAAAATTCTTGGATATGCTCAGGAGTCCCACGAATATTTTTTTGGTGAAATATTGCAACTTTTAGAAATTCTCAATACACTCTAAAGAATCTCCAAAAAAAATCTTAAAAACATATTTATGCTTTTATAGGGGTGATGTGAAATTTATGACATATATTTATATATCCAGTTCAGTTTTAATTATACGTTAAATAGGAGAGATATAATATTAAGTGCGCTCCATGTTTATAAATGTATATATTCGTGTGTGTGTGTGTGTGCTGAAAGATTTACGAATTGGTCCGGGAAAATAATTTCGAGCACAATCGATTGTCAGGGTAGTGGAACGGCGATAACGGTGTAAGCAGTTTATTTCAATTGAGCATATTTCCCCGCAGAATGTTCGTAATTATATATCCTTCAATCGAGTACTGATAAGTCGATTTCGTCTTGTCAGATACAAAAAAATAATAATTGACGTGATCGTCAATCATCAACATGACAACGTTTATTAGAACACTTAAACCGTCTTCTTTTGTCCCAGATATATACATATATCTATATGAGGCGCACGTGATATATTTTACTTATTTATCGTATAATTAAAATTATGTGACATAAATTTTAGCACACATTTGTGTTTCAGTTTTTTAATCTCACGATTTTAAAACCATAAATATATTAAAATAGTTTTTTAAAATGCTTTAAAGAGTATTGCGAATTTCTAAGAGCAGCAATATTTTACAAAAAAAAATATTCGTGGGGCTGCTGAACATGAAAAAATTACAATAACCTAGAATATGAACGTCGATGGGACGTGAATCCTTTTCGACTTCTCTTTTCAGAAAAAAAAAAATATATCGGACAGCGCTGAATGTTCCGGAAAAATGCAAGTGAAAAATGACAGCGGAAAATTACCTAGAAGATGTTTCTGTATTTTGGTGAAACTCAACTGTGTTACGATCGTGTCATTTGATGTGATTTTGTGAAACATCACGTGACGTGACTCGGCGTGACTAAGATGAAAATGAAGTCAGTAGTTAGACAGACAATGGCGTTTACTAATGAGACCAGAGTGCAGAATTTGTAAATTTTTGGGCAACTGATTTCATCGGGGAGGATTTTCATTCTGACTGCGTGCTGTTCAAATCTTATAGTTGCCAGCTGAAAATGACAAGCACTACACGTACGGTTTAAAGTGAAACTAAGATGTTTGGAGATGGCAGGGACGAGATCGTAAAGTGGATGAGTGGATGTGAAGCAGGGCAAAGGTGAGATTCCTTCAAGTCTTGGCATTTCTCAAGGGAATTAAGAGTTGTAAATTAGTATTCCTGGACAACAAAAAGGGCCTACCGATTGGACAATTGAATTCTATATGAATATGAAGCAAGAGTGTGTTGATATAATTGTATAAGGGTGCGTTTGAATGAGGGGTAAGTTTGTAATTGAGTATTTTCGTTCGCCTGGCTTGTAAGTTACCGTATTTTCGTAGCATTCGGACGGTTCAGTGTCCTCTGAAGCAGTTGCGAAAATGTTGGCCATCTCGCTTTGATCAACAACAGGTGTGTGTCCGCTTTCCGCGAGTAAATTTGCCTCTCGCCACCACTCCTCATTCCTTTGACGGCATCGCTAATGAATAACAAAATTTGTCCTCGTTCTCTTCCCATTCTTTGCTAAACCTCAAACGCTTTCTTTCTTTTTTTTTAAAAAAAAAGTTTCTTTCCACACTTCTTTGTGTCGCTCGTAATTCGCAGCGCCCAACTGCGACTACAACAGACCGTTAAAATAAAAGTACTTGCCGTGTGCAGACGCGGAAACGCTTGCTGGGGAACAATGCGTCCAAAAAATTCTGTCACTTCCGGCGCATGATGGGGTGGACATGGAAACTCGACAGATGGCCGTAAAATTTAGGGTTAAAGAAGTGGTAGAGGGGGGCGGAGGTGGGGGCGGGGTGGCGCGGGGAGATTGCAACCGCCGAAAAACACTGGCAGCAACGCAATTACCGCCACGTAACATTTGCGGGGGTCGACGCCGTTCAATCCATAAAAAGAAGGGAGGGGGACCCCCCCTTTCGGTAAACCATCGCGAAACATCGCGCGGTCTGTGGGAGTCTATTTCAAAGTTACGTATCCCGGACGATTAAATCGATTTTAATTGACAGTGCATTCCGGAGTCTGGCCGTTGAATTATATATGAAGATTTATTGAACCGTAAACGGCGTGTTGGTTTCCGTTACGTGAAGCCTGCGTCGGATGTTACCTCAGCTGAGAGAACGGGGCTCGTCCTGTTGCTTATATTTTCGTTTGAACGCGTTCCCGTGACGTCGGTCATCCCCCCGACAACTTTACGAGTCCCCAGGTCTGCTCCCACACACGTGCACGAGGTACGAACCCTTCTCCCCTCATTTTCGGTAAATTCGCACGTTTGTTCGCACAGGCGCTAGTGCCATCTACACGCAGCTGAGACAACCACGCCCACCTATGTAGTGTTATCCAGACAGCGGCGTCTCGGTACTTTGCGTCTTCAATGGCGAATATTTAGCAACGTTGGCGAATATTTGGCGCCGTTGTCAAGACAACCGGCGATAAGGCGGGGCGATTCTAAAGATTTCTACCCCCTCTACTTCTCTTCCGCCTTCCTTCCTCCGCTGTCCAGACATTGAGCGATGTAGCGAGAGGAAAGGATTTTTTTATAAAAAAATGACGGAGAGAGAAAGAACGGAGGAAAGAGAGAGAGAGAGAGAGAAGAGAAGGTTCGCGAATTTTCGTCGGAGTGACTCGAGATATTTGGAAGGTTGGGAAGAGAATATTGCAGAGAGGCTGGTCGATATTCTGCGTTAGAGCTCCCCATCAGTCTGTTCGTCCCCACCCCAAAGTCGCGTCCCTTTTCGTCTGGTCTTTTCGCCCACCCTTCCCCTTACGCCCCCGCTCTTCCCCCCTCCTCGTCCACCTAAGTACGGGTTATGGTTTATTAAATTTATTGATCGCGAAGGCGGTGTAGTGGTTGTAATCGCGCCGTATTCGGCGGAGGGCGCGGATGTTTGCCTTCGAGTTCTTGCACATGTCTTATCGCCAGAAATATTTTTGGTGCGCGCCTGTTTCCGTGGTTCGATGTTTCAAAACCTTGCACACCTGCTGCTTTCTACCGGCGGCGGCTCTCTTTCGACGGAATTCCTGCCTTCCACACACCTTTCACCAAGTTTTTCGTGGTTTCAAACGTTTCAGTTTAAAACTGCTTCTCTCCCCCACACGAAGCTTTTTTTTTTTAAAAAAAACATGAATATTTCATCAGACGTGTGCTAGAAAAAAAGTAATCTATCGATCTAGGGGAAAAGATTGATACTTCCACTACGTTTCTCGTGATTTCAAACGTTTCAGTTAAAAACAGCTCCCCCCCCTCCCCGAGGCTTTTTAAAAAAACAAGGCGTGTCCTATGTCCATCAGATTCCCTGGATCTATTTAAAAAAATAAGAACTTTTGAAATTAAAATATAAAACGTCCGTGTTAAAAGTAAAAAAAAAATTGATTAATAAGTTTCTAAATAACTACTACGTAAATACCACACAACGCTTCTGCTTCCGTTAACTTTTGAGATCATCTCTTTTGTGGCGTGTGTCGTTCTTACGGTTCTTCCGTTACTTGAATCACCTGACGATAGTAACAAGGTCTACAGAAATGTTGCGTGGTATTTGCCCGTTGTTTCGCAACTTATTTATTTGATTATCATACTTACAACTTTTTCTTAAATTTTTCCAAGACATACAAAAATTTCTACACTATCAAATTATTTACGTCGCTAATACTTGGGTAGTGATGAACGTAAACGGGATTTTGGGCGCTGGGAAGTGATCGGCCGTGCAGACGAAAATTCAAATTTTTTAATCCCCCCACAAGATCAGGACTACCTCGTCCTGCAAAATCACGTATTTACAGCTGTTATACGAGTTAACAGTCTCTGTGACATTATTTACGTGTGTAATAGTAAATTACAAGTACTATGTATAAATACATAGATGAATCCGTTGACTCTGTGCCAACATATCGAGAAGCATACATAAATATAGATTATTCAGGGTGTTACAATAATAACTTTACTGTTTTGGGGGGCTCGTTCTTCACACCAGAACGAGGGGAAAGGTCAGATGACTGTTTTTCGTACGTTCTCCCAGTTTTTTTTAGAGTAACAGGCTACATGAGGGTAATCCACATGGTGGCAACTCCCCTTTAATAGCATAGGAAGGGCTTTGAAAGGAGGGATCAGGAAGGGTAGAGCAAGGCAGCCAAGGGTTAACTAGTGACTCCAGACTATGGTTTAAGTATCCTACCCGGCTTTCGCTTAAAAGTGATGCAGGGAAAACCCTAGTAAAACCTGCATCAGGTAGGTCGGGCATTTGGTATTCGTCCCACGCCTTTCCGATGGCGAGAGAGGGGTTTGCTGTGGGGTCGCAGCTTTTCCCTCTCCGTGCCTTGACCAGTTTAGGAGGCAGCTGGCCGACTATTCCAATAGGAATAGCGGACAACTCTTACCGTATGCTCATCTTACAGGTGCTTTATAGAGATACTTTACTCAGACCTGATACGGCATATAAGAAGAACAGTACGCGTGATGGGGCTTCAGCACAGTTAAGCCACATTTTTCGACATGTGCTGCGGTTGATGTTTACCGTAGGTGATGGATAGGTACGCCACGAGGTGTGTTCGGTCTTTTCTTTGTTGGGGCCATCTAAAATTATTGGTTTCTGCAGCAGACACTCCTAATACGGTGAAACCTGACGAGGACGCCTGCGAAATAGTTTGATGCCGTGACCGAGTCATCTGACGAGTGGGATGCGTGAGTAGAGCCCATTTTGAACACTTGTTACGAGTTTCTTGTCAATAAGGTGATAATGTGGCAGTATGTTCTTTCGTAATTGTCTTAAAAACGAAGGACTCTCGGATGTATCTTTACGTGGCAATTTTTTTTTCTTGTTTCGGTGTGAGGAAACAGACCCAAAAATTGTTACCACTAAGGAGAAGGTAATACAAGGTAGTAGGAACAAATCTGAACTGGTCCAGAGATCTTTCAGGACTAGTGAGGGCCATTGAAGCCCTCCCTTACATTGATACTAAATTGATCGTAAAAGAACCCATCCAAGGAAAACCGCTAGATCAGAAAATATTTTATGACGAGGTTTCGTGAGATACGTCGACATGAAAACAATCCCCTGAAGTAGCTGCATGGAATAAACTGGCTTTATTCGAAATAATGTGCTTGTAACATATATTCTTTTACAATAATTTTTTTTATTTTCCAACATTATGTTTTTGTACGTTTTCTTCTACTTAAGCATATTTCAGACATTTAGGTACCTATTACGATTCTTTGAAATACTTCTTGAGGATCTCAAAATTGTTCGTGAACATTTTTGCCGCAGGTTTTGGTAGCAAAGCCAGTTCATTCCGTTGATTTAAATTCTCCCATCCATCCCGAACGTGAGGGTGCCATCAGGGGTGTTTTGTGTTTGTGAAATCAAACTTCTGAGTTTTGTAAAAAAAATTAAAAATCATAAGATGCCAAATCCAGGTAATAGGATCCTGTGATTCATAATTATCATATCTCACACTTCTCACTGTCACTTTGTACACGGTCATGATTTCCGGAAAACTCACCAACGTCCGCTCAAATCTTAGAAGATTAGTTTAATATTTTGCAGTTATTGTTCGACGCGTGAATAAATTGTCTTTATCTTCACAATATATGAACGAGTTGACCTTTCAATGGCGATGAGACTTGGCTTCGCTTTTTTTCACACACGACAGCCGGTTTCCGTCCACTGTTACTGGCTGCTCGTTCAGCTTCTGGTCGTGAATCCAAATAAATCGACCCACAAATTACGTTTTATTTATTTCGAAACCCTGGAAGTTCTGTTGGATTTTACATAAAATGAGAAAAGTGACTGGAATTTCGTCTTACAAAATGCGTTTCGATCTACTGGTGACATTATTTTTTATGCGGCTATTTTTGACGTGATTTTTGGTTCATTAAGCATACACAATATTCTCAAAATAATCTTATACTTGCATAATACTCTGGTTAAATCGTTACTTCAGGCAGTATGTAGAAACACACTAATTAGCGGGAAGAACTTTATTTTATGTAGGCGATTACGAATTCAATATAAAAATAATCTTGTCCATCTACGGCAGCCTGAGTGGCTCAGATTGTGGCTGAAGTCTTAAAATGACCCGGCAGAACTTTCATCAGGGAATAAGAAAGAGTCAAGCGATGTCTGAAGCGAGATCAAAATTCTCTTATTAATGAACATGTGATATGATTCCCATCTGGTTGGTTGTGTCAGTTTCAATATCGTTCGCAGAAATTGGATCCTTGTAGGTTAAGATAAAAACAAATCAGAGAATTACTGTTATCAATTTAGGAGATTATGAGTAAGTAAGTTACATAATTGGGTCTCAACATCAATTACATTCGATTGATTTGTAGTGCTAAATTTATTCTAGCTATAAATTATACTAATAATAAGAAAGCTAGCCAAATACAGTTAAAATATAAATACCACACAACGTTTCTCGAATCCTTATCCCTTTCTTCAGAGGCAATGGATTTTTCATTTTAAAAATTATGAAATTTCCAAACTATTAAACTTAAAGTCAATACTCTAAATTAAAATGATTACTATATTATTCATAATGAACACAATTTATCAAGGTATTCTCAGTAATTTACAGTGTCCTGAGTTTTTAATTCAGTATTTCTTGCATTATTCGGTTCGATTAACAAGATGGCGGACGATGCGGTTTGAGAATAACTAAAATCTATTCGTTATATTACTGATGGATGTTTTCCTTCTGTTTGATCAAGGTTTACAAATTTTTTGCAAGCCAACTATCAAGTATATTTTACGTGGACCTCATTTAAATCGTTAAAGGTACGATATAAACCCTGCCAAGTGCACAAGAGCAGAACATGAAACTAGGTCGTGCTGTCTATGATTTCTTAATATAAAAGATGTAAGTAATGGAGGAAAAGATAAGAAACCTAATCAATGTACATGTAAAATGCGCAATAGATAGCATTTAAATTATTAATCTTTTCTCAAGATATCACGTTTTAATCATTTTTAAATATCTGAAATTTACGCTTATACGTTAACTTGTGTCGTATTTAAATAATTAAACGATTCAAGGCCAGGAAACAGACGTAGAGTATATTTTAAAATAATTTATTAAATTACATTACTGATCTTGTTTCAGTCCAGTGCGGACCTTCTACAGGTGTAGACATAATAAAGATCATGTCGTAAAGATGCAGGTTGCAGCCCAAACGTTCTCGATAAATAAAGTGCTACAAAACGACTAATAAATTAATAAATAATTACAATTAAAAAGAGGAAGCTACTTAAAATTTTCTAATTTCCATTCCCTTTATTTTGCATGTTGATATCTGATTGTAATTTTTTTTTCCACATAAATTCATATGAAAAATATTTTGCACCGTTTTTACTAGTATTTTTGAGCTTTTTCTTACTATTTAAGTTATTATGACAATTATAATTTCATAAAAAAACGGTAAACGGCCAATTAAAAAACGTATACTATTCAACTTAAACCAAAAATTATCACAATATTACGACGTTTCGTCTACAATTTTGGGACTTCATCAAGTAAGAGACAGTTTTGAAAAAAATTAAATGTCTAGTGTCATGATTGTAACCGTGGTCGAACCGTAGTAACATTGTAATAATTTTTTTGTTTTAGTTATATTATTTATCCTGTTGATTTCTGATTGATATTATTTTTTCACATGAATACATATGAAAAATATTTTTCACACTTGTTACTAGTATTTTTGAGCTTTTCCTTCATCATGTTTTTTCGACTGTAGTCTATTCATATTTACGAAAAAAAAGTTAATATGACAATTATAATTTCATAAATAAACAGAAAAACGGTCAATTTTTTTTTTAAAAAACGTGTATTATTCAACTGAAACAAAAAATTATCAGAATATTATGACGTTTCTTCCAGAATTTTGGAAAAATTAGATATCCAGTGTCATGGACTGCCTGCGTCCTGTGATGATTGTAACTGTGACCGAACCGTAGTAATATTGTCATTATTTTTTGTTTTCCTTGAATAAGTGACAAAGTGGCCATTTTTCTGTTTATTTATACATATTTATGTCACCCACTTTGTATGAAATTTTTTTTATGCACGTGAAAGGGATTCGCACATGGACGTTGTATAATAAACTATTTTGAAACAATACTGTCATGACTGTTTATTGGCCCTTAAGAATTTTTGATCTGAAGCCTTTAAATAACTGGTTTTGTAATACATACATTAAAATATTATAAAAAATTAAGATTTAGACGTTAATTAATAAATATTTCATTTAAAGAAACGCGGTATATGTGCTCAATTAAATATGGTCGACATTTATAGAGTCTACAATGGTTATATATACTTTACTGCACTCGTCGAGGTTGGTGGTGGCTCATCAGCTGGCGAAAATGTCCTACTGTTTCCAAGATTTCAGCACGGACGGTTAGTACAAAATCAATATATATATATATAGAAAGACTCTAATTTCACTAATAAGTAACAATTCAGAATCTTAGCTCTATAAGTCAAATTTATGCAACGTGAGAAAATTAACAATATGTTCAACAATGCCCTTTCCTACATTTAAATTTCACTTCCGCTTTTTTCTTATCTTTAATGATCTTAATTTAGTCTCAACAATGCTCCGACTGTTTCAATAACTTCAGAACATTAACATATTGTTACATTTTTTTAAAAATACGTATAGGTACTCTAAAACTATTGTTTTTTCAGTAGTGTAATAACAATGTGTATGTAATGAAAAAAATTTTAACATGGTATGTTAATTCTTTTCGTCGGACGACAATGAGAAATGAATCATTTTAAGACGGACGGATTTAGCTGATAACGAATGTCAAATTATAGATCTTACACTTTGAAATCGCAGATATGACTAATGACAAGGCAGCTTAATTGCCCAGGTGTCTTATTCTCTCTGACGATACTGTAAAAGGGATTAAGTTTCGTGTTTGAGAAGTTAACGACGTGTCTTTGAACTTGGAAAGCGGAACAAAACAGGCGACTCTGGTCATAATGTCGATGCTGAACAACGAAATAACTTTCTGGGTTAAAATTAAATAGGTGCTGAGAAAAGGTTGTCGTAGAATTGAACGAATACTCATTTGTCACCAATGTTCTTCTGGGATGTCTTCAGAAAAAAAAACTATTCTGGCAAGCGTTTGAGTTAGTATTAAAAATAAATCTGGGACTAAACTACAACCCCACTACCTGATGCATCACTTTCAGGCAAATGCCGAGTAGGATACTTAAACTATAGCCGTTGTTTACCTTGCTCTCCCCTTCAACATCCCCCCCCCTTTCAAATCCCTTCCTATGCTATTAAACGGGAGTTGCAATCACGTGGATTACCCCCATGTATCCAGTTACTCTAAAGAAAAATTCGTGATGAATAATTTCTGGACTACAAAGAAGCGGTGTTTCCCCCACCCCAACTTTCTATGTATATCTTAGTATTAGGACTCAGCCTGATTTTCCTTAGATCATCGACGCTGAAGATGCCATTAAATTAATATCTTGGAGGTTCTAAACGTTTCTGTATTTCTTCTCTCATTATTTACGCTACTTCCACAATAATAGATCGCAACTACGAATCGAAAAGCAACACATTTGCATCTTTGTTACAAGAATTAACTAATTTGGACTAAATCGGTATGAAAACCGTAAACAAAATTGTTAACAATGTATTCTAAACATTATGTTTGTATTATATCCCCCAACTAAGTCACAATTTAATTTTTAAATTATCTGGAACTTTCAACAATTTTTTTTTGTACGGACACAGTAAATCATATAAGTTATTATGGATTTAAAATTATTGAAGGATATTCTCAATTTTTATTGTCAAACAAAGCTTTTAATACAGTTAAGAAGGTCTTCGGACAGGCTACGTTAATTTTTGTAGTTTACTTGCAGGTTGCTGGTAATTCGTAATAGTGAATATAAAGAACCGTCTTTCATTTGTTAAGGCCTGCGAGGGCTATTCTCTCCATATAGGAGAGATACGAAGGGGCTACCTTTGAGTACGCCTTTTCCTCACCGTTTTTGAACTAAGGTTCCCACAAGCCGAGGCACCTCGGCCTGTTCTGAGAGGTGTATGTTCCGCGGTCACAGACCTTGGGCTACGGTAAGAGTTGTCCGCTATTCCCATTGGAATAGTCGGCCAGCTGCCTCCTAAACTGGTCAAGGCACGGAGAAGGGAATGCTGCGTCCCCACATCAAACTCCTCTCCCGCTATCGGAAGGGCGTGGGACAAGTACCCAATGCCCGACCTACCTGATGCAGGTTTTTCTAGGGTTTGTCCTGCATTTATTTTTGACGAATGTTGGGTAGGATCCTTAAACCATTACCCTTGGCTACCTTCCTCCACCCTTCCGCATCCCCCCTTTCAAATCCCTTCCTATGCTATTAAAGGGGAGTTGTCCAAAGTGGATTACCCTCATGTAGCCTGTTGCCCTAAAAAAAAAATAATTTGTTAATGATACTGCAATTTTGTGTGAATGGACACAAGAATTGCTCTTAAAGATCGTGCCCCATGCCGCATTCCCTTTACGAAAATCTAGGTTGTGTTGTGCGGTATAGTTTGAGTTTTGTGTAGTAAGTGTTCATTTTACATCTAAATTTTGTTTAATGTTCAATCCTTCCTTTGGATGAAATCCCGAGAAGCCTCATACGAGTACCGTGACGTGTTTTTTTTAACATTTACTTATGTTATGAGGAATAAAGTTTAATTTGGTCATTGTTTTACCGTTATAAAGCTAATTTACAATTATATATTGCTAACAACGAAAACAAAGTTCGATAATTTTTTCGTTATAAAGTTTTTGATATTGTAATCATAGCCTATTTTTTATTTTTATGTGTAACTACAAACATTATTAAAATTGATATTTTATACCACGGTCTCCTAATTTCTTTATCTGAAAGGTTTAAATAAAATAGACTAAACGTCGTATTTATTTTAATAAATTTATGTAATTGAAAAAATTTGTAACAATTTATTTTTCCGACTTTGTATTTTTTTTAAAATCTCAATTTCTGTTTGCCTAACTCCTATTTTACATTCCAAAGGAGATCATTCGACAAATATCATTTGTAATAATACCTTCCCTGTCTTCAAATAATTGGATTAACAAATTAGGGGTGAAAAAAATTAAATTTTAAATCTGGATGCGCTACCGGGGATCGGAACAATGATCCTTCTGATTACAGCAATATTATTAATTGAACCATCGCTTGCAGAAAATCGTGGAATATTTCCTCATGACCAACCCAGATTTTTTTAAAGTTGTTTCATCTCCCTAATTACTTGTTTCTGTGCCACTAGACCAGCTGTTTCCCTGCGTTACATTATTCTCGTTGGTATCCCCTCTTCTCAGCTTCATCCCCTTTCAAACACCAACCCTATAAAAAAAGATCACTGAAAGGAAGTCACGGAAGTATGTAAGTTAATTGCTTGGCTGACAATCCATTCGTTGGTTAACCACAGTGGAACGATTTCTGGTAATTTAGAAGACCTTCGAAGATCGCAGAGTATCCGAAGACTTCGGAGGCACGACTGACGCACAACAATAGACCGTCACTGTGACCAGACAATCAATTCATGTCTGCACGTTGCTACGCCATCCTGGTCGTAATAAAATGAATTTAGTCTCTTTATAAAACTGGTAAGACATTTGCCATTATTTTATCTATGTCTTGACGTAGTCCAATATTTGTTTTACAAAGAAATTATATTATTATACAACAACAAATGAAATGAGAATACCGGTGAATGAAATTAATAATCTACTTATATATTTGCCCTTCTGCACAACCGTAAACGTCTCATTCGGAACTCAACTGTCAACATCTATGTTGCGTTCATTCACACTGGCTATTTTGTTATGATTAACCCAAATTCTATTTCACACAGCTGGTTAATGATCATAAATCGAGAGTAAGCATTTATGGTACCGCTGAGACCTCATTACTTGGTACATGGTTTAGAAAAATATAATTCTGGGATTATTATTATAATGCAAATTATCCGCACTAGATTTTTCCACCCTTATCCTTTAAATCAAATTTCGTGGCCTATATGGATGAAATTCAATTGAAATCTTTCCTTCTGTTCTTTCTTGAATGAAGACATTGCACATTTTATCAGTTCATTTTAATATCCGTTCTTCATTGAGTCCTGAAGTTAGGTCGTGAAGAATGTATTGTAGTGAATTGTAGGTGAATCCGGGGCTCAGTGGGAGACGCGAGTTCGATTCTCGATTCGGTCAAGAGTTTTCCAACCTTATCCTGTAAATCAAATTTCATGAAATATTTGGCTGAAATTCAATTGAAAGCTTTCTTTCTGAATGAAGACATTTTAATTTTTCTTGGTGTTAAAATTGCAATAACATTTACTGTGGTAACCATTAATATTTTCAATTTAATTAATTCTTCAAATTTTACTTTAAAAGAATACTTTAATCCTTGGACAGTTTTAGTAAAATAAATGAATATTCACAAATTAGACAATTTGAAATTGTGAAATTTTTACAAATTAATTTTAGTTTATTTAAATACAATATTTTTATAAAATTTATACCATGGATAATTTACTTATGAGACTCTTAAATCTCTAGGATCACTTTATCTGGCCTCAAAACACTTACAAGGTACTTTAGATAAAAATATTGAAATTAATTTACAAGAAGATTTACTTAACTTTTCCTAAAATATCAAACAATAACAAATTGAATCTGACGGTATGAAAATTAGACAAATTTTTTAAAAAAGATGTTATCAATATAATTATTTAACATACCAAATGTGGGAACAGTCCTCGTGCAACTCCAATTCCTTCATTTCACAAAATTAAAATGTTTTCTTTTTGATTAAAACACAAAATTTATTAAATTACTTTTGCTTTTAAAATGGCCACTATGTTGCTCATACAGTTTATACACCACACTTCAGTCAGAATACACAATCCAACCTTTCGCACAACACAGACTATCAGTTTTCTGTGGTTTATCAATGGCTACTTCATAATTATTTTTCTTAAATGGCGTCTTTACTAAAGAGATTCGAAGTAAAGTTTACCATCAAACTATATGAGGGTTTTTACTGACCAACCTCTCCACGCTGACCCCCATTAACAGAATCTACAAGTAGAACTTTGTTGTAATCCGCCACCAACAGAATCTGCAAGTCAACTTATCAATCGATCTTTTCTGGATGACCTCCACTAGCAGAGTGACTAAATTTCGTCATCCGATTTCTGTTCTCTACCATCTGACAAGTGCCATCTGATGGTGAAAATTCACAATACGGTCGGTTTTCATGCTTTGAACAAACACATAGTCCGCCTTTCATTCGTTCATGCCGCCGTCAACAATACAGATTGGGAACACTCCAATCTCCGCATTCATACGTTATGCTGATTGTTAACATTTACTTACAATAGCCTGGCCACAATATTAACTACTAATACAATAATCCAATAATTTGGAATTTGATTTAATTAGAGATATACAATATACAATATATATATATATATATATATATATATATATATATACATATATATATATATTAGAAGCTTTTATTCTAAAGCTCAGCTATGAATTCAGGTGATAATATTTAATTGTGAAATAAAATGAAAAACATGCGACGGAACCACAGCTTTGAACCTAGGTCATCTAAACCATTGAGCTACTTCGATTCGATTACGTATGTTTTACTTTATTTAACCTACCTAAAATTTACTATAAAACGTCATTCTTATTGAATTGTGAATCGATTCTGGCTACATCAAATGGTTTTCATCTCACACCATAATTAAAAATTGTACTTATTTTCAGGATAACAATTTTTCCCTATAACTAAACGCGAACATCAGCGTTAAATTTGTATAGTAAGATAGAGATAAAGGCGTATTAAAATTTGTTAGCTGTTAAGTTGAAGGAGATGTGAACCGTACGAAAATAAAGGAAGCATAGGTTTCCAAGCCACTGCGACTGTTGTTGCAGTAGTGCAACTCAGGCATACACCAGTTTTCAGACGATAAACGACCAGTAAAGTCAGGTTGGCCCAAAAACGAGACACTTATCTAGAAAATATGCAAACGTTTTCCTTATAACCCTCAAAAGAAAAACACACATGAACGTACATAAAAACATATCGTTATACGACCCTCATTCCGAAGATTTTAGGAACAGTTTACATACACTTCTTTATAAAGGGTCTACTAATAAGAGTGTAAGAACTATATACAGTCTCATCAACAATATTGAGTGAGATATTGGCGTTCTGCTGTGAAAGTCGTGCTAATACATGTTGCAGACGACTCAATAACGGGGGGAAATTATAAATTAGAATTTTATAAATGTTTGTTCTATGCGTTCTGTTTGTTGCAGACGTTTTGTGCGTTGTGTTCAGAACAATTAACATTGTTTTCTTCAAACAGAGCGGTGCCATATGTCGCACAGCGTCCGTACACGTCAACTAAAAGTTTCGTAGAAGAGTTGTTTCACTGGAAACTGGCCTCCCACTCCGTGTTATTTTATTCCTTTAAGACTTCTTCCAATAGGATATGCGAAATCGAGGGTTTACGAGCTACGAACCATCCGTGACCTTCAACAGAACATAGCACGCACCATTACCTATTTACCACGCTACATGTGTGCAAGAGTGGTCTGACATTGGGCCACAAGAATACGTTCAACAAAAGAAAAGGAGAGCGCTTGAACGTTGTTATTTTTTAAACAGATGTAAAAGATTGGTTTAGAATATTCCTTTGGTATCGTGGTATTATTGGTTTTATTAAAATTTCAATATCAGTAAGTCGTCATACACTTTTCAGCTATTAATAGCAAATAATTTACACGAAAAGAGCAATGCCACTTTTTAAATTTTTATTGTTGAGACTACGAGGACAGTACATAAATTATAACAGGAAAGGCCGCTTTCAAGGTCAACCATTCATGAAACGTGAAAATACAAAGTGTGAGGATTTACCGGAAATGACGAGTCGCGATCTAGACAGGTGTCTGACTTCTTAATGACGATACATCGCCAAGAAAAGAGATAAAGGGTAATGTGAAATTCGACCCTACGACCTGTTTTACGAGTAATATGAAGCGCCTTTCTGATGGAACCGTCAGTTGGAAAACAGCAGACCGTAAACGAAATCTCTTAGTCAGTGATGTATTTATCAAGGAAGCCTGCGAGAGGATTTCTCGCAGGTGAACCTTCCCAGAGAGCTCTGGCGGGGACTACCTTTGGGGATGCCCTCACATCTCTGTTTTTTTTTAACTAAGGTTCCGATATGCCGAGGCACCTCGGTCTGTTTTCAGAGGTGTATCTTCCGGGGTCGCAGACCTTGGGCATACGGTAAGAGTTGTCCGCTATTCCTATTGGAATAGTCGGCCAGCTGCCTCCTAAACTGGCCAAGGCATGGCGAGGGGTAAGCTGCGACCCCACAGCAAACCCCTCTCCCACCATCGGAAGGGCGTGGGACAAGTACCAAATGTCCGACCTACCTGATGCAGGTATTTTTTATAGGGTTTGTCCTGCATTACTTTTAGGCGAATGCCGGGTAGGATCCTTAAACTATAGCCCGTGGGCCCTAGTAACCCTTGGTTACCTTCCTGCACCCTTCCGCATCCCCCCTTTCAAACCCCTTTCCTATGCTATAAGAGGGGAGTTGCCACTATGTGGATTACCCTATACATAGCCTGTCTACACGCCCCCCCCCCCCCCAAAAAAAAAAGGTCTTATCTCTTTCAGCTACTTACGGAGCCATGAAGAAAGAGAAGAAAAGAAAGAAAAGGCGAGACACAAATAAAGTGCGAATAAATGGTCTCATTGCGTCATTCTCAACCAACTACATCGTAAATTACCATTTGTTAAATGTTATGGTGATTTATAAAACGTTCTACATATTTATTCCACAATTCATAAAATCTTGTCGGTTGAAAACTAAAAATTGTTTGACTTTAATTTCAAACTCGTAGTTTTGGCGACTTACGAAATATTTTCTTCATTATTCGGAAAACGTCTGAACGTTTTATATATGTAGATTTGTGCATTGACATAAATCTGTCATATAGATCGTCTAAATTTTAATGCAATCATACAGAACATACGCTATATTGATTGTTCGAAGTTATCAAGCCAAATTACATAATTATGCGCAGAAAATTAGATTTTATTGCTCCTAAACATTTAAGATGACTTTTAAAATTATTTCTGAGTGGGCGAAATTCATGTCTGATAATTTTTATGCCATGTTTTTTGTTGTTGACAAAAATCCCCAGAGACTTTGAGTACGTCATTCTTGCTGGTTATCAGAAACGGTATGACACATAAAGTTTCAGTTTTCTTGAACTAACTACACGGCAGTCAATTGCATCTCATTGTATCAGCATGCGTGAATGCGATCAACACTTCCCGAAGCTTCCTCTATCTACTTCGTAATGTCAACTCGTGCATGTGTGACATCACGGGGCGTTTTGGACTAATTTATACAGATGACTTGTGTCCGATAGCCGGTAACCGCGACCGGTAGTCGTCTAAATTTCGCGAGCGAATTATATCACATCGGGAAAAGCTGCAAATAGTACAACTATCGTCTGTGCACCGAGATAAAAGCGGTCTTGATAACGCTGCGTTTTTCGCCAGCGATTGCGCAACTTGTTTCGTAATGTGCGAGGCCCTAGCAGCGAAAATGCGAAGGCTTAGCCAAATTAGGACACCGAGTTGCGATCCAAAAGCCACCAAGCACCTGATCGACCTGGCAGTAACGTCGTCGACTCCAGAGTGAAATGCTTGGGTTTGACAAATTTGTTCAAAGGACGGAAGAAATAATCATCAAGGTAGAAAGTCTCTGGAAGTAAATAGGTGTAGTAACGGGAAGCTGAATCTGGTTTTCTGACGTTGGTGATTGGACAGAAATGCCGTTTATCAGCAGGGTATAGGTTATTCAAGGTTTACCCAATAGGCGGAATCGCCATTACAGGCACTAACCTACTTGGTTTAATCCAAACGGGAGATAACAGCTTTCTCAAGCTCCATTGTCCGAATGACAGAAACAAATAAGTAATTCTTGCATGTTTTACTACTCACTTCAATATTAGGCAATTGAACACCAGATTTGCTTTCCCCTTAATTACTCTTATATATATAGGTACCTTAGTATCATTACTTCAACGACGAGTTATGAATTCTGTCTACATTGTTAAGGATTATATTACTCAATTCGATATACTTTGAGTTACTGTTCACTTGATCGGTTCTCGGCGTTGTCCCAGATCGTGTGTTGTGTTCGTATTTATCGCTACTTCACACACTGCAACTTCTATCGTGATATTAAGTTAAATTCGGTTGTCGTTGACTTACAAAAGATTAGTAAGGGCGGGGAAAAAAAGAATCAGAAATATATTGTTAAAAAATTTACTGAACTTAAGTGCGAAAATGGTGATGTTATTATTTCAATACATATAAACATGTCAGGAAGAGTTCCAGTAAGCATCCTCTGTAGTTTTAAATATGCGTTTAGAGGAACAGGTTTGATAGATCCGCAGGTTTTCAACCTTTTCAGTCGGCTTGGATCGTTTGCAGCTTGGTTGCAATTGCAAGTGTGTCTATATCTTCTCCTTGTACTTGGCGCTGAATTTTACAATTTCTTGTTTCACTATTGGATTACATAAGCGTCGACAATTGTTAAAAGTGATTTATTTTGGAATCTCTGTATGATTTTAATTGTTTGCACTGCCCCAGAGTGTATCCCGAATGATCAAATAGGTTTTAATATGGATTTATATTTTTTATTGTCAACTAGATGGGTGCCCAGCGTTGGCTGGGTTGTCATACCCATAACCCCCGATTTGACTCCAATTTCGATTACTTGTGCGTTAATTTATGTAACGCACCTCGACTCGTATACCTAAATGTGCTTACCTCCCATACCGAAAGCGGTTGAACTCATTGACTCTGAAAAAGTTTCTTTCGACGAATATATCTGCCCCCCCTCCCCTTGTCCAGTCCCTTTACTGTGGGTTAAACAAATAGTCGAATGTCATAAATAAACTCAGCGACATCAATAACCCCAATTGACTCCAATACCGTTTATTTTCGCGCTATTTTCTTGTAAAGCCCTTCCAGCCCCACACCTAGGCGTGATCCCCTCCAATGCCGATAGGGGTTGAAATTATACACAAACAACATCGGTATAAATACTATCAATGTCATTGCCCCCCGACAAATATTTATTCCACACAAACATCGACCGTTTAACAAACAACTTATGTTTGAAAATTTCAACCCCTGTTCACCCCTCCTCGGCTGAGTTAAACGACAAGCCGAATGTCATAATTAAACTCAGAAGCAAACCATAATCCCGGATTCGACTCCAATCTCGATTGTTTTTGCGTTATTTTTATGTAATGCCACCCCACCCCTTAAGGGTGCTACCCTCCTAATCACGAAATAGGTTGAAATTATAGACGGAAAACACGTAGAGAAAATTTATGAATCTCATTGATTCAGAAATATATTTATTCGACGCAAAAAGCGGCCTGTTAACATGTTTTAAAATTTCTATCCCCACCCTCATCTGCCCAACACTTCACACCCCAGACCACCCCCCACGCGTTGCCCAGATTGTCATAAATAAACTCAGCGACTTCCATAACCCTGGATTAGACTATAATATCGGTTGTATTCGCGTTATTTTCTTGTAACGCCCTTCCACCGCACCCCTAAAGGGTATCCTTTCCCATGCTATAAAGGGTTGAAATAATTCTCACATAAAATTGGTAGAAACACTATCAATATCTTTGATCCCTAAAAATATTATCCGACTCAAAAACCGGCTGTTTTAGCATGTTTGAATATTTCCACCGGCGTTCAATCCCGCTCCTGGTGGTGGTAGACGTGTCTCAACACGACGGTGTTTGTTTGCTGGTCGCAAAGTACATGTGTACGAAATTTGGGCCCATCGGTGTAGATTTGTGTAAGGAACATACAAACAAACACGCTGCTTTATTTATGTGATAAATAATGTGGAGTTACTTGCTAGTAACCAGTACATTTACTAAATTTTATTCTTAGTTTCTTTATTTAGGTAAAATCTCAAATTTTTAACCAAAAACCAAATTTCTTGGCGCTGAGACAGGGTTCTTTCCCGCACAAACCACTTGACAGCACGATAATAATCAAAACGTTGTCCTTCAAGTGCGTCTATCATAGGTCCAAAGAAGGTCACAATTTTCTATATCACATCGTCACTTTTCATGAATTACACGACCGAGTCGAAACAAGTGTTGTTGGAGTTGCGGAAGACCGGGAGGTACCTCAAGTGAAGCAAAAAATTTGTCCTTCTGCTTAAAACATACTAGCAACACATTTTTTAGTACTTCAGTGGCATTTTGTACATTGACGTCCTTCACGTACGTTGTGCTGAGAATGCTGCCTACTACTAGCAGCTTTTGGAAGAGCCGAAACACGAATTCCGTAGTTTTTCCGTCAGAACCGAAAACTATTTTTTCGGTCACCAAATCCAGCGTTTCTGTGAGCAGCTGGAGACTTTTCCTTGCTGCGATGTGTAATGATGTTGGGCCAGCTGATAGAATGTTATTAGTCCGGGCCGACCGTCATTTTTGATATTTCGGAACTGTCTGGCTTTACTCGTGGATTAAGCTAGCGCATGTCGGTTGTAAAGTATGGAATGTGTTAAGATTGAAAACTATGCAATAACATTCATAACTAATAAATGATTAGGCAGGATTGCGTTGGAGTACATAAATGTTTTATTTTCTCAAGTATTATTTTATCTCCGATAAACGATTAAGATTTCACAAGTAAACTCGACATCATAAATCAAAATTTTGGTCAATTCATTTTTTGTGAATTATAAAAATTTAAAATAATAGTAAGAGATGGAATTAAAATATATATCATGTATGTTAAACACTTTTAATTGATTAAATAAAGCGATTAAGCACTTAATTAAAAATAAAGACTACAACGCAGTTACATCAAATTACAAGGAAATTGATTCCAGCGGGTATTAAAATTGCCAAATCACTTTTATTTTAATTACTGCATTTTTTTTTGCAGCAGACTTAGATTCATAAGATATAGTATATTCTTGAATATTGGTTTGATGTTTTTATAGTCCAATACTACGCACAGTCACTTTAAAATTCTTCTCTTAAAATGGAAATATGAAGGAATTCTCTCGCAGCTGAATCGTCCTAGAGAGATCTGGAGGCAGCTACCTTTCCCCTCTTTCTGGTTTTTTAAACTAAGGTTACCACATGCCTAGGCACCTGGGCCTTTTTTAGGTGGTGTATGTCCGCTGTTACTCTGGAATAGTCGGCAAGCTGCCTCCTAAACTGGTCAAGGCACGGAGAGGGAAATTATGCGATCCCACAGAAAATCCCTCTCCCTCCATTGGAAGGGCGTGGCACAAGTACACAATGCCCGACCTACCTGATGCAGGTTTTTCTAGGGTTTTCCCTGCATCACATTTAGGCGAATTGCCGGGTAGGTTCCTTAAACTACAGCCCGGGGGTCCTAGTTATCCTTTGGCTACCTTCCTATTCCTTTCCGCCAGCCCCCTTTCAGTCCCTTTCCTATGCTATAAGAGGGGATATGCCACTATGTGAATTACCCTATACATAGCCTGTCTACACCTTCTTCTTTACTATATCTTCACATCAAGTTAAAATTGTTTACACAAATCTGTAATTATATTGAATTTTTTAACTTAATTTGGGACATGAAGTGTTTTTCAGCTTCCAAACACATCTGTTTCCGTTATCATAACTAGATTAAAAATGGCGGTATTAGAGGGGCCATAAATGTTACGCGTACGATATTTAAAAAATTGTATATTATCCTTTTTATGTGAACATAATTTATTACTTTTGTTCTGGGAATATCTGGTTTATGTTCAAAGAGTTGAGTTAAAAAGTGTGTTTGTAAAGAAATTGGAACTATATATGGTGCATATATACACAATGATTATTCACCTTAGTAGTTACCCTCGTTCAAAGAGACACAGTATTTGAAATTGAGTTACTTCAACAAACCGTAGCAGAGCGTGGTTGTAATACCGACCTTAGTCTTGGAAACGCAAATATGAGTTTAAAATTGTTCTAATTCTTTTCTATGATATTTTCTTGAGTTAGGGCTGCTGTATTGACACTTCTGACGGAAAAAAAACTACGAAGTTCATGTTTCGTTACTTCCAAAAGGTGCTAGTTGTAGGCAGCATTCTCAGTACGATCATGGTGATGCTCAAAACTCAAATATACTTTTTACTGTGAGATGTACGACGTAATCTCCTCCGGATCATCCTCACTACAGTCCAGACCTTTCACCCTTCGACTAGCACGTCTTCGAACCCTTGAAAGAGGACATTTTGACGAAGAGTTAATGTGGCCATGACCCAGGGAATGAGAACTTGTCCACGACGAACAAAAAAATCTTATTTATAAATTAGGATATTAGAATTTTTAAATTTAATTAAACTAATTTTAAAAAGTCTGCTTTATGTGTTTTCGGCTCTGTTATTATGTAGATAGGTCCGAAGAATGAAGGAAACGTGGAGTCAAAGAAGATTGTAAGTAATGTAGGCTGGCCTAACGAGTCAAATCGGCAAATAGATATTAAAGTCGATAAGGAAACGTTTAATACACGTAGAACCCATGTACGTAAAGGAAGAATTCTAAGTAGAACGTTAGTTCGTCCTAATTCGTGTTCCCCGATCATGAGCCGTGTAGAACGATTATCAGTGTGACTGGCAATCTCGAATAGACAAGTGACTATTCAATTCCCTCTTCACCTACTTTCTTGTGACTAGTAATGTCGCCTTTCTTTTTCGACTGGATTTCACTGCCGCGTTCTTGTTCTTCTCACGCATTGTGCGTCCAAATGAAATTGAGCTTCAAGTGCCACGAACCTATCGTCAAACTATCCCTCGTAATTTTGATTGATTTCACTCGTTGCGATACAGGAAAATTAGCCAAAAATTATTTTTCTTACACCTCTGTTTCCTTTCAGTGTCGTGAAAGTCCCCCCTGCGGTTATTCTACCGTTTAGAGGAGAAAACGTGCGGTAATATTTTATTACTTGGAACTTCTGAAATATTCGATTCGTCGCGACGTGGTGACGAACGCTAAGGCAAGACACGCTGCATATATTTATAACGTAATATTTTAAGTACGTAACACTTTCTTGAATGTTTCGACGCGATGACTTGATACGAAATTTTCGGAAAGGAAGTTGTTGGGAGTTTGCGGTTCAGGTAACCGAGGATCAGCTTTGTTTCCACGTAGCAGGTAACGTAACTAAAGTCGAAGTTAGGGTAAGATGTAACTATATACTCTAATGAACCTTGCAAAATTAAGTAAACTGAAAATATTCACTAGTATACATTAAAAAACTGGCGAAAATTTTTGTTTTGCATATAACTCAAATTTTAACGTTTGTAGTTATTGGATTTTGGTTAGTGTGTGTCCGAGAGACTCGTATTAGAAAAATAGTCACAGGCATAAATATTCATTCTTGCAAGAAATATAGAACAAAAAAATTTTTAAAGTAGAAATTTTGGAATGCAGAAGGTTATTTTGCAATACTTTGAATTCTTGAAGAAAACAGTATTTAATTATCAATGTACGAAGTTTTATAATCCCTTACACACTCTGCATAAGAAATAAATTTCTTGATAATATTTGGTATTCTTATTTTTGCAGTTTCGTATTTCAAAATCGCTGCAAGTTGAGACATTTTGTGGTCGGTTTAATTGTTAGACTCGATTTTAATATTTAATAACATTTTCATTAATGGAAGTGGAAAATGAATTAGGCATTAAATTTAAGGAATTAGTCATAGAAAAATTAAATTACAGCTTGAATGTTGTCGAAAGAACTGCTTAAGTTCTTGACGAAATTAATTTGTTCGTTGAAGTACAAAGCAGAATTATGTAAGATCCAATAGCTTACGTATTTAAATCTGCCTATATTCCAAGAGCTGCCAAATCTATCCTGGTCATAAGGTCAACGATATAAGGTTCGCGAAAGATTTGCGGAATCAACCTACATAAGTGGAATAAAAACGGAACAACTGTTTTTAATGTTTCGTTAGTTAATCCCATGGCAATTGATTTCATTTGGTGTGATCATTTTGCCTCATTTTGACTTGATACAAAAAAATACAAGGAATACAAATCTAGTAAAATAGAGGCTGAGCCAAAAAAGTCCATAAAAATAAAATAAAATTTCAAATATTCAATTATAAAACTGGATTCGTACAGGCATATATCGTCAAAAGTGTAGGTACGGATGAAATATATTTATTACAGTCAAGTTTATCTCCAAGTTTCCATAAATATATGGAGATTTATTAAGCTCAATTAGAAGAACCGCTGAAAATAGACGTTTAAAATTATAAATAAATAAACAGTAGTCAATTTTAAGCAAAAAAAAATTATTAATGTACAATTGAACACCGTTAAAATTTTATTTTTATCTTTTCTGAATGCCGTGGCGAACTTTTTTAAAATTTTCCATTAAGAAATATTTTTTTGGCTGATGTTTATTTATTTGTTAGTTTTCTCAATATTCATAATATATATTAAAAATAGTTTAAAATTATAATTATTTAATTAATGTGGACTCTTAACAGGCATGTAGCTTAATTAATTAAATTATAATTGTAAACGACTGTTTTCATCTATTTTATTTTTTAAATTCAAGCTTTAAGGTGTGAATAAATTATTTATTAAATTAATTTAAATAACATACTTTTTATCCTCTGGGCCATTATTCTGATGTTTTGATATTTTTCCTTACCATGTTTTGGGATCAACCTGAGCTACGTTTTTTTACATTTTGTAATGGATATTGAACAAGCAACAAACTTGTAAAATTTATCTGAAAGCATATGTTTTATGTTTATTTCCATGAAAATGAGGAAATATTACATTGTTACAACCTGAACTGTTTTCAATTATTCTTAAATAATGCGAATTTGTAGGTATCGAGTACATTTGAAGAGGAATCAATCCAGTCTTTCGTTAACATACATCGAAATAAATAATTCCTTTGTTTTGATATAGTAACTCTCTGTGTTTTCATTGTGAACGATCCTGGAGAAGCGCATGAATATTTAATTTCCTTCTGATCCTAGAATTCGGTTAACTGCACTTTGTGCAGTTAATAAGGTTAGCTGTTTTTCTTCGTATTGGTACTAACTTTTCTACCCTCAATGTTTGCGTAAACAGCTCTTGGATACGTTTTTTGTAACGAATCCCGTTGCTTAGAAATACAAACAAATATTTCCATTTTCTAGACAGGGCAAGGCGTCTCTGAACTATTGATTTGATTATAAAATGTTTCAAGTTTCAAATATTAACAGGCTCGTGACTCGATACTAGACCTTCCTCTGTTATACTATTTTCCACGGTGAGTAAAGCAGCTTAAATTGTAACCACGACAACGTTCGTCTTTGTGGTACTTTTTTTTTTTCATTTTCACGGAACCCAAAATATAATTTTAAATTCCTGCATCTTTAAGGAAACTGGTATTTACAATCCCTTAGTTACACTATTTTCAATCATTTTATTTAAAACGCGGGTTATCGTCATTAGTTTTCGTTCCCTTTGCAATGTTCACAGTTTGAGGAGCGAGCGCCTTAGGTGTTTGATTGGGAGTCTCTTTCAGCAAGTCACTTCGTGCAGGAACTTCGCGGATGGCACAGTCTGCCGGGGGAAATTCCGGTCCCTTGTATTCCAGGAAGCGAGCTGTAACTTTGGCTGTCACCAAATTAAACATAAAAGGAGCGCTTGGCCACAACAACCCACGCGAGGGATCACACTCTTCCTGTCCGTTCCCACAACTCCGATTGCGACATACTTGTGACTCAATGTCCTCCCACTAAATTAGAGCACCCTGAATCATTTCATTTGCTCATACCCTCCCAAAAAGTTTACATATTTATCGTAGAGATGATCGCTTATTTCCCAAAGAGGAAGCGGAAGCACCCAAAAAGGGGATTTGGTTGAGCGTGAAGGATTCTTCCTGGCTTTTCCGTAGCAGTGAGTGAAACATTATTTTAGACTTATGCATTCATCTCTAGCACTACAAAAATGTAAACAATTACTAGTTGTAATTACTTTCAGTAAATAATGTATCTAAATATTTGTTTCGTTTCGAACTAGTTACATCAAACATTTACAGTCTTCAATTTCGGCTATGGCAACCCTTTTGATCAGGTACACATAACATATTTTTTTTATGAGAAACTAGTAAGTTTTTCTCTATGATATTGTGCGATTCTTTTCCAAATGCTACCAGCCACTTTCCTAATTTCTCAGTCAGACCTACCACTGCGAACAAAAAGTAAGGTGAATTTATTTATGAAATATAAATTCGTTATTTATTCTTCCAAATCAATCCCCTTCAAAATAAGCCCCTCCGATAAAACGCACTTTTTCAACGCTTTTCCAGTCCTCGAAACAGTCACAATAGTATTTTTCCGGTATAGCCTTCAAGACCTTCTTCGATTCGGTTTTTATCTCCGCAATCGTGTCAAAACGGCGTCCCCGTATTGGCGTTTTGAGTTTGCTGAATAGCCAGAAGTCGCACGGAGCCAAATCAGGCGAATACGGTGGTTGCGGAACGATATGAGTCGAGTTTTTGGCAAAAAAAAGTCGCGAAGAACCAATGCAGTATGACATGGTGCATTGTCGTGATGAAGGAACCAAGAGTTGTTCGCCCATAATTCCGGCCGTTTCAGACGAATAGCTTCACGCAAACGACGCATAACGCTCAAATAATATTCTTTGTTGACAGTTTGGCCCGGCGGAAGGAATTCATAGTGCACCACACCACGATAATCAAAGGAAACTGTCAAAGTGACCTTGATTTTCGATCGACTTTGCCGTGGTCTTTTCAGTCTTGCTTCACCTTTTGCACGATATTCGCTGGATTGGTCGGTGGTTTCAGGGTCGTATGCGTAAATCCAAGTCTCGTCTCCAGTAATGATGCATTTCAAGTGGTCCTGATAGTCAGACAGCAAAGTTTCACACACATCAACGCGACGCTTTTGGCACCAATCGAGACTTGACGCGTTTGAGACACAAAACATTCTTCAAAATGGTTAGGGTTGAGCCAAATGATATTCCAACACTATCAGCGAGATATCTAATTGTCCATCGACGATTTTCAAGCACCAAATCTTTGATTTTTTGGACGTGGCCCCTCGTCGGTAGACGTTGATGGTCGTCCAGAGCGCGGTACGTCTTCAACGCGTTCTGGGCCCTCTTTGAACTCGTTGTACCACTTATAAACGTTTTTTTGTGCCATAGTTTGATCACCAATGGCCGTCCGCAACATTTTCAACGTGTCCGCACAAGAATATTCGTTTCGCAAACAAAATTTGATGCAAGTTCTTTGCTCGACATAATTACCCATTGTAAAAATCGAAAAATTCACTTTTGGTTGTTTACAAAAACACGTGTAACTTGGAGATAATTAAACCTTTTAACAAAAAGACGCTTGGAAAATATTATAGACAGTCCTACCAACCTAGGAAAAAAAATTACCTGCCTTCCTACTACGCGGGAGTTTTAAATGACAAATTAACCTTACTTTTTGATCATAGTGGTATATGGTCTTATTTTTGTGGACCACTTAAGGGCATACATTCTTGCTCCTTCAGGCACATCTACGACTTTTTTTCCTTCTTATCCACTCATTTATGATTACTAACATTGATCGTCCGTACATCATATACGAGACTCCAAAATTCACTATTTAAATTTATTTTTCATTCAACACATTTTCAATTTACGGAGTTTATAGGTACATCCATCCCGTGTTCATATTTATTTCAATCCGTTCCCCGTGAGCGACGCTGTTGTAGCATGTCTTCAAAGTCGTTGCTGCACTTGACATTCGTCAGAAGCAACGTGCTGTGAGAACGAGATAGGGGGGGAAACATCCACAAGAAGATTAGAAAGGTGTGTGGAGATGCTGCTGTCGATCGCAGAACATTTAGTCGGTGTGCAAGCAGAAGTGATGAAGGAGGGCACGCCAATATTAGGGATACTAGTCGCATCGGCAGAGCCCACACTGCACTGACACCTGTGCACAGAGTTAATTACATGGTTAGGAGGGATGGGGATTATGTTGAAAAATGAAATTATGTTACTAAGGGAGGTACCTACAAACGGTAAAAATAGGAAAACTGTCGGGTAAATATGTGATTTTTTAATAAAATTTTGCACTTGTACGTAGGTCACTCCGAAAGTAATGAACAACAGTTTTAATAATAGAGGGTGTCCCCTTCAAGCCTTCCACTTTAGAAAAGTACAGGGATATTAAATTGTACAAAATGCTAGAGGAACTCAAAGAATTCATTAGGAAGTTTGAGTCAAGCTATGAGTTCCGGGACCATTGGGTGTTGCTGACAAATAATGTTCTTTCTGAGGGTATTTAACATGCTGCAACTAGTCCACATACTCTCGTTTATTATGCTTTCCGTAAAGAAGAAAATCCTCACACCTGGCATCCGACCATTATGGCTATTAACAATTCCTGAAACATGGAATCATGCCTCATCATGAAACAAAATGCTTCGAAGAAAGTCAGCACATTCATTTCGATGCAATGTACCATATCTACAACAAATTATTGTCGGCGTCCTTTGAGGCTAGCCGTCAGATGTTGCGGAATTAGAAGTTCGCAAGCATACAAACGAAGCCTTTTCTGGACGACGGGATGGAATCGGGCTCAACTTTCATTTGCCTGCCGAATTCACTTACGTGGGCTTCTGAGGAATGTTTCTCCACTATCCCGAAAATTACGAAACAACTTCTGAATAGTCTTAAGATCACGGGCATCAGCTCCATACAGGTGACGATAATTTATTCTATCGTAAAACGATATTTATTTTGTCAAACCATTAGCTCAGTGCTGTGGAGTCACCATTTTAATTTCATACTATCGTGTCGCGTCCTGGCGGGTAATTACGGAACTTTTCGCACCGGAAAAACGTTGTTCTTTGAGTTACTCTAACACTGTATGTAATTTCACGTCAATATACCACCTACTTATTTTTTCGTTAACTATCTAATGTGTAAGTTTTGAACGGGGCTCTTGTAGAAGCTTTGGGGGTGGATTCTTTCATCAAAAAAGATAATATAAGCCCGAAATATCCTAGTTTCTTTAAGTATTTCATTAAATATATTATGTTATCCCAGCTACAACTTTCTTAAACGAAACGAAAATAATGTTCTACGAAGAAATTACACCGCATACGTTACGCTGTATCATATAAATCAGTATCTACACGTGTACGAAACGAAACTGACCACAGGTCATGAGACAAAACAGCCAACAGCTAAGAGTAAAATGTGTGATTGAGGAAAAATTGCTGAGCAGAGACGTGGGCAATCAACTGGAACGTAAAACAAACTGACAGCGGAGCATGAAGGAATATATCGAAAAAGGCACGAGTGCAACAAAGCAGAACTAATGTGAAGGACTTAGTGAATCACATAAAATCCTTGAAATGGAAATTTGCGGAACACATCAGAAGAAGAGTGAAAGGAAGATGGACCAACAGGTACGCTGCTTTCCATGATTCTACGTGATTGGTCCTTCGATCGGAGGATGATTGGAAAAAGAGAGACGGAGAATATATGGACAGAATTCGTGAGTTTGGGGTGTATGATACTGCAAGTGTAAATATATGTGTCAGCGTCTATTAAGCGGAGTGATAGAAATTTAAATATGTGACGTCATGTGTTGAGAATACAATCCATGCACATGTACGTAATAAATATCACGTTTACAATACTGATTTATTGCACATATAAGGAAATATTAAAAAAATTATATCCAGTTTGAAAAACCAAATAGAATTAAATAACACAACTTCTGACGTAATCTAAGCTGGCATGTGAAGAGTATTCAATATTCGATAATGCGTTTGATATATAAGTTTCTTTAGATTACATGAATTCGGACGTGCGGAAAGTCGCGTAGGTATCTTTATTCGTGCTTATTCATAACTTCCGTCTGTCACGTCGACGAAACTAAGAAGAAAAGCATGAAGTCGAGTTTGATTTCGTCACACTTGTTTGCAAAAATTCCGCGTTTTGGCTGTGATTGCTCAAGGCGAGAGACAAGAGTATATCTTCAAACTTTTACTTTGTATTACGTATGTGTTGTATAAACTGTGTAGATCGAGATGAATGCGAAATGACCAGATATGACATTTGGCGTACTACTCAATGACGTGTAATGAAAAGCCTCATGTAAACTGCGTCGAATAAATAAAATATGACAAGATTGAGATGGCGTGAGAGCATAAAAATAAAATATTTTGATGTTTTTAACCCATAAATATACGTCGTATTCACTTATAGTCGTCGTTATAATTTTAAAAAGCACGGGAAAATTGCCTTTTGTAATATGTGCATTGAAGGATATGAGTCGTTTCTTGTTGCGTGGACAGGAATCGTTAATTCCTTTATTTGTAAGACATAAAAATCTATAACGTAATATAAAAAAGTAACAATAGCCCGTTGTAAACCACAAAGCTAAGCCTAGCACAACTCAAACGACATGCCTTCCGTCCTAACCCGAGTTTACCCGATCGCTAACCAAAATATACCCCGAGTGCAGAAATTCTCACAAACCGCGTATTGAATTACAGATAAGATCGTGCCGAGAATTTATGGAGCAGCTGAAATGAATAGATTAAAGGTGAACCAGAAGACTAATTGTTCACGTAGACTAATATGAAAATAATTATTAAAAAAATAACACAAAAGGGAGATATTTAATAAATTAAACGTGCTTGACCCTAATACGGTTTAGGGTATCAATTCAATTTCTGAAAATATCAAGAAGATATTAAGATACACTCTCCAAAAATTATGAAAAGTACAGATATTTAATACGGTCATTTGGTAAGGACGTTTGCGGAATAATTAACTGAAGTATACTGACATTCATCATACTATGTGCCAAAGGTTTCAAAGAGTTTCCTCAAATTAAGGATAGGGTTTGAGTTCTCACGTACGAAATTACCAAATGAACAAATAATTTCGTTCAGACAAAATTAAAGTCGAATACTAGGGTCCATGAATGATCGATTATTTTTGGAAGTAATGAAAGACCTAACACTTTAGTGCATTGTGTAGAATATATACAACAAAAGATTTAGTATCACCCCTGAGGCATCTTTTGGTTTCTAGGAGAGCAAATTTGTGATGCATATATGAAACAACATGCACTTAAGGAAATGTGAAACTTTTGGAATTCGTGGCCAGGTTAAAACATGCCGTTCCTAGCTTTCTGTGAGTCAACCCCTCAGGCCAGATTTTTCTACTCGCATGCCAACTTAAGAATATTTATCTTCTGATATTTATCATGTATTTTTCAATGAAGAAAATTTAAGCGTAATTACCAGGGTATTCATTATTCAGTTTATGTGAATTTTTGATAAATCAGACCTTATGTTGAATATGAGCAACATCACCAGCCAAATTGACTTTGGTCACGTTTGATATTTTTTTGGTTATTTTTTCCGTACTGTACTAGTTTGTTATAATAATTTGACAATACCTGAAGAAGATACGAACACGTATAGAAACGTCGTAACGCTCTAAATAACCCTTGTAAAAGGTAGTTAGCTGATTTATTATTTTCAGTATTGTATTCACTAAAAAAACATCTTAAAAATGTAAAAACACAGGAAATCATGCGCTGAAGGGTTAAGATGGAATCATAAAAGGGTCAAAGATTCGCAAAGGACTAATGAGCAATGTGTATCGCTAATAACGACGCATCTTCAATAGAGCGTCAGAGTTTGCCGTAATGTTTTATAAAATTATGTTTCGAAGGTGGCTAAGCTTTTTCTTCTACACTTCGCCTAGAAGATGACGACAGAGCTTTTAGTCGTCGAAACGTTGCGTTCTACAATTATGCAAAACCCGGTTCAGCTCCGAGAACAATATATTGAACAACTGCACCGGGAAAGGCTTCAATCTTTGATCTTTTTCTTCTACTTCGAGTGCTGGTTCGTTACCGCCACGTCGAAAATCAGTCGGGAGACCCTGGTCCAATTCCTTCAAACGTAGCTTATGTTCTTAGACACTTCTGCGTTTAATGATATTATTCGCTCGGATCTTCAGTCGTATGGTTTCTTTGAGCCCCCGATGGAACAGTCATGAGGCAGCTGGTTTCGTAAGTAGGGTGTCCACTGCTTTTGTGTCGCCTTCATTGATTCGCGTCGGGAAATAACCAGTCCCCCGCTGCCCAGAACCCTCTGAGAATCTTCGCCGGTGTCGGGATTCGAGCCCCAGACTTCGCAAACACAGCTTTCGAATTTTTCAATCAACTTGCGCCTGTTGCCCCTCCGTACATCACGAACTCAACCGATGGGGCGAACGTGAACTGTGATGCGCTTCTCATCACACAAACCTGATAATATCTTCGGTGGCGATAAATCTGGTTAACATGACAGTTGCGTATTTATCTTGGATAACGTCATTTCAGCACTAGTTGAAAGCTATTACTTGCCGTGGCAAGGGCTGTCCGGTAAATTAACACGAATATCTCCGCAGCATCCAAATAAGAGTAGATCTACATTTATCCCCCAATTGATCACAAGTTTTTCCGATAAACGAACAAGTTTAATTTTTTTCAATAAGATAAAATATCCAAATACAAACAAAAGAAGTTTCTGAAAATCTTGTCCGTTTCTTCAGGTGCTTAGAAAACTAAAAACACAAGTGACTAGAGCAACACAACTGCGCAGGTTTAGTTGCCAATCTCAAAATTTATTGTTTTCTCCGATGTCTTGACGAAAGTTAAAAATTGCTACACCGATACGGTCTTGGAGAGAATAATACGAAGATAATCGCTTGCTCGAATACTAGTCTAAAGAAAGAGGCTATAGAATTATTATTGTTTACAAACATGCCAATAAAACTAATGAGAAATTACGTTCTTTCATAATTAGTGGTTTTTAATATAATTTACTTCCGTTAAATAATAATGAATAGATAATCTACTGAAAATTATTAAAAACAATTCCCTACAGACTATAAATTTTGAGGGACTTCATAAGGTTATGACTAATGTTTTGAACACACTGCATCCTCCAAAGAATGAACTTGAGTGGGACTTATTGTACGACAGGTAAGAAAACAGAATAATTATCAAAATAAAAATCTAATAAGACAGTTGAAGTTTTATATTAACTTATATTAAATGAGCATTTTTTCAACTATTAATATGTTCACCCGACGGAACCCCAAATAAGGGTCGAAACGCAGTGCTTTTCTCTTTTGCTATTCGTATTAAATATAAATTCCAGAATAATAATTTTTTTTCTAAACATAAGTTTTAATAAAATTATATAACATTGGCAAATGATATACGAACTATGCATGCTAGTAGGAAAACTAGACATATTTGGAATTACGTACTAATTTAAGAAAAATATCGTTTATACACTAGATGACAAGTTTCTTGTTTTTCAGCAAATTTACGCCTATCTACAGCGAATTAACGAAAAAAAAATTGTATCTAAAGGTTCGAAAATTTCCTTTTAATGCCGTGGTCGTGTTCAACGAAAAATGTCATCTCATGTTCAAATTATATATTTCTGGCTTACGTTCGACAGTGCTACTTTCCCAAATTTAGATCACAAAATGCGGGGAATTTTCATAAACGCTAGGAAAACTTAAAAAAAAATTCTCAGGTGAAGTTCTGAAATAGATTCTTCAAACTGATAACTGGACAAGCTTCAAACAACTGAAAATACCAGATTCCTTCAATTGTTACTAAAAAGTTTCTTGATAATTGGAGAATATATATCTTCTACATTAAGTGAAATGTTAACTTCAGTCAGTGAATTTTAGTTGTGTTAGTGCATATGAACAGTGAATAACAATTAATTCAATATAATATTCTAAATAAGAATATAATATGACTGTATAAAATTCGATGAATTAGCCAAAGACAGACAAAATTAAGTGATGATATAAATACCATACAACGTTTGTGGGATCCTTGTGCCTTTCGTCAGGTGACTGGAAGAAAAAACTAGTTTGTCAACCGTAATTGTGTGGTTGTGTCGCTCCTGGCTTTCGTGTTTTTTTCTCAATCACCAGACGAAAGAAACAAGGATCCCAGAAACATTTTATGGTAGCCAAAAAGTGACGATATATTTAATAATTAGGTTAAATATTTATAACAATCAATAAAAATTGGTAAAGTATTTAAAAATTAGTTGCAATCGGTTACAAATCGTATGACCCATGGAAAACGCTAAGAAAATTGTCAAATAGAACACGGTAGCACAAAATGAAGATTTGGTTCTGCAGCATATCTTTTGCTTCCAGTACGCGTTCGTACAGATTAAGAGAAATACATTAATATAAATAAATAAATTGTTTGAATATATTATTATTTACCACGGAAATAGTTTGATTACCAAAAAACAGTTATTTGATTAAAATTATAATTTTTTCATCATAACAAAAATTTTAATAAGTTCAAATGAATTTACATTCAAATCAAAATTAAATCTATGAATTCCATCAAATATAAATCGTAATGTCCATTTAACGACGCAGTTCGAAAAGTGTGTGACACTTTCTTGACGAGTAAAATTTCGTCCTATTAAATTAATTAGATGTTTGTATTGACTTGATTGGCACCGATACAATTATTCAAATGAAACAAATTAATATTTCAATTACTATTGTCTAAATAATTAATTTAGTTCTGACATCAGACAGCAGCGCCGTTGAAAATTTACATACTATTTTAAATAATAATATGAATCTTTCCCCTAAACACAAATACCATATTCTTCATATTACGTAATATCTTTAAATGATGCAATTTGGAAAGAATACTCATCCTTGTTTTATAACACTTTTTGAAAAGATTATTTTGAAATGTGGAGGTGATTTTTAGAGAGTCTGGATATTTCTTAGTTGTACGGGGACATGAGACACCTGGAAATTGTTACATAAAACCTGTAATTGGAATTTCATAACCGATTTCTGACGAGCAGTCGACAATGTGGGCAAGTTTATAAACATATTTATCTACTCGTTCTTATATATATATATATATATATATATATATATATATATATATAAATTTGTGTAATTTAATTTATTTGGTATCGTCACTAACCGATTATAACACAGAATTATTGCCTTTTAAGAATATCGAAGGATAACCATTTTTGGTGGATCAGGTTCAACCTGAAGAGAGATTAATCTGATGACCGTAAATAGGGCCTCCGAGTTGCAGGATAAGGTGTCCTGATATTAATAAAATCCATCCTCATGTTCGGATTAGAGCTAATGGGCGTAGAAAGAGACGTATCTTTTACTCAAAGGACAGGTGAAGGAAAATGGCCAGTGTGCTTTTATATAGAGGTCTCATCTCGTCATCTACCTCATCAATTTGAGACAGTAATTTTTTTAATTTAAATTTCGCGGATAAGAAGGAAGAAAAATGTGTAATAGTGGAGATAAAACAAATGTTAACCTGAACGATACTTTACTCATTTTAAATAATCACGACTCTTTATGAAAAGTGAATATACCGAGTCAAGTTGTATGGTTATCTACGGGACTTTCACCGAATAGGATTAGTTATTGCATATAGTGAGATGGTAACCATGTTTAATTCCAAATTCTCTTAGTCCTGGATTTGCCGCCCATTACTAAGTAGAATCTGATGTTCCAAACAAATGAAATGTGAAGGAAGAGACCGAGGTCTTATATTTGGACGTCATCCAACCGTGTGTCTGGTGAACGTCTGGAAATACTAATCAGAAGTCGGCGCTTTAATGTGAAAAATATTTTAATGTATGAGAGTAATAAACGCTGAAGTAATATTTTGCACTCTTAATTGGGCAGGTATCTCCGACGGTCCAGTTGTATATCGGAATACTTTGTGATTCCTCGAATTAATCGATCAAATGACTAGATTGAGTACTCCCTTTTCAATGTCAAACAGAAACGTACTAGTTACAAACAGAGGAAAACGGACGAGTAATGAGCGTTTGCAACTGAGTTCCGTAACATCGTCAGTCTTGACGATTCAGGAAAATAATAAAACTAAATCAGATTAAATTCCTAGGAACGCCAATTCACACAAACATGGTTACTACGTCTATAAGTAATAAAATCATGACCTGAGAAGTCTACTCGGAGTATTCCTCATGACCTGAGAAGTCCACTCGGAGTATTCCTCATGGCATTCAAGTCCCGTGGGGTTATAATTAGTGTACTTGACATAGTGGGCGCTGTATTTTCAAGCATAGTTGATTTAAAAAACGTATTGCATAAAAATAATTGTTTGTTATTAAGTAATATAAACAAACGCCACGCACGACTTGTATGCCAGTAGACCGATGGTTGGTCAGGCAGTAAGAACCACGATAGTTAGGAACCGTGCTGCAGCGAGTGGTGGTCGTCTAGCAAGTTCAGTGTAAGTTTACCGCATGTGGATGCCACGTGTCCGGAGACGTCTCTGTGAGGAGAGCGGCTGTCCATGTCGGGCGGCGTGACTGCTGCGACTGGCTCCGGATCAGCTGATGGCACGCTATCGACTCCACATCTGCGTAGACAAGACTTATCGAGCCGCGCCGTACCTGCGCCGTACCGTCGACACCGTCCCTTGCTCCAGTTCTCCTAAGTCACTCACGTCACGTCTGCACTTACCGACGATGACCACTTCAGGATGGGACGGTCCGATCCGGTCGATCAACTCTGGCCATTCAGCGCGACTGACAATGAAATTACAAAAAAAAAGTCTGTGGTAACTGAAGCCACTGAAGCCACTGGAGCAACCTGGTACACATGCATAGCTGCGACAACGCCACCGATGTTTAAATCGTGTTTGTATGTTACTCATTCTTTGGAACTAATTCAGAAAATTATCAACGTTGGGATAATCGAACATTAACGTAGAGACCACAGAACTTGAACTAATAAATTGGAATTAGTTCGGAAGATAATCGAAACTACTCAAGTGAGATCGTAAAAGACAAGAGTGGATGAGGAACAGGAGAAATATTATGGACGGTACGGAACGTATGCAGTCGTTAAAATTGAAGTGAGCAGGGGAACATCGTAAGAAGATTGGATTGTAGACGGATCAACCCCGTGGATGTGAGGGATAGAGAAGTATGGAAGTGGTACAAATGTGAAGGAATTGACAAATAATCACAACTCATCTTGATACATTTCATTATAATTAGTTACAGAATATTGCTATTTTTAAATTCATTTCATTCTATATCCAGGGTGACTGTCAACTTTTGGGTCCAAAACGGATTACTGGAATACTGTAACGATTTCCCGTACGAATACTGGCGGCAACTGATGCTGATAATTACGTCTGTACCATTATTTATTTATATACTTCCTACATTTCTACGTCTCTTCGCGTCAAAAACATTCATTTCATTTTTCTCCGATCCAGTAATAATTATTAATGATGTGTAGCAGAGAATTTAAAATGTTTCTGGTTGTCTCCAACTTTATTTTCCCCAGAAACCTTCTCTACGGAATACTTCGAATATCATTCCGAAGTGGGAATGCGTCATTCGGAAGAATTATATTAATTTTTTTCAAGATGATCGTCGCGTAATCCTACTCTCCATAAATCAAAATTATTTCAATTCTTCGACAAATAGTGCTCAGACTGTCAGATTTTGAACGTCTGGTGTTACGGAATTCACGTCCGTTACGGCCGATTTTGCATCTCGTTAAACCAGGAAATTTGTGGATAGAGATAATAAATATCCGATAAGAGTTCCGGGATATTTACGAACATAATTATTGATACAATATGAGGCTGTGTATCGTAAAGGCGTTTCTCGAACGGATAATCACCGTTGTCACCTTGCGTGGAAATTAAACCGGTAGAGCCCCTATATTAAATGTACCTTCTTCATTCACACTGTATAGAAGAGAAAAAGGGAGTGACCAGAAGTGTCAGCTTTACTTGATTAAATTATTTTGAGTATTATTTTCTTATTGTAACTATTATAACTAATTAAAAAACAAGATTTTGTCTCGTAACTTGTTTTTAATTTGGAAAATTCCGTATTTTAAATTTATCTTCGACTAATTGTTTCAGTGTGTATGTAATACCGTGTTAAACTTTAATATTATATAAATTAAATATTATTTGAAATATGAATAAGAAAGAAACGTTGTTTGGTATTTATATTATCACTTTTTTGTCTGAATAGGCTACCTTTCTTATTCATTATTTTCAATCAGACGTAAATTTTTTCGTTATCTGAAATATATTTGTCCTTAAATAAATGAATAAATATGGTGTAATGCCGGAAGTTTTTGCATGTAAGACTACGTCTTTTTTTTACAGAGAGGTTTACGATGACGTTACAGTAGATTATTAAACTTGTCACACAGTTCTAGTGGTGAAATGTCTTTTCAAACCGATTAAAATAGTTTATTTATATATTTTTCAATTCATCCTTTGTGTATATATGGAAGTTATTTTGTTCTTTGTGAAATGTTTAAATTGTTCGAACAAGTTCTAGACCATTGAAAGTAGTTGAGCTATGCTGCAACTGTTGGATCCTTACTGTAAGACAATTGAGAAACAAATTCTGAGAAACGGACGTAATATAATACGTTAGTAACCGTGCAGAAATTGTACGCGCTACTTGACGTGCCACATACCAAAAATGTCTCCTCTCTTTGATGATATGCGAAAGCACTTACGAGGAGAAATAATAAACAGGAGATCATAACCTCTATAAATATTAGTTTGCATCTGCTACGTGCCTGAGCTACGCTAACATTTGCTTGAAATATGTTGTTTTCGGTCGGAAAACCTGTACAGCGAACAAACACGACGGCTTTAACCTACGCTGATAAAGATGAGAGGGACGGATAATTTACGAATGACTTCAGTCGGGAGATAAGTAATTCCAGATCGTGTTCCAACGCTCCATGACTGAGATCCAATTACGTGGAAGTTGCACGACTTGTAATGCTGTACTAAGCTGTATGCGCATCTTATTTGACAGTACAGTTACCTCTTCAGTATGGATCTATTTGGGAACGACAGAGTGCAGCTTTAGGAATACTGAGTACTGTAATATATAGTCTTTCATGTAACGGGGAAACCAAATCAAACACGCATTAAATTATGTAAAAAAACGTGAAAGAATAACAGGAAACTCTTTAATGTTACAAGATTCAATGTTTACTTATTCGCGATGAGAAAATAGATTATATTTGCATTTTCTTCCACAGAGGAATTTGAAGAACACACTTTTTTAAGGGAGGAAACAGAAAACAAATATATGAATTTCCGAGTATCAGAGACCAGAAAGTTGTCTACACACGTTGGATGCAAGTGAGCACACGATGAATAAATTTTGAAAACGCCTGAATATTTATTATTGAACGAAGAAAAATATAGACATTAGCCGAACTGTTTTAATAAAGCATCAATTTCTTGTGCAAACATGCAGAAGATATGGAATAAACATATACAAATAACAATAAAATGAAAATTAATAATAAAATTAGCCGAATGCAGACAAAATAAGTGCATCACATTTTTTTATTATTATATATAAATAAACTAATTTAAAATATTTTTCAAAACGAATTATATCCATTAACTGTAAGAAACTTAACCTTTATATGATAACAAGATTTTCTGCACGTAGAACGATTAAAAAATTATTGTGAATGAAAGAAATGACCTGAAATAACCAGTAATATTGCATGAAATATAATAAACTCCTTCGACTTGATTAAGTTAATAATAAAAAAAAAGGTTCCGGTCAGCGCTGACAAGATATGACCAAATAACATCAGCATGTAAACTTGGATCTTTGCACTGAAGAATTAAATTGCACAATAGAGTAAGCGAATTCAACGAATTAAATTAACTCAACGATACATGACAGATAAAAAGATCGTAATAAGTATGGAGGGAATAAATTTTATCTTGGATTTTAAATATTAGTGATAGGAAACGAAGTACTGACGAATGCATAAGAAAGCATGTAAATATTTAATCAACGTTCGTGGAATTTATTAAAATAAATGTAGAAATTATTTTGTTGGATCTTGAATGTCATTAGAGGGACAGGAAGTACAACAATGCACATTCGTATATAATTCGTAAAAGAGAAAATGAGATAGCATATAATATGCAGCGATAAGGTTTAATAAACGTCCTCGGTGATCATAAAACTCCGTAAACTGTTGACACAATGGTTAGCTAGAACATAAATCTAAGATTTAACAAAGACTTTTCCGGATTTATATGATTTTAACGTTCAAAGCTAATGCTGTCGTTGAGACGATAAATATTGTATTCGAATGAAAGCCCGTTAGTCTCGTAAAACTGTTGTTCCAAATTATAAACTGGCACTTCGTGATTAACATTTTCAATTTTCCTCTGCGGATTTATTTAACGATTGCGCTATAAGTAAATTTGGGAGGGTTTTATGGCCACACGGTGGTACGATATGAGCTTGCTGGTGTATCCGGGATCGGGCGGCTCTTGAATATGCAAATTTGCGTTTCAAGCAAAAGAAGCGGGTCGGGCTACTGATCCAGGTTGCTCTACCGTGATGAAATCTATTCAGAGAAGAGGTACTCGAATAACGTCTTCTACGTGGCCCGTATTAGGGCAATAACATCGCACTAGCGTGAAGGCTTACCTCATGATCGTCGAGGTTCCACCAGAGTGGACGATGTGTTGAAGTTCGCGCACCAGATACGTCTGGTTACTCCAAGAAATGAGATCTTATTTTACATTCTGCCGATCTACATGTTAACCCAATTATTCCGCAGCCGCATCGGCAATGGGCTCCAGTTCCACGCCGGTACAGCTGCCATTTTTGTGAATTTGAGTAACATTCCATTAGTCCCACCCAACCTGTTAGTTGGCACAGCTATCTGTAAAAGTATCGAACGGGAATGGCGAACTTGAATCCCGTAGCAGCATAATCAGATACCATCAGTCTCACGAGATCCTGAAACAACGCTGCCATTTCGTTTTAAAATTTAAATCCGCGGTTTAGAAGAAGCAAACGACAGCTCTACATCGCGTCTCCGCGTTAACGTCGCGTATTGCAGGTGCAGCGCCGTAAACGAGAGATAGCGTGAGGAATTTTCGCTTAATTTGTATTCATTAACGACGTTCTTCCTGAATTCAAAACACGCCTTTCGCGAAACTCTAACCGCAAAATACTGAAAGTTTACAGTCTAATTATGCCACGGCTCTTACGGAGAACAATTAAATTGCTCCTTCTTCCTTTTTAATTTAAAATACGTTATTAAAAATATAAAGTAAACACAATATTCTGTATTGATAGCGACTTTTGATCATCACCATTTCGCTGATGAAAAAACTCTCGACGGCTGTACGACTCGACTAACGGCTTAATAGGAGCAATCGAGTGGATAATCTTCAGAATTCAATTTCAGACATTTTAAGAGGGTATTTTGATCAAAAAAACGAAGAGAAAGCGTACTGTATAGAAGTATCGACAGTAACATGTGTTCCTTTTCTGAAATACTGGTTCCCAACGTTATATTACAATTATTGTCAGCAGTATTAGTTGACCTACATTACTACCGCAGTAACCATGTCGGAAAACAAGAATTATAATAAGAAATATTTAACGATTTCAGCGACCTTGTAACAGACCTTTGTAATAATTAAAAAATAAATTAACAAAAAAATTTAATAGTAATATTTATCTGACTTCAATTTAATTATGAACGAATAAGGCAATTTTTAACCTTTTACGGACACTTTATTTTATTGAGAGAGTAATTAAGTTTCGATACATCTTCGAATCTTCTACAGTTTTTATTTTACAAATAATTGGACCATATTAGTACCAAAAACAAATAAGTTCACTAAATTTAGAAAATAATCCGAGGTATATAAACGTGGTCGTAGTAATTCTAAATGAACGGCTGTAACCTTGATGGTTTCAACTGACTTCTTTTAATTATTATAGTTATTTATATTGATTTATTTACAGTCGCATTAACAGATCCGGTTATTAGCGACTTATTAAGAGAACTCATTTTTGCCTTTTTCGGGGGCCTGCTTTGACGAGAGTTTTCTCTAACGCACACAAACATCCATGCCCTCGCCGGGATTCGAACCCGGGGACTCAGTGAAGCGAGGCAGTCACGCTGACCTCTACACCACAGGAGGTTGGCTTTTTAATTGTGAATGTATGAAAACAGCCAAATTAGTCCGAAATAATTTTTTAATAAAAAACTTAACACGTCGCTTCGTTTTCAAACTAGAACTTCTTTTTCTTCGGGTGTAAAAGTGTCAATATTTCAGATTTTTATTAATAGATTATTTCTGACTATTTTGTCTGTGTTCATTCATTTATTACCCAAAAAATGTTGTTTTTTTTATCAACAGCGCTTCGTTTCAGTACTTATTTATTCCCTTTTCAAGCTGTGGTCCGACTGAAAGATTTGCCTTGATGTTATAAATGCTTCCTGATTCTGGATATGAAGAGCTTATAGTCGCAATACTGCCTGAAGTGGGTACAAATATGTACCGAAACGTAGCATTGTTAATTTTTTAATGATATTATATATATATATATATATATATATATATATATAAAATCGGTAATATAAAAAATTGTTTGAAAAAAATTGTCTTTATAATTCCTGAAGAGTTATACTCCATTAACGTGTACTACTCGTACTACAAGAAAAAGAAACCGTGCACGGGAAAATAAATGACAAAAGTCATTAAGTTGAAATTATTAAAAAATTACAAAATTAAAATACAATTTACCAGTAATGTTATTTGTTGCGTTCTATGAAGTACGAAATACAAATAATAGCGTTTCCAACTATCTTATTCATACGTTGAATATTTTTTTTAAAAAAAATTGCTTTGGTATTCTTCGAACTTTAAATTTAAGATTTGAACCCGAATGTTGAAATTTTACTTATTTAGTTTTTATTTGCGAGATTCACGGAACGGTTCTTTTACGACAATTCAAAGAACAACCTCAACTCATAACAGATACAGGCTTTAAATGGCAACGCGAATAATTTGAGTGCTAAGACTATTAAGTGTTTCGAGGAATTCTCATTCCTTTCCATTTACGTTGCCATGTTGAACACCAATTGCACGATAACGCTACACTTGTTTTAAAACGTTTTCACCCGCATTAAAACTGACTGTAGCCATGTCGACAGTAGATAGGACCGAATTTTTTTTAACTTGGCTCTGCGAATTCTTTCGGCACTGAGTCAGCTTTGTGTAACAGGGCCTAGGTGACATCGTCACTGCGAATCCAGGAAGGAACATTAAATGCATCGTCCTGTAAGTTTATCTGCTTTATCCGTTAGAAGACACTAGCCTCGGGAAGATTGTGGATAAACTGAGAAAATAAAAATAACAGTAGAACTTTGATGGTCCTACGTTAGATAATAATTATTTTTTCAGCATAGTGTATCGCTGTGTACACAAACATTAAGGTGTGATAAAAGAAAAACGCATTTAACAATGCACTTCCTAGAACACTATAATTTCTGTCCGAAATTATTTAGGGCCGTCAATTACCATATTAGTTCGTTTTATCTAATGCGGTCCAGAGAAAAACATTTACGCGCAGAAAAGTAATTTATTATATATTATATGTCCTGTATACGAGAGTATATTTTTATGATTCTAATTTGGTGTACTTTTTATGCAGACATGTTGCATTAGCAGGTGTACAACTTTTTTTTAAAATTCTTCTTTTCCGTAATAACGTATGCTTGCTCCACATATTCCCTTATACTGATTCTATTTTATTTTAATTGGCTGAAGTAAAAATTCATTATCCTTTTCAATATAATGTAAAACTTATTACTGGAATTGTGAGTTTAAACAGAAATAAGTAAATATTTTATTTTGGATCTGTTTTGTACTAATAAGATAAATCAAATAAATTAACGACCATTATAGCAGACATTTAAAAAAAATTATTGCAGGAAGAATATATATTTTTAGAAGAAGGAAAAACTGTTATATAAATTTGTTATTAGAAATATTATATTAAAATGAAAAAATACGTCTGTTTTGAAAGTTAATAATAAGAAAAAACAGCCAAATACAGGCAAAAGAAGTGATGCTGAGAAGAGGTTCTAAGAAAACTCTAAAGCACATAAAAGCCTAGAGCCACACACAACTTCTCAATTGCGTTGAGTTATGAAATATTATACGGTTTTTCTTTACTCCACTTATGTAAAAAATTTCTGTTACCGTAGAAAAAAAGCGTAAATAAACTGATGAAAGAACAAAAATTACATGCATGCGCGAATCAGGAAGTAATATTTTGATTGAAAAGAAACTAGTTACGATCCAGAGGCTCGTAATAAATTTCAGATTTTGTCAAGGACCATTATGGAGATAACGGTTTTTATTTTGGGTACTAACTTCGGTCTGCTCGATTCGTGTTACTACGGTTTTGTTGAAGGGAAAAATTAATTATTCGCTTTAAATTATGCACGTAGGTCATGCTTGTTTATGTAAACATCTATTTTTGCCATTAAATCAAGAAACTTATGACCAAAATTAGGATTCCATTGGCATGTCAGTTCATTGATCAAGATTTGCTGCACATTCCTCATTAAAGTTGTAATGAAATGATGTTTATATAAATTTATATCAAGTATGAGTAATTAAAAGGAGAGTAAATGTTTGTTAGATTATAAATGCGAACGGGACCTTAGATCCGACGAGAACTTTTGAATTTCACCTACTGCAGGCAGTCCCAGATCCAGTAACACGATTTTGTCTCGGGGAAACCTCGAGTTTGAGGTTGCTGTTATTGCCCATAATTATGACTCGAAACCAGATCTCTATATGAACATTCCAAGGCTCGCGACAATTTAATTAGTATATTTGTGGTGTGAATTAATTACTATGGGTTAAGCTAGCGAAACGACCGCTTAGTCTTGTGTAATTATTAATTTCATACTGTGGAAGTCTTCGAGAGAGTAAAATGTACGGTAGCTCGGTTGCCGCTGTGCATGCTTGTTGAACGAAGGGTCCCCGTTCGATCCCCGGTTCTGTCATTTGTATTATCCCGACCATCCCCGTGCGAACTCGTGGCGATATCATTCGAACTCGTTTCGCGAACTTGACAGTTTTCGGATGTCGTTTTTGTTCGTAAGCTGCAAGCAGCGTTGATAAATGGGAGGTAGTGGGATAAGTTGCGTGGCTCCCAACCTCTTGCAGCTAGTTCCCGTCTAACGAGTCGCCCGAGGTTTCAAAGGCACATGTGCGCGAATTAACGAGGCAGCGGGGGATTTTTGCAAGTAGGACCCACCCTTCCCGGTCTGCTTAGCAATCTTCCCTTGCGAATATCACTCCCAGGTCATTCAACTGGACGCTAGGAGGGGAAATTTGCAATAGGGGGGTTTCGAAATTCGCGAAGAGCCGGTCTGCATGTGAATATCCTCCTTGCATGGCAAGGCCGCCTGTGTTATTAAGAACAAGGATGGCCAACTGCGGCAAAACGAAATCTCAAGGAAACTTTTCAACTCGGACCTTCACACTGTTTCATATTCGCGTCACCAGTGGAGATTTTAGGGACGAAACCATTTTTTTTCTGTACCTCAATATATTAACGTGAGTGGGAAATTTTTCTAATCGCCTATATCTTAATAGATTTTGCGAAGAAACGCGAGGCTTTTAAATCGCGACAAAAGACACAATTTATAAACAACGCTGCTTTAAAATTCAGTCGCATTTTCATCAGTTCAGATAATTATTGAGGATATATTGTAAATCGTAAAGATTATATAATCTTGTTTCTAAACCAGAATAAAGATTTAAAATCTCAGAAATTTTCGCTTCATAAATGTTACTCCTAAATACTTCTATTTTTCATGCTGTTTTCTCTCTCTCTATCGTATCGGTGGAGGAAACAAAATATCCTATTACCATTGCATACGGTAGAAGTAACATTTATTTGAAATAATATATTCTTCTCTTAGTAAGGCATTTAAAATACCGTTTTCTTACGAAACTAGATTATATCATTTTCTGATTGAGCGCAAATTTCCGATTTATGACGGGTGACATGACGTAATATGAAAAATAGAATGTGATGAGAAGAAATTGTTTTAAATAATGTCAGAGAACACATTATATCCCGTAATTACTGTACTCAGTTAAATATTGGACAAAGTTTCCATTAATATGATTTAGAAACCTGCTCTGGTAGTCGAAGTTGGACGAGCCGAGTTCGTCTCCTGAAAGTTCCTCAAAATGGACAATGTTTATATTTAATGCATTATTTACCTCCCTATATTTTCTCAAATCCGTCAAGGGTTTATTAAAATTTATTCTTTTTTCTCGTATTTCATGCCATTACTATCAAATAAAATAAGCGAAAAAGTAAATAAAAATTATAGATAGATTTATTCACCATTAGCCCTCTAATGTGGATATAGGATTCGTCACAAATGTTCAGTAGATAAATTACATATAAACAGAATAAATATTAATAGTAATAATTAATAAGTTACACACAAAAAAATCATATCTGTTCACATTTTCTGTGATCGAGAAAAAATACTTTTATAGTGCGATTTTGGGAAAGTCCAGTGTACACGAAATCGGAATTATTAAAATAGTTTTGCAGTTTATACATTACAGATTAATTTAATTGGACTTTCAGAAGGTAAGTAATTTCCTCCTATAGTTAGGTATAAAAAATAAAATAAAAATGTGTACAGGTATTACTATTGTAAAATTAAGACAAAATAAGTCAGTAGTCTTTATAAATCAGTATATATATTATTTGAGTTTTACATTTCTATGGATTGACCCGAGTCCCGTTACGGAAGTTGATGAGAATCACAGCTAATTTTCTGGCATCCTAATATTCCTTGAATTTAATTTAGTTATATTTGAGCAAGATAACGAGCCGACTACAGGCGTATTAGATATAGCGTAACCCAAATGTTGACGAAAATTACTGCACACACATTTCAACGAAGTTGTGAATAAGTTGAAGCGAAAAGTCATAGGAACAAGTGTTTGCAGCGAGGTGACATTACACAGTGACTAATGGTATGCACATCGCTTCAATGAATAACAGGATATGGCTCAAATTCCCCAGACAGTTGTCGGCACAATGAGCCACCATTTGCGACGGAAGGAAACTGACAGCGTGGTCTCGAATATCATTTCGAGGTCGGTACGAGAACTGTCGTGTTCGAGAAAAGGTTGGAAAAGTCCTCACGACATACCTCACGATTTAATCTGGACATCATCAACGTGATAAAATAATCGGAGTTAGCTCAATTATGCTGGTCAAAGACTAATTTAAAAATGCGTTCCAACTAATTATTATGTAAATAATAATATAGTTGCTGTTCTGATTGTCAGTTAGATAAATTTAGTTGTGTACTCCATAAAAATGAACTAGGTTTTCTGTATCAGATTAATATTAGCTGATAAAATAATATTTACGTGTCCAACGTTTCTGTTACAGTACGAAGACGTGAGGACTAAATCTACCAGTTTCGAGTTAGTCTCTCGGCCGGGGTTCGAACCACGACAGTCACAATGCAAGACCGTTACGTGCAGTGGAGGGATGAGAACTTGAAATTTAAGTACAGCGATTCTCATTGTGGAGATAATTTTTTTACATGCAAGTCGGTATCGAACCGGGGTCGCACAGAAGAAACAATTTATTTCAAAGTTTCATTCAACTGGACGGCGTTGGTACAGTAGAAGAAGGAAATAATAAATATGAACTTTATTATTTTCACTGTATTTCCTTTAACAAAAATTATTCTTCGGTCTCTCAGTGAATTACCAGGTCTTATTGTTAGAAGCCGCACATGCTTCGGAGCCAGTGTTAATTGTTCCACGAACAACGTTAACCTGTAACGGCTCAAGTAAATTAAGGAGTAGGGCCGGTTCCAACTTCAAGCTACACTTGTAATGACATTTAAACATTGAATGTATATGTCTGCAAATTATTAAATTTACAAATGTATTAAAGAAACGCATAACGTCATACATAATTTTCAATTCTATTTTAATTATGAAATTCATGGAATTTAGAAATAAATAAAACGACAGCCTAATTAGTAATAATATAAATATTAAATAACAAATATTAATAGATGTAATGAGGTATCGAACAATATTTATACAATTTATTCTCATTAATTCCTCTTATTCAATTTTTATATTATAGTGTATCAAGCATTGTAACAATAGCACAATTTTATTGAATTTAAACATTGTAACAAATACATGGTAACTACATAATTCGACAAATGTCTGTGTAGTACATAAAAAGAAATAATTCCAATAAAGAAAGAAAAATAATATTCCAGTTATTTTTTAAAAGTTATGAAATGAGACGATAACAATATTCAAACAATTTCTTCTTATTAATTACTCAAAACAATCTTATACTTTTTTTGGTGTCATGGAAAGAGAAGATAAAAATATATATGAATAATTTCTTCTCATTAATTGCTTAAAACAATCTTTCACTTTTTTTGTAGACGTTATGACAGAAAATATAACAATATTTAAACAATTTCTTCTTATTGATCCCTGAAAATAATTTTACACTTTTTTTTTGCAAGTAGTAAAGACAACCGACGATAATGTGCGTTTATACTTAACTCGAGGAATTCTATATTCTTATGCTAGTGATAATATGGATAATTTTATATTCCGAAAATAGATTATTTCTAAAAGCAATTAACTGTCCGAATGCAATACTAATATAACTTGTCAAGCTGTAGCTTCGAAGAAGGGGCGAAAAATAAGGAATAAATAATGGAAGGAAGGAAAAGTCTATAAGAACAAAAAAAGTATTAATATTATATTACGTATTTGGGTTAAAGAAGAAATTAGTAAAATAGAGGATTTATCTGTATAGTTGTATTCTATAAATTGAAAAGTTGTGTTTAATGTTGGAAAAAAATTTAATACGACCGCGATTGTTTAAGTAAAGAGTTTTGACAGTTTTTTGTTCTTAAGTGGACATTAAAATCAAATAATATATCTAGGATACGAATAATAATTGTTTGTGATAATACGAAAGATAGCCAAATACAGACAAAAGAAGTGATAATATAAATAACACATGACGTTTCTGGGACCCTTGCCACTTCTTTTTTCAGTATTTGGCTATATTTCTCATTATTAATTTTCAATCAGACGTAAATTTTTCATTTCAATAATTGTTTGGTTCCCGATAATTATATAACCTGATATTTTTTCAAATGTAACACGTATATATTGTAACTATTCATCAATGCTTCACTGTCCTGCCGTATTCTGTAATCAGTCAAATTAAAAAAAATCATAAATGCTCCTAATTTGTACTATCCTTTGGCGCGAAACCGTTCCCAATTGCGAAATTAGTGTAGTTATTTATTTTAAATTTAATTAGAAATTATTGTTGACTGTTAATTAGAAATCAAAATTCTGAGAATTTGTTAAGAATTCGTTCATGACCTGGCGAATTTGATTGCTGGTGCCGCTACCATTCCTAATTGCTCTTGTGGAATACTGTTAAAATAATTGGCAACCATTACGCAGAAGTAAAAAAAAAAGAACTGCAGCAATAAACGATTTGAGTGTTGTACCATGACATGACGGGGACAGTAATAACTCCAATTGTAATAGTGAAACAACGTTGTAAAACGCGGGAGCAATAAAACTACACGCTGTACGAGCGCCGCGTGTACGACAACCCTCGATCAAGACTCGCTGTTCCCTTCATGACCTGTGTCCATCCTTATTTACAAGATTATTTACAATTTTCATGTAGCAGTGAGCCCCTTGGCAGGCAGGAAAACCACGCTGGGGTTAGGACCAGCTTCTCACCTCGCCTCCCCTGGCTTTTCTTACGGTTACAGAGTTGTCAACTCCCTTGCGGACAATTAGCTAAGAACTTTATGAGGTGGGGAGGGACCACGACGTTGCTCAGCTGCCTCGGTTATTTGTTCATAAACTTGCACACTTCAAAATTATCGAACCACTTGCTGTAAAACCTCGCCGCACTAAGAATATGCGTGGGAAGAAAAAAAAAAGGTGACTGAATTTAGCAAGGTGAATTTCCTCGTGAGCTGATATTTTGGACTCAAACAGAAAAATAGTGGATCAGTAAGTAGGAAATTTCGTGTTTGTTAGACCAGAAATGCAGAGCACCGTACTTAATTTAAACCAGCTGCAGCAAACAAATCTCAGATAGATTGGAACGAATCGGGAAACTAATTAAGGGGAAAGGAGATACAGAAACGTAGGTGATGTGCAATCAATTATTCACGAGAGATTTTGAACCAATCTAGTTGTCGAATCCGTCCTTTCGAACGGTAACTACACGTTTTTCATTGAATACAGGTTCTAATTCTACACTCAATATATCTATAAGCCCCATCGTAATTTTGTGTTTGGAAAGTTCGTACGGACCTGAGTCAGCAAGTATAATGTGGTTATTCTCTAAACGACTATGCAAATGTAAGTTCAAGTGTGCCTCGGGGGTTGTGTAATTTTACCTCTCTCTTCCTTATACAGTGTATGTGAAAGAGACAGGAACCCCCAAATACTTTGGAATACACTTGGGATGAAACAAAATCGAGAAATACGCGTTTAACATGTTTTGAGGGAATCCAATGGTGGAATCCGTGCCAGAGGTCAGATTATTATAATTGGTATTTATTTAAATAAAATAATAAAACAACAGCCTATTATTCAGAATCTTTTAATAGTTCTATGTAAAACATAATATATAACAAATACAACATTTCGTCGCTGACAGGGTCCTCTTAGGGGTGTACAGTTACATTCAATTATAATTTATTGTGAGAAAATGTAGATTGATTAATTTTCTTATATTAAATTGTAATTGAATGTAACTACACACCTGAAGAGGACAAAATATATATCAAAGACAACCTTTCGTCCCTGATAATGTTTTAAATAAAGTAATTTAAAAATATTTCCACTGTTGTTTTTATTATTTAATTTTAATTAAAAAAAAACCACTTTGCACAGCACATTCATATAAAGCATTTAAAATTAATTATTTTTTTCGATTAACGACAGATTACGCCGTAGTTAATGATAACGGATCAGGGAAACAATAGTTTACAAATGGGAGTACTTCGGGAAATATTTTGACTGAAAACCATACAAAATTTTGTAATAAGAAAATAAAAAGCGATTTACTTCCCAAAAATATTGGCCCTATATTGAATATCTGGATTTTAATTTAAATATTTCCAATAAACAATGCAGTTTTCTGACCAATACAAGAGAATATTTTATTTTATTTACTACAACGTTTCGGTACGTGTTTGCACCTTCCTCAGGTCTTTCCTGTGGAGAAATTGTACAAAATAAATTAATTGTTATCGAGAAGCCATTGAATTTATAAAAGCGGTTGAACAACAACTATTTTACTATTAACACAATGAAAATAAGAAACACTCACCTAAATATGCTAAATGTTGAAAACTATTTTCGTATCCTTTTGAAAAAAACACAAACTTTAGAAGTTCTTCCGAGGCACTTATTCACAAACTACACACAGGTGCGGTCACAGGAAAGGCATGAGGAAGGTACAAACACGTACCGAAACGTTGTCGTAAATAAATAAAAATATTGTCTGGTATTGGTCAGAAAACTGCATTATTTATTTCATATGAACAGACGTAAGAAGACAATATTTAAAGATTTCCAAGTTAAAAGCCTTCTTTAAAGGTAAGGGTGGTTTATATTTAAAACCATTCATTAGGTCTCAAAAAATCTATTTATCCCCTTTTTTATTAGATTTGTATCCGAAGTGTATTTCTCCAGTTATTCCTGGGTTCCATTCTTTTTTTTTCTTCCACACCCAGTGAACGTAACTTGCGTGAAGAGGAAGAAAGAAGAAAAGTCATTCTCTGTGTGTAAAAACATTGCTATACGGGTGTTTACTTCTCTATGAAACGCCGTAAGTCACGTAGTAAATTGAGCCATTTAAAATAAAATGAAGAGAATTAAGAGCTGAAATAAATAATTAGTATAAATTAGATATCAAACAATAATGATGCTTTAATATTCCTCGTGTAGATATTATAAGATATTTTTTTAACATTTTACCAAACTTTTTATCTTTGTTTGGTCACATAACAAGTGTTAAAATTTTTTGCAGAACAGAAGAATTGAACAGATAAAAATAACCGGCCCATGAAAAGATACTGAACCAATGCGTTTCAGATATTTATTGAGAAAAATAAAAGCCACATTAATATTGCTTTTATAAAGACACGGAAGGCGTAAAAAATATTACAGTCCAAAATGTATTGTATTTGTCCAAATTTCTCGCGAAGTAAATAAATCGAAAACACGATAAAGGGAATAAAAAGTTTCCGTGTCACTGGGAAAGAGATAAAAAAATGTCTTGTAAATTCATGTTCGCTTAATGGTGCACAGAAGAATATTCTACAAAAGCTGAGGACGTTAACGTAACAAAAAAATATCGGTTATATTTTCGAAATATTGAAGTTTCCGTTGTTAAATAGTTGAGTCTGGAATTATGCTATCCTCAGAATTATTTGGAACAGTTTAAGGGGCAATAAAATCAGAATAATTCAGTGAGTTGAAATGTTCAATTTAATTGTAATGTGATCAAGGAGTAAATTTGGATTTTTTTTATTGGACGGTTTGGATTATGAATTAACGTTTTCGCCTTTTGTGCTACGAAAGGTGTTACAAAATTGTGAGAGTCAGTTTGATGGAGAAAAGGAAAATGGTTTAGAATTAAAGAATAATTCGGGATATCGGAGGAAAAAAACCCGTAAACTATCTTCTGTATATGAACATGATCTGCCCACAAACTAAATAATTCATAAACATGGGAAACGCTGCGACGTATCTAAAAAAAATGTTAATATCCTTGAATTTTGCTTCTCATGAGGTTCTACAGGAAATGGACTCATTCTATTATATTCTAAAACCTGTTTAGCGCAGATATTACAGAAGGGTAAATCAAATTAACTGAAAATTAGGTTTAAATAGGAAGCTGTCACGTGGAACGTGTGGCGATAAACTGTAGTTCAGAAAAATTTTCATCTCCAGGAAACAAGAAACAACACGATCACATTTAACATTTGGTAACAATAAAACTGTTACCCGACTCATAGACAGAAAATACTCTTACTGTTCTGTATTTGAAAATGCACTCTGGTGTATGTCATATGTTTATTGTCTATCTTCACAAAAAGCTGTTTCTTAAGTGAGTAATGAAACGGGTCTACTTGGTCAGGCTTCGTGAACGCCGTAAAGACATAAAAACCTCAGTGTTCAAGGCTGGAGGTGTGTGGATATGAAATTCGTCGCAATTTCGTTTGGGAAAAACCTGTGCAGTGTTCTGCGGGTATTTGCAGCCACAGCGTTTTTTTCCTTTGCGTAAGGAGCAGATAACGCCGAATTTTGTTACAATCGCCAATACTTAGAAAATTTGTAGAAGTCCAATGTTCAGTGTAAATTCGTTAACTACGCGTGAAATACTGGGACTTACATAACTTTCGCCACTTACTTGGATTTCGCACGATAAGGATTGTAGATAAAAATAAATGACTTCCGGAAAAATTAAATAGGGTGACACGTCTGAATCATGTGAACACATTGCTACAGCTTAAAATGGTTTCTGCTCATGATTGATTAGCAACTGCCCGAAATCGGGAACTGGGCTGAGCCCACTGAAGCTTAACGGACTGAGATTGATTTCTGTATTACGATGGTCTGTGTTTGACGAAATCGCCCAGTTGAATTATTAATTTCCATTTGAGTAAACCACATTTATTTTTAATATATATATATATTAACGTATTTAATATATTTTAGGAAAGATAACATTTGCTAAATGTAACTAATTAGAGGCAGTATTCACTTTTAAAGTCTACTATTAATTATTCGGGGATATTTAACCAACGGATATAAGATGAGACAATAATATTGGATTATTTATTAAAAATTTAAAAATTATACAAATGGATGGAGCGTACTACACAATTGTTTATGGGTACCTAAACAGGTAATTTAGGCTGCTCAAAAGTACTAGAATTATGATCAACTCAGTTGATGCTTATTAAATATGTGCACTAAATTTCTTATTTCATACCTCAACTGATACTCAACATGTCTCTGTCAGAACGAGGTGTCCTTTCGCTAGAGTACGAGTTGTTAACTGAGTGAAGTTTTCGTTACTTGTTTGTTACTATTTACAAAAAAAAATGCATTTAACTGTCCGTCTAAACTGATAACGTCTGTAATATTATTAATAAAATATCAATAATTGTTGGCGCCCTTGGGGCAATATCAACAAGTCTTCCAAAATACATGTACGTATGGATCTTCAAATAATACGTAACAAGTGTAAAAAGCAGCGCTGCTTTGAACAACTCAAATTTTACACCATACTTTTCCACTTCCAGTTCTTTAGAGCCAGCCAATGCCTGTCAAGATCGGGCGACCGAAACTTATTAGTAACATGTTAAAATAATAACATCAGTTAAAATAAATTCACTGCATTCCTTTTTCTCACTACTCATATTGTTTCACTCGTCCAAGTGAATATTTTTTCACACATATGTAACAATATTTTTAGTTCTCACTTAAGTATTAATATTATTTCACTTAAAAAAATTTCTACTTTCATATTGTTCTTATTTACAAATTTTATGTTACGTATCTATTTTTAATTTTTATATTTGCTATTATTTTTATATAAAATACATGTAGTATTTGAATATTGTCCCTTCTTGTGTATTGCTTCCTTTATTAATCAGGTATTTTATTATTGTTGGGCGTATTTCATTGTTGTAGTTTGATATCTATACGTGTGGAAGTGCTTGGACTTGTCCTATTTTCTCAGAAGAGGACTAATGCAATCAAAGCGCTTTAAAGAAATATGATTCCATCTGGAAAATATTTTTGTTTCGAACGTATTGTCAATCAAGTTTTTCACAAATATGAACCGTGTCGAATTCAAGAAAAGCAAGTATTTAAGTAAGTTATCTCTGGGATAAAATACTTAAATAATTGTTTCTTAAGACATTTGTGGTCGTTACATCCTAAACAAACATTTCTAATGCAAACTTTAAAATAGTTTTAATTAACTTTACTATACAATTTGTATTTACAGTTAACTATTATAAGTGTGATAGATCTTTATTTATTTTTCTACCATCGTCTTTGCAAATTACGTCCTGCTTATTTCTATTTAGGAAGAATGAACTTAGAAATTGGGGAGGAAACCAAGAAGAGGGGCTTAGCTACAGCATTTTATGTAATAAAAAAATTATATTTTTGTTGTATGAAATTTATTTTAGTGTTCTGTCTTGACGGGTTGGTAAAATGTGTCAACAGAAATTTAATATATGTGCAGAGTGGCGAAATAATTAAATTAATCACTGCGTAAAAATACAGGATCGAGTAGACAACTACTGCTGTGTTTGCAAGTTTTATTTCTAACATACTTGTTAGAAGCAGTGAATTTCATGGCAAACGACTCATGATTATATAATGATATAGTGGAAACTGAAGTTCCAGTTTTGAAACATGTTAGATTGCAGATGTTGGAAAATTTTCCAAGTAATATTCCAAACCGAATTGATGTTCCTTGAAGATTATTTTCCAAAATCGTTGATTATGTTTGGACAAATGTTTAAATGCAATCATATTGAGGTTGAGAAGAGAGTAGCAGTGAATGTAAAATAAGATAATTATAAAAATTAATCAACTCTTCATGAATATAGGAAACATTGCGCAACTATAAAGATATTCATATGAATATGGTTTATTTTATTAAGAAGGGAACAGGAAGCACCTCCAGAATCTGCGGTATTGTGTAAGGAAATTATTATAAAAATTTTCCTGAATAAATGAAAGACAAAACCCAGTGAAATTTACTTACTCAAACCATTAGTTACTGATATTTGATCGTAATAATGCATGTTGCTGAAATTGTTGGAGTATATAATTGGGAATAAGTGAATAGTATTATTTGCAAAAATATATTTATGTGGTTGCATGTATATTTTCGTCACTAACACCAAATAGCTGCTGCAAAATCTAGACGAACATTATGGATCCTGATTGGCCAAGGAACGAACGACATCAAAGAAGACCCACGCTGTAGGCGTTGCGGTTATGTTCCCTGTCATTAATAGGAACAGAGTTATGATGACAGACAAACCTCCTTCCAAACTAAATTAATACGCCCCGAGACGGAGTGTTTCCACGAAAAGACGTGGATTGCAACCCAGTAATTTCGAACCAAAATCTCTGGCGGCACTTTGACTCAGAATAAAAATCCCCCTCTAGAGAAATAACACTAAATAGTAATGAGCTGCGGCAGTCAAAGGCTCAAAGGTTTCCAGAAGCTTAATTTGTTTGTGACATTTGGCGGAATGTGCTTTATTCAACAAGATGAAGCAGATAATTTTCTTTAAAGGAAGATGTTTTAGCTAGATTTGCACTTCGTAACTGATAATCTTTGGTGAAACGTCAAGAGATTCTAAGACGTTCCAAGATAATATACAATAAAATAACAAAGTTAGATTCGCTAATTATATATATATATAATTAAAAAGCAAAGTTGGTTTTAATGGAAAAAATCTGCTGAAGCAAAACATAAAATATCTTCAGGTGCACTGATGACCTTCGTTGTTGAGTGGTTCGTATGGTTTCTGTTGGCTTACCATCAGTAAAAGTTCATTTATGATTAGGGCGCAGTTAAAGGCTTATCAGATGTTAACATAAGTACCAATCGACGTCCTTAAATTCAGCAAAAAAGATACTATTCATTCTGATGAAAAAATATAAACAAACTTGTACTTTATAAACACAGAACACCAGATTTTATCTACTCACACGCAGAGATAAAAGTAGATCTTTGAGACGTCTTACGATTTTATCAGCAATGTTACCCTAATAATATTAAGGGATATTCCAAGAAAAAAAATTCCAAGTCACAATATAATAAATTAGCATATTTTCTGAGAGAATCGGGTTATTTGTCGTCAATAGTTTTGATATTATCACTCATAAGATTTTTGGTATGGATCACATACAAATAGGTAAAAATTATGATGAATACTTGAAGGTGATTGTAAAGGTAAATTACAGAAAAAGTGTTGAGATAAGATATATAGCTCTGTATATTAATCAGAAATGCGACATGTATGTCCGTGGTCACTCGTTTGAAGCCAACGACTCTGAAAATCCAACTCATTCAAGTGTATCGCGTTAAGTAGGAAAACGAAAATTAATTTTCACTTAACGAAAACAAGAGGGCGTAAAATAGACTAATGGAAATAAAGCTGTCACAAAACTGGAACGAGATAGATTATTAGCAACGCAAATGGAGTGCGTTGACTGATATTGTGGAACGTTTTTCTAGAACATGAAGCACCAGGTCGGGATGATGTATGAGGCATGTATTTTGAGGCTATTGGAAATAGAAAGACATGTAAAGTGTAGTCGGCATTTCAATGAGTTCATTCGGTTGTCCAGAGGTCCAGAGGTGATCAGATGGCTAAAAGACCGGTGCACTTATATTCATTACTGATGATTTTGGATCGTACAGATATATTTTTAGTATTTTTTACGATTAGAACTTGACAGTTTTCGTATTTAAATTTATTTTAAAACACTCAGCGTGTCAGGTGACCTAAACTTTTCTACCATTGTCGCTTAATTACATCCTCTGTCCATCATAACCAAAAATTTAACGTCAGTTATGTATTTATATTTTTGGTGAACGTTGTTTTTAAGTTACTATTTCACAGCGACGGACTAATACAGAAGTTGTGAAATTATTACGATGAGATACAAAAAAATAAAAATCGTATCATAGGTGGTCTATTTTCATTCGTGTCTTATTCTTACGTCACTGCACCTGTTGTTCTAAGCGTTTTCGTTTGGATAGCTGATGCTGAATGTGTGATGAAATGCAACACAAAAAATACAGCATCCGATCCTGATATGAACACTTGAAATAACGGTATAATTTAATAGTGTATTCCACATGTCCTGAAACTAATGCGGGCGAAATAGGTAACGGTATCGTAATCCATTGTTATAATAAATTAAAAACGCAATATAGAAGAGACCTACTTTGAGTCGTGGGCGTAGGTGGAATGCATGAGCTTCTTCGTATCAGTGCTGATCGTAATCTACCAGACTTCGCCCAGAAATCGCTCTCCAGAAGTAAATTCAGAGTTTACGTAACGCCGACCCAATGAGCTTCTATTTTATGATGCAAGGTTTCCAAAATTCGTGTTACAGTTTCGTGGTATATCTACGCCCTCGAAATTAAGCGGACGAGGGTTAGTCGCGGCCGTCCTAATCAAAGGACTCGGTAATGGAAATGCATAATTACTCTTCATAATTAACTTATCAAAATTGACTACAACAAACCGAGATATTTAACCGGTCAGAGAACTCAGACATTTCGAGAGTAATATCGTTGGGCAGTTCATTAACGGTTATCTGTATCACAATCTGGATGAAATATTGTTTATATCACTTTTGTAGAATATGTACTTGTTAAGGGCGAGCTGTCAGAGTTTTTCATCTGTAAAATGTTGGGAAACAAGGATAAGCTCTAGTCAAAGTGGTTGGATGAAAATTTGAACAATGGTCCTTCACCTCAGCGTTGTGGATTCAGTCGAGATTTTCACCTTGCATTACGAGACCAAAATATGTGTATATTATTGTAGGAGAAAGAATAGTTTGAGGACAATCTATTGAGAATCTCTGCAAGTGCAAGAGTTGGCCTTGAGAGTGTGCATGTGACACACTCTCACACACAGAGAGACATCTGGAATGCCTTCGACCACTCGAGATAAAACAATGATATGGATTGTTAAATTCCCCAAAACAACTATAATCGATAATTTAGGGCCCATATATCTGAATAAAAGTTGAATATTTGATTAAAGTACGCAGCTGTTGAAGAGGAACCCAATTACACATAATGATTGTTTTCGTGGTCTTATTGATGTCAGTATTTTGTACCAATTTTTGGGTTTTTGTTCAGAGCTATGGAACAAAACGTCGCAAGAACGTCAGAAAAAAAAGGCTGCCTAAAAACCCAAAAATTGGTACAAAAAATACTGACAAGAAACCAATTACTCATTATATATCCTAGATTTAATCTTTTACCGTAATGTAATGCATAAAATAGTACCTTAAGGTAAACTTTAATTTTTTAGTAGGTATATCTTGTTCTCGCTCCCGCATATCCCTTTCCTTCCAATTCCTTCCTAAGGTATTAAAGACGAGTTACTGCCTCGTGGATTACCATCATGCAGTCTGTCACTCTTAAATAAATACTTCTAAAGTTATAACAAATATGTGCTGATTATTTACCTTCACTGAGATAAATTGCTGTGGTGCCCTACAGAAAATTTATTTCGGATAAAATGTTGCATATATATTATAGAGATTACTAAGGAATTTATTTTATTCGGTTCAGCAATACAGGTGATGTATTTCCTTTACGCCCAAAGCCTAAGAACATTTAACCCTTGGTCAAAATGTGTCCCGAAGTAAAGGTATAAAAGCCTTGAGAAGTAAACACAGAAGGCATTAGAGCGCCAGCGCGGCTGTCGATCTAGTTAATATTCAGTAGTGAAGTGTGAGGCAGTAGTGGAGAAGGCTAGCCTGAGGGAATTAGGGCAGTCTCTATCGCGTAGCTGTTGGTGTTATTTACATTTAGTCTGAGAAAGCTCAATCGAGTGTCAGGTTTTGGGCCGAGTATACTAAAGTCGGACATTCCGTCCAGGGGCGTCGTTGGTTTTAAGTCGCTGTTTTTATCTGAGTGTGAAATCATTCTGATCCTAAGCAATTTTCTGCGTTATCGTGGATCCAAATTGCATTTTTTGAAGTACATAGTTTTTGCATGCGGATTTAGTATCGCGAATCTCACTCGAGTTTTAGATAAACTTGCCAAAGGTTGGTAAAAGGCCACGGGAGATGGTAATCCTGCGTAAATACGTCTATCTATGATAGCTCTGCCAACAAATCCTATCTCCACACATCCTACGGTTAAGTTTGTTGGACTGTTTCTTTAAGTCGCTTCATGAACATCCACTCGATTCTACTAAGACAATATTAAAACTAAGTATGAATACATAACTTCGTATTCTTTCCCGGAATAAATAAACCAAAATGTTGTCACAGCAAGTTTATAAAAGCGACAGCGTAATTAGAACGCGAAACCAGAACAGTTTCAGCGGAATTGCACTGTTATGTATGGCTGATATGATCATGGTTAACTAATGTTTCATGTAAATAGTTTGTTTTGATCTTATAAGTACGATGGTTTTGCTTTCTCCAAATTGGTTGATTGAATGAGTGCCCCGCTTTTCGATTTATTGAATTTATTTCAGTCTATTATAGTTAATCCGTAATATGTTATTTTACAATTTACACCTTGCCAATATTAGTGATATTTAGCTGTCAGTTTTCGGATAAAATTATTAAACTTGCGCCAGACAGTTCCTTTTGTGTAACGGGCAAGTTGATAAAAATTTTACGGCGCCATGAAGTGGCGCCCAAGTGCCAGTAATTAATTTGCAGGCGGGAAAAATAATTGGGGAAGGGGTAGATGCAGATAGTGGAAATAAGATAAGTGCATGGTGGTATATAGTAGGTAGTACAACGGTAGTTTATTATATTTATTGCGTAGAAGAGGTAAATGTATCAGTAGGAAGGTGAATGAGAGCGGGGGAAGGCAGAATCGAACCTATGAAGGATTTCAAGAAGCATTCGAACAAATATGTAAGGTGCATAACGTAAAGGTTACTGAACATTGAACCCCCATTTCTTTTGCATTATGAAACAGGATTAGAGAAACATGGAAAAATATTAAGTAAATTTCAAACACTAAAACACTAAATTTTTTTGGAATTGAAATTTTGTGGCGACGGTTTAAAGTCATCAGTAGATGTTGTCGGGGTTTCCATTGCCTAGATGGTATTTTTGCGAAGATAAAGCTGAGAATAGAGGAACAAATGAGGTAGATATGATAGGTTAAAGACGAAGATATAGCAAGGAGAATTCTGAAATTGGAGAAATATGAGGAATGAAAAATGTGAAACAAAGAAGGTACAGTAAAAATAATTAAGACAACGAAGTTTCGAACTTTAAAGAAACTCTTTTCTTCTTCAAGGTACAAATATATGCACTGCATATGCCTGACAGTCCGTACACTCTTGTGGATTTTGGAACTACTTAGTGCAGCCCAGTCCTAAGAGACAGCTATCTCGGATTTATGCAAGTAAATGTTTAAGCAAGATTTTACGTTTGGTTTTATATGGTTGTAGAGAGCGGGAAGGGGGATAAATGGATTTGAGTCTGTTCCCGGAAGGACCGAGGGTGAATTGACAAGGTCATTACTAGGAAGTGGTGTATATCAACTATTGTTTGGATTTTTCGTACTAAAATGTCTGGAATAAGAGCATTTTTTTAATGAATATGGCTTCTTTAATTTAATTTAATTTTTGAAATGTTAGGTTCTGACTACTAATGAAATTTGTTACAATGACACTCATCATTTGGGGGATTAACACTATTCCGCCCGTTAAGTTTTATAGCCATTAAATTGTTATCAAAATAATTTCCTCTATATTTTTTCCTCCCTTGGAAATTATTTTCACATGCCTACGTGCCTTCTAGACGACGTTTCCTCGACTCTGTGGCGTCACTGAGAAGTCTGGGCTCGATATACGATAATATCTCGCGTTGAAAACTCGTAGCGAGACTTGCTTCTCTGTGTTGGGGAAGGTCGTGTTCACGTGAAATAACGGCAGAGAAGTCGTACGGATTACAAACATTCGATCGCGACACGCACATCTCATTTCGCGGAAGTGCTGAGAGGCAAAATTATATTGTTCCCTGAACAATTAATTACTTATGTAAATAACAAATACTGTAGACGCTGCTTGCATTTACTTTTGGTACACAAACTGCTATGTTAAGGAGAACCTTCAGCGTAATTGACGCTGAACTACCGATCTGTGTGTCTCCTTATTATGCCATTCTGACGATTCTTTTGACCGTCGCGAAAGATTATTTCATGAGATAACAAAGCCTCAAAACGGTGAATTGATACGATAGAAAGTAGCGAGTTTCTAATTTCGTAATTATCTAGTTAATATTTTTATCCACGGTTAACGATCAAATTTGCACAAAAATAACACATCTGAATATACCCTACAAAATTTTACTTTCAAGTCACTCTACATCTCCACCTAAAAGTTGAATGTTTTGCTAAACAGAGAGAACTTCTTTATTTTTTTATATTTTTAGGTAATAGGCCACATTAGGTTAATTCACATGGTGGCAACTCCCCTTTAATAGCATAGGAAGGGATTTGAAAGGGGGGATGTGGAATGGTAGAGGAAGGTAGTCAAGGGTTAACTACGGCCCCCCGGCTATATTTTAAGGATCCTACCCGGCATTCGCCTAAAGAAATGCAGGACAAACCCTAGAAAAACCTGCATCATGTAGGTCGGGCATTGGGTACTTGTCCCACGCCCTTACGATAGCAGGAGAGGAGTTATATTTCAGATTTAGACAGCGGTGAAGCAAGGAAGCCTGCGAGAGGATTCTCTTGCAGGTAAACCTTCCCAGAGAGCTCTGGCGGGGGGCTACCTTCGGGGATGTTTTAACAAGTCTCTGGGTTTCTGAACTAAGGTTCCCACATGCCGAGGTCTGTTTTGAGAGATGTATGTTTCCGGGGTCGCATACCTTGGGCATACGGTAAGAGTTGTCCGCTATTCCTATAGGAATAGTCGGCCGGCTGCCTCCTAAACTGGCGAGGGGTAAGCTGCGACTCACAGCAAACCCCTCTCCCGCCATCGGAATGTCGTGGGAAGACTACCCAATGCCCGACCTGCCTGATGCAGGTTTTTATAGCGTTTGTCATGCATTACTTTTAGGCGAATGCCGGGTAGGATCCTTAAACTATAGCCCTAGTTAACCCTTGTCTAACTTCCTTCACCCTTCCGCATCCCTCCTTTCAAATCCTTTTCCTATGCTGTAAGAGGGGAGTTGCCATTATGTGGATTATCCTTTACATTTCCAGTCTACACCGAAAAAACAAGCGGTGAAGCATTCTGAAATCAGTGGAGAAATGCGGCAGTATAACATAAAATATTTTAATAAATAATTAAACGTCAACCAATTTTAGGTCAGAAAAAAGATTTATTATTGTGAAATTAAACAACGTTTCATCGCTTATTTTGCGACTTCATCAGGCTCAAGTTTAAAACTACAAAAAAACAAAACAATTACTATGATAGGAGTAATATTTTAAAGAAACATTTGGCAGGTAACAAAAATTATAAATTTCGTTAGTATTTTGCAGAATATCAATTTTGGACGAGGAAACGACCTACCTTTCGAGATTAATGAGTGAAATTCTGTATATATCAGATCCTATAAAACAGCTATTGACTTAAAAAATGATACCATTTGAATAAAATTTATGACCGTTTCCTTTTGTAACGTTTAATGTATATTTTGTTATAATTTCAAATTTTGAAATGTTTCCAACAACGTAAATGAATTTTTACTGGTCGTCGTCGTTTGAAATTGTACATTTCGGACACGTAAGACAGCATAAAATGACGTGTCTATCAAAATTTTGTAAGTCTAACAATATTTATATTTACTGAATAAAATCTTCTCGGGTTTCTAACCGAGTAAACAAGTTAATTCGCGACGTTTCGATGACGTTCCTTGCCATCGTCACCTAGTAATTCTATTATTCCGTTATAAGCCCGAGAAGACTTTATTCATTCTCTCCGCGGAGAAAGACAACAATAAATATAATTACAGAATGTAATCTGCCAAATGTTTCTTTAAAATGTTATGGTAATCAATGTAATTGTTGTGTTCTTTTTTTAGTTTTAAACCTGATGAAGTCGCAAAATAAGCCTTGAAACGTTGTTTAATTTTACAGTATTTAATTATTTTTTCTGACTTAAAATTAGCTGATATTTATTTATTAGTTTTTTTTAAATAGCCTGAATATATATATATATATATATATATATATATATATATATATATATATATGTAATTATAAAACATTATAAATTTCTCATTGTTAATAATTTCCAAATCAGTCGACGGAACGTGTCTTGTCTCAGAATTACAGAATGCGGAGAATTTTTACGTGATTCCTCCTATGTAAACATATTGCTCGAGCTATTTTCGACATCTATTATTACAATTTATTAAATTATCCCTGTTTATTTTTAACGCAATTTTTTTATATTAATCTATGAAACGGACTACGGAGAAGTATTTTAGTTGTTTGTTAGCTTAGATGAATATATAAAAATAAATCTCAAATGTGAACTGTTCTGATCTTCCTATTAGCTCGCGAACTACGAAATACAATTAACCTGGTTATTGAAATTTATCTACAGATAGAGGTGGGGATACACTATTCAGAAATAATAATGTAATTGTTTATTAAACAAGCATGAAATTAAGCGTCAAGTCCGAGGAACACTGCCGTCGTCCCCGAACTGAGAAACCTGTTTTTTGACGTTTCGTAAAAGAAGCTGCGCCGTCAAAATAGAAAATTAATTATACGACTAAAGAAACTTCTAGTAAGAAACGGGCAATTAAATACACATTTTGACAGGTGTCACCAGCATGCGTGGGTGTTCTTGTACTTCTTTCCCATATATTCAGAGACGCTGACAAAAACTAAAGAAGTCAGTTTGGTAGATTCATGCTTTTGCATACGGTTTTGGTATTATTTTGGTCGTTTATGTATTAAAATAACAAAAATTGTATTCTATAAAACTCTCGAGACACCTGGTAGGGCCACTCGGGAGCTTATGTATAAATTAGGAATCCTTAAATTGAGAGTATAATTAGAAAATAAATTAGGTGGATTTAATCTTCTTTCATGTACAGGATTTAAAAATAAGCAGAAATGTGGTCGTGAAGTTTATAAACGTTTAAGTTTTGTTTTTAAAAGCAATAAATAACATTTACATGTTCCAAAGATTTTAATACGTAATTTTGTACTTACTTTCTGGTGCATTGGCGTGTTATCCCACAGTTGACACTTGGTCTTCACGCGTCCTTAACCGGAGAACTCGGTGTCCGTTGTGCAGATCTTGGAAACCTGTCAAATCAGAGTTTTGCGTAATTGACAGACGGTCGAAATTTCACATTTACGTTCCAACTGATAAGTAATTGTGTGCTTGACCGCTCCGGCAGGGAGATCGCAGTGAGACTGAGGGCGATGCACCCCTTTCTCTTGGCAGAAACCGCCCCGACCACTACTACCACGACCGCCTTGGAATTTGCATTCGCACGGCACTTCTTTTGCGAATATGGCCGCCCTTGACTGCTAATTGCACGAAATTGAGTTTCCTTAACTGCCTTTTATAAAGAGCAAACCCTGTACGGCAACCGTTTGAAGATACCCAATTAATTTCCGCTTAAATTCAAGACGGCGGCGAGATTTCAAAATTATAGATTCCTGTCTCGTAACGGTAACGAATGGTGATTGAGGTATTTTGCAAATAATAAGTCAAGTACCCTTACGGCTTACTCCTTCCCACATTATAAATATTCAAAGTACTACAAATTTTACCAACTTTAAATTAAATTTAAAACTTGCGACTGTTAATGAGATTTTTCATTTTTGTATTTAGACATGAAGGCTATGAAATGAACGATTATTATTTTTGTTTTGAAAATATAAACTATTAGATAATAAAATTTATAATTAGTGAATAGTTCAAATTTATTTCGATTTCGTTGGATATGTCGCCTGACGCGGCCGCGCTGAGTGTCATAGCATGGGAGCTCTTCCGTATCCTTGTGCTCTCGGCATTGTAGCACATAGCAGTTTGTTGAGCTTTACGGGTGGCGTAGGGGGGGTTAACGGGTAAAGTGCGCATGCGTAGTCGTGACTAAATCGCCGAATCCGGTGCTGTAACTGGAGTAGCACTGGCTGCTTTATGAGCGCAACGCCGCAAGGCTGGGAGTTTAAAGTCTTCCATATGGAAGCATAGATTCGCAGTGTTAAAACACAATTGAATTAAAGGATCAGGGTAGAAAAATCTCTACCAGACCAGGAGAAAAAAGTGGAGGTCCTGGGTTCGATATATTTCCACCTTGATCCTTTAATATATTAGAATTAGTTGCGAGTGATATTAATCTTATTAGATCTGTCAGTCAGGATATATTATCTTAATTGATATCGTATCAGGCAAACGCTAAATTACAGAACCACTCCAAGTCCTTAATCTTTAAAGACGGTGGTGCTAATTAATTAAATTAACTCGAAGGAATTGTTGCATAATATTAGTTTGCCTTGCGGAATTGCGCAATATTTTGAGAGGATCAGGATTATCAGCTGATAATCTGTACAGGAAATAATATTTAGTCCTTTGCAGTGTACGGCGTAAACACCACTTGGTTCGTTTCTAAAGCGAATGGTACAAAAACAGGTATTTGAGATAGAAAAATGACATGTGAGTTGCTTGTTATGATTCATGTCGTTTTACTCATAAGTGGCAAAATTGAAGGCGCTAAACTCACATTGGTTTTAACTGATGGAAAAGAACACGTCATGGTATGGCTGAAGCAACAGGGAACGACGCTGACCGCTGGATAAACGGAAGGCAGAAGGAAATATTAGCGAACTTCCTCCATTGTTTTGATTTATTTATTTCATTAATCCTAGTATGAGAAAATAGGTTACGTCATTACGTAAGATTACAATATACAATTAATAACAAGTCGTAGTTAACAAAAATATAAATAAAAGTCGGGAACACACATTTCCCTGTCCAACTAAAGGTATCATATAGTAATAACAATAAAAATATTATACCCTAAGTAATGTTAATTTTTTTTATAATATTTACAGTATTCAATACGCACTAGTCAAGAAAAAATATTTAGAGAATTATTTATCATAAAAATATGGAATTAACTGTCGACTAAAATTTTAGTTAATTCCCTTTATCTCAATCGTAATCTATTTCTGGCTAATCGGAAGGCACGTATTCAAACCCTGAGAATATTTAATGAATATATGTTGCTTTACATAACTCTGGCTTTCTTAAGTAATTAATAATTAATTTGCATAATTGTATATTTTAACGGCGGTGTTTCAATCATGGTAAAATATTTTTGTAAAATTATTTTAAATACAAGAAGTCAATAATTGTTAATTTATCTAAAGAATCAAATAGTCTTAGTAAATCAGATCTATTGGAATAAAAACGTTGCGCTACATTATGATCGTGTGAATAGCCTCGTGTTAGGCTCTTAACCCCTCGCTTTCTCACCTTCGTTTGGGGAGGAGAGTATTCCTGATCCAGAATTGGGGCATTGATGCGTCCAAAACACACCTGTCGAAGTGCCACTAGAAGTTATTCAAATAATTAAGTTTGCTACAGTTAACGTGAATCATAAACTGAGCGAAATCCTCCCACCAGTCAGGCATAAACGACGAGTTTTCTAAGTCATACGTACGAATTCCGGTTTCCCGAATCCTCTATCATTGTAGACAAAAATAGAGTGATGCTGCTGAGATTAAAATACGCTGATACAGTTTGAAAATAATACCCACGCAATTGGCAGCTGACACATTGAGTTTTTGGAAAATAATTGGAATCTTAGTTTAGCATGAACTGTGGATAGTATTTCATTATTTAAATATTTTAGAGTGAAAATAATAATTATAATTATTTTAGAATGTAAAGAATTTATTTTACAGAAAGATTTTTCAGAAAAAAAGATGTTGTGTGATTCTTTTTGCAAATTAAGTTATTAATTAATTGGATATAGGACAAAACCATGTAAAAATTACGACTCTTTCAACCTTCTTAAAGATTAAATTCTAGAGAGTTTCTAAAAAATCTAAATTTATTTTATTCTATTCATTGTTTAGGCAGAAACGTTTCCAATACTTCAAAAATTGTTCAGTGTCAAGAAAATTATATAAAGATCAGCTCCTTCATTCTTTCTGTTTCAGCCAATTTTAATTATTCAATTCACGATACTTATATTTTTTTAGTAATAGGCTAAATGTAAGTCATCCACGCGGCGACTTTTCTCCGAGAATAACATAGAAAGGGATAGACAGGAGGGATTCAGAAGGGAGGTCAATGAAGCTGAGGGTTAACTAGGGCCGCCTGCTATAGTTGAAGATCCTACGCGGAAATTCGCCGCTGAGAAAACAATGGAGAAACATTTATCAGGTAGCTCGGGCTATCGGTACTTGTCCCACGTCGTTCCGATGAATGGCCTGGGGTTTTCTGTGGGGACGAAGCATCTTCATATCTGGAAGAATACTTTTCCAGGCAGCTGGCCGACTGTTCAAATAGGAATTTTTCAACTCTTCCGTCGTCTACCAGCCCGAAGCATACACCTCTCAAAGCTTATCCAAATATAAAAGATGGGCGTTTATGAATGCGACAATTCAAATAAAGCAGAACGTTTTATGTAAACGAAACTAATCGAGACTTTCATTATTTTTCAAACGGCTCTAAGGAAGTCGAAGCATCCAACCAAAAAACGATTGTTTTGACGTCAGTTTTTTCATAATTGCTACGAAATATTTCAAGCATTTTCCCCACAAATACATCGCTCCTCAGCATCAAGCGATACTTATTCATGTCTCTTTGAAAATCCACTTGGAGGTAATAATATTAATAATAATAATTTTTATTTATGTCAAAAGCTACTTATTAACAATGTTTAGAAACACCACTTACAATTTTCAAATACAAAAAAAAATGTAATTAAACCAGACTTAACTAACACTATCACAATTTATAATTTATTTTGGCGTCTCGTAAAGTTTTCTTAACATTTTATCAAATATACTCTTTTTTTAAAATACAACCTAGTCATATTTGTGTCAATGTGGTATATCATTCACTCTCCATTCTGACTACGTTACTCACGATTATTTGTCTAATTATATTAAGAAATAGATCTTTGACATGGTCGATAATTTTACAGTAGAAGTAGATAGAATATAAATGATTCCACGACGTGATTATGTTGATACATACAGAAATTTAAGCTTTTTCTTTGTTAACGGATTGTGAGAAATCTACCCTTCCCGTATCCCCCATATCAATTCCCTTCCTATGCTATTAAATGGGAGTTGACACCACGTGGATTACTCTCGTGTAGCCTGATATTCCAAAAAAAAAATTACGAAGAGAAACTGCACTGCACCTTTCGTAGAATTATATTAATTTATTACGTGCCTGTACATTTAAGTATGTACAATTAAATTAAAAACTTTTGATCCTAGCATTTGTTTCACATTCTTTAAATGCTCAAAAGTGAAAGTATAGTTAGCAAAAAAAATTCGGTACGATTTACAGAGTTATCATCCAGTTACAAGTTCTTAGTTGCAAAGAATATCGGAATAGTGTGCCTGTATACTTCGAATATGCATTTCAATAAATATTCATACCATAATTAATTTACGATAGTTATAAAAACCGTTGCTGGGTGTTATTAAAATAAATAGAGAGGAGGACGAGTGAACTGTGTTTAAACTTTATTATATTGGCTTAGCGAAATGAAGATATATTTCGGAAGGAATAAGGAGCACATTCTTGGAAATGGCGCATAAAATCCTGATAAATCAGCGTGAGGTAAATGAACTTTCATTTTGAGGAGACGTGCAAGATGAGACTTGCGAAAACAAGTTGGAGAGACATCACTCACTCCGTCGCTTGCTCCGAGCTCCACCACAATGCCACCTTGCGGTCTGAACCCTTCACCCCTCCCCTGCGGAACATTTTCATAACTCCAATAAGTGCTGAGGGGGTAATACTGGCAACCAGGGCCATCTGTCTGGGATCGATGTAGTTACTGTGCACGGTAATGCATTCAGATACATTACCACGGGGTGATTGAATTAAGGGACAAAGTTTTTAAAATAATTTTCCGAACTGAATGCGGAGTTGGCTTTCTATAAATCTGCTTTATTACTTCTCAGACTGATCATTTTGCAAGTTATATTTTATTTTTCAACGCACTTACGTTTTAAATCCATACGTAGTCCACCACTTTTCCAGTTTCTTTTTACGTTTAGTAAAATGTGATTTCTCAAACGGCTCAAAGTAGACTTTGGCTACACTTACAACTTCTTTATTCTAACCAAAGCTCCACCCAGCGAGCCATTTACTTAGATTCTTGTAGTTAAATATGCCAAATTTGGAGCGAGTGTAAGTATAGCAGCAATAAATAAAAATGTATGAACGTATACATTGCCGTACCGGAAAAAAAGATTCTGTGTAAAACCTACACGATTTGCCTTAAAGGCATGCTTTAATTTCTCCCATAACGCTGTGTAATATTCTCCGCTGATTTTTTTGACTTCTTGCAGATAATCGAAAAGAAACCCTAAAATGGAGTGTCTATGATTTTTCCTTCTAATATAAAGTGTTAAAACACTGCTGAGAAATGTTCATTCAAGTTCGTTTCATGTCAACGGTCGACGAACGCAGCAGCCATCGTACCCGTAGTTTTAACATACCCAACTGTTCATGCAAAATATTGTTCGTACAATTCGTAATACTGCCTTGTGGATTAATATAATTATTTTATGGTCATAGCGGTAGCTGTGTGTCGTGAACGCTCATTATAAAATATGGAGGATGGACCACGTATAAATTCAGCTGCTTACGTATTTACAGTTCAAATTGATCTAGGAAATTTCCTTTAATGCCCAATTCAACTGCTCCTTTTTAAGGGTGAAAATTTTATGAGTAATATTTTATATCTGTTCGAACAATAGTCCGGGGGCCAGCCGAAGCACATCGGCCTGTTTCAAAGGTTTATGTTTCGGGTTTGCAGACCTTGGGTATACGGTAAGAGTTGCCCCCTTTTCCTATTGGAATAGCCGGCCAGCTGCCTCCTAAACTGGGCATGCTACGTCCCCACAGAAAACCCCTCTCGCGCTATCGGAAGGGCGTGGGGCAAGTATCAAATGCCCGACCTACCTGATGCAAATTTTCTAGGATTTGTCCTGCATCACTTTTAGGCGAATGATGGGTAGGATCCTTAAACTACAACCCGGGGACCCAAGTTAACACCTGGCTACCTTCTTCAACCCCGTCCGCATCCCCCATTTCAAATCCCTTCCTATGCTATTAAAGGGGATTTTCCACCACGTGGTTTACTCTCATGTAGCCTATTACTCTAAAATAAAATAATGTTATCACTTAAAACGCGACTCAACAATTTTCTTGATTACAACATTCCAAAAGTTTATTTCTTTCATGAATCTAGATCTGATATCTGTTCAGACTAAAGTCCTTAGCGCATTTGTTTAATATTCTGGTAGGCCTATATTGTTAACTAGCACGACTACTTCTGAATTAATCTTCCGACGATTATTTTAATTCTGAACGATAAATTCCGTTCAAATCGAGTAACTTTAACATTATAAAATTTTAGAAGAAACGTTTGAGACGCTGGTATAACAGAACTGTCCTCAACGTCATCCCACAATCGAGGTGAACTTCGCAATATCCCAATTCCTGAGTCCGGTAGCGTCTTCTCTACACCACTCCAGACGACGTGCTGAATTTTCAATGATAGGTTTCTATTACGAGCGGAAAATATTGTCCCTGACCAGTGCTGACACAAATATTTCCTGAAGTGTAACAAAATCTGGTGACACATATTTCCATATATTGTAAGTGTAGGCGTATTCCTCCGCCAAAGAGCGTAAAACTGGTAATAAGAATCGTCAATATGCACTCAGGTGCAAATATTAATATCTCCGTATATACGTCAGAACTGCCGATGACTGTAGAGAGGATAACTAGACGGATATTTGTATGAAATATAGTTATCAGTAGATTCCAAAGATACCTTTGATGGGGTTCTCGAAGGAAATTGATTTCACGCAATAAGATTAAACTTCTCATAGGAATATTATTAATTAAATTGAAGGAAACACTAGTGGATCGTAATGTACTGAAAGTGATGATATTGCTCTATAAAAAGCATATATCGGATTGGAATCAGATCTTTGAGGAACTTCTGGCATGCCATATAAAACACCTTTGGATTTTTATTTAACACTAAATTATTTATGTATAATTGCATAGCTTCTAAGAAAATTAAACGTATTAAATACATAGTTATTCTCAGGATATTGTTTGAGTTTTTTTAATATCACACTAAACTAGGTCAATAATTTTATTCCGACAGTTGGTAACGCGCGGTACGTACTGGATCCCATAAACAATGAATTGACGGAAAGTACGCAGATAAAGATGATTACTTGAAGATAGCTCGTATGACAGTTTGTGGATTACAGCTCAGAGTCGAACATCGATAACACACTAAATAAAGATTATGCGGGTTGGAGGGGGCGGAAGCTAATTTTGGAGTCACTTTCGTAAGAGATTTAGTGCTAGGATTTGCGCCTTTTCAAAGGTTTCGTAAGGAATACTGCGACGAATGAAAGTAGATTCGGACGCTTATGTATATCTGCACAGAGAATAACGAATTGGTGCTTTGAATAGATGGATAACGCAATTGTGAAGGATCTCTTACAAAAATATATTACCATATAACAAAATATTGAGGAGGTTGATACGTAATAAGTCCTGTCATATTATAAAATAGTGAAGTTGAGGTTACTGATTTACCTTTTAGCGTAACTTAGCAGGCTGTATGAGGGTGATCTACGTGGTGGCAACTCCCCTTTAATTGCAAAGGAAGGGATTTGAAAGGATTAAGAAGAGTAGAGGAAGGTAGCCAAAGTTTAACTACGCACCCGGACTTTGGATTAAGGATCCTAAAGGAATTCGCCTAAAAATGCAGATATAATACTGAGTTTGTGAAATATCTACAAGATTTTGTTTTGGACGAAGCTACCCTTGGGGATGCCTTTTCCTCTCTCTGGTTTTTGGAACTGAGGTACCCAAAAACCGAAGCACCTCGATCTATTTTGAGAGGTGTATGTTACGGGGTCGCAGACATTCGGCAAACGGTAAGAGTTGTCTCCTATTGGAATAGTCGGCCATCTGTCTCATAAGCTGGTAAAGGTTCGGATAGGGGAATGCTGCGTCACCACAGCAAACACCTCTCACGCTATCGGAAGGGTGTAGGACAAGTATCAAATGCCCGACATACCTGATGCAGGTTTTTCTAGGGTTTTCCCTGCATCACTTTTAGGCGAATAGCCGGGTAGGATCCTTAAATTACAGCTCAGGGGCCCTAGATAAACCTTGGTTACCTTCCTCCACACTTCCGCATCCCCCCTTTTAGACCCTTTCCAATGCTATAAGAGGGGAGTGGCCCCTATGTCGATTACACCCCCCCCACACACAAATATATATATATATATATATATATATATATATTGTAATGCCAATTAATTAGGCCATTAATTGGTTTTAGTAAAATTTAATTGTAGTGGCAGGAGCTTCCAAAGCGACAATAGAGCCGAGCTTTGTTACTTTGTCGGAAATTCAAAATGGCGTATGCCCGCTAAAACTCGAGGCTACGATAGTTCAGTTGGTGACGGGACATTTCGGAGGACGGAACAATTGATTCTAGAGCAGAGACTAGCCGTTGTTTAATGTATTATTAAACAAAGTTGTGAGTTTAAGACAAAGTAAAAACATTCACGGAAGCATTACATCGAAATCTGCTAAGTAAAAGCAGTTTTACGTTTGTAGTCAGCCAGGAAAGGAAGTCAGCAGTTTACGTCTGTAGCCAGCCAGGAATAGTAAAGTTGCAGTTTAAGTCCTAAGCGGTAAAAAGACTAGCAAATCTATGAATCACAGGATTCATATAAGGCAAACAGTTATCAGATAGCAGACAAAAAGGAGGATCATCCGAGTTCCTAGGAGTCTATCAAAGTTGACTTCAAGAGTGTAAAATCTGTGAGCCGATATTAGAATCAGTGTAAAAAATTTTTTCAATAGTGTACTCCCGAAAACAAAAAGGAATGCTGGAACCAGCTGGACAGATGTGAGTAACAAAATACAAAAATAATGATTTATGTAAACGTAATTAAAGCATGGAAGTCAGATTTCGTTCTACTTTAATTGTCAAGTTAAATTCTTTTCTTTTTAATTTATTTATATCGACGTATTGTTTAGGTAAATGTGATTTGTTTGTTAATAAGATTTTTAAATAAATTTGTTGTGTCCATTATCAAACCCAGTGAAGGCCCTGAGAAATTCATATTTTAAATTGTATTTGTTTTTTAGTTATTGCCACAAAATAATATAAATATTTTGTTTGTTAATTTCGTTCATTTAATTTAATTAACGCTCATTGTTATTTATTACATAATGGCTTCCACAACGTGGGGCAAATTAAATTAAACGACCTATATTTTTTGATTATTACAATATATATATATATATATATATATATATATATATATATATATAGCCTGGCTACACTTTCTTCTTCTTTAAGCTTAAATAAAACACAGAGATTATTACATTTAATGACTCCAAAAACCCATTTTATTTGTTGCCCTACATTTACATTTAACATGGTAGGTGAATATTATGCATATATTTTCTACTTAAATACCATAAATTGTAACTCCTTCAAGTATATTTGCATTCATACATAAAATATTTTCATTCTTACTTAAGTATTTCCTACTTAGTATTACATACAGAAAAGGGATAAAGATTACGTGTAAAATAACTCTGAAAAAATTCTTCACCACATGTTCTACTTAGATCACGATATGAAATTATCTAATAAATAAATTGACATATTTCTCACTTAAGCTTTCGATATCTGAGTTCGTTATCGAAATGTCGTGGAACCACAAGAACTACTTATCCAATAAACAGATGGTTTGAACATGTGATCACCGACTTAATCAGTCAACCCCTTTCAATGTAATTCCAATATTAGAATTCTCTTATCTGTATTAATACTCCCGACATATTCATTAGTGTCAAATATATCTTTGGAATCTAATGATAACTATATATTTATCAAACAATCCGTCTAGTTATTCTCTCATCCGCAGTCATGTCTTAGATGCTGCGTTATTAATTTATTCAGCTCATTAGCAAACTCCTCTCCCGCTATCGGAAGGGCGTGGGACAAGTATCCAATGCCCGACCTACCTGATGCTGGTTTTTATAGGGTTTTCCCGGCATTTCTTTAGGCGAATGCCGGGTAGGATCCTTAAACTATAGCCCGGGGGCCCTAGTTAACTCTTGGCTACCTTCCTCTACCCTTCCGCATTCCCCCTTTCAAATCCATTACTATGCTATTAAAGGGGAGTTGCCCAACGTGGATTACCCTCATGTAGCCTGTTGCCCTAATATATATATATAGTGATGTCAATGAAGCACGTGAGAGCTGTTCTCTCGCAGGTGAATTTTCTCGGAGAACTTGAGGGGTCTACCTTTGCGGTTGCCTTATCTCTTGTTTCTGAACAAGCCGAGGCACTTCGGTCAGTTTTGAGAGGTGTATGATCTGAGTTCGCAGACCTTGGGCATATGGTAAGAGTTGTCCTCTATTCCTATTGGAATAGTCGGCAAGCTGCCTCCTAAACCAGTCGAGGCACGGAGAAGGGAATGCTGCTTCCGCACAGAAAACCCCACTCCCGCCATCGTAAGGCCGTGGGACAAGTACCAAATGACCTACCTACCTGATGCAGCTTTTGTTAGGGGTTTCCTTGCATGTTTTAGACGATTTGCAAGATGGGACCTTAAAGTAATCGCCCGGGGGCCCTAGTTAACTCTTGACTATCTTCCGGTACCTTTTCGAATCCCCCTATCATTCCCTTTCCTATAAGATGCGAGTTGTCAGTATGTGGATTACCCTATATATAGCCAGTCTGCACCTTCTTATTTTCTTCATGTTGACGACTCTGTTTAGCTGCTTTATATTCTTTGGCGGCTACAATACGGCTATTCTTATAATATATTAAATTAAATGCGTAACTACTGAGTAGGCAGTAGATGGACAGAATCGTAGATAGCGAGGATCGTCATATCCGTCCTCATGTAATGCCAGTCATGCCATGTTCTCGGAGGTTCTCTAGTCCGTGGACTATGACCATGGTACGCAGCTATAAGCAGCTTGTCTTTGCCATACCGATGTCACTTATGAGTCGTAATCACGGTAAATGTAATATTGCTCATGTAATGCCTAAATAAAACACGATTTTACTCCTGCAATCATAATACATCATCCTTTCGTCTTAGCTTTGACAATAAGTCATGATTAAATGGTATTGGGTTGCACACTATGATATATTGTCATAATATTCAACACGGAAGTCAGTCTTACCACGGTCATGGGTACTAATGATAACAGCGAATCGAACTTCCGCATAACTTTAAATTTCTCAAAAAAATGGTTGATGCAATCCGTATGTGAAATTTCATTTAAATGTGCTTGATCGCCTTCGAACAGTTCACTCTCTGTTGATATATTTTATGGAAAAAAAATTATTTTGCATTATTCTACACGCATCAAAAGCTTTTAATACTGATATGTCTCTAAAGGAAGTTCTTTGTATTAATAGACTTTTATACTAAGCATAATCGACGAGGAACTTCCTTGGCTTCCAGGTTCTGTTTTATCATGTAATAGTAACGTGTTATAACCTGTCACTGAAATGTAATTACTTGGTTAGCAAACCCTAGCTGGTATCACAATTCTCTTCGTGGTTGGTCAATATCATCCCTAACAAAGAGACTCGTTAAAATTGTATAATTTTACATGTATTAATATTTACTTTCTTTTCTTTGGACAATGCCTTACAGCCCATAAAGGGGTAACGCGCCAAGTGCCCTTGATTGGCATTATCAATTTTCCACGCGTGTTACAATCGGAGTTATGCAGCTGGCCTCCTGTGGATGGGATATTTTAAAATAAGACAAGTATACATGATATTTCCCAGGTAACATTTGATTCAAATTTTATGAAGACAAGTGATAAGGATTGTTTATAAGATGGAGACACTGCTGCTACTAGTTTCCGAGATCAGTCAAAAATACTTCTATAAAACTGATATTTAGTTTAAAACAATTGTTAATATGACACATGTTTACAGAAAATCTTGAGGGACTTTCAGGTAGAACTGGTCTGTTCCTTAATCCCCTTAGGCAAGTCGGAAACTGTTCTAAATATCGACACATTCTACTAATAATAGCGTGATGAGAGACCGCTTTCATTTCGCTAAGAATTGGATGACAAGAAAGAATTGAAAAGCGAAAATACACGAAAGGAAAAATGGTTTTTAATTTGAACTTCATGCTGAAAATATCCATAATACAGTTTTTGGAAGAGCGTATTGGTTGAACTTAGCATTTCTAGATGGGAATTTTGGATATAGAAAGGCAGGAGCAAAGATCATTCATATCAACGACGTCGTCGACCGTATTTGTCATCTCTCCCGAATCAAAAAGTGGGTTGACGAGTTTCGGATAACGTGAGGTCTGAAAGTATGTTGTTTTATAAATAACGTTGTTAATTTAACTATACCTAAACTGTTCCAATGTAATAACCCTGAAATCTTAGAGCAAATTATATTTCTATTCCTGGATATTTGGTGATTCCTTAAAATCTTGTTCTTAAGTAAATATTATTTTGTTTAAAGGAAATCACTATTTTTTAAATTCATATTTAAAGCTAATGCAATAATAACAAAATCAATTCCATGTTGCAGAAAGATGACCACCGCTGAAATGCAGACTATTGTTAGTTATCTGGAGATCCTCTTGGCTGATATCCATTAACAGACTTCATAAATAACGTGAAAATAATCTACGTGAAGTAGGAATATTTGAAACCAGGCGAGTAAGATTGAAATTACGATCGCCTATCAACAGGAAACTGAAGTTTATTGAAGTATGCGATTGATGAAGGAAAGTCTTTCACAGTGAGTCATAAATATGAGACACATTACTGAAGGAAATAGGAAATGAATAAGGTTGTTGATAGTGGAAACGCGGATGAAAGTTAATCATAAGGATGCTATTTCATGATGTATACATTTATTGCTAAGACAGCCATTTGAATCATGCTTGTATATCTGGAGAGAGTCGGATTAATGCGGTTTTAACGTATGTAATAAATAAACGGCTTAATATTTTGACGTGGGTTGATAATATTACGTCACATTTATCTGCGTTAAAGTATTTCAAGAAAAAAGAGGTTAGGTAAGTTTCAATGTCACACTACAATACTGTAGATTGAAGAAATTGTGCATGTTGTAATCTTCTCCGGAAATAAAGCGAAATTTTAATAATAATCTTATTTTTGAGCAGCATATGCACAATTATTTGACAGATAAGACGACAATTACTTGCCAGAGTAATTATGGAGTTCCACCGATATTCTTTATTAATAGTGTAATCTATTAAATTAATTCTCCATTTATCATAATTTCCCTAAGCTTCCTATTTCAGAACTTTCGTTTCATCGTACAATGCGTGGGCAATACGAATGGTTGTACTGACCAGAAGCTCTCGCAATCGCTCTTTCTTCTGTTTTAGTGAGCAACTGGCCTTGGACATGCGTCTTGCACAAGACTCGAACCCCGGCACGTGCAGCTGCTGAGTTACGCACTTCCAAAATAGTCTCAGTTGCTCCAATAACCGCACTTCAACAGAGCTTTTTCCCATATATGTTTAACTAGTTGAAACAAATATTTTCTGCAGTCTATTCGCGCGTTTGAAGCAATTGTTTTGTAACACGCTTTCAACTTAAGGATTTGTAACACGCGTAAACTAATTTCTAAACTAAATGATTTAATTCGTCATAAAACTACAAATACTACTCCTTAGCCTAACGAGCCGACTGCCAGACTTTCATCTTACGTGACATTCTGGATTTGGGAGTGACACTTGGTCAGAGTGTCGATCCTCCCACAGCCTTAACTCCAGTTTTCGTGACCAGTTAATTCGTCATAATAGTTACCTGGAATGAAAAGTAAGCCATGTGTTCATATAATGAGAGAAAATGCCAAATTGTTCTTGTCTGGATAGACTGTGGTATGCATAGAAATTTATTTTATCCACCGAATAATACTAAAAACAAAATTTATAAAGTTTTTACAAGTAATGAAATTATATATGTAACTAATGAAAATAAAAGTACTAAGTACGTTGGCTGTTGAGAAGAGTATATAGTGACGAGAGACTGGAAAGAGTGATGAGCATGAGAAAAGAGTGGCAAATAATAGAGTTCTACTAATAACGTTAGAGAAAAGTTTCGTTCTTATTTTCAAAATGAATGTAAAGTATATATGCAAGAGGAAGTAGGAATTTGCATTACATACTAGTCCAGGACTTGTTAAGATTGGAAGATATGGAAGGGCAGTGGCGGCTCGTGAGTTTTTAAAGTTGCATGCTACATCACTCCAAGCAACCATTTTTTTACGATAACTATGTAAAATAATAAAAATACATCAGTGATAGTGTTAATAATACTCTGACCCGGTCTACATAATTTCAAATAGTGTCTAATATTTAAACGCGGAATAATTTCCCATTTCTAACCCGAAAGCTTTTTTCTCAGTAAATATTTCAAATGAAGTTAATTTTCTGAACAAGCCACAGAAATTTTGTATTCAGGGTCGTGCGGTGGGATATTTATTTCTTTAAAATAACCTTGGATTGTGTTTTTTTTTATTTTACCAAAAATGAACGATTATTATTTTTGTTTTGAAAATATAAACTATTAGAAAATAAAATTTATAATTAGTGAATAGTTCAAATTTATTTCGATTTCGTTGGATATGTCGCCTGACGCGGCCGCGCTGTGTGCCATAGCATGGGGGCTCTTCCGTTTCCTTGTGCTCTCGGCATTGTAGCACATAGCAGTTTGTTGAGCTTTACGGGTGGCGTAGGGGGGTTAACGGGTAAAGTGCGCATGCGTAGTCGTGACTAAATCGCCGAATCCGGTGCTGTAACTGGAGTAGCACTGGCTGTCCAGCTGGCTGCTTTATGAGCGCTACGTCGCATGGCTGGGAGTTTAAAGTCTTCCATATGGAAGCATAGATTCGCAGTGTTAATTATTATGAAGTTTCTTAAATTAATATAGGAATAAATAATTTTTCTTAATTTTATGTGCTGTGTCACATGAGGACACTCGCACGAGCCACCAATGTGGGAGGGGATCGACCAGAGTTTCCAAGTCTCAATAGCGAATGGTCCATTCCAACCCTAAAATGATAACGAATTATTCAATTGATGACAGTGGTGGATACTAAGGTAAATCGTTGCTGGCGGCTTGTTTAACGTGCAATCCGGGTTGCTTATTTCGTAGGCAATCCTACAGATTAGGAATGAAGGAATGAAGAGTCCAAACTATGGACCTATAATTTCGACTGCTATCTGAATGGTCAAATAGGATCAGAGAGAAACATTTTCCCTATACCCAAATTCTTAGCCATCAGAATGTATAGTTTGATTCAAAAACAATTGTTAATAAATACGAGATAAAGAATTTATAATATCAGTAACAATAAATATAAGATTTTATAAGTGTATGGAAATGAGGGCAAGAAAATAAAAACTGAAAAAATAAGAAGTGAGTTGAACTCAGAGAAGAGGAAATAATGCAGTGATATAATACTGTATTTAAAGGTGATGACGTGTTAGAATATACGCAGAGGGCTTATTGAAAGAATTATTTTTTAAAAAACGAAATTCGTGTACGTATGACAAAATAGCGAAAATGTAACTGTAGCAATGAAGCTGTGATAATGAAAAGTCTGAATTATCTTTCAATAGTCTCAGGACACAGCAGTTTGTTAATTCCGAAATACAATAATTTATCTAGGAACTATTACACATAAATCAGTGCTGAGCAAGGTGACCGATGTACGAGATTGTATAATATAACAAACTACGTATGTGCACGAAACAGACGTAATTGCAGATACCGGATAAACGATAAATAATTTGGAATATAATTATCCTTATAGGAACACAATACAGAATACAAATATTCTGTGGAGGAAAAGGAGAATGTATCAGAAAAGAACTCTATTCTAAGAAAACACAATCCATAAATTCCGATCCTGGAATCGAGAACCAACTACGCAACTCGTAATTTTCGATACCCAGTAAGAATGCGAGTCGTTATGAGGAAGTAGAGGAATTCTAATTAATTTCACTCTTTTCAGAAAACTGTTCAGAACAATGCCGTAGAATATTCTGACAGCTGCAACATTACTTGGCAACAATAAATGCATTTAATGCATTTAAAAAATGTTGACAACATTATCCACTACCTGTCGGAAATGTTGACAACACGAGAATATTGTTGTCTTCAAAAAGCTGTCAACATGGTTACAAACTCTGGTGTAAATTCGGTTTAAGAAAATAGACACCGTTGATGTTTCCGTGATAATGTGAATAAAACTTAAATTGGGCGTTTATATGTATATATATATAAGCTATCTAATTAATCAATTTGGCGGTTCAGCATAAAAATGTACAACAGTGGAATAAATTTGACCAAATTTCGTAAACGAACACTGTGGGGTTAAGACACGACTACCCCCCCCCCCCCCGTCCACCAGGGGTGGACTTGATGAGGTTGTAAAATATTTTAAAACGCCCGATATTTGCGTCAAATAATTTTTTTCGGAGCCATAGACATTTTATATTGCTTCTACCGATGTTGGTTGTGAATAATTTCAACCCCTTTCAGTATGGGAGGGGAGCACCTTTAGGGATGCGCTGGAGGGGTGCGAAAACAACCAAGATTGGAGTCAAATCTTGGGTTATGGATGTCGCTGAGTTTAATTATGACAACTCGCGCAACGCCGGGAACCCAGATAATGTACATTTCGAGTGCAATCGTCGTGTTGAGAACGTTTATGGACCTCTTTGTTCCCACACTCAAGGTTCCCGACCTGACCTGAGCTTGGCTACGGTTTGTCTGAATAATGAAGATATAAATTGTCAAGGTTAGTGTGGGGAAAATATGCGGTGAGGATATGCATGTGATCTAAATGGTAAAGAAATTTTAATTTCGATGTCGGAATGTTAAATTCCAATTGGACAGAAATTTAAAGAAAGACGGGTTTGAAGAGCGGTTTTAGTTTCTCCGAGTTTTTAAAGGAGGCTGCAGAGAAAAAGATTATACAGTTTATGAGAAAAGTGAACAGAAGCAGTTCAATCTGATCCGATCCGAGAAGAGAGATGGGGGACGCAGGAAGGTGATAGAAGTTGTAGAAAGTTGTAGAGAATGAAAGTTGAAATTTATACGGGAAGGTGATGAGCAGAAAGTGTGTTGGAAGTTAAAAAGTAATTTTAAAAAATCGTTAAATGAAGATATCAAGCATTAGTTTTCAACTCAATCCTATCCTGAGAAGTATAAACGTTATTGTATTTAATGAAGTTTGTGATTTAAAGTTTCTGGAAAATTATAAGTAAGTATGTTGGGTTTTAGGGAATTGAAAACAAAAAGTGCATATAAAATGTTTTTATTTTTTGACATTGTAGGAAATTATAATTTTTTTGTATTTCAGGTAAGAAAGATAGACAAAATAGGTGATAATTTAAATAACACATGTATATAAAAAATAGGTCCAGAGCTGTTGTTGCGACTGTAAATAAATCAAAATAATAATAAGAAGAAAATAGGCTTTTGAGTTTCGTCAACTGACTAGTGGAGTTGTGTCCCTCTACGCTCTTGCGATTTTTCTACACCTGAAGAAAGAAACAAGGCTTCCAGAAACGTTGTGTGGTATTTAAATAATCACTTCTTTTGTCTGTATTTGGCTATAAATTTTCAATCAGACGTAAATATTTCATTTTTGTATTATTGCTGAAATTTATTAGATAATTTGAACTGAAGAACTGAATGTAGCTGAATACTTGTCACGGTTTCTTAATTAATGAGATGCTCGAAAAATGTATTTGTCAATGTTAAAGGTAAGGGTTGAAACCTTCGTAATTTATATTTACTGACTGGATTTTGACAATGTTTATTTCAGAGATTTTTGAGACCAATTTCTCAACGATATCATCAAAGTATCTCATATCACACAGTAGATCAGTGATTCGCTATACGTGGTTCCATTTCTTGATGCGTTGGTTCAAAGGAGATTTCGATTTGAAGTATTTTGAAATACAATGTTGCAGCGCTTTCGGTGAAGTCAGAGTTCAGAGGCCCGGGTTCGATGTTCGCGTATCGGGCAACGGTGCAAGCGATAAAGTGGGTGCTTCTGTTCCACAGATACGGGTGCGGTGTTACCGTTTGGAAACGTTCTAATTTCACTATCATGCTAAAGGCCGGCCTGCACTGCAACTGGTTGTCTTATCTGGAACCAAATTCGGCACTCCTTGCGTGGCCGGAATTACAGGTTGCCTTGCCCCAGCTTTATCAACACTATAATTCTACAACTTCATCAAGCGGGCTGTCTTTCCTTAATTTAATGAAATACGGTATTCCTGCCTTCTTTTCGAAATGGAAAGAAGAATAAATCATTGGAGATAAATAAAATTAATAACCTAGCTTGTTAAAAGAATTCAGAAAACCAGGAAGAATGTGGAACATATTTTAAAATGAAATTTATGACATCGAATCACATTTTATTTTAGGCCGAGGAGAATAGTCTCCCATGAAAGTCCTATTTTGTTTACCTAAAAACGAAAATATTGGATTTGTAGTTTCATGAACGGTCGTTTTTTGGTTCTGGTGATTTATTGCAGTAAAGAAATAGTCAGACGATTTAAGGGAGACTTGACTTATAAAGATTTTCGAATCTAAGTTCAGGCGAAGGAAAAATTATTAAAAATATGAAAATGATTTTTGTTTTCGGATACGATAATGAATTAATAAATAGAATAATAAAGAAAGTCATGAAAACGACACGCCTTATCAAATATTTCTTCAATTATATTTTAAAGAAACAATCTTTCACAGTAACATCATTCAAACTCTCTCCTCTGTTTTATTTAAAAGTTTATGAGAACCAATATGGCCACTCTTTCACACATACAGCGTGGTAAATTGGCAACTGTGTGTGCGATATCCTGTCTATAGGTCACGGACCGTTCGAGCGATTTCGTATATCCCCTCAGGATGATCCAGAATGATTAGACCACACGACCTGGGTCGCCATTTCGGTAAATGAACCTGCCAGGAGATTTTTAGAGTAACAATGATAAAGCCTCGCGCGTTGTGTGACATTTGGCACCGTCCTGTTGCAAGAAAACGCGTCAACATTTTCCATTTGTGGCCATGACGTTAGAAACCGCCTTTCACTTTGCACTCCCATTTTTAATAATACAGTTTTATGTTATTCATCCGATCTTTAATTGATTTGCCACGACAAATGAGCTCGACTGAGCGCTAAATTTAAGTAATGTGGCCAACGTGACCGTTCAAAGTTCGGACACTTATAAGTAGGCCCTTTACATTCGAAAGATAAGAAAACTAGGAAGACATAAATAAGGATTATTTGGAACCTGACCGGTTCCTTTGCATGTCATAGTGAATATAAAAACAAATAATAATTTCATAACGTTATGTGACGCAATTGAAACAAAATAATTATCATAATTGGTCGTTTTAATTAAGTTCTGTAATGAATAAATTTTGTGAGAAATATTGAGATTGAGGTTTTTACGAGGATTGATATATGCTCTGTTTGCAACACACTCACGCAAACACAAACTGTTATGTTGTAAATAACTCGTGAAACCATTTTATTTTATTTTGATACTAAACTAGTTGGGTGCCCGTCGTTTCCCAAGTTGTCATAATTAAACTCAGCGACATCTATAACCCCAGATTCGACTCCAATATATGCTGTTTTCACGTTATTTTTGTGTAACGCCCTTCCACCCCCACACATAAGGGTGCTCCCCTCCAATACAGAAGGGGGTCGAAAAAATACGAAGCCGTTTTAGCATGTCTGAAAATTTCAATCCCCGTCCACTTCAGGTACTCATTTTATGCATATGTATACAAACTTTCAAGTCATGAAAGAAAAATATCATTATATAGCATCAATTGACATTCATTTGGACAGATTTATTATTTTCAATTAATTGAGGTCGACGTACTGAGTTTGATAATAATCTCTATTGTGTTGTGAATATCTTTTCGATTCACAAACGGTTAAAATTTATCTGCTACAGGACAATTTACGAAAGCCTTTCTTTGTTTTTCGTTATATGATGCCATGTATATTTAATATATATAAGAAAAAATAAAATTAATATTATTCTTATAATCATGATTATGTAATACTAATTGTTTTCTATTATTGAAATTAATAATAATTTGACCGGAGAGAATATTTTTCTTTCTAAGGGAAGTAAAAATATGAGAAATGTATATATATATATATATATATATATATATATTGTAGCAATAGCCCTTTCGACCTTGCTTTTTTCGATTTCATTTAAAATTTGGGCGCCAGGTAATTTTTTGAGTGAAATTACCAAAACAATTTTTGATATAATTATTTTATTTTTAGAGCATTGAGAACATTTTATATTTGCAGGGCGTGGTTGTTTATTACATTTTTTGTGTTTAACAACTGGGCTCTCCGTCCCTCGTCGAGTCCTAAGCGGAACTGAAGCATTGCCTCGCCACGACTCGGCGCGCGCCTTAAACCAACAATATTCTATGCGGCCCGGCAAAGGGACACCGACAAAGGTCATAAATTCATAAATTAACAATGTAACATAATCATGTTACAATATATATATAGTTTTAGTTTGATTTTAATTCGGAATAATGAAGTTGAATAGTTTGCAGTTATTTGTTAGACGAAAATCAGAATCAATTCTTGTTTTTTATAAGTTAAATGAAGCCTTCTCGGGCTTCGAACCGAGTAAACAATTATATCTGCGACCTTTCTATTACGTTCACTGATATCGTCTTATAGCTAGCATTCTCTACACCGAGAAAGGCTGTATTATTTATTAATATAAGTCATTTGCAGTTTTCGTTTGTCACTGATGACGGGAAATTGATGTTAATTATATGCCTACATATTAAAAATAATTAAATGGTACCGCCTCAAGTACCTAAATTTACAGTGATCCATTTCTATACTCTTCCTCCATATTCCTCCTTAGTTACAGATTTGGGTAAAATAATTCCCCGCCTAGTTACTTCCTTTAGGAATTATCTTCCTTCTGTTCCATGGCTATAATATTTTATTTAACATCCCAATTATGGTGAAATACGTACTCCTCACTGAGATTTACATTCAATTATATTTATCATATTTTTCTTACGGTCGATTTTGACCAGACCTGTTCAGTCTTCTTCTCATCGTTTTCATCTTCTGCAATACATTCCAATTCATATTGTAGTCTCTCTTCCGTAAATAAGTGAAATAAAGAAGAAATCGCCAGATTTAGTGTGTACACGTTGGCCTAAAATGCAGCTGTATTACGTGAAAATATAATCCAATTTATCAGAAATAGATAAAAAAAATCACTGATCTGTCGTTATTATGCAGGAATAATATACAAATACATAAATAAACGCATGTTTATTTTGAAGGAGAGGCTCAATTAAAAATACATGCATGTTAAGTAAACTAATTTAATTGTATATTCAACGTAGTGTGGATATATCATTGTAAAGTCGTAAATAGAGTTAATAATGTTAATTTATGTTCGGTTTGTTTTTTTGTCGCTGTAGACGTATTTATACACACAGATGACCTTCGTGAAGTGTAGGATTCTAAATTTGCGTAACGCTGAGCTTATCTGTAGAAAGTGTGAGGAAGGTTATGCTGGTTTCTTTGCCTGGAGCTGGAGCCGGAGCAGCGACGGGAACGAGTTGTGTCGTCCCGACCTGCCTCAATCTGGGAGCGATTTCATGGTCGCCTTCTGCTCGTAAGCCATAGCACTAACTGCATTATAAACCGTTTTTGCTCCCATTATTTATAAAATATGTTATGCGGGAGCACATGGATATAATTCGCGTTAAAATAATTATTGGCGTTAATATTGAAATCGTGTGCCGTAATAACATGCATAAAATAAGTTACAATAATAATGTTATTACAAGTAAATGCAATTGAATAATATGTTAACTCCTCGCATTAAGTACAGCACCTCTAAAATATTCTTTGCATCAGGCGTCTCAACCGCTTGGACAAAAAATAATTACTATATGCGCATATTTAAATTTTTCTATAACATAATTTACTACTTATCTTTCTCTGTTATTTGGCTATTTATTTATCTAATTAGTATACTTTTACATAGTTATATTTTATAGAAACCATTTTATTTTATTTTATTTTGATACTAAACTAGTTGGTTGCCCGTCGTTTCCCAAGTTGTCATAATTAAACTCAGCGACATCTATAACCCCGGATTCGACACCAATATATGCTGTATTCACGTTATTTTTGTGTAACGCCCTTCCACCCCCACCCCTAAGGGTGCTCCCCTCCAATACAGAAAGGGGTCGAAAAAATACGAAGCCGTTTTAGCATGTCTGAATATTTCATTCGAAACGAACAAGTGTACGAAATTGGGACAAATTAGCTTCACGGGTGTAGAGTTGTATGCGGCACATACACACAAACAGACAGACTATTTTATTTATTAGGTGCGATTGAAAAACTTTGATTTTATCTGACGTGTTTTACTATTTCCGAAAGTAGGACTACAAATGAATTTATATTGGGTTTCAAAGAACCTTTATTACTTAATGAAGAAGTGGGATGAAAGAATAGAAAGTGCCTGAAATGCTATAGCAAATTCTTCAAAAAATTAGTTTCTTTCATCAGGATCAATGGAATTCAAAGGTTTGGAGTAGGTCCAGTGACTGCTTGAGGTGTAACATTCGTGGACAGAAGAACTTGTTCCGTCTGAGAAGGTTTAGAAAGGTACGAGAAGTTTAAATTCTCAAGTGTAGCAAAAAAACCAATTACGATTATATTGCTTCAAGAATGAGGTCGCGTCAATAAATTACTCGGAAATGTAGGGGATTAATTCGTGAGAAGATGAAAATGTAACATTCAAAATTAAAGGCAAAGAAATATTAAAGCTCAGATTGTTAATAATCAGCAGCTGAAATTAAGCGAATAGATTAATAAATACTTTAACTAATTTACGTACCCAATGCCCGACCTACCCGATGCAGGTTTTTCTAGGGTTTTCCCTGCATTTCTTTAGGCGAATGCCGAGTAGGATCCTTAAACCATAGCCCGGGGGCCCTAGTTAACCCTTGGCTACCTTCCTCTACCCTTCCACATCCCCCCTTTCTAATTCCTTCCTATGCTATTAAAGGGGAGTTGCCCAATGTGGATCACCCTCATGTAGCCTGTTGCCCTAAAAAAAAAAAAAAAACGAATATGTGTAATTTTCTAAATAAAAAAAATAATTAATGAGTAATCGAAGGTATATATATATATATATATATATATATATATATTCATTTTAATTGTTTCCAAGATAAATAAACCACATTACGATTTACTTACGGTATAAGACTCCAAACAGTCTTCACATTCCAATCCAATTATGATAGTTGTTACTGCTTACTCGTCTGAAAGTGGAAGAATGGATTTATTAGAGGTATTAATAGTGCAAATCTGGATAGAAGGGAAGGGCAAGGGCAATAGCCAGATTTTCAACAGTCGTCATTGACGTGGTGTCATTCACTGCGAGCAGAGATAATGGCCGATGAACGAAGAAACATGATCAAATCATTTGGAACATAAACGACTTGGAGAACGGAAATATAAAAACTGGGACTGGGCCATTAAGAAGACGAGATGAGCTTCCTGGATAGAAACAGCCCCATCCTAGAGATGATTGGACAAAATTTTGCTGGCCGACGAGTGACTCTTGATCCTAAAGTTTAGTTTAAGATTGCCGTTGATATATGCATAAATTCTAATTAATTATTGAGTACGCAGATATAATATATGGAAACCGAAGATCAGGTTTTGATAATGATTTTTGAGCTACTTGGTGCTACTGCTCTGACTCTGGGTCATGGCTAAAACTAACGTACAGCCAAGTTTCTGACCAGCTTTCTCTACATTTTCAACGCTTAAACAAGAGCATTAACATATAACCGAGGTGCATAAGTAATTCTTTGGCTCCCAACCGCGTGAGAATAGACTTAGGCCATGACGTTTCGATGGCGATCACTGCCATCGTTATCAAGTGATCGCCATCGAATGGTCGTGGATCGGATTGAAGGCCCAAGCATAGAAACAGGGAACACCTTCGCTCTTTGATTCAAGTTGGTTGTTAATTATCCACCTCACCACAGACCCCGAAATTCCCTATCGACTTCTGAATCAATAGTACCCCCGAGAGCAGCTGGTGCTAAACGTTTCCAACACGGTAATTGGTTTAAGGATAACGGGGGAAGTAATGGAGGAGAATATTATCTGTCGGGAGCATGCAACAGGTCTGCATTGATTAGACCGTGATGCAGCGGCAACAGGTGTGCGTAAACGAATTTGGCCCTCGCAATATTTGCCCTCGTCTGCTTGCTATGTAACCTGGACCATTGCCAACAATAAACAATGACATTAAATGCATCAGTTAACTTTGCACACTATTAAAATAGCGGTCAATTAAAAACAAAGATAACATTAAACCAATATTTATTTGATTGGGACGATGAAAATATTCACCTCGATTCCAATAATGCATTATCACCAAAATGTACCCGTCAAGGCAACATGCTCGAAAATATATTATCACTAGCAGCGTACCCGGAGTTGCCCGTGTACTTTATACATATATATGTATATTGTAATTATCAAATGTAAGGCCTTTTTTTAATTGAAATGTTTAATCAATTAACAAACAAAAATATTTATTTTATTTTGTGGCAATAAAAGATAAACAAAATTTGAGATCTGTCCTCTCAGGGCCTTTACTGGGTTTGATAATGAACATAAAAAAATTGATTTAAAATATTATTAACAAAACAGTTCGCAATTTACCTAAACAATACGTCGATAGAATGAAAGAAATTAAAAAGTAAAGAAATTAACTCTGATTGACAATTAAAAGAGAACGAAATCTGACTTTTATCCTTTAATTTGCGTTTAAAATATTATTCAAAATTTTGTTACTTACGGACCGTCGGTCTGCTACCAGAACAATAAATTTTACATCGTTCGGACACTTTTACACGCTTTAATTATTTAATATCAGGCCTTGGTTTTCACTGATTCTACACTTCACTTTAAAATTTGGCAAGATTGGCTGTATTCCGTTGATTGCTCCGCTCCACATTAATTTACCAATGATCTCCTGGATTAATTTCTCCACGAAGATTTTGGAAAGTTCTATTCTGACGAAAACTGCTTTTACTTTCCAATATTTACGCTGCAATACTTCCGTGAATGTTTTCTTTATATTAATTTACAACTTTAACTAGTTATATATTGACGATGTCTAGTCTCTGCTCAAGTTATTTTACTTGTTCTGTTCCTCGTAATGTTTTTCCGCCAACTAACTATCCTAGTGCTTACGAGTTTGACTTTCCGACAAAGCAAGCGAGCTCGCTTCTCCATTGTTGCTTTGTTCGATCAGACAGCTATAATGGATTTATCAAACAATTCTAATTTTATGTTATATATATATATATATATATATATATAAACCCGAAAAAGTATTTAATTCTATATTAATCTTTAGTCAAGAAGTGATATAACCTAAATCTAACTGTTCCTAGTTCCGCACATACTTTACACTGATAGTGCATTAATATAAAGCCTATAATATACATTGAATTTTATTGCATCAGTCACAACAAACATACTTACGAATTTCATTACGAATTGAATACTTAAATATACTCCACGAGTATTGCAGGATATAATTGTCCTTCAGTTTCAGACATTACGAAAGATTAAATTGATGAAATTGTTAGCTAGAATCACAATGTAAACAAATAGTCGCCATATTGGAGTCACTAATATGGCACGAAAATTAACTTACCTTTCACCGCAAGTATCGTAAAGTATTTCGTATCGTTTTCTATTATAATTCGATGGAGTTTTATTGGATAAAATTATACTTTTTATTTAATGAAAATATTTCTGCTCCATTTAATTACGGAAATAGGAGCTATTTCCTCTGTTCGTGGCGCAGTAACGTCGCTCCCTGTCCCGTGACGACACGGTCTCTTGTCGCGCAGTAATTTAACACAAAATGATCAAGTTTTTTTAATTATAATTCTTTCCACATTTATGTTAGGAGTTTGTCAAACCCCACAGTACAGTTTCTCGATTTTGAAGAATTTGTGTATCAATTTTTGTTGCAAACTGTCCACGCGTTAAAATGTGTATGCATACATACATACACCCTTTTTTATTCTATAGATTTGAAACTAGTTCACTTTACAACTGTATACATTAAATCTTACATGCATTTAATCATACACCTCAAATGAAAATGAAGATGCCGAATTATATTAAAATAAAGTACCTTTTAATGATAGGTATTTAAAATATTTAATAAAAATTTGATTTTTAAATAATTTATTTGTAAAAATACTCAAATTAAATCTTATAATTTATATAAAAAAAACTAAAATTTATTACGTGTCTTAACTCTGGAAAGCAAAATAATTTTCTTATGTACTCCAAAAGGCTACTCTCAAGAAACGTGGGCGTAAAAATTAAAAATAATTAAAATATAAAATGCTGTCCTTCGAATACAATAGGAGGCCTGACCGTAATTAAATGACCACCCTCGAATATGCTGCGACTTACCTGCGCGTTTCGACAAAATTTAAAAGTAAAATTATTTTTGCTTACCAGATAAATGAAATTACATAAAATTAAAATATAACGGAGGAATTGAATCACCATACTTTGTATGTACTGGTACTTACTCGTAATAATATGGAAGTAAAATTAGTGACGCGTCAGATTTGAATTGATTTGAAGATGACTTCATAACTCTGGAAACAAAACAAAAAAATCAGTATTCGAATGGTAAATATAATTGATTCACAAATACATAATAAAAGTTTTAACATACTTTGTTTTAATTTTTGATTGATGACAAAACATGGTATAAAATTGTGAGAATTTATGAACTGCGCCGGCAACATTTTACAAATAAGCAATTTCTCATCATTTTGATAATTTAACTATTTAAATAAATCAGTTGATATTAATAATTATTATGGTAATAATATGAGCTGTGAATGTTGATTAATCTATATACATGAAAATTATGCTTTTGTCGGTACGTTATTTAGCATCTATATCTGTACGATTCATGCATTACTGGATTTGAAACCGACATTCGATCTTTGATAAATAAATTCCTGTCTGACTGTCACACTGATTTGGTTCAGTATCACAAGAAAACGGTCGGATCGATTCTGATTAACCTTTATCGTATATATTTGTACAGAACCGTACTCTTAGCGATATCAAACTGACATCCACCATAGGGAAGATAAATGGCGAAGTTCCAAAACCTGATTTTTAACTGCATTGATTGGTATTTAGTTTGCTTTACTGTAAAAAAAACCAGCCGATTTGGCGGTTTTCTGAAGCGGTAAAAAACTTTGCTGAAGTCTGATATCGTCATCCACATATAGTCCAATCTGATCGATTTACTTTTCATTTTATGGGGCAGGTAAAAACGTATTTATTGCCAATAGTCGGACAATAAGCTTATATAAGCAAGGAGTAGCAAAACCACATAATTAGTTGTGAACAAAAATTTTATAAACTTCCGTCTTCTACGTAATATCAATTAAATGTATAACATATGTGTAGGTTAATTCAAATTATCGCAGTTTAATACGTGCTTCCTCAAAATAAAATTTGGTGCGGAATGAGAATGGAATCATTTTGTTTTCTATTTCATTTTTTTTCACTGAAGCCCGACAAGAAAATAAATAACGTAACTCAACAAAAAGGTATAAACAAATCATTACAAATGTTTTGAATAAATACACATATTATTTCATAATGACATTCGCTTTCACAACTAGCCTCATTTAATATGAAGTTAGATGAACTGTTTGCTTTGAACAAATATTTCACTCTATCAGGTTTATTTATCATCTATTTTACAGGTATTGACTTGACCATTTTTTTATTGTTTATCTATATTTATATATATATAATAAATTTACCGGTTTATTCAACTGAAATTTAATGGAAATAATAAATAATGTAATTAAATACTAATATATGCGTATAATGCTTACACAAGTATTAATTTTCTAATTAAGGTAATTTATTTCTAATTTCTTTGTACTTATATAAACAGTCATCCTGCTATTAATAGTTAATCTCAACGTCGATAGTAAGTTTTGGTTGTTTCTCTTTCGTTATATATAGAATACCATTCATCTGCTATTGTTATTTCACCTTAATTTATTTTTTATAATTAAAGCGAAGTATAGAACATTCATAAATATTGTTTTTTTTTATTCCTGTTTGTTTATCGCTGTGATTCTGCGAAGCACTATAAATAATTTATTTGAGGCAATAAATGTCAATAAGAAATAGCCTCTAAATTGGCATTAAGTTGGCTAGCTGCGTCAACGATAAAACTAGTTTTATTAAATTAGCATCTTTCACCTTATTAGTTTCACGCGATCTAGCGATCTATCCTGGCACGCCCTGGCTCTTTTGAAAACACTGAATTAGTGAGGCAGACGAGATCCACGACCCCGCTTTAACTCGCACTATTTCACGGCAACAAAACTCTCGGCAGCAACTTGCTTCTCCCAGTTTTCTCGTCCCTTGGCTGGTTTATTGAGATACAATTCCTCTCAACTATATTAAGATGGCAGCAAACGACGGATTTATGAAGTAATTATCGTTGAATCGGCGCTAGCAATCTGCTCCGTGACCATAAATTTCCGACTGGTGTTGGGGAGGTCAAAGGAGAGAAAACAGTGAACGCCAATAGTTATTTTCGAATGAACACTTAATGTGAGTGCCGGGTCTTTCTCACGTTTTACTCTAGGCGGTACGAATAATGTGCTTATAAGAGCATAGTGTAAGTTTTTAAAATTGGTATAATATTGTAGATCAGATTAAGTGTAATAATAACAGCGTTCGTAACTAAGGAAATAAAAACAGCATTCTCATGTAAAGTATTATGTTCATTTAACAAGGAAATTATAAGGTTATTAATAAATTGTCTGTCTGCAGTAAAATTCTTGTTATAACTTATTCCTAATGTTTTAATGTAGTTTTGTTGATCATGACAATACCGACGAACGCTACCAGTAATTAAAAATAATAAAATATTATTACTTGGAGACTACATGGTTTCCATTTTCTACACATATTCCAAAACAATGATATATAACATCACAACGACTTGACCTCTGAGAGAGAAGCAGAAATTAGATGAGAAGGGCACTAAAATAACGAATAGGGAATAGAAAAGAAAGATTTCTAACATAAATATTATTTAGTGTATAATCTATCTAGTCGGTAAAATTTCTAAGAGAAATTATTCTGTTTGTTTGGTATTTACCGACGTAGTGTTTTTATTTTCTATTTAAAAAGTTAACGCTCTTGTATTAAAGTAAATCGTATAATTTAGAATAAAGTTTTTTTAGCTTACATCGATGAATGAATTAAAATGACCCCGAGAACTCTCAGTTTTACTGATAATTAATATTAATTAACTATTAAAACTATGATAAATCCCTATGTATAATTGTTCTTTTCATATGACAAAGACATTTCTTTCCATTATGAACAGAAAACCTTGGTCTTCGAAAAAATTAAATAAATTTATTGCATCAATCGTAAAAAAATAGGCGACTAACTTTTATTTATTGATGCAAACCATCGATTCGTTGTTCTTTACCTTCTTCATAATTAAATATATGGGTTTATTATCAGAAATATGAAACTAAAATTGTATATTCGAATTCCTTACTAAATACTTTTATATTATTTTATTTCAATTTTCCAGTTGATGACTAATTGGTCAAGGAATAATACATTGGAAGTATATTTTTTGTGAAAAGAAATTTTTTGAATAGATAGTCACAGTAGATAATCAATATATAAATACAATTTTTTCCAATACAAGGAGTATAATTCAAAAGTTTAAAATATTGTACACGAGTCCTCAGAAAAAAATTAGATTCTCGTGATAACTTAAATGTTAATATGTAATTAAATTTGATTATTTGAAATAACGTATTTTATTAGACACAAATAGGGAAGAAAAATGCCTGACAATAAGAACGGGATACATTACGGATGTATAAAATGATACTTATACGTTTCGACTCACCAACAACATTGTCGTTAATACTATTAATTTGCAAAATTGGAAAGGATATGATTGCCACAAATTTTAGCAGGAGCTAAGGAAACAATTTATATTGTGTTTTATTATTTTTGTGTTATATTTGTTTATGAAGTGTGTATTATGTGTCTCATTTTACGCAAAAAATAATTAACGTACTTAATGTTCCTTTCAAGTTTTAGAATTGGGATCGAAAACCAAACTGAGTCAAATTTCTGTTCTGTCTGACCTTTTCTCTTTGAGTGTGTGTATTGGCAAGGCTGAATTGACTTATGGGGTAAAGCATATTGGATTATTTAAGTATAAATATATTGGGTAAGTTAATAAGCCAACACAAGCTGAGCCAGCTGGTTCGCCTGTGACCTAGGTCAGTGTGATCTTTGTTCGCCAGACAAGACTCATTTTAGGAATTGTGTAAATAATATAGTATAGGATTATTTAAGTTGTTAAATGTTAAATTGTGTAAGTTAGGAAGCGGACACAAGCTGACCAATTGCCCGTGACCTAGGTCAGTGTTATCTTTGTTCGCTGATTGCGTATTGGTAACGTTCGATTGACGAATATGGTAAATAATATTTCCTTATTTATATTGTTTAATTTAGTGAGTAAGGAAACGAACACAAGGAGAGTCAACTATCTCTTCTGCGACATAGGTCAGTGTTATCTTTATTCATCGAGTGAGTATTGGTAACGATTAACAACTTAAATAATGCAATATTATTTACCCTATTGGTCAATTGAATTGGGTAAGTTAGGAAGCGAACACAAGCTGTCTCATCTGTGACCTAGGTCAGTGTTGTCTTTGTTCACCGATTGCGAATTGGTAACGTTCAATTGACGAATAGGGTAAATAATATTGCATTATATAACTTGTTAAATTGGGTAAGTTAGGAAGAGAACACTAGATTAACCAACTGTCTCGACTGTGACTTAGGTCAGTGTTATCTTAGTTCACCGAGTGAGTATTGGTAACGTTCAATTGACGAATAGGTTAAATAATATTGCATTATTTTTGAAGTTGTTAAATTGGGTAAGTTCGGACTGAACACAAGCTGAGTCAACTGTCTCTTCTGCGACCTAGGTCAGTGTTATATTTGTTCGCTGATTGCGTATTGGTAACGTTGAAGAATAGGGTAAATAATATTACACTATATAACTTGTTAAATTGGGTAAGTTAGGAAGCGAACACAAGCTGAACCAACTGTCTCACCTGTGACCTAGGTCAGTGTTGTCTTTGTTCACCGATTGCGTATTTGTAACACTGAAGAATAGGGTAAATAATATTACATTATATAACTTGTTAAATTGGGTAAGTTAGGAAGAAAACACTAGATTAACCAACTGTCTCGACTGTGACCTAGGTCAGTGTTATCTTTGTTCACCGAGTGAGTATTGGTAACGTTCAATTGACGAATAGGTTAAATAATATTGCATTATTTTTGAAGTTGTTAAATTGGGTAAGTTCGGACTGAACACAAGCTGTGTCAACTGTCTCTTCTGCGACCTAGGTCAGTGTTATATTTGTTCGCTGATTGCGTATTGGTAACGTTGAAGAATAGGGTAAATAATATTACACTACATAACTTGTTAAATTGGGTAAGTTAGGAAGCGAACACAAGCTGAACCAACTGTCTCACCTGTGACCTAGGTCAGTGTTGTCTTTGTTCACCGATTGCGTATTTGTAACACTGAAGAATAAGGTAAATAATATTACATTATATAACTTGTTAAATTGGGTAAGTTAGGAAGAAAACACTAGATTAACCAACTGTCTCGACTGTGACCTAGGTCAGTGTTATCTTTGTTCACCGAGTGAGCATTGGTAACGTTCAATTGAAGAATAAGTTAAAATATTGCATTATTTTTTAAGTTGTTAATTTGGGTAAGTTAGGAAGCGAACACAAGCTGAGCCAACTGTCTCGCCTGCGACCTAGGTCAGTGTTATCTTTGTTCACGGAGTGCGTATTTGCCACAGATGAGCTCCATTGGACGGCAGGTGGGAACAATGGTGACGCTTTTGAGGTTTGCGTGTGGAGAGTGTCTCCTTGAGCATGCGCTCGCTATCTCGGGCGTCTGAGAAGGTTCCTTGAACCCGTTCGGTTCGTAGACAAAGAGCCGCAGCCTTTGTCCCGACCTGGCCACATACTCCACGTGTAGAGGTAGGTCAAAAACACTCGCTGGTCGCGGAACTGGTCTGCAGCCATTAAATCGTGGGTCCGACCAACAGAACGCCGAGGGCCCCCACTACCGTCGTCGCGGCGGCATTCCGCACGGCGACGTCACGAAAATACGAAAAACCAAAACTCGTTCGGCCAGGAGAAGGACGAGGAGGAGGAGGAGGTCGCTCGTTCCTAAATCAGACAGCATGCGAGGCGTTCTGTTGCACCCGACCCGTCCTTTGTTCGGAAAGGCCTGCGAAAATATACTGCGGCCATAAAGCTAAACTAGAAAAGGACGAAGTAGGATCTAATTTAGTATCATTGCACTCGGAGGCCTTAAGAGCTCGGCGTCGAATAGCATTGCTTCGACGACTCCGCGGGTAATTCCCTCTGCTTTTGTGGCTCCGCGTAATTGGGGGTATCTGCGATATACCTTCAAGATTTTCCCAGGGAATGTGTCGTTTTGCTGGCATAATAACAACACCGGTAGCTCTAACGACCCTATAACGAAAAAGCCGCAATTTATTTGTTGAATTACTGAAAATGAATGCATCAACAGAACAACAATATATTAGGATTTCGGCTTTAACATGTCTTATATAAATATTACGGTTTTACTATAATATTCATGGTATGGGGGAATGAAAAGCAGCAGAGGTAAGATACAACTACCCCTAAGTCTCTAAGAGAAATCACATCAAATCTGATAAAAACTCAGGTCGTCCAAACCCCCTACTACAATCTGGTTCCAAACAGCCCGAAGTACTTTATTCGATTATCAATGGACTGTATTCATAGACGATCATTTTTTCCTAAAAATTTTACTAGATAATACTTAAGTGACAAAAATTTCTTGCTGTACATTTAAAGTGCATACGTCAATAATTATGGAAGTAAATTCAGTACAAATGTTGTGCTCGTATCCATTGTTTCTAACGGCCACTTCGGATACAAAGTCCAAGAAAAGGTCCGCTTCCCATTTCAGCCTATACTTGTTTAAAAATTCTAATATTTGAAACAAGGCAGACCCGTTCAGCCAAAATATAAAATTATGATTGTATTCTGCACATCAGAAGAACTGTTTCTTAATTTTGGAATTTTTGCTCACGTATTATACTAATTCTTCTGAATTGTAACTCCTAGGATCCCAGTTCCATCAGTTGCTTATATCTGTTTCGAGTTCTGAGTACCACTATTCCTTCATTTTAATTCATTCAGCACACAAAAAGATCAGAATAATATATTTCAACTATTAAAAATGTCGCCAAGAGAAATTACTTCAAATACGATGAAAAATCCACGCTGTCTCAGTCTCTCTTGGTCCAATGCGTGTGACTAATAAGAGCTTCACACAACTGCAAGGGTTATCTTGTGTTCAGAATATGGAATAAATAGATGAACAAGTCACGTTTTAAAATCAAAACTATAAGGAAAACAGTAAAGTTATCAGGCCAGTAAGGAACTACAGAAGCCGGCGTAGACATAAATTATTGGTTTGAATAATGCCACGTCCTTGATAGCTACTCAAACTGGATCGTGTACACAGCAAAAAAACCACGTAATTAATAAATATGAACGTCTTCAGAAAAAGCTTGGAATGTAAATTGCAGGTACGAGCAATTAATGCTTCACAATTAATTATTTTGCAGGTGCTCAGCGCATAATATGTGGATCTACAGCATTCGGCGTCTCACTACATACTTTTATGCAGAATTTGTATTAATAATGAAAGTGAAAAATTTATAAAATGACTTTCGTAGCGTAATACAATTTCAATTAGATGATTTTCTTCTAATGAGAGAGGAAGGAGCCTTGCTGCAAATTAAGTCATATTTGGTGCCGTAGTCGACGCGTGAGTCACTAATTGGATGGAGTATGATCGTGGGTCAGAGGTAGACACACATAAATATTAACTACTACCAATTTATAAAGCGTGAACAGAGGATCAAGAAAGAGGCGGCTTATTAATCAAAATTGTTTTTTTTTCTTGTAATTTTCATCTCCCGTTGCGTTGTGCATCACTTAAGGATCTCTAATACCTCAAGTAGCGATGAACAATTAGAGATAATTTAGCGAGGGAATTTTTTGCTTGTTTTGAATGTTGTTTTGTATTGTGCCACTCAGTCAACTTGTTTATTAACGTAGTATCAACGAGGTAGAAGAAGAGAAGCGGCTTTGAGAGAGATGTTAAATCATTTTTTTTAAGGGCAACAGGCTACATGAGGGTAATCCACATTGGGCAACTCCCCTTTAATAGCATAGGAAGGGATTTGAAAGGGGGGATGCGGAAGGGTAGAGGAAGGTAGCCAAGGGTTAACTAGGGCCCCCGGGCTATTTTTAAGGATCCTACCCGGCATTCGCCTAAAGGAATGCAGGGAAAACCCTAGAAAAACCTGCATCAGGTAGGTCGGGCATTGGGTACTTGTCCCACGCCCTTCCAATAGCGGGAGAGGAGTTTGCTGTGGGGACGCAGCATTCCCTTCTCCGTGCCTCGACCAGTTTAGGAGGCAGCTGGCCGACTATTCCAATGGGAATAGCGAACAACTCTTACCGTATGCCCAAGGTCTGTGACCTCAGAACATACACCTCCTAAAACAGGCCGAGGTGCCTCGGCTTGTGGGAACCTTAGTTCAAAACCGGAGAGGAAAAGGCATACCCAAAGGTAGCCCCTTCGTATCTCTCCTAAAAGGTTCTGCCTGCGAGAGAACATCCCTCGCAGGTTACCTGCGAGAGAATTCTCTCGCAGGCTTTAAAGATGTTAAATCAGGAATCTTTTTTTATATATTTTTTCAGAGTAACATTCTACATGAGGGTAATCAACGTGGTGGCAATTCCTCTTTAATAGCACAGTAAGGGATTTGAAAGGGGGTATGCGGAAGGGTAGTGTAAGGTAGCCAAGGGTTAACTAGGGCCCCGGGGCTATGGATGATATGTTTCGTTACCATCGTTTCTCAGCAAAGCAATTGCTGCTTTCACGAAGTAAGGCTTACAATCACAGAAATGTTACAGATGAAAGAGCTTTATCCCATAGTTTGTTCATTTAAAAGAACATGACTATCAAAATAGAATACTGCTTTAAGATTAGTCATGCACAGAAGGATCTCCGGTCTATAATTTAGATTTTTTTTGGCCATTCTTAATAACGAATGACCTTTAACGATTTCCGGAACTACATTTTCATAAGTATCCAGAAAATAAACGGACGTGAAACACGTAGACTTCGGTTCAGAGCTCGGGACCTTTTTGTCCAGCTCAAAATTTCCGGAGTAAGTTTTTAATTTATCTACGTTGGTGTGTGGACTATATATATTTGTGTAAATCCATAATTTCTGATTCCAAATATAATTTCAAACATTGTTTTGATTATCAAAATTTTCCAAGACAAAGAAACTCATTGAAATTCAATACTATGATATTAATATACTTAATTTTGTAATACTTAACAAAATGCTAAATTGTTAAAGAAAAAAACAGTCCCACAATGCAGTTATGGATGTTTACCGATGCTGGAAACTTGTGTTATCTAAACAGTGGTTTCCCGCTTCTGGCTTTGGAGTACCTACCATGAAGTTTTCCTCAACGTTAAAAATTCTTTAACATTCTACTTTAACTGTATTCGTCATTTTTCTCGGATCAGAGTCAACTGCCTTCCTTTACTTTTTAACAAGTCACCGTCAACTGTCCCAATACTTTCTTTACATCTCCATTCAAAAACTCGGAGAATAGTATTACAAAATTCGAACCACCGTTTCATTTGAGTTACTGTACAATCGGAGGTTAACTTTTATATTTCCAAATTCGAATTCCTTCACCGCGGGGGATCACTCGGAGAAATCTTCATTGTCAACGATTATGGGGCACCTCGACTAACTGGCGCCAGAAACAAACAGGACCATAAAAGATCTCTGCAGGGCATCTGCGACCGATATTTATAAATTGAATTCTGATTATAAAGAGCTTTGTTAAGTTTTATCCTTATTACAATTATTATAGTAGCATAATAATATGAATTGTCTCCAGAATATAGTTTCAGGCAAACTGAAAAAAAATTGGTTTCATTTTTAATGACGTTCAGTCATAAAGAACAGGTTACTATACCCATCAGACAGTTATCATTTTAATACTGTACAAAAAAACTTAATGTTATATTTGATCTTTCATTGCTGAGAGAAAGATGAAATTCGACAGGTGAAGGATCTAAATAATAAGTTTTGTCTGTCTGTGAAACGTCTTTTTATTTATTTTTTATTTAGGTAACAGGCTACATGAGGGTAATCCACTTGGTGGCAACTCCCCTTTAATAGCATAGGAAGGGATTTGAAAGGGGGGGATGTAGAAGGCTAGAGGAAGGTAGCCAAGGGTTAACTAGGGCCCACGGGCTATAGTTTAACGATCCTACCCGGCATTCGCCTAAAGAAATGCAGGACAAACCATAGAAAAACCTGCATCAGGTAGGTCTGGCATTGGGTACTTGTCCCACGCCCTTCCGATAGCGGGAGAGGAGTCTGCTGTGGGGACGCAGCATTCCCTTCAACGTGCCTCGACCAGTTTAGGAGGCAGCTGGCCGACTATTCCAATGGGAATAGCGGACACCTCTTACCGTATACCCAAGGTCTGTGACCCCGGAACATACACCTCTCAAAACGGGCCGAGGTGCCTCGGCTTGTGGGAACCGTAGGAAACGGAGAGGAAAAGGCATCCCCAAAGGTAGCTCCTTCGTGTCTCTCCTACAACAACGAGAGAACATCCCTCGTAGGTACTGCCTGCGAGAGAATAGCCGTTGCAGGCTTCCTTACTGTGAAACGTCCAAGTAGAACGGAGTTGTGATAGAAGGCTTTACAATTATGAATGACAGAAAATGAATAATTTGATTGAAGGAAGGTATATTGTGGACATGAAGTAAAGAAAGATGCCAATAAAGTTGTTAAAATAAATTTTGGTAATTTGCATGATAGAATATTCTACCAATCCTTCCTAATTGTTCCACGATATTACGTTATCTGAAAAATTGAGCAAAAAATGACGGTAACATTTCATACCCCAAAACTTTCTGCAGGTCCCGATGGGTTTAAATTTCGTGGAGTCTGATAAGAATTCAATGTCAATGGAAAACAAGGGCAAGGGATTAGAGACGTCAATGAATTCTATTTCAGTTTCATTTTTACAGTCCCAATAATTATAAAAATCTAGAGTTTATTAGTTTACGCTTATACCAGAAAATTAGTAACCGAACATTAACAACACTTCGCAACTTTCAATATTTTATAGGAAATTAAAACGGAATAAATATAAGTAAATTGGATAAACACACACACATTATATATATATATATATGCATGTGCGTGTTACTGCCCCATTTTGATAATTTTTTTCTTGTCTGGAAGCGAATGACATGAGATAGGACCTTCAACTAATCATAACATGCAGTTATATGAGTCCATCACATAACATGACAGACACGATTGTTAGCCACCAAAAATATTGCGTTGCGAAAACTCGCATCGAGAAATGCCGTTTTACACGGACAAGCAATCTGTGGAATGTATTTTTCTTTGGCATGAATGAGCGGTTGGGTGCGTAATATCTTGGCAGGTGAACGTGAGTGATGGAAATTGGAATATTGGGGGTACATTTTTATTGACCGTGAGGAAGTAACACGAAAGCCCGTAAAATTTTCAGCCATGTCCGTTTCACCCCTGTGGTTAAGTGTTAAAAATTTCAGGCCCTCGACTACAGGGACGTAATGATAGGACAACAGACCAGGTGGCGCTACTCCCACGCAGACGATCATCATTGGAAATGGCTCAATCTGACGGCGTTTCTCTACCGAAAACAGTAATTAAAACACGACTCAATAATGAAAAGTGTTTCCCTTCCACGGCGTTGGAAGGCTGTAACCAGAACAAATGCGTTGAATGTTTCATGATCCCCTTTTAGGCAACCCCTTTATTCTCTCTAGAGGCTCTCACTTATCAACTCAGAAATTTTGATATATCATTTATTAAATTAATAATTGTTTTCAGGGAAGAAAATTGTTGCTAATGGTAGCAGCCGACGGTTCCCATCAAAATATTTCGATAATTATAAAAATAAAAGACGTCAAGAGTATCAGGAATATATATATATTCGTTAAGAAACCAATATTATTACTTAAAGTTTTAATAATAATGTAACTTAAATTGGATTGAAAATGATATGATGCTCTAAAATCGATCCTAGTCACTATATTTAGTTAAGATAGTTGTAAAGACTGTAAAATAGCACTTTAACTTCAGTGATGAAGGAATTCACTTGATAAAAAATTTTCGATTTTTTAAACACATCGATCTATTGGAATGGAACGTTATAAATATGAATGTCGGCTGTAAAACAACAAAACAGTTAGTGTTTGTTGTAAGTTATATCTATTTGCCTTCTATGAGAACGGGTTTACTGCTTCAGTGTCTCAAATAACCTTTCTAAAGACTGGTCAAGTTTGATACAAATAATGTTTTCTTATAATCTGAGCTTTCTTTAGTGTCGAAGGTTGCTCTTGGGGCTACAATCCGAAGCTTATTCGGCCACCTTTTACATTCCTGCGTGTATTCGGCGGAGACAAGGTGAGGGCGGTGGCAGCGCGATCGCCGTGCTTGATCAACGTCACAACCAGTGGTGACCGGTGTAAAATTTAGAATTATGCACTTACAGATTAATATAAACAAGTATAAAGTTACGGTTCGAGAAAGCGCTATTTATTACAAATACTTTTTTCCTACATTGTACGGAAAGCGATATTTATTCTCTTTAAGATAATGAACTGATAAAGGAGTAGAACTTTTGTTCTACTAAATTTCGTGTTTTGTTTAAGTTCCAGTGGTTATAATAGACCATTATAAGTACTTAAAACACTTCTCTCTCAAGCTGAAGCTTTTGTTACCCTTTGCATAAAAATAAATATTTGCACTTGAAAATAAATTATATATCAGGAAAAAATCTTCGCCTCCTTCCTGTGTGTGACTAAGGGGAATTTTTGGGAATTAGGATACTCGTGCTTGAAAATCTTATCTTAGCAACTGACGATCTAGTCTCCATACAGCAACGAACTGCAAGTGCGGCTCTTCGTAAAGTATTTCAATATTTAGAGCCGATTTTTTTTTATTATTTCAGAACGCTTTGTGCGGAATCTTTTTAATTGAACTAAGGAAATAATATTTTGTCAAAACACATCGTCAATTTAAAACTTAAAAAGTTGCGAGTGAATGAGTAAGAAGACTGCTCAATGATTCACCATTAAACACCGGTATCAACCAGAATGTTTACAGACTTTCGTCAAGCTTCCATTTAAAATAGAAAACCAAAAATATCTAGTAAATGAAACTTGGCTTTCTGACTTAATGTTTCTTGTGAGCATTGTAGAACTTTTCAAACAGTTACAGATTTTGAAGGATATGAGAAAATCATTATTTAGCCTTGAATATAAACTGCGTAGGATCTTATTAAAAAAAATTAAGAATGCTCCATGAGTAAAAGCAAATATAATTAATAAAAGAAGTTTAAACAGATAAAACAAAAATTGGTTGATTAATAAATTTAAAATATTATGAACCCATTTATTTAAGCTATTATGGACTCATAATTTATTAAATCATATTTGCAGAAAAAGCGGCTTGGAAATTGGAGGAGAACCACAAATTTCAGATGCGGATTAAATTTACTTCCTTAACAGAATTTTGGAAACTCGCACAAGAATCTAAACGTCCACGGATTGTCGTATATTTTAAATTTCTGGTACAAAATATTTTTGTTAATCTCTGTACTCCACAATGATGTTTAAGTAGTCAAAATTTTGTTGTTCACTATCTACCAATTTCACACAATTTCTGCGAATGAATTGAAGAAAATTTTATGTCACATTTACAAGATTTGACAAAATGTATACTATTTATTTTAATTATATTCTCTCATTATTATTTCAATTTTTAATTAATTAATTTGTATTTCATATCAATTATATTTTCTTATATTCGAATATCTTATATGGCACTTAAGGTTGTATATATATAATTGTATTTATTAAATTTGAATTAGTGTATTTAATACTACGTAACGACTGTGTGGTTCTTTTTCGTAATATCTGAAAATGTGGAAAGCGGTTCTCGTTAACGTCATGCGCGTCGGATGGAACTTTATACTCTTTTCTTTCCCGTTTCCTATATTCAGAAGAAATTGTGTCAAATTACTTATTGGAACTGTTTCTGGTTAAATAAATAAGGTAACGCCTGACGTTTATCGTCGAAAACGGGAAATAATTCACGTGCTCCTTGAACGGTCACGTTGGAAGACCGCGTCGCCCTAGAAATCTGAGAATTCCTGAGCTTACATTGTTTCTCATGGGAGCGTAATAGCAGATGGTTGTCGTGTGATGTAAAAACCGCGTAATGTGTGTGTTGTTTATTTACGTGCACTGTTCTACAAATGCGTGACCTTTGTGTGGGAGTCTTTATGAGACTCGTGTGTGACTGACGAAGCGTCCTAAGCGTTATAGTAATTGACGGGGAGAGAAGCAAAGGAGGCAGAACCGCCACAACCAGAACCAGTTCCTCGTTTGGCTGAGCCTAGGCACGCGGGACTAGATGCGTCGCGTCGTTCTGAATTCCTTGCGCTCCCTAGGCGAAGAAACCTCAAGAATGTGTTGCCAAATGCTGTTACGAAAAGACTGCTAATTCTCGAATGGCCTCCAAGCAAAAATAAATGGTTGCTTCCTCTCTCAAACTTCGCGTACGCAAGTGTTGTCATGGCCGAATACGGACAGTTTTCACCCTCCATGAGTCAATTATCCATTTATTTTTTCACCGAGTGATGACTGAACGCGAAATATTGTTAATGAATTGAAGATAAAGCAACTCGTTTCTCCCTCATGTACACCAGATCCTTCTTGTAAATATTGCAGTCAATTTAAGAAACCTCGCTCATTCGTACTCGTATTACGGCTGACTCAGTTAATGAGATTTCCTTCGCTATCAGGGAATTCTTTTTAGGATCTGTTCTTCCCGTTCCTACTATACCTTAATCAGAATTATCATGATCCTAAGAACCATTCATTAATTCATAAAATTAGTTAAAAAAAACCAACGCAGACAATGTATCAGAAAAAAATGTATTATTAATTAAAGCAAAAATAATTTCAATACGTTTCGTCTAAAATTTTGGTACTTTTTTTTAGATAATATATAGTTTTGGATATATATATATATATATATATATATGATAAATAGGAGTAGAAATATGAATTTATAGTCACGGAATAGTTCCTACGACATTTGTGACCGAGTCCATAACTCTAAATTAATATTTTTATTCCAATATATATATATATACATACATATATATATATATATATATATATATATATATTGTAATGATTAAAAAGAATGTTGAAATTTAATCGCCCCACGTTGAGGCAGCAAAAATGTAATGATTAATAAGAAGTTAATTTAATGAATGAATTGCCCCACGTTGTGGAAGCCAAAAATGTAATGATTAAAAAGAGGAGATTAATTAATTAACAAACAAAATTTTGTTGAATTATTTAAACAATTAATTTGCAGTTTGATTAAATTGGTAATTCGTTCTGAAACAGTTTATTTTATTTTAACAGAACGGATTGAGAAATAATTACTATTTTAAACTTTATGACATCATTTATTTATTTAATAGAAATCTATAACATTTTCTCGGAGGTTAAATACATTTAAAGTTTACCTGGGCTTGATAAGTAAAGAACAATCATAGAATTTCCGTTACAATCTCATATAGATTATAAATTAAGAAATTAACAAACAAAACCAAAAAGATACGAACGAAATCTGACGAATACCCTTTAACTATCGTTTACAAACTTAATTAACTTGGTTTCTACTTACAAAAATGTTCGGCTGGTACCAGACTTAGATTCCGCGGCTCGGGCACTCTATTTTACACTAAAAAGGCCATGAATCACTGAATCTACACTTGATTGTCAAACACACGGACGTAGTTATTGAATTTTTCTCCGGGAACTGGATCTGCTGCACCTCCGGATCATCAGCCAGACATATAGTTACACATTGTCTTTATGTAGAAAATGTTGATCTCAGTACGCGTAGGAATCTTAATGTGGCGCAAATATTTGATTACTCTTTGCAGTTATTTTTACAAAGTATCTCGCTGTCCAAACTTTACACTTGGATTTAAAATTTACTTCCTCTCCCGCCTACGGTATCAGACAGACTGCAGTTTGTAGCCCACGACAAAGCCCGCCGACACATTGTTGTTTTTGAAGAATTGGTACCGCTAACAATTCAATTATTAAAAATCATTACTGGCCTCTAAATAGTATAACAATATATATATATATATATATATATATATATATATATATATATATATTGAAATGCTTTTTTAGTTTTAATTAATTAAGACATTTTTCTAGCATATTGGCTTTGTCGTTTATTAATAATTACTAGATTATATTAAATATTAGCTTCATACAATTGTTCCACATTCGAATTTTTCATTATTCTTATTACGAAATTAGACTTTATTTTTAGTAGAATTTTGGGAACGAGTAATGCAAAACCGGCAGTAAGTCTGATCTATATATTATTTTTACCATTTGCCATTGAGCTCAACGAATGTATTAAATATGCAAGGTAATCATAAAGTGATACGAAACCACTCTACAAAATTTGGCGAGATAATTCTCGGACTTGCTAATTAATACGACGCAATATGCTATATTTATTTTTCATTTCACGTATAGTGTGACCGAATATGACAGCCGTGATCGGTACAAGTATTATTCGATTATTTTATTCTTCGACGTTATGCTTCATCATAAGTTCGCTTATTTATGACAGAAAATATGAATGTGTGTATTTTTAGGAGTATTTTCATGGAATAAATTAATATTTTACACTAGTATAGTCATCAAAGTAAATCTTTGGAAGCTGGGTAGATTTTTATAATTATTCGATAAATATGTTTCTATTTTAGAACATAAATTTTTCACAATAATAATCGATCTTGTTGATGAAACCAAATTGTTCGAAATATTGAGTATATTATTATTAACATTAATTACTATTTATTAGTCGGGAATGAAAATTCATGAAATATTCATCTTAAAATATTACATAGTTATTACAAGAACGATAATCTAATAAAAATTTAAAATGAATTTTTTTAAAATAAATATACGTTATATGTGTAAAAGGTACAGACTAACAATCCTATATTTAAAATTAACAGTATGTTGCTATGCCACTTATCATGAAACCATTCCTGTAATGTTTTCGTTCGCCGTTAGATAAAGTCATAATGGTGATGATAAACATGACTTTTTTTAAAAAAAAAAAATTAGATGATAGGTTTTTATTATTATCTATAATTGTTTAAAAAAAAGTTATTTCTATCATCAATATGACTTTTTATTTTCTTTAAGTTCATATCCCTATTTTTAAACTAATTAATTATGGAAAAATTATGATGACATCATGTAATATTCTTGAAGGAATTGATTATTTGAGCTAAAATGATGGACGGTCGTATTACTTCGTAACTTGCAGATCTATTTTTTTGGCTTGATAGGTCGTATGCATAACAATTACGTATCTGAAATATTAATATCAGGACTGCGAATTAATTATGTTGGACATTTCTTTGGTTAATATCTAAACAGGTTTAGAAGCACAAAAAAACGTTTGAGAGTTAATCTAATTCACCGCTAATTTAATTATAATAGCTTTCATGGTACAGAAATACAAGCAAGGTTGATTGTTCGATTAGGATGCCACACAGAGAAATGTGTAATTAGCTGGTTTAGAAATTACCAGCCGCCGTACGATCTTTTCCAGGTGTCCGTAGATAACAAATCGAGTAATTCGCTTTCTCATCCGTTGCAAGCAACTTTCGACGAACAAAAAATTAATAAATTTTCATGTGCATTTCCCGTAACGCAGCTAAATCGCTGTGTAAATTATATAGCGGGTTCAGAAAGCACCGTGAAGAGGATGTGAAATGGCTACGTTGTTTGGGGACCTGATTCGGAAAGGAAGTCCCGAAGCTCCAAGGGAAACCATTATCTGAGCTTCTCCTGTGCTTCTTATACGTACTTCTTATTGTACCGTTACTCGTCCATTTTTTTTTACCATCCATAATCTCCATGTCGCAAATGAGAGATGTTTCGCAATCAAGATGCAATGATAATTGGTAAATATTCCAACTTGGAAACTATATTTTTTGCTCTATGACTTATTTATTTTTTGTAAATGGTATATTTTTCTTCACTTCACTGATAATTTCAACACATAGGTGTGTACTGCAACAAAAATCGGACTATGAAATGAAAATAAAATTCCTTGATGTCTCAAAACTTTATTATTTACCAAATCAAGTATATTTATATATAAAACCATATACGTAATCTATTTATGTCTGAATATTGTGCAGAGTTGGTTTGATAACGTGAGATACAAATATATATATATACAAGCAGAAACATTAATTTAAAACTGATTTATTAACATTACATAATCGATATCATATTTAACCAGTTTTTATTGAAAAATTTGAACACGATAATAGTGATGAAATTTACAATAAAATGATCAATTATCTACCTACAAAATTACTCTTTTAAATCATCTGGTTCATATGTTATACAAGTTGTTTGTTTTCATACAATGTTCCTCCAAATTGACCTGAGAACTTCAGATTGCCTTGCGATTTGAGATAAACGCTAGTAGTTGGATCGACATATTATGTACATAATAGTGCATAATTGTGATGCTTAATACCCACTGTTGAGGAAAAGGAAGATGTTTTTTAGCAATTAAATAAAGTTCGAAATACGTAAATAGACAAAATTATATACCATATTGGAATGTGATGTTTTTATTATTTGATTTCTCTGTTCTCCACATTTTACATACACACGAGACTAAAAACGCGTTATGAAACATGAATTGGATCTTACAAAAATCAGCCGACATTCAAAATCGGCCAGCTGCTTCCTAAACTGGTCGAGACACGGAGAAGGGAATCCTGCGTCCCCACAGCAAACTCCTCTCCCGCTATCGGAAGGGCGTGGGACAAGTACCCAATGCCCGACCTACCCGATGCAGGTTTTTCTAGGGTTTACCCAGCATTTCTTTAGGCGAATGCCGGGTAGGATCCTTAAAATATAGCCCGGGGGCCCTAGTAACCCTTGGCTACCTTCCTCTACCCTTCCGCATCCCCCCTTTCAAATCCCTTACTATTCTATTAAAGGGGAGTTGCCCAATGTGGATCACCCTCATGTAGCCTCTTGCCCTAAAAAAAATCCTAACCATTACAGTCCGTGTAATGAAGTTATCGACTCGTTCTTAACCGCTTATACGTCACACCATATGATAAAAAAGTATCTTCATTCGATTGAACGGGAATACTCATATATACTCACGCATTAACTCTCTGCTTTCGGTTATTTACTCTACGTAGGTAAGTTACCCTTTCAAGCTGAATGATAGTGATGGGGATGAAGACTTTGCCTACGAACAGCTTTATCCAGCAACGAACTGTTTTGATTCCTTGGTTGGCTGCTCTATAGTTAAAATCTTGTATACTTCAAAGTTGTTACTGGAAGTAAAAATATTATTTCGTTACATTATGCAAATAATCTTTGCATATAATAATAAGTGGTAGATTCTATTAAAGAACTGTATAGTTTCTAAGAGATGAAGGTTGTATCAGCCTTATTATTATGCACCGAAAAATATTGCATCGATCAATGATATGAGACTCTATGTATTTCAAGTGAGTATTCCTGCAAAAAATTCTGCAGAATTAAAAGAAAAGTCGTACCAGGGTTCTTACGAGGAATAGCAATGCTGCAGTACGGACGTAGAGTCATCGTATATTATTTTCCTAATGATTTCATATTTATTTGAAAATAATAGAATTAATTAAGTTATAAAACAATTGTATTGTTTCGTCCGAACCTGTATATCGTTTCGTTTGCCCGTTAAGCAACGAGGCCTTTGGTTAAACGCAGAAAATTGAATAGAGGGAGCGGAAGGAATTCTACTCAATGAAAAGCGAGTAATTGTAGAGCACAGAAGGAAGGGTTGGATTAAGAGGCGCGAGTGTAGCGTGTTTTTATACCTGACTGTGTAGGACGCGCGACTGTAATTGCATATCCCTGTAGTTGATGGCGGACTGTGCCGAATTAACGCGAGTTAAATTGTGCGGATAGCGGCCGTAGATGACCTCTTTCTGAGTGCACCATTAGTTCGTGATCTGTTTTAGCGATAGTGTATTAACATCTACAAGCTCCATCGCTTCGGCGCGCATTCTGACACAATTTACGTCCGATATTGCGGCTCAAGAGTAAAAACCAATGTAGTACGTTTCAAAAATCGTAAATAGATGGATGAATTCGTTTACTTTATACACATCGCGCTCCAATGTGGTTTTATGGAGATGAATTCAGCATCTTATTTATTACCAGAAGGTCGGGACCATGATCCTAAATTAAATGGTCGTGTATAAAAATATAGTCAGGAACACACGAACACACAAACATAACATAAATAAACGTTGATATTTTTACCCACCCGAAGTGACTGCCGATCTAAAACTTGGGTCAGCCAACCCAACTCCAAGAAAATTCCAGGGATTGCCAGTAAAAACTTTTTATCTCATAAGTCACTTGAGTGTACCTCATTTATAATTTTGGAGGATAAAATGTTCCATATTGGTATTCACATTGACGATAGACACAAATTGCGCACTAAGGGAACAAGAATTTGCTTTCGAAAACGATGAACTACGCCTGGAATCGGGAGGGGAAAAGTTTTTTTGAATAACCCACGCAGCGGGTGGTCACTGGTCAGAGAAGCTGAAAAAGGTCAAGGCAGATGTTGCAGTTTTACATGGGAGCAGGAAGGAAGCTGTGGTGAAAACGGACTGGACGGTCGTAGAGCGAGGATAGAGTTTGGCAAGGTGCCTCTGGCTCAGGATTGCAGATCTTCCGATCAAATAACCTCTGAATTCGACGAATTGCAATGAGATAGCAGAGGAAGTCGTGTTGCTAAAATTGACTGGACGATTGAGAAAGAAGACATCAAATATGCTGTGAATGAGGGTTTTCTCTAGGAAGCAAGAGAAGAAGAAACGACCTTTGCCATTTCCCGATGACACCGGTTGAACTTTACGTAAGAAATTCCCGTGGTTGTCTTTTATTACATTTTCAAAAAAAAATTCAATTGTCATTTCCATTCTAGTTTGTCTTGCATTCCAGCGTGAGATATTTCATATTTTACAGTGCGCACTTTGTATATGTGGACGAATTGTATAATATTTTAGTATCATTAATTTGTCAATCAAGTAAATTTTCTGTTATTAAATTAAAAAATATATATACAACAAAATTAATAATAAATTTAATTAATTATCTACTAAATGGAGAGTCTCGATAACCAATCATACATATTTTTCAATTACTCATTGCTTAGAATCAACAAATTGAAACATAGTTCTGATACCTTGCCAAATTAATTCGATCAGGATTTGGACGTGTATTAATTAGTTTCTTAAATAGTGATAGAGAATTAGAACTGAAAGAGACATTTTATATTGTACCGTGCTATTTCTAATTGCCTTCGGATTTCCAAACGATGTTTTTATTTTATCAAGATGAAAAATTGAATTATTTCCGTTGCTATAGTTTGTTAAATACTTATAACTTTTAAAACGACATTTTAGTAAAAAAAATAATTGTATGTTTAAGTAAAAGTAATTCGAAATTAAATTTTGAGGACAAAGTAATTTTTAATGGCAAAGTGTGTCTGTATAGCGTTGATAATTATGCAAGAAATAAATCAGAAAACATAACATTTTATAGAAATATTGGAAGTGATGAATCGGAAAAATCAACAGAGTGAAAAACGCTAATAATAATATTTTTTATGTAGCAAAAAGTTGCTACTTAATAGAATCATTAAATTTTGTACATTCATATTAACATTTAGTGATTATAATAAAATAAAATATATGTACAATTAAAATAAAAATACAATAAGAAAATAACAAAATAATATGTCAGTCACAACGACTAGAAACTTATGTAAAACTATTTTTTTAAATATAATTCTCTTGCTTTTTTACTAAATATTTTTATGATTCAGAGCTTAAAATTTGTATGTAATTGGTTGCAAGTCATAACTGCCTAAAAGAAAATAGAGTTTTGTCTTTTCTATATCTCAAGTTTGGAAATACAAAATCATCACTATTATTGGTTAAGTAATTGTTTGTTTGTTTAAAAAAACGTTTTGAGGGCATTCGATAAGTATTATGGTTTTAAACAGTTTTATTTTGTGAATGAAAACACTGCTTTTCATTTCACCGAATTTGTCCCCTGGGAACCATTGTGCTTATTATACAGGGATAGGTTTATTGCTTAAGATTATCCTCATTCTTCTATTAGCGCCAATCAGAGGACGTATTAATTGTCTTGCATATCAGGAGGAATAGTTCACAATTTTTGGTTTAGTATGAATAACGGCTACGTTAACAAACTTGTTCAAGTAGCTGAAGTTCCCATTCTTTGACAACCACGTGACTCAAGCAAGAGGAAGCATGACAAATGTGTTCTAAACAGAAGGAAACAAAACTGTGCAACAACTCTTACAAAATCCTCCTACACTACGATTTTATAAGAACATGATGAAAACGTACGTAAATAAATGTCTGAATAATCTGACTCGATTCGATTCATTCGCGATATTAAGCTACAATGTTTAAAATTAATGGAAAAAGTTTGTAAATTAAATATAATGTTGTGAATAAGAAAATTTACACATTATGATTGGATTTGCTAATTAATATTTTAACGATGTTTCTTAATTAATTTAATTGGTACCAAAAACAAGTATTATTATGATATCCATTTAAATTAATATATATTTTCTTCTTCTCAGGAGTTTAAATCGCGTTAACTCTTTTCTCGGGGCGTTTGGACTCTGTTTCTGTGTTTATAATTCAAACAAACAAAATGTACTTCATGGGTCCAAATGACATACCGCCGTTTTTACCGGTAATTCCTGGAATTATCTCAGAGTCCAGTTGGCCGTCCCATTGTATGTATTTCTCATTTTCCAATTACAGCTAGCAAACAGGTACAAGGATGATTATACTGGGCCGCTTCCACAATTCGGCTCCAAAACATCTTACATTATCTTTCCACTTCTTTCTCAATTACATTTTTCATTACTAAATTTTCACTTCAACATCTCGTTTTTATATCTGATCCGTAACTAGCCAGGTTTATTATTATTTTTTAGCGTAACATGCTACATTCTAATGGTGGAAACTCTCCTTTAATATCACAGAAAGGGATTTGCAAGGGGGAGGAGGACGCGGAAGGATACCTCAACCAGTTTTGGAGGCAGTTGGCCGACTATTCGAATAGGAATAGCGGACAACTCTTACCGTATGCTGAAGGTCTGCGGTCCAGGAACATAAACCTTTCAAAACTGACCGAGGTGCCTCGGCTTGTGGGAACCTTCGTTAAAAAAAACAGAGAGAAGAGAAGGCACCCCCAAAGGTAGCCTCTTCCAGAGCTCTCTGGGAAGGTTCAGTTGCCTAGTTCAGTTATTATGTACCTGTCTGTCTGTAGCAAATGTCTGACTGTAACTCCAACTGTCACACTCCCGTGAGTCCGTTACCATTGAATACGATGGATTTCAAAACTTATAACATGTACGTTCACTCAATTGTAAACTTCGCTTCCCATCAGTAATTCTAAACTAAATTTTTTAGGTATCAAATGACTTTTTGTTTCTACGGTGATCGCCGCATCGCTAGTTTCATCGCCGAATGCGTCACAGTTTCGCAAACAATTACGATAAAAAACAAAACAAAAATACAACAGGGGAAATTCAGCATAAATGATGAGTGAAATCATAATTTAAAATGATAATTTATACCATGTCTTCCGCTTATTTAATTTGAAGGCTAGATATATATCAGTAGATACAAAAAAATGGTTATAAAATATTCAGATGATGTGCACATTTGCGAACAATTCATCTAAATGGGCCATCGATGTCCTCACTGCTCGAGCTCGGTTTTGTTATGCTCTTAAGAAGCCCTTCAAACATATAGTTTGCTCTTATTATCAGTTGCGTCAGTCGGTCAGGATTTTCCAAGGCGGAAACTGGCCTCACCAAGCCAAAAAGCTACTTTTTTTTTACGTACGATTGGGATTCATTAATTTCAATCATTGCGTGTACGTTCACTCAATTGTAAACCATAAAACTTTTCTAAATATAAATTCCTAATTGAAAACCAAGAACTTGTGATGTTGGAAATATTGCTGTATTTTCAACGCGACAAGTTTTTTTATTATGTCGTTCCTTGCATTTTATATATAATCTTCGATAGAAGAACAGAGAATTTGTAACATAAAAACAATATGTCCTTCTATTTCTGATCTTAAAATTTATGCGAATCAATTTTATAGTTGCAACAAGTTATTAAATTTGTAAATTTATTAATCAGAAATATTTTTTCATGTTGTTTAAATCGTGAATGATGTGTTAATAGTTTAATATGTTCCGAATGGTGACGAAATGGCTTGTTATCGCAAACTGTTGAAACCTTTTAAGAGGTGAATTTGTTTTTAGAAGTCAAAAATAAACCATCACATAATACCTACCGTATTTATGGTTCGCACATAATATTTTTCATAAGAATTCGTGATGATTGATTAAAGGAGAACGAGAAATAATAATCGAAATGTTGTATAACGAAATTTAAGGAACATAAATTGCTATAGTAATTAAAACTGTAATTAATGAAGCATGTAGTCTCATATAAACAAATCCATAAGGGTTAATGCATAAATTTCACACTTAGTACACATTAAAAATAGCTGAGGATCAAGGAAATAAAGATGATAATATAAAACTGATAGCCCAACATGAAACAAAATTAAATCTTCATCCAGTTGAATGTAGAAATTGAGCAGAAATGGAAAACGAGTATATTGAATATTGTCTTACAAAAATAGTTTTTAAGTAACATTTAATATTATACGCAATTTAGTAAACTGAATAATTGTTTTATTCAATAAAATTCAATTCAATAAAAATCCATTCTATTTAATCTATGTTAAATCTAATAATGACGGAAATTGTCTGTCATTTAAAATATAAATAAATAAGCTAATGACCTTGTGGAAGAAAATTAACAAAATAATTAAATATACCGACGTTTCGTCCTTTTTTAGGACCTCGTCAGGTTTAATAATTTTATATATAAACCATGCAAAAATTTAGAGGCCTTGCCTGTTGCAACAGAAATGGCAGTAAAACCTTGACTCTAAATTGTAGCTAAATTTATAAATAAAATTATTAAATCTGATGGGGTCCTTTACGTCACTATATTTAATTTTCTTTTAATAAACATAATTTTCTGACTCAATGCCGTTTGTTAATTTATTTATATTAATTATAATTGGTATATTTCATAATTAGATCACTTTAGGAAAGTATATGTGAATAAAAGGCCAGTTTTTTTCTTTTCAGGTAAAGGAAAATCAGCTGTTATTAATCAAGATATTATTTAGCGCATCTAATTATCAATATTGCTCACTGCAATGATCTTGCTTTCTTCTCAGAACCATCCTGAAGGAATACTACTGAAAAATATGAAACATTATTGAGTTCTCTAGGAGTTCCTATTCCTCATGGTCGCATATCACGTTATTTTAGACATTTTAGGAAACAGGGAAGGAAACAACCTGGATCTTGTATTAGGACATTTCCTGGAAGAAGGAATTTTTTCCATTGTTGAGTGGGAAATTCAGTGACTCGGTTCTTGAAAAAGGAGTAAATCTTGTCATTTTTCTAGACAATTACAACATTTCAAAATCATAACTAGTCTATATCCTCTCCACAAGCTTGAATAATACAATAGTAAATATTCTAAACTTTCATTTCATATTTAAGACAACGGTTTTGGGAATTAAGATTTTAGTAGTTAAATATTTTATAATATATATCAACAAAATATTGACTCTAAAAATAAGAAATAAAGCGAAATACAGACAAAAGAAGTGATAATTTAAATACCACACAACGTTTCTGGGATCCTTGTCCCTTTCTTCAGGTGCTAAGAAGAGCCTAGAGCGACACAACTGCACTAGTCGGTTGACAACTGATTATAAAGGATCAAGGTTACCAGAAACGTTGGGTGGTATTTATATTATTTCTTCTTTTGTCTGTATTTCGCTTTCTTTCTTATTATTAATTTTCAATTAAATATTGACTCTGTTTTTTTTATAATTCTTTTTCCATAATTCGAAACGGCAAGTTATCGTCTCTTTGAATTTTAAAAATCATATAAATTGTGAATTGTTAAGGTGAATTCTCCACTGAGTTTTCTGTGGTTAAGTGACGACCTTGTAACGATTATCTGAACCGTGGTCAAACCATTTGTTAGCAGGAAGATGTTCAGAGACTTTAACGAAAGATTGACCAGTCCTTTCGTCGGCCTAGACTGAAAAAGAAACGCCTGCATGTAGCTACGAAGTGGACGATAAGCAATAAATGAAATGCGGAGAGAAATAAATGGAGAATGATTGTTCAGACAAAAGTAGAAGCTTCACAAGAAATAGTCCGCCAAAATTGGATTTTCGGAATGTCTCGTTTTTTGACTCAATAATTTTAGAAGGGGAACATTTAAGGAATAAATAATATAAAGTTATAACCTATTAAATTATCGAGAGGAGACGAGGGAGTACGAAGCACGAAACTTAACATCACCATCGCCGTCAATGACTGATGGTGTTTCATTAATCACGACACCAGGATCACGAATCATATGAGCAATGACTGAAAGTTTGCCATTTTCATACATTGCTTTTATTTCTACTATATTAATTTTTTATCTCAAAACTGTTCAGATTTATAAGAGATTTTTTTAATGTAAAATTATTGTAATTCGATCAACTATATCGTGTTTAAAAAAAGGTTATTCTAAAACTTGACCTGAATCATAAATCGAATACGAAGCAGCCACGAGAACAGAATCACTTTCTCTATTTTTTCAAAGGTTCTAATCTGTAACATGCAGGTCAATGACTGATCCAAATAAAAGAACGAACGTGTTAATCTGTTCAATATAAGTCGTAAACTATGGTTTATATAAAAATCATGGATTAAAGTCCTTCCTGACCTTTCCCTCAAGTTGAGTCATTAAAGTATTGGACTCGCTCTATAAATTGCAGTGAGAGTTTATTTTGTGCTAATACCTTGCTGGGACAACTTCTGGGTTTATTGCGCACTTATGAAGGCTGCAGTGGGTTTTGTTTTTTAAAAAAATAAAACTAATTTCGGTCAACATATCTCCAAACTACAAATTAAAATACTAACACATCCGTACTGTTTGACTCGTACGATTAATAAAGAAAGAATTTAAAATAAAAAATGTGAATTTTTCGCAATGTATTATAACGCATTTTTAACATGTTACTAAGGATTTTATATTTAATTTTTTTTATATAAGATACATTCTTTTAATTTGACTGTATACTTATTTTTTAATCGTCGTACTTCTAACGGTTTTATGGGCTAAATATAAATCTATGAAAACCACCACATTGTACCCATTTATACGACGGGGAAAATGTTTGAACTGTTAATAAGAATCGAATTATAACCGTAATGTTTGTTATAAGCACGAATTTATCCGAGTTATTATGCCACTTGTTTTCATATACTCTATAACACTGGCTTTTATATTTAATAAACACCTTGATAGGGTATAAATTAAATGAATCAATTAACAAAAAAATTAATTAAAGTTTGAATAATTAGACGTCGAATATAATGATTAAAAAGGTGGTCTTTAAATCATAGGAATAATTAACAACATTTACTAAGCTATAAAAGAAATTTATTATTGTTGATCAATTTACAGTGTACAAGACCTATTTGTCACGCTGAATTCCATCCAGTTTAAACAAATACTTTCATTTTCATTTATTAATTCGTGGCATTTATGAACATACAGTTCTTATATCATTACAATCAAATTAGTCGAATCTCTTATCTCAAGGCCATAACTGGGTTTGATAATTAGAACAAAATCAATGCATAAACTGACAATTAACAATTTAAAATATAAAAAGTTAACCTAAAACAATATGAAAATAAGTGAAAAGAAAGCTGAACGAAATCTGACTATACCCTTTTAATTATCGTTTACAAAATTTGTATAAACGTATTGTTACTCTGTCTGGTGTCAGATCTCTCTCTTGTATCTTGTATCTTGTAAACTACCACACTAAAAGGCCATTTTTTTTACACAGACTCTACACTTCATTGAAAATTTTAATACACACGATTAAAATACTCGTCCTCTGCTATCTGAAACCTCGGATGAGCCGCTCCCTTTGGTCTGCTAGTGGATGCCGGTCCCCTCTATGCGATAATTGTTCAATAATTTGCTTCACCGTGTGCAAATTATTAAATAAATCTCTCCGTAAAATATTTTCTTGCTTTTATGTAGAAATACAGGATCTCGCCATTCGTACTTTATAACTGCAAACTTTACTGTTTGTTGCTCTAGGTGAACTGCAAAGTATTATATCTCCCCGTCGACTTTTAACTGTTTCATCCCTCGTACGCCACCATTCATAGCCGATTCCAGACTTATCTTTACTGCTCCGCGTCTTGCCGTTGACTACCGTTCTCCAAGCGCATACTCAGTTTTCTCCGCGCGGTCTCCATTGTTGAACAAAGGAAAAACCCGCCTTCATTGTTGCCTTTACGCATTCGTACTGCTAACAACTTAATTATATTAAAAACAATTAATGGCCTGTTTAATTGGCAATACAATATCTTTTGTGACGTTGAATATAGAAGTCAAAGATAATTTTTTATGTATTTCGTAGAGATTATTAGTTCATTTCGAAATTCTAAATGTAAAGTTACGAAATGCTTAAGCACATTTTGGATTACATTCCAGGGGTGTTCGTATCACAATTTTCCCGTTGATAGGAAAATTGCCACCTCGGGAGTAGGGAACGTTTAACTGCTCTCTGAGGAATAAGAGTGACAAAGTATCTAAATCGAGTAAATTGGTTTCTGTGTGTAAATTCAGAGACAATCACTGAAGGTGAAGAGAATCAAAAAACGTGAGGCTGATTTCGTATCAGTACAACTTTATTTATCGAAACATTATAAATACAATTTTTTGAATTATTAAAAGCTTTTCTACTGACTATAGAATATTTTGTTTCTTCGTTGTCAACATGGGCTTGAAACGTGATGAAATTTAATGGTCTTTTTGAATATAAATTTGACCCATAATATTTTGTCCAAGATTCTATCTGTACGATGTAAATCTTCTCAATTTCTGTCACGTTGGTCTTATTCGCTCCTTACGAGAAAACGATCGGACCGATTTAGATGAAAGTTTTTTCCGTTGTTATACAGAGTCATCAGAAGATTACTAGCACTCTCAACCTCATAATGAAGACAAATGTCGATCAAAAACACTGAATTTGTTCGCTTTTCACAGAGAAGGCGGTCGTTCCGAAAGTCTCTACGAAAATTTATTTCGATACTATACACAGGAGTAAGATGTTCTTTGCAATATCAAACTGCCATCCACCATCTCGAGACTAAATCGCAAACGTTCTACATTCTGCTTTTAGCAGCTTGAACGTGGATTTTGTCACATATGAGACAACGATTTTCTCGTATCGGTAAATAATTTTATTTATTTGTAAATACTTTACAGACGCTAGTTCAATTATATAGATACCATGCAGTTGTTCAATGATTAAATTAATAATAGAATGTGATATATTTACGTGAGAATACAGTGTTTGATACAATGGAAGAATCAATAAATATGAATTTTCATGTACAATATTATACTACAGACTTTAATGTAATATATAGTGTTCTGGGGCAATCTTAAATTTTCGACCATTATTTAATCTCAAAATTTCAAAATCCAGTATGCTTAATTTACTTTTAATTTTATGGGGTATGATAGTATTTGCTAAAGTAAATATTTTTTGTCAAAAGATATTCGCTATTAATATTCAAGGAAAAAACGATAGTAAAAATTAAACAGATAATTCTAGAACTTTTTTTAAAAGAAAAAAGCATACTCAAACTCTATTCTTCAAATGGCACACGTCGTTGACAAATTTCTGTGCCAAAATCTAACCATAACGTTAAGACCTGTGCAAAGTATTTTCATCCCTGTACGAAGGGCGGGTAACGAGCTAATAGTGAATAAAATACCATAAACTACTGAAAAATAATAAATATAATATTACACTATTTTTTACAAAAATATTAATGCTGCAAAATTACATGCGATATGACATGGCTGAAAATGGTTGTATTTGAGAAAAAATAATTAGTAGTGGAATCAGAACAATGATTCTCGTTCAATATAGTTTCAGATAATCTAAATTAAACTGTGAAAACAATAAAATTTTCTAGCACACAATTCATTCGTATTGAATCTATTATTTTATAAATATTATTTTATTAGTTTAAATTTGATAATATTTTGGTGATGTTTTCTCCATTAACTACGACTAGATAACTGAGTGTAAATAATTTTTCGTTACTGGTTGTAGATCCAAGGTTTTACCGGTATATAAAGTAGATAAAGGCTTCTCGGGATTCCAGAATCCCGAGAAGCCTTTATCCAATTTTTCGTTACGTATCAAACCTCCACTGCTTTATAAAGGTTTATTAATTATTCACTGTTATATTTCCATTGATATTTGAATCGCTTTTAATTCATAGACTTAATCATGATAACAAAACAAGTATGTATTTAAATGAGAATCTCAGGAATACTCACGGCATCTACAATAATTAGAATTTTGTGGTGTAGAATAATATTTAACGCAGAATTCTTTTGAAAGTTCCAAGTTATATATTGACTAGAACTTGTGCACATTCCCAGTATCTTCAGCACTTGTGAGGAGTAGGCAATGGTCCACTTTTTATACTGACGTGGGACGCCTATTACCAATCAGACGGCTAATTACCATAAAGAAGGTCGCTCAAAGCTTTATTTCCCGCTCTCAAAATGTAGAACAACGGCGTGATCCGATTGTATAAATACGGGAGGACCCGCTCGTTACCATAAATAAAAGATACGCGCACAGTGTTGGACCTACTCATCCGGCGTCAGTTCACGAATTAATGTACGTTTCCCTATTAATACAAGAAAACAAAATGCCACTTAACCGTAGCTTTCAACACAAAAAATTAATTATAAGTATTATAATAATTTTGAGACAGCAATGAATAATTTTATTTTCATGTCTTTTTTTGTGTAATTATTAAAAATGAAATACGATTTCTTATTGCACAATCACGCACAACCATATATATTATTTCAGAATTAGAATTAAATTAATTTTTGTAATGCGAAGAAAGTAAATAATTTTTAACAATATACACACACTGTTTGAATCACAAGAACCCAATAACAATCAAGCATATTTTTTGAATGTAATTCAATAAAAACACACAGAAAAACCAAACCACCACTAACTTAAAAGTCATACTCAACAGTATAAACACAGTAACTATACAAGACATAAAACTCTGGAAAGGATTATAACAAAAAAAAACTGAAGAAAAATTTAAATATGTCGTGTAAACAGTAGCAGTCACTGATGACCACAAGAGTCACGAGAATTTAAATAATATATTTTTTAAAAAAATAACGTTAAAATCCATATTGTATTTAGTAGGGTATCAATTTTTTCATCAAGTTTTCGTAATTAATATAAACCGAAAAAATAAAAAATTATATGTCTACAATTATATATATATATATATATATATATATATATATATATTCGGAGTGAAATGTTCAATTTATTCATTTTCTGTGATTACACAAAAGGAAGCGGCCTACCGCAATTTTTTTTATACAGATTGAATTTGGACAAAACCAGCATTCACGTAGGGCACGTGTAACCAAATGGGTATTACATTCGATGGCCTGGGGTTAGCGTCCTGTACCACGTGCCAATGTCACGCTGTACTGTATGCGATTACAGGGATTTAGATACGTTCGGAAATGTTCACTCTTTTCTAGTGGAAGCAACGAAATAGACGGCGACGAATTATTGTCAGACGTCCCAAATTCTGTACCTCGCAAAAAAACACTTCAGAAATGCATTAAACACAGCTCTCCACTCCCTGAAATGGAAATAAAAGGTAATAAAATTATCCAATAAACAGAGTTTCAACCATGCAGAACGAGAGAGGGCGAATCTTCGAATTATATCATCAGGTTTGCTCCTGAATCATGACTTAATTAAAATTCCTACATTTGCATTCTACATACCTTTATTGAATAGATTGTTACTTCTCAATTTATCAGTGATTGATATTGATTAAATCATACTGCTGTTTTCTGTATATATATATATATATATATATATATATATATATATATATATATATATATATGTATGTATGTATTATAGGCGAAATAAGTCAGAATACAAAATTTAAAAACTGTTTTTTTCGGTGATGAGTAATGTAATTTGAAGCAATTTTATGGAGAATATCAGTATTTTTTAAATCATTAATATTATGGTAGCGAATTGTTGAGTACTAATGAAAATTGCACTGTAATCTAGAAACTTAGTAAAATTTTTCCATGGAACCCTGATCAAATCAACAAGTTTCTGAAGCTTGAAACAATACCTAAACATTTTTTTCTTTTTACGTATGTCTTTAATAATAATATTTATTTAAATAACATTGACAGTCATTTTTTAAAATTCAAAAATTATTTATATGTCCAAAAAAAATAATTTAAACCCTCGGTTAAGTTTGACAGAGATGTTTGTAGTTGTACTGTAAAATTAAAATTATTTGAAAAATAAATTGTTGTAATTATAAAATGTCTTTTAATAATCGTTAAATATATATAATTATTTAAACATTACTCAGACTCGTGCAGTTAGTATATTATTAGTAATAAATTCTCTGTAGCATTTATTATTTTGTTGGAAATTAATAACTGTGGCAAATGGCTCAGATTTTCACAGCCGTTCTTTTGGTTCAAACCAATTGAGATCATCGTAACTGAAAGTTCTGTTAGCCTAGGAATTTTTGTGTTCATTATTAAAATTTTTAGTAAATTAGACTGGTCGTTTCGCAATTAAACCTTTGCTAATATTGGTACTATATATACAAAAGACGAAATCCAAACAGGAGGAAATTTATTCTAACATAAAAAGTATCTGGTTTAGTTCCACAAGCTCTTGTTTGATTCTTTTAATACATCAGTTTACGTTATAAAATTGTAAACGATATTCATCAAAAAATAAAAATTTGTACTTATTTTTGCCTGTTATTTGGACATTTATTTATCTTATTAGTAAAAAAGTATTTTCACTTACAAAATTTTTATTCAATGCTTCCAGCAGAGTCGAGATAAAGGCAGAATATCAGGAATATAACGTATGCTTGTCAATTATCTTCATACAAATTTATATTCTAAATTTAAACGTCATCGCTAGTGGATAAACGGGACTTTACCACTGCAACGTCTAACTAGAAAATATTTTTACGTTTAATCGAATCAGAATATTAAATTCAGCAATGAATTTGTTTATTGAATCTTAAATTGCGAATAGGAAAATTACGTTTATATCGCTTCGCTGTACGAATGATTCATTACCATCACGATTACACTAGAGGCGGAAGCGTCTATATTTACAGTCCTTATCTATCACGTGGCAAGCCAAAAATGTTTTCTCCGCCAGCCTCAGTCAATGCTCAAAGTGCGTAGTTCGCAAATTCGAACATAATGCAATAAATATACTTTTTTTTCAGGATTATCAAACCATATCAAACAATTGCTTAGCAATGATACACTTAGATTACAATTCAGTATTCCCAATATGAGGTTGTTGCACGTAAATATTAATTTAATATCGTGTGATATATTGGTAAATTAAAGCACGGTTTCTGGAGGATTTTTATAAGTACGTTGCGGATGAGAATCTTTTTGTTTTAGGGTAACAGGCTACATGAGGGTAATCCACATGGTGGCAACTCCCCTTTAATAGCATAGGAAGGGATCTAAAGGGGAGGATGTGGAAAGGTAAAGGAAGGTAGCCAAGGGTTAACTAGGGCCCCCGGGCTATGGTTTAAGGATCCTACCCGGCAATTTACAGGGAAAACCCTAGAAAAACCTGCATCAGGTAGGTCGGGCATTTGGTACTTGTCCCACGCCCTTCCGATGGCGGGAGAGGGGTTAGCTGTAATTTTACCAATGTTACTTAAGAAACTATACATGTTCGACTGCAGACGTAAAAATTAAAAAATATATTTCTCTACAAGGCATCGAAATATTTGTGAAATAAAGTCCTAAACAGTTTTGGATTTATACCTTCATTTACGAATAGCTGTAGTCGGGTATTTTGCAATTGAAGTTATATGAAAACTAGTATTCCCCAAGTATGCAATAATCAGAAAATATTTTCGCAGAATTCCTTGACATACAAGTCCGAGAATTATTAATGAATAATAATTCAAAGCAGTTTCCTGCCTTGTTTTGCATTAAGTATTCCAAACTCATGTGATGAACAGGTTATTTGTGCATATTATTTTGCAGAAGCATCAGTCTTCTGATGACAATAATTTAACGTTGACTCCGGATAACAATTCTATTAATATTCACGTTTAAACATTGCGAAAGAAATGGGGAAATGGATGAATACGGTAAAATTCTGGTGCTTTGCACTAAAGTATACATTACAACAGTAAATTGGTTGTGTTTCGTGAAATGAACAATAGCTTTTCTTCATCTACCAAGAGAACGTTTTACTACATAAGTTCACGAGAATTGGATAATACATGGTTGGCTTAATTCCAGAACAGCCGCTCGTATTTGTGGGAGATCGATCTGGGATGTACAGACTTCATAAAAGTACTTTACGAACTTTGAAAGCGGAAACAGGAGATGTGCGGGACATACTTGTCCTATAGGCGTGGAAGATAATTGCGTTCGTACTTGGGAAAACCGTGTCCGGTCTGAATGCTTTGGAAAAGAAACACAAAGTTACGTAATTTAATTCCCAAACGCCGCTACGTATCACTTCGACGAAGAGACGTTTCACATGAAAAGGACATTTTCAATAATGTAAATGGAGTTCTCGCGTTCTCCGTAAAAGTACATTTCTCAAAAATAAAACATAAAACATAGTTTGTGGCTAAATATGTGGCAATAACTTGGAAAATCACTAATTTAAGGGTAAGAAAATATTATTTCAACATACTGCAATATTGGAACATGCATCACAGAAACAAAAATTATTTTATAGCGAAACTGACAGTATTTATAAATACTCTAAACGTTTATGATAATACATTTACTGTACCAGTAAAAATCAAAAATTAATCTCGGACTATATTTTCCAAACAAAAGAGGAGGGGACATTATTAATATATTTTTTTTGATAATTTGGGTATTAAAAGATTTTAATATATCGACATATTACGTAGAATTAAATTTAATAATGGGGTGATTATAGTAAAAGAGACGCAAGAAGATGAAAAGTATAGTAAATAAACCTTCATTTATATGAATAAAAAGCGAATCAATTGTTTTTCCTTCAATGATAATTCTTACGCGTCTTTCAAGTGAAGTGCCTGAATTGTAAACGAATTGAAGGACTGTTGGCAATAAATTCTGTGTTCTGAGTCACTGATATAAAAATGTTTTTGAAAGATGAGTAAAATATTGTCGGGTTAGACCAGAATTTTTGTGTATTGTTCAGGCTATATTGTCATTATCAAGTTCTGAGAAATGTTGTCACGCAAAGACTAACTCTGTATAAATAATATTATATTCTGGGAAGAATGTGTCCATTCCGTCTTTGTTCGTTGGCACAAACCATTGAACAAATATCAATGATTATTCATAGTTGTATATTTATTTATTCGCAAAGTACAACATAGGCAACGTATTTATCCCGAATTCAAGTCAGGAGGTTAAAAGAAAACAATTGTATTACTGGTTTCGCATAATTGCATTGTTTTTGGATTAATAACGCTTCCTGTACGAATATTGGTGGCACTTCTTCAACGACACCTACTGAGGAACAAAAGACGATCAGTGCCGGCTGGTGTAAAAGTGCTCATGCGCTTACAGCACATAAAAAAATTTAGGAAGGAAATTTTATTTTCTTAATTTTAAGTACTTTAACATTAAAATACCCACCTAATGGCGCTAATGCAGCCAGCTGAGTATCGGAGATGAACACAGAAAATTTGGCTGGAATGAGAAATATGCATGCACAGTATTCCGTTTAACCCCTCTGAACTCTCCGTAAAGCTAAAAAAAAACCTGCCTGCCTTCTGCGCTCAGCGGTAATCCGCTCATACAATAGTACCAACGTGCGTGGTTCGTCACTAAAATTTGCTTTATTTACAATATGTAGGAAGGAAAACTATTTTCATGTTACAAATGTGCCATCTTGGATTTAAATATTTCCGGTTTTAAAACTAGGACACTATTCAAGAATAGAAGAAATTCTTTCAAACGAAGCATGCCATGAAACTGAATTAAAGGTTCAGGATGGATTAAACCTCGACCATAGCGGGAATTCAGTTTCTTGGCCTGCACGGGAGAGTTTCATTTGGAAGCATTTCCTCTGTTCTTCAATTAACTCATTGCGCCTTTGATCGATTTAAACGTAATATCCATTCTTCATCGAAGTTCTAAATTAGGGCCGTGAAGATTGTGACCCTTCAAATTATAAGTGAACGTGTGCTAAGGTTTATACAAAGGATGGAGCAGTCTCGTACCTGGCAGGTAGACTACTCTGATAGCTCAGATGGGAGAGCGCCCACGTACCTTGTGGAAATCCCGGGTTCGATTCCTGATCCTGCCGAAATTTTTCCATCCTGATCCTTTAATTAGACACTGTTTCAAACGGTGTAGACCAAATGATGAATGCAGCGTATTACGTATCTGTTCATTTGCCGCAGATGTGGTGACTCATTTCTTCCTTTACATATTAAAGTTACATAATTTTATTTATCTGGCAAGCAAAAATAATTTTCCTTCTTAATTTTGTTGCAGCACGCATGTAAGTCACATACATATTCGAGGGTGGTCATATAGATTTTATTTCTTTAGAGTCCGTCCACGTTCTTTGAGAGAAGCCATTAGAAGCTGCATATAAAAATTCTTTTTGTTCTTCAGAGGTACGCCCAATTAAAAATTTCGTTTTTTATGATTTATTAATTTAATTTGAGTTATATTATAAATATATTATTAAATAAAAAATTATTTTAAATACCCATCAGAATCTAAAGTGATCAGTAAGTCACCACACTGAGCTTTTTCACACAGTTATCCTCGCGAAATGAAGTGTTGCTTGGGGTGATACAGTTGATAATTTAAAAGAAATCGTGACTTGCAACTGAGAGTAATGGATTTTTGTAGACATGTAATCGAAAACGGAAATAGAGGAGAGGCCTGCGATCAACGTTTCCTCGGTGAGTCGAAATCGACCACTGGCTTTCGAGCAGAGCGGTGGTCACTGGAAACATGGCAACATTCAAGGAGAATCGCTGTGGTAGAGAGACTGTGGCAGGTGCATGAGGAGGCAGGTGCGGTCATGGCATTGCAGCCGTGGTATTTAATTCTCATCCTCATTACGCCCCTGAACTGCAGCTCTCATCTATCAAGAAGATATAACACACTTCACAATCTTAGAAGTTTTCTTGCTCAACTTTTTAATGGGCCGTCGGCGTCTATTTGGTATCATATTCCACCGATGAAACAACCCAAAGTTGATAAAACTTCGTGTGAACGAACAAACTTTTGACAATGTTTTAAATACCTTCAAATTTAAGCTGGACGTCCTGAGACTTCAGCTCAATCTTTTTTAATTATTATTGCAGAAACAATATATTTGGTTTTAATGAAAAATAAATTGCATTTCCCTTCGTCTTGTTTGTTTGATCGGATATTTGTACCCTCAAAATATTTGCACCGAGTAGCGTTTCTACCATTTAACATGTTTCGATCGTCATACCAATGCCATACTTACGAATATATTTCATAAAATTGGAATTCCATGAATTACCTATCAACTACATGATTTGCCTTTGTGCTACGGCTTGTATACAACTTCGTCACAGCTACTTCATTTCGTTCCACATATGTTCAGATAATATCAATATTTTCTTAGGGAGGTAATACTTAGTCATTTTTTCACTTCATTCAGTCATTGTTTTCAGCACTGAGGTCACAGTATTCCGTTCCTGAGCTATTTTAGATCTTAATATCAGTAAATTATGTCCAAATAAATCATCAATCAGCTGGTAATAAACTTATTACATTCCTAAAATATTAGTAATAATAAGAGGAAGGGATGTGGAGATGTATCTTTGAGAGAAGTGGAAAATGACCGTTACCGATTGATGTGGATGCCTTTGGTGTGGATTGGACATGTGGCACCCCACGTTGGGCGCCAATATATGTAGAATTCTCGAAAATTAAATAAATTAATGATTTGGAATTAGTACTTTTACTTCGATATAAACAGCGATTTCTGGTTCACTTGAAATATAGCAGGGTCTCGCCAGCTGTTAGTAATAATTCGATTTATATTATATTTTCAGGTGCTACTTGAAAATAAACACAATTTAATAACACATTTATTTATTTATTTCAGAAAAAAAGAAACAATCCATACCAAAGACGTCCAAATCAATCACCAACGATCATTTTCAACTTCGCCCGAAGATACATTTCCAGACCTCTTCCTGTTATGACTATTAAAATTTTTGAAATTTAATACGTTTATTATAAGCTGATCCGAGAGTTACAGTCCTGGAAATATGGAATTTCTTAATCTACGGTGACAGAAACAAATCCATAGCCTTTACGGTAACTTCCCTTCCGCCTTAGTCTCACTCCTGCTCATAGATTCTTACACTCTCAGAAAGGAGTACAGTCGCAAGTTTTATACTCGTATAAAATTAGGTCGATTTGTGTCTGTAAGAGGGTTCAAATCTTTCTGAAGTTGGTTTTATTTTTTCTTACGCCCTTCATGAAAAATCCCGTCAGTCAGTTATTAAATTCTTATGGATATAATTTTTAAAATAAGAATGAATTCAATTGTTCATTCAGTTAATAATGTTTGTTATATATATATATTTTTTGTGCGTAAATGCAATCTGTTAATACCGCAAAAGCCACTCTCTCTGCTGCATCGGCAAGAGTTTGCGTGTCAATTGTTTTAATCCACTTGTAACACTCCTGCTCTGTGAATTGCCGATAGAGGTCAGCCGAACAAACAGCAAATTGTCGGGATTGCAGTGGCGGGATTTTAGCGCCCGTTGCTGTTATGAGATGTTCTCCGCGTTGCCATGGGAACGCGCTGGCACGCCGACCGTAATGTACTTATTCGCGAACAAGTGCGGCCGATTTTAGGGCTCTTGCATCTGTGCCATTGACGAACGAAATGGAATTGTTGGAAGCATCCATTACGCGAAGCGCGTGTCATCGGAACTCGAGGACCGCATGACCCACAGTTTAAAACTCAACGACGAGGAAAGAGCTGAAAGGTACTGGTATGCTTCGGCGGAAATATTTTATTTATAATTGTATAATCTGACAACGGTAATTTTTATTAATTTCCTTAAAACAATTATATTCCATCACAACAATTTTTCAGTAATCGGCCCACGACTATTTCAATACAACAGAAAGGAATATATTCAACTCTTTAATTAACGCAGAATGGAACAAAATTATGTAAACAATTTAACATATTCAATAAGCGAGAGTTATTTATGGTTGTTAGGATCACGATATGATTCCTAACTTCGGTTGTCCTTGGGTGATTGAACAGAAAATGTTATGACGTAATTCTATATCAGGCATATTGAGGGTCAAAGACTTTACTTACCCAATTATCGGATATGAAATGGCGTCGTGTCGAGAGCAGGAGCAGACACTGTCTTGTGTCAGGTAATCAGATTCATTCAAAATTGCCGATAAAAGTTTAAATTAGTTAACTTTTCTTTTCCACCACCTTCAATTGATAATTCTCTTCGACTCTCCACTTTCAGTATTCTCTTATTTTTCTCCGTCCCACTTTTTTCTTATTTACCTTTTCCTCTTTACTGTCTTTTTTCGACGATTCCGTTCTTATTCTCAACTCTCCATGCATCGTTGCTGGAAATCCAATCAGTTGTGATCCGTAAATCTGGTCACATCTACGAAAACTGCGGAGTTCAGCAAAATTCAGCTGAAATTAACACCCCCCCAAAAAATATGTTTTTCTTCCACCCACTGTCTGGCTAAAAGCCCAAAACACGCATAATAGCATCTAATGGCCTTTTAGCGACTGTAATTGGTTCACAAAAACCATCAGCTCGTCCTCAAATAGTGGATTTCTCTACCACTTCTACCTGACTGACCGGCTCATTATTAGCTGAAATAAATGTTAGTCTTTCTACTGGAAACATTTTTTTCCAAATCACATTAACTATTAAGCTAATTAAAAATTTAATACGGTCGTCGGAATAAAATAAATTTTTAATTGAGGAAATATGATACTCTCAAAATAGTAATTTTTATTCATAGATGCATATTATTAATATTGCCTCTAATAGATCCTGGCCCAGGAATTTTGAATTGTTTAGTCATAGATGTGATGGGTCTGTGTAATCTATTCAGGCGTTGCTACTAATGTTTTTCAGGATTTTCCAAAATCATGCTGTGTAGGTACCATCACAATCTGATATTTTCCTTCACACTATCCTCTCCTTTCTGGTTAAAATTTTTCGGACAGTTCACTCATTTGAAATCATTATTACACTGTTTTTTAATCAAGCCGAGCTCCGTTAGAAAGCATTTCATCTTGAATAGCGTCAAATTTTTAATAGTGAAAATATGATGGCACATTTTTAACTCGAAAGTATTAGATTTTTAGACGTATCCAATCAATGCTAACAACTGAAGTATTTTTTTCCGTTCGTACTCTTACTTTATCATGTAACTCAAAGTGCCTTCAGACTAAGTTAAGACTTCTGGGATCTTGAATACATATTAAAATGTTACGCAATTATTTTGGGGACCTTAAATTATATATAAATATGCCAAAAATACTACCAATTCCAAATATAACGATAAAGCCACGTAATGATTAATTGAAATATTTTTTTTTGTTCTTCTTGAAAGGGATCGTGGCAAATCTATTCGATCACATTATGTGTAAGTTGCTGATTATTTTTCATGCCTAGCGGAAAAATTTCTATTCTATAAGTAAGCACATTTGTTTGCATTTACAGCATGAATTTACCAAAGTTTCCCTTCCAGAAAAACAGAAGAGACGTTGAGGTGAATTAATGCGACGTTCAAGATGAAATTTATATTTTTTTAAAATAATTATGAATGAAAAAATCTAAGCATTCCAGTTCATCAATATTGAAATAGCTCACTATAGCAGAGCAGCTGCCTTCTTTTTTCGGTCGCGTGAGTTACTTTACAAAATTACAATAAAAAAATTTCTGATAAATGACCGTAAAAATAATTTGAATAACATTTCCTTCGGGACCAGATACATTTGGTTGTGTGTTCTAGTTTTTTATTAAGTGTATAATAATCGTCCTTACTCGCTGATTTGACCTGCATTAGTATAAGTTAAAAAACTTAAAGAACGATAACAATAATGCATGGACTCCAGTTGGGATAAACCGACTGATATTTTTTATTCTTGTGTAAGAATGTTTCTTTACCTACCACTATACGATTAACGGTTTCCTTCATCCTTGCATCTGTCTAAGTAACCTAAAGAATCTAGAATAAATACGGGCGTAATTAGTTAATTACTAGTTGTGAATTCAAATTCTTAATAGCTACTTAGCAGATTCGACGTGCGGAGTTAATAAAAAGTCACAGCTGTTTTCAAAGTTTTTAACTAACTCAGAGTGAAAAAAAAAACTCTCAAGACGACGTGTAATTGCAAAATTTAGTTTCGAAATTATCTTTGTAAATTTGGGTACGTTAAATAAATCTAGTTATTATGTTTTATAATATTCAGAGGAAAGTCCACATGGCAGTGTCTCTTAGGTATGTAATTAATTATAAGAGTAAAACATAAAATAATACGTTTTCATTTAGTCTAGTAAAATTAAAAATATTTTAATAAATTAACAGGAAAAAGGTCAATTTGCCAGAAAATGTTATAGTATTCGACATCAACAATGAAATAATTACTTAATTACGACGTTTCGTCCACTATTTTTGAATTTCATCAGGTAATAGATATGAGTAAAGAGACCGAAATTTCTTCATCATGTTAACTATAAAAAAATTATACAATAAGTTAGGCATGTAAAATGAAAATAATATAAATAATACAAATTTACAGATTTGAATTAATTTTGTTAAAACATGAAGTATACATATTTACTGTTTTGAATGTATGAATTCAAATTTGAAATGATTTTTTCCTGAGAAATTCGCCTGTTTGCTATATATTTATTAAATTGTAAATGTCGGTTTAACTTACATATTAAAAATATTATATCCTTGTTCTTCGTGGTATAAGCAACGGAAATACTTTATTACGCAGAAATTATATTCTTAATTAAATTGGATGTTCAAAATAAACAGGCAATTAACGTTTCTGCAAGTAGTTGCGGCTTTCGGCAGGCGTTATAAATATTCTGATTAAAAATTGCGGTTGACAACGAAAATCATCAACGGTTAACATTTAATATAATTAAGTTTAATACAGTCGTATAATTATTTAAAGAAATTACATTCTTGTTGCAAGAGATTCAATTCGTAACTCGATGTTGGAAACTGATTGTTTATTAATTAATGTGAAAATAGTTATTAAACATAACATGGTCCAATTGCGTAATATCGTAATATCAGTTCGAGGCATAGTTTCTTTACGATAGAACAGTTATTAAAAATGAAACCGTAGCTAGATATTAATAACATAATTATATAATGAGTTCATACGGTTAAATATTTACATACGATGGGAAAAATTGTTCGATTTATCCAGTAATCTTCGAATGTTGTTCCTCGACCGTCCGAACCGGAACCGATTTTTCGGAAATTGTGAAACGCAGAATTCAACAGAACATTGTATTATCTTGTGAAGCGTCTCAAGTCTTGCATGATGTTTGCGTAAACACCTCCGGTGCTTCTGAGTCTGAATTCAAAGCAACACCAATATTTAAACAGCAAACACAGCCACTACGCTGAAAACTGTTTCTAGATTCGAGTATTTCGCTTTGTAATTTGTAATTATGATTCACGCAGCGTAAGAAAATATTTGAAACGCTCCAGTGAAACGACTTTAAATCGAAAACTTGTACCGCAATGCACCGAAAGCGAGTATATGTACTAGAATCTGTAACGTACAAGATTACTTCAAAAATAAATTAACAAAAAATATATGTGGTCTTAATAGTCCAGTGGCATGATTAATTAAAAAATTATTTAATTCTCATAGGTTAATGGCGCAAAATTGTAATAAATATGGTGACGACACTAAAATCAAGACAAGGAAACCTGTGAGAGTATTCTCTTGCTCGTTTGCCTTCCCAGTGAGCTCTGAAGGAGGCTACCCTTGGGGGATGCCTTCTCCTCTCTCTTGTTTTTTGAACTAAGGTTCCCACAAGCCGAGGCACCTCGGCCTGTTTTGAGAGTTGTATCTTCCGGGGACGCAGACCTTGGGCATACGGTAAGGCTTGTTCACTATTCCTATTGGAACAGTCGGCCAGCTGCCTCCTAAACTGGTCAAGACACGGAAGGGAAATGCGGCGCACCCACAGCAAAGCAAACCCTTCTCCCTCCATCGGAAGGGCGTGGGACAAGTACCAAATGCACGACCTACCGTATGCAGGTTTTCCTAGGGTTTTCCCCGCGTCATATTTAGGTAGGGTGCTTAAACTATAGCCCGGCGGCCTTGTTAACCCTTGGCTACCTTTCTCTACCTTTCCACATCCCCCTTTTCAATCCCTTTCCTATGCTATAAGAGGAGAGTGGCCACTATGTGGATTACCCCCATATGTCTACACCTTCTTCTTCTAAAATCAAGAGAAATACAAGCGAAAGTACGCATCACATCGAATGTTTCTTCATTAATTCACGTCAAAGCTTTCTAAGGAAGAAGTTACAAATATAAGAATTTTAAATTCTAAATAAGAAATTAAATTTACGCATAAAAGTAGGAGTCGCTTCAGGTGAATAATTGATTCGGATGAACGGGTTAAACAAGGGACAAACATTATGTCTTCCACGCTGTAGATAATATTTTCCTTGGGGGAAAAATACTCTTATTTGATACGTCTGGCTTTTACGCCAATTTTGGGGGGTAAATTATTTAGAGTGGATATTGTTTGCTTCGGAGATGTGGGACCTTTGCTTTAATGCAAACTGCGTAAATATTTGAAGAGATTCTTACGTACCTCTTTCTCTCTCTTTACATTAACATCCATCGGCAACAGCATTTTTTTGCCAAATGCTTCTCTCAAGAAAGTCTTGTATATGACGAAAATAAATTAGTATTTCAACTATTCAAATATGCTTTTATAAGGTTTTTTTTTGGAAAGGTTAATTTTCTGTTGTCGAATTTTCTGAAAATATGTGTTGCGTAATATTAATATTTGTCGCCTTATTTACAAAAATATTAGCAAAAACTTAATTTTCACTGTAACTCTAAAAAATGGATGTCTGACGTAAGTGAAAAATTCGGCGGCCACTCCTATAACAGCAAATTTATGAAACTTCCATATTTGAGGTCCAAATCTAATATATAAATTATTTAAATAAAATTTTGATAATTTTTCTACAAATGTTAACTTTGCAAAGTATTGATTTCTATTTTTGAACTGAAGAAAAGAAGGAGAAAGTACAAGTAAATGTTTTCTTGAGAAATACTAACATGGGTTAAAGGAATCAAAATAAATGGAAATCTCATTGTTCATTGACCTTCTAATTAAGGACTTGAAAAATATGTCGCGTTGACGAGGTCAAAGGGATGTTTTTCCCAGTGAGAAATGAGGGAATGAATTTATAAGATACGAAAGGAGAGACTGAGTCCGGGAAAGTCTAAGAACTAAGGGAATAATATAAGAAGCATGAGTTTTAAGAAATTTATAAGATTTTATGCTTACAGTTCATCGTTACGAGGGCACTTTGCTGCTGTGTGTTTGGAATTCGTTGCAGTACACCTAGAAGACAGCTTATCAATCGCCATGATGCTTTGTTATACAATTCATACGTACTCAATTTTCCATTTAATCAACACTGAATTTCCATTCAATCACTCATATTTATTTCTATGATTTTTTATCGTATGTGTTCCGATTCACAACTCCACCTGAAAACTTTGAGAATAAAGAATAAACTTCATTTGAAAATTGTTTCCCTTAAATAATATTTCATAAATTGCAAAAAATGCTATACCTTCATAAAATATTATTTCATAATATCATAATTTTTTTAGGAACCATATAATTTTTATTACACCATATGTCTATAATATTATTTAATTATTTATACAAGTATAACGTTAAGTAGTAATACTATACCAGTGACGATCTCAATATTATAATTTGTAAATAGCTCTATTTCATAGTTTTATGGCCGAACAATATCCTTCACTGTTATCCTACTTTAGCCAAACCATTCTAGTAATCAAAATGAAAAATTTACGTCTGATTCAAAAGTAATAATAAGAACGAGAGCCAATTACAAATTTCTACATTACAAAATCGTCCAAATTTTAAAATATTTTCAAATTTTCATCATGTACAGATCTACTAATACTGTTTCCTTCTTGATAGAAAACCACCAGGACCAACTTGACACCTACAGCAAACATTGTGTAGTTAACAAAATCTCTTGCTCTAATTATAATTCCTGCTACATAGGACCAGCAAAACGTTGCCTTAATACCCGTATCAAGGAACATATGTCTAATATAAAACGTCCCAACGATAAAAAATCTGTAGTCTCCAAACATATCAATTCGAAACCATTTGATTGGCAAAATGCTAAGATTTTAGACAGGTACAATTCTAGACTCAAATCAGAGATGCTTCACATTAAATCAAACAATTCAGCAATTAATGTAGAAACACACTATGAAACTCAACAATTGCTACGCTCCTTTATTGTTACGCTGAACAATTGTTGTTTCCTTATTGTCATCTAACCCTTCTGCTTCTTCCCGTTGCCGTTGCGTTTTTTTGGCTTTTGAGTTTTGTCAACTGACTACTAGAGCAGTTGTGTCTCCATATGCTCTTTCCTTTATTCTGCACCTGAAGAAAGGAACAAGGCTTCCAGAAACGTTGTGTAGTATTTTTATAATCACTTCTTTTGTCTGCATTGGTCTATCTGTAATATTATCAGTCTAGTAATCAATGATTTCTTGTAGATAATCATGGAAGTAACGTAGACGAGCAAAGACACGCTTGTCAGTGGCAAAGTTTACTTTTCCCTCTGCACTGACGCATTGCGCGGAAACAGTTAGAAATAATTCTACGCAAAGCAGTTCCCAAGGAACCAGTCTGGCGGCCTCTGGTCTTGGGAACACGGATCTTCGTGAAGAGACTGTCTTAGTAATGTTTATCGACCCGTGGCTGCTGTCCGGGAGGTCTATGAGCTTTACAAACAGCCGAACACTGGGTTTTCTAATTTCTCATTTTCATTGTTGCATGTTTAGTAAATAATTATAAGCGGTTATCAAAATAAATACAAATATAGTTCATTTCACTTGGTAATTACATTCAATTAAAATTTATAAAGACACGTCATTACATAATTTACTCCACTTTTCGATACAAAAAAATTAGCCAACAGTGCTTACTAAAAATGTTAAGTCGCTAATTCAAGGAGATAGCCTGCTTGCAGGCTTCAAGTGACTTCTGATGAGTCGTAAACCCGACAGTTTATCCCATCAAAATGCGGAAGGCAGAGGAAAGATTATAAATGAGGCACCTAGACTCCAGATTATTGTTGATATAAACAAGATCTTTATGAAATACGGCCAATAAAAACGTGAGAAATTGTGCAACTTGCATCTAGAACTTGCTAGACTTTCTAGAAAATTGCCTTCATGCGGGCTATAAATCTTATCGCTGTTCTTAAAAAAACAATGTATCGTCGAGGATCTGAGAGCTTTCTATGGGCAGTATGAACAATTTCTATAAAGAGTACTTTTCTCGGCTTTGTGTTTGAAATAGTACAGCAAACCCCTCTCCCGCCTTCTAAGGGTCGTGGGACAAAGTACCAAATGCTCGACCTACCTGATGCAGGTTTTTCTAGGGTTTTCCCTGCATCACTTTAAGGCGAATTGCCGGGTAGGATCCTTAAACCATAGCCCGGGGGCCCCAGTTAACCCTTGGGTACCTTGCTGTACCGTTCCGCATCCCACCCCCCATTTCAATTCCTTCCTATGCTATTAAAGGGGAGTTACCACTATGTGGATTACCCTATACATCACCTGTCTACACCTTCATCTTCCTAAGTAACATGACAAGAAGCCAGCTTATCAATCGCCATGGATCCTGTGTTATACAAAACATAAAATCGCATGACTCTTCCATCTAATCAACACTGATTTTCCGTTTAATCGCTCATTTTTATTTGAACAATTATTAAAAGCTGGGAAATTCATAGTGACTTTCGAGTTTCTAGCAAACCTTTCTTCAGATAAATAGGCATTTAAAATAACTGGAGCTGACGATGTTTAATGAATCTCCTCTTAGTGTGAAAAATAGCGTTTAACGAACATTAGAAATGACCAACAAATTATGTTCACGGAAAAAAGATTTTTTTTCTGCAATTTTCAGCTATATAAATTGATGCGTTAACTTTTCCAATGGAGTGTCCCTCTAACAATTTGGCACTGTAAGAGTATTTTTTCTCAGTACTGTAACGCGTGTATTTAGGTTTAAGTTTTTCTTTGTCTCCGAAGTGTTGTTTGCTGTGGTCTTGAGAATTCGAAACCGTGCACGTGCGTGGGGGTGGAGGAGATAAATATTTCCATCCAAGTAATTTCGTGTCCTGTCTCGATTGTTGGCCTCAACATGACAGAATAGTTAGCCATTTTTGACTACGGAACTGCAGCTGCGTGCTATAAATCTTGTGACAATGGAAGAATCAGTCAACTGGCATTTCGACGAAGTTTTCTAACAATGAAAAAAGTAAAAGAATGGGAATATATAATGGAGGAGATAAGATTTTGAAACTGGACAGTTGTTCTGCGCTCACCGAAGCTGGTGGATGTGATTAAAAGAGGCTCCGTAGAGTTGTTGTCTCTGATATAGTTCGAGGCAGAATCGTCGTGAGAAAGGGGCCACTATTTGTTAGTGAATAAATCACAGAATAGCACCACACAATTTAGTACGACAGCTTGCCAGCATTCAATCCCGGAGGCCGACGCCTTAGACAGTACGTCGGTACGAGAGCTACAGCAGGCAACACAACGCAGAATAGCAGTACGCATTTGGTATGGGCAGCAGATCTCTTCTATGTAAAAACCACAGTTGCCTGAGATAAAAGTTTTCATGTTTAACTTTAATAAACTTATATAAAATTTCTTTATTGGTCAAATATTTATTTTGATTTAGCGTAAAAAACACAGCCCACAAAAATAATTCTTTACAGTAAACTGTGCAGCAATACAATTTGTCATGTACGATTTCTGGGCGTCAAATTTTTGGAATAATTTATATGCTGAATTGTAATAAGTGGCACACCTGAACAGCCTGGGAAGTAGTCGTAAAGAATCATAGTTCTCTCAACTATTTATTGACACAACAGTTAAGTTGTAGTGAGCACCAAATGGTTGTTGGTATTTTTATTTGTAGGAAGGCGTCGGAAGTACCAAAATTGTGGGCTGAAAATAGAAATCTGTTCCGAAATGCAGTGAAATATGGGCCGATGTTTAAGTGTAGGGGAAATGTAAAGACTGGCTTTTAAACATTTCGAGAGACATTTCCGATCACTTTCTAATTCTTTGGGAATGAACACCAATCGAAATACGTCAGGAGAGTACAGTAAAAAATATTCTATTAAAATTCGATATCATATTCACTGACACTCTGTTCGTCTTTACAGCCTGGATTTTGTATCATCCAATTACAAAGCCGTTTTGTTCATCTACTGAAATTTACTAGAAAATGTCGAGCACGCAAAGGTTGAATTAAGGACGTGGGTGAAACGAATTCTAACAGAGCGGCACTGAGGAATGATAAACACTTTATTGTGCTGCTTACGAAAGATACTGGTGATAAAATGGAATATAGGCAGTTACGACCAATTGCGTTATATAATTTGCAATTTAAGACGAAAAAATTTCGAATACGTGATACAAAATCGCTTTCTACTTTTCGTCTATTTGTCAAATTGATTCTGTGATTTGGTAATGATATTGAACATATGAATTACATTTCCGTCAAGTTATCTCCTGATTCTTTTTTCGGAAATCCTCCTTCGAAATCATCCACAGAAGTAAAATTTACATTTTTCCCACTCAGATTTTATGCAGCGGACAATATAGCTGGGAATATCTTTTTTTTTAGGGCAACAGGCTACATGAGGGTAATCCACGTTGGGCAACTCCCCTTTAATAGCATAGGAACGGATTTGAAAGGGGGGATGCGGAAGGGTAGAGGAAGGTAGCCAAGGGTTAACTAGAACCCCCGGGCTATGGTTTAAGGATCCTACCCGGCAATTCGTCTAAAAGTGATGCAGGGAAAACCCTAGAAAAACCTGCAACAGGTAGGTCGGGCATTGGGTACTTGTCCCACGCCCTTCCGATAGCGGGAGAGGAGTTTTCTGTGGGGACGCAGCATTCCCTTCTCCGTGCCTCGACCAGCTTAGGAGGCAGCTGGCCGACTGTTTGCAATGGGAACAGCGAACAACTCTTACCGTATGCCCAAGGAACATACACCTCTCAAAACAGGCCGAGGTGCCTCGGCATGAGGGAATCTTAGTTCAAAAATCCAGAGTGATGTGAAGGCATCCCCAAATGTAGCTTCCGCCAGAGATCTATGGGAAGGTTCACCTGCGAGAGAATTCCCTCGCAGGCTTACTTACCTTCAAAAAGCGGGTTAAAATATTTCAGTCAAAACAAGAGAGCATTGAACCGGCCAAAGGCAGCGAGAGAAGTTTGTTATTCTTTTTTTTTTACGAGAGACGAGAAGAGATTGAACGTACTGTAACATGTAACGTCCTAGAAGACGTGCATTTTATGCGGAAAATAGGAAGTGAATTTTCACTGAGTTAAGTAATTGACGTACGTGTCATTACGCTTATAGACTTCTTTTGCAGCGTGAAATGGTTTTAAAATAATTGAATTCTCTACGATTAATGAACACAGATTCAACACAGCTGAAATAAAATGTGACAGGCTGTATAGAATTAAACATGCTCTTAGAGTGTCTCAAGTTTCTATTTAAATCTATTTTGAAATAGGCTTACATATTATTAACTTTTATAAATTATTTATTCCTATTCCAAGTTTTTAGCATTTATCTTACTATTTATTTTATTTCTCAGTAGTGCATTTTGCTCTAATGTTTACTGCAGTAACTTTAATATTTTTTTTCTAGGAATGTAAATTAATGTTGTGAGTCGGAGTTCCTAGTTCATATTCTATGTTTTTTAAGGCTTGTATCTGAAACAGAGGCTGACTTTAGTTAAATTATATATGCATTAATTTTCATATAGGACAGTTAACGTGTAGTGTTTCGAACTCTGTTCTTACTAGTCATTCTTCAATTTACTGCAACTGTCAATCTGTACATCCAGAGGAATACATTGATGGAGGGAATAAGAACGCTGCACTTTCCCACAGGTCATTGTTAACGTGACGCTTAAACTCATCTTTTACGTGTACTCCTTCCTTCTGACACGTGAGAAATTGCACTCCGAAATGAGCCGGATGCAATTATGTATGAAATGGACGCTATTACAGGGGACAATGTGAAGAGTAGAATTTGGGAGAAGTTGAAAGCAGAGCGATCATTAGGGATTTGGTTGTGACACGCTGGGGGCAGACGTGTAACGGTAGCAAATTGTAGCAAAAAGACGCGCTCTGCACTCCGTTAGGTTCTCTTCCGCCTAGGCCATACACCACGAGAGGCTCCACTGACCAATCTGCAAGTAGCTGCTTATTACAAACAGGTTTATATTTTATTGAGACGGTCAAAAAATAGGTAGCGTGTGGATGAAACGGCAAAAAATCGATGCCCTATCCTTAGGTTAAATATTATATTTCTGTAAAATGGCCGTGTAAATAAGGATAATGACAAATTGGTTGTTCAACTCTAGATAAATAGGCGGGACATACAACAGACATCACCGCTAAATTATATAACTGTAGTAGGTACCTCCCATTATCTGAAAATAGAGTCTAACCATTAATTGCCATATTCGCACAGGAGTGATCCAGTTTAATCATATGCCTATAAATATTCCTAATAATTAAGTATTTAGTATGCCAAAACCGACTTTTATAACCTCTGCGGTGAGTTTAGGAACTGAATACTAAAGGAGACATGTTCTCTTGGATGTTACGTAGAAAATATTGAGGTGAATGAACGAGAGACTATGAAACTATACGTCACTAGCATCACGTAGATCGATCACAGTTGCTAAATATATTTTGTAATAAAAGACTTGTAACTTTTTATATGGTTAGGTTTTTTTTGTTTATTTTTAAGATAATTAAATTTTTTACTTAGTTGTTGAACTCTGTAAATATTTAATTAATTTTCAGGGGAAAATTTAATCAGAATAATTAATATTTTATTAACGATAATAACGTTAACTTCCCGCTTTCCATATCCATTTAAATACACACGGCTATTTTTCAAACATAAAATAAAAACAGAACAAAAAATACACAGACGATTTTCTGACAAGGGTTGGTGGGCCAAAATACGGTGGTCATGAGGCTTTAAGGAACCATCAATGATAGTTACCACTTGCAAGTCAAGACTTCGCTGATGGCTCGGGTGGACGCTGCAATTCCTCATATTTCCTGGTAAACGGTCACCCAGCTGGTCTACAGGTGTTGTCAGCAGGACAGCTCCATAATACCATAAAAAAACTCAAACTGCACATCGCAATCGCCACCCGAAACATGAAAACTAATTTCAACTTCTTCATAAGTTCCCAAAAATTAACAGTTTTTAGTTTTGGTGTGGGATACAATTTTATAACATCTCTGAACTAACTTACGCTCCAAAACGAACTCATGACATCCCCGAACTAACTTATAACATCACGAACAGACTTTCGTATAACATCACAAAACTAACTTCACCTTGATCCAAAATTCACTCTCTCTAAACTAAAATCTAACTAACTGTTTATTGCTCGGCCGGCACCCTTTCCATTCTACAGTTTTTATACGATAGGAATTTGTACCTCCACTAATGTTAATATCTTAATTAGTCACGCCCCTAACGGGCTGTAAATCGCCTAATTGAGGGCCGTGGGAAGACACGGCCTCGATGGCGCCAATCTGGTCGGGCGTCTTGTCTGAAAGTGCGAAAATCATGAGACCAAAGATTAGCGTAGCCAGACATGTACAATATTTTAATCTCTTCAATGGAACTCCACGACTACCTGTGTAGTGAGAATTGACCCTCGCCAGACTCAAACCGAAAATATCAATTTCTTAAGGTATTTTCTTTTTTAAAATAAATTAATACATAAATATTTAAATAAATCAACGCTCAATTAATTTATGCCGCTTGTGTACAGTACAGACTACAGGTAAAGGTAAAAACATTGGAAAATTTTAAGATGACCTGAAGGGGCTTTATAGGCATATTTATATTTTATTTACTTAAAAAATTAAGTAAAATACCATCAGGTCAGGAGTTGTTAAGACTTTTTCCTATCAACAGAAATATAAGTACATTTTCCAAGTAATGAATCTTGAATAGTTTGTGAACTACAGAAAGCACCCATACATAATATATATATATATATATATATATATATATATATATAGTTTCACTTCGAGAAAGATTCAGGGTTTGTAATTTTCTAAATGAGTACATGAACTGAATAGAAAATATGTGAAACACATTTCTGGAAAATGATCTGTTTATTTGGAGTTGACAGGCTATCTGATAATTAAAGGAAAGTTTGAAAAGGTGGATGTGGAAGAGAGAGTAATGGTTAACCCTAGAATCCTACCCGGCAATCGCCTAAATGTGGCGCAACGAAAACCCAGAATACAAATGAATCAGGTCGGTCGGGCTCTCGATACTCGTTCCACGCCCTTCCGATTACTGGAATGGGATTTTCTGTTTTAAACGGATTTTTAAGGTTTTGAAGCATAGTTAATGTCCACGAGTTTTAACTCCCTTAGGACTTTATTTTATTATATTTTTCTCGTCCTCATATTGATACCTCAGATTACTGCCATCATTACTATAAAGATTGTCCTTTAATTATACTTTTACGATGTAAACGACTTGAATTATAGGTTATAAACAGCCACATCTTAGTCGCTACTATAACATCAGCGCCTCATTTTTACGTCTTAGCCTCCTTATAATTAAATACATTTATCAGTTTCCTCTTTCTGTTTCTGTATTCCTGATTTACATTGCTTTTACTGCGCCCAATATGGCATGAAATTCTATTTGACTCATCTGGATTTGTGGGAATTTTTAATTCGATGTACATTTTAAGTCGTCAACATAATTTGATTGATTTATTCCACTCGTCCTCCTACGAGGAAATAGGATACGTCATTAGATAAATCGATAATTTAATTATTGTAAACTACAATTAATGACAATTAGAAGTTAATATAAATATAACTAAAAATCTGGAACACAAATTTCCCTGTCCAACATAGTTAAAAGTACTATACATTAAAAATAATAAAAATAAAATTTCTTTAACGTTTCTAAAAGTATAATATAATATTTACATTATTCAAACAATTTCAATACGAACTAGGTAAAAACTAAATATTTCGGGTAGTAACTATCATAAAATATGAAATTACACACCACATGAGAATAAAAACACGCACAGGAAGAAGAACAAACACAAACGACGGACTGGCTATACATGAAACAAAAAAAGATAAGAGCAGAAAAGACCAACACAGACTAAGCAAGTTATGAAATAAATAGTTTAAAGAGCAACACATTCAACACTTTTGCAGTAAAAACAATAAAAAAATGATTAGGTAAACGATCAAGAAAATCCTGTATTGAGTAAAACTCGCCTTTCGTAGAATATTTTTACACTGAATTCCAAAAGTCTTGTCGTTATTAGTATGTAACTACATATGATATATGAAACGTAGGCCAACTCTTTTTTATATAATTGACTTGCGTATAAATATCGGTTCACTTAACGAAACCGTTAGTCCGAAAATTTATCCCAAATCTTAGGCCGTGTACATAATGAACTGTAAAAAAAAATGTCCATAAATACAAAACTTCATAATGCTAATTTATAGAATAAAAATATATTATCACGACAATTTGTCCTTAATTACGGAATTTAACAGGTGTGTATTAAGTTTTCAAAAATAAATATATGAGACATTAATTATTAATTTAAGAATAAAAAGTTTTTTTTCATTGATGTGGAGTATAATGAATAATTTGTATTTAATGTCAATATCTTCAATTAATATTTTCCAAAACATAATATTATATAAATACATAACTTTGAGTAAATTTCAAATGCATGATCTGACTTCCCTGCCTGTTGTTAAAGAAGGAGTATTTTTCGGGAACGATTTCACCGCTGCGTACAAAACGCATATATTGTCTGACACGTTGGACATTATGCGTGATTCTCTAAGTTTCCAATTGCAATTAATCGGTAGCGTTAACAAAGACTTGAAACTTCACTTTAATTTAATGCGAAACGAAAACGTTACAGAGAATCGAATCATTTGTTGTACATGTTATCAAAAATTATCTTTCATGACGTGTCCTTACAAGAGAAACTTAATTTCAGATTATAAATATATGAACGATATAATGTATTCGAACGCAAAGGGTTTACTGAGTTATACATACGATAATCGTCAACGTATTTTCTGTGAATCTTGTGGAATATTTTTTTGAGTGTAAGTTTACTGTGTTTTTATATTATTTTCTTTTTTTTCCGTAATATTGTATATAAATTATTTACAGTAGTCAACTTCAGTGGGAATTTTTTGTTCTTAAATAAAAAATTAAGCTGATAACATTCCAAATTACGGACGAAACGTCGTGTAGTATTGTAGTAATAGCTTATTCGGTTATAATTCTTTTCTGACTTACGGCCAGTTTTTTTTATTGTAATATTAACAATTGCCCGAAAATTATAAATCGAATAATACTCAAACTTGAAATAATTAATTTCTTCGCTCAGAAGCTGCGATTAAGAATATCTGGAATAAGAGGTAATGCAGGGAATTGGATATAATTCTAGATTTAAATTAACTTGAAACTAAACCAAGCAGAATTTTCAACGAGTGTAAATTTACCGATATGAACAGATAAGTTGTTTATTTAATTGAAGTCATGTTTATAATAAGCTTTCTCAATTCTAATAAAGTGATTGATGATAAGTTGTTTAATTTAAATTTAAATTTTTGTAGAAAGTCGTTAAGTCAAATCTATGTAGTTGGGGAATATTTTGGCTGTAAATTGGATTCGAAATTACTGTCAAATAAATAAGTTATTAGAACTATGAACGAGGATTGTTTAGATATAGATATATATTTTGATATCAATAGGACTGCATGAAAAAATGCTTGAATTTGAAATCAGTCAGGATTGATTAACGGAGAGATAAACAGGTGGATTTATGACTTATAACTGCGCGTGTCTCGTATATAAATTTTCCATTCGGATTTGTCACATTGTAAAGTAATGACATTGATCTCTCTGAGATTCTTGATACGAAAGGACTCGTTGGTGATTAATATTGGCGGAATGGTATTCCCTTTCATCATCTTTATTTTATGATCGGCCTTGACTGTAAAGAACCTACATAAACATACTAGCTTTGTTAGTGTAACGTCCTTGCATAACTTTGAGCCATCCGGTATTAACCTGAAGTTATCGCAGTTTTTTTTTATTCCCATTACCGTAACTAGTTCAGTTTCTTTGTTGCAGTTTTCTGTTAACAGCGATCCTAATTGTTGTCTCAGAAGACCGTTTTTAAGTTGTTTTGGTTGTTATTAAGTTACGACCAAGACGCTGAAACTCTATTTATTGATTTTTGGAAGCATAACATACAGACAATGTTCCATGGAATTAATTTGCAGCTAACACACGTTGGATTTCACGTTTAAAATTAATTCCCAACACGACTGTCCGTATAAAAATGATTTACGTAAAGAATCACCTATAATTATCGTTGCATTTTCTTTCTCAATTTTTGACAACCGAATGGTTGAATAAAAATGGTATCCCTCACTTTTAAAATAATTTCATGTTAATTCTAAATTATCCGTATAGCTACCTGTAATTGATCCGACCATATATCATGTAATAAATTGTCACGACTTTGTTATGATATTTTGGAAAAATCGTCGTTTCGGGGAAGATTTAGAGCGGCTAACGTTTGTAAAAAAAAAGTTCAATTCAGAAATAACAAGATTTTTTTTCCATGGACTAAAGCAAAGTGATAGTCGCATTATAATATTTTTATTTACGTATCCTGTGGTTTAAAAAGATTGTTCCGTACGATTTTTGTATAAATTTGTTTTCTATTCTAAATTGTCATTTAATTATTTTGAAAACTTCCTACATAGATTGTCCATTAGCTTTCATATGAATTAGATTTTTCGGATTACCTTAATTTGATTACATTTATGTTTTCCTCTCTTATTTTTACACAATCGCTGACAGCAAAGTTCAAGGTGAATTCTTCATGGACTCTAATGTACAGTCATTACGTCCTTATTATTACACGAGGCATTATTTATAGCAGTTTGATTAAACAATATATCAGATTTATCCTTCATCATCGTCTATGAAATTAATTTTATTTTTGTTAGGTGCAAGAAGAACTTGCCTGAATCTGAAGATTAGTTTCTCGATCCTTCAGAATCGCTGACGGTAATTTTTTGGTAAAGGCATATGTCATAATTGTGGGATTGAAATTTGTCTTATTCGAGCGTAGTTGCAAATGGACTCCAGTAAAATTACCTTTATCTGTATACTAGATCTATATCACGTGCTGGCTTTATAGCAGATCAAGAAACTCGTAATTTATTTTTTTACTGAATGTTTACTCAGCCATTTTAACTAGCTGCAGGATTTGGTTCCATTACGTTCGTTTCCGTTTACCGTCTTTTCCACTCAGCTTCTCTTGGTATGACTTATTTTTAATAGAGTCTTTGACAGTTTTGGAGATCAGTGTGCATGTGACAGATTTTTTTTTTTCGCGAGATGATGTATTTAGAACGCCGTCAACTCTAGTAAACTTTTTTAAAGGAATACGCCAAGTGTCATGCACATGTGTTAATAAGCACTGGAATGACATACCAAAAACATTTACAAACTTTGATTTTTGAGCGAAACATTCATTAATATTAAAGTTGACTAAAAAGTTTTGAACGAGCAACTTAAATGTAAATACGTTGTAAAAATTACATTTACAGATCAGTAAATATTGAATCTACTAACAGGTAGAGTCTCTGCAGGCACTATTTTTCTGTTTGCCTCCGAACTATTTTTTTATGTCTTAATTACTATAGCAGTATTCATGAACGACGGCAGGTGACGCAGATTGAGGGAGGGGAGGCAGCGCGTAATAAACACACACATACACACAACACCGCATAGCGCGGTCGAACTCTACGCGCTTACTGAAGCTGATTGGCTGTGTACGGGGACGTGTAGCACCTGCGAAGAAAGACACTAAACCCGGCCGCCAAGATATTTGACGCGAACTATAGCACTTTCTTTGTATGACAATTAGTGCTGACTTAAAAGAGTTAATCCAAACATTTAATAGGGTTTTCAACCATCTCCTCGTCTCTCTATCTGTCAGGTGCACCACTGCGTGCTGAATTTCAATCAGTTTTTCAATATGTTACCTTCCTTGCTCTCACTTCGCAATTTTTTTAAATTATTCGCTATAACGGGCTGGTTTTATTCCTTAATTCTATCACTATTGCTTTTTTATTACCACTCTGCTTACATGTCCACATGAATTTAATTTTCTTTCTTTCCCGTAATAAATCCTTCTATTGGACATTCAGGTTTCTACGTGCTCAATTAAGTTATTCAACCCTCCAAATTATAAAATACTAAAAGGCCGGTGCTAAAAGCTTACTAATTTTATAAAGAAGTAGGCATAATTATGTGAAAATATAAACATTTCTGCAATTGTTGCTTTCATCAGGTGATTCAAAAATTCTTTTTGAAAATTTCGAATTAAGGGAAGAAATACTGTTAAACGTATTATTGACGTGTTGTAAATGAGTCGGCGTTAAAATTATATTATAAAAATGATTAAGTTTATTGTAAAATGAATATTAAGTTCAAAACACTTCGTCCTCTTCTAGGACCTCATCAGGTACGACAATATTTATAATTTTGAATATAATATGAGAGTGAATAAGATATATAGCGAATTCAGACAAAAAGGTAATATCCGTTAATTCTATCACTATTACTTTTCTATAAATAACCTAGAGAAATACAACTATGGTCTTATTAGCACCTGAAAAAAGGGACAAGGATCCCAGAAACCTTGTGAGGTATTTATAGTACCTTTTTGTCTGAATTGGCTATCTTTCGTATTTATTAATTTCATTCAGACGTAAATATATTCATTTTATAATACGAGAGTATTATTCTGATGCATTGTCTGTAGGCATACCTGATTAGGACCTAGAAGAGGACGAAACGTCATGGATTTAATACATATTTGTGCAATAAACGTTATAATTGTTATTTCACTAAAGGCCATTTATAGTTAAATATTTTTTCATCTATTTGTCTCGTTTTCTACAATTAAGTAAAACCTCACACTGTATCTTCGCAATAACTAAATTGTTGGAAAGTATCAACCAAGTTTTGAAAATAAACCGAAATTAAGAAAAGAGATTATGGTTATGTTAAATATAAATTATAAAGATGGAAATATTACGGCTAGGCGTTAATTGTTGGAATTATAAAATAGGAAACGTCTTGAATTCGTCATCTAATTTTGTGCGGTGTGTCGTTTATGTGTTTTTGAATCACCTGACGAATGCAACAAGGATTGCAGAAACGTTTTGCGGTATTTATATCATCAATTTATTTTTTCTGCTATGTGGCTACTTGTAAATTAATTATTAACTCTCTGCCAACATAGATTACTAATTCAGTGTATATACCGTCATTTTAGTATGTCCCAACATGGATCGTTTGTAATTTAGTTTCGCTGCTTTTTTTTGCATAGTATTACATCGTGTAATTTATCCTCCTTGATCCAACTACGTCTCCGGAACATTCTGGGCAACAATAGACTCTTTGCCTATTATCCGCTATACATTAAATGGCCTCAAGCCTTCGCACCGGCTGAACCTCCCATGCTATGAAAGCGTAGGAATTACTCAAGTTTTCAGATTATTAACCAGCCGTACGTAGCCTTTGCTAAAAGAAAAACCTTCTCTTCAATTATAACGGTATAATCTAGTTGAATAACCTGTAATTTTATCCTATGACATCCGAGTAGGTTTATTTTTTTTATTTGTATGGTGACTATTGATCTGATGACTTGTTAATAATATGCTGACGATTGGGATTATTTTTCCATTTCCATTTCTTTGACTAAATACGAAAAATATGTCCGTCAAGTTGAAATTGTATAAACAAGTCAGTTTTACATTTTTTTTATCAAGCTCAGGATCATCTCTATAAAAATTTTGCATCATAGTTCTTAGAGATGTGTACCTTACTAGAGAACTAGACTGAATATGCGCTCGAAATGGTTTTTAAAACATAATAATTTATAATTGAAATTTTTAAATTGTCTTCCGCATACTTTGGATGATTATCATATCTCCACGTTATATTAAAACTGTTTCAAGTGTGAGAATTGAGTATCAGCAATCCTGGATCGTGATCATATGTTTAACCCTCCGTTAGTCGCGTTAGGTTCACGACGCAATTTAATTTCTTTGTAACCTCCAGATATAGGAATGAACTTTCATGACACCCGAGCGGAATGTGTTTACAATATTCTGCCAAGGCTACACTCCAAAAGCAAACGCAGTTTTACGGAAAATGTCGTTTGAATGAGGAAGTAGCGTATCTTTGGTCCAGTGGGCATACTGTGACAACTCCCGACAGTATATTTTCTCGTCCTTGCCGCAGGAGAACCCAGTGTTCGTATTCTTAAAAACCATTGACGATTATTCAGTTTTTGATTCAAATGTTTCAATTTTGATACTTAATTTTATTTGTTATAAGTGGATATATTTTTGGTTTTTTTATTATTTCTTTCCGTTTTTCTGCTTATGAACAATGGTGGAAAATGAGTAACAATGTATACAACTTGAATGAACCTCAGGATGATGACGAAATTCGTCGTCTTCTTTAAGAATCAGATAATTATGACACAAATGTTGTACCAGACGACGGTATTGAAGGATCATCAGATGAATCGGAAACTGAAGATATCTTAGGACTTTGAAGATCATAAAATTGACGAAATAGATTTAGAAAAAAAATGCGGACCATGTTTCAAGGAAACTAAAAAAGAATGTAAAACACAATATTGTGAAAGATGTGAAAGTTTATTTGTTTGCGTACACACTAAATAAATAATTTTCCTAGAATGCCTTGTCAAAAATTCAACTAACATTGAAACAGACTCTGATTAATGTATTTATTTTACCAAACATGTAATTATTTACATTATACAAATATTATTTATGAGCATTTCATCAGCTACATGGTGGCAACACCCCTTTAATAGCATAGGAAGGGATTTGAAAGGGGGGATGCGGATGGGTAGAAGAAGGTAGCCAAGGGTTAACTAGGTCCCCCGGGCTAAAGTTTAAGGATCCTACCCGGCATTTGCTTAAAAGTAATGAAGGACAAACCAAAAAAAAACCTGCATCAGGTAGGTCGGGCATTGGGTACTTGTCACACGCCCTTCCAATAGCGGGAGGCATTTTCACAAAAGTAGAAAAATTAATAATTTAAATAAACAACTGCATTGTAAACAATTAAATTTGAAGTACTCTGGAACTGTTTATCTATCTGGCATCTAACTAATGTTAGGTTTCAGAAATTCAGGTTTGAATATTTTTCGTTCACTCGATAACCCTCGAGACCCACCTAATTAAATAAGTTAAACTTTAAAACTGTATCATAATAATTCAAAGTAATAAATATTATATCCTAATCCAATTTATAAATTAATGGGAATTGCTGATAGTCTCATTAAGCCCGACATTAATTTCACTGATCACAAATGTCAAATGTAATATTTCATGAATATGTACTGCCGGCACTATGCCCGTGTAAACAATAATACTTTTCATTAAAATATTATTTAATATTTAATCTCTGTACCTATATCGCTTATGTCGGATCGTAATTCCACAATGCTCGAATACCGTTTGTATAGTTCGCGCCATTTTGTATTCAGTTCATACTGAATTGTGAAAGTAGTTTCTTGAGTTAAGGAATAACCAAACTGATTATAAAATATGATGGAAATACTGTTGATGGAGATTAGTTTTTCGCGTTTTGTAAATAGCCAAATTGACGAACTTCGTCGCGCAGAGAACGACAAAGGATACGCCGAGGAAAATTAAGTCATCTAGAAAATGAATAAGAAAGGTAAATAATTTGATTAGCTGTTCTGAGAATGAGAAAGTAAAGTATGAGCCAAAGAGAAACAACAGAACAAAGAGAATGTGTTAAATCAACAAAGTAGAAGACGGAATATCAAAGCAGGGGCTCACAGACGAACCACATATCGAGCTGAACAAAATTCAATAAACGTTGACCAGCTTTAGGAGTTTAAATAATTTTGAATATGCCTATTGCAAATCTTTAAATAATAAACGAGAAAGCGCCAACAAAATCGACAATGGCGAATCCCACATATTCAAAAACGCAAAGTGAAACTGTCACCGACTTCAGAATATCAGAGAAAAATTTATTACCACGTAAAATTGATGAATAAAACAATTTTTTTCATTAAAGGTTCACACGAGATCTGGTTAAAATTTATTTTATTATTTAACCATCGTCAGGCAGTAAGAAGCTTCAACCAGTGCCACGCTACATTCATCTCTAACTTCTCAACCAACAAAATTACAGTATATACACCTTATATATTGTATAGATTATACTGGGTCTGAGTTTTATTACAAATGTACAGGAAAAACGTAAGAGATTGTCCAGCTAAGCGGAACTTTCCATTAATAAGAACAATAATAAAAGAACTGAAGAAATGCTTTCAAACAAAGCTCACTCATAGACGCTAAGGAATCGAATAAAAAATTCAAATCAGTAACTAAGAAAAAAATTTACTGTGTATGCATTACACTTTCACATAAAAATGAGATTCAAAATATAGAAATATTATTAACAATATTTTTCTTCCGATTAAATATATTTATATTACTTTCCTCTCAATTTATTGTGATTTACAACTATATTTTTAATGTTTTGAACATTTCCGACATGCAGGTGAAATTATATTTAAGTAATCCGGTAAATAAATGAGGATTATTAAAATGTTCCGAGAGTAAAAATTTTAAGGAATAATTTGACGTCGCAAAGACGATTTAAACCGGAAGACACCTTATAAATTTACGGCTACCGTATAACTTAAATTGTTGACGTATTTTACTTATTTTTCAAACGCTGTTACATTCATGCGATTGCTATTCCGCTGAGGTCTGTAATTCTATTTACATATATTTTTGTTTGGTGACGAACTTAATACATTTCGTAAGCTATCGTAACTTCAACATGCGACGTAAATATGACGAAACCTGAAACGACCCGAAAGGAAACTGCGTTTAGCATTAGTCACAAAGTATGAATCACGTTGTGTTTCAGATCAAGGTAGTGTCCTATTGTGGAGCAACAGTTGATTTACTAATTACGGTCAGGAGCATGTAATGTATTCGAATATTATTCTACTTGTCGATTAGAGTGACAGTAAAAATTTGTACTGTTTTAAATATAATCAGTTATAGTAAACAGTTTTAATGAAGCACTTCTGTCATTGATTTGATTTTGTTTCGTTTCTTTTGTAAAAAGAAACTCGTCTAAGTTTCCGGTAGTTTTGTGGCTACAGTAATAATAAAATATAACGCCATAAGGTTAACAATATGCACCTGCCCTCAAGTGCGGCCAATTAAGTAAAATTGTCTTCCGGTCCAAAAACATTGTTTTAACGGCAACTCTTCGTAGGTGAATATCCGGCGAATGTGGTCACTTTCAAATAAACCTGACTTTTCAACTCTAACATGTTATTGTAACCACAATCCACCTTGTACCCTGATCATCTCTTATAATATGTTTGTCGTCGATTCCTTCAAGCTAAGAATTAGTCAGAATTTAAGAATAATCAGACCGTCTTTATGTAACTTTATTAATGTATGTACTTTCTCAACGGATTAAATTATGTCACTATATAAGTATGAGACTATCTTAAAATGAAAAAATTAAAACTTAAAATTTCGTGAGCGCAATTGACTTTAATTTTTTACGGGGCACATTATTGGTTAATAAATAATATATATTTTTTTATCAACAGTAGGTGGAACTATTGAACAACGAACAAGACCAGGAAGGTCGTTACCAACTCATTTATGATTATTATATATTAAGACTGATTTAGTGTTAGTTATCCATGGTGTGAATAATAAGATAATTTCACAATTAAATTATGTAAAAAAGAATGATTTATTCTGTGTAAGATTTAATAATTTTAGAAATATATTGGGTGTTTCATCCGCCCCCCAACGGGGGTGGTAATTTTCAAACATCCTAAAACAGCCGATATTTACGTCAGATAAATATCTTCGGGGTCAGTGAGATTGATAGTGTTTCTCCCGAAGAAGATAGAGTGTAATTTCAACCCCTTTCGACATGGAAGGGTGGCACCCTTAAGGGTGGAAGTGGAGGAGCGGTACATACAAATAACGCTAGATTGTAGTTAAATCCAGGGATATGGATGTCGCTGAGTTTAATTATGGCATTCAACTTGCCGGTTAACCCCCAGGGCGAATGTGGACAGTGATGGGGATTTTCAAACATCCTAAAACGGTCGATATTTGCGTCGAATAATTTTTTGGGGGCATCAGTGATATTGTTTGTGTATAATCCTTTCGGTATAGGGGAGAAGCACCCTTAGAGGTGGGACGTTACATAAAATAAAACAAAAACCACTGAGATTGAAGTAGAATCAGAGATCGTGGATGTTGCTAAATTTAATAATGACATTCAACTTGCCGTTTAACCCCTAGGGGCGGAAAATTTTCAAACGGTCGATATTTTCGTCGAAAGAAAAATTTCTGGGGTCAATGACGTAGGTAGCGTTTCTCCACATATTTTGTGTATAATTTCCACCCCTTTCGGCGCGGGAGGGGAGTAACTATGGAGATACGGGTGGAGGGAAAATAAAGCGAAAGAACCGAGATTGTAGTCAAATTCCGGGATTATGGATGTCGCTGAGTTTAAGACAACTCGGGAAAACGCCGGGCAACCAGTTCGACTTGTATTTTCCAAAAGTATCTAGTAAAGTGTTTAATTTTCGACTGATAAAGCAGTAGTGATAAAATAATTGTAAATTAAATATGAAAAGTATTTCATAAAAACATTGATACTGGAAGATTGACCTATATGGCCCAAGAACTATTTTATTGGTTTATTCACCGTAGATAAATCTTTGTGCCAAAAACTCTTAGCTTAAGAACGGTGTAGTATTATCTTACTTATATGAAAGAACGATAAGTGCAGTATTTTCTTACTTATATGAAAGAACGATAACTGTCTCGTGGTTCATGCGGTATTTCTCCTATTTCCCATAAAGATGTATGTAATAAAAGTAATAGTAATAGTTCACCAACGCCAATTTTTTGAACCCCAATCAAGTTCTGTAGTCTGCAACTGAAACAGAGTCGTGAGAGAGGAAAGTGCTATCTCGCAATACAGTAAATCGCCTCTCGATAGCCAAGTGCTCTGAGACGCCATAAATGTCCAATACCAAGCATCGCTATCACGTCATTTCACGTTAATATTCGAGATTATCGGAGTACTTTACATTTGTTTATGGTGCGTTTGAAATAGTCCCAGTCAGGGTGAGTGCCTTCCTTCCATTTAATGTCACACTGGAACATTATTAAGTCAGGATTGCTTCCAGTTGTAATATATTCAGAATTAGTAGTCCTGTTTAGACTCGATGGTTAGTCAATCGTCAAAGTGAAGTGGAAGCCGTGTACCAGAGGAGAAGTTGCGAGGGAATGAACAGTTTTTGTTGTATGCTTGATTAAAAATTGATTCATATCTCCTATTTGAGTGTCTGAACCTTCATGTAGACGTAGATTTATCGGGCCGTTTCGGTCCTGTGGTTTATTTTCGACTTTCAACTGTGTAAATTATAGAGAAACAATTTTCGGTATATTAAAGGTAATCGTAGACTAAAACTTTAGCTTGAATTCACTGCAGTATGATGACAGTTGTACGAAATCTAAAGGTTTTATTCTACTAAAGTCTAACTGTGATTTTGGATGTTGGACAAGTGATAACTAATTAATGTCATTAATTCAGTTTTTGTGAGTTCATATCGACTTCTATGGTAGTAAATTTTGTATTCCTTTTCAGTATATTAGCCATCTGTCCCCTACTAAAGTGTTATAATGTTGCATTGTAAAAGTTTTTCTTGAATCTGTACCCATCTGCCACTATGATAATCATCGATTCCTATATTGTAATGTTTATAGACTCTATACTTCTAAGAATTGTATTTTATTTAATAATACAACAAATATTTGTTAATTGATTTAAATATACCCATTCTAATATATTCTTTTGGTTTAATGATAAATGAAAAAACATCAACCTAATGACAGAAATTTATTGAGAAAAATTTAAAAGATAATAATAAAACAGACCCTCTTAATTTTTTGATATTTTGGTCATAGTTTCAAATAATAAGATATAAAAATTCACATATTAAGTGCGAATCCATAATTACGGGTCTTATAACCCCATTCCCCACAAAAAAGACACGGTTTTTCGTCTGGAAGGTAAGGAAATAAAATTATCTCATCATTTGGCATCATAGAGATAATCTTGACAAAATTGTTAATATCCTTCTCAATTATTATCCGCTCCATTTTATTTAAAAATAAATCAAAACCTGATTGATTAGTATTAAATAGGATAATAACAATTTACCAGTTAAAAAGCCTAAGGATAAATAGTGTTTTATAGTTCTACCATGTTTTGAAAATATACAATATAAACATATTGACTTTTTTAATAAATGTGGTATGCGGGCTATTTCCAAAAGCTCCAATAATTTAAATTTAACCAAAAATATTACAGATAAAATTAACTTTTTAGTTAAACATAATGTTGTTTAGAAAATTAATTATTTTGATTTGAATTCTTGTTATATTGGTCAAACTAAACGCTCTTTAAAAATTTGAATGGTCATAAAAACAATTTTAAATCTAACCTAAAAATTATTCAGTTGCAATTCATAATTGACATAATATAACAATTTTAAATTAAGAATGCAAAGATTATTTAAGATTCATAAGCGAAATGTATATTAGAAGCAATGAATCAGCTATTAATATAAAAAATTATACCAATAATTTAAATAGAATATATGGTTCCTTGTCATTGTAATCCATTTATGTTATTGTATTTTTTTTTATTTCTATTGAAATTTTAAATTCAGCAATACTCTCAACAGCTCTGTAAATATAAAAGTCATTACGGCCAAATGTGTGTGAAATTCGCAACTTGGAAGTTTTTGATCATCTACTTTTCATGTAATCAATTGTCAGTATTGTTTCATACATTTTTTAATAATTCTATTATAAATTATCGTGTTTGTAAAATTTTGTTTTCTTGGGATTTTTGGATTACGAATTTAAAATTATATAAGACAACTAAAATTTACAACACCTGAAGTGGTCCCCAAAACTAGCGATCAAAGGTCGTGCTAAATTTATTGTAAAAAAATTTAAAATTTATAATAAAACAAAAATTAATAAGCTGTTTTTATTTATCAGATTAATATGAGTGGTTTAATGATATCTTGTTTTGAGGGTTGTGGTAGATATTGAATTAAAACCGTGATTTTTAAATAATTCACTACATATTTTTCTAAAATACAATTTCTACAAAATGTCCAAATAATATACGTTCATGTAAACCTACGATTTTTTTTCTCACTTGGCTTTGTTGATGTCCTCGGATTGTCGACCCATGACGATGACGAGGTGTGTCTGCTTTGTTCCTTTCATAGACAACGCCCTCCTCTGGTTTTCTGACTTACCATTGAGAAGTGAATTTTTTTTTTGTTAAGTGTCGTATCGTGTGAATCTGTCTCATTGCTGACTTTTCTCACTGGTCTCTCTTCAATATAGAACCGCTCGCGGTTCTTCCAAGATTACAAAAATAATCTATTCACTTCGAGTGTAATTTTTTTATATATTCTGTAACACCCCAACACGGAGAAAATGTCTCCGAAACATCAATTAATCAGACTTCCGCCTTCGGTGTGACGACCTTCGCGTGCACGAAAACAGAAATGAACCGTCCTGGAGACTTTCAAACTAAGCTTCAAAGGAAAGAACACCTATACGGATTATGGACTGGAAAAAAGTTGGGAGGAGGAAAAGGGGGACACCCCGGACAAGATGGGTAGATGATATTGAGAAGGATAAACAAACCATTAAAGTAAGAGGATGGCGGAGACTGACACAGGAGAGGGCGGAATGGAAGAAAATTGTTAATAAGGCCAAAACTCACATTTGGTTATAGTGCCAATAAAAGAAGTAGAAGAGCTTCATAGAAATCGTCTATCAGTGAATCAGTCTGCCACACTTCAATTAATTTGAACAGAATTTTCGGCGACGGACAGACTTAACTTCATTGAGTCAGTCTTCAAATATGGAAAAAAATATTTCCAATTATTTTGGGACAATACATTCAATTTTTCGTGTCGAAGTAGACAAGTCAATTCGATCCATCAATTGGTGGCCATTTTTCTATATTATGGCGGTTCTAGGGAATGATGCATGCGGGACATTCTTCTCACCAGAGTTGAAGTGGTTATTGATTCGTTAATAATTTAAATATTTTATTGTATTTACTTTAATGTTTGGCAAATCGTAATACGTAAACAGGAATTTTGGAAAATGTAACATGGATATTTTTCAATAGTAAATTACATTGACGTTTGATTGTTGTTCTGTGTGTAAGGTTCAGACACTCGCACGCAATATAAATAAAATATAATGTTTCGAATGGAATAATAGCGTAGATGGAGACTAGTCTGTTTTCAACTTTTATAAAATGTCAATATCAATTTACGTTGCTCAAAAATTAAGCAAGGGCGTGCTGAGAGGGAAATGTACGACGAAGTGAAGCTTCAGAGCAATTTTCTCATCTTGAAACGACACAGAATAACGGAAAGAATAAAAAAAAATATGGTTCTCCAAAACATTCGTTCGCCGTTAAAAGAGGTCGCGTGCAAAAAGTGCGAATCGAGTTTCTTTCTGACAAACGTTCTGTGTTTGTTTTCTTTAGCAAGGGGAAAAAAATAAGCTATTGGAGCTATTGGCGCAATCCATCGGACAGTTTTCTCACAGCGTTCATATTTAAAGAAGAAAGACTACGTAGGCAGCACGGCAACCAAAAAATGATAGCTTCCAGGGTTAAAATATTCAGGTGGGCGTTGCTCTGACCTGTTACTTGAATCGATGGTCCTCCACTTAGTCCGTGTCGCAACAGCCTCGAATGCCTCCGCTTTTACGACACTACACCGACATCGATTACATTGGCACTTAAACCACGGAATTCCTTAAGCAGTCTCTGTGTCATCAGTTTCAGATTTCTTGGTTAGGGCAGCTGCTCAATAAAGTATGATAATATTTTTCTAGTCCAGAATTTTTATTATGCTATGAATAATTTTTGTTAGGTTAATTTGTGTTTTATAAATTGTTTTACGCAATCGTTGTGAAAGTTGCAGTTGCAACAGAAGTTCAAGGGAAAATATTTTCACAATTAATCTAGATAAATTCCCAAGAACTAATACAATAAATATAATTACAATACCAAAAGTTCTAATAGGAATTGCAAAATTATAAATAGCACTAACAAGTGAGAATAAAACAAAAATTAAACAAAGAAAACTTGAGTAACCAAACGTCTATGTTAAATTTAACAGATTTCTAATAATAAGATAATAATCAAATACAGACAAAATAATTTGGCTGTCTTTCTGATTAATTTTCAATCAGACGTAAATTTTTAAACCTATGAGATTTCATTGTAATACCAATTTGATACTTCATTCTTTTGGTCCATTATGAATAATAGTCTTGGTCGAACAAAGAAAAATTATGAAAAGATCTTATAAACCTTTCTAACCATTCGTGAATATTTGTTAATTGACATAAAAACTTTAGCATTTTTTATTTGTCTGTCATTTAATAAAACGAAGTTTATTTTACAGACAAATATTACAAACAAACAATAATTGACAGATTCGGCGGGAATTTTTTCAGTAGTGTCACAAAATTACGATCACGAAAGCATCTAATATTTAACACATAGATTCTAAGAACCTTCTCAAAGGAAGCTTTCGGGGGCTATTCTATCGCAGAGAGCTACCTTTGGGGATGCCTTCTCCTCTCTCTGGTTTTTTGAACTCAGGTTCCCACAAGCCGAGGCATCTCGGACTGTTTTGAGAGGTTAATGTTCCCATTGGAATAGTCGGCCAGCTGCCTCCTAAATTGGTCGAGGTACGGAGAAGGGAATGCTGCTTTCCCATAGCAAACCCCTCTCCCGCCATCGGAATGCCATGGGACAAGTACCAACTGCCCGACCTACCTGATGTAGATTTTCTAGGGATTGTCCTGCATCAAATTTAGGGGAATGCCGGGTAGGATCCTTAAACTACCGTCCGGGGGCCGTAGTTAATCTCTACACTTCCACATACCCTCTTTCAAATCTCTCCCTATGCTATTAAAGGGGAGTTGCCACCATGTGGATTACCCTCATGTTACCTCTTACACTTAAAAAATAGGAACTTCTCATGAAAAGAATTCCCGTAGTTAAAGAATATAGAGTACGGAAACCTTCTTCAAGATACGTAGATATTCGGTTCTTGATCAATTTAAATAGTATATTATTCTATTCTTAATAACCTTTTAATTTTAAATGTTAGAGTTATACTTGATGAACTGCTTCGACAGATCTCGTCGATTAAAATTCTGAGTGTATATTTAAACCATTTAAAGATCTCACGTGTTGCTAATCTTGCTGAGGGCCGAAAATTCAATTTGCAGATAAATATATGCTTCCTTAGACTGGTGCATACATTTCTTTAAGTCAGTAATTTTCTCTCAATATATAATCGTATTAAATTCTGTAGCGTCATGCACTCTGATTGATTCTATAATATTCCCGGAAACGAATGAATCGGCGCGGATCGTTCCCTCCACTTATAACCGGCAACACCCCACTTCCATCGTTTCGCCAACCACAACGACTGGTAATTATTTTTTACTATCCGTAGTTAAGGCAGTTGGTGTTTCACTATTCGCTAGGGAAATGAGAGTAGCAGTGTTTGAGTGGTAGGTCTGAAAGCAGGTCGTTCCAACCACAATACTTAATCGAATGAATTTAAAGGTTTTGATGAATAAAATGGATGAAGCATACTCACATTCGTATTTATCTCAAATATTAAATTTATCTCGTTGATAAATGGAATCAAATTTATATGAATGTAACTGTTGAGTATTTGCTTGTTCTCAAATACAAAATGTAGTTATTCCTCTCATTACCATCAGGAGTAACAATTCGTCCTGAATGTAAAGAGACGCTTGTTGTTCAGAATATTAGCTATTTCAACCACTTTTGAGCAATTAATTAGAACCTTCCAGTAAACTTTCAACATATGAGCGCAGGTTCTCTTCTTTGCTGCAGATGTTTGTGAGTGCAGCGTATTTCGCAGCCACGAGTTCCAGGTTGCACACGCGTGCCGTTAAAAAGACGACCCAATGTGCAGCTGGCGAATTTTAAGCAGTTCCTGTCACACGATGATGCAAATTCTGTCCCCATCTATATCGAAACAATGAAGAGGCACAATGAGGTCATAGATGGGAACGGTTTAAATGCAGAAATAGTGCATTCAAAATGACATTATGAAATAAAAGTTCGGTGCAAACACAGTCGAAATTCAGATTTTATATTGGTCGGAAAATTTTTATATTGTATAAAGCGTGGGAATAGACAAGTCCTCGCTCCCTTGCACCAATGGAAACACCTTGGCAGGTGCTAAGGAAATCTCTAGGAAAAATAGTTCCGTTTTACGGGAATAAATACGGAGATTTTATCTGCGGTTAACACAACAGGGAAGCGATACGAGACGAATATGTAAATAATTCTGGAAGCAGAACTGTTCCGAAATACTTTCAAAAGTTACCTGGAAATGCGAAAACATTCTAAACCTCGAAAATACTGTAGTATATTTTGGGCAAATAATTTCCAATCGAAATAATAATTTGATTGTGAAATTGCCGCAACATAAAAATTATTTACTATTCTTAATGACATCGAGATTATTTATAAGGAAATAAAACACGTAAAACGTCTCCTGGAAAAACACCATAATGTCTGATTGAACCGTCCGAACAATTTGGTCGACAATTTCTATAAGCGCTAGGAAATAATTTTTTTTATATATATCTGAAAACATGGGACGAATCATATGAAACATAAACCGGATTGAAATAATATCGTTGCTAAACATTATTAACCCGAAGTGTATCCCTTTTGCTCAATATTGATTGTGACTTGTGAGGGAAGTGTCTATTAATAAATCACGTACCCGAATAAATAACATTTCAGCTGATTATTAATTTTAATAGAAAATCTTAATGAAATACATCCTATATGTAACATTTCCATTTGATTACACTTCGATCCATTTAGATCAATCGCTTTCATTGACATTCTCCAGACGTTTCGTGTGTCTAAAATTAGTTTTTTAGTTATTTAATAATCAATGTAATTAAAAAGCCCACGCTGCAACCAGCCCAAAACCTCATGTTAGTTAATTTAAAATTATGCAATTTAAATTAAATACTTCTACGAATCTGTTTTGTGAAACTTTAACTTCTCGACTCTTCTGTAAGAGTTCTTTGTGACAACTGCAGCTCATAGTTCCAGTTACGACCGGAAGGATGAGCAAAAATTATCCGTGTCTTGCGAAACAGGCTAACCGCATAGCAGGAAAATGAGAGAAAACGTGAGAATCGCCAATTTGTAAAAAAACAACGCGAGCTATTCCCGGTCAATGAAATTATTTCTGAAGTATTATAAGAGTAATTTTGTATTTAATGCTTTTTGTCGCTTCTGTGCTCTTTCTATAAATTTATTGAAAACGACTATATTCGCTGGGCAACAAAGATTTGCTACGTCTACGAATAATATACCTTGCAAAATAAAAAGTAAATTGTTCAGACTGAATTTTAAGTTTTAAATTATTCAAATAGATAGCCTCAAATTTACCACTTTAACCGTTTTTCTGTTAAGTCAACAATATCAATTAAAATTATCTGACCATTTATAAAATAATATAATTCTTATTGGACAGTTTAGACAGAAAAAGTTAGTTGACAGGTAATACTACGAGTTTTAATGTGGAAAAATTCAACACAAATAAATGAATGTTTTGCCCTGATTATTTGGGACCTCATCAGGTGTAACGTAACCATTCGTCAACGAAAAAAGGTGAACAAAATATATTGCAAAACTGGAAAATCCAGATGTATCTGGAATCGTTTGTGTTTTATTTGTACTAAAATTTTCAATGAAAATTTAACAGATTCAATATTAAACGTAATTTATTTTATATAAATTAGGTTTATTCTGTCTACATTGGTCATGAAAGATCGTATTATATAAACCAAAATCAACGTTCAAGCAGTTAAGATCAGGTCTTGGAACGTTTGCGGTCTAGTCGGGCTATGGCAGCTTTATGTTGCAAAAACCTTCTGAAATAATATATTTTAATGAACATCAGTACAATCGGCTTTTTGGGAAGAGCAAATAAAGTCAGCGTATCACGACAGTCAAAAATTCAGATCACATCCGTTTAGGATCCTCCAATTCATGAAACGCAAACATAATATTTTTTATTCATCATCGTTTCTATGACGTGTATTGATGAAAGTATGACAGATATGCCTTGAGGGCGTAAAGAATCCTGGCGTAAACGCTCCGCAAAATTGAGACCTGAAACATGGACAGTTTTAGAAAAGTTCCGTGTACTTGATCATGAGTCACTCGCGATTCATCTGAGTGTGTAAAATATAAATATATATCTCCCGGCCTTGTCAGTTATAGTTTGTATAGCTATTTTTAAGGAGGCCGAAGGAGATATCTGATGAAAATAAATCTATGACGTGTCAGTATGATATGAGCGCGCCAGGTGTTAAGGATCAAGATGAAGAAATCTTCCGACACGGACATTACCATATGTAAGCATATTTGGCGTACAATTGTGCAGCTTGTAAGAAGGAAAGATTGCATTGTGTGTAAGATGCGTAAGACTTAAGGATTGTCTTGTTGATGCTCCACCCTTGTGAGGCAATACCTTAGAGAATTACGACCACGGCGAGAGTGAGTGCAGGGGCGGCCACAAAACGTATTACAACGGCGCGACGGAGTAAAGAAACGACTCTGGAATGCGCCACGGTGCATACGGGAACGACGAAAACGCCGGAAAACAATAATACAGCGTTCATTTTCGATTCAAACGCGATTTCTATTCCAGAGAATACCTGAAGCATACAAGACACCCTTGCTTGGAAGCTTCCGTGTCTCCTGTTAGGACAATATGGCAAAATCGTATATTTTAATAATATAAATTTTCATATTCTGCTAATAACACCGATATGTAATTAGTGGGCGACATTACCGGCCCTAACTGAATATCGGGAAAATGTTTGTACTGCTACGTGAGTCTAATTCGGGGAACATAATGATTAAGTTTACTGGAGAAAAAAATTAGTATACGAAAAGTAAGAGAACAGGGAATACTTACATCAGTTTCAGATGGCGAATGCATTATAATACTAATAATAAAACACTGAATAAATTAAAGGCGTGTAAATTACCAAGGCTCTTCCATTAATGATACAATCTTTCATCCCTATGATTTGTTTTTTTACAATTAATTGTATATTATTTCGTTAGATTAAAATGTTAATGTATTGTAACAATAAAATTAATGTTAAAAGGGGCAGATATGTTATTTTAAAATATAATCAATTTGTAATATATAGTGTTACTTAATATAAGAATATGATAATTTGATGGAATATTTTAGATGAGCTGGTCTTGTGGATGTCGCACTATCAAGATAAGAAAGAAACTTAAGGCATACAAATACAATCTCTTTATTTAAATGTAAAACTTGACTTAGCCGTATTCTAATTACATATAAACTTAAATTTTAAAATAATTAGATTTAATCATTTTCTTGTTACTATATTAAAAGTTTAAATGTCTTCAGCCTGAAACTGATTAATATGTCGAAAATAAAGACGAAGCTAGCTACTGTTAAAATTTTATAACGATTGGATATAGTGTATCCATAATTTTTTTTGTAGCTATTGACAGGGATAAAGGTTAATTTTAATATGATTTTTAACCTGTTTCGAATTGAAATATAGATGTTGTTCTGAATAAATGTTTAAAAATGTATATTAAATGCAAATATCTCAAATTAAATTAAACTGCAATTTACATACTAGCCTGATTATTTAATCATTGGCGCCCATGTTATTGTTTTTGAAATATGTTACGTATAATACAATACCTGTGGCTGAACTTTAAATAATTTCCGACGTAGTACTGGGCTCAAATAAAACAGTTTCGTCTTCGGTATTAAAATTTATATTACAGGAAGACTAAGACTTTAATTGTCATTGAGATGTCATATGGGGACTACATCTGGTCTATGGGAAAGTTGAATGACACACAATATTTATTATTGGCATATATTCAGAAACACAATTCCTGATATGCGACCTTGCATTATCGTAATGCAGCATCCAGAAATTTTGTCATTAAAAATGAGTTCAGGTTTTATTTATTGAACACCTGGAATACATCGGCTGGTAGCGTGTACTCCATTGGTCCAAAATAATGGGAAAATCATAAATGTCATTAAAATTTAAAACCAAAGTCGAATCAGAAGTTGATCCTATTTCCGAGTTCTTACAATTCTGTAAACAGAAGATTTCGACTACCTGTCGTCAGAAAAGTACTGGCACAATATTTATCCTAATGATTACTAAATGTTTTATTAATAAATTTTAATTCATTCTCTCTCTCTCTCTCTTATTTCATACATGACCTGAAGTGAAATCATCTTTTTTTTAAATTAAAATTTAACGTCGCATTAACCTTTTGGTCATTAGCGACTTACATCTGTTAAGTTCTACATTTGTATAACATTTAAATTACTTTAAACAAATCAGTTTTCATCGTAAAGTCTATGAGCTTTCTTCTGACGAGATCTGACGTAACCGTACTGAAACGAGTGAAAACAGTTAATTTGAGGTTCTGCTTCTTTGAATAATAAGTAAAAATTAAGAATAGTGAAATGCAAAATTAAAACTGTATTGGAGTATTTTTAAAGTTTTTAACATTCATGTAACGCTTTTTTCCCTTCTCGTTCATGTATAAATCGTTTTTATTTATGTATTTACCTAATTAATTTTTTCTCATTTTCAAATGCACTCTATTATTTTTTTACTTGGGCTTTATGTGTATTTTTTATGTTGTGTTTTTTATGTATGTACGTAATGATTCTGTCAGTAGACGACTCATGGGATGAATAAATTAATCTAAAACTTACTTCTTAATTACGTTGTTACAATTCAGGAAATTCCGGTCCGAGTGCGTCAATTCTTCCTGCTTGGTGAAGGAAGCTTCGAATCTATTCAACGAATTCAGACAACTTAGTAGAATTAATTCAGGATAATATTTCATCATATTATTAAAATTCAACATGGTCGAAAACATTATTCGATTCTAATCTCAAAATTTCCAGTATAACTAACCGAAATGATATTTTTGTGACTGAAACCGTGTAGTATGGCTTATTGGTAGGAAATAGTAATATTCGAAACATAAATAATGAATATTATATCACGCTTAGCTGTGGCTACGAGCTGTTGGTGTTCTGTGGCAAGTGTGTCGTATTCGACAATGTGAAACTAGTTCTTCAGGTTCAAAGATGGATTAAATGTCGATGCCCAGACCTTCCTTTACATCATCTAGAAACGTATTACTTTACACTTCAGATTAATGTCACCATTGAGCGTTTAAAGCTTTAACTGTTTTAATTCTTATCAGCTTGTTGAAGGCAATTACTTTTACGATCGTGTTTATCTTTTGGTTCGTACTGTAGCTTAATTTACAAGATCTGGTTAGGGGACATTTACTCCCTACTGCTTAAATATTTATGACCCCTTTGCTTTATTAGAACTACTTAAGTCCTCTGAATAAGAAGCACCACTTAAAAAAACTTGTATTAACAACTTTAGGACAAATCCTTCATTCGCCCGAAATACGTTCAACTACTCAATATTGTACGTTCCATTAAACAGGAGACGGTAATATAATGTTTGACTGAAAGAATAACTAGTATTTTATTATAAAACTCCCTATTTTCACCGAGCCACATAATTGATTTATTGCATTGATGATTGTAATTGAAATAAAGTCTTTTTATGTTTGAAAACTCGCAATATCATCCTTTCTTTCGTTTGTTACTTTTATTTCTAGCTGTAATTATCTCCATCGTATAATTATACAAATAATATTAATTAAATTCAAAAGATTGAAATAATTCACAAAAAAATGGAATAACAGTCACATAGTATATATTAATATTAAATATTTGAGCTTGCTATACATTTTGCCTTTGCAATACTTGAAACCGTGTGGTAAACCTAAAGTGGTCTTTAAATTAACGCTAAGAACGTTAAAAAATGGGTGATTTTGATGTTTGATAATATTCCATATTATGAACCATAAATTTAAAAGAGAAATTTTGAAGACAATTTATATTTTCTTCACTCTAAATAATAGACTAGATTTAGATTTAGGTTTTTATTGAAATATTTATGCAAATATTCTAAATAAATTTTATTCAATGTCATCTGTCTGCATTATAATTATCACTTATCATTCCATAGTTTTGACATTACAAATATAGGTTTACTCTTAATAATTTGCACTTGACAGTTTATTATAGTTTTATTGCTGTCATATATTGGAATATTTTCAATAATTGTAAGTTACAAATTAATTTTAAACAAAATTTATTAACCGTTTTAATTTAACTTCTGTTTTGATTTAATAAAACAATTGATGACTTTATAAAAACACTTTTTATTACTAAATCTCCAATATATCAGGTCAAACCCTCAAAGCTACAACCTGCCATTCAGTTTTGCTATAACCTTGTTAGTGTTAAGTGAATTGTTTGCCTCGGACCCTTTTTTCAAAACTGTGTGAATTTAATGACTTGTTAATCGTTTAGTTGTGCTAGTTTATTACATCAATTTGGCAAGTTGTTTATTGTTTCTTTTTTTTGTACTTTAGCTTGTATTTTTTTACTTTGTACAATTATACTATAAATGAAATCATTTGGAAATACCTCCTCTGTAATAAAATACCTAAAGAAGATAAAAAAGGTATAGAAACTACGTCACAATATAAATAAAAAAATAAAAAGGGCCTGTATGAGGTCATTAATTCTTTTATTCAGATTTATTAAAAATAGCTATTTATCTGACGTCAACATATAATAAAAATTCCAAATTTTCAGATGTATTTTGCTCAATTTTTAAGAATATAATATTTTATATTTTCATGTATAAATAATTTTCAATTTTACGTAAATTAAAATTTTTAGAACGTATTTTTATTTTTATTGGAGTGGTCTGGGCTTTTATTTAATAGTGATGTATAGTTAGCTTCCTGGACTTTTAATTCTTTGACTGATGGGATTTAAATGTGAAATTATTTCAGGCGAGTGGGAAACTGCGATTGAATGAACCTTAAGGTCCCAACTATTTCACTTTGCGCTTGAGTGAGTCAGTGAATCCGAAATTCGTATCACATGGACACTTAAATGCCATGCGATTGCTTGCACGTTTACTTACAAAACTTCTGTACCTCACAGAGATACCTCCACGTTCAGCTCCGCTAACGTGTATTCTTTGTTAGTCCAAGGGAAGAAATTCGTATCTTTTTGATGTACAGGTCTGTTGTTGTGAGAAAGAAACAGTATCTGCACGAGGAATCGGGTAAAGTTAATGTAAACTGGTTTTGTTGATTTCTCGGCGCGTGATAACCGTTTCGTTTTGATCGCGATGAAAGAGCGGAGCTTTGAGAGCAGAGTTCCATTGAGCAGGGCGTACCCAGACCGTAAATAAGACTCCCACAGCAATTCTCAAGGGTACGGTGCCGCAATTAATGCAACTGTTTCCCATTCACAAGAAACGGAGAGTAGGCGCTCCGCAACTCGCGTAGTCCAATTTGCGAAGATTTAGTACCTCGGAACTGTAGGAGGGCAGCGACGCCGTCAATTCATGATTGTAAATGGCATGTTTCCAGATCTATTATTTATCACCTCATACTTCTGTCAAGACGTCACGGTTCAAATTGAAACATTCTCAGACTTGGCTTTGGATCGACTCACACGTGGACATTTCAGTTTCATTCCTAAAGCGGACGGCATAGAATTTCCTGCTTTGCACTAGCAATAGGTAAAGGAACTATAAAGCGGATATAAGTTATTTTTTTACAAAAAGCATAAAACTCCCGAACGCAGTTGGTAGGCTCAGATTCTCTCCAGTAGAATAAATTAAAGTTGCGTAATATTCGTGTAACACTCAAAAGAATTAATTCAAGATGACACACGTAATATTTAACTTGTGTATGAATTAAATAAAGACATCTCAGCCATATTTCTTCAGATAACATGGTAGTGAACTACCATTGTCACTCACGACGCTGCAGAAAGTTGACAGTCGACCGAGAATTTCAAGTCCTTGGACTCGACTATTCAACTTAAGAAAATTGGTACTGATTTCATAAGACAGTTTTTTTCCCTTCAATTAAATGAAATTACTATTCAGAAAACAAGTGAAACACGTGCAGTGAAATCGTACTGTTCCATTTATTGTTTCAAATATGAGGTGTGTTCAGAAAGTAAGTGTAGTGTGACCGTAACGGGCTGTGGTTTTTTTGAGTGGTGGAGGAGGATCTCCTGACAGAGCGAGCATAGCAAGAAGACGGTAGTACGTAAACTCACGTTTGTAGTGTCCAGTTGCGTGAAAGATGTTGATAAGAAATCCCGCCAAGTGCTGTGATCCGCTTCCTACTCGCGGAAGGAATAACACCCAACTGAAATTTTTTCGAGAATCAAAACGGTTTACGGCGAAGGTGTCATGAAAAGAACGAGTGTGTTTAAATGATGCAGAGTGTTTATTGGTGGAAGAACGAATGTTCATGACGAACAGAAGAGTAAAAACCACAATTCCGGGCAAAATAATATCATGGACTCAGCGTTTTGGGACCGAAAGGCATCATTTTGGTCAAATTTCTGCCTCAGTGGTAGACCATCAATGAAAAACGATATTGAGAGACGCTAAAAATTTTAAAAGCATTCAAAACAAGAGGGGAAATACTGACGAGAGGAGTGTGATTGTTGCAGAACGTCCGTCTTCACGCAGCCTGAGCCACCAAGGCGCTCTTGGACTCATTTGGTTGGGATGTTTTGAACCACACCCCACATTCCCCTGACTTGGCACCTTCAGATAATCATCTTTTCACCTCCCTGAAGGCACACGTGGGTGGAATTAAATTTAAAACTGACGAGCAGGTGAAGAAAGAGATTTTGAAGTGGGGGAAGTAGCTGGTGGAAGAGTTCGTCGAGGATGGCATAAAGAAGCAATGAACGGGATGATGATTTATGGAAAAAAATAGTCAACAAACGAATCAACAATATAGTGTAATTATTTTTCAAATATATTCTAAGAGAATATAAAAATATAGCACATTTATTTTCTTAACATGCCTCGTAAGTTATTGATGTGAAAGAAAGATGAGAACTGGGTGGGAAAATAGATATATATGGTTCAGAAGGAGATCGTTCAAACAGTTTTGGTCGGGTATTACTGAATTAAATTAAAATTTATTTCTGAGAATAGAGAACTTTTATTTACAACGGCGAGTGCAGAATTGAGACAAGGAAGTGAAAAATTGATATGTACTATGTAGATAGTATCCATAATGTTGTCAAACAACAAGAAACTTTTTGTCTGCAGTATTAAAACGAACGCACACACAACAAAGGTAGATAATACCTTTAAAATATAAATTTTTCCAATATTTTGCACCATATTCAAGCAACAATACATTTAACCTCCACATGAAACGCCGAGAGAGAGATCCATTTTTCATAATTAACAAACTGAATTATATCACTTTTTATTAAATTTATCCATTTTAATTAACCCATAAATTTAAGATACATTGCGTCTCTTATTCGTAAACATTGATGAAATAAAAACGAATATATTTAATTTTATTTATAATCTTTCTCTCAAAGTCCACTTTTTAAGCACGTTGAGGAAAATTTTCCTACGGAGGGGGAGATAATATTCCATCGACGAATCAGAAATACCATGTTACGAAGACTTCGTCAAACATAACAGACACCCCCAGACATTCGTACCAACTTTGAAAGATGCGTGGGTTTGAAGGTTCTGACTTCTTCCTTCTTGCCTTACTTGGAAATGCTAATGAAAGGCCTCAAGGCGCCAGAGCAAACTATAAAGTTTTCGCGTGGCAATCAACGGGTTGTTATAAAATGTTCAAGACTCGTAAATACAACACAAACGTACATATAAATTTGACATTTTCGTATTTTTATTTTCACTTCCTCCACTTTTCCACAGGTGTCACGTAACTGTTTGTATATTAATAAGAAAAACTATTTTATACTTGAGGGCTGAAGTAATTACCGCCCACTTAGTTGTAAATGTAAGAGTACCAATCAATTATAACTGTTCGATTGGAGGTTTGATACAGTCAGCTTTCGGAATGCATAGAAATATCTTCAGCTGTTCTATAAAATTCTTTCCTGCTTTTATTTGAATTACCCAAACCCATTTTCCTTGTAGATCATCGAGGGCGCCAGCTGGTTGGTGTTGATCACGCTTGATGCCCAATTCATATGTTCTACGATCGTCTGGGTTCTCCACGTTTATCCCTGATACGTTTCCTATAAAATTCTGCCTCTCTCAACTAAAAACTAGTTTAATGATTTATTTTTTATTAGTATTTATTAATTATCTGGACTTAATTCAAAATAAAATTTATAAAGCTTTCGAAAATGATGTCCCCCGAATGAATTTCGCGAAGCAGACCGCTTAATATCTGCTAGTGCGTAACCTAAACGTTCTATTCTCAAAGACCTTCTCTCGCATAAAGCATACGGTAAAGTATTGTCCAGTTCACAAGAATTTCAATAAAAATGACTGCTTGACGGATTATGTCTCAGGTGATGCAACCAGTCAATTTATGTTTTTATATAACAATTTTGTCTTAATTACATTCGTTCTCTTTTTTAACACGTCTCCGTGGAAAATGTTGAGTGATGCAATAGTTTCTGGAGGTCAAAATGAAGCGGAAGTTTATAAAATAAACTTTTCAGACTGACGGAAAAAAATTCTTTTCATACTTCTTATCCATAAACATATTTTTAAATCAATGTGAGTTTATGATTTTTGACTCTGGGGTTGTACGAGAAAGTCCAACACGGTAATAATCCAGAGAAAGCAATCAAAAATATTACGTACGATATCCAATGTCCCGTGGGTTGTCTCTAACGACACACTTCATAAAGACTTGAAAGTGCCATACGTCAAAGTTGTCATAACTGAAAAAAGTATCAATCACCATAAAAACTATAAATGCAGACCAACACACTCCTTTGAAATGCAAGAAGGCTAAAACGAAAATGGCCAAGTCAACTAAGGACGACCTGTCACTGGTGAAGATCTCATCCACGTCAAAGCAGAACTACCTAGTTCTGGCGAGTGCTCATTGACTTGAAGAACTGTATTGTAATATTCTGATAGATAATAAAATAAATTTTAAAAAATTGTCGCCTGATCTTGCCTCGAATTCGTCTCGATTTGGGTTCAACGTATTTTTTTTAATAACCACTCTCTATTCCACTGGGATGTCGAAATTAAAATATTTGTGCCAAAATCTACGTAGCAGTGGGTATTTTTCTTCCTCCACAGCGAAGCCTCAAACCTTTCAATCATTTATTTGGTCTCCCCTCACTCTTATAGAATCCCTTCTACACGTAGTTAGATCGCAATACGTTTTTGTGCCATGTATTATTGTATCCTCTTGCCGTTTTACTTTCGCCTAAGTCAGTTTCTTCCAGATTTCTCTAGGGTAGTTCTTCCAAAAACTGGGCAACGGGAAAGCAGAGGAATGTTTTTTTTTCTAGTCTTGATATAACATAACAGTCCCTTCATTTCGAAAATAAATCGAGTGATAATCATTTATATATTTATTACAATCTGACAGTTATTATTAATAAATCAACAAAACAGCCAATATGTCAGAAAAATGTGTATTTGTTAATAAAAACAAAAAATCATTACAATGCAACGTTTCGTCCACAATTTTGGGACTTCCTCAGGCATGCTTGCAATTATATATTTAATTTTTTTTTTACAAATATGAATATAATTTATTTATTGAGATAGACGTACGTGATTCAAATAGGAAATAAATTTTATGCAGATTCAAGGGTTCCAAAAAATGGAACAATACGTCATACTAATTTTTATTAATATGTTATAACCTTTCGTTTTCTTATATATATGCCAAATTATAAATCTTGATTAATTTAAATCATTAAACAATAACGCCATCTAAATGTTAATATAAACGTATCTTTTAGAGAGGTTAAAAATATCAATACTATATCACTTTGATCGAGCGTCCTATTACAGTTGTAACCGATTACATATATACACTGAAAATTGTATATTACCTGAGGAAGTCCACAAATTGTAGACGATACGTCGTATTCTAGTGACTTTTTGTTTTAATTAATTAATTAATACATACTTCTCTGATATATTGGCTGTTTTCTTTATTTACAATCGCTTAAGCTATTCATTGATAGTAGAAAACAGGATGGATATAAATAATCAATTCGAGATGGTAATCACTTAATTATTGTTCATGTTTGCAAATAAAAATTTTTTTTATAAAAAATATTAAATATTTATCACACCATATTATATTGTATTAACAACAGTAATATATTTTAAAATATATAAGAATTTAAGCCGCTCAGTTTTTGCCGTTCAATTAGTGCAAATGAGATTCTAATGCCTTCGCGGCGCTGGAATGCCAGTATTTCGTTGCCTTTTTATTCCATTCTTCCTCCTCGACAAGGCTCAAACCATCTCAGTCGTTTAAAACGTGTTCAAAATGCCGTTTTTATTCAACAGTATTAATTGAAAACTAATATTCTCAAATAGACAATTTGTTCCTCCTCTTTTTTAGATGTAGATTAATTCATTACTCGGTTAAATTGGGAAAAAATAAAAGTAATCTCTGTCAGAATAAGAGTACGGTGAACCGTTCTCGTTTCGTACATGGTCTCAAGTAAGACTTTCTAATTCTTCATTCGTAGTTACTCTCCAAAAAGGCAGGGTAAATTTACGTGAAAAGTCTTTCTTCCAGACAAAGAACGTCATTACTTTAGCTCCTTACATTGTGTCCAGGTATGTTATGTGGCTCAAGAAAATGAAAACAGTTATTTTTGTTTAATAAAAACGATAAAGAAATATATGCATTATATTATAAATGTTTAAACCCGTTCTTAATCACAGTCACATATAAAGATTTTTATTTTAATATAAATTACATAAAATGGCATGATTTTAAAATAGTCCGTCGGGAGCTTTCGGTTATTCTAACCAAATTCATCTGTAAAAATTTTAAGCACATCATTGAAATTAAATTGTGTGTGTACCTAGATAATATATATTATGACACAAAAACTTAATTATTTTTATACATACTTGATAATTTAATTGAAATATTTTCTGAGGCGAACTTATATGACGTGGTTTTATATTACATCCTATTTTTTCCAATGTTTAATGATTACTGGCCCCCAAGCTCTGACTGACAGGTCGTGTTGTATTTACTACGTAAATAAAACATTTATTTTTTTGCCTGTCTCACTACACCACCTCAAAACGTGTAACGGTCAACCCGGTTACGATATTCTTCTGGCTCTGCAGCTGGTTCCCGTAAGACTTGAACTTAATGATAAATATATTTGAAATTCGACGGTGGCAGAATCACAATCATTTTACTTGTTTACTCGAACGAGGCACAGTATACGTGTATTGTAAGCCGTAGTTTCCAGTATCCCCGTGGTTGTGCCGGCGTCAGGAACCCGGGAATGAAGTCTCACCCGCATTCCTGGACCGCGCCGACTGCTCTATGGGATCTGGTAGCGGCTTAATTGGCTCTGCAGCTTACAAGTACGGCTTACTGTCGATACTCCAAGAAAACCCGCATTCCGCCTAAGTGGAACTTACCTCGCCGTTCACAGCAGCTTCAAAATAAACGCGCACACTGTAAGTAACAGGATTTCCTAATGTCCGATTCAGATAATTGGCAAGGCATTGCGACATATTCCCCCCCCCCCCCCCGGCCGGTAACAATAGTTTCTTAATGATTTATATAGCAATTATAGCATCGACGTATAACTCAATTATCCGTTGAAGAAAATTACAGGTGTCGTATTTGAAATGAATCTCTTTTGTTCCACACACACGGTGGAGTCTGTGGACTATTCAGAGCGTCCACACTACAGTTGGAAAGGAAGTCCTCAAAGTCCCGGGTTCTCTTTGACGAGCTGTAAAATTTTATGTAACTCAATCGCTTATCGTACAGGATACTCAACGTGATTAATTGTAATCAAATTATGACGCGACTGTCTATTTATTTCTCTCACCGGGGAAAATTTATCGAGTACTCGTATTCGGTACTCATAATGAGTAAATTCTTACACCACTGTAAAACTTCGATTGAAAAGGCCAGCTTTACTTTCACAAATTATTCTAAAACTCGTTAGTGATCTGGAGAGAAATTAATCTTGACGTTCTTAAGGTAATAAACAGAACGCAATTCAGAAACTTTTTTTTTCAAACTTACGCAGACGAATTTTATTACCAAATCAATCTATAACTTATCCCCAATTATACAAAATTGCCATTTTGATACAAACAAAATTCATTGTGTTGATTACCAACTAAAATGAAATGATTGTTCGTCCATATGCAAAGGTCAAATTAAAGTGCCATCATTAGCGTAATTAATGAACATAGAATTAACGTTAAGCTTCGACGTGATAAATTATCTATCATATACAAACATATTTGAGACACCCGGCATTCTAATTTTAGATAAGTCTAGATTATTTTCTGAAATGTTACACATTAAGCACAACAAAAATTCCCTCAACGTGAAATATTTATAATATTTTTATACATGATGCGTAATCTTTAAACCTTTCATACATTTTATCTATGCTATTTCTTTTCTTTTTATATTCTGTGACTATCCGCTAATGCAATTATATCCATAATTATTAACCTCTTCATTGTTAATCTGATGACGGTCCACGGCGGAGCAGGAACATGGTGTTAAATTAAATTAAAAAAAATTACGTCTGATTGAAAATTAATTAGAAGAAACATAGCCAAATACAGACAAAAAAAGTGATAATATAAATACCACATAACGTTTCTGGAAGCCTTGTTCCTTTCTTCAGGTGCAGGAAACGTAAAAGCCTGGATCGACACAACTGCCCAAATCAGTAGACAAAACTCAAAATTTTCTAAACAGACGTAAAGTTTTCATTTTAATAAATATATTTAGAATAGATTCTTTATTTATTCTGAACTCAAATTATTTTATATGCATGTTGCTTATTTAAAAGGGAATGATATAATTCTAAGTACTTTATTTCGTTAAAAATTACTATTCTAAATTCATATTATTCAAAATATTTCATATGAGACAATAATTACTTGTAACTATAATTTAATCATATAGGATGAATATATTAATAAATTTATATAACAAATTTCTGCTATTAAATTAATACGGGTTAACGGAGGGAGAATTAGTATCACGTCTGTTGAGTTTCATACCATACGTTTTTTTAGAGTGACAGGCTACTTGAGGGTAATCCTCACGGTGGCAACTCCCCATTCATAGCACAGGAAGGGATTTGAAAGGAGGGATCAGGAAGGGTAGAGCAAGGTAGCCAAGCGTTAACTACGGACTCCGGGCTGTGGTTTAACTATCCTACCCGGCTTTCGCTTAAAAGTGATGCAGGACAAACCCTAGAAAGCCTGCATCTGGTAGGTCGGGCGCTTGGTACTTGTCCCACTCACTTCTGATGGCAGGAGAGGAGTTTGATGGGTGGACACGGCATTCCATTCTCCGTGCCTGGACCAGCGTAGGAGGCAGCTGGCCGACTGTTCCAATGTGAATCCAATTTTATCGCTCAAACTCGTTACTACAATGAGTTTCTCAGGCAAAAATCATAGGGATTAAATTATACTGAATTAAAGTCTCAACTTTCGGTAGTAAACTCTACTGATTTTAGAAGATACTAGATGAAAAGAAATAGGGCTAAATACACGAAAGTGACTAAATGACAACTAAATCTAAGAATAACGTGACTCGACTACAATTGATCAAAAATTTATCAAGCATGGAGCACGTACAGAAACTAATACTCTATTCTTTTAATTATGTTTAAATTTAATCTGAAGCTTAAGAAATGAGTATGTATATATGGTAGATGATCCAATAATCAAAAGTAATTAAGAACATTTTGAAGCAACAGTATAACATTATATTAAAAACTAAGGCCATTTTAGGAATAAAATTCGTTGTAAAGACAAATATAAATAAGCATATGTTGATATTGTAGAAATTTTTATTTTAACATGATTACTGAATACAATTTGGAGATATTTACTACGGTCAAAACATAATTACTGTTTATAAAATAATTCCATCATGGTAATAATTTTTATTGCAATAGATATAGCTTAAATCAGAGTATAAACACCTTTCGTATAAAGAATAATTACTGGGCAACTAATAACTGTTTCGTATACGCTTGCTTAAAGTAAAAGTATTTTTGTGATATGCATATGTATTATTTTATTTGTCTAATTTATACGGTTAACAGCGGAAAGGGACACTAATTATGTCAGTGTTTTCTACACTCGACATCCCTTGTGTTGGTAAAAAATTATAAATATTTTCGGCTTACCATATTTAAAATACAGATTATTCATATTTAGAAAATAAGATTATATATAATTATCAAAATAATTTCTGAAAATTCAAGGCACGCGTGTATCAAGGGAAAGTTCCCTTACTCCATTCTATGTGGTCACTAAGTGAAGAACAACTTTTTCTATTCCATTCCCTTGCTATATCGGTGCGAGCGAATGTCAGACAAATTGCGGTGATATTCGAAATAATGAAACCAAAATTGCTCTTCGATCCAATTATTGAGTAATTCACGCATCTATTAAAAAAGCGAGGAGCTTGGTTAAAACCGCTGGGCGAATTCGCGTAACGCATGAAAAAAAAAAAAAAGGATTGCGGCCCCAAGTCCGTACTTTTAGACGTCGATGGGAAAAATTGAAAACATAATTATTTACGGCATATGAGTTTATTTAGAAAGGCAGGACTTTGCAATTTAAAGCCGGTGAAATTGCCTCGTCCTCGTTCATTACCTTAAACACGAAATTTATCGCTGAAAGTAACAATGGAATCATTTCTCGTGTATATTTGTCCACAAAATTAGGTTTTATTACAATTACCTCCCGGCATCCGGATTTTCAAATATCGAAGAGCGAATGACACTGCTTTGAATGAAGAAATGACCTTATTTATTAATAAACAAACTTCGATTATTGAGTAGCACAAAAGGCGCCAACCCAGTAATTTCCGTTGATCTTACGAAGGTAAATTTCGTCGCCTCGCCCAGTCACTGTCACAAAAACATTCATCAGTCGACAGTTTCAACATGCACACTAAAATAAAATTTTCTCACTGAAAACTACGTGGTTACTTTTATGACCATGAACATTATAATGCTAATTTTTCTTTACTTTTCGAATGATATTTCCTCAAGTTTAATAGAGCTAATAAATCAACTTTGCAAACCTCCGACTAGTCAAATTGAAGCCAGGTAATTTGTTTCCTGTGCTTAGCACATGATTGTAAATCTTCAGTGATTTACGAAAAGTAATATCTGTGAGCTGAAGACCGGTGGAGCTGTATTTGCTATCGGGAAAGAAACGTTCATAACCATTTATAAAGATTATGTCCCCCACAATTTTAGTTGGATAAGTGCGGACATCAATAATAAAAGCATTTTGAGTTAAACACTTTACGACTTCTTCGTCTTTCTACGGAGATTTGTGTCTTGCTTTTTATAGAATTCCTCATAATAGTATTTTCATATTTACAACTTTGACCCGTAACTAGAATCAAAATTGGTATAGCAATCGTTATATGAAGAAGAAATTATTGTTATAGGCTAGAACCAACGTGGAATCAATCAAGCAAAAGAATTGCTGTAGCGTAAAAATTAAATTGCCGAAGTAATTGTTTCAAATATCGTTTTGTCTTTGGGGACGTCGAAGTATTCGGGGATGTGACAACTGAAGAATTTCGGGACGCCCAGACAGGCATAGACGATGAACTGAAGTTCCTGACAGAAAATAAAAGTGCATTTTGGAGCTGTCATACGTAAATATATGTCAGAACCCAAATGCGTCAGAAGCACGTCTAGAATCTTCAAAAATTTTGCGGAAAAGAATTAGTATAAAGCTAGATATCGACATTTTCAGTCTAGAAAGGGTGAAATAAGTGAGTAGTAGAAATTAGTTGGAGATATTATGAAGAAGGAGCCATAAATTATGTGCTTCGTCACATGAAAATACTTTCGTTTTAGCCTGGAAGTTCGGCCGCTGCTAGCCTAGAGTCAGATCCGTTCTCAGATTGTTCTGAACAACAACGTTCGACCGTCACCGTCGAGATCCAGATTCGTTAGAATTAACTCATTATATGAAATGCCACTAATACCTCACTGTTAGTTAATTAGACTAACATATACACGTTGATAAACACAGTTGTATACACATCGCCGTGTGAGATTTAATAGTAAAATAATTTTTATTACAATAATTAGTTTATCATTTACATGTATGTTTTACTGTATTTTATGTCCTTAAATGTAGTTATTAAATTTTTATTAAGATATTTCTATTTTTGTTCGTACAAATGATTATATATTAAAAATATATTCTTTCCAATACAACTCGGTGTCGCATTATGCAATAATTTAAAAGTTAATTAAGGGGTAACTAATTTAGTCACCGCGCGACAAACTAAAATTATATATAGTACAAGAAACGTTCTGGTAAATTACAAGATTCGTTACAGTCTGAATTATGATAATATATCTGACCTTTATAATATTATAAAAAATAAATAAGCAACCTTCAGCCTAAAAATTCTTTATTAACAAAAAATTAAATATACCGACGTTTCGTTCTTGTTTTAGAACCTCTCAAGGTTTAGTCTACAATTTAAAAATTAATAACATTCGAACATAAAGTACTATTAAGAATAACCACAAAATATTTAATTATACTTACAATTTCATATATAAATCATATACACATAATATGTTATTAATTTCTAAATTGTAGACGAAACCTGAAGTGGTCCTAAAACAGGGACGAAATGTCGGTATATTTAAATTTTGGTTCCCAAAGAGTTTTCTGACTCAAGGCTGTTTATTTATTTTTCATAGAATTTGAGATGGTCTTAGTTATTAATATCGAAAGTATTATATTATTAACGAGCCAATTACTAAATTCATTTTTAATTCTTAGTAATACAAATAATTCCCATAACTGATAAAAATGATTATTTTGTAGATAAATACAGTTGTCTTTTCCGATAATACCTATTCAATTTGAACATTATATGATAATATTTCTGGATAATCTAGTCTCTAGATTTTCATATGCTTTTCGCCACAAATTCAGGCTCGCCTTGAAACAGATCGATTTGATGTGCTTCACTGTCTAAGATAAAATATGAACACATGAGAGTGACCATGAATAAACGAAACATAATAAATTAGAAACTCTACTAACGTAAACAGGGAAAAATAAATATATTTATCTACGAGGAAAACAGGTTTCTATAAAGAAAACATATGAGAACATAATGGAAGATCGTGTTGACTAGACTGTAGCTACATCTGTCTTCACCACGTTGTGCAGTTTTACGTCCGAAAACATACTACTACAACCCTACCCTTGTGAAACGTTATACGGAAAGAGTTGCCCATTACTTCGATGCTCAGTTTTGTTAACGGCGTCGTTTCAGAGCTGAACGCCTAAGGAGATTCTTACATGGGCTACTTTCATGATGAAGATGCGAACGTTTACTTTCTCTGTATTACACAACACTAACGTATTCCTGTTTCTACGATACAATTTATTGTCCACGTAATACAGAACAGCGCGGAAAAGCTCAGCAGCGTCAGTTTGCCGCTTAATAAGAAATTATTTCCTCGAAGAAGTAAAACCTCGAGTTGAACAATAAATTAAACTGTCACAATTTTCAGTCCAATTACGCGGTTATCTATTTTAGTGAAAACTTTTCTTTTCACTAGGCGAATATTAAAAAAAATATTCTGTTTTCACACTTAACTCGATTATTTACTTTACATTCAACGGTCTATGATTTAAAAACGAGTTTATGCAATATCTTAAAAAAAATACAATTCATAGTAAGATAGAAAATAAAAAAAACTGGCATCGACACTGTACAAACGACTTTCTTCGAATTTTTTTAAGTTGGATTTTTAAACAATCTTAAAATTTAGTCCAATTACTTTGTAGGAACGGATTCCGAATTATCTTAGTCAAAATTGTTATGTAAACGGACCACACAGAAACTTATCTTAACTATGTGAGATAAGCCGCTAAGTGTTAACGTTCTTCATTAGCTCTCTCATTTTGGGAACATTGACAAATTAGTATGTTAATACAGGTAAGCTTATTTCACGGATAAACTATCTTACCTTAATAGATAATTTTCCATGAAGCCAAGGATATTAAATTATTTATTGGACCATTTTTTAATTTCCAGTGCGAAAGAAAAGGCCGAAATAAAAATTCGTACAATGAGTTGGGCCTAATTTGGATGACAACTGTGGTTCTAAATGTATTTATTCTTGGTCTGGTTTTAAGAGAAAAAAATATGTATAAATTTTTTTGTTACACCAGTCATGGAAGCCAGACCATTAAAAAAATTATATAAACTATAAAAAGCATTATAGAAATTATTCTTTTATATATAATCAGTATTTTTTTGAATCTAAATAACTGTCAATCTTGGAGGTGTATGAAATCAAATTAATCATTATACTCAACATTATTGAATAATATTAATGACTCTTTTCCTTTACGTAATGCTGTTATATTGTTCTCATTTTATTCAGTGAATTATTAATTTTTAAACATTTTCTTAGCGTTACATTAAATTATTTTCAGTTTTATTATTTCACATCAATAGTTTTTTTGAATATATCAGTAAAACATGCGAAGAAAAGACTCCACTTTTCTCCTACAAGCATTTATTTTGTTTCCTTCTTATTTCAACGTATTTTTTTCTTAATAGAATTTATTGCTACGGTTGCACTCAGCTGAAAATTTTCATTTTCTTCCGCCACTTAAATGAATGAAAATATAATTAGCCATTTACTGCGGGTTACTGAAATTTAATAAAATTCTATGTCGACAGGTGCAGAAAATTTTCATAAATGGTGTGCGTCGACCAAAAAACATTTTTTTGGGAGTGTCTACAATTATATTTTCATTAAATTACTAAAATGTACTTGCGAATATGCAAAATTATTAAAACGCTGAGAGGAATCTCAGCTGCTATCAGTTTTGGATTGTATTCAGAAATAGACATGTGATATGAGAGGTTACTCGCGTCCTGTTGAAAAATTACAGCGGATATAAAAAAAATAGTTATTTTTTCTCACCATGTTTGAATTCTTGAGGAGATTCTTAGTTGTCTTCGCACACACACCACGGCGCAGCGCTGGCGTCGCCGACCAAACTAGTTTCTTCGTTTCCCTTTTGTTCTGTGTACAGCGCCGCTGTTCACTATTTTATGGGTTTTTCTTGTAAATTGTTTTTCTACGGCAGCCGAGGCCAGCTAGACAAAGGGCGGGCGGAGGGGCGAGACTGCAAAATGGCGGCGGAATGTGAAACCGGCCTAGCTGAAAACTAGTTTACGGCGACATTTCGCCATCCTTAATTCATGTGTGTAGGCCGGCGACCGTCTCTCTGGAGAAGCGGAAGTGCATGGACCACGGATCTCCAGAGATGCACTTTCGCAACGCCCCCTTCGGATATGGAGCACGAAGCAGCCGCTCCGGTGCATTCAAATTTCCGTTCTTTAAACGCCATTGCGAGCCGTAAGAGACGGAAACCACGAGGGGAATCTATTGTTGTCTTTCAAACGAGCCTGATCACGAAGGTAGCTGAAGTAATAAAATATAAATCACGCTTAACTGCCCAAAAACTGGGCTAACTCCACATTGAAATTTTTTTTCCTTTCAGAAATCAGTTGAGAACATTGGGGGAAAAAAAATAAAACACCTGATTTCATCTACTTGTGATGAAATACAAACAAGCTTTACGTCCGTGTTAGGCACAATGACACAATAAGCCACTACGGAAAGTGACTAACAGAAAATAAATTAAATCTTTGAAAAAATTGTTTGCATGTGGTTGTATATGTTGCTAAATAGATGTCGTATACAAGGTGTACGTTACGTATCAATAAACAATTAGAACTAGGGAAGGTTGATACTAAGAAAGGATCTAAATTTTCCGCTTGAAAATAATTATGGGTCCAAACCGTAATAAAAAATCAAGCGATCGAAGCTTCGAAAAGGATATAATATAAATTGATCTCACACTGTGCTAATTTAACACCTACTCTTTCTATCTCAGTTACAGCTAAAATAAATTATCAACAATTTCTAACTATAAAATTTAATAACCCGAAATATTGCCTCATTTCCCGGAAAAATGACATTAAGCATTTTAAATTGATGCAGAATATAGTTGAATATTTGTTATTCTTTACTAAGTTGCACATAAAGATTTAAACATATCACTTCTAACAGTAGTGATAACATTGTTTCGGGTTATGCTTTCCTAAATAGGTACTGTGTTGTAATTTTATTTTAAATAATTCCGAACAGCACAGCTACGAATAATTGTAATTTATTCGCGAGGAATTATTATAATATTCAAACAATGTTGCACATGAATACTGCTACATATCTGAAATTTGTTTACATTGATTTCAATAATTTATAATGAAAATATTTAATTAATTAATTTCAAATAATAATGAAGTAGCGTTCTACCATCTTGTACGTGTTAAGCGTTTAATTTCCATTTAATTTATTATGTCAATACATGTACAACAAATTTTCCTCAAGCATCTCAGGTTTAATTTAGCTTACTTATATTTCACTTAAACGTGAAACTGAATAGTTACGTTTCGTTTAGACGTTTCAAGGAAGTATTTGGTAACACTAGACACTTTTATACAACATTTTATCCACTACGATTTTATTTAAGGAATGAGTTTTAATTGTTATAAACAACCTGGAACATATTAACTAATTCGTAAACAATAGCTGAAATAAACACAAGATTTTAAGCAAACCTAATACCTTGATAAAATTCACAACTTTATGAAACATGTATTAAAAGTACAAAATTAAGTGCTAATTATTCGTTTCACTATTATGAATAAACTCATTTTCGTTTGGCTAAGTATATGTTAAAATAAGAAAATATCATATTTCCTAGTCACTTTGTAGTGTAACACTATTTTTCACCTGAATTTTAACTCACTTTTTACTGAATTTTGGCACTAATTAGTCATTTCATTACTTTAACTGAAAAGAAATCCACAAATTTCATTTCATTTCTTAATACATGCAAATATATATATAAAATATTTGAATTTATAATGCTCTCAGGACCAACAAGAAAGGAATAAACTGTATATTAACGTAAATTTCTAGCGTTGCACATCCAAAAATAAATTATAATATTATGATTAATAAAATTGTTATTCCAAATATAAGTTGTATGAATATGGTCATAGTTGTTATAGTAAGGAAAATATGAGACAATTCGTAAACATATAATACTACAGGACGAAAAATGATGGCGGTGATACCCTTTTTTTTAAAAAAAGGAAAATCACTTCAATTATTACACATATTAAAAGTAAGTTGTATGCTAGATTTTGGATTTATGAATCCTTCAGGCTTTGGTATCGTGTTCGTACAGAATCAGGGTTTATTGCCGTTTGTTCTAGAATATCTTCTGGTAACCTCATAACCTTTCTAGGTTTGTATCTACAACAAATCAGCCCTCTGTCGTCCCTTTAGCTACATCTAAGCGAAACCGCCTCTACTTATCGGAGCGTTTGTCTAGACTTGCAACGCATGAAACGTGTATTCCGGGTATTAGACTTCCAAAATCTTCCGACAGTCGTCCTCGTTATTTCCATGGCAAAGGGAACCGAATACGACGCTTCCTCAATAACATAGTTGAGTCAGGCTCCCATCCTTTATTTCTGCACGAATAAACTCCCCGGGATAAACTGTGTTTCATTAATGTTTACTGCAGAAGGTAGAATCCCTGAGTACGGAAACCTGAGCGGGAACATATGATTCATTCTTTTGACAGGCAGAAAAGGTTAATTGATTATTTTAAGAACGGTGCAGTGTGCTGACCTTTTGAGGCTGCTTTGCTAGGATCTGTGAACCATCTGGTGATTTCGTCCCACGACCAGCGGCTCTCCGATTGCACCTGCGCTGCCATTGGTCGGCGCCGTGCACAAAAACACCCACTCTGGGATCAGAACCGGGGGCTCCGGCGAACAAAGCCGCGGGACGGAAGACGGCAGGCCCGTTCGTCAACGTGTCATTCCACGCGATTTAAATTCTAAATAACAATTCAAGGATGGAGGGGGGGAAAAATGTCCGAAACAAGTTTTCGCCAACGAGGATCTGATTTGTGTCCGTGTAGCGACGTTCTCGCCTTGTTTACGGCGGTGTTTCCTAGAAAGGCTCGCTATCAATTCAAGGAGATGCGCGGTTCTAAGATTCCTAGCACACCGACGACACAAGCGCCGAAGACCGCGCAGAAATTAGAAGTACATAAAAGTACCTTATGAATATTCAGTTAAAGCATTTAAGTCTTATAAAAGAATGATCAGAAATGTTATATCACAACGACTCTGGACTCCTAAGAAAAAATCCCACCAACACCTTCCTATTAATGAATAAGAAACATAGCCAATACAGACAGAAAAATGGTAATATAAATACCACACTTTTTTTGTCTGTATTGGCTATCTTTATTATTCAGTATTTTCTATCAGACGTAAATTATTTTCATCCTTCCTGTTAATTTGAAAACAAAGAATAATGAATAAGAAAGATACCCAATTAAGACAAAATAGGTAATAACAAGACAACGTTTCTGGTATCCTTGTTCCTTTCGTCAGGTGCTAAGAAGAGCCTAGGCAAACACAACTGCACAGGTCAGTTGGCAACACTCAAAAGCGACGAAAACGTAACGACAATGGGAGAGCCGAGTAACAATAAGGGAGCAACGACAAAGGGAAAAAAAAGGTTTAGCGTAATAATAAGGGATAATAGCGATTATTGAGTTTCATTGTGTCTGTTTGTACATTAATAGCTGTGATGTTTGATTTAATGTGAAGCATCTCTGAAATGAGTCTGGAATTGCACCTGGTGTCAATGTCTAAAATTTTAGTATTTTGCCAATCAAATGTGTGTTTAGAATTGATGATATGTTTGGATGCTACAGATTGTTTATCAATAGGAAGTTTGATATTAGATATATATTATTATTCATTATTTGAAATCAGACGTAAACTTTTTCATTGAAAACAAAGAAAGTAAACTTACAAATCCCAGATATGGAGGCTCAACGGAATTGTGAAGTGCCCGAATAATGCGCTTCCTAGTGGCCGCAACGCACTTAAGGAAGTACGGACTCAAATAAGTAGAGAAATTCAAGAAAAGTAGAATAGAAGACGGGAATACTTGAAAGCACGCAAAATACATAAATATATGAAAGACTTGTACTCCATAAAAACTAACAACAAACTGAATCGAATTGAAAATTTAATACGAATGCTTTGGAATATAACAATAAGATTAACAGACATAATGAAGTATTGAATTATATACCACACGTTCTGGAAACTTTGTTACTTTCTTAAGGTGCCCAGAAAACTAAAACAAAAAGAAAACGATCCAAGAGCGACACGACCGTACAATACAGTTGTATTGTGCGGTTGTGTCTTTCTTGACGATTATTATTTTTTTGGCACCTGATGGAACAAAGTTTCCAGTAACGTTATAGTGGTATTTATATTATCACTTAATTTGGTCTGTCTTTCGGCTAATTATCTTATTATAATAAATTGAATCGTATGGTACCAAGAATCATCACAAGAATTACAACCGAGCATAATAAGGTTACTCATATCCGCAAGGAATTATGTAAATCGCAACTCGCATCGAAACATTTAATTCAAGAATGCAACAAAATATGAACAACAGAGGAAAGATGTCCTGGGAGAAAAATCATAGAATCACCAATGTAACAAACAAGCATTATAAAATTCAGTAAAGCAATGGAATAATAATAAATAAATATTTAAAACATAGACACGCAAGTAAAAATGAAATAATATAAATGAAAACAGTATATTTTAAATATACATGTTATGTAAGTGTAACTATTTTAATACATATATTTATCTGAGTTCCATACAATCAAAAATGTATAACAGCCAAATTGGTCTGTTGTAATTTATTAACAAAAAACTCACAACGTTTCGTCCATTAATGTAGGACTTTATCAGGTCTACGTGGGTGTAATTATTTTTCCATGCCACATTATTCCATAACTATTAGTCAAAATTGATTATATATACAAAAACGTACTGAAACACCGCTAAAGTGTTAAATAAAATATTTTTAAATGTCTGATAAGGTCATTAATTTCTTTAATTAATTAATTAAATTAAATTAAATTAAGGAGCAATAATATCATTTGGTAATTTTTCTCGTAAAAGTAGAATTATTTTCTTCAGAAACAATTCTTATGTTTATCCAAGAACATCATACAGGAAAAAAAAACATTCGCGGTTTATAATTAAAAGGACTAGCGATTGGATCGATTTAATTATATAAAATACCAGTACAGTATTAAACATCTGTTTCCAAAACTCGATAAAATCCTTTTAAGAATATTGAATAGACGTGAATAAAATTTTATTCTATTCTGTACCGCGTAAAGTCTCGAAGTTCCATATCTTAATTGTTATTAATAAGTGAAGAAATTATTTAATTAGTAATTTGGATACTGTAGTGACAGTAAACCAACAAATAATAATCTGTTTAAACCACTTCGTGATATATAGCAAATAACTGTATCCTTCGCTAGTGGAAATGTATAAAATCAAGTGAGCCGTAATTATCTGTATAGAGTTTAACATTATACAATATGGACACCTACTTCACTGAAAATTTTCCATTACAGGAATGTATTCAAGTATAAGTGAAACTTTTAATATGCGTCGTAAACGTCTGTTAAAATTTGTAGTTTGAATAAATAGCTATATGTGTATCTTTTTTGTATGATGGGTAAGACTTTTGATTCGCAACCTTTTGTGTGACGTAAATGGGAGTGTGGATGCGGGGAAATGTAGTAAGAGCTTAACCAATCAGAGGCCACTGATCCGTCAATGATATAGAACCAATCAAAAGCAGCCGTCTCAAATGCGATTAGAGCTGAAAACGTAGTACTTTTTATCTGTCGCGAAAGATTAAAGTGACGTGCAAAGCCACTTGATGTTATAGAGGGCGAAAATGTGGTTAATAATTAGGTTATACATGTAACAGAATGGCTGTAATGTTACGGTAACGAAATAGAAATTCAGCGTCAGTAGGTGAATTATTTTCTTTATTATTTTTGGTTCATTAGTCTAAGACGGTGACAAGGGAGGCTTGTGAGAGCTGTTCTCTCGCAGGTGAAACTTCCCAGAGAGCTGGAGGGAGCTGCTATTGGTTTTTTGCACTAAGGTTTCCCACAAATCGAGGCACCTTCGTTAGTTTTGAAAGGTGTGTGTTCCGTAGTTGTAGACCTTGGGCAAACGGTAAGAGTTGCAGTTATTCCTATTGGAATAGTCGGCCAGCTGCCTCCTAAACTGGTCAAGCCACGGAGAGCTGAAAATCTCCCTCCCTCCGTCGAAAGGGCATGGGACAAGTACCAAATGCCCGACCTACATTATGCAGGTCTTTTAGGGTTTTCCCTGCATCACATTTCGGCGAATTGCCGGATAGGATCCTTAAACTATAGCCCGGGGCTCCTAGTTAATCTCTGGCTACCTTGCTCTACCTTTCCACATCCCCACTTTGAGTCCCATCCCTATGCTGTAAGAGGGGAGTGGCCATTATGTGGACTATCCTATATATAGCCCTACTACATCTTGTCTTCTTCCAAGACGGTGATGAGTTCCGGGAGCGCAAACCGATGGAAACAATCTGGTTTCATAGTCACCGATGTCGAGTATTTATCAGACAGAGCGTATGTTACAAGGCTACCGTAATATGTTGGCAGTCTGGCAGACGTCTCAGCCACTGGTCGACGGGCCGAGGATTATTTCTCTGCGGAATAGCGATAGAATCACGGTTTGTCTGTATTATCATTTTAGTTTGAGTATAAATGGTGGATGTTGTCATCATCTTTGAAGCATTCAATTGGTTTATTCATTAAATTGATTTGGGCTGCGGAAGAATGACTCAATTTTCCCTTTTATACATGGAACTAATTTATTTTTAGTCAAAACGAGTCCTGAAATTTGATTCTTCCTTCTCCGCTTCATTTCCTCCAGAAGAAACCGGAACATAAAATGAGCTCATACAGTCTGATGCAGAAAGCTGAGTCAGTCGTGTCTCATAGTCTCACAGAATTATGTTCGTCTATGACTGTTACGTTGCCAATTGCCTGATCCACAGAAAAGCCTGTAGATTTTTCCAACAACTTGTTCCTTCAATATATTTTTGAGAGGCTTCCTTTTGTCTCAGATATTTACGAACCATAAACAATCAGACTATCTTCGGTTGGAATTTATTACAGTCTGCTAACTTTTCAGAGTTTCGATATATCATCATCAATTCTCACGAATCTGGAAATCGTTTCCACGAATCACTTTGAATCGAATAAGTTTTCTGCTACTCCAAGTTTATATCGTCCTAAATAGAGCAGTGCCATATTCAATCTACGGACTCTCTGCCAGAGCTTCAAAGAACTGTGAATGAAGAACGTTGAGGGTGATTAATCTTACCGTCCTGATTTACGCTCACAGCCACGTGATCTATCGTGCGATTGCTTCTACGAATGGCCGTGTCGCGTGCGTTTTGAGTAACGGATCTCGTTATTAAAGTGGAAGACAGCCTCTCTGAGAAAACGTGGCGCTGTTGCGAAACGGACTTCGTTAACGGAAGGCCTGTGTTCGACTACCGGTTGGCCGTCGTGAGCGGAGAACTCTATACGGACTGACGTCGTTGGAGCCATTAATTATATTCGTTACCGCTTTCACTAAAATTCAGTTACTTACAGAAACTGTTTGATTCCATTTCAATTCCAAAATTGATATCCACTAAATTCCATAAGAATATTAGTATATTATCCAGCCTCTTAGAGTGCAACAAAGAAAATATACTATTTCGTACTACGCCTATTTTCATCAGAATGAATCGTTAAATGCAGAAAAATGTCGTTATTGAAGAGAGATGAAAGTAAATACTGTCGGTGTACTGACAGTTTTCAGGAACAGTTGAGAAAGAAAACTCTTTTCTTAAATGCTGCTGGTGCTTTCTTTATTATTTTCGTGTACGGAGTAAAGACGGAGGAACTTGAAGATCTCGCTCCACGCAAAGGGGTTCTTCCTGTTCCTTTTTCAATATTAATGTTATGTTGCGCGTTATACTCTGAGTTTTATTGTTTTCGTCTTCAGTTTGGATCTAAATTGAATTTAGTCCTTAGTTTTTATTTTCAATAGGAATTGTTGCGTTATTTGCATGAATAACATTACAGATATCTCAAGATGGTAGTTCTAAAAATTCTCTACAACATAAGATGTACTTTAAAAATTTAAATTATATAATTTTTTATTGACTTAACCTAATTCCATTTTCTATTACTACTCCGTAAACATATAAATTGAATTAATATTTACGATTAACGTCCGATTTTATTTGTATAAAATGACCAATAACATTTAGTTTATTCAAAAATTTAATTTAAAATAACGTTTCGGTACGTATTTGCATAATTTTCAGGCTGAGACTTGACTGTGATTTTATCTTCATAGCCAGACCGACTGAACGTTTATAATTTCAAGTTTCACTTGTTTTACTACATTACTTTTCAGACAAGTCACAACCTTGAAGAAGGTACAAATAGGTACCGAAACGTTGTTAATTTTAATTTAAGATTTTGAATAAACAGTCATTGGTCATAAACTACTTTTAAAATGAGTTAAATATTTCTGGACGTAAATAATTTGTCTGGTCAATTTTAATATGATGATAATACCAATCGTGTGAAACGCAAGAGAATTTTCCGTAACATTATTGGCTTAACTGATAATTTTGAAGCATTATTTCCCCTTTGAACTACATTTCAATTCACAATCTTCGTTCATTTAGGAGGGATGCATCGTGCCATCAACTTAACGCATTTTTCACCGTATTTTAACATATTTCAATCCACTTTTCAATTTATCTGTTAATTTTTAATTCTTGACCTATGAAGTTATTTAACGTCTTCATTAGTTACTTCCAATATATTATTTTAATCAGGTTATGAAACCTCTAGTGTCCTGGTAGTCCCTGTTTGTATTCATATTTCTAACATCAAAAATTCGGTTGTGACAATTTAGAAAACATTTCTCTCTCAGGTTCTACAGGAGAAATATGTTATCACAGATCTTAATATTAATATGTTTCTTAAATTTGTCTTCCTTCCAATATTTATTTTCTCATTATATCCACAATTGTAATAACTTGATTTTAAGTTCTGATACTGATCCGATACATCACTTACCGGATTCCGTTGCGGCTTCACAACTTGGACGCCGCGGTTCCACCCCCACCATTTGATTCAGAGGCAAGATAAGACTGTAAAATTTGCGGCTCAGCGTCGGAAATATTTAAAATCGGAGAGGGCAATGCCTGAAGATTGGAAAGTGACGAACACCACTCAGAAATTTTTATTGCGAAGAAACTCGTGCGTTAGGAGCGTTCGTTGTCTTGATGGAACAGCACACTTGCCGGTTGTTGTTTTTTCTTACAATGCTGGATGCAGCTTTGTCTTGAAAACGTTCGTAGGATGCAGCCTTCACCGAAGCGCTCTTTGGAACACAATGAGAGAGGATTACGCCTTCGCTGTTCTAAACTGCCGGTCCGGGTGTTTCGATGACGAGACTCCTTCGGTTCTTTGTCACGCGACGTTCAGTCTCCAAGAACTTTGGCAGCGACGACACTATTTTCTCAGATCACCATTTGTCTCATTCAATTAACGACACTCAAAAGCAAGAAAACTGTCATTTACATTCCAGTCTTGAGCACGGTGCCATTGAAATATTGAAAACGGCAACTGTACGATCCTTGTAGGATATCTCTCTTCCCATATGTCTTTTTACCAAATACATTTATTTACAACGTTCCTCTACGTTACTGTAACATTAAAAACGGGTATTGAATTAAATCAATAGAATATTTATTATTTATGCACGTAAGGAATTTGTTTGAGGACTCGTTATCGAAACTGTAGCAACAAGCTGGTTGACAGGTAAAGGGAGCTCTGACCCCTAATTAAGAGTCATAAAATACACCCACCGGAAAATGTTTGAAGGTTTGTAACCCCTCCGGCAAGATGTTTTCCAAATGGTGTATGCAGCTTACACAAGTCGGGATACTTAAACTGTGATCAGATTCCTTTCGACCCCATTAGCTGATTTAAGAGCCCCATTGGGAGAGGGTAAATTCGCAGCCATTTTTTCAAACCCACACTATGGGACTTCAATGTTCAATCACGGATTAATGACCAATAATTTTCGGAAAGTATAGATTAGAGACAGTTGATTATAATTATGGATTTTAAGTGGTAGTGGCGCGAAGTGATATTAGGATACGCACGAACTAGTGTCGAACATATTTTCAATAATTTAGAAAGTTTTTAATATAAACTGGCGAATTTATTCGGATTTTTTTGGGGATTTCCTCGTCACTTATAACAGCGTGTATTGATCGATACAGTAACGCGAGTTATTTCGGAAAGCGGAAGAAATTTGTCTGTTGGGATGGGAGCTACTGGACACAAAGGTGGCCGCGTCCCTTTTGGGACAATGGAAGAAGCAGACAAAGAACCCGCGTACAAGAAAGCGTTAAAAAAGGGTGATTGACAGCTTCGAGTGACGACCGAAATTGTTAGGCGTAACAAATTGAATCCCGGAAACATCTGTTTGACAGACGGGACGCCAAAATTTCAGTCATCTGGGACAATTCCGTTTGGAGGAAATTTCGACAGCCATCTAGGCTGAGGCCAACCAATGACATCCGAACAAAGTATTCAGCGATTGCTGAATTTGAGAATTTCGAGTTCTGGGAAGTCGAAATAGGAGTGAAGACAGAGTAAAAGGCAGTCGGTGACCAGCCACAGAAAGGGTAGTCGGGTCTATCTCACGACGCGAGAAAAAATGATCCAGCGCAAAGTTGACATGGCGAATCCCCAGTCCATTGATGGACTCGACAGTCTCGTCAGAAGTCCAAGACGCCGCCCGAAGCCAACGCAGAACACTACCAAACACAAATAGACATCCGCTGGCACTGTATAGTGACTATTATGTTTTTTTTCAAGAATCGAAATGCCAGAGTCCTCATTTTACAAGAATTAGATTCAGTTCAATTCATTTTGCCACTTTGTGGTTCACACCCACGAAATGAATAAGAGAAATACGAAGTTGATATAATTATTTGATTGTTTCTTTTTTTTAAAAAAAATAAAATTGAGTTTTGTCAACTGACTCGTGCAGTTGTGTCTACGCTCTTGCGTTTTTCTGCGCCTGAAGAAAGGAACAAGGTTTCCAGAAACGTTGTGTGGTATTTAAATTATCACTTCCTTTGTCTGTATTTCTTATTCTTGTTCCTTTTTTATTATTAATTCAATTTTTAATTTTGTTATTAAATAATCTTAAATTAATTAAATCCTTTTTATTCTCATATCTAATAGAAACTCCACCCGATTCACACTCCAAAGTAAAGTAAATATTACAAGTGCCATTATCGTGCGAACTCCAAAATGCGTTTGAATCCTGCACTACTACTGCTGCATTCGTCAGAAGGCGGAAACATCGTTGCTGGAGAGGATTCGAGTTCTCGGTGACTCAATTGTACTGGAGACGAAACCTGATGGATTCTGTCGGCCAGTGGACCTGAAAACTGGAAGCGGATTCCCGTAAATCGTACTTGATTGACATATGTAAACTATGACTTTGTCTTTCTGCTAATAAATTTCATATCTATATTTTAATAACTGTTTATATTTTATAACCCTGAGATAAGTGATTGAATGAAATTAAATTACGATTTACAACCAAGTTGAATTTCGATTTTAAAAAATGATATATTTTCTGTTAAATATTAAATTTATATTTAATATTCTAGAAATTTATTTTAAATCAAAAAATTTTAATCCCCTTAATGTTTATTTATTTAAGTCATTTTTATTATATCACTAACACTCTTTTCATCCCTTAAACAGAACTTAGAATTTAAGCATTAATGTGATCCTGCTCATAATTAAAAATTATGAAAATACTTCTAGATTTTGTATTTTTTTGTATGCTACTCGTACCAACAATTTTGGAATCGTTTCTTTTACTTAAGAATACTGATAATTTCTCGAAATTGAGAGTTGGTCAGCTAGTTACAATTTAAAAAAAGAATCCACATTGCAATGCGGCATTAACCCATAAGGTGTTAATACTCACGTTGTGTTTCTACAGCACACAGTCGTTATGTACATACGATAATTAAGCTTACGCACGTAGCTATTCCTGGAACTAAAGTGCCTTGAATGAAATCTATTGCTAGTTCTTCGGTTAGCTGTAATTGTCCCGCTGACCAAAGGTTGCCCCCACGAATATTTTAAGTCCATCAATACGAGAATTGACCTTTCCATCTGTTACGAGTGTATCAGAGTAAAACTGTCATCGGTCGTCTTTTCCAAATCGTAGTATTCTACACGCGTGTTAAACGGTAAAGTCTACTTGGTCTGACCTCATTGACCTCCAATGCCAATTGTGGATACCGTGTTTTTAATCGATAACATTTTTTCCATTTCTCTCTCTTCGAACAAAAATTTTAATTTGGTCCCAGTAGCTGTTTGGACAAGCTGATTGAGTGGCCACATTCATCTAATTTTCTCTAAACAACCGCTAATGAAAGAAAAACACCAATCGTCGTGATTGCAATTCTTCGAATTATCAAATTAGCAATTATATTCAAGACCCTTGCGTTAATTTAAATTTAAATATAGGCCAGGTTGAAAATAGGATTGAGATTGATCACCGTTTCGACCAATCCCACGCTGTGTCGTGTAACTTTTGATCTTCAGGAGTTAATTAAGTATTTTTTGAATATAAATCTACGTAAATAAAATCCTGTCTGCACACCGCTTAGAATAAAATGATTTTAGCTCATCTTTACGCAAGACGAGAAGCGAAAACTACTTAAATTATTGTGTGTCACCGTTTCAAATAGAAAACAATAGGACCGATTTCGACGAAACTTTGTTCCATTGTTATATAGAGCTGAACGAAGGCTTTTAGAAATATAACTCTGTCACCCAGTATTTTCAGCCAAAATGACGGTCCTTGATTTTATTATATTTCACGATTGCTGGGACAATGATTTGTTCGCTTTGCTAAACGTTTTGTTCGGAAGCAACAAACACCTTTGACATTATCGTTTCAAAGTGTTGGAACTTAAAATTCAGTCTGTCCATCTGCACAATTTTTCTTCTATTTACCATGCATTTTATTAGTAGGTAAATAATTTTTAAAAGAATAGTCGAAAAAGTAATCTTGTAAACAGAGCCAAGAAGCAACAAGCAGTATTTAATAATAAAAAACTATATCCTGGAATAATATGTTATAGTTAAGGCATAAAAGAAGAGAAGAAATTCTAAGCCATATTGTACCAAATAAACAATTTTTTATGCCAACGTTGAGAAGCGTGCACAATGATTTCACCCCTGGATGAAAGACGGGTAATTTATAAAATTTTTGAGGCATAGAAACAAACTAACTAAAATCATAAATTTATGTAACATTTATTTAAAAGTTATTTAACAATAAAAATAATAATAAATGCAGTATTCTTATTTTAAACATTATTTATATTTAATTACATTAAAAAATAAAATTAGCAAATATTATTCCGCACAACATTATAGATAGAAGAATATTGTTGTTTTCCCTCTTAGATAAAATTTTTAAAGAAGAATAAGTTACATAAATTTATGTTTAGAAATCATATTGTTTGTTATCCACACCACTAAATACAATAAATGTTTCTTTTGGATATATTTTATTTTGAAATTGTTTTGAGAATTTGTAATTTGAACTGTATTATTCCCTTCACGTCTTGTAATATTTTCACGGTTTTCTGATTTATTATTATTTATTACGCTCTATAATCTTGTCTAATTAATAAAAATAGACTATACGTTTGAATGTGTGTGTATGTTCCGCACACATTCAAACCCGTGGAGCAAATTTTACCATATTGTGCATACGTGTTCCTTTCGAATCGGAAACAAACATTGTGGGAGTAAGACACGTCTACCACCCCAAGGGACCGGAGTGAACTGGGGTGCAAATTGTCAAACATGTTAAAACGGCCTATATTTTAGTCGAAAGTAAATTTTTATGGGTCATTGAGTTAATAGCGTTTCTACAGATATGTTTTTTGTATAATTTCGACCCCGTTCGGCATGGAAGGGGAGCACGTTAAGGGAAGGGGTGGAGGGGTGTTACATAAAAATAACGGGGGAAACCGAGATTGGAGTCAAATCCACAGTTATGGATGTCGCTAAGTTTAATTATAACAACCCGGGCACCCAGATAGTTTTATATATATATAAGTAACGGAATTCATATCGATGAGTTGAATGAATGAAAAATTATAATATTTTGTTACGGTATTAATGTAACATAAACAACCTGATGAAAGTATAAAAATTTACAGAAGCGTCGTTAAATAATTTTTAAATATATTCCTGTTGTAATGGTATTTAATATAATATTTTTAATACAAATATAAATATTACTTAATTATTTTATGTTAGCGTCTTAATGAAAGACCAAAGTACAACCTTAGAAAAAAGTTGCGGTTAATTTTGTCTGACTAAATGTTTTCAGTGGGGTATCTTTAAGATTATCTTATAGCGTCGTCAATGACATCGGTATTCGTGGCTCAACAACCCTATTTTTTCACGGTTCCCTTCGAGGATGTAGTTTCCGCCCAGCCGAGCACTGGGAGCAGGAAGCGATTTAAGAGTTCAACTTTTGTGAGAGTAGTTCGCATGCATCTTTGAATGCGAGCAAAGTCCTGTACGACCACCACACCTTGGAATACCTGGAGAACAATGACCCGCTATCCAGAGAGTACCGCATCCTCTTTACGACATGTTTTGCCAGGAATAGCAGCAGCAACAAACAGTCCCATGTCATACACCTCATCAACCATCACTCATATCCCATGCAAGCTCACGGCAAGCCTGGCTTTCGGAGACTCGGAGACTAGTGTCAACGCCGTCAACATAAAGATGTATTTTTTTATAATTACTATAAATACTAGTCGTCTCATTTACAATATTATTCCTTTTAAATTATTTACGTTCATGCATCTCAAACACTATTCCCAATTAGTGCGCAAAGTTAAAGTAAGCCGAAATGTAAGGTTTCACGATTCTGAAACAGCTTTTATAGATATTTGGTTGAAATAGCCCACGTCACTGGTTTGTAGGAAGTTCTCTAATTTATTGTAATGCCAATTAATTAAGACATTAATTGAGAAATTAAAAAAATAAATTATTTGAGAAATCTATTATTGACGGCGGTACAGAACACAGCAACAATGTAGCCAAGCACGGTTTCCGTTGTCGGAAGAGATATGCGCGCTCAAAATTGCGAGACGGTTGTTCAGTTGGCTGGAAGGTTTGGTCAAGTACAGGTCGTATTAAAATAGACGAGATATTCTTTTAAAAAGTAAAGTTAAGTAGAAGCAGTGGGCAGTCAGACACGACAGAAATTGGTCGAGTTGAAATAGACAAGACAATTTCAAATATTCAAAGGAAATTTGCAGAGAAACATCGAGAATTACCAATCAAAAGCTTTGATTGGTCCATGAACAGTTTGCTCAAGACGAAATATTCACTTGAGCAGAACTACGAAACCTGCTAAGCACAAACAGTCTTGTGAACATAGCCGGGCAGAATTAGCAGAAGTCACCCGAGGGAGAGACGAAAAGGAAGATCAACCTGGTTCCTGATTTTTTATCTAAAAATATTAATTTTAGAATCTGTGAGTTTTTAGAAGCAGTGCAAAACCCCGCCATAGTGTTTCGTCAATTACAAGGTATCCTGGAATGGTGCCGTGAGTAACAATATCCAAACAAATAATTATGTAAACCTGATTAAAAGATAGCCGTCAGATTTCGTTTTCTTCTTTTGATTAAAATTTGTTAATTAGAATCCATCTTTTTAGTTTAACTTCGCTGACAGCTAAATTTCGTCCTAGTTAATTGACGAGAAAATCTTTTCTCTTTTAAATTGGAATTTGTGTTTAAGTTGAGAAATAAAATGATTCGCCATTATCAAACCCAGTAGAGACCCTGAGATATTTTTAAATAGTGTAATTGTTTTAATGTATTAAAAATAAATCTATTGTTAGTTAAAGTTTATAATCTTTCATCCATTTAAAAGCCACTCCTTATTGAATATTACATTATATTTTAAATATTGGAGAATCGTTACTTTTCCTTCTGAATTATTATTGTCTTCCTGTTGTCTTCCACCGGTTCGTTAAGAGACCGTCCCAATTCGGCGATCGGCCGTGAGACGTTCCAGCGGAAGATCCGCAATGGGTTGCTTATTTTTTAAATTTATTTTTCGACGCTGGGTCATTGGCGAAGCTTACATCACTTACAGGTTATGTACAAATAAAGTGACCTCCGTGGGCTTCCTGATTAACAAACTTAAGGAAAATTACAATTTTATTCTGTCAACATTTCTGAAAATATGTAACCGGAACCATTTCTTAAGATTGTTGCTTCGATGAATCAATAGGTTTGACTCAAGCTGAAAGCGAGAAATACATATACAAACATCAATACCAGAGCCGGGATTTGAATACGGGATCTCTGTGATGCCTTGCATTGATAATAGCCGATACGCGACGGATTCAATTTATTTATTCCACAAGAATGCGGAAATAGGATACGTCGTTAGTTAAAATTACAATATGATTTTTGGAAGCTACAATTATAAGTTAATATGCACATAACTAAAAATCGGGAACACTAATTTCCCTCTTCAACATCAGTAAAACTACCATAAAGCGATTTCAATAAATTCTTAATATTTACGATACGAAGATTAAATTCGCACTAGGTAAAAATTAATTATGTTGAGAAATTACTACCACAAATCATACAATATGGAATTACACATCACACGATAGTAAACACACGCACACTGGGAAGAAGCACAAACGCCGTACAAAGTCACTTGTCGAAACTGAACAACGAGGAATCTGCCCTTCCGTAGAAACTCCAGGCCGTATATGAAAGAAACAAAGAAAAAAGCAGAGAAGACCAAACAGAGAGTACGCAAGTTATGAAACAAGATAACACTTTTGTAATAAAAAATAATTATTTATTATAAATGGAACGATCCAGAAACTCCTTACTGAGTAAAAAATCGGTACCTTTCAGTAAATTTAGTCTTACGTTGATTCCCAAAACAGCAAAAGTTTTAGATGTTGACATCAGGTAGCGTTCTAGAATTATATCCGAAGTCATTTACATTAAATCTGACATCGCTGTAATTATTATACAAACTGATACAATCGAACTCGGCAGTAACTATAATACCTTTTGAAATAAATAAACAACAGCCAATTTTAAGACAGAAAAAATAATTTATTAATGTAAAATTAAAGAACGTTTCGTCGCTTATCAAGTTCAACTTTTAAAAAAAGTTTTATAGACAGGTCAATTTCTGCAGACTGCCTTGGCCGGCAAATAATCAACGAAACGTAGTTTAAATTTTGATTAAAAAATTCTTTTTTCTGACTTAAAATTGGCTGATGTTTATTTCAGAATATATATACATATATATATAGTTATGCAATACATTTTTGTTACGCTAACTTCTAAGATTTGATTTATATCGCTTTAATTTTTCTGTGTTAATTTTAACTCGTACTAATTTCACTTCTACACTTTAAAAAAACATAAGATTTCGGAAACTTAATTTTCTCACCTAACCTTGTTTTGTCTTTGGATATGCTACTATTTAATTCGTATTTTTTTTAAAAAGTTTTAACAGTAATTATCATATTTAATGAATAAGAAAGATAACCAATACAGACGAAAAAAAGGTAATATAAATACCACACAACGTTTCTGGGATCCTTGTTCCTTTCGTCAGGTGATAAGAAGAGCCTAGAGAAACACAACTACACTGGTCAGTTGACAACACTCAAAACAATTTTTTCATTTTAATAGTTATATTTATTTGAAGCAAAAGCTTCTGCTTCTTAGCAAACTAGTGATCAATTTATATTATTATTACACCATTGTGTGAGTTTTTAATTCATTTTTTATCAGTTGTTGTTCCGTTTCACAGACGACTATTATAGAATAAAATAATGGTGCACGTATGTATGCAGGTTAATCATTAAATTTGTTATAGCTGAGTAGACTAAAGCTCATTCTGAACATTAGAATGTGAACATAATAAATTAAAATGTGATTGTCGAACTGTGTTTAAAATAAAACTTTGTAATTCAGTAAATTTGTGTATCACTTGACATAATTTGTAAACTAATTTTCTGTTAATTAGTTTGATATATGGGAAGTTGCACATTTTTTAGAGTAGACTCGAAGACTAAATTATAGAAAGTGGATCGTCATGAAATTTCTAGTTTTGTTTTTTTCTGTAAATTTTCAATTTTTTTTCGTAAATATACTTACAAGTGTTATAATTTACAAATTTTCGTTTTTTTATTCCAAATGTATTCTGTGAGTTTTATTTTTATCGCTCCTCTAATATTTGTGAACTGAGTTGTATAAAGTAATTTAAATGTTATACAAATGTAGAACTTAACAGATGTAAGTCGCTAATGACCAAAAGGTTAATGCGACATTAAATTGTAATTTAAAAAAATATAATATTGGGTGAAGATAAAATCGAAGCAGTTGCCGAATGGGCTAGATTTTTAATTGATATATTTACCTAATTCTCGAATACAAAGTTAAGAAATGGATAGGAATATATTAGATAATTTTCATTTTCTTGTCTGACTAAACACAAGAGTACAAAATATTTTTGTTTCTCAACTTATACTTTCCTCTAATCAGATAGAATCTGCAACATACAGAACGATGAATGCGATGGGAATGAGTTTGATGCGGAACCATTTTATGATCAGATTTCAAGCCTACGGAATGGCCAGCAGTAATCCTTTTCAGGCGTAGGAGTATTAACCAGCCGGGGTTTTTAGCACAATTAGAGTTTTCATTTTATTTTCCTCCATAATGCTGATGGTAGTGAATTTATGGAAGCAATATGTATTGGACGGATGAATTTACGGTTATTACCTTACGTTTTTGCAGGTGGCCTGCACCGGCGTCTGTATTCCGATCACGTCAGCGGCCTTTCTGGAAACTGCGTAGCTACAGAGACTCTTCCCATTCACCTTGCTGCTTGGGGGCAACTGACATTAATTGCCTTCTAAAAATTCTCCTCGTCGACACTTCAATGGCAGTGTTTTCGGTATCCGCAGGAGAGTCTCACAAGCCGATACACTATTGTATTTCTGTGATTATTGATTATTCCTAACTTCGCTTTTCAAACGCATGTTATTCACCTTTCAGCATTTCTCGTAAACAATTACGTCATTAAATAAATTTATGTAATAAAGGTTCAAGAAATTGACAAACGCCACTGGCTTACGAAACGACCTGCAGTGTTTTTAACTTGCATACAATTTATTCCTGAGCATATTCAAAAATTCTTTCTTTGTATTTTTATTTTATTTGACACAATGAATATTCTTGAAATTTGATTCATTTGTTTACCAGCGCGTTCGAAAGGAATACAAACCTTAATTTAATTTATATTTTCCAAAAAAACAACATTTAACGTTCATACGTTTTTACCTGTCTGTAGGGAGTAGAAATTGTTAATAAGTTGTTAAATTAAATTGTTAATAAAAAGTTATTTAATAAATGAAGAAAATGAAACATGTCAAAACAATTCTGTATTAATTAATCAAAACAAAAATATCATTACAATACGACGTTTCGTCCATAATTTTAGAACATGCTCAGGTAATATACAATTTTATATGTATGCATGCTGAAAATCTTGTTTATAACTGTCATAAGACGCAATAAAATACTTTATATGAAAAGCTGTATATTATTTGAGTCAATTGGACGAAACGTCTTATTCTAATGATTTTTTTTGTTTTAATTCAATAATTCTTATTTTCGTAACCATTTGGCTGTTTCGTTTATTAATTTAGAGCTACAATTGACCTTAACAACATTAAAGAATTTTTACTACAGGATTTCTGATACGTTCCATCCTAGTTTTTTTACTCCTATGTATTTCAAAGTTTCTTCTGCCTGTATTTGACAAACTCCTACACTCTTCAAGATTCAAAAAATATTTTCATTATTTCCGGTCTGAAATAAAGATCAAAGTTTTTAAAGTTACCATCAGACGTTAAATACATATTAATACTTATTAAAATGTTATCACAGAGACCAATGACAATTACATAATTTTTTTTAGAGTAACAGGGTGCATGAGGACAATCCACGTGGCGGCAACTCGCCTTTAATAGTATAGGAAGGGATTTAAAAGGGGGGATTCAGACAGTAGAGGAAGGTATCAAAGGGTTAACCGGGCAACGGGTGATGCAGAAAACCTGTATCAGGTAGGTCGGGTACTTGGTATTTGACCCATGAACTTCCAATGGTGGAACTTCCAATGGTGCTGTGGGGACGCAACATTCCCTCTTCCGTGCCAGGAACAGTTCAGGAGGCAGTTGGCCGACTGTCCCAAATTACTAACCCAAAGAAATTGTTACAGGAAACACGTGCGAGAAAATAATTGTTTTCTCGGCTTAAACCTTGAAGACCCTCTTTACATTTCTAGAATTTTATGAGAATTTCCTGAGACACATAACATCGTTGTTAACTTTTTTTTTTGTGATAATACTACCGAATGACAAGACCTAATTACTGCAAAATAAGCCATCATTAGCAGACGTAAGGGAGATTATTCGTACTCATTAAAAACAATTACAAATTATTTTGATATGTAATTTTACAAATCCATTGATGCCATTTGTTGCTATTTTTCTTTAAATGGAACCTATTTATAACAAACTGCTGTAATACAAAATTTGAAAGCAATTTACGTATAAATTTTGTGTGTTAATCAGTTTCACATAAAGAGGTTTCCCCTAAAAATTAACAAAATTCCTGCCAATATTAAAGGTTTGAGAAATAAATCATATAGATTCTTTCGCTCTTAGCGTCTGCGTCCGTTGGCGTCGCCTCGAGCTTCCTTTTTTAACGCCGACTTTGAGAAGTTTTCAATATGTCAATTGATCGTAATTCTGGCCATTTTCAAACTGCTATGTCTATTTCTCCTTTTTTACATCCAATTCTCTCAGAATATGCTGATGTCAGAAAATGCGTCCTCCCGAAAAATGCCTACTGGCGGCTTATTTTCAGAATATTTGAATAACAAGCATTCTGCTTTGTGTCACCGTCTTTTAATGGCTGCTGGTCATATAATACGCACCTAAATACATGCTGCCGTTTTTTCAGGCTTATTTAAAAGAATTATACAGTTTCAAAATTGCTTAAGACGATTAAAAAATTGGAGCCGTAACATTCTGATGTGGATTACTACTAGGATTTAAGTTCACTTGGCAGTTATCCATGCTTATTTGTGAACTTATACTATTAATGATTCCATGAATTTGAGCTCATTGATAAATATCTAGTATCTCTCTATTTTTAATATTCTTTTATCATCGACCAACCCACGCACCATCCCTTACAGACGAGTATTCATTATGTTGTCTTTTTCAAGTTCCCTACCTTCTTGAAATATTACAGAGGCAGGAGGAGCTTAATTGGGGGCACTGGGTTCTTGTCTGGCTCGTTTGCGTGTAATCCGAAGCTCATGCTCTGGTAAACTCCGTGACGCATTGACAACATGGCGTCCGCGTGGAGCTGTACGCTTCGGTGGAGGTTCCCTGCCTCAGACCGGTTATTTCGGGCCCCCTAAAAGTGACTGTACACACACGTTAACAATCATCACCACACTACCACATCGTAATACTACGATTTTTTTTACGTTGACGCGAAAAGCTGTATAAATATTTTTAACTATAACTGGGTATTTCCACATTAATGCTGGATAGAATATATTTATTTCGTTACATAAAATTGTAAAATAATATTCAATGGTTCAAGAAGAACATAATTATCCGCGATTCTCATATTGTTTTGGTTGCAACCTCGGCGGAAATATTAGAAAAAGGGAAAAGCAGAATTTTCATGTCACTTCGTTGGCTCAAGATATTTTTATCTCGACGAGTCGCTTTCAATTTGTGATAAAAAACGCAAGTATTCACTCCTCAGAATTTAATTACGATTTCACTAGATTTAAAATACCATAGAATAATTACATATTAATTAAACTGGATTTATGTCCCTTCCATAAATGGTCTATTTCTTTACATAGGTCGTCAGTGTGTTTTCAAGCTTAATTAGAAAATTAATATATCGAGCGTCTGCTTTATGCCCTATTAGTAATATTTTGTAAGGATGATGAAACGGGGTACTCGAATGTGCTGGAAATAAAATGATCCACAGACAATTCAGTAATAAGCAGGTAAAAAATAGTAAAATTTAAATCCAGGAGCCATATGCGACTAAGAGTGCTGAGTTGGTAAATATATAACAGAGAAAGTAATCGGATAGGAAATGAACAATTACACAAACTTTTAACGATATGAACGAGTAATGCGTGAAGGTAGTTTTAAATATTATTTGGTTAATTAAATTTATTACACTGAAATACAGCTGTCTCTATTTCATTGGAATGACGCAACAGGCAGTTTGCTTCCTAGAAGATTAAATTTAAATTTTCATCACATGGAACTACATATAAATGTTCAACTATTTAATACAAGGTATAGTTCGTAAGATATAGAAAGTCGTGTCAGATGCGCAGAAGGGTGAAAATGGAGGGGATCATTGTCGTCAAATGGGAACTTCCTCTTAGGGAGGAGCTTTAACTACGGAACTACCATTCTAACGAATGAGATATACAGGCAGAAATATATTTTTAAAATACCCTATTTCATCTCTTAAATTTTACACATTAGTCTCATGATGTACACCATATCCTGAACTTTAACACAATATATTTTCGTGCGTCAATGTTTTCATTACATCTTTTACACATCCAAGTTGCCGTAACAAAGGTTCGTGTTAAAATAAGCTCTGATCTATCCCCAGTACAATTCCAGAGCAGTGGGCTACTGTGGATCTTACCTTGACTCGACTGGTTATTTTTCGAACTATAACTAAAGAAACAGATCAAAATAATTATTATAAGATTGTAAAGAAACAGAATGAGAAAATATTTGTACATTTATTTAGCAATGTGAAACGTCTGCAACTACATTAGTGTCGCAAAATAAAAATATTAAAAAACTTCCTGGATAGCATACAAAAGGGTACAATAAGGATAAAAAAATTAATGAATGGAAACAAGTCCAGTTAACCATAATATGTAAAATAGTATCAGGAATATTATAGAGCAGTCTGGAAAATAACAAGTATATTACTGTGTAAGAGCATCAACTTAGTAAGCAGTAAAAGACTACGAAAACATAGAAGCAAAACGAATCAATGAAAAAATTGTATAATGGTATCAGGAAGAAGATAGAAAATTACTTCTAATTAAATCCGATCATAGTTTAATAAAAATGTGACGCTAATAAATAATAAAATTGAAATAAAAACTGTGGAAATTGACAATTAGAATTTTTATTGTAAATGATACTCTACGTTAGTGCAATTATATATGAATCGAATATCTTATCATATTATAAAACCATCTCAGGGCTCTTACTGAATGACAAAGGATTTATGGCGAGTTAAATATCAAGCATCATTCACGATAACCAGAGTCATGTTCCTGACGGAATAATTCCTATGTCGTCTGCGGTCGTCGGCGTCGCCGATGATGTGAAGTTTTCAAAGGCATAGTCTTCCATGCCTGTTATAACCAAAAATTTTATCTGAGATGACCATTTTATTTATTTATTAGAATAAATATGTCGGATAATTATAACTATTCAACCAAAATTATTTGTGAGTTTCCAGAGGAAATAGAGTCGAAGAATTTTTTTTAAATTTTATTTTTAAATATTGAACTTTCAATAAGAATTTTAAACGACAACTTTATTACTTCATTATTGTTTTGAAGGCTCTGTCATCAGATATAAAAACCACACATTTCCGTTCCACAATCTGTGTTTGCTCATGCCAGCCAGCGGTGAGAAATGGAAGCACCACGGTTTTGGAGAAAGGTACTTCATAAGCAGCGGAAGATGAACTTGATATCGAAATGCAGAATAACATAAAGTGCCTGTAGAGATGAACAAAGGGTACGGGAGACTTTCTTTCCCAAGGCAAGCGTGAAAGTTGCCAAACAGCCGAAACCATCCTCGGTGTGTGACCGACGGACCCGGAAAGATTTGCGATAATGCAAAGAGCGAACGAAAATTGTCCAGACCGCTTCCAACCAGCGCATATGAATTAGCTCAATTAACGGACGCCACTTGCGCACCGGAAACAATCAAATTTCACGTCTGCGACTCTTCCGCTCCTTTGCGGCGCGGCGGTGGCTCGTGAAAACGACCTCACACAACGTTATATAACTAACTAAAACTACGCCGTTCGTCACACGCTCGTCGCTTCACGAAAATAACATTGTTAAGAGATTCTGTTTACTTTCGAAAAAAAAGGAAAAAACCTTTTAACGGCCTCGGATTTAGCCAATGTGACGAATTGAATGTTTTTAGTTTTATGAAACCATATTGTTGAGTCTACTTGTAAAGAAATAACATATTTTTCCCTAGATCAACCTTAAAATTATAAACCACTGAGAAACTGATTCACAAATTTTGGTAGCAAAATTACGTATTTATTTTTTTAAAATTTATTTTTTAAGAACAGAAAGAATAGCTTCCAGCTCTGCTATATAAACCATGAAACTAATCCTGATAATTTAAATATTTGATAATTATTGAATTTTTTAACAACGTCACTCAAATTTTATTAATAACTTATATATGGATCTTATCTGTAATATTTGAAACAATTAAAAAAATTAATGCTACATTGAATGACACTTTATTTTCTAGAAGGAAGAAATGTTATCTTGAGAAAAGTAAGAATCATGCATCCTGTTTATGACCAAAAAAAAAACCAAGTCGTAAAATAAGTATCCTTATTTCTAGTTTTTGGTGTGCTCGGATTGCGCTTCGTCGTAGTAAAATTTCAAACGTCTCATGATGTTCTTTGAAGTACCTTCTTCAGCAACTATCCTAACTTATTTTTGCTAAATAAAACCGTCAACTTGAAAAAACTTTGTTGAATAATTATTGACTGTCTTTTTTCGTGTGTTTTGAATACTAATTTCATCAAATTATACCGATCCGGATATATTCTTCGCGACCTTAAAGGACACAGTTTTAAATTATAAAATATAAAAGGTCAGTGTTAATAGTGTATAAATCAGATAAATAAATAGCAGAATAACAGACAAAAAATGTCCTAAATTTTATTTATTTTAATTATATATATAAATACGCAAACAAAAAACAAATCTAAGCGCTAAATCAAATTTAATTTAGCACTTATCAGTTATTTATTTATCTAATTAGTATACAGATTGCAATTGTTACATACCGACCGTATTTATTTCATTGTTTTTGCTTCATGTTTAATTTCGCGTCCGTGGATAAGTAAATGTATAGGGTATTACTTAAAAAAATTATATTTAATGCTGTTTTTTCATCGCACCGTATTCAATTTCATGGAAGCAAAACAGACCACAGGAATATAAGGACGTAGATATAGAAATAAACAGTTTTAGGACTCTAAGTTCCAAATTTATTAATTTATATAATTTTAAATAATGAAATAAAACTGTTAACAATTTCTATAATACATTTACTATTGATTTCGTCACCTGGTGTGTGTAGCGTCTCGTTCAAAAAGCCCTTACGGGTTTTAATCACCTGACGAAAATAACAAGTTGATTGGTAATTATTTTTTCATTGAATTTTTTTGTTTATTTGCTACTTTATCAGCTATGTATTAATTTTTAACGCTGAACAAATAAAAAACATGTGACTAAAAATATATAATCTTATAATTGATGTAATGATTGAGAATATATTTTTATATAGCGATTAAAATGTTTAAATAATTTATGCAATACATTCATATATAACATATATTAGCTAACGCGTATTAGTTTTGATTACACGGCACCATACGTTTCCTAAAATTCAAAATTCAAATATATTTTTCTGATGTAGATTATCGTGTGCTGCATTTCGATTAAACTGAAATATGGTTCATACTCACAATAGAAGTTCATTTGTGACGTCACTTTGATGTTTTTGATATAGTGCTCATCAAATTATCATTCGCATGAATAAATTTTACAGAGAAAATGAATTTATATATTTATAAATATTTAATATTTTTACGAGGGTTATGAATAATTTTACCCGATTTCTAATACAAAATAATGAATCAAATATGACAACCTATATTAAAATTTCACAGCCTCCCTTTAATCGTTTAAACTGACAATTCAAAAAACGGCAGTACTTTAATTTTAATAACGACTATTACGTTTAAACAATACATCACGCGTTCGCACTTATTCGTTAATAAACAAACTGATTAACCCTGAACTATTGCTAATTAATGACAGTAATCTTGTAAAACTACCAACTGATTTCAAATTTTCGTACATAGGGCTTCAAAGTATGCGCACATCGTACCGAAAGAACGGATACAAGAGGTATTTAAGCCCTGGAATTTCTATTTTTATTCCGATCTTTCCGCACAGGAACTCTGCATTTTTGAGGCAATGAGTCTGCTTTTAGCAAGGCTTCAAATAACTACGCGTACTACGTGTACGCACTGATAAATAAATTCTTCCTGAGTCAAGAAAATAATTTTATCTACTGACAGGAAAATTAATTTAGAAAAATACAAAGCTGTCAAGTCATGCTGCTTTACGCACAACGAAACTGTAACTATATGTCTGTGATAGATAAAAGATAAATATAAAATATAGAAATCCCTTCCTCGACGAATTTATAAGTTGGTCACAGTGGTGTTACGTCACGATTCGGTTCTATCATTATTTTTTTTTTCACTTTTCCAGGTAACATCATTTGTTTCTGTTTTAGAGGAATCATATCACGAGATTTATTTGATACGATAGAGTAATAAATTTGTTTAGATAGTCTCATTAATTTTAATTGAATCTTCGTAGAATACATTTCTTATTACAGTTGTACATTAAATATTTAAAAGTACTGAAAATAATAGTTTAAATAAATAAATTATAAAGTCCAATTATTTAAGATATATGGATGGAAAAATGTCGACCAGACCGGGAATCAAAACCAGAACCTTCCGATTACCATCAACATACCTAATTAACGAATTAACAATGGTCGTATGGCTGCGATATATATTGTAATAAATAGTGACCGTTTTAATTAATTAAATTTTAATTTAAAGAACTTGCCTCACGTTGAAGCGCCATTATGTAATAATCAAATATGAGGCTTGTTTATTAAATGAAATAATAAACAATATTTAAAACATAAAATTTATTTTATTTTGTGGCAATAAAGATAATTACAACAAAATTTGAGATCTTTCTCGCAGGGCCTGTACTGGGTTTGATAATGAACACAACAAATTGATTTAAATTCTTATTAACAAAACAGTTTACAATTTACCTAAACAAAATGTCGATAGAATGAAATAAATTAAAAAGAAAAGGAATTAACTCTGATTGACAATTAAAAGAGAACGAAATCTGACTTTATCCTTTAACTATCCTTGCAATTAATTATTAGTTTTGGTTTTGTTACTTACATACTGTCCAGCTGGTACCAGCATTCTTTTTGGTTTCGGAAGTACACTATTGCAAGATTATACACTGATTCTAAATGTCGACTCACAGATTTTACACTATTGAAGTCAAAATTGATAGGTTCCCAGGAACTCGGATGATCCTCCTGAATGTCACCTATCTGATGTCTGCTTGCCTTACAGGGATCCTATGATTCGTAGATTTATTAGTCTTTTACTGATTTGGACTTAAACTGCAACGTAGCTCCTTGAAGTTTTATTTTAACTGTTCATTCTTTCGGAGCGAACTAAATTTTCTTTAGCTCCTTGCTGTAGACTTAAAAAAAACTGACTTCCTTTCCTGGCTGGCTATAGACGTAAACTGCTAGACTTTCATGCACACAAACGCCATTTTGACTTTTCAACAAAAGCGGCTGATCTTGCTTTTCCATTGTTGCTTTGTTCGATCAGGCCGCTACAATGGATTTATCGAACAATTTAAATTTTATGTCCAAACAATTAATGGCATAATTAATTGGCATTACAATATATATGAGCATGGTTTCTATATCCAATTATTTTATTATTATTATTATTGCAGTTATATTATGAGCCACTATATTAAGAACTAATATTCATTGTGTCGAGACAAATTTATTGCCTATATATATATGTATAGTTATTTTATAAAACGTACATCAATAGTGCATTTCAATTTTGTTTTTGATGTTTTTATATAAATTTATATTGGCATGTTAATGTTTACCAAAATTTACAATAATTTATATTACAGGTCTCGAGAAAAGTTTAATTGTAACCCATGTTGCAAAATCTATTCTTCACAGGCCATCATGTCTAGATTCCTTCAAAATAAAAGAACCTTATCTATATAATGTAATTTAGCAACAATACAAACCATTAGCTAAAATGTAAGACAAATGTAAAAACATAACATATGTAAGTCGTAATGACCAATAGGTAATGTGACTATAAATGGTTAATAATAATAAAAACTAAAGCTCGAGCTATTGACGCAGGAATTGTTCGTGACAGAGTGTGTTCGATACATTTTAGCCCAAATAAATTAAATCCGTTAACTGAAATTATTAATTTCGTAAGTGGTGGGTGTATTTGAACAAACGAAAAAATTAACGAAATCTAAATGTGTATAGAAACGATTTTTACCTGTTAGAGTGGCTAACTCTGGGCTCAAGAAATATTTAAAAACGTAATTAATACCCTCCTCTAAGTCATAATTACGTGTTGAAACTTTTTATCGACAGTTATCCAGGTCATTATATATAGCATTTGATTCTATTGCAGTAAGCTGATGAAATACCTGGAAAGAAGATTTCACGATCCAAATTATGCTCATAAAATAACAATTTAATTATTAAAGTTATTAAATAGTAACACATAAAACAAGAATATAATTATAATTTGCTTACGTGTGTGTAATGTTACCTGTCGAGGACGTCGCTATATATTACGATAATGCTGTTGGAAATTAACTTCTAAATAATGTTAGGGATGTTTCTTACAAAAAATAATGAATCACTTACAGGTATAGAGGGTATTATTAATAAAAAAATTGAGGGTGATATCTTGTTTGAATTTAAAAATCAGATTCTAAACTAATACGATCACTGTAAGAAGACCACAAATTTAGAGATGTGGCCCAGGTATGCGTTGCACGTGCTACATCTAGAAGACAAGATTGAGTAAAATATTTTTGATAAGTATATAGTTTGAGATTTGTAAGGTGAAAATTAATGGCTGGTCTTTAAAGCCAATAATGCTATTACAAAAAAAATAATGCAATGATAGTAATTGGTTTGGTGGTTTAGTAGATACTGTAATATATTTAATAAAAAAAACTATTGTTTTAAAGAATAAATTTGTAATGTTTAAAAATATTAAAGTCAACTATTGGGCGCAAAATTATGTAATTTTTTAGACATAAAATAAAATGGCTTCTTGTGTTAAAGATAAATATTACTCTATTAACTTTACACTCAGTTCATCATAACTACAAAAAATCTATTTATCTACGCCATTACAATTTTTAAGCCTAAATCATTTAAATTCACTGGCCATTTTACACTCCAGAATCCCCTAAATGATCACACTGAAATCGGCGGAAAATAGAAGAACAGGAAGACCCAGATCGAGGTGGATCGATTAAGTTAATGTGGTCAAAAATTAAATGGGAAACACTGACTTGTTGGAAAGTGGCTTTGGACAAGAAAGACCTGACGAGGCGACTTCACGAGGCCAAGACTCTACAGAAATTATAGAACAATAGAGAAATATGATCTCAGTCCTAGGTTTTCCACGGACTTTGAACTGTAGCTAAACACTTCTCGTTTTGAATTTCCGTCCTATCGTAAACATTTCGCCCTATAAATTTTGAATTCCCCGCCGTGGTATTTCACACAGTCATTGCACGCCCTTGAAACTTCGCGTACTATAGTCTGTTTTAAATTAGAAGTTTCCTGGCGTGTCTGCGTGGAGGGCGGGGGAGAGACTGATGCCACGTACGACACACGACTTATACAGCTCACTGAAAACAGGTAGAATAACACCGCTATTGTTCGGCAACGCTGCTTTATATCAAGCGTTGTGGTTGGTTGATTCAAGCTCACACCGCCATCGGTCTTCTGATTTACAACAGACTATAGTTTTCCTCGTACCGCCCTTCTAAAAGATCTTCTTTTATCAAAAAAGGCTCGTTCCCCGACAATCCTGCACTAGAAATAGGTAAATCAGTCCAGAAACAAGTGAACTGCATATGTTATCCACAGGCTACACCCAATATGAATGAGTTGAAAACTGAATTAATAAATGAATATATAGGCAACGCGCACTTTCATGTTCTATCTGTATTAAAATATGAATATTAAAATACTACGTAGTTGTTACAGTATGAAAATTAATCGTATCTAGTGCACGTTATCGTACCAGTCGAAAACAATATGAAATTAACACATACATCAATGATAGGTCACAAGGATAATTCCAAAATCCATAAAGTAACGAGTTGGAGAGCTGGGACCGACAAAACTGAAACGTTGTATCAACGTCAAACAGCTACTACTCACTAGGAGAAAATGTCTTCAATACTTTAAAAAATTTAGTTTTAATGTAGCTCCGTACCCTTACATCAGTAGTAATAATTATATGTGACGTCACAGCTAGCGAAAGCTTATTGAAGTGTGAAGATGTAACGCATCCGCAGTGAAGGTCGGTAATTAATTATTTTGACGCAGCTACTAACATTGGCTGAAGCTATTTGCGTCTCGAATTTTCTCACTGAGCAGGTTCCGAAATAACTAAGAGGACGCGAGTCCGAGATTGGATTATTATCTGCAACTACTTCTTGCGTTTCCGCCTTGGTCTGGATTTCGGGACTACGCAGGATGTGGTCGATACGAGAACTGAAATAATAACTCGTGTTGCGACACAAACTGAAATGTGAAGTGAGAAACCATCTTGACTTACTCTTTACACATTTCTTGGAATTTACTAGAAAAAAATTAACACTCCGATACATTTTAGTTAAGTGCATGCATTTCAATCCCACAAATCCAGTTCTTCCACTTTCCATTCGCTGGTAGTTACGTTAGTAGCAAAACAAAATATGCTCCCTCTAACATTGAGCCTTTGATTCCTGTGAACCAAAGCACACAACAAAATCTTCAAACACGAAATGGCCACGCAAAACTAAATCCTAAAACACTTTCCCGTGTCCGTTTATTTGCCTCCGCGGGGGTAAATGTAATATATGGCTGTTTCCAACAGAAATCGCTAAACCGGAAATCCGGCTTACTGAACCCCTGCGGGTTTAAAATTCACTCTAGTCTGTATTCCCAATTCCTGATGTTTCCATGAGCTGTAGCACCAGTCTGTGTCTTATTACCACTGCGAAATGTTATTCCGTGCAATTGAAACGTGAACTTTTTTCTACACACCTTGAAACTTGCTCCAGATAATGAATTAACACTCTAATTTCCTTATTCCGAACTTATTCCCGGTTCTCTTTACAGCTCTTTTAATAAACTTACTACTTCATAAATTATTCCGTATTTCCCTCATGTATGTATTTAATTTAACCAGTTTTAACAATAAAATTTTACCATTAATGAATTTTACTATTAATGTTTGTACGTTTCCAAAAACCTATTTGTTATTATTATACATTATTTATTTATGTACATGGCGTTTCCATTTTCATAATAGATGACTAACGAAGCCACTAAATCAAATCAAATGAAATATAAAATCAAGTGAAATAGCACCATTAAACAAGTTAAATATTTTATTTTCCACTATTTACTTCTTAGCATTCCATTGCCTTTAATTTGATTGAGAACACTAAATTGCATAATATATTTATTTATGAGGCGAGACAAGAATTAATTACGTAACTTAGTAACTATTTTTCATTCGCGGGTTCTGTCTAACGTCGAGTACATTCTTCAGCGGTGACAAGTTATAACTCGATTGATCAGCTCATTGGCGTTGGGTGATTACTTGAATAAAATCGAAATTATAAACAACGTCGGAAAATACCGGATTCTAACTTGAGCACGTAATGTCAGGTTGTTCTTGCCACTTTAAATAGTCGGAAACAGATACTCACCAAATGTTGTCGACCTCCTGTGGTGTAGGGGTCAGCGTGACTGCCTCACATCACAGAGGTCCCGTGTTCCAATCCAATTGATGTTTGTGTGCTGGTTTCCCAAACTGAGTCGCTAATAACCTGAGCTGTTGATACGACTGTAAATAAATCAATATATTGTAATGCCAATTAATTAAGACATTAATTGTGAAATTGAAAATCTTAATTCTTACGGCGGTACAGAACATAGCAACAATAGAGAAGCCAAGCACTGTTTCTTTGTCGGAAGGCATATGCGCGCTCAAATTGCGAGACTAGAGTCCAGTTGGCAGGAAGGTTTGGTCAGATGCAGTTCGCATTAAGATATTGAGAAGTTCAGTTCGTATTATGATATGGTGAAGTACAGTTCACAAAGTTTGACGAGATAGAGTTTGCGGTGGGACGTCGTCAAATAATAACTGTTAATTGGAGAATGATAGAGCAGGTCGCATTATGATATGGTAAAATACAGTTTGCAGAGAAATATTGAGAATTAGCATTCAACAGAATTGATTGGTCCCTGAACATTTTTCTCAAGACAAAACATTCACTAGAGCATAACGACGAAACCTGCTAAGCACAAAACAGTTTTTGTGCACATAGCCGGTCAGAGTTAGCAGAAGTCACCCAATGCAAGCGGTCTACCAAGAGGACGAAGGTGGATCATCCTAGTTCCGGATTTTGATGTAGAATCTGTGAGTGAAGCAGTGTAAAACCTGCCATAGTGTGTCGACAATTAAAGGTATCCTGGAATGATGGGCAGACGTGAGTAACAATTTACAAACAACTAATTATGTAAACCTGATTAAAAGATAGCCGTCAAATTTCGTTCTCTTCTTTTGATTAAAAACTGTTAATTAGAGCCAATCTTTTAGGTTAACTTCGTTCACAAATAAATTTCATTCTGATTTTGTTGACAAGCACTTTTATTTTCCTTTAATTGTAATTTGTTTATACGATTATAAATATAATGATTCGCCATTATCAAACCCAGTTATGACCCTGAGAGATTGAGATATATTTAAATTTGTAATTGTGTTAAATAATTGATAATAAATATTTTGTTTGTTAAATATAAATCCATTAAATTGATTAAAAGGCACATTCAAGTGTTTATTACAATATATACAAAAAATGTTGTTGGAATCTTATGATGACAACTTTGCGCTCTGCTACCTAAAAGAAACCCATTCATAATATCCATAATTTATTTTTTTGACAAATCTTGTTATATATCTGCATTAAAATACGATTGATTGACCCCTCGACTTTTAACAGCAATGAACCCATTGCCAGAATATGTCAACCATTTTAAATAAGTTATCTTCGACAGGCATTGAAGTCAAAACAATGATTTTTTTTTAATTTATTCCATTTTTTTTATATAATATTCAGTAATTTTTGGAACATAATCATTGAAAATATTATACGTGTACACAAGCAAATTTATCAGAATATTCAACATTATTGAATAAATTTTAGAGTATAATATTAATCTTTAAGGTCTCATTAAGAAGTCCTAATTTAGGGACGAAACGTACATTTATTTGTTTTATATCATATAAAAATCCATATTAAATATTTGTGTAATATATATACATATAAATTTCTATTTTCTATCATCGCACAAGTTTAGTGAGGGACGAAACGAATTGATATATTGTTCTGATTATATAATCACTTAATAAACCTTTTATGAATGTTTTTCCACTACATATATATTTATTTATCTTTCTGAGGTCGTTAAAGAGTGTTATGGCGGTCACTCACAACCCCGACTAAATTATCCAGGATGAGACACCAGTACTTGAGTTGTCTGTGCACTTGCGGTTTCTGCAATGTTGAAGCTTTAATTTCAGAAGATTTGAAGTAGGTCTGGAGGTGCTGTGTACTTGTACCCGTTGCCTCACTTAGCGCGATTACTTTGGCCCGCTAGTTCGCACCTTCGAGAAGGTCAATACTCCTTCCCGGGGAAGCGACCAAACTTCGTCATTTGACAAAGACATCACAGTTCCCGGGGTAAACCAATTTTTTTTTGGTTTAATTCAGATATATTAAAGGGAAAAGGTTTAGCGGCGTAGTGAACTTAAGACTCACATCTTCAAATATACAGGTAAACTTTTAACCCACACGGAATAATGAAGGTATTTAGCAACAGCAAAGGTTCAGAAACGTTATACTTTACTATTTTTTCGTGCGTAACAACGCATCGTTATCATATTTGTTAGATAGATTACTATCTTATAAAAAATATAAATACTTACTACTGTGATCAATATGTAAGGTGAAATTGTCATTTAAAACTCCCGGGTATTAGGAAGGCAGGTAAATTTTTTTTCTAGGTAGGTAGGACTGTCTATAATATTATCCAAGCGTTTGTTTGTTAAAAGGTTTAATTATCTCCGAGTAAACAACCAAAAGTGAATTTTTCGATTTTTGCAATGGGTGATTTTGTTGCGCAAAGAACTTGTATCAAATATTGTTTGCGGAACGAATATTCTTGTGCGGACACGTTGAAAATGTTGCGGAAGGCCTTTGGTGATCAAACTATGGCACAAAAAAAGTTTATAAGTGGTACAACGAGTTCAAAGAGGACAGAGAACGCTTGAAAATCGTCGATGGACAATTAGAGATCTCGCAGATAGTGTTGGAATATCATTTGGCTCAGCGCAAACCATTTTGAAGAATGTTTTGTGTCTCAAACGCGTCAAGTCTCGATTGGTGCCAAAATCGCTAAATTTTTTGGAATGTGTGAAACTTTGCTGTCCGACTATCAGGACTACTTGAAATGCATCATTACTGGAGACGAGACTTGGATTTACGCATACGACCATGAAACCACCGACCAATCCAGCGAATATTGTTCAAAAGGTGAAGCAAGGCTGAAAAGACCACGGCAAAGTCGATCGAAAATCAAGGTCATGTTGACAGTTTTCTTTGATTATCGTGGCGTGGTGCCCTATGAATTCCTTCCGCCGGGCCAAACTGTCAACAAAGAATATTATTTGAGCGTTATGCGTCGTTTGCGTGAAGCTATTCGTCTGAAACGGCCGGAATTATGGGCGAACAACTCTTGGTTCCTTCATCACGATAACGCACCATGTCATTCTGCATTGGTTCTTCGCGACTTTTTTGCCAAAAACTCGACTCATATCGTTCCGCAACCACCGTATTCGCCTGATTTGGCTCCGTGCGACTTCTGGCTATTCAGCAACTCAAGAGGCCAATGCGGGGACGCCGTTTTGAGACGATGGAGGAGATGAACACCGAATCGAAGAAGGTCTTAAAGGCTATACCGGAAAAAGACTATTCCGACTGTTTCGAGGACTGGAAAAAGTGCGTTTTATCGGACGGGGATTACTTTGAAGGGGATGAAATTGATTTGGAAGATTAAATAAAGGATTTATATTCTATAAATAAATTCATCTTACTTTTGTTCACAGTGGTAGATTGGTTGATAGGTGATCTACAATCATCAGTTCAAGATGAACGACAGGTAAGTAGTTTTAGAGGAAATGTACGTCTAATACAAAAAGCCATGTGCCACTCACACCATGCCAAGATGCGAAAGCAAATAACGTACCTCGTTAAGCAATGCTTGGGAAGTGCTCCTGCGTTTTAAACACCTCTTAGTGTTTTTGTCCATTGTAGTGTATGACGCTATAGCATCTGAATGACACAGCATGTGGTCTTTAAGCGAAAATTAATTACATTCATGACAATGGTCTCAGCCCTATCTTCAAAATTCCTTTTTTTTTAAATTGTTGTATTATCATGAATTATTATTACAAATCATTAAAACAATCAAATTTGTCAGAAATATATTTCCTTTTTTTTCATATTAAAATCAAATTCTTGTCAAATTTATTAATTTTGTAAGTATTAACGATTAAGCGGCAGGTATAAACCGCGGTCAACAACAGCTTGGCGCCACGACTAAATTCTTAACGCTCTGTGAAACAGATAATCTTATTGGGTGATTTTCGACGCCATAATTTAATAGAAATTATGTTATTCCTGAATTTATTAGAATTCTTGACTGAGAAGAGGACGAAACGAAGGTACTTGGATTTTTGAGTGAGCAAGATCGTGCACTGCAAAAAATGCAATATAATTACATACGATAGATTGAAAAAAACAATTTAACGATGTGAGGTTATGGTAATACCTTCATGTTGTCAGTTGAACGTCTCAAAAAAATTATGAAAACAATAAACAAACTGTATCTTTTAAATCTAAGTCTGCTGAAAAAAAAACAGAAATTAAAGCAAAAGTGATTTGGAAATTTTATTACACGCTGTAATCAATTTTTTTGTAATTTGATGTAACTCCGTTGTAATTGAAAATAAATACCTTTATTTTAAAATAAATGTATAATCTCTTTATTCAAACAATTAAAAGTATATTTAAGTTCTGCATAGTGATATATATTTTAATAACATATTTTATGATTATTAATTTAATTTAAATGTTTAAAATTGACAAAAAATTAATTGAATCACCAAATTTTGACTTATTTTCTCAAGAATTATTTTATCTCCGATAAAAGATTAAGGTTTCACAAGTAAACTCAAAATAATAAAAGATTTATGTACTCCAATGCAATCTTGCCTAAATAATTTAAAAGTTATGAATGTTATGTGATGATATTCAATCTTAAAAACATTTCATGCTTCACAAACGACATGTGCTAACTTCATCCACGAGTAAGGCGAGACAGTTCCGTAAGATTAAAAATGGCGGACGGCCGAAATTTATATTAGAGGGGGACTCAACTTCGAGCGGCTAAGCGATGTTGACGTCAGCAGAACAAATGATCCTTCTTAACTGAACTATACGTTTAAACGTTATTTATTACAATATTAATATAATAAAAATTAGCACGACGTATCGCTCCATTTTTTAATCTTTTCAGTTGCAAAAATATAAACATTTAAAGTCGCAATTTAATTTATTGCTTGAAAAATTAAATATAAAGTTTTTTGGAATTAATTTCTAAAATGGTGTGCTTTACCCGCATATTCCAGCCTATTATTATGTTATTGATATGTTCCAATTTTTCATTTAATTGAAATATGTTTCTGATAAACTTGCCTCTTTTACAAATTTGAAATTCAATGAAGTCAGAGAAAGATGTAACTAAGAATTTAATTGTTATTCTTTATATGAGTTTACTTAAAATTAAATACATGTTTCGGTTGTCAAACGAGAGTTGCAGTTTCCCATTACGTTTTAAGGAGAATTGAAACAATTTCTACCTCCGGAAGAAATATTTTAATTAAATCTGAGATAAATAATCTAAGGATTTCCGGACGTAGAGAATGAAGAAAAATTTCTATTAATCTTTTACTTTAACTTAAATTATCGATAAACGAATCTGTAATTAGTTAGTTATTGTAATTTAGCGACGTAACAACCATTCCGAGAGAGTAAAATATAAAATGAGGTGAAATAGATTATTTACTTAACATACTTATATTTCCGATTACTAGTATTCCATTATATCTTTTACGTTAAAAATGGTTATGTTTCATAAATTTAATAGTCGGGCTCAAATTTGGAAAATAGAATTTTGAACTTCTCTTAATAATTTAATTGAAAGTAATATGAAGTTGAGACTGTTGCCTCATGTCCGAGGTATGTGGCAACATTGTTAAGAGTAAAATCTATAAGGATTTGGAGTAGAGTTATTGAAAATGCAGATATTGTTGTCTCTTCTTTACCAACGAGCCAAGTGAATGTTTCTTTGATCCGTAGCTTTACCTTTCCGAGACATGTTTACACGGCAACGGAAGTTTGCACACGTCTTTGTTTGTAGACTCTTCGTCCACTCGTCACTGCTACTGTTTCTGTGTTTTTATTAGCTAAATAGAGGATCGCCCTCGCATGACCCACACAATTAAGAATGTTTGGTTTGAGAGAGAAAGATTGCGGAAGCCATAGTTGTTTAACGAACGACAAATTTCACAAGGCTAACTGCACCCACGAAAGAGATGAATTAAATAATGTATATAAGTGATACGTTATTTTTAAAACACTTACATAGGTGATTAATTTTCAATAAAACTAATTTTTATATCTGTGCCGTAATTGATCTTTAGCCACAATATTCATAAACTGCAAAACTTTGACAAATAAAAATATTCCTTACTATATTTTAGAACTCTAAATCAAAAACAATTGATGAAACTATAAACAAATATTAAAATTTGTAAAATTAACATTGTAAAGAATCTATGTGCATAAAAATTTATGAGCGTATGTTCCACCGATACTCTTAAAAGCATGGAAAAATTTAAAATTGTGATATACCTATTACTTATATTCTAAGAATGGTCACTGTGGGGGTAAAACACGTCTGTCATGCAATAGCGTGTGAGAGACGATGTGGTGACATGTATAAAAATTTCAATAATGACCGAGGTTGGTGACGAATCCAAAGATATCGCGGTCGATTAGATAAACAGTAATATTACCAAGGGTGGTTAAGGCCATTAAACACGGGGTTAAGGGTTAAGTATACATTGTTGAAAAGGAGAGAATTATGCTTTTTTCTGGGGCAATAAGTTGATTGGAAAAAGTCCCGATGTTATTTAAAGAAGAAGAGAGGCTCAAACAGTTTTAATCCCTCGTTCCGATTAATCTTCCTTTTATATTGTCGATCACAATCAATGAGATTCGGAATTGAGGGGCGGATTTGATATCGCCAATTTCATCGTGCGAATAATTTTTTTCAACGGTAGATACTTTCCAGAAATTGTTTATCCTTGCTCCTAGAATTTGAAACAAAAAAAATGGATTTTTAGTCAAGTTTAGAGCGATTTTACGCCATAGGTAGATTATTTTGTTGTTTAATATATGATTATAATACGTAAATATCCAGGAAAGTCTAAACAATAGTTTTTTAAATTGTTCGTAAATTACTTACAATAATATTTCCTATTATTATCCGCACGTTTAGTTCAATCATAGACACCCACACACCCATATATATATATATTATAGCAAATACTAAGGAATTTATTGTATCCAAGTTTTTTTTTGTCTTCAGGTCGGCAGTACGGGCGATGTTTTCGCGTTGCGCTCGTTGTTTACGAACGTTTGACGATTGGTCAAACTGTGTCTCGGTAGAAGGGTATAAAAGCCCTAAGAAATAAACACTAGTCAGTCAGCAGTGGAGAAAGCTAGCCCGTGGTTGTTGATACTTGTGTGTCTAGAAAGTTTGGTCGAGTTGGACGTTCGGTCCAGGTGCGCCGGCGTTTGTAGTCGTTGGGTTTTTTTGTCTGAGTCATTTCGATCCTAAGCAGTTCTGTGCTATAGTGGATCCAATTAGTATTTTTTTTCGTATAACGAATCTCACTCGAGATTCAGGCCAGTCCAAGGTTGGTAAAAGGCCCCGGGAGATGGTAATCTCGGGTAAAGCCGTCTATCTATGATAGCTCTGCCAACAAATCCTATCTCCACACCTCCTATGGTGACACTGGGCAATGCAGCTTTGCTGTAGCAAAGTGGAGAAGGGTGCTTAATGTAGGGTTGTGAGTTTGCTGTGATCATTCACGAACCACGAACTAACGTGGATCCGTTGAAGGGCGTTGGACCGCTTGGGAACCAATTTTGACGGTCCAAGGTGGTTGTATGGTTTTGGTTGAGGATAGTAAATAAGTGTTTGATTTCTATTATAAAAAGTTTTATAGAGTGTTGTGTTCATTTTATAAACTCCTAGTTTTTTGTTGGAGGCCCGTAGGCGACTCGTGAGATATTTTTCCCTTTAATATTTTGGTGTACAACAATTTGGCACCATATACGGGTAAATATTAATTAATTTAATTTTGTTTTTTACATTTATCGCCCAACATGGGTCATTCAGATGGATAGTTTAATTGTTTATTACTATGTTGTAATAATCAACAAGTTAGTCCTTTAATTAAATTAAAGGAATGATTAATAAAATTATTAATATTCAAAGTTTTTATTTTTATTCTTTAAAATGCACATTTTTAGCCCTATCTTTGTACGCTGGTCTTTGGTCAAAATTTACAAAACTTTACTTTAATTACTTACAATTTATGTTGTTCTAGCAAATACACATCAATATTTACATTCCAATATGTTGAAAATCTCTTAATCTCAGGGTCATCACTGGGTTTGCTAATTGGGACACGTTAAATGTATAATTTGACTATTAACAATTCAAAATATAAAAAAATTAACCTAATTACAATATGAGATATAAGTGGAATGAAAGGTGAACTAAATGAACTCTGACCGAAATCTGACTACCGTTTTAATTATAGTTTACAAATTTATCAAAGTTATGTTACTTACGGACCGTCGTCTGGTACCAGAACAATAATTTTTTACCTCGTTCGGACACTTTTACACACATTTTTAATATCAGGCCTTGGTTTTTACTGATTCTACACTACACTTTAAAATTTGGCAAGTTTGGCTGTATTTCGTTGACTGCTCCGCTCCATAATAATTTACCAATGTTCTCCTGGAACAATTTCTCCACGAAGATTTTGGAAAGTTCCATTCTGTCCAAAACTGCTATTAATTTCCAATATTTACGATGCAATACTTCAGTGAATGTTTTACTATGTATTAATTCACAACTTTAACTGGTAATACATTAACGACGTCTAGTCTCTGCTCAAGTTTTATTATTTGTTCTGCTCCTCGCAATGTTCCTCCGCCAACTGCCTATACTTTTGCGCGCGTAATCGCCATTCAGACTCTTCAACAAAGAAACAGCCCATTGTTGCTTTCCTCGGTCATGCCGCTTACAATTCATTTATTCGTTAACAATTTAAATTATTTAAAAACAATTAATGGCTTAATTAATTGGCATTACAATATATATATATATGTATATTTCTATATATATATATATATTTCTATATATATATATATTGTAGATATTACCAATGTGTAATGAAATGTTTTATTTAAATTGTTTCTTTAATTATTGGCGGCGTAACTTTTATGCTGGATGTTGTAAAGAAAAGCATTGTTTGGCGCGAGAATGCAGAGGTTATAATGGTTGCTTGCTACGAATTGTTGTCCAAAAAGCGTATATACCACGCTCAGAACTTTTAGCGGACAGTCAAAAATAACAGTCGCACAGTCGGAGAGCAGTGTGTGTTTGGGAGGCAGAGCTCGCTATATTGTGAGAAATAGTCAGTCATTGGTATTTCTGGAAGCATGGGCGTCTGTGGTGATCGAATTCAGCAAAGTATGGGCTGAATATCATCATTTTTTATTAAAGATTTTCTACAGCAAAGCTGAATATGACCATACGTACGTCCACATTGATCGCTGCCATAATTAGCAAAGTGTTGTTAAGTGAGACGGTTACAAACTATGTGCTATGGTCTGTCAATGAAAATAGTGTTCTATAAAAATTAAAAGAATTACGTGTGCACAAATGAGACAGGTCTAAATAAATGGTATGTAAATAAAATCTTTCTTTTTTAAACCGTTACGATTACCGCCAGATTTCTATAACTTTGTGAGATATTTCTATAACTTTGCCAGATTTCTATAGTTTTGTTGTTGTTAGTGTCTTTATATTAACTTTTGTTATCGTAATTTATATTCATTTTTTGCTTTTATAACTTTGGCAGAATTGTAAATCATTCTTTTTTAAAGACCCTATTGTTTACTACTATATATTCTAATGATCACCTGAAAGGTAGATTAATCTTGACCCACGTTGTGGTAGACATTTATGTAACGATAAAAAAGGTTAATTAAAAGAAAAAATTATCAAAAATTAACAAAGAAAATAAATTTGTTATTTTATTCACTTGTGGCTTCCAAAATTAAAACAAATACAATCAAATTAAGATCTCTTCTCTCAGGGTCACAACTGGGTTTGATAATTAACAGAAAAGTGATTTATAAACTGATTAACACTTCAAACATAAAAATTCACCTAAAATAATAAGATGATAAATGAAATGTAAAGAAACTGAACGAAATCCGACTGTTACCTTTCTAATTAACGTTCACAAATTTATATATGTTTTGTTACTCACGTATTGTCCGTCTGGTACCAACTCTTTCTTTTGTAGCTTCAACACTACACTAAAAATGCAAATTTTTACACTGATTCTAACTTCCTTGCAGATATTACACACGCACACGTTCGAAGTGCACGTCCTCAGCTATCAGGAACCTTTGTTGTTTTCTCCCCTTTCTGGTCAGCTAGCCGTTGCCGGATCACTCAATGCGAAGATTGTTCAATTTGTGAAGCAAACTCCTGCTTCCATACAGGAACTCGAGATTTGTAGTTTATGTTTGCAGACTTATTATATGCAGAGTCCATACTTTACTACTTTCTTCTCGTCGCGGATTTTAGGCTTTTTGTGTCTCCTTGCTCGACCCAGGCTCAGTGCAGAACCTTACTGTTTTTTTATTTCTCTATGTGGACCGAACTGCCACATATCTCGGCGAAGACTTTTTTACTGTTTCACCTCTCGTCGCCGACCGCAGACTGACTTTCTTTTGCGCGCGCAGCCACCATTTCGGCTTTTCGACTAAGGAAAAGAATTGTTGTATTTGAAGCTCATACCGTTACAATTCACTTTATTCGCTACAATTCAAATTATACCTAATCAATTTAATGGCCTAATTAATTATTGCTACAATATATATATATATATATAAACTAGCGGGTGCCGGCGTTGCCCGAGATGTCATTTATCCATAACCCCCGATACACTCCAATTTCGGTTGCGTTTGCGCTATTTTTATGTAACGCTCCTCGATCCTCTACCCTCACCCCTAGGCGTCCTCCCCTCTCATACTGAAACGAGTTGAAATTATACACAAACTTCACCAGTAGAAATACTATCAATTCCATTAACGCCTGCCGAATATTATTTCCACACGATCATCAACCGGTTAACATGTTTGAAAATTTACAACCCCTCGTTGGGAATGTTAAACGGTAATTCTAATGTCATAATTAAACTCATTGACATCCATAATACTTTGAATTGAATCTAATCTCGGTTGTATTCGCGTTATTTTCTTGTAACGCCCGTCCACCCTTACCCTTAAGGGCGCATCCCTCCCAAGCCCGAAATGGGTTGAAATTAAATACGGAGAACGTGTAGGGAAATTTTATGAATATCATTGTTCCCGAAATATTTTTATTTGATGCAAAATTCTGTTGGTTAACTTATTTTAAAAGTTCTACCCTCCGCCCAACCCTTCCTACCCAACCCTACAACCGCGCGTTGCCCAGATTGTCATAAATGAACTCAGAGACAACCATTACCTTTGAGTTGACTCGAATCTCGGTATTTTTAGCGTTATTTACTTGTAACCCCCCCTCCATCGCCACCCCTTAATGTGCTCAACCCTCGTGCCACAATGGGTTAAAATTAATAAAAATCACATGAGTAGAAATACTATAAATCTAATTAACGCTGAAAAATATTTATGCAACGCAAATATCGGACATTTTAGCATGTTTGAAGATTTCCACCACCGTCCACCCTTGCTCCTGGGGGTGGTAGGCGTGTTACACCCACACAGTGTTTGTTTCCCTGTCGCAAAGAACACGTGTACGAAATTTGGTGAAATTGCTTCGAGGTTGTAGACTTGTAAGCGGAACATACCCATCCATATACATACCTATGTATATACATACATTTATACACACATACACACCCGTATAAGGCAATTTTATATAATAGAAGCTATATATATATATATATATATATATATATATACACTATTTAAAACAATTACTGAATTTGTAGATATATAATTTTTCCATCTGAAAATAAACTATTTGGTGGTTTTAGCAATCTGCAGTTGGCAGCATTGTATAATATATATATATATATATATATATAATTAAAAACGTAATTTTTCCATTCTGTATATTCAATATTAGGCAATTTAAAATAGACTTAAACCTTTCAATCATCTTTAATTTATTTTATAAATACCTCATATAGCTTTTGTTTATCTATTGCCGAATATCTGTAGATTGTAATTCTCACAGTAAATAGTTATGTTTCTCTGAGGCTTTTACTAACCAGTTACATTAATTCACAACAATATCAATACGAAAGGTGTGTGATTTTAAACATTTTAAAAATAGTATATTCCAAAGTACGAGATACTACGCTAAACACATTAAAGACGCTTTTGTGTTGTAATATATTTTGCGAATAACAATATCAGTTCAAAATTATTCCAGTCTAGTGGCATTAAAAATTATTTAGTTACAAATATCGAACTACTACGCGGGAGTAAGAAAAATAAATTGTCTTCGTAAACAAGATTGACCTTTCAGAAATCTTCAGTTGCGAATTCACCAGAGCTTCGGAATGCAATTCTGTGTAAAGATGTTATTTCCATTCCGTGGGGACTCCGGGAATACAGACAGAGACCGAGTCGATATTCAGACAATTTCATATTGCCTATTTGTTTCTAAATTCGATGTCTGCAATGCAGAGTGTTTCTTGCCTTGATGTGATGCACATACAGGACTGCGAAACTGGGTACATTCAAACTAACTTTTACTTTTTTATGTTAGAAAAAAATCACATTTGATGAACCTGCGTCATTTTGAATAAAATTTCAGTTAAAAAAATAATTATTGACTGTTAAATATATGCGACATAAAATAGGCAAATGTTTAAAATAAATAGTTTTTATTTATTCAGTTTCTTGATAAATATATTTACAATGGTCACATACATTCTATAAACAATTATTGAATTCATGGTTTCAGTAAACAATAAAAATTATATGGTACAATATTTTTTGACAAGTTTTGAGAATCTACTTTTTAAATAAACTGGCCAAAAGTCATTTGAGAGTCGCGATATTTTTATGTACCGACAACCAAGAACAGTGCTATATTACAATGAGTCTAGTGATATTTCTCCAAACAAAAATTTAAAATTTCTGCTTAAAAATAATGTTATAGCATTTTTGTAAATTTTCTCTGTGATACATGTAAAAGCAATGTTTTATTTATAAGCAATACGGACTACAAGTTCAAGCCCAAAAATTATTTTGTTTTTGCTGACGTAAACACTCGAATAATAATTACGCTAGGCGAATCAATCGTCACACATCCAAATATAATCAAAGATTTAATCACAGATTTTTGTTCACTTATTTAAATTTAATAATGAATACAACTGCTAATTTATGTTTAAAAAATTATCGGTAGACAAGTCTCTACTGTTATACGACGCATTAACGTTTTTAGAAACTACTGAAACTGATTGGTGCACACTTGGATTTAAAAGGACATGCGTATAAAAAAAATCCTCTTTCTCAATTATTTTATTTTAGATTAAGCGTTCTTGAATTGCTATTTCTGTGGTCCAAATCATGAAATAATGAAAATTTGACGTTCTTTGAAATTTTTTCGTTTTGTATTTTCTGTAGCTTTTCAAAACATCGCCAGAAAAAGTCTGTGTTATTATTTCATAAGTGCTATCGGAACTTTATCCATATGCATAATAAAGTTATTCATGATATTTGGGGCAAAAGACGGGCGTCGTAAAATGTTTCATTAATGAAGTTATTTTTTTTAAATTCAAATTATAAAGCTCCCTTTACTGTTATCGGATTATATTTTAATATAAACAATAATTTTCACTATTACAATAATTTAATAAATAAAATTTTAAGTAACATCTCAGGTCAGTCACGTGGGGTACTTCATCGGAACAATCTTGAGACTGATAAAAGAAACATATTAGAAATCAAAGATTGATATAAAAATAACCACCTCCGACACACAATGTTGTTTAAACCAAATCGTCACCCTGGCGCGAGGATTTCTGGGAATGATGTCTGCGGTCGTTGACGTAGTCTCTAGAAATCCGTTATTGCTATCTTTAGTTTCTCACTGTAACAGTCGTTTTTTTGACACCTCGTATGAATATAGTCGGACAACTATTCATATAGTACACTTTTATTTTGTGAACCTACCATTTTATATCCGGACCTAAATGTTTCGGTGCTTTATAGAAATACTGGCCCAAATTCGTTCACGTATAACTCAATTCGGCTGACAAATATACTGTATGCGCGAAGCGCAAGTTTTTAGATAAATTGATATTTGTTCTTAGAAATGAATGCAATTCTGTTGTAAAAATTTGCAGCGTCAGTGATTTTTATTGATTGTGATTATGATGTTACACGTGTCCAGCCATTACTTCCGTAACGGATCTAAATTCTCTACGGAGGAAAATTTATTTAAAAATATTTAACGTACATTACGCTCTGTAGCGGTTCGGTCGTGCATTAAATCATTTTCCTTACATTGTGTAATCCGTAAATATCTCTTCGTAAAGTCTTGTCACGAACAAAAATTTTAACTTTTTTCCTGGAAGTATTTCTTGCACTTATGAATGCTACGTAGACTTCAGTTTCAACAATTAGGTTTCAAGTACCCAGAAAGTAGACGAAAATCTCATTAAATTTTCTGTAGTGGTCTCAGAATTTTGGAATTACATTACACGATTAAATTTAAAAATAAAGACTGATTTCTTTCATGTTTTCATTAGTTTGAGAGGTACAATCGAGAGTCGAGACAGTAGATGAATGAGATTATACAGTAAAAAATAAGCTGACTCCTGAATCGAAGTTAATGGCCCTCATTTCTGTCTTCCTGCACGATAAATTTTTCTGTCATTATTATATTATTACATTGTTATTTATTTCTATTTAACCTTCGTTGGTGGACATTTTAGTTGTCTTACTGAAAAAGAAATAAATTTACGAAATCATTGTGCATGTGAGGTTTTTAGACTGCAGTGGTAGGTTTTAAATGATGAAGTAAAAAAAATATTTCACAAAATTTATTATTTATCTGAACACGGACAAAAAAAAATAGTTTTCAGTTAGCCTGACAATACAATCTGATCCCTTAATCTGAGTTAAACATGGTCTACGGTAATTACCCCAGGCGCGTCAAGGATTGAGATACCTGGCAGTTACCTTCATTGATGTCTGGCCGTTATCGTGTGGCACCCTCGATCTCTCCGGGTCCTCTCGAAACAAGAAGTTGGGGGCTGCACGTCCGTCGCTGGCGACGGTTTGTCCCTCTGTGTCTATACTTTTCTTTACAACCCCCTCGCTGGATGTCAAAAATCGATCGTCTCGATCATCTTTGGATCGATCTTTCCTGAGCCAAGAAATGTCATTGGTACAGGCAGTCACGTGTTAACTCAAATTTCTGGGATTTTCAGAGAGACGTTTCCCACGGTGTGACAGTCTAGGTAACTTCCGAGGGTCAACACCATACGTGTCCAATTCCAGACTGAAGGGATTATCTCCCCGCCTCGGCGGCGCCTGCTCAAATTCCAACTTACCAAGCTCCCAACCCTTGCTAAAATCTAATTATATCAAAATTAAACATATATATATATATATGTATATCTCAATAATAAACCTAACGCGTTACAAGATAAAACTGCCCTTTATTTCATTGAATTGAATAGGAGTAACATCTCTTGTTTACGAAGGAGGGCCCCACTATATCGATTTTCAAATTAACCGGGGTAACAGTGTTATTACAACAGGAGAATGAGACCCACGAAGGCTCTGTTTGCATATCTAAAGGGCTTAATAACAGCTGTTCAAAGAACAGGGAAGCGTCTTTTCAGGGCACGAGAACGCTGAAATATTGAGTAAGGTCATCTTACACCTAAGTAATTCACGACGGCGTAGTGCTTGAAAGGACCACGTCCTCTTACGTAAAGACCTAAATCGTGGTACATGCACGCTATCTTTGTAGTAGGCGTTAAATATCCATCACCTCTTGGATTTATCATTCATGTGAATAGCGTTTTAAGAAGTCGTTCGTATCTTCGGACGGACCTGTATCGGTAGAAATGTAAAGGACCCAATTCGGCACATGAATCTTTCACGGTTCATATATCTCAAAGAAAGTCCTGTCTTCTTCCACACGTGGGTCACGGTCCTCAAATTATTCAGTCGTCATTAAAGGTACCTTGAAACAGTTTACAAAGTTCTCTAAGAACGTTTGAGCAACGATCAAGGAGTCGGTTAAAGATCAGTTTGTTATAATCATTTATTCAACCGGTGAGAAATATTGTAAGGAGTCGCCGTAGAATGAAATTTTCAGCTTGGAAAACTTGTAGGTCTCAAAGCACGATACAGGCAAAATTACATCAGACGCTTTAAGGTGATTGATACCTTTAAATTCCATTTATGTGATATTTAGATGTCCGTTTATAATCTTAACTTTACAGTCACTAATTGTGGAACTATTGAAACATTAATAGTAAATCACTGTAAAATTAATTATATTCTATTTTTTATCCAATTTCTGATTAATATTCTATGCATCAATCGTTCACAAAAATGAAAATTCTGAATACAAGGAAACAGAAAAGTAATCTCTTGCATGTGGTTGTTTTTTCAATAAAAATGTAGTCCTTCCGAATTATAAATTTAGTATGATTGATTTTTAATTTTTAATCCCACGGGTTTTTAATAAAATAATCATAATTTCAAAACTCCAATACTTAACTTTTAAATTTACTTCTGAACTTTCGGACGATAATTTGGACATAATCATCTAAAAAATATATAACTTTATAAAAAAATTTTAATTTACAAAATCTTTTAATTACATAACACAAACATTAAATTTCTTCAATGATATATATATATATATATATATATATATATAAATATTGTAATGTTAGGCTTTATTACAAAATATAAAAAAAAACTTTATTACATGAATATACAACAATACATTAAAAAATATTATTGGGCGCCAACAGATATATTGGTGTGCAAAAAAAAATTAACATTAGCTCCGGCTTGGTTATAAAGTCCTCCTTCTCAACAGGGTAATGTGGGCGGTTCGGTAGCTATTCCGCACTGTGTAAAAAATTCTACTTTTGAAGGCACTTTACAAAAAAATTGTGATGCTTACTTACTTTACTTGTGGCTTCAGCCGACTTGCAGTGGGTCACTGGTCTCGTAAGCAGCCCATCTTCTTCGGCCTCCCCGCGATGTACGTCCTTCAAAACCTTTGTTTCCTCCCCCTCGCCAAATTCTCCACCCTCTCACTCCACTTTCAGCCTTAATTCTGTCTGTCTGCCTGCGTCTGTCCACTTTCGCCCGGGTTCGGAGTATTTATAAGTACTCCGCCCCCCCAAAATGCAAAAAAAAGGGACGTGTTCCCGCGATTTCTTTTGGCATCTCAGCCATATATATATATGACAATTGAGCCAACTTATAAATAAACATCATACGATCAGAAACAGATAATTATTTATGGAGAATTGGCTGTTTATTTATTTTTATAATAATGACCAATTATTTCATAAATTGTATTAAAAAATCATTCCTTCAATTTGTCCAAAAAAAATCTGTGTTTCTAATCATGGACATCAATTTTCTCTGTGCTTCTGTCCGGACAGAGTGCGTGACGGTCTGAATTTTATGTGTTTAGACAATGTTATATCGAGAGACGAGATAATCGACGTGTATCCTGGTGGATTATCCCTAGGATGGACACGTATCCTAACGGAACCGATGCTCAGAGAAACAGATGTCCATGTTTAAAACTACAGAATGTTTTTTTGATAATTTGAAAGTATGATTTTTCAATATGAATTGTAAAATAATTGGTTATTTTGTAATAGTTTTATAAAGTTATATTTTGTTGTACAGATGATTATGGCCAAATTAAAGGCCGAAAGTTGAGAAATAATTAAAAAAATTAGTTTAGAGTTCTGAAATTATTTTGGAGACAGATTATAAACCCGTTGCCTTATATTACAGAAATAAAAATGTAGTCGTCGTGATTCCTGTGAAAAATAAGTCTGCGCATACAAGTTTCTGACATTAAAATATAAACATTGATGAGATCGGTCAGTGCTTTCTAAATCCGCACGTAACGCTAATATTTCTCGTATCTCGTCACTTACATTAAGAACTGGATTAAGTATTTGTTATATGTATGTTATGCGTGATGTAATCGGAGCATAACTGAACCTTGAGGGCGGAGTACACAGAGGCGTAGGTCGGCCATACGATTTTTGATTCTCGTCAGGAATTATGCGGCGTACTCCCACTGGCTGTAACTCTGCTCTGAAATCCCTGAATAAATGCAAGTTGTGTTTTTGTTGCGTCATTTCTGCTCCAAGTATCCATACACCCTCTGCAACACGCACTAGACGTTTTTTGAGAAACACTGCGGCTTGATCCTCTATGCACAATGCCCGATGTTCTCATGTATGAAGTTCGAAAACGACGACTTGATGAGAGACTATGGAATTTAAGTGCCATAAGAGATTAGACCTGAGTTGAGTTTTATCCCGTTATCTAAATCCCAACTTCACTTTTCATCAAGAATAAAATCTTTGTCACATACTGCTGTAGCCTACTTGTGGTTTTATGCTCTAAGATAATAACCGTCCAAATAATTTATTACGTACCATAAGCCTGTTAGTACAACTTAGTCTGTTTTATATTCACCATGGTTAGATAATATGTGCAGTCGTCAACACTCCAGTTACATTAGACCACTCTCAGAGGTATACGAATCATAGGTTGGCAACAACTGTGGCTTTCTCTTGAAAGCACGTTGGATATGTGAGTGTGGTTATACTGATTTCCAATAAGTTCAGATTTTACTACATTCTGACATTTATTATTAATCAGCCCTGCTCAGTAGCTGAATTGTCAACTGCGTATCATTTAATTCAAGTATGGTAGTAAAATGTCTTTGACTAAAATCTTTTACAATTGGTGAGAGGCAGAGGTACCATATTATAAAGAATATCCTGATGATGGACGTACAGGCTAATCCTTTCCTTCTTCATATCCCGACAGTGCGCGAAAAGTCAAGCCACCACTCCAATTATTTAAATAAACACAAATTAAAATTGTAATTGCTGTGCCCTCAATTGATATAAAATAGTTTTCCGTTCGTATTACAACAGTAGATCTCGCTGGCATTGAGAATGATCTGTTTTCCAGTTGATCATATTCCCGATAGTGATCTCATGCAGGCAATAGCGTATTTAGGTCACCTTGCCCCGGGTAAACCCAAAATCTTGACACGTCACTGTGAGGAAGCATGTTGTTCCTTGTTTCCAACGAGCTGCGCAAAATCTGTGACCTTTAAGAAATTCTTCTTCGTCCTTTGAGTTCCGTATTCGTGTAAGGACGCGAAGAGCCTCTGAGATGAGAACTTGCACGAGGTCTGACGCAATGATTGTGATCGACACGTTCATCACAGATGCTAATCCTGACCTACACCATTGTAAATGTAGTCACGGCCAGGCGACAAACAATCTTAAATAACGTCACGAGGACAGCTTTACCTACCTCAACATGGAACTTATAAACATGTCGTGGATACAATTAAAGCTATTCGAAGGTCGCCGTTCACCTTGCTTCTGCTGGTCTGAATTCCCAATAAGCTTCTGAAACACGTGCCACGAGGAAGTTCAAGGAGGATTTACGTCAAACCAATAATTATTTCTTCCAATTACCAAGTATAAAATAGTTACCCAACGATTTCTCCATTCGTGCAATGCGATTCCTCAAGGTAAAGTTAAATTGAATAAAATAACTTTTACCTTAATTGAAACGAGGCGCAGAAATTGTTAAGATCTTATATGAGGTGATTCACAAAAGTCAATTCAATAAATTTTAATGACATCAGGACTGGATCGTAATCACCACCGCAACCTTTAAAACATCTCATTCCGATTACTTTTCCAGCTCCAAGATCTATTTCCATGAACTGAAACCTCTGTGGAAGTTTAGTACCTCCGGCGACTACGCCTGAGTGTCCTTAACTGTGGCAATTTTTTCGATCCTTTAAGTTGATTTTCATCGTTGGGCATGGGAAAATGTCACACAAGTCGTACTTGGATGAATATGACGGATAAAGAACAACTGTCATTTGTTTTACGTCCGGAAAAATCTTCTGGAATACGATATTATAGATGTAATTAGTGGTCTGCTTAAGATCTTCCAGAATATCATTCAGAACAGCGGAGACAATGTTAGGCCGACAGCCATCCAGAACTGTGACCATCATCAACCGACGTTTTATCAACATGGGTTGGATTTTTTTTTTGTGGTCTAAAGCGTCGCTTCAATATATTCTGTGTTTCTTCAGAGGGTTTCTGAAGTATGTAACATAAATTATGCAGGCTCGTTGTTTTCTTAAATCAGCATCATCAGTTTCGCAAGCCTCGAGAATGCTCATAAAGACGAAACGCGACCACCTACCAGAAAATCAAGATTCGTTTGCATAGTAATAGAATCATCACTGACCTAAATGTGACTGACTTACATAATTTAATAGAGTTTTTGAGAAACTGTGCGTAAACGGATGAGAATTACATGCGATCGATTGACCAAGTTTCTGGATGCAGTTACAAAAACTCTGTTCTACGTTGCAAGTCACAGCTGTTTTTTACCGTTTATCGTTTCACAATAGATTGTCACAATATTAGTACTATCCTAGTACGAGATGGCTTAACATTATTGTTAATCCAGACAGGAGGAGTAGAAGCGGTATTGATTGGGAAAATAGATTCAGGCATTTCTGTTGGAATAGATAATCTGCAGTTAGAGTATGCCGGTCAGAGATGACTACGCCCAATCGCTCCCACTCACAGCAAGCCTCAGGGTCGCCTTCACAACACGTGGCAAACTTAGCTTCATTTGCGTCAGTGGTTGCTAAGGATCTTGAAGGATCTCGGGCGACCAGGCCGACCAGGTGTGGTGACGTACGTTCAGTCATCTGAGTACAGACAACCTGACGGGTGTACGGAAGAATGAGGGACAACAGAAAATCTCTTGAGGTCAATCACAAGGATACTTCTTCCGTGTGTACTGAACATATCCTCATGATCTCCGCTACAACCAGCATCTCCTTCATTTGCAGTTCCGACAATAACATGAACTCCGTTATATAATATAAAATAATGGCTATCAGCCGTTGTAAATATTTTGGAATATTCCCAACCGAAGGTGAATGATTAAGTCACAGGTCGTAGAAACGATGATCAATAAGAAATTTTTTGCTGTTTTACTACCGGAAACTAAGAAACATTGTGCGTGCACACATACCCCTATTGTCTTGAAATATTTATATATATTACAGGATACATAAAGACTGTCTACCAACATTGTAGGACACTCCACTTGACAGCAACAGTGTCGACTAAAATAGAAACAAAATAATAGTAAAGGTCTGAGTAAAAATTAGTTACAAAGTCAGTGGAATATTCCTTATCTGTATACGGTTTTCAATATCTTAGATGCCAATTGGATGCATGAAACAGCGACTTGCAAGAATAGTTCTTAAAATAGTTACAATCTAAAATAATATTGTATCAAATATAATATCAAATAACAGGATACTGCAATAGTTTCTGACACAGTTTTCAAGGAAAATTTTCCGGGTTTTGTTTTACAAATAGGGTATTTTCAGTCATCGAATCGGAACAGATTTAGATGTATTTATTGATTCCATTAGTCCTCTGCTGAGGAAACGGTACAAGTCAAAGAGTTGTTACTTAACGGAAACAACAATGAAGCACATAATTTGAAAATACGGGAATAAGGAACAAAGACAAAACACACAAAAACGTAAGGAAACATATATATATATATATATATATATACATAATAGTCAATATGAAAATAGTAAAACAAATGAATTTAGAAAATATAATTAAAAACGGATTATACATGAACGAAAAGTGAAAAAAATCGGCCTTTTAAGTGAGTAATTTATTATGAATAAAAATTTAAATCATTATAATAAACAAAACATTAAAACAGATACGACGTTTCATCCATAAATTTGGGAACATTTTCCGGTTGTTTTAACCATCAATTAAATGCTGCAATTTCGAATTCGTAATCTAAAACTTGGAAGAAATTAATTTCTACTAACATTATAATTTATAAATTAATTATATAAGAATTTTGAGAACCTTCCTTACAATTAATTACATGAAATGTAGACGAACGAAAAGAGGAAATTTTGTAAAATTTAAAAACATTCAAATCACGGATTTATTTTACATTTTCTCATTATTATTAGTTATTAATGACGTACACAGCCACTAATCACTCATTTTACTACCGTTACTTTTGGCGACAGGAAACATCGTCCAGGGCAGCAGGGTTGTGATGCCAATTGACGTATGAAATAAGAGAGAGAAAGAGAAAAACTTAAAATTGATATATTAAGATTATAAATTCAACTGTTTACAGACCGATAAACAAATTCATTAACTGAGTAGTACGCATTAGAGAATAAGATATTTTTAAATATTGTAATAATCAAATGGTAGGTCGTTTATTAAATGAAATAATAATCAAAAATTAACAAACAAAATATTTTTATTTTGTTGCAATAAAAGATAATTACAAACACAAAATTTGAGATCTGGTTCTCTCAGGGCCTTGACTGGGTTTGATAATGAACACAACAAATTGATTTAAAATCTCATTAACAAGACAGTTTACGATTTACCTAAACAATATGTCGATAGAATGAAAGAAATTAAAAAATAAAGAAATTAACTCTGATTGACAATTTAAAAGAGAACGAAATCTGACTTTATCCTTTAATTAGCGTTTACAATTAATAATTACTTTTGGTTTTGTTACTTACATACTGTCCAGCTGGTACCAGCATTCTTTTTGGTTTCGGACTCACAGATTTTACACTATTGAAGTCCAAATTGATAGGCTCCGAGGAACTCGCATGATCCTCCTGAATGTCAGCTATCTGATGTCTGCTTGCCTTACAGGAATCCTCTGATTCGTAGATTGATTAGTCCTGTACTGATTTGGACTTAAACTGCAACGTAGCTCCTTGAAGATTTATTTAAACTTATTATTCTTTCGGAGTGAACTAACTTTTCTTTAGCTCCTTGCTGTAGACTTAAACTGTCAACTTTACTATTCCGCTCTTTGCAGCTCAACAGAAAAACTTCATCCGTCCACAGCAATCTTTCGTCACCAACTCTATCCTGGCTGGCTGTAGACGTAAACTGCTAGACTTTCATGCGCGCAAACGCCATTTTGACTTTTCAACAAAAGCGGCTGAACTCGCTTTTCCATTGTTGCTTTTTCGATCAGACCGCTATAATGGATTTATCAAACAATTCAAATTTTATGTCCAAACAATTGATGGCCTAATTAGTTAGCATTACAATATACTGATAAGTTTTGTAATATTATGATGTTTTTATATTCGTAGATTGAATGCTTTGTCCCGGGATAGTGAATAATAGATTGAATAAGCCGACGTTTGGCAGTTCTAAGACACAAGCGATGTCTAGTATTCATTATAGCATTAGTCTTTGAAGGAAGAATAAGTGACTCGCATCAAAGTAAAAATCATTGACCTGGTCCTGGTTTGTTTTGCGGAACCAGCTGCAGACAGAACCCACCTCTCGCAAGGAAGCCGTGCAGAAGGCCTAATTACGGAGTATCAGGGTTTACGAGCGACTGTAGTAATTGGCGTTTATGCGGCGAGGCCTTCATTGAATTGTGCTCCTGCCAGAGCCGTGGTCGTTTTGCTTTAGCACCTGATCTCATTTCGATACCGAGCGACTCCGATTCCCGCCCCCGCACCGCGGGAACATTCGCTTAAATACTGTAAACTTTACGTCACAACTAATTAGTTTCTTTGTCGTTACAGTTCTTTTCATATACTCCTCTTTAATGCGTGAAAAACGAGGTGGTTCATTGTCGTATTCTAATCACATTGTTCAAAGGCGGCATTTACGTCCATTACAACTGCAAATTTAGTTGACCTGGAGTTCGAGGTTTCCGCGAGTAACGCAATCTGAAATGACCAAGCAAATGATTTTACGATCGGATGAACAAAGTGTATGTATTCATAAATAAATAACATTCTTCGATAAGGATTTTGCTTTCTAGGAAGACTTGTGAAATTGTGAGCAGGTCGCAGTAGCCTCTACCCGCATAACGACTACTGAAAATTTTTTAATAAGTTTATGTCTTAGTTTGTGAAAACTTGTGAAAATTAAGTGAAGATTTGGAGATTTACTTCTTTATTTAAATAATTCTCCTGAAAATTTTAAATTAAATTTGATATTTATAGGCTAAAGAAACCTTATTTAATGAATGGAACACCTATCACGTTAACCAGTGGCTTCTGTGCTCATGGGATACATATATTTAGGAAGAATTATTTGTTCTTAACTTTGTATTAATTATCTTTTAACAGTGTGAATTTCGTCTTCTATTTCAAAGACAGCCATGTTTATGCGACTCACGGCTGAATACAGGAACTCTCTCTCTCTCCGGAATGAGAAATGCGCATGCACAGTATTCCGTTTTTCTGCCCCCTGCACCACCACCAACGCTCAATAAAGCGCCTTCTTTCGGTGCTGTGGTCCAGTGAGCTCATAAAACAGTGCCATATTGCGTGGCTTGTTCACAAACTTAATTTATTTAAAATATTTACGAAGGAAAATTATTTTCATGTTATAAATGTGTAATCTTTGATCTAAACTTTTTCAGTATTGAAAATTAGAGGCTATTGAAACTATGTAGACGAATAAAAACTGTAGCATATTATGCGCCGGGGGAATTTGCGACAGACTATTGATAATATTTGTAGTATTATTAATATTTTATAGTTGTACTCATTGTTGTTGGTTGGGGTCAAGAGCCGCAACCGTTGTTACGTACGATAAAAACTGATTATACAAGTGTAAACTTTCAAGTTAACTGCAGACAGAGAAAACTAATAATAATTTACACCAAGTCTCCGTTATTTAAACAATTATTTACTAATAAAGAACATCGTAGCTTATATCTCGTAGTCTCCTTCGAGTCTCGAGCATACTTTGATACTATATTATATTTTAAGATCTATATTTATTTGTAATTCTCCATTTACCATGTTTCCCAATCGCTTTTATAAATTTAGGAACCCTCGAGTGCTCCATCAGGTACAAAATCCGTTTTCTCATCAAATTTATCTCGGTATGAATGCGCGAGTTGGAATTAGTCTGTGATGTAGGACTGTTACACCACACTTTTACATTTCAAATAAGCCAGAGTATAATCAATTAAGTTCATTGTCTCTCAACACCTCACGGTTATTTCTTGTAAATTTACTTCATAAAATATGTTCTCATTCTATGCAATACTAGTGACTTGCAAATCGAATCCTTCTTCCGATCTACGCTTCCATGTCCTCCGAACACAGACTTATTCATTTCATCTCGTCTACTTATACGGAAGTTCATTATGTCAGCAGGTAAATAACGAATCTGACATCTTTGAAGGGTACAAATAAACAAATATAAGCTGATCGTAGATTTCCTCGTTCTTCTCTTTCCACACGTTCCGAAAGGACCTGGAATAGTTAAAGGTCGTTAGCCTAAATGCTCCAACAGCCAAATTATGGGACAAAATATTGTAATATACAATTTCAAAGGAAAATATAATTAATAGAATTTATACCTGAATTATAAACACTTTTTAAAGATAACAAAAAAAATTAATACTAATTTCGATTTTAATTTAGTTTCTGTACATATTTATAAATAAACGCCACAGCTTTTAATAAAATTCAATTCTTCAGGGCCGCTTATTGGGCCTCTAATAATTATAGCAAATTTGCATTTGTTACAAATTATAAGGAAATCAAAAGAGTTACAAAAGAATACTAATTAAATTTATAATAACAATTAATATAAAAATCTAAATAAATCTGAAATCCAGTGAACTTTACAGGAATTTAAAGAAATCTAACTCATATTTATATAATTTTTTGAATAGAAGATTTTTATACATGTTTATTAGTGATGCTCTTGTACCATATTACTTATGCACTTGACTATTTTTTTTAAAGAAAATTTATTTCAACAGGCCATTACATTGTTCACAACTTTGGTGCTCTTCGCTAAATTCCAACTAAGGAAATTAATATGCACCTCCTACTTTTACTAAGGATCCAATCCGACCTCAGTATTTATCTCGCAAAGAAAGGTTTAGAATCTTCGTTTCTAGGACAACCCTAGTATCGTTGCATTTTGTTGCTACTTGTTTACTCGCGAGAACAGCTTTTGCTATGATTATCATCGGCCGACCTCTAAAATCAGACTTACTCTAACCATCATCGGTCAGAGTCCCAAACCAGACTCGCCATGACCATCGTTCGTCAGGCTCCCAAATCAGACTGCATGATTCGCCAAAGTCCTGCGTATTACACACGCTGACGACAATAATAGAGTAAACCATTCCAATCTCCGCATTCTTGCGCCTCGCTGACTGTTATTTAATATGCTCTGACCTCAATATTACACCAACAATAATATTTTTTTAAAATTTTAAAAAACTTTAATTTAACATTGGTGATCTCTACAATATATATATTAAAATAATATAACGCATATGAATTTGTATACATTAAAATTAATGTCAATCACTAATTAATATTGTAACAATTAAAAGTGTAATCTGGAATTTATATAATTAAGTTTTCTGAAACATACGCATTTGTAGCCTTGCTATAAATAAGATTAATTTTACAAAAACTGTACTTCGTCTGAGTGACTATGTATTTGTCATACTTAGTCACTGAATTACTCACTTAGCCAGATTTCCCTTCGTCCCAAAAAATTACCTTAGACCACATATTTATTTATAACGAATTTTCGGAGTATACTATTTCGTACCACGAGAGGGAGAACTGTTCATTGATGTCGTTATGTTTGTATTTAGCCCTGCAATCTAACTCTCTCGTGGCTTGAAATGGATTTTGAGGCTAATGAGTTTAGATCGGAACGAATACTGGCGACTACCGAGAGCTCTGTATACAATCAATTCTACCTGCTTTGTCACTTAATTGACAAATTAGTTATTTTCAGTGTGTGGTAGCTTTATTTGTGGATTGTTACTGGCTTTCGAAACGTCCACTCAAATTTTTTGTGCCCCAAAATTCGATACATTTAACGAACTAAGTAGACCTATTAGAGTAGGCGTGTCTCTGTTAACAATCAACGGTTCATTCGCGCAGCCGAAAATTAAACGTTAGGTAACAGTGACATAAAAAACACACAGCAAATTCCACTCCCACCATTGGAAGGTCGTGGGACACGTACCGAAGGAACGACCTTACCCGTTACGGGGTACTTGGATGTTTCTTAAGCTCTTTTCCAATTTTGTTTAACATCATAAAGCGTAACAAAGTTTGCTTTGTTTCATATTTATGTCCCTGTGTACTTTCTTCGTATTTAAAAATTAAAAATTCTTGTCTTTGAAGAAGAGAATATGTTCTTTGGATTTATCACGATTTATCCGATCAGATTTACGGTAAAATCATAAAATTCATAACAAGTAGTGCTGTCAATAATGTTGAAAATATTGTATTTGTTCACATGTTGCCTCCAGTTCCAACGTCTTTATGGAGGTCTGCGATTTCGTCACTAAAAAAATTGATTTGGATATCAATTGATGCATCTTCATTTTCCTTATTACAAATTGTCAGAAAATTACTCGGACCCTTAACGATAACCAACGTTAGTTTGTCAGTGGTTGGCTACATCGTAAAAATTAGCTTAAATTTTAAGACGCATGAGACTTACAAAAACTGGTAGTAATTATCGTGCTCTTATATTTTGAATGAGTTTCTACTATTTTTCGCTGAGCCTTTATTCGTGCCTGTCTGCGATGAAATAATACTGACCGTAGCAAGCGCCAATGAACTGATGCTTTCAAAGTCGTAAATCACTTCATATATACGGACCAAAAGAGTGGACGTGGGCTGAATGCAGAAAGGAACGCTCGCGGTTCAACGCTCAGCTCGTCATCTGAAGAAGTTTTTCCCGTGGGTATAAGTTAAGTAGTGGTGTGATCATAATTGTCAACTCGTACCTCCTCAATTTATCACTAATTATTACGAGCCTTGTAGAAAGAACTGATTTTTGTTTCGGAATTAAGCAGGTGTGCTGAAGAAAATAAAACAATAAATGAATGGAATACACTGAAAAAGAATATTAATACTCTACTTCAAGAAATTAATTTTTTTTTCTGATTCACCGTGATTTGATTTTAACCATAATATATTTAGCAGTCACCACTGTGAACACAAAACTATTTCATAATTTCCTAAAATATTTCATTTTTAAGTCTTCTTTGAGCTTCCGGTAATATGGAAAAATTGTCTTCCATAAATTATATATAAATCTTGCTAAGTTGTTTTTCAACTCGTCTAACGGGGGTTTACCTCTAAATGGAGACTTTGCTTCAAGAAATAAATATTTATTTTTTCTGATTTTTGTTCGTATTTTATCCCCGAGAAATTCCATATTGAAGCACGGAAAACTATTTCTTGGAAAATTAACTAACGCTTTTTTTTTAATGAAAAGTGTTTCTCTATTTCGATGTCGATTCTAGTAGCTTTCATTGATGCAGCTATAGGATTTATGCATGTCGTAGATGTAGAAATAAACCCCTCTCTTTTTATATCCCGTTCCCCCACTTGGGAAACGTCAACTCCTTTACTCTCGTCGTCCAACAAACTCTGAGTTTCCCGGGTTCGTCACTGCTTTGGTGACTAAAGCTAACTATTCTTTTTGAAATATTTGGAGGATTTACGATGGTGGGCGCTTTTAATCTGCGTTTATGGGAAATTTGGAATTTTTGTCGGCAAAATCATGAAGGAGGAACACGATCGGACGAAAATTCTAATAGAATTAAGATTCGTATTTGTGTGTAATACTTTTGATTCTTATTCATAATTGGATTCATTATCTAAAATAGATATTTTTATAAAAGTACAACGTACGACTTCAATATAAACAATGAATAATTATGTGGCCTTATCGATGAATTTTTATGTCAGAATCTCTGACACGTGTTAACTTTGGATCTCAAAATTGCTAATTATCTTCAGTTTATCTACAACCTTTTGTTGGAGAAAGATCGACAGGCAGGTCGAAACGTAACAACTTAATTTTTTTTTTAGCAATTGAGTATATCTAGTCTGCAATCAAGGTCAGAAAATTCTTAAAGATAAAAACATTTCTGTGCTTCAGAACCTTTAAAGTACTTAATTTAGTCCTAAATATGACGAAATTCTCTGGGAAATTCAGAAATGTTTAACTTCCCTGTTGATGTAATAAGATACGAATATTTCTCATGACTTGTATTTTATTTTGTAAATGTGTTAATTTTTCGTGTGATGGCGTAGTGGTCAGCGTCACCGTCTCGCAACACTGAGGCCCCGGATTCGAATCCCGGCGAGGGCATGGATGTTGCGTGTTTGATTTCGATACTGAGAAACTGCCAATAACTAGCTCGCCGACGAAGTTAAATGCAACAGCCGCTAATGACTTTAGCAGTTGATGGAACTCTAAGTAAAAGAAGTTATTGTACCGTATATTAGTTATTTCCAGTCAGATTTTTTATGAGGAATTTATTTAACAAAAATCAACTCCTAGCGCTCCTGTTTCTACTTAACTGCGAAGTACTTCATAATTTCTGATATAATCACAATAAATAGTCCATATTTTCAGAGTCGGCCTTACTATAGATCTGTAAGCGATAGATTTTTTCTCCTTTGACCTCTGCAGTGTCATATTGACTAAATGAAGCTATAGAAATATGTGCGTCCAGTATATTTTTTTTTGTAATCACTGCCAATTACTTATGTATTTTGGAAAAATATAATTTGAAAATTTGAAGACGTTTCGATCAACTGTTGTGATCCTTGTTAATAAAAGGTTAATCTCAGAAATGTTCCGTATTAAGACGAACAAATTTTATTTAAATGCTAAACAGGACACTTCTAATTTAAACTGTATTTATGATGACTAATTAAACAATCTTTGTTAATTTATATCTTGTTTCATATCCTTCGTAGTGTGTTATAACTTTGCCTACATCTCTTCAGTGTGGCGATATTATTGACAAAGATCACAACAGTTGATCGAAACGTCTACAAATTTGCAAATTATATTTTTCAAAATTATTTTCTGTTTTTTTCTGTTACGCTAGTTTTTAATTTCTTATGTTATTGTCTTACAGACGTTAATTTTGTTGCTATGATGCTTACTTATTTACATGTCCGGTATGAGCGGAGAAGTGCATTTTTTCTATTCCTAAATCCTCTAATATTTGTCTTAATAATTTAATTCTTTTCCCCCAAAGATTTAATGTAAAAAAACCTCTCGGAATATCCTTGTGTGTTCGGAAGAGATTAGAGGGACGTAGATGAACGTAACAGGTTACATCAAGATATCTTTATGGTTTTGCGTCTCTGTTTTTAAAATAAACACTGTATGAAGAAATGAGGAGTGGAAAAAAAACAAAAAGTAAGAGGGAAAGGAGGGTTTTCCTGGATACGAACGTAACGCGAAATTTTCCACGTTTGGAGGCTAGCAACTTTTATTTGGGGGGGGCAGTCCTGTGCGATTTCTTTTTCTCCATATCTCGGTTCCAGGTACCGTGACGTACGCGCGATTTCGGGAGTCAGCGCCGCGCAGATCCCACGCCGAATTTAAACAGCGCTGTATGACGTCAGCGAGTCACGTTCCAAAGTCAAGGTCATGAGACCAGGAAGAGCGCCACGTGGCGTCAAAGGCTGCGTTGTTCGGACTAACCCAGTCACAAGGCCAGATAAGGCCAGCCGAGCCTGGCCTACCCGAAACGCAGTGATGGCGACCCACCAGACTCATCGCACGGGGTCTTCCCTGGCCTGCATCACACAGCGCCAGATGACTTACCTGGCTTTCCCCATCTTCTATTAGACACTAATAGGAATCACTTTATCTATAGCGTGATATCAAAATAATTTATTAACAAACATTTAAAAGTTTAAGAAAACGATAAAATCTTAAACTTTCATTATAATAAGAATTCCTGGAAATTTCTCCAATATTACGAGGTATTAAAAAATGTAAATAGTTTAATTTATATAAATATGAGTCGCAATGATATTATAAATTTTAATTTAACTTCTGTTTTGAATTAATAAAATCAATGTATGACCGTATAGACACTTCTTATTTTTTATATTATGACGACGTTTCGATACCTTTTTGTATCTTCTTCAGGTATTGACCAAATTAACGCAATAAAACTTGCTTCAATCTTGTTAGCGTCAAGTGAGTAGTCTGCCTCGGATCCCCTTTCAAAACTGTGTAAATTTAATAACTTGTTTTGCTGTGCTAGTTTTAATGTGTTAATTTGGTCGATACCTGAAGAAGTTACAAAAAGGTATCGAAACGTCGTCATAATATAAAAAATAAAAAATGCTGCATGAGGTCATAAATTGTCATTATTTTATTTTATGAAATACTATTATGTTTAGCGTTCTAGAATACTCTGGCTTCCACACTACTATCGGATCGTATTTTTACTCTCCGGCTCCCAGGGGTTGTAGAAGGTGGTTGCTAAATTTCATAAATGGATTGCAACGGGATCGCAGTGACAGACAGTAAATATTCTGTAAAGATATTTGGAAACAATGCAAATTAAATAGTAATAAGGTTCAAATTCGTTATTTTATAACATTGATGTTAACGTATGTTAAAGAAAAAATACGACCTTAATGCAGAGAAACTTTGCAATGAGAAACAAATAGTGTGAAAATTTAAATTGCCGGACATTTCGACTTTTTCTAACTGCATAAACCTAAAGACTGGAAATTAAACGTAAGAACAGATATCAAATATAATACAGAATGGCGAAAGAACTTAAAATCAAACATCAAATAACTTATAAAGAATTTCGTGTCATGGTTAATATTATAGTATTAGGTCGATTTTTAATATACAATATTTATTAAATTAATCTATTGTAATAATATCTAAAACAGCGGCGTTGCCAAAATCGAAACAGTGCAGCGAGTTCTACCAAATTTTGTACTACTGTTCCTTACGATACCAAACAATGGATCGGTAAAATTCCCCTATCACATATAGAGGTGGGGGTTGCATTTTAAATATATTCAAAATTACAGGGAGTATTTTTGACTGAAGTACCGTGAAATTTTGGAACCTCTTAAAGTACCAGGAGTATTTTAGGGTCCGGGAATATTATTCACGTTCTTATGATCACGACAGTAGTTTTAACACACTCAAGGTATCACCCTCATGTAGCCTGTTGCCCTAAAAAATAAAAAAATAAAAAAAACCGGGAGTATTTTAGGAACCTTCACTCTCTTAAGATATTGTGAGTATTTCTCACTCCTTTATGGTACCTGGAGTATTTTTTACTTTATTAGCGTACCGGGACTATTTTTGATCGTCTTAACCTACCAAGAGTGTTTTTAACTCTCTTAAATAACCAAAAGTAATTTTCACTCTCTTAGGCTACCTGTATTATATTATTGACTCTCTTAAGGAATGGAAAATAATTTTGTGTCTTTTTAAGGTACAGGGAATATTTTTTACTCTCAATGGTACTGGGAATATTTGTGACACTCTTAAAGTATATGAAGAAATTTTGACTTGCTTAAGGCACCGGAATTATAATTCACTCCCTTGAGGTAGTACGCGTATTTTTGACTTTATTATGGTACCTAGACTATTTTTATGTCTCTTATGGCACCAAGAATATTTTTCAAGCTTTCAACTCCCCGCGAGTATTTCTAACATTCTTAAGGTACTAAGTGTATTTATGCTTTTCTAAAGGCACGGAGGGATCGGCGGTTGGGGGTTGAGTGTACTAATACATTAATGTAGAATTAAAAACTTTTTTGGGCTTATAAAAATAAATTCCCTGGGCAACGTCGCCAACCCAGCTAGTATTAGACTAACTTTTTACCGATACCGCCTATTTCATTACGGGTGTTATTACTACGCCCAGTGTTTATGAAAATTATAATTTTTTTCTTTTATGAAATTCACTCATTTTTATTAAAAAATCTGAGCAGTTGCAAGATCGGTCGTATGTAATATCGAGTTAACAATTTACCGAAAGTACTTTATTGATTTTGGATAGTCTTTTTAAGGTGGTTAAATGATTTTAACGGTTTTAATGTTAGTGAAAATGTGGACTACAGAAAATTTATCTCAGTCTTTAATTACATGAATCTCGTTTCTATGTACTAATTATTGTATAACTGTTAAAATATATTCTTTTAATCGTAGACTTAATCGAAAATTTTTATTTATTGACACACTATTAAAGATTATATAAGTGGCGCTATTCAAAATTATAGAAATTTTCAGAATAGCGTTGAGAAAGAACCATTTTTAACGTTTTAGTGTATTCTTTACCCATGGAATACGTTTTATAAGCTCATTTCAGATTGAAACACGAGGATGTCTTAATTATAAAATTGGGAAAAAATTCTCGTTCAATCCAGTAGGGACGTGTCGTTTTTCTGAAAGTCGGCGTAAGATGGACGGACGAGATTACAAGGATTACATCAACAGAAGTCTTTGGAAGGAGTCGAAAACTACCAATGAACATCCAAATTACTGGGGAAAGTAGAAGACGGATGCTCTAATGTGCATCACTATTGAAATAAACGCTAGTTGCTACAGCAAACACAGTTTGCCTTTAGAATTCCGATACTTTTAGACAACGAACTGAAGGGTTTTAAATATAATAGAAGCCACCATAAAAGGGATTGTTAGCTATCAAGTACGTGCTTTCAGAGATGCCGTGATAGCCGCAGAATCTTAAGCGTGGTAAAATATTATGTTTGCCCAGTCTTCGGAGTCAAGTTGAACGACCCGCGATCCTTCTAAATGCAAAATGTTTCGTTCTAGTGTCGGTAATGGCTCTAAAGCCGAACTGAAAGCGGCAATTTGGAACGAAATTATGATGGCTTAAGATTAGTTCCACGGTTATTATACACAACTACTAGATGCGTTTCTCTAGCTTTCCAAAACCGTTGCCCGTAATTACCGGAGAAGAGTTGCAGGACAAGACGAATGTTATTATCTATTCCGTCAAAATGGAAACCTTTATACTCTTAGATACCTTTGCTCAATTATTATTCTGTCTCTAAGGATAATGTGTGTATGCTTGAGAAAATTGCTAAAAAAAATAAAGACAAAAATTGTAATAACTGATATATTACCCACACTTGGGAATTTATCGTTTTGTTCCGTATCACTTTAACGTAACACTCCTTAATTGTAATTTTTTGAATTTATTAAATTTTGGTATAAATACGTATGAGTTTATATTTACTTTACCGATTAATGCTCTTTATTCTAAAATATATTAGGTGAATTTTGTTATAACGCAGATGAAATCTATCATCGTGGCGTATTTCTGTCGCGTGTCTGGCTCTGCGTCGTCCATCGATGTTCCGCGTTGCCCAGAGCCGCAAATCCCAACTCCAATCGACGCCAGAAGCTCACGGTACAACAGAAATCTTCCTATGTTGAAATGTCGAAAACTATATTTTCTTCTGTTATCAAGACAAAACTACTCGCGGTGCCTCCAAAATTACATCTACAACATGCTCGCTTAGGAGCGAGGAAGAAGTCCCAAAAATTACGATTACCTTTAACTGCCGGAGACAAACGCAACTGCCTTCTATATGCGATTCCAAAGATCAGCTGAACCTAAAAGTATCTTCCACCTACCGCGTCTCCTCAGAAAAAATTATTCTTATAACTCAGTCAGGGATGAGCAACTGTCTGGCTGGTACGAAAAAAAAACACGATTAAAAAATTTTTGTATTTAATTTCCTGAAGTAAATGAGAAACCGAGGAGTGATTGGAGATTATAAAGTGGCAAAAAGGAAACTAAATTTAAATTAACGATTCTAGCAGGGAAGGGGGAGAATTACTGACAGACCTATGAATACAGGAATAATCATCTCATTCTCATTTCTTTATTACATGGTAACATTTATTTATACCATTATCTTATTTATCGTATTAAATTTTGTCAAAATATTAAACTATCAAGGTTTTTTGTTTTTTACTCATTCCCTTATTTATTTTTGCAACGTTGTCATTGGAAACAAAAACCAAATATGTCTGTAAAATATAAAACGTCGATGTTAAAAGATAAATAAGTCGCCAAAAATCCAGCAACAAGAATCTTCAATTTAACGTTGAAAAACGCGTTTAATTAACCGATATTTCTTCTGAAACGCAGGAACGTAAGTCATAAAATTTAAAATATTTGCAACTAAACCTATGAGGCATTTATAATTCATTTTAAAATAGTACCATTCCGACTTTTTATTTGAGGACTATATTATTCGTGTATTTAAGCTCTGTGGATCCACGAGATTTTTTTCTCATCTGGGTTATAAATATAACCAAGATTTAAGTATTTAGGAATGAGTTTTTGACTGACTTCCCGTGATGCTTTTCGTAATAAAGCTCTGCGCATTATAACCTGCCGTTGCCATCACAGATACTTCAATTCCATTCGTCTTCATATTTTTTGGAACATTTTTCATTATATAGATTAAACTATTATCAGACAGACTACTTCAGAATTTTATTCTTAAACGTTTCACTGATATTTGTATATTTCTTTATAAATTCTTGGAAGGGAAAATATTGTTTTAATGTTTTTTTATTTAAAAATACCGAATATTATTATTAAGTATTTTTAATGTTATCGAACACGTATCAAACGCACAATCATTTACCAAACTTTTCCTCTTAATAAGTTATTCGAAAATTCCCTCTCGTCGATGTAAATATCCATTAAAATTCAGTTATACAAACACAGGAAAACTTGCTTCCAATAACTTCAAGCGGAAAATTCACGAATTTATTTTTCCTTGACCACTTCAGATTGAGTTTCGTAACTGAAAATTCAACAGAAGATTTCCTAACAGCCAAAATTAGGCAATTAAATACAAGACCGCTTCTAGAATTTATGAATGATCGTCATAGCTTGTTGAATACTGAAATTCAACGTGCTGTTCTGCTGGTTTGTTGTTGAGATTCCCGAGAAAAGTTTCTATTAATTAGTAGAAGTTGGGTTCCGTAGTAAAAAAAAACCGGTTTAAGCATCTTGTGTACATAGGCGCCGGTTTGATAGTGTAAGATGACGTTGCGCAACTTCACTGAGCTGTAACATGTACTCTGATTCTTCATATTAATTAGCGCTATATTATAATACATATACCTATCTTTTGAAAAATTACTGTAATAACTAAAACCATTGAAGATTTCAAATTCAATGTAATTATTTAAAAAATCTCAATATAGTACCACATTTCTTTTGATGATGTGTTTTGATTTAGCCGATAAAATAAAAATGGCTTTACAGGCAGTGGTCACCATCGTCAATCCTTCAAAAATGTTTTTTTTAATAACAAAGGCTATGTCGACCCACCGGGAAACCTATAATTGATCAAAATGAACTTTACGACGTGGGTGAAGTGGATGATGTTTCCCCAGGTGGGGGAACGATATGAAATCCGAGAGAAAAAAGGTTCCTGAGGGATTCTTTATTTGGAACATGTTGGCATTTATGTTTGCTTTTGCACGTATGGTAACACATTGCAAAACCGAGAGAAACGGGGGAAAAAAGTTTGTTCTATAGCTGCAAGCAGGAAAACGAACCATCACGGGAGCAGAGCACGCAACTTCCTATATACCTAAAGACGCCAATCAGCTGGAAAATTTAATGCATGAATCATTTGGAGTTTTGCCTACACAACATTCCACATTCTTAAAGAATATTTCTTATGAAATTGAATTAAAATGATTTTTTAGTTGTTCTAAAACCGCGATTTTTCTTGAAACCCACGAGATTGACTTATGAAATTATAAAAAGGTGGCTAAAATGTTCCAACATAAACAAAATAATTGATTGTTAAACAATTTTGAATTACAATTTAAAATAATTTGTAATAAATAAATCCATATTTTTATACAATTTAACGCGTATTTTTAAATAAATACCACTACAATTAACTGAGTAAATTCACGCTTTATCTGGAAAGGGTAGGTAATAGAATTGCTGAACACACTATGTTAATTCTCGTAGTTTGGGATCGTAGCAGTTTTGAAATTTCCACTTACTGATTTTTCTGAATGGTGATAAATAAAGCGGGTCTTTTACTATAAAATTTCCGAACGATAATAATTAGTTCTTCATCGTACGTGGAAAATAATTACTCAAATACACGAGGTCATGGTTAATATGTAGTTCAAAGAATCTCGATTAATTATAATTACAATTAGTTTATAATTACAATTTATAATTAGGATACAGCCATAACTATTGTAATTGGGTAATGTCAGGGACTTCTTCAGGCTAACAAATTACGTAAACTATGCAGAAAATGTAGATACCAATGTGTATGCGAAACATATGCAAATTCTGATCGATCAGAAATCCAACTTCTTAGCAAACATAATTGATTAAGAAATACCGAGGAATGGCGTCAGTATAAATAATTGAGGAAGGTCGAATACTAATCTTAGTATACGTACCAGTAGATAAAATTATAAAAGGCATTTTGTAAAACAATTTTAGTCTAATCTACGGCCATGAAGATATTTAAAATACATATTTAGTAAAATTTAATTTTTATAGTCTGGTCACAAATTTGAGCCCTCAATATGATTTTGTAATTTGTTAAATAATTTTTTTTTCAGTCGTTATGTAGCACTTAAGCTGTTTAATTATGTAAATCTTTTCGTGTTCATGAATCCTTGAGTGTTTTAGTCTCTTGAGTTCTGCTTCATATTTTACCCTCCATTTAAACATTTTTGGAGCACCAATGTCTTCAATATTTTTTTTCTCTTCTTCAGATTAATTTTATCTCCGTATTGGGATCGTTCATTTAAATGTCAGGGTTTTAGAGCAGAACCACGTCTAAAATTTTCGATATCTCCAGGTGACGTGAATCATTTCATTTTTTTCTTATGCATCTAAAATATTTCTGGACGGTCATGTTTTATCGCGACTTACGGCGCAGACGAGTTTTCCAACTGATGTGTGGACTATCAACCGGATTTGATTCGGCGGAACAGGGGAATTTGTTTTGCCGGGCACGCTCTGTTTTCGGGGATTAAGTGAGTCTTAGATTGGCCACGCACCGCTTGTCAGCAGGAACAACGCAGGAACGTGCTCGGAAAGGAAACATAGATTAGTGATTTTGGCATGACACGTAGACCTGCCTCCCAGCAGCCTTGATATTCCTCAATGCTAGGAATGATGTTTTCGCGGTAAGGCAGAAACAAAAGTCGAGGATGAAGAATGAAAGACTACCCCTACCTGTAAGCCTTTCTTTCTCACGTTCAACTGTATTTGAATAAGTTTATTGTGCTTACAGTCTGCAACCAATATTGAGATTAGTGAGGTCAAAAAAATGAAAAGAAACTATTCAAGCCGGCTCACCAAACATATACGACTGTAAGACCGGTTAATTTCAGAAATGTTACAGTCAAAGAGTAGAACAATCTGTCATTAAAGCAAAATCACACAGATACATTGAACACAATACACACTTCATTAATACCGAAATAACCTTATTTATTCAACAAACAATGTTTAATTTATAAGTAACACACACAATGTGTCATTTACAAATTTATATTTAAATTTATCTGACTTCAATATAATATAAATGTATGAATACAGCCAAAACAGACAGAAATAATTTAATAAATGAAAAATTTACGTCAAATTGTAAATTAATAGGCAAGGCAGCCAAATACAGACAAAAGAAGTGATAATATAAATACCACACAACGTTTCCTTGTTCTTTTCTTCAGGTGGCTATCTTTATTATTAATAGAAATAATTTATTACAAAGAGAAACATGAAGAAAAAATTATCAGTGTTTCGCCCTCAGTCTAGGATTCTTCAGGTGTGCATTGAAGTAAATAATTTCCATGCATTGCCAAAATTATTCTATGAATATTATCCATATATTCGTGTTATATAAATAAATTTTTATTAGAATTTCCGAGGCATATTATACCTGCATTTCTCGTTGTAACTGAAACGATATGTGTTAATTTTTTCGTTACGTTTTAATTAACTATTTTGGTATAATTTGGCTGTATTTACACTTTTAGAATTAAAATGTTTTACTTCATATTTTAATATCTTTTGAATTTATATTTTTGCATAATATTCTAATATATATTATTTACATATTATTTTAATAAAATCTTTGTAGTCATTTATGAAAAACAACTGTAGCTGTTTTAAAGTTAAACACGAAACATGTTTAGTTAAATGTAATTAAATATTATAAAAGTCTGTAAAATTATAAAAGGATGTTACATTTTTCATTTATAATTCGTACGAAATTATTCTCAAGCCCAATAAATTGTTTGTGTACCATAATATTCATATAAATTAGGAGTCCTGTTGGGAAAGTCCACTCGTGACGAGCATTTGTACTTAGCTAATCAAATAATGCACTTGTAGTTAATTATTAATGGTTATATTGTTCAGTAATTGGAAAAGAACCTGAACAGCGATATATATTTGTATCCTACTATATTAGTCGGATCTTCTTCTTTGTGATTCTAGTACCTTTTTTTTGGGATGCAGGAATAAGGAAATGTTCGTTTTATGATTAGTTCGTTCAAAATAATTTTGAATTGATCGTTATTTTCCAATTATTCTTTATTTTAGCTGATTAGTAAAGTTTAACACGAATTTTAAATTCGACCTGACGGTTAATTTTTTATTCTCTACCTCAAGTTATATAGTCAAAGAGGATAAATGTCCAGTATGCAGGAAGAAGTACATTCTAATGGTATTATTATGCTTAATAAATTCTTAGTCAACATTAAACATTTAAATGGTAGTCAAATTAATTCAGAAAGTAATTTTTTAAAATATTTTTACTTCCTCTATTTGATTAATGATCTGACAGACATTTAAATTTTTTTAAAAAAAACATACATTAAATAATGTTGTAAGTTTGTTACTGTCCGAAGAAACACCTTCGATGTTAATCCATATAGACCATGAATTTTTGTTGAATATACTCTAAATCAATTCCGTTACTGAAAAATACTTTTCATAATACAGTAGAACTGTAACAAGTAGACGAAAGACAAACTTCCCTGCCTGTGTTGCAATAAATATTTATAAATTTATCTCTAAGATGGAATTTATAGTAAAAATATAATAAAATTAAAACGTGCACCTCGAAAAACGATAATGATGTTAAAATCCTGAAGACTTATTGTGGTGACAGGGTTACGTTTTTTGTTGTGACGCTGCCACGCTAACGGAAATATAGAGCAAGAGACGGGGGGGGGGGGGGGGGAATAAACGGAGACACCGTGCTTCAGCTTTTGAATAGTTGACTCTGAACAGTGACAACCGTTTATAAATTATAACTTGACTAATAAAATAATAGATAGGAGCGGTACGAATTATAAATTGCAAATCTATGTATTATTTCTTCTCTTTTTTCTATTTTATATCATATTTTACATATGTTATTTACGTGTATTTTTAATTTTGTATCAACTGAAGAATGAATTTTTCATAATTTTTCTCCTGTATAAATATGTTTTTCAGAATGACTTGGCTTGTCTTATTTCCTCATTGAGGACTAATGGATTCATTACATCTAAATTAAATACGATCATTTATGTTCATTATTTTTTTAGAGTAACAGGCTACATGAGGGTCATCCTCGTGGTGGCAACTCCCCTTTAATAGCATAGGAAGGGATTTGAAAGGGTGGATGCGGAAGGGTACAAGAAGGTAGCTAAGGGTTAACTAGAGTCCCTGTGCTATACTTTAAGGTTCCTACCCGGTATTCGCCTAAAAGTGATACAGAACAAACCCTAGAAAACCTGTAGGTCTGACATTAGGTACTTGTCCCACGCCCTTCCGATGGCGGGGAAAAGGTTTTCTGTGGGGACGCGGCATTCCCTTCTCCGTACCTCGACCAGTTTAGGAGGCAGCTGGCCGACTGTTCCAATGGGAGTAGAGAACAACTCTTACCGTACGCTCAATGTCTTCAACCCCGGAACATACACCTCTCAAAACAGGCCGAGGTGCCTCGGCTTGTTGGAATCTTAGTTCAAAAAACCAGAGAGAAGAGAAAGCATCCCTAAAGGTAGCTCCCCCAGAGCTGTCTAGGAAGGATCCAGAACGAAGTAATAAATATCAGAAATTACCCTTTTCGCATACAATAAGAGCAATGAGTAATTTAGAAAACTGAATTGCTCATTTGTCTCACATGTACTATTTTTTTAGTGAATTGAAACGAGAAAAGAGTTTTATTTTTTTAAAATTAGAATCAAAGTAAGGCAATAAATGAAAATTTAAAAATGAAATGATAATTTATTAGTAAAAATTAGTTGTAGATCTTTTTAAGGTGAAGCTTCTAGGTATAAAAAGATTTTCTGAGTTATTCAAATATTAAATGTTGTAGCATTTTTCACAAATGTTTGACTGAAACTTCGAAGTCAATGTAATGTTATTTAATAACGTCGTTTATCAGTGTTGTGTTTAATTTGAGGACTCAATTTAATTAATTTTTTATGTGAATTTTGTTATTAAAATTAAAATATAGAACGTTTGTGTTGAAAGTAAAATAATTAGATAAATAAGTAGCCAAGGAACAGACAAAAAATAAGTGATAACTGAATACCACAAATCCTTGTAGCTTACGTCAGGTGACGATAAAGGAAGAGCCGTAAGAACGGCACAAACTCTGGTGACGAACTAAAAATATTTTTAAAGTGATATATTTATTCGCAGCTCCAAACTCATTCATACTTTTACCTGTTCGGCCATTGACTTATGAAACTGTTCGGATTTTATACTCATTCCAAACTTCTCGAATGTTCCTGTCGACGATGAACTCAGTAGAGCTCGTCGTTACTGATATAAAAGTCTGATCCAAGATTTAGATATCCTAGTGAATATTAGGGCCAGAGATTCGGATATTACAGTGCATACATTCTGAAGAGAAGTAAAAATTGATTCAACAGGAGCCAAGCTCTCGTCTGGCTGACTGGGCCTGAGTCAGCGGTCGTGACAAGACAGCCTGTACGCTATTGTTTCTCATAGCAAGGATTTGGTCTGGTGCCAGAGTCCGGCACTGCTTGCATTCCTCCACCGCTCTACCGCATTGTCATTGTCCCTTCGTGTCTGAGCTTAGGGCCGGAAGCTCTAGGAAGCTTCAAGCAGGGTTGTAGCACAGGGATCAACCATATACAGCTGTATATCTGGAGATTTGTTACCAATATACGTTACCTCCATTACTCCACCTTTCAAAAAAACATCAGTTAGCAAATTAAATAAATTTGTAGAAAATTTTGATTCAACTACCTGTAATTCTCTCTCTCTCTCTCTAAGGTGTTAAATATAATCAAACTAACGTAAAAATATTGCATATTATGGTTGAGGAAAATATAAAACATCTAGGGAAAAGAAAATTACACAATTACCGCTACTATTAGAAGGTAGAAATATACAGTTCCTCCAGCACATAAAAATATTCGGAATAACATGGGATAAAAAACTAAATTTTAAAGTCCATATAAACTTTGCACCGATGTAAAAAGGAGACTAAATATTCTCATCTGTATTGCTGCCAAAAATTGGGGCGCTGATAGAAGTACCTTAATACTAACATACAATGCGATTACAAGATCTAAAATCGATTATGGCTTCCAAATTTATCAAACTGCAAGCAAATATTTAATTACCAAAATAGCTACAATTGAAAATATAGCATTCAGAACAATTTCTGGCTGCTTGAGTACAACAAATAGGGAAAAACTCCTATTTGAAGCGGGACAACCCAACATCTGGTGTAGGATGGACCTCACAACGATACGTTGTGATCTCAGGGCTCAGGGATTCAGCTGTCCTATAATCGGGAAAAATGCATCCCCTAAACAGCCGAGCCAGGCGTCAGGAGCAACCAAATATAGACTCTATATTTATAAACAAACTACTGCTCGAGACCCCGCCAATGGAGAAAAACAGTTCTCAAGAAACTATCTTAAACATCAATGAGACCAGTAGAAGAAAGGTTCAACACTATATAAAAACCTGCAGTAAAAAAATAATAGAGAACCGGACAAAGATATGCCTCGAGAAGATAAACACGTCAGCTTCTACAAACCTTACAGCTTTCAATGAAGCCGGAAAAACCAGATAATCCTCTCCCGAATTAGATCAGACCACACCAAATTAACCAAAAACTATATTATTTCCAGAACAGAGCCACCACTATGTTCACAGTGCAAAGAAACCCTTACCACCAAGCACATCCTGCTGAACTGTGAAGTCTACGCTAGAACAAGAAACAACATCATAGGCAGCTGTCATCTATCCGATCTAGCGACATCTGAGCCGATGATCCTAAATATGCTGAAGTTCATCTACCAAGCAAACCTAAGCGGCATTATGTAAAATAGAACCATAATCTGGAAATAATAATTTATGTAAACTGTTTTTAGGATTCACTAATAACTACCATTGTTACTGCGACAATACATTTTATAAAAAAAAACACACCTAAGAACTGTTTATTTTGGCTGCAAGTCGCAAATTGATCAGCAATGTCACTCGCGTTTCATACATTCACACGTATAATACCCATCAAATGTTATTAATCCAAAGACAATGAACTTATCCGTAACCAATAATTCACATTTAGTTTCACTTTTATCCTATTACCCACGCCTCTCTTGACTATATAGCCTATATTATACCTTGAGAAAGTAGAGATATGAAATATGAAAACTCATTTCAATTTGTCCCGTTGAAACAGACCCGTTACCGTCTTTTTTTATAGATGGATAGACACGTTCTTTATAATAATATTTGTGTACACGTGAATGGGAAAGTGAGATCTGAAACAAAAGGAACTCTTCGACGACAGCTTATTGAAATAAATAAATGGGAAATTATTCATATTAGCGATACCTCTTCATTATCTTTATAGCAGAAATATTTTATATACTTTGAATTATTTGCGTTTTAAATTACGCTACTGTTTTCATGAATATTTTTAACATTATCGGTTAGGCATTGTTTGGCGACCGTTAGAGACAACGGTAAATAATGGCAGTGTAAGAATTGACTAGTTTCTTTTCTCTGGGTAAATCAGACAATTCTATTCGTTAATTTTTCGCAATATGTTAGAAATTATATGATTGGAAAATGCATCACAAACAAGTGGAACTCGCTTCAGACGAGTATGATCGTTCTAGGATGAACCATCGAATGATCAGGGTCACGGCGGGATTCGCCTAACCGTCAAATTCGGTTATGACATCATTTTTATAGTACAGCTAACAAATACTTCAAGAACTGGGACCTGTTCTTAAGGCCATCAAATATCTAAGCGGAATCCCCGAACAGTGCGTGCGTTAATTTACCAACTAACCATTTTTATGACGGACAATTCAACAAAAACAATAAGCTATAAAATTCATAGTCACAAGTGTTTCTGTTACAAATTTTCTTTCATAAATAACCATTATATGCAGTACTATTTCAAAAGCTCTATTTTTCATTCAGCATATCTCGACTGCGCACTATATGCCTCAAGAATTTTAATAAGTCAGAGAATTTTGTGTAAATTTATAATTTAACGGTATTTTAATGGAAAAGATCTATAAAAATTTTATGTTACACTGCTGGCTCACGAATCATGTAGTTAAAATTATGTTTTTAAAACTCAAATTACATTAGTGAAGGGTTTTGTTTTGAGTTGCAACAAATAATTTTCTTCTTGGGAATTGTGTTAAAATTGTTCTTTAAAAATCTTTTCATTTGTGATCCCACATTTCACGTTAAATCAGCTGACTGTGTTCGGCGCATAATTATCTGAGTAGCGTGACGTTGGAGAAGTGAAACAGCAGACGGCCAACTTTAAATTGGAACATTAATTTTCTTCTTAGTATATTATCACAAATTAGCTTTAACCATAACTTAATTATAAATTTTTTAGTATTATAATTTTTTATTTTTAGTGCAACAGGCTACATGAGGGTAATCCACGTTGGGAAACTCCCCTTTAATAGCATAGGAAGGGATTTGAAAGGGGGGATGCGGATGGGTAGAGGAAGGTTGCCAAGGTTTAACTAGGGCCCACGGGCAATATGTTAAGGATCCTACCCAGCATTCGCCTAAAAGTAATGCAGGGAAAACCCTAGAAAAACCTGCATCAGGTAGGTCGGGCATTGGGTACTTGTCCCACGCCCTTCCGATAGCGGGAGATGAGTTTGCTGTGGGGACGCAGCATTCCCTTCTCCGTGCATCGACCAGTTTAGGAGGCAGCTGGCCGACTGTTCCAATGGGAATAGAGAACAACTCTTACCGTATGCCCAAGGTCTGTAACCCCGGAACATACACCTCACAAAACAGGCCGAGATGCCTCGGCTTGTGGGAACCTTAGTTCTCGGAGAGAGGAAAAGGCATCCCCAAAGGTAACCCCTTCCTGTCTCTCCTACAATGTTCTGCCTGCGAGAGAACATCCCTCACAGGTACTACCTGCGAGAGAATAGCCCTTGCCTAGAACGTTATAACACACATCGTAGAAAAGTTTTATTGCTTATTGGTCATCGTCGACATTGGGCTGCGAGTCAACCAAAATATTAGCGAAACATAGTCTAATTAACTCACGGCACAGTACAATGTAATTGAGAGGAATATCGCATACATATTATAATTTTTTTTACAAATGTTAAATCTTGTAATCAATATGTCTGTCAAAACTGATTTATAAATTAATTTAATTACGTAATACTTTTCATACGATTATTGGACAATGTGCCGAAACCTCAATTTTTAAGGATAATTATACGAGACTGTTACTTGGGGTTTTTATATTTGCAAGAATTATCTCAGTCTTATTAATTTAATTTAATTACTATTAATATATTTTACCTAAATGTAAAAGGAGTGAATGAAGTTACAATGAAAACTAAGTTCCCGGTAATTATGTGAGTATATGCTAAGCATCAAGCTCATTTCACGATGTAAATTATTTTCCCTGAAAAATTGTGATATTTCAAACCGAGACATATTTCATATATGTATTTGCTAACTGATCCAATCTCAGCTTCTGTCTTATCCTATCTTTCCTGGGTGTCTTATCTGTTTCGACCGAGGGGAAGTCAGAAAACTTATCACTTTATACGTGCGCTGTATCTGGAAGTATATGCAAACAATTTTCATTTTAAGTAATATGCAGCACCTTATTATGAATAAAAAAATTCACTTCACTGAAATTATTCTGTTCAGACCAGAGCGCGTGGTAAACACGGTTTTGGTCTGGAAATAAGGTCAGAATAGATTTAACGGAGAGGATTTCTTTTTAAATAAATTTGCATTAGAATATCGCATGACTTAATGTTTCTAAGTCTGCTTGTTACCAGCCTAATTGCGTTATCAGTGAGTTTCGGTAATCAGAAAAGGCGTACTGTCGCACTTGTTCTCGACAAAAGTCGTTACCTCGTCCTACATGCTAACTATATTATTTTCCCTTTATCGCAACCTTTTGAAGCAACTCAGCAGTAACACGCAAATATAATCCTCACAGGTAGAATAATTTGCAGTCTCGTGCTTGAGAACTTTGGTACTGGAGGGATGGCGGGAGGGATCTACAGATCCAAAAAAATTTAGTTTTCCTTACCGTCATATGTACAGACTATTAACAGTGTCACGTATTTATTTCATCTGTCTTATGCGTGGGTCTTCACTACAATATTTAAAGTACAATGTAAACGTAATTTATATAAGGTTTACATTACAACGGCCGCAAAAAATACCACGACAAATATTACGTCATGATTCTGTGTTATTTTCTATAATTAAAAGTCGAGGATTTTGAGGTAATGGTGTAGGAAATACAGGTCGAAGTTGAGTGTAATATGGATTGTACTTTGAACGGCAGGTGATTTGACGATCACTGAAAAAATAAATACTATATCTTTGATTGGGGATGCCTTCTCCTCTCTCTGGTTTTTTATACTAAGGTTCCCACAAGCCGAGGCACCTGGGCCTGTTTTGAGAGGCGTATGATCCGGGGTCGCAGACCTTGGGCATACGGTAAGAGTTGTCCCCTATTGGAATAGCCGTTTATGTGCTTCCTAAGCTGGTCAAGGCACCTGTGGCCTCACAGCAAATCCTTATCACGCCATCGGGAGGGCTGCGGACAAGTACCGAATGTCTGACTTACCTGATGCAGGTTTTTAATTCCCTGTATCACTTTTAGATGATTTACCAGGTAGGATCCTTATACCATAGCCCGGGGGCCCTTTCTATCCCTTGGATACTTTGATCTACCTTTCCGCATCGTCCATTTCAATCCCTTCCTATGCTATTAAGGGGGACTTGCCATCATGTGGATTACCCTCATGTAGCCTGTTAATCTAAAAAAAAATCGGTTGTAAGAAGAATCACTCATTTACCTATAAGAATATTTGTTGTTCTTAATTATAGCTTTAATGGGAAATAGACTGGATCGTCGAAGGATGTTAAGAGTCACAGTTAGAATATTGTATTTATTTCTCGGGCTTTTACTCATTTTAATATTAATTTTGCATCATGCGTACGTACTAGGAATATTCCAATTAAATTGTCCTATAAACAGTTTTGCTACTGTTTACTGACCTCAGTATTCTATGTCTTGGTGCAGTTGCATCACCGCAATATTGCTCCCAAAATATATTTTTTCAAATATTTTTGCTTTAAATTCATACCAAACCTTTATTAGTTATGCTCATTAGGATAACTTTTGATGAGTTTTTGACATGTGTCTGGAGACTTCTCTCGAAGTCGGCGACCTTCGTTTATGCCACAATCACGTACAGGATCGACACCTACCAGGCGGCTCGTCCAGATATTAATTCGTTTGATAATTATTTAAATCACGCCCTGAACCGAACAGCGTAACACCATAATTTTATTATTCGGACCAAATAAAACCTTTCCTGTTGCTTTAAACTATTCGTCTCCTCAATTTAAATTAGTATAGACCTATACATTTTTTTCCATTTTATCGGGAAAATACTTCAAGTTAAAAGTTACACTTGATGAATCTCGTTTACCAGATATTTTTAATCTCATTGTGCAAATCTAATTCGCCCAACCCTTGTGGTCCCTGCGATGTGTTCCATTTTTCCTGCGTCTCGACTCCAGACGAAAAGTGACCGTTGTTTCACACCAGGCTGAATCACCTACTCTAGAAGGTTTTTTTTCCATGTATATCTTTGAATCACTGACATGTAGTTGTTGTTGTCTTAGGATATGTAGAGTATCTTTGGTAGGAGATCTTCGGTTAGAGGAAAGAGAAGGAGACCAGGAGTTGTTGCTATTGCTTGAGTGAATGAGTGGGACAGGAGAAGTAGGAGCTTTTGTGTTTGAACTAAGATGTTGGAGATGAGAATAAATTAAATATTGAGTTGAATTAATTTGGTTTTTTGTTAAATGAAATATTAAACGGTTTGAATGAACAATAACAACACGACGAGATCCCGGATGACTACGAGACATCAGCTCGTCAGCACGAGTCCACGCAGACCCTGCTAAGAAGATCTCTGATGAGAAGATGAGCAAATCATTTCGTGATTAAACGTTTGCATATAAATTATTAAGAATATAAACATTACAGTATATCAATTTTTAAGTTATTTTTTGGATGCTCTAGACTTGCATCCGTCCAAGGGGATTGTCTACTAATTTCTCCTGACCGCAATACCCAACAATTCTCTATTCTTAAAAACTTTCAACTTTTACCATTAAATTAATGATATGTAAATCTTTTATCAATTCTTCTGATAATTTCCGCGATGTTATTGTTTTAGAGCGACTAAAGTATCTGTGTTTCGTACGATAATTGAACAGAAGCCAATTTCCCATTCCTGAAAATTGAATGAATTCCCGGAACCCAGGTCATACTATAATTTGCTATAATAAGTGCTGTACGATGTTTAAACTGGAATATCAGGAATAAAGAAGTTCAAGAATAAAAGCTTTGCAAAATGTGTAAACCCTTTAATACAAACCCTTCCCTGTTCCTATTCCTCCGTCCACTTAAAATACAACGTTGACTCAGAAATTACGTGGGACGTAAGTAGTCTCATTGTCTAAGCATGTTAAATAAGCTCCAAAAACTCTAAACGAGAAGTATTCCAGAGTTTTAATAAACTTTTAATAACGAAAATTCATGGGACGCCTTGTATTGATTAAAGTTCGGTTGCTTTGTTTTAATGAATCACGAAATATTCCGAGAAACAAATCTGGCAACCGTTAAATTGAAGTAATTTTAAAAAGTGTATTACAGGACATTTTAAGCACAACTCGACGACAGCAATTTGTGATGAATTCGTAAAAAAGTATCACAAATTTGCCATGCAATTTAGATGACAAAGTTTTGGGGAGGATGGGAATAACAACTTTCGAAATAGATTTTTTTTTCCTCCGTTCAGAGTTGTGTTGGAATGAATTTATGATGCGTCCCGTCGATGTTACAACATTAAGGTTCCTTAAACTGTTTTAAAGAGTAATGGCTGTCTTTATTGTACCACGGCTCAGTGTAACAACTTCCGGCCCACGATGCTGAAAGACCCAAACATCCTGCAGTCCTGAAAAAAAGTCCTGTTTAAAGTCTTCATAATAAATTTAAGATTGCAGCCTCAACACAAGTGGTTTTGACTTAAACCTTCACACGATACTTCTTTAGCCCGCCTTAGTCTAAGATTTCTTCTAATAATAGTATGCTTGAATTTTTGTCAAGTATGAATTACTAATATTAGTGCAAAGGTGTTATATTGGAAACCATAGAACTCTTTATATTTTTAACACCAACGTATAATTGTGCAAAAAATATAATTTGAAGAATGAATTAAGAGAACGTAAGAAGTACATAACATTTAATACGGCAGACTGGAATTATTTGAAATTAACTCCAGGTCTCTTGAATATAGCAACGGTACATTTATTTGATCATTTATAATAAATACGCCTAAAAATTCTTTTTCTTCAACTTTTTTTTAAAATAATACGACCGATTTTTTGTTTTATTGTCGTATCTTTTACCAATATTTTTTACATCGGTGAACAACTTTTTAAATAAATTATTTTTCTTTTTATAAAATAATTGGCTTCTGATATAACAGTTTGATAAAGATTGAATTACAATATGGACAATAATTATGTTTACTTTCATTTTAATTGGAGTTTAGATTAAAAATTATTTAAAATTATATTTATTACTAGCTGAGTGCTCGTCATTGCCCGGTTATTTATTTAAATTAATCCTTATTTGAATCGACACTAACTTCTTGGTAAACATTTTATTTAACCAGCACCAATTGCGCCAGTCTTTTAAAGACTTACAGTCCCGTTCCCAATCTAACCCCTCGACATTTAACTTCAAATAATCCACGACGATGACTGACGTTATTAGGGAATTCTCCTACTACACAGAATAAAAGTATATAAAAAACACAATTAATTAAAAGAGTAATAAAAACTCCTTCCGGTCACTTAAAGGAGTAAAGAAATACAACTTTTAACTAAATAGAGACCAAAATATAGTTCGTACCCCAAGAAAATAAAAAAAAATTTCCCGGTAACTTAAAAAACTCAAATCTACTCCGGGTAACCTTTTCTTAACCGCGTCTTCCTCCACGAAGAAGAACATAAAAGTCATCAACCACTATGATTAATGCGAGAATTAAACTCAGCGACTCCTATAACCCCGGAATCGACAATAATAACGGTATTTATTGCGTTATTATTTATGTTAACTCCTTCCACCACCACCCGCACCACAGTGGTGCTTCCCTCCTCTTGCCTTTTGGAGTTGAAATTAGATACTTAAGAATTCTAGAACGACACTATCAAATTAAGCGGCCCCGGAAACGTCTTATTTGACGTTTAGGAATTTTATTAAATTGCAACTCCTCCACCCCACCCCTAGAGGCGGTAGATGCGTCTTAACCCCTCAGAGTTTTTTCCTGGATCGTAAGTAACATGTGTATAAAGTTTAGTAGAAATTTCTGTACTCGTTTAAGATGTTAAACGGAAATTTATTTCACCCTTATTTTAATTGGTCTGGTAAATGTCATAATTTAACTAATTGACTTCTATTACCCTGGATTTTGCACCATCCTCGATTGTTTCGCGTTATTTTCATGTAACGAAAAGCAATTAACCGACGGTAATATTCGCCGTTTTAGTAATTTTTTAAATTTCACGAGCACTCACCTCTTTGGAGTTTCGTAACGCTTCGAAAACAGAAAAATTTGCGGGGATGCGCACAACAACTCACCAAAGTTTCATCGACATCGGATGAATGGTTTAAGAGTTCATAGGGGACACACAGACATTCATTCTTATATATAAAGCTTACAACTATAAATTTTATTTAAAGCAAGATATATATTAGTTAGTCGCTGATAGAGTACTTGATTAAGTAAAGTATACAACAATTACAGTATGTTATTAATAAACCTCTGAACTCGATTCTGGGTTCAACACATTCTTAAGCAAACAACTACAGGTTTTCAACAAAGAAAAACATGGCGATATCAAATACACTTCATAGTAATTTATAAACTACCTCAAGTTAATAACGGGCAAAAGTCTACATGGTCGTAGACAGACAAACAACCGTTGCCATAATTCATATGATAAGATATATTGACCACCCGCTACCATCAAACTGTCCTGCATTCACACTACCACGACTTAAAAGTCCCTGACTGTCTGGAATTTGCCTCTTAATAGCAAAATGGAAAGCGGTCCATTATCGGCGTGAAATCCCACGGCTTTTATTCTAATATTATAATTTTTCTCATCGCTTAGCCTCGTTTAAGTGATCAAATTCTGGATTTCTTAGGTAATTTACTGTTATTTTTAAGAACTTCAGGAGAAAGACTTTTGATAGAATCCATGATAATTTTTTTAAAAAAACTTTAATAGTCCTCAAATTGTCACATTATTCGTGAGACGAAACTGCGGCAATATATGATTTAAATGCTTTGTAATTTTTTATATAAATAACAGAAGAATGTGGCTTAAGAAAAAGCCGAAAGGTTCTGTTCGACATCATTTTATTTGAGGACTAATAAAGATTTTTTTAAAAAATTATCGTTAATTATAAGGTGTAGTAATGAAAAGTGATTTATCAGTTGACATCACTTAGAAAGTTAGGAGAGCAGGCAAAATGATGGTGCCTTGCCATTCACTCAAGGTCTTCCATCCAGTCTTGACTATTGCGCTTCGTGTTTTTTTCCCTAACTAAACGGTACGTTAATAATTTCAGGGAAAAAATTCGGCTTGCGGATTCGTCGATTACTAAGAACGGAAACATATTAATTCTTACCCAAAACTTAATGGGCGTCACACTGTTTCCTGGAATCAATTTCGTGAACAAGCCGAATCGTCAAACCGCTTGAAACACGTGTGAGTTGAACCAGAATTTAAACGGAAGAATGACGCACTCGGATGGAACCTGATACATCAGCATACTTGAACAGGAAGGAGAAAAAATTGAAATTACTGTTCATCCATCTTTACCTAAAAAGGAATCATTATTGAATGTGCTGTAATTCTTGAATCAGTACATTTAGTTAGTATATATAAGTCGAAATATATTAATAAAACCATCAAACTGTAATGAACATTAAATTTTCAAGAGGTAAATTTTAATCTATATAATAAAAAAGGATGCGTGTTTGTATGTATATACAAATTTAATCGCGAGGACAGATTGCAACAAAATTTGGAACACATTTTCTACAAAACACGAGAAACGGTATGTGGGGGTGAGAAACCACTATCATAAAGGTTGAAAGAATTATAATTAAAAAATGTGATAATTTTCTGTTATATTACTGCGCGACAAGAAAACCTGACGTCACACGACAGAGAGACGTTACTACGCGACGAAAAAAGGAAATAGTTCCTTTTTCCGTAATGAAATAAAGCAGAAATATTTCCATTGAATAAAAAGTATAATTTTATCCAGCAATATTCCATCGAATGATAATAAAAAAAAATACGAAATACTTTACAATCCTTGCGGAAAATCTAAGTTTATTTTCGGGTCATATTAGTGACTCCAATATGGTGACCAGTTGTTTACATTATGAATCTATCTAATAATTACATCAATTTAATCTTTCGTAATGTCTGAAGACTGAGGGTCAGTTATCTCCTGCAATACTCAAGGAGTATATTTAATCATTATATTCGTAAAGAATTCTAAGGTATGTTTGTTGGCATTGATGCAATAAAATTCTATGTATTTTGTAGCTTTTAAATTAACGCACTATTGGTCGAAAGTATGCACGGAAGTAGGAACAATTAGATTTAGGTTAACTTCTTGACTAAAGATTAATGTAGAATTAGATACCTTTTCGGGTTTATATAAATAAGTACACGGGCAACGCCGGGCACCGAATATAATGCAACTAGAATTGGCGTATGGAGCAGGCGGTCTCCTTCAAAACGTTTTTTTTGGGGTAACAGGCTGCATGAGGGTAATCCCCATGGTGGCAACTCCCCTTTATTAGCATAGGAAGGGATCTGAAAGAGGGGATGCGGAGAGGTAGAGGAAGGTAGCCAAGGGTTAACTAGGGCCCCCGTGCTATGGTTTAAGGATCCTACCCGGCAATTCGCCTAAAGGTGATGCAGGGAAAACCCTAGAAAAACCTGCATCAAGTAGGTCGGGCATTTAACAACTGTAAGGGACTTACGTATTCGTGGACAACAAAGACTTGCGAGTCCAGGCGGTCATAAATCTAAATAATGGTTAATTTCGTGGATTACCTAGAAGTGTCTTTTCTCTGAGGTGATTTGGCGAATTTATGTCGCAATTTGCGAGGTGATGCCATAGCCACACTGATGTAGGCACGACGACGCCAGGTCGCTACTAGGTGTTGAAAGAGACTTGAATGTTTCTGGCTCTCACACATAACGATACTTCTGTGAAATTTAGCTACTAATTATAAATCATTCGAGTCCTGTTAGAACAGAAAACACAGATTAATTAACGGAAATGAATCGTCTGATATGTTGATATAATTAATTAATAGCCTCCTTCAAATGTTACGTAATAGATAAAATTCTTATTATATAAATTATTACACTATAATATTGTACAAATTAATAATACATTTGTAGGAATGCATGGAATATTATGTAATAATAAACCACTTTGACATTGAATACTTTTTAGAGTTTGGAATATTGTTATATTTCTTAATTGTTTTAGTGTATGTAGATATGTGGCGTAACTGTTTTCTCATTTTCCTTTACAATGTAAATCCTAGTAACAGTTGAGGCTTTCATAAACGGTTGACCTCTAGTAGTTTAAGCTAGTAGCAGCCATCGAGCTGGGAAATTGGTGTGGGCAGGTAAGCAGGATTCGGCCCATTGGCGTGTGAGCAACAGGTGCAGACCGAATTATTCATGGTTGCTGCTTGTAACACCGAAAATTCAGAGCTGCGCTCACAGCTGTAAACTCCGTCGTAAACTACGAAAAAAATAATCGTGCACATATTTTAAAGTGAATAGTAAATGTTGAGGTGTTAAGACATATTTAATTTGAATACGAAGAAAAAAATCGTCAGCGTCTGCGTTCAATAAAAACGTTTGAGCACGAATACTTTTTAGCTGGTAGGATAAAGTTTCTTTTAGTTCCTTTCGTCATTATGGCCGTTTAAAATATAGTCATAAAATATTTGGCCTGGTCCGTCTGACAAAGATTATCACATATCAAAGATGAAATAAACGAAAAAAAAGTGTAAAAATTGTGTGTCGTAAATGAAGCTGATTCGCGGATGAGTTAATATGGATTACTATAAGAGCTTGTGAGAACGTATAGGGTAGTTAATTGAGGTAAGTTAACAATTTATTAAATTGACACAAAACACATTTGATTTTAATTCGTACTTTTGAGAAATACACACACACACACACACATATGTATATATATATATATATATATAGATATATATTGTAATAAACAACAATTAGAAATAATTAATTTAATTAATTTACCTCACGTGAAGCGCCATTTAGGCAATAATTAAATGGAAGGCTTTTTATTAAATGAAAAGATCGAAATTAACAAACAAAATATTTATTTATTTTGTGGCAACAAAAGATAATTACTAACACAAAATTTGAGATCTCATTCTCTCAGGGCCTTGACTGGGTTTGATAATGGACACAAGAAATTGATTTTAAAATCTTATTAACAAACCGTTCACATTTACCTGAACAATACGTCGATAGAAATAAATTAAAAAGAAAAGAAATTAACTTTGATTGACAATTAAAAGAGAACGAAATCTGACCTTATCCTCTAATTAGCGTTTACAATTAATCATTAGTTTTGGTTTTGTTACTTACATCTGTCCAGCTGGTATCAGCATTCTTTTTGGTTTCGGAAGTACACTATTGCAAAATTATACACTGATTATAAAAGTCAACTCACAGATTTTACACGATTAAAGCCAAAATTGATAGGCTCACAGGAACTCGGATGATCCTCCTGAATGTCAGCTATCTGATGTTTGCTCGCTTTACCGGAACCCTATGATTCGTAGATTTATTAGTCTTTTACTGAATTGGACGTAAACTGCAACGTATCTCCATGACGATTTATTTTAACTGTTTATTCTTTCGGAGCGAACTAACTTTTCTTTAGCTCCTGGCTGTAGACTTAAACTGCTCTTACTTTTCAATTATTTACGCTGCAATACTTGCGGCGTGAATGTTTTCTTTGTATTAATTTACAACTTTAACTAGTTATACATTGACGATGTCTAGTCTCTGCTCAAATTATATTTCTCGTTCTGCTCCTGATAATGTATTTCCGCCATCAGCTCCTAACAATCTTTCTCCTCTAACTAACAGTTATATTACTTGTTCTGCTCCTCACGATGTTTTTCCGCAAACTGACTCCTTGTTCTCCCGAGTTTTAGCGCGCATACGCCATTTTTGACTTTTCGAAAAAGCAAAGTGAGCTCGATTCTCTCATTGTTGTTTTGTTCGATCAGACCGCTATAATGGATTTCTCAAACAATTCAAATTTTATGTCGAAACAATTAATGGCCTAATTAATTGGCATTACAATATATATATATATATATATATATATATGTATATATATATATGTATATATATATATATATATATATGTACGAATTAAAATCAACGGGGAAAATATAAGACATTCAACCGAGAAGAAAAATTATATTGAAGTGAATACATATTACATCAGTTGTGTAACCCAATCGAGGTACAAGACACACGATTATAGTTATTAAATAAATAAATATCCTGAATGAAACCGGTATCGTTGTGAAGGGAAGGACATTTATTAATAATTCAACTAAAACGTGAACTATGTCCAGCGCTGATCTACTAGTAAAATATTACGTAAATTACATCTTACTGGATTTCAAAATACAGTAAACTAAATTTGTAAACCCTGAAGTTTTGTTGTTATACTCTAGAACTTACTACTCACGTATAATTATTTTAAAAAATACAAATCACTTACCTGTATTTTTGTTTTATAGACTACAAATTAGACCATCTGATGGTTTCCTAGAAAACGAAGACCTAATTAATTAGTTAAGCTATGGGAATTCCATATTAAATATTAGTCTCGATCTCATATAGTTTTCAACGATAAAATAAATCATAATTATTCAGGAACATTGTCCGAAATGTGAAAATAAACTTTTGAGACTGATATGGTTCTTATTTCTTCGATATCAAAATGTTAATTTTGTTCCCACATCAGAATACATTTATATCGATATAAGTATTTATACGTTGGAGTCAGTTATTCTGAAACTGTGGATATAAAAATATTATATACATTTCAGGTGTCTTGTTATCTTTGACTTAAATATTTTAATAATTATGAAAAAATATGACATTTAAAATAATATTCATAAAAAATACACTAAAATTTTGTTTATTAACAAAACATTAAGTAAACTACGTTTCGTCCTCTTTTAATATGTCTTCAGGTTTAATAATTTTGTATGTAAAACAATTTAGAGGTACTCCAGATCATGTATTTGTTTATTTATATTTTTCATAATTGTCATTATATTAATTACTAACTCTTTGGCTCGACAGCCCCAAAGAGCCTTGGGCTACCGAGACGGCTGCCAGACTGTCATCATTATATTAATTATATAACTGAAATTATTTGTTCTATTTTAGAAAAGTAAGTATATATTATATATTTAAATTTTATATTTCAACTTACAAAATTTATATGTGAAGACAATTTGTGGAAAGATGAAATTTCGAGTACAGATATTTTATTTTGTGATTTATTTAAGCATGGGATTTTTGAATGTGTTAAAGTAATATAAATAACTGTCAATATAAATAATTTTTTCAAATATTTAAGGAATATTCGCTTTCGCTGTTTTCTTTACGTCCGGTGAATTGTACATTGTATAGCATAACAATCTATATTCTGTATTTCTATATTTTCCGTTGTAACGACTCACGCCAGTGAACCAGCCCGCTCCAGTATTTACTATTTCCAACGCAGTAATTTCGATTCTTTTGTATGGATCCCAATAAATGAACCATGATGTAATAATTCGCACACTAATGTTTTGTTCATCTGGCCATTGGATTTTACACGATTAATTTACTGTCCAAAGTCAAGCCAGTAACAAATTTGTGTCCCATTTGGTATGTGTCATCAGTATTCATATGCAGGTAAAATTATAGGAAAATTTTCTTACGCCGTATCTCGGCTTCAGGATTTTTCCTCTCTTCTAAATAAATACCGAAGGACGAATTATTCATAGACACAAACTCACCCTAATCTTTACGCGGACAAAATTCCGAGGGACATTTCGGCGAATTGTCCTAAACGAAGATGAACGACCTGCGAGTTATGTCCTTATGACTGAAAGTGTCAAGCCGACTTCTCCCTTCTGGGATACAGATTAGGGAGGAAGGAGAGTTATCAACCTACGATAGGGCATCGATCTAGTCTTGCGAGAACGATTAAAATACTGCGGCATGTAGCCCGAGAAATGCTCTAAATTTTAGTCAGCTATTTTAACATTTATTTTAATTCAAACATTGTTTATTATGTTTAAATATACTGTAATACTTATTACTTCAGGATTAAATTTTGGGTGGGGTTTCTTAAATAAAAAGATTATTTTACTTATTATAATTATTTACGAACAATATTGAGCTACATAAAATTGAATTTATACAAGAAAAATGAGACATGAACTCTCTCTGACAGGGATTTCGTAGGCTGAACCTCAACATGGCAAAATTAATGATAATAATAAATTTAATTTAATAATTGAAAGTATAAATGGAGGAGCCTGGCATAACGATAACGTATGTAATCCATTCAAACGATACCAGACCGTGGTGGTAGCAGCTGGTGCAGTCTGGTGGCGGTGGCAACGTCCGATGCACATGTTGGGTGGGATCCCCAAGCGCATCTCTGTGTCGGCGATGAACAGTGTGAACCCCACAAATTTCCAGTATTCGTCGGATTTTTCTGAGTTGAATCTGGTCACCGACCGCTAAAACTCGTGGTTGGCTACCAACTGCCGATTTAGCTCTCTCAAGTCACCAAAACTCCTACGGCATATGTTTTTAATTTTCTATGCCCGTCAGCTCAATATATTACAGCTTCGAGATCTCCATTATCCACGCCTAATATGTTTGGAGTCCCTTGGAATTGCAAGCCCTTTGTCGACAAGAGTATCCTTTGCCACCGAAAAGGGTCCGAGACCACCGGCAAGGTCCTCCATCTGGATAAAAAACGGCTTCCGTCAAAAATGGTGTTCTTTTAAAGAAATATTCATTACACTTTAATTATAACATATAGTTTTGTACATAATTGTTCGTTTTTCAAGCTGTCCAACTGACAGGAAGGTTTGAAGAGTTTTCTTAGTCTGGATATTAATTTTTATTAATAATAATTTCTTATCAATTTTTGCCTAAACGTCTGCTAGAATCTGCCCACAAGAATAATATGAATAGTATATTACTTTTGTGATAGTAATTTTAAAAAAATTATTTATAGATTTTTTGAATTATGAAACATGATAATTATCGTTAAATATAATGGATTGTTAAATTAGGCTTAAGAATATTACTTAAAGTTTTAGTTCAAGAATATAGGGAAAGCCATAGAGGCCATGAAATTAAATTTAATTACATAAGGATGGAAAAATTTCGACCCGGCCTCTATGGCTTGAGATAATGTAAGCTTTGACGCAATTCTTGAATTTGAAAATTCTAAAAATAAACCCTTTGAACAATTTGCATATAAAAATCCCTTCGTCGTTGTGGTCCTAAAATTTAGGTCATGTAAGTATTGTGATTTAGTATAAAAAAAAATTAGGTGAGCCTGCATCAGGTCTAATGGCTGAAGGAATTTCTCATCGGATCTGGAGGAAGTTCAGTTGGTGGACCTTCAGCCCGGTAAGCGATGGTCCCTGCTTCGATTCCTGGTCCAGCCGTCATTTTACTGCCCTGATACTTTAATTAAATTAAAGTTCTAGTTTCATAATTTCTTCAACGATTATAAGATCGACGGAATGTAACTTCTTCTCAGACCCTATTCCCAGATTTTATTATGACCTCTCGGGGGGCATCTCTCACCCAATTATCCAAGAAAAATCTATCCATGAACCTACATGCACCTTCAAAAATAAAATTAAGAAAATATTCCTGTTTATCACATTAATTTAATAATACGTGAAAAAATCCTAACAGTCTCTAGAAATGATGTGGACTGAAGAAACACATAATAATTGTGATATGATATTTTATTAAAATTACGAATCGGGCGATTTTTACTGTAATGTCCTCCAATATATATAGGATGAAAATAAATAATTCTTTTAATAATATTCGTGTGGAAAGATTCGAGCAGACGTTTAGGCAGTAATTGCTCAATAATTATTTGACCCGGCCAGAATTTTAAAATATTTTATGCTGCTGGAGTTGTTTGATAAGTGAACAGTTTTACTACCTGAATTAAGTTCAAGGAATTTTCGTAATCCAATCAGTGTACTGTTTCAATGTAATTACCTTAAAATTAATTCAAGATGTGAAATTATTATTTTAATCGGAAAGTTTCGTTGTCGGTTATCTCTGGTTTATATATTATAGTAAAACTCTTAACGATGTCATAATTGCCATCGATACGCAGCTAATGAATAGGCACTATAGTCTAGTAGAATGGAAGGCCAATTATGTCCCGCCATATTAGAGACGAGTGAGTGCTGTGCATTATTCTCCATTTGCACTGCGCCTGTTTGCAAGCATTAATTACGTACGGCCAGCTCCACCTGAGGAACTAGGGCGAGACACTCAATTTCTTCTCAACAACTTATTAGATGATTCTGTAGACAATCTTGTTGCTAAACATTTCTGTTTAATAACTACTTATAGAATTCACGTAATAAAACTGAATTTAATGGTTATACGCTACATTTTATTCTGGTCCTCCACAGAAAATTCTTTACGTGGTTCATTACTTTAAAAATCCTTTAAGATTGCTAGTAACACTTTATTCACTGTTCACATGTTTTCTACTGTCAAGATGAGAATTGCAGTTGACACGGTAGACATTCACAGAAACCCCAAGTTCCACTCGACAATTTAATTTCATTCGTAATACAAAATAATGTGATTCTGAGTTCAATATCTGAGAATTAAGCCGGTGTAAATGTGTGTCGAGTTCCTCTGTTCTCAAAACTGTTAGCGTAGTTTTTTTTTGTCAGAGATCATTGTTGCGACACCCAATTTACGCGTGTTCGGAAAGCTTCTATAAACCGTGAAGATCAGCATAAACTTTGGTAGAAAATCGCTTTATTGTCAGTTATCATATTTTTTTCTGAACCGGAATTATGTTCAATTAACTTAATAATATCAAAAAGCAGACTAATCAAATCAAACAACATATGTTAACCAGTGCCATTATTAAATGGTTGTTTGCAGATTAAATATTTCACGACGCGCCTTCTGAATATTATAAAAGCGTGTTTGATACATAATGTAGAGCGTAAATGTTAATAAAATACTTTTTATACTGCTAAAATTTTAAACCTAGGATATTATTGAAGGTTCGTTAAACAATAGTCTATTTTCCCTGCAGCTCGGGTAGAAAAATCTTTTTCCTCTCACTATGCATTTATTTCAAATCTCTTCTACTTGACCCCAGTTCTCCTTTTCGTTTGTAGACACGTCACGTTTCAATGTGTGGTGTCCTTATACTAAATTTGACAGAATAAATGCTCATATTTCAACTTCTGTAGCGGGTCTGTGTCCCAGGAATCAGCAGCATCGATAGTTCCGCCTACTCCAATAAACCGAGCATGTCGTGCGAATGCGAGTTCAACGAGGAGTAAATGCGAAAATTATATTTATGTGTTTTCGACTGCAGTCATCTTTTAATAAATAATTTAGATTTTCTCTATTGTTCGGTCTGATTTAAAAGTCTCATATTTGTTTGTTTTGTAATTGATTTATAAAAACATATAGTTTTATAATACATATAGTTTTAACGTCTGATTCAATTAATAATAAATAAATAAAAATAAATTAATAAAAAAGAGAGACGAATGCGACCAACACGACAGGCCAGTATGCGTGAGGCAGATGCAATAAAATAACAAGGAACAATATCGCGTAGTCAATGTAATATATAAAATAGAATAAGTAACCTGGCCGACGGTAAAAATAACATATTGATTCTGAAGTCTGATCGACAAATATTAATGTTATTATATTATTAAGTATTTCTTTAAAAAACTGAATTTTTAATTTACCAATGAATATGAAACAATTGTTTCGAATGCTGCAATACAACAGAATTCTGTAAGGATGTAATAATTTTCTTGATTTTAAATAAGAGTAAATAATACTTCCTCAGTTTCCAAGCAAAATAAATATGAGACACAATTACACAGAAAAAATTTAAACATTGCTGGACTTTTCTACACTACTTTCGGTCTCTAACAGCATTTTATTATACAATTATAAGTAAAACTAAGGATATATACAGTAATACCGAAAAACTTAAAACATATAAATTGTTGAGATTTTCGATGTCAAGTTTTATATTAACATTGTTTGAATGTTTTTTTTAATGAATAACATTACTTTGATCCCTGTTATATACAGTGTAAGTAAATAAAAATAAAATTTTTGATTATATTTCTAGCAGTGGTAAGAAATCCAATTGAAGTTCTCCTTCTAAGTGTGAAATTTTATTTACGTTCTTTAATAAATTAAAAATTGGCCTTTTAGTTTGGCCAATATAACAAACTACAATTTGAACAATCAATTTTATAACTGCATTTTTGTGAAAATATTGGAAGGATTTTTGTGTCCTTTAATTAAATCAGAAAACGAAGAACCCTTTCAAATATGTGTAATAAATAACACAAAGTTCCACAATATTTTAACACTATAAAATTATTAAATGTATCATTCTTTATATCTTTTTTGCGGTTGTAATTGAGATTAATGGTAGATAATCTTATGTAAATGTTGTAGTGTTAATATTTTTATTTACTTAAAAAATCTGTATTATTAATTCCACCTTTTACTTACATCCTAATTCTGTTTGTTAGTAAAGATCCTCATTTTGGTTAGTCGTAGCAACGTAACCGTTCACTAAATTTTTTTTTGGTATTTCTGCGAATTTATTAAATTTCCGTGTTCTAAACATTTATTAACTTTGCTTCGATTTGTGCAAAAGAAAAAAATCATAAAATAAATAAAATTATTTTGATTATGATCCCAACAAGGATGGGACATGATTAGAGAGTAAAACTTTTACATGAGGTGAATAAAACTAATAATATACTGATAATAAAATAGCAGTAGTGAGAAAGTGTTTTAAGGGCTGCCAAAAAATATTCGTAGGGGTCTTCATGACCTGAAACCTGGCATTTAAAGTTCTTTAGTGAACTTGACGCTTCGATACTTTTTGACGTTAACAACCAAGCTTCGTTACGTTTCTGGAATGGGAGACACGTTATTATGCAGGCCTCCTTTATGGATTATTTCGAGTAATTTTCTAACTTTGCGAGCTTCATAATTGGTTTAAACGAAATGAAGCTCGTAAGAGTTGCACGCGAAGGCGAACAGCGGCTATGATCATTTCGGCTTCGGTTATCAATCATTCAGAGAAACGGTCACGAAATCGAGTTCCCACTCTGATGGGGAAGTCGGACGTAATTACAGTTCTCGTGGCGATTCAGTGTTCTGGAAACCAAAAAAAACCAAAAAAAAAACAGAAAAAAGAACACTCTCTAGTTTGGACTAATATGGTATATATGAGGTCGCAAGTGGAGAGATGCACAAAATAATTATGGTTCTTGCTTTTAAAAGAATTCACACTACAAGATATTGAAGTATAAATACATATTATTTGAAATGGTTAATGACAACTGTGCCACTGAAGGGAACAACACCAAAAAAATTACTTCGGACAAAATGAATTTGTTTAATGCTCTTGATGGACACAGAATTTAAGAGTTATCATTATTGACTGACACCCACTTTACTCCTTCACAAAAACCTCCTGGTTTATTTTTAAATTTAAAAATTAGGAGCTCATAATTCGCCCCAAAATTCCAATTAATTTTTAAGTCTAACACGTAATTGTGAGGTAATATATACGTTCACGCCATTAATTCTCTGGATGGTCGCACAAGATAACGTGTTTGATCTAATTCTCATTCAGTTTATGTAGCAATGGAATCCTGAGAATGTGTGGTATGGCTCTAACGCATAATACTGGGAAATGGGCACTTTGCCACTCATTACCATGCAAGAACGTGATTTGTCTACACGTTTCTTAAGAAAAATAAAAGTTAACATTTCCAGAATAGTTCCGTTGGAGATGAAATCTTCTTCCTGGCTTTTTCGACTTGGCCCCGCCTCACGATCTATAAAAATATTCACTTGTTTTTCTTTTAAATATTGATGAAACAGGATCATAAAATAGTATTAGAACCCCTATGGATGTTAATCAGTTTTAATAAATAATTTCAAACTCCATATAACAATTTTTAATTTTGAAACCAAGGAGCATTCGGACCATAATTAGCCATAAACACTACAGAAAAAAAATTTCTCATGAATTTAATAAGACTGATTTTTAAATTTAGTATTATATTCGCACAGGACTCAATAAACATTTTCAAACTACATTAAAATTAATTAGAATCCAAGGAGACTTCAGCCGATAATTTAGCCATATTCAGCTAGAAATCAAAATTATAAATATTTAATAAATCAATTTACCAAACCCTATATATATATATATAGAGAGAGAAATATATATATATATATATATATATAAAATTTGAAACCATTCAAACATTTTTAAAAAATTATCACTTACAAGTGTGTTTAGAATTGCAGTAAAATTACGATCTGTATTTTTATGACATTTTGGAAAATATTCTAACGTAGGGTTCGAATTTACAAATTTTAAATTTTATAATATATGTTACACACCGTCATGAATTAAATTTATTTTTAAACTGAACCGAGTCTTCCCTCTCATTGCCACATGGAGCAACGGAGAATATTTTTCTTTTGGTTAGAAGTAGCCATATTTAGTCCGTTGGAATTGATTTTAGATTCAAATTATTTCGTAGATTAATAAATTCAAGTTAAATTACAGACTCGTAATCGTTAAAATTTTCAGTTACGCAGGAAGAAAATTCTTGTACATTCATTTGTTACAAAGGTGATGCGGTAAATTGTTCGATAAGATTTTTGGTCCTTTAAGTGAAAATGAAATTGTTCTCTTAAATCGGAATTATCTTCTGGCATCATTCTAGTCGAAACGGGTTGTGAAAATTTGTGTTTTTCAAGAAGCTTGATAAATACAAAAAAAAAAAGTTTCATGTGTCTACTTAAATTTGTTTCCCAAAGCTTCAATATGGCGGAAATTTCTTTCCCTGTAATTTGCATTTTAGTACGTTGATAATAGTCACCATAAAATAACCCTTTTATATAGACGAAAACAAAATTTATAACTATGATAACTGAACAATTCTGGGATTCCTTATTACCTCTTTTGTCTACTAAACTTTCGCGAGATACCAGAAATACCCCCAGGAGCTACCGTTTGGCTACCCCAGTTGCAACGTGTTATAAAATATAATCTGTGTGTATCTGGACCATAGGAGAGTAGTCAATCATTCCTACAGGACTATCCATAGGATAAACGGAGAGAAAATCTATAAATTCCACTTTGAAAGCTGCTGAATATTTGATAATGAATGGAATGGAATTTTATTATATAAAAAATAAATGCTCATTTTGATAAAAACTTTAATGTTCACAAATTATATACATAGGATTTTGTAAATAGTAATTGTTTTTAAATAATTATAATATTGTTTTGTAGATGAATATGGCTAAATTTTCAGCAGATGAATCCTTGGATTAAAAATTAATTTTTTTTTATTAAGAGAGTTTTAAAATTGAGATCTGTGCGAATATAATACATACATAAATACTAAATTTAAAAATCTGTCTCACTAAATTTATAATTCTTAAAGAATAAATCGTAAAATAACTTAAACCATTGAAATTTTAATACCACTTAAATATAATTCCAGAATTGTACAGAAGTTGACCATTGCTTCCTACTGTGTTGAGGAATATTTTTCAAAATTAACAACTATCAAATCTTTGACACAGCGCGTTTATAATAGAAAGGTTATATATATATATATATATATATATATATACATATATTACATAAAAAACCAGATCTTCTCATATATGAACTATTTTAATATGCCAAGACCTCGGAACCCCGCTCTCTAAAAGAGTACATTTACTTCAAGAACAGAATAAATTATTTTAATAGCAGTTCAAAAACAACGGCTATGAAATTTAATTAACGCATTAGGATGGAAAAATCTCAATCAGATATTTATTTTCAATAAAATGAGAAGAAAATTAGTATTGAAGGTTCATAATGGTAAATTATTAATTATTGACGTAACGCCTGACTTTATGAACCAGGGGTCGATTTAATATTACCTGTCTGTATGCAAATCAAAATAGGGAAGCAGCATATCTTTCAGTGTACATAACACATAATTCGTCCAAAAACGAATTCAGTAACCTGCTAAATTCTTTATCAGCGTCAGACAACTGTTAAATCACAGATAATGATTCAATATCTATTTCCCTTTGACAAAACCGTATCCAATTACAAACCCATGTTAATTATAGAGTGTTTACTGTCGCAAGCATCACTGTAAAAGGAATTAATTATTTCAACCATACATTGTTAACATGCTAAGGACAAAACGATTACGTTTTTCGACCGGGAAAGCTGATTTGATGAAATCATATTCTCGTTTTGAATATCTGTTCAAATGGATGTAAAGATATCCTATAATTACGTACCTTAATATACTTGTATGAGCTTCACGTCCGCAGAACAAATGGCACAATAATTATATTTATATCGGCAGAGTAATGCTGTATTTCGATTATGTACACCGTCAGATCGTCGACTGCCCTTTGAATTGAATATACGAGAATAAGTAACACACATACGGATTTATTATTTTTATACCACATATTTTCAACCCTACATCTACAGCCTTCTAAGCTTTACTATTCCAACCAAACCACTATTTCTATTGAAAATGTCCGTAGCGAATAGATTGTTTGAAATCTTGGAATAAGTCGAAGTTTTGTGTACTCAAGTCCGGTTGAACTGTAAAGTAGAAGAAGTAACATTTATATTCCATAAAAGCACAACTTTTAGATGACAACATTCTCCATGTGAGGGCGAGCTTTGTCATAAACAATGAGCGACCCCCAGTCTCAACCAAATTAAACTAATATATTTTTGTGAAAGAAATCACCATTCTCCGGGAACTCTGTCTGGTTTGGTGATTCCTTCGTGATAATATGTCCGGTTTTTTTTCGTCGTAGAGAACTTATCCATGATAGTCATAATCTGAAATCCACGTTTCTTCAAAGCGGTAAGGCAAAATCTTCAATCCTGAATGTTTCAATGCCCAATTGTTCTTGCTTTTATTTATTAGTCAAGGAGCGAGAGACACTTTTCTCTGCTTTCATTCAATTCTCAAAATACGCAATACAGACTTTTGTAGAATCTCCTTGACAAAGTTCTATCGTTTTCAAAATCATTCGCCTCAAGATCCGCACTTCGTTCATCCGTTGAGATTTTCGGCCTTCGTGATATTGGATCACCGTCTATGAGATGTATATTTATGCTTATACTAACAACTGCAGAAAAGAGAAACTGTCCTACTGACCACTTGGTAGACACCACTGACCCTCTCAATATCCTTTCTGTGTTGGTTTTATTACGTTAAGTTCGATCATAGTGTACGATCTTTGGTTTTGTGCAGTTAAATTTACCAAGGTTCCATATATAACTGTAATATTCAACACAAGACAACACCATAACCTAACATACGTATACTTTGAAGTCATTTCCATTTTTGATTGCGTCCTGAAATCCGCAGCACTACCAGATACGAGATGACTGGCTAAAACTCACTTCGGAATACAGCACAAACCTTTTTTAAAAAAATTATAAGTGACATCGTATTTTTCTGCCATTTTCAAACTCATTAAACAACCCAAAGTGTTATTTCATCAGTTCTGCCGATAACTTGCAATCGCAATCCAACTAGACGTTTGATCTCCAACGTTCATATTTCTCTATACAAAAAGTCACCATTTTCCGGCCTTTCCTTGAATTCTCAATAAATGTTCACTACTGGTTTGGGTCAAGGTTCCGGAGCTAGAAATATTGATTGATGCTGAGTTTTTGTCCGCGTCAGGGCCTCTTCATAGCATTGGAGAGAGAAACCTGCTTTTCCTTTTGTTCGACACATAATGTCTTCGACCCTAAAACTAAGGATCTAAATTGACGACGTGGTGACGAATTTTCTCGGTTGTATCCATATTGATAAGTCCTGAATAAAAACGCTCAGTCATGCACTGCCGCACAATCCTACATATGCGAAGATCTCGTGTAACTGCGATTTGGGCTGTATTTTCGTCTGTCATCCCTTTCTATCCATGTCTCAACACCTGCTTTCTCCTGTACGTTCCGAGCGGCCAATTCCATTGCTTTCTCCAAATTCCAATTTATAATTTGAAGCTCAGCCATGCATTGCAGTACGGAGTCCGCAAAATGCATTCAGTTGACTTTCTGAATGCTCTGGAAATGCGTTGCATGACCGTGGAGGTCATTAATTTAAATTTGGAAATTTTTGGCAAATGTTACAGCACACAACGGACAATGATGACGAAGAAGCCAGTGTCGTGTCTCATAAGAGTTGTTTGGGTGTGTATTATAGTTACTGTAAGTCAATATATATTATGTTTACTTTACAAACTCTTGACTCCATGTATGTGTGTCTAACACCTCATAGGCTTCCTCTGTAAACTGTACTGTTGTGACAATGATATCATCAGCGTCCATTACATGATCCTTTACTTGTGAATTGCCTCCTCATATAGCGAATTAGAGAAAAATTTGTGAATAATATTACTCCGTCGCAAAATTTTTACGTTGATTTAAAAAAAACCAGGTAAAACCCGTAATAAGCATATATGATTTATTATGAGACGTAAGATGTTTTGGGTGACCAGAGATTTACAGACGATAATCTCAGATCTCGATAGCGAGCATACGATCTGGTCGCACGATGATCATCCCAGTTTTGATCATCACATTACAGTCTGTAAATCCCAGGTCACCCAATACGCGTTCCGTATCGGAATCTGTGACTCTTTGGATACCAGCTTTTGGTAAGTAATGCACTACATATAGAATCAGGAGAATACCTCACCTTCTAAAGAAGCCAATAAGTTCTACATCGACTGAATAAAATCTAAATTTAAAAATACTCGGGACCTAAGTGTTACAGGCGTTATTTGCTCACAATTAATGTCAAGTAAAATATTCAACTAAATAGTTTGATCTCAATGTTTCTTAAAACGGAATTTCCGTGGAAAGTATTTAATCATTATTATTTTATTTAAGAGTAATCTACCGCTTGATACTTTTTCTGGCATAATATTTTTTAAAAATATAATTAATACTGACAAAACATCACGGGAACTTCCAGAAACTTGTGTGAAAATGACGTGATTCTCCCATTAATCTTGAGAACGTCTACCTTAAAATCCAATGTAGACCAAAGGACGCAAATAGTCAGAATATTTTTTTAAGATGTAGACTGGCTATATATAGGGTAATCCGCGTAGTGGCAACTCCACTCATAATCAGAATATTTTTTATGTAGGTGTAGAGAGGCTTAGTAAAGGGAATCCATTATAGCATTGGAAAAGGAGTGAAAGGGGAGATGCGGACAGGTAGAGCAAGGTATTAAAGAGTTAAATAGGGATCCCGGGCTATGGTTTAAGGATCCTACCCGGCAATTCGCCTAAAAGTGATGCAGGGAAAAGCCTAGTAAAACCTGCATCAGGTAGGTCGGGAATTTTGTACTTGTCCCACGCCCTTCCGAGATAGGGGTTAGCTGTGGGGTCGCAGCTTTTCCCTCACCGTGCCTTGACCGGTTTAGGAGGCAGCTGGCCGACTATTCCAATAGGAATAGCGGACAACTCTTACCGTGTGTCCAAGGTCTGCCACCACGTAACATACACCTCTCAAAGCAGGCATGTGGGAACCTTAGTTCAAAAACCAGAGAGATGTGAAGGCATCCCAAAAGGTAGCCTCAAGAAGTCGCTTAAAGGATAACGAAAAGTACGCTTCACAAGAGAAAGGACGGTAGTTTACTATACAAAATAATAAATTTGTACAGTCGAAACCATCAGCAATTAATTTGTAAGACCGTGAGATTAGGGAGACGTCGAGTAACAATTTGAACAGAATGGTCCAAAGTCGTAAAGTGACACCCCTAGAATAAGGTGTGTAGTGGAGGCTATGCTCTGAATTTTTGGTTGGCATATATGATGTTTCCTCCTAAACTGGTCGAGGCACGGATAACGTAATTCTGCGCCCCCACAGTAAACTCCTCTCTCGCCATCGGAAGAGATTGGGACAAGTACCCAGTGCCCGACCATCGAGGGTTTGTCCTGCATCACTTTTAGATGAATGCCGGGTAGGATCCTCGGCTACATTTCTCTACCCTTCCGCATCCCCACTTTCAAATCCGTTCCTATGCTATTAATGGGGAGTTGCCACCATGTGGATCACCATCATGCAGCCTGTTACTCTAATAAAAAAAATTGTGCCGTTTTAAAGAGAAAAGTGTTCCCATGATAATTTGTTAGCCAACGTACGTCATTATAATGCGTGCGAAGCGAGCCAGCTCCTTAATTGGATTGTAACTGAGATAAATGAGAACGGAGTGAAGAATTATGAAACACATTTGTCCTCTTAATTTCAGCAGTAAAACGTCGATTACCCAACGTCAGATTTACGGCAACGACGTGACACCGTATTCTTTCCAATGCGTACAGAGACACAAGGCTACGAAACGCCGGTGTGTGTCAGTGCATAAATCCGATTTGAGCTTTCTAGGGGCGCCTTCTAGCGCCGGCCTTGTACAGTTTTCTTTCTAGAGTCGCGCAACCGAAGCCCAGAACTTCCCAATTGTCCGCTGAGCGTAAAAGGCTGTCCTGGAAATGCGCGAGGACACTGTGATGGATGGCAGAGCTTGTCTAGGACTGGTCTTGACCTAGTTCTAGCCGAGCCGCCGTTGCGAGCTTTATCTATTATACACCACGGGCTGGCTAATGCCAAGGACACCGAACATCTTCATACTGCATATGGTTCTCAATAACTTACCATGCAATCGAAACGCAGCAACATCCTGCATTTACAAAGACAAAGCGTCCGGATAAATCACGGTAACGAGCAGCCGCATTAGATACAGTTATAACAGAGCAGATGGTAGCCATTATTCCTCTCTCCTCATTGTTTATTGTAAAGGGTCACCAAAGTTCAATCCGACTGCATTTGAAACTCTTACAACTCCGGATTACCCTTATTCCAAATTAGCTTTTCGTGTTTGCCCAATTCGTAAAAATCGTACGCAGCAATCTGAAGATCTCATTTTCGCCTGAAAGAAAAAAAAGGCTGTAGAAATATCTTTGACAACCTCTTTCAATATAGTATTCAACTGTGACACGAAAATGGAAAATACTTAATTGTAGAATTGTCGGTGTTGACGAGGTGAAGACGGAGCACGGGGAATTTAAATTTAAAATGAGAAGTTACTTTATCGTAGACGATCATCATATTGTTAACCGTTATAGATAATCATCAAAGATAACTTGTTTCATAGCTTCACGACACACCACTGCCATTGGCATTATTCCACCAGCACTCAGCGATTCTCCTCTTTCAGGACCAATCATCCACGTGTTGCTGATAACCAGTCAGCTAATCCTCTTTTATGTAAATGAAACCGCTGATATGAATTTAATTTGGAATTATAACTATACCAGATTGTAATATATCTTTAAAATTTCATGTTATCTCTTTTCAGTAAACTGACGCTTAATAAATCTAAAATTTTTACACATTAATTTATGCAGTGGAAAAATTTGTGATTTTTAGAAACTTCGTAATGGTAAACAAATTTAATTTAAGGGTTATTCTAAATAACTCAGATGAGCAATAAACTCAACTGTTGAAAGGAGAAAATATACTCATTTAAATATCTATAAGGCATTTTCTCCGGTTATCTGATTATCTTGAAAAATAACATCCTTTGCGCACCCCTTTATGGCAATAAGTAATTTCTATCACGGTTCTATCGAGACTCGAAGTCCTGTGTTTTAAATTATTGGATCGCTTATCTATTTTTACTCTACATTTCCTTAAAAGTTAACCAGGAAGTCTGTAATATCGACCTGCTGATACACGTAATGTTTATTGCAGTGGGAAACACGTGTACTAAATGTGTAGTTAAAAATAAAATCCGGTTTAGATTATTTCTTTACTTATTTTTAAAATTATTATATAAAAAACAGTAATAATTACAATAAAATTAATAATTATAGGGATAAGGATTCCAGAAACGTAGTGTGGTATTTATATTATCACTTTTTTGTCTGAATTGGCTGTTTCTTATTCTTTAATTATAAATATATCTGACTTATACTAATTTTAATTAGCACATTTTGGTGTTAGCACAATATTTAAAACATGGAGACCGTTTAATATTATTAAAAATTCTAAACATGTTACAAAATTTTTAGAAATCCATTGTAATAAAATCTTGAATGTTTGTTATATGGGTCAGACAAATCGCGAGATTCAAAATACAATGAAAGATTTTCCTGATCTAAAACAAGCATTAGAAAAACATTCTGCTCTGACCAAACATGTATACTTAATAACCAAAAAATTAATTGTTCTCATATAAAAATCTTGGGTGGAAAAATCATTCATTATCTGCTTTTGCTTGAAATGGTACATAATAGGTCTAATTCAATTAGTGTACAAAATGATACACAGAACTTAAATTCCAATTATGAATCAAAGTTATGAATTAAAAATGTAGTCTTGCATTTTTGAAAGTTTAATTCTTCTGCGTCAAAATTTCACTCTGTTAAATGTATGATTGACATTGTTTACTTTCGTTTCGACAATGGAAGTTAATGTATCAAATATTTTTTCACTGAAATTGTTTGTACAAATTAAGACTTTAATAAAAAATTTAAATTGTTGCTTTAATAATGTAAGAACCATATTATACTTAATTAATTAATTTAATAGGATTCAATTATTTTATTGTTTTTCATTACATTTCTCAAATAATTTTTAGATAACTTCTGAGAGGTCCTTAATCAAAAGAATCGTTACGACTTTTTTAGTATACACATATATATATATAACTTTTAATGCTTATAAATAAATATTCTGGATGTTGTCAATTTCCACTAATATAAATTAATACAATTTAATTTTCCGAAAAATAATCAGGACAGTTGGCGTTCTTTTACCCCAATTTTCCGAATTCTACTATACGTTACTTTGAAACAGGAGTTAGAAATTTCTCATAAAAATTAAAATTTATGAAAATTATTCAAATTTCAGTTAAATATAAAATGAGAAGGAAATTAGTAAAGCCGTTCGTATTACAATATAATACTAATGAAGCAGTGCCGAATAATTTGTGAGTGCATGAAAAATATTCCAATTTCAAATTCTATTCCATTTACAATGTATAACTTTTTCTTAAGTGACCCCAAATAGCGCTTTCTACGAATGGCGTAGGTTCTTAGAAAAGTGCGGCTTGATTTTATCCGTTCGTTGACGTTTGTGCGAATAACACCGCATTCCGTCTGCGGCGACAAAGACTGAAATTCCTGAAATTATTGCGCAGTTTCCGGAAAACTTCAGTTGAGCCTTTCAGAAATTGCTTTGGTGGTTTTGCTCGACGATACCTTGTCGAACAGGCACTACGTAAACCACACTTCGCTTCCACGTTAATGTGTATTCAGGGACTTATATCAGTTATTAGTGTAATGGAGAATGTCTGTTAACTGTATTTTGATAGTCGAGTATAAATTTTAATAATTAAATACAATATAATTTTCGTCAAGCCAAGGCATAAGCCCTTTAAAGTAATAATTAATTAATAAAACTATTTTTAAGTATTCATATTTTAACATTTTTTTGTTTAAATGTCACTTCTCGCCTTCGAATAAAATTAGTTTAATTTTAGTGTCATATAACATATAATTGTTTGAGGATATATCGTCTGTTTATTTAAAATGAAATAATCTTGTTATAAATTTACAGAAAATAATAAGAACCGTATTTCAGAATAGTAAAAAATTAAATAATTAACCCAAACTTTACTAAATAAGCGGATGTGTACCATAAAAACAGCAGTACGAGAAAAGAACTTTGCAGTTTAGCCTATAAATGTTTACATTAATATTAAAGAGTATTATTTTACAAACAAGACTGGTTTAATTTTAATTTAATACTGTTATTTTACCTCTTGACTCTATTTATAATATTTTTTCACAAATATATTCTCGGCTATACGAGACCACTGAGAATTTACTCCTAACAATAAAATTGGGTAGACTCGATATTAAGTAGACAGTTTAGTTGACATTCCATTATTTACCGTTTGGAAGAAGGATCATTCTACCTTTTTTTTCCCCTGTAAAACGAAGAAAATCCTTGCTAAAGCATATGACTCGGATTTTGGAACGTCCGTTATTTTAATTAATAATATCGTACCTCAATTTAATTAAGCTAAAACCCTTCTTACGGTGCTGCAAAACAATTGATAAGAAATCATACAAGTCGATCAATGTTATGTTATGTGTTAGCCATTGAATCGTTGTACCATTGGGACGAGTTCACCTTCAATCTTTTATTTACATAGATAGGGCCATAATACATTTAATTAAATACGTATTTTTCTTTTAAATAGAACCAAGGTTATGACAGAGGTTAAATAATAAAAATAAATTACAAAAAACATTACTTGTTCATCTATGACGTTCTAAGTTGTCTTAGACAGAGATATGGTTTCGTTTAAATTATATTGACACTTGAAATAAGAGACGTGGACAACGTGACAGTAGAGCGCACAAATTAATATTGTTCCCTCAAGATTGGGACCCGTTTTTCAGACAAAAAGTATTAAAAATGCCAAAACCTTAACAGGTGTTTTCTGCACTCAGGCATGTCAACATCCAAAGAAATTCATTATCGGTTTATAGAGTCATGTACCGATGAAGAAAATCGTTGATGGTCGTTACAGCTCAAAGAAGATGTGGATGAACAAAAGCTTGGTTGAAGATATTTCTACATTATAGTATATCATAAGAAAATGTTGATAAATCGTCTGATTTTCATGACGGACTAATGTTCACGGTTGCGTTTATGGAACAAAATTTCATTTGGTGTGGTTGCGTATCAAAGCTGAATTTGGGCCAATTCTACCACTGTAAGAGTTTTATCCTTCTGATACTGACTATAAATGGAACAACCAGGCTGTAACACAATTAAAGTTTCTCTACGTGCACATAACTGTAATTCTGGTGGATGCTGTGATATTTACTTGCCTCATTCCACCACGTAACCAACTTCTCGCGCTTGATTTGCCACGCGAGGAAATGGTGGGAAGATGAGACGCACGTCGCGTTTTAAAAAAAAAAACAGGTATCCTGCAAAAGGAGACGACGGGTCAACGTGGTGAGAAAAGGCACTTAGTGATCCGTGCCTTGGTTTCCTATAATCCAGGTCCCTTTGTGAACTCTTGTCAATGCAAACGTCCTGGTCGTCACGCGTCGGAAAACCAAGAATCGTAAGCGCTCAGGTTTACGACCTCCTTGACCTGAAGAGTTCACTTAGCTGGGAAAGAAACCTTGAAATACAATAACAGCCTTAAACAAAATTTTGCAGAATTTTTAAAGTGTAATACTTACTTATGGTCGTGAAACGTAAAATATTTGGCCCAAAGACACGATTATATCTACTCAGGCTCCTCTTCTTACAGTAATACCTTTAAAGGTATAGAGTTTCCCATAAATCACAATTATTATTTATTCATGTCCGAACAGTTTAAACTGAATTAACCAACAATAACAAATAAAAATTATTGGAAATATAATGAAGTACACGTTTCTGTCTTGCTTGGTTTATAATAAGGCATAGAAATATGTAAATAAATAAATATTTATATGCCTGATGAGACCGAAATATGTACTTCTATAAATAAATTATATTTTTGTATTGTACGTTTTTGGCTGTACACTTATTCTAACTACGAATATAAATAGAGAAAATAACCCGCAGAAGATTACGATTTTGAGACTCCATGAGAATTCATGATCAATATCATTTTGTGTTCTGTAAAATTACTTTAACTTGCTTTAGTAATCTGTAAAAAAATAAAAGAAATGTACAGATGATTAGCATTGAAATTTAGTTTACCTATTTATTTTCTAAATATTGTTACTAAGATAAATGGAACGTAAAAAATTATCTTAACGTGATTATGTTTAATTAGAGGGTAAATTCATATAAATTGACCGTCGAGGAGTCACGATAATTTCTGTGATCATATACAATCCAGCTTATACTAGATGGATGTTATTGGTACTTACTATAGATATCCGTATAATTACATTTACTGCGCATTAAACCACATTTGGTTATAGAAGACTCAGTGTTTCATATTAAGTTATATTTACGTAGTCTAAACCCAACAATATTCCTTCTCCGAGGTTTAAGGTTTCGTTTAAAACTACAGAAATAAGTACAGTATCATTTCAGAATTTTTTCGTGGTCTCAAAATGCCTCGAATGATTTTTTTCTTGGAATTTAAAAAGTGTGAAATGAAGTCAGAGTAACAGACGATTCAAAATATTTGTGGCTTCGTTTGAAACTTACTAAATGACATAGAAACTTATTTTTCGAGAACATGAATTTTCTTGTCATAAATACATGTATTAAAATCATGAAAAAATACAATGCAAAGCCTTTAAATTAAATTCCTCCTTGCATTACCAATATCGAAACTTCTGTAATAATTTTATAAAAATTATTGTAGTAGCCCTACTTAAGCTGTATAAGCCTACGGTAATTAAAAGTTTTTATATACCACGCATATATTTTGTGTTTATTAGAATTGAATATGTGAGACGTAGAGAGATCTCCTGTTGTAAATATTAACTTTGATTCGAAGCAAGATTGTACTCATTTTACTACATCTTTGGGGTGACTGATACATGCACCTAGTAAAATAAACGCCTGTTTACTCAGGTGAGGAAAACAGAACTTTCATTTCAGAAAATTGCTTTAATTCCCCTTATTCTGCACTAAGAATCAAAACTCTGTTCGTTAAAGTTCGAGATTTACTCAACTTTCTATTCATACTCGACACGCTTCACTGAATTCAATTTTAAGCCTGAAACAAAGAAGTGTTGTCATCACAGATTTGCATGAAATTTTAATTTCAGAATAATGGCGAGAAATACGTAAAATTGTTATTATGGATGAAGCAAATATATATATATTGATTTTTGATTAATAATATCATATTTAATTAAATATTGGTCATTAAAATTATTTGTATAAAACTCACTTAATTAAATTATAAATTAATAAGGCGGCCAAATTTGCAGAAATATAATTTAATAAAATAAAAAATTAGGACATTGATAAAATAAAAATTGGCACATGTCGTTCCATTAGGTAACATCTTCAGATGCAAATATAAAAATTTTACTAGTCTGAGTGTAGTTTATTTCTATAAACATTAACATATAATTAATATTTTTTGGATACAATTTCTAAAAGTTTAAAATTTTTATTTCTTTAAAATTCATTTACGATAATTTTGGCTGGTTTATTCAGCTCATATTTAATTAAAATTAGTTAAGTTTTCGGGTTGGCGGTGGACGCAGTATTCATAACTGTTTTACCTACTTTTTTTCCGTGGCCAGTCGTTTATTTAAATAGTGGAGCAGCTTCTTATTCTTATTCTAAATGATTCAGTCCGATTCACTATGCAAATAAGAAGTAATATTTTTCTACAATTAATCCGAATTGGAACATGATTTTTCAGTCTGAGGATGAGGAAATTGTTCTACAGTCGGAACTTCATTTCATGTCAGAATGAACTTTTCTGGACGTACAGAGATTTAGTAGCACTAAATGCTATTTTTTTTTATAAATTGTGTTTCTTGTTTCCTTAAACGTATTTTAAATTTTTTCTCTTAATAATTTATATTTTTAGAAAGCTTTGGAAACTATAACTCTATTTAATACAGAAGGTCCTTAACTTTGCCGGGGTGTAGTCGTTTTAACTTACAAATTTCGTGGTGTCACTTATTCCTTCATCTGAATACTAAATCGAGTAACAGGGAACTGTCTATCGGACACACGTTTCCAACGATTCATATCGAGAGAAAACTATTGTCAAACACGTCCCACTGGGATAGAAACGGCTAAAATTTAACCGGATCACGAGAAAATATTTTTTTAATTGACTGTTTAGCAGTAGCCTCGCGTAAGTTCTCACAGGAACGTAAAACGTTATTATTCAACAAAATATTTCTTAATTAGATGAAATAGCTAAATACAGAAAAAATTAAGTGGTGATATAAATACCATACAACGTTTCTGGGATCCTTGTCACTTTTGTCAAGTGACTGGGGGAAAAAACACGAGAACCGAAAGCGACAATTTCTATGAAGAAAGGGATAAGGATCTCAAAAACGTTATGTGATATTTACATCATCGCTTAATTTTATCTGCAATTGGCTATTTCATCTATTTATATTTTTTACATACGTAATATATTCTCATTTCAAAATATTTCTTCATGAAGTGGCCATAAACGACGAAAATTAAAATGACGTTTCGATTACCAGCTCAGCATTCTTACTCTATGATTTGAAAAATTTTATGGATTAGAATTAGATACGGCAGTTGAGGGTACAGTTTCAAAAACACGAATTTGGTTTTCTGTGAATCAGAGATTACCTGAAAAGGAAAAGAAAAATACAGTTATCAGACGGTATATGCGGTGTTATTCTCACAGCGCTGGTAAATGTGAGCGTGTTTTGTTTGTAGAATAATTCCTCAGTCTCCGTCTTCGCAGTCTGAATCTAAACGAACCCAACTCAGCGCGTGAAAGAGCAACTATGTAAGCGGCCATAATTGAAAGCACGTGATGACACTGTAGCCGTCCGTGTATTACTGCTGTGTCGAGCAGATTGTCCACAATCACCGCGGTGCTTTATCGGCCACGGAGTCGACACATTCCAGACGCCTCGGAGCAGCGACTTTGATACTCAATACCGCAATGGCGAAGTCACGCTCTCGTGACGAGAACGCTGTTCCCTTCCTTGTTATGGCCCGATAGATGAGCTGCAGTTTCATTGATGTCCCAAGAAGTGCAGTCGTAAATGAGCGGTTCGGTTATATTCATCGATGCGTCAGCGATTCGAGAGCTAGTGATCCCCTTCACCGAGAGACAATGTTTAGCACCAAGAAAATCGTGAGCTAAGGTACTGTAGCAAAGCACGACTGTAGTTCTACTCCTACCCTTGCCATAATACTTAAACGAAAGCACATGAAACGATTCGAAATAGTGTGTCTGAATCAGACCATATCTACGACAATTGCGTTAGCAAGGTCAGGAAGATTAGAAAAATATTGCGTTGAAATAATAAATATTTCAAGATGAAATACTAACAGAAAACATTCAACAATAAAATCACTTCCCTCGTTTTCTGGAGAAGATTATTTTATTCATCCTGATCGGATGACAGGCCGACAACAACACATTTCTGCAGAATATTCACTAGAAGTTCAGAATTTCCAGTATTATAGCCACCAATGTAATACAATATTTTGCAAGTGTTCGATACAAAAGGGGATTTTTTCAATTAATAGCAAATGTCTATAAGAGATATTCACTCAATCGGGCGGAGAGGATGCAAACGAAACGATCTGATGCAATGGATTATTTCATCATATTACTAGGTCAAAGATTGAAGCCTTTCCCGGTGCAGTTGTTCAATATATTTTTCTCGGAGTTCAACCGGGTTTTGCATAATTATATTAGAACGCAACGTTTCGACGACTAGGCGAAGAAGGCTTAGAAGATGACGACAGAGCTTTTAGTCGTCGAAACCTTGCGTTCTAATATAATTATGCAAAACCCGGCTGAACTCCGAGAACAATATATTTATAGTACTAGGTGTCTGTCGGCGTTGCCCGTGTTGTCATATATCCATAACCCCCGATTAGACGCCAATATCGGTTGCTTTCGCGCTTTTTCATGTAACGCCCATCCACCCCGTCCCCTAAGCGTGCTCCCTTCCCCTGCCGAAAAAACAACATCAGTAGTAATACTATAAATCTAATTAACCCCGAAAAACATTTATTCAACGCAAATATCGGCCGTGCTTGCATCTTTCAAAATTCCACCCCCGCCCCTGGGGGTTAAATGGATAATTAAATGCCATAATTAAACTCAGCGACATCCACAACCACCTGATTTGACCCAATCTCGTTTATATTTCGCGTTATTTTCTTGTAACGCCCCTCCACTCGCATCCCTAAGGGTGCTCCTTTCCCATGCTGTAAGGGGTTGAAATGATACATAGATAACATCTATTGAATTTGGCTAGTTTATCTCATTAGTTCTATATTATCTTACGGACAAATAATTACAATTCTACTGTTTTATATTGAATAAATCACGATATTTGTGAAAAATTTATATTTTTCCTGCGAAATATGAAGTTCTCAATGTTAAAATTGTATTTCGTTATAATGTGAACATTGTAATGCGATTACCAGTTTTAATTAGTTGCCGCAATGCATCAGTCCGAAATTATCGGTCAAACACACAGCATACCGTAGATTTACTATTCTAACAACAAATGTAAATAGTGAGCAAGGGCTATTAGCCTTAATGAATACAAGGTATAAGTAAATGTCACCACAGTTAATTAATACGTATCATGTAGTTCAAATTACGTCACATCACAATTCATGTACAATTCTTCTACCGTTTTGCTATCTATAGGATTAGTGGAATGTGATTAAATTCCGATTCCAGGAACGGAACCTACTAGATGATTTTATTAAATCATTCGAGAGAAATATAATAAAATAACTCCTTTAATAATTGACATGTTCATTAAAATTTTAATGCAAGTTTAATAATCTGAAACTGTGGTATATATTTATTATAATTGAGTAGAAATTTAAACCAACCTAGTCAATGACGTGAATAAGAATTCAGAGTTCGTTGGTAAGATTTTTGTACGCTGTCCAGTAAGTTATAATAATTGAAATGGTATAAACCTATTGTAAAATGTAATTTTTATTTTTATGGTATTGTATTGACCGAAGCAATGTGTGAGAATCCGTCTATTCAATAATATTCCGTCCTGAAAAGGAGAAGGAAATGTGAAAGGTTTTAAAGTAAAAATATTTAATTAATATAGGATTTTTGTAGATTCAATTATTAGGAATAAAACCTTTCAACAGTCACTGATAATATTTTTATTTAATCAGTTTGAAAGCTTTTAACTCAAAAATCGTTCTGGAACTCAGAATTACATATGGAAAACATAATTAATTACGCAATGTGACAAATTAGAGATTCTTATCGACTGTTGAAGGTTTTATTCCTACGTAACTGATTAATTATTTGAGGAAGTTGTCTACTGATGACGATCTGGCAATACGTCGTCTTTCAATTTTAACAGTAGAATAAATAACGAAATTAAATACTCAATAAATTAATCCTTACACGAAATTCTGAATTCGTCAACGGGTTAGAACAGTATTGGAAATGCATTGGGGGTTTCGGGGTCGAAACTGCGTGGCCTAATGAGACATCCAATCCGCCGGCCAATGTGCACTTGAACCTGAGAATTCATGTGTTGGGTTACCTGAGACCAGCGCTGAGCCTGCTTTACGTAAGCACAAGAACAGCCGAACAGCCGCCTGCTGTGACAATTTTCGGCCCCTTACACTGCATTACATGCCGCACAAACAGCATCCTCAAATTTAACCACCAGCACAGGGATATGCATACGTTTGATTTTCTAAAAACAAAAGTTCTGCGCCACTACAGTTTCTTCCCAATGAGAGTAAACAGACACTGATTTACTTCGGCTGAATCATATAATTCATTTCGTCGTTCCTTATGCGTGTGTCGTTTCCAAACATTCACAATTTTAGTGACGCCGTAATCTCCGTAAATTATATCTTTTCATGTTCTTCAACAGTTCTTTGGCACGTAATTCCCGTAAAATAAGATGATAACGGTATAATAATTAGATTATTATAGAAACAAAAATAATGTCTGTAAGACAACAACACAAGAAATGAAATACCTCTATTGCAAACAAAAAATTTAAATTTAATAATATGTTGACATTTTGATCAACTTTTGTGATCTTTATCAATACTATTCACAGACTGAAAAGATATAGCCAAAGTTACAACGAATTGCAAAGGATATAAAAACAAGAAATAAATTAACAGAGATAATTTAATAAGCCATTATAAATACAGTTTAACTGACAATTGTTAACATTCAAATAAAATTTGTTGGACTTAATATGAAGCATTTCTGAGATTAAGCTTTCATTAAATTAGTTTCCTAATCTGGAATTATAGTATTATCAAAATTGAAAGAATGATTACGATCCAAACAATATATTATATAAGGGAAGGTGGAAATTTTACATTGATTTTAAGTTCCTTATTTCTTTTTACAAAGATCGTTTGGTCTGTCCAATATAACAAAATCAGAGATTATTGTAACAAATTTTATTAAAAAAACATAATTGAAATTCATAGTATTACGATAATATTTATATTTTGTAACATAATGAGACCATTAATTAACAGATTTAAAAATTAGAGCGATATTTAATTTTTTAATAACATTTTTAATTTAGTAGATAAACAAACATAATAAGATAAAACAATAATATTATTTTTTGACGTACAAAATTTTTTTTGTTATTATAAATGTAATTAATACTAAGATCAACGAATTTCACAATTAATCAATTGAATAATAATTAGCTGTTAAAAGTTTGAATACGTAGTTAAGATTATCGGTATGGATTTCCTAAATGTTGTTTATAAAATTAGTTGCAGTAATTGTTCATTTGTTATATCTGTCCGACCAAACGATCATTGTTAACTATAATTAAGGAACATAAAACAAATGTAAAATCTCCACCTTTTAAACATTCACCCATTAAAAATTTGTTTGGATAGGAATCATTATTTCAATTTTGATAGTGCTATTATTCTAGCTAGGGAAACTAATGTTAATAAAAGGTTAATCTCAGAAATGATACATATTAAGTCCAACAGATTGTATTTAAATATTAAACTGGACACTTCCCATCTAAATTGTATTTATAAGGACTTATAAAATAATCTCGGTTAATTTATATCTTTATTTATATTTTTTGTAATGCGTTGTAACTTTGGCTACATCACTTCTGTCCGGCGATAGTATTAACTAAGATCATAATAGTTGATCGAAACGTCTACATATTTTTAAATTATATTGTTCAAAATTAATTTATTTTATTTTGGTATGATAAATGGGTCGTTAATTTCTTGTGTAACTTTATTATTAATTTATATGCTTCATTTATATAACAGTCGCAGCAAATAAAAATTTATAATCTTTTGAATCATTTATTTTGTCAAAGAAGCTTTTGGCAACTCCATAAATTTCATTTTCCAAAATAAGTTCTGTAAAGTTGCTTAGAGCCGTATTGATCCATTCAGTCATTCTTCGGGCATTAAACAATTTTAACACATTCGGAATGTCCTTAATGCGTTAATATACTCCATCAAGACATCCTGAATAGTTAATACATGTATTTGAGTTTAACCGAAATATGCTTCGAACACAGTGAACAAGGATAAAACAACATAAAGCCAATTCAAAACTTACAGACAGAAAACAGAATCCTATTACTGTAATTTAAATCACAGTTTTGGTTTTGTATTGATCAAAATAAAGGTCGAGGGACATCATTACAATAAATATTTTCTTTAGGATTTGTCGGATTCAGTTTGCCTTACTATTAAAAAAACTTAAGTCAAGATAAGTCCTTTCATTTTTCACCATTTCTGTCCAATTTATTTTTTAATTATTCTGCAACACCAGTTTTGGAAACTTTCCAGGTATCTCTAGTCCCTCTTTCTTAGTGATCACGATCCTGATCCCACGCTAAGCCCTGCTTCATATATCCTCTGTACTAGGTTCTTCCGCAATTATATATTTAATTTTCTTGTCGTCAGGGCTCTTTTGGTGTATGCGGCCTTCGCCATTGAGATACGTGACCTTATTTTTCCTTAAAGCTGTAGCCGTTATTCGCCGAAAGATTTCCAATAACCTTTATTTTCCTAAAGATGGTAATCTTATTTATTAAATACTAATAATATAGCCAACAGGGGAATATTATTATTATTATTGACATCATTAACTTTTTAGGCTGGAATAAATTTCTTTACCTTGACTTGGATAATTTATATGGAATTTTTTTTATCTCTAATGGATATAGCTCCAAAGTATTTTAATTTGTTTACTTTTTCTAAGTTTTTATCAGTCATGGAAATATATTCTATTTCTAGATGTTTCCATGATTTTTTATTTACTGTAGTTAAATTTTAGCCCTATTTGTTCTGTTGCAGACCTCACATAAGAACCTCTTATTGTTTTCTCCTGTCTTCGCATTAATACTGATTCGAAAATGCTCGTATTTGTACTTATTTATGAATTATGGTTTCTCTGATGTCCAGATAAGCATCCCTCATCACTTTTTCTAATGATTTATTGACAAGCAGACAATAACCACCTGATAAATCGTATTTCGAACAATGGATTGTCCAAAAGAACCAAACGAGTTGTCCCGAACTGATTACTTTATTACAGTCACCTGTTACGTTTCGGTAGAAACAAGAATTTTGTTTCCAACCAAATCTTCGTAAAGGCAGGAAAATGTTTGTATACGAGTTCGTTGCCACCGATGGAATTTTGCTTCGGTTAGAGTTGTGGGGATCGAATCCAGCGAAGATGCAATGCTAAGCCCAGGTGTAACATTGATGTACAATCAGCTGCTCTGGCATTAGTCCTGCGCTTTGGGCTTAGCTCTCCTGTCATCTCGTTGGATTAGCCATTCAATCAATCCGCCAACCCGTGATATCTCTAACTGCTCCCGAAAGATTTGACATCTAAATGCTGCTCTCTGGACCAGAATAAATCACTAACGGATCAATGGTAAACAAGCGATTCTCGTTACCAACAAGTATCTTAATTATCCCCGCTTTAATGCTTATTTTGTTCGGCGGGACAGTATTTATTATATTCAGCATTTTCTGAGATTTCTTCAGAACTGATTCTCTGAAGGTGGAAAATTTGGCCGAATGAGGCGGAAGATCATCAACAATTTCATATCATTTCCTTTTTTTTCTGTTAATAATTTGCTGTATTAATTCTGAAAAAGGTTACAAGTTTCGCAAAATACTTTACAACTACAGAAAGAGATAAAAGATAAATCAGAATATTTCTTCTTAGACGAGGACAAATTCAGTAAAATTGAAGTGATAGGTCAGACCTTAGTGTCCAAAACTACTGAAAAGTGCAGTAAAAATCGCAAATCATACATAAGATTATCGTTAGAAGGTTTGAAATCGTGACTAATTTATTGTCGAGGCAAAAAAAGGCTATTTATAGGTTGATGTATTTATAATGTGAAGGGACAAAACACAATAATTGTGTCAAACTTTCAACTTATCTCCCTGAGCATCACAAGGTCTAACAAACTAAGTCCTTTTTTAGGACACTTTATATGCATGAAAAATGTTTCCTGGGAAGGCAATCATGAAAACAAATAGACAATTCACATGCGTCGCAGTGGAATTAAATCTAGAAATAGTTCTACGATTAATAGTTATCGGGTCAAAATCAATAAAAATTATTCCGTACGTAAATACAACGCGGGACTAACGTTTAAAATCACGTTGTCGTTGAAAAACATTAGTTTCTGTGGTAAAACGGGGAAGGGCTATTAAACAGATTAATAGTTTTTAAAGGATATCTTCCTTTTCTTTTAAAAATAATTAAATGAAAGGTTTTTTGTATTTCTTTAATAGATAAATAAACATCAGCCAATTTTAAGTCAGCAAAAAAGAATTTATTAATTAAATTAACAACGTTTCATAGCTTAATTTGTGACCTCATCTAGTTCAAGTTAAAAAAAATTGATGAACCCGATGAGGTTAAAATAAAGCGATGAAAAGTTGTTAATTTAATTAATATATTCTTTTTTTCTGACTTAAAATTGGCAGTTGTTTATTTATTTATGACTTTTATCAATAGTCATATTATTATTAAGTAGATGCTTGGCTTGATATAATTTTCGCTTTCTTTAATGTTTGCAAAGACGTAGAGATAAAGCAGTAACGTGACGTTGCAGTGGGCTTTGTCTGGTTATCGAAACTCGTAACCCAACTCCTAATATGTTAAATTTAACTCCAAAGGGATTAATAACTCTAAATTATGCGATTGGAAAAAAAAATTATTTTACCGATAATGGAAAGAGACACTTGCACTACATTTTATTTTTAAATGTGCCTTACATTCTACCCACCGACTCAGGGGATCACATTTATTTATTGTTTACCGTTCGTAGAAAAGAATTAGTGTTCGCGTGACTGGTCTCGCACAAAGCGAGCGTGGAAAACAATATGGAAACAATGTCCTTTCTTCAAAATAGCAGACTTCTATAGAAAATACAGATTGAAATTATTTTACACGGGATTACTGTTTTTATTACTAACATTTCCCTACAAAATAATCAATTTGCTCTGTTCCGAGGCGCCGAATACAGAAAGTCTTAATTGATACACTTATATAATTATCTCCGTATCGCGTACGCATAATAGCTTTTAATCAAATTAGACCCAGGATCCAGTTCACACACACAGAGTAAATTCGCTCGATAAACCCTCGATCAGATATAGGGTATTTTAGCGCTGTTAGCCTAATTAATCACGGCCCTTGCGATGAAAGTTTCTAGGTTAGTGGCTAGGTTTCTTGCGAGATACGGATCTGCACTTTCGCCCAGGGTTCGCTCTTCGTGATTGATCGCGGTTGTCGTTTATCAAGCGCCTTGTTGCTTCGAGATGACAAGCCACGATGGTCCAACGCCCACACAGACCGTAAGTAATTACAATGTGGCACCGTTACCCGGAAAATGGTCATCTCTGAAGCTTACACAAATGTAACAGAGGAGAGTCGGGGCAATTACGAAGAAATTTCTGTTATCGATGATAGTATTAATTAATGGTTTTGTGATATACAATTTTTAAACTAACAGCAGATACGAGTTTAAGCAACATTACAAAGTATTTATTTCAGCATAAAATTATATATGTAAATTGCAACTTTAAATTATTTTAAAATGTTTAATTAAATTGATACCATTTATTCAAAGCAAGATTAATTAAATTTTACCTTCATTTTAAGTGTTCTTAGTGGTTGTTGTATATCTACCAATAATAATAATTAACAAAGAATTACACATTTTCATTTACTTTTGATAAACTCGTAAAATCGTAGTCATGTGGTATGGGATCATTTATTCTTGTATAACTTAGGAACTGTAGCTATGGCGATCGTTAATCTGGCTTCTAGGGTGGCAGCCGAGAACACCAACGAGAAAGTTGTCTTTGACTCCGCGTAACACCGAATAGTCACGTTTTCGAAAATTACTACACCAGGAACATATTTCCCACATGGAAACAAGTATAGTGGAAATTTCTCTGTAAAAAAAATCGTTATTATTGTTAATTCCTAACCATATTTTATAAACGAACCATAATCTTTATTTGTCCAATTTGAAGTAATTAATGAACAAAACAAAACTAAGCCATGAGAATTTAAGTAATTTAATGCACAAAAATTAAATAAGCAACAACTAATAAAAATTTATGTATGGGATCATTTAAATAAATAAATATATATAATTCATTCATACAAACATATCTTATTACGTATTCAACAAATAATGATTCTTTTATATTTTCAAAAAACTGTTAATTAATTATATATAAACAAATATAATGGCCAATAAGTCAGTATAAGTTTAATATTAAATATTTATTCAATTCTTACAAAGACATAAATTAATACAAATAAAAAAAATTATTTCAATTTTCTGTGTCATTAAATATTTTTGGAAACCCATTAATTGAAGATCTTAGCACTTTATACTACAATTTAATACAAAATTTCAACAACATCGAAAAACTTTTTATAACACAAATTGATTAATAAGGTCTTATATTTTTCCAACTATTTTTATTTTCACCTAATGAAGTAAAAATTAGGGACGAAATGTAGTGTTTTTATATTGGTATCACTGTGCAATGTAACCATTGAAGAAAATATTTAAATATAATGGCCAATAAGACAGAACAAGTTTAATATTTATATTTTTTGTTATTATACGCCAGATAAAGTATCAATATTGTAATACCAATTAAACAGGCTCTTAATTGTTTGTAATAATTAAATTGTTAGCGGTATGAATGCGTAAAGGCGACAATCAAGGCGAGTTTTTCCTTTGTTTAACTATGGAAACTGAAAAACCGCGCGCTTGGAGAACAGCATTCTGCATGGAGATACGAGACAGAACGGTCCACATAAAGTAATAACACAGTAAAGTTTGCTAACCTAAAAGCATGAATAGTGTCATCCAGGAGGTTCAACGGCGAGAAATGATAGTTTTTATAAAACGCGAGTAAGCAGTTTGGCGGAGAGTCACATAAACTCGCAATTTGGAAGCAGAAGTTTTTGCTTCCCAAATTGAACTAATTGTCGTATCGAGTATCTTTGAGGAAATCTACATCCAGCAACCGGCTGAGGGTGACTAATGCAGATTCCCATATAGCAGAGACACGAGAGGGCAACGACCACGTGTATTCAAATTCTAAAGTGTAGAATCAGTGAGTAATGAATGGCCTGTTTTAGTAAGTGTTAAATTCAAGCAAGAAGAATCCAAACTGGTACCATAAGTACTGTCGTGAGTACAAGAAATTACTAATAATTGTAAACGATAATTAAAGGGTATAGTCAGATTTCGTTCGCGTTTTTCTTTTCATTCGTTTTCTTTTGTTTCTAGTATTTTAATTTTCTATTTCTTTAGCTTCAATGAATTGAATTGTTAATGTTTCATTTGGAGTGTTCTTATTACCAAACCCAGTTATGACCCTGAGATATAGTGATTCGACGTATTTGATTGTAATGATATAAGAACTGTATTTTCATAAAATGCCACGAATTAATAAATGAAAAATTAAAGTATTTGTTGTTAACTGGATGAAATTCGGCGTGCGAAATAGATCTTATGCAATGTAAATTTATCAACAATATTAATTTTTTTAATTTAAATCTTTAATTAATTTTGTTAATTATTTCAATGATTTAAGACCACATTTTTAATCATTATATATTTGACGTCTTCAACGTGTGGCTAACTATCATTCAAATTTTAATTAATTTTTTTGTGTTAATTAATTTATTTAATGAACCCTATTTAGGTGTTTATTACATTTATGGCTTCACCAACGTGTGGCAAATTAATCGTTAAGAAGGTGTTTATTACAATATATATATATGTGATTTGTATTTTAATATTTTTGAAATTATTTGTAATCTAATATTAATTTTCAAAACACAACAGAGCCTTTCAAACGTTAAATCGAAACATTGTGTTTAATGGAATAAAAATATATTTAAAGCCTGTTAAATCCAAAGAGACCGTTTCATTTGTTATATTTTATTATAATATTAAGGGTAAAACATTCGCGGAAATACCAGATTAAAATACGTATTCAAGAAAGGCTTAAAAATGTGTAAGGTGATTTAACAATGGATGTCAGCATGAATGGGAATAGTAAAGCAACAAGTCAGTAGACGCGATGAGGCAACTTGTCGATGTCGCAGAATCTTAGGCGAAGTAAATTGGTTCGTCACGATGGAGACGGGCACGTTACATGACAGACCGTTGTTATTTTGACAGAAGAACATAGCTATGCGTACATTTGCGACTAGCAATAAAACCATAAAATAGGCAGTAAAGTTGTAAAGTTTATACAGTACACATGCTTCATAAAGGTTTCAGTCTTGTCGCTTTATAGTGGAAGGGCGTGTTTTAACACCTCCGAGGCGTTGTAGGACAAAACGAATCATTGCTCATTAGCTCTACGTTGTAGCACGAGAATAATTTAACGCGATAGTCAGTCGTTCCCATTAAAAGTACGCTTGGAATACAAATGACACGAGTTTAAGTACTTGAGTGGGAAGCGTGACAGGTTTCTCACACAAGCTGAATATCCGGCCTCAATACCCTAACAGTTTTAGGAGAACCATATGTTACCACAAGGACTCGAGTCATTTGAATCTTCATTGTGCTCTTTCTCATTCCCCATTGCAGACTTTCTTCTTAAACGAACATCCAGGTGTGACTTTACAGTGTAACAACTCACTACCATACTTTGATATTCACCAGATTGATAAATACTTTATATTTATCACAGAATGGTAAGCGCATTGCAATTACTTTATACAAAGCGTTTATTTAAAGATATTTGGGACAAAATTAAGGATAGTATGCTGAAATGAGGTATCTCATATTGCCTCTGAATGCGCATATTCCATTATGACAAATCTGTGTGGTAAAATAAAATTTTTGATCCACGAATAATCATCTAAAATAATAAACGATGAGCAAGAAAATGGTCGGTTATAAATAAATTGTTTAAATAAACTATAAGTATTCTGAAAAACAAAATTATTCATATTAAAAGAAGCATCAGGGAAAATTATGTCTAAAAAATAATATTACCAAGGTGTTGCAAACATTCTCAAATGTGGATTTACAATTTGAGACGACTCGATGTCTCATTTTCCTTGTATTAACAGACATTTCTTCTCTTATATTCTCTTTCAATTGGACTATAGTGGCCGATTTATTGTTGTAAACCTAATGTTTTTAAGGAACCCATGAGAAAAACAGTCAGGAAGAACTAAGTTGGCTCTAAGGAGGTCATAGAATATCCGCTAAAGATAAAATGAGTTGTCCTGTAAACGCTTTTTCCTTGAGATGGGTTAAATATGGCACCATCTTGTTGAAACCATGTCCTGATATTGTAAGCTTCAAAATCAAGAAGTTGAGATGAAAAAAATAGATCAATGTTGTATACCTGCTTTAATTATCGGTTACGGCCACGCCTCGCTTGCTGTTGGAGAATTAGTGGCCAATAAATCCTTGAACTTAAATGACTGTACGTTCAGAAACTTTCAGAGAATGTAGATGTTTTAAATGTTACGATTTTCCTGGTCACGATACCGGAAATGACGTTTATGAACGTGTCCCATTTCAATGAAAATGATTTTTCGTCCGACAAAAATAATGTTGTAAATTCAGATTATTCTGTTTTAACTTTTGCTCTAATGGACGGGTGTAATATATAAATGAGTTGCAAAGTTGTTCGTGACACTGCTCAGTCAGTTGATCTCTCGTTATTTGATGAACGAATAACCCGCGCAAAGAAACTCCAACTTCACTAACTGCTTCCTCGGTCCTTGTTGTGAAGCCTATGCCTTGATTTCTCTGATTCACGACCACATTCACGGAGACAGTGATTTAGGTCATACAGTCAGATGATTGTGCGAAATCAACGACAACTGGTGTAACTGTTGCAACTACGATCAGTTTAGTCTTCCAATATTCAGCGTAAGTCTATAGATACAGATTAAAAGTTAATTACCATATTAAGAGCGTCATTACAACACTTTCTTTTTGATAGATACGAGGGTGAGTCAATAAGAAATGCCTCCTATTTTTCTCTCTTTTATTTCACAAGACAACTAAATACAATTTACCCAGCATAAACGCACAACATTAATTATTACATTTTTACTTTTAAATGTAGTCCCAGTCCTTTTCTACCGTTTTTGTCCTTCTTTTAGCAAGAGCACGTATTCCACTGCGGTAAAAAGCGTGGTCTTGTTTCCTAAGCCATCGACGCTAGGAGGTTTTACATTGTTTGCTCTTCAGCTTCGATACATTGACGAATCCATAGCCGAACAGTGCTGACATACACTGTTAAATCATGAATGCGTAGGGGCGTTTCACCTTTCGCATATAAGAATTCAATCACAGAAAGCTATCTAATGTAAAGGTGCAATGTTGGACAGTTTTCAAGAAGGTGCAGTGCTGTCACCAGTTGAATTAGTTGTCACTGCAGTGGATAGGAGAAGAATGTTTGCGGCATCTCGCCAAACTCGCCAAATTCAAAAATTTCACATAAATAACTTATTTATGGAGGAAAAAAGTAATAGTAGGCGTTACTTATTGAAACATCCTCGTACTAAATTTTTGAGATGGTGATTTCGTTTGCCCAGACATGGAGACTATAATTAGCTTGGCCTCACTTTAAAAAAGCAACAAGTCTTACGGTAATTTCTGTTTCTTAAATATAATGCTTCACTTGATAACAAATTATATTGGATCGGAATAGATTTGTTTTGGTTTAATTACAACATACATTCATCATATGTATAAATAAATAATTATCAAAACCTGATATTTGTATGGAAATATTTTTCTTTTCAACCAGTTGACTTAAACGTTAACACGTCAATGCCTTTCATGATCAACAGGTCCGCATGTTTTACCACAATTTATTGCATAACTACTTCCACGAATAATCACTCTCTTAAAGATCTTGATGCATGGCATCTAATAATAATTCATACGAAACTCGTGTTCGATAATTTAAGTTATTAGTAAAACATACAGGAGTTATTTTCATCAATCTGAAACGAAATTTTCATGAATGGAATGTAAACCAGTATCAGGCTTCACAAAAACATTCATAACACGTCGTCTTAATTGTAACTATGAGTACTTCAAGAGCACGTAGATTACGCCAAATTAGTTAATTACTCAGAAATTGAGTGAAGAAAATTGATGCACGAGGTTTACCGGTAATCCGTCTTGTCGTCGTATTATCTCTTACATCATACAACTTTTGGTAGTCATCAAACTTAATTATTCTTTACTCATGCGTAATTAAAGGCTGCTATCACAGAAAATTCTACCTGTACAGATGGGGGGTTTTAATTGACGAACACATCACGTGAATACTACGCACGAAGTTCAATGTTGGAGTGACATTTCGAAAAACATTTACATTTAGATACATTATTTTTAATTTCTTAACATGTTTCAACATTGCTCCTTGTTTATTAAGAAGTCGAAGCTTGTTTTGCAACATGTATATTCTTCTTGTTAATCTATAATCTCTGAGGTGGAATGGAAGTACCGCAGACAGATAATAACTATGTATAGGATCGCGGTACAGAAAATAGAACCTCGTGGAACAGTAGTGTGCAGAAGTATTTATCCGTTTAATATACTATATTTGTTAGAGTAACGATCAAATTCGTGATGTTAATGTCGATTTTTGCTGAAATACCCGGATATCGGCTGTCGTTGTTTTCCCCCTCCGGTTCAACCTGGCGGTTAATGGGTTGTTAATGAAGTTTCTGGTTTTAGCGGACGGCGTTTTCGTCGCAGTGCAATAAAAAGGCGTTTCTAAATAAAAGTGATATAGTTACTAGAAATATTTCGTAATTGTATAAACCAAATTTTTTATGTATTGATACAAATTTATAATATTGTTAATTAAACAGTAATAATGTCATACGGTTCTATACTTTATTAAAATCGTTGCGTAAAAACCTTTTCAGCAATTTATTATTAGGGTTCTTTCATCTTAATTACACATGCATTTAATTGTCTTGACAAATAAAAGAGGAAAAAATAGGAGGCATTACATATTGAATCATTCTGAGTATCTATAAAAAATAGAGTGTTCAAGTCTGAAGACATACATTGGATATTGGAAGACTGAATTGACCGTTGTTGAATGGCTTAATCGGACGTACAGAGACCAAGGAACATCTGAAAAAATAAAAATATATTTTGTTCAATGAACTGAAGTTTTACGTTGTGATGAGCAATCTGAGGACAGGCAGAATGGGTCACACCGTTACCAATATAACGCAATTTTTATAAAAAAATATAACGACCTCCGACTGAATCCTGATCGATTGATTTTTCCTGTAATTAGTTTTCGTTGTTTTCCCCCTCCGGTTTAACCTGGCGGTTAATGGGTTGTTAATGAAGCTTCTGGTTTTAGCGGACGGCGTTTTCGTCGCAGTGCAATAAAAGTGTGTTTTTAAATAAAAGTGTAATAGTTACTAGAAATATTTCGTAATTGTATAAACCAAATTTTTTCTGTATTGATACAAATTTATAATATTGTTAATTGAACAGTAATAATGTCATCCGATCCTATATTTTTATTAAAATCGTTCCGTAAAAATGTTTTCAGCAATTTAGGGTCATTTCATCTTAATTACACATGCATTTAATCGTCTTGACAAATAGAATGATTCAATATGTAATACCTCCTATTTTTTCCTCTTTTGAGTATCTATAAAAAATAAAGTGTTTAATCCTGATCGATTAATTTTTCCTATAATTAATTTTCGTTTAATTCATAACAAAAATTCCAAAACACAATGCAGATCTTTTCTGCCCGCTTATTTGATTTCTTTAATAATAACCGGTTAAAAACAGATTAAAAATAACCTAATGACCGGTTAACTGGAAAGAAAGATTTTCCGCCTATAACCGGTTGGTTTTACCAATGCGTAATTTCTTGTCCGCGTCATGTTATTGAGTAAGGAACTGTATTATTTCTGGCAATTTATCTGATAAACAAAATTTGTTGTCCACGCTATGCTATAAATACGCACTGACGTAATATTCTATCATTTAATAAGCTTTTTTTCAATAAATATCGCTTCATACGTAAATATTAGGCTCTATTTAAAAATGACAGAATGCATTTATTTGTTATTAGTATCAGTACCAATTTGCAGTTGTCAGAAACAAATTTCAAGTTTAAATAATTTTATACAGGCGTGATGTGTTATTAATAAGTTAATATGTTCAATAAGTAATATTTAAGAAAATATGAAAATTTAGTGATTCATTCTGTATCCAAGATAAGAGGATTCCAAAGATTTTATTTGTGGGTTCCACTAGTCCCAATTCAATTATTTGATCGGCGAAAATATTTAGTATATAATGTTAATTCGTGCTTATTTTATTGATCACGGTTACTCTCATATTACTAATGTCTCCAGTTCATGAAAATCGCGGAAATTTTGACTTTATTGTAAATGAATTGGGAATGACGAATAATGTTGGCGATTCAATTCCAATAAACGACTCATTCACTCCGCCATTATATTGAAAATTCATTTATTTATTAGTACTACAACAGTTCAATATTTAGGAAAACAATTCAGAACAAATTTAAATACTATTAGCTGTTTCAAGTCAATTTATGTTAATACCATAAATTAGAAATGTTCAGAACTTTTGAGTGAGTTACAAATGTTGACGAGCACGAATGTAAGGGTGGAGGATAATCATTTAATGCACAAACTAGATGTTGAATTGCTGTCTGAAGTGAGGAATTTAGTGTTACTTTTCTATTTATAGAAACCTTAACGTAACTCCTAACCAATTTTTTAAGATTACGTTACCGGATTGAAGTTATGTTGACTTTAAGTAATAAATTTTGAATAAAACTGTTATGGAGATCGTCACGAATAAAGTGCTTGTCCGTATTTAGAGCTGGCAACTAACAATTCCAATTGTTATTCACGAGAGGAAATGTTCAAGAAAAGAGTGGATCAATTTTAAGTCATCGCGCTCCTGTTTGGTTTAAAATTTTGAAGTTCAAAGGAAGAAATGCCTTAGAATCCGGAAGTTTGTTTAAAATAGGCCACACTTGCCCTTATTTTCGGCCATCAGACAGTCGACGCATGCGAAGGGCTTGATCCAAATTTAATGAAACTGATGTCTTGATGCAGATCACAGAGAGGAACGTGTGAAGTGAAGTGAATCGACGTATTTGAAGCTCTTGACAACGATGAACGTGGCAGTCGCTCGTAGCCTTCTATGCTTTGTGAATATGTACGACCAATAAATAACACTTTACAGCTGTTTCTCCGCTAGGTTGTTTGGGTATTTGTCTAGACGAGGAAGAGGTTCAACTTTACTACCGCAATCTCAACCAGCAGGAAAGCTCTTCTGTCTTGCCTGCAATATTTGAATTACAGCCTTGGTGAAAGTAGCCATGGCTCTGGCTTTAGATTCAGTAGGTTGCTGCAGGTCTCGATATCTCAGCTTCGATTACTTGCGTGAGACAGAACACTTCAACTTATTTGATTACTTACTAGCTTAATAAATAGAGCCCAAGAAAGATGCAAATTGAGTTGCCAACCAGTACAAAGCCGCATATTTGCGTCTTATTTCGGTGTCACATTCCTGAAACGAGACGACTTTAGAATCGGGAAAAATTTTAAGTGGTCAACAATTCTAAATTTCAACTGTGGAGCAAATGAAGATGATTTATTGGAACTTACGAATTTATTTAACCAGGTATTATGCTTTTCACTGCTTCAGTTTGAAAGATAAAGAGACCGTAAAAAAGTCATCATTATATATTTATCTGATATTTGATTTTAATTTTACAAAATAGCCAATGAGTCAGAAAAATTAAGTGTGATCTTTAATACGGACGAACCACAACGTTACATTCCAGTCTCGCAACTTCATCAAGTGGTAAATAAAATTATATAATATCATGATGATGTCATATTTTGATTTTAAAGTCTAAAATACATTTTAACTATGAATTTAAACGAACTAATTTGTTACAATCAATTATATATGATGAGGTAAAACTTACAATTACATAACAATAAGAACACTATTCCATACTTGTATAAACATACAAAAAAATTTGCTTTAGTTTCAGGCCGATAGTATACCAAAGAGTACACAATGTAAAATTGTTACAATATATTCAATATATTAAAAATTACAAAAAAATAATTTCTTAATCAAATACGTATCATGTGATAAAAGAAGTCTCATTTTTTAAAAAAAATGCAAATTTTTTTATGGAATATCGAAAAATATATTTTTTTTTAATTTATCTATTTGTTGTAACAAATTTAAAATGTGTACTCTTCGGTATACTATTGCTCTAAAGCTGAGCCAACTTATAGCTCTTGTTATAATTTTTATAATTTGATATCATTATATACAATTTCTTCTAACAACCTTAAATTTTTATTAATTTATTTTTAATATGTTCTTTAACGATTTTGAAAAAAATTGGCATTAAGGAGATTATGTAGAATTTTATTAATTTATCATTTGATGAAGCCCCAAATGCGGGATGAAACGTTGTGTTTTGTGTATTATACTTAATGCTTCTTCCTTATTGACTCCTTTATTTATTATTTCCCTCTTTATTGTTACGAAGAATTCAAACACCGCTAACTCTTATTTACATCGAGCGGTTGGTATCATACATTTTATTTTTTTTACAGAACATTTATCTGTATTGATGTTAGTACGGTACATATTAAAAATTTAAGAAAATCTATGACGACGATATATTTTTAGTTCTCGTATCAAATAATCTTAAAAGTGTCTTTATTTTTATCTTTTATCGCCAGATTATTTCAGGTGTGCAGGAAATGATGTAGAGATGATTATTAGATTAATATCAACATTAATTATGAAAAAACACCTAGCATTTATAATATTATCAATAAATAAATACACAGTCTTGAGCCCAAAAATTGTTTAATAACGAAAAATTAAATATTCCGTCGTTTCGTCCTTTTTTTAGGACCTCTTCGGGTTTAGTAATTTTATTGGTGTTTCATTTCGGTTGCAGGCAGATTAACCTTGCCTCTAAATTTTTGTATAAATTATATATAATACCACGAAATCTGAAGAGGAAACGAAACGTCGGCATATTTAATTTTTCTTTAATAAACAATTTTCGGGCTCAAGGTCGTTTATTTATTGATTGATAATATCATTATTATTTTGACGACCAAAATAAGCGATTTCTTGTAACAGTTCTTTAATATTTAAATAGTTTATGACCTTATTATCTGTATTATCGTCGTACCCACAGTGGACCAGAGCGTAAAGTGATCACCTTTCTCTTCGAAACCCTTACACGTACTTTTTCTCGAAGGGATCAATTTTCCATTAATTACAGAAACGCGGATGCGACTCAACCCGAGGCGTCCAAAATTACGTTTCTGAAAGTGGTAATATTACGTTCGCATTCGTCGGCCAGTGTCAGCCATGATTCGTTGAGTCATTTACCTGCGTTCGGCACAATGTGAAGAAGCCGACGTGAGCAGGTTGTTAGACCTGGACGTCTGGCCGGAAATGCAGTCCTTTGGGTGTCGAAATACAACGCCCCGCTGATAACCCGTTCACTGAGACACCATGGGAAATGAAACACGGCGCTCTTATTATTCTCGCCACTTATCTCAAATACAGCTCCTTCTATAAAATATACAAAGAAAAACGTTAAGTGCTCCATTTTTGCCATTATAAGGACCTACATAAAAACATAAAAAAAACCGAAACACTTTAACAAGTAAAACAAATATGTTGTAACCGAGGCTTACTGCTCAATTAACGATATTCTCAGAACACTCAAATTTAATCACTCTCGATAATTTTCTAACCACGTACGGGAACCGTAAAACTTATATTCCATTTTAATATGATTTTAACAATCTTAATGCTCTGTTTTTCGTCTTTTCATGTTTTTTTTATTCTACTTCACGACAAACGTGCCGAGGATTTTGAACTGTGACAGTCGTGATTTGTGTATGGGTAACAAAAATTTTGCCTGAAAGAGATGTTGGTTTACAGTAAAATACTCGTATTCATTTTGAGCTTTGTATATGCTGTCTAATTATAAATTACATTCTCTTCGAGTTCCTTTAGACTGATTAATAATTACTTAATAATTGTACAAATAAATACAGTTATTAATGAGATAAAAGTCGTACATGCCGAAAGTAAATAAACCTGGAAAAATTGATTAATAAACGAAAGAACGTTATAGTCTAATTAAAATCACATAATTGTAAACCTTCAGACAGACACGGCTGTCTGAATAAATATTCATATTTATAAAAGTAGATGTAATATTCAACATGCCCGTAATGAAAATATTTCTTGCTAGTCTTCTAAATTAGTGCATTTTCAAGTCATGAATTAGAGAGAATATCTAAATTATTACAATACAGATAACAAAATACAATTTGCACAGAATAATATCAGTCATTTAAATGCTTGTGCGGAATTGTGACCATTGCATTACAATAACTATTTTAAATTTGTCAAACTATTTTTTTCGAAAATTATAATATATTATAAGTAAAATATTTTAAAGAATTGTAATGGAAAATATAGACGAAATTTCTCTCAATAAAAATACTTTACAATCTTAGATGGTTGTTATATTTATATATAAAATAATATAATGGACTTGAAAAAATATTATCAAAAATCTAATAAGATATTCATTAGTGAAAATAGCTACAGAAACAAGTCTGTATGTATATAATTCAAGATTATATAATTTATAATGCTTATTTACAAATATTGTAGATGATCATGATCACAAAGATCGAAAACGGCGGACGAAATTAAAAGTAATAAACAATTTTTAAGTAAAAGATTTTTTTTCTGTAAAAGTATTGAATTTTGTAATTTATTCAGAGTTTATTTCATTAAAATAATAAATTTTCTCACTTATGCATTAATTTTTGTACGTGCCAAATTTTCTGTCCACATATAGCGTATTTATGTTTTCTTAATCTCGTCATTTATGAATTAGTTTTACACATTGTATTATATTTACTCCAATTTATTTTTTAAATATTCTCATTAATGTATTATCTGAATTACATGTTTAATTTTTCCAGAATTTGTGTTGATGTTTCGTATTTTTTATCTGTAGTTAATACTGTAATTTTTACTTTAAACACTCTAGTTTGTATACTTAGGTATCACTTACATATTAGCGTTTTGAATTTATTGTTCTCTTTTATACAATATTAATTCGAACACTTCCATAATATATATGGTTTTTTATATACAATTTATATACGGATGTTACTGATTTCTTGGCTAATATACTATATATATATATATACATTATTGTTACATAGTATTAATTTTTTATTGATGCACTGTGTGTGTGTAATCAATACATAATACTATTCCCAGATTTAAGAGACACTTTACACACGTCCATCTCTTAAAAGAAAGTATTCGTATAGGTACTTTTCTTGTAAATGTTAGAAAGTTATACATACGACTGAATAAGTGTGTAAAAATAACATAGAGTGCAGGAAGTAATTTTTAATATCGCACTTTATCTTACGCACAGATTGGGGAAAACATTCTGAAATTAATTTATTTTTTATATTTTCATTATCATAACTCATCTGATGTGATTGTAACCCTGCATATTTTAACAATGTTAACAAAATTGTGTCTGATAATTGGCACCCAATCGTAACACAATTACAGTTTTGCCTGTTTTATATATCGAAATTACGAAGTTACCTATGATATCGGATACAGTCTCATTTATATATAAAGAAAAAAGTTTGAACATAATTCTATATCAGCAAAAAAGTAGCAATATAATATTATTGTTGACGTAAAAATTAAGATAAAGACATCTTTTTGGATATCACATAGTTTGTGTATCGTCGTTATATTCATGAAAGTGAAAAAGGCTAGTCAAGATACTTTATTATATTAATGACCACTATATTACTGATGGAATTACTTCATTGGGATTGTTGTTAAACGTTTCCCTCCAATTAATTTTTAAAAAAATACGAAATGTAACCTACGGTTAATTTCAATTCTATGCCCATATTATTACTGATCGTGTTATGATAAATTAATTAACGTTTGTAATATAACCCTATGATATACATAGCAGATGATTTATTAAATTTTAAAAATGTGATTTTATGTTTTAATGTAAGAATTGATGTACAGTTGTTATATGATTTACATATGTAAATGACCATGAAAATAATGAAAGTTTCTCTACTAATATGACGTGCGAAATTAAGAAAATATTTCTGTGATACTTTGAGAACGTTTTTGGTGTTGTGACATAAAAAATTATTTTATGTGTTCCCACACTTCTAAGTGATGAAGAATTTTCTATAAAAATATATCTAACTAATAAATAAAGTGCGGACTTTAAGCTCAGTTATGACTAAGATTGAGAGAAGATTTATGTAAGCACAAAGAAACAGTATTTCTTTTCAAACAAACCTATCACTAATACACTTTGAGCTATGTGGAGTGACACTCAAACTTTTACGAGTCTCATGTTACAATTGTATCAGTTCTAAGAAGCACCGGGGTTTGTACAGATACCAAATACTCACTTTGTTATGCTAAACGTGTCCAAAATAAATCGTGTTTCACTAGTAAGAAATTCATTGGTCACTTCGGACTGACACCTATAGAATCTCTTTAAAACGCCAGCATGAAAAAAAAATTACATACATCGCGAAACTAGTTGAGTGAACTAATCCATCGCGCTGGAGAAAGGAAAGCAATGTTTATGTGAGAGTTGTTCTTCCTGTGTAACCAGCCCATCCTCGATGACCTTCGATAAACCCGAATATCTGCTCGATAAAAATTTCCCAACGATGCAAAATAGCCTTGACATTACTCACCTGTAGTAATACGTCGAGTTATTAGTCTAAACAACAATTAAAGTATGTTGGAAAGGTTCTGCGTTGTAAAAGACCTGAATAATAACGCTTCGTTGGGCTCCACGTTTAATTGACTAAGTATATTATAGGACACGCATAAACTCGCAATAAAAATGTTTAATAATACCCTTCTAAATTGTTTTCTTTACGATCGATATAATTCTTATCTGTTAAAATTAGTCAATTAGCATAACTCCAAAATACTTTATATTTAATATTGCCGTATATTGTTTTATTATTGCTATATTATTTAATACAAGGTTTTTCACCTTTAAACGGATTTTGTATATACATACGAAATGGCACAATTCTGAAAAAAAAGTTTTTCTTAAACTCTAATACTCCAATAGTTTAATTTCTCATTTAAGATTGAATTTGGAGATAATTTTCTATTTCGTATTTTAAAATACTTTGTCGTGCTAATTTTGCTATTTAAAATACATTTAATTGAATCTTGTGGCTTGTCCCGTTAGTTTCTTACTTCTTATCAAAATGATATATATTATTAAAATATAACGTATTCACGGATATATAAATTTCCTATTCAGATATAAGAATTTATTCTTCAACACACGATTTAAAATTTAACGGTTATATTTTATTTGACGTGACAAGTTGCAGATTTTATCTATAACCCTTATGACAGATGCTCATAAATAAATTAAACTGTAGAGCTTAACAGAACTAAAAAAAATTTGTCAGACTCTACATGCAAGGTTTAATGAGTAACAATTAAATAATGAAGTACCTACAAAACAAGAAAAACGTACATAAAAACATAACGTGTTTACAAAAATTATGTAGCTTTCTTCTAGGGGTAGAGCTTATTTAATGCTTAATTCATTATTTTATTTTACGTACACAATTAGTGATACAATTATGTTATCATTTAATGTACGTTTTCAATTACTTATTAAATATGTCAGATATAATGTTCAAATTAAACATATAGTTTTTATTTTGAAAAATATTATTTTTTATGTGTTTGATTTAAAATAAATAAATTTGATATTTATTTGGCATTTAAGTATTGAAAATAAATATATTAGGCAATAAGTCAAAATTTTAGCTTTAATTTACAAGGAGAATGACAATGCAATTTATAGATATTTTATAATTTATTTATTATGTGAAATATTTTTGATTGTATTTGTGAATTTTTTATACTTTTTAGGATTTAAATAATCATACCATAATTTAAATGATGTAAAGAATAAATCTTTATATTCTACATATTTATTAATACAAGTTCCTTTTCCTCATTAATGTAGGATATATTGCACGATAAAGCCCCAAATTCGGTTTGAAACGTTATAATGTCTATTTTTCATAATTATTGACCATAGCAATGCAATAAAATATCCATTTTCTAAATTATTTGGTAATGTATTTATGTTCATATAATTGACCTACTAAGTTGTAACGAAATGCATAATTTAAAATGTATAGTATTGTTGAATATTTTTTGCACATAGACATTTTCCCAATTGTATGAACTTTATTTTAGTACAACTCTTGTCACTGTAATACAACGGCAAATTTATTTATTTCCGTAAGCGTTTCGTTCGTCATTAGTGGCATTAGAATAAATATTTGTATTTTTATGTTTTATAATATCGCAGAAACGTAAGTAGTAACTGGGAAATTTTCCCCCGATGTTTACAATGAAAGTGGACAGTGGCGTCGAACCGGTACCCTCCGTTGTGGGAGACCGTTACGTGGTCACGGGTTCGATATTCGGCAAGTGGGACAGTGGAGAGGCCAAACGCCGAAAACGAGAGGAACAGGCTCCTCGTAACGGAACTTCTTGCGACCAGCAAGCGCAATTATGGCCGAGGAACTGCTTCCTGTGTACTCGCAAGTATTAGCTTCTTCTTCGACCACAGGCCGGCGTTGGACACGTGAAAATAAAATGGAACGTAAATAAACAACGGTGTCCAAGAAGAAAGTAAATTGTATAAAAATGGAAACCTTATGGAGGAAATAGCATATTTATTTGGAAGTTCAACTCCTTCATAAATCATTAAGGACTTTCCTTCTCACTTGCATCCGTGTAATGTGTTATCCAGTGAGTGATAAATTCACTTAATTCTTTATATTGGACTGTCAGAGAACCTTCAAGATTTTGGTAACTGCGAATAAAATCATTGGATTAGAGAAAATATTTTATGCGCATTCACCTCAGTTCTTGATGTAGAAATAAAATTCAGTATCAATATGTACATAATTTTATGTAAATAAGAAATAATCTATATGTTTCGAAAATCAAACTCAACATAATTACGTAATAAGACAACGTTGTTCTCAAGAAAGGAGTAAACTGTTTTCTCTACTTATAACGCAAACTTTACTTGTGTAATGCACCTACTATGCTTTAATTATTGCCGAACATTTCGACGCAGAAGTCAGTGATTTCATTGAAAAATAGTGTATAACTGCAAAATTTCTAAACCTATTTTTAAACAACAAACTGTAATTTACTGCTAAAGCAGATAGTTTATTTAATATAAATATTAAAAATGCCAAAACCGTTTTGGTGCATATTTATACTTCCTTCTAGTTATGACTCTTTATTCCTCTCTTAAAAAAGTGAAAAATGTTTAATCATATTTTTAATAATCAATAAACAAGAATTTCAGACTTAATCGACACATTTTACAACGTAAACAGCATTATTTCTAATAATGTTAATAATAAATCACTTATGAACAAAAATATTATTTATTTTAAGGAATTGAGGAATGATAGCATTATATTTAATAATGCATAACAAAATTTATTCTTACCTATAACTTAGATAGATAGATAGATAGATAGATTTATTCACCATTAGCCCTCTAAAGAGGAAATAGGATTCGTCACAAATGTACAGTAGATAAATTGCATATAAACTTATAATACACAAAAACACACACAAAAATTCATATCTGTTTATATTAGTCTAGTCACTACAATCATACACACTATTTTTAGGAAACACGCACACGACACAAATCACTTCCTGGTATTAATCTCCTGTCGCTAGGTACGGAGGGATGTCGTCATAGATATTTACTAAAACAGAAAGCAGAGGCAGGAAAACAGAACCAAAAGGGGAAAACTGGACAAACTATTTACATATTTATAGTATATTCGGCAATTTTGTAGGCAAGGCAGTTCAACGAATGTCAGACCGATTCAAAAATTCGTGTACGGAGTAATAAGTTCCATTGACAAGGTAAGTTTTACACTCCTTTACGAATAAGTTGTAGTTGTTGATGTTCTTTACATGATCAGGAAGGCTGTTAAATAGTGCGATACCGGAATAATGAACGCTAGACTCATAGAGACTGAGGCTGTGCTTGTCAGACCTAAGAACTGAACGGTTTCTTGTGTCATAGCCATGATTGTCCCCGTTACTTGCAAAAAGGTTCATGTTGCGTTTAACAAATTTTAGTATTTCTAATATGTAAGCGCTAGGTAGAGTCAGAATATGAAGTCTTTTGAACAGCGGCCTGCAGCTTTCTCTAGCATCTGAATCTGATATAATTCTAATGGCTCGTTTTTGCAGTTTGAAGACATCCACACTACGAGAACAATTGCCCCAGTTGGCAATACCGTAACACATATGTGAATGAAAGTAGGCAAAGTAGACTAGTGAAGCAGTTTTGGTATCAACTTGTTGCGTCAATATATATAAACACTTATAATATTTCAGTTACTTATAATTAGAAAATATATTCTATTTAAAAATAGTTGATTTAATGGTCACACTCGATTATTTAATAGCATTCTGTAGATAAATCATTATAAATTAATTGAAAACTTGAATCTTTGGAACTTCATTCCTGGACTTATATTATCCTGAAGCTGTTTAAGAATATATTTAGAGTTGCTGCCTTAACAAATATCTGGAGGCATAGTCTATTCCCTGTGAAATGAATACTAATAATTTAAATATAATTTGTTTTATTATTAATGTAATACATTTATTGTAATATATATTTTTTATTTTATATTCAACAATACTCTCAAAATCTGGGTAAATAAAAGTCAAATTATGTACTATTACATATTGAATATTTTTATTAGAAATTTAAATTTATATTAAACCATTAGTAGAGTTAAAAAATTATTATTTTGGTTATTATTCATAGTATTTTTCTTATGTTTGACAGGGAAATTTGTGCTCCTGAATTTTAGTATTTTTATGTTAACTTCTAATTATTTATAATTGTAGCATTCAATTCTTATATTGCAATTTTTCGTATTGACGTGTCCTGTTTCCTCACACGAGGACTAATGGAACAAAATAAATCAAATCAAATCGGCCGCAACGAAGTGCAAATCGAACCTTATCTACATTTCATGTAATTAATTATAAGTAATGTTCTATAAATTTTTATATGATTGTATTACGAATTATCATGTATGTAAAAAAAAATTATCCTTGTAAGGTTTTCGATTTAAACTTTATCGTTTAATTGAAATTTACACCTGAATAGATCCCAAAAATTTATTGATGAAATGTAGAGTATGTATTATTATAATGTTATAAATTTTTCGTAATAAATTTATAACTAATTGGCTGAAGGATTTTAATTTTTTATTTATTTATTAGGTTACATAAATTGAAATTATATCATTTAATTAATTTAACAACCTCTGAAGAGGTCACAAAAAATGTCTGGTTTAATGTTTTTTCTATTATAATGCTTTTAAAAAAATTCATAATAAATTTCTGGCTTAACAGTCTAAACGTTTATTTAAAGAAGGCAGACAAATATAACTAGTCATTGATCTATAAAGACCAGATTGTAGTAAAATAAATACCCATGGACACTTTATATTTTAAAAAACGAAAAACGAGGGCTGTATAGGGATAATATGCGTTCTTATCAACAAGAAAGCCTAATGATAATATTGTATTCATTACCTTAGCTATATAGTTAACTTCCGATTCGTTCTACTTAGGCACTATAAGTTGATTGTTTTCTAGCCAAAGCTACTTTATGATCCCGTATTGAATTTTTTATAATATTGAACTTAATTGTTTTGTAATCAAAGCTACGCTATGATTTCGTATTAAATTTTATATATTTTTTCTATATTTCAGAGTTACTAACAACAATCGCTACAATTAAAAAACCTTTTCCAGTCACGGAAAATACTATTCTTTATTTTCGGGAGCTTTCGATCATTAACTGACTCAAATCTTCAAACATAAAATAAAATGTTACGCCTTAATTGTACTACACTATTATTTCTTTAATCTCTTTAGTAATGTAGACCACGTACAATGAAGTTCTATACAACTAATGATGGACCGAGATGGGCACAAAACGCACTTTCCTATGAATTGCCTACATTTGTAAAGAAATAATGGTTTAGTACAAATACGGAACACAAGTTATTTTTGATGATTATGACCAGTTAAAGGTCTGAAGCTCCAGAAAATAAAGATTAGTATTTTCCGAGACTAATAGTCGTTTTTAATTATATCCATGAATATTATTCCTTCATATTCCTTTTCATGCGCCCACTCAAATGCAAAAGCATAGTTGAATTAAGTTTCCACATTCTTCAAGGACTGTTTTGTCTTTCATATCAAAGTTCATATTCCTTCCTCTATCCATGAAGATGAACAATTTTACTGTTCGAAACGTTACGTTCACCGTTCATGCCAGTCTTCTAAACGCCCTCTCAAGCGTTCATTTCAATTCCGGACAAAAGATTGTCACCAGCCTTTAAAACAATTTTAGTTCCTTTCTGAAGAATAATTGAAATTTTTTTATGGTCACTATATGATTGTATCATATATGAGAAGACGACGAGATCTTAAATTTGTTCGTTTTCCCTTACATGAGCCACTTATGTAAGGTTGTGATAGTAATGGGCGACCCAAGGAACAAGTTGCGTGACTGCTGGGGCGGAAATCTGACAGAGCAACGAAGCGAAGAGCCGCCTTCAAAGTTGCCGGTCCCCCTACCAAAAACCATTGGCCTCATTGGGTTCCCCTCAAATGGAAATCAACGCTGATAACATTAAGTGACATATCAGATTGGAAAATGTATATAAATATTTATGAACCACCGCCCAAAACAAGATGGTTCACTCGTAAGTTTGGTTAACGAGAAAATCAAATTAACTCTACGAAGTCTGAAGTTCGACGGGCCAGGATTGCATCCAGTTCCAGTTCCAGCCATTCTTGCTGGTTAGAATAACTATCCAGAGCAGCCGTGTTATAAAAACTTAATAGATACCAGGGACCGATTTGGATGGCATCTAGATGGTTATGTGTGGCAACTCGAGGAATGCGGCAGCTCTGTTCTTGCCGTTGGTCAACACATTTCCAAGAACCAGGATCTATGATACTCCGGAGACTGGAGCACAGCTGCCTCCGTTAGACAATACGGCCAGCTGAAGATAATCCAAAAACCTCGTCTGCACATTCTGAAGAATGAGAAAATTTATATTAATTAAAAAATACATTTTAATCAAACACACAATTAATATAATGCGAGCATTTGTATTGTTAGTGTCGGTCAATTTTTCATACACCATGAAAGATTGGACGCCTCTAACACGGTGAAGTGTGTCGTATAGAAGAAATTTCGGATTCTATTTGCAAAAGAACATATTGCCGAATAATGTTCCCTTACTTTCTTAATAGTGACTTGAATAATTAATTAAATAATGAATTAAAGCCCCAAATATTTCTGAATTACATTCTGAAAAAAATATAAACGAATGTACTATTACTGCCTGCATTCCTGATCGATAAAACAAATCAGTTAATAAGAGATAAACAGCGTTATGCTTATGAAGATAGTTCCTGTAAGAATAAAAATGACTGTACAAATTACGCAAATTTCAAAATTTATAATATGTAACAGTCAAACATTGGCTATACTCACAATGACGTTTAAATAAAAAATACTGCAAGAATATAAGAACAGAAGCTACTTAAGGAGTAATATTAATCAAAGAACGCGATAAAATAGTTCAGCACACCATACCTCAGTTTTACTCATGAGAAATAAAGTAGCAGAAGTGAAGTTTTGGTTAAAATTTTTGTGTACCACTGCTTCAGATCGTCCTCTCAGAATGTGTTTCTCCGATTCTGAAAGAAATTTATAGAAATAAAAGAAAAGAAAGAAGGAAAGAAAAACAGAAATAATCAAAGAGAGAGATAAAAAATAAAGAAATTAAATAAAAGAGAGAAACTGAAAGAAAGAAAGAAAGAAGGAAATTAAACGAAGGAAAGAAATGAAACAAAAGAAGGGAATAAAATAAATAAATAAATGAAAGGAAATAGTAGAAAGATATAGATTAAAAGAAATATAAGAAACGAAATAAAGAAATGAATGAAATGAGTAGAAAGAAAGAGATGAAAATATAGTAAGTAATGAAATGAAGAAAGAAATGAAACGAAACAAATAGAAATAAAAAATGAAAAGCAATAAAAAATAAATAGAATAAAAGAAATGAAAGAAATTAGTAGAAATAAAGAGAATAAAAGAAGGATATGAAAGGAAATAAAGAAATTGCAGAAATGAGTAGGAAGAAAGAGTTGAAACGAAATAAAGGAAAAGAAAGAAAAAGAAAGGGAAAAGAAAGAAAAAGAAAGGGAAAAGAAAGAAAGAAAAATAAAGGAAGCAATGAAGCAATGAATATAAATAAATAAATTAAAAGAAATAAAGAAAGAAGGATGATGGAAAGTTAATGAATGGAAGAGAAGGGAAGAAAAATAAAAGAACCTAATGACAAACTTTATGCGGACTCAACAGTGTAACTTAAACTAAAGGACCAGCACCAAAATCTCAGACAGAATTAAATTGTGGGATTAAACCAAAAACTGGGCGATTCAATTGGTGAGTTATCTGATAACAGAATGATGAATCAAATATTTTACAAGGGAAAAACACAAATAAGAAAAATACACAGTTAGTAAGCTGAAAAAAGGAGTAGCAAAATAAATTGGAGTAATCAATTTGAATAATCTGAAGGAAAGTCGTTCCCATCATGAAGGAAGGTTATTTTATATTTATGGAAGTTGGGTAGTAATTATATCACGATTTATTGAATGTTTTTTATTGTTAAGGAAATAATCATTTTATGGTCATTTAACAGTACCAAGCCTTTATGTCACATAAATAAATCACAATCAAAGTATTTTTTAGAGAGATTGGTCTCGGGAAAATTGCATCACTGCCATTAATATTATTATTTAGCAATTAACTTGCCGATGAGCACTTTTATACTTTCTTGTAGTTTTGTCTTTAATTATCACCTTTTTCTTTGGAAATTAGTGTTAATTAAAGTTAATTGCTTCAAAATAATATAAATTGTGTCATTGTGGAATGGTTTTGGTCAAAAGAACATTTGGAAACACTGATCAGCATTAACTGAAAAATAAACATTTGATGTATATAGTAGTAAGAGATGAGACAAGAGTAAGAGATGAAACAAAATTGGCAAGCGGTGGGAACGAGTGGTGATGATCCGTGAGAGCGAACCACTTGTGATGGCGGAGGAGAGCGCTTGACCTTGTAGTGACAGGAAGAGCAGGCGCTCGCTTCCCTTCCGCAAGGATTCCCTGCGCGTTACTGTGTAAATGGCGAATTGAGTCACGGCGTAAGGGGCGGGGGAATCACAGATTCCAACAAAAGCAACAAGACAAGACGCACGGAGTGATGCAATCGGCAACCTTGGGCAGCAGCGGGCACATTGTGTGTAGCAAGGACGCCACGCCAACACTTCCTTGTCGGCTTCGGAGCTTCCGACCACATAACAACATGACCATACCAAATCTACAACCGACCTACTTCGGCTCTTTCAGTTTCCCTAAAAATCCAAACATTGTACCTTCAATCAACAAGGGTCGTGATCTATCTGCCAGTGACGCAGAAACTGAGACATCCAAATCAGGGTTTACCGAATTCCTTATTAGCACACATTTTAAAGTCAGCGTCCATATCTCGGTGTCGTATTTTGAGCGACCGTGCCCTGAGCGGACAACAGTCCCTTCCTCAATCCTGACCGCTGAGCGAGCAGGTATAAAGTTTTACGAAGAGCATCCTGCAAACCTACCAGTTTGCACCAGCAGGGACTGCAGAATAGGGTTCTACAAGGAACTGGAGGAAAAGTGGAGTAGACCTGTGAAACCAGAGGAATGCGGAGTTATCCTCAGAAATGTCAACAGCATCAGAGAAATATCGCACCCGAAATAAATATCTCGAAGGCAACAGGTTGTAGCCAGAATAAGAACATTGCACTCCAGTTTCACTCATTCATTCTTGATTTCCAGATCTTCGCTCATGCAAGGAGCCCACAACAATTCCTCATGTCCTCTTTGACTGCCCCAAATATAGCGAGATAAGAAGATCAACCTTAGCCGCACATTCAATGATGGAGATTTGCAACACATCAGCAACAATAAACAACCTCATAGATTTTACGATGAAAACTGATTTGTTTAAAGTAATTTATATGTTATAGAAATGTAGAACTTAACAGATGTAAGTCGCTAATGACCAAAAGGTTAATGCGACGTTAAATTGGAATTAAAAAAAACTTTATCAGTCTTGGTTTTAACATTAAGTGAATGTAATACAAGTTTAATGTATAACATTTCTGAAACTTATCTGGATTTATAATTTCTATCTATCTATAATATGGAAACTGTAAAATTGGTAGTGATTCGTTTAATAAATATGTTTAGAAATGATCAATTAAGATACAAATCTTTTAACAGTTATATTTATCTGACGTCCTTAAAAGAATGAAAACGTCAACCTGTTTAGTTATAAATTTATTATTAATTTAAATTTTTTAAACATTATAATAGAAAAAACATTCTCAAAGTTTCGTCCCTAATTTATTACGACCACTTCAGGAGTTGTAAAGTCAATTAAATGATTTAATTTCAAAATCTGAGTTTCTCAAAATTCCAACAAAGCAAGATTTTGCAAACATCATAATTGATAATACAATTAGTTAAAAATTTATTGAAAATTCCTTATAATTAATTACGTGAAATATAGGGGATATAAATTTCTTAGATGCGATTTTCCCACACAGTGCCCCGAAAATTCTGTTTATGTTTACAGATGTTGAGAGCGTTGTTAAGTTTAAAGAAATACTGGAAGTAATATTATTTGAAATACATTAAATGGATTAGAACAATAGGGAATCATAAATTCTATTTAAGTTATTAGTATCAATTGTTTACGTTAATGGCTGCAACATTTCGTTCATCGATCTGGAATAATATTGTCATTCTTCATCGCAAGTTTTAGATCATGCTGATCGAAATTGTGCTACGTGAAATAACCACGCTTTAATTTTTAATTTAACTAATTGTTGATAAATTATCATGCTTGTAAAATCTTGCTTTGTTGGAATTTTTAGGGACACAAATTTTGAAATTAAATCCTTTAATTGGCTTTACAACATCTGAAGTGGTCCTAATAAATTAGGGATAAAACTTTGAGAATGTTTTTTTTCTACTATGTTTAAAAATTTAAATAAATAATAAATTAATAGCTAAACAGGTTGATGGTTTCATTTTTTTAAGGACGACAGATAAAGATAACTGTTAAAAGATTTGTATCTTAATTTATCATTTCTAAATATATTTATTAAACGAATCAGTACCAATTGTAACAGTTTCCATATTATACATACAGATAGAAATTATAAATCCAGATAAGTTTCAGAAATGTTATATATTAAACTTGTATTACAATAACTTAATGTTAAAACCAAAACTGATAAAGTTGCTCTTCGGAAATCTTTATACCTGCTCGCTCAGGATTGAGGAAGGGACTGTTGTCCGCTCACTGCACGGACGCTCAAAATACGGCGTCCACATCTTTTGACAGGATTCTAGCATTCACCAAGATAATCAGACAAGAGGTAAATTTTTAAAATATACAAATGGACCTTGCGTAAAAGGCTCGGATAACCTACAATTTACATCCAACTTCACTATTTACTCGAATTAACTGCTAAAGAACATTTCCACACACCTATCAGAGTCTAATAAACATTTCTATCAGGAGTGGAAATATTTTAGCGTTTAGACATAAACAATATAAATACACTACGTACTGTAAAGTTTTAGGGAATGATAAAATCGATAAGCGATATTTTGTCGTTATCTGGTAATTAACACGTCAGTATTTTTCTCATACTTACAGCAAAAATGGCACCCCGGACAAATTTTCGTGTGACTGGCCCCTAGAGCGAGTCCTCCCATGGTCCGCAATTAATTACGTTCTTACGACTCACGGTCACGACGTCACTCTTTTAGCATGCGTGTGGCTCACTATTTTACGAGACATAAATAAAATGTAAATTTCGATGTTGATTAAAATGCTTAATTTTCAATCAGTTTTCTGCGTTAAATGACCAGAAATAAATTAGTCTACTGAAATGTGCTTAGTTGACACATTCTTATTATTAGGCATTTTAAGAAGGAATGGACTGGGTTGGCGTCTTGATTCGACACATAGTTTGACTATATTCATCGTTTCCATCATTCATGTTAGGAAAACTTCTTTCAGCCCTGGGTAAAATCTTGAGGATAATTCGTCGGTGGCATACTCAAATCACCTGTAATGAACATTTATTTAAAAGCGCGCTTTTTTCGGGCTGAAACCGTAGTTTGTCCTGAGGGTGGACTCTGACGGTGGTCTCAGATCCTTTCGGTGACAAAATACCTTAAGCGGGCTGACAATTCCAAAGGATGCCAAATTTATTAGGAGTGAATAATTGAGGTCCCGAGGCTTACATATATTGATCTGGCGGGCATGAAAGATTAAAAACATCTGCCGGAGGAATTTGGAAATTTCGCGAGGACTAAATCTGGCAATGAGTAGCCAGCCACATGCTTGAGCGGTCGGTGACAAGACTCAGAAAAATCCTGTGAACCCTCAATTACACACCTGAAAAAGGAAAAATATGATACTTCATCATCGGAATAATTTTAATTTATTTTTATTAAACATCTTCAGTAGATGAATGTGTATTTTGGTGCATCCTACACAGTGTCTTATATTTGTAGACTACAATCCAGGAGGAAATAAAATATGACTTTTGTTATATTAGATTAAAAGAAACTTGTAATTTTTATAAAATTTTAGAAGACCAAGATGTAGGATAAAGTGATGAAATTCCTTGACAAGAATTAACGTGAATTTCTGGCCACCAACTCCTTGACGGTACCTAAAAATAGCATTATCGTAACTGTGATAGATTTTAGCCCGTGTCTACACGATAAGCACTTTATAATTCTTGATAAGAATACAGATAAGCTTGCCTGCATTCTCCTCATCGATAACCAGTAATTTGGTAACGGGCGTATTCCTCCGCCTAGAAACAAAAGCTCTCATATTTGCTGATTAGGAATTGATTTACTAAGATCATATCGGGGAGTTTTCTGATAACCGACGAGAAAAAGATAATCTTTTATCGCACATTTGTGTTAAATTACAGAGAAATTTCTACGTTAACAATTATATTTATTGGGCACAATTTTAAAAACTAAACCTATTACTCAGAAATTTATCACGAAAAATTTTAAACATTATAATAAAGCAAACACTGATTCATCACTGAATTTTTGGGACCTCGTCCGGTGTAAATTTCAATATGATAAATTCGTATCTTTTATTACGTTTTAATAAATTTTTAATAATAGGCTGATTTTTTTACATTTCCTCGTTAACATTCACAGAATAAATAATACTTTAATAAAAATTCCTACAGAATTCCTGTGGACGCGATTAACAAATTTTATGCAAAATTTTAAAAAGCGAACCAAATATGTTGTTATATTTTTAATGAAAATTGTATTACCTTTATATTTAATATATATTAATTTATTAATAAAAATTTGAAATAATTATTATTTTCTGCATATATGCAATTACATTAAAGAAAAAAATTGAATTTGTGTATATATGTGTGGTTCTTAATAATATATTTATATAAACAAGATTGCGGCTATCTTTCGCCTGAGCCATGTTATAAAGACTAATAAAATTGGTTGTTGCGTTTTACTTGTTTACTCGTTTGCAACTTTCAATCTATATTCGACCTAAATTATAGGTAAATTCAAAACTAACGGCGTTTCTAAATTACTTAAACTAGAATTTTTTTTAGGGCAACAGGCTACATGAGGGTAATCCACGTTGGGCAACTCCCCTTTAATAGCATAGGAAGGGATTTGAAAGGGGGGATGCGGAAGGGTAGAGGAAGGTAGCCAAGGGTTAACTAGGGCCCCCGGGCTATAGTTTAAAGATCCGACCCGGCATTCGCCTAAAAGTAATGCAGGGAAAACCCTAGAAAAACTTGCATCAGGTAGGTCGGGCATTGCGTACTTGTCCCACGCCCTTCCGATAGCGGGAGAAGAGTTTGCTGTGGGGACTCAGCATTCCCTTCTCAGTACCTCGACCAGTTTAGGAGGCAGCTGGCCGACTATTCTAATGGGAATAGCGGACAACTCTTACCGTATGCCCAAGGTCTGTGACCCCGGAACATACACCTCTCAGAACAGGCCGAGGTGCCTCGGCTCATGGGAACCTTAGTTAAAAAACGGAGAGGCAAAGGCATCCTTTTTTTAGGGCTACAGGCTACATGAGGGTAATCCACGTTGGGCAACTCCCCTTTAATAGCATAGGAAGGTATTTGAAAGGGGCGATGCGGAAGGGTAGAGGAAGGTAGCCAAGGGTTAACTAGGGCCCCCGGGCTATAGTTTAAGGATCCCACCCGGCATTTGCCTAAAAGTAATGCAGGGAAAACCCTAGAAAAACGTGCATCAGGTTGGTCGGGCATTGGGTACTTGTCCCATGCCCTTCGGATAGCGGCTTCGTATCTCTCCTAAAAGGTTCTGCCTGCGAGAGAAAATCCCTCGCAGGTATTGCCTGCGAGAGAATAGCCCTCGCAGACTATCTATAAACTAGAAATTTAGTGTGGTAGAAATGTTATGTAATTGAATTATATTCGTAACCTGGAGCGGAAACAAAAACGTCAACAAATAATTAACAAATTTAATTATTATTATTTAGCATTTGTCCGGCGGCAGCTACATCTACAAAATTATATAACAGAATACAAATTTACGAAGTATATGAGTAAACTGAAATAAATACCACTTTCACTTCAGTGAACTTCAGTTATAATTAGAGGGACAAAATAAAAGTACTGGATACTGAAAGCAAGTATGATGTTAAACTTTTCTAAAAAGAAAACGTTAACTGCAAATTAATTTATTTTGAAAGTACAATGACACATACTAAGCAGAATCTATCATGAAGTTTTATCTTTCTGAGCTCCATGTATCGGTTCTGTGCCTTCAGGTGTTAGTTTAATGGAATACTGAAACGTTTTGTTTTAATCTCGGTAAAATTTTCTGCTTTGGCAAATGTCAATATCACAATCTAATAATTTCCTGTAAATTTTAATAGTAAAACATATTAAAATGATTCCTAGCTTTAGTTGTGAACGCACAGACTTAATGCGTGTAAAGAGCAATCGTTTTTTCTCTCTCGAAATCAATGTATCAATTTTAAACTGTGAATGAGAAGACATTTTTAATGACATAGGAAGGTCTGCGAGGGCTATTCTCTCGCAGGCAATACCTGCGAGGGATGCTCTCTCGCAGGCAGAACCTTGTAGGAGAGATACGAAGGGGCTACCTTTGGGGATGCCTTTTCCCCTCCGTGTTTGAACTAAGGTTCCCACAAGCCGAGGCACCTCGGCCTGTTCTGAGAGGTGTATGTTCCGGGGTCACAGACCTTGGGCATGGGGTAAGAGTTGTCCGCTATTCCCATATTGGAAAAGTCGGCTAGCTGCCTCCTAAACTGGTCGAGGCACGGAGAAGGGAATGCTGCGTCCCCACAGCAAACTCCTCTCCCGCTATCGGAAGGGCTTGGTACAACTCCCAATGCCCGTCGTACCTGATGCAGGTGTCTCTTGGGTTTGTCCTGCATTACTTTTAGGCGAATGCCGGGTAGGATCCTTAAACTATAGCCCGGGGGCCCTAGTTAACCCTTGGCTACCTTCCTCCACCCTTCCACATCCCCCCTTTCAAATCCCTTTCCTATGCTGTAAGTGGGGAGTTGCCACTATGTGGATTACCCTATACATAGCCAGCCTGTCTACACCCAAAAAAAAAGTTTTGACTCATCAAAAATCTCTAAGAAAAAACAGAATTTTCACCTCACGAATTTTTCAAATTCTTTGTCACAGTGTGATAAGTTTACCACAAGCTTCATCCGTTATTTATTTCGAAACAAGTATTTTGTAACATTCGTTGGTGACCGGTTTAGTTTTATTTTTCTTTTGAAATGTAATGAGGACTGCATCACTAGCCTAACAGATTTAATTTCCTGTTGGAGATCAAAATAAATTAATCGCTAAATCACGGCCTGCTATGTTAATTTTTTCATCGCACTAACGGATTAATTTTGGGAACCTTAAATTACGTAATAAAAATTTATGGTTCCGCCCGGGATCGAACCGGGGACCTTCTGCGTGTAAAGCAGACGTGATAACCGCTACACCACGGAACCGTTGAAATACTATGACTTTACGTATAGGTAATTTTAATACTCGTTAACTTCAGGTGAGAATGAGTGAATTGAAATTATTGTTGATTTGGCTAAAAATTATGAATAATTTTTAATGTATCCCATTTGTAAGAAGCATATGGGGCCTAAAATTATTTAAGGTAAATGGTGTGAGCGAATCTTTTGGTTTTACATGCTAATATAGTGCAAAATAAAATGGTCAGTTCTTACAGGAATGCGGTCTTTATTTATAGCATTTTAAAGACGATCTTCTCTTGAGTGACCCAATGGTCTTTTGGCAGCAGTTACTCAGTACGCCCGTAAGTCTTCGATCCCGGAAAAATTCACTGCATTCGGTTGAGTTGGCATGTAATTTTCGCCCTCCATGTCCACTTTCTCCTGCACTCTTCTAACGTTATCTACTCCAGCTCTGTCGTTAAACGACCGCCTCTGTTGGCTGAGAGTCAATCACGGCGTGCCTATTTTACTTGTAGTACAAACCGTGTGGCTGGCCGCTTTTATATGCAAATGCGAGACAAACAGCACCCAGACACCGACTACCGGTACGCGAGTTTGCCTTGCAAATAGGAGGAATATAACGTTTCCCTAGACTGGCCTAATAAACAGACGACGAGAGCTCGCTCGTCACAGACATCCTTGGGCGGTTATGCTCACGTGAATAAATGAATTAAGGTTTGAGCGCAGGAACTTCACGAGTTCCAGAAAGCCTCGGTGATGAGATCTTCGAAGCTCTAGCATTATAACAACGTGTTCAGTGATGGGCCGCAGTGAGAAGTAAGTCCTACTACGTCACGAATGCTTTATCTGATACGGAACAATGGAAAGGGAAAAACTACTGTAGCTACCGCGAGTGAGACGGCAACTTTTTATTAATTAGGCGTTTAGCCCACACTGCGAACGACAATGCTCCTATAATAAAACGAGGCAAAAATATCTGCAATGAGTCTTAAGAATACACATTGTGATGATTTTTTAGCTCAATTAAAAATTTACTAACGTTCTACAGACCTAGTAATGGTCATTAAAGGTGTAAAGTTTAAATTTTACTTAAGAATAAAATACAATTTCAGTGGCTGGGGTTGTCATTTGTAAACAAACATAATTTATCTGTTGCTGGCTAATTCGTGCTCCACCAAGACGTGAGAGTCAACGCCGTCAGAAAATAATTCTTGATTTATCTTGAGATCTGCAAGATTGAAATTATTGGTAGGGTTTTAAAGAAGCGTATGAAAAACTGACGTTTTGGGGGAGTAAGAGGGAGAATTTTAACAGGCAGTATATGTGTATATGTGGAATCCATCGATGACGGTAGTTCTGGGAGAACAGAAGTCTCATTATGTTCCTGCTGCAGTAATGCTTAATAACAAAACGTCAAGCAATTAACGAAGTAATTAAATATTAAAGTATTTCCTACTCAGAAAATATAATATATATCATACGTTGTGTGAATGAGCTAAGTCAGGCTGATTAATGGATGCATTAAATTATTAATTTATTTCAAATGTTTTATTGCCTGATTTTATACTCTCCAAACACGATTTAATAATTATTTTTCCATTTATTAAATTACAAATATTTCCATTATATTCCACCTAACCCCATTCCAGCCCCTAGATCACGGAGACTATAGGTTCTCATAGCTACAAAATATTTTCCATATCGATTAAAAAACTAAATTATGCTCAAGATATTTTCACAATGAGCTGTTCTACGATAAACGGTTACAACTACAATTCCCCGAATGATTTACAGAGGTTCACCACGGTGCTTTTTAGTTTGGGTGAAGTGCTGATGACCTCCAAGCTTCTTTCGTGATCCTTTCGGTTTGCCAGCCTCACGCCTTGCGATTCGTTTCGGTGGAGCCGGGGAAATATTTCGTTATACGCCCCCTTTTTCCCATGGACCACAGACGAAGCGACGTTCACCTCAGATCATCAAAATATTTACTGTAGAAATCTGAGTTTTATTTTTAGAAAATTAGACAACCGAGATACAGGTTCAAGTTATTCGAATCTAAACGTTTTTAAAAAGAGCGACCATGGGAACCGAAAAGGATAGCATTCTTATTACTTCAACAAATTGACCAGATACGAGACGACCAACGATTACAGATCAATTATACAATTACGATAAATATATTATAATTGATTTACGCGTTAGTCTGCTTCCGCTCATATTACTTACCAGATAGTCTGCTCTTCGTGATAATTTTTCAGGTAATGGTATCCTCAAAACGAGGGCGATTTTAGTGGTAAAACTCGTAGTTTGACCGGTTTAACCAAACCGCTCGCATATCTGAATATTAATGTCATAACACTTTTTCAGGTTTGAATTTATTCAAAACACACATTGATTAATGTTTATGAGCGAAGGATTCGTTTCTTATTAACTGTCTTCAGGCTTGCGAAGAGTAATAAGGCATTACGTTTCGTTTATTACGTAACAGCTGAGGTACAAATAAAGTTGTTTTGCTGTTTTCTTTGAAACAGTTATATTTTAAGTAAATGAAGGCTATCTGAAAGTGATTATAACTTTACAATAGTCATGCGTTGCGAGGAGATGCATTATGTAATTAACTGTTCCAATGATTATTAATTTATTTATTAACTTATAACAAGCAACGAATTTTGTGCCTCGGACATGCAAATAAATTTTGAATAAAGTATTTCCCATTATCTTAAGTGTTCTCTGACAAACGGAAAATCTTTTACTGACCTTGCATCCTACGCTTAAGAATTAACGACGTTGCCTCTGGACTGCAATAGTAATTTTCATTGAATGCGCTAACGAAAAATTAAATCATGTGCTAATTGGTAGTCGAACGTCATTCTTTATAGTTTTGTTGTCTGCCAATTTTTGTTTGTTTTTGGCAGCTTAGGCTACTTAGATAAAATAATTGTTCCATGAATATTAATGAAAGTACTCACTGGAATATCAGCTCAAGCTCGCAACGCTGATCGATTGTTCAAGTTCTTTTTAATTCGTCAAATAAGTTGAAAAACTCTCAAGGTTTAAAGAAGATACTGGGCAGAATTGACGTTGGATCACTTTGATTCTACAGAACTGCTGTTTGAATTTCACGTCTTAACACTAAGGCAGCGATCTCACATTGATCAGGCAGTTCGTATTACTATAGTAACACCCTATTCTTGAGCGCTTTTAAATCTCAAACAAAAACGTTACACCCAGTTTTCATCCATCCGAAGGAATCTCATATGAAATGTTCTGTCATATACGTGAATACTTCCCAACCCCACACTAATACATCTGATTTATCATTACTTTCGCCATTTGCTAGATTCATCACAAACCTTCATATTTGCCGATTTTATTCTTCTTCTTGTATAGTCTCACTGAAAACCAGTCCTTAGTTCAAAAATTCAAAATCAGTTATTTTTCATTAATCTTATTCATTTCTGCTTGGGGTAATTTCCGGAAGACATATTGAAGTCAAGATTTCGTTGGGGTTAGCTTTTCGCAAAAATAAAATTCTTCGCTCCATTTTATTATCGTTATTGCGATGCTCATACGTCATTGTTCTAGAACAAGGCATTTTTCTAAATCGTTAAATATTGACTCTATCAGCAAAATTCGGCTACCTTCTCGCCTACTCTTTACAGATATATTTGGTTTACCTACTAATAAACTTGAGCCGTAAAATAAAAAGTAAAATAAGCAAACCAAATTTTAAGTTTTTACTTTGTCGTATTCGTGGATGACAATTTAAGGAAACCTCAAAGTTAAATTGTTTACCGCTTCATAGAAAACCCGTTCAGCACCTTTTCTGAAAAATAAACAAAATCCCTGTCCATGAAGTTACAATCCAGTTTTCCAACGTATTACACTTTATCTGACTGTCTTGGAATTTAGTGTGATATTGCTAAGAATATTCTTCCTGAAAACAAAATTTGGAATGACATTCTTCTTGTTAAAAAGCAAAACAAAGTATTTGTCGGGTCCGCCATTTTGTCTCCAAGTGGTGGAGTCTTTTTTTCAGCTCTATGTAACAACGAGAAATAGTTTCATCAAAATTGGGTTGTCTGTTCTCTTGTGACAGTTGGAGCAAAATGAACGGTTGGGGCGTCGGCCATTTTGTCAACAATTGACGTATGGTATCTCTAAAAACTTTTCCACTCCTCATTAGATCAACGGGAAACAATTTCAACGAACGTTTGCATTGTTGTAAGCGAGCAAAATCGTAACCGACAGACCGGAATTCTGATGACATCAGTCTTGGATCATGAAACGTAAATATATTCTAAAAAAATTTTAAGCATTCTACAGACGAAAGTAATACGTTATATATATATATATATATATATATATATATATATATTGTAATAAATACCTTGATAGGGTTAATTAAATGAATCAATTAACACAAAAAATTAATTAAAATTTGAATGAAAGTTAGCCACACGTTGAAGACGTCAAATATGAAATGATTAAAACTGTGGTCTTCAATCATTGAAATAATTAACCAAATTAATTTCAGATTTAAATTTAAAAAAATTATTATTGTTGATAAATTTACATAGTATAAGATCTATTTTGCACGCCGAATTTCATCCAGTTAACAACAAATACTTTAATTTTTCATTTATTAATTCTTGGCATTTTATGAAAATACAGTTCTTATATCATTACAATCAAATACGACGAATCTTTATATCTCAGGGTCATAACTGGGTTTGATAAAAGAACACTCCAATTAAAACATTAACAATTAAATTCATTGACGTTAAAGGAATACAAAATTAAAATACTAGAAACAAAAGAAAACGAATGAAAAGAAAAACGCGAACTAAATCTGACTATACCCTTTAATTATCGTTTACAATTATTAATAATTGTCTTGTACTCACGACAGTACTTCTGGTACCAGTTTGGATTAGTCTCTCGATGCGACAATTAGTTCAATTTGGGCAGCAAAAACTTCTGCTTCCAAATTGCGATTTTTATGTGTCTCTCCGCCAAACTGCTTACTCGCGTTTTATATAAACTATTATATCTCCCCGTTGGACCTCCTGGATAACACTATTCATGCTTTTAGGTTAGCAAATTTTTACGGTGTTATTACTTTATGTGGACCGTTCTGTCTCGTATCTCCGCGCAGACTGACTGTTCTTCAACAGCGCGGTTTTTCAGTTTCCATTGGTAAACAAAGTAAAAACTGGCCTTGATTGTCGCCTTTACGCATTCGTACCTCTAACAATTTAATTATTAAAAACAATTAATAGCCTGTTTAATTGGTATTACAATGTATTTCTCCTTCTGTGAAATAAAATTTATGCAATATATATTTTTATCTAATGGAAGTTTGCTCAAAAAATATTATAAATTGTAATAACATCATTTTCCGTGCCGAACATTTCACAACAATTTCGTAGTTATTTTCTAATTTTCCAACAACGATATTATGATACAATCTCATTTATATGGTAGATCATTTTTTTGTTATTATGGACTGACAAACTATATTCCTACAAATGTCATCAATCGTGATATCACAACCGTCGGACTAAAGAGAAACAATGTTTCATTCATCTTCGTTGGTTAACGTTCCCGAACTTTAAATATCTACTTTGACAACGAATCATTGCCGACGTTCCGTTATTTTTTACCTTTCATTTCTATATAATTACAGGGGACGATTTCTGACTTTGGAAGTGAGTCTACAAGGCGTTATCAGGACTGGTCACGGTCACTGCAAAATTGTATGACAACAAAAACTAGTTCTGCTATAAATTACCAGTGTTTAAGCATATAATGCAATCGTAACAGCCAGAGATTATTTTCTCTAATTACAGGAACAGTGGTTTCTAAATGCACGTACGGTATTCTGCAGAATACAATGTATACCACCATTTTGGTGTAAGTGACATGCACTTAGAAATAGTCTAAATGACAGGCAGATAATATAACTCTTGTAATCGGTAGTGGACAGTTCAGTGACGTACAGAGAAACGACAGAAAGTTTTTAGTGTCAATATTTGGCGGAAAACTATCAATATTGGGCGAAAAACTAACACATTTTTAAAGATTTCAGTAAACCTGTGGTGAAAGGAGTTATTTTAAACAAAGAATACTTTAATTCGATAAATTTTCTGAATGGGAAATGTTACAAAAATTTTAATAAAGTATATTAAGGATGACATATTTTCCTATATTAATATACTCACCTTTATTATGCCACATAAAGTCAGCACAAGTTTTAAGTCCTGAGGCAAGTTTCTAAATTAATTTATTGAATCTCAATCAAGTATATGATAATTAGTTCATTAAAAATAATCCGTTTAATCTGCTACTAAACTTTTATCTTTATCCGGAATCATACGTCTGAATTATTTATAATTCATAAGATGATACGCATATTCGTGATCTGTCGATAACTTTGAATGTAATCTAGACGTCCACGTCGTGAGCTCAGTACTCTTTTAAAAATACACTACTAATTAGTCCAATTATACAATTATATGTCTTAATTTAAACGTTCTTAGAATGTGGTCCAACTGGTCTAAAATGAAAATAATAAATGTGATGAATCAGCATTTACATTTGATTAGCATATCATGTAGGTTTATGCTAGTATGAGAGTCATCAGTAAATTCTAACTTCATTTTAGTATTCAACTATTGAATACTACGCTAAATTACACGTTTTGCTCATTTTATTTTAATATATTGATGGTGCTTAATATTTTTATTCTCGATCTAAAATTTCAATTTTTATGCTTTATATTTTCTAATTAGTATGCATTTTATCGTGCACGTTGTTGTTGGACAGTTATTAGCAACCAATAAGTTGGTCAATGGCGGCTGGTGGATATGTGCTCATGTACTACAGCACATAATAATTAATAATTCTTAATTTTGAGAACCTTCATAATAATTGTGTTTTTTCAGCGTAAATTTCTTCTTCGATTATCGAAAACTTTAACCTTGTGGTGCACTCAGTCCCTCTAATTCAGCCAGGTGACTGTCTCTTGGCTACTGACTGCTGTAGCTCCCGGTTTCTGTCTGTAACGAGAAATGCGCATGCAGAGTATTCCATTGCAGACATTCCCCCCCCCCCCCTCCTGCGCCACCCGTAATAAAGCTCAACAAAATGCCTCTTTTCCGTGCTTCGTATCTGACAGCACAAGGCCGTGCCGAGCAATGACACAGAGAAGCGGCCGCATAAGGCGGCATAAGCAACGAAATAAGAAAAATCGAACCATTTAGTAATTAAAAATCTCGTTTTAAAGTACTTTACAATTTCAAAACGAAAATAGTAGTCGTATATTTTTGGTAGTATGTAAAAATAAAAGTTTACTTCAACGAAGAAAAGATTTAAGGGATATCATAATGCGAAAATCTACAGCATGATCCTGAATACAAAAATGCCATAATTCGGATCTTGTTCCAAAAATTAAATTTATTTAATATATGTAAGAAGGGAAAATACTTTGCTGCTAAATTATTCCGCTTTTAAAAATTAGACACACTTGAAAAATATGACGACGGAATTATAAATGTATTAGAGGAGTGTCAGAGTATTGGTAACACTATCGCTGGTCTAGTATTAGTATCTAACATAATTATCTTCGAAAAAAGTAATAGCTTGTGGTGATGTAGCACATAACTCAAAAAACTCATCAGTTACCATTGTAGTTGTTCCTAACTTCTATGAGTGTTTGTCGGTTTGTCAGAACCATATAAACACAAAAACGTCTGAACAGATCTCAACGAAGTTTTATTACAACTATCTCCTAACGGAATTTCAAGACAGAAGTGGGGGTTTGGAGAGAACTTGAAACGTATTTTAATTACTGGATACGGATGACTGCATTGCATTTCATTTCATAACGCTAGAAGAAGGATGTTACGCGAGACGGATTGAAAGTGAAGAATGGGAATATTACAGCATTAATTGCTGTTAATCTCATATGATATATAGTAGTTACTGTACATCGGGCGAGTACATTATTGATGAATATTCCCGCCATTGATGTTGCAATCGTGCGTAAATGGCAAACAATTTGTAAAATTATGTTAATAAGGTGAGGATAATGAAGGTACTGTGCCGTTTTGATGTACAACACAACCTCGTCACTAATGATGGAATGGATAATTGTATATTCACAAGCAGTACAAGATAAAGAAGGAAAGCGCTTAATAATCATTTTGCTACTGCTGAGGACCATTAAGCACGGGATTGCATATAATCCCATATATGTATGCTAAATTATAAGAAATATGAATTTAGAGCCATGGACTATACAATCGTCATAGGACGCCGTCCATACCTGTAAAATTGTCTACTGTAGTTAATTACTTGCCGTGATTCGGTTTACCTCACGTCTTTATTAAAATGGGTTTTAATATCATTTGACTTTTTATATCTTTGGATTAATAGCAGTCTTTAACGACGTGTGCCCTCATCTAGTGTATAGTATAAAGATAGCCTATAAAACATTTAAAGTGAATGATTTTTTTAAATTTTGGCATTTATTAAAAGAAAACAATAATAAAACATCTGTGTTAAAGGTATACTAATTAGATAAATAAGTAGGCAATTATCATAAAAATTAAGTGATTAAATAAATAGGCAATTATCAGAAAAATTAAGTGATTAAATAAATAGCGCATGTGCGGTATTGATACTTCTTTACCTAATTAATATGAAACGATAATAAATTAAATAATGACTATAGTCAATAAAAGAAATCTAAAATTATAATTTATAAATTATGAGTTTCACCAATCTTCAATCCACAATTTATCCAAGTAACAAATGATTATGCCATATTATACAGAAGATTACAGCGGTTACCCAGCCATATTTAAAAAAAAAATTTCATACAGAAATCAAATATAGAAATATTAAAAACAGGACAATCACTAGATCCGTTGATACAAGGATCAATAATATGGTGATAAAAAACATACCATTGTTTGTCCTTTTTTTAATACTTCTAGATTTGAAGCCTGACGGATTTCTGTATGAAACCATTTATTTTTACAGCCGAAAGCTTCTGTAGAATTTCACAAGTAACAACTTGTTGAAATTCGTTATTTATACGTTTACGAATATTACAGTCTTTCTAGCAATTAATTATAATTAAATTAATCACGGTACATGTTTCAGTTCTTATGTGGATCAAGAAAAAAGTTTTAATTTAACGTATGTTTTGAATTAATAAAACACTTGATGATATTCTTTATTTATATTGTAACGGCGTTTCTATACCTTTTTGTATCTTCTTAAGGTATTTTCATGTGTACTTCAGTTTACTTTGTAAAATTATACTATAAATCTAAGTATTTGTAAATACCTAATCTGTAGGAAAATGCCTGAAGAAACCACAAAAAGGTTTCGAAACGTCGGTACAATGTAAATAAAAAATACAAAATGTGTCGGTATAAGGTCATCAGTTATTTTATTTACAATTATAATTTTAAAAGTCTGTTTTCCGCTGTTTTATTTATTCAATTTGAATGAAACAGATAGAAGTAAACATTAGAATCACGTAAAATTCGATATGTTTGTAAATATTTACTGAGAGAGAAAAATGAATAAATTTTTATTTGTGTGTGTCTATAGATGCTTATATTTATGTTTGCAGGTGGTGTATGCCCCATCGTGTTTTAGCTAATGGAGAAAGAGCGTAGGTTGATGGCCGTTTTGGGCACACCTGGACTCTACGCGGTGACCCGAATTACCGCACCGCTTCGTGAAGGAACCATGGCTCTCGGGATTTCCCAAGAGCCGCAAGAAAACTTGTTCTTCGGAACAAAGAGCAACAGTCGAATTCCCCACCACTTCCCCAGTGGGCCACGCTTTCTTTCTTATTTCGCCAGCGAAAAATATTGGGAGGCGGGCTATCGGCAAAAATTGTAATCTGTTGGGAACCGCAATTTCGCATGAAAGGTTGCCCTCGGGCCGGCTATTGCTCTCGATTCCTGACTAATTTGTTGGTTCCAATTCACTGATGCATTGTTAGAAAGGCCCCATTGTTTCGGAGAAACACCAGCCAGCGGCACTTACCGGCCGAGTCGTAGTAACAAACCTGGACGCAAATTACTTGACCTAATTTTCGTAGCGAAACGGTACTTCAAATATTACAGCGACCTGAATATATTAGCGGGTGAAGCGAGAGATCCTAGCTCAATTACAGCGTGATAAAATTCCATTGCGAGTAGAACTCCTGGTACTAGGCCATAAATAGCAAAAAGAAAATACACTCTGTTTGCATAAGTATTACCGACAAGTGTTTCACAATTTCTTCAATGTCTGTTTCGAAGTAGAAAAGATTTCTGAGTACAGCCAATTTCAGTATTTACAGTGATTTAGTACCTGAAAACTCAGTTTAGTATAGGTCGTGACGTATAGGAAGTTGTAAGAAATGCGCAGTAGGAGAAGGGAGAAGATGGAGGGGAGTGTTGTCAGGGAGAGATGCTGATTCATTATATTCTTACAGCGATAATCCTTTTCGACGTAAAGCATATCCATAACTGAACACAATGTATTCAGAATATATTTTAAACCGCCAAGTTGCCGGAACAAAGGTTCATGCTAAAACTCCCGGCCAGTGGACGACTGCGCATCGTATTTTGACACATCAACAAAGGTAGCATTGAGGTATCTGAAGTAGTATATACTATGTTGATAGTTCTGATAGACTCAGAAATGAATATGTTATTCTTAAATTTGCATGAATCATACAACAGATATTTCGGATGCAGGGAATAGTCAGCTTCAGTGGCGTGAAACCAAACACAGATGAAAATTCCGACAGTAAACACACTTCTTGGGGTTCTGGAAATTAATTTAGACGTAACCATTCATCAATTTCCTCGCAGTTTTTAATTAAACGTAACTTTTTTTTACACGCGTTTCATCATTATCTTGGCTTAATGTGCGGCCGAAACGTCAGTTTTCCAAAATTATCAATGGTAATGCACTATAATCCACGTTATAGGAAAATATTTGGGTAATTTTTAGTGGAGGCTTGTTCCAGCGCGTTTAACTGACGAGGAATTTTTGTACAGGGTCAGTATAAAATTATGATTAATTTAATTTCGGCGAAATGTCAAAAAGTAGAGAGTAATAGCGAAATTCTGGTGCATTAAAAAGAAGATACAGTATTTTTTCTAATCGAATCTTAACTGGTGTGTCTTACTTCATTTCAGCTAAAAGGTTAATCGCACCCAAGTACGTTCCTGACTTCAGCTTAGTTTATTTGCAACGGGCTGCCTCCATTCGATTCCTAGATGACTGTTTGGAGGTGAAAAGTGATTGATTTGTATCGTGGAATGTGTAAGTACAGATACAAAATTTGAGGCTTTTGAAAATAATGACTATTTTTAAATTGTGATTTGATCATATCACTGAGGGCGGTGGGATACGGTAGAAGGAAAATCATTTTTCATCGAAGAGAAGAAAGAATGAAGGAAATAAATAGGGCTAGTATATCCTGAGTGAACGTTTGCTCTGAAATAAAGAGGACGAATAAGAATCCAACCATTTTAAAAATATTTAGTATTCGATATGATTAGCGAATGCTCTGAATGTCCTGCTGTTGGGCTGATTGAAATTTATTAGAGTAACAGTTGTGACGCAAGAGGACTATTTTACAAAGTTCATTGCGCAATAGTAGTGGAAGTTCGGTTATCTTCATTGGAAAAAACACGTTTCAAACCGAGCTAAGAGCTGACAGGCGAATGTGCTCCAGCCAGTTAATCAGCTTCAACGGATACGTCACTTCGGCTTTAATTTACTCAGCTGCAGTTAACACACAGAGAAATTGAGCGCAAGCAATTACATTGCAGAAACTCGAATTTTTAAAAAGAAATTAATTTTACATACGAATCAGAAACAGTGTGGGGGGTGATCTGACTTAATGATGGCGTAACTTGGAAACCAAATCAAACAGAAATCAATTCAGTTGTGATTCTCACTTCCTTGCTGGCTTCAATAGCTGGCAGATGTGGAGGAAGCGACTGACCTGGGTTTTTTGGCTGTGGGCGGTCCCCCTTCCCCCTCTTCCCGCAGGTAGAACGGGAAATCCCACCAGTGCAAGGAACCCGTCAAAATCTGCTCCACTCTCACAACACCGGTCGTGAAGGCACAAGATGGCGCCAGGATACAGGGGCCAATCCGCTTTTACAAAAGCTTTTACGTGCTCACAAAGATATACAAGGTACATAATTAAAATATCACAGGATCGGTCCATTGATATCACAGTGATTTCTTTGACAATTTGCAGCTCCAATTTTTGAAAATTGGGCCTAAAACGTATTCAGATTACAGTTTTCTGGAAGTAGCATTGAATATTCCTTCCGTGCTCCCATCAATGATTTGAATTCCATTGGTTGACAATTGTCCCTATCTAGTGCATCTCTTTCTTTATGGGTGCTAAAGCCCGGGGTGAGCTTTGGACTCTCTCAAGGCTCCATGTCATTCTTCTCTGCTCTGCGCTTTACCGCACCATCTTTCAACCAGCATAATCCTTAAGCCCTTTTCCAAGTCGTGTATCCATCTTTTCCGTGGTCTTCCTCGTCTCCTCCTTCCTTTCATATTCCCTTGCAGAAGTTTCTTTGGCAACCTTTCATCGCTCATCCTTTCTACGTGCCTAGCCAGCCGAACCGTGTGGACTTCACGAATCTCACTATGTCTTCGGCTCTCAGTATCGTTTAAATTTATCCATTACTCATTATTCACCACTTTTCACCGTCTATTATAGGTCCATAAATTATCTGTACAACGTTACATTCAAATACGATTTTCAATAGTAGCTGACAGCCCACGTTTCCGAGCCAGTATAGGTATCTAATAAATTTTCAGATTAAATCCCCAGGAAGTATGTTCAATTTAATAGCTTCATATTCCCACTTGCTAGTTTTAACGGTCACAGCGTTCCCATTATTCAGGACAATTCACAGATAACTAAAACCATTAAATTGTCAAATTGGTATTGTCCACAGTGTATATTTTGAGCCCATCTTCTATATTTTTATAAATTTAGTTTTCTCTTCCTTTGCTTGTCCCTACCCTTCCAATATCTTAAACATTTCCCTGAGTTCCTCCATGATCGGTTCCACCAGTTAAATATCGTCAGCATAACACTTATAAGCCAAGGCGCCTCTTAGTCCAACTCTTTCATGGCTTCATGTAAGGCCAAATGAAATAATACTGCAAAAAAATAATCAACTTGTACCCCAGATGTCATTTTAAAGGCTTTACTGACCTCAGCCGTAGATACTTTAATCTTCATTTCAACCAGGTTATATTCAATGGTATTCATAATCGTAGGAAGACATTTAGCTTCTTAGTTACACGTCTTAACAATTAATGAGATCCTAATAAATCACAACGAAGAGAAATTATTTTCGTAAAGGTGGCCACTGCTATGAAACAACGCAATATAGATTTTTTTAAAATCCTAATTATCTATTAACTGTAAATGAATCCATTTTACACGCTGTAGAATGAAATAGCGGTGGACATGACAAGTTTAGTGAAGTAGAATGGCGGACCAAGTGAATTCTGTGAACGAAACCGATCAGATCACGGGAGACCACGAGGATTATCATTTCATAGGTCAACTATGAAGGTAGAATTTAAATGGACGACGGCAGAAGGAGAAAGAAATAAACCGCTATACGTAAATTTTGTTCGACTGGACGTTCAACCCGAAAAGTAACAGTTGAAGGAACTTTTTATATTTATGCATAATTGGTGAATATTTCTGTATCTATAATGAAATAATGCACGCACGACACCATAGATTTATTATTACAGTCAATTAATCAATTTTTTTCCATTCTTATTCTCTTACCTGATCGACTGTTATAATGATGAACAGAATGAAGATAAAGAATTTGGATAGTTTTTATTTTCAATGGTATGAAATAAAGACGAAAAAATTTATTGAGTATTGCAAACGTTACATATTATTTCTAGATCTGGAAAAAGTTGTCGATGTCCTCAGTCAAAACTTCTTTGTCGTGTAATGTCGGCAGACCGATTTATTTGGGATCATATTCGATTTCTTAACTACTGGGAAATTGTATTCTTCAATGTTTTTCACTTCGCAACACAATCCTTCCAATACATTCACAGCCGCCTATATTACCTTTCATTATATTGAGAAATTTGCATCTTCCAACGGTTTTAAGAAGATTATTCCCAATAACGTTTGCCTTAAGAAAACCAGTCTCATCAGAACAACTTTCGATTCAACATCCGGCTCGTAATTCTCGGTCTGAACGTAAATACTCTATTCTACAGCAGCAGATACATGTACACTAAATCAATAAATAGTCTTTCTATAACAATGTATTGTTAAATATAACGAATTCCAAAATAGTAACATCACTGGGTCAAACGCCAGTCGTGGTTGCCGAGTTATCGTAGAAAATGTGGGCCATCTACCTCAAGGATAGGACGTAATAAAGAATCCGTGCATGATAAGTCAATGCATGTGAAAATCCCGTTTCCAAACTGGTTGAGTTAATTGCTTGCCCCACAACAATTACCTCGAATCGGTTCATTCTAACAAAAAGCAGATAAAAACAAGTAGTGAATGTAGTGAACAATTTAGTTTCTAATAATTTATGGGGCTCATACGTTCAATTTAAAATACAGACAATATGTTGTCAAATTGTTGATATGAGTCGAGCATTGTTGTGGCAGATATGAGGAAATCTATATAGTCAAAACAATAACTTAGAATCAACATCATCAGTAATAAGATCAATTTTTGCAAATAACAGCTGCTCTTTAATTTCTTCTTGTTTGAACTTTCTAGAAGTCTTGCAGAAATTCCAGTTATTACAATAACATCATCTTGACTCCAGCGGGCGGTATTCACGTCCATTGGTGTTTCTACGTTTAGAACACCAACGTGAGAATTAACTTATAATTCTGAAAATCTGGCTTCCTTTGAACGTTGAAATCCAATATACAAGTTGTTGTCTGTCGTCATCCAACAACCACACCGACGCAGACGAATCAATCGTCCATTTACCAAAACAACAAAACGATTTTTATGATATATATAAAATCATTGTTATGTAGACTTGAGATGGTTTTACAAGTATCAGGATTCAATGAATCATCTCGAAAGAAAATGGCGGACGATACAAAAATTCTTGATTTTGTGCACTTTTTGGTAGAAACCATTAGGACTGATTTTGATTAATCTTTCTTTTGAAATTGAAACGTAATACATACGCATCTTGCGTTTTTTAAGTCACCTGATGAAAGCAACAAAGATTGTAGAAACTTTGTGTGGTGTTTATATTATCTGGACATTTTTGTTGCTATATTGAACTCTAAGAAAGAATCGAATTGCCATGCATCCGCCATCTTGGGACAAAATCACGAACGGTTCAAAATTTTATTTTATCTGCTTTAACTGTGTTTTTCTTCGTTTCTTAGAAAAACGGCTGAATGATTTTTTTCTGAAGCTATAAATAACTTTTAGCTAATCATAAATTTTAATCCGCCATTTGGAAATATTAAAATACCACGACATTTTTCTCTTTACGGGTCACGGTTATTAGTAGGTAAACAAAATCCTTTGTTGTCTTGCGTTGGCAAGCCAATTATATAGACAAGATCCGCGAAATAATAAAGAGTATTAAATCAGAAACAGTTGATATGGTAAAGTGAAAAGTAGACCAAGCACCTAGACTTCCGAAAGCTGACCTGAACGCTAGGAACTGTGCAGAATATTTTCATCCCAATATGAGTAACGGGTTACTAACTAGTTAAAAGATAAAAAAAGCGGGAGGAGAGTTCTGCCCGCGGGAAGAGAATTGTTCATCCGTTAGCTGATTGAGACGAACATTAAAGTCTCGCAGTGGAAAAACTTGAATGAGGAGCTAAGTTCAGGAAATTGCGATATACGACGTGTGTAAGTTCGTAAATTACGGTGGCCATGCGTATACATATGCCATATTCTGGAAATACACAGGGAATTATCAACTGTTGAGTCATGTCGACAAAAACATTAAATATAAACATTATAAGCTAAAGTATATTAAATTATTATTCTGATCGAATCAGACATAGGAATGGAGGAAATAAAATCTGACAAATGTACCACTGTGATCAAAAAGTAAGGTTAAATTGTCATTTAAAACTCCCGGGTATTAGGAAGGTAGGTACATTTTTTTCCTAGGTTGGTAGGACTGTCTATAATATTTGCCAAGCGTCTGTTTGTTAAAAGGTTTAATTATCTCCGAGTTACACGTGTTTTTGTAAACTACCAAAAGTGAATTTTTCGATTTTTGCAATGCGTGATTTTGTAGAGTAAAGAACTTGCATCAAATTTTGTTTGCGGAACGAATATTCTTGTGCGGACACGTTGAAAATGTTGCGGAAGGCCTTTGGTGATCAAACTATGGCACAAAAAAACGTTTATAAGTGGTACAACGGGTTCAATGAGGACCGAGAACGCGTTGAAGACGAACCGCGCTCTGGACGACCATCAACGTCTACCGACGAGGGCCACGTCCAAAATATCAAAGATTTGGTGCTTGAAAATCGTCGATGGACAATTAGAGATCTCGCCGATAGTGTTGGAATATCATTTGGCTCAGCCCAAACCATTCTGAAGAATGTTTTGTGTCTCTAACGCGCCAAGTCTCGATTGGTGCCAAAACCGCTCAATTTTTTGGAAAAAAAGCGTCACGCTGATGTGTGTGAAACTTTGCTGTCTGACTATCAGGACCACTTGAGATGCATCATTACTGGAGACGAGACTTGGATTTACGCATACGACCCTGAAACCACCGACCAATCCAGCGAATATCGTGCAAAAGGTGAAGCAAGACTGAAAAGACCACGGCAAAGTCGATCGAAAATCAAGGTCATGTTGACAGTTTTATTTGATTATCGTGGTGTGGTGCACTATGAATTCCTTCCGCCGGGCCAAACTGTCTACAAAGAATATTATTTGAGCGTTATGCGTCGTTTGCGTGTAGCTATTCGTCTGAAACGGCCGGAATTATGGGCGAACAACTCTTGGTTCCTTCATCACGATAATGCACCATGCCATTCTGCATTGGTTCTTCGCGACTTTTTTGCCAAAAACTCGACTCATATCGTTCTGCAACCACCGTATTCGCCTGATTTGGCTCCGTGCGACTTCTGGCTATTCAGCAAACTCAATACGGCCAATGCGGGGACGCCGTTTTGACACGACTGAGGAGATAAAAACCGAATCGAAGAAGGTCTTGAAGGCTATACGGGAAAAGACTATTCCGTCCGTTTGGAGGACTGGAAAAAGCGTCGGAAAAAGTGCGTTTTATCGGACGGGGATTACTTTGAAGGGAATGAAATTGATTTGGAAGAATAAATAAAGAATTTATATTTTATAAATAAATTCACCTTACTTTTTGTTCACAGTGGTACACAATGAGTTTTCTTTTACATTGATAATAGTTTTGACTACAAAGGTGTTTTAGCAGCATGAAGACACTGCCACGTCAGATTGATGAAGGAGTGTTTAGTGTCCCTGTGGCGCTCTTTGAGAATTCGATGATGGGAGCAACCGGATAGGAGGACGTCGTCAGCGGATGCTACGTTACCAGCAATCAAATCCTCAAGAGGAGCGCATGCCTAAGGTGGCATATGCTGGCTCAATAAATATATCCATTTCCTTCCACTGAGGGGTCGCAGGTTCTGCCTCAGCATAACAAACCAGATGTGCTTCAACGGCAAGCACATTCTTCAAGGTGTCCCGTCTAATAGCATAATTAATGACAACCCGTCCAAATAAATTAAAAATGTGTTCGTAACAGTCTTATCAAATAGTGCTGATACTGCAGTTTGTACCATCTGGAAATAAAACTTCATTTGATGCGACACTGCAATTCCCTCAGACAAATACAAGGACACATCTCTATCGATTACACAAGCCTCATGGTACGTTTACTATCTGTGTTGCTATTCTAGAACGTCTCCACCCAAATATCAAGCAAATTATAAGAGCCAAACATATAGACAGATTCTGCGTATTGGTTTCTTAATATTCCGCGCTAATAATAATTTAATTAAAAAAATGGAAAAATTGTTAATTGAGTTCAAATATTAAATCATTTCTAACGTGCAGTTTCGTTCCTGGTGGGAGCCTAAATAAAATGTGTATCTACCAATTAAATGAGAAATTAATTGCTTCATATTTTTCAATTATTACCACTAATATTATTCTCGCAATGAAATCATAGTTTTTAATTTATTTCCCATTACTTCAGGTCCTTGCAAGCATTTTAAGAACAATTTATAAAATATGAATGCTGTACATATTGAAGCACATTTATATAGATTTATTGACCTACTGTACGTTTCTAGCTGGTAGATTACGCTTGTCTTACAATAATAAAAAGTAGCAAGTAACTTAAAAACCTTTTGTTAACCAATCATGATAAAATAAAGTCACAATTATTATTCGTAAAATATAAGTACAACCTTAAAAATATCATGTATAGCGAAGGCTAAACTAGGATCCTACCAGGAAATTAGTCTAAAAGTGATGCAGGGAAAAACGTGCAACAGGTAGGTCGGGAATTGTGTACTTGACCGATGACTAGAGTGTGGTTTGCTGTGGGGAAGCAGCATTTCCTTCTCCGTGTCCCGACCAGTTTAGGAGGCAGCTGGCCGACTATTCCAATAGGAATAGCGGAACAACTTTTGTCCGTCCAGACATATTCGTCTTGGCACACGAAAATAACTACGAGTTTTGGCTGTCGATGTGATTCGAGGTAATTTCGTCAGGAAGAGACTAGAATTCATTTTAATGTAATGCAAATTGATGATCTTTTTTATATGGATGTCTGGTTAATAAAATGTTTTTAAATGAAAAAGTATCTGGTTTTGAACATATATAGAGATATAAATTCAAATTGTAGTCATTTCTTCATCGGCTGACTATAATAATAATAATAATAATAACTCTGTCAATTATGTTACTTGCCTCACACCTTTCCCAGGGCATCTAAATTCGTAAGTTCAGACACATGCAGTCTTACTGTAGCTGTTTTACATTCAGTGATAGTGCAGAAATATGAGTGAAATTATAATTAATTAAACTTTAAAGTTGCAGCTACTGCCACTACTGACTCTATTTCACTGTTGAAAATATAATCTATGTTTTAATTCATAAGCGTTTATTTAATTTGTGTTTTTTTAGGGCAACAGGCTACATGAGTGTGATACAGATAGGGCAACTCCCATTGAATAGCATAGGAAGGGTAGAGGAAGGTAGCCAAGGGTTACTAGGGCCCCCGGGCTATGGTTTAAGGATCCTACCCAGCATTCGCCTAAAGAAATGCAGGGAAAACCCTAGAAAAACCTGCATCAGGTAGGTCGGGCATTGGGAATTGTGACTTTTAGTTGTAGCCTCACGGAAGGAAGCCTGCGAGAGAATTCTCTCGCAGGTAAAACTTCCCAGAGAGCACTGACGGAGGCTACCTTTGGGGATGCCTTCACATCTCTCTGGGTTTTTTTTTAACTTAATGTTCCCATATGCCGAGGCATCTCGGCCTGTTTTGAGAGGTGTATGTTCCAGGGTCGCAGACCTTGGGCATACGGTAAGAGTTGTCCTCTATTCCTATTGGAATAGTCGGCCAGCTGCCTCCTAAACTGGTCAAGGCATGGCGAGGGTAAACCCCTCTCCCGCCATCGGAAGGGCGTGGGACAAGTACCAAATGCCCGACCTACCTGATGCAGGTTTTTCTAGGGTTTGTCCTGCATTTCTTTTAGGCGAATGCCGGGGTAGGATCCTTAAACCATAGCCCGGGGGCCCTAGTTACCCTTGGCTACCATCCTCCACCCTTCCACATCGCCCCTTTCAAATCCCTTTCCTATGCTATAAGAGGGGAGTTGCCACTATGTGGATTACCCTATACATAGCCTGTCTACACCCCCCCCCCCAAAAAAAAATTGTAGCCTCACTCCATGTAAAGATATTTATTCGTTTATTTCCTTTACTTCTCCCACAGTATTTCATTACAATGATAATTGCTTCCTATTTCGTTCGATTATTTATTTCACCCCGAGTCGAAGCTAATTATTTAATTGCTTAAGCGAACTCAAAATGACTTCCTTGAGCATTTACTAGCTTATCGAGACAGTTTTAGCAGTCCCAGGAAAAGCGATTTTATCTCCAGTGAGCGTAATTACCTTGAATTTGTTGGTATATATAGCAGGATTTAGGTCGTTCTCCAGAGGGTAATCCGAGTTACTGGTGATTCTCGCTGCTCGTAAATGGGACAGGAGCAGGTGCCGCTGTTAAGGCGACGAGTCGTTTCTTACGAGTGTGACATATCAAACGGCGGAGTCGACGTCGCCCGCACGTGAAATTGTAAAACGACAAAGCTACAGCAAACACACGGACGGCACAGAAGCGCCTGCAAAATTAGAATCCAAAGGTCTGGAAACGCCTCGTTTCTTCCCCTCAGGGGTGCCACCCGACATTTCCCTACGGGCGAGTCCTCATAGCGAGACGTTCAACCGACCCGGGGAGTCCGAAATATCCCACTAAAGAAAATAATTTTATTTATTAAATGTACTTGTTAACACGGGAAATAAAAATATAGACATCGCCTTTAGTTGCATAAATTTGTGTTCCTTTGCCTCACGAGAAAAAGGCGGCTCATTCTTTTCTGTTCCGGCTCTCAGAGTTTTTAAAATTGGAACGAAAAAATCCCTTAGGCCCTACATATCCTTACCGTTCAAAAACCATACTAAATTACATTCGGAAATCTATCTTATTAATTCTCGTCGACCAATATAATCACCACTACCTTGTCTCTAATTTTGTTTCGGATCATCAAATAATCTTTTACTCACACATCACCTTTAAAACCGTTTCGTTGGGTACTTCACGCGTTATAAATCTTTCAACGTCTCTCTTAGTTCCAAATTTTTAGGACTTTGTAGTATTTAATTTGAAAGATTCCGACCTTCCACGATCGATGCGCTCTCATTGTGTTTATACTATCTCTTCAACCTCAGTCCAGTGACCAAACTCAATTATATTCTATATCTGATGTGACGCGAATGTTATTGATCCAAAACAAATTTTTAACGAAGAGCAGCACAAATCGATGTTGTAATTTTAAATTAATAAAATTAATCGTTTAACATGTAATTTATCCAATAGTTCTACATATGAAGAACGAATTTAAATTATTGATAACTGGAAAAATAATTATGAACCAAAATAATTGTGGGGCTGAGGGATTGCAAAATTACCGGACAATTTGCTACAAATCATGAAAATTAAACCAAATAATTTTATCTGTTTGTAACACCAATTTATTTAATTAATAATTGCGATTATAACTCATTCCATCATTCGAATTTTTTTTTATAAAATCTATTCGGTCCCGAATAAGCGAAAATGTTTAATGTTTTATATTACCAGTGCCGGGTTTTATACAGCGTAAACTGACAATCAGTTTTTCTCAGAATTCGTAACTGTTAAATTCATATTCCAGTCTCTATAGTTTGATAAACTGGTACACATAATAAATGGAAGCGTAAAAGAGGCAATAATAAGAAAGTGACTTGCAGCGATAAATTCACCAGTAATAATTCTTTACAAGAGATGATTCTTAAATTTTATTATATCCCACAAGCCGAGGCACCTCGGCCTGTTCTGAGAGGTGTAGTTCCGGGGTCACAGACCTTGGGCATACGGTAAGAGTTGTCCGCTATTCCCATTGGAATAGTCGGCTAGCTGCCTCCTAAATTGGTCGAGGCACGGAGGTGGAAATGCTGCGTCCCCACAGCAAACTCCTCTTCCGCTATCGGAAGGGCGTGTGACAAGCACCCAATGCCCGACCTACCTGATGCAGGTTTTTATAGGGTTATCCCTGCATTTCTTTAGGCGAATGCCGGGTAGGATCCATATAGCTCGGGGGCCGTAGTTAACCCTTGGCTACCTTCCTCTACCCTTCCGTATCCCCCCTTTCAAATCCCATCCTATGCTATTAAAGGGGAGTTGCCCAACGTGGATTACCCTCATGTAGCCTGTTGCCCTAAAAAAAATTGTGAATAAAAATGATATCGGTAAGAAAAAATAATATGCTATTAAATTTGAAATTATTTACCATGCAGATAATTGTTCATTCATTTTCTCATTACAATATTTCTGGTTGAATTTCTGAAATATAAAAAAAGAGCAGAGGTATGATTTATTTCATTTACTGTACTTTGCGTAGAGTTCAACGCTAAGGTCTAAATTATTTCACGATACTCGTGAAATTTTACCATTGTTTCGTTCGTTGGTTAATTCTATAGTGATAAATAGGCTTCTTAAATTTTTGGAAATATGCTCCTACTGTCAATTTACGATTTAAGATATCAATGAAATACACAACAATTACTTCGTCATACAGAGACTAACTTTAATGAATATCTTAGGCATATAGTCTGAATGAATGAGGGAAATGAGACTGTAGCCGTGGGAACACAACTCGTCAATTTAAAATAGTCGAGAAATTTTCAAAAGGATGATGTACATTAAGAAAAATATATACATAAGATTGTAAAAGTGTGAATTATAAGTCAATCGAATATTTCGTCCAAGATTTATGACTGAAAATATGAAGGAAATGCATAAGAACCAATATTACGATACAGAATCAAACAAAATATGTAAAGATTATAAACAAACAGAACAATAATATCAATGTAATTGTATTAGGAATTTGGGAAAGTTAATTCGTTTTGTTAATTAGTGTACACACAGAATATGTGTCATGTTATCGTTGGGGGTATAGTTCAGTGGTAGAGCGTTCGACTGCAGATCGAGAGGTCCCCGGTTCAAACCCGGGTGGCCCCTTATATTTTAAATATCTAATATGAATATTACCTGATTATTATCATTCAATAATTAAACATAAAAATGGCTAATTTGTCAGAAAAAAGTGTATAGTAAAACGAAAACAAAATATTATTGATACGTTTCCTCCACAATTTTGGAACTTCATCAGGTAAAAGGCCGTTTTAAATTATGCACGTATGTAAAGGTTAAAAGTAGATGTTTAAATATAAAATTAAAAGTATATATAAAATATAAATGACAGTTGCAAACGATGCAATCAATGCATAAAAATTAACCCGTTGAAGTCGTTGTAGACGAATGTCGTAATATTGTAATAAATTTTTTGATTTAGTTAATTACACATTTTTTTCTGAATTTTTTATTTATTTTAAATATCTGTCCAGTTAATACTAAATTATAATAATAGTATTAGCACGTAAAGGAGAAGTTTTCTTACTGCAGTTTATTTATTTGACCTGTTTGCCCTCCCCCCCTCCCCCCCTTTCCCAGGTATTAATTCTTGAATTTGTTTTATTTGATATTCTATAATAATTCCTTTAATCGTCTTAAGAATGAAATAAGACATATCATATACATGATTACAAATCATAAGTAAATAATATGTGAAACTGAGAAAACAATTATAAACACGTATGGAAAAATATAATTATGAATTAAATAATCACATTTATGAATTTATTAGTATTACTGGTTAAGTGTAAGCGGAAATGAAACATTTATATCGATAAACATACATATGTATTTATTTAATCTACAAATGGGGATTTTGCCCGCTGGTAGATGCATGAAATAACAATTTAATTACAAATTAAATAAAAGAAATTGCAATAAATTAAATTAGGAAAAATTATAACAATTATTTTAAATACATAAGCTAGATTTAGTACATTATTTCAATTATAATAATAGAATTATATTAATATACATAATTAAGCAAACAGAAAACTTGCAATTAAAAATGAAGTTACGAGACTAAGTGTATACTTTGGAAAAAACGCACAGTTTTGGTAATATAATATTTAAATAAGAAAATTTTGCTACAATTAAAAAGGTAAATACAAATCAATGGAACTTTTCTCCAAATTAGTACAAGTTTAATAACCAAAATACTGGAGTTTATACAATGCAAAGATTGAGAATACTTATAACAAACTCGCTACACAATAAAGAGGCCTACATTCTTCTATAAGAGATATAATTGATGAGACACTCTTCGTCGACAGGATCGATATATAATAATATAGCTATATCTAAATATGTTAACAGTTTATGTCTGCATAAAATATATTGGTCAACACTGATTCCACACTATTTCAGAAAATGGACTCTAATTAGTTACCGAGCGGTCAACAAATTCAGAAACAAAGTAATAATAAGCACCTTATAGTAGAAGAGTTTTACAGACTTTCGAATACTGTTTATAATTGTATATTATTATTGGAGGATGAAATCGTATAAATCGTGACCGTGACCTGCGATGTGTCACGATGTTACTTTCATGTGAATTCCCGTAGGCACTGATCATCTGTTGTGATATTGCATAATAAAATTAGTATATTTCCGATACCCAAAAATCATATTCATGATAAGGGTTTATTTAAAAATAATTTATAGTTGCTATTATTGAGTGACTGCTTAATAGATATTTACTTATGAAAAATAATATATTATTTAAACTGGATGTACATGGGTCCCAAACAAAAACAAATTGTATTATCAGAATGATTCTTGATTAAAGTAGAACTTATTGGAAGGTATTCAATCAGATTAGCCAGTATGTTGCTCTAGTTTTATTGGTCAAAATTCCGTACAAGACGAACACAGAACATAAAAAGAAAAAAGTAGTTGGAATATAACGAAGGGGCCAACTGAGCACGCCTTTATTTGGTCGGGTTTGATCACCCCTGGTTGGACAGACAGTCCGGGTCCACTGAAGCAGAGAGCGTCCATTCGTCAGAAAGGTTTGTTAATTCGAGTGAACGATCCGTCTGCCTTGTATCTCTGCGAGTTCTAAAACTGTCCCCAGTTGCTGAGAACACCTTTGGGGACATTTGTGGTTCTCCGGCTCCACAAATCTGGAAGAGAAAGCGGGATATATGACACTCCAGTTGGCCGCCAAAGAGCTAAAAACAAAAGAAACTTGATTCGAAGTGCCACAATACGTTTCTCGTTTATCCGTAACAGAGGAAACCAATAAAATCATTCCTTCGTGGTTGTCGATAGATAATAAATTATCAGCGATCAGTTTGAGATAAAATACGTCGAAATATAATTCGAATTGGGTCGACGAAACTTTCAATAATGGACAATGGTGAGTATTTGGCCCGAGAACGTTGACTTGAGAGGAAATGAGAAGAATCGTTCAACGATTTTCTTTAATACGTTTTTCCGAATCAATTTAACATAAAATTTTAAATAGCCACTTTGGAATACTTTCTATAGTTCCCGAGTACGTCGCTTCAAGACGAATGATACGTGGGTTTCGCCTGACGTACCATGCTCAATTTTTTGTCCTCTCTGTCCCTCCTCCCCCAGGTCTATATTAGGTGAACAGGCCACATCCTTTCCAGGACCGAAGACCTATAGAGCTCGCTGTTCCTCAGGTAGAACCTACCCAAAACTTCTCCCCTCTAAAACCACTCCCTCCCCAAACATCACGGAACTCCTGCTGAACATCTACCAGGAAAAAAGGTGGTGGGGAGGAAAGGGGCGTTTCTTTTAACAACAGCGATAAAATGGAAGATAATACAATTTTCATATGTTACTTTTAAAATACAATTACGCGTCATGTCATCAAACTGAACCTACACAGTTATAAAAAAACATAAATCCCTAACAAATCAATACAAAATAAATGTTGCAGTATAATAATAATTATCTTAGGGGTTATTAAGTGTGTTATTGTTTCAAGATAAATACTCAACTCCTCGCTATTCCCATTAACTGTAGCCCATAATCTTCATCATGGAAACGGTATTGTTTTAACCGTTTGGTGCATAGTGTAGCATATACACAACATAACTTTTAGCATCACCTCAGAGGTTGGTTTCTAAGACAGCTAATCTGTGATGCAGGTATAAAACATTCACTAAAGTAAATTTGAAATTTTTGGCATCCGTGGACAGGTTAAAACATGCCTGTCCTAGCTTTCTGTGAGTCAACCCCTCAGGCCAGATTTTTCTGCTCGCCGATCAACTTCAGAATATTTATTTTCTGTATTTTTCATATTTTCATTTCAATTATTTAATTTAAGCAGCATTTTCAGGGAATTATAATTGCATTAAAATCATAAAAATCCAATTAATGTTAATTATTAATAAATCAGACGTAATTATATCTATGTTGCCATCATGAGCCACATTGACTTCGGTCACGTTTTATATTTTTTTCGTATCGTATTAAATATATTATTTCTTAAAAAATATAGTTTAAAAAATTCAAGAAATCATGCACTAAAAGGTTAAATCTCATAAAGTAATAAACCAATAGCCAAATACGGCATGAAGGAAAATGAACAGAGTTCACTATATGAAGATGTGATTCGAAATTTGTTGCTGGCATAATTCAAATTTTCTTAGTTATTGCTGTTATTTGTGTCTAGTAAATACGTTGTAGTATGTTTCTTTAAAATCAAATCTATTCTACGATATTAGGAATTTTCTTGCACCCTTTCAGATGGTGAACGACGTAATTATTTTCAAACAAATTATTTGTCAATGCGACGAAGGTTTGTCATATATTTTTCTAAAAGTGGATGCACTTCTGATGCGCAAAATATCTATGTAAATAAGATGGACAAGTTACTGTCATCAACCTCGAAATGATTAGTTTAAAAATGACGACAATAAACGAGTTCACTGCATATTCTGGGTAGCATAACGATATAATTAGTAACCTGTACTATATAATTTAAATTGATACGCAAATAGGAAATACAAAAGACTGAGCTATAATATATTATATTTATTTTTATTTAGATTATCTTAATATTACCACTAAAATATTAAATTAAGGGATCTGTAAATGGGAAACTCAAAGGAATAACTATAATTATAATATCTCATTTGTTTATTTTCTCATGTAAATCTATGAGTTAAGTGGTGCTATTTATTTCATATCGTACTGATAATCGTGAGTCTTAACGCATGTTTTATAATCAACCATAATACGAAGTAATTATTTTATTTTGCGTATTTCAGAAGTTTGCGTTGAAGGAAAATTTCACGTAGATAATACAAAGATATTATATAATTGAAACTAAGTTGATGTTAAGTGCAGACCGATAAATTCAGAGAAGTTTCAACAAGTTATCGACGAGCTTTATCAATAGCAGGAAAGTATTTTGGCAATGTTTGAGATATATAACATGATTTCACGTGAGACCAGGTGAGCAAAGATTTCATGCTGATACGAAATTCCGTTGTGAAATAATTTATACCAGAACACACACACGAAACATGCATATTACAAACGTCATATCTATGTGAGATGTTCGGGGCTGTCAGAATGACTCACAATGCACAGGATTTCGTAACTTCAGACACGTTTTATTTCAGAAGCACAAAGATATCTCGTGTTAGTCAATATCCCACGAACGATCAATTTTCGGAAATATATATAAATATACTTCCAAATCTTACTATCGATACAAGGAATCTAAAGTGAGGTGACTCATTTTGTTTTTACATGAATTTCTTATCGGTCGAATTTCTACAAATAGAGAGATTCAATTACGTCGATTACAATCTCGAAGTAGATCGTAAATGATTATTAAAGAAATTGAGAAAGAGGTGGCATATATATATTTCTACTATTGTTACAAATTATTTCCTACCTGAAGAAAAGAAATATTTTCACATCTAGAAAATAACATATAATTCATAATATTTTCCTAACACTGATGAACAAGAATTGGAAGAAAAATAGCGAGACTTTACCTAAACAAGAAAACCACTCTGACCATAAATATCTCATAGAAACCACAAAAAGAGCGGTTTTCCTCATTACCATTTCGCTGAGCCCGACTTACGTAGTAAAAAATTATCATTTCTCGGATCCTGCCGTTGTCAATACTGAAGTAACACGTTCGACCTATATAGGAAAAATAATGTGTATACAATTCTCATTTCAAGAAGTTTTTAACTCACATTTAATTGTAAATATAATTTCATCATATAATCCTAGTAACATAAACATACAGCTTCACTGGGATTTTGCTGTTGACATTAATAATGGTTCCAAAAACATCATACTACGCCTTTATAGATCAGATTTAGACTACAGTTCTGTGACTAAATACATGCATATCTAAGGGAACCGAGGAAATCGTATTAATAAATATTTATAAATGAACATTAACACTTGTTGAATCCGTAAAATAAATTAAAGAATTAAGCAAATGCTAATTGTATGTGATAACGTGATGAAATATTTATTATGTAGGGTGGAGTTTATGTTCCTTTTTATTTTTTTTAGGGCAACAGGCTACATGTGGGTTATCCACGTTGGGCAACTCCCCTTTAGGAAGGGATTTGAAAGGGGGGATGAGGAAGGGTAGAGGAAGGTAGCCAAGGGTAACTAGGGCCCCCGGGCTATATGTTAAGGATCCTACCCAGCATTGGCCTAAAAGTAATTCAGGAAAAACCCTAGAAAAACCTGCATCAGGTAGGTCGGGCATTGGGTACTTGTCCCACGCCCTTCCGATAGCGGGAGAGGAGTTTGCTGTGGGGACGCAGCATTCCCTTCTCCGTACCTCGACGAGTTTTTAGGAGGCAGCTGGCGGACTATTCCAATGGGAAGAGCAGACAACTCTTGCCGTATGCCCAAGGTCTGTGACCCCGGAAGATACACCTCTCAGAACAGGCTGAAGTGCCTCGGCTTGAGGGAACCTTAGTTCAGAAACGGAGAGGAAAAGGCATCCCCAAAGGTAGCCCCTTCGTATCTCTCCTACAAGGTTCTGTGACCAGCCTATGTTCCACATATTTATTGCATTTATGTGACCGTATTTCAGTTTTTTCTACGAGTTTATTTTTTTTTCAATGGTAGAAGAAAGTCACAATTCGTATTAATAGATTTTTTAGGATAGTGTAAACATTATAAACAAACATTTTTTTAAAAAAATAACGTACAAATTTATTAAACATTACTAATTGATATCGGACAACCGACAAATAAATATACAAAATACGTATTTAAATAACTATATAACCATTGTAAAAATAACGTAATTCACCATTTTGTAACACTGAAAATCTTTATCTTGTAGGAATTTTAGTAAATATACGGATTGTCGGACGCATATGACACTAAATTAACGCCGAGTGCTAACAAGTGCGACGTTTATAAAACGTACAAAAGAATTTAGAAGTAAACGCCCGCGGAATTGTATCAAAATCGCACTTATTAGAATAGTTGTGCAATGTGGGATCAAATATAGACTGATAAACTAAGAATATATAGAAAGGTATAATTACGTAGCCCGCTTTTTATGACGTCATCACGGTTAATGTTCCCTTGCTTGTTTTTTTTTACGACAATATTTGAAATAATTTTATATTATTTTCATCTCAACTTTAGGCGAACAGAAGGAAGAATAAAATTTTATTTTCTTATTTTATAATCAGATTATGATTTTTATTTGTATCAACAAATACGAAATTTATCAAAGATACAGACAACACCGTGTTCTTTCTACTTCGCTGACCATTAAGCCATAAATATGAGAAATAGATTCAGAGGACTAAGAAGAGAGACCCAGACATTCGCAAACAGAAATGTTTGCCGTGCTGAGTTCATTTGCTTCAGGTAAAAGCTGCAGCGAGTGAGAAGAAAAAATAGGCGTTATCACCGATCCCAGGTAACATCATAAAAAAAATTTACATACGAAATTTGGTAATTAATTTCCTTAAAAAAAATTATTTGGAACGAATAAAGTAGGCAAAAACGACGATTACTTTCCTGACATTAAAAATGATATTCGAACAACTAAAATAGCCATACGAAAATTTGAATATTCTTTTCGTCAAATATTTTTTTCCCTCTAAACAATTTACGCACCATGAAGCACGATTACCACTGTCGCAAACGTCACTCATCGTGTTCATTTCCCATGATAACCGCATTATTATCAGAGGAATTTCACTATATATATGTCAAATAGCCGACGATATTTGATTCATGGCTTCATACCAGAGCCTAAATCACGGTATTAGTAATTTGTAGTAATTTGTGATTATTCATTTCCAGTCAACGGTCATATGAAACATTCGGTACTTTCTCCGTCTTGTGGTTACACTTTCTTATTTACTACTTAAATATCGTGCAGTTATTTGTTTTATGGACGGTAATTGCAATCGTTGTAACTCTGAAGTGCGCCCTCTATAGAATCTATTCGCCCTGGGTGCTTCAATAGACGTACTTACCTCGCTAATAATTCCAGGAAACTCTAAAACACTCCTTCCGTTGCAGATACTCGTTTCTTATTTTCTACGCGCACTTAAACATGAATAGCTCTAAATTTCAAAAGTTCTTCTCTTTTCTGGCTTTCTAATGTAAGGTTTCCACTTCCACGTAGAGATACATTTAAAGAAACCTTTTCCGCTACCGTAATTCTACAGTGGATACCAAAAGGTTTCACTTATTCAAGAAAGCTTTCTCAGAGTGTGATATGCTAATTTTCATACGGCACTCGCTACACCTTTTCCAATCAAAATTGTTCCCGAAATAGGACGAAAATAATTGTGTGTGCTGAAGACCTCCAGACTCAGATGATTCCATTAGTTATCGAGTGAGGAAAACGATAAACAAATCATCATTACATCCAAATACCAAAAAAATAATGAAACACACACAACCATGAAAATAAATTAATGTCAACACAAACATAAATAAAAAAAACGCTAATTTCATATAAAAGAGAATGCAAAAAAATGTATAAACTAGAGAGTATGAAAAAGAGAAAATATTTTAAATAGTCAAATGAATAAATGAAACAGGTTTCGTTTTTAGACGAGAAGGAAACCAAATCGTTGCATGAATTGAACATGTAAAAACATCAGACTTTTTTTTTAATTGAGACATAAAAGTAAATACCACTCAACGTTTCTGCAAACTTAAAAACGTTAATACTCAGATCGTCAAGAAAGTAAGACTTGTATATAATGAGAAGTTTAGTTTAGTATTTAACGTGTTAATATTTTTATATTCCATATAAATTATATAAATTATATTATAATATTAATTGTATTATTAATAAATTATATTAATATCATTATATTTTATATTACGTGGATGAATCACGTCTACATTAATATTATACATATTGGGAAAAGTATTTCTTTTCAATCATATACTTTTGAAATCTAAAATTGATATAAATTTGTCTAAAAAAACTTGCGTAATTGATTTTCCTTTGTATTATTGTATTATAAGATCAATGAACGCATTTTTGGTAACTAAAATATGTGATAAATACTTCGGATACAAAGCTGAATAAATATCGAACAAAATGACCTCCTGATACCAAATATATATATATATATATATATACTCTAACATTTAGGGCGTAAAAAATATTTTATTGTACTCTCATTTGAATCCTTCAATAAATTTAATGCCAGTGTGAGTTTGTAAACAGTAAAATGCTTATTTTTCTTCTGTTAAATTGAAATGTCCACTCAAAATTGAAGATAAATTATGTACGGGTGACCTAATTATTGCATGAATGAGTAAATCTTCATGGATGAACTCAATGATTTTATTTACACTTTGATTAGGTGATATGTAAATAGCTACCATTTTGTTTAACCGCTTCACGTTTGGCTGCACAATTTCCTTCAATAGCCGTTTTTTTAGTCATATGAACCAGAATTACTAAATACTGCATCCATGAGGGAATTTTTAATGTTTTTCATGTCTTTTTATATAGCTACTCCTCCAAGCTGTGCACGGAATTCTCTTAAACGCAAAAAATAATGAAAATTCTTAATATCGATGGCGCGTTGTTTACCAAAATTTCGTACAACATCAATAAAAATTAATTTTGCGTAAGGACCCAGACAAGTGAGTGTTAACTTTTACTGTTTAATGATAATGATATTCCAATTCGGGTTGAAATGAAGTTCAATGCAGTTTAAGTTTATGTTCTGAGTCACATGTAAAAAATATGCAGATTTGAAACGTTCGATAAGGACTTGTCCGCTTTGGCAAAGCTGTTGGGGTGTCTGTTATTCCAGATATGGAACCTGTTCCAATAGATGGGAATTTGTTCTCTCAAATTTATAAATGACGTCGTCAAAAAACTTATAAATCATTATTGAACATGTCGGGAATAGTGAAAAACAAAAAACAATAATACGCTGGGTATTCATAGTGGTAGAATGCTACAGATAAAGAATTTATTAAACTATTGCACATCGAAACTTTGCTTAGAATTTATCTTTCAACGTTTTCTGGTTTTGGATGTTAATCTGAACCCTTCGTAGTCGGATTATTACTATTTTCCTAGAGCCACCGGATACATCAACATCGGTAGTCAAACGTGTAAATATTTCGTGAGTAAACGTTCCGATTGTTGACATTTTACGCAACTTGTGTTTCACAAAAGTCCCCCGAGTTCACTCGAATGAGCGTTTCACTCTCCACTGTAAGGGATAAAAAAGTGTGCTCGTTGCACTCAAAGAATTATTCCCCGTCAGATACTGCTACACAGTATTAAGTCGGTCACCGCATTAATTATTTGCCAACGCGTCAAAGTTAAGTGAAATTTTCAACTTTATTAGCTGGATGTATTTTATTTACTTCTTAACAAAGACATATGTTATATATCAGTCGCGGTACCGACGTTTTAGGTGTTGACAGGTACAATTTCGAGTTAAATTTTGTTGAGTGATAATATTGATGCCATTTTATCCCACACACTAGCTGTGTGCACGGCGTTGCCCGGGTATTAATTTATATAACCACGAAAAAGTATTTAATTCTACATTGATTATTAGTAAGGAAGCGATTCAACCTACCTATTCAGATAATATACTCCCAATATAAAATAATCATAGTACCTGAAGGGAGTCAAATTTTCTCCAGGTACTTTCAGGGAACCAAAATTTCGTCCGGTACTTTAAGAGCGTCAGCAATACTCCCGCTACCATTTAGAGTAAAACGTACTCCAGGTATACTAACATAGTTGGATATACTCCTAATTCCTTAAAAGAGTGAAAAAAATAATCCCGGAACCATAAAAGGCACAACAATACTCTCGATAATCTAAAACCGTAAGAAATAAATAATTTTAATCTACAAAATTTCGTTGGAAGTGCTCCATGGCTACAAGACTGTAAGCGGAACTTTGTTTTTCCCCTCCACCTCACTCCTAGGCGTTCAAGTAGAACTTAACCGGCAAGTTGAATGTCAGTATTAATCTCATCGATATCCATAACAACGGATTCGACACCAATCGCGGCTGTTTTCGCGTTACTTTTACGTAACTTCTCCACTCTACACCTAAGGCTGCTCCACACCAATACAGAAAGGGATTAAAATTATACACGAACAACATCAGGAGAAACGTTATCAATCTCATTGACCACGTAAAATATTTATTCGGCGCAAATATCGGCCGTTTTAACATGTTTGAAAATTTCCACCAACGACCATCCCCGACCCTGGACTTGGTAGTTGTGCCTTACCGCCACAGTGTTTGTTTCCGGTTCGAAAGGAACATGTGTACGAAATTCGGTCAAATTTTCTCCTCTGGTGTAGATTTGTACGCGGAACATGCACAAAAAGTCTATTTTACTTATTCGAATCACTTTTTTAAAAACCAAGTGTAGTTTTCTTCCAGTTAGCGAGATACTGAGGGCAACAAGAGACAGAATTATTTAAAATGAATGCACATTAGTTGAATGCTGTGATATCAATCAAGTGAACGAAGACACAGCAGCAGGACGGAACTTTGAACTCTGCCGGATTTACAATATTAAGGATTTCATTCCAGTAGTCAAGTACTTGGCATTCCGCCATAAAATTTATAAAAAATTCAAATAGAAAAATATTATACAATGTATTTTATATTTGCTCAATTGCCACTCTTCAACAGATTAGAAAAAAAATTATTCACGCTTTTACGAATGGAATATTCGAATAATCTTGCAGTTCTGACGCAAATGTATTATATACACGGACTTGATCTTGTAACGCTGACATCAGCCCTACTGGTGAATGAGGCAGTTCCCTGGTACAGTAATATGGATCGCATCCTTCCGTGAGCCTAACGAATTTGGGGTTTTCCAATCAGGAATCGCGGACAGGTTTCTTCTACGAAGTAGTGCCGTTGTTTTGTCCTGTAGCCCTGATAACATTCCAGTGGCTTTCGTCGGGAAAGTGGGCTCGCTCCGGGCAATGCGAAGTGTTTGCGCCCGCTGACCCAAAAACTGCGAAACCTGTTCCGAGTTTCGCACGCAATTTTCGTGCTTATCTGGCCTCGATGCCCCGACCACCTGAGAGCGGAAAATTATGGTCCTCCAGAGGATTTTTCCTTTCCTTTCGTAATGAGTTCCAGATCGAAGTGAACATCTGCTCCGATTATCAGAAAATAGTATAAACCATTAGAAGATTTGAAATACAGAAATTCAACTTCAATTATTTTCTATTTCTATTATTAAGTTTTTTTTTTTAGGGCAACAGGCTACATGAGGGTAATCCACTTAGGGCAACTCCCCTTTAATAGCATAGGAAGGGATTTGAAAGGGGGGATGCGGAAGGGTAGAGGAAGGTAGCCAAGGGTTCTTTCTGATCCTATAAAGCAGTAATGAAACAAATTTTAACTATGAGTAACGAAATTTTAAAATTTTAGAATAATTTGAATGTATTGTGATTTATTTAACACCCTATTGCCAAATATGAAAAGCAGGATCAATAATACTGATATTGTCACAACAAATAAATTTGTGGATCTGACGAAAAATAATCTTTAAACGTATCTAGAAGTTTGGTATGGCTTCAGAAGTTTCGGCTTGGCTTTATTTTTGTCTTAATAATCGGATTTTCCTATATAAATTTTACATTAATGATATCTTCATATGGAGTTCTGGTATACAACATTACCATGTAAGAAAAAAATAATTAAAATTTGACAATGTTCCATGGATATATTCGACGAATTATTAAAAATTGAGTTTCCTTTTTTTTATGGTAATAGGTTACATCATGAGGGTAAAACACATGGTAGCAACTCCCCTTTAATAGCATAGGAAGGGATTTTAAAGGGGGGATGCGGAAGGGTAGAGGAAGGTAGCCAAGGGTTAACTACGGCCCCCGAGCTATATGGATCCTACCCGGCATTCGCCTAAAGAAATGCAGGGAAAACCCTAGAAAAACCTGCATTCGGTAGGTCGGGCATTGCGTACTTGTCCCACGCCCTTCCGATAGCGGGAGAATAGTTTGCTGTGGGGACGCAGCATTCCCTTCTCCGTACCTCGACCAGTTTAGGAGGCAGCTAGCCGACTATTCCAATGGGAACAGAGAACAACTATTACCGTATGCTCAAGGTCTGTGACCCCGGAACATACACCTCTCAAAACAGGCCGAGGTGTCTCTGCATGTGGGAACCTTAGTTCAAAAACGGAGAGGAAAAGCCATCCCCAAAGGTAGCCCCTCCCTGTCTCTCCTACAAGGTTATGCCTGCGAGAGAATATCCCTTTGCAGGGTACTTGCGAATTGGTTTTTTTTGGTGTAGACAGGCTATGTATAGGGTAATCCACATAGTGGCAACTCCCCTCTTATAGCATAGCATAGCATAGCATAGGAAGGGTAGAGGAAGATAGCCAAGGGTTAACTAGGGCCCCCGGGCTATGGTTTAAGGATTCTACCCGGAATTCGCCTAAAAGAAATGCAGGACAAACCCTAGAAAAACCTGCATCAAATAAATGAAAAAAATCAAGCAATAAATATTTGAAGATGTTTTACGTAACTACCAGAAGCTACTTCATAATTCAAGCTAGTAAATTTATTTAAAAAATTGTATTCTGATTGATAAAAACTTTAGATAGAATATAATATATTTCATTATTGAAACAGATATTTTTAAGATAAAAATATAAAAATTAATTACATTCATTGATATGTAATTCCTGAACTTCATCATAAGTACTTTAAGAATTTATTGTCAACCATACCTTAACATTTTCCGTATTACTTTTTTAAATTTATTAATCATGTGCAATTCTGGTTTTTCATAATTTTATGTTATCCGTTATTAACTTAATTAACGGTTCTTGAATTTTCAAAAACGAGTAAGGGAAGACGAAGCACCAAAAATGTAAAACATAGCTTCTCGTACTTTTCCTTTCTCTCGGTGATCCCGCCTTCAGACTTTGCTACTCCCGTTTCCTTACTCACTTCACTGTTTCTCATAGCCTGTAACTGCTGGAATACTGATAACTGAGTATATGTTCATTTTGTTTCGGTTGTAGCATCACTTCTCTTCTCATGCATCTGTCACAGTCATTCATCTTCTCCAGCCTGAAATGTCTGTATGTACTTGTCGAATGTGAATGGAAATTTTTGATCGACGTCCCATTGTTTATTGTCATTCTGAATTATATTAACGGAAGATTAGTTTTTTATTGAATTAACATCATATTCTAATATTGGACTGGAGACATGAATGCAATTGTCTTTAATTTGATTTATATTCATACTAAGAATCTATACAGTAATATATACATCTTTATGCTATTTTTATAGCCAATCTTGAAAATTTTACAATAACAGAAAGGCAATTGTTATTCTATTAGGCTATCGGAAACGCAACTTCATTTTATTCATTCCGTGGTGAGAGAATCTTGCAGGAATGTCTTCGCTTCTGGAAGCAACACGAATCCCACTGGGGGTTCAAATTGGATAATAGCCAAATGCCGTTAAATTGCTTCTCGTTTACTTTCTTCAGCCTTAATAAGTATCATTGTGTTTCTATTTAAGAGTCTAACATTCACACGAAGATGATGCTCAATTAAACTCAACGCGGCTCGATAAAATCATCGACAACAATTATTTGCTAGTTTCATTGCTTCGTTTCACCTTTTAAGAAATAATAAATTAACAACGTTCATTAATAATATCCCTGACGTTCGTAATTATATATATTTTATTTACAGTACGGACTATTTCTTAAATACAACTTTAACCATTAATGGGGTGACGTAAATGGTACAAATAAATATTACACTGCAGAAATAGTTCCGAATTTCTCGTTCTTGGTTTTGCTACGAAGAATTGAAACTTTAAGATTATGTTTAACGCACAAATATTCATATTTAAGAATACATTTTTTCCAAATAATAAAAACAGATTTTTTTTCTGTATACGTAGTGTTATAAATTTAAGCATAACATAACTTTAGTTTTTGTCATTTTATTATTAATTCATTTAGTAAAGAGAGATAAGTATAGTATCGTTAATAAGTGTACAAAAAGTCAAAGGACGCGTTTTAAAAACTCTTAAAGCGTCGCACGTCGTTTTACAAATCCCAACATTTGCAAAGATTAATTCAAATATTACGTAATCGAACCAAAAATTAAGTATTGATTTTTTGTTAATACAGAATTAATGCAAAAAAGGAAATATACTTTGCGGTGTTCTCAGTTTAGAGTAAAAATCATCGGTTTCACAAGGATGGAATTTTTGACAATTGAGTTTTGCAATTTATAGACACTCTTTCTTTGCTATTTATTTTAAAAGACGTACCGCTGCATTTGAGTTACTTGAGCCAATGAGAATTTATGTGAAAACAAATTATTTATTGCGGAAAATGATGCATTTTAATTAATGAAACCCGAGTAGTTATATTTTTAATATGTAATTCAAAAATATTAGAGGCTGATGACGAGATCCTGAAATCTGCTGCCTACTCAATTACGAGCTTATTGTGATTAGTTGATAATTTTTTATGAGAAAACCATCGTCTACAATAGCAGTGTATAGTTATTTTTCTCGCTCTTAAAACATGGCTGAACTAAAATTTTAAAACACAAAATACTGAAGATGATTAATAATGTTGTCATATGGTGGTAAATAATTTGTTTTTTATAACTAAAAAAATTTAGACACCGCAATATTTTGTATAGCTCGAAAAATTCAGATTTGGCAGTTAATTTAAACAATTGTTTGCTACACTGAGACCAGGAAGTTGCCTTCACCAACCAGTATCCCTCGCCACTTACAAAGTTAACTTACTAATTAACAAATGAAATCGTGAAAGTTACAATCCTATTTATAAGTTACAGCTAAAGCGCCGAGATAATCAAACTACGCTCTTTGGCACAATGGCACCTTAAACGGCGTTATTGTCTCGAGAGACGTGTCTCTGTAAGCATTTAGCTCTATAAAGAAAACCCATTATCGGAAAGCAGAGCCCAAGACGCCGTGACCTATTCTGTTAAGAGGTCGATGTGGAGTGCAGAGAATGAGGGCAAATTGCGTCCATTCACAGTGGAAGCTAAACCGCCGGTTGGGTATAACTCCAGTACGTGAGTCAGGGTCCAGAGAAAATTGCTGTGGTCAGCGAGAAAGAAAGCCAGCTGAGCATTAAAAATCATATTAGCGGCACTCGCTTACAATTTGTATCGTAATTATCGTCGCAGAATATACAGTGAATATATGGCTTGAGCCTCAGCTGGTTGGACTGGTTCAAGAAAATTTCACCAATGAAATTAACTAATGTGAAAAGGTCAAGAAACGCCCGGAACCGTTAAGCTTCAATGTAGCTCAAAATACTTAGATGAAAAATTGAAATATTATTTAATTTAAAAAGATAATAAAAATATGTAGGCTGATTAATTCCACTTGTTTATAAGGAAGAATTTATTCGTCACGACTTTTGCTTACTTCATTTGTATGACATATTAATTGACTAATTGAAGGTTTGTAGCGCAATACTTCAATAATTTTATTCTATTTAACTTTATTATAGGTATAAACAACGGGGTTGAAGACTTTGACAAGTTATAACTTGCTTGACATGGACGCCAATTTGTTGGGAGATAATTCCTGGAATCGGAGAAGAAGCACGAAGCAGACAGACACCTGGTTTTACCTGACTTATGGTCGAAGGGTCTCCAGAAATTTAATTTTTTGTATATGTGATTGCCTGAGCAATGATATTTTGTGGTCCAGGAACATCGGCCAAAAAGTTCAGTAAAACTGAAACTTTTCACTTGACGCGTCCAGGTGGTTTCTGGGTCCATAATTAAACCCTGAGCTTAAGAGATCCGATTGTATCTCCGGATAGCGGAGCTCAATATCAACTTATAAATCCATACAAATATTTTCTGTAATTCAAATAAATAATTGTTTAACTTTATAATCAATTAAAAATCCACCCCCGGCGCAGGAAATTTTACTTTTTTTTTATTGAAAATAGTATTACAAGTATGATTATATAATGGTTGATTTTGATCTACTCGAATTCCAAAAATTGAAATTTTAATTAAATAAATCTTCGTTTTCACTTAAAATAAGATCCTCAGTGTACTAATACAGGTTCCCGTGCCTCCACTAAACAAACTAGGGTCGACTAACAGAAGCTACAATTACGACAGAAACTCTTCGGCACATCTACGAGAATGTTTTTTTTCCCCTCATCGTTGAAACTAAGTACCAGCACGCTGGTAATTGGCGCCGGGAACTGATCATTTCTCCTACATGAAGTGCTGGCGTTGAAAAATAACATTTCCTCCCAACAAGGTATATAAGTTGACAACCGATAATTGGCACAAGCCCGCGGGCTAGTAAAACTGCTTAATGTCTGATCATTCGTATTTTAGTAGTTTTTGAGGCACATGATTGGTTTTACGAGTTTCCGTTACGTCTGACGTCCTCCGATTTTTTTTATATCTTCTATCATCATAACAGACGCTTTTACTTCATACTATTTTCCCTTAAATAATTTATGTTATTTGTACTAAATTCATTAGTTTGCTTCATACTTCACCAGGCACCAACTCATCATTATACTGGAATGGACATCGCCAAATTAATAGTGGTATATGAGTGGAAACAACAAATGTATCGTCGTGTGTGTGTGTGTGTGTTTTTAGTATTACTATTAGGAAAAATTAACTGTTATCTTGATGTACATCTCTGTATAATAATAATAATAACAAAATACTTTAAATTTAATAAACTGAAATATAGTGTTTCGAATCATTTTATGTAAAAATAAAATATTTAAAATAAAAAAAATTACGTCTGATTGAAAATAATTAATAAGAAGGATAGACAATTCAGACTAAAAGTGATTATATAAGTACCACACAACGTTTCTGCGAACATTGTCCCTTTCCTAAGAAGCGAAGAAGAGCCTAGAGCGACACAACTGCACTTGTCAGTTGAAACAACTCAAAAGCTTTTGACAAGTGCAGTTGTGTCGCTCTAGGCTCTTCTTCGCACCTGAGGAAAGGGACAAGGATTCCAGAAAGGTTGTGTGGTATTCATTATATTATTAGTTTTTTGTCTGAACTGGCTATCTTTCTTATTCATTAATAAAAGATTTAGTTAAAAAATTATGTTAAGGAAAATAAATTGATAGTTTCCAAGATTTTGTATTTCTTTGTATAAATGCATAAACTACATATTTCCATTATATTTTAATACGTTTTTAAGTTAGAAGTGTGACAGAAACCCATAAATTATTATTTAATTTTATTCTAAATTTTTGTCATTTCTCTCAGATCCTTCCATTTGCTTTACGATGTTTACATCCCGTTTATTTCCTTTAGTTATATATTTTCCTAGTTTTATATTTTTCTTGGGCATTTAATATTTTTTACTTCTTGAGTTAGTGTATTATTTGAGTGCTATTTTGTCATTTTTGTAGCAGTATTTCTTTGTTTCTGTTTTAAAAAAATAAATGTATTTGAATGTAGAGTGCCGTTGACTTGTCGAGTATCTCCTGTACAGTACTGATGGAATCAGTAAATCTAAATCTAGAATGATTTTTGTCTTCTCTGGTATGACATATAGAAGATTCTCTCATTCATTCATCAGACAGCACAGCACTTTATTTTCGTATTAATCGAAAAGGTTTGTATCAAACCACTGTACTGTAACCGCAAGTTAATATTAACCAAGATAAAATAAATTTGTTCGTGATTTTTTTATTTTCCATACAGTAACTGTACACGCAAGTTTCTCCATTTTCCCCTGAGCGTTAGAAGTCTGTAAATCCTCTTGTTAAACTGAAACAATATAGGGTGTGAAAGGAAGAGAATAAACGACTCAATTTGGTGCGTTAATGTGGTTACCCGAGCGTCGGTGCATGTAGATTCGGCGTTCTCTTTATTTTACCCCAAAAGCCTTTTCCGGCGACACACGGGGTGCAATTAGAAACAAAAGCGAGAGAGAGAGAGAGAGAGAGAGAGAGAAGGGGTGTATGTGTGAGAGAGATGTTCTATAAATAAGCGGCATGTCTGGCGTGAGGCCCGCGCTCTGTCGGCGCTGTGTACAAACACGGAGGCCGCCATGTTGGGGCAGGTCGGCTCCGAGTCAACGACCTGGCGTACTACGCTCCAAAACGTGAGGCCAACCTGTTGCGCGACCCTGCCCTGGCCCACTCTCTAATCGTCTTACCGGCGAACACAGCGACTCTCCTCTGATAATTGCTGGTTAATGACGTTAAGGGAGAACTATCAAGCTCCAGTTTAACCCTACTCCAGGGTGATCAGTGCTTTCTTCTTCATTCATGACCGGAATGTTCACAACGAGTTATTCATGTCAGTATATAACTTTATGACCGATATCATCAGTTTGGATTTCACATCCAGTAGCCTTGAATCCCAAATTTCAAATTCGTTCTTTCACAACCTCTGTTAACTCCTTGGACATCTTGTACATTACAGTCGGCATTTACGATACAACAGAATTGACCATACAGATGATCGGCCCTAATCCAATTATACTGTAATTCTTAGTAAGTTATTTAAAATTCATATTAAAGGAAATATTCTGGAATAAATATCATTTCTCCGTCGCTTTACAAATACACTTCAAATCAGGACAATTTTTTGGAAACTCGCTCCAGTAGGACATTAGCCACTTATTCTCATTCGCCTGGATTGTCATGAGTGGTTTGACGTTGTAAATCTGAATTGTTTTACCTATCCACTTTTAAAAGACTCAAGAGAAGCTAAGTGTGGAATCATGAGGGTTCCTCTGTGTGGTATGATTTATATTTTTTATTATACTCACGTCCTGATGTTGCAGGCTTCAAAAGCGCATGTATCGGACTATGTTCACGGTTGCGGTCTCAACTGGCTCATAACTTTAAATATTCATGGTCAAATGTCCAATATTTTGTTTATTGACGTGCACATTCAAATAAAAATTTCGACGGAAAAGAAAATGTTAAAATTTGCGTAAATTCAGGGTATTTAGTTTAAATTCCAGCACCAATTAAAACGTTTAATGGTACTATTTAAATGTGTTATTTGAAAACACTCCGTAAACATGTTCGTGATGTCGCGAGATCAGTTGATCTCCGAGATCCAGTCGCAAAAAAAAAAGAGATTTAACTTCACTAACTGCTTCCCCGCTCTTGGACGTTCCACGGACTTCTTGATTGAGCGTTGAACCTGTAGCCTCAAATCCTCTGGCCAGCAGCGTTATCGTAAATTTACGGGGAACTGAATAAGGTCATGTAATCCGAACTATGCGCGAAATAAACGGTGCAGTATTAGCCACCGCTGTAAAAATGTTTCACACGGAATTCGCGTTGTTCTGCTGTGAAACGATCCATCGTGATTGAGCTTGCAATGGCATACTTCGCCCAATACCGCTGCATACCGCAAACCATTTCAAAGCAATGCTGATTTTGATTGCCACCGCTGTACACATAGTCATGAACCCTGTTTTTTCAATCATACTTCCAAATCAGAAATGAATAAGGTCCATAAGCGCAGTTAATTTTTTTTTCAGGGCAACAGGCTACATGAGGGTAATCCACGTTGGGCAACTCCCCTTTAATAGCATAGGAAGGGATTTGAAAGGGGGGATGCGGAAGGGTAGAGGAAGGTAACCAAGGGTTACTAGGGCCCCCGGACTATATTTTAAGGATCCTTACCGGCATTCGCCTAAAGAAATGCAGGGAAAACCCTAGAAAAACCTGCATCAGGTAGGTCGGCACCTCGGCCTGTTCTGAGAGGTGTATGTTCCGAGGTCGCAGACCTTGGGCATACGGTAAGAGATGTCCGCTATTCCTATTGGAATAGTCGGCCAGCTGCCTCCTAAACTGGTCCAGGCACGGAGAAGGGAAAGCTGCGTCCCCACAGCAAACTCCTCTCCCGCTATCGGAAGGGCGTGGGACAAGTACCTAATGCCCGACCTACCTAGGGTTTTCCCTGCATTACTTTTAGGCGAATGCCGGGTAGCATCCTTAAAATATAGCCCGGGGGCCCTAGTAACCCTTGGCTACCTTCCTCTACCCTTCCGCATCCCCCCTTTCAAATCCCTTCGTATGCTATTAAAGGGGAGTTGCCCAACGTGGATTACCCTCATGTAGCCTGTTGCCCTAAAAAAAAATCAGATATCTATTCCTTTTTCGGAAAAATTTTGCTACACTCTTAAAAACATTTTCAAACATCATTACAAGAGGCTTAATTATCGATCCAAATAAAATTCAATGTTGTGACTTCATCTGAATTGGGATGAGGTAGAACAGAAGAAGAGCAGTAGTATTTAACAATGATATTTAACCGGTATCATAAAATAATAAATAAATATAATGACGAAACAGTCAGAAAAGATTTAATAATTTAGTACAATATATCACACTACGTTTCGTCCGTAATTTGGGACTTCATCAGAAACTTAGACCTTAAGTATCGCCATTATAAATTAAGATATACCGTTAAATATTCTATTACTAAAGTTATAAGTTTGAATTTGTTTTACACAATTTAAAGTGAAAAAAATTACCAATAAACACTGAAATATGTTTTCTTTTTCGAATTTGAAAATCCGAATATTCTAATTTATTCTACGATTTTAAATCATAATATTAATAATTTTGACTTCATATGTTTTTCCTCCATTGGTTCAACTATTATTCACCTTATAAAGTCCCAAATTACATATTGTGTGTGTGTATTAACTGCACTTGTAATTACTGAACCTTTTGTAACTTTTTCCTTTATATTTATTTAGAAGTATTGCTGTTTAGGAATCCCCAACCCCAAAGACATAAGCAGAAAAAATGATATTACGATTATAGGAGTCTGTATGAATGGAATACAGGATTATATGAAAGTGATAATTAAAACAAAAAGCAGTAAGAATAATTTTTAAATGTGATGTTGAGAAGAATTTTGAAGATGAATGAATTGGTAAAATAAGTAGAAAAATTTAGAAAAACTAGACTGTGGAACCGTCTGTTCAAAAAGACGAATGTAAGTAGATAATTTTCTGAAGCACCCAGTCATAGAAAACAATTTTTATAGATGGAATCGTAGACTGCAAAATATAACGAAGGAAAAGAGCCATATTTTAAGTTTTGTATTACGAGGTTGTTCAATTGCTATCATTATTTAAATATTCCAATCAGATATAAATGCTTCAGTGAGTTTTTGTCGCACTGGCAGTCATGCTTGATTGTTCATACCTGAAAATTAATTAATTTTATTATTATTAGGCCTATTAATGAGAAAGAAAAATTTGACGGTTATTATCCGACAACGTTAGAGAGATATTTAGTTTAGGACTTTCCCAATGTGAAAATAATTTACTGGTTGAGATTTTAAGATGAAAATGATTTACTGGAGGGTCAAGTCGTCTAAATAGTAACTGTTCGATGCGTCACGATAGTATATTTACGCTTCAACTTTGAGAACAGTCGAAACTCAGTTAAACGTATTCATGCTCTCATGTTTTAGTCTTCCTTTTAAAACTAATTTGGTAACTTTACAAAAATTTTTAAATGTTCTCTGACGCACTCCTGAAGGTTTAGATTTGTTTGCCTCAGCTCATTTAATCTTATTGACATAATCTGTTTTATTAAAAATTTTTTTTTACGATTTCAGCGTCATTTACAAATATTTCCTCTACTTTGAATGTCGGTTTTACTCACTCCAAATTCATAATTTCCCAATCAGCATGAAATAATTAGCTATTAGAAGGTTTTGGAACCAACACGATTATTTATCAATCTTCTTGCAATCCATTCCAACCCTTTTATTCGTTCCATTACGTCTCGTTTTATTTGTCACGCCTCATTCCAAGTTACTTATTCTAATATTTTTTGTGTACTTCTCAACACTTTTTTCCAGCTTTACTAGATATATTTATCAGCCTTCCTTATAATTAAATATGTACGAACACAGTCTAATTTGTCAGTTGTAACTTATTAACAAAAATAAAACAAAATTCACAACGTTTCGTCCTCAATCTAGAACTTCATCAGGTGAATATTGATGTAATTAATTTCGATGAAATGCCACATTATTCATATTCATGCTCTGCTTGCAGCCGAAATGTTGGATAAAGTCCTGTATTGAAGACGAAACACTAAGGTTCCCACAAGCCGTGGCACCTCGGCCTGTTCAGAGAAGTGTATGTTCCGGGGTCACAGACCTTGGGCATACTGTAAGAGTTGTACGCTATTCCCATTGGAATAGTCGGCCTGCTGCCTCCAAAACTGGTCGAGGCACGGAGAAGGGAATGCTGCATCCCCACAGCAAATTCCTCTCCCGCTATCGGAAGGGCGTGGGACAAGTACCCAATGCCCGACCTACCTGATGCAGGTTTTTCTAGGGTTTGTCCTGCATTTCTTTAGGCGAATGCCGGGTAGGATCCTTAAACCATAGCCCGGGGACCCTGGTTAACCCTTGGCTACCTTCCTCTACCCTTCCGCTTCCCCCCTTTCAAATCCCTTCCTATGCTATTAAAGGGGAGTTGCCCAATGTGGATCACCCTCATGTAGCCTGTTGCCCTAAAAAAAATAACTTTTAAGTTTTTTTATTAATTACATCTGATTGTTTTAATTAATTTTCAGCTTTATCTTCCATGTTATGTAATAACGAGAATCTTTATAACGGGTCGGTGTTTTATAAACAGGCCCACATATTCTATTCATCCTCACTGACATTATCGTGTATTAATATAATTTTACGTTTCTGGTACGCACCACCACCACCACCACCGACGGCAATGGACTACTTCCAAACACATCATCAGGTTTGATAACGCGGTCATCAATACCATAGCAACAAGTCGCCCACGGTAAATTATTTTTGACGTTGCGGCGTTAATATCAGATCAGCGGTTGAACGAGGAACTTCAAAGCGGTAATACCGATATAGGTAACTAGCCCACAGCTAGTATTGGATTACGGGGAGATTAATGTAAATTTTGCCGAAACGGGCGTGCGGGATCAACAGCATCAAACACCGTGTCACAAGTAACTTTGAATAAATTACCTAAAATATGTCCTGTTCGTAGAATCTCAAAGGAATCACGATATTTGATTCATCACTGAGTTTCATATATATTCGTAATCCTTGGAGCTGGAAAACTCGGAACGGCAACATTGCGATACAACTGATGACTGTTAAAAAAATCTTCATAAACACTTAAAGTGTAGTTTAATTGTAAAAGTGCGTAGGAAAGGGACCGTACATCTGTTAATTTAAAAACTCATGTCTGTTGAAACAAGCAGAGTCTGCAACAAATTTGAGGAGAAATGGCAAATAAATTATTAACTCCATACTTTCATATTTTGTTACAAAATTTGATTTTATATTTCTTTTACAGATTACAGCAATACACCATGCAAAAAATTTCCTTTTCTTATCTTTGTAATACTCGTGACAATCTGTTGGATAAGTCATGATTCCTTGATATTGTCAGTACTTAAGTACAAATACATTATATTTTATTTTAACGTCTGTTTTAAATTATAAAATGATAAATTTAACGACCAATTAATATAATTTTTAACAGAAAAAATTTACGTGTGATTGAAAATAATGAATAAGAATACGGACAAAAAAAAAGGGGTATCGTAAGTACCAGACAACGTTTCTAGGATCCTTTTACCTTTCGTCAGCCTAGAGAAACACAACTGCACCAGTCAGTTGACAACACTAGAAATAGGCTTTTGAGTGTTGTCAACTGACTGGTGCGGTTGTGTTTCTCTAGGCTCTTCTTAGCACCTGACGAAAAGGACAAGGATCCCAGAAACTTGTGTAACATGCTTTTTACTATTAAAAAATTAATTTAGCATGATAAATCCGATTGAGGAAACGTTTATAATGTCAAGTCAAACCTTTCAGCTGGACCACTACCTGAATAGGGTATAAAAAATTAACGAAACGTTAAATAAAAAAAATTATTAATCTAAATTCATTTAATTTATCGTTAAATATATCTCATTACAAATCAATTAAAAATCTCAGTATAGTTGATTTCTGCAGCATACTGCGACAATTTTCCAAATTTCTTATTTATTAATTATATACATATTTAATTTAAGAAAAGGCTTAGACCTGGTGCTTGCTAGAGGCTGGAGGCAACGGAGGACTCCTCCAGTACCATTCTGATTAGGGGTAAATCCAGAAGCCGATTGACAATTTTGGGGTTCGGTCAAAGACCGCTGTACGAGTCAAAGTTAACGAAGAAAGACAGTAAGATAAACTGGGGCGACGTGATTGGCAGAAACGAATTCCGTCAGTCTTCTTCAGGGGTATCTTCTCCAATCTGTACGTGTAAGGGACGAACAGAGTGCCCTGTCACCGGATTATAATAACCAATCAGAAGAAACCAGAACGAAAGTCCATGTAGAGAACTTTTAGAATGAACACTTGATATCTAGCTCTGAGAGTGAATACTACTGTACCGGAGGTGACACGTCTTCCAGGTCTTCGCTGGTCCAGTATCTGGTAAATGCTGAGGTTTTATTTCTGGATGTGCAACCCGAATTATTGCAACGAAAACCACAACGGTTTATCCTTAACCAGTGGTAAATTACAAGCAATAACGTAGTGAAAGGAAACTACCGAGTATATTAAATGTCTTATTCTATTAAATTTGATTCTTTAATTTGATTAAAGTCCCCTCGTTAGATATTCGTTAATATTCAGGTTGCGTCCAAGATGTAATTAAAATTTCCAAAGGCACATATTTTTTTATTATTCATTTTCTGGTACTGCGCTACTGCAGTATGTACAATAAAGGGCCTACAGTAGATGACGAGTGATTTTGATTAAAATTTGCGTTCGTTTTCAATATTAATTTAAGGATCTTAGGACAGAACACGGCGGTTTCAGAATGAGCAACTTGTGGTTTAAGTGATGATTGTGCCGCTGAGAAACGAGAGAATGTTACTGGTACGCTCGGCGAGGAACTAAGAAGTAAGAAAATTAGTAATTTGAGGCGTTTGGAGTCAAGCGTCGAGAAACAAAAATTTTCAACTTTCACTTCATAGTTTAAAGTCATCCATCTATTAGAACAAAAGTGTACTACAATAACAAATATGTATGAAACTAATTTAAAATTAAATATTCTATTATCTTCTGATCATTTATAGTTTTCGTACATTGTTCGATCTTATAAATATTTTTGGAAAATATATTTAGCTGGCTTTGATAATAAACGCGTCATCTCATAATAGTGGATGGCAAGACATTCAAAGTTAATTTATGTGAATAATAAGTGAGTATTAATTAACAGTAAAATGATAAATTAAACTCAATTTTACTATTTCTAAATATTTTAAAATTTTTGTACCGATTTTGCCTTTCCTGTTTATGTGCAAGTCCTTATCACTCATACATTTATCTATTTTAATTTGCTTTCTCTATTACAAATTGACTATTTTATATAAAATTTTTATTTGCGTTTTCATTTTTTGTACGTGCTTTACTTTCTTGCTGTCTTTGTTCTTCATCCTTGAATATTTATTTTACTTCAGTGTTGTGTAAAGGACTAATTGAATTTAAAAAAAATTAAACGACACAACCGACTGAGAGGAACTTGAAAGTCCAGAATTGGATGTGTGTTGTTCAGCTGGAGTCCATCGATGCATCACCCGAAGCAGCATAACGATCGCCATAGTCAAGTTTTGAAAACACATGTCTACTACTTTTACACTTATTCAACAATTAATTTGCACATTTAAGATACTTTTAATCGATATATAGAATGTATTGATCATGTTAATATAAAAAATAGCGACTTTTCTGGTAAAGTAATCTACCAAATACCTTGGGAGTAGAGCGTTTTGATTCCGTTAAATAGTGACAATTTAATTTAATGTTTCAAAATACTTTAATTGTGTAATTTATAAGTTACCCAATCCTCAAAATATTTACATGTAACAGCACGATCCTGGAAGTCTCCAGGGTGAATAATTTACGGTATTTATAATGGGAAACTGAACCCATGAAGAAAACGAGAACTATAAATCTAGGTTTACGATTTGACATGAAAGGATGTCATATTACGAAATTTATGTTTACTAATAATTGTTAGGCTGTGGTATTTATGAATAGAATTTTATGCATACATTTGTTTAAACTATAAAAAAATAATATCTGTAGCTTGCGCATCAGTTATTGTCCTTCTAATAGGCCTGTCGGAGCTGTGACTTAAAAACTTGAAGCTTATTTGTTGGTGAAGTTAAATAAAATATAGTAGCTCATGTTCGAAAGCAGTTTCCTTACACAACTACATTCATTTGAAATTAATGGTGAAAATAAACTTTAACGGTAAAAGAAAGCCAAACGAAAGAGACTGGTGTCTAAAACTCGGTTTTATTGTTTGCGTTAATAGTGTCTGAGGCAAAGTTGATTACTGTTTTACGGAGCTAAGTTAAGATAAAACGACCATTGAGACAAACATCATTGCATACTAATGAACACATTTGAACTGTAGGTTCTCACCACATGCTGTTCGAACAGAAAATAAAGGTCATTAAATACAGCTATGAAACGAGTCACGTAAAAAATTTCGCGCACTCAAAGCGGGGGAACGATCATTTAAAATGGGACATAATAGCTCTTATAAGTTAAAATTGTATAAAGATGTTTTGAGGAGCAGCACAAAATGTGAATACTGTCGAATGGTCAATGTAGACTAATCACGTCAGCCACAAACAAACTCCGTTTTAATGGACACGTTTGAAATTTCAAAAGAGTGAGGTATTTTAGTAGTTGGTGACAGCACGGTCGATAAAAAATTACTCATCAATATTTAAAATTGATAACGATTGTTGGTTATGGTCAACGTTCACACTTATACATTTTAAGTAGTTCGTAACATTATCCCAATTTATTTCCTGTTATTTGTACTTATCTGGGTGAGGAATTTTATAGTGTCGTAGGCCATTTTAATTCGAAACGAAGGGAAAAATCGAACATTTTTTCATACAGAATTTGCAGTATGCATAAGGGGACGCAAGTAACCGTAACTCGTCCTTAAAATGATATTCTCAACGTTATTTCAAGGTCAAATAACTTTTTAAAAATCGGATTGTTTATTTTTTTTTCTACGGAAATGGAAAGACCATTCAATTTTGATTATAAAAGGTTTAGTACATTTATCCTCTAGAGTTGATGGGTGATGTGATATTGGACAAATAAGACCGGAAATGGTTTTCACACACATTGACTTTATACCATCTATTTACACACAGAACTTGTACATAACCATAATTCATGTTCACATTACAAACAATTTAAATTTATTAAATGCTCAGAGTTACGACCATTAACTTCGTTGCATTTCCGAAAACGCGCTTCGAAAGACAGTTTAACACACATCAACATTTCTTTTCGGATTCCTGCACAGACGATCCTAATTTGTTGGTTCTATCAACTGTCCTGAAAAACACCCCACCATTTTAATGATTGTTATTTCTTTTAGAGAAAAGAAATTATGTATTTCGTGAATCTATTTGTATTATTTTTAATCGTTATTAATTATGCAGTTTTCTGACCAATTACAGATAATATTTTTATTGTTTTAAGACAACGTTGAGGTACGTTTTTGTTACTTCCTCAGGTCATTCCTAACGTTTTTTAACATTTAGCATATTTAGAAAATACCTGAGGACGGTGCGAACACGCACCGAAACGTTGTCATAAGTCAATAAAAATATTGTCTGTAATTGGTCAGAAAATTGCATGATCTATTTCATACAAACAGACGTAAAAATACAACCTTTAATCGTTAATGTTGATGGAAGATTCTCCCCGAACAGTGTCGCAGGTAAATTGTTCCAGCTCTTTATAAATCTGTTTAAGTATGAAAATTAGTCTGTTCTCTCGCAGGCAGAATCTTTTAGGAGAGATACGAAGGGGCTACCTTTGGGTGTGCCTTTTCCTCTCCGTTTTTGAACTAAGGTTCCCACAAGCCGAGGAACCTCGGCCTGTTCTGAGAGGTGTATGTTCCGGGATCACAGACCTTGGGCATACGGTAAGAGTTGTCCGCTATTTCTATTGGAATAGTCGGCCAGCTGCCTCCTAAACTGGCCGAGGCACGGAGAAGGTAATGCTGCGTCCCCACAGCAAACTCCTCTCCCGCTATCGGAAGGGCGTGGGACAAGTACCCAATGCCCGACCTTCCTGATGCAGGTTTTTCTAGGGTTTTCCCTGCATTTCTTTAGGCGAATGCCGGGTAGGATCCTTAAACCATAGCCCGGGGGCCCTAGTAACCCTTGGCTACCTTCCTCTACCCTTCCGCATCCCACCTTTCAAATCCCTTCCTATGCTATTAAAGGGGAGTTGCCCAATGTGGATCACCCTCATGTAGCCTGTTGCCCTAAAAAAAAAATTAGTCTACATCATTTTCCTGGGGTCTCGTTTCCATTCTAATTTTGTGATCACCTCTTCTAATATAATTTTTTCAAACTTCTTTCCGTATGTCTTTCCATGCTTTGTTTCCCGTGTTCGATTTTAAATAGAGCGCAAAGCTTAACCAAGATAAAGTCACCGCATTAAATTTTTTTGAATGTCTCTCAGGATTTACTAGTATTCTATAAGGATCCCAACAACCTGCGTCATACTGGAGCATGGGAAGCTGTTTAGAGCTGCCGCTCCCCTTTATTTGTATTGTCATTTCGGTAAGTTAGGATTTCCAAGCTTTTAGAGAAGTGTAATAGACTTGTTCTTCCCGCCCTACACCTGAGCAAAAAGGATTCCTAGACATTTGCAGTAAATAACTCCTCTCCCACCAAAATACTGCCACGCTCCTTTTGATACTTTACTACGTTGGTTGTTAACAAATTTTAATCATGTTCATTTAACTATAATTAATTAAATTTCCCAAATTCACAATCCACGTATCGTAGATGTAAAATGTTAGGGGGCACCCGGGTTTGAACCGGGGACCTCTCGATCTGCAGTCGAATGCTCTACCACTGAGCTATACCCCCGTTCTAACACAAGGCGTCTTAAAATATGACCTCTTTTTGCTGCTTCGCGAATTGTTTACCGTCAGATCTTCTCTCCGCCATGTGGTTCTCAGCTTCGCACGCAGGAATCTAAGAAACATCTGGACCTCACATCCCAAAGAAACTGCTGCGAGCAAGTGGCTGTCCCACGATACCATTGCCAAGGCATTACACGTCAACGACTCCAAAATTCAACCCAATAATACAGTCCTATAATGGAGAGACTCGTTATTTATATTACTAATGATTGTTCACGGATACAGTTTATGAATTTTCGTATAACCCTGTTCTATAGTATTAACATGAGATATAATTATATTTTCCATTTTATAGCTACGGATTATGTTTCTACGTCTCAAAAACTGGATCCCAAATTTTTAGAGAAATTTTCGAATACGACCTTTCCGTAGCACTTACGTCATTCACTGCACATTCTTGTGTCTGGTCTCAGTTGTAATGCACTCAGTATAAAAATTTATTTTATATTTACGAATGTTGTAACAATTATTTATTTCGACTGTTGAAATTATCTCGCCGAATATAACTTTTGAAATTTATTATACAGCCCATAGAGTTGAAATTCTCCTTCACCATATTGCAAGTGCACAGCGATTATGAGAGTCGTCGCCCTTCTCCGAGGCGTGAAAGTTAGCACTTTTATCCTCCGCGGTCGTTCATTGTGGCTGAGACGTAGCCTTAATTGCGAGGATATCTCGGAGATCGTGGCTTCGACCGCGCACACGGTCTGTAAATTAATCCACGGCGGCCGATGATAGCCAAGCGATCGGCTCTGCGAATATTTCATGCAAATGCGCCCATGAATCACTCCATAGCGCGTGTGCTTTAGTCCAAGGGACACGGGTTTTCACTTGGCCAGGAATGTTACATCCTCCGTCGGGATTTGTTGCAGTCCTTAACGTACTCGCGGTGTCTGTGCGCCGCTCAACCGACGGAAAATTACGCGAATATTCGCACGAGATAAATCGACCACCGCGACAAGTAATCGGCTCATAATTAACCACGATTTATCTCCGTTTTGTCTCCATGTACATACTTCCTGAGCGTATAATACTTCCCGCCTGCTATTGCTTGAACGAGGTTCCTAATAGCACCTTAGCAATGGTGAACAACTGCTTTGAGTCAAGAGCATACATTAATATCAAATGTGAACGAAACTTCCTTGCCTCGGATCAGGTCTCTCCCGCCATCGGAAGGGCGTGAAATAAGTACCAAATGCCCGACCTACCTGATGCAGGTTTTTCTACGGTTTTCCCTGCATCCCTATTAGGCGAATTGCCGGGTAGGATCCTTAAACCATAGCCCGGGGGCCTTAGTTAACCCATTGGCTACCTTCCTCTACCCTTCCGCATCTCCCCTTTCAGATCCCTTTCTATGCTATTAAAGGGGAGTTGCCACCGTGTGGATTACCCTCATGTGCATGTTACCCTAAAAAAAAAACATTTATGTGTGATAGGAAGACTGTGAGAGATATACTCTCGCAGGTGAACCTTCCCAGAAAGCTCTTGAGGGGGCTATCTTTGAGGATGCCTTCTCCTCTCTCTGGTTTATTGAACTAAGGTTCCCAAAAGCCGAGGCACCTGGCCTTTTTTTAATGTGTATGTTCCGGGGTCGCAGTCAGTGGGCATACGATACGGGTAGTCCGCTATTCTCATTGGAATAATCGGCTAGCTGCGTCCTAAACTGGTCGAGGCACGGAGAAGGGAATTCTGTAAACCCACAGCAAGCACATCTCCCGCCATCGTAAGACCGTGCGACAAGTACTAAGTGCCCGACCTACCTGATGCACGTTTTCTAGGGTTTGTCCTGCATCACTTGTAGGCAAATGTCTTGTAGGATCCTTAAACTGCAGAACGGAGACCCTAGTTAACCCTACCGTATTCCCTCTTTCAAATCCATTTCTATGCCATTAAAGGGTAGTTTCAATCACGCGGGTTACCTTCATGTAGCATATTAACCTTAAAAAACCAGTTACGTGTGTAATTATCCGCATAAATTCTTAAACACATTGATAAAATTTAATAAAAACCTGGCATATACATATAGCTTACAATCTAGCAATCAACTCTGTGGGGCTAAGGTGCTCCTAGCACGCCTAGAGTTATTAATGGGGAGACAAAAACAATACGTCGACTAACCGGATGGCTGTCGAAAACAAAGTTTCGGGGGTCACTGAGTTGAATACTGACTAGGAAAGTCAAGTTGATGTTCAGTCCTGAGCAGAATAGAGGTGGAGTGTGAAATTTATTGGTTCAAAATGGACCGTAATAGTGTTGAATCCATCGTTTTCGGTTAAGCTGATATGAACGATGACACTCGAGATCACTTCTTCAGTCCCACTTGGTTGCGGCGTGGTGAGAAAATATAAATATTTGGACTGCGCCGGAAAATCGACAATAAATTTTAATACTAGGACACTGAAATATCGCACAGTCTCTTGCACACGAAAGCACTGAGAATAATATTCGGGCCTAAGTTTGCGAGATATAAGAAAATTATAATTATTAATCAGTTTTTTATGTTCCAACAATAAAAAAAATTGGTCAATACGCCCTACAACGACGATTAACTTGTGTATTGCTTATTTTCAATTGTAAGCTACAATTGAAATCTCTGGAGGACTTAGTTACCTCTCTAAGTTGTAACTATCTACTCGTTTGTTATAGAAACGTTTTTGTACCTAATTTCATTGTAAGAAACGTAAATTAGAGAATAAATACCTCAAGTAAACTATAAACAACCACGACAAATTCGTAGATTGGAAAATATATCAGTTGCTAATTAATTAGCTTGCCTTTCTATAGCACTCACATTCCTTTGAAATAGATTAGCCGCATTCCATGATAGTTCAGTAGGTATATCACGGATTTCATTGAAAGAATGCGCTCAAGTCAGAAACAACTGTGATATTTCGATATTTAATGCACTTAAATTTGTAAAGAATGAAAGGTTTTAGAAAATATACTCTCAAACTTAGTATCATTCATCACAGTTATTAAAACCATTTATTCTTGAAATTATAAAATGACGTTCCTGAATACATTATTTCTCTTAGGCCGCATCGATGTTTTATCCCTCTTTTATCAGTGGTACCAAAAATATAATAGTGACAAAATATTAATATCCTTCTACTACAGTCTTATTCTTTACATTTATTTACAAAATATATCAGAGAAAAATTATTAAAATTAAGTTCGAAATTATTAAATCACCGGTTAGAAAGCATAATAATTAAATAACCTTTATAGTTGCACCCTTTTTTGGGATTCATTCAATTGGCTTGTTTGATAATAATGACATTCGAGATATTTTTAAGTCTTCCAGTAAGTTAAACTTAGTAAAAATATTACTAAAACTGATAAACATCATGTACTTTTAAAAATCAATTGCTTAGACTACAGAGCATGTTATATTGGCCAAACGAGACGCTCTTTAAAAACTCTATTTAAGGAACATAAAAACAATTTGAAATGTAATGTTGAAAATTATTCACTGCTATTCAATCACATAACCACAATTTCCATTGGTAATATGTTAAATTTGTAGACAAAGAAATCAAATATTCAAGATTTTTATGTAAAATGTTGCACATAAGACTAAAAAATCGACTATAAACAGAAAAATGTCACAAATATTTTAAATAAAATTTTAGAAACATTGTTATTGCTAATTTTTTTTATCAATTTAGCAGATACTAACAGGTTTTTTGACATTGTTATTATTAACTATCAACAATACCAAAAATCACGCAATGATTTCAGCCACCTTGTGGCTCGGTTCTACAAATTTCTCCCAAACATTTTATTACTTATTGAATTTGAAATAAATATCTTGACATTTTTTTATTTTTATTAAAAGTTTATAATGGTCGCTTTAACAACTTGGTCATTGGCGACCCATAAATAAATTACAAATAGTGCTTGTTTACGTAAGTATTCTGCGATTCACATTTATTCCAATACTATACATACAATTGTACAGTTTGAAAAATTAATTATACATTTCAAAGTGTGGGTTTCGTCCGTTTACATTTTACAATTCACATTTGTTATTTATTTATCGTAATAATAGGATAATTATTTATATTAACTTATTTGAAGCTGCGACTGTTGCAAATTCCACTGTACTGTAGTTTTAGTTTGCTTTTATTAGGAAGAGGCGTCTGCTTCTGAATATGTATCACTCTCTTGTTTCTTGACTAAATTTACGAGCCTTTTTATTCTACTTTTTGCCGTTTTATCATTTGAGTGTGGGTACAAAGAGCCCAATACATTTATGAATGATGTAGAGGATATTTGGTAATCTCTAACAATGGTTCTTGGGTTCTTTGAGTCCGTAGCATTTAGTATAAGTGCCTTTAACTGTTCCAAAGGGATAGGTGGAGCACTGGTTTCTTCTTCTTCATATAATTAAAATTTGCTGGTTTATATTCATATATTTGTATTATAACTATTTTTATATCATGTTTATATAAGAAAATTCTTTCAATTTTTTGATATTCGTACTGGAATAATTCATCAAATTTATTATTTTATTCTTGGGTGCCTGACGATGTTCCAACAAAAAGAACGAAACATTGTCAATTTTTTATTCTGAGATAATGTACGATTTTGTATTTATAATTTTGGTCTCAGTTGATTATTTTTATGAATCAAAAATTAGAATGACAAAAAAAAAGAAATTCAATTAAGGCAAATGCCTTAATTATATGATATTAAAGCATGTTTTCACTATTATTTTTTGAACTAATAGGTCTGATATTTTTAGTGGGGTGGCATTATAACTAATAACCACCAATCTCTCCAACCTTTTACAGGAAGTTTACTGCTTGAACTCCATACGTGATAAGCATCTCTACCTCAGTGATGAAACAATCTTTGCGGTAATTCCCCGCGGCAATGCACTCTTTTCACTGACTTCCCTTTCTTAGTTCGTTACTGAACTGAGATTCCAAGCTATGAAACTTCCAGCTGATTTCTCCTTTGTCAGTTTTAAATTGCGCAGCGAGTTCTTCAATTGCTGTACAATGTTTGTAACAACCCACAGAAGCATGTAACAGCATCGGCCTTCTCTTCCGAAAGGGATATTCAGAGCTTGAATGTTTTTCTTTCCCGTGCGCTCCAACTTTCACGTTGTCAACAACCGTTGCCCACACTTGCAAAAAGAAAAAATTAATTAAGACCGGAAACTGGGAGCAGCAGTCCGCTGTTATCTCGAAACTTTTGATGCTTTGCGAAATTGTTGAGAGCTGCCAAGACGAAATATAGTGTAAGGCAGCCGTGATATCTGTTTTGACATTCCTCTGTTAGAAAGTCATTTTGGTGCGACTGATAAAAACCTACTGAACTTGCTTGGTGTAAAAAAAAAATCTACTTAAATGACATTATAAGACATAAACCGGTTTTAAAATATAGCTTACGTTCGAAAGGATGAATAAGACGTAATTAAGTTTCTAATACAATCTTGGTCATGTAATTCTAGATATTTTCTGGACCTAAAGAATAGTTTGTATACAAGTAAATGATGATAACGTACCGGGGAAAACGTTCTTAGAACAAAAAATTTAACAACTTTAACTTAAGAATGACACGTGCAATTCTACCTTCACTATCGTGTGGATAAAGTTCTGTAAACTTAACATTTGACACTGCAATTATTATAAAAAAATAAATAACCACCGATTTTCGACCCTAATTTGGGACTTAATCAGGTGCACATTAATTGCAAAAAATGAGATACATGATACCTTAATTATTAATTAAATAAATAATTTTCATAGATGTGGAGAATTGTGTAATTATTATAAAATTCCATTAATATTTTATTATAATAAAAATAAATAATCACGACTTATCGAACCTTATTCTAGACTTAATCAGGTGAATATTAATTGTAAAAATGAGATACATGATACCTTAATTATTAATTTAAAAAATAATTTGCATAGAAGTGGAGAATTTGTATAATTTTTTAAAAATTAAATTCCATTAATTTTCCAAAACATATTATATTTTCTTTAAACTTTGATTAAATTACAACAACCGGTGTCTGTTTTCCTGCCTATTGCAACCGAAGTGAGATATCCAATTTATTTATTTATCACAAGGAAATTAAAATTTAATATCACTTGTATATATTTTTAATTTTTTGTATTAAAGAATGCATGGATATTTTTGATAATTAGAAAATTATTGTTGTAATATATATATATAATTAAAAATGTGTTTTATGAATTATATAAATTTATCCGTTTTTTATATAATGCAATAATGCCGAAAGTTCCGATTTCCAAAATTAACGCAAATAATTTTTTTTAAATTATTTAAGTATTTTTACTATTAAAATTTCTACAGATTAATAATGCAGTAGTGATATTGATTTATTTATTATAATATTAACGTATGCCAAATAATTATTATTATTAAGTAATAATATTGTTCAGTTTCTGTTCAAGATACGTGTTGGTTCTACGAACTACAGTTCGTACATACAGATTTTTCGACTACTGAAGAATTCTAATTAACGTATATATAGACGTAAGTAATTGGTTTCAATCCCACACATTGAGGGATTTGCTGTGATAGAGCAAATATGTCTGTGGAAAGACTAACTCCATCCTGAAAACTAATTAACTCCCAGCTAAAGCTAACTAACCGTAATCAGGACAGAAAATTACTCTAGACTCTGTCTAATTTACAACAATCACGTAGGTCAAAAAGAAAACTATTGATGTAATCTTCGGTTTGAAGACAGTATAAGGAATCGGAAAACTTATTTTATTTTTCTTATTTCCATTATATAATTTAAAAATCACGTAAGGTGTCTTCACGGGTGCTGTGGTACCTTATAGGACATTTTTTCTATATTCATGTGTATCGTAGATTGTAATTACTTTTTAATTATTTATTCATAATTTTTAATAAATTCTCAGGAGTTATTTGAACTAGCGACGATATTTTTCAGAATACGTTTATATTGAAGAATATGATTAAATCTAAGTCTCACATATTTCGTATATTTTTCGAAAATAAAATATTCTCTGACAAATAATAGAAATATAAAAAAAACAGACAAATAAACGGCGTGAAAAATTAAACACCAAGTAACTTGCGTTTCGGCGAAGTGTGGTTTCATTTTACTCAGTTTTAAAACTTAAGTAATATAAATGAAAAATTAAATTCTTTGTCTTATTGTTAATTTCTTTCCTTTTTCGCTTAATTATGCTGCAACGTATTCTTAAGCATTTGTTTACTTAAATTTCACACATCCGAGGACAGTAATAAAGATTTTGTAAACCCAACAACTTTTTTACTCCAGTTTTGATGTTTTTACTTTTATAGAAAAAAACTTTTTTTCAACTATACTTTGATGAGAACCAAACTACGTAAAAAAAATTGAGATTTATTGCTATTCGTATAAGAACTATCATTATTTTACTGTCAGCTTTACTTAAAAGGATTGAAAACAGCTGAAAATAATTAATATAAAGATCCATCTACCTACGTAGGCAAATGTATCAGAAATTTTTCCATTCTATTAAATTTAAAACACCCGATATATGCATAAATGGCCAAATTCAAGACCACATGGTATTATAAGGCGTCACACACATTAACCCAATTGCTGATCCTGATGAGAGGAATTCTGCACGTGACGTCTGCGGTCGTTGTCGTAGGCTCCAGCATCCGTTTTTGTCGTTGGCAATGAACCATTGTCTCTGCTTTACACTTCAATACTGTACAAAGAATGATCTCTCCTCCTCTTCCTCAAATCTACGTGATAACTGAACTGTCTAATCTCACTCTCATATCTGTTTCGCAGCTGATCTGTTCAACTACGAACTATAGGCTTCTAATATTCATTTCCCTTCCAAAACAGTAATGTCAACCTTCGTTAAACCTCTTTCTGGCTATTTTCAGCAACGATCGAATTTTTAATAACGAACATTCCTCTTAAAGTCTCACCACTTTTCAATTACAGCGTGTCTCCCAGGGTAATTAGCTTAATCATAGCGTTTATTTCTGTCGTGCTGTTTTTAAATCGTTTCGAAACCTTTAAGAGTACTTCCCATTTCACCGAGCAGACAGATTGTTTCCGAATCTCCAGTAAATTCCCTGTTTACAAGGGAATCAACCAGGTGTTCATCGCTTAAATATAATATTTACTGAATCTGGCTGAGATGAAAATTGATCTCGATAATTGTTTCGTTGCCCCTTCAATGAAATTTTTTTTTCAAAACTCCAATCATACCAACATAAGTAACGTATTTAACTTTTAAATTATGTATTATTTCTATAAGCAGACAAAGTTGATGGCAAAGAGTAAGTATGAAATGAGATTAGAAGTGTTTTCTACCAACTACGGTACTCCAGGAAAATTTATTTTCACAAATAATTGGTATTAAATTTCCAATCCGTTCCATATTTTACCATACCGTCGTTTGCGTGATGACTGTGATAAAAAAAACACCAATTCTGACATAGCGATTTGAAAAATACTTATGACTCAGAACAGAACATTCAGAAAGGATCACAAGAGTCGTGTCATCACAACTGTCTTGAGAAAATCTGTTGGCTAATAAGAAATCGAGCGGTAATTAATTAATTTTCGAGTTGAGAGCATCGCCAGTGGTGCAGCGTGCGTGCGTTGTGAAAGGCGAATCGCTCGTTAAAGCATTCTGGAGAGCTCCTCGCCTAGGCAGGATTCTGCTAGGAACGCCAATAGATGTTCCCGAAACGAATCGACTTTCACTTACTCACCGTTCCAAGACGAACTGTGCCAACAATGGCCAAACTAGGAACGCTGTCTCCTGGCACGTATTGTCTGTCAACGCCTCTACATTTGGAGGTTTCAATCAAAGACAAAAAGATTTGCGTACAAGCTGCATCCAATAGATTTCTGGCGTCTACGGCTATTTTCCATAGTTGTTACTGGTGTCTATGACAGCCCGTCGAGTGAAACAAGTGACAAGTGTTCTCTCGCATCAGTCCTCAAAAATGTGTAATATACGTGACTTATTAAAATAAGCGCCTGTAATTGCGAGAACTTGTTCGATTGTTTGAGTTTTGTTTCCGAATCAAATTCTTTTGTACAATTTGTGATTTCTGTCATTAGGTAACGGTAAAGTAACAAGAAATATTTATAGATCTTAAAGAGATAGCAGTGCAATATGGCCTGAAAATCAACTATCAGAAAACAAAATATATTGTAATAATTAAAAAGATTAGCCTTTATTTAATTTAATTTTCATTTAAAGATTTTTTTAAAGAGTTTACCTCACGTTAAGCACCATTTATGTAATGATTAATAAAATAATTAATTAAATGAAATAATCAACAAGAATTTAAAACAAAATTATTTATTTATTTTGTTGCAATAACTCAAAAACAATTACATTTTAAATATTTATTTCTCAGGGTCTTCACTGGGTTTGATAATGGACACAACAATTTTATTTTAAAATCTTATTAACAAACAAATCACATTTACCTAAACAATACGTCGATAGAAATGAATTAGAAAGAAAAGAAATTAACTTTGATTGACAATTAAAAGAGAACGAAATCTGACTCTATCTTTTAATTACGTTTACAATTAATCTTTAGTTTGGTTTGGTTACTTACATCTGTCCAGCTGGTTCCAGCATTCCTTTGGTTTTCGGGAGTACACTATAGCGAAATTTTTACACTGATTCTAATATCGGCTCACAGATTTTACACTATTAAGTCAACCTTGATAGGCTCCCAGGAACTCGGATGATCCTCCTTTTTGTCAGCTATCTGATAACTGCTTGCCTTGTACAAATCTATGATTCGTAGATTTGCTAGTCTTTTACCGCTTAGGACTTAAACTGCAACTTTACTATTCCTGGCTGGCTACGGACGTAACACTGCACTCCTTTCCTGGCTGCTGATAGACGTAAAAACTAATAACTTAGCGATATTTACGGGGTAATACTTCCGTGAATTTTTTTACTTTGTCTTAAATTCACAACTTTGTTTTATAATACATTAACGATGGCTAATCTCTGCTCTAGTATTATTCGTTCCGTCCTCTGAAATGTCCTGCCACCAACTAACTATCGTCGTGTTCTCGAGTTTTAGTGCGCATACGCCATTTTGACTTTCCGACAAAGTAACAAAGCCTGCTCCATTGTCGCTTTGTAAACTCCTGCCGCCACAATTAAATTTTATGTCCAAACAATTAATGTCCTAATTAATTGGCATTACAATATGAAATGCAAAGTAGGCGGTCATAAAACAGAAGATATCATAATCGATCATATTAAATATCAGGAAATCAGAATTTTTACATATCTTGGCTCTAAAATAAATGGAACTAACACTATTGAAGAAGAAATAAGAGAACGTATAGCAGCTTTGCCAACATGGATTTATTTAGAAGTAGGGCTCAAGTCAAAAAATGCCAAGTTGAGATTATATGAAGCAATAATCAGACCAATAGCAACATATGCATCTGAAACCTGGGTTGTGAACGAGAATGATATGCAAAGACTGTTGATTTTCGAAAGGAGAATTATGAGAAGGATCTATGGACCAATAAGGAACATGGATGGTTCCTGGACAAGCAGGTATAACCACGAAATTAACAAACTTATTAAGTCCAAAACAATCGTAAGACATATCAAAGCCCTAAAGTTAAGCTGGTTTGGTCATCTTTATCGAATGAATGACGACAGAGCAGTAAAGAAAACCTATATTCCTTTATCAGCGCGGAAGAAAGGAATACCGAAGGTCAGATGGCGAGATGATGTGGTGAAAGACCTAAAATTGCTAGGAATAAAGAATTGGTCAGTCCAAGTACAACATCGGAAGAGCTGGAAGACTGTTGTGGAGAAGGCGAAAATGTTCCAAGGAACGTTGAAGAGCCTCAGAAGAAGGTAAGGGTAAAGTAGGACAATAATTTTAATCCCTTTCGGCAGTTCCATAATATAACCTTCGTTGCGTCTTAAAAACCTACTGGAATCAACCCAAATTTGTTTTCGTTTTTCCAGAAAAAGAGCGATTGTCACCTGCGCCAGTGATGACATACTCAACAATCATGTACAGGCTGCTGCTTGTAGAAATTATTCGGATAATCTGTTCACGATACTTTTAGTGTTACGTTTTCACGTTGTGCTGATTTGAAACTTAATATTAATGTGTTCGGAATCACACATTTGAACATTTTGCGATCATATTCACGTCGTCATTACTTTTCGAAATTATTACTTAAAATTGCTGATTTGTGAAGACCGAGACGCCATCTTCTCTTGTAGTTACATTATGCCAACAGACCACACTCTGACCTATGTTTCTCACGCGACGAAGTTATTGCAAATTAAGCGTCACATGGCTCATTACATTATTATTCTGAGAGTCTGAAGAGGGAGAAGCAATTTTATCTGGTGTTTCATAATCATATTCCTTTAATTACATAAAAATTCATGTACTATTCCTAATTACGTCTTTAAGTCTGGTCTCTGTTAGGGTCTACGAAGTAAAGTTGAATTTTAATAGAACATTATTAAACCTTATATGTGAGATATTAAAATTCATCTGAAGTGCGACAATAACAGAAACTGAGATGGTGTTTTTGTTGTTTCAGATATTCCAGTCGGGTCGACTCTAATGACCAGATTCTGCGACAACATTTAGGTGTCTTTAGAAGCCGGTCTATACATGTACAAATAATTTAGGTCTTATAAATAGATTGTTATCATTATTTGGGTAGTTCATTGTAGTTCCTTCATCACGAAACTCCGTATATTGAATGAAGTCTACCGAACCGTTTGTTAATATTATTTTTGTTTAATATAATTGTTCGCTGCTGAGGTACAATCTCCGAGTCAAGGTTCCATTTTCTTACATGTATCGGTAAACTATTAAATCGCTGCCACCTTGATAGACTACAGCCTCATTCCCACTATTTGCAAAAATTTCAGCTAATATTGGTAGTTCAAAGTCTGATTAATTCCTGTGATGGATATGAAATACGTAACTTAATAATGAAAATTTTTAAAAGTTTGTTAATGACAGAAAAATTAGTGTGAAGGCCATTTAGTTCATTCAACTTCCGTAAACATTATTGATTAGATTCTCAGTTTACTGTGGCACAAATAATATGGAATTTTGCAATCTTAAGCTTTCTGGATTGGGCATTTCTCTGTTTACTATCCAACTTCGCACTATTTCCTCGATATAAACTAATTCTTCACTTGGGCTATGCGTCCATTGACTGGTTTTCATGCGGATCTCCAGTTTTCTCTGACCTGAGCCATCGTTTTCAGATCACAGTCTTGTGATCTTACTTCCTTAGTTACCTGAACTGTAACTAATTGCTGCCTTCCACTACAATTTTTGCCCCGAACTGTACATTCCATCGCTAATTTGACCAAAGTCTGATATCTCATTATGTACCCTGCCAACTCGGCTCTTCGTTTCGCCAGACTTCTCCCCTCTCCTAAAACTTTCTCATTTCTAGCTTAATCAGCCAATTTGATCTTCAACATGATTAAGAAGCACTGAATTTCTAGAGCTTCCAGGAATTCCAACTATTCACAGATGAGAAACTATTTCGTCAACTCCAATTTAAATGTTGGAGACCACATGGTAGCTCCGACTGAAAATGCTGTCTTCGCGTGTGCTATTCTCTTTTTGTTATCTTATTTGCTTCGTCCATAATCCAGATTCTTGTTGATTATTCAGTTGATAACATTGCAAATTAATATAACTTTAGATGCAGCCACTTTATAAAGATAAATTATAGACAGGCAGAACCTTTCTGGAGAGACGGAAGGTGCTATATTTGGGGATGCCTTTTCTTCTGACCGTTTTTGAAGTAAGGATCCCACAAACCGAGGCACCTCGGCCTGTTTTGAGAGGTGTATGTTCCGGGGTCGCAGATCTTGGGCATACGGTGAGAGTTGTTGGATATTGCCATTGGAATAGTCGGCCAGCTGCCTCCTAAACTGGTCGAGGCACGGAGCAGGGAATTCAGCGTCCCCTTTTACTTTTAGGGAAGGATCCTTAAACTGCAGACCTTGTCTACCTTCCTCTGCCCTTCTGCATTCCAAGGGTTACTAGGGCCCCCGGGTTATATTTTAAGGATCCTACCCGGCATTCGCCTAAAGAAATGCAGGGAAAATCTTAAAAAAACCTGCATCGGGTAGGTCGGGCATCCCTTCCAAATCCCTTCTTATGCTATTAAAGGGGAGTTACGACTACGTGCATTAACCTAATGTAGTCTGTTACTCTAATATATATATATATATATATATATATGAACAGCAGCATTTTGACGTCAGAAAAAGATCTTTAATAGAAATTACACAATTTTTGTCGCTAATTTCGACCTCTTCAAGTTATATGTTTTATACTGTAAATAATACAATAATTAAAATAAATTTTTATGAATGATTTTTCAGTTAAAAAATAATATAAATTTTGGTGGACTTACAAATGTTGATAGTCAGGATCGTTCTCCGCTGACTGTTGTGGCCGAAATGTACAATTTAAACGACATCGACCAATAAAAAGTCAGTTACATTGTTGAGTGCAGTTTACAATGGGAACAATTTATAATTTTAAATTATAACAACATAGAAATTGAAGAATTACAAAAGCCAAGTGTCATAAATTTTGTTTAAATTATTAGTATCGTTTTTTTATATTGATAGCTGTGTACGTGTGTAAGCCGTGTACAGCAAAAAGGTTTCACCCGAAGTGGTCGAAAATTAGCGACGAAACGTTGTGTAATTTCTGTTAACATATTTTTCTGTCGTCAAAAGCTGTTGTTTATTTATAATTCACTTTATCGTGGAATAAAAATGATCGGTTTGTGTGATTTGGGTGTCATAGTCGTGATCCCGTAAAGCCTATTACGTTGCCATCAGCTTCTACACGCTTTCCCCGAGTCATTCATACGAATTCTGCGATGGAGTTCTTATGCAAAGTCACGGCCGCTTCTTTCACCGCGTCTTCCACACCTACGATTGTCTCTTGGGCGTTCACGGTTCTTTTCAAAATACGAGTCTTTTCTTGTGAATCTCGTGTATACTTCTCGCTACCCTTTTGTAGACGTTCCGTCTCTAAGGTTCTTATTCTACAGTTGTAATTGTTCGCCATTAGAAATTAATACAAATACACACCGTGTTTAATGTTTCATACAAATTATTCTTTTCATTAAATTTATTTGAAATATAAAAAGGAAAAGAACAGTTTTCTCTACAGTGAGAAGTAAGAGTAATTGTAATTGACAAATCCAAATGATCCTTCATTACAACTGCATTTACAGGTTCTGGAAACTGTATAAGGCTTAGTAGTATTATTTACAAATAGTTAATAACAATTATTCAATATATTTTTTTGACAATTTATTTTAAAGCTAATTTCATATTATCCAATACAACTATTTACCTTTCTCTATTTTTCTTATCTCTAACAATAATTTTAAAAAAATACATTTAAACTATTCGTATTCTTTTCTGCTAAAGGCAACTCATTATATAATATTAACCCTGAATCAAAACATCGATTTTGTTATTCAGATGCTCAATAAAAACATTTCCCGCCCCCTGGTGTTATGCTTACGGACATCTGATATAAAAAAATATTTAAATACTCGGGCAACTGCCCGTTATCTATTCTATAAATGAACATTATTTGGTCCCTAAACATGAGCGATTCTAATATTAATTTAAAATATCCTGAATCTTATATACACATATATATCAAATTATACCTCAGTGCCTTTCCTTAATACAAGGATGAAACCATTGGGTACGGTTTTAATATTGGAGTCAAATTATGGTACAAATATTTATTGGACTGACCTATTTTTTTTCTTTGACGCGTTATCTACGTCACTGTTCCACAATTAAGTTTTTTATTTTTTAATAATTTTGTAAATACTTGGCTCTCTCTACACAGCATCTTTGAACAACGAAGTTCTTGTTTAATAACAAACTACATAACCCTTATACAAGAAATTTCAATTGGAAAGATGGGAATTTAAAGTTTTAAGGTTTTTCAAACGGCATGGCAATTTTAGATAGAGTCAGAGATATTTACCGCTTCACACAGGAACCGTTCAGCCGTTTTTCTTTTAAGCCAACCTTCCAGTTCAAACAAGCTTTTGTAACGTTCGCCATTATTTAGTCTTCAGATGTAGGAAGGCAGTTTGATAATACCAAAATCCTTAGTACAGCTCTTAATAAAAACGAAATATAGAACAATATAAGTGTTTGTAACGCCCGTCATTTTATCTGTATACTGCGGACGACAGTTTGATATTCCTAAATACATTCGCACGGCTCTGTATATCAACTAATAAATCTGTCCAACCGTTTTATTGTGTAAATCGAACAAACTGCTGTAGCGAATATTTTAGAAGAGAACTGTTTGTATGCAACGTTGAGATGAAAGACGCACCCCACAAACCTGCCGACAGCCACAAGGTTTGTAGAAATGTTGTGTGGTTTATTTCTAGCACTTATTTAAGTATGTTTTTTCTACTACTTATTTATCTAATTATTTTACTTTTAGGACAGACGTTTTATATTTTAATATCAGTTATATATATATATTAATAGGACATTTAATATAATAAATAATAAAGGTATTGAGAAAAGGACATGTAAGTAAGTTTAAAAATAGAGTTGACTTAATTTATGTATTTAATTGTAATATTCCTGAACTATTTTAAATTTTAAGATATCTTATTCAATACGTACATAATATAGGTCTATCCGTTTTCGAATATTTACTAACTTTCACATTATATGCATATTAACTCGCAATGATAGTTATTATTATTAAAAATCTCCGCGGTGATTAAATTTCAACCAGACTTTTTCAGAATTTTCTCAAAATGATATAAAAAGTAAAACAACTCATTATTCAGTATTACAAGGCTTTTGAGTTGCTAAAATATATTTTCCTACATAATGTAATTAAAATATGCATTCTATTTCAGTTTATTTGTCTGCTCGTTATGATTTATTAATTATTTTTCAATATTCTTGGAAAATGGGAAATAAATCACGCTAAAATTCAAAATATATCCTTTGTGATCTAATGAATTTTGTAACTGTCATTTTAATCATTTTTATATATATATATATATATATATATATATATATATATATATATATATATTTATATACATACTAGCTGGTTGCCCGGCGTTGCTCGTGTACTTATTTATATAAACTCGAAAAAGTATTTAATTGAATACTTAAATATATTCCTTGAGTATTTCAGGATATAATTGTCACTCAGTCTTCATATATTACGAAATATTATATTGATGAAATTGTTAGCTAGACTCACAACTAATACAGCGTGAAAATTAACTTACATTTTCCGCAAGGATGGTAAAGTAATTCGTATTCTTCTTTATTATCATTCGATGGAGTATTGCTGTATAAAATTATATTTTTTATTTAAAGAAAATATTTCTGCTTTATTTCATTCCTGATAAAGGAGAATTTCCTTTGTTCGTTGCGTAGTAACGTCTTTCTCTCGCGTGACGTCATTGTCTCTTGGCGCGCAGTAATTTAACATTTAATGATAATGGTTTTTAATTATATTTCTTTCCACCTTTATACTATAGGTTTGTCACCCCCACAGTACCGGTTCTCGATTTTGGCAGAATACGTATACCAATTTTTGTTGCATTCTGTCCACGCGATAAAATTTGTATAAAAAACAACGTAAATTCATACATACATACATACAAATATACATCCTTTTTTATTATATAGATACATATATATATATATATATATACATATATATAATCTTGCACTTCGTACTTGTATAATGCTCAAAGTACTCCTTGGACAGCACAACAATGACGTCATTATGGACGAGGAAGTACGTAACGTGCATATTCAAAGAGTTGCTGTAGTGTTGTGACGGCGACCGTCAGATAGAGAAAATTTCATCCAAGAGTTGTTGAAACTCGATTGTCAGGTTCTTAAACCAAATTAAAATAATGCACGAGCCTAATGTGTCATTGTCCCTTCATTCAAGGAAGACGACACCGGCACAGACTGTTCAACGTTCTTCTTTCCGGTGCTCCGCTGACAACGTTGAAATTTTCTCTGTTACAATTGTTGACTGTTTTGCATGATCCTCATTTACTAAACTTTAATACCTTTTTTTCCCCGTGATGCGTGAGATTATTTCTTCTCGTCGTGTCTCGTATTTATACGGATTTGAGTATGATAATGACGAAATGGCGTCGCTGAAAAGAATTCAACATAACGTAAATATTGAAGGTAAAAAGGTATGTTTGATATTTTTCACTATTTTAATTTTTCTGCATGATAGCAACTTATTCATAAACTGTAATTCGCTATGATTTCAAAAAAAGTTTCAGTTTCCGGAAAAATACTCCAAGTCTGTCAACGCTTCACCCGTTATATATATTATAATATGGCGTGTTCTTGAACCAACAAAACTCACCCCTACGTTCAGTGGGGTTATTTAGCTGAGATATTCAGGTAACGTATGAAACTACCCCTCCCTATACGCTGGATCGCGAATGAATCGTTGACAACGCAAAAGTTACTCCCCTAAGTCACTTAAAAAATCTATTTTGATCTATCTAAAATGTCAAGGGAGACTCTGTACTTAATTAAGCGGAGAAAAAATGTTTTTAATTGAGAGCGTTACATTTGATCTCTGTATAGTTCGCTTTTGTGGATATCAAAGTTACTTTTAACTGGTGACACAACAAGAAAATATCTGAATGACAGTCAATGTGTCAGAAACAAGACAATTGATTATCAAAATTGGATGACGCAGTAAAAATAAATATCAAAGGTCTGCACGTGCCTGTGCAAAGCGTTTGCTGCAAAGAGATGATTTATACCTGCGAATTGTTTTGAAGCCGCCGCAAAACACAGTAGCAGAATAATGGCGCACGTGTTTTAAGTTTCTTATATTTGACGTTTGCATTCAGAGAATGGATAATTAATACAGAATCAAGGAAAATGTGAATGGCGTTGGCCGTGAAACGTCACATGTTTCTCGTTGTTATATACGTCATCAGGTTCAGCTAACAATAAACAAACCCGGTTGGATGTTCAGGTAACGTTTCAGATTTTACACATTGCAACATACATTACAAATAAGATGGAAGTTATCAAAATGAGAAAATAATTTGAAGGACAATTCGCTTTTCTATTCAGAAATCTTCTATGAACTTTGGCTCGCTTTTTAGTCTTTTATTATTTTTTATCTCAATTCCCTCTATTCACGCTTTCTCATTCATTATTATTCTATTCTTCAATTCCCTGTACTTATTAATATGATTTAGTTGTCATGATTCTTGCGGCCATTAATACCATTTTATAACTTCCTAAATGATTGTCTGTTTATAGTGTGTAGTTCCATATCCATTTGATTGCTTTATTTTCCTTTAAGAATTTTTTAAACATAAATTTGCAAGAATACTCTGTAAATATATTGTACTGTAAACTTAGCAAAATTAAGTTCATTTTATTTTAGTTATTTTATTGTATTTTCTTATTATTATTAAATAATTGTAAATATTATGCTGAATTCTTCAAAGCGTTTTCTGTGTTTCATAGAAATTATTTAAATGTATCAATCTTAATACTATTAATTAACTGTAAATATTGTATTGTTTCCTTATTTATACTGTACATAGAAATATTTGTGTTCTAGGTTATTATAACAGTTTACAGTATGGGCTTACAATTTCATGTAATGACGTATTCTGTTCGTCAACCAAGGACCAATAGAATTAATAAAAATTCAAATCTACATTTAATTATACTGAAGACGAGGAGAAAGTGGAATGCACGCATCCCCACCACTCTCATTCCACAGTCCACAATGACACATAACGAATGTTAAAAAGTCTACAGCCAGCTTCGTACTAGAATATAAATAATAATTATTCTCGTTCATTGGTTTAAGCGATAAAGGCCCATGTGTCCTCTGTTTTAACGCCGTGGATCCCGGTTCACCGAATTGACCATTCATTTCCCATTATCCAAAATGACTTTGGGTGGAACAAAATATGTAACCGAGGCTAAAAACGTTAAAAATATTTTTAAACTTCTTATTTTTATTTCTAGTAACATTTAATTAAGTCAGTAAACGTTCTAAATTTTAACATCGCAAATCATGAAATCCTTTCCTTAGAATATTTCAACCTGCTCTATAAACTTAATTACATGCGGATGTGGAAAATTTAAGAGTCTATATATTTTATGAGCAACCAAAAAACAGTCACTACATAAATGCAGATTTTTCCTTAATGTTAAAAAAATATATATGTATACTTCGTAACCCTTGGAATATTGTTAAATATTTTTTTCAGACAAATGAACTCTATAATATGAATCATATATATTTAACATTATTCATAATTAAAATAATATTAGTCCAAACAATCATATAACTTTATATCATAATTTTGTCACTATTCTTAAATTACAAGAAATCCATGAATTTCATTGCAATAGTGTTAAAATATTAGACATTGAACAAAATTTATTGAAAAGCAGATTTTCAGAAATGTTTCATGTTAAAACAACAGTAAACACATTCAAGTCACATAAAAATATCTTTAATTAATGCATTATTTATACTACATTATTTTTTAACTTTTGATACAATATTTTGTAAAAATTTGTGATTTAGAATTTTAATTATAATGGTCACAATTATTTTATGATTTTATTTTAAATGTTGCATTAACTTAATGTTACTTCTTTTGCAACATGTAGGTCACCAAAATGCTGTTGTTTTCCTTTTACAAAATTTTGTGAGATGAAGAAATCATTTTAGCATATATTAGTGATTTGAAATATTATATTCTTTGTTTCTTTCCCCGCTTAAGACAAAAAAAGCCCAATTTTTATCTTTTTAAATATTTAACTTTTTATAATATATTATTTATTTTAGTAATTTAAAATACTGTATTGTTATCTGCACCACAGAAATGCTTTAAATTTTTAGTTACGCGATTTAAGATAATAAAATCGTAATGTGTATATAAGGAATAGCAGACATGTCAATAAGTTTGATGTTCGGGTTACCGTAGAAACCTAATAAGTAATATTCATAGCCAGTTTGTTTTGAATTATAAAAAAATGTTAAATATACCTGATTATTAATAACAGACGTAAGAATAAAATAATATCTAGAATATTAAAAATGAGTGTGTATTAAATGAATTTCATTTAGTTTTCGTACGTTTAGATATTTGAGGGACCATAAGAAAATGTTATTTTAGTTTATATAATTTTGAAATACAATACTTTGCAGGGGATTTACTTTTTTTTTTGGTGCCCGCTGTGGTATAAAGTTTTGTTTCTCGCTAATCAAACAAATCCTAGCTGGGAATACGTCTCATCCATATGATCTTGACATAAGATTAAAGATGACTTCTGCCGAGCCAGACAAAGGCTAGACCACTCACTCATACAAAGATAAATGGCCGAGCCTGCAAAACAACGAAGCGCCGACTGCGTAATAGAGCAGGTGGAAAGGAAGTGTCTAGGATCTTTTTTATCTGCGAGTTGTTCGTTGTCACCACGTGCGTTGGCCCATTTCTTCGACGAGATAAGGCTTCATTGTTCGTGTTGGCTCTCTCCAAAGTGCTGGCTGGACCAGTGCATTCATTCATCTACGAGGCTGAGTTATCCTCGGCACACGGAGATGACTGTATGCTAAGCCTGTTGCACACTGCAACTCCGCTGTGCAAGTGCAAGTGTTTGATGTCAGTCTGCTCTGCTGCCAGACTAATAATCCTGGACCCACATTCGAGGGTACGAGGTCTGAACCTAGAAAGGATTTTTACCTCGTATAATGATATCAAACGGACTGTGCTCTCTGTGTCGCTCCTGGATGTAATGTACACGAGACACAGAGGCACTTTCCGTCGAGTAGTTTCAGCACTTAGGCAAAACCTAAGATATTATTAGTTATTTCAGATAATACGCGAATAAACTCCAACCTTTAAGCGTTTTAAAAAGGGCAGACTGACGACAGTAATTGCTTTAGACATGGGTTAAATATTTATTTATACGCTACGTTTCCATGGCGACCTCAGCCATAGTCGGTGGAGACGGTGTGTAGTAAAAATTCGGATGCAACCCCGATAATGCATCATAATTAATTACAAACAATGTTTAATTTGAAGAGCGCTTTTATAGCGAATCAGGCACGATAAATAAAGTTATGACATCTTTATACAAAAAAATCTACTTTTCCATACACACTGTAAAAACATTTAAACCCAGCTATATAAATTAACCATATTAAATTTTACTTGGGAGTTTTTAACATACTCTAAATTAGTCCCCAAAAATTAAATTAAATTACCGTTGCAATAATAAAAAATATTATGTTTATTTGAAACTATCAGAAAATGGCTTTAAGTTGTCATTGGACAAAATTTAGATAATTACTGTCTTGGAAGAAAAATTAACAAAGAAAGGGTTGGTCTATAATACTAGTTTTACTGTGTAAAACACCAAGTTGCGTTTTATTAAATGAGAGTATAAAAAATTAAAGGATCAAGACGGACTGTAGTGATGAATCTCGATTGAAAGCATTTGTTTTTCTCTTGAATAATATTATAAACAAGTGAAAAAAATTACGTCTGAAAGGAATAAGGTTCCAGAAACGTTGTGTGTCATTTATATTATGACTTCTATTGTCTCTATTTGGCTGTCTTTATTATTATTATAAAAAAATTCATTTGGAATTAAAACAAAGAATAATTCAAGGACCAAAACAGTTTAATTATCTTTTTATTTTATAAAATTCCAAAAAATATATTCGGATACGATTTCCATCGTTTATTTAATAATAATTTCCCACAAAAATCTTTCATTGTTATATGAAAAGTATTAAAAGATCATACTTGCAGTACTTCTGATAAATTAGTATTTAATATACGTTAAAATGTGAGAAATTATTGGCATAAAAATTCCAGTAGTACGTATGTAATAAAAATTCTTTGAGCTTAATATCATAATTTTTTTCTCAAACATGTTTCGCAAGTCGTTAATCTGTCGTTTACGTTTATTTTGTATTCGTTATTTCTAATGCAGATAAGCGTTTCCGTTTGTCCGAAACTGTATATTGTTTCCAAATTTGCCAAACTACTTAATAAATATGGCGGAAAGATTTCTTTAAATTATTCTATCACCTGCGAAATCTGCTTGTGTGACGTCGTAAACTATTCGCAACTTTGACTTCCATCTTTCATCCTTGATAGCTCCTTAGATTTGAATATCGTTGATCAGGTTTTCCGGTGTCTGGAAGAGAGAAATAGTTCGACGTTTCTAACAGTTCTTCATGGAACTAGATTAGGAAACACTGGCACGCACAAGTGACGAGCCAGACAGACTGATCCATTACGCATATAACGTAAAGATAAACTAAAGTACTCGATTGTAAACGGTGTAGGGCAAAACTATGATTTTATGTATACAGATAAGTTCGCGCAAAACTTCAATTAATATGTTTAGAACATCCTGATTTTTTTATTTATATAGTAAGAGGTGGATATTACCATTCTCATATCCGTACTTTTGTTTTGTAAATCTGGTCCGAGCTCTGATTGCAGTCTGTCGGATGCAACAACTAGCCGGAAGTATCGTAGAATCAGTCTAGACTGAAACTAATACTCAGCGGAGATATCTGAAAGTAGTGCAAATCTTTACTGTTGCCATGACACTTAATCCTAATCGGGTCGGGCTTGTACGGTTGCCCTTTGTCGGGTTCGGGCTCGCGCAGTTCGTGTTGACCCACATCGTGCGCCAAAGAGCAGACGATCGATACTCTGCGTCTCGTGGGTCCTGAACCCACAACCCCTCACGGCACTCGCCCGACTATAATTATCCTTCATCCAAACATTTATAAAATAATCATACGAGTGGCAATAATCTGACTGATAAACTTCTTAATGACTGCTTTAGATATTAACTGAGCCCTAAGATTAAGAATATTTTTGTTTTGTACTAGAATACAAAATCAATCTATCATAACTAAAAACACTGTCGTGCATCATCTGATTAGGCTTCAATTTTCTTACCTATATGTAAATTTTATTACTTCAAAAAGCATTTTTAACATGGGACTGTAACTACTACGCAATAGATTTTATAAGTTGATATTTGTAAAGTATTAGAAAGAACGAAACACCAACCAATATATTAGAAACATTTACACATCTATAAAAGTACGTTGAACGAGAATACTGTTATTCAGATACGGAACTATGAGGTTTTACGTATTATCTCATTGGACGGAAAATAATTCGAAATTGCTTCACGTCTAACATATTAAAATGACATGTTATCGGATAGCTACAGCTACAAATTATCCAAAAAAATAAATCCTGTGCCTCCTGAATGAACTAAAATTTACATTTCACTTGAAATGGATACGAAAGTCATGCGAAAAGAGACCATAACCTATTATTATCATTTTCCATTTGCTATATTCCTCTAAATTAAAATTCGTAAATGAACGTTTTTCTTAATTAATGAGTAAAGAAAAACTTCTCCGACATGAGGGTGAGATGAGTGTCACTGAAACAAATCTATACCAATATAATCGTAGAAATTTTCTGGATAGGTAAATTCGACATAATTCCCAGTTGAAAGAAATCGCATTAGTCTTTTAATGAAAATAATCTTTGAAGTTTCATCCATAAATTATGAAATAAAGAAACTATGGCCTAATATAAACGTATGAACTATGTTTGTAAACTCAATTTAATTTCTACGATATTCTGTGAGATGATGGATCAGTATTCAAATTTAGTTTTATTTAATTTATATAAGAAGCTCCAGAGGTGATTAGCTCGCTCTTTACTATTGGACTCCGTCTTCCGCACCATGAATCTGCCTTCTCTAACGTTTTTTCCAGACATATTCTTCTTCAGCAGTTTCAATAGCTTCAATAAAATCAATAAACTATACTTTTACAAAGTACTCTAAATAGTACCATTAAACACAGGAATAAATACATCCGTTTATTACCTAAATATTCTCAATTAACAGAAAATTTAAATGTGTAAACAATATATATAAATATGTATTCTGACTATTGAGAAAAATAAGAAATAAATAAACATCAGCCAATTATACGTAATCAAAAGTAACAATTTATTAAATTAAAAACGTTTCATCGCTTAATTTGCAACCTTATCAGTTTCAAGTTTTTTATGGACTGCCGTTGATGAAAAATATAGAAGACCTGTCCATCAATTTTTTTTTAAAAAATGAACCCGATTAGATCACAAATTATGAGATGAAACGTTGTTAATTTTATAAAAAAAAATTTATGACTTAAAATTGGTATTTATTTATTATTATAAACAGTTTATTTTATTAGTATAAACAGTACTTGCGCAATTCAGGGAAAACAAACACGAATATGCCAGTCTAACCCTCGCGGCATTCCATAATTGTGTCTCAATTTTCTATAAAATAAAACAAAGCGTTATTTGGTTGTAGAGAAGAAGTATTATAATGTTCATAAGTTAGGTATTTATGGTTATAAAAATATCGTAGCCATAAAATATATAGAAACTGGCGCCTGTCAGTCCGCATTCTAAATACGAAGCAGCCATTGCTATTAAAATATATAAATAGTAATATTGTATGTGGCTACCGATGAGTTACGGTAATACAATTCAATTCAGTACAGCAGCTGCAGGGAATATTGGTATTTGTGACTACTGAAATTATGGTCTGATTCAGTGCGATGTGATATTAGAACTTAATACGTCCTCAACTTTTTGTGAAATTTACTGAATTCAGATAAATTACTTGTAATTACTCGTACACTACGTAACAGTATACTATAACTTACTTTAATTTGGTAGGAGCTCTGGGAAATTCGCATTGACATCTGGCTGCATTTTTTTATCACTGCGCTGCAACCATGGCAAGTTTGGCCTTTATAGTATGTAGCGGACATTTAAAAAATGTACAGTTCTTGTACCAAATGAGGAACGATATTAAAAATGAATCAGTGTAAGAAAACAAACAATTGTTTTTGTTAAATGAGAAACCAAAGACTCAGAATAATTATTCTCTCTTATGTTAATATTTTAATTTATGTTAATTTCTTGGTATGGAGTCTTGAAACCATTGAAACGAAATTGAAATGGAATCTAGTTTTCACAAAAATATATATAATACATTCTTAATTAAATAATTATATGTTTTGCAAGATAAAAATAATAATTTAAAATAATGTGTTTGCTAGGGAGCTAGAATTATTCTTTTACGTGATTAAAAAATTGAAACTAAAGAACTCTAAATTTAATATCTGCTCTAAATATTACACATTATCTCGGTATCAAATTTATTATTTTTATTTTGTTTTATTTATAGTCGCATCCACTGTTAAGGTCATTAGCGGCTTTGTACACTGTAGCATGTAGTTCTGTCGGGGGAACTCATTAGTGGGGATTTCTCATTAATTTATTATTGTTAACAAATTTTGAGCCCTTTCTGGTACTAAAATTATTTTAATTTCGTAGTATGTTTACTAGGATTATATCGGGACATCTGAATATATTCACGAGGAGATTAGTCAATTGTATTTGGATGTCGTGTCAGTTTGCAAAAGGATCAGAAGTCGCTAGGAAAAAAATCAGCGATCAGCAGTTGAAATATATAGATATAAAACAGAGGTTGCTATTTAATTCCATCATCTGGAGACAGAACAAAACTAGCCGTTATTTTTAGACATCGTTCGTTCGAGCTTAAAGCGAGTAATATGGCACCCTACGACTGTATGGGAGGACGAAGCGGCGATGTTTTACGATTTGATGTAAATGTTAAGGCTCAGATGTTGTTCAGACACGCAGTCCCATTGCAAGTTGTTAAAGTTCGCGACAACCTTTATTCCCAAGGAGAATAGGAGGTGAGTGTCTTAAACGTCAGAGTGATGGACCACAAGTATTCTGCTTCATTAAAGCTTCAGTTGCGGTTTCTAGTATGGAGTTCACAAATGAAGTCTTCCAACTGTATTCCTACCATTCCGTTAGGGGTTAGTATTACTAAAATCACAGTTGCAAATTTTTCAGCAAATCGCAGAGAAACTCAAGTATGGCATTGAAATGAACATACACTAAATTTGAAACACTTAAAAATTTAATTATTTCTATTTAAATAATTTAACGTAAATAAGAATAAAAAACCGGCACATTTGATACTCCGGTACCTTAAGAGAAGTGAAAATACTCGTGGTACCTTGAGAGAAGAAATAATACTACCGATGCCTTATATCCCACCCATAAGAACAAGAAGAAGAAAAGTGTAGACAGATAGGGTAATCCACATAGGTGCAACTCCCCTCTTATAGCAGAGGGAAGAAACAGAAAGAGGGGATGCGGAAAGGTAGAGCAAGGTAGCCAAGGGTTAACTAGGGCCCTCGGACTGTAGTTTAAGGACCTTGCGCGGCAATTCGCCTAAAAGTGATCCAGGGAAAACCCTATAAAAATCTGCATTAGGTACGTCGGACAGTGTTTTATCCATCCAGTGTTTGTTACTCGGTCGTAAGAAACATGTGTATAACTTTGGTAGAAATTGTTCCACGTGTCACATATTTCACCCCCGTCCACTCCCACTCCGAGAGACTGGACTACAAATTAATCAGCATATCGAATGTAAGAATTAAATTCAGTAACTTCTATAACTCCAAAATCTTCACTCAAAAGGTTGCGGATTTAGAAAGAAAAATAAAATTCCACTCCTTCCACCACCCTTATAGGTGTTATGGGTGTTTTACTCAAGCAGTGTTTGTTCCCGGATCATAAGTAACGTATGCACAAAATTTATATCCACGTGTTTAAGACTGAACGCGGATTTATGTTCTACACATTCCAACCCCGTCCAACCATAGGGGCTGAAGTATAAGTCAACCAGTATGATTAATGTCAGAATTAAACTCATCGATTTCCATAACCCCGGAATATCCACAAATCTCGGTTGTTTTTGCGTTATTTTTATTAAAGGCCACTAGGAGTACTCCAATCCTCTGTCAAAAGGGGTTGACATTATATGCAAACAACATAGGGAGAAACTACTTATCTCATTGGCCCATAAAAATAATTATTCAAAGAAAATATCGTACGTATTTGCATGCCTTAAAATATCCATCCTTGGGGCGAAGGAAGTAACCTTAAATCTTCCAGAGACTGACAGAGTCGTTCGCGGGCGTCCGCACAATTTGCCAAAGTTTCATTGCAATCGGAAGAATAGTATAAAAACTCATACGGAATAAACAAACAACGATACATTATTATTTTTTATATACAGGTACGTAAAATAAAATAACAATTATACACGCGATTTTTATTCATTAATGGAAACCGTTACGGTTTCGGATAGAGAGTTTCAGTTGTTTTTGGCTGTTGGTGCATCCATGACGAAGATAAGTTATCTGAAGGATGTCAAATTCAGAGACTTGCGCAAGGCCGCCCGAGGGCCAGATAAGCGAGGAGATTACGCAATCAATGCAACTGCATGAGTTGCCAAGGAGACATTCGCGATAATATTAACCTTACAATCGATGGAATTTGCATACGCATAACATTACTTCACATCAAAATTAATTTTTAAGTTTGTAGCTGAAATTTGCTGCCACTTTCCTCCTCATTATTTTGTCTTGCTACAAAACAAACTATTGGAAATACGAAATATTACCAAACCAATGCAAATAAAAATCTTAAGGAGACTTCCATTGTAATAACATTACTTTATGACGTTTAAAAGCAGAGGGCCTCACAAAAAAAACGTATATACGCAAATAATAAAGGCCATATCACTTCATGAAAGCCGGTCAAATGTGCGATTAGATTACAAGACGCTTTAATAATCATTCCAGAAGTATTGGGGATTTATTTAAGTTGTAGCCTTGGTGGAAAGATAAAGGAACGTATGTACCACGTATAGCTCAGAAATCGCTGTTTCGTAACAAAATCATAAAAAATCGGTGCATAAAATCCATGAAAAAAGTACTTTGTGGAATAATAGACTACAAAAGGTTTTTTTGATGTTTTATCAATAGCAAAAAAAAAATTGGTTCTCTTATTTCCGAGGCAAGGACACGTGAACCAGGAACTCCCTGTACAGGTTTAAAAGCTGCTGGAAAGCCTGAAACCGAAAAATTGGCTAGAATTATTCTAAAAGAATTCCTTGGCCAAATTTCTAAACTCTAAAAAGGTGTCTTTTTCTCTTTCTGACCATACATTCCGTATAGTTTCTATGGCGTAAATAAACTTGTTGCATCTGTATTTAGTGAACGTGATAAAGACAAGATCCTTACGTGCTGTGAGGAATATATGCAAATTCGCACTATATAACGAAATTAAATTTATTGATGTTTTTGTTTTCTATTATCAATGTTTTTTAGTTGCTACTTAAAGAAGAAAAATAATTTAATAATTTCCTAAAATATAATTAGGTTTTTTCGACAATGGTAGTTGAAAGAGCGTGTTTAATTTTTTTCTGTTAATTAGTTTTCTTCCAATTTATAACATATTTTGATTGTTTCTTTAAAAATATACATCTGAAGAGTTCCCTAAACAAGGAGAAGAAACGTTATGTTTGTTACTTAGTTGTAAATTTTAATTTTTGTATATAAATTCTGACATTTTCCCAATTTAATACAAGCCGATTTTAATTTTTTTAATAATTTTCTCAAATTTTTAATTTTTAAAATAAGGATAATTCGACAATGTTGTTAAAAATATTGCTAAAACTAGATACTTTAGAAATTTATTTAATATTTTTCATATTTACAAGGTGACTGATAAATATACCCTGGAAATGGAATACAAATAAAATAATCACCAGTCATATTAAATTGAAAACTTTTTAAAAACATTTGTTCAAGACTTTTGAATTAATATGACTAATATCTGATTGATTTATTTGTTTGTCATGTCACGTTATAAAAAATGTTTTCGTATTTTTCAATAATACGTTAAATTCGTTTATATGCAGACCCGCGCTGAGTTAAATATTCCTTAATTCAATTATAGTCGTTGTGGATTCTCCATTTATAGCTTCGTATTCGGTAATTGTGTCATAGGAGCTTCCATAAATTGTTTCATTTGATTTGTACCGTCAATCGTCTATCAATTACATAGGGATCGCCATACACATCAATTAAGTACATACTTAAATTTTATATATAACATGCAGAAAATAAAACTCCTAAAAATAATAACTAAAAATAAAATTATTAATCAGAAAAATTGGCGAAAATAAACATATTAGTTTGGAATCCGAAATTTTGGTGTAGCTGAGATAAACGGTGACACTATCGGTGCTGGTTCAGTCCCCGTCGGTATGCAGAGGGGTGAGAAGGTTACAAAATTATCAAAATCATTCATCTCGAAGTCCAAAAAATAATTGGAACAATAAATACCCGTTAAATCCTGGGGAATTAGAATTGGAATAAACATATGAATTACAAAATTTGAGAATGAGGAAATATATATCAGAAATAAGGAAATATATGCTTTTTTTAGGGTAACAGGCTACATGAGGGTAATCCACGTTGGGCAACTCCCCTTTAATAGCATAGGAAGGGATTTGAAAGGCGGGATGCGGAAGGGTAGAGGAAGGTAGCTAAGGGTTAACTAGGGCCCCCGTGGTATGGTTTAAGGAACCTACCAGGCATTCGCCTAAAAGTAATGCAGGGAAAACCCTAGAAAACCCTGCATCAGGTAGGTCGGGCGTTGGGTACTTGTCCCACGCCCTTCCGATAGCGGGAAAGGAGTTTGCTGTAGGGACGCAGCGTTCCCTTCTCCGTGCCTCGACCAGTTTAGGAGGCAGCTGGCCGACTATTCCAATGGGAATAGCGGACAACTCTTACCGTATGCCCAAGGTCTGCGACCTCGGAATATACACCTCTCAGAACAGGCCGAGGTGCCTCGGCTTGTGGGAACCTTAGTTCAAAAACGGAGAGGAAAAGGCATCCCCAAAGGTAGCCCCTTCGTATCTCTCCTAGAAGGTTGCCTGCGAGAGAACATCCCTCGCAGGTACTGCCTGCGAGAGAATAGTGCCTCGCAGACCTGTTCTCATGAAAGGGTGTTTTTTTAAATTTTTTTTGGGCAACAGGCTACTTGAGGGTGATCCACATTGGTCAACTCCCCTTTAATAGCATAGAAGGGATTTGAAAAGGGGGATGCGGAAGGGTAGAGGAAGGTAGCCAAGGGTTACTAGGGCCCCCGGGCTATTGTTTAAGGATCCTACCCGGCATTAGCCTAAAGAAATTCAGGGAAAAGTCTAGAAAAAGCTGCATCAGGTAGGTTGGGCATTGGGTACTTGTCCCACGCCCTTCCGATAGCGGGAGAGGAGTTTGCTGTGGGGACGCAGAATTCCATTCTCCGTACCTTGATAAGTTTAGGAGGGAGCTGGCCGACTGTTCCAATGGGAACAGAGAACAACTCTTACCGTATGCCTAAGAAAACATCCATAAATAATTGTGCAAATGTACAACACAAAGATTTTTTTATATACAAATGAATGCATAAATTATTACTTACAACAGTATATTTATATAGAATCAAATAAGCGTTCTTTGACACAAACAACACCGTAATTTAAATATAATAATGTTTTAGACAGTAAGGAAGAAGCTATAGGTTTATTATTATAGGTATTTTGACTTATTTTATATTTTCCCTTCTGACAGATTGGATGAATTAATGGCTGTATTTAATAATTACAGTTAAAATATTAAATTCACTAACGAATTAGAAATTGACTGTTGCCTGAATTTTTTAGAATTCCTACAAAGCTTTGTTATTGTCTGATATATCTTTCCATTCTGATAACCTAAACTATGCATTTAAAATTTTAATAGTCAATTAATATCCGATTGATTTTATTCTCAGAATTAAAAATAATTAAACTGTTGCACAAAGTCTTCTCGGGCACTCAACCGGATTGAATCACGGTGCTGGCACCGTTCCCATATTCAGGTGAAGTGTGCGTTCCGGATTCCCGTGGTTCCTGCACATGAAGATGGCAACGGTGACAGTTGCCGAAACGTCGTGGAAAATCCATGACTCAACCCGGATGATTGCCCGAGAAGACTTTGTGCAACAATTACACCGGGAGAACCACCGATCAAAAATCTGTTGTCCATAAAAAAAACCAATACTAGAAATTTTATTGTTTTACCATATTACGATTGTTTTTCTACAAAAATCCTAATTATCTCTGTATTTTTAAATCTGTTAATTCTTTGTCTTATTTTGTTAAAAACACAAAGATTGTCTTAATACTTTGGATTTCCATAATGTTGTTTGTAAAATCAGTTAATTTGTTCAAACGATCTTTTTTTTAATTACAATTAAAGGAAAATAAAAAACTTAAAATTAACAATTATGAACATTCTCCAATTACAAAATATTGTTTCTATCATAATCATTCTTTCCATTATGATGATACTATTATTTTAGGTAAGGAAACTAATTTTAATAAAAGGATATCATCAAAAATGTTACAAGTCCAACAATTTTTCTTTAAATGTTAAACAGGATACATCTCATTTTAACTTGTTTTATGGTGGCTTCTTAAATAATCTTTGTAAAATTTTTATGTTGTATTCATATTTTTTTTAAGTGTCGTAATAACGTTCAGAAATCTCTTCCGTCTCGCAATAGTATTGACAAGGGTCACACCAGTTTATCGAAACGTCAAAGGTTTTTTTTTCACATTTTATTGTTCAAAATGAATTTCTGTTATACTGGTCGTTAAATTCTTGTGTTATTGTCTTACCGACGAGAATTTTAATTATATTTTCACATAATATTTACCTCGATATATTAATTAATAATTAAAGTATTAGTTCTTACTTTTTCTAACATTCGATGGTGATTGGTTGATTGCTCCGAAAATTAATGCAAAAGTTATATTTTTTAATCTTCAGGGTTGATTTGAGCTGATATTTGACTAAACTCTTTGAAATCGTACAAGTGAAGGAAAATTTTCAAGTCTACGATATCGTATGTTCAAGATCAATTTATTGGAACGTTTTCTTTCCAAGTGAGAATTTTACAACCGCGCTACGTGGCACCGTAGGCAACTCTGCAGTCCTGGGATCGATTCACGTTGAGAGCGTACTCCTTCCCTGAGGGCGCTCTTCTACGAGTGGCCTGTACGAGAACCGTTACAGATCATCAGGTAATGTTCAGAAAAATTTCCTGCCTTGTGCAAAGGTTTTCATATATATTCTAATACTCTAATAAAGCTCATCGTTGTTTCGCTTTTAACATGTAACGTAAATATTTCAATATTTTATGGAGATTTTAAATTTAATACTGTAATTGGAAATTGAAACGGAGAACATAAGAGCTGCCATTTTCAAATCCTCGAGACGTCAAATTTCTTCTATTTTTTATCCTCTTCTACTCCACCCTTCCGCATCCCCCCTTTAAAATCCCTTCCTATGCTATAAGAGGGGAGTTGCCACTATGTCGATTACCCTGCCTACACCCAAAAAAAAGGTCCTTGGCTACCTTCCTCTACCCTTCCACATCCCCATTTTCAAATACCTTCCTATGCTATTAAAGGCGAGTAGTCTGTTACCTAAAAAAAAAGTGTATGTTCCGGGGTCACAGACCTTGGGCATACGGTAAGAGTTGATCACTGTTCCCATTGGAACAGTCGGCCAGCTTCCTCCTATACTGGTCGAGGCACGGAGAAGGGAATGCTGCGTCCCTACAGAAAACTCTTCTCCCGTTATCGGAAGGGCGTGGAACAAGTACCCAATGCCCGACCTATCCGATGCAGGGTTTTCTAGGGTTTTCCCTGAATTACTTTTAGGCGAATGCCGGGTAGGATCCTTAAACCATACCCCACGGGCTGTAGTTAACCCTTGGCTACCTTCCTCTACCCTTCCGCATCCCCCCTTTCAAATCCCTTCCTATGCTATTAAAGGGTAGTTGCCACCATGTGGATTATCCTCATGTAGCCTGTTACCCCTCCACCCCCCCCCCCCAAAAAAAAAAAAAATATGTCGTTACGGTTTTCATTATTTTAGTACGGTGACATTTTCTGTGGGTGCCGTAGTCTGAAATTTTAACATAATTTTCTCAACAGTAGTTGGTCCGCCATGATGGCGCCAGAATAGACCACCAAGGGTGTTTACCATGTTTTACTCACCCAAAAATACACGAGTTACAACATTAAAATTGCATTTCCAATATTATTTAATAAAGCTTATAATAAAAAATTAATTCGTTTCAAATTAATTCAGTCTGACAATTCTTGATCATGAGTGAAAAGAAGTACCATTCCTCTCTATTCAATGAGGAAAAGCAAAAGTACCATTCATTGAGTATTGAAGTGTAAAATTAAATTCAAATGGCGAAGGGAAACCAGAGAAAATTAATTGAATCATACTTTTTTGTATTAACATTTCTAAATTTAACTAAACGTTTCCTTCACCTCAGCACAAAAACTTAGAGGGTAAAGAGAGAAATGATAGGGGGAAAAAATTCAAGCGATGCTTATCAAATCAAAATACATGCGAGTAGGAAAGGTTTATCCAGAGGAGTATGATTCATAGGTCCAGTGTTTGTTTGTTGACCAGAATTGAATAGTTCGAAATGCTTATTAATGTAAGGGCAAGTTGTACTGTACATATTCTGAATGTGTACACGAGTCAGATATTTTAAGGCCACGAAGGGAAAATCTCTCAAAGTAAGCAATGGATCCTAGTCCACGTTGTTTATCCAGAACCAAGTGTTATTGTGTTTGGATGAATTAAACACACCAAAGTCGACGGTAGTCCTGTTGGTTGTTAATAGCAATATTGTTTTGTGAAGTCAGAAATGTTGTTTACTTACATTACGTGCCATAACAAATGAATCCTCTACCTCAAGTCCAAACAATCCACAGACCTGTGTGTTTATTTCTCCACAATTACTGGTCGACAGGATACAAAAAATTTTCACATTCTATGTGCATCTCTGAGAAATCTCTAATTATTTCCATTCATATCTGAATTTTCTGTAATTTTATCATCATATTTGGGGAATGCGAAGTAACTCTATGTCTGACGTATTATAAATACTTAAAAAGCGACGTTTAAATTATATTTTTAACACGGTTCTTCGTCGGTTTGGAACATCCAAATGATTTCAGTACACATAATAGCTGCTTGATAACAAATTCAATTCATAAATTAATATCAAAATTCGTGAGATTATGTTGTTCAGACCATTTAAAAAAATTCCTACTTATCGGCGTAAGAAAAAGTTAAAAACAATGGCTACTCAAAGCTTTCTGCGTATGCTGAATTCCATATTTTTTATTTACTCCAAAGGCATAATTCTTAATAACTCCATATTATTGCGGCTTATAGACTGTTGCAATAATCTAAAATTTCAATTTTAATAGCATCGATGGCTTTATATATCATACTAATCATTACTTTTTCTATCCAGAACAAACTCGTTTATCAAAAGCTATTGAATATTAGAAACGTGCAGGGTCTCAGAAAGTATGAGATTTTGTTTAATAGCTACACGTCAGGGTTAATTTTAATTACCGTCAAGTACATTGTTTCTCTAAGGTCAGAACGAGATTTTATCATTTTTTAAGGGCACAACAGAACTAACCAAGAATTTATAGTATTTCAGTGTAGCTGCCTCAACGTTATATATATATATACGTTTCCCTGCAATTAATAAAATTTGGTTATATTCCCTAGAGGCAGTGTCAAACTAAAGATCACCTTCGTCCTTCGTGTTGAATCACATTGATTTTAGAAACATCCAACTGGCCGTGACCGCAACTGCAGCCATGCGACATTCTCGTTTACGAATTTTTCTTTAATTTCGACCGAAATATTAACCAAATAATTTAATAGGTCCGTTGTAAACCTGACAAAACATCATTGACAATTTCTACAATTTTTAAGTATGTCAAAAAAAATACATTAAAATTTAAGATACGTAATTAACTAACGTGGAAAATGAAATATATGTAATATAATATTCTTGATGGTGCAGAGATTAAGGAGAATGTTAGATTTTAGCAGAGTGAAAACGTTAAGGTTTTTATTAATCTCGGTAGGAAGATGCGGGTATCCGATTAGTGTTATTCTTGATAGTATAGTGAAATTTCTTGAAGGAAAAAAATAATTTTTTAATCCTGTTCTACATTAAAAAAGAGATTTAATGTTGCTCCTTCACACAGTATAGTTCTTTACTTAACTAATTTACAGTAACAGTGATGAATAAACAGTTATTGAATTTTAACTCTGGCAAAATAAACTCGTACGACGTGTCGATACAGGCCTCTGCCATGTGAAATTTGATGACGATGCCTGAGCCAGCTGAAGAAACGTCTTACGTTCACCAAACTGCTGTCCGCGTTGGAATCCGAGAACTGTTTATTCAACATTAATTTTAACTTAAAACCTTACAATGTTAATTGCTGAATAATAAACTAAGCGTTATTCTTTGTAGGATTAGCAAAGAATAATTTTAGTACGTTCAATATTACTACAGTATTTAAACTCACGCGTGATTCTTTTTTTTTTCATTTAAACCAACAACAAGGAATGCAGAAACGTTGAGTGGTATTTAATTTAATATTGATTTTTGTCTGTTATTCTGCTATTTATTAATATAATTATTACATTTTTAACACATTAGTTTATGAAATGTGTTTATATTCGTACTTGACTAACCTTACATATAGAAACCAACGTTACATCATGTAAATTACTCTGATGTTCACAAATTTGCGCGTAGGTTTAAAAATGTTGAAATTACGAAAGTATTCCGTCAACAAATCTGCTAAACCATGAAACAAGAGTGGGCGGGTCGTGGTACCCAAAAAGGTCAATATATGGAATTGAGCCAAGAAGCACGCTTTTCAAAGTCTTACGCAGATAAGATTTATTACGTGCCACGCAGAAAGGACCTGCCAAAGCACACGTACTGGTCATCCTCTGTTTTCGGAAACATTTATGACGTAAAATCTGGGTGTCTGGAGTAAAAATGAGATTATTTACTAGCTGCGGTTGAAATATATAAAAATAAATTAAATTAGACGATAATCTCCTAATTATCAGTGTCAGAAATTCGAAATAAGTTTGATGCAAGTCTTAGAAAAGCCGCGCTTCGAGCGTTTTTTCTTTAAAATATCGTTCGATTGTGATATTTTAAAAACTACGCAAAATGTATGAATACAAATTTTTCGAAAATATGAACTACTTTAAAATAATAATTTTATTTATTGAATGGATCAAATTGTATTTCGATTTCGCTTCTTATGCCGTCGCCTTACCACCTCTTTGTATCGTAGCACAGAGTATATATTGTAGAGACCACCAATGTGTAATGAACAGATTTTTTTATAATATTTGTATTGTTGGCGTAATAATTGTGGTACAGGTATTGTAAACAACAGTCATTGATGTTTAAGAATGTTGTGTGCTAGAGACGTATTATTTTCGGCATATATTTCAGATTGAAGGCACACATGCTAGTCTGTTTTGAGGGGCCGTCCGATGATGGTCATGGAGTTCGTAACGAAAGCCGACCGAAGGTGGTCGCATTTAGCCTTGGGTATTGAGTGAAACCGTAAAGTGGAGAGGCAGCATTAATATTCAGAACAGTAAAGTACAATAGTCAGTTTTTATTAATATCCAGGACAGTAAAGTAAAGTCGGCAGATACATGTAGGACGAAAAAGTTCCAGAACGAAACTGTGAGATGTGTCCGGTAGTCAGTTGTCCAGAAATTTAGCAAAGTCAACTAAAATTGTGCGCTGATTTAGGCTGTGAATACCATGGCCTGTTAAAAAAATTCTTTTAAATAACCATAAATGAATTAAGAATTTCTTTAAAATCTGTGGCAATTATTTAAAAGTTTAGGTACAGAATCAAAACTAAATAGAAATTTGTATTAAATGTTTTATCTATAAAAATTGTTAAAATTCAGTTATAAATCACATTACTTCTCCACATCGTGGTGGCATTGTTAGTCTTCCATTACAAGTTTTTCGAATCATTTCTTTAAATTATTTAACTCATTAAATTGACACTCCAACCTGAGTTTTATTTTATTAATTTGTTTATTACAATATATAAGGATGTTCCATTGCGAAAATAATTCAAACAATTTGTATGGAAAGGAAAATGATATATATATGTATATATATATATATATGAAACAGATGCGACGCGATTATTGTGTATCATATATACGTGAAAAATAAATAAAATAACAATAATAATCTATAAAAATAATAATACAACAAAGTAGATATCAGTTCTACTATTTTTGTCATATTAATATTGAAGAAGAAGAATATAATATAATAATTGAAGGCCAGACATGTCATAAAAAATATTTAATAATATTCAGTATAATTAAAATTTTATCACACAAACGTTAATGTATAATAATCGATTCGGATCATTTTTAGCTAATTAAAATAATTAGGAGACCTTTAATCTAAATATTAAAGTAACTGCATTATTTTTGTGATGCTGTCAATCATCCCGCTAAATATTAAAATGATTAAATGATGAAACATACATAGTAAAAAAATTAAATTTTACATATTTTGAATGCATTCGAACACGTAATCTGCAGAGTCGAAACGCTAAAACCATAAAAAAATTTATGATAAAATTGTAACTTCTTTAAACCTTATTACGTATTCTTTCTGACTTATCATGTCATTAGTTATTATATTTTGTTTCTGAAATATCAGATAATTTTTAATTTGAAGAAGTATAATGTTCCCGACCAAGTATTGAGTGTTTATATTTTTTGTTATATTAGTATTTTATTTATGTGTTCTAGTAGGAGGGTTTGGTGAAAGGGTGACTTTGCAACCACGTGGGTGGTAGTAGTGGACATTAATAGACACAAGCCTGGGGCTCGCAAGGCCTGCTACAGAGGTAATTCGCAAACACGTGAGTGTAGGGGACACGCGCTCAGCGGCAGGGATGCTGCTTAGGGAAACAATCTGGCTAACAGAGGATCAATGTCGCGATAGGGTTAGATCGGGATCGAGAGAAGGCTCACGCTTTACGGACAAGTCGATGACCGCCATTTACATTTATAAACGATTAAGATCTTAAATTAAATGCTAGCATAACTTAGATGTAAAATACAATTATGAATAATATAAACTAAACTCATGCAACACATCACATTTGAAATTAAGGCAAGCTTCAGGAAAATTAGGTCTGAAACTAAATGAAGGAAGCAATTACATTCGGTTTGCCACGAAACTGAAACAATGATTCTCGTAATATTAAAATTTGTTACGGTACGGCGGTAGATGTAGAAGACTGTTACTTTTTCGAAGACTGAAATTACAAAAAAATGGAAGCAACAAAGAGGAAAAATAAACAAGAATAAGGAAGAAATATTTAATATTGAATTAGGATTGAGTAGGATGATTTTGAAATTGAGCGTTTTCGCATAGGATGAACCTTAAGAGTGACATTCCAACAAATAAATAGAAAAACTGCCTAATTGTCACAAAAAATTGAATAAAAACTTCTCGGGCTTCTAAAAGAGTAAACCATTGTATTCGCCACGTTTCAATGACGTTTCTAGTAATAGAAGACGATGGTAGTGAACGTCATCGAAACGCCACGAATACTTTTCTTTACTCTGTTAGAAGCCCGAGAAGAATTTATTCATTCTCTACACCGACTAAGACTACTTTCTTATAAAAAAAATTATTACGAAAGTACGGTACCAGAATGGAAAAAAATCTCGACCGGACCGGGAACGGAACCGGGGTCTCTCACTTAGTAGCTGGTGCTTTACCAGCTAATCCATTCGAGTCGTCTTCAGGCTCTTTCTGAATTTATTCATTGCCCCGTTGATCAATTAATATTCACCATCATCGAGTCTTACGTTAAGCCACGAAGATTGTGATCTAGCGAATTATAGGAGTGTCGTTCCGGGCCTAGAATCTACTCGGATAGATTAGTTGGTAAAGCACCCACGTACGAAGCTGAAGACCCGGGTTTCATTCCCGGCACGGTCGAGATTTTTCCATCCTGATACAATTTCATGTCCTAAATAACTGAGCTTTGTTTCTTTCTGAATTGCAATATTACGACGTGTCGTCCACAATGTTGGGACTGCAAGAGTTAATAGACCTAAATAAGCAAAATTTATACCATAAATTATAAATGTAAATTAGTCAATAATGCAGTTAATTAAATTATTAAAATATTTCCTATTTTGGTATATTACTTGATTAAGTTGCAAAATTTTGAACGAAACGATATATTATTCAATTAAAACAAAAAAAATATAACATCTTTTCTGATTATGTTTATTTTTTAAATTACAACTGTAATATACAGTTATCTGGGATAAAAAAATTATTTTTTGATTACTGTGTTAATAAATTCTTTATCGTTTTATTTCCATGTTGCTATTTTTTCCACGTCTATTTCTCTTTTATTTACCAAATTATGAAGAAAAACGTTTATTGATATCCACGAGCTGTCAACTTGCCACGCCCTTTTATTTTGAGAAATTAATTGAGATTTCCATTTATCAACTATCGATTAGATGAAGTGACAGCTGTTAAAGGAGTAAACACTGGGAAAGTTTGTAGAGGTTTTATCTGCAACATTCAAGTCATGTCAATTTTGGGAACATGAAAAAGACACAGTGGAATATGCAGAATGAATAGAGGACAATTAAAATAAATATATTTGGCATAATAAACGTATTAGAAATGCTGGGGATATCAATAGGATCAAATATGATTGATTTATTTAAAAATGACGACGTGTGAGTCAAGACATCAGAAAAAAAAGCTCAAGACCCCACAAAAGAGGCTAGAAAGAGCAGGAGAAGGCTCAGATTGGAGTCTGAGGATGAAAATAATGAAGCAGAAGGAGTAAATTATTATCTGGACAGTTATAATTTATTATGTGAATTTTAAGATACAGTAATGTCCTTGTTGAATCTTTAATATTGCTCTTTCTCAGAATGTGAATTTTGTAATCGGTTTCCCAAATAACTCTTGAAGTAATATTTGTATTTGTTTCTAACTATCCGGAAACATCTACAGTATATATATCTAAAACATACACAAAAATTAATAATATAGTGTAAATATTTTGAAAGTTATTGATATTATTACACCTAAAAAATTGTTTCCCTATATATATATAATAAACAGACTTAGAAGCCATATAAAGGAACGAGTCTAGTAAATGTTCTACCCGGAACACTAACATTTATTCTACAAATAAATTAGTGAAGGAATTTTAATTACAAAATGAGTTATCAGGGAAATAGTGATATGAAATAATTTTCATAAGATTTATTGAATAAATAAAGTTATATATAAATGCAAGAAAGTATGATACTTCAAACTATAATTTATTTAAAGAATAGACGCTACAAAAAGTTATTAAAAAATGGTTGTGTGCAGATGTTTATACTTTATGAGATATTCATGTCAAAACTTTGCCTATATACAGCGTGTGATAACTGTACCTACCCCATTAAATATTAAATTTGAACAGTTGCAAAGAGAACTTTGGTTGCTGAAAAGTAAATAGAGAAATAAATGAGGAATGACACTATCAATATAATAAAAATGGATGTATATTTGTATGTATGTATGCAGTTACGTTAATCTCTATACAAATTTTAACTCGTGGACAAAATGCAACATAAATTGGTACACATATTCTTCAAAACTCGAGAAACGGTACTGTTGGGTTGAGAAACACACAGCATAAATGAGAAACGAATTATAATTTAAAAACGTGATCATTAAGTGATAAATTACTGCGCGCCAAGATACCATGACGTCACGCCAGAGAGAGACGATACTACGCGACAAACAAAGGAAATAGTTATTTTTTTCCGTAATGAAATGAAGCAGAAATATTTTCATTAAATAAAAAGTGTAATTTTATCCAGTAATACTTCATAAGTGATATTAATAATAAAACAATACGAAATACTTTTCTATCCTTGCGGGAAATGTAAGTTAATTTTCGTTCCATATTAGTAACTCCAAAATGGCGTCCGTATATAATATAGCTAACAATTTCATAAATTTAATCTTTCGTAATGTCTGAAGACAGCAATATTCAAGGTGTATATTTAAGTATTCTATTGGTAAAGAAATTCGGACGTATGTTTGCTGGAATTGATGCAATAAAATTCAAATAGAATTAAATACTTTTTCGGGTTTATATAAATAAGACACGGGCAACGCCGGGCACTCAGCTAGTTTATAATATTTTTTATAAATATTTATATATTTATAAATAATTTGGTATAGGTTGGTTCAAGTAACTTGAAGATGTTTGTTAAAATTTCAAGCATACTACGGAATCATATTTAGATACTTTTAGTGTGTTAATAAGAGAAAACACGAAACCAGAAATAATAATGCTGAAGCACGTGTAAATAGTAAATCCGTGGCTTTGCTCATCCGACGGAAACGCGTAGCTTCTCTTCAGGCAATTGAAAATCGTTTCAAAAGAACAGTGTTAATTAGCCGTGAAGTGGAACCCGATGGACAAAGGCCGCTGAATTCGTAAGTAGTACTTGAGCGCACCCTCCAAAATGGGGGATTCCCGGTCCCAATGGAAATAAAAAGAAGGCTCTTCGCTGCTGTGTCCGAGGACCAGTGCGTTGCCCGAAATTGTGAGGCGGGTCGGGGAATTTCCTGGACGTCGACCCTCGCGGCGAGGAGAACAAAGACGCTCTCTCATTGTCATTTTGTTGGCCCGCCTTTCTCTTCCTGTAGCAATGAAAAAATAAATGCTTTATCTTACGGACGCCGAGAGGTTACCGTGTGACGTTGCGCTGACAAACGAACTTGTATGTACGTATTTAATCTACAATGGCCAGTTTGTCCTGTCGTAGATGCATGAAATTACAATTCAATTATAATTTAAATAAAATATATTAGAGGAAATTAATAAAATCATTTTAATATAAGCCAGGTTTAGGGACATTATTTTGACTAGAAATACATGTATATAGAATTATATTCATTAATGGTTAATTTAGAAAAAATCATATGATAGAATTAATATTGTACTGGCTTGAAAGACGAACAGTAGAAAGATATCTGAAACTAGAGATTAACTATATAACTAAGGAGACAAGAAATGTTACAATTTAATTTAGTTTATAACGGAACACTATCACTTCACTTTACTACAATACACTTCACTATACTACCCTATTTTAACTACAGAGTTCAAATTAGGTCTAAATTTCCTTTCGGTTAGAGGACTTTCTCCGAAAACTCTTGCAGGCAAATTGGTTCAGGTTTTTTTAGAGTAACAGGCTACATGAAAACTCCTCTGGGGCCCTGCCATCAGAACCTTGTAGGAGAGATACGAAGGGGGTACCTTTGGGGATGCCTTTTCCTCTCCGTTTCTGAACTAAGGTTCCCACAAGCCGAGGTACATCGACCTGTTCTGACAGGTGTATGTCCTGGGGTCACAGACCTTGGGCATATGGTAAGAGTTGTCCGCTATTACCCATTGGAATAGTCGGCCAGCTGCCTCCTAAACTGGTCAAGGCACGGAGTAGGGAATGCTGCGTCCCCACAGCAAACTCCTCTCCCGCTATCGGAAGGGCGTGGGACAAGTACCCAATGCCCGACCTACCTGATGCAGGGTTTTCTAGGATTTTCCCTGCATTACTTTTAGGCGAATGTAGGGTAGAATCCTTAAACTATAGCCCGGGGGCTCTAGTTAACTCTTGGCTTCCTTCCTCTACCCTTCCGTAACCCCCTTTCAAATCCCTTCCTATGCTAATAGAGGGTAGTTGCCACCAAGTAGATTACTCTCATGTATCCTTTTACTCTAAAATAAAATAAAAATAAAAAAAGCGGGTAAGTTTCGGATAGGCGAGGTTCGGTCGTTGATGAACCTTTCTGGAGTCACGGAGATGAGCTTACTTTCTTCTGCCTTCTCTTCTCTCCGTGTTTGAACTAAGGTTTCCACATGCCGAGGCACCTCTGCCTGTTTTGAGAGGTTTATGCTCCGGGTTCACAGACCTTGTTATTCCCAGTGGAACAGTCGGCCCACTGCCTCTTAAACTGGTCGACGCACGGAGAAGGCAATCCTACGTCCCCACCAGAAAACCTCTCTCCCACCATCGGAAGGACGTGGGGCAAGTACTCAGTGCCCAATCTACCTGATGCAGGTTTTCTAGGGATTGTCCTGCATCACATTTAGGCGAATGCCTGGTAGGATCCTTAAAACATAGCCCGGGGGCCCTATTTAACCCTTGGCTACCTTCTACCTTACTCTACCCTTCCTATGCTATTAAAGCGGAGTTGCCACCTTGTGGATTACCCTCATGTAGCCTGTTACTCTAATATAAAAGATTAAAAAATGTACGTGGTGGCAACTCCCCATGATGCAGGACAAACCTTATAAGAGTTATTTATTGACCTGCTTGTAAAATTTCTTCCCAAATTTCATAATTAACAGCAGAATGATGAATTGAATTATAAGAAATAGAATTTAGACCTTCTTACACAAAGTCAATGACCGAATCTGCTTCATTTTACGATATATATATATATATATATATATCGTAATATATATCTAGAAGATACAAAAATTTTGTTTCATACTGAGTTCTCATTTTTTTTGTTTATGAATATTACCGTAATTCCTGAAGAGATCCCAAATTTAGAATTGTAACGTTGTCCGGTTTTTATTATGTACAAGTGTTCATTGCAAAGGTATCGTTAAATATACTTTTTATTTAACTCATTTAATAAATTTTTATGACTTAATTGGCCAAAAAGAAATATATTATTTTATAAATTGTCACACAATTATTTGTTTTAAAATAACAATTTTATTGATATAATTGGAAAAGATCTTCTAGAATTGATTGCGACCAACAGCGACATCTTCAGGCTTAATGCTGCGTGACGACGGCTGTCATGAACGGATGTTTAGACATCTTTATATAATGTAATCCTGTTTTTGTATCTCTTCGTGGAATTGTCTCGAACTTCTTGTTTCTTGATGATTTTCTATGACGCTGTCCCGAAGATTGAAATATAGCTTTATGCAGACGAGATGCACTCTCAAATCATCCGTCAATTGCAAAAGTTGTAAAAAAAATCCCAAACACATAACACCAAAATCGTTGACAAACTGATTCACGTTGGGTGTAAGAAGTATCACTAGAGGGTGATTCGTCGTGCCAGAGAGACTTCACAAGATTCTTTAAAATGCCCGAAACTTTTGGGGAGCACTACGTATGTGCTCGTAAATTACCACAGCTTATCAATTTAGTAGTTTCCGTCACTTTATTTACTTTTCTTATACAAATAAATTGTTTCTCGTGAAAATTATTAATGTCGCAGTCAAAGTTGATTTTATTTGGGTGTGTCTACATGAGATTCAACTCTTTGTGGCCTCTCCCCTTTTAAATCAAAGGAAGGGACGGAAAGGGGGGATGCGAAAGAGAGACCAGGGTGGGCCAAGGGCTGACTAGGGCTCCAGGTCTCTAATTTAAGGATCCCACCCCGCAATTCTCCTAAATGTAACATATAGAAACCTACATCAACCTATTTAGGGCTGTTGGCACTTGTCCCACTGCCTTTCTTTACGGGAGTTGGGTTTGCTGTAAGGAAGCCTCATTTCCGACTCTATGCTTCGACCTGAATCGGAGGGCAGCTGGCCGACTGATCCAAATGGAACATGGCAAAATCTTACCGTATGTCCAACGTCTGAAAAATCGGATCAGACACCACTTAAATCAGGAATAGCTGTCACGCTTTATGGGAACAATTTTTTTAAATCCCTGGGTTGAATCCAGAAAGGATTAAATTAGCCGTTCGAGGCAAGTTATCTTCCACTATTATCACGTCGTATTAACACGTCGCGGTTCAAGTGAACACATTATTCTTCACTTAAAAAAATTCGAGAATTATTAGTTATATTCCAAATTTACAAAATTAGATTTTGTGCTAGGTGGTCGGCGTTTTCACTAGCTTTTCTCCTTTGCCGTGTATTGAGTGACCGGTTGAAATCTGATTTACCACATTTATTATCATCACAACTTCCCCATTTAGCGACAAGCTGCATAGAAACGTTGTAACCTAAATTTTGGTTCTCCTACGACCCCGGTTATTCCAAGCAACGTTGAGTTAGTGGCAATAGCATGTTAAATAAGTATGAAATTATCACGAACGGAGTTCAGCCAACAATGCTCAAGTTATTCCACGAAAGTCCCGTTTCGGAGGCAATGTTCTAAACAACTTCTAAAGCTGGCGTGTAATGAACAGATTAGTCGTTGGAAACGTTGTTATACTTGTCTATACCCTCGACGGTCCACAATGACGCCACATGCGTTGTTTTTCTTTTACCGTAAATAACCTCAAACGAACGGGACAGCAAAGTCCTACAACTGTATTTCTGTTGTTTCTGGTAACATTCCTCTCGGAACAAGTTTGCATCAGGTGATGAGCGTGCGCATGAATGTGATGTGGATGACTCTGATAGTCACTTAAAATAGTTACCGTTCTGGTGAAATACAGACTAACATATTTCATGTCATACAATGTTTGCAATATATCCACAGGAGAATCCATCACTTTGACAGCAGAGCTCAGATTACGACGGACTTTCAAACAAAATCCATTCAACGCCTTCAGATGATATTGCGTTGAAACGTACTGTAAAGAGCAGAATTTGCAACATTTTTGTCGTGATGACTTGATCAATCTCTTGAGTTAAGATGTGCGTCTTCCTTTTAGCCGCAACAGCGTAAATTACAGAAAAATCACGCGACTCTACCCACAATGAAGGAAATGATATGACTCATTCAACGTTACGTCATTATCCAGTAAGTAAAATAAAACAACTGTAGTGTTCCTCGATGATTATCAGGCGCTCACTACTTTGACCCCGAAACTTTATTTACTAAATAATGGTTTCAACAAATTGTACATCTACAATCTACGTCTACTTTCTAAAATCTTAATCCCACATGATTAATTACTGCGTTTGGCGAAACGTATAACAAAATTTCTCCTTCCAGCCGGGGCCTGTTAAGAAAAATTACTGTTTGTATTTCTACAAATGGATAGTTTGACTGGTGGCCTATTCATAAAATCACAATAAATATAATTATTTTGAATAAATTAACACCACGTGTGGACGCTATATAAATTATAAAAAATATATAATAGAATAGTACTGTACTGGACTGAAAAAGGAAACAATGGAAGTTTGAAGGAAACTAGATATTAACTGTGAAGATTAACTTAACAGTGTAGTAATACTTCACCTTAATTTATTGCTTACGGATTGATTTTACCAAACACTTTCACTACATTAAGAATTCAGATTGAGCCTAAATTTTAATTTCGGTGGAGGACTTGCTCTTAAAACTCTCGTTCCCGATATTGGCATATATTGGAGAAAATAAAAATATATGGAGGAGCTGGGATTTGAACCCAGGACTTTCTGCATGCGAAGCAGACACTCTGCCCACTGAGTTACACCCCCTTCTGTGGTTGGCTGTCTGTAAATTTATGATATTTCGTATTATCTTGGTATTCATCAAAATTCCCTATTTTCCTTGTGCGTCCCAAATAACCACTGGTAATTGGAATTCGTTGTTAGTACGTATATTTTCTCATAATGTATCATGTACACTCTAACCTTACGCACGTCTATTAACCGCAACCTACATGTGACTTTTGAAAGGCTGCCCTAACGATCCAGCATGTCCCTTACGACTGACCAAACTACGACAGGATTAGAAGAGCCACAATTGAGAAATATTCAAGAAGGGACATATGTTCCTCAGCAGCGGCAATAAATAACCATGTTAAGTTTAGTAAGGAAACTGGCATACAAGATGTAACTTAGGTTAAGAATAATGTGTACATATAATATGAACCAAATGTAATAATTACATGTAGTACTTATGGAATATAATTATAATATGTTGACGCGACTATAAACAATAAAGAAATAAAAAGTTCCCTTCCGTGAAAATTGCTGGGTTTTAAGTTACTTAAATGAATAAATCGTTATAATTCTACTAGTCTCTCGATACTAATTTGCCAATTCTCAATTTTAATTTTCTTTTGATCAATTGGCACCATTTAAATGGAGCAAAATCAATTTTAACTCTACATTCTCAGAGTTCTCGATGGGTACTGAATTAGATTAACTTCTATTAATAATAAAACAAAAACTCATGTTGTTGCTTATTAAATTGCTAAGTCTGTGGTACGGAATTGAACATTTTGTGTAACTCACGCCAGCTTGAGCCATTTCGATCGCCAAACTAGTTTCTTGTGATGTAGTGATGAACTACAGCTGTTGATCTTGTGATTACCCTTCATCCTTAACCTTCAACTTCGACTTTATTCATATGAATGATATAAACATACTTTTAAATACGCTCGTCTAACAACTTATACTATATGTCCTATATGATACAGTCAAATCAGGAAGTTTTAAATATAACGCGTGAAGAGAGAACAATATGAAGGTAGATAATAGAAGGGATAGGCTCATACAACACGTTTTGAGGGAGGAAGTGCTTTCTAAATTATTATTAGATAGAAGTATGTGGGTAATAATAGAAGACGAAGACTAAGATTAGATGTATTAGACAAATCATAGTGGATGTTGGCTGCAAAACTTATGCAGATAAGATTAGCGTGGAGAGATTCACCAACCCAATCTAAGGACGGACTAGAACAACAACAATAACATGATACACTCATATATTATTACATTCTCTTCTCTTAGATATACTCAAATGCTCTTCGAGACTCCGTACCTCATTTTAAACCATCTTCCTTGTTCCATCAGGTATCATTCTCCAGATTTTCAATCTCGTTATCCATATATTGACTTCTCTTTGAATTCCCATTACGTACTGTCATTCCTATTTTTAGGATAATAAATCCCTTGAAACATATATATTTTTAGACGAAGTGTATTCTTTTTAATTCGTTTTCTCGTAGCCGATGCTCAACCTGTAGCATTCATTTGTTGGCATTTCTTGAAAAGGTCTTAATTTTATGCATTGAAGTTATGAACTACAGCCTATCACATTATTTTCTAACTATCCAGTGTGATTGTGTCTCTCATTAATAATTAAGAAGATAAAATTTTCTATACTGGCATTAACTCCAGATACAAAGTATGCACTATAGGAACAAGAATTTCCTTTGGTAAATAATTCACTACGCCGGAAAGCGGGAGGGACAGTTTTTTGTCACGCAGCGGGTGGTCACTAGTAAGAGGAACTGAAAGGGTCAGCCCAGACATGCAGTTGCTTGGCTCACTGCAAAGAAGCTGTTTAAAAAAACGGGCTGATTGGTCGAAGACAGAAGATAGAGTATGAGAAATGTGCGTCTGGGTGATGGTAAAATATGCTGCTATGCTTTTACAGATGGTTGAGGATTGCGGAGCTTCCAATCAAATAATCTCTGAAGGTGACGAATCTCAACGAGACTGGTGTGGCAAAAATTGACAGGACGATGGTGGATTTTCTTTAGGAGAGAAAAGAAGGGACTGTATTCGCCATTTCCCGATGACAACTGCGGAAGCTTTACATAAGCAATTCTCGCGGATATGTTTTATTTTATTTCTAAAATATCAATTGTCATTTTCATTCTAGTTTGTTTCGCATTCCACCATGAGATATTTCTCAATTTAACAGTGCGCATTTTATATATGTGGGTGAATTGTTAATAATTTGGCATAATTATTTGTGAATCAAATTGAATTTTGTGTTATTAAATTTAAATAAGTCATATCAATCAAAAGTTAATAATAAATTATAGTAAAAATTAAGATTTTCAATAAACAACCTTACCACAACTAGGAGTTGGTGTTTTGTCCTCATATCTTGCTAGCACTTCGTTGAAGATCAAGTCTCTCACATTCCCTCCATCGCGTTTCCTTCATTTCTCTCCTAAACGATCATTATAATGAATATGATCTTTCAGATATTAGATTGATTTTATTTACAGTACTCAATATAGTTTGTTCCAAGCAACAGTAATAAAAAGATAGGGCACCATTTTCTCTCAACAATAAATATTTTGTCACCTTAATATTTATTTGATTCTATAGACGTATTCACCATTCTTCTGCATGAACTGGTGGTTTATTATGTTTGATATAATTTTACTTTCAATTTCTTTTGATAAGAATGCATTCCTCATGAGTAATAAATTTTCTGTCGCTTTCAGCTAGATGCGTTAAACCCTTATTTTGGCAGTCTTTGTTTGTGTATGGTCGTATGTTGGTATTCCCGTCATAATGATATTATTCACGAAGACTAGGCTGCAAAAGTGCAGCTCCATAATGTCACTGCAGCTGGCGGTCTGGCTTTCGTCTCGGGCTGCTTTGATGTGCGTAGTATCTGGAAGGTTGAACATGCCCATGGAGCCCGTTGGTCCATGCAAGGATTACGTTAAAATTAACCTACTAGTTTGGCTCCTATTACTGCAGCTATTGGGTTTGAAGTCAATCTATTCACGGCTTTGCCACCTCATTAGATGTTCAAACAATTTGTTGCTGTAAGTGACCTAGAAGCATAACATAAAGTATGAGCATACAGGAAATATCTATATTAATCATTCTTACAAATAATAACAACTTGCTTTAGGGGGATGAGAGACATTTTTTAGCGTTAGCGGCATTAAGAATATCGTAAAAAGTTCAGATCATTGAAGTGTACCAATTTAAAAATACCAATTTGGAGCTACAGCAGAATTGTGAATATGTGTGGATGATCATTCTGATTGGGATACTTCCAGTTTGCAATAATGTTCATTAAATACTGTACAGCGAGTTCGGGTTCAATGGCAGGGCTGTCACGTTCCCTTTTTCACGAGAACCGATAATCACCGATGTGCAATAAACTACAATCAAATTAAAATCACTCAGATTAAATCTTCCACTTTATATTGCAAGTAGTTATTTCTCCAGGTTGTTTAATTATACATTGTAATATCAGAATATAGTCGTGACGAAGGAAACATTCTAGGGTAAAGCAGTAAATCAACCGAGACTTTTCGACGACCATCCTCACTCTCGACATCTTTCAGTCGAAGTGGAAGATGATGACAGTGCAGATGGTCGTTGATACGTCGCGATTTAATTACTGACTTACCTGAGTGGGAACACGAGTGCTTTTACTTTTCCCTGAGAAAATATACCATTAACATATATATACATATATATTGCAATGCCAATTAATTAGGCCAGTAATTGTTTAATTGTTTGATAAATCTATTATAGTGGTCTGATCGAACAAAGCAACAATGGAGAAGCGAGCTCGAGTGCTTTGTCGAAAAGTCAAAATGGCGTTTGCGCGCACGAAAGTCTAAGTCAGTTTTACGTCTACGGCCAGCGAGGAAAGTCTCAGTCAGTTTTACGTCTACAGCCAGCTAGGATAGAGTTGGTGCCGAGAGATTACAAAGTACGGAACAAGTAATAAAACTTGCGAATTGGTTCCGAAAGATTGCTGTGGACGGATGAAGTATTTAGAAAGAGTCCAGATACCGGTAGTAGAACAGCGAGACCAGTTAGAACAATTTTGTTATAAGTTGCAGTCTGTGAAATAAACGTCCAAATATTCATCGATAAACATTTTGAGTGCAGAAGTCTAATTTCTATTCTCAAATTAGTCCATTGTTACCCGTTTTGGAAGACCAAGTAATTGCATCCACCGTCTAATTATCGTCGGAACGAGAGAATAACATGTCCTTAACGAACAGAGAACCAACATTTGGCAAACTAAAAAGTATTAATTAGTCAGTGAAAACCAAGGCCTGATGAGTAAAAATTAAAGTGTAAAAGTGTCCGAACAGGGTAAAAAATTGATTGTTCCGGAACCAGACCGACAGTCCGTAAGTAACATAATTTTGAATAATATTGTAAACGCTAATTAAAGGATAAAGTCAGATTTCGTTCGTCCACTTTCTTCCAGTTTTCTTTTCATTGATTAAATTATTGTTTTATTTTAGGTAAATTATATTTTGAATTGTTAATTAGTCAAATTCTACATTTATCGTGTCCTAATCATCAAACCCAGTAAAGGCCCTGAGATATAAAATTTTTGATTGTAATTGTTTCTGAGTTTGAAGCCACAATTTGATAATAAATTTTATTTTATGTTTTAAATTTTTATTATCTTTTCATTTAATTAAAGCCTACCTGTAGATTATTACATTAAATAGCTACCACAACGTGAACAATTAAATTATTAATTGTTGGTTATTACAATATATATATATATATATATATATACATTACGTTAAAATATGTCATATATATTTCAAAGGGAAATCCTATCGTTTGCCCGACGCACACTTTCACGTTTTCCCGACAACAATATCCCGATTCATGTTTCCACGACATATTTTAAAGTTGCGTTTTTACGTAATGAAGCATAATATTAATATTTTACAACCCTTGATATGTTATTTATATTATTATACATGATTATTATTGTAAGTTAAGTTACTTAATTCGTGGAACAATTTAAATTAAATTTGGTGCACGTATCACGTAAGATCAATGAACAAACTCCCGCTGACTTAAAATAATTCTAGCACCTAGGTGGCGATGGATGCCGTGGAATTACCAAAATATGTGATAACAACCTATATTGGCGACGAATAAATAGTTTACGGGGTCGTTCAGATTCATAATGTCACTCTCGATGATTTCAGTGAAAGATTTCACCCCCTAACGGCATGAGGACCTCTCTAGGGGTGGGGTGAAATTGAGTGATAAAAATTAGGATAACGAATCCGGTGTTATGGTACTCTCTGGGTTTAGTTATGGCATTCCAGCAGGATAAGTTACTTAAAGTGTAGCTCTTAGAGATAGGGATGGTAGTGGTGATAATAATAATTTGATATAGACTTGACGAATTCCATAACATCGGATTCAACATCAATTTCTGGCGATATTAAATTATTATTAACACCTCCTTTCTTCCCCACCCCTAGTGGTTAAACTTTAACTTAACGCTGCTGAAATCAGTATAAACAATATACGAACATAAACCAATTTTTAATTGTTGCACTCAGTGTCAGAAATATCGTCTTTGAACCCTGTTTCCGAATCGCGTACATTTGATTATATTTGTATATTTGGCATCATCACAACCATATTCCTCAGAGAAAATTGAAAAAAAAAATACTCTAATTATTAATTATTAATTACAATTAATTACAATGATTTTCACTTTTCCATAACAGCTTCAGTATTCTTTCAATTTTTTTTCTTTTTCTGGATATAAATATATACAATAATAATAATTAATGACTCTTGCAAAAAAGAAGATAGCGTTAAGCAAGCGTGTGGTTTTAAAGATATATATATATATATATATATATATATATATATATAGAGAGAGAGAGAGAGAGAGAGAGAGAGAGAGAGAGAGAGAGAAAGAGAGTGACAAGAACACGAGTGTAATCCACGTGGTGACAACTCCCCTTTAATGGAATAGGATTGGATTTGAAAGTGGGGATGCGGAAGGGTAGAGGGAGGTAGCCAAGGGTTAACTAGAGCTCCCGAGCATTAGAGTATGGATCCTAGCTGGCATTTGCCTAAAAGTGATGCAGGACAAACCTTAGAAAACCTGCAATAGGTAGGTTGGACATTGGTTATTTGTCCCACCAGAGAGAGGAGAAGGTATCCCCAAAAATAGTCTCCTCCAGAGCTCTCTGGGGAAGGTTCACCTTCGAGAGAACAGCCATGCAGTATTTCTTGCACCATAGAGACAACCTTTGAAGTATTTTTTACGAACACACGTGAAAGTAATTTTTCTCATCGTTGGTCATAGAATTTTAAATTGATTAGTCACGTGAGTAAAATGTGCTACGATATTTTGCGGATTGTAAGTACATTTTTAATTTTACCTATTGACGTTTCTTAAGTTTCTTACAAGCCCTGTGCCACCTTTAAAGTGAATAATAAGTATAAGATTCTGTAAATAACGAAAAAAAGTTTCGAAAATGTTATTTTAATCCTCTGACACTACAAAAGATCTTTAAAAATCATAGTTTAATTAAAAAATCTACAAGACAGATTGTAAATAACTGATTTGTTACGTAATGTTTACAGTGTTTTGATTTACGAATCATATTTCATCCAGATTTTAAATCAATTACCAAATTTTGGTTCACGTTATGCTTTTTTTTAATCCGTTAATTTAATTTTTTAATTTATTTTAATGATTTTATAAAAAGTGTTTTATCTTTATAGATACAGCAGTGGCCAATTAAGGGACGAATTTTATTGAGTTCGTCTCGTGTTTTTTTTTGCTGTGAGTCGATCTTGCGGAGATTTTGAATCACCTGACGAAAGCCTCAAGGATTGCAGAAACGTTGTGTGATATTTATCTTTCACTTAATATTGTCCGTTAATTGACTACATTTTTATCAATTAGCATACGTTTAAAACAGACGTATTATATTTTACATTCATTAGTTTCCCCAAGATTCATGAGGATCCACATTGTTGCTTCTTCAATTAAATTTATCATTTTAAAAATATGTTACCTGCTGTTCTATTTATTCATTTTAAAGGATACAGACGTGTAAATAACCTACAATTTGTAATTTAGGAGAACCCTACTGCATTTTTTTTCAGATTTAATTCATCTTCTTTTCCTTACTTGGGTTCCGGATTATCGTACCGTATATGTAATTGGCATATAGAACATTTAAGATTAGAAAACGATTTGAAATTTCAAAATAGAGCGTTTGTCAAATGGAAGTGTTACTGTCTGATTACCGTTAAGATCATTACGAAATGGATCCACGCTGACAGAATAGTGATTGACACTATCCTAATTTCTGTTTATAGATAACTCGACATTGCAGTTCGGTATTCTACTTCGCTTTTCCTAGAATCAACTCTGTTGTATGGGTTCCTTCGTGATCATGAATGTATCGTAAAGTGTTATTATTTTATTTCCGGGATTCCCTCTTTTGTGCACCACATTCGGTATTCGAGTGACAATTAGAGCCTATGAATTGCGGATTTGTTCCTGTGTGAGTGGCACGTGTGTCCGTTATCAAGGCTCTGCTTCCGGGAAGCCTTTACTTCCTCGCGAATCATTTGCGGAAGTACATTACACAGCCGAGCCTCAAACCGCTGTCGTAATTTAGGCAACGATTCACCACAACGACCTGACTTGAGACGACGTTCGAATGCGAACTATATCCAAGATTACTACGGACACGCCATCATCAAGAAGACAGAGAATGAGAAACTTCATAATAATTCTAAACACTAATACTTTGCCAAAATAGGAAAATATGTGAAGAGTATAATGCAAAATTTATTCATGAACACAGTTCACATCTTAAAGTTGCGCAGAGGATGTTACAATTGGACCTTGAAGTACTATCTGAAGTGACAAATCACGCTTTCATCTCGGAGCTCCGTGGGAAGCAAAAAACAGCTGCCAGTACGAGTTGATTAATAACATTGGATTATAAGAATAACATTTCCTTACACATAGTATTTTATTATAAACTGCATATATCAGATTTTTATCATTTTACGGTGAAATAATCCAATTTTATTAAAGGTTCATCTTTTTCTTTAGGGACATCATCAGACAAATCTAAATATTAATTAAGAAATATAAATGAAATAGAAATATAAATGAAAAAAAAATTGAATTCCAAACAAAGAAACAGGTTAAGTATAATATTTTTACTTGAGTTATTAAAGAAACGATTAAATATTATGTGTATTTGAATAAAACAATTCAAAAAGAAATGTTAATGATTTTTTAAACAATTTATTTTGTTTACGAGACTTTCGGAAATTCCATCATCATTTCAGTTTTAGAAATTTTTTAAAATGGAAACACTAATTATTGGTTTTATATGTTGTGAAATTGTATGAGTTATTTTCACTAGTGACGAATATAAATTCCTATTATAAGCACCCTTAAAGACTGTTTGAGTCAATGATTAATTTAAAAACATTCGGCATCTCCAAAATGCATTACGGACACCCCGAAGAATTAATATATGTATTTTATTTTATCCTAAATATTCTTGAAACATAGCCCTATATCATTATAATTCAAAAAAAAATTCTAACTTAAACGGGACGTCCATGTTTAGTTGATAAAATAGAATTAATATTAACGTTAATCTGTCATTACATCGATACAATAAATCACTGACGAGTGTCAAAAATTATATATTATCTCCTCAGCATGTCGGACGGCTTTGTATTAATTAACTCAGGAGACGCCGTGATCATTGTTCGAAAAATAATTGGACGGAACAAATTAACATAAATGGGTGTATAGTAGAATGTTGGAGTTCTCACTAGTGGTAATAACTGAATAATTTTATAGTAAAAATTAGATTATATATTTTCATTATAAGAATTGTTTGGAATTTTTTCTATGAAATATTAATCGTTTATTATTATATTCTTATTATAAAATTATTTATTATTTATTTATTAATTTATTATATATTAATTAATTTATTATTATAATTATTATTGTTGGTATTTTTATACTTATCAACTAGTTTGTCTAACGTCTTCCAGATTTTTATGATGTGCTTAGGGAAATGAAGTCGATGACGGCATTACCGAAAGCTTCTTCGACTAAACAAATGGCTTGAAAAATTATAACTTTTTATGTCTTGCGAATGGTATAAAAACAATGGCCAAAATGAATTAACAATAAAAATATAAATATCAATCTTAATAAACTGACAGTAGATGTTTGAATTAAAGATAATTTGTAAAGACTTTCTGCTATGTAGGAAAACTTTTTGATGTTTGGTTTCTCAATTTTGATGCATTTTTGGATTCTTCCAAACTTGCCAACCTACCTGTTTAAATATCAAAATTATTTTTTGGACTGATTTAATTCTCATGTGTGCGTGTACCCTTATGAATAACGCGTATAAAATTTGTTGAAGTCGACTTGCTGTTCAATAATTAAATTCAATACTTTGAATTAGTTTTCCCTGTATGTAAAGTATCCGTGATAGTATTGGAACGCGTTTTGTGAATCTACATGCAGAGCTGTGTTGCTGCAGCAGGCAGGATTTTGTCGCCCTTGTGTCTGTCAGTTGGTGGACGGGACCGGCCAGCGCTCAGCAATTCGAGACGCACGAAACCCGAAACCCGGGCTAGCGTGACACGCGGAGGCCTGCAATGGAAACGGACGATGTACCCTTGCGAAAATTCTCAAACAAAGTCTAATATTTTCCTTAACGAACGCGCGCTCAACTGCAATTCTTCTTTACGGGCCGTTGCTTCAGCACTGCTTTTCCAAATAATTAATGAAAGTAGACTTTGCTGGTGAACCGACTTAAAACGACGTTTCTGCGACTGTCATTATCGACGTCGTCAGGTGGACTGAATCAGTTTAATTCTCATGTGTGCGTGAACCTGACTACGGCGATGATGATAGTCGCGGAAATGTTGAGTTCTGACAAACAATTAACCATGTTGATAAACCGCGAATCGTTTATTTAATTGAAATAATAGGCAGTCGCGGGATGACCACTTCGCTCGAAGTTGTAATACAACTTACCAAAAAATGTATGTTTCAGCTTTCCAGAACATCAAGGAAATGTTCTAGCAGAATTAAAGAAAGTGGAGTTAGTGACTCCGAGCTATAACTAAGTCAAGAATAAAAACGAGACTGTTGCTTTAACTTCATTTATTCGCCATAAACTGGACTTCACCTTCAAAGTGGAACCCCGTTGACTCGACGCGCAAGATCCACCCATTCTTCCAAAATTCATGGTGCTCCTTTGTAATATGTACACTCAATTTTACAAAAAATTGTTTATAATATTGTTTGTCATCCGTTTGTGTTTCCTGGATGCCGTAAATACCCGCGTTTATCTATTGTAATACTTTATAGCTGTCACGAGAAACCGGATGTTAACGCACAGATCAGTATTCAACATTATCGGCGTGTATCGCGAATATTTCAACGGCTCACCCACTGCAACTGAGTCAATAAATCTGCTTGTAACTTGTCGAAGCTTAAGAATAGGAGTTAAAGCCGATCACTGTAATCGCGCAACATGGGTAATAATTCACTTTCATTGTTATTTATTTTTCTTAGGTTGTCCGTCACACCAGTAGATTTGACCTGGTTCAGATCTCGCTTCCTATTATATCTGTATTTTAAAAAAGCGAGTTTTATTTTGTTTCCCTAATATATTAACGTTTCGTAATTGAATCAGCGAAAACCAAAACTACAGGTTTCTAAACATCATTTATCCTTGTAATTTAAAAACTGAACTTTATCTGACTTGTATTTAATATAATTTGAGGGAATTGGCAAATATCAGAATTTTTTATGAATATTAAAATCATCAATTAAATAATATTCATAAAGTTTCATCCCTTAGTTTAGGGGACCTCATGACATGTATCTAAAATATTAATTAAGAAACTTTTTCTAATTGAAATTAATCTTTACGTAAACAATCTGTTCTTAGAAAACAAGTACATAAATAGTCATAAAAATAATCGGATTAATATAAACATTTTCATGTGGAAAGCAATTATTATTCCTGTTTGATGAGCGAAATACTACGTATTAGGTCAAGTATAAATTAAATAAATGTGAAGACAGGTAAACAAAATTTTGTGTTGTTATGATTTAAAATAATTCTTAAAATTTTGAATGTTTCATTTTTTTGTTTAAAATATTCAGATACGCCAAACAGTCTTTAAGGGTGCGTGTAATAGGAATTTATATTCGTCACTAGTGAAAATAACTCACTAATTATTGGTTTTATATGTTGTGAAATTGTATGTTTCCATTGTAAAATTTTTCTGGTTTGAAAAATCATAACCATTTCTTTCCTGCGGTTGATTAAATTAATAATAGAATAACAATATTTTAATGAAGTGTAATGTGAACTGCTGGAAAGAAAATATGTTAATTTGAAAGTAAAGTGTAGCAGATGAATGGTAAAAATTAAAAAGACAATTGCATATTTCAAACTTTTTAAGTGGAAGGAAAATCAAGAAAAGAACATGGCTGTACATGCTCAGGCATCCAGTTTTGATTTTATCGCTTCATGGGTTGCCTTGTTATCGAAGTTAATTTTAAATAGATTCTTAGTATTTCTGTTCGCTTTACTTAAAATACTTTTTTTTTCAGATATCCCACACAATAGTTCCACTCCTTATTTTTCTGAATTTGCCTCCGATTTTTAATTCAGTAGAATGTGCAAAATACTGGGAATTAAGAACCTATTTCTTTGAATATTGCTGTTAATGAATAACCAATGTCGCAAGAGTCTGTAATTGTTTAATGTGTTACTTGAATCTATATATCTATATAATAAAAAAGGATGTATATTTGTATGTATGTATGTATGTATGTATGTATGTATGTATGTATGTATTTACGTTGTTCTTTATACAAATTTTATCGCGTGGACAGAATGGAACAAAAATTGGTACACATATTCTTCAAAATACGAGAAACGGTACTGTGAGGGTGAGAAACGCCTAGCATACATGTGGAAAGAATTATAATTAAAAACCGTGATCATTAAGTGATAAATTACTGCGCGCCAATATATCCTGACATCACACGACAGAGAGAGACGTTACTACGCGACGAACAAAGGAAATTTTTCCGTAATGAAATGAAGCAGAAATATTTTCATTGAATAAAAGTATAATTCTATCCAGTAATACTCCATCGAGTGATAATAAAAAACAATACAAAATACTTTACAATCGTTGCGGAAAATGTTAGTTAATTTTGTGAGTGCAATAAGGCCACCATTTCTTTACATTTGGAATGTAGCTATCAATTTGATCACTTCAATCCTTCGTAATGTGCGAATACTGATGGACAATTATATCCTGAAATACTCAAGAAGTACTGTCTGAAGACTTACTGACAATTATTTGTTCGCGGAGAATTATATTTCTAAAGAATAACGATGGTATGTTTGTTGCTATTATGCAATTAAATTCTATGTATCTTATAGCTATTAAATTAATGCAGTATATTTATGTATTGGTAAAGAAATTCGGAGGTATGTTTGTTGAGATTGATGCAATAAAATTCAATGTATTTTATAGCTGTTCAATTAAAGCACTATTGGTCGAAATTGTGTACGGAACTAGGAATAGTTAGATTTAGGTTGTGTCTTCTTGACTAAAGATTAATATAGAATTAAATTCTTTTTCGGGTTTTTATAAATAAGACACGGGCAACGCCGGGCACTCAGCTAGTACAGAATATTATAGAGAAGTTTGTTTTTGACCGTAGCCTTTTTATTCACCACATCCACTTCTTCTAGTTAAGTACAATGATATTACGTCGAACTTCATTTATCCAAATTTATTAATCTGTCATTCGACTCCGAGTATTCACCCGACCCTCTGTTAACGTTATGCCGTCAATCGTGATCAAATCAGGACGATTCGAACCTCCAGAGTACACGCCGTGATTTATAAGGTAAGATTAGCGTATAATGGCCTCGCCGGCTTAGTGCTGGTTGAAACGCATGGAACCCTCTGGGCCACAACCGCTGTCGCCCCGCCACTTTATATAAATAAACTCATGCATAAATAGCCTCAGACATAGTATCTTATGCATCGTTCTTCTAGGAAATGGAAAAGTCGTATCTCAAAGATACCATTTTTATTTTAGAAATACTTTATTTAGACGTCATTTCATACACATTGGATCGTAGATCGAGGACCGTTTTTCGTTCAAAAATTTCACATTCGATTACAAGGAAAAATTGACAGGACATTAAATAATAAAAAAATAATAACAACAATTACTGAAATGTTCTAGGTACTAGGGTGTAATTGACGACCATATTGCACTTTCAATATCAATTGATGATGATACAACCTCGATACGGCGATATGAAACAAAGCAACGAATCATTGCAATATATATATATATATATATATATATATATATATATATATTGTAATAAATAAAAATGAGGCGTTATTTAATTTGCCCTACATTGTGGAAGCCAAAATGTAATAATTTAATGGAGCTTTAATTAAATAAAAGAATTAATAAAATTTAATACATAAAATCATTTATTTATTTCAACTTTGTAAATTTAACTCAAAAACAATTACAATTTAAAATATTAATTTCTCAGGGCCTTCACTGGGTTTGATAATGGACACAACAAATTGATTTAAAAATCTTATTAACAAACAGTTCACATTTACCTAAACAATATGTCGATAGAAAGAAATTAAAAAGAAAAGAAATTAACTTTGATTGACAATTAAAAGAGAACGAAATCTGACCTATCCTTTAATTACGTTTACAATTAATCATTAGTTTTGGTTTTGTTACTTACATCTGTGCAGCTGGTACTATCATTCTTTTTGGTTTCGGAAGTACACTATTGCAAAATTATACACTGATTCTAAAAGTCGACTCACAGATTTTATACTATTGAAGTCAAAATTGATAGGCTCACAGGAACTCGGATGATCCTCCTGAATGTCAGCTATCTGATGTCTGCTTGCCTTATACGAATCCTATGATTCGTAGATTTATTAGTCTTTTACCGCTTTTAACTTAAACTGACTTCCTTTCCTGGCTGGCTACAGACGTAAAACTGCACTCATTTCCTGGCTGCTGATAGACGTAAAACTGCTAACTTAGCGATATTTACGGGGTAATACTTCTATGAATGTGTTTACTTTGTCTTAAATTCACAACTTTGTTTAATAATACATTAACGATGGCTAGTCTCTGCTCTAGTATTATTCGTTCCGTCCTATGAAATGTCCCGCCACCAACTAACAGTTTTTTACTTGTTCTGCTCCTCACGATGTTTTTCCGCGAACTGAACTCCTAGTGCTCCCGATTTTGAGCGCGCAGACGCCATTTTTGAATTTTCGACAAAGCAAGTGAGTTCGCTTTTCCGTTGTCGCTTTGTTTGATCTGATCGCTATAATGGATTTCTCAAACAATTCAAATTTTGTGTCCAAAACAATTAATGGTCTAATTAATTGGCATTAAAATACACACACATATATATATATGTATATATTGTAGTATTTAATTTAAATACAATAAATTTAAAACAAATCCCCCCGTTGAGGTTCCAATTTGTAATAATTCACATAAATGATTTAAACGTGCCACACGTTGAAGCAACAATTTTATAGTATTTCATTTAAATGCTAAGCAAGTGATCGGATGTTTTAATTAACGATCAAAAGTTAGAGAATACAAATAAATTAATGAATTTAATCAAATTATTGAAATTATATTACATATTAAAAACTTGACAATATACCACGGCCAGATCTCAGGACCTTCAATAAAGAATATTTATGTAAAACAATTAAATTTACAAAGATATTAAAGCATTAATTTAAAAACCAGGACAATATAAAAGATAAATTATGAAATCTGAAATCTGAACTCGGAAATCTGACGATAATATATCATTTACTAGCGGGTTTACAGAAAATAAGTTATGCCGTTTTACCTTACAGTTTTGATGTGCTAAGGAATGGGCTCGATCTCACACACACACACTTTAAATACAGGCCATTATACACAGAATTTAATAGGCAACACTTTCTGCTTGCCAAGTTTACTTATAACACTTATTTCACTGCTCTCTCTATCAAAACTTATTACCATTCTCAAAGTTCGGTTATTTACTGAATAGAATAACCTGGCTCCCAATAATTGAAGAAATGTTTAACTCGTGAATGTAGGCTAGACTCCGAAACTATTCTGCATCAGGGGAAATAGCAGTCGGCGTAGTATCGTTGCAGTTATTTGCTCATAGACTGAAAACCGTAGATCGTTCTGAATATTAGAGCTGTTAGACTACATACAGTCTTTCCTCCCAAATACTCACTTTCTGAAAGTTTGTCCGAACTGTTATTCCTATGCTTCCCGTCCACACACAGGAGCTCTGCGCGTCTCACAAAATGTACTTCGACAATCCCAGCAAGCAGACATTATAGCCCCATATATTCTTGTACACAACTCGTGTGTTTACGCCGCCAACAATACAAGTCCAAAAATCTTGTTAATTAATTAATTATATTTTCTTTTAATTACTACAATATATATATATATAGTCGTTTAACATAGAATTATCTAGTCATATATGATACGCAGTCGCCCACTAACATGTTGTCGTGGGAGTAAGCCGGAGCTCACTTTAACACGAACCTTTGTTACGAAAACTGGGGAGTGTAAATATTATTCTGAGAACGTTTCCGAAAGGAAATATATTGCGTTCAGTTCAAGATATGTTGTTCGTCAAATCACTCAGCCGTATTAGTTAAGAGATGATAAATAGAAGGTGTGATGAAAAGGCCTTGCTGCTCTCTGTATATCCTTTTATAAGTAAGGATTTTTTAAAAAATAGTAGCGTTGTCTCAAAGGGGAAGTTCCTCACTGACGACAAAACTCAATTTTCACCTCCTCCTACTGCTCAATATAGGATATATATACTATATCTCACGATCTATACGTTAGTTAATAATGAAGATATGGAAATATGGCTAGCGGGCAACAATTTTTTCAAACAATAATAAAGAAGAAGAATTTACATTTTATATACAGAACGGAATTTTTAAACAGCGGAATCTTTGCGTCAACAATGAAATGATTTTTTAATATTCCCAATATCTATTAAAAATTTTTACCAATCTTCAGATTAAATTGAATTCAAAACAATGACACACAAATTATTTTCATGTCAGTCACGTTCGCTTCCTATAGATTATATGTAAATATTAACGGTTTCCTTAGTTGTAATTTTTCCCATAATTGTTTATTTGATCCATTACAGAGCAATGTGTCCCTTTTCATTAGTGAATAGTGCTGCAGGTGGGAAAGAGTTATGAAGCCATCAGTTTATTTGACACTTCTTGTTGTTATTATGACGAACGGTTAGAATCTTATGCAGCTGTGTACGATACATGATTTATTACGACAAGCAGTTTCAATTATTTTACGTATGAAATATAGTCTTTACCACTTACATCAATTAACCGATGCTCATCTCGGTCCACACTTAATTTTACGCTTGTATCTTTGGATTTTAAACATATCAGCTTATCACAATCTACGAGGAACGAGAGGCAATTAGGCATGGCTTAATGTAACCTGCTTTGAGATTGAGCCGTTACCTCCGGAGAGACTATTAATTAAGCTACGCATGCTATATTGCAGATGAGATCAAAGTAATATCCTACCATGTCTTTGTCGCTGATTTTCTTCCTACTTAACAAGAAAATTATCCGGAAAATAATTTAAATATGTAATTAATTCCCTCCCGATAACTGGAATTTATTGGTTCTAAATATTAATAGTCGTCCTATGAAAATTTTCCATTAAACTTGAGACTGGAAAATAAATCATTTATCAAATAATATTTTTAACTGGGGCTTCTGTATAAGTAGTAGAATTTCTTAATAATTTGTCCCACATTACTTTTGAATTTTAATAACAAAGGCATTATATATTTATAATGACAGTCTTAAAGCAAAAACGCTAATATATTCAGGAAAAAATTAATTAAAACGACCTCTTCTGTTAGAAAAAGAATAAAATGTGCTCTAGTCTATAACGTTGGTGGTTGTTATTAATTAATTTACAATACATTTGGATTTAAAGTATACTTAAATATTTACAGCACAATTTCAATAACAGTATGTAAATCTTGGCTCAGTACATTAGAATTTCTAAACGCAGGTTATGGTGGGCCATTAATGAATGTCTCAGCTCTGTGCCGCGTTGTGGTTTATTGTTTATTTACCGTGTTTTTGTGGCGTCTGCTGATTGGTGGCGACGAGGACCGTAAGTACAGCGTGGCAGGTAACGGACCAGATGACTCGATGGCTGCTTCTCGGACTCCAGAATACAGTATTTTTATTGTACAAACATCACCTCTCGAACTAAATAAAATCTCTTAATAATAAGGAAGATAGCCAAATACAGACAAAATAAGTGATAATGTAAATACCAATCAACGTTTTTGGGATCTTTGTTCCTTTATTCAGGTGCTAAGAAGAGCCTAGAGCGACACAACTGCAATCGTCTGTTGACAAAACTCAAAAGCGACGAAAACGCAACGACAATTGTGAAATCAGAAGGCGTTTTAAAATGTGTAATAATAAGGAATCATAGCAACCGATGAGTTTAATAGTGTCTGTTTTTACATTAATTGCTGTAATGTTTGAGTTAATGTGAAGCATCTCTGATTTGAGGCTGGAATTGTACCTCGTGTCAATGTCTAAAATCTTAGCATTTTGCCAATCAAATGTACATTTAGAATTGACGATGTGTTTGGAGACTACAGATTGTTTATCGTGTTAGACATATGTTTTACTGGCCCTATGTAGCAGGAATTACAATTAGAGCAGGAGATATTCTAAACTACAAAACGTTTACTGTAGGTGTCAAGTGGGTCCTTGTGGTTTTTAATCAAGTAGGAAAGAGTATTAGCAGATCTTTAAATGATGGATATTTGATATTATTTAAAAATTTGGACGAATTTGTGATGAAGAAATTTGTAATAATGGAGTACTCGTAAAAATTTGGATGGAGGTGTCTGGGAACTTGTGACAGTAGGATATTGGATTTTGTTCAATCTCCGCTTCTGCGACTAAAATATATCTCCTTCACTCATTCAGGCTGACTGTTTCTTTCTCCTTCACAACTCGTTGAACATCTCTCCTTGACAATCTCCGGGAAACTCCACGGATTCTAGAGTTTTCCAGTCAGGGCCGATCCCAAAAACTAGTGACGGCCAACATCTGGTTACTTATAATTGGTGACCCAATATCTGCCATCTTCTGACCCTCAAATTATTTTGCCACGCAAACTGCAACCCTTCTATGATATTAAATCCATTACATCGTTTCCAATAAAAAAAAATATATTAAAAATATTCCTAAACATCAGATGACCTTAATGATTTTTAATAACATTCTATAATTATTCCCCAAAACACTGAACTTCTAAATATGTTGAAATTCTCCGGAGAATACAAAAATACTTCTAAAACAAGTTGTTTCAATCCTGTACTGGTCTGCCCATTTACTCATATGTATGATTTTACAAATATGGAAAATAGTTATTACTATTAAGTCTTTAATTTCATTCGAGGGCAGATACGCCTTTTTCGTTTCTCTACATTATATATAGCCACATAACTTTTCTCTCCAAATTTGAATGTTATATTTGACTTTATAAAAATTTTGATTTTTTCAAAGTCCCATGTCCTGAAATCAGGTAAATACGATTTATAAGAAACCAATATAAATTCCTTTTAGAAAGCCACTAAAACCTAAGCTCTACCATTTTTGTTAATCTTCTCGTTGCTACTTTTAAATTTCCGAAGTTGAGGTATTATTATAGTCACTTCCTATATTCTTACTTTGTATTATTCTATACCGGTAATGAAAATTTACTTTCAGAGAATAAATAGCCGTTTTTAGTTTACTATATTGTCTTCAGTACAGACCAATTCTGAAATTTATTACTCAACTGGAAGAATCCTAACGAGGTAATAGTTGCAATGTAAAGAAATTAAATAATCATTCATTATGGTGAAAATGACAATTTATAGACGTGGAAAATTATTCCTTCGTCAATTGGAATGATATCACTAGTGACTTAATCCCCGAATAATGTTTAATAAAATGATAAAAACCTACTCAATGTTGTGAAAAAATATAGTTTTCTAGTACGGGATAGAATAAATTAATTTTCCGTCGATCCCAATGAGAATCAGGGCTTCATGGATGTGGATAGGGACATAAGTTTTACATGGTATAGGGTCTATAAATGATTGACAAATGAGAATTTTAAAACTTGTTTCAGTTAATAATTATTATTGAAATACAATCTATAAAATATATTAATAATGAAATAGTACTGTTTCAAAGTAACTGTTCAATGTTGTATTGAGGTTTCTAGTTTCTTTAAACATATAAATAACGTCATCCCTTATCTTCTTCTAATAAATAAAATAGACTGAACAGTTCTACACCCGTGGAGAAAATATGACCAAATTTCGTACACGTGTTCCTTTCGAACCAAAAAAAAACACGGTCGGGGTAAGTCACGACTACCACTCCCAGAGGTAGGGGTGAAAGAGGTTGGAAATTTTCCAAGATGCTCAAACGGCCGATATTTGCAACGCGTAAATACTTTTCGGGGTCACTGAGATTGATAGTGTATCTCCCGATGTTTTTTGTGTATAATTTCAACCCCATTTGGCATGGGAGGGGAACACCCTTAGGGGTGGAGGTGGAGAGGAGTTACAAATAAATAACGAGAAAACAACTTAAATTGGAGTCAAATCCGGGGTTATGGATGTCACTGAGATTAATTATGACAACTCGTCATCACCGGACACCCAGCTAATATATATATATATATATATATATATTAGGTTTCCATAAACTCTTTTAGAGAGTAGAATGAGTTCATAAGCAGAAATTGTTAAAGCTCACTTTTGGAGACTTTCTTGATGCTTCAATATAATCAGGAAGTTATGTAAAATCTATGTTCATGTATATTCTATTTATCCAACTGCATTAGGCTTTAAAGTTTTTATGTTAATTTCTGGTATTGCGAGGGTTCAACGATTATGTATCCCGTATGATACTCAATTCATTATTGTTGATTACAGTTACAATCAATAGAAAAATAATTTTTTATGACTGAGTGACCACTTTTAATTTCATGAATACCCGGAAATAAACTTAACATCCTAGATTACACACTTTTGGCTAGAAAGACAAAATATTACCCTGTGGAATTATACATAAATATATTTTCATATGGTATTAAAGTATGGAAATATGACGTATGCAACTAGTTTTTTTTATAAATAATTATGACTTGTTGAAAATGGCACGATGATTTATTCAATTCATTCTTCGATGGTACTATATATTTTTTACATTTTTTGTGTGTTTTAAATATTGTTTTACTAACAGTACATTTGTTATTAATCGTTCAGATATTTTTCTTGGAGCAGTCATTTGTAATATAAACTTCACAAAAATATACGGAATCGTAATTCACATTTTATTTAAATTTTACTAATTTCTTTCTTGTAATTATTTTTTATTTAAAAAATTCTGTTTTACGTAGTTCTTGTAATTGTCTACAAAGACACTGCGCTTTTTGTGCATGACGCTGGTAGCCTGGTCGTGGTTTTCTCCTACATTTTAACTGTTCCTCTTTCCGACTAACAGGTCGGGCAAGAGTTCACCGCGATCATTGCGAGATACTAATTTCCTTTTGTTTCTCCACTGTGGGCGCCTTCCTTTAATGGACTGGACCAGCATCGGTGGCGCTTTAATTGGCAATGCAAGCTCGTGAGAGAGTTCCCGCTTTGCCTCGGTCGCTTTCTGAGCAATGAACTTTCTTTTAACATCTGTACCGAGTATTATATTAGCAAACCTAACTACCTAACGGGCAACACGGTGTAAGGTAAATGGCACTTTGTCACAGAACATGAGAGCAAAAACATTATGCTGAAGTAACTCAAGTCTACTTAAACTTTGTATTAAGAAACAAGTAAAATCGCTTAAAAATATTTACTTTTATTGTATAGTAAAAAAAGACAATACGATCCGCCCCATTCGGCGTGCATCAAGCAAAAAAATTAATAGTTTCCACGTTGACGAAAGCTGAAGACGAATTTGGACCACTTCTTCTTTCCGACTCAATCATAACTCTCCGTTATTTGAAAACAATGGTAAAATTCATATTTTTATAAATAAGAATTTTAAAACACTCCAAGTCAGATTTTTTACATATTTACATTATTATTTTAAATGTTCTAAATATTTTAATAATGTACTGACAATGTTCAATAAAAATTCTTAATTAATATTCTGGAGGCTTTAATTGTAAAATCTCCATAACAATATAAAAAATTTACGTCTGTTTTGAAAATTAATAATAAGAAAAATAGCCAAATACAGACGAAAGAAGTCATAACATAAAAACACACAAGGTTTCTAAAAGCCTAGTTCCTTTCTTCATGGGCTAAGAAAATTAAAAACTTGAAGAAAGGAACAACGTTTTCAGAAACGTTGTGTGGGATGTATATAGTCAACTCTTTTGTCTGTATTGAGCTATTTTTCGTATAATAAAATTTCAATTTAATAAATTAAAAATTAAAGGAAAATATTAGTTAGGCTCGTTAGGCACATTTAACATGCAATATATTACTGCTAAAATTTCAGGTAATCGTTGAAAGAAACGAACATGGACACTGACATTTGCTTTTCCAAAAATATATTTAGGCGACTTTCGGCGTCTCCCGTGTCCTTCTTCCATTGCTAGATAACTTTTCTTGTCGTGCTTCACAAGTTTCACTACCAGTTTCACTGTAGTCCTAATTGTATTATCATCAATTTTCCGCGATACCTATTTACAGTCGCAGTGTTTCCTCCAGGGAGACTTTCGGCTGCTTTTCCTTATACTCTGCTGAACAATTTCCTACTTTAAAGTTAGGGTTAGGTGTGTATAACGCGAAAACAACTAGATTCTAGTCAAATCGGGTTTATGGATATCGCTGAGTTTATTTAAGAGAATCTAGGGAACGTGCGGGGTTGGGAGCAGCTGGGCGGGGCTGGGTGGGAGTAGAAATTTTCAAACTTGTCAACCGACCGATTTTTGCGTCGAATAAGATTTTTCGAAAACAATGAGATTTATAAAATTTTTCTACATGTTCTGACAGTATAATTTGAACCACTTTCGGTCTTGAGGGTGGGGGTGGAGTACATTGCATAAAAATAACGTAATAACAATTGAGATTGGCGTCGAATTCGAGGTTATGGTTGTCACTGAGTGTATTTACTACATTCAACTTGCCGTTTAACTCCCCCAAGCAAAACTTTTCAAACATGTTAAACGGTCGATATTATCGTGCAATAAATAAGTGTCGGGGTCAATGACATAGATAGTATTTCTACCGATGCTGTTTGTGTATGGTTTTAACCCCATTTGACATGGGAGAGGAGCATACTTAGGAATGAGGATTGTAGGCGTTACATTAAAATAACGAAAAAACTACCGAGATTTGAGTCAAATTCAGGATTATGGATGTCGCTGAATTTTTTATGACAACCTGGGAAACGGGCTGGGGTGGGATGGGCTGGGCAAAAGTTGGAGGGGGTACAAATTTTCAAGCAAGTTACAACCGATATTTGCGTCAAATAAATATTTTTCTGTCTCATTGAGATTAATAATATTTCTCTACATGTTCTCATTGTCTAACTTCAACCTCTTTCGGGCTGGGGAGGCGAGGACCCTTAAGGGTGAAGGTGGAGGGGTCTTACGCTAAACAACCGAGATTCGAGTCAAATTTGAATTTATGGATATCTCTGAGTTTAATTTTGACATTCAACTTTATGTTTAATCCACAGTAGAGGAGGTGGAAATTTTCGAACATGTTAAAACGGCCGATATATTCGTCGAAAGAATTTTTTTTCAGGTGAATGAGTTCAACCCCTTTCGGTATGGAAGGTGAGCACATTTATGCATAGGGTTCGAGTTGCGTTACATATAAATAACGCTAAAGCAACCGAGATTGGAGGCAAATCGAGGGCAATGGCTAGATGACAACCCGGGAAACGACGGGCACCCAGTAATTGGGTAATATAAAATAAAACAAGTAAACAGAGAAATGCAAATATCCCCTGTACATATAATATTAACAGATGAATGTGTTACAATTGATTCAAAGGGTTCTGTACGACAAACTCCTATAAGGATGAATTAATTTTATTGAGACTGTAAATAAAGAGGTTTTAAATCATTCAACTTAAAACATACAGTATTTTCTAATAGTAGTAGTTTATTGGTTATTACATTCTAAGGATCATCAATTTTTCTTTCATCGATATTTCCAATGAAAAAAATAAGTTAATACATTTCCGCAGAAGTCATGCGCCCGAGGATCAGTGATGTAAGAACAAAGAGCTATTTGGTTACTTTGGACCCTGTACGAGAGTCTCGCATCTACGCGTCAAGTGAGTGGTTTTGTGGTCGTGCTGAAGCTAGGTAATAGAGACATTGCCTTCCTGGGTCCCATTACCGCAAAACATTTTACGCTACTCCAGAGCTGCAAGCGAGGGGGAAATTGCACTAGCCACAACGCTGTTTATAGGTTTGTCTACAAATTGATAGCACGAGTCACGGTTCTATCGGCGCTGACAGGATGCAACATCAATTCGCCTCCTAATGGAGCGGAGCTAATATTGTTAATGCTGCAATTCAAACAGACGCACAAATGTTCATTCCTCCTAGTTCTAAAACTTTACGGTAGTAATGGACTAGTATTCGTGCTCACTCAATGAAGTGCACACAACGAGCGAGGAAAGTCCCTCGAGTGCACGTTATTACACGTCTCACCAGACCCATTTACTAGATTCAATATGCAATGCACTCAACTAGGTGGTACCACGGCAAGTTGCAGGAGGTTTCAGATTAGAATACTAGGGCAGAGTCGCTTCCTTCCCTATGCTGTACAGACGCGACAACGAAATAAGCCATTGAGAAAATTCACCGCGTTGCCAAATAACGAACTGGAAAAGCGTGTCAGGCATTTAGTCCCATTTACATATCGAGAATTATTTAAATCGGGATTTTTTCGAGTCACCTGCCGAGGTTCTACATTACAACACCGCAAAAACGTTCACCTGCCTAATTCCCGGACCACGATTACAAAAGCGTGCAACAGCACACCGACCAAACATGGTTGATACTGGTGATTGGTCTGTGACCACGTATTATCACGATCACTTCACATTATAGCACTCTTGGTAATGTGTAATTTCTGCAGTGTAGAAATGTCAACGATGATGCTATCACCACGTGTGGCTCAGTGGCACAGACCAACCAACCGCAACATCCATCGTGTATCACTTGGATTGTGTCCGACGATGGACATTCACGTATACGTACTGTCGTGACCCATCGCCGATCAACGTCACGGCCAGGGCCGGAATTACACTAATTAATACATTAAAAGAAACATATTCCTGTCCAACACAGCACAGCAGGATGTCACAACAGAGTTCGACATCGTACCCATAAATTAAAATTATTGAGTCTGGTGTTTGGAACCAGCAGAACTTATGAATCCGTATGCTTTTCGTCAAATTAATTAAAATTAAATGAACTGCGATATCGATTAGTTGATTCAGGATATTTAACTCTAATTATTAGACAGTTAATAGTACTTTGTTTCGATTCATTTGCGGTAAAAGATAAATGCCGACCCCTTTAAAGCGAATGTAAGTTAGTGTAGTGAACTGATGGCGCCTTGCGTACAGCGACGCAAGTAGTGTATCATCAGCGTAGCGACCAGAGGAGACAAAAATTAAATTTAATACAAATATTATTAACTATAATAATTGTAACCTGGATAAACTGACAGTTATAGTGGTTATGATAATTATAATTAAACAGTAATGATGACATTAATATTAAAATATCAATTTCAGTTCCTAATTCTCGTAGCATAATTTTGACACGAAACATTTAACCATAATCACAATGCATTTTTTAAAACTTATCACTCTCCTCTCCCGCTATCGGAAGGGCGTGGGACAAGTACCTACCTGATGCAAGGTTTTCAAGGGTTTTTCCTGCATTTCTTTAGACGAATGCCGGGTAGGACCCTTAAACCATAGCCCGCGGCCCTAGTTAACTCTTGGCTACCTTCCTCTACCCTTCCACATCCCCCCTTTCAAATCCCTTTCCTATGCTATAGTAATTCACTATGTGAATTACCCTATACATAGCCTGTCTACACCAAAAAATATATATATATAGATACAAATTATAATTACAAAATTAATTTCTGAAATTTTGTACACTATTATGTTATACATTATGCATTCAGTTATAGTTCTTTTCAAAAGGGGGTCGATTTGACCTTGAAGCTCTTCCTTCCGCCGACGAATCAAATTCATGCGACGTTTTCACAGCTGCAGTAATATTTTTCTGTCATTCATTCTCTGCTCTCATTCGCTGACAGCCAAATCCGTTAGAAATTGAAAACATCTATAGTGCTAAAACCGACACAGATTCTTAAGCAATATTTACAATCCAGGATTCATAACGATCTAATTTTAAAAACGAATCTCCAAAGTCTTTTTTTAAATAGTTTATTTTTGTCATTTAATTCGTTTCAAAATCAGTTATAGCAATCTATGTTAATTTTTTTTTAGAGTAACAGGCTACATGAGGGTAATCCACGTGGCGGTCACTATCCTTTAATAGCAGGTTTGAAAGGGGGGATGCGGAAGGGGTAGATAAAAGTAACCAAAGGTTAACTAGGTTCTCCGGATCCTACTCGGCATTCGCCAAAAAGTGGTGCAGGACGAAAAGCCTGCATCAGGTAAGTCGGGCGCTTGGTACTTGTCCCACGCCCTTACGATGGCCGAGAGAGGTGTATTGTGGAGACCCTTCTCGGGCCTCGATTAGTTTAGGAGGCAGCTAGCCGACTGTTCCAATAGGAACAGATAATTCTTACCGTATGCCCAAGGTCTGCGACCCCGGTACTTACATCTCTCAAAACTGAACGAGGTCTCTCAGGGGAACCTTCGTTCAAAACCGGAGAGAGGAAAAGGCATTCCCTGCTCTCACAGGATTTTATTATCTCCTATGTTAATTACTGTTCTTATATGTATAAATTAATGGTTTTATTCATTATATACTTGCGCGTCTACATCTGAACATAAAAATGTTGTATATTTTATTGAAGTTTATTGAAATTTCAACTGATTTTGTGCTGTCCATTTCTCCAGTTTAACTTAATTTCTTAGCATTTCGCTTTTGGGAATCATCTATTCTTTCGAGAACTAATTCGGTAATCGCATGATCAAACGTCATATTATTTATGGAATTCAAGTACTTAGATTATTGGATTCGCACTGAGCTTCAAGACTAAAAAATCCTAAGGAAGATGGGAAGGGAAGCGGGAAGTCATCTCTACCAAGTTGAACGGTTTGGGGGAAGGGGGACGTGTTGTATTAAGGGTTCTCTGCTCGCTACACGCAACGGGTCGCTGTGGGCACGGTCGCTGTTAGTACGACACCGTGAATTGATAATGCTTCGTAAAATAAGTGGGATTTACAATCCGCAAGCCGTAAAGTAAAGTGAAGCGTTATTATAGTTTGTCAACGTAGTTTATCTTTATTTTTAGATTAATCACTTTGTTTCCTTTTCAGGCTAGAACATTATTTTTCTTAAATTTATAAATTATATAATTTTTGTAATTGAAATATTGTCCACGCGTTGGATTTATTCATTTGAAGTAATTATATTTATTGTAATTTCATGTAACTGCCACCGTGCAAACTGCCTATTTGTATATAGACAACTTTGTCTCAAAAAATGAAGGACGACACGACGAATAGGTTTTTTTTTGGATAATAAAATAACTTAGAAACAGCCGAAGTATCAGGGTTGAGGTGATATATTTAACGCATGGAGACAGGTTCTGATGTAGCACATTAGTGTCTGTTATGCCGCAGGACCGGGTAGTGAAGATGGATCGGAAACAACCATACGAAACCATTCGCCTCTCGACCCCAGTGCTCGACTAATTTCATTGTTGTCTTTCATAACGGGATTTCCTTCCTGTTGCCTTTGCAGTGACAGGTGAAAGAATTCCCGTCGCCTCTAGTTTCTAAGTCCGGACAATTGCTGTTTCAGGATATCTTAATAATGCACGCGCAAATTGACAACTCTGCTGTCACTAGGAAACTTCAACACGGCCACGCTGAATATTTGACACAAGTTTGAAAGCAATTTAGAGCCGTGAACGTGACGCTGTAAACCCGTCCAATAACCATCACACGCAATAATCGCAGCTGCATTTCGATACACACTCATTATTGTCATGGGGTAGCCTTCGTTGAATGTAAAATTATTTTTAACTGGTAGAAATAATTCAATATTTTCGTTCAATAGGTTTAGTAACTCTCATTACACGCAATTGTTTTATAAATATTATTTCTTAAATATGGGCATACTTAAAAACAGAAGCGTACATGCTCATACTTTGAAGCCTTTTCCAAACTTTTCTCCATTCTTCGTCATTATTTGTTTTGTTCCAGCCGTCTTATTTACGTCCCCGTGTCAAGTATTAAATGAGCGCCTTCCTGTTCGCCTTTGATCTCGTGGGTTTCAGTACAAATATCTCCCGCGTTCAAAAGACATCTTCTCTTTCTCCACATGCATTTATTATATATGAAAAATAAAACACAAAGTTGTGTTTCGTATATATGTCCTAACGAGCATCTTTTCATTTCTCTAATTTATAATTTCAATGAAATATGACCATCGTCTCTGTAAGGTTTCTTCAACATTGAAAACTACTTAATGTTTTCGGACGAATTCCTTTTTTTTTCTCCATGGCCACGTTTTAAGCTTACATTCATATGAGCTGCCGTATGCTTCTTCAACTATTTGAAGGGAGACTTAGAGCCCTATTTAAATCTTAAACGGGAAACAAAGCGTGGAAAGGCGTACGGGAGTACGGTTGAAAAAATCAACTTACATGGGGAAAGGTGATCTAAAATTTAAAAGAAAAACTGGACCGCAAAAAAACGAACGTAGGAAAATTCTCATTCTTAAAGCAGATTGATAAGAGTTTGGAACAATTTTTCCCGCAGCAATATTTGAGGAGAATCTTTCAGCAACAAGGTTTCAAAATAACCTAAATAAATTTCTGAATAACGGAAGCATTAAAATGAAAATTTTACGTCTGATTGAGAATTAATAATAAGAAAGATTGCCAAATACAGACAAAAGAAGTGAATAGAAATACTCCAAAATATTTCTGGAAGCCTTGTTCCTTTCGTCATGTGCAGAAAAAACGTAAGAGCCTAGCGAGACACAACTTCACGAGTCAGTTGGAAAAACTCAAAAGGCTTTTGTGTGGTATTTAAATTATCGCTTCCGTTGCCTGGATTTGGCTACATTTCTTATTATTAATTTTCAAACAGACGTCAAAATTTTCATTTTAATATTTGATGCCTAGCCGTATCATTAGCGTCTTATTATTCCTTTTATATTTTCTAAATTATATTTTATAAATCTGTTAATGACCTTTTACAGACACTTTATTTTTCATTTATAGCGCTACGATGTTTCGACACGTGTTCGTATCTTCTTCAGGTATTATCCGAATTATTGTAACAAACTAGTACTACAAACAATTACAATGTTGATAAATTCACAAAGATTTTGAAAACGGGTCCGAGGCACGGACTTCCCTTTACACTAACGAGATTGTAGAAGGCTGAAAACAGTCAAAATATTTGTGAATTTATCAACATTGTAATTTCTAGTAGTTTTAATTTGTTATAATAATTTGGATAATACCTGAAGAAGATACGAACACGTATCGAAACCTCGTAACGCTATAAATGAAAAATAAAGTTCCTGTAAAAGGTCATTAACTGATTTATTAATTCAAAAACAGACGTAAAATAAAAAATTTAGATATTTTGCTCACTTTCGGCTTTAATATTTTTTCTAGTCTTAAAACTTGGTACAATTAGTTATTGCGAGAATTCAGTATAAGTTTTTACTTAATTGTAGAAAATGTAATGTTTTGTCAGTCCATTTACGTCATTTAAATAATAAATTTAACAGTATTTATTTTTTTTAAGTAGAAACTTACATCTAAATAATTTGGCTTTTGAGTTTTTCCAACTGGCGCGTGCAGTTGTGTTTCTCTAGGCTCCTACGTTTTTTATGCACCCGGAGAATGGAACAAGGCTTCCAAAATTTTTGGATGGACTCATTTTTTCTGTATTAAGCTAACTTTTTGATTGTGATTAGGAAAATGTTTTTTCCCATCTAAAATACATTATAATCAGTGTGTGTTGTTTTTATTTATTTTCTTTTAGTGAACTGAAATGCTTACAAGTGTGGACAATTTTCAGTATGATTTATGGAACATCTTAGGTATTTTTTATTCAAAAATTGTATTATTTGTTTGTTTAAAAAAATTATTATATGTTTGTTTTGTAAACTGCCACCGGCTGGATCAATGTCATTCGCAGGAAATTAAATAGAGAGGCATACATACATTCATTACAAATAACAGAGCGTAGGGAAGGGGGGGGGGGATTTAAGTCACATTAGAACCATTGTAAAGAAAAACAAGTTCTACTTGGAAAGTCATGTTTTTGATACAAATATTGAGTACCATTTCGATGTATTTAAATTTTCGCAGTAATAACGTTTGTTGTTTCAGTTTCTGTAACAAATTCATTTTCAGTATTGAATGGCGACCTTATTTTACCCAGTTCGCTTTGAGGCAACACAAGCAATTACTTTAATTCATCGAATGCCAAACTGTGATTTCGGTATCCGAAAGATAAAAATTCAATAACGTAATGGCTTCATTTGGCCTGGAGGAATTAGTTATTGTGTGCGAACAACGCGGGTTTATCAACGCAGGTGTTTCATAGCGACCACACATTTTCTTGTGCTTCATAGGGTACTATTGTTTTGAAACGAATACAAAAATGTTGAGATAAATGCGATTTAATTATTGAAAACACATTATGACACTGTTTCATGATCTCGATTCTCTTTCCAAAAAAATAAATTATATTTAATCTCACGTCCGTCACCTTTACGCAATCGGCACAATGTATGTAATATTAGTCACAGACAACCGTGTTATTGAAAATGGTTTTATTAGGCTGAACTAATTATCTGTCGATGTAAGATTACTAGGAATATATTGAGTATACCTGTTTTTCTTTATAAAAATCAAACCTAGCGTTTAAAGCCACGAGAGGTAAAATAGAGTATAATACCTTGTAGTTTGTTAAATTACATTATTATTAACTTGTTGTTGTATTGTTGCACGTTAGAATGAAATGAGGATTAATACTAACATTTGTATAGTCACTAAGTTTATATAGGTGGCTCGTCAATCGAATTTAATTTCTTTGCATAAAGTTTTTTTTCCCCGCGTATTTAATGCTTGATTGTTATGACGTTTATGAAAACTGTTCAAAATAAGTAATATAATAAAATATTGGAATACAATCTCTGTGCAGTGATGGTTTTTTATTCACTTATTAAGTTATTTTTATGATTATAGATAGGCCTACGTGTTTATAAAATTGTGCGCATATGTACTTTGTGGAACATCTTATGAAATCTATACTATATATTAAATGTTTCCTTTCCATAATTGTAATTTATTTTGTAGGCTACGTTTCATATTTTTAGTAGGTTTATAAGCAAATAGTATTTTCTTAAATTCCTGATTTTTTTTATATTTTACAATGTTGCATGATGATTGGTGGATGTAATTCAATGACCGGCAAATTATATTTTGATATATAAGGTTTCGTTGCTTAGTATATTATGAGTCGCCATGATGTTTTACCATTTTGGTATTGTTAGTTATGATTGGTTTATTCAAAAATATATTTATGGATTTTTGTTTCTTCCTACGTTTGGTTTTAATGGTGAAAAGGTTCGTTGTACAAGATTGCAGTTGTTAATTATATTTTTCTTAATACGGTGTTGATTTTTTACGCATCAAACCTTATTAAGAACGTGTCTAGGGTAAACATATTTAATATCTTGTACCAATTTGGTATCTGAGATGGGTACGACTCAATGAATTGAAATTATTGTCACTATATGAAGTTAATGATTGGAAAAAGTTGAAGATAATATTTGTGATTAAATTTATAATTTTCTTAGGTAATTCTCACGTGTAAATAGTTAAGCACCAACTTAATATTTCCAATTTTATAGGTGAAATTATTTTTGGGATTAATATTATTCCTTTCTAATATAATCATTATTCTATTATTCAGCTTGGCTCGACATCCCATTCAGGTCCTTGGAGACGACTGCCAGACTGTCATGACACATTCTGGATTTAGGAGGGACACGTAGTCAGCGTAAGGTTAATGTTGGTAATATAAGTGGTTCCGTAATTAAGACAGATCAGTGTATTTGGTTATTTGTTAGGGCGTGATTTGTAAATTGTAATAAGCAGTTTTAATTGACAATTATTTTGGAAACAAGACTGCCCATGGTTTGACCCTTAAAACGATTGTAATAAATACGGTTGTATTTCAACTCTTTTCGGTCACTCACCGATACAAAAATTCTACATTTGCAAGTTTTTATGCAGCATTGATCCAATGAAACTTCACTATCACTCAGAATGGATAAAAGCCAACGAATGTCACTACTCGCATTCCAGTTGTTTTTCTCCGCTCACGGTCATATTGTGGAGTGACACCGCTCCATTTGGACGTATGGAGTGATCATCAATTGATGGCTTAAGAAGAAATACCATTAACGCTTAGCTCCTTGATCAACCCACGTTATTTTGGCGGCTGAGCGCATAAACGAGATCACATTTTCAAGGCACCATCGCTCCATTGACGAATTTCGATTATTGGAAACCACAAATGTGGAGAAAACTAATCATTAAAGTATATGTCACATACAGTTCTAAAAACAGGAACCGCTTCTCACTTTGGCGGCAATTATGCGGCCTCCAAACGCTGTACTTTCCATCTATCGAATATAATATAGCAAGACATCAAATGTGTCTTTCAATGTACTTCCAAGTTTTCATGTGGATCGTATTTTAATAAAATTACGAGAAACTATCCCAGATATATAAAAATTTGTGAAAAAATAACTTTATTTCTCAATGTAGTCTCCTTTCAGCTCGATACACTTTTACCAGCGTTGTTCATCGGCTCCTAACTCTGTTTAACGTGAGAACCATCGAGGTCCTCAAAATAGCCAACAACCGAAGACCGAACTTCTTCATTGTTGACCTATTTTTCAAGTTTAGAAGGAGAAAATTAGCAGTGACAGATAAACCTCGCGAATAAGGTGAGTGAGGAAGCAATTCCAACTTCAAACTTTGCAAGAAGTGCGATAACATCGAACGTCTCTCATAAATCTTTTCACTCTATTAGAAGACCGAGATGATTTTATGCATTCATCTCAGTAATTTTGGTCGTCGTGATAATGGATGCATGGATTGATTATTTGTAGTGTTGAAACAACACTTTCTTTTTCACCAAATGCGGCCTTTTTTCTTTATTTCAAAAACTAAAACGCTGTTGATTAATTTTATTTTCTTTTTGAAGATCATCCACGGTCATCCCAAAAAACTGACGTTATGACCTTGCGAGTAGATGGAACTGTCTTCGCCTTATTTGGAGCCGATTCTCCCATTGTTTTGACTGCGCATTCGTCTCAGGTGTGAAGTGAGGAACACGTTTCATGCAGTTTTATCAATCGACCCCAAAAAACTCGACTTATTTGCTGTGAAACATCGTCAAACACTGGATTGAAACATCCTCACGGCACTGAAAATGTTTTTGATGCATTTTAATTTAACTCTGCTCCCATTTTGCGCCCAGATTTCTCATGTAAATTTTTCAATCAATATGCGTTGCAAAGCAGTTTTTGTCTGATAACTCGTGCACTTTCAGTCGCACCATTTTGTGGGTTTTCGTCACCATTTCTGGCGTGGTCGCTTCATTTGCTGGACCACTGCGATGTCTGTCTTGGCAGTTCGTACGCTTTAGTTTAAAACGCAGATTGGAAAGAAAACGAGCAAAGATTGAAAAATAGAAAAACGGCTATAACTCCTAAACGGCTGTAATTAGCGACTTGTGGTCAACGGCATCGTGTTCAGCGTGGCCTTTTCCATAGGACGAGAATCCTCACTCACGCGAAAAATCGCAAATTTGGAAGAAAACGAGCAAAGATTAAAAAATAGAAAAACGGTTATAACTCCTTAACGGCGGCAGTTGGCGACCAGCGGTCAACGTCATCGTGTTCCGCGTGGCCGCTTCCATAGGATGTGACTCCTCATTCACGCCACCTAATAATTTATTATTTAATGAAATAGAGCAGATAGATTTCACCAGAGTTGAATCTAGCTTGACTTTGATATTGGTTGGTGTGAGGCCTTGCTACGAAAGAATTGTATCACATAAAGTTGACCAATTATTTTTCCATGTTACAAATGCACTGAGAGGGTTCACTATTGATGGCTGTCAATCAAACACTAAAAACAATGTAGTGTCTTCAAACTTCAAGTGTTATAAGGTACATTAGACCTGTTTAATTTATAAACAACAACATGGTATCTAAAAGTCAGGTTAGGTACTTCTGGTACCAGTAGTGATTTACATTGTGGAGAAGAACAATATTCCAATACATGCTGTATTTTGTAAGTAAATATCAGAGTACATTGTTTCAACCGCCTATAATTTTCTTCGAAAATTAAATGCCAAACTTATCGTTTGCTTATTTTTCCAACCTTCCGCAGCCAGTAGATGAATATCAGTGCTAAGTCTCGGGCATACGTGGGAAATTGGGGCATCTGCCATCCCTCAAATGAGACGTTGTTGTTATTATGTCTATGACGGATGGGATGGCAGTATTGTTGTTGTTATGTCTACCCAGCCCTGCAGTCGGTGGAAGCTCATGTCATATGACCTGCATAAAGCGTGTACAAATATTGAAGTTCACAATCAACGCATCAGAAACACAGGCTGGCTTGTTATTACACGTATTACTCGTCGCATAACTAACGTGTTTGCGTTTGAGTGAGTTTGTTTTATGCAGTTTACCGCTACATCCCAGGGGAACTATCAACTATTTTCAAGCTTCATTTGCCTCTTTGAGAGCGTTAAGTAAGATTAACAACTCTGGTTTACGAAGTTATGAATATATAAGCCGCAAGAAAAACAACAAAATTTCAACCGTTAATACGGACTCGGGAATAATTGACTGTTTGGCTACGCGCACTTTGTAACTTGTCAAGTTATTTTAATATTATATTACAATTATTACACATTCTAATTAAAAATATATCCCAGGAATCACTTTGTATTGTCAAAATGTTACGATAAATCTACCAATCGTGCGCGAAAAATGTATAATTTTTAAAATTATTAATAATTATATTAATATTATTAATCTTGAAATAAATGAAAAAATACCAAATTTATTTTTAAATTTAAAGCATTACGATATAATAAAGACAACATGTCATTACTAATTGGAACCTGTTCATGTTTAAATTTCGTTTTAATTCGTTACTTAAACATTTCAAAGAAACCAAAATCTTACAACCACGGTAATTTATAGAATTACATGAAATGTAGATGACCATAAAATTTTAAGGTTAGATTTTCTCATACGTTGGGCCAGAATTGACTGTTATATTTGACATAGCTGTTGAGAGGGTTGTTGAATTCAAAATAATAATGGAAATTAAAAAAATTATATTTCCATAAATGGATTACAACAATAAGAAATCATAAATTCTAATTAAATTATTGGTATCATTTTTTTACATAAACGGCCCAATCATTGGTTCTAAAATGAACATTTCGCTCATCAATCTATAATAATACTTGTATTATCCATCTAAAATCTTTACCTTATGCCAACCCAAATAAATATGTTTGGTGTCACAAAACTAATTTGAAATGTAACTTCAGTTATGTTCATTGATTTAAGCTTTTAAAGGGTGTTTTGTTTGCCCGATATAACAAGAATTACATTCTAAATAACTTATTTTGTAAATAACATTATGTTTATCTAAATTAATAATTTAGTCATCAACATTTTAAACTAAATTTAAATTATTTTATTTATAATTTTAAAAGTCTGTCATTGATTGTAATATATAATTCCCAAAATTACTAATTACCAAAACCTAACGAAATATTTTCTACGAGAGGAAATACCACGAATAAATTGAAATTATAAAATAAAAAACGTCTCTCTTAAAAGTGTACTAATTATATAAATAAATACCCTAATAACAGACAAAAATAAGTAATAAAATAAATAACGCACAATATTTCCAAAAAACTTGTAGCTTTTGTCAGGTGATTATAAAACAAACGACACACCGTACGAACCATGTGACGAACTCAAAAGCAGACAGAAAAGGTTATCGTAAAAATAATGATACCGATTGTTGAGATTCAAAGTATCAGTTTGTACGATAATTACAGTGATGTTAGGTTTAATATGGAGTATTTGTGATATAATTCTGGCTCCTGGTGTCAACTTCTAAAAGATTAGCATTTTTCCACTAAAATTATTGTTTCGAATTGATACGTTTCGACACTACAGATTTTTTTTTTATCAATTGGAAATTAGATTTTGGTTGCATGTTCTTTGATAGGGGTTTTTAAGTGATCTTTTCGTTTGCCCTATGTAGCAGCAATTACAATCAGAGCAAAATAATTTGTAAACTACACTATGTTTGCTACAGGTGGTGTTTCTTAATGTTTTATTTACTAAGAAGGAAAGTGTATTAGTAGATTCGTAAATGATGGATATTTTTTATTATTTATAAAAATGGACGAAGTTTTTATGTAAACATTATTTATTTTATTGCTTATTGTTGTGATATATATGGCGATTTTTTCATCTAGTTAGTAAATAGAAATATTCTTCAGAAATATTTACAATTTGATTTTTATTAAATGTAAAGCTCAACACCTAGAAAGCGTTAAAATTCTGTTTGTGGGTCGCAGATATGCCTAACAAGTTTCGCTAATTATGTAACTATACTTTACAGAGATAAAGAGAGCTCAAAATAAAAGACAAATAAAAGCTGGGAACTAGAACCTAGATAAAATAGAAGGTAACAAGGCCGGAGTTTAAGAATGAGCCATAAAGGACAATCAACAAACGTCATTGCAAAAAAAAAAAGCTTTGCTGAAGGAGACAACGAATAGAAAAACAGGACATTATTCATCACAATGTTTCTGGGTGTAATTATTTGCCACTGGTAGGAAAACTTTATTTCCCGTTGAATTACTACGTGCACCGCTTTGTACACCTATTGTACAAATCAGACACACAGGAATTGAAGCCTTTTTCGGTTTTGTATAGAAATTATGTTATAACGACTTTGAATTTTTTTTGTTGTTGTTGATAAAATGAAACTATTTGTGTATGACATGACTAATAATTAGCATCTAAGGTATTCACGTTCTGCTTACATAATATCTCACCCTCCACTCTCAACCGCAAAATGATAATCAATGAATAACACATAATAGGAATAAAGTTTATTCAGTGAGTCCATGTTGATAGAATTTACCTTAAAATGTTTTCAATGAAACGCCGATAGTATCAAAAATGTAATTTAAAATGTTTAGACAGCATGAAAATTGATCTTAAGAAAAGTTGAATTGCAATAAAAGAATAAAAAATTAATTTACGAGAAGTAAAGCCAAAACAAGTGGAAATTCAATAGCCGCCTGTAAGTAATTATAAATGTTATTTACAGCACACTCATATTAGTATCTATCATGCAACCATCTAAGTTTACATAATTTTTATATTTGTGTATGTCTTGTCCTAGTTATTATACGAATTTAATAGTATGAAATAAATTTTTAATTACCGAAGAATTATTTATATTCGAACATATTTGCGCTATTTCTTTAAATTCTCAGTTCAGAAAGCTAACGCATTATATTCGATTCCGTTTGAGCAAATTTCCCTTCAGATGTTATCAGCCGTCAAGAAGTGTCTGGCGCCGATAACCTAAATAGATGATTTTGGTGGATAATAATTTGTTCTTATTAGAAATGAAAAATTGCCCATAATAACTGGTTTTTATAGGACTTGTGAAGTGAAATAAATATTGCATGCTAAGTATTATTTTTTCGTAGATGAATGGCTAAACGAAATCCTTTTTTTTTTTTTTTTTAGGGCAATAGGCTACTTGAGGGTAATCCACTTAGGGCAACTCCCCTTTAATAGCATAGGAAGGGATTTGAAAGGGGGGATGCGGAAGGGTAGAGCTCCCTTTCTTTTAAATAGCAAAGTCTTCAACTATATGACTTACGATCGCTAACTCGTGAACAGTGGCAGCTCGTGAGTTTTTTAAGTTAGGTGTTACGACACCGCAAACAACGATTTTTACGAGGATAACGATGCGAAATAATAATACTGCAACAGCGATAGAATTACCAATACACTGGCCCGACCCTTCATATTCTACATTTATAATTCTGGCTATAAAATTTCCTGCAGTGTCTAGTTTTTAAAATTGGAATAATTTAGAACATAATTGACGGGAAAGAACTTTATCTTCTAATAAATAAAATTGAACGTGTCAGTGTGTTTGCAAGCGTGTATGTTCCGCATACAAATCTACACCTGTGGATGAAATTTGACCAAATTTTGTACATGTGTTCCATTTGAACAAACACTGTGGTTGTGAGACACGGCTACCATCCCCAGGGGCGAGGGTGGACAGGGGGTTGAAAATGTTCAAACATGCTAAAACGGACGATATTTGTGTATAAAAATTATTTTTGGGGTCAATCAACGTTATAGTACTTCTCCCGATGTTATTTGTGTATTATTTCAACCGTTTCACCTTTAGTGATGGAGGTGGACGGGCTTTACATAAAAATAACTCAAAAACAATTGAGACTGGAGTCAAATCCGGGGTTATGGATGTCGCTGAGTTTAATTATGACAATCCGCGGAACGCTGGGCACCCAGATAGTTTTAAATGTAGTTAAAAGCCACACACAATGGTAATATTGCATACAGGATCATGCGGTAGATTTTCGCACTATGACGCCCCTTTAATGTTTTATTCTTTAAAATAACCTTTGTTAGTGATTTCATTTTAAAAATGCGCAAAACGTGCAAATTTTTTTAAAAAAAATAAACTAATTTAAAATAATATTTTTAATTATTGAATGGTTCAAATTTATTTTTATTTAGTTGTTTATGCCAGCTGATGCGTCCGACTCTCTTTTCCATATCACGGCACGGCCCTGTGTTGTCTGGTCAGTAGCAGCACCAAGGAGAGGCAGTAAGTGCCTTATGGGAAGTGCAAGGTGAGAGGGTAAAATGGAATACTACGTATGCGGATTTCTCATTATAGACATAAATAATGTGCTTCAGCCGTGAGTAGCAGATACGGCCGACTGACTGCATTAGCGGTAGCGAGTGCGCCGCAAAATGGAGAGTTTAAATGGTTCGATATCAGAGCAGTATTTCGCAATGTTAAAACATAATTATTATAAAGGTTCTTAAATATTAAAAATGATTAATTCTTCTTCAATTAATTTATTTGTGTTATAACGTGACATGCCCCGGCCGCCACTGCTCGTGAATAATTCTATAGATTTTCGTTCGCTTCTGTGACGAAAGACTTACTCTACTAGTCTTGGATAGCTAAAAACATTTCTGTTTATTGGGAATTAAATTCACGAGCTAAGTTAAGACTTATGGTGTAGAGTATTGGAGGCAGCAAATTTACGAGCGCTCAATCGTTAAGTGCTGAGATCTCTGTGTCCCAATTTGCAGATTCCGAGAAAGGTTGAAGTAACCCAATAGTTGCAGAGGGACTAAAATATAGCTTTCGCGAGAAAGGCAATTGTAGTGTCGTTTTGTTCGCCGAAGTGTCAAGGTCGAGGTTTCTTTGGCATTTGCCTGAGTCTACACAGTAATGACAGTCGAAAATATATATGATCGGCGGGATTGCTTAATCTCCTTGGGTAGGATGAGCGAATATCCTCCGTATTACCTAACCATGTTTCAGTTACTGTATGTGCTCAGATAAATGTCAACTGGAACGTCCCACTAAGTACGAACGCCACTTTTATTTTCAAACACTGTTGTTTGTTCATTATTTGCTGTGTGTGTGTGTGTGGAACGCATGCTTACATGTAAGCTCACTGGCTCCTCATCATCAAAAGCTCGTATCGTTTTCTACGGACTAGCTAATGGACGTTTGATATGGAGTTGACGTTGGAAACACAGTTAATCATCTTATTCCTAGCGAGTGAATGAATAACATCTATGAATCGGCTGCTCGTTTGGAGCATTGGTGACCAGGTAAGCCTGACAATGTAAGCTGTAAAAGGATTTGAGTTACAATAAATAGATATTTTACAAATTAGTTAATTAAATTACTGCATTAAAAAAATAACAAAATTTATTCAATCATTCATCTCAGCGTTCGAACAACTAAAATCAAGTAATGCAACGTTAAGAGGAAATTATTAATTCCATACCCGATTAAACAATCAATATTAATCTGACTCAGTCACGCACTGTGCCTATGCGTTTCTGCTCTGCGCAGGATAAGCATTGTCTTGCAAATAATTAGCTAAATCATCGTAAGTTTTCTGACGCTGATCTAATAATGTATTTCAATATCCAGGTAATGGGTTGGCGTCACCGTGTCTGCAACAGGATGGCTGGGAAAACATGAGGTAGTTCATCACATCAGCAGGAACTACGTGTGGACTCTGGCGTACCCTGCGATATTTTTTTTAACAGTTAACGATTCCACAAACAGTATATGTTCAACAAAAAGGAGCTTGTACTTGTACTCTCTCTCTGTCTCCCTCTGTCTCTCTCTTTCGTTCTGTCTCTCTCTGTCTCTCTCTCTGTCTCTCTGTCTCTCTCTGTCTCTCTCTGTCTCTCTCTGTCTCTCTCTCTGTCTCTCTCTGTGTCTCTGTCTCTCTCTGTCTCTATCTGCCTCTGTCTCTCTCTGACTCTATATCTCTCTATCTCTCTCTGTCTCTGTATCTCTCTGTCTCTGTCTCTCTCTGACTCTGTCTCTCTCTATCTCTCTCTGTCTCTCTGTCTCTCTCTGTCTCTCTCTTTGTGTCTCTCTGTCTCTGTCTCTCTCTGTCTCTGTCTCTCTCTGTCTCTCTCTCTGTCTCTGTCTCTGTCTCTCTGTCTCTCTCTGTCTCTCTTCCTTCCTCCAGAATTTTCAGACACTATTTTTAAATTCCGATAATCATGGTAATTCACAGATTCTGAGGTAAAATTCACCATAGCTGCCTTCTCCGACCTAAATCATTCTGGTCGCTAAAATTCGCATTCCTTTTTCGAATTTGATCAAATCGTCTTTAAGAAATTTGGGTACTGAAGGTACGTTTAACTTCACTCTCAGCACGCAAAAGTTAAATTTACATTTCATTTAAGCCTATGTTCATAACATAATTCCATTCTGTTGTTTCTACAATTCCATATACTACTTATCCAAACATGGACCATTCGTTTCATCTAAGAATAGAAACTTCCAGAATTTATTTTCGGGATTTTGGCATTCTTTATCTAGAGATGCTTCTGTCTTAAACATTTTTTGACATAGCCTCCATTGAAGAAACGCGGCTTCAGAAGGTCCACAAAATATAACACTTGCTGCATCCGTGTCGAAGGTTCGACGATTTAAATCCCTGAATACTCTGATATTTTAATATTCTTTTGTAACAGTTCCGAAAATTTTGGTTATATACTTTCTCGCTCTGCACTGTGTCATCGCAGTGAAACTCGTATAATTTTGCACTTAGCTGTCTCGAGCCATTAAAAATCTTACGAAAAGAAAATGCTAAACCTCTTGTCCTGCTGTCACAGCTAATATATCATTTCATAATAAACGAATGCAATTCAAACCCATTCAAAGGTTTATATTCCAACACTACGCGTTAATTTTGAAGTTACGTTCATCTCAGTGTAAAAACACACCGCGGGTCGTAACAGTTGTCACTTCAGTGCCTCAATAAAACGTTGGCAATTTTATGACACTACAAAAAAGGAGATTTTTGTTTTTATGTACGAATCTGTGCAATCGAGTGTACTGACTTCTGTTAGCTCACTTATATCCACGGTCATTGAATCTGTATGTAAAACAAGACCAGTTCGTTGATAAACCTCACAGCTTCAAGATTTTTGTGTCCATATTTGGTTGCAACGTGACTCCGGAAAAGGCTGTGGGTTACGAAAATCTCGTTTATAAGTAATTTTGATATTTAACATCACGTAAAATATAACCTATGAGTACGTACGCAGTTTCACAGTTACAGAGAACTGAAATACGAATTATTTTCTGATCAATTGACAAAAGAATCATATGGACGATTGTTCCAAGGTTCTACGAAACAGTTGATCATTTAAATGCTATACTTTTCAAAAAATTACAGTTAAATAACCCTACCATTATCGTTTATTGTAATAACTAATCAACACGTCCTCATCAACTGTTATTTTAGAAACTAAGTTCCGTATCATTTCACTTTATCCACGTCAGATGTAAAAGCCCGTTCCTCGGCCTTAATGAAAACAGTCTTTCTTCACACACGCTGTGCGTGCAACATTTAGATAACTAAATGAGCTCCATTAAATTAATGGGCCGCTGATTATACTGAAAATATAAGAAACATTTTCTGAACTTAGTTTGCACATCAAAGGGAATGAAGAAACTCTCCACACACACATAAATTCATTATTCAATTATTGGTTAGCAAAAATATATTTCATTATATAATTGGAGAGTACGAACAAGTCCAAAATAGTATTATTTATTTAAGTGCAGTAATTTATGTATACCATTATCAGAAGAATAATTTCCTGAGTAATCAGAGCAGCAGAACCTCATTTCAGCTCTTAAATTCCGAAATTTAATAAGATCTGTTATACAGCGTTATATTTCTCTCTGTCTGGCTTCTGTCAAGCTAAACCCCATAAGTAGAAATTGATTGGACATCGGAAAAAGTCAATCATTTTCGTCGGTCGATCTCGTGAAACGATCCAAGGGGATTTGGGGGAATAAAAAACATAAATAAACATGAACACGTAGGAGGTTAGGATATGCGTCATAATACTCAAAAGATTTTCGGAACACTAGGTTTGTTCTAGTCTCAAACATAATATTCTAAATCATCTGCAGTTAATTTTAGAAGAACATTATAACAAACATGACCTTCCAACCATTACTTGTGACCTCTTAAGGTGTTGTAAAATTAAATTAAATTAAAATTTATGATCTAAAAGTTTTCAAGATAACAAAACTTTACAAACATGATAATTTATTATACTCTTACATATATTACAGAACATCACTTACAATTAATTACAAGAAATGTGGAGGAACAAATTTCTAAGGTGCGATTTTCTTGCAATGTCTGTTACAATCAAAGAACAGTTTAGAGTATTCTTGAATTAAAATAACAATAGGAAAAAATATTTATAATTCAATAAATGGATTACAATAACAAGGATTCATAAATTCTATTTAACTTATTAGTATAGTATTTTGCATTAATGGCCGATTCATTTGGATCTAATATCCAACATTATCTCATCAATATGGAATAATATTTGTATTCTTCTCCTAAATTTTTTAAGTTATGTCAATCGAAATTATCGTTTTCTTTATATAAATACGTTTGGACACTAAATAATTTTGAACGATAAACTTAAAAAAAAATCCACTGATACGATGTTTTAAAGAACGTTTCGTTTGACCGATATAACAATAATTTAAAACTAAACCATTTATTTTGTAAATAACATTAAGTATATCCGAATGTGAATTTTGTCTTTAATATGAGTGAAAAAGTGGTACTTTCATTGTAGTTTCCTTTCCTAATTCTTTTTATAATTGTTTTGATTTATTTACTACTTTAGCAATGCATTTATTGTTTTTACAAATTTCATATATCGACTTGTCTGAAAAAATTGCGTTAGTATTATAATATTCAAAGTTACACTGGTGGCACCTATTTCAGATTTGGTATAAATTGCATCAGGATTGTAACTAATAATTTTTTTTATTTATAATTAAATTTATAATAACAAAAAACTCTTAGTGAATACGGAATTAACATGAAAATTTTTATTATATTGTAACAATTTGAATTTTTTGTTCTAATAAAATTATTTTCATAACTTGGAAAAAATTTAATATTAAATTCAAAATATTTAAAATTTAAGGTGGGTAAACTTAATTTATTTCCAAGACATAGTATTGTAACAACGTAATTAGAATATGGATGGATACTTAAATTTTTTAATTTAAATTAAATCGTTTATGCAATTTTAAGAAATTTACCAACATTAAAACATTTTATTGTTGTACTGAATTATATACAGAACTTAGCTGTTTCAGTTTCATTGTCTTCAATTAATTATAATCAGAAGGTACACTTATTCTATTTATGAGAGAATGGTCTGTCAATTTTCCTAAGTTTATAAACATTTCTTTTGTAAAACCGTGTTTTTCTTAGAGCAACAGGCTACATGAGGGTAATCCACGTTGGGCAACTCCCCTTTAATAGCATAGGAAGGAATTTGAAACGGGGGGTTCGGAAGGGCAGAGGAAGGTAGCCAAGGGTTAACTAGGGTCCCCTGGCTATATTTTCAGGATCCTACCCGGCATTCGCCTAATTAAATGCAGGGAAAACCCCAGAAAAACCTGCATCAGGTAGGTCGGGCATTGGATACTTGTCCCACGCCCTTCCGATAGCGAGAGAGGAGTTTGCTGTGAGGACGCAGCATTCCCTTCTCCGTGCCTCGACCAGTTTAGGAGGCAGCTGGCCTACTATTCCAATGGGAATAGCGGACAACTCTTACCGTATGCCCAAGGTCTGTGACCCCGGAACATACACCTCTCAGAACAGGCCGAGGTGCCTCGGCTTGTGGGAACCTTAGTTCAAAAACGGAGAGGAAAAGGCATCCCCAAAGGTAGGCCCTTCGTATCTCTCCTACAAGGTTCTCCTAAAACCGTGTTCGTTCAATATTTTTCCTACAAAAACGATTTGTACTTTCAACTGAAAGCTCTAGGTTTTGATCAAAATTGTCTTGTTAAATATAATTTTTTAAACAAAACTAATAATCGACGTATTTATTCCAATATATGAGGTATAATATTTCACTTATTAAAACAAGGTGCAGTTTATACTTACAATTTTAGAAGGTATTAAATGTATTTAGTATATATTTCCACAATGTTATCAATTTGCATCATCCCGTAACTTCTATTATGTCACTCATATTACACTAAAATTCATCCGTAATTTATTCAACGTAATAAACAGAATTTCAAAAAGGTTAGCAATGTCGTGGTTCTATGCATCCCACAATTTAATCCATTTAAGTATCCCATAAAGGCTTACAAGAGTTTAAAGCCGCGATGTTACCTTTGAAGTGTTGCCTCTGGAAATCGCAACTAACGTTTGTGAGTGTAGCGCGATTTTGTTGGAAAAGCATTAATCAACTGACTACATACGCAACATTCTGGAGTAAATTATTTTGTGGAAGAATATAACGTTTATTCAGCTGTACAGACGATATATGAATTGAACGCCTGACAGTCAGAATAATTTTAGTTAAATGTGACACGATATTTTTTTTTAAAAAAAAAACTCAGTGCTTCTTCAAAATCATATTAGATCTTTCAATTATAGAATCAAGAATGGGTATAGCAGTATTATAAAATGTTTCAGCGTTTATATCCGTCAAATTATATATATATATATATATATATATATATATATATTGTAGTACATTTAATTCTAACTATAATTCTTTTATGTCGTGCCCCACGTTGAAGGTTAATTTGTGTTAAAAACAAACATTTTACTATTTATTTTTAAACGTTGGAAGCCAATTTGTAATAAATACAAATAAATTCTCAGTTAAACCCCACGTTTGGAGCCCAATTTGTAATACTATAACTATAACTAATATTCTTTTAAGTCGTGCCGCACGTTGGGCGCCAATTTTTAGTATATACAAATTATATATTACAAATTTTATATGTTGAGCCTCAAGTTCAGTGCCAATTTGTACACCGCTCCACAGATCCGGGCACACACACTTAACTCACCCTCCTCGAAATTGCCATCTGCCGCTCAATTAATTTCCACTACATCCTTGGGTACAACTCGTGTGCCTTCTGCCGTTGACCACGCGAGTCCAAATATTTGTTTATTAATTAATGATTTCTTTTTAATTACCACAATATATATTTTTCTATATGTTGGCTTTTCCTCAGATCTTCCTTTATGTATATATAAAATTCGTATTACTTACTATTAATAACATATAACCAGTATAATAAATATAAGATCCTGTCTCATCTTCCTCATCTCGAAAAGTATCTTCACCATTGTCGTCAAGATTTCATTCTTATTTCTGCTGATAGTTCGTGCGTGCATAATGGAACCATTGGAGCGGATTGATTAAATTATGGAGCTTTTTTATTTCGAGTAATAATAATGCCTCAGTGCTCACAGCAACACCGCTACTGCAGACGGAGGAAATTCTGTTACACTTAAGTCCGATCCAGACGACCACACACAATCAGTAAAAAAACTCCGGAGAGAGCGGGAGTTGAACCACGGATATCTAGACCATGCAGCCGGTTCAATTGGAACTGTACTAAAAGTAAAGAGTTAGATAATCTAACTTAAATACCGCCGTAACCATCAAATGAACTGAGTTCTTTTCCTCCCTGTCAAATGAATTTTTCTATGCTTAGCTTTCTTGTTCTGAGCAGCAAAGCAAGTGAGCTTGAGTTCGCCGATGCAACAGGAAATTCCATTTGTTCCAGCTGGGTTTCTCGGTGTTTATTTAATACAGTTGTCTGCTCATGAGGTGCATTTAGGTTGCACGATATTTCGTTCGGTCACAGGACCTGTTCGCAATAAACACGGTCTTATCTGCACCGTTGCAACACTTCCTTCATTCGAAAAACTTCAGTCCGTAGCTCGTCACCCTTAACGATAAATTACCTACACTCATTATTCATTTAAGCTACCCATTATTGAGCATTTTGCAAATGAAGTAGGAAACAGGATTAAAACTGTTGCTGGTTTGAAAAATTAAATCTCTTGCAACGCTTGTATTCAATCAATTAGTTTCTATATGTCCATTTAGATCGGAATGATCTTCAAAAAATTTCTGTTTCGCTCTGATTAAACACTTATCGTTTAATCGTTATTTGAGTATATCAATCAAATATTCGTTTAGGAGAAATTTTATAAACGTATTTCATATCATACATATCTTAGCTTGACCGTTTCTAGTGTCACAGGAAAGTCTGGAATAATATTTTTCCCTTCCCCGGTAGGCACTGGTGTGACCCTATCGGCGTTCCAAAGGATTTAACAGCTTAGGCGAAAGGACAGAGAAGAAGAAAGAAAAACAAAAAAATAGATAAAAGAAAACCAACGAGAAAAAGTGAGTGATGTTTACACTCCAGCTACTATGGACGTATTTTGTAAAGCCAGAAGAAAACTTTGCATATGTATATTCATGTGTATGCGAGATATTTTCCGATAAATTCTTACAAGGACCTTAACATTAAAAAATGCTTTCACATACAACTTATGTACAAAAGAACCGTTTCCTTCGGAATCGTTCCGTTAAAATATTACTTCGGGAACCGTATTTCTCGACAGCAGACAAATAACATTTCTAACATATGCAATTTCTCGATAGAGCACTTTGCCGTTTACAGAGTAAACTATCTTTACAAGATAAGTGCAGTAGGCAAAGTAAGTCCATTACTCAGACTAAACACTCACGATAAACACTGTAATGACACCCCATGATACTTTGTTGTCAAACTGTTTACTGCAGAAATAACAACCTTGAATTGTTTTAATGTCCAAAATTTCCACTAATAAATGCACGGAAAAATTTCACTTTTCCAATTGAAGATTCCAAACGTTGGTAACGTTTTCTCTTAATTTTCATTCAGTCAAACTGGATTGTTTTTTCTTGTCTCACTATATCCGATGTACCTTAATTTCTCGTACAGGAAGATTGTTCCAATTATTTTATTTACCGATGAGTAAAATTGTACGTTTTATTATGTTGTGAATTATCATTTAGCCAAGAAGGATGGAGTATGTCATGTCTGCTGAATAGTTTTAAGTTTCTAAGGTATCATCGCGTTATTGGAATCGTAGGGAGAAAATTTAAGCCAAGAATTAATGATTAAAAATATGATAAATTCATAGTTTTATATTGAGGTGAATAAATAATATGACTAAACACTTTTCAGTAGGAAACGACAAACACTATACATATTAATATTATGATAGAAACACATCTACCTGAAGGATGAAATTATTTACAACACCTAACACAATTCAATGATCAACATCTAATATCAATGTTACGAAGCTGAGTAATTACTCTGAGAAAATAATAAACTTTTCAAATAATACATATAAAAAAGGGGCCCGAGAGAAATGAAGGGAAAGTTAAAATTCAATGAAAACTTTATAAATTTGAGTATGTAAAATAAATATTACATGCGATAAAAAGGGAAACTTGGGTAAAACCATTAAATAAATACATAGAATTATATAAGTATTGCAATGGATGAGTTATTCCCTGAAAAATTAATAATAATCTGTTAAGTATTTTAGGACAGAGAAGCAAAGAAGTCGGAAGATCCAGAAAATATATTTGCCAGTAAAACGCAAAAAATTAATAGTTATTTTGGAGGATAGGGATATAAGAAGATATAGTGTTGCTGACAAACCTTCTCTTGGGCGATTCTATTAGGCCAAGATGAATGTTGTTGACACAAGTGTTCAGGAGTGTCTTATCATCGTACGACATCGGCAAATAATTTAAGACTGGAAATTGAGCAAGGAACAAAATTCGAAGATAAAGATATAAGAGCCAAAGGACAGAAAATAAAACATCATATAACTTGTTGAGACTTTCTTTCTGATCCTTAATATTAACAGTATTTATTTGATCCATTATATACAGCATTTCATAAATTAATATTTTCCAATAATGGAATTTTGTCGAACTCTAAACAGTGATTACATCTCATACAATGTCTGGTGATGGGACTTTGTTTACATATTGATAGTTTGAAAATAGATTTATCTTCTTTAATTATTAAGTATTTAAAATTCTTTTAAGTTTGTCAGTATAAACGTCGTCTTAGCATATTATTTTCAACAGAGGTCAATTTATTTATTATTAAATACGTCTGTCTTTGCTGACAAAGACTTATATCTGTTTTGGGACTTTTATCTCTGGGGAACCAGATTTTTATAAATTTTCAACCTAATCCAAAGACATTAACAAAACCAAAGGCTACATGACGGAACAAATCATACGTCTGCATAGCCGTAGAATATTTTGCCATTTCAACGATATTAACATTTAAAATCATTATATAGAGAATACTTTCAATATAACTGCTCTAATTCAGTAAATTCAGTATTCGCCAAAAAAATAAAGAAATGTTAAAACCCAATCAAAATATTGTAAATGCAGCACGTAATTAACTTTAATACTGTTAGGGACTATTTTTTTTATTATTTAATATATTACATCATTGGAAATGTATTTAAACGTTAAAATATTGTCCAGTAAAATAAATACCCTCAGTTTTATTAGTTTTTAATTACAGTACACCCGTCGTTCCCACGATTTTCGCTCTTAACATTCATAGAAAACATAATCTATGAATTATACAGTATAGAACTAAGTCATCGCAACGTCAGTGTATGTAATCCACGCATCCCTGTTACATGAAGGAAGGGAAATGAAAACGCGATTCCCATGACAACCTAACAAAGCCGAAACGCTGCGAAATATATTAAAAAATTCAAGCTGCATAGTTTCCGTTGTGTTTATTACAGGAAAATCTCGGATGTAACGTCGTTTGTATGAACAAACACTTCGTATTCGTACAGCATTCGGCCTTCCGCATAAGGAATGCAGAAACACGTGGAAGTATAGTCCATTTTAGGTTAGTGAAAGAATGAAGTTTCATTTAGAAAAATATGCCAGTGTTTTATTTCTCTTGCCACATTCTCTGTCTTTAACATCTGTCATTCTAAGAAGAATAAAGAAGAGGATGCCGTAATAATAACATGATATGACAAGTACAACTTGAACGTCCAGGAAATGCTGAGTCTTGATTGAAGGCAATGATCGATCCATAAAATATAGTGCTTGGAGAAAAAAAACTACGTTTCATCGCAGGAGATTCCGCTTGGAGGCCAATTCTAATAATCTAAAAGTAGCTTTAAACAACACGAATCCCCTTTTACCGGCTGCAGCAGAACATTACGTTCAGCACAACTGTTTCCAAATGGAAATCGTGTCACTGGAGCAGCTAGTTCTTTCTCAAGAAAATATTGTCTTGAGCGACAATGATACGAATTAGTAACGTTTCTAACTAATTCTTGACTACGAAGAGAGAATAAACAATCAGTGTGGTGCTTGGATTTGCAACGAAAATAAGTCCAGGTGATAAATTTAAAGGAATTTTACATCTTAATTTAAAATTTATTTTTTAATTCAAACTTCTTTAACTATTTTCAGGCATTTATTCGCTTTGAACAAATGTAAAATAAATTAAAATAAACAAGAAAAGAATAAATTGAATTGAACATCTCTAAGATCTTCTGATATGGTGTGTCATTTCCATTTACAGAACTTCATCAGCATTGTTAGCGACGTCATATTCCTGTAACGAAAATAGATCAAATATATTTCAAAAGTAATACAAATTTAAAAGCTGAGAGAAATAAATAAATTTATCACATAAATATAATAATTAGGTACTGTCTATTGATCATTTTTCACGTGTATAATAACACCATTATTTTACATACAATTTTTTTTTTCGATTTATGATTAAAAATTTGGGTTGGATGTGGTAAAAAATAGGAATTTCTTCTTGGAACACGTTATAAAGTGAACTCAGGCTATACACGCAAATGATTCGTATATTTAAACGGGACTTATAATTAAATATCGTGTACAGAATAAATACTTCAAATATCGTGAAATTCTTTGGTTTCTCTGATAATACAAAATTAACTTGGAAGAAATTATAAAATTAAAAGTATACTATTTAGATAAATAAATAGGCACATAACAGACAAAAATAAGTGTTAAATTAATTATTAATTTTTGTTTCTTTCGTCAGGTGATTTAAAACTTTGAAAGCCTTTGAGTTCGTTCCCCATCTGGCTCTTGAATCACTGACGAAAACAACAAGGATTGCAGACAGGTTCTGTGGTACTTAATTTAACATTTATTTTTGTCTGTTATTTGGCTATTTATTTCTCTAATAGTATTCTTCAAATTGGAAGATGAAAATAATACATTTACAGCTACTTACGTTGTTAGAATTATCATAAAATTCGATTATTCCTCATTGCCATATGATATACGTTCTTAGATAATTCTTCGAGGGAAGAAAGAATTGTATTCTTAAAAAAAGGGTTATTGTCAAGTTTCATACAGGTGGATTTTCAAAAAAATAGGCATTCTTACATTAAAAATTATTTGCAGCGCCTACAAACATTAAGCAGATTACATATAATTAAATAAATGAAATATCTAGCAAGTCGGAAAAATTAAGTGTAATCTGTATCATTGCAAAAAACGATGTTCCATCGATTATTTGGGACTTCATCATGTGACAAATTAATAAAATTTAATATATTATTAATGTCAAATCTGGCTTATAAAATATCAGAAAAATATCTAAGTCAGTTAAAATATAGTTAAATCAAATTAAAAGATGAACCATCCATGTTTTTTGCATAACGTATTATTAGAGACAAATAAATTCATATTAAAATAGCCATTCTATAAATAATATTATGACACACGACGAAATATAATTATTACTATACGGTATAAAAAATAATAATTATAGTCTATTTTAATTTCTGTACAATTCATGCCATCTTTAAAGCTGAGAGTATGGATAAGGGAATATGGATTATACCCCAAAAGGTGGTTCTGAAAATATATATATATATATATATATATATATATATATATATATATATATATATATCGCAACCTACTTTTACCATTATATATTGTAAATAATTCATGAATATCAAAGTTTCCTAATGAAGCACTTTAACATATGAGTGTGATAATTAAAAAAAAAACTGTCATATCTGTTACATTCTGCCGTTTTTTCTTAATAGATTAAGGTAATACGCCTTTAAAATAATTACAATTACGTATAAAGTAATAGCTTAGAAGTATCTCAAGGCGGACATAAAATATAAAACGTTATGCAAATTAATCCCAACTGTATTCCTCTCCAGATAAGATGACGTTTAATTCCACTTTTGGAAGGTCATTTTGGTTAGAAAGGCAAAGGACGTAAAAAAGAGAACTGTTTTCTCTGAGCCAGTATAATTTATATTTAAAAAAAATTAGGATTGGCCCTTGGGAGATGGACGTTAATTTTCGCAGACTGAAATAAAAACTAAAAGTCAACGAATTTGGAGAGACACCTGGAAAGATGATATTTCATACACTTCATTAACCGTATATATATATCATACTTGACGATGCAGCATATACTGTTAAAAAATTATGTTAAACACAACCCGAAAATTTTAACTTTAAGGCTTTACAAGAAGAGACGCATTTCTAGATTTAAAAGTCAGAGAAATGCATAATAGTTGTGTTTTGATGTCAAATCGGATTAACGTTAAAATTTCAATTTATTGAAGAGCAGAAAAGGAGATTGACGATGGGTGTTTAAATTTAATAAATAACATTTTAGGAATCATCAATGTAGTGACTGTGGAAGCACTAATTGAAAATTAAAATAATTTTATTTTACTCCGATATATTCTTATGATTTATTATAACTATAAAGTACTACCTCAAAGTTATTCATTTATACTGATCACAATTCCTGGGAAGTCAGTAATCTTATATCATCATGGCGAACTGTCCTGGGATCTGAAAAGATACAGAAAGAGAAATTTAATATGGTAGAATAAAATAATATAAAAAATTAACAACAAGTGAACAATTATTCCATAATTCATGACTTTATTGCTATATAGAGGTAGATCGTGGCTTCTAAAATATTATTATTGTGATCTCATTTGTTCACAAAATAATCCACAAGAATCTCCTTCGGGATAGGCGAAGATGTTACGTAACACAGGATCTCCGGTTCCAGTGCTTATTTGTTTCCGTCCTTCGTGATCCTTACATCCGGCAATGTTAACTGCACAAAGCAACGGACACATTACTCTTAGTTGCTCACCTTTGAGGTGTCGAGTTAAAAATAATGTTATTAATTTTAAAAAACTCTTTTTTAAAAATTATTTTGTAAACGGCTGAATATTGTTACTATTAGCGGCGTTTATGTTACACAGCTAATTGTTCACATTTATGATAGAGATTGTTTTCAAAATAAATGCAATCAATACTATTTTCCACTTTAAGCCAATGAATGGGTCTCGAGCATCAATACGTTCGTTGGTTTCCACATAAATAGTCTTCTTTTATTACACTAGGCTTTGTAAGAAATATGCGAATTTTTTTAAACACTTTCTGTAGCCTTGAATTATGAATGTTATCAAATTCGGTTGCAACTCCAAGGTAACAATTCATACTGCTCTCTTTTCCTTAAACATTTTACCGCTGTGGTGTATATAAATAAAATTCCACTCAATTTCCGCTTTTGGCTAATTTAGTCTTTTTAATTCCTTCCACGGAAGATTCTATAACTGGTCTCGTTCATCCACGAGATCGATTAAAATCGTATGCACCATTCAAACTCCCGTATTAAAACAAAATTATTTGCTGATGGCACATCAGTGTATGGGAAATGGCAACAGTAAATACCAAACAATTCATGGATTAAAACATGGCCGTATTGAATAAAATTTAGAACGGTATATTTTCTTATAAGATTACAGCGCTGAAATTAATGCTATTTTCTGTCATCAGAATTATCTGTTGATCATGGTCCAAATTTAGGGTCTAATTCCAAAGTAATAAAAATTCACATCTCAACTATCATACTTTGTCTCCTCATTCCAGTGAAAAATAATTATCCTGCAGTCTCGTACGTTTCATTAGCTGTAGAGTATTTTGGAGAAGACGAAAATTCCGAATTACAAACCCAGATGATTAATTTAGGACTTTATTGAGCCTACTGGGACTAGTGGGGACTGTATATATATAATGAGCTGCACTAATAATAATAATGAGAAATTAAAGTTGAAAAATATTAGAAGCCACTAAATTCGTATTTTATTGTTTTGTTATAACAACATTTATTACACGAGAACATCAGACTTATAATTATCTTTCAGAATTTAATCATACATAGTGTTTAACACTATCTCGATTCAGTGCCAATAAATAATTCAATTGGCATGGAACGATAATCTAAATCTCGGTTTGTTATGGAAAAAAGCTTGTTCCCCTCGTCACGTCTCTGAAATAAATGTTAAGTCTACTTAATAATTTAATTTTTTCTAATAAAGCTGCAAAGGAGAGGAAAACAAAATTTTAATACATCTATAATTTCTGAATATTGTTAAAGAATAAAGGATCAATAAATTTGACAATATTTCATTACAAAAAAATTTTCAAGGCTATAAATACTGTTTAATTAAAGAAAACAGGTTCTGTAATGGAGTATTTGGTCCTTGTGTTCTCACTATATGCGAGAACACTGTTCGTGAAATGGAAATTAAGCCGTAAATATTGATTTTTCGTCTTTGAATTCAACATGGCGACATATGCTTCCATGCATTACGTCTCATGAAGAAGTAATATTTTTATATATCAATAATATCATCCCATTTTCAAGTTCCAGTTTAACTTTGGTACTCAAATATTATGATACTATCCAATTGTAGCTACAGGATTATTCAAAAACACTTAATTTATTCAAAAATTGAAATAAATAATTTAATTGTACAAGTAAATAAAAATAATACTTTCGTCATGTAAATATTAATGACAAAATAAATAAGAATAAACATTTATGACTAAATTATGTATTATATATGTTGTATATTATATATATTATATTTAATCTTGTATGTAAATCCTAAAAATAATACTTTCGTCATGTAAATATTAATGACAAAATAAATAAGAATAAACATTTATGACTAAATTATGTATTATATATGTTGTATATTATATATATTATATTTAATCTTGTATGTAAATCCTAAAACAATTATCTCCTTTGAACTTCAAAAAATTTCGTAGCTTTTTATAGAGAATTCCATGACACAGCCCAGATATGCATGAATTTTTAATTTAAAAATTGGTTTCCTATCATTTAATGTAAGTTTTATAATTTAAAGTTCTCATAATACCACATGGGATCGTAACGTAAGGACAAAACGTCGTGTTTGTCTATAAAGTTTTGTAAATTGCATGTTAAATATTTTATTGAATTTTATTTTCCTATTAAAATAGCGAACCAGTCCCAAAAACCAGCTTCAAAGAATTTAATGTAATTTTAATTTTTGTATTCTTCTTTATCTACGTATTATGTTATATTACTTGACAAGCTTAGAGGAAATTTAATCACTTTTTAATTGTTTGACCTCGGATAACCGCAATGTATTTTTATTTAGAGTGCCTGCCTTAGGAATATCATTGTTGATTCTACATGTAGTTACAAGGAGTTCAAGCCAGACAACGACGGGTGCTTAAATTGAATAATACGATTTGGATAACTTTGTTTTAGTTGCACCACAGTAATTATTGTATGGTGTCTATGCAACTGACAAATAGAGTTAAGCAGTAAATTCGAATAAAGGACACATTTAACGTAGTTTGGCATAGTTCATTGTCACATAATTTCTATTATATTATGGTCAAATACGTGAATATGCGTAAATTAAAATAATGCTCAAAGGCGGCTGCTAGCAATAAAAGAAGTTGTGTAATAGAGGTTATTCACATCCACTCTTTCTCAGAATGGTAGCCTATACCGTTTGGTTCTTTCTTCAGGGGATTTCTTCCCCGAATCGCATGTTATTGACGCAGGATGGAGAATCAGCTCGTGTGACCTGAAATGGGTCCGATGCAGTGTCAGGGGCAAGAAGCAAAGCGTATTTATTTTTTAAATGTACAGTGTAGGTTCTTTTCTGACGAAAGCCTTCAGCATGCATGTCCGTGGATGAATTACAATAACACGGCACCATTTTATATCCTGAGGAAAACTTTTTAAATCACACATTTTTCATACATGTATTCAATTATAAAGTTCCGGGTTGTGGGACTGTATTCCAGCCAACGAAGGTACGACCCAGGTCGTTCTCCTCCGCTTACAGAAGACATACGCCATTCCGATTTTAAAACAGATAAAGTTTGTGTCAAGCAGCCATTGTAAACTAAAATATTTCAAAGCTACATCTAGCCAAAAGATACCAACTACATTAGTTTGTTTTTTTAGTTACAGGCTTCCTGAGGGTCATCCACATGGTGGGCTCTCCCTTTTAATAGGAAGTGCACACAGGCAACATGAGGGTAATCCACTTAGTGGCAGCTCCCCTCTTATAGCACAGGAAAGAGACTGAAAGGGGGGATGCGGAAAGGTAGATCATGGAAGCTAAGGCTTAACTAGGGCCCCCGGGCTTTAGTTTCCGGATCCTACCCGGCAATTCACATAAATGTGATGGAGGGAAAAGCCTAGAAAAACCTGCAACGGGTAGGTCGGGCATTTGGTATTTGTCCCACTCCCTTCCGATGGCGGGAGAGGGGTTTGCAGCGTTTCCTTCTCCGTGCCTCGACCAATTTAGGAGGCAGCTGGTCGACTGCTCGAACAACTCGTATGCTCAAAGTCTGCGACCCCGGAACATACACCTCTCAAAACAGGCCGAGGTGCCTCGGCTTGTGGGAACCTCAGTTCAAAAAACCAGCGATAGGAGCAGGTTTTTTTTTTTTTAGGGCAACAGGCTACATGAGGGTGATCCACATTGGGCAACTCCCCTTTAATAGCATAGGAAGGGATTAGAAAGGGGGGATGTGGAAGGGTAGAGGAAGGTAGCCAAGGGTTAACTAGGGCCCCCGGGCTGTGATTGAAGGATCCTACCCGGCATTCGCCTAAAGAAATGCAGGGAAAACCCTAGAAAAACCTGCATCGGGTAGGTCGGGCATTGGGTACTTGTCCCACGCCCTTCCGATAGCGGGAGAGGAGTTTGCTGTGGGGACGCAGCTTACCCCTCGCCATGCCTTGGCCTGTTTAGGAGGCAGCTGGCCGACTATTCCAATAGGAATAGCGGACAACTCTTGCCGTATGCCCAAGGTCTGCGACCCCGGAACATACACCTCTCAAAACAGACCGAGGTGCCTCGGCATGTGGGAACCTTACTTCAAAAAAAAACCAGAGAGATGTGAGAGCATCCCCAAAGGTAGCCCCCGCCAGAGCTCTCTGGGAAGGTTCACCTGCGAGAAATCCTCTCGCAGGCTTCCTTATTCAGCGATAGGAGCAGGCATCACCCAAAGCTCCTCCAAAGCTCTAAGGGAAGTTTCACCTGCGAGAGAACAGACCTCGCATGATTCTTACGCAAAGATATTTAATTTAGACAGAGTTTCACCATTCGTATAACAGTTATTTCTTATAAAAGTGATGGAGGTGAAGGTATTAGAAATTGCCAATGTACAGTTTTCATCCTCCACAAAGTTGGTTCAGTTTAAATTAGATATTCTGCAGTGCACGAACTAGGCTTATCGGTATTTTTATATTAATTAAAATGTTATTGCATTTGTAATCTTTTGGAGAGAAGACGCTGGAAAAGGACAAATATAAAATCGATATAATAGGAATTTCTGAAACGGAAAATAAATGACATTTGGCGTGATTTAGCTGAAATACTTTTGGGAATGCCCTGAGAAAAGCAATTTCCGAATACTGTGAGCTGAGAATTTCGGATAGGAGCGAAAAGCCAATATAAAACCGTGAACGTGTTCTGAAGTGTGAGGATGTGTTTATAAAAGGAGGATCAAGAGAGAATATTCTCCAGAGACCATGTAGGGAGCATAAGAGCTCGCTTATCAGGGACACAGAAGGTTCATCAGTGAGCATGTAGGCAGTATTAGACAGCTGTTACTAAATCGATCTCAGATAGAGAGAAAATAGTTATCATTCCACCGATAGATAGCCTAAAAACCAGATATACAGTGAATTTCGTCGAACGCATCAGCGAAGCATCGACCGGAACCATCGGCCAACGCAACATCTGTGAGATCTTGACGGCGTGCGAACAATTCAACAGCGTTTTGAAGGTTTACGTGAGTTCTCAATAACATAAAGCAGCAAATGATTTTATCTGTATACCTTGTTTTGACCTCTAATTTTGTGCCCTGCCCGGCTGGTTTTCTGAGAAAAGTTTATTTATATTTCGAATTAAATAAATTGTATAAATGCTTGTAATTATTCGTATATACGTCCAGAAACAAACATTTCCTCAGTGTATCAGTAATCAGAATTTATTATTAGTATACAATGAATTTAGATCCTGGAATAGCACGGCGGAAATCTTTTTTCGTCTCTGACATGTCAGCGAATTTGTGATCTTAAAACGTTTGCATTGGAGACACTTTTCATTTACTTCCTAGAAAGAAGCAAAATATTCAACCGAGCTAATGTTTCACTTGTATTCTCCGACGACAAGCCAGATGAAAAGATAACCCCATTAATTAACATTATCTTAATCTCTGAGTGCGAAGGAAATCAACAGCCAATCCTCGTGGGAGCTTCTTGAAACGTTCCTATTCTTGGGGATTTACTTCTTAAATTAGTAGACTGTAATCGACAACTAAATCGGCAAAAATTCTCCAGATAAAGTGTTTTATTGACGTTTACGCTGTTTTGTGTGGAAAGGAGAACATTTGGTCAATATAAATTATTCGTAGACAGGAGTGATGGAATCTGCTTATTCGATTTTCATAACCCAGCCAGTCAAATGTTTAAGTCAAATTTATCGAAACATTTTTCATCGCTTTTAATCACAATCGTCGTCTGAAGATCCAGACGATTGTAAGAAGTCTCTAAAAATGGTCTAAGGTGGCATAAATGGACCTCGGTCGGAAAGAAATAAAGGATTACGAGACAAAACGGAATTTCCAAATGGAATAAGAATAACTTATTTTTAAGTGTGATTCATCAAAATCTGACTGATCCTCTTGACACCGGACACGATCCTCACGCCACTAGACCTGATAAGAAATTTCTTAGAGCATGATCCTCGTTATATAAAGATTAAGAGTGAACTAAAGTAATTGATGTAGTTGTAATACCACTCGGAGGAGTTCTCGTGAGTGCGGAGCGACTCGCTATCTACAATCTGTAATTCATAGTGCTGATTAGTTCGCTCACAGGGACTGTGAGATAATTATCAGTAGCTCTGGAGGAGCTGTTTAGCATGAAACAAATGCCAAGGTTGTCATAGACCATGGAATTATTTAAACAGACAGAATTGCAGGCTTTCCTGAACCTCTCACAATGGCTAGCGTAACGGAGAAATATGCTCTAATTACGAAATTATTATGCCGGAAACAGCTGAAATAAAGTCAGCAATGTGCTTCAAATGTAAATTTTACAGTGTAAATAAGTAAATCATTTTTATTGTCAAGTCAATCGCAGCAAACAATATCCGAGGGATTCTAGAGCTAGGGTTCGTACCTGCACCCTTCCTTAAAATTTTTAAATGCAATAATAGAGTACTCTTTTCTTTAAAATAAAATATTGATTATTTTATTTGCGCACAAATTCGCACGTCACAGTCTATTCTTTCTAATGAGCATGATAATAAAATTCAGTACTTTGTCTCAAGAAATTGTTTAAGATTACAGATGAGAGAATGTTGCACTAGAGCTCTTGGTGCCGTTTGAAACTTCAGCAAATAATCAACTTTAACCATAAAGAGATTCAATGGTATTTGGATTTAATTTTAACCATTCAAGGATTTCCTTTAGTAAATATTTATGTACGTACGTCACTCGTTGCATGTCTTGTGAGTTAATAGATTAACTTGTAATGAAGTCATAATAAAGTGATCAGGGCAAAATCACTAAAGCATAAACAGGATATTAAATTTTTCATAATAAGTTATCTGAAGTCAACGGAATGCGCGCCAAAATTGATTAGGTAGACTTGATATAGACCATGCAAATCAAGGTGAGGTGGAAATCTCTAAATTATCCCCCCCCCCTTCCCAGTACACTTGTTATGTTAATGTATTTAGAAAATAAATTTCAGATAATCAAACTAGTTTCTCTTAATTACGGTCGGGTCAAATAAAAAATCTAGGTGCACCTGAAACGGTTTCAGCATTTACGTATTCAATTTTTCCTCGACCCCGATGATGCACGATTCAGTTAAACGATGAAATACCAAACCAAAACATTATTTCAAATTCGAAATTAAGTTAAATATAAAAAACACGTATTAAATTAATGCAAATTCCGTTAAACGTATGTATAAATTAAATTTATGTAAATAAATGTATATTAGTTGTCATCCTTGGCTTAAGGATAATCGCTAAGGATTTAAAAACTTTTCATTGGGTAAGAAAACATTGTTCGTGAATTTCTGATTAACTTTGTGGGCCAAAACCAATAAAAGTAAACAGCATGAAATACAAATAAATTGTGAGAATTTCACATTTTCAATTTTTATCACGTATATATTTCAGGACGCTGGAGCCTGAAACATGGAACTAGGGAAAACAGAGTTCATATGTAAACAATTTCTGATATTTTTTGGGCGTCCAGCAACGTACAGTGGTTATACAACTGAAAATATTATTTTTACCACCAGTTTTTTCCTTTCGTTTGTGAATTTTCCCGTCTCCAACAGGTACATTTTTAACCTTTGCGTTGGCATTTTTACGACTTAATGACTTCCCACTTTGGTTGTAATGTGACTTCGGTGGGATAATGTAACCATTTTATCAGTCAGTTTTTTAAAATACTTGTTCGTGAATAACGTGAAATTTCTGTACTGCAACCTACATGAAAGTTTATTTCTTATTGACCCCATGATATCTCTCAGTTTAAGGCAATGTTTACATGCCTTTTTTCAGACTTCTTGGTATGAACCTGTTATGTTTCGATGATCTAGAAACTCAGACTAACGTAAACCTAAATCATTACCCACGTGCTCATATTTATGCTCCAAGCTCCTTTAACAACCTCTGACGTTTAGTTACAATTTGACGACTCCTTGGAAGTGATTTAGAGGTCAAAACTCTTTTTTCCAGTCACCAGCTACAAGCATAACTATTAGAATAAAACCACAGATTATAAGAACGGCCGTTTCATGTGTCTTACTTCCTTGGTGCTGTGCGGAGAGATTCACGTTACTGCATTTCCCTGTCTCGTATCGTGTCAAGAATTTATTCTCAGGCAGTTATGATGACCGTACTACAAGCTATCTCATAATTATGCAAGACACACGCGTGTGAGTGATATACTGTGAATCATCAATCCAGGAAAAAATTGTGATGCTACTGTGCTTCATTTTGTTACTCAGTAAAACTGTATTCTTAACATTGTACATGTCAAATAAATGCATGAAATTTAAAAAAAGGATAGAATGTAAAAACCACTACTGTCCTTTACTGATAATGACGATAAAGATAAGGACTGTTTGCATTGAAATAATGAGTGAGTTCAGAAACTTTCCTTAAATTACATCATTTAAGAAATGCTCGTAATTTACAATTTGATATTTATTTTAAGCCTTTAACCTCGACACGAGAAAAAAATTAGTTTTTTTTGCACTTTACAGTATTTTAAATCCCATAAAACATATTAAACTAGATTCAGATTTATTATATAATTAAACTGGAAGTGAAGAGCACGAAAAACGAGTTTATACTGCATCGGAGCCTTACTATGATGGTTTGTAAAATACCAGAAGATAAATCGTATGTTCCAGTATCATTAAAATGTAAATTGGCTAATAATAATTTGTATTTCAAAATAAATATATCATCCGATATGTCAGAGTAGGTAAATTTAATAAATTATTTAGTACAATAATAATATTAAAATATTAAAACAAAGATAAAAACCCACCATGTTCCGTCCCTAATTTGGAACTTCATCATATGATATAATATCTAATAAATATGGTGAATATAAAAGTTTCTTCATTTATTTGGATTATTTTAATTTTAAGAAATGACAATTAGATATTGCATTGGCAGACTGACTTCCATACGATTTAAATGCCTATTTTTCTTTTAACTATTTTTGATGTGAATGTAATCACTGAACTTAAAAATTAATTAAATTTACATATTTTGATATATTGATTAAGATATTCAGTTTTGTTACTTTTAAATATCAAAGTATCAATTTTTAAATTGTCTTTCAGATAAGAAGACAATATACCCACTATCTTTAATAGTTCCCAACCACTATTTAATAATTTTTTTGTGTGTTCCGTGAAGTCTTGCATGTGATTCAGTAAGGCTCGGTAGTATAAAATATACAGATGACCTATATAAGAAAGATTTTCGTATAGTACGATCTATTTAACGTCCGGAAAGGCATCTAGTGGCAATTCTGTGAAACTCTGTGACCCTTCACTTACAACCGGGAGAGGTTTATTCTTGTTCCTCCTGTACATAAATCATTATAAAATGTATTTATCCAATATATAACTTATCATATTTGTCCAAATTTAGTTATTTTGCAAAGTCTTTCCGCTTATAACTGTAAAAAATGCTCAGTTTCAAAACAAAAAAGATAATATAAAGCGATCAAAATTTTACGTTTAATGGCGTCAGTGTTTTAATTCCAGACTTCGTACTTTTCCGCGTATTTAATTAATTTTATTTAATGGTCACAGTTGATTGCAAGATATAGGAAACGACGTAATCTAATCTGTACTTATTTACAGAATTGTTGTTCATGTTTCGAATTCTGTATAAGGAAGAAAGAGTTCCACGTTTATAACAATAAAAACGTCTTCGTCTTTAGGAAAGACGAACAGAAATCAGAACTAAACACACAAATCCAGTCACTCATAAAATTCTAAATTCAGACTATTCCAGTTAGACGCGTATCGAGGAAATCGCATTAGTCAGATCGGACTCGTGTGCCCAGAATAGATTCTATACTTCTTCTCTGAAGACGAAAAGAGTTTTACTGTTCGAAACGTCGAACACTTTATTCGTCTTAGATAACAAACGAACAAAAATTCTGTAAATATATATATTGATGCACTGTAGTAAAAATCATAAAACGGATAAATATCACGTCATGTAAATTAATCTGTACTATTAGAAAAATCAGATGCGAGACTAAGTAGCCGCTTCATTCTCTATTGTCTTCTTTATCCAGTTTTCATTTAGATATCAAGCAATTCTTTCATTATAGGAACGGTATAAATCACGGAAATGGGGAAGACGCTAGTTAAAAAATTATATATAATACATAAATGAAAATTCTTAGAGTATTTAATTTATGATAGGAGTCGTAATAGCTCAGGGATAAGCATCCGAAGTCTCAACTGTCACTCGTCAAAAAACGTGAACTGCATTGAACAATGTCCATTTTCTTTCACTTTGATGTATGTATTTATTTAATATACAAATGGGCAGTTTGCCCGGTACTAGATGGATGAAATTACAATTTAATTACAAATTAAGTAAAATAAGTTACAATAAAAGAAATTACAGTAAATAAATAATTATTTAAAAGTATAAGCTAGGTTTACGGACATTATTTCAACTATAAATACACGAAAAGCAATCAGTGCAACTACTTCACTTCTAAATTCAGCAACATTTTTCCGGAAATCTTTTATCAGAAAGTGATAAAACGGCTAAATCTCACGTTATTTATGATGACACAGGTTTCACGTGGTCGAGTGTTCCCCAGTAATGGCTACAGGGCCACCGAGATCGTCGGACTTGACCTCACTACCTTCCTTTCTGTGAAGATTGGTCAAGGATGGAGTTCGGCTCATCAGCATGATAGAAACTAAATAACGTTTGAATCTGCAGTTATGTTAGGATACCTGGGTAACAAGATGCGTTATGAAACTTTTTATGGACGCCTAAATGAAGATTAATACATATTGACAGACGATTTATTATTATCTCAATGCATCGTTTCGGAACTCCAGGTACGACCTTGGACTTGTATCGAAGGAGATCACATTACAGAGATCAGTCAGCTGTTGACAGTATGTGTGAGAGCAACAAGGTCAGATATATGAGTTATTTGTGCACATTGCTGACGCTGATCGCCTCCTGATTGGAACTAAATACAAAGCAGAGGCCGAAAGTGAGAACTGTGCCAAGCGACTCCCGCGCCGGAATGAGGAAATGACGTAATCGAGAGAACAGCTGAAGGGCAAGGAAATACGGGCTCCGTTTCTCTCTTTTTGCTCGCTAATTGCTTTATGCGGCCGGCGGAGGCTGTGCGAATATCTGCAATGTGCACCTGCGCCTTGCAAAACTTCCATTTATGATGTCCCACCAAAGGAATGTCAGCAGACGGCAGGTGATTTAGAGCTGCACGTCAACTCGTCGTGATGTGGCGTCGGAATCAATTACGCGTTTCGAAACAGATCCTTTGTATCTGGGCCGAGTCCACGTTGGCCTTCCTAGCTCACGCATGCGCACAAAAATTCCCCTCTCGCCTCAAAGAAATATTGTTAATAGTAAAAGGTCGCCGTGGAGCTGGCCTTGGCACGAGCGGACAACCAGCATTGGGCAGCAGCGGTTCGCAGATCCCTAGCCAACAAAACTCTAAATACGAACATTTTAATATGATTAACTATTGAATCTACGCTACACACCAGCAGGAGGATAGTGCTAATGATGAATCTTTCATCATTGGTAGGCACTCAAATTTCATTATATGTTCGCTCGTCAACTTTCCCTTTTTCGAACTCCATGCACACAAGGTTCCATATTATTTATGCCACCGCAAAAGAATTTTGAATGTAAATACTCCAAATAAAAGGAATAAAAATAAAAGTGTTAGAGCTTCAAACGGTCACTTCGGTAACACTCTGCTGTAAGAGTGTCTGGCAAACATCAACGCAAAGATAAACAACGCTTGAAAATAATAATAAAAAAGAATTTTTTTTTTAATTTATTAGAAAATTAACAATCGGAACTATATAGTACATGTTCCATGAGTTAATGTGATGACACAGTAATACAATAACGTGAGCGGATACCCATCCAATGACGTTATCCGGATTGTGAACTTATACTGCTTTCAGGTCATTCGGCCATTTCTTGTTCTGAAGTCTTCTGTAGGGAGGGTCATGTTGCAGGGTGGACGCTAGTTCGTTTGGGTGAAGTTGGAGACGTAGGAAGTGGCTGGCACTCCGGTTGGTGCATTCTTCTTGAACGGTTGGCATTCCGAGGTCCGTATGTAATGTTCGATTGCTGACGTACCAAGGTGCATTTACAAGCATTCTGAGTGTTTTCGATTGAAATCGTGGGATGATGTTGACGTTGGATTTGCAAGAGCAGCCCCATAGCTCAATGCCATATGTCCAAATTGGTTTTATTATAGTTTTGTAAAGTAAGATTTTGTTTTCAAGCGATAAACACGATTTTCTTCCGAGTGCCCAGTACATTTTTCTCAGTCGCAGGTCGGATTCCTTCCTTTTTTTTAATATATGTTTTTTCCACGTTAGTTTTTTGTCCAAATGTAGACCCTGATAGCGAACGTCGTTTGATTTTGGAATTTCTATATTGTTTAGGGACACTGATGGACATTCTGATCGATTTAATGTAAAGTTGACTTGAGTACTTTTCGCTTCATTGACTTTGATCCGCCATTTATTGAGCCATAATTGAAGAAGGGATAAATGGGTTTGAAGGTTTGAGGAGGCCATGTGTTATCAAAATTTATGTGAGAGCGTGACAGACATTGTGGCAAATGTTGACGTGAAGAATGTTTTCTTCCATCCTAACGGTGCCACGTGTCACAGCGTTCGTTACTGATGCACGAACATTTTCCTGAAAGAGTGATGTGAACTGGCCGCCCAAAAAGTTCATTCTCACTCCTTAGAGCATGCGACCTTCAACAGAACTTCAGTCGCATCATTACCAATTTACCGCGCGACTCGTATGAAAGAGTTATTGTACAAGCATCCGTTCAAAGAAAAAAAAACGAGAAAGACATTTGAATAATAATATTTTCTTGAAACAAAAATATCAAACATAACTGTATAACATGATATATGTATTGTTACCACTGTGATAAAAAAGTAAGGTGAAATTGTCATTTAAAACTCCCGGGTATTAGAAAGGCAGGTAAATTTTTTTCCTAGGTTGGTAGGACTGTCTATAATATTTTCCAATCGTCTGTTTGTTAAAAGGTTTAATTATCTCCGAGTTACACGTGTTTTTGTAAACAACCAAAAGTGAATTTTCCGATTTTTGCAATGGGTGATTTTGTTGAGCAAAGAACTTTCATCAAATTTTGTTTGCGGAACAAATATTCTTGTGCGGACACGTTGAAAATGTTGCGGAAGGCCTTTGGTGATCAAACTATGGCACAAGAAACGTTTATAAGTGGTACAACGAGTTCAAAGAGGGCCGAGAACGCGTTGAAGACGAACCGCGCTCTGGACGACCATCAACGTCTACCGACGAAGGCCACGTACAAATTATCAAAGATTTGGTGCTTGAAAATCGTCGATGGACAATTAGAGATTTTGCTGATAGTGTTGGAATATCATTTGGCTCAGCCCAAACCATTCTGAAGAATGTTTTGTGTCTCAAACGCGTCAAGTCTCGATTGGTGCCAAAATCGCTCAATTTTTTGGAAAAAAAGCGTCGCGTTGATGTGTGTGAAACTTTGCCGTCTATCAGGACCACTTGAAATGCATCATTACTGGAGACGAGACTTGGATTTACGCATACGACCCTGAAACCACCGACCAATCCAACGAATATCGTGCAAAAGGTGAAGCCAGACCGAAAAGACCACGGCAAAGTCGATCGGAAATCAAGGTCATGTTGACAGTTTTCTTTGATTATCGTGGTGTGGTGCACTATGAATTCCTTCCGCCGGGCCAAACTGTCAACAAAGAATATTATTTGAGCGTTATGCGTCGTTGGCGTGAAGCTATTCGTCTGAAACGGCCGGAATTATGGGCGAACAACTCTTGGTTCCTTCATCACGATAATGCACTATGTCATACTGCTTTGGTTCTCCGCGACTTTTTTGCCCAAAACTCGACTCATATCGTTCCTCAACCATCGTATTCGCCTGATTTGACTCCGTGCGACTTCTGGCTATTCAGAAAATTCAAAAGGCCAATGCGGGGACGCCGTTTTGAGACGATTGAGGAGATAAAAACCGAATCGAAGAAGGTCTTGAAGGCTATACCGGAAAAAAGACTTCCGACTGTTTCGAGGACTGGAAGAAGCGTTGGAAAAAGTGCGTTTTATCGGACGGGGATTACTTTGAACGGGATGAAATTGATTTGTAAAAATAAATAAAGAATTTATATTTAATAAATAAATTCACCTTACTTTTTGTTCACAGTGGTATATGCCGTTTTCGGAGTGTCACGTTATCAATTTCTGACATTCTTATTGATGGAATACGTACACCAAACGGTTAAATTATAACTAAAAACGCGTTTTTCATCCGATTCAGTTTAAAAATAGTGAAAACGTTCGAACTAGTCAAATCCGGAAAGCAGAGCTCAGTTCGTGAGATACCGCCGCGATATAACGTTTATCCTGTAGTCCTGACCAAATCTTTGCCTGTTTTTTTTTTGGAAGTGTAATAATAGTCTTACAGTTCGTTCGCAGTTAGAAACAGGCGCAAAGAATCTGCTTTTTTCCGACTACAAGCAGACGTGCACTGGTTTCATGTCTGCTTGCATTGATTTATTGTTGATAGTTAATAGCATCGTCTTAAAAATGTATTATTTAGCATAGATGTACTATGGAAATTTCTACGATCACTGGTATCTCGTTAACATGCATTTAACGATCTGACAACACCGTAAATTTGGTATATGTAGTAAAATGTCTTGTGAGCCTCAAACGGTCTTCCAGAACGCATCTCATCTTGGATCGTTTTTAATTCTGAAGTGATGGTGAGAAGCTGTCATGTTCTTCATCTAACTGAAGTATGATCTTGGAAACTGTCAATGTTGGAGCTTTCCAGGTGTAACTGTCGGATGAAGGGTTCTCGGTATCAAAACGTGGCAAACTAACGTCACCACATGGTTGGAACCCAGAGAATTCTTCATCCAACTGTCAACGTTTTTAATTTCTAATGTTTAACTCACAATTTTCTATTCGCTCTACGGCCACATATTTGGTGACTTTGATAGCTTGGCAAACAATAACAATACGAGCGGATCGTGATTCGGTATATGGCTTTATTTAATAGTTTTTCCAACGTTACGTATCATATGGAGTCAGTACGCATTTTAGTTTCCTTTCAACGATTGTAAATAGCAAAATAAGGAAAACGTGAGATTCAGAGAAATCACGTAATTGACCTGTGCGAGAGTGTGTTACGTTTCTAGAATGTTCCTTGAACATATCAGAAGGAATGCATCAAGATCACTGATGGAACAGCGAACATATTCGCGACAGTAAACCTGGGCAAGGGTAACGGAGACCCATTCTTGGGATGCCTGCACGTACCTCGGCGCAACATAATCTCAAATTAGAGCACTTGTAGCACATCACGTTATAGGAGAAGAAGTCGGTGCTGAAGGGCACTGGTCTCGTATCCCAGAACAATATATTCCAGTATTGGAATGTTCGGCTGAATGAAGCTGGAAGAAGACTTAAGTGAGGAATACTACTCCAGGCGTCGACCTTTTTAGTGCATTCCATTCTGAAGTGACAGATACGTATAGTTAAATGAAGGGAAGAATGCATAATTCTATAAACTTCTCAAGGACGCAAAACTTCTATATAAGTAAAAGCTATATTCCAAGAAACGCAAGAATATTATAATGCCGCTCGCATAGAGGTAACAGGAATAAGTCATGAATAATTTAAAAGGAGGATGTAAAAATGAAAGATAATAATGTTTAAGTTAAAGAAAATTAAGAAAAGGCAAGAACATGAAATGGCCAAATTAATTTTGTTGAGGATCATCTGAATATTCATTCGGGTCTGCGGAAAATATCCGTGCTACGGACCAGGATACTCTCAACGCACCAAGGTGCGGCAAAGGTCCTGGGATTTAACGAACCCCCAATTATTTGCTTTGATGGTGAAATCGTGGAGAAGGGAAATTTTGGTAAAGGACATCAGTTGGGATGTTGACCAGACGAGATGGGCTTCAGAATATGTGGAGGAGTTAGAACCTGAGAGCAGTTGGCGTGTGACCATCGCATCCCCGTTACCAACTGAAGTACTACGAAGAGCCTCCAGTATGACGTCTTCTAGTGGAACATAGAATGGAGCATGAGTCTGTATACAGTAATCTTAATTCGATTTAATTAAAAGAGCTTTGCCTTTCTTCTGTTTACCGTGCAACTCTGTTGATGGTTTCATAAACACAGTGAAACGACAATGAAGTTATTTATTATATATTGAAAGGTAAAAAGGCTGGCTGACGTCACAACAACGATAAGAAACTACTAAATTTGAAATTTTTAATATCCTTTCCAACTAAGATGTACGGAACCAAAAACAAGTGAATTTTCAAATTTCAACTATTGAAGTGATAAAATTGGGGTTCATAAATGAAGCGACATTTCAACAAAACAAACAAAATGTGGATTTTACGCGACTTGACATGCTGGGAAATGAGACACCGAAAACCTTGTTTTATGTCGAAAAATACGCCTTTTCGTAAAAATAACTTTTTAGCTTTCTAAGCAGCACGGACTATCATTTCCTACGCGGAAATGTCGTCACAGTCTTTCACGTAAATGTGTCAATTTTATCTGGCATAAACACACCGATTAAAAGAAAATCAAAAAAATGTAGTTTACTAAATTTAATGCTGTGTGTTCATATTGTACTAAGAAAGCGTGCTTTAACAACCGGTATTAAAGGGATACTAAACATTTTAAAAAATTTATTATCTGATTTTTTTATGTCTCTGATTATTTCTTTATTTAGGGTATTCTTGGTTTCTCAACATTGGAAATTATCTAAATATATAACAACGTTTATATAATTGTTTCTTGTATCGTAGAATAATGTATGGTAGAATAATGATTAAATTTGTCATATTCTGTTATGAAAATCAGGAAGTCACGCTTTTACATATTTTTGCTTTAAAATGGCCGAGTATTCGGTTGTTTTAATATTCCATTATATTAATAGTGCTACTTTTTCCTGGAATTTGTGAAACTTTGATAATGCAACGAGGAAACTGTCTCAATTGAATTAAATGATTGACTTCAGTGCTTAATCGTACCCTTGGATGACTTCGTAATGTTGTCAGTGATTATGTTTTTAAACAATTTAACATGTTTTTTATAACTTTCGGAAAGTGTTTAAAACTCAGTTGACAGTTAAAAAAAATACAATGAAATTCTTGCAACTTCATCACCTCAAGGTTAAATGTCTTTCTTAAAGGGATTCTTATTTTACGTAAAAGTCAGTAAGACGATAAAGAAATACCAAATGCATCCAACACGAATATATCCCTGTCCGCGAATAAAATAACTATTTGTATGCAGACTCTTTAATTTTTTCGTTAATCTTTAACAGCTCAAAATCGTAGCTCCAATTTTTCGCGCTACGATGTGAACTAGAAACTTCAGTTTGCACCCAAATTCGTACAGAAAAACAATTGAGACGGATAATTGTTCATAACAAGCAAACGTAAACTTAAGTAGGTCAAAAGTAGACGTTAATGTAGACGTATGGTTTAATACAGGCTATTTTCAACAACGAACCGTCTATAAGTAACATTAGACGCAAAACACGCCCAATCAATCATGTCATAAATTTAAACGATAACGGTGTCACACATTACGTAATAAAACAAATGGATGCGCAAAAGGTTTTAAACTGTCCGAGTTTTAAAAGGAATTGACAGGCTCAATAATGACTGACAACGTGTTTCGGACTCAAAAACGAAAAACAAATTTAGTTTCGTGGAAATAACAAAAACGATATCAAATTATTTTCTTACAAATTCCAATAAATCTCGCGTTAAGGTCGAAGAATCGCCTTTATATTCCAAGATAAGACTGATAGGAAAATAGTTAATATTTTGGGCTGTAGATAATTTTGTGTTAAAGATGAACGACATATGAATAGTTTTTTTTATTCGCGGACAGGAATATATTCGTTTCGGATGCATTTGGTATTATTTTATCGTCTTACTAAGATTTTCGTAAAATAATAATCCCTTTAATAAAGACATTTAGCCTTGAGGTGATGGAGTAGCAAGTATTTCATCGTATTTTTTTAACTGTCATCTGAGTATTTCCGAGATTTATAAACAACATGTCAAATTGTTTAAAACATAATCATTTTTATATTATTATTCATTGTCCATATTCTTATGTAAGTGACACGACGTCAACATTACGAAGTCATCCGCGAGTACGATTCAGTCCTGAAGACAATCATTTAATTCAACTGAGACAGTTTCCTCATTGCATTCTCAAAGTTTCACAAATCCCAGGAAAAAGTAGCAGTATTGTTTTCCTTATTGGTCTCCTTGAAGTTAATAATTTACGTCATCTTAACATTTCGCTATAACGCATTGTGTACAGTTTCTTGTTTTGTTGTACAAAAATATTCCACAGTTTCAAAACTTATAAATTTTATTTTCAACATAAATCCTACATTTTAATGAGGATTACATTTAATTGAGGAGCACCTTTAAGGAACTGACAATAGAAATAAACGTACGTATAAAATAAAAATTACTAATTCTGTGAGAGCAAAGTATTTTACAAATTTTAGTGTATTTCTCCATTCTTCAGTGAAATTCTTCTCCGCTGACTTAAAAAAATCTCCAAATCTATACCACGGTCAATTAACGGGTAAAGTTTTGGTTCCACGTTCAAGTATTGCAGGAAAATCTATCTTTCTTGATTTAGAACCAATGAAATTCTCATAAAAGCAACAGAAGTATATGATTTGTTACACGATAAGGCAAGAGTAATTTTTAATTTATTTTTGGTCTGGTTCGAGCTTAAATCTTTTACGTTTTTTATTTACCCCCAACAAAAAAACACCACTGTTTTCTGAAACAATGTGTGGCATTTTCTGTCACTTAATTTTGTCTGTTTTTCACCAAATTCCTTGTCTTCACATCTAATAAACGTCTTCGCTTCATACCATCAAATAATAAGCTAAAATAGGTTTAAACCCGAAAGGATATCTTCATGGAAAATATAAGATAGAATTTATAGTTATTATATTTCATTCCTCCTTTACTATTAAATAATAATGTTTCATTGAATTGTAAAAATGTATTGACCGGTTACAATAATAATAATAATGAGTATAATCATCAAAGAGAATATTTGGAAATGCTTGGACTCCCTTGGCGAAATTCGCGAAAAAACACTTCAATTTTTGTTCCTTTGCGTTCCTTTTTTACAAAACACGTTTAGTGACTCATTTACGTAATGAAAAAGTGGAAATCCCGAAAAATATCCCTTACCAGTTGACAACTATAAATTTTCAAGAAACTTCGTAAAACGAATTCAAAAATGAACCTGTTTCAGAAGAAATGTAATTTACAGCAATACCCCTTTTTCCGGATTATTTTAGAAAGTACATGTTCTAAATTCAGACGAAACACTTTAGAGATATTATTGTAAGAGTAGAGAGAGTTCTTGGTTTTCCACCCGAGTACAACTGTGATTCAACCGCTACGTTTCGACGACCATCAGCTTAGCCGTCATCTTCCAAGCGCGAAGAAACGACGTGGTTTAATTAATGATGTAGCCGGGTGGAAACCGCAGAACTATTTCTACAGAAGCTACACCGGTGATGCCTTCGATTTGTTATTGTAATATTAATATTTTATATTCGTTGTTTGTTAATTACATTGTCAGTAACACCTGGTGGAATTAAAATATATTTACACTTCACTGCTGTTAGGACGTGAGAACTCAATTTTCTACTGTAAGTCACATTAATTTTGAACAAATAAATATTCAATATGTGATCCTTTTCTACAATTAATTAGATGGTAGTAAATATTTCAAAGTTTCTGCATTGAAGAAATATTATCACCTGATATTTTCTATTTACGCTCGTTATTAACAGAATTAAGGTAACACATAGCTGTAACAGTCACTCGCACTTAAGAGTTTAGAGTTATTTTTTTAGAGTAAGAGGATACATGACGGGAATGCTGCGTCCCCACAGCAAACTCTTCTCCCGCTATCGGAAGGGCGTGGGACAAGAACCCAATGCCCGACCTACCTATGCAGTTTTTTCTAAGGTTTTCCCTGCATTACTGTTAGGCGAATGCCGGGTAGGATCCTTAAACTATAGCCCGGGGGCCCTACTAACCCCTGTCTACCTTCCTCTACCCTTCTGCATCCCCCCTTTCAAATCCCTTCCTATACTATTAAAGGAGAGTTGCCACCATGTGGATTACCCTCATGTAGCCTGTTACCCCCTCCCCCCAAATAAAAATGAAGATTATCCACGTGGTGGTAACTCCCCTTTAATAGCACATGAAGGGATTTGAAAGGTAGTCAAGGGTTAAGTAGGGCCCCCGGGCTATGGTTTAAGGATCCTACCCGGAATTTGCCTAAACGTGATGCAGGACAAACCCTAGAAAAGATGCATCAGGCAGGTCGGGCGCTTGGTACCTGTCCCACGCCCTTCCGATGGCGTTAGAAGGGTTTGCTGTGGGGACGCAGCATTTCCTTCTCCGTGCCTCGACCAGTTCAGGAGGCATCTAGCCGACTATTCCAATGGGAAAAACAGACAACCAGAGTTGTATTCAACGTAGAAGAAAAAATAAATATTTGTATTTTAATAACCGCAAGAAATTCATTTAAAAAGTTCCAAATTTCACATAATGAAGAAATTTTAAAATATTTAGAAATGACATGGGCGACGCACCTTTTTAAATTAATTTATTACAATTATTAAAAACAAAATAATCCTGATTTACCTTCAGTGACATAGAGAATAAATTTTTATATTCTACAGAAAATAAGTTGTCAACATTTAAAGTCGTTAGAATTGGAAACAAAAGTCATGGAATGACCAAAATAAATTTTAAGAGCCATCCCGAAATCATTTCCTGTTTTCAAAACGTACTTCGAAAGTGACATAAATTGGTTCGACATAAATTCGAAAGGTGACTAAGTAAGTAACCTTTCCTCCTTCAACCTGGAAAGTATATAATCAATCAATTAATATCAACACATAAATGGTTTCTTTCTTTTGCGAAAAATCTTTTCTTCTTTTATTGGCACTATAACCCAATGTGAGTTTTGGCCTTATTAACAATTTTCTCATTCCGCCTTCTCCTGTGTCAGTCTCCGCCATCCTCTTACTTTCATGGTTTGTATATCCTTCTCGATGTCATCTACCCATCTTGTCCGGGGTCTCCCCCCCTTTTCCTCCTCCCAATTGGCCTGCAGTCCATAATCCGTCTAGATGTTCTGCTTTCATCCATCCAGGCCAACCTTCTGCTCTTGATAAACCTAACAATGTTCTCGTTATTCATGAGCTGCTCTAGTTCTCTGTTTGTTCTAATTCTCCATTCGTACATACAGGTCCGTATATCCTTCTCAGTATCTTGCGTTCAAATATTCTGAGTAAGTGCTTATCATTATTATTAAAGGTCCACGTTACACAACCGTATATCACTACAGGTCTTATAAGTGTTTTGTAAATATTTTGACTTCAATTCCCTATTTAACATCTTGGATTTCATTAATTTTCCATACATGTAGTAAGTTCTGTTACCATTGATGATACGTTGTTTTATTTCATTTCCCACATTATTTTCACTGCTAAATTTTAAGCCTAAATATGTGAAATCCTGTATTCGTTCAAAGGTATAATAATTTAATTTAATATTATTTGTACTAGATTCCTTCTTTGTTACCATTATATATTTAGTTTTCTTTTAATTAATTATAAGCCCTCATTCCTTAAGACAGTGATCTATTGTGGCCATAGTTTGTCTTAATTCATGTATATTTCTAGAGATGATATCAATATCATCTGCATATGCAGATATCTGGACCTTGTTTGTTCCTATGTGTCCGGAGATATTAAGCCTTTGCAGAGCCATTTCAAGAGACAGATAGAAAAGCAAGGTGGACAAGGCATCTCCTTGCCTTACTCCGTTCACTACTTCAAACGGTTCGGTTAGTTCCCTGTCCACTCTCACCATTGCTCTGGATCCTTCCAGGGTAGCTCTGACCAATTTTAACTAATTTGGAGCAACATATCTTTAAACATTTGTTATCTGTTTATACTATCAAAGTCTTGTTGTAGATCAATAAATAAATTATGTATATCAATATTATATTCACAAGCCTTTTCATTAATTTGTCGTAGAGTATAAATGTGGTCAGTTGCAGACCGATTGGGTCTAAAAGCACTTTGATAGTCACCTATAATTTTTGCGAAAAGTCACGGAGACATATTTTTCTTTGATTTATTGTGCATTACTTGCGGCAATGGTAATACCTAAACGTTATCTATTTTCAATCAACACTTTCTCTACGAGTGATGAAAATGAATTAACAGATTAGGATGGAAAAGCTTCCTAATAGTGCTCCAAAACCAACCGTTAAAAGTTAACTGCAGTTTAGATGCTTGTTGTTACGGCTATTGATTTTAAAAGCGTTTCCACTTTTATTATGGAGGTGACTAATCAAGTGCCACCAGCTTCAGAAGCAAGTAACGATTAATTGCAATAGGCCTACATTGCCAACTCTTCCTGAATTGTTCTATTCGATTTGATTTCCTCTTGTCACAATACCTTTCCGATGGGAATTTAATGCCATGACGTTTTTAATGGCGTATTTCCTTCCCGTTTTAACAATAGTCTTTCAGAGCACGTAACTTATAAACCGGCTGTGTTCCAGACCTCACGCAAGATTCCAGCTTTATGCCTCACCGTTTCACGATATCAGACTCAACAATCGGAAAATGATTACAGTTTTTACATCCTCCGGTGATCTAAAGAGCTGTTCGATGTGAATCGGTAACCAACAGGAAATATGACTTTTAAACTGGTGAAACTTTTTCCAACTTTTGAACGTTCTAATCGAACGTAAATTCACTATAATTTGTGTTAAACAAGCCTAACTGAAGTAATGATAGAAATAAACAGCAATAAAAGTTTCGAGCTCCGTTCCCAGATGGGCATGCCGAGTTTGAAAAATGGCCGCATTATGTAAATGGATTATGTAATACGTTTGTTAAAAAAACATTTAGCATAAAATATAATTTTGCACTTGTTTTACGACTCATGTGATGATTTATTCGTTGCTAACAAAGCAATAAATATGTCTTTACTTGATAACAAATTCGCAATGGCTGATAAGCATCTTCCAGGCATCACGTACCGTTCATCACAGTGTATTTACGAGCAGCCTCAACTAATTATATATATTTATGAAATGTAACGTTGCACAAAGTTTCCATTTAATAGACTTTGTCCATATTTGAACGCTACGTGTTGTATTTCTGTACAGAGTGGACCGCAAGATGTTTTGCAATTGCAACGTTTACGACACTGTGTCCTATATATTGTCAACCATTGTTCGTATTACAATTAACAACTACAGAACATGGCATGACTCTGCAAAGTCTACTAGCCTGTACGTTTAGTGACGAGTGTTTTGTACCAACCGCCATTAGCTTTCAGATCCCTCCCTTCTCTGATAATAATTAATCCCGGTTATAAATCATTTAGAAATTTCACAATTTAAATATTTTTATTTAAAAACTACAATTGATTTAATGAAATATTCATATTCAACTATAGTTAACACATTCGAATATATGCATTTAAATTATTCTTTAGAACCTTATTCTAAAAGTAAGTATGCAAAGAGATAATAAATTCATATACAGTACTAAAATTTTGTTATATTTACAAGTTAATCTTCATATTTAAATAATGTGAAATATTAACTTATAAATTTAATGTACACATGTGGTTTGTAACAGTCTTAATCATTTTAGACGTAATTTAATTGTTTCCTTATTGATATCATTTTATTTTGGAATAAACTAGTTTGATAATTTTTAATAAATAATTATATATATATATATATATATATATATATATATATTTCAAACCATAAAGTTCAAATTTACTTTAGGAGATTTTTATGTGGTATAAAGTATATAAACTCTTCGTGTTATTATTGGAAATTAGCAACATTACATTTCAAGAATATTTTTAATTAAATTGTAAAAATTTCATTACTAGATAAGTTATTATATATATAGTTATCTGTCCGTATATATCGTTGACTGACTTGAAATTTCAAAAACTATATAGCCTTCGTTGTTTGTTCTTTGGGAAAGTAGAAATAAAAATATGAAAATCCATTTGAAAGTGTTCGGCCGTTTTTTGAGTCTGGTCCTACTGACGGCAAACAAACGCGTTAACATTTTATTTATATAAATGTCAATAGGTCACCTTACCGCAGTTCAATCATAAATGAAATGCTTCGTTTAGAAGTGATTTATAATTTAAAATGCCTGTATTTCAATACCTTCGATATGTAGACCGAAGGTTTTTGTTTTAAATATTTTATTAAACAAACGATTTATTTAATTCGATTGAGATGGATTGCAGTTAAAGAAAAGGAGATTATAGTGTTAAATGCGTCGGATAAGTTTAATTGTATGGACTACAAAAAGTGATAGTATTCAAGGAGTTCAATAAATTGACATTTTATGGCAAAATGTCTGAATAAATATAACATATTTCTCTATTCCTCTATGACCACACATACAGTGAAAAATTTTCCTGATGGAGACGTTGGCTTTCTTCGATCGAAAGTAGGCAATGCTTTCAGTTTCCGCGTTATCAGTTCGCTTTGCACCTCTGTGACACTGCGGAACTATCCGCTTGCACCACAGATGGTCCATAATTCGTTGGTTTTTGTTGTTGTTGTATGGTGCACAATACTGTGGCAATACTTTACACCTAAAGTGAATCGTCCAGCCATACCCACTACTGATGGCAATATTGAGAAAGTCCGTGTCCTGATTCTGAATGACCGACGAGTGACTATGGATGAAATGCAAGCCATACGCACATTAGCCATGTATCTGCATTTGAAATAATCCGAAACAGACGGTTCTTGCATAACAATGCGCGTCGTCAAAAATCAAACACCATTCTTCAGAATCCGCGCTCCAGGGTGTTGAATCATCCTGAACACAGTCCCAATCTCCCGCCGTCAGATTACCATCTGTTCATTCCAATTAAAGATGCTTTAAGAAGCCGTTGATTCACCTAATAATCAAATTATTTTTCTCTAGGTATGAGAAAGCACGTGAAACGGCGAGCCAACTGTTGAATAATTATGTCATTGTGTACTGTCGTTGAATACTGCTATCATTAATTTTTCTTTCTAAAAAAGTAGGTGCTTTATACTTTTACTTGCCCCCGTTGCATTTTCAAGCGTTGGGCACTAGGCTTTAAATTGGATTTCAAATGTGTAATTTATCATAAATCCAGGACACTAATGACTTAATAAAATAAATATTGAAAAATATCCCAGTGCTTGAAATGAGCTTTTACTAAATAGCGAAAAGTAGTTGTAAATCATGTAGAAAGTTAAGCCATGGGCATTCTGTGATCTCATAAAATGTAACGGAACGTTTCTTTCATTCAAACCAGGAAGCTGTAAAGTATTTTTTTAGGGTAACAGGCTACATGAGGGTAATCCACATGGTGGCAACTACCCTTTAATAGCTTAGGAAGGGATTTGAAAGGGGGATGCGGAAGGGTAAATAAGGTTAACTAGACCTCTGGGGCTATGGTTTAAGGATCCTACCCGGCAATTCGACTTAAAGTGATGCAGGGAAAACCATAGAAAAACCTGCAACAGGTATGTCGGGTATTTGGTACTTTTCCCACGCCAGAGGGGTTAGCTAATTTTTTTTTTTTTTTTTTTTTTTTTTTTTTAGGGTAACAGGCTACATGAGGGTAATCCACATTGGGCAACTCCCCTTTAATAGCATAGGAAGGGATTAGAAAGGGGGATGTGGAAGGGTAGAGGAAGGTAGCCAAGGGTTAACTAGGGCCCCCGGGCTATATTTTAAGGAAAAAATTATAAGAATTTATTAACCCTAAAGGGGGAAAGAAAGCCTGCGAGAGGATTCTTCCCAGAGAGCTCTGGCAGAGGCTACTTTGGGGATGCCTTCACATCTCTCTGGTTTTTTGAACTAAGGTTCCCACATGCCGAGGCATCTCGGGGTCGCAGACCTTGGGCATACGGTAAGAGTTGTCCCCTATTCCTATTGAAATAGTCGGCCAGATGCGAGGGGAAATCTGCGACCCCACAGTTAACCCCTCTTTCGCCATCGGAAGGGCGTGGGACAAGTAGCAAATACCCGACCTACCTGATGCAGGTTTTCCTAGGGTTTTCCCTGCATCACTTTAAGGCGAATTGCCGGGTAGGATCCTTAAACCATAGCTCGGGGGACCTACTTAACCCTTGGCTACCTTCCTCTACCCTTCCGCATCCCCCCTTTAAATCCCTTCCTATGCTATTAAAGGGAAATGCCACCATGTGGATTACCCGCATGCTGCCTGTTACCCTAAAAAAAATTATGAACCCAAATATTGTGATATTAACTGAAATTTTTTGGGCGTCGATATAAAATGAGAATAGGGTTTATAAATCTTTTAACAACCTTCTCTAACATCCATTCAGTTTAATTAATAATGATACAGAAATTTTACATAATTGGAGCTTTTCTATTGCACTGACCTTTACGTAGGATACCCGTGTCGGGAAAGACAGGCGTCAGTATTTTTTATACTTCGTAAAGATACGACTGCAACCTGAGATATTTCAGACGCGTCATTTAATTAACGTGAACGTTCGGAACTGTCGGACAGATATGGTAATTCGATCGAATGTGCACTCACGTAACGTTATGTACCAACGGACATTGAATAACAAATTTATCTTGTTTGAGAGGCTGTCCTGCATCCTATTGCTCTCGTTTCTCAGCGGTAGCCTTGCGGAAGATCCTTGTGCGAGAAGGAGACAGCAGGAGAATAATTCAGGCACACACATTTGCGCGTTTCTTTAATTGACCACGGTATGGGAACCCGCAACGTCGTGCATCAAGATAATGCATGAGCTGTAAATACGGTTCGGGGAAAGCTATACTCCTTGGCATAAACTACGGGATCTGTGAAAGTGAATCTTGCCCATCTGAGGCCGTCCATGATCATGTCTTCCCTAAGGACACCGGCACTCTTGCAATCCTGCCTTCCCCAAACACAGCGGTTGGCTGTGCCTCACGATTTTACATTTATGGACAGTACACAGTCACATTCACCGACGAATGCATAATTACGCGTGATAAATCTTCAACGAAAACGGAAATAATTTTGAAGTACAAACCATCATCAGTAAATGAACAATATCGGTAGATTTGAATGGTCTTCGATAAGATATTTTGGCAGAATGTGGAAACTAGAACGAATGAGCGGATTACCGATGCGTTTCTAAAGACTTTACTAAATCTGGAAATAATTAAGAGAATAATGGTGATAAATTTGAAAATATCGGTTAAGAAGGGATCTTTATTAATAACATATCAGTCTTCTCCTTAACTCAAGCAAAAGCAGGAATTGAGAAATTTTGTATTAAAGTTCTCGTAACTCAATGTTTCGCCTAAAATTCTCAATGCATTTTGGAGGACCCAAGACATGTAATTATGTATAGACAAATAGACAACTTATATTTAGAGTCTGTTCCAAACCTACAAATTCTGTATGAGCAGTAGCAAGTTTGCATCTACGTCACTTATTCATTTCAGGTAAAAAAATTCAACTTATAGTAGTCGATATCAATAATGGTACGATTTAAGACCTACTTTAAAGTTTCACCGACGAAAATTAAAAGCGGATACAAAAAATAACCATTGAAAATCCTGCAGACATTTTATTTGGTGAAGTATCAAAGGCGGTCTCGACCTTACGGTGAATAACGTGCCAGGGCTTTAATATATTATCGGCAAGGTTTTATCAAAAAATATTGTTCAAGACCACGGCATAAATTGAGTGTGTGTAGTTGTCAGAAAGGATTCGTCTAACTGCTTGGAGAATTTATGGATGACGTTTCTCCGGCGAGGGTGAAGGGATATAAAAACGAGAAACGTTTTGATTATATGTGAGCATGTGTAATATTGTAAAAAAAATATCGATTTGTGCAGAAATGGCTGATCACAGTCTAAGTTGTAGACCGTAGGATTGGAACAGCTCCTCAAAAATTTTATTTTCGCACCCACCCAACGAAAACACCAAACCGAAATTTTTCTGATCATGTAGATTGCTTCAAACGTGGTTTCAAAGCTTTCTTGTTTTTAGTTAATTCTCATTCTAAAATGATTTTGTTAGATATCACGCACATAGCGAACAACAATTTGAAAACTCGTCTATACCTGCCTGTGCCTCCAGGAATTTTCCTGGACATTGGACGTTCCTTCCGATGACTACCCAGCCGACAGTAAACAAATTTATATTTCAAACTAATTCTCCTCAACAGTTATCACTTCACACTATTTCCGATATAAAACTGACATGGGGGTTAGACGACTGGATGATTATTGTAGATTAGTTGGAATTGGTGCAAACGAAGTTATTACCATACGTTAGGAAGTGATCGTATGTTGAAGGTATTTTGGAACAGTTTTTGGTGGGTTTTTAGGATGTTAAGGAATAATAAAATTTTATATTACAGCCATACGGGGGTCATTTGTGACTGAGGTTGAAATGTTTTGGTCAGTACGACGAATCTTCACAATTTTATTTACCTGAAATAAGGTATTTATAAATAGTATGTAAATTGATATTTACAGTCTTACTAAAAAAAATTAATCGTATATGAAATAGGAAATTTAATGACCTAGTAAAGGTAATTACATCTGACACGAAGTGTCAACCAAAGATGTACACGTGCCGGCAGATAATAATCACAGACGCACAGGAAAAGGCCACACAATAGCCGTGAACTTCATTATCAATTATTCGTAAATACATTAAAAGCTTTTAGCCGTGAGAAAATCCTTATAGCTTGCATTTTGTATCATTGTAAAGTCAAAACAAAGGCCACTCATGCGCTGTGTCACATTTTACAATTAAAATTGAGAACGTGAGAGCGGAAGATTTTCATTTGACAGTAATTATATGATTTAACTGGGTCATCCCGTAAATAATAGAAGTCAAGTCGTGATATTGATAGATACTCTCTTAACATATACAAGCGAACGTTTTAAATCAAAAAGCTTTCAAGTAAAATAGATGCATAATTGAAAACTGATTTTGACTAAAATTATTCTACGTAAGATTTATTTGTTAATTTTCCAATTTTCAAAAACTAAAATGTATTTCCATTCCTAGCTCCTTTTTCATCATTTTATTGAAGTGAACAATTTTGAAGGTGACTATTCACCAATGGTCGAGATCTTCGGTTCCATGTTCTGGAATTTCTTTACCATCGGACCGGTTCGTTGCAGTTCCTAAATCGAGTTCACATGTTATAAATTAATTTGAATGTTTCTCAACTATTCAGCTCTGATGAATTTAAAAAGCACTGCTATTGCTTTACAATGGAAGCACCTTCCGTCGACAACCTTGTATATGCTTTTGTGAAGAGGTGCAGGTAAAATATATTTTTTTTACATCTAAAGATTATTGAAACAAGCATAAGAAATGTAAATAAAAGTACGTGAATTCCACGCCATAAAACCGAACTTCTCTTAGAGTGAGGAAATACAATGCTTATAGGTAGAAAGAAATAACTTTTTTTATTTAATTAGTGTTCAGGTCAGGTCGAAGAGATCTAATACCCCCCCCTCTCTCTCTCTCTCTCTGTGTGTGTGTGTCTGTGTGCATTAACAGAACCCAATTTTTTTGTATTTCATGAAATTTTATACTCCAACCGACATATTTCATATTTCTCTAACCTTTGTACTGAATTGCTACTTATTACTTATTTCTTAGACTGTGCAATCTTTTCGTTTATCAACCTTCCAATCTTAACGTGTCCCGCTATTCCAATTTTATTTGTTCTACTTGATATCTAAAACTGGAAACACACGTTAAACTTCTCTCTTTAGTTGCTGTCATAGAAAAAAACACTTTAAAACATATCAAATATACCACTGTCATCAAAAAGTAAGGTGAAATTGTCATTTAAAACTCCAGGGTATTAGAAAGTTAGATAATTTCTTTTTCCTAGGTTGATAGGACTGTCTATAATATTTTTCAAGCGTCTGTTTGTTAAAAGGTTTAATTACCTCCGAGTTACACGTGTTTTTGTAAACAACGAAAAGTGAATTTTTCGATTTTTGCAATTGGTGATTTTGTTGAGCAAAGAACTTGCATCAAATTTTGTTTGCGGAACGAATATTCTTGTGCAAACACGTTGAAAATGGTGCGGAAGGCCTTTGGTGATCAAACTATGGCACAATAAAACGTTTATAAGTGGTACAACGAGTTCAAAGAGGGCCGAGAACGCGTTGAAGTCGAACCGCGCTCTGGACGACCATCAACGTCTACCAACGAGGGCCACGTCCAAAAAGTCAATGATTTGGTGCTTGAAAATCGTCGATGGACAATTAGAGATCTCGCTGATAGTGTTGGAATATCATTTGGCTCAGCCCAAACCATTTTGAAGAATGTCTTGTGTCTCAAACGCGTCAAGACTCGATTGGTGCCAAAATCGCTCAATTTTTTGGAAAAAAAGCGACGCGTTGATGTGTGTGAAACTTTGCTGTCTGACTATCAGGACCACTTGAAATGCATCATTACTGGAGACGAGACTTGGATTTACGCATACGACCCTGAAACCACCGACCAATCCAGCGAATATCGTGCAAAAGGTGAAGCAAGACCGAAAATCAAGGTCATGTTGACAGTTTTCTTTGATTATCGTGGTGTGGTGCACTATGAATTCCTTCCGCCGGGCCAAACTGTCAACAAAGAATAATATTTGAGCGTTATGCGTCGTTTGCGTGAAGCTAGTCGTCTGAAGCGGCAGGAATTATGGGCGGACAACTCTTGGTTCTTTCATCACGATAATGCACCATGTCATACTGCATTGGTTCTTCGTGACTTTTTTGCCAAAAACTCGACTCATATTTCTCTTTCCGCAACCACCGTATTCGCCTGACTTGGCTCCGTGCGCTTCTGGCTATTCAGCAAATTCAAAAGACCAATGCGTGGACGCCGTTTTGACACGATTGAGGAGATAAAAACCGAATCGAAGAAGGTCTTGAAGGCTATACCGGAAAAAGACTATTCCGACTGTTTCGAGGACTGGAAAAAGCATTGGAAAAAGTGCGTTTTATCGGACGGGGATTACTTTGAAGGGGATGAAATTGATTTGGAAGAATAAATAATGAATTTGTATTTTATAAATAAATTCACCTTACTTTTTGTTCACAGTGGTATGCCCGTTACTTGACGCCCGGTTAAAAGAATTCTAAATCTATTTATCTGTGCTAAAAAGGACAAACTTGTTCAAGTAGGTAATGCTTGGACCAAAACTGCCGCCAGAGGCACTAACTTCGTCCACGAGATTGAGTATAGTTATTTTAATGTATTCTGTAATGGTGTAATAATATGGGTCTCCAATATCACGTTACGAAGTCAGATATTAAAATGACTAATCACAAACGTCAATTGTAATATTTCACGAACATATCTGCTGCACTGAATTTAATTATTTTTCATTAGTAGGTTAATACAATATCATTATTTACATATGTTAGTAGGAATAGCTGTTTCGTATATAAGATACGGACTGACACACAACAGTTTCTATGGAATTTGTCGTCACGATATCCACGTAAGCTTTAAGACTTTGCATTTTAACATGATTGAAATCGGTTGGCAATAAATATTCTCGTGTTTTCCAGAACGTAATGTAAAAATTCTGAAATGACGTATGTATAATTTGCGCAATTTAATTTTCGGTTCCCACCTAAATTGTGAAACTGTAATTAATTCAGTTAAGGAATAATAGAGTTATTTATTCAAATGTTTATGCTTGCTAATTAGAGACAGTATATATTGAGTTTAGCCAAACGACATTTTTACGGGAAAATGGGGAACGGCCAAATTGATGAACATCGTCACGATGTAAGCAGACGACAAAGAAAGATCACAAAAAAAACGGGAAAAATACTTAGATTGGATGTTCATAGAATGAAACAAGATCAAATGAGGGAAAGCAAAAGAACAGCTCAAGTAGAAAGTAATAGGTTAAGTCAACTAAGTAGAAGAGAGAGCAGCGTCTCACAGGTCGAGCACCTCAAAATTCAGGAAACGGCACCCAGCTTTATTTGGAACAATTGACTTTTAAATTTATTTCATTTGATCTTTTTATTATCCAATTTTATGTAATTATAATTTTAGAAATTCAATTTGTATATCTAATTCTATCTATTTCAATATCCTGCAATTCTCTGCTTTGGAAAAACGAAATTACGACAAATTTGACACTAGGGAATCCTTCAGATTTTAATAAATTTTTAAAACTGCATAAAGGTGAAGAGGACGAAACGTTGTATAATTAGTTTTTGTTAATAAACATAATTTTATGACTCAAGGCCGTATATTTAATTATAATTAACATTGTAGCGTTATAGGTTTAAATCTCAGACCCATGATGCCGACAGTCTAAAATAAATCTGTCAGAATGTGTTTAAAACAAAGCATTTCCTCTTTTGCTGGAGATCTCAGGATGCATGAAGGTGCTCGTAGTTACCGGTCATGATAAATGCGAGTGACTCTGCACGTCTCGTCTGTCGGCCTCCGATCTGCTTGATTCCTGTCCTCGCCAACACACAGCCAAGATGCAATTCATCGCTGAGGAATTAAAACCAAAATAGTAATTGAACTATAAGAACTTATAGTGCTGGGACATTTTTGGAGTATTGAAAATAGCCATGAAATTCAACAGTGGTGGATCATATTCAATTTTTATTATATTCATATCATAGATTACTCTGGAAGACATTTCAGTAACGCCAGATCTCAGTTTTCTTACTTGGTTGCTAATTCAACAGTAAAGGACTAAATGAACGAGAACAAATATAATTTGAAAATTATTATGACAGATCGTTTAACAAATGGGTATGTAATAATGAGTACTGTGGGAAGACTATTTAGTAAAGTATTCGACGACTATAACAGGCAGGGCATACGTACACAAAAATTCATAAAAGCTAGAGAGGTTAATCCTTACAATGTAGATGTAGATGTAGATGTAAGCATTGCACAAAATCAGCAATAATGGAGAAACATGACAAAGGCACAAAAATAAAATCTTACGCTACTTTAACCCCTACAACCCCCCCCCCTCCCCAAACCAAAAAATTACCTGGAGGAACCTTTATCTATAATATTGTCTGGAAGTGCCAATAATTAGGGAAATAAGTACAGGAATTGGATATTAGGATAAAAAAAACTCAATATCGCTCGGAGAACGTTTGAAAAGAGTTTAATTAAATATTCAGTACACGCATGATAGTCATGTTGGAAAGTTAAACCCTAAATAGCACTATTGTGGACAAAATTTACATTACGTTCAGATGTTCCAAGTGAACTAGAATGAAAATAAGAGACAATGCAGGACAAATTCTCACAAGAGAAAACGGCAAATGAACAGAAAAGAAACCTGAAATGGAGCAAACAAAAATGTAATCAATTATAGAGGTTATTTAAGCGGTCTGGTATAGACCACAATAAAATAGCAATTGAATGTAAACAGTTCAAGCCACAAATGGTTGGAGAAGAAATAATTTAACGTGTAAAATGAAAGTAAAATTGAAATAAAATATAGAGAAGTATTGAAATAAGAATTATAAAAGCTTATAATTATCTATGTATATGAGAGACGTGACATATAAACGAACATATAGCTTTTGATTCGTAACTTTTATAGATACTCCAATTCACAAGTATGTTTCCATATACGAAGTTAAGACTGAAAAGTCTTGCTTTAGAAGCAACTGGCAATGACTTAATGACCTCAATTCATTTCAACACCCAGATAAACCTAGTCATAGCTCATTTAATATAAGACAAAATCAGGAGGCACTAAATCCCTTATGTAAGTTTAATAATTGACTGCTATAATTGAAGACAGAAGTGATCATTTTTTTACTAAATATTCGCATTAATTTAATCCTAAAATTGTGAAATTCACTGTATGTACAGAGAACTACTACAAATCGAGCAAGTAATTTCAACAGCTATAAAATACTATTAACAGAAATTATTATAATACATTTTTGTGAACCTAAAGTATTGACGGTGTAATTATTAAGGCACAAAAGTGAACGCCACTACTGGCGTGACGCAGGTCGTGTACCCGCTGGACTGTTCTAGATCCACCAGTCGCGAAGTATGCGAAGTTGCACTTATTATATTTTGCCGATATTAACATTTGTAAAACTGATTAGTTGAGACGTGACACTGATAAAAAGTGTGTATAGCCTGAGAAATGCAGATCTTTGGTGTTTGATGATATCCGAGTGAGTTGTCACGCATAAATGCCGTTCAGCAGCCAAGTCACCAAACTGTTTAGTAGAGACATCGAAAAATTTTTATTAATTGTAAATTTTTTTTTGTTTTCTTATGAAATTTAAAATTGTACGTTTACTTACATGAACATTAAATTTATATTTATTGGTGGTCAAGAATTTCCAATGAGGAAGTCTCATGTGCTAAGCCGTAAAAATGATAGTGTTCGCATCAAATCATCTGATTATTTCAACCATATCTGTTATATAATGTTTTTGGAAATTTTGTTGTTAACTCCAAAATAAATGCTAACTGTGTATTAGTCGTCACATATTTCTGTCAGCCGATCTCTTACCATAATAAAATAATATATAATAGAATCATAACCATTAAAAAATTTAAAATCGTGTTCTTTACATATTTTTTTTAATTACAGTTTAATGTCGCATTAACCTTTAAGTCATTAGCGACTTACATCTGTTAAGTTCTACATTTGTATAACAATTAAATTACTTTATACAACTCAGTTTTCATCGTAAAGTCTATGAGGTTGTTTATTGTTGCTGATGATTTGCAAATCTCCATCATTGAATAGACGGCTATGGTTGATTTACATATTTGACAAGACAATAAAAATATAAGGAAATTTTTAATTTATTTTACACGCACACAACACCAGTAATTATAAATTTTATTATTTTATAAATAATATAGTCTTTTTTAATATTATACATTAAAATATTTTTCTGACAATTTACATTTTTATTTTATTTAATACTTAAACTAATTTGAAGACAGAATCCGCCAACATTAACATATATATAATAATTTATTATAAATTGGCACAAGACTAATATGTATCGGAATCGATAAATATTTTAAATTGTCTGAAAACTCGTCAATTTTTTTGTTTCAACAACTGAAGGTAATTAATAGGACTAATATCCATAATTTTATATATATATATAATCTTGTTAATAAAAAATTAAAGTAGATATTTTAAAATGGCTAGTTAAAACAAATGAATAAAAACCGTAGTCGCGGAAATAAAAAAAATTAATTTTTCGAACTATTTATTTCATTGAAGAATATTTGGGCAATACCATCATTATCTCCGTTTTCCAAAATAATTTTTGTAAAATTTTATTAAGTCAATTTGATCGGTTACAACCACTTCTAGGAAAATTTAAATACATTCGTCATCTCCTGAGTGTATTAATTTATACACTCCGAACATCCTGAAGTGTTAATGTATGCATATTACATTATTCTAAATATTCTTAGAACATAATCAAATGTTGAATAATTTTTAAAAATATTCAAATCAAATCCGAACTTCCACGTTTTTGAGGTATTGTGACTGATATCAAAAATATGAATTTTGAAATTTTTATAAGTTGATCGAATATTTTTAGTAGTATATTAGGATTGGAGCCTTTTCTCGTGTTTGGAGATAACAATTAATTGGAAGAATAAGTGATTCGTTTGTGCGTTATTAATTTAAATATTCATAGAAGATTTATTTTTGGGAATAATCTGTTTCCAAAGTTTACTCTTTTTTTTAAAAAAAACTTATTAATAGCATCTTTGTTTCTCTTTGTTTGCAGATTGAGCCACACTTCATCAGCAGCTGCCGTATGAGAGAAAAAAACCCGAGCACTCGAGTTGAGAAGTATGAGCGCTATTCATGCACATGAGCCGTTTATCACGAAGCATAAATCTACTAAAACAGCGAAATCACTTCTCTGGAGAGGAAGTAGCTCGGAACAACATGCTTCGTTAAATCCTCACAAGGTTCGACAGCTGCTTCACACTCTCCAACTCACAAAAGGAGAGAAATTGTAATCGAACACGCCAAGTTGCGGTCGACTTACAAAGTTACACTCCGGCGCCCTTATAATAATTATTAATACGTAGTCTCGAGTCGAAGAGTAAAATTTAATCACAGACAGTCCAATGAAAGCCTGAGGTCTGTTAACGGCTGAAGCCGTCAACGCTGAGCGCTAGGTATTAACCACTGTTGCATTTCATTTCGTGCGTTGATTTACTGTGCAGTAACTTCAAATGTGAAGCGACGTTTCCGCGTAGAAAGCAACATCTGTGTCTCCTGAACACAGGAAGAATGCTAATGAATGACCCTGCCCGCAGGCTGCGCCTTGCGAACAAGTGACAATGAAACGTTATACATCGCGTATCGTCGTGATCTATGGACATCATCCAAGATATAGTGCTTATAAAACAGTTAGGAACTCTATATATAACATATGTACGCTATGAATCGAGAAATTTCCCAGTAGCTGCTGAACCTTATAAATGTAAAATAATTACTATTTTTCCATATATAAAATATGAAACGTCCAAATATAAAATTATCCAAATAACAAATTTTCCATTATGAGAATGCCAATACGATTTACTCGAAGCAATCTTAAATGGTCTGGAATATAATACCAATTATGTCCGCTATTTGACTATTTATTCACATAAATTAATTACTATTATAATTATCATATTCATTATTATTTAAGGGCTGTTTACATTAAAATTTCTAAGAGTAAATAGTTGCAGTCTCAATAAAGTCTCCATTGCCAACCGAATAATGGCCCGGTGGCTCTAGTTAATCCTTGGCTCCCTTCCTCTACCGTTCCGAATCCCCCCTCCCCTTCAAATCCTTTCCTGTTCTATTAAAGTGGAGTTGCATCCACGTGGATTACCCTCATGTAACCCGTTACTCTAAAAAAAATATATCATAAAACGAGGTGTTTTCTTAAGCCTGCTAAATTTTATTTCTCAAAACAGGAAGTAGATATTTAGATGCCGTTGAGCTTAAAATAATCAGTGATTAATTTGTAAATAACAGACACAGATTAGAGTTGTACCCAGTGCACATCGTTCGTATAGTTACCGCTAGAGATAAATTATGAATAATTGAATAACGTTTAACTGGACAGTAAAGATCCAGTTGTTCCACAATACGATGCGCAGTCGTCCACCGGTCTCGGGTTGTAGTGGGGGGTAGACCGGAGCTCACTTTAACATGTTTTGTTTGGAAAACTTGACAGTATAAAGCCTATTCTGGAAACATTGACGTATTAAGTTCAGGATATGTTGAGAAATAAAAAAATTATCCATTTAAGTTTCAACTTGCCGTTTGAAAGAATGTAATAAATGTTTTTATGGATGATAATAGCGTAACGCCAGGTTGTATCCGGTGGGGAATTCACCCTAACGACAATACTCCCCTCCACTTTCACCCATCTCCTACAGCGCATTTCGTACGACTTGCTAAATTGTATATACCTATACAAGAATATCATATAACATTAGTTTTCTATAAGCGTGTTAAAACATACATTTCAATTTGTAGCCAATTGATTGAAAAATACGCTGGTGGTGCTGTGAACGAGAGAAAGTTGCGTGAGTGAGCTCAAAATTGAATAAAATTTGAACGTCAAGTGACATCGAGCCAAAGAAACATAATCCACGAAGAACGAAAAAAACGAGGATTAATGATCAATTGGACCTACTTCTTAAGGAAAATCTCCGATTATTTGAGATTTCCAAAAATGGTATCTCTGTCCGATTTGTGCAGAGTAGAAATTTTTCAGGTTTCCATCAAGTTTGATTTCCGCAATGCTAACCGATGAACACTAGACTAGTTGGGTGGCAGTTTCTCAGGCAACGAAGCCGTCATGAATGGTGCTTTCTTTTTATCAGTTATGATGAGTGAACCCTGAAACGAAACAAGCGCACAAATCGTTATTTGTGTGACCAGCAAAATTAAGTAAAATTATTGGCAGGATAAGTGGACATTATTTGAAATGCTACGTTTCTTTACAACAATTAAACGTCGAGAAGAACGACGTAGAACAACTCTGAGTTTACTGTTCTCGGGAGGGTTGGGAACTAATATCGGCGCTCCCGGCAACGCATTAAGTTGAGACGTTATTTTTCTTCATTTCTGCGAACTTTTTCAACGAGGAGTAATTATTAGTCTGTTAATAGTGTTACACTTGCTGCAGCTCTGAAGACAGCTACATTTGTTTCCACTGGTTAAATTACTGTTCTGGAAAATATTTCTTCGCTTTAAGTGTCACAAGTGAATATATTCTTCTTCTTTAAAGTATTGTAAGAGATGGAGAGAGGATGGAAGAATATAAATACTGGAGTAAGATGAAAAGTTCGTTGTTAATAGGAAGTTATAGAAGCGAGGAGAATTTAGCAGAGAATTGAGAAATAGAGATTTTTAGAGAAATGCATTTGAAACATATTTTCAAGTAGGTCGGAGAGGATAAGTCAGTATATGGTGCCCAGTCGTCGAGCATAGATGCATCCAGTCGCGTGGAAACAACAAGAAAGTTTGATTTGGAGTCGTGAAACAGCAGCCAGAGAAAGCAGTCCAGGTACCAGAGAACAAAGCCAGTCGAGTCATCATCGGGCGCCACAGGAATTTCAAAATAAAAACAGAAATTTAATCCCCACGTGAAACTCTGAGAGACGAATCAATGCTCAAAATTAATAACTAAATTTAATATTTCATATAATCTGACAATTATCACTTAATAAATAAACAGGACAACAGCCAATTTGTCAGACAAAAATGTGTAGTAATCAACAAAAACAAAAAAAAATAATACCATACGACGTTTCGTCCACAATTTTGGGAGTTCATCAGGTAATATATAGTTTTTAATGCATACAAATATTTACGTTAAAATTTGAAGATCCGATATAAATTTAGTGCCATGACGACTGTAACCGAAATTACACAACAAATTTTATTCATCTTCTAATTTTAACGTGTATATATAAAAACTATATTAACTGATGAAGTCCCAAAATTGTGGACGAAACGTCGTATTGCATGACTTTCCGTTTATGATGATGAATACAGATTTTTTTCTGTCAAATTGGCTGTTTTTACTTAGTAAAAACTAAATTGTAATAAAAAACTTGAAAACGTCTGTCTTCGTTTAAAATTGACGAATATATAACGAAGTTGGCAGTAAACAGACATAATTAGGTGATAAAATAAATACCACGTTTGTAGCTTACATCGTGTTTTTAGACGTTTTTGAACGACACGAGGCACAAAACGAAGTAAACAATAGCAAAGATATTGAAATAAAAACAAAGAAGTTGGTTTAAAAATAAGGGATCTTTTGCTGATTTTCAAATGATCAGTTTGTTCATTAATTGCGGTGCATAACAACGTTTTGCTAATTATACAAAGAAGTAGACAAAATTGAGAGATAAAATAAACACCACAAACGTTTCTGCAATCCTTTTTGGTTTCGTCAGGTGGTTCAAAAACGTAAGCAGCTGCTTTGTGCTGCGCGACGTTCCGACAGCTCTTACGTTTTTGAATAAACAAGGATTACAGAAAAGTTATGTGGTATTTATTTAATCACTTAATTTTTACTGTTAACGGACATTTTTAATATAATTAGTCTGAATCTAATACAGACGTTTTTATATTTTACCCTCATATTAAATTTAAAAAAATGATATTATATATAATAATTACATAATTTATTTTTTAAAGCCACATCGTCTGTTAAACGTCACAAAAAGAAAAGTTAGCATAAACTTCATAAATCAGAATAAAAGGTACTAAGATGACTCACGGAAAGGGAAGCTGGCCTCTAAATAACATTAAGTCCTTGAAGTGTCGAAACGCCTTGTGCTATCAAATGGTGAGTTTTCAAATAGACAAATGACGATGTCCTTGCTTCGAAGTGAAGGAATAAGGCTGACCCCCGTAGGAGAAAACCGGGCCTAGACAGTACTGCGCCGAGACTAACCGGGTCGAACTCCCGCTAAACTCCGGGAAATCTCAGGACACCTGTCTACCCTGATCCCGGATGCACGCATAATACGCACTCGACTCACACTCACGTAATAGTAACACATATCGTGATCAATTCGACAAAAGTTCACCTACAAGAAATTATTTTAAATTATTTTCTGCCTTCCAATTCATATTTCAAAGGGTACTCTACATTATTTACATTTATATATACTCCAATATCTGTGGTGTCGCAACTGATAATACCACGGAGTCCGCCACATAGGAGAAGAAAAATTGGTGACCCCGACGTGATCCAACACGGCAAATCTGAAATTTGCCTCATCCGACGTGATCTAATACGGAAACTCCAAGAAGATTTTCTTCCCTGGACGCGATTATATACTTCGAGACTCTGAAAAATCTGCTTTTCGCCTGAAGTGAGATTGGAGATTCACTTACCCGGAATTACAAGATTTTTCTGCAAGATGTTACAAAACGAAGAAGCACCCGCAACTGATGGTGCAGCTACTACTTCTCAAGACATCTCTACTATCATGTCGGCCGACTCCATTCGGATTCCTGCTTTTTGGAAAAACAACCCGGCTCGATGGTTCCTGGTCGTGGAAGCTGCCTTCGCTGTGAAGCGAATTACTTCCGACGCCGCTAAGTACAACCATGTGCTTATAAGCTTAGACGAGGCGACATTGGACGTCATCAGTGACGTCATCGAACGGCCTCCGAGCACAGATAAGTATGTTACTATTAAAAACAGAATTATCAGTGCGCTTGGCGAATCAGACGAGAAAAGACTTCGTCGATTATTGCTCGGTCATTCAATTGTTGAAGAAAAGCCTTCATTAATTCTTCAGAAAATGCGTAATCTCTCAGCTGGTCAGTGCAACGACCAGATACTACGTACTTTATTTCTGGAGCAATTACCTGATAACATTCGTAGCGTGTTAGCGATTAGCGAATCTCAGGATTTAAATGTTCTATGTTCCTTAGCCGATAGGATCTACGACTTAATACGCCCTGACGTAAATTCAGTCACACAGGACATCGTTCAACGTCCACAGGAGACTGCACACTCCACGTCGTCGGGTAATTCAATTGTATATGCAAACCTAATACGCCAAATGAACGAACTCAAACTACTGGTACAATCGCTGTCTCGAGAAATCTCGAATCAGCAGCGCATACCAAGCTGTAATAATAGACGCGTACAGAGTAATACGCGCATCATTTCAAAAAGTCAGATTTCAAAAGATGATCTATGTTGGTATCATCGCAAATTTGGCACAAAAGCTCGAAAATGCGCAACGCCATGCACATTGGCAGACAAACAGAATAACCGCCTAGTCATATACGACAGCAACAATCGAATGCACTTTTTGATTGATACAGGTGCAGACGTTTCTGTGTTGCCAAGAAAGGTAGCAATAACTAAAACTTTTAGGTCTAGCTACCGACTGCATGCAGCAAATGGTACAGTAATCAAAACGTATGGGAAAACAACACTTAACCTCAATTTAGGGTTAAGACGTGACATTGATTGGACATTCATAATTGCCGATGTTTCCCAACCTATAATTGGAGCTGATTTACTCCGACATTACAATTTAGCAATCGATTTATGTGATGAAAAGTTGTATGACAAGACAACTTCATTATTTACTAACGCTGTAATTTCTAAATCACAGACTCCTACAATACGTACGCTTGTTGCAAATAAAAACAAGTTTGCAAGTGTACTACGGAATCTTTCAGACAACACTTTGTCAGTTGCAGTAAAACGCCAAGAAGTCCGGCATCAACATATTACAAAAGGACATCACGTGTTTCAAACTGCCAGACAGATTAAGCTACAGAGCGTACAATCTCCAATGTTGAAGCCTAAACATATTCCGGAGAAAACTCAACTGTTCAAGCATCAAATTCAGTCTGAACCTGCACCACGATATCGAAGGGAACCCCATATAAATGTTTCCCGCAATAAAGCAGCGTTTCTAATTTCAGCAGAACGGGTCGCTGATTCGACCCAGACTACAAGTGATGAAGAACATGCACACACTTCTTCCACTTCAACAAGACTTCCGCACGCAGTGAAGACCTACCCCCCAGCGAAGAAGAAACACGTCTCATTCGCGCCTAACACAATTGTATTCTTGTAGGCGTTCAACACTTTTCTTTTACAGAGTATCGCAGCTAACTCAGCTGCTAGGGGAGGTGTACTGTGGAGCTGGCCTCCACTGAGCTTCACGTTTATCTTTCGACGAACTTCTCTGCGAACATCAGCTGACTGCTCTGCCGACGAACTTCTCTGCTAGCATCGCTGACGCCTCAGCCGCCAGCCGTAGCAGAGAAGACCAAAAAGAGATCGGAGCGCAGAGACGCAGAGAACTTCTAGTCGACGCGGAATACAAAACAAAAACACTGCGTAATTCTCGGAAGCGTTATGAACTCTCTTTGTTGTGCAAAATTAAGATTCTTTTCTTATGGAGTAAAAAAACAATTAGAGTACAGTTCGTTACGAGCAATTGAGCAGTACACATGATTTAGAAAAGAGAAATAAAATATTGAAAAAATACCAAGTCTCGTAATTAATCGCATCCCGTGCTATCACACAAATAATTAAATATTTTAAATTTTCTTCCCGTGTGTGGTGTCGCAACTGATAATACCACGGAGTCCGCCACATATCCTTCACTTAAATTAATTTCCATCCCATAAGTCCAGTTCAGAGCACTCTATATTAATAGGCCATCTACATTTCTCGCAAATAGACGTCCCAGCTGCCATTCCACATTTCTTGTATTTAATATTATTACGAAGGTAACTTTTTCGACTTCCAACGATACCGTTAGTTTAGTGATTTTTCCAGTTTTCTCAGCGTAACTGGTTCCGTTCCTCTTTCTAAACAGTTTTTTTAAAATATGTTCCTTCCAAAATTCAGCCTGCCTGTCACCTGAGCTATCCACAGCGAATAAGGATCTGGTTGTGTGTCCCACGATCCCTTACAACCTGTTTGACGAGTATATATTGAGGATGCAGCCAAATTTTCATGAACAAGTCAGCTTACCGATGGCATCCAACGAGATCCTTCTTAGACGTGGATAGCTCAGGTGATGAGCGGATTGCAGATAGGAAGGGTCGCTCATTTTTTGTGACGAGGAGTGTACATCTTTCTGCAATTAACAGTAATGTAAAATATATCGTTCAAGTGTTTATAATATATAAGCTAATACAGCCGTTTCAAATATATATAACTGCTTGAAATTGATATTTTATTTGATAGTTAATAATTACGGAATGATATGCTAGCTAATAAGTCAGCATGTAAATTTCATTAATTGTTAATATTATTATTATTTATTATTATTATTAAAGACATGTGTTCTTTCCAAACGATATATTTCAATTTATGCCTTGATTTTTAACAAGTCTGGGATGGGACGATTATAATACAGTGGGAAATTGGGGAGTTGTAATACTGGGTACTTGTTTTTGTTTAACAAATGAAAAAATTTATGTCTGTTGAAAATTAATAATAAGAAAGATAGCCAAATACAGACCAAATAAGTGCTAATATAAATACCACACAAAGTTTCAGAAAGCCTTGTTCCTTTCCTCAGGTGCAGAAAAAACGTAAGAGCATAGAGACACACAACTGGACGAGTCAGTTGACAGAACTCAAAACCTCTGTCAGATGACTTGTGATGTTGAGTGTCTCTAAGTTATTCAGTTTTCTCCTAGCCTGAAGAAAGGAACAAGGCTTCCAGAAACATTGTGGGGTATTTATATTATCGCTTATTTTGTCTGTATTTGGCTATCTTTCTTATTATTTTTGTTTTACGTTTTGGAGGGTGACTTCTGGGCGATAAGTATATTTGAATTTAGGTTTCCGGCCAAATTTTATAGGAGGATGGAAGATGGATAGGAATTTTAAAATTTTATTTTTTATGGATCTGAGGCCGTAGGATGCAGGGAGATGGGCAATTTAGGAGGCGACGATGTTGGAATAGATGGATATAAGAAATTAAGTGAAAGACAGAAGCGAAGAATTCTTCTTTCCATGACCCTTAGAGAATGAAGGTGACGAGGTGGGAAGAGAGGAGAAACAATGTGGCTATAGTCTATAATAGGACGGATGAAGATTTTGTATGCATGGAGGACGACTGGATCCTGTTCTGGAGCGTAAGCATTTAAGAAGGTTGAATCGTCGGGTGACGCGATTTCAGAGTGTTTTGACGTGTGGTATTAGGCTGAGAGTTTGGTTTAGGTGAATCCCGAAACAGGTGGTTAAGGGGGAATGGGAGATTTCTCATTTTCAGAAAAATATGCAGATGGGACTTTTCTGGATGTAGAAAACAGGATAGTTTCGGTGCCGTTAATAACAATGCTTACAGTAACATTGAAAATATTCATACAGAAATAGAACCACACTACGATTAATCTCTCATTTCTGACTTCAACAGGTGATGGATAATATTAATTAGAAAACATGTGACGAAGTATAATAAAAAAATTGGATATAAATATTTATTTCTTGATGTTAAATTTTCATCATTTGGTTTCTAACAAGTACCAATTAAAAAAATTACGGTGTAACATATTCATTTTTATATACCGCTTTAGTTATAATCCCAGACTTTATTTCAATTTCATTTAATTTGCTCCGTAATTGCACTGCATTAAAGCTTAACACTCGTATTTCCCCCTAAGTTGCATTTTGGAATGAACGGTTCATACGTTTTTATATGGTTAATAACAGCTTTCGCCTGGTATATATTTTATATACTTATTTTTATTCGTGTGCCAAATAGTATTTCTTTGCATTTCCAACAGTTGCGTTGTCATCTTCATGATCGGTCGCTGAACTTACGTTGCAATGTTTGTCAAGAAGTCTACAAGATTTTCACAAACAGGCAAGTCTACTTTTGAGGTTGAATCCTTAGGTATGCTCGTGGCTTCTTTCTTCCCATTCACTTAAAGCAATTATGATCTTTTACCAGGGCTTGTGGCTTAGTAATCGAAGGTTCCAAAACCTTAGTAATGACAACGATGATGCAGGCATCTTTTTTATGGGAGTACGAAACTTGTTCCCAAAATTGTGTAGAGTCACGATCTGTTTTACGGATTTAAAAGTGTACACTGTTATTTTTTTAATAAAACTCAAATGATAAAGCCTTTAACCAGTGTGTAAGAAAGAACCCAATTAGAGTATTTGTCAACCATTCCGGCAACTCATAAAATGGTTTGGGTTAAACAATGACAGATTCCGTTATCGATGGATACATCAACAAAACGTAAATTATAATTAAATCGAAACGTAGAAAACTATAAAAACACGAATTATTTTTAAGTCGACACAGATCTGAATTTCAAGGGAACTCAGGAGTTCAATGCCGAATTAAATGAAAAACACTTTTTTAGTACAGATAAACAGGCTTTGGAGGATACTTTAACAAATAATGAATGATAAGGCCATTCAGGTTGTCTTATAAATCTTTTGTATCGCTACATAAGGCAATTTTGTAATACAATTTTTTAAAAAAAGTACATTTTCTTTTGCATATTTGTAAGCCCGTATTTGAGTGTCGTTTTATTCGTTATTCTCGCTTAAGGAGAGAAAGTATTGGCTTAAAACCAGAGGATATACTCCACATATCTTGTCGAAGTCTTGATATAGGAGATTCAACAAAGAAATTATCGAATTTTGGCCTCAATTAGGCGTTTAGGGCATGGTTAAACGATAATTGTCTTCAGCCTATAAAGGTACATACTGACAAACGAGTAATTGCAGACAGAATGTAAAAATTACACCATTAGAAATATAAGATTAGTTCTATACATATACAATCAAAATATGTTCAGTACAAAACGGTCAACACTTTTTAAAAAAGTATAACTTTGTATAAGGTATTTTACCTGTCAGTCCCTAAGAAGCACCCGTCACATCATGTCCTTTAGAAGACAGAAAATAAAGCAAACAGTCCTGCATTCTAGATGATCCTGAAAATAATAATTATTATTATTTAACGATCTTTTCATACATAAGCATGTAATTAGTTTGTCATCTTCTAATAAATAAAATACACTTCTTGTTTGTGTGTACGTATGTTACGCATACAAATAAACCCCCGTGGAGAAAATTTGACCAAATTTTGAACACCTGTTTCTTTCTAACAGGGAACAAACACTGTGGGGCGGGAGTGGAATTTTTTAAAACACGGTCAAACGGTTGATATTTGAGTCGGATATATTATTTTTCGGGGTCAGTGAGATAGATAGTGTTTCCCCCAATGGAGAGGGATGCGTGTTACACATAAATAAAGCAAAAATAAATGAGATTGGAGTCAAACCCGGTGTTATGGATGTCGCTGAGTATATTAATGTCAACCCGGGCACCGCCTGGCACCCAGATATAAATTTAAGGTCAAATAAGGAAACCGGAGATGATTTTATGTTATCACTTGCATTACGATCGATTTGGAGAAGCAATGAAAAAAAATTAAAGTATTTGAAAGTATAAAGAGATTTATAAAAAATACTTATTAATTAACACTTATTTTTAATGATATTATTATATATTATTAATCAGAAATTTATGATGAAATATTTTAAAATACACTTTAGAAGTGTATGTAAATCTAAATTTCATGTAATTAATTGTAAGTAATGTACTATAATTATTTTTACTTATGAGGTTTATAAAATCACGTTTCCTTGTAATTTTCGAGTAATATTTTATATTAATTTTTTTTTTAATTTAGAAAATATGAATTTATGATGGAATTAAAATTTTAAACGCAATAGGAGGTCCCAAAAATATCTGTTTAATTATGTTTTAAATTTTCTGACTAATATGCCAATTTTTTTTTCATTCATTTAAAGTAGTCAGATAAATATATAAAAATTGCTAACACTTAGTAATTTGTAACTTGAAAGTATAAATAATAATAACATATATTCAACAATATTTCTTTATTTAGGAAAGTGCGAGACACTGCAATAAATAACAAGCAAATTAGTAGCTATATCTATAAAGAACTCAATTTAATTCTAGCTTTATAAGGAGTTAAATGTAGGGAAAATCACGGTATTTATTAAGTAAAACCCTCAGCATTCTGTCACTGAACATCTTCCGGTCTACAGGCAGCCTTCAGGAAATTGCGAGTCGTCGTCCTCAGCCTACATGCCCCTACATTGTAACACTCGGAGCGGCGACTGATTCTCCGAAAAGCTATGGAACAAAGTAAGTTGTTGACGAGACTAAAAATAAAATAATAACTTTTGTCTCTGGCCTTTCTCCTTTCAGTACAGTATCACTTTACAATGCGTCACAGTGTTACAAATATGAGGAAAAAATGCCCCCGACGGAGCTTTTTCTCTCGTTTTTATATTGTTCTCCTACATGGGAAAAACATTTTTCATTATTTTCTCTAATCATCTTTCCGAAAATTCTTCTCCCTTATCACGTGCTCTTAAACTATAATTATTTTTGGTCAAGCCGTCCATTGAATTCATTTAACTCTGGCTCGTCATGAGCAGTCTGGTGAGATAGGGTAGGCAAACCCTTATTTTAAAGCATCGAGGGTTTACGATGGCAGCCATTTTCTATATGCTTTTTATTTAATTTTCTATTTAAGTCAAAATACAACCATATTTTTTCATCAAGTACGCCTCGATAATCTTCCTCGCATATGGATGGAATAGGATTGAAAAACGTAAACGTGTTGAGCTCCAAGCAATGATGTTAATGGGCAATTCTCCCTTTTATCACAACCCTCAACTAAATAATTTTGATAAAGATGCCACGTGTCTCAAATTTGTTTTCAGTGAACACCATCTCGCTGAACGAACCATCGGAATCACTGAATCATGGTAAAGACCTCACCAAAGACCATGCATTCAGTAACTTGTGACATCTGACAAGGAATTCAATGTAAATTATTTCTAGAAAATCCCAACTATGTAGAGACGCTTCTTTCAACGTAACTCAAGCATGAAAAGTTCTCCCTTCTGTAATACCGAAGATATCTTGAAATAATTGAGGAAAGCCACGATAGAGAACGACAGCATCGATGACGAGACCAGTTCACTCCTGGGAGTAGAACCCACTATATTTCAATACGTAAATAGCCTCAATATAATTAAAATATTAAAGACACGTTCAAAATTACTAATAATCCTGAGCAATATTGGTCCTAAGGTAATAGTCGTAGTTCTTCTAAAAAAACCAAAGTAGTTACTAGTTCGCAAAATAGCAGGATTCAAACCTGAGACTTCGAGGCAGCCACGCACATCTGCTTTTAGTATCATGTAATTCACGTGAAATATAATTTAATGATTCCCAGTGTCATACTCGCCAACACCCTGGGGCAACATCGGAAAAAGCAGTATGATGAATTGAATCAGTTAAAGGACAACTAATTTTAATTAACTAATTTTTCAATTCACTGAAAGTAAACTGTTAGAAATATATTAATTTAGTAGAGTAAGAAGGTGTAGACAGACTATACATAGGGTAATCCACACAGAGACTACTACCCACTTATATCATTGGAAAGGAATTGAAAGGAGGGATGCGGAAAGAGCAAGACTTTTCTGCTGCGAGACAATATATAAATTACTAGGTCTAGTACGTTTCATAAATACGTTTAAAAATAGACCTGATGATTCCTTAACTAAACGCAATAAAACGTTAAATTTATATTATTCTCAAGTTTAATTACAAATAAATCAATAACTATATATTGTCGTGGAGTAATGTTGAAGTAGTTTAGTCGTGGACGGAAGGTGAAGTTATGGAATAGCGAAGTAAGGCAGAAGTTTAGTCATTCAGTTGCGGAGTAAATGGAAATGTCGTATCAGTCGTAAAGAGAGGAAGATGTAGGGAAGAAGTGGAAAGTTGGACAGTTATGAGGAAGAGGCAGAGTAATTAATTAGTGACTGATGAGAGACAGTAGACTATGAGTTCATAACAGAAAAGAATTGAGTAGTTATTTATGAGAGAATGTAGGGTAGAATGAATAAAGAATTTGTTTGAGTTGTGCATTGTAAGAGAAATTTGAATTGAACGAGCTGCGTGATTCCGGACCACGAGAATAAATAAGATAACTGTGCCACACTCTTCCTGGAACGCGGAAACGTCTCAGGAGACGAGAGATTGCTGCGTTTTGGCTGCCTAATTACAAGTCAGTTAACCAAACTGTTGACAAAAATTATTGAGCCAATCTACCGTCAAAGTCGGTGTTATTGAGCTAACATTTACAAGTATTTATGGCCACAGTATTTTGAGCACGGGCACGGAATGCTCAAAGAAAAAATGTCAATTTATCTGTTCTTTCTGGATGTGCATGGTAAATTTGACAATTTGTAATTAGAGCAGGAAGTATAAAGAAGTTTTTGTTATTAAATACGTAAATCGTTTAAGACTGTACTATTTCACTGTATCAAGTAATCATAATTAAATTCGTAATTTTTTTCAATACTGTAGCTTCCAGAATTGAGACGAAGTAAAAATTTTCTTAATAATAATAAAACATTTCAACAGTGCTTTAGCAGTTTGATCACATGAGCGAAATTAAACAACCGAATAATTATACACTATTATTTATAGGAAATGCGAATGAAATTGGGCGCTTCGAACTCGGGAAGTTTCGAAGTTACTCGGGTGAAATTGCACGTCATAAATTAGCGCCAACAGTCGAATTTTCGGTCATTTAGTCACGTTACACCGCTATTCCACAGCAAACTCCTCTCCCGCTATCGGAAGGGCGTGGGACAAGTACCCAAAGCCCTACCTTCCTGATGCAGGTTTTGCATTTCTTTTAGGTGAATGCCGGATAGAATCCTTAAACCATAGCCCGGGGGCCCTAGTTACTCTTGCCTTCCTCCACCCTTCCGCATCCCCCCTTTCAAATCCATTTCCTATGCTATAAGACGGGAGTTGCCACTATGTGGATTGCCCTATACATAGCCTGTCTACACACACAAAAAAATAAATTATTATGATGTATTTATTATTCAACAGATGATTAATTTTACAAACTACAAGGTAAAAAATTATCTGTATGTAGAACGTAGTATGACTTACTACATACACGCAATATGAAATTCAAATTACTTGGTTCATTTTCGTAAGTTTTCAATATGATATATTATATTATTAAATTAGAATTTTTTGAATCGGATACTCATGTGTGTAGTATATATATAGTTTAAATTGCAAATATTGGTTAGTTTTTTTCTGCAAGTATTAGCATTTACACTCTGAGTTTATATAACACACGTACCCCTTCTGGCCTTTTCTTGGAAGAGTAAATCATAATAAACTATAATACGACTATTATCTGACTGGACTTTCGAATAACTGATTACATTCTGCAACAATCTCAGACCACATTAAAGAAAGAGCCATAAAATTGTTACTGTTTGATCTGCAGCTCCAAATTGTTAACATTTAGGCTGCAGAAAATTGCTTGCGAATTATGGCACAGTTTGATAGCGGATCGCTTATCTGCAAGCCTTGTTCGTAATGCTACCTTTTACGTTGCACATTTTAAATATATTTTTTGAGTTCCTGATATAACACGTACGTATTTCTGAAAAACAAAGTAATCACAAATGCACGACGCGAAACAGAGCTATTCATTGAGAAAAAAACTAATTCAATAAACTTCTCTGAAATTAGAAGCGTACATTTAATTTATATTAATAAATAAATAATGTATCATATTAATATTCTCGAGTTGTCTGAAACACAGATCATTATCAATACTTATTATTCTGCTTATTAGTTGTATTAGACTTGCTTTGTTATCGATTTCCTGATTTATTTCTACAGTCGGACGAAATTGAGCCCATGTCCTAAAAAACTTATATTTGTAGAAAATTCAAAAAGTGTTGAATTTGTATATATGTATATATATATATATATATATATAGTCCTACATCATTTATAAAGGAATCAAATCAAATCTAGAAAGTGAACAGCACCCATTGAAAATGACTAATATTGTGAAATCGAAAATTGCTTTACATGGAAGCTGAAATTAGTTTTCGAAAAAATTTAACATTTAAAATCATATACTATGTAAATCATACTAAAAAAATTCACGTAGAGAATAAATTATACTTAATCCTTAAATTTAATTAGTATCAATCCCTTCACGAATTTTAATATAATTTAGTTATAGGTATATTTTTACGTCTGTTTTTTTATTATATAAAGTGAAGTGCAGTTTATGACCACTAAACGGCATATTTTTCAAAACGTTCCATCTAAAATACAACGTTTCGGTACGTATTTTTTACTTCTTCAGGTTCTGAATTGACTGAATATTAGTGAAAATTGAAATTCTAAACGTTCATTCAGTCTGGCAATAAAGATAACTTCGGAACAATCTGAGTAAACGTTAATATTTCAAGTTTCACTAATTTTACTACACAGTTTTTCATTCAAGTCCTAACCTGACGAAGGTACAAATAGGTAGCGAAACGTTATTATTATGAACTTAATTTTTTTAAGTATATCGCAGTTATTAGTCAAAAACTACATTATTATTTTATAAAACTACAGCCCGAGGGCCCTAGTTAACCCTTGACTACCTTCCTCTACCCTTGCGCATCCCCCCTTTCAAATCATATCCTACGTTATTAAAGGAGAGTTGCCCAACGTGGATTACCCTCATGTAGCCTGTTGCCCTAAAATATATATATATATATATATATATATATATATATATATATTTGATGAATGACCTGCGAGGGCTATTCTCTTGCAGGCAGTACCTGCGAGGGATGTTCTCTCGCAGGCAGAACCTTGTAGGAGAGATACGAAGGGGCTACCTTTGGGGTTGCTTTTTCCTCTCCGTTTTTGAACTAAGGTTCCTACAAGCCGAGGCACCTCGGCCTGTTCTGAGAGGTGTATGTTCCGGGGTCACAGACCTTGGGCATACGGTAAGTGTTCTCCGCTATTCCCATTGTAATAGTCGGCCAGCTGCCTCCTAAACTGGTCGAGGCACGGAGAAGGGAATGCTGCGTCCCCACAGCAAACTCCTCTCCCGCTATCGGAAGGGCTTGGGACAAGTACCCAATGCCCGACCTACCTGATGCAGGTTTTTCTAGGGTTTTCCCTGCATTTCTTTAGGCGAATTCCGGGTAGGATTCGTAAAATATAGCCCGGGAGCCCTAGTTAACTCTTGGCTACCTTCCTCTACCCTTCCGCATCCCCCCTTTCAAACCACTTCCTATGCTATTAAAGGGGAGTTGCCCAACGTGTATTACCCTCATGTAGCCTGTTGCCCTAATATATATATATATATATATATATATATATATATATATATATATATTTGATGACTGAAAGTAGATAAAAAAAATTTCAGCCCGCTTTACATTATATTAAAACAGAAATTGTTTCGCTTCGGGATGATTGATATCAATTAAGGATTATTCAAATGTTGGTAATTTTTCTGAGCCTTTATAAACCATTAATAACACAGCCTTTATGACTTGAATTTGTATTTACATCTTTCCCTGCATTCTTCCCCGTGAATTATTTATTCAGAACATAAAAGGAATGTGACACATAACATGATTGTCAACGCTCGGTTTATAACTGGAATAAACTTCTGATAACTTGGCGGATGAAAATGAATAATTGCGAAAGAAATTTGTGACTGATCTTAAATGGTCTCTATTTATGGGATTCACTTGATCTTTGGTTTTGTGAGCAAGATGGCCGCTGTGGACGTACCAGCACTGCGAGAGAAGCGTGTTCAACTTCGCCTGACATGTGGTAATCGGGGCCAGTAATAGTAATGTTTATGCAGGAGGGGAGCCCTGGCTTCGATCCCCGGTTTGTAGTTAGCACACTGCAGCTCTGCAAACTCTGTGTCTGCAATGCTGCAGAGGTATAACAATGACACTAATTATGAACGAATGAATGATTTAGATACGAACGGGGAACAATAATGAGGCCATGAATTCAATTTATAAACTGTAAATGTTAAATAAAATATCACGGGTAAAACTCGGTTTACAGAAATAAATTTCTGTCAACGCATTAGAAATTAAATATTTAAATCATAAATGAATATATTAATTTTACAAAAACTGAAATAAAGTAATTTATAATGATTCATTCATCACCTCCGTCAACACTTTTACAACACTTTAAAATTTAATGTGACAGTTGTGATAATACCTATAACGGCCATACAATTTAAAATTTAAAAACAATAATTAATAATAATAATACTAAAGCTAGCACTGAAACGAACACTGCTATATCAGTACATCATTTAAATGTAAAAGCCAAAATCAACTGTGATAATGTAAAAACATAACAAAATCCACACTATAATGTTAAAAGGAAATTATTGTAACATATTTTCATCTATAAAATTATAGAAACAGATATGAATTTCGGGTAAAAAAAGAGTGAAATATATCATAATTTTTTGGACTGCACATATAAGTAAAATTGTATTAATTTAAAGTAAAAAATTCATATGTTTTAGTTTTAAATTAATTTAATGTTCATAAATCTCTCTAAAATAAATATCGAGTTTTAGAATAGCTGACCTACTATATATAATCATACGTATACCGTTGTGAGTAAATTACAAGTAAATTTCGAACATCGAATAATAATGGAGGCACAGATTTAGTAAAAGAAATTAATTTGCAGACTATGTTCCTTAATAATTTTATACATATTTTTTGTACCTACAAATTCATGAATTCCGAATGACATTGAAGATTTTTCTGTCAGATGTACCAAACGGTAATTAATTATTTAGGTCTGTATTATTAAAGAGCATAGTATCAAAACATGAATCTACGTACATATAGTTAATTACACACGTTATCATGGATTTTGTTTGTTTGCTTTATTGTACCGTTTTAAATAAATATATATTATTAAAATTATATGTAGTAATTTAGGTTAAGAATATATTCATAAATTATATATTTACCTTCTAGGCTTCAACCTAAAAAAATATATTCCCACTACTTGAAGGCGAAAATGGCATATGTAAAAATCTCGTTGGATTAAAAAAATTCATAAACCATTCTATGAACGTAAATATGTTATACTTATTTTCACTAATTAAAAATTGGGAAAATGAATGAGTTGAAGTGACAATTCTGTTTTCATAAATTATGTCGTACCTATCGAAGGAAGCCATAAAAACTGATATTATATTCACATTAATATATGAAACGATTAAAAATACGTGTCTGGTGTGAAATTGTCAGAAGACGATTATAATACTACTCAAAAATTAATAAAATATTTAAATCCGGGTAATAATTTTTTTTCAGTGAATAAAGAATCAGTAATGTCTCATGTCTCAAAGGTGTACAGTCTCTTCTCTATTTCGCTAAAATATTTGCTACTGCTACATTGTGGACATTCAGGCGCCATGGTCGAAAACGTTAAGTTCCCGTTTGTAAGTGGTTATTAAGGAACTGCAAGTCATTTTATATGACGACTCGTAATTGTCAGGAATAATAATTCCGTTTTTTATATCATTATATTCAACTTGTAGTCCGCCATTTTTGGCACCAACGGTTAACCCGCCTGTAGTAATAACTTTTATGAAATACTGTTACACGCACGTTAATATATTTTCCTTCTCTATCCATACAGGCGGAAATATAAAACATAGTAAGAAATTGAATCGTTATAAAATTAAATAATTCGTCCCACTCTGAGAGTCGGTATCAAATCTCAGAAATTGAGAGGGAAAATTCTCTGAAATTTTAATACTTGAGACTCAATTTATAGTAAATGTCTCCTCATTTATGCGTTAATTAACAACTCTTCACTTTCACTCTATTTTTATTATTTGTAATTCTGCTACAAATGGGGCAGCAGAAAACCAGCAACACAATAAACCAATAAAATGAGCGTACTTCTGATAAGGGTTACAGGACATTTATGGGACATTAAAATATTTAAAATATTATATGCATTTAATTTCAGGTTATCTAAATATCATTTCACTAATTTAAAATCATTACAAATTATATTTCTTTCGTATTACAGTCTTGAAAATGGACGAGAACAAAAATAAATTTAAACTTTAAAGTGTGTAACTGTTTCCATTAATTAATAAGTTATAATTTTTAGAACCATTTATTTTTTTGCAATGACACCGTGAACTTCATGGGTCAAATAAATTTTTGTAAAATACCTAAAATGTAAAATTAATTTTTTAATTTAATATTATTAAGTTATCATATTGATAAATATAACGTACTTCTACACGCAACTAAGATTTTTCAATTCCCGATCGGGCAGAGATTTTTTAAACCTGATACTTTCATACAGTAATTATTTTACTTTTATTTCCAATGCAAAATGGGGCTTTTAAGAACTATAAATCAAGCCAATTTAAAATTAATATCCACGTCAATCTATTACCTATATCGAAACAAGAAATTATTGACGTATATGTCAAAAATCACAGAGCTCCAAGTATTGATAAACATCGAAAATGGAAAGAGAAATTTAATCGCATAATTTAAATTGATCATTTATTTTCAATAGTTTTTACGTTAATAAAAACCTAATTTTTTGCATAATTGTTTCACAGGTCTGAAATTTCCTTATGATTATTATTAATTTATATCCCCGTCTTGATTTTAGTATATATGCATTTTTATTCGAGGAATTTCCTTTTTTCGATTGCTTTTCTTTTTGTAATATCTTTAAATTACCGTAATTAATTTTTTATTTAAATTACAAATTATGTAAAGATAATACTGTGTGTCTGTTTTGTCTTTGCGTTATTTTTACGATTGCAAATTCTGGTACATAAATTTGTGTAAAGTATAAATAAATAAACATCAGCCAATTTTAAGTCAGAAAAATAATTTATTAAATTAACAACGTTCCATCGCTTAATTTGGGACCTCATCAGGTTCAATTTTAAAAAAATTACATTTGTTCTAACTTTTCTGCCACGGAAGTCAACATTTTTTATAATGAGGTCGCAAATTAAGCGATGAAAAATTAATTTAATAAATTCTTTTTTTCTGACTTAAAATTCGCTGATGTTTATTTATTTATTAGTTATCTCAATAGTCAGAAAACATATTCATATATATCATTGTGTACGTATAGTCTATATATCTTTTTCTGCAATCAAAACAGTAAATCTCATATTTTACATGTATGTATTAGAATTTTTTCTTTAATTTTAATTACGTTATTAATTGTGTAGTCTGTTTTGAAACCGAATTTCAATTAATGTATTTTATACATTTCAAAAATATTGTTTTGCTCTTATAGGATGAGTAAATTCAATTACATAAAGGAAACTATTTCAACTTTAGTTTAACGGAGGCAAAAACTCTAGAAAGTTAAAATTTTTCTCTAGGTCACAGAGTCTGTAAGCTGTAATTCCCAGACAGCAATTGTACGAAAACGCTTGCCAGATAACTCAAAATTTATTATTACTCCCAACGTCAGTGGCAAGAACCCAGAGTCGTAAATTTCAGCGCCTTATTTGCGAACAAGTCTTCCTCCTATCAGTTCCACCAGGAGTAATTTTTTTTTTACTCGTTCTCCGAATGGCTCCAAACTGCACTAAAGCGCGAAGCAAAATTGTAACCCCAATAACAGGTCCTAGAAACTGTTGTTTTTTACAGAACTAGAGAAGCATTTATATAGCACTCGTGAGGGGAAAATGCTTTATAATATGAAACTTTCCTTATATTATAATTTCAAAGTCCCTATGAAAAGTATGTCATTTTTTGCCATTTATTACTTAATTATTCAAAGCGCATTGGCGCGAGTGCAAGTCAACGTTCAAATGTTTCACGTTCATCAAATATAAAGAAATCAATTTCGGAAAACCATTACTAGTGTAATATTTTAGGCATAAAATTTATTTTTTCTATCCTCAGAAAAGTTCCAAGAAAGAGGAAATTATTCTAAACATTTGATTGAAACTATTTATTATTATTATTATTTATTGAGGTTTATAATGGTCGCGTCGACATCATATATCTATTTATATTGTGAAAATTTTTATTGAAATTATTTTCATTCTTGTGAAACGTTTTTGAATTGAAGTAACGGATTAGCTTTGTGTAGCTTGGACCAATGACTTCAACTGCCGTTCTTACGTAAATTTTAAACCTTGAAACTTGGGATGTATATGTAATGGAGTTACTGATGATATCGTTCCAATAAAAGCCTTGATCTATTTCCCCGTAGTATTTTGATAAACATACATCTTATACTACAGCCATTTATTTGCTCGTATGGAGCGCTTGAATAATTCACCGAGGTACTAAATAATTTCCATGAGAACCAATGCGAGGTCAACGTGTTAAAATATTCACAGTAATGCGATCTCGGACGGAAATGTCGATGCTTCAACTGAACTTCTTTCTTAACAAGTACAAGTTCACTTTTAAAATATAGTATAAAATCTGGCGGTACATAGACAGAATATTTTTTTATTTTTAAAGCGCTATTGTCTGCACTTATGGAGAAATTTCTGTTGTTTAGAGCAGTATAATTTATTCTTCTGTATTCATTCGCTCATTTTCCGCGGTAGTACTCATAAACGCATATTATATCCTCAATTAAATATTTCAAATTAGAAGTAACGAATGTTTACGTACTTAAGAAGGCTCATATTTACTGAAAACATAAGTTAATTAACGTAATAATTTACATACTTAAGCAATAAATAATTAAATGAGAACTTCTACTTATTTCTTCAAACACAACCACAAAAATATCAAATACGCGGATCTTCTAAAACGTCTTAATAGTTCAATAAGTAATTAAACATTTTCCCGAATATTTGTTGTGAATCTTTCACATGCAATCGTTCAATATTCTCAAATAGAAGTGTTGCTCGCTCTTCTTCATCATTTTGTAACTTCCTGACGCACTTTTCTAGGTAAATTCTCTTCAGTCCCTTATTACTTTAGTTAAACCTTCCTTAATATTTAAATTTCCGTCATAAAATTTTCGTTTTTAATTGATAAATTCAGTACTATATGGACGGCATTTCAATAAATCTGTCTAGATTGAATCGAATTTCTATTGAAATAATTTTCTACAGGCCACGGACTTAATTAGACGAATTAATTTGGATGGTAATGAACTAAACAAGCGCTTTTAGTGTCATTAAAAGTTTTATCGTGCTCATTTTGTTGTTCCTGATTCTTCAGACCGTCAGTAAATCGTTTCGGAGGAGGATCAAAACTCATCCTCACCTGTATGAAATAGATGGAATTGCATGCTTAAATAATTTTACAGGTGATTTTTTTTCTAACTTTTTTTCTTTTCATTATACTTTTTTTCTTTTCATTCTACCCGAAACGGGTGGAAATGTTTCTGTTTAGGAAACTTAAAAATCTATTCTGTGCAGAGACCCGTTTGGTTAATGTTGACAGCGCCGAGAGGTTATAAAATAGTGCACGGAATTAAAGTAAAAGTCGTGAGCTTCATTATTTGTAAGTAATATAACGCACATACCCTCACAAGAGCCGCGTTTTCCCAAGTCGACTAATTTTTTATTGTTAATCTTATTGTTTCGCCGAAGCAGAAACATTGAAAAAATATTTAAGATGCCGTATTTATAACGGATACTTCTGTTTCGTGTTTAAAAATTCTGACGTAAGCGAAATAATATAATATATGACACTTCAAGACAAGGAAAGGAAATTCATCACTTTCAATGCAATTATTTACCTCTTCATGTTTATTATAATATTATACATACTATAAATTTATGCATTATATTGTTGAGTAGAAATAGGTTTAATTGTGTCCTAAATCTGAATTTTAAATTTCTTTAGTGATGACTTTAGTATACATTGTGCAATAATTATATAAATTTTAAAATATGCAAATTTTTCTTATTTATGAATTCAATTTCGACAACTATTCATAAGACTCCGCTAGTAATATATTGTACCATTTCAATCATCTGTTTTCTGATTCTGGTATTTTGTGACTCAATTTTATTTCGAAACTTAGGTAATTTATTTTTTGAATTACGTATAACTATATTGTTAAATCTATTTTCTCATTTGTATTATATACATCCTTGAATGCTCTATATTTTTATAATCCTTATTTATCACTTTCATATATCGTAAATGCTAATCAATGGAACCGTATAGTTAACATTGTGAAATAAAGTTAATATTTTTTCTACTTGGGTACGATGTCTTAAAAATAGTCTAACATCGTGGGTTATTAAGCGTATATAACCGAAAGTGACAGCATGATAAATATGAGAAACTTGTAATGGTCTTATTTTAGAACGTTTATCCGTATTCCATCTTGTAGTATGGTGGGAAACATGTGTACCCGTCGTGTCGATTTGTATTGTGATGCAGCAGAAGCAAACTTATTGAGATGCTGAGTGAATCATCTGACGTGACCACAGATGTTGCCCACGGTCTCTCACAAAAAGAAGAAAAAAAAACACCCCGACTATTCAGGGCAGTCGGTCACGGAGCCAGACGCGAACTCAACTTTCCTACTTCACCGGACAACTTCATTCTTCATAACACACACACACACTATGGACACGTGCTTGTTTTGCGGTAACTGATCATGACAGTCTCGACAAATAATTTATACTGTTGAATCTCGCTCAAACGGTTCAAAAATCCCGAGTGGTAGAACGAGATCATAACTTAGACGCCAAGGCACTTATCGCGATGAAACATTTCGTAAATAATGAAATATTATCGGAACACATTTTTTTATAAATAACAAAATTTCAAACATTTGAATAAATATTTCTGTATTAGTAAGAAAGATAGCGAATTGAGACAAAATAAGTATCATTTATTTTGTCTGAATTGGCTATCTTTTTTATTCATTTTTTCATTTTATTCCTGTATTATTTAGTAATCAGTAATTAAGCCTATTCTAATTTTCAATCAGTAATTGTTTAAAAAATAGTAGTTATTTAAATATTTATTAATAATATTTTTTATATTTACTTAGTAATTATTTATTTATTATTTTATTTAGCAATCATTTAAATTATATTTCGTAATTGCTTAAATTTTAAAATTGAACATATAAAATGACTTAACAGGATAATAAGAAAGATTTTTTAGAAGTGAACGTGATTTATTTTGCATAATACGAGTTTTGTCAACTGACTAGTATAGTTGTGTCGCTCTTGTCTCTTCTTAGCACCTGAATAAAGGAGCAAGGATCCGATAAACGTTTTGAGGTATTTATATTATCACTTATTTTGTCTAAATTTCACTCTCTTTCTTATTATTAATTTTCAATCAAACGTAAGGTTTTTCATTTGCCTGAACAGGAATATTAATATAAAATTATATTTTGATACCAGGTATTAGATCCAGCCTGTTTCTTGACCTTTGGCTAAGTTGCAGCGTAATAACTAAATTCTGCTTCATATAAAGTAGAAGCAACCTGAAATTAAAAACAATAATTGTATGTTTTGGAAAAGTTGGGAATCTTAGAAATTATTTATAGTCTTACCTTTGTATCATTCACTTAAATAAGGTCACTTATTAAATTAATTATATAATCATAATCACATGTGCTCAAGTCTGCTGGCTTAGCTGCAGATCGGGCTTCGTTTGCAAATGCAATTCTCTGATAATAGTTCACGGTGAATTAAGTGACAAGGTTCTCACATATAAGTGTCATGAGAATTCCAGAGAAGTCAAGGACTGATATGCCTCAAGATATATGTCCACTGGGGCGTTACAGATACACATGTGTCAAACTACACCACTAGTCTCACGAATAACAGGCACTAAATATCCATACTTCCGTAACATGTCATTCTTAGTGATTATAATTACCCTGTTTCTGTTTTAAAATACAAAGTTTCCAGACTCAGAGATTAACATTTATTCTCAGAAAATTCATCATTTCCCATTATGACACTTTTTTCCCGATTTGGTCTACTTTCATTTTGTGACGTCACGTTCACGTTTACTGCATTCAAATATTCAGTAATCGCTTCGCTGTAAGCACGCGCTCGTTATCAGGAAAATTAAGCGCCGATTCCTGAATCTAACAAGAAAGTCACCTTTGCTTCGAAAGTATTTATTCGACTCTCATTTATTATGATATAAAATAGTTCTCCAAGTGCAAGGTGCCTAACGACTAATTTTCACACAGTTTCTGAAATCGAACATTCACTTTCCTTCCCTTAGTATTTTAAAGATATGCGTAATAAACATGCGGAATTTAACTTAAAAAATAATGTACCTATAAATAAGAGACATTTCCGACTATCTACCTGGATAATTTATTTAACTCTCAACCTACCGATATTTCCGAGAATGTTTCAAGGCTAATATGAGGCAGAAAAATAATCGCAGTTTCAATTGTTACCTCAGAAATTATTGTTTGAAGTGAAAATTTATTGTTGTGCATAAAAGACAAGTGTTTTTTGACACTAACTTGAAAATGTGGGATACAAAAATCCTTTTATTGTAATAAAAACCGACAGAATACGTTTAATAGACGCCTAAATGGAAATAAAAATAAATTATTATGTGAAATGTCGTCAAACACGATACGTAAATATGTAAATGTGTCTTATTTAAATTGTTTCATATAAATAATTAATTTCTTCTTCTAATTGGGAAATGGCATGAAAATCACGTATCTATTAAGGACAATTTGTAATGTAAGGTGTTATTCTCTTTAACGGCCAGTATGAATCGAATATATACGAAGAAGCAAGTGTGTATTGCTTGTAGCATGCGGGAAGGGGCGGCCAATTATCTCATGTGTGTATTTTATGATATCTGTATTTTTCTTATTTGTGTAAAGTTTCCATTTGCGTTTTCCTTTCTTCTTATGTATTTTCTTATTTGTGTACTTTTCATTAGTGTATTTTCATACTATTCCTATTTCCTCAGCAAAGGACTAACTGAAACAATATATGCATGTATATAATCAACAATCTGATTCTGTGATTATGGTCATGCTTTTTTTTTCTCGAACGACTTCATTTAAACCCTCTTAATTCTGTTTTTTGTTCGTCCGCCAACTTTCCAGTTTATTTAAAGCGGTATTACAAACGTATGTAATATTACCTCCCCGAGATTCATAACTGCCCATGTTTTATGTTTTACCCTATACAAACATATATAAAAGCTTAGATGCGAAGTATTACGACAATTTATATACGTTTATATGGGAATAGTTACTGTTGGATGGTTTATTGTCTAACGTCAGTGAAAATTGGTGGCAGTAGAAGGGAACAGAGAATTCAGTACGAGAAAGGGAAGGTCAAGGTGAGGGAGTTCAAAGGGACAAAGGTTAGCTGAAGGAAAAGACGCTTAATTGTGTGTATTCGTGTGTGAGAGTGAGAGAGAATGTTTAAGATATACGTAAATAAAGTAGTATAACACGTTTAAAATAAAAGTAAGAATAATAGATAAACGATCATACTATTTACTATGTCAATAAATTTCTGTGAGAACAGTCACAATCTCTGTTACTATTTCCTCCTGCTTTATTCTCTTCAAAACACCTTGTAGATAACAGCAAGACTATCAAACACTAAGAGGATCAATTGTCTTAATTAAATAATATCGAAAATGTTTAACAAATAAATATATTTATTAGTACAGCGTCAAGAGCAAATTGATATCCAAGGAAGAAGAAAGACCATAAAATAATTTTAAGTTGGAGACGGGGAGGCGGGATTGTACAGGGTGGTTCAACGTAATATAAATTCTAAACAATATCTCATTTTTAAGTATGTTATTAACAATCAGACACGACTTGAAATTAGAGAAAATAACACAAAAACAATGACAAAACTTTAATCCCAACGTTTTTAATATTCATTAATTAAAAGAACACCATGATTTTGATTGGAACGTTTTTGAAAGACACTGAACAAAACTTATTAAAACGTGATTTGTCAGAAATGTTACATATTAAAACAACCGTAAAGAAACTCAGTTCACGTAGTGATACCTTAAATTTTAGCAATATTTATCTAACATTATTTTCTAATTTTTGATAAAAAAATTTGTATAAATTTGTTATTTATAATTTTTATTTGAAAAATTATGATGTTCGTAATTAATTTATGATTTTATCACTGCACTATATATGATCAATTGATTATTTGAAAGCAAGGAAATAATGTTAGGAGTAAAGAAGAAAAGATAATTGTCAATTTCACATTGTAAAGAATAGATTCCCTAAATATAATCGCAATGATTTTATTAAGTGTACGTTAACTTCCCTGCAAACGTCAATCTGCAAGAGATAATACAGTTATTAATCTGATGACACTGACCACACTGGCAAATTGTAAGGAGTCGTGGTAGCAAGTCAAGAAAAAAAATAGGAAAATTTCAAATGAACGGAATAATATGGACTGATATAAAGAGGTTCTTACTGTATGTGTATACAAATATAAAAATATTTACGTTATGGTTTCCTGAATTTTTCATCTGGTATAGTTGCATTTTTGAATTTTATTATGAATGGCACCCCTTCAGACAATCAGTTTCATTTTATGAATAATTAATTTAAAGCTTACATTTACTAAAGTTTTAACGGACCCTAGCTACAATTGTAAAATATAGAAATATTTCCAATACTAGAACGCTAAATCAGCAAGGTGAAGTAGTAAAGAAGAGGACATGAGTGGAATATATAGTGGTTCCTAATAGTGTTATTCGTATATTTTTGTGTGTGAGGCGTCTAGGTCCAACTTTAAGACGCCCTCAGCAGAACGGCTGCTGCTCCTTTCCTCTCAATGGCCTGGGACAACACTGTCTGGAGGGCCACTTTGCATGCTCGGCCTCTTCAGAGTGGCCTCGGGAAATACGCTGCAGCTTAGATTTTTAACTAGCCCTCGACGCACCGTGCATATTCATAGATTATCAAACGCGCTTAGAGCCTCTTGTTCCAGAAGGGCCAATTACAGGCAAGAGCAGTGCCACGCGAGTCTGGCCACCATTCTTCCTTCTTTGCGACAACGATTAAGCACCTTCAACCGTGCACTGGACAACCTAATTCGACACAGGTTTTTAACAATGCTACCGTTCGAGGACGGTCTAGCACATCACGCTAAGAAGTTTTCTTCTCTCTTTTTACTGCTAACTAGAGATGGGTTGGAGCTGCTCCACGACTGGAGCACTCTCGCTCCTTGCTAAGAGTCGTTCACTGAGACTCGATACGATCCCGAAAAGAAGGGAAACAGGAACTGACAACTGCCGATATCAATCTAAACTGTAACTAGCATAGTCATGTAATTCTCAAATACCAAACAATATCATTTAGAATTTTGTATGGATCGTAATTTATTTATTTAATTCCTTATATCTCCGTTTCCTAGCCGTGAAGAAAAAGATAGCGACGAAGGAGAGACGTTTAAAGAAGTACCATTTTGAATTGAAATTTGGTGGAAACGGCGTGAATTTATTAGTAGATGATGTCGGATTTTCCATTGCCCAGATGGTATTTTTGCGAAGAGAAAGCTGAGAATGGATGTGACAGGCCAAAGTCGAAGACATAGCAAGAAGAACGGTGAAACAAGAGAAATATAAGGAATTGAAAATGTGAAATAAGGAAGTTATAATAATGAGAATTAAGACAACCAACGTTTCGAACAGTAACAAAACTCTGTTCTATAATACCGAAAAGCCGAACAATAGATATAATACACCATTTCCTTCTGATTGTCTTGTCCATTCACCTCTGGTCCTTCCGGGAACAGACTCAAATCCTTCTACCCGACCCCTGCTCTCTCCTACCATATAAACCCCAGCGTAAAATCATACTTAATCATTCACCTGAAGAAAGCCGAGATAGCTATCTCTCTAGTCTGAACCGAGTAGGTCCAAAATCCACAAGTGTGTACGGACTCTCGTGCATACGCAGCGAATATCTTTCTAACATGAAGAAGTACCAATAGCAGCAGAACATTTATTTATGAATGAATGTGTGAGTGAATGGGAACATTGATTCTTTAAAATGAGGAGGCCAATATGGCTATCAATTTGCAGTTATGAGTGTTAATTTTCCAAATTTCGTCTCGCCCCGGAGCACCCCTTCTCTACTACCAACAGAGTATCAGACTTTCTTGGTAGGACCTCTCGAGCGACATACAGTTTCTCATTAACAATGAACAAAATTTGTAGACAGAGTTAACATCGGATTGTTATAGGGGATTAATTCAAGGAACTTCCACAACTGAGAAATATGCAATACTGGAAAGAATCGCGCTACTTTTCTGAAAAATATTAAAATATGTTAATTCATTAATACTCTAACGAATAATAACGCTTAATCGTAACCTATGTGACAGAAAATATGAAGATCTTCTTCAGTTACATCACAAGGTAATAGGTATTAGGAGATCTCGAACTAAATCTGCAGAGTACTATAGTCCGACTTTTTTTTGGAGTAACAGGCTACATGAGGGTGATCCTCATAGTGGCAACTCCCCTTTCATAGCATCGGAAGGGATTTGAAAGGGGGGATGCGGAAGGTATCCAAGGGTTAACTAGGGACCCCGGGCTATAGTTTAAGGGTCACACCCGGCATTTTCCTAAAAGTGATGCAGGACAAACCCGAGAAAACCTGCATCAGGTAGATCTGGAATTTGGTTCTTTTCCCACGCCCTTCCGATGGCGGGAGAAGCGTTTGCTCCGTGCCTTGAGTTTAGGAGGCAGCTGTCCGACTATTCCAATAGTTTGTTTAATTGCACTGCGAAGAGAGTGTGAGAGGGAAGCGCTAATAGTGACGTCGCCACAAATTCACCTCTCAGACAGAATTTCTATTACACAACAGAATTAAGTTCGTATGGAAACTGAGAAACTAACAGTCGGTAGAAATTAAAATATTTTCTTTATAATCCTCTGTACAGTTTTTTTTAACACACCCTGTCAGCTCGAGGAGAAATATTCGTAGACAACATTCTCCAAACTGCTAATTGTAATAATTTGTAGTTCATTAGAAAAGTAACTAGAGATAATAATAATAAATACATTTCACTAAAAACAAATTAGTAACTCTGTCGTCAACAATATTGATGAAGGTTTGGACGATTCTCCAGTAGTTTGAAGTACTACAGTATGAGGCTAGTTTATTCTTTCTTTCATCTATAAATCCACTGAATATTGGATAACGTCTTTGCCTCTCCCGTCTTCATCACCGAGTCCAAATTCTACCTGATTCTCATGTTGAAGGTAGACGAATAATGAGTTACCAGAAGATGGAATATAAGTTGTATTCTTCACACAATTGTATTTTAGAATGTAAATGTTCCTTTAAAGAATTTAAAGATCCATATGTGGGTCAATTGGTAAAATGTGAGCTCGATCCTATTACCGAGTCAATAGTTTGGCATCGAAAGTTCCGAGAACTTGACTATATATCGGAGTGCTGTTGGAACGATTGAAAAACTGAAGCCTGTGCTATTTCTGCGCTATTTATTAATAGAATCCGCGGTAAATACGTGGAAAATCATTCGTATCAATATCTATAGATAATTCGGACCGCAGATAAAATAATGATAGTATGGCAATAAACAAATATAAATTCTATTCTCTTCACTGTTATCAGACCGTTCTTAGAAGTTGAGATCATTGCGGTGTCAGCTGTGGATACACACACATACGTAAACTACAATGAGAAATAAATTTACATCACATGTTAATCATTTGTTTTATACTCATACTGCATAGTGAAGAATATTGTAAAAGTTGGATAACAGACACAATAACTTATTCTGGTGTTAAATTACTTGTAACTTGTTTAATACTTATATACTGGTTATGTATAATGTCAAAAACTCTGTTATTATTTCCTTTGAATCATCCATATTTTTTGGAGTTTCAAATTATTTTTATTTCCAGACGAATTTTATAATCAAAAAGAGAATGCAACGCAAAATTCGAGCATTGCAGGCGATAATAACTAGCGATTTTATCGTCTGTACGTGACATAAATATGCGCAAACAGCGATCGCGGCAACAATAACAGTCAAAACGACAACTGAAACTACGGTATCGGCACTATCCAGTAATTATTTCATTCTAAAGCTCAGGTGAATGTGACAATTAATATACACACGGCTCCTCACCTGAACACAAAGCGTAAAATATTCACCTGCCTCCATTGTTCTTATTTTAAAGGCTTGCATCATAAAGATCTGTAAAATGTTAAATTTCAATTCCAAAATAATGCGGTCGATGACAAAACGATCTAACCGCACAATGTATGTGAATTAGATTCAATATAACTATTGGTGAAGTGTGTTTGAAACATAACTTTGCAGACCGGACGCCACTAGTAACTATAAAGATGAAATGTGGCTAAGTTTGTCAACAAAACAATTAACTATTTTACTATATTCCGTTAAGGTTAGACCACACTTGCCGGGGCGCTCAATTTTTGTTACAAGGCGTATGTATATTCGTAAATTCGCTCAGTTCCCAACGATTCACTACCCCCATTGGTATTACGCTACTTCATTGAAAGTAACCTTGGTACACCTAAGACTTACTGAGTACACGTGAATAAAGGTTACTATATCCCAGCCCGTAAGTAGTAATCTCTTTTTCAATAGTCAATTGACCGACTTCAGGTAGATTATGAATACGTTACGCCTTCGCATTACATAGTTCAAGGCTTAATATGCAGATCAGCATTAGCAGTACAATGGACGCAGATATCGGAACAGAATGGCGATTATATCAATAAACATTTTCTATCACAAATTACTTATCACAGACGATTATTTAACAATCGATACGTTTGAGAACATAAACTATTAAAAATTACGGTTTCAGTTTCAAAAGTAATTGTAGGAAAGTGTTTTCTGCAAATTGTGCAGAAAATGTTACAAAATGTACTTATCAGTGTTAATTTCAGAGAGATAACATAACTCAAAATTACGTCAGTGCAAGTAGGTATTAAAAGCTTAGAAACAACACAAGGACGCCACAACTTTCCCATACCGCGTCGTGAAGCGATATTATCATCGGATTCTTAAGCACCCGCTGCTCATTCACCAGCCCTCGATTTAATTCGCAATCACATGTTATCTGTTAATTTCTACACTGCCAGGAATCCACGATTCAATCATGGAAATGTTGGATGTCTTGAAACTAATCTCGGCTGCCATTCTCAAGAAGGTTAATGTCAAGCAGAAAATGAATCTTCTGGGTGCATTCGAGATATAGATTGTAGAGTAGATTCTTTCTATTGAACCGGAATCTCCGGGATATCTGTAACGTTGTACGAAATCTTAAATACATAATAACTTCATAAATACAACAGTAATTGGTGTAGCAATGGCTCATCTAGTTAACAGAACAGAATAGAATAGAAAAAAATACTCAATTGCGGCGGCCAAAATAATGTTTTGGAATATTTTACTATCGAGAAGTCTTTCTTCAAAAAATTTAACTCATATAAATATATACATTAATAAAGTGTCCTACTAAATAGTTATAAAAGAGGAGCGAGACGGAGAACGGTGATGACAAAACTTCTTGTGCATTTATTTCTGCCACTTTTTAATTCTACGTCTTATCGAGCCATAGATAAAACATATTGATAGGTTTAATAAACTGTTAATAATTATTTTAAGTAATAAAATATTAGATTTACTGTAACAGTAACGTTAAGACAAACAAATTGTTTATGATTTCAAGGGTTTTGTAAAGTACAATCCTCCATTTTTGTGTTATAAATGTACAGGGTGTTCCAGAAATTTTCATCCGATTTCAAAAATTCATAACTATTTAGAAAACTAATAAATAAATAAAAATCAGCCAATTTTAAGTCAGAAAAAATAATTTATTAAATTAACAACGTTTCATCGCTTAATTTTCCACCTCATCACGTTCAAGTTTTAAATAAAAATGGCCAGGAAATTCAATGGTTGGTGTTTATTTATTTATTAGTTTTCTCAATAGTCAGAATACGTATTAAGCTTCTAACCCGAAGTGATTGAACAATATGCTGTTATCAAGACGTAACCTTTGAATTTGACGTGGTTTACAGTAGGTAAATGATAGGCTTCCTAGGCGATAGATCGGCCGTACCCGGAAAAATTATTCAGTCTTACATCACTTGCCTCCAAGGTCACCGGACCTGACTACATGCGATTTTTTTCTTATCGGGGGTTATAAAAGATTCAGTTTGTATGCCTCCACATCCAGCAACAACGGTCGAACTACGGAAACGTATAACAGCCATAGGAGTACCTCGAGACAAGACAAGACGTGTGGGATTAATTTGAATACCTCATAGATATATTCCGTGCATAGCGAGGAAATAATATTGAGCAGCTTTGAGTTTTTATGTGAAAAAAACAAAATTTTATATTTTATTACCAAATATACATTATTTTTATATGTTCATTATTTTTGAAACTACATACATATCAAATCGGATGATTATTTTTTAAACATCGTGTATAAGTAGAGACCATACAATGTTAGAAGTAAGGTAGATCATTGTTCAACTAGAAGTAGGTATTATTTTAAAAAATAGAATACCTGTTAAAGGGTTAAGATAAATTTTAATCTGTTGTCATGAAATTAGAATTTGTGATACTGGTAGGAAATTTAACACGAGTTTACTTTTCTATGTAATTGAAAATTGTCAGTGGTGTGCCTATACATTGGTAATACGTAACTATTGTGCAAAATAAATTAAATTATTATTATATATCAATATTACGAAATTGTAGAATTTAACTGCGAACTTATTTTCTTCTTCATGTTCGACGGGAACGGAAGTAAAATTTGGCGCTGGAAACTCCGTCGAATGAAAATTGAATATTAGTATAGTTATTATTCATTTAATCACTGTTTGCTTTATGTTAATTTTTTGTCAAATACAATGTTAATTTTATGAAATTTGTAATTGTAATTTTTTTCTTGGAATCTTATGTCGTATCCTAGTTCCTCTACCGAGAACTAATGGAATGAATAATAGATCTAAATCACAGGAGTGATGATGATATTAGTATTTATTTAAAAACAACTGTTCGGCTTCCGGTTTCTTTTAAAATACCAATATAAATTAATATTTTAATTATAAAGTAATGAATCCTATACACAAAACAATGCATTTTATAATGGATAAACCAAAATGTATTTGTTTAATCTAGAACAATTTAATATATTAAAAAAATACTTTTGACAGATTTTATATACCTGGACAAAAATTTATTTTAGATGCGATTCTCCATGATTTGCCTTTTCCGAAAATTTCCAAAGGTCAATCCACACTTTGGGTCTATTCCAAAGTAGTTAAAAAATTGATCAATTTTACTTGTTTCTAGAATACGATTTTTTTATGATGAAGGTAAAGCTGCTGGATAGAAAAATTTCAAACATATTTCATTGTTGTCTTCCGTAACGTTCTTTTTCGCTAATACTTGAATGGAAGCTATTGAATGAGGAGGTATAAAAATGAGCGATTGGATCCACTACATTTATTTCCTGCCCTGATGGTATTATTTTAAGAGTACGATAGTGATTATTTTAGCACACAGTTTTATTGTGGCAACAGTAATCTCATCTTGTCGTTGACTCTTGGCCCCCAACGGCAATTTGGTCACACAGCAGCTTGGAAGGTAACAGATGGCTTCATCACTCACGTTAATATGGCCAGGTGCTGACAAACGTACAGAACCACAGGTGCAAAACTCGTTAAAATACCTCTTTCCTTATTTCAAACGCTTAAATTTATTGATTCGAAGTGAATAAATATTTAGAGTTGAACAACGAGAACGCATTACACTCCTGAGCCGATTTTTCTCACGGTGGTTTTAACTTTCAGATTCATTTGTTGTGCGAGTCAGTAAATAGCCTTGCATTGCAAAGGTCCAGTGTTCGAGTGCTGAATAAGGCAGGGCCTTTTGTGTTAATCACAACTCGAAGGCTATATTCGAACGGTCAACTCACTTGCATAATACAACCATCTCATGAATACTTAAGGTAAACGTGTTGGGGACGCAAAAACGGCGGTTTTTCAATATTCATACACTAACTTCAAGAATATTAGGTGTTAGATTCCCTGTCTCCGTATTTACAAATCATCCAAAGTGAAGTATTGTACTGGCTGGTAATTAATCACACGTACATACGAGGCGTGACCATTCCTTTCACCTTTACTGGATAACATTACAAAAAGACGAGTTCTTTTGGACTTCTTGGTCGCAAAAAATATACCTACCACTAGCGCAAGCTAATATGAAGAAAAACAAACAAATATATATAGTTAAAATGTTCCATTTGACTTGATTGATAAATCATGAAGGTCTGGTTTCAGTTTGTAAAATTTTAATATTATAATAATGACTATTTTAAAATATATTTCGGGTAATATAAAATACATATAACAAGTCGTCAGAATGTTTTCACTTTTCACCCCCCCCCCCCCATTCATAGGGTTGGAAGTACATCTTAGCCGGTAAGTAGAATGTCAGCGACATCCATAACCCCATATTTGACTCCAATCTCGGTTGTTGTTCTTTTATGTAACGCCCCTCCACACCCACCCCTAAGGGTGCTCCTGTTCCATGCCCAAAGAGGTTGAAATTATACCTAATATACATCGAGAGAATTTCTATAAATTTCATTGAGCCCGAAAACTAATTATTTGGCCGTTTTAGGATGTTTTAAAGATTATGTCCTCGCCCCTGTATATATTAATGCAATCAAGAATGTATTTAAATGGAAAATCTATTTAAATGGATCAAAGTTATTGTAAGGAATTTAAGAATTTTTTTTTGAAAATGAAATTGATAATGGCATTTCCGAAATCATCTTCAACAAAATATAAGGTTTTAAAAAGAACAAACTTTTTAATTATTAATTTCCGCAGGTTTTCGCGGTGAATAAGCTGCTCGAATTTGTCTTAGTTTCCAACCGGTTGGCGTTAACTAGGCACGACGTTTCGCCGACAACTTCTAATTATTATACTAATCTGACTTCTGCTTAAATAAAAAAAATTGAGTTTGTTAACTTTTAATGGTTTAAATTTTATAATAAATTGAGAGCCCGGCGTTGTCATAATTAAGCTCAGCCACATCCATAACCCCGGATTTGACTTCTTACTCGGTTGCTTTTGAGTTATTTTTATCTAACGCCCCTCCACCACCATCCCCAAAGGTGCTCCCCTTTCAAATCCGAAATGGGTTGAAATTATACGCAATAAACATCGGGAGAAACACTATCAATTTCATTGACCCGGAAAAATATTTATACGACACAAATATCGACTGTTTTAGGATCTTTGAAAATTTTCATCCCCGCCCCCACAGTGTTTGTTTCCGGTTCAAAAGGAACTGTGAACAAAATGTGGTCAAATTTTCTCCTCGGGTGTTGATTATTTGTATGCGGAACATACACACACACACACACACAGTCAATTTTATTTATTTATGATATACGAAATATAGGGCAATTGAATATTACAAAGATCCTTCTTATTAAATTGACATTAAGTGGTTGAAATTTCAAAAAATACTTTTATAATTATCAAGATAACTACAAATCTTAAAATTAAGATGATATTAGCCATTGAATTTTGAGATACTCCAACATAAATTCCTCGTTCCATGCAGGCTCTTAATCTTATTTTTGATAACAGTTGTTCTGAACTGTACTTGCTGCTGAAAAATGATGATGTTACTGTGCAGCGAAGAATATTTGTCTCTGAGCAAGTACCATTTATTAAAAGCACAACAACGAGACGTTGGATGATACCCTGAAAATCTGTGCATTTCATTTCAATATTTACTGATGATTTTTTGTAAATAACATTTTGTATCCAAAAAGAAGTCTATGAATTTTTCTTATCTTTATTATTAACGCAAATTTTAAATTTATTTAGTGTGTTGTAGATCGGGTGCACTGAACAACTTCCTTCAAAACGAGAATATCAAATAAACAAATCACATAAAATCTTCTGGCTCCACTTCTGAGCTGTCTTATTCTCCAAGAAGAAAAACAATCCCTCTTCTTTGACTGTGGACAAGCAAGCCTATACGACAAACATGGCAACGCCCGGATGTTTGACAAAAAACTAAATCACCCTTCAAACTTGAACAAATAGTACATGTCGCTTTCTGTCACTATAACGTAAGAGCAAGCTCCAGATTTTTTCAGCAAGATGCGAAAGCATCGATGGCTATCTCTGGGGAAAAAAATTATTTGTTAGGCTAATTTCATTAAAACCTAATCAGACTCGTGAGCTCGGCTCTGATCCTTAATCGATTACCATGAAGGCGACCTGTTTGAAACGTTGGATTTTCCCTTCATCTCAAACACTACAAAATCCCGATCATCAATACTCTCAATAATTTATTATTAAATTTTTGTCAGCGTGTTAAAATGCAAAAAATTGTTTGTCACAATTTCATTTGGAACCAATTTATTTATTTAATCCTTGTACTGATACGTACTTAAATTTATTTTAAAGTTAACATTTTTCCAGAAGCATTAAACCGTTCCATTCGTGATGGTATCTTATTTTTTTTATGTCGCAATTTTTAATTAAATTTTACCTTCCATGAAACTGGTTTTCGCTGTATTAAATATTTTAAGCGGGAAAAACTCTAATATAACACTAAATTTAAAAACAATTAATTCTGTTTCCGTAAAGTCATCACTTGAAACTGTCTGATATTCCTTTTAAGGAATATTACCAATCCCTTTACACTAAATTATGCCGTTATATCTAAATCTAGGTGACCATTCATTCTTCAAAGAATTTGTAAGTTTTTAATTAATATCTACTTTTAAATTCGTTTCTTGATGGATCTCTTTCAAGTTAGTGTCTGACAGTAATATTAACGACCAAGAACCAGTGCACACATCACGAGAACATAGTTCTAAAGACATTTAACATGGTTGCTGACCGCTTCAAGTAACATCGAGTTGTTTGCTGCCCCTCGAATGCAATCATTTGGAATGTAAGCTAACAAGTTGGCTTGCCTTCAACCTTGTAACAGGAACGTGGACGAAACAATTCAAGTGCATACTTTTTTTACCGTATAAAGAATTATCCTCAGTCAAGGAACAGCTGTAAATGACATTTGTTTGTTACTAAACTTGACTTCAGACATTTATTTAAATATTTATTTTCTTAAGAGAAACGATTTATCAACTGAACTATTGAAGTTGGAAATATTAAAACTTCCATCTGCAAATGATTTTTTAAAAGCATATACAGCCTTAAAATATGATCCAAATTAATTTTTGCTTGTAGAGTATTTTTTCAGTTTTATGTCGTCAATTATAAAACATTTTCATGGAGTTTACTCATCCCTAAATCGTCATAAAATAAATATATTTACAAATATAACCTATTTATTTATGATCATATTTGAGCATTATTTTAATTGCACGTAATTAAAGTTGATCTACACGTTTGTTTACTGTTAAAAACATATCCCTCTCAGTCCTTCCTCTCTATTTATGTTTGACATTTTATTTCGCATATTGATTCTCAAAATCAGAATTGAAATTTAAAATTTTCATCTTTGCAATTGACATTGTATTGGTTTGATTTTTTTAATTTTCGTTAATTTTTTATTTGTATGTTCTACACCACCACATCAAAATTTTGGAACGTAGTATTTTATATACTACATTTTTATATGAATATATTATAATTTTTCATCAAACTTCCTTTTTATGACTTAAATGGCAATTAATAATTATATTTAATGAATGTCAGTTAATTTTAAATCTTCATTTTTCACAATTTGTAGGACTCGAGAATTTTCTTCACTTTGAAACTTTCAGTAATTGTTTCGTGTTTCTAATACGTCATTTTGTTGTTAAATTTTCAAAGAATAACTAAATAAATATTGGAAAAAAGTTATCTCTGCTCATTTTCGAGACGACTTGAGTGAATATACTTGTACCTACGTACCAAAACTAACACGATTTGATATATTATTAAGAACAGTAAATATGGCCTACAATACTTTAAAAAATATATAAAAAAGGTTTGAAAGGTACTCTGAATATAGTACCACATAACATGTAAAATAATTCTAGAGATAACATTTTTCCGTGCTCAATGGAATGTTTTTTTTCTGGTATATCCATTACTTAGCAACAACTACATTAAAAATTAGCACTGACATAAAATTAACCATTCAAATAAACGATAACGTCCCCAAATATTTTACAAATCGCTTCAACAACATTCTGCATATATGTTAATTATTTGACGTCACATGCTTTCTGTACTGCTATCCATATTATTCAACTTTTACTACAAGCGTATTTCTTCCAGGTTATGTGATGCTTTTGATAAATTTTCCAATTTAGAAATATAACCTCGGAAGTTTAATTTGTGGGAAACTACAAATTGCCTATTTATCTCCTGTTAAGCATGTTCTAAACGCAAAACTAGAGCATAAAATTTACATTTTAGAAGATACAGTGGCCTTGGCTTTTTCATTACGAGCTTTATGCTAATGCAGCTACAGACTGGGTAAAATTCTACAATTTTCAAGTCATTAGACATGCAATCGGGGCACTGCGTCTTGCGTTTGACAAAAATATTCTACTTTATTTATGATTACATTTTTCATAGCAAATACGATTATTATCCTGAATATAACGTTATAGCGTGGAGGTTAATCTAAAAGTTACATAAAGACAAGACTAGAATTCGGATCACGAGTTCAACTCTATTTCAGATGATAGATTCACCAAAATTTTGCTGGAAGACGATGATCTGTTTCATCGTATGAAAAAGTTCGATATGAACCATTAGGAAGTGTTATACGAGAAATATACCGCAATTTTCGGGTCGCAACATTTAATTTTAGCTTCCTTTACCCCATATATATTTTACTTTTTTTAATTCTAAACATTTAAACACCAATTGATGTTTAGGTAAATTTAAATATACCTAAAATTGCACCTACAACGGAAAAAAATAAAAATACTTATTTATAGGGAATGTGAAGACCCTTAAATAACGTTTGTACAAGAATTACACAATATATTTTACTTGACATCTTATCGTGACACAACTTATATTAAAATTTACAGTTATATAAATTAAATGAAAATGTAGACTTCGTATTTCCCTTTATTTGGCCGACTCCTCTTAATATTTCATTCAATTTTTTCCCCTTTTTCCAATTCACCAATTTTTTATATGTACTTTTCCACATCTACATTACACATCATGTAAATACCTTTTTGAATCTACGGCAACATTAAACTGGTAATTTAAATTTAATTACAATGACGGATTTAACTGAGATAAAATATTATTTGAGTGTTTCTTTCCCTGATTTGGGGCAGAAAGTATTTGGGGAAAAAACATCGACGTCTCTCTCATTCCTCTCTCTTAACTTTCCTCATTATTCATATTTAATTTCTCATTTTACGTTTATTTTCACATATTGCTTCTCCAAATCACGCAATGTAACACTCAGCATCAAATGTGAAATATAATTTTGAATTGATATTTTATCTGACGTAAATTAAAAAATATAATGGTTAATAAGCCAGAACAAATTTAATGCCAGATATCCACTTTAATGGCTACATTATCATTTAAATGGATACAAACATAAAATTCCTAGTTTAGGATTTTATCAGATGAACATAACAGGCTATAATAATTATTTTTTGATTTAAAATTTTTTGTCAATGTTGTCGAATATTTTGTAGGAATTTGAATAAAGTGCCAAGATCTTCAATTAGTAGGTTCCAAAAAAATATTTAATACGACAGAAAAGAATTTGGAACAGCATTTAAAATGCATGCCGAAGAGGGCTCGTAGACCTATAACGACTACGTGGCCTGTCTCGGATAAAATACTTGAATAAATTAAAATGCATGGTGTAGCTTCCAATCCAGTTATAATCAAAATTTTAATGTAGTCATTGAAAGTTGATATTTTGTAGTAAACACGTTCTGACTTATCGGCCATTATAATTGTTTTTGTGAAGTATAATTAATATTTCCTATGGGTGAAAATAAAAACATCGGGCGGGTTCTTTAACTGATGTTTAAATATATTTCAGAACTGTTTCTCACCTGGTAGAATCAATTCATTTCTCTTAACGTCCTGGAGTACATTGAGTCCGGGTAACGTTGTAAATTCTGAATTGAGTCTGTGTAAGCGTCTCGATAAATCTCGAATCGTAACTCGTTTATATGTATCTGTAACGTAAGGGAAAAGCGAAATGAAAATAGAAGTTGTTCCTTACGTACATCATGGCACTTTGATATAAAATATGATTTTCTTACTACTAAATATATTGTAGTAATTTTTAGTATTCAGGAAATAAGGAACATGAAAATTGAACGGAGATTTGTGTAATAGCGAATCAAATAATTTTTTCCTGACTTACTTAAATTTAAAGGAGACACATTTGAATGGTTAGTCGAATAAAAATTAAAACACAACTTATATTAGTAACTGAAATGTAGTCGACAGACTCTGTCAATATCGCCTGCTTCCATCGCTGAATTTTTCATTCCACAATGTCTTCATTATTTGTAAAGATCTAATAATGAAAAATATTGTTCCTATCCTTCAATTACTCTAGCACAAACTAAGGAGGGGGACAAAGAGAAAATAAGGTGACATTTTATTTCGCTGAAGTTGGATTCGAATGTTTTATCACAAAGCAACACGCCTACTTAGGTACGTAAGCGATAGTTACCGTCGGTGCATCTTTTATGAGATAGAAATTATACATTGCGGAACTAGATTTACCGGCAATAAAAGAACTCTCGCCAGGGGTATTTACAGTCTGATTTATTGCAAGCGAATTTAAATTGGATACAAGGCTGAGGTTCCAACTGATCCACGTGTGGCTGTCCCACAGTCCTCTCCTCGCCTCCCTTCCACACTTCTCTCCTCTCCTCTTCTCTTCTCTCCCCGCCATCACCATAGTCCATCCCTCCTTCTTCGTCTCCCCCTCTTCCTTTCCCCTGATAACCTTGATTCACGATTCGCGAATACAGCATGCAGTTTGCACATGCAACCAAAAGTGGTTTTAAGCTCCGTCTTTTTTTTTGTTCGCCCTCGTCGCCTTGGCACGCTTTGATTGCCCTACACGTGCTGAGAACCTCGGTGACGATGAATGGATCTTCTCCTATGTATACCCTAGATCCACACTGGAAGGTCGAGATAGAGAATCTTTTAGTCCCTCCTCACACCGTCCGTAGAACCTCTCGGGTACGAGAGCCTGCGGCAGGGAGCCATTATTCAGGCAAAGAGGAAATGCTGGTGCTGACCTTGGGTCCTCAAGGTTGAACTGTTAATCAGAGTTGCATATATCAGTGGGACAAAAAGTTCGACGCAGTATCTGTGAAATGTATTACCGTTACCGCGGCAGAGAATTCGAAAGCGCTGTAATGGATTCCACTTCGCCGAGACATCGCGAACTTCGTGTCGCTTTTTGTGACCGTAGACGTGTTTTAACTCATTGTTACTTCGGTGGACGTAGCACGTTGACCTTGGATGTTTCCCAGTTTCTGGTATTCGCTTAAATTAAAAAATATTAATTCACAATACGTATTTCAACAATTTCTTCAGGTAACACGAACACACGCGTGTTTCTCTACCCAATGAACCAACCTCTATAATAAAATAGAGCAGGAATGCGTGACCCCATTTATTGAGATCAGTTCTGCCTTGCAATTCCAATAACCGTGTTCATAGCAAACACAGGAACAAAAACTACTCTCGAATAAACAAAGAAATATCAAGCCTTTTCTTCAAGAATTAAAATTAACATGATTGAAATATTGAATGAGAAAGATAGCCAATACAAACAAAATAAGGGTAATATATATATATATACACAACGTTTCTGGGATCCTTGTCCCTTTCGTCAGGTACTAAGAAGAGCCTAGAGAAACACAACTGCACTGGTCAGTTGACAACACTCAAAAGCCTATATTACTCTTTTTTTTGTCTGTATTGGCTATCTTTCTCATTCATTATTTTCTATCAGACGTAAATTATTTTCATGATTGGAATATATTATTGTATTTTATCACTAATATATATTATCAGCCTCAAACTACTTAATAATTTACCTGAGTTATTAAATTTTGAAAAGTTGAGTCTTTCGGAAAAATTTCTATATTAATTTTGTAGTATGCCAATCTTATTTCTACCTTCGTAAAATCTTCAAATATTGAGTACATCGGTTTCAAGTCTTACGGAAATCCTGTAAGACAATTTGACTAAGCATCTATGGTCTCTTCCGACTTCACGTCGGAACATTTTAATTTTTATCCAAAAAAAAAAATACTTGACGTTACGAAAAACTCAATTTTTCGAAATGACAATATTGTCAAAATAAAATAATTATGTAAATCATTTTTTTATTAAAATGTGACTGGTAAAAAAAACGTGGAAGATAAAGAACAAAAACGTGAAGAAAAATCAAGGAGCATTTACAGAATGATGGCTATTGAAAAAAAATAGTGAAATTGATCAGTATAAATAAATATTACAGCGTTTTATTTCTCCGTATAACTGAAAATATAACGTCAATACGAACATAAAGAGTTCCAATTGATTAGTTCAGAAAATAAATATTCTTCTTAGACTATAGAAAATACGTATTTTGACACCTGAAATGATAATTGCAACGCTGCTGCTTCTTAATAAATAAATAAAATAAGACGCTGGACACTTTTTGTTAGAACTTATTTTACCTTCAATTAACATTTCTAAGTCAAACCACCACCTTAATTGAATTAAAATAGTATAGATTACAACGTAAATCAAAGAGATGTATAATAAAGTGAAATAATATACATAACTTTGAACACAAATGAGGCATACAAAAGAATTTCTACATTCCTGTAACAAGCAAGTAGGATGCTAATAGCGTCAGTATCAACTTCAATGCATTTATTACTATTGTGTGACAAACCATCCATTTACAAATGTAATTGTCATGAATATTAAGATCGATGTGAAAAGTAGACTCATACGATGAAATGTTAATGTTATTCAAAGCATTTTGAATGTCATCAAAATGACGTCCTTGTGCGCTTTGTCCTCCTATGTAATACATGCATTTGAAAGGTTCCATATTTAATTATCCAAGTTAATTATAAGTTTATAGCATCTTTGGACTCAAAGATCCTACGAAATTTTTTCAGCACAAATAAAGTAATTTATAAAGTTGATTGTTCTAACTGTAGTAACATATTGCATCGGCCAAGCCAAAAGGACATTGATTTTAGCGAATTAAAGAGCATAACCCTAATTTGAAATTTACAGTCAGCAGTCACAATCCGATTATTAAACACTGCTATAAATATAATCACAAATTTGATTTTGAAAACACCACTATATCAGGCATGAGCCTCATTATGGTAAAAGAATAATTTTATAAATTTCGATCATTGTTGTTTGATTTCTCTTATAAACCTTTCATATGTAATAATTTCAATTAACTGAAATTCTTTACCTACAACTATTTAAAGAAATTGTATTCTCCTTAAAATTAAAAATATAGACTCATTATTTATAAATTAATATCGTGATTTATGGCCAAGTCAGAAAATTAAATAAATTTTAAATAATTACATTTAATATTTAACAAATTACATTTACAATGGTAAATTTAAGTAAATATAAACAACACAACGTTTCAAAACGACATTTGTGGCATTTTCACGTGTTACAATATTATTCATAGGCGCAAACTTTGTTTTAAAAATTATGTAACTTCCAGATATTTTTTCGTTCAAACGTTCACCATAATTTGAAAGTTAACAACAGGAACATGAATTTGAGTACAATGAGCATAATTTAGCCGTATAATTAAATAGTTTTTTTTTCACAATTGAGAGCGAAACCAGACCAAATTGGAGCGAATTACTTACACGATATTCTACTATTGTAGAAAATACGGTTAAAAATTGTTACGAGGGCCTAGCAAATATTTTAAGTATACTATTTCAAATGGAAACAATGTTTACACGGATATCCTCGTGGAAAATTATACAGAAACTGGCGAGGTTAACCTTTGTACGAAACATGTAATGCCACTGCTACACGTCTCAGCCTTCGAAACGCCTACAATTTTCTGACATTAACCAAAAATTCCAACGTTCTTTCCTGTGACTCATAACGTTTTAAACATGTTGTCGTTGATTTCTCAGAAGTCTTAATATAAAACGCTAATATCTTGCAACATTGTGCATGGACAAAATCAGTTTTATTTACTACAGATGGAAATCTGTTATAGTTAAAAAAATTTCACGTAGGATTTGCAAAATTTTCTTTGTGAGTCACTGCGTGCTTAGTCACTCCAGCCTCTCACGCCACGGGCCAGAAATCCAGGATTCTCCTGCTCCTTGCCAACATCGCATTCCCACATTCTCAGGACTCCTTCCCGAACAAGAGACCTCAATTATGGTGGATCTCGATCCCCAGATCAGCGTCGTCACCGATATACATCACCATTAAATTATTAACGGTGCTTATAAACAACTCTCACGCGTTAGCTTCCATAGTTGGATTTATAAATTCAGAAACTGTCTGGTAATCGTTATGGTTCGTAATAAGCAAGCTTCCATCCTGAAAACTGAAGAGAACAAAACTGAGTATTCACTATATTCTGAAAAACGCGACTAAATCTCTGATAAAATTAACTTCATTACTAATTGAATTATGATAAAGAAAACAAAAGAACACGTTGACTGCACAAAAATGATATGAAAGATCATTTCCAGAAATTCTATGTTTATATTCGTCATTTTATTAAAATAAATTACAATACAGAAATAACCGCCGAATCGACCAGATACAGAAAGACGTAATGTCAGTTTCTCTTTGTGTGATCGGAAGAAGATATGGCGAAGACTTGCAGGGTAGTGTTATCGAATTTATGCTCAGAACACTGCCCATTTTTATATTTTTAATTAAAAACATCAATCTGGATATTAACAATTGCATTCCATATATAGGAAGGACATCAACACTTTACTCAATTACAGTCGGATAAATTTGAATAAAAAAATAACGAGAACGGTAAGGCTCGAGACAGAAATGTAAATTTATATAAAAAAAGACGCATTATCAGATATCGTGTTATCAGAATGTGTCACACGATTTGTTATCCTGGTGACATGATTCCTGGGGGCAGCGCCTGTGGTTGTTTGTGTCGTCTCTATCACGTGCTGTTGGCGTCTGTAATGATGTGACTATTTCAACTTCAGACTTCTGCACCGTTTGCGTGATAACTAATCTTAATATTACCATGAATACTGGACTCTTTCTGATATATATGTAGAAACTGCTTTCCTCATCCTGTCATTTTATTTTCAGCAAATATTCCACTTTTGAAACAACAAGCATTCTACTACTTGAGTGTCACCGGTTTTCAGTTAAATATTCACGAACTATAGTCGGCGCCTCGAAAATGTAATATTAAGGTCAAGTAGGGAAGCGCCCCGCACCTCACCTCCCGCCCAGCAATGTTGCCAAATTGAGCACCTCCCTCATTACCCGTCAACCTGAAGTCCAATAATAGATACGGCCGGTGACTAATGTTAGGTAACGTAGCCAGAAGTGACCTTGACTCTGATATTACATTTTCGTGGCGCAAACTACATTTAAATTCAATATGCTAGTGGCGTCGGATTACTTTCAAGGATTTATACTCTAACCCTTTTAACAAAATTTCAGCAATGTCTAACCTGATTATTGAACAGACGGCTTCTACATTTCTGGTCATCTTCCTGCTCAACAAAGTTTCTGTCAATGGTTCGCACCACACATTCATTTCAATACCTTCTAGTTCGAAGACGAAAAAGTAATTCTTTCATCGTTCCTCATTTTAATTTCAGAATTTTGCGAGTACATATAATAGCAATGCTAATTTAAAGCTATTTATGAAAATTTATTCTTCGCACACATGAAATCAAGTAACTTTTCCTTGGCCACTTCATTATCATGAATGCTCCAAAATATTATAAGCAGGACTAAATAATAATTCGTTTCTGCCGTTACAATATCTTTCATGGACGTAAACGTAGAACTGTCTACAACTTATGACGACCTTTTTCTGTTTCCTCGCGCATCGAGTACATTTTCCCAATAAATAATTTCACTCTCTTATTGATCAATTCAGAATACCCGAAAATTGTAGCAAATTGTTGCAAGTGTTACAAACTTTCGGAGTGCTTCTTCACTTTATAGTTATACAATTATGGTTTTGTGTTATTGTTTAACATATTTAGTGAAATGTAGATTATTTTCTAGATTGCCTATAAATCACGAAGATCTTAAGAGTATTGCTCTACGGGTTTTCCATTGTCTAAGAGGACGAAATAGTCCGACTTTTCGAATAGATAAGGCTTCCATCGAGACGATCAGATTTTTCACAGTTCGAAACGTAGGACTCTTCCTTCCTCTTAGACATTGGTAAACACGAACATCAACAAATACTGTCCATATTCATACTATTAATACACGATTGTTAAAGAACAAATCCAATATAAAGTATTTGCTGTGAGAACCACTAAAGCTTGTACCTATTTCCAAAAAAAAATCTATGAAAAATGAAGAAGTTTGAAACTACGTTGTTATATATTTATGTCTCTATAGCTTACATTGAGTAAACGAACAATCAAAAACCGACAGTATTTTAAATATAATTTATTTAATTAACTAACATATTTCGATCCTGATGACGTTTTCCACATCATGACAAAGACATGTCGTTCATTAAATAAATTATTTTTTAAATACTTATTGTTTTCGACGGTTCATTTATTCAAAGATTTTGTCGATTTTCATAGAAATATTCTTAGTCTCCATGGAAGTTTCTGATCACTAACATTCAAAATTTCGATTAACTATGAACAACAAACGCACGTGAACACGTTCTGACGACTCCGAAGCATTTTTATGTCTCGTCAAATAAGCTTGAAACATAATTTCGTTTGTAATTTAAAACTTAAATTCGTTTGCTTAAACTTCAAACTTTTGTTTCATCTTCGCCGCAACGAATATGCCATTCTGTGCTAGATACTTAAAAATGCACTGTGAAAAGATATGCTAACCCATAAAACTTGATAAAATAATCTAAAATAAATGCACGCTGTGTTTTAAACTGGTTATCGCTTCTGAATAGTTTGGTAGTTAGCAGCGACTTGTTTCGTTACGCAGAAATGTCTCTGATTGTGAAATATTTCATCGCCAATTTCCATTTAGCGTCAAAATTATTGACACAACCTTCGACTTCAACCCAAATTCTTAAGAAAATATTTATAGTTACAAATTTACTGCTCTAAGAAACTAGTATTTCCGTAAATAAGAGCGCAAAACATAAACGCGAAGAATAACTGAGAAGTTCTTTCATATGAATGAGACCTTTTACAAAAGTTATCTCCGATATGACATAACTCACACAGCGACAACCAGCATTTGGCTCGGTGAGTTTACAAGTGCGTTGTAAAAAGAAGTAGCAAAGTGAAATGATATTTTTTTGAAAGTCTGGATTCGTCATACGACTCGACAGACTAGAAGCTCTCTGATTCAGAATATATGTTGACATAGATAGATGGCAGTGACTTGTTAGTAGGCGTCACTGGAAGGCTCACGACACGCAGATAATGCACAATAGCTAAATAAATGACACGTCGTTGTTCCCCGTTTCTCAGATGACGAATGCACGTTGCATTATGAGGAAGAGAAATTAGTGATTTTGGGCCAACGACATCGAACACGCGCCCCAATCAAATAGAAATGTAATTGTACGTCCTATATAAAGACAATTACATTTTAGATGCCGTCGACCTGAGGATTTATTTGTCTCGTTCGTTGAAGGAACGATTTTTTCATTCAAAATAATTTATCTGCAAAAATAAAAATCTAAAACGATCTAAAAATCTTAGGAACGCATTATAAATTTTATAATTAAGTTATGTTATCGCATAAATAAATTGTGACCTAATTTTCTACTTATATTAAAATTTATAAAATTTCAATATGAATGTATGTATGTATGTATGTATATTAGGAACTGCGACTGTTATCGTTCTAGGTAGTAGTCTAAAACAAATATATAAACAATTTTGAATTAAGAAGAGAAAAAATAAAATAAAATCAGTCTCAGAAATTTGTCCTGAAAATTTGTTCACTCACCCCACACTTCACTTCACTTCACTAAAGAATAATATAGACCTAAACTGATTTAAATTTACGTCTGATTGAAAATAATGAATAAGAAAGATAGCCAATACAGACAAAAAAAAAGGCTAATCTAAATACCACACAACGTTTCTGGGATCCTTGTTCCTTTCGTCAGGTGCTAAGACCAGTGCAGTTGTGTTTCTCTAGGCTTTTCTTAGGACCTGACGAAAGGCACAAGGATCCCAGAAACGTTGTGTGGTATTTAGATTAGCCTTTTTTTGTTTGTATTGGCTATCTTTCTTATTCATTACTTTACATAAAAAATATTTCACTTCACTAATTTATTTACATTATTCTTAAACGTTCTTATTGAAAGATTCTCCTCGAACACTGCTGAAATCGCTTATCGACCTGTTTATAAATGAGAATTTCCCTACGTCTGTTTTTTGCCGTCTAGGAGTGGCTAAGCAGCAATGGCGGTAGCTGAAATTTGAATTTACTTGAACTTTTTGGTCGATGGACAACGTGTAGTGAACACATCTCGTTGTTAATAGTTATATTCATCTGACTTCATGAAATTGTAACAAATGAAAAATCCAGCCAAATTACTACGAAATTTATTTCAATAAAATAAAAAAATTATAATATATTAAGTAATTCCCTTTCATATTCGTAAAAATTTTTTAATTTTCACTTGAAGAGGTTTCAAAAAGTAACGATTAATCGCGACTTTTTCTATTTTACAAATACGATCTAATGTTTCATTTTATTAAAATTTATTTCTGACAAATTTGGCTGGTTCATTCAATTACATTTTGGCGTTATTTACAGTTATTTGTTCTCTGTCATGTATTATAATTATTTTACTGAGATATATTGCTTTTAATCACTGTTTATTACTGAGAATTATTAGAATGAAGTTCATAATTTTATTTTTGAATTTTGTAATGAAACAGAAATATAGAAAAACATGTTGAAGATTTCTTCAATAAATCAAAATATTTATTGCCAAAAAATGCAGAATACAGCAAAACGAAAGCATAAAGTAATAAAAAAGTACAGCTAATGTATAATTAAAATTCTACATTTGGATTACATTAAAAAAATTCATTTAATGAGTAGCAAGTATTTTCAATTAAACATTTTTTTAATTGAGATTTTGAACAAATTTAATTTTATTAAATGGGTATTCTTGGGTAATCTATTAAACAGATCAATTGAGATCACATGAAACCACTTTTTAGTCTTACATAATCTTACATTATATGTCACATGTGATAATTAAATCTGATTGTGCAGATGAAGGTTAGCATTACATAAGTTCGTCTTAGTAGTTATTACGTATTTATAAATATACTGATTATTCGCAGTAAGTATATTTAATTTAACAAATAATAGGCACTGTAAAAATTGTCTACAGTGATCATTATATTTGGAACCCGTCATTATTCGTATTGCTTTTTTTCTGTAGAAAAAGGATTTTTACAACCTTGCTACCATTTGCCATAAGTCTATACCGTAAGATAGTATGTTATGGAAAAACGCATTGTATGCATGCAGTAGATAATTAAGGGAAACATAGTTCCTCAACTGTCGCAATAGATATAAGGTACGAGATAGTTTAATGTAGATTAAGCCAATGTGTGAATCGCACGTGAGTCTTGAATCGACGGTAATGCCAAGAAGCTTAACAGGACAATTTATGAGATCTCAGGCCACTACAAATTTTATTAACTGTAGTTTTTACTTCCTGCGATACTTAAACATTTGTGGGTTGGAAGTGAGGTGTAAAATTTGGGTTTATTTTACTAAATAGGTTCCGTTCATTAATATAATATAAAACAATCGTACTTGAATCAATAGTTTAATAGAGTGTAGTGCAATAACGTTCAATTACTTTTACTCATATCCAAGTCGATTATGTTAAACCGAGAAAAATTATTTTATTCTAGAATTTCCTGAAAAAAAAATTATTTCTGATTATTATAATTATTGGTCTGTTTTTCCCCGATTCGATATAAATCTATTACTTAAGTTCTTGTATTTTTAACGTACGTTACTGCTGCCTTTTCCGAGAAAGACTATTGGCGAAACAGAATGATTTACGCTTTCTACTAGTTACCTATTTATTTGTTGTTAACAGTAACAACAGATACAAGAATAATTATTTCTCTAATTTTGCTAAATCGGATGCGGAGCGAATATCAAGGAATAAAAAACAGATATCACAAAGTGGAAGTAGTGGCCTTTGCTCGTTTATGTTTTCTTGTAAAGGGTCATTGATCTGTCTACCTTTCTACCGGCTACATATACATACGTATGATGTACGTGGTGATTACCAGGGATCAGGGTTTTTTTTGGTTGCTCTCTTCTAGACGCGAATAGAAGCGGTTGAACAAAGGCCTCCCTTCCCCGTGAGTATAGATCAATACGTGTCTATTCAGCTAATTACACATTGGGGTTAGTCAGGCTCACAGCCATCGGGGTTCGAACCCGCTGCATGTACATAGCGATCCCCCTACACACAGAACAGAACAAAACAGGTCTGATCAACTGTTTCATTTGATGTCAAATGGAAGTCGGGGAAAAAAGTTCACCGAGCTGTAAAATTCCGCTAGGATTTTTTTCATCCCTCGGGGGCTTGTATGTTAAACCATCCTAACAAATAGTTTGTATTGGCTGATAGATGGGAAATCATGGATCATTTACCTCGAACAGCTCATAAAACGAGCAAATATTTCCATACGTTCTATTACGTTTCAGGAACGTTTTTCATATATGTGAAATATTCATTGTTCTCATACCTGTTATTAATAACTTTATATAACTTTATGTTTATAAACTTTAATGTATACCACATCTGTTAATGTAACAACTAACGACGCTTGAGAAATGTTCTACATTCGAGATATGGTTACTGTAATATAGAGGCAAGAACAATTTGCAAAAATTAAAACAATTGAATCAAATTGTAAATCTCTATTTTACTTCTCATTAGCGTTAAAAAAATTGAAATCAGTGTCATATTTAATATATCTATTGATATTTAACTTGATATCAATTAATGGCGGTGATGAACTATTTTCAAAATTGAAATGGATGATAAATGACATTACCTAAGACCGATCTTACCAAAGGCGGCTAAATTAATAAAAAAACCGTTGCATTTAAATGTGTCCGATTTCAGAAAACAGTTTTTCAATTTTGGTATACTTTGTATGTTCATGAGTAACCGTTTTTATTATCATGTCAAACGTTTATAGTATAATTTTTTTACACGGGGAATAAACAAAGTTTCACCGGAAGATATTGAAACATTTATTAAAGACATTTAATGAAACAAAGAATTAATACCTTACTTTTAAAAATTCCCAATTTATAAATAATATTATAGTGAATACAAAACTCATTTGTTTATTGAGTAATTACTGAGAGGAACAGCCTGAATATTAAACCCACAGTTAATCTTTGACGTGCCCATAGGTGAGAGGGGTTAAAAATTACGTGGTTAACAGAAATTTCCGCCACTATCATAGATCTCGTGTGATCTCATTGTCTCCAACATCGAGCCTCCTCAGATGGCGAACCATCTTCCTCTGGATTAATATCAAGTAAATTCATCGCTAACTACTTTGCAAGAAATTATTGTAACAGCCGGAACATGGACCGCGAACTCTCCTATCGGTCCGTGATGTAACATTATTCACAAGCATTAGTAAGATTGAAAATAAGACCTGCAACCCCTTCAGATTTTCTATTCAATCACAATATTGTCAGATCGGCACTTGCCTTCTCACAGTCTTTCTTCGGCTTGGCTTCATAACTCCGTTTCTCGTCCGTGACTGGCGACGAGGTCCTGAGATTATAGAATCGACATCGTGGCGCAATCGAAAACAATCATAAAATCGGCAAGCATCGTTAATTTTCAAAATTAAAAATATATTATTCCAGAACAGAAGAAATGCTTTCAACAGAATCTCAGCTTGAAACTTAATGAAGGATCAGGATAATAAATCTCGACCGGGGTCGGTATTTGGTATTGCTGGTCTTAACCAAGGCGACTCTCCGTCAGGTACGAGACTCCTCCATCCATTGCTTAGACCTGAATACACATTCCTCGCGGCCTAATTTTAAAAACTCAATGAAGAATGGATATTGTTTGAAAATTCACGAAACTTTTCTCGCATGCCACACGTCATCAATGATTTAATTTAATAACAGAATCAATTCATTCAAACGAGGTACAGGACGTGAATATTGTAATCAGGTCTATATAAAGGATGATCGTATAGATCAGATTGTTTAGAGCACCACGGGTCAATTTCTGGTCCGTCGCGATTTTCCCATCCTTATCCCTTCAAATAAACAATATTGTCTATCGCGCTACAAACAGAAAAAAAAACAATAGTTTCACTAGCATACTCAATGATTCATTGCTGATAATAATAAAGTATGTTTTTTATGTCCCTTGAAACATGTTTATGTGATTTATTGGCTGGCCTGACCTACAGTGACGAAATAGAGAACGCCATATAAATCTTTTACACACAAAAATTGCATGTATTAAAAATTATGTAAAATATATACGAAAATACTTTTATAAATGGTCAAATCACAGATATGAAGGTTTATGTATAACTGCGTAAATATAATACATTGGATCTGTAGATAAATGTTTCGCTTGGAATATTTATTAGTGTTCAATTTTAAGAATCTTGGTGCCGTTGTAGACTCTTGTGGTTTTCTCGTGCATAGGAGCCAGGGAAGGCCTTCGAATCTGGAGGCACGTAGGTCAGGCCAGGACAAATTCCGGCTTCATGATAAGGTTAAGTAGAGGAGACCGGTCAACGTTGCTCTCCACGAACCGGTTGTCAAAAGCAGCTGCTCCTTGCCAGAACGCACTTTTCCTAACAACCAGTAACTCGTTACCCACTCCTAGATGACCACACTAAAAACCCAACGTTCTAACAATTTAACCACACTATAAATTCATGACAGAGATGATCTACGAGATCTACAACCGGCAATCATGGTCGTCTTATTTCAGGATACGCAGTGAAGCTCAAAATAAATCACTGAATCGCGCCAGGTTGCTGATTACATCTTAATATTTACATACAGAATGCTCAGTTATTTACAGGACACTTAAATATTGGTTCAACATATGTTTGAATCTCAGTGACAACATCTTAGTACAGTATTTGCCATCTTGTGGCATTATTTTTATTATTATTATTTAGTTTGTAAAATTAACAGAACTTTATAACTGAAAATCAGTTAATGATAATCGCAGTTAATTGCCAACTTTCTGATTTCTGAGGTGGGGGAATTTATTCTCGCACGGTAAAATTACCACACGTCATCAAAAATAATAAAAATCTGAAATATTTTTCGTCAGTCACTGTTGAATGAGACATAGAAATTTAATATTGAATTAACGGATATATTTATCTGATTTCAATACAATTATAAATGTATGAACACAGCCAAATTTGTCAGATTATTAACAAGAAACATAAAATTCACAACGTTTCGTCTTCAAAATAGGACCTCATCATGTGTACAATGGTGTAATTGTAACTGTAAATTGCCTCATTGTTACGTAAAAATTTTGCATGAAAATTTACATAACATTTTGACTAATATTGTGGCATTTTATGGAAAATAATTATACTATTGTACACCTGACGAAGCCCTATATTAAGAACGAAACGTTGTGAATTTTAATTACATCTGACGAATTTGGCTGTATTCATACATTAGAAATACTAAATTGTAGATCTTGTACAAATAAGACGAGTTAGGAACGAAAATCGTAAGTTAGAAAGAATAAATTAAAATATGACGAATGTTAGAAACAGTAAATCAGGATAATATCAATTTTATTTGTAAAAAAAACATCAGTTCGTCGTTAGATCGGAGCATCCGGAACTTGCATTAATACAGACATAGTCATAATTGGTTCAGCTGAGACCTACAAAGTAATTATCTCAGCATTTGCAACAGTAAAATGAGTTGCAGCCTATTTATGTCCAACTCTTATATTGGTCTCTCGAGTGCATAAGCTAATTTATTTCTTAGGACACGTATTGCAAATAAATAAATAAATATATATGTATATATATATATATAAATTAAGCAAATACTATAGTGGTCATTTAAACTGTGCATGTAACCTTTGATTATTGATTAACATATTTTAGTACAGTAGACACGTATATAATTTTTAAGAGGTAACTTCTCGTAAAATAACACTGATATATATCGATCTTTCGCTGCGAAAAAACATAAATGGTATTTAATTCTATCCAAATTAAATAAGACTACATTTAATTTCCGTTGATCCTCAAATGAAGAAATACGATGTCAAAATTAAATGCAGATAATTAAGGGTAATATGGTATTACACTCCAAATACAACACAACAATTTTAAAATAAAAAACTTATACATATATTAATATTTAGACCTACTCAAGCTCTTTAAAGAGACGGAAAGCAAAAAAGCCTTCATTCTCTACGCGTGTGTGAATTACGGTCAATGCGATTGCTTGAGTAAGTTAATTCCAACAATTAATTTTCAAGAATTGTGTCTGAAAATAATGACTTTTTAACAGGCAACAGTAAGAAAGTGTGTTCCACCAGTGAGGAGAACACATTCGTGTTTTGTGAGAGAGCACGGAGCAACTTTCTAATTTCCTAAAATACTTGTCCAGTTTTGGTAAGGCATGTGACGGCTACGTTTTTGTGCACGTACAAGGAACGGCTGCTGCCAATATAACTACGAAAATTGTCTTCGTACATAACTCCTTTCCATAAATGCGCTACGAAGTATACAAGAATTACCTTCAGTTGAACGTAAAATTCTGTGCCTAATAAAAGCAATAAATTAATACTTAATAAAGCAAATTTTGACCTTTTACAGACACTATATTTTATTTAGACAATAAAAACTTTTCGATACATTTTCGTTTCTACTTCAGGTTTTCTTCCAAATTATTATTACATATTAGTACCAAAAATAAATCATATATTTAATAAGTTCACTAAATTTATAAAAGTTCCCGATGCACACAATCCACTTAAGTACAAACTTGATTGTAACAAGACAATATTAATAATAATATAAAAGAAATTTTTACCTTTTCCAGACAATACGTTTTATTTAGAGGGTAACAACGTTTCGATACGTTTGCATCTTCTTCAAAAGGTCAAAATTTTAATTTTATGTCTGTATTTGAATTAATAAAACAAACTTTTGACTTAGAATAATTTATTTATTCTATAATTAATTCAGTAAAACCGAGTTGAGTGTTAATATTTATTTTTGTCGATTCCTGTACTTTACAGTAAAGTGCAGTAGAGCACGAATAAGTTTTAATGAATAACCTTTCGGCATAACAATTTAAGGGATGGAATAATTTCATTAAGACTAGACGATTATGACCTAACAGAGGTTGAAAGCTTCTATAGGCATTAACTGAAATATATATTAAATCTCATTTTGGTTTTACTAAATTAATTACACAATTATTAACAGCTTAGAAATGTATTTATTATTTCTACTGCGGCGTAATTCTTAATTACGAATAATTATATGAATAAGTAAAAATGTCGTAAAATTATTTTTTATTTCGTATTCATCTTTTGAGATGTTATTTTTTTACACTCCTTTAATTACTTTTGTTAATGTGCGATTTATGTTCATGTATTCTTTAAGAACAAATTATTTTATTTTACTAATGCCTGAGAAATGCAATACAATAATGTTAATATCAAAGCGTTTTGCTCCTCTTCAGTCTCGATTCACGCTTCACACCAAATATTTTGAAGCCCTTAGACAGGAAAGTAATTCACATTTTCGTATCCCCAATCAAGGAAAATTATTGAAACAGACATATAAAGTTGTAATTTTATTTTCTGTTGCCCGATACAATGAGGCTCAGCTGACCTTATTGACACAAGTGTTTTTTCCAATAGAGACCAGTTGTTTTGATTTTGTGTGCGGACAGGGCATTAGGTATAGAAAATAATTATGTTTGGGTCCTCCAACTAAAGTTAATTTCTGATCCTGGAAATTTTTCCTCGTTTAGGTCTTTTTCGTTTAGGATGAACAGGGATGCATACATTTCGCGTTCTAAGACGTTCTTGGAGGCACTGTGAACAATTATTTCTTGATGAAGAACTCGTAAGACATAATTAAAGTGCTTGCTATCGGAATAAGAGTTGTTTGCGTCGGATGAATCCGGGAATTACGTCGGATGAATCCGGGAATTGCGGCGCTGGACATCGCGAAACAACGGGTGACGACGCATAAACCTCAAAGTCTCCACTTTGCAGTAAGAGACGATGTGAATAGCTTGTATGTACATAAGATCAAAATCAGACACCATGTATGTAATTTAAGAAAAATTTTAATTTGTTTTCATGATCGATGATTTTACAAGTATTCATCCTTAAATGAAGTAGATAAAATATATCATATATAAAATCAAATATAAATAAATTTAATTTTGAGACGTATGTGGAAATACACTTAGGCAGATGATCGTAATAAATAAGTTATTAATTTCTAGTTTATACTATCTTTATATGCCCTAAAGAGAAAATTCAATGAAATGTTGCGTAACTTCAGAATTATTGTTAAGTAAAGATAAAAATAGATACGTTTGTCTAGCTAAAAGACAAATTACTGTTCCATATTCTAAAATTTATATGCAACCAATTTAAATAGTAATTTGGAGTGTTCAGCTAACTGCCTTAGAATAGTGCCGTAAATCAGCATTAATTTGAAATTAGTAATCTCGCCATTCGTAGAGCAACATAATAATTCCATCTTCGTTAATGCAATTTCTTGCCTCTAGATACTGAATAAATTACGATGCAAAATATTTCATGACCTACGTTTTTACCTTTTGGCCTACAGAAAATAAAAAAAAAATCCCATTCAAATGCCAAAAGACCGAAATTTTTTCCACAGACCATTAAATCTGATTACAACATAAGCACATTCTCCGTTAATGTTTTTGAAAGTTCGTATTTTCCAGTTTTTAATGCCAAAATATAAATGTGAAACTTTGAATACTACATTTACTTGTCATTTTTTTATATATGCTATTTATATGATGAAGTAATTGAATAAATATATTAATATGCTACTCCATTTAAATGCAAAAAACCCGTTTACTAATATTTAACATGATTCATAACCTTTTAGGTTCCATTTCTACCAAAAACCTTCAATAAAACCAATTCATTCTCCAAAAATCCTTTATTCTAGTTCATCAAAGAACAGAAAATCAGAAGTTTTCGGCAAACTTATGCCAGACTGATCTGCTTCATTTGAACAATAATGAAAAATTTACGTATTCGTCTTACATAAAATAAAGGATAATTGGAGACTGAATTGGTTTTATTGAAAGTTTTTAGTACAAAAAAAATTATCCGTTGTTCCTGTTTGTCAAGTAATAGGTGTATAAAACAATTGATTTTTTAAAATATCTATTATAGGGTCAAAAATTCAATATCGTAAGCTCACCTTCGAAACCTTAGTGTATTTGGAAATATGAAGTAAGCTAAAGAACCGGGAATGAAACCCGAACACTGTTAAGTGCTCAGCTGCTCAAACCATCTGACCCACCCTGTCGATTTCAGATCCATACCAGTTTCTACCACCTCTTTTTGTATTTATGCCTGATTCACAGTCAACTATGATTCAAATCCTTTCATTGCCAAACTTATGACTCAAGATTCCGTCCGATTCCTACAAATTCGCGCCATATTGTTAACGTCTGTGACTCTGCTATCAAATAGCCGTTGTCTTAGTCGTTTGGGATCCCAAAATAAAATTTTCTGTCCTCGGTTCGACAATCGAACGACTGTGAGTGTCGCAACGTGTCCTGCCTATTGTCATTTCACGTTTCCGTGACTCTCGACCTACTTCTCACGATATCCTCCAGTTTTACACAACATGGCCGATTCAGTTCTTCTTTGCATATGTTGCACTTTTTACACATGCTACTCTTTGTCAGTTCTGAGAGTACAGTCTGATCGAATGTTTACAACCAAAGCTTTAGTGTGATTTTTTATTCAAATTCCAATAAATAAATTTCTTCCAAACGGGTTTACATCCAATGTACTGTAAATAATCGCGTTAAGTAAATGTGAGATGAATCGTAGTACAATTGAGAGTGATAGAGGAAAACTACAAGACCGTTCTCAATAATTAAAAAGTAATTCCAGCACAGAACTAAAGAGGTTGCTGAAGAAGAGGAACTGGGTGAGTTATGGTTCCAACAAGGGTGAATGTTGCATGGCAGACGCATTTTTCTATTATAACAAAAACGATTTCGTACTTTGGTAAAAGAATTCAAATATCGCCCTCACACCGTACTACAGATAAAGAAGGCAATTATTGAAGAAGTTAACACCATTCGGCAGGACGAGGTATGTGACGAAACTCCATGAGAACATTATTCATAATGCTACATAAATAAATTAATAGTTGTATCTGTTCTATATAACAAAATTGGGACTCGTTTTGTTGGTTTTTATATAAACATGTTGGAGAGCAAAGTCGATACAATTTTTTTTCTGTTGCTGGATAAGAAAGCTTTTAGAAATATCAAACTGCCATCCGACATGTTGAGATAGAAAGGCGGACGTTCCGTAGCCTGAATTTAGCTGCTTGGGCCGGAGAATAGTTCGTTCTATATGAAAATGGCAGAAGTTATTGTCTCCGAAGCAGAAAAGAACTTTCAGGTTATCTTAAATTGTCATCAATCATAAAATAAATGAAAATTCATGATGGTGTTAGAAATGTCTGATTCCTTAATTTTGATCGATTTCTGTTAAGCTGTAGGAACGAATTAAATGAAAGACACAACTTAAATGCAAAGTAAACGTTTATTGAAATATGTAAAAAAAAATCCAGGATTTATAACACAATGTATAACACTCTCCTCTTTTTTCTCCTAATCCTTACTTAATCTCTACTAATAGGGTGCAAAAACATCACTTCACAGTATGTCAACCGACCTACCCATCACTCTTTCGCACGCCAGGAACACAGCTACATGCCGCCCATTAAGACCGGTTTAATCAGTAAAATAATCAACAATTGATCTGATAGATAGAGGCATAATAAAGCAAAAAAGCGTGATTCTGAAGCAATGATTTAAAGTTAAATATCCCAGACGTATCCTACCAATAGCAAACACATTCCGTGTCAAAAAGCAAAGAAACGTATATAATGATTTTATAGTCGTACGAAGGTGAATTTAAAATGGTATTTACATCCTAAATTAGAAATTAAAATCATTTCTCCGGTATATAGGTCAGTTTTATAGCCACTCAAACCTCGTATGAGTGCAATAGTTCTGTCGCAATCTGCAGAGTTTCCTAATTAATACTTTCACTAAATTTTATTATCCTTGCGAGTGGAATACTCATCTATGAACCATTATAAGTCGTATCCTTATTTGCAAGCAATTTTTCTTACTCCACCCGATTAAACATCTGTGACAGGTCACACAGTATCCAAATAAATAAATTTATTAATATATTTATTTTCATTGTGAGGTCGAGTTTTGTGTCGACCTTGTTCACGGTTCTCCTCGGTCCCTTTCTACGGGATGAACGCCGTTTCCAACACAGTCCCAAGTATAGTGTGTATATGCTAGGTATAATTTTTTAGGTTTATTCCCATCATAAATTTATAATTGACTATGTTTCTCGATTCAACTAGTTTGCCCTTTCAAATATCCTGAAAAGCAGAATTGGCTTTCGCCGTTGTATTCTTCTGGCACATACGAGAGTTCATTTACCTGGTCCACAGCACAAACATACTTGTCTGCTGCCGACTTTAAAACTTATATTCTATAAGATTTCCTTTTACAACTGCAATCAACGAATTCATTCATTATGTAGCGGCTGGAAATTTATTTCTAAAATCCTTCTATATTTTCCGAATTTTTTTAAAAAAATGTGACCAAATATTTTTTGATCAGACAAAAAAAGATTTAATTGTTATTAAATCATTTAAACTATAATAGCTGTTATATTTATTAATGGATAAGGTCGGTTTTGACTTTTAATTGAGTACATATAATTTTCCAAAGAAGTCCGGAGACACATATTAATTACGATTAATTATCATATTAGACTGACCTAAAAAATATTGCATATAAATTTTAATAAAAATTCGTAAATGTATAAAATTTGTCGCTGATCCTTGAGCAACATAATTATCTATATGGAACCTTAATTATTTGTATAGTTTTTTCGTTTTAACTGTTTTCAAAATTCATGTTAATAGGGTCAGAAAATTGTAGGTGACTACAATTATAATTGTTTTATAAAATCTTCCATCTGTTTTCTTTTTTTAAGTTATTTTTCTAATAGATGGATCTTATTTCTCTTATAAATATCTCTTTAACATTCTATCATGTTGGTTTTATATCAAACCCACCGCAAAAAAAGTTTATTTTGAATGTCACTACGTTATAGAACATTTTAATATAATGCAACTAAATATTTATATGTTCTTAGAGTTTATTTTTAAGATATTATTAATATTACTATGTGTTCTGTCTACTGGTGGTCCTTGGACTTGTTTTGTATCTTTCCTTTTCCTGCTTGCCCTGTCCTTAGCTTCTGCCTTCATCCCAAGCAGCAACTCTTATTCTTCCACGACCTGGGACTCCATCCAAGTGTCCATCGATGATGTCGTGCAGTAAACAAGGTCTTCATAGGACGTTTCCCGTTCAGTTCGCCTTTCTCTTAAAACCTGTAGTCAGGTTACCATACTGTTAAGACATAGGTATTGTAATTCTTCTCTCCCGCCATCGGAAGGCGTGGGACAAGTACCAAATGCCCGACCTACCTGATGCAGGTTTTTCTAGGGTTTTACTTGCATTACTTTTAGGCGAATGCCGGGTAGGATCCTTAAACTATAGCCCGGGGGCCCTAGTTAACCCTTGGCTACCTTCCTATACCCTTCCGCATCCCCCCTTTCAAATCCCTTCCTATGCTATTAAAGGGGAGTTGCCACCATGTGGATTACCCTCATGTAGCCTGTTACCCTAAAAAAAATACTTACTCTGCAATTTTTATACTGAACGTTTAAAATTTTTTATTAAAAAAAACACCAATGGCATACAAGGGTGTGGTCAATGGACGATTACTTTACTCACGCTAAAACCTTGTATACAATTTACTTATTGCAGTATAATTGATGTAGATTGAAAATTATCAGCTGAATAAAAAAATCAAATTTATCTACATATATTTCTGATACAAATTTTTATGAGATTTTCTGAACATTTGATTAAACTATTAGTGTCTATAAAATTATTGTGCGAGAAAAAGTCTAGGAACTTCCTTATAAGCTAACAAAGGCATTCTGTCGCTAGTTGACACATTATTATTTCTCGGGAAATTACGTTATATTTGACATATCTCTGAGAAAAAAAAATTGTGATCGATATTTGAATTCCAGGTACGTTGACGAGCATTTCGCAACGTACGGAAACATGCATTAACCAAATCACGCGCGCTCTTGGCCAAGTAAATGAGCCAGCTAAGACGCAATGAAACTTCGTAATGCTCAAATGCTACAGAATTCAAAACACATAAACATTTTAGAGAAAAAGTTCGTTCTCAGTACCGGGAACGACGGATCGAGTTTCCAGCATTCGTAAATCTTTTCACTCCTGAAGCGGAACCTGGCAAGAAAGTATTCAGAGGTACTGAATTCAACGAGAATTGATCCTGTATGAACAAACTTGAGCGTTGCTTCCACAAGTGAATAGATCAGGGGATGACAGCAGATCTCAAATTATACTGGAACAAGTAAGGCTATTCATTTAAATAACAACAGTTTTTAAATGGCCTACAGTTGAACTATTCTCATTTCATTGCTGAAATGATACGAATCTGACTTCAAAATTTAAAAGCTTTTCGAGTCACAATGAAGATGAAAATATACATAAATTTCGTTGAAGATAAAACAATACTAGTCAAATTTAAAAATATTTTAAATTACTGTATATAGTAATTTCAATTTAAAAAATTTTTACAGAATATCTTAAAAAAATAATTGTTAGGGAAAAACTATTTTTGTCTATAGCGGTAAATAACAATGATACAGTCACAAAATTGGTATCCACCATTTAATAGAAATTACAACGGAATAGGAAAGGAAAATCGCGACAGGTCCGGGAATCGAACCCTGAATCACCGCGTAGTCTTCACAACTCATCTTCCTTTTATTTTGTTCTCTAATAAATTTGCTCAACATCCTATCTTCATTATAGTCTTAATGAATGAATAATCAGATTGTAGGTGAGTGAGGTCTACACTACGGATGGAAATCGTTCGCGTGGTGTTAGGAGTCGACGAGGATGGGTCAGAGTTTAGAGCAAACGCTTACTAAACAGTGATCTTGGGTTCGATTCCCGGTCCCGTTGAGATTTTAATTTGTTAATTAATTATCTATAGAGCTTTTTTCTTTTGAGATTATCTTAATGAAAAGTTTTTTCCTGTTTTCTCCAAATAATTTTTCTTTCCTCGAGGCATGTTAATACTAGGTAAACAAAAACCTTACCTTTGATAAATGGTTTCTTACTACCGCCGGATAATTTCACATTTGAAATTTAACCATACAATACAAAAGTCGGCGATAATATAGATTCATAGATATTTCCAACAAGTAAAATAAAATATTGAATAAATACATTGATGACGTAACAATGAGTTATAATAATCACGCTGAAGCTGAAAAATAAAGAAATCTTTGTGTAGAAAGTTAACTATAACGTTAACCGTTCATAATATTATATATACATGGTGAACAGAGATAAATCCAATTTCACCTAAAAGGTCATTAAAATTGTAAAGGAGTAAATCATTAATTTTATATTGGTATTAACTCTTGAATTAAATGTGGACATTTATTTACACGACTTTGAAGTATGAAAGTGGTATATTACAGAATACGGACAAAGGAAAAATATCTCAAAGATACCACTCCGCTGTAGCGAGAGATGGAAAGAAAGTAAACCATGAACGAGGACGAAACATTTGTTTCATAGACGTCTGTCAGATGTAATTTTATTTTAAAGTACACCAACAATATATTTTAATTTCTAGTGATTTATGTTGTATAATAATAAAAATTTAATCTGGTTGAAAAACCCGAAACTTTCTTATTCGTCCTCGTTGACTTACACACATTTCCGAAAATAGTAACCAAACTTTAGATGGCAAATTTATGTTGAAGTAATGACGTACTTTTATATGAATAAGTTATCATATATGTGCGGGTTTTGCGAAGCAAGCAACTTTCAAAACAGCTACTTTCTTTACAAGGTTAATTTTTACGTGAAATTAATAACACTTGAGATATTTATATGGCGGCATTAATATTTACGATCAAGGCATTCAGAGTAAATTTTATATTTGAGAAAGGTAGATCAACATAAAAAACCTTCAATTAGGCTGCATTGAGTGGTATGACATTGGTAACAGCGCCAACGGTCAAGCCGATCTTCGCCTACCACCTTGATTCCCATATTTTACGAGGGCTATGAAGTTTATCGAAGACAACATGTAAAACCTATTTGTAGCCACGACACTTTATGCGCCGTAAGATGCACAATTTACGACGGTGGAACATTTTACATTTCCTACTTACATGAACCACTTAAATTTTGAACAAGTCGTATATTAATATGTTGTAATAAATACTCTGCACAGTTAGTGATCACATTTATAGAGCAGAGAATCGTCACAAATGACCACATTAGATAAAACGAACTCATGAAGCCGGCAGGACATTGAATTAACTTCACGATTAATAGAATTAATGAGGTTTTATAGTGATATTACAGTTTCACTCCCTTAAAGAGGGTCCGTTGGAAATCACTTCGAATTTTAACATATTTTAAAATAAACTGAATACCAGTAAGATGACGTCGTAAAATGGTGATTGCTGGAGATTTTTAAGTAACCTCCATAACCAGGTTTATTATTTCCCTACTTCCTAAAGTTCGTCCGTCAAGCTAAAAGCAAGAAATTTTTTAAAAAATTACGACTTCTAGATCGAAGTTGGTGTGGAACATGTAATGTAAATTAATGTCCACATTTAATTCATAAGTTAATACCAATATAAAATTAATAATTTACTCCTTTACAATTTTAATGACCTTTTAAGTGAAATTGGATTTATCTCTGTTCACCATATTACCATATGTATTGTAATGACCAACTAAGAAAGACAGGAAGTCTGTTCTTATTTTTGTCAGATTTGTTTACGAACTCAGACTGGGGATCCTTGAGTGGCGCGTACATATAAAAGATAATGATAAAATTATGGTTAAGTGACTTTTAGAGAAGGGGAGGTCTAATAATTGGGGCATTTTGCGGCTCTTAGAGCTAAATGGTTGTGACCGACGGAACCCTGAAAGGCATCATAACAGATAGACGAGGTAATTATATTAAAAGAAAACGTTTAAAATAATGGATTGAGTGGCTCTCAGAGAGGTAGAACGGCAACAGATGGTGTTTGTTTGGCGAATGTGGGAATGCAAAAAACTGTGAAAACAAGGTAATATTCGGGAGCCCGGATATAAATAAGAGGGCAGCTGGACAGTAATGAGGTAAAGTGGCCGAAACAATGTTATGAACAGCGAGGAGATTTTTAGCATTTAGTAGGGAGAGAAGACGGACGTGTCAGAGGGAGCTCCTCATCATTTCGTGTTGGAGAGAACACGGACGTGTCAGCGGGGAGAGATCGCTGGTGCAGGTCGGCAGGGCGGACGCTGGGCCGAGAGTAATCAACTGGACATCAGTCGTCAACAGTTGGGAGTTTCATCGTGGAGGTCTGTCTGAAAGCAAAGTTGTTTAAATTCGTCCAGAGGGTGACGTCGTCAAGAAGAGGTGGCTGTGAAAGCTGATGGTGAACGCAACCTGGTGCTTTTTAAGCCTGTATGAAGTGAGTGTGTGGACCAGAGAGCGTGTAAGTTTATTTTTCTGAATTAATAATTGTAAATTGCTAATAAAGGGTAAAAAGTGTCAGATTTCGTTACTTTCGTTTCAATCGTTTCATTTGTTTCACTCGTTTCAATCATTTCATTTCGTTTTTCATTTATTGTAACTGTATTTGTTTAATTGTAACGTATTTTGTTCCGCTTCCTTATCAACCCAGTAAAGACCTTGATGGTACCGAGTCCAATTATTTAATATGTATTCTAGGTAAATAAAGTTTTTGTGATTTATAAAATTTCATCAGATTTGTGTAATTGTGTAAATTTGTGTTGTATTAAAAAATAATTGTTTCGTTAAAATTGGTAGTTTTATTTTTATTTGATGTATTACATAAAATGGCTACCACAACGTGGGGCAAATTTCATTAATGAAAAATTTATTAGTGTTTATTTCAATATATATATAATAAAATATTATGATCGTGTAACGTTATAGTTAGCTCTTGACACAAAGATTTGTTTATTTTTCACCTTCAGCGTGATTCTTATAACTCATTGTTACGGTATCAACTTTTTTATTCAATATTTTCTTTTACTTCTTCGCAATATTTACAAATCTATATTCTCGCCGACTTTTGTATTGTATGGTTAAATTTCAAATGTGAAATTATCCGGCGGTAGTTACAAAACAACCATTTATTTAAGGTAAGATTTTTGTTTACCTAGTATTAACATGCCTCGTGGAAAGAAAAAGTATTTATGAACAAACAATGTTTCAAAGAAATTACTCTCTATATTTATTTTTGAGATTACAGTAACAACAACATTTATTGTCCTAAACTATGTGTGGTACGTAATCCCTTCCATGTGCTTTTGAAACATTGTACAATTTTATGTGTATGTATTCATTTAATCAACAAATGGACAGTTTTCCCAGTTCCAGATACATTGAATTAAAATACAATATAATTATCCTACATATAATTTTCGGTTTTTATCAGGAGAACAACTTTTCGACGGCAAGGCGAATTATATTTAGAACAAAGTCACCGGGAAAACCTTTGAGCTAAAGCATAATTATTCTACGTAAATCCAACGTGTGATGAATATTTCCATTAACATTTTTTAAAACAAATTAAATACCAATAATATGACATCGTAAAATGGTGATATCTGGATATTAGTATGTAACCGCCTTAACCAGGTTTATTAATTCCGTAATTCCAATATTTCTTAAGTCAAGCTGAAGGAAATCAAGAAATATAAAAAAAATACGACTTCTAGAACGAAGTGTGTGTAGAACAGCGATGCAACGAACAAACCATGTTTTAAAGGAATTATTCTCTATATTTATTTTTCAGATTACCAGTAACAACAAAATTCTTCATAGCAAGTAGAGAAGCAGTTTGTTTTTTTAATGTAATCCCTTCGAAACGATTTTCAAACAGTGTACAATTGTATGTGTTTGTATTTATTTAATCAACAAATGGGAATTTTTCCCAGTTCCAGATAAATGAAAATACATTAGAATATAATTATCCTACATATAATTTTGGGTTTTTATCAGGAAAACAACGTTTTGACGACAAGCACCACGATCGAAACATTTGTCGGGGTTGAAACCCGTGAAGTATATTGAGGACAATGTCATCGGGAAAACCTTTGCGCTGAAGTTTAATTATTCTACATAAAGCAGACGTGAGATGAATATTTCAATTATAAAAAAGTATACAAAAATTAATCGAAGTCTAAATTCAAATATAAATATAGGAATAGAATTTTTCTATCCTGAAAAGGAAAAAAAATGGATTATAACTGAAAATAGTGATTCTCTTCTGAGACAATCGGCAGTTACACTTCACCATTAACTTATTTATAACGATTTTTGATGCCTGGTCTTTATTTTTCAAATGAGATCCGTCCTCCCGTATCGAATCGGTTATTTCATTCTTATTGAAAATAATCTTCCCTCTCCCGTAGCAGTTCATAAATTCGTCCACTAACGATGATACTTCTGACGATAGTTTACGAAAACCGTCGTTGAGTGACCAATTCTATTTATTTGCGCCATTACGCCACTAACAAGACAGAACACCGATGTGATATTTCAGATCGCCAATGAGGCAATCCAAATGCCCATCGTAAAGAATGATTTGTGTGTCCGCAGAACCTTGCTGTGTTTATAATTTTGATGACAGTTTGAACTGCACGGGCGGAACCTAAATAACCCCTTGAAACAACGAAAGACACGTTGCAAACTTAGTTTTTGAACAGAAGACGGAGCCTTTAAATTACGTGACTGTTTTTTATCCCCGTTTTGGTATGAAATCAAGGAGATTTAAGATAACAGAGAAAATCATCAGTCCTATTTTCTCGATGATTAAAAACATGCTGGGGTGTAAGTTTGTAGGAAAGCAAAATTATTATATTAAAATGTCTGCTCAACCCAGGGGAAGACTGCTTTATCCCGTTAATAGTAGACTTGAACCTTTTCAAAATTATGTCTGGTAATGGATTACAGTGTGACTAACGAATCACTTATTTTGTGAATTCATTTAATCTAATTTCGATTAACCTTAATATTCGGAAAATCCTCTTATTCATGCTTGCATGCAGTTATAAAATGATTACCCATTCATGTTTTATTCTTAAAATACATAAATATCCAATTTTGTAATTTTCCAACATTAAATAAAGAAAAAAAAATAACGTGATAGACTTTGATGTATTGCTAACGTACAGGTGCCTACACAATTCGATGAAATCGTGAGCTTAAAGAATGGTATGCGGCTGTGGTTGACTGACGATAATTTCTTGTAAAAGGAACGTTCTCAGTAAAAAGTGGAAAATGATTCCTTCTACGAGCATCGAGAAGAGTTAATGATCAGGTTTGAGGAAAATAATACAGAAGAATACATTGCTTAAAATGAGATTAGGGAGTTGTACAAAATATGAAACATATACTAGTAGTAAGGCAAATTTAAAAAGCCAAATTCAGGTCAAGACGCAGAACAAACAGTGACTTATCCATCCACCATGAATATTTGTTGTTCTTAGACAGAATAATTGATCATTATCGGGTGGCTGCGACACAAAATGTTGATATGTCTGTTGGCTGCGGCCTCGATCTGTTTTAATGATGGTGGTGATGTCAGAGAGGGCCTTTTTTCAGTTATTTCTAATAAACGGTTAGATAGCACAGTAAAAATTAAAATCATTCGATTTCAAATGTAAAATTAAATTGGAAATAAATAAAAATATTAATTTCCTAATATCTCAATTTAGAAGTTAAGACTCAGAAAGTAAAAATATCCAAATAAATAAAACTCAGCGAAATTTAAGTATGAAAAAAGAAATTATTAATTAAATTAAAGTTTCATCGCTTATTTTTTTTAAAAAAATTGATAAGTCTATCTAGACCTGTTCATCCATTTTTTTTAACTTAAACCCGATGAGGTCGCAAAATTAGCGATGAAATGTTATTAATTTCACTAATAAATATTTTTATCACACTTAAAATTGGCTGATGTTTTTTTATTTATTAATTTTCTCAATAGTATCCTTCAAGCCTGTGAGAGCATTCTCTCGCAAGTGAACCTTCCCAGAGAGCTCTAGAGGAGACTATCTTTGGCGATGCCTTCTCCTCTCTCTGGTTTTTAGAACTATGGAGGCACTTCGGCCTGTTTTGAGAGGTGTATGTTCCGGGGTCGCAGACCTTGGGCATGTGGTAAGAGTTGTTCGCTATTCCCATTGGAATAGTCGGCCAGCTGCCTCCTAAACTGGTCGAGGCACGGAGAAGGGAATTCTGCGTCCCCACAGAAAATCCCTCTCCCGACATCGGAAGGGCGTGGAACAAGTACCCAATACCCGACCTACGTGCAGATGCAGATTTTCTAGGGTTCGTACTGTATCAATTTTAAGCGAATGCCGGGTAGGGTCCTTGAACTACAGCCCACTAGACCTAGTTAACCCTTTGGGTATCTTCCTTTACCCTTCCGCATCCCCCCTTTCAAATCTCTTCCTATGCTATTAAAGGGGAGTTGAGACGAAGTGCATGACTCTCATGTGGACTCTATATTTAATTGAACATAAGCAACCTTAAAGTCTTGATCAAAGGTACCAGCAGAATATAGAAGTGACAGCGCAAGAATGAGACGATATAAATTAACGGTTTCGTTAGTTATAATGACAATATCTCTCTGTCTTTGTCTCAGTCTCTCTCTCTCTCTGTCTGTCTCTCTCTTTCTCTCTCAATTTATCTATCTTCTTATCACACTCCATCTAACATTATTTCAATTACAAATTTTTCTATTAATCGTTTTTTATAATAATTTTTATTTTTGAACAAATTATTTTGAGTTTCCGTTACAATTAAAGGGAAGCATTATTACTTTGGTTCACAGGCACGTTTCCGGAGCGAATTGAGCTTGCAAAACAAGGAGCCACTGTGTTGTATAAGAGTAGTGCTCAACTTTCAAATTCAAAATCTTTTCATCTTCATGAAGGGAAGGATTCTATGCAATTTTGACAACTGTAATTTCCAAACAACTACTCTTTCGCGTCATTTTTATTTAGTGAAAAATAATAAATGTGTAGCATGTCATCTCAACGAAAATGATAAAGACCCGCTAAGAGTTAGAAGCGCATCGTTGTAATCGCCTACGTGAAAACAAATCTTCATAATGTAAACGGGAGGAATGCAGAATAACTGAGAATAGGTTAGAGTAAGTAAATCACGAGACAGCGTGAACGGGACTACAACTTTTGTACCTTTAATATAAAGAAGAGTGATACAGAAGACCTGAGAAGAGTTTAGAGTAGCTAAATAACGAGAAAGCGTGAGCAGGACTACAAATTAGCGCCCTGGGCAGAGTGGCAACTTGTTTCACTTTCACACTCAGTCGGGTGGTTAATATGAGTTAGCTGGTCCCTGGACTGAAGGCGATCATAGCTCTGAGTGGCCGTCTAGTCGTTAAAACAGCCCAACTATCTCCATTCCCATCCATTAGGGTAATTGTGAGGTGCTTTCAAAGTCCCGTTCATATTTCACCCGCAGCCAACTTCGTCGCAAAACTTCGTAGCTGCGGGACCATGCCCAAATACGAACTAGAGCAACACTGCGTCAAGTTTCTTCGGCAACTGGAGACTTCGAAACTCGTCTCCTAGAAAGAGGCCTCCTAGCTCTCAGCCACAATGAAAATAATCAAGCGTACCGTTCGATTAATCAGTTACACCTTTTATACGTCACAGTGTGATACAAAAGCAAGGTTAATGTGAATGTGAAAATTATCCATTAAAATATTCAACCAAGTAATAATTTACTAGTGGGCGAACCAAGATTTGCATGACTAATTACCAAAATATGATATTATGACGTAGACAACTTAACTTTCCCGCTAAGGTCGTTTTTCTTTCGCAGCCTTTCCAAACAATACTAATAATTATTTTACATTTCAGTTAATCTGACATTTACAATTTAATATATAAACAGAAAAACAGCCAATTTCTCAGAAAAAATGTTTTATTCATCCAAAGCAAAATTCATAACATTACGACGTTCTGTTCACAATTTTGTGACCTCGTCAGGTAATAGACAGTTTTCAATATATGTATATGTTAAAATCCTTCACGGTTACAGCCAGTGAGGCATTCTACGTCACTACTTTTATATTTAGAGATTTAATTTCAACATACACTTATATACATATATTTAAAACTGTCTATTACCTGATGAAGACAAAAAATTATGAACGAAACGTCATAATGTAACGATTTTTGCTTTACTTGAATTATAACTTTTTTTTCTGATAAACAGTCCTTTTGTATTAATAACAATGTAATAATAATGTAGTATTTACTACAAAAATATATATAATGTTATAAAATAATACAGGAATATTTTAATTTCATCAAACGTATTTTCTAAGGAATTCAATTATGATGTTTGATCGAGTGGTTCAACGTTTACATCCAAATATCGGAACACTGTTCTCGGATTTATTCCAACTGTATATACTTTCTATATTTTTGTCTGTACATGTCTTACAATTTATTTATTTTTTAGTCTCAAGCACTAGGGCATCTGAAACGGATGACATTTAAATTGCTGTCTGCTTTGAGAAAATTACTGTCTCCGATTTTGTTAATAAGACGGCTTTTCGTCGTTTTATAGAGTCGTAGGAAGGTTTCTAAGCAATCTAAAACTGCCATACGCCCTTCCGAGACTAAATGTCACATTTTTAACAACTGGACGCTAAGAACAGAACAAAACGTTTTCATCCTCGTATGAAGGACTCGTAAACAGTTCACTAGATACTTCTTTAGCCGTACTGTGATTGGCTACTACGGAGGAAAATCCATCCAGTGCAACCGGATTCTAAGATGAAACAATCGATATCGCAAAGAGCATCGCAGGAAGCATACTAAAGTACGACTGCTATAACAAAATTAATCTGAATGGAGGAGAGAAACAACACTTGTTAAGCTGTTGATATTTAACTGACTATAATAACGAAATAAATAAATAAATTTAATGGTCAAGCAGTCAGGAAAGGGTTATTTATTAACAACGTAATTAATGCAATCAGCAAAATGTCACCACGTTTCGTCCCAAATTCGGGACTTCATCATGCGAACAATGAAAAGAAGATGAGACCTGCATGGTTGAAGAAATTTAGAACCGTAATATTGATCAAAGATCTTGAATATGCAGTTTAATTTGTCTGTAGCTCCTAAAATATTCAATGGTTACTTTTGAATAAATTTTAAAAGCGTGGATTTGCTCCCATGCCTGTTGTAACCGAACTATATAAAAATTTAATTTAGTTTCATAATCTTTGTGCTGAACTTCAATTGGAAGCATTTCGTCTGTTCTTGAAATATTTTTAGTAGTCTCGCGTGAAATTCACGGTTAACTGTTAAGGTAATTACAATGATTTCACAAATGCTATTTTATTCTGATCAGTCTTCTAATAGAGAGTTATTAATTATTTGAATCCAATCACTATTTAATAAATTTCATCACTCCACGGGTCACAACTGTCCTTTTGTGAATATAATAAAACACTTCAAAAATTTGAGCGCTGCTATATTGCAATAGTTCTAGGAAATTATCTTTTACGATCTTCAGTGACCAAAGCTATTTCGAACGAAATTCATTGGGACTAGACGCGAATTTTTTTTAACAGTCTCAAAGATATTGAAGTGGAAAAATTAATAATAAAACATTAATAATAAAAAGATAACTAAATACAGACAAAATAAATGATATTATAAATACCACACAACGTTTCCGTGAAGCTTGTGCCTTTATTCAGGTGCTAAGAAGAGCCTAGAGCCTAGAGCTCAAAAGCTTTTGAGTTTTGTCAACTGACGTGTGTAGTTGTGTCGCTCTAGGCTCTTCTTAGCACGTGAATAAAGGTCCAAGGATCACAGAAACGTTGTGTGTTATTTATATTATTACTTATTTTGTCTGTATTTAGCTATATTTGTTATTTTTAGTCTAAAAAATAACCTGATATTACTCAAAAACTATAAATGTTAGACGAAAAGAAACTGTGCTTCTGGTGCGATCTCATTTGTTGACTGATCAAGAAAACATCACAGGTTTTTTTTAAAGTATTCGTGCTCTGGAGAATTATAACATGAACATTCTAAATAACTGTTCCGAACCTCTTTAAAAATCTTGAAAGATATCCGCTCATTTCACTTTTCCTTACGCAACAGTCTAATAATTTACTCCACCAACTACATAGTTGGTATAGTAATTTCATTGTGTTCGTTTGAGACAATGTTGTTCATTACTTGTACACTTAATTTTAAGGAGTAGTTACTATGAGACCTTTTATTGCCCAATTACCGCGTATGACGGATCACGGGAATTTGCAAGGTCGCCGTTTTTTGTTAGCGAGAGTTTTTTTTCTCGCTTAAAAATTCTTGGTCTAGGAATCACTTCCGTGAAGCCAGGAGATATTTCGCAAGACGAAGAACGGGCCTCGTGATTCGCCAGGCCTGTCCCAGAGGTGTCGACCTTCACAGGATAACTTCGGTGGCAAAAGGAAGTGTTAGGTAATGCATTTCGTTACTCCTAAGACACAGTTCATGCTTCTCCTTCCTGCAATAGGTTTCCATTTTACAACTGTCATTTACGAATCCAGTTTTTTTTTTGCATCCCACGATGTGGAGCTGTTGCTGATTCTTGTTTTCTTTGCTTCGTACCTCTCAGAAACACGTGGCACCCACAGAGAGAGCTGTAGTTAATATGACGGGCACCTATTATTCCCACAATGTATTCCATAACCACATATTAAGTATACTTCAACGGTGAGGCCGCCTGTTAATGTGTATAATCCTTACTCAAGCAAACCTTTTTGTCAATTACGCTTTAAATTCACATTCTGTTTCTTCACCGAATATTCGTAGTCGAGTTAAATTTTCACGAGACCAATGGCGGACAAATTGTAATGTTCAGTTGACGGAAATTTTTACAAGTTAATTACAAGAAAAAAAATTACTTCCATGCCAATATCTGTTTACGATTTATATCTCTATAACATAACCAGAAAATAATAATTTTAATAAATTATTTTCAGCGATTAACCGTCTGTAGGTCAAATTATTAAACGCCATCCGAATGCCCGTGCTTTCCTGCGTTGTTTCATAAAACTCTATTGTCAGACATCGTCACCAAGTTTCGTTCTCTGCCTTAAATTCTCGCCTTCTCCGTAGCATCAGCTCCCTCAACAGTGGTACATTATATGTAGATATTGTAGTAGTAAATTAACAGACAAAATTAAGTAGCAAGTACCACTCAACGTTTCTGCAAACGTTGTAGATTTTGTCAGGAATTATACGATAATTTACTGTAAAAATGTGTTGCATTTTCTATAAAGAATTAAAAATTAAATTTGACTGCAAAATCTCGACAAGAAAGGATTTAATGCATTAAGCAATTTTTCTGGAATCTTCAATTAGAAGAATTAGTTTATTTGGTAAGATTGTGTTGCTGAAGTTGGTTCAAGTTTTCACTAAGGCGTTTTCAAGTAGGAACTCAAGCTGCATGAAAAGTGTTTTAAATCTATCTATATAATAAAAAAGGATGTATATTTGTATGTATGTATGTATGTATGTATTTACGTTGTTCTTTATACAAATTTAAAAGCGTGGATAGATTGCAACAAAAATTGGTACACAAATTCTTCAAAACACGAGAAACGGTACTGTGAGGGTGAGAAACGCCTAGCATACATGTGGAAAGAATTATAATTAAAAACCGTGATCATTAAATATTAAATTACTGCGCGCCAAGAGACAATGACGTCACGCGAGAGAAAGACGTTACTACGCAACGAACAAAGGAAATATCTCCTTTATTAGGAATGAACTAAAGCAGAAATATTTTATTTAAATAAAAAGTATAATTTTATACAGCAATATTCCATCGAATGATAATAAAGAAGAATACGAATTACTTTACCATCCTTGGGGAAAATGTAAGTTAATTTTCGCGCTGTATTAGTTGTGAGTCTAGCTAACAATTTCATCAATGTAATATTTCGTAATGTATGAAGACTGAGTGACGATTATATCCTGAAATACTCAAGAAATATATTTAAGTATTCAATTAAATACTTTTTCGAGTTTATATAAATAAGTACACGAGCAACGCCGGGCACCTAGCTAGTCTAAATAATAAAAAAGGATACATATTTTTATGTATGTATGTATGTATGTTTTTTTACGTTGGTTTCTATACAGATTTGAACGATTGGACAGATTGCAATAAAAATTGGTACACATATTCTTCAAAACACGAGAAACGGTACTGTGGGGGTGTCAAGCCCCTAGCATATAGGTGAAAAAATTATAATTCAAAAATGTGATCATTTTGTGTTGAAATACTGCGCGCCAAGAGACCGTGACGTCACGGTACACGCAAGAGAGAGACGTTCCTGCGCAACAACAAAATAATAACTTATTTCGTAATGAAGTAAAGCAGATATATTTTTATTGAATTAAAAGTATAATTTTATCCAGTAATACTCCATTGAATTATAATAAAAAACAAAACAAAATATTCACGACCCTTCCGGTAATTGTAAGTTAATTTTCGTGTCATTTTAGTATCTGCAATATGGCGACCATTTGTTTACATTTTGAATGTAGTTAACAAAACTATCGATCATCTTTCGTAATGTCTGAAAACTGAGGGACAATTATATCCTGCAATACTCAAGAAGTATATTTGAGAAGAAATTCGGAGGCAATAAAATTAATTATATTTTACAGCTGTTAAATTAATGCACTATCGGTAGAAAGTGTGTGCGGAACTAGGAACATTTAGATGTAGGTTAAATCAATTCTCGATAAAAGATTAATGTATAAGTATATGGGCAACGCCGGACACGCAACTGTATCGTTAATTGTAAATTCTGTGTTTTATTGGAATAGTCGGCCAGCTGCCTCCTAAACTGGTCAAGGCACAGCGAGGGGAAAGCTGCGACCTCACAGCAAACCCCTCTCCCGCCATCGGAGGGCGTGGGATAAGTACCAAATATCCGACCTACCTGATGCGGGTTTTTCCAGGGTTTTCACTGCATCACTTTTTTTGCTAATTGCCTGGTAGGATCCTTAAAAATCCCGGGGGCCCTAGTTAACTCTTGGCTACCTTGCTCTAACTTTTCGCATCCCCCCTTTCACTCCTTTTCCTATGCTATAAGAGGGGAGTAGCCACTATGTGGATTATCCTTTACATAGCCTGTCTACATCTTAAAAATAAAAATAATAATAAAAAAATTATTTTTACTAATTTTATGATTTAAGACTCAATTTTTTAGGGCGCAGGGGGGGGGGGGGGGCACACAGAGCCGTGAGGTTATAAAAGTGTGGGTGGAATTAAAACAAAAAAGGCTCTTAAACTAAATGGACTCAAAGAGACCAAGGATCATTATTAGAGATTACCAAATATCCTCTACATAATTCATAAATTTATTACCCACACTTAAATGATAAAACAACAAATAGTAGAATTAAAACACATAAAATTTAGCAACTAGGCAGTAATTCATATTCAGAAACTGACGCCTCCTTATAATAAAAACAGACAATGAGACTTCAACAGTATAATCGCAACAGTCTCAGTTTCAAGGAAATTTAATTCTTAAGTTATCATTTGTACTTAATATTATCCAAATATGTGCTAAATTATTCAAAACTGCGAACTCTTACTGTCTAAAGGAAAGAAACCCACATTTGAAATGTATAAATAATCTCGATTGGTGTAAATGTATAAATAATCTCCATTGGTGTAAATGAATAATATTCCAGTGAGCATAAAATTGTGTAACAATATCTAAAATTAATTTTTTTTTCTCAATATTTGCTGATGTTCAATTTCCATAACACGTAAAACTTTGTAATCTGCTTATTTCTATGTTTATTATTGAAATCAATACTGTATAACAATAAATATTATGTAAAAAAGCACTCTTTGTAAATTATGTATGGGTCGCCAGTGACGCGACAATTACAAACCTTTAATGAAAAACATACTAATAAACCATGCCGAACAACTGAAGTCACGGCCACGGCCAGTTGGCTATTACGAAAGTCAGTGTGATGGTGTTCGTGTCCGCAGTTTTTTGTTATTTTTAGCTTAATTATTTGTCAGGAAAATAACTCACATACCCGAAGTTATCCGATGAGTGTCTAAGATGAATGAAAGTGTTTTTTTTGTAATACAACGATTTGTCCCCGTTAGCCAAAGTTTATTATTTGTAGGAGTAATTATTGAGGAAAAAAGTTAACGAGATAGAAAATAATGTACACACTGTTTCCAGACTTATGGAGTTTATGTCATTTGGTTTGTTGAAAAAGAGGTAAAATTGTTTTTCGATCTAATTATAAATAATATTCCTCAAAGTTTAACCTACGTTTTTCTTTCTCTTTTGAACGTACATAAGTCAACATTTCTCGTGAGCAAAATGCTAGTAATAATTTTACGCGTTAACTAACTTGTTGGAATTGGGTTAGCTGTGTTAATTGAGAAACCAATTTCCGTATTACAGGACTGAGACTTCGCAATACTTGGGAGAGTGTTCTTTTGAGAAAACTGAAATGTAGGCTTCCTTAAAGAATTAAAATTGTATAATACGTGTGTTTCAAAGTACAGTTATTTAAATAAAGACCACAAAAATTATTCCTGACATTTTTTAACACAAATTTGGTTCAAGTATGAAGAAAATACTGGTTCCTTGATAATTTAGAGGAGGAAGGTTTTCTGATAAGCGGATTATGCTGGTTTCACGAAAATTTATAGAAAGATATGAAAGAAAGGAACGGGCGTCAATACAAACAAAGCGAATTATTGGACCTACACGTCAACAAAACAACACGTAACGGATTATTCAAGTATACATTTAAAATTCGACGTTCTACAGTTTAATTAAACAATTGATGACCTTATAAAGACACTATTTATTTTATTAGGACGACGTTTCGAAACTTTTTGCATCATCTTCAGGTATAAGTGTCTGTATAAGGCGATCAATTGTTTATTGATTCAAAACAGTCATGAAATTAAAAGTTCTACGTTATCTATTTTTTTCGCTAGGGAAAGTTAATTGCGGTAAAATTTGACGTAAGCCGCAACTGATTATCCATTCTCATAGCAGAGCTCTAATTATAATAATTATTTAAAAAATTCTCGCCGATTAAAATTCGATAAAATTCCCCGAAAACATTTGTCACGCCTTTTTATTTTTTTTTTTGCATTAGAATAAATTTAAAATGATTGTACGGAAACACCTTTCTCGCAGTTTCGGACATGGGGCACGGTTACACGATTTGTCCCGGATATATTGACGCTATAATACATAAGTTTCACAATGTCATTTATTAAACTTAACGACTCATAACTTGGCAAACGGGTGGTGAAAGCGTCCTTTCTTCTGCTGCTCCGTCACGAGTGCAATGTGATGATGTTCTGAGCGCGTGTCCACAGAAATTCCTTTCAGCTGTATGTTGCCGTGTTCGCGTTAAAACGAAAAAGACTCGTTCCTTAAAATATACCGAGTAAATGAACTCGTGAAAGATGTAGTAGACGAGCGTGAATAACCTGTAGTTCACTGGAGAAGATTGACATGGAGAGAAATATGATCGCACAGAGAAAGCATTCCAACTGTTAAATCTTTTTTTTTTCTGGCGAAAGATAAGACAAAGGCACTACAGAAAATAGTTTATGTCTTTGGAAATTGCTTCTGTACTACGTTTTGGACGAAATTATTATATTTCGAGGCTCAAATAATGACTGTTGAAAAAAATGTCAATTTGTAACCAAAAAGAAATGCCATAAATGAAATTTATACAAAATTAAGTAATTTCTTTGGGAAAGTTCTGTTCAATTGCATTGATGTAACAAAGGATGGCAAAATTATTAAATAATCAGTCTCGCAAATAATACAATTTTTTTTAAAAAAAACGGGGACTTTTCTAATCTGTTGAAACATATTCGTTAAACAAGGCTGATGAAACTAACACATTCCAATTAGAAATTAATTAGAAAGCGAAATTAAATATAATGCTTTAAATAGGTTATAAAACATAAATATAAGAAAGGTAATAACTCTTTTATTTTTCTCGTACAATATAGTTAAAAATCCACGAACACTGTATGATGATAATTTCCCATACCAATATTTTATACCCCTGTAATTTATTTTTTGTAAGTGGCCTTCTTAGATAGTTTCTGCAACTGTAACTATAATTAGTTTTATTCTCTTTTACGGTCGTAAACACGAAAAAAAATTGATATCAATTTTAATTATTTGTATACACTACAAAAATGTCTAGAAAAATCCGTTATGATTTCATTCTTCTTTATGTTTTCGCGGTACTCTTATATTTACATAATCATTATTACATAATACGTGACAGCCTCAGGCAATGTAATGAAAAACAACAGCAAATATTGTCTTTATTTATACAAAACTATTGGTCGGTTTAATTTTTACATATAATTTCATATTTTTTAATATTAAATTAGTTATATGAGGGGAATTTTTTTATAAATGGCTTAAATTCATAATGAAATATAATGAATTTATTTAATTAATATATAAATTTATTACCAACAAAATTTACAATGGATTGAACATATAAAAATGAATTAATTTTTGCACTTCAAGACGTCCACGCGTTAAACTCTTAATCTCATGGGCATTTGTGGCAGTGAACCAGGACGATGTTACATTTAATCAATAGTACTCGTAAATTTAGGGCTCTGGCAATGTGATATTTAAGTACTGACAACTGTTAAATGATTGGGAGAATTCTGATGTCACTTTAGTGTTTTCCTGGTGTGGTGATGAATCATAACGTATGTTTCAGGCGGCGTCGATCTCAGGAATGTTGATGGGAGGCGACCCCAGAAAATATCAGCAGAAGGCGTCGATACTGTCTCCTTACTCCCAGATTTAACAGAGCTGGTAGTGTCTACGATCTTGATTTGGTTCAGAAAGCCTTGATTTTCTGTATCTTCCTCCATTTCTACTCCAGAAATTCCAAATTTCAGTCTCCATTTTAAATACGGTCAATCGCTGCGAGCTTAAATTGAACTTCATTGGTCGACCTCAGCCAAAATTGGAACCAAAGAAGTATGCTACAAAGTTTGCTGAATAAAATTTATTTTTGGCCAGGTGGTTCAAATTACGCACGTCCATCTTTGTAAGCGACGCTTCAGGGACACTTAATTCATTCTGCGTAGTATTTTTGGTCAGCCCAAGGGTGTGACAGGAGTTATCCCTCATCATTCTGACACTCACACTTTTTACGCCTTTTTGGACAACGGTCAGTTGTTTCCATTGTACAGACCCGCTCTCTTAGTACCAAAAGAGGCCAGGAGCTTTGTCCACTATTCCCATTGGAATAGTCGACCAACTCCCTCCTAAACTGGACGAGGGATAGTGAAGGAAATGCCGGGCCCCCACATCAAACACTTCGTCGGCCATGGGAAGAGCGTGGGACAAGTACCAATCGCCCGACATACATGATGCATGTTTTCTAAGGTTTGTCGTACATCTCTTTTAGGCAAACGCTGGGTATCATCCTTAAACTACAGCTCGGGGGTCCTAGTTAACCCTTGGCTACCTTCCTCCAGCCTTCCTCACACGAATCCCCCTTTTAAATCCCTTCCTACGCAATTAAAGGGGAGTTGCCACCACATGGATTATCCTCATGTAGCCTGTTACTCTAAAACAAAGTAAAATTTTATTCTCGTCCAGATGGTTCAAATTAACCACGTCCGTCTTTGCAAGTGACGCTTCAGAGGTCCTTAATTCTGCGTAATATTTTTTGTCTGTGTCAGAGGGTGACAGAGGTGCTTCCTCAAGATTCCCACACTCGCCCTTTTTACGTCTCTTTGGACAACGGTAAATTGGGTCCAGTGTATATATTCGCTCTCGTCGAACCAAAAGAGTCTAGGGGGTTTTCAAATCTTTTATTCCAGCTAAAAGTGAAAGACGCATTGCTTAAAACAGCGGTTTTGCCTGTAATTGGGAAAGAATGACATCGACATCTAGCGCGAAGTACGCTAAGAAAATAAGAAAAATAAAACTATTAAGTTTCGCGGAGTAACTAACTTACAGAGCATTAACATCAAATTCTGTAGGAGAACATACGATTTTACATTTGCATATTTTACCCGGTTTAAATAAAAACACATTCAGACGAAATAACATTTTCCGCTAATATTTCCAGCTGTATTCGAAGCACGCAAACGTAACAAAAATTTAAGTGGACCAACGTTCTAAGATTAGACTTCCTTCATTTTTACGTTTGGTCCTGAAAGTTACAATTAATATTTATTAACATTTAAAGTTCTATATTAATTTCAATGAAGCGCCTTAGACGTCCCATTCTGGAAACCTTTTCTTAAAAAAATACGCATTATGAAGGCATAATTCTCTTCCGTTCTCATCAAGGAGAAGTAGATGCTTATTAAATCGCACTTAATTCAATGAGACCTTATTCAAAAGGGCCAAAGCGATTCATAACGTTTTTCTGAGTAGATATCGTGACTCTTTCTTCGTTGAAAGATATGACAGTTTATCTTGGACGTTCTGTTGCCAAGGTCGAAGTATTTCTCTGTCCGAATTTAGAACCGCTGATGGTATTTTACTGACCGTAATTTAGCTCGGCACATCAAATGAAATGAAAAGTGTTTATTGAAAGGCACAAGGCGCTATCGGCCGTGTTTCTAGGTCAGCAAGATCGAGTTCTATCCAAACGTGGCCCCTGTGGCGATACGCAATCAAGTTCTAGCATAGCTTGGCGAGGTTCCACTAATACCCGAGCACTTATCTAAGAGTGCCCCTTCTGCTCAAAGAATTCGTTATTCCGCTACGACGAGAAAAGACAGATGGTTGTGTGTCACATCGTAATTAATTTCTTTGGCCTTAACTCGACCGCCTGAGAAATCAGGTGCCACTCAGGCTTTCGCAACTGCATTCACTTAAAACAATTAAACAGTCTCATAGACGTAAATTATACAGTTTCCGTCAAAGATCACTTCTAAAATTAGTAGCACCCCATTCATAGCGTCCTTCAATACTGAAATACAGTTTCCTCTTGGAGCATTAATCCTGTACCACATGATAAAAGAATTAAAATAATAGCCGATATTTTATGTAAGTGAGAAATAAATATTAAATTACGTGAAACAACACATGACGAATTTGGAAAAAATCAGTTAAATAGTTCTTTCACTGTTGCCAGTAATTATATCAATTTTTTATGAATCCGCTATTTAAATAACTACTCGTATACTGTTATTTTGCTCTCTCTAAAATGTTAATCAATCGCGTCAAGGGCAACTGCTGTCAAGATGCTTACTATTTTAACCATTATAAAGATAGGCCCTGTGGAAATATATTTTCACATAAGATTCTAGGATTTTGGACCGTATATAAACAACGTTACTTCATGGAACATCAACATTAATTAATAATAAATTTTCCAAATGTTTTATTGGAATCAAGTAGGAAGAAGAACGATTTCTAAAAGCATTTTTCTCAGTGAATAATTAAACTAATTACCACGTGGCAGCCTTGTCCGTTTTACACCACTTGTGATTTTTTTTTCAGAAATTTAAAGATATCGAATTATCTTCATTTTTTGAGTTTTCAAATAACTCGTATAGACTCAAGTCCCAATTACTCATTTTGAATATATATTTTAACAATAAATAATACACAAGTACTGAACTTTCGCCATCAAATATAATTATCGGAAATTGGGAAAAAGTCGGATTTTATTTATTAACTAAATTAGATAACGTTTCTTCACTTTGGTCTTCTTTAGCATATAATTACACTTGATACAAGTCAGATATCGTTTAAATTTTTAATTATAATTCTTTGATGCCTAGTTAGGATCTAATGTTTATGGTTCAAATTTTAAAAAAATTAACTTATTCTTTAGTCCAACTTTAGTATGAACGATGTCTAAATTTTTTCATTTAAATTATTTTATTCAAATTTATAACATGTTCATTCCTTTTTTAGGGCCTCATCAGATCTATATTTTTAAAGAAACCGTTATTTATTTTAGTTAATAAATAAATCCATGACTTTTGATCAATATCCAATAATTCAAATTCATACGAGACAATTTAAAATTGCAAACATTCACACACTAAACAATTGGATTGCAAAACCTTGAACAATAGGTTTCCGTCAAGTTATTCTCGTATGTGAGAAAATTAGACGAAGTTAGAATCTGAATACATGTCCACATAATTGTTTAAAAATGTTTATGTATATCAAGCACCAATCAAAAGTATAGAATACATAGAGGAACAATCTAAGTTCTAGTACCAGTGACCCAAATATAAATCTACAGAATTAATTGTCTTAAATTTAAAGTAATTCAAGATTTTTACCTGTTTTTATTTTTCTTGTCGGAGAAGAAAGAGCGTAAGCAAGGCATTATCTGAAATTAAAAAAATATATAATTTATAATATAGAAAATAAGAACAAATGATATAATAAAATTAAAATTGCGTCGGTATTTATTTTTCATAAACCACGAGTGTTGCCGCATGAACGCAAGATTAAAATAAACTGGTTTTTCTACTCCGGACGTTATCACAGGACTTATCAAATATTGTGGCTGAATTCTGTGTTGTTACTCTTAATAACGACGAGTTTCTATTCCCACTACATCGTGCTGGATTGCCACGTTTTACTCTCTGCCTTAATGATCGACGGGTGCCGACGTGCCGCAAGTCCCAACGACCCGTACGCTAATGTTAATTTGGCAGGTTTCGTGGATCCAGCAAATGCAGAACCCCGCAAACACATTACGTAATTACGAGCAGGATGTGACCTGAAATTGTTTTCGGGGAATTGCTGGTTGACCTCGGCGAGTCCAAATGAATTTCGGTTATCACGAGAGTAAAGATCAAGTATAATTGGTGCGGAGTCCCCGCTGTGGAACTGATAACGCACTGACCCAGTTGGCCAACAGCTAAATTACAATTACGGCTCTATTCGGAGCACACCTAGAACGGCAAGTGTTAAGAGAGATCCTCGGTGCAGACATCGTGCTACTATTCCAGCAATAATTGTGATCTGAAGCAGAAATATCGCTCGACAGTGACTCCAAACTGAATTGAAAAATTTCAAGGACCTGGGTCTGATCTCGTCATCGCCTCAGGATCCTTTTCAGTCTAGGAAAATTTTGGATTGTACAACGTTTAGTTTTCATTAATGCCATTACGATTAATCGAACTTTGTTTGTCGTTACGAATATTTGAATAATAGATGTGAAAACAGGTACACACAAAGGCCCATCATCAATTATGAGTAGCCTCCAAAAACAAACATGTTTTCGTACTCAAAACGTATAGAGACCGATCACATTATATATTCTCATTGAAATATAGTGACGATATGGCAATTATTTCAAGTAAGGAATATTCGCCCATCCATGACACAGAAATCGTGGCTGAAGTGGAAATCATAATATTTTAAATTTAAAATATAACAAGAAAATCACAGCCGTCTATAAAAGTCTTTTAAAAAAAGAGAAGTTTAAAATATCATAATTTTATTGCAATTTTTTTCGATGGTAAAGTCCAACTGAAATGTTATATACTCACAAATGATGTTATCCAACGTAATACGAAAGAAAAATTTCTATCTCATTCGGAGTATGTGCTATTGATAGGAATCGAGTTTGGTCGATCTTTTTCCTTAAAGCAATATTCATTGTTCAGGTTTTTTTTATTTAATACTTTTTTTTACCCGTCCCAACCTTATCGTTTACTCTTGACATCCCGTATTATTTTAATTACAAATACATGCCTATTAAAAATATAAATACACTTGGAAGACTTTATTTCAACTTTTAAAATTTGAAAAACTAATTAGCACATCAGAAAAAAAAATTCTCTGCAAAAAAATCACTCACCAAACAGAGAAAATCAGATCTAGAATATCCGCGATTTTGTCTCAATATGGCGAATGGAAGTTTTAATTAGCTTCAAATCTTTATATGGCTCTATATAACAACAGTATACATTTTCATCGTCATCTTTTGAAAATGTTTGTTTCAAAATGGCTCATTAGAATTTTATATCGCTAAAATCCTTGCCACGGATCTCAATTACGACGATGTAATGATTCATCTCAAGCGCGCTCCAAGACGTTTCCTGAATGTTTTCAGAGTGGCAGAAAGACAGAAATTTAAACGACATCGGGTTCCGCATCCCGTGATGTATGAAAAATTAAGATAAACTAAATACACTGAATTCTAATAAATGTACGGTAGAAAAGTTCTATTATACTGATATAAATTTATAGAGCCGAAATATTTATTCACTATTAAGGTACAGACCGTGATTTAGTAAATTTGTAGGTGAGCCTGGGGTAACGTCTATACAACGGATAGTAAGGACTCGCACCTAACCAGGGTAGCTCACATGGTAAGAGCATTGTGTACCAAGTGGAGCTCCTGCGTTGCAACCACGGACCACTCCATATTTTTCCATCCAGACCCTTGAGCATTTATAATCATATTTATTGACCACTTACCTACATCCGCAAAGATCGTATAGCGCTAAGTTTGGGACTTAAATACCGATGTAAGCAAAATTAAATAATTCTATGATATTCACTGTCACTTCAAAAACGAATTAACTACCCAAGTTCTCAGTGAACCTGTTTGGTTTCATGAGCTGTTTCACAAGACTCGTTTGAACAAGAGTTAAGTATCTCTTTTGATGGAAATCTCTACTCTAGAATTGTTATTCTGTTGACATGGCGTCATGCCACGTCATCATCGAAATACTTGTTTCTGAAACTACGTTTTTATACATTTTGTATAATCTGCATTGGTTCCTAATTTACATACAATCGCAATGACAATGAACTTTTGACCGCGGATGCATGATGAGGTTAATTTGTCTTCCATTACTGACTTTTATCGTCGCATCATGATTGTTGACAAATTAACGTTTGTAAGTAAATGCGGATTTTAACTCTCCGGGTAATTCTGAAAAGAATTTCAGATTTAATTACATTCGCAGCAAAATGAAGAATGCAGCGTTGAGATTATTATCTATTATCAGGGGCGTTATTATTTGAATTATGTATTGCAGTACAAGTCAAGTGGTAACTCTACATATTTGCGAGTCCTGAAATCGTGTTGTAAGTACAGTTGACGTTGTTTTCCCCCCTTTCCGCGATTAGTAATACATTGCTTCAAATTGCCTTCACGAGTCGAGTTCATACGTAGCATGCTCAACTTGAGTAATTAGACAGCACCGAAGGCCACAGAGTTAATCGAAACTTTTAGACCGACACACTGTTGTGCAACACCTTTGCAGTTCCACGCCCGTCAACCAAGAACAAGTAAAGTCCTGCTGACAGAAGTTGTAGCTTGAGAAACATCGAAGAAGTGGCCTTATTACACGTACAGTGCTATAAAGTACATAATGTTCGTAGCTACGTGAGATTAAAATCAATATCTACGTACACGACACCCTTAATTTCCAATACGTAATTGTTGTCATCTTAAATTATTATAAATGTATTTTTGGCAAGCGCTGACACATCAAGAAACTCACAAACGTAAATAATAGACACTGAAAATTATTATAACCAGAAATGACGCCCATTATCATGATATAGCGTACCTTCCTTACAGTGTAGATGCATTTATGTATAAAACTAGATGATTAACAGGTAATTTTCTATTAGACAGTAAAATTAATAAATTCTATCCATAATGTAAAATTTAATTCGTTTTATTTACATGAATTAAAAAGAATAAAAGAAATTATAAAGTATCTAATAAATTCACTGCAACATTAATTTAACTGAAAACATAATAATACATAAATATGACGGCGAATAAATCAGAACAAATTTAATATTAAATATTTACTTCAATGTTTACATTGACATTGAAATTATTACAAATAAAGTAACAATCCTAATTTTATGCTTAGTCTTGTGATAATAATAAAAATTTAAAAAAATGAGACAACATAAATTACTTTTCTGATTAACATCACATAAATTAATTTTACATCCAAATTAAAACATGTGAAAATTCAATATTAAAATTAACCTGTCAATATATAAAAAATCATAGATACAATATATCCATTCTTTTAATTATTTAACAGAAGCTTTCGCCGTTCTTCGAAATATTCATCTGTTTTGAGGCTAAATCCTTAATTATTAAGGCCTCATTTTCTTCAATTAATATTATTTCATCCGAAAAAGTTCCAAATTACAAACAAAACGAAGCTTTTTTCTAATTTTCTATTTCTATTAATTTCAATGTAAATGTAACCGGTGAAGTAAATATTTAATATTAAACTCGTTCTGACTTATTGAACATTATATTTATTTATTCATATAATATATCGAAAAAATCAGAACGTGATAATAAAGAATTTTGCGTTTAGTTATATATATATATATATATATATATATATATATATATATATATATGTATATGTATATATTTTTCAAAATTCAACATCATAGAAAAAATTAACAACACTGAAATTAATTTACATCCAAATTAAAACATGTGAAAACTCAATATTAAAATTAACCTGTCAATATATAAAAAATCATAGATACAATATATTCATTCTTTTAATCATTTAACAGAAACTTTCGCCGTTCTTCGAGATATTCATCTGTTTGGAGGTTAAGTCCTTAATTATTAAGGCCTCATTTTCTTCAATTAAAATTATTTTCACCCGCAAAAGTTCCAAATTACAAAAAAAAACGAAGCTTTTTTCTAATTTTCTATTTGTATTAATTTAAATGTAAATTTGACCGGTTTTCGCTATTCTATTATTTGATTGTTAACTTCAATAACACATAATGTGCAGTTCTCTTATGAAAGTTTCTAAAGTGGCCATAGGGTCCTCAACCTTTATTTGTGCCAGCATAAATTACAATACTGATCTTCAGGTCACGAAGGTGCAGTAATTTTTGTACGACCTCGTACCTCCTTTGCACTTATGCGATGAAAATTTTCCAATTTGGTCTTAAAAGCTGATGTAAAGTACCCACCATCGTTAATCTTTAATACATTTCAAAAGAATGGTTTGCTTTAATAACGGAAGCATTGCTGACGCCGGGAAAACAACTTTATTGTTTATACCACGGGTGTTAAAGGCGATTACGTTTGCAAGGTGGGGGAACGTCGTATAAAAAGACAGAAAAAAAGGATCGAGAGTCTGCGACATATTGTGTGGTTAACAATTATTTTGACGATTATAGTAACACAGGGCCAAAATCAGATGCCCCATTGCTCTTTCGGAGAAAGAGTGGTGGCAACAAGGAAAAACTTACTTCAGGAAGACCATAGAAGCAGAAGAACGGGCATGCTAACTTCCTGAAAGTTCCTGAAAACATTCTCCAAGAATGCCGAGGTTATGTAAGGAAACCATGCAATTATGCATTCGTTACGTTTTTTATTAAATGGAATCCAATTGATTTTTTCTTCATCTGTTCTGAAACAACGATTTTTATCAAGTAAACCGTGAGATAGATTTTATTATTCCCCATTAGCAAACGGTGGCTAGGAATTGCATAGATACAGAAATGTAAAAATTTATTTGTGAAATTTCTTAGAATTATAATTGAAAAAATTTGTTAAATGATTTGTTAATAAATTCTAATTTTTATATAATTGAACACACTTTGTATACAAATACCGTCACATATTGTTCCTTAAAGATATGCTGATTACATTACGTGAATCTTCTGGTATTTTTATCGGTATTATAGCTCGTTAGCTTCTATTATCTGCTTCAAAGAAGACTGTGGCCTTGATCGAATAAATATAAGCATCTTAAGTTTTCATTTTTTGTGAGCAGTTCAAACTGTCGATTTAAATATGGAAATAATGTCAGAAATTTTTGTTCCACGTGATAATTCGAACGCCTTCAGTATCAGTCTCCATTCGTTATGCAATTCCCCTCTCTCGGTCAAGGTTGAGGCATTGAATGTCAGCGCGCTCACCATTAGCCCTCCAACCAATGCTCGAATTCGTCATACCTTTTCTCGAAACATTACCTCATCTCCCTACAGTCGACTCAAGCTACACATGCGAACAATCACAAACTCATTCTCCTCTTTTCTTCAATATATCGAAATATTTTATCAAACGCAAGTTCCTATTAAAAATATGAAATAAATTCATACTGTGAACTAGATAATATTCTTATCACTTTCCGGGCATATTTTCTATATTCCATGTCATATGCAGTATTTAATTTATTTCAAGAATTGCCATTAACCGTTGAAAGGAAAGTTTAGTTTGGTAGCATGACGTCATCAACTGTCGTAATTCAGTACACTGATAGTCCAAAAATACATTTATGAATAATTATCAGTCTGTCGACGTGTTATCCAACATGAGAATGACATATGTATATATATAACTGTTAATAACTAAATAAGTTGATTGATAAAATTTAAATTTAATAAATTACGTCTACAAAGAAAAATTTAGATAAAGATGAGCTACACAATGTTTTATCCGTTCATTTAGGACCATTTCAGGTGTTACTATATAATATATCAGCAAAAATACGAGCTTACGATTAAATAAAAAAATCTGTAAAATCCAATATATAGCATTTTAAAAAGAAAACCCGTTTAAAACTCGAATTTAATATGTATCTGGAAACATTTTTACAACATAGTTCCCCTTTTTTGTCATGAATAATATCGTAACACCTGAAGTGATCCCAAATGTCGTTACGTAAATGTTTCATTGTAAATATAATTTAATAATTACTAAACGTTATTTTTATGAATTAACACTTTTCATAGTTTTTTTCTGAGTTATTTACCCGTAAATCATTGTATTTATTGTAGGAAATATTGACAGATTATCACGTGTAAGAGATCTCGACGTCTCTCTCAGTCACCAATTTCAAAAGATGTATTCGATTATATTATTCAATAAGATTAATACTGTAACCTAGTTTTCAGAGTTAAAGAAAATGTTTGTTACTGCAATTCTTCTAAAGTCAGTATTGTAAAATTTAATTTACAGATTCGATTATATTTTTTCAATTTATTTCACAATTCGGAATAATACCTAAATAATAATATTTAAAGGCTAGTTAATTTTTTCCTCCAGAATTGTTTTTATTCATTGTTCAGAAATTTTGTTTAAACGAGAAGTATTCGAAAATCATCGACTGGTATACGAAGGAAGAATTTTGTAAACGAAACGTTTCCATACTAGATAAAAAAAAATTCTGTCGGAATTAGCAGAAACATAAAATAATCGACACATTTAAGAAACATGTGGCACTAACTTTGGACCCGGTTCTTCATTGGAGAATTGTTATTGTTAGGGTTTTTCACAACAACTATTTTGTTTCTATACAAGAGTCTAGTTAACTGATTCAATTGTATGTCATATTTTTCAAATGGTAAATTACAATTTTGAAAAAAAAAAAATCTGTAAAGCGAACAAAATCCCTGGCGAAATCGTCACACAAAAGTCAGCCATTTTGTCTCCATCTGACGGATGGCTATTTATTGTTTTTCGAATTATTATTATATCTCCATATAACAATGAAACAAAGTTTCATTAAAATTGGTTTGACCAATTTCTTGCGACAAGGTTCTGGAAACATCCGCAAATTTGCTTTCAGGTGGAGGATTGTAATTTAATATCGCTAAGAACTTCTTCACGTCTGATTAAAAAGCGAATAAATTTATTATTACTGACAGGAATTTAGATGACGTCGCTTCACATTATGTGTTATTGAAGTTAACAATCAAATAATAGAATAGCGAAAACAGGCCAGGATTATATGTATATATAACTAAACGCAAAATTGTTTATTATCACGTTCTGATTTTTTCGATATATTATATGAATAAATAAATATAACGGTCAATAAGTCAGAGTTTAATATTAAATACTTACTTCACCGGTTACATTTACATTGAAATTAATACAAATAGAAAATTAGAAAAAAGCTTCGTTTTGTTTGTAATTTGGAACTTTTTCGGGTGAAAATAATATTAATTGAAGAAAATGAGGCCTTAATAATTAAGTACTTAGCCTCAAAACAGATGAATATCTCGAAGAACGGGAAAGCTTGTGTTAAATAATTAAAAGAATGGATATATTGTATCTATGATTTTTTATATACTGACAGGTTAATTTTAATATTGAATTTTCACATGTTTTAATTTGGATGTAAATTAATTTACGTGTTGTTAATTTCTTCTATGATGTTGAATTTTGAAAAATAATTTCATCAGAAAAGTAATTTATGTTGTCTCATCTTTTTAAACTTTTATTATGATCACAAGACTAAGCATCAAATTAGGATCGAGGAAAATACGATTCTTGAACATACACACAAAATCTCTAGATTCTAAAGAAGAACTGAAGCATTACTTCATTCATACAGATTTCGAATACAATACTACAAAATTTTTATTTGGCTATTTAAAGTACTGATTCGATATAAAACGATTCATTTCACACGTCCCTAGTTGCTTTTTATTATGCGTTAAGTTGTTTGTCCAGGAAATGGTCCTTTTTATCGCGCTGCGAGCCAGACCTCTGATAAGAGATTTCATTCTCGGTGATATATTTGCTTAATATACAAGCAGACTGAAAGTCCTCGAAGACCTTGTATATTTAAATAATACAAATCATAACTATTTTCTATATTATGATGTATATTGAGATATTAATCATACGTAGCCGATGGAAACGAACACGATTAAATTTGAATTTGTAATTCTGTTGGTTAATTCAGACGTGTGAGAAAAAAAACTCAACAATTTCACTTAAAGATATGTGTTCTGGTACTTATTCGCTCAAAAAAATAAATTATTTTTATTATTAGCATTCCTTTGTAAAGTGCAACTGTGGGAACTGTTGGCTCGTAACAGCTAGAACAGGTGAACTTTAACATTAGCCAAGAAAGGGCTAGCTCCACTTCTAGTCCTTGGCATTCCTTCAAAATTTTGACAAATCGCTATTTGCATGCACAGCCTCCCCTCCCCTTCTCCTTGTCCTAGCTATATTTCCAGCCCAGTGTTTCCTGACTTGTTCAGTGCGCCCATAAAACTAGTATGACCAAGGTCAGCAGGATAGGTAAGTCAAGGTGAACATGGAACGCCTGAAATTTGGAAAGAGGAAGCAGTTTCTAGCTGTAACGTAATAGAAAAGCTGGAAAACACAAAGTATAATAAAAAAAGGTCTACTTATGCAAATTTTCAGACGGTGGTAATTTTGAATGTTTGCAGCAGATTACGTAGACTTTTATGGCCCAGCGATAATTTGTTGATAATAAATCTAACCCGGAAAATACATTTGGTCTTACTAACGTAGTTTTACCTAAACTCGCATTTATGGTATCAAAGTTGACCCGAAAATATTACGTACTGCTCAAGGAATTTATTTAAAAACAGTGTAATCAAATAATTCTGATCAAAATTTTATAAGGTACAAATAAAATATTTCCAAAATATGTTGTTTCTTTCATTTTCTGCCACAGACCATGAACAATGGTTGATACTATTCAATAAAAATAAGTCAGGTTAATTCAATCATTTCAAACTTCTGTATAATCTTTTACGTCATCAATTTTGGAGATATGGCATTTCTTAACTGACATACTTTTAGTTGTAACACATTTATTTCGAATTTAATCCTGTCCTCCAAGTTCAGTCTTTGTAGAAGTTTTCACTTCTCGTAAACAAAAAATTTTTATTGAATCAAATCAAAAGACAAAATAAAATTATCTTTATATTTATAGTTACTGATTAAATAAAACAGCCGGAAGCAGACTTTTAAAATAATATACTGGCATTTAAAAACCTCTATAAAGCCTCAATAAAATTCTTTTAGGATGTTGTCGTACAGGAATAATAATTTTACAAGATTGTGTATATATTAATGATTTATAAATTTACAAATCAATATGAAATAGTTCCTGTACGATAAAATTCTCAAATAATTTAATTATTTATTTTATTGAGACTGTAACAAAGAGGTATATAGTATATATACAACTAAAAACGTACAGTCTTTCCCAATACGTAATTGGGTGTAATAATAAATTAATGAATAAAGCTACATGGTTTTGAAATCAAAGCTAATAAATTAGAGAAAAACAACTCAAACCTATTAAAATATATTCAATGATGAAATTAACGAACTTAAATAACAAAGAAATTTAACTATATTCTCCAAATTTTAGAGATTTATAAATTGGAATAATTACCATATATGAATAGAATTAATGTAAATATTACTTAACGTATCTAATGAAAATATATCATCCAACTTCATTCTTTGAAGGTTTTTTATAATATCAAAACCACCACGGATTTGTTTAGTAATAAAAAAATTAATTCTACCAATTTAAAAAACAATCTCCAAAAGTTTAATAATACAACTATTTTTATTTTAGTGGGCATATTTTTAATTTATACAGAGCACAATTTTAACTACGATTTATTGTATTTTATTCCATAAGCATGATCAATTAAATTATAATATTAAACGTCCGTTTCTGGCTGTTTTATTTATTCGATTGAAACTACAAAGACGTAAAGAAATAACTTCAGAGTTATAGGTTCACTCAGTCCTCTACCGAGGAAATAGGAAGGGTCAAAGCATCATTTCATAAATAGATAACACAATGAAGAAAGAGACATATGACAATGACACATGCACAAATAAAAATACGCAAAATACATCTGAAAGAAGATTTAAAAATAATAAATACAGAAAAGAGAAAATCTGTACTATACACAATTTATCAAAGGAAAAAAAATAAAGTAGAGTAATGCGTAATTAATAAGAAAAATCAATACATTAATTTGAAAAATTATAAAAATAAATCTATCCAGGGGAAAAAATAAATTATGCATAATGATATAATATAGTGTGTTCCATTTAACATGTTAATATAATTATTTGCTTATTCCTCCAATAAAAGTTTTCAATTTTTTATCAGTTAACATTTCTTCATTTGATCACGTCAAATGTGATTTCTAAAAAGAAACCTTCCCTATTCTGGAGATAAATTCACTAAGCATACAGAAATAAACGTAATTCTATAAAAACAATCTCTGGTATGTCCAACATTTCATTATCATTCTCTACAATTTTTTTCAATAATTAAATGTCTTTCCTTCCTCGAATCACACGTCATGGAAGCCACGGCAATCTTTGTTTCAATAGAATCGTACATGCAAAGCGAGTCTGGAAACAAGGGACACGATCACGTAAGGAGATCAATCACTTGCTCGGATTCTCTTAAGTGTGTGTTAGAAACCTGATATAAAGGGGGGGAAATACGAGTGTGCGTATTATTTCCCTGGAAATATGTTAACCATAGAAAGAAGATCTCATTTCCTGAAAAAATCATTAGAATTTACAAAAACTCAAAGTCACAAAGATTCTGTGAATGTTTTCCTCCTGCGTCATATTTACAGGTCACGAATTAGTATTAATTGCTTTTTTTTTCTTCGTGGTACTATACTTCATTTCATTCTAATTCTAAGGACCCGGGAGGCGGAACCTCATTTATAAGAAGAATATACGTAAAATGAAAACGTGTCAAAGGTAACGTTTTTCGGCAAAAATAATCGAATACCTCTTTCCTTATCCAGCCTCATAGCTCCGCCAGGATCCGGGATTTTTATTCTAAAGTGCTGTAACACTTAATTTATTACTCTTAAATGTACACATCAGTGATAAAACGACGGGATTGCGATTATCTTCGGACACTACTCCAGTAGTCATAAGACTATAAGTTTTCCAAGATTAGTGTCAAATGTATTTTTATATTTACCCCCGAAACCTGTCAAGTAATTCTGTCGCAAAGAAACAAATCTTCATAATTCTTATTTATTTCGCCATCGACTAAAATTTTATATTAAATGCAATGAAATATAAAAATTAAAAAACCAGACTTAAAATCATTCAGGATTCATGGCATCGATTATACAAATTACACTGACTATTTACTATCCATATAACCGCTTTTAATTCCCCCTCCCCCCGATTTCTTTCTGAATCATATTAGGTTAACGATCATTAAAACTAAGACCAACAAGAAATAAATTTGCTGCCTTTCTTTTAATACAAAACTTAGATGCATCTGTAGTCTGTCCAACTTGTAAGAAAGTATAATGACTACCCTGTACACAATGCACCTTAAATGTACACTACAAGGGAAAGTATTAAGTTTTTCAGAGTGGGAAATTTATTTTAAAAAGATGATAATGACCCTCTAGTAAAAGACTAATTGTTTTTTAATTAATTACCCGAAAATATTAAACAAATTAAAGGGAATTTTTTTTTGGTTTTAAAAATGAAGTGAATTCTAATTCTCTTATTAGTTTTTAATTTTTTTTCCTCCATTAGTATTATGTAAATAGGTTTAATTATCTAAGGCCCCTTAATTTCTGTTATATATATATATACTGAGGAGATTACCAATGTGTAATGTAAGTTTATTTCTTTCATATTATTGTTGGCATAACTTTGAGGTCAGAGCATTGTAAAGAACAGTGACGCAAGAATACAGTGACTATAAAGGTTGCTACGGATTATTGTCGAAAAGCGTACGCACACAGAACTTTGGCGGGAAACAGACCAGATAGTGTTTTGGGAGCCTGAGCAAAGTAGTAATGGCGAGAGTGTTTTGGGAGTCTGACCGAAGTGGTCACGGAAGAGCAAATATAGTTTTGGAGACCAGCCGAGGATTCTCCTAAATAATTAGAAATTCAGCAAAGTATATCACATTTTGGCATTAACGTATTTCTACAGGAAAACCTGTGTGACAATACGTACGACAATGTAAAATTCGTGAGTCGTTAGAAAGACACCGAAATTTTTGTGAAAATAAACGAACTAGCAATCAGTGTTATGCCCTGTTAGAAAAATATTTTTCTTTAAAATGAAATTAACTGTGGAGTGCACAAACCGGTACCAAAACAGTTCTAAATAAAAATGGTATATAGAAACGTAATTTTGTAAACCTTTATGTACATAATTTGCCGTCAGATTTTTCTAGTTTTTTTGTTGTTAGATTCTTTTTATAAAACGTTGTTATTGAACCTTAAATGTTTATTTTCTTTTATTACTTTTGGAGACAATTGCAAACCACTATCATTATTACAGGTCCTGATGTTTTTGATTCTCATTAAAGCTGAGTCCTTTTTAAGAACGTACATTGTACAAAATTCAATGTAAATCGAAATTGTAATTAAATAAACTTTTGTTATCTCTTTAAAATAATTTAAATTCAAGGTAAAATCCTGTTAACTTTCTTCCTTTTAAAAGTTTGAATACCACATAATTAGACACTTTAACGGCTTTATTTTACTTTGTTTATTTTGAATATTACACAATTTGACTCTCCAACGTGGGGCTTTTCATATCATTTTATTGTTTCATTAATTTATATATTACATAAATTGGCACTCCAACGTGGAGCTTGTTTCATCATTAGTTTTTGTATATTACATAATTTGGCGCCACAACGTGTTGACATTTTTTATTATAATTTTTTGTATATTACATAGTTTGGTCACAACGTGTTGGCATTTTAATATTCCATTTAACTTGTATACTATATTGTATATATATATATATATAAAACATTGTTTCTTTATATATGTATTAGTAATTAATTCTTGACGCTTTCCCATATTGCATTGGAAATTAATGGAAATAAAAATACTTACTTACGATATTCACAGTGACACGGAAAACAATATGCTCAGAAAATGCACGAAAGCTTATGATAAATTATTTACACATTTATAAAAAAATCGCACTAAGCGAGGAAAGTAGATTAATTCCAGTAATTTGTCCAGCCTCTATAATTAATACTTCTTCAGATTATATTCTGAAATACAATTGATAATAGTATTTTTTTGAATAAACGAACAAACAAGAAAGTTTAAGTAAAAATTATTTCGTGTCGTTGAATTTGAAAATAATTTCCGTATTCCACTATACATAAGCTGTTCGCCTCTAGCGGGATTCTTCCTTATAGCTTAATAAGTGTTATTTTTACTGTGGAAACCCCCATTTCCGCAGCTGCGGGGAAGGTAACCTACTAATCACCGTCGTCACAGTAAAAAAGTTTCCATATCAATACCTTATTTACTCCTTCCGTCTTTCTTTTCTACAAACGGAATACCAATGAATAAATCATTCCTTAGAAATTATACAACACTTACGTTAATATGCGCCAAATTATTTATAAATCTTATGCATTTATAAAAATTGGACTATATATTATGTATGACGTTTGATAAAAATATTATTTGCAATATGGGAAACTGAGGTAAAAAGCAAATAATGCTACAAACGCAAAAATATTTTAATCGTTCAAACCGGTTCTTTAATCCAACAGCCTTAAAACAATTATATCGCTAAAGATAATTATTTAATTTATGAGGCTCAACTCAACCTTGTGTGTGGTCAATTACAAAAACAAAATATATTTCTTCTGAAGGAAAAACTTTAAGAATTGTAAAGGTAAGCAGTAACTTTTTATGATTAATTCCTCAAGTACAGTGCAACAATTATAAGCCGTTGGTAGTTATAACACTTTTTAAATTATTAACACTTAAATCAAAATAAAATTAAATAATGTGATTTATGGAGTACACAAAATGGTTTACAAATAAGATTCACACGAAACGTAATTCGCTTATCAGTTGTGTGCAAATGTTGGAGCTATGGAGGTCTCTTTTTGGTGTGTGTGTGTGTGAGAGAGAGAGAGAGAGAGATATCGCTTTGCCCGCATATGTGAAAATTGTTCTTTTCTCACACATTAAAGCTGAAGTTTCCCTGAGATAATTTTTATTGTGCATTTAAAGTCATATCGTTTTCAAGGCAATTCGCCTTTATATAAATGTATTATACAATTTTTTACCAGGGTACAAAGTTATACTTAATGTTTTATTGGATACTATAATTTTATCTCGTAAACTTCAGAAGTTTTAATTACTGCATCGTAAATAATTCGTTCTGCATTTTTTCTTGTGTAAATTATGTATATAACTTTACTTTAATCGAAACAGATATTTATTAGAATTTGACATTGGCCATTAAATAAGATATAAACTGCGGGAAAGTCACTTCTGTATTAAAAGAAAGGATCAGAGCTGTTGTGTGAGAGTACAGACTCAAGGTATTGTCCTGATTACACGTAAGTCAGCTGGTTCTTCTTAAGCATCCCTAATTTCGTGTGAAATTGGAAACCCGGAAATTTACCAGTCTATTTCATAAAATAATGAATATAGTAGAAAATCAGAAGAATTATTTACATCAAGTCATTCCGTTAAGTAAACATATTTAATACCTAAACATTGTGTCTAATTACTTATAGTAAATTGACCAAACTGAATGTAAGATACATTTTATTTATTAATTTGATATTAGAATTAAATATCGTATGAAACATTTCATGAAACATCTAAATATCAATCAAAGATCATTTAACAGTATTTTAACAGCATATATGTGAAGTATTTTTCGATTAATATCATTTTGACATAATATTACAGAGTTTAAATTTATAAGTAGAACCTAAAATTCAAATACTCAATATTAAAATTTCCCTATCTAATTTTAGTTTAGGAGGCAACTGGCCGACTGTTCCAATGGGACCCGAAATCACCGCATTCTAATGTTGCACATTTTATTAAAATTATTACTTCTGGTTAACAATTCTCATGGTGAGGATTAATTTTGATTCTTTATACATGCCTCTATATTTTTATTTTTTCTTCTGATAGTGAGAAATGATGACAGATTAGTCCCAGTTACTTAATGAAACAAATTAATTATGAAGAATCAAAATTATTTTAAGTATTTAAGTGAATATGTAATACTTTTAATAAAATGTTCAAAATTAGAAATTGGGACAGTTGCCTGGTCGAGGCATAAAGAAGGAATGCTGCGTCCTCACAGAAAACCCCACTCCCGCCACCGGAAGGGCGTGGGACAAGTACCAAACGCCCGACCTACCTGATGCAGGTTTTATAGGGTTTGTTCTGCATCACTTTTATGCGAATTCCGGGTAGGATCCGTAAACCCTAGTTAACCCTTTACTACATTGATATATCCTCTCCGCATCCCCCCTTTCAAATCCCTTCCTACGCTATTAAAGGGGAGTTGCCACCACGTGGCGTGTAGCCTGATACTCTGAAAAAAAATCTCAAAATTGTATATTTTAATATTATGATCTTCCTGTAAAATTAAACATTATTAAATTATTTATATGGCTTCAAATTAAATGTGTATATTAAATGTTTTCTATAAAGTTTAAATCAAGACAATATGATTACAGATGTCAGAATGAATTTAACCAAATTTCTAGCACTCTAGCACTAATTTAGGTTCATAATTTTTAGTGTTAAAAATGTTATGTGTTGTTGTGCAATCCTTAAATACAGTTACGTAGCCTAATTGTAATACACAATTTTATTTGACTGTTAAACTGTTTTTCCACGTACTGATATTCAAAATACCTGGTTAACAGTTCAACATGTTGTCGACTCGTATATTATTGTTATTATAACTGCTATATTTTGATCGAAATAAACACGGGTGTGACTTGAATTGGTTTCTTGACAGGCTAAGTTAAGCGTTTACCGTAAGCATACATCGTGGTCACAGTGAACCTGTTGAACCTGGTTTCATCGCATTCATAATAACCAGGCGGCAAGTCATACATCTTTAAGTGGTCCTGAGAGCAGTATAACTAATTGACAGTATTGAAATATTAAGTTGCTGCTGTGATTACCGTATAACTTTTGACATGAACGGCACTCGACGGACCTGGGAGCGTTAATGACGAAGCCAACTATAATAACAAGCCTTCAAAACAAAACAAAACTAAAATATCACAGGATTTTCGCCAAAAAAATGTATATTTTTAAGTAGAAGCCTGACGATTTATTTTTCCTCTGGATTGCATAATGGTTTTTGTTTCACGTTCTTTTACTGATAACTCCGTAAATTCACTAGTTTGGAATTACGTTATTAAATACTCTCTCCTAAATCAGAATTAGTATTAGGAATAGATCATATTCTATTCACCATATCCAGAGTGTACGATAAATAATTATCACAAAAATTATATCGATACGCCCTATAATTGTCTTCTCAAAAACAATATTATCCGATAATTATTAATTATACCTCACTCATCTAATTATATTCCTGAGTAAGCGCCATAGTATTATTAACAAAGCTTTATTTTAATATAAGTTTAATTATGAAATTAGTTCGTCAAATAGGTTCATATAAACAAAATTATGGTTATTTTCTAATTTTATGTTGTCTTCTATTTAATATAGTCTGGGAATCTATTAAATACAGCAATACATTTAAAACGAACCCTCTTTCAGTGTTACTGATAGTGCGTTTAATAGTCGACAAGTTGTTAAAAATTTTAATGAACTCATAATAAAAACCTTGTGGAATTCGCAAGTTTATTTGTCACGAATCGGAGTTTTCCCTCAATCGGAAACCTTCCGTGTTACTCCTTGTTTCCTGTTACTTAATTACGAAGAGATCCGAATATTGGAGTTTTCTGTAACTCCCTAGTACTTAATTTTTTAGAACAAAATACAATGATCAAGGCGATAAAAATGCCGCAGTCAACCGCTAATTGGTATTGTTTTCGCTTTACTGGTATGAAAAAATCATTTACAAATTCCTTCTTAAGACCAAATATGCAGTAATTCTGCAATTTGTCATGGTGGTAACAGGCAACAATAGTTTCCTAAATTATCAATGTTGCCTTAATTGCAGTCTTTAATTAGAGATACCCAAGTTGATTACTTATAAATTCATCTGTATCTATTGACCAATAGACATTTCATTTTAAAATATTATTGCTTCCTTTACTCAAGAAATATTCGTAAAATAAGAAGCTGAAAGACTATATCACGCGTCAGGAACGAAGGCGAGTTGCTCATATTAAGGGAGGGGCGACAAGTCCGACGTTTCCACAATGCGCCCGTAATAAACACACACACGACAACGATCTAACGACGTCAAGCTTTTACCGAAACTGATTGCCTGCTCAAAGGGTGGGGGTTTGTACCTACGAAAAAAGACAGTAAACTGAGCCTTAATCGTGCATAGTGAAATATAAAATAGGATGAAATAATGTTGAGTTTTATTTTAAATAAAAGGTGTTTCCTAAATAACCCTTTTAATATTACTGACGATTTTGTCAATCTCTATTAATTACTTACATATAATGTGAGTTAATTGATAAGTAGTGCTTCTAAGTAACTGAATTTAAGTAAATACATTGGGAAGAAACATTACTAGTGCCCATCACGGGGAATCTTAAAACTAAAATTTTCCTGCTGTTTTGTATCTTACGTAAAATCATATTAAACTTCCGAGTAAATTTAAATTTTATGTGAAACTTTAAATAAAAAATAACTGGAACGAGATGGCAATGTAAATTATATGCCTTAATTCATTTTAAGAATTATTTGTCTCTTTTTAAAATAAATAACTAAAAGAGTGGGATTTCTCTAAAAACTACCAAAACTGATCCCAAAAATTATATTTTATGTAAAGTTACTATTTTCATCGTAAAATTTTTCACATTTTGTAGCTATACTATAACAGGTTTCTCCTAGGAGTGCATTTTTACTCATTGGAATTGCTAATAGCTCCATTGAGATTTTTTAAAACTTGTTCATTATGAATTATGGCTTTTGTTTCTTATACAGCGCGACGTTGTAGGCAAATCTGTACAATTTTTAGTTTGATTTAATTTTAACATTCCTGTAACTTAATGTAAGTTACGTACCAACGTCACAACACTTTCAAGTATTCACAGATTCCATTATTTTATTTTTCCCATTAATTCCGCTTCAGGATTTGACTTTAAAAAAATATGAGTAGAAAGAGATTCGATAATGTTAAACATACACAACTATATTATTAATAAGTATATGTATTAGATATCTCCTCTCGGTAAAATGGCACCTGAAGTCCTGTGCCACTTGTAATCCTGGTTGAACAAGCAAATTCCCAAAATCATTCCTGTTCACAGAGACTTCAGATTTTTCTGTTGTTTTTGTGGTCCAGTTCGGATTGCGGCAGATTTTTTATTCGCCTCGTCAGGATCTCCATTTTATGTTCAGATTGGGCAAACAAAAGATTTTGAGTGTTCTCGGAGCGGCTCGAGTCCCTGACTGGAAAGCGGATCGGTGAACGCATGCGATGTTCTGAAATCACGCTCCGGTTTGAGGAAGCGTGACAACTTTTTACTTTATTGCAGGTTGTACTCGAAGACCAGTGAAAACGCCGGAGTTTCCTCGTTAGTCTGTTCCTCGTAAATTACCTCCCGAAAGCCGGGGGCGAATTCGCCTTCGACAGCAAAGTCAAGACGTTTATTTGTCAAGGCCAGCAGCAAACAAAGAACCACCGCTCGCAGGCTTCCAACTTTTCTCGCTTTCCGACGTTTTCCATTTTTGAATATAAAAAGCATTTCGCTTAAATTCGTTTCAATTGAAATGGACGAATCCTTACCGACTACGTCTCGCGAACACAAATTAAATATATCACGGCTTCGAAGATGAAGTAGAAAGTATCCGGCACATCAACAATGGATTTATGTTTCATAACCTCTAAATTAATACCAACTATCCCATAATAGCAGACGATCAACCCTGTCCTAACCGCAGTGTTGTAAATTTAGCGAACTGTAAAGTCGCGTATAGGGAATTTATAGCTCTCCGGAGACCAGGTAAGCGCAATAGAATGAATTAACTTGGTTCTTGCCCAACGCAACTCTACAAGGACAGGACTGCGCAGTAGCTTTTGGCACCGCCACACAAATAAACGAGTTAGGCCACCACTTGATAATTCTAAAAAAAAATGTCTTCTCGTACGAATGTGACGAAATCGGTGCAGATCGACTTTCAACTTGGCCGCTAGAATCATTTTCCACCCGTTGGAACAAAGGATCCTTCGGAGCGACAGCGTCGCTGGCAATTCCCGTGATAACGAATTCTGCATGAAGCAGTTTGACGTTTTCGTGGCGATAATGCCCACACTGAAATAACAACACACTTAAATAAAACTTGCAATGTTGTAGCGCGTTTCCGCCGAATCAAAAAAAAATCTCTTTGTCAATAGACAAAGAATGCTATAACTGACGTCACTTCAAGGCGATTCAGAGAGATGTGCTGTAACGCAAATTTCTGAATTGTTACGAACGAATTTCGCACTTTCCTTCGCCGACAATGTTTCTCGAAGCCTAAAAAACTTCGGAGTGTGAATATATTTTGTTAGGTTTCTACTTTGCTGAAGAATAACCATGCACGGGATGCTGTACCTCAGTAGAATTTTCAATGATGAAATTGATTATATACGTGCAGGGTTTGTGATTATTTATGGTATCCCATGACAACCATTTGATGGTTTGTGACAACCAAAATTCACGTAAATGCACCATCACGACGCGTCGCCGGTCTCGGATTTATACGACTTTAACCTCCATGCGATTAATGTCCAAATTAACTGTGCTCCACTGTTCTATGCATCGCTGTAATGTTGCATTGTTGAATATTAAGAACCGAAGTCAACTTGTTATCCAAGATTTGAACCAGAATAGGCTTCTGAATGTTGCTGGGACGCTAAAATAGTGGCAACAATTTAATTTGTTGAGAATTTTCATCGTAATAAAAGTTTCATTATATGAGGAAGGTAGATCAAACCAGATTTATTACTGAATTGTAAAAAACGAGTCGATTTGTAGTTGAAATCTCTAGTAACCGATCCCTGTCACTTCATTTAAACGTTGCATTGTGCCGCAGCAAAGGAGGTTGTATGTTAAAAAATCAACTTTTCTGCTCAATATCTATTAAATATTCCGTTTCTTTGATCATAATGCTGAATAGAGTGTTCTAGGCCTGATCTTACGTCTCGTTTTCAGGGCCACAACACCATTTATCAGTCATTTCCCTAATTAATATTATACCTATCCATTGTAATTTGGAAAGGCTTGCTTTGTAAACGAATGCAGGATTTTCTTTTGTCTATTCGTCGGGCTGAGCCAAGACCCCGGAAGCGAGTAGGATAAGCTCTCGGCAGCGCCTCAAATCTTGCTCCGCGGCCAGTTTTCGTTTGTCCTTGGTCATGCAGAATGGAGCAGAGCCACGCCTAGATCACCCGGGTTTTATCTATTTATCTAGAACAGCTGGCCTCTCGACCCGATTGCGAAATTCGCCACGCAGGTCACGCTCGAGTCTAATAGTTAATCCTGGCCCTCTTGCATAAGGCACAAAGAGTTCCTTGTGCGACAGACACACGTGATCGCCCTCAGGTCCTGCAATTTCGATATTTTACATCTATAACAAGCATAGTCTCGTCGTTCGTTTCGTTTCTACAGCCAAATTATCAGTTGTCCGAGTGACCCTGGCACGTGTATTTCATAATCTTTATTCAGTCGGAAGCGATAGCGGAATTCAAATCGCAGGTGCGCTCATCATGGAACATCCGTTCCCTGGTCGACGAGACCAAGGATATCACCTGTCCGATCGTCGTTTCTACCGAATCGATCACGTCTTTGTTAAGTTTGTCTCTCGTATCTAGGTTAAAACGGCGGAAATTGCGACTGAGCAAACAGATGTGGGGGAACGACGTATTTAGATTCAATGCGGGACCAAAGCTTCAAGCGTGGGACCTGAGACCTTGTTTGTGTTTCGCAATATCAGCCCTCTCCCTCTCTCACAAGGACCTGTCCTATTAGAAGCTAGACCAGCGATCGCCTAGGTCCTAGACAGCACTACGAGAGACCTCTATTGCACATAGCGAGTACTATGCACATCTCTTCCCCACTCTGCCGACACTGAGTTCTGCCAACTGCGAACATTTACCTCCTCGTTGCAGGTCAAATACTCTACTCTTACTTTCCAGTTAGTCTGAACGTTCAATATTCCTCGGCTTAGCGATTGTAATTCCTCGTATCCATGGCGTGCATTCAACGGCGGCATGTTATTTCAGCGTCACGTTTCTTGCTGACACTGCGACGATGCAAGCGAGTAGTGCAGTTCTGCGAGCTGCAGTCGTAACGGTATGTCCTCAATTTCAGTGTATTCCAGTGTTTCCGTGCGCCTGTAGTGCTTAAAATACATACGTTGAAGATAGAGAAGTTCAACGAAATATATCGTACACAAATTGTCGAAATTGGTTCTTCCATAATGACGAAGAAAGCCATCAAGTTCAACGACATATCGTTTTAAACGGAACGTAGGTGAGATTGGGTCAAAAATGATTTTATTCGACATTTACTTAGCTATAATCGTATCAATATTTATGTTCATAAATTTATCTATGTATTTGTTTCCATATAAAAATTAGTTCGATTGTAGTGTCGAGATCGAGAGTTCTATTGCTTTGAAAAGTGAAATATCTTTACTGCAGTTCTGCCATCTGTCAAACTGAATGCCTCATATCACCACACTTCCTGTCAATATATCAACGCTTTTAAATAAACGTACGGAATATTCTTCCTTATATTGAGACAAAGAATAAAATACGAAATTGTTACTTGAGTGTTAAAGAGTTTCGTAGTAAGAAAAATAAACGAGCATGGACATAAACTTATTACAAAAATTTAAAAACTGCCGTAAAAAATCTATCTGAATTTTTTTCCCCCAATATTAAGTCGAAAACAATAAAAAAAATTATTTTCATATTGACGAAGGAACTGGATACAAGTTATCTAGGTCACACCAAGTGCGCGTCATCTGCAAACAAATTGGCTGCACTGCATCAAATTAAAAGAGATATTTATGGATGCCTTAATTTCCGACGTTAATTATAAGTTGCTGGAAATTGTCGTCAACACTGTGACTTAGCGTCGTGCAGTAGGTCATTTGTCTAGCGCGGTATCTGCAAGATGGCTGTCTGTCATAACAGGAGGATGCACTGTTAGCCGTGTAAATACGAGTTCCGCTACGAGGTGCAATCTGTTCTACCACTCGTGAACTACTTGACGCGGCTAACGTCACGATCACCAACAAACAACTGAGGTAATTAATTAAGAAAACGTTAAAACAAGTCTAAAAACGGTAACTCTTGAGGTGAACTGACCTCTCTGCCATCTTGTAAATAATGCTCACAAATATCTACAAGAAATGTGCATATACAACATTTCATTCTAAACCATACTCAAATAGAACTGTAGCACATGAATAACATAATTGTAAAACACATTAGTAATAACATAAACATTATATGTACCAATAAAATGAAATAAACTCAAGTAAAAAGTAAAGTAATTATAAAATATGAAAATATTGGACATATCAGATAAATTTAAATGCCTACAAAAAAATGTAAGTCATTTACATGTTCTATAATGTACAATAACATATTGAAACTCAATAAATGCAAAATTGAATAATCTGATATACAAAAGCAGGACATGCAGTCCATCTTATACCATTGTATATCAATGCTGAAAAAAATTGAATGATACTGCACATATTTCATTGTTGTCAGAAACTGTTGATTCTGATGTGTCTTGAGAATATTAAATTAATAGATAAATATATTTATAATAGAGGAACATGAAAAGACTTTGTACCCTACATGAGAACTGAAAAAAATATATACATTTAAGTCATATTTACTCCATGCAATGAAAATATCAAACGATATTGTTAATAAATACATAATTTGAACTAAACAAACTTAATTTATTGAACGTTATTGGGATATAATTTTTTTATTATTTATAGAAACACAAAAACTATTTCTATTTACTTCTCTTACAATTGTTATATAAAAACAGATTTCTTATATTTAAATTGTAAACAAATCATTCGTTAAATGACTTCGACCTCAGCATAATAAATACTGATATTAATTTTAATCAATGACATAATTATTAAAATACAATTATATGTATGGATAAGAAAAGACAACTCTATGTAGAATTGATATCTGGAGAAATAACAAAATTTCTATTTTTGTATTCGAATATTTCTTCTCCTATTCCAATATAATTGTTTGAACTGAAACTTTACAATAATATAACTTGTGTATCTTCATTTAGACTTAAATAATTATTTTATTATATTATAGCTTTATTTTTTAAAATGCTAATAAGAGATTCAATAATCAACAGATTTTAAGCAATCGTTTGCAGTTTATATAAACAATGGTTTTATAATTTAAAGTAAAAATATCCAGGGCCTCTTCTACTTCATATTACTTGAATTGTAATTCAATTTTTTGGCAGAAATGTAAAGACCTAAGAGTAACATGCATAATGAGAGTTGCTTCAGGCCAAGTGGGTCAAGATTAGAATGGTCACTGTTGTTGAGGTAAGGTGTTTGTTGATGCCCACGAGCGGAACTTGACTGGAAATAGTGATCAAACACGACCTCATATTATAAAAGCTCCAAAACGAATTATCTAGCAGGGCGAGACATGGTTTAGAGAAAACAGGAAAGAGTCGCTGCTTGAGGTGAGTTGGTGAAAGCCACATTCTGCCGCGGACCAATTAATTAATGGCGGAGAAATAATTATGACATACAAAATTAAGGAAGAAAAGAAATTATCCAAATAATATTAACACTTTAAAATAATTATCATTTTTAAGATAGAATAATATTGTTGAAATTTAGAGAAATTATTTGTCGAGAATGATAAGCAGCCCTTAATAAGAAGCAATTTGAATTTATATGGTGCCACATCAGAATAATAATGAAGAAGTAGTGTTCTTGATGTGTAATAATAATAACCTCGGTTGCAAACTATTAACCCAAGTTGAAGATTCAAGAAACAATATTTGGAAATAGGAAAGGAAAATAATTATCCTGAACTACGATGCTGGAAAAATGAGATGACACAATGAAAATTTAGACCTCTAAACATTTGGAAGCCTGAAAACTAACAACTACACGATTCTGGTATTAACTATATCAAAACAATATTTCCTACTGTGTTAGAAACTGTCACCAAACGTAGAATAGAAGTAAAGAATTATATTTCCCATATCGCTCTAATACAGATTTAAAAAATGTCGTTGATTAAGTAATTCAAGTATTGTTAACTTTCAATAACATTAATGAATAAGGATCCTCACAAAACATAATTCAAATCAGCATTACTCACCACTCTTTAACCACAGAAACAAATATGATATTAAACAAATAAAATAGCACAATTATTTAAAATGAAAAATTATTTTTGTCAATATCAAACATTCATAAATTGAGAAGGAACGGTTTTCTGTCTAATATTTAAAGAGTTTAAACTCAATTTATCATTATAGTTCACCTTCATATGCAGGAATTAACATTTCTACATTTTCATTTTAATATTCTAAGTAATAGGCTGGGTCCTCTACAGTGACCTGAAATTGTTTGATTGAGCCCAAATATTGCATATACATCTAGACTAAATTTCTTCCAAATTTGAGGGATTCAATTTAGAAATTTTGCAATTATATCTCATATATAAGTCCAGAAACACAGTTTTAACAAAAACTTTATTTCTCGTACGTCGCACTAATTTATTATTTAATCTTTGTAATTTGTTATTCGTTTATTAGATAAACCCATAATTTTTTTAATAAAAGTCTTGTGTAATAAATTGTTATATAGTTTAAATTTTATTTTACAGGCACGCCCAATTAATCCTATATTCCAATTTCCATCCAAATAACGCTCTGCTCTTGAACTAATCGATAAGGTTCATCATCACATTACATAAAAAATATGAAGATTATTTTCTTACATTTTCTCAACGCATATAATGAGAAATAAGGTTCAGCGGCATATGCGAATACAATTCCGAGTTGTGCAGGGAACATTAAGCATAGATCGCGTCTGTAGTCGTACTCCGTGTGTGTTGGGGAGAGGGCGGTGATATCGCGATCGTGATACTTGATAGAAGTAATTGAAACCTATGTTTTATGTCAAAATTTTCATCAAATACTCTAGAGAACTGAGAATAAATCTTGAGACCACTGTTTTATACAGATACCACCTGAGCTACCATCGAGTCTCGGGTAGGGAGGAGTTTCTTCCACATTTTTTTTGCATATATTCTTTCATGACCTAATCTTTAGGACCCTTGAGGAAGAAACTAAAATCTAAATTGATTATAGATCAGATATTTTAATTAATATCTTACTCTCCAGCAGTGTAGTATTTTCTTACTTCATAAGTTAAAGAAATTCAACACGCTATCGAGCTTACCTTTAATAAAAGCATTTATGTTTAAATATTACTTTAAAAAATTTCTTAAATTGAACGATACAGAGAAAAGAGTATTTTAATTTTAAAAAGATGACATTCCCTGAATTTTTTGGGAAACAGTGTAATGCAAATGTGATTTTTTGGTTTTAAAAAAGCAATAAAAATGATTATTAGTTATAAATTATTAAAAAGGATTATTTTTTCACTAAATCAGTTAAACTGGATATGATCCATAATTCAATATATTTAAAAAGGCATTCAATTTCTAAATCAGTGCCCTGGTCGCTGATCTTTCAATCATAAAAATACTGATACAGAAGTGTCTTATAAAACAAATGCGTAAAACTCGTTTTGTCAAAAGTATACTAACGTACAATAATTTGCATAAATCCGTTACGATTTTTAACGTCACGTAAATCAAGGTCTATTTAAGTTGTCACTAATTATGAGACATCGATTAGTCAATGTTAATAAGTTAGGCGCCTAAGTGGGAAAAGTAGAGCTGTTACAAAAAGTCGTGCTATGTTAATGACTTGAGGAATGTTGAGCAATAAGAACAATAATTGCCAATATAAAGACTACCTACTACTAGCGGACTTGGAGAATTGTTCTTAATTCTAGTTTTCCACAGTCACGTTCCAAATTAAAAATACATTCTCTTCGATACCGGTTGCAAACAAGCAGGAAAAAAAATAGTCCGCAACTCCACCTTTAAAATTTTATAACTACATTGCGACAGAAAAGTTGGGTTCTGTTTCTGTTTACATTATCTGACAACTCCCACACGGCATCCTGGGCAAAATCCCATTATTTTGTCATAAACTTCTAAGTCATTTAGCGATGTACTGACCTAAAAATGTCTTAACCACGCGAAATAATTTCGAAACATAAAACCGTTGCTTGTCACAAGTGTTCTGTCATGTTCTACTTATTACCATTACAAGTTTTCATCCGTTAATTACAATAGATTAATTGACAAGAATAATTTAAAACCAATCGTTTATTTCCACAAATAAATATGCAAAACTTAAAATCATTTACAGTTGTAATAGTATTTTTTTTTCCGTGTATGTAATATAATTAATCCTTGAGGAAGTTCGCAACTTATATTTTCTAAATTGAAAAAAATATATTTTACGATTAAAAATTGCAGAAAGTCTCTTGTAATTAATTATTCGATTTGACTCTTGTAACACTTCCTATACATTTTTTAAAAAATTAGATCGTTAATAAGTTATCTACATGTATGATATTAAAGTTGTAGCAATTAATTAAACTATACATTAACAATTATATAATGTCTCAACAGATGTTTAATAACTTATCATTTAAAATGTATGAAATGTAGTTATTTATTTTATAAGTCTATTTCTTTTTACTCGTTTTCGCTAATGAACTTTAATAAGGTAAAGTAGATCATAAATTATAATAAATTTATATTTTTATATTTCGGAAGATTTATAAAGGTTTCTTTTCATTAATTTCAAACCGTATGTAATTTCAATCGTTCATGCACAAAACTCCAAATTTTTAATTGAGAATTCAATTTATTTTTGTTAAATAATAGTTAAAGTAGAATTTATAAAATATTAAATACGACAATCTTTAATAGAATTATAGAATAATCAACTTAAATACAGTGAAATAATTTATAGTGATCTATTATGCCTTTTTTTCAATCACAATTGTCAGTTTTTATATTTTAACTGCCTGATTGAAAATTAGGTGAATTTTCCTTTTCTACTTGTACGATGTTTACGACGATACTTTCATTTCCTTCTTATAATTTAAAATGAATTCTACTATTCTCCATTCATGATTTTCTTATTGTTTATAAGACAGACTCTATGTAAAAGTAATGAAGAAAGAGAATCCAGAATTTTGTTATACCTTGTTAACATGTATAACTTATTTAAAATACGATTCATGTGTCTTTGAGCAACGTAATATCATCCATTCTATTTCAGGACATCTTATGAAATCCAAAAGCAAAGATATCTGCATCCTGAGAATAGCCCAATGGACATCGCGAAAGAAGACCTGACGATTTAAGTGTCGGAAGAGGTGGTAAGTCCGCAATATTGTAAGTATTCACAAAGTTCGCTAGAAGCAAAACAATTGTCAGCTTGGGATAATACAATGAGTGGCGAAGGCGGAAAGTTATCAGGCGCCAAGGTTGGATTTGCTTTGGGAATTGTTCCGGAAGGTGCCTCTCTTTAGGCCATGGGGACATAGTTTTGCCAGAGTTATGCAAGTGGATAGACCTTGGCTAATCGCCGATATTTCACGGTTCTTCATTGTTTACAACTTAACCACGCTGCAGGCAATTCTCTGCTGTAACCAAATACCAAGACTCAACACTCGTAATATTGTTTCGAAAACTATTAGATTTTGATCTTTGAGAGACAAAATGCCTCACTTTATGGCGTAATATAGTTACATAAACAAAAGTGGCAAAACTTAATTTAATATATTGAAATTTATCAGAATATTTACTACAACCTGCATAACCGAAATAATAATTTATTACGACATAGAAAAAAAATTAATTTCAGAACGTAAAAAAAATAAAAAGTTAACAATATCAACGAAAAAATTTTTTTATTTATTGCAGGCCATTTTGGACAAATATTTCCAAAATTATTTAATAAAGCACTAATTTGCAACAATATTTCTGTCTTATACTGTCAGAAGAATTTACAAAAAATAAATAGTTATATTTTTATCTGACTTCATTTAATTATGAACGAATAAACGATCGCAATTCTTCAGAAATTTATTTTAATAAAAAAAAATTACGACATTAATAAAAAAATTAGCACGACGGAGCTTCTTCAGGTGCGAATATAAAAAAAATTGCTAACCTAAATATCTAAAAACTTAAAGAGAACAAGATTTTATAAGTATGATATTAATAGTAGAATTAAGTGAAAATGAATTGAACATTACTGACAATTGATTTCTTGATATATAAACACACAATTAAAATTTTGTGGCGAAAATATCTAAAACATGAGCGTTTTACAAACACATTGCTCCGAAATGACCTTTATATACTCAATGTTGCAGAGAATATTGTTGATATTTAAAACTATCAATGGAAAAAAAATTCATTCAATGAAAAAAATAATTTACAATAACGAGAATTCATAAATTCAATTATTAATATCACTTTTCATATTAATAGCCGCATTGTTAAATCTCATCATTCTTAAATAATATTTACATTTTTCATTTAATAATTTTTTCATTTTCCAATCAAAATTATGGATATTTAAATAAATACATTTGAACACGACTGAATTACTTAAATTTCAAACTGTTTTTATGTCCATTGATTCGAGTTTTGAAAAAACGTTTCATTTGTCCGACATAACACAATGCAATCGAAACAATTACTTTTGTAAATAAAAACATTAATTTTATCTTTCATATTTTTGAGTAAGATTAAACTATTGGAAGATTTAAAAAATTCTGATACCGGCAATAAGCTTATATTGAATGTTTTCTAAAAACGGTCAAAATCACGTAATTATTAAGATTTTTAGCTGCTTAACTGTTAATTTCGTACTTAATTTTAATCAATTTAATTTTGATATATTTGTGAAAAATTTAAAGGATAGAAATCAGTAGAATATGAACAATTTTGTCATGCTTTTTTTTACGGCCGATGCCTTTCGTCACATTAATAAAAAGACGAAGTGACTTAACGTGGTGATGATGTCTGCTTCGTTAAAATTGCAGTCTAAACTATTAAAATGATGTACTGATTACTCTACAGAACTGTTTTCTTTACCCACAAATAATATTTTTAACTTGAATGCATGTAACACTATTGTATCGAATGAACTTTTTGTTAACTATTTTTGAGTGTTAATAAATGAGTTTAAAATACGAAAATGCCTTTAAAATATATTTATAAATGATTTCTTAAGTTCTTTAAAAAATATATAAACATTATTTTCTTTCTGTTCTCGGGTCTAGAGAAACAACTTCATTTGTGCATTTTTTAAATATAGTCAGTACTCTACATAATTTGTATTATCACGTTTTCCTTTCACTCTTATTGTTTTGTCTAAACACCCACACAGGACGATAATAATACGTCAGAAAAGGATAGATACTTATGCTTTCTCTGCATTTGCAAAACAATTTTGTTTTCTTCCCTGAAATAGAAATATTATCCGCCAATGTGATTATATAGTTTATAATCGCTATTCAATTTTGCAAGTCTTGCGTTACGTCGCTACGATTTAAAAGTCTCATAATTGCTCATAAAAACGATGGTATGACTTGAAGGTTTTCGCATCGATTTTCCAGGTGAGGAGATGGACGGTCCGGAGTCACGCAGTCCAGACCCGACCGCCGTTTCGCGTGTGGAGACTCGTCGCCGTTTCAACTGTTAAGTATTCATTTACTGGCCTAAATTTAGAAGTAAAGTCGTCAGAAAGGAAGTGTGACTCTTTCCAAGCACTTCTGGATTAATGGGTCGAGTTAGCGACTTCTGTATGTTCAACCTTAAGTTCATTACAGACGAAGTGGCTTAAACGAAAAAAAAAACTTTTATCTTAAACCTTCTAAATAGTTTAAATCAATGTCATGTAAATTAATAACTCTCTCACTATAAAGATTAGTGATTTGTTTGCATGATTTCTACGTAGTGTTTTCAATCTTTATAATGTCTTACGATTTTTCAAAAAATATAGTAAAAGATGAACGTAAGGAGTTTTCAAATTTCACCCCATATTTGAAATGGGCAACACATTGAAGATGATTGTGTCAACGCTCCATCAATTTCGGTTGGGATAATTATAACATTACTGTTGATGTAATAGATTGATCAATTAAGGCATTCCTTAAAAAAAATGCTGTAACCGCTGTGATTTTTATTGTGTTCTCAGGTACAATAAAATAACAAACTCGAGAGTTGGATAAATAAACGGCTACTATTTGTGAAAAGTCGATTTAGGTAAGTATCAGAAGGTGTAAAAAATTCCTCAGAAAACAGGTACTTAATTATAGTTTATGTACAAGTGTTATTTTAACACTGACATTATTCCAGTATTTACATTATTTACAGTATCTAGACAAAACGGTTTCACTGTAACAGTCATAATTAATGTTGAGATACATTTTTTTAACATAATTTTAATGATATTATTCAATGCTATTAATATATTTCTCAATGAGTTTAACAGATGAATGTGGCACAGAAATAGTGAAATTTAACGTTAAAATCAAATATATTATATCTCGACATTAACTGTAACTGTTTCAAAATTATATTTTGAACCATAACAGAACTCAGAAATTTTACTTATATAAACTTCTCGCCCTGTGTTTTTAATATTAATTTACCGTAGTAGCCGTAATATAGAAGAATGATCTTGTTCAGTTATAATATATTTCAGTCGTTGCTGGGGAATATCTAACTCTGGTAATAGAATTAAGATCTCCAATACATTCATCAAAACGTAACTCCAACAAACAAATGCATGAAATTAGTGCCATTGAAGCCGTTGAAAACAAACTTCAATATTTCCATTTGAAAAATTTCTTTATAATGGAATTGTAACCCACACACAAAACTAATCAAGGAACGATGCAACGATAAAATTCATAATAAAACTTCCTGTAGGTTTCGTACTGAATTATTACACTAAAATTCTTTCCAAATATATATCAAAACACATGTAAAAAAAATAAAAAGGTGCAATTAAAGCATGCAATATTATAAAATATAACAGATAGGGATTAGAGCATTCTTCGAAACGTTTTGATAATTTCTTTATATACTTTTAAAGCAATTTTAGACATACTAAATAAAAGATTTTTCATTAGAGTAGGTCTCACAATTGTATACATTTACCTCAGCAAACCCTTAGTTAGGCTTACTGTAAAATTTCCTACAGGAATTTTTCTAAGTGAAACAAAACAGTAATCATTTACAATATTTTATGACGTTCTCTTTCCATAATATGTTAAACTTTTTATACTGCTTATTTATATTCTAACTATTGGAATCAACACTGTATCACAACAAATATTATGTAATTAAGCATTCTGCAAATTATGTATGGGTTGCCAATGACCACGTTGTGGACGCGACCATTATAAACCTTTAATTTAAAAATAAATAAACATGAGAGACAGGTTGCTTACATGGCTTTAAATTAATTGACGTGTATATAAAAGAATAATTAAGGCTGAGAAACATCTTTAGGATTTATCTTGATATATATATATATATATATATATATATAACGATAAGAATACTTCATCTTAATAAGTTATTGCCTCTTGTCAACAGTAGAAAAATTGTAAAAAAGTGAACGCTCGAAGGAAAATCCAAGGCGTTGATCGCTAAAAACCTTCGTTTGTGTTCAGAGAGAAGATGAGAACAAATTAGTCTCCTACAAAAATAAATTTAGTAAATTCAGTATATTTAACAGTGCTAGGGTCTGTCTAAAAATTTGTTATTGTTGTTTCACGTTGGTGTAATGCAGAACCATTTTTCATCATTACCGTTACGGTGATCCATTTAATTTATTATGAAATTCCGAGCATTTTAGACCGTTCATCATCTAGCTTTTACTCTCCCTTCGAGTCTTGTCCAATGTCAATGATGAATTTTTATGTTCGCCAGGTAAGCATAAGTAATTTCCAATAAGATCTCTTCCATTATTCCCCCAACTCACTTCTATAATGTTCAGTTTATCGTCCACCAGTTTGTTGATAATATTTTACTTTAAGCGTCTGTTTTTTATTAAAAATTAAATTAAATTAACGACTCTTTTTATAGAAATTATAAGAATGTTTTAGTACCTTTTTGTACATTCAGCAGGTTATTTATTATCTTTCTACGGTAACAGAATTTTTTGACATAATTGGTGTAAAGAACAAACAATATTTCAAATCACAAATTTATTTAACCACCTTAAATCTTAAAATGTGAGATAAAATATTTAAGTAACAAATAATAAATTTTCTTTTATAATTTAATAAGAAATTTACCAATCATAAAGTAGTTCTAATTTTTTTAAATTTGCAATTAAAATTCTAAATTTAGACTAAAATATTTATAAAACTAATTGATCAAAAATATTTTTTATTTTTAATGTATTATTATTTGAATTTAGTGTGTTCTCTGTCGTTTCAATAAGTAGCATTTATGACAAATTATGTAATTCAATGTCTAAAATGTTAAAATTCTTTACACCATTTTTTATTATTCTTTACACAAATTATGACAAAAAATTCTCTTACCTTAGAAACATAACAGACAACGTGATGCAAGTGCAAAAAGAAATTGAAACATCCTTGTGTTGAATAAAATATTTTATACGTCAGTAAAAAATGTCGTTAATTTATTTAATTTAACTTGAAATATTGTCGTTCCATTATTCGAATTGAAAATTAACCACTCATAATAAATACAGGGAAATATTTATTTGATGCTGCCGTTACTTCAAATCCGGCAGGCATGATGCTTCCTATTTCTTTAAATATTCATTGAGCATCATAATTTATTTTCGCCAAATTAATTGTCAACTTATTATCACATAAAATTCCTGTATTTCCGCAATTTCTAAACGTAATTAATGTACGATTTCTACCTTAATTTCTTCATAGAACCAGCAGTGAGATAAATACTTGGCTGAGATGCGACGCGCCCTGTTTCTCATGCCCTCGCACGCATACAAAAACTTGGCCTAGTAGCTGCTGTGAGGTCTTGAGCAAAAACTAGTTTTATTTTAGCCGTCCCTCGGTTTTTCAGTATTCTCGTCGTGGTCCCAGAGGCTGGGGAAAACATCGATCACGGTGTGAGTTACGCGACATAGCCTCACGTCCGGGGCATACGCAAGTGCGTAGTCACGCATTTCCCATCCGGCAGTCTGGACCTCTTCCACGAACCCCCTCAACAGACCACCAAAACCCGCAGCTCACATTGTCTCCAAGATGCAATCAGAAACACGAGTATTGTTCCGAGAGAAAATTTCTCATATAATTGCAATGGTATAATTACAGTATATTATGAAATGTATTTTAATAGCTTTCCGGTGGAAGGAAGTTTACAATTATGTCTAAGAAAATTATGGCAGTAAAGTAAATGAGTACTGAATTAGGAAAGCATGTTTATAATACTGCTTATCGTGTAGGAAAATTTATGGGTGTTTTAATTAATCTTCTCGGAATTGGATCACAAAAATAGCATCATAAAATTAAACAATTCAGTAATGGACTTAAAAATAGATATATTTAGATGCCGAAGAAGAAACAGCGCCACTAATGTTAGATAAAAACTGGTTTGTTAGATAACGTACTCGTTCTGTTCATGTTTGATAACATATTCCTTGTCAAGGATTATGTGTAAAGTTATTAGATATTACGTATTACGCATAATGTCGGATACAGAGAAATGGTTATCTCGACATTATCTTCTTCTTCTCCAAACCCTTGTTCTTTAATATCGCCAACCCATTAAATAACACCCAACGACCACCATCTCACGCATTTACACCACATAAGTTAAATAGAAATCAAGAATGATTTACATATACTAATGGATTTTTTTCGTGCCATATTCGTGTACTTTTTCAATTATTGAAACTTTCCTTTTCTCAATCAAAAGTTTTATCATCTAAGTAAAAATCACAATTTTCTGTAAGTAGAAATTATTAAATATCCTAAATTTATTCGATTATTCAGGACAAAGGGAAACTAAAATTGGTGGAACGGCTGTAAACTAACGCCTCTTACGGCAGTTTTTTTGTTTCTGAGTAACTTATATGACACGTTTGGGCTTTTTATTATTATTAGGATGGAGCGTCATTTTATGCTTTTCAAACACTCACTCGGTTCAGCACTTAGTTCTAGTCTATAGATAATCGCCCACACTTAATTTTGTTGCCTTACAAAAAAAAATCTAATCATTTTCAATAAATAAAAAGTGTCTATAGATACATTTGCTTATATATTCTAAGCTGTCTTATATCATCTTTGTCATAAAGTTTTCTAATACTAAATATCACACGTAATGATAAATTTATGTTAGATATATTTTTCTATTTAATTGTCACGGTTGATGTTTATATAAAATTTGTTATACACTTTTTACAGTTACTTAGGTTAAAAAATTATTCTGGAGAACTACATTTTTTCTGGTACATCCCGTTCGTCCTGTAATTATTTTCGTACCTTTTTAGACTCTTATAGCTTATTAAAGTAGAATGTATGCAACGCACAAATAAGATTCACGAGGTTGCTTAAGACCATCAGTACCTTTGGCACGGTTAATTATGCCAGAAAGAGAATTCATATAAAAAAATTATATTATACATTATGAATTTAATTTTTTTTATCTAGCGTCGCTCATCGCTTTTAGTTATTGACGATTATGCATCCCGCAAAGCATTTCATATCCCACTATATTTAACATTGTAGTAAAGTTTGCTATAAAGTAGTTTTACTGTTAGAACATCTATTATTATGATAAAGGCGCATGCATTTGTTTTTGTGCAGAATTCTAGAGTCCCGTAATGAGAATTTGAAATTATGAATTTACAACTGCCGCTACTTTTATGTTGATAGTATGCGTAAGTTGGTAGATTTACAGCCTTGTATATGTGTTTTGTAATTAGAGATTCTGAAGTCTTCAATATAGTGTCCATCTAAATGTTCGCGGAGGGTTTCGAAGAAATTTAAAATTAAGAGCACCTGGTTCTGAAGAAGAACTGAATTCGATAAAAAAAATACGCAAAGCACTTTAAATTTCCAGGAAATTTTATATCATTTACTGGGAAAACAAAGTACTTGAAAAATTTAACCATTAATAATAGACTGAAAATTAAAACATACGACAGAGTACGAGGGAATTGATTTTACCTGGCACGGTTTTTTCTACAAAGTGGTTTTAGAGCCAATAATTACTACAATGTAGACAAAATTCAAAATGACATTAAAAATATGAACGAAATGATTAAAAATATTTAACAGAATTTTTGTAAGTAAATTTAAATTATAAAACGATTGTAGGTAGCTGAATACAACGTCATCATTTAAGAGAGCAAATTATAAGTTTATAATTATTTTAATAAAATATAAATAAACTTCGCACATTACTATTATTAATAAGCATTAACGTCGAGATTCAATACAGTCACAGCCTTTTATTTTTTCCTTCTGAAGTATTAAAAAAAAGTTTATGCATCACATATATTTTCAAAAACATACTGATTTGATTTTCAAATATTTTTTAATTTACTTTTTATTTAATTAGAGTTAATAATGTTTACAAAATGCAAATATATCAAGTCGTGTACACAATAATAGTTAAGATTTCTCCAGCAGAAGATTTCTTATCGAGTTATAAATATTGACAAAATAGTTAGACTAAATACTAATTTAATAACTTCTCAACTACATATTGGTGTTAGATTTTCATAACGAGAAGCGAGTGGTAAATGAAAGTAGAGAAAAAAATGTCCCTCGTTTAGAATTAGTTAGTACAGCTGCATACATATTGAAATCCCGAGGTAAATTTTTGAAGTTAAACATTTTTAATGAGAAACACTATCAAGTTTCTAAATATTCTCATGAATACTCACTGCAGGACGTAAACAATAATAACTAAATTATTGGTTAAAAAGGTAAAATTTTGGGGAATTTAATTTTTGAAATATAAAAATTTGGGGGAGGGGTGGATTGTGCTGTGGGTGTACAAATTATTATATATTTTTGAATAAAATTTGATCTAGCAACAAATGCATAAATTTATACAAAAATAATTACACAGCGTTTCGACCATAATTAAGGACTTAATTGGGTTTACACTGAAGTTTCAGTATTAAAAGTAATTTTGTTACATTCCCAAGTTCTTTAATTAACATCTGGCCTCCCTTCCTTGATCTACATAATATAATTTAATTTTCAACTTCAACTTTTCTAACGTAATCAATTTTTTGCTCAATTTGACTAGCGGTTTTGAAAATTTGAATCACTGTGCGTCACACACAGTCACGGTTGCCATTACACAATTTTCATTGAAACCCTTACCATCATTAAGTAAATAATATATATTTACATTTTATATATATTTAAAAAAATTATAGTTAACATTTTAAATCACTACATTTTTTTAAGGAAACATGTATAAATAAATTTTGAGTAAAATTTACTTTTGATTTAATTAGAGTTAATGATGTTTACAAAATGCAAATATATCAAGTCGTGTACACATGATCGGACCTTCCCTGCCTGTTTATTTACAGAAAATAATTTATTTTTCAACGACTACGTTAAAACGTCTGTAACATACTTCCAACTTTTTTGTTTATTTTGGCGAGCGTCTTTGCAAAATTGCAGTCGCTGATCGTCACACTTACAGTCACGGCTGCTGTTACACATTTTTTTAAATTAAAATCATTACAATTTTTAAAGAAATATAAAACGGAAAGATACATATATAATTGTGTTTATTGATTTTGTCATCAGAATCAAATATGGCATTATCAAATCAGAAACTTCGTTTCGTTTCGACATATATGAAGATTGTTTATTTTCTCTGGAGGTAGTCTAGAAAAACCGTTCAGGTGGAAGGTGTCAGAGTTTCATAAATGATTCACGCGTTTTTCTGCTCCAACGCCTTATTGAGTCTCCAGCCAATTACCTGTCGTTCTGCGAAGCAATTAATTGCGATTGTTTATAATTTTAGCCCCGACGGCGTAATTGAGGCCGCCGTGGCCAGACGGGGTGAGCGACTTGGACCTTCTCAATGGAGCAGCGCCTACGCCTAGTCTCTTCTAGCGGCAACTTTTTGCACTAGGCTTCATCTAGTACTACAACTACCACTAGAGTTGAGTCATCGCGCTTACTAGAAACCTGCGGCGCTCTTACGTAATCGCGTTCGCGGGCAAATAGGTACGCCGCCCAACAGGCTCCACATGAATGAAATAAAGATCTCGAAGCTAACGACTTCGCCCATTGTCTCACAACCTCGAGGACCCCGACCTTCGCTTAAAAGTCATAATGGGTCCTTCCAAGCATATAATCTCATTTTATCTAAGAGTATTTGGGGTTTAAAACGAGATCAGGAGGGGTCAGGAAACTCGATGAATCACAGACTCAAGTGTTGATCTTTAATGGCATATATTTCCTCAATTTGAAGGATGTAATTCCGTTATACAAATATACTGTATACAATTGTTACTGTCGAAAAATGAAAATCGATATCATTATTTATGGCCAATGAAGTCCGAAAAAACTATTAAATGAAATGATTTAAAATTTAATAAACATTAAACGAGGAGATTTAATATTTAATAAACAAACAACGTTTCAACCCAACATTTGGAACATCTACAGACGTAACAATATTATTAATTAATTTCTAACTTCCAGAAATATATATAAAATGAAACACATTCCCAAATTTCATAATTAACGACAAAATGATAAATATTTAATTATTATGAACATAATTTTCACATAACGTCAATGGCCGAAATTTAAAATTATGGTACATCGTTTAGAAATAATATCAAATCTTTAGAATTTCCAGTTCCTCTACCACATTCTCTCAAAATGAATAAATTTTCTGTAATAATAGCTAAAAAAATATTTTTTTATTGAAATATGATAACGAATGTAATACATCGCGTCTAAATAATCGCGAAAACGTAACGGTTTTTTTCTGACGTAAATTTTCGTCACGATTAACACAGAGGATATATATTTATATTTAACAGAGTTAAGTTTCTTTATGATGATTATCTAGTTTCCGCCTTAAATATTGTATATTAGCAATTATTTAATTTCAACTTCTATTATAACTATCGTCCTATTCATTGAAATAAGATACCTTTTTGTGTAAATTTATATTTCGTGAGAAAATAAATTCTCTCTCTAAACCTCATTGCTCGCACTCATTAAGAAAAATTTTCTTTATTATGGGAAAATAAAATAAGTTCGTTTTAAAAAAAACGCGACGTAACTGCAGTTCAGTCGTCGAATTGAACGATAAAATTCCCGTTTTCCAGTTGTTCAGAGTGATTATTACTATGAAAAAGAATTATGTTATATATACTGTCTCTGTATTTATGTAAGACATATTTTAGGGCATTATCGAAAGCGAAGAGAAGAACAAAGAGAGAAATAAAACTTCAATTAGCAGAAAATGGTTTCGACATTAGCATCAAATTCAACATAGTTTCTTTTCATATTGACATTTACCTGACATAATAATGACAGAAGAAATAAATTTAAGTTAAAGTAATAATTTTTTATAACCATGGTAAAATATATTTCCGAATATTCAACATCAAAGAAGAAATTTTGGTTCATAATATTAAGCTTTAACATCTCATCATGTTTTTCCTTTTTTTTTTCAACTATATTTCGTTGACTGATTCACAAATTAGGGACGAAACATACTGATCATTGTTCTAATTGTATTGTCAATTATTAGACCTTTTTTCTGACTGTTTGGCAATTATATTCATCTTTTCTTTGTTAAAGTAGGAATAGTAGGAAGAAATTCCAAAGAAACCATTAAAATAAAAATGCAGTCTGGCAACTAGGTATAAATAACCGGCGTCCGGAATTCGACGACCTTCAGACAGAATAGTCTTTATGTCCCATCGTAACATCCGACCTTCAAAGAGTTCCAAACTGCGGAATTAAGAAGCCAATAAAAAAAATCAATTCTCTTCGATCACTAATCTCTTAATCCGACCAACGCTAGTCTTCATCTGGAAACGACGGAGACGGTGTGTACTAATGTTTCCATGTCGGAGGGGATTTTTACTTCAATTCTAAGTTAATGTTCTTCTTCCTTCAAGCTATTCTATCTATTTTTCCCCCCTTATTTTGTCGCCTTTCCTTCCGTTACAGCGTCGTAAATTATCAATAAAAAAATAATGAAACCTCTGATCTTACATTACAAAACCTGCTAATTGTAACCAGGGCGCAGACCATAGTAATTTATAAAAATCCGTAAACTATTAATTGTTCATAGCCGTATTCAACATTAGAGCAATGATTGAATTTTTTTTCCCACTTCGATCCCACCGAAACAAAGACCTCTATAATATTTCATCGATTTCTGTTTTTTCTTAATAAACTAATGGCACAATTGTTTATTATGTATTTTATCAAATATCTCTACAATTACAAAATATATATTCCAAATTCTCCTTCAATCCAATCAATTCTTCGTGTGGCGAAAAATCTATATTAGTTCTATCGGTTTCAAATGGATTTATAATCAAAGACGACTAAATTTTCCAACTCTTTGATATTTTTTATTCTTTTAATGGATTAGATTTGAAATGTTATCAAAATTAATCACGTATTTTTCAACAACATAATGTTCCATCAAATATTCTAAAATTTAGTATCTAAAATCATTTCACAGTGATATTAAGCTAATAAATTTTTGACCCGAAATACGAATTTAACTGTTCGAGTTTGAATGAGGTTCACGCTTTTTTCTAGTAATTTATTTTCCATTTTATTAAATCAAGAAAATTTCTCTGCTAAATAATATATCATCTACATTAAAATAATTAAATGTCTAAAAACATTCCAAATTAATTTATTAGCTTAATTAATTAATAGTTACATTAAAAAAATATTTTATTCCTCAAATAATATTTTATTTTACGACTGTGTTTTATTAATAAGATAAATAAAATAAAATAAAATATAACAGACATTTTAAAAATATTTTATTCAACACAACGACGGTTAAGTACATTTTTGTACTTACTTCGGGTTTATTCGGTTTTGTTTCTACGGTAACAGAATATTGGGTCATAAGTTGTGTAAAGAAAAAACAGAAAAGATTTAAGAATTTTGTTGCATTTCCTAAAAGATGAATTTCTAGCTCATGAAAAATTTTGATTTTAAATATATTTTATTGTTTACTCTTTAAACCACTTTTTACCAAAAAAAAATTCTGTTACCGTAGAAACGTAACATGAACAAAAATGTGCAGAAACATCGTTGTGATAAATTATATATTTTAAAACATATTTTTATAAATTTCATTAATTTGTAAATAAGAAAGATAGCCAATTCAAACAAAAAATGATAATATAAATACCACAAACGTTTCTGGGATCCTTGTTCCTTTCGTCAGGTCAGTGTAGACTGTTCTTTGCACCTGATTAAAGGGCCAAGCAATTATTATAATTTTTTTGTCTGAATTGTCTATCTTTCTTATTCATTATTTTCAATCAGACGTAATTTTTTCATTTTGTAATTAATTTGTATTCAGAACCTCTTCAGCTGTTATATATTACAAAGAAACACGTTAAAATTTATTAAAAATTTCTCAAATATAAAAATATTGATGGGTTTCTGTACAATTTAGACGTTTTAACGTTCATGGCCGAAATGAATAAAAAAAATTAAAATATATCATAATTTTATATTTTATAAAGAGTAAAATTTTGATCAGTTATAATAATTACGTTCCTTAAAAAATGAATAAAATTTGAAAAAGAAAAATCATCTCATGGTTCACTATAAACCCTTTTGAAACTACGTCGACGCCAAGATCAATATTTCGTTGAATTTCATAATTATTGAAATGTTGGTTATTTTTATCTCGAGATGCATGTCGAAAATAAATGCTCCACATTTTTCGCGAAAAGAGTGTACGTGAAATCGCGCCACGGAGACCCCGCCCCAGGAAACGCAAATTAGATTGGCAAATAAAGGGCGTAATAGAGAAATAAAAAGGTAGTATTGGCGCGAAAGGGAACAATGAGGGAAACCGTTGTTGAGTGGAGGACCCGGTCTTTGTGCGTGCGTGTGTGTGTGTGTGTGTGTGTTCCTGGCCAGACGTCTGGCGTGGTGTTTTTTTAGTGTCGGAGGGCTGGCGAGGCGAGGCGAGGCGAACGAACGCGCCCAAGGACGTACTAACCTCGGACAACGTCAGGTGCCTTGCGCGGCCGTTGCCCTCCACATCGTCAAACTTATATTGCCAATTTCAGCTTTAAAAGCGCGCGCACACACGCGTTTTCTTAGCGAGGCGACTGCAAAATGTACATTAAATTTTAAAGTTTAATTGCTATTGTGGAAGGGCAGTTTCCGGTTAACAAACGACGTCTGCGGGCGTGCGGGAGCAGGGCAAATAGAAAGGGACGAGAAAATTCAGCTAACAGACAGTAAACCTCAATGTCTCGACTTGCGAGGAGGTAGCGTTTCATCGTAATCGTGTATCGGAAACTAATCAAAGGCTGACGGCTGTCCAGCTGAAGTCACTAATTAGCGAGAATTTAATTCCTGAAAGCACTGAAGGAAATGCGAATCTCGTATAGCTTAGAACACGTCACCCTTCCGTCATAATTATCTCTTGTGAATACATACATAACCTACTGTAAAAAATAGCAATGTCATATGGCCTTATAATTTTTTATGGGACACACTGAGAAGTTAATTTAACAAAAATTCTTAAAATAATGTAAAAGTTCTTTTTATCTCCGTAAATAGCTTTTTCTACCTCGGCTAATGTCTATAACGACGCAAATTAAAAAGAAAACATTGTCAATTTTAGCATTAACACCAAATTTTTAATCAGTCATCAAATTGAAATGAAAATTTAATTATTTATTATCAAAATCTTTAATTTTCAGTGTCGAGGAGTTTTCGACAAATTTCCGTATTCATCTGTACTAACATTAATATACATCGTATTTGAAGCCAAAATCACAATATTGGATGATGAATGGTGCCTCTGAACAACTGCGTTTTCCCCTGTCCACAAAACAGATTAATTTATCAAATTAAAATATAAAACGCGTGTGTTTAAAATATAATAATTATATAAAGTAGCCAAATACAGATGATATAAGTGCTAAATAAGTACCACACGTTTCTGTAAAACAAAATTAATACTCTACACATCAATATTTATCCCTATGGTTTCATTTGTCTCAGAGGCATATGCCGAAAGATTCGAAAAAGTGGCTTTCTAAAGGATCTGCAATAAACACCAAGGAACTGAATTAAGGAGAATAATGTGATCAGACAGAGCAACAGCTACAGAATCATTGCAGACAAATCTGTCTCAAGCCCTTACTTGGTCTTTCCATTTGAGGAGGAGCAGCAAGATGCTTAGGGTTCAGCATGGCGAGAGCCATTCAGATACTAGAACTACACGGCGGAAGATATAAATAAATAATTAACCAAAGAATGAATAGGAAACTGGGTTAAGAAAGAATGAAATAAAATATGGGAAGAGTATGTAAAGGACATATGTCTACATGAAATAGCACCTGCAGTGGAAGAGAGGGGAAGATGGAAGATGAAAAGAATTAAGTAGATACCTAACGGGACATGGTCCTTGCAACCATTATCTATATAGGTTTGGCAAGATTACTTCACCAGGATGTTCAAAGTGCAACGAAATGAAAACGTCTACGCATGTCTTCAGCTGTCACCGAGCATTTGAAGCGAGGAAAATAAAAAATAACAGGGACAGTGTGGCGGATCTTGAAGATCCGGAGAAATTCAGGATACTGGACACAGCGGCTAAAAGATATGAACGAAAGAGAAAAATCAGGCATAATGCCTCATGCAGGTTTTTTAGTGAGGTGAAAGACCCACGCTAACCAAAATCCCTTGGAGTTCTGATTTGGAGTAATGGGTACCTGAGATGACGGCAACTTAGAACTAAAACCTCCCTGGGGTAACCAGCAGCCAAAAGGTATTTTTATCCTCCTTGGCTGGAGCGCTAAACTACAATCCTCTAAGGAAAAAGTGTAACAAAAGAAGAACGACATATATAACTATATATAATGTAATCCTTGCAAATCCGGTACAGTATATGAAAGAGCAAAAAGGTGCTGACGGAAAAATAAAAAAATCCTTGATGCTTTCGTAAGGTAATTCGAAAAACGAAGTAGTCGTAAGAATGACACAGCACACAAAGAAGGTGACGATCTCAAAAGTCCGATTCTTGAGAGCGTAAGAAAATAGCACCCACAGTGCACAAGTGTGGTCAGAGGCCGATGGACGATTTAAAATAAATTATTTGAGTTTTCATGAGTCTTGATATTGTTGCACGCGCACGACATCAAGGGAGGCAGCTTCTGTCCCCGGTTAAAATAGATATTTTAATAATGATAAGTATCCGCCATTGTAAAGGTACCATTGGTATTCGCCATCAAGGAAGAATGTGAAGACAGTACGACCTACTGGGAAAGTTATGGGGTGTGTCTTCTGGGATGCAGCGGGTTGCGTTCTGATGGACAGACCACAAATACTGCCTGCTATATCCAGACATTTTTGAAGCTCCATCGTGCATTGAGCGAAAAACTCTCTGAGAAGATCTTCCTTGATAACTCTAGTCGTGTCACTGTGGAGATCAAAACATTTTCGTGGTAAACTCTTCTACACCCTCCGTACAGTCCCGACTTAGCATATTTTCAGTTGTAGTGAGAAACAAGGCCAACAATACGAGACAAAGAGAATATTCGGAAAACAGTGCCTCAATGTCTTCGGATAGCTGGTAGGGATTTCTATCACACGGGAAGTGCAGTTGAATGTAGACTATGTCGAAAAGACACAGAAAGGTCAACAAATTATAACGATGACCTCCATTATTGTTTTGAATACACAGTCCGCTAGCGTATCTGGGACACCTGAATTTTTTTCTAAAAAAGGCTTTTCCACCAACACGTGCAATCTGACACATCACTTTTTAAAACTGGGCCACGCACGATCTTCAAATGTGACAGGCTCCCAAGCCTCATCAGACAATATCTGTTGCCACTATCGAAGCCAGTTGTCTTCCTTTCTACGCTACCCTCTTCCTTCACCACTTACAACTAGTATATATATATACATATATATATAAATATATATATATATATATTGTTATGATTAAAAGGGAAGCTAATTAAATGATGAATTAATTAACAAAATGATAACAATGAAAAAAACTTTTAATTTGCCATAGATTAATTTAACAAGAGTTCATTTAATTTTTTTTTACAAATGATTTGCCCTAGGTTGGCACGCCGAATTCAATAATTTCAAGATTAACAAACAAATATTTTTTATTTATAATTGGTGGCGTTCAAAGTAAAATACAATCTTTTATATTTCACAAACAATCAAATTTAATAACTCTTCTTCTCAGGGTCTTTATTGGGTTTGATAAGTAAGAACAATCAAAAATTATAAATTGAATAATTAACAATTCAACCAAATTGAAACGAACTGAATACGAAATCTAACAAAAATGAAAAGAACGAAATCTGACTAATACCCTTAATTACCGTTTACAGAATTTAATTAGTTTGGTTTGTACTTACAAATGTCCTGCTGGTACCAGACTTATTTTTCGCAGCTTGGGGACACAATTCACTAAAAAGGCCTTTAATCACTGATTCTACACATTATGGTGAAAACACACGGTTGTAGATCTTGTATTATTCCTCCGGGATCTCGATCAGCCGTACCTCCGGTCAACAGTCGGACGTATTATTTCTCAATGCCTTTATGCGGAAAAATGTTATTCCGGTACTCGTATGTATCTGAACGTAGCGCTAAACTTTTTGTTTCAGATTTGCGGTTTTTATAACGTGTCCCTCCGTCCAGACCTCTTTACTTGAATTTTTAAAACATATAAGTCTCTCAGTTGAATTTATAAGCTTGGGCCACGCTGTTCGTACTCTTAAATTTTGCTCCCTCTCTCGACCACAATATCCGCCAGACTGCATTCAGCCAGTCCTAGCAGCTCGCAACAAAAACCGCCGACAATAAGCCTGCCGTCGTTCTTGTCTTTTAAGAATTTGTACCGCTAAACACGCCAATTATTTAAACAATTAATGGCCTTCTTAATTATTATTACTATATATATATAACTGCAAATATACTACTGCTAAACTTAACATCTGTGTATTGACTGGTAAAACCACAAAACCTCCGATTCCTCCTGAATAGCCTCAGGTGACCCTACTCCCCCCCCCCATCATCCTCCTCACACACATACACTACCCTCATTCAACTTGTCCACATCTTTAAGCCTTCGAGATCATTCCTAGATATCCTTTCCAGTATTCAACTCCAAAAAATCATGGCCATGTTTCACGGCGTGAATCTTCTGACAAGAAACCCTTCATTTGGACTCTCGGTCAAGTTATATCAACGGGCGAACAATTACAGAATAATTATTAAGATTTATTAGTGGGTTGGTCATAACTTTCAGTGTTCCCCTCGTTTCTCACACGAAAGCTGGATGAGCAAGAAAGAACTAATTCCCCAGACTACCTAAATCAATCGGTTTATTCACGAGATATTCCTAATGGAGAGATACTCATCAGCAGGTCACGAATTCTTGCAAATCTGTTCCACATCGTACGAAAAAATTGGAAACGGAGCGACAGTCTATGATCCGATGAGTTTGTATGTGTGTGCGTGGGTGTAGAAGCTAGTGGAGGACATTATGACCATTTGTTACAAGTTCCTGACTTTATTAGCAACTGGCAACATTGTGAGTCGTATTTCGCTATCATTGGCAAAAACTCCAGAAAATAGGCCCTTCCATTATTGTCCACTTCACCTTAGCTCGCTTCAGGTCAAAATCTCTTCACAGTCCCTAAGAAGGCAGTTTCCACGACGCGTGGATCATTGGTTTAAAGCGACATTTGCATGAGAGTTTACGATAAATATATATTAACTCCAATCATGTGTTCGAGTTATTAACCGACTGTACCCACACGACTGAACTACATGGTACATCGTATCCCCCAATGTCCAAAAGTCATCATGTTCTTTCATCAAAAAGGAGAACTCTCGGACATATCTTTTATACGACATTTTTATTGTTTTTGTATGAAAAACTTGTCGACAGAGTTTGTACAATAAATATTGAAACTCATTGTATTTACTGGACTTTGAGCTCGAGAAGTTAGTTATCGCGGTGAGGGGATCTTGAAAGCTGACATTTAGAGGTTGGGACAGAATTTAGTTGAGAGTTATTCAGTTTGAGCTTATTACATGAAACCTGGTACTGAGCTGGGAGATGTCTAGTCTAAGAAGATGAATGTTCTATAGTCATTGGAGGGGGAAGGCCGCGAGCAGTTTAGATAGCTGAGTTGAACTGACAGAAAGAGTTGTTACATAGAAGTTCTCTGTGCAGTCTGGTGAGAAGCAACGGGGCGATTTCCCTGGAGTTGTGAGTAGGAGCCGGGGAATTCAATACGGAAACCACAAATGAAAGGCAGGCAGTATTCATCTGAGAAGCACATATACAAACACTTGTAAGAATTTAGGAAAAAGATCTTAGCTTGAAACGAAGGTCAATTTTAATAAATTTTACAAATTATTAATAACAGTAATTACTTTTAATAATATAGCAGGTATTTATATCATTAAAAAAAGTCCACTCAACAACGTTAAACATCGGTTCCCTTCCACGATCAGCGAATCATGTCTGAGTTGATGGAAACGACGGCCTCCACTATCCTTTCACGCGATGGTTTCCATCACGTATTTTAACGGCCTAAAAAATTCGCTTTAACAAGACTCGGAAAATATAATTCCAGTGACGTGAGATCTGGACTCTTCCACACCCACTGATCGTGAAACATGTCTAGTTCACGTCTTTAACCACTGACACTTTAAAAACACAATTCGTCGTATTATTCATCATTTCATTCCTCTTAATTGCAACTTATCACAAAGTATTTTGCAAATGATAATTTCATATTACTTTTTCATAATCTGTGCCAAAAAGACATTTTGGATCGATCAACATTACTGTACTTAATACTTCAATACATTGTGAATAAATCATGACTGTAGTTATGCCCAACTCGAAACAAAATAGAAAATCCTTAAACTATCTATGGCTTGTTTGATGCAACGACATGAAGAAGCGATCGAAGATCTGGGGTAGAGATAACATGTCTAATAATGACTGATTTGCTTCAGATTAAACGCTGGAACATATTTTTCATTGATTATGTAAACGTTTCTCCTGCCTGTGTAGAGATAGAAAGGTTTCGCAGAGAATCGGACATCCAGGCACTACAGGCCATTTAATAAAAATAATTGTATCGGTAAAAAAAATATATTGATCATATTTGACTGGGACTGATGGTCTTAGAGATTCGAGCAGGGTGTTGCAAGGTTAGTTTTCTGGACATGTCAACCGAAACATGAAGACATAGGAGATTAATTGTCCTTTGAAGAGTCAGATCAAAAGCATAATAGAAAACAAAATATGAACATAACCGTAACTTCAGAATACATTTCCTGCATGTTAATTTACTGAACTTGATGAATTCGCGAAATAACTAAACAAATTAAAAATGCTCCATAAGAAGAGATAGAAAGCTGCCGAACATATTGTAATGAATGGTATTTACGCGGAGCATATTTTTAAGATCCCGTAGCTTTTTTTTTGTTGGTAAGGCAGAACACACACGAAGGAAAGATCCCGGAAACTTCATTTGCGCAGACGGGCATACTAACTTTGAACCATCTTACAAGAGTTCAGCATAGTTTGTAACCTACTTCTTTTAAACCTAAAAATGAAATCTCCATCTCTAAGTAAAAAATATTAAATTTTAAAATAATTGTGAAGGAAATAGTCTATTTGGATTCAAAATAATATAGGGTTGTCAGCCTCTGGAAATTACAAGTAGAGTTGCTTTTATTGCATAATTACGTCAAAAATGTGTGACCCTACCTCAATCATTTGCTATAAATAATAGATAATTTGTAAAATAACTATTTATTTGTACCATCATCGCTCTGAAACAATCACTTATAATTTGACCCGCGAAAGGCATGTAAGCAATTAAAAAATTAACAGAAACAGGGGCGAAAATTCTTATTAATCTAGTGAAAACATAATAGTTTTCAGATTAAGCAATTATATTTATGAAAGGTAAACAACGTTTTGAAGAAGTAAAGATTGCATAGCCACTCAGTAATCGATTCGACTCTTGGACGAGACATGCTGGAGATTTAGAAAAAAAATTAATAAAGCTGGAGAAAACGAAATAAATTACTTACAAATGCTTAAAGCAGCATTCAAGACAGATAAGGAAATTTATGGTAGAATCCTTAAGGATTAGTAATTATGAGTAGGTAGAGTTCGCAACAAAAACAAAAAATCTATTCGTATTCGTACATTAGGATGTTATACAATAAGTCTGGAATTAACGCTTTATGAAACCACTGGCTTTAAAGGAAGTTGAAAATAGCAATTTTGATCAGAAATTACGATTTGCGATAGGAATAAGGGAAAGAAGTGTAATAATCGAGTATTATATACTGTGAATTTATTTACGATTCGCAAATCATCTGAAGTTAAGGAATACGTAACTGTAGTTTGCATTTTATTATGCTTCGGAAAAATTATAAGGGAACGAATTAGAAATGAGCACTTGAAGACAAGAATTACGATCATAGTGATGGAACCACGTCGTGAGCAGTATGAAGCTTAATCAGCAGGGCATGTTGAGGGAAGGTAAAATGGCCGATGAGCGAATAAATATTCAATTGATCCCACCTAACCTCAATCGAGCGAGACATCAAACTTTCGGCAGATATTAACATAAGCCAGTAGACTGGTCTAGAAAAGAATGAAGTGGAAAGATAATTGGTTTGTTTGGTTAATTTGTAAAATATCGGCGGAGGGAGAATTGGGTTGGTTGGTCCATTTATAAACAAACGAGGTATGACGATAGTCTAATTTAGAAAAGAATGGAGGGGGGAGTGAAAATAGTTGGTTGGTCAATTTGTAAACAAAAGATTTATGAAGGGATACTAATTTAGAAAAGAATGGAGGGGGAAAGGCTTTGGATGGTTGGCTGAACCTCATAAATGGTTTGCATTAATTATATATTATAGATTAAGGTAAAACTAGGAGTGGACGTGAAGTGAAGTGAAGTGAGATGAGTATCACTCTGAAATTAAATTAAAAGATGTGGTGAAGTGACGTTAATCAGATATGTTTTGATTTATGTATTTTTAATGTTCTGTATATTGTTTCATATGCTCAGCTTCTATCTTTAATTAGATTGATTTGAATTTTATTACTGCATGCATTTGTTCTTGTACATTTAATATCTTTATCACCAGCATCTGAAGGCGAAGACACACCTCAGCACCTGCGTATGAATACCAAATAACGCCTGCGCCGCTCTCAAGGTCGCATCTCATGGACAAATCCTCATTTTGGACACAATTTGTCTCTGAAATCATCAGAAATTTGTGTATGACCGAGTGAACGTTAATTGTTATCGGAGTTGTATGCGACGTCTGAGTATTGTGTCCTTCAGAGCGTTTGTTCACCCGGCGATTAGAGAAGTAGGTCAATGAACTTTGGAGTTTTATGTTTGGAAAACTGAAAAGGTTGTGTTGGACGTGTGCAGTATCGGTCTTTTATAAGTTTGTCGTGATGACGTCCGTTCTTCGTGGACCGTTTTATCAGCGGTTCCTGCGCATTGTTTGGAGGGGAGATTTGGCAACGGCGCGGCGGGCCTAACGTGGGCAGCGTTGCGCAGGTCAGGGCATCGCTCCGACGCAGTCCTCGCCAGACTGGAGGCCCGGCCGTGCGCATCCCGCCAGCTCCAGGTAAAGCTATGCATTTCAGCCTAGAAAAGCACCACAGCAGCTCCTCTACACACAGGACTCATGTCTGTATTCCTTTACAGGGTCAGAGCGTCCAGGGACTTCGAAGAAGGCAACTCATCTGCTGTACAGGTATCATCAATCATAGTTATATCAAATCAGTTCTTAAGATTTAGATTCCCTCACATGCTTTTACAATTCCTTTCCTAAAACCGCGGTCAATATTCTTCCATTTCTGATGAACGGCCCATCACAAACCTTATTTCTCACATATCGGGCGGCAGCCATCTTGGACTCATTGTTCTAATTGGGTAACTGCGTGCGCCACTGTTGGATCACATGCCACCATTCTTCTCATGATTTCTCTGCCACCACCTACTACCACGAACATTCGTTCTGCCAAGTATGTCTGATCATTCTTATACGATCTGGTCAAATTATTCCACACACAGCCATTTCCACATTTCGATCCCTCTGTTCTATTTTATGTATCACCTCCGAAATCATTGTCATGCACATAACACAGTGATCGTCACGCAATGTTCGCAACTTTCCTCTCCAGTTCCAGTGATTTATAAAATGCCAATGCTATCCAATTACACGAAAATGTGTTAAATCCTTGTTTCGATGTCTATTGGATTCAAATTGGACGCATAGACTCAGGCATTCAATGCTATTTACCTGGTTGATGTTATTAACTGGCATATATACCTGTCGTTTATCTTAAGTCTACCCAGTTACTGGACGAATAATTCTGTTCATTTTCTTCCAAGTTTCTGTTGATAAACTGTGCTTATAATTCCTCAGCATTGTTCCTCTCTCATTCTTTATTTCAATAGTGTAATATTCACACTGGTCGAACTGAAATAATGAGACTTCACTCTGGTGTATTTGGACTCTTAAGCTGTTCTATTCCATTATTAAATGTGTCCGCTAGAACATTTAACATAGTCAACCAATAGAGCCTCAGATAAAACTTTTCTTAGTATTAACACTGACAAAAGTTTCCTCAAAATCCATAGAAGTTTATCAGGACGATCCAAATTATTTCTCCTGATCATTTTATCAACAAATACCTGTTCATAGTTATACGTTTCCTTTTGTCTTTATTTAATTCTCCAGTCCTTTGTTTTTATATTTTGCTTAGTTGAAAGATTCGACAAAATACACCACTCCACTATGTTACAACATAATAATAATTTTAATTTACAATTATAATTGTAGACTTAAAAATGATAAACCATGTTACTTTATTTCAATAATATCTAGAAGAAGTCAAAAATGACGAGAAAAAGAGAAAAATGTAGAAAACCAAATATAATTTAAAAATATAGAACATAAGGCATGAAGTACGCCATAATGTTTAGTGAATGAGAAACGAGTCAAAATGCAAGTGCCAAGCTAAACGTTTACCAAATTTTTTTATTCATTGATTTGAAATTAATTACTGGCACAGTTAAAATTATATGCATGGAAATATAAATATATATCCAGGAACATTCTGGGTAAAAAAATATCACGCATTCATTGGAAGATCTCTGGCTCAAAATCTGTATCAGATCTTTCATATTTAAATAGAAAAATAATGGAAAAATTGGCTCCAACGACGGTACAATACCGCAAATAATGACTGACTGTGATATTTCCAGCAACAAAAACATTCAATCACACAAATAATTGTTACCCGTCTATAGATTGCAACTGAGGAAAAGTTGAGAATGTTTAAATGTTAATCAACAGTTGAAAGGAAATAAAAGGAAAAATATATATCTGTGGACTAAAATGCTTTAGTGTTGAGAATATAAAACCAGATGAACAAACGGCTCTTAACTTTTACTCTTCGCTGATACAGTTGATAAACTCAGCTAATATGTTGATGAAAATGTAACATTATGTATTAAAATAAAATATAATTATTACCTGAAGACAGTGGAATCGCATCGGTAAATGGCAGGAATGGCCCTAAGGGCAACGCTGGAAATACATGTGGAGGCACGAGCGGTTCTCAACGGACTGAGCTGGTTGCCTCAGCCAATCGGAGTCGCCCGAGAGGTCCAACCAAAGCGTTGTTGAGGTAGGTTCGGGCCCTCAACTGGGTCAAGGAAGACAACCAAGTACTGTGAAAGCAGCTACTCTGACGTCGACGTTGCACTGGTGAGAGAACGGCAACACTGCTCAACCACTGAGTCAACATGTCGAGGACGGAACGGATCTGACGGTGCTACTGGAATCACCAGCCGCATTTCTTTGTCCGAAAAACTTGCGAACAACATTTTGATCATGTGATTAATTTCTGCTACATTGAAGTTAATGTTATCAATTTCATGTGGAACTGAGAATGTGGACGAGTCCATACGGCCAAGAGTCTATGATCTCATTCACTTTACTATATAAATGCTAGAGCTGAAACCTTTTCTGAGAAACATAATAAATATATTGGCAAATAAAATAGTAAAGTTTTGGAAACTACCTCATTTTTTAAGTTCATTATACCAACCAGAAGAAATGATAAATCTTGAGAAGATACATTAAATTATATGTTGAGAGAAACTGTAAAACTAGTAATTTTAGAAAGCTGATTATAGGCATTTCCAATATTTCATATTTTTGTGGTTATTTAGCACCAGATGAACTACGAGCCTTTGTACTTTAACAGTAAGCAAGTACTTGCAGTACTGACGAGAGGCACCAGTTGTCGGAACTCCCCCTGAGAAATTACGATGATCAGCGAAGTCATGTTTCGGAAATGGTTGATTTAATTGAGAGGAAATGCACAACTTAGACGGTGGTCATGGGCACGTTATTTCTTCTGAAGTCATGAGTACTGAACAATTAAAGGCCAAACCTCATCACCAGATGCTTACTAGTAGATTCCAATTTCTCTATCTGTGAAGCATGACTTGGAGGCTGATAAGAAGAGGAGTTTTATAATTATAAATATGTTCATTTAATGTACATTTTGTTTTCATAATAAATATATGATGGTTTTAGTTCTTTTTATCCAATTATGATTACTTCGGAAACTAACAAACGGTGTCTGTTAAAATTGAAATTCGTGATTATTATTTAAGTACCACTACATTGTACAAACCCATACGACTAGTAAAGTTGTGATACAAATTTTGTAGCATACATATTTTTCACACAGATTTTTTTTTTGAGTCTGGACTTACAAATGTTAGTAATCAGCACAATTATTTTACCATTGCGGGTTGAAATATGTTAGAGACATGGTCCTAAAAACTCAGCTGCGGTTCTACTATTTTAATGCATAAGTTAATTAGATCCGACTTACTATCGTATATACTTTGTGTTCATACTGAAAGTTTTTTTCATATACCAACATTCAAAATGTACATGGAATCTTTCCTAATACCAAACCGTAATCCCATGTCTTAATAAACTACTTTACGATACGTTATTTGCAATCATCACAAATTTTACGATCAGAATGGATCTTAATTGTTAAACATGTTACACAGTCTTCAATAATTCAATAAATCTGTGTTAACGTTTGTTTCTTGCTTACGTGAAGTGTTACAACACGTTTTCGAAATTGATGCGTAGAAGTCCAACGTCCTTCATAAACTGAAGCATTATTTTATAATATTTCGAAGTTTCCGGTACTTTTTCTCCGGCATTATCTGTCTATAATTAAATATCACTTACAATTTCACCAAAAATTTGCACACAAGACGCGTACGTTCGCTTAATTTGATGAAAATTGCTCTGTCGTGGTTGGGACCAAAATGGAGTAAGGATTAAACATGGCGGCCGTATCAGGAAGTGACTGTCAAAATGAGCAGTATTCTTTTGTTCACACTTGGTTTTTACTTACTTTGCCTGCAATGGTAGCTACATTCTTAGCATTAATCCCATCACTGTTGTATCGAGGACACACAAAATCATGAAACACTTGTCACATCATGCAAAGAGACAACACTAACCCAACATATGGTTGTTGCGCAGTTCAGAATACACTGCCAACTAGCAAAAAGAGTCGCCATTGCTGCGAGCGCGGTATCTGGCGGTGGGAAAAGGAACCCGCAAGCCCCCCTCCTTGGATTCCATGGTTTATTGTGGGGGGGCCTGACCTTAAGATGCCTACCGTTTGCTGTAGTAGACGCATCACATTGTACTCCATACGTAATCTTCGAATCAGCCCAAACAATAGTTGAACAATAGCTTAAACTAAATATTTTTTGTATTATTAATTTAAACGTTGTTTTCACCCAATAACCAGTTTCCACCAGTCCAAGTACTGATGCAAAGCGATCATTTCTATTGAAAGGCTCTACTGAAGAAGCCAACAGCTTCCAGCATTCACAGAACTTTTGGAAAAATTTCACTTAATTTTTAGACTATTTTGTCTTTTAGACACAATTTTCTCATATGAATATATATATAGCATTCCTGGTTCCTTAAAAGTGAAAGAAACACACATTCTCACTTTTGAAACTGAGGATTCATTCCTAAAATCACAAAATCTACTAAATGAACACCCCGAGAAAGCCCGCAGCCATTTTTCCTATTTTCCTCAGAAATATTTATTTTTCTTGGATTTCTCCCAAGTACAGAAACACCAAAGACAATAAATCCACGTTTGTTTCCATGGAAAGACTGATTGTATCTTTTCAGTCTCATTTTAATGTGCTATGTCTCGTTCTCTTGTGTCTCGTCAGATTCCCCACTACCCCTTCCATATGCACCATCTAGACTCATCAGATGTTTGTTGGAAAGTTTTTTTCCTGTAGCGTGGCCTGTAGTTGTTAGAATGTTAGGGTCGTCTTGTTAGAAACGTCCTAAGACAACCTATCGACCAACTCCGTAATCAAATATACAAAATAATTGCTAAAGGAGTGAAATGTCAAGGAACGTGAAATGACCTGAACTTCCCGACAATTTATTATTTATGTGAATTCAATTTTTAGACATCTTTAGGTTGCTGGAGCGGCAAAAGAGTTGATGTAACCCAAAAGAAATGCATTGGTTCTAAACCCTTTTAACAGTCTGGTGCGTCGAGAGAGAAACAACAACCTGGAAGCTTGGACTGAGAAATCATTGTAATCATTTTATTAATATGTAACAATTGTATATACTACTGTATGTAATTGGCAAACAATAAAAATATTTCTGTACCTCTAAATACTGTTTTATTTATACTCTATGCTTTAAACATGATATATAAATACACAGACAACTCACACTCTTAGCCCGATGAGAAACAAAAAATACATTCTTTAATATAAGGAATACTTACGTTTCTAATTTAAGAGAACAAGAAAGTCTGAAATACCTTTATTTGGAGCAGAAACACAAAACACTTAAAATAAAGGATCTAAAAATTCTGTTTACTACAATAACAATATAAATATGTAATGCAAAGCGATTCAAACCAGGGCCACTCCAGCACCACGTATACATTCAAAATTATTTCCTTCCAAAATGGCACACGCTCAGTTTCCAGAAATATTTCTACTATACAAACAAAACTAGCTTCAACAAATGCGTGAAACATTAAAAATGAATATTAAAAAGGGTAGAGAATCATAAATAATTAATGCTGAAGAACATGTAAGAGAGGAGGAGGAAGTGGGGTTGAAATACATTTTCATTTTAATGATACACAGAAATACAATATTCTTTGACACATAAAATTAGTAAGAATAGGACTATCAGGCAGATAAACGCTGTATGATATATTTAACTGTCTGAAATTTTGCAAAATAGAGCAAAAGCGTTTTATTTTGTGTATTAGTAATCGTAGAGGCCTGGTTGCTATCCCGAAAGAGAAATTAAGTACTATTGTGTCTTAAGCTTTAATCTGCAGTTCTATTGAATCTTTATAAAAGAAAAACGTCTAAGAAACTTTTATGTGTACGAAACGTAAATTTGCGACGAGCAGAACAAATAAAGATTAGAGGAAACAGCAACGCCAATAGAACACAAATGCTGGCAACAAAGGGCGACAACCTAGAGACGATTCTATCTAAAAATCAATGGAAATACTCATGGATAACGAAAAAGTATTCGTAGTAGTATATAATACATCCCAAGTTGTGCTGGTCCGACTGTATAGTCAATCTAGCTCAAGAATATGCTCGAAAAGTAAACCTAATACAGTAGTATAAACGTAGAAACAAACCAGAAATAAAATTTGTAAGGGGAAAATTACTAGGGCTGATGCAATGGCGAACTCATCGTAGAAACAGTTCAGGTACCTGCAAAAATGTGCTCTCGAAGGATGACAAAAAGTTGACTGTTGTCAGGAACGAGGGCGATGGTCCAGTAGCGAAACCTAAAACTTTGTTTTTATAGCTGCATCTAAAACAGCAGAAACGCGGGAGTAGTATCTGTCACATGAAAATTAACCTCAAGAGAAAATGAAAATTATAAAGGGTATTGAGAGTTCAGAGGAGAGATTCGTTCATGGTCTTTCGCTCGGTCACCCAGTGGCTCATAACGGGCACTGATTCCAGACCTATACCTATACTGTCAGCGACAGTCATGTAATCAACGTGTTTGTAAGGGAACACAAAATATGTTTCACACTCCTCTCCAAAATGCCGAAATAGACGTGTGGGGATCCTAACATTGATCAAAGAATAGAATAACCGTTTAGATATTACTTGGGGTAATGAAATTCAATGTTATATCGATGGTTCTAATGGAAAAGTATCCCTATATTTAGTAAATTAGTTATATTTTAATTCATGGAACCAAACTCGAAAATGCTTTCAAATCTCAAATTATTTATTATTTAAATAACATATAACAATAATAATTATTATTATCAAATAGAGTTATTAATAAGACATAAAATTATTCACTTATATACAAAGAGAATAATATAGCGCTAATTATTTTATTCACAATATTGAGCCCAATGCACATAAATGGAAGTGTAAATAATAATTCAGTTCGATTTCTTCTTATTTGATTTCTCATAATGTAGAATCTTTTCAGTCCATTGAATGTAGGCAGTTTTCTTGAGTTCAGGGACTTTAATACAGAGCTAAGACCCACAGTTCATGTTAGTGGTCCTCGGGGCTTAGTCCCCCAGTACTGATCACAATGACGGCTCCTCTAGTTCATTGTCCGGAGTACGCACTCAAAGGCGGACTTACCAGAAGGTGACCAGTAACTGTCCAAATCTGTTAGCAAAAGACTCGCTACGGGGCACACCTTATATTTTTGGGGCAATTTAAAGCACCCAACTTCATAGAGATCTACATATATAAGATGTCTGTTTAACAGGGCATAGCAAAAGTAATACACTCGCCGTTTCTGCTGTAAAAACTTAATTCCGCCCAACTTCTTTGTTATGTGATAGCTCAGGGTTAGATTTTGATCAATTTTAATCTGGTCATTTAGCTCTGGTCACATTTGTGTAAAATTTAAATTGTTAAAAATGCGACATTTGTTTGCAAAACTTTATATAACCGATCGGTAATAAAGACTAACGGATGGCATAATCACCGTATGTTATATTTCTAAAGTTTATGGTACGATAACATATTATTTTCTGTCGACTAAAATTGATCTCAGATCTGTTTCTGGAAATTTGGCTAGAAGCAATTAACTCTACGCCTGTTTTCTGGGGATATTTTATTGGCTCCCAATAACATGTCCATATGGATTAAACGAAACATTAAAATACCTTTAATCTGGTAGGTATAAGTCAATTAGAAATAGTTCGGATAAACAGAGACAAAATTTATTTTAGTTAATGTTCTGGATCCAGTGGGGGTAATTTCTGGGGGCAGCTTCTGCGTCGTAACATATATAGAGACAAATAGTTTGAGAGAGAGTAGGTGAGCAGATAAGGATACTTGAAGATAGTCATAATTGGATAGTGAGAACTACTACTTCGGTTAAAGCAGTTACAGTCAACATGGAGTAGTAGAACGAAAGTCATTAGTGAGTTGATAATTCATTATTACAGTAGAATGAGGCAGTTTTCATTTTTATAATCATGAGGACAGTTTTAGTTAGTAGATAACTACTAAATAATCACCCCTTGTTACAGGCGAGAGGCCTTACATCGCCAACACAATTTTCATGAACCAAGGCATACACCAATAGGTTCTTTTTCTACAGAGCAAACTTGCAAACATAGTATTACGTTTGATTACAAAATAGAGACTACAAATCCTATATTAAGCAGAGTTTATTTTCTTAAATTGACACCGAGCAGTTGCATGTAAATACAAATAGTTATTTTTATTAGTGTATTTAAATAAAAATGTATTTAAAAAGTAATGTAAATCAATTTATAAACAATTTGACGATACGGCTACTTTTTAAAAACTCTTTGACCTAACTTACAAATTTTAAAAAGCAACCTGATGTAATCAACTCACGTTTTGTTTAAAACCTTCCAGCCAGGTTCTTTGAAAAATTCTATATTTTGACTAGAAATACAATTCTGAAGGATACGAACTTACCTAGCTCGGTAAATATTGTCCATAATCCGCTACGTCATTATTACGATCTAGAAGTGAGACAGAAAATATAATCTATTACTCCATGATTATTGTATTGATAAATAACGTGAATATGCAACTGAATAATACTGACAAAAATTAAAATTATGTAAATCGCCAAATACATATTGTAATAAACAACAATTGAGCTTTATTTAATTTTAAGATAATCAACAATTAACAAACCAAATATTTTTATTTTGTGGTAATAAAAGATAATTACAAACACAAATTTGAGATCTTCTTCTCTCAGGGCCTCTACTGGGTTTGATAATGAACACACAAAAAATTGATTTAAAACTTATTAACAAACAGTTTACAATTTACCTAAACAATATGTCGACAGAAAGAAATTAAAAGTAAAGAAATTAACTTTGATTGACAATTAAAAGAGAACGAAATCTGACTTTATCCTTTAATTAGCGTTTACAATTAATCATTAGTTTTGGTTTTGTAACTTACATAATGTCCAGCTGGTATCAGCATTCTTTTTGGTTTCGGAAGTACACTATTGCAAAATTTTACACTGATTCTAAATGTCGACTCACAGATTTTACACTATTGAAGTCAAAATTGATAGGCTCCCAGGAACTTTGATGATCCTCCTGAATGTCAGCTATCTGATGTCTGCTTGCCTTACAGGGATCCTATGATTCGTAGATTTGCTAGTTTTTTACTGATTTGGACTTAAACTGCAATGTAGCCCCTTGAAGATTTATTTTAACTGTTTATTCTTTCGGAGCGAAGTAACTTTTCTTTAGCTCCTTGCTACAGACTTAAACTGTCAACTTTACTATTCCGCTCTTTGCTGCTCACCAGAAAAACTACATCCGTCCACAGCAATCTTTCATCACCAACTCTATCCTAGCTGGCTGTAGACGTAAACAAAACTGACTTCCTTTCCTGGCTGGCTATAGACGTAAAACTGCTAGACTTTGATGCGCGCAAACGCCATTTTGACTTTTCAACAAAAGCGACTGAGCTCGCTTTTCCATTGTTGCTTTGTTCGATCACACCGCTATAATGGTTTTATCAAACAATTCAAATTTTATGTCCAAACAATTAATGGCCTAATTAATTGGCATTAGAATATATTCAGTATAATGCAATATATTATATTTAAGCGTGCAAAGAATTTGGATAAGGGCACTACTCCTAAACAGGTATTAGGGGCTTGATAGATAAATGGAACTCTGACCCCTAATGACAGTCGTAAAATGCCATACAAAGTAAAAGGTCGGTGCGCTTGTGGAAAATAGATGCAAACAAAATATAAAAAAAATGGGAAGGCAAAAGAATTTATAGACACATTTCACGACAGATCTGCCTCTTGAGCTGAGTTTAGAGTTCTGTTTGGGAAATTAATTTCGAAGGCACTTTTCCACATCTATTCATCGTGTCCTACAATATATAGCATGTCGACTTTCAAGTCTAGACTTGAACCAAGTTGTGAATTTTATAATTGGCGTGGCGTGAAATGATATTAGAGCAGCCACGAGCTGAAGAGAATATTTTTTTTATATAAACAGTTCCACCCGGGTTAAAGTAAGCTTAGACCACGACGTTTTGATTGCGTGCTCTGCCATCTTTCTTAAGTGAAGTACCGCCCTGTAGTTTCCGCGTCGCCTCCGCGACCAAGCATCTTCCTGCTCCGTCCCCTGCACGGGGTAATTATTCGACCGATATTTTGTTTATACTTTCGTCCAAGTTTAGCCAATACAGGATCCCAGACATTACTAATCTGGAATCCCTGGTCCAGGCTCATGAGGTTGCAATTTCTGGTTTTAATCGATATCGCGTCCATTTTTGTAAGACTTTTGTGTCTTCGAATCGCATCTTAAGTCCCGTGTGTAAGCAGACTTAAATAGGGTTGTTTAAGTTGGATATTTCCTTCACGCTCTTTTCCCCTCTCCTTTGTGGTGCTAACAGTCTGACAAATATAGTTAAATCCACATTCACATGGCATTTGGGTAGATGCCTGATGTTCTATGACCTGGTTTTTCTTTCACTGGTCGTAGAAGGTCCCGAATTTTATTTGAGTATAGAAGAATGTTCCATAAAATGCCGTGCCTTAAGCTTACTTTAACCCGAGTGGAAACCCAAGAACTGTTTATCCAGAAAATACATTGGGAAAATCTTCGATCTTTGATAAAACATTTTGGTTTAGTTTTTGGCCTTGTATTTTTTATTATTCTGGCGAATTTATGGTGACAGTTTATTTGATGAGTTATTAAACAGAGGAGTTATAATATGCTACCATCAGCTATAAAATTAGTTTGATACCCGCACCTTTTCTGGTGAAGTACTGAGAGTCGATAGCAGTTTCGAGTCCACAGCCTTCTCTACCAGAAGAAAGAACCACATGGTGATGCAGGAAGAGACCAGAAAACTGAGAGCTGTTACTCGTAAGTGGTACTCGAATAAGTTCCAAAATTCAAACCCAGATACTTAAACTTTCGTATTCGGTTTCTACTGCAGGTTTATATTCTATCATTTGTTTACGTCTTATTGTTAGGCCCAGAATATAAGACTCTGATGCAAGATTTCGAGTCGATTAAGATTTACAACCATACTCAAGTGTATAATTTAAAATATGATATATTATTCGATTGATGATCATCCTTTGACTTGGTAACATTAATTTGGGAATTTCTTTGATTTGGGGGGGGAGGGTAAAAGGCTACATGAGGGTAATCCATAATAGCGGACAAGTCTTACCGTATGCCCAAGGTCTTCGACCCCGGAACATGCACCTCTCAGAACAGGCCGAGGTGCCTCGGCATGTGGGAACCTTAGTTCAAAAACCAGAGAGATGTGAAGGCCTCCGCCAGAGTTGAAAACAGTTTAATATTCTAAGAATTTACTTATTTTTTATTTATAATCCATTCAAGGAAGTTATTACAGCTAATATTCGTGATTCAAGACTTAGCTGTAAGAATAGAGTTAAATTCAACCAATAATCGGTATTTATAATCATGTCTGTAAGAGAAAAACCTCGCCTCTCGCAGAGGAACTGTGCCCGCCAAGAGTGATGGTGCTGATGAAATCGCGATCGTATCTCACGTCTTGCGTTGCATTCGCACCAAGTGCGTGTGCGTATCGCGATAATTTGCTGACACTTATTTCAACGCAGCTTGCCTAGCTACTATGAATAATCACCTAGTGCCATTAATAACTTAGAGTAATTTAAATCGTCCATGCCGTTAAAACCGCTGGTCGGGCACCGTTACTAATTACCAAATTGCAACGTTTTAACAACCGTGTGTAACCAAATAATACCGAGTAGATACTTCGAACCTAGACTCAATCCAATTGTATTTACATTATAGGCCTACTAGTGTATATATTTCAATAATTTTATATATACACAGAGCGTTTTGTCTACTTGCGGTAGGTACATATACAACGCTTACAAAATTTCGGAATTCAGAGTACACGCTATAAATGCATTTTTCAAAACTACCTTGAACTCACTTTCTGAATTTCTCTTCAAGCCGAATCACTGCTCATATCATCAGGTTCTGCGTATCAGAGGATTGAGTACGGTGGGGATGTTTCCCACTACTGTTTAAATATGGACGACATTACATTATGTGAAGAAAGAAAATGGTAGTTTAAGTGAATTGGCTTAATTTGGCGCGAATAACTGAAACTTGGAAACAAGACTGTTTTGGTTTCATGAATGAGAGAAGACGATGACAATTAGCGTAATCGAAACATCGTACCTAGATATTTTCATTCGGTTAGAGGCCCGAGAATATTTTATTCATTCATTACACCGAGAACGACTGCATTCTTTAACTAAGAACAGTAATCCTAATATATTAAGGAGGATTTGAAATCTTATATAAGTCCTGAGAGTTTAAATCGATACTTTCTGGAGATACTGTATTAAAATTGGTCGTTGTCTAAAAAGTTATTTGACTTATTAGAGTACTTAAAAATTTTTTAGGCCAATTAAGATGATGATGACATTGTCGAAAAAAAGTTTCTTGACAAATGGTTTCAAGAATTACAACTTTTTTCCCGCGTATGATGTAAATTATGGGATAAAATATAATAAATAAAAGAAGTTTAATTGCAGAGGGTTTCGTATTTTAATTTTTACAAACAGCGTTCACTCTAGAAACCTTTATTCTGATATTCGATTTGCATTAATATTAAAATATTTAATCTATAATATTTAAATTCCATTCACATTGATAAAACATCTAGCTAAATTTTTAATTGATTACAGATTACTATTATTCCTTATAAAATCAAAATTTCTGTCGACAACCGTAAATCATGGATCAACATTTCCACCGATAGTCAACATTTTCCTATGTTTAGTGTTTATCTTTTGACTCGGAATTGTAATTCTTTTATCCAACGTTGTTACCTGTCCATGTGGATTCTTTGAAATAATGATTTTTGAGGAGAGAAGTATGAGGACATGAGGAGAATCTCAATTTTATTGCGTTGAAAATATTATTCGATGGTTCAGTAATACTTTGAAATTCCTTTAATATAATTTATTTTTCCAAATAAGTGATTCGTTTCTGCGATAATCATGGGCTTTACATATATTTTCTTATTACAATTAATTAATTTTTATCTGGTCAGCAAAGTGAAGTGAAGTGATGTATAAAAATAAAGAAGTGAAGTGCAGTGGAAATAAATCAGGGAGGGGGTGGGTTTTCTGGTTGTTTTTTTTTCAGATAAATAATAATAATAGTAAACTTTACAAATACAGTTGATTTAAGTTACCCATATAATTGTATATATGTTATTTTTGTATTTTGTTATTTATGTAAAATGCCAAATAATAACTAAATAATACTAATAATCCAACGAAGTCTATTGTTTCAGTTTTAATTTCTCATGTACTACCATTAAGTTCCCAGGTCAACCGTTAACATCGATTGATTATACAACAGAAACTGACTCTATAACTCTTGCTAAGTCTGCATGTGTTATTTAAGATTACTATCAATTGATTATAAGAATCAAATCTGAACTGAGTTAGAAATTATTATTTAACATCATACAGTCTCTGCTTCACGGTCATCAAAATTGAGAATAACCTAAATAATGTGTGACATGAAGTTTTTAGAACTCGTCTAAGTCGACGAAGGCAGGCCAAATTATATATAAGCGAACATTAAAAACTGTACATTACCTGAGGAAGTCACAAAATTGTGATTGAAACGTCGTATTCTAATGCTTTTTTAGTTTCGGTTAATTACTACACATTTTTTTCTGACAAATTGGCTGTTTTTATATTCATTTATTAAACGAAAATTGTCAAATTATATATATATGTTCTACCTTCTAAATGAAAAATTGCAAGTATGTAAAAGTCTGTAATTTCATTTTTAAATTAACATCAGGAGTTATTTTCATTTTGATGAGGAAAAATTATTCATCCACTGCAGTTTTGCTTCATTTAATTGGGCTTTTTCCTGTAAATTAAATTTATCAAGATTTAAAGTTTAGTATTATTTGTGAGAATAATACACATGTCACCGCTTTAATATTCTTCCAGAATCAGGTTTTAAAACATCTTCAAATGAATAAAACATAGTTTCACGAGCAAAAGAGTAAGTTTTACCTAATTTCAATTAAAAATGAAAATTACTTGTGTCATTTCGGCTTTCTTGACTATATAAACAACGTAACAACGATATAAATTTTAAAATAATAGTTGAATAAATTTTTTATATTTCTATATTTTATTGATGTATATATATTCTTTTAATTACTGTCATATTTATAAATATATGAATCAAAGTGACTAATAAAAGTATGTCACTTTCGTAATTAATTAGGAAGAAGATATTAAATTTATATTCCAAGTGTTATAATTTTATACGATTTTCGCACGCCTTGTACAAGTTCCAATTTTAAAAGCATAACTGTAAAGGTATTGACCCGCAGGTGTGCCTAAGACCAAGTCAGTGGCTTTAAGAGGTTCCACGTATCATAAACCGAAAGGAACGCACAGTTGCAACGATTTCCGGCTAATATCTGGGAAGGTACTTCTCGGAATTGCGGCGCAGTTTAACGTCTAAAGATCGTGAATTGCTCGTTTAAACCCCTTAAACGGAGACAAGAGCTGAGAGGTATCGGTAAGTGCACAAAGACCTGAACATCAAGAGAACTTTTCACGGAAAATTTTTCAAAAAATTCGAATGTGGCCGCTGAATATAATTTTTCTTAACGGAAATAAGGCTCACGGCAGAATGGGTGTTGGTAAATAATGTATGTTTTGATCGACGGCTGGGCACAGAACAACGAGGTAGTTGAGGTAGGGTAGTGTTCTGCATTGAACACGTGCACTTTATTTGCCATGGACGTCATAGAACTCTTGACAATGCTCCGCATATTCCTCTCTCTTCCGGCTTCCTCCTCCCTAAGACAACTTCCTGTTGTCTGTGATATCCAATGCTCATGGGAACGCGATTTCCAGTGCACAATACGTACGAGCAGCAGTCTCATCTAGCTAACAAAATAATCATTTATACTTCTGTCAGATATTTGGCTAAGAAATACATTAATACTCCACACAAAAATTGTTCCTTAATCTGAAGTAGGTTTCAACTCTCTTCCGGTGCATTACGAATTGTGTTTTACTAATTTTGTCTGTTAAAGAAGAAATGCAAATATTTTTAACTTAGATTTCACTGAACAAACATAGTTATGTTTCATTCATGTTTCTATTATTACTCCCCTGATTAGTAAATAATTTAAACAATATTGTGTAAAATAAACGTTTTAAATATGTAGCAGGTAACATGGGCATTTCAAAAAAGGTAGTAGAATTTAACATTCGTCCTACATAGGAATCGCTATAAGCAGACATCTTTCAATAAACACAATGAAATAATTAATACATACGTCAGAAAAATTCGTTCCAATACGAATTTTCGTCCAAAATTATGGCACTTCTTCGGGCAATAACATAGTATACTGTTTTCAATATGTGCATATACAAATGCTAAATTAAAAGAAATATAAATATAGAGCCACGGACCGCCTCATATGACAATTGTAGCCGAAACATATAAATGGTTTTAATTAATAAATAATTTTTTCTGACGTATTGGCTGTATTTCTTTATTAAATGATAATTGTCAATAATAAATTTCTAGAAATAGGATAAAACGTTCATTATAAGTATAAATATTGATGTGTATAAAATGAAGTAAATAATTATTTCATTCACAATTAAGTAGAGGTCTAGGTCAACTTTAGAATTAACAATGTCCTCGATAAAAAAATGAATACGCCTTCTAGAAAATTAAACTTTTAATAAACCTGACGAGTTCCGTAATGTCTGAGGAACCGGTGAGTTTTTAACTTATTTAAGCTTATTCTGTCTGTATATGACCAAATTTAAATTACTTATCAATTAAACAGACACCATAATATCCATCTACCATATATTGTTTAAATAAGCCTCAATATTACCAAAAACATTGTCTTCAAGTAGGGCTACATTAAAAAATCATAATAAAATTGAGTGAAATAAATAATTATAAGTGAATAAATGAGTTAGATTTACAGAAATATATTTTATAAAAATTAAAAATTAGAACATATTAATAAAATAAAAATTTTCGTGACGTATCGTTCCTTTTTGGAAACTCTTCAGGTGCAAATATAAAAGTTTTACAGTCATAATATAATTTATTTATTTAAATATCAATACATAACTAAATTTTTCTAAACATCAGTGCTTTCCCAAACATTTCAGACGAAATGACTATAGGTGTTTCTTGAGTGTATCATTTGAGCAACTCAACCTCTGCATATGTGTTTCTCTGTTAATTATTTCAAAGATTAGAAAAATTTTGCTTGTGTAAGCTGTAATACTAAGATTCCCAGATTGTTTGATATTGAAGATAAAATATTGCACTCACACATTTTGCAATATTTTTCCAAGATGAATTACTTATAGCAACAAAGAACTAAAGAATTTGACATGTTTAATATACAAAGAAGAATATATTATTTTACAGTATTCGATCTCGAGGAAACAGAACGTAAGTAGTTGAAATGTGACATAAGACATTCAAAACACAATGTATGTTAAAAACTAATAACCCAATAAATCTTACACAGAAATTATTGAATAATAACATAGAAATGGAGAAAAACAGAGGGAAAAATTATTAACCGACAAGTTCATTTCACAACCATACACGTAGCAAAAGAGAGATGATAGTTAAAGACAGTATCTAATATTCAAAATGCTGTGGACGTAAAAAGAAATTAATATGTTGTGGAAAATATTTATACGGAATATAATGCGAATAAAAAAGCTAGACGCTTGATAAATTAAACGACGCATGTACTTCATTCTCAAGAATCTCATGGGATGAATAAAACGTGTTTCTATTTTATTATGAAATTTTTATACAAAAAATATTTCTGTTGTGTTTCTAAACAAAGAAATTATCATCATATCGATTTAATTACACTGTTTCGAAAATTAACACTAATTTGTACAGCTTAATTTAAAAATAAATTAAACTTTAGCGATCATCCAATGCAGTTAAGTGTGATGATGATTAATATATAATAATTTAATATCAGCCCTAAAGCTACGACTCTTAGTATGAAGCCATTTATTTGGAATAAAGAACTAAAACAGACTATCATTATCCCCTGTGAGTTATACAGCACACACTTCTGCTTGGTGGGTTGCCTATGCAAGTAGGCGTAAATTACCCACAATTATAGTTTAATGCAAACATTATTTCTAAGCTATTTACGTATAATATCAAATGAGAAAGTTAAAAGTTGGAATTTCAATAAAACTATTACGACCGGATAACATACGAATGTGAAAAAGAGTAAATAATTATTTGTTTGGCACCAAAATAAGTAAATATAGATAACAACACCGGCAGTCATATTTCCAGCTGTATTATATTAACCTTCTAAAAAAAATATAACCTATGTCCATATTTTTTAATGTGACGTTAATATAAAATGTAAGAGAAGTTTGGTATTAATTAAAGAAATGAAGATTGATGCAAATTTGTTAACATGTAAAATAACATTTATTTTTATATGTAACATGTTAGAGAAATAAATGAACTGGCTCACGCACTATCAATTTGCAACAACCACATAAATATTTAAACATTTCCAGACCAAAACATTGTACATTACAAAAATGAATGAGTATTGAAATAATTAAATTTTTTATTAATTGTACAGCCAAAACCATTTAAGTACAATACTGTAACGCGTGTCAACGAACACGTTCAATTAATATTATATTATTACGTTTTCAGCCGCAGTTAGTTATCATAGTCTGCCGTTAGTTGACAGCAGCGGCGATCAAAATCAAAGCTTTTTATCTTTTGGAAACGACAAAGAGGTTTGTTGAGCAGGAACTTCGTAGAAAATCTCTGTGGGGACTTAAAAACATTTAAGTGCAGTGATTGTAAAGCGATAAGCGAGTCGTGTCCTTTTTTTGAGAACGGATAATGAAGTGGATGGCGAGTCGAGTTTGGGAAATTGGAGCATTTTGAAGACGACGTGTTTTGATCAGCCCATTCTGAAAATACGAAACGGTAGTATCCGACAAACTTAATTTGTCGTATGCATTTCCATATACATTGTTTATCTTCAATAATGATTTTGTGTCTGTCAATCTAATACACTGTAGAGAGGTCCATGTGACTGAGCTATACATAATAATTAATATAAAGTGTAAAAGTCGGGGCAACACTAAATAATTTAATTTAATTTGTGTTTTGTTTATTTATCTAATTACATCCTTATACATATATTATTTTAAAAAAGTTATTAAATGTTAAAGATTTAATTTTAATATATTTTAGATAAAAATATTGGTAATCTCATCCGTAAATAAAAAAATCTGTGTAATAAAAAAATTATTTATTTTTCTTACATCTAAAGTACATGAAGTGGCTGCATCGCCATTGGTTATCAACGGATTCAACTCAACACCATAAAACGTGTACTAAAATGACACAGAATAAATTTTAATACTAGGTTGCTACGAAAAAAAATCCAATTGTCAGTAATACTTAACCGATTAGTGCATAGTGTAGCATATATGCAACATAACTTTTAGTATCACCCCAGAGGCATCTGTTGATTTATAATTTGTGATGCAGATATAAAACAACATGAACTTAAGGAAATGTGACATTTTTGGCATCATGTTTTAGTCAAACCCACAGGCCAGATTTTTCTGTTCGCCGGTCAACTTCAGAATATTTGTTTTCTGTGTTTTTTTTGTTTTTATTAATAAAGAAAATGTAAGTGTCATTCTCAGGGTATTATAATTGCATTAAAATCATGATTATCCAATTAATATGAGTTATTGATAAGTCAGACCTAATCATGAGCCAAATTGACTTTGGTTACGTTTCATATGTTTTGGGTTATTTTTTTCGTATTGTATTCACAAAAATACATAATAAAAAATGTAGTTTAAAAAATATAAGAAATCATGCTCTAAATTGTTAACATATAAATGGCTACGTTCAACACATTCGTTGATTAAAATGCTCGTCTGAATATCCGCAAAGACCGCTATATCGGTCTTTTCGGTCGCTTAAAACTCATGAAAAAATTGTTGAAATGATTAATAAAGCATAATAACGCGTGCAGTGAAATTTAACGGTAGACTATCATTTTGGTATGTCAATAAAATATTTGTGAAGAAACAAAATCTACACACAAAACTCCGGCGACTAGTGCTCCAAAATATTAACCGCCAATTATATTTGCAAAATTTAAATTGAGCTATTCCTTATTTTAAGAACTCCTGCAACATAACTGAATAAGTGTAATATACAACACTCTTGTTTCCTAGCGGCAAAATTGAAGTGTTAGCGAATTAAGTTTTAATAACAATCCTCGTACCGACAGCGTTACAAAAATTATAGCCTTCTGAGGAGTCAAGTTTATTAATAAATATAAAACATAAGTAAAAATTTTGACAGTATGAATGCTTCCTCAAATATTTAAGGAATCATATTGTAACATGACAAAAAAATTATATTCTTTAGGTTCATGTAACTATGAGACAGAATTTAGTTATTTTGCTTGTATTTACATGTCAATTCAACTATTATCTTCTTGCACCGAATTTTGGGTTGAGCCAACGTGATACACGACCGAAAATTATTAAATTTTTCATACGATAGCTTAATGATCAAATTAATGAGAACGAGTAGAATCGTGTTCAGACGTGTCAACTATGTAATTCGGCAATTTCCAAGCGGTGAAGGATATTTTACTAGGCCACATTAATAAGTCCTTACAAGATCAAAGAGGTGCTATCGAAACAAATTTATTTCTGAAAATATTGTGCTGCCATAGCATATGGGTCAGTTATTTCTATTTTGCATGAAAAAAATATGAGTCTGAAAAAAAATATCAGCAAAATGGGTTCGGCGTTTGTTCACAATAGAATAAACGAAATCCTGTCAACAATTACGTTGCTGATTTTGCGCTGTTGTGTCGCAAATCTAAAATGTTTCTAAGTCAGTTGATGCAACATGGAGGAGACATGGAGACTGCAGAAACAAAACATTTGCCGAAACATTCGGTTTCTTTAGGCGAACCGACTCTGAACAAAGCAAAGACGGTGAAATCAACCGGGAAGGTAATGGCCACTGTTTTTTAAGGGCTCACGCGGAATTATCTACATCAAGTATTCAGAACAAGTATGAACTGTATATTTATAAATATAAGAAATCATGCACTAAAAGATTAACATATAAATGGCTACTTTCAACACATTCGTTGATTCAAAATGATCTCCTGAATATCCGCAAAGGCCGATATAGTTCCCCCATACTATATCGGTCGTTGCTATCGCTTAAAACTCATGAAAAAATCATATAAATTATTAATACGGCATAATAGTGAATTCAGTGAAATTTATCGATATAATATAATTTTGGTACGTCAATAAAATACTTTTTGTACACCAAGTTTTTAAAAAAGTATGAACTATATATTTTAGACTATTATGTGTCGTCACTGGACCGTTCGAGCCAAGAAGTAAAGGAAAAACATCCACAACTGGACAATACGAAAGTGCTCTTTCACCGCACGGTTGAACACAAGCAAACTTGTTGAATCAAATTTCTTACTGATGGGGTTCCGCCATATTCCCTAGTTTTGATCCGCTGGAACATTTTTCTATTTAACAAAGCTGAAAAAAAAATCACATGTAACGGGGATATTACAAACAATACAATCGCCCGCTTTGAGGACCTTCCTTTGTTGATCAAATTGAAAAAAAAAATGAAGCACTCTGGCCGAAGTATATCGAGCTGAAAGGAGATTATGTCAAGAAAAAAAATGAAATAACCCAAAAAAATTGTGTGTTTTATTGTTTTGTAAGTACTTATTGCGCCATTGTTGGTTTCGCGAGAGAAGAAGTATTCAGCCTCGCCAAATCCGCTTATAACAGACGGATTGATTTATATGAATAGAATGATTCGGTGACCACCAAACCAACCAATCACTATAAGCATTGCCACTAGTTTCTAGAAGGTAAGTATGGGGGTGGGCCGTTCTCGACTGAACACGATTTGCTCAGTCGAGTGGTTTGGCGCTCATCACCACCAGACCCAAAATCTAAATTACTATGGTTTAGCGAATTACGTCCCACTTTTTAACTGAAGCATCAGCGACTTGCGAAGTGTGGTGTTGTAATATTTGGCGTCCCCTCCTCTCCCCACCAGTGATAAGGAGGATGTCCTTGGCAAGTTTGGCCGGCTGGACCGGATGCGCGTGAGACGTGGCGAGACCAGGCCAGGCCAGACCAAGGCTACCTCGGGCCCTGTTGCGCGGGTCAGGCATTGTTCAGCACGCAGGGTCGTCGCTCCCGAGTCCCGGCCCGGTGGAGGGGGCCTGTGTCGCCGCGCAATCTTTATGTCTTCGCATAAACATTTATGGGCCTCAGCGGCGGCGGCGGCTTCGTTTTTTGTCCGACCAACAATGGCATGCAGGTCTACACACACACAAGCTCACACACGAGCCTGCCTGTGAGACCATGCGGGTGCGTCGCGGCCAAATAACTCAACTCGCCACGAGATTAGCAGCTACGAAACACTATCCAGCCAGACGAACAAAACCTCCCTCAAAATATTAAAGGAACTGCTTATACTGTTAATCAAAAATGGTAACTTAATTCGCACATTGTTGATCAAGCCTAGACGCTCGCATCATAACAGCTCCCAGAATTCTTGAATATTACATCTATTATCCTGATGATGTGGAATGAGTTAGTGGAACAATAAACACTTAAATAATAAATAGTTCACATATACATTACATGATTTATCTTCCTTACATACTCTTCTATTCCTCTACAAATTATTTATTCGGATAAGTGCGATTATTTTTCATTTCGAGAAACTGATACTGACACCGCGGAAAACTTGCTATTAGAATAACTATCCGTTGAATAAACACCCCACCCTCCAGTGATTCAACATTCCTCATATAAACTGGAATATTAAGAACAGTGGAGCAATTTATATGTTCCTTGACAGCTAAATTAGTTCCATTGGTACCTTACAGGAAGGAATCCTATTATTAGTTTTTCTGATAAAACCGTTGTCAAATTAACAGGGGATTGACAGCCATAGACACATATCATATATCAACGTAACTGCTATTTATTTGATCATAATTTTACTGAACTTTTATTAACTAAATTGTACTATTTTTACATATTTTTTATGTCCGCTAAGCGTTTTTAGTAGACAATTTTCTGGACTCCGGTTGTTCGCTAACAGGATTTTCAGTATTTTGTGTATTTTTTGGTTAAATTTTTTTTATATTAATTTATTTGTACCGGAACTTTCAATTGATGCAAATATTTTGTGCGTAAGAAATTACATAGAGATACAAAAGCAACAAAAGTGGTATTTGGGAGGAAAAAAATAATTATTTCAACGCAAAACCTAGATGCAAAGTGTTTACTCTATGACGTATTTATTATTTCCAGAGGGGAAGAATATTCTTGTTAATATTCGTCGAAAAAGCATTTTGTTATTCTTTAATTTAGGGGAAAAATTGTTATTTTTATATTTTCTTATTATGTGGTCAGTAAGTGTACCACTGAATTCTTCTAGTTGAACATTACCTTTGCCTTCATCCAACTTATTTTGTAGTAATGCTAATTTATAGTATTTTAATTGTGTCCAGACGATTAAAATTAGCATGGGCAAAAGATTCCGAAAAAACGAAAAGTGAAATAATTTTATAAGGGGGAAATATCAATGGACGTTTGCCCTATTACGTTTATATTTCCTTAGAGCAAGCTTTCTTAATACTTTCTACAAATGCAGATTTTATGAGAAATTTTTTCCCTAATTTCTAAGCGTTTCTAAGAATTTAATCACAATAAATATAAAATGTAAAATTATTAAAACAAATTATTTATCCGTATAGGAAAAATTCATTTTAGTAAGTACTGCGCTATTTAGGACTCAAATTTTGTCTCCTCGTTTCGTTAAACTTCTTCGGCGAATCCTTCCCTCGTCCATTCTATTTAAAAACTCCTCATTCCGTACTTTGTTCGGACACTTAATTTTAACCATACATTTGCGTCACAAAATTTCAAAGGCATTTTTTTTCGAAGTTTAACAGTTTCATGGAATTATTTGCTTGCATTGTTTCAATCACTATTTAATTTAAGCGACGAATATATTTTCAGCGGAGTTAATTTTATATTTAGTTTTAAAGCAAAAATGCCGAATACGTTTTATCAATGTTGTAACATATTAAAAGGATTTGTGTTGTTCAACTATTAAATAATTAAACCCATTTACATCAAAACGACATATTTTATTTATTTACTGTACTTAAACTTGTAAGGGACACAAAATTTATTTTCTTATTTCTTTAAAAATATTTTTTAAAGAGTTATCCCTGCCACAACTATTTTTGGCTTCCATTGATCAAATTAATACGAGAATGAAGTGTTTACATAGGTAATGACAATAAAATTTTATTTGAATAGTTTTAGGTGGGCCATTTCCTTCCGATAAATATATTGGTGATATGTTCTTAAAAACTATTCAAGCGAAAATAATTGTCAAATAACCGTTATTAGTTTATAAAATTTAGTCTTATATTATTCACTGCGACGTTGAAAAACATTGAAAGGTTAATGATGCTATAAATTTAAAAAAAAATTACGTCCAAGACACTAGTAATAAATAAGCATTACATATTACAAAAATAATTATTAATTAAAATAATAATTATAATTGTAAATGAATTTCATCATGCCATTATTGGTATGTTTAAGTCAGTGAAATAGAAATATATCAAACATTCTAAGAGAAGGTCCAGAAATATTAAAAATACGTGTTTTAAAATTATATTAGAATGATTAATTGGCGAAATCAGCAAATATAGTATAAATTCTATTAAATCGGTAGTCGCTTTTAGTTAATTTAAAAAATAAATGCTTCCTAAATTTTTTATATATAAATTGATGAATGAAGTCAAATTTTACATAAAAAAAATTAGGATAATATTGAAACAGTCCTATAGTTGAAAATAGAGTAACTTTGCTGGCTTCTTTCAGCAGAAGCCAAAATGCAAAAGTAGATTGAAACGTATATAAAAAAAACTTTTATATATCTGACAATATCAACAGTGGAATGATATAATTTTACCGATACAGTTTTTTTATCACATAGAAAGCACTCTGCTTCAAATTACTTTAACATTACCAATTCACTTTCCTTAGAAATTGCAATGAACTACTAGATTATAGCGATGTCCACTACGATACTATTTCTGTTTCTCTTAGCAGATGCAACCAGGATGAACATCTTTTATATATATATATAAAAAGTTTATAATAGTCGCGTTAACAACTTGGTCATTGGCGACCCATAAATAAATTACAAATAGTGCTTGTTTACGTAAGTATGCTACGGTTCACATTGATTCCAATACTATACATACAATTGAACAGTTTGAAAAATTAATTATACATTTCACAATGTGGGTTTTTTACATTTACATTTTACAATTCACATTTGTTAATTATTTATTATCATAATAGGATAATTAATTATATTAACTTATTTCAAGCTGCGACTGTTGCAAATTCCACTGTACTGTAGTTATAGTTTGTTTTTATTAGGACGAGGCGTCTGCTTCTGAATATGTATCACTCTCTTGTTTCTTGACTAAATTTACGAGCCTTTTTATTCTACTTTTTGCCGTTTTATCATTTAAATGTGGGTACGATATGGCTTAAAATACCTAAGAGTAATTAAAAGATTTTCTTGAAGGGGTAAGTAAGGAAATGGCAAATAAAATAGTGAACACAGTGTATCTTTCTAATATCGTGACGAGTTGTAGCAATAATTTAACTGATATCCACCTAAACATAATACCCATTGAGAGATTAAATGCGGCCTGGTGACGTGGCCCGGTGAGCAAAGTATAACATTAAGAGACGAATGAGGAATCATTCTAGCGGTGATACGTGCCGAAAATGGGGAAATCCACAGGCATAAGAGATTTTGAGAGTGGGCAGGTTGTTATGGTCCGGCTCCTGTAAACAAGCGAAGCTGATCGGCCGTTCCCGTACTACTGTGGTGAGTATCTAAGAAAGTGGTTGAAGGACGGTGACACCATGACACCACGTATAAGCGAAAATGTGTTGGAAATCCTCGCTTCATCACAAAACGAGGAGTTCGGAAGCTTTCCCTCTCTGTAAAGCAGGATAGGCTGCCACCTGTGGCACATGTGACGGCAGGGTAAAATTCTGGTCCAAGCACAGATGTTTTGGGCATCACCTTTCAGAACGTATTTCCTGATCTCTTCTCCTACGGTTATGAATAATTTCCGTGTCGCAAGGCCAGAATCGTGCTACATTGGTGTGAGGAGAAAGATAGTGAACTAACATTAATGCCAGAGCCACCAGATTCGCCTGAACACAACTTGATGAAACATATCTGGGACTCCAGTTCCGCAACATCATACCAATGTCCAGTAATTTAAGGACATGTCGAATCCTTATCACGCCAAATTGGTGCTGTATTTTGTTTCAAATGTGTACCAACACGCTATTTAGCAAGTAGTCATAATTTTTTAACTTATGATTGTATCATTTACTTTGTCAACAATAATACTCCATATTTTCACGCGTATAATTTATTCCATATATGTACTATATTTTAAAATACCCTTAATTTGTTTGAAGCTACTTATACTTGATGTCGTTTCATGCAATAGTAAAATCTACTTAGTTTATAAATACTAGAATTCAACAAAATACACTGATAAATATTTTTACTCATGATTAAAATCTGGACCGCATCTCGCTACTAATATATTCCTAACTAAGATAATTAAATTGTTAAATGCGCTTTAACTACTCGTATGAAATAACTGCGTGTTGCTAATGCAATCAAATATGCTTCAAACAAATCTATGATCGCTCTCCAGGCGAAACCACAATGTGAATCAACTATGCATATCTTGAAACCTAATAGGCGTTCATAATTTCCTAATACATTTATGCAACCATCCGTTAAAATTCTCGCACAAGCGCTGTGGAACCGACGTCTCAGATTTCACACTCCACCAAGGCGTGGAATGCATTCACATTTGAACCAGTAATTGAGTCCTATTAGAAGCTAACCAACATATGCGGGATGAATGCATGTTTATTGAAAAAATTTCGCTCAAATTAATCTTTGGTAATATGGAATAATATTTATAATACGGTTTTAAAGGAATGGAATGGTCTTGAAATAAGTTCTGTTTGGAAAGTAAGTGGTTTAAATAAATAATCAATTAATTTCTGAGTAAGTGCCCTAGTTATTATGTGAATTGTACTACTCAATTAATAAGTTTTTAATAAATTCGAAAACAGTTTATTTAGGCCAACCTTTCCCTCTTAAGTTCTGTTATTATGAAGTTATCCACTTCGAATCCAGAAAATTAATCCAACAGTTACACCGGGAAACCCTACGTTCCCTATTATAAAGTTTTACTAACATTTGTACGTTATCAATTAATTTTTATTTTTCATACCTCACCTGTCGCGAACTTATCTCTACTCTGACGTCCTGTAACCCAACGAATAGTGGTAAAATTAGTGAAAATTGTGAATTTGTGGCTGTGGGTTAATCTCTATAATGTACATTTATGTAATAAGTCAATAATACTAATAGTAACATTAAATCAAGTGCACGTTTTTTATTTTTTCTCTCTATTCATCCATGCATATTTTTTAGTCTTTTTACGTCCTTCTCTTAAATATCAATCCTGCTTCATTTACATATTTTCCTATTTTATTTTTCAAATTGGTTGAAAGCATTTCTCCTGCACTTTAATGGTCTATTTTATTAGTTGTGCAGTTAATTTTATATTTATTTTGCGTATTTTTATACATTTTTGTTCTCGTTAATGTATTTCCACAGTCATGTATACTTTATTTTCATATGTTATTATCTGTGTATCTAATTGCGCTTTGACTTTGTAATATTTACAGAGGAATCAACATAATTAAAACATAAAACTTGTATATATATATATATATATAATTTCCGTATTAATAGAAAATTAAACTTCATAACAACCTTATTAAGTTGAAACATTTAGCATTTGTCATAGCCGTTGTCTCCAAGAATATGTTGGAAGCTTCACCTAGAATGAAGTCTTTGAGTGTGCCACTGACAGGAAGAAGGCAGTTACACGCCGATTGTTGCATGCGAAAAACGTAGTAGTGCCCATTGTATTCGACAAAACAACACACCTACCCTGACCTGATTAACCGTAAGGCGTGCGACGAGCAGATGAATAAATCAAAAAGCTCGTTGTACTTCCTACTTTAGCAATATTTACCGCGAAAATAAGTCTAGAGTCTCGAAAAAAAAATATATATTTTATCGGAAATCCGATGAGTAGCAGAAAGCGTTGTACATCTGGTTGAGGTTACTTACTGGTAAAGTGCAAAAAGTACCTATTGCTTAAAGCTTCAATCATCATTGGTTCTTTAATCATTTCAAATGGAAATAATTTTTGCTTAATATTACTAATAGAGTCAACAAATTAACCCCAATGTATTACTGTGACTGCTGCAGTATTGTAATCATCTTCTAATAAATAAAATAGACTGTTGGTGTGTGTGTGTGTGTGTATGCATATTTTTCATACAAATTTACACCCGTGAAGAAAATTTAACAAAAGACACGATTACTACCCCCAGAGACGGGGGTGGAAATTTTCAAACATGCTCAAACGACCGATTTTTGCTTCCGATATATATTTTTCGAATGCAACGAGATAGATAGTGTTTCTCCTGATGTTTTTTGCGTATAATTTCAATCCATTTCGGTATGGGAGGGCTATTACATAAAAAAACTTAAAAAACAGACGAGATTGAAGTAAAATCCGAAGTTATGTATGTCGCTGAGTTTAATTATGAGGACCCGGGCACCCTGCTAGAACATAATATAATGCAATTGGTTATTATATGACCAAATAAAAATTTGTGTTCCATTACTATTTCAATTGTACGAGCTGCTTCAATATGAAACTAAATAAAATCTCTGGTTGGCAAAACGTTCGAGTGAGCTTCGATCCCAATACTTAAAAATGTGAGGAAAATCATTTGATTGATTGAGAGAGGAACCCGATTATAGTGTTACAATAAAGAAAAATATGGTTATTAAATAATTACGCAAAGCAGAAGTGCAACTTGAAAAATAAATTATTTTTCGTTGTGTAAGACAAAACATTTCAGGTACATATCACAAAGTCTTATTAAAGCCAAAGATATAATTTTGCAAAACAAATGTAATTGTATTACAGAAGAAATGCTTCAATCGAAAGTATTTTAGTCAATTATATGTGATTCTGTTTCAGGTTTATGTCGCGACAGGGAGTCGACCAGACTACTGGAGATCCTTGGATATATTCCCGGTCCGGTCAAGAATTTTTCCATCCTGCTTCTGTTTATGATTAATCTCATATACTTACGACTTTGCCTAAAGAAGTTGTCCAAATGTGAGAATTTTTTGTCCAAAACATATATTATCGTGAGTGGCAGACAACAAATTAAAATTAAGACTACACTATTATTATAATCTGTAATGGAAAACTTTAATAGTAATGACGCTTTGGTGTGATTAAATATATTCTGGATGGAAATGATTATAAACTGAATATGTCCTAATCCAAGGATGAAAAGTCTTTAATAAAATAATTTCTTTAAAAAATTAATGTCTTCTAACCTTATAATTGTTTTTCTTCTGTCTGAATGGCCATAAAATTTTATTATTATTTTTATTAGAGGTCTGATAACTTTTATAATTTGCACAGTTTCAATCAAGTCGTTTCAGTAGTAATCGTTTTATTTCTCGGCTTGCGAGAGCGATTAAGAACTAACAAGCTTTTGAACCTAAAGGTTTACAGCTCTAACGACGGCTTCTGATTGATGTGTAGGCTGAGACGTTGTAGTGGGCTCTGACTGCTTCATTTCCGCCTTGCCTAGGCCATGTCCGTCACAAGAGTTTTCGTATTACGCAGTTACACCCCCTCATATCAGAATTGTAACTTCAGTCTTGGCTGATTCAGGCCAAAGAATAAAGGTTGAGAATTATTTCTTTATTATAATTACCATGAAATATGCCACAACAAACATTTTATTATATTGATATGTGTAAGGAATCAGTAACCTTTTGCCGTAGCTTTCCAATATTTCTGCGTAATGAGCATTTATTCGTAAAACGCAAAATATTGATTTAATGTTTACAATTTTATTTTGTCGCCCTTAAAAATACTCAATTTGATGCCATATGAGTAGTTATTCCTTTTGAGGATGTCTGTTTTATTGTCTCTCCTCGTGGCTTTCAACTCACCCTAGTGTAATTCAATTTAGTAAACATCCAAAATCACAAAGTTTGTAATTTTTGGAAATATTTAGGTCACGAGAAAGGCACATTAAATAATGGTCGAAATCCTAGTTGTTGTTTTTTGAGCCTCATAACGCCCACATACAATCGGAAAACTGTAATACTGACGAATCTCTCAAACGTTTTTGAATGGCGTTTAGTGGTCGTAAGCAAAACAATAAATTCGCGAATTGTCGGAAAAAAAAAGCCCGACAAAAGTACGGGCGAGAGGAAATGGGAGCGAAAATGCATAAAACGAGGGAGTGTGTAAGGCATGTCTTCCTTTGTACAGAGACCACCTGGCTCGGCGCTAATCGGTCGCAACCCTAGCTTGCGTGTCGGGTTCCCACGCATTCCTCACGCGGACACGTCTCCGTTCACGCCTCGTGCAGACCAAGACTCCTCAGCTCACGCGCTCCAACACCTGCCTACGCATCGCGTACAAACGCCCACGTCCTCGCACTTACAGCCATCAAACAAAAAATACTTGTCATCTAGTACGCTGTGGCAAAGTATTTACACACTAGTGCGACACTAAATTAATTAATTAATTAAGAAAAATTATATGGTATAAAACGAAAGGGGTCACGATAAAAAACACTGACTGAAAATAATTATCTAAAAATGTACTTTTATAACATACGCTGTGATTTTTGAATTTATTTTTAAGATAGGTTTTATATTATTTTTATAATTATCTAAAAATGTACTTTTTTAACTTAGGCTGAGGGAGCGAAAGGACATTTGAAATTATTTTTAAGATAGGTTTAATATTATTTTTGTAGTTATCTAAAAATGTACTTTTATAACATAGGCTGTGAGAGCTGAAGGACTTTTGAATTTATTTTTAAGATAGGTTTTATATTATTTTTATAATTATCTAAAAATGTACTTTTTTAACTTAGGCTGAGGGAGCGAAAGGACATTTGAATTTATTTTTAAGATAGGTTTTATATTATTTTTATAATTATCTAAAAATGTACTTTTATAACATAGGCTGAGGGAGCGAAAGGACATTTGAATTTATTTTTAAGGTAGGTTTTATATTATTTTTATAATTATCTAAAAATGTACTTTTTTAACTTAGGCTGTGGGAGCGAAAGGACATTTGAATTTATTTTTAAGATAGGTTTTATATTATTTTTATAATTATCTAAAAATGTACTTTTATAACATAGGCTGTGAGCGCCGTAGGATTTTTGAATTTATTTTTAAGATAGGTTTTATATTATTTGTATTTAAATCACAATGACAATTTACCTTGTCTTTTTAATTACAGCGTCAAAATTTAAGGTACTCCCTTTTTGAAGGAGAATTCTGGGATCAATTTTACGCGGTCGGGATGTAATAAAATTTACGATGTTTACTACTTAAGAATAGCCATTAGAATACTTCGTAATACGGATAACAAATCCAGTTGTAAACCGTTTTTCAAAAGTCTGTGAATATTAACTCTTCCCAGCGTGTTTATTCACGAAATTTTAAAGTTTGTTAAGCGGAACATGAATCTTTTTCAAACGAATGGCGAGTCTCATTAGAAATTGCTCAGGTCTAATATCAGACATGCATCGCCTTGCTCTCTATCAGAGAAATATTCATCATTAAGGGATAGTTTTAAACAACAGTCTCCCTCCAGATGTTAAGAACAATAATAATTACAAGAGTTTTGGGATTCAATGTAAATGTATTCTACTGAAAGGCGCGTTTTACTAGTACAGGAGTTTCTTGATCGTTCACCTAATAATTAATATTTTTTTATAAAACTGCAGTGTTCAATGTGTTGCTAATAATTACTTATTTCATAACTTGCTTAGTCTCTGTGGTCTTTTCTGCTATTTTGTTTGTTAGTTGCCTGGAGTTTGCAGATTTCTGGCCGCTCCGTTTCGTGAAGTAACTTGTCCCTCGTTTCTGTTTCCTTCTAGTTTCCTTCTACCTTCTACCCTACCGCATCCAAGTTTTTTGTTTATTCTTGGTATGTTTAAATAATTATTATTTTTGTTATTATTAATATATTTTACTTATTCTGGACAGCGAAATTTGTGTTCCCGAATTTTAGTATTTTTATCTTAACTTCTAGTTATTTGTAACTGTAGCATCCAATTATATTATATTGTAGTTTTATGTATTGACGTATCCTATTTCCTCATATGAGGAATAATGGAATAAATAAATAAAATAAAAAAGTGAACTGCAGGCAGTACTCTAGAATTTCGACCCTGCGACGAAACCATTTCAGCTGGCGGCCAGTTCAGAAGTGTCCAAAGTACACGACTCGTCTCGTAACTATAAATTCGCCGTTCAACTGTCACCCTAATAACTCCTTGAACTTATTTTCATCGCGAACAATCACTTCTATAACTTTCAAGTTAGCTATTGTCTTTCAGTAGAGACTGGAGAGCATCTGGATTTTTCTTTAGGATTTCAGTTCAGATATAGTCGGAATGATTTGGAAGGGGATCAGATCGTCAACTATTTCCGCGGCACAACGTGTTTGTATGCCTCACAGAAAAGGAAGTATCATAACACCTGCAAGGAAATATATTATGCTTTAGAAATAAAATGATTACGATTCTTGTTGTCTGTCGTCAGTTCTACGATGAAAATCGCCATGACTGAAAGTTTGGCATTTCAAAGTCGTCACTGCCAGATGGTTACATCTCGTAATGAAAGGCTTTGGTCAATAAATTTAAGGGCATTAAATAGGATTTATTCGTGTATTTTAGACACACCTAGCAGGTGCCATAACAACAGTCAAAACGTGAAAATGGCCAATTACAGAAATATCTGAATTAAAAAATAGTAATCTTACGACGTTTCCTCTGTCAATCATCAGACTATCTCAAGTATGACGTAAAAAGAAAATTATCACTGACGAGCAGGATGATGAATACATAAAGGAGCCAAAGCACTTGACCACAAAGTAACAACAGTTGTTAATTGAAGCGGTAAATGGGAAGTAAATATATTACTTCCTGTTAGAAAAAATTATACTAGGCACGGAAACAACAGCTGTCTGCTTAAGGTTAAATCACCTACTGTGAATATATTTCGTCGGCGAGGAAAGATGGGATAGTGAAGGCAAGAATTTGAATTTTCTAATAAATATTGATGGTTCGTCAGGATAGATGTTTCGAGACGAAAATAATCATGCTTAACGTTGAGGCACTCAGATAAAATTTCCCCCCGTGTCACCATAAATCCAGTCTGGATCATCGTCCATAGGCTGAATAGAATTTAGTTTTTTAATTTATATATATATATATATATATATACAATGTTTTAATCGAGTATTCCATTGCCCGAGTAAAATTAACGGAATATCAACAATACTAAATGAAGGAGAAACAAAGAAGATAAATCACAAAGGAAACAATAAAAAGAGGAATAAACTGAGAAACCAACGAAATAGAAAAAAAATATCAACGTCGAAGAAACAAATTAAGCGAGATTTACAACATAAAGTAAAGTAGCAAGGAAAAATATTCGTCTTCAGGAAAAGACGTACATTCAGAATTAGTGTAAGAGAAGCTGAACACTCAAGAAAGCGATTCAAAAAGTCCAGTTAATTCTCTCTCAAGACAAGCAGTTTAGCATTGTGTTACTGTAAAATATTATGGCGGACTTTATGATCTGCTTTTAATTCGATTTTGTGACTGCGGTATAAATATGTGAAGGTATAGATTAATGGAAACTTCTAACATGGTCGCATAGTTAACCCTGAGACAAAAACCATTAATAAAGGAAAATTAAATAGAGTAGATTTATATCGATTAATTCTTATTAAAATTAATACATTAGATTAGCTGTTAATAAAAATATTTTCTATGTTTGTAACTTATATTTATATTTCTTCTGACAACTGTAACAGGTTTCAACGAACCTGCTCAATATAAAGATGTTTTGATTTGTTATTCGCAGTATATAAATAATTAGTGTATTCTATATCAACTCGGTTTCAACGTGTATTACTACTGAGTATGTATAATCATTGTAGTCCCCATCCTTAATATAAATTTTATTCTTCAATATTATATACTAAACTTTTCGTGACTATCTTTTCAAACTAATTAAAAATATTTGGCTCACTTACATTGACAGTAAATTTATCTTCTGATTCATCGTTAACCACATAAGCTAAACCTTATCTGTATATTAACACAATCGGACAATAAATCAGTAATGCAAATAAACGAGATAAACTGATAAAAGTGCCTCATCACAGAAGATAAAATTGCATCTGAACCAAACCTTGCGACTAGTCGTTATCGTACCTGACAGATTAATTATTTGAGGCGATAAGAGTCAATGCCGTAATTATCTGCATGATTCGTGTCTAAATGTGCAGATTATTGGATTTTCCAGTTACTGAATTCTCGTTATCAAATACTGAACATTTAGAGGTTAAACGCCCAGCTAGAACTTTATTAACTGCTGAGACTTATTGTTAAGTTGGCGAATATCTTCCAGTGGTGAGCAATAAAGTGCTCGCGTAGGCGCGGCAGAGAGAGACCTTTAATTACAAAGCCGCCGAATGGGAAAATCTCAATTATTCGGCTAGGCGTTGTTTTAGAGAAATTCTCAGCCAGAACAGAACTACACAGTCCGAACACAGATAATTACAAAGCGTATTACTGATACAGAATTTTCTCGAATTTATACAATCGTTTGAAAAAAATATCGTGCTATTAAGTAAGAAATTTATTATGCAAAAAAAAAACAGAAAATCAGACGAGACGTTTCATCTCTCATTTTTTGGAACCTTTTCGTGTGTGTGTTTTTGTCAATAAGTCAGATAAATATAACTGAAAATTATTTGACCCAGCTCTGTAAAATCACGCATTGACGACAACAATTTGTTATAATAATCCATTAGTTTTTAAAAATTGACCGTATCTCTCTTCAGTTCAACTAAGCGCATTAATTTCGAAATTATTTATATACTATAATAACTAACTAGGGATCATTTATTTATACATATTTATTAAGTACAATTAAGCTGCATAATTTTCATGCAATGAAAACTTTCACCAAGAAAATAGCCTGACAGAAAAGCAAACCGAATCTAGAATTGCAGAAGAACCTAGTAAAGTGATACATCTAGAGCAGGGCATAAATGGATCAGAAACACGGACATTAAGAAATAGGGAGACGTAATACGTAGAAAATGTGCTGATGGAGAAGAATTGAAAAAAACAAGAAGTTTTAAGAAGAGTAAATGAGAAGACATTGCCAGAGAAAGGAAAACTGTATCGTATGCATCCAACGGAGAAATTGTTCACTGTATGACACCATGGATGGAGTTCCAGGTCGAGTGCATAAGAGTGCAGCTACAAGACGAAAGAATAAGTTGTTGGGTGATGCACGAAAAAGCTCAGGACAGGGTCAAGGTGGAAAAGGAAATTTACAGACCAAATCTAGGGACGAGTTAGGAGCCAATAAAAATAAATCATAGGCGGAGTAAACATTACGTTTATCCATATATCACTTATACGTACAATTAACTCCTTAAATATAAGACTTTCAATCTGTAATGCCCAAATTAATTTTGTTAAGGTGGTAGATTTTTAAATCACTAAGGGTAGACGAAATATTCATTAGGAAATGAGTTTGGGAAATTTTTGTGGTGTCCGACCATGCATACTCTCAGAACCAATCTGGCGCGTCCTTGACTATTCCGTCAACAAGAAGCCGTTGGACACCTGCCTAGTATAGAAAAGGTCCGGGATTTTTAAGAACCATAGAATTTTTCCTTTGGCGGAGGGAAGAAAGTTGTAAAGAAATTTTGACGGAAGACAGCAGTTTGGATGAGATCACTAGAGAGGAAAGTAACGCTTGAGATTTGCGGAGACGACTAATTAAAGGAATTCATCATTTGAATAGCAATTCGGCCCGATTTCTGAATACCCACTCCCAACTGAAGAATTTCCCGAAACATACCCGTTTTCTGCAACATATATTGTTGCCAATTAAAAATTGTTACCATCACTTGTTTCTTCTTCGAAGCCCACAGAGAAAAAGTAAAATAAAAAAAATTTACTGTACATACACCCGATATAACTAAAATAATCTAAATAGAGGAATTAATGCGTTCATATTAATATATATATTTTTATATAAATTAGATTCTAATTCTATTAACTTTTAAATTTCCAAACAAAGAGATAAATTATTTCCAAATAAAATCCGCCTTCCCCAAATTTCAAGTTTTGAATTACTACATTGTTATATATCTTTAAGTATATAACCACTGCTTTGGAAATATACATTTTAGGACTTTTCCTACTTTAATTTGCGTAATATAATTTCTATAGTGTTTTGAATGTGATATAAATGAATAATGAAATATTAAAATTTTAGTTACTATGAATGAACTAGAATGTTTTCAGAACATTTTATAAATAGAGTATACACTAGAAACATTCAATTACATTTAATTAACCTGAACTAAAAACTAAAATGAAGAGAAATCACCTATGAAAAAAATCAATAACCTACGAACTTTAATTGAAGGGCTAATTAATGATCAGTTGGGCTAACATCATTTAGAAAAATTGATAGTCAAGAACGTATGTATATAATACGTGCTGTATATGCTGTACGCTGAACGTTGAGGATAACTCTGATCTTACATGACAAATTCTTTATTTTATTCTCCTCAGTATTCTCCGGTGATTCCCTTTTCTATTTTCTTTCGAAATTGAAAAAAAATTACTCTTGTCTCAATTATTTAAGTAAATTATGAAAAACTCGAATTAATATGAACATAACCCCAGTACACGACGTATACACATACACACACACACACACACATATATATATATATATATACCTTATACATACTCAAATAACGGTAGTTAGTTGCAGTTATATAAGCGGGAATATATGTCAAATAATTCGCAAATAGTTTACCACTAAATTTGTATTTAGCAACAATTAGTTTTTATTTGTTATTAAATATTAAAAAATTGTTTTTAATATTTTCACATCCACACATATAACGCATATTTATATTTTTTCTTTTCTAGCATATATCGAAATCAATCCTGCTAAAAACGTCGGATCGTATTTAAAAATGATAACTGTTGTTTAATATGATGTAATATATAGTAAACTATTATAATATAAATTTCGCAATATATTTGATCTGCACACTGTGTTCTGCCCTCTTCCTATTCTTGGCCTAGCTTCCATAGAAAACTAGCTGGTTCTGTACCGCGGGTTTGCCGCATTATCTCCTTCATTCCTGTGAAGTGAAAGTAGACAAAAAGCGAAGCATCCAGGGGATAGATAAAAATTATGTACAACTAATCCATCAAATTTTAGTTATTCCTAACAGATTGTAATTTCTTTTAATACTAATTAAACAAATTGATTGAGTCTGAATGTTTATTTTTCAGGTGAGGGTTGATGTTTTGTGCTTGCGGGTTTCGTGTTGCGAAAAAGCCAGACCTGTTCTCGCCAGACGCCACGTATTCCCCCAGACAATGCAATTTAGGGCGTTCTTGGCAGACTGGCCGACCTTGGACAGTTTGGGAACCAGCTGCAAAAGGACGTCACCGACCAAAAAAGTGTACAAGCACCAAAACGAGCCTTCAAGGTTCTTACGTAACCAACGAGTCTGGCTGGACCTAGCTTAAGGGGATCACTCTGGATCGACCATAATTTTGTGTATTTAATTAGTTCAATTTCGAAGAATAATTATTTTCACATTTAAATGTCGTCCTTAATTAGCAGATTTCTCGCCAATGTGAAATCTGCTTGAAGGCGTTACTAGCTGGCGGGAACTCTCTTAACACAAATTAAAGTAAAAATGTAAACTCATGTCGTAATTTTTGTTAGTCGTTATATAAAATAAAAGAACCGCGAAATATGTCGAGTTTGAGGTCATTTTAACTGAATAAAGTTCGCGTTGCAGCTGTCGCCAAGTTCGTATTTTCTATGGTAATGCTATTTTCTGAGTCCCAATTAGCTGAAAACAGATGTCCACACGGTAATAATTTCCGCGTTTTCAAACTACCCACATGCACAGTTTTCTTTCACATTATTCTTTGAAAGCCACTATTACTGTTAGGCGTAAATTAACGTTCGAGGTTATACGCGTCAATAGCATTGCAGAACCAACCCAATTTTTCGCATTCGTCTTCCAATATAATATGATTTTACGGCTGATTATATCAACATTCCACCTTTATTGGCCCACTTAAGCTTTGCTTTTGCTATACATAAAATAAAAATTCAATAGTTTTAAAAGTATATGGTTCGAATTGCACGGGTTTATGCTTTATGAAGGTACGGTTTTCTACCCTATGGTCAGATTTAGAAAGTTATCAAATATTGTTTCCTGTCATATTACTACTTAACTAATAAATTATAAGTGTCAAAAAATTATACATATATTTCATTTAAATATAAAAGAGAATAAATATATTTTGAAATTAAACTATTGCCTTTGAAGCTGTTCCAAAATACTGATTACTTAAAACCTGTCATTTCAGTTTTATCGCCACACTACGTTATATAATTCATATACATTAAGTTTTCGTATGAATCTGTATTTGATTAACTGGTGCATTTATGAAAAAAGAAAAATCAGTATATCAAGCGTTTAAAGTTTTCAGATTCACTGTCGTTTGATTAAACCATCTTCTCAATTCTTAATAAGTTTATAAAGGAAATACGAGCTCAGACCCTCAGAAAATGAAATTTCTGATTTCTGGATTTAAAGGAAATTAGCTTGTTAGCCACGATAATTCTGGATAATGTGGCATTTCATTAACGATTAATTTTGGCATCGCGTTCTGACACTATTTATGAACACACAGAACGAGACAGACATAATCTGCCCGCAAATACCCGCATATGTTTGATTATCACGTGCAAATTAACTGGCCGCTCGTAGTTTCCAGGTGAGTTTCCAGGTGCTGATTGATTATTCGCTTCTGCCTTTGATGTATTTTAAACATTTAACATTTAATTTGATTGTAATTTACTATTAATAATAGTAACTAGCACATTGCCCCAAATAATACCAATAAATCTGTATACAGGAATTCATGTCTGGTTCAAATTATCAGTTTACGAAATGGATGAATCTTGCTTGAAAACCTTGAAAACTTACATTACGGAAAAATTCAGAACTACTGATGTTATTTGTACGTCTGAAGCGAACGTTTCGCTCGTACTTAAGAAGTCAATAGAATGTTATCAACGAACACACAATAATAATAATCATAATAATTATTAACTCTTATCATTATTTTCTTGCGACTCATTTGCTGCAGGTGAAGAGAATATAATTAGAAAAGGATGATGAGATACCATATAACTGATAAAAAGAATTATTCATCTACGTTTGATTTTGGTAAAGATCCTACCGTTTTTAACTCGTTCAAATTTAAAAATTATAAGGCCAATAAACTTTTAGTAATTCATGAGCGTTGTAATTGTAAAATATTTAATTGAAAAGGCTATATCTGGTAAAATGTATTCTCGTTTTAATATATTATTATATGGAAGTGTACACGTAAAAAGACAAAACGATTAAATCCCATGAGTTGTTAACAGAAAATTACTATCATTAACTGGTGACTGAAAGCAACCTTTCTTCAACCCTATATATTATTCAATTAAAAATTATATAATTATATATAAAATAAGTTTAATGAAAATTTTAATTTCTTCATATGACAAAAATTATGACGTTTCGATCCAAACTGGAAACTCTTCAGGTATTGACAATAAATACTGGAAATAACTTAAAAAATAAATGCAAAATTATCTCAATTTAATGCGATGGTGCAGAAAATTTATTCCGAAAATTAATTAAAATTAGCATTTACAACCAATATTTATTTGTTTTAATATTTAAGCTAATAGTTATTTATTTGGATAAATTCTAGTATATAGTACAGAAATAACTTTATTTTTTTAATTATATTACCCTAAATAATAACTTGCATTTTTAGAAAATCAGAATTTTTAATTGCAATACTATATTTAAAGACGTTAACAGTATCAGAAAACGTTATTTTTCACACGGCCTCTAAAGAGTTCTTTAAGACTAATCTTGGGTTTTAACACATTCGGAACTGTCACAAGTTATATTAGCGGCCTCTCAAAACGGGGTTTCGACACCAATCATGGCTATTTTCGATATTTTGTTATTAGCCACTTCTCCACAAGCAGTAACTGATAACTAATCTAGATAATAACCACATTTTTTTACCATTGATTTAAATTCCTTTGCTAATGTGGCTTTCAAGTAAATAGAAAGAGGGCTCCAATCAAAGAGCTTAATTAGTAATTTGCTACATGTTCTATGACACTTTTAATTGTGTAAGCCGATGATTTGGATAATATATTATGGATATGAAGAAAGAAAACATTGTTGAAAGGTCTAATGGTAATAAGCATAGCAAATTAGTGTCCCAGGGCACATGGGCTACATCTTTTGTGTCCACGTGTATACATACAACTTATCTCGCACGTTAATTTTTATTGTAATTTGCTAACTCATTATCAACCTTCCCAGGCTGTTCTCGCTGTTCCCTGCTTCGTTTTCATTACGTCCGACTGTCCTTTCGTATCTGTTACACGTCGAATGCTGTCCAAGATGACTGTTATGTAATATTCTGCGTTACATTCTTAAATTCTCACGGGCGACAATCAGCGTTCGGTTTTAGCAGTCTACTTAGAAATTTAATTATTTTGCAGACCACGCATAGGCAGTAAAAGTGTTTATAGGTACATTTCCATTACGGAGCGCGAAATAAATGCTCATTGTTCGAGGACAGCAAGCCGTTAGACGGGTATATTAAAGTGGCCGGGTGCAGGTGATCTACAACAATGCCCCCGAACAATGGACCGTTTCGTTCCGTCCCGGCTCCTGGCTGGGGAAAGGTGTCGTAAACACGGCACTCACAAAACGCGAACTCGGGTTAGGCTAGGTCAGTGATCTCCGCTGCTTTACGACCGTGTTGTTTATGCCGCCAAGCAAAAAAGTAAAAGTCTTCAATGGAGCGAAGGTGAGTTGGTGGTGGCGTTTTAATGGCCTGCAACGAAATGCCGCTGCCCCGTGTACGAAGATATGGAGAACGTGTTCCTGTCCGCCGCTGCCAAATTAATAGCGATGCTAACGCCAAACGGCCCCTGGAGGACGCTATCTCCACACTGCCGTCTGCGAAATTCTCTTTCTCGTTTTGCATCGCCCCGTGGGACTTCTACATTATTCCTTACTACCCTCAGAAATTTCCATCTACGAGTTGAGCCTACAAAATGAGATTCGTAAGATCGGAAAATGAACGCTTAGCCTTCGACTTCAGTACGCAACACCCATTCGAAAGACGTTCTGCATGGCCGGATTACAGGGGCAACGTGAAAATGCATTGGAGAAGAAGAAGCTGCATCCCGCTAAGAGTGCAAAGATCTCGTAAATAAGTTTATGGAATTCACTTCATTCACCGCAAAGACACTTTGTTAGTTTGTGAAAAAATTTTTTTTGTTTTATTTAGGATCGTATCAACTTCAAGGTCTTTAGCGTCCATTCATTAAAATTCCATCTGTTACATTAATATATATATATATATATATATATATATATATATATATATAAAGCTATTTTTGATGTATTTGCAATATTATACAAAATATATTTATAAACACAGTTTTTTATACGAAAATTTGTTTCCATTTGCGTTATTTTATATGTATGTACATTTCCTTAATTTCTTTTTTGATATTTCGTTGTATATATTTGTAGCTATAATGAATTTTACAATATATGGGCATTTTTGAGTCTGTTATTTTTTTATATTTTTTATGAGCACTTTTGTTCTTCTCACTCCAGGCATATCCTAGAATTATTGACTGTGTACTCAGAATTTATAATCGTACAGCCAGAACAAAAACTCAAAAAACTAAAACAGTTCATCTGTACAAATTTTACAACAAAAATTTAAAAGACCGATACAAAAATTTGCAATTTATAGAAATAAAATTGAATTAATGTACATAATTTCACATACAAAGAACAATATGAAGTTTTTCGAATTATATTTGCCATTTTTTATTAATTTAAATTGGATTAGAAAATTATATACTTTTGAATTTTATCCTCTACGTTTTTCATTTATCGAATTTTAATTTTAAAAAAGTAATCAATAATTTTCTCCATAATTTCATTTTGAAAACCTGTAGGTTGTAGGTTTCAGAAATATTTCCACATTCATCGTAACAGAACAAATATTTAATTCAATAATTTCTTTCATAATAATATTTGTCAACAGTAATTCATTATTATGATAATGACCTATGTAATTCTTTAACTATATAAACCTTCAATATGTCAATTTTATTTGTTTCTTCCTAAAATGTTCCAATATTTAGTGCATCGGTTTTTAGAAAAATATGCGTCTGTCTTGGGGAAAAACCAATAATTACTACTTAATTATCTTTTCACAAATGTGACTAACAAAAAAATCATCAAAACACAAGTCAGTCAAATTAAATTTAAATTCTTGAAGAAAAAAATTTTTTTTTCCTTATTCATCGTCGTTAATTTTAGTTAGTGCGCGAGAATATTTGGTATACACATCTGTGACTCGGGTGACAAAATCAGTTGTATCGGTCGAGAGTTACATTTACTTCATTTAGAAACAAATGTGATTTTTAATAATTTTTATTTTTAAAAATATTAAACAATTTAAGATAATTTATAGTTTAATAATCCCGCGTTATTTAAAGTTGTAACGAGATTTACCCATTCTTAGAAATACGTCGTGATTCAAATAGTAGCGTTGACCCCTAGAAGGTGCAGTACCAGATCTCGTGGGGTGGATGACGTCATCGGTTTAGATTCAGTTACTGCTCCTATCCGCTCTCTCTCATCGTTATTTTTTGCACACTTTACTCTGCTTCTCACTATATTTCTCATAACTTCTGCTCTCGTCTCTTCATGTGTCGTATTTTTTGGGAATCCAATCAGGGTGACGCCACGAAATTTTCCCAGTTCAGCAAACGTCCCTAAAAATATATTTACGGGCCATATCGTGTTTTTTATAGCCAGTAAAAGCTAAAATTGTGCCTAGCACTCTTTCACTGACTGTAATTGCTCCTGTTCGCTCTTCAGCCATCGCTTCCTTCACGTCGCCGAATGTACCTTAGCGAAACATTTGTAACGTGAGTTGAAAAGAAATGTTTCATGTCTCTGGATCAACATGCTTCTAGCAATACCTTTACTAATTAATAGACAAGAATATTTCATTGACTTTAATTCATAGAAGTATTGCACAATAACTGTCTGCCAGACTTACGGTTTACAACTGTCTAAAATATTATCGTTCCGTACTTAACTACCAAAATTCAACATGTTGGCTGTAAATTCGAAATCAGTTATAAAATTTTAGATTTGAAAGGGGGAAATGATGGTATCCAAGGGTTAACTAGGGCCCTCGGGCTGTAGTTTAAGGATCCTACCCGACATTCGCATAAAAGTTATGAAGGACAAAAAATATAAAACCTGCTTTGTATGTAATAATGAAATAGACAAATCCTTTAAATAGTACCGCAGGATAAAACAAAATTGTTCAATGCAAAATGAGCCGAAAATTTGTAGCCAAACCATGAATGAAAATAAACTTCTCGCGCCAGCTGGACATCCTGAAAACATTGACATTCGAAAATAGATTGAGATTCTTATTAAATAATCGTAAGTGTGAAAGATAAAAAAGTATAACATTGCCCTCGATCCCTGGTCAATCTTTCTTTCATTGAAGGGGTATATAAAATAATTACATAGATTTAATAATTTCAAAAGTGCTTATGTCAGTATTGGAAAATATTCAACGAGTTTGCAAAAATTAATTCAATAATTCCTGATATCGTTTTACTTTATATTTACACGTGTTATTTAAGACTAACTCCCTTCATAAACAAAACATTGTTGCCAATACAATAAAAACACACTGGAGAAACGCGTCCGTGGTTTATCATCACGAAACTGAGTAATTTCTTTGAAAATGTCTCTAAATAAGACAATACTCACACATACATTTATCTAAAAAAATTCAGGAAGTAATATGCGATATATTTAGAGTGGAATGGAGACGTTTTGTGGCATTTGCTGTCACTGCGAACGTGACCTCAGGAGAGGCGATAACGAAGTTAGTGTCGTAAAGTCTGGCTGAGCCGACTGTCGTCTGTTAAACAGAACAAAGAGTAATTAACGAAATAAATGAATATAATGAATAGACTGTTCTGCGTTCGATCCGTCGAATCGGAGGAAAATAGTAAAATGTGTTTCAGAGTTACTTGTGGAGGTACAGGAAAAAATTAGCATTGATTGGAAATGATTATCCCGGAGCCACGGGACTTGTAGCCAAGCACGTGGGAAGGAAACTAATCTAGACAAGGTTAAAATGCATTTTACTTCCAATTTATTGAGTCCTACCTTCGATTGGTTTATCGTCACCGAAATCAGATTTACCTCTAACGGATTTCCAGATTTAATTAATTACGCCACTTAAAAACTAATATATGGCCATTTTACCATTATTATTTTATAAGTCGATTAGAGGCAAGGTATCGATATCTTTGTAATGATATTTTTATATTATACACTACTTTGTTCGCTTTTTTCTCTACTGTCGTTGTGTGAGCACCTCTGAAATATACGAATAAAATGTCTTCACCATTAATAACGAATAACATTATATTCCTGGTTACAATTGAGGTTCTAAAGTGTAAAGTTACTTCAACAAAAAATTTACTCGATCCGTCCTCATATTTTGGTAATAGTGCATTTGGTTACCCTTTTTTCTTAGATCTAAAACAAAGAAATAGTTACAAATTATAGTATTTAGAGTTAATTTACGTTTCGGACCGAAATAATGCTTCTCAGTTACGCGGGTAATGTTTGAATATAAAGAAAAAAAGAAGGCTCAGATGGCAGCACTCTATATGGCACTGTTTGAGTAGTTCCAGTAGGAGTGAGATACTAATGAAATGTAAAATAAGAGTTTCTAATTTTTCATTTTATCCAGTTTCGTGGTTCACATTCAATTTAGTCATAATCTGAGGTAGAAGAATGAATTTATTATTAACTGAATTTTATTTTACACTTGGTGGCTGCCATAATTAATTATAAAATTATGTCTTAATTAAAATATGAGATGAGACAAAAATATTTTACCAATGTCTTTAGTTTCTTTTTACCTGAAATTAAAAAAAAAATCCAATCACTCAGTGGTATCGGTGAGGATTTTAATATGTACAAGATTCCCAGTTCTGTCGAGAAATTTCCATCCTGATCCTTCGATTTTTTTTAGAATAAATCTTTTATCACGGAATTTTATATTCCAAATATGACTATTATACTTCTTATCCCTACCCTACTTTTTAAATCAATTTGTATCGCGTGTCTAATCTATCTTTCAGTCTTTTAATGAGGTAATGTTGGTGTGAAGGTGTGCTAAAGATATAAAAGTACTGATTCAAACTATTACGTACATATCCCACCATCTCACTAAATTTATTTTGCTCTGATTCACCCCAAAGTATTATACTCGATTTTCCGTGATATCCTTGGCAATATTGAAGGCCTGACCTCGTATTAAGACATCATCCCTGCATTATTTGCTCAGGGAAATTACCAGAATGAGATTCACTCCATTACGCGTCCTGCGCCTTGCCTAGGCGCCACCACGTTGCGTATTGACAAAATTATTAACATCACAAAATAAGAAAGAACTTTCATCCTAATCAAGAGCAATATACAGTTTGCCAACCGCAACAGATATAAAATTTAGGATAGTTTTCGAACGGAAACTGTTAATTTAAGTAAATCATAAAGAATTAATTAGTCGTATTCTATATACATATGTATAAATATATAACAACGTTCCCAAAAAAAATTATTGCCTAACACATTTCAGTAAAAGAACCTCTTGAGTGTCTGTGATGTTTTGATCAAGAAAACTCATAATATCTCTAAATTTCCCCAATATAGCAAAACTTTCCTGTAAAAAATTGAAGAATACCAATAATATTAAAAATAAATCTGATAATGAGACATTAATCTACATTTCAATTAGAACGCTGATCCAGTGAAAATAATCGATGCAATTAACAGTGCATCCTACGATTAGCTGTAAGTACAAATTTAAAAGTCATTATTTTTAATTAGCAAAATTTTAATTCAATATTATTGTTTACAACCGTAAATATGAAATTATTATATTTATTTTCTTTCGTATTTTGAAAATCTTCTTAAAATTCTGACCTACTCTAATTAGGCCCGATGGTACAAACTAACAACGCATCATGCAAACAGTAGTTTGCGTGTGACATTTTATGTATATATAAATATATATATATATATATATATATATATATATATATATATATAATGAGAAACCTGGAAAATATAACTTAAAGTACAAGATGGATACCAAGAATGGCGTCCTGGAATTTCAATAGCAGTTAATGTCTTCCTGCCGATTTAATCTTCAATCAGCGTTAGAAGGAGAAATTAAATCTTCATAGATATATGCACGTCTGATTTGGTTTCGCAAGGTCTGAATATGGGGCGGACACAGTGGCACGCGGCCGGTTCTCGTCCCTGTCCTGCTCAAGATGGCGGTAGCCGCAGTGGTCAGCACTCAAGGTCAAGGTCAAGGGCAGGATTCGTGTCCCAAACAGTCCCGCCCAGTAGCGACGGGCCGGCCGGGGTCATCGACGGCCGTTTACCTCCTCATGTTTCTTTCAGAAGCCATCTTGCGCAAATTCGATGGTAATAAGTAGCTCTCGCTTGCACCATCCTCATAAACAACCTACCAAATTTGATCCTGAAGCATGCGTGATTCATTGTTATCAAGCAATTTCCTGGCGTCCCGAAATTTGCGAGGAACATATATTTGTGTGTGTGTGTGTGTGTCCATATTACTGTTTTTGAAATGCACTCTTGAGATCTTTTATATAAGAAAATTTAAAGGAAATTAAACTCGAGCCAAAACATACTTTTCCAATATATATGATATAATATAATATATAAACGTTACAGAGGACAGAAAGACATTTCATTTTTCGATTAAACGATTAATCCTTTACTGAGTAAAAAGGATAAGTCAAGATCAATAATAATGCTACGAGTATTTATGATTCACTCATTAACAGATGTTTCTAGATATTTACATAAATAAAACACAAACGAGATGAGCGTGTCAATGGGATAAACTAAAAAAAAACGGGCAAACAGATTTCAATAAATTTATGTATATCTTATTACTCAAGGTGAAAATAACGCAGGTTATTTCAAGTCAAATATTTAGAGGAAAGACGAAACACAAAATACGTTGACCAATCAGACTCTGGCTGAACAAGCACCAATCAAAAATTGCTGCGACATCGTTTATTCACTTATATGCTACGCTAACCCCCGAGGCCCGACAAAAAGCAACCGCTGGAACAAGGAATACAAAATATCATTATACATCTATGTAAATATTGTCTGATTGCCACTAATCGTATTTTTTATGTGAGACATGTTCATATTCTCCAGAAATTCTCAAATATTTTCGCTTTTGGCATCTCCTTCCTTATTCATCAGTTAAAAAGTGAATATTTCAACAATTGTTTTGATTAATCTCTCAGGTAAATAGCCAAAAAACTACTTCAAAGTTGAACTAGACATTTAATGCCCGACCTACCTGATGCAGGTTTTTCTAGGGTTTGTCCTGCATTACTTTTAGGCGAATGCCGGGTAGGATCCTTAACCTGAGCCCGGGGGCCCTAGTTAACCCTTGGCTACCTTCCTCTACCCTTCCGCATCCCCCCTTTCAAATCCCTTCCTATGCTATTAAAGGGTAGTTGCCACCATGTGGATTAGTCTCATGTAGCCTGTTACCGTAAAAAAAAACACTTCAATGCATATTAACATCAACATTAGCTCAGTATTTTTAGCTTTTGTGTGATTACTGACCTCGTTACTATTTTCTTATTATATTAATTTTAATTTGGTATAAACATTGACAATTCTTACGACTCATTTTGGTAACAGGTTAAATTACTGGAGTAACAGTAAAGCTTGTTCCGTTCCTGCGGAACAATTATTACAAAAAACTTCTGCTGATTTTCGGCACGTTCTGTGGTGAAACAAAAATGCTCGATTTTTTCCGGTATTACTTAAAAATCTACATTTTTGGATTACAATGGATGCCAATTAAAAAACGAAGTCATTCTTGAGAGGATTCAGGGACGACTCCTAGATAAACGTCAGAAATATTATAAATATATAATATAAATATTAATTAAGAACGAAACGTTGAATTTGTCGATGAAGATTTTGTTATTCATTTATTAAATATTTTATCTGACATTTTATAAGTATATATCATGAATAATTAATTAATGACAAAAAGGCGTATTTGTCTATGAATATATTTTAATAAATATTTTATTATTACTTATTTGGCCGACAGTATTTATATTATACTTTACAAGAATGTCAGACAATTTTTTCATTCAGATTTTGATGTCTTTTCGATATTTCTAAACTAATGTTTACATTTCATTTTCGTTTTTATAGAAGGCCATCAATTTATTCTTCAAATAGTCATATTTAACTTGTTGTTAAATTATAAAAAAAATGGAAAATAATTTCAACTTATTCCCTTCTTAATATCATCGTAACTAAATAATATCGAAGTCTAAGCCTCTAATTAAAACGCGAAGAGTTCTAAACGTAAGGCCGGAGCGTTGAAGAATTTGTTTATTTCTTTACTGAATATTTTATTCCGACTTTTTGGGCCGTTAATATTCATATTGTATCTTTCAAGAACGTCAGAAAATTTTTAATTCATTTTTGAAATACAGTAATTAATTGTTCACTACCGTGTAATTTTTTTAAGTTCAAATTGTAAGAGATGCATTCTTACGTAAATGTCATAAAGGTCAGGAACGAAACTTGGTTTTGGGAAGTGTTGGGGTGCCTTATGTTGTAGTTTCGACTATTTTCGGATGTTTATGTTTAGCTCCACAGGAAGTTGGTTTGTCGTTGCAGGAACTACAGGTTATTTAGAGCATCGCTCGAAATCTTCCCATACGAGTGACGACGGATCAACAGAGAACGAGACACAGAGCAAAAAAAAAAATTAAATAGTACACTCGTCGAAAGGAATGTAAATTATGATTTCATGTCGGGGATCGGAGCATTTAGTATCATTAAAAAAACTACTATTCTCGTTAATTTAATTCTTTACGTCTCTATAGTTTAAATTGTTTAAATATAATAGTAGAAAACAGACTTTTAAACTTACAATTTAATTAATCAAGCTGCATGTTTCAGTCCTAATGTGAACCTTTATCAGGCTATATAAAGAATTGCACACAAAACAGTACAAGGATATTAAACTAAATTCAAGGATTACATTTTCGAACTAAAACAGCAAAGAAATTGAATTTCGTAGACCACATTTTAGAGATTGATTCATAAATTGGAACAATTATGAATCATTATTTAAAAGATTGAAAATATTACTTAACAAATCAGTTTCGATTTTAACATGAATTCAATGTACTACTGTGATCAAAAAGTAAGGAGAAATTTTCATTTCGGGTATTAGGAAGGCAGGTAATTTTTTTTCTGTGTTGGTAGGACTGTCTATAATATTTTCCAACCGTCTGTTTGTTAAAAGGTTTAATATCTCCGAGTTACACGTGTTTTTCTAAACAACCAAAAGTGAATTTTTAGATTTTTGCAATGGGTGATTTTGTTGAGCAAAGAACTTGCATCAAATTTTATTTGCGGAACGAATATTCTTGTGCTGACACGTTGAAAATGTTGCGGAAGGCGTTTGGTGATCAAACTATGGCACAAAAAAACGTTTATAAATGGTACAACGAGTTCAAAGAGGACCGAGAACGCGTTGAAGACGAACCGCGCTCTGGACGACCATCAACGTCTACCGACGAGGGACACGTCCAAAAAATCAAAGATTTGGTGCTTGAAAATCGTCGATGGACAATTAGAGATCTCGCTGATACTGTTGGAATACCATTTTGAAGAATGTTTTGTGTCTCAAACGCGTCAAAACTCGATTGGTGCCAAAATCGCTCAATTTTTTGGAAAAAAAAAGCGACGCGTTGATGTGTGTGAAACTTTGCTGTATGACTATCAGGACCACTTGAAATGCATCATTACTGGAGACGAGACTTGGATTTACGCATACGACCCTGAAACCACCGACCAATCCAGCGAATATCGTGCAAAAGGTGAAGCAAGACCACGGCAAAGTCGATCGAAAATCAAGGTCATGTTGACAGTTTGCTTTGATTATCGTGGTGTGGTGCACTATGAATTCCTTCCGCCGGGCCAAAGTATCAACAAAGAGTATTATTTGAGCGTTATGCGTCGTTTGCGTGAAGCTATTCGTCTGAAACGGCCGGGATTATGGGCGAACAACTCTTGGTTCCTTCATCACGATAATGCACCATGTCATACTGCATTGGTTCTTCGCGACTTTTTTGCCAAAAACTCACCGTATTCGACTGATTTAGCTCCGAGCGACTTCTGGCTATTCAGCAAACTCAAAAGGCCAATGCGGTGACGCCGTTTTGACACGATTGAGGAGAAAAAAACCGAATCGAAGAAGGTCTTGAAGGCTGTACCGGATAAAGACTATTCTGATTGTTTCGAGGACTGGAAAAAGCGTTGGAAAAAGTGCGTTTTATCGGACGGGGATTACTTTGAAGGGAATGAAATTGATTTGGAAGAATAAATAAAGAATTTATATTTTATAAATAAATTCACCTTACTTTTTGTTCACAGTGGTATACTGATGTAACATAACTTTAAAAGTCTGTATTTGGCTATTTCATATAATATCCTCCCGAATGTTAATTACCAGACACTAAGTTAATAAGCAAAGCCACAATATCGCTCATTCGTGTTGTTGTCAACATAGGTAAATTATTTAGAAATTCCGGTTCGTCCGCTTACTTTTGTCACCCGTTTCTGGTGATAAACGCGTCGTACGGTTTCAAGCCTGACATTTTCCGTTCCGTCTGAACGCTAATCACCCTCCATCTTCATGCATCCTGAAGCACACTTGAACACATGCAGCAAATTAGAATCTGCTCGCAGCTGTGTTCGCAGTTTTCTTGTCTCAGCACGACAACAACCGCAAACTCCTAAAAACCTAAACAGCTCTCAAGAAACGGTCTGAGGTCGTTCCGCCGTTTGTATAAAAATCCTCGGTCTGTTATGACAAGTGACCGTTTACCGAATACAAAAATCAGTGGGTACTTTGTTGCTACGTGCGTTAGAATCTTTTATATTTAACAATTTTCATTTCTTTATTCACATCAGTTCTATGTTGCAGATTACCTAAATATCTACAAAAATATAATTATTCCCCACTAACCGTATTATGGTGAAATAGGATTCGTCTTATATTTTAAATAAGGTATTATAACTGGTCTTGTGAAAATAAGATGCACAGTCGTCCACTTGCCTGCATTTGTAGTGGGAGTAAGTCGAAGCTCACATTAACACGAACCTTTGTTACCGCAACTTGGTAGTTTGAAAACTATTCTGAAAGCTTTGTCACATGTAAAGATATTGTGTTCAGTTCAGGACATCTTGTACGTCAAAAACTCGTCCGTAATGGTTAAGAGATGAAAAGTACAGGGTGTGATAAATAGGCCTTGCCCCTTTCTGTATATCCCTTTCGTAATAATATAATGAAAGTTTTTAAGAATGATAATAGTGGTTCCCAGGGGAAGGCCCGCATGACGATAATATTCCCCTCCATCTTCTCCCTTCTCCTACACAGAATTTTGTGCGACTTGCTATATCTCACGACCTAAACTTAAATGATAAATAAGTTTTTGAATGCATTACACAGATGTTATAAGACTGAAATGACCTAAAACGAATATTAACCTATTTATTTACTTTGTGTAACTAAATAATTAACACTAGCTAATATTTACAGCGACAAAAATTTCTAAAAAAAATTGATCAAATGCCCTCGTCAATTTTACCTATCACATCACTCAATCAATTTCACGTATTTAACTACTATCGAAGTATTCATCTCTTGTCAACAATGCATCGTTAGTTGTTTCAGATAATCATGTTTATACAAATTTTCGTTAAATTAAAATAATTAAGGTGCGTATTATTTAATTTACGAAACAATGATGAAAAAGGTTCCGTTATACTTTTCCGTAACATGATTCTGTTATGATATTGCAACGTCTACTCATTTTCAAAAACTGTGGAATTTAGTATTTCCTAAACAACCATTCACCAATCAGTCGGGCAACGATGTGGGTGAAACTGCTGCTTATTTAAATTTGTGCAGGAAATTTATTTTCCTAATTCAACCTCGGAGACTATTATGGAAATTAAATAAAATACCTTTATAACTCAAATTTATATTAAAAACAAAATGCAATTACAATAACAAAAAAATTAAGACACATGAATTACACTGGAGCTACACACCACATATTAAGAGGTTGTAATTCGAAATATACAGAAAACTCACGGGAGTAACTCATTCACACACATTCATACACGTTCACACATAACATTCCTTTTTTGAAGATAAGCAGGAATTTTCTTTAAAAACAAATAGGATTTTCCAATACAGTAAAGACATAACGAATAATAAAATTTAAAGCATAAGAGATGTAATCTTGAATTATTAGTCCGTTTCTAATTATTTTTAGCCTCGTGCTAATATTGTTCAAGTCATTTAAGTCTCTATTCAGCAATTTAACATCTCAATGGCATACAAATACATAATTTCAGTGGTGGTAAACAAGTTACTATTTTTTAGACATTTTCGTACAGGAATTTTGCAAGTAGGAAAATTTTTCCATTCTTATATTGATATTATTATTATATTTCATATGAATATGACATATTTTTTCAAAATTTACTTTTGAATAGCACTTAGTGGCTTCAACGAATTTTCCAAGCCTCCTCCCCACGTAGTTGTATCACACAAAATGCATTCACTCAGCGCTGTTTTATGCTAAAATTTTAAGCAACTTATAAAATAAAATAATAAGTTTTTAATTGATAATAAATATCGTAATTTGTTGATATATATGTTATCCACATTTTAATTTCAAATGAGTGAAATAAATTTGTGTATTCTAACTACGTATTGTCTATAAGTTGTAAATACAGTATTTGATATATTCTTCAACATATATACCAATATTTTTTATCAATCACATAAAAATATAAGAAGCTAAATTTCTCCAGATCATTTATTTACATTTTGAAATAACTTTCGGCGTTTACCGTCGTCAGTATCATATTTGAAACTTTAGTGTATAAAATTGTGTACAAAAGTATACAATTTAACTCATATTAATTTAAAATTGATCCAAAACAACATATTTCTAAACGCGCCTAAAACATCATAATAATATTTTCGAGAAATATTTCAATATTAAATAGTTTTGGTGAATTCAGACTGACGTGAACTTAAAAAAAATATTTTTTGAGAAATATTAAAACTGAGGATTGACGCCATCTGCGTGATGTGTTCAAGATATTAGGTCTCGGGGAACGAAGCAGACACGTAATTGACAGAATGTCTCGTGTTTCCGTTCTACAGTCTGAAATTTCCCTTTCAAGATCGAAAAAATGAATCCACCTAATCCATTATAACAGCTAATGAAAACATTTTTCATGTCGCAATTACGAGTCAATATTTCCTGGCAAATTGCTATCCTCACTGTATTATGTTCGTCTCTCACGCAACTCGTGAGATCTTCGTGAAGGTTCGTACCCACAGAAATGCCAACTTTGAAGAGATATTGCATGCACCCAATCGTCGGTCCTGTCAAACGGTTCTTATTTTCTTGTTATTATAAAAATATATTGTTAAGTTGAACACTACATATTATTAGCAGGAGTGTTCAAACTTGTGTGTAGAGAGGGGGGATTTATAAATTAAGCTCTTTGGGAGGTGTTATGGGTTATTGAGTCTCTCAATTTCATAATTAATTACTTTAATTTATTATTAATTTTGTTTGATACCATTTTTTTGAATTTAATAACACTAAATTTGTTTGATTGACAAATTAATGATTCCAAAATATTACACGCATACAAAGTGCGCACTGTAAAATAAGGAAAATCTTAGGGTGGAATGCGAAACAAACTAGAATGAAAATGACAATTAATATTTGTGAAATGTAATAAGAGACAACTGCTGGATTTGTTTACGTAAAAGTCGGTGTAATCGGGAAATGGTGAACAGCGTCCATTCTTCATTTCTCTCCTACAGAAAATCCTGCATCGCCCAGTCAGTTTTAGTACACGGCTTCCATACAGCAAACTCCTGGGGTGTGGGACAAGTACCCAATGCCCGACCTACCTGATGCAGGTTTTTCTAGGGTTTTCCCTGCATTTCTATAGGCGAATGCCGGGTAGGATCCTTAAACTATAGCCCCGGGGTCCTAGTAACCCTTGGCTACCTTCCTCTACCCTTCCGCATCCCCCCATTCAAATCCTTACCTATTCTATTAAAGGGGAGTTGCCCAACGTGGATTACCCTCATGTAGCCTGTTGCCCTAAAAAAAAAGAAAAACCTTCAGAGCTTATTTGATCATAAGCACTGCAATTCTCAACTATATAGTTCAGCAAAGCATTATATTTTGTCTACATCCAGAGGCACTTTGCCAAACTCAATCCTCCCTTTCTGACCGTCCAATCCATTTACCAACATCTAGATTGACCCTTTTAGTTCCTCTGACCAGTGACCACCCGCTGCACGCTCGAGACAAAAAACTATCCGGCCGCTTCCCAGCGTAGTGCATTGGTTACCAAAGAAAATTATTGTTCCATTGTGCGAACTTTGTATCTGGTGTTGATGCCAATATGGAAAATTTTATCCACTCAAATTATAAATGAGATACACATCACACAGCGATTGTTTTATATCAGAAAAGTAGATTTGAGTCAAATCCGGTGTTATGAATGTCGCTGAGTTTAATTATGAGAACCCGAGCAACGCCGAACACTCAACTAGTTACTTATAAACAAGAGGTTGGAGATTTAATGACAAGATTCTGCCTTTATCAGGTTTTCTACGGTTTCACTTATATGTCACAGCACACGACTTGACAAACTTTATAGCCTCTCCATTCATTCCTCCACAGAAGTGATTAAATTAATATTTGAAGTGCGCCGGTACGTTTATTTTGTATACTTTTGATTGATTTTGTATAATATATCAATAGAAGAATGTTTTGAAATTCTGGAGATGTGTAGGGCTTTATTGAATCTGGGGAATGGCGAACTCTAATGAATAAAATTGACTGTTTGTGTTTGTGTGTGTGTGTGCTCCGAAAACAAGAACCTGTTGAAATGACGAAAAACTTAATAATATAAAAGGAAAGAAAATAGGAATGGAATTCATAACACGGGAAAAACATTCGTTATCCTTTACGTTATAGGGACGGACATAAAAAGATATATTTTTTACTCCAGAGAAAGAAATCTGAAGAAAACTAGTGATTGTTTGTTAAATTGTTCAAGTTGAAAGTAAAGTAAATTCGAAACGCATTTCATACCGTGATTCTTAATTATATGATAACGAAGGAGATAATTAATATATGTCGATAATAGCTTTGTACCAGCTCTGGTTTAGCGTTCAGCGTCACCGCCTCGCACCAGAGAGGTCCCGGGATGGAATCCCAGGGTAGATGCTTGTGCTACGTTGACCACGTGCCACTTGAAAATATCCTTAATATAATGTAACGGTAGTCGTCCGGCTGAAGCGGAAAAGAGAAAGAAAGAGTTAAATTCTGCAAATTAAGATGCAATCAGTCACAGTATATATAGAATCCACCCACAAATTGAGCGTGCTAGCATCGCTTGATGGCTTCATTGGTGACAGTTATCAGGCCACGCATATATGAACTGTTTAGCCAAAGTAGGCTGCACTGAATCACTTTAAGGTAGAACGTCAACACACCAATAACAAACCAGATACTGTTATACAAAATAATATTGAAGCCCATATGGACGTACGGGATCCAACTGTGGGGAAGTGCAAAGGCATCTCACACCAAGATACTACACAGATTTCAATCGAAGACCTTTCGAATGCTGGGGGATGCACCGTGGTACGTCAGTAACCACACTATTCATAGCGAATTAAAAATACCAATCGTCACCACTGAAATCCAAAGACAGCAACGAGAAGCTAGAAGAACACGAAAACGACATTGTTAAAAATCTGGCAAACCAACCGTCAGTAAGAAGAAGACTCAAGCGGAATTGGCCACAGGACCTCGTCAATCAAAACTGAAGATTATCGGGAAAATAGCAATGGCTATATCCCATAAAGACATTGACAAAGACATGTAATTTACTCATTACCTAATTGCAACAGAGATAAGAAATAATTAAATTTTAATTTTTTTTATATATGTATACATGTTTTCAAGTTTAAGTTGCCACAGAATCTTCTTTTTCTCTTTCAGAAGACCACAATACCTTTTCTTGCGAAGGATTCTGTGGACATCATAATTGGCACACAGAAGGAACCGCACTTATGGCTAATGTGAGATTCTCGTCGACTAAAACCACAAACACTTTCTCCTAGGCATGTAGTCCACCTCGCTATTACTTCAGTGTGGTGCCGTTTCCATGACAAAAAGGGACTTATTCTATGCTTGAAGACTCTTAATAATAGCTACAGTATCAATTAGTATCATCTAAACGACAACACGATAATCGTAAAAGCAATATTATCAGCGTTAACACCACAATAGCATGACGTGAACACTGTCATAAATCAGTGAATCGACTGGTGATTCCTTGATTCGATGTGTTCAAATTCTTTGTAAGCACTATTTTTGAGTGAACGTGGTCACTTTTACGCACGATTCTTAATTTCAGCTGTCACTGACCCAATATTGTACAGAGGGGCCCAAAAATATGTATCCACAGGTTAACCGTCCATAACTTGCAAACTAATTGACGGAGTTGTCTCATTTTTGGTGAAAGTGTAGCTCTTCAAGTCCAACTTAAATATATCAATGTAGGTGTTCGAAATGGTCACTATTAACATCCACACACAAACGATGTCGCCGAACTGCAGCACGAACTACTGACTGCAACGTGTTCAGTTGGATATTTGCACATTAAAGTACGATGGATTCTCCAAGTTCATCCAATGTGCGTGGCTTTTGTCGATAAACGACGTCCTTTAGTGTTCCCCACAGGTAAAAGTCCAGAGGGAACGTGGTGGATACCCTACAGCACCTCTACGGCCTATCCATCTTCCTGGTAGATTTTCGTTGAGATAAGCCCTAACACGATTGTGGTAGTGGGCTGGGGCACCGTCTTGTTGAAAATAAAATCTTTCGTCTCCATATAAGTCTTGGATGGCAGGTAAAAGAGATGTTTGAAGCTTCTGAAGGTACAACTCACCGGTAACTGTACCGTCAAAGAAGAATGGCCCCGGTAAGACAACCCACACCACACATTTACTCCTGGCTTTGTCTACATGGACGTTTGGATTTTCGGCGGCCCAGTAGATGCAATTGTGGCGATTTACTGTACCATTTAGTTTGAACTGTGCCTCATCAGACCACACTATCATCTCCGCAAGTTCTTCATCGTTGCGCACCATGTTATTAAACCACTCGCTGTACGCCATCTGAATCGTCCTCGTTCATTGCGTGTACCAATCTTGGGATGTAGCACTTCCACTTTGCTGAACACTAGAGCGACTTATTCCAGTTTCACGGACACACAGACTTCTGTGGTGAGCGGGTGAATTGTAACACAAGATGGGACTTGTTACTGTTACGTGTCGTCCAGATCGTTGTTTGTGTACATCTTTAACACAGCATTCGGCTTCAAATTTGTCTCGAATGCGACGAATCGTTAAACGTGTCGGTGGCTCTGTTTGATACACATTTCGCCATTGCCGTTGAACCTCATTAATGTTTTCGTACTTAAAATACCACTTTAAAACAGACTTCCTTTCATCAAATGTAAGCCTTACGCCAGCCATGTTTACTCGAGTAACAGGGAACAACTAACAATAAAACACTAACTACCTGGCGACTGTACTCTGACAAAAAAAAACGCAATGCAACGTTTATGTGGCGATTGGCGGAACTACAAACTATTACACTACCAAAAAAGAGACAACTTCGTCAATAAGTTTGCAAGTTATGGACTGTTAACCAGTGGATACATTTTTTTGGGCCACTCTGTATTCTAATTTTGCCTAGTGTCCTTTTCCCTCATCTCACTCGATGAAAATGTGTACGACGTTGTCGAACTTTCCGCAGTTAGGGGTTTTTCACCTTGCCCACTACATGAAGGTACGCTTGGAAGTGTCCGTGAACAGTCAGAATGTGTTATATAACGGGACACTGTGTCATACTTCCTTGTCATCCATACAGAGAAACGAGGCCTCACTCCAATGCTGTTACCATCGGTCCGGACTGGCTAGAACCTCCAGTCAAGCTTTGTGAGGAGCGAGAAACTCACAATTTCGCCAGGCTTCTTGAGTGATCATGAGGTCACAATAGGAGCAACGCAGCTACCACCAGGCACCGCGCGTTGTCCAAAACTACCCCCCAAGGCTCATCTCTGCTCAGCGGCTATCCACTTCCGATATGTGGAGGCTTTCAGCCCAAATTTGTGCAAAATACTCAGTCGTTGACGGCGCGTACTAGGTCGATCCCACGATACCCTAAAGAGAACGATTCTCATTTATAATTATAAACCGCATTTTAAATAATATATAAACTTCAACTGAATATTAATTAAAGTTTTTATTTATCTAAATCCTAAAATAATATAATGATCTTTTAATTAATTTAAATTCATAAATAACATATCTAAACTGATGGAAATAAAAACCAATTATCATATCTTTATTATTTAATCATTATGAATCAATATATTGTTATTCAAATAAATAATATTTATTATTCCGTCCATTTTGACAAGAAGGCTTTCTTCAAAGTCCTCCTGCCAAATATAAAATTAAAGTGTTCTTCGGCGGGAGACTGAATCTATACCCAGATTTCCTTTGAAACTCTGTATAAATAAGATCGCTTCGATATCTAGCCAATACTTTCCATAAAAAGTACCGTGATTCATGTCGAAGCTGCTCCTCGTCAAGAATTGACAATTTCGAAATGGACATCAAAATATGTATCAGACGATAATGTAAAAATTTCATGACATCATGTTTGGAAATAAGTTCTTTATTACACAAATAAAACAAGTGCGGAAAGAAATTAGTGACATCATTTCCGTAACAAAACAAGCACATTAAAATTAACAAGAGATTTTTTTACTCGAAACTCGTCGTCCTTAATAAGTACGCGGTCTCACAAACAAATCTGATATACAGATACAACTAAATTACAACGTGAAATGTCTACATTTATAATTAAGCACGCAACACTAACTAGCATCAAGTGTTAAGGTTTCCTAGAAAGAGTTTTACTTTGTAGCAAATCTGAGCATTCGCACAAGATGTAATTATCACGCCGCATGCTAGGTGGTTTTAAAATCACAATCCGTTCCTAGACTACAGTTCAAAACTATTAGTGTTTAGTTTTCCAGAATCAGTACGTTATTCAGATAATTGTTTTTTGAAGTCTGCGATCAATTTCTGCAGTTTCTATGAAAATAAATTATGATTATAATGATCACTGTTCCGACTCACCACATGTTTCAATTCTTTTTTTTTTAGTCACAGGCCACATGAGGGTTATCCGCTTTGATGGATACTCCACTTTAATAGCATAGGAAGGGAAAAGGGGGGGATGCGGAATGTAGAGAAAGGAACCCAAGGGTTTACTAGGGCCCCCGGGCTATATTTTAAGGATCCTATCAGGCATTCGCCTTAAAGATGATGCAGGGAAAACCCTAGAAAAACCGGCATCAGGAAGGTCGGGCATTTGGTCCCTGTCACACGCCCTTCCGATAACGAGAATCTGGTCTGCTGTGGGAACGCAGCATACCAAATTCCATGCATCGGCCGAATTTGAAGGGCAGCTGGCCGACTGGTCCACAACGTCTTCGGAACATACGCCCCTCAAAACCAGACAAGGAGTCACGGCTTATGGTAACCTCATTTTGAGATTCCTGCCCAACATGAAGTCAGCCCTTCAATTCTTTTTTTTTTTTAGCAACAGGCTACATGAGGGTAATCCACGTTGGGAAACTCCCCTTTAATAGCATAGGAAGGGATTTGAAAGGGGGGATGCGGAAGGGTAGAGGAAGGTAGCCAAGGGTTAACTAGGGCCCCCGGGCTATGGTTTAAGGATCCTACCCGGCAATTCGTCTAAAAGTGATGCAGGGAAAACCCTAGAAAAACCTGCATCAGGTAGGTCGGGCATTGGGTACTTGTCCCACGCCCTTCCGATAGCGGGAGGAGTTTGCTGTGGGGACGCAGCATTCCATTCTCCGTGCCTCGACCAGTTTAGGAGGCAGCTGGCCGACTATTCCAATGGGAATAGCGAACAACTCTTATTAATCTCGTTTTTAATATTTAAAATTGTGTTAGTTCGAACTGTTAGTGATAAAATATTAGCTACCCTTCACAGTACTCGTTTTTTTTAGAAAAACTTGTAAACAACTCAGAATCACAAAATTAACTCTAGACTACTATTTGAATGCTGCAGCTAAAAAGGACAAATTATGTCAACCAAATTTATGCGACTGTATCTGTCTCTGAGGCTCGCTTTCATCTTTTAAGATTACTAATATTTTTATCATCATAAGGAACAAAATCAAAGACGCTATTTTAACAATTGAAGACAATTGGTACTTTAAAGTTTCTCCCTGTTTTTGTCGTTATATTTTAAATGTATTTTCAATCAGAGTATTTTCGATTATCAGTTCCATAAACGCAATTAGAATATGGTTTTTAGTTTCTCCAAAACGTCCACACCAAATTGTTCATTTCGCTCAGTTGCTCAGTGAGGAGCGATCCAACTGTTGCTAGTAGATTTTCAGATATCCACAATTTTTTCCCCACCGACAGGACGTTAAAATCTACTTATTGCCGCGTTGTTCCCTGGAAGACATTTTCCCACGAGTGTCAGGCAGCAATGTAAATTTCACTACATTAAAGGTCTTCACATTTTTTGTCAGTTCCTCATAATATGAAGAATAAATTTGTTCCCAGTAATAGCTTCATCCATTCACAATAAACTGAAAAAGAACGTGACCGAGCATCGTAATGACGCTTATTCGTTGTCACAATACGTTCGGCCTCTCTGAATGGCGCCATTTTTTGAAGCATGGAAAACGCTTCTCGCTCTAGTGGCAACTACGCGATTACCTGTGTCTTTTACTTGGTACGAGTACAGTTTAAATATAATTAAACTCGTATCGAATAGTGCGCCATAAAATACGTACCTATTTTTGTGCAGCCATAAATGATCAAATTTATATTTTGGGAAAGCTTTTTTCACCCTTGTGCATACAAAAATTCAATTTAATATTTTTTTCTGATTTTATACCCGACAAACGAAAATAGACTTGAGCATTTAAAAAAGGGTCCAATTTTACAAAAATGGGTATTTACTTTTAGGGAAGAATCATTTTAAGAGTTTATATATCAAAAACAGAAATATTCAAGTTATTAAAATTAAATTTAATGTCGTAAAATATATTAAAATATAGAGTGACCTTGAACTTAAAATTATTTACTAAATTTAATTTGTTTTACTATGTAAATCTCTCCGGGTGATAAATATCCTAAATTAGAACCTCTTTACTTCAAGGTATTTCTGATAATGTTTTTGAGTAAAATGATATAATTTACTGAAAATTCCCATTTGTAAACGAACACATTTAAAGTTTTCGAGACTTGATCTCGGGGTTGAGGCTCGAGCGTTGTCGTGTAGAACCGATCCTGTTAGTACAAGCGGTCGGATTTCCACGCTAAAACGAAATCATTTTCGTTCACTTCTAGCAATCTAGTTCCATTTTGACTTTTTCTATCTCAAATTTTAAACTGGCTTACTTCTCTTCTAGTGTCAGACTGACTACACTCTACCAAAATTCTCCTCTCGACCTCCTTCCCTGCCAGACCATAAAATGGAGTTACCCCAAGATGCTGAACGTGCTTATCACACCAATAACACCTTGTTTTGTCAGTTCCCACAATGACTCTACTCGATTTCACGAACTTGCCACAGATATCTACTCTTCTATACTTGTCTGTGATTCGAAGAAATTTTCTGCACTTCACACGTCCATTCCGATTAATGCTTAGCTGATCCTCAAGTTGAAATGATATGTTTTAAAAATTCTCTCAACAAACTAATTTGATCACTATAGTGTAAATGATCAGCGTCTGTCAAACGATTGTTTACATGGTTCCTTCGGTATTTCGAACATCACGTTTAATGCTTGCTTTGCAGAAATAACGTCGGTATTGGTGAATGACGCAATTTATTGATGAACAGTTCATTGAACAATGGATACTGATAGAAAACTATAGGCTGGCCAACTGAAAAATCAACAATTGAGGTGGAGGAACTGACCAGCTCGCATACATGTCACACAATCTTCACCACTGTCGTTTCCTTTCATGCAGCTATTCACACTTATTTACACAATATGCAGCAATGCATGGATGAGCGGAATTTAAATGTTATTTTTGTACCGATGGATACAAAATTGACTCAAAACAGTCAGCACAATCAATGAATGATAATACTAAGAATGTAACCAAATTTATTTGTAGGTCAGGGCAGAAGTTAAGTAACATTAGAAACTATATGACAACTACGAGCATTATTACTACTGATTCCTGTTCATATCTGAGAGAACATGCAACGTAATAGCAGTCTATTAACAGAAGGAATAATAGAACCGGAATCGTATAACGGCGTGATCTAAACGACACGCTTAATCCGCAATGACTCAGCAAGTGTCCATAAAGGCCATTCCAACAACCTCCGTAACTGCCGCTATATGAAGGGCTCACTATTGAACACGCCAACCCGACAGGCAATTAAACAAATAATTGCGGATTTTGCATTCCGACACACCTCGCGGCTGCACGTAGATAAGAACAGCTGATACAAGGTTGTCGGTGCGGACTCGGGAAGAGAGAACAGAAGTTAGATGACGTGATTATCGCAGCGGTTCTTTAATTAATCATCCGCCTAGACTCCCGCTAGCTCCATCACGACTGGCAGTCCATTCATTCATCCGCGGGAAATCGTGCTCCTCCGTGAGCCATTCACCACCAACTCATTCATGCCCACAGTAACTGCCTTGACACGGCTTTTCTCACAATCATCATAAAATATCGCATCTTCACGGTTATCTGTGGACGATAGCCAATCGGTATCACATTATTTCATTTTCTACCATTATGTGATGACTCGTTCATTTTCAACTTAATCCTAGCTTTCTTGCATTTTTTTTTGTGAGCGCTATCCTGCTATCAACAAACACTAAGGTTGGAAATGAAAAACACCATTATTGCTGTATTCCGCTTGTTGGTTCCCACCTACCAATTAATACATTTTATTAAGCTGTGCTCCAATATTGTAGCGCAGAAGAACACTCCTCAAATTAATTCAAGATTAATTTTTAATATTTGGATAAAAAAACGCCTGTGTTCACAGAGCCGATCTGTGGCTTGCTGGAAATTACGACCATAAAATTTGGCGCCGAGGTGACAGGGTGTCGAGGAGAAACCGTGCGCACAGAGAAAGGCGTCGTTGGAGATCCCTACCTCAGGGGTATTGACCTAACCAAAATCCCCGAAGGTCAACCGTTGCAAAAGGCGAGAGTAAACCCGCGAAAGTGTAAAATCGACTCAGATTGGTTGAAATCGAACACGAGAAGAGGTTTCCACCCTCTGGTGGAGAAGAAAGAATGTCTAACTGGAAGGTGGTCAAGTTTCGAGTCAGGACAATTCCTATCTATTACTCGGAGAACAAGTCTGAGAAAGGAGAAAGTGTAGGAGTAAAAAATGTAAGAATTAATTATAAAGATAGCCAATTCAGACAAAAAAGTGTTAATATAAATACAACACAAGGTTTCTGGGATCCTTGTGCGTTTCTTCAAGTGCTAATAAGAGCCTAGAGTGACAACTGCTCTTTTTCGCATCTGAGGAAAGGGACAAGGATCCCAGAAATGTTGTGTGGTATTTATATTATCACTATTTTGTCTGAATTGTCTATTTTTTTTATTAATTATTTTCAGTCAGACGTAAATCTTTTCATTTTAAAAAATGTAAGAGTTAGAAAGATGGTCTTTGAGAGGACATTTCATAGCTACAACTTGGAGTGAAACGTAGAAGTTTATATCTACAACTTTTTGTGTAATGTAGAGTTCGCATGTACAACTTGGATAAGAAAAAACGGCCCGACCGACGGAAGTTGGGTCTATCTAGAGATGCTAAGAATTGTTACACCGACGCGGAAGAGTAAAGGAGGAAGCTGTCAGAAATTTCTGTGAAGATTTTCCGGTTATCCTGCTGAAGCCGACTACAAAATATGTGTTTTTGACTGCAGCGTAAATAATTCAAATTTTTGCCGCACGTATATGACCTCACATACGATTCCTTTTATTTTTTGATTTATGATCAGAGTCTCGTAAAATTTCCCCGAGGTTTGTCTGTTTAACATATTAGAAATTTATTGGAATATTTAATGTAGTTAAAGTGAATTACCTAAATTTAAACTCAACAGTGAGTAAATTTTAATAACCTTGTTGCAAATGAAAAGGAGCCTGCTAAATTTGTGTAAACCTTTAAAAATAAATTAAATATGAAGCCAATCAACTATAAATATATTTTTCATATTAAATTTATCCGCCAGTATGTAATATATTACAATATATTATGTAGAAATTACGTTTATATAACGGACTATCTGTAAATTTATTATCGTCGAAATTTTCAGGATACAGTATAGGATGAAAGACGTATTTAATGTGTTCCTGGTAAATACAGATTCACGTTGAAGACTTTGCATAACAAGACACACTTTTTACCTCTATACAACTGTCGCTCTGTAGAAAATTTTCCCAACATATCGTACATCAAAACTCAAACTTGATTTTGACTCCACCTCGCGCTTAATGAGCCTGCAGCATGTTGTGGTCATTCACAGTGATGCAAATCCTACATTTGAGATGACTGTACTAATGGACTTCCGCTACACGGGGAATAGAGAGCGTTCAATGGGGAGAGAAAGGGGCCGGGTTCGAAACCCGGTAGGCAATACCATATCAAAGTGAAAGGATAAAGAACCCAATTGTGCTCCAGTTCCTTCACAGTCCCTTCGCACTCGGAAGTGCTGTTTCTTCATTTCAACTATACAGTCTCAACTTCGCTCAGCTTAATTTGAATATGCAGTGGTTTTATATTTAACAGCAATAACAGTATTTTTATTTAATATTAAATTAAATAATTGGCGTTGGTCTCAACACATTTATTCTATGACTACCGTCGAACGTTATCAAAGTCTCCAAAATATTTCCACGATTTCGAAGTAGAAATTATAGGGAAAAGATAATGAATTAGACACACTCAGCTTGCTTACGTAAAAGACGGAAATTATATTCAAAGGGAAAATTCAATAAAGAATCTGGTTTCAAAATACGATAAGGAATGAATTGTATGCTGCCACAGGTTTTACAAATTTTTTAAGGAAGTAGAATGAAAATCTTAAGACCAGGGAGATTGGCAATTATTAGCGTTGAATTAAAAGTTTTCTGTGTCGCTGAGTTTGATAGTATCATTCGCCAACTGTCCATGACAATGTAGGAGGGGATGTAGAATTTTATTCTATACCCACCCTCATGGGGGCTTAGGGTGTTTTATCAAAACATTGTTTGTTCTTGGATCGTAAGTAACATGTGAACAAATTTTTGTAGAAAACTTTCGTTACTCCATTCATATGGGAGAACTACAACTTACCCGGTAATTTATACATCATAATTATACTCAACGAATCCCACAACCGCGTAATCTACACAAATATCAGTCCTTTTTGCATTTTGACACCCCCTTTCACCCCACCCCTAGAGCTGTCCTCGTGCAGTTAGGTGATGAAATTAGACACTGGCACCTCGGCCTGTTTTCAGAGGTGTATGTTCTTGGTCGCAGACCTTAGGCATACGGTAAGAGTTGTTCTCTGTTCCCATTGGAACAGTCGGCCTGCTACCTTCTAAACTGGTCGAAGTACGGAGCAGGGAATGCTGCGACCCCACAGCAAACTCTTCTCCCGATATCGGAAGGGCGTGGGACAAGTACCCAATGCCCGACATACCTGATGCAGGTTTTTCTAGGGTTTTCCCTGCATTACTTTTAGGCGAATGTCTGGTAGGATCCTTAAACTATAACCCGGGGGTCCTAGTTAACCCTTGGCTACCTTCCTCTACCCCTCCGCATCCCCCCTTTCAAATCACTTCCTATGCTATTAAAGGGGAGTTGCCACGATGTGGATTACCCTCATGTAGCCTGTAACTCTAAAAAAAACTGAGCGTCCCCGCAAACTGTTGCGCCAAAATAGGCAGTAATCGCAAATATTTTGAAAATGTCACCCCCTTCCACCCCCGCCCATGGGATTATTGGCAGGGTTTGTATCTTAAATCCCGAATCTTAAGCGATACTGGTACTAACTTTGATTGAAATTGCTCCACGCATTAATTAGGAACTTAATTTGCAAAAATAATCATCTATAATAAAATAATTAAGATATCAAGTGTTCTATATTATCAATATTATCCGTTATTTCGTAAAAACGCAAATTTCGGGAAAATTTTCTGTCGGGAAACCGTCAATCGGGATAATGGCCTTGTCGGGAAAACGAGAATCAGGAAAGTGTGTGTCGGGATTTTGTACTAGACCCTTTCAATAGCATAGGAAAGGATCGAAAGGACGCACGCGCGTATGTGTGTGTGAGTAGTCAAGCGTTAACTACAACTCTCGGAAGATAGTTTCAGGATACTATTGGACAATTCACCTAAATGTGCAGAGAAATCCTTAAAGATACGTACGTCGGGCTCACAGTATTTGTCCCACGCACCTTCCGATGACTGCAGTGGATAGGCTACTCATTCCCCACCCCACCCCCCAAATTAGCTAATATTCTGCTAGTTTGTATTCATGAAAGTTTACTCAATATAAAAGGCTGTCCGTACAATATCTCCTGATGAATTTAGTATTTTAACAACTACCGATTTTCCTACAGGCTTGTGGCAATACTATGGAATTGACCTAAATACGGCATGGTATATTTTTAGAAAAATTGAGTAGTTATGGTACTAATAGAACATTCTTTTATAGGTTGAGTCGAACAGAACAAATAGAATTTAGAATGTGGTCCTTAAACCGTCCAACGGATCTCGAAACATCTTTCTGAATGACGGTCCAACGGTGTTGTCTATTCATTGTAATTATTCACATACTCCTTCAAAAAATATTCCACTCTATTGGGAAACATAGTCGTTTTTAGTATTTAAATCAACTCGTGCTGTGAACCAGAGGCTCTTGTTAGCAGGACATTTCCGGGAATTTAAGGGGAAACCGCCCTGCTCGGTAAACCACTTAAAATTGAAATAGCTAAAATGTTCCGAAACATCGTGTGGCATTTGTACCACGAAAGGAATTTATCTGAATATAGAACTACAGGAAATGTATTGATGGCGGCGAGACAAAAAGAAAGTAGTCTGTTATTCAGAATTCAATTACTGTAAGGACGCGTTTACTGACCCCTCTGGGAGAGAAGAATTGATTATAAATATATAGCAGGAGCAGAGGGAAAGAGTGAAGATTCAATTAATTATCTGGTAGTTTTCAGATAAAGTTAGCAAAAGTAATGACTAAAGCTCTTACCCTGACAGAGTATTAAAAATTACTAAGTAATTAGAGAAACGTCCTTACGATCGCAGAGGATGCATCAGGTTCACGATATCCAAGAGAGTTGCTTTCAAATAACTAGGTCCGAGTGTATGCTTTATTTATATTTATTTTTTATGAGAACTTAATTAATTTCAAAGTTTCAGAACTAATCCAATTCAGTAGCTCACACAACTATCCTAAAATGTTCAAATTAAATGAATATATATATATATATATATATATATATATATATATATATATACTATGTGGTTCTTAAACCGTCCAACGATCACAAATCATCTTTCAGAGTGACTATCCCACTGTGATGTACATTCATTGTATTTCTTCGCATACTCCTTCCAAAAATATTCCTCTCTATGAAGAAATATATATATATATATATATATATATATATATATATATTGTAATTCTAATTAAGGAGGCCATTAATTGTTTAAATAATTGGATTGTTTAGCGGTACAAATGTTTAAAGACGACAATGACGGCAGGCTTTTTGTCGGCGGTCTTTGTTGTGAGCCGCTGGGACTGGATGAATGCAGTCTGGCGGATATTATGGTCGAGAGAGGGAGGAAAATTTCGAACAGCGTGGCCCAAGCTTAAAAATTCAACTGAGAGACTTATATGTTTTAAAAATCCAAGTAAAATGGTCTGGAGGAAGAGACAAGTTATAAAAACCGCAAATCTGAAACAAAAGAATTTAGCGCCGCGTTCAGATACATACGAAAACCGAAATAACATTTTTCCGCATAAAGGCATTGAAAAATAATACGTCCGACTGTTGACCGGAGGTGCGGCTGATCGAGTTCCCGGAGGAATAATACAAGAACTACAACAGTGTGTTTTGACCATGATGTGTAGAATCGGTGATTAATGGCTTTTTTAGTGAATTGTGCCCCCAAGCTCCGAAAACTAAGTCTGGTACCAGCAGGGCATTTGTAAGTACAAACCAAACTAATTAAATTCTGTAAACGGTAATTAAGGGTATTAGTCAGATTTCGTATTCCGATCGTTTCAATTTGGTTGAATTTTTAATTATTTAATTTATAATTTTTCATTGTTCTTACTTATGAAACCCAGTTAAAGACCCTGAGAAGAAGGGTTATTAACTTTGATTGTTTGTGTAATATAAAAGATTGTATTTTACTTTGAACGCCACCAATTGTAAATAAAAAATATTTCTTTGTTAATTTTGAAATTATTGAATTCGGCGTGCCAAATCATTTGTAAAAAACTAAATGAACACTTGTTAAATTAATCTTTGGCAAATAATAGTTTTTAATCATAATTTAAGTGTGAATTAATTTTTTGTTAATTAGATTCCTTTAACCATAACAATATATATATATAAATTAATTAAATGAAAGCCAAATAATGTAATATGCAAAAAATATAATGAACAAAGCCAATATGTTGAGACCAAATAATGTTTAAAAGAAATTTAAAGGAAAAGATAATTAATAGGATTTATAACAGAATTATGACAAATTGTTAAAGATAACAAAAAAAAATTATACAAATTTCGATTTTAATTTAGTTTCTGTACATATTTTAAATAAACGCCACAGCTTTCAATGAAACTCAATTCTTCAGGGCCGCTTATTGGGCCTCTAATAATTACAGTAATTTGAAATTATCACCAAATTGTATCGAAATCAAAAAAATAATTAAATTTACAATAACAATTAATATACAAAAATCTAAATAAATCTGAAATTCAGAGAACTTTACAAGAATTTAAAGAAATCTAAATAAATCTGACGGTACTCACTTTTATATAATGTTTAACAATAGAAGATTGTTACATACCAGTTTATTAGAGCTGCTCTCATACTACTTATACATTTCACTTTTAATTAAAATTTATTTTAACATGCCATTACACTGTTCACAACTTTGGTTCACTTCGGTAAATTCCGGCCCACTGACCACCGAACACTTCTCCAACAATTATTCCAGAACTTTCTTTCGTCCTACTAATATCTGCCGGCTTTACTTTGAAAGTTATTTAATACCGTAGGCTGAACATGATAGTATCAACCGTTGTTCAGCGTCAACTTTGCTAAATTCCGCTACTTGTTTACTCGCCCGGCCTCCTAAACCAGACTTACTCTGACCATTATCGGTAGAGTCCCAAAACAGATTTCACTATGATCATCATTGCTCCACCACCCAAACCAGACACGCCATGACCCTCATCGGTCAGTCTCCCAAAATTTGACTGCCGTTCTCGCAAAAGTTCTGCGTATTACACACATTGCCGACAATAATAGACTGGAAACCATTCCAATCTCCGCATTCTTGTCCTACACACACTGACTGTTCTTTACAATGATCTGGCCTCAATATTACGCCGACTATATTAAATAAAATTTTAAAAAATACTTTCATTACACGTTGGTGATCTCAACAATATATATATATATATAGTTGTAATTAAGAGGAAATAATTCATTAATAAACAAAAATTTGGACTGGCATTGTTAGCGGCATAAAACACACAAGTTGTACACAATGCTTGTGAGTATTGTAGAAGTTGGTTCGCTAGACGCACAGAGAGCAGAGTCTGTGGGGAGGCGAGCTCCAGGAAAGTCGTCTTGGAAATTTAGCAGTGGACAGACAAATAGTATAAATTCCAGAAAGTGTCTTGATACATGTAACAACAGCTAAAGCAGTTAGAACATTTTCCACGCAATACTCAACGCTAAATATTTAGAGCGAAGAGCCTAAATTGTTATATTCTCGATTTAGACCATTGTCTTCGATTTCGGGAGCCCAGGCAACTGCATCCAGCAGTTAATAAACTTCGGAACGAGCGTATTTCCTAAACGAACAGTGAACCATTTTGTAAACTAAAAGTGTTTATTAGAATCAGTGTTAAAAATGGCCTGTCTATAAAGTGCGATAAGTTTGTGTGTACGAATGAACCAAATTTCATTGATTACCAGAGAGACTAAGTTAAAATTTCGTTAAATTACTATTTGTAAACTCATAAGTAAAGGTATTATCGTCATATTTCGAATTTCGTTCAGAAATCAGACTTTGGTGCCATACTAAATGAACCAATTTATAACTACTCTAACGACGACGTGGCGTCTTGTTGTCCAACTAACGGTGGTGAAATTAGTGAAAATAGTGAATTTGTTGTCGAGTTTAGAGTTCTCACTCTCTCCCTTTCACTTTAAGTTGCATTTACCTGTTCATTTCATGTGTATCACTTTAAATAATAAAATATATTAAAATTACTGATTTTGTATAGTTTTTTCTAATCTTAGTATACCTAGCGATTTTTCTTTTTTAATTCGCTTATTATTATTTTAGTTTTTTTCTTACATATTTATGTATTATTCCTTCATGTATTTTCATATTTGTGTAGTCCCATTGTCAGTTGAAGTGTATAAAATAAATGAATCTTAATAAAAGTCATCAGCTGACCTAGGCCAGGGACCAATTGCAAGAGTGGACACCAACGAGGCATCTCTATTCGCTTCTAAGAAAGCCTTTATCATCTCAGTAACGTACTCTATTGCAATTATTCCCCTTTAATAGTATTTATTTTACTACTTTTCTATGGAAATAAGTGTTTTACCCTTTAATGAAATCGTCGGTTAAATAGTAAATTCCAAAATTGACTGTTTCTTTGAATCACCCCATAAATTCAACGAAATCAATTTTTTTATTAACACCGACAGCGAATCCTCTGGAAGTCACGTCAGCGTCTTTACGATTGTAATAGGAAATACAGTTTTTTAATAAGCCTTGAAGCGAGGTGGTTATTGTTCCAGTCGCAATAAATATGCGTAATTTATCCGGATCGGAGATTTGGTGGTGAAACTAGTTGTACAATTACAATGCACGTCACTCAGGAACTTTGTCTTAACGTCATTTGGAGAGAATTGACTTGAAATCGTATAAAGTCTTTTGTTTCTTGTTAGTGTGAATAGTAATGGGTTCTAAATTACAGCGCATATTTAAGCACAGACTGCAGTTACGTTGCTGGTAATATTTTAATCATTAACCGGAAATTAAAATTGATTTGATTGCCTTATAGACCGAGAAGTGTTGACGGAAACTTTTCATGAAAAGATCGAAAATTTGCTGAAAAACTGTATACGACTTACGTAGAATCCCCCCGAGACAAGAGATGTATTTATCTGGCTTCAATAAAATTATAAATGAATGAACACAGCCAAATGTGTCAGATGTAATTTATTAACAAGAAACTCAAAATTCTCAACGTTTCGTCCATAATCTAGAACTCCATCCGGTGTATAATTGTTTAATTATATAAATTAGCAAATTATTAAAAAAAAAGTTTAAAGTAAGGGCATGCATTTGAAGTTGTACGCAAAATTTTTATAACATCAATTTCGGCAAATATTTTAAATTTTCTCGTGAGATATGAGGAAATTAAGTGTTTGAACAGAAAACTTTTAGATCTCAATAATACAAATTTTTATTTAAATCACATAATGTCATTATAACAATGCAATAACCTAATTTTTTACTTATTTCGTATTTTCATTTATAAATAATTTTAGTATTATTTCAATCTGATTCAATCGAGGCTGAAAGACAAAAAAAACAGTATTAATGTGTTCCAATTGGTGTTAAAAATACTTCATTCCTCATATAACAATAGAATATCAACATTTTTTATTTTTCTGATTTATTAGAATAATTTAAATCGTGATGCGTATAATAAGTGAAAACATGTATATCAATAGGTTTGACGTTCCGCAACCGTTGAAACCTAACCAGTAATTTTTATATCCTTTTTTTTTTAGGGTAACAGACTACATGAGGGTAATCCACATGGTGGCAACTCCCCTTTAATAGCATAGGAAGGGATCCGAAAGGGGGGAAAACAGTCAAATAACAGAAAGAAATAAGAGCTTTAGAGTTCGTCGCCTGGTTTGTGTGGTATGTCGTTTTCATGGCTCTTGCATTTTTTTAATAACCTGACGAATGAAACAAATATAACAGATAAGTTGTGAGGTATTTATTTGGCACTTATTTATGCCAGTTCCTATTTATTTATCTATTCTTGGTATACTTTTAACACAGACGTTTTACATTTTATAATTTGAAACGTTTATAACTTTAAGACAAACCTTTCAGTCGTACCACAGCCTAAAGAGGGCTCACATAAGTACCGATACATTTTTAGATTAATAAACAATTTTTTAAAAAATATTAAAAATCCTGCTGATTGGTAGTTAAATACATCTTAATAATTTTTAAAAAGCCTGTTAATTGGTCGTTAATGTTTTGACTAATTAAATAGTTAACATGGTGTAACAATTTAAAAAATGTGGGCTTCTATTTTATTAATTTAATTTACAAAACCGGCTTGAGAGACTGTTATTATATACTAGAAATTACAGATGAACATGGCGTTTTGTGCCAAATGCTTCTGTCTAAATAAAAACGTAATTAATACGTCTTATTAAACAATGCTATGAAACAAAAGACTGTTATTAAAAGGCAATTAAAAAACTTTTGGAATTATCAGATTAAACTAGTTGCAGGTAAATTAGGCTGTGCCTCCTACTCACACAATTAAAATTCTCAGCTCGTACTGCCATATCACGCTTATTTACACTCCATCGACGGGGAACGTTAAAATAATGCAGGAAGACTTGACGAAAATACACGTCTGTCATTAACTTGTGACTTTTCAAATATACATTCTACTTGTTTCCTTATCCGATTTGAAATAAAACCCTTCAGGAACAGGAAGTCCTAAATTAAATCGCGATGTAAAATATTTATATCGACACAATTTTTAGTTTTTATAGTTGTTCCACTCCATTTAATATAAATGTGGAAATAGTTCCGAATAAGTTACAAATTGAATTGATAGATTCATTAACCAACTCGAATTTAATAAATAAATTTCAGAAGGTGGACATACAAAAATTTCATAAAAATTACATGACATTCGAAAAATTACCACGATTAGGCACGTATCCATTTATAATTAAGACATAGTTAACTATAGCACACGTCAACATCGATGATGTGTGGAAAAGGTTGAGGGAGGGGAGACAGCGTGGAATAAACGCATACACCATAACTTTCTAACGTGGAGAGGTGGTGTACCTGCTCTTATGAACACTAAACTGGGCCGCCAAGAAATATGACGCGCACTCTAGCAATTATTTCCCGCATTTAAAATCATTTAAAGTATCAGCCGATGAAAAGTAAGTGACGTTTTATTGTAAAACTGCGTTCCGGTCTATATCTGCGTATATATACCAACTGGTTACAGAGAAACAATTCCAAACTTCATTAAAATTCTTCTGCTTTCTTATAATATTTCCATATTTTGTTTGTGTTTCTTTAAATGGTTGTAAAATTCTTCCTTTTTGTTAATAGAGATATAATTTGTCTCTATCATCTCTTAATGTTCTTATTTCAATATATTTCTTATATGCGGCCCACAATTTATTTTTAAAAAAATTCGTAATTGGCCCGTTCTAAAAAAACGTTTGCTCATCCCTGTATTAAGTCTTTGGATAGGGTAAAATATGTCGTAGAACTTTGGAAAACGGCCCCCATCAGGCGAATCAAGTTCAGAAGGGAGAGTAAAGGCCAGGATTTCAGCTTTGCTACAAACTTACTGAAACTACCCGGACTATCTCAAGAGCGCATCAAATTATGTTGGCAACGGAGATCATATATCAAAATTCAACAGAAAAAGCAACGCACAGACTCGGGAAAATATATTAACAGTACGATTAGAGATTGGAACGATTTGTCTGTAAAAATACTAACAGCTCTAGCAATGAATAATAAAATACTGAAATATTCGTTATACAAATTGAGATAAGTTGAATTCGTAGGGGGGGTAGGGAAATTTTAGCTCATAAACAGACCAGTAAGTGGTTGGATCAATTTTCATTCTTAGATAAGAATCATAAGACAGCAAGAACGTCTAAAAATAATCTAAATAAATTCGTGACGTGCACAATTTTCAAATAATGATAATTAAGGTGGAGTGAATAAAATTTTTACATTTCTGCAGAACGTCTCGTTTCCACGGACACCTCGGCCAAGAACCAGGTATCCGGCTGCTACGTGCTTATATCCAGACTCCAGGGATTACCTCCTGGAAACCTGGCACCATTGACGTGTGGGTTCTAACTTGTAAAGTTCTCAACCCTTGCATATCTCTACTAACATTAAATGGAATAAAATATATTAATCAGTTTTATAACGCTACCGAGGTGTATATCGTGTTATAAAAATTATATATATATACTGTACATATTTATATACCTAGGAATTTATTTTAACAGGAAGCTGGGATGGGAGGAGCAAGTAAATCATAGTACAAGGGACGCATGGAATACTTTGCTCCTTGTAATGAGAACTGTCGAGAATTGCACACATATCGCTAGCACGCCCAGTTATGGAATTTGGTGCAGCATGCTGAGATTCGTGTAGGAAAAACCAGACACAATCCTTAGAAATGGTGTAGAAAAGGACAGCAAAACTGGGCATGGGAGCGAAAAAGGATAACTGTTAGGGTTAGATACGCTACAGGCAAGATGGGAAAAAGCTAGGCAACAAGGTTTCTTTAAAACCTTTGCAGGGAGTTGTGATAGAATGAAAACCGACTCAAAACGAGATGATTGATCACTTGTTCGAATTAAATCCCAGACAGCAAGAAAAAAGTTGTTGAAAAATACTCATTGCTAAATAGGAACTGACGGAGAAATTTTCCCGCAAAAGTTTTGGAGCAAGCCCTCAAGCGAAAATTTAGACGTAACTAAACGCTCTAGTGAAAATAGGTTAGTGTAGTGAAGAAAAGGGGTAGAACTTCATAAAATCAATCGGATTCACAATAAATTTAAGTATCTTTAGTTAATCTCTTTTTTTAATTATATTTCCACTATTTTATTTTTTAGACCAGAACAATATTATACAGGGGGAATCACCTACAACTTGCACTGCAAATATTTATAAAATGGAAGTTGTTATTAATGTGCGGTGTTCACAGAACTGAATTGTAGACAAGAGCTCGTATTTGCAGCCAATATTTCAATTTGAAAAATAATTGGAAATTGAATATTTTTAAAATAAAATACATTTTTTAAATGAAAAAATTCTTGTTGACACTGAAGAAAACAAAAATAGACTAAATTACAATTTCACTGGTGTTTTTTTTTCTGGATTCTAGTGCGAATACTTTAGGAGATATCGTATTTTGAAAATTGTAAAGTTGTATTTCATTCAGTTACTTACTTGATAGACTACGATGTTCTTGAGTTTTCTGTACGCTGATAGCATTCTTGTCAGTTATTTTCTGATTGTTTCAGACGTAGGACGTGAGTGGAAGATGGTAATCAATGCAGAAAAAGCCGACATCCTCGTGGCGTATGGAGAATGTAGGAAGAATGTTGTTCGTTCTTGTACTGATTACGCGGAAAGATATCCCATCGCGACAAATGTTTTTGAACCTCTTTGGCCAATTACCTGAAAGTGGCAGTGGCATAACCTGAGCAGGGTGGGAATAAAGAGGAATGAGCCAAGGAATCACTTCTTTTGGGTTACCTAATCTCCATCCGATTATCTTACACCAAAATTTTTCTAAGTTTTGGGGAAATGGAGGACCACGTTCGAGCCCAGCTTCTCTTCCACCGTCGGAGCGGCGTTTTTGCGGGATGCTGCGGCGGATCAGGCAGCTGTTCAGTTCCCGGTATCATCGGTGACAAATATCTTTGACGCACGCGCAAAAACGACCAAGACGTGCCGTGTGCCCCGGCGAGTTTAATTACTTCTAGAGTGGTTTATTGGCGACAAGATTGTGCAGACAAAAAGTCCAGATTAAGGCTCTCGTTAGATTTAACAAGGCTCGAGCGAGCGGATGTGAAATCCTCGAAGCTAGTTTTGCCGCGGGTCAACGACCTCCCGCGTCGCATCGCGTACAATGCGTGTATATTTCGCCGCAATCCACCTAAAACACTTTTCTAATTAACATAGAGATTAATTGAATAACCGGTTGCCCCGCCTCGTCAATAACGACGCCTGACTTGACGTCGGACATATATTTTACCTGTCGTATTACGACGAAATGAACATTTATCGCCCTTTTTCAAAAATAGACTCGATACTAAAACAAATTTATTTATTATCTCTTCCCAACGGTGATTTCACCAAATGCCTCGTAATTGGGTATTTATCAACGGTGCAGCATTTCCCCATCCCTGATTACTTTTGCAGTTATTTAAAATACAGCAGAAATTCGCCGACGAATGAAATTGTGAACTTTATACAAACTCGTGAATTTTTCTACTAAATAAGACCGCATTTTCGGTAATCCAAGTTAAAAAAAATAATGGTTTCTATTTTCTCGAATTTTGATATGTCTTGAGCGGTTAAAAAAGGTTGCGTGTTCCAATTGATCCAATTGATGGTGAATTGATACATTATTCAATTATTTGAATATGACGAAACCTAAAACCATAGAATAATCATACCATAATTGAAAATTAGGTAGCAAACGGCATTATATAAAACGGAAAATGACGTTTATTGAAGATTGATGCGAAAAGGAATATTCACTTGCTTAAAGTTTGATTAGACCGTTGTCTATTATTGAATGTAAATGCTGAAAATAGATCAATAGTCCGTACTTTTTATATACTATAAAATTTACAATGCACTGAAATACATAAAGTTTCTTTCCTTTGTTTATGAACTCATGTATCTCAAAATTAATTAAGAGATATAATGAAAATACAGTAAATGGTAGAATCACAAACAAATTAATAAACTGAGTAGCATATGTAAATTAATTACAAAATTTGGAGAAATGAAATAAACGAAATTTCCTTTGGATTGTAAAGCCTGTAATACAGGTCAGACAAAAGGAAACCTTCAAACCAGAATTAAATAACATTTTGCTGACTTAAAAACAACCTTTAGATAAACAATATTTTCAGACCAAACAAGAATACATAAATACTCATAAAACTGATTGAATTGATATAAACTTTTTAGATGTTGAAATAAATTACTATCATCGTTTGACGAACGAAATAGGCATATTACATATAATGTCTAATATAAATTCAACTAATGTAAAGACATATACTCAAAATTTGAATTCCATTTATTATTTAAAATATTGTATTCTAAGAATAAAGTCTTCTCGGGCTTTTAACCGAGCAAACATTTGTATTCGTGACGTTTCGACGACAAGGACAGTTAACATCAATGTTAAAATTGCTACTAACTTATATATTTTTTATGTATATTACTAAATTTACTCCTTATATAGCTAATTTTTTAAAAAAAATTAATGGTGTATATGAAATATTATTTTGATTTAGCCCCGCGAACAAAATTAATATTTTTACAAAACCTAAAGTTATAAATGCTAAAAAAATTAAAATATTACGTATAAAATTGATTGTGTTAGTTGAGACACGAGTTATGTCGGCCAAACTATTACAAATTTAGAAACAAGAATTTGTAACCATAACAATAATGCTGAAGTTATAATGGAAACGAACACTGCGGTATCAGTACACCAGTTTGATTTAAAAATATCAAACTCATTTCAACAAAGTAAAAATGTAACTTATAGAAACGAATAACATATGAAGAAAATTTCTGGGATCCACATATATCTATAAAAAAAAATAAAGGAGACGTTTCAAGAAAATAAAACGCGGAAAAAAACTAATATTATACAAAAAATTTTGAAATGACATCTGAATAATAATTTTATTGAATTCTAATTATATACTTCTGAAATTTTGACAATGAATCAAATGAATCTCCATAATGTCACTCATGTCGATAAATAACTAGATGACGAGTCGATATAAGTTTTATAACATTTAAAGCCCTTCTGTAATTACGCTTGCATCGTGTATATAAAATATTTACAATTTGAACGCGACGATCACTTTAAGTTTAATTTTTTTAACTTAATTTAAGACAATGTACCTGATTAACACGGAGTTCCGAATGAGCTATCAGGATTAGCCGATTTTACTAGGTCTGTGAAGAAGATGGCAGTGCAAGTCATCGGAACATTCTGGCAAATAAACGTCTATATCCGGTTTGAATATTGATAATTCTTCATTCAGGTCTCTGTTATCCAGAAATAACATATATTACTTGAAGGAGTGTATTTACAGATAAGTTTACATGTTACCATGTTAATGTTCTTAATTATAATGATGAATTTAATAATATATTGTACAGGTTTTAATTTAACGTCTGTTTTGAATTTATAAAACACTTGATGACCTTATACAGACACTTTTTCCTCTGTAGGAAAATACCTGAAGAAGATACAAAAAGGTATCGAAACGTCGTCACAATATAAATAAAAAATAATAAGTGTCTGTATAAGGTCATCAATTGTTTTATTTTTGTTATATTGCAAATTTAATTTTTATGATTTCAACCTTATGATTGTATTACGGCTTAAGCTGAATGCTTCTTCAGTTATTAAAATTGAATAAAAGCTTGGAAAAATAGTACAAGTGTTTTAATTTGTGACTGATTAAACCCGGCCTGTGACAATTTTGATAATTGATTTCAGAGATACTTCGATTTTATTTGTGTAAAAGATTGTATTTATTCTGATTGTATGCTATTTATTTATCAATTAAAAATTGAATGTAACCAAGACATTTGTCAGATTTAAATATCAAAAGTAGGCCTAGTGATATTCACAATTATCAAACTAGGGACACTACAGAATTTTATATAGGATATATAGAAATAAAACTGGAATTAATTTCTCCGTTTTGGAAAATGACTAATATTTTATAATAGGCTTAGCAGTGATGTGAGAAATAGCAGTATATTATGGGTCTTAAAGAACAAGTGCTGAAATATTTTAAAGAAACAAATTATGTTTTGAGTTTTCCAGACGCATTAGCTTGTGTTATTAATACCGTTATCAACGTAAACATTATAAACACTTGAAAGTTGTTAGAAACATTTCTCAGAACATTTGTTAAAGTTGCTGACATTCTGTGATTAATATTGTTAGTTTCTTTTTTTAAAAAAAATAGTTGATTTTATTAATAACAAGTTGATAAAAACTAATCTTAATTAATTTGTTAAAGTTGCTGACATTCTGTGATTAATATTGTTAGTTTCTTTTTTTAAAAAAACTAGTTGATTTTATTAATAACAAGTTGATAAAAACTAATATTAATTATGATTTTTTAAATATTTTATCAAAATCCATCTCTTTTAGGACATTAAAGGATTTTATAAAAAAATGTTTTTTAAATTTTACCGACTAAGTTATTAACATGTCTAAATCCTTTCGTAATATCGAAACATCTAGAAACAGTGTGTCAGTTACTTTTGTTAGAATAAAACTATATTTCCGTTAATATTTTAATTATTTATGTTTGTTACTAGTTTGAGTTTAGTTACATGTTATATTCATCTAAAATAAAACCACAATGAATTTTATCAAAAATTCCATATTATTCTGTAAATGGGTGCTGATTTACGTTTTTAATTAACAACTAATTAAACATTTATTATAGGCGTATTTCATTTAAATTTACAGTGCACATAATTTGTAAAGCAGAGAATAATTTCGATGAAGCTAATTTTCAAATAAACTAAAATTCACTTTGATGATAACTTATAACTCACAGCCTTTAAAATCTGGCAACACATAAATGTTAAAAGTGAGAAAAGTTGACAGGTCACTCAAGTCTAATTATTAGATGTCTAAAGAGCTTACTTTTATGCTGCAAATCAAGTGTCTGATACGTTAATTCCGAAGAAAAGCAATATATATACGAATTATAAAATTATTAAAATAAAATGTAAGGGAAGACAACAGACGTTGCAGTACATGATTGGTATTTTCAAAAATGTATAATCCCATTTTCTTTCATCTGATTTTTACTTAGACAGTTGTCAGCCTGTTTCAAGCGATTTATTTGTTTCCTAGAGGAGTTAATGGAAACTAAGAAAGATAACAAAGTAAATTAGGTGTACCCAATTCAACATATTAAACAGAATATTTTTGTTAGTTTAAAAAAGAAAACTCGATTTTCTATGGGTACAATTCATTTTTTGGTTTTACCCCTCTCAACGCTTTACCATGAATAAATAACAATTGACAGTTTTCATTTCATGCTGAAAAACACGCCTAGGAATCCAAAAATCGTGAATAAAATAATGGAATTTCGTCATACTTATTTATAAACAAAATTAATTTCCCCTGTTAATTTTCATTAAATTTATGAGCCCTGTTTTGTAGAACGAAGAAAGTAAATATTTACTATTTGTAACTCGTCATATCATTACACTAATTTTTCTACTACAAGTCTTTATTTCTTCTCTAAAAATAGTTTCTTATTTATTTTATAATATCCTATTTTTTAAATGATTTTCTACATCATGATTAGGTTAAAAATATTTTTCGTGTACAAGAGATTAAAAATGAATGTGGTTCTTAATTTAACTCTATTTATATCCCAATACTATCAGAAAAGCTTCACAGAAAAGGGAACAAGCGATATTATTCTGACGTACTTAATAATCCTTAATTAATATTTATTAAAATGATGACGCAGAGCGATTTTTATAAATAAAAAAGTATAAACAATAGATGAAGACCAATTGTGAACAATATATGGATCAACCATTTTTAATGCTTAGCTTTTCTAAATCGAATATCAATTTTCGAATAACATTTGAGCGTTCCTAGGAAGTCTACTTTACTGTACATTCGCAGAGATATTGAATTTTAAATTATTTATTCCACAACCAAGTTAAATAAAATTTGTCCTATACTTTACATGGACACTTACAACAGACATCAATAAACCAGTTGCTCCTGAACCAACCAGTAAAACTCGATCTACGGCTACAATTTGATTGAATCTCCTTTATTCAGATGTGTGAAATTTCGAAATGCAGTAAACCGTATACATTCTTAACCAAGTAATGTACAAATATATATTTAAAAAATAAACTACAGATGACTTCTTTTAAAAAATAAATTGTAAAAACAAATACTCAAGTAAAAACGAAATAATGTAATTGAATAAATATATATGCAATGTTAAGTAAATGTAGGTTTTTAAAATTTATATATCTTTATAGCATGTAAATAACTCATATTATGTTTTATATTTAAAAAGAAGGAATCCAACTAAATTCAACTGTATAGTCGCTAATGACTTAGACGTTAATGCAAATGAAAACAAAATAATAAATAAAGTGTGATATAATACAATAGTGTGCAAAACTAAATTAATTATTTCACAGATTAAGTTAATTTACATGAGTTATTTATCTTCGATGGTGTTTCCCGTTTATAACCATTAAAATAAATAGTAGACAAACAGCTATAGACTTTTTCAAAATTTATCGCGGATCTGTTAAAATCTATATTTTGATTCATATAATTTTATGTACTGTACGATTTATGTACTGCACGAAACTGATTTTTTTAAATGCAGAAACAAGATTTTGTTTGTGTATTTCCCTTCTGTTTTAAAGTCTCCCATACAGGTTTATAGAAAAACGGGGATAACAGTTTCTTTTTCACATTAAAGCAACATTCCAATCATCGAAAATTTATAAGATATTAATGATAGTTTTTACAGTCCGTTGTAGTGTCGGGTTACGACTTAGAGTGGAATGATAATTTTCCTTAAAATTTATAGAATAATTCTACAATGCTTAGACATTCAATATCATTTTTCTAAATTTAAAGTATTCTGACTGTAGACAAAAATCAACTTAAATGATCAAATTAATTAATTTTTCAGCCGTCCGGAGTGCTCTAATTTATGCTCAGAGATCTAGACACCCAGACTAGAGCACACGGTAATTTCAGGTGGTATTTTAATTAAGAAAATAATCTACGGTAAATCTTCAAAGTGAAATTATTAATTTAAAACAATTTTGAAACCAAGACTAAATATACCGTGAATTTTTTATGAACTTTTAGCAATTGAAGCAGTGCGCAATGTTGAGTCTCATGCCATCTAGCGGTTATCAATCCAACTACCTCCATAAAGAGCGGCAATAGATTCAAACAGTTTATTTCATGAAAACATTAAAATAATTTTGATACGATTGCCTGTACAATATACATTTATGCTTAATGCTAATTACATAACTATTAAATAAATATTTTAGCCCTGCAAGTTTTGGAAGAAGTAAAAAATTTTCTATGAAATGGTTTACATAAAGTACCATTATATTTTGTTAATTTTACTAAACTTAAGAGGTCACTGAACATAGGGAGGAAAAGTTTTGTAGTTAAATGAAAATTTTAATAAATTCTAACTTTTGGACATTATACAATAACTATATATAAAATATATCCTCAATTCAACATATTATTATTTGTAATATTTTCATCATTCACATTTCATTAATATTCCAGTCCCATTAATACCATTGTTCTCAGTAAAACACAAATCTCAACTTTCTTTGTCATCAAATCTCTTCTTTAGTGAATGGTCCTAATGACTCAAACTCAGATTCTGAATTAAATTGCCATTTATTAAGCCACATGCGGCTCTAATAATAAATATGGTTGTAGTTGTGTTGAACTACGACAACTACTGAACTCACCAGAGAAACTTTCAGGGAACAGATCGTATCAAAATTATGATAGCAAGAAAGTAATGATAAACATACAAAAAATCTTAGAAAAACTGTTACAAATTTAGCCTATTACATAATTAACAATAAATGGGCCAACAGAAAAATAGTTAGATTACAAAATATTATGACTTGTATAATTATTAAATTCCTGAATTAACTTCATTTTCTACAATTCTCAATAGAATCGCATCTACCTTTCTGTAAACCTGTTTTGCTCCCCTAAACTCTAGATATTTTGAACATTATTTTATACAGACCTTAAAATGATAACTGTTTGGGTTGATATTCAACAATACATTCTGAAAATAATTTTATAAAACCATATTTATAACATTTTAAATCCCAGTAAATTTAGTATCAAGAATCCTTACTGGATAGATTTTCAAACTATTGACATTTTCATTCATAGTATTTATTTGATGTACATCTCATATTATTCAATTCTTCATTCCTCTGCTGATATTAAAGTACTATTCTTTACATTAATACTAATATAATTCCTTATATATATATATATATATATATATATATATATATATATATATATATATATATATATATATATATATATATATATAGGAACTGAAGGTTGTTCTTTAAATTTTTGGTGACTCTCAGCCTCCTTCTTCAATCCAGTGCACGAAATGGTGTATCACTCCTTCCTAAAGAAGAAGGCTGAGAGTCTCCAAAAATTTGAAGAACAACCTTCAGTTCCTTATGGTGACACCACACTTCACTTTCAGGTAAGCCACAAAATATCTCTATTTCCTTTCCATACCAATATTGCAATTATTTTTGACAATGTCATATACTTACTAATATCATATATATATATATATATATATATATATATATATATATATATATATATATATATATATATATTCAGTCTTTCCTTCTTCTTCCATCCTTCTCTCTGCTTTGAACATATGCTTTTCTATGTGCGTAATTCTTCGCCCGAGTATATGAATTCACATAAAGCGTAATCCTCCTAATTCTCCTATTTATTTCTATCGTTGCTCACTATCCAAATTTGAATGTGACAAATTAGATCCAATTCCTTAATGGATTCTCCTATTCTTGTATATACTTACATATACATATATATATATATATATATATATATATATATTGAAGTTGACTTACCCGAAATCAGCAGTTGGTCCAGTCAGGCTAGTTCAAAGTTGACCGGTCACTCAAGAATATTATATATATTTTATGCTGCAAATCAAGTGTCTGATACGTTAATTCCGAGGGAAAGCAATATATATATACCATTTAAAAATTTAAATGACGACAACTGTCATAAAAAAAGGCCGATAAAATTATTAAAATAAAATGTAAGGAAAGACAACAGATGTTGCAGTACATGATTGGCATTTTCAAAAATGTATAATCCCATTTTCTTTCTTCTGATTTTTACTTAATTAGACAGTTGTCAGCCTGTTTCAAGCGATTTATTTGTTTCCTAGAGGAGTTAATGGAAACTAAGAAAGATAACAAAGTAAATTAGGTGTACCCTATTCAACATATTAAACAGAATATTTTTGTTAGTTTAAAAAAGCAAACTCAATTTTCTATGGGTACAATTCTTTTTTTGGTTTTACCCCTCTCAATGCTTTACCATGAATAAATAACAATTGACAGTTTTCATTTCATGCTGAAAAACACGCCTAGGAATCCAAAAATCGTGAATAAAATAATGGAATTTCGTCATACTTATTTATAAACAAAATTAATTTTCAAGGGTCTTCATGCCCAGCCTGCAAGCAGTTCAGGCATCCATCCTTACAAAGGAGATCAGGCCATCAAAAATTTGAAATATTTTTACTCCTCAGGCTGACTAGACCAACAGTTGATTTCAGATAAGTCGACTTCACTGTCTCTCTTTTCTATCTAAATGTGTTATTTAATTTGAACTCACTATATTTTCCTTAATTGTTTTGTATGGCTTACCTGAAATTGAAGTTTGGCAGCACACAGAATGTAATTCTCTTTCTTGAAGTAGAGGACTGAGAGCATTTGAAAAATTTAAGACCATTCTTCTGTGTCCTGAGTGGATATGCTGAGTTTCAATTTCAGGTAAGCCTGTAACTCTCTTTCTCTTCCCTTTCCGTGCCCATTTACCCATTTACCTATATATATATATATATATATATATATATATATATATATATATATATATATATATTTGAGCATACACCAATGACTGTAATAATATAGGTTTCAGAATTCTTCAATTATCGCGTCTGTTACGTGGGATTAGGGACATATCATTGTGAGATAATTTGTAGAGTACAGTGTTTTCATAATATTCCCAAGTTTTTATTTTGTTACATTCTTATATTGTTTCTGATGGTCAGTGGCCCAAGCGTCAAATGTGACTGGCTGAAATAGTCTTTGGGACTGGTTGTGTCATGTTCCAAGTGTGGGAATTTTTTTTACATTCTCACCACCAGATAGTGCTAGTGAGTGAATGGAGGAGGGATGAATTTGATTAAGAAAATTGGTCAGTCTGCTGATAATGATCAAGAAGTGAGATCGTGGCAAAGTCTACTGAAAAAGGTCGAAAGTTGACGTCGTGGCAAAGTCTTCTGGTAAAGTTTATAGCAGTTTGTCTTCAGAGTTCGTCGGTGTAGGTTGGATAGTAGTCTGCCTGCCTGCATTTGAGAAGGAGAGAGGTTGCCATTAGGCAAGGTGTGAGAAAATTGGGCCTGGTAGTGTTGAAAAAAGTATGAAAGTTGAGGAAAGTAAAATTTTAATAGAACTTAAATAGTAGATCTGCATATGCACTATCCTCATTGCCATTGAAAATTGAAATATCTGTAAGGCAAAGTTGTCCAGAGTCATACTAGTAGTCATTAAAAATGTTATAAAATATTTGGTACTATCTGATTAGGGATGAACTATCCTGTGATCTATGTGTTGTTTGATCACCATTATACTGATCAGAAGACATAGAAGATTTTGTGTGGTGAAACTCTGAGTGTAACTCTGTGATCTGACACTCTAAAGGAATTCAGTTGTGAGTTGTGAAAGTGTTTTGCAATTAAATAGCCAATTTTTTTAATTAAGAGTTATTCGTGTATTTTATTATTATTAATTAATTTAGTATTGTAAATTCTGACCAAGAGAAATTCAAAACTATTCATAAATTGTATGCAAAGCTTATTTTAAATTTGGTAAATACTTTGTAAACATTGAATAATTATTTGTACTATCAAATTTCAGATTTCATTCCATTTATTGTTTGTATTTTTGGAGGAATATTTATATATAAAATTTGTAATTTGATTTGAATAGCTTTTTCTGCAAATTTTATATTTCTATAACTGTTCTGATGCCTGATGAAGCGCCCTGAGAGAAAAATAAGAGTGACATATAAACTAAATAGCCTTATCAAGATTATATTAAAACTGTATAAAATACATATGCCTCATTTGTGTGTATTACTATGCCTAAAGCATATGCTTTCTTCAGAGTGTATTTCTAGCCTATATATATATATATATATATATATATATATATATATATATATATATATATATATATATATATTCATACTTGCAATATTGGTATGGAAAGGAAAGAGAGATAGGTTGTGGCTTACCTGAAAGTGAAGTGTGGTTAAGCCATAAGGAACTGAAGGTTGTTCATCAAATTTTTGGAGGCACTCAACCTCCTTCTTCACGAAGGAGTAGGACAATGGTTGGGAAGACACTCTGAAGAAAGCATATACTGAGACATAGTAATACGCTCAAAGGAAGCATACGTTCAAGGTGTAGAGAGGAAAGGAAGAAGGATGGAATAAATACCAGTCAAGAGCTAATATATGATACACTACATTGTAATAATTTAAGCATAACTAATATGGGAATTGTTTCATTCAATGATTAAAGGTTTGATTACAATATGGAATTTAATTTGTCAAGTGGTTACAATTGTGATTATTATTTTAGATTTAAGAGCACTGCTTTCCCAGAGTTGTAGACAGTACTAAGAAATTGTGACCATTAGACAATTATATTATTTTTCAAATGCAAAAATTCTCTGAACTAAAGTTTCTTAAAACAATGCAAAATTGATATAATGGTATGTAATGCATAAATGTTTTTTCACATATCCTCAAAATAGTGATGTCCTATGTCAGTGGATATCAAATGGAATCAGATTGGCATAGTAATCTGACACCCTGAGTTGGAAACAGCATGTTAATCCTTGGGTGTTGATCACTCGCACAGGATACTTAGGAAATATTCGAGGTGGTCAACAGATTGCAGCTTACGATATAACTGCCTGACTTTTCCGAGATTAACTAAAACTATTACACCCAGCATAAGTCTCTTTCAGCAGTAACAAAGACTTACTGAACTTGCACTTTTTCCAAGATTAAAAGTAACCACCAGAACATTTACGGTACAAAATATATACCTCGCTTCTTCACCCTACTCAAAGAAATGTTTCCCAAAAACAGCAATAAGTTATGACTCCTAAAGACAAGTACAATTTCTCATCCTACTCAGTTCTGTGGGCATGTACTAAAAGAGACATCTGAGATTCATAAAATTGTCAGCATTGCCCCACACATAGCTGACACAGGGCCTTCCACCCAAATAAATTGCATGTTTGCCCTCAAATAATGCTTTAAACTTTAGAAGACCTATTCATTATAATATGTTACAATATTCAAAACTAACTTGTGCTTACCAAATATTAGCAAGAAAAAATATTTTTTATATTTTATAATGTAAATATAAGCTGACTTTATTCACTGAAATCTCAAAAATTTAATGAATCTCTATAATATTCTACACAATTTTTAATCTCAAAACTTTTTGAATTTTTCAAATGATTTATAAATAATGTAGATTTGATGCTATATCTTCAATACTTGTGAATACACTTTCATTTCAGCATGACTTTTTTTCTAGCATTGCTAAAAATATTCGTAGTTTTCTTCTAAAAACATAATTTTTACACATTAAATCCTCCTGAAATCATTTGTTATGTTAGCCATAAATACAAATCATTACATATATGGCCAAACATTTTCATATCATGTAAACGTGTCATTTTAATTTATCTTGCAATATGATCTTGATATACAGAAAAATCAAAAGATTACATATCATATGTTATATGTTAAATTTATATATTATCTATTTAGTTACCACTATTCATTGGTTGCAACACCAGCCAAGAAGACAAACAATCATCTATTGTAATACGACAATACAATGCATTTTTGTATTCACACTGATAAATGATAATAAATAATCATATTATACATACAAAGTGTGTTATTATATAACTACATAACAGATATGTTGCAATAAATGTAATGTTTTAAAAATATTTTTTATAACTATGTATAATGGTAGCAAGATAGTCAATTCAATTGGTTATCTTTCTTTTTCATTATTTTCAATCATACATAAATTTTTTTCATTTCAACATTTGACGCCTAGCCTTCATCTATTTCATTTTATGTTTATATTATGTCTTTTCTCAATTATGTTTTACTTACTTTCAGCTTTAATATTTATTCTAGTTTATAATGATAATGATACAACAATTTATGTTTCATTTCAAATACTTTACTTAGTAAAAATTAAAAAATATTGTATACAAATAAAAGTAGAAGTCCTTCTCCATAATATTTATGACTATCCTTAATAGGTGATTAATCCTGGTTTTCCAGTTCAACTTAGGAAATGTAAGACTTGGCCCTCTCGAGTTTTGAATAAATTGTATTCACAATACATGCTAAACATACTAAATATTGGTAATTACTGATTATTTACTGCATTGAGAATTAATTACAGAAAGAATTAAATACAGAATGAGCTCAGGAATATTTAAATTCAATTTTATTTACATAAATGGCAGAAAGACAGTGAGTTGTATTGACATTTTAATAAAAATGCTCAAGATATGTGTTCACCATTATTAATAAAAACACTAAACTTCATGTGTTTTAACTGAAAACATTTTGTTCAGCTGTTTGGAAAAGCAGATACCCATATTTACAGTCAAAATTACTTATATAAAATGAGAACTCAAAACTGATCAATTGGATTACATTAATATTTATTTTTATGTAAATAAATTAACTACATTAGACACATAACACAACAGTAAAAGTGTAGTCTAGTTAATTTTTTAAACCAAATATAATTTATTGATTTTCCCTTGTTTGATTAGTATATATGATGATTTAAGTGATTTTTGTCTTAATGGGACAACTTAAAAGGAATCCTAATAGTGCCTTAGTATTTGTACAACTGCAACACTATTAAAATTGGTCATAATTACTCAATTAACAATATTTTGGAGAATCTGGACTGAAATATAATGACAAGAAAAACTTCAATTCTATAAGTATTAAGTTATTAGAAATGTGCCAATGCAGAAATGTAGTTTATCACCACTATTGAACTAACAATTGCAGAGTAGTGAAGAAAGGAAAGCCCACAGTAGAAATCATTACAGTGAATTATAATGATAAAATTATTCCAGCATTTCTCAATTCTGAATTAATTACTTATAGTAAATATTATATAAAAAACAATGCAATTGTGCACTGATTATTGAAACTTTTGAAACTAAATAATTACAAAGCTATGTGTATATTTTCACGTGGCCATAATTTCTTGAAGATTATAAAAATATTAGGCCTTTTAAAAAGGTTTCATTTTCATGAAGTAGCATGAAATTTGTAATATAAATGACACCATGATTTACATTTCTTGCACTATCTCGATGTAGAATTTTTAAAATATCAGGTAATGGAGTATAACAACTATTTTCTCTGAATGGAATAATAATATTGTTGCATTGGAAAAACCACTTGGGGGGTTTACGGTGACTGGTACACTGTTAGATATCATACTATGAGATCAGTGGCAGCGGGTGCATATGTGCTCATGTTCTAGCACATAAATTAATTTAGGAAGAATTAATGTTTATTAATTTTAAGAGCGTTCATAATAATTGTGTTTAAACAATGTGGATTTTTACTTCGATATCGAAGACTTTAAACTACCCGTTTTGCTGCGTACTCGCTCCCACCAAAGCAGCCAGCTGTCTATGAGCTATATGCTGATGAGTACAGGACCTCTCTCTGTAATGACAAATGCGCAGTATTCTCTTTCACTCCCCTGCGGCACCCGTAAAGGTCGACAAACTGCCACTTCATGGTGTTGCCGAAGAATCAGCATGAAGGAATAATGCCGCGACGTGCAATGATGCAGAGAGGCGGTCGCTTCAGGCAGCAAAAGAAAAAAAGAAAAATAAATTCGTACAATTCTGTAGATTATATTTTTTTAAAATCACGTTCAAAAGTTATTTTAAAGAAAAAGAAACACTTAAGGGGCATCATAGAACGAAAATCTATCGCACGATCCTGCATACAATACTACAACGTTGTACAACTTTGTTCCAAAGTTAACTTTATTTATAAAAAATATGTACAAAGGAAAAATACTATCCATTTAATACTAAATTATTCCACTTTTAAAAATTAGACGCTATTGGAAACTATGTAGACGGAATTGGAAATGTAGCATATTACGGGTCGGGTCAGAGTGTTGGTAACACTGTCGCTGTTGTAGTAGTATTATTTTACATAGTTTTCCTCGTGGTGATATACCACTTAACTTCTGAAATTCACGAGCCGCCACTGTGTGGAGATTAATTTTAAATATCAAATGGGTCATTATTATGAAACTATTTTTAATGTAAAAAATTCATTAATTTTAAATATGTATTATATTTTAATGTTCAGAACACCGGTAGTGAGGAAGTTAAACATTTACCGGCATAACTCTTATCAATATTTGAATGACTTTAAATTCCACCTAATATTAACAAACCATAACAAAATCGATATTTGAGAAGCAGCAACATTTGCAGTCTGGGTGCGTTAACTGATCATCAGAGTAATGGCGTTAATATTATTTTGTTTCTCCATAAACTAACGGAAATACGTTCTCACTTATACTAGTTAAGCTGATGAGAATGTGTGTAGACTTTTAAATAAACAATAATATTAATTAAGACGGTTTTTGTACAACTATCCAGGTTAATAAAGTTTTGATTTATTTGAAGCATAAGATTGTTCCTAACTGTTATATTTTTTTATGGGTAAATAAATACCATGAAAATTCTTTCCCCTCTACGCTTTTGGAGGGAATATTCATGAAAGGCTATAAGAATCCTCAGACAACTCTTGACATCTAATGGCCTGCGATTCTAGTCTTTTTCCTATCAATTACTTTGGAAAACAGTATAAGATATTCCGCAAAAGCATTTTTAAACAAAAAAGTTGCTAAAATCCTATAATGTGCAGTCTTGAAGCAATAGTGCCCGTATTTACTTTTTCGCTCAAATCATGACAGTATTCTTAAAGATCCATATTTACGTCACGCGGTTAGGGACTCATTAACATTACAATTAAATTTAGTGTGAAAAATATACGCCTATCACAATACTGATTGTTGCAAATGAGTCCTGCAAAAGCCGTTGCTAGAAAGCATCTCAAACCTGAGAATCTCCACAACAATTTAACACCTCAACAAAAGCGAAAATGGTTTATATATACGATATCGTTCTGTATTTAATACACCATACTCACAATATTTCCGATCATAAGTGAATATTAATAGTAAGTACCCCGATTTTATTTCCTTATAAAGGTGAATCTTACTATTCACGTAAAAACATTGGTTCCCTCCTGGCGATCATATGAGTTCAGTGTTCACATGGCTGTCGTTCCCAATAAAGACACGGCAACTAATCCAGTCGCCAAGGATAGTACAGTTAGAAGATGCTCTGATCATTAATTTATCAATTTTGATTGAGGATAATGCACACACACACATATATATATATATAAAATAAGTAATGCAACTAAATTCGTTACTATTAGAAGATGCTCTAATCATTTATTTAACAATTTTGATTTAAAGGACAATGCACATTCATATTTATTTATATATAATAAGTAATACAACTATGTTCATTACTGTATATAATATATATTTTTAATCAATATATTGTTCTCGGAGCTCAACCGGGTTTTGCAATTATGCAAAACCCGGTTGAGCTCCGAGAACAATATATTGAACAACTGCACCGGGAAAGGCTTCAATCTATAATTTTAATATTTCTTAACTATATACAAGGAAAATATTAAACGACTTTAAGGTTTCATTATTTACAAATTTATCTTATATATAAAAAATTAAATTGTTATTATTCATGTATAATATAACAGCGAAAAAGTTAAAAATATTCAATAATTAATTTTAAATAAATATTTTTGTACGATTTTAATTAAGGTAATTTATTATCCCAATTAATAGTAATCATATAATATTTACAATAATGGTGAACTTAATTAAATTTATCGTTAATTAAGAAATACTATATATTTATGTAGAATTTATGTCTAGAATACAAATTTAGCTTCGAAGAAGGTAGTTACTTTAAACAAAGTTATTCCTCGTTGATCTCATGCTCTTTATTTGTTTTTGTGGTGGTTTGTACCATATTAATTTTCATATATTGGCAACAGCTTGAGTATTTTCCGTTAGAGACGACGAAGCTTACAAAATATCAAACTTCGCGGTGTACCTGAGTAGTTGGCGGCACTGATCTTCACTGGCTAAAATGGCAGATATCTCGAACGAAGACCTCCGCAAGGAAATTGCCGGTAAATATTAATATAAATGTTTGTGGATAATTTAAATCTTTAAATATATGAAAAATAATTCTAAAAATAATTGCAGCATATTTTAATACTATAAAATCAATGGGTTATATAGTGGAAAACATGTATTTCTCTCTTATCCAGTGGCTCATTTCTGTTAAGATAGATGCAAGTATGGCATCATGACGCCGCTTTGGCAGACTTATTGTACTAGCTGAATTTACACTTCAGGTTTATATTTATCCACCGGAATGCATGTTTATTTTATAAATTGACTTTTATTTACTTGTTGAAATGAAAATTATTTAATTAAATATTGTATAATTTAAGTTATCCGCATTAAGTGTGACGCTACATGCTTGTGTTAGGCCGCCATAAATGTCCGTAATATTAAATCCTAAAACTTAATTTTTAAAGTTTAAACCGTAGCTGCTTGTTTTTATTTAAAATTTTAAAATTAATTTTGTAATCTATCAAGAATAAAATTGATTTACAGCAAAACCATTGTAGTTTGAAAAGTATTTATGAAATACGTTAAATGCTTCTTCCCCATCGTTTGATAACGACCTAGTGGTTTCATATTCAAGTTTGTTAAATTGTGTTTTTTTTTTCACTATTAAAACTATAGTTCTTATTCAGGCTTCATTTTTCGTTCTGTTTAAAGATATAATTATTTGGATTGAGAATTTATTCAGTTTTACATAAAGTAAATTAAGCTAAATTGCTTACTATTCGTCTTTGAGTCATTGACGTCTTGAAAAAGTTATACAATGTGTCGAATTGTAGGTTTCGCCATCGGTTTGAGAGCTTTTTCTTTCAGATATTAATGAAAACATGTTTTACTTAATATATTTGTTGGGAACTTGCTAATTAATATTTCGAACACATGAAATAGTTGAAAACAACTCACCTTATTCCTGGGTGGTGCAATTAACAGTTTTGTGTTTAAAGTGACTATGGAATATATTAAATTTTTGTTTGTAACAATTCTAGAGAATGAAAGTCTTTCCAATAAATAAATGTCTTTATTTTTTCATTGAATCTTAAATATATTTTTTTCCAGCCATCCTGAAAGATGCTGACCTTACATCACTGTCTTCAAAAAAGGTTCGACAACAACTTGAAGAAAAGTTGGACACAGATCTTACTGATAGGTAATTTATTAGTGTTGAGAAATCCATTCAATGTTATTTATTGTGACTTACAGTTCTTTTAAAATTAATTTTTAGAAAGAAAGAAGTTGACGATTTGGTAATGGAGTGTCTTCATAATAAACAAGATGGAAAAGGTAAGCCAACTAAGAAAAGTAAAGATGATGAGGATGATGATGAAGACAAAGAAGAAGATGAAGAGGAGGAGGATGAAGAGGAAGAAGAAGAGAAACCTAAAGCCAAGAGAGCAAAGAAACCTGCCAAGCGACCAAAGAAGGGAAGCAGTGATGAAAGTGAAGAAGGCTCAGATGATGTAATTAGAAATTTATATAAAAAAAATAGGAACATTTCATATATGCGTGTTTAATCACTACCTCTATTTCAGGATGCAAGTGATGAGGAGTACAGTCCTTCCAAAAAAGGTAAAAGTGCACCTAAGAAAGGAAAGCCTGCAAGAAAGAAGAAGGGCAGTGATAGTGACAGTGATGAGGATTGGGCGAAATCAAGAAAAACCTCTGGTGGAGGTAGCGGAGCCAAGAAAGCAGGAGGAGGCGTCAGTCGTTTTCTTTGAAATTTTACTTGTAGATTCTTTTTGTTGAATTTACTGAAATTATACTATTGTTTCAGGCCAAAAGGGGAGGTGGTGGCTACACTCGCCCACAAACGTTGAGCCCTGAACTAGCTGCATTAATGGGTCAGGAAAGTATGCCACGACATGAAGTAGTCCGTAAAATCTGGTCCATTATTAAGGAAAGAAACCTTTATGTAAGTTCACTGCAATTTTCTTTCATAATGAAATAATTGAATATAATGTTATAAATTGTAATCGACTATTCTTATTTTTCACAGGATCCGAAAAATAAACAATTTGCCATTTGTGATAATGAAATGTTAAAAATCTTTGGTAAGTATTAACATACTTTAAAAATTATTTTTAATTGTTTTATTGTCTTAATTTTTTTGTTCTTTTTTCAGGTGTAAAACGTTTCCGTACATTCGGTATGATGAAATATTTAAAGAATCATTTCGTTGAATAAATAAAACCACTTATTTCCTCAATATTCAAATATGAGGATCTATCACAATGGCTGCAGAGTGAGATATGATAGTCCACATTGCCATTTGTCAATTTGCTTACAATTAAGCAAAATATGTGAACCCAGTTTTGTTTTCTTTGTAATGTAGTGATTATTAATGAATATTTAATACTGAAACCAATATTATTTGTAGATTGATGTAATTGCTTTTGGGCAAAGTTTAATATGAAACAGTTACATTTTCTTATCAGTTAATTTTAAAATGGCAAATATTTTCATGTAGTTATTTCATAAATTTCAATGAAATCATTAATACAGTGCTGCGTACTACTGTACATATAGTTTTAATAATCCTCACTCCATTTAATGATACAATATTTACTTGCGGACCTTGTAGATCTGTGGTTTGAGAGACTTTTTTACTATCTTAATGTGTTTGTACGTGTGATTGTATTGATAAACAGGATGGACAAGTATGGCAACTTATTTAGATAATGTAATTTAATTTCAATTTTCATTCCTTGATTATTCCATTTTTTTTCCCTGTACCTCATCATTTAAACATTATCATTTACAAGACTTGAAGGACAATATTTAATTTGATGTGGATATTCTAATTTAATTCTTAATAGAAATGTATTACAGAATTGATTAATGCTAATTATCAATAAAATGAATGTTTTATTTTGTAATTAACTCTTTTTTAAGAGGTTCTTGAACCTCGTAATCTTTTTCAGTTAATTATTTTGAAGGTAAGTGAAGGATAGAACTTGTCATAAGAATCAAAAGCCATTATATTTTGAATAAAAATTCGTTCTATATGTTTTTAATATTGTTATATACTTCAGGGTGATATTAAATTTGTGGCTTCTATATTTTGAGTTTTTATCATTTCCTATGTAGACCTGTGTTCCATTTGGAAGATTTTTCAGTCTTAAGTAACTATTGTTATATTAAATAGGTTTTTTTGCAAGTTGCTGTAATGCCTTATTACAAAATTGAACATGTGAATTCATCATGATCTGTCAGACAAAGCTGTTGTGGAGATTAAGCCTTTACAGGAAATGCCATTTTTAGCATAGCTTTAAATATTCTTTTCTTTCTGGTTTTACTTACATTGTTGCACTAAATGTAAGTTGAAGTAGGTCTCTTAAAAATGTTAGGATGTTTTATTGGGTTCCTTTACATTTGGTGTGTGTGAAAAGCTGCAAAGATATACTATACTGGATACCTAATTCATTGTACTTCAATTTAAACATCATTTAATGGCATTCAGCAATGACAAGTAATTTTGGTGTGAAATTTTTCCAGAATCTACAATGTAAAGTTATTTAACAGGAAAGGTGGGGGAAACAAATTGATCACTTTCAAAGATGTTAGCAGATTGGCACATTTACTCGACCCTATTTTTTCATCATGTGTACGGAGAACTAATTTATTTTTAGTATTCTTTGATCCACATTTTGCATATGTTTAATGACAAGTAATTATCAAATACTAATCAAGCATCGATCATACAGTTCTAATATTGACCTCTGATTGGGATTAGATCCACCCTAGTGACAAACTTGGAAAAGCAAACCATTGTGCCTATTCTCTGATGAATCTAATCACCAATATACAGGTGAAACCTATTTTTCAGATTGTAGTCGAGGTTTAATGGCCAAGTAATTTCAGGTGAAGCACACGGTGTTTTGATGAACATTCATTGTAGTTCACAAACCCAGCTGGAATACAGGTAGAATTTCATCCCCACATTTTTTTTAGCCTACAATTTTTGTATTATATGCACCCTTTTTTTTCAAATGTGTGCAGCATAGACAAATATGGTATTACATGAATTGGATGCAAAATAAAGAATCTGGATAATTATATAACAATTATTTTTAATTTGAAAATAATGATGAATCTGGTAATCCTATTCTTTGTTATCTGACTTCTAATTTGCACTTGTCATCTCAAATTGTAATAAAATTCAATTACATCTGTGTATATGCAAGAGTAAATCAATTGTTCCCATGAATTTAAATATAAGGACACGTTTCATCCTAAAATTAAAATCCATAAAAATGGAAGTGATTTATTCTTGTTTCCGCAGAATCATTACTCTTGTTTGATGAACTAACAAAGCTGAAATAAAATTGCTTTAAACAAGTCCTAATAAATTCTTAATTTCTAAATATATGTAATTGAAATATTTTATTACTTAGATTGATACATCTTTAAGCAATGATAAGTATAATAAAACCTAATATAATACATTAATTATAGATAAAAGTACATATAATTTCATTGGAAGGATGCAATTACAAATTTTACTTGACTTTCTATACAATAACAATTTGCTGTAAGAATATTTGTGGGCACAAAATAGTAAATCATACAATTTTAACAGTGCCCATCATGCCAGAGACATTACTTGAAAAATATTTACAAAAAATATAATTTCAGGGAACTGAAGTTATAAGAGACATTTCACCAGCATGTTTTCCCAGTATTGGAAAAAGGATTATAAAATTCAAGATTGTCAAGGGTTGGAGTGAGCCATGTTGTGAAGTAAGAGTTTCAGGCAGTACAAGCAACATATTGAATTTGGCAAAGTCAGATCTGATCTTACTCTTAAAGAAACCAATTAGACAGTCAAATTATATGCAGTGTAGGAATATTAAGGCAATACCACAAATAAACAATCTAATGTAGTTATATACAAAATAACACCTTAAATTACTTGTTCATAATTATATATATATAACACAAGGAAAATGTGACATGGTCAAATTAAATAACACATTTGGATATTTAACGTGAGGCAGCAACTTACCTGAAATCAATAGTTCGTCCAGTCTGGATTAGGTGAAAGTTCCGAATTTGAGCCCGGCTGTCAGTAAGTTCAGATCTTCCTTCCTGACAAAGGGCCTTTGAAAATTTGGAACTTTCACCTAAGCCAGACTGGGCCAACTGTTGATTTCAGGTAAGTTGGCATTGGTCTCTCTTTCCTATCCAAATATGTTTTATATATATATTCTGATAAATGTCAACATTTATTACTATAACATAATCTGGAGTTCAGATTCTTTATTTAACTGTAGTGTACCATATTATTTGCCCTTAAAACTTTTGCAGAAATCAGTTTCACAAAATATCTCCACATGGTAAGTATTTGTGCAGTATATTAAATGAGATACAATTAATACTTACTCTCTAAATTGCATACTGAATAATAATTATATACTTACTAACATCAATTTCACATGTACTAAATAATAGATTTACTATGTACTACAAAATTTACTCTTTAATGTATTAAAGTTCATTTGATCATGAAGACAGAATTCTGGTTTCTCTTTTTGCATCTCGCCATGAAAATTTATCACCTAATTCATTCATGCTTACATATTAAATTTTATTTAATTATGTCAATCTACGAAAGTGTACCATGTGACTTATAGATGTCCCTAAGTGTAAAATAATTTAATCTTTACTACACAAATCTAGAATTATATTCACAGTTCAAATCAGTTAATTGGTCTAGTGAGGGAAATTAAATATTGTTGATTATCAGTTCTCCCTCGGAGTCCGTACATAAAATTTTTCAGTGTAGGGACATTGGTTGATCCATCACGCTTAGTTTGTGAAAGTGCATCACGAAAACTTGTGGTCTGACAGCCAATCCCCATCCTTTTGAAACTTGTGTAAGTCTGTGTACTTGTAGTCATTGTTCTGCTGATGTTGGCCTGTATGTATCACACAACATGAATTTGATTATAGGTATGTGAAAAATACCCAATGTGGATTTAACAACAATAATTTACAGTATGCACAAGTACTAGTCTTATCAATTTAGGAATCTTGTAGTACATGATTGCTTCCTATAAATATACATATATCTTCTTGACAATATATCATATATATATATATATATATATATATATATATATATATAGGATGTTATATGGAAATATAATTTAATTTTAGTTTACTGTTAGAAAAGAGAATTGCCCAATAGTTGTAGTAATAAAATATTTATATAAATATGATGATGCAGTAGTACCTTACTCTGTAGTTAATCCAATGAAATACAGTCTTAAAAGCCCTATTAAGAATGACAACTAATTTATAGGATATAAGAAATAATTCCTGTAAAAATTGTTACTCATTCAGTTCCATTTGTGGTCACAGAATACAGCGAAATACTAATACAAGTTTAATTTCTTTAGTCAATTGAAGTCAAACTAATTGGCTAAATAACAGACAAAATATGTGCTGAATAATATTTTATAAATAAATATTTATATAGAATTTATTTTTGTCTATTATTTGGCTAATTATTTTGTTGTCAACACCAAAATTGTATATTTTAATTTCTATAATAAAAGTCAACAAAAAGGTAATGGAAGTAGCCAATAAAGAGAAAAATATTAAATGATAAATTAAACACCACTCAACATTTCTGCATTCCTTATTGTTTTCGTCAAGTGAAGAATAATAGCTGTAAGAACAACACACTGCACAAAAAAGGTGATAAACAAAAAACTTCTAATTTAGCAGACCTACCAATTTAATGGCATTTTTCTTTAACTGCCACACATTCCATTGATAATCAGGATCAATGAACGTGGGAATAGGATGTAATTCTGTTTGAACTTCAGTGTGTTGTTTCACAATCAATTCGGGTGTTTTAGGAGCAGTTCTAGAAAGAAACAGCATAATTTTCTTACTTAATAGCAAACCATATAATTTCTTAATTGAGTCTCTTACTGTACTAATTTAATTAATAATAATAAAGAAAATAATTATTAATATGCCTCATAGCGTTTACAAAATAGATTCAAAAGCATATTCACAATCATAAAAAATATTCAGATTAAAAAGTTGTTGCAAAAACAATGTTTGAAATTATATTATAGAATTTAAAAAGATTTAACACTGTCACTTTACCATTCAGGCAAACAACTTGCTCATGAATGGTTTCTATCAATTTCTACATTATTCTAATGGTTAACTTAATAATAAACATTATTCTTAAAGCTCATGGCTTATTACTTCTTTACAATTTTACATCTCCATAACTTCATAATTATCTGGACATATTCTTAGCTAAGCTTCACCCCTACACACTCTTCTGTTTGTGCGAAGGTTATGAGTCAAATTGATATGAACTATTGGATTTTAAGTGAGGTGAATGATTTAAATAAAATCTTCATATTTTTCCTTGGACCAAGCAAACCTTTACTCCCTCCAATTAATTTCAAATAATTTTTTTTAATTCAGTATTCCAATGATGCCACACTTGTGGGGCTGATGTTAATTTAACAATAATGGCTGAACTTAAAAGATGGAATATAGTAATATAATCCCTTACCTCACAGTTTCACCAGTGACTATAAGATTTTTTATTTGTTCTTGTAGTTGGAACAGGCCAATTAATTCTGGTTTTCTCTGCACCATTTCTAATACAGAAAGTATGTACCTGTAATATAATCATTTAGTGTCTTTCATTGATTGTTGTTACTATTACTATAGGAAAACAATGGTTTAAAAATATTAAAACTGACTTCAAATAAGTGTATTCACAAACACATTTAAAAAGGGTTATTTACAATATAACATAACTACACCTATTCTACTAAATTATTTTCCACTATGTTTGGTAATGTGGACACTGACTCTACATAAAAAGTATATTGGTGAAAGATGGAAATGTATTTCTAATTGGTCTGAGGATGATCTAGAAGAAATCAATTTTGTTAGAATGCTTCAAATAGTATTTTTAAAACAGAAATACAGTTGTAATTTTTAATGTTATAATGAAGAGATGGCATTAAAACTGATATATTAATTAATAAATAAATACTTAGTGGAGATCAAGACTTAAATAACAAAAAAATTAAGTTAATAATTTATTGTTCTGGAAAGCTAATTGGAACCAAGTAATCATTGACAGAAAAGAAACAGTGATGTTGCTCACATCTGTTCTAAAGTTTAAATGATTTATTATTTGTGGATTATAATCCTTTGAACTAGTTATGCATATAAAAAACAACATTTTCAATGCAAACTTTGAATAAGGCAGTAGTATTGAAAAACAAGTTGACCAAACAGTAAGTTATTAAATATACATATCATTCTGAACAAACATTAGAAAGTATTAGCACAGGGTTGTTATAATTAAACTCAGCAACAACCTTAACCCTGGATTTGACTCGAATCTGTGGTTTTTGCGTTATTTTTTTGTAATGCCCTTCCAGTTCCACCCCTAAGGCTGCTTGCTACCTCATGTGCCAAAAGGGGTTGAAATTACACACAGAAAACATTGATAGAAATAATATGAATCTCATTGACCCCGAAATTTTTTTATCCAGCATATCAGTCATTTGGGCAAGTTTGAAAATTTACACCCCCGCTCCTAGGGGTGGCAGATGTATGTTACTGTTTGCAAGAGACAGATGTATGAAATTTGCTCCATGGGTGTAGATTTGTATGCAGATCATACACACAAACAAACACTCTGTTTTATTTGTTAGAAGATATAGAATTAATTATGGCTCATAACAAAAATTTGAAAACTCAAATTTTATTGCAGAACATATTTGAATTTACCATAAATTTAATTATTGGCGATCAATGATGTTAATACATATTGAGCAAATAAAATGCATACAGCATTCTACAAAAAAAAATGTAATGCAATAACTTACTGGTCAGGATCCTGGCCAAATTCATAAGCTTCTTCCACAACTGAAAATGAGTAATACATTCCTTTCCAATGGCATAGACCTATATTTGGGTTTCCAGGGATAAGAGCACCTTTACCAAATATCAAAATCCCAGTCCCAAAACCTAAATACTGTTTAATAAAAATAAATGTGATGAATTTATTTAATATATATGGAAAGTATAATATAACATCATAAAGTAATAGATATGTATAAGAAGACAAAATATAAAAAAATTATATGATTTACCTTAGCATAAAATATGGATACAAGCATTGAATTGTGTCTTGTAATCTGTTTTTCAAACTAACGTTATATATGTAGAAGCCTGATTATTGGAAGTAATTAGTGCCGGGACTACCGCAGATATGTTCAAAACTAGGAAAAAAACTGATTTATTTTGGGTTCATAAAAAATCGAGAAACACAGATAAAACCACATTTGGATAGGAAAGAGAGACAGTGATGCCGACTTACCTGACAGTCCAGGCTGCAGTTCAGATCTTCCTTCCTGACGAAGGGGCTCAGACCCTTGAAAATGTGAACTTCCACCTATGCCAGACTAGACCAACTATTGATATGCTTAGAAATGCTTGATACCGAACAAAGCAAGCAGCAGCAATCTTCTGATTAGGGAAATGAAAATTTAACAGACAAGCAAAAAGGTTTGCAAGTAACCCGGCATCACTGTCTCTATTTCCAATACAAATGTGTTACTTAATTTGACACTGTCACATTTTCCTCAAGTGTTATATATATATATACGGGGTGCCACATTTATATTGCTGTGGCCATTTTGCTCCGAAACAAAGGGGAAAATCAAAAATGTTTTCAAACTAAATTTGCATAAAATAGTCCTCTTAAGGAGAATGTGACAAGTTCAAATTAAATAACACATTTAGATGGGAAAGACAGACAGCAAAGTTGACTTACTTGAAATCAATAATTCGAAATTTTTGAGTGCCTGAGTTACCTTGGTCAGGAGAGAAGGTCTAAACTGCTTGTTGGCCATCAAAAGTTGGTTGAATTGTGATGAGGTGAGAAAGGATTCCAAATTTTAAAGGGTGCGAACATAACGGATCAGCGAGACTCTAGGTTAGCAGAGAGGCAACCAGGAAAATGTGACAAACAAAGGGGTTCTTCTCAGGGTCAAACATAAACATGGTAGTTCAGAATTCTCCAGCCACGGTGTTTCCACAAAAAGGCTACTAGTTTGTTAACATGTAGTGACTGAGTACTGGAATAAATTTTAATTACATAATCTTATACAGTTATGACAACGAAAAGATTTATTGCTTCATAAGGATGTGGCAAACACAGATCAGAAGGAGCCAGGCCTCTATGTAATTATGAGCCATTTATTTAATAGGCATAAACATTATAACAGAGCTGCAATGTTGATGAGAAGTGGCGGCTTCGTGTCATAAATGGTCTATATATTTCCCTCTCTGTCACACATTGAGGTTTTACGTCAGAAAGGCTCTGCATAATTTCCTCTCATTCGCACATCAAGGCTGAAAACCCCTGCTCTCTGCTTACCACATAGCCATATACCTGCTCCCTGGATACATTCATAAATTCTCCAGTCACTTGTTTGTGATTATTTGCAATAAAAATGTAAGAACCCATAAATATTGAAAAAATAATCCCACTCCTTTTTGAGAAGTGCATTTGTTCCCAGACTTCTTCATATCACAACAGATATGTCCTTTTGTTTTGTCTGGAAGGAAACACTTCAGTAAAAAAAGTAATACTGCAGAAGAGAAATAGAAAATAATCTGTGACGAAAAAGAAGTAAATTTAGTTACGTCCTTCAATTTTCTAGGTATTTATGCCTTCTGAGAACCATCATAGTGGAATACATTAATCAATTATGCAAGAAAATTAACAGAAATACATAAGCAATGAAATGATCCATCCTCACACAAGAACTCTTTATTAACATATACTATGGCAATGTCTACTTCCATATTAACATAAATTTGGGGATGTATTTGCTTCTACATAGAGACAGGCTTATTTATCAGGAAATGGTTATTAGATTTATATTTGGTTTGAAAAAAACTGATTGTGACTTTGTCACCAAATTAGTATAAACAAAATAGGTGATAATATAAATACCACACAACATTTCTGGAATCCTTGTCCCTTTCTTTAGGTGTTAAGAAGAGTCTAGAGTGACACAACTAACAGGTCAATTGACAACATTCAAAAGCTTTTGAGAATTGTCAATTGGCCAGTGCAGTTGTGTCACTCTAGTCTCTTCTTAGCACCTGAAGAAAGGGACAAGGATCCCAGAAACATTGTGTGGTATTTATATTATCATTTATTTTTTCTGAACTTAGCTATCTTTCTTATTATAATTTTGAATCAGACGTAAATTTTTCATTTAAAAAACAATCAAATAAACAACCACAAAGAAGAGACCTGTCAACTGCTTAGAAAATGCAATTACGCCACTAAACTTCTCCTAATTTTCTATCTCAAGGAATTATTGCTTAAGTAAGCTCTTTTTCTCCCACTCTTATTCTAACATTTGATTTTCTAAAGTCATTAAAGTGACTACAGCAAGTGTAATTGTAATTATACATACAAAATTGTCATTTTGTATTTCCTTTAAAACTGTTGTGTCTGAAAAAAAAAACTGTAAATGTTACATTTGCTTTGCTTCAAGTGATAACATAAAATATGAGATATACAATAAACTTTATACAAAATGATTAAATGATTGTGTGTATTAACATATAAAATAACATTTTCAGGTGTTTCAATTCTTATTTTAATATAATTTCAATCTCACTTACTTGTATAGGAAGTTGATCAAACTCAACAACATTTGAAGGGTCAATAACTTCACATTTTACTTTTTCTGGATCAATGTGAAGACCAGTTGTAGCTTCTAAACGTTCAGCATCAGTTAGAATGGGAGAGTCACCAACAAGATGGTCCAACAAATTCTGGTCCACAGTTTCCAGTACCTGTTCAATATTAGTTTCTCAATTTAATCATGATACATTTTTTAAAATATTGATAATTATTGTTATTCCACTATGATGCAATATGGTGGCGATAAGACTACAAAAAACAATGTTTTATAAATTTTGCCTCATGAATTAATTATTTTTTATATATATCTATACAACTCGAATAAATAAATTTCAAACTTATGCTTAAATGGGAAATCCAAGTTTTATTGAATTATATTTAAATATTAAAATAAAAACATTTTGTACATGAAGTATTATTATGATATTTACAATTGATAAAGAGTTTATATTTTTTACAAATTCATAATAACATTTTTCTAATATTAAGTTTCAAATTCAAATAAGAAATACCACTATACTTACTTGCAGATAAGTGTTTAAGTTCCAATATATATTGTTTATATTACTTAATAGTACCATTTCGTCTTGTAAATGAGCCCAAACCTCTGCCAGTTTAATGAAGTGTGGCTGAAATTTTTTTAAAAAACTTTGTTACTCTAGTATTTAACATAATTTATTAGTAAAAACTTTATTTGAGAATGAAAACTGTATGTAATATTCAAACCAAACTAACGTGCATTATCAAATTGCCCGATTCAATAATTTAATTATCCTACCATTTTATCTCTATAAATATACATTAACCAATTGGAGAACTATAAAACTATATTTTTATCAACATTAATTAATAAATCTATAAAGTAAATTTGAGAATTTTTGTCTTCAGTTCCATAAGTATGCAGTCAGGATATGTTTTTGCCATTTTTTTGTTGAAAGGAAATAATTTAATCAAAGAAAATATGTAAATGTACTTCAAATTTTGTCCTTTGAAACCTGTCTTTTATATAATCTAATTAGAAAGAAATTATAATGCGAAGAAACCCAAATATAAATTCATTATGAATATATTATAAATTCAATTATAATAGATTGGACTGTCAAGAGGAATAGGTCCTATTATATAGAATATTAATTTCTAAAAAATAGTATTATAGTTATCTTTAAATAATCTATCTTGAGAAATCCACCTAAAGTGCTCTTCACTAGTTATCAGCACAATTACACCCAAACTTTGAAATTTTTAATAGCTTAGTGGGTCAGTTTTCTTTGATTTCATCAAGATTAATGAAAGTCGTAGGACAGAGTTTCCATTAGGCTGAAACAGTGCCTAAATAAACCTCTGTAAAAAAAGTTTACAACAAATTAGGGATTACTGACTAACACAAAACACACTAAGATAAAACAAATAAAATTTAGGCTGTTGGCTTTGTCGGGTATTGACTTTTGCTGTACTATGGTTGGTGCACCTTAGTTTGAATTCATAAAATTGTGCCCGGCTGGCTCACAGTTCAGACCTTCTTTCCTGGCAAAGGTGCTCAAGTCCTTGAAAATTTGAAATATTATTTTCTGCACAGCCCAACTGGATCAACTGTTGATTTCAGGTAATTCAACTATGCTCTCTCTCTTTCCTATCCAAATGTGTTATTTATTTTGACCTTGTCACATTTCCCTTAAGTTTTAGGTGTATGTATATATGTTGAGACTTACATAAACTTCATTTGTTGGAATTGCTGTTCGGAATCGTACTATTTCATGGATAATATTTAAACACTGAGTCAGTTTATCCAACCTTGTCCTCAGTTGATCACATGTGATGTCAACATCACTCAGAAGTTTCCTGGTGAACACATTTACACATATTTTATGTTAAACTGCATATTATTGAAATATGACATGGTTTGCAAACATGAACTACAAAAAGTGTTTTCCGATGTCTATAAAGCTATACAAAAGTAGGCATGTAGTAAAGGAAATCCTAATTTAATGTGGCACCACAGATACCAGAAAAGGTCAGTCTTTCCCATGAAGAAATCTTTCTACTTGTCAATTGTATTTTGTAATACTGTAACAATAAACACATTTTCACAAAATGCACAACTCCATAAAACTGTGATATTCCATATTCACACATTAAAATGTTGTACCACAATGTAGAGATGGGTCACTCTGGAGCGAGTTGTTTCAAACGAACAAGGAGAGGCTCCACACTCACTCAGAACTAGAAAGCGAATTACTCCAAAATGTTGTACACATTAAAATAACTCTCTGCAGCTCTGAATGGCATACCCTCTGACTCTGAATGCCAACTGGCTAAGGAGCAAAGCTCATTTGTGAACAGCTCGCTCTTTTGTGAATGACAAAAGCAGCACTACACTTTGAATGAAAGCCAACAGCTTGTTTCATTGCAAGGGAAGGGGCTTATTGAGCCATGTGAATAAACTTCTCTCAGATGCTGGTGACACAAGATTGTACAATGATTTAGTTAATGACATATTAATATTACTTTTGATGCAGTAAATATGATACAGATTTTTGGTAATTCGGCTTCACTTTCCTATCTAAATGTGTTATTTAACTTGACCTAATCACATTTTCCTCAAGTGTTATATATATCGGGCCACAGGGGTGCATTTGGAGGAGCAGCTCCTTTGAATGACTCTTCACAAGAAACAGGAGTCAAAGTGCTAGCTCCTGTCATGGACTAGCTCCAACCAAATAGTCTCTACTACAATGTTGCAATAATTCAATAGAATCCTTATAATGTCACCATGTCTTGATAATACATGTATCCTCTACCAAAATTTATGGAAATTAAATAAATAAAATTTCTCTTGGATGCATGGCTTAAATCATGCCACATTCCTTAAAGGCTAGCACATCATCCACAAACCTATGTTGAGGATATCATTTCCTTCAAATCAATAATAATGATAATGTAAGCTATTTTTAATCATGTGTGTCCAATGCAGAAATTACTTAATAATATTAATTGGTTAGTAATACAGTATATGTATAACTGTACAACTCTCCTGAAAAATGATGATGATGGACTAAAAAAATACAAGCAGAATCAAATTCATACAAAAACAGTCATTCTTACCGTAAATATAGTACTAATCTACCTAAATTAGAGCAAAATATTACCGTAGATGGACTTCATTCTGCCTTGATGCAATTAAACAATCTTTTACCAAATCAAAATTTTGCCATGTTACATGAATAAATTCATCATCTTCGTCAATTTCTGTTGTAGTTTCTTCATCCAGTGTTTCTTGTTTCAAAGAAATACTATACAAGCTCAAAGGATTTCCTGTGTTTGACTTCGAAATATCAGGAAGATATGGCATGTTGTCATCATCTACTAATTTATCCTGTTCTCTCTTGTATGCCTGTATTTGTTTCAAACAATTCTCAACAGCTGTAGTATATATGTATATAAGCTCCATTAAATTTTGAAGGCAATCTTGTAGGTTAACTCTAGTTGCTGCAGCAGCTTCTTGAAGCATAGAAGGCACTTAAAATGAAACATCAAAAATATAATTGTAATTACTCAGAAAATTAATGTGCCAAAGGTTTTATTAAAGTATATCTTCATTATCATTTGAAAGTAAACTTGCACACAAAATACTGTAAATGAGTGACATTAACGTAGTTGCTTCCTCCAGACTGTGATAATTTTATCATGACATAAGGCTACAAGAAATTCAAATAGTTGAATACAGTAAAAAATGTGATGATTTATGCTTAGTAAAATTATATATTTGTTTAGCTCATAATAATGCAATACATTAAATAAGGAAACAATAGCTTAATAAACAGAAATTCTTAACTTTTTTCATTTCACAGGATATAATTTTTTTAAATTTAATTTAAAAGAAATAAAAAGTAATTATTACAAGAGCATGAACTTAAAATAATTTGTATTCTCAGGCGAAACTTATAAAACAATTGTGTAATATGTTTTTCCTACATGTTCAGCTTCATTATTATAACCCTAGTTGGAGCCCAGGTTAAATTTCACCAGATATCCAAAAACTAATAAACATTTTGAAGAAATAAAATTAGTTCCAATGACTAAGATAAAAATTATTATTTGTACTCTTGTAACTATGTAAATTGATCAATAAATATTGGTAATATTTGTAATTTAGATTCTTCCTAACTAAATTAAATTTAGAATTAATACATACTTAACATCTGATGATTAAATTGATAAGGATTTGCTCACGATCAGAGACTAAATAAGTAATAAAGTAATTGTGGTCAAATCATTTTCAATTTAAAATATTTGTATAAAACTTATTTAAAAACCTATTTCTTGTTTATTATTCAATGTGAAGTCAATGTTTTTAAAAATATACATCACTCCAAATTTTCTTTTAAATTTGTGATTCATAATATATAATATTTAGACATAATGGAAAAAAGGTTTCTTTGATTTCTTAATGTTAATCATGAAATTATTTGTAAATGCTTTGAATGATAAAAACAACAATTTCTGGTGATAATGGCGCAATATACCAAAAGAACAGGAATATATAAAGAATAAAAGGTTAAGATTGTTTCTTTTTTAAAAAAAATTGATACTTTATTTGTAAATGTTTCTACTTTATATATGAATGGATTGTTTTCACAGTTATATTTAATTACCATTGATTTAAATGGAATTTTAAAATTACTTTCTCTTCCCAAAATATGTATGAAAAGGAAAACTAATATCAGATTCCATTATAAATATGAAGTTGAATATAAAATTTCCTGTTAAATTTGATCAACATACATAATAGATAATGGCCAGGACACAGTTCATACCTACTTTCCTGAAAAAGGGGACACAGACCCTCGAAAATTTTAGAATTTTATTTTGTCCCTGTTGACTTAAGGTAAGTCAACTGCCCTCTGTCTTTCTTTTCTATCCAAATGACTAATCAGAATGAATGGCACCCAAAGGTGTTGACATAAGAGCAAAATTAAACATGGCTTGACATTATAGTTAGATTTAATGTTACAATTTATATCTGATACAAAAAAAAAAGTTTACTATGTTTTTATTTATAAATGTGCAATAATACAATTTAGTGAGCAATGTGAAATAATCAAGTATATGTTCAATCAAAATACTTACAGTCTTCAATTCCTTCACCACCTTTTTGACAATCTCTATTGAATAGACGTATTCCTGTTACAATCTGTGCTAATTCAATAATTTGTTCCTCTTTTTCTCTATTTGACAAGGCTATAAACTGGTCAAGTTCTGTTGGTGAAAAAACACTTTGCAATGCAACTGAAAAAAATGATAAGCCAATTAGTACCCAGGATTAAATTACTATTAGAGAAACTAGATGTGCAAGTACCTGATGTTTCTTTTATAACTCCAGAGTTTGTTGGACTTCCGAGGCCAGAATAAATAATAATTACAATAACTATCTTTCTATACAGTTTAGATAAGCCGTCTTTGGTCTTGACACTTGACTCCAGAATTTCCTTTATTAAGGGAGTTGTTCGTTGTCTTATGATAGCATGGTTTCTTGCAATCATTTCAGCTGCAAGAAGACCAATTTAAGAAAACACTTATAATTATTTTAAATATTGAAAGTATTACTGCAAATTGACAATCAAAGTATTTAATGTAACAGTGTCCATAATAGCAAGTTTTTAAAGTTATGAAGATTGATGAACCAAATATTAAACTAGCTTTTTAATAAAAGATTTTTTTATTATAGTAATTTACAGTTACTCAGGCAAGGAACCTCCCTTATAAAAATATATCATTTATTGACTTTGCAATTTTACAAAAAGTTTCAACTGATGGAGTGTACGTGTGAAAAGTTAAACAGGCATGGTGAGAATCGAATGATTTCTTCTCAACAAGTTTCACAGTAAGTCAACATTCTAGAAAATGAGATAAATAAGTGTAAGAGCAAAGGAAATCTTCCACTTTAAATAGTTTATTCATCGAAAATACCATAAATATCTCTCATTATACTGATTGCTTCAATAATGAAGCTACAATACTTCTATTTCACTCAGCATTTAGTTATTTGTGTCGTCATTGATAGTGGTGTTCGTCACATACAAACAGACAACATTTTTATTTTTTTAAAAAAAATATCGAAAAATGACTGATTATTGAACGAGAAAAAATTCGCTTATACAAATTTATGTCAATGTGTGGCGGAATTCCAAGTTCAGGGAGTTAAAATTCGCATTAAATAAGAATGTAGAATGCATAATACAATAGCTTATAATAACAAGCATTTCTGGTTATATTTATTTCCTTCGGTCGCATTAATACTAAAATATAAAATATTTTTACTTACCCCTGGGGGCATAATTAGAATCAAAATACACTTGCATTTTTGTTGTTGCCAGAGAGGGAGTGTTTTGACTTAATTTTTCTGCGCAAATGTCAGCCAAATATTCAATAGCTTCCCGTCTCTGTGGTTTGTCAAATATGAAATTATAATTAGGGTTGAACGCTATTAGTTTGATCTACAAAAAAAATTAATTAGTGACACGCATGTTTTTACGAAACGATAATTACACTGTCGTAATAAATATGCACAGTACCATGTACGATGCAAGATTTTCCGTAACGGTGATGTCTTTTTGGGAACATTTCCGTATTATTTCTCTAATTATGTTTCGCATAACATTTTCGGTTTCGATCGCTTTCAACATCTTGTAAATCAATATAACTTGCCGTGTATATGATGAAACTTGTACGAATGTTCCGAATCTCAATTTCTTAACTATAATTCGCAAAGGCTGGAACAACGCTCAGAACTCGATGTTCTATTCAAAATCATGCCTTGGTAACCGGTAAACAATTAAGCATATTATCGATAAATCACTCTTTTCATAGAATAGTTACTAGTTATTTCACCAAATTAAAGTATCAATACGAATGAAATACAAGAGGTACCCAGTAAGGAAGACACGAATAAAGATTAAAATTATTTTGCAAGAAAGTAAATAAATTGTTTTTTTAATGTTACGTAAGTTAAAAACTCAAAGACTATGGATATGTTGACGTGAGAACGAGAAGTTATGCAAAAATAGTTCAGGTAGAAAATATATTGGGTCTAATAGCGTTAAAGTGTCCTCTCAAATATGAAGTACGTAGTAACATAACAATATTATGAAAGTTGGCGCGGGTTCGCCGGCAGTTTTCCATCAGACATATCGGGAGCTTGGTTGTTGCTGAAGAACGATTCAGCGATCAGAGAATGTGTCTACTAATCTGGCCGCACCATTTGAAAAGATGTTGGTTTCATTTTATGTAGCAGTTCTCGGAAACGCAGCGGCGCCGCAAACGCTTCTGCGGTATCAAGTGCATTGTAGTTAGAGGCAGCGCACATGTTCATTGTTGTGAATGCGTCTTGTTGAAAGAAAACAGATCGTTTTGACATGGAATAAAATAAAAAATTATCCTGAAACGTGGAATTCGGCCAAACAGAGGAGTAACAGCTTTGATTAGTGTTCTCATCATATGTAATGAAGGATTTGAAAAGGTTAGGTTATTTGTAGTTACATTTAAAATGACAATGATGAAAAATATTTGGGCATTTATAATAATATAAATAAATATGAGTTTAATTTCGATTGCAGCAGACGAAACAGCAAAACATTGCCTCTAAATTTTTAGCAGTGTTTATATACAAAATAATTGAACCTGAAGAGTTTCTAAAAGAGGTCGAATCGTCGTTTCTTTTTTTTTATTAATAAACAAAATTTTCTGACTCAGGCTGTATATATTTTTATATTTTAAGTGACTATGCGCAGGGGCGTCATCCGAAAGTGAAGTCGTGCAATAATGTTACGTTAGCAATTTGTATTGCGCGTATCGTATTTTAAAATCTATTATAAGAAAAAAAATTATTTTCTACTTTGAATGGAAGTCAATTAATTTTATTCCTTCTCATTTTAAAATTTATCTTATTGGTTAAATTGGCCTAGAATGGCTATTATGATCGAATTGTTTTATGAAAGGCTGGCCCAGTGCCCGGGTATTTATTTAAATTAGCCCGGAGAATGAATCGTTTCGACAGTAACCTCTTGTTAAACATTTAATTTAAGCAGAATCATTGTTTGAAACATTTACCCATTTACGTTCCCTCCCCAACTAACTTAGAAACAAGCCAGGATGATGACTGACGGTACTTTTAACAACTCGATACTACATAAAATAAGAATAATTATAATATTCAGTTATATAATTAACGATATATATGAATTTCGGCCTCGGTAGTTGTAAGAAGCAGTCAAAATTGTTAAAAGGGCTATATCAATTCATATTTATTTAATAATATAACAAATGAATAGGTCTCTGATCATAGGGATGAAACTTTTTGTAGTACTGTAACTGTAAATTTTATTATTAAATACAAAATTTTGGCCATGATACATTTATAATATTTATATTAATAGAAATCATTAATTTTCAATTTCATTTATTAACTAGCTGGGTGTCCAGGTATTTATTAAGCCCAAAGAAGTAATTAATTTTACATTAATCTAAAAGTGATTTAAACCTCTTATGCAGAGGGAATGCTGATTTCATTATAAGCGATCAGTACCTTTAGAAATGTATAAATACTCCCAATACTAAATATTATCAAAAATATTCTTGGTACCTTAAAAGTGTAGAAATACTCACGGTACTGATGAGAAAAAGACAATATTTTCAAAGACTAATGCAACAATTCATTACATTTAACACATGAATGAAGTTAAATCATGGTCTATGTTGGTAACAATATTGAAACTCACCAACTGATGTGTCAGTCATTATTTGTCTCCGTCTTTAGTGTTTTTATCACACAAGTGATCACACGTCTTATTGAACACAATGCTTGGCAACATAATCAGAAAAGTCTGTGTGCAGGTTATTACACTTTTGTGTTATAGTATATGTTTAACAGATGGACTGGGTGGTTATTTCGACATTCTATATGTATTATTGCAACTAGTCTATTTCATTTTTTAGATGAATATGGCCAATTTAGACTGATGAACAGATTATAAAAAATGTGGAATAAATAGTAAAGACTGAAGAATCGATTGTTGAATCTTAATATATTTAGTATTAATCCTTGTGTGTATCAGCAACTTATGTGAAAAATTAAAAAACTGTAAGTAATATATAAATATATACATTTATTTACATAAAAATACAAAGAATAAATACATTAAATGTTTGAGAAACAGCACCAAATCTTCAATTTTTCATTCCACATGAATGAAAATGTCCTTTGGTTTCCTGGAAACAAAAACAAACACTTCTGTACAACAGGCATTGAATTGCATTCGTTATTAGTTATTTTCATTGTAAAATTTATAATTTTAATTTATGTGAATAATAATAATATTACATAAAAAATATATTTCATAAATTCCAAATGAAATTGAATGTAAATATCAAAACTTTCAGATATTCAATGAAACTTCACAAAAAAAACCAGCAGCCTATACATGTATACGGTAGTTTTGGAGTTGTTTACTGTTATCCAATACTAATGAATCGAGATTGTTGTAGTTAAAATCTACCACTATTTTTCTATATTTCCAAAATATATTTTATATTTTAACTGATAGGGATAGTACTAGATTTTCAGGTTTGTTCTGTAACAGTTATATGCACTTGGAGATTTTGAGCAGAAAGGGTAAAACTGATGATTGAAGAGGAAAAAGTTTTGTAGATAACTGGTGTGGAATTTGAGATGGCTGAACCTTGAGGTTTACCTTGTAATGTCATTCTGCTGAAGTAGGTCAATTGAGCTAATCACCTTGGATAACTTACAATAATGAAAATGGATGCAGGAAATGGTAAAAAATTGCTGAAAATGCTTAAAACCAGTTCCTATAAAGAAATCAAAATAGATGTGAAGAATTTGTTGATTTTATTTTAAAATAATCCTAACATGCTTAATATAACATTAAACCTTGATTATAATTATTAGTACAATAGCAACAAACAAAAAATGTTAAAAGTTGCAGAGTCAAAAGTTTTCTCAGAAATCATTTATTCACAACTAATAAGAATACCAATAACAGAAAACAGAATTGCAATTAACTTCACAAGAAGATAATGAAGTATGGGAAAATTTTCCAGTGTGCTTGTACTTTCAATCATCTTAGAAACCTGCCGTCAAAAAGAGAGCAGCTATTTAATTTTATACTCTTCTTCTGCTGAGTATGAAGATATTAATTTCTTTTAAATAATGAAAAGGTTGTACAGAATTAAAGTAAAATAATTTATACTGAAATACCCATTTCATAAAGAAACGAAATAAATAAAGTGTATATCTTTACAAGTTACTCATATTTGATATAAACCAAATATTCTTTTAGTATACCATTTACCGAAATATTTGTGTAAAATACTTACTTTTTTTCAATTTCGAGAATCGCTTATGTTGTCCTGACCTTCTGGCACAAAAATTGGAGACGCCCCATCCCACAAATGTAACTTGGCTCTCTGATAAACAGATCGTGGGACGACTCTTGTATGGGACTGTCTTTCTGACACTTGACGATTTTGCTGATTGTTGGTAGTAACTTGAACGTTAGCTGCAACTTCATGTGGAATATTGTTGGATGAAAGTTTCTGCTTCATTCTGCGCGATATAAAAGGGTGAGCACTTAACATAAACTGAACACGATCAACGTAACTACTTACTAGTAATTGCTACTTACTTTATTCGACAAAATGTATTACTTATATAAACAGTGAAGTTATTTTAAACTGTTTTCATTAAGCGGTGTGAAATGCGAAGTCCATAAACAAGTTTGACAGCACTTGGATCTGGCCAACCTACGTCTGCGAAACTTGACTCATGAAGTCAACAGGAAAGCAAGCTAGCAGCGTCTAATATACTTCCTTCGTTTAATAACTCATGGTCGAAAACACAAGGCAAGGTTAACATTCCCAGAAACTGCAGTGATGAACTTGCTTTCACTCAACGGCCTTGACTGAAGGTTGGCAACGTGACTTGTGAATATCTTTGCAAGTGACCTTTATGCATCGTCTTCTATCGTCTACACCAACACCACATTACTATTAATCAATTTTATTAAAATACACTGTTCCACTCTCTTAATCAATCCCGTGATAATATTTCCTCCGTGAAAGGCAAAGAATTTTCTTAACATTAAGCTTTATTTTTGAATGTTTAGCGTGTTTTTACGCCGAAGAATATATATTTTTTGTTAGTCTCCTTAGTAAATTTCCGCCGGGTTTAGCAATGAATTTGCCCTGACCTGAGGGCCAATTTACTTCACGAAGGTGAGCGGGATCAGAAGTTTCCGTGTGATAATTCTTATTTACTCCTGATCTTTTTACTTCTGTACAACTTTAATATTTGAGCAGAAACCATGTTTTTTTTTTCACTGCCTTTTGGCCTTTGAAGTTACATGAGAAGTTGCAGTGAATGTGGTACGAAAGGCATCCAAATATAAAACGGGGAAAACATTAGGATTTAGCTTATTGACATCCCATCAGTTGAAAAAAAGTATTATAGTATTTAAATATTCATAAACAAAATTTATAGCAAAATGTATTTTTCAATTTATGAATCCAATGGGAAGAAAATTTCTCTTGCTTTATCAAGTCTAATCTTCCAATAAATAAAATTGCCTGTATGTTCTGCATACAAATCTACACCCGTGGAGTAAATTTCACGTGTTCCTTGCTGAAGCATTATTGCCCCCCTTCCTATACAACATCTGCTACGATATTCCACAACACCCCACCACTAGCACAACCTTTTTCGCAGATGACATTGCAATCTCCTATCAAACCTACTGTCTCAACCCCCAATATCCAACCTCTTCAATCAGCACTCAATTTAAAACATTGGTCCAAACAATGGCTAAATGGCATCAACCCCACCAAATCAGTAACAGTCCCATTCACACTAAATCCTCCCGAAATCTTCCTGTCTAAACAACTCGCAAATACCCACAAAAAATAGAAACCCATTCATCTTCAACTCAAAACTCACATGGAAACTGCACATTATTTTCCTCCTCTCCAAAATCAACCTAAATTCCTAACTCTATATGTCCCCTCCTAAACAGAAAAGATTCACTCACCATCAGCACAAATCCCAAACAAAGCATAATCCTTTGTACCATTACTAACTATCCCTGGTACCCAGGATATTCCATCATCCACCACTATATCTCGTACAGTACCCCTCCCCCCAATAATCACACCCACAGACCCTACCCTACCCACCCATTCCATTCAACCCATAGAACTCAATAACCAGCAGTTAACCTTCATACTACCACAATGTATACCCCTCAAATAGACAAATTAAGGAAAACAAAAAAAATTGCAAAATTAGGTTAATTACTGGACTAATTAATTATGGAGTGCACATGTTAATTATGTACAGCATTTTAATCTTGTATATCCTGTAAACATTAAGTAAACAACAAAAAATCTTGGAATAAAAGTTTTGTAATAAATTAATAGAAAAAAAAATTTTCCTTGAGACCAGGAAAGGAACACTCTGTGAGAAAGACACATCTACCACCCCTAGGGATGGCATATTCAAACATGCTCAAACATCTGATAATCATTTTTCAGGTTCAAAGAGTACTTCTACAGATGTTGTCCATGAATAATTTCAACCCCTTTCTTGCACGGAAAGGGAGCACCCTTAGGGTTGGGCGTTGATAAATATTGTGAAAACAACCAAAGTTGGAGTCAATTTCAGGGTTATGGATGCCACCGAGTTTAATTATGACATTCAAGTTGCTGTTTAACCCACAGGGGCACGGATGGAAATTTTCAAACATGTTAAAAGCCCAGTATTTGCATCAAATAAATATTTTTTGGGATCAGAGAGATTGATAGTATTTGTACCAATGTTGTTGATGTATAATTTCAACCCCTTTTGGCATCGGAGGGTAGCCACATTACACAAAAACAATTGAGATTGGAGTCAAATCTGGGATTATGGATGTTGCCAGTTTAATTATGACAACCTGGGCAATGCTGGCACCCAGCTAGCTATAAAAATGTTATTGGACTTTGTTCAAAACTTTTTTTTAATATTATGAAACTTAATTTTTACTACAAGGTATTCCTTTATCGAATATATTTAATGTTCGAGTTTGTTCAAAATATAAAATGCACTCTGTAGACTATTTGGATTTTAATTGAATTAATAAACCACAAGATAAAAAAATTGAGAAGTCAATTTCTCTCCAATAAAAGTTAAAAAAATATTGTACTCATATATACCAGGAAAGAAATAAAATTTGAGATTATTCATAAAAATATATATTCATAACTACAGATACAGTAAATGCTGATGTATAAATGTTTTTCCAAATCAAATTTGTAGAAATCAATAGTTCAATTTGTTTAAACTTTATTTGTAGATATTTGGAAAAGGTATACATTCTAATTAACACTCCAAATTATAAAATTAAGAGCAGTACGGTGGTAGTTACTGCAAACTATGTCTGATAAACATGAAAGAAGTGATCTAGTATATTTTTGGATACAAATCTTGATTATGGTATTCATAACGAATCTTGTTAACTTTTATAATACTATGCACTTTTGTAAATGCTAAGTAAATCCATAATCTGGAAATATTTTTTTGTTGCTAAAAATGGGAAAACTTAATTTTCATTGCATTAATATATTCTGTACTAATGAGTCAATACACATTTTCATACAAAATTTGTGTAATTGTAAAAATATAATTGATTAATATTGAATAATTCAACATCAGTGTGCAACTATATTACATTAAACATGATAAAATGTTTGTATGGTCTTTACTTTAAATCTATTATTTACAATAATGTTATTCGCCCTGATAATTTTATTACATTTCAGCAATGTTAACATGTTTATCAGAATCTATCAGGATTCATCCATAAATATTTGTAACACACTCAACAATCATCAGTTGCCAAATGTACATGTCATGAGAAACCATATTTCAACAATCACTAATCGGAAGATTTATGATAGCCATTATAAAAGTAAAAATGCTAATAAAAATGCTAATTCACACAGCATTTATAAAGTTTAATAGAACACTGTAAATAAACTTTTATATTGGATTTTAATTGGGCAGAAGAATCTGAAATGCTTATTGTTGGTATTGGATGATCTTTCAATATTGAGTAATTCTTATAAATAAGGAAAAAAAATTAATTTGCTGTCAAAGAAATTTCTCTAATTATATATTCAACTATATATATACTTCAATAAATATATATATATATATATATATATATATATATATAAACACACACACACGTGTGCACACACATGAAAACCATAAATTACCAAAGGAACCTCAGATCATTCATATTATCAGCAATCACCATTTTCATGTTTGTATAGATATTCAACAGTTCTCACTATGAACTTTAAATTATTTTAATTTCTTCTTGTATTTTGAAAATAATATGTATCTATTGTAAATTTATATTACATGTATAATTTATTATTTCTGGATATTGCCCTTACATGTGAAGCAATTTTTATTTCCCCAAATAATTTTGACTTCAAATATTGTTAGGTTTTTAACCTTTTGAAAGTTTTTTCTGACTTATTTCAATTACAACAGGTGAAGTACAAATAATAGAAAGATCACAGAGGTTTGTACAAAATAAATTATTAGAGATCTATTTTTTATTTAGATTTATACTTTGTCTGATACTATTTTCATAATAGTTAATATTACAGACATGAAATAAATATAGCTGTAAGTGAATACTGGTTTGAATTGTAAATTCAGAGATGACATGCTTATATATGACTTCAGAACACAAAATAAATTTTCTATAGACAGATGGCTCCATAATAAGAGTAAGTTGATTCCAAGTACATGCCAACATGAAAACATATTTTTCTTATATTTAAAATGTATATATTTCCTACAGACTCTTAAATATTCATAGTGACTAATAATATAACTATAATTGAAACAATATTGTATACATAATCGAATGAAGACTGAAACAAAGTATTTATTACACCTAATATGGAACTTCATTACATATTTACAGAGTGTGTTCAGTGCTCAAGAATTAATATGTGGATTAAAAATTTATGAACACAAATATGATGTATTGTGCTTAAACTTTATACATGAAAAGTGACTAGAAATTGGAAATCAAATCAGTTACTTAAATTTGAGAATTCATGGGTTTAATTGTGAAGTATGGTGTAAAAAATTTAATAATATTAAAAATTAATTATGACTATCATATTATTATTCCATGAAATAGAAAAGTAATAGAGAATTGTTTAAGGTTATCATTGTACAAATTTAGTGTAAACCAGTAAATATAACCATAAACTTAAATTAGGAAAAACTAAATATAACAATACATTTTTGAGTCACTTAAATAGGAAACAAAATCACATCAAATTAATTTCCAAAATTATGAAAAACATAATTATGTAAATCTTTATAAAATGACATAAGAATTTGTTAAAATTTTATAACTACAAAAATATTTTTGATACAGATTCAAGTAACTTGTTTCCTGTAGCTATGAAATCATTGTAGTTTTAAAAATGAAGTTGCAATATGATTAAAACAAGTGTAGGAACTTCAAAACCATTCATTCAAGTTATGATTTAGAGAGCCAAAGAGCATTAAATTGTTCATAGGTATAAAATGACTGTGTTTATTTTTAATTTATATAGGAAACACATAAACCTTATAGTGCCTAACAGGAAGTAACATGTTTATTTTACAAAATAAATGAGTAATTCATGAAATGAATAAAAATATTAAATTCATGTAAATTTAATGTCACGTAAGAATCCATATGGTAAAAACTGTGGAGAACGTAAAAACAAAGATCTATACAACACAGTTTATATTTATTTGTGCAGCTTTATCATGTGACAAACATACTCTTGAATCCTTCACAGTATACGTCCTCAAAGAAGTACTAAAGATGTAGTTTATTAAAAATAAAATTACTGCTACTCATTGCATTGGATTTTCTGTAAGTTAAGTTATAGAACTTTTTTTGCACTGTTTAAAATTGAAATTAAAATATTTATAGAATTTACCCATTTAAAATCCAACAACAAATAATTATGAACAAATTTTAGTGTGCCTTTAACATTGTGTATCATTCACATTTTATATTGTTATAATTAAATGCAAACCTTGCTGACCAATCCTTGAGTTAATGGTTTTGTGCTTTTAATATATGTAAAATTGAAACAAATTCATCAAGTTTGTATAATTAATTCTTAGGTAATGGAATATACAACCAAAGTTAAGCATTGATTCATAGACAGAAATGAAGCTTATGTTTAACACATTTGTACAGTTTCTAACAATTATTGGTGTGCATATCTCATTACTTTGATAAAACAGACATTTGTTCTGCATGTTTCTCTGAAGCAGTATGTATGTTCCTAAATAAATTAAAGTGTTAGAAACTCAATTGTATGCCTTAGCATAATATTCAGCTAGTGAATACTTCGTATTTATGAAAATTGGAAATCAATTTAAGTCTATGATTAATGTATGAAAATTAACAATGTGTTATGAGACACAATATACATACAAGAATTGACATAGATGGTGATATAAATCTGATACCAAAAGACAAGGAAAAACTGAGAAATTTAGGATGAATTACATAATAGCTTGCATTTAAGTTCAAATTAAGAAAGGGTGGTGTCAAAATGTGCAAACTTTATGCATACCATTTGTAAACATATTATTGGGGAAATATGCTGAATTAAGAATGATTTTTACATATCTATGAAAAATTATACAACATGATTCAAATATGAATAAAAGGTACAGTATGTAGTGCTTAGGACTGGTAACAGTTTAAATATATAGTCTGTGCATGTAGAAAAACTAATGTTTCAAAAACAGCATTCCTTGTGCAAGGAGATTGTAGCTACTTTTGTTACCTAGAAATCAGTTAATGGAGAATGAAGTATCTTAATGCAAAGGGATTGGATGAAATAAATAATAACTGCAAACCTCTCACACAAGATCAGATTCATGCACTGAAATGTATGAAATGTGTTACTAGTTTTTCTGTCCATTAGCAAAGACTATTCATTATCAGAGTAAATACATATAATTATTTAAAATAAAAATGGTTACATTTAACCAAATGAAATTACCATTACTTTTTTCATTTAAAAACTTAAGGTGACATGAAATGAAGGGTTTTGGAAAATATGAAAATGGGAAATAATATGTTAAAATATTAACGTGTGAGGCATTTCCACATAAAATTATATTTGCAAAGTTTTAGGAGTATACTGGAATCTTTTTACTTTTCCAAGCATCCAAAATATATGGCAAGTTAATATTTGTTTTGTTTTAACCACACAATAAGTTACCTATTGTAATTACAGTTTCTACAAGTTTCAATTGTAGAAGAATGCTGTCAAGTTTATGAGGGCATATCAATATGATAATTTTGAAATTAAAACATAGTTACTGCAAACAAGACTATGATTTAATCAATTAACTAATTTTATTTACAATATATGATAAATAATGTGATGTTACAATAGTTACATTTTTACATGTCAATATTTACATACACCACAGCCTAATCACTTCTCAGGCTTCAATATAAACAAGATACTCCATTCACTGAAGTCATTTTGTTGTATACATTTATAAAATGAGATAAAATTTCTCTTAATGATGTGAAATTAACTTTTAGTGCTTCCCTGAATTAAGTCATAGAAAACGTATTATGTGGAAGATGGAAGAACCACGTTTTCCTGTTTTAAAAAATGAAGAATTTGAATTTTCATAACTGAAATTGTTTATGAACTGTACAGTTTTTCTCCAAGTTTTTTTTTTTTAGAATTTTCATGGAAACTGTTACATTATTTTATAAAATTTAATCACAATGGACTGCATATTATAGTTTTCTTTCTTGTAGCATCAAGTAGCATTTCTCCACAAATATAAAAAGTCTGTTCTATTGTTTGTAATTAAGTTCTTCCTTAAAATACATTCTTCGTTGGACTTTAAACAAGTTCATTTTTCACTTAGTTGTAGCACACACCTTTCCTGCCCGATCTGTCTCCCATTTTTTCAATCTGTCACACAGGTACAATATTAATACAGCAATATTATCAAGAACCTTTTCAAACTGTGTGTGAAGAATTCATAACACAAAGACAACCAAACAGTTTGTGAAATCAAAGTGTGATATACTGTGAAACATACTTGATTACTTGATAATATTGCTTACTAAACTTAATTAAAGTCTGGCTGACTGCTCTGTCTGTTTTGCTCGGAAATTATCAAGAATAAACTTGACTCCAGCTGTGAGAGAAGAGTAATAAATAAAATATTTACTTACATTAAAATTAAATTTTAAATATGGATAAATAATAAAAACTTACAAATATTTATATTTTCTTGCAAAATTATACTAACTACAAAATAAAGACAACTTATCAGGAAGAATATTTGTGAGTGCAAACAATTAACTTACAGCCCATTCATTCACAACTCTCATTCACATTAATTTCATAAAATCAAAAACTTTCTGCCAGTCCAAAAATTAAAACAATTGGCTCACATTTATGGTCAAACTCATTCTGACACATGAGAATTTTCCACATGAAACTAGTTTTAATTGAATATGGTACTAAAAGCATTATCTAGTAATGAGTAAACAGTAAAACTTGTTTCATGTGACTTCTACCACCTTGCTCCAACAAGTACAAGTGGCAGCATCACAGTGTTTCATGTTCAGAGCACGACATCGGGCAGGGGTGGTGGACACTAGGCTCGTGAATCATTATCGTGTACAATTTTTCTTTCCTTGTAGTAAATTTCCTCGGATTCCTTATCACACAACAACAAGATGACTGCACCAAACAGGAATATAGCAGCTCCCCAACCAACACCATAGGCCCAACCAAACTCCCAGACAGTGCGGTTTCCTTAAAAGAAAGTAAATACATTTAATTGGGCAAACAATTTATATTGTAAGTAGCAAATGAAACCATGTCCACTTTTCAGAGAGGCCCATTTATTGTTGTAGAATATCCAAAAACTAAACCACCAAGTAATTTCAACTCAAAGTGACACTAAGTGTTAAAAAATTAAAGAGAAAGAAAACCTGAATCTATTTCAGGATTTAATCTGAAAAGTAGCAGTAGAATCTGAAAATGTTAACCCATTCTAATTAACAAGTATCAGTAATTATACTTAATTATATTTCTAAATTTTTCTTGATATCTCTGGAAGTAATATATATATATAGCTCGTGGCTTACCTGAAAGTGAAGTACGGTGTAGCCATAGGGAACCAAAGGTAGTTCTTCAAATTTTCGGAGGCTCTCAGCCTCCTTCTTCAGGAAGGAGTGTTACACCATTCTGTGCACTAACACTCCTTCCTGAAGAAGCATGCCGACAGCCTCTGAAAATTTGAAGAACTACCTTCAGTTCCCTATGGCTAAACCTTACTTCACTTTCAGTTAAGCCAAAAGCTGTCTCTCTTTCCTTTCCATACCAATATTGCAATTAATTTTGACAATATCATATCCTTACTAATATTTTATATATATTTATTTATTTTCCTAGGACTTCAGGATATATATATATATATATATATATATATATATATATATATATATATATATATATATATATATATGGAAAGGATAAAAAAGGAGTGCCTTAGCTGAAATTGAAACTTGACATCACCATTCAGGACAGGAGGAAGTTCTTCAAAATAAGGTATTGAAAGACACAAACAATCTAGTTTAAAGGTTGTTACATCAGGATTAAATGAACACAGAATAAAATACCATAGAAGAAAAACCATAAGTACTAAAGAAAAAAATCCACATAAAATCAAAAGAAACTAAGTGTCGGTGGACAGTATTAAATATAAAATAAAACTTATTGATGAGAGAATAAAAATCTTATGGTGATAAAAGATATATGAAGGTTTTTGAAATGAAAGTGTTAATAAGAACACTAGAAACGAACATAGTAAGTAGTTAAGAAAGAAATGCCAGTAAGTTAAATTGATATGAGATTGAACACTGAATAATAATCCTATCAGCAGAGCCTGAAGTATATGTCGTCAAGATAAAATAAGTTAAAAGGTATTAAATTTCAATAACTAAGAAATGCTATTGGGCACAAATCAAGTTTATGATTTACTATTACAATTGTTAAATTCCACAGGAGGTAAGAATGACAGTTCAATCTAGAACCTAAAAGTACACAAAGAAGTACTGTCAGCAGATACATGTGGTAACTATATTACAATATGCCTCAAATTACAATCACCAATTTTTTTTATGAAGTAATATACCTTAAAACTGGAGAAAAAGATTGTTAACTGTAAGGTTTAGATATGAGACAAGCAAGCATGTACAATATTCAATTGAGGGTAAGAATGACACAAAAGTAGTAGTCATAGTATTTTAATAAAGTCACTGTTTATACTGGTAACTGATATTAATAGGTCAAAGCAATAAACAACAATTAACATATAAAAATAATTCTATGAAAATTTATCTAAATACTGAATAAACCTACTTACCTTGATTGATCTCCGCAGCAAAACAAACAGGATAGACCACCAAGGCAATTAAAATTGATATTACTGAAAGCACATAATAATACAATTAGCAGGAACCTTTTCACCAAGCCTTTAAAACATATCAAATTACTTTAAGCAGGAAGCAAATATTCTGGAACATTGATAATTTATCATCATTCTATTCCATACTTGTAGTGATCTTGCTAATAATGAAGTAATCAACACATTATAAATTACTTACAATTCCATAAAAAAATCTCTATAAGCAGTTACACATTCATATAGCTACAAAGAAGGTATATTCTGCATACATCTACTTAGCCAAAGAAGTTAACAGAAAAGTGGGGTATTACATTACTTAAAAATTAATGCTATGGTTTGACACTCTGATTTCATCTAAATAATTTCAATGTTAAAAATGAATGATGCTGGCAATTCTTTCATTGTAATTATATTTATAAAAGATATCATTGCAAGGTAAAATTAGTGCTTTTTAATATTTGAAATATATATTTTGCATTTCAATGAATTAGTTGTTATAAAGTTGAATAATTTAACATAATTTAATTATTTCACCCATGACCATGAAATACAGCGAGATTAATGTACAATATACAGATTAGGATAGAAAAATATTGACCAGACCAGGAATATAACTCAGGACATCCTGTAAGTACACTAAAGCTCTATCACTGAACTCTCCTTGTTGATTTACACTCACATCTAAGCTTTCTCTATCAGTTCTATAGACCTGAACACAAAGTCACATGCAATTTCTGAGCTTTGATTGAAAGCATTTCTTCTGAATTAATGTTGCTGTAAAAATTACAGAGTTCCCTTAAGTATACACAATAAACAGATATAAAAAAATTAATAACAATTTACAACTATGCTTTTCATTTTTGCTTCCTCCCCCACAATGTACTTAAAATTGAAACATAACAGTATTTATTAAAAATGTTAATTATGTAAGTACCAAATAAATATCTCATTTAATTCATTTAAATTGAACAAAATTGATGCTTCAGTAAATATCACCGTAACAAGTTTGCAAAATATGTTTGAAATCTATGAGTTGAACAACTTTTGTTGTTAACAAACAGAAATGTCATAGTGAAGGGAAATCATAATGTAAATACAATTTTCATATCATACATTCCTTTCTACTGACTAGAATAGTGCAAACGTGACTTCATGGTCAATCCAAAAATAGTTGAAGAAGAATCCCATCATGGAGCTGCGGCATTTGTCATCATTCGTGAAATAAATTTGTTGTATAAAAGTTGTCTTAACTTTTTCTTCATCATCCTCATATCTGAATGAAATAAATCTCTATGTTTCAGTGTGGGCTGTTATTTTAGCTTACTGTAACTATATATATATGCCTGGCTGGCAAACAATTCAGACCTTCTCTCCTGACTTATGGTGCTCAGACCCTCAAAAGTTTGTGGTATTCCCTCACGGCTGCCAGACTGGACCAACTATATAGTTCAGGTAAGTTGGCATCATCATCTCTCTTTCCTATCTTATTGAGTTTTATATATAATCCTTTCCATACCAATATTGCAATTATTTTTGACAATGTCATATCCTTATATATATAATTTCATCAAATGCATAAAAAAAGCAAAGGCACTGTTGATCTCTACAACACATTTCCATTTAGAGTAAAGACAGCACAACAAGGCAATCTTGAGACAAAATTTATTTTAAAATGGCTTTCGTTAATGTTTTAATGTTGTAAACAGAACTAAGATCAGACTAAATTTAAAAAAAAATACTCTTTCAAGAAAAAATATATGATAAATACTTACACGAGAGGACCATCACATAAACCGCTATCTTGTAGTACATGTATTTTGTTCTATGGTCTTTGCTTCGCAGACCTAGACCAGTAAGAGCTGTGGCCCCTATATCTGTCACTAGTGTGACAATGCATAAACCAGCCGATGCTTGAATATAAGCTGCAATAAAGTGGAGACAATATTATTCAGATTTAGTCAGTGTATAAAACCAAACATACTGTGTTTGAGACTATATTGAAGTAGTGTTAACATGTATCTACAATTTTTTACATTGGTGAACTTTAAATGTTGTGAAAATAGAATTGATAATTATGTACTAACCAACATGCCGTGCTTCATAACAATCTGCAGTTTCAACAACGTTAAAGGGTAACGGAGTTGGTGCCTTCTCAGCTATACAGTGCATGAACAAGCCTTGTCTCCAGCCCTCAGTCATCAACCAGTCTGTCGACGCAAGCGCCATTATCATCAGTATCACCACAATCACTCCGCATATGAAGGCAATAACCTGCAATTATTTCATTCTGTTGTAAAATAATGTTACATAGCTAGCTTAATAGAACAAACACTAAAATTAAATAAATCAATCTAAATGATAAGGATAATTATAGAACAGGTAATAAAAGCAATGAAATTAGAATTAACCCTAACTTGCAATGCATTTGACAGATGTGTTCTAACATTACTTGCAACACACATAATACAGGAATAATGCATACATGAAATATTGTGTATTTACAAAAACAGTCTTCAAGAAATAACTCATTTTTACTATGCAGGATAAGTTTCATATAATATTTTTGAATATTTGAGAATTGATTCAAACAACTTGCATAAATCATATAAGAACAACCTACTATATGCACTAAATACTAATAACTCTATTTAAATAAGAAAGATTGCCTTTGTGAGATGCTAGCTAATATATCTAAAAAAGCATAACTTAAAAGTTTTCATATTTATTGTTTAATCTGTGAAAACTTTCCTATTTAAGGACAGTCCTAAAATTACGAAATATTTATGTCTCAAATGTACACAAGATATGTAACTTTAACCGAGTATACAAACAACTTAAATCAGCAAATAAACAAAACATCTCAGATGAATACAATTAAATTTAGTAATAAAAGTAACATTGAAACTTCCAGCTATATACTACAACTATATTTTTATTTCTTTGTTTCTCAATTCAAATTGGTCTGAAATTTAAGGTATAATAAATTATTAACATAAATATTACTCCAATTAGAATGTTTTCATTATTCACAACATTTAAATTAATATTTTAGGATTGAAAGTGATCAACTGCATAAATGGGCCCAAAATTTATTTGGTATCGAGTATTAAAAGAAAATTTGCATAGTGCAAGAAAGGAGAACGCAACCACCAAGGATAATTACTGCCAGAGCATTTTTATTACTTCTTTGCATTACGTCGATTCGATTTCAGTTCACACATGACAAAAACAAAAAAATATTCTCATGCAATCAAACTAAATAGTAATTTCAAAAAATTTCAATCATTTTGGCGTATGTTCGTAACTGCGCGCATTGTAAGTTATTGTTGAATTCTTATATACATTAATACTAGCAGTTTCATCCTAAATTTCCTGAATGGGTTTCCCCCCTTGAAATTACTTTCCCAGAAAAATAGATCACAAAAAAGATTGCGTCCATTGTTTATTTACTTCGTAAACATTTGCTTATGTCAAGTCGAAATAAATAAACCAATCTAGCGCATCATTGTTGACAAATTGTTTCCTCGGTTTCATCGATATGGAAAACCATCAAAATCGAGAAGATCCCGACGACATCAAAAATGAGGTAGAAGAAAAATTTTATTGACCTATTTGATTTTGATTTTACTTCGTGTTCGATTCGGTAAGATTAGTGTCAACGGTAAATTCTAGACCACACAGAAGAAGATTGAAAGGTAGAACATCATCACGAATCGAGTATTAATGTCAAAGAAATTATTAATTCCACACTAACTCTTGACTTTACGATCTTAACGAAATGCGCATAAAGCTAAAATTGGACCACAGATCCTTGAGTATTTCACGTTTCTAAGATGGATGCATGGGTTTGTTTGAGAGATTGTCAACTGTTTGGCAGATCACGGAGCGGGTGTGGGTGAACGTGACGCCGCACATGGTGGTGAGCACGGTGAAGAGTCTGTACGACCGCGGGGGACGATTGCTGGTCACGTCGATGCAGGTCGTGCAAGATCTGCGGCGCAAGTTCCCCGTCAACAGAAACATCGAGGCACTGCATAGTGAGGTCAGCACCAAGCTTAAAGTCGCCAGGGACCTGGGACTCGTCATCAGACAGGCGAGGGCTTACAGGTACGCCGTTAGGCAGAGATCACAAAAATCAATATACACCTTCAACTTTATCAAACAAAAATCAAAATTTCAAGGAAGCTAAACTGCACTTATAGTAGACAATCCTTTGATTCATGCGTAAATTAATTCCAAACGTCAAGTAAAAAAATTAACGCATAGAATCAGTATAGTACAGCGACACAATTCTAAGGCGAGTTACAATTGTTTGAATAACATAAATTTACTCTTTGGTAATAAAATTCTCCTAAAATCATCCGGAAACTGTTAAAAATTGTACTCAAATCGGGCTAAACACCCTAGCCTGGATACTGCCAAACTATGATAAACGGATCAAGAAAAATAGAGCCACTCTTGGAAAGGAGGAAGAGGAAGAAGATTCTTCAAAGTGGCCTCATCGAATGACAAACTTCTCTTAGAATAACGTCGTTGAAAAAACTTTTTGAATGGAGTTTAGTTGGATCATTGAAATGCTGTGTTCAGATAAGAACCCGAATTAATTTTTAATTGTTGAGGGATCCAACAGTCGCTCTCTACATTTCCTTGCGCTTAGACCGACCTTACGATTTTAAGACGGCAAAAAAAAAAAGTCATCCATGGAGGTGTATGAATGGGTCCAAAGTATATGCACCAAAGACAGCGTATATTTTGTTTATACGGAAAAAATCAACAATGCTGAAATTCTGACCTCCCAAATGTAGAAATAGTTGGAGCGAGGACCGTCTCTTTTACCTAATAGAACGATTTGCACACAGACAACAAATCAATTTTTTGGGTAGTGGCGTTACTTCGCAATTTCCACAGCTCTGATTAATCATTGGTAGATGAAGGATTTGTCACGTAGAGTAATGCGATTCACTAAATTTTAGATTTCCCTTTGAAAACCCTCCTTCAAATATTTCCAGTTCTTTTTCGCAACTGACAAGGCGGTAACTTAGCTGTGATATGCCATCACGTTTAATTATCAGAAGCAACAGAAATTACACACTTAAAATTAAACCCCGGATTTACTTAGACAAAACGTCAAATTAACCTTCAACTACCAGCAAACGGTCAGCGGTGGACTTTATGCTGTAATCAGTCTTGACAAAAATTGTTTATTTTATACGTTGTTGTACAATGCACAGAAAAGTGTTAATGACAACGTTTCTATGGCTTGTGCTGCCATCTTCACCCTTAAGGTGTATTTAACCATATTATAGTTAAGAATCACAATAGTCTGAAAAAACATCTACTGTTTTTAGAGCTGTTTGCTAGTACTGGGATTTTTTTAGAGAATTTTTGATAAAAAATTTAAAGCTATACATATTTTTTAAATAAATTCCGTAGAAACGATTGTTTTGCCCCGGGGGATAGGGAAATATGATCCCCAACTTTTCAAGTGCTTAAGTAATACATTTTTACATACTTTAGAGATACTATAACACTTTTATCACAAATAGTATTTTATAAATTGAAATTTTTACGCAAATCACCATCCACTCCTGCACATTGCCCACCAGATACTTTTCCCCTTCCTCGTTTCCTGTGCAGCTGCTTTAGTTCTGTCTCATTCTTCTTCATTTTTCCTTGAAGTAACAAATTCCTGTATGGGCTACTTGTCAGAACAGCAGCCGTGCCTCTATTCTTTTTTTTTATTAAGGGATCATTATGCCCCACTTTGTCTCAACACGAAAATTGTGTTATAGCCACACAACACCATCTTGTTTCACCGGAAGAAAGCAAGCAACTTTAGTTAAACCTTCAAACGTCTGAATACGTATAAATAAATTGATCGCTACTGTTTACGACATAAAGCAACAAAACTCTCTAACTCACCTTAGATCAAGATGGCTTGAAATAGTTTTTTTTTTCCATAAATTTTCACAGCAAAGGCGTAACAACCACAGACACAATCGTAACAACTGAGAACTTTATAAATAAATTCTCCACACGATAGCATAACCAAATAGGAAAAATTTAGGCTGATCGTTTTGCCCCCGGGGATCGTTTTACACTGGCTTCCCCCCAACTTGATCAGCACAACTGAAGAAGATGGCAGCGCAAGCCATAGAAATGTTGTGTTTAGATTCTACACTGACCCCGGGTGCAAATCCGAGAACTATTTATGCATAATCTCCACCGGCCGGGAAAGCCCTCGTTCTCTATTAGGCCAGCATTGTTGGTATTAGTGGGAGTGTAGTGAGGCATCGTGAGCCGACGTAAGACGAGGGTTTAATGAGGCGCATGAAGTTCTGAATGAGACGTGAACTTGAGCGTCTGGCCCATTCATAATCAAAAGCGACGAACATCGAGCCAGTGGGTGAAGGTCGACATCTAGGACGCCATACAAAAACTGGTCACAGAAAAGGATCACCTCTCAACAAGATAAGTCCAAAGTTGGAAGGGATTAGCCACGAATGTGAAATGAATGACGAGAATGGAAATTTCATATTTGTCCACCATTAAGAGATTTCAATCAAGTTTGTTCACATTGGTAGACAAGAATCAAGCCAGAAATGAAGTTGATTAAACGTGTAGTTGATGGTTAAACAATTATTGTTATAGTTAAGTCTCCTAAAAAATACATAGCTGTGGTAGTATCAGCGTACAAACACGATCAAGATACATATTGAACACATCAACGCGCAGACCGTGCGTAGGTCTTGTAAATCTTGGCGTTTCTAAGTTAAATTGAACTTCTGAGTAAGAAACAGATGAAAGCTGCAAAATTATACGTTCTGCCATTATCTCTGTGTCAAACTGCTTCAATCCACTGTTCTCTGAACTCAGCCAAAGTCCAGTAACGCAATGACGCAGAACACCTGTGATATATGAATTCTGTTCAATTTCCTCGATGCCATTGGTGGTAAGTGTTCAGTTTAGGCTCGTACCTGAAGTTTTCTTCGTCCCGTTTCAAACACATTTTGATACGCCGACTGCTGAAAACTGCACGCCCTACTATAGTTCTTTAAATGTCTTAATAGACCACACCTTACATTCTTCCTCAGTCTGCGTCACCTTGCCTAAGAAAGATCAAGCGATTATTGTCGGATTAGTGCATAATTTTTAAAAACTGTTATTCCGGATCATTAGTGATTTAGAACGCGATTAATATCTCTGACCCAAGCGTTGAATACAAGTTTGTTACTTGTTCGCACGTTCATGTAATTATGAATCTAAATTGGCCACAGTAAACCCCTTCGTTTCAGCATTAACATGTTATTTCAAGTCACCAAGGATGGACACGATGCAGCATTGGGAGTGCTTCACTCTTTGTTGGTGTGTTTCAGACCCAGCAATGCCCGTGAGAAAGGGATCCTGTCCAAGAGTGACGTTTCGGCTTTTTGGGAAAGGTACGACAAAATCAAGAACAAAAGACCCCGCCCCACGAGCAGCGACTCCGAGTAAAAATACGCACTCAAGATTATAAATTCCAGTATTACTTGCAACTCTACTAAACGTGAATTAGATAAATAAGGTAAAACGTTCTCCCCAGTTTCCTTAACATCCTGCCATACGGTGACTTACTACTGTACCCTGCAGCAAATACGATTGCATAAACAAAGATTTCCAAAAATTCACCTCCTCTTTGCCGAGTGCTCTTACTCTGTACATCCTCAAAACATTAGATCCTAAGAACTTGAGGAATAACTGAAGGGCTTAACGAACTTTGAAGGTTTCAGAGGGATTTAGAGAGATAAAAGTTTTAATTCCCTAATCACCTTATGAAGACCGACAAATGCACGCAGTTGCATACTTTATCTTCTCCAACCCCAAACATACAAGTACAGTAATACTTAATTAGCTTATGAATGCCTAATTTTCAACTACTCAATTCGCTGACTAAATCGAATGAGGATAACATTTACACGACTCTCATTTCAGGCAACGTCTGTCGGCAACATTAGTATTAAATCTGAATATAAGTAATAAATTCTTCAAAGTATACTTGCTTCTCTCTTAATAATTAAATAAAACCTTGTCGACTGACAAATTTGACATTTTTGTCAGTTTGAACGTTACACGCGAGGGCGAAGAGTTTCTGATACAAACATAAATTTATAAGTACTTCATTGGAACTATTTCGTTCAAACATTTGCTCCAAAACGATTCAAGTTCACAAAAACTATAAAGTTAGTCTGAAGAATTAAGACTTTTCGCAACAAAGGTGCTGTACGTTCATTTGCGAGAACCAAGACTGATGCTAGTCATTTCTTTGTTGAACGATTAATATGTGAACGGAAGATATCTCTTCGTGAAAAATATTACTGAGGTTATTCTGGTCTCAAGGCAAGAGGGACTATTTCCGGTCATAAGTAGGGGGTCTTGAAAATCTTTCGTTGAACTCCATACAATTCGTACAAACTCACAGAAGTACTTGTAGGGCACTATTTAAACGTTAGTAAAACGACCTAGTGGAGTAAAAGGCAACTAATTATTTGCAGCAACATTTGATATTGGCAAGTCTTCAACGCTTCATATTGATGTTCACTTTCACAAGTTAACAATTCGTATGACTTTGGAATTTATGCCTCTGCATAATGACTAATGGATGGGGCCGAGGTAAGGTACCAGATTTGTATCACGCTGCTTTCGAGTTCTTCTAGTTTTTCCAAAATCATTCACTAATGCAGTCCTAATACAAGTTGAGGGGCGACCCAGAACAACCGAGGATAAAACCGACGAGAGTTAGTACACAGTCCACGTGCTCCTTCAAATCAAGGAGGTCCTTAAGACGAGGATAGTCTGTTGTCTCGGAGTCTAATAGTTGTCCTTGGACTGTATGCAGCGCGGACATAAAATATCCGTAGTTGATATTTTAAAACCATATCATTTCATACATATAGTATAAATATCGAAATAAATTTTAAATTTGAACGAACATATTCCATGTTGCAAAGTGTTTTCAGTGACTCGTAGGAAAGAACTGTAGTTTGGAATCAAGAAGTAATTAAAGCTTTTTTAAGTAGAAAATGAAAATTACCACAACTTACCTCTTTAAATTTACAATATGATAGTGTAACTTATGAAGACACTTTTAAATGCAAGGCGGGCTGTTTGTCGAGTACGAGTGAAAAGATTTATTTGATATATCTTGAGGAAATTTTAGAAAACCCAGATTAGCTTTTCTTTTTTGAAGCAGATATAGTAAGAAGATTTGTAACAACATGTATACATTTTTAAACGTAATAAACGATGAAATTTTAGATCGGCTTACAAAATATTACAGTACTGAAAAAAAGAAGTAGAAAATCTTCTGAACTATGGCAGTATTAAACTGATAAATCGCTGTTGGATTCGTTGAAGATTCTCATCATTACAATAAATAAAATTATGAAAGTTATATAAACTATCTATAGAATATATACATTCTTGGAGTTCCTCTTAACTAATCATACAAAATGATAACTACTTTGAGATATGTTATTGTAGGACACGTAAGCAGCTAAGTGACAGTCGAACCCAGTGGGATTAAGTCATGCCAAATGGGGATTAAGTTACGTCTTGCCAAATTGCAGCTACGTGAAACATAATGTAACTAAGTCATTCTAAAAAGGAGCAAACGGGCATACGACGTCATACAAAACAGGACTAAATAGCGGTAGGGTGGAGGACGATCTTTGCGTCGGGTGTTAGGGTCACTCACCTGCGCAATCTGGTTGGCCGCCATCTCCGTCGTCGGATCGAGGATTTCGTCCCACCAACCTGCAAATTGCAGCATTTGAGCAACCGTCAGCTGACGGAAGCGAGCCAGTATTGATCTCGGGCCCACAGGCTCTCAATTTCAACGCTGGCTCCGCATACTACGGCACACCATCCCCCAAAAACTACTCGGCTATTTCCAGAACCGGTGACCACACCCCGCGAGAATATTCCGCAGCTGAGCGAGTTATTTACAGGAAGCCAAGTACGCGCTCCACACGAATTCCAAAGAAACATTCTCCACGTTTTCTAATATTACCCAAATGTAAACAACACAGAAACGACAAGTACGGCGCGCGACATCAAAAACACCGCATTAATGATAACTATTGACAGTACTCCTGAGCCAAAGCAACGGCTGTTCTAAAATTTGAATTGCGAGTTTACCAAGTTTATTATGACCACACCCAAAACTATTTACGGATATGATTAAAAAAAGATTACACGAATTGACAGCTGAGAATGGATATTTAAGGTTCGAAAATTATACGCGGCAGTTAGACAGAAACAGAGTTTACCGGTTTATTGGCGTGTTTTGTCGTATGTCATGTCGAGGACGAGGATGAGGGCGATGGCGAGGGCCGCTGTGGTCCCGCACACGGCGCGAGGCTGACTAACGTGACGTCACGGGGGCGCCGCTATCGACCCGACGCCGGGCGCACGCGCCAGATGTGCCCCACTTACGCACAACAACCTGCTACACGCTCAAATCAGACCAATAACAACTAAATACTAATATCCTTTGGACGAAATCTTGTACGACTTCGTATAAAAAGCTGAAGAGCGAAGAAGAATTGAACGACCCGTGCTGAGGGTTACGAGAAATCGCTGAAGGAATGATACTGTGAGAGGCAGGATAGAGTTATGAACATAGTGGAACGAAAAAGAAATAACGCACGACAGGACACAACGTGAGGCGTAAATCGCTGATCTTGAACTCCGAAATCTTATGTGACCGAGGGACGGCCAATTTATAGAATATAAGCACGGATAAATTTAAATTACCTTAGGCCACAAACATGAAATATGGGTGGAAACAGCTGATGACATCCCGCGACCGCTGACCCAATCAGCATTTTTAAGCTGAACAGCAGGCAGATGATAAATCTAAATTTTAGACAAATAATTGATAGACGAGGGATTAATGTATCTAATTTTTTTAAAAAAAAATACGTAGCACGCAGCTAGGATAGAGGGAAATTAGTTCCGCACAGTGAAAGAATATTTTCAATTGCTGAATTGGACGAAGCACAAGGTAAATCTGCTTGTGTATGTATATATATATATATATATATATATATATATATATATTGTCGTAATCACAAATGAATGAAATTAAAGCATCACGTTAATGCGTCAGTTTGTAGTAATTTAAATATTAAAATGATAGGATGTTTTAGTAAGAATCAAGATTCTAAAATAGGCAAATAAATTTCAATTTACATTATCAATTAATCTTTTACGAAAAAATTACTATGCCTCAGGGTCGTTTACTGGACCTTTAATAAATCAAATACTTGTTAACAATGAAATTTTATGAAGGTATCATGGACTTAATTCATCAATAGATTATTACAATGCAAAAACATAAAATCTGAACTTTAAACTCTGTACGAAATTCGAAATCTGGCGATAATATCTTTACTTACGAGTTTACAGATAGTAATTCTGTGGAATTTTATCTTACTGTCTCTGGTACTAATGGAAATTATCTCGTTCGTACACACACACACAAACTTATTGCACTTTATAGACGGGCCATTTTTATCCACTGACTCTAATCAACACTTTTAGTTTTGCAAAAGTTGGTTCACCGTTCGTTTATGAAATCCTATTAGTTCGTTCCGAAGATTGTTAACTGCTCGATATAGTTACCTGGGCTCAAGAAATCAAAGAAAGTGGTCTAAATCGAGAATATAATGATTTAGACTCAGCATTCTAAATATTTATCGTTGAATGTTACGTAGTTATCTCACAGACTGCAACTTGTAAAAATGTTGTAACTGTTGTTACATGTATCCAGGCACTTTCTGGATTTTATACTTTTCGTCTGTCCACTGCTATATTTCCAAGACGACTTTACTGGAGCTCGCCTCCCCACAGACTCTGCTATGCGCGTCTAGCGAACCGACAACTACAATACACACAAGCATTGCATTCTTGTATACTTGTGTGTTTTAAGCCACTAACAATGCGAGTCCCAATTTTTGTTTATTAAATTAATTATTTCCTCTTAATTACCACAATATATATATGTATGTATATTATACTTTTAAATTTCCTATCTAAGATACATTTATACAGTAAAGTTTAAAAACAGCACATGCAGTACTTTTCTTCCTCGTCATAATGGCTGTCTCGATTGTTTACATTAACATGCATTCATTGCTATTTACTTGGTAAAAGTGGTTTTCTTCTTCTTCTCTGCTGTACCATAATTAACTATTTGGTATTTGTCATTTTCAGAAGAGATAAAATTGAACTTGATGGACATAATGATTTTTCAGAACAAGAAAAAATCACATATATATGAGGATTCATATACAGAAAAATACAAAGTGAGGAGATAAAATTATTATATTGCAAATTTTCTATAGAACGCGGTATTAGTGACATTTTACGAATTTTGGAAGCTCTTATTTCCCGGCAGTACACGGCTATAATTTGAAGAAGTCAATAGTTTGCTCATATGTTGAGTGTCAAGGAAACGAGACAAATGTGATCGGCTTAACTATAACAGTGGACATTTAAGGTTATATTGCGGGTTTAATGAAAACTAAATATTATATACCGAATAAAAAACCTGTCCGTTGCATAGTTTTAAATTACTATTTGCTCACATACAGTTATAAAGTGGTTAAAGTAAAAAGCTTTGCAAAAGTAAGTTAGGCAATAAACAAAATAGCCAATTGAATTCAATTGCTGAAATAAAAAATGATGATAAACAAGGCACCGCATTCATAACTTAAAATATAAATCCTGGTGACCACTTAAGAAACACTATCGCAAAGCGATCCAGAATAACTCTGAATTCGCATTGCTTCTCACTCGAACAAGTGGCGAAATTACGCAGGTTTTCAATTCTTCGTGATACATAAATGAAGTGACACAGGCCGAGGAAGTTCTAAGATTGCAAGAATTCTGGATGTACCAATTGTACTTCCATTGCAATTCCGCGTAAAATCTCTAATACATTCTTTGATGGCGTGTATTTTTGTACAAGACGATAAAATAAAACAAACGCTATCCCAATTTTCCCTGAAATTGAAACAATAGAGAGATAAACATTTTTCACATTTCGGGCGGTGACAATTTCCCCAAGAACCTATGGACGACTACCAGAATTTCCTAGCAACAAACAAATATTCACAAGCTGAACACAAGAAATTATGTGCTGAGAAATTTCTTTGCTATTAAGTAAATGTTATTTATACGAGGGAAACATGGTGGCTCCACTTTTAGCAGGGTCGATACTTTCTTGGGGCAGTTATTCGCGTATTTTGCGAGGGTGGCGTCTGCCCCTCGGCGTCTCTGGAGAGTGCTTGTTAGAGGAGGGTTCCTTCAAGCCACTTCGCCCTTTGCTTCCTTCAACTCAGAATTTCCTTACAGCCCATCATGACTTCACTTTCAACACTTTCTAGTTAGCAATAAAAGGAAGATCATACACTGAGGCAAAACAGGCCGATTTTAATTTCTCGTTCGTTACACCCATTACGTAGCCTGTACATACGGAGTAAAAGGTTGCGAGGAAGCGGAAAACAGACAATCTTAAGAGAGACTACTTACAAGTTCCCTGAAATATACTACAGAAGAACGTATGCCTCATTCAACATCCTTGAAGCTTCTTTTCTCATGAGGCTTTCTATTTTATAACACTTTATAAAGTTCTTTTGTCATATTGTAAAACGAGTCTCATTCCGAGGTTGGTAAAACTGCAATAGTTTGTACAGTGAGTTCGAAAGGAGTGATAGGTAAGTGGTTCTTTACAGCCACCCTTCCCCAATTCCTCACAACAATCGCTTCCTTATCTGGAAATTTACGACACATTCTTTCAGATTATACATTACAAAGGCCATTCAAATCACAGAAACAGAAAACCCAAGCGTCTTCTAGCTCGTAAACAACTAGCCCAAGCTGTGGTTAGGAAACGACCTTCTCGTTTGAATGTCGATACGCTAGCTCCGAGTGGTAGTTCAAAAGGTTACTACTTTGATGCAGTTCGGAGCAAAAAAAGCGGGCTGCAAAAACTATAATTGAAGTAAGTACAGTATCGTTAGAAATAGGGTGGCAATGGAAGAGCGAGGGAGGTAGGCGTGGCCGTTCAGTCCCACTCCATCAGCCGCCTCATTTCCTCTGTAATTTCCGCTCAACGCCTCGATGCCTTGGTGTGTCTGTTAGCACGAGTTCCCTACAACTTTCCAATAATAAAGTGTAACTTGACGCGTGCCTGATTTACTTTACCATTGATGGATTATAGCGGCATTCAAATCAAGGTACTGCGGTCAACAGTAGCACTTGAGACAACTCTAGTAATCACGGACTCAATACAGGTTTGTCCACTTAGTTACTTGAAAGAGTTTACATGCCAATTTTTAGGTCTTATTTTCGATCACCGCACTTATAATTGAGTAGTGGATATAAAAGCATCCAGATAAGCGCATCATACAGTACGAGTACAGCTTTACGACTCGTTTCAATTATTCTGCAAAGTGATCTGTTTTCATCAAGTTAATACGTATCATCTTAATATCATCATTCCCTTTGATACTAACATCACTTATGATTCGCCGGAGCTTTTACTTACCTTAACAAGGTGTCACAACCCCTCCCGTTTCATAAACATTAAATATTCCCCAATGTTCGTAATATTTGTGCTCCTCTTCATGCAGCCATTTCTCGACTTGGTTAAATACTGAATACAATGATAAAATTAACATAAATTGAACTTTCAGACATGATGCACGTTATTTTAAGAACCTGAATTATGTATTAGCCATTAACATCTCTACTATGAATGATACTAATATGCTCGAGTTTCGACAAAACATTCCACTAACCCACAGCGTCATGATAAAAGCAAAATAAGCAGCGTAAAGAAATATGTGCCTTAGATGGAGATAGATAATTCGCGGTCGGTTGATTATTATATGCACTTAGTTGAAAAATATGCATCGCGAACGTCCCAATCGATCCTACAGAGTTAAAATAGACAATCACTTCTCTCCACTACATCCTATTCTATCAGGCGTCCCTCAAGGAAGTGTAGTTGGTCCGTTCCTCTACTCCATCTACACACAGGATAATCCTATTATCCCCTCTAACCACCAACTCAATATTCGCAGACGATATCGCTGTCACTTCTCACGCACACGACTACCAAACCAGAACAGACCACCTTCAAACATTCGTAACCTCATTTCAATCTGTTCCAACGTCTGGCGCATAGTAATCAATCCTTCCAAATCCGTAAACATTCCCTTCTCCCAAAATGAAAAGGCTACGACCTATCAGTCACTATTAACAACTCCACAATCCCTACTAAATCTTCCCATAAATACCTCGACTCCAAACTAACATAGCCCCTTCACATCTTAAAAAAATAATCCTCCACAGATTCCACAAATTAAAACCATTACTGAACCCGAAATCTCCTTTATCCTTCACAACAAAAAAACTCATTTACACATCCCTCATATATCCCCTCTGGTTTTATGCCTGTTATATCTGGGGTTTGGCCGCTACCACCCACATAAATAAAATTCAAATATCGCAAAATAAAATACTTCGCTTTATAACCAACTGTCCCTGGTACCTTACTAATGCTAGAATTCTCAATGGCCTAAATATTCCCTCAACCCAAAAAACCATAATTCAAACCGCCCTAATCCAACGTAATAGAAATCTCCACCATTTGAATCCCATTATCTCAAATACAGAATCCCATCCTCCTCCACCTAAACCCCTCAGAAGATTGAAAAGAAAACGACAAATTGACCTAGCAACCACCGTCAATTAACACACACACAAATACATACATATATATATGTATACATATATATATATATATATATGCCAATTAAACAGGCCATCAATTGTTTTTAATATAATTAAATTGTTAGCGGTACGAATGCGTAAAGGCGACAATGAAGGCGGGTTTTTCCTTTGTTCAACAATGGAGACTGCGCGCGGAGAAAACTCAGTATACACTTGGAGAACGCCAGTCTGGAATCGGCGATTGAAAGGTGAAGGAGTCAAAAATCTGCGTACGAGAGATGAAACTGTTAAAAAGTCGATGGGGAGATATAATACAGTTCAGTTCACCTAGCGCAACAAACAGTAAAGTTTGCAGTTATAAAGTACGAATGGCGAGATCCTGTAATTTGACATGAAAGCAAGCAAACATTTTTACGGAGAGATATAATAAGTTTCACACGGTGAAGCAAATGGTTGCTTCACGCTGATTGAACAATTATCGCATAGAGGAGACCGAAATCCACTAGCTGACCAAAGGGGGCGGCTCATCCGAGGTTCCAGATAGCAGAGGACGAGTATTTCAATAGTGTGTATTAAAAATTTCAATGACGTATAGAGCCAGTGTAAAAATGACTTTTTAGTGTGGTAGTTTTCAAGATACAAGAGAGAGATCTGGTACCAGACAGAATTTCCGTGAGTAAAAAAACTTTTATACAAATTTGTAAACGATAATTAAAAAGGTATAGTCAGATTTCGTTCAGTTTTCTTTTCACTTATTTTCATATTGTTTTAGGTTAACTTTTTATATTTGAATTGTTAATTGTCAGTTTATACATTGATTTTGTTCTAATTATAAAACCCAGTTATGACCCTGAGATAAGAGATTCGAGGTATTTGATTGTAATGATATAAGAACTGTATGTTCATAAATGCGACGAATTAATAAATGAAAATTAAAGTATTAACTGGATGGAATTCGTCGTGCAAAATAGGTCTTATACAATGTAAATTTATCAACAACAATAAATTTTTAATTTAAATCTTAAAATAAATGTTAATTATTCCTATGATTTAAGACCACCTTTTTATTCATTATAGATTCGACGTCTTCAATGAGTGGCTAATTATTCAAATTTTAATTATTTTTTGTTAATTGATTCATTTAATTAAATAAAGTCTTCCAGTTTCTTATTACATTTATGGCTTCACCAACGTGGGGCAAATTAATCGTCATCCTTTTGATTATTACAATATATATATATATATATATATATATATATATATATGTATGTATGTATAAATAATTCATAGCTTCATCTTCAACTACTCACTCACGAAGCAACTAAATTTATTCAAGTTAATTTTGACATGTTAACGTCATCAATGTATCACAATTGTAAAATCTTCGTATTAAAAACTTTTCTTTATATTAAAAAAAAAATCGTGAACGTCGATCCTCCAGCCTTCGCCATACTAACGTTTAAGCACGGTGAGTGCAGAAGTAACTTATTCCGCCTTGCCTGTTCCAGGCAAAAAAGAAACCTGTGGTAGCTGTTCTTAGCTCTTGCAGGAAGAACCTTTGAGGATGCTTTCTTCTTCTCTCTCTGCTTTTGAACTAAGGTTCCCACAAGCCGACCTGTGTCCGTTTGAGAGGAGCTTCAGACTTTGGGTTACCTTGATCTCCGCTTCCAAATCCCATTCTCGGTTATTAAAGGGAAGTTGCCACCACGTGGATTACCCTCATGTAGTCTCTCAAAAAAAGTACGTGAGTAATATATGACACCTAACATCGCTAAGTTACGTTTGAACTCTGCTAAAGAATCGTCTATCCGTAACCTCGTCACCGCAATAGTATTATAACATATAATTAGATAAAATAGCGAAAGGACAGACCAGATGAAGTGATAGAATAAATACGACACGTTTCTGGAATTCTTGTTCCTTCCGTCAGGTGATTAAAAACGAAAGATCCGTGAGTACGACACAACCGCAGAAGCCAGGTGACGAACTCAAAAATTTATTGAAAACAATGGTAAATTGTGTCGGAAGTTTATAAAAAAAATTTATTAGAATGGTTAATAAAAGAACACAATTGAATTACAGCAAAATTCACGCGAACGAAGCCGTGTGAATCTATAATTTAAATATAATATTATGTGATCGACTTTCGTGTTCTTATCTACGTACACGTTGAAAAAAATTTCTAGCCAATTTTTAGTCATGCCAAGATAGTTATGACATTCTATTCCTGTATTAAACTCTCTAATTAACTGACACTTCACAGAATAGGCCAGTTATCGGAAATGGGATATATCGTAAATATTATGATAAGCCTACAACATATGAAAGAAGACTATTGTTACAACAATTAGTAATTTCGATTGAACTATGCCCTCAGTTTGTGTAGCAAAAGTTTGGCGAAAGTGATTGTTTCATTATTACATTCAGTATGTCAGTTAACTGCTAGCACAAAATTTCGGTTCCAGAAGAAATGAGGTAGTAGAGATGTCAGTACATTCATAATGCAAGTAAACTACAGTTCCACTGCTTACTGTAATGGATTTTTTCTCGCGAGTAACGTTGATGTCGAATACAGAAGTGTAAAACTTGTAGAGATGAAGAGTTTGGAAGTTGATCCGGAAAATGTTCCAGTTCCATAATATTGTACACGTACTGAGCGTTTCGTTTTTACCCTAACAAGTATTTCGCAAATGTGACAATTTTTTTCTGCCCACGATTCGTTAAACATTCAACTGAGTGGCTGCCTGAATCCAAATAACGTAAAAAACTGAATTTGCAATTAGCGCTACTTTGGTAGCGGTGACGGTAGTTAGAAGTGAAAACTAGTTAGTTACGTTTCTTGAAGAAGGTGATGAGTAATACAGAAGCTTGAGTAATATTATATGCGTCGCCTTGAACGACTCAAGAATGCAAAGACGTGCATTATGAAAAACAATGACTTTGCACGTTCCCTTTAAGTGTGACGTCTGTAGACGTCATATTTATCTACAAACAAAAAATTCATACATATATAAATTTTAATGCTATATTCGACATACAGATTTTACAAACAAATATAAACAAAGACGATAATTACAGTGGCTATATGTTGGTATTGAACGGGTATAAGAAAATGGATGGCTGATAATTGGGTGGGACTTTTGAAAATTGTACTTTTAAGGATAAGAGGAAAAATATCGTCAAAAATTAATGACTCAGTTTATTAAGTACGTTTAGCGGAAATCGATACTTGCGAACCCAATTCAGATGGTTATTATTTAGATTATTCGGGTATTCCATTGTCTTGGAGTAGATGAGAAAATAAGGCAAAGAAAAGAAAAAAATGAGGGGAAAAAAACAAATAGTCAAGGAAAAAAGAGGCAGGTGAATGAGATGACGAGAAAGATCGTCTAGATCAGAAAAAGATGTAGATTTCTTTCCGTTTTTTACTTTTGTTTGCCTTATTCACTTTTTTCATTCTCATTTATCTACTTCAAGACAATGGAATACCCGAATATTCTAAATAATAATGTTACCTCATCATTGCCAAGAAATTTCAAATCCATTTCAATTAGGATGGAAAAATTCTGAAATATCTTTTCATACTTAATAGGATTGTTACGGATAACGTGAGAATAAATAATATCTTAAATTAAGTAGGTACTTGTAACAAACAACAATAGTGAAGTTTTGTTATTGCACCCACAAAATTTCAATCACGTATTCTCACGTCCTCAGAAATCATATCGTGAGAATTTTCAACAGTTATAACTTTACATGTGCAAAAAGGAAAACTTAGGTCAAATTAAAAATTACTTCTAAGGCCATAATTTATTTATATTTCCAATTCCTCTTGAAATTCGTAATATTCCACATGCGTAACCGTTTTTTCTATAATTATCCTATGTAATTAAATAAAAGCGACTAAAGTAAATTTTTGGAAAAAATCTAACAAGCAGAGGATTTCTGTTAGTGCTGTATAGATGGCGGCACATCTGATTATCAAACACTGATAGAAGAATAATTTCATTTGAGGCTAAAATGTTTAACACTCGTATTTTAGATTAGTTGATGTTGGAGGTAAAGACGTAAGGTCAGAATATTACCAAGAAGACCGCGACAGAACGAAAAAGAAACTTACTCTACCGATATGCTTTTCGAGAAGGCTGTTTTTATAAAGCTCTACTCTGAAATAAAAATTGAAAGTTAAGTTCTAATTTCATTTTTTTAACTCACGTTTCGGATAAAGACTTTTAAAAATGAGTATTATTCTGTTTGCCTTGTAAAAAAGAGGCTCCTTCACCTGCAATAATATTACCAGGTTTCCCGTCTACGATTCCCAACTCAAATTCGGAACACAAGTACATGAAAATTGCAACGGCCGAAAATTTTTGAGCAAATTATGCATACATCCACACCAAATCAGTTTTTCGGTGCCTTCAATTACTTCAAATATTTTTTCAGCCCCGTAAACGTAAATTTAAAGATAATCCGTTATCATAGCAAAACCGTTCTCTTAATAATTAACACATGGTTATCCAAAAACATAAATAGAACCAGAATTGACCTTTATTTGACCAAGTAAACAAGTTTCACGACTAGTGCAGAAAACGATAGCTGGATAAAAAAATACGGACAACGCTCAGTTTCAAAACCACAAAAAAAAAATTAAAAATTTTCGGACATCAGCCAAACATTTACGTAATAAACGAGGTGAGCAACTGATCGAAAAACAAATAATAGATCATCTGCTGGTAGGCAGCTGAATTATAAAAAATGTTAACTGATTTATAACACTAATAACGTGGGAAAGAAAAAAACTAATATATTGTAACGAATCCCCTTTCAAACCTGAATCCGTCGAGGCGATCGTTTCGTGTCATAAACACAGGCCAGGATATTTGGTTCAAAGTGAATACTTTGATCGGAAATGTTTCAAAGGGAATCCATCAGTACTCTCTCGGTGTTCGATTCGTTGAATACTTCTTGAGTATTCGTTTCAAAGAGAACACTACCCTTTATTTACATTTCCTTCTAAACGAACACGTCGGTGTTTCTCTGCGTGTTTTTCATTTTCAAAACTAACTTCTGCATTTACAACGTTACTTATTTCAAAGAGCACGTTACTGTACTACACTTTTTTGAAAGCGAAAGGAAAAAGTACGCGATTCAAATATCTACAATTACAAAATTTATAGTTGCTTTTATCAATCGATGTTTCCAAGTGTTATTAATTAAAAGTATTAAGAAAAAAGTTATCTTAAAACGGCTCAGTTTTGAAACTTACCGAAATTATCTGAGCAACACCACCCATTAAAATAATGCAAAATTTCAAATTTAGTGACTACAGGAATGTGAAGTTCTACTGTCTGCTTAACGAATTTTTTTCCGTACAAATAATGTTTAAAAACAATTTTAGCACACAATTTACCAATTATGATTGAACAGTCAATTTTTTCATAAATTAATTATTTATACCACTAATAAAATTTAAAGTTTTTAATTTTTGAATTAACAACTTTTGTACCTTGTACAAGATATTAAGCTTACGATTGACAAAAAATTATTCTTCAAGTAACTATTATTCTGATTCTGTGTATTTATGATGAAATTACATTTTTCTCTCGAATACAAAACTCTTTAAACATATTGTAATCAAACTTGTGTATATCAGGTGAAAGTGAACATAAAATTGTCTCCAAAAGATGACTATGCGACATTTTTAAAGATGATACTATTATCAAAATTGTAAAGTATGTAAACATGTCAGCAGAGGAAAGGCCCAAAATATGATTCGGTAGACAGGCCATTGAAAATTATTTAACGTCTACAACGAAACCATCGGTGAAGCAGCAGGAAAAATTAACGGAGAGGTAAACTAAAGTTTATTTTCTAAGGAATTATATTCCGGCTTAGCTCACAAGAAAACAAAATTTTCAATATAATAACAACTTCAAAAACAATTTAATATGAGTGTGCTAAACCTAGTGTAAAATGACAAAAATTTGTTGGTGTTTTGGGATATGATCCTATTACATCAGTTCCAACTGCAGTGTAATATTAGTCGTAAGAATATAACGAACAATAAGCGTTATATTATGAAAAACTGTAGCGCATAAGACAAGCAAACCATTACAATTTCAGTATTTGTTTTTACAGGACGAAATTCATCGATCTGATAAAAATTTTCACAATAAAATCGATCTTAAGTGAATCAAAACTCGTCTAAATGTGATATTTAAGAACAAGCAATTAGATTTTTGTTACAGAAATAAGTAAGTAGTTGACTCGCATTAAAAAAACTGAATACTGAATATAAATGTTTCGGATCTGTTAATCCTGCCCTCAAAACCAAATAAATTGTTGATAGTCATAAAAACTAAAGTAGCTCGTCGTCCACGTTAATTGGAAATTAACACACCAGGACTTTTCCGTCGAGGAACGCGTAATAACAGGTCAGCTTTTAAATATTACAAATGGCGTATATTTAATATATACCATGAAAGCTACTACTGTCAATAAATGCGTCTTAAGGACAATATAAATAACCGCGGCAACGTTATTTCAATATATAAAATTTTTTGCACAAAGGACTCAATTTTAAACATTTGAGACTATAAATCTGATTGCGCAATAAATTATAATAATCTGGCATATATATATATATATATATATATATATATATATATGCATCTGACTATTTCAAGTAAAAGGAAAGTTTTTATATTTGATAGCATCTAAATTCATATCTTCGTAATATAAAAAAAGCCGACATGAAACTGAATCAGTACGGACGTAATCTATAATTCTACCTGCTCTGAATTCGCAATCCTCGTTGACAACGTTTCTCACCTTGGCAAGAATTGGGCGTGACACTTCAGAGAGGAGCGCTCTCCACGACATGGCTGGACTGGATTGTGTGTCACACGAAGTAGGATTCCGCGACTGCCGGAAATACTGGACCTCAGTATTGCGTCAAGGAAAAAAAAATCAACTGCAATTTTTACTCACAGAAATTGAATTGTTGACAAAGGCACGTGTTGGAAAATAAATTGTTGGTAATGGTTGTTCTGCTTTATCAATCGTTTATGGTCCCACTGCAGCCACGTTTTTATTAGACATTACTTAGTCATGTTAAATTCATTATTTACAGATATCCACGGGATTTATTCTCTTTAGTAGGAAACTGTTTACTGAACTAAACCAACACTCCGCTTGAATCTACATTAATTAGCAATTACCGACAGTCTCGCTACTTTCAAACAGATTAACGAGTAGTCATTTTCCTTCAGAAAAAGTTGCATAAAAGTATAAATTAAACCCAATAACAACAGCTGCATTACCAATAAGAACAGAAAATTTTTGTAGCCGGATTTGTGGGTTGTAGTGCCGAGGAAATTTTTAACATAGCTTTCTTGACTTCATTTATTATTAATAATATAAACAACAATAAAATTATCTAATCAGTCGTTATCGAATTCCTCCCTCTAAAAATCTAATCGTGACCTTGTGAGGCGTGAACCACTGATAGATATTCGTATGCTGAGAATATCCTAGGTTTATTTTAATCCAGTCATGTCCTACATGATGTAAACAAAGTCCTTCGCATTTCATTTCAAGACGAGATGTGTCTTTTCAAGCAGGCCCTTATATCATCCTTACATGATGTATAAGTAATGTGGCCAGAAAAGGTTCGAGGAGTTTCAATGGAGGGAACAGCCCGGCAGCCAATCTTCAACCTGGCGATGTGGCCATTGAGATCCCTTTCCTATTAACATCAACTCCCGAGATTTTAAAATTATGCACAATTTTCTGGATATCTTTATTTATCAAAACAGGTTCTTTATGTCGCTAACCGGAAGCATTGTGTAGATTAAAAGGAAGTGGTTTGGCTTCCTGTGGCTCTGTGCGCAGTTGCTGAAGAGCGCTCCTGTCAAGTGTCACGCCCAAGGTAAGAGTAAAATCCTTAAACCTCCGATATTATCATGCCGGGTCAAACTATGTGCAACAATCTTCAGGTTCATAGCTTGCCCCACAATAACGAACGCCCAGTTCACCAACTGCAATACGTGCAAATAACGTGCAACGGGTTTAACTTTCACCGTACACAGTCTGAACTGAAAAGGTCGAAGAATTACGCATCGCCACTCCTTTTTCGCTATAGATGAGATCACGGCGTGTTGGAAAATACGTGGAATCATAAAAGTCTCATACTTTCTCAGTTTGCAACATACTGCAAGGTATCAAGTGATACAAATTTCTGATGATTCGTGAGATGATAAATGATTATTCTTTAATTAAACGCCAATGAAAGTGTATAAATAAATAACATCCAATTAGAAGTCAGAAAAAATATATTTACTTATAAAAAATATTATTACGTTTCGTCGCTAATTTGCGACCTCTTCAGGTATAATGTTTAACAATTTTGATAATCAGGTCGTTCTCCGCTGACTGCGGGTATTTCGGCCACGGCAGTCAACGGAGAACGACCTATCAAACTTCATACCTGAAGAGGTCGCAAATTAGCGATGAAACGTAGTAATATTTTCAAACTTCAAATTATCTGTTGTTTATTTATAAGTTGTCTTAAATAATCAGAATATATTGTAATACTAATTAGAGGCCAGTAATGATTTTAATAAATGGATTGTTAGCGGTACCAATTCTTCAAAGACGAGAATGGACCGGCGGGCTTTGTCGTGGGCTACGAGCGGTTTCTGGAACGGCAGTCTGTCTGATATTGTAATCGGTAGAGGAAGGCAAAATTTAAGAGTAACGAATAGAGTGGCCCAAGTATAAATCCAACCAAGAAAGTTACAAGTTTTGAATACAAGTTTAAAGTTTGGATAGAGAGAGACTGCAAAGAAATCTTTAGCGCCACATTAAAATTCCTACGCGTACTGAGATCATTATTTTCCACATAAAGACAATGTATAACCATATGTCTGACTAATGATCCGGAGGTGCAGCAGATCCAGTTCCCGGAGGAAAATTCAATAACGACCGTGTGTTTGACAATCATGTGTAGAGTCAGTGATTCATGGCCTTTTTTTGGTGTAAATTGTGGGCCCGAGTCCAGGAATCTAAGTCTGGTACCAGGCGAACATTTGTAAGTAGAAACAAAGTTAATTAAGTTTGTAAACGATAGTTAAAGGTATTCGTCAGATTTCGTTCGTCTCTTTTTAGTTTTGTTTGTAAATTTCTTAATTTATAAATTCTATGATTGTAACGTAAATACAAAAGTTGTTCTTTACTTATAAAGCCCAGGTAAACGACCCTGAGAGAAGAGTTATCAAATTTCTAAACATTGAAACTTTAAATGTATTTAACCTCAGAGAAAATGTTATAAATTTTCTATTAAATAATAAATGGTATCGTAAAGTTTAAAGTAGTAATGATTTCTCGATCCTTCCTGATAAAATAAAACAAATTGTTCCGGAACGAATAATCAGTTTAACAAAACTGCAAAATTAATTGTAAAATCATTAAATTTTGTTTAATTAATCGCTTCTTAATTTAATCATTACAATTTGGTGCCTCAACGTGGGCCAATTTAATTAAATCATTTTAATTAATCATTACAATATATATATATATATATATATATATATATATATATATACTACGTAATAAACCTTTTCTGGCCACATTACTTAAGGCAAAGCTTTATTTCTTCTGAACTTTAAAACGCGTCACAATAAAAACGAAATAAATAAATATTTATTTGTTTAAACGCATACCGTAAATTATTACCATAGAGTAAAAAAGAAAGAAATACAGATTTACTTATTTATCAATTTCAGTGTTAGTCGGCATAAGGTTTCCACTAATGCCGAATAAAAATTGTGTTATTTTTAGGTTTGTGAGGCGTCTTTCAAATCAACATTGGCCCGCCAACATAAAATATATATTACTCAAATTTCAGAGAACACGGAGAAACTAGTTACAGCATCAACTGTACCCAGTTTTCTGACGATATAGACACGTCTCACTTCTTGCAGTCGTAAAGAAACAAAACGACGGGCGTTCTAAAACTCTGTTCAATTTTCAAAAATAATAATAATAATAATAATGGGGTCCTTGTCCCAGAAACGTTGCGTAGTATTTACATTATCACTTACTTTGTCTGCATTTGGCTATTTTTCTTATTATTAATTTTCAGTCAGACGTAATTTTTTTAATTTCGGTGACACTTTCTTTGCAGTGAAAATAATTTTAGAAATATCAAACTGGCATCAAACAGCTCGAGATTAAATGGAGAACGTTCCGAAAGGTTATTTTAACTACTTGGACAGATTTTGTTGCCTTTAAGCTAATTCGGCTGAAAGGGGGTTTCCTCTGAAGCGGTAAAAACCTTTGATGCTGTAGTCTGCCCGAATTTAGGCTACTTTTATTTTTTACGGGGAATGTCAAATTTTGTTGTCAAGAGTAGGCGAGAATAAAATCCTATACAGTATATAGAGCCAATAAGTGGCAGAGTATTAATTATAAAATATATTGTTACTGGAAGAATGACTAATGCCTCAAAGAAGAAAAATAGGCCCAGCACCATCCTTTCAATAGAAACAGTCGACAAATTTGTGTGGAACAAGCTAATTATACCGTCAAGAACCGTGCACAATGATTTATTCCCCGTATCAAAAACAGGTAAACTGCTAGTTCAAAAACAAAAAAGAAGAAGAATGAAATTACATTACATGTTTCACTCGATGCGTAAAACTTAACCAGAAAGGGCGAACGAACTTAAACTTCCTCCATCAAAAGACGAATACCCTGTTGCTAAACCGTACTGGGCACTTATCTCATGCCTAAATATAGCACTATCAAAAGACAAACAGATAACTTGATGACGAAAAAATATTGAACTCTCTAATCACTTCAAATTATGGAAGAGAGTTAAGTAAATTGAAAGATACATGGTTCGCAAAACCGGTTGAATTATTACTTCTCCACTCAATGTAAAACACCGAACTGAAAACTCATAGCGACGTGCTTCTGTAAAGTAACCCTCTCCGTCCCGTAATAAGTCGGATCAATCTCCTTCCTATGAGACACAAGAGCTGACCGAAGCAGACATTTCCAAATAGCGGACAGAGCGACGAATTCCTGAAGTAGTATTATCGGTTTATATGGATTGCATTGGAAAGCAGGCGCAGTAATCAATTTTCGTCGACTTGTAACGATTTCCACGTCAGCATTCTGGAAGCTGCAGTCAATGCCGAGATTTGAGATGGGATTTATACGTAGGTTTGTGAGACATCAGCTACGTTCAAGTGCCCGCAAATATAAGGGTAGTGTGCCCTAGTTGGGCACAAAAATGGCTAAAATATGTTTCAAAAACTATATTTTTTAAGTAAAATGAATTTCCTTTATATAGACAATTTCACCCTGCATTTCATTTGATAATGTTGCGCAGCTGGAACCTAATATGGAAGAATAAAAGATAAAGACAAATTCTGCAGTGCAAGATTTCTCTCCACTAACCGTTCAAGATGGCTTGCCACTTACGTCACCTCCGCAAACAGATAAACCACGTTTCCGGTGCATCACGTAACGGATCACTTCGTAGAAAATAACACGGATCCAACATAGTTCTATATTGAATACACACAAAAATAATTATTCCATGTCGACTTTTTTCTACTCTACGCTTGATCTTTTATTTTAATTTACTAAAATTTCACCGTAATAATTGTCATTAAAATATCACGTGTCCATCAAGTTTCAGGAATACCTTTCAATATATTTCTATATCATAAAGTGTAACATTTAAATTATAGTCATCTCTCGTACTTACTGATGACGTTTGCATTGAATTTACACTGCATATATATTTAATACATAATTTTTTTTTAAAACTGATGCATAACTCTGTTTAAATTGATTAATGGCCTAGATCAAATGAGTAATTACTCAAAAACAGACACAAATCATTAGAAAAAAATTGAATAACTATTAGAATATTGTAGATAGGAATAATATATTAATTGTGAAGTATGAACCATCTTAATACTTCTACTACCCCTGGTATAGATATTATACTCTTAAGTAATGGACTAGTTGAATTTTTTATTATTTATTGAACTATATACTCGCATAGGAAACTCAGTTGTAGCTATTCAATGTATAAATGATAGCTCGAAACATACACTAGAAAATAAGTTTCAAAGCGACTGTATAAGTTGTACAAGTATATATAATTAAGGAGAAAATAATTCGCGATTACTATTAATAGATATAATTGGTTATTAAACGTGCACATTAATAATTCTCAAGAAACAGAAAATCACAATACAAAAAACCACCATTTACGACAGAAAGAAAATATTTGTATTATTAATGAACGCACACACAGAATACGAGTACACTTCAGATGTTCTAATTGACTACATGATGGATGCCTCGAGTGTTTTAACATCATGTTGAACAAATTCCTTCGGGGAAATCAGAAAATAAAATATGAGTCATGTAAAGGACGTTAGAAACTGAAACTCTGAATTCAGTGTTAAGTGTTAGAATTAGCTTCAGACTATATAACTGGCTCTTATTGCTCAGTATCGCACCATACGAATTAAAAACTTGTGCTGGAAATAATATGCTTTTTATAATTTAATGATACCTTGAGCGGACGTGTGATGGTGACAGTCTCGATAGTCGTCGTTGGCGCCATCTTGCTGTCCGACGGGCGCCGAGAGCTGGACAAATTAAACAATTAATGTAGTTACCAATCAAACGAAATTATAGAAAAAAAACAAGTTTAATGTTCATAGTACACATACATATTAATTAGCAATTCGGTAGAACTTTCTTGAATAAACCCTACCATATTTCAACATAGATACATCTTAGTTTTCTATCAACAAGTGAAAACCAAGGTGCTACATACTTTACTAGTTATTAATGAAAGGAGTAAATTATGTACGCATTTCTTTTCATCTCGGTGTTCAGATTTGAGAAGTCTCTTTCACGACCAATGTATTGTCGATCAAAAATTTATTTTGTTAAAATGAGTATTTTTTTGGTCGAGCTTCAAAATACCACAACATAGCAATCATTTGTCACTGGAAATGCCAATTATGGTACTGCAACGTCACTGTTCGGTGGCGATTAATTTCACAGTATCTGTAATGATAATTTTTTAAGACACATTACCGAATTGCCCAAACTACAGGTACATTTTAAAAGGATTTTTTATTAATTCCACATTACATATTTAATCATTCAAAATTAAGTTTCGCCTTCTTTTTTTTAATTAATGTAGAATTTTGCAGTGTGTTCCTAGGTTGCATTACCGGTCCTATCGAGATTTTTCTATCCCAATCTGTGAACTTTCATAACACGAGCTGAGCTTCATTTAAAGAATTTCCTCTTTTCTTGAATTATAAATTTTATTCAATACACTTCCAAATTAAAAACCGTGAAGACTCATCCTCCGAACAGTATCGAGAGACCAACTAAATAAGGAAATGTGTCTATCTTCGATAAACTGAGAATAATATTCGCATAATATATACGCTTGGTATATGTCGTAAAGGTCATGAGACTCTGCGAGGCACTGTGACCATAACGGGCACTGTTTCCTTGTGTGTGTTTTTGGATATACGATGGCAACACTGAGTGGTAGAGGGGTTCTCCTGACAGAGCGACCATCGCAGAAAGACGGTAGTAAGTAAACCACGATGTATTTCCAGTTGCGAGAAAGACGTCGGTGCGAGCCACGTGCTGTGAACCGATTCCTCCCCGGGGAAGGAATAACACCTGCAGATTTTTTTTTTCGCCAATCAAAACGGATTACGCGAAGGTGTTATGAACAGAACGAGTGTGTTTAACTGGTGCAGGGAGTTTAGTTGAGCGAGAACAAATGTTCATGGCGAACAGAGGCGTAGACCTTTCATTTTGACTGCTGAGTTGGAGCAAAATATCGATGAAACTGTTCGTGAAGACCGCCGATTGACAGTGGATGAAATGTCTGCGATGTTTCCTCAACTCACCAGAAAACTCTTATACGTACAATAAGACACGCTGCGATACCGAAACTGTGCGCAAGATGGATCCCAAAACAGCTGACAGAGCAGCACAAAAATCTAGTAATAGCGACCGCAAGTTGGTTGAACGACTTGATTTGGGAGGTGAGGAGACTGTGACTGGAGATGAAACGTGGGTGGTTCATTACACGCCTGAGTCAAAAAGACAGTCGTCACACCAATTCCCCATGAGCCAAAAAATTCTAAACCACCATTTTGGGCAAACAAAAATCATAGCCTTAGTGTTTTGAGACCGAAAGGCATCAATTTGGTCGAATTTCTGCCGCAGTGCGAGACCATCAATACACAACTATATTGTGAGACCATAAAACACCTCAAAAGGGGCATTCAAAACAACGGTGTGCTTGTTGCACGACAACGCCCGTCCTCGCACAGCCTTGGTCAGAAAGACGTTCTTGGGGTCACTTGGTAGGGACGTTTCGAACCACCACCCGTATTGTCCTGAGTTGGGGTCTTCAGATTATCATCTTTTCACCTTCCTGACGGAAGACATGGGTGGAATTAAATTTTAACCGACGATCATGTGCATAAAAAGGTTCGGAAGTGGGGAAAGGAGCCAGCGGTAAATTTGCTCTGAGGAAGAAATCTAGAAGCTTGAACTACGGCTCATCACATGCACATGCCGATTATGTGGAAAAGTTGTCCACAAGTGTATCAACACTATAAATCTAGTACACTTACTATCTGAACATGCCTAATATTTGGTGAGATGGTTGTACAGAATGCATTGATAAACAAATGATAGATGCATTTGCTTTTGGGGCTTGAGTGAGGTGACCAGCGTCGCCGCAGTTCCGGAACTACGCAGGCAGGACAATTGCATGGCCCATCAGTCAGTTTCCGGTCGCAATCGTGCTCTACCATTTAACAGTCACTTGACGAAATACTCTTGACTGGGAGCTAACAATTGCGTTGCTGACAACGCAGAGCAGTAGTTGCCAACCACGGTCTAAAATTTGGAGGTCCATGGAGAAACTTGGATTGTAGTTAAACCTACGACGTTAATTATGTGGCAATCCATTCAATATTCCCTGATGTTTTGTCGGACGACGATAGTGTATCCAGACTAGCACACGTTAATGCTTAACTTTCTTAAAGCACAATATAAATCGTGTACACACTGCAATATAAATTTGCAACTCAACATAAAATGTAGCGATAACAAACCTGCTTTTATTGTGAAAAGAACATGGAAATCTTTCCTAACCGTGGACAATATATTTCAGAGTATTTAGAGAATATAGGATTCATTGATCAAAATAAGTGGAATCGATGCAAAGCGATAATTAATGTGTTTCTAGTGAAGTTTTAATTAAATGTTCAAGGGCAAGCCTAATGCTTATACGATGGCAGGAAGCTAATTTCCCCCCGTTACAAGTCGGTTTGTCCCATTATAAGATAATTTCATTGCTCGCGATTCAAAATCGTGAGTTAAGTAGTACTAGAGAAACTAATTTTTTGGAGATTTGTGGTGTACATAAAGAAGTCTATGTTATTTTCAACTATTTTGATTATTGAATACGGAGCGAAGAACGTGGACTTGGGTTAGAATATCACTACCATAAAGTATACTTTCAACGACCTAAATTATTTTATGAATGTTGTCACTTTGGCCAAATCTCGAAACAAACTAGTGGTGGCATAGATTAAATTAAAACCACCGAGGGTGCCGCACATTGGTCAGTGCAATTATTTGTAGCCAATATTCAAATGAATTTTAGCTTTCCTTCACCCACTCCCCAAATCCAGTCTTGACTTGAAATTCAGCAAATTATTTAACCTTGAGCCAGTACAAACGAAAGTTCAATGAAAAATTTCAGCAGAGTTCAACTTTATCCTGTTAATCACGTTAGCGTTTTATTTCCATAAATGTCCTTCATAGAACTTGAAATCTAATAGATGAAACCTAAACTTCTTTCACAAGACTTGTCCAAGATTTAAACACCTCTTTTGTGGTCCTCGAGCTTTTTCTTAATTTCTTAACACAAGACATCAACCTAATTATTTCATATATGCTATGTAACAGACGAATTTTCCTACCCTCAGTTGCATTCTTAATCAAGGTATTTACAATTTACTTTTCAAACGATTTCATTCTTTAAGATTTCCTCATGCCTTATTTTTAAAGCTTCAAAACCTTCCAGATTTCTCTTTACACATAAAACCCGCACTCCGTATTTACCTTATTTCTACGGCAATTTTAAATTGACATTCGAAATTATTATTTTTTTATGATTAAAACTTTCTTAAGAGTATACCATTTTAATAGGCTACAAACGGCAGTCTATTACTTGTTGAATGCCATATCAAATGTTTTCCCAAACTACCAAGCCAAATTTTAAAAAAAAAACTTGCACCCGCAATTAGATATATTTTAAAAAAGAAACTATACTACATAATGTTTTCTATCGAGTCACAGAAAATTAAGCAACACAGTGTCGGTGAATGAATATTTTTAATTTTGTTGTACCACTAAAAAGTGATTGTGTTAAAATACGCTTCGTTCAAAACATTGATCTTCTCTAATTGCAAAGGCTGCGAAGAGACAGCGACAAACAAAACTCGACTAAGTGATACAATGTATGCATATCATTTTATTTCGACATACTAATGGAATCAGTGGTACGATACAATTTAACTTAAATGTTCTAGGGTATTAAAAAATTGAATGATCTTTTGGGAATTTATTCGAGACAATATAGTACAGAAGGGATTTGCAAGTCAAACGTTAGGAAGTACGATTTGAATTTCACGTATTTTCAGTGTCAGTGTATTGTATTAAATTGTGTTGTTAAACTCATATAATGTTCACCTAAAAAACAATATGGATAATAAGAAACAAAGTATCTATATAATTCATTATCTTCTTAACTGAAGTACATTTTGCTGATACTTTGTGTGAATAAACTTAATATGTCGAATCTGTACTCGCTTATTTTTTATGAACTGCAACGTTACAATATTTTGTTCACACTCGTCTCACTGCGAAAACTATTAGGTTTATTTAATATGCGATGGGCATGGTTTAATTGTTCCTCCTGATGATTATATTGTAACGAATTAAAGTCAAATAAACGTTTAGATTCTTAGGCTCGGATTCAATTTAATTTCTTAGAAGTTTGTGCACTTCAATTAGTCAATACACAGGAAATACATATTTAGAGTATACTTAGTCGGGTTTTTCATAGCCAAGAACACAGTCCGACGTTTCGATCAGTAAAAATTTGTCCATTTTGAGAGAAAAAGATTAGGAAACGAGTATTATAAATTAAAAGAAATAATCCTAGTAATTCAGTCTAAATTACATAAATAAATTATGGAATAAATATGCAACGTTAAAGAAGATTATTAAACTATAAAAAAAATTATTCTGAGTGCCTGAACAAATAATTTAAATAAACTAAAATTGGTTAAAAAAACGATTTTTTTAATGCAGAAAATGGTTGCTCAAAGGCAATAAGGAAATTTTTTATGACACTAGCAGGGGAAATTAAGCAGAGGTTTCTTGGTATTATATATTTATATTCTCCAGTTAAAAAGAAAATGTAATAGATTTATATTTGAAACAGCTGCTAAAAATATTTCATAATGGCTTAAATTAGTCAAGATCAGAGAAAATGCGGAAATCAAGACTTTTTTAGTTGTAATTAAGATGTTACTCAATGTTACGTAGTGTTTCAAAACAGCATCAAATACAGAAATAAGCAGATGCATTCCAAAATAGTTTCTCTATTCATATTAAGAGAGATAGTGTATAAAACTTATAAACTGTAAAACTCCAAAAGTTCAAATTAACGATGTGTTTCATGAGAAATAATAAAAGAAATGATAAAACAATTGCTGACCTTATACAGACACTTTTTATTTTTTATTTATGATGACGTTTCGATACCTTTTTGTATCCTCTTCAGGTATTTTCCTGTAGGAAATTGTTTTATTAATTCGAAACAGACGTTAAATTAAAACTTTCAAGACAAGAAATGGTTGTAACCCTTACAATTTTTGTTAATGGTGACATTATTGTAGTTATTTAATTGAGGGAGAAATAAGTATTGAGAAGAAACATTTTATCGCGTGCAGTTTAGTTCACATATAACCATTTCACAAGCCATTAAAGAAACAATTTAAGAAATTTTATTTGGGTTAGTCCACGTCGACGTCAGCGAAGGGGTTCGCACGTTGCAAATCGAGGAGCTCTAAACAAAGCGCAATTAATAAATGGATACTGAGAAACTATGGCATGTTTATGAGGCAAACGTTCGGGTATATTATTATTCTCACGGTTCCATTAACGGAACAAGCATCGAACTAATATCTTCCGGCAGCACGTTAATCACAATATCAACAACAAAGATCTAGTGTTGTGGGTCGGAACTATCTGATACATGAATCAACGTGTAGCCTATCTGTGGTTCCACAGTTCACCGAGAAACGAACCCAAATCGAACGGTCGGCGAATACGATAAAGGGACCACAGTTAATCACAGAATTTCTAGCGCTATCAGAAAATTCCCCGAAACGGCAATCGATATGGCGATGTTTCAATAAAATTAAACACTACGACGTCGCGTTTCAATATTTCAATTTCAATTTCGAATTCGAAACAGTTTTTTTGTATTCTTTTCACATTTTAGGCATATCCCTCAAATACATAATATTTGCCTCTACAAACGTCAATAATTGTGTGTACCTACATTCTGTCGTCGCCCTCTATTTACGATGAGTACGCTCTACTGACTCTTCCGATAATTTTACGCACGACTAAAAAAAAGTGTCTATTTGGAGACACTTTTCCCGACTTTTTCCTTCTCCGTTCATGCGTGAAATCTCGTTACGTATTTTTTCATCCATGTGTAGTTAATTTGGTCCTAAAAATACATTACAAATATTCCCCGGGTATAGGATCAATGTAGTCGAAACTGTAGGGAGCACCTCTATATTGAATAAAATATTCCTAAAGAACCTAAAGAACCGAAGACCTGTCACAAATTTATTAGTTACCCAAATAATACCAATGTGGAGAAGTTAATAGCAGTATCAATCGCGTTCAGTCTTCCGATTTCAAACCTTCAAATTTAGAAATCCCTCAGTACTTGAACAATATTCTCTGCTTTTTTTTCTTCTAGAAAACAGTTATTAAATTGAACAACTTTTTTTTGTATTTGCTTGTTTCTAAATTTAACTTTACACAAAGGTTAATTTCTGCTTGGAAACTGACGATGGTCGCACTACGAGGGGAACACGATGAAGAGCACGGTCCATTGTCATAGAGCATGGAGTGCACTTCAACTCGAGCGTCGCCCTGCCTTACACAAGACCTCTGACTTTCATCCACCAGCAGAATTAAATCAACTCTAGTCTTTTCGTCCCATGAAAAAAGGCTAAAGCTTTCAAACGAGTCTGTGGTGCCAACTTACAGAGACTTGATCACAGACGACGTGCCAGTAATCGATCAGATCGCAACCCAAGATTAAGGGGTCGTTAATAAAAAAAATTAAAAAGTCGACATAAAAATTTATATAATTAATATATTTTTATTTCTATGAACCAGTCGAACCTAAAAAACAAAGCATGATCCTGAATGCTGATAGTAGTCCATCGTACATGATGTCTGAGAACTAACAGATAATGAAAATGGATATCAGGACAGTCAGCTAATCAATTACCCTCAAGACTTGAGAAAGTATATGTCCGCATTAGTAGTATAATTAACACCTCGTAGAACTTAAAACCACGACGTCGAACAGAGAGACACTTCAGAATAATCTTGATATATTATATTGAGAAAATTATTACGTACACATCAACCCAATCAAAGACTTTATATACTGCCATATGGCTTTTCTATATTCGTCTCTACACTGTATCTTTCATCCAGTTAGCCGTTCTATTTTGTCTTCTTAACGTCCAAAGAGGCATTGTTTCTCATTCGTAACTTATCGTGAATGCATAATATTTAATATTTCTCTTCTCGTATATATAATTAATTACGAATATGTAATTACTTAATAAACAAAATTTTACGATTTTCATTATCGGCGGCGTAAATATAAGGATTGTCTACAAAGAATATGGAGCCTATAACGCTTGCTTGCGAGAGTTGCATTGTTGCCTCAGGCAGCACTGAAACGTACGGAACTTGAGAAATTCAGAGTTGCTTAGACCAGGAAGGCGAAAGGTGTGTTTTGAGGAGTCAGAATTCAGAGTTGCTTGGACCATGATTGAGTAAGTGTGATTAGGCAGAAGAGACATTTGGAATTACAAGTCGACAGTCTGGAGTATTTCAACTATTGCCATATTCAGTTTTAAAACATAACTTTATCAACAGTTAAGAGCATAAAGTGATTTGTGTTTGAAAACTAGAACATATTTAAATTCAGTGAAATATGGCCTTTCCTTTCTGTGAAATCGAGCCCAAGCGAACAGCTAAGGGTAAAGTAAACAAAAAGGAATTTTATTAATTGTAAACCTAAAGTGTAAATATAATTATCGTTAATTTCAAATATCAATCATTTCGTATTTCAATAATTATTTAAGTCAGGAATTTTTTGCATCGTAAGTTTTTAATTGTCATTTTGGAACTATCTATTGGCACAATACCAACTTGTAAAATCTCAACTGAGATAAGAATTTGTTTTATTAAATTAATTTTGTTATATTTTGAATTCTTGTTTTTATTTAAATCCTTTCATTTAAACTTTTAATTTGTTTATAAGGCTTATCTTCACTTTAAAATCTAATTAAATAAATTTGTAAATAATTTTATTATCACATTTTTGTGCTCCAACGTGGGATTTATTTTAAATAATTAAATATTTGTTATTATAACATTTTGGCGCCTCAACGCGGGGAAAATTGAAATGAAATTTAATCAAATAAATGTGTGTATTACAATATATATATATATATATATATATATATATATATTAGCGGACGTTGTAATACAGTATTACTACGTCTGCTACTATCGTCCTACTTCTCAAGAAGCCAATTGTTGCAATCTCAACGTGACACGCACATTTCGGTGCGCAACTTGCATTTATGGCTCCAGAACTTCAATGAGATTTCGAGATGTCAATACATCGTTTAAATACCCGTCTTTCGATATATATCATCACATGTATTGCGCGAACGGAATTTATTAAGTTCGCCGTATTTATTACAAACTCTAAAAATCGAAGAACGATGTTACTACCATCCCCTCACTAAATATTGAAACATATAGTAGAGTTTATAACATGTTGCTAGGATTCTCATAAATAGATTTATCTCTGGTTGCAAATTTAAATCGTGACTGAAATATAGGCTTGGAATAATTTTAATGTAACATTAGTGTATGCAAATGTAATGAATTCCAAAATCAAACTGAAACTTATAATCAACTAAAATTACAGTCAATCCGGTACGCAAGAGGTAGTTTGTCGAACGTTTTTATGGATTTGAGTCTTCGCAGTTTGAAAGCCACTGAGATGTGTCAACAGGATCGTTTTCACCACGCGATGAAATGGAGAGGATTTAAATTCTAGCTGCAAATTGAGCGTACTAGCCTTTTTTTTTTATCACGCCTCTTCTCTTTCTATGTGCTTTTGTCTTCGAACCAATATTAACAATGAACGGCCGGGACAATGGTGATAATCGTCGGAGCAGCCGTCAAAATTCCAATCTAAACTCTGAAAAGAATCTCTCAGTTAATGTGGCCGCTGCGAGCATTAAACAGCAGAAGTCCCGTTATTTAAACCTAGCTTAGTCGACGAGATCCCTCTGGAAGGCCCACGAACTTCAAGGGAAATGTTTCTTTTCCCGTAAAAGAGCAATTTTTATGAACAATATAATTCTTGTTGAACAAGATCGGTTTTATGACCTAATGAATCACGTAACAAAGAAGTGGAAAATACACAGATGAGTTTAAATATTCATTGGAATTCTGGTTTACAATTCTGCATTCTCCCACACCTTATGGACCATAATTTTCACTTGCAAATCTACAGAACGAGTGTGACACTTCAGTTCTAGCCAGTATTGCAGCAATCATCGGCCTTCGGTAACGTGTGTCTTAGATCCTGTCATTTCACAATACGTCCTCTAAATGAGATCAGCTACAGTAATGTTTATATTTCGCAGAGATCAACCCTATTTTCCCACCAAACTAGTGACATTAAGAGATTATGTCTAACATTATCGTTCGTTCTGCGAAAACTTACTCTTCTTAATATACTTATCTTTAAAAAGAATAATTTCCCTTCGTCTGTTTCACTACAAAAATTGGCTATCGGAAAATAAAAATCCATACAACGAAAATCGTTTGTTGTTAAGATATTGTTCTCATTGGATCAATGCGATTATATTGACTCTTCTACGCGGGTCAGAGATGAAATGTCAAACTGACAGCACATAGGTACTATGTACGCCCAGCGTGAAATCTAAGATAAACTTTCAAAAAGTGTTGGTGAGTCACAGTTATCTATACAGCACGACATCAACTGCTAGCCAGAATCTGGATATGGACGCCTGTTGGTGAGATACCGTTCAGTTAGCACAATGTTAAGTAGGTCGGCACACAGACAGTTTCCTCTGAGATGATTTGCTATTCAGCAGTTTGCAAATATCTACAACCATGCTTACTCCTGATTACTCTGCTTTATTAAAGTTACAACAACCAGACAGTTGCTTAAAAAAAGGGAAAGATTTAATGTTGGTCCGATTGAAAGCGTACTGCGATTGACGTGGTTTTATGTTTTACTCTGATTCAGTGAGGTTTCAAAGGTTGCATGTGCATTAAGAGAACTTCAGTACGGGAAATATTTTCCATCATCTCTGTACTCGATTTATTGTTCTTTTGAGCTCAATAGTAATGTGGCCACTGGGACGTAGAGGGCCTGTGTTAATAATTAAATGGATCCAGAGTTGAGTATGCATGAAGTGTACTTGTATTCTTAGATGTGGTATTGATCACGTCCCAGCCGTGACCCTTGGTTTCTTGACCCGAAGAATTTAACAGCTTGACACTAATGGCATTGATCTTAACACCCAACTTCCGCACCACATATCCTCCCTAGCGGATCCGTCGTCCATGTACTATTCGGTGTTCATAGCAGAACTGGTTATCCCAAATTTGGGCATTGCAGGAGACGATTGTGTAATCTATAGACTGTGTCAGTCTGCGCAGAGGAGTTCGCTATCTACTTCGAAAGCTTAAAAATGATCCTGTTCACTTATCTCCAGCCAAGTTAATACCAAACTTTGCTTAAATAAAGGTTTCTCGTCAACACTCCACAGTAAAAGATGAGTTTTATGTTCAATAATATAGACTTCCCGTGTTAAAGCCATTATACACATATAATTTGAAAACGGGAAGCTGTTACTGTTTGAAACTTAAGTAATTGCAACCTTAAATTAGATTTTTTTAGCTTGCGGAATAATGCCGTTTTTTTTACAAATGTTATCGAAGAATAATATAACATTCTATAATGCAGTTTTTCGACTAATATCAGACAATATTTTTTTTTATTTACGACAACGTTTCGGTACGTGTTTGTACCTTCATCAGGTCTTTCCTGCTGAGAAATTGTACAAAATAAAGTTGTATTATCAAGAAGCCAATGAATTTATAAACGTGGTTGAACAAAAAATATTATACCATTAGCACAATGAAACAAAGAAACACTCACCTAAATGTAAAAACCTAATTTCACATCCTATTGAAAAAACACAAACTTTAGAAGTTTTTCCGAGACACTTATTCACAAACTACACACGAGTCCGGTCGCAGCAGAACTGAAGAGGATTAACAACCCTCAATATAATTGTCAAATCCTTTAGATATTTACGATCTGTCCCTGTGACCTTGGGAAGTGTCTCGTGAACAAATGTGCAACACTCTCATCATCAGAAATTACTAAACTAACATTTTCACCAAACGTTGTCGTAAATAAATAAAATATTTTCTGATACTGGTCGAAAAACTGCATTATTTTTAATATAAACAGACGTGAAAATACAATTTTTAATATATCATTCTATACTTAAAAATTATATTACATTCCTCTTATAGAATACAATGTACTTACTTCGCAGTGTGCAAATAGGTTGGCCTGTTGAGAGAAGCAATCTTGACTGATTTTCAACACCTACGCAGCATGCAAAAAAAACAAGCAATTGTTAGCACTTCACACAACACAAAGTTAATATATACAAATATCAACAAATTACTCATACATGTAATCAACACACAACATAAACAATGTACTAAACATCGTTCCACAGCAATTACAAATAAAATAAAATTTGTTAATCTACATTGTATGTTAATTACAAACAAGTTTTGTTACCAAATTAATAAGTCACAATAAAAAATGTAATAAAAATTAAGAGAAAATAGGAACCACAATGAGTGTTTTACTGATATACTACTCCGCCCCGTCTTTGAAGAGAGTGTCACAAGGCGGAACGAGGCTGTAACAAGATGCCTACTGTGTCAAAGGAAACTCCATGCCCCCATTAAATTTCCGCAACAAAACCACTACTCTTCAACGTATATTTGAGAGAAGAAAGGGAGGAGATTAGATTTAGATTCAATTAATATTAATGAGGAAAGGAAATTCGTGGTATTATACCTATGGACTTACTTCATATAATACATAAGAATAAGACTTGCAACCCCATTACAACCGACGATCAACACCGTAATTGAAATATAGATAAAAAAAATTGAGGAAGACTGAGTACGAGAAATAGATACTAAAAGTAAAGGCAAATCAAAGCAACGAATAATAAAAATATCCAAATACAGACAAAAGAAGTGATGATATAAATACCACATAACGTTTCTGGAGTTGTGTCGCTCTAGGCTCGTGTTTTTTAGTTTTCTTAGCACCTGAAGAAAGGAACAAGGTTCCAGAAACGTTGTTTGGTATATATACTATCATTTCTTTTGACTGTATTTGGTTAGTTTTCTTAATATTAATTTTCAAAACTGCGTAAATTTTTTCAAAGCAATGAATAACGAGATTTTTACATATTGTAGGGAGAAGTAATCGCCAAACGGTGACGGGTAAATAGATTTATACATAAATTTACCACACCGTTTTCTATCGTGTACGTTCAAATGAAAGGACGTTCTTAATAGAATTAGTGGTTCAGAAGACCGCTATCGAAAGATTGAACAGAAAGTTCAGCGACCTACTCGCCTATCCAACAATACAAGTCTTAACTAGATATAGAAAACTATTAAGATTGACATTTTCTAAAGATGAAATACTATTCAGCATAATTGGGTCTATGATTAGCAGAGCTTTTCTGCTAATGAATCCAGCGTTCCGCATCACTGTAGACGGCAATTTTTCTTTTTAAGTTGTACAGTTGATGTAATAAGTACTTTTAACTCAAGTAAAGAGATGGGCAATTGAGAATGAAAGGCTGGAGTGTGAATCACAGGTGAAATAAAGCGAATACGCGTAACACATTTATCCTACTTACCAGCCACACAAGAACATACCTATAGAAATATACTCAGTAAATTCACTGAAGGAAACGGATTTGCCGGTATTTTATTATGCAAATTAATCCAGTAACCACCGTTGAAGTTTCAGAATCAAAAGTAGATACACTAATATTTATTGATCAAATCATGTGATGTAAGAATTATTTTAATGCTTTTCTTGATATAGTAGCGTCGCGAAGACGTGACTTGAATTCTACACCAGTACTTTATAAAGTTCGTAATGAAAAGAATGGAAGTCTGAGACATCTTCTGACAATACCGATCGAACGAAAGGAAATCGTAGTTCTAAAATGCAATAAGAATAGTGTCGATAAAGTTAAAGTCCCAATGGAGGATCCCATAATTTTCAAGAGAAAAAAACAATTGCTTTCGATTGGAAATGCCCGGGTAAGAGAAATAAACGCAACGCATATATTATGTCCTATTACGTATAGTGCTAAGAGCGTGGAGGATTTCGCATTACTGCACAGTGCCCACTAGACTTAAAATAGAAATTCGTCACGGCAGCTGCATATTGCACTCGCGAAGGTCCAGCAATGCGCTCTTCACAAATTCTCTACATTTTCTGTTAAAACCCGCACCATTGTGTAAATTATATAAGTTAATTTTAAATAGAGAAGTATGTTAACCGCAACAAAAAGACGACGGGAAAATTTCATTCTTAATCAGATCGATAGGCGATTGAAACAATTTACCTGCAGCACTGTTTGAGGAAAATCGTCCAGCAACAGGAAGATTTAAAAATAATATAAATAGATGCGTGAAGTGAACTGAATTTTTTTACCATCCCACTAAAATTAACTTTTTTTATTCTTATCTTTCATTTCAGAAAGTGAAGTATTTAAAAGTGTGGCAAATTATCAGGACAAATTTCCTAAGACTTATATTTTCAATGTTGTATTATTTGTTTATATTTTTGTTTTTAAACTACCACCGGGACCGATCCAATTATCAGAAAATAATATACTTACATATTTTCATAACAGATTACTAGGCAAATGGACTATATATAGTTGGTTACTCGTCCTTCGTTAGTGAATAATAAAATTGAGTACGAAGTTTAGCGTTGAGTTTATCTTTGACACAAATAATTGTCAACTGTGTATACTATTGGATATGTTTAGCCTATTTTTTTTCCTCTTTAAAGCGTTACTTACAGCTCGTTCCAGTATATCGGTTTTTTTTTGAATCAGCACTTATTTCTTGGTTATATGTTTAAGACGATATGCCGCCAACTGTAGATTAGCTTATCTATTGATCTGGTGAAGATGGACTGCATGTAGCGATAGAAACAGGATGGGTGATAATGTGTAGAGTTATTAGTAGTGTACTCAATTGTTAAAGGCTTAAAATACAATTAAGAACATTGTCAACAGAATGGACCTACATGAACTCAAGCAAACGTATAAATGGTTCATGTCATTTCATTTCAAAAACGTTTGCTTTACATTAAAGTTATGACTTTCATTTCATTTAAAGAATACCACAGAAGTCGGTAAAATAAATTATCAAGGCTCTTAGCTACAATCTTGAATTTTAAGTTTTACCTTTTCCAAATGTTGGATTACAATTCTAGATAACCTCAAGATTATTTAGAGTTTCAGAAAAAAAAAAGTTCAACTTTTTGTTGTTGTTAAAAACGGGTTTTGGGATCGTCCGTCATTTGGCTCAATGTGTCCGATTGCAGTTTGATATTAAAAATCTTACGGAACTATATATCGGAAGAAATTGAAGATTTACTTGTGAAAAGCTTAAAAAAACAGACAAAATTATAAATTTAATCATATAGATCGCTGGGGTGTGTGGAGATAATTCAGGAACCAGCTGCTGGTAATTGAATTTAGAAATCCACTTATGCAATAATCTTGTTGAGACATACAGATAAACAGAACCAATAGATAAGTTGTTCTGTAATTCTTTCCACTGTTAGGACTAATGTAAAAATCGTTGTGCACGGAAGCCAGTTAAGAAGCGAGTTGACGAGATTTCTGCATTCAAAAAATAAGTGTACAATAAATGCGCATTATTTTCGTATTGGAAAGGGACACTGAATCGACAAAGCCTTTATTGATCACAATTATTAGCTACAAAAGGGGAAAAATTATGCAATTGTTTTTTAATGCGACATATGACATTTAGACATTTGTGAAGCGGTCCAAGTTTTTCTGGAATCTAAAAATTCAAGAATTATGTAGCACCTTGAACTTTTACAAATAACGAAACAACTTTTTCGAGTTGGAAGGAGGAGAAAAATCAGGGAAAATAGTCGCGGTTAGCTGGTAGCTAGATAGATTTATTCTCCACTAGCTGGCGCCCGGCGTTGACAGTGTACTTGTATATATATAAACCCGAAAAGGTATTTAATTCTCTATTAATCTTTAGTTGCAATCTGCCCACGCGTTTAAATTTGTATCTAAATTAACGTAAATACATACAAATATACATATAGATTATATAGATTAGCACTCTAATGAGTAAATTACATTTTGTGTAACATTAGAATCTACTTTTTTATTTTTATTATTAAAAGTTTATAATGGTCGCGTTAACAACTTGGTCATTGGCGACCCATAAATAAATTACAAATAGTGCTTGTTTACGCAAGTAAGCTGCGACTCACATTGATTCCAATAATATACATACAATTGAACAGTTTGAAATTAATTATACATTTCAAATGTGGGTTTCTTACATTTACATTTTACAATTCAGATTTGTTAATTATTTATCATAATAATAGGATAATTAATTATATTAACTTATTTGAAGCTGCGACTGTTGTAAATTCCACTGTACTGTAGTTTTAGTTTGCTTTTATTAGGAAGAGGCGTCTGCTTTTGAATATGTATCACTCTCTTGTTTCTTGACTAAATTTATGAGCATTTTTATTCTACTTTTTGCCGTTTTATCATTCAAGTGTGGGTAAAAAGGGTCCAATACATTTATGAATGATGTAGAGGATATCTGGTAATCTCTATAATAATGGTTCTTGGGTTCTTTGAGTCCGTAGCATTTAGTATAAGAGTCTTTAACTGTTCAAAAGGGATAGGTGGAGCACTGGTTTCTTCTTTATATATTTTTAGTGGACCTAATGATTGACTAAGCGCCTTATACTTATGATCCTGAATGTTTTGTTTTGTTTTCTTGGGTGGATTAGTGCTTGTCTTATGTTCAGGATTACTGTCGTCTTTCTTATCAGCTTGGTTCGTCGAGCTCGTAGATGCAGTTCTATTTTTGTTTGTTAGTTGGGAATTATCCATGCCCGTTTTTTTAAGGATTAATTATTTGAATTGCGGGTTGGAAAATATAGTAAATAATGTGCCAAAAAGCGATAAGAGTTCATGGCTGCAGCCTATAAAAGCTATTAGGACAGGCTTGGGATATATTCTTACACTGAATTTTGTCATAATTTTCATTTGCAGTCAGATTATTCTTTAGTATTGCATCTCTATTAGGACAATTTATCGCGATATGGCCGGGACTTTTACAATTATAGCAGTTATCGTTCTCCGCTGCAAGATACACCCTATAACTAGTTTCTTCATATTGCACCATTATCGAATCCGGAAAGGAATTTAACTTATCTGGGTTAATGAAGAATTGTCTTCTGAAACTTTTAATGTGAGAAAATCTTCGATCACCAGTACTTATTCTAATATCCGATATTTTAGAGTCTGGAATCTACTTTCTAGGGTCCTAAAAGCTTCATACGTGACCAAAAACGAAACTTGGACTATTATAATTTACTGAATCGAATGCTTTACTTGTTATTAACGTAAAGTGCAAGAACAATTTACGGACTTATAAGATAGGGTTTAAGATTTAGAAAAGGCATATTGAATTAGAAACGATAGAATTCGAGACGAAGCCAGTGACATTCGTGGTGAAGTCCCGGCGGCTCGACTGGCTAGACCAGAGGATGAAAGGTTGCCAAAGAAGCTGTTTTTGGAGACGGAAGGAAGGATAAAACGAGGAAGAGCACGGACATGGAAAAGGACTGACGGATTATGCTGGTTGAAAGATGGTGGGAAAGAGACAGAGCAGGAAAGAATAGAACGGCGTCTTCAGGGAGACCAAAGCCCACCCCAAGCGCTAAGAAAGAAGTATGGCGCTGAATCAGAACCAACGCAAATTAATATGAGGAACAGACCACAGTTTGGGTTACGTCATTACATCCAAGTACAAATTAATTAAACAAACCTTACACTACATACAACTAATAAAATTCACAAATACACAAATGAATTATCCTAATCACTAATATTTAGAATTGGAGAGGTGACAATGATGATCATTCGCCTCAAGTATTATTCTCGCTACTAGTGGCGACACCCAGCTCAGATATAAAATGTTTGGTAACTGAGAAAAACATGAAAAAGTAATATGTATAGATCTAGTTTCACGTAAGAAACAATATCGTCGTGTATTCTACTTTGCGACGTTAAAATAGAGTAAAAATTAATGACAAACATCTAAGATATGCTCTTATAGATTTTTAAAGAATCAGTTAAAAAAAATCTGAGAGAGAGTCTTATGAAGCCAGTGAAGGGTTATGCTAATTGACCCATGGTGACTTAACTTTAAACGATATGACCGCAAATTTGTTGACAACTGTGTGAGCCTAATAAATGTTACAAAGCGTAGAAATAGCAGAGCTTAGACATAGAAAGGAATAAGGATTTGATACAACCGCAAGTGGATTTAAATTTCTTCTGTAATTCGGAACTACATTACGTATTCCGCTGAAATCCACAAGCTACGACTGTAATTAAACCAACGAATCTTAACTGAGCCTAGCAGAACATACAAAAATTATTCGACATTAAACATAATTTATTTCTAACATCTGAGTCAAAACACTCTACCAATCTAAGCACATACTGATTTCTTTTAAATACACGTAATGCTCAACTGTATGTGGAAGTTACTGTTGAAAGATAAAAATTATTATTTCTCAAAAAGAAAAGAATTTGATATAATTCGTCTCAATATACTAGAACATTACAGACTAAAGTAGCCGATACAGAAACGCCTCGGACTAACTCCTGCCTCTTACAACGGCGTTACGAAATTGTTCTATTGATTCGGGAATAATGAGGGTTTAAGATTTAGAAAAGGCATATTGAATTAGAAACGATAGAGGAAATGGTAGCATTATACGTCAGTAGAAAAGATTTCTTAAAAAATTGAAGGAAATTAATTTTTTAATTAAAATAAAAATAATTTGTTTTTTGATATTGTTTCTGGACTGGATGATTAATAAATTTAATTTATTATAAAAAACATTTCTACAAAAGTATTTAACTTTTTAGCTTCACATACTATCGAACATTCAGAATGACACAAGTAAATAATTGTTTACAAAATTGTTGAGCAATTAATTGCACATTGTTTCTGTGTGACACTTTGGGGAGGAAGAAAAATGTTGACCATTAATAAATAGTTAACTACTGTAGTCATAAACAGACACATTCATGAGAAAATGTATCACAGCACAAGAAGTGGGTTACATTATAATATAAATAAATATATACATATACCCAGCTGTCAAAAGGCATTTCAACAACACAATAAAGTTATATTTTTCTACACATAAACACTATGTGTTAGTGAATAGTTAGAATAATCCTAACATGTTTGTAATTTGAATTGATCAAATTAAAAAATAAAATGAATCTGACACTATATATCTGTCTATCTAGGTATCACAGAAATGTTTTTCCAATTATAAAATTGCCCAGTATCATAGCTCACCAAAGTTGAAAATATTATTCACAAATAATTTTTAAGGTGGTTTTTCTCTCTCTTAAATGCAAAATAACAATTTATAATACTTTGAATAAACTACAAATGTTACGAGTTGAAACAACAAATCCTGCAAATAACTTTGAATGAATTTTACATTACACCAGTGATTGTCAGTAAAGCAAAGTGTCAAACAATGTACATTTATTTTAGGTATAAATTTATGACTGAGAAAGTGGACCAAATCTAAACTTTTTTAATAATCAACACACAAATTTCTTTATTAAATGGCTACTGTATAATGATAAAAATTACAAAAAAAACTTTTGTAATAAGTAAACTGTTCTTGTGAAATATATTTTAAAATATTACGGGAGGAATCAAGGGTATATGTTTCTACAAAAAAAAGTTATTTAACAAATCAAATTGTGAATGATCGGAAAGTGGTTTAGGATGGCAGATATTTTAATCGTTTACATTGCCATTTGTTCGATATTAGCCAAATACCACAATACATTTAAAATTGGTGACGTGGAGTAATTACTTGATAAATGTCATTTGTGTTTCAAAAAATAGATGTGTTTACTTGAATTAATATCGTTTTATTTGCAATCTACTACAAATTACAAAGTTTAATATGAATCATTATGTACAGTACAAATTGGAGTTCAAATACATACAATTAATAACAATGCAGTGTCCAATAAAGTGAAACTAAGAACTATAATAAACTAATAATCCCAAGAAATATTTTGCCCAGAAAACCCCACTTATGACACATGTCAAATATGAGTAGTGGACATTGAATAAACAAGGTAATGCTAATATTTTTTTTTAAAGGCCATCTACGAAAGAAAATTATGAAACGATTGGGGAGGTTCTGGGAATCTGAAAAACCTTTATTGACTAGATGTATAATTTAAAAGTGTAAATCACAGAAATTATATTTTAACATATTTAAGTCAATAAAGTTCTGATGTCCAAATGAAATAAAGATAGTAGTTTGTCAATTGATGCATATAAAAGTAAGATAACAGCTTGAAACTGCAACCACTTTTCCGTATCGCCCTACTTGTGAGTCATTAATTTGGTGGGCGTTTCTGTGTCACGTCTGTAAACACTGACACACTTATTATTTCAAAATTATAACTTAATGCTACAAGTACTTCAGCATTAATAAATGCATGCCTCTATTCGAATCTATGTAAAAACGGACATAAAAACTTTTACTTTAAAATCATTGCTGTTCACCCTAGGGATAGTGTTCGATCTATATTTAGCATATAACAGGCCTTAATCACATGCTTTTACAGAATAAACAGCCTTTCTGACAACAACTAACCTTTCAAATTGATATATCTCGATTATGGAAGCCGAGTCGAATTCACTACAGTCTGGCAATGATTCTGCTTCGAAGCTAAATCCACCTAAAACACTAGCTTTACTAGAAGCATTCATGTTTGTTGTTGTCCCCAATATGGCGGTAGACCGAACGCGGAAGACATCTACCGGATTTATTATTAACCTTGAGCTGATGGGGAATACTTTGATAGAAATTCAAATATAGTGACAAAAAATAAAATAAAATAATTTATTCAATTCCAAGCCGATCACAGTTAACCATTTAAAATAAATTATATTAAACTTCACGAAAGCTCAAAATATTTTATTTTTTTATACGGATCTATATTGAAACAAAACCAAAATATGGGGTGAAAAAATACTGCTTTACAGTCGATATTTTCCTTTTGGATCAATGTATTGGCAACATTTCAGAATCCAACAATCTAATACTGTATATTGAACCCAAAAAAGTGTTTTTAGAAACAAAAATGTTAATAATGAATGAATTAATATGAGAAATACACAAGGTTCCGCAGTGAAAAAACATACAATAGTGACAACTGTCAGTTCGAAGATTTATTTCCATTCATTACGATTCCAATACTTGTTTCATTAAGAATCATTACCTAAAACGTATGCTGCTATAATGACTTTATGTTCAGAAATAAAAGAGGCGTACAATAAGAACTGAAACAAGTAATTCATAGATTCGAATAGCACCTTGACAGAGAAGGATAAATCCTTCTTGGAGGCAATTTACAAATTTGTTCAAAGTGATTCGCAAATGAAAATTAACACATGAATAAAATTTTTAGGGAGCAGATTTACAAACGTGTACGCAGTAAAAATACATCAGAAGTGAGCCAGCACAAGAAAACCCATTAATATTTTTTCGAATAAGAATTAATCGAGAAATATGTAAATTTCAAAGCATGGGATTATATGAACGTGAAAATTTGAGACGAACCTTTTGGAGCTTCACTAAAAAACAAGCAAGTAGCAAATCTTCATTGCCAAAATAAAAGTTCTAAATAAATCCATTAACAGTTTTGTATTCATAGATTTTTTAGGTCTACTTTGAGCCCTATTGGTCTGCAGCAAGTATCTGAATCTCATGATTAATTGAGGCTTCATCAGATCTTTAAACAATGACAGAACAAAAGGTGGTCACAGGCGGAAAAACGACTTGCTTATTATGGAGAGTAAAATATAACTTCTTCACAATCTCACGCTATTTAGAATTTGAGTTTTGTTATGATTTATAAGTCCCTTGCACACGGAACCAGATACCTAGTAGGCTGAAAAATTCATTTGCATTTTATTTAGCTGTTTGTTTTTTTAGGTATTCTAGTATGAATTCTTTTGGACTTTGTAATTTCAACTCCAGTACGACCGTCAATGATAAATTTTGATAAATCTTGAGCCTCGGAATGTCCAACAAGGACCAAGCGAAAACACGTGCAACACCTAGAAAGCCTGAAGTAAAGAGAGAGAAACCATAGAAACACCTGATACTAAATCTTCCCCTGAAGCAACTCCTAGATACCTTAAATGAACGAATGCAATGAGAGCTGAAATTGACTTATGCCCCCGCGAAAAGAAAACTAAAAGAACAAAAAATGAAATAAAAGAATAAAAACTATTATTGTTTGAAAACGAAAAAGCTTCTATAACTTCAGGCCGATCCAGAGTGGTGTTTTGATTGTCTGCCTTTGGAATCGAACAAAAACAAATCGACAGAAGAATGGATCCAAAGTCAAAACTAAAAGTTGGGTTCACGAAAAGTGCACAACCTGAACTATCTAAAAAAGGTAAATATCTCAACTGCGAACCTAATTTAAACACCATTGAATCATTGTACTAAAATAATTAAATGTATTCTTTTCTTTGCCATATGGGAAAGACTAGAGAATGGGACGGCCAACCTAGACATAGTGTAGGTTGTCTCATTTTTTGTTTCTAGAATTGCCAACATACTGTAAAGAATTATTTTATTGGGCTTTTACGTTAAATCAAAAATTATTGACCATTAAAGAAATTTTTACAGTTAAGCTTGAAAAGCTCTTATCTCAGGCACCTGTGGTTTTTACATAGAAGAGATCAGCTGCCCGTACCAAATACGTACTGCTATTCTGTGTTGTGTTGCTTGCTGCAGCTCTCGTACCGACGTCTCCGTATCTCACAGCCGGCAGAACGGGTTAAGTGCAGTGATGACTTTAGTCAGGACCATTGCAAGGCGTCGACTCAGGGGTTGACCACTGGCTAAGGCGTCGGCCTCCGGGATTGATTGCTGGCAAGCCGTTGTACTAAATTGTGTGGCTTCGATGGACTCAACAAATTGTGGCCCCTTTCTCACGACGATTCTGCCTCGGACTATATCAGAGACAACAACTTGGAAAAGTTTACTGCAGAACTCATGAGATTTGTAGATCGGTGACACTTAAAACATATACACGTAACGCAAAACGGAGCCTCTCATAATCACATCCACCAGCTGCGGAGAGCGCAGAACAACTGTTCCAGTTTCAAAAGCTTATCTCCGTTCCCTCCATGATAGCCTCCCATTCTTTTACTTTTTTTCATTATTAGAAAACTTCGTCGAAATGTCAGTTTCACTGATTCTTCCATTGTTACAAGAGTTATAGCACGCAGCTGCACTTCCGTAGTCAACAATGGTCAACTGTTCTATCATGTTGAGGCCAACAATCGAGACAGGACACGAGCATTACTTGGATGGAAATATTTATTCCCTCCACCCTCACGCACGTGCACGATTTCGAATTCTCCAAACCACAGCAAACAACACTTCCGAGACAAAGCAAACCTAAACCAAAATACACGCGTTACAATACGTTTTGCAAAAAATTTCACGTGAAAGCCAAAAGTAGTCCAGACGTACACGTAAGCAAAAAATAAAAATAATTAAATGAGCTAAGCTATAAAAATAAATATTACTTATTATTAAGATAATGAATGTTCCTCTTCTTTTTTATATAATCTAAATTAGAAATTATTAAAATTTTCAAATGATATTGTAAAACTTGAACTGAACAAAATGTCGAACAGAAATAAAAATAATTCCTCTTTCAATTTAACAATTGCGATTAGATGAGCATTCTATTATTTTGAACTGGACTAAATCAGTGTAGTTTTGAAAGTGTTGCTCCCTTGTTTCTTGTTCTAACATGTTTTCCATTATTTTTGCTTGTTTCCTTGCAGATTTATTTCTGTATTAATCTATAATTTCGCCCCACACACGAGTCTTTACCGTGGAAAGTTTGAACCACAATATTCTTCTTATACAAAAACCACCGACATATTAGTTTAATATTTGGGCGTATTAAATTATAACAAACCGACATATCCCGACCAGCAACTTCTCCACGGTGCATCTAAGCTGTTCAGGCGTCTATTAATCGGGATTGTCACTGGTTTTAAACCTCTTGTCCCGAACAAATCTTTCTATTATGTATACTTTTTAAGCATTTTGTCCTATCGTACATGCAATTTGATGCATGGTGTGGTTTTATTTTCGCAAAAAATGGTTATTTTCCAAATAATATGTCAAATTTTAATCTACATAGACTAAAATATTGCCAACAACGTGAAATTTTTACAAGCCAAAATCTCAATAGTAATAAGTGTGGTCTGACTTGCACTAAATCAGGCAACACTATTCATAAGTAATTATAAAAAAATACATATTTAGTTTTCCTACTTAGTGATTTTTACATCGCTATATAATATAATTTATTTGCTTCTTTTCAGTTTCATAGCACTGCTTCGATTGAGATCTCATCTATCGCAAATGAGGAACACTTGCTTGTTAAATGAATCCACATGTGTTGGGTTTCTCATTTCTATATTAATGTATTTTATGTGTAAACTACCACTTATGTTTACTTTGTGGTCAATTTTATATTTACCTGTATGATGTTAATAATGGACATTAAAAACTTTTTTATTGTAACTTTGTCTTTCATTTGACAATTACTGGATCCTGTCTACGACTAAAGGAAACAATCTAATATAATTCACGCAAAATTAAGTTATGAATTTTGCAAGACAATATTCCTTCTATACCTCAAAATGAACAAGATTTTATAAGAATGATTTGAAAAAGTGAGTTACTTCTTGTTTTTCGAGGTTATTTTCTGTAGGCAGTCTTCCTCAGAGTTACGAAAGCCAGGTTTCATTAGTGTATAATCAGTTGTAATTAACTTGAGATACTTGATAATGTTAAAAAAAAAAAACGGGTGTAAGTTATTTTTGGAATTAGGATCGTATACTAATGGTGTAATTAAAAGAATGCTAGCTTAAAGTTACTTGTTATGATCTTTAGGCTCCTCAATATACATACTATTGTAGTTAAACTAATGAATCTATTCAAAGCTATAAACAAGACTTGAGAAACTGCACGACTCAGCTTTAGATTCTTTTCATTATTTTTACACTAGTTTATAAGGGAAAACAAATAGGTGAAACACAAAAGCATCATTTTTAAAAATTAAAAGTTATAGATTCAGATTTCAGTATTTTACATTTTTACAAAACAATTTAAAGTTCATTAAGCAACAGAGAAAAAATTTCAGCACCAAAAAAGTACAAATTAACACACACACACACAGAAATCAGTTACTCTCATTCTAAAACATAACTGTGAGGCAGGATTGTGATTTTAAAACAAACTAACATTTTCACAATTTTAACAAATGAAGTAATAAACATATTACACAGGATTTTTAAAAAAATTTACAATATTTGATTATGCAATGCCATAAATAATTCAGACACACTTAAGTTTCTGTATTTTGTAAAACAACTAATAAACTTTAAGCTCATTTCTTCTGCTTTGAAACTGTTTTCCGGAAGTTGTCGCAATAACTACAAAATGAAATGGAACAATTATAATCTATTTAACTTTTCCTGAATCAGAAATTTATGTTATGTCTTACTTTATGGTATACCACTCGAGGTCTGATGGAAAAATATCTTGATAAAAAGTAATGAAGGAGGAATTGACAAAACAAAATTTAAAGGAAATGATTTATATGAAAGTTTGTATCTTACAATTGTTCGCAGGAAGTGATAAAATTAGATAAAAGAATTTATATACTGTTAGGGTGCATCATAAATTCTTTTACAGCAACAAAGTTATAATCCATTCTCACAGGAATTGCTAAAGTAATTGAAATTTATGAAAATATTTCTGGGGCAAAACTAAATGTATAGAGGATTCTACTTTATTACATGATATACTACTTACTTCAACAAAAATACAGATAGGAATGATTATTTGGTGCCCAAAGCAACTTATTAATGAAAAAGATACTAATCCAATAATTAAATACATTTCTATTATGAGTTATTCTTAAATTATAACAAACAAAAAAGGTATTATTTTGGTTATTCAATTTTTTGCCCTGCACCCTAACAGCATAAATAGAAATAAATATAATACTTTAGAGATCAGTCCTTGACCCTATTCTAGACATGTTAAGATTATGTTTTACAAGCATGTACAGTACAGGGATAGTTTTGATTGCATTTGGATCTTAAATATTTGTTGAAAATTTTAGTATCCTTACCCTCAAAAATTACCCATATTAAAATACAGGCATCATATACATAACAATTAAGCACTCACATATAACCATTTATTACATTTTACAAGGGATAATACCTTTATCAAGACATGCAACCACAGCCACAGTTGTTTTTAGTGAATGGCGTGAGTCAAATTGATATGAGTATATACAAAACATTAGAAACATAAGGCCAATTCAATCAAGGCTGTACCATTAAGGCTTTGAGAAGCAATTAAAATACAATGTTGTTAGAATCTGTGCTTTTTGCTCACAAGATTAAAAAATGCCTAAAACATCATAATGTGTAGTAGAAATACACAGTTAAAGCAATAGCTTTTAATATTTAGGCCTCATCCATATGATATACAGTTTAAATAATTCAATTACATTTAAATTTAACTTTCTAGGCAATGAAGTAGTTCATAATTATGTCTAGTTATGACAGTTACATTAAATGTATAAATTAAATAAATACAATTTGAAGTTATTAGTATAACCAAAAATTTGGCATTATGTATATTAGTTTAATTTTTCAGACTGAATTATCAATTAATATCTTCACCATTAACATATTTGAAATTTTGCAAGTTTCTAAATACACTTTACTTCCATTACCCTTGACTTTACAGTAAATCTAGTGACACTTAACAATTGGTAGCATGAAATGATAAATTATTTATTGCTCTTTTATAAAATAATACATATTAGTATAACAAAATATTGTAGCAGCTATTGTTAATTGTGAATAAGTATTATTAGTATTCTCTAACACAGAAAAAGGAACTCAATCTGGATTACATACATGCCAATCTTAAAAATATGGAGGACAATAAAGTGATATTTATTATTCAAATGAGCCTACCTATGCTACACAATCTATTTGACGGATTAAAACTGATTCAGCATAAATATTAACCACGATGTTTGGTGCACATTATAGGTAAGCAGGGGCACCATTTGTATAAATGAGTTATTTACAAATGACAACACAATTCCCAGTTTACCATTGGAATAAAAATATAATCAAGTAAATTACATACATCAGCAACAGAATCATAACACTAGAGGAAACGGCAAATAGAAAACTGAAATTTTATTGCCTTTGTTCAATTTTGCAAGAACAAATTGTTGTGTTGTAAAGTTTTGCATGGAAACATCAGTAAGTATGTGAAAAACATGTTTCTTCAACTTGGAACTGTAAACAGTGCGAGGAATATGTATCCTGCACTTAAAAAGGTCTGTAATATTTGCCAATTAAATTATAATGTATTAAAACATTTAAACCTAATTACTTCTACACTATTGTCCTCCTCAATATAGGAAGCATTATCTCAATTCATAAAAATGGCTTTGTTATAATTATCAATGTTCTATTGTTTAGTACGTATCAATATTAATACTTCCTGTTCAATGAGGCATACATGTATATTATTTCCACTTGAAAGTAAAAAAGAATGTTTGCTGATATTGGGTTACATTGGTAATGTCTTCATACACCCTTATTGATAAAATAGAATTATTTAAAAATGAACATGCTAAAGAATTAGTATCAACATAATAGTTATAGTTTCTTAAAAATCAAACATAAGTGTGTGTGTGTGGTGAGACTATTGAAGTAAATACATAATATATCTACTACATTGCTCTGTTAAAGACAAGATATTACAGAAAGGTAAGCACTTTAATTAAGTGAAGGTAAGTTGTATAAAATTGATTTATGACTGTCTACAGAGAACAATAGTTGCATACAATATGTTGTGAAATATTTGTCATTTTTAACATACTACGGATATATGCCTGAAAAATATATATTAAAAAGTATTTGGTTATAAACAGTTATACTAAACATAATAAAAAAACCAGTCTGATTAAGTGTTTCATATACAAAAATACACCTTAAGGATAAAATAAATCTCTAAAATAATGAAAAAGTAAATTTAATACACCTCTAAAATGGTCAAGAAGAATGTACTAGGTGCAAACAAATTAAACTGTTTTCATAATTTCGTTCTTCAGCTGGTAGAAGTATATGAAAAATAATTTATAAATAATGTTTATTTATATAAATTATAACAACTTCAATGTAGCTGAGATTTCAGACCACAATTTAGAACTAAAAACTTCATTGCACATCTGACATTTAGTTATTAAACAGGACTCCTTGTGTGTTTGTATAGACTTGTTATTAAGATGCAAGTTTTATATTTAAGCAAAATTACACACCAATCTTAAAAGTTCATTTTTACTACATATAGTCAGATTAATTATGATTTAAGTGTTAATAAAAATAATTTTTAACCATAATTCATTCCATATTTAACAAAGATAAAATCACTTTACTTTGATCTGTTAATGAAAACCTAAAAAATTAATTATCAAAAATTAAGTTGTGGCATGTGATATGAATGTCTTAGACTTTCTTTTTAAAAATTGTGAAATTGGAATTCTGCTGTAGGCCAAATCATATAAGTTAAAAAGCGTACCAAGATGATTTCTGTTAAAAAATGGCTCAAACTAAATTATAATTCAATTAAAATAAAACAAAATATAACAATTTCACAACTTTTAGCTTCAATCCACTTGTGCATCAACACAATGCAGTTTGTATTAATAAAGTTGAGAAGAATAAATAGAATTAAGTTAATCAAATTGATAAGACTGTATGAAAGATGAGACTCCATTAAGGCACACATTGAATCTGTATTCACAGCTCTTTCAGTAAAGCAGACTTGGCACTTTTCAGTTTGTCTAGTCGCCTTTGCAGGTGTGTATTTGATGTTTCTAATTCTTCCACTCTTGCTTGTGCTTCCCGGAGCTGAAAAAAATGGAAAATTTATTAAAACAACAGCATTTACAAGTTATAAATGACAATTAATTACTTTAGCTCAACAATTCAATTAAAACCACTTTTTATTCCATACAAAAACAAACTTTTACCTAATATATATGAATTAATTTTTCCATTTCTAAATTAGGGTAATGTATTTAAAATGGCTTGAGTTAAAATTAGGAAATGAGTTCCTTGATGAGATATTACAGAGTTTTGCTGTAGTATGGATACAACTACCACACACATACCGCAATCCTTGACATTAGCCAAACATTGCTAATAAATAACTGGTGAACATAAGTCATAAAAAATTTTAAACGGACAATTATGCTCTGGTTACAATAGTTTTCTGCCAGTAATATAATTTTAATCTGGAAATCCATGTAAGCAATACTCATGCCTTTCCAATTTTACCATACCCAAAAATGAAGAAGCTAGAAGTTATTATTGATTAAATAATTCAATAATAGTTCTGTATCAAGGTGCAACTGAATAAAAATAACATTATTTATCCTCTTTTACTCGTTTTATGAAATTAATAAATACATCTATAGGAGTGTAACAGTATAGTAATCAGTTCAAATTACTAAACTTGTCAGTTCATTATTTCCATTATTAAAGACTACTAACAGAATTTTAAGGCAATTACAAAGTATTTGTATTGTGAATTCAAAGTGAAGAAGCAGGTACAAAATATTTCAGTAAACCAAAAATGGTAAAATTTTAAAATCCTGTTTTTAAAGGAATAGAATACATGTTGATTATGAGAATTTCACGATTGTATTTCTTTTTTAAAACAATTGTCAAAATACATGCACAGACATAGAATGGAGAGTAAAAATAATTTCATTTATTGCAAATTAACTTAGAAATTTTAATAAATATTACAATATACAAGCCAAGTAAATTCATTAGTTTCAGTGAATCGAAAGCCTGATGAATTTGTTTGAAAGGTGAAATACTAGATAGAAATAACATGGAGTCATAAGATTCATGCAGTTAAACAAATTAAAACTTTGTGCACACCACTGCATGCACAGGTTTTTAGTTAGTTGGAATTATATTTTTATTTGACTGCAAAATATTTTAAAACTAAAGTTCAAGCAGAGGATTATTCCAGTCCATAGATTACTCTAGATATAAACAATTATATCAATACTATCATGGGGATTTTCTTAATTACTCCACTCATAACAATTTTATACATAGTTATGGAACTACAGAGATGAAGTTCTTATTTTCCGGAACTATTGTTTATCAGTATATTACTGAATTTTTATTTCTCAATAAATCAGCAAGTAATATTGTTGTTCAGGTTTTTTATTTGCCAAGTATTAAGTAACAGATATCTCAATAACCTGAATCCAACCTTATGCCCGATATTTAATGTGTAAATTTTCATACATAACCAGATTTTTCTATTATTAAAAACATTTTTACAATTACATTTCCTCATACAATATTGATAATAGCCTCTTTGATTATGTTTTTAAGATGTGATTGTCAATGAAAGAAATTGAAAAATAACTACATTATGATTACATTTCATGGACTTTACAGCTAAGCTCTAATGTTAATAAAATTAGCAATATTTTAATAACGTACATAATACTTCAAAATTATATAAATCTTTAAAATGAAACTGTTTCTGATGAACTTCAATGTTCAACCAAAATTCACACAAAAAGGCAGAGAATTTTTATACCATAACTCTTTTTTTGTGTCAAATAACAAATATTTTTGAAGTAAGTATTATCTCAAAAATGACTTCATATTACATATAAATTAGTTTTAGAAAATGTTTATAAATAGTCTTCTTCACTGTTAGTACACGATGCAAAAAGAAATCTCAATAAAAAATTATGAAGAGCTAAAAAACTCTGTAAATAAGCAAAACTAAAGAGATATGAATGTCAGAAAATAGTAATAACATATGTATAGAAGAACTCAAGAAACAATGCACTTAGAGAAATTATTTTGCAAAACAAGTTATTAGTATTTTCCAAAAAATATCTTATTTTTGTATTCAGAGATACACCAAAAATTAAAAAGCTTGTTTTATTATTATTATGGCTTGTAATTGGAGTGCAGAAAAGTGTTATTAATTGCATTTCATACCATAAAATAGTACATGGATACAATTCAATAAAGTGTGAGTATATATTAGTAATGCTTTAAATAACTAGGCTCTATCACATTTTTTATTTTTAAAAAGAATGCCTTTCATCTCTTGACAGCATAGTACATGAAACAAAGTACAGTACATATTAGAGCCCAACTGAAATGAAACTTGCTCAATCAAATTGAAATTATTTAAAAGAAATTCACTAATGGAAATGAATATGTACTTCCAGTTTATAAATAAAGAAAGAACTTATAATTTTGCCACTTTATTTGTGTGCGTCTCAATTTGACCTTTCGATTCTAATAGCTATATTTTAATCTCTGAATGCAACATAACTAAAATGATGACTGGTTATATGCGGATCAGGGCAAACTCCATGCTGGAAAATTTGGAAATCAAGGTACCGTCATCTGATAGACATCGCAAACTCGTCAAGCTGAAGACGCAAGGCAATTTTTGCCTCTTCTGTGTCAATCAAGCGCTGCATCAATTCCTGCACCTGACAAAACAAGCATGAAAGCAGAACTGAAAACACTGCGAAACAATGTGTTATGCCAGCATAGAAAGTCAATAACTGTGAGAATGTTTCTGTCATGACAAAACATCTTTCAATTAGTTAAAATAAGCATTTTGACACACGCTTATTACATCAACATCATTTCAAGAATCAATAAAAACAAACATTATTTCATCAAAGCATTTTGTAATTTACTTCACAATACATTTGTTTTACATGTGAGAGACTGTGCAGCCAGCTGGCATGATTTTGAGACCCACTCTCCTTAAAAATTAGGCATGTTTACTAGTTTCCAGTCTGACAACTCCCAACTTTTGATTTAATGTAAGGCAGCCACTCTCTATCCCTCTTTCCTATCTAATTGAACTATTTTGACAATGTCACTTTACCTTTGCTTTTTTCATGTGATGTAGAAACAATTAAAACACTTGTATGGAAAGGAAAGAGAGAAGTAGTTACTTACCTGAAATTGAGGGCTGGTGTTGCCATGTTAGACAGGTGAAAGGTTTTCAAATTATTGGAGGTATATAGTCACTTTCATCAGGAGTGAAGCAAGAAGCAACCTGTGTGCCAGCAGACTGCACAGTGTAACATACTACTCCCGTAGGCGAATACCATATTCATATTGCACCACTACATAATGGATACTATTTAATATATGAGGATTAGACGCTATGTTCATCTTTCCTTCCAAACTCATGACCCTCAGAAAATTTCAATAAATGAGATAATAATAAACATTACTGTATATATCCATATCTATTTCAATCCTCTTACCCTTAGAGATATAATTGGTTTGTCGCAGCTGATTACTGATGAAAAATACAAATACCAAATTAAAAAAGTATAACAGACCTAAATATGTACAGAAATGTTTAACTGATGACACCACCTTTAAAAACTTCAAACTCAAGTAATTCTTAACCTAGTAATTAATATAAATATTACCCTCATATTTTCTATAGTGACTTCTCTAATCGATTTAAAAAGTTTTAATTAAGGACAATCATAACTGTGTATGAAATTTATAAATGTACATGTACTACAAGTTTTCAGAAAATAGTAAAGCATTAATATCTTAAGAAAGCCATGTTGGTTCATAACATTATTACACTGGCTCTATCAATATATATGGCGAGAATCTGCAATAGGGATTACTAAATTGTTTAAAATTATGAATATACTATAAAAAATATTTCATATATGGCCTACCTCACGTTGTAACTTTCTCTTCTCGACCTTTAACTCATCCTCAACCTTCTCTGCTGATTCTGATGCTGACTTGTACCTGATCACTTGACTTTCAAGTCTAGCAACCTGGGCAGTAAAATATATGTCAGTAATGAAGTAAAAATAACTAAACATATATAAGTACTCTAGAGATGTTAAGACACAATGTACACAGACAACTTTATAAAATAAAATTTAAGTGACTTTTTTTATTGCTTATGGATGTATGAACTTACATTGGCCTGCAATGTTGACACATCTTGTTCTGCTTTCTGCAATTTAAACTTGTAGTCACCCAGTTGCTTGTTAGCTTCTCCTAATAAACAATCAAAAATATTAAAATGTTTACAAGATTAAGATTGCTGGAGATATTTTAATACACAAAGTAATCTTTAAATCATATTTAGTAAAACAATGTTCATATTTTTTTAAATGCCAACCATATTCTTAAATATGATGTTGGTTGACATAGAAGTGCACAAACTGTCTACTCAGGAAAGAAGATAAAACTACTTCAAAAAATTTGAATTATGTATTCTATCTTGCATGTTGACAGTTCTCCACTTTCTCCCTTTCCCTCCTTTTCATAATCTATCTTTAAATAAATTACATCTCTTGAAAGGGAGGAAATCTCCTCCAAAAATTTGAACTTTATATTATTTTGAGTGTCACATAATCCTCACTTACTTTGTATACATATTAAATATGTACAGGAAAAAGAGGGAAAATTATGAATAATTCAATTGAGTGTCACCAGGTTTGTGCAATGTTTCATTCATATGGCTCCTGCATTTTTTTGAATCACCTGATGAAAGCAACAAAGATTGCAGAAATGTTGTGTGGGATTTAATTTCACCAGTTTTTGACAATTTATTTACCTAATTAGTAATTCAAATTTAAGTTCATTGACATATGCTATATGGGTGAATTATATTTCTTTTAAAAAATTTCATACAAAAAATGTATCATTCTTGATTTACACATGTTGCTTACAGATGTTGTTAATGAGCAATGACTTCTGACAAGGATTAAATCCACCATAGTAACAACAAGCTAGTAATATCAAGCCACAGTGTAGTCTTGGAAGAATTACTTTCCAAGTATATATGGGAAATGTGTATTCAGATTGTACAAGGATGATTTTCCTGGTGTAGATAATGTATAAATTCTCTTGAAATTTCCAGCCAGGTAAATTTGTCAAAAACACATGACAGTTCAATGACAGTCATCTTCATATCTAGTATTTTTGACTATCTTACCCAGCTGAATCCTCGGAGAATTTCATCCACACAGCTTTCAGAGCCTATATAGTCTACCATCTTATAATTAATGTATTATGAGCACTCCACTTTTTTGTTCTGATTTTGTAAAAAAAAAGTCATAAATATCATAACTCGTTGAACAAAGGCTTTTCCTTTGTACATATTTGATAAAGAAAACCTTCACTAGAAGATGATAGCCATGTCCACTATCGAAACATCTTTTGTTTTTTAACTACTACCTTTTCACCGGGTTTAAATCCCGTGAACTCTTTATCATCATAACTCTTGCAAAACATTACCCCACCTGTCTTTTGAAAATGATTTGTCAGAGCTGTAAGGCACAATCTAAATTTTGTGTTGAACTTGTTTAATAGGCAATAAAACTATGCTCTTATATTGTTGTGAGTATAAGTGAATATACAAAGCATAGGACTGAGCAAACATTGAAATCTATAAAAGACAAAACTACTGTAGCTGTTGGGAGGTTAAATAATTTACATAATTATGATTACTTAGCTGAAAAAATGTCAGTGTTACTGAAAATTGAACTAAATAATAAAGTTGTACATGTGTAAACCACTAGCACTAGCAGCTGCTCATGACCTACAGAAAATTAATTAAGGCAGCTTTTTTTCTTAATTTTAGGAATATTGATAATCATTGAGTTCTAACTGTTAATTCCTGCTTCCATTTTGAAGGCTTTCAAATGTGTATCTTACAGCACTCTCTCTTGACCCTCTGCCACTAATGCAGTCAGCTGGCTATGTCAGTGTAAAAAATGAGAAATGCACATTTACAGTATTTTGTTTCACCATCTTGCATTAGCTGTAAAACTCAACCACATTCCTATGCCCTCTAAAGCTTACCTAAAATTAGTTATATTTACAATATGTATGAAAGAAAAATACTTTTCTGTTACAAATCTGTGGTTCTAAATTTTTATGCTTTTAAAAATTCATATCTATTGCATATTGTGTAGAATGAATTTGAAATCTAGTGTATAAAAGGTATGTTAAATTGAGCAGTATATTGGTAACACTATTGCAGTTGTAGTAGCATTAATATCCTCATAAAAATGGTTAGCACTTAACTCATGAGTTGCCACTTACCACTAGACATATTATGGCAAGTAACAAATAAGAAAATATAATTAAGATAAACAGAATGATCTAATAATTTTACTAAAAACCATTGAATTCAAAGTGTTGCAGCAAACTAATAAGCAACAACCTCAAACATATTTCTCAGCATGCAATGTTGCACAATAATAACAAAAATTTGAACTTCACCTTTAATTAAGCCACTTTACTCAACTGTAAATTGCTTTTCTTACACATACCATGTTGATATAACACATTAACATTCATCGTGTTCATATAAATCAAACATTTACGTTCATTATGCAATCGTAGTATTTATAAACCATAAATTATCATTTGTTAGCCTTCTTGTAAAATTTAGAAAACTTCTGTGCATTTAATTATAAAGTGACTGTTGCCAAAGTTTATTAATGTCTCAATTGAACATCTTAGTACTTAAATTAATAAAGTAGCAACAGTTAGGCATATAATTTTAATAAGAAAATTATAATATTTACAATATTTATTCACAACAATTTTTTCTAATGTAAAATGTGAAAGAAAGCATAATTAAACTGTATAATAAATTAAATCAGAGAGCATGAGTTTGGACAGTGAATCACTTTCAAAATAAATACAACTGGACGGGCCACATAGTCTAATAAATACATTAGTAACAAAGGTATTAAAATGATAACATTTAAGAAAAATGTGATGTGGTCAAATTAAATAACACATTAGAATAGGAAAGAGAAACAGTGATGCCGACTTGCCTGAAATCAGCAGTTGGTCCAATTGGCATAAGCTTACGCTTATCTAATGCTGAATTCCATCTTTGGGAACTCTCCTTCCAACACATTTTACAGTTCAGCCAAAGTACTGGACTTAAAATCCTCTATTATTATTATCATAGTAATTATTGCAGTAGTTATATTAAAACATTATATATAGAATAATGGAGTTTGCAGAGGAAACAATGATTTTGTCAATGGAGAGGCGTCCTGAATAATATATTAATATAGTATTATACAAAATAATGGAACAATCTCCTGGACGTGACAGAAATTTTGTCAATGCTCCCCACACAGCGAATGTGTTCCCATCCATGGTGACGGGTACCTGTACTAATGGTAGTTGTCACACGACAGTGGGTTTGACGGACCAGACTTCAAGATTTCTGTGACGTGTCTCTCTTTGAACAATGGAGTTTTCAGAGAAAACAATGTTTTTGTCAGTGGAAAGGTGTCCTGAATAATGGGATGCAAGCAATGAAAAAACTGGCGAGAGCATAGATGCTTGTGTGTTTCCATTCTACGAAACTCCCAACAAAGATAAAATGCAATTGAGTACCTAATAAGTTGCTAATAACAACAGATGTTGATGTGATTGAATGAACAAATGAATAATAATAGTAATAATAAAATGATGGACCCAAGTTTGCTGCAAGGTGTTTGAATGTGTCTAGGAGAAGGCCAACTTCTCAAATGAAGGTTTTGGCTTCTATAATAGTTGAAAAACTTGTTTCACGTAAAAATGTCCTTTATAAACTGGCCACTGTTTGCTGGATGAACCAAATATTTCCTCACATTTTCTTTTCTTTTCATGTTGATTGTTTCCACAAATAACGTGAACTACTGGGTCACCAATAACCAATATTAATAAATCAATTATTGACCATATACAAACACTTCATTTTTTATTTATAGTGTAACTATGTTTCAATATATATTTGTATCTTCTTCAGGTAATTTCCAACTTATTAACGTTTGAATTGTTTTTAGAGCTAGTTTCTTATAATAATTTGGATAATACCTGAAGAAGATATGAACATGTATCGAAAGGATGTTAATTTATAAATAAAAAATAAAGTGTCTGTATAAAGTCAATAATTTATTTATTAATTCAAAAACAGACAAAATAAAAACTATTAACAATCAATATTAATATACACTTCACTGAATTTAAACAGTAAATTAAAGCTGGAATCTTTGCAACGGAGTGGGGAAGTCACATCAGTGGAAAAAGCAGTAGTATGGCAATCCTTGCAAGTTTGTCATGTTAAGTGGAAAACCAGAGAGATGATAACTGCACTTGTGTGACATTAGACTAACGGTTAAAAGTGTCAATTCATGTCTGGCTGGTATGCAGTTCAGATCTACTATCCTGATGAAGGGGCTCATGTCCTCTAAAATTTGATTCTTATTTATGTTTAGTCTGACTGGACCAACTGTTGATTTCAGGTATGTCGACTATGCTGTATCTCTTTCCTATGTATGTATGTGTGTGTGTCTGTACTCCTCGGCATTACAGTCCATGTAGTATCTTGGCCTCTCAAATATGATATTAGTAAGGATGTGACATTGTCAAAAATAATTGCAATATTGGTATGGAAAGGAAAGAGAGATAGGTTGTGGCTTACCTGAAAGTGAAGTGCGGTGTTGCTATAAGGAACTGAAGGTTGTTCTTAAAATTTTCGGAGACTGAGAGCTCCTCCAAAGTGAAGAAGACTAATTGTGCCCTTTAATATCTTGTATTAGTTTATAATATATAATTAATAATTTTGAAGCTACCATTCAACATTGAAATGTTATCCAATCAATTTCCACATCCCAAATTGATGACTAATTAAAAACCGATTAAGTTACCTTTTGATGAAGTTCTTTTTGCTTTCCAGATAAGGTATAGTTCATAATTTTGCTCAACAACTTTTATATATGCCCCACCATCTTCACCACCAGAAGAAGACAGCAGTGCAAATCATCAAAACATCGTTTAAAATTACTGGACATCCAGTAGAACTTCATCAAATATACACACCATATAAATTAATTAACATTAATTATAACCTGCTAAGTGCCAAGCTTTAAATTTTACATTTAAAATATGTTTATTTTAAATATAATTGTATAGTTATATTTAAATTAACATATTTGATTAATCTAATGTAGCAAGCTATGCATGCTGTGAGGAGGGCTGCTACACACCCATGCATGTGTGCAGTTCAGATGACTGTTCAGAGTACCCACGCTGCAGGTCGGCGAGTCCCATGTCAGGACCATTTAAATTCACACTCCCTCTAGTATCCTGTTGCTTATTTCGGCTACGAGCTTCTTCTAATTCCAGTTTCAAATGCCTTACTTCATCCAGCAACTCATTTCGTTCTTCTGCACACCGTCGCAATCGTACATCTATAAAAGTAATGAATAATAATAATAATTGTTGTTTATAATTGGTTAGTTAGATATCTAAAGCATTCAATAATAGATAGACCCAACATCTAAACAAAGCTTTTAATTAAAAATGAAGGACCTTAAATACACTTTCAGGACCAATAGCCATTCCCAAAATAACAGGGTATTTAAGAACAAACAAATAAAGAAATAATACTGTTGATCCCTAGACGAGAAGAACAGCATTTCTTCAATATACACTGGCTACATGACAGAATAAAAAAGCAAGAATCTCACTAAATTATAATACAATTGTCAATGTCCAAGGAAAAATTTGTGTTATGCTGTGAACTGTGAAGCTACGAAATTCTATGTAAGTGTGGTATAAACTAGAATATTGATACTGAACAAAGGATTCCTCCTTTCAAAGCTTGTGATAATGTGCTAACTAGTCTTGACAAACAGTATTAACAACAGGATGTTCTGATAAAAAAAAGAAATGCTGCAAGCACTACAAGATAGGAGAGGGGCACTATTGCCCGAGGTCCACAGCCAATCAGATCATTACATGCTAAATGCTATGATAAAAATGTGATGCAGTGACTACCAACAATTGCAGTCACTGGCATTGAAATGTCCTAACCTATGCACTCTCTCATCTGTTTGATTACTCATGTAATGAAATATTAACTGAGCCAAGAGTGTTGGTACTAATGAATATAGACTTTTTAGTGTATTAATTTAATGATAAACCAAGAATCATTCTTTTAAGTTAATATTGTTTAACAGATAAATCAAGAAAGAAGTGACACCATGACTGACAGAACACGTATCAATAACTTAAAAGTAGTTCAGCACTCACTAAAGGCATTTTGCATCACATAAGTTACTGATGACTTACAATATTAGTTAATGAAATTAAATGTCTTTTTGAAGAGTTAGGCTGATTTTCTTGAGGAAAAGTTATGAAATTGGTAATGCTTTAATGGCTTACCAAGAGAACCTTCTCCTACAGAATTAAGAAGTTCAGCAGACTCTATAGAAACAAGTGCTTTACGAGGAGCTTTTTTTGCTGTAGAAGTAGAATTATTTGTACTGCCACCACTGCTTTCATCATCACTAGATACATGGTCATCACCTACTATCATCAACCCAGCTTCCTGAAATAAAGAAAATTTAACAATTATTTTTTATTTTATTTTCATTTGAAAAGTATGTTTAATATATATACAAACCTTAAACAAATTAAGTATCAAGTGCTTATAGAGAATGAATGTGTAAGTACAAGAATTCTAAATTTTGAGAAAATATGTTTAAACTGACACAGAATTTATTTAAGATCAGATAAATTATTAATTTTATTGATGCAAATTCTGAGTAAATCTCTTGTAACACAATTTCCAAAAACTTCTTTATACATTTCTGGACGTGTAATGAAAAAAATCTAGGACAACATCCATTAATCAATAAGCAATTCAAAACACACCTTGATAAGAGTATCTCTTTCTTCTAATAAAGACCGGCACCACTCCAAGTCTTCTTTCAGTTTAGCAGCTGCCCTTTTCAGTTGATCATGTTCTCGGCATTTATCTCTATGCTCTCGCTGAAAAAGAAATGTCAGAGTTGTACATCTACTGAAATTTATATTCCTAAAATATTATAGTAACTAATTTTTAAAAAATAAAAATTATACAACTTGAAATATTTCCAACTATTGATTTCAGGTTATCTTTTCTATCCAAATATGTTATATATATATATATATATATATATATATATATATATATATAAGATAACCATTTTTGCAAAATATAGTTCACAGATAACATTTATCAGCCGACCAACATCATCATATAACAAAATACATACTGTATGTGTACTGGAAGAAATTACATACACACAAACAAACAAACAGTCAGAGTAATGCAATTTTACCTGCAATTGTGAATGTTGCTCTTCTAGTTCTTCCAGACGATCCTTTAATAATTCTACTTGATAAGTTAGTGATGATTTTTCATTATCCAGTTGGGCATTTTGAATCATTGCCTTTCTAAACTTTTCTTCCAATTCTTTAAGCTCAAGCTGGAAAAATTGAAATGAAGGTAATAACTTTTAAAAAGTTAAGAAACAAAATCTCAAGTTTTAATTTTTTGCCTACAATTAATACATTATTGAAATATTTTTTTGACTCATTAAGTACAAATGCCATTGTGATTAAAGTTATACTACCATGCAATCCAACTAGTACAAAGTTATTATATTTTCAAGTTAACAAAATGTTGCAAAGTTAACTTCAGCAATTAAATAATTGTACTTGGGTGTTATGATTGCCTCTTGTGAGGCAACATCAATCTGATGCACCCATACACAATATTAGTATTAATAATTATTATTAGTACTAGGGTACGGGTCCGTCCATCCTTCCATCCTCTGGTTGTCATATACCTCACAAATACATAAATAATTTCAGCTGTTAGTTAAAGTAACATCTCACCCTAACATCTCTAAGATTTATCCCTTCTTCCAAGGAATCTTCAGAACTACGACGACTGGATTGGTAACTATTGGAACCTGTGCCTGTAGACAACCTAGTGGCTGAAACATTGGTTCCCACACGTGATGCTCTAGGTGGTGTATCTAAAATACATAAATTAAAATCCACTAGATGAGGTTCAATTCCAGTGTAACTTAAACAAAAGAAAGTTTTTAATCTAGAATCATTTACACGTTTTAGGGTTAAGAACATATAAGTGCTTACTTTAAATAATTAATTATTATATTCTAAGTGAATAGTAATTTATAATCCTAATTGAATAGTATCAGCTTTTTATTAGATTAAGTTTGTGATTTACAATTTATTCTTAACCAAATTTTATTTACGGCAAAACATCACCACTCTTTATGCAAAAAATTAGCTGTCTCTTTCTTGGTATTCTTATTAAGTATGAAAAATATTTTAAAAAGTGCATTTATTTGTGTTTATTGCAATTAAAACATTTATCATGGTAATTTGATTGGAACTATTTGGTACATGCTTCTTGATTTTCGTATTCCTTATTTCATATGTCTACTTAATTCAACACACTACCGTAGGTACACAAAATGGAAGCTCATGCCTTGAATCAAGCAAGTGGATTAATATGCAAAGATATTCATTAAATTGAATGTTGAGTCAAATCTCCAATTTGAAGTAGTTGTATCCAAACCAATAACTGAATTGTCAAGCCTCCAGTTCCTAACGCCCTTAATTCTTCAATAATTCTAAATTAGTGTTTTTAAGTAAACAAAATTCTCTTCTTGAAGAGTTCTTAAGTTTGTGCTATCCCATTCGGATGTCTTCTTTGGTCGTCTGTTCTTAGTGGTCTTGGTTCAAAATGAGCAAAACTCTCTTCTCCCATAACATTTGAACATTTAAATATCAAGTGGATTACAATTTAAGCTTTGGTAAAATAATTAGTTGTTACTTTCTGTAGTTTTAACATAAGGTTTTCTAAATGCTACTTTTCTGACAATCTGACTGTAAACAGCAAATTCTTGCGTAGGTATTTGCTATTTTAGTTTAAATTTCTGTTATGTATTTTACCTTTATCCCCCCCCCCCCGTCTACTCAGTACATAAAGCAAATAATTTTTTATGTGGGTTAATATTCAATAGTCTGTGAAAAGTTCATTGGATTAAATTATTTATTAATAAAAATAACACATCTTGGGTCATTAAATATACAAAAACAAAATACACTAAATGGTGGTTTGAAGCTACTCTACTCTAAGACTAGCTATTAAAAACAGTCATTTTTAATATTACTAATAATGAGTTGTGAAGTAGTGAATGATGATCTATTTTTGTAGTGTCTCAATAATAAGGTTAATAATACAAGTTGAACGATTCATTACCTGCATACATGTCATACACTTTGTCTGCATTCTCTTCGATTTCTTTCTGCTGCCGTTCAAGTTCTCGCATCCGAATTTCACGAGCTTCTGCTCTGGCCTGTCTTCGGGCAGCTAGTCTTGCTTCGGCCTGTAAATAAAATAAATGAAAATCTTTTACATAAACTTAATATGTTACTTTTATTTACTATAATAAATTTATAATACTTTAAAAGAATAAACAATTATATTCAATTAATTTAAAACAATGACAGTAAAATAAATATAGCTAGTATTTTATGAGAAAAAATAAATTATGGACTTTGACTCAAGACAACCAGAAATACAACACAGGAAGGCAGTGACTTGGCACACAACACAATTAAACTCTAAAGTTAGTAGAGCTACTTTTCTTTCTATTTGTGTTGCTTCAGAAGCTTGTGGTAGAAGATGGGTTACAAAGACCAGGAAATATCAATAGTAGGCGACAAATAATAAAAATGGAAAAGCTCAAGGACTGGAATCTCCTATTAACTCATTTGAGATGTGATTGAATTGAATTTATCTTGAAATTTGCAATGAAATATTAAATTTGATAATTTATGGCAATTGGAGTACAAGCCACAATCTTAAAATTGGAAAGTAAGGAAAGTAAACTTAATAATTTAAAGGAACTATTCGAGTTGAATCTAGTTGCTGAACTATACTACATGAACATTGAGTCTTCTATGGCTATCTGATGAACTAATCGCTAAATTTAAATTGAATATGAACATGAAAACCACTACATTAAAACAAATGTAAACTGAATTGAAAAATAAGGGAAACCTATTTAAGTAAAATTTTTGGCAAGTTACCCAAAATTCGAAATGGCAAATGAATAAATACATACTTCATTGTTACTTTTGTCGAGAAAATGCATTATTCCGTCATCAGGTTGAGTGTCGTTGTCGTCCGTTTCCGACGTTGACTCCCTCACTGATCCACTGTTACTGCGTTCGATTCTACCTTTTTTTGCATTTTCTTCAACACTTTTCCCGAAACTGTCATTGTTCTCTAATGACTCGCTGCCGTTATTGCACCGAGAATCGCTTATTTCACTTTCAGTCGAGTTGCGAGCATCCTGGCCAGTTAATTTTCCCGGCTCGCCTGCACCTTCGGCACTTTCACCGTCGTTCACTTCGTCGACGGAGGTGTTAGTTTGTTCAACCTCTTCGGAAACTTCATCTCCGACTACAGAGCCGGAGGAGCTTTCGTCTGTATCATCGGCAGACATCTTCACTATTCCTTACAGCATTTTAAGACGCGTTCAACGACATAGGACGACAAACCTAAACAGGAACTGCAAAATAATTCCTCGATAAGGAGAGCCTTGGGCCGTTACCTTATCTAGGTAGTTCAAAGAGTTATGCAACAAGAGCTCCGCCCGGAAAAGAAGTTATTCATATCAATCAAATTCGAAAGTTGTCATAAAATAGAACTAGCATAAGAAAATAACATTTAACGCGGACTCATCCCTACTCCGTTGCGCTTTATCTTACTGTGACTCGTCACTCGTCGATTAAAAGATAAGCTGACACAAACCTTTCAGGAATACCTGGAAAGCAGTAAAGACGAAATTAACGGGCAAAATTTTGTTCTTGAACTTTAGTAGGTGATAACTGTTTTATTAAAATTGTCGTAGACAAAACTTGGAAACAATTCAAAACCTACACACACTACGGTTAATTTGCAACTATTATGGTTGCCAACTGCATGGGACCACCAGCGTATTTTACCAATAATTGGCGGTTATCGCAAATTTTATTTCTGGTGTTCGAAGCTGCATGCTACGCGGAAATTCTCCTGCACACGTGTTCCTTGTGGTTGGTATTTCAACATACATTCCGCGCAAGCGGATAGATACTCTACCCATATCAAGCGATCGCCACTGAATGCAAACCTGAGCAGGGCCGTTCGGCTCAGTTTCAACGGTAATGCGCGCGGTCTTTTCCAGCGAATTACTTAAACAATTCTCCACTAAATGGACGTAGCTTGTAGTCAGTCAAGAAATTGCGATATCAATTTCGTGGCGTAACAACCGTCGACTGGACGAAACTCGCGGCTACGACTGTTGGCATTTGTCGAGGATTATCTACGAGCACGCTATCGGCATTGTTGGATCTTGTTGGGCACTACAGGCCCGAACACCTTACAACCGTTAACATTGCTTGCCAGGCGAACACTGACTGGGGCACAGGTGGGGAGCAGCAGCTGCTGTAGGGGACCGAAGAAAAGGAGGGAGGGAACTCCCAAGGCGAGTCACTGACACTGACTGCAGTCAGTCTACCTCAAAATTCCCAAGCACATTACTCATACCTTTCCAGTAGTAAGCTTTTAACAATTTCTGGAATATGATCTACGTTATTTGGAAGAAACAAATGTACGACGCCTTGTGTCTGAAGCCTCATTTACACGGTAGCTGCTGTCATAATAGTTACCATTACAACCATCGTGCATATAACGCTATAGGGTTGCCGCTCTAGCACGTTGGACTATGAAACTCCTAATTAGTTTCTTCTTTTGATTCATTGCCCAAATTCTTGATTTTTTCTTAGGAATTTTTTAATTTCTAACATTTCGCCGCTGTAGTTATGACAATACCACACATGTAGAAGAGCTTTTCTTAAACTAAGTAGCCCAAACGCTGTATTTATTATCATAATACATAAAACTAAATCATAATCTCAAAAATACTTAATAAAAATGAACGCGACCTTCTCTTGAGTTACACACTAATTTGGAATCTGTATAATGTAATGAAAACGTAAAATTTAAAAACGCTTCACAGATCTAAACGACAGCATTGAAGCTAGTGACATCATTGCAGAAATCATTGAGATCCTCAATATCAAACCAACTTACATTGGCAGAGGTGATCACAAATTTAAAATCAAAAGGGGACCGCAAAAAGCAGACGTAGGGAAATTCTCATTCAATAAACAGATCGATGGGCGAATGGAATTATTTACCTGCAGCAGTGGAGAACCTTCCAATAATAATGTTTAAAAATATAGTAAAGTGTATATTTAGTGTTGAAAGTGAGGACAAATTTCTAAGACTTTATTTTTTTCTTCTTCTTTCAAAATTTTATTATTATACTTTGGTTCATGTATTTGTTTTAAACTGCCACTGGAAACGATCCCGTTCGCAGCTAATAATACATACATCTCTTCCAGTAGCTAAATACTTGCCGATCTGTATCCCTCTTACAAACAGTTTCTCGAGTTCGCACAAATGCGAAAATAGTTCTCGTTTCACGTTTTTTTCAACATTTCTTTCAACGCGTATGTTGCACTTTCCATCGAATCCATAAATCTAAAAATGCAGCGATAAATTTACTAGCGGCGATCCAATTTCAGTACGCACACAGTTTAAGGCAAGACGAATAACGACGGAAATAATGTCAATCACATGGATCGTATAAGGTTTAGGAGTATTGTTACCGATATGGACATAACAGCTTCAATAATATTGACGTTAATATTATTGATCTTGTTAGGTGCTCAGACAATTCCAGTATGTAGGACATATTAATAAGAACCCTTCTCGGCAGAGTTTTTTTAATTTTGAAAAACTGCATCGTTGCTCTCGAAAACAGCATTCCTCGAGAAGAGTCAGAAACGAGATGCGGAAAATACTCAAATGTCTGATGCAGGTTTTAGGTTTGAAATGGTAAGGAAAGGTAAACAAGAACTAATGATGAACCAGTACGTAGAAGCGAGGGCGGCGGAAAGGGAATCTGCTCGGTCTCGATAAAAGAAAAGGTCTACAACTACCTGGCATCGTAGAGCTTAGGCACATAAAGGAAACAACAGTTCCTGTAAAGGAAGCCTGAAACTAATACCAGCTAACAAAGTAAGGGTACGAAAATTCGTTTATGTCGTGAGGCAGGATCAACAGTTCCGATAATGAACACCGTACAATTGAGAACGGCACATTTGTGAATATAAAATGTTTCCAGAGATAGTAAGAGATTAAATACATTTATGCGAGAAACGAATGTTCCGTGTTGTAAGTTAAAAGTGAAGGTAATCGAGAAGACTATTTCTTCCAACTTCTTTAACACAACCCTTTATTATTTTCAATTTACAAAACGAGGTACGTTTCACTTAAAATATCAGGTCACTGATGAGCCATTAAAACACGCTACATTGGATTCATTGAAATGCTGATAACGCCAATCTGAAGGTGTACCGACTAAGTGGAATACTCGGGTTAAATCTGTCAAGTGCCAGCATTCTTGCGCCAGTGCCAAGGGGACAAACTGCCCTGTGGGCTATCTTCGTTTCGATTTAACCCCAAGAATGCTAAATTGGCATTTTTTTTATTGAGATCATCAAGTCAGTTTGCCGTAGTTGTTAAAATGTAAATCAAACACTGATAAATCAAATAAAGTACAAAAATAATATTTTTGCACAATCAAATGAGCCACGAATTTCTCGCCATGACGTAGGGTTAATGAACTTTAATCCAGCAGTATATTAGTTAACCTACAGAGGCTACGAAACATTCAAGTATTGAATTTACTTGTACACCTAAAATGGGTATATAGGCAAATATTTAATAAATTTATAGTCGCCAATATTCTGTCAGAAGGCCGCGACATTCTGTTTCTATCAACGTTTGGTGAATTATGCCTGGGTTTATCGAAGCGAGTCTAGACACTATTCTTTCACGCAAGCGTTTAAAACACGATTGTTCACAACATCAACAATGTTCTTGACACAACAACAGAAAAAAGTCCAGCAGAGCGATATCTGAACGTCAGGGTGGCCATAAAATAGGCACCGCTCTAACATTCCATTGATCTGGAAGCTGGAACATCTCTAACCTCCAAACCCAATCGTGTTAGAAACCGCTTGACCGAGTTGCTAATGATTTACTGGAAACCCAAACAACTGCAGATAGTTGGAAATAGTGACAGTATTCTCTACAAAGAAAACTGTCCCAATAAATTTTCAGCTACTGAAACCACACCAAAGTTGCACTTTGGGAGAATCTGACAAATTCTACCAACTCGTTTGGTTGCTCAGATCCCTAAACACGGCCACCTATGACTCGATGGGATGCTTCATCTGTAAAAAGCTACGTCCACACATGTCTTCAGTTGTCACCAAGCGTTTGAAGATCTGAACATAAAAATAACAGGGACATTGTGATGTATCTTGAAGATCCGGAGAAATTCAAGTCACTAGACACAGCGGGTAAAAGATATGAGGAGCTAAGGAAAGAAGAAGAGCTACACACATGTGATAGAGGCCTTAGCTGGAGGAGGCTTAATGCCCTCATGCAGGTTTTTTAGTGAGGTGAAAGTCCCACACTAACCCAAAGGCCTTGAAGTTCTCCTTTAGGATACTGAGTGCCCTGAGCTGACGGTAACTTAAGCCAAGGAGGGTAGTGAAAAGAAGAGTTATCCCTATAACCTTCCTGGGGTAACCAGCAGTCAAAAGGCTTTTTTATCCTGCCTGGCCGGAGTCCTAAAATACAAGGAAGGGAAAATTTTAGCAAAAGAAGAACGACATAACATATGTAACTATATAATATATATAGATAAATAATATAATCCTTCGAAAGCCGGTACGGTACGGCAAGGGAATAAAAGTACTGACGAGAAAAAAATCCTTTTCCTTTTTTCACATATTCATTGCATAGCAAAGTTACGCTGTATTCTTAGAATTATCACTGCTTGCTTGTGTCAATTTCCTAGAAGCTTGCTTGCTCATACCAGCAATTTCTACGAATTTTACTCTGTCGATGGAGTTTTTTTACTTCTATTTCCCTTCTTCCACGATGGAAGCTTCAGTTAGGAAACAATATTTTTTAATAAAATATATTAACACTATTAGTTAATATAAAGTAAATTAACGCTATGATTAGTTTCTGTACCTAACGATAAAGAAAGCCCCACGCCCTCATTGGAAACCAGACTAATCGTAATATCGCTGGGTGTGGTAACTCCAATGCTTAAGCAATGTAACATTAACCACCAGCGATATGATGTATTTTATTAGTTGCGGCCCTCATACAGCACAATCGTCATAGCTTCGTTTTCACGTCGCTTTTCTTGCAGGTCTGCCTTAACAACTTAGTCAATCGATTAATTAACGCCACTTATCGCCCTAACAAGCTTAAGCAACCCAAGACATTGACCGTGCTCTGCAACAAATTTTTATTCGAAGCCTTTCTAAATTATCTCACTGGGTTATTGGTTATTTAAACATCAATGGCAATGACAATACTTAATAAAACTTAATGAATTAATAATTAGATAAATAAATAGCCAAATAGCAGACAAAAATAAGTGATAAAATAAATACCACACAACGTTCTGCCTGAACGACACAAACCGGGTGACGAATTCCAAAGCAATTTTTATAATTTATTGAATTAATGTCTGTATCTCTCATCAGACGCGAATGGAATGTGACTACCAAAACCTAACTTACGTTAACGCCTGTACAAAAATATTATAAAATGTCATATAAATGACTACAAACTATTTTCTTGTCCACCATTTATAAGCATTCTCCGTAATTGTATATATAATACCATACTTAAAATCGACAGATTCGCTAGAATGTGCGGATTGCTATTTTTAAGTAACTTAAATACACAAGGTTGCTTCCCAGAGTCTGCTCCTATTACGGCACAATGACAGTCGTAGCATAATGTTTCATTATATTAAAAAAATTAATGAGAATTTACAGCGAAGAAAGCAAAAAACTCAATTCAAGTAAGAGCGAATTCAATTAAAGGCAAGCAACTTTGGTCATGTTAAGAAGACCGGAACATTCACAAAAATTCGGCGACATTTGTGCAATCTGTCAATGTTTGCAAGGAACTGCAAGACCCTGAAGACCCTGCCTAATTTTTATGCTGAACTGAATTAGTATTTATCGCATGAGAAGCAATGCAGAAGCGACGAATGTAAATGTGCTACTTTCCAGTAATTTAAAATTATATATTTACACTGAAAAGCGCAAACTTAGGAAACAAGCAGGTGAAAGTGGAGTAGAATCAGGAAATGGAACGTGAGAGGCAATGAAGTGATTGTATTGTCGAATTAAAAGCAACGGAAATTATGGAACGTTCCCCAACATTTTAACAGTTGTTTCCGTAATTTTAATAAGCAGTTCAACCGAACAGGCGTATCTTACTACTAATTATCACAATGAAGCCCATATATTTGTTATGAGTTTTGATTTTTACATTCCTTTAGGTGTTCGGTGTTGCTAGTGCGCCCGATGTCACCTTAATAAATTAGTTTCTGACCTACGTCTGGATCCTAGGACCAGTACGAACGTTTTATGATATATCAACTGCAATTTTTTATCCACTCAGCTGCACGGGACTCAAATTTGTGTGAAGAAAAACCGCGAGGAACCCGACATCTAGGAGATGTGCCATTCCAAAGACGTCTTTCAACGGTGCTTCGAGAAATCTGAATCTCCGCAAGGGTACTTTTATCGCAACGAATGAAAGTTTGTCTGTATTCGCTTTTGATTTGCAAATAATTAAATTTAGACGGCATAAATTTGTGTTCCCCAAGGATAGTATTCACTGAAATCTATAAAAATGCAATATTACAAACCTAAATCGCAAGGTATTTTCAGAGCATCGTAAAAAACAGTAGCTTCAACAGACATTGCAAGAATTACATTTCTAATTTCGAAGAGCCTGTTTAAGAGTACTAAGGCACTGAATAAAAAATTCGCCAGTAATGGGGAAGGTGTGTGGAAGCACAAGAAAGAAGAATATATTGTAAAAAATGAAAGAATAACGAACAGTTTCTTAGCAATGGTAAAATTATTCACGATTTACTGGATACAAGATGAAACTTCATACAGCATAGCAGATCAACATCAATTATGTAAACTAAATTCTGAAGAATTTATCATATTACCTATTGAAAAGGGCGGTTCTCTCTTTCAGTACCTACCGACACCCGAACCACTTTGATCCGTCGAGTTTCAAAACAATCTCCACTTTAGAATCCTATTTTCATTTCATTCCATTCTGCGCCAGAAACTAGGGTAATGCAGGGTGACCAAACCTCCGGGTTTCCGAGGACATATCCAATTTTTTAAACTGTACTTCTAGTACTTTTCTATTTACATTCACTTTTAATTTGTATAAGCACCACTCTCAATAATATGAGCAATGCCCAAACAAATTACGATACATTAGATTATGGGTACTTTACTATTATATACACGGTCGATTACCGTAAAACTGTTTGATCAAATACATGACTGAAATTAATTCTTAGAAATAACCAAAAAAAAGTTGAATACAATAACTGAAAATGAGAAATGTGTGATGTGTTTTTAACCAATGTTAATCTAAATTAACTTCAGAGTTTCTGAAAATTCGTCTTTTGTGTATTTGGTAACCATGCAAATGTTGAACATGTCTTTTCATTGAAAATTAAAAAGGTCATGTAGAAATTAATAACTAATGACAAGAAGAATTTTTCAACCACATAATTAATTAAGCTTATTTTTAGAATAAATTATATCAAGTACATTAATTTCAAATAATAAAATGTTTATTTTGCACTAATTTCTGTGTTTTATGTGTTTCTCAATAAAAGAAACTATGGACCTGTTTTGTTTCTACCTAAAGTAAATTTCATCAACTGTATCCTAATTTCATGAAAAATATAGTCACTCTACCAATTCTCGAAGGTTTTTTAGATATAAAATTATTCATAGAAAAAAACAGAGTGGAGGTTTTGCAACATAAATGTGTTTTTGACAAACTCTAGAATTAAATTCTGAATTATTAAAAATTATTCTATTTATTAATAGGCTTATCGTTAATGCACAAAATATGAAAATAATTTCGAAAAAATTTAAGATGAAAAAACTAAAGAACAAGAAAACTTAGAACATATCAATTTTAAAATAAATTTTTGTTTTATTATTCATGACAATTTTCTATATAATAAATCAAATAACCAATATAATTATTTGTTAATCAAAAAAGTTTAAAATCTAATTTCTCTAAAAATATACGGCCTCCATATTGTAATAGGACAAGTGATAAATTCTATTAATACGCTTCGCTGTCTTCTTTATTGCCCAGCAGACATAGTCCGAACAACGGGCAATTCACTGTTCTGCGTGACAAGTTGTAAAACTGAACTATGACGTCACCACCTCGCCCGAGTGACGTCACATACGCATACACGTTTGGGAGTGCGAGAGGAAACAGCTGCAGCCTTGTGACCTAGTGGTAGCTATAACGAGCTTTTGTAACGAGCGATTTTGGCGCAAAGACTTTGGGTTCAAGTTGAGGAAAAACGGGAAAAATGACTGACGCGTTCTGTTTTGATGTTAAGGACTACAAATTTAATTAACTGCTTAACGTCGGGACATAGACAGTCCATAAAAAACAATGTGGTGAAATAGAACAGCTTTCAACAGCGCAATTTATACCGTCATAAAACTCCTTGGTAACGACTTTAAACTTAAACACTTCAAAACTAAGACCAGGAATTTAGTCTGCTAGCTTAATTACATTTACACAGTAGTACCCACGGAGCAGAAATAAAATATACCGGTAGAAAGGTTCAAACAAGCGTATAATTACTCTAAATAATAGCAATTTTCCGAATTATCATAAACAGACAGTGAGAAATGACAACGGTAATACGAGATAACAAAAGTATAGAAGTAAACAGTGTCAATTTTTTTTCGACGGGGAGTAATAAATGTCCCAGCTAAGACGTTCGAAGATGAATACGTGGCACACTCTAAAAGTGAGTAAAAATACCATTATTGAATGTGGATAGAAAATATGAAAATCGTTAATCAAACCCGCGCGTGATGGTCATGAAGCTTTTACAGCCTTACTGGTACAGAGGAGCGGAAGTGAATCATTCAAGAGTAAGCCATAAAAGTTAGCAGCAGCACTGAAGGCTTCAGCTTGTGTGAGGGGAATACGCAAAAAACCAACTCGTACATTGTCTTTATTTCCAGAAAGCAAGAAGCACAGTCACGTAGAACGAAAATTAATTAGTATGCGCTCTTGCTTCTAGCAAACAACCGCACTCCAGACGCTCCGTGGCCTTCTAAATTTAGTCAAACGTGAACTCGTGATGGTTGAATAGTCAGGATAGAACTGGAATATGGATCCAAGTGGCTTATTTATGAGATTTAAGAACGTTGAACAAGCATTTCAGACGTGGACTGCGTCAGACAAATAACGGAAGATTTGATTCGAATTTACGCTTTCCTCAACCAAAATCCACGTATTTGGCACAGTCAAATTAATCCGCAACAGTATATCACCACTGCTGACTCGTAGTCCATTAGTTTCTCCTGTTCTTATGTTTCATGGTTTTATAAACCCACTCTCCCCACTAAAAACAACATGAAATTGGGTGTGGTTGGAAAAACCGGTATTAGCCACTAATTTTTTCAGAAATATGCTAGATTCATCGTGTCAATCGTCCCATTAGCTAGAATAAAATAAGCTGATTTTTGCAACAGATGTGGAAGGAGATGAGCCGGGCATGACATACCTGATAAATAAGCCATGGAAGAATTTAAAAACTGGGGACTGAACATAAATTTATAGAAGACAGAATACATGTGTTTAGGAAAAGATGCAAAAAATGCACTGATAACATATTCTGTATTAGACAGTTACAAGAGAAGATGCTAATTAAACATCAAGAACTACATATGTCTTTTATCGATTTGGAAAAAGCTTATGATAGTATCCCTCGACATTCACTATGGTTGGAAATGAGAAATATGAATATCCATGATAAATGGATTAATATTGTTAGGAGAATCTATAATAATACAAAAGCCAAAGTAAAAAACAGAATAAACTAACAGAAAAACTCAGAGTGAATAAAGGCCTTAAGAAGTGATGCAGTCTATCACAGATACTTTTTATATTTATTTAGATCAGACACATAATTTATGGTATAAAAATGTTCTGGAATGGGCATTCCTATAGGAGATAGGATACTACATTCATTGTTGTTCGCCAACGATCAGGTAATATTTGCAGGAGATGAAAAGGACATGACATACATGATACATAAGCTCACGGAAGAATATAAATTTACAGAAGACATGTGTTTAGGAAAAGATGTAGAAGACATAACACTCGAAACAGGAAAAATAAAAAAAATGTGAATTTTTTAAATACTTGGGGTCAATAATTACAAATGTAGGAACATGTGAAAGAGATATACAAACTAAAATTGCAATGGCAAAGAATGCTATCGAGATTTTACACGGAATAATTTGGAATAAAAATTTAACAAAGGAAACAAAAATCGAAATTTATAAGAGCATAATACAGAACATTCTATGTTATGGAAGTGAACCTTGGCCCCTGACAGAATTACAAAAGAACAAAATTAGAGCAGTAGAATTCGATTATCTGAGGAAAAGTCTTCAAAAAACAAGACAGGATAAAATTAGAAATGAGCTCCTTTGGAAAGAAATGAACGTAACGACACGTGTCATAAAAAGGATTGATAATCAAACCCTTAAATGGTATGGTCATGTACAAAAAAATGGAAGATAGCCAAAAGAAATATACCAATGGTCACCTCCTGGAAAAAATAAACGGGGAAGACCCAGATTAAAGTGGAAAACACATGTGAAAACCATAATGGAGGATAGTAATTTGGAAGAGGGAGATTGGAACGACAGACAGAAATGGAAATTGAAGACGGCAAACCTATAAAAGGGGGAAAAGCCGAAGAAGAAGATGTGAAAGGAATCAGTCGCGAAATATGGTAAGGACCTTTGTTCGTTAGCATTACGCGAAATCTGTTAAGCCACACCTCTGAACAACCCATGTCTCTCTTTCCCCCTTCACCAGATGGCACAAACTCACTTCTGTCAGAACATGATCAGAAGATCACTTTAATATTTCGTACGGGCACGTAAAACGAGATATGACAGATTTTCAATGGTCAACGATCTGGATCAGGCATATTTTACCCACTAACGAGGTGACTTGTTTGGCTAACCCAATGAACGACCAACAAATCGATAGATTCGATTTGAACACTCGTTTGAAACAATGGTCCTGGATACCATAAACTGCCTCCCGAACCGGGAAATCTGGTCTGCAAAAAAAAAAAAATGCTCGGTATTGATCACACAACGTTACATGAATGGAAGTCGTCTCAGACAGTGGGGATTGGTTTGTTGGAATACAGGAGAACCTTTAATTTCCTTGAAATTATTGAGTCGGCGGTGTCCTACTGTATTCCATGGGTTTGATGATAAAAGAACCAAATGCGTCACTCAAAAGTAAAAACGGGTCAGTGTGAGTCGTGGTATTTGTTTCATCATGCTATCAGTGTAAAGACCTTCCAATGAAATGAAACTTAAAGACAACAATCGTCCTGAGAAGCACGGAAACTTCCTAGAATGTCCAACTCAAACGGAAACTCATCGGGCAGAGGATTTCAATGGGTAAAGCAGGAGAAAACGATGAAACAAACTGGACGAGAAATGATTTTATCGAGGCTCTTCGCGGAACTACATCAGCATGAAGTGAAAAGTGTTGCAAATGCACAACAGTAAAAATATGGAATGTTTTCAAAGATTAGTACAGATCAATTATTTCGCGGTGTTGAGGTAAACAGGATACACGCTGCATTTCAACGGTGCTATTGTAACCATGTTAAAAGGAATATTGATCGGCTCGTGTATTGAAGATGTCCCAAGAGCTGGGAAAGCCAATCACGTGCCGCGGAAACGGAAACCAAGAGGCGATAAAAGCTTCCGTCTCTAGGTTGTCGCTAGATACGACAGCTTGCCGAACATCAACTACTCAGCTTAAACTGACCACCTGCAAAGTCAGCAGAGTCCAACAACTGCAAGCAAGTGAAAGGAGTAAAGTTCAGTCTAACTCGTGAACGCAGATATCCACAATTGTAAAATACGTAGAAATACATTTCAAATAAGCACAGCTTAATATTCTTAATTGTAACTCAAATTTCCCAAAGCCCATAAGAAAAACTGATTTGTTAGGGACCAGACTTCACAGTGTACTTTTAAAATAAATATCCCAACCCAACCCAATCAAATCAAATCATTCAACAACCTTCATATTTTGAGATATTAATGGAATAATTTAAACAATTTCATTTTAGGATAGGGTGCATTATCTATCTGATTGAACAGGGATACTTTTCAAGAATCTGATATGAAAGTGAATGAATATAATGCATATAATAATTTGAAAATAAAAACAAAGATAATAATAGCATAGCGCCAAGTTTCAATTCGAAATATTTCAGACGCAAAGTAGAATTAATTTGTTAACGATGTAATCTGTAAATAGTAAACGATACGTCTGACCCACTCCAGCTTACATAGAGCTCCAGCACACACACAGATATCAACACAAGTTTGTTTGCTCAGACTTCTACAAGACAAACTGGAGCATTCGCAGTTGCTTGCGAGGAAAACCTCTCGCTCTAAGTTATAAGCAGCTAATTACATTTCCTTCTCGTTAGAACTTCATACACAATTTTCTATAGAAATTCTCCTAGAATCTCTAAGTTAAAACAAAAAAACATTTTAGAATATAAATGCCTCAAATTTTTCGTAACAAAATGTTAGTGTCACGTCTGTGACAGTACAAAGAAATGAAATTTAAGCCATCAAAGGGAGAACCTGCTTTAACGTCAACTTGGACATATTTGATCATAAAGCAGCTGATCAGTTTAATAAGCGATTTTTTAAAAAAATAAGATGTGGTATTCATAGAAATAAAATACTGTGTGCCCGGCGTTGCTCGTATACTTATTCATATAAACCCGAAGTATTTAATTCTACATTAATCGTTAATCAAGAAGTGATTTAACCTAAATCTAACTGTTCCTAGTTCCGTACATATTTTCGACCGATAGTGCATTAATTAAACAGCTATAAAATACATTGAATTGAATTGCATCAATCCCAACAAACATTCCTCCGAATTTCTTTACGAATCGAATTCTTAAACATACTCCGTGAGTATTGCAGGATATAATTGTCCCTCAGTCTTCACAGTACGAAAGATTTAATTTATGAAATAGTTAGCCTAATTCACACTATTATCAAATAGTCGCCATATTGGAGTCACTTAATATAGCATGATAATTAGGCCCTAACTTACATTTTCCGCAAGGATCGTAAAATATTTAGTTTTTTTAAATCATCAATCCATGTAGTATTACTGATAAAACTATTCTTTTCATTCAAAGAAAATATTTCTGACTTATTTCATTACGGAAAAAGGAACTATTTCCTTTGTTCGTCGCGTAGTAACGTCTCTCTTTCGCGTGGCGTCATTGTCTCTTGGCGCGCAGTAATATAACACTTAATGATCACGTTTTTTATTATAATTCTTTCCACATTTATGCTAGGGGTTTCTCATCCCTACAGTACCGTTTCTCGTGTTTTGAACAATATGTGTAGCAATTTCTGCTGAAATCTGTCCACGCGTTCAAATTTGTATAGAAAATATCGTAAATACATACATACAAACATACATAATTTTTTATTATATAGAAATATAAAGCTGCTGATCAGTTAATAAGCGATTTTGAAAAACAATTAAGATGTCGTTTTCCTAGAAAGAAAATACTGTGCAAAGGAAAGGAAGAATCTTCAGAGTAGGGGGATTTGGACGATTGGGATTCGAAATAACTGACGAGCTGAAATGTCCGATACTGATTCCAGCGAAACTATCCCCACCCACGTCCTCCACAAGCAAAATTAGCGGCCGAAGATCAGACTAGTTTCAAAAAGCATTTAAAAATGAACTATATATTATCTCTTCAAAGTTTTAAGAAGCGTTTAAGCCATGCATTTCAAAACCTGAGGTTTTAAACGACAAATAGCTATAATTTTCTCTTTTAATTCATAAAACACAAAGAACAAAGGCAATAATTCGTTTAACAGCTCAGCAACTGTACACACAGTGGGTAATTCTTGGAAACACGGCGAGGGAGGAACGCCAAATTCTCGTTCGACACTGCATCCATCCACTTCAATGAAAAGATTCTTTCAATAGCGGTAATAGAAGCAGTTGATCGTTGGAAATCAACCACTATTGACTTAAAAAATCTAGAAAACGTTTAGCAAACAAATGTTCAAAGTCGTAGGATGAAAATAAGAGTCCGTTTTAGATAAGCAGAAAACACCAACAGGTGCCTCAACATCTGCAAGAGAAAATGTTAGTTTAAAACAGAAGATAATTTAGACGTATTCTTGAATAACTTATTTGAGTGGATTTTTGCGCGTGGATAGTTGAAGGCAACATCGGCGAGAGCTTTGACCGTAGGTCAGCACAAGCTTCTACCGCGCATGGTAAAACGTATTTTGGCTTTGGGCCACTATAGTTACGGGAAAACTGTTGCCAGGAATTCGTTCCTCCTAGCGACTTTGACCGTCGGCTTCTTACATGGATATGCGGAAATAACGCAACGCACAAAATACTTTTCTAAACATCTTGACAATATTCCAGCAGTATTATTACGGATCGATCAACCGCTTCATCGTGAAATTTCGACGAGATTGTGACTTGCATGATTAAATTAAAATCCTGCTAGTACATATATATAGATACTTCTGGGTTTCAAGGACACTTTCTTGCCATATTGTTAGAAGAAAAAATTTCAATTTGAATTTTTTATGTATCAAGACTGCTCATTGGTTCTCTTCCAAGTAATTCGTTAGACAAAAAGAGTTTAACTTAAAAGTTACTACGAAAGGAAGACCGTACACATCAGCTGTCTACACATAGCAAAATAATTTTTTTTTCCATTTCAGCACGATTGGCCATGAATTTATTTGGGTATGAATTCTCCAAACGATTTTAAGCATGAACTCGTGGGGGCTACAATTATTAATGGCGAAACTATCGATCCCCAAATAGAATGAAGCAGTAGTAGCGAAGTTTTGAAAAACCGGTGGAATCAAATAGGATGTATTATTTTCATTAATCCGCAAATGAGGATATAGTGTATGATAAATGCCGTATAAAAATAACATTTACACATATGCGCAGGTGGCAGTCCGGAAAACAGTCGGTTAACAAGCCGAAGTCAGAAAGGGAGATCAGATAGAGTTGCAGATGAAATTTAGTTAAAAAATATATATGAGCAGTTTGAGACATTTAAAAATATAAAAACGTCATTACATGATAATAAACAAATAGAAACTGAAGTAGACGATAAACAGATAATTTACGTTATAAAAATACCACACAACACTTTGCAAACCTTGTTGCCTTCGTCAGGGGCTGAAAAATTCGTATTTTGAGCGGCCGTGCCTTGAGCGGACAACCTCCCCACCTCAATTCTAACCAGGTATAAAGTTTCAGAAGAGCAACTTTATTGCTTAAAGCATCAGTCTTGGTTTTAACATTAAGTGAATGTAATACAAGTTTAACATTTCAGAAACTTATTTAGATTTATAATTTCCATCTCTATCGACAATTGGTTCTAATTGGTAGTGATTCGTATAATAAATATGCTTAGAAATGATCAATTAAGATACAAATATTTTAACAGTTATATTTATCTGACGTCCTTAAATAAACCTGTTCATTAAATTTTTAAACATTATAATAGAAAAAATATTCTCAAAGTTTCATCCCTAATTTATTAGGACCTCTTCAGTTGTTGTGAAGTCAATTAAATGATCTAATTTCAAAATCCATGTTTCTAAAAATTCCAAGAAAGCAAGATTTTATAAACATGATAATTAATAATTCAATTGATTAAAAATTTATTGATCATTACTTTCAATTAATTACATGAAATGTCGTGGAAATAAATTTCTTATATGCGATTTGCCCACACACTGCAGGCGAAAATTCTGTTATGTTTACAACTTGTTAAGTTTAAAGAAACAACGGAATAAAATTATTTTAACTAAATTAAATGGATCAGAACAGTAGGGAATCGATGTTAAATATTTTCAATAAATCTTTCTAAAAGGAAGGATGATAGATTATAGAGAATACGAACACAGATGTCTGAACTGATTTTACATCATTTTCAGTCTCCAGTATGGCTTGAAATTTTACAGAAACAGGAAACGAGCTTCTTAAACAGTGATGTCGAAGCTATTTTCGTCCTTCATTTGTGTATGACACTGCCACACGACCTCCCTAGGTTCAATGACGTTAATGTCACCGTAATAAATTGATGTTTATGTGCTGCAAATGATATTCTCAGCACCTTCGAAACCTTCGGATACGACAGCGTAGTACTATTGCGAAGAAGGAATGTTACACGACCTTCGTTCACGCAATCCCTTTTCATGTTTATGTTTCACACGCAACTACATTAATAACATAAATCATTGCCCTACATTCCCCGTATTTTAGGTAGCATTGTTTGAAATGGTGACCTTCTCTAATTGATTTTTATAACTGTGGAAGTCGTTCCAATAAAAATATAACCAATAGAGATAGATTTATCATTTTTCTATAGCCACGAACAGATCGGCATTTTTATAAAATATATTTATTTGAAAATTGATTCTAGGTTAATGTTTGAGCGTTCTGAGGTTAAATCCGAAAAAGTTCACCTACATTTCAACAGAAGATATAACGTGGTTCAAAATTAACAACCGCCACTAATGAGATGCTAAAGACGTTCGACTGACTTCAAAAACACGCCATTCTTAAGATAAAGAGTGCGCAGCTGCAGGGACTAATTAAGAGCAAATTTGTCTGCGTGTGGCAAGCGAGGTCGTCAATAGCACATCTCATTTAACTCGTAAAGCATTCTGTGTTTGGAATTCTGGAAGTTGCTCTGACAACAACACTTATAACAGAAACGCACAGAAAAATGTCGTAGGTCGTTTCTCAATGTCCATTACAATCGTGGCATGTCCTAGTATATCCATACTTAATTTTTTCAGTGTGTTAAATAGCGCGATAAAATTTTAAAGAAAGGGGAAGTAACACCAAGGAGTTCGAGTAATTAGAGTCCAGAGGGTTTTAATCGAGAGCAGTCGTGTAAAGATTAGATGCATTGTAATTGTAGTCGGAGTAGACCGGAGTTCAATTTAACACGAACCATTGTTACGCCAGCTTAGTATTGTAAAAACTATTTTGAAAACATTTGTTCATGGAATATGATATTCGAGTTCAGGATATGTTGTACACCAAAACCTCATCCGTTAAAGTTAAGAGATAAGCATAGGGTACGATAAAAAGACCTAGCTGCTGTCTGTAGATCCCGTTCATAGGAAAATAATTAATGTTTTTAAGAATGGTGGTGGTGTAGTTCCAGCTTCACGAGGGGAAGTTCCCAACTGACGACTACGCTCCCCTACATTATCTCCCTTTTCTATTGTCCATCTGACACGACTAAAATATCTTACGGCTTTTTTATGCGAGCGAGACTATATCAGATAAATCATTGCATGTTATACTTCGAGTGGTTCACTTAAACGAATAATTATGTTGTTGTGTGTTTAGTGGATTAAGAATTTATTTAATACATTACAGGAAGCGACGGGCATTTGTACATTTCACGTCAAATGTTTAAGTTATATTAATTATTATATAAATGTAAAGACATTTTTTTCTTCATCGTGGACCGTTTTATAACACTGTGCTAATTATTTTTTGTTGTTGTTTGTAGTAACGATTGGAATTTTTTTTGACATTGGTATGTTCTATCTCATCTCTACTTTGCTCTTTTATAACATATACAATAGAATACTCGTATAATGTGTGTCAATTTGTAGATGTGTTCTGTTTCCTCAGCCAATCACTAATCAGAAGAAACAGAGCCAATCTTTCGCCTTAGTAGCAAGTGAAACCAAACTTGTTCAAAGGGTGATATGAACGCTGCATAAAATACCAATTAAATGGTCGTGTCTTCGTACTCGTTAGAAATAAATACATACTCCAATTTCTATTTGCTGTGAAAGATCTATAGATATAATTATTACAAATTTCAGTTTTATATATATATAGATATATATATATATTGTGGTAATTAAAAGGAAATAATTAATTAATGAACAAAATTTTGACTTGTATTGTTGGCGGCGTAAAAAACCACAAGTTATAAACAAGTATTTGTGCCAGTAATGCATGCTTGCTGGGATTGTAGAAGTTCGTTCGCTAGAAGCACAGTGCTCGAGAGTGTATGGCAGGAGACGGTCGAGAAAGGACAGTAATTCAGAAAGTGTCTGGATGTATGTAATTTAACAACTAAAATATTCAGAAACGGTCTACAGGTTCCAGTCGGTGAGCAAATAATTACGACGATCCAACGCCAACTATTATAGTTCGGAGTCTAGCTTACATTAATGAGTTAGCCATTTTCTTCAATTATTGGGAGCCCCCGGTTATTGCATCCAGCAAATAACAAACTTTAGAGTGTGTTATTAAGATTTTGTTAGAAGGCACAGCGAAGCAGAAAGTGTTGAGTATTAAATTAAGTGTATAATGGTCTGTCTATAAAGTGTTAATAATTGTGTGTGTGTGTGTGTGTGAACGAGCCAATTTCGTTGGTACCAGAGAACATTTACTATTTGTAAACCCGCAAGTAAATGATATTATAGTCAGATTCCCGAGTTAAGATTTTAAATTTCATATCTCATATTTTGTATTGTAATGTTCTATTGATGGTTTGAATTAATGCCTTGATAGCTTTATGAATTCGATAGTTTAATAAGTATTCTTTATGGAATGCCCGATGATCGGCCCTGAGAAATAGTCGTGGTATTATTGTAAAGTATTAATATTAATGTTATTTAAATAATTTGCTTTAATAAATTAATTTGTTTGTATATTTTAAACCTTGATTTTTTCAATTAAAACATCCGTTTAACCTCTCTCCGTCATCGGAAGGGCGTGGGACAAGTACCAAATGCCCGACCTACCCGATGCAGGTTTTTTATAGGGTTTGTCCTGCATTACTTTTAGGCGAATGCCGGGTAGGATCCTTAAAATATAGCCCGGGGGCCCTAGTAACCCTTGGCTACCTTCCTACACCCTACCGCATCCCCCCTTTCAAATACCTTTCCTATGCTATAAGAGGGGAGTTGCCACTATGTGGATTACCCTATACAGAGCCTATCTACACCCAAAAAAAAATACCTCAACTTTGGGCTTTGTTTTAATTAAATTGTTTATTTAATAGAATACTACAATATATATATATATATATATATATATATATATATATATATATACTGAATTCAATTTAGAGTTGGGACTTTAAACGGTTTATAAGTTGTCTCTTACGACTGCCAGTAGCAACGCTGTACCAGCGGGATCCTATTTCTGGAAACAGTCGATGTAGCTTGAGTCTACGTCACAATTACATCGGATATCCGGCTTATGGGAAAACCCACATTAAGCCCTGCTCGAAGAAATATACGAATCCGATCGGATTAGGCTACCCTTCGGGAATCACGGTCCAGTCGTAACTATAAAAAAACTTGCAAGTTTAAATCCACAACAGTCGATAAAGAATGAATACCAGGCTTTTTAGATAGCAGACACCTTGAAGCGCAAAGCAAACATAAAATACTGGATGCACTATAACTTTTCTAAAAATGACACGCCAATTTTCTATTGTAAATTATATTGTTACCTAAAAAATTCGGCCATTATAAAGACATTTTCTGTTATACGCACGAACCTTTTTGTGGACAGTTTATAGTGCGCTTCCAGTGACCCTTACTTTTTCCCGTCCATGGAGAATCATTAGGAATCCCCACTGCTGATACGTACAGGGGCATACCTTACAATCACGCCGACACATTCGTGAAATTTTTGTAAATCATAATTTCGATTTTAGATTAATTTCGGCGCACACTAGACGGAAAGACCGCGTTCTCAACAAAAAAAAATGTTTTTTAAAAAAACAACAAGTAATGATATATTCTGAATATTTAAAAATAAATTATAAATAAACCACAGCAGACTGGTTTATTTATAATTAAAACATTAACTAGATTTAGGATAATATAGGTATAACAAACAACCATTTCACGTAATCTTCAAAGCAGAAATGCGAACTAGAGATTAGAAATTTAGAAACTAATTAATGTGGTTGGCATTTACTAATGCTTTGTAAAAGTTATAATCGAGTCTCGCACGAGAACGCAATCGCTAATTGATGGATCTGGAAGACTAATTGACCTGATTGAATACAAACAAGGGCATATTTAAATAAGCGGAAAATTGAGCTCTTCCAAGAATTGATCCCTGAGAACGAAGATAAACGTATAAGAAAATGTAAGAGAGAAAAAAGTGTATTCAGAAAATTGTATGAAGGATTACAAGTAATGATGAACAGATGAACGGGAAGATATTTGAATGGCAAAAGAGTGAAAATGGCAATAAGAAGAGGGTAAAAATGTGAGAGTTAAACTGAATGGGTGGTAGTTACGAGGCTGGGGAAGAAGAGAGATTAAATGCCTCAGGTGCGGAGTGGAGAAAAACATGAAAAACTCAACTGCAAGGACCAATAAATGTGAGGAAACATGCGAGTTGCACTGGTACGAAGGTTTTGGCCAAGGATTAGGGGGGTTGGCGAGGAAACAAAAAGAAGTGTAGTTTTAGAAATACCATTTGGTTTGTTACTTGCAACAATGATAGACAAAAAGCAAACTGTAGCCGTCGAGGGATCCATTGTTAGTAAGAAGTAATTACAGCCGCGGCCTGAACAAAGCTTCCTGGAGATTTGACCATTGCATTTGGGCGGACGCTGGAGACTGTCGGAAAACACGAGATCGCTATAAAATATCACCACAACACAAACAGTTGTCGGAACGTGAGACGATTAAGTTTTTTATTTACGCTTTACTGGGACTGACCACAATGTAACATATGCAGTTAAATAATATTAATAGCCATCATGTAGAGAAACTGTAGGTTTGAAATATTTTTTAACAGTGTAACTTGCGACCCCATCGTTGGAATATTAACTACATGAATCTACACGAAGAGATTCCAATGAAATTGCTAAAGAAAGTCTTATTAATCCTAGGACAATTCAGTTATCCATAGCAAATATTTCAAATCTGCCTTTACTTTTCTCTGGAATTTCTTGTCTTGAAATTCGTCAAAGCATTCACCTTGAAGTATAAATACAAATATAAATATTCCCTGAAATCGCTTCAGTCGTCTTTAATTTTTACCCGTTCAAACGTTCAACAAGTTAGCATTTAATTTACATGGATATAGTAAAAGTGTACAACACTGACATATTAAATTTGATTTCGATTTTCTAAACAAAAACCATTTGCGAAGTTTTGGATCTAGATGCGATTGACATACGGCTTCAGAATGTTGTTCTGATAAAACATTCCAAAACAGGGCAAAATGACCCGAGCTATTCATATGGTAGGTTTCCCATCATACCATGTAAGGTTATATATCCACGGCAGGTGCCGTCATTACCGTACATCATGCCTGGATTGCGAGGTAAATCCAAAAGCTAAGGAAATAAAACTACGCCTAAGCGCAGAAAAAAATAATTAAAATATATATACACACTAGGAATTGGTATTTTGTGCGGAACACACACACACAAATAGTTTGACCGATAAATGTGATATAAAACAAATAGAAGATAAAAAAAAGAAACAATCGTCATATTCTGGAATATATTAAACCAATGCATGTCGTGGATAAGATATAAAATTGGCAACAAAAAAAAGATGGAGCTAAGTGTAAATGCGTCGACTTTAAATAACGACTAGCGACACCAGTCGATTTCTCCGAAAATTGACATTTCTAAACTCAAACAAGAGACAACGATTATTTAAGAAGTATGAATTTAATCTATATGGCATAAAAAATTGAGATTTTTTTGACAATGCCAAAACTATAAGAAACTAAATAAAAAAGTGACAGTGACCTCTCCAGATTTAGACCAAAATTACTACAGTTATACACTTATATTATCGAATCAAATCGTTTTATTCTGCTGGTTCCAGCATATTTTTTCCATTTAGTTTTGACTAATTATCTGTACCTATAGGTTTTATTTTGTATTTGGTGTTAACATTGAACACCAAGTTACATCCGGCCCCAGACGTGGATTCCCACGCGACACATGCAACACCTTAACAATTTAAACAACGTTCGCTTGAGGCTGTAAATATTTCCAGATGCGTTCCACCGTCCAGAATAAACACGCGCGTGGCAGAAGAAACTTTATGTATTTACATTTCATTTCCGGGCGTGACGGAACGGATGGGAAGTATGGGACGAGCATCCGCGAATCGACAGAGAAAACGAGTGCGGTGCAAACTCACGTGGAGACGTCGCCATCGCTGGTATGAGAGGACGCAGTGCGCCAGGAGCAGGCCTCCGCACATGGCCGCCACACCCTCAGAACTAACGGCTAATCTTAGACTTCGGCGAGACGAGGCATTCGACTGGCTGGAATGGAAGGAATCAGCCCTCCAGGCAACGAGCACCGACGATTGTCCCGAGCCTTTCACGCATTTGGCGCGGACACGGAGCTGTGGTAAATTTAAGCTGACGAATTCTGGTGGTTGTGGACAATCAGCCGCCAAGACTGCTTATCTGATGGTAAAGGTGAATCTTCGGAAAAGGCGAATCAATAAGATGTCTCTCAAAATCACTAATCTGGTCATCAATGTCCGTAGTATTGCGGATAAATCCATCGACTTCCCTGCAGTTTTCATTTCTACTTCAGGATAGTGGTTTTCCTGGACTAGGCTGAACCGACTCGGTCCACGTCTACGGTCTGATTTGAACAGATGTCCCATTACTCTCAGAAGACGAGCAGTTGTTTACTGTAATAAACGCCGATGTTTTAAAACTAAGTTCTCTCTTTTTATTACCTTTCCTAAGATTAAATTTATGTGCCGACCTGTGGTGACGATGACAAAGTTTCTGACTCGCATCACAGAGGAGACTCCGGGCTAGGGCATGGATGTTGTCCATACTGAGTAAAAGAAATTAGTTCCCCGACAAAATCAAACCCAACATTGTACTAAGTCACTAGTGACCTTATACGGCTATAAGTATAAAAAAAAATCGGGTATTAAATCGACAGCGGCTCCGACATTCGTAAATCCGAATTTTTAAGCGGAACCCAACTAAGCTATTAACAGCAAGTAAACACTTCGTCGCACGTTTTGGCCCTAATGTTTCCTCCTCAGGTAGCCAGCAGGCCCAAGGTCGCAGAAGCTCTTAGTCTGTCTCAATTCAACTTTTTTTGGGTAAAATTCTACAGCTCCACCTTTTCTCCCCGGTTCCAAAAGTACACACGCTTCTTTATTCCAGGTACAGTAAGAGGATCTTAATGACGAGTTCTAGCTGCACTAGCTGATGGTACAATTAACAATTTAGAACCTTTCATTTTTTAAATTCAATATAAAACTGTGAAACATTTTAAAACCTCGGAGAAAGTTCGACATTAACCGAAACCTTTTAAATCAATGTTCATAAAATCACTCCCGGTAATTGACCAGATCTGATATCTGTGATTCTTATCAGGAAAAATAATAAATCGCTAAGATAAATTCTTTACTGCGCAAACTCATGCTCCTTAATTTGAGCAATCTCGTTTTCATACATCGCGAGAGATACGGGTTTATTGTTTGAATTCCTCAGCCTTTTGCGCCACGGATTTATGCGAGCACGTGGTAATATTCGGCGTAAAACGCTGTCTGCCAACGGACCATATTCATGCTACATTCTAAGATTAATATAAAAGTAGCCACTATTACTTCCTTCCCGTTACTTAATTTTCTCCAAGAACACACTCTCAACCACACTAACTAAACTACATTCCAGTGAAAACATTAATGGAGATCGCAAATAGGTCATCATTCTGATTAAATCGGCACAGCAGTCTCCCTGAAGCTAAATCCATCATCACATTATTATCCTATCAGTTGATGTGCTTCCACCTAGAAACAATATTTTATGCAATTTCTTACTACTTACTAAATCTTCAACCTCTCCTGCCACCATTTAATTTATGCATTTCTCTCACCTATTTCGCTTCACTTTCCATTTTATCTCCATAATTACCTGAGAAATCCTTCATTTCCTGGCTCTATAGCCCTTGCAATACCTTGGCCGACATAGAAGACTACTGTCATCTTAAATATCACATTCTGGATTTTGAAGTGTATACTTCCGTCGCGTCACACACCAAAAACTTTTTTTTTAGGGTAACAGGCTACATGAGGGTAATCCACATGAAGGCAACTCCCCTTTACTAGCATAGGAATAGATTTGAAACGGGGGGTGCGGAAGAGTAGAGAAAGGTAGCCAAGGATTAACTAGGGCCCCCAGGCTATAGTTTAAGGATCCTACCCGGCATTCGCCTAAAAGTAATGCAGGACAAACTCTAGAAAACCTGAATCAGGTAGGTCGGGCATTGGGTACTTGTCCCACACAATTCCGAAAGCGGGAGAGGAGTTTGCTGTGGGGACGCAGCATTCCCTTCTCCGTGCCTCGACAAGTTTAGGAGGCAGTTGGCCGACTGTTCCAGTGGGAACAGCAAACAACTTTTATCGTATGCCCAAGATCTGTGACCCCGGAACATACACCTCTCAAAACAGGCCGAGGTGCCTCGGCTTGTGGGAACCTTAGTTCAAAAACGGAGAGAGGAGAAGGCATCCCCAAAGGTAGCCCCTTCCGTCTCTCCTACAAGGTTCTGCCTGCGAGAGAATAGCCCACGCAGACTTCCCCAAAAACTTTTTAAATTAACCATTGCCGAAGACAGCTCATTGTCCTTTAACGGCTCCGAGATGTGTGTCGGATCAAAAAATACATTGTATTACTATACTGAAATACGAGTTACTGACATCTCAATATGATAAATTTCAATTGAACATACACTTGAAATGTATTTAAACTGTACCTAGTAACAGGAACGAACGACGAAGAAATTAAAAACAAACCGGTAAATCGTGACTTGAAGCGAGAAAACGTGTCACTGAGTATTGCTATTGACACGAAAATATTTAATGGTAAACAACAATTTTAGCGTCAGGGCATAACAATCGTTCCGGCAACCTTTAAGTTTTCAGCCCGAATAACAAAACATTTTTTACACGTTCTCTTTACATATATTTTTAAAAGAAAAACGTTAATTAAATATTAATTAATAAAAAGGCGACCTAGAGTCAGAAGAGAAAAATGTTTATTAAAAAAATTAATTGAAGACGTTTCGTCCTCTTTGGGGACCTCATCAGGTTTGACAATATTTTATAATTTTGTATACAATTCATCCATAAAATTCAGAGGAAACGTTTTGCTGCCTTATCGAAAAATGATTATTTTATCATATATTTTTGATTAGTTAAATAAAATAAAACACTTAATGGCGTACAATTGAAATGGAATCAACGTAAGCATTAAACAATAATTTACAACGTTCAACAGATCCATACTTCATAATTAATTTCAGTGAGTCAATTGTCAACAAATCAAACCGGCAAATTTTTCGGTACTGTTCAGGCATTCGTATGAACTATCTGAGAACCGAGAAATAAGATAAGTGAATTCCGGAATTAATGAGTCTGTCCTTGGAACAGTCTCGAATATGAAAAATAATTTTCTTTAAAATCTATATACGTAGGGACAATAAATACGCACGTTTCATAGACTGAGTAAGTAAACCACGTAACTCGTATATAAAGCTTTAGTAACATGAACCATCAGATCGCTATAATAATATTATTATGCGTGCATGCGTCAGAGTTATTTTCTTTCCGCTGACTCAATACTCATAAACTCACTTATTACAAATGGTCATATATATCGGGTATTTCCACCTGTTAACTCTGTACCCATAAAATAACGACAACATGATTCCAATATGCGTTTTCCTTTGCTCATCTCCAAATCAGCAGAGCGGAGAGAACCTGAATCAGGTAGGTCAGGCATTGGGTACTTGTCCCACACCATTCCGAAAGCGGGAGAGGAGTTTGCTGTGGGGACGCAGCATTCCCTTCTCCGTGCCTCGACCAGTTTAGGAGGCAGCTGGCCGACTATTCCAATGGGAATAGCGGACAACTCTTAACGTATGGCCAAGGTCTGAGACCCCGAAACATACACCTCTCAGAACAGGCCGAGGTGCCTCGGCTTGTAGGAACCTTAGTTAAAAAACGGAGAGGAAGCGGAAACTCAAAACCTGATTCATAATTACCTATTAGAAAATATAAATGGCCTGTGAGAGATGTTCTCTCGTTCTTGAACTAAAGTTCCCACAAGCCGAAGGACCTCAGTCTGTTTTGAGATGTGTGTGTTCCCGGGACTAAGACCATGGGTATACGGTAAGAATTGTTCTCTGTTCCCGTCGGCCAGCTGCCTCCTAAACTGGTCGAGGTACGGAGAAGGAAATGATGCGACCCCACAGAAAACCACTCTCCCGCCGTCGGGTATGTGTGGGACAAGTACCCAATGCCCGACCTACCTGATGCAGGTTTTCTAGAGTTTGTCCTGCACCACTTTTAGACGAATGCCGGGATCCTTAAACTATAGCCTGGGGGCCCTAGTTAACCCTTGGCTACCTTCCTCTACCCTTCCGAATCCCCCCTTTCAAATCCCTTCCTATGCTATTAAAAGGCAGATGCCCTAATGTATCATGTTACTCAAAAATAAACAATACATAAAGGTGCTGAAAGAAACAGTGGAATAGTGAAAACAATGTTATCACGTAATGCTTTATCTCTACTAGTCCAAAGATGGAGCATTACAAATCCCTTCTTTAAATCGGATTCACAAATCGGTCTTGGCGCGATATTGATTATTTGTCAACTGCAAATATTGCGTCACAAGAAATTCCAAACTAAAGTATCCTCAGTCATATATGTGTGCGTTTGAAACGGCTTATTTCTCGTGGCTTTCTACGGTAATTAAACGAAACATTCATAACGTCGGGCGAAGAGTTCTCGGGATTCCAACAGCACGTTTGTTTGCCACAACGTTTCGATGGCTGACACAGTCATTTTTGTTTATTATGTCGTTACCCGAGAACTCTTCACCGAGAAAACATAAGATCCCTATTTGTCACCCCCCCCCCCTCCCAAAAAAATTCTATTCTGTTGAAAACACCACTACATTTTCTACAGTTTAGAATCTACAAATTGGGAAGGAAAAACAAGAACACGTAACAGATAACTAACACGAGAACATGTAGATTTAAGACACATGGAATTAAATTTTGTAACCATTTCTTTATAAATTGAAATCGACGGGTTGAGTCTATTAATATACTGATGATTAAAGAAATTATATATATATATATATATATATATATATATATATATAGAAATTAATTGACAAAAATGATCACGTGTACGTGTCCTCATCGAAAAAGAATCATTTCTAAAATGAATAATTTAGGGAACAGTGGACGACATAACTAAAATTTTCTTTAAAAAATTCTCATGTAATATGATAAAACAAAGGCTGTGAAGAACCTTACGGATTTACTTAAATGAGTTAATTTGGCACGGTTATCTGAGTATGCAATATTTAAAATGTCACTACACATTTTATATAAAGAGTCTATGCCATCCAATAAAAAGGTGAAACTGCAATATTGTAATATAATCACTTATTTCAGAGGATAAACGTTTTCGCTTGTTACCGGAAAGCTTGAATATCTGATTATTTGACATTTCTAGTAGATTCTTAATCTGGCCATTGTATTTTGCTCAAATATGGCACCTTGAAAGTGACAAGAGTACAAAGAAAACTACGTCATACTGCCTATACCAGATAAGAGATATTTCTGTAAGCTACACGCGTAGCTGCGAAGAACGGGGCTGTGGAGTCTACAGACGGCCGAATTTAGGAAGTTGCTGCACGGAGGGGACTCCAGGATATATAAAGGTAAGAACACTGACAAGTCAGCTCTTCGAATGCAGTGCTCCGGGCTCCGGCAGAATGGGTTTCCGGCAGCCGCGAAACTAACTAGGTAACGACACCTACTAACCCATCAAAATACCATTCTTTCGATACTACTTTCTCAATACTCCACAGTGGACCAGAACGAGTTCTTCCAGACGATGTTCACCTAACATATAACGAGAGCAGAGTCAATTGGGTGTATTCAACTCTTGCATGTCATCTCGTGGCCTCCAATATCCGCAGACTACTCGGGAAAAGGCGAATACTTTAAGGTTTCCCATTTATTTATTTCTGTCGTCCACTGTTCCCTAATTATTCATTTCAGAAATGATTATTTTCCCTGAGGAATCACGTACTTTTGTGTTGATAGAAAAACAACTCTGTGAGCATAAGTATATAATCATATAGAATTGTGCTCATGCCCAAATTTGGTTTCGGATAGTTTGACAGTGCTGCAGTGGTTAGCAATGTGTTTAGGGAGGGGTTGTTTGGTTTGGCCAATATAGAAAGTAGGACTGAGATTGCAATTAATTTTATAGATGACATGGGAGGAAGGGCGGGTAATGTTTTTATTTTATTTTATAGGATTAATGCCTATATTTCTTTAACTCATCACTATATTAAAAGGTTCAACCGGTCGATTTCAATTTATAATAAAAATGATTGCAAAATTTAATTCCCTGTAAGCTACTTAAATCCACATCTTCTCGTGTTATACGTGGTTGACCTACAAATTCTCCGTAACTAAATACTTGCCACCGTAAAAAAAACGCACAGTTGCGCCGTTAAATTGCGTGTTATATTTGAAGTCCATCTATTCACAACTTGAAATCACTCGTTTTCTCCATTTGTGAGGTTTAACACCCATCTCCAATTACGACAAACATTCGATCGATGGTGGTTTTGTGGGTGAGAAACTGGCCTTCATGGCTGGTGAATAACAAGGAAGGCGGAATGGAACAATGAATCATCAAAGCCTCAGCCACGAACAAGCATGACTGTCGATAAGGTGTAATCGAAATCGAGTTTGCATTCGGCATTTCCGTGGAATCTGTGCGTATCGTCTGTCAAGAAGGTCCAGAACTGGACCTAACCCGTGAACTCTCATTTTACTCGTCCACAACACAATCAACACAGGCTTTTCCAATCCATGAATTTCACGAAGTGGAGAAAACGGAAGATTTACGTCACTAAACGAACCTTTTTCCACATTCATGAAAATGGGTTTCTCTCTACCACAAACTATACGGAACCTTTGCGCTACATGGTTTCATTATTTGGGCATTTTAAACTCAACTATATATCTCTCAACTTCCAGCAACGGAAATATGAGGGACATTAGTACTTGAATACAAATAGTTTTTAAGTATGCCTCTCAGCTTGAATACGTGAATACGAAACATTACATCGGCAGTGTTATCTATGAAAGGTTCCTTGTATAATCGTGATACAGCTCATGCTAGTCGTCTGGAGGACAATCGACGTAACAATTTATCGAATGGCATAAAAGCATAGAGTTTAAGCATTCGAAACGAGAAACACCATTTAGCCTATGTTAGATGAGAAAACAAAAGGCAACGCGTGTTGGAATCTGTCAACATTTCGCGTGCTGAAGAAAATGGTACTTTATTTTTCGGAAAAGCGTTGTAACATTGTCAAGAATGTAAACCGTGGTTTGGGAGATAAATCTCTCAATGCCGCACCCTAAAGTGTAAAGGGTACAGGACATTCAACAAATCCCATTTCTTTTACGGAACCCTACATTCAATAACAACAAATGAAAGGCACTGCGATTTAAAATAAGAGTAAAAATACCTTCATTAGGAATATTTCGAAGTTGAAGTGAAGAATGAAAATGTTTTACTGTTTTATTAATAAATATTTTAGTCAGGTTTTATGTCCGACAGTTGTATACGCACATATGGAGGAGAATTCAATTTTGATTTTTTTTGTATAAGTAGAAGAGCCTGTTCACAACGATACGTTGTGACAAAAGGAAGCAAAGTTAAGATAGATATGCCAAAATAATATTAGTTACCAAAATGAAACTCATTCGCGGAACCATGGTGACTCTTCCATGGAACCCAATTTGGGAATCGCTAAAGAGTTAAACGTTCGTGTTTTTTATCCCCCCCCCCCTTTTTTTCCTTTCGTTGCTTTATTATTTCTCTCCTACATATTTTACTTTTTCCAACACCTAATTTAGTTTGCTACTAGCTACAGTACTCCAATTCTCTAAAAAAAACCCTTTCATTTCTACCCGATTAATACCATTCAGACTCTAAATTGTAAATTTTAAAACCAAATATTTCTAATACGGCTCAAGCAAAATTAGTATTATTTGTAAGGGATAAAGAAACAATGTGAAAAAACCAATTTCAATTACCTTTAATATTATTTGGGCTATGGTGGACTTATTTTCGAATTAATAGAAAAGTAACACAACTTATATCACTAGAGCCTTGGCGCTGAACTAATTTCCGAAATGAAAATAGACTTTATAAAACAGAAAAAACGTACCGACAAATAACTATCAAATACAAATGATCAGATATGTCTTTATTCGAAATCAAAGTGTTTGTTCAATATCCAGCTAATTTATTGTGGCGGGCAACGTGATTAAACGGGTAAAATGGTATCACAAACTTAACTAAGGAAAAATTACTCGTAATACCACTTAAAAAAATCAGCATTACTAAACTCGGATGATATACTATAACAAAATAATCAATCAAAATTTTAACAAGCATTATAATTAATACATAGGCAAAAATAATGCGTCTACATGATTTCCGTCTTATTATGGAAGCATTAATGTGGGAGTCAGAATAGAGAGTTATTAGTACTTATAACATTAGCTTTATATTACTCGTTTTTATGTATTGTGCGTATTGTAGTTATGTATTACACTGCCTGATTCTAGAGCTCTAGCTTTTGCCTCATCGCCTTGGGCAACGTCTGAAATCGCGATCCATGATCATATCAAGTAGCAACTAGTTCCTGACAGCCTCCGCCGACTTCAATTCTTACACAAGCATTGAAAATGTATTACAATTTTTTTTAAAAAAAAACGTGTTTAAAGGATGTATAAAAATTAGTTGCGTTCTTTTCAAAGTCGTCAACAATTTTTAAACTATTTCAAAACTTAGTTGTAAAAATATTAGAGCAACAAATGCAAATAGTAGGAAAGAGAAGAGAGTGGGAAAAAAAAGTCTGCAGTGAATAAAAACGAGCAATTAATGCTGAATTGTGATTCTAATTGACACCTTCCAACTCTAGAAATTTGAAATAATTCGGCTTTCAACTCGCATCTTCCCTTTTTTAGGGTCTATGCCGTTTGCCCTGCTGAGTATTAAAAATGACAGAAATATGGCAATCGAGGCTTTTAGAATGGATGAGCAGGAGTCACTCCACAAATATGTAATTGAAGCAGTTCCCCATAACTCGTAAACACAGTACATGCCAGAATATGGATGTATTAACAAAAGACGTTTAAGTTATATATACATCTGTCTATGACATATATGAATCAGGTTAATATTTATTAGAGATAAAGTAAGAATTATCAGGGACATAAATGTGACTATTATTTTCAAGGTTTTCTATGGGCAGTATGTTAGTTAATATAAGTTTGAAACACAAATTGGGTAAGTTATGAAAGGTCAGTGAAATGGATCAATTGAGGTAAAACATTTAATATATACAAAATGATAGTGGAATGTATATAATAGACTGACACTGTCCCTAATGTTAGTCGATTTGAAGAATAAGCTAAATAAATTTGAAACTTCACTGAGATAACTCAAATATTTTCATATGGGTTACTAAAATTTATTTCAATATAAATGATAACTTTCTCTACACTACAGATGCTTCCAAGGTTTAGAAGTTTAACAATTTTGAAATATTTCCCTGAGTATGTGCCAATATTACAGTAAAATATTAAAGAAAGGGAGCTTTTCACATTTCAAAACATATTTCTTTCTCCTCCTTTCTTTACATAACAATGACATGCCAATAATATGTTTACAAAATTGTAAGTTACAGTATTCATGTAACTAAGTCAACAAATATGTTTTGCTTAGAACAAAGAAAATATATCAGGCACTGCCATAGTACATACATGTTGATATTAGCTAAAGAACAGAAATGATCAACCTTTTAAAATATTAAATATTTTGAGTGTACATGCTTTACAATTCCAGTTTATACATGCATATTTCAATGCACAGTATATAATTTATCCAAACTTTACTGTGAAGTCTATAAGAATACCTGAAGACAATATTCAGCTTAATCCACTAATCATCATTTGAGATAAAACCCACAGTAAAATGAGAAACTATGGTTTACCATGGTCATTATTTAACAGAAAAAAAAAAGGTGGCACAATAGATGTAATCGAAGAAACTTGGAAATAGATAGACCACAAAATATGATGATCAAGCAACATAGAAAGTAATTAATGAGGTTTATAACTACTTTTATTTTTATGAAGGGGAAACAGGATTACATGTCTTTCAGTGCAATAAATTAGGTAGAAAGTTGGAACACATTTTTATTAACTAAAACATATTTACTTTTAATTACTTAAACGTGAAAGAAATTTTAGACAAGAATAATAAAATATATTAGTGCAACAAGGTGATTGTAATTGTGCTCAGAGATGAGAGCATAATTTATACTTCAAATAGAATTAAAGATAAAAACAAATTATTGGGGATTACAATACCATTTCAAGCATTTGTGAATATTCATATCCACTGTAAGAGGATAAGACAGTTCATAAATCTGAAGATGTTAGGAATTCAAGCTATGATTAACAGAAATATTTATGACCACAAATAACAGGGCCGATGGACAGAAGATTCTCATTGCCGTGTCAATTTTTTTTTATCAAACTAAACTTGGATTTTCACATTGAGACTGTAATGAATATATTATGAAAACAGTAGGGTACATATAGAAACACACAACATGATCTCTCACAAAATGTAGGATTACTTCTTCACTGACTTACAGGTTCAACCTATTTGACCATATATTTTAATTAATGGGAAATAGTGATGTGTGTACAATAATCCAGAAAGAAATAGGACATCAACTAACTTATTCATAACACTTATTTCCTAAGATCAACCAAACATGATGTAAACAATTCTTGTGTGGAAGCAGAATGTTTCATCTAGAATAGACACAAAAAATAAATAATACTGATGTAAAAACTTTTTATAAAAAGCTTCTAATAACTCTACTTAAAAATTAAATTTTGTGATATTTTTCTTTGACAAATATGACAGTATAACAAAATATTAGGCTAAAAATTAATTGATTTTTCCAGAATGGTTAAATATTTGTTGATGATTGAATGGCTCATCCCCATATTATTACATTTTTTCCTATTTTAATAAATAAATCAGCAGTTCATATTTCATGCTAAATAGTTTTTGTAATGCCAGATTATATTGCACAGTCCCACTCATGGACATCATTTCCTTAATGGCAATTTAACAAACCTTCATAAGCAAAAAAAAAACTGAATTTTATAAAAATATATAATTCTTCCAAATATTTGGAAACTAAATAAGTTTATGGTCCAAAATTACGAACACGTTATGAAACAAAATGTTTTTTTAAATTTCTTGTAAGTTTTTAATTAAGGCTAGAATTGACTTATATAAATAATTTACTTCTATATAACATATAATTAACAACAAACACAAACAATATACATTGCTCATACCATTTGCAGCAGTAAGGCTAACAACAACTAATCATAATTCAAAAATGAATAAATTTATGTCTGATTGAAAGTAATGAATAAGAAAGATAGCAAATTTAAACAAAAAAGTCCCTTTTGTCAGGTACAAAGAAGAGCCTAGAGTGACACAACTGCACTTGTCAGTTGACAAATCTCAAAAGTGACGAAAACGCACCTGACGATGGGGACAAGGATCCCAGAAACATTGTGTGGTATCTATATTATCACTATTTTGTCTGAATTGAATCCCAACGAAATCCGATATTGATACTGAGGATACAATATAATTATTAGTTGATACATAAAGTATTAAAATAAGAAAGTAATATATGCCTTTGGGATGTTTATAACCTGATTTAAATTAAATAACTTACCAAGTCTGTGAATGTAAGATGTAGATATTAATTTAAAATACTTGAATTTATTTACACAACAAATTGCAGTTGATATTGTTTGTTTATAATATTTAATTTAATACAGCATTAATATATACTAAATAGGAAGAGCTATATTTCTATCCAGCAACAATTTAAATATTAAATTAATACTAACAATGATGATAAGGAGAAATGTGAGTTAGCAAGTAATGAAATATATTTAAATATGTCAAATTAAAAATGTAAATTTTGAAATATTTTAAGTGTTTTTTTTAGATATTAGGAACCTCAAATTATAATTACATAGAAATAAGGTGCATGCATAATAATTAAAAGTAGTCAATTGAGGTAACATTGGTAAATTACTTCTTAATTCAAGGTTAATACCAAATTCGCTGCTGAATATTAGAATGACAGAATAATTAACATGAAAGTATAAAAAAATTACTAGCATCATGAACTTGATAAGTGGCCTAACCCAGGAGATATGTTAATTAAAGGCTTATATAAATTAGTCAAAGATTTAAACATTTAAAAATTTGAAAACTGAAAAACACAATAGAAGACACTACAAACAGTTGTTTGAGTTTCAACTCAACAAATAGTATGTTTATTTGAACACCAATGTTCAACTAATATATTATCTAGTGTATGGCAGAAGCACAAAGACTTCTCTATGTCAAAATAACTATCTTGATTGATTCAAGTTAAGTACCATCATCACAGCTGATACTGTATCTAGAAGTGTTACTATTTGTTCAGATTCTTAGTTATCTTATTGACTGAGGAGGTTGTTAGCAGATAATGCATTACCTCTTTGGCTATTTGATCAAGAGCTTGATCTTCAGCAGAGTGTTTCGTCGCGGCCCGCCGCCGCCCCCCTCCTGCAGAAGGGTTATCCATATTTCGTTTCTTATAAGACTGAAAATAATATTATGCAAAATTTTGATTATTTCCCCTTTTTCAATGTCATAATTGTTAACTATGGTTATCAGGGTAAACTGCATAATGAAACTTACAGTTACAGACTTTATCCACTGTTAATCAACTCCCACTGCATGACTTGGAAGTATGCAAAACTTGTGCTTCTACAATTCAACCTTTTGGTCAAAACAGACACACGAATAACCTCCTGTTTCGGCACATTTGAGGCACTCCTCTTCCCTATGCAATTGATACTTTCTCAGCTATAAATTATCATTTGGCGACCTTCGTGTCACTTAGCTAGGATCGTGAGCAATGGATTTGGTACTAGGAAAATAACAGCAATCTACTTCGGTTGAGGTTCCAGTAACTTAACAGGTATTAATGCAAGTTTTATTTATTGTATAACGTCGTAACTGAAATCCAGCTCAGTTTCCATTCGTAAATTAAATTAATTTACCCTTAATCAACACATGTGTACCATTATTCGCACTTTTTCAAGATCCACTTTGACCAGAATGTTAATATTATTGCCGATAGGTCGCAGCACTGTCAGAGGCAATCCGCTCAGAGAGATCGGCACACACGCTCTTCACTATGAGGGGACGCATAGTGTTAAAACTAACCTATGATACATGAAACATTTTATCATATGTAATGAATAGAAACTGTAAATTCTTTCACATCTGAGATAAATAACATCTTCTGCATTTAAATTTATAGATTAGTTTAAATCGTTCATTGTGCCAGCTATGAAACATTTAATGGAAATTAGTGCTAATTCAAAATTGATTAATGTTACAGCAGAATGGAAAATTTGATGCAGTTACGAGCATCATGATAGAGGACATTAACAATATTATATGTACAGTAGGGTTCCTTCTAACTTGAGAGGCACACAATTTTATTTTTTCTTTATTAAAATTTGCAGGTTTTTGTCGTGTTCTAAATATACGGAGAATCTGTTCTATACGTGGCTGCTATTATGACATCTGACCTTCGTTGATCTGCTCATTCTTAACTCCATTTGAGTATGGAAAATATTAAATCACTTTCACTTTTGCAAATTTACTATAATAGTGTTTAATGAATTGTAACAGAAACATTCAGTTTTTTATTATATGAGCCCATTTTATAAGTTAAAATTAGTCTTCTATGGTGCTTACCATGGTACGGTTTTGATATTTTCTTCCCTTATAAGTTAGTCGTTAGTTATCTATGTTGATCTTGAAAAAATTGTTTAGCTGGTCAATTTTAATATTTGTCGGCTCTTTCAACACGAAACGGGAATAATATTAATTTAGGATTTCAACTTCCTCAAACAGCATATCACAAATATTTTTTATAGTCCGTTATACGTCTAAATAAGTGCAAAACTTCCGTTGGACCACTATTCGATTGAGATAAAAACCAATAAAAAAGATATTGATTTCTAACAACAATATCGTAAACTATAAAGTGTTCATGTAAAAATTCATATGCGTAGAAATTTTTCGAATCTTTAAGATTACAGTAATAGTTTCTTAAAATAAAATATTACCTTTGATGTTTCTAAAATGTTAGGCCTATATTGTTCTAAGTAAACATTTTTTTAAACAAGTTAATCGGGTTTATCAAACTCTGGTACAAATATAAAAAATAACTTAACTTTAAGCAGTGTTATTTTTTATTTTTGATACAAACTTTTTTAAATAAATTTTTATTCAATTATTAACCAGTGCTTACGAATTTCATTTAATGCTATGAAATTTACACTTGTTAAATTTATAATCAGACCCATTTGAATACTTTAGTTTTATAAATGTATTGTTTTTACAACAGTCCTCGCAAGATAATGACGTTATATTATTTCTGCATAAAGTGATTAATAAATTGTCAGGAATGTGCAAAGAACTTATTCTAAGATTACTTTGAATCGGAATAATGCAATAGAAATTTATCTAATTCGCAAAAACATTAATCGTTGTAGACATAAATGAATTTGTGGCGCTCTAAGTGCCCAATATCGCGTTCCAATTGATGTAGTTGAGTTTCTAATGCAAGCTTTCGTTTCTTTTTCGGTAAATTATCTATAACCATTGGCAAAAGCTGATACGCTTTCTGGAGCTCTCCCCAGTTCTGTTTCAGCCCCTGAAATAATATAATCGCAATAAAGACGTGTAATTAAGAGCTCCAATTTTCAATAATAAAAATTATTTTTGTTTAGTACTAACTTCTAGAAGTTCTCTTCTCTCAGGTTCAGTAATGTATCTCGTAGAGCTGTCAACTAAACACGTTCCTTCGTCGGTTTTCTTGACTACCTTATCTCTTTCCTGCATTCGCTTCAGTAAATAAGGAGGCATTTTCCCGTATTCCTGAAAAGAAAATGTACTGCTTTTTAATAAAAGAAATATTTTAATTTCTGAGATTTACTTTCAAACTTATATATGTAACACCGTAGGATGAGGATTACAAAGATTCCTATATATTGGCTCCAAAAGAAAATAATTTAGTTAATTGAGTATGTAATGTTCACTATCCAATTATATGCACAGCTTTTGAAAACCGAACTATTATTTTGTTTTACGATGTAATTTTCTTTATTATTATAAAAACCATATTTCCAGCTTAGGTCATCTTATTTTAAAAACAGTGCCAGTAATTTATTTATTCGCTTTCAAAAATGGATTTTTATGTGACAGAGAACACACAAATAACGTACCTGTCAACGAATAAATTTAATCATACATTAATCGAAATCGCAGTCGGGTTATAACGAATAACGTACTCTATGATTTTTTTTCGTATTTAGAAAGTAAAAAAATTGTTGAAAAATATTAAATTTGTTCTCTTAAAACTTGAATTAATAATTACTTATCGTTCAACATTAATAAGTGAATTTAGGATAATTTAAGCTAATTTTACGCCAAAGAACTAATTTCTGACTTCTGAGACGCCTGGTAATAACATTTGAAAAGTAGAAATATTATTATCCAGTAGAGACTTTTCGAAAATTGTAACGTAAAAAAAAATACAAAATAGTCTATACATATTGAGAAATTTGAGTTAACGAAGAATACAACGGGAGAAAATTGTAATTACTTGGAAACATCAACATCATGTTGTTGGTAGGTTGAACGAATGTTAGTGGCATAAAATCATTTTAAAATTTAAGGTTCTAAGGATTTCCCGATGTCGTTGCTGCAGAAAGAGTTCTCAGGTTTCAACACGGACACAACAGACATATTTCGACGACAGCAATCTGTCATCTTCCAGGCGAACTGGAAGATTATGATAGAGCTTGCGAAACGTCGCGGTTTTATTGCTGTTGTGACTTTGTTGAAAGCCCAAGAATTATTTCTTCATTTTAAATTTGGACCTGAGCTGTTGTAGTTATAGATTTTACAAATTTAAGCAAAAAATAAAAATATGAAATGAGACTTGTTAGAAAACAAATAATGTGGAGTTTTAAAAAAATATATATATAAGACAACATTGATCAAAAAGATGGACAGTATTCAATTAATTTTATGTACATTATATTTAGAATAAAACGCTATTTCTTAGAGTACACTAAACACACTCAAAGTATGACACCGTGAGAATGCGTGATCAAGACCTTTCGACTTAAAAATGTTCTGCTTCATTTATAGTAGACCCAGATTTCCCTTGAATTATCAAGCTTGAAATTAGATGGGTAGAATATTTTTGCAACAACTCCTATGACTGCTTAGTATAAAATCGAGATGACGAAAAATATTTGATCAAATCCATATGTGCTTTGAACATTTTTAATTATTTCCAAAACCTTCATGTTTCTTTTCATATCATTTGAAACAAAACAATACTGCTTTCAAACTAATGTTCGAAGTAGAAGCAAACTATGTGATTTACTGCCATAACATCGAGTTACGACCAGATCTCTACAAGAAGAAAATAAAACAAGACTGAATACTTGCCTTGCATTAGGAACTATGTTTTCACTCACTTACCAACCTTCTTATGTATATATCGTGGCACGAGACCTGACGTTTCGATGGGACGAACATCTCCTTTTCTGTTGTCCGCAATCATTGGCCTGGGCTGTCGTGGTACTAGTTTCATGACATCACATATGTTTTCAGTTCTAAAATTTTTCGCGTCTGAAGTCTTGTCTTTCTTTACAGTGTGTGTAGGAACTTCAGGCAAACCTTTGCCAATACCCTTCCCGTGACAGTGTTCTGAAGCAGTACCAAATCAATTTATGGTTCCTAAGAAAGTATACAAATTTTCGGGGTGCGTGCTTACCGACTCGAGGACGAGGAGCTACAACTCTTTCATTTTTCTTCAAAAACTCGTTTGGCTTTTTGATAGGAGTTTGCGCAAATCCGAATGTTTTATGCGGAAACTTCTTAACATCGTTAAAGCGTAAAGTGCGCCTTTTTGGATGATTTTCGGTACTGTAGAAGAAACATAAATATTAAAATTTCATCGTTTTCATAAATCATTATACAAAGGAAGAAATCATTCTAGCTTAGCTGTTGATAATTATACATTTCATACTCATAAACCGAAATACATAATTTTGCTTAATTTTATCCATATTTTTGGACAGGTAACACTTATAAAATTCGTAACATTAAAAAAGGCCACTTGAAAGTTTTAAAAACTCACACTCGAATATTTAGTAAATTGTAAAGAAGGTCGAGAATATCATTAGAGTAATGAATAATAAATTAACTTATTAAAAGCGTCACCTCAAATTATGAAGCTTGTTGTTATGGAAATAGCAAGTATTAAAATTAATGACACCTACTTTTCTGGAATGAATTCCTCTGACTTAGGCGTGATTTCCACTGGTACGTTTTTTGATAATAGTTTATATATATTTTCATTATGTCGACTTAATAACATTTTCAACGTCTTTATTATTAAATTTTCCAACCCTAGGATCTTCTACAACCTTAAACTCTAAATTCGATAACTGTTTATAGGCGTAATACTAATGCTTTAAAATAACTACTCAAGGTTGCTAGGTTACGGAATCTTATTTCCTGTTTGAAATATTTCGAATCAATTTACTGATAGAAAATTTCCATTACATTCTAAACACGAGAAAAGTATATCCATAATCATGGCATTTTTATTTATTTTATATTTTTATTTTATTTAAATTTTATATTTTCTATATTTTTTCTGGTTGTATCTTTGTTGTCAGGCAGTGTATGTTCTTTGATACAGATATCACTTGTTGTAGTAATTTTCAATCTACGATCTTTGCCTGCGTTCTCTTTATATTAAATTGTCGTAAGTTTTGGAAGTGTTTTTCCAGTTGCTGTAGAAGATTTTTGTGTAATTGTTTATGTACTATTTCTATGACTGATTGTAATTCACTGTAAATAAATAAGTTTGTCGCCCGCTTAAATATATTGTTTGTAAATGAGCATATTGTAATTCCTTACGTAAACTTCTCCACGTGGTTTTCTGTTTAATTGCTATATTTTCTATGTGTCTCTTGCACATTTGGAATGTGAATGTGCTATTATCCACTTCTTAAACGGGAAAATTGATGTATATACTATTTTGTTACAGAAGCACGATGCAGTTGTACGTTAGAGGACAGTCGAATCATGTTATTGATTGCAATGGAAGCGAAACAATTGCCCAAGTTAAAGTAAGTAATTATATTGGTCCATAAAATGTTATTTGTTATTTTTAGTATTGTATTGAAAGTATTAAATTTGAAACTGTGTACTGGTAAGCCTTGTCACAGTTCCATTTTATATCCTAATCTTTTATTAAGGTGAAAGTACCAATACATTGTTACACAGCTCGTTATTCTGCGATTGATGAGGAATGATCATTTGCAGGACAAAGGGTTAGGATAATGTATCATTAGACTAAATTAAAAACCCATTACTAAGTATCTAGAAATTAATCAATATTCAGAATATGACAAATTTGAGAAATTGTGTGTACTTCATATTTTGATAATTTTCTCCACTATTCCAAATTCTAATATTTTGTAATTCCTGTTTACGATGCATATAGTGGAATTTAAGTGCTGCAATGCAACTGTTCAAAATTAATTATGGTATGAATCTGTTATGAAATTTACTAATGTAATCTGTATTGCTTTTAGGAGCAAGTATGTTTGCTTGAAGGTGTACCAACAAGTGATGTATGCCTCTACTCTGCTGGGGTACCATTGGACAATGAACTGAATGTTAGCAGTTTATCGTCCTTTGAACTTGAACTTACTGTTCCATTAAAAGGTGGTAAAGTGCACGGATCCCTTGCTCGTGCTGGAAAGGTGAAAGGTCAAACACCAAAGGTAAATGAAAAATTTATGTTGATTGAATATTAATAATTATAAAGATAGCCAAATACAGACAAAATAAGTGATAATATAAACCAATTGTGTGGTATTTATACTATCAATTATTTTGTCTGTATTTGGCTCTGTCTTATTAGTACAGGTAATTATTGTCTGTTCTGTAATTGTAATATCCTTTATTAAAACAGCTTCCTGAATCATAGCTTTTTTAATTCCAGGTTGAAAAACAAGAAAAGAAAAAGAAGAAAACTGGCAGGGCCAAGAGACGCATTCAGTACAATAGGCGTTTTGTTAACGTAGTTCAGACATTTGGAAGGAGGAAGGGACCAAATGCAAATTCATAATATGGAAATATTTCCACCATTTCCTGTTCATTATGTTTCTTGTCATGGTGAATAAACAATTATAAATTACTATATATTTTTTGTGTAATTTATATTCCTGATTGACTTTAAATGAAATTTAATAATAAATATAGTTTTATTAGAATTATTAACAACTACATGAATGTGTGTGCCTGTTTGAATGTATATACAATTTGCGTATGCTGTGAATCTAGCCATTTCCATGCTTGAAGTTTTATTTTTCTCTGCTACTGGTAGTTCATTGGAAAATATCACTTAACTTTTTTATATTTTGTTTTATTAAGATATATCAACATGGACTGTGAGGGTATTTTGATGTCAAGTAGTAATGCCAAGCTTTGGTGGTGATTTGTGTCAAATTATTGACATTGTATTACTTCACATTGAAAATTTACAGATCTTTGTGTAAAGTTGATTCAAGTCTTTGTGAAACACATAATAAGCAGCAATGTAATCTACTTAAAAATTCTATTGAACTTTGTGAAAACATTGTCTTAATTTGTATGTTTTTTTTGTACCTTTTGTTAATGGTTATCCCCCTTTTGGATATGGAATAGATAGACTTGTTAATATATAATAAGTCAAAGCTTCTGCTCAATTGGAAAGATTTACTCACTGAGAAATTTCAGGTGTGTAGGTATTAAATTTTATTTTACTATTGAAATATTATTAGTTTGCAGTTTATTTTTTGTGAATGGAGAAGTTTTTCCTCCAGTTGTATGAAAGTGTTGGTCTTTTTTTAAAGTGAACATTACGGATGCAAATTTTTTTCTAAAAGTAAATTGAATGGGAGTAAGTGAGAAAAAAATTTCCAAAGAATAATAAAACCTGAAAGTTTTTTCTTGCTACATAGTTTAATTACTTACAGTTTCCATCTTCATAAATGTTAATTACTTTAAGAAAATTTGAATAAAACTTATTTCCAAAATACAAGTCTTTTTTTTATTTTTTTTTAAAAAAATTGAATCTATATTGGTGTAATTCTTCTTTACTTTAATTTGCAGAACATTTTCATTTGCTACTTTTATTAATGTTTTTACAACACCTTTGTTCAATGTTTGTTATATATCATCAAATTATGATAGGTGGACAACTTATTAACTTGCCTTACTGTAAAGTCCTGTCCCATAATGTTCCATAATATTCTGTAACTTGTTGTCCAGTAGCCAGAACATCATGTATGTTGAATTTTTGGTGCTCATCTGTTTATCATAGTTCTGTCATCCAGACACTCACAAAATTAAAACTGCCCTACTAAGTTTATATAATGCAGCTTCACTCAACAAGAAACAGGAGTCCCAAAACTGCAATTGCTTTTATTTTCTTATTATATATTTTCCAAATTATAGTTTTTCTCTATTAGTCCTCATAAATTGGGTCTTATATTAACTTCGTACTACAGATTTATTTGTATTTCATTGAGATGTTCTTTACCACAAACTAGTGTCAGGAATTAAATGCCTAATTTAGGGTAACAAGCTAATCATGTACTGTATTCATAATAGCATTTAAATAAAAATATAATTTGGTTTAATAATATGAACAACGGTATAAGTTTAGTGAAATGTATATTTGAATTTGCATAATTATAGGTCTGGTAACTGTCCACCAACATAGCTGATTTGTAGAGCTCCAGTGCAGTAAATTATAGTTTGTTTAGTATACTTTTTCTTGTAACTGAGTGGAGTTGGTATACATTAAATATTTTAAGATACTACATATAATAAAATAAATGTAAGTTTGATCAACATAGATGCAGTAGGTAAGAAATGAGGTGTATATATGACCAGGTGGACACGGCTACCTTTGTCTACATCAGTCCAGTTGCACTCCCTAGTTGATAGTATAATAAGATCCATATAGATTTAACATATGATTCAATTAATTAGCAATTTCATGACTTTTCCAGGCAAATTTAATATAAGGAACTATTACACAGAAAAAATTTAAACATAACTGGACATCTTCAACATATTTTTAATGCAGAATATTCTATGTTCAAATGCTGTTAGAGAAGACACAATGTAACATTTAAATATCAAGTTAATTTTTTTCTTTGTTTCTCATACTAAATTTTTCTGGAAGAGGTTATAAAATTTTCCATTAAAACTATAAGATGTTAAAATTGCTTCGTTATTCAATAATGAATTGTACACTCGATTGAATGTTATTAATGAAGTAACAAAAAGATAGATTATATGATAACATTGAAATATCTGAAGTAGTATTGCTTTTTGTTGCAAAATTTACCTGCACAGACTTAAATTACTTGATAAACAGTTTGTGGGTTTCCATGGTTTCAATCACATACTCTACCATCTTTCTCAAGTGAAGTTCTCAATAACTGTTATCCAGATCTTTGATCAATTTACTCATTTATTTTATACACAACTTTAACACAGGATTTCAAGACAATATAGGAACAGCAGTAGAAACTTTGAAGATATTTATCAAAATTTGAAATAATCTAGGGAGCAAAGGGTTGGTATGGCCCTGACAAGAATACAGATGCCAACTATGTATATCTCATAAATCTTGGGAAATGCCACTGTGATATTCTTTAGCAGCGATGTCAACAAGTCCTATTCCTACGTTCTTGTGCTCCCTGACTGTAGTCGTATAGACTGTATCTAACAGGACGGGGTGGAAGACGAGTTCTCAGCGCCTTTTATTCTAAGAATTGTTGGCTAAGGGAGAAAACCTAGGTCCTCCATGTCTGGGGGTTGGACGACAGGCTAGTGACCTGCCCCTATATAAAACACCAATTGCTATGTTCTTCAATAATGCAAAGTTGGATGGATTTAAATATAACAGACTTAAGCTACGAAAATGAACTCTTTCTATTGGGACATGGATTGTTCAGGACCTGAATACTAATGAACAGGAAGTAATAGATGAAATTACAACAATGAAGGGAGATATAATTGTGCTATCTGAAACAAAAAATAATGGAAAGGGACAGGAAAAATTAGGAAATTATATACATATTTGGAGCGGAGTATAAAAAGTAATAAATCAAAAAGGTGTATCCATTCTGATAAAAAATTAATATCGTGGGAAAAAATCGATGAAAGACTAATTAAACTAAATCTCAAAATTTTTGGAATAGATCTTATAATAATAGGAGTATATGCAATGAATGAGGATGCACCATTTACAGAAAAAAATGATTTTTTGATAAATTGCCGGAAATGTTGGAGAAAATGAGAGCAGAATGGGAAGTAGAGTGAAAGATGAAGTGATAGGACCTTTTGGAGAAAGTGTGACAAATGATAATGGAGATAGATTAATAACCCTATGTAACATGGGTATATGATAATGAATAGTTTTTTCCAACACCGAGAAATATATAAATATACATGGGAACAATAAACAAAAAGCTAAAATTACATAATTGTTAAACAAATAGAGATATGATAATTAAATATGTATACAGAAAACCAGATTGTGGAAGGGGATCACTATATGCTTTTAGGGAAAATTATTTTAACAAGTAGAAAGAAACAATGTAGTGAGATGAATAAAGATGCAATAAATACAACCTTCATAAATGAACCAAGGTATAAAGTAAGTCTACTTTATGATGATAGTACAAAATAACTTTTTCAAACAAGATTAAGGCAAAAACTTAATATGAACTTAAATAACGCAGCATCAAAAATGTATTATCAATTAAAGGAAAGCATACATTTAGCAGCATTAGTAACACTTGGAACAGAAATTCAGAATATAGAAGAAATAATGACTGGTTTAATCAAGATATTAGAAAATTAGTAGAAGAGAAAAAGAAAGTGAGAATGAAATGATTGTCAGATCATTCAATAGCATTACACACAGAATATAGTTTTCTGAAACGTAAGACTAAGTTGGAAGTAAGAAGAGCAAAAAAATGAATACTGGGATAATATATGCTTGAATATAAACCATTCGATTGAATATGCTAGATCTACAGAAGCTTGGAGAGTTTTAAAGAATGTTAGGAAAGCAGAAAGAAAGAAATCTAATATTCAGTTAATAAAACCATCAGAATGGGTACAAAGTAATACAGATCTACTTCAGGAAAATAGAAACGAATTTAAATTCCAAGAGATGAATGCAGAAAACAAAAACTGACACTCCAGAAATAACAGAAGACGATGTAAAAAAAGTTCTGAAAGAGGCAAAAAATGGGAGAGCACTGGGACCAGGAAATATCCAAACAGAACTTTCGAAATACAGAGAGGGAATGTTAGTAACCCTTTTAATGAAAATTTTTAATAAAATTGAAACTGCAGACGATATTCCAGATGATTGGAATATATCACCCCTATTTTTAAAAAAGGTGATAAAAGATTGTGTTCTAACTATAGAGGTAAAAGTGTTTTAGCTTCGACAGCGAGAATTATCAATAAAATTATTAATTCTAAAATTAATGAGACAATAGGCCAAATAAGAGCTGAACAATGTGGATTCCTGAGGGGAAGATCATGCACGGACAACATATTCTGTATTAGACAATTACAAGAGAAGATGCTAATTAAACATCAAGAACTATGTATGGCTTTTATCGATTTAGAAAAGGCTTATGATAGTATCCCTCGACATGCATTATGGTTGGCAATGAGAAATATGAATATCCATGATAAATGGATTAATATTGTTAGGAGAATCTATAATAATACAACAGTTAAAATACAGAATAAACTAACAGAGAAATTCAGAGTGAATAAATGCCTTAAGAAGGGATGCAGTCTATCACTGATACTTTTTAATATTTATTTAGATCAGGCACTTAATTTATGGTATAAAAATGTTCTGGAAAGGGCATTCCTATAGGAGATAGGCTACTACATTCATTGTTGTTCGCTGATGATCTGGTAATATTTGCAGGAGATGAAGAGGACAGGACATACATGATACATAAGCTCATGGAAAAATATAAAAAATGGGGACTGAACATAAATATACAGAAGACAGAATACATGTGTTTAGGAAAAGACGTAGAAGACATAACACTCGAAACAGGAAAAATAAAAAAATGTGAATTTCTTAAATACTTGGGGTCAACATGTGAAAGAGATTTACAAACTAAAATTGCAATGGCAAAGAATGCTACTGAGATTTTACACAGAATAATTTTGAGTAAAAATTTAACAAAGGAAACAAAAATTATAATTTATAAGAGCATAATACTGAACATTCTATGTTATGGAAGTGAAACTTGGCCCCTGACAGAATTAAAAAAGAACAATATTAGAAAAGTAGGATTCGATTACCTGAGAAGAAGTCTTAAAAAAACAATACAGGATAAAATTAGAAATGAGCTCCTGTGGAATGAAATGAACGTAACCACATCTGTCGTTAAAAGGATTGAAAATTAAACCCTTAAAGAATGGAAAATGGAAGATACCAATGGTCACCTTTTGGAAAAAATAAACGGGGCAGACCCAGATTAAAGTGGAAAACCCATGTGAAAACTATAATGGAGGATAGGAATTTGGAAGAGGGAGATTGGAATGACAGACAGAAATGGAAATTGATGACGACAAACCTATAAAAAGGGGGGGAAAAGCCGAAGAAGAAGAAATAACATTGACTAGTAATCTTTAACATTATATTTAGTTATTGGGGTTCAAAAATGTTTTGTAAGAACACTTACCATGAAAGAAAATAATATATGAGTAGTATCTAGATAACTTATTATAACTTGGATCTTCTGTATGATGCCGACTTACCTGAAATCAGTAGTTGGTCCAGTGGATTATAACAGAAGTAATGCTGTCTGAATTAGAAATTTATTTAGAAGGTGCACTGTGTCATAAAAGTTTAATACTTTTAATACATTCATTTCATCAGTCTGTACTAAGTAATAAGATAAAATAGCGCAATTCAGACAAAAGAAGTTATGATATATATATATATATATATATATATATATATATATATATATATATATATATATATATATATATATTGGTATGGAAAGGATAGAGAGATAGGTTGTGGCTTACCTGAAAGTGAAGTGCGGTGTCGCCATGAGGAACTGAAGGTTGTTCTTCAAATTTTTGGAGGCTCTCAGCCTCCTTCTTCAGGAAGGAGTGTTACACCATTCTGTGCACCGGCAGTCTGCAGCCGGCCGGTGCACGGAATGGTGTAACACTCCTTCCTGAAGAAGGAGGCTGAGAGCCTCCGAAAATTTGAAGAACAACCTTCAGTTCCTCATGGCGACACCGCACTTCACTTTCAGGTAAGCCACAACCTATCTCTCTATCCTTTCCATACTAATATTTTTGACAATGTCACATTCTTACTATTACAATTAATATATATATATATATATATATATATATATATACACACACACACACAACGTTTCTGGAAACATTGTTTCTTTCATCTGTGAATTAAAAAGCTTTTGAGTTACTCAACTGAATTGTGAGGTTGTGTCACTCTTGGTGTGGTATTTATATCTTCACTTCTTTTGCCTGTATTTGGCTATTTCGTCTGATTATTTTTCAAAACAGATGTATTTTTTTCATTTTAACTAAGTATTACTTTATTGGAATATTTCGTGATAGGCTGAAAGCTGCATTATAGATGACCCTATTAAAAAAGAAAATACACAATGTATGAGCATTATGTATTGTATGAGTATAAGATGATTGAGAAGGAAAAGTAGAAATTATGATGTTTTTAAGTTAACAAAAGTTGGCTGACTGAAGGTGAACTTCAGGTTTCGAAGTTTACCACATTGGTGACATATTACAACTGTTTGTCTAGAGTTTATTATGGATATTGACTAACTATTGATCACTATATTAGTGTTCAATGAATTATGATAATCACATAATTCAGGTCTATGATTTTGCCATTATAAATCTTTCAAATTATATTTTAAGAAATGTTAAATCAATTGCAAAATTATTAGTATTCATAGTGATTCTAATTAACATTCAAAAAATTCTACAGGTATGTTATATGCAAAATCATTAATAGATATTATAAACATGAAAGGGTGAAGTATTGATACATGAGGCACATCATATTTTATGGAACACATTAGACTTTTTAATCGACAGAATTTGTTTCCTATTGCTTGTGTGACTGTATTAAGAATTGGGAATCTATCACATAATATTCTACTTTTGACAGATGTAGATCATGTGACACACAAATTCTTTAGTTAAATCACTCATAGATAATGAGGTTAGGCTCTTACCCTTATATGTTAACAATGCTTTTTACCACATATTCAATGGCTTGGATGGTTGATTTTCCTTGAAAACAACCATACTGTTTATTGTAAGTAACACAGCTGAAATATTCTTTAAACTGTTTTATATACCAACGATTCAGTGAAAAAAATTAGATACTATACTAATGGGATGGTAACTGTCTGGGATGTCTATCACCTCTCTTAGAAATGGGTGTGTTGGAAAGGTACTGCTTCTAATTGATTTGCATTGATAAGATAAACCAAGGCATCTGAAATTGCTTGTAAGATCTGTTAATGAAATAGCTGGTCAAACTCATATCAACAATTTTATTTTTTACTAGCTGGGTGCCCGTCGTTGCCCGAGATGTCATTTATCTATAACCCCCCATATGACTCCAATTTCGGTTGCTTTTGCGCTATTTTTATGTAACGTTCCTCGAACCCTATGCCTAATGTGCTCACCTCCCATGCCGAAGGGGGTTGAAGTCATTGAGAAAATATATCGGCCGTTTTTACATATTAGAAGATAACCACCCCCACAAATGTGCGATAATCAAAAAGTTTTTATTTCACGTAAAAATCGACCGATTACGTTGTCTGAAAATTTCTACCCCAGCCCATCACCTCCCAAACCCGTCGCATTACCCAGGTTGTCACAACTAGATTCAGCAACATTCATAGTCTCTGAATTGATTCGAATCTCGGTTGTTTTCGCGTTTTTTTAGTTAACGTACCTCCACTCCACCCCTAAGATTGCTCCTCTCACAGGGGCTGAAATTATCCACAACCAGCATCGATATACATAAAATCAAAGTAATTAACCCCAGAAAATAATTATCGCAAATATCGACCGTTTAACATGTTTGAAAATTTCCAACCCCCCCTCCCCCCCACTCCCGCTTCGGGGACTTGAACGGCATGTTGAATGACGTAATTAAACTCAGTGACAACTATAACCCCGGATTCAACTCCAATCTCGATACTTTCTGTTTTCTTTTTATGTAATGCCACTTCACGCTTACCCTTAAGGGTGCACCCCTCCAAAGCCCGAAAGGGGTTGAAATTATACACACAGAACGTGTAGAGAAATTTTATGAATCTCATTGATGCCGAAATATATTTATTCGAAGCAAAAATCAGCCGGTTAACATGTTTGAAAATTTATTTCCCCGCCCAACTGCGCCAATCCCCTCACACCCCCGCACACGACCGCCAACCACCGTGAATATCCCACGTTGTCATAAACACTTTCACCTATATCTCCAATCGGGGATTTATTCACGTTTCGACCTTTTAACATATTTAAACAATTTACATCCCTGCCAACCCTTCCTTGGGGCAGTTAAACGGTTAGTTGAATGTAATAATTTAACTCATTGACATCCATTACCGTGGATTCGTCTCCAATGTCGGTTGTTTTTGCATCATTATAATGTAATTCCACTCCCCTTAAGGGGAGCTCCATTCCCAATCCCGAAATATGTTGAAATTATACATGGGCAAAATGTAGAGAAATTTTATTAATCTAATTGATCCCGAAAAAGCTGCCGGTCAACATGTTTTAAAATTTCTATCCCCCGTACACCTCCGCCCAACTCATTCCAACCCAGCTCACTCCCGCGCGTTGCCCAGATTGTCGCAAATAAATTCTGCGACATCCATTTCCTTCGATTTGACTTGAATCTCGGTTTTGCATTATTTTCTTGTAAATACCCTCCACCCCCTATCATTCCCCCCATATCATGCCTACAAACATCATCGGTAGAAATACTATCAACGTCAATGGCCCTGGAATTTATTTATTCCACGAATCGATGATTTAACATGTTTGAAGAATTTCACCCCGTCCAATCCCGTCCCAGGGGATTTCGATTTGACTCGAATTTCGGTTTTTCTCGTGTTATTTTTTTATGAGTCCCAATCCACCACCACCCCTTACCATGCACCTCCCTCATGCCGCAAGAAGGGTTAAAATTTTACACACACAACTTGGGTATAAATACTATAAATCTAATTAACCCTGAAAAATATGATTCAACTCTAATATCGGTTGTAATTTCTTGCTTCAATAATTCCACTCCCGTCCATCTCCACCCCTCGGAGTTAAATGACTATTTAAATGTCATAATTAAACCCAGCGACATTCATAACCATGTATTTGACTCTAATCTCGGTTTTATTCCCGTTATTTATTTTTAATTCCCGTTGAGCCCCACTCCTAAAGTAAGCTCCCTCCCAATCCCGAAATGGGTTCAAATTAAACACTGAGAACGTGTAGTGAAATTTTAATGATCTCATTGTATATATTTATTCGACGCAAAATTCAAAGCTTTACTTATTTTAAAATTTCTACACCTTACCTACCATCGCCCAACTTCTCCCACCTTAATCCACCACCGCGGGCTGCTTAGATTGTCATAAATAAACTCAGGGACATCCATTATATTCGATTTGAATAGAATCTCGGTTGTTATTTTCCGGTATCTTACCTCCACACCCACCCCTAAGCGTGATGTCACTCATGTCGCTAGGGGTTGAAATTTTACAAACATTAAATGGGTGGAAATACTATAAATGTAATTATCCTTTAAAAATATTTATTCCACGCAAATATCGACCTTTTAACATGTTAAATAATTTCCATGCCAGGTTCACCCCTGCCCTTGGGTGTTAGATGGCCAATTGAATATCGTAATTAAACTCTGCGACATCCACAACCCTGGATTTGGTTGTATTCTCAGATTTATTCGCATAATTTATTTTTTTACTCTCACCCCTAAGAGTGTTCCTTTCCCATCCTGTAAGGGATGAAACTATACTCATATAAAATCGGTTGGAACACTATCTCTTCGATACCTTAAAATATTTATCAGCCTAAATATCGGCTGTTTTAGCATGTTTGAATGTTTCCACCCCCTCCCGTAAGTGTGCTTCCCTCTCATGCCGAAAAGGGTTAAATTTTACAAACAACATCGGTAGATTTATTATCAATGTTTCAATTAATTGTATTTATCCTTTAAAAATATTTACTTGACGCAAATATCGATCGTTTAACATGTTAGAAAAATTCAATCCCTGTCCATCCCATCAACTCCCGCCCCTTGGGGTAAAATGGCCAATTGCATGCTATAATTGAACTCGGCGACATCCATACCCTCGGATTTGACTCCAATCTCGATTGTATTCGCGTTTTTTATTGAAGCGTTCCTCCACCCCACCCCTAAAGGTGCTCTACTGATAAGCCCGAAAGGGGTTGAAGTTATATTCAGAGAACATGTAGAGAAATTGTACGAATCACATTGATCCCGATAAATATTTCGTCGTTGCAAAAGTCGGTAGATTAACATGTTTGACAATTTCCACTCCCGACCACCCCCGTCGCTGGGACGTTAATTGCTTGTTTAATGTCGTAATTAAACTCAGCGTTATCCATAAATTTGGTTTGGACTCCAGTCTCGGTTGTATTCGAGTTATTTTATTGTAACATTCATCCACCCCCACCCCTAGGGTGCTCCTTTCCCATGCCGTAAAATGTTGAAATTTTACTGACATACATTGGTACAAACACTATTAATCGTTTCTACCCGGAAAATATTTATCAGACTCAAATATGGGCCTTGTTAGCATGTTTGAAGATTTCCACCCCCAACCACCCCCGCTTGGGGAACTTAAACGGCAACTTGAATATCATACTTAAACTCACTGACAACCATAACCCTGGATTTGAGTCCAATATCGATTGTGTTTGCTTTATTATTATATAAATCTACTCAACCCCCCCTCCCTAAGAGTGCTCCACTCCAATCCCGAAAGAGGTTATATTAAATACATGGAACATGTAGAGAAATATAATAAATCTCAGTGAACCAGAAAAATATTTATTCAACGCAAATATCGACTGCTTAACATGTTTGAAAATTTCAACCCCCGTCCATCCCCGATTGAGAAAGTTAAACTGTAAGTTAAATGTCATAATTAAACACAGTGACAAATATAACCCTGGATTCGACTCGAAACTCGAATGTGTTTGAGTAATTTCATGTAATGGCAGTCCACCCCCCAACCCTTAAGGGTGCATCACTCCCATGCCTAAACAAGTTGAAATTATACACAGATAACATGCAGTGAAATTATATAAATGCTATTGATCCCGAATTATATTGATTCGACGCAAAAATCGGCCGGTTAGCATGTTTGAAAATTTCTTTCCCCGCCCACCCCTTCTCATCACCAACAATTCCCACCCACCCCTGTGAGTTTCTCAGTTTGTTATAAATAGTCTCAGCGACATCCATATCACCGATTTGACTCGAATCTCGGTTGATTTGGCGTTAATTATATGAAACGCCCCTCCACCACCACATATAAGGGTGCTCCCATCGCATGCTGAAAGGGGTTGAAAATATACACAAACAACATCAGTCGAAATACAATCAATATAATTAACCTTAAAAAATATTTATTCAACGCAAATATCTGCCGTGTTTGCATGTTCCAAAATTTCCATCTCGCTACCCCTGCCTCTGAGGGGTTAATGCTAAGTTGAATGTTATAACTAAACTAAGTGGCATCCATAATCTACGATTTGACTCCAATCTCGGTCGTATTCGCGTTATTTTCCTGTAAAGCATCTGCACCAAAACCCTAAGGGTGCCTTTTTCCCAGGGTGTAGAGGATGAAAATTATATTCAGATAACATCGGTAGAAACACTATCATATCTTTGACCCCTAAAAATATTTATCCGACTCAAATATCGACTGTTTTAGCATGTTTAAATATTTCCACCCCTGTCCACCCACGCTTCTGGGGGTGGTAGACGCGTCTCACCTCGACAGTGTTTGTTTCCTGGTCGCAAAGAATACGTGTACGAAATTTGGTGAAATTTGATCCACCGGTGTAGATTTGTATTCTCCACCCCAAACCCTAAGGGTGCTTTTTTCCCAGGGTGTAGGGGATGAAAATTACATTCAGATAACATAGGTAGAAACACTATCAATATATTTTACCCCTAAAAATATAAAGCTCGACAAGATGCCTCCGTTCGGTGTTGTGGGCCAGTTAGCATATACAGTGCTATCATTCGTTGATTGTTTCTAAAATAAACTTTGTTTAAAATATGTGCGAAGGAAAATACTATGTAGACGGAATTAAAAATGTAGCATATTACAGGTCGGGTCATTTGACGCTGAGTATTGCTAACCCTATCACTATTGCAGTATTAATAATATTTTACATAGTTATCCTCGTAAAAATCGTTCCTTGGGGCACATAACATAAAATAACTCCAGAGTCGCCACTGTAATCATTATAGCAATGAAGCAATCCATCTAACAGTATATTCAAGGAAATTGATGGAAATGTTTAATATAATTTAAAGTCCTTGCATTAAAAGTTTTGTAACTTGTCAAAACGATAAAGTTCATCCATCATCTTATTTCAAATCTAACAAAGATAAGATATTAACAAAGAATAGCAATACTGGGTGCACGATAACATAATTTTCTGTCATTCAGGTTTTAATTCATAGGAAGGAAGGTAAAACAAAACATGGCATGTTCAAACGTGTTGCCTCTTTTGGTGAGTGAATATAATTAGTTATTTAAAGGTAATATTATTTGGTCGATTTTGTTTTCCTGTATTTAATGAATAATGATATTTACACTTCATTTTAAACTAATTTATCAGGGAGAACTAGAAATTTTTTGAGTTTTAATGTTAATTGAACGGTCTCTACACGTGAGAAAGGGTTTTCAAAACTATATTCATACATTTCTTCCATTTTTTGTGAAACTGTAACTATATAGAAATATTTACCTCCTGATTGTTAACTATGGGGATTCAAAGCTTCATAATTGTAAACGGAGTGCGTTTAGCGGTAATTGGGTCACGTTTACGCAGTTTCCCTCTTCCGACGACACTTTACGACTGATTTCTCTACGTGTATGTTGCAGATAGTATGCTTCTTATTTTTTGTGTGGGCAGCGACTCCTCCTAATTGTCACTACCAAGGCTTTGTGTGCAGTTCCACCTGCCAGTCGCTCTACTACTGCGTGGGCGCGAACGAGAAGCCCGTACACCTTAGGAACTGCACTGACGCTGCCCTCTGCAATTCCATCAACGGCACGTGCTCCAAGGATGAGGGCCTGAGTTGCTTTGCGGAACACAACTTCACCTGCAGGTCTGCGGGGCTTTTCCCCGACCTGTACGACTGTTCAACGTTCTACAACTGCACTGGAACCGCCCCTCCGTTTAAAAAACAGCAGATAAAATGCAATAACACAGCGTACGACGTCGCAAAGAAAGTTTGTGACCTGTCTACAACGAGTCCCGTATGCAACAGGAACGGGAGGATCAAGGGATGCACCGAAGTTGGAGATTCAGGAGTCGTGGATGATGATAAAAGCCTGTACTACGTGTGTATTCGCGACCCAGTCTACCTTTATATTTACCCCGAACTTCACAAGTGTTCTGGGCACGGAATTTACGACCCGGACACTTCTACGTGCTCATGAAGTCGAAATATCACAACGATTGGAGTCAAAATTCCTGTATCGGTTACCTAAGAATGTTGTAAGTGATGCTTAATTACTCCATTTTATAGTTCAACAAAACTGCTGAAAATAAACTACTGAAAAACTGAAAGTAAAAATACTTATCTAACGATTTTTATTCCTTTGTATTCAAATTTCTGCCAAATCAATGAAATTAAGAGTAAATATGATTAAATAAATCTTTGAATGACGCCTATTATTTAGATATTTTTTTAAATGGTAGAGGTTTAATTTCCGATGTACTGGTGGTAGACTAGAGTAAAAAAAGTATTTATTTTTGTGTTCTCACACATGCGCTATATGTAAAATAAAATTGTAAATTTTTTGGGAAATTCGAGGTGATGGTAAAAATGAAGATCCTCTAATGTTGATATTGTCTGGATTTCTTGTCTACGTTTACTCAGTAACTCGGTAATTCTGAATATTAACATCATACTTAAAGATCTAACTGCGATCATGACTCAAATTAATGGCTTTTTTTCTCTACTCATTTTCCCGTTTCTAAAAACTGTCCCATCCCTGTTATTTCATATTTCTTATACGTTTTACTGCATATATAATTGGAGATCTAATTCGTACGAAATATTTTCCATTTGGTTTCTTCTTCTCTTCTTCAATATGTCAAATATATATCCAACTATCTGAGAGCCCGGCGTTGCCCGGGTGTTTCTTTTACCATCCTGGATAATGCGAGAATTAAACTCAGCGGCTCCTATAATGCGGGAATCGCCACTAATCGCTGTCTTTTATGCATTACTTTTCATGATAGCTCCCTTCCCCAAGGGTACAGTAAGGGTGCTTCGCCTCCCTTGTCTTTTGGAGTTGAAATTAGACACTTAAAAATTCTAGTATGAAACTATTAAAATAACCGACCCGGAAACGTTTTATTCGACGGTAATCATGGCCGGTTAGAGGAATGGTTTTAAATTTCACCCCTTCCACACCCACCCCTAGTGGCGGTAGGTGCGTCTTAAACCCTCAGTGTTTCTTCCGATATCGTAATTATCATGTGGTAGAAATTGATCTACCCCTTTTAAGATTTATAAGGAGATTTGTTTCACCCCCTTCCACCCCCCACTCCTAGGGACTGAACTACATCTTAACTGAAGTAGTGGATGTCAGAATTGAACTCACTGACATCAATAACCCTGGATTTGACACCAATCTCGGTTGTTTCACGTTATTTTTATGTAACCCACTCTCTTATTAGTGCTTAAAAGGGGTTTGAAAGTATACACTAAAACATCTAGATAGAAAATATTAATCACATAGACCGTTTTAGCGTGTTTTTTTTAACTCTCACACCAGTCCACCCCATGCGAGTTTTCTGATGCTTCGAAAACCCGACAGGAACCTTCACGGGGGTGCGCACAACAACTCACCAAAGTCTCATCGCAATGGGAAGAATGGTTTAAGAGCGCATAGGGGGACAAACACACAGACATTTATACAATAAAGTTCAAATTGACTCTACATTTGATTTAGAAAACGTTTGTATGGGAAATAGAAAAGGGCTGCTTTTAGGGTTTTCCCGGAAATTATTCGATTTTTTTCTCGCCTTTTAAACCTTCCCTAGACCTCCACGAACATTTCAAGACTAAGATAAGATAAATCCGTTCAGCCGTTCTCGAGTTTTAGTGAGACTAACGAACAGCAATTCATTTTTATATATATAGATAGTTTTCAGTTCTGTAACTAATAAGTAGAATCATGGTGTAGGAAGGAAGCAGGCAAGTATTTTCATCTCCATTCCTTTCATCCTAGTCTTAAGTTAGCTGTACAACGCGCTATTTTAGTTTTTCGTTGCGGATATAACTTTCCGTTCTGACGATCTTTGAACTGCAAAAATAAATGTTGTTCCAATTCATGAAATGGGGCGTGATTCAATATAAGTGTAAGGTAATGATCCGCGTCATTTCTTTAATTTGATGAACATTTTGAATAAATACTCGTCAAACAACCGTTATTTAAATGCCAAGGGTATAGCTGATTTGAATAATGCAAAACTTACGTCTGATTGAAAATTAATAATGAGAAAGATAGCTAAATACAGACAAAATAAGTGATAATATAAATACCGCACAAAGTTTCTGGGATCCTCGTCCCTTTCCTCAGGTGCTAAGAAGAGCCTGGAGCGACACAACTGCACTGGTCAGTTGACAAAACTCAAAAGCAAATCAATGAAATTAAGATTAAATATTATTTGATGATCAACTGACCAGTGAAGTTGAACATCATTCGCCAGCTGTACTTATTATAAATGATTGAATTCATGTTTTAGGCATTTGCAGTAATTATGATTTTAATGATATTTTTTTACAATTTTATATACTCCCATTTATATTAAATTTCTAAATATTACTATCTCAGTTTTAATTTAAGAGCTCATTTTCTAAGAGGAAATTATGGATCGGGACTTAACACATTTTTTTTGTCGATGTTTATATTTACTCGTCGGAAGTCAACCTACAGGATTTTCGACCGGTGGCTGCGAAGGTTGACTGTTCTTTCAGCTATTGACCGTTTCAGGTGGCGTTCAAACTCTTCAACAAGTTTCGTTAAATTCTCGTAACCATCACTTCGTTGCTCACCGCCTCACAGGTCGATCATCACTTTAATTTCATGAACTAACTATCCATCACACGCAGTAAGTTTCTTCTTAGTTGCTCCAACACCTTTAACTCACTGCTCAGAGCTGTTTCATCTGACTCGTCACGATCTCACTTCTTCGTACGAACTCCTTTAACTAGCCAGGAGTTATTTCATCTATACGGACTTCTGACACACTCATCTCTCTTCGAATCTGTTACTAAAGAATCTGTCTCCATGCAAACTGACCAACTGTTGTCGATTTCAACGACCTCCGAGAAAAATAAATCCCAGACCAATTTACTGAATGCCGTGATTTGTACAGATAGTCACTTGTCATACAAAGTTGCAAAAAAGGTCGGATTTTTAGCACCTGATATTTACTGATAATTTTTATTGGTATTTATCGGTATTTACTTGCGGTAAAACGATTTTTCAAATATATTCTATAGCTGTACACGAGATTTTATCATTTGGCGAGCTTCATCAGTTCGGTAGTTGTGGATACCAATCCACATATCTGGCTCCTGGTCCTGTGTTTTCATGTTACTCTTACCCTCAGCCAGGATAGGTTCATTTAAAAGTCAGTACTTTTACGTACCTGCTACGCTGATCCTGTGCGATTTGACATGTATCTGTGTTCCTAGAAGACCTCTGAGGAAAAGTCGAAGTTACGTCGTCTCTCCCTTGGAGAACAAACAAGAGACTTGTTCAGATTTTGGGTAATGCCACTCAGTCAATGTAAACTATCAATTCTTACATTGTCGCAAATATTACAGATAATGATTATGAAAACTGTTTGCCTCAATCGAGACTTTGACCAGTTGCGCAGTAGGTTACTGTGGTGAATCTATGGGAGATGTCTCTAAGTTGTACCTTTGTTATACCCCACAAATAACTAATCTGTTTTAACGTTTTTAATCAGCAATGAGTTCAATGCGCAAACTTTAAATTTTTTCACATACTTACTTGCTATATTTAAGCGTGCAACATGACACTCATGAAGAACCCGCTGCATGTTTCGATCGAGAAAAAGTGCGAACCAACGATCCCTTGTATAGAACATTAAAACTGACGCGTTTCACAATGTCATAGAAAATCGTTGGATGTGGGCAGGCTAAATGTTATAGTTAAGAAAGTTAATACTGTTTTAATTCTAAAAGACTATTAGGCCTATATCTTTCACATGTTAATTATATGAAAAACGACCGGAAAGTTTAAGAAGAAGGTGTAGACAGGCTATGCATAGGGTAATTCACATAGTGGCAACTCCCCTGTTATAGCATAGGAAAGGGAGTGAAAGGGGGGGGTGCGAAAAGGTAGAGCAAGGTAGCCAAGGGTTAGCTAGGGCCACCGGGATATATTTTAAGGATCCTACCCGGAAATTTGCCTAAAAGTGATACAGGGAAAACCCTAGAAAAACCTGCATCAGGTAGGTCGGGCATTTGGTACTTGTCCCACGCCCTTCCGATGGCGGGAAAGGGGTTTGCTGTGGGGTCGTAGCGTTCCCCTCGCCGTGCCTTGACCAGTTTAGGAGGCAGCTGGCCGACTATTCCAATAGGAATGACGGACAACTCGTTCCAAGGTCTGCGACCCCGGAACATACACCTCTCAAAACAGGCCGAGGTAAATTTAGATGTAGAAATATAAATCAAAGAACTTGAAAGCTTGCTGCGAGTTTCATGAACGGTTGGTGAAAGTTACGAATAGATGAAAACAAAATATATGACGCAGTTGGAGCTTATAAAACATTGAACGATTTATGTTCTAAAGCACTGCCAGTAGACTGGTAACATCAGCGAAATGGTTGTCAAAAAGTATATTGGATAATGCCTCCTATTTTTTTCGCCGGTTAATATTGATGAAGTAGATATAAAATATACTCTACGGAAATATGTCTTAGATGGCACTACCGTAAAGTAAAAATTTAATAGTTTTTACTGTATAACGAACATAATATTTTCCAACCACTTGCGTAGATCAAATTCATAGTTATGATTGTGTATAAAAAATGATAAATTGATGTTCGCTTGTGAGGTACCTTTTTTTTAGAGTGATAGGAAATTCCCTTTTAATAGCATAGGATGGGATATGATGTGATTCGTCGTTTACGTACCACTAGTTCCTGCAACATACTTGCGAGCAAGTTGTTATGGACGATTAGTGGCTTGGTTATATAATCTCTAAAGTTGCCATTATCCTGGAATCTTTGAAGACATGAAAATTTTGAAGGTAGGTGATTGAAAACTATGTTCTTTTGCGAGTTGTGTTTTATTTACAGCAGTTGATACATGCATGTATGCATTTTGTTTCCCAATCCTGAAACGAAGTGCCAGACTCCGCAACGGGAACATGTAGACTCATTTCCACCGAAGACATTTTGATTCGTTACCAGTGCTCGATTCGATGGTGTATTCTTAATTCATTGCGTTCATTCGGTTGATCGGTCAGGGACATCTTCGAAATTGAATTAAGAAAGTTCATTTCAGTGTTACAAGAAAAATGAACGGAATTAACCGAGCTGTTTCATCAAGTCAACGATTATCTACTTCGAAAAATCTGAACAAAGGACTTAGAAACAAGTTCGCATTTCTTAATCTCCTGATCACGATGGCAGACATTTTTAACTTTTTCTAATGACGGACCGCACAGTTCTATCTTGACAAATTTTCCATATTTCAAAGAGAAGTTTTGTTGGGACTCGTGTTTTGGTTCCGAGTTATTGAAAAGTTTGCACTTAGGTGACACAATATGATAAAAATTTCGACGTTTTCCAGAGTTAATGGGATGTCTTAGATGTATATCGTAAGGAAACATCTTATCGTGTCTTAAGCTTTTCCGCGGGTTTAATACGTTTGACGACTGACTTAATTGCGATGTAAAGAATGTAGATTGCACCAAAGATTAGAGTTGTTGCAACCAACAGCACGTCTAAGAGGTAGTATTGAGTCCAGTGGAGATCCAACGCGGCGCTGCGAAGATGTTTAGCTCCATTGTGTCTGATAACATACTCCACCCACCACACCGCTCGATCTACGGACTTCTTCGGCTCGTCTTTATACGCATTAGAAAATCTCTTCATTGCTTCCGCGTATCTGAAAAAAAAAAGTAACATAAGAAACGAGCGCAGTCCCAGATAAACTTTAAAATATTGTAACGAAGCCTTTAATGATTTACAATCAAGTGAACGAAGGTATAAATTTTGGATAATTTTGTTTTTATTACTACATATCCTATAGTTTTCTCTGGTACAACCAAATAGTTTGTTGTCTTATTAGTGTGTAAAGTTTTTCGAACGTTAAACATGTATCCTTCAGTAATGTCTGACTCCAGTATTAAGGCCTTCTTACACCAGTGTGGGACTGCGGAAACGGGAGCGGGAATCCGCTTCTCGTGGGGGACGGAGAACCACACGGCCCTCCACACCTATGCGGGAGCGGTAATTCATTTTCTAGATTCCTTCCAGCGTACACAGAAGTTCTACTTAAAATAATTAAGTATTTTTGATAGTTTTGAATAAAGATAAGATAGTGTGGTCAATAATGTCTTTAGATGAAGAAAATACTCTTTTGTTACTAGCTCTAGCTGAAAAGGAGAATAATAACCAATTAACAATTATTTACCCGGATGTACCCAGTTTCTTAATTATTCATATTTATTTTTAGGAAACGAAGAATACGGATTCATAAATTAATAAGAAATGTACAACTTATGGTGACTACGACGTAAAGATTCTGAAATGATCTCTGGGGGGAGGGGGGGGGGTTCCAATCGGGCGGTGTTTACTAAGCACGACGTTGAATAGCTCCGTCGACATTTTCAGCTAGTAATCTTTAGTAAACGCCACCCATTTTACATTTACTTCAGGATGACAGTTTTTTGATGAAATTTGCAATTTAATTAAGAAATACTCATAAATGACTTAAGTCTTCAATGAATTTATTTTCACACAGACGAGCTTTCAGCGCTAGCCATAGCCACCTGTAATAGGTATACACACTAACTATAACCTCACCTGCAAACCAAAAACTATTATTTTTTTTACAAATTTACATATTTCGGAATAATATGTGGGGAATATGATTTATTGTAATACGCAACAGGTATCTATAAGACGTGGAGAATATGTAATTCTCTACAGGTAAAATCCCAAAATATGTTGATTGTAAAAAAAATTAGCTTTTGGTTTGTATATGAAGTTATGGTTGGTATATATACCTGTTACAGATGACTGCGGCTGGCACCGAAAAAATGTCTGAAAATAAATTCATTCAAGACTTCGGTCGATTTTATATATGAAATATTAACCTGAAAAGTTGTTATTAGTAATTACAAACTTATTAAGAACAACGTTAAAAAGCAACACAGCAAATTATCGTGAACCAACATATCTTGAAGAACTACTTGCAATTGCTTTGTATCGTAAAGATTACTAAGGAATTTATTTTATTTAAGATTTTCTGTCTTCAGTTCGTCAATACAGGCGAGGTACTTCCTTTACGCCCAATGTTTACTAACATTTATCCTTGGATCAAAATGTGTCCTGAGGTAAAGGTAGGAATAAAAGCCTTGAGAAGTAAACACAGAAGGCAGTCGAGCGCCAGCGCAGTAGCAGAGCAGGTCAATCGAGCGGCTAGCGATCTTGTTTACATTCAGTAGTGAAGTGTAAGGCAGTAGTGAAGAAGGTTAGCCCGAGGTCAGTAGGGTAGTCTCAGTCGAGAGGCTTTTGGTGTTATTTACGATTTGTCTGAGAAAGCTCAGTCGCGTGTCAGGTTTTGGGCCGAGTAGACTAAAGTCGGTCATTCCGTCCAGGTGCGTCGTTGGTTTTTGGTCGCTCTTTTTATCTGAGTGTGAAATCATTCTGATCCTAAGAAATTTTCTGCGTTATAGTAGATCCAACTTCTATTTTTTTGAAGAAAGTTGTTTTTGCATGCGGATTTAGTGTAACGAATCTCACTCGAGGTTTAGATAAACTTGACTAAGGTTGGTTGGCCACGGGAGATGGTAATTCTGTAAAATTCCGTCTATCTATGATAGCTCTACCAACAAATCCTATCTCCACACTTCCTAAGGTGGCTCTAGGCAATACAGCTTGCTGTAGCTGTAGCTGTAGCAAAGTGAAGAAGGTTGTGAGATTAGTTATTTAAAACTAATCGAGTTGAGTAATATATTGTTTTATCACCGTCGGCAACTACCCGTTGCAATTGAATACCAAAAAGTAAAAAATGCAATATAAACCATGATTTACTATTTTTATAGCAGAATATGTGCTTATAAATTCATAGAAACTGTCGCAATTTCGAAATGTATCGTATTTCGGGACATATTGACAGCAGAAATTAGTAGGTCACTTACCTGGGCTCATGCAGTACAGACTTTAAGGATCGCAGAACAGATTCCTTAGTGACGTCATTGAACTCTAGTTTTATTCCGATTCCAGATTCCACAATTTTTCGTGCGTTGTGGGCCTGGTCACCGAAGAAAGGAATCACCAACAGTGGAACTCCGAAGTAACCAGCTTCGTTCATGCTCTGAAGACCACCTTGAGTTATGAATGCCTTCACGTTGGGGTGTGCTATAATAGAATTAATAAAATGTTACACTTGAAGTACAAAATTTAATAGAAAAAAATGTAATTACATTATTCCCGAATGTACAAAAATGTATTCCTTTGCTCTTCCCAATAATTACTGCATGAGAATCGCTCGCTGACCTCAGTTATTCGGATCGCTCGTTTCTTAGCTACAAAGTCTGTTTCTTTTTCCTAATCTCGTACTCTAATGGAAAAATCGTGACGTGGTGTTCCACCACCGAGAGAATTATTTAAGAACTAACAAATATATTCTCCAGAGCATTGCTTTAAATCAAAGCGATATTTTTATAATTGATACCAAATACAGTTTAAGTTTTCCGCTTTCATTTTGTACAACTCAGTAGTTAATGTCAATAAGTTCCCGTTTTAAAGTTTGCCTTATATTTTTATTAGAATTTTCAGAACACGGAAATTATCCAAAGTATCTCGTTTACTTGTCACACTTGAAAGAAGATACGCCCATGCTTTTCTTTTTTCAAGAGAAAATGAAGCATATTAATCATTAAGAGTAGTACTTTTTTTATGTTGGCAACATTCGAAACAAGTATCTTTATTACGTTCTATAGCAGAACCCTTAATTATGAAACTCGTGAGTTCTTACCGAGAACGTCTTGTTGAGGCAGCCACTTAGAGATCATGACATTGTCGGGTTTACCAGGCAGCTCTTCAACTTCCCACTTCCAGATAACCCTGTGTCGCAGTTCAGCGAACGCCTCTAAAAACGCACGTTTCTTCTCCTCTGGCATTGTGTGGCTTTTGACATTGGATCCTAAGCTGAAGTATACCACTCCTTCATTGCCACCATCCAGAAACTTTTGAAGTTCCTGTAATATTTTTGATATGTTTGAGAAAGAAAAACAGACTCGTAGAAATACTACATAATTGATTTCAGTGAAGTCACAATTTTACATAAATTATTATAAATACATAAATTGGGTTTGCGATCTTTCAAATAATCGTATTGATACGTTGGAAAAAGTTTATAGCAGCATCTAATTTAAGTATTAAAAGCCACGGAAATTATTACAGTGCTGGGATGAAATAAAAAAATAGAAAGAAAGCTAGGTATCAGACAAGATAAATAATGAATAAACAGTTCTTGGGTTTCCAACCGGGTTAAGGTAAGCTAAAGTCACGACGTTTAGATGGCGGACTTTTCCATCTTTATCATGTTCAAGTACGCCATCGAAACGTCGTGGCTTAAGATTACCTTAATCCTGGTGGAAACCCAAGAACTGTTTATCCAGAATATACACGAGGTAAATCTTCGATTTTTGATAAGATATATAATAATTATAGCAAATGAAGTCAGAAACAATTATTAAAGGAGTTGATTAAATTTTTTTATAAAACACAATGTTTCGTCCCGATATTTGAGACCTCTTTAGGTGTTAATTTGTAAGTTCAAGGTATATATTAAAATAAAACACATTTAAAACTTCTCCAATTTTCATAATTATCGACATGAAAGATTGTGAGACAATTCTGTCGCAGGTGAATCTTCCCAGAGAGCATTGGAGGAAGTTTACCTTTGGGGATGCCTTCTCCTCTTTCTGGTTTTTTAAACTAAGTTTCCCACAAGCCGAGATACCTCGGCTTGTTTTCAGAGGTGTATGTTCCGGGATAGCAGACCTTGATCATACGGTAAGAGTTGTCCGCTATTCCTATTGGAATAGTAGGCCAGCTGCCTCCTAAACTGGTCAAGGAACGGAGAGGGGAATGCTGAAACCCCACAGTAAATCACTCTCCCACCATCGGAAGAGCGTGGGACAAGGACCCAATGCCCGACCTACCTGATGCAGGTTTTATAGGGTTTGTCCTATATCACTGTTAGGCGAATTCCGGGTAAGATCCTTAAAATATATCCCGGGGGCCCTAGTTAACCCTTGGCTACCTTGCTATACCTTTACACATCCCCCCCTTTCAACCCCTTTCCTATGCTATAAGTGGGGACTGGCCACTATGTGGATTACCCTACATATAGCGAATCTACACCTTCTTCTTCTTCACTTTCATAATTAACAATAAAATGAAACATAATTTAGATTTTCTTACAAAAAGTCCTTGACCGAAATATCTGGAGATTAAATTAATTAACGATATTGTAGCACGTGAAGAGGTCCCAATGTCGAATGAAACGTTGTGTGGTAGACTAAATCGACTCATTTCATAATTTTCTGATTTAATTGGCCATAAATCATTATATTAATTTATAAAATGTTAGATAATGATAATCTTATACGTTGACTGCCGATGACGCTTTAAAGTGTCAAATTCAAACTTGCATCCGTGCCGCTGACGCTTACGACTTTTCCCATCATTGCTGTTCTACGCTGTATTTCTTAGTTGACCCTGGTGGAAGGATCGTGTATGTGCAGAGACATTGTCGGAAGGTGTTTGTGAACAATTTTGGTTTCATTGTTTAGCGTTCACGTTACGTAGACGCGGAATAATTTCAGGGATCAGCAAACTATTTTTACAATGTTTTTGTATTTAGTTCTTTGCTTTGTTATATTCAAAGAATTATATGAACTTTTGCAGTAAAGAAAAATAAAGTGATAACGCTTTCAAGCGTCAGGCGGCACTCAGCTCCGAAATACATTCGCCAGTGCCAACGACGCTTGAAAGCGTCAACCAATGAAACGTATAATAATTGATGCGGTTAGTGTTCTTTGGCCTTATAGACTTTCATACAGACAGTAAAATAATAAAAAATAAAAAAATTATAAAAGAGTAAGGTGACATTCGCGGTAGTTTTGTAATACGTCATTGGTAGTGAACGTGTTAACGATTTTGAGTCTGTTCAACAGATTTGGAGGCAGAAGCTGTGGAGCACCCCACTTGTTGGGAAAATATTTAGTGAGAATGTCAACAAAATTCTCCGCTGAACTTATTTTATATTCCATAGATTTATTTGAATGGTGACCTGAAGTCACTGCTGAGCAGCAACGAGACGTGAATTTTCTTTTTCTTTCACCTTACAATATAACACATTGAAATAAGTTCTTAACTTTACATATAACTGGACGCCCAGTTAGAGAGTCTGAACAGCTTTGAGCTGAATAACACTAGATTGATAATTCCAATTCAAGACATGAGGCTTGTTCGAAGCTAGACCAAGGTTATTTTTTCTCTGAATTATAACACACACACACACACACACACACACACACACACACATATATATATATATATATATATATATATATATATTATCCATGTCTTATGTAGAAACATATTTTATTCGCAATTTCAAGTATTTTTTAGAAAAGTTATTAATTTCGTCTTCAAGATTGAGAAAATATTCAAATTCATTCGATAACAGTTTAGGAGTTTGATAATTTTTACCAATATTATTCCCGTTAATACGTGTGATACTGTCTTATTGAACATAACAATGATATTGGTTTACCTTCGGCAATGGTTGCCTAGTTTCCTGGATATGAAGTCCCGTGAGTTCCACCAACGACGGCAGCGAAGGTCTCGGATAATTCATGGTCCAATGGTTGTTCACGAGAAGTAGGCTGAAGTTTTTGTTAGCTTCCCAAACTGAAGGAGGTTCCGGCCCGAAGTATTTCCTCATAATCCTTTCCTGTTCGGGATAAACCACAATGTCCCACAACCTCTGTAATCTCAGCTGTATATAGATATTATAGATTCGTTCCCAGAAATTCATATGATCAGAGAAACCCAGCATGTAATCAGGACAGAAGGCAGGGTTATTCGGATTTCCAATTGTTTCGTGTGTCACCGATAACATTCCCAGAGAAAGGAATCCAATCATCGGAGGTGAACCGACCTTGTGAACCAACCCGTAATAACTCTGATAAGAGATCAATTCTACGATGACAAGGTCGAATTTCTGGTCTTTTCTGAAAGAAAAGTTAAAAAAAAAATAATTTTCGTTTACTTGTATGGTAAGAACGTCGAAATTAGCGTTAATAATGATAATAACTATTATTATACACATAGAAAGAGTTTGAGAATCGGATTAGGCACGAGAAGAAAACGTAAAAAGTCCCTTAGATGGTATATTTGAAATTAAATAATGGTAGACGCCGCTGTCGAGACTTTTGTATTATTGACTATTATACTTGTATCATTACCAACATAAACTTTCCAACAGTCACAATTAAATGTTTCTTTTCTTTACGATAAAAATTTCTGATAGGATAGAAAAAATAGGATTTTTCTCAAAATTAATTCGCGGAAAGCTGGAAATGATTATAATCTCTTTGTTTAAATGTGAAAATAGTTATTTGGAGTTTTCACTAATTTTATCCTCTAATTTTTCTAGATGGGGTGTCTCAAAAATCTTGATGTCGTAAATGCGACATCAACAATGGAAGATGCGAGAAGATTTGGTAATGATTGTCCCCTTTGCTTTCTGTTTTAGTAAATATCCATGACGACATTCCTCCGTACCTAGCGACAGGAGATGAATACCAGAAAGTGATAAGTGTCGTGTGCATGTTTCTTAAAGAAACTGTGTAAGAATGTGGTGACTGGACAAATGTGAACAGTGCCTTATTAATATTTTTTTTGTGAAACTTATTAATGATTACTATTAATATTATATTATTTTATATGTAATTTATCTATTGTACATTTGTGACAAATTCTATTTCCTCATTAGAGGGCTAATACAAAATAAATCTATATATCTACCTATGAAATAAAGACAATAGCAGAATTTAGGTATCAGCAATGTTTGTACGTTACAAACATGTGCAGGTATGTGTGAATCTACTGAGTTCAGTTCAAGTAAAAAATATACTAAAGCTCTTATACGTTTAATGAAGGTACTTACTTCAAAAACTCTTGCATTTCAGTTGATTCAAGCTGCAATTCCGAAACAGCGGCGAAAGAAGGACATACAGCTTCCATCAACTCTACCGGCGTCAACTCTACCATCGCCGTGAAATCGAAACTAGTTTTCCAGAACTCATACGTAAACGAAAGGTCTACTTCCGTGTAATTCGGAAGATTTTTCTGAAAACAAAGAAAGATAGTTTTGTATTTTGAAAGAATAGAAATAAAATAGATTTCGTGTTTTGGAGGAAGGCACATCTGTTTTCGAAATAAGAATATGAATGGCACAGATAGTCCAAGCCCTACGTATTATTCCGCTCTCGAATGCATTAATTGGGACTGATAAATTATGTCTTCTTCAGCCTAAAAGATAGGTATTTTAATGTAATTTTTTTGATTTTAGACTTTATATATTTATTTTATTTCAATGACCATCATTTTTCAGCCTATACAACATACGAAGTTCAACTCATTTTTATCAGTTGCAGAATCATAGTAGTTTTATATCGATATATATTCATATATATATGAATATATATTGTAATGCATTGAGGGAATGCATTGTTTCGGAACAGCGCACATGTTGGGAAGAGGACGCAAGGGAAAGTAATTACGGGTCCTGTCTCGATGTGACAAGACAGAGCGGCAAGACATTTATTTCGGATGAAGGGTCTGGGCCGGCACAGGAAGTTGCAATGTGTACTTACGACGTATACAGCAAAAAAAGGGCACGTGGGTGGCCGGGTCGCCGGAGGTATCGGTTTAAGAGAGGCATTCGAGTAGCCGGTCCCAAAGTAATTATGTTAGGGCAGGCTATTGTCTCTGATTAATGGTCTGACAAGTTGGCGTATTTACTTAGGATTTGTAAGGAAGGGTCTTGTGCAAGTCTTGTGAGGACGACAAGTCCAGAGTAATTGAGGGTGCAAAGTATTTGCGGGTCCTGTCTCGATGTAACATGACGGAGGGGCTAGCTATTTTGCCAAGGAACTGCACTTGCAGATTGTAAATCTCAGTAATGGAGATTCTGTCACCGCGAAGATGCGACGTGGGTCTTGGAACAAGAGGAAACGAGGAGTCTAGTAGTATAAATAGAAGCGATAAACTATTGTGATTCAGTCAGCGTGGGAGAGGGGTGCTGTGAGCATCGTGAGTAGAGTCAGCGTGGGAGAGGGGTGCTGTATGCATCGAGGACTTTTGGAGATAGAGTGGAGGAGGGATGCTGTGGGCATCGAACTTGTAAGTTAGTTGGAGATGAGTGTCAGAGAGGAGGGAATGGAGAAAGAAAGCAGCTTGCGAGAGAAATAGAAAATTATTCAACTATAAACATTTTCATATGCAGAAGTTCAATCTGTATTAGTATCAAAATTTGCCCAGTCTTCAATGGTAGGAGACCAGGATACAACATCCAGCGTCGAGTAGTGTCACCACGAGCAACTGGGATGTCTTTCGCCGGGTACGGAGAACCAGCTATCGTCGAACCAGTAATATGTGTTAGAGTCAGTGTGTGTAAACGTCCAATCTATAAAGTGCGTGTTTAATGAACGAGCCAAAGGTTCCTGAGAAATCGTGAGTTGAAATTTATGGTATTAACATGTGTAAACGTAATTAAAGGATACAGTCAGATATCGTTCTCTTCTTTTGATAATAAAATAAACTCTTGTAAATTTAGAAGCAATCTGTAGAATAAGTTCGTTAATAAGTTTCGTCGATAATTCTGTTTAATTTAAAGATAAATGTTAGGTTCTTTGAATATATAAGTTCTGTCCGTTATCAAACCCAGTAGAGACCCATGAGAGAAAGAGATTTTTTTATAATATTAAATATTATATTCTGCTGTAAATTCTGATAATTGTTAATAAAATTTGTGTTAAAATATAAATATTATTATTTTTTTTATTTATACGCCATTAAGTGGTTATTACAATATACATATTGTAATGCCAATTAATTAGGCCATTAATTGTTTGTATTAGAAATTTGAATTCTTTGATAAATCCATTATAGCGGTCTGATCAAACAAAGCAACAATGGAGAAGCGAGCTCGGCTGCTTTGTCGAATAGTCGAAATGGCGTTTGCGCGCACGAAAGTCTGGGCAGTTAACGTCTACAGCCAGCTAAGAAAGGAGGCACATTATAACAAATTTTTCACCGAGATACCTTGCAGTCTATTTCAAATCAATAAAAATAACTGTATAAGTCTACAAAGAATCTGCAAATCATCAGTTCCAGTAATAAGGCAAATTCGAACAATTTTACACTGAGGCGAAGACGACATTCGATAGCTAACCAAGGAGAGGTTCATCCAAGGCTCCGGAAATTTTGTCTGCGTTCTATTCGCCGGTGAGCGTGTAAATTCTGTGAGAAATAGAATCTGAGTAAATAAAAATTTGCATTTATCGTGTTGAGTAGGGGAAACAGAGAATTATGGTACCAGCCGAACAGTATGTAAGTAACAAAACTAAAACCATGATAATATTGTAAACGCTAATTAAAGGATAGAGTCAGGTTTCGTTCGTTCGTTCGCTTTTTTCTAGTTTTCTTTCATTGATCGATTTATTGTTTCAATTTTAAGCAAATAATATTTTGAATGGTTAATTAGCCAAATCTTCTGTTATCGTGTCCTAATCATTAAACCCAGTGATGACCCTGAGATTAAGAGATTTTCAACATATTGGATAGTAAATATTGATGTGTATTCACTAGAACAAAATAAATTGTATATAAGTAAAGTAAAATTTTGTAAATTTTGATATATGACCGGCGTACAAAGATAGGGCTAAAAATGTGCATTTTAAGAAATAAAAACTTTAAAAATTAATAATTTTATTTAATATTTCCTCAAATTTAAATAACGCCTTCAATTTGATTATTACAATATATATATATATATATATATATATATATATATAATGCCGGAAAACCACGTAAATTTAATATCTTGATGTATCGTCGTTCACAGTCACGATTTATTGAATATTAATCTCAAATCAAACATATTAATGTAAAATTATAAAGGAGCATGTGTAATAATCAAATTGTTACATGATAGTTTTCACGAAGCTTCAAAGGTAAGATAAGATGAAAATTAAAACCGATTGTACTATATTGTGCAATTGGAAATTTTAAAGAGTCAGATAGTTAATGCCGATGACGTAATTGTCCTGCTGAAAATGAACAAACACATTCCGGATGAATGGTTCGTTCAAGACTCATTTTGGCGTTCCTAAGTTTTTATTCGTGATTTGATTGTGTTTATTTATTTTTACAGTAAAATAATTTTCTGTATTATGATTTAACTTAAATGTAACAAATATGTTACGTTAACATTTAAATTCTTTTTTCAGTGTGACACTTCCGTTGAAAAGATGAAACAACCCGCGAGTCAAGTTTAATTGCTGTTAGTGAATATTCATTCACCCATTTATAGTAAACGACTTGGATAAAGAAACGCTAAGGTACCCACTAACCCCTTTGTCAATATTCAGTGACAATTAACTGAAGTTATGAATAATAATTTTTTAAGTGTTGTGTATTTAATAATTTTTCCAATTTTTCAAGAGTTTTAATAAAACAAGAATTTTGTTTATAAATATTTGTCTATTGGTATGTCTGAATGTGTTAAAAACTTTCTGTGATCGCTTCTCCAAAAACTCTATTTTTTTTTAATTTCAATTTTTATTAGTTTTACTAATCCATTAGGACGTATGTCAGAATACAAGTGTGAGGTTATTTTAATCGAGAACTTCACAGAAGTGTTTATAGGAAGAAAGAATTTAGTTATAGCGCTAGTAACGATCGTTATTTGAAGTATTATTTGTATTCATTCTTAAACGAGCAGCGATTGAAAAATAATTTGTTTTAGAGTCGAGCTTGACTTTGTACCTAAGAAATTTGTTTCTTCCATTGTACAGAACATAACAGGTAAAATCTCGTTATAATTGACTGTAGCGGAAGTACAATCTTGTATTACTTGCAACTTCTTACACGGATAGGGTCGGTGGTTAATATCGTGATCTCGTGTCCCCTAGCGTGAAGAGCTCGCATGATCAGTCTGAAGGGAAGCTGGTGGCTGATGGAAGCTGTGGGTAGAATACCCAGGATCTTCGCACCAGACGTATCCTTCATGGACGCCAGTATGACCAACAGCACAGCCAAATACTTCATCATGTTTTCTGGAACAAGAATAGAAGGGCAATAGTGATGAAAATAAGTTATAAAATATCATGATCAGCAAGACAAGTGAATTTAATTAAATATAGTAAGGAGAAATTGATAAAGTCTGTCGCTGCTCCTGCAAGTGCTTCCAATTATTACGTGACTTTACAGCGTCCCATGGGAGGAAGCATGCAAAAGTAATAGATAGGATATACATAGCGTTGGCGCTAATCTTACTGTCCTCGGAGGTTAAAAACTCAGACAACAAGTCAGTTAAATAGACGTATGGAATACGGGAGATTCGTTCATAATCAACATAATCGTATCCTTGGCAGGCCTCATAATTTAGTTAAGAAAATAATCTGCAAGAATTTATTAGGTTAAAAATTTGAAAGTGGAATGTATGTTTTTTTCTGTGGAGTGTTTGGTTAATAAGGATACTTCTTTAAATATTTCACCAATTTTGTGCACACTGAATCGTTCCAGAAAAACATAATTGTGAGAATGGTTAAAAAAGTTAAAGAATACGTTTAATTTTTCCTATTTTACAATATAAAAATCTTCATGCCTTCATGGCATCTAACATAAGAGCACTGCAAACAGCCTTCACATTTTTCAGAACTATGACAAAGACTAACTCACAAAGTAGGAATATTCGTTCTCTTATTCTGAGTGCGAAAAAGCCGTAACTGTTTAAGCTTAAATTCCCTCATAAGGTACAGTTACATCTGCATAAGTCAGTAACGATTGATCTCTATTGTAAAAGCTACCTTTTTTCAATAAATATGAAGGATTACGTGATGAATTTGTCAGAAATATTTGTTTGCAGCGTGGATTTTCTTTTATGTTTACGTAATAAGTGGTTTATAATTTCTGAAAAATGATAACACTAAATTAAATGCAACACAAATACTGATTTATACTCATACACAGTAATAGCTACTCGTGAATTCCGAAGTACCCATGTAAACCCTGAGAACAAGGTCTATGGATGGATGAATCAGGGCTTCACGAATTCTCCTCATCATGCTGACGAGATAATGCAGCCTGACATAACTAAGTCCGAAGGACAACTTGAGCCGCATAACCAGATAGCGCTTATCGACATTCTAAGGCAAAAAATATCGATTAATGTGGACAAATATATTTAAGGAATTACGATTAACTATAGTTAAATTTATTAAATCACTTTCTTGTTGTTGATTAGAATAAATAAACTGCAATTGTGACTGACTTTCTGTCTAGAAATTTTAAAGGTCATAATCAAAGTAATGATCTTTGTTCTTAAATTTCATGTTACGAATTAAATTAGGGTCAGTTTTTAAGAGGCTCCTAAAAGAATTGAAAAAGTCAAGATTTATGTTGTATTGAATGTTGATACTCTAGTATAGTGATTTGAAAACTAAAACCTAATTATTATTATTTTTTTAGGGTAACAGGCTACATGAGGGTAATCCTCATGGTGGCAACTCTCCTTTAATAGCATAGGAAGGGATTTGAAAGGGGGGATGCGGAAGGGTAGAGGAAGGTAGCCAAGGGTTAACTAGGGCCCCCGGGCTATATTTTAAGGATCCTACCCGCATTCTTGTAAACGTGATGCAGGACAAACCCAAGAAACCCGCATCAGGTAGGTCGGGCATTGGGTACTTGTCTCACGCCCTTCCGATGGCGGGAGAGGGGTTTGCTGTGGGGACGCTGAATTCTCTTCTCCGTGCCTCGACAAGTTTAGGAGGCAGCTGGCCGACTGTTCCAACGGGAACAGAGAACAACTCTTACCGTATTCCCAAGATCTGTGACCCCGGAACATACACCTCTCAAAACAGGCGAAGGTGCCTCGGCTTGTGGGAGCATTAATTCAAAAACGGAGAGTGGAAAAAGCATCTCTCCTCGAACAATCTTATTATTATTATGCATCTTGTACAATATATTATTTTTAACTATCGAATCGACTGTAGACTTTTAATTCACATGGCACATTCTGGATTTGATGAGGCACCTGACCAGTGTCGATTTTCCTATCTTATCGTCAGTTTCCTGTGTTCGGAACGCGTGTATCTTGTATCAGGATTACGAGAATTCAGTGAATCCCTTTATCGCGTACATAAATATAATTAATAGATTGATCTGTCCTCATTAAATTATAAATGAATAAACCAGCCGAGTTTGTCAAAAATATGTCTTAATAAAATAAAAAATTAAAACATATTAATAAAGGTAAATATTGGCAGAAGATATCGTTCCTTTTTTGAAACATCATCAGGTGCAAGTATAAGAATTTTACGACTCTGAATATAATTTATTTCTTGGAATACATAATTGAAATTTAGTGGAAAAAAATTCTAAACGTGAGTTCTTTACCCACACATTTTAGCCGAAAAACTTTATATTTAACACGAAGAGGTTCCATAAAGGAACGGTAAGTCGTTCCAATTTTTATTTTATTAATATCTTCTACTTATTTTATGTACAAATTTGGCTGGTTTATTTTTTCATAAAAAAAATATTTTCAATGTGAATAGAAAGTTAACCGTGAAATTCCACTAAATTGGATATTTATGGGGAGATATTTAATTCACGTTGTATACCGCTAATCTGGATTTACATAAGCTGATACACGTATTACTAACACGCACTATGAACTTCCTTCATACTATAATGAAACTATTGTGCTTGCATCATTACGTTAGGGTTAGCTTTTGGCTCAGAGATTTGTCTACATTGTATACTATTGATAGAATAGGGCTTCAATGTTTCCAATTTATTTAATGTGTTACTTATAACTTATTGTTTCAGTATCAACTTTTGTTACTTATTGGCTCTACCTATAAGATACGGCTTTGCTGTCGTCTATCTTGACATCCAAGGTTTTGTTTATCAGTAACCGACCTTTAAAGATGAAAATACATTGAGAAGACTTACATTTAGGTTTTAAATTTTTCAGATGATAGTTGACAATATGATAGAGCCTCAAGGGAAAATATTCGTGCAGACGTTTTAATGGAAAGCGAACTAAATCGCTGCCCATAGAATGCGCACTTTCGCCATTTAGTCTCAATTGGGTGGATGTCAGTTTTATATCGCTAAAACTCCTCATGAACATGTATAACAAGGACGTAAAGTTTCACCGAAATCGTTACGACATTTTTATTGTGAAACGGAAACAATGTGACGAATTGGAATTCAGATAATATAGTTATCGGATTCCCTGTTGCATAAAACGAAAAGATATGCTGAATTCAATCGATTATAAGAATTTGTAAGACAAAAGTACTAAATTCGGCGCAAGAAACAAATGAAAAAAAAATGCGGTAAAGAGTAGGATGATGAGTTATGAGTCAAAATGAACCAATAGTAACGACTAGACTACATTATTCCAGTAATATAGACTGTTCCAGATTAATGTTAGAGGAAAATAACCACACAGTCTCATATCGTGATAGTAAAATTTAAAGTCCTAGTTGGCGTTCATAGTATGAAAACAATGTCTTTAGATAAGTGTACCTTATTATTAATTATGCTATTTACAATCTTTAATAAAATTTGAAAATTAAGCGAAATCATTAGCATATATCTCTGTATAATCGGCTATAATAAAACATAAATTTCGTTATACTGTAATGGAACTTAGCCTCACCTACCTTCTGCCAGTGCGGTTGGACCATCCAATGATGCTAATGGACTGGCAAGAACTGTCCTAGTGCAGAAGAGATTCGGCCTTGTCCCTCTGACTCAGCTGTGCGAATCTGTTATCAGAAGCGACGAAATGAAATAGATTCGGGAATTTGCACCCATGACACGTGAATGTCTATTTTAGCATACATCCCACTGCTGCACTTTAACTAAATAAACTGAATGATGCTGTGAATAAATTATATACATTGAGTTTAATTCTCACGGTACGGAACCCAAATTAAGTTTGCTTATTTCGCTTTGTATTTCTTTCAACTTTCGATTTAAGCCCTATGATATGTGTTATTTGAACCATAGAACACTTCTTTAAATAACATATTATATTCTTACACTGTTATATAATTCTAATATAAATCTCTTTCCACAAAACCATTAAGAATATTGATACTTACAACAATTCTCGTATCAAAATTTTAACACCTTATTATACATATTTAATTTTACTATACGTATTTAATTTTAAGCACAAATTTTCTATTAATTCTGATTGCGTTCTCCAACTGAACCATGTGCGTACTAACATTTGACAGTACTTTACACACACATAACCTTTTCTCTGTCAAACGTAAAGTTACTCAGAAAACGATGTTGTAAATTATATAGATGATTATTTGACCGAGATATCAAGTATATTATTGTCACGCTTTTCAAAACCTAAGCTTATATGTCAGGTCAGAATAACAAGCCTGTCAACGATTCACGTTATCATAATACTTGATACTGCGTGGATTCAAAAGACGTGAACTGTTCCATATTTCGGTTTAAAAATTAATCATGAAATTTGGGAAACTTGTTATTGTCATCATCTTCAAGTGAAAATGATGACAGTGACCGCCGTCGAAACGTCGTGTGACTGCAATGTGGTCAACCGGTTGGAATCCCGAGAACTTCTGGTCTGATTACATATGTACATAGACACAGAAATGTAATGACCACATTTACTTTAAGGTAAAGTTAGTCAATAACAAAACAACAAATGCTATTAGGTGAAATATCAACGTGTTAAAAGGTTTGAGGATTCATTTGTTCCGATCTCGCAGTCTATATTATGTAAATATAACTTTTTTTAAAGAGTGAAAAATGGCAGACCTTGGGCCTCTCCGTTTTTGAACTAAGGTTCCCACAAGCTGAGGCACCTCGGACTGTTTTGAGAGGTGTATGTTCCGGGGTCACAGACCTTGGGCATACGGTAAGAGTTGTTCTTTGTTCCCATTGGAACAGTCGGCTAGCTGCCTCCTAAACTGGTCGAGGTACGGAGAAGGGAATGCTGCGACCCCACAGTAAACCCGTCTCCCGCCGTCGGAAGGGCGTGGGACATGTACCAAATGCCCGATCTACCTTATGCAGGTTTTTCTAGGGTTTCACTTTTAGGCGAATTGCTGGGTAGGATCCCTAAGCCATTGCCCGGGGGCCCTACTTAACCCTTGGCTACCTTCCTCTACCTTTCGGCGTGGATTAACATATACATGACCTGTCTACACCTTCTTCTTCTTCCGACACATATTGTATTTATTTATCGATTTATAAATTAAAATTTTCAATATTTATATTTTGTTAGTAATTGTAGATCTGAACTATTGATGTATGTCGCCAACATGTATTATATGGACTATAACACTAATCTATAGTTTCGTATGTATAAATTCGTTTAATAAAGATATAAAAAAGTGAACCTAAGTATGTTGTTATCATAAATAATCTGGCTTGTGTCAGTTCAAGGACGTGTTCTGAAATTTTAGGTTTCAATTTATTTCAATCTTCAGTTTCTCTTTTACGAATAATATTTTATATTTATGACAAATCGTGTATATGATCGATCCTACTTCTTCTAGGTCCAACACAGTTCTTCGTATTTAGATGATGTAAATAATTATAAATTAAATATTAAATGTATTTTGCTAAGAAGCAAAATGTTTTAAAATGTTAAGGTTTATTAGAATAACTTGTAAATAATTTGACTACGCTGTAATAAAAATTTTAATTTGAGTTCATTAAAATCAATTTTACGTTCTGATTTTATAAAGGCAATATCATATTCAAATACCAGAAACTTCTCAAGATATAATTTGTGTCAGTTTAATATAATTGAGCCACTTATTCAAAATAAATTAAAATGTATCTCATATATTGGAAATTCCTTCTTTGAAACCACTTCTAGATGCATACTTTATTTTTACGTTAATAACAATCACCTTATTTACTTAATTGTTATTCATTCTCCTTGGCACTACAACCTATTATAAACTTGTCCTGCCGGGACGACTACAAGACTGTCATCTCATGTGACACATTCTGGATTTAGGAGTGATACGTGGTCAGTGTGTCGTTTATTTTGCTCCCTTAACCCCAGTTTTCTGAAGAGAACAAACATGCCGCGATAGGTCGGCACTTAATTTACCAATGAAATTGAATTTGAAAGTTCCTGGTAGCACTTTCAGAAAAAACGGTATAAAAATGTTATAAAACAATTTATACAGAGAAAAATAAAATTTTATCGATAAATATTCCTATTAAAATTATGATCGATACATTTTTTTTGAAATTTTTTATATATTGATGTATAGTTGTAATAATATTGTAAAATAAGTTATAAAATGTATAAATTTTTATTATGCATGTTTGTCGGTAAATTGTTTGATAAATAGTGCTATATCCAACTTCACTTCCTTGCTTATCTCTGATAAAAGTACAAGATCTTTAAATTTTGTCGGATTTTTGGGATGCTTCTTCATTTAAATTAGTATGTCTTTAATATTTTTGAATTTCATAAAGTACAAAATATATTTAGTCCCGTAAGGCCAAGCATGGAATGTATGTAATGTATGTTGAGACACGCACAGAAAAAATGAAACATGAAAAAAAATCATTGTTTATTTACATAATCGGAAAGTGCTTCTTTCCAGTAATGTTTACAATAAATGCTCAAAATTTCGACCACCAACGCTTGGGAGCGTCGAAGGAGTGATTGGTGAACAGTTGCAAAGATGCCTGGCATTTCGCGCACGCTTGCAGCCGTAATGGATAGTCAAACAACGACAGCCTCTATTGAGTTGATTGTAGCCCGACCTACCTGATGCAGGTTTTTCTAGGGTTTTCCCTGCGTTACTTTTAGGCGAATGCCGGGTAGGATCCTTAAAATATAGCCCGGGGGCCCTAGTTAAACCTTGGTTACCTTCCTCTACCCTTCCGCATCCCCCCTTTTCAGATCCCTTACTATGCTATTAAAGGGGAGTTGCCATCATGTGGATTACCCTCATGTAGCCTGTTACCCTAAAAAAAAACAAGAAAAAACTGGAGTCTCGTAAATGATGGCCTTCAGATCTCCTTTAAGAAGTAATCGATACTCGATTAATCTGACGTTCGGCGTGACCATTTTGTGATTATGTAAATAAACACTGTTTTTATTTTCGTGTCACATTTTTTGTTTGGTCCTTAATACGTCACTTCCAACCATACATTCCTAAAAAATATGTATTTCAGTAAGCTCTACCACCCTTTAAAGGTTTCCTGTGACCGTCGAATCACCCTGTACATATATTTATTCATTCAATGAGACTCCTTTTATAATATTTCTTGTCAGTATGCTATATTTGGACATTTTTCCAATATGTACGTGCTTATTTTCTTTTAAATGTGCATATAAAGCAGTATTAGTCTGGGTGTGGGGGCTTTAGGTTGTTTATATGATGGTAAATCCTTTTTTTTACGGTCACACTGGTTTTACCTACGTAAAATTTTTACAATCTATACATTTTATTTTGTAAATCACATTCATCAATCTCTCTTTCATCCTTAATGTTATCCATTATTTTACTCTTTTATTTCCAGATTTCACATAATTTATTCCATTACCGTTACTATTATCCTACTAGGTCTAACTGAAATAAAGAGCCGAAAGATTCTCTTCACATAAATTGTAACGTTACGAGCATGAAATAAAATTCATGTGAAAATGAGGACTCATTAGGTGTATTAACTAAATCTTTAAACCGAAAGACCTGATCACGAAAACTGGGGTTCAGGCTGTCACTCTTAAATCCAGAATGTGCCATGTAAGATAACAGTCGTCTCGGCAAGGCTGTTGAGCCAAGGAGAATTATACAGAAAGACGTAAAAATGAGGGAAACGGAAACCAAAAGATACGTACGCAATTTAAAATTATGCTGTTGTTAACTTTACATGTATATGAATAATACCGCTATTCCAAATGTAGTTGAGGCTGAATGTAAGAAACATAGTTTCGCAATTACTCTTAACGCCCCCCCCTCCAAGCTGCAAGGTAAAGATTACACAACGGCCCTGCCTACGTTGCAGTGACAGACTGCTGCAGGAAAGAGACCGCTCAAAACTGGAGGCAAATTTAAAGTAAGTGGTTCACTGTAATATAATGCATACCACTACACTGTGAGTTAAGTATAAGTACTTGGACTAGTTTCTGATAGGTTGGAACTTAGCAACTTTAATATTCACATTATTTCACGTATTCGCCAACGGTATAGGGACTTTTATAATCATAAGGAAAGAGGGATTTTGGAAGTTTATTCCTATTTGGTAACTATGTTAGGGAGTGATTTTATTTTCTTAAGTATTTAAATTATACAGAATAATAGAAGAGAATTATCTGTAATAGATTTTCATTTTTAAATATTAATCACTAAGGGGCACTTGGCTCTAAAGAATCCCGAACAAAATATGCGTATATCTGTAAAATTATATACACAAATTAATCTGTAGAGTTATGTGCATAAAAATATATACGACAAAGAGGAAAATAACACAACTTTAAGTATCAAAAGTTCTCATAAAATTATAGCCTGCAATCATTGTCATTGTTCTAACAGATGTTAATGTAACCAAATAAATGTAATTACGTCATACAGTCACATGCTGTTGGACGTCGTAGAGAAATATTAATTACTGCTCAAAAAATTTGTCAGCTCAGTAAATCGAAAACAATTGTTGCGTGATCTGTCTTTCCTTTTTTAAAAATTACTCTTGCAGCACTAACGAGTACATACTCCAACAGGTGTGCCAGTATTCCTATCGTCAGTGCCTTGCCTTCAACTTAGTCGAAACATAAATTTTAATTTTAAGGGTAAGGACTGGAAACTTGATCTGTTTTATTGCAAGTAGAACAAACGACGTGCATTTTTTTCTTTTTCACTTTTATAAAATTCCATGAATTTCGCCATGAAATCAATTGGAAACCTATTATTTTTACGATTACAAACCGAGATAAGACAAAGAAAAATAAATGAATTCACGGTCAAGTTGACTTGAACAGGTTTCAATTGACGTATCGTTTGCCTGCGTTTTAAATGTTATGTATTAGAACCAGGTAGTACAACTTTGACAACGTGATACGCTATTTGCATGACCTTTATTTACACTTATCAGAACACTTAACTGACTTCAGCTCAGAGACTACATTTGAAACGATCGATTCGTAATAAGTAAGAAATTTAAATATTTTTATTAAAATCGAAGTGCATGTTATTGAATACTATTTTTATTAGATACTATTCATTTTAAATTTTCTATAATTAATTAAATGTACAACGCCATATAAGTAACTAAATAATTATTAAACGTAAGGAAAATATTACTTAAATAATTACGTAACTGGTTGAGGCATATGAGCTACGAAAAATCACCACATTGTGATAGGGGAATTTGTGACTCCATCAATACTAACACAGTAATTTTTTAGTTAGCGTACGCCAGATGTTATCGTGAGACTGTAAAACGTTTATCATACACAAATGAGAGTAGATATAGCACACAGTGTAGCTTAGTTTAGCAAATTTTCAGAAACGTAGATAAATTGTTAGATAACTTGAAGATAGGAAAAATATTTTTAATGTTTTACTTTTCAGTTTTAGTGCATTTAATGCTGAAGGATTTATTAGTTATTATAGAATTTTATAGTAAATAAGTAAAATTATAATAAATATTTTTGAAAACTGCTTTTTAACATGACCCTATAATAGAAACATTTTAATTTTCGGCAAAATTGAATGGTTAACTGATTTATAGAATTAAATATAAATAAATATTTAGCCATTGGCTCCCTACATCCCTTCTTTCTATTCCTTCCTTTGCTAATAAGAGGCCACAACGTGGATGATGCTCATGTAGCCTGTCACTACAATAGAACGTACAATGTGAATCATATTTTAACAACATTAAAACTAATTTTATGTAGTTTTAAATCTCTTTCCAGCTTGCTGGTATACATTTATCAACAATTTTAAATGTAATTTTCAAACCGATAAAGAAGATAGAATATGCGTCCAAGAGTGGTCATTAGTGGACTGCAGGCAATTTCCTAGCATTTTGGAATCTTGGTTCTTATCGATTTAGGCGTGTTCAGTTCTCGTAACAATTATTTTTCTGGTCACCGTCTGCTTATATATCATTTTAACTCATATCACGAACAATCCAGCACTCTCACTAACTTTCAAGTTATCTGCTTTAACATCATCCTCTAACTCTCTGCTCAATGTTAAATACTTCATTCTGGCACCTCCTGACATCAATTATATATGAAACATATAGATAAACATCTATAAACGTTTAACTTACTTAACTATATATCAATAACTCCTCGTATTTTGAATTCTACCTCTCAATAGCTCCTCTGTTCCTTCTGCGGAATAAACTTTCTAAAACCTTCATTCTGTTGGACAACAGTTTGGAGTCAAACCTTGCTTACCAAATTTAATATCAGGTCAAATTGATTTCCATTTATTACAACTGTTCAAATGAAATTGATATAATGTCTCTGATAACATCGTCAGCAACGAAGTAACTGTAGCGGTCAATCACAAATGCTGACGATAATTTTGAAATGGTAAAAAAATACGAATTTGTAGATGGAAGAGTGATATTTTGATTATAACATTCTAAAATTAAATGAAACTCGTAGCTCTCCTTCTGGAAATCAGTATGCGTCAACGAATTTTCGATGACGAAATAACACAGAAATAATTTTGTAACTTCGGTTGGAACAGACTTCATATTTTGGCAATAACTTTCTGGTATTTACAGACAAGATGACAAACTTCATAGTGTTTGCAGCCATTGCTGCGTCTTTGCAGACGACGATGGCTGCCAGAATCCTAGGAATTGTGCCAACTCCGTCCATCAGCCACCAACTTCCGTTAAGACTGGTCATGCTGGCCCTTCACGCAAGAGGACATGACATCACCATCGTCACCACGGACCCGATGAAGGTTGGTACTCTGAAAAAGGTCATAACATTTGTTCGTATATATTCTGAAAACATTAACAAATAATTCTGTTCCCAGAGAAATTTAACAAACTACAATGAAATCGACTTGTCTTTCATGTACGACTACTGGAGGACTAGCTTCGATTTTACGTCAATGGTAGACATGACTCCATACGAAGTTATAGACGCTACTCTTCCAGGAGCTTTGATTATGTCAGATATGGAGATGAGCTCTCCGCAAATGGAGCAACTCAGAAAGTAAGGGTATGTCTATTATAATTCAGAATATGTACTGATGCAATTTTTCTTTAACTTATATCTTGAGCAATTTTAGTTCGCAGGACATAAATGCATTAACTCTTAAAACACTTAATATAGTTAATCACATACGTACATACAGTGTGCTCAAGAATTATTAGATAATGCTTTGAATAGGAATCAAAGTTCGGAAACGTAACGATTGGCCAAATTTACGCATAATAATTCATGCTTTATCGAGTAATTGTTTCTTTTTCTACAGAACGATACCAAATATGTGTTGTAATTCCTCTAAATGTGTGGCATACCTTAATTATGCATCAAAGTGGATCTGTGGATAGGTTATGTGACTTTCCATGTGATTCGGTTGTCACTATTCCACCCAAGCTTGTATGGAATATTTTTGAGCAACTTGTATGTGCATGATCTTTCCTAATAGACATATTTGGAATTTACCGGAAAATGTGGAAAGTTTATTACTAAGACGATTTTAAAAGACACAAAATAATACCACTGTATAAAATCAGAGGAGATATAATCTTAAATTTAACAATTAATTTAATATGAATTGAAAAATTTGTCCGTATAAATGACTGTGTTAAAATGTTTCAGGTCTAACCAGACGTTTGATTTAATAATCACAGAAGCACTACAGTACCAATGCTTTTACGGCTTCCAGCATCTCTTCGGTTCACCACCGATGATAGGATACTTGTCTCTGGGAATGCTTAGTACTAATAATGAGCAAATTGGTAATCCAGATAACCCGGCGTACAATCCTGATTTTATGTGGCCCTACTCTGATCATATGACCTTATCAGAAAGAGCTAACAATGCATATTTCCAGCATAAGGTGTTGAATTTGTGGCACGATGCAGTAGTACCAGACCAAGAAAAATGTCTGCGTAAATATTTCGGGGAGGATCCTCCTCCAATAAGCGAGATGATGAATAACTTCAGTCTATTTTTGGCAAATAACCACTGGAGCATGAATTATCCCAGGGCTTTTGTACCGTCTATAGTGGAACTAACAGGACTGCACATAGAACACACTCGAAAACCGTTAACAGAGGTAAGACGTCTTTCTCTACCACTCTCTGTCACACATATATGTATAAATTAGAAATTGTGATATAATATGAACTGACGGAGCAGTAGTTCAGATTAAGAAAGTCTTTAACTGATAATATTTCAAATTATTTACCTATATTATAAACTACTATATGCCAATACATATCTTTTTTTAAATTAATCTTATCTGTGTCAAAAATTGTAAAATTGTAACCCTTAAAGTTAAGTTTCTAAATAAATTCATAATTTAATTTTAAAATTTATATAGAGTAGATAGATATTTGTAGAAATAGAAAAATTTATTTATAATTTAAAAAAATGTGTCTCTGGCTCCTGTGTTCCTAAAGATCTCAATTTCTAAACATTATCATTTTTACGTCATAAAAATAGAACAGGGTTTGAGGTCACAATATTTTAAAAAAGTTTCAAGTACACATGATGGAAAACAAATGCAATATATTACAGTAAGAATAACTCATATAATAATTTTAAAAGATTAAGTGTTTAAAAGGATTGTATAGAAATAAATACGTGCTTTACACTTAGTTCGGGTATCCATAGACCGTGATAATATATGATAGATATAATTTATTACTTAAATAAAAATATTGCGAATTAATTAGAACATTAGTAGGCTTTTCTTCTTATTGTACGCTCCTTCGAGTAAGTCACACATCTGTTCTGGAAGAAGTTACTTCACAGCGTAACAATGGAAGTTCTTGTTCCGAATTTTAGGTGTCCAAATTCTCAGCTTACTGATTTACCAATACAGAATATCAAGAATTTCGTAGAAGGAGCTGTAGACGGATTGATCTACTTCAGCCTTGGCACAAACGTTAACGCTAGCACAATGGCCGAGGAAAAGAGACTAGCCTTCCTGGCAGCTTTCTCGGAGTTACCTCAGAGAGTCCTTTGGAAGTGGGAAGCTGGAAGCATGCAAGGAACTCCCAAGAACGTGATGGTGTCCAAGTGGTTCCCTCAGCAGGATATCATATGTACGTACCCAGATAGGTTTGCGTTCTCTGGTAATAAGAAGCAATGGTAAACTGGAGACTACTACTTCTTTTCACAGCTCATCCCAAATTGAAGCTTTTCATGACACAAGGAGGGCTGCAAAGCCTGAACGAGGCTGGTTACTTCGGTGTTCCACTTATTGTGATTCCGTTCATAGGAGATCAAGGCTTCAACGCCGTCAGAATGGAGCAGCTTGGAATGGCAGTGAAACTCGAGTTCAAAAACGTCACCAAAGCTTCTGTTCTCTGGGCAATCAAAAGTATTTTGCACGATCCTAGGTAATATATAAACAATGATCAACAATTTTTGTATATATTTTTTTGGTCAAATCCTCTCTTATTAACATAATTTTTATTGATTCCGAAACATTTCACTCACTTTATTCTACTCAGATTTGTTGTCTATCTGTTTCAAGACTTTCTATTGACTTCATTTCTACCCGCCTTAAACTTATAATCTTTCAGAAAACAGAAAAATTACTTATAAGTTTCGTTAGTACTGGATTTTAGTCTTGCCGGGGTGTGTCATACCGACGCTGTGCAAACTACAAAAATTCAATAATGTAACCACCAGATTAAAGTATAAATAAGAATGATAAACAATACAATTTGGAGACTACTCTTTAATTAAAGATTTATAATGATATATTGAACAACATGCTACTGATGGTGTCCTATTTACAGATACAAAGATACAGCTGAGAAATTTTCTAGTACGTACAAGGAAGTCCAGCAGAAGTCTTTGGATGAAGCTGTGTGGTGGGTGGAGTATGTTATGAGACACAACGGAGCTTCACATCTGCGTAGTGCCGCTCTGGGCCATTCCTGGAGACATGACATTCCCTTCCACGCAGCTTTATTGTTGGTGTTCTACATCGGCATTGCCGCCGTACTGTCAAAGTTGATTTTGTTTATTTTAAGCAGAACTCAAAAGGAAAAGAAACACTGACAGGTTTCTAGTAGTTTATATAGTAATATTAATTATAAGAAACGGCAAATTAATTTAATTTATTACGTGGTCCAATATCTCACAAATGAAATTCATCCGTCCAACATCTACAACCTTTGTGTATTTATTTAATAACTAGCTGAGTGCCCGGCGTTGCCCGAGGTGTAATTTATCCATAACCCCCGATTTGACTCCAATCTATGTGGCTTTTGAGTTATTTTTATGTAACACAACTCGACCATTGTTCCTAAAAGTATTCACTTCCCATTACGAAGGGGGTTGAGCACATTGACCCTGAAATAGTTTCATACGACGAATACATCGCCGTTTGAACAAATTTAAAAATTTCCACCCCCGCTATTGTGGGTTAAACAAAACTCGGCCCGTGACATTGTTTGACAATTTCTACTCCAGTTTCTCCCACGTACGCGCGTTATCTAGTTTGTCACAATAAAATTCAGCGACATCCATAACCCCAAAATTGACTCGAATTTTGGTCTATTCGCGTTATTTTCGTGTAACGCACCACCAACACCACCCCCTAAGCGTGGTTCCCCTTCCGTGGCGATAGGGATTGTTCTTGTGAGATATTTATAAACTTTCGTACTTTCCATGAATTACGTTGCGTAATTGTTAAATTAAAAACTTGAAAGTGATTCATAATTGACGATGGACATTTATTTCACCAATAAATCTTAATTTTGAAGCTATGAAGATTAGAACAGTCAATTTTTTTACTTCCGATTCTTTAGCGGTTAAATATTCATTCAGAGGTTCCATAAACACGTACAAGGAAACATGTAAATAGGATGAATGCACTGAAAGTAACTCAATAAAAAATTGCGGTGTTTCTACAACTTAACAGAGAAGAACAATATAATTTAAAATAACTGAAAACATGCTTCAATTTCAATTTCCAGTTTCTTCATAATATTTTGAATTGATTGTCTAGGAGTGACACTAAACATGTTTTGAGAAGGGGATAAGGACATTTAAAAGAACTTAATACAAGTTTTTATATTTATTATTCATTGTTTAACAAGAATATTAAAATACCCTTAACATGTGTGTAAATATGTCATTTCGCACGCAACACGTACCTCGGAAATATATTTTTATCTATATTGTAATTAATTGTAAGTAGGACTAATTTTCTACAACAATTTTTTTTACTTAATTGTATTATAAATTATGAATTTAGAAAATTATGTTTTCTTGTAATTTTTAGATTAATAATTTAAAATTTAATTTAAATTTGAACCTGGAAATTTATTAATGAAATGTAGTGTGTGTTTTATTATAATGTTATACATTTTTCTTAATAAATTTCTGATTAATTTGCTGATGTTTTTGTAATATATTTTCGTTTAAAACTACACAGTACAACGCTGTAACAAGGACAGACAGCTGTGACAGAATCGTAAGAGGAGTACAGAGATGGAAGATCGCGTCATTCTGTCAAGAGAAGTAATACGTGAAGTCGAAAACATGAAATTTGGAATGCAAAGTAATGAGTATTCTAATTAACATAATATTTCGTGATTACTTTTATAGAGCAGCTCTTATATAGTTTGCCTCTTAACGATAAGGCCGTTACAAATGAACGGTTTAAAATAAGATCGTCATTTCCTGGCTTTCGTATATCTTAGTCTCCCCTCCAAAGCGCTCTTGAAAGATTACGCAATGGCCTTGAGTATGCGTCATGGATGTAAACTCGCTTTCATCCTTGAAATATTCGTTTAAGGCCGTACAATGAGGAATTAACGACTTGAAGTGAACCTACTTCCGAAAATAGCCAGCACATTTAAGGCAAGTCATTCTTCAGAATTTTGAAATAGTTGTACTTAAATCATCCTTCACTTTATTTTTAGAATATTTACAATATGTCCAAATTGCTAGTTCCGCTCTAACGTAGATTACAAACTTACTACAAGCCTGCGAAAAATTACTGCATATAATATATAATGAAATAAAATAAATCATTACTAATCATTCAAGGAAATTTTTTAAACGTTTTGTGTTCGAAAGTATTATAAATATTAAAAACACACAGTCAAATAATTTTATTTAACCGTGAAGATGATAAATGGTTATTGAAGATTGCCCATCATAAATAATATAATTATTTTACATATATATATATATATATAAAATGAATACGCGTTTATTTGTTTTAATAAATATTTTACTAACTTTACGAACGAGGAAGTTATTATCAATTGTATGTGAATGAAGATAAGATCAAGATGAAGCATTAATTTAATTGGAAACTGTAAATTATACTTATTGTAAAAAGAAATTACACTTTAAATACTTCATTCGATACATAAACTATAAATTATTTATATATATTGAATCAACGATTTTTTAGAAAATCTTTCAGTACAATAATTTTTAAAAGTAATCTAATCAGATTCGTGAAGTGTACATTTTTTTCTGAATTAAATATTCATACATAGAGTGGAATGTTATTTTTGTTTATTTTTTTATTGTATTGTTAGGAGGTGTGGACAAATTTCAGGTTATGTTACAGATATATAATACTTCTTTTTTATCAGAATTTTATTACTTATTTGCATTCGCAATTGTTTATATATTTGTTTCTCAAACTTCAAACCGTTACCTAACCCATTCCCAGAAAATTATAAAGATACGTACATTACATATAATGTAACTAAACACTTTCATGAATATTGTGAGGTATAATAATTATTTATTCTTGCCGAAGGGTACAGTTGTATAATTCATTTATTAAATATGCAGACAAATTCTTAAAATACCGAAATATACAAAGATATTGACCTAATAGTGACTGGGAAGACAGCGCTAAAAATTAAAAATACTAAATGATTCTCAAATTTACAACAGAGAATTCTATTTTAAAGACTATAGAAACTGTCTAGAAATTATTCATATTTCGCAACCAAAGATTTAACAGTTTCGATCCATATACCTATTTTATCTAAATTATTTACATTGATACATTTGCACATTCTAATAAGACGAATAGTTACCATATACGCAGAGTTATATATTGGAGTGTCGACAGCTTGCCTTTTTATTCTATTAGGAACATTTAATTCACCCAGTCATGATGCGATAAAAATAGTACCATTCACAAGTTATAAATTAATTTCACATCGTTTAATTCTATCACAGATTTCAAATATGGAATATTTAATACGGTAAATTAATAATTGTGTTCAATAAATGGAGCAGGCAAAACAAAGTATAAGGAAACCGTTCGACAGAATTCGTGTTGTACATTTAATGTGTTCATAAAAAATGGAGTCGAAATGGAAGAAGCAAATCAAAGTAAAGCTCTGACAAGTAGCACGTATATATTGTTTGCAAATTTTAAATGTATTTAATAAGAGTTGGATCAATAAAGTCTTCTCGGGCTTCTAACTTAGTAAACAATTCCGCGACGTTTCGATGACGTTCACTGCCATCGTCTTCTAGAAGACGAAACGTCGCGAATACTAGGTTAGAAGCCCGAGAAGACTTTATTCAGTCTCTACATTGAGAAAGAATACATTGTGTATTAACTAGTTGGATCCTTTTTTTACAAACCTCAACGATGGTGAAGATTTAAACATAATTTTGTATATTTGATTTCGTGATAAAATGAACTCATAAATCTTTATTAGAACTAAATATGTATGTGCTTTTTTGCCATTAATTGAAATGAATTGAATTATTTTTAAAATTACTGAAACTGATTAATTTTTACTTATCAGGATTTTTAAAATTTGAGAAAGAACATGGATAGAATTCGTTCGTTATGGAGTAAGCCGAGAAGTTGTTTAACAAAAAAACCTGATCATCTCCAGAAATTCAAAGGAATAGGAGAAGTCAATACTGGCGATTAATACAATAAGAGTGTTGGCATGGTGAGGAATTCATTTCGTACCGCCGGTTTCTAAAAGAAGAAATTTATTATCAGACATTTACGATATGTAGGAAATGCATGTAACGTAGCTGTCGACAAATTGGATGGGCGATTGACTCTATTATCAGTAATTCATACTAGACAAATTTGTTTAGGTTAATTATTAACGGGCATTGGCATCACTTTGCTCCGTAAGACAGGATGACGACTCCACTGTTGTTTGCAGTCCTCGTTGTATCGTTGCAGACAACGATGGGTGCCAGGATCCTAGGAATCGTTCCAACTCCGTCCATCAGCCACCAACTACCATTCAGACTGGTCATGTTGGCGCTTCATGCAAGAGGACACGAGATCACCGTTGTCACCACGGACCCGATGAAGGTTGGCACTCTCAAGGTTGTGACGTCATTCGTTTTTCAATATTATGCAAACATAACTAAATATTTATATTATTCTCAGAGAAATTTAACGAACTACAATGAAATAGACTTATCTTTCATGTACGATTACTGGAGGTCTAGTTTCGATTTTACGTCTATGGTGAACATGTCTCCTTACGAAGTTTTAGACGCTACTCTTCCTGCAGCTTTGATGATGTCAGATATGGAGATGGACTCTCCACAGATGGAGCAACTCAGAAAGTAAGAGTATGTCTATCATTATTCAGAATATGTACTGAATGTAATTTTTGTTTAACTGATATCTTGAGTAATTTTAGTCCGCAGGACATACATACATGTAACAAGTTCTAAGAGGATTTGCGGTATATACTGAAATTGATTTTCTTGTTTGGATGTCAATTTACTTAAAACATTCATGTTCAATTAGAAGAATTATTTGTGTTAACGTACTTTCTATACTATTTTTGGTAATGAGTGGGGACAGCGGCTTGGCCATTATGACCACAGATTAAAAGGATGCTTCATACATAAAAGTGTAATTACGCGATATGATTGGCGAGTATGGTTTTTTGGAAAGATAAACAATTTTTAGAATTGGGGGAATATGGGAGTGTTAAAAAGTTAATAGAAGCCCATGAAAAATGAAGCAACGCCATTCAAAAATTCTAAATTCATTTTCAGACATAGATACACGGCGTTATTTGGAGACTCATACTCAAAAAAATAGTCGAGAGAGTGATATTTTCTAAGTAATTGATGGCTTCCGAGTAGAAGAGACACCGTTACTATAAATTTATTTGTTCTTTGTAGTCAGTGGCAGCCGTAGATAATTATCGATGACGGATACTTAAAGGAGAAGATTATTATTATTGTGGTACAACTAAATTATTTTTAAATACGTTTAATTCGTAACAAAAATAAATGAAACCATTCAATCCATAATGAGGTTTTTATAATGTGAAAATATAACTGCGAACATGACAAAAATGATTAAAGTGTATTCTTCTTGCTATTCATTAATTACTTGTTTGTAGTTTTCATAAATCATTTTATTTTCATAAACTTAAGTCTCCTGCAAGTGTGATTGATTTTTAGGAGACTTATACTTGTTATATGTACATTTCAAGTTAAAAATAATTCAGGTGAAGAAGATGGAGGTTTCAGCCATAGAAACGTTGTTGACAACAAACTGCATCAGCCGACTGGAAACCCGAGAACTCTTCATTCAGCTTCTACGGCGGGAAAACCTACGTTCTGTATTAGCTAATTAATTTGTTGTCATGGAACCACTCACGAAGACGTTGCTCTCCAGATTCTTAGTAGCCAGTTATTTTCCTACAACTGCAGTTTGTTGTTAAAATGTTTCAGATCCAACCAGACGTTTGATCTGATAATCATAGAAGCTATACAGTACCAATGTTTCTACGGCTTCCAGCATGTCTTCGGTTCACCACCGATGATAGGATACTTGTCTTTGGGAATGTTATCTACCACTCATGAACAGGTTGGAAATCCTGATAATCCTGCGTATGTTTCCGACTGTACGTGGCCCTACACTGATCATCTCAGTTTATGGGAAAGGGCTAATAATGCATATTACCAAAATAAGTTATTGGGTATATGGCACGACAGCGTATTACCAGTCCAGGAAAAATGTTTACGGAAATACTTCGGGCCAGAACCTCCACCAATAATAGAGGTGCAGAATAACTTCAGCCTGTTCTTGGCAAATAACCACTGGACCATGAATTATCCCAGGGCTTTTGTACCGTCTGTAGTGGAACTAACAGGACTGCATATAGAACACGCACGTAAACCACTACAAGAGGTAATAATAATTCGTCTTAATCTCGTATTTCCCACAAACATTATAATTTTAAAAGTTTATACTATAGAAAAATAATTGTAATAATTATTTTTTGTATTAAAAACTTTTGTGTCATCTAACAATATTTATAAGATTTTTTAAGAAAGAAAATGCATTTTAAATATTGTGATATTTTATGAGGATAACTACAAATTTTGAAATTAAAATATAAAAAGACTGTTAAAAGTAAAATAATTAGATAAATAATTAGCCCAATAACAGATAAAAGTAAATGTGCCATTCATTTAGTACTTATTTTTGTACGTTATTTGGCTACACATTTATCTAATTATTTCCACTTTTTAATCAAATAATCAGTTTGTTGGCCTATTAATTAGAATAGATTGTTGTTCTATTCTGTGCCAACCTTTTAATTTTATAATAGCTAATACAAGTGAAACCCTTAATTATTTTCATGTAATATATATATATATATATATATATATATATATATATATATATATTGTAATAATTTAATATAAAAGACTAAAGGCTGTGGCTAAATAAAAATATTTATTTGAACAATTAAACAAAATTTATTAAAGTTTTAAATACAATATAAAAAATTACACAATAATATTTAGAATCTCAGGGTCTTTACTGGGTTTGATAAATGGGTGAATTGAATTTACAATAATTTATAATTACATTTAGCCTTTATTAAAGTTAATTCGTCTAAACCTCGACGATTTTTGTTGCGGATGACAATAAGATTACAGATTGAATTTTAAATTAACTAACAAAACAATTAAAGAAATGAATAATTAAAGAAAAGAAATAATTAAAAAACGATCTGACGTATCTTTAAAAAAAATGGTTTACAAATAAATTTTAGAGTTTTTTTACTTACGGCCGACCAGGTCTCAATTTTGGGGTTTTCTGTGCACACGTTTTTGGGGATATCACTGAATTTAAATTGGTTACAAAACACTGTCGAAACTTTAGGTTCTCTCAGCTGGAAACGGCTACTCCTTCCGAATTAATGGTCAGTCAGATTATTACCAACTTTCTCTCGGTGAAATTGGTGACGGTCTCTTTACTTATTGAGTTTTTACTGCGGCATGACTTATTAAGGTACTGTTTGTAGCAGATAAACCACCGAGTGAAACCCTTTTACTTGGTTTCAACCTGCAGCCTCTCTAGATGGATGTTTGTCCGCCGTCCGACTTCCAACCCACTTCGTCTCTCTCCTCTGACTGACTGTTCGTCTCGTAGATTTTTGAATGCGTACGTCTTAACAATGTACTCTTTGTGTCCCGTGCCGCCTGTGTTGCGGTGTATGCTTTATATTACTCTAATAATGAGTCCTTTACTTTGCAATTATAACAATGGATTAATTACTAATTACTACAATATATTAATTACAGTTATTTCCAATTATTTTATCATTAGTTATATTTCTTATCACAGTATGTACATATCAGATACTGCATTTCTCCTTCATGTATTTTCTCATTTCTTGTGTGATATTGTGCATCTCTAACATGACAAAGAATGATCACATATTGCTGAATATACACACAACGCGCATTTTGGTTCCTTGTATTCATTGGACTACGATTCGTTAATACAGAAAATATGCTACTCCCTTGACCAAGTATACAACTTATCGCATACATTCTCAATTAGGAAATTCATGTGCTTTCTCTGTTCTGTTACTTGACTGCATCATAATTAGTTTATTATTAGTAAGTTTGCGTGATAGTAAAGGCCATTTCTAGTTATATTTTTTATTTACAAAAATTGTCGATATTATCATAAATATATATTTTTTAAATTCATTTGTTCAACTTTCAGAATATTAAGGATTTTGTAGAAGGAGCTGTAGATGGAGTGATCTACTTCAGCCTTGGCACAAACGTTAACGCTAGTACAATGCCCGAGGAAAAGAGACTAGCCTTCCTGGCAGCTTTCTCGGAGTTACCTCAGAGAGTCCTTTGGAAGTGGGAAGCTGGAAACATGCAAGGAACTCCCAAGAACGTGATGGTGTCCAAGTGGTTCCCTCAGCAGGATATCATATGTACGGACTCAGATAAGTTTGCGTTCTCTGGTAAGAAGAAGCACTGGTAAACTGGAGACCCCTATTTCTTTTCGCAGCTCTTCCAAAAGTGAAGCTTTTCATGACACAAGGAGGGCTGCAAAGCCTGAATGAAGCTGGTTACTTCGGTGTACCTCTTATTGTGATTCCATTTATCGCTGATCAAGGATTCAATGCGGCTAAAATGGCGCAGGTGGGAATGGCAGTGAAACTTGACTTCAAGAATGTCACCAAAGACTCTGTCCTCTGGGCAATCAAATCTGTTTTGGACGACCCCAGGTTAGATTTTGAGAAATACCTACACTTAGAGAAAAAAATCTATAACAATCTGAGGATGATTAAATTTTAATGCGATTCTTCATAAGACCTTTTGGTATACCGCTCAACGACAAAAATTTTAATGTTTTATATAAATTTACTTAAAGCCAGAGACGTCCCCTATCACGGTCCACCATACCTGTTCTTGTTTTATTTAGTATCATCTTTATGCAACGGAATTGGTATTTACTTTCTTATGTCCGGATTCACAACTACACCCCATCTGTCTTATCTTGTGAATAAAAAGCTAGTTTTATTTTAACAAGCTTAATGGCTTTATAATGGTTTACTTTAAGTATTCATTCAATGATGTCATTATTGTATTTTATGTTTAAAGGTGTTTCCTTCAATTTTATCAATAACAGAATATATAAGTTTAAATGTTGGTTGTAAGACGAATAACATTATTTTTACTATCGAGCAAGGGTTCTATAATTCATTGATACTTGAACTACTTTTAAACTAACTTTATAAACGGAGAAAAAATCGTGCCACTTCTAAATCCAGAGTGTTTCAATTAAGATGGTAGTCTGGCAGTCGTTCCGGTAGGCCAAAGCGCTTAACGGCTTGTGGCGCCAAGGAGATAAATAAAATAATAAACACTGCTGTACGGGATTTCAGAGAATTGATTTTATGTTGTAAATTGTTATGAATTCATTTGTTGAAAACAAGTTGGCAAAAGGTTTGAAATGATCCGACCATAACCTACAAATGAGAAGAACTGTGCGTGAAATAAATTTCCTCGTTTATTTAAAAATTTCCAGTGGAAAATAACTAAACTCTCAAACGTTCTAATCTCATATTTATCAAGAGTTTGGTCATATTAGAAAAGTAATTATGATGTTTATCACAAAAAATATTAATGTTCACAACGACGTTTCGTATTGTTCAAGAACCTCATCAGGAATGACAATTTTTAATAATTTTGTATAATTAGGTCATATATTTAATTATTCTCCAAATTATAACGAAATTTATTCCATAATTTTTGTTTACGGAATTTGACTTTATGATAAATAAAATACTATATTACAAACTTTTCATTTAAACGGAAACTAACTTTAGCAAATGAATTGCAATAGTTATTCATCTTTGTATATAGGCCATACTAATCAATAGAGTCAGGCTTATAAAATTTTCGAAGGACAAACTGTCAGTCATTTTGAAACATACTTTGAACAACATACCATAAATTGGGACAATTTCTAATTTTAGATACAGATATATAAATCAAAATTAGTTTGTGATATGTTACGTATTAAAAGTATTGTAAATTCACTTAGCGTCGAAACCGACTCTGATTTGTTTAGTAATATTTTCAATTTTTTTATTCATGATTTAATCTCCCAATTTATGAATAAATGTCTAAAAATTTGGTCTACATAATTAAATTTTCTTTTCTTTCAGTTTCTAAATGTAATCTCAGAATTTAGTTTAATATTCTTCTACTGTTTTTCTGTTATTTCATTATTTTTGTTTTCACATGAGGATCTGAACGAAACATGTAGCTTTATTATTATAATTTTAAGTATTTTATTTATTCAATTAGAATTAGGTTTCTTACTATAGGTGTAGTTCCTAACCGCAAATAAAAAATTATAATTATATTTCATTTTGCATGGTCTTCAGTACATGTTGACAGACCTTTTATGAATTTCTGTACGTCCTGAACATACATAAGTCCAGTAAAAGAATATTTCAGCTCCGATGTTAAGGATTCACTTAAAACTGATTGGTACTTTTTGCAGATTCAAAGATGCCGCAGAGAAATTTTCTAGTATGTACAAAGAAGTCCAGCAGAAGTCTTTGGATGAAGCTGTTTGGTGGGTGGAGTATGTTATGAGACACAACGGAGCTTCACATCTGCGTAGTGCCACTGTGGGCCATTCCTGGAGACATGACATTCCCTTCCACGCGGCTTTATTTTTGGCGTTCTACCTCGGCATTTCCACCATACTGTCAAAGCTGATTTTGTTTACGTTACACAGAATTAAAATAAAAAATAAGCCGTAACACTACGATTTTTCCCCCAATACTAGTACTAATTGAATACTGTTTAATTCCCAGAAAACTTCAACGTCCAGGATCCTTCCCAATATTTCCATTATTTCTCCAAAATTCACAGAATAAATTGTGAGTCTAGACCTCACCTAATCTAGTGATCGGTCACCAAGTACTCAACAAATTGCGGAATAATTATTAGCATTGGAATTGTTTGTTTTTATGGTTCATATCTTAGCCAGGATACGGACTACAAACATCAAGCAAATTGCTTTTTAATTAAGGTCCAAAATTTTCTTTCTTTGGTCACATTACTCAGCAGTTAAAGTCACTTTTATGGCTTCTCACAACATTGTGTTGGGTCTTGAATAAAAGTTTTCTTTGTATGACAGACATTACTCCTTTGAGTTGAGTTGATCACTCAGCGATCCACGAGCAATATTGTGTCCTTGATATGTATTATGTATATTCTAATTCAGAATTATTGAATATATTTTGGAAAAGTAAACAGTGCAGTTCTCGTATCACGCCAATTAGAGATAAGACTTCACAAATTTTACTAACTTTTGAGTTTAGATCACAAATTATTTAAATGAATTTTTAATTAAACAGGCCATAGTATTACACTTTCTACACAATTTCAGTCAGCATTCGCGATTAAATCCATACCACACCACCGACGATCATCAGTAGGTTTCCTTCATTTCGCCAAACAGTAATGATGTCTACAGCAAGGAAAATTGAGTTACACTTTCCAAATAACAGTCAGATTTAACTTTCAATAAATTATACCAATGAAATAAATCCAACGACAACCAGAACAACTTTTCCTAGAAAAACTTATATTTTGTCTCGTTTAATGTCTACAAACAACCTTGATCATTTATCTTTTACACGTTGACCTCTTCATGCAGACTCCCTGCTGACCGCTTTCGGTTAGTTCCTATCTGATCTTGGTCATCGCCCGTCAGAGACTGCAACTAACTGCTCCAGAACAGCTCGCATTTCTTCAAAGCTATCAAGATTACACACTGCCTAATTTAATACTCCCGAACACTCCACATTCTTACTCAATGCTGACTGTTGTCTACAATATACCCGGGCCACAATATTACGCTGACAATACAAGTACTGAATAATTTAGAAAATCCTTTCTTTACATATATTGGGGGTCATTACAATATATATAAACATTTATAACGTGACAAACCGAGCTTATTTGGTGGAACCTGCTAGTTTATAAATGAATGGTATGTATATTTAGCAGGAAAACCTGGTTGAGGATGATTAGAAATAGAGTTTATTCGTATTTTTTTCCGAAGGGCTATGTACATGATTCTTTGATAATAATTCTACTTTACTTAACAATAGAATCTAGCCGTACATGCACTATTATCTATGAATTTCATTGGCCACAGTGTTCGAGCTTACAATTCGGATAAAAATTCAGTTCTGAGGTAAGACAAGTGTTATTACCGTGAAATGAGAAGGTATGAATTTGAATTTTTCAATTTAAAGATATTTCCGTTGGAAGAATTGCTTATATTTTGTTTTTACCCAGCTTAATTAGCAAAATCGATTGACTCGATGCTTCCTTATTATCTAAAAATACCGACTTCCGCTAGACGTGCTCAGTCACATCCAAAGAAGCAACACGCGTTTGTTTAATTTTTAAGTGACAAAGCTTAACTGATAAGTGACGCTTAACTCCAAATAACGAAAGTGAAATTGTGAATAAGGCAGATAGAAAGTGAAATTGTGTTAGGATTAAATGATTGAGTAGCCTTGCAGGAAAATATAACATTCAACTTTCAGCTTACCAGTTACCTTATCGTTATCCAACTAGTTTCTTTTCAACTGCTCGATAGAGACTTCGGTTAATTCTACATAACTAGTTCTACTCCAAGTTACAGTGTTGTCGCGTCGAGGAGTCGTACTAGTCTAACAACATGCGTAAGTACAACAATAAATTACAATTTTTTGGTTTTAGAATAAGTCATTCGTTCTGTTATTGAGATATGAATGCACTTTTATTTTATTTATTATGATAGTATTATTTGCATTTGATATTTTCTCATAAAACCAAAATTTTGTAAAACACGTTTAGTGATCTTACAATTAATATATATATATATATATATATATATAGGAACAAATGTTAATGAGTTTCCAAGACAAAGGAAAAATTCAGATATAAAATACGAATAATGTATTATGTTATTTTATTTTTGTATTCCAACAATAAGTATTTGTTTTTAGTTCGTAATTGCATAAACTAACATTAAATTTTAATTTCTTTCTACATTATGTAAACATTTTATGTTTTTTTTTAAAAAAACATTCCCGAATGAAGTTTATGTGGGGTGGTTTTAAAGATAGGATTTTTATTTTGCGTAGAGTTAACCTCTAAATATTTTTAATTTAGGTTTATATAACAAAAGAAACCACAATAGCAAAAATTACAAATTATATATTTTATTAGTTTTTACATCATATTAGATTCTACCTGCGACTTCACACTGACAGTGTATACCTTTTGTCAGAACAAAGATAATGTGGGTTTTTAACAATTAGGTGCAAGCGAGTACTTTCCAGGCATATATCATCCAGTTCTCTGTTCTTTGATTTCATTTGTTGCCTCTTAATTGCTGCTCCAATATTTTTTGGCTTCTATTCAACTCTGCATTCAAACTTAACCTCGTTCCTATTAATGAGTCTAATCGTTGTGATACTCTACTGTGATTCTCTTATAAAAAGGCTGACCTAGAGACTCCTATCTCATCAAATTTTTAACTGTAAAATTTTTACAGTTCAACAATCTTTTAATATTCCGACTTTCGCGTTCAGCGTCTTATTGAAGTTTACAAGGGGAACGGCGGTTTTTCAGAATATTTAAACTTTAAAAATTTTGTGACATATATTACTTGTGACCAATTTCTTTGTTTGTAACTAAATCGTGCATTTAACTAGAATGCATATTGAAGCGAGCTTTTAAACCTCAAATTTATTTAACCAAATAACGCAGCTTTTACCGGTGTATTGGTTGTCTCGGTTTAACAACCCGTGTCAATTGCTTAGTAGAACACAACGTTTTCACAATTTAAAACAAAAGTACGGAATTAATACCTTCAATAAATTACGACTGTAGTCTGAGTTTGAAATAATTCCGAGACGTACTTTTAAAATCATCAAAATAAATATTTGTTAAACGTTGATAGAACTTCTTGATAATGTCACATATCCATTTGGTGTTCGTATAAGCACAATTTCTGATGTTTAATTAAGGAATTAACAAAATAAACGGAGAATTTAAAATGTGAAACTTTTTTCCAGGCTGAATCTGGAACCATACTAAGTTTAATAACTGGTAAATAACTTTCGCATTAATATTAGATCGTTAATTTCGCAATAGTTTCTATCAAACTGTTCAATTTATTTTATTTGGGTCTAAATAGCGTTTTCTAAGTAATATAATTATTTAGTGCATTTTATCCCGATTATGTACGATTCTCCTTCTGGAGAATTTTTTAGTAATTTTTGACCTACTGAAAGTAATTATTTTACGACTTCCCTGATCTGGGTATCTCAAAGATTTTATTCACTCTTTTCTGTGTGCCACTCCTTTATATAATTGAATGATGATTAATGTTAAAATCATCCGTGAAGTCATGAATAATACTATTTATTATTCGTTTTACACCTATTCAGCAACAGGTTTTTTTGTTTATAAATTAAAAACAATCCCTACCCGCATGGAAGCTTACTGATACGCGCTAATTATATTGTTACAAAGATTTTATTATTATCTTAACGTTTATTTCTAGGTTCAGTGAAGTCTAATCTGTTCCTTATTTACATCATTTCTGGGATTTCTTCCTGCTTTAGCGCTAAAATCTTGGGGATATTCCCGACACCATCCATTAGCCATCAGTTACCGTTCAGTCTGATCATGAAATCCCTTCATGCTAGGGGTCACGAAATTACAACCATCACTACAGATCCCATCAAGGTACTAATTTTTATTCAAAATAAGTTTTATTTCAAAATCACTGTTGTACTTTCAAAATCTGTCTCACTTTTGCAGGAGAACTTGACAAATTATAACGAAATTGACGTATCGTTCATATACCAATATTGGAGCCATATAGACTTTTTTGGAGTATCTAAGGATCATCCCGCGGAAACGAGTGATTCTTTGCTTCAAATATCAGAATTTGTGAGTGAAGCAGAAGTGAAATCTCCTCAAGTACAAGCGTTAATAAAGTTAGTAAATATGTAATAATCATATTAGAACTTTATCCGGTACTAAAAATTTTCTGCAGTTTGAGATGATTTGACGGACTAAATATTCTCTAAAGCAGTGTCCGGACTTCTAAATTGCACTAGTTATTTGATTTTACTCGATAATATTGGTAAGATAATCTCTTGTTCTTCCTGAAAAAACAAATAAAAAAAATCTGGGCCTGACTTGTCACATCTCAGAATTTCTGCGACGGACCTGCCTAAATCACTGTCGTTCCTAATATCTCTTGCACTACCATCACTGCTATTAGGGAATATGAATGTCCGAACAAGTGCACCGACAGCTGTAGAACAAAAACCATTAATAAATTTATATCTTTTGTTCTTCGTCTATACTTGATAATCCTGCAAATATCAACAATTTCTTGATTTTTCTACAACATCCGATCTTCTTAATTGTCTGATCTATATCCTTTTATCACTCACTACCTTCCCCTAATATTTTTACAATTCACTGTGCCTCCCATCATCCTCTGTGGTAATTAAACCTTAATAGTTGTACGTGACTAAGGAAGTTAATCCAGCTTCTTAATAATCGTGTACTCCAGAGTTTCTCTATTTCTGATACTTTCTAAAACTTTTAGATTTTTATAACGCTACTAAAATTAAACGAAAATTTTATCTTACTTTGATGTAACATTAAAACACTATCGCCAGTAACCATACATTGGCAAGTATGGTCTTTATTATTACATGATTCGTCCACTACTCAATGCTATAATGTGTCAAAATAAACGTTGTTTCGTAACGCTTTCATGGCTTGTTTCAGTTCGGGACAAAAATTCGACCTTGTTATACTAGAGCCGCTCATGTACCAGGTTTATTACGGATTGCTACATAAAGTAGGTTCACCACCGAGGATCAATATCCTGTCCCTGGGAATGTGGACACCTTCTCACACGTCCATCGGGAATCCCAACAATCCAGCATACTGTCCCGACTTCCTAATGGACAACTCGCACCACATGACTTTCTGGGAAAGAATGGACAGCGCACGTCATCAGTTTCAATTCGGGAGGCTGATGGAAAATGAATTGTTGGACCTTCAAGAGAGACTGCTCAGGCGGTATTTCGGAAGTGAACCTCAGCATGTTCGCGAAACAGAAAGAAATGTATCGCTTTTCTTAGTGAATAACCACTGGAGTATGAACTATCCTCGGCCATACTTGCCTGGAGTGGCGGAGCTCACTGGCCTGCACATCCAAGAAACAAGAAAACCACTTCCAAAGGTGAGGAATGTTCATCGGTAGGATCATTTTCATTCGTAATGTTTTATACTGTAGACTTAAGGACCTTTTGTTCTATCTAAATGATTTCAAATCATTTATTGACAAACAGAATTTGTTACTCATACAAAGAATATTTTCTGTCAATTCACATCAGATGTTTAAATTACAGTTACTCTTCATTATCAATTAGATTTCAATATAAACAATCAGATTAAATTAAAGTATGAGGAAAGTTATCCATGGAGGCTAAAAAGAAACTTAATTTTAATATACATAATTTTTTTTACAAATAATTAGTCTCAATAACTACGTTGCGCCAGTTCACTCCTCTGTAGGTGAAGCTGTAAAAAGGGAAGATAGAACTTTATTTACCACAATGACTAACTGCCGCATGAAAATATGTTCTTTTACTACATTCATGGGCCAAGACACTCCGCTCCTTCGTAATATTCTTCGAAGTATTCTGAAATAGTTTTTCCTCTAAATAAGTACCAGTATTACAAGATAATTACTATTCAGGACTTTGAAACATTCCTGAGCGAGGCAGAGGACGGCGTAATTTACTTCAGTCTTGGTTCGAACTTGAACGCCAGCACGATGCCTGAAGAGAAAAGAAGGGCCTTCATGCAGGCTTTTTCCGAATTACCTCAGAAAGTCATGTGGAAGTGGGAGACGGGGCACATGGAAGGGAAACCCCACAATGTCATGGTGTCTAAGTGGGCTCCTCAGCAGGATATACTAGGTGAACTATTTTTAAAAGCTTTGCTGATACCTTCTCCAGCAAGTTCCTTACATGGTTTGATTCATGCCCATAGCACATCCTCACGTGAAGCTGTTTATCACTCAGGGAGGTTTGCAGAGCATGAACGAGGCTAGTTACTTCGGGGTGCCTATGGTTGTGATCCCATTCTTTGGTGACCAGGGTCAGAACGCCGGCAAGATCGTAGAAGCTGGTATCGGAGTTCGTCTGAATTTTAAGGATGTTTCGAAGGACACCGTCCTCGCTGCTGTCAGAATGGTCTTAGCCGATCAAAGGTAAAATGTAAATAACTAAACATCAGTCTATTCGTTTCATGTAATTCCAGCCGGTCTGAAAATTGTTCATAAATGATTTGCTAAATTCTTTAGTGTAACCGATGATTTTCGGAAGTTAAGCTGTAATTAACTTGATCTATAACATTTTTTTATAAATTGCTGTATCTTTTTATCTTAAATTCAGCGAATGGTTTATTGCTACTCTATATATTAATTTGTCATGGCCCAGACTCTTCATATCAGAGTATTTAAAACATTCGACCTTCATAAATATCATCAGTCGACTTTATCTATATTATTTTGTAAAAATACATTTCAAAAAGTTTCCGTACACTAATTAGTTGTTTATAACTGTCTGTTTCGCGCTCATATAGTATATATATAATTTTGTGATAAATTTTGTTTAAATCAAAAATTAGCTGATAGGAATTAAAACTAAATTTATGAATATCGAACCTTTCAGTCTGGAATTTAATAAAATATCCTTAATAAACTAAACACTTCTGCTATAAAGCGGTTTTTTTCGAGCCGTGAATGCAGAGACATACCATCACTTCATATGTATGGGCATTTATAGGTTTAATAGATATTATATTAGATTATGACTGCTTCAGTGGGATCTCGATAACGACTCCAGAGTCAGCTGTTCGGACGTCGTATATTTTTTAAATGAACGTGTTTGTTGGGTTCATGAAATTGTCATAGCGTCTATGCAAAGGAAATATCTTCCAGTATTTGTATTAGCCTCTATTGCTAACTAACAACCCTAAGGTCACGTTACCAATCAACGTTGAACCATTCTGACCCTATAAATGTTGTTTCTTTGAAGTCACGGATGTGTCATGGATGAAGTTTTTCAATTATGAACTAAAATGGCTCACTCTGACTCTCAAACACGGATGTAATTTTGAGCTCCATCAATGTCGAGAAAATAAAGGTGTAAATATTTTGAGCCATTAAGCTGTTGTCATAATGCATTGTGTTCTAAATGGTTCTACGGTGAATTTTGTATTCTATAAATTGCAAAGGGCAACGGGCTGGAGGGTGATAGTCCAAGACAACTCTCTCCTGATAAAACACTATAAAATCACGAAACTTCGAAGTATTGCATAACGCTCCCGACACTCATTAGATCGCTCTTTTTGATTCTGATTTTTTTTAACCCTGATGATTACTCTTGCTATATTGTCTAGCTATCAGCTTTTACAACAGAAATTTTCCAACGCGTAAAAGGGAATTTTACCAGATAGTTGAGGACGATTATGCCGCATTAAGAAGTAACTCTACGTGAACATATATGATATATTGAGTTGTATTCAACTTGATAGAATATTTTTTACAAAAATGAATGGAACCTCAAGCCTACAATACTTCAATAGATGTACTTGTTTTTAATTTAGCTAATAAAGGTTAAACATGAAAGAACTCCTGTAATTACATTGAATAAACTTAATGATAATGTGATGTTTGATTTATAGTTACCGGGCGAGGACGGCCACATTTTCTGCTCTTTACAAATACGAGCCAAGGCGTTCTAGAGATCGAGCAGTGTGGTGGGTAGAGTACGTTCTCAGACACAAAGGAACGAAACATTTCCGCAGCGCCGCCCTGGATCTGCACTGGACACAGTATTTTTTATTGGATGTACTGGCAATTACCTTAGTTTCGATTGTAATCATAACCACAATGGTGATCCTCCTTGTTCGATACGTCATTTACTTTATTAAAAACAAGTTAGGTTTAACGGCTAATTAGTTTACTTACAAATACAGCTATTAGCTGTGAGGTACGATCGCAACAAAAGATGTCGACATCTACAAAACAAAAGAGAAGTCAAATGTATTCACGTATGCACTTGATGAATTACAATTTCAGTTCGTACCATTGGAATTAGTACATCTTAACACATCTTTAAAATTACATAAACAGGGTAATTCTCAAAAATGGGCTAATCCTTTGTTCCTAAAATTAACTATTAGTAACTGGAAAGATTTGTCTGAAAACGTACTAGTGACTAAATCACATACAATAAAGTAAAAAATTGATAAATAAGGTTCAAGTTAGTAAATTATAAATTGAAAGAAGATTACTCCTTGCTTACATCAGAGAATAAAATTTTAATTCGAGTTTAGTTGTCATAGTTTCAGAGTCATGTGGTTAAATTATTAAGGTAATAATTATAATACTTACGGAAAGGAATGAAACAGAATTTTTCAATTTTATATTCGTAAATAAGTGAATGGAGTAACTTGCACTGTACTAAACGTTGATGAATAATCATTAATGAGAAATTTAATTAATAATATATATATATATATATTAGTGTGAAATAACATAAGAAGTAGAATTTATTTGAGAATACTGAGAAGCCGCCACTCACGAGAAACCCATATGATCTGACTCCATTTGGCACAAGTCCGTTTTACCTCAGTCCAAAATAAAGGGTCACACACAACTGAACCAGTCAGATGAGCCAGTCAAACAATGACAACGCATACGGAAAAAATGTTAAGTTAAACAATTATTTGAAGCAATTTCTGACTCGTCTGTCATAACTTGTTATGAGTCAAACTTAATAAATGTTTACCTACATATATGTTATTAATATACTATTAATAAAATATTTATTACGCATCGCAGCTTATTTCAACAAAATGGAATTGTGAATCTAAATTTTTAAGTTAAGACGTTCAGGGCTGTGAAATGATTCTTAACAAATGATTAATTAAAAAAGATGTTTTTATGTGGGACTTTGAATCAAAGAAGAAAAATGATGTATACACTTACAATTAAGTAGACGAGAGAAGTTGTTCCTCTGCTCGCATTTTTTTCCAGCTTTTTCTCTACAGTACAGGATAGATTTTCTGTCGGGCCCTTAGTTTTAAATAATTCCACAATATCGTCAAGATCACGATTTATTTTTATTTTATCATGATTATCTTCGTACTTATTGTCTAAGGCATTCATGACACTCGTACTTATCAATAAGTCTGAAATAAAATCTCTACTACCAGTAGCAATTGCAATGCAAGCATTTTTTGGACTAAGCTAAATCCGGGGCCACGCTTCCATTTGGATCGAGATATAATCACATACGACACAGCCAAGAACGGCCTATTGTATCGGTCCTAGTTCTCCCCCTCCCCCTCATAGTGTTAGTTTCCGGACTCGGGCAAGGCCGTTTGGATGAATGGATCCACCGTGTGTGGCCAGATTAAGTCTGGCTTAGCTGACCTTTATACACAATTGTCTGAAATTCCGTGTGTCCTGTTTCTGTGCTCATCGCCGATAGTTGTAAACTTGAAGTGGCAACCTGTTGCTAGGGTAGGTTGGAGAAGAGGGTTATGTTACGGAAAAACTCTGGCAAACGCAGCGCCATATCCATAAGAATATGACAGGAAGGTAATAGGTTTTTTAATTTTAAAACTATTAACAAATGTAATATAATAAAATAATTTGTGAAAGATATAATAAAAATAGTGCTGTAGTGTAAGTATATAAATTACTTATTCGTTATATTTACAACAAGAATACATGTGGAGAAAACTTTGTTATTATTAAAGCTGCTCGTTTTTATTCGGTCTCGTTTCATTCATCCCTTTCAGTCTTTCCTGTGCGATTTTTAACTCACTTACCCCAATAGTAAGCTCTGTTACTTAAAATTGAGATCGCACATTGAACAAACACTTTCCTCTTCAGATTCAATAGCATGTAAAACGCTATTTGAATACGTCCTTCCAATACGCGTCAATACTTTTTGTCGTTCGTATTTAATATTTTATACTGAGGATCCTGTTTTCTGAATTAATTGGGTCACACCCGGACAGAATTGGTCTATAGTCGTTTTATCCAATGTTATGGCTTTATTTCTGTTCAGTTTGCAGAAGTTTAGTCTTAGTTATATGGAATTTTGGAATGTATTTATTGTCAGTATTCCAGATTACTCTGTTAATAAAGTATAATTTTTGTTTAAGTAGTGTGTCAATAGGCATAGTCACGCTACTGATATAATCATTGAGAATATTATGTCTGATACTAACAATGATATTTAGGTTATCAGTATCTGAAAGGTTATGGAGTTTGGTGTATTTAAAACCTCAATCACTCTCAAATGCTTTTGGTTATTAAGGTCACAAGACCGAACCAGCAGATAACAGCTCAGTTGTTCAAGGATCCGTGAGCTGTGATAAGTTCGGAAGCTTCATATAGTTGCTATAAAAAAATTTCTAAGAGGATATTTGCAACTGGGAAACCTTTATAAAGATGACTGGTTTTGTATTATAATGCGAGTGATGAGAAACAATAGTGATTCCTGTATAAGATTCGGATATAGGCAGGTAAGTCTTGTTGGAAAGTTTACTGTTGGAATAATAACATCAAAATATTAAGACTGTGGCTGTTGTTTATTAAGTGGGAACTGAAATGGAAATTCAGTATGAATAAACAATTAAAATTGGATTTGAATGTGTATATTTAACTGAACATTTATTTCGCGTTCTGCATATTGAGAAATGTTAGAAGATAGGTTAAACAAACACTTTAATGAATCGCAGCGATAGGAAACAGAAATTATACATTGCACAAGCTGAGAAATGAAATATTACGTCAATTTTATAAGACCTGTGTAAATAATTTAAAAATTATAATTTATGTGGGTAGTTGTAGGACCCATCGTTAGTTATGCTGACTGAAAAATATTCACAAACGAATGTAATTAAATTATATGAGATTATTTTATTTCAAATGTTTTTTAATTAGCACATGCGAAAAATAATTTTCTTTCCCTGCGAAGTATACATTTGGGAAAGACACATTTAGGTTTTTATTTACACAAAGATACTATTGAGAGTGTACAATTCATAATCGCAGTATTTTGTGTCGCTAAGGAACGATAAAGACTAATTACTCTTACGAACAAAACGAGGGTTTCTGAACGTTCTTAAGTATCGGATGAAGGAGGAAAGTGCATGTTTGAAATTGCTGAAAACCTTCTCACGAAAAGAGTTTCATCGATACCAGTCCGGCCAGTCTCTTGTGATTAGTGAAAAAAAAATCCGAGTTTTAGGCAGACAGATTTCGATCAGACCACCTTAAAATACATGTAATTAAGATTAACTAAAATTATTCGTTACTAAGTCATGTACAGACAAATCTATTCTTTTATTTATTTAAGTTTAGTGATTTTTTTGTAGGGCGTAGAGAATGACATTTCAGTGACTTCTTTAGTTGTTCGTATCACCTGATGAAAGCAACAAGGATTTCAGAAACATTCTGTGGTATTTGTTTAGCACTTACATTCGTCTGTTATTTGGCTACTTCTTTATGTATTTATTAATAATAGAATTTTCCTTGCAGAATATTACTAGAGGATGAAGCTCCTTTGCATTGCAGCTATGTTGTCTTGTGCAACCGGTGCGAAGATTTTAGGTATATGTCCATCTCCGTCCATAAGTCATCAACTTCCTTTCAGGCTGGTCATGCAGGCTTTGCACGCAAGAGGACACGAGTTAACTGTTATCACCGCAGATCCCGTTAATGTATGTATGACGAAAAATAAAAAACCACCTTACTAATTATTTGAAACTATAAAATTTTCTTTGTTGATAGAAAAATTTAACAAACTACGAAGAAATTGATGTTTCATTGGCGTACGAATATCTGAGATCGAATTTCGACTTTACATCAATGACTGAAGTTACACCGCTGGAAATGATGGACTATATTCTGACTATGGGGTTGCATATCAGTGACATGGAACTGAATTCACCTCAAGTACAAAACTTGGTTCAGTAAGTTAAATTGCTTCAATTCATAGGCGAGTGTAAAATATTTATGTCAATAACAGAATGGTATTGTGGTGGTTATGCCATACAACATGATACTGTAATAATAAATTCTAGTTTCAATATTGCTCATTATCAGTTATTATAATCGAGCTGTAATCATGAATGAATAGCAAACATAGTATATTTGGTTTATGAACATGGTTTGAGATTCGTATTAGGATAATGCATACATTTATTACATTTTTTAATTGAACGATGAACTGTCTCCAGTTTGGCTGAATCAAATAGGTTCAGATTCAACTGTCCAAACTCTAAAATTCCCTGAAGACAAAAATAATTTTACTAATGTTGAAATGGCGGTCATTTATTTATATTTCATTCTGTTTGGTAAAATTGTGCTCCGTTCTCTTTATCAACAATTTTTTTCGATCTTCCAATCAATTTCTTTTACTTTGTATTTTATCTGTTTCTGACTCATTTTAATTATTTTATTTCATTTTAAAATATTTCTTTCAATATAACAGCGACGTTCCTTTATGTTTCTGTATTTGTACTTTGATCCTGCATATGTTGATTTCCGGAACCAGTTAGTTTAAATAATTATTAGGAAAAAAGCCATTTAAAAATCAAAAATAGTTTTAAAATTTATAAATAATATATAGTCTAAAAGTATACGTTAGTCAACAATACGAAGTTAATCATTTAAAAACTAAAAATGGCACACTCTTTTCAAACACAAAGAACGATATATAGAGACACACTGTTTTATTTTCTGTATATAACTATTACTGGCGGCAACTGTTGTTCAGAAATAAAACTAACTTTAAGTTAAATCTAAAACGTTGGAACGTGAATATGTTTTAATAGATTTCTTAAATAAATATATCTATTTCATAGTAAATGCAACGTCAGATAATTTGTATTCAGATGCACTTTCTGTCTTAGATATTGAAGGTTGATTATATTTGTAAATATGATTCCATCAAAGAATATATATTGTAATAATCAACGGGAACTTATTAATTTGCTTCACGTTGTGGTGAAAAATTATAGACTTTAAAACAAACAAACAAATTTTATTTAAAAATTAGCAATTATACAATTTAAATAAAAACATATCCCAATCTCTCATGGGTCTTTACTGGGTTTGGTAACGGACAGAACATTTAAATAATCAAAGAACATACAATTTATCTTTAAATTAACAAGAAATATTTATTCGTCTAGACATCGACGAAAATTATTCACGAACTTATTCTACCAGATTGATTTTAAATTTAAAAGAGTTTATTTTATTACCACAAAAGAAAAGAACGATATCTGACTGTATCTTTTAATTCCGTTTACACATATTAATATCATGAAATTTCAACTTACGATTACTCAGGAAAATTTGGCTCGTTCATTACACACACACTTTATAGACTGGACGTTTAAACACTGACTCTAACACACACTGTTGGTTCGACGATAGCTGGTTCTCCGTTCGTGAAGGACATCTCACTTGCTCGTGGTGAAACTATTCGACGCTGGATGCAGTGTCCTGGTCTCCTACCATCGAAGACAGTGGTCAAATTTTGATATTACAACAGATTAGACTTCTGCATACAAAAATGTTTATCGTTGAATAATTTTGCTATTTCTCTCGCAGGCTGAAAAATTTCTCCATTCTCAGTGCTCGCCGCACGCCTCCACAACTCTCACTCCAACACTCAACTTCGGTGCTCACAGCCCCCTCTCCCACTCTAACTCCAAAACTCAACTAACTTTTTCAAAAGCCGCTCTTGCTTATATATCACAATCCCTTCCATTTTACTTTGTTCCAAAACTACGTCGCAACTGCCCGATGACAGTTTCCTCCATTATCCCGAGATTTACATTCTGCAGTTGCAGTTCCTTATTTAGCAAGTAGCTCGCTACTCTGTCTTGTCCTAAAGCCGACCATCGAGACAGGTCTAATTTGTCTTTGCACCCTCAATTACTTTGAACTTGTATTCTCACCCCCGCACGCACGTGCACTGTTCTAAATTCTTCAGACCGCCCAAACTGCCCCTCGATCCTAAGTAAACAACATTACAAACTGTCCCTTGAACTGTCCAGGCCATTAATCAGAAACAATGCCTGCCTTAACAGATTTATCTTGCGACAGGCCACCCGCAGATGCCTTGCGCTGACTTCTCCATACCAATCCTAAGTACTCAACATTACAAGCTTCCTCTGACGGCCAAGACCATTAATTTGAAACATTGCCTTTCCTTCAAGGCATTACAATATATATATATATATATATATATATATGTATATATATATATAGTTGAAATTCACGTAAATACACTATTACTCATTACAGGTTATATTAAGCGTGACGATTAATATGATTTACCTTCCAATTAAACATATTAAAAACAAATATTCTGCATTTAAATAATTTCTCGTGTTGTCTCATATTGTTTATGGTTCATTTCAACCTTAATCACTATTTTTCGCATAATTATTTTCTTTAACAGGTCGGGCAGGAAGTTTGATGTAGTTATCATGGAAGCTATCATGTACGAAAGTTTTTATGGACTTGTCCACGCCATTGGCTCGCCTCTTCTGATTGGGTTTATGTCTCTGGGAATGTGGGTTCCTGTTTACGAAGCGATCGGAAACCCCACGAATCCTGCCTTTTGTCCGGAATTCTTGCTCCGATATTCGGACAGAATGACCTTTTGGCAGAGATTTTACAGCTCCTTCTTCAATTACATGTTATCAGACAAATGGGAGAGTGTTCAACTCAACGCTCAAGAGGTGATTATGAGGAAGCATTTCGGTCAGGGGCCGCCTCCCATACGACAGATGAAGCACAATTTCAGTCTGATGCTGGTGAACAACCAATGGAGTATGAACTTCCCTCGACCTTACCTGCCAACTGTGGTGGAGCTGACGGGTCTACACATCCTTGAGAACAGGGATCCATTGCCTACGGTACTTATATGAGCCAACAGATAATTAAGTGTATTTCTGTTATAGCTCGACAGAATCGTTTCTTTCAGGAAATTGAGAGTTTCATCGAAGGAGCTGACGATGGAGTCATCTACTTCAGTCTGGGTTCCAATGTGAACAGCAGCACGATGCCAATGGAGAAGAGAGCTGCGTTTCTAGAAGCATTCTCTGAGTTGCCACAGCGAGTACTCTGGAAGTGGGGGACAGACGTCCTCGAAGGAAAGCCCGACAACGTATTCGTGTCCAAGTGGTTCCCTCAGCAGGACGTGCTGGGTAATTGATATAGTCTGACATTTTTTAGGTTTGCGAAACACCCGCGAAGACGGTGATCAGAGTGTGTCGGTTTCAGCTCATCCCAAAGTAAAGCTGTTCATAACGCAAGGCGGCCTGCAGAGCATGAACGAAGCTGGTTACTTCGGGGTCCCTCTGATTGCCATCCCCTTCTTCGCTGACCAGTGGCAAAACGTCGCCAAGGTGGTTCAGGCCGGCATTGGCGTCCAACTCGATCTCAAAGATGTCTCCAAAGATTCAGTACTTAAGACTATCAAATCTGTTCTTCATGAATCCGAGTACGTTCACATTGTTTTAAAATTATTAGAGTTTCATTTATAATAATAGGATTAAATAACTTAATGACAGAGACGTGACGTGATGATATAAATACCACCGAATGCTTCTGCAAACTTAATTTAATTTAAAGTTACGACTGCTTGAAACACGCATTCATAGTCTCATTCTGATGTTTCGCTACGATGTTTCATAAAATAAAACAAGCGAAAAAATATTTCATTCGTATTTAGAGACTCCCAGGAAACAGTTAAATACATTCCATTTGAATTATTGTATACTATTTTCCCTCAGTTGGTAAAACTAATGAATGTTTACCTATATCAATAAAATACGGAAATACTTTTGTTTGTGCACTTTTTGGAATAAATGAATAAAATTTAATACTGAGTATTATATTTTCAGTTCGTTTAAATTTTAATTTCAAAGCTTCAACATGTCTGTATATAAACAGAAACATTTCAATTAAGGTTATAATTTTGTTTTCTCTAACTTCTAAATAATTCTGTAGTTTTTACTGCAAATTAAATATACTAAAGGTCCCATTCCATTTAAATATGAAATACATAGTCATCTAATAACTCGATTCTTGTTTAATATTTTCCAGTGAAATAATAGACAGTACAAAATTTCAATTTTTCGGTAGACTTATTTATGATCCTTCAAAATTTTGCACTTGTATCAAAGTATAACTACACAGGCAATTTCTATTTTCCTCAAAAGACCGAATATTTTCCTAATATATGTTAATGGAATTCACTGCCTTCTGCGTTCCGGTCAAAGAACTAACCAACACGGGCCGAAAGTGAAATACTGTCCGTTGAAAAAATACTTTGTTTCCCACTCCTCATATCTCATTTAAACGTAGTGATACCCAACTGCGTAGACTTAGGATTACGGAACTAAATATAATCTTGTTCTTTCGGGTTTTCCTTGCTACTTTTTAGAGGTGCGTTAATTCTATTGGAGACAAGATCTTGTTCATTGGGGTGGATTTTGGTTCGGTACATAAGTGTAATGTGGTATCATAAATATGTCTTTTGTTTGGTGCACTAGGAAGCAGTTGACCGAGAACGGTATAAACTTTATTTTCAGGCATCGGAGATCGATGGAGTCGTTTTCCCAGATGTACAGAGAAGAACCAAGATTGTCGATTAAGCGAGCTGTTTGGTGGGTGGAATACGTCCTTCGCCACAACGGAACGCAACACTTACAAAGTGCCACTCTGGATCTTCCTTGGTTCCAAATTATAGGACTCGATATAGTGTTAGCTGCTGCTGCTGCCATCACCCTCGTTATTATAATAAGTCGTAGATACTTAAATAGTTCGTAGCGGAAGGCACAGGGAACGAACTCCTGTACGTATTTGTTGAAGTTTTCATATTACTAATTTACAATTGACACTAACAAACTGTATTAATTGTTGATAACATAAAAAATGCAATTTTAAATAACATAAGAAGATGAATAAATAATTATTAATGATAATAATATAGTAATAATTAAATTATTAATAATGGAAAGACATTTATGAATTGTTTCGTCAATAAAAACTATTTATCATATTTTTCTTAGAAAAGCAGATAATTTAATTAGTGTACAAAAAAATCATTGATAAAATTATAACCGGAATTAGGTCCGATATTAGCGTACAATTATTAAAGTATTTATAGACGTGTAAGCATTTTTTACTTTGGCATTACTACAGGCTGAGCCTCTGTCCTTCAAAGATATTGCATAATTTTTCTAATGCTATTAGGCGATTTGAATTTGTCCGACGGAGAAAGTCGAAGGATTAAAGTAATTCAAATAGGAGTTAATAGAAAGGTACTAGAGTAAAACACAACATCAATGCGTCGACTTTCCTAAGACAATCGGCGTAAATTCTTAATTAAGAGGTAAAGACAATTAATTTGGTGCTTACAAATATTCCACCAGAATCGCTATTATGAAATTACCACTGCTAGAAAAACGCAGTGTGTTAATTATTAAAAATTTCATTCCGATGCGTCGCTATGATATTTCATAAAATAAACCTATTGAAAAAATATTCCTTTCGTATTTCTGGAATTCGAGAAACCATATAAATACATTACATTTGAGAAACGGCTTATAATTTTCCTCCGCTTGGTAAAATTAATGAATGTTTACCTATATTAATAAAATACGGAAATACTTTTGTTTGTTCATTGCTTGGAATAAATGAAAAAATTTAAAACTGAGTAATATATTTTCAGTTCGTTTCAATTATAATTTCCGAGCAGAAAACTCCTGCAGAAACATTTCAATTAAGGTTATAATTTGGTTTTCTCTGATTTCTAAATGATTCAGTAGTTTTTACTGTAAATTAATACTCGAATAATAATAATCGAATAAAATACGGAAATAGTTTTTTGTGCGTTCCTTGGAAACGAGTGGTTTTATTATTTATTTAGGGTTGATGCATCAGGAGATTTAAAACCCGCGGCTACTAAATTACTGACTGTCTTTCACAATAAAACTGGGGAACTGATTGCAATTAAACCTTCTTATTGTTGTTAAATAGTATCTTGTGAAGGTTTTTAGCGACATACATAAAAATGCAATCCTACATATCTAAACCAAAGACGAAACGTTCCATAATTTGACAGGGATTTTTCTTGCTAAATAGATAATTAAATCTGAGGCAATCTTAAATTATCACTCACCTTTAGAAACAATTAAAAAATTTTATTCAGGGTGCTTAATTTACTTTTCTTTTTTTAAGGGGAATGCATTGGGAGAGAAACAAAATCTTTGTTGAAGGTCAAACGTATTAATACTATACACCATAGACACATCTGAGCGCCAATTCCTAACCTCCGTTAAGAACCTTGCACAATGTTTTCATTTCCTTATAAAGGACGGGTAACAGACGACAAAATCGGAAGATTTTTTGTTCCTTTTTTAAAAATATTTTTAAGGGTAACGCAATTTTATAATCTGCACGACGTCCAAGTTTTCAGTATTACGATAGTGCAAAGTGGTAGACAAGGTCACATGCGCATTTACATCTCCAAGACTCACGTGTCTAGAAAACATAAAACCAGACATCCTTCTTGTTGCTAAGCTCAAGCATGGACTTCCATCTTGGCAGTAAAAATAAAGGCAATTGAAAGAAAAATAAAATTTCTACGACATTGGAGTTGAAAAATTAACTTCCTGAACTCATTGTCTACATTACGGATACTTTGCCGATACCGTTTATTTCATGAGGTACGGTATCTATGTTTATACGCGTGTAATGATTTAATAAATTTTCTAACATTCTAATGTTTTTGAAATACATAAATACGAATTATTTACTATAAAATTGAAACATTCTGTAGAGAAAATAAAGTTTCATACTTCAAAATTCAGATAATTTCATTGGTCGATGATGGGTGTAATTCTTCTTGAAATCAAATGATCATAAAATTGTCAATAATCTATCTACGTAGCAAGTATCTTTTTTAGTCGATTGATGTGCACTCGTTCCATTAGATTAATGAATTTTTAAATTACAAAATCTCCTTAAAACCAACAAATGTTGTTGAATTTATAACTTATAATAATAGGGACACCATCATTTTAGTTCTCCGCTCCAGTTAATCATGTACGGGTGTTTACGAGCCTCTTTCAATTTGTTGTGTCCATCCATACCTTGCTATTTCATCTTCTGTTACCGATCAGAACCACGTTTGGACAGTTTTTTGGAAACTTGTATTTCCCCGCCTTCACGAAGTTTATATCTAGGCATTTTACCAGTTTAGGATTTTCATAATATACTCTTGGTGTTCTATTTGGAGATATTCTTCTCATACGACAATACCATTTAAATGGGTTTTCTCCTAAGATTTCCAAGAAGCGTCTGTCAAATCCAAGTTGTCGCATATCATCATTCCTTACATTGTTTTTTCTTGTATTCTAAAGAAAAACACTTTGACATTTCATTTCAGTGGCACGCAAGCGACTTTTCTCCCTGGCCGAGTCACTGTCGCCACTTCCATCCAGTAAGTTAAAATTGGTATCAAGTAAGTTTTATACAATGTGATCTTAGAGCCTTGAGGAAATGGTACTCTGGTGAAACCATGTTAGGCGTAGTTGGCCAATTGGGGAAATAAACGTACTATCAAGACAAATAATACTTTTCTATAATTTATGTACGTTTCATGACTCATTTCACACCCTGCAAGGCCTGCTTCTTAATAGGGTCTACGAAATATGACATAATACAACTAATACAGTCTGTAGTATAGCGCGTTATTGAGGAAAGGCGTCTCTTTCCTTGATTTATGCTGATATTTTAGTCAGTTTGTTTAATCGTGTGAGCAACCATACTTTTGCTGATTCTTCCACCATCAGCGGAAAAGACCGTTTGGAACCAGTCCAGGTGGGTATTTTCCTGGACGAAAAACAGCAAGTGCTGAGGGGCTTCTATCTGATGAAATTTAAGACGTCAGATTGACTAGGACCTGCGATTGGTCCAAAACCAATGAGAAAAGACCAATAGGAAGACAGATGGACACACACGTTGCTATAAGTGGATGCATGGAGATGTGTTAGTGAGCAGTTGCGCTTGTTTTTGGACTGTGCAAGAATTGATCAGCTCAGCGGGACTCCACCAGAGGCACCAAGTCCATGACCAGCTGGGAGAGACGGCGCTGTGTGGCTGGGATCCCCAGTCTGGTAACCAAAATCGTCACTTATCATGGTTGCGAAGGGCGCTTTTTCTAAAATCCGTTTTCTCGGGCCTAGTTTGTCACAACAATACCTGGGTTTTCATGTCTGGCTAGTCGGGGAAAAATTTCATAAATTGTTCGTTTTTATTAGTTTCAATAAATTACTTTTGTATAGAATGGGTTCTTGTTTTCTCTTCGGTACTTCCTCCTACCGCAGGGAAGTCATTCCAAGAATTAGACCGCTGGAGATCTTCTACTGTGCGGTTGCAAGGAGCGTGCCACAGTAGACTAACTTTATTTTGAAGATACCTCTTATTTTATTCTCTGATAGGGTTTACTCTATGAAACATCTAGTTCACCAAATTTCTGGTTTATATCATATAGGCTACAATTGGGATAGGAAATAAATATAAAATACACAAAAACTTATGTAGATGAGAGAGAGTTTTTTGAAAACTTTATTCCTTCCCATTAAAATAGTTGTATAAAAACAGACATTCATTTATTACTGGTTATTTTAATAATTTCAAACGGAGCGTTCTGTGAGCGCCTCGTAAGGTGAAATGAATTGATGGTATTTGGCACAGCAACAAATTTGATATGATGGACAACGCAGCTTGTTTTGGGCTAAGGTCGACCACATCTATTCATCTGGCTAGCGTGATATTATTTATTTTGGAAAATTTATTTATTTATTTGTACCTGTTTCGATCACAGCTTCTGGGCATACCTGAGTTAAAGTGGATCGTGTATGGAGAAGATAGAACATAGTCTTCATTGCTTTTTAACTTTCTGCTTTGGACGGAAGAATCCGAGACAGCGCCGCACCAGCAGGAAGACAACTGTCAAGACAGCGAGAAATGCGAGAACTACAACCAGAAGAATGTCCAGGAGCAATAATTGCGTCCAGTGTAGGTCCAAGGAGGCGCTTCGGAGATGCTTGGCTCCTTTGTGTCTCAGGACGTATTCCACCCACCACACTGCGCGCTCGACCGACTTGCGAGGCTCCTCTTTGTACATCGCTGAAAAAGTGTCCATTGTCTCTCTGTACCTGAAAATAAAATAATCACTTTATTTTTATTAACTCCGAATGTGAGGTTCACAGTGAAATTATAACCAAAAAATTAAGGCATGAAGCATTGATATTGATAAAAGTGTGAGAAATAAATGAACCGTTTACTAAAAAATTTTTTACAAACACTTATTACAATGAACTAAATATATTATATTTTCTTACATCTAATCAAAAAATTGTTTCTAATATTTATACAGAATTTTAGGTCTACTCTTTTTTCTTGCGGAACCTTTTCTGTCTCTCGACATCACGGACATCCAGGTTTTCCGGAAAATAGTCAATATGTGAGTGTAAGAAATAAACTTTTAAGCTCATCTTGCATCCTTGAACTTCATACGCTGCCAGCATGCACTGTACAATGGTTTTGTAGTCAGGGTCTTTAGTATTCCCCAAAAACTTATCCACAACATTCTTGAAATAGTCTGACGCTTCTTTATTATTTTCTCTCATTGTTTCCAAAAAGAGAGGATCAGATAAAACACAGATATATGAAACTATTCCCATCTCTTGGCAATAATTTGACAAACTGCTTTATGAGCCCCATTTTCCCTAATATTAAGTGGTGGTAACAACCATGGTCTATGGTCGGTGAAAGCGATTATTTTACTCAAATTTTGTATATATCTTTGTAATAGACCTTGAAAAAACTTCAAAAGAACTTCTTTTGGACACTTACTGTACCACAAATTCTGCCATAAAATATTAGAGTTTCTGAATGTAATGGAATAAACACGTTCCATTATACCTACTATTGAAACAAACTCTTTTAATTAAGTTTTATAATTTATTACTTTGAAAATTTAATCTTGGCTTTGGCATCACACTATATAAAATCTGATAACACCGAAGATAATGATATATATATAATAATAAAATCGGCTGAATACGGTCCTTTTAAACTTGCCATCAGTAAACCTGGCTATTCATTCCGGTTAGGCAGAACAGTGAAATTTAAATAACACTTGAATTTTAAGCGAAGATACAAACATTTAATACAAAATATAGATGTCGAAAGAGTGATATTCTAAAACGATTGCATATTGCTTTTAAGTTTAAATGAAATATGTTAAATTGAATTTTCTTACTTCTTTTCGTGTAAAACTGCTCTAATTGCTTTGAGGACAGTCTCCTTAGTGACATCCTGGAAGCGCAGATGGACTCCTAATTCCGCTTGCACCGCCTTAGCCGCGTTCTGGCCCTGGTCACCCATGAACGGAATCACGACTAGGGGCACTCCGAAGTAGCCAGCTTCGTTCAAGCTCTGAAGTCCGCACTGAGTTATGAACAGCTTCAGGTTAGGATGTGCTGCAAGGAAAAGAGCATAAGAAACTCACAACTCAGGACGAAAAGACTAACCTAGAATAATAAGAAAAATAGCCAAATACAGACAAAAGAAGTAAGATTTCCAGAAACTTTTTGTGTTATTTATATCAAAACTTCTTTTGTCTGTATTTTGCTATTTTACTCAGTATTAATTTTTAAAACAGACAAAAAAATTTTCATTTTACTGACCCAGAATGTCCTGCTGCGGGAACCACTTGGAGACGAAAACGTTGTCCGGTTTTCCATCGATAAATCCTGACTCCCACTTCCAGAGGACCCTCTGTGGCAATTCAGCAAATGCGTCCAGGAAGGCCTTCTTCTTTTCCACGGGCATAGTGCTGCCGTTCACGTTAGTGCCGAGGCTGAAGTAGATCGCGCCATTCTTTGCTCCGTCCAAAAATTTCTTCATATCCTGAACAAAAAATGAAATTACATTATTTCTTAGGCTACAGATAAAAGATAACATAAACAGAAATAGAAAAAAATATTTTTAATTATAACATACATTAGTACAAACAACAAAAGTATTTAATAAAAATTAAAAATGATATTTTTATTTGACCAATGTATTATTTGAAGTACTTGAAAGTAGATAATTTCATGTGTACTAAAGTTAACTACATATTGTTGATGAATTGTAGGAATAACCCTCGGGAGTCAAATATAGCGTTAAACGAGCGTAAAAACCCCATGAGGGTGTCGAAGTTTAACGCAGATAAAACTGTATAGAGGAGGGTCAGATTTAAAATGTAACAATTATAATTTTTTTAACCTTCACAGACAGTTTGTACTAATTGGAATATCTGAAAAACACTTTCACTACCTTTCAAGTGCGGACGACGAGCTACAAAAATTGAAATTGATATCTCGTTTCTGCCTTCCTGGTACCGCAACCTATCTCGAAATTTGGAATGAATATGACAAATTACCGGTCACATTAACTGAATTTTTTTGGTAGCGCTACTACCAACTGATTTTTTTTGTAGCGATCAGATTGATTGAATTAGGACTTGTGAAGTTTTTAGATCTCTCTAATTTGTAATTAACAAACCTCATAAACTGAGTTTTTTTAGGACAGACTGAATAGCTTCAGGTGCGTGAGACTGCGTTTGCCCGCTGAACGATTGAAAATTAATGTCGTTGAGAAACGATGGTGACGTCAAATTTCTTAAACGCATCAAAATTTTTAAGCACCTGTCAACAAAACTTCTGCAATTTAGGGTTACATTTCATCGTCTAGGGGTGAAGTAGCTAGGTTGGCAATCATCGTTAACACACGAGTGGAGTAAAAGTCTTTGGTAATTCAGGTAGACGTCATGAACCGAAATGTATGAGTTGACCCGCCCAACTTCTTCCACCATAATAACATCAGGTTCGCTTGCTTTTCAACTGTAACACCCGCAATAATTACGTTACTGAATCGCGTCGTATTCCAGACTGTTCGTCAACCACTGGAGTCCATTATCAGAAACTATCAGCATTCTGAGGATATGTCAGCAAAAATGTGCGTTGCATACCACCTATGTAACGATTTTGCCATTTTTTAAAATAAAAATATGAGAATTTGTTTAATAAAACCGATAAAGGACTGTATGTATTAAATTATTAATATTATAAATGATTAAACCCTTTTTTAATACAATCACATATACAATTTTTATTTAAATGTAAATCACATTAAAATGTCAGGATTTTAAAATAGTCCGTCAGTTGGTATATGTTATTCTAACCACATAGGTTGTCATATAACAACCATGTCAGAAAAAGTTGGCCTAAGGAAATATTTTAATTAAATTAACTGATTTTGTAGATGAATATGGTTAGAATAACCGAAAGCTCCTGACGGACTATTTTAAAATCCTGACATTTTAATGTAATTTACAGTGAAATAAATTTTTTTTATGTGACTGTATTAAAAAAGGGTTTAATCATTTATAATATAAATAATATGAAAATAATAAATACATAATTGTCTAGGTGTCTGAAGTCTTTAATACGTATCACATTCCAGGGAAAAATAGATACTAATATAAATTAATATTAGTTAAATAATTGCAACCGATTAACAAATTAAATTCATATTGTAACCAAACATTTAATAATTTAATTAACACAGTTCCATATTACTTACATTTTAATTATTACACTTTGAAAGTTCATTGGCCACACGACTTATTTTAAGAAGCTAAGGCCCTGATACCAGACTTGAATAAGCTGAACCCAGTAGGTTTATTTCGTTGCGGAATTTTCGGACTCGTGATTCTTAACCCTTTTATCCCTGAAGACGAGCAGAGTTTTATACTGTCATAATTTCTTTCAGCGTACACAATGAAACACCCGATATTTTTTTAACAAATCTCTCAAAACAATTTTCAACAAACTTCAGAACCAGGAAATGTAATCATCGTCTTAAAATACATACCTCTGGTAGTGGTGTTCTCTTTTCCAGAATGTGTAGTCCTGTCAGTTCGACCACAGTAGGCAAGTACGGTCGCGGAAAGTTCATAAGCCAGTGATTATTGATCAGTACGAGACTTCCGTTAGTTTCGGACTCCATGATTGACGGTGGCTCGTCTCCGAAGTACTTTCTCATGAGTTTCTCCTGGGAAGGCCTAACCTCGTTGGCCCAGATCTGTCGAGTTTTGAAAACGTAGTAAGCGTTGTTAAGCCTCTGCCAAAATGTCATGTGGTCGGAGTAAGGTAGCAGCAACTCAGGGCTGTAGGAAGGGTTGTTAGGGTTGCCGATGAAGTCGTAGACGGGCCCCCACATTCCCAGAGTGAGGAAGTGAATCAGTGGCGGAGACCCCACTCGGTGCCACAGTCCAAAGTAGCTCTGGTAAAACAGGGCCTCCAGAAGAACTAAGTCGAACTTCTGGCCGGAGCTGCATCAAACTCAAATTGTAATGATTGCATCCAGGTTTACTCTGGATGCTTATTATTTATCTTAAAATTATATAGACCAATTATAATAATTGAGTGATTATCCCAAAGATCAGGAATATTTGATTTCCCAAGGACTACTCTCCCTGATAAAATATAAAGCCTACTTCTGTTACAGATAAGTGATTAAGTTTAATAATTTTTCTTTGAATTGGAAGTAGACAGTAAGATTTATTTGGGTTTAAAATACTGGGGCACTCTTTGAAACTGAGTCATCCAGCATTCAGATTTCATAATAAAGCCGCTGTAGTGATTAAGGTTTCAAAACATAAAACAAGAATAGTTTTGATCGTTCGTTTCACGTGCACGGTTGAATCCTGATCAAAGTGTTCTTTAGTCATTTTAAAGATATATTTCTCGAAGAATAGATAACAAAATATGAATTATCTTTCTATAAAAATTATTTCCCTTGTACTCGAGTTACACAAATTGAATAAATAAACTAATAAAACTAATGAAAATTTGATGTATAGGCAACATATGATTAGCGTAAAATGTATTGATGAACTTACTTGATTAGAGCTTGAACCTGAGGTGAGCTGAGCTCGAGTTCACTAACAGCTTCACCCATCGGAGCGAACAGATTCAACATATCGTAAGGAGATGAGTCAACCATAGACGTGAAATCGAAAGTTGACCTCCAGTATTCGTACACAAATGAAACGTCTATTTCATTATAATTGGTTAAGTTCTTCTGTAGGACAAGGAAAGAAAATGATGTGCCATTACAAATTATTTAATGTAAACGTTTTTACTAATTTTCACAAATTTAATAATAACGTAATATATTAATATGGAAACAATTTATCAGGTTATAACGACGTATGAAGCAGTGTTAATAATTTTATGACTTTATTTTTCATTTCACATTCACATTTGGCAATAACAGTTATTTATACTGGTTCCATAATTTTCAAAGTCTATATGTGCCACTAAACAACTTGTATTACTTCTTTTTCAGATTCGGCAATACTCTACTTATTTATCTAAATAATAAGTCATGTTTTTCCATTGCCGACAGAAGTATACATTTCTCAATATGGTTTTTAAAGCCTAACGAAAGATTTAAGAAATGTGAAATAGTAAAGGTCACCTTTTGTGGAACTTTGATTATGTACGTATGAATTACGTAATGGAGGATTGAGGATCGTAAGACACTAAGAATATAGTTATTCTAAAAAAGAGGAATCCAAAAACTAAATATAAATTATAAACTAAGTTAACATTTGGTTAATTATCCGAGGTTAAAAAGAAATTCTGAATTAAATTACTACTAGCAGGCAAGAAAATTTTCAATAATATTATATATATAACAGTACAGCTGCGACCCCACAGCTAACCCCTCTCCCGCCATCGGAAGAGCGTGGGACAAGTACCAAATGCCCGACCTACCTGATGCAGGTTTTTCTAGGGTTTGTCCTGCATTTCTTTTAGGCGAATGCCGGGTAGGATCCTTAAACCATAGCCCGGGGGCTATGGCTACCTTCCTCCACCCTTCCGCATCCCCCCTTTCAAATCCCTTTCCTATGCTATAAGAGGGGAGTTGCCACTATGCGGATTACCCTATACATAGCCTGTCTACACCCCAAAAAAAATAGTTAAAATACCCAAGGGAAGCGTTAAGGTCTGTGAGGGCTATTATCTCGCAGGCAATACATACGAGGGATGTTCTCTCGCAGGGAGAACCTTTTAGGAGAGATACGAAGGGGCTACCTTTGGGGATGCCTTTTCCTCTCCGTTTTTGAACTAAGGTTCCCACAAGCCGAGGCACCTCGGCCTGTTCTGAGAGGTGTGTGTTTATGGGGTCACAGACCTTGGGCATAAGGTAAGAGTTGTTCGCTATTCCCATTGGAATAGCCGGCCAGCTGCCTCCTAAACTGGTCGAGGCACGGAGAAGGAAATGCTGAGTCCCCACAGCAAACTCCTCTCCCGCTATCGGAAGGGCGTGAGACAAGTACCCAATGCCCGACCTACCCGCTGCAGGTTTTTCTAGGGTTTTCCCTGCATTTCTTTAGGCGAATTCCGGGTACGATCCTTAAAATATAGCCCGGGGGCCCTAGTTAACCCTTGGCTACCTTCTTCTACCCATCCGCATCCCCCCTTTTCAAATCCCTTCCTATGCTATTAAAGGGGAGTTGCCCAATGTGGATTACCCTCATGTAGCCTGTTGCCCTAAAAAATATAGTTAATTGCTATAGTACTGCATGCGTCATTGAATAAAATTCGAAAAATAGCTCTCAAAGCTATTTTCTGAATAAGTGGGTACAACTTCCTTGAAAGTCTTGGTTCTCTGACAACGAAGAGAAGCTATTTGGAGTCATTATCCCATTTAAATCCCTTCCTATGCTATTATATGGGAGTTGCCACCACGTGGATTACGCTAATGAAGCCTGTTACTCTAAAAAAAAGAAGAAAGTTGGATATTATCCTAAATTAAATTTTGTCAATGAATGATTCACGTAAACTTGTGGATATCCCAGAATACTAGCTTATATACTCCGATGACACTTTATTATATCGCATAGACTTAGAGAAAGGTCTGAGTGGATCGTAAACACTTACCCTGACAGGATCAGTGGTGATGATGGTGACTTCGTGACCTCGAGCGTGAAGGGCTTGCATCACCAGACGGAAAGGCAACTGGTGACTGATAGACGGGGTTGGTAGGATTCCCAGAATCTTAGCTCCATGGCAGGTACTGAGACAAGCTAAGAGGCTCACGGCCTCAATAAGCCTCATTGTGGCTGAAAAGATACCATGAAATAAGAGAACGAATTTATGAATTACTATTTTCGTTTTCTACCTGCTGAAATATAGTGTACATATGTCGGCTTGCCCTGTTATAAATCACAGAATTCATTCATCTTCATTAGACCAGAGGTTATTTATATACTTAACCCTACAACGATCGTCATAAATTTGATTGTCCTTACTAATGTTATCTGTCTCCCGACATACTTTGAGTTCGGAACTGGGTCAAGAACGTCTACATTTGAGGCACGTGTGTAGAACAACTCTGGCACTAACTGGATTGCATAAATTAATTCGTAGGCTTCTGACTTGAAATTATAACTGGAACATACACAACATTTAATTCAGAGACACATATTAAAGCAAAAAGTAGACTTATTTTGTTCAACGTATCGTGGCTCAGACTTATTTCTTGCAGAATTAGAATCACTGTTTTATATGTGGCAATATCTCACTCCGCTGGACTGTATGTACGAAAACTTACATCGTCCATATAAATTCGTTTCTGGAAAACTTAACGACTATGCTATCGTTAGGCAGTTCAAGTACTCAAATAGGTTCACCTTTTATACCACTTTCCCATTGTTGCAACGCTCGCGCCTACGATACATAAACATCCGATCAGTTCACGTCGATGCGTTGAAACGAGAAAATGGATTCACCGATTTCATAAATTTATTCATCGTTTTATTCTAAAAAAAAATCTCTTTCAAATACAAGTGAAATCATAGCAGTTTGTGAATAAGCTTGATGAAAGGGAAGTGGTAGATCACGTCTGGAGTAAGAAAAACTTATTCCTTTGTGTTTTGCTGACTTTCATTTTCAGCCAAGAATTTTATATTAATGTACCCATAATTCATGACAACTATGCTGGGTTTGAAAGGTGTATGTTTCGTGGGCACGTTGTGAGATTTTCGCCTTTCTTAAACGAAGAGTCGTCTAGCTTCATCCAAATGTGGTGTAGGAATGGTGCCGGCTATGCTGGGACTCAACGACAAAACCAACTTCAGTTATCGGAAAAAAAAGGACGGGGGAGGAGGAGGGACTAGTTCCAAGAGTACATCCTGATGCTGGCTTCTCTAGGGTTTCCCTGGATCGCATTTAGAAACTATTACTAGGACAACCTAATTAGTCCTTACCAACCTTGGCCTAGCTTCTGCGTGTCTCCTTTCCATACCGATCTGTACTATTAAAGTGGAGCGTTGTCACATGGATTACCCTAATGTAACCTGTCACTAGAATAAAACATGACAGTGAAAAATTTAAAAATAGTATAATTAACTATTTGTATATTATCGTTGATTAGTACCCAGTCAGTTTATACTAAATGTAGGATAAAAGACAGAAAAAAATAGCAATGGTTGCAGGGCGGCCAAAAGGAACAAATCTGTTATTACTCAACACAAAAAAACTGCATTGTAAAAATCGAAGATATCAAAAATTGTAAAGAAAGAAAAACATCCAATTTAAGCCGAGAATATTCCAATGTCTGCGGAGCGACACAAAGCATGTCGTGTAAGAATGAAGAACATTGAACGGCCTGTATCAGTACCGTTTACTCCGAACCAAGCGATATCGACTTAACATAGAGTAAGATTGCTATGTAAACAAGAACGTATTTTTAAATTTTGTATTATTGTCTGACATTCGCGTTCCAACTACTCTCGGTCGAACTAGTTTCGATCTTACATTCGCTGGTTATAATAATACACCCTTATTATACAGAAAAAAGTGATACACTGTTTCCAAATATAATGGTAACAATTAACCAATATTTTTTAATTTAAATGTAATTACTTTGATTAAACAGTATATTTATAAATTCTTGATAACTACTAAGATGAACTTAGGTAATTATGACTTTCATCTCCACAATCAAAACTATGCCACCAGATTTAATTAGCACATTGTGACACCTAATGTAAGATTAAGTAAGACTAAACTGTGGTTTAATTCGATTTCAATTAATCTGTTTAAATGTTACCTACGGATGTCCATTCATTTTGGATTAAATGCGTTAAAAATCTAAATTAAAAAATGGTTAATTGAAAATCAATTCTATTCATTACATAAAATTTAATAACTTCAATGTAACTCAAATATGGAATTTTAATTACGTATTATCTGTATTTTTTTATTACTTGACTCTTGCTTGTTGCTGTATTCTGCAGTTTTTGGCAATAAATAAACAGCAACTCGGAGGTATACATATTAATTTAGGTGACAGCCGATTATTAAGTCTTGCCGACCAATTGGACAATTTGTGTTATATATTGTTCAAAGTTTAGAATTAGTCGCAATGTAAGAAATAGACACAGCGCATTGTAAAATTAATTTTATTAGCTTCATCCTTGATAAACGGTGTGACGCCTGAAACACCGACAGTCGCGTACACAGTACGGTTGACTCTGAGCTCTTTCCTCCTTTTCGTATTAGTACAATTTCTTTTTTTTCCCTCTTCATTACTTTTCAAACAGCAATAGTTATAATCTGCAAAGAGTTGTCCGCTATTCCCATTGGAATAGTCGGTCAGCTGCCTCCTAAACTGGTCGAGGCACGGAGAAGATAATGCTGCGTCGCCACAGAAAACTCCTCTCCCGCTATCGGAAGGGCGTGGGACAAGTACCCAAGCCCGACCTACCTGATTCAGGTTTTTCTAGCGTTTTACCTGCATTTCTTTAGGCGAATGCCGGGTAGGATCCTTAAAATATAGTACGGGGGCCCTAGTTAACCCTTGGCTACCTTCCTCTACCCTTCCGCATCCCCCTTTCAAATCCCTTCCCATACTATTAAAAGGGAGTTCCCAAACGTGGATTACCCTCATGTAGCCTGTTGCCCAAAATAAAAAAAAATAAAAATAATAATACATCCTCGCCGATGGTATCTGTTTCTCCGTTTCCTTAACTTACAAATGAATCCATGAATCTTTAAGTACAATTTTTTCTTAACGGTTAACTTTTCATCTGACACCTCTCATTTCATTTTTAATGTAGCCAGCTTATTCGTTTTTGTATTAATAAAGCAATGGCCTTTCTTACTTCCCTTTACTTCGGAGAAGAGTAGAAAACAATGGTTGAATGATTACCGCAGAAGTTTGAATTACATGGCGCATTTGGAGCAGCGCATAAACGAAACGCGAGGCTGCTGACGTTTAACCTCAGTGTAATGAACACGAGCAGAACATAGATACAATGCGTGACACAGAAAGATGCAGATTGCTTAGTCACGGATTATATCTCACGTTATTAGTTGATATGAAGCAATAAATGTATCAAGTAGTAACGTATTAATTTACTGTAAAGTCATTTGTGCTTATTTATGTCTTATTATATTGAAACGTATTTAGATAAAATTGACAATTGTTTATAAAGATTAAAACAATATAAAATGGTCAAAAAGAGAATAAATTAATTTTCTTATTTAATTAAAACCTTAATGAATTTCAGTTTACAATAAAATTTAAAGAGGAAAAAGTTTCTTGGATATATTTTGGGTCTCTTGCGGAATTATATACGATATTGTAAATTGACAAATTCAAATTTATTTCATATTTATTAACAGATAATTTAAGCATTTCTAAACAAATTACATGGTGTAATGAAAAATTATAATATATATAAAACCTTAAGAGGTTCTACAAATATAGAAGAAACGTTATGTTTTACTTTAATTTTTGTGCTTAACTACAATTTATTACGGTTTTAATTAATTCAGTGAATGAATCTATTCGGATTGTTTTTTTTTGCCAGAATTAATTGCACAAGTCTCACACAAGCGTGAGTTTGCTTGATTACCAAGTCAGAAACGTCTGCAAAGATACAGCCCTAACAATCAAACAACAGGTTAATAACTAATTTATTAATTTGAATTGTTTTATCACGTACAATTTTTTTATAACAAGACATAATTTCAAGTAAATAAGTATCAAACTGTAATTGTCTATCATTGTTCAACTGCTTCATTAGTTCACTCTTTATCCATTTCAGTTTTTAATTTTTTTTATCCCAACTCGAGATGAAGAGCAAAGGAAATCGAATCTTTGACTTGCTATATGGTTGTGTTTTTGTTGCGAAACCCCAAGCTTTAAAGGTGGGCTTAAAAATTATGCAAACTTTCAAATTTACAATGTAAGTAACGTGAACCGGAATTACTCAAAACATTAGAAGACCTTCATTGTGATTAAAACAGTGTAATATGGCGAGGACGTAAATAACTATTCAGCACCAATACAATTAAAAGACATGTATTCTTCAAAAACTAGAAAAGCTTAATCCGGTGGCACTTTAAATAGAGGAGCTTAAATCGTTATCGTGAAAAGAACACGGATTAATAAAGATTTACAGTTCCGTTCATGGCCAGCTGTGAGTAATTAAATTATAAGACGTGTAACTACGTTCTGTCCCTCAAAGTTAATGCCGAGGGATCCAGATAAACTGTGTGCATTACGGATCCCAACCAGAATCTTCCTCATGGTTTTCAAACTAATGCCAGAATAAAAATATTCCCAAGCAGGCCTATTGAAATTACTATACCACAATCCGAGAATAAATAAGACATTACCTGTTAGTGTATGAGTGCTGCTGTCCCGCTCCCAGCGTCCAGCGATCTGTGGATCTCTCGGCGTTCGCGTGCTTAAATATCGTCCTTGAGTCCTCACTAGTTCATGGCCTTCAATGTTTTTCGTAAGTGACTATTCACTCCTATCGCAAACGCATTTTTCCTGTTATATTATTCATTGCCACTCAAACTATTTTTGTCGTTAACGAAATATAATACTTCTCTTTATATTCCTTTCTAAGTACTCTTGTTTTAATCCCCTCTATTTTAAGAACTCGGAATACTGAAATCAGCTGATTGATGACCGTCATTATGTCTGTTCAGTATACAGTGAGATAAGAAAACCAGGCACTTGACCCAGTGAATAGTGGAAAAGGACGTTGAATACGTGAAAAATGAAATAAATCGGACTCATAAAAAATCGAAATTGAAATAAGAATATAATACGTTTTCATAATATATACTAATTAGATGAAATAGCTAAAAAACAGACAAAATTAAGTTGTGCGGTATTTATAACATAACTTAAAAAATCTGAACTGTCAAATACTTTAAGCATAATAATCATTCGACAGACCTGTTTCATTATATGATGTCATAGGAACCACTACTATAAGTTTTTCTTTTAATTTTTCTAATATTAGCCTAATATTTACTTTGCTGCTGTGGACATTATTTTATATTTTTTTAAAAAACTTACATTTAATTCCCAACTACTAATCAATAACTCTGCGTTCTGACAATTTTTTTTATTAAGTTTTTAATAAACTGTATGTTTCCCGTGTAGTTCTTGGCTTTCACGCGGTTTAGATGACAACAGAGCTTGTGGTCGTCGAAACATCGCAGTTTAACCACTGTTGGTACCCGTGTGAAATCCGAGAACTCTTTCTGCTGTACATAAAATCATTTATTTATTTAATTATAATTCAAAATATAATACTGCATTCATAAGGGTGAAAAGTAATTATCTTTTCCAAGTTCAAAACTCAGTTTGGTTCTTCCGATAAAATATCAGTGAAGGATGATACTTAGATTTGATGTTACAGGACCCCGTAGAAATCTAAAAAATATTATACGTGTGGCATTTTGTCCAATTTAAGTACTTTATGTACGGTTTTCCGATCATGTGTCTATTTTTATGTTTGATAAAATTGTATTAGAGAATTATGTCTCTCGAAAATACTAAAACGAAGTAGTGCAACGTTTTTTTTTTAGGGCAACAGGCTACATGAGGGTAATCCACTTTGGGCAACTCCCCTTTAATAGCATAGGAAGGGATTTGAAAGGGGGGATGCGGAAGGGTAGAGGAAGGTAGCCAAGGGTTAACTAGGGCCCCCGGGCTATATTTTAAGGTTTTGACCCACCTTTGCGACATTATCAGGCACTTCCAAAACTTAACAGCAAGAATGTTTTATTTTTATTTTTAGGGCAACAGGCTACATGAGGGTGATCCACATTGGGCAGCTCCCCTTTAATAGCATAGGAAGGGATTAGAAAGGGGGGATGTGGAAAACAGTTAAATTGTTGAATTTTAAAATCATTGTTATGCCTTATATGTAAAAAACCTTACATGCAATATTCATTTTAATATTTTTGCATATGCTTGGAACCCGCTAATTGGCGTTTTACACGTCTGAATCCAAATGTTAGTCTGATTTTATTTTAAGGAATTTATTCTAAAATTACTCTCAATACGTACTTTTTATGGATTGAACTAATTCTGTTTATAGTTGATTTCAATAGAGTCAATAAGAGTTTTTGTTGTATTCCATTGATTTAATTTAGGTCTCCTTTTTATGTTTTGTTAATATATTACCTGATGAGGTCATAAAAGTTGGATTGAAACGTTGTACTCCTTTTTTTGTCCTTTCGTGGGATGTAATTATTTGATTTATTTGTATTAAATTCAGTTTATTCTGACTTTATTGGCTTATTTATTTACGCTTAACGTAAGATGAATATCTATTAGTTTTAAACTGTGATTACGATGATTTTCGTTTTCATTTGGTCCCAGTGACCAAATTGTAGTGAAATAAATGTACATGGGCACTTAAGAAAATTAGATTCCAGTGTAACAATGGTCATATTGAACTTATGTATGAATTTGTTAGTTGTGATAAAATCCAAATTTGTATTCACATCAGATCATTTATAATATGTGATTTCCCGTATTACTACATTAACTTAAAGGAGAACGGAATGAACGCCTTTTTCAAGTTATCTTTTTCTGCGGAATGTTATGAAACACTGCTATTTTATACTTGAAGCATATTTGTAAGGCGAGTTGTTTTTGCGATAAGAGGACAGACGGTATTTGCAGTCATGCAGCTAACAAGAAGATAAACGTAACAGCTGGGCTGCCCACTACATATCAGATGAATTATTTTATTGCATTGGCATTGAAACAATTTTTATTATCCTCTGCAGAATTCTCTTCTATCTAACTACGCCAATTTTTGTCCTTGTATTGTTAGTATTGTCCGAGGTAGTGTCGCAAAATTTATGGCACCGTTGCAAGACTTTCTTGCCTCGCTAATTCCAGTTTCCGCTCCGTTGTATAGATTGAGCTCGTTAACTCTTTAAGAATATTATTATCAACTGTGTTGATTGGAAGCATTTCTAGGAAAATATCTACTCTTTCTTCACTTTTATTATTTACAGTGAGATTCTACTGGCATGGTAAAAAAGTCTCAGGGTTGGTACACCTTATGAAATCATACATTTTTTTGCTTACGAATGTATGGACGGACGTCAAGCGTTTATACACGTCACTCAAAAATCGAGACATTATTTACGTAATCGGAATGTGGCTCTTTCCAGAAATGAGTACAATAAATGCTCAAAATTGTGACCACCAACAGTAATACACATTTGGTAGCGTCGAAGAAGTGATTGGGGAACAGTCCCGAAGGTGTCAGGCATTTCGCGCACGCTTGAAGCCACAATAGATAATCAAGCAACGACGTTCTCAATTGAATCAACTCGAGTCACTTAAATGATGGCCTTCAGATGTCCCCATAAGAAGTAATCCATTCTTAATAAATCTGGCGATCGGGTGGGTGTCCGTTGGACTGGTCCACCACGCCCAATCCAACGTTGTAAACGTTGCTGGAAAGAAGCACTTTGCGATGATGTTACAAACAAACATTGCTTTTATTTTCTTGTCTCATTTTTTTGTGTTAGTGCCTCGACGCGTCATACATTCCTATACAAAAAATGTATGTTTTCGTAAGCTGTACCACCCCTCACAATTTGTACCATGACCGTAGAACTACTCTGTATATTAACGTTGATATAAAAAGAATGGTTGATGACACGTAATCCTGTTATATATTTTATTTGTAATTTGTTTGGAGAAACCAATCAGCGATAGTTTATGATCATAATTCCCAGTGATTCCATGTGTACTGCATGCTTAAACCGGGAAACATAGAAATGTTATAAATTAGAAAAATTCTTAACATGATGAATTTATTCTCGATATCTCTCCAGTGCCTGATTTTCTGTGATGATAGATCTCGGTATCAACAGTTCATGGATTTAGTAACTCCAACTAGTTTATTATAGACATGTCCTTGTTTCAGAAGCAATATTTCTCAAAACCAAAGAGAATAATGAAATAAATTTTAAAAGCGGAGACCGGAATGAGATATATTTATTATCAGTTTTAACGATACTGTATCGTGCCGATTTGTGGAGGGGAATTTATCGCTATAGGAGAACGAGGAGGGGGAAATCGCGTGGGAAACACTAAACTGAAGCGTTTGTATCATACGAATAAAGAGCAATGATTAAATACAGCAAACATAGCAAGAACTTTCAAAGAGACAACGAAGTTTACAATATACATTAGACATCTAACTAACCGTAAAAATTAAGCACTTTATCCCTTTATTGCGATAACAATTATAATTTATGATTTTTCGGATTTTTCCTTCAAAACGCCAAAGGAGTTTTCTCATCTGATATGCATATAATCTGATATATATATATATGTATATATATATATATATATATATAGAACGGGAGAATTGCGGCAAACGCGAGGTGTAGATGGATTTACCTGTAACGCTGCAGACTTGTTTAGCACGTCCTCTTGCGACCGCAGTCAGGGCCACACTCCCACTCACTCTGCTCCTCCTATAGGCCATTGACAATCTTGTCGCGCTCTATATTAAAATACACTACACTTTATATTCCTTCATATATATTATCAGCTAATATTAAATGAGAAATTTTTGTGTCTCATTTTTTGTGTTCAAGCTCCAGCGCGTTACTTCGGACCATACATTTCTATACAAAAAAAATGTATGTTTTTGTCAGGCTTTACCACCCCTTAATGTTTGTCCCATAGAATCACTCTGTATACTGACGTATTTCGGACTTTCAGTTTCCACTATCTTCCGGGACACTGGTCGTCGCCTACAACAAAATAATGTCCGACTTTATAATTTTTTTAAAGGTGTAGACAGGCTATGTATAAGGTAATCCACATAGTGACAACTCCCGTCTCATAGAATAGGAAAGGGAGTAAAATGGGGGATGTTGAAAGGTAGAGCAATGTTGCCAATGGTTAACTAGGGCCCCCGGGCTATGGTTTAAGGATCCTACCCGGCAATTCGCGTAAAAGTGATGCAGGGCACTCCCTATAAAAACAAGCATAAGGTAGATCGTTGATTTGGTACTTGTCCCACGCTATTCGGATGGCGGGATAGGGGTTTACTGTGGGGTCGCAGCTTTCCCCTCGCCGTACCTTGACCACTTTAGGAGGCAGCTGGCCGAATATTCCAATAGAACTAGCAGATAAATCTTACCGTATGCCCAAAGTCTGCGACCCCGGAACATACACTTCTCAAAAAAGGCCGAGGTGCCTCGGCATGTGGAAACCTTAGTTAAAAAACCAGAGAGATGTGAAGGCATCCCCAAAGGTAGCCTCTTCCCGAGCCCTCTCGCAAGTGTCTTGACGACATGGGAGTGGGGTTACCTCTGGATGATAATTTACTCTCTTTATTTACCAGTCTAGAGCCTGGTGTTACTTTATCAGACCGTTAATTGGAAATTAGAGTGGTGCTGAGAAAGGAACTTGAAAGCTGAGACGTTGTTGTCCCCATGTTGTTTCGTTGGTAATTCGTACTTATAGTGGAGTTCGTAAGCAGAAGAAAGCGTTTAGAGATATTTTTTTATTATCGCCGATCTGCTATATGCATATGTAAATACATTTTGCGTATTTTGTCATTGAAATATTAAATTCGGGCAACTGAGCCAGGAACACAGAAATATTTATGCTCCAGAGACGTGGAATTAGAATGTTTTCCATTATAGAACGAGTTGCAAACACTTAATCAAAAGTTTTCAAATACTATATCTATATTATATATATATATATATATATGAAATATTAAAGTTTGTAGTACGGAATCTCTTTCAAATTAATGATGAACTTAACTCATATACGCCTAGAAATCACTCATCTCAGATCGGAAAGTCTCGTCATGGTCTGAACCAGAGTAAATTCACCAAACCGGGATAATAGCCTTGCTTGGGATGAATATCACAATAACTACAACAATTATTTGAAAAATTCCATTGAAAGAAGAGTTTTACAAGGTTCAGGAGATTCTGAATTGTCATTTTGATCGTAAGTGTAAAAATAATTGTTTTATTTTTATTTCATTCATATTCATTGGAACAGTCATATACAATCAGTGCCTGTAATAGCTATTCTCTTGCCTTTGGGGATGTCTTCTTCTCTCTCTGCTTTTGAAATAAGGTTCCCTCATGCCGAGGCACCTCGGTCAGTTATGAGAGGTGTATGTTCCGGGGTGCAGTCCTTGGGGATACGGGAAGAGTTGTTCCCTATTCAGATTGGAATAGTCGGTCAGCTGCCTCCTAAACTACAAACCCCTCTCCCACCATCGGAAGGGCGTGGGACAAGTACCAAGCGCCCGATCCACCTGGTCCAGGCTTTCTACGATTTGTTCCTGCATAACTTTTAGGCGAAACTATAGCCCGAGGGTTACATTTCTCTACCCTTACGCATCCTTTCAAATCCCTTCCTATACTATTAAAGGGGAGTTGCGACTCTGTGAATTACCCTCATGCAGCCCGTTTCTCTTAAAAAAAACTATTTATTAAGTTTCAAAAATTTGTATCTACTCTCTTTTCCTTACTTGTTTAACATATCGCCATGAGTTACGACGGGAGGTAAAATTTTTCTTCCCCCAGTCCCGAGAATACGTTACACGTGCTATGTTTTGAAATTTTTAATCTATTGGTTTCTAGATTTGTATTGTGAACTTCAACATTTCTGGTTATGTAATTATTAATTGTTTCAATAATTATTTTGTTCAGTGAGAGCTTTATTCTTATCTCTTTTACTAATATGAAAGGAATATCTTTTAAAAATTGGATTTCATGAATATTGTGCAAATTTTATAGTGTTTTCTTAGATATGTTCTTCAATGCAAATTTTGAGACTTGTATTAGACTTTTTTAATTTTAGCATATATATATATATATACATATATATATATATATATATATATATATATATCAATATCATTCGGCCGAAACGAGTTTTTATTTCTTTTTAAGCGTAAAATGGAACTAATTTTCTTTCATGTGGCATCTACGGATGGATAATTTTTCAGTGCTGCGATCTCGAATATTTTTCGCTGTAATTTAAAAATACATATAATATACTTCAATAAACAGTAATTTATTTGGCAGAATACAGACTAAAACTTTGGTCAAACACGGCAAGTTCAGTAAAAATAACAAATTTAGTTGATCTTTACCTTATACTAATTTCGTAATGTTGAAATAGACGTGACCGTGTATATTTATATTTTTTGGTTCAGTCCCGTCCACACTTTCAACTCTCGGCGCTGAAACATTAAGCAATGTTAAATACTACGTACTTCATATGTTTTGTCTGAGAACCTCAACGATTATAACTCCATTAAAAACAATCATTTTGATAAACCCTAATGAACTGCCATTCTAATCACTCCCACAGTACTTCATAACATTGACTTATTTATGGAAATCTCAATGGACAACTCGTGTATCTTAACGCTACTAATTAAATGTCAGCGTAACCTCATCTAGACAAAACGGTCATTTAAATTTGTGAGTCGAAGGAAAGAATAATTAGTTATCAGTGCCTCTTAGATACAGGATCACGAATACTCTCGTTACTGACTGAAGTATTGTTTGAATTTCGACCTCAAAACCACGTCAAAATTAATTGAAATACCATTTATCTGCTTTAAATAATATAATAAATTTTCGTAGCCGCATAATTGTAATTAATGCAGGATATTTTATTAGATAAGTTACAGAATAGAAAATTCGTAACATTTTCACTGCCAAAAGAATCACGTCGATTTATTTGACGTGGTAGAATATAAACTTAAAAATAGTTAACAACTGTTGAGTTAAGTATAACGTATTACATAACGTATTGCTTCATATATCCAGCGGTTACAGATAGCTAGAGATATTTTACAGCTCAACTGTAAAAGTTTTGTGGCTACACTCGTAACGTAATAGAACAGACACGTGTGAGTGATTCAAGTTCTCTTAATCTACAGACTAAAGATATTTTTGTTTACCAAAAAGATGAAAATTAATTAATATTTTAGAATATTTTAAAATCAAATCGTATTTTTTTTTTCCATTTTCAAGCATTAACACTGGAAATTACATCATACTAACAAATAATTTCTGCCAGAGTCATGATGGTGATTTATAAAAGCAACACTTCAGAATACTAAACGAATACCAAGAATATGATTTTGAGGATTAACTTTCCTGCTATTTTATTGTGAGATGCAACAAAATTAACACTCTTAAAACACATTTAATTACAATTGTTTAAAAAATATTTGCTAAGCCGTAAGGCAAATTAAATTCACAGTAGCTATTAGTATATTGAATGTTAATTTTTCTGGAAAAAGTTCAAATATTAAATTAAGAATTAATGCACTGTCTATTTAGCAGAGGGTTTAATAAAAAAAATTAATTGAATAATATCTCCAATATGTTTCTTTAAAAGAATGGCAATTTCAGGGAAGGTTAAACCAAATGGACTTTTATATAACCAAATTCATTTGATATCATTTCTGACAATCTAGATTTAACATACTCTCTTATTCTGTGTTCTTGAGTAAAATAATTGCAAGATTTATATAATCGATAAGCACAGAATTTTGAAATAAATCAATCTAGAGACTTTAATCACCTTCGAATCAGTCTTCAGTACTTTTCGCAATTGTTGGAAGTGACAGAAATAGCACTCTCAGAATTATTTTTATATTTATGAATTATGAATATTTTCTTCCAGATTACTATTGAATGTGAATATATTTTATCATGGAACAATTTGGGACGTGTGGTTCAAATTTAATGAGCTTTAGCAAAATATTGTGGAACTCTAATTACATTACATTTTTTCTGTAAATGCATAGGTCTCATTAATTCCGTCCCACTCAGTGTATGTATATTTTCAACTGGTATATAGTACTTTTAAGCGAAATAAATTTAATCGTCATGATATACAGAAACATAAATGTTTGCTGTGCGTAATGGTTTTGCTCAACAAGGTTGGTAGTTAATTATAGAGCCCCGTGTGGCGATAAACCCTTATCTTTATGTTATCAATACAACATTACATATCGAAAAAGTTTTACAATCTTTCTGTTTTGTTGTTGTTATGAAATAAGTATTGGCACATTGCTTATCATAGTGTCAACAAAATTTTCTACGTTAATCGCATTTGCAAGATACGCACGCAATTTGAGACTTTTCCATCTATGACCGCATGGGGTAGAAGAATTGATATTTTATTGCTCATTTAATTGTTTTCGTTTTACCTTATCTGAAGATTTGGTAGTCAGTAAATAATAAAATTAAAATTGTTGAATTCCTGCCATAGTTTTATTGAGCTCACGTGTCATTAATTTAGTTGCTTACATAGTTCATATTTAACGCGTGAGATCTAATTTTTGTCTTTACATAATATGACTCGAAGGCCCCATCTACGTCTGTTTTCACCTAATAAGAAGACAATCGCGAGATTTCTCAACATTGCACTTGAAAAACTGGATTCACTAAGATGTTTGGACCAGCTGTTAGTATCCTTGGCCTAATTCTACCTGCGAACGTTAGAGTTATCTGAAGGAGTAAACAGCTACGTCATTATCAGGTGAAGGACGAGAAATAAAGCAACAAACTCAGGGAATAAACGACATCGCTCGTAAAAAAATCAGTGTTATTTTATTACGCAAGTCCATGATTGACGTGAGAAAATCGTTTTGGATCTAAAAGACTGCCAGGGTGCAGCATGGAGTATTTTTCATTCGAGACATCATCCGCACCATCATATAAATTTCTTAAGTCAAACTTTGGAACGTAATCAGTGGACTCGTTATCTCTAACATGCTTATTAAATCGGTAGAATTTCTCATGGTGTCAGGGACGGCAGCACTTGGTAATATGAGCTTGTCGTTAGGCAAGGATCATTTTTAAAAAGATTGAAAAATGACCTCCAGACCAAAAAACGACTCGTGTCGTTAAGTGTCCCAGATTACCAACGTTAACGAGTCGCTGATGCATTTCAGCACTGTATTTATCTTTATAATCTTCAACTAAGATACTATGATACACTAAGCAGTTCCTTACCTTTCCATTTTTTGAGACGTCAGATCGTTTTGTCAATGCCCGTCCTACCTGATGCAGGTTTTTCTAGGGCTTTTCCAGCATTTATATAGGCGAATGCCGGGTAGGATCCTTAAAATATAGCCCGGGGGCCCTAGTTAACCCTTGGCTACCTTCCTCTACCCTTCCACATCCCCCTTTCAAATCCCTTCCTATGCTATTAAAGGGGAGTTGTCACCTTGTGAATTACCCTCATGTAGCCTATTACCTAAAAAAAGAGCTCTTTCTGAAATAAATACCTGCGAAAGATGTTCTCTCGCAGGCAGAACCTTGTAGGAGAGATACGAAGGCATATCTTTGGAGATGCCGTTTTTGAACTAAGGTTCCCACAAGCCGAGGCACCTCGACCTGTTCTGAGAGGTGAATGTTCCGGTGTCGCAGACCTTGGGCATACGGTAAGAGTTGTCCGCTATTCCCATTGGAAAAGTCGGCCAGCTGCCTCCTAAACGGGTCAAGACACAGCGAGGGGAAAGCTACGATCGTACAGGTAACCCCTCTCCTGCCTTCGGAAGTACCAAGTTCCAAATGCCCGACGTACCAGATGTATGTTTTTCTACGGTTTTCCATGCTTCACTTTTAGGCCGGGTAGGATCCTTAAACCAGAGCCGGGGGGCTATAGTTAACCCTTGGCTACCTTGCTCTACCTTTCAACATCCCCCCTTTCACTCCCTTTCCTATGCTATAAGAGGGGAGTTGGCATTAAGTGGATTACCCTATACATAGCCTTCTTCTTCTATTTACTGCTTTATCATTTCTGTCTGAAAAAATTCTTAATCCTTATATATGACTACAGTGACGTATTAGTTATATATACTGTAGTGAATAACAACCTTAAGGGCCGCGGGCCTGAGGAGGCCTGAGTATGAATACATTAAACGCGCGCGTGTTTCTGCCTGAGAAGGCCAAAAGAAATCGCGGGTTCGCGTCCCTTTTTTTTGCATCATTTGGGGGGGCGGAGTTCGAATAAATACTCCGAACCCGTGAGGCAAAGGGGCAGACGGGGACGGAGACGCAGGGGAAAGCAGGGAGACGGAGAGACGCAAGGAGAGACACAGGCAGACAGGGAGACGCAGAGGTTTTGAGGGACGTCCATCGCGGGGAGGCTGAAGAAGGAGATCGTGTGCTGCTTACTACAAGTCCAGTGATCCACGGCTGACGCCACAAGTAAAGTAAGCATCACATTATATGTAAAGTACATTCAAAAGTAGAATTCTTTTACACAGTGCGGAAATAGACTGTTCTTGAATAGCCACCGAACCGCCCACATTACCCTGTTGAGAAGGAGAACTTTTTAATCAAGCCGGAGCTAATTTTAATTTTATGCAGACCACTGTATATCTGCTGGCGCACAACAATATTTTTTTAATGTACTTTTGTATTTTTTTGGAATAAAGTTTATTTTTTTATATTAAGTAATAAAAGGCAAATCATTACAATACATACATTTCAAGTTGTTAGTAGTCAAGGTACATTAAGTCAACTATAAAGAGATCGAAAATGCATATTGGTCCGTCAAAACATTCTCGTTGCATTGGCATTAGTTTTATAAGTTATAGATACTGTAAATTAATTTATTCTGTTTTTATTGACATATTTTTTATGTATTTCTTGACGTACCCTATTTACTCTTTCGAGCTACAATAAGAAAGTAAATGAATTACATTTCTAAAAACCTTCAGTTTTCTTCTTGTTGTCTGCGCAACAGCTAAATCATATTTAATCATATTTTATTACAGATTATAGACTTTTGTTGATTTACATTGCCAAGAATCTTAGCTTTATTCCTTACTACCTTGTTGTAAAAGGCTTTACATACAGTTTATTTCGTACATATGTTATAAATCCCCAATAATGCAGTTATATTTTTTCATTAAGAAAGATGTAAAAAAATTACTCCTGCAACTCATTCGCAAATCCTTAGAAAAAATAGTTGAAAATTACAAATTTTATCCTGAATTTTATAATTATCATATACATTTTCAATTTATTAACGAGTTTTCAGAAATAGAATTTAATATTTAAGGAGTAGATATACCAGAAAAAATATATGGTTTAATAAAAGCACAATTATGAAATTCTATTTCTATTAAAGCTTTGTATATATAATTTTTTTTTACTTAACTCGCTACTCATTTTAAATTACTAAAATTTCATATAATTTTAAATTTGAATTATTTGCTTAAGAAATTATTCATATAATTATTTTTGAAATGGTAATTCTATTAAATCTTATTATACATTTTTTCTGACTTATCTTAGCCATCAAACATTTTCTTGTGTTACTGAATATAGATAAGGAGCAGGATGTTATACCAGAGACGATTAATGCACGATTTTAGGAATAGTATTCTTTGATAAATATTTTTTTCAAGTCTGTCAATAAATTCTTGTCGCATTAATTCATTAACATTAGATTGATAACGTATGAAACTTATAATTGATCTCTGGAAGCGAAAACCTGCTTTCAATAACAATTGAAGTCTTTCTGATGTTATTGTACTCATTTATGCAAGTATTATAATATTTGAGTGTCATTAAAAGGAAACAATTATAATTTACAGAATAAAATTTATTCAAAGTGAATTACATCTCTAACTATAAATAAAAGTTTTGATGAATGTAGAAATAAAAAATTGTAATCATAAAAAAATGTCATTTTTATACTATATCTTGATGACTTTCAAATAAACATAATTAATTGATCGCAAGAAATGCGAAGATTCTGAGACACGTAGTATTGGAACGAAGTAGCAAAGGATTTAGGATAATTTTGGAGAGATGTACGTTACAATGTAGACATGGACAGCAGCGTAGCGTAAGATAAGAAAAACATTCTTCAACAGGTGAAGGCTTTTACTGTACAAGTTCGGAACGAGAATGTGTAAGAAGTTTCGAAAACTCCACTATAGGAGTGCTGAATTGTGTAAATGTAAGACATGTACAACCAAGAATCACAAAAAAAGTAAATTCTGGAATCATTTTCAATGTGGTTCTCAGGAAGAATGTTGAGAGAAAATATATAACCATTAAGTTACTGAAAAGGTTGGCGAGGAAGAAGAACCAAAATATGAGACAAGTTAGTGAGACAATCTGAGGAACCAATTATTACTTAACACCGTGAAATAGTGAATAGTGAAGGTTCAATTTGGTAGCTGATATATAAATGAAGAAAATGTGGATGTCGGATGCGATATGAAGAATTGATGCGGGTTAAATTAACAAAGGGGGAAAAATTAATCCAGTTAAGTGGCTGGCTGATTATTCAAAAAATATTTTGAAAATTGTAGAAATTAATTTCAATTTGATAAACAATAGACAAATATAAGACAAAATGAAATTCTATTATAAATACCACACAACGTTTGGGTTTATGCGGTTGTGTCGTTCTCGCGCCACTTGGGTTTTTTAATCACCTGACCAAAGGCAGCAAGGATTGGCGAATCGTTGTGTGGTATTTATATTATCACGTCACATTTGTGTTAGTTTGCTATTATTATCTAATTAGTTTACTTTAAATACATACGACTATTTTAATTTCAATTCTTTAGTGATTTAAACGTAACTTCAATAAACGATGTAAGTTTCTGAACCAATATTTCTTCAATTATTAAAGTTTTTAAAACATTTTTCAGGATTTTATTGATTGTATTTTATCAAGCATTATCCGGAAATAATTATATTAATTTTTAAATCAATTTATGTAGATATATATGGGAGGTCTGTTGCCGTGTTTTTAGGTTTTAAATACTTTAATATAAATAATATATATATTCCTGAGTGAAACAAAAACAAAATACGAATATTTAAGTACATTTTAATAATATACGGATGTGATTATTTTCGTGGAATAATCATAAAGTCTCGTGATGAAGAATATGGGGCTTTCAGTCCCTCACCGGTCAACCCAATTTATGATGTCCCTGATTTTTTAAAAAAATGTTTGGCTGGAGTTTAAATATCAGACATGCCTATTCCTCACATCGTCGAGAAAAGGTGCCACTAGTTTATTCGAAAAGTATTTAGCATGTTTAGGTGACAGAAAGCAGTACAACAGATCGTGGTGTGTTTACACTAAGATTGAATATGAGTTTACCATTTAGGAAAATGTCACCGTAATAATGTGAGGATATTAAGCTAGACAAGTATTATAGACATAGTGAAATGTTCTGAGAACAGACGACAGAATTATTGGTCACTAGATGGAACGATAAATACGAAGCATAATAAATCATTTGAGGCTCTCGGCGGTCATTTGATACGTGGGATGGAAATTGGAAGGAACATGGCGATCAACACACGGAAAAGACTATCAAATTTCGACAAGAATTAAGGAATAGCTATTATCTGTTCAATATAAATAACTAATACAAATCTGGGAGTGTTGGGATCGTTACGCAAATAAATATTAGAAAAATAGATAATAAAATGGAAGAGACAGTGAAACAATGTAAGAAGAAGAGACAAATCTGGTAAGAGACTTTATATAAATCTCTAAATATTACATGATCTGTTCCAGGAAGATCAATAGACGATGACAAGTATTTAGTTTTATAACACAGCTCTTGTAACACTATTCGAGAATTTTCATTTGTCAAAATATTTAGATGAAGATGAAGAAATACTTCTGAATTTAATTCTATAACAACGTAAAGAAGTCTAGAGACGGAAAATTATGTAATGAAGATCAGTGTAGCTTAATGTCGAGTTATAACCTGTTTTCAATTATTAATGCGTTTTTTAATAAAAATTTACTTTTCATCTCGTCACCTTAAGTTCCGTTTTTTCATCATTTGGTTTTATATTTTATAAGTAAAATTTCTAAATTGTCAAACTAGTACCTGTCTCCGAGGGATGTTCGATTCGACAATTAAAATATATTTATTTACAAAATTTACCAAGGGTCCGCAAAATGACTTGGCGTGACATAGATTTATAAATTCTTAATAACCTTTTAAAAAAGCATGATCGGCAGAAACATTTAAGAATAATTATATTTTTTTTTTCTTTTAAATTTATTACTACATAATTTCGTGCGTTTAGGAATTATATGTAGCTTGACGTAACGGTTAAAAATCTAAATATCCACTTTAAGGCATACTACGAACCACTACAAACAGAAAATAGCAACGTTTTAGATATTAATTTGTTCCTTTCACTTGAACGTTTCATTGAGATTTGGTACTGCGGTTCTGCGTCATCGAAAACTACAAATTATTGATTTACAATATATTTTAGGTTGGTTCTTCGTACTCAATATTTTTTGTGCTTAGATTTGATCGTGAGACTACGAAACGCTTTTGATGTAAATAAAACCCTGCAGAGTTTGATGAATACGAGCAGGATGATGATGAGGCAGAAGAGACCTACGGCGATGACGTCCAGGAGCAGAAGCTGAGTCCAGTGGAGATCCAAGGCGGCGCTGCGGAGATGTTTAGCCCCGTTATGTCTCAAGACATATTCCACCCACCAAACAGCCCGTTTCTTAGAAAGTCGAGGTTCCTCGTGGTATGCTTTTGATAGGTGATCCATAGCTTCCCTGTACCTGGAAAATACAAAACGCAATCTATGTAAGACCGTCTATATTGACGCGAGAAACCGAAATTTTACATAAATCTGTCTTTTTTGAAATTATCATTCCATTATATGACTGAATTTTTCGCTTCCAACACGACTTTATCCAATAGGATTGACTTTTAGTGATATAATTGAATCCTATTAGAGAACGAGACAATCTATTTTGACATTTCAACGATGAAGTCTTGTAGGACAGTCTCACCTGGGATCCTCCAGTACAGTCCTGATGGATTGTAGCAGCGACTGTTTGGTAATATCACGAAACTCTAGTCTTTTCCCAATTCCAGCCTGGACAATTTTGGCCACGTTGTTAGCTTGGTCCGAGAAGAATGGTATAGCTACAAGAGGGACTGAGAAGTAGGTAGCCTCGTTCAAACTTTGTAGACCACCCTGAGTGATGAACAGCTTCACGTTAGGATGGGCTGAAATCGTTGAAATGTGAATTTACAAATGCTGAAGACAAAACTGGAAAGGAAAAATGTGTGTGCTTACCTAGTACATCTTGCTGCGGAACCCATTTAGATATCATCACGTTCTCTGGTTTCCCAGGTAAGTCATCATCCTCCCACTTCCACAACACACGATGAGGAAGGTCGGAGAAAGCTTCTATAAATATTCGTCTCTTTTCTTCGGGCATTAATCGGCTGAGAACATTCGTTCCCAAACTAAAATAAATGACTCCATTTTCAGCCCCATCTAGAAATTTTTTCAGTTCCTAAAAACAGAAAGAAACCGTAATATAAACTTGACCCAGACGTTTTTACAAATAAATTGCTATTTTATACAGGGACATATCTCATTGTGCGGTTTACAAAGTATTGTTTGAGCCTCTATGTTTCGACGTCTCATTTCCAAAGAATTATAGTTATTTTCCGTCTGGGTTGCTGAGGTGGGACCTTCGAAGATAAGGCAAATTGATACTAAGGTTAAACTGTCTAAAAGATTTATATAAATAAAATCGCCGTTAGGTTGCCATTAGGCATATCGTGTCTGAAAAGTGAATCACTCAAATTATGGCCATGCTATCATAGCATTGGTTCCAAATATTGTGCATGGACCTTAATTATAGTAAAGTACGATAAAATACATTGGCTATATTGAAACGAATCATGATAATTTTCTGGTCAAATAAATAGCAATAATTTTGTCTCTTAGCTCCTTAAAAATCGTTATTTTCAGAGCAATAATTTCAAAACTATTATTCCCTCTATCTTCCCTTCCCACAATCTCTCTGTATTTTCTCTCGTTTAAATTCAAATGCGAAATTATTACACTTAATCACTAGGTTTTGTCTTGTGGTTTTCAGTAATTATTGGCGTGAGGATGTAGTGTCATCAACAGTAAATGTAACCACCAGTAGAAAAAACTCGTACCTTTGGCAGAGGTTGACGTGTCTCGTGAATATGCAAGCCTGTGAGCTCAATTACTGATGGTAAGTGCGGTCGAGGGTAGTTCATTATCCAGTGATTGTTGGACATTAACAGACTCATATTCCTCTCAGTTTCCCAGACTGGAGGCGGATCAGGGCCGAAGTACTTCCTCATCAGCTTTTCGTGAGCGGGGAGGACCAAGTTGGCCCACATGTCGTTGAACTTGTAGTGGTAGTAGAGCGTGTGCAACCTCTCCCAGAAGCTCATGTGGTCGGTGTATCCCAGGAGGAAGTCAGAAGCGTACGACGGGTTATTTGGATTTCCAATAGAGTTGTATGCCGAAACGGGTATTCCCAAGGACAAGTATCCGATGATTGGGGGCGATCCAACCTTGTGGATCAAACCGTAGTAAGCGTGGTACATCAGAGATTCCAAGATAACCAGATCGAATTTTTGATTGGACCTGGAAACAATTTTAATTTCATTACATTAACACTCACAGTAACTCTCTTTCTTTTATGCACATTTATATTTAACTTTATTTCTCTATCCGGGTTTAAATCTCGTAATAAAGTTTTCACCCTCTTTCCGGTCCCCAATTGCTCTGAAATCAGCACGTTTTTATATTTTGGACGATATGTCATAAATCTACCATAAAAACATATTTTTTAAACATACTTTTGATCACTCCTAACGCTTCAAAGGATGGAACTGTAGGTATTGCTAGTACGCCATAGTAAAGAGGATTTAATTTGCAATATTTCGTTCGCTTAATGAACTTATTCTTCAGTTATACGTTCCACAATATTTTAAACCAAAAACCAAATTCAACAATTTCGAACTATGAATTAAAATATTTCCATAAATAAAACAAATTTAATTATACTTTAATAGTTTTTAAAATGATTTGTAAACGATACCCACAACTCTTCACGTTGATGATTTACGAAGGAAAACGTACACTTAGTGTTTGAAGATGTGAGTTTTCAATCAGTTCTCTATAGAACTATCTAATTAATAAAGTTTTCCGTTGCTAATATCTTTTAAAAAGATATTCCGTTCATTCTGTAGATAGTTATCCAGTAACACTGTTACTGAAGAAGGGAAGATTTCATTTTAATGTTTTGTCATATTATGGAATGTTTGCATTAAAATATATTTGATATTTCATCTCTTAATTAAAATAACTTCAGAAGCTGGACTAAATGAAATAACATACATCTTATCGTATAATTCACAATGGCCACTACAAATTCCACTCTCTGAACGGGATGAGAACATAGGATTGCTCAAAGATCACCAGTAAGAAGCCGTGTAATTACAGGAAATTGCAACAGATGGACCAGACGAGAAAACTCCGCGTATCGAAACAAACAAATTTAAACTTTTTTTGCAATAATTATCCGCTCAAATTAAAATTAAGGCTGTTCACAAAATAATATTAATGGATAAAAACAACACATAGTCTTAAAAATTGAGAATATAGCTTTATAGACACTTTGAATTTTTATGAATAATATATCATTGTGAATAATGACACTCATTTAAATATATTGTTCTTGAAACTAAGAACCATTGTGAAGGTTTAATAATTATTATTTTCACATATAACAAAAATGTAATTAATATACAATTGATATTGACGCTGTAGTAAATTAGTATTCGTGGGACATTAAAAATCTTAGGAGCGTATACAATCAAATTTGTCTGAACACTCAATATATTTGAAGAAATTTTAGATTACAATACTAATGAAATATTAAGGTCTCATCTTAATTTTATTTTTCACCTATCAGATGATACATTTTACTAATTGTATTAACTACACTGTTAATTACTAAACCTTTCCTGTTGTATGTATTTATTTACTTATTGTGTTACGGTCAGATAAATATCAAATAGGAAATTATTACGAGACTAAAACGAGAATATGCATGGCAAATTTTGTTAAAATTCACGCTTTTGCTTAGAAATGAATAAAATATATTTTCCAACTATCTGGATATATTGAAACATTAAATGGATAATAATAAAATAGTGGGTCCCATAATATATTTCGCAATTACAAATAAAAAATAAAAGTGACAAACAGAAGGCTAAAATTACGTATTACAATTTACTCCAATTATTAAAACCATGTATAAAAAGTGTATACGCATCTTTTACTCTCCATTTGAAAAAAAATTGATGCAAATCGTGAAAGTAACCAGCTGCGAGATTGTGTTTCAAAATGATATTTTTTTAAATTGGAAAACGTAGAAAATGATTTACCGTCTTAATTCTTGGAGTATTTTGTTTATGTCCAATTTTTATTGGCAGTTATCTACATTTATCAACTAAAACATCTTGCCACAAAATCACATCACTTAAATTAACGGAAAAACTGTCATTATTATTATTATTATTACGTATATTTGTTGTCAATAGACCTTGCTTTTTATCTGCATCCATATAGTGTGTCACTAGCAGAAATTAATTATTTATCTGGGAAAAATAATGATAAATTCGCATATTGATCGTTAAACCAGCAAGTAAAAGATATTATTCGTAAAAGTAAAAATATATATATTTTAAAAAGAAATACATTTTATCAACTATGCTTGATATCATAAATTGCACCTTTACTTATTTAACTTTCAATGCGTATGGATAAATATTTTCAGATAAATGAGACTGAGGTACTGGAACAGGCCACTGTCAAAAAATGTTTTTTTACTTACCCTCTATAACAATGCTCATTACACACTTCATTAAGTGAATTATGAGACACTACACATTTTCAAACAAATTTTGCATTAAGTCAAACACAAATACTAAAAGTACATAAGTAAACAAAAGAATAATATTTATTTTTGTTTCAGTTTGCGTAGCTTGGGAGAAATGGATTGTAATTGCGGTCATTGCACAAATAAACTCTCAATAAAATTATCTCAATTCTTGCAAGTCTAAGAAATAAGCACTTGTCAACTCAAAAGTTGTTCACGTGTTCAATTTACTATAAATACAAGCCCGAATAAACTAAAACTGATAAGTGAAGTAGCACGAACGCACGTACGTTCCGACCAAAGCGTAATCTGGTAATTCTTATACAGCCCAGACGTAAGTTTTGAAGAATTAAGTTTTCGGTTTTATTATAGTTTTTCAGTTATGTTATTTTCACGTTTATTTGCGTATTTCGGTGACCCATGTGCAACTTCTCTCCCCCCTCCTCTTATACTTACCCATTTTGTAGGATCTATATATTAATATGGTATAATTTGTTTGTTTACAAGATTTAAGCTAAATTAATGCCCACATACAGACAGTATAGAATCTAAACGTTAAATTAATACATTAAAAATTAATACACGACGTTTTGTTCACAGTTTCGTGGACTTCATAAGGTAAAAATAACACATTAGACTGAAATGTTCAAAGTACTCCAACCCAAATAAAATTAACAAAGATATTAAGCAGAAAGTACTGTTGAGTCCTCTTGTATCACTATGGGGGTTAATAGAATATTTATTTTATTTAATCTGAATAATTTCGGAAATTAATCTGACATGGTACTTAGACTCGTTATCTACTATCTTAGTATTATATTAGTCTTTCAAAGAACAATTTTTAGTTAGAACCGATTGTTCATTATCTGGTAGTTTCTAGTTCACCACGTGTTGTTTAATCCTAGTTTTCAAATCTTTTGGTTTGTCGTATATAAACAGCAATTTATTACAAGAAATCTTATATACTATATTATGTCTGTTCTGAAAATATAGGCTCTTTGAAATTCGTAAGAAGTAGAGATAGTGAATTGGTGGATTCGTAGATGATGATGTTGTTGAAGGTCTTGAATAAAATCTTGAAGCTATTGTGTATATGTTGATTAAACGTAAAAAAGAAAGGTTTGTCTTTCGGTTTGCGAGTTGTTTTGGAATAAAACTAATTGAGAAGACAAGGGTCCGGGAATGCATCATGACAGAGATATCTGAACTTCCGTATCTGATCGGTTTGAATGAAGTTCTTCTGACTATTTAGGGGGCTCATCTCACATATCGGATGAAATGTTCAAACTGACCACCTTTTGAGTTTCTAACACGATCAAAACTGTCTCGTGCATACTGTCTGAAAGTCTGGAGAGCTGGTACATCCATCATCATGACGGGTAATCAGTCTCGAATTTTAGTCCAGATAACTTGGCACGTCGCCATGCAGTAACAATCATAGAAGTTTATATAACTCTGTAACCTGACCCATGTTCTACTACACTTTTTTACTTCTCTATGAGGAATTCATTTCTGAAATTTTCCGTCGAGTTAAGTTACACTCTGTATACATATTTGTAAAAAAATGTAATACAATACCGCGTCACAAGTGGATCAATTCTAAATTATGTAAAAAAATTGAATTCCCAATATACCATGAAATTAAGAAATATAAATAAATTTCAGGGAACGATAACACAAATCTGGTAACTGAACTTTCAAGGCTATATTTGTGTTAGGCGGTGAAAGTGTAAGGCAGTGACTACAGACAGCGATGCTAATGTAGTGGAGGTAATGATGTTTACTCTTGGTGCTCTTTCTCCTTAGTTTCAACTGATGCAGGTGCCAAAACAGTTCCTCTATTCAAATACTCTATTATTGAAAAGGTTTAATGAGGTATATATAATGTATAGACAAATAGTGTCTTTGACATTTCTCTTTACTTAGAGTAACGAATAAAAATTAAAGACATATAAATTGAAGGCATAATAAGGCCATATTTAAAAAAAAAATTGTACGCACTCCAATAATACTTTAACTGCAAAGAAAATAGGTAGCAGTAAATTTCAGTTAACATTCGGTGAGTCTCTTCATTTGTTGGAAAACCGCACAAAGTTCGATTTATGGAATGCTTATTTGATATAACATGAGATATTGAAGCGTACTGAAATTATTCACAGAATAAAATAATTTACCCCTTCCCGTCCAAGTCAAATGTTGACCGTTTCGTTTGAAGCAATTTAATTCGTTTTTAGAAATGATCGCTATAATAAGCGAGTATCATATTTATTTGTGATCAGTATGATTGTGATTGGCATTTTATCACAAATTAGGCATATACATGCTTCCACCATTAGGTAAACATCTTTTCCTCCTTATAACATGATCTACGAGACAGTGAAAATTAACTAGCCTTTTAATTTGAAGCAGGAGTTATATTTTAAACTCTTTCTTAAACAAAGGGAAATCCCACGTATTTTATTAACAGTGGTAAAAGGAAAAAAAATGAGAAAAATTGTTAGCTAGCACCATGAATTTCTTAAGAAAAATTATAATTCTCAAGATACTTATACGACTTTCTATTATTGGAACATTTGAAAGACCTAGTTTCAAAAGAACACCTAGAACTTTAAAATATCACAACTCGTTACAGAAACTGGCATTAAACAAATCATTTGGCGTCTCTAGGGCTGATACCATCAATTTTTCATGCCACATAATAAATCTATTATTAACACTGACTTGATTCCTGATGAGTACGTTATAATTTTGTAAATAAAATAATAGAAATTCAAAATATTTCATGTACATAAAGGAAAACTTCCAAATTATTAGAAATTTCTAAACATAACATTATTTGGATAAATATTCTACAATAAAGAAAATAACTATAAATAAACTATTATTAAATAATCGGCAACGTAGTTAAAGTATTTAATATCTCTATTGTTTTGAATGAATTGCACATGAAATTCAAACTTATGAGAAACAAAGACAGGATGATAAAATTGCTTTACATTCAAAATTAATGATCGGCAAATAACGATTCTGGAGTAGAGATTATTGTAATTTGTTTACACAGAGGGGGCGGAATTATAGTTTGGATGTTTTCTCAAAAGTAATGAAATAGTAAAATGGTAAGCGATAACTTATTAAGCTTAGTTTTACCAGCCGAGTACCCGTTTTTCTTGAAAGGAAACTAACATAAAAATATAATAGGTGGAAAATAAAAACATTATTACGAAATTAGTTGACAACGATCAGAGAATTGGTCGATATGTTATACGTTTCGGACTTTTTGTTCAAACGTCCGAAAAAAAAGTTTACCTACATACACACAATTAATTGTCATAAATAACAGGAAAATAAAGCAAGTATCTCACAAAATAAGGTCATAAAATTATTTAGTTGTTCATTTTCCTTCGGTAAGATTTCGTTTGCTAATATGATCTTGAATCCTGGTTTTTAAACTCGTTTGGTAAGCCCAATACAACACTGTGAAAATCAATTTTATAAACTGCATTATATTTTACTTTCTATACAGAGTGTTTATTATAGCTAAATAGAGGCACATGACGTAAATTTTGTGACGTCACATACATGTTGAACAGTATACTCAGAGCAATTTAGAAATCTAATTAACGATTTTTATCGATAACGGTGCATTTTTCCAACAACAAAAATTTAGCTGTCTCGAATCATCTTCCCGAGCGCATAAAGGCATTTAAAACGATCCTCTTTTAGACCTTTTTTAATAGAAATCTCCCTTTTAACCCTCCAACTCAAATCATGTCTTTAAGGTTCTAATATTGAAAATTGCATTCCTAGTGGTTACTCACAACGTAATAGAAACTATATTCCAAATTTTAATTTTGGATGTCTGTTCACTCGCCAGCCATTTCTTGTTTTAAATATGCATGCCGGACCACCATCTGAATTCATAGTGATATTTCCAGGAAAGATGTGTGATACATGTCAATGTGGAAGTAATAACTTACTTGATGAAGTTCTGAAGTTGCTGTGACTGGAACTGCACTTCCGCCAGGACCGCCCCGATCGGCAACATTCCCTGCAGGAATTCCACAGTCGATAGCTCAGACATGGACGCGAAGTCGAACGTCGCCCTCCATATATCATACGTGAAGGATATGTCAACCTCCGTGTACCTGCTTACATTTTTCTAAAAATCACAGTGATTAAGACAAAGGCACTAGCCTTGGAATGTGCTGTCTTGTGTACGGACTTACATGGAGAGGGTCAGTGGTGATGACGGTGATATCGTGGCCTCTCTCGTGCAGAGCGTTCATGATGAGTCTGAGCGGAAGCTGGTGGCTGATGGAAGGAGTGGGCACGATACCCAGTATCCTGGCGCTTGAGCAGCCGTGGACCACGCTCAGAATGCACAACAGCAGCTGCTCCGGCTTCATCTCGAGGATCCTAACCGTCATAGATATTTCAAGTTCATTAAAATTTATATATCTAGTCTGAGAATATATCTTAGAATGGGTAATCTTTTTGATAGGTGTGCCAATAGCAGAAACAATAGATGTAGAAGTGGATTGTTATCAACACTGGGAATAGCCGGATGTGACCTGATAAAGGAATCTAAATAAATTACATGGAAAATTAGTGATGGTTTGGATTGTACTGTCGTGTGTACAAACTTACATGAATAGGGTCTGTGGTGGTGTCTCTCATGCATAAAAAGACTGATGCATTATCTTTATTTATTCACCTGATATGTACGATTACTGTTGGTTGCAAACAAAGTAGGTCCACTTGAGACTTTAGCATACGTTTCATCCACTGCTCAAAACGTTTCTATATACCGCTTTCCTTGAAGTTGCGAATAAATTCTGCATTTTTCGCTTGTATCTATTACCCTTTCTACTGCCGAAATGATTTTTGGGAATATGAACACATTCGCACAGGGGTAAAAGAAGGAAATATTGACGATGTTCAAATCCCAAAAGTACTTGACTGATTTCGTATTCTGGGAAGGTTCGTTTTTTCAAAACCACGCCTTTTTTTCGTCAATTTCTCACAATTTTTCCAAAACGTATTTATACTATTTTAGCTTAATTCATTGTTATCGATTCTGGCATAACGATAGTCTGAGTGTAGAAAAATAAATTGAACTTTGTAGTGTACACAAATGGTATCAATCAATTTTTTATTTATGTATTTTAATTTAGGAAAATGTATTGAAAAATTTATATTCTCGGTTTGGGTCTGGCAAGAAAACGAAAATAACCCTGAAGCGCCAATCCATTGAAGAGATTAGGAGAGCGTGTCTGGCTAGGCTAATCTGTGGTCACAAGATTTCAGCACGCTCACACAAGATGTTTGACCAGATTGGCGCCATCGCGACCATGTCTTCACACGCCCCTGTTTTTGGCCACGTGACCCAGGAGGGGGTGTGACTAATTCAGAAATTGAGTTGAATCTAATTCCCATTATCCAAGACCCCGTAGAGGGAAGTTTCGAACAACCGAGATGTAAAGGGATCTGGCAGAGCAAGCGAGACATGTTAGATTCTAGTATTGAGAAGTTACATTTTAGTTTTTAGGAGTTACATTTTAGTTATGAATAATTAAATTTAAGTTTTGAAAAGTGCGATTTAAGTTTTGAGAAGTTATATTTTAGTTTGGAGAAGCTGATTTTTCATTTTATGTGGAGTTAGATTTTAGTTTTGAGTTTTGGAGCTGAAGTGTGTTCCGAGGTTATGCTTTTCCTGGAATTACGTTGGATTGCAGCATCCACTCGTGCCATCTGCGAATGATAAACCTGGCCAGACCTGCAAGTGGTAACGTACCGGAAATATTAACCAGACAGAGTCGGTTCATTAAAGTCTTATCACCGCCGTATTTTGGCCAATCTACCCCTATTAGAAATTGTCTCAGCTTTTTTGTTTGTTCTGTATTGTTTATTTTGAAGATTAGTCGTTGTTATTTAAATTGATTATGAGAGCAGGAAGTGGATGTTATTTTGTTAATAAAATATAAATTATTAATTATTGTGATTCATTTCTCCCCAGCAATATAATTAATAATTTCAGAGTTAAATAACTATTTAAATTAATTTAAATACTTTAAAATAAATAAGTAAGAAAACCCATATCCAGCTAAAAGATTACAACTTATATTTACTCACGCTTGCTTTTTTTTACCCTCGCGGAAGATTGTGTATTACAATTCACAGATTGCCGATCGGATCGTCCATAACTATCCACGTTTCATGAGCTTTAATAAATCTTATAAATCTGGAGTCTCTTTGAATCAAACTTTTAAGCTACACAAGAAACCTAATTTAGCTTTTTATATCACTTTTAATAATCGACCTTTTCTGGCATACAGAAATCGCGTGATTATATTGAACTCCTCACTCACTCCGACTGAGTTGATCAGTCAAATTGAAGTTTGACACCTCTTAGGAATAAATTTCAAAGTCGAACACAGTGAAATACAACATGGAAGAAACTTAGAAAACTAGTCTCGTTTTATTTTTTGTCACGTCCCACAGAAAAAAAAATACACACACCATTGTTTTCGCAGATCGTATGTGTCAACACTGCGGCATATCCAAGCCAGAAGGACAGACTTCAGAAAAATATGCTAACTGACTAAGTAATATTTACAAATGGCTATTTAAACGTTTACATTAATTTGACACTATCTTTGCGGCCCCAACAGATCCATTCCTAACAGAGATAACCAACTCGTTCTGAAATGGCAATATCTACAGATTGAACAACCCAATTCGGAAATTATTCCTTTATATTGGTTCTCGTTGGATAGTCAAGATGATACTTCAGGTGTTTATAATAATTTAACTTCTATAACTAAAAAACTTAAAACTGAATTTAATAGTATTCCGCAAGGTCCTCGAACTTAGATAAACCCATCAAAGTCGTAAATACAAAATATATCAATTAATATTGGAGTAGTATGCACTTCGATAAATTCTTATTAATAATATCTTAATAAATCATATGCGATTGGCAGATCTATGACAAGAAGTGCATCAAGGCAGATCCGCTCAACCAGTAAAGACACACTTCATTTAAATGCAAGTAATGTTCAATGGAATTATAAGCGCGTATTTGCAATAAAAGAATTCAACGTTTGTCTAAATATTTATATATAATGATTATTAACGAAAGATGGAAATGAAAAGCTCTCAGGTACTCTTGTTCCACACACAAAAAAACAATACTTGAGTTCTAAGTTACAGAAGAGAAATATATATATATATATATATATATATATATATATATATATATCGCACAAATAAAGTAATTTCAATAAAAGGTGCAAATATATCTTTTATATAAAAGTCATACTTCCGAAGGATTACTGTATTGTCGTTTTGCGTTCCCCAAGACAAAGAGCTATATTGGCGGGAACTTAAGCTCCATGCAGGACCACCCAAGTTATACCATGCGTCAGAAGCGATGGCGTGTGGCGCAGATAGAGTAGGGGGGTAAGGGCAGCGCAGTATAAACACATACACCTCAACTATCTAACGCGTGGCGGACGTACCACCTGCGAAGATAAACAATAAACTGCGCCGCCAAGAAATATGACGTACACTCTAGAGATGTTGAAGGGTAGGAGACAGACCAACAGTAGTCTACGGGTCCGCCAGTTTGAGGGTTGGACGTGAGGTTAACAAACTCACAAGACAATACATTGTTTCAAAAGTAAATGACGAAGACTGGGCAGACACTGGGGAAAACTTTCTAAGAATTGCATCGTGGATGTTCACCATAGAAACCATAAGTAATGACAGGAAGAAAAATGAAATGTAACAATTATAATATTAAATTAAAAATTGATGTAAAAAAACCTGACATGAAATGTGTATTTGAGAATAGAAGAAAATTCACAGCAGAAAGGTAGTATTAAATTAACAAGATTCCGAATAGAATCCGGTTGAGTAGATATTTTCTACCAACGGTTTCTTATAGAGACAGTAGTGAATATTTGGAAAAGTTGGAGAGAACGTAATAGATAATTGAATTGCTAAAGATGCAAAGCCTATAACAAATAATTATGGTACTGAGTTTAAAAGCTTAGTTTATTTCCAAAATTTGTCGGAAAAAGAAGGTAGAATACTTAAAAAAATATGGGTTTGAAGAAATACGTTCAGCTTAAAAACACGTAGGAAATAGTTGAACATATACACAATCAGGAAAATAAAATAGATGTAATTTATAGTGTTCCATGTAAGGATTGTGGGAAAATATACATCGATAAATTTTTTAAAAAATGGGTAGTTTTTTAACAGGAGTAATTTAATGAGAAAGCAGAAACGAATAGAGCATAATCTAAGAATATTAAAAAAACAGAGGGAACAGATAAAAATACTACATAAATATAGTAATTGACTTAAAGACGATTCTTGGAAGGGATATATATATTTATAAAAATTTAAATGTGGCGATGAATGAACGAAGCGATATTGGTACACAAGTACCATTAATTACCTAGTCAAAATTAATTTTTGTAGTAAAATAAGTATGATGTTGCTAAATGTTCCGCTGGCGGCGTTGCTTGCTGGCTGCTCTCGTAGCTTTGAACGATTACAGTAAGCCGGAGGTCGAACGATTGTTCCTCCGACTGGGAAGGTCAGCAGTTGTGGGCGAGTTTATTGATATGTAGGTGCGTTTTGAAATTCTGGTGGACGACTGCAAGCTAAAATGCTACACAGAGGACACACAAGATTTAATGTAACCTAATGGTAATTTTATTTTACTTTACAGGTGAATAAGGCTCAATAACAGCACAAAAACTTCCGTTTTATTCGACTGAAAATTAGATAAAATATTTGCGAAAGTTTTGAGGACTATTATTCCCTAAGTATTTTAACTCCAATCGGTCAATGAACCAGGGTTCTATAAACAAGTTAAATTATATTAAAAATTTAAAGAAACTCGAAGTCTAAAAACACAGAAAATTTAATTAAAAATATTTTCAACGAAAATAATTCCGCTAATAATGAAACATATTACAGAAAACACGAAAATATATTAAATAATAAATAAGTAGAATATACGGAATATAAGTACACATAAATTGAAACGAAAAGCTCACATGAGATGGAGAAACACAATCAACGTTTGTCGAAACTACGGAATCGTAAACAACGAATTTCGAAGACAGTAAAAATAATCATACACTGATTGTTTTCTTTATTAAAAAGTCCTACAAATAATTTATCGTAAAATATTTTCAGGAAACATAGTCCGACCATAAATAAATGGCAATATGCACATTATAACTACACAGAACACTGTCCCAAAGCCACCATCAGAGCCGTACTAACCTAGCAGCGGGTTGACCCGAATCTCGCGTTTACTTGAGTGGCTCCACACAGCCTCACAGACACGTGGACAAAACGGACACTAAATAATGTCGGAAGACACAGCGTAGGCTACAATTCAGGAGATAAATAAAAAAAAACATGGCATATGTGGCTACTGTCAGTCACACAGCAACTAAGTTTGTTTCAGCGATATTACATCTCAAGTGATTTCATCGCCCTGTTCCCTAGTAACGATCTATTAAAGTTAGTTCTTGATTTATGTTCGTCATAACAAGTCGGCATCATGTACATGTGTGAAATTGGATAATTTAATAGATTATTTAATATTTGCAGGTCGAGTAATTATTACTTGCTTCTTGTTGACTTCCATACGTACACTTCTAAAATCATTCCAAATAAATCACACGTAAATCATATATATATATGTAAATGTAATCAAAAAACAACATATCACATAAATAAAATAATAAGAATACTAATGGCTAACAAAATTGCATTCGTAAAAGAAAAAAAAACCTACAAAAATAAACAGAGTATTTTCCGGAACCAAAAATAATCAATTATATTGATTAAAAATACGAAACATAAAAACTAAAGAAAACTTACGTCGGTCCTAAAGAAAAAAAACACTGAAATGTACATAAACGATATCAAAGAACGATTTTTGATATAGTTAAGCAAACAAATACCTGATCGATATTTAATCACTGTATTAAAAAAAATTATATCCGAGTAATTAATAAATGAAATGATAACCATTAAAAAATTTTTGGAAAAAACCAAATTAAATTCTCTCAAAACATACAGTCAACTCGGATTTTAAAACATAAGAAATAAAAAATAATAAATTTTCACTTTTAAAACAGAATGAAGCAAGCAGTTGTGGCCGAGGGGTTAAGGCGTCTGACTAGAAATCAGGTTCCCTCTGGGAGCGCAGGTTCGAATCCTGCCAACTGCGTTTTTGTGAACAAAATAAAAGTCACATAATAAATTTTCACATTTAAAATCAAAATTAAGCAAGCAGTTGTGGCCGAGTGGTTAAGGCGTCTGACTAGAAATCAGATTCCCTCTGGGAGCGCAGGTTCGAATCCTGCCAACTGCGTTTTTGTGAACAAAGTAAAGGTAATATAATAAATTTTCACATTTAAAATCAGAATGAAGCAAGCAGTTGTGGCCGAGTGGTTAAGGCGTCTGACTAGAAATCAGATTCCCTCTGGGAGCGCAAGTTCGAATCCTGCCAACTGCGTTTTTGTGAACAAAATAAAAGTCACATAATAAATTTTCACATTTAAAATCAAAATTAAGCAAGCAGTTGTGGCCGAGTGGTTAAGGCGTCTAACTAGAAATCAGATTCCCTCTGGAAGCGCAGGTTCGAATCATGCCAACTGCGTTTTTGTGAACAAAGTAAAGGTAATATAATAAATTTTCACATTTAAAATCAGAATGAAGCAAGCAGTTGTGGCCGAGTGGTTAAGGCGTCTGACTAGAAATCAGGTTCCCTCTGGGAGCGCAGGTTCGAATCCTGCCAACTGCGTTTTTGTGAACAAAGTAAATGTAATATAATAAATTTTCACATTTAAAATCAAAATTAAGCAAGCAGTTGTGGCCGAGTGGTTAAGGCGTCTGACTAGAAATCAGGTTCCCTCTGGGAGCGCAGGTTCGAATCCTGCCAACTGCGTTTTTGTGAACAAAATAAAAGTAACATAATAAATTTTCACATTTAAAATCACAATTAAGCAAGCAGTTGTGGCCGAGTGGTTAAGGCGTTTGACTAGAAATCAGATTCCCTCTGGGAGCGCAGGTTCGAATCCTGCCAACTGCGTTTTTGTGAACAAAGTAAAGGTAATATAATAAATTTTCACATTTAAAATCAGAATGAAGCAAGCAGTTGTGGCCGAGTGGTTAAGGCGTCTGACTAGAAATCAGGTTCCCTCTGGGAGCGCAGGTTCGAATCCTGCCAACTGCGTTTTTGTGAACAAAGTAAATGTAATACAATAAATTTTCACATTTAAAATCAAAATTAAGCAAGCAGTTGTGGCCGAGTGGTTAAGGCGTCTGACTAGAAATCAGGTTCCCTCTGGGAGCGCAGGTTCGAATCCGGCCAACTGCGTTTTTGTGAACAAAATAAAAGTAACATAATAAATTTTCACATTTAAAATCAAAATTAAGCAAACAGTTGTGGCCGAGTGGTTAAGGCGTCTGACTAGAAATCAGATTCCCTCTGGGAGCGCAGGTTCGAATCCTGCCAACTGCGTTTTTGTGAACAAAGTAAAGGTAATATAATAAATTTTCACATTTAAAATCAGAATGAAGCAAGCAGTTGTGGCCGAGTGGTTAAGGCGTCTGATTAGAAATCAGATTGCCTCTGGGAGCGCAGGTTCGAATCCTGCCAACTGCGTTTTTGTGAACAAAGTAAAGGTAATATAATAAATTTTCACATTTAAAATCAGAATGAAGCAAGCAGTTGTGGCCGAGTGGTTAAGGCGATTGACTAGAAATCAGGTTCCCTCTGGGAGCGCAGGTTCGAATCCTGCCAACTGCGTTTTTGTGAACAAAGTAAAGGTAATATAATAAATTTTCACATTTAAAATCAAAATTAAGCAAGCAGTTGTGGCCGAGTGGTTAAGGCGATTGACTAGAAATCAGATTCCCTCTGAGAGCGCAGGTTCGAATCCTGCCAACTGCGTTTTTGTTAACAAAGTAAAGGTAATATAATAAATTTTCACATTTAAAATCAAAATTAAGCAAGCAGTTGTGGCCGAGTGGTTAAGGCGTCTGACTAGAAATCAGATTCCCTCTGGGAGCGCAGGTTCGAATCCTGCCAACTGCGTTTTTGTGAACAAAATAAAAGTAACATAATAAATTTTACAAATTAAAAATCAGAATGATGCAAGCAGTTGTGGCCGAGTGGTTAAGGCGTCTGACTAGAAATCAGATTCCCTCTGGGAGCGCAGGTTCGAATCCTGCCAACTGCGTTTTTGTGAACAAAGTAAATGAATTATAATAAATTTTCACATTTAAAATCAGAATGAAGCAAGCAGTTGTGGCCGAGTGATTAAGGCGATTGACTAGAAATCAGATTCCCTCTGAGAGCGCAGGTTCAAATCCTGCCAACTGCGTTTTTGTTAACAAAGTAAAGGTAATATAATAAATTTTCACATTTAAAATCAAAATTAAGCAAGCAGTTGTGGCCGAGTGGTTAAGGCGTCTGACTAGAAATCAGATTCCCTCTGGGAGCGCAGGTTCGAATCCTGCCAACTGCGTTTTTGTGAACAAAATAAAAGTAACATAATAAATTTTCACATTTAAAATCAGAATGATGCAAGCAGTTGTGGCCGAGTGGTTAAGGCGTCTGACTTGAAATCAGATTCCCTCTGGGAGCGCATGTTCGAATCCTGCCATCTACGTTTTTGTGAACAAAGTAAAGGTAATATAATAAATTTTCACATTTAAAATCAGAAAGAAGCAAGCAGTTGTGGCCGAGTGGTTAAGGCGTCTGACTAGAAATCAGATTCCCTCTGGGAGAGCAGGTTCGAATCCTGCCAACTGCATTTTTGTGAACAAAGTAAATGTAATATAATAAATTTTCACATTTAAAATCAGAATGATGCAAGCAGTTGTGGCCGAGTGATTAAGGCGTCTGACTTGAAATCAGATTCCCTCTGGGAGCGCAGGTTCGAATCCTGCCAACTGCGTTTTTGTGAACAAAGTTAAGGTAATATAATAAATTTTCAAATTAAAAACAAAATGAAGCAAGCAGTTGTGGCCGAGTGGTTAAGGCGTCTGACTAGAAATCAGATTCCCTCTGGGAGCGCAGGTTCGAATCCTGCCAACTGCGTTTTTGTTAACAAAGTAAAAGTCACATAATAAATTTTCACATTTAAAATCAAAATTAAGCAAGCAGTTGTGGCCGAGTGGTTAAGGCGTCTGACTAGAAATCAGATTCCCTCTGGGAGCGCAGGTTCGAATCCTGCCAACTGCGTTTTTGTGAACAAAGTAAAGGTAATATAATAAATTTTCACATTTAAAATCAGAATGAAGCAAGCAGTTGTGGCCGAGTGGTTAAGGCGTCTGACTAGAAATCAGGCTCCCTCTGGGAGCGCAGGTTCGAATCCTGCCAACTGCGTTTTTGTGAACAAAGTAAATGTAATATAATAAATTTTCACATTTAAAATCAGAATGAAGCAAGCAGTTGTGGCCGAGTGGTTAAGGCGTCTGACTAGAAATCAGATTCCCTCTGGGAGCGCAGGTTCGAATCCTGCCAACTGCGTTTTTGTGAACAAAATAAAAGTCACATAATAAATTTTCACATTTAAAATCAAAATTAAGCAAGCAGTTGTGGCCGAGTGGTTAAGGCGTCTGACTAGAAATCAGATTCCCTCTGGGAGCGCAGGTTCGAATCCTGCCAACTGCGTTTTTGTGAACAAAGTAAAGGTAATATAATAAATTTTCACATTTAAAATCAGAATGAAGCAAGCCGTTGTGGCCGAGTGGTTAAGGCGTCTGACTAGAAATCAGGTTCCCTCTGGGAGCGCAGGTTCGAATCCTGCCAACTGCGTTTTTGTGAACAAAGTAAATGTAATATAATAAATTTTCACATTTAAAATCAAAATTAAGCAAGCAGTTGTGGCCGAGTGGTTAAGGCGTCTGACTAGAAATCAGGTTCCCTCTGGGAGCGCAGGTTCGAATCCTGCCAACTGCGTTTTTGTGAACAAAGTAAATGTAATATAATAAATTTTCACATTTAAAATCAAAATTAAGCAAGCAGTTGTGGCCGAGTGGTTAAGGCGTCTGACTAGAAATCAGATTCCCTCTGGGAGCGCAGGTTCGAATCCTGCCAACTGCGTTTTTGTGAACAAAGTAAAGGTAATATAATAAATTTTCACATTTAAAATCAGAATGAAGCAAGCAGTTGCGGCCGAGTGGTTAAGGCGTCTGACTAGAAATCAGGTTCCCTCTGGGAGCGCAGGTTCGAATCCTGCCAACTGCGTTTTTGTGAACAAAGTAAATGTAATATAATAAATTTTCACATTTAAAATCAAAATTAAGCAAGCAGTTGTGGCCGAGTGGTTAAGGCGTCTGACTAGAAATCAGGTTCCCTCTGGGAGCGCAGGTTCGAATCCTGCCAACTGCGTTTTTGTGAACAAAATAAAAGTAACATAATAAATTTTCACATTTAAAATCAAAATTAAGCAAACAGTTGTGGCCGAGTGGTTAAGGATTCTGACTAGAAATCAGATTCCCTCTGGGAGCGCAGGTTCGAATCCTGCCAACTGCGTTTTTGTGAACAAAGTAAAGGTAATATAATAAATTTTCACATTTAAAATCAGAATGAAGCAAGCAGTTGTGGCCGAGTGGTTAAGGCGTCTGATTAGAAATCAGATTCCCTCTGGGAGCGCAGGTTCGAATCCTGCCAACTGCGTTTTTGTGAACAAAGTAAAGGTAATATAATAAATTTTCACATTTAAAATCAGAATGAAGCAAGCAGTTGTGGCCGAGTGGTTAAGGCGATTGACTAGAAATCAGGTTCTCTCTGGGAGCGCAGGTTCGAATCCTGCCAACTGCGTTTTTGTGAACAAAGTAAAGGTAATATAATAAATTTTCACATTTAAAATTCAAAATTAAGCAAGCAGTTGTGGCCGAGTGGTTAAGGCGATTGACTAGAAATCAGATTCCCTCTGAGAGCGCAGGTTCGAATCCTGCCAACTGCGTTTTTTTAACAAAGTAAAGGTAATATAATAAATTTTCACATTTAAAATCAAAATTAAGCAAGCAGTTGTGGCCGAGTGGTTAAGGCGTCTGACTAGAAATCAGATCCCCTTTGGGAGCGCAGGTTCGAATCCTGCCAACTGCGTTTTTGTGAACAAAATAAAAGTAACATAATAAATTTTACAAATTAAAAATCAGAATGATGCAAGCAGTTGTGGCCGAGTGGTTAAGGCGTCTGACTAGAAATCAGATTCCCTCTGGGAGCGCAGGTTCGAATCCTGCCAACTGCGTTTTTGTGAACAAAGTAAATGAATTATAATAAATTTTCACATTTAAAATCAGAATGAAGCAAGCAGTTGTGGCCGAGTGGTTAAGGCGATTGACTAGAAATCAGATTCCCTCTGAGAGCGCAGGTTCAAATCCTGCCAACTGCGTTTTTGTTAACAAAGTAAAGGTAATATAATAAATTTTCACATTTAAAATCAAAATTAAGCAAGCAGTTGTGGCCGAGTGGTTAAGGCGTCTGACTAGAAATCAGATTCCCTCTGGGAGCGCAGGTTCGAATCCTGCCAACTGCGTTTTTGTGAACAAAATAAAAGTAACATAATAAATTTTCACATTTAAAATCAGAATGATGCAAGCAGTTGTGGCCGAGTGGTTAAGGCGTCTGACTTGAAATCAGATTCCCTCTGGGAGCGCAGGTTCGAATCCTGCCATCTACGTTTTTGTGAACAAAGTAAAGGTAATATAATAAATTTTCACATTTAAAATCAGAAAGAAGCAAGCAGTTGTGGCCGAGTGGTTAAGGCGTCTGACTAGAAATCAGATTCCCTCTGGGAGAGCAGGTTCGAATCCTGCCAACTGCGTTTTTGTGAACAAAGTAAATGTAATATAATAAATTTTCACATTTAAAATCAGAATGATGCAAGCAGTTGTGGCCGAGTGGTTAAGGCGTCTGACTTGAAATCAGATTCCCTCTGGGAGCGCAGGTTCGAATCCTGCCAACTGCGTTTTTGTGAACAAAGTAAAGGTAATATAATAAATTTTCAAATTAAAAACAAAATGAAGCAAGCAGTTGTGGCCGAGTGGTTAAGGCGTCTGACTAGAAATCAGATTCCCTCTGGGAGCGCAGGTTCGAATCCTGCCAACTGCGTTTTTGTTAACAAAGTAAAGGTAATATAATAAATTTTCACTTTTAAAATCAAAATGAAGCAAGCAGTTGTGGCCGAGTGGTTTAGGCGTCTGACTTGAAATCAGATTCCCTCTGGGAGCGCAGGTTCGAATCCTGCCAACTGCGTTTTTGTGAACAAAGTAAATGTAATATAATAAATTTTCACATTTAAAATCAGAATGAAGCAAGCAGTTGTGGCCGAGTGGTTAAGGCGTCTGACTAGAAATCAGACTCCCTCTGGGAGCGCAGGTTCGAATCCTGCCATCTACGTTTTTGTGAACAAAGTAAAGGTAATATAATAAATTTTCACATTTAAAATCAGAAAGAAGCAAGCAGTTGTGGCCGAGTGGTTAAGGCGTCTGACTAGAAATCAGATTCCCTCTGGGAGCGCAGGTTCGAATCCTGCCAACTGCGTTTTTGTTAACAAAGTAAAGGTAATATAATAAATTTTAACATTTAAAATCAAAATTAAGCAAGCAGTTGTGGCCGAGTGGTTAAGGCGTCTGACTACAAATCTGATTCCCTCTGGGAGCGCTGGTTCGAATCCTGCCAACTGCGTTTTTGTGAACAAAATAAAAGTAACATAATAAATTTTCACATTTAAAATCAGAATGATGCAAGCAGTTGTGGCCGAGTGGTTAAGGCGTCTGACTTGAAATCAGATTCCCTCTGGGAGCGCAGGTTCGAATCCTGCCAACTGCGTTTTTGTGAACAAAGTAAAGGTAATATAATAAATTTTCACTTTTAAAATCAAAATGAAGCAAGCAGTTGTAGCCGAGTGGTTAAGGCGTCTGACTTGAAATCAGATTCCCTCTGGGAGCGCAGGTTCGAATCCTGCCAACTGCGTTTTTGTGAACAAAGTAAATGTAATATAATAAATTTTCACATTTAAAATCAAAATGAAGCAAGCAGTTGTGGCCGAGTGGTTAAGGCGTCTGACTAGAAATCAGATTCCCTCTGGGAGCGCAGGTTCGAATCCTGCCAACTGCGTTTTTGTGAACAAAATAAAAGTAACATAATAAATTTTCACATTTAAAATCAGAATGATGCAAGCAGTTGTGGCCGAGTGGTTAAGGCGTCTGACTTGAAATCAGATTCCCTCTGGGAGCGCAGGTTCGAATCCTGCCAACTGCGTTTTTGTGAACAAAATAAAAGTAACATAATAAATTTTCACATTTAAAATCAGAATGATGCAAGCAGTTGTGGCCGAGTGGTTAAGGCGTCTGACTTGAAATCAGATTCCCTCTGGGAGCGCAGGTTCGAATTTGCCATCTACGTTTTTGTGAACAAAGTAAAGGTAATATAATAAATTTTCACATTTAAAATCAGAAAGAAGCAAGCAGTTGTGGCCGAGTGGTTAAGGCGTCCGACTAGAAATCAGATTCCCTCTGGGAGCGCAGGTTCGAATCCGGCCAACTGCGTTTTTGTTAACAAAGTATATGAAATTTAATAAATTTTCACATTTAAAATCAGAATGAAGCAAGCTGTTGTGGCCGAGTGGTTAAGGCGATTGACTAGAATTCAGATTCCCTCTGGGAGAGCAGCATCGAATCCTGCCAACTGCGTTTTTGTGAACAAAGTAAAGGTAATATAATAAATTTTCACATTTAAAATCAAAATGAAGCAAGCAGTTGTGGCCGAGTGGTTAAGGCGTCTGACTTGAAATCAGATTCCCTCTGGGAGCGCAGGTTCGAATCCTGCCAACTGTGTTTTTGTGAACAAAATAAAAGTAACATAATAAATTTTCACATTTAAAATCAGAATGATGCAAGCAGTTGTGGCCGAGTGGTTAAGGCGTCTGACTTGAAATCAGATTCCCTCTGGGCGCGCAGGTTCGAATCCTGCCAACTGCGTTTTTGTTAACAAAGTAAATGTAATATAATAAATTTTCACATTTAAAATCAGAATGAAGCAAGCAGTTGTGGCCGAGTGGTTAAGGCGTCTGACTAGAAATCTGATTCCCTCTGGGAGCGCTGGTTCGAATCCTGCCAGCTGCGTTTTTGTGAACAAAATAAAAGTAACATAATAAATTTTCACATTTAAAATCAGAATGATGCAAGCAGTTGTGGCCGAGTGGTTAAGGCGTCTGACTTGAAATCAGATTCCCTCTGGGAGCGCAGGTTCGAATCCTGCCAACTGCGTTTTTGTGAACAAAGTAAAGGTAATATAATAAATTTTCACTTTTAAAATCAAAATGAAGCAAGCAGTTGTGGCCGAGTCGTTAAGGCGTCTGACTTGAAATCAGATTCCCTCTGGGAGCGCAGGTTCGAAACCTGCCAACTGCGTTTTTGTGAACAAAATAAAAGTAACATAATAAATTTTCACATTTAAAATCAGAATGATGTAAGCAGTTGTGGCCGAGTGGTTAAGGCGTCTGACTTGAAATCAGATTCCCTCTGGGAGCGCAGATTCGAATCCTGCCAACTGCGTTTTTGTGAACAAAGTAAAGGTAATATAATAAATTTTCACATTTAAAATCAGAAAGCAACAAGCAGTTGTGGCCGAGTGGTTAAGGCGTCTGACTTGAAATCAGATTCCCTCTGGGCGCGCAGGTTCGAATCCTGCCAACTACGTTTTTGTTAACAAAGTAAATGTAATATAATAAATTTTCACATTTAAAATCAGAATGAAGCAAGCAGTTGTGGCCGAGTGGTTAAGGCGTCTGACTAGAAATCTGATTCCCTCTGGGAGCGCTGGTTCGAATCCTGCCAACTGCGTTTTTGTGAACAAAATAAAAGTAACATAATAAATTTTCACATTTAAAATCAGAATGATGCAAGCAGTTGTGGACGAGTGGTTAAGGCGTCTGACTTGAAATCAGATTCCCTCTGGGAGCGCAGGTTCGAATCCTGCCAACTGCGTTTTTGTGAACAAAGTAAAGGTAATATAATAAATTTTCACATTTAAAATCAAAATGAAGCAAGCAGTTGTGGCCGAGTGGTTATGGCGTCTGACTTGAAATCAGATTCCCTCTGGGAGCGCAGGTTCGAATCCTGCCAACTGAGTTTTTGTGAACAAAGTAAAGGTAATATAATAAATTTTCACATTTAAAATCAAAATGAAGCAAGCAGTTGTGGCCGAGTGGTTAAGGCGTCTGACTAGAAATCAGATTCTCTCTGGGAGCGCAGGTTCGAATCCTGCCAACTGCGTTTTTGTTAACAAAGTAAAGGTAATATAATAAATTTTCACTTTTAAAATCAAAATGAAGCAAGCAGTTGTGGCCGAGTGGTTAAGGCGTCTGACTTGAAATCAGATTCCCTCTGGGAGCGCAGGTTCGAAACCTGCCAACTGCGTTTTTGTGAACAAAGTAAATGTAATATAATAAATTTTCACATTTAAAATCAAAATGAAGCAAGCAGTTGTGGCCGAGTGGTTAAGGCGTCTGACTAGAAATCAGATTCCCTCTGGGAGCGCAGGTTCGAATCCTGCCATCTACGTTTTTGTGAACAAAGTAAAGGTAATATAATAAATTTTCACATTTAAAATCAGAAAGAAGCAAGCAGTTGTGGCCGAGTGGTTAAGGCGTCTGACTAGAAATCAGATTCCCTCTGGGAGCGCAGGTTCGAATCCTGCCAACTGCGTTTTTGTGAACAAAGTAAATGTAATATAATAAATTTTCACATTTAAAATCAGAATGATGCAAGCAGTTGTGGCCAAGTGGTTAAGGCGTCTGACTTGAAATCAGATTCCCTCTGGGAGCGCAGGTTCGAATCCTGCGATCTACGTTTTTGTGAAGAAAGTAAAGGTAATATAATAAATTTTCACATTTAAAATCAGAAAGAAGCAAGCAGTTGTGGCCGAGTGGTTAAGGCGTCTGACTTGAAATCAGATTCCCTCTGGGAGCGCAGGTTCGAATCCTGCCAACTGCGTTTTTGTGAACAAATTTAAAAGTAACATAATAAATTTTCACATTTAAAATCAGAATGATGCAAGCAGTTGTGGCCGAGTGGTTAAGGCGTCTGACTTGAAATCAGATTCCCTCTGGGAGCGCTGGTTCGAATCCTGCCAACTGCGTTTTAATGAACAAAGTAAATGTAATATAATAAATTTTCACATTTAAAATCAGAATGAAGCAAGCAGTTGTGGCCGAGTGGTTAAGGCGTCTGACTTGAAATCAGATTCCCTCTGGGAGCGCAGGTTCGAATCCTGCCAACTGCGTTTTTGTGAACAAAATAAAAGTAACATAATAAATTTTCACATTTAAAATCAGAATGATGTAAGCAGTTGTGGCCGAGTGGTTAAGGCGTCTGACTTGAAATCAGATTCCCTCTGGTAGCGCAGGTTCGAATGCTGCCAACTGCGTTTTTGTGAACAAAGTAAAGGTAATATAATAAATTTTCACATTTAAAATCAGAAAGCAACAAGCAGTTGTGGCCGAGTGGTTAAGGCGTCTGACTTGAAATCAGATTCCCTCTGGGCGCGCAGGTTCGAATCCTGCCAACTGCGTTTTTGTTAACAAAGTAAATGTATATATAATAAATTTTCACATTTAAAATCAGAATGAAGCAAGCAGTTGTGGCCGAGTGGTTAAGGCGTCTGACTAGAAATCTGATTCCCTCTGGGAGCGCAGGTTCGAATCCTGACAACTGCGTTTTTGTGAACAAAATAAGAGTAATATAATAAATTTTCACATTTAAAATCTGATTGATGCAAGCAGTTGTGGCCGAGTGGTTAAGGCGTCTGACTTGAAATCTGATTTCCTCTTGGAGCGCAGGTTCGAATCCTGCTAACTGCGTTTTTGTGAACAAAATAAAAGTAACATAATAAATTTTCACATTTAAAATCAGAATGATGTAAGCAGTTTTGGCCGAGTGGTTAAGGCGTCTGACTTGAAATCAGATTCCCTCTGGTAGCGCAGGTTCGAATCCTGCCAACTGCGTTTTTGTGAACAAAGTAAAGGAAATATAATAAATATTCACATTTAAAATAAGAATGATGCAAGCAGTTGTGGACGAGTGGTTAAGGCGTCTGACTAGAAATCAGATTCCCTCTGGGAGCGCAGGTTCGAATCCTGCCGACTGCGTTTTTGTGAACAAAGTAAAGGTAATATAATAAATTTTCACATTTAAAATCAGAATGAAGCAAGCAGTTGTGGCCGAGTGGTTAAGGCGTCTGACTTGAAACCAGATTCCCTCAGGGATCGCAGGTGCGAATCCTGCCAACTGCGTTTTTGTGAACAAAGTAAAGTTAATATAATAAATTTTCACATTTAAAATAAGAATTATGCAAGCAGTTGTGGCCGAGTGGTTAAGGCGTCTGACTTAAAATCAGATTCCCTCTGGGAGCGCAGGTTCGAATCCTGCCAACTGCGTTTTTGTGAACAAAGTAAAGGTAATATAATTAATTTTCACATTTAAAATTAGAATGATGCAAGCAGATGTGGCCGAGTGGTTAAGATGTCTGACTTGAAATCGGTTTCCTTTAGGGAGCGCAGGTTCGAATCCTGCCAACTGCGTTTTTGTGAACAAAGTAAAGGTAAAATAATAAACTTTCACATTTAAAATCAGTTTGATGCAAGCAGTTGTGGCCGAGTGGTTAAGGCGTCTGACTAGAAATCAGATTCCCTCTGGGAGCGCCGGTTCGAATCCTGCCAACTGCGTTTTTGTGAACAAAGTAAAGGTAAAATAATAAACTTTTACATTAAAAATCAGATAGATGCAAGCAGTTGTGGCCGAGTGGTTAAGGCGTCTGACTTGAATTCAAATTCTTTCTGGGGGCGCAGGCTTGAATCCTGCCATATGCGTTTTTATGTACAAAGTGAACGTAAAATAATATATTTTAAATTTTATAAAGAGAACGAAGCAGGCATCTGCGGCTGAATGATTAAAGCGTCTAAATATACATTTGATTTTCTATTGGTTCTGATGGTTGGAATCTACCAGTTGAAATAATTTTTTATTTGTAATGAATAATATCTGGGACAGTATTCATATGGTGGCTGTGTCAAATAGAACCACCCATATTGAGCTATCAGAACATGGATGGGGGCCAGGGCGTTGCCATACTGTGATGTTCCATTACGCTGAGAGACGGGTCGGTCATATCGGTGAGTACAACCGCCAAAGCTGCAGCTTACGCGCTGAGGTCTTAGTAGGCGGTTGCAAGGCGGCGAAGATTGCTACAAGGAGTGGATACCACTAGTAGCCAACCCTTTCGTACTAGAGGTAATAAAAACAGCCCATTCCCCTGTACTACAAAAGGGGCTGTATAAACAACCATACCTTCTTCGATCGGCACTTCACCTGAATAAGATGGCTGTGCAAGCCATCGAAACGTAATGGAAATTCGACGACGCTACCTGGTTGTAATATCGAGAACATTTTATATAGCAGTTGCACCGGGAAAACTTACGTTCCTTTTTGGATTCACTACTTTTAATTTTTTAATGTTGTGAATTTCGTTGCTGTTTAAAGAGAATGCTGGTTTTTAATTGCTTTGTTTTTTAATGTTTCGTTTTTTATGAATTGGTTTATAATTTCATAGCTTTCGTTTGCTTATTATTATTGTATTTGGAATCAATGAATATTACGTTTTCGTTGTCTTTAGCGCTTTTTTACAGTCATATGTGGGTATTATTGAAAATGTATTATTTAAAACTTATAATGCTGTGTTTATTTTAATCTCCAATATCATTCTATACTTAGTGTTTAATAATTTTTATATGTATTATTTTATAGGTTTTCTAGACAAACATATTATTCCAAAAAAAACTTTGGTTGAAATTTTTTATTGTTTGAAATCAAATATCGTATTTTCTTCTAGTTTAAGCTCTATATTACAATTCTAGTTTATATTACAATCTTTCATATATATTTTTTTCTGTTTCTATCATTTAATGTCTAAGGATCTGTATATTCTACGAAAATAATTAAGTTCTAACGTAATGTTTTAATTTACATTGGAAGTCATCTACTTTTAATATCACAGTAAGAGGCGAGATAATTAAGAAGTTTAACTAATTTAGCTCAGTGCGTTTTTCGTTTTTTTGGTTCAGCGGAGATCAGTTTTGAGAATATCCAGCGTAGTATGTTATATATAATGTATGTTGCAATGGCGACTGCTGCCATCAGTGCAGCCAAGACGTCGAGGAGCAAGGCCTGGGTCCAGTGCAGATCCAAGGCAGCGCTACGGAGCTGTGGAGCTCCTTTGTGTCTCACAACATACTCAACCCACCACACTGCTCGCTCTATGGACCGTCGAGGCTCGTCCTTGTACATTGCGGAGAATTTGTCCATGGTCTCCCTGTAACTGGATACAAAAGAACGCCACTATCACATCTGATCAAACTTATAATATATAAAAAAATGAAACTAAATTACAATTTCCAAGCAATTAACATCTCAGGCAAACAAAACTAAAAGACATATCGTTTAGACCAGCTGCTATTTTACGTGTGTCAGTACAGATTTTACAAAAAAAAAAAGAGGCATGAGCATATACATAAATGAATTGTTGGCTTGTCTCAATGGAAACACAGTTCTGCATACATAAAACCCGTGAGTATACTATATATATATATATATATATATATATATATATATATATATATTGTAATGCCAATTAATTAGGACATTAATTGTTTGAACATAAAAATTTAAACAGTTTGGGAAATCTATTATTGCGGCAGGAGCTTCCTTAGCGACAATGTAGCCCAGCTCTGTTGTTTTGTCGGAAGGTCAAAATGGCGTATGCGCGCTAAAGCTCGAGTGAACTAGAGGTCAGTTTGCGGAAAGACATCGTCGATGTATAACTGTTAGTTGGTGACTAGAATTTAACTGAGTTGGTGCCTGGACATTTTGGAGGACGGAACAAGTGATACTTGAGCATAGACTAGCCGTCGTTTATTGTATTATAATTAAACAAAGTTGTGAGTTGAGGACAAAGTAAAACATTCACGGAAGCATTACATCGAAACTTGCTAAGTAAAAGCAGTTTTACGTCCATAGCCAGTCAGAAATAGTAAAAAATTGCAGTTTAAGTCCAAAGCAGTAAAGACTAGCAAATCTACAGACCAAGGAATTCGCCTAAGGCAAGCAGAATTCACCTAAGACAAGCAGTCAACAGATAGCTGACAACAAAATGGATCATCCGAGTTCCTGACATTCTATAAATTTTGACTCGAATCAGTGTAAAATCTGTGAATCTTAGAATCAGTGTAAAATCTCGCAATAGTGTTTTTCGATAACGAAAGGTAAGCTGGAACCAACCGGACAGATGTGAGTAACAATTTACAAAATAATTATTTATGTAAACGTAATTAAAAGATAGAAGTCAGATTTCGTTCTCATTTTAAATTGTTTATCAGTGTTAATCTTTTTACTTTTTAATTTCGTTCTATTTTAATTGTCAAGTTATTTTCTTTTCTGTTAGTCGACGTATTGTTTACGTAAATGTGATTTGTTGTTAATAAGATTTTAAATATAATTGATGTGTCCATTATCAAACTTAGTGAAGACCCTGAGATCTAATATTTTAAATGGTATTATTTTGAGTTATTGCCACAAAATAAAATATATTTTGTTTGTTAATTGATTTTTTTTAATTAACGCCTTCCATTGATTATTACAATATTTATAAATATATATATATATTTTAAATTAATAGAAATCAGGCCCGCCGCTGGCTGCTTCAACACCCGTATAAATGTATTTTAGTTTGGTTACTTATAGGAGTGTATAAGAAAAACAAAACTTTTATAGTCGCACTAATTACTGTCATTACGATGATTTGAACGTAGAATTTTCACAATCAATGATTTAAAACTTACCTATTTACGTTAAATTGATTATTTAATTAGCCTAATTAATAAGGTATACCTAATAATAGTAATTCTACTACCTACTATATTGCGAATAGAAATAAAATTGAAATTCGTATATGTTTACGTAGTTAATGAATGAGTTATTTTCTATTTTAAGTCTTGAATAGAACATAGACGTATCGACAAAAAATAAACATCTATATCTTTTATATTTTCTAAATCTGCTATAATTTTTCTAGTATCCAGACTATATATATATATATATATATTATTTTAGATTTCATCGAAATAATGTATCTTTGACTTTAAATAATTCTTTATAATTTTTAACTTAGAAAAATATCTTTCTCCTGATGCAATTGTAACTGCTGGGGAAAAAATATTATTATTCCTTTTGATGTGTTTGGAAAAGTTGACATTAAATTACTTGTGAAAAGATATTGCAAACGCGTTTGAGGATCACTAGATTAATTTTCTGTAAAATGTAACTTTAAAGCATTAATTTAATTTTACAACTTGATAACTTCATGGCAGCTTCATTCCTTGAATCGCCTTTATGTTTGAGATGTAAATCTTAACAATGATTCATCTAGCGTTCTTTGGGGAAACTAAATAATGAACTACTGAAAAAGCCAAACACTTCATCTAAAGTTTTTAACTCTGTAAATCTATTTTTTTAAGGAAGCTAATGTCTTATAAAGGATTTTTTTTTAAAAAAAACTCTTCTTTTTAAATAATTTAAGGATCTAATAAAACTTCATCATATTGAAATTGTATCGTTTTTCTTCTTGGACAATGTTCAGCATTTAGTTTGTGAGCCACTTCGGTAGTTTCTTGTAAAATAATTTTAAAGTGTTCATCTGTGCGAAAATATGTGAACTTGGGTTACAGACGGGAATTTAAGGAACACAAAAATTGATACAGTCCATATACAGACTTCAAAATGCTTTAAACATTTCCACATCCCCCCTTTCAAATCCCTTCCTATGCTATTAAAGGGGAGTTGCCACCATGTGGATTACCCTCATGTAGCCTGTTACTCTAACGAAAACTATTTCACAATATTAGCTTCTTCGGATCCATTTCGCGGCTGTTTTCTTACGAAAATGTTATATATATATATATATATATATATATATATATATATATTATAATTTAGAACGCTCAGAAGTTAAAACAGCGCGTGGACACCCTTTGTCTTGTAAAAATTAAGAAATTCTTTGATTAATCTAAAAAAATGTAAATAAAATCTTACCTGTGTGGTCTGTGCTTATAAATCACTGTAATATCTCGTTTAGAAAAGCTTTTTTAGATTTTATTTTCAGCAGCTAATCTTATTTGCGACATGTTAACTTTCTTTGTTGAGCGGGGGTTTCTCAGTATAGAACAACACGTACGCAACATCCATGCCCTATCCGGGTTTCGAACCCAGTCACTTCATGATGCGAGGCAGTCACGCTTACTCCTACATCACAGCAGGTCGGCTTAACAAAGTTATTTGAAGAAGTAGACTATTTTTTGTTTGTTATCTGCGTATTATCTTAGAACACAGCGTACTCGTTAGTAACTAGGCAAACAAACGCGCGTTAAAGCCTAAGAAAATATTTGCTTTGTTCGTAGCGGTCTCATTATATTCACAGATTTAAATACACAAAAATTTAAGAAACAAGCATGACCAGTAAAATATATGGAAAAGTGTGAGCACGCTCAATTTATTAAAAATAAATTACTATAAAGCGTATTTTGCATCCAACCTTAATTACAATAAAGTGATAACAACTATAAGTAACAGACGTGGCTCGAGTTGTATTAAATGAATGTATGGTAAGTTCGTTTTACATGAAAAAGGCCAATTTGTTACGCGAGTTTTCCCTTTACAAACAAAGAATTTGGTACTACCTTACAAACTACGTTAATATCTTTACATCCTACAAAACATAAATGGTGTGTTGTGGCAACGAGTGCTCAAAGATAAACTTCAAATATAGAGGAATAGAAAATATAAATATTTGTAAACGTATTTAAAGTTGAAAATGTTGGATGATTGTATAATTTCGGTTCCGACTGGGTTTATCAATTCAATTAAATATAATATAATATATATATATATATATATATATATATATATATTAATGACCACCAATATAGGTAATGAAAGGATTTTATAAATTATTTAATATTTGTATTATCAGCGTAATATTGTGGCCCGGCTATTGTAGACAACAGTCAGCAATGCGTAAGAATGTGGATTGTTTCAAACGGTATTATTGTCGGCAATGTGTAACGTAGAAAGCTTTGAATAAATGTACAGTCTGCAATACAATCTGACAGCGGAAGTTTGGTTCCAGTCTCCTATGACCGATGAACGAGGTCGGTTAGAGTCCGATATGTGCTGACCCACATCATTTAGAATTAGCAATATTTAACAAGATAAATGAATACGTTTTGATTGAAAAGGTTGTATTGGCAGTCGTTGGACTGGTTTCAATGATATTATTACTATTCGCCGAGATATTGGAAATCAGCGAGGATTGTTGTCTGTGCTGTGATGGGGATTTAATTGCGTATGCTGACTTAAATTTTGTAGAAAGTATAATATTATTGCCTGTTTAATTAAAGTCTTTTAAATAATTGCTGAAGTGAAATATTTAGCGAGATACGAGAACTGCTCCGGTGTCTGGTATGTACAAAAATCTATTGTAAACCTTGTATAATATTCCTTACCGTCATATTTCGTATGTCAGCTTCATAGTGTAATATTCAAGTGTATTCATTTCAATATTTTGTATTAGTTTATAAATTTTGTTTTTTTTTCATTGCGGGTACCTATTACTGTTAGAGAAACGATAAGCGACCCTGAAGATTTCAAGAACCTCATTACAGCCGTAGCATTCATGAATAAAAATTGTGTATAAAAACTAATTAAATTTTAATTGTAATAAATTATCTGTGTTTAAAATTTTATTTGTTATTAATTACTTCAGTTATCAAATCCATCAACAGATAATAAACCTTTTAATGAATTGTGTTAAATAAGTTCGATTTACTTAATTGGATACCACATTAATTAGAACCACGTCGTGGGGTTTTTATTTTATTCTAATTTGTTTATCTATCTATCTATATATATATATATATATGAGGCATGGATACAAATGAAGAAAACATTAAAATTAATAAAATTGTGAATCTAAATAAGAAAACATTTAAAAAATGTATATTAAGGTTCACATTTTTTAATGTTTTCTTCATCTATTTCTTTATTGCAGTAACTAGCTGGGTGCTCGGCGTTGCCCGAGATGTCATTTATCTATAACCATCGATAAGACTCCAATTTTGGTTACTTTTGCGCTATTTTTATGTAAAGCTTCTCGAACCCTATCCCTAAATGTGCTCACCTCCCATGCCGAAGGGGGATGAAGTCATTGACTAAATATATCGGCCGTTTTTACATGTTAGAAGATGACCACCCCTACAAATATGCGATAATGAAAAATAATGTATTCCACGCAAAAATCGGCCGATTACATTGTCTGAAAATTTATTTCCCCGTCAACACCTCCCAAACCCGTCGCGTTACCCAGGTTGTCACAATTAGATTCAGCGACATTCATAGTCTCGGAATTGATTCGAATCTCGGTTGTTTTTCCGGGTTTTTATTTAACGTACCTCCACCCCACCCCTAAGCTTGCTCCCCTCACAGGGGTTACATCTTACACAAACAACATCGGTATAAATACTATCAAAGTAATTAACCCCAGGAAATAATTATCGCAAATATCGACCGTTTAACATGTTTGAAAATTTTCACCCCCGACCACTCCCGCTTCGGGGACTTAAACGGTCAAGTTTAATGTCATAATTAAACTCAGTGACAATCCCGATAGTTTCTGGTTTATTTTTATGTAATGCTACTTCACGCCCACCCTTAAGGGTGCACCCTTCCGAGTCCGAAAGGGGTTGAAATTATACACAGAGAACATGTAGGGAAATTTTATTAATCTAATTCATCCCGAAATATATTTAATTGACGCAAAAAACAGCCGGTCAACTCATCCCAACCCATCCGATACCCGCGCGTTGTCCAGATTGTCATAAATAAATTCAGCGACATCCATTACCTTCGATTTGACTCGAATCTCGGTTGTTTTCCCGTTATTTTCAAGGAAATACCCTCCACCCCCACCCCTATCACGCCTACAAACAACATCGGTAGAAATACTATCAAAGTCAATGGTCCCGGCATTTATTTATTCCACGCCAATATCGATGATTTAACATGTTAGAAAATTTCCATCCCATCCACTCCCGCCCCTTGGGGCTAAATGGCCAATTTGATGCTATAATTGAACTGGGCGACATCCATAACCTTGGATTTGACTCCAATCTCGGTTGTATTCGTGTTATTTTATTGCAGCGTTCCTCCACCCAACACCTAAAAGTGCTCTAGTGATAAGCCCGAAAGGGGTTGAAGTTATAATCTGTGAAAATGTAGATAAATCTCATTTATCCGGAAAAATATTTAGTTGCAAAGTTGATTAACATGTTTGACAATTTCCACCCCCGACCACGCCCGTCCCTGGGAGGTTAATTGCTAGTTTATAGCATAATTAAACTCAGCGTTATCCATAACTTTGATTTTGACTCCAGTCTCGTTTGTATTCGAGTAATTTTTTTGTAATATTCCTCCACCCCCACCCCTAGAGTTCTCCTTTCCCATGCCGTAAAATGTTTGAAATATTACTCACATACATTGGTACAAACACTATTAATCACTTTTACCCGGAAAATATTTATCAGACTCAAATATCGGCTGTGTTAGCATGTATGAAGAATTTGATCCACCGGAATAGATTTGTATTCTCCACCCCAAACGCTAGGGGTGCTCTTACCCCAGGGTGTAGAGGTTAAAAATTATATTCAGATATCATCAGTGGAAAGACTATAAATATCTTTGACCCCTAAAAATATTTATCCGACTGAAATATCGACTGTTTTAGCATGTTTAAATATTTCCACCCCCATCCACCCCCGCTTCTGGGGGTGATAGACGCGTCTCACCCCGACAGTGTTGGTTTCCTGGTCGCAAAGAACACGTGTACGAAATTTGGTGAAATTTGCTCCAGCGGTGTAGATTTGTATAACGAACATACATACATACATACATACATACATACATACATACATACATACAAACATACATACATACACTCATTTTTATTTATAAGATAAGATTAGAAAAATGGGCCTTTATGTAAGGTTTCCAATGAAAGATTTTTACATAGAAGGTTATCAGAGCTGCTCTCGTACCACACTGCTTATACACTTCACTAGTTTTTTTAAATAAATTCTATTTAACAGGCCATTCACTGTTCACAACCTAAATCTGCACACAACTTTAGTTCACTTTGCTAAAATTTCTGGCCATCTGACAACCGGAATCTAAGGAATATGACGTTATTATATTTATTATTATTCTCCCTATAACATCTCACATTCTGTCGGTTAACTCAAATTGGAAAAAAATTGAAATCACCACCGTTCTCTCTGTTATCAATGTATAAATTGTGTTAAAAATACAGACAAACAAATCCTTTATCTATAATTTGTATGTATGGGCATATGACTAACCTCTTCCCTTCCAATACAGCCTTGATGGTACTGAGCACTGATTCTTTGGTGACGTCAGCGAACTCCAGTTTTTTGGCGATGCCAGCGTCCACCATCTTTGCAGCGTTGTGAGCTTGGTCACCGAAGAAAGGAATCGCCACCATTGGCACACCGTAGTAACCAGCTTCGTTCATGCTCTGCAGACCGCACTGAGTGATGAACACCTTCACATTAGGATGGGCTGTGGACACAACCACACTTCAGAATTTAATACTAGTACAAGGCATCTTAACCTGGAAGCATTTAAGTTTTACCCAGAACGTCCTGCTGAGGAAGCCACTTCGATGTCATGACATTGTCAGGTTTGCCCGGTAAATCCTCCACCTCCCACTTCCAGAGAACTCGTTGCTGAAGCTTCGAAAACGCTTCTAGGAAAGCAATTCTCTTATCTTCAGGCATTGTAGAACTTTTTACGTTTGAGCCAAGGCTAAAGTAGACGACTCCGTGCTTGGCTCCTTCAATGAAATCTTTGATTTTCTGAAATCGTAAAGTTACAAGTATTTTAAATTACGTTATCATATTAATTCCATCACTGAATTACATTTTTATTGTAAAAAATGCGAATTACTCATATTTTTGTAATTTTCTTGCATATTCCACTTCACATAAAGTAAGAAAATACAAACTGGATTAGAACACGATATATATATATATACAGGGTATAATAATAAATGAATAAGAAAGATAGCCAATACAGACAAATAAGGTAATCTAAATACCACACAACGTTTCTGAGATCCTTGTACATTTCGTCAGGTGGTAAGAAGAGCCTAGAGAAACACAACTGCACTGGTCAGCTGACAACACTCAAAAGCGACTAAAACGTAACAACAATGGGAGAGCCGAAGGGGTGGCGTAACAATAAGGGAGCAACGAAAATGGGAAAACAGAAGGTTTAGCGTAAAAATAAGTGATCATAGCAATTATTGAGTTTCATAGTGTCTGTTTGTACATTAATAACTGTGATGTTTGATTTAATGTGAAGCATCTCTGAAATGAGTCTGGAATTGTACGAGTTGTCAATGTCTAAAATCTTAGCATTTTGCCAATCAAATGTATGTTTAGAACTGTTTATATGTTTGGATACTACAGATTGTTTACCGTTGGGAATTTTGATATTAGACATATGTTCATCGATACGTGTATTAAGGGACCGTTTTGTTTGCCCTATGTAGCAGGAATTACAATTAGATGAAGTGATTTTGCAAACAACACAATGTTTGCTGTAGGTGTCAAGTGGGTCCTTGTGGTTTTTAATCAAGTCTGAAAGAGTATTAGTGGATCTGTAAATGATGGATATTTGATATTCTTTGAATATTTGGACAAATTTGTGGTGTAGAAATTTGTAATAAGGGAGTAAGAGACAAAATTTGGCTTGAGGTGTTTGGGGACGATTGATAGTAGGATGTTGGATTTGGTTCAGTCTGCTATTAATAATAAAATTTAAAGGGTACTCATTTGAGATTAAAATGTTTCGGACAATATTTAAGTTGTGTTGATGGAACTTGGAGTTAGAAAGTAATATAGCTCTGTCTACAAGATTGTATACAATAGCTCTCATTAGGTTTGGAGGATGATCAGAAAGATAATTGAGAACACGTCCAGAGTAGGTAGGTTTTCTGAACCAATTGGAGGGAATGGAAGTATTGTGAATGGATTCGGTGACATCAAGGAAATTAAGAGAATGGTTAGATTCAAGTTCATGTGGAAATTGTAGTTAATCGGTATGTCTTGTACGTCCTCGGGCGAAGTCGCAAAGACGATTCTAGCAACTGTGAAAGGAGTTCCGGTTCCTGCATTACATTTGGAATTTTGTAGTATAGTTAGATAGAGAACGTTTTAGTTTACCTTAGGTAGGGGCTTTCTTTCCACTTCGATGTGCAGTCCTGTAAGTTCTACGACGGAGGGCAAATTTGGTCGTGGGTAGTTCATGCTCCAGTGGTTATTTGTGAGTACGAGACTCATATTCCTCTCAGTGTCGTAGACGTTGGGCGCATCAGGGCCGAAGTACTTCCTGAGCAACGCTTCCTGAACCCCGTAAACTCCTTCGTCCCATTTTTGCAGAACCTTGAACTGGACGTAGGCGTTGTATACTCTCTGCCAAAAGGTCATGTGGTGAGAGTAGCCCAGTAACATGTCGGGGCAGTAGGCAGGGAGAATGGGATTCCCGATGGCTCTGTTGGTAGAAGCCAGCATTCCCAGAGAGAGGAACCCAATCAGAGGTGGAGATCCTGCATTATGAAGTAGACCATAATAGCTTTGGTACATCAGCGCTTCTAGTAAAACGACGTCAAATTTCTCATTTGATCTGAAACAATCAATATGATGTGTATTAAATTAGGGACACCATTTCTAGTAGACAACCAATTAGTGCGATGACCGGATGATACAAAATAAATATATGTGCTATATAAAAAGGAATGAATATATAACATACATACAATTGATTTTATTGGTATAATACGAATTTATTAGCACATAATACAACAAAATTATATATTTACTAATACCTATAGACAATTTAAATTTAATTTTTAATACTCAACTTGCTGCGTGCCCGAAATTAATACGGGAATGAGAAATTTTTGCTGTGATCTTAGTATTAGGGTCAGCTTTTGGCACAAGAATTTGTCTTTCTTTTCCACAACCAAGTGTTTCTTTTATATAAGATTTTTTTAAATTTATTAATTCTGTACAACGGTATAGCCCTAATATTGACGTACAAAATTTTGTTTACCTACCAATACATAACCATAAAAATTAATTTTAAGCTTTAACTTTTTCAAACGGTGGATATAAATTTAACCTATCCTCAAAAATACATACCACTTCCGAGAAAAACCGGTCAGCCGTTTTACTATATAGTGAACAAAATCATTTACCAAACAGTTAAAATCATACGTTTATGATACGTTCGCCATTCGTAATGTGGTAGATGGAAGATTTATGTTGCTTTAAACCTTTATATGCATCTATACAACGATATAAAATTTCATCGAAATCGGTTCGACATATCTTCATGTTTTCGGAACTTCCACCATTTTTTCTGTAGCTAACAGATACCAATTATAAATTAACTTTTAGTATCAACCCAGCGGCGTCTGTTGGTTTCTAAGAGATATAATATAGGAACTTATTGGCATTCGTATTTCCCGGTCTTCTGATAATAACATCTGGGCGTTATTTTCCCAAGTAGTGGACTTTTTCCCACACCTCGTCTCCAGCCGAGAACTGGGCTTCATATTGATCACTACAAACTGTATAATTTGAAACGCAACGGTTACATCGCGAACGATATTTTGATAGTAACTTGTTAAGTAGTACCCACAAAAGGGGAAATTTGTAGTTGCTAAACGTATATCAGTTTTAATGTTCCTCGTTTAAAAGAAAAAGTAATTGACTTCTGAAAGACTTAGGAATTTAAAAATATTGTGTTCATTATTTGGTATGGATAAATATACTTAAAGGAATTGAATTATAAAGATAATTCAAAACAACAATCAATAACTGTCTTCGGAAACGCATTTGAAAAAATTATTCTGATGAGAAAGTAAAATGTGATGATATAAGATCAACCACTCTTCATAACAGACTTCTTTCATGTGCCACTTTAACAGTAAGCATGACTGTTTCCAAGAATGAAGGCGCTATCCTGACTTGTGTATTTTAATGGTCACTGTAGAGACAGCTGCATGTCATCAACTTGTTTAGAGGACAAATCGTTTTTCATCAGAGCAAAAAATTCGCCAGCTCAAGGTTAAATTATGAAGACAATGTTCTTCCTAACGCAGAAGCTTCTTCAGAAACGAATTCAATACTTCTCATATGACCTCGCTTCTAGCAATATGTCACATTTATAACAGGTGAAGGACGTTTGACGTAACCGCGAGCTGTCAATTCATGTCGTTCAGGTACGAGGGTAGTCCAAGAAGTAGCCAAACTAGCAAATAAAACATAAAAAAAATGGGAAAAATATATTTATTTCCCAGCGTATTCTCTTTATAGGCCGCCCGATAAATTTTTCCCAGCGATTCTCAATAGCTTCGATACCCTGTTTAAAATGAGAACCATCGAGCTCCTCAAAACAACCATCACCCGCAGACTCCACTTCTTCATTGCTTGCAAATCTTTTACAACACTGCCATTTTTTTAAGCTTGTACGGCCTTGTTTTAACTTTGCCACTCATCATTTTATTATTCTAAACAAAGGATCAGATCCCCAGAGTAGAATATAGCTCGACTTTGATGTTGTTTGGACTGAGATCTTTCCAATGAAAATATTTTATCACATATCGCTGAGAGCGTTCAGTATTGATGGGTATCAGATACACAGCAAACAATGTAATAAAATAATCCCAAGGAACTACATCTGGCGACTCGAGAGCGTCAGGAAGCAGTTTCATCTTTTTTATTGTGGCCATCACGATAATGGATGTGAAAAACAGGTGCATAGTCATGATGAAACAACACTTTCTTTTTTTCTCGATTTCAAACGTTGCAATAAGTTTGCATAATACTCGACGTTGTTTGTTTTTACTTTTTGAAGATAATAAATGAGAATTATTCCACGTGCATCCCAAAAAAACTGACTTCAGCTACACTGGAGCCGATTCTCCCCTTTTAGTCCATTGATTTGACGTGTGGAGTGATGGACCGATGTTTCATCTATGGTTATGAATCGAAGACAAATCTCGGCTTTATTGCTGTAAAACATCGCCAAACACTCGATTGAAACATCCTCACAATGCTATTCCTATTCCATTGATCGCAAACGCCGAACCTTTTTGCGCAAAGCTTTCACATGTTCAAATTTTCAGTCAATATGCGATGTACAGTACTCTTTTAAATGCCTACCTTGTCTGTTATCTGGCGCAGTTTCACTCAAAGATCATTCAATACCATTTTGTGGATATTCGTCACCATTTATGGAGTGGCCACTTTATTTGGTCGACCACTACCATGTTCTTGGCATCTTGTACGTCCTCGTTTTAACTTTGATACTCAAAATTTTATTATTCTAAACGAAGGATCAGATCCACAGAGTAGAATCTAGCTCGACTTTGATGTTGTTGGACTGAGATCTTTCCATTGAAAATATTTTATCACATATGGCTGTCGTTTTTCCATGTTTTAAAATTCACTGAGAGCGTTCAGTATTGTTGGGTATCAGGTAAACAGTAAACAATGTAGCGTTTTGAAACATCAAACTTACTTGACCACACTTGTTTTTCAAACAACATATAGTCCATATGGCTACATCTAAAGGACTTCTAGGACCGTTACAGAAGCGTTCTCGACGTTAAATCATGACGACGACGTAATGGTAAATGAACGAAATCCAGCCGAATTTTACGGCAGTCTTATTTCTCAGAAAAAAAATCTCCTAGAACTTAAAAGCAGCTTGCAAACAGTAGTTAAGAACGTGGTCAAGCAACGTATGTGTTTTTGTTTTTTTAAAAAAGCGCCATAATAAAATATTTTTGATCTCAATTACAAGAATTGTATCGAAACTATTTACCTCAAATCTCCCGCATAAATATATGACCGAGGTTATGAATTGTCAAATAGCCAGTTGAATCCAATCATCTCTGGCACTACCTCGAGCGGCTTCGCAATATATTCTAAATTAAGCATGGGGAATTTTCAGTGGATTAATATACTATCATGATTACATTCGTAATATGTATATTATTACTCACTTTATTAATTCTTGCACCTGCGGTGACTTGAGCTGTATTTCGGCGACCGCTTCCCCCATAGGGATCATGACATCCAGCAAATCCAAAGGAGTTAGTTTGTACATTGCTGTAAAATCGAATGTACTCCTCCAATATTCGTACGTGTGTGACACGTCTATTTCTTTGTAGTTGGTAAGATTTTTCTAAGGCAAATAAATCGGTTCGAGTAATAATTGAGATATCTTCAAGTGATATCCAAATGAGAAATTGATGGTACCTTGATTGGATCCGTCGTGATGATGGTGATTTCATGTCCTCTGGCGTGCAAAGCTCGCATTATGAGTCTGAAAGGAAGTTGGTGGCTGATGGACGGAGTTGGAAGGATTCCCAATATCTTGGCGCTCATGCAACCGTCGACCATCAATAGACAGCATAATAGGAATTTTATAAACATCATTCTCCTAACAAAAACAAATTTAATTAAGTAAATTAACAAAAATAAATTTTAACATAAAACAACACAAGCTTTATATATTAATGTATAAGAAACAATATTGTAATTAACATAATACTTAATTATCATTAAGAATACTTAACAAATATGTAATCATTATGCAGAAATTAATGAAAAGTTCAAATGTTATTCTGTATTGAAGCTTTGGTTACGTTTACAATAATTATGCATAATATTTTCCTGAGAATTTTCTCAGTACTCAAATGATCTGGAAGTAATCCTCTTGTTATATGGACGATACTGATTTATTGGATGGTACTTTAATTCTAAGGGGTGAAAAATAGTTACAGCTGTTACTGTATTTTTTAATATACATATAGCATAACTTTATTGGAAATTATTATGTTAATTATTTTTATAGATGAGCATGACTTTGTTAAGTTGGCAGCTTCTATACGAAAATAGAAAAATAAATTACTGACATCGTAGTGTGACGATTTTTTAACTGTTATGTTACATCTTACTTTCCAGTCTATTCTAGAAATTAGTTTGTTTTTTGTTTAGAAACTTCATTGAGTTAACTGGACGAATTTAGCGATTGCATATAATTAAAACACAGTTTATGTAAGTGTACGTGACCCTGCACTGTTAAATAACCATTGGAATTCAGAAAAATATGTGTTACATATCAGTAAAGTTATTAAATGACAATTAAGAATAAACAACATTTTATTTTTAAGTGAAGTCTTAAAACGAATATATTTATAAAAACTTTCGATCTCAGTGAGCAAACCGGGTTAATTTATGGCAAGCAAATTAAAAAGAGAACTCAAATATCCTTGAACGTTTACTGTCAATAAAGTTCGAAGAAGTTGCACTGGAATGTTACAGTAATGTTGACTCATTCTCATTCGCAATAAATCTTATACTAGTTTACGTTCTTTGGCGTAAAATTAATGTGATTACAAATTTTCGTCATTAAATTTTCTACATAAAGTTGTCTTCTCGGATTTTACTACTGCGTTTTACTGTCGAACGGTTTACGGTTTTGTTATTACTGATCACTTTTACGAGTTTCAAACGAAATATTAACATAAGTGACTTAAACGAATCAGATGAAAAGCAGCACACGTAATTTTGTGGATATGTATATTAACTGACTTTGTTAAATTACACCGAATTATTTTTAAAACTGCGTAATGCAGAATTCTAATATATAATAGCATTATATCTATTGTAAACTGGCATTTATCTTTCTAGTACCCAGTGAAAGTGTGTGCAATCCCGACTCCATTATTCAATGCTGAAAATTGAATATATATAATTCTTGATAAACTAGAATTAGTCTATTTCTCCATGCTTATCTTTAATACAGATATCGTTTAGATTTTTTTTAATCCATCGTCGCGGAATTGATCTGTTATTTGATTGTCTGGAGATCCGGAAACAAAAACCTTTCTTCCGTGACTTACTTATTACGTAGATTATTTTAAAGCTGATTGTTTCTGTTCTTTGTCCATAGTAGTTGTGACTGAATATTTTATTTTTTCAAAATAGAATATTTCTCAGTAAAATTAGCACAGACCGACTTTAAAATGTGCGAGATTTTATGGATACTTAAATTGAGTTGCCGTGGATTTGAATGAGATACGCTCAATGAATTCTTTTCCGGTCTTCGGAAGGCTTCAAAGAATGCAATAGATAGCTGGACGGAGGGAGACAAATGAGCTCGAAACGGTTATGAAGCAGTCTGCACCTAGGAAGAGGCCAGTTTGATACATTCAGTACATAGAAACCGAAAAATAATGTTACTCAGTTACGGACTCAAGCCTGTTCTCTTCTTAATCTAAATTCCTTTAAACGAAACTCTCAATGGATTTTGGCATTAAGGGAAAATATAACTTATTGGATAAGTGAACCGAGCGGTACTATTAAATTAAAAAAGTATAATAAAAATATCTGTAAAATAAATACAAAAATTATTTGTATACTAAATAATTTTGAGTTAAAAAATAAGCAAGGCTTCATTTTATTTATTAAATAAATAAATTGCATAATTTAACTTATTTTATACTAATTTTATTCTTTGTCTAGTTATTTATGGTACAAAAATTGAGCACATTCCCGATGGAAGCTTAAAATCAAGCATACATAACAGTAAAGGAAAACACAAATATACATAATGAATAAGAAAGATAGCCAATTCAGACAAAAAGAGTGATAATATAAATACCGCACAACGTTTCTGGGATACTTGTTCCGTTCGTCAGGTGCATAAAATATGTAAGAGCCGAGAGAGACACAACTGCAAAAACTAGTTAGTTGAAAAAACTCAAAAACTTTTGGAACAAGTCTTCCAGAAACGTTGTGTGGTATTTATATTATCACTTCTTTTGTCTTTATTTCGCTATCTTTCTTATTAAGATAGAAAAACAAAAGGAAAAATGTTTTTAAAGAATACTTGTAATCCTTCACTGCACTTCACTCCTTACTCTTCATAATTTTTTCTTAATCGGTAGGTGTCACTTTTATTACAATTATCACCTCCCTCCCTCAAATCTTTCCCTATACACTGCTTTCAAGTTGAATCCAAACCTATTTTTCTTTGAACACTTTTGCGGGTAGCTTGTTTCAGTCCAGTATTGTCCTATTAAGGAATGCAAATTTTCCTACGTCTGTTGTTTGATTACCATTTAATTTTCAATCGATGGCCCCATCTACCGATATAGCTAGGAGTCAGAAGAGTGTAATGTACTCAGATTTCAGTTGCTTGTTTTACCTACAGACATTCATGTCGATTATGACAACCATTTATTTGGGACATTATTTGCAGTAAAATAATATAATTTCCTAATAACAGCGTTAACTAGGCCTTAAGACTTGGTATTCACGTACTCTATTCTCCCGAATTTTTTTAATCTCTCAATGAACCCCTTCGCGAGACAATTTTGGATAAATTTCTTCTTCTGAAACGATTGCGAATTTGCGCGACAGGAATCAAAATATGTGGATATTGTTAAAAACAAGGAGAACAAATGCAACAGGTACGATTTACAGAGTTTTCATGTCAGTGTTGAATAAGGGATATTTGAAACCGGTGTTACAATAAAGGATGAATTGAGGATTCGAATTAAACAATTCAAAAACGGAATTTAATATATATTTCGTACGGAAGCAATCTTTATAATGCAGTAGATAGAAAATCGAGACATTTTATTACGATATTGACCTTATAAATGACAGTAGTATAGTAGAAGGGACGAATAGTAAGGAAATTCATCAACAAAAAGACCTCTTAAGTTGGAAGTAGTAAGTATTGCGTCATTCAGCGATGGATAAAAGTGACAAATCATTTAGAGTAATAATTCTTGAAAAGGACCACGAAATAGATTTCATCAGCATATTTTTTTCGGTTTACTCGCATTCAAAGTAATGAGTCCTGTTCATTGGATTCATTTCCTAAAAATAATTAAAGAACGATCTTTGTTCCACGGTTGTTTGAATAACAGGAATAAAAACGTATGCATGTTATGTTACGTGAAGTCTTATTTATATATATATATATATACATATATATATATATATATATATATATATATGTGTGTGTGTGTGTGTTTGCGCCAACTAACAATCTTTAGTCGGATCTGAAAATGTATTTCGGCAATTACGCGAGTAGACGACGATGTTTGGGAAAAAATATCTTCATTATCACAATTTCAAAAAGACCTTGAATTAAAAGTCTGGTCATCAAATACATCACGTCAAATTATACTCAAGGTCAGTGCACTTCTCGGACTTTGGCTCCAATTCTTGGTTGCAGCTGCAGTACAGAATAAAAATTCTTTCTTCAACTAATACTTTGAATTTTGAATTTTTATAGGAAACGTAAATATATAAATGTCAAGATACTAATTAACTATTTTATATTCAAACCAAACAATAACTCAACATACAACCGTATGTTACTTAATACTTATGTATATCAATGATGAAATTAAAATTGGTAATGAATCAAGATGGCTGACAAGATCAGCGTCTATTCATGTTAAATGAAATATTTATGAAAAAATTAAATGTAGTTGAAGTTGGTTTTAAATTCTTTTTAATGCTATCACATTAAAACTTGTCATATTTTAATAAAGCCTTCGACGAGTTACGTCATATCTTCCGTAAAGAAATTCTGTTTATCACACTTTTAAAAATCATAAACTTATCACAGATATCTGACTGATTCGTACACACTTATCAATTATACCAAATACAGATGACTAACAAAATTATGGCCATATATTAGGCCTACCATAATATTATCAGTCTTCAGTATTTGTAAGAGGGTCCACTCCGGTTTAACCGGCCTTGGTGTCCGTGACACATTTCAGAGTTACAAGTCACACATGGACAGGTTGCATCAACGTGTACATTTATTTAAACGATATCTTGAGAATATTATCTTAATATCAGTGCCTGTATCGCTTATTTATTTATTTTGTTTTCATTGCGACTGAATTGTTTTTATATATGTAAATCGCTTCAGGGCTGTTTTTTTTGATTATTATTGTTCTATGTACATTTTCAAAATTGATTCTATGCTTCGTTGTTATATGGTGTAATTAATAACAACGCGAGGCCTGCGGAAAATTTTATTTAATTTTTTAAGTGTGAAAAGTTTTGTGTCTTATAGGTAATATGACCTAGAGGATTTTATCTTTGACTTGTTAAACGATGCCACTAAGATTAGGCTAGAGGTCAGACCCATCAAAAAAAAAAGTTTCTTAAAATGTCTGAAAAGGGCCGCGAAATTCATACAGACAGGACTTGGGTATGAGGGAAAAGGAGTAAAGGTGTTAGGGTTGGCTACACTACAGACAAGAAGGATAAGAGCTAGGATACACGTTTCCTTTAAGACCTTTGCAGGTCCAAAACAGGGAATTCGGGAAAGAATGAAAGATCTAACTCGGTGTGGGTGGAATGATCACTTCTTCAAATTAAAGGCCAGACATAACAAAAATGTTGCCAAAGACTCATTCCTAATAGGACAATTTACCTGAACGTAAACAAAATTTACACTGAGTCTGAACTCTCTCTCTAGTGATTACATATTAGTTCATATAATCAATCAAACTCACATTTCATAAACATTAAACTAAAGTGAAGTGTTAATATAGTTTGTCTTCTTAGTTAATCTCTATTTTATAGTATAATTCCACTGTTTTCTTTACCACGCCAGAACAATATTAATCCTATCTGTATAATAACCCTTTCAAAATAGATCTTCGATTAATATTACTTTCATATACATTTTTATATTTGAAATTTTATCCTTATGTCCAAATAATTATATTTATTTATCGCTATAATAAATTCAATTATTGTAACTTTATTATCTGCGACCGGGTTAACTGTCCATTTGTGGATTAAATAAACACACAAAAATAAAATGTATGGAAAGGAAATTGCGAGTAACCGGAAAATAGGATCGTGTTATTTTTGAATGGTGAGAAGGATTGAGATTTATGCGATGCAATGAGAAAATATAAAATGTATACGTGACGTGACTAAAGAAGTAATTATATCCAAATGTCTGAAAATCGAGTCCAAACCAAACATGTAAATTAGCTAAAAAGTCAGAAAACGGATATTTCATGTTTTATTAAATTCCATAATTATATTTACAGTGAAAGTGAACGAAATTGGCACACAAAGTTTCTAAACTATCCTACTGTAACTTCAACGACATAAAGAAAAAATTGTTATTTACTATATATTTATTAAATTTGGCTCATTTTCCTCATCAACGTGTATGCTTCACCTGATGAAATCCCAGCTTCGGAACGTTGTGTATCTATTTTCTATACATACTTTCACTTAACAATTATTCGCTAATGTTATATTTAAATGTCAGATAAATTTCAATTAAACCAAATATTTTCAGGCCAATTTAATTTGAGTTATTAACAAAATACACTATAAATAATGATGCCATACGTTTCTATATATCAAGCAACGATATTAATCATACTTGGAATAAATGTCAGTGAATATACTAAATTCAAACTGTTTTTATTTGAAAAGTCAACTCTTTGCCATCCGTCCTATTAAGCGGGTCAGTTGAGAACAACAAACACAATTGCGACTACATTGAAGCATAAACGGGTAAGACAATTTTCTCCTCTAGTTCATTCTCATATATTGAAAAAAAATTATTGTCTTTTAGAGAAAATTATTCACTATTCAGATAAAAGACATCAAGCTACTTTCTTTTTCACTTTATTCACAATATATAGGCTATATGGTCCCATACAAGTTTAGAAATATTAAAGCACTTTTTCTTTTCGTCCGTTAAAGTCCTTAACGTCAATCCATGGTTATTATTGCAATACTCACCGGAGAGGTCCTTCCAGGTCCCCGCACTCGCGAAGATTGACTCACTACTCCTCTGGCGCTCGTAACTCATTCATTTCTCTCAAACGCTTATTACATAACTGGCACACACACACTTCCTATCGACAAGGTCTCACAGTGTATCTTCACACAGAAATGCTGCGTGATCATGTAGTAACCAGGGACACGGTTGCAGTTCCTCTTTTCAAATATGCAATATTGCAAAGAAAAAGCTCAGCATCTACATAAAAAAACCCTGTAATCTCTCAAGGAGATTACACTGCAATAAAAATGTTTAACCCACATTCTTAAGAAATAACTACATTTAAAAGCTCTGATTAAATTTTTCAGTCTATCTTCATATAATCTGTAATGCGTTGAAACCCCGTTAGAGCGCAGTCAGTGTCTATTATGTGTGGTAATTGTAAGTAGCAGTTTTATGCAAATATCTTAAAATTACATTGAAAAATTAGTATTATATTTACGGTTTTTTTTTCATTATGACTCAATGGAGATACCACGATGCAGATGTATACACAAACAAAGAATGAAACTATATTTTTTTAGAGTAATAGAGAACATGAGAGTAATCCACGTGGAGGCAACTCCCGTTTAGTAGCATAGGAAGGGATTTATAAAGGTACTGAAATGCGTTCTTCTAAATGTGATGCCGGACAAACCCTATAAAACAAGCATCAGGTCGGTCGGACAGTAGTTACTTGTCCCACGCCCTTCCGATGGTGGGAAATGGCTTTGCTGTGGGGGTGCAGCATTACCTTTTCCATGCCTCGACCAGTTCAGGAATAAGAACAAAATTATATAAACACTTTTTTTTGTAGGTGTTGACAGGCTATGTATACGGTAATCAACATAGTGGCAACTCCCCTCTTATAGCATAGAAAATGAGTGAAAGAGGGGATGCGGAAATGTAGAGGAAGGTAGCCAAGGGTTAACTAGGGCCCCCGGTCTATAGTTTAAGGATCATACCCGTCAATTCACGTAAAACTGGTGCAAGGAAAACCCTAGAAAAACCTGCATCAGGTAGGTCGGGTATTTGGTACTTGTCCCACTCCCTTCCGATGGCGGGAGAGGGGTTTTCTGTGGGGTCGCAGCTTTCCCCTCGCCGTGCCTTGACTAGTTTAGGAGGAGGCAGCTGGCCGACTGATCCAACAGTAATAGCGGACAACTCGTACCGCATGCCCAAGGTCTGCGACCCTGGAACATACACCTCTCAAAACAGGCCGAGGTGCCTCAGCATGTGGGAACCTTAGTTCAAAAACCAGAGAGATGTGAAGGCATCCCCAAAGGTAACCTCCTCCAGAGCTCTATGGGAAAGTTCACCTGCGAGAAAAGTCGGCCAGCTGCCTCTCCCGCCATCGGAAGGGCGTGGGACAAATACCAAATGCCCGACCTACCTGATGCAGGTTTTTCTAAGGTTTGTCCTGCATCACTTTTAGGCGAATTGCCGGGGAGGACCCTTAAACCACAGTCCGGTGGTTATAGTTAACACTTGGCTACCATCCTCTACCCTTCCGTATCCCCCCTTTCAAATCCCTTCCTATGCTATTAAAGGAAAAAAAATTAAAAATGCGTCCACATGGGAGCTGTCTGCGAGGGCTATTCTGTCGCAGGCAGTACCTGTGAGGGATGTTCTCTTGTAGGAAGAACCTTGTAGGAGAGACAGGAAGGGGGGCTACCTTTGGGGATGCCTTTTCCTCTCTCCGTTTTTGCACTAAGGTTCCCACAAGCCGAGGCACCTCGGCCTGTTTTGAGAGGTGTATGTTCCCAAGTCACAGACCTTGGGCATACGGTAAGAGTTGTCCCCTGTTCCCATTGGAACAGTCGGCCAGCTGCCTACTAAACTAGTTGAGTTACGGAGAAGGGAATGCTGCGTCCCCACAGCAAACTCTTCCCCCGCTATCGGAAGGGCGTGGGACAAGTGCCCAATGCCCAACCTACCTGATGCAGGTTTTTCTAGGGTTTTCCCTGCATTATTCTTAGGCGAATGCCGGGTAGGATCCTTAAACTATATCCCGGGGGCCCTATTTAACCCTTGGCTACCTTCCTCTATCCTTCCGCATCCCCCCTTTCAAATCCCTTCCTATGCTATTAAAGGGGGGTTATCCTCATGTAGCCTGTTAACGTAAAAAACATATGTATATGGTAATCCACATTGTGGCAACTCCCCTCTTATAGCATAGGAAAAGGAGTAAAAGGGGGATGCGGAAAGGTAGAGGAAGGTACCAAGGATTAACTAGGGCCCCAGGGCTATCGTTTAAGGATCTTACCCGGCAATCCGCCTAAAAGTGATGCAGGGAAAACCCTAGAAAAACATGCATCAGGTAGGTCGGGCATTGGGTACTTGTTAAAAAATAGAAATAACAATGAGTAAGAAACAATAAATATACAGATACACAAACCTTTCCACATCAAAACGCTAAATCCACATGTTAGATTCATGTTAAGTAATTCAAATAAAACTTATAAATTTGGTACTAACCATGAAGTGACAACGAAAAAAATTTTTAGGTACTCTACTTTTTTATGCGTGAAAAGTTCAAAAAGTTGAAAAACTTTGGTTGTATTTCGCTTAAAAGATTATTTTTTTTGTTAATAATAAGAGGTTGCATGACCTCCGGCATAACGGATTAGGTTGGGTTTTGTGATCCAATGAGACCAAATGGATATATCTTGAAAATACGCACCACTATTGCTTGTAATAATAGAACGAGTATTTTCTTCTGTTTATAATGAAAGAATCGTTGAATCTCAATTACCAATGGCCGCAGAGGATGAAAAAGTGCAATATTTTACTGTACCTAATTGTTTCAAAAATATTTTATCTGATCTGATAGCAATCTGAATATAAATATAAAATATTTTCCACGTCTTACACATTAGTTAGAAAATATTTGTCAGAATTTTGATCTATTGAAGGTCAAATAATTGTTTTGATGATCTTGTACTTGTAATTGATGGTAAAAAATATTACATTTATGGAAACTCATTCCAGAAACCGTGAAAGAAAATCGAATTGAACTCTCAAGTTGAGAAAAAAATATCATTGCTATTTTTCCATTTTGTTTACTACGTCCTACAAAAAAAATATCCCTGACAATTAATTCTGAAATTTTATTTCTTGTTTTAGAATTATAAACAAACAAAAAATTGGTGATTTTCAACTTGTGATGTTGATATGAATAAATGAACCCTTTATCCTATGGACGACCTAAATAACTTAAGCAAAACACAAACACTATTTATAAAATTTTCCAATATAATAATAATCACCACACGGCATTAAAAAATTAAACAAATTTTATTTAAATAAAAATTGGAGATCGGAATAGAAACAGAATCGTGATATTAAACAAGAATCATGCATTCATAATAACAATCTCCTATATCATGAACATACCACTGTGAACAAAAAGTAAGATGAATTTATTTATAAAATATAAATTCTTTATTTATTCTTCCAAATCAATTTTATCCCCTTCAAAGTAATCCCCGTCCGATAAAACGCACTTTTTCAACGCTTTTTCCAGTCCTCGAAACAGTTTTTTTTCCGGTATAGCCTTCAAGACCTTCTTCTATTCGGTTTTTATCTCCTCAATCGTGTCAAAACGGCGTCCCCGCATTGGCCTTTTGAGTTTGCTGAATAGCCAGAAGTCGCACGGAGCCAAATCAGGTGAATACGGTGGTTGCGGAACGATATGAGTCGAGTTTGTGGCAAAAAAAAGTCGCGAAGAACCAATGCATTATGACATGGTGCATTATCGTGATGAAGGAACCAAGAGTTGTTCGCCCATAATTCCGGCAGTTTCAGACGAATAGCTTCACGCAAACGACGCATTACGCTCAAATAATGTTGTTTGTTGACAGTTTGGCCCGGCGGAAGGAATCAAAGAAAACTGTCAACATGACCTTGATTTTCGATCGACTTTGCCGTGGTCTTTTCGGTCTTGCTTCACCTTTTGCACGATATTCGCTGGATTGGTCGGTGGTTTCAGGGTCGTATGCGTAAATCCAAGTCTCGTCTCCAGTAATGATGCATTTCAAGTGGTCCTGATAGTCAGACAGCAAAGTTTCACACACATCAACGCGACGCTTTTTTTACAAAAAATTGAGCGATTTTGGCAACAATCGAGTCTTGACGCGTTTGAGAGACAAAACATTCTTCAAAATGGTTTGGGCTGAGCCAAATGATATTCCAACACTATCAGCCAGATCTCTAATTGTCCATCGACGATTTTCGAGCACCAAATCTTTGATTTTTTGGACGTGGCCCTCGTCGGTAGACGTTGATGGTCGTCCAGAGCGCGGTTCGTCTTCAACGCGTTCTCGGCCCTCTTTGAACTCGTTGTACCACTTATAAACGTTTTTTTGTGCCATAGTTTGATCACCAAAGGCCTTCCGCAACATTTTCAACGTGTCCGCACAAGAATATTCGTTCTGTCAACAAAATTTTCTGCAAGTTCTTTGCTCAACAAAATCACCCATTGCAATAATCGAAAAATTCACTTTTGGTTGTTTACAAAAACACGTGTAACTCGGAGATAATTAAACCTTTTAACAAACAGACGCTTGGCAAATATTATAGACAGTCCTACCAACCTAGGATAAAAAATTTACCTGCCTTCCTAATACCCGGGAGTTTTAAATGACAATTTCACCTTACTTTTTGATCACAGTGGTATAATATTAAGAAAAGTAACAACATTAGCATTAAATCTCAGGGCACTTATATGGGTTACTGAAAAGTAACACTTACCGAAATTGACTTATTAAGGGAGAAATACAAGATAAATATAAATGTGATAAAATTCCAGACCTCAAGTTGCCAATTTACACGATTTCTGCCCCTGGCGACACGATTTCTGTGACGTCTGCAAATTCTGTAAATTTCTTCCCTTCTCTCATATACTCAACGAACTCTTTCTGCCTCATATCTACAAATCAACTGTCATAAACGGTCTTTTTATACTTAATTTTCCGCTTCGTCTGCACTGGCCGGGTCGACCTGATATTCCAGTCAATTTGAAGCTGCAATGTTATTTTGCTTCCAAGTTTGACACCACGTATTAGACAGTTAATAAATAATACAATACTTAAAATAGGTAATTTTAATAACTAGCCTTATATCAGTATATCAAAATGCAACGGCAAAATTTGAATATGACGTCAACAAATAAACTATTTTTAGCACTTTGTGTATATTTTATTTCTTTAGTAGTTAAAAATAGATAAGTCATTATTGACGTTTTTCAATCCTGAAGTAAAACGGCCCTGTACGAAAACAGCAGACAGCAATACCGTCGTATAGCAAATATTTCCTACTCTACCAGCAACAATGCGAACCCTTTCCATGGTGTTATAATGGTTTATTTTAAGATAAGATTACGCCCTTATCCAGTCCATAGATTAGATAACACATCTGTTATCACTGTGTCACTGAGAATTTAAGGACCGTAGCCCTAGTAAAGGGCCCACAGGAAGCGATGGTCATGTCCACTTCAGCTGAAATAGTACGATGAATCCATTGAGATCCTGTTACAACCTACAATTAAGCAAATTGAGTCATGAGTCGTCGGTCTCCAAACCATTTGGCAACCTTAAGCATCCTGGGATGTGCGCATTTTACATTTCCATCATTTCTCTAGAATGTTTGCTGAAAACGCAGACAACGCATCTGATGACTTCAATTTCAAGTTTTTAAGGAGCCACGATCTCACTTCATTATCTTTTTGTTAATTTTCATCTAATACGGATGCTTTTATAATTTAAAGATGATCTACATCTCAGTATAATATATATATATATATATATATATACTGAGATGTAGATTATATATATATATATATTGTATTAATCAAATGATAGGCCGTTTAATTTAGTTTTAATTTAAAGAATTTGAAGAATTTACCTCATGTGAAGCGCTATTTATGTAATAACCAAATGATAGGTCGTTTATTAAATGAAATAATAATCAAAAATTAACAAACAAAATATTTTTATTTTATTTTGTGAAAATAAAGATATTTACAATAAAATTTGAGATCTTTCTCTCTCTCAGGGCCTCTACTGGGTTTGATAATGGACACAACAAATTGATTTAAAAATCTTATTAACAAACAGTTCACAATTTACCTAAACAATATGTCGATAGAAAGAAAATTAAAGGTAAAGAAATTAATTCTGATTGACAATTAAAAGAGAACGAAATCAGACTTCATCCTTTAATTAAAGTTTACAATTAATCATTAGTTTTGGTTTTGTTACTTACGTAGTGTCCAGCTGGTACCAGCATTCTACTTGGTTTCGGAAGTACACTATTGCAAAATTATACACTGATTCTAAACATCGACTCACAGATTTTACACTATTGAAGTCAAAGCTGATAGGCTCCCAGGAACTCGGATGATCCTCCTGAATGTCAGCTATCTGATGTCTGCTTGCCTTACAGGAACCCTATGATTCGTAGATTTATTAGTCTTTTACTGAATTGGACGTAAACTGCAACATATCTCCATTACGATTTATTTTAACTGTTTATTCTTTCGGAGCGAACTAACAGTTATATTACTTGTTCTGCTCCTCACGATGTTTTTCCGAAAACTGACTCCTAGTTCTCTCCAGTTTTAGCGCGCATACGCCATTTTTGACTTTTCGACAAAGCAAAGTGAGCTCGCTTCTCTCATTGTTACTTAGTTCGATCAGACCGCTATAATGGATTTCTCAAACAATTCAAATTTTACGTCCAAACAATTCATGGCCTAATTAATTGGCATTACAATATATATATAAGAAGCTCATTGGGAAAGTTTTGTTGTCGTTTCGCCATGGATACATTGTTGCCTCAACACCATTTCCTCCGTAAAAAATCATAAAACTTTTGTGGAATGTAAGGCACGTTGTTGGCCCAGTCTAGAGCTTGACGCACGGCTGCTGGAATTGTTCCCTTAATTAGACTCTGTCTACCCTAACTATTGGTCAAGGTATCTATACCTGAATACCATCCTCTAAACTTAAAAAGTTCTACATAGGGAATATACTTCTGTATGCCGAATTTTAAATATCATAACTATTCTTGAATAAAAACGTTATGTGAAATTTTGGCATTATTTCGAGTCATAATCTAAATTTCCCGACAAGTCCAGGTTGACACAGTTTTCAACTTTCTCAGTTTATAATTAGTGTAAATGTGCCGACCGTCAGAATATTAATTTATAAACATTAAAAGTTATATATATTATCTAAAATAAATCGTAACGTTTCTTCCCTTTGATTAGGGGCTACTTCTGACGTGTCTAAAAAATATTTGAAAAATATTATAAAAAATAATAAAAGGTTTAATACCGAACAAATAAATAAAAATATTAAAAAAAAGCTTTTGATTGTTGTCAACTGTCCAGTGCAGTTGTGTTTCTCTAGGCTCTTCTTAGCACCTGACGAAACGTACAAGGATCCCAGAAACGTTGTGTGGTATTTATATTACCTTTTTTGTCTGAATTGACTATCTTTCTTATTCATTAAAAGAATAACTATTAGATAAACAAGTACCCATATAACAGACGAAAATAGGTTGTAAATAAATACCACACAGCGTTTCTGAACTTCTTGTCGCTTTCGTCAGGTGATTAAAACAACGGAAGATCGCACAAACTAGGCGACGACGTTTCTTTTCCATTGCCGTTGCGTTTCACTCGGTTGGTTTAGTTTCGCTTTTGAATTCACCTGGTTTGTGCGATGTGTCGTTCTTACGGCTCTTGCGTTTTTTAAATCACCTGACGAAAGCAACAAGGACTGCAGAAACGTTGGGTAGTATTCATTCAGCACGTAATTTTGTCTGTTTTTGGCAAGTTATTTAACTAAATAAATTAAGTATATTATGATTACTTATATTGTTAAAGAAACTTTTTTAATAATGTAAGGGAAGTAAAGAACCCTATTTAATAATGTAAGAACCATATTATTCTTAATTAATTTATTTATTTATTTGGTATTGAACCTATTGTTTTTATTATTTATTATTATTATTATATTTAACAAATAATTTTTATATGCGTCTGAAGAGGTCCCTAAAAAATGGAAGAAGTGTTACGATGTACTTTAGTTAATATATTTAACAATGTTTATAAATAAATATTCTGACTGTTGGACAGTTTGCACTAATGATATTTAATACAAGTCAGATATAGTTTTAATAGTTATATGTCGATCGGAACCGAAATTTGACCGATTTTCTTTTTAAACTTTACATACGGCATTGCTATCCGAATTGAGAATTCGGTGCAATCTTACGAAAGGTCTTTCGCTTCACGGCAATCTTCTTCAAGGACACTATAAGCAAGTCATCGAGAAGAAGATTTGCTGAATAATTCCGTGACTTGTAAATATTACTCGTGTGAATACCGATTGTTTCTTATCCATTTTCGTGGCCCGTATAAATTCATTTCACTGCCTACGTATAAATACTAATGTACGGTTTTGCTCAACCCCATACAGTTTCCATAAAATAGTGCGGTACCGGTGAAGGATGAGAAAAATAAAGTTAACTGGCAAATGAAGGGGTACTAAGAAGAGGAGATGTAAAGAGACGTATTGAGCACTGGACAGCAGCTGCATGCAAACGTTATTTAAGGGCAAGTAAATATGAAGGACCTAATTACATGTCAATAATTTAAAAAAATAAGAAAATATTATTCTTTGGGACACAGACTTAAACAGAGTGTTAAAATTTCAGAACTATTCCTTGGACTTTTTGTAATACACAATATTATTATAATTGTTACCAGAAATATGAAGTTGGGATCTTTATTACCGAAACTTCCGTATTCGTGAACAGACTATTCCGAATAATCTAAAATATGCTGATTGTACTCGAATATGCTAAAAATATTACAGGACTCTCTTAAACATTGTCTTTCCATTCTTTATACTGATCATTGGCTCTCTAGAGACAAGAGAAGACGATACAATAGTGAGCACAGTAATATATTTTTGTTCCTATGTAATCTGAGAACTGTTAGCCTTGAAAGATACACTCTGTTAAATCTTATACACTAACTAACTCCTTGGCTCGACAGCCCATGAAGGGCCTTAACCTACCGAGACGGCTGCCAGACTGTCATCTTACATGACACATTCTGGATTTAGGAGTGACACCTGGTCAGAGTGTCGATTCTCCCACAGCCCATGCTGGGATTCGAACCCGGGACCACTGTGATGCGAGGCAATGACGCTGGCCACTACAGCAGGCCGGCAATTTTATACACTACTAACAATTAAATATGATTACGGGGTGCAATATATAAAATAAAAATATATTTAATATTATCAACAAATTTACTGTTAGTTTCTTACGAAATAAACTTATTTATATAAATTGCACAGTAAAAATAATGAATTGTCAAAGGTGGAATGAAAATATAATACGTATGTTTTGAAATATAATAATAGGATAAATAACCAAATGACAGACAAAATTAAGTGATGATATAAATACCACACTGATTTATATTTATATTTTTATATTTTATAAATAGTACCATGATTTATGTCATCACTTAATTTTGTCTGTCATTTGACTATTTATCATATAATTAAATTGTCAAAGTTTGACATACTGTAAAAAAAATTACCTCTATATTCGCAGGTTTTCTGCTGAGTACTGAAACGGCAGTTTCCATTTTTAATAATAGTAATAAATTAAAATGAACATTTTTATGAAATGGAAAATTAAACGAAAAATAAATTGTAAATCATAGACCTGTTATACGATCGTATATTTTGTGTACCTCACTAAAAGACGAACCATGGCGATTGTTAAGCTGGCTTCTTCGGAAACAGCGATGCACTTCAGATGTGTAGTGGTGTGTCCCCGTTGATAATTCTGCTAGAGTTGGATTAGAGGACGTCTCATAATATATTTCTTGCAGTGCGTACCAGCCGTTGACTTGCTATTAACTATGTGAAGAAGTACCAATCAAATTCCTTAAAAATAAAACTTGTATTAACCCCCCTTTTGACTTCAAATTTCACAGTTGTACCTTAAGAAAGAAGAAATACAAATACAAAAAGTCATTGATAACAGAAAACACTTTAACTTTTTCATTCAGCGGACGCCCAAACAGACAATTCATTTAATTTACATAGTTGAACCTCTTACTTGAGCTCTCTTAACGTATCCCAATATGATATTGTAATAATCAACTGGTTGGATTTAATTTATTTGCCCCACGTTGTGGTAGCCAAAATGTAATAATCAAATAATAGAAGTTTTAATTAAATAAAACAATTAATAAAATCTAATACATAAAATTATTTATTTTCACTTTGTGGCTTCTAACTCAAAAACAATTACAATTTAAAATATTAATTTCTCAGGGACTTCACTGGGTTTGATAATGGACACAAGAAATTGATTTAAAAATCTTATTAACAAACAGTTCACAATTTACCTAAACAATATGTCGATAGAAAGAAATTAAAAAGAAAAGAAATTAACTTTGATTGACAATTAAAAGAGAACGAAATCTGACTCTATCCTTTAATTCCGTTTATAATTAATCATTAGTTTTGGTTTTGTTACTTACATCTGTCCAGCTGATACCAGCATTCTTTTTGGTTTCGGAAGTACACTATTGCAAAATTATACACTGACTCTAAATATGGACTCACAGAATTTACACTATTTGAGTCAAAATTGATAGGCTGACAGGAACTCGGATGATCCTCCTGAATGTCAGCTATCTGATGTCTGCTTGCCTTCCTTGGCTGGCTATAGACGTAAACTCTCTTAGACTTTCCTGGCTGGCTGTGTACGTAAAAACTGCTCGCTTCCTTCCCTGGCTGGCTATAGACGTAAACTGCTTTTACTTGGCGATATTTACGAGTCAATACTTCCGTGAATGTTTTTACTTTGTCTTAAATTCACAACTTTGTTTAATAATACATTAACGACGGCTAGTCTCTGCTCTAGTATTATTTGTTCCGTCCTCTGAAATGTTCCGCCACCAACTAACAGTTATATTACTTGTTCTGCTCCTCACGATGTTTTTCCGCGAACTGAACTCCTAGTGCTCCCGAGTTTGAGCGCGCATACGCCATTTTTTACTTTTCGACAAAGCAAGTGAGTTATTTTTTCCATTGTCGCTTTGTTCGATCAGATCGCTATAATGGATTTCTCACACAATTCAAATTTTATGTCCAAACAATTAATGGCCTAATTAATTGGCATTACAATATATATACTCCTATATATTATTTATGCACTCTTCTCTTAGATTCTCCGAGATTCCGTCGCTCTTTTTATGCTTATTCTCCAGCATATTTTTCCTTTCTGTTAATCCAAAATCACGGGCCATGTTTAACTTCTACAGATACCAGCCTCAGTTACTGTCACACTTTATTCATCTCTGCTTACTTACATTTATTGTGGAGACAGGTTTTCTCCCAACAAATCCTCTCTGTACTTCGTCCAGCTGCCACCATTGGTCAGAAAGATGTTAACTCTCACAATTTGTTTCTTCAGTCCCCCCCCCCCCTCTATCGCCTCGAATATGCTAAAAATCAATAATAATAATATGAATATAAGTGAACATAAACAATAAAACAATTATGGAATAAGTAACAGCTTTAAATACTTAGGTACCATAGTACAATATAAAGAAAGAAATACTGGAAAAGGTAACCGAAGTTACTTCTAATAATAAGAATAAAGAAGTTATTATATAAATACCAATCAACGTTTCTAGAAACCTTGATCCTTTCTTCAGGTTCTACGAAAACTAAAAAACACAAGAGCCTAGAGCGACACAACTGCACAATTCAGTTGACAAAACTCCTAATTTTTATTCTCATTGTTACGTGTGTTCAGATCATGGAATCTTAACGGGAACCTGAAAATCAAGATGTACCGTTCAAGATGTACAGTTCCACCAAAGGTGACGTATGGTACAAAGACATGGACCCTAGCTTAGACTAATGAACTATTAAAAAGGTGGGAAGATAAGTTACTGAGAATAACATATGATCCTGTAAATGATAATGGACAATGAAGGATGAGAAATAATGAAGAATTGAAAACTCTGTGCAAAACTACAGATATAGTAACTGCCATCACTGTGCAAGCTTGGACATGGTGAAAGAATGGATGAAGGCAGAGCAACCAAGAACGTTTATACAGGGAGACCGGGAGGAAGAAGACTGAAGGGGCGACCAAGGTAAAGATGGTTGGATGCCGTTGATGAAGATATCATGAAGACGGTAATAAGAAGATGGAGAACAAAGATGAATGGTCAAAAACTGTGCGAGAGTTTAAGGTCCTTCAACGGCTGTAGTGTCAAGGAGGAAGCAAGGAAAGAAAGTTTAGTTTAAAAAAATCAATAAATATATTTTAAAAATTTAATATCCCACATATCAATATTGGTTCATAACTATTTATGCAACGCTTCGAGTAATAAACAACACTTTTTTATTCCGGCACTAGTTAAATATTTCTCCCGTCATTTGTTATTCTTCTACATATAGGATTATATAAGTATTTTTACCACCGGATTGATAATGCTTTATTAATTTTAATTTAAATACTGAATTACTTTTATACTGATATGATTTGATTGGAAGAAAATTGTCCGCCAGTAAGAGTTTTTAAGGTCTGACAAGTTCCAAATCTGGATCTTGGTAAAAGAGGAGAATTGAAAGAAATACACTTCCAGCAGTCTCTAGCCTATTCAGTTTGAAAAAATCTCGATTTTTTACATTTGTATATCAAAACCCTTCAAGCAAGGCAATTTTTAGCCTTTGTGAAGCGCAGAGAATTTCCTGTGATTATTTGACATTGAAGAATAGTGAACAAGCAGTCTTTCAAGCTTCCCACGGATTGTAATTATACTCCTTTGACCCAGTGCTTTCGTGACTTCTATTGCCGTTTGCAGAGTTGAGACACGTTATCTCACGAAACCTTCGAAAGACACGCTAATATATAATGATGTCAGCGATTATAATAGTATCTGTACGTGTGCTTCAAATCGCTGCTTTATTCTTTCATCGGGCCCCACCCCTTTTTCCAACAAGTTTAGTAACTGAATTATATGTTCCATAATGACATGTAAATTGCTTTTATTACGCCTGTTCACTATTCACATCATTCCAATTTTTTTTAAAAAATCTCAAGCATTTAGCTCTCAGATTTAAATGAACAGTTATTGTGTACCGCTTGAGACATTTCGAACACTTTTTGTTTGTCAAAAGAAATGCGTTCTAGTTCTACGTTTCTTTTCAAGGATATGAGACATTTCAGTAGGTATTTTTTATTTAACCGTGAGAAAGTTTTTTTTTAGGGTAACAGGCTACATGAGAGTAATCCATGGTGGCAACTCCCCTTCAATAGCATAGCAAGAGATTTGAAAGGGGGGATGTGGAAGGGTAGAGGAAAGTAGCCAAGGGTTAACTAGGGCCATCCGGGCATTCGCCTAAAAGTAATGCAGGACAAACCCTAGAAAACCTGCATCAGGTAGGTCGGACATTGGGTACTTGTCCCACGCCCTTCCGATAGCGGGAGAGGGGTTTGCTGTGGGGAAGCAGTATTCCATTCTCCGTGCCTAGACCAGTTTAGGAGGTAGTTGGCCGACTGTTCCAATGGGAACAGCGAACAACTCTTACCGTATGCCCAAGATCTGTCACCCCGAACATACACCTATCAAAACAGGCCGAGGTGTCTCGGTTTGTGGGAACCTTAGTTCAAAGACGGCGAGAGGAAAAGGCATCCCCAAAGGTAGCCCCTTCCGTCTCTCCTACAAGGTTCTGCCTACGGGAGAACATTCCTCGCAGGTCCTGCCTGCGAGAGAATTGCCCTCGCAGACAGCTTCATGAATAAAACTATCCAACGTATGGCTACATTATATTTTGAATCACATAACTCCAAAGAACTGGTGATTGAGAGCGCGTGAACAAATGAAAATTTCCATAGAATAATCTATTTTAAGACACTGTTCGTAACTTCAATTCTTTCGCAATTAAAACCATTATTAAATATATTTCGTTTGATAGGAGCTGTTGAATATTATATTTTGAGTTATATTAAGTAAAATTTATGGTTACGAATCGACTGCAATATCTGACTGCTGCATATATTCCCATATATGCTACGAGGTCAACTCTATCGACTTTTTTGTGTCAGGCTATATGAGGGTTGTTAACTTTGACGGATCTCCCCCCTTTAATAGCATAGAACTGGATGGAAAAGAGGGAATTGGAAAGAAAGATAGCCATAGGTTAATTAGGACCCCCGGAGCTGTACTTTAAGGATCCTATCCGGCATTCGTCTAAATGTGATTCAGGGAAAATCCTAGAGAAACTAGCATCAGTTAGGTCTGACCCTAGATATTTGTCCCACGCCCTTCCGATATCGGGAGATCAGAGTTTAATGTGGAGACACAACTTACCCGACTCCATGCCTCAACCAGATTTTGGGGGCAGCATACTAGTTTAATAAGAAAAGAGAACAACACTCATCGGATGCCCAAGGTATGCGTCCCCAGACAATAAACCCTTCAAAGCCCTAGTTGGCACGGCTTATGGGAGCCTTGACCTAAAATCCTTGACAAGGACAGGAAAATTTCAAGGAAGAACTTGTCCGTTCCGAGTTCATCTTCATTATTTTACGTATCTTATCGACAAATTTGGAATTGGCTTTGCATTCTCAGGCTTCCTCGAGAATAAAATAACCTTGCCTCGATTAAACTCTCGCCGGTGATATTAAGTTTCATAATCTTGCAAAAGGTGTGAGAACATAATAAAATTACAATAATTGTATTTTGATTTGCTATAATCACTATGATGAATCACTTCATATGATATGTCCTTATCTGTGTCGACATGCTTTATTTTCTGTCAACCTTTCAATTTAATTTTTAAATTGCATACAATATTAAAATTGGAAAAAAGTTATGAATGATTAGTCTGAACTCGTAGCATGTGCACTGAGTAGTTCGATAAATTTCTTAAACATGATGTTTTTTAATCTAAATAGTGGCAATCAGGTGAAATGTGAAATCATTTATCGTTCTTTCACTAAGGACAACTAGATCTTGTGTAAACTATATCGCTGCTATTTTTTGCTTAGTGCTTCTTTCTTCGTGAGTTGGCACTACTGCATTTGATTTGACATTCGTCGGCTGCTTCTTAAATGACAATTGACCGAATGACAGTTATTCCAAAAATTAGTTATTAAGTTAATATCTAAAAATAAACACTTTTAAATATAAGGCAGATATATTTCTACACGAAAGTAAATAAAATGTTGTCTTCTTTAGTTAAAGAACATCAGGCAAAACAAACTGCTAGGAAAGAAGTTCAAGGTATCAAACATATTCTTTAAAGCTCAAATAATTTAAGTAATTGATGATTTTTGTACCTCATAACTGTTTGTTTTCAGAAAATAAACGAAAAGAAGCAGTCTCTGCAGCAAATAATTTAACTCAAGCTCTAGTTGACCATCTGAATGTTGGGTAATGTATTCAGATTATTCAAAATATGATGATTTAGAGCTCAGTGTTTCCTAGCAGGGTATAACAGATTAAATTATTTTTAGAACCGTAATATTCTAAAATCCAAGATGAACTTATCAGTGTATCCCTTTTTAGAGACAAAACATTGAGCAGTATTATTTTTTTAATTTGTGCAATTTATTTCATTGTTTTGTTGTTATTTCAAAATTCTATTTGGAACAACTATCACTTACAAAATGAAGTTTCATAATGGGAAGTAAAACAATTTAACATTGACGTTATTTGAAATATACATAAATAATATAGAGTATTTGGGATTCCATATTTTTATCAAAAACGCACTTTAATTTAAATGTTTATTGATCAAAAGTGAATACATAGTTTAATATTTCATGTAGCCTGACTTACATTAAGTTAATAAATAAATAAACAACACAACCCATATGTTAGGTAAATTACAGAAATGAATATATATAACACAGTGAATATAAATTTGTGGCAGGCCCACTGTTCAGACCTTGTTTCCTGACAAAGGGGTTCAGACCCTCAAAAATTTGAAATATTTTTACTGCTGTTGTTTTCAGCTAAGTCAACTTCACTGTCTCTCTTTCTTATCCATATGTGTTTTATATATATAAAACATAAGGAAAAAGTGCGACGAGGTCAAATAAAATAAAACACTTAGTTAAGAAAGAGAGACAGCGAAGTTGACTTACCCTGAAATCAATAGTTGGTCCAGTCAGGCTGAGGTGAGAGAATGCTAAATTAGAAGAACAAATATTAATTTAGAGAAATGGATTGTGCCAAATAACAGTTGTAACTGAAATTTGTTTTTAAGGACAGAACAATGATAAATTGCATAGTATTTATATTGTCGACCATCTAAATTTTTATTGCTTGCATAGTTCTTACTAAGTTTCCTAACCTTGATACATTTCACATCTGTTTAAAATAACCTGTTATGTAGTAGCAATTGATGCATTTATTACAGAGTTGCCCAAGCTTATTTAAATCAGAAACGTCTGGATGCTGAAGCTAAACAGTTACACCAAAGTGCCACAAATTTCGCAAAACAGACTCAACAATGGGTTACACTGGTCGAAAGTTTCAGCAGTGCTCTAAAGGAAATAGGAGATGCAGAAAATTGGGCACGTAGTATAGAAGGTGATATGAGGACCATAACAAGTGCCCTGGAGTATTCATATAAAGGTATGTAATTCCAGTTGTTATTTTTTTACCCTAGTCACAGATTTTATTTTGTCATACTATAGTTATATATGTTAAATAAACTTTCTGTAATTATGCAAAATAAGTTTAATTATATTAAACTTGTAGTGATTCCTTTTATATTGTTAAATACATCATTAACATATGGTTTTACAAATTTTTTAAACTCCTGAAAGTTTATGTCTTCTAAAATAATTTTCTTAATTAGTAAAATAAAAAACAACTAAATTATCAAATTTTATTTGTTTCAGTTACACAAGAAACAACATAAACTGTGGCACAGATGCTAACATATTTCAAATTATTTCCATTCCTAATATTTTGTATAGTGGACATAATTATGTAAGAAATATCTTGTAATAATATAATCAGTTATTTGTAAAATATTGGATATTTTACTCTGTCCTTTTATACAGGCATACTGTTTATCAACATTGCAAATAAGTATAAAGGAAACTGCTATGGTGTATATCTATCCTTATACATCATCTGGGAAGTTTAGTGTTTACCTGTGGTAGAGAATTGATATATTAATGGAATATGTTAATTTATACTCTTGAGAAGTAGAAATAAATTATTTAACTGCAATTATATTAGAATAGGTAGCCAGTACTACATTGGTTTTCACTAAGGGTTTATCAATTAATTATGAATAACACATTTCAAACAAAAAATGTGAAATTTAATTCTGTAGCATTATGATCTAAAAGTGAGAATATTTAGGAAGTTTTAAATTCCTGTTTGTGAATGATAAATTAAATTGGAAAATGTACACTAATACCAAATAAATTAAGCTAACCTGCCTGTGCTGACAGAATTACACTCGAGTGCAGTGATATGAACATTAGAATATACCTTTACTCCTTATTGACATATTGTATCACAATGCTTCAGAACCAACATGGGGGGAGGGGGGGTTCAAAAAATAGGCATTTCATAGTTATACATTCACAACCAATTCAAATATGCATCATTTTAATACCTGAAACAACTTATTCAAACAAGGCTTTAAAAAACTCACTACACAAGTCTAATATGATGGTACTACTATATTTAGTAAATTTTAAACACTTAACAGTTAATTATGATAAAATTCTGTTCACGAAACTACTACCATATTTGTTTAGCAACCACAACCATTAAATTAATGAACGATTACAATTTAAAATCGCATGAAAATAAACTTACCATAAATAAAATGGCACATACCAAGTATTTTAAATTAATTAATGTGTAAAATTTGTGACTCATTCCACTCAATATATCCAATGTATTGGTTTCTTCTGGACTCAAAAATTCACCAACACCTTATCAAAGTGCTCACAATAATACAATAAATTTACACCCCCACCCCCCGAGCTATTAGTTCTGACTCATAAGACATAGTTCTTCAATTTGTGTGAAACTATTAACATTCTTAATTATTTTAATTATATTCTGTATTGCAAATCTCCTTCTCTACTATTACCCTCCAACGGTAAATTCTCTCACAGTCCTGGGTGATATAATTCATGTAAAATGATCTACAGAATGGGTTTTAGCTTTCCTGAGTCACTTTGTAAGAAGACTAGGTGTTTTTGGCCACAAAAAAATGTCTAAAAATAACTAACCAATGAGTAAGATATATATATATATATATATATATATATATATATATATATATATATAATATGATTTTATTAATTACGAAGACTGATTTGGAATTAATTGGACATAGTTTGATAGATAATTTTATTTGACATATAATTCTAAAAATGTATTTATGATTATAAGGATAACTAGAATTTATAAAAGTAATGTTGTAATTGAAATAGTGTTTACAAACATACATAAATATATGACTTCATAGAATTTGTTGTAATTCTATATTCTGGGACTAATACTTAGTGTGCTTCACTTTTGAATTAGTTCTTCAGAAATGTCTGTTCTTCAATAATTACATGAAGGACAATAGAATTTTCCCGTGGTTCAGCATTTATAAGATACCAACAATTGTCTTGCAGCATATTGACTGTAAGTTGAGTCACAAAAATATAAAAAGTTGGATTATTTTTCCAAAAATCCTGTAGGCTATTGGTATAACTTTTCACTCAGAGCTCTACTTTTGGGCCATATACTTCTCATTCCTTATTTCATTCATCCATTAAACTGCAATGTTTCAAAATCACCTTTTTTTCAAACTTTCAATATGTAATATGTAATTTGAGAAACTTATTTTGCAAAAGGCTTCTCTTTATCAAGACATTTTTAAGCTTGTGCTAAGTTATGTCGATTCTACAACCATACCAGAATAATGTAGTAAATAAAAATTGTTTGTTTGTAAATTAAGAAAGCCCTTTCTCATTTCTTCTTGCACATTCTAAATTATATAATCATAACCAATTTTAATATTGAAGCTTAATGTGTTTGGTTTTGTACAAACAAACCAAAGTTCACTGCATTACTGTAGTGTTTACTCTTGTATAACTTGGTTGCGCAATATTTTTTTTACTCTGTTTTATTTTTAAAAAGGAATCATTTTTTTACTATTTCCATTTTCTGATATGTATGGAGCATAAAATTAGGACCTCAATCTCTGAAAATATCAAGCAAGAAATATTAGTACATCTTCTGATGACCAGTCTCAATTTTTCTTTGCAGAACAATTAATAAATTTATATTCAAATATTTTATTTCAGTAGTAGTAGCATGGTTCCATTATTAATTTTGAAAAATAACTTCTACAATATTTTTTCTCTCAGACTATACTAGTAAATATGTTTGCATCCATTCAAATTCAAGTCTGTCTTTAAATTCATTATGTGAATTTTCAATGATGTTTCAAAAATTAAGTTATTTTTTTATATAGTTTGAATCATACATTGAAATAGTAAGTCATTTTCGCTGATGGCAACTTTAATTTTTTTAAATTACAATAATTTGATTCTATAATAATGGCTATATAAATTTAAAATTAATGAATAAGTAATGAAGTCACCAATAAATTAGCAAATTAAATAATAAAATAAATATAAGATTTGTTTCATCATCTAATTTTTTTTTTTGTTGGCTATTATATATTTAGTATGAGTGTTGTAGCCTTCTTTAATTATAAGCAAGTTTATAATTTGAAACATGCTATTAGTGTGTTACTTTTTAAGTTAAATCTCACTTAAAGAAAATTATTCTTATCTAATGTAATATGATTAGAACTTATGATCAAACAAATATTAAAAGAAGAAACCAGTGGCTTGAGGTTATTTTCTACAATTTAATGTAAATGCTAAGAGATTTTTCTGTTTTTGATCTCTAGAAAAAGAGAAGCAATTCCTCATGATGTATTTTCCTCATTATTATATACTTTACAAATATCTTACACAAATGGTACAAAATTCAATAAATTAAGAGTATCGAACTTGGCTACGTCTCTTCCACATTTATTCATGTCCCAAACAAACGTTTAAGAAGTTGTCCATTGAGATTTCTTCTTTATCGTCATTCTTATACGTGCTTCATTAAATATTTTGTTTCCTATAATCAAATTTTATATTACTTATATCAGCACATATGTTACAGATAATTGGAAGTTTTCATATCTTGATTGTTTAGTTGAGATATGGAAATAATTAAACAATTCATGTATAGGTATCCAAATAGGCATGCTTGGAGTGAGTTCAAGTGCTCTTTAGATAGAAAACGTGGAAAAATCAAACAATTGCCTGACAAATTGGACATGGATATGTTTGCTTAAGTAATATATTGCTTATATGGTTATACATATTTTAGCTGCTACTATCCCCCCCCAAAAAAAAAAAATAATAACAAATTAATTATACTTTAAAGTTAATTATTAAATCAATACAATTAATTAATTAGGTGTTGGTATTGATGAATCACATATTTTTGAGATATTGTACTATTCAGTGACACTAATTTCAATTATAAAATTCTGATTAAAATCTTGATCCATGTTATAAAAAACCACTAACTGAGCACTAAAGAACTACATATGAAATGTTAGAATTACTTGGATTATTTGCAAATTTAGTTTTGGCAGCAGTACATGTCATGGCTCTAAAGTAACAGGTTTTTTCTTGATGAATGAAAATTTATTAAAATATTTTGATTGATATTCAATTTTTTTATTAGTATTAGTAAGAATTTAACAACCCTAGGATTGGAAATGTGGCATTTAAAAATGTGATTGATGTGGGCGATGCAAAGCATGCTAATTTTTTATAATATTGTATAAACCAAAAAATTAACAGTGCTGTCTATTTCTCAATATACCTATGATGTATTAACAATATAAATTAATTAATGTTGAATAAGCCTTGTAATTCTTCAGTTTGCAAAGAAATCAATTTTTCACCATTCTTCTGATGTAACAATACATAAGTTTTATCTGGATAGTAACTTTTGCATGATGATAATTTATCTTTTTTAAAAAATTATTATAGGTCAGATTTGATAACTGCAGTTATTTGGAGAGCTGCACGCTATCGAGGAAAATTTATGGTAACGAAATTGTGTCTTTTAAAGATTACCTCCATTATTAATAGAGCCAGATTTCACTAGTATGGGTTTTTTGTTGCACTAAAATACCTACAACATTCTGATATAACTTGTTTAAAATATAATCAAATCTAAGAAAAAAAGATTTTATGATTTCCAAATATTTTAAATTAAGAGTTTTCTTTAATATAAGATCAATTGTCTTCCAATGAAATAATACCTTCAGTTAGGAACCCTGCAGAAAGCTTTCTTAATAATTATAGAGCTTAATGTGCTGTTGGACATACGCACAGGGAATAACAATTTTGAGAATCACTGTTGTCATGTGATATCAAACTTGTATTAGGAGCACTGAATATAACTTGAGAAATAAACTATAAAACATTATTTTCATATAAGTATAAAAGACTGCAACAGATGGTTACTAATGATAATATGTATTTAACAATTTTATAAAACATATTTCCGATGCCTGTGAAGGCCCTATCAGATGATATATATCACTTATAATATTAATGTTCCACACATGCTGCCTTTCAAAACCAGTTTTGGTGCTTCTACGCGTGGTGTGATGAAGCATTCAAACCCTCTCAAATTAATCCTTTATCTACTATTTCTTTTAACTTGTACTTAAAATAAACATACGAATCTCTTTCCTGATTTCTAATCAATTTTAGCTCTATCAAACCCGGAGAATGTGAGGTAGCGTATATATTTCCGTGGATCCGAAAAACGTGTTAACTTAAACTGTTTAGCAGTAAAGTTTTCTTCTCTTAGGCTGACTAAGCCGGACTTGATTTCATCATTGCCGCGCTGACACATTGGCTTTGATGTTTGTAACATGTGTCACACTCGCATATGTTTTTGAGATAGGCTCGTTCTTCCCACACTCGGACTCTCCCATAATCCCACCCACTTAGGTTGCGGGATCGGCCATGTTCGTGCAAGGTGGAGTAGCAGATAGAAAGTACATGCACGGCAAAAGTGACAGTTTGTGTTCATGTTAGGGTGCCTGGGGTGCACAGTGCAAACAAACCGTTTCTGAGCAAAAACCATGAAAAGTTTATACGTCATTAAATTTATAAGTTACTGGGATATTTGTGATAAGTAAGTATGTGCGACATGTAAGTTGTGAGATAAATTTTAGTATAATGGCCGAAGTTTCAAGTGACTTAACTCGTTCTAAGTATTATTTTGGGAGAAAAGAGATGTGTTGCAGTTTGTAAATTTAAAAGTCGAAAACGTCGTGCGGATTTGTTATACTTCTGGTTTCTATTGGTGCGTGACAAGCTATGAATACAATAATTTATTTCCTCATTTGCACCTGGCCTTGTAAGGACATTTACGTTCCAACACAAAATTGTGTGCTTTAGTAACACAGCATTTTATGTGCAAGTGTTACGCGGTGAAATGCAAGATATACGAAGAAGCAAAATTTACGGGACCTCCTTGTTTTGAAAAATACTCCAAAACTATGTAGTCAAATTTATATATGCCCATTCAGTGTACACCTAGTAAGTTTCTAAGCAAACTTTTAATTTTGTGTGTTTTAAGAGTGATTCTTTTAATTACAACATTTATTTTCACTTTTGAAAATTTAAAGCTTTACAAAAATAGTAGTTTATAATCTGGTAAGTTTCTTGAGCCAGATGTATGGTATTTTTCTGTTCATGCACCTCAGGTGGAACTATTTTTTTTAAATAATATTTCTAAAATGAGTCATTAAATTTTCGCAATTTGTTAAACACATTCCCCTATTTTAACATTTTTAAATGCTTATATAATCAAAATTCTGTGATATGTGCTTATTAGAAAAATAAGGCCCACATACTTTTTTTTAAAAAAAATGTGGCTTTTTTGATAAAACTTAAACTATTTTCAACCCAGGTTAATTACTTTTTGACAGTCACATTTCTATTTGTGTTGTATAGCAGAATTATGAGACCAAATAAGCACCAAATCTATCTGAATTAAACGAAGGACATGTAAATAGAAGATAAAAAAATGTCATTTCCACCTAACAGTGATGATTCCAAGACATACAAAGAAAGAATTTTTCAATGCCTAATCGTAATTATGATTTGTATGCAATTAAAGTTTGTCGATCTGCCCTGAATTAAATCTTCAAATAAAACTGTTTATTAAAACTTCTTCCCATTGGTGTTTTAAATTAAATCATTATCTATTTTTTTCTTTTCAACCGTGTTGAAATAATAAACACTTTGTAAATAATACACCTATTATTTTTTAATATGATTATCAAAAAAGCATTATGATGGATATATAGTTTTCTTGTACAAACATTACCAAGTGTTGTTCATGAATTATTTATTTTCCAGAATTTTCAGTATATAACTAGTACCAAAATTTTTCAGGTTAAGATGCCATTTTTAAATTTTTAGTTAAAGCACAGAAGAGAACAGCAAACAATTGCTCCTTCAACTCAAAAATGTTTCTAACAAATCTTTTGTCATACCTCGTATTTACCATTAACCTGGAAAATAACTATTTGATTTCGTGTGTTACTGTTCTTAGTTTAATCTTGTAAACTGTTGTGTAGAAATACTTTTCATTTGTTATCAAGTATATTTCAATTTGTTATATGTTAAAGAGTTGAAAAATGCTGAATACTTTATAGTTATATCGGATTATTTAAATTCTTTTTTTTTCTTTTCTGAATTACTTTGATACTGATAAAATAATTGTTTTCAACCATAATTAAGTCCATAAGAAATATTTCTAGAGCTATACAAATTTCATAACTTGCAATTCACCTATGTAAATAGTGCAATAGGAAACGTTATTCCTTTAATAAATGCCACTGTAATTATTAAATATTACACCTTTGAGTATTGAATGTTATAACTGTACTTTGCTATTGAAAAAAAAAATTGCTGTGATCTAGACTCAAAAGAATACCCCTCTTTTTTGGTATTGTAAAATTTGTTAGCATAATTAAAATGCTAAAGATGTAAAATGTATTGATGGTTTATAATTATGTTTTATAAAGAACACAATTTAAATTGCATTGCGTCTTGAGATTTTTATTCTTTACCTTGTTTAAGAAAAATAAGTAATGTAAACATCATGTTGATCAATTGAATTTTATCAAATTCTTTAATACTACTTAAAAATATTTTGAATTTGTTATGTATATTAATGATGAAATGATATGTCATTTATAATAATATTAATTAATTAATTGAAATTTTTTGTAATGGTTATAAAAAACTATAAATAATTGTTATTTATTTTTTTTTGTTTTCATAAACATAATTTTCTGACTCAAGGCAGTTTATTTATTTATATTTTGTATATTGTTCTCTATTTATTCTAGTTGACTCTTAAGTGTGGTGAGGTTAGGGGACAATGCCAGCTCCACCTCCTCCACCACCACCAGGCCCTCCACCACCTCCCAGCTTTGGAGGTGGAGCATCAAAGACAGGAGGAGCTGATGGAAGAGGTATGTTACTTCAATCAATACGGCAAGGTACAACATTGAAGAAGACTGTAACAAGTGATAGAAGTTCCCCTCAAATCTCAGGTAAGATGAGACATATATTACTGCTGTGTAAAATATAAATTTGTAAAAAAATTAATGTTGCAGTATTCCTAAAGTAAGTTAAAGAAAAAGTGGAATCAATTATGGTTATCTGATGAATAGAAACATATCAGTTTAATCATTTTTTAAGTAAAATCTGTGTACTTTTATAGATATTTTAGTCGTTCCTCTTTTAGTTCTGAATCCAAATATTTTCTTTTAAATATTATCCCAAACTTTATTGCAATTAATGAATTAAATTTTGTAAAACTGTTTTAGAACATATTTCAAAACCTTTGTAAAATGTGAATGTCCATTAAACAACTTTTATAATTATTTAGGATTTATTGTTTTCATTAAATCTGAACTTACCTGGATATAATATGAAGGAAACAATGTGCCATAAGTTAAAGTGTATAAAGGTAATTACTAGAACACTTGTCTGGTAAGGGGAATTCCTGATTTCATTATATTTAAAGAGTTTGAAATGGGTTCACTTAGATGTATTGCCAATGTAGATAAAACTGGTGCTCATTCTAACTTCCATTTAGTTCATCTAGTTTTTTGTCTTTTAAGGAAAACTTGGAAGCACAGCGAAATCAAACAATAGCAACACTGGAACCAATTTAAGACCTTCTAATAGTTCTTCAGATACATTCAGGAATAATGGACTTGGTGGATTATTTGCTGGGGGGATGCCAAAGTTGAAGCCTACAGGGAGATTAGGTATCTACTTTTTATCATATATATATTAATAAACTTACAGTTCTTTTATATATTGTAATCATATATCTTAATGTAATTAATGATGTAAATGTATAAATAATGATTAGAGAAGGGTTTTTTTTATATAACAGACTTGAAAGTTTAGTCAACCCATAAGACCACTATCAATTTAGTAACATAGCCTTGTTTCCTTTCTACTCTCACTTTTTTACCTTCAGGAAGCAACGTTTCACCACAAGTTCCAGATCAATTTAGACATGCTCCAAATTCAAGTTCACTTCATTCAGAATCCATCTTACAGGTTTGTATTTGTTATGGCTTGATTTTCTTAAATTACCAATTCAATTACTTACTTTTATATTTTGTTGATCATAGTTAATTAACTGTGCAGTCCCAATCAATTTAACACTGCCAAAATTGCATATTTTCCAAGTTCTTCATTGACTGTGTTGAACTGACAATAATTAAATAATAATAATAATATTGTACCTAGTACCTAAATTACATCAAAGACCCTATACAGGCATACATGTAAAATGGGTTAGAAGTTGTATATGAATAATAATATTACACTTTAATTAGGTAAAAAGTAAATTTTCTGCAATCTTTGTTGTTTTTGTCAGGTGATTAAATAAAAGTTAGAGCCATAAGAACAACACACAGCATATACAACACCAGGTGATGAACTCAAAAACTAATTTGGTTACTATTTACATAATTATTTTACTTTTAACAGATATTTTATATTTTAATTTCAATATAAATTTTAATTCCTATTGTTGATAATAAGAAAAATAGCCAAATACAGATAAAAGAAGTGATGATATTAATACCACAATTGTTTCTGGAAACCTCATTCATTTCGTCAGGTGCTAAGAAACCTAAAAACACAAGAGCCTAGAGCGAAACAACTGAATTGTGTACTCTGATTTATCTATGGATATATGAAGGGGGCTGATTTTCCAAATAAAGTATTTTTGATAATTTTTTAGAGGCAAGATTCTGATAGTCGGTCATTTCCCAGTGATGTTAGAAACAGAGGGCCACCTCCACAGCCACCACCATCAACCCAGAAGCCGTCAATGCCAACGGCAAGTATTAATTTGTTAAAATATAACGGTTACACTAGCATGAAATTTTTATGTATTTATTCTATTTGAATTGGTAATTTAATAATATTTGTTTTGTGTTTTAATGTTTTATAACATTAATTCTTAACATTAAGCTTTAAGTAATATATTTTGTAATTCTTCTTAGACTTTTTCCTCAATATCACTATATGAATCTTTTGCTGATATTTCTTTTTCTTCGGGTTCCATGTCTAAGTTCTAATAAACAACAATAAGGGATCTTCGTGACCTTTGAGCAGGACCCATGACATCTTGGTCAGTTTCGATGTGGTGTCCCTATTTACCAGGGTCCCTATTATGGACACCTTGAAACGCCTGGAAAGTCACTTCCCTGAAGGTATCCTGAAGCTGTTCCGGCATGTACTCACCACCACTTACTTTCAGTACGGAGGTGATTATTTAGAACAAGTAGATGGCGTTGCAATGGGCTCTTCAATATCTCCTGCCATTGCCAATTTTTACAAGAAGAAAAAGAAGCCCTCAGAACAGCTCCCCTGAAACCGAGCTGTTTCTACTGATAAACAATGACACTGTTGTCATTTGGCAACATGGACCAGAGACACTTAATGAGTTCTTACAACATTTGAATAGCCAACATGCTAATATACAGTTTACTATGGAATAGAAGCAAGACTGGAAACTACCCTTTGTAGTCGTACTTGTCAAAAAGAAAGCTGCCGGATCACTTGGACACGCAGTTTATAGAAAGTCCACACATACTGACTTATACCTAAATGCGGCAACTTTCCACCACCCTGGTGATCTCCACATTGAACCACAGGGCCAGAACAATCTCGGACCCAGAGAGTTTAAAAACTGAAATTGAACATCTAAAGAAGTGCCTTTATGGGAATGGATACACCTCTCAACAGATCAACCGCGCTTTAAATAAATGGGAAAGAAGGACCAACAAGGAATTAGATACAACCAAGAGGACAGCCGACCTACTATTCTTCAGCCATACCACTGCCAAATTGGTAGACTCCTTAAACGACAATGGACTCAATAAAACAGGAGTTTACCAGATCACTTGTTCCTGTGGTCAACATTATATCGGCCAAACCCTGAGAACATTAATTTCATGAACATAATATTCATCTTAAACAGATGGCCAATTCAGCAGTATCAGAGCATGTACTTATGTCGGGGCATAAGATGGATTTCATCAGCACTACAGTTTTTAACTCTGTTAACCATTTCTGGGACTGCATTCTACTAGAGGTGGTTGCTATTAGGACAACCCATAGCCAGCTGATCAACAAGGATTCAAGTTTTCATCTGAGCAAGGCATGGGACCCTTTGTTAACCAAAATGCGGAGTGCACAAACACGGGGCTGCTTGCCGGGTGCCCCAGAGGCCAAACCCGCCAATGGAGACGGGCCAGGACCCCACTTGGCCGGGGTGCACCAAGTCGATTCAACGATTCAAAGAGTAGACGGACGGGGTAGTGGGAGGGGAGCGACTCATCCCTACCACCTATGTAGCAGACCAGTAAACCCCTAATTGGACAATAATAACTCGACCATGACTATATGTTCTACCACCCTGATTTTGATGGCACTTCACCTGAAGAAAATGGAAATGTGTGCAACAAAATACATAACCCAATTGGAAACCCAAAAACTCTTCATCCAGTGTGTACGTCAGGAAAGCATACGCTCTATAACAATAATGTAGTTGGAATAATTTAAGATTTAGTTAGATTAGGTTAAATATTCATATTTTCCACCACAAGTATTCATTGTTACATATCTAGCTTTATAAGAATTTTTAATCAAATTTTATATATAAGTTAATAAAATTGTATTGTTTCAGAGTGCATCAGATTCTATCTTGCAAACAAGTATAACACGGTTTAACTCTAACATGTCACCTGCTAGTGGACCCCCTTCTCTCCCAAGTAAACCACCAGTGGCAAATTTTGGCAAACCAAATGTAGCACCAAAGCCTCCTGGCAAACCATCGCCTCCACCAAAGAAAATGGTTATGAATGGTGGCAGGCCAACTGTAACTCGTGCACAGAGTATGCGAGTGCCACGGTCCCCTCCTGTTGCACCTCCTTCAGTAATATTTCCTCCATCTAGCAAAGAGCTTGGAAGCTATCAACGAAATACGGCATTTCATCAGTCTCAAGACTCAATTCATCAATATAGGCCCAATCCTCCTCCTCCACCACGTACGGCAACATTGCCGTCCAACTTACATCACCATGGTTTTAAGTCAATGGCTCCTCTTCCTCCTCCATCAACTCCACCACCACCTGCACCTACTGGGCAACAAATGAGACCTGTAAATAGACCATTGCGACCGCGTTTGGGAGCACCCCTGTGTCCACCACCTCCTCCCCCAACATCTGCTCCACCACCACCGCCACATAGGACATCTCCTGCTCCTGCACCACCATCAATGCAAACAAGGCTAGCTCCTGCTGTAAGTATTATTTGCACAATTTACTTACAAAATATCATTTTTGTATTTTATATATATAGTTCTGCAATTGTATTATAAAATATTAGTATTTGGCCCAGCCAGCGCACAGTTCAGACCTTCTTTCCTGATAAAAAGTGCTGGGTCCTCCTCGAAAATTTGAATATTTATTTTCTGCACAGCCCAACTGGACCAAATGTTGATTTCAGGCAAGTCGGCTATGCTCTCTCTCTTTCCTGTCCTCGTTACATCACATATTATTTTTGTCAGAATGAAATAATGGCAGTGAGAAATAGGTAACTTTCGAAGCTACTGTGGTGTTCCACAAGCACACTGCACTCTCAGCTTTGAAGAGAAGGTCATCATGTAGAAGAGAAAACTTAAGGAAAATGTGATAAATTCAAAGTAAAAAACATTCAGACAGGTAAGAGACAGCATAGCTGACGTACCAGAAAACTACAGTTGGTCCAGTCGAACTGACCAGACAATAAAATTTTCCAGGATCAGCCCTGTTCATTAGGAAGGTCTTAACTGCGAGCCAGCTGGCATATATATGTAAATTTCCAAAATGGAAATTGTATTTGTATTTCTGTAATGCTTCTCATCTGTCTGCTATAGTCCTCTAAATGAATACTGAGATTTTTATAATTTTAATGTATATACATAAATTTGATAAATATATATGTATAATTTCTAGGTACCTTCATCAGCACCACCCCCTCCTCCAGTTAGAAATTCCTCCATGAGAAATGGAAGTTCTTCAGGTTGCTCTGACATTGAGACAAGATTTGCTCATATGTTTCATCCTGTACATGAATTTCCTAATCCTCCTACATTCAGAGGGATCACAAAAATTTATAACAGTAAAAATGGTAAGTAGTATGGCAATATGGGTAATAATTAATTAGCTATTGCATCAATTGGCCTCAGTCTGTCTTAAAAATAATAAATGATTATTTATATTAGTTTTATTTTGTGAAGACAAAATTTCCTTATGATATCCTCTTACTTCATTCATTCTTGGGTTGTGGAATGTGTGTTTGCACGTCTGTTTCAACACCAATATGGCAGTCATCATTCTCTATCTATATATCCATATATATAATTGCAATATTAGTATGGAAAGGAAAGAGAGATAGGTTGCAGTTTACCTGAAAGTGAAGTGCAGTGTCACCATAAGGACCTGAAGGTTCGGCTGTGGATGATATATATAAATATATAAAGAATGATGACTGTCATGTTGGTGTTGAAACAGATACATATATATATATATATATATATATATATATATATATATAAACACACACACACACACATTCAAACTTGGATAGTGAGGAAGGATAGAAATAAATAGGAGGATTACGCTTTATGTGAATTCATATGCTCGGGCGAAGAATTACGCACATAGAAAAGCATATGTTCAAAGCAGAGAGAAGGATGGAAGAAGAAGGAAAGACTGAAAATATTTGACCCAGGCGGGACTTGAACCCACGTATTCACTCGAGCATATGAATTCACATAAAGTGTAATCCTCCTATTTCTCCTATTTATTTCTATCCTTCCTCACTATCCAAGATTGAATGTGACTTTGTCACCAAATTAGTTCCAATTCCTTAATGGATTCTCCTAATATTTATTCCTTAATGGAAGCTCCTAATACTTCATCCCCTCTACTCTTATCCATTCATCAACTAAACAACTAATTGTCCACAATAAGACTGTCTATATTTGCCTAGTCAGGAACTTGACCCGGTGGCCGAGATGGTTAAGGCGTCTGTGTACTGAGCAGAATACGTGGGTTCAAGTCCTGCCTGATTGTCTATATTTGCCTGGTCGGGAACTTGACCCGGTGGCCGAGATGGTTAAGGCGTCTGTGTACTAAGCAGAATACGTGGGTTCAAGTCCCGCCTGGGTCAAATATTTTCAGTCTTTCCTTCTTCTTCCATCCTTCTCTCTGCTTTGAACATATGCTTTTCTATGTGCGTAATTCTTCGCCCAAGCATATGAATTCAAATAAAAGCGCAATCCTCCTATTTCTCCTATTTATTTCTATCCTTCCTCACTATCCAAGTTTGAATGTGAATTAATTCCTTAAATGGATTCTCCTAATATTGTATATATATATATATTTATTTTAAGTCACATATACTACAGGGGTAATTAGCGACTACCTGGTTAGGTGAAGTATTCTTATCAATATTTTATCCTTACATACTAATATATTGTTAAGTTGATATATACAATAACTGTTATTAGTTTAACAAATTAATTAAAGTCATCGTTCTTGTATATCTAATTTCTCATCTTGTAGCACCTACATTCTTTGACTTATTCATAGAAGTATTATTAATAATATAGGAAAGATGCAGAAAGAATGATGGATTACCTGAAAGTTTGGTAGATTCCACAAGGTTAGATAATCTGAAATATTTCCTTGCTAGGAAGACTTCTATTTTACTTTTTAGCATTGTGTTGATAGACAGGATTTTATTTGTCTTATTATAGGAGAATATGAATTCATATATTAAATATAAATTATGAATGTAACCAAATTTGTCATATGTAATTTATTAACAAAAAACATAAAATTCACAATGCTTTGACCTCCATCAACTGTACAGTATTGCAAATAATTTCCATAAAATAAGCCAAAAATAATAATATACAAGTTTTCCATAGAATTTCAACCAAACCTTAAGACTGTTATGTCTTGTTAATAAGTTACATCTGACAAATTGGTCAAAAATAATTGTGATATATAAATATTATCTAACCTTGTGGAATCTACTGAACTTTCAGGTAACCCATCATTATTTCTGTATATTTCCTATATTATTCATAATACTTGTTTGAACAGGAAAGAGAAAGAAAATATAGGGCTCATAACAAACATGGAGACCCCGGACTTCAGATAAATCTGAAGTCCGGTGTTTCCATGTTGGTCAGGAAACACAAATCTCAAAATTCAGAGATAAATTTGTTAATATCATACTATCAAATACTGCATATATTAATTTGTGTATCAAAGACATCTTGGAATTATTTCGTGAGTAAAATAGTTTTTTTTTCCAGCTGCTTTGAAGCACCATGCTACAAATACTGGAAAACAACAGGCTCCACCACCTCCCCCAGTATTACAAATTAGTAACAAAATGTGGGCAAATGAAACTTCCACTTGTTAATGACACACATTAAACAGGTATCTTAACTACAGAATATATATTTAAATGCTTTTGGCTGTAGTATTCTGTGTAACTTTTAAATTTTCATATGTATTAAATCTTGTTTCGAGTTCTTAGTCTCGAGGAATTAATTAAACTTGAACTGGTCATTTATATATCAAAAACAAATTATGAAATATAAATTAGCATCAAAGAGCTTGTTATATTATATCAAAGATCCTTAATATATGGCAAGCATATTTCTTTCCCATATCAACCATTTTCTAGAGTTATGTTTATTAGTGCAAATTTATGATAAAAAGTGTTTTTATTTCTATGATTTGTAGATAAATTTTTCCACAATAATATTCTCTGTAAACCTTACCTGCAGTTTCCACATTGTTACACTTCCAAAAAGATAATCATTTAGTTGTTATATGTACCTTAGAAATTTGTTGACAATAGTTTTTTTTGCTGTTCCTGACCAAATGGCCAATAACTATTGCTTTAGTAAATGTATCTTTCCTGGAAATTCGTGTTTCTTGGTTAGAAAGTCAGTTGTTTAAATTCTTATTTTATTCATTTCAAATGTATTGTTACTTCCGATCTTTCAGTTGTTATTCTTATTTGACACTTAATTCCAAATTAAGTCACCAAGTTCCTTCAGTGATGGTTAGCTCTAAGTGGTTATGCTCTCTTTATATTATATTCTTCAATAAAAATTCATTATAAAGTATAACTTTCATTTCCTTCAGCAAGTCACAAATTTTTAGATTTTATTAATTTATACAAATCACCTTATTTTCAAAATATTACATTATTTACTACTCTAACTTTATTTAGTATTCAAAAACTAACATAAATTGACATTTTGTGGCAATAATTCTGAAACTTTTTATTCCAGTATGGTTGCTGTATTGTTTAGAGAAGATATAAAAATACCAAAAATTGTTTTGAATAATGTGAAGTTTTGAGTGCTCATTTAATGTAGCACAGTTCTCCAGTTAGTACTTTCATATGATGGTGCTAAAACCCACAAATATTGTATTTCCAGATAAGTGATAAATGATAATCATGTTTGTGTTAATGGCTGTGGTTAAGATGCGTTCGTTAACTGGGCTCACGCCACAAGAAGAAGCACAAAAATAAATATAATTATGTTTCATCTCATTGTGTATGTAATGTGGCTATGTGTAACTTGAAGACTGACTGTTAGTAATTTTGTTATATCTTTAGCAAGGCAGTTGTTTCCGATTTTATGCTTTGTTAAATATTACTGATAACTGACGTGAATCATTAATATGATGGCTAAAAGAAGAATCAATATGTTTCACAATGATGAAAATGATCATATCAGCTGAAGGAGTGCTTTGTTCGTAACTATTTCAGAAGAGTCTTTAACATTCAAAGCATTGTTCTTTAATGTGTTTTTAATTTTATTTTTTGCTTTACATGTTTATTTCAAATTTAAAAGCTACAAGATATATTGGGTTGCTCCTTTAAATATATTAATTTCTGTAAACTTACCTTCACCTTCCATTAGTACAAAAGTTACATAGTACTCTAACTAATTATTAAAAGTGAATTAAATCATGTTTCTTCCTATAAATGCTAGAATTCTGAATCAATCTTCCCAAGTCCAAATTTCAAGAATTATATAATAGATGCAAAAACTGATTTTATTGAAACCACATGAAAATTGCAGTATCCTAGTATATGTACTAGTATATTATGACTGTCCATTTTAAAAATCAGAAATAATAAATATTTGCTGATAAGTAAGGGACAATACTTTCATGTGATAGCATCTGCCCTCTTAAATCTACTTTGTTTTGCAATATATATAATATGTTAGTAAATATTAATTTATTTGTACATTTTAACTCTTGTAGTATATTTTCTTTCATGTTTGCATGAGTTTGTGTTTGAACGTATCAGGTGAATATAATCATTGTTTTTAATTCAGTCTTTGTTAATTATGGTACCTATAAATATAATCAATACAAATTATAATACAGGTGACCAGATATTTTCTAATGGTTGCTATTATATTAATATAAAGTAAAGTAGTACTTGCTACAGTTATTTATTAATATGGCAAACAATGGCCCAATCTAATGATATTGAATGACCAATATTGTAACAATTTTGTTTTAAGATCCTGAGTTGCCTCATGAGAACTTATGTAGTAAAATATGTTATTGCTTTTTATGTGAGTCATTTTGGCATGTTTGTAAACAAACCATAGATTAAGCAGTTTGGACTGTACAAAGAACAAATTCAATTGTAACACACAGTGTTGTGTGTGTTTATTGGCTTTTCCATATTGGAAATAACACATAATATTTTGTTAGGTTAGTATTTCCTTTTCTAAAGTAGCTTAGTTTTTTTCTAGTTTATCCTATTCCATATTTCCAATCCGTTTGGAGCTAAGCTTATAAGTTTTTAAGCATTGATGCTTTATTTTTCTGTCCATTGTATTTTAATAAAATTTTCTGTTTATTATTTATATAAAAATTTAATTGAAGATGTCTTAAGTGTAATTAAATAAATAAGAAGTGTCATTGGCCATCAGAATATTAAAATTTAAAATCAACCATAAAATTTTCAATAAACCTTCATGAAGGCAATGCCGTCAAGTAAGACGCACATCCCTATTTCTCAACTTGCTTACAGGAAAAAAATATTTTTCAAAAATAAATTATCATATTTTTACAAAAAGGTATTATAGTTCTCTATGTACACATTTCACTTAAAACACTATGCTAATAATATGAGCAACTGCCCTAGGCTAACAAAGTGGTCTAATGATGAGCCAGTAGCAAACCCTCTCATCAGGATTATGTCCACACCAACAACAATAAAAAGAAGGAAAATCAAGCCATTGTGGATATTCTCAGAAGAATCACTTTCAAAATATACATGTGAAACCTTGGTTTCAGAGCTCACATTCTATAAAATGTGTATTATACACACCACATTTTTTGTTCAAATTTTGGGGAAAAAATGTGTGGCATACACAAGAATTTACAGTATTTCCCTTAACTTCATTTGGTTTCATTTGTATGATATTATATTGATAATGGTGACATCCAACTATTTTATATTGAATTTTCATTATCAACCTTTATAGTTTACCTCCTATTTAAAAGAAATCATACCTTAACTGCCATTCATAAAAGAAATGGGAGGCTTAGTCAACAATTTAAACTTCATGACTTAATCTACATCCAAGTATATAATTTTTGTTTAAATAATTTAATTTTGTACATCATTAGTTATGTTCTATTTACAAACATATGGCTGATGTATTATATTACCTCTATGCACCATATCTCAAAATATTTTAGCCAATTTTTAATTCAATTGTTAATGAATAATTAATATAAAGCATGTTACTAGATACTGGCACCAAAGCTATAAAGAATTTGTATGCAAGTCTCTAATTTACAAGGAAAAATGGGATGAAAATTTAAAATGTATCAGAATATTGATAGCTTTCCATGGCTCAACTTCTGATCTCTCTTTTTCAAAAGCTGTGTTCTTTATTCTTGGACCACGTCTATGATGGCTTAAATAATTTTGTAATATTGCTTGTACTCGTATATAATGATTTTGCATATTTCTCATGATGCAAAGTGATCTAAAAACTTCTGACTTGTGTGTTTCTGAATTAATTTGTAAATATTAAAATTTGTCTGAAATTAGAAATATTTTTATTTCCTTTAAATTTGCTGAAATGACAATGGTTGCATGACTATATATATAAAATTTTGTAGGATTAAAGTCTGAAGACAACAGCAGTGCCAATCATTCAAATGTTACTGAGCCATCTCGCAACCCAGGTGGAAATGTAAAAACACTATACATACTGTTCACTGGAAATACCTAATTCCTTCAACAGATCTATATAACTTTAGAAATAAATTCATAAATAGACTTTCAAACAAAAATGTAGATTCTATATTCACCTCCTTATAAAATTCAGTTACCTTAAACTAAAATCATGTTAGCATTGACATTTACATCAAATTACATGAAATTTTTCCAAATTGATTAAGTAAATAGTTAGCTATTGTTTTTATTCTTACCTTGTTTAATACTGTTAATTACATTTCTATGTGTATCTAACAAATTAATAAAAATCTTATGTCAAAGCCTTTTGACGTCATAGAATTGGGAATACTTTGGGCTTCTTCATACCCATACAATCACAATTGTGCCAAATGATGTATATTTTACTTTTAATATATTTTTGTACTTAACTTTGTGTTATCTTTTTACGATTCCATTGAAGCCTAACAATTTAATTTAATAGAAGCATGTTCAGTGTGAATAATGAAATATTTAATTTCAGTCTTGGCCACTGACATGTGCACAATTTTAATATGATGCAGTATTGTAGAAAGAAATGTAAAAATTTGAATATTGTGTGAATGAATTTATATTGATTGAATGTCATAATTTATTTAATTGCAGAACATAGACTTCTAACCTTAATACCTGGATTGTTCAGAATTCTAGCCTTATATTTAATGGAATAACAACACTGCCTTGAAAACCAGCAACCCAAATGTTCACTTGTTAACTATATTCACTTAACAAATTTAGGATTCTGTATTATGTATTTATTAGTAATTGTAACCTTATGGTCCACTTAAATGTTCCAATTTTCAACCTGCCAATAGATGAGTATTAATTATGTTTAACTTCTGTCAATTTTTTTTAGCGATTCTAGCACTCCTATCTTAAAATTGCTACAGATCAATATTTGAGAGTCATATCATAATTACTTTAGCCTACAACTATTTTTTTTTTCAAATGTGACTATCCATGGACACTATGGAAGAGTGTAGGTGATTTGAAGTAAAGTTTCACTGGATTGAAGTGTAGATGAAATGGAAATGTTTGTATTATTTAATAATCCATATTCTACTGGCAACAAACATTGTTAAAGTATTGGCAGTTGGTTAACACACATTTTCTAATATCCTTTTAGAGACAGTTATACTCCAAACCTTACCTTTTTGCTAATTTGCATTTTGTTTGTAATATCATAAGACAGAATAACTTTTCTGATTTAGAAATTCATGAAACTTTTAGTTTACTTAATTAATATATACAGTATTAACATATTAAGCTGTTAATTAATTACAGTCCTACAGATTTGCCATGACTGAATTTCATCAGAAACCCTCAATGTTTGTTATGGCAATTATGGTGCAAATGATTGCTCTCTATTTCTAACTGAGAAACTTATGAAAACCAAGTAAACTGGTTTGTCAGAGTATTGTTCAAATGGCATGTATTCTATTCCTAAAAAAATTATAGATTTGTATATCTGATCTGATTTGATTTCATTACTTGCTTTGAATTTCTTTCATTTAAAGTATATTTCAACAAATATGGATAGAAGGTAATAAATATATAAGAGCAATAATTTTTTAAAAGTAACTTATTTTTGTATCAGAATTTTCAACACACTTTAAAGGACACAAATTGTAATAAGTGGACCATGAGGCTTATAGGGGGTATGTATTCTGTTGGGTTGTTTGTTTCAATTTCTCTGACCCATAAAACAGCAAAATCCATTCATACTGTTTTTCTCAACTAACTTTAAAAAATTGTAAAATTTGTCAGTTTTGGTTCTGCCTTAAAAACAATCATGGTCTCTATTCTCTTAAACTAGTCACCTTGCCTTGGCATTTATTGAGAAAAATTGAATGGAAGGAAAGTTTGCTGTTTTATAATGAATGCCAGTGCCTGATGTGTGCGCAACTATGTAAATAAAGATTATTGTAAATAATGTACAAATATATATTGAATTGCAAATATTGAGTATTGTATATATATTTTACAAACTGAATCTATTTTTATCCTTTTAGTTCTGTAGTTGAACATATTGTAACTTATCCTTTAATTTATATGTTGTTGATTACATTCTGTTTGAGAAACAATTGAAAGTTTTGTGTACATAAATTATGAAAGTGTATTACTAGAAGCAAAGTACTTTATGAATTAAACATTTCTTAATAATGAGTTCATGACATAATTTTGCAAATTTCTTGAAAACTGTCTTAATCATTTGTGAAGCATTTGGAATATTAAGTTACACTTCATTAAACTTTTTATGGCTTATCTACCAAGGGGTGTGAGTAAAAAAAAATTGTAAATAGACTTTTGAAATCATTCCAATGATATCTGTTGATTTGCTAAGTGGTATAGTGTTTAGTTATTTGAGCATCTTTGATACCAAGTGGTGTAAGTTACATCTCATCATTTCCTGAACTGCTCAACAATCTGACACACCAAGTAGCCTGCTTACCCTTTCAATGATTACAATGCAGGTGTGTATGCAGTTTTCAGTTTGTTGTGCTTATAAAAATTTTCAATAATTTAAGAACACATTCTATGAGTGGGAAACTGAGTGGTACAACCAGTAAATCACAAAAGACTTGTTTCAAAAATGAAATGGGGCATATTAAATATACAAAAAAATAACTAATATTGGTTTTGTTCAAGGATACATTGAATCCTTTAACTTTTTTCAAAGACTATGGAACAGTGTTTGTGTCAGCATCAGCTTGAATTAGAGTACTAATTACATAAAATAGCCAAATAACAGACAAAATAAGGTGATGTGGTATTTTATATTATCACCTCAATTTGTCTTTTATTTTGTTATTTGATCTAATTATTATATTTTTAACATAGATGTAATATATTTTAATTTGGGTTAGAGTATCTTGAAAAGAGACCTGTGACAACACACATAATGGTCACGATGGATTTACTTAGTCTCACCCCCCTGTCATCATGATTTATGCAACACCCTCAAAAGTGTACCTGATAGTGAGGACAACCAATACCTAGAGAAATACTCCAAAACAAACTGAAGATTAGTCACAATTTTGTTTATTTTTATCTTTCAATCTGAGTGACATCATTTATTTGCTCACTCTTATTTTTACTCCTTCATTGAGTTTATTAAAATTTATATTGTACATGCCATGAGAGGGTGTGCAATGAATGTGCTGAATGATATTCCACAAGGAAGAGAGTGAATATAAATAAAAAGAATACTTCCTTCTGTGGAATATAGTAATCACGAGAATATTACAAATGCAACAAAAGGTGTTTTAAATTCAAGTAGACAAGGAAACAATTAAGGTACAGTAGTTCTTACAGAACACATGACCATACTAATATCGAAAATAATGAGTGAGGCTACCAAATATATTGTGCTACAAGCATACAGTCAGACTGATTTCTGAACATTATTAATTGATGTACTTTAATTAAAGTGTTTAAATTGTGTTTGTATATATATATAGTCCCATTTAGAGAGGAATGAGACAGCAAATTTGACTTGCCTCAAATCAACTGTTGAGCTAAGGATGTTAAAAATGCTCCTTGGCCTATGTGGAAAACAATGCTTCAGAAACAAGTGTATTTGTAATTCTGCACTTTTTTTAGAATTATTCTTATTCATAGGTTACCATTTCTTCCAAATAAACATCATCAGTATATATCCCCCTCCTTTATTTTTCAAAATTTTGAAAGAGTAAAATCATTTGTGTTTACATATTTTGCACGGTCATAAAGTTTCCTTCTATAGAGAGAAAAAAAGTGTTAGGGAATTTGTTTCCATTTTTTGAACTCTGATTATTATTCTTCAGGGAAATTTTTTTTAGCTTAAGTAATGAATCTTCTCAATTGTCCTCCACAAACTAGTAGGAATGAAATTCCCATGCATTGTAAGTCTTAATATATTTGATGGTGCTGAGAAGCTGTTTAATTTTCACAAAAAAAAGCTGTGTAGTTTAATACATGTCAAGGCAAGTTTCAACTTTATTGGGTTAATGGCATTTAACAACACCAAAACTATAAAATTCAAAAATTCTTCTCTAATACATCATAAGGTCTTCCTTCCAAGCCCATTTTCAAAAATTCTTTACGAGTGTTAAACAAAAAGTGTTCCCTCTTATCTTCTACTTTTTATTATTATTTAATGGCCTGCTAATTTAAAATCTGCTATAGTTCATTAAGATAAGTAAATAGTATATGTATACAGTCTTAGCATGTGTTGTGTAATTGTTCATTGACAAATGTACGGTTTAGTTTATTTAGTATGTGTTGTTCATCTCTGGCTTTAGGTCAATTGGTCACATTGACCAATCTGTAGGATTGATTATTTCTGCTACTGGTTAATTTTTGTGTCCTTCAGTACATTCAAAGGAGAGTTATGAGTGTGTCTTCATTTCTAAATTATATGTTCAGATGCATGGTGAAGTTCAACACAATCCATAGTGCATTACTGATGAAGCATAATATTTTAGATTGGATTGTGAGAATAATTTTTTAATTACATTTGTATATCCACATAAATGTATGCTGTAAATACAGATGGGTTTAATAATACATTTGTATAACAGTAATTTATTATACTGTGATAGTTTTGATATTCTTCCCATTGGAGTTTCATTTTTACATGTTTCTCCTAGGTCTAGAAGTAAAACTAGGCACCAAACTTTTTTTTTCTGGATTTTGAATATTGTTCAAAATGACAAGAGGCCACACTACTCGTTTTGTGGTTATTGTAACTTGCACTCATTTATCTTCATTTTCCACTTACCAATCTAATTAAATAAGAGGTTTAGGTGGCTTTGAAGATTTTTTGATGCAAGTTCTGGGTCAGAATTAACTTATGGCAAGACAGTATCATCCATGAATGTTGCAACAGTTGTATTGTTTGAAATTGGCTGGTGAGAAGTATGGATCAAGTACAGCAACAGTCCCAACTCGCTCCCTTGAGTGTACTGGGTGATAAATGGAGTAACTTGAGTTGTGCTTTAATTTGGAATGTATGACCTTAGTAGACAGTAGTATGAGCTAAGAAACACTTTTTGATTTTTTTTTATAAGAGACCAATGTGCCACACTTCATCAAAAGTTTGTGCAATATCTAGGGAGACTGTGTTACATCATTTCTTTTCTTTAAAGCTTTTGTTGATAGTTGTAATAATTTTATGTGGTTGGTGTATTATTGTACGTTTTTCCCGAAAGCCGTATTGGTGGTCCGTTAGAAATGTTGGTAGTTCCAAACCTGTTTTGATTGTTTTTATAAGGAGTTATCTTAAAGATCTTAGACAGAATAGGGAGGAGGCTAATTGGTCTATATGAACTTGTTGCATTAATTGGTTTGAGCAAAATTCCAACTTGTAGGATAGTATGATTGTCTTAGTATATTATTAAATATTATTAGTAGTACTACTGCTTTTTTGTTATCTTCTTATTTATTTTACGAGTAATTATGGTGCTTTATGTGGATTTATTTTCTTGGTTTTCTGGAAACCTTGTTCCTTTCTAAAGGTGCTGAGAAAACTAAAAAACACAAGATCGACACAACTGCACGACAAAACCCAAAAGTGAAAAAACGCAACGGCATTGGGAAAGCAGAAGTGATCGTTCATCCCCCCCCCCCGAATTTCCATAGCTCGTTTTCTTCGTTGTTGAGTTTTGTCAACTGAATTTTGCAGTTGTGGCGCCCCCATATATAATTGTAATTTGCCAAATTTTACTATTTAAAAATTTTAGCCATTACATGTTTTTTTTTCGGTATTTCCATAATTTGAATGACCTAATTTTCCACCCGTCATGCAAGGTGAGCAGGTTTGCATTATTGCCCTGCCATAAACATCCTAGCCAGTATGATCATTCATGTAAATGCATTTGAAAAGAAACATGTTATTGATTACACTTTTCAACAGAAATTCCCCTTCACACTTTCCAAATGTGAAAATATATTCTAGAAAGAGACAATAGCAGTGAGCGAGATCTTTCCATCTTTTGCCAAAATCTTGAAACTCTTGTGTCCGAATTTGGAAATTGATTTAGCCAGTTTCCATTGATTGAACCAGTAGTTTGTCAATAATCCATTCACTTCTGTTGACGTTTGTGAACTTGGAAAAAGAGTGTGTGAAATATTTGATAAGTATAATCTTGAAGAATTAGAATTGTAAATTTTAGAACTAGAAGAAGACATTTATTTGAAATCTTCCTATGATGCAGCAATATCTGGATTCTATTGGACAGAGAAAAATATTTCATTGTGTGTAGCGTTGCCCTGAAAATTCCTGCTCTGGTTCAACTTATCTCTGTGAAGTTGCATTTTCATCTATGACAAGACTCCAAATTAGATGACGCGTTAAAAGCATTTTCTTCCCGCTACACACCAGATTTTTCTCAACTTGCAGTGTCAAATTTCACATTAGTTATGTGAGTAAATATCATTACACTTTTATGTAAGACTGAGTGAATTTTGAGTATTTTTCATATTATTACTATAGTAGTTGTCAGTAGTACCACAATTAGTAAAATTAGCAGCAGTAGTAGTAGTAGTAGTAAAAATAGCCCACGCACCCTTTCTTACCGTTCAGGTGTGCACGAAGTAGTCAAAAGGTGATTGGACAACGCTGCTCTTGGCTCTTGTGTTTTTTTTAGCACCTGAAGAAAGGAACAAGGTTTTCAGAAACGTTGTGTGGTATTTATATCATCACTTCTTTTGTCTGTATTTGACTATTTTTCTTCTTATTAGTATTCTTCTTTAGATATGGTATGCATAGCTGAGCAGTATATAACTGAGACCATTTCAAAGGTTCTACTTTGACATTAGCTGATTGTATTTTATTCGTCTGTGGGTGAATCATCTCGTAATGGGATATTGAGTTGAGAATTATTGTCTGGATGAATTGTGTATTATACCTTGTAATATGGTATTTTAATTAATGTTCTCAAGGTAAAGTGAGCTTTTAAAATTAGTTACGTCTTTTTTTTGTAATTGGGGAAATTTTTCTAATTTAGTGTTTGGTAAGCCATTAGCATTCCATGTAACTATTCTTAATTAGTGTGCATTATTTTGGTAGTTTATTAATTACTGAGCTGTGAATTTTAAATATAGTGCCAGTTTGGATGCTTGATTAAACATAGATTTCAATTCATTTAAGAATATTGAGAGTTGTTATGTTAAGGATCTTGATTTTGAATCTTTACATCAGAATAATTATACTAGTTGGATTTCATTTTCTGGATGATTTTGTATAATGGTGGGAATTGATTATAGCCATGGATGTGGTTGAGGTGTATAGTGGCGTAATTGTCTAGTTGTATTCCCTGCTATTATTTTGCAAGTTTTGATGTATAATACATCTAGCTGGCGTATTATCTGCTTTTGTACAGTATTTTGTATTATGATTATTTCCACTCATGCATACAATACATTGGCATCTAGAGCATTAAGCTTTTGAGTTTCTTATCTCGGGGCTTCAACCGAGATTCTCAAATTGCATTTTCATTTTATGTCATTAATGCTTTTATTGTTGTCTCGAGGTTCTAAAGCGGCGAAAAACAATGGTAGATGATGATCAGGCAACGCCGCCACCACAAATAGACATTGGTTCTATACAAGTAATGACCTTAGTTCCGACGTCTGAGTATGTTATATTTTAATTTGCGTCTGCAACTGCTATAAGAAGCAAAATGTTGTTAATAATTAAAATGTACAAAGTCACTGGCGGCGCCTTACGTAACTCTTAATAAATAAGGGAGCTTTTGCATAACTACTTTTACGAAATTTGTTTTGTAAATAATAATAAATTCGAATTTACGATCCTCCTGATTTTGACTTCGGAAGTATTGTAATGGATGAGAGTCGATGGTATTTATACCCGGACGCTGAAGAGCCTTACTGCGGTTAAGGTCACTGGTCTCAGGGAATTATATATGGTGGAAAATTACATGTCGTTGACAAACCTATACTCTATACCTTGTGTGGGTTTTGCATAATTGTGACCTTTTAATAAAAAGTTTATAAATACTATATACTTTAAATTTTACTTTTTTTTTAAAGAAATTATAAGTTTATTTACTTTTTACGGGAACTCAGTCAGGGACGCATAAAAGAACAGAACCTAGGCGATACATCATATAATAATAAACAACCTGACAATGAAAGTTGTGAATTCACTCGAAAGTAATTAAGTAGACGTAAACGGGTACCGACGAAGGCAGTAATTGATAATGACGAGTACATTTCTTTAAGAAAAATACTGCTGTCACCTTAATGAACTACATTGCGATTGTAGATAGCCCTGGAACACAAAAGAAAGTTTATTTAAACTTCAATTAATTGCTTGCATCGACTTTAACTACGAAGAACACAGGTTCTCTATCTTCTACAATGGGAAATCATTATCTCTCATAGAAACATCTATAATAAATCAATTTTCAGCATTATTTGAGTTCAGAATAATACGAAAAGAATCCTTAAAATACGGTATTAATTTAATGATCACTAAACAAAGAAAAATCGTCTCTAGAAAATTGAAAGAAATTTTAAAAATCCATTATATATTTCCTCAGTAAATTTTAGAGACCCAAGCCGTCTTCCAGCAAATTAGTTTTATTCTATTATTTATTTTATTCCTTATTCCAATAAGGTCAATGTGCATATTAAAGCAGAAACTGGTCGTTTCGATGTTGAGATAAGGATCAAATTGTTCGAAACAATGTCCCGTGACAAGTTTCGAAACATAAAATTTCTCGGCAGATAATTTGGCAACTCAATGTTGATGCAAGATTTTCCATAAATGTTTTGTCACAGACAACAGTATATTAATTTTGAAATTTTATCTACCTTTCTCAATTGTGAACGAAGCTTGGCAGACCTATTTCTACCAGATAACTGTTTTATCGTTTGTCCCTTTCCAGACAGTATTCTTTCAAACTTAGAATCAAGCATTGCACACACTAAAGAAAAATTATCTAAAAATTTGCGACAGAAGGTATCATCAATAATAAATTGATAACCATATATACTTATTATAATACGGTTTTATCAACCTTATTTGCCATGTTAATGCTTTTTGGGAAATAGTTGATAAAGTATCATACTAGAATTGCTTACTAGTTCCGTTTTAATTTGTGCCTGAAATATGAATAACGAATAGTTGCCTAGTCAATATCTCTAATTTCACATTATTCACAATAATAACAATTCTGTCATTAATAGTATTACTGGAAATCAAAAAATGTAAGAAAAAGCTAGAAAATCACCAGCTATTAGTAATTAATATGGGAGAGAAAAATGAATGAGATCCGAAATTATATATAGTGATCCAAGTTATTTACGATAAAGTTTAAGTTGCTGAATACGTATAGTTACTTGCCTGAACATAGCCTATTCCCAATTCTTAAACTTTTATATTGCGACTTTTTAATGCAACAATATTAAATATAATTGATATTCAGTGTTTGAATTTGATTTATGAAGCTGATTATCTAGTCAAAGATGTTAGCATCATCAAACTGCAGAGTAGGAATTTCGAAATATCCTGTGTATCATTTCTTATTTTCGAGAACATGTAGATGATTTGTTTGAATTCATTACGCTAATTAATTATTTGACACTTACTTAGCATAGATATTTGTTGATTGAAAGCCGTGGGTCGTTTAAGCCAAATGCTGACCTACATTATATAGGTGCTGAATACCACTTACTACTACTAGATATATTTGTCGACTGCATTAATAGAAACCGAAATGACAACTTGGACTTCTGAATCTGATGTCCTTTTGGACTTGGACACTCTGTCAGGGTTTTCCAATGTATCTAGAGTTTCTCATCCAACATCTAAAGCTTTCGGAGGTTCAAGAAGTTTGCCAACTGTTAGTCAAATTGAAAGAAATGACAACTCAGATGTAAGTTGCGTCGTTTAGTTTTTATTTATTTAAAATTACAATTTTATTTTGTATATCCAGGTGTCCTGCAAGATAAGAAATGGGAAATGGGAACAAACTAAAGACGAGTTTAGTAGCCCAGAACCCCTCCCAAATTTTAAATTGACAATTCTTCATTTTTCGTATTTATTAATTCAAATATTTATAATTCATTACTGTGAATTGAATAATTGTGTTCATTATTTATATATAATTCTAATTGTCACTCAACATTGTGATATGATTGAACATAGACTATTATTTATTTACTGCAACACCTTTATATTCTGTATACACTCAGAGTTAACATATGAAACACCCCTCTCTTCTAACATGCTATAACAGAAAAACATTACAAATCTAACCTTTGTACTGGCTTAGGAGTGTGTGCACTTTTTTTTTACTGAACTAGAATTGAATAAAGGCTTCTTTGTATTCCGTGATTGCATATGTTTCGAAGATTGTCTATGTTGTCATCTTTTGGCAAAGTACTGAGTTGCGATCGTTAACATCTCGAGTTTTATAAGACCCTTGTTAATCATGTGAGTCTGTAGGTAAACATTTAGTAACATTTCTGGTTAGTATACATTTATCTGTGGCAACATGCCTAATATTTCCCTAAGGATTTTCTTTAGTTCCATCTACACAAATGTGAGACTTATATAATGCCACAATTTTTTATCACAATGTAAATACTGTTTAACAGGCTTTCTATATGGATATTTGTGATTTCTCCATAATAATTGTCTTCTAAGAGTTTATTTGAATTTGTTGCCAATTCTTAAACATTTTAGTTTAAAGACAGCATTTATCCATTTCTCCAATTAGGTGGCACTCCCCCAGCTGTACTACTAATATTCCACCTGTATTGTCCTTAGACTTCATTAATGACAAAATTCTGGCAATATAAATAGAAGCTATGTATGCAAGCTTGTTTTTTTTTAAAAAAAAAATTATTGTAAATTAACCACATTGAGAAACAAATGTAGAATAAGTTAATATTTTGCATATATCAAGCAGAATTTCAGCCTAAAGAAAAATTTTCACAATATACCTGTGGTACACGTGCAAAATATAATGTAAAAAAAGCTTAAAAAAATTAGGTCATTACCAGCAGAATTGAGGAGTGGGAAGTTTAATTTTAATTTAAATGAGTAGACATGAAAATTCTGAATTATTTTCTCAACCAGGTATTAGTAAATTCTATTATTCATTTCAAATTAGCTATTAAAGAATTTGTAGATCATTATACAGACTATGGCAATTGAGAACCAAATTAAAAAGTAATACCAGTAAAATTACCTTTTACGTACATAACAATTTGATTAAATATTATGTATTTGAATTTATTATTGAGGTATCTTCCATTGCCAATTTGCTTTTTGTCTTTACAGCATGTGATGTTTGATTCTAACTCTGAAAGGATACCAACTGGTCGGGGACAAATGATACAACAGTTATCTGAATTAAGATGTAGAAATAGATCTTCTGGGGAACTTCATTCACAACTGAGAAAGGTAAATAAAAATTCAATTTATTCATTATTATACTTTTAAGACAAAATGCTTTTGTAAAGTCTCATACCAACATTTAACTTGTCAAATTATTTGTGAACCCTGCAGAATTGATATAGTTAATTAAATTCACCTAATTTTCTTTATTGTCGTCTGTACCCTTAACCTCCTGAAGGAGGTAAAGAAAGGTTAGAGTTTGACTTTTATGCCTTTGCCGAACTAAATATGTCTAAGTTTAACACTTATTTGCAGGAAATTAATCTGGATGTATGCACAGAAAAACAAAGTAAGTGTCAAATGTGCATTTAAGATAATTCAACTAGATAACTTGTCATAGTACTAAATTTATTTGTGCAAATTCCAAGAAAGTATGTTATGGTATTCTGAATTATATTTCAAAAATATCTTTCACCAAAAGAACCATACTTCTAGACACCCTTTCATGACATTAGCAGCCCAATAGAATCAAAGGACATGAAAAGAAAATATGTATATCAATCATATCTTATTAAATATTTATAAAAAGGAAAATTAACCTGCCCATAAATCCATGTTAATAAGAGGCCTTTGTCTGAATGAGACTTGCTGAAAAGAGATGACAGAATTAGTTAACCAAGTAGAATATTTTTTTAAAAAAAATGTAGTCTGCAGTGGAATTTTGTGGCACACTAATTTCATAAAAATAATAATGATGGCAATCAGTAATAAACATAAATCTAAATATGGTGTAAAATTAAGGAAGTAACGGTATTTATTCCCAAGATATAATTGATTCTTTACATTTTATTTTCGTCAGAGCATATTCCTTGCCATTTTGACAGCTTGGAAATTAAGTAATATTATAATGATATATTATTAAATAATTTTAACTTCTTAGTTTAATTTCCCTCTAATAGTTTCAGATTTTTTAATATAGTTTCTACATTTTCAGGCTTGTGGGAGAGGATATTCAAATGAATTAATTGAAGCTGAGTTTGGATTTTATTCAAAATGTAAGTTTGAAACCTGGAAATATTTATTTAATATTTTGCTGAAAATTATGTATCAATTTGGGTATTTAAGTTTTATATTCCATTATATTGAATATATATGGAAATTTATTTCACTGGGCATCACTTGTTTTCAATTTATTTTTAGCCAAGTAAGCCAACTGTAAGCTTTTTTCAGATGGGATTACTACAAAAACTTAATGCTTATAAATATTTTCCTTGTGCTTTTCTGCACTTGCAGATATTTTGGAGATGTGCATAATTTTCCCTTTTTCCCCTGATCTGTTAGTTTCATTAAATGTAACAATTCAATTTTTATATTTTTGATTAGAGTATGGAGCAATTTCACTAAGAAATAAAATTCAGTTTTATATTTTATGTTATTTTGCACAAATATAGTACAACTACTTGATAATTTTTATAGGTTAGAAGACTAGTTGATGAATCTAGAAAAATGCAAACTCATTTTTTTTTACATATCACTACTACATATTTTTTATAAGCATACACACACATCCATGTATTAGGAAAGAGAAAGACGTACGATAGATATTAGGAGACAGATTACACACTTGTGTGTTCGCTGACTGCTGAAATCAGGGCAGTTGGAAGATTGAGTGCAAACCACTTGTCATAATTGTTGATGTTGTTGTTCATAGCATGACCAACTATTGAAAACTGTAATTTCTTAAGTTTCAATAAGGAATGAGGTATGCATTATTTTGTGAATGTGGGAGGAAATTCAGATTATTTTCAATTTAATGTCTTACTTTTTGTGATGGATTGTTGAGGTAGAATAATGTTTAATTGGACATACATGGCTCCTATTCCTACAACTTGGTTTTGTCTTCCTGTCCTGAATTGTGTTGCCAACTTAAATTTTGTGTAAGCCATCTTCTTTTCTCTTTCCTTTCCATACCAACTATTTTATTATTATATAAAAACACAAAGAAATTACAAAATTCTGTTCCATAAAATATAATTTATTTTTCTCTTCTGTATAATTTTGAATTTTATGTCTAAATGATATTTTATGTAATGATTTTTTCAAAAATTTCAGTAGACTTTCCCAGTACTGGAGAGTCAAAAATTAGTGGAGATATTGCTGAAAGGTCCATCTCTCCTGTTTCTATGGATTCTCCTATTTTGGATAATAAAATATTGGAGGAACAGCCATCAAGCACGTCCGACTCTTCAAAGGTTCAGCCAAAGTCCTCTAAACCTAACAAGCTGTTTGCATGTCCACGCCAGAGCTTGAAGAAACGAAATGTTTTGCTCAACAGTTTATACAATTTCCAACACATTCCAACTATAAGTAGTGACGGTATTAAGCTGCAACCTGACGACGACCCTTCAGTTGACAAAGAATGTAATACACAAATCTGTAGCAAAACATCCACGACTTCACCTTCTTGTCCTCAGGAAAATGACATGTTTTTACCACATAGTTCAGAATACAGTCTTGGTAAAGCTGAAAATACAATTGTTCATGGAAATCACTATGTGAATATTTTATCAAATGAAACAGGAAGTCCTGTAATCAAACAAAACATTACAATGTCAGACTATTTTCCTAGTGATAGTCTTGCAAGCTCTGATTGTGCTCAGCTTATTGGTGATGCTTATAGAAACTCAATACTTGGCTCTCATAGTGATCAAATAAATGATTTTAATATTACAAAGGAAGATTTCCCACCATTATGATATTAATTATCTATTTTGATGTATGAAATAACCTGTAAGTGCCTTATGGTAGGATGAAACCAAAAATATTTGTACCCGTGTCAAATTTTAAGTAACAGTGATATAGTGTTAAAGTTTTTCCTCCTTGTAAATTAATAAGTATTATATATATATATATATATATATATATATATATATATATATATATATGATAGAATTGTATTATAATGTAATATGGAAGTTCTTCCACTATTTAAAGTAATAAGTATTTTATAACAATAAATATTTTTTCCCAATTTATATATTATTAAGTATAGTGTATTTACTCATGTATGCCGTGCATGATTTTTTACTGCGAAATTCTAACGAAAAAAATGTGATGCTCGGGAGTACATTAATTATAGAAAACCATATGGATTAAATTCTCCTGGAATTCCAGATGGGCAAGTTTGTTGAAAACAAGCAACATTTTGATGATTCATATGTTTTTGACGAAGTTTCTTAATTTTGCTATGTATATTTGGCCAACGTTTCTTCCCAGAATAACCACAATGGCTTCCTTTTCCTTATTTGATGTAACTAGTCTGAATTTAATGTCAGTCAGAGTTCATTGTTAGATCCGTACGATTGATGCTTTGTTAGTCTTGGACAATTACTTGTATCCTTAACATAGTCTGTAAGAAAAATTTGTGACTCAAGTAAGATAATATAATTATTTGGTGCGAAAAAATAGATAATTTATTTTTAAAATATATTTTCCTCCCTTAAGCCAGATCAGAAAATATGGTTGCTCAACTAACACAGTGATATGGTATGCGTTTTTTTTGGGTTATAGACCTGTGAATTGATTTGAGGTAGCTTACCTTCATAGGTTTGTTAATTCTTGGAAGGTTTGATGATGTGTCTGCAATAAATTATTATTGTTTTTATAGTCACTTATCAGAATAGGAAAAATGTATTTTCTGTTCATGATGAATAGATTAGTAGATGATTTAAATCATAAGTATTCTTTTTAAGATTCAGGATAAAGAATTTAATCGATCTGGTGTTATCTATTTACTTATGTCCACAATGAACATTTTTATCTTCATTATGAAGTTAACTCAATTTTTGTGTACATTTACAGTTTAACTTTCAATATTTTTTATATATTCATTTGTTGCACATTATATTGAATTTTAATATTTACCTGAAAATGATGTTACACGTGGAAATTATTAGCATACATATTTCTTTCATGTTCCCGTTTTATAGATATTAAAGTTTTAGATTTTAGTAATAGTAAAAGTAATAATAATTATTATATACTAGCTAGGTGTCTGGCATTGTCATATACCCATAATCCTGATTATGATGTTATAATCCCGGTTGTTTTTGTGTTATTTTTATGTAATGCCCCTCCACCTCAAACCCTAAGGGTGCTCCTTTCCCATGCTGTAAGGGTTTGAAATTATACACAGATAATATTGGTAGAAATACTGTCAATATAATTAACCCTGAAAAATATTTATTCAATTAAAATATCAACCATGTTTGAATGTTTCAAAATTTCCATCCCCACCTGTGGGGGTTAAATGGCAAGTTTAATGTCACAAATAAACTCGGCAACATACATAACCCTGGATTTGACTCCAATCTTGGTTGTATTCGCGTAATTTTTTTGTTTGCCAAAAATAGTTTTATTTGTTTAAAGAAGCTTTTGTATGTGGTAAGTTCCTATTTCTAAGGTCACCACCAAAATGTTTTTGAGCAGGACAATGATTTATATACAATTAATATTTCTGGTAATAATTTATGTAAAATGTTTACTGTTGATTTCAAATAGACTGTACAGTGCAATGTGAATTATATTTTTTTTACCCTGTTTAAATATTTATTTTTTCTTTCCTCTATTTTCACCTTTTATGAATATATTTTTGGAATCTTTTGGTAGCTTTGTTGGATACAGATAGTTTAGTTGTCATGTGATTATAGTGTTCATCCATTGCTTCTTTGTTAAATATGGATGTGAAAAGGATTTTAACAATATTAAGATATCTATAAATAAAAAGGTTCGATTCCCAAAGCCTGGTTTTAACTACTTGAGCAAGGATTTTGTTCACTTTATAGAGGATTGATAGGATGGTTTTTCTCTGAAATAGTAAATAATATATATAAAATTGTAATATTGGTATGGAAAGGAAAGAGAGAGATAGGTTGTGGCTTACCTGAAAGTGAAGTGCTGTGTCGCCATAAGGAACTGAAGGGTGTTCTTCAAATTTTTGGAGGCTCTCAGCCTCCTTCAGGAAGGAGTGTTACACCATTCCGTGCACCGGCTGATTGCGGATATATATATTTGGATAGGATGGGAGAGAGACAGAGGGCAGTTAGTTGAACTCCGCAAGAACTAAATAAAGTTCTTATATTTTCAAGATCCCTCAAAAAATGTAAATGGTTATTTCTGTCCAGCATGACTGGACCAGCTGTTGATGTAAGGTAAATCTACTAAGATTTCCATTTAATCCCATCTTCAGAATTTTGTTTAAAAATCTAATGTTATTCTTTCATTAAAAATGCAGAGTCCTCATCTTTACAAGTAGTATACAATTTTCATTTTTTGTTCTTCAATAGCACATTTAGCAAGCAGCTCAATCTCAAGATGGTCTAATCCAGATTTTTTCCCTTATCTGAGATAAAACCATATAATATATCTGAATAAAATGTGTGTGTTAAAATGAACAAAACTGGGTAAATAAGTATCCAAATAACTAACAAAACTTAATACTACACAACACTTCTTCATTCCTTGTTACTTTTGCCAGGTAATTCAAGTAAAGGATGAGCCCTAGGAATGTCACTGCACAAACTAGATGACAAACTCGGAATTTATGATTGATCATTAGTGTTTGAAACTATTAATGACTAAGTAATTGGGAATAAGGAAGAGACATCAACAGAATTGAAGAGTGATAATGAGGGTTGGTTATATTTGATTACATCAATAAATTAGTAAGAATTCTTAACAGAATAGTGGTATTTTCATTGAGGACTTAAGAAAACATGTTATGGATGTAGGAAGAAATACTATGTAAGAGACTACCTGTAGAAGCAATAATAATTCTAAAACATAAGTCATGTTTGAGAATTTTTGGAAGGGCATAAGCTCTGACTGTTAGCTGAGGTGATGAATAAGGAATAAAATGTGGAAGGTTCAATGAATATATTCTGCTTTAGAACACTTTTTAATTTGCCAATAACTGTGTTGGTGCACAAGGGTTTGCAAACTTTGTAAGAGTTAGATTAGAATCAGACCATTCTTTAATTTCTCATAATATTGTTCCCTTGTTCAACTCTATTCCGAATGACTTACTCATTAACTGTTTCAAAACCAGATGGCTCATCTTTAGCCAATTTACTAAAATTCCACTTAATGAAATAACATGAATTTTAAATCTAATCTTCAACTCAACTTATTTTAAGTTTAATCAAATTCACTATCATCAAGTCGAAGGTTCTCCCATCTTTGCTAATTTTGTCGTGATAGATTTAGAGAATTTGTGTCTTTCTCTACTTCCTGTTCAAACCTCTATGTTACATTTATTATGTATGTGACATTTTTTGTATTGCTCAGTACTCTCAAATTAGCCTTATAGTCAACACTTTCAATAATTATTACCACAATTTACTCATGAACTTGAATTTAACCATTCTCTTAATTTTTTTGATGTTCCTAAATCCATTCACATTACCTCCATTCTCACCCATTGGTTCAGAAAACCTACATACTCAGTTTTCTTTCTTATCACTCTCCTAATCAAAGAATAACTGCTATAAAATCTTTAGACAGAGATATATTACTTTCAAATTCAAAGTTCCATCAACACAACATAAGTATTGTTTATAACATTTTAATTTTTAATAAGTACTCTTATTAATAAACCCTGAGACATTATATTGAACTAAATCCAATATCCTACTGCTACTCATCCCCATTAGAAGACTTTTTGTAATATATATATTGATGATGTGTTCATAGACATATAACTTTACTGCAAACATTTCTTGAAAGTATTTGCTATTCATAATGGTCATTTCACAATCATCTTTTAGTAAGATATTTTCCCCAAGTTGGATACATTTAAAAAATATATAATGATAAATGTAATTTATAATTTTTAATAACAGTTTATATATAACAGCCTGAGAATATCTCAATAGCTCACTTCATGGTGAAGTAATGTACAAAAATCTCACTTTTATCACTACAATTGGTTGAAGTCTATAAAGTCAGTCACTTTAGAAATTCACAGCACCAATATCTTCTATGGTAAGCTCATATCAGTAGGAACTCTGGGCCCACCCAACTTCCACAACGAGGGAAATCTTTCGGCACGTTAGGTAGGTCTGAGACTGTCCCAACTTGCAAAAGCAGAGCCAGCCCACCTGCCCACTGTGAAGACTGTTGCCCATGTACCAGCCAGTAGCCTACAAGTGAGACAGCCTTAATTAAATTGAATTACAAATAAATAAAAGCTTATTTAGTATTTGGAGATCTTCATTCTAAACAAAGAAACCTACATATTTTTATATCCTATATTCACTCCATTTTATAAAATATCTGTTTAGTAAGATTATTTTGTATTCAGATTTGATATGGTTATATGGTAGTTTAATCTACTGAGCAAACCTGGGTTGTCTCCTTGAATCCTTAGGATCACTAATCCATTCCCAGGAACAGTGACTGTGTCTTTTAAAGGGGGACGATTCAGTTGTCTCTTCACAGGTGGCACAGACTCTTTTACAGAAGATGAAATTTTTTCTACTGCTACAACATTGGCTGCATTTCCATGTATATGCAAAACAGTGTCTGAATTGTCTGAAATAAAATGTCAATCTCAAATATGCACAAATATATATGTATATATAAATATTTGGATGGGACAGGAAGTAGAGACAGCTGACTTACTTAAAATCAACAGTTGCTTCAGTTAAAGTGTGCAGAATTAAAAACCATGTCTGAACACTGATTACTGGGCCGGGCACAACCATTATGATGGGGGTCTCATGCCTTCAAAAATTTGGTTTGTTATGTTTGCACAGCCTGACTGGATCAACTGTTGATTTAAGGTAAGTCTGCTACCCTGTATCTATTTATATCCAATTTTTAAATTAATTTGACCTTGTCACATTTTTATAAGTAATTTATGTATATATAAGTATATGCTTTCTTTAGATCACCTTTCTACCATATATATAACACTCAAGGAAAATGTGATGAGGTCAAATTAAACAACACATTTAGGTAGGAAAGAGAGGCAGTGATGCAGACTTATCTGAAATAAGTAGTTGGTCCACACTGGCAGCGGTGAGGGAATACCACAAATTGAGCCCCCTTTGTCAGGAGAGAAGGTCTGAACTGTGTGCTGTCTGGGCACGAATTGATAGGAAAGATAGACAGTGATGCTGGCCGGCACGCGGTTCAGACCTTCTGTCTTGATGAAAGGGGATCCTGGCCCTCGATAATTTGTGGTGTTCCTTCACCGCTGCCAGACTGGACCAACTTTTTATTTCAGGTAAGTCAGCATTGCTGTCTCTCTTTCCTATTTAATTATATATATATATATATAGACACACACATACACAATATTGACAGTAACCTTCTGACTCTGCTTCTGCATAGTTTCTGTTGCCAATTCCTCACCCCAAATAACTCATAAATGTGTTAGCTTGCAATAAAAGGGTCGTATGGTATAAGGAAAAGAATTCCTTATAAAACAACTACAAAATATTATATATATATATTGGTTCCTTCAAAGATGATTCGAAAAATTGGATAATCATTTTTTAACCTATCACAAAGCTATTAAATCATTTTATGAATATAATTCATATTCTATAATAATTAAAAACTTGAGAATGACAATGAAAAATTTAAATCTTTTTTTGGAGCCTCTTCCCTATAAACTTGACACTTCACTAGAGGATGATGACAGAGTAAGTCATCTAAATGCAGCAGTATGTTGTAATATATATCTTGGTCAGAGAACTGATTCTGTAAGTTGAATGTAATATATTCTTTAAATATTTAGTTTCAATTGAAGCATAATTGGGTGCTCACATTTTCAGATTTATTAGGATACTTTGTTGTAATATGTAATATCACGTTCCATACCAAAACAAGTTTATAAGTAAGTATATTATTTACAGACTGATTACCTTGGTTGATGAGAGTCAATTCCACTGCAGAACTCAATGCAACATTAATTATGTGAAGACATTGGCAGGGAATATCTGGCCGACATTTGGGAGGCAAACTATCTCCTCCACATTTTATCTCATAAGAAATGTCTTCTTCTTGAGTGAGGATAGGTGAAGGAGGTAGAATAAATGTCATATTAGCTATGTGATGTGAAGACCCTAGGGAAGAAAATACTTGTTTGAGAAGTTGTTGCCACACTTAAATTTGTGCAAATATATCCAAGTAATCTGAATATACCATACACTTTTGTGCGTTACAAAATTTGTTAATTTATATGGGTTGATGTATAATAGTCAGAAGAACCAATTGATTAAGTATGGTATGCAAACATTATTGTGATAACGAGAAAGGTTAGAAATCCAAAGTTTCCAGAATTTAGGCTGTCATTAAACAATGTATCAGAAAACACCAGTATAAAACCCATATTTCCCTTATAAATGTACATTAATTTTCAAAAATTGATTAATGGAAGAGTCTAATAAATGTTATCGTTGTTTCAGTAAGCAGATCTGCTTCCATACCAACACTGATTCACATGCAGTATTCTTAATTGTTGGTTCTCAAGCAGGAACTGGTTTTCCAGAAGTGGTGTAAAGAGAAAGTGACTTATGAAATGGCTGTCTTGCGCAACAAGCTTGACCTTGACACCACTAGGACGACTGTGCACACCGCGCGGATAAAAATCCTGTAAATGAGACGAAATATGTTGATGGCTAATAATGACAGGAATAATCGTGTGGAATTTCTTCAGCTTAACGTTTATCATATTCTGTGGGCAACCAGATGCCTCATAATGTCTTGAAAGGACTGGCGAATAAACGCCACAATGTGCGATACCAACGCCGTTGATGTACAACATAATCTTCGTGTGATGGGTCATGTAGAAAAACAGTATTCTTCACCTCCTGCGGTTGTCTCGTTGGTCGTTTTTCTCCACTCGTTCGCTTTCCGATGTATTAATTTGACTCCTTAAACTTGTTGTTACCATATCAGCGAATTCATTGTTCCAAATCCTGTTTGCAGGTTTTAAATGTGTAAAATTGGATTTGAATATTAACAAATTGAATACGAGAAAGTTTTCGCGTGCCATTTAATTCTCAAACTGGCTTTCTATACACTTTTGTTGCCTTGATCACCTTTCTTGAAGTGGCTGGATCTTGATACTAAGCGGCTCAATGGTTCATTTGAAATATAATTTACAAGCCAAAGTTTCTGAGGTTTTTTAATTGGATGACTAGAATTTGATAATTTAATGGCCGCAGTCAGTGTGTGATCCCTCGGGAGTAGTTTTGCTCCCACAGTATGCTACCGTTCTAGGGATTTGTCAGGTATGAGTGCGAAGAGCCTCGTGTGCCCTTGTAGGCGTTCTAACAGATAAATAAAATTCCCTATCCACCCGTAGCAAACTACCCGTTTCTTGTTTTCTGGGGACAGCGGAAGTGCGGAGTGGATAGTGATGAATTTAAGTTTTGAGAGATGTTTGCTGAAAGTGCGAAGAGAGCTGAGATTCTTCTTTAATCTAGTGAAATGTTGCACTGCTTTGATGTAGTAAACACCATCAAGAGAGGAAGTGTCACTATATTCGAATAAAATTCTTGATTTCGTAAAGTGAACAATATTCGAGACGACCCAATTTCGTGAGATGATGGTCAGGAACTTCACAAGCAGCAATTCTCCACATCATTGGTAATTTGAACTATGAAAATTATAATTTACCATAGAATAATAGATCGTCATTTCTCGTACGTAGATAGTTAACATTAGAGACTATTGAAATAATACGTCGATATAAATCTACTTTTATCTACATATTTTGCGTACTGATTTGTGTGCTTGGTAGTATGTTACAAGCTATGTGGTGAATTTTTATAGGATAGTTGCTCTCGTGTGTAAATGTTGATGCATACTGTAGGAAGCGTGTTTGTATGGCAGCGATCCGAAGGGCAGCGAGATGGCGACGTCGACCTTCTTCTTGGACAGTTCTACCGGAAGAGGCTCCATTGCTTTCAGGTCCTTGAGGCACACATGCCGTTGTCCGTCGCAAAGAGAAGAAAACGCACTCCATACCTGAAACAGACAGCTCAGTGTGAGCCTAACGACGAACTGCCGGGTCTATAACCCCCACAATAGTTGTATCATCCAGAGTTCCAATCCAGGAATCAGGAACATAAGTAGTTATGAACTCTCGTGATTACACATGTGAAATTAATTATGAATTTTATTTGGGGTTACCGATGATTAAAATTATTTTATTATTTAATTGACATGGGATTTATGAAGAAAATTATATTTATCTGATATTTAGGTATAAAAAATAAATATATTAATCAATAAAATTGAAAATGGATATTTCATATATTCTTAAGTTCAATAAATTACCTTTACAGTGAAAGTATGAGTACAAAATAGACACAACGTTTCGCCCGGACTTTGGAACTTCATTGGGAGATACATATACATTAATAATCTATAGAATATAAAATTTCTTATTGATGCCATTGAGGCAGGATTTATTTGGATTCTAATAATTGTAAGAAATTCAATTCCCAATTCAAAAAATTTATCATAATAAAGAAATTGTAAAATATTCATTTCTAGTTCAGATATAGATTATTATCACATTATTGTTATCAGTGAAAGTTTAAGAGATTGAGTATGAGAAGAAAAATAAAATTTCGAATGCCAAGAAGAAAATAATATCTAAAACAGCACTGGATATCAAGACGTACAGACGAGATGGAAATGAATAGAGAATCAGCTTTAGACTGTAGCTGAAGAGCACTGGGAAGAGGAAGCGTAAATGTCCGAAAAAGAATGGATGGCTGATTAGATTATCGAAACGTCAGAAGAGTCCACAAGAAAAGTGACGCCGGGGAGGGTACAAGCAACTGAGAAATTTGATCAACTAGATATCGTTGGTAGTCTAGGAATCTTTTTTACAGGATAAATGCAAAAACATCTAAAAAGGTTGTACAAGTTGCTCACCTCAGTGACCAAAACTTCGTTCAGAAGAAGACAGTGAAAGGGAAACAATTCCAGAATACCTGAAATACAGTTAGTTATTTATATGATTAATTTTTGTTGAGTTTTTAAAGTATTCGACTTTTGTGAAAACGCTGATGAAATGCTCATAAATAATATTTGTATACATAAGATAAATAATTACATTTTTCGTAAAAATAAAGAAAACATTAGTCAGAGTGTGTTTCAAATTTTTTAAAAAAAATATGGACAAGGCATTCTTGGATAATTATTTTTGTGTCTATACGCAAACACAAAAAAATTTCACACTTTTCACAAATTTATTGTGTTTTACATTGATTTTCATTTTCCTTGTTACATGGACTTTTTTTTTTGGGTGTAGACAGGCAATGTATAGTGGCAACTCCCTCTTATAGCATAGGAAAGGGATTTGAAAGGGGGGATGCGGAAGGGTAGAGGAAGGTAGTCAAGGGTTAACTAGGGTCCCCGAGCTATAGTTTAAGGATCCTACCCGGCATTCGCCTTAAAGTAATGCAGGACAAACCCTAATAAAACCTGCATCAGGTAGGTCGGGCATTTGGTTCTTGTCCCACGCCCTTCCGATGGCGGGAGAGGAGTTTGCTGAGGGGTCGCAGCATTCCCTCGCCATGCCTTGACCGGTTTAGGAGGCAGCTGGCCGACTATTCCAATGGGAATAGCGGACAACTCTTACCGTATGTCCAAGGTCTGCGACCCTGGAACATACACCTCTCAAAACAGGTGCCTCGGCATATGGGAACCTTAGTTCAAAAAAAACCCAGAGAGATGTGAAGGCATCCCCAAAGGTAGCCTCCGCCAGAGTTCTCTGTTTTTTTTTTGTAACATGGACTTCTTCTTCTTCTTCTTCTTTTTTTTTAGGGCAACAGGCTACATGAGGGTAATCCACTTTGGGCAACTCCCCTTTAATAGCATAGGAAGGGATTTGAAAGGGGGGATGCGGAAGGGTGGAGGAAGGTAGCCAAGGGTTACTAAGGCCCCCGGGCTATAGTTTAAGGATCCTACCCGGCATTCGCCTAAAGAAATGCAGGGAAAACCCTAGAAAAACCTGCGTCAGGTAGGTCGGGCATTGGGTACTTGTCCCACACCCTTCCGATAGCGGGAGAGGAGTTTGCTGTGGGGACGCAGCATTCCCTTCTCCGTGGCCTCGACCAGTTTAGGAGGCAGCTGGTCGACTATTTCAATGGGAATAGCGAACAACTCTTACCGTATGCCCAAGGTCTGTGACCCCGGAACATACACCTCTCAAAACAGGCCGAGGTGCCTCGGCTTGTGGGAACCTTAGTTAAATAACGGAGAGGAAAAGGCATACCCAAAGGTAGCCCCTTCGTATCTCTCCTAAAAGGTTCTGCCTGCGAGAGAAGATCCCTCGCAGGTTACCTGCGAGAGAATTTAGGAGAGATACGAAGGGGCTACCTTTGGGTATGCCTTTTCCTCTCCGTTTTTGAACTAAGGTTCCCACAAGCCAATGATTTTTACAAAAAATGGAGTATATTATCATGGACGAACGGACGGGAGTGGTCGCAGTAGGTCCCGTGGACCTAAAATACGCTACTTCCTCATTTATTCGTCATTTTCCGAGAAATTACAGTTGCTTTTGGAGTGTGGCCTTTGCAGAATATTGTTGACACATTCCTCTGAGATGTCATAAAAGTTCGTGTATCTGTCGTTTTTCCGGAGATAACCAAAAAAACGTAAATTCTGTCGGTTCCCTGGGCCTAGCGCGACCAATATCTTTGAATATGTGGAAAAGTAATACAAGCCATAAATACATGCCAAAATTACATACATTCTTCGAGATGGTGTGACGACATGTAAAGGGTTACCGTGACTGAGGATGAGGGTTTGTTCTTGAGGGGCGGTGGCCGCGGCTGCGACGAGGGCGGGCCTTTGTCCACGTACTGCAAGATGGCAGCGCCGTGCAGCTGGTCCGTCCCGCAGGACGCCACGGTGCTGGCCAGGATGTGATACGATCCCGGAGCTTGGTCTGTTGTCAGGACCACATCAGCACGCTCGCCTACACACAAACAAACAACGCCTCAGTTACTAAAGAATAACAGAGTATCTCAAGTCACAAGACACCTCTACCTCGCTTTACGATACAGCTAAAGAAATAAGTTTGATTTCCTGCATATTAAAAATATAGACGATCAGAATTCATTTACTTGCCGAGAAATACAAGGCAATATTAGTATTGATATTTTATCTGAAGTATAATAAACTAATTAACAATCCCCAAGAAGTCAGAACAACTTTAATATTAAACTTTTTCTTCAATGGTTACATTGACATTGAAATTAATACAAATAGAAAAATACGTTTCGTACCTAATTTTGGACTTCATCAGGTTGACATAGTGACAGTTGAAAAAAATTAGACCAATTAATTTTTGTGATAAAAATTTATTCAATTTTTTTCAGTATTCGTGCTAATTTTATTGTATAAAGTGCCAAAATCTTATATTAGTAAGTTCCAAAAATATTTATTATGATAGGAAATAATTGTGTATAAAATTTAAAATGCATGGTCTGGCATCAATGACAATTATTTCTTCAACTACTAATACGCTCACGTGATTAAGTACCAAATTAGGTACGAAACATAGTATTTTTCTAATTTTCTATTCGTATTAATGCCAATGAACTATTGAAGTAAATATTTAATATTAAACAATGATATATAAATATATATTATGACTATTGAGAAAACTAATAAATAAATAAACATCAGCCAATTTTAAGTCAGAAATTTTTTTTATTAATGTAAAATTAAACAACATTTCGTCGCTTTCTACGACCTCATCTGGTTCAAGTTTTTAAAAAATTGATAGATGTGTATTTTTTTCGGCCATGGCAATCAGCAGAGTAATCAAAAAAAAATTAAAATTTTAACCTGATGTGGTTGCAAAATAAGCGATGAAACGTTGTTTAATTTTACATGTATAAATTATTTTTTATGACTTAAAAGTGGCTGATGTTTATATATTTATTTAGTATTAAACTTGTTCAGACTTATCGACCATTATACTTATTTATAAGTCAATATTTCTATACTTCAAATGATGTGAATGATCACGAATAACATAAAACATGTGTGTTAAAAGTATAATAATTGGATTGATAAATAGCCAAATAACAGAAATTTTTTCTATATATCATGTAGTGTTAAATTAAAAATTTAAATAGTTTTTCTTATGTAATAAACATGATATTAATTTGAATCTGTTATAAAATTAATTTATTTATACAATATTAAACTACATTTTTTTCAATTACATTCCTTCACCCCCACCCTTAATGACTTCCGAGCATGGTTTATTCTTCAATTAGCGGAACAATACTATAAAGTACCGTCATTTTTATTGTACTGAAATTTTGTAAGAAAATATATGTTTGGCTGTCTTGCAGATACAATTTTTGAATATCAAATAGTGCAAATATGGAGACCAAAATTGTCAGACACCTTCATCGGAAGCACTGAAATATTTGATAAATAACATTAGCCTTTTTTGTTTTGTTATAATACCAACAAAACTAATCGTTAAGGAACGTAGGTTTTCCCGGTGTAGTTGCTGGATGAAGTTTTCTCGGGATTCCAACCGGGTAGCGTAGTTAAGTAGTTCTTCACCTGAAGAACATGGCGGTGCAAGGCATCGAAACGTTGTGTTTACTTAACTACGCTACCCGGTTGGAATCCCGAGAAAACTTCATCCAAAACTATTCGTACTTGCTTTTTGACTTTCACACATGAGGCTGTGTTTTTGCAAAAATGATGAAATAACTATGGTAGGTATTAATTGTGCCTAGTTGAATACATTGATAGAATGAACTCTGGGTCTGATAATAAAGACTTTTCCGAAGCTTCAGATCTTCTTAACAAACGGTCTTGTTCTAGGACAAATAGAAGGGATCTCAAAACAAGGTGTCTAGCAATCGTTCTGATTTCTTTTCTCAAGTAAAACATATTAGGGACACAATATGGCGTAGGATCAAAAGGCAGCTATGTTAAAAATGAAGCGAATGAAGAAACTATTGATTTCTAGAGTAGATGTGATGATGCCTTGAAGAGCGGTCAAGGGTTCAGCCAGTCTTCGTATTGAATTGGTCCTTAAGTAGAGTAGCTAAATATAGGCCTCGCTGACTCGTGCAGATCCAATTTACTGATATCCAGTCGTGCAAATATGCGGACCGCGAACATCAGCTTCCTACCGCACTTCATAACCTGAGTTGTCCGGAATAATTTGGAAATAATGCAGCCGATAATAATTTAAAATGCCCGAGTCATTATCCTCGAGCCAAATTTTGTTTCCCTGAATTTAGTTATATGTAAATTACCCATAATGGTAAGAAGTCCCAATTGAGACTGCAAGGGTTCATTGACACAGTACAAAAAAATATTGATAGAAGCAGTAGTCAGAGATTTAATTTTGAAAAAATGGTAGCTCGGTTTCATTGTTTGGGTAAGGTTTATATGAACCAGTTGTGAGGATTGTACCAATTCGTGGATTGCTTTATCAACGCAAAGTCTACTCCTTATCGCCTCATCCCGTGAGGTCTTGACGTGAGTTTCTGATTTGTTCTTACAGTCAATTTCCCACGAAGTTCTTTCGACTATCATCCTTGCATCGGACGAGGTCAGTTTGTGCCAAAGTCGTCAACTACTGTCTACTCTCTCCCCACAATTATAATTTTGATATCACATTAGTACCCGATTGTTTTTGTCCCGTTTATGAAACTAAATGAAGGAACGTACATCCGCGAGATCCGCTGAGACTTTTGGCCTGCATCTGCGACCCTCTAATGAAGCTAAATCAAATCAATTGCCGACAGAGGCGACCGAACTGAAGAAAGTGAACTTCCTCTTCGTACACGCCCCAAAAACATAATAACAAAATGATTCGGATTTAAGTTGGGAAATGAAAAAAAACCTACTTACAAAACAGACCGCCGTGGTTAATTAATCAAAAATATGCGATTTTTTGTTTGAATTCCTGAGGTCCTGAGGAAACATCAGGGAGTGATCTGAGAAATTCTCTGTGGATTTGTAGAAATTTTCATGGACATTTCTAGTCTCTTAGGAGCAACCACGAAAAATGGATGAATGAGGAAATGAAAATTCTAAACAATTTAAGAGGTTCCTTAGAATAAATACTCTCGCGTTTAAGTGCATCAAAATATAAATGATTCCGATTGCAAACTAATTTTTGTCTTTTTTCGGCCTACTCTATTTATCAAAATTGAAGTCCTCACTTAGCTCACATTGATAGACTTTTCTGTGTTAGCACATGAATTTCTGAATGTCAGCTTGGTTTCAAATGATCAAAGCCAAGTCGTCCGTATAAACTTGAGACGCCCGCAGACAATTTAATCAATAAATCAGTTATCGTTTAAACAACGATACATTAACGCATAAATTAATAACATTGGTCAAATAACAGCCAATTATTCTACTTATCAGTAGATATCATCTGGTGCATCACTTTGTTGAACTCCAGCCCAAAAATGGTGGACCTGATGAAAACACTTTGTGCTGGCTGTGCTTGTATACGGTGAATCTTATTAATATTATATATTAATCAGTCACTGCGTAAACGTTTTACAAGAGCTCATAGAAAATGGGATTTTTTTTAGCAAACGTACGCTTTAAAGTAGAAAAATAAAGCTTGAGAGTATCGTCCTCAATGAGTATGATTATTGAATACGAAAGATAGCAAATTCAGACAAAAAGTTAATATAAATACCACACAACGTTTCTGGGATCCTTGTTCCTTTCGTCAGGTGCTAGAGAAGAGCCTAGAGAAACACAACTGCACTGGTCAGTTGACAACACTCAAAAGCCAATATGAGTATGATTATTTCTATTATAAAGGCCAAACGTGTCATATAAATAACACAGGGACCATATATTTGGCTATGTGATTCTTACCCACATCTTACGTGACTTTTCGATCGTTTAAAAATTTAAGAGTTTTAGATCATTCTGAAATATTCGCGTATTTAATTTTACGAATTAGAGCAAAGTGCTGTTTACTAAGGTTAGCTAACTGCCTGTTGAGCTTATTTGAGTAATAATACATATTTATAAATACATCTCTAATCATTAACTTTTTACTAGTACGTATTGAATTTTTTTATGAGTACAATAAATTTTGTATTATATATATATTTGTGTTCCCGAATTTAATATTTTTATGTCAACTTCTAATTATTTATAATTGTAGCATCCAATAATTATATTTTAATTTTGTGTAATGACCTATCCTATTTCCTCATACAAGGACTAATGCAATAAAATAAATCAAATCAAATCTGAACATATTAGACGTATTAGTAATTAAGAAATTTTATAGCAGTTAAAATTCCCCGTTTATATCTCTTCAAATACTATTAAAGGGTGACCATCAAGTTTCTTTTTCAGAAAAAAAAATTAAGTGTACTTTCAAATGTTGTGAACTGTAAACACTTTAATGCGTAATTCCACAAATACACGAGCGTCTTATGGGGTTTGGTGTAGTTGTTGTTCAGTCTTGTTGCAGCAGAAAATATGTATGATAATTCAGATAAGCACAGACGATACAGAATAACATAATCTACTCACTTTCATATGACGGAAACTCAAAGAGACCCAGCCTGTGCTTACCTTCTATATTAATATACATAATTATCTTCACCTAAGAATGGAAAGCCATGTTATTCTCGATTTCTACCCGTCTATTTTTCCTGATTAATCCACCTTTATATATTTCCTCGATCCTGTGTTTGAGGTACACGTTCTACTATCTGAGACTACTGGCTGGAGGTTCAAATCCAAGCATGTATCGAGGTAAATGAGTGAGTGAATTTGGGACTTGACGCTAAGCCCAAGTTTTGCCTGATTTTATACATCTCTACACGAAAAAAATTAAAAAATTTCCAGAAGTGTGAACCATCATATCTCATTAGCTCTGTTTTAAACATGCAAGCGTAGCAATACCAAGGCTTTCACGTCACGATGACGTCAGGGGCCTTAGCTACGTAATAGTTGCAAAACTCGTTTCACGCGCAGATCTTGCAACGTTACGTGCTCCAGAAGAATGATCGGACCTGGTAAACTAGAGGAAAAGATATATTCGCTAAAAGAAATGAACGAGCAGTAAAATTCGGTATTTAGAAAGGATTTTTCCCGTCGTAACAGCTTTCTGGTTTGATTGTGACTTCTTAGTGCTCTATTTATTCTTTTATATAAATAAACCGTTACTCGATGCATAACCCTCGGATACACAATAAACATGATACACTTCTATAATATTGAATATTAATTTATAACCTGTTACTGAATCTAGAATGTTGGATGGGCGTCAGATTAACCTGATTATAAAGCAGCCAACATCTTATTGAACAATAAAAAAAAGTATGTTACTTTTATTCTAAGAATTATTAATACGTAAAATGTAGTTTAAAACCAATAACGGATAGTTTAAAATAACTACGTTTCGTTACCTATTTGTACCTTTTCAGGCCGTGACTTGTCAGAAAAGAAATGTAGTAAAATAAGTAAAACTTGAAATTATGAACGTTCAGTCAGTCAGAAGGTAACTAGGTAACACATTTGCCTGTTAAAATGAAAAAAATTACGTCTTATTGAAAATAATGAATAAAAAAGATAGCCAATAGAGACAAAAAAAATAATATAAATACCACACAACGTTTCGGGGAACCTTGTCCCTTTCGTCAGGTAGAGCCTAGAGAAACACAACTGCACTGGTCAGTTTTGAGTTTTGAGTGTTGTCAACTGACCAGTTGTGTTTCTCTAGGCTCTTCATAGCATCTGACGAAAGGGACAAGGATCCCAGAAACGTTGTGTGGTATTTATATTACCTTTTATGTCTGTATTGGCTATCTTTCTTATACACTTTCCTGTTATTGGTCATAAACTGCATTTTATTTATATAACTAAAAAGCAGACGTAAAATATTAATTTAATTATTAATAAGTATTGTTCTGGTTCTTCCTGTTGCCTTTCTTTTTTTTATGAATTTTTATATCGTTTTTTTATGATATCTGTTTCATTATTATAATATCACTTGCTTAATAAGAGATTAATTATAACGTATACACATGTTTATTTACATTCAACTGTTCATAAATGAATACATAATGAACACCGACGGTAAATTATTGGGTCTTGAGATGTGCATTTACCTGTTTAGTATAAAATTCAATCTCGGACGTTGTTCCTACATAACTAAGACCGGGATGGTCGTCACACACTCATTCAGGATTTTTGAAGGAGCTTAGAATTGGTCGGATATTAGGAATTTGGGTATGCTGAGTTTGACTTAATCTTCCTAATCCGTGGGAGAAAATTATATTAAATTTGTAATTGTGTTTGATAAGATAATTGTACATCTTACCATGTGAATTTTAGTCTTGAATTACATTTTAAATTATCAAAATCAAAATCATTATTTTCTACATGAGTTTTAACTATTTTAACTATATCTAGTGTATTTTAATTTTAGGTTTCCATCTATATATTTTTTTTCAAGAAAATGATAATCGCTTTATCCGAAAGCTCCTTAAATTACTTTATTACGAATAAATACTTGAGGAATTTCAGGCGTTAAAAATTATAGTAAATTTAATGAAATAATCAGACCTTTGTAAAATATTTTTAAATTTAAAGAAAAAACGTAATTAAATTTAAGAACGGTAACAATCAATTTAACTTAATATCACTTGCATTGATACAGAACCTACTAAAATTATTTATTCGGTAGCTCAGGTTTATAAAGCACTCGTATATCCCTTTAAGCTGGCGTTGGCGAGTTTAAGAGACATTTACGCAGATAAGGAAAACAAACAACAATTAATGTAAAATATATCGTGTCCTACGTGACGTGTAGTCTCTTCTTTCAGCTCCGTCAGGATCTCTGACGTTTATGCGGCCGTATTGTAATAACTCCTGCCTGTAATAGGGGGCACTAGTTAACCCTTGGCTACCTTCCTCTACCCTTCCGCATCTCCCCTCTCAAATTCCTTCCTATGCTATTAAAGGGGAGTTGCCGCCATGTCGATTACCCTCATGTAGCCTGTTACGCTTAAAAAACTCCTGCCTGTCACCTCTTAAACTTTTATTTATTTTACTTCAAAAGCAATGGACTCTTTTATGGATATGGATCCATTTGTCTACTAGGTTTTCTTCAAGCAATTCTTTCGACATCCGGCCTCAGTGAACGCTTTAATACAATAAACGCTCATAAAATGTCACATTTTCCTTGTTAGTTATATTTTGATATGGAGTGATAGTGTGTTTCACACTTCTCGATCATTCTTGGACGCTTCCCTTACCTTGGAAGACAGGTTGAAGGAAGTATCCTCAGAGTAATAGGAAAAAAATACAAGATGCCAGTTAACAACGCATTATGGCGCTTCGTGATTGTTCACGACTTATATCACGTCATTTCTTTAAGCTAACTTGTTTCTTGCACACTGCCTGTAAGACATGTTTTTTTGATCTCTTAGACGGTCTTAAACGTAATCTCTTTAACCTGTCCCTTTCTTTCTGTTTTTCTTTTCTTTCCTTTTCTCTGTCTTTTTTCACTTTTTCTTGCTCACCTATCTACACCAAGACAATGGAATCTAAATAATAAAATGTCTGGAATTTTTGCTGACCTTTCCTAAGCATTTTATTTAATAGATCATGACATTTTACTCCGAAAATTAGATTTCTATGGAATCAGAGGAGTTCCACTTTCTTTACTGCTATCTTACTTGTAAAATAGGCGCCAAAAAGTTGCGATCCTAAACTCGGATGGAAATGAGCATCTGTCAGAATGGGAAACGATTACCTGCGGTGTACCTCAGGGCTCAATTTTGGGATCCTTCCCCTTTTGGTTCTGTTTCTCCTGCCTATGCTTTCTGTTTTAGTAAATATCCATGACGACATCCCTCCGTACCTAGCGACAGGAGATGAATACCAGGAACTGATTACTGTCGTGTGCGTGTTTCCTAAAGATAGTGTGTATGATTGTAGTGACTAGAAAAATGTGAACAGATATGAATTTTTTTTGTGTGTGTGTGTGTAACCTATTAATATTAATTCTGTTTATATGTAATTTATCTACTGTACATTTGTGACGAATCCTATTTCCTGTTAAGAGGGCTAATGGTGAATAAATCTATCTATCTATACAAATTTATAAATTCGGAAACGTTGCGTGAGAAAGTAAAGGTTGCAATGAGCCGTTTGAATCTGTGGTTCCCTGTACATAGAATTATTCCGAAATGCCAAATTGCATAATTGCATCGAGCATAATGAATTTATTATATTATATTTTAGGCACACTAAAGAATGTAGCATTTTAAATTTACTACCCCTAAACCCTGCCAATTACATTTTAAGTACGCTTGAATTGTTCTATTATTCAATATAATTGAATTATTTCAGTTTGGAGCGGTATTTTATTTTATATGACCTTTAGCGTCGGATACGACAGCCATGCCATCAAATTACACTGTAAGAACGTTGCCAGTGTGTCATGTCAGAATTAACTCACGGTTTTCGGTCTGGTTTTTGTATACACCCTGGAATTGGATTAGGACTTCAACACCGCACTTTCCTAAAATAGAATCGCTTGGAGTATATCTCTAGGACATGTTTTTTTCTGATCTTCTAGACGGTTTTAAACGTCATCTCTTTAACCTGCCTCTTCCTTTCTGTTTTTCTTTTTTTTGTCTTTTTTCACTTTTTCTTGCTCACCTATCTACACCAAGACAATGGAATACCCGAATAATCTAAATAATAAAGTGTCTGGAATTTTTGCTGACCTTTCCAAAGCATTTTATTTCATAGATCATGACATTTTACTCCGAAAATTAGATTCCTGTGGAATTTGAGGAGTTCCACTTTCTTTATTGCTATCTTACTTGCAAAATAGGCGCCAAAAAGTTGCGATCCTAAACTCGGATGGAAATGAGCATATAGACAGAATGGGTAACGATTACCTGCGGTGTCCCTCAGGGCTCAATTTTAGGACCCTTACATTTCATAATTTACATTAACGATATACCGAATTATTTAGATCCTTTAAAATCAGTCCTTTACGCTGACGACACAAATTTAGTAATCACGGACAGCGACTCGGAAACGTTGCGTGAGAAAGTAGAAGTTGCGATGAGCCGTTTCAATCACTGCAAACAAATTTTCTCTTAATCTTGGTCTGTTGATTGACAATAAATTGAAATGGAATCACCACATAAACAAACTCTCGGGAAAACGACGCAAAATTTGCTTCACATTACGAGTGTTAGCTCGGGAAAGTGATATATCGACATCTAAAATGTTATATCATGCATATTTTCATTCTATCATGTCTTACGACATAGCAAACTGGGGTCGTTCACATCACGCGTTGCAAATATTTAAACGTCAAAAGAGGACCGTACGAATCATGTCGAGTGCGGATTATAATGCCACTTGCAAGCCTTTCTTTCAGAATCTTGGAATTTTAACATTGCCTTGTACGTTGTACCGCGATAGTTTTATTATTGGTATATATATATATATACATAGATTTTATTTTAAATTAATTAGATATTAGCAAGGGTTGAGAGCTTGGCAAGTTGGAATTTGACCAGGCGCCGCCGTGACGGAGAGATAATCCCTAAAGTCTGGTCTTAGGCACGTAGGCTGTTGACCCTCGGAAGTTACGTGGACTGTGACACCGTGGGAAAAGGCTCACAAAAAATTCCAGAAATTGAATTAACACGTGACTGCCTGAACCAATCACATTTCTTGGTTCAGGAAAGATCGATCCAAAATTGGTCGAGAACATAGATTTTTCGAAGAGGCTGTAAAGAGTGTAGAGAGACTCTCGACGAACCGTCGCCAGGGACGGGCGTACAGCCCCAAACTTGCAGTATTCCAGAGGACTGGGAGAGATCGAGGGTGCCACATGATCACGGCCAGAGATCAATGCGAGGTAACTGCCAAGTGTCTCAATCCTTGACGCGCCTGGGGGAATTACCGTAAACCATGGTTTAACTTGGGATTAAGGGATCCGATTGTTTTGCCCGGCGAGCTGAACACGCATAAATTGTATTTATTTTATTTTATTTTTCTCATGTTCAGTTAAATGATTATTAAATTCTGTAAAATATCCCTTTACTTGATCATTTAAATAACCAACCACTACAATGTATATTCTAAAAATTTTAAAGTTTGTCTGGAGAAACATCAATTTATGTGCGCTAAACGGAGAAAATCATTTATAAAACACTAGAAATCGCTGTAAACTCCGCTTAAAAAAACATCGCCTAAGCCTTTTTGAATCAAGCATTCGTTATTCCGGGATAAATCTATTCAATAGTATTCCGGAAGGAATAAAAACTTTAAGTATACAAAATTTATTTATAAAGAGTTGTAAATCTCTGTTAATTAATGGAGCATATTACTCGGTGAAAGAGTTCGTAGAAAGGAAGCACAGATTAGATGCTCTTTAATGAAATAGTTTGATGGTATCCTATCAAGTTACGCTATTACTTTACGATGATAATTTTCTAGAATTTAACTGCTGACTTATTTTCTTTTTCATGTTCGACGGGAATAGACGTAAGATTTTCTACTGGTAACTCCGTCGAATGAAACTTGAAGATTAATATAGATATTCTTTCTTTAATTACTGTCATATGAATGCCTTTAACGTTGCTTTAAATTATATATTTTTTGTAAAGTATAATGTTTGTTTTTTAAAATTTGTATTTGTAATAATTCTTCTTTTCATGTAATCTTATATTATGACGTATCCTATTTCCTCGACCGAGGACTAATGGAATGAATAATAAAATTAAATATAAAAATTTAAAATCTACCTCAGCATTGACAAGAAATTTCAAATCCAGATTCGTGATTGTTATTTCGTTTACTTCCGTCACCAAAATTTATTGTTTGTTTTGTGTGCCAACACAAGCACTTCAGAGAAAGGTGAGTTGAAATAAATTGCCGCACGTCTGATTAATTTTTTTATATAATATATTTGAATCCATAGTAAATTTTAATGAATATTATAGATAATTGGTCGTACCTGATGCGAGGACAAGGGAGGAGGCGACGACGGGTGCGATGGCGGCGCCGTCCAGGGCGACGACTTGCAGCACGTGGCCTTCGAGCGTCACGTTGATGGGGCAGTGAGATCCGCCCCCGGCGTGGGCCACGCGGAAACGGTACCTCACGCCGCCCCCGGCCACGGTGAACGTGTGAAGAGGCAGCGAATGGTCACGACCCTGCGACACCGTAACCACACGTAACATTACACCTTTACGCCAATATACTTTCCTCAGCAACCGAATTCTACGCATAAAACAGTCATCATAATTATATATTTAAAAGTCATAATGTTTTACTATATTTAATTTAAAAATGTAAGCAAATGATCTTGAGGTAATTTCCGCGTGCGGTATTTGAAACAAAAAAAACTCTATCACTTTTATTTAAATTTATTTTGATTTATGTTACATTAACAGCCATTACATTAGTGACAGGTACATAAGATTTATTAACATTTTTGGGAGGCTTTATATTTCGACGTAGTATGTACTATGTTTCATGTAGTCGATGATTATTTCTTGTCATGCTAGGGAGTGTGTAATCGAGTTCTTGCAGTATTTGTTCTCTGACGTTTGCATATTTAACAAATACTGGAGGAACATACCCTCAACTCAACTCCGCAGCATTCCAAGAAATAATCATCATAGTAACTACTACGCCGAAATATAAAGCCCCAAAAAATGTAATATCATGTAAATGTATCTTATGTAACTGTTGCTAATGGTTTAAACTAATAGCACCTGTGTCCTCAATTAAAACTAGTCTTTAAAGACAAAAACCATTAATTTTTGTCTTACAAATCTTAAACTTATCGACTGTTAACAGTTTAATTATATTATTTGTTTTAAAAAATAAATTGAAACCTAAAATGTACACAGTGGTGTCAAATCTCATTCCATACAACATTTTTGCTTACATTTATTTTTCCAATCGTAAATATCGCTTCCATCAAAAGAAGACATAGTCGTTGTTGCAAGATGTGACCCATTTTTTGCTAATCTTCTCTGTAATTGTTTATTTAATTTTTGTTATAAAATCTCAACCACGACTATCTATGAGATGGCCTAATTGAACCTTAAAAATAAAAAATAAAATTATTAATTTCAATTGCGACCTGACTTATGTAGGTGCGTTCATTAATCACATCTTATCCCACCCACTGTTTTCAATAGCCGCAGTATTCATCTCGCCGTAACATTCCCTTGTGATTTATCTGCAGCCACGTACTTCATTAAAGAACAGTATGGAAAGTGCAACGTCATATTCACGGCTATTATTCATCCGCAAGACGAAACTAACCGTAAAATCGGACAACTCGTCATCGGGATGATGTTCAGTGATTAACTGCGACGAGTCAAAACCCGTGAATGAAACTTTCCGAATGAAAATAGTTTTTTTATTTCGTCAAACTCTGAAAATAAACTAGGAAAAAGTATTTTAAATTATTCCGTTTTGTTATACTCGATTTGCTCGAATCGCCCTCGCAGAAGAATTATTAAACAATAAGAGAACAAATTAGAAAAGCTTCTCTTTTTAGTAATAAAAAGAGAAGCTTTTGTAATTTGTTCTCTTATTGTTTAATAATTCTTCTTCTTCTTTCTCAGGTCTGGGGGTAGGCTTTCGCCTCTTTCACGATTCTCAACCACATACCCTTTTCCAAGCTATCTCCCAGCAGCTTCCAGGTCCTGTAAGAATCTCTTCCGTTGTCGTCCGCGTCTCCTCTTTCCTTTCTTGACTCCAACAACAGCTTCCTCGGCATTCTTTCTTCACTCATCCTGTCCACATGGACTACCCAAGCCAAACGTCGAGACTTGGTAATTTTCACTATATCTTCGCTTTTGAGTATCTTTTCTATTTCCTTATTTGTTCTTATTCTCCATTTTTGACCCTCTCTCATCCTCTACACTTTCCGCTCAAAAATTCGCAGAGCATCCTCATCACCAACCGACATTGTCCATGTCTCCGAACCACAGGTCACAACTGGCCCGATGAGAGTCCTGTTGAGTTCAACCTTCAAGTGTCTGGATACAAGTTTTGATTTAAAGACATTAGTATTACCCAAGAAAGCTCTTCTTACTTCATGATCCTCTTGTTAATCTCCTCTGATACTGAATTTTCACAGTTCAAGACAGATCCAAGGTAAATGAAAAATTTTACATTCTCAAATTATACTGTCCAACTTCTATATTTTCTACTGTTCTTCTATGTTCCAACGCTGACATTTTCATGTGCTACGTTAATTCAAAGTCCCGTCCTTCTACTCTTCTCCTCCAACGTCTTTTTTCTTAGAGAGTCCAGTTCCGTGTCGCCAACACAATATCATCAGCATTTGCATAAGTTTGCTTGATTAATAATGACGTCGGAATGAAAGTATTGTTCAGAATTAATCTCAACTACCGTGGTTCTCTATGCCGGAAGCAGATGTTGTTCAGTCGACATTTCATGAATTTTCAATACTTACTTATGAAAATCTAAGGACATATCATTCATTGATAGTTAACTTTTATTTTTGGTGATTTAACGGGATCAAGCTCCACACTCTAAAATTTAATGAACTTGGATTTTTTTATGTATTGATCCTCGCAAACTTTGAATTAGATTAATTTCTTCACATCTACTGTTACTCGGTGTGCAAACGAATGTACCATGACATCTATAATTCCACGAGGACAGACAACCGTGTCACGTAGCACACCAACCGTACTGTCGAAATAAATTTGATACAATCACATTATTGTAAATATAAATTTTAACGTAATTATACGAACACATTTACATTCTATTCGTATTATTAAACGAATTTTAATTTTGTTTCTTACGAGTGAGCTATATTTTGTTAACTACATTTATTGTTCGTTTAAAATATGTAAGTCTCACTCAGGTCAGTAGAAGTATTAATTTCTCAAGTATCATGAAGTAGAACCGTATAAAACCCTCGAGAAATAGTATGGCATGTTAGATGCGCTGTAGGAGAAGGGAGAAGATGGAGGGGATTATTGTTGTCAAGTGGCAACTCCTTCTTGGAGCAACACCTCTATCATTCGTAAAACAGTGCGTTCTGTTCTTACGATCGGGATATACAGATAGCGACAAGGTCTTCTTATCATACCCTGTATTTATCATCTATTAACTTTTACGGGTAAGTACACCATATTCTGAACCGGACACAATATTTTCAGATTTTTTACGTTACCCAGTTGCCGTAACAAAGGTTTGTGTTAAACTGAGTTCCGGCCTATCCCCACCACAGGGCAGTGTACCACTGCGCATCGTATTTAGACACGACCAGCTATTTCTTTCTCAGCTACACTTACCTTTGCGCGGCCATTGAGGAGCAGCGCGCCCCCTGCAGCTTGTCCTAGAGGAAGCTCGCTGAGGACGAGCATGTGCTCCTTGCGATCCTCGTCGTACAACGTCCGCATCGTTTCCGTGGTTTCTGACTTTCGCACCACCAGCGCCCCGTGAACCGTGTCCGCAGCCGCCAGACCTGACAAGATCACATGCAAAATTATACCCTCGATCATCACCGATTGGTTTCATAGTGTTATTAATTGGTGCGTTCAAGACAAAATGAACATTTTTTTTATAAATTACAATAGAATTTTGAAACTTTTGCTACCACTCAACATAATTTCTACCCCGACGTGCTGATGCTTCACACCGTCAACGACACCACAATTCTATCGGAAGCTGAGAATTGTGCAGGGGTACGGAAAATTGCTGATGCAAAAGAAGCCACTCACTACAGTCCTTCAACAGTAAGGATCGGTAGTAGCTGGTTGAGGAAATTAGTGAACGTGATAGTCAAATACAACTTGATTTTAAGAAAAACTGGTGCGTTAATTTTTTTCCTTTAGCATAAGATATCGTTGTCTTTTCGCAAAAGCAAAAGCAGTCATGATACAATCATAATAATTTTGTGAGCACAGGTGGCAGTAAAAATAAATATTGCTGGCTGAATCGTCATGCTTTCATAACGCAGAATGCAGTTTCTTTTGAGCCTTCTTCTAATCCTTGTGCCTACAAATGTTCAATATTTACTGATCCAGTGCAACCAGCGTTATTACGATTTTTTTTAAAAAAAACCGCATATAGGAAACTGAATCCGCGCCCTTAAACTTAACTCGACCGCGAATAATTGCACATATATCTCAGTATGAGACTCGAGTCGACAAATTTGCTTCAACAGGAAAAGTCCCAGATTTGGATCGAGGTAAACAACATTATGTGGATTTGGTCGTCAGAATTCTGTGTTAGTTACGCGTTAATCTCGGCGACGCTACGTTGAAATTACAAGAAACAGATAACGATCTTTCGATGGAAAATCTGAATAATAATTTACGTTTTTATTTAATGTTTCTAGAGGAGTTTCGTTGCATTTTGTAGTATTCGCTGCAGAAAGGTTTGGGCCATGTTCCGCAAGACGATCTTCTAATCACGTGGTACTACCCAAAAGTTCCAGGATTTTCTGTGAATCTTTTGAAGGTTGTAAAGTACTAGGAAACGTCGCCATGTGTTACTTCCTGAACCAGTGTGTCAGGGAAATTTGTGCTAGGTATCAATGTTTACTTTCTAGAAAAAAAATTCTATTGTTTTGTTTCGCGTGACTTGTGAAATTGATACCCAGCACATTTCAGAAAGAAACAAGTCCGCATAAATTATTGTTTGAACCTAGGAAAACCCCCGCTGAAGAAGCACGTCAAATACTGAAATAAGTGCGCGATCATCTGAACTACAAAGTTACTTACGACTGATTTAAATGTTTTTGAGTTGACAGAACACTGGCTGATGCTGATCTCCGATCACCCGGCTTAAAAACTGATAATAGTTGAAGATAGTTCACTTGTAATGTTAATTTAAGATCATTATTAAATTAATATTGTAAATTTGTATTTCTTCGGTAAGGAAGAGTATAAAACGACATCGGATGAAGCCTCTTCTGAAATCTCAAGTAGTCTGTCCTTACATTTCGCCTTTGGCGTGTGAACAAATCCTGACTATGTTTTAGATTTTGGCGGCCATTTCTTAATTACTATTGGATCCCCGCTTTGGGCTTGATATATTGAATTAATTTCCCGTACTCGGGAGAAACTGTAAGAAATTACGTTTTTTGACGCTCGACCAAGATGATCTTTCTATATTCTTTCTCTTCATTAAATTTTATCTTTATACTTCAAATGTTGTGTTCCACATACATTTCCAATCTCTGAACATGAGTGCCAAGACATTCACGAACCCTAATTATTTCCCATTTCCCTTCCTAAATTCTCCTTTTTGCTTTTCCGCTCTCCCAGAACTATCCCCATAATACGGGGAACTGTGAGACACTACGTCTGCAATATAAACTTGTCCGACGAAGTAAACACGCTAACGGATTGGTGGGTCAACCGCGATCATCATCCAGGAATTTCTGACATAAAACAAAATGACTGTTGTTCCTCATCCGCAATATTCCCCGCGTGTAAATTTTTTCCAATCCCCGTTATGGAAATCAGTCGGCCTGCTGTGGTATAGTGGCCAGCGTCATTGCCTCGCGTCACAGAGGTGCCGGGTTCGAATCCTGGCATGGGCATGGATGTTTGTGTTCGTCCTGGACAATAAAACTGGGGTTAAGGTTGTTGGAGAATCGACACTCTGACCAGGTGTCACTCCTAAATCCAGAATGTGTCATGTAAGATGACAGTCTGGCAGCCGTCTCGGTAGGCCAAGGCCCTTCATGGGCTGTCGAGCCAAGGAGTTAGTTTAGTTATGGAAATCAACCTGAACAGCCGAAGACTTCATAAAGTCACATTAATGCGGAATCGATGTTGGGAGCAAACATGCTCTTGACAATTTTTTTATTGTGTTTTAAGTTCATGTATAATCTGTCGAGAACTACGCAGGCGCTGGTTATGGTTGTTTCATTTGAAGCGCATTGTGGTGAATACGATGCAAATATATTGTATTTTTATTTTATTGATTTATACCTCGAGTGTAGCACCTCGTACTCCCGAAATCGCTCAGTGTACTGAGTATAGTATCTGTCCTCTTCTTCGTCAGTTAATCAACCTCACTCGAACAATCCGCTTGGGTATTTGTTCATCCGACTTCCGCACTTCTCTCATATTTATTGAACGAAGCAAAGATTTTTCTCTTAAACAGTTGACCCAGTTGAAATTTGTATTTGATCCTCCATTCGACCCTGATCGCCCGGGCTATTAACAGAAATTTATGTTGAATCCGTCTCACAAAGATGTACCTCATCCACTTGTTGTCGATGTCTCAAAATTCGTCCGTGATACCAGTTTTTGAAGTGGACGATACAATTAAATTTAGGTACCCTCTGTCCTGGAAACACTTCTATGAGCTGGCTGCTGCGTGTCGATAAATGTCGCAAGCCTCAACGTTATAATGGTGAAGGTAAGTCTGACCTGTGAAGGCGTGCCAAAGGTGTGTTCCCGCCCGCGACGCCCTGAACTTATACTGGAAGGTTGTGTCCGAGGGAATGGCGCACTGCGTCACTCCAGGGACGCCGTCCATGGAAGGCGTCTCTCTCTGGGGCTGGCCACGCCAGTGAATGGACAGCGACACTCCCGGAACACGGTTCACTACGTCCACCAGCAGGATGTCGTTCTCACACACCTACAACATAAAAATTTTTCCTAATATAAAAATTCGAAATACCTGGAGTAACAACAATGCGACAACATAAATAAATCTCATAATAATGAATGACCATTGTTTGTTCACAATTTCCAAATTTCCATGATCATCGAATTTAGTATGTACATAATATCGACTATCACTTCAAAATAATCATGAAATATTATAGTTTCTAAAAGATTTTGTTCTCACAACTGTCTAAGTATGATGATTAATATATATATAATATAATATAAGAATTGAGACTTTATAGTAGTGTTAAATATCGGTTTTATCTACAACTGTCTATCTCTCTATATGCATTGCAAACTGATTGCTCGTTTCTTACATTAGCAAATACCAACATGTACACCGAGAAAGTCTGTATAATGTTATAGTTATTTGGAACCACTATAATAAGTGCATAGAGGCTTGTTAGTATTCCTTCCATTATTTTGACTTGCGTTGCACTTTTTCCGCTGCCAATCTGGACTCGGTCTAGATACGAATGTTTCAGAGGAAAATATGCCTTGGAGGCATAATATTTGCATATATTGCATATATTCTGACCCACTGACTAATGAAACATATACACAAAATGAGGCAGACGTCGTTTCTTTACTACAGGAGATCTCAATCCTGACCATTTCCGCTATTTTTAACGAAATATTCAGCAAGTGCCTTTATCAAAACATACAACTTCTGAACAAGCACAAAAAATTAATTTTAATGAGACATTATTTTAAATTAAATAAATTTTTTTAAAAGGAAATAGCTAATGGGTAATAATATATAACACAGGCAATCTTCAACACTAAACTTTACATAGGCTCAGCCCCTTGTTATAATAATTGTATATTTGAATAAAATAATAATTTTGTCTGTTTTTGGCTTAGAACCGAACAATATTATTATCCGTACCCGATGACATCAAAATTCCTATCTGCCTACCAAGCTGGAAATAAATTTCGTTCACTTTTGAAATGAAAATGGTCGAACCTATTTCGATGAAACTAATTTTAGTTGTGACATGAACCCATAACCATATAAAACTGCCATGCGTCACCTGGAGAGTCGATGGGGAAAGTTCAAAAACCTAATTTTAACTGCTTGGGAAAGAATTTTTTTTAAAATTTCCGGCTGAATGACTTTTCTCTGAAGCGGTAAATAACTTTGAGGTTATCAGAAATATTCATTCACACTTTGAAAAAAATTAAATATTTAAATTTCAGTCTGCAAACAACCGTCTTTACGGTTCAAATATAGGATTATCTTATAGATAGAACTAACAAGGAACAGAAAGTCTAAACCATGACACAGAAACGATAAGGTTTAAAGAACGCATTATAGAAGCAACGGTGATCAGGGCCCTAACCTATCAAAAGCGCACATAGTAAACAAATATGCAAATATACTAAAAAAGATAACACCAACTATAAGAAGAGTGAACAATGTTTTCATCGCGGTATGTAGGGCAGAATCTGGCGTTGCACGTCCATTCACATACTACCTAGACTAAATTTCTAAACTGAAGGCAAATAATTGGTGAGGCATGTCCTTGATTGTCATAGAATTCTGCGATTTTATTTACGTTTTGAAATCGAACGAGACATGAGACATAAAGCGTTGTAAAAATGGACGAATTTATCATGTTTTAATATCAGGAACTAGAACGAAGCAATTATAATTCTATATTTAACTAGAGTTCAATCTATTTCAAATGACTGCAGATATACTTATATAATATTTTATTTTAATGACTGTTTCCAAAACTTTTATATAGTTAATGGCCATTAACATTTTTGGTATTCAAAAAGATATTATTTATCATAAAAGTTTTATTTAACAGCACAACGTTTCTGTATATATGTGTACCCTCTTCAGGCTGTGATCTGACTGGAAGTAAGGTTCGTCTTGATGGTATAAACGTTATCTCAAACTGACAATCTTATGATTAATATTATTTTTTAATTATAAAAAATGTCTGTCAATGAGCAACGGGAAATACCTTTGAATATAGACAATTTGACGGCTGTGACTGGCCATTTCCATTCTGTAACGATCGCCTAGTGAAAGAACTACCAGAGGACAATCGTTTAGGTAAAGACGTTACAAGACAATCAAGAATCTGATAGGAACGTCCCGAACAACCATTATGGAGATGACCTGAGTATAAGTATAAATAACTTAAGAATTCATTAATCCGTACATTGAATAATTATGAAAACAATGTTGCAATTTTGTAATCCTGTATTGACATTAAAACACTTACGCTGTTTCTAAACTTAATTATTAACATCTGTTACTGAAAAATTCATAAAAGTAAATGTCTTCTAGAATTGTCAAATATTCTTTTTAACATGAAGACAAGGTGTTGTTACGTGACACATAATTTGGCTTGTTCGTTCGTTAGTTGCGTTATTTGCAGTATATCCCTAGAAATTGTCGATTAATCTGTGTTCAATTAGGGATGTCCGTAATTATGGAGTTCCGTCGTTGGTTATTAGTATAAAACCAAACAGCACACTGTAGTTAAAATTTAAATAATTGGTACTCTTGCTAAATAAAAACGTATATTAAATGTGAGGAATAATCGGTTGCCTAATTTGCTACGAATGAAAAAAAAATTAAACGCATCGAGTGAACCCATAACTGGTTGATACAATGTTTAGGACGGAATGTTATTTGGCTGAAAAGCCAAGTTTGTAACTCGTTTTCTATGGGAATAATGAAGACGTGACCATTATTACTATGGGTGAATTCGACATATTTTTCTGGCTAGTGAATGCCCGTTTGAACTTTAATTACATAGTAGAGTGGTCAGTCTAAATTGGCAAGTCAAGCATTCCATAATTACATTTAACTAAATCATAAAAATTTTCCCCATGGTATTAGAGTTATTGAGTAATAAATTAAAATATAACAACTTTCTCTCAAGGCTATAATAATGTTCCAATTTAATTAATAAAGATTATGAGCTGAAAATTTGGTCGTGTTTGCTGAAACAGTGTCAATCATACAATTTTATGTGTAATAAGAACTTATGTTAGTTAATCCTTTGTAGAACAGGACGATTAGTTTGGTGATTTTAATGAACCTACCAAAACTACCCTAAATTTCTCCGGAACAGAAAATAACTCGGCGAGTTCCATTAGAAACCTACAGAATGCAGAACTGTTCAAGGTCTAATCGTTGGTTACTTCAAACCATGCAGAATAAAGTGCTACGTATTGCAATTAACAGCCCGTGGTTCATACGAAACAGTCAAATACTGCAAGAGTTAAAGGATCCACTTCTAACAAACTACATCCATAATCTAAGCAATAACTTTTTCAAAAATATAATGAAGTGTAAAAGTGCAAAGAAATTAAATCTAGGACTAAAAACACCCATAAAAGACTTAAACGATAGCTTACACAAGACTTTCACAAATAATTGTCAACCTGTAAATACCTGAACCCAATGTAATCAGCCAGAGGTGTGAAAATATATTTCACATAACCCACTCTCCAAATACTCTTAGCCATATGATTTCTTATTATATCATAGCAGTGAATTGCATTTTACTTGCAGACCCTGCTAAATAAAGTTTTAAAAAAAGTTGGTTACAACATAATGGCAGCATGGGCTCGATGGGAACACTGGTGACCGCACGGTGTAATCCATATGCCGCAAAGGGTTAAGCAACGTCTGGTGAGTAAACACAGTCTTTCCGTTTGCAGACCGAAGACAGCTTTGGGTCAGGGGATGTGGGTATTTAAAATCACTAAAATCGGAGACATTTTCTGTAGGCGAGTGAGGCGTAGTTAAGGTGAAGGTGTTAGGGCGGCCGAAGAGAGGATCCGTGATAGGAGAGCCGGAGGGGATGAAAGAAACGTGACGGTAATTCACTGAAACAAACATTTTGGAAGTGATATCAGAGACAGGAGATGGAAATAAAGAGACAATACATGTTTTAACAGCATGAGGAAGGTAATGAAAGTGAAAATTGTTCGATTGTCATCAAGAAGATGAAATTGGACATTACTTTGTAGTTGCTTACAGTACCTTCTGGATGTAAGAACAATTTCAGGCAAACGTCATCAAAATTCGCTTTCGACTTGGTAACGTTAAGTTTAATGTAAGCTTTTTATTAAATAATGAGCCCAGGATTAGTTATTAATATTAACGCTGAATATTTTGAACCATTTAATAAGTTAAACATGCTTCTTTGTTATTTATTTATTTATTATTGGAAGATCTTCGATCGATGATATTATTCTTTAATAAAATATTAAAATCACCATTTAGGTTTAATCTTTAAAACAATCATATTCCATTCAATAAAATGTTTATTTATCTAGAGTATTGAGATAAATAACGTTCCGAATGGTGGTTGTGTAAATGTTTCGAGGCTGAGCAAACACAAAATACCCATTTCGCCCACGCAAGAAAGTCGCGCACACATTTTATGGGACAATGAGTTGCAATTTCTTTGTTTCTTTGATTCATTGTAGGGCCATAGGCCTTAGAAAGCTGAGCTCTGCAGGAGTCTATTATACGCGATTCGCTTCCTCACGCCGTATCCTGCTCAAGTGGTACGTGTCACAACCTTTTCCTACTTACTTTTTTATGATTGTGTCACTTCAAGAAATATTCAGTCATTACAATGTGTTCAACTGACGTTTTAATTCAACTAGACGACAGTTTTGACGGAAATTACCACGTCGGCGATATCCGATTGCCAGCCTCATCTTTGATGAAGGAACTCTGGCCGGATTCAGCGACGCCGATCATCACACAACAGCATGTTTCAGATATAAAACAGATTCTCAGGGTTTAGACTCAGTTATAATATATATTTATACTTAGTAACATGTTTCCAAAGATGTAATGAGTCTAAAGCAAGACCAAATTAAGTTGGCCTCCATATGGATATTCTGACCCTCACATTATAACTCTGAATTTCACGTTCCTTGAAGACAAACAGAATTTTACTTTCAAATAGACTCACTGAATTATCTTCCTTTTTGTCTTATTAGGATATTTCTTAACCTTCTTTCCCGCCGTTTATTGTATCCCACTTGCTCCAATGCCGTCTTTCAGATTATAACCATTTTTCCTTACTCACTTCATTAATGCGTGAATGTATATATTTGGTCTTTATTACTTAAAAATTGTGTAACAATCGTTGTTTGATAATTAGATGAAATAGTCAAATACAGACAAAATTAAGTGATGAGACAAATACCACAAAATGTTTCTGGAATCCATGTACCTTTCGACAGGTGGACACGATGGAGTTTGATTTTAGACATATTTTCCTTGATACAGGTTTTAATTGAACGTTTTGTTTGCCCTATTTAGCAGGAATTAGAATGAGGGAAGAAAATTAATTGTAATTCCTGCTACATAGGGCAAACAAAACGTTCACTTAAAACCCTTTATTAAGGAACATATAATTAATATCAAACTTCCCGACGATAAAAAATCTGTTGTGTCCATAATTATTATTTAATTTTATAGTGACGTATTTTATTATAATTTCAATCGTGACTTAAAATATGAGCAATGGCCAGTCAAAAGTGTTATTTGGGAATAAATCAGCTGTATGTTTATCTATTTTCATTCGGAAGCTGTTACAAAATTTCACAGACATTTTTTCTCAATAGCCCTCCAAAAAGAGCATCTTTTAAGTAGAAGAAGACAATCAACGGCGTTAACTCGTTGAAAATATCCACAATGGGATTTTTGGAAAGTTATCTTCGACCAAGGCATTTTGGAGGCAAAAATAAGCATTGAAAGATAGTAGCCGACAGAGAGAGAGGGGATTTATTGAGATCAGTGATCACCGTGAACGAAACTGGGGAACTTCGCATCATCGCTGACGCCAGAAATGGATGATTGCTGCGTCTTGACTTGAGTTCTCAATGTTTGTCATTCTTCTTGTAACTCCATAAATTTTTCATTTTGAATATGTTGAATAATAAAATTCTTCTAGTTCAGTAATTCGAATAATTGCGCTGATATCTAATGTTCCTCTTAATCTTTCTAATATTATGTTCTTGTAAGCCAATAAAATCTTAATGACCAATAAATACTATTTTTTAATCGCCAGATTACTTTAAAATAAAATATAATATAATTTTGATTACATTCTGCTGCAGGAATTATTTCTCCTTGACTACATTGCAGTATATATGCATATAAAACATTATTACATATTATCTAGAAAGCCACTCTTTAAAAAGCTGAAAAATTTCACTTATTTTTTGAGTAAACCAGAAAAGAGATAACAGAAGGAAGCAGGAAGTGAACTAAGACGATTGCATAACCCGCACATTAAACGAATAAAAAAGAACTATACAGATAATCTACAATGATGACGAAGCAGTCGTTAAATGGAATAATACGCTCTAATGACGTGCAACAAGAAATCACCAAAGCTGTAATGCTTTCTATCTTAATCAGATAGAAGCAAAAAATGTTAAACATCAACAGTTCCTAGATTCACTACGTAAACGTACAGACGCTTCTATAAATATACAGTATTTTACTCATAGGTATCGTTGATCAGCTTTTTCTGGAAAAAAGGTTAATTAGAATTATATACCGTGGTATAATTATGAAAATTAATATGTAATTACTTCTTGTCCTAGTTAAATTCGTGTATTTAAATAATTTGCTGCGAATTGGTTGACAGCTTGAGAAATAAACTTATTAAAAATTGTTTCAACAAAGATGTAATACAATTTTGAAATAAAAATAAGTCTTAGATGTTCTATAAAGTGTCCTGATACTTTCCCACTCTTCTAAATACTAAAATAAAAAAATAAAGAAAACAGGATTATTATTTATTTTAGAAGGGGAAAATATTCACTTCACGAATATAGGTTATTTTTAAATCTCCTTTATTGCTCAAACAGAGCTGCAGATAAATTGTTCCAATCGCTTATTGATCTGTTTAAGAATTAAATATTATCATAAGTCTGTTTTTTATTATTATTGAAGGTTTATATCAGTTGCATCGACAAAGTTGTCATTGGCGACCTATACATAATTTTCTAAGAGTGCTTATTTCCATAAGATTTGTCGTGATACAATATTCATTCCAACAATAATAATAGAAATAATTAGTTTAATTTTTTTTACATGTTATGGGAAGAGAACATCAGAAAATATTGTAAACATTTGTTTCACTATCAGATAATTATACACAATTTTATATGCATTGGAATATTATTCATTTTCACCAATAGAGATTAATTATACATTTTAAATGGTTTTTCTTGTTTTAGACAGTAATAATCAGTATTTATAAACATATTAAGATAATTGTTAAGTACAAATGAAAATTTTTTATTAATTAATTTTAAATGGTTTGAAACTGAGAATGTTGCAATTCCAGTGTACTATTCTCATAGTCTGTTTTTATTAGGCGTCTGTATTTGAATATGAATAACTCTCCATTTTCACGAGGACAGGAGAGATACGAAGAGGCTACCTTTGGGAATGCCTTTACCTCTCCGTTTTTGAACTAAGGTTCCCACAAGCCGAGGCACCTCGAACTGTTTTGAGAGGTGTATGTTCCGGGGTCGCAGACCTTGCGCATACGGTAAGAGTTGCCTGCTATTCCCATTGGAATAGTCGGCCAGCTGCCTCCTAAACTGGTCGAGGCACGGAGAAGGGAATGCTGCGTCCCCACAGCAAACTCCTCTCCCGCTATCGGAAGGGCGTGGGGCAAGGACCCAATGTCCGACCTACCTGATGCAGGTTTTTCTTGGGTTTGTCCTGCATTTCTTTTAGGCGAATGCCGGGTAGGATCCTTAAACCATAGCCCGGGGGCCCTAGTTAACCCTTGGCTACCTTCCTCTACCCTTCCGCATCCCCCCTTTCAAATCCCTTTCCTATGCTATAAGAGGGGAGTTGCCACTATGTGGATTACCCTATACATAGCCTGTCTACACCCCCAACAAAATCTTGTTCACGAGTCTGTTGTGTGAGGTCTCGTTTTGGTTTTACATTTGTAAACGCATCTTCCAATATAAGCTAGTTTATCAATCTTATAACGTTTACATTTGCGTGTACGATTTAAGTAGAATGCAGAGATTTTCTTATTTGCTTCTAGTTGTCAACTATTTCGACCCAAGCCTCTGCCACGTGACTAGGCCCTGCTATTACAAATTTCGCTGCTCCCCTCTGAAGTTTCTCCATTCCCTCTATGTAGTGTTTTCTATAAAGATCTCATCAACCAGCGTCATACTCAAGTATGAGACGAACCCGAAATTTATAAGCAAGTTTTTTTATTTACCACTCCTCTTTTTGTTTTAAAATTTTCTTGTCGATATTTGAGTATTTCCACGATTTTCAAGACTGTGATAATCTTATTAGAATACGGGAACGAATGTGTCAATGGAAAGAAAGTCTGTAATGGTTGACTAACTTCAAGCTTGTCAAACCACAATAAAATAACTAAAACCCTACGAATCTGCCTAGAATTTTTTTTCTTTCTTAAGCTTTCACAGAAGAAAATTCCTTTCAGTTACTTTGTAAAGAGTGTAGGGAATAATAGTTGAAAATTAGATTGAAGCTTTTGAACTGGATTACCTTTACTTGAGACTTTCATCTCACGGATAAAATAAGCCGTAAACGCATTGTGGCGTTACAAAATACATCATTTGAAAATGGAAAACTGTTTTAGAATACAGATTTTCTCTCTGCGGTAACGATGAGGCCAGAAATTCAACGGAAGATTAATTAAATGCTGCCGAAGTTTGTCACACATCTAAGATCATTTAACTGTGATACTAGCATTACAAAAATCAATTTTTCCTCACTTTCAATTCCTTGATATGAATCAGTGTAATTAATAATTTTCGTACGCGTTTTTAATAACAAGATTTCATGCTCATTACTAAATAAGGATAATAATAACAACAAGGTATATCACGGCTTAAATACTCTTTAAGATAAAGGAGGAAGTGGCCCTGCTTATTAAAATTATTCTGAGCGTGTTCACGTGCACCTGTTACTTCACAAACTTGGCTGCTCCATGAATTTTAAGTTATTTTTTTACTGGGATTTTATTCCATTCCAGTCCTTATTTGCTTACATGAATTTGAAATTAGGTAGCTTCGTCTAAAACGCGAAGGTATACGAAGTTAATATAGTCGCGGTATTAATATTAATAATAGATAGTTTTATGAAACAAATTACTGTCAATGGAAAGGTCACGGTTGGAACTCCCCTATTTATATGAATATTTCGGGAAAATATGGGCACGTCTCTGATTTGTATTAAGATAACTGATTGTCCTGACGAAGGCAATAATACATTATATTTAACATATGAATGCTAGGTTCTTTACTCACGTGGATGCTGGGTCCTGGCAGCTGTCTGTTTACTGTGATGAGGTTTTGCTGGACGCCATCAGCTGTGATGCAGTGAGGCTGGAAACAGTCGCTCTGATTCCAAGGACAGTCTCCACACGCACTGAAATGAAATCACCTCTATCATCTCTCTGAGATTCGGCACTAAAGAATTAATTGACTGCATCAGGGGATATCTTCAAGGATGGTGGATGTCTGTCGGTGTGTCCCCCGTACGCTCTTAAACCATTGCGTTGAAACTTCGGTGATTTTTTGTGTGAAGGTTTCTGTCGGCCTTTCGAAGCGTTAGGAAACACCCAAGGGGTGAACGGGAGTGAAATTCCGATAATAGCGTTGATTAATTACTTGTCGGGGTCTATGTGATTACTAGTTTCTATCCAGATGGATTTAGTGTATAATTTCAACGTATTAAAGCACCGAAAAGGGACGGGGTGGAAGGGCGTTACATAAAAATAACGCGAATCAACCGAGATTGGTGTCAAGTCCAGTGTTTTAGAAGCCAATGAGTTTAATTCTGACCGTCACTATGTCAGTTAGGTGTTTGTATGGGGGAAGAAGTGGGTGAAATGCTTTTACATAAGAGAAATAACTAAGCAACGGATACTAATATTGAATCTCGCGATATGGTAATCGCTGAGTTCAATTCTGACATTTACCATACTGGTTAAGATGTAGGTCAACCCCTAGGAGTGGGGGTGGAAAGGGGTGAAACAAATAACAGTTTAAAATCTTAAATACGCATACCAATTGCTACCAAAATTTATACACATGTTACATACGATCCAGGAACATACACTGAAGAGTTAAGACACATTTACTGCCTCTAGATGGATGTGGATGAGGTAGCATTTAAAAACACTCCTAAGAGGCCATTATTGCAACGTATTCAGGGTTGCATAATTTGATAGTGTCATTCTAGAATTTTTAAGTGTCTAACTTCAACTTCAAAATCAAGGTATGGAAGCACCCTTACCGTACGGGTGTTGGTGGAAGAGGTTTACATAAAAAGTAATTAAAAAAAGACCAATATTAGTATCGATTCCGGGGTTATAGGAGTCGCTGAGTTTAATTCTCGTATTAGCCATCGTGGTTAATGTTACTCATCTTTGAGGTGAACGCGGTTGATAAAAAATTGTCTGGAGTATTTTTGACCCTCTTAAGATACCGGGTGTCTTGGAGTACTAGCTATATTTTGGTCTCTATTTAGTTAAAGGTTGCATTTCTTTACTCTTTTAAGGTACCGGGAGTAGTTTTAGACTCTATTAAGTTAACGAGTGTTTTTTACTGTTTAACTCGTCTTGATTTTTTAGCCACTTTTATTTTATGTAGTAGGAGAATTCCCGAATACCGCCAGTCATCATCCTGGTTTATTTGAAGTTAGATGCCAAAGACTTAGGCCGGGCAGGGGAACGTAAATGTGTAAATGTTCCAAACACTGGCGCTATTGATGCTGGTTAAATTAAATGCTTACCAAGAGGTTAGTGTCGAATCAATTCGTACTCCTGACTAATTCAAATATGCGAGCAACGGTTTTATATATGAATGTTGTTGGCGTTAAATTTCATTGGTCGTCACATTGTAGTCTTTGAAAATTCTTAGATTTTGAATTTAGAAACTATATTTTTATTTCTTTACATTGAGAATATTTCTTGTACATTTCAAAGGGAATCTAAATGTTCGAGTGTTCATGTTTCGCAGTACCATACATTCTTAATGGCCCGTAGAGTTGCCACTGTCGTGATCAGCATTTTCAATACTTCGGTGGCGTTCACTTGGTATGCTCTCATTGTGCAGACTCCAGAATATTTACCCGATGCCACATAATTTAACACGTCTAAAAAGGAAGAAGACAGGATTGACTGAATCAACACCGTGTGGCAACTTGTTACTTGCAATATGATTCGTTGACGGCATATGTCTAGCCTCAATTGTAGGTCCGCGATAATTCCAACATGAATGGCGATATCTTGCACATATAATCGCCGGTTCTCCTCAACATAATTATAAACTCGTGCAATTGTTTCCGTTGTGCTGATTCGTGGACGTGAATTGTCCAAACCACTGACTCACATTCTTCATATTCGGAATACTATGCCGCAAGTCTCACCCAATGCTCCAAACCATCGCAAGCCATATTACAATGTAATGAAAGGCAATATTGAAATAAAGATGGAAGTGTTACATACGCTGAGAGCGGCCTGTTGACTTCGACGACCAGCTTGACGCGGCAGATCATGGGCCATTCCAGTTCGTGACAGGGTCGGTCACAGGACGCGAAGTCGATATCTGGAACAAGAAAGCCTGTGACACACATCTTACTCGGCAAACAATCGCCTAGGTGTAAAAAGCCTCTGTACCGTACGACTCTCGTCCTCAATCCTCTCCCACACTTCACGACTCATCTATTGAAATAGAGAAGAAAAAGCAGAGAATCCCAGACATTCACTACGTAACGTATTTGCCCATTCATTGGATTGACGCCGCTAGTCCATTTACCCAGTAAAGGAATGATACCAGTGGAAGAATTGAGGTTTCCTGGTTGTGGGAAATACAGGCTTTTGTGTAGAATACCAATATATCTATGGTTATACTAATTTGCAATCTAACATTACTCATAAACCGATTCCTGATAACCTACGTCAACATATAACCGCCATTACTCCTAGAAAACCTGCACATTTTATAGTAAATTTCACGTAAATATAACTATGAATTGCGTTACGCTTTTATCATCCGTGTGACTGTTTCTTCGGTAATTTGTCTCTGAGCCGCCATTACTCTGGACTCAATTGCTGCGAATAATTAAACATAAATAGCTCTGACTCACAGAATAATGAATCATATAGAGAAAAAGAAGTAGAAATCATCAATTACTAAAGGAGCTCTCAATTTTAATAAAATCCGCAATATTTAACTCACTCCTTTATTCAAAAGACGGAATTTGTGAACCAGGGCACCAGAATTGACATTATTTTTCTAAAAAAATGTAATGAGTTATAATTTTAAAATAAGATAATGGGCAATATATTACACAAAGCAGGCAATTTTCCATATGCTCAGCCCTTGTTCTAATAATTTTTATAAGTATCTGTCATTAAGTAATAGTTAGCCTGGTTTTTGGCTTAGAACCAAATAGTTTTAGTTTACCTTTACGTTTCCTGTATTAGGAAATACGAAATCGATGTCACCTTAATTCCTGTCCGTTTATCAAACTGGTTCCTTTCGCCTTTGGAAAGAAAGTGGTGGAACCAATTTCGATCCAACATTTTTCAGTTGTTTCACAGATCCGTTAAAATATTTTCAAGAAATTTAAAACTCCGTACTCCACGTGTGGATTGAATATTTTGATCACATTATATAAAACAGCTGAATGTTTTTCTTGAAAGAAAGAAATGACTTCGAGGCTTTCATAGATTACCAACCAATATTTTTTTAAAAAAATTAAAACTTAGCTTTCTAGATAAATCAGTCACAACTTATAACTCCACAGTATGTCACCCGGACTATTTTCTCTTTGACTCTCCCGCACGTTGTGTGCGCATCTATATGCCGCCTGTTACGACCAGTTAAATGGATAAACTAACCAACGGTTAATGATCTCGATGATATAAGCGAAGAAGTAACGAACAGTATTAAACCCAAAACATTTTAGAATGAGTTATAAGTGACGTGTCAAAGAAAAAAAAGTTTGTTTGAGACTTATCTCATCAACAATACACGCCGTGAACAAATATTTGTGATGAAAGCTAACTCTAACGTTAAGAATGGTGCACAATGTTTTTATTCCCGTAAGGAGGACGGGCAACTGGGTTGTGAGAAACTATAATAGTTCAGCTTACGTCGGTAATTGTGAGGTGAAATAGTGTTTGTAACGTTCCCGTTCTTTCCGTTAGTTTTCCATGTCCGGCATAGCCATTGTCCGCCACTATCAATAGCTTCCTTCATTTACCTGATTCGTTCAAGAACTGAATTCACTGTCGTAAGATATCAACAAAAGTACAGAATAACGTTTACCATTAATTTCTTTCTTGTTCTTATATTTTTCGTAAAAAGTGTAGTCTTCATTTGATAAGGATACACGATTTTTAATGACTTATAAATGGAATTCAGGAAGGGAGTGTTTCAAATAAGAAACAGCAGTTTAATAAAGTACTACTGACGTGTGTAACAATGGCTAGCCTCAGGAAACAACTTATTCAACAAAACACGAAGACCACGAAGGTAATTTCACGCCTCGCTTTTTTTATAAATTCGTCTGGAGCAAGAGAAACATTAATCATTATCTCCTCTCAGAATGACTTGCACCTGCTGATGCGAAAGTTGGTAGCCTCGTTACACGACAAAATATTCCTCTCTGGACACTTTAAAATTTGTACGAATTCAGCAATGGCGAGTTTTTATAAAAATGTAATCAGTATTCTCGCTTATGTCCTTTTACTTTTCTATTAAGATTACTTCTTATAAGAAGTATTGATTGTCAGTCAGACTCCGATACAAAATGGAACCGATGAAGCATGATGAACATTGATTAATATTAACACTGTTTTTACCTGAAATATGGCGCTTTCATTTTTCGAGGTTTTATTTTTGTTCCATATATTTCCACAATGCACGCCATGTTACAATACGACCAATAACTAGTAATTGCTCTCAGTTTCTCAGGGAAAGTTGGTAGCAATTTACGGGTCTTTAAAGCACAGTAAAAGTGTTCGAACACGGAATACAGTCACTTTCGCTAGTCATTAGCAATGATTTAGTGCTCATTCTTGTCTTGCAAGCCGTCAAAATGGTATTAAAGAAATATTTAATGCCTATATTGAACCGACCATTGTTCCAAGTAATACTTTTTGTTAGTTCATTGCTATATTTTTTTAATTATATTCTCTTCTAGTTTTACAACAAAAATTTTTCCTTAATAATTTAAACAAAAGTTAATTTTAAACAGTCACCTATTCCAGTCCTAAAACTACTATATTTCAATTAAAATATTGTCATAACGTAAAATTATACAATGAGCCTTAGGCCGTTTGTCCATGATTATCTGTAAATTAATTGAAACATTTTTGCAAGACTCTTCTTTCTTCCTGTTCACTATCTTCCTTACACTCACTGCATCCAATTATAGTTTATTGTGAAATTTTACAACGTGACAATATTTGAATTTGAAATATAAATGTTTGAGGGCTGGTACAGGTGGCTGTTTTAAATTTCAACCCAATTTTACCACTCTTAATGAAAACTTTTATTTGGATAAATTTGGAAGGCTGAATATTTTTTCTTTTTCAGCTGGTGGATGACAATTTAAGATAGCAACTAAGTTATGTACCGCTTTACAAGAAACACGTTCAGAAGTTTTTCTGTAAAACGTCCCGAGATTTTGAAACTTTCGCCATTTTGTCTTCAGATAGCGCATGGAAGTTGGATATTGACTTATTACTGGTCTGTATAACAATGAAAAGAAGTGTAATCGCTTCAACTGTTTTCTTCTACACAGAAAAAAAATTGAACTGACAGAAAGACAAACATCTTCGGATTTTCTGGTGCGTGAGACGTAAAGAAATTCTAAAATGACCCTATTCTAGCATTGAACAGATGTAAGTATTCTTTTATTTATATAGATTCATTCTATGTTACTCGTGAATATTGTTTTAAATTTTTTATAATATTTTGTGTGATCAATAATAAGAAAATAGCCAAATACAGACAAAAGAATTGATGATTTAAATACCACATAACGTTTCTGGAAACCTTGTTCCTTTCTTCAGTTTCAAGAAAAGTAAAAAAAATACAAGAGCGTAATTTTGACTTGAGAACCAATTGTCCCCGTGGTGAGTAACTGGATATCTAGTGGGGGGGGGGGTGGCTCGAATTCATTCCAAACTAATTTCTAGTTACTCAGGTCATGAAAAAATTAGAAAACAAAGGAGAAAGAATTGAGACACGTTATGTGGTTTTTATATCATCACTTCTTTGCTCTGTATTTGGCTATTTTCTTATTATTAATTTTTAAAATAGACGTAAATATTTCGTTTTGATATTGTGTGGTCAGTTCATGTTCAAAAACCAGGCTTAGTGCGAGTATTAACTTATATAGCAATTAAAATGTTATTTATTGTGTTAACTTATAAATTTATTTATTTTTCTTCCAATAAGAAATTATTTATTTAAGACGAAATAGAAATGGTATAATTTCAATAATGTCGTTAAATATTTTCAAAATTCCCTGAAGTGTCGGTGCTTTATGTAACTTAACTTCTGCTTCGTAGCCGAACAATTTAGCGGAATGGGAGGGAGGATATCGCATATGCTTTGGAATATCGACCAGATTGCGCAGCAGACGACTGCAGTGGAAAGGGGAGGCTGTGTCCTGCACTAATCTCCTTACAATGCATCTCTGAGCAGCACTCCTCTTCAAACATTTGAAATAAAGTATATAAAAGTTGTAAATCCAAAAATTATGGCGTATGTAAAAATTGGTTCAACCAATTTTCTTAAGAGGCCATCGGTGTAAGAAAAACGTTGCATATTAACAGTGACCAAAAAACAATAATAATTCTCTTTGAAAAAGGTTAATATTTTCTGCGTGAAAATCAATTATCCCCGTGGTGAGCTGCGGGATGCCTAATGGGGTGGTTAGAATTTATTTGAAGCTAATTTCAAGTTATTTCAACGTTACTGAGTTCGTTCAGCCGCATGAAAAAATGAAATCTTAATTTATGAACAAGGAATCATAATTCCATGGACACCAATAAATTTTTTCGGAACAAAATGAACTATACGACTGAAGGGAATCCGCACGCATTCTTAAACTGAAGTAATTGGAATGTTAAGGTCTCTACTAGTTTTACAATGATTGTAATTTAAATTTATTTGTATTTTAATATATTAAATAATTTATATATATACAATAATAATCATCTTTAACACAGAAAAATTAGTTTTTATTCTTCTCATTTATGAAGAAAACTTCGAATATGTTTGGCATTATCGAACTTCTTAACCTGTAGAGAATAGAAATGGCCACTGACATAAGTAATACAATTGTGGAATTGTCCTTCAAGGTTGTTGGTAATAGAAAATATAGCCTAATAGTCTCCTTATTAATAAAATAAGTATAAAAAATACATTGTAACTGTTAAAGATGGTTATTATTGTTTATATATGAGCATTAAGTAACATAACTGTGTTTACGGAAAAATATGAACAAAAAAATATAAATAATTTAAATAATGTCTCTAAACACCTGAATGGGTTGCAGATACATAAAAGAAACACGGAGTGTATCTGTGTTTCATATAATTAAGATATGTAATTTTATAATCAAGGTAGTTTGAATTTCCTTTTAATTAGAATAAGTCGTCGAAGAACCAATTCGTCCATAGGATTCATTCATAATACAAAAGTTAGGAACTGCAGCTCGAACTCAAAACATACCTTTATTAAACTTATGCGTGCGATTAAAAATAGTTATAATGTTATTTTTTCTCGAAACTGGAAGTACATGGAGATATGTGGATTATATCAAACATAGCTGACATTCTGTGTAAATAAGGTAAACAGATGGAAGTATTTTACAGCCTACAGGTTTTGTATTGTTTCTGACAATGAGCGTGAGAAGAGTTTTCGTACATAAACACCTTATTTTGAGGAAGGATAAGTTAGTGTATTGAGAAATATCAACGAAACTAACAGACAGTTTTGCAATAGCCGAGAACCAATCATAAACTGCCACGTCGACGACGTGTAGACTTATAGATATATTCCATTATAAATAATGTATTTTACATAAATAAAATTAAGTTTTTAAAATAAAACCTATTGAACCTTATTTATAAAACGGGCACAATCGTATGGAGTCATCAAATATCGTGGTATTCTATCATTTACTTTTACCTGCCTTGGCGACCTCATAAATATTTTTCTTTTAAAAATTGCATCTTTTATACGTTATACGTGTTATAGTTCAACAAAAAACAAAACAATTGAAGGGAAATGTAGATTTAACATGGGAATTTTTTTGTCTAAGATGACAAATTCGCTAATAATTTCGATGTTTGAAGGAATGAAAAGTACATATAACTGCAATAGCTTACGCTGGACATTCTAAACATTCAGATATCATTTAACACGCTTTTTTACTGAAGGAGTCCAATTTATTGTCTATTTCATGTAAATAAATCGGGGATTTAAAAATTTGTTGCTTTGCGTGACTAATACTGCTGCCTCTGGAATACAGCAGACCCGAAGCATGTCAGTTCCCGACTGCTGTACAGTTTGCTCTGTAAACTTTCTCCATTTGTGTTCATTCACGCCAAATGTTTCAGTGGATGCCAACTGTTTGTGTCCACAGCGACTTCCTTCCAGACTGAGAGCAAATAACACTTGAGTACACTCGTCAAGGTTTGCCTCCAACAGGAAGCAGCTGTGTACAGTTAGGTGCAAACATTGGTGCTGGACACCTTGGTGAAGTGGATCTCACTGCAGGAACACAACTTAACATAAAATAGCAGCTCAGTTCGTGACTGTACTTTACTTGGGTCAGGAAAGTCATTAAGGCCGAGTGGTAGAAACAAATAAAAATGTGTAGGATTAAAAGCAACTACAAAAGACCTGGACAATGCCAACTGTGACCTGATGACTATATTTGTTTCCATTACCTGGAGTCAAAGAAATGTTAGACTCATCTATATAACGTAATAGTTCAGAACATATAAGAGAATAATTAATACAACTAAATCATAAAATTAAAAAGAGCTTCTACGAAATACGTAAGATTTCATACTTGATGATTGGCAGGGGAACTGATTTACCGATAAAAATTAGTAACACTGTAACCTATTTATTTAAAAATTATAATTTTATCGTTATTATAAGAATATCAATTCAATCAGTTCAGAGAAACTATCTGATTTTTTAAATTCCATAGTTAAACCGTGAACGTCGATACATTCCCCATGATTGTTAATAATTAAGAAAACTTGGAAGTTACGTATTTTCATTCGAATTTTCATTTTCATTCAGATTGTGCCTTCATTTAATTTGTTAATAATGAAGTTAATATTTCATTTTACTCGGCCGCCAGCGATTTAGCAAGTTTGTATTACAGAGAATACAGCGGTGCGATGAATAATCCTACCTCGCCCACTTCCTTAGCCGATATCGCTGGACCTCAAAATATCATTGGCCCAAAAAAGTTTACGGTTTTCGAGTATTTTTATATCTGATATTCTGCGTCACAGTCCCAAAACTTCGGCAATTGCAAATTCTTTCTCTGTAAGTCGCAGGTTTTACAACTGTATGTTACTACGTGTCTGGCGACTTATTCCTCAGATTAGTCACGAGAAAACTTGGCGCCATGAAACACACTCAGCTCTCAACTATCTTTAATAAAATAAAATATATTCTCAATCCGTAATCTTACAAAATTTTGTATCTATCACACTACAGATGATATAATTAAATAATTATATATATATGTATGTATTGCCATATAAATTGATAAAAATCTTCGTTTTTACAATGAACAATTGTAAAAATATTTTATGGTCCTTACGAAAGCGAAAAATAAATCAATCATGCATTGGAAAGAAAAATATTTTATAGTGACAGATAATTAACTTTCGAAATTCTCTGGCGACAATGATCGTAAAAACCATGACTGGACACGAAATTTCTTCAATAGATTGGTATAAAAATTTATTACGCGCGCTTGCATTCGTTTTTATAATCATCAATTTAAAATTGGCGTTTTCGACATCAATCAACTATTTGATCATTTCATAATTCGTACATCTTGACCTTCAAGGTCCTTGGTAATGGAAAATATAGCCTAATGGTCTCCTTATTAATAAAATAAGAATTAAAACTACATTGTAACTGTTAAATATGTTTATTATTGTTTATATTTGAACATTAAGTTGACTGGAGAAATATAAAAAATAATATTAATAAATAATTTAAACAATGTCTATAAACACCTGAATAGGTTTCAGATACATAAAAGAAACACGGAGTGTATCTGTGTTTCATATAATTAAGATATGTAATTTGATAATCAAGACAGTTTTCACCGGGAGTACTTTTAAGAACTAATTATATTTAAAACAGAACTCAGTACCAGATAAACGAAGTTAAATACCATGAAGTTTTGTCACTTTGTAAAATTTAATTATGTCTTTAATATAGGTAGGTGTTAGTAGCCTATGTGCTATTTATTGAAAGAAATAAAGGCAAAAATTTCAATTATAGTAATACTCAGAACATACTGTTATCTTTATGTAAAGATTACTTAAAATATTATTGTTATATTCTCTTAAGATACTACTAATTCGCGAAAAATGATTCAATAAGAAACGTTTAATTAAGATTATTTTCTGGAAATGCAACTACAATGTACAGAATTGACTTACAATTTATAAATATTAATAAACTAAAAATAAAAATTGTGCGTTGGTATTAGATATAAAAAGTTAATATAATTATTGTAACATTACATTATAATTTTAAAAACATACACGAAAAGGGATATTTTAAACAAAATTGAATTAATATTACGTTAAAAACTAATATTTATTACATAAATTATTTAGAATAATGCCACTAATTCTTATTATAAACAATAAAAATTATATAATAGCATCAATCAGTCAATTTTGGCTGGTCCATGCGATTAAGTTTTATTTTTCCTATTGCTGACGAAATAGAATTCACGAAAGGATGAACACAGATCACCCGTAATATTCCTCAAATTGCGAATTTTTTAAAAGTTTATAAACTTAGAGACGCTCCGATTTTAAAAGTGGAAGTAAAAAATAAGGCAGAACAAGAGGTCATTTAAAGAAAACGTGATTTTGTTCTCTTCCATAAGCGAGATGAGCGAGATCAAGTGCCTATTTTGTGGCCTCTAATTTGTCTTTATTTCGAAATCACAACAAAATATTTACCTCTATGACGAAAATCTAGTCGTTTTTTCCTATATTAAATGTAGTGATAAATATTTTGTCTGTATAGTTTATATTCCAAAATAGGAATAGGAATTATTAATTTATAAAATTATTTTAACAAATTTTCGACGGTATATTGAAAAAAGTACGTAATCAAAGACAGCCAAAAACTATTACACCAATAAATTGTAAATATGATTAAATCACTATAATAAACCATTTTAGCAACAATTCACACATTCACAGAAAAGGGTTTCTGAGATCGTGCTACAAGTTCCTCATCCTTATTCTTGGATACTAAATTATAATTTTGTTTGAGTGGCATGAATTTCCCGTTTAAAATTCTTGTATTTGAAGTTCTTATTAAAAAATCATTAAGTTATATTCATGAATATTCATGAAAAGTGAAGATTGAAATATTAAAATAAGAAAGTAATATTAATAATTTTCGAACTCCGAAACATAGTTTTTTTTCCATACTCTTAAACAAAAGATAATGCAGATATTTTAAAAAGGATACGTTAGATAATTATATCGAGTTCTGTCAGAAACAAAAATATTTTTTACAGGGTTTACTGGAAAAAAGTTCAGTAATCCTGCAAACGTTCACCAGACGCAATCTTAAATAATTAAAGAAATTTCCGAATTATTACAAACTTGCATATTTTATAGTTAGTCCATTAAAGAATCTGAGGGTAATTATCAATTACGTAAGAAGCGATAGAAATGTAATACTCAGGTATTCGATATAGAGTTCACAAATGTTTTCCCTATAAAGTTAATTGAAGCGATCAAAAGTCTTCACCTTTGAGATGTCTCAGTGTTGTAAATGAGCAGGATACGAAATGTGGATTAGAAGAGGAAGAATGGAACTCAACTCACTGTCGTTAGTCTGACTTCTTCTTGTTTTATGAACTACGTCTGCTCAGATCTCAGTTGATGATTAGGAAGACCAACAACCAGAACTTGTTTATGATTCGTAATGTTGAATGCAGTAAATATTTTTATCTTGAAACATTTGTTCGAAATTATAAGAGACGTAGATTCACATTGGAAATAAATGTTCAATCAGAAACCTCTTGATATTTCTGCAACGTTTTACTTTAGAACATGATTGTCGATTAAAAAATAACTACATATTAATGACAGAGCTAAGGTTCATAAATCTCTATTACGCGAAGTCAAAAGATTTAAAGTAGCATCACCGGTCTAAATTTCTCATCGCCCGTTCAGGCGTGTCAAACAGGTGTAAAATTGATATTTTTCTGAGAATTAATATCAGAATATTTTTCAGAATATACAAAAATAAAGGGTTCAGTTAAGTGAATATGAGAAAAAACTGAAGAACTGTAATAAAAAACAACACTGTCTCCATTTTTTGGGAATCAAGGCGAAGAAATAACATAATTGCGTTGTAAAATAAAACGGAATCTGTCAATGAAATTAAAAATACACACAGCTCTATCAGAAACCAATCTATCAGTAAAGACAATATTTAAATCTATATCCATTTCTAAAACATAAAATGTGGATGAATATTAAGATAAGCCATGTACTTTAGTTATGTGGATCAGAATTAATGCAACAATGTAAGGAGCATATTTTGGTAAATATTAGTTCTTAAATATAATCATTAATGACTGGAAGTTATCTGAAAGTCATTTCGGAACAACACTTTTCGGGGACAAAAATATAAATAAACAAATAATGTGGTGACGTACAGTTATATTTTTCTAATAGTTGTAATATTTCATTCAATGGTGATGGTTGTGGTTCTACTTAGTACATTTGTAAGAACTGCTAGGATAAGATATCGAGAATTTACTAGAGAAGCAGCCCAACAATAGTTCACTGAGAAAACTAGAAGGTAAACAATAATCTTACTGGAAAATCGTGGTGTTAAGTAGAGTATTGCTGCTACGGCGCCTACGAGCAGTCCCACGACGCCGCAGCGCAGATGAGGAGATGCCAGCGTCGCGACGGCGGCCATCGTGCCACTGGCACTTTCGCTAACAGCGAAAGTAACGCGCATTACTTTCTCGCACCTCCCCCTAGACATCGGAACATAAGGCGGGGGAAGTGAAAGGAACGCGACAATGGCGCCTTTGATCTCACAGAGAGCTTTATGCGTCACTTCCGCCTGGAGACATATTCACATATTGATATTCTCCAGAGGGAAAACAGCGAATACCGAACAAATGCTGCTTGTAGAATGATAATTTTAACATGGGGGCGGCGGAAAACATTTACAAATAGTCATTCTTCTTCTACCCTTCCGGTGTTTTGCGGGTAAGCATTTCAACCATGACGCTAGTAGCCTCTGAAACCATCGTTTAATGAGTTTATTTTATACAACTTCCCCGTCGCCTTTTAATTTATAATAGTAGAACCAACGAGAACGTCAAAATGATTAATTAAAATGCTAGTAAACTTATAATAAGTCAATATTTTTTAAGAAGGTGTTTGTATACTCTAAACGAGTACTTAAAGATTGATACGAAAAGTTTAATAAAAATTCAATACAAATTATCGACAGTGATTCGGTCGTATTAATAAAATTATGTTATTAAATCGGGGTTCTATTATTAGTTATTCAAATATGTAGATTTAACGTCTGATTTAAATTAATAATTAATTATATGACCTTAATTTTCAGACTAACTTTGAAATGACAAGTAGAGTAAAGATCTACAAACCTAGGTTAAATATAGATGCACCAATTCACTTTCAAAAAGAGATCATGCAATTTTTTTAAATCTTCCTTGTCAACTTTAATATTGACAGTGTTTGAATGGTTTTTAATAAATAACATTTCTGAAATAATTCGCTTAATGCCACTATTAAATTTTACACAGAAAATCTCATCAAATTATATTTTTTGCTTTACTTCGCTAACCGAATTTAAATTCTGTTACAGAAAGATGCAAGGAAACGTAGAAACGTCCATCTATATGCAATTTTTTTCTAAGTATTTAATTTTGTCTCTGATTTATATCGGACTAAAAATTAATATCGAAAAATTTATAATTAGCTATTTGTCTATTTAGTACCAAAGAGTGTTTAGATTGTATAGAGATAAATAAACGATTAAGTTACTTCTCATAAATATGAGGCTCTGGATAATTAAATCCAATAATCCATTCAAAAATCGACAAAACTAATTTATATATTCTATTTATCACAGGACTCTATTAACGTATTTATAAAAAGTGAACTTTGTAATAAAAATATAATGAAATCATTTCTTAAATTTCCGACTATATTCATGTAGAAAATATATCATTGTGAGATACTCATTGAATAGTGAATGTCACTTTCTCAAAAAATTAATTACAATAAATCGTTTCAATTATTTGAATTCTGATAACTTTTCAAAATGTTTGTTAATATACGGACAATCTTCAATGTTAAAGAAATTAATCGTATTTTCTATTAACGAAAAAAATACCGAAACTTACGATTATCTTTTGAACGCATTTGATACATTTAAATGTATAGTAATTAATTCATTCCTACAGGTATTGTGACATTTCTTAATTCCGTTTCAAGAGTAGGCTGCCAGCCGAACAGCTCTGCGTCGCGTGATTCGTCCTCGGAAGTAAAGGTCAGCATTGCAGTTTTATAGCTCTCAGAGCTTGAACAAAGGTATTCTATAAGTGAGTAAATATGGTCAAATACTAAATCAAAATCCCTTCCTTATACAACATATTATATAATAGAATACCTAATGACTGTGTGAGTAAAAATCTATTATATATATGTTGAAGGATAACTGGCGTTCATATCGGTCTTTAATTTACTCCGTTAATAAACTATATATCTCAAATACCAAATAAAAATAATTTTACAGAGTAATATTTAGTATTATACAGGACAGACATTATTATACTTCGGTGGTATTATAATTGAATAATCTTGAGTACGTAAACAAAATATTGTGAAAATTTTCATTATTCTCTTACCAATAAACTATTTTAACGATCTTTAAATTAATTTCCTATTGAAGAAGATCATTCCCAAACAATTTTTTAGTGTACGCTTTACAAAACGTGAGAGATTATAAACCTATATAAGTACCCAATTAGCATTAAATTCCAATATAAATGCTATTTTGACGATTCGGATATTAATTATATCCTATATAAAGTTTCTTCTGTGAGAATAACTTGATGTATGGCGCTCACTGTATCTAACTTTTCAAGAAATCATTAATATTTTAAGGTATATAATAACATAATTTACAACAGAAAAAATAATTTTTTCCTGTAACACTGGAATTTTATTACTTAAATTTGTTTTTAACTGGATATCTTTCACTAACATATTTCTCCTGATAAAAAGACTTAAAGTTTAATCTTACAACCAAATAATATCCGAATATTAATATAAAATATAATTTAACGTTGTTATAAATTACAAATGTATGATATAAATTTACATATAATACACAAAACGTTCCATCCCTATGATCGGAGCTTCTTCAGTTGTTACATTTAAAAATTAATATATTTTTCAGTCGAAAATATATTTACTTTTAGATGCAATGAAAGAGGTTCCTGATCATAAAGAAGAAACTTTTTTGTGTGTGTTATATGTAAATTTATAACAAATTTATGATTTATGTCCATGCTCAATTTTATTTATATTAATAGTGAGTTTAAATTTAATTTTTTTATATTTAATATACAATATTAAAATAGTTATGTAACAGTAAAGAACATTTATGTACGAACTTCGTTAGTTTATTTGGACTAAGTGAAATTTATTAAATTAAAATTGTGTTGCATAATTCTTCAGGTTCTTCAACATTTAACAACATAATAGTACGTTTAAGTTTACCACTGTTTTATGAAATCACATATTTTGTAGTAAATATGAGCAGGTTGTGTTTTAAAGTGTTTATTTTGTACACAAGAAAGTTTCATAGAAGAGGAACGAATGATTCAATATTATTAAAATTCAGATTTACTAATGAATTTACAAGGAAATTGAGAAACTGCGAAATCTAGGGAAGCGGCTAATTCCTATAATAGAGTAACGTAATTGAATCATCAAAGCAGGATCTGATGTGTGTTCCGTGTTGCATTTAAGAAGGGTTTGCTCAATTTTTCTGACGACGATTTTACAGCTGGCGGTAATGTACTACTTACATAGGATTACTGAAGCGGCACTAGTGAGTCGTAAGTGTAACGAAATCATCATGACGAGCAATTTAGACTGCTACTCATTTTGCGATGAATAGATGCACTGGTAAAGCAAAGATAACTGCAGCATCACGTTCCTCTTATTAACAACAGACAGAAAACGTTTCAAACCTCACAAAAAATCACTTGGTTTGAATACTCAACTAGGACATATTCGTGTAGACATCACACCAGACACATTTCGATTGGATTTCCAGGAATAGGTAATTATATTCATATGTTTTTTTCTTATTAACATTCTATATTAAAATAACAAGAGAAATTATGAAGAGGCAGTACCGTGCAGCCACATAACATAAATTCACTCGAATTAAATATTGCATGCGTCAATATTGAACATAGAAAATAACAGTTTCAAGCAACCAGATACATTTATATAAATTTAAGTTAGACATTCAAGGAAACGAAAACTCAAAAATATGTAACACAAGACTTGCAGAGAAGTATTCCTACAACTATTAAAACTAAAAAATTTAATATCATTTAAAACGTTTAATAGATAATTAATTTAAAAAATTAGTTATTCGTCATTTTAATAATCATAAACGCAAAAATTAATAATTTTATAGGCCTAGTAAGCAAATTGCTGTAAATTCTTCTTGTTTATATGGAAAGGATTAGAGCAGGAAACTGCTCAAGATGGACAGTCCACACTACTTTATGATAAGTATAATTTATAAATATACTTATTTTAATATGACTTAATAAATTTTAATTTGTGTAATACATTGATAATGCGCAGTATAAGCACATAAAGATCACACAGATTTTCCCTTATTAGGCTACGATAAATGATCGAAGTCTGAATTATTGAAGGTACTACCGATTAAATGAATATATCAAAACTAAATTCGCGAAGAAAGAATTCCAGTTGGTCTGTTATTTCCAAATCATAGCCGTACTATCCAACTTTAATAAATAATAATATCATTATACATTTTTTCACTATTCTTTTAAAAGAATTCCTGCTACCAAAATATTTTCGTTTTGTATTCATTGTATTCATTAACTTTTAAATTCATTGTCGAAACTCAGATCTATATCTCTAAGGTTTTTCTAGGGTTTTCCCTGCATAACTTTTAGGTGAATTTCCGGGTAGGATCCTTACACTTTAGTTAACCCGTGGCTACCTTCCTCTACCTTTCCGCATCCCCCATTTCAAAACCCTTTCCTATGATATAAGAGGGGTGTTGCCCTTTGTAGATTACCCTATACATAGCATGTCTACACCTAAAAAAATACCCTCATGTAGCCTGTTGCCCTAAAGCGACACAAAATTTATTCATTTTCAATATTCCTCAGTTTTCTTTCCACATAAATAGAAATGCTTCGAAATTCGTGTAATTGATGGAAGAAAAATTAAATTTGCGTAGTTCTTATTGTAAAATGCAGTCATATAAAAACTAGAGAAATTTATTTAATATGTTCGCTCTGTACAGGTACAGCCATAGAAAAACATGTGTATGCTTACAGAAATTGTTATATATACAGGATTGGTTATAAATTACAATAATTACATTAAAAATAAATGATTAAATAATTGCATCATTTAAATAATATAGAGAGATAATTTTATGTTGAAATATAACGAGAGTTTGCAGCAATGATTTAATAATTATTTATTAGTTTTAAGAAAAAGTGATATAATCTGAATAGAAAAATGATGCCAATATTACCAAAGCTAGTGAAACTGATTTTAAATCTCTCTCTCTCCCTATATATATATATATATATATATATATATATATATATATATATATATATATATATATATTAATAAATGTGTAACTATTTTATCCTTTATGTTTAATGAGTTATGGATTTATCAGTAAAACAAGGAAACGCAAAAAGCAATTTCAACTTCCACAGATTCCAATTTTCAGTGAGTCTTGCATTATCGATCAAAATCAACAAGTCACTGACGCAGTCTAATAGTACTAAAGGGTGGACTGCAAATTCTTCTATAGAAAACTTATTGTTGTGAGATCAAGGGTGAGTTCTCTAAAAAATTTATTTTTTCTTGCTCCTGGAGACGAAAACAAAAGTATTTTTAATAATCAAGTTTGGATCTTTAATAATTACTAATAGTGTATTTGAAAAAGATTTTACTTTATAGATTGTTTTTATTATTTTTAATATATGTCAAAAATTACTTATATTTTTCACTATAGATAGAATTAATCTCTTTTCTAGTCTGATTTGTGACTGAAAATGATAAATACCCGGGAAACGACAAGCATTGAGCTTGTAGTCCGCTTAATTCTTGAAACGGATTGGTGCTTTCTCTTCTGGACAAATACACGCACTTGTTATATAGAGACTGTTTGAGTATGCTCGTTCATATTATATCATAAATAAAATAGACTGTTTGATTGTGTGCATGTATATTTCGCATACAAATCTACACCCTAGGAGCTCATCTGCCCGGGGACGGGGGTGGACGGGAATGGAAATTTTCAATCATGCAAAAGCGGTTGATATTTGCGACAAATAAATATTTCATGAGAGTGACAGTGTTTCTACCTATTATGTTTGAGTACAATTTCTACTCATTTCTGTATTTGAGGGGAGCATCCTTAGGGGTTGGGGTGGAGGCCCGTTATAGAAAAATAATGCGAAAACAACCGAGATTGAAGTCGAATCCGGTGTTATATTTAATTTAATTTAATTTAACCACCCGAGAGACTGTACCTTGTACCCAACTTTGTCATCATAAAATTAAATTTCAATCTGAGACGTATTCCACAGGTTATCAACATTCGTAACTGTTGAATCTTCACGTTTGACTTTGTTATGAAACTTACTCCAGTTGTAATTGAATGATGAAAAAAATCAACTGTGTTAATTAACATGATTCCACTGCTCACTAAACACGAAAGAGTAAAATGAAACGTATACGCTATCTGTAGTTGTTCGTACACTACGGTACTCAATTGAAGTTTCTAATTTTTTTGCGTATCGGTTGTTGATTAAATCCTTTCATGTCTTTGAGCCAGATATATTAATTTTTTTAACTTTCTCTGGTAGAAACAAACAGTGTGGCGCTTTCTCTGAGCTAATGTCATCATAAAACGTTGAGTGTAAAGTGCGCCTGGGGCACGACGAACGCACACGCGAAATTAATTAGATGCGGGCTTTTACTTGGGCCAGATGTCAACAGGTCGCTCCAAAACTGTAAATAAATAGTAAAAGAATTAAGAAATGTATAGATTTTAGTCACTTCAATCAATCTTAATTTTGAACCTGGACTGCAGTATTTTGTTATTTTCATGGAGGTGAGAAAATCAAGTACGATGAAACTGAACTGGAATTAGTATACAACTGCGAAATAAAATACACATGCCAAGTCTCTATACAGTTTACGTACATCTGAAGTACATTTTACAAGCGTTAATGACGATATTTTTCTGCAAAACGATATAATAAAAATAATTTTATTACAGCATCTCGACAATTTGGTAGATATTTAATTTATTAATATACTTGTTGGTATGTAATATTAATGTACCATTGACTGGAATAAGACAATAATCTGCTGTGAACTTTTAAGTGTATATATATTGTATAGAGACTGAAACCGATAGTTTTATTTCACCTTTACTTACATTTATATATATTGGAATTAAAATGGAAATAGTTCTTAGCGTTTTGGAAGAAAGAATTGAATTAAAGAAAAATATTTTATGATTCCATCATTTTATTGGAATTGAGGAAAAATAAATTTCACCTACAGGCTTAAAGGAATATCGACTACCGAACAGTTCATTACAGGTTCGATAATCAATATCGTTTTGCGCAACAGAAGTTCACCTTGCTATTTTACACGGAACTTCCGATAATATTCTATATAATTTCACCATTTTATTGTTTGTCAATGGAAATCGTCAGCAAAACTCAATTATACTTATTTATGCCATCTTATCTTATTCAATTATCTTTTTATGGTTACAGATTATTAATGACTGTTCTGTCGAATAAGATTGAGTTATAGTATTATAAATAAATAGACAGCTGACTCGCAAAATTGTTTATTAAAAATTAAATATACCGACGTTTCATCAATATTTAGAACTTCTTCAGGTTTCGTAATTTTATATATAAATTATAAAAAAAATAAAGACAACGTTTTTTTCCTTGCCTGTTGCAACCGAAATGAAACTCATAGTTGTTTGTAATTAAATATACCGACGTATCGTCCTTGTTATAGGACCTCTTCAGGTTTTCATATATAAAATTATCAACTTCGAGTTTAATTTCGGTTGCAATAGGCAAGGCAGCATTACCTATTCCCAAATTTTTTGGTATGATCTATATTACTAACCATAAAGTGGTCCTAAAACAAGGACGAAACGTCGGTCTATTTAATTTTTTGTTATTAAAAATTTTTCTGACTTAAGGCCGTACATTATAAGATTAAGGGTTATTAAGAGACTTGAATATAGTTAAAACAGCAGTTGATTCAATTGGAACACTCTTTGCTTCAAACCATTCTTGGAAAAACATAATTTAAATACATATATACTGCAATTACTTGCACTGTTTAAAAATAAATCATGAAATAAATTATGACAACGTTAAAAGTTCATAAAAACAGACAAACAACCCAAAAAGAAAAACGTTTGAATTACTATATACATATATAATAAAAATAACAAAGGTATGAATGCAAGGAAAGATAATAATAAACCTTTGGTACCATCTCCTATTTATTTTAAAAACTTCAGAAAGCTTTCAACATTATTGCATAATTTTTCAACAGTGTGGCATTATGTTATAATCATTAAAAATACAAACTTAATAAATGTATAAATCAACAGAATGATTGTCATACAGTCGAAAGCTCTCTGAAATCATTAAAATAAATCGGAGACTACAAAAGTTTTTATTATTAATAATATATTAAAACTAGTCTGTTATTAATTAATGAAAATAAAGTGCTGAGATTTCAATATATTTATATATATATATATATAGCATTAATAAAAGTTTTTAAGAAATAAATAAATTGACGTAACTTTAAATCCCGATAATTAAAAATTGGAAGTCGCTAATTAGAAATTTGACGTACGCGTTTATTACAATATATATATATATATATATATATATATATATAAGGTTATTAAACGTGTCAAAATAGATCACTGGAGTATTTTTAAGTTTGACGTTTCCGAATTGTTACCTATAAATTTACTATGTGCTTTTGAAAAGTCAGATAAGATTCATATTGTATCGTATTGTTCTACAGGGTTTTCCGTAAAAGAGACGCGTACCATTCTGGAAACGGATACTCTCATACCCGAAGATTCTACGAGGGAACATAAATTTTTGGAAAACGATTGTGCAATAAATTATACGTGTAATAAATGAAACATAATTCATTTTTGCAATCAATGCTTTGCCAAATTATTGGAATTCTTGCGATTTGGAAATGTGTTCAATAAAATTATGGTTTTTCTTTCTCTGTAAAGACGGCTGTGGTAATACTTACATAAGCTCCAAATATAAATTAAATAATATAAATATCATTAATTAGTTTTCTGAACCAAATTAACTATTAAAAAACATTGGGGTTAATATAAAAACAACATATAATATCGATTCTAATTGCTAGTTTTATAATTGTTACTTCGGCTTATATTAGGGACCTTTTCCAATCTAAGAACTTCTTCTGTACAAACCTGTGCTCTACAATATCGAGGAAAGTTTTCACGGAGTTTCTGAGTGTCTGGTAAAACCATAAATCTCATCCATTACGAGCACTGACTCTCCCCACGACGTTATTTCGTTATGAAGGGAAACTGGGTTGCTCCGGAATGGACATGCTAAATAATTGCTGGACGACATTGCGGAAGAGGTGATTAAGGTTGACTGAAGGGAAAGACTGATTACAGAACTGGATGACAGTTCGTGACGACGAAGCTCGAGTTGAGGCGGGACATGACTAAATTTGGAAAGCGCAAAAACTCGACTCAAATAACCTCCTTTCGTCACGATCATGTATTTATAACAAACGTATTACTACAAAGCTTCCAGGCGAATATTCACACACTCGCCAAAAGTTACAAATGTTTTGTTACGAGCTACATTTTTTACAACTCAACATCACTAATTTTACCGACTAAAATTTATAAAATACTGACAAATAATATTAATTTTGATAATTATAGTAAAAACGTGTGTTATCATCCAACATTTAAAGTTCAACGAATAATAAACTATTAGCGTGGAAAATTTATCACCCCGTCAACACGCAGTGACCAACGATTATTCAGAAATTTTACAGGATTGAAAAACCTGGCCATCTCGTATGAAAATAATTTCTTCCAAATACAACGGAACTGAGAATATATAATCATTACACGTCCGCATAGGCCGCTGTACGTCCATAAATATTTAATTTAATTTTTAAAACTATTTTTAATTTACAATATGAGTTGCAAATTTTTCCCCCCGTGTTTTCTGATAGACGGTGTATCATTGTCAGAGCTGAACGAGATTGTGATGAAGCACTTAGTTATTTGATGAGCGTAACCTAGTTCATTTAAACTTGTTTCACTATATCGATAAACAAAATAAAAAAATCAAGGCATTAAAGCTTCGAAATATGTGTTACGTTTTACGAATTATACATTGATTATGTTTCTTGAAGAAAAAAAATTGGTAAAGAAAACTAATATAAAAGCTTTAATATCGTTTATTAGAATGGACGAAGACCAAAATCTTTATTTAACCATAAAATATTTTACGTCAGACCCTGAAATAAGTTCATGAAAATTGTTATAAATTTTCAATGTTTTAGCTATAAAACTAGTATTCGAGGTCAGATGTCAAATTAAATAATGTAGGCAAGAACATTTAAATTATATTATGGCTATACAGAGAAATATTCAAGTTTAATCATTTAATTGATTAATTGAAAAATAATCGACTGTAAGAGCTGGTTGATTCTGGGATCTTCATATTTTATTCTGGGACCATGTTGTACTTCAGTAAGCCCCTCGCACAATAATAGAATAAGCAAGTTCTATAATTTTTTTATGTTTAAATTGGTCTCAATCATTTCGATAGTAAAAGCACACATCACAGTCCCGTCTGTGGCTGGATATTTTCATTACAGGAAGGTCAGAGTTGCTCTCTGGCGGAAGCGAGGGGAACAACGTGGCGACTCCGTTTGCTGTTAATGAATTTGAATTAACACTGTAATAAATAACTTGTAATAAAAAGAATTATAAAGAACTTCTTGATACTCTAGTAAAAATAAATTATACAAAATACATACATGTAAGTTTCAAAATTGGACTTTTTTAAAGTGCAACTTGATAACGTTACAAAAAATCGTGATAAATATATATATATATATATAACGATATTAATTAGTCCACGCTTATGTCATTCATTCTTTAGTTTTCATCGCCTAATAAGAAAATAGGGCTAACTATCAAAGAAGAATAAAATGTTTTTATAGTACTATTCTTTTTCGACAACATACATATAACCTTTTTTTGACTTGTTTAATAATTATGGTACTCGGGTTATTTTTAAGACCACAAATAATTTAAATGTAGTCTAAAACATTAAATAAAAAATTTAAATTTTACATAATAATGTTGTACACAAAATTAATTGCATAGATTGCAAAGCTTGTTATATCGGCGAAACGATCTTTAAAAACTCGCACATATAGAAGAATTTGAAATATAACGTCCAAAATTAATTAGTTGTGTCCAACCATTTATTTTAAAAACATAATTCCGATTGGCATAATGTAAAATTTTTAGATAAAGTTTGTAAATATTATTCCTGATTGATGGGGGATGCGAGGGATGTTCTCTTGCAAGCAGAACCTTTTAGGAGAGATACGAAGGGGCTACCTTTGGGTATGCCTTTTCCTCTCCGTTTTTGAACTAAGGTTCCCACAAGCCGAGGCACCTCGGCCTGTTTTGAGAGGTGTATGTTCCGGGGGTCACAGACCTTGGGCATACGGTAAGAGTTGTTCTCTTTCCCATTGGAATAGTCGACCAGCTGCCTCCTAAACAGGTCGAGGCACGGAGAAGGGAATGCTGCGTCCCCACAGCAAACTCCTCTCCCGCTATCGGAAGGGCGTGGGACAAGTACCCAATGCCCGACCTACCCGATGCAGAATTTTCTAGGGTATTCCCTGCATTTCTTTAGGCGAATGCCGGGTAGGATCCTTAAAATATAGCCCGGGGGCCCTAGTAACCCTTGGCTACCTTCCTCTACCCTTCCACATCCCGCCTTTCAAATCCCTTCCTATGCTATTAAAGGGGAGTTGCCCAACGTGGATTACTCTCATGTAGCCTTTTGCCCTAAAAAAATGTTATTTTAACTTCAACAATACCATAAATAGATGTGAATAACAGTAACTTTGTCCGCAACGTGTGTGTAAATCGCGCCTTAGAGATTTATTTCACGTAATTAATTGTATATGTTCCATAATGTTTTTCATAATAGACATGTAAGTCGTCATGACGATAAAATTTTGTTTTATTTTAATTTTAAATTACGAATTTACCGATTAATTGAAATTTATTACACCTGATGAGGTCCCAAAAATTAGGGATGAAACTTTGTATTATTATTTTTTTATGTTCTTCATAATAAAGGCTTATGTTATTTAATTCGTTATCATTAGTGATGTCGGAATAGACACTGATAGTGAAACAGAACATATATTTAGTTTTCGATATCGCTGCAGGATTGGTGTACACCGAAAAACTTGCAAAGTTGACATTCCACGACGACAAAAAAAACTATAAAAATCCTATGCTGAAGAGGGTCTCTGACCCTGTTACGGCAAAGGACAGCTGTCATTATTAACAATAATAATAATAACTCGAGAGATTGAATCCTTCAGATATGTTTATCTAATAATTATATTCTACTACATTACTTTAAGGGGCCTGTAAACGAGCAACTTTTTTCGGCAATATGTGGCCGGCAATACTGGCCGGGCAATATTGCTCTAAATACAGCAACATTTTCCGCAATATGGCCCGGCAATATTTCAGTGTTGCCGGGCAATGTTGCCAGTATTTCAAATAGTGGCCGGCGTGTTGTCGGTGATAACGGCCGTGTTTCGAAAATACAGAATTATTGCTGGGCCACAATAGTTCCCAGACCTCACCTATAGGTCTCTGTAGTCAATCAGCTGTGTTAGCAATTAATATTTGTTCTCTGGGTAAAATTATTCGGTTTTCCACTTGGTCAAACAAGAAAACTATTGAATTTATAGTTGAAGTTCTCTCAAATCCATCATTATGGCATCAGTTATGACGTACGCGAAAAATGAAAATAAGAAGAAAAGTTAATTTCTAATTTTTAAAATTAATATTTAACAAATACATATTTTAATTAATTCATTTAATCCTTCCATTAAATCCACGCATACTTCTCGAACGAAGTTTTTACATAAGAAATTGTCAAGGATTAATTCGTTGCTTAAATTGTGAAGTGTTTCTCGTTTGTTTAAATAACGTAGAATCCAGGTTCTTTTATTTTTTAATTACTTGAAATTTTTTATTAACATTAATGCTGCGCTAATAAGCACTTAATTTTCTGCCATTATTATTGTACTACGTGTACGCGGGAAATGCTCCGGCTACACTGTGGCAAGAGTATTGCCGGGATATTGCTGGCAATATATTGCCCGGCCATACTTGCCGGAAATGTTGCCGGCAATGTGCAAATTTTTTTTGCTCGTTTAGTGAAATATTTTAGTTTTTCTACATATTGATAAATGAAAACTTCATTTATGTTTAAAGAAGTAATCAGTGTACTACATATAGCATTATACGTAATGTACAACACAAAATTTTCTAAATGTCTGAAGAAAGATTGTGAAGTGATGTGACAATAAAAAAATTGATTTTTCTGTTTTATATATTTTTTGTATATTACAATATATATATTGTAGAAGTCTAGCGGATAAATTGAATCAAATAAAGTATGTTGTGACAAGATTCATTTGTTCATTCGTTTTAAATATTAAAATTGCAACCCTCGTACCCTGGATTCTTCTTTAACGTGTTCTCTTAAAGCGCTTCTCAAACCATTCTTTAATATCCTCATTTTTATATTTGAACCGAGATTTTCACGATTATTCTGCTCCAGTCTTCACATTTGACTTGATTTTTTCTTCTTTCCTTTAAAACACGATGAAACAACCTAAACGACTGGAAACTACGAATTACGTGAAATGTGTCATAAGTATTTTAGGCGGTGTTCTTGCAGTTTTCTGTTAGCAGGTCAGACCACGACGCAGTCCTGCTTGGGTGAACTTTCCGGCTGATGGAAAATGTGGGCTCCTGTTTATAAGGATGTCTTTGCCTCGTCGCTGTCCCTGGCCTCATAGACGAATTTATAGCTCTAACCCATTTCTGCAGTAATACGACCCTATCAAGTACACCGTAAAGGATCAGTCTTTCAAACGTGAAGCTTTTCACTTGGCAGAACAAGCAGCTGCGTGTTCCACATATGCCGTTTCAATGTGTACATCGTTTTGTTTTCTTTGTACACATAAAATCTGTAGGTGGCGTGTTAGTCCTGGAAGTCTGTTCTGTTGCTGGAGGCGCGTCTGAACAGTACAACCATTATTTATTATAATGCTTTACGGTGCTTTTACGATACTGAAGTCAGTCAAGCGGAATCGCGCAAGATTTTCTACATATTATACATACAGAGAATACGAAACAGGACAAATCAACATACAAAACAGAAGAATTAAATCATTGTAACTGTGATCAATTTACACACAATGCCCATTCTTTATTGCCTAAAAATAGACTGTGAAGATTCAGTAAATTGTAGGTCCATACAATGTGTAGAGAACCTGGCCGGGGATCGACATTATCCGAAGCAACACGCATCTAAGCGGAGGTGCCGGGTTCGATTCCCGGTCAAGTCGAGATATTTTGTCCTAACCAGGTAATAGTAAACAGGTTATATTACCGGAATTAATGTTGGACGAACTGACAAATTAGTACAGTAATCTTCAAGAGACTCCATAATAACGAGAGGATGGCCATTTTTGTTGTAGGGTAAAGAAAAAAGAACTTTTACTACACATTAAATACAGCAGGATTAAACAAAATCTGTGGAATGGAGCTGTATAAAAGTATGTCACCTTCAGCGCCGAACCATCCCCAACCTCGAACTCCAGGGTCATCACAATAATAATCTACATATTTCATTTGTCATAAATACCGAAATAAAATTGTAATGTATTTCAGAAAATTAGTGCTTGCTTTCCGCATTTAGCAATTGTAATAAAAACATAATGCACAAATCTGAAAACATCATTTAAAAAGAGTGAAAAAAAAGCAGATTTTAAAATCAGTCGTTTTTAAAGCAAATAAGAAAAAGTAACTTGAAATTATAACGACAACTTTATACAGAATATTTGTAGAACAGCATATATCGTGTTAATTTGATCCGTGTATACAAATTAATTATATAAATTCCTAATACGATTTTCTAAAAAATTCATTAAATATTTTTTCTTATAATATACAGTATATTTAATATTGCCATTCAGCTATAATTCACATTTTCGTGAAGTCTTGTGGCCAATGAGTTAAATATGAGACTTCTAAATCATGTTACCATTAACTACCACATTTATTTCGTTCTCTGTTAAAATATATGACTAACCTTTTGTGTACTCAGTGAACTATGGCCATTAACAATGAAACTTACGGACACATATACTGCAAGAAAGATATGTGCTCTTGTTCATGCCATCATAAGTGAGCTATGCATAATTTTTTAGTGTTGCTGCCTGTTGCTTTAACAGTAAGAAATTAGCAGACTACAGAACAATACTTAGGCCTACTTCGGCAAACATCGGTAATCTTCGGAAAACAAGAAACTTCTAGGATATGTGCGTTATATTCCCAAGTTAAATAGTATTTATATAATGTAATATAGAGAAAAAGATTAGCCATTGCATGTGAGAGCAGTTGTTAGCCCTCGCAGGTAGTTTTAGGAGAGACGGGGAAGGCTACCTTTGGGGCTGCCTTCTCCTCTCTCTGCATTTGAACTAAGGTTCCAACAAGCCGAGGCACCTCGACCTATTTTTAGAAGTGTATGTTCAGTGGGTTACAGACCTTTGGCAAACGGTAAGAGTTGTCCGCTATTCCCATTGGAATAGTCAGCCAGCTGCCTCCAAAACTGATCGAGGCAAGGACGGAGAAAGTAATGCTGCGTCCCCACAGCAAACCCCTCTCCCGCCATCGGAAGTGACGTGGGACAAGTACCAAATGCACAAACTACTTGATGCCGGTTTTGCTAGGGTATTGCCTACATCACTATAGGCAAATTGCCAGGTTGGATCCTTAAAATGTCAGCCCGTTGTCCTAGTTACTCCTTGGCTACCTTATTCTACCTTTCCGCATCCCCTCTTTCAGTCCGTTTCCTATGCTATAAGAGGGGAGTGGCCACTATGTAACTATATATATCCTTCTTCGGTGAGATTGCAATATTTTCAAATTTTTCACCTACGCAGTTTTAGATTCAGAAATACCGTACTTCCTTTGAAATTATCTCAAGGAGCTCGACTGTCTGGTTTTAATTATCTGCAATTATAGAATTAAGTGTGCAAAGTCAATTTTCATCAAAATAATGTTTTATAACTTCTCTAAAATCCTGGAAAATTTATTAAAGGTATAAAATTTTTCTTAATGCGCGTGACTTGAGACTTAACAATTGTTTCATAAGTATTTAAGGAGGTACCACCCCTTCTGAATCTCAGGTTTTTTTTAAAAAAAAAAAGACAATATATAAATCTCAAAATTATTATGAAATATATTCTTTAATGAACCAATCAGTTCAGTTTAATATTAATAGTAACTTTTAACCTTGCTCACTATATGATTTTTATGGAGTAGTATTCATTAACTCCTCTCATTTCCCATCTAATACAATTCTTTCGGTTAACCTGTTGTAAGTTATTGAACCATAATGCAACTCTTAATACCTACAAATATTTTCAGCAACGCGTAAGCCGTGTAAATGTTTACATTAACTGTCAGCACGACGGCAAAACTGTTACCACTTTTCGAAATGCTTCTTTAAGTGCGGTAAATTATATTTTGCCGAAGGCCACTGTACAATGTTTCGCGCTACCAATTAGAAACGTAATTGAAGGAGATTATATCGCAGCTTCCTGATGACGTCGCGTGGTCCGAGAGAAAACGCCATTGTGTCCTCACCGCTCTATTACGCAGTCCCTTGCGGTAAAGTAAAATAAAAACACTGCAGATGGACGTGAGAAGGATACGAGTCATAACCTGGAGAAAGTCCGCCCAATTTCGGAACCCATAAGACTGTCAGAGATTTGCAGAATCTTCGTGCGCAGGATCAGTAAGAGTTCTGAAGAGAAATTTAATCTTCATAGACATTAAATTTGATACATTTGCCCTCAGTTCATGCAAACAAAATTTTTAAGATGTGTAGTATTTTCTACAACTCATCAGCATTAAATTAATAAGCATACTTAACATTCTATTAATTTTATTTTTGCTAAATAAAAATATTTCTGAGTGAAGGAAACTCATTTCTGAAAGAGAGAGGCGTTGAGCAGTCAATTTTACGTTTCATTTACTTTCAGTCTTCCTAAACATGAGTTAAAAGTAAAGATAAGATTTTAATTTCACTGTGTCACATTTCGTGCTACTGGTTCATTACTTCCTAAATATATCGTCGCCACAACTGCATCTCATTTTTCAACATACGACGAGATTTTTTTAAACGCGTCACTGATAAAGTTTCGGATTTCTGCCAATATTTTCTAGGTAAAGCAAGCTTAAGTCCTCTCAGATTTTGCCTCTGTCATATTTGGCATCACAACCCTTGACTAGACCTGAAAATGTCTAACGGAGACGGTTAATATAATGTATTCAAACATGCAATATAAAGAAATCATGATCACGATACTATAGCAAAAATTTGAAATTGGGAATTCAACTCGAGGAACTACCATGTAACTTGGGATATTGGAAATAAAAACTGGAAGGCTCTTTCATTCTGTCTCATTTACTCTTTAAAATGCGCTCAAAAAACAAAATAGAAGGTAATGTTTCATTCTCAAGTAAGGAGTAAACATTTTATTGTCCTGACGTAGTTGTGTCAAAATATTCATCGTATTAATTAAAAATTTTCGCTATCTTAAATATATTTGAACTGCATCCGAATCCGATTGGTTGCAAGAATCGCCTTATTCGTCACTAAATAGATACAATACTCTAAACGTTGAGGAAAAAAATTATTTTGTTTCAATACATTTCACTTCGGAAGGAAAAAGATTATTTTCTAATTTCTGCTGCAGCAAAAAAGACAGTCGTTTGGTTGACAGATTCTTAGAACTTCATGAATTGTGCAGTTACACTCGAAAAACCCTGTTTTGCTATAGACTTCATAATTTTGTATCTTAAATTTAGCAGTTTCCGGGAATTTATGACTCATATCGTTAAAATAAGAACAAAAAAAGAAAAATTAAAAATTCGAATAGAGGAACTACGTAAAGGACGTACTTGATTTGAATTAATCTGATTAAGGTAAAGACTAAACGACAGTCAAAACATGACACAGAGCTCAAAGAATGAAACTGTTATTTTTTTTAAAAAAAATCAATAAAAATGATTTAACGTTTAACTTCCTTCCGTTTCTCGCCTTCGAAAATAATCTTTCTGAAAATATGAATATAAAATTTTGCCTCTAAATACTAAGTAGATTTGATGCCTTGAAATTATTTTCAATTGTACTCATAAAAGGCATTATACTGTAAAATGTTTCGGGTCGTGCGGAGCGAAAGTTTTATTCTAAAACAATTTTAGTAATTAATTTCTACTGTTACAAAACATGAATTATTAGAATTACTTTTTTGTCCCGTGTACCTGAACCGAGGACTTAATTTATTCCCCCCAAAAATAATTAAATAAGAAATCTGCAGATAAACGATAACCCTTTTGTGTATTATTATTATTTACTGGGTTGGTAGCGTGTCAGTAGCGCTACGGTATTGTTGTGTACTACGTGAGTAGTCTGAGAGGTGAGCTGTTGAGACGTTAATAAAGGGGTCGCTATTTCTGCTTGTATTTTACCAGAAGTGTGTCTGTGCGTGGTCAGCCGTACTGAGAACTGCGCTACTGGACACCGTAGTTCCTAATTGTGTGGTGAGGAACGAGTCGAAATACCCGAGACATGAGATTACGAAGAACATAAGTCACACTGCATTGCTGTGACGGTTTCTAAGTAGATACGGATGCGTGTGTGCAGAACCGAAAGCTGGCCATGACAATGATGTTCCTGAGGCGAGCGCTGACACGGATTGCGTGTCTGTGAAAGTCTGTCGCTGGAGGCTCCGTCACACTCAAAACCACTCATTACAGAAACATAAATATTCAACACGCTCTATATTCCTTGTCACATCACTTTCATGTCAACAGCGAAGGGACACGTGCAGTTTCTATTGAAATTAGAAATCCTCAGGAGCGTGGTATCAAAAACGCTCCAAAAGGTATCATTCGCAAAGGTACTCGAAAATAAACTTATTGGTCGAGAATCAAAGCTCAGCGTGAGAAAGGGTGACTTATTGTGATAAACGGAAACACTTACAGCCCCTGAAACCAAACGCGTAAACCAGTTAAAAACAGAAACCAAGATTCTAATATTTCTAAAAAATTTCTACGACATTTTGATTTTGTGATTTATTAATTATTATTACGTTGGTTAATTGACAATTTTCTTGATATAAGACGATATCCTTTTTGTGTTCGCAGGAATATTTTTGTACTTCCTGTGGAAGATGTGGTCCATTGATGGAGAACTTGGATCAGTGGATTGGTTCGTTGAATCGATAGGTGATCCACTTCCAGTCTTTCAGTTGTTACCCGTTTAATTTTGAATTTGCAATTTTGATTCAAATCTAAACTATAACGAGTTTGCAGCGACACTTTTCGAACTAATAGGGTTTCCAGCCCGTTTTTCTCCTGTGTATTGCAGAATACCTGCAACTTCCACCTTGTGGATAATGTAAAAAATATAAGTAATTATAATTATACAACAAAAATTATTTATACCTAATCCTGTAATTCTATAATTTTTTTGCACCAATTATCGTCCCGTATTTTCCTCTATTTGGTGCAAATATGGATAAAAATGCACTTCAAATTTAAAATCAATTTTTTGTTAATAGTTATGAATTATGGAACATAATTTCAGTAACATATTTTTCATATTGAATGTGTGTTATATAGTTAATATTTTCATCTCTGTAAAGGAGATTTTTACGGTTAATTTTCACCGAGAACTGAATGTTATACTCCCTAACGTCAAAATGTAGATAATATAACATTTGTTTTCAGGTTCCCCTTATTAATTAATTAAGTGCCATTACCTGAAGATTCCTACTTTTAAACCGAAACGTTGTTTGCGTAATAATTTTTTTTATGAATAAAATATATTTTTGACTTTTATGACTATTAATATTTATATTGAATGACTTCATAACACGCAACAATACGGAGTTTAAAACATTTAACAGTATAATTTAATGCGTAGTTGGCTACATGCACTCTCCTTTAATAGCATAGGTCTGAAAGAGGGGACGCAGAATTGAGAGCAAGGTAGCCAACGGTTAACTAAAGCCTCCGAGTTGCTTTTTAAGGATCATACTCGGCAGTTGGCCTATATGTACTGCAAGGACAATCCTAGATACATTTGTATCAGGTAGTACGGTCTTATATATGGAAATCTGTCGCCGCAAACGTTCCAATTGCAAGACAACATTTTCGGAGATGAGTTTCTAAATACACCCGATTATTCATTAACTAAACTCACGGATAATTCTCGTCAATTTTTTTTAATATAAAGAGTGACAGTATAAAATGAATCTTCAACAGGCTCGCATGGATAATTATTGAAGGTTTTAATAAAATTCTGAGTATAACGTTTGTAATAAATTATTGAAAATAGCGTTCTTAAAATTTTTTTCTCACTCAGATTGTGTCGAAAATCTCGCTGACCTCACCCCATTTATAATATTTATCCACCTTTCATACAATTTGTTGTTGTTTCTTGACGTGCCAAAATTGTTATCCATACATAATTAAGATTTTTTTTCCACGTACGTGGATTGCTTCACAATTTGTACTTAAACCTCTTCTAATTAGTGTAATTGCTGTTTTATATTCCGCGGAGACATCTTGCGCGTACGCTAGCAACAACTCGTGAAAGTACACGGTAAAACCGCAGAGATGGCGTCAGTCCCAAGACGATGCTTAATTGCTGCAGAAGACTGCCTCGTTTACATAATAAATTCCCGTTCACCCAGAGATCCCTATCTCCATCTTTTTAAGCAATGGCGATACGCAACCTCGTCGGGGCCACGTGATCGGTTTATTGTTTAACGTTGACCTGCTTTAATGCTCCGTTGCCTAAGGCAAAATTGCATCACAAAATAGCAATGCGAAAAATCTTAAATATATAACTTAATATTCTGGAAATTATAAAGAAGCCAGTTGGCCAATAGTTTTTTACAAAAAATAATAGTGCTATTATACAAAACATTTTACTATACAAGACATGTATTCAGAATTCTATTGGTTTAATGATAAAACTAAGTCTTCTGATTTAACGAAAAAATTATTAAAAATAATAAAAACCTTTTTTATAGTCTCCGATTTATTTTAAAAACTTCACAAAGCTTTCGACATTTGTTCATTAAAAACAGAGTTCTATTATTAGGTCTAAGTTAAAACATCTTTAGTTGCAATAAAACAGTTGAAAGATTTTTTATAAAAAAAAACAAGGTAATAAATAATATACAGTAGTGCCGATATGAGCATTCGTTCGTTAAACTGTTCAACGAAGGCTTTCATAGATGTTGGACTGAACGAATGTCTATATTTATTTAATCTACAAATGCGCAGTTTGCCCGGTGTTAGATGCATGAAATTACAATTTAATTACAAATTAAATAAAAGAAATTAGGAATTATCGGCATTACTGTATATTATTTTATGACCTTGTTTTTTTATCTAAAACCATTCAAATGTTTTATTGTAACTTAAGTTTTTTTAACTAAATTCCAACAACTTTTTTTAAAACATGACATAATCTCGAAAGCTTTTTGAAGTTTTTCAAACAAATCAGGGACAGTATAAAAGGCTTTTAATTATTATTGATAAATATTATAAACAGTCCAATATTACTTAGTGCAAAAAATTTATTCTTGTCAGTATATTACATAAAGGAACTTCCGAGTTACAGTAAACTGTAAAACCATTTTAAAACATAGCAAATTATCTTCACAAATAACACTAGATAGTGTTAAAATATCTTAATATTACATACACCCAAAATGTATCTATGACATACTTCATTCAGTTGAAATATTTTCATTTGAAGTGCTTCTACTATTTTCGCTTTATACAACTCATTTAGGATTACCTCATATATTAAATGTTTACTTAAATTCTATATTATACATTATTTACATTTTTATGTGCCCATATTACATTCAAAACGTTATTTACATTTTTTTAAACCCCGATTTCTCAATATCTTATATTTATAAAAAAATCATTAATGAATTAATATTATATTTCCAACATGTATATTCCTACCTACGGGCAGTTTTTAATACTAAAATCAGAACCTATGTACAGTCATTATGCATTTTGATATTTTATTTAGGATATCGGCATATATTAAAAAGCCTCTTTTAAAATATTAATTTTCATCAACTAAAAATTCAGCAATTACAATCAGCGTTATGATTGGTTTCTATTAAATGAGCCGACATCACTTAAACCCACAGAGCTTAAAAACATAAACCAGTAAAATTTCTAGGAATCATTCTCTTTCATTCTAGATATACACATTCCATTCACTGACGAATAGTTGTAAAGGAGCGACAGATATTTTGAATCGTATTTTTTTTTAAAAAAAATGTGAATTATATGTCTATTACGGACTCCTTTACAGACACAGTTTAAATCCAAATACTTATAAACACCGTTAAAAATATTAGAAACCTATTATGCGATCCAAATTTAACGACTAAAAGCAATGGTAGAAACATATTAGTGAATTTATAAGATTATCCATGGTATATAAAATATAACTTGATGCACCTGTGACGTCACGAGAGTTTGCAGGCTCAGTTGCTGCTAGATATCGAAGGCCTGAATATTGTGATCTTTTTATTTTGAAATAACATCAAAGCAGATTATAGTAAGTCGCAATGAAATATATGACACTTAAATGGATCATTTCTTCGTGTAAGTATGAAAGCTAATAATTTAAGTATTAATTATTTCCTCAAATGGAAAAGGTTCTACCGTTATTTTCATATTGCAATTAAGAAGCGATTAGAGTTTCGTGAAGCGGGCTATAAAAGTGGAATTAACGGAGCGAGGCTGACTGAAGAGATATTTTCTGTGTAATGACCTTCACCTGGATTTGGGTTACTTGGGAAGGCCTCAAGGAGGACGTACGAACATTGGTCAAGGAAACTCCCACATACGAGCGTTACAACCTTCTGTGAAGAAATTAATCGACTACCTTGAATATATAAAGTATGGTTATATTGGTTCTTAAACTTTTTTTAAGACTTGAAAGTCGCGGCGATTTCGAAGGATAGTTGCCACCTTCAGACAGATCGATCTCGACGTCTAGACAATCTCAAGATGAGGCTGACAGCAACGGATGAAGCACACAAAGGCCGCAAAGTGGTTTTACAGATATTGAACCTTACTCTAATTGGTAGTAGTAACAAATACAAGCTTAAAAAGACAAATCAAATGCCCGACCTACCTGATGCAGGTTTTTCTAGGGTTTGTCCTGCATTACTTTTAGGCGAATGCCGGGTAGGATCCTTAAACCATAGCCCGGGGCCCTAATTAACCCTTGGCTACCTTCCTCTACCCTTCCGCATCACCTTTCAAATCCCTTTCCTATGCTATATGAGGGGAGTTGCCACTATGTGGATTACCCTATACATGGCCTGTCTACACCTTAAAAAATGAGAGAGAGAGAGAGAAGAAGCACTAGATCACCATGTTAAGTCATGTTAATGCTTCATCAATGGTTTGCTAACTGCTTTTTGGAACACATGATCATTTGTCTGCGTTGTATCATAATTTAACAGATCAATATGAATTCGCAAGAATATAACTTATCTGGTATTTATCTAAAATCTACAGCTTAAATATTAACTCTCTCTAAAGAATCAAAAATTTTTCAGGAAATCCTGGAGCGTTTACGGGTTGTTAAGTTGGCATGACAAGATTTAAATACGTCTCATTTTAAAACTTACATTCACCATGCTTGTATTGTTTAACGTAATTAACCGAGACTTACGTGCCGTTATTAAATTTTGACAGTATTATTCTATTTCCAAATCATTTAAATTCAAAAGAAGAGGAGACCCGACACTGTCGATTATTTTGTTATATCTCTGCCAACTGATAGCATTTTGGCTGATACAATTGATAAGAAAAGTTAAAGTCATTCATTGTTTTATTGATATTCGAGGGTGAAGCTTGCTTATGGAGTTCTCACGGTAGTTGTCCGCAGAATTTTAGGGAGACGAAACCCTTCTAAGTGAATGTAACTTTCATCCTTACTTGTAGTTAAATTCTATTTTTACGTTTGAGCGGCTTTCTAGTTATAAGAATTAATAAGAGGTCCGGAAAACATGAATAACAAAATTTTGTGATTATTTTCTGAATTAAATAAAATGTTTGATTATGCCAAACCTTTTATTAAACAATAAGATAAATAGAAACATTAAAATTTCGAGACTTTACTTCAAATTTTTTTTTAGAATTTTCTTATGCAAATTTTCAGTGATGATTATGGAAATTAAGTGAAATTTCGTATCTTACTAGTAAAGCGCGAAGATGTTTGATACATATGTTCAGGTCCTGAATTTGAAATTTCATTACGATTACATTAGAACAGTCATTTTCAGTAGATCCTTGGGAGTACACAACTATAAAATTATTCGGATATATGAAACAGATTTATGTTCGTCATTGTCGTCAATCAAGCACGCTTAAGCCTTACGTAATTGACAAGATGGTAGCCGAAAAATTTCAGCAACGATCCTTCCCAGAATACGTCAATCCCTGACTAAAGTTCTTGGTCTGATAATGACTTGGCATGCGCCATTTAAACTATAAATTTTTAATGGTTTCCACTATTGTACGATACGGGTCATTAATTCTGATTATCCCTCGGTCTGTAAAGAGGTCAACCGTTAAGTGACTTATTTACATTCAGTTACTTTGTATGAATCAAATATTCCGCTCTTATGAAGAGAGCGTAGGAACCATCAACAATGTTGGTGGCTGGTTCCGTAACTGCATTTCAAATACGACAAGCGAGATGGTGGAGGTAAAACAAGAAGAAAAATTATGCTGAAGTAATTAGTAGGAAATTGATAACTTCTTGAAGGACCAACATAAGAGAATGTATGTAAATATAATTTCTTCAAGCAAATAAAACTAATCCGTAACGCCAAAGACGAAAAGAAAACCGAGAATTGGGAAAAGCGAATATTCCGTGATGAAGCAGGTGTTGTAGCAATGAGTTTTACAAGTTTTTCTGCACAGATCAAGGAACTCGGATGCAAGATGAAAGTCGTGGAGTGATTGGTGTTAGCGAATGTCTGAAAGTATCGCTTGAGGATTGACTTCAAGAGAAACTGGACCAAAGTTACTGACGTCTGAATCACATAAGAAATGTGAATAAGCAGCAGAAACAAAAACATGGTCCTGCACATCAATATTTCTGAAGTAGCCCACGAGACATTGAGAAATGTCGCTTTATAGGCGAAAGAGTAATTAAATGGATGAAATTGGCCAATTATATAGGAAAATTAAGTGTCTTAGAGGCTATTGCATCATTGATATAGTTCTAGTAAATATTATGAAGTTATTTACCAAATATAGAGTACACTTCTGGTTTAGGTTAAGTGCCTGGTACGAGTTTCTTGCTTTGTTAACTGCGACTCCGTCCGTTTATGCAGCAACTTACGTTATCCCTGCAATCTTGGAGAGCAAACGTGCCGAAACAAAACAGGAATAACAGCCTGCAGATACGTGGAAAGTGAATGCATCCTTTTACTCCAGTTTCCGCTCCAGTGGCACAAAGTCCACGTGATTATGTAAGAGTGGTGGTACCTTGTCCACTGGCCGCTGCAGTAGGGACTGCGAAGTGACCACTGAAGACCTATTGGCCTCGATGGTTTGCGTAATTTGTGACAAGAGACGCAAGACTTGGTGACCCGGAGCGTGGCTGAGAGAAGAAAGTGGTGTCGCAACTAGCAGCACACTGTGTCATCAATGGGCCTGAGCAAGTGATTCTGAACAACTAAATTTGATTTAGCGTGTTTACGGACGTCGTTTAATGCTTTGTTGGGAAGGGAAACCTGTTTCAAATCACTTTACTACGTCTAAAAGAATTGATTTCGTTTAACTCAGCACAACGAATTGTAATTGAATTATTCCAGCCATTGTAGCCAGGAAAGTGTGGAAATCGATCATAACGTTAATACCCTTATTACTGTTGGTCATAATTAGTGTGACTTTTTAATAAGTAATTACACATACGCTTTAGGATTTTTCAAAGATTTCTCGAGTGCGCTGTGTCGTGAATGCAGCTCGTACGTGAAATGTCTTTCGCGTGTTCCAGGTTTCTAATGAACATAAATTAATACTTACATTTGTTTTCGGGTTTCAAAGACTTCAATTATGTTGCACAATAATAAAAATTCAAACTCCTTTTTTTCTAGAAACATGCTATTTGTGAATAATCCACATTGTGGTCACGTCCCTCTATTACGGGCAAAGGAGATGCGCAAGGAGAAGAAATGTAGCCGAGAATTAACTAAGGCCCTTGAAATACAGTTGAAGACAATTCATGTATATGTGATTCAGGGAAAACCACACAGAAACATGAATCTGGTAGGTCGGACTCTTGGTAATTGTCCCACGCTATTCCGATAACTCGAGTGATATTTGTTGTTGGGACGCAGCGTTCCCTGCTACCATGCCGTCGGACAGGTTTGGTGGCAACTGGCCGACTGTACCAGCAGAGACCCGATCTTTCAGTATTCCTAACGTCTGCAACCGCAGAGAATATACTCCAATTCAAAACCAAATAGAGAAGAAGGCATCTCCGTAGGCAACTCTCTTTGACTCTATCCTTCCCTCACCGAGGACTTTTTTTTCCTTCACACAATCTAAATCAGTATGTTTTTTTGGGGGGTAATCGCTTTGAGTTTGAATTACGATTCGCGTAAAAATTGAAGTATGGTTTACGTTAAAAAAAATGTAAACTATATAAAAATTATAAAATTGATGAAAAAATCTCTGACATTTTATAATAATATATATAAATAAATGTAAATCCTTGAGTCATAAATTTGTGTTTATTAAATACTGTCCCATCTGAAGAGGTCCTTTTTTAAATATATATATATTGTAATAATCAACTAATTAATTGACTAATTTATTTGCCCCACGTTGTGGTATCATTTTATGTAATATGTAATATCCACTAATAGTTAATTGTCGTTTAATTAATTTTTATGTAATAATGGTAGGCTTTATTAAATGAAATATTAATCAAAAATTTACAAATAAAGTATAATTTATTTTCAAATTGTGGCTTCAAGAATCAAAACAATTACAATTAAAATTTTAATATCTTCAGGGTCTTTACTGGGTTTGATGATTAGGACTCGATAAAAGAAGAATTTGGCTAATTAACAATTCTAAATATTATTTGCTTAAAATTAAAACAATAAGTCGATCAATGAAAGAAAACTAGACGAAAACGAACGAACGAAATCTGACTCTATCCTTTAATTAGCGTTTACAATATTATCATAGTTTTGGTTTTGTTACTTACATACTGTTCGTCTGGTACCAGCATTCTTTGTTTCCCCTACACAACACGATAAATGCAAATCGTTATTTTCTCAGATTCTAGATTCTAGAATTTACACGCTCACCGGCGAATAGAACGCAGACAAATTTCTGGAGCCTTGGATGAACCTCTCCTTGGTCAGCAATCGGATGTCGTCTTCGCCTCAGTGTAAAATTGTTCGAATTTGCCTTATTACTGGAACTGATGATTTGCAGATTCTTTGTAGACTTATACTGTTATTTTTATTGATTTGAAATAGACTGCAAGGTATCTCGGTGAAAAATTTGTTATAATGTGCCTCCTTTCCTGGCTGGCTGTAGACGTAAACTGACCTAGACTTTCGTGCGCGCAAACGCCATTTAGACTTTTCGACAAAGCAGCCGAGCTCGCTTCTCCATTGTTGCTTTGTTCGATCAGACCGCTATAATGGATTTATCAAACAATTCAAATTTTATGTCCAAACAATTACTGGCCTAATTAATTGACATTACATTATATATATATATATATATAATGTAATATATATATATATATATTAGCATCATTAACAAAACGTGTGCCATCAGCAGAGTTCTAGAAAAGGATTTTACTTTGAAAGTGACCTGTCTATAAAAATTTGGAAGTCTAACAAAATTTATATTTTTTATCTGCCAAATGTTTTTTAAAAATTTTATTCTAATCTTTGGAAATGTTTTGTTCTTTTTGTAGTTTTAAATTTGAACCTGATGTTGTCGAAAAACAGTCAGTCCTGTTGTCAACTTATGATTCATTCAGTACATGTATTTAATATACTCTCTTCTAGTTTCTCACAGAACATAAACGGTTATCGAGAAACGCCATGTGATACCATTTAGATTGTGTTTCTCAACAGAAATTTTACTCTCCTTGGATTGGTTCTATGAAAGGGAGGAAAGAGCATTGTTTCGTCACGCCGGCTCGAACGTTTCTCTCCCGAATTCAACGGCGTGGCTTATCGTTGGTTCTTCTTACTGGCCTTTCTTGCGAAACACGGAAGCTCGAAGAGAGCTGTGTAGTTTTCTGGAATCCGGAGAGTGTCCACACTTTTTTTACATGAACGTGAACACTCCTGTTGATTCGTTCATATTGTCAACCCAACACTATATGAGACTAACCAAAAGTGGAAAAAAGTAGCCCAACAGACAAAATACTAAATAAATACCACACAACGTTCCTGCATACGTTTTTGCTTTCCTCAGTTGTAGATGACATGATAATGCACCAATCAGGCGATGTAAAACCAAAGCCTCAGGGTTTATTTTTTCTGCTTTCTTATCTTTTTGTTAATTTCTAACTAATACAGACTTTTTAAGTCTTCACTAAATTAGATTAGTCATTCACGTAGATTACGAGTAAACGCTATATAAATAATAATACGTTTCCTATTAAAATCCATGACTTTTCTTACATTCAATAGTCATTTGCGTCATATGAAAGATTAATTGCCAAAAATTTAGACAAAACATGAATGGTATATAGACATCCAAGTGTTCGGATACATCAGGAAAATTAAAGCTTGATAAATATAGCTGCAGTGAGATAAATTAATACTTCAACTTGCGAAAAGTCTTTTACGTTACGTCTCACTAAAAAAATTTAACTAAAGTAAAATTGGCTTGTTTATTCCATCATCAGAGGGTAGATAATCCCCCAATCCTACCCCCGCCGTTTTTTTTTTTTTTTTTGTTTGGAGCCAAATAATCTGTCAAATTGAAGTGAAATCGTAGCGATTATAATTATAATAGAAACTTGAACGTCGATAATCAAGGATGCAAAAACTAATTTTTTTATAAAATTTAATCATGATTTGAAAATTTTATGTGTCAAAACATAATATGTAAACTTAATATAATTTAAGAAAGACAGTTTATGTGACTGAAATATAAATTAAAATAAAGGAATTAATATATGTATCAAAAAACTTAAGAATGAAGTAACCAGGTGCGAAAATTATTTCAGGCCAAGCACCTCGGCTATTATTTTTTTATTTATTAGTTTTATGATTAGTCAGAAAACATATTGATATATATATATATTGTAATATGCACAATTAATAGGTCGTTTAATTAATTTAATGAATTTGAAGAATTCGAGCCCCACGTTGTGGAAGCCAAAATATAATACTCAAATGGAAGACGTTAATTAAATAAAATTAATAAAATTTACAAACAATATTTATTTATTTTGTGGCAATAACTCAAAAACAATTACAATTTAAAATATTAATTCTCAGGGTCTTCACTGAGTTTATAATGGACACAACAAATTGATTTAAAAATCTTATTAACAAACAAATCACATTTACCTAAACAATACGTCGATAGAAATAAACTAAAAAGAAAAGAAATTAACTTGACAATTAAAATAAAACGAAATCTGACTTCTATCTTTTAATTACGTTTACATAAATCATTATTTTGTAATTTTTTACTCACATCTGGTTCCAGCATTCCTTTTGTTTTCGGGAGTACACTATTGAAAATTTTTTTACACTGATTCTAATATCGGCTCACAGATTTTACACTCTTTAAATCAACATTGATAGGCTCCCAGGAACTCGGATGATCCTCCTTTTTGTCAGCTATATGGTGACCACTTGCCTTGTATGAATCCTGTGATTCATAGATTTCCTAGTCTTTTTATCGCTTGGGACTTAAAACTGCAACTTTACTATTCCTGGCTGGCTATGGACGTAAAACTGCTTTTACTTAGCAAGTTTCGATGTAATGCTACCGTGAATGTTTTTACTTTGTCTTCATCTCACAACTTTGTTTAATAATAACACATTAAACAACGGCTAGTCTCTGCTCTAGTATAATTCGTTCCGTCGTTTGTAATGTCCCGTCACCAACTAACTCTGTTAAATTCTAGTCACCAACTGAACTATCGTCTCGAGTTTTAGCGCGTATACGCCATTTTCGACTTTTCGACAAAGGCGGCTAGCTTCATTGTTGCTTTGGAAGCTCCTGCCGCTATAATGGATTTCACAAACAACTCAAATTTTTATGTCCAAACAATTAATGTACTAATTAATTGGCATTACAATATATATCATTATTAAATCTTGGAGACAGAATATTAAATTTTTCAACCCCAATTTAGATCACAAATACAATAAGAATATATTATTTATACAAATGAAATTACTGAATTTTGAAATTCAGGATATACATTGTTACATTAAATTTATTATAAATAATCTTATTAATTTTAAAAAAACAGATTATTGCATTAACTTAAAAGACCTTGTATTTTTTTTTGTAATTCAATGTTAGATTACGTATTCTTCACTGTAAATTAAGAAATAATTTTATTAAAAAATTTGAATGGCTATCCAAAAGTTAATATAAAATTATGGTAATTGATATATGATTGCCTAAATAATTATAATGAAAAGTCATGTTTCTCCATTAAATGTATCTGTGAAGCACGTCGTATCATAATATTTCTGTAAGAGAGCTTGCAGACCAGTTTGATTTGTTGGAAAGAAAACTAGTAGCATCGCATTAGCGGCTGACCGCAAACTACGCCATTCAAGAAGTCTTAAACAGAAAAGATCAATAAAATGAATGACTGGAACCGTAATAACGTTGCTTCGCTACGGTGTTTCCTAAAAGAAACCCAACTTACAACTAACACCGGTTGTGTAAAGTAGGTGAAAAAGTACAAGATTATTCTGTCATTCAATTAATTTTTGAATGGTATGCTCCTCCAATAGGATTTCACGTGTAATACGTGTCCTCAGGAGTTATCAATCCAAAACAATTATCTTGTTCATAAAGAAGTACCAATAAGATTTTTTTAAGAAAGAGGTAACCCAAAGATAAAAATTCAAATGTATTTTGTTTTTCTCTAACCACTCAGTCTTGGCCCAACATTCGGCTAACTAAAATAACCTATGCGATCCTCGAAAAGTAAGAAACAAAAATGAAAATGAATTGGAATATATTGACCCGTTGAATCCATTTCAAAGAGGCATTTATTTGAGTGTAATATAATATTTTATTCCTAGTAATTTTTGGTGTTACTTTGTATTTATTTTTGTTAATTGTGCCTTAACACCAAATTTAATAAACCGTCTACATGACGCTTTTTGATTGGTGCTTCCGCGGCTAGTGACACGACTTTTTGTGGCGTCACGATATTAATTTTCTTCTAAAAATAGTAGATATTGTACTGTATGAAAGTAGGAATATAAAATTGACAATTATCAGACATTATTGAAAGACATAATATGAAAATTAATTGAAAAGTAAGACAGATTAAAAAGTTTCATAAGTAAATTAAAAATTCTTCTTACCAATTTGTTTGCTTTACAAGACATTTCCTCATAATTTTGGACTTAATCAGGTATTCATTAATTATGATGCCTGTAAAAAAAAAGCTGCGGGCTGCATCCAACGAATACTCTTTAACAGGAAGTTGTTTTATTTATATTACATTAATTTAAAAAAATATTTTTATATATTCAGTGTTTCTAAGTTCATTTGTTATATTGTAAATAATGATAAAATACTAGTAATAAATAATCTGGGCAATATCACACAAAAATTTAAGAAAATAGATATAAAAAATGTTCCAACGTTTCGTTCCTTTTCTTCAAACAGCATCAGGTACGCAAGTATAAAATAACAAATTTGTATAGATTTACAAGTGTAAATATCTAAAAATTTAAAGTATAAAATTTGAATATAACCATTACATAAAATATATAAAAAAGTATGTTACTGTAAAAAAAAAACAAATAAAAAGTAATTTTTGTACATATTTATAAAGTTTTGTATATTTATAATAGATTTATGTGAATATAAAACAAAAATTACTTTTCATAATTTGTATTATAATTTTTTTTGATTTGGTGTTTATATGCAAATTATTCTCTTTAAATTTTATGATATTCTTACTCGTAAAATTAATTTGTGTCAAAATTTGTTATTACTTTATACTTATGCACCTGAGGAGGTCCCGTGATAGAGAGACGAAACGTTGTGTTATTTTTATATTTATTTGATTAAATTATTTCTGACATTCTAGACTGTTTATTTATTGATTGATTGATTCAACTGATTCCATTTAAATATTAATAATATATTATATTATTTTTTACAATGATTTGAATTTTTATGGGCCATACGAGTAGTCAATGAAATTTTGTTTCTGTGCGAGAAAATTGACGACGACCCGATTCCAGAAACAGGGGACTGTAAGAACTGTTTAGGCAGGCGAAAGACAATGGCCGCTCTCATAACATATAAGGTCTTGTTATCAAAGTTTGCGTTATTGCGAGATGCTCGCACGCACGTGACGAAGCCCGTTGGACTTGCAGGCTGCTTGGAGCTTGCTAGAGCGGAGCTACGCTTTCTCTTTCCCTGCCACTTTGATTACACGTAATATATATCTGCGCTTCCCTGCACTAAGCCTCTTTGCGTCCGTACGAAGCTAACTCCACCTAACCTTTCATGGCGGGGATGCGAGAGAGATTTACACTTACTTTCAGTTGCTCTTTAGTAGCTTTAGGACACAACAAAACAACAAGGACGGCAGTGGTACGCTTTCACGGACAGCTGCAGGATAAATCAGGGGAAGCCTCCTTACACCGTAATATACATCCTGAAGAAATTCAAAATACACGAAAGCAACTTGCAAAATCGCACGGTTCTCGAACCGAAAAATACATATTTTCGAATCAAACATTTGGTTAATTTTTCACTTCAGTAAAAACTTCTTTTCGTTCTTAAATCTATATTTGCCACAATTTTGGTCCTTTTCTGAAACCTTTCAGCGACCTAAATTTGTTGATACCCATGTCGCGATTTTTTAATTATTCTTCCCATGACCGGGTTTTAATTATCCAGATTCAACGTTAACAAAAAAACGCTATATTACTCGCCATACAGTAGAATCGGTTTAATACTTTTTTACGTGTTTTCTAATTTTATTACATAAAAAATAATATTTTCCGACGAATAACAACCAGTTATTTAGGAAAATTCAATTCAAAATGCCAACGACGCGAAGTTTCAATACATTTTTGTAACTTAATCAAGTTGTGTGACTCTTCCACCTTTTTCCTTCAACAAATGTTAAATAACGGAACATATTTTATAATTACTAAACAATTTCAGTCTCAACAGGAAACTTTGCAATAATTTTTTTAAAAACCTGAAAATTGTACCAAAAATTAACTAAAACGTCATTGGTAATTTTAATTTATTTTTCTTAAGTTAAATGTCGGTGAACGGTCGTAAAATACTTATTTTTAAATGACAACCTGATTTAACAGATTTTACTAATACACTAAAAACTAATATAAATGGGTTTTCTGTAAACGAATTAGACTCATTATTTACTTTATTAAATTTATTATTACTGGTTTTTGTTTTATTGTGATTGTACTACATATTCTTGGTTTTAATCTGTTGAATAATTAGGCCAATATATGCGTGTATAAATTAAAATTGTTTTGATTCGAGGACTTCAGACTAAATTCACATTTATATTATTATGTATTATATTTTTTTAGATTTGTTGTAAAGGTTATTTTTAAAAAAATTGGCGACTTGTGAAAACCTTATAAACCAAATATTTTATTTGTATCCATTTAATAGGAAAGCAGAGGACTTTTATCCAGAGGCAGGTTAGAATGACGATAATATCAACAAATAATCGTTACACAATTTTATTTTTTAATAAATGTATGGCCTGAAATGCTAAGTAACATTATTGATTTCTTGAGTACATTTTCGACTTCAGCCATAACTTCCTCACGGAATTACTTTCACTTCTTTGACAGAAATTCGTGGTAAATGATGTGGCAGCATCACAAAACTCATTTCTCACAATAAACGATTGTTCTTTGAAATTTCTTTTAGAGAAAAAGCCGAACAAAAAGTAAAATAACAGCCTTTTACAGGAGTGCGTATAGTGAAATGTAAAAAGAAAAATTTCAGTTTAAATATGATCTGTCAGCAAAGAAGAAGAATCCAGTCAGTTAGGGTTAAATTCAAAATATATTGAAAATAAAGTGATGAAGTATTATAAATATGGTAATTTAACTATTATTGTCCTTAGGTGTTGTTATCCAGTAGCGAATAAATTTATTTAGCTATGTATTTGTGTATATATAATTACGACCATTCGTAAGTAGTTTGTGAGCTACAGGAAGCCTCACTTGCAGAGTTTTGGTCATGTCTGTATATCCCGTTAATATTTTTAGTCTGTAGATCGTGTTCTAAGAAGGGCAGAAGACTTTAAAATGAAGAGATAACTGGAGTTTTTAGGACGAAATTTTCGGAAGCGTCAAAAAGATAAAATCATTGCGTGATAGATTAAAATTTTACAATATTACCCAGAAGTAAAATATAATAAAAAAAATTCCAAGAACGATATTTTTAAAATCAAGTAAACTAATCAAAGAACCACCTCAAACTACAGAATGCGAAAATGTGACTCTGCCTTCAGAAGAAAACAATTTTCACATTCGATAGGAATGGATACGTTTTATTAGTAGAAAGGTAAGTTAGTGAAACTATTTCCCTAGCAATATAATTGAGACTTTTCAAGAAAACTCAAACATAGTTGTAGTGGATTTCAGTGATATAATTTTCATTTGCCCACTTAGTACATAATTAATGAAGCAAAGTACTGTGGTTTGGTTCAACCTCGTCCGTTTTCCTCTCGTCATTTGTATTCGTACGCCACGTTTCAAAAACCAACGTCGACGATACATTTAATATTTCGAATTTGCAGTGTTACTCTTATGTAATTTTTTTTGGGTGTAGACAGGCTAGGTATAGGGTAATCCACTTGGTGGCAACTCCCCTCTTGTAGCATAGGAAATGGATTTGAAAGGGGGGATGCGGAAGGGTGGAGGAAGGTAGCCAAGGGTTAACTAGGGCCCCCGGGCTATAGTTTAAGGATCCTACCCGGCATTCGCCTAAAAGTAATGAAGGACAAACCCTATAAAAATCTGCATCTGGTAGGTCGGGTATTTGGTACTTGTCTCACGCCCTTCCGATGGCGGGAGAGGGGTTTTATGTGGGGTCGCAGCTTACCCCTCGCCATGCCTTGGCCAGTTTAGGAGGCAGCTGGCCAACTATTCCAATAGGAATAGCGGACAACTCTTACCGTATGCCCAAGGTCTGCGACCCCAGAAACATACACTTCTCAAAACAGACCGAGGTGCCTCGGCATGTGGGAAACTTAGTTCAAAAAAACCAGAGAGTTGTGAAGACATCCCCAAGGGTAGCCCCCGCCAGAGCTCTCTGGGAAGGTTTACCTGCGAGAGAATCCTCTCGCTTTCTTATTATTTTATTTTTTTGGTGTAGACAGGCTATGTATAGGGTAATCCACATAGTGGCAACTCGCTTCCTTACAAAAATCGTAAATCAAATACAGGACAAATACATAACCCAACTGTCAATGATTTAAGATTATTTATTATTTCCCTTTGTCTTATATTAAACAGTAGCGTTCCAACTATATGGCCACATTCATCTGTGCCTACTGTAATAAATAATCTTAAATCGTTGTTTTTTTGTTCGTAATTATGTATTTTAATTCCTCAATTTTTCTTTGAGGAAAGGTCGGAATTTGGAATAGCCGCGGCGCTCTGCTCGACAGCGACGGAATGAGACGTCCGAACACGTTTTTGAGTGTTTATTCCGTGAGGTCACTGAAATGAAGAGTGTCTGCTGTAGCGTGGCACAGATACGACCAGACCTGTTCCTCTTACATCACAACGTTGCGCAGGAAACGGGCAGGACCCAGAGTCTCTCGGTCTTGCAGTCAGTCCCTTCACCGCGCAGGCTCGCTCAAATCTCGACAATCAATAGGTTCGTCAAAGAAAAGTCAAGAAATTAGAATCTGCGTGCACTCAAATATAACCTCGACGAAAGCGAGAAAAACCGCCCAGGCCTACAAAAACTATTTTAATTCCTATCATCAGCTACCGCAGCGCAATTGGAGCCGATGCGCGCACCATTTCACTAATAAGAACTTAAATAATGTTTTCGGGTTGAAAGAAATGTTTAGCAGACAGTTGACAATTAAAAAACACGTTTCCTCCGCCAATTTATGGGCCTTTTCAAGTGCAGCATAATAAAGATACTGGATAATGTTAACCTAGGGTATCACGTAGTCAAACCAACAAAAGACAACAAAAAGACTTCACTTATTAAACAAAAGGTCATACATTTTACTGAGAGCTTCAGTATCACTCTGGACATTAACAGAATTGTTCCTTTTAATTCTAATATTGATCATTTCCGGTATCAGTCTGGAATATATTTGTTATTTGTCAACTGCCGTGGCAAATTTATTTCGTTCTTATGAGTTGTGAACAGGCAACATTCACATTCAGTAGGAGAAAAAGTTGTCGAGTTTCCACACGGTACAACATTGATTAAAAAACAACGTATCGACGACCAGCAGGTCTGTCGTCATCGTCTGGGCAAAGTGAAACTTCTTCATCATTGGACTATGTTTCGAGTATATTTCGGATAATTTAAAATACATACATTAACTCTTCAGGATATTCGTACGGTATATAAGAATACACTAAGATTAAAATATTCATTTTTAAAATATTAATGGAACATTTCAAATCGACTTTAAGAAATTTTCCAAGAGTTGTTTTGAAAAATGGCATTGCCGAAAAAATAAACGGCTGGAAAAATATTAACTTTTGTTTCCTGTGACTAATATGAAACTTATGAGGCAATTCAATTAGTAAATAAAGTATAAATATCATTACTAATAAAATGACAGTAATTGTTGACACAAGAAAACAGAAATATTTAAATCAATCAAAAAATCTAAGAACTCAGTAATAAGCAATGAAATGAATGTTAAGCAGATATAATTTATACCTTCGGCCATTGAATTTCCGCTGTTCTTTGATTTTAAGAACAAAATTGTTAACCGATTTTGAGACAATCGCAAATTTGACATGATCAGAAAATGAAATCTTTAAAAAGAATGGTTTTAAAATTTCTGAAGTGATTAAGATTAGTGTGACTTTGAGTCAGCCTGAGGTGTGTTCCTGGAATGTGTCCTTTTGTAAGACATCTGCCAATTTTTGCACAGTTTCCTTTTGATTAATTTCATTCTTGTACCAATATGAGAGATATATATTGAAATCATAGTTTAATATTGAATAATAAAAATTGACTATAACTCAGAACATGTTTAATAGCAATTATCGACTACAAATGCTACATCGTTATTGAAATCAATACAAATAAAAAAACATAAAAATCTTACTTTTCGTCCCTGTTTTGGGAGTGTATCAAGTGATCATTATAATAGTATATAAACAGCGAGACCATAATGATTAATTTATGTGACGAAACTGCTTTCAACGATTTATTAATTTGAAGGAAAATATGTTAGAAAATACGATAGAAATGACTTTTTGAAAATTTTCAATTCTATTAAACCTGTTTTGGAACCTATTAATCTCAGTTCTTGATACGACACGCTGACTAGTATACTACAGGATTATACAGTGAAAAAGGTTTAAATGTTTCATTTATCTGATTATATTAAGAAGTCTCAATATAAAGTCTCGTATTTATCTCAAATTCATAGGTTGAAAACGTGGAGCCCTGCCCGGGGAGCTGTGTGGAGGAAACAGCTCCACGTTGCTGTCTTCGGGGGAAGCGAACTTCACGAGAGCCATAACGTCACAGAGGATCCATTATCTTACGTTCCAATTTTCCGTGTGAAAGTCAACGTGAAACATTCACAGTTTTGAGGACAATTCAACAAACTGTAACTACTAAGTCCACAATATTAATTACTCGTTAAATACTTTCATCAATCTCAATTATATGCAGTAAAATTTCGAACGCTCTGTTTTGTATTGGAAAATATCGACCCAAAATACCTATACGAGATAAATTTTCAATAATAAAATCAAAGTCGCAGAAATGGTGATTTTGTGAAAATTCATATTATAACTTTCATAGTGATATATAAAACCTAATAATCAAACTGCTGCCCCCCAAAAATGTGACAGAAAATTGTGTTATAAATACTCAAATTCTATACTTAAATCTGTTACTTTTGTTTTAATAAATATTTGTCTGTGTGGATCTCTAAAAGTTTGAGTGTTTAGAAACCTTGATTTTGTCGTCCTATCGTCCAAATCAGCTGATTGTGTCGGTGTATGTATAAGAATCTGCGAGCAGCTGAGTTGAGTTTGTATAGCGAAACAGTTGACGGCTCAACTATAACACGTATATTTTTATTCTTTATTACAACAAATTAATAGAAAAATGAAGGCATTATAAAATGAAAAGACAAATTTGTAATTGTAATACATTAACTATATAATTTTTTTCTTCAACAGATATAAATGTAAGTAAAAATAAATTAGTCATAATAACACATAGTGATTAAATTCCGTCCCTATTGAGGTATTTTTTAATTTCTTACGCGAACTATTACAATTAATTAAATTATTAACACTTATTACAAGTATTATATTTCCTTGGTTCCATTCAGTTAAGCCCTAAAATTTATATAATTTCCTTCTAAATGTATATTTTCAAGGCTTAGCGACGAGAAGCCCTAACTTCAAAGGATAATGACTTGTTTTTCCTCTGAATGTCTTTCCTGAAGCTAGTACTTGTCCTTAGTTGGAAGCTGCGACGAAGCTGGCCGCTTTCTTTGTTCCTCAGGAAGGCGCACAATCTCCTCAACAAAAGAACTCTCTTCGCTTTAGAATGTTTCTGATTGAGCGAATACAAGGTTTTGTAAGGCTCTTTCTTTACTCTCAGACGCCGCTCCTTTAAAGCGACAAATTAGTAGCTAAATACCAGTACTGCCATAATTATAATTTAAGGATATTAACGTTATTATTTTTATTAGTGATGGAAGGCATTTTTCAGAATCTAATCTTAAAACCTCGTGCAATAAATTAATCAAGAAATGTTACGATGAAATTTTGCGACATATGAAATTTATGCTTGTTAAATTGAGTTCTTTAAATTTTTGGAAACACCACGTTGAGAATTCTGAAGTGGTTATTTCCCGTGGTTAAGGCTGTGGGAGAATAGACACTCTGACCACGTGTCTTATTTCTAAATAAGCGATTGTTTGAAATCACCGTACAGGTCGTAATAAACCTTACCTGGAACTTTTCCATGCAACAGAGCGCTGTGTGACATGTGGCACCAATCTGTTGAAGGAACCATTGTTCTCATTTTTTTTTTGCCAGTTGATTTCACGAAACGTCCATACAGTGTTATCAAAATGCGTGGACGCATATCATTACAACAATTTGATTACAGATTTTTTTTGTTGATAATATTGACGTGAAGAATGTTTTCTTCCAACTGCACGGTGCCACAAGTCACGCATCGCTCAAGATTGTTGCGTTGTTGCACAAAAAGTTGACTGGGAGGACTACTTCACGAAATTGTGATGTGATCTGGCCACCCACATCTTTTGTATTCCTCCCTGCGGTTTTTCGTGAAATCACAAGTTTACGGGATTAAGCCACAAACGATCCCTGACCTTCAACAGGGCAACACACGCACCGTTGCCAACGTACCACGCGATTTGTCTGCAAGAGCGTGACCAAACATTGGGGCCCCAAGAAGCGGTTCAACAAAACCAAAGCGGAGGAGGAAATTTGAATGCTGTTATTTTTATGCATAAATGCCAAAATTTTTATTCTAGTAATTAATAAATAAATGCTTATTATTAATTGTTGTTTTCATTGTGATTTATTTTAAATTTAATAAAGAATGCTGTCTTTCTGGTTTTAAAAATGAATAAAATATTCTCAGGCTTATAACCGAGTGAAAAGATGTGTGCGCGACGTTTCGATTACGTTCACTGTCATCGTCGCGCATACATATTTTCACTGGATTATTTTGTTATTTTTTTTAAAAAAGAATAAAGTCAATTTCATTACAGAATCCTATATGCTTAATAATAGTTTATCTATTATTCAAATTTGCCCTCGTTTGAAGGTACACGACACGTAATTTCGTGATTTTCTATTGATAAAGACGATGATCTTAACGTAAGTTTTAATAATTCTAAACATAAAATATTACAATTCATCTGACATTTAATAATAAAAAATAAATAAGTCAGACCTTATAAAGTCCGTGAATACATTAACATTGAAAATATTCATAAAAATAATAGAGTCACACACTACGTTTCTTCTCTAATTTGAGGGCTGTTTCTGGTGATTACAGAAAATTATTATTTTAGAATATAAATTTGTGTTTTTTATTTTTGTTTTATTTTGATTCTAAAAAGTTCCAATTAGAAATTTTATGGACTGACTTCCATGCCAGTTGAAACCGAAATAAGATATAGCATATAATACATATTTATCCAAATTTAAAACAATGAAGAAATTTTTATGTCCAATATATTTTCTAATGATTATTAAGTATTAAGTGATATCATAGATCACCTCCGATGGAGTCCCAATTGGATAAGGATCGTAGCGTATTTCTAACGAATATTTTCTATGTTAATGTAATCATTGAATAAATGAATAATCAATTATAGTGGCTGTTACTTCCCACGAGGGGCGTGACATTGAATCCACCAATCAGAATCTTAAAATGAAGGGCGAGACAGGTAGCGTAGACGAACAATCGCAGAGTATTCTACTGCTTTCAGTGACTATTGCGATCTCGTGTACGTGGCAACAACGGATTTTTATTTTAATCGCACTATAATTGAATTTACGTGTGCTGACAATCGGATAATTATTCATTTCTAAAAATGTCCTATTACAGAAACTAAATAAGTGCGTAATAAATTGTATGAGAAACAGACTTCCGAGTTTTTCCCGCGGTGCACTGAATGTAGTCCTTTTCGCTAGATTCTCCTCGGTCATCTTTTATTCGAAGAAGCCCGCGTTATGGGTACATTAAGTTAAAGCGTCTGGAAATGAGCATAATGCGGCGTGAAGGGGCCCCTGGAGGTCGTAGTCTCGTAATTTGATGTCCCTGTTGTTTCCAACAGGTGTCGCACCGTAGGCGCTATTTCAAGGACGGCTGCCGCAACCGCCAGCCGCCAGCCGTGCGCAATCGCGCTGTTTACTGTCATCGACCCGGCATCGCCCCAACTCGGCCGCTTCTGCTCCACATTCCTCTCGTACGACCCAATATTCCTCCTTTCAGAGACATTACACGGCCAAGGCGGCTCCTCCTGCTCACGTCGGAAACGTTAACTCTAAGTCACACGCCTTTTCAATGAAAATATGTAATCACTATCTCGAAAAACCGTTGGACGTATCGTATTTAAACCTCGCCCATAGTCTTCCACACCCTCGTTTCCATAAGGATGCGACTCGTTTTAACCACCTTCACGAATGAATCGAGCAAAAATGAGCAATATCTCGAAAACTTTTAGACATATCGAAGTGAAACCTCGCCCATCGTTTTCCACGCCCTCGTTTCCGTACGACTCATTTTAATCACCTTTACGAATGGTTTTTTTCAAAAATTCACAATATCTCAAAATTACCGATAGAGATATCGCGTTAAAACCGCATCCATCGTGTTCCACGCACATGTTTTCATAATGGTACGACTCTTTTTATCTATTTCTACGAACCTTTTTTTGCAAAATTTCGCAATGTATCAAAAACTGTTAGAGATATCGAATTGGAACCTCGCCTAACGTGGTCCACGCCACCGTTTCCATTCGGATACTACTCCTTTTTAATACCTTTACGATTTGGTACACGTAACTTGAATTTCTGGGACCTTCTCGTTTTTTTTTTTTTAGGTGTAGACAAGCTATGTATAGGGTAATCCACATAGTGGCAACTCCCCTCTTATAGCATAGGATAGAGATTTGAAAGGGGGGATGCGGAAGGGTAGAGAAAGGTAGCCAAGGGTTAACTAGGGCCCCCGGGCTATGGTTTAAGGATCCTACCCGGCAATTCGCCTAAAAGTAATGCAGGGAAAATCCTAGAAAAACCTGCATCAGGTAGGTCGGGCATTTGGTACTTATCCCACGCCCTTCCGATGGCGGGAGAGGGGTTAGCTGTGGGGTCGCAGCTTTCCCGTCGCCGTCCCTTAACCAATTTAGGAGGCAGCTGGCAGCACTTTCGGCGTTGGAGTTCTATTTACGAGAAAGATTTATCGTAAGACACAGATTTCTACAACTATTTCCTGAACATGCCAATGTAAATAAAATAAATATAAATAACAAAGTAATATCATTTAGTAACTGAATGGAGCTGTCTGAAGTCTGAATAATGGCATAAATTGGGATATTCACGATTAACCCAATTCACGTCCTTTGCTACGGTGTTTCGTAAAATAAAACTGCCATATAAATATTACTGCGGTCGCTTCACTAGCGCTTGCCTTCTCAAGAGAGAGCGTAACGAATCGACCAGATTATAATCGACTTATAAAAAATACTGTAAGAGAGAACCAACATGTTAATAAACAAATGAGATTAATAAACCGATTGGCTCTTTATAATAATAATAATAATAAATTTTATTGCCAGTTTTAATTGTAAATTCAAGTTTTTAGCGTGGTCATATCTGTTAACAATAAAATAGTTTTTAATTATTTAATAATATAGCATAATTACAGTTCAGATATATTGTACAGAACCTTATTACAAATATATGTTTTTAACCTAAGTCAAAGAATATTAGTTGGACAAAACGTCGAAATCCTTACCCTAATAAATACAGAATACAAACGTAACAGCCATTAATAACAGGAAATAAATGTAATCATTTATAGCCAATTAAGTCAGAAAAATTTATTAAATTAATTAATTAGTTAAAATTATTATTTAATAAATTACATTTATAATGAAAATTTTAAATATTTAAATTTGTAATTTTCTTTCGAAATTGAATCATTACATTATATTATTTTTCTTTATTTTTAGATATATATTTTACAACATAGATGGAGCTAAGTATCGGGGTGAAACTTTGGGTGGTTTATCTTTATTTAAATTCTTCCTTGCTAATGTAATTTATTACAGATAATTTTTAATAGTCCACTCATTTAATATTTTTTTCTAAATTAAATTGGCCATAAATCATCAAATTAAATGTTTAAATTGTAAGAAAATTTATTTTATTTCTCCAACAAAATGTTTCTGTGAAGAATAAATGGTCCGGCTTCGAGAAATTTTGAACGTTTGTTTGTATTTTTCTGTGCAGTTTTAACAGGAAGTGAGGATAGTATACTGTGGTGACACTGTCTGCCAATTCCTTGGCGATCATAAGTACAGATCCGTCATTCGCTTAAGTTTTCACTGAACTCGTTGATTTGTTTTTGATCGTATCCACTTCTTTGAAGGATTATTTTAACTCTGACTGTTAAAGCCTGTAACCCAAATTTCAAAAACAGCAACAATAACGCTTGGCCTTCCATGCCGAATATTACCGTTAGCAAGTTTACGATTTCCGTGAGTTTTAGTTTCTGTTTTCAGACAAACTGTTGTATTCGTTCCTTGCCCCCTTCGCAAACGTGACTGTGCGCTACTAGCCTGAGACGCTCAGTATTGGTTCGGCAGCCGTTTGTAATACAGCTTCCGTTAGACGCTACCGTCAAGTGCGAATTTGGCCGGAGTTATTCCGTCCTTGAACGAAAAATGTTCAGTCATGCAAGGATATAAAAAAAGACCTAAAGTAGTGTAGGCAATTTGAATTTTTTCGAACCGAAATTCACGACGAAGACAGAAGCGGGAGACCAGCATTTTCCAAGCAGGTAGATGAAAATGTTGAGCAAACCAAGCGCGAAGGACGGCGAATCACCCTGAATGCATTTTGGTTCCTGGGGTTTCCCGAATCACCATTCATATGAATTTTACAAAAAGTAGAAATATTGTAAAATCGTAGTTTTTTGACACTGTGCAGACGAAAAGTCGCCTTTTTGGATTTTTTTCACTATTTTTTACCAGTATTTCGCGTGTATAGCTGCTTCTGGGACTTCTCAGATAAATTAAATGTATATTATGGTCATTCATAAGTGATCGGCCTGACGAAGCAACAAAAAATCCTACGAATTTCCTTCCGAATATCTTTTCCAGCTTCTTTATTCCTCAAATTAAAAATATTTCTGAAAAGACGAAAATCAGGCCTCTCTCTCTCAACAACATTAAAAAGATCACACCGTAACGTACAATTACACCAAACTACGGTGATAGTGATCATTACACGCAGAATTAACTATTGTAAACGTGAAAGTGGGAAACCCAATGAGGCGAATAAGAATGCAAATGGAAGTCAAGGCACGATGAAAACAGAGATTAAAATAAAAAATGAAATGTTTCCCAGTTAAATTAATAATTAACGAAAAATTTGTGCAGCGTGTGTGCGAATCGCACCATAGAAATTTTTGTTCATCTCTAAATCATGTAATTAAATATTAGGAATTATCATTAAATTGAAATTTACACCGGAAGAGGTTCAAACATATTAGGAATGAAGCGTGTTTGTTTTATTATAATTATATTATAAAGAAAATATCATAAATATGTGACTAATAGACTATTGATTTTTCATTTATATAGATTTTATACTGCAAAAAAAATTAAATTTTATTATTTGATCCAGATAAAAAACTTAATACGTTAAGTTGTCTCATTATACATGAGCATTATGTAAATTATTATTTTAAAAATTCCACAAAGCTTTATTCGAACGTCAAATCCTCGCTAATTTTTTTTAAAAAAATTAAGGAATATGGATTCCCGATACAGTCGACATTTTTACATCTATATTCCTTAATTATGTAAATTATTAATTTAATGTAAAAAATGTATTATGTTTAATTCTTTCCACATCCTTGAAGCTTTAGGATCTATGGAAAATGAATCTATTCTAATCTATTACACGTAAAAAAAAATCTACTTGAACCCATGCATATTTTCTACAATTTTCGAGCCTAAACCCCGTATTCTTGATATTCCAACCGCCAAAGGAATGTTTAGAAAATATTCTTTTAAACAGTTGTCTATGTTAAAATAGGATTTTTATTCAAATCACAGAATAAAAATCTCTTGGTACTAGAATACTAAAAGTTAATGTTCTTTTTGAGGTGCATAATCAAGCACTGGATTTGCAAATGAAAATTCACCATAACACGAAGAACTTTGAATAAATCACTCTACGAGGAGACAATTCATAAGCCTTCCACTTATAAAAACCAGTCCAAAGTATTTATAAGCACAAGGGGCGGGTTTTAACTTGACTTGTGTAATATCATGACATAATGCTACAATACTTAGAAACATTCGTTATTTTCGACTTCCGAAATTTTAGCGTAGTCATTCTCATAATTATATAACGATAAGTTCAAATTGTTTTATTTCTACTCTGTTGTTTAATTGATTTATTAAATCCGTACAGAGCCTGTGACGAAATTCTGGCCCACGTGTCTAAAACTGTCCTTGAACAAAATAACCTTGTAATTTTGTGGTGTCGTCTCCTTGAGATTCAAATTCGTTGTTGGTGTTTGCTGAAGGGTTTAAAATATTATTTACAAGTAATACTAATTGCAGTTATATTCCTTTTAATTCTGTACTCCTTGTGACATTTTTCTTGTCAATACTTTCCCTTCTCTGATTCCCGTTACATGTTTCACTTTACGTAAAAAAAATCAAGAACTATTGCGGATTTCCGAAACATCAGTTCTTTTTTATGTCCGCAGTAAAACACACCACGATATTGTTCCAATAACAAAGAATATATTCTACGATATGGAACATAAATAATTCAACAAGATGGTTGCTCATTCACGAAACAATAACTCAGATAATCTGCCACACGGTTTGTGGCACCTGAGGAAAATATCAGCAGCCATTGATCGTACTTGTCAGCTTTTCGTTGCTGTGAAATTTATAAGTTGAAAGAGTCTCATAAGGACTTTAAAGGGTAATTACGGAAAACAGGTACAAAATATACTATCACGACACAATTACCTGAACTACGAACAGAAATATTAACGGAACCATATTTAATATAATCTCACGACTAACATTTAATGAATAAATAAACAATTCAGCTAATATATCTGAAATATTTATTTATTAATTAAACGAAAAAATCCGTTGATATGAGGTTTCGTCGGATCTTCTGTGAACACAAAGTCGTATGAACCGATTTTTTTAATCTATTTTTCTGACGTATTGGCTCAATTGTTCATTTATTTATTAACCGAAACAATTCTGCAATAATCGATCGTGATCGATCGACAAGGGAAAATTATAGTAATCTAGTTATTTATTATGAATTATCCGTTTGACGTGGTGTCCTATTTATAGAAGTTTATAAATTGACTAAAAATGTTTCTCGAATGGAATGACTTTGGCAGCACAAAAACGTCGATCTCTCTGTCTTCTCTTTATTTCTGTTTGTATGCCTCCATATAACTTCATTTAAAATTCTCGGCAGTTGAAAAGATCTAACTGAAATTGTTTTTGCTTCTAATGGCCAATTCATATTTTTTTAGTTTGCCGATCATGGGAGAAAACACGTCACGTGACAGTCAGCAGGTTGTATCGCGTCAATGTTATGAAGGGAAGAACAGTTTACTGGACAAAACGACAATGTGTTATTTCGAAACGTCTTGTATGATTTTTTAAGTTCCTGTAATCCCTTTGCAACATATTTAAAAACAAGCCTGCCATGAAAGTAAAATTTAAGTTATTATTTTTTTCCTGTTTAGTGAATTTTTTATCTTTATGAATTTAAAATTTTTAGGTCTCATTAATTCGTAAATACTGCAGGGACACCTTCGCACCAGAATTAATCATAAAAATAAGAGAGTTTGGTTTCGAAACCTTTTCTCTCCCCGCTTTTCGTAAAACGACTTGTTCGACTGATTTTTATATCTTCCAAATTTTCAGAGAAAAAGGAACTCAGTAAATCCCTTCTTTATCTACAGTTAAAACCATCGGTTATTAAATTTCAAAACAAACGGTGATTGACAGGTTACGAGTGAAAGAGCACGTGGGCATGTTATCGAGCCAGTGAAGTGATTGGCGACTATGAGCACTTCTGACCTGGTATCGGAGTGAAGTATATGATGGTGGTGACGACGGAGGCCAGGCCGACGAAGACGGCTGTCCTGAGGAGGAACGTCTTTCCTGCTGCGATCATGCTGCACGGTACACATACCAGAAGCTCCTTCCCGCAGCGGATCTGCCGCAGCACTGAGCTGCCCCGAGCCTGACAGAGTGAGCGAGCGTCGCGGCGGTGGGGGCGGGGGAGGGGCGCCGCATCTGGGCCGCGACCGAATTCTCAAATATGCACCTCTCCATTATGTTATACACCGTACAGTGGTAAATTATGTGCTACATCAAAAATCAGGACTTGTCTGGTTTCCCGGTGCTACCCTTCGCAAGACACCAAGAACACTTACTCTGATCATGAATTGATTTTTTTCCTTATTTCCAGTTAATTGTATTAATTTTGTAATGACGAAATGTTTAACATTTTAAAACGGAGAAGTACGAAGTGCCTAAAACCAAAACCTTCATACGCTTGCAGCCATTGGGTTACTTCTTCTTGATCGGCTCTAGAGTCCTTGGTGAACCTTGGCCTCTTCGTTCGGCTTTAGAAGCCTTCATGGAACTATCGTGCAAGTCCACCGAATAATTAAAAACGCATTCAAAGCAGAAATGTACTGCACCGCTGCTTTTCTGGACATTAGCCACGCTTTTCTATGTACCCAGGAAATTGATTCGATTAATACAGATGACCCTTGCTGGCAACACAGGGACAGTATCCATTCAAGGCGAAGTATCTACGAAATTCGATATTAAACAAGGAGTGGGGCAGGGTGACACAGTTTCCACTATACTGTTTAATATTGTATTGGAAAGAGCAGTTAGAAAAGTGGAATTAAACCCTGGCGGATCAATTTACAGCTGAATGACGCAAATATTGGTGTATGCAGATGGCAGTGTATTAATCAGCAGGTCAGCCCAAGAATTACAATTAAGGTTCACCCAATTAGAACAGGAAGTAGCTAAATTAGGGCAGTTGGTGAATATGAGAAAAACAAAGTATATGACTGCATCTTGAAAGAAGGATAGATGGGCAAATGTTACTAACATCTCCATAGAGAACTTCAATTTTGATAGGGTTCGGAATTTTAAATGCTTGGGCTCAGTAGTAACAGAAAATTGTACATTACGGGAAGAAATTAGAGAAAGACTACAAATGGGGAACAGATGTTACTGGGCCCTACTTCCTCACTTTAAATCTCACCACGTCTCAAAAAAGGGAAAGATTTATAAAACTGTAATTAAACCAGTAGTGACCTATGCAGCAGAAACCTGGTGTATGCTGAGGTGCGACGAATTCAGAATAGACAGATAGATTTATTCACCATTAGCCCTCTAATGAGGAAATAGGATTCGTCACAAATGTACAGTAGATAAATTAGATATAAACAGAATTAATAATAATAGGTTACACACACACACAAAAAAAATTCATATCTTTTCACATTAGCCTAGTCACCACAATCATACACACAATTTTTAAGAAACACACACACACAACACTTATCACTTCCTGGTAATCATCTCCTGTCGCTAGGTACGGAGGGATGCCGTCATGGATATTTACTAAAACAGAAAGCAGAGGCAGGCGAACAGAACCAAAAGGGGAAAACTGGACAAACTATTTACATATTTATAGCATATTCGGCAATTTTGTAGGCAAGGTAGTTCAACGAATGTGAGACCGATTCAAAAATTCGTGTACGGAGTAATAAGTTCCATTTACAAGAATAGTTTTACACCCCTTGACGAATGTAGTTGTTGATGTTCAGGAAGGCTGTTAAATAGTGCGATACCGGAATAGTGAACGCTAGACTCGTAGAGACTGAGGCTGTGCTTGTCAGACCTGAGGACTGAACGGTTCCTCCATGATTGTCCCCGTTACTTGCAAAAAGGTTCATGTTGCGTTTAACAAACTTTACTACTTCTAATATGCAAGCGCTAGGTAAAGGCAGAATATGAAGTCTTTCGAACAGCGGCCTACAGCTTTCTCTAGCATCTGAACCTGATATAATTTTAATGGCTCGTTTTTGCAGTTTGAAAACATCCACACTACGAGAACAATTGCCCCAGTTGGCAATACCGTAACACATATGTGAATGAAAATAGGCAAAATAGACTAGAGAAGCAGTTTTGGTATCAACTTGTTGCATCAATAGTCTCAATGAGCAACAAACAGAACTAAGTTTGCGCACCAGGCAATCAATGTGCAAGTTCCATTTTAATTTACTGTCCACCTGCAAGTCGAGGAAAGTCGCATGATCTGAGAACTTATCAGATACGATGTTGTTGGTTTCTGTTGTAAAACGAACTAACTTAGTTTTCTGTACATTGAGTGTTAATTTATTGGCGGCGAACCAAGTATTTTAGGTTTCTGGATGCAATCTCAATCTTCGCATTGAGATTATTTAAATCAATGACCGTAATTAACAAATTAGTGTCATCTGCGTATAAGACAGATTTTATAGGTTCCATATATTCTGGAAGATCATTAATATACAAAAGAAAAAGCAGTGGACCTAATATTGAGCCCTGAGGCACACCACAAGAAATGCCTTCGCATTCTGACAAGTGCACCTCACCAGCTTTGTTTTTTTAAGGCCACCTTCTGTTTCCGATTGTTGAGGTATGATTCAAAGTGTGCCAAAGCGTTGCCTCTGATCCCATAATATTCTAATTTTTGGAGGAGTATGCTGTGATCTACAAGATCAAATTCCTTCGAAAGATCAGCAAAAATTCCGGCTACTTTCAGTTTTTCATCAAGGGAATTTTGTATACTTTGAATGAACTCGTACATAGCAGTGCTCGTGGATTTTTGTTTGAGGAAGCCGTGTTGAGCGGGAGTAATTACTTTATACTTCGTAAAGGATTCAAGTAACTTTTCGTGTAGAATTTTTTCTAGTATTTTTGAAAATATCGGAAGTAGGGAAATTGGTCTGTAATTTGATGCGTCGGTAGGCGAACCCTTTGTAACATACTTCCAACCGCTGCCGCCATGTAACATCCCGCCTGCCATCATGTAACACTCCACCACTGTGAACATGTAACATTCCAGCAGTTGGAAATGGGAAGTCCAGATAGATCGTTCACCAACCGAGCTATACCTCCGTTAGCTCACCTGGCTACCGATCTAGAGGATAAAGGAAGAATTAAAAACAGGAAATAGGAAAGTCGGTAACGTGAGGGTTCGGGTTCAACTAATTGAACCTAGGCGTAGTGGTTGGTATTTCGCTGCACTTCAGTCAAATAAGAGCTGATGAAGAATCAATAGATTTAATAGTTAGAAATAAAATAAAGTAAGACAAACTGGCGGATAGCACCAGGAGCCACCAACTCGTCTGGAGGTTGGATCACGACTGTCGTTCCCAAGAAGCTCTAAACAATTCGAAGACTCCTTTCCCCCTCCCTGATGATTTTAAGTCTCCAATGAGAAGAACTCTTACAGGGTGGAAGATTTCTGCTGCCGTGAGCATGTCTGCATAAGGTACTTAAAATGCTCACGTCTAGACGCAGCGTCATCACAGCTGCCTAAGTGGAAGGGGTGAATATTTATGTTGTTGTTGTGTTTAGTTACTCGCTATATCTAAAGTGATGTCTTTAACTGCATCAGCGTTCTTGCAGCTGCGCCCTCTTAGGCCCGCTATGCTGAAGAGACGTTATGATAAGAGGGCACGTGTAGACTATTATATTACACCTTCTTGAAGATCGGAATAACTTTTGCAGCTTTAAGGGAGTCGGGAAAAATGCCGGTAGAGAGACACGCGTTGAATATGATGTGAAGGGGAGTATCTATGACGTCGGTACAACTTTGCTTGAGATGGCATATATATCCGCAGATTGGGAACATTTTAACATTCTTATTACGTTTATTATTTCGATATAGTTAACCGGTTGAAGGAAAATGGAATTCTGAACACTTTGTACGGCGTTTTGTAGCAGTTTATAAAAAGCACGACCTTCTGATGACTTATTGTTTGAAAATTGATCCGACACGTGAACAAAATATGAATTAAATATAGCCGCAGCGTCACTGTTGGTGAAAATTTTACCGTCATCGACAAGCTTTATATCTGTCGCGTTATAATTGACTTTACCTGAGATATTTTTAATCACCTCCCAAGTTGCTTTTATTTTGTTATTCGAGTTTGCTATATACTCCGATGTATATAATTTTTTAGCAGCTACAAGCACTTTCCTGTAAATAAGTCTATAAGATCGTAATGTAGTGGTATGTTTTTAAATGATGAAGTAAAGGGGGTATTTTACAGAATTTATTAATTAATTATCTGAACATGGACAAAAATAAAAAAAATACAGCGTTCAGTTAGCCTGACAAAACAATCTGATCCATTAATCTCAGTTAAACATGGTCTACGGTAATTCCCCCAGGCGCGTCAAGGATTGAGATACTTGGCAGTTACCTTCGTTGATGTCTGGCCGTTATCGTGTGGCACCCTCGATCTCTCCGGGTCCTCTCCAAACTGCAAGTTGGGGGCTGCAAGTCCGTCGCTGGCGACGGTTTGTCCCTCTGTGTCCATACTTTTTTTCAGCCCCCTCGCTGGGTGTCAAAAATCGATCGTCTCGATCATCTTTGGATCGAACTTTCCTGAACCAAGAAATGTCATTGGTTCAGGCAGTCACGTGTTAAATCAAATTTCTGGGATTTTCAGAGAGACGTTTCCCACGGTGTGACAGTCCAGGTAACTTCCGAGGGTCAACACATACGTGTCCAATTCCAGTCTGAAGGGATTATCTCCCCGTCTCGGCGGCGCCTGCTCAAATTCCAACTTACCAAGCTCTCAACCCTTGCTAAAATCTAATTATATTAAAATGAAACATTTTTATATATATATATATACCAATAATAAAACTATCGCGCTACAGTAAGAAAGTCAAGAATTGTGGTGAAGAATTAATATTTTTAAATTTATTCATTTGGCAGAGCCTTTCGCGAGAAACTAGTATGCCTTTAGTTATCCAATTTTTTACCTTGGCATTGGGTCTATTCTTTAATTTAAGTGGAGCTGTCTCGTTGATGACTAATAAGAAATAATTTAGAAAAGTTTCGAATATATCATTAGCATTCTTAGTTTTATTAACATCTAAAATAAAATCCCATTGTACGGTCTCTAGTCTATTTGCGATAATTCTTACCCTATGACCGAGGTCTGTGACCCCGGAACATACACCTCTCAGAACAGGCCGAGGTGCCTCGGCTTCTCGGAACCTTAGTTCAAAAACGGAGAGGAAAAGCATCCCCAAAGTTAGCCCCTTTGTGTCTCTCCTACAAGGTTCTGCCTGCGAGAGAACATCCCTCGCAGACAACTTCGAGCTCCGCTAAAGTCCTGGGGTTAAGTAGGGTCCGCGGGCTGTATTTTAAGGATCCTACCCGCCATTCGCCTACAAGTTATGCAGGTAAAACCCTAGAAAACCTGCATCAGGTACGGTTCTTCTTCCACGCCCTTCCGATGGCAGTAGAGGGGTTTGCGTGGGGACGCAGCATTCCCTACTCCGAGCCTCGACCAGTTTAGGAGGCAGCTGGCCGACTGTTCCAATGGGAACAGTGAACAACTATTACTCCAAGGTCTGTGCCCCCGGAACATACACCTCTCAAAACAGGCCGAGGTGCCGCGGCTTGTGGGAACCTTAGTTCAAAAACCCAAAGAGAAGAGAAGGCATCCCCATTTTTTTTGTATGTGTAGACAGGCTATGTATAGAGTGACAACTCCCCTCTTATAGCATAGGAAAGTGAGTGAAAGGGGAGATGCGGAAGCGTAGAGGAAGGTAGCCAAGGGTTAACTAGGGCCCCCGGGCTATGGTTTAAGGATCCTATCCGGCAATTCGCCTCAAAGTGATGCAGTAAACCCTAGAAAACCTGCATCAGGTAGGTCGAGCATTTGGTACTTGTCCCACGCCCTTCCGAAGGCGGGAAAGGGGTTAGCTGTGGGGTCGCAGCATTCCCTTCTCCGTGCCTCGACCTGTTTAGGAGGCAGCTGGTCGACTATTCCAATGGGAATAGCGGACAACTCTTACCGTATGCCCAAGGTCTGCGACCCCGGAACATACACCTCTCAAAACAGGCCGAGGTGCCGCGGCATGTGGGAACCTTAGTTCAAAAAACAGATAGATGTTTCTAACGCAAATTGAAGCCATTTTGAACTCAATGCCGTTGTCAGAGGATCCCAACGACTTGGCGACCCTCACGCCCGGACATTTCTTAACGTCTATTCTGGATCCTAATGTGACGCACATCAAGCAAAACCAGTTGTCGCGATGACAACTGATTCAGCAACTGTCCCAACATATTTATGGACTAGGTGACATCGCGAATATTTGACGAATTTACAGCAGCGCTGGAAGTGGCAGAAGCAGCTGGCTATTGGAGAATCGGTGCTTCTTCACGATCAAGATGTACAATACGCGACCCCCGGAGACAGCCGATGTCCCCTCACACTTTCATATTATTCTTTCTGACCCCGATTACTTGAGAATTCACGTATCAAAACTACAGATTGCTTTTTCATGCATTGGGACTGACGTAGATGCTTTCCAATTACTAATCAGAGTTGAATAATCTTGTCAAATAGCGAATCGTAGATATTATGGCTGCGGTGTGTGGTCATTCGGCAATGGAATTAGCGAAGGACGATTGCAGTCGTATAGACATCATTGTAAGTTTTGTATAACGATTTCCTTTGTGCGGAGGGCATGGGGCAGGCCTACTATCGCCATCTGTAATTTGTGTGGCACTCTTTTATTTTGTATCTGTTTCTAATTGTTGCGTAATAAATTTTTTTAATATATATCTACATATATATATATATATATATGATTTAAATTCCAAGATTTATTTTAAACTTAAATTCTACGAAATATATAATTTTATAATATAAATGTACACACAAGTATTTAAGTTCTCTTGGAATATAAAATTTCATTGACTATTAATAATTAAAACAATTGCTGATTGTTTATCTTTGTTGAGATTCTTTCTTCGAACATGAACGGCAATCGTCATTTCGTGTCGATGATTCAGGGTAAGATATTTTATTTTATTCTTACGCAGTTCTAATTGATATGTTCATACTTGTACCCGTGATTTGTATCTACGAATAAAACTATTTTTATATTTCAATATTCTGACAAATCCAGTCTTTTTAAACAAAATGTTAGCAAAAAAATTAAAGATATAACAAAAATCAGTTACGTCAGTATAAATATAATTATATATATATATATATATATAAAATTATTTGTCAAAACTCTGTGTACCTCTCAGGAAAGGAACTGCCATTTCTAAATCACTTGGCTTTAATCTCAACCTTAATATATAATGTATATCGTATCTTCTATTATCCAAATCTAAAGATACTAAATTTTTATTTCTACACTGCCCGACTGGACTAATGGTTGATTTCAGGGAAGTCAGCTACGCTGCCTCTCTTTACTATCCAAATGTGTTTTAACATTTTCCTCGTGTGCTTTAATATATATATAAAACACTGAAGGCAAATGTGACGGGTCATTAAAAAACACATCGATGCAGACTTAACTGGAGTCAATAGTTGTTCCAGTCTGGCAGCGGTGAGTGAATACTTCAAACTTTTGAGATCCTGAATATATATATATATATGAACAGAGCTTCAGCTCATGAAAATTTGATATGTTTGATACTAACTAGCCTAGCAACACTATTGATTTAAGACGAATTAATTAATTGAGAAGTCAAATTAGTATTATATATATATATAATTATTTTGTTAAGATATTAAAGCCGCAGGCAAATAATAGCGGCAGCTTTTGTTTAAGTACATTGTTAGTATTAGTTTAAGGTTAATTTGTGTAACGTGTTATTATAAATTGGCTATAATTTTTCAGAAAGACTGATCAATGTAAAATATCGTAGAATATACGACGTAACCATAACAGGTCGGAACCTGCTTACAACGATGCGAAATATTTTACCAAGGTGGGACGATACAAGGAAGTCAATCGCAGGACACGTTGGATGGATTGAATTTGGAAGCCCAGCTATCATTGGCTTCCAAACGTTCAAATACAGTATAAAAGCACCGATTGCTACGGGCGGTAGCGGCGCACAGGGCACGTAACCCACGTCACCTGATCACTCGTTGGACATCACCCCGCTGTTTAGCGATTATCAGTGGTCGACGTGCTGGAGAGGGATGGTGAACTTCCCCTCCGTTCTACTACTCATCAGCTGATTCACACGTGGAGAAAAGTGTGGTAAAGTGATTAAATTTTCATTTTAAAACATTATTGAAGGCATAAGACATTTGTGCTCACGGGTGATTGGATCAAAATCCAACTCATTCCCTTGATATAACTTAAATTAATTGCCAATTCTCGTAGAATAAAGGGATTTCTTTTGTAATTTTTGCCAACGATGTTTAGATTTAAGAATCCATTCTTTAACTTTAAATTTTCTTTCTTTAAACTTGAGTATTCCTTTTTTTTTAAAAAAAAATATAGTTTCTGTGAATTATTTTGTTACAACTTTCTGATTTTGATTGGAGTTAACAATATTAGTAAATTTAATTGTGTTCATTCTATGCATGTGTGTTTGAATATTTTAAATATCTAAGGCATTTGAATAAATTTAATTTTTGAAATTATTGGTGATGAGTTTCTAGTAGTACTATGAACATAATACTTTTGGTGTTGTGTATGTGTGACAGGGTCATTCTACCTGAAATATTCTGGTGGATTATTACAATTTGAAACATGATATTTTAACAATAAGTATTGCAAGATTGCTTGTTTGGAAATTCAACTGGCTATAGTTCTTTTCCTTGTAAATTTTACTCTGCTGATGGAGCCCAAGCTTTTGGTATTTTTGTGTGGTGCAGGTAACTCAACCGAGAAAACAGTCACTATATATATTGTAATATACAAAATGGAAGATGTTAATTAAATGAAAATTATTCAACTTTACAAACAAACAAATTTATTTTCAATACTTTAAACACAATTACACAATTTAAAAAATATCTCAGGGTCTCTAATGGGTTTCATAATGGTGAATCATTTTATTTCTCAACTTAAACACAAATTCCAATTTAAAAAAATTTACTCGTCAATTAACTATGATGAAATTTACTTGTCAGCGAAGTTAAACTAAAAAGATGGATTCTAATTAACAAATTTTATTAAAAGGAGGGAACGAAATCGGACGTCTATCTTTTAATCAGGTTACATACTTGGTTGATTGTAAATTGTACTCACAGCTGCCCAGCATTCCAGGATACTTTGTAATTGACGAAACACTATGACGGGTTTTTGCACTTCTTTTAAACTCACAGATTCTAAATTTAATATTTTTAGATCAAGAATCAGGAACCAGGATAATCTTCCTTTCGTCTCTCTCGATTGACTTCTGCTCGGCTATGTGCACCAAAAACTGTTTGTGTTTAGCAGGTTCCGTAGTTCTGCTCAAGTCTTGAGCAAAATGTTCATGGACTAATCAAAGCTGTTGATTGGTAATTCTCGATGTTTCTCTGCAAATTTCCTTTGAATATTTGAAATTGTCTTGTCTATTTCAACTCGACCAATTTCTGTCGTGTCTGACTACCCACTGCCTCTACTTAACTTTACTTTTTAAAAGAATATTTAGTCTATTTTAATACAACCTGTACTTGACCAAACCTTCCAGCCAAATGAACAACTGTCTCGCAACTTTGAGCGCGCATACCTCTTCCGACAAAGAAAACTGTGCTTGGCTACATTGTTGCTGTGTTCTGTACCGCCGTCAAGAATAGATTTCTCAAACAATTTATTTTTTTAATTTCTCAATTAATGTCTTAATTAATTGGCATTACAATATATATATATATATATTAGTAAGGATGTGACATTGTCAAAAATAATTACAATATTGGTATGGATAGGACAGAGAGATAGGTTGTGGCTTACCTGAAAGTGCACTTACCACTTATAATTTCAAAAATACCTTCAGTTCCTTATGGCGACGCCACACTTTACTTTCAGGTAAGCCACAACCTATCTCTCTGTCCTATCCATACCAATATTGCAATTATATATATATGTGTGTGTGTATTTATAGGAAAGAGAAACATACCTGAAACTGAAATTGACACATTACACAGATGTATTTTTTTTTTTTTTTTTGCTTCAACCCACTTCATCAGATGAGCACCTGTGTGCCGACTGACTGCATACATATATATTGGCATAAGAAAGTACAAATGCAGATATAAAACAATGATGTAGATAATCGCAATGCTATGAAATCACATGATTCCACCATAAAAAAAAAACTGATCAGATAGAAATTATTCAATTCTCACACTAAGCTCATGGGTGTCAAACAATGTTTACTAAAGTTGTTCTTTCTTTTCAGATTTAATGATTACTAGTCATATTGTCAAAGACTTTTGAATATGTTGCCTTTGACAACAAGCAGTTGTGGTCACATCAAAGTCATCACTTCGCAAGACTATACAAGAAACCAGACTGGTTTATGCAGAAGATTGTAAAATGGTTTCAAGGAACGTAGAACACATCTCCAAGAATTGTCTTATTCTCAAATATATATAACCATAAGATTTCAAGTTCCATGGATTTGATACCAACAATAAATTACTTTTCGTTTAAGCATATTACCCCTCTTTATTGTTGAAAAGCATACCAACATCAGTTTTAATTAAATATTGACACAACTATTGACTCATCTGACACATTTGAAGCCTGGTTTGATTACAGGGTCTATTGAAAATGATTCTTATATTATGCTCCAGTCTTTGGGTCTTGTTCTCTGATTATTACTGCCTAATCATCTGCAACAGTCATAATAGCCCTATCTTGCGGAAGCCCTTGTTGCTTGCAAAGTCATTTGCATGGAAAATTATGGATCTATACTAAAACTGTTGATAGGGTAAAAGTTTCAGGAACACCTAAAGAAAACAGTTGACAATATTAGTGTGTATTTAATAAGGAATCAAATAAAAAACACAAGTGGGACCTTAATAATTTAATTACATATTGTTGAAGGTGTCCAGTGCCATATTGTTTCTTGTACTTTCTTTAAATTAATGCTACTCAATAGAAATGTTACACACTTTTAAATATACTTTCAATATACATTTTCAATGTTTTATTGCCTAATCCAATAGATGCTGTGTTACATTGCACCTTATAAGCTTCTGTTCCTCAAGTGTTAATGTATAAAGGATTCTCCAACTCACAAGACAGTATGTATATTATTCCCAATTAAGACATTAAATTTATAACATCTGGAACTTTTTGAACAGATTCATTAATTGTTCTACAGTCAAACACAGTTGTGTTGTCACCAACAAACCAAGACATTTTTGGACAAATACCTAAGTCATTCAAATATAGGCATTGTTTTGATTGTATATTTTTGTCATTTAAAATACCAAATAAATATTTGAAATAACTAACAAAAATGATAGTATGTACAACTAAGATATGGATAATCAAAGGAAAGTCAATAACATTCTTTTCATAAAGTGTTCATAAGCATAAAAGTCCAAATTTGGACTCTATGATATGGTATTCAAAACTTAATGTGAATGATGGAACAATGAACATTCAAAGTAGCAAATCATTCATGGATGGAAATTGGTTTTTAAAAATTATCACAATGTCCTTGTAAAAACTGAATTTGTTTATGTTTGTGTGAATCACATCTCATTGCATACTAATGTAAGTGAATGAATTTAACAAATTGATTCTCCATATTAGCAACAGCTAAGGGACAAAATTTTGCAATACAGTGTTGGCAGACATTCTCAAAATTCTTTGCTAGCTGAAAAGACTTATCAAGAAGAAAATTTCCTAAGACAATAGACAACATTGATGTAAAGATTCAGATTTTGTGTTATACATTCAATGCTGTTGCCAAATATTCTTACCAAATAATAGTGAACATGTAGTAAAGCAATTTCATCTTGAATAAGATACATAAATATTTTGTTGTACAAGACATTTAATACAACTATTTAATTTGATAACATTGAAAGAGTTCACTGGGCCACTTGCAGGTTTCACTTGTGCAAAAATTCAATAAGATTTTTTTTCTCAAAAAGCAGTATTAATATGTCCATTTCTACTTACTTTTGTCGTAGAAAAGTTTTTTTTCTTATATACAATATAAAACACCATACAACACTATCACATACAGATACTATGAATCCTATACAAATTTAATTACAATTTTTAACAAATTGAACCCTATTTCAAGATACTTGATATCACTTCACCAATTCTGGCATTCATGACAGGTTACAATCAGCAAACAACGTTTTTTACTCTTCAAAATGTCATTCTCAAGCAAACTTTTTTATGAAATAAATGATACATTTATTCACATTCGTTTTCGCCATTTCTCAGCAGTTGTGAATTCAGTCATGGGTTTACCACTCATTCCACAAGTTCCAATCCCCACACGACCATTTACATTGTCAGGTGAAGCAAATATGCTTTTTCTTGTCATTCCCTTCTTTGCAGTCTGAAAATATATACAAGCCAATAAATGCCTCCTTTAAAGCAAGTAATATTTTGACACGACTAGCTATTTCTCTCCAGCTACAGTAGTTTATAAGAAAACCAAACATTACCTTTGAATTGAATGCCAGCCATTTGTTTTTCTCTCCCTCCCTTTCCTCTTCAATTTGCTTGTATCGCTGAAGTTTCTTTTGTTTCTTCTTTTTCTGATACTCTCGTTGCTTTGACATGGCTAGTTTTCTAAAATCAATATTTTTGTGTACAATTACAATAAATTTTTTGAACTAGTTAAAAAATAGCAATGCACAGGGAATATTGTCCTTATGTCAAAATTAAATTATTTTCTAATAAATATAACAATTTTAATTATGATCCATAATCGTGACATAAAATTAGTCACTCATTGCAAAAGAAATAAGTAGAAACTTCTTAACTTAATAATAAATATCTGGTAAAAAAAAATTATTTAATTATTCTATAAAAGGTGTTCCATGTTGCTAAGGACTATAATAAAAAGAGTACCTTTAAGCTAAAGATTAATAATGAACAAGACATCACTGTAATTCATTTATGATGCCATTTCAATAAATTTTGTTAACATTAAGAAGAAAAGTAGTCCTGCCTATCAAGGGTTTTAGGTGCAAGGCAGAGGAGGGACAAGTTAATAAGGGTATTTAACACAGTTTACCAAAATTCAAAACATATGCTGTAGCTGTATTTTCTTGGGGACTGGCAATGTCACAGCTCAAAATTCATGTACCACATGTTGTTGGCTGGTTTTCATTTGTAAACTTAAAAACACAATTTCTCAAGCATGCTTCTGCAATACTTTCCTCCTTCCATGGATTGCATTTATATTCTATACTCACCTAATTGCTCTAAACAATGCAGAAACTTTAAAACAATTTTTTGGATGTGGCATAAAACAATATTTTAAATATGAATATTCACTTTGGTCATTAAAGGACGGGGTATAGTAGTACACATCCAACCAAATGATGTATTTGGTTAAAGTAGAAGATTATAATAAAGTCAAAATGGAAATTTTTCAGATGAAATATGACTATAGACAAATTTATAACATACTAGCCAAGTGCCAGGAGTTTCCTGGGTGGTATTTATTTACCACTGTGGTTAATGCGAGAAACTCGGCAACTCCTATAACCCCAGAATTGACACTAATCTTGGTCTTTTATGTGTTACTATTATGTAAACCATTCCACCACCACCCTTACCATAAGGGTGCTTCCCTCCCTTGCATTTTGGAGTTGAAACTAGACACTTAAAATATTAGTATGACACTATCAAATTAAGTGACACCAAAATTGTTTTATTTGAGGCTAATAATAGCCGTTTATTAATATTTTTTAATTCCACCCCCATCTCTAGAGGTGGTAGGTGTGTCTTAATTCTTCTGTGTTTTTCCTCGATTGTAAGTGACATTAGTATAAAGTTTGGTAGAAATTAGTCAACACATTTAAGATTGTATATGTAAATTTGTTTCAACTCCTTCCACACCCACTCCTAGGCGCTGAACTAACATCTTAACCATTTGGTCAATGCTAGAATTGAACTCTGTGGTTTTCGTAACCCCAGATTCAATAGCAGCCTCCGTTGTTTACTTATTACTTTTATATAATGGCCTTACACCCACTTTCTCCCCCACACCTAGGGGCTGAACTACAACTTAACTGACAAAGTGAATGTCAGAATTAAAGTAATTGATATCTATAACCATGAATTTGACACATATCTTAGTTATTTCACTTGATTTTTATATAATGCCCCACCACCCCCACCCTTAGTGGTGTTGTCTAACTGTGAAGTAAGGGGTTGAAATTATACACTTTAACATCTGAAGAAGAAACTTAATCCCTAAAACTAATTTTTTGACGCTAAAAATGGCTGTTTTAGCATGTTTTAAAATTTCTTCCCCACCTACATGACTAAAGGACGAACTACAACTTAACTGACGTAGTGAATGTTAGAAGACACTGACTTATGTAACCCTGTATTTCATACCAATATCAATTATTTAGCATTATTTTTATGTAATGCCCCTCCACCCCATCCTTCATTGGTGCTTTAAGGGGTTGAAATTATACACGAAATACATCTGGATAGAAACTACTAATCACATAGACTCCAAAAAATAATTAATTGAGCTAATATAGGCAGTTTTGCATGTTTTTAAATATCACCCCTTGGGAGGTACCTAAGGCCAACAGAAACATTTTTAGGGTGGGTGTGGGTGGCAACTGACCAAAGTTTCATCACAATCAGATGAATGGTTTAGGAGCATGTAGGGGATTAATCAATGCTAATATTAGCCATTCTAGCATGGTTTCAAATTACATCCCCGTTCACCCCTTGGGCATTTCCTACCACTTCAAAAACCCAACAGAAACCTTCGTGGTAGTATGCACAACAACTCACCAAAATTTCATTGCAATTGGATGAATGGTTAGGAGTGCATAGGGGAGGACACACTGACAGACAGACATTCACTTATTTAGATAGATAGAAATAGAGATGCTTACTTTGCTTTGCTGTAAACACCATCATCTGATTGTCTTTTCACTCCAGATTTTATTTCCCTGAGTAAAGGCAAAGTTGTAACATCAGAATTTTTATAGCTGTCAAAAACTACTGAAACCTCTTCTCCATCTTCTGTAATGTCTTCTATAGTTGCTTCATAATACCTGAAAACAAGAAAACCTTTAACAAACACTAGAGTGATCATTCAGTTAAGCCTCGTTTCTACACAATCAAAATAATTTTGTTCAGCACATTTTGACAAAAACAATATCGACATTGATATTAAATTACCTAATTGTAATGTTTCATTTAACATTCATAAAACTAAATGATGAATGTATCAATGTAATCAAGGATTTGAATAATTCCAGGAGTTTGTGATTCTCTTACAGAAAGATGTTTCTACAGAGTTTGTAATGAAACTGATATGATATGCACTAAAAGTATTTTAAAAAGTGGAATTGTATTTTTGATGTGACATTTACTAATGTTTTTTTAAGTTTTCTGTGTCTTATATATTGAGCAATTAAGTCTCTTTGTTCTTCGAGTCATTTTCATCATCGATGTCTGTAAAAAGATTGTCAAAAAAATCTACACACTTCAAGAAAAGAAAAAATACGTGTATACTTGATTTATTCTTATATCACAAGATTAATACAAGTTACTGACAATTTCTATAATTACAAGATGTGTTCAGAGTAGAAGGCATTAATTTTAACTTTCATTAATACAGCAAAGTGCCAACCTTGTCCAAAGTGTCTGGCACACATACATTCTCAATTTCTTGTCCAAGGTATTAAATAAGAAAAATATACAGAGAACACACATGCATCTGTGGCCAAGCCGTGTCCCTGTAAATTCTCGTCCAGATCAGACCTTCAGTAGTGTGCTAGCATACCGTTTTGATGATAGATATATTTCCATAAAGGTAATTCATGTATGTTTAGGTTAATCTGTGTAGCAGTATGGTAAATTCAATAAATTGTTTCATTAAACCTATTGCTGACATGGCAACAGATGATGATTCCAAGTAAATTTTTTTCCACAGGAAACTTCATCATGTAAATTCACTCTTCCATTTCATTCAAAATGATCTTCATTAGACCGTGCAATATTCCTTAGAAACGTTGTCTCCCACACCTACCATTATTTTGGCACTAAGCCAAATCCAGAGTCTTTAGTCCAGATTGTTTTCAATAACTGAAAGTAATAGTTTCAGAATGTATGCTTTTCACATAGTTCTTTTTAAGAATGAGCATTATAATTGTACTGCTAAATCCTGTCTCAAATGCACATTGAACAACTAATGTAGCAAATGTGTCAACTTTTGCAACGCTTTAGTCAATGAAACAGCTTTTAGGACTGTATGAGAAACTAAATGTTTAAAACTTATCACATCAGTGAAATTGTTAGGCATGTTGTTGGTTGTGCTCCAAACTCACTAAATTGTCATTTAACTTTAATGTCATTCCCAAATTTGAATACTACTTTAAAAATTATCTTACAGTCCTCATTAGACAACCATACCTCTGCCTTGCTGTCACTGTTGTTTACGTCATTAGATGTTGCTTCAGCCATGAAGATAACGCCATCTGTTGAGACAACATCGTACTACAGTACACAGTGTTATCATAAATTGATCAAACTTTGAGAGAAATTGAAATTCATGAGCAGCATTACCACTGGTCAAAATAATGCAAGGTTTCCTTTTCCTGAAGTGTGCATATATTTTTTGGCAGACTCACTATCTCATATTAGAATTTGATGGAAAATAAAATGATCATGGAATAGAAAATATTTATGGTTCAACCAACAGAATAACATAGCAATGTGTGTTAACTAATATAATGTTAAACAAATCATTTCCACTGTGAAATAATATTTTAAATTGAACAACTAGCAGTGTCAAACTGGACACTTTCATTTGCAATAATCTCTTTGTGCTGTAGGTAGCAAACATGCTTACAACTAAAATACATTAAAACACAAGTAGTGTGGGAAGTGAGTGGCTCACATATGAGAATTCATTAAGCCATACTAATTTTTGACTAAAACTCATGGGTAAATACAGAAACACTACATGTTAATATTAAACTTGGTGAAACTAAAAATTATCCTTAGGGTTGCCAAGGTTGATTATGAGTGGTGCACAATTAAAAATAATGGTGGAAAATTGCATATATTGTGTAGGAAGATGATCTGCATTTTCTCTTGTTGGACAAACTACAGTACAGTCTAGTACACTCAAGAAATGCACAACAAAGATGAAAAATACTTCAATGTGTACATTACTTTAAGCATGACAAACAAACACATAGATGTCCCAAATGAGAAAAATATAGATTATTGATGAATATATCCTAATCAATGAAAGTTAATGCTTATATAATGTAAATTTAGCAAGCTGGTGACAAAACTGGAAAAATTATTTTACAAATTTTAATCTAACTTCAACTGCATTTGATAATTTTAAAACAAACATCAGGAAATTTTAAAAAATAATATAATAATGGTAACTAAATACTTACTGCCCATCTTCACTCCAAATAGCTAAACACCTATCACCTACTTTCCAATCTTTCTTTGCATTATATTGCTCTTCAATATCTGGTAATTCAGCAGCAAGTAGCTTAGCTGTTAATGAGGCATCTTCTATACTTGTCCCCGCTGAAAATAATAAACTGAATCATATTTCATTTAAATACTTCCACAAAATAATAAATAGAAAAACATGTTCATTTGGACATATACATTCCATGGCAAATAAAATCTTAAATATATTAATTTTAATGTGAAGGTTGAGTTGTGATACAGCCAAATAGACAATATAAGCTTATCTGCTATCTGAGTAGCAGTGACAAAAAAAATTGAAGCCTGCCACTTGAGAAACACTATTAATTAAATAATATGTAAAATAATTACAACTCTGACATCTAATGCTTTTAGATATTAACATGAAAACCACATGACAGTTCCAGATTGACTACAATAAATACATAGTTTTCTTCCACATCTTACCAGCTGCTTCTTCTGCAGCTCTCAACTCTAAAAGTTGAGTCTTAATCAAATCCCTTGTGAGTTCTATTACTTCCTCCAAATCAGATTTTAACTTTAATAACTCCTCATTATCTGGGTCTGTTGTAAGAGCAGCTTCAACCTATAAAGAAAACAAAAGTACAATATATTACTTCGAAAGTATGATTAAAGTGCAAAAAACTTAAATATTTACAGTAGTTATACATATTGAAATTAAATTAGCTAAAATATACGTACTTGTTGCAATTGTAACTTATAGTTATGCAAATTTGCTTGCAAATCGTCCGCCATATTAACTAATACTACTTGAAAACCTGGATGTCCTTATAAAGTCGTGTTTCACACAAATATGTACTGCAAAAGATATTTAAACAGCCTACCAAATATTATATCAACAAGGAGCACATTTTATAAACATTACAATTTTCAAAGAAAATTAAAGACATGCCTAATTTCCAACCAAAGATACTGAGTTTTCTGGATCGTATAGAAAGAAGCATAATAATGGTAAATGTTCTGAAAATTGAACAAATAGCCAATTAGCCAAATACAGACAAAAGAATTGATATAAATATCGCACAACGTTTCTGTAAATCTTGTTTCTTTCTTCACAATTAATTTAAAAAGTATCTGAAACATATGTCTATAGATTCAATTTTTCAGCCCTTTAAAATGCAATTGAAAAATGAAATAAATATTATATGAGACTATAAAAATTGAAACCTTCAGTCACATTACATTATTTTCATTTAGATTATTATATAAATATATTTAGATTATTATATAAAAATTAAAATTATTTACACTGAAATCGGCTTTTAATAAAAAATATTCTAAATAAAGAACAAGTCAATAACCAACCAAAATTAAGATATAAAATTAATTAATTATCTTATTTACAATGTTTTACGAATGCTCGATTCTAGGCATACACAGTCTCAATTCTGGATATATTTAATAGTTGTAATATTTTGGTACTCGTAATGTGAAAGAAACGTTGCAAACATTAATCTATTTCACGAGGAGGTTGTCAATCTGAATCTTGTATTTCCAAATGTTTTATGTCAGCGTCAAAAGTTCACTTTCAATCATTCAAGAAATTTGGTACACTCACTCATTTAATCACTTTAAATAGTCGTGAACTATTAGACTTCTTTATTATTAACATATTTTTGGATCATATTTAAATAATAATAGGCGCAATAAGGTTTACCATTGAACATTAAGCTAATTACTTAGCACCAATTAAAACTTACGACTCTTTCCATGTTCCTGAAGATTTACTTCTTATTCATCTAATGAAATTATTCTTTTGCAATTGGGATATTAATATATATCAATAATATTCCACACCACTTTCCAATGTCATCATATACTAGCCCTCGTCATGGATTAATTAATATCAAATGTGAGCTATTATGGATCCAGATTTAAGGCCTGAAGGTAAACGCAAGCCTTTAATGGATAATTCTATTATAAAATCCTTCATGAGGAGGTTGATGCATTGAAAGAATTATTTTAATATGGACCAGAATTCTCAAATGCATAGTTAAAACAAGCTGCTGTAGTAGTGATACAAGGTTTAAAATTAACCTGTCAACTGAAGAAACATTGCTACATTGATATATGGAGTTCGATGCATTTATATCACCATATTGCATTAGAGTGGCTATTGTGGAAACATTCAAAACGCTAAAATAATTCCTGAAAGATTATATTATAACTCATTCATTAGTTCTTCTCTAAAATATTATCATTTTAAACGATTCAATGTCAGCAGCATATATAATATTGTGGTAGCGAAATTAATTATTATTATTCTCACCTAATTTAAAAAGTTAATTAATTAATTTTTATAATTTCATTTTTCTTCGCCAATAATTTTGAATTGTATTGAATATAAATTAACATAAAAATAAGCAAAAAGATAATGAATTCGCCAATAAATAGACAAAATTAAGTGCTAAATTATTACACAACGTGAATGTAATTCTCGTTGTTTTCATAAAATGAAGAAATATCGTAATAGTATTATACTCTGCACAAACCCGGTGGCGAAGTCAGAAGCAAAGGTATAATAATACGTTCAACACCATTTTCTTCTTTAATTTAAAACTTACATCCAAATTTTAAAAACTAAATAAAAATTTTCCAGTCATGTACCCTAAATTTTGAAATTAATACGTAACTAAACAATTTGGTTTCTAAGAGAACGGTGCTTAAGAATATTTCTAATAAATTTTTATTTTTTCAATCCTCTTGTTTAATTAGATATCATTTTCACCTAAAGGTTGCTCAATTTTAAAAAGAGATTAACCTTTGCTTTTGTGTTCGTCACCTGGTTTGTGCGCTGTGTCGTTCTTAATGCTATTAACATTGTTCTTCACCTGACGAAAGCAATTAGTCTAATTGCAGAAACGTTGTGTGGTATTTATTTTATCACTTAATTTGGTCTGTTTATTGTGCATTATCAATTTGTTATTTTGAATATATTTATAAACATAAAAAATATGAAAATTGGTTATTTCTAAACATTACTTTTTCTTAAATTCTTTCATTAGTAATACGAATAATATATTAAATACTTTAGAACGGATCCAATCCGTATATTTCAAGTGACTATGTTGCGCGCTGATATTTTACGCAAAGTGAAGTCGTTAATTGTCTTTGGCCAGGATGTATTCTGACATCTGTTGAGCGAATTTGGCAGTGATACGGGTAGTGTCCATTTTATTACTGTGAAAAGAGGCTTGGTGAAAATGTTTAGGTGAGTTCGAAAGATATAATTAACATTTTTAAATACAGTGGTATATGTTAAATATAGAAGAGAGAAAGGCGCAAATATAAAGAAAGGCAATGTACACCATTTGAAGGTAACAGTATTGTTATTAACGATACCAATCACTAGTGCAAAAACTATGAATTTAATGTAGACATACCATATCCATTAAGTAATTTACTGAACATACAAAAACTGTTTAAACAACAATGTATTTGCCAATTATATCAAAATATTATATTTAATACCTTTATTGAGCTATAAGCCAAACAAATCGGTCTTTTTATTGATAATAACAATAATGTTTTATTTGCTAAATCGCTGATAATTCTCTCTTCCCTTGTATACATCGTTACTTTCTGAACTAAAAAAAAATATTTGCATGATTTTTTGACATACTTAAATCGATGCAAGATAATATTTTTATTGGTCTTTTTAAATCTGTAGTACATAGAAAAGTCCTTAGATATAGGACAAGTAAATTAAATATTTAAACATATATCACACACACACTAACATAGCATACAGGAATTTAACTAAATATTAAATTTTAACAGCGGTATAATGTTTCATTTCATAAAATTCGCTCAGTTCTTCGCTAGGAAATTTTTCAGGTTATTTTTGAAGTTGTTCAATTTTGAACTCTTTATTAATCTTAAACTCTGCATTATTTGTACTTTTCCAAACCTATGTGAAATTTATCTTGGACACAAATTAAACTAGTTTTATATTCTGTTGACTTTTTTCAAATTTATATTTTAGATGCTAAAAATATGGTAATTGGCAAATTAATTCTTCGAAGGTTTTTATATTATGTACAACAGTTTATTATCTCTATATTGTGTGTGTGTGTTTATCAGAGAATTTAATTTAAAGTTTTCAAGCATCAGTTTAAGCAATGAATTTGAATTATTAAGTTTTTCACTTGAGATTATGTTTAATATTTTTAAAAATATTTCATAAATCTTAATTTTTTAGTTTTCTATTTTCTGTTGTTTACATTATCTCGTGAAGTGATGATGCAATAGTTGATTTGGCTAAACTACATATGTTTAAATAAGACAATTATCAGTCTTAGAAAGTTTGATGGATAAACATTTTTTGTGAATTATGATTATTCTATTTCAAAATGTTGTTCATAATCATTAAATTTCTTACATTTATTCCGCTATTTAAATTTAAAATTGACAGAACAGACTGAGGAAGAAATCTTTCTCTTAATTTCTCTTCATATATAGTCCTAGTTGGGTGGGCCAGGTTTTCAGATTTTTAATGTGGTCATTTAAATAATTAATTTTTGGAAATTTAGTGTTCTTTTATATTGCATATGATCATTCCACTTGTCAATAGAATATTCACTATTATTAGATTAAGCAAATGAATGTTTCTTCAAATGTGAAAAGTTATTTTGCATTATAAAGAAATATTTAAAAATACTCTAAACCAATTTCTATCAAATATTTGTTGTTCATGTTTGTTTGAGAAATGTAAGTGATGAATTTTATTAATTGCATAACACCTCGTGACATATTAGAACTTAATTCCCTTCAAATTATTGTATTCGTCTTTGTGTTGGATCGGCATTACATTTAAGAAAAGTCCAAATTACATTCTTCATGGCAGGTTACTAATACAGCTATTCAGACAGTCTGATTTGTAATATTATTTTAAAAAATTAGATCAATGAATCCGTATGAAATCAGTTTGTTAGCAGTTGGCTCCTGGTTAGTTTTTCTCATGATGTATGACAATAAAGTTTTTGCTGTCTGATGCAGTCTGAGATTGATTCACTTTGTAACTCTTCAAAATAGGATATATGAACTGGGGAGTTAGGAACAGGATGGGGATGTTACTCTGCAAGGCATCCTTACCTGTGCAGGATCATCATCCTGTAACATACTTGGCTTGAAAATGGTTAAGAAGGAAAATGGTTAGTAAAACTTTTCAAAAGTTTAATGTCTTGCTTGTATTTAAGTAATTTTCTAACAATTGTAGTAGTGTATTGTTTCTATTTCAAATGTATTAAATTTAGTACGGACAACATTCTACAGACTGCATATCCCAAATTAATAGTTATATAATACATATATATATATATATATATATATATATATATCTGTCTTCAATATGATTATAAATAAATGAAACAGCCAAATTTGTCAGAAATAATTTAATAACATAAAAATTAATATAACATTAATCCTCAATCTAGGACTTCATCAGGTATCCGATAGATTTTGAGTATTATAAATAATTTCCAAACATAGTCAAATTCTTCTATAAATATCAGCAATATATTGATGTAATATAAATAAATTTAGTCTATAATTTTTATCGGCAGTGCCTTCGAAATTCTACACAAAATTGATTTATATTAAATCAACATATGGATGATATTAATAGAAGAATTTGACTATGTATGGAAATTTAAGGTACTCCAAATCCGTTGTATACTTGACAAAGTCCAAGATTGAGGATGAAACGTTGTGTTAATTTTTATGGCATTAAATTATTTCTGACACATAACTGTTTTCATTAATTTACATATCCCAAATTTATTGTAGCATCTTAAATATTCATTTATAAATGTGTTTCATGTTGTTCTTGAAACCAAGTTGAAATACCTTCAACATTGTGATAATGTTAGATGTAATTATTTGTTGATTTTCCAAACAATTTTTCAGGGCATTGTTTCCTTCACACTGCTAAACACCAACTTTACTTTAAGCCCTGACCCCAGATTGATTTCTAATGTAATTTGTATACATTCTCTTTCAACATGTTGTTCAATACCCTGGACTTAATATTCGTTACATAATGAAGTTTGTGATTGCAGTATTGCTCTTGTGGATTATTTAGTGTCTTTCTCTAATTATTTATACAATTCTAGTTTGGAGTACCTTAATGTGTGTAATGTAATGCTGGTAGTCTTCCTTGTTGAAAACTTCATTTGGAAACAAAGCTAACTTCATTATATCCATTGCTGACCTGCCACTGTTATTTGCCATCAATTACAAATCAAGGGAAGGATACATTCTAAATAATAGTTAAATCAAAGAATTTGGCTTTCTTGTTTTCCTGTCTTTGAAATTAATATGCCTAGTTCATTCTTCACAAATTCAGTTGAATTAGAATCTTCATATAATCTTTTGGTTGTAGCTCTCTAAGAATTTATATCCCTTTATAAATGAGATTGATCAAAATTAATAGTAATTAGACTGTATTTCCAAAATGATAGTTTCTTCCAACACCGCCATATCACCCTTTTTATTCTTTTGGTCCAATAATTAGTTTTATTGCTCACTTTGAAAGCAATAAGAGAGAAAGAAGGGTTTCCATTTATAAGAAAATTAATTTCATTTCTGAATAATCTCCATGACTAATCTTCTTTTACTTAAAGCCAATATGCAACATTCAGCCTCACAACTATTTTTACGTGGCTTTTTTTTTAAAGGTGAGGGTGACCTACTCCCACCCACACAATAGGTAGGAGAAGGGCAACCATGGCGTCCCGCCCCCCCAACGACAACCTGCTCACATACAAGCTGGTAGTGGTGGGGGACGGAGGCGTTGGCAAGAGTGCACTTACAATTCAGTTCTTCCAGAAACTTTTTGTGACTGATTATGATCCTACAATTGAAGATAGCTACATTCAGCATACAGAAGTAGATGGTCAGTGGTGCATACTTGATGGTAAGTGAAAATAGTGGAAAATTTGTTATAATTTTGGTTTTATGGGTAATTGGCAATTTTTTTTTCTTTTTTTACAAGTGTTGGATACTGCTGGACAAGAAGAATTCAGTGCCATGCGTGAACAGTACATGAGAAAAGGAGATGGCTTCTTATTAGTGTATTCAGTTACTGACAAGCAAAGCTATGAAAATATAATTAATTTTCATACTCAGATTTTAAGAGTCAAAGACAGGTAATAACACTTTTGCTTTAAAATTATTTTTGTTATCTCTTATAAGCTTGAGAATATTTGTTCTTCACTTGTTATAATGTCATATTTAGTATAATTATTTATTTTTATTTCTTAATACAGATTAAAAATATCAAATACATTCTTCTGTTTTGAACCATGTGTTGCTACACTTAATTTTCCCAGGAAATATATTTTGCTACATGTTGTTGTTGTTGTTGCTATTTTTAATGCCTTTTAAATCCAAATCTCAATATCAATTTGGACAGTGTTTTAAGACACTCCAATCTTTGAACAAACATGTCTTTTCTGTTCAACAGGGATCTCTATCCAATGCTTTTAGTAGCAAACAAGGTCGACCTTGTTCACCTTCGAAAAGTATCGGAAGAAGCAGGCCGAGACCTCGCTCATAAATTAGCTATTCCTTACATTGAGACCAGTGCCAAAGACCCTCCCCTAAATGTTGATGCTGCATTCCATGAGGTAATTAAGACAATTATTTTGCTATAATATTTTTCTTATTATTTGCAAGAACAGAAATGGTAACAATGTTTTCCTTGATTAGGTTGTGCGCATCATACGTAATCAGCCTCCTGCCGAGTTGGAAAAGAACCGCAGGAAACGAAGACGTCCTATGAAATGTGTAGTGCTTTAGCTCCTTCCTTCTATTTATTAGGTTGGAGACCAAGAAGTGCTTACTGGGAACTGGTAGTTTTTCTTATTTGATATGTCTTATAAAACATTGTTTAATTAAAATAAAGAAACACCGAAACGCACATTTAAGGTATATGACAAATTTTCTGAGATTGTTATGAAGCCATTGATACTTTGAACAGTTTATATCAGAATACTAATAAATATGAAATATCATATTGATGTGAATGGATTAAAGGGCCTAATGGTCACATATGTTATGTTAATGCATTTTGTAAATGTCTATATAAAGTTAGTTGTTACTCTATCTTGATTATAAGACTAAATTTTATGCTTGCAAACATATTCTGTCAGAAAATGTTTTTTGTGAGGTACATGTAAAATGTGTGTTCATTATTCCTTTTTTCCTACTTCAATTTGTTCTGAACTGGATGTTAGCATACTTACACATTGTGTATAAAAATTAAATAATAATGCCATGTGATCTATTGGTGTAAATTATATATGTTGTAGTTTTCTCAATGTGTTAAAATGATTCTGAAATAGACTGTACATTATTATTTTACACTAGAGATATTATTTTTTTAAATTTCATTATTTATTTGATATAATCTGTTTATATACCCAATGAAATAAACAAGCATGCAATGTGTGTGCAAGGCATTTTTTTATCAATGTTTTATATTGTTTTAAAACTGGATAAATGTGATTGAAGGAGGAATTAAATTCCTTTTAGCATAAGTGTATAGCTTTAAATGTCAGTAAACCTATGGCATTAACTGTCCCCTTTGATGTATATTCCTATTTTATTATTCTTGCTTTAACTGTTTTTAAATAATTGTTCAGAGTATAATTTAATATCAATCAAGGTGTTTAGTTGAAATAATTTCATTTTATGAAATATGGCAGCTCTTGTAATTGTAAAAGATTGTGCATTTAGTATATTCATTTATATGTACATTAAAATGATATGAATAATTTTAACTATTTATGCAGTATATTAATGGTTACGCCTGAATGTTTATATGTTTTAATCATCAATGCCAAAGTAATTATTTATGTAGTTATTTAAATATATTTTGAGTTTTAAATTTTACATATTTTTTTTTATGTTATATTGAGTAGCCTCTCAGGTTTTGTGGGTATATGCAATCATTTGCACACATGCAAGTAATTGGCTGCCTTAAATGATTACAGAAATCTATTAATTGAGAGTTATTGTTTTTTGAGATTAGACATTATTTCAACAAAATATATGAGACTCGTAATGAAATCTTGATTGTTTTATCAATTTCATGGCAGGGTGTCTTGTTATCTAAGGTCAGCTGTGTGGTGTTGTCTAGTTGAAATTTATTGATTAAATCAGAATTAAAATTTTATTTATTTTATTTGGGTTATTTAAAGGAATAATTGAGGTCTAACTAAACTTCTAACATTCATAAAATGTTGCATTTGCATTCTCTTAATTAATCCATTTCGTGTTTGTAATTAAAAGCCAATTTTAGACTTTTGTTATTCTAATACTTGCATATTGTATTTTAATTGTTTTTGAAGCTACTAGTATTTCTATTCTCAAATAATTAAGAAGTGTGAAGCTAGCCATTTCAGAAACTTATGAGAGTGGTCAACAGATTTAACAATGACTTTGCAGTGTAGCATGGCAGTATTGTATTTTTTAGTTATTTTCACAATTTTGTTCAAATAATGAAATTTAATATTGCTTGAGTAAGAAATGCTTTTTATTTTGTAATAGTATAATTGACTGCCCTAATTTGTGATATTAGTTGCATAACTAACTGTTAAAAAGTCTTATAATCAAGGTAACATATCATTGGTTTACAATAAATATTTCTTTAGAATGCTTTTACATGTGACAATAATATTGTGCTAGTTGAACATTTTCTTTATTCAGTATCTAAATGTCAGATAAGTAGAGGAATTTCTATTTTGTGATTTATCAAATACATTAAGTTTTTAAGTTTAGCATTTAATCCTCATATTTTGCCTGGACTAATGTACATTATCTTTGCATCAATGTACAATATATATTTTATCTGGAAATGTTGATATTTACAGTATGTCTTAATATACAGATTTTCTGCCATATTTTAATTATGTCAACGAAGAAAAAAGTGTTTATATTGTTGTTCACTAATTCTCGTGAAAAAAGCTTTAAAAGAATTTATTATGTGAGAAATATGAAAATAAAGAAAATTATCTTTGATTGTATGATATTCATAACTGGCTGTAACTTTGTTACATTATTAATCCTTTAGAGGTATACTTACACAACTGGCAATAATGTGGAGAATGAAAGTCAAATTGCCTTAATTTTTGGTTTTTATTAAGAATGATAAATTTTTAATGCTTAGATTCTGAGTGAAAAATTTGTACATTAGTATTAGGGAGTCGTAGAATTCGTCAATCAAGTTTTCCTTTTTAAAGGACAAAGGTGCCCCCGTCTGAAACATTTAGTGATTTGAATCTGAATAATTTAAACCACCAACCTCAATGAAAAAAAAAATAAGATTAAGAAATAATTTTTTTAGTAAGTTTCCTTTTGAAGAAAAACTTAAGGTGTCTATGTTGGTGTCCAGACTGGTCATCACCTTGTCAATACATTCAGTGGTCTCCACTATTTTCCTGTGAACTCTGATTAAGGCCGTAATCACTTGCTTCATTTGTGTTCAACATCTCATTCCAAGTGGTAGCCTCGGCAATAAAATTGTGAAAATGCTTTTTTGTGTTTTTGAAGAGAAGTGAATTCTCAGAGAAGAAAGGATAGATTCTAAATTTAGGATAAAGATGGATGTTCTGAAAAATTCTAGTTTTCAAATGATTGATTTGATTTGTACGTCTGCCTTGCCACCACTCGAGGACGCATAAATTGAACATCCGGTTCTTCGCAAATTTTTTGATCATCCTCAAAAATGACCGCAAACTCCATCGAGACATTATCGCGGTGAGACTGAAACGCGTCCATTAAGTTATATATGTGATCGTGTATTGCCTTCATTTACTTCTTGTAATAGATTTCTCACATAGCATTACATTCCGTCGCCGGTGCTCCGCTTCTTGGCACTCGAAGGGTAAACACGCGTAATGGCTTCACTGCCGCTCACCTATGGAGTAGACATTCAGACTGGTTAGCGGTGTGACTCGCATCAAAACTGTTAATGAAAAGTCTGACTCCTAACAAACCATAGTCTTTAAAAGATAAAGCAACTAACAAGAAAAGTATGCCTTTCACGTGGATTTCCAAAGTCAGGGTTACGAAGAAATAATTTTTCATGTATTAATTTTCTTACACCTGAAGATTCCAGGTAATTCAGTAGAAATAAAAACATGGTAACATTTTATGCAGTAGTGTAAACATTTATGGTTCTGAAGATAATTTACAAGGACGTGTCTCCGGTTTTCAATTGTTCGAAGATCAGAAACGGGGAGAGAGAGCGACATTGAACGTTAAGTTACGTTTCTGAAGGATGCAGGAAAGAAACAGCGCTACACCACTAAAGTGTGAGTGTAAAAATCAACTTCAGGCTAACCACAGGAGACTTGTCTTGGCTGATTGAAACATACAGAAGCGCTAGCAGAGACAGCAAGGAAAAAAAATTGAATTTTCTACAATAAATTTAATTTTCTTACTGTGACTTCGGAGGGGACCGATCGCGCAGCAGGCCGGACTCCCAGTAATGATATGACGCATGTTCAAATACCCACGTGATTTGAAATTGACATTACATAAATGTCTAATTTTATATGCTTACCTATAATTATAAGGATGCACTATTATAAATTATATTTTATTAGTTAATAGTTTAGTGTGCAGATGCACCTTCCTGAAAATAATCCTGGCGGCGCCCATATCAATAATCCAGTGAAATATATAAAGAGTCTTGAAGAGAGTAGCCGTCTCTCATACGGACAAAGTTATGAAGAATTACGAATGCTTTTACTATGGCTATATCAATGTTAACATTTAGTGGTCGGTGAAAAATTCTCCATTTCTTAGTCATAATACCAAATGAACATTCGATAAATCTGCGAGTTCTAAATAATTCAAAAATTTCATACAGTTCTTTGAACAACGAAGTGAATGCACCTGCTGGCTCACGTCCTTGGTGTACCCGCATTTTTCTTTTCTCGGCATTCCTAGCCAAATACCGCACAACTATTGCCTCTAACTCGTCCATTTTTTACTTAAATTTAAAAGGAAAATGTTGACTGGTAGGATGACGAAATGAGAATGGAAACGCAAGCGCGGGAGGCAACGGGCCGCCAGGCGACCGTGGCGATACTTATTGAATCTGCTACACAGAATCGCCGTGTGAAAGGGGTCTTAATTTGTTAGTGAAGGTAAAGTTGACCAATGGGATCATCGCCCAATGGCGTAGTACCTTAAGCAACTGTTAGACAAATGAACCTGAAATGGTCAGCCACAGCCAAACAATGGAAATGATCGAGGCTACTGGCAGAACGAGAAAAATCCAAGAACTCTCTACCTTGTCCTAGAGCTGTATCTATCTAACACGGATACTTGTTCACTCATACGCTGCATATATTTAACAATGAATATTCCTCCAAAGATTAACACTTCCAGAAAATATATTCTAAGCGAAAATCTCCATTCGACTGATTCGATAGGTCATGTGCACTGTTATTCACACCGTGACATTTTGGCATTTCTTCATTTCCCTCATTAATTGTTAACTTAATTCATTAACAATAATTAAAATGAGTATGGAAATAAACAAATTGGCCCCCTATTTCATGTATAGATTAATTTATTGCGACACAAGTACGTCATTCTTTACTTTATTCTAGTGCTTTTGTGATTGACATTTCTCTTGCAGTTTTTACAGGTGCACGAAAGGTTGTTTCTGTACCCACCTCCACTGTAACAACAACGTAGAGTTTTCTCTTGTGGAAAAACGTTTTGTTCTTAGTTTTTTTTCCCCATTGATTTGCATATCCCAGAATTTATCATTTTCGGGAGATCTAATATTGGTAAGGTTTCAGTAAAACGTCTTGCGAATGATTACAAATGCTCCGTGGTTCGTCCGTCATTCCGCCGTCCAAAGGGATTTAAACGTTGACACTGTAAAGAATTATTTTTGTGGGCTGGGTTTTTAAGTTAAATCAAAAAAATATTGACCATTAAAGAAATTTTATATAAGTTTATTACAGTTAAGCATGACTAACTCTTATCTCAGGCACCTGTGGTTTTTACATAGAAGAGAGCTGTCCGTACCAAATACGTACTGTTATTCTGTGTTGTGTTGCTTGCTGTAGCTCTCGTACCGACGTCTCCGTATCTCACAGCCGGCAGAACGGGTTAAGTGCAGTGATGACTTTAGTCAGGACCATTGCAAGCGTCGACTCAGGGGTTGATTGCTGGCAAGCCGTCGTACTAAATTGTGTGGCTTCGATGAACTCTTCACTAACAAATTGTGGCCCCTTTCTCACGACGATTCTGCCTCGGACTATATCAGAGACAACAACTTGGAAAAGTTTATAGCAGAACTCATGAGATTTGTAGATCGGTGACATACTTAAAACGTATACACGTAACGCAATACGGAGCCTTTCATATTCACATCCACCAGCTGCGGTGAGCGCAGAACAACTGTCCAGTTTCAAAAGCTTATCTCCGTTCCCTCCATTATAGCCTCCCATTCTTTTTCTTTTTTCATTATTAGAAAACTTCGCCAGTTGACTGATTCTTCCATTGTTACAAGAGTTATAGCACGCAGCTGCAGTTCCGTAGTCAACAATGGCCAACTATTCTGTCATGTTGAGGCCAACAATCGAGACAGGACACGAAAATTTACTTGGATGGAAATATTTATCTCCTCCACCCCCCCGCACGTGCACGATTTCTAATTCTCCAAACCACAGCAAACAAAACTTCCGAGACAAAGCAAACTTAAACCAAATACACGCGTTACAACACTCTCAACAAAGTAATCAGTTCTGAGTACCTCAAGAAACGTTTTCTTCCACCTCAAGCAAAACTGTCTTCAAAGGCCACGACGAACTCTCTTTTGTCTCGTTTTTCCCATTCCGGGGATCACCTCCCTACTCGCAGGGCTCAGTCGCAACACGTGCCTTTTACCTGGAGCGGCCAAACCACTTTAGTTTCTTTGACACAAAGCACCCACCGGCCATTGACCGCATCGCCTGGCGTTCCCGGGGTGTTCCTAAACAAACCTGTCGCCCCGTTGGAGGTATGGGCAAAATGTACGCTCTACAATTGATAGGATGTGAAACAACCATGTCCAGTCAGCAATTGTATTAAATAGTGATCCACATCTCCAATTTCCTGTTGACAAATTTTGAGGCCAGGGATGAGGTGATACGTCCGCCTAATTCATTAATTAAATTATACGTCACTAAATGCTTTCATATTAGATTTACTAAGGCTAATATACTGTTAGTACTGTGCAACCCTGAGAATGTGTACTTCAAGTCACTCTTAAAATCGTTTTGTAATAGAATGGCATAAATTTACAGGGTAATTGTGGATATTCTAAAGGTTTGGTCTTTTATGGTTGGGAGAAGGTAGTGGCTTTCCTGCACATTGTGCATGTGACGTTCTGAGGGAAATAATTTGTTCTGAGGTGATATTTTTAAAATCCTGTTTAATTAGTTTCTCATCGGAACATATTCGGGTAGCTCTGCTGTACGGATGATTACAAAAGCATTTGAGGTGTTTTCCAGGTTGCGTTTCTTTTCTGAGTAGGCCTACAGTTGTTGAACGTTTGTTGATACCTTTGATTGTTCCCATTATAATTAAAGTGCATTTCATTTTAATGCATGAAATACAAAAAATAAAAATATACTAAAGTGACCAACGACCAGTGCAAAACAAGTTATAGAGTTTAATGCTACAGTTAATTTACGATTAGTTTTAAAGTATTATAACTAGTATTAAAAAATCACTCTTTGTTATACAGTTAGTAGTTCTCATAACTCTACTCATAGGAGCTGTATCTAATAAATAAAATATTGTGTTTGTTTGTGCGTGTGTGTATGTATTGTAATGATCAACAAGTTAGGTATTAATTAAATTTTGCCCCACATTGTGGTAGCCATTTAAATGTAATAATCAAAATGAAAAGGTTAATTAAATTAAAAAATTAACAAACAAAATAATTATTTATTTATTCACTTGTGGCTTCCAAAAGTTAAAACAATTACAATCAAATTAAGATCTCTTCTTTCAGGGTCTCCACTGGGTTTGATAATTAACAGAAAAGTGATTTAATAAACTGATTAACAATTCAAATAAAATTTACCTAAAAACAATATGTCGATAAATGAAAGAAAACTAAATGTAAAGAAATTAAACTTGAACGAAATGAAAGATGAACGACATCTGACTACCCTTTTAGTTATCGTTTACAAATATTATTATCAAAGTTTTTGTTACTCACATAATGTCCGACTGGTACCAGCATTCTTATGTAGCTTCAACACTACACTTTAAATGCAAAATTTTACATTGATTCTAATTTCCTCACAGATTTTACACATACGCTGTCGAAATGCAAGTACTCAGTTCTCAGGAACCTCGGATGATGCTCTCCTAATTGGTCAGCTATCGGATGTCGGTTTCCCTCAATGCAAAATTGTTCAATTTTGATAATGAAGCAACCTTTGCTTCACCGTTGGCCAGTTGTTACAAAATCTCTGTCCAACTATCTGCTTGCTTACAAGAACTCACGATTTGCAGATTTTAGACTTGTACTGTTTTATTTATCGACTTGGATCGAACTGCTATGTATCTCGGTGAAGATTTGTTTTAATGTCTCTCCTCTCGTGGCTGACCAGAGACGTAGCCTCCTCGTATGCAGATTTGGTTGTCTATCCTCTCGTGGCTGACCGTAAACTAACTTTACTTTTGCGCGCACAATCGCCATTTCGGCTCTTCAACAAAGCAACAGAGCTCAGCGCTATTGTCGCTTTTGGTCGCTCAAATACCGGTAAAATTCATTTATCAAAACAATTCAAATTATAACCAAACAATTCATGACCTAATTAACTATTGCTACAGTATATATGTGTGTATGTTCCGCATAAAAATCTACAACCTCTCCTTTCGTAATAAATTAGAATCATATGCATAATTTTTAAATAATCTGCATTTCCAATTTTTAAAAATTTAAATATACATGAAAAATGAACGTGATAGGCCCAGTATGGGCCGATGTAGACACAAATTCAAGACATGCACAGATTTCAGAGAGCTTGAAAACAAGCTGCCGATCAAATAAATCTTTAAACCATAAGTTACACTGAGATGCCAACTTGGCGCAACAACCAAACACCTTTACAAAATCTGTATATATAGAACCGATTTCGTCAACGTCCTCTTAAGCGTCCACTATATTTTGGGTATACTCGACGAGATTTTTCCCGAAGGGTCTTTTGTGTGACAAGAACGTCAATGAAGCTAATTTGATGGACTGTTTCGATCTCTATTGGAAAATTTAATTTTGGGTGGAAATTGTTGAGGTTCTGTATTTTTTTGTCGTAATCCGACGACTTCAGAAATACAGTCGTGTTTCCTTTGTCGGTTTGAAGGATTTTAATGTAAGTCATTATTAAATATTTAGAGGGATTTTTATCATTTCTGCCTATGTTGCTTGTTGGTAATTTGTACTTTTTTATATCTTGCTGAAGTTAGAATCTGAGATCTGTGAGATGTTCCACGGTGTCTGAGATAAGGAGTGTTCTATGAAAGCTATGAATTTCTACTGAAAGAATATGTTTAGAAAGAGTATAATAATTTAGCCTTTGTTTACGACGCGTAATTCGGTTTCCGATAAACGTTTTAAGGAAATTTTGAAGACAGTGTTAAATATTGTCCTTTTCTCAAATCGCCACCCAGATTTCGTTTTCGTATAAAAGGTTAAATTTTGAAACTGTCATGAGCATTCGGCCATATTCTTGATCAAATGTCATGAATCACGTCGCGGTACTTGTTTGTTGTTTTGAAGCAACTGAAGGTTAATATAGCACTGTAGTCTGTTTCAAATGGAAGCGAAGAAAGGAAGCCTACGAGAAGATTCTCTCGCAGGTGAACCTTCCCAGAGAGCTCTGGCGGAGGCTAGCTTTGGGGATGCCTTCACATCTCTCTGGTTTTTTTTTTTTGAACTAAGGTTCCCACATGCCGAGGCACCTCGGCCTGTTTTGAGAGGTGTATGTTCCGGGGTCACAGACCTTGGGCATACGGTAAGTGTTGTTCGCTATTCCCATTGGAACCCTAAAAAATTGAATTATTCCCTAAGGAGTGTAATTACAGCTTGTGTGTCACGGTTCTTCAATAATAATAATAATTCTGTGCATAAAAAAGTAATTATTTATATTAATCTGAGGTCGCTAAACCTATCCAAACGTTCAGACACGACGCCCATGCGAACTTTCGTATGAAATTAAGGTCCTTGACTACAGCAGTCAACATCTTGGCGCATTCCATAGCTATCGTTCAATACAGTACGTACTATTCCTTCACTAGACATAGTAAACAATAATCTCTGAGTACATAGTAGTTTTATTACTCCAGTCTTTGAAGTGTAGCTCTGTGGACAGCACAAAACGTACCAAATGCTTATTTCAAATTGAGATACCAACAATATTTGATTTTGTTCAAGTTAAATCATAGCTGGCGTTTTATTAACTCTAGACGAGCTCATTTTCGAATTGCCTGTTTGTGGTGGGCTTTCTCAAAATTTTGTATTTAAACGGCAATTTTTAATATTACAAGATTTGTTGGGCGCAACCTGCAAAGAAAGGGTGAAATGAAATATTTAATTAATAAACAAAACAAGAATTTATTTTAAACAAAACTGAAATATCTGGCCACACATTATCAGTAATGAAAGATTGCCAGCATGCCCAGGGACGCATATACTCCCCTTTCCCAAGATTAACCGTGGTTTATTTGTAGCAAACCGGTGCGCTACCCGGAAACATAGACTGCGACTGACCAATTCTGCAGCTCGGTCAGGGATGGTGACTGTGGATGCAGCAGCAGACGGCCGAGACTCAACGTGCACACCCAAATTTACTGGAGACTCACTCTCCTTCGCTGATAGTCACCGACTGTCCTCCGTCTCGAGAGATGTCCCTCTCGGACCCCAAAAATCACTATGTCCTGATTAGTGCGCATCTACACGTGATCCATACTTTATTATAATTTAGGACCATACCTTCCCGGCCGTCTACCCATCTTGACCGACCATGGCCTTGTTGTTTGCAGGACCTATGGATTTCCCTAATCCGTCCCGCAATTGTCCTCTGTCGGCTACTCGGCACCGGCAAGCCACGTTTCCATGTTTCCGGCAGAAATTTAGAACTTAATAAAATACTTGATGTTCAAGTTAAATGCGAAAAGCGCACCATATGTTTGAACAATCAAATTGCCCCATGTGGATCGTAGGATCCACGCCGAACTAGACAGTAGATGACTCACCAAATTCAATTTCTTCTGAATGCCTTCAACATCGAATGCATCTGTGACTCTCATTCCTCCAAGATCGTGTCCAGTGATCTTCATACGCACGATTCTGTTCTAGAGTTTCAGACCGTAAGTCGCACCATCGGTTGTCTTGTCCATGAATCCACACAGGATGGAAAAAAAATGTATTGCGGATGACGATCGTTAAGTTTACAGAGCACGCCGTTCGAAGTCTGAGCACAATAAGAGTCAAAGGTAGCAATACAATTCCCTGACACGGAAAATTCGTGCAATCTCGTTAAACCCGAAACCGTGAGAGACCATTGGTATGCTGCACTTCTCGTCAAGCGAATGGGTCACGACCTGGACAGATTTTGGAACGATTTGTCACAAAAATATCCGTTCTAAAATAAGAGCCCTCTCTACCGTCTCAGCTGTTGTTCTTCAAACCAGCTGGTATCTATTGATTTCACGTTGGCAAATGGGTAGTAACACGTGATTGGTGCCGTTACGACCAATTCGATGAGATCGTTCAGGTACATGCTAAATCAGTCAATATTTTTCATAGCTGTCAGGTTTTGCAAATAAGACCTCAGAGATATATCCAGAGACGAGGCTACGAGATGCGTTACAGCACTAACTTAACCGCTGTATGAGAAACAAGAGAGTCTTCCGAAATTGGGGTTAATGTTCTTGATATTGTAGAATATTACTACAGTTTTGATGCGGTGATATGGAAATGAGATTTGGGAATCATGCCTAACGTAAATACGGGTGTTCGTCCTGTGCTTGGACATTGGAGTAATAGATTTTGTAATGTATAATTCATGTGTGAAAGGGTGTCTGCAACATGATTGTCTAATACAATGAATTGATCGGTGAATTGCGGTGTGAATCACTCGAGAAACTTACAAAATGGAAATATTGGTTTTCACTTAATTCTTTCCAAGTCATACCACCAAGACGATAGAGACTAAGGGAACTCTAAGGTGATTAGAAATGTGTCCCACCATTCCGCAAACATAAGAACTCCTACTAATTTTGTACGACTGGCCAAGGAATCTTCCGAGGTATGACAATTTCGACAGTAGAACAGGACCCAAAACTTTCCGAGCATACTACTTAAGAGGTTAATACATATTTTCGAATAAATGAGGTATCTTTAAGAAATTGGAAGAACTGTAATATCAAAACAATAAGATTCAATTGCTTGCTATTCTCATAAGTACGCTCTTTTAATTATTACGCAACATATTTCCGCTCATACAATAACATTCAGAATGATTTTTTTGTGCCATCCTACAGCTAAACTCGGTATAGAATAAGAATAATTCAAAATACAAACATGTATCAACGAGCATCTATAAACTATACGCTGACTTTGTATTGAATGTCAAATTGCCGCGAAAATAAGAATGACTGGAATCTTCAATCAACAGAATTATGATTCTAACAGACTCTTTGCAATCACTAAAGCACTTACGAGACCCTAAAATAAGGAATGTGCACCATCAACGCCATCGGAGCTAACCTTCACATCTGCAGTTCGCGAGGGAAATCCGTGCTGCTTGTCTGGATCCCGGCTCATGCGGGCATCGCAGGGAAAACGAGGAGGTGGACGCACTAGCAGCCACTGCACTAGGAGCTCTAACTTTGTACGAAGCCCCAACCTGTACAGCCTCGGAGATTCTAAATGAATGTACAGGAAAAGTGGAGGGTAGCTGGCAGGGCACGAGGAGAGGAGGAAATAACGGCTTCTTCCATCAGAACCTGCAAACATCAGCAGATCTGTGCCACCTCAACAACATCTCGAGAAAACAACAAATAATAGTTTCCAGAATTATAACTTTGCACACCCAACTCACTCACGAATATATTTTTTCCAGAATAGATCAGCCCACCTGTGATGTATGTGATCAAGCTATCACCATCCAGCATATTCTATTTGAATGCACAAAATATGAGGATATACGCAGGAGGACTTTAGCCGAGTTCTCTGGAGAAGACTTCTGTATACACACCACGGCGATCAAGAGCCTCCTGCAGTTCGTCTCCGACGCAAAACTGACATCCGCTATTTGAAAGGTTGTTCACAATTGGAAATTTTCTAACATGATGTAACTTAATTATGTAAATACTTTTAGAGGGTCGCCAATAACCAACAGGTTGACGCGACCATAAATCAATTTTAAAAAAAGAATAACTGTTATATTTTGTGAATTCGATTTGGTTATTGGTTTTTATGTTTTTGGTATTGTTCGATCTACAAGAATGAAGGAAGTTGTTTTTAAAAACTTTTATTGTAATTATAATTTTTATCGTAATATGAACTCTTTCAGGATATTTATCCATGGATTTGTTCTTTTGGTGATTGAAAAATATTTATTTTGCCTCAGTTTTACTGTTGGATTCTCTGTTTAAATTATTGAAACGGGAACCGCGAGTTAATAATCGGAAGCGACAATCGGGGGAATGTGAGCGAAGATTATTATTGTCGAGTACGAGGTGAAGCTCGAGACTCACTATCCCGGCAGAATTCCTGATGAGCTGTGGAGATCTGGCCCAGTTCCTGCTCACCGGTACGAGTATTATGCAATCCCGATACAGTTCCACAACTTATGTGGAGATCTGACATGCTTCTCGTACGCCGTACAGGGAACAATAAAATTAAGAGAGTGCCGATTTATTTATATGCAGTGGGAGATCAAATCACGAGGTTTTAATTGCGGTAGAGTTCAGCCTGAAATTTCTGGAGATATTTAACTCCCTGACGAAGAAGTGTTTTCATGTCTACCAACTGAGGTAGAACCTTCTACAACTTTGATTTTAATGAACATATCATATTAGAACAATTATAATTGTATTTTTTTTAAATATTGTGACAATAAAAGTTTTGTTTTGAACTTAAGAATTTTAAATAATTAATACATAAAAAATAGTAAATTTCACAATATATATTGTAATATAACAATCAATCGGTGGTGGGCCCTTGTAATGTTGCATTTGCTTTGGTCGGCGGTCTTTGTGTTGTGTATTTGTACACATGGCGCATATGTATTTGTACTTGTGTGCATGTATGTGCATATTTGTATTTATATGTATGTCTGTTTGCCCATGCTATTTATGTATGATCGCCATCAGAACCTTTCCTATGCCAGGACCTAACCTTGTGACAGAAAATTAGTGACCTGGTGGGGTGTTTATTGTTTATGGGCTTGCCAAAACTTCACAGTCCATAGCCGGCCGTTGTATGTAATGGTGCAACACTCCTTCCTGAAGAAGGAGGCTGAGAGCCTCCGAAAATTTGAAGAATATATGTATAAATTGACTTAATTTACTAGCATACAACGAAAGCCATTATAAACATTTACAAACAATAAATTTAATTCGAGAGTCAAGCATACAGTAAAAATTATTATCACGTGATTACAAATAATGAATCTATTTGGGTAACCCCTTGCCTCGCAAATATCGGCACTTTTACTCTTAAACAACAAGTAACAGTCGCAAAAAACTCATTCTGACAGTTGATAACTGGAAACCAGTCTCAGGTTTATTGATCATTAGTTCAGTTCTGATTGGTTTGTTGGAAAGTTCTCTATTTCGAAATATTGGAGAAACGTTCCTTTCCTTGGGAATTTACGCTGTTGATTTCTCATCGCTTTTCGCCGATTCCACGATGAGAAACGAACTTAATTTTCCTTCGACCACGGTCGACTAATTGGTTTGATTGACTGTGATAGATTGAAAGACGAATACACTATGCTAGTAGTGACATCACCGGTCAAGCAGATTAGCTTGCTTGTGATAAACGTATAATATTTTTCGAATATTCCATCAAGTTACATTCCCAGTGTTTTACAATTATGTTGATAAATAATATACACGTAGTATTTTACATTCCATATATTATATTTAGAGAAATCAAAATTAGTTAAATAATGCAGTCGAGCACATCGTCTCTCCACAAAGCTGCACGCAGTGACAGAGTTCGAGAAGGTTTATATCTACCCGTTAACACAGCTTTGACTCGGATCTTTATTCGAATATTGGCTTACGTTTAAGTTCATAAGTTTGAATACAAGGTCCGAGGTATGATATGTAAATTATTTTTGCAAGTAGCTGCTTCATTTCTCTTTAACCGGCTTGAGTTTTTTTTCAAACAAATAATGCAAAGCTTGGGGAAATACATATAAAATAGTTTTCTGTTGCCTTAAAATGAATTAAAAGTTGACCCGGTTTCATTTAATATTTATAAACGATATATATTAACTGAAAATAGAGCCTGTAATTATTACGTTTTCGGGTTATATATGGGATTGGAATTCAATTCTTATTTCACACAACTATCGTTTTCCATTAACAATACAAGTCACAAGCTTTGCGAACTATTATTTTCCTTGTTTTTCATTATAACGGTAGTATTAAAAAGTCATCTTTCAAAAGAAACTTTTTGTTTTTAATTATGTTTAGGAACGTGTTCCATATTGTTTTGTAGACAAAATTTAGGTAGTAACGTATGAGGGTTCGCAAGTATTAGATTGTCTTATAATAAGTAAAAGTAAAGCTAATGTGATCTGGACCTTAGAATTGTTTGTATCTGTGGCAAATGAAATATCTTTATATTCTATTAGTCCTTTTGATTAATTTATAAATTATGGATGTGATCATTACACATTTCATTAATTGAAACGAAATGCAGGTTTGAATAATAATTCTTACTCATAAATTACTTTATTATATATACATATAACGCTAAATAATGTATTGAAAACTTTTAAAATATACATATTCTTTATTAATAATAACCCTACATATGTGTATTAAATTAATTAATAATGTATGTCAATGTAAGAAATACTTTATATTTCTCTACACTCATAGGTTTTGTTGTGTGTGTTTCACAGAAAATCTATAAAGATTTTTGAATATATTTGTGGCTACATTAAATCTGAATAAATGAAAACGAAATGCTCAAAAATTTTAATATTTCCCATAATTCATGTTAATGAAAACTTTTAAATCTTCCTGTTCACTTATAGACGATGACAGCAGCTGCAGCAGTGGGGAAGACTCCAGTCTCTGTGCTGCAGGAGCTGTTGAGTCGCCGAGGAACCACTCCAAAATACGAATTAGTTCAGATAGAAGGAGCTATCCATGAACCAACTTTCCGTTATCGTGTCACTGTAGCAGAAGTTGTGGGTATGTTTCACAAATGACTGGTTTGAAGAATATCTTTCATTAATGTATCATAACTTGTGGAATTTATTAGAAATTTTATTAATAAGACCATTTTACTTGCAGAAGCAATTGGCAACATTGGAGTTTAATAATCATGAAATTTACCTTAGGAAAATTAATATTAATCACTGATTAGGAATTAATGCATATTTACTACTACAAGTAAAGCAATTGTTTGTGAAAGTAAACTGAGTTGGTACTACATAACTAGTATAGTTGTGTTTACCATTACCAAATATACAGGTAATGGTGAAAATAGCCATAATTTTAGAACCAGCTGAATTTGAATTTGCTACTAATATTTTAACGGGTTGGCTTAATGATCACAAAGCAGGATGTGATGACGTCACATTGATTCTGGTTTTGAAGGTTGTTGACAATGGTGTTGAATTCTTCGCCTAGTGTCACATTGATGCAGAGAACACTCGCTATTCCTGAGGATATTTCCTACATTTATCACTTGAAGACCTAGTCTCCACTACAAGGCGATTTTGTGAAAGATGATTTTTCAATGTTTTTCAGTGTTAAATGATGTTAATATCCTCCAGAATATATTCTTCTGTATATATTATGTTGTCTTTGTTCCTCGCCTGGAAATATGGTCATCATTATTGTCCATTAATGCTGTAATGTTTGTTCTTAATTAATAGGAATTACTCACAGCAATTCTTCAGTATGCCTCAGTATGTGATCGTTCATTTAACATTCAATTACTTTGTATTTCTGCTAAAATTGAATGATTTATGCAAAATTTTATTTTTCTTACTCCATTTATCAAAATTTTTCAAATCTATGTTTGAACATAAATAATTTACCTATTAGGTCCATATTGATGTTAATACAGATTAATGTAGAAATATTCACTAAATACTGTAGAATAAATGTGAAGCAAAAATCTGTTTTAAGTAAGCATGTTGGGCACTAAATTACTTATATTTTAATTCTATACAAAAAAAAATATTTGTAGCAATGGGTACTGGGCGTTCTAAAAAAGAAGCAAAACATGCCGCTGCCAAAGCTTTGCTTGATAAAATGCTTGGAGGTTCCATAGCAGAAGTAGAAAATTTATCAGCATTATCAGTATCCCCAGAAATGTAAGTACCTTTGTATTATGTTAAATGTGAAAATTTACAAAAATACTCTCAAAACACATTACTGTTGCATAATAATTAGGATCTTAATTTTTTAATTATATATATATATATATTTACTTTATATTTTATTTGATATTAATTATAAGCTGTATGTATGTAGTTACTGATATAAACATAAAAATAATTAATTTTCTAACTCACTGCCCACATTTTTTGGAGCTTTATTTTAAGTAATTCCTCTATGGTAAAAATTTGTTTTCAGTAAAGCAGATCCTACTGCTCAGTATGATTCAAAAATTCCTGGAAATCCTATTGGTACATTACAAGAAATGTGCATGTCAAGACGTTGGCCACCTCCAAGCTACGAAATGGTAAATGAAGAAGGCCTTCCACATATGAGATTATTTACCATTGCATGTTATGTTTTCAAGTACAGGGAAACAGGTAATTAAAAATGGTAAATTTTTTGTTTGTGTTATGTTTGCTAAAAGTGTCATAATTTTTATCTAATATTTCTGGTAATATTATTTTAAAAAAGTAATTTATCATGGTTTTGTGTCAATTTTTGTAAGGAATTTAGATTTGTGACTAAAGTACTGCTGTATTAAATTCACTTCCAATTCCAATCATTGTACAGGTTTTTCTCCTCATAAATATAAAATTTAATCATTTTCTTTAAATATTAAAAATAAATTCATTATGACAGAAATATCTTGATCTGACCAGGAATCAAACCCAGGACCAATTCTAAGTATAATTTGTTCTCTGATTATGGTGATTTGAACTAATGTTCAACTTAACCACCAAGTTGAATGTTGGTAACCAAAATGTGGAGGAAAAAAAATAAATAATAGTGAGTGTGATATATTATACACATGTATGTTAGTTGCTCTTGTCAAATAGAAAAACAGAGGTATGATTTAAAATTTTTAATAATAAAATAGCCAAATGACAGACAATATAAAGTGATATAAATACCACACAACTTTTCGGGAAACTTAGTTCCTTTCTTCGGGTGCTAACAAATCGCAAGAGCCAAGAGTGACCCAACCGCACAATACAGTTGACTAACTCAATTTTTAATTTGCCAAACGAACATTCACAGGAAGCTATTGTTACAGGCATTTTTATGAACATTTGTAATGCTATTTCTAGATTTGGATACACATTTTGTGATTAAAGTTAGTAAATTTTTTTTGCAAGATTTAAAAAATGTCTTCATACTCTAAATTTTCAATAACTTAAATGACTGGATATTTGAAACACTCAATTTCAAATACAAGTTCTGGAGCATCTATGTCGCTATTATATTTCAATAAATAAATCCTCATTAGCCAATTTTAAGTCAGAAAAAAAGGAGAATTTATTGAATTAACAATGTTTCATTGCTTAATTTGTTACCTCGTCAGGTTCCAATTTGAAATGGCCAGGGAAGTCGACATAGATTGACCTGTCCATCAATTTTTTTTAAAATTGGAACCTGATGAGGTCACAAATTAAGTAATGAAACATTGTTAATTTTATAAATTCTCCTTTTTTTCTGACTTAAAATTGGCTAATGTGTCTTCATTTATTTATTTATTTATTAGTTTTCTCATTAGTCAGAATACATATTTATATATATCATTATTATATTTGAATGCTAGATCTATATATATATATATATATATATATATATATATATATATATATATATATATATATATATATACGATATTAGGAGAATCCATTTAAGGAATTAATTCACATTTAAACTTGGATAGTGAGGAAGGATAGAAATAAATAGGAGAAATAGGAGGATTGCACTTTATTTGAATTCATATGCTCGGGCGAAGAATTACGCACATAGAAAAGCATATGTTCAAAGCAGAGAGAAGGATGGAAGAAGAAGGAAAGACTGAAAATATTTGACCCAGGCGGGACTTGAACCCACATATTCTGCTTAGTACACAGACGCCTTAACCATCTCGGCCACCGGGTCAAGTTCCCGACCAGGCAAATATAGACAGTCTTTTATATATATATATATATATTTATATATATTGTAATATCCACATCATTGCGTCGAAATAAAAAAGAATAATTTTTATAAACAACAAATAAACTTTATTAACACAAGAAGGAAATTACAATTGAATTTACTATTTTACTATTATAATAATAAACTCTTGTTCTCATGGGTCTCTACTGGGTTTGACAACGGACAGAATCGAACTATTAAAAAGACCCAACATTTAAGTTTTAAAGGAATCCAAAAGTATGTACTAAATTTATTAATGAACTTAACCTATAGATTGCTTCTAACTTTATTATCAAAAGAAGAGAACGACATCTGACTGTTATCCTTTAATAACGTTTACATCTGTTAATATTATGCATTCCAACTTACGGTTTCTCAGGTTTACTTCGACTCGTTCTTTAGACACGCACTCACTGACTCTAACACAATATCACTGGTTCGCCGTGACACTCCTTGACGTCGTTTGCTGCATCCAGGTCGCCTACCATCGAAGACAGGTCAAATTCTCCTACTCATACAGATAGAGCTTCTGTATTTTAAAATGTTTATAGCTGTTATGGTTTTGCTGACTGTCGCTGACTGACTAACTGTCGAGGTTCACCGAACCCCTCTCCTACGCTGACTCGCTGACCGTCTCTCGTTCCTCTCCCACGCTAACTGTCTGTTCGATGCGTCCTCCGCCTCTCTCCCACGCTAACTGTCACACAATAGGTTATTTCCCCTATATACCCCTAGCCTCCTTGTTTTTCTCTTGATGCAAAGTTTCGTCGCAATGGCGCGGTGACAGAATCCCATTACTGAAATTTACTTCCCGGCCGCTGGAGTCCTTCCGCCTTCCGAAACCCGACAATCGCGACAGGTCCAATTTGTCTTTGGACCTCTCCGCTCACAAGTGCGCGATACTAATTTCTCCAGATCCTAAGTCAACAAGTGCCTGGACCCTCATCATCCCAAGTAATTGCGCCATTTGACATGCTTGCAGCTGCAGTATTTCGCCCCCGCAATTACTCAGGACTTGTCGGCCTCACCCGGCTCGCACAAAATCTTTTCTTGCAAGTCCCAAGAAACTACGCCACTTGTCAGGTCATTCGTCAGAGACAATAGCCTGCTCTAACATAGCCACTTTGGGGCCATCTGCTTGCCCACGTTCTGCGTTACGAATTCTTCACGCCGTTCCCCAAATCAATAAGTTACTGGACCCGCAATCACTCTTTAGACCTAATTGCCGCACCGTCACACTGTCTATACAAATTACGGCTTCCTCTCTGCCGCTCACCAGCACTCATCCTAGATAAATGTCTTACCGCTCCGTCTTGTCACCTCGTGACAGGACCCGCGGTTACTTTTCCCACGCATTCTCTTTACGACATGTGCGCTGTTTTTAATCCAATGCATTATATTAAATGCATTACAATATATATATATATATATATATATATATATATATATATATATATATATATATATAGAATATTGGTACAACTCAATGATAGATTTAGTGCTTTGCAAGAGGTCTCAAACGACTTCAGGTTTTTAAATGGACATGCTTTAAAAATCGTGCCACTACATGATCTTGAACAATGTGCAATTGTTACCCACATATGTGGGATTCGAAGTATAGCAATCAGTTTATCATGTATCCTATCAGTATTATATATAAAACTTAAAACATTTATTTTATTTAGTATTTTAGAGTTCCATTCATGACAAACTAATCAGCAGTAGTATTTTTTTAAACATTTTGTGCCATCTCTTTTCTGGAAAATTTTCAATATTTGTTGTTGAGTCTAAACTTTTTGCTGAATTGTGAAGCGAATCAAAAAAATTATTTTAGGATTGTTGAATTTAATAGTTTAGAGCAGGATTTTTGAATGTAGTTTTTCTTTCTTGTAAAAGTAAATTTACTTTATTTATCTTTCGTAATATAACGGCCATTACTCATTCATACAGAGTAGAATGGCCAAGTAAAAGAAAAAGCATATGCAACTTTCAACTGGGTTTTGTTTCAACTTTGGTTTGAGCCAAACCAACTTTCACCTGTAGCAGGCACCTTTTTCGCCACAACCTTGTTGCTGCACTGCACATTGGTGTAGTCATTTTAAACACCTCAATTTGGTCCACATAGATGTTTCATTAGCCTATTGTCCATTCACACATTGTTTCCAAGATTGGTTAATGAGAGCCAGGATTAAACTTGAACCTCGATCCTAAATAAAAATATTTTTTATGACCAGTTGAATAACAGATCTGGAGCAAGATTATTAATTATTACTACTTATTTATTACTGCACCAAATTTTATTTTTCTTAGCCTGTATGATTGTTATGTATCTTATAATTTTTCTACATTGCATACAAGTTTTTGTTCATACCTGACTTCCTGAATGAAACATTCAAATAATCTCTTTAATGTTTGTTGTGAATATGTTATTTTTCAAACATTTCCATAAGTTTATTACTGATATTTTCCTAATTTGTTTCACAAATAAAAATGTTTCACAAATTCAATTTCAGGCACAGGAAAATCAAAAAAACTAGCCAAACGCCAAGCAGCTCATAAAATGTGGGAAAGGCTTCATGACTCTCCTGTTTCCTCCACAAATCATGGTGCAGATGATTATGATGAGGTAAGATCTATTTTTTTTACAAGGTTTGCTTCATTTTGCTTACAAAATCACACTGACTAAACAAATGTGACTAAATCCAATTTTGATTATTTTTAAGATTGCAGTAGGAGTTTTTTTTAAAAATTATAGTAGTCAAATATAAGACACAAGTAATGTGTGTTCCCAGGCATTTTTTCAGAACATTCTAAATTGAATATGGCAACAATGAGTTAAGGATTTATGGAAAATACCTCTACAAACAATCGCAATTCTCAGACACCAAATTTGACATTGAAAGTGTATCAAGAGCTATAATATAGTACAACTGACTTGGGAGAAACAATGTATCTGTAGTATTAGAAATGGCTAAATGTGAAGTTATTATGTAATTTTTCATTGGTTTTGAGACCTAATGAGTTAACCTATTTGCTATTAATTAGGAAAGAGAGAGACAGCAAAGTTGACTTACCTGAAATCAATGGTTGATCCAGTAGGGCTGAGGAGAGAGCATATTACAAATTTTCAAGGGTCTGAAAGCCCCTTTCATCAGGAGAGAAAGTTAAGGATGTGACATGCAAAAACTTGAGATCATTGGTATGAAAAGGAAAGAGAGGCTTACCTGTAATTCAAGTTCAGTGCAGCCACTTTGGGCATAAGGATGTTCTTCAAATTTTCGGAGACTCTCATATTCTCAGGAAGGAGTCTTGCATTCTGTGCATCAACTGGCTGTGATACATATAAAGTTTCAGGCTAAATTTAATTTACTAAATTATAGCAGCAAGATCCTTGCAGAGGAATGCCAGTCATTCAGTACCATGTATTTTATATATATTTATTTTCAAAGAGGAGAAAAATTTGAAGAATATATTTGTTTACTGTCTCCAATATCAGCTTGGTGAATTGTACAGTCTTTGTGACTGATCTTTTTGATGACAGTTTAGCTGGAGTGGTTAATTAGATGCAGTTTGGAGGATAAACTTTGTGATACTTTGAGCAAATTTTGATAGATAGATCCCTCACTTGTACCAAATCTCTTTTTTGTTTTTGTGAAGTTGTGTGTATTATTTTTCACATTCATTACTCATTTGTAATTGGTTATTGTATGTTAGAAATTTATTTTATGCATTATGTTTTGACATTTTGAAACTAGTGTTTCAGTATAGATGATTGTAATTTTCAGTTAGTTTCTACCTAAATATAGGTTACACTTTGCTGCTGTATGTAAATTGGCAAGGCCAATTGGCCTTTACTTTACTTTACTATACTATCTCGTGTGATTTTACCTTTTAAAATATAATTTTGTTACACATGTTTATTAATTAAACACTGACAAAAATATTTTTTTGGATTGAGTGTGAATGCTTATAGAGAACAATGAACAAGTTGCATGAATTAACTACTATCCTGCAGCTAAGGATTCTCAGGTCTCAGATATTTTTCTGTAGATATAATATGATTCCGAAGAATTTCACTTAATCTGAAATAATTGTTTTCTTTCACCAGGATAATGTGAAATATATTGAAATAAATTTTGTGAAAATGTATTTAAGCAGTAGAAAGACATAACTTAACAATTTCATTATAGTTCAGAAGCATTGTTTGTTAATTTTTTTAATTCATTAATTTATTCATAGCAATTGCAACTCTGCACCAGTTTTATCAATAATGAAATAAACATTTTTCAAGATTAATCTTTGGTGACTTTGTGAAATTACTTCAGAATTGCAGATGGCTTTGTTTTATTATGAAACATGTCTATCTTGAGTGCATTACATTTTTCATTAACACAAATAAATTATTTAGATATTCAAATATATTTATAATGTATGCAGTCTACATTTATTTCACAAGAAACTTTCTTCACTTAAAATTCCTTTAATAACAGTTTATTAAAATTATCCAAGAATATATTATCTGCAGCTGTACCAAATTGTAATTCTACATTTGGTCTATAATGAGTTACCTTTTTTTAATTTGTTTCATTAGTAATTCATTTCTGGACTTAGCATACATAATTACCATCCCAAATTTTATAATTAACTAGCTGGGTGCCCGGCGTTGCCCGTGTACTTATTTATATAAAACCGAAAAAGTAAATCTAACTGTTCCGTACATTGTTTAGACCGATAGTGCATTAATTGAAAATCTATAAAATACATTGAATTTTATTGCACCAGTCGCAACAAACATACCTCCTAATTTCTTCTTAAATATACTCCTTGAGTTCTTCAAGATAAAGGTTGAAATTTTACACACACAACATCAGTAGAAATACAATCAATCTAATTAACCCTTGAGAATATTTATTCTACGCTAATAACCGCCGTGATTGCATGTTTCAAAATATCCACCCCTAACCACCCAAATCCTGGGGGTTAAATGAGGAAATTGGTTGTCATAATTTAACTCGGCGACATCCATAACCTTGGTTTTGACTCCAATCTCGGTTGTATTCCCGTTATTTCCTTGTAACGCCCTTCCATACCCACCCTAAGGGTGCTCCTTTACCATGATCTAAGGGGTTGAAAAAATATAAATTGCTAGAAACATTATCAACTCTTTGACCCCCAAAAATATTTATCCGAATCAAATATCGGTTGTCGTAGGATGTTAGAATATTACATCCCCCACCCTTAAGCGTTCTCCCCTCTCACGCTGAAAGGGGTTGAAATTTTACAAACAACATCGGTAGAAATACTATCAACGCTAATGGCCCTGACATTTATTTATTCCACGTTAATATCGACGATTTAATACTTTTTCAAAATTCCACCCCGTCCGTGCCCGTGCCTGGGGATTAAAGAGAATGTCATAATCAAATTCAGTGACATACATAACCCTGAATTCGACTCCAATCTTGATTGCTTTTGCGTTATTTTTATGTAATGCCACTCCACCCCAAACCCCTAAGGGGAGCTCCCCTCCCAATCCCAAAAGGGGTTGAAATTAAACACGGAGAACATGTAGAGAAATTTTATTAATTTCATTGTTCCAGAAATATATTTAAACTGCTCAAGTCCCGCCTGGGTCAAATATTTTCAGTCTTTCCTTCTTCTTCCATCCTTCTCTCTGCTTTGAACATATGCTTTTCTATGTACGTAATTCTTCGCCCGAGCATATGAATTCAAATAAAGCGCAATCCTCCTATTTCTCCTATTTATTTCTATCCTTCCTCACTATCCAAGTTCGAATGTGAATTAATTCCTTAAATGGATTCTCCTAATATTGTATTTATTCCTTAATGGAAGCTCCTAATACTTCATTCCCTCCACTCTATCCATTCCTCCACTAAAACTATTAATTGTCCACAATAAGACTGTCTATATTTGCCTGGTCGGGAACTTGACCCGGTGGCCGAGATGGTTAAGGCGTCTGTGTACTAAGCAGAATACGTGGGTTCAAGTCCCGCCTGGGTCAAATATTTTCAGTCTTTCCTTCTTCTTCCATCCTTCTCTCTGCTTTGAACATATGCTTTTCTATGTGCGTAATTCTTCGCCCGAGCATATGAATTCAAATAAAGCGCAATCCTCCTATTTCTCCTATTTATTTCTATCCTTCCTCACTATCCAAGTTTGAATGTGAATTAATTCCTTAAATGGATTCTCCTAATATTGTATTTATTCCTTAATGGAAGCTCCTAATACTTCATTCCCTCTACTCTATCCATTCCTCCACTAAAACTATTAATTGTCCACAATAAGACTGTTTATATTTGCCTGGTCGGGAACTTGACCCGGTGGCCGAGATGGTTAAGGCGTCTGTGTACTAAGCAGAATACGTGGGTTCAAGTCCCGCCTGGGTCAAATATTTTCAGTCTTTCCTTCTTCTTCCATCCTTCTCTCTGCTTTGAACATATGCTTTTCTATGTGCGTAATTCTTCGCCCGAGCATATGAATTCAAATAAAGCGCAATCCTCCTATTTCTCCTATTTATTTCTATCCTTCCTCACTATCCAAGTTTGAATGTGAATTAATTCCTTAAATGGATTCTCCTAATATTGTATTTATTCCTTAATGGATGCTCCTAATACTTCATTCCCTCTACTCTATCCATTCCTCCACTAAAACTATTAATTGTCCACAATAAGACTGTTTATATTTGCCTGGTCGGGAACTTGACCCGGTGGCCGAGATGGTTAAGGCGTCTGTGTACTAAGCAGAATACGTGGGTTCAAGTCCTGCCTGGGTCAAATATTTTCAGTCTTTCCTTCTTCTTCCATCCTTCTCTCTGCTTTGAACATATGCTTTTCTATGTGCGTAATTCTTCGCCCGAGCATATGAATTCAAATAAAGCGCAATCCTCCTATTTCTCCTATTTATTTCTATCCTTCCTCACTATCCAAGTTCGGATATATATATATATATATATATATATATATATATATATATATTAATTTATAAATAGCCATAAGTGATTAAATAATCCTGAATTGTTACAAACCACTCACACACTGCTGTTGCCTGAATGTTAATTAGCTGATCATTTCTATCCAAATGAGTTAATAATTTTGACTATGACACATTTGAAACAACTTAATTTCTAAAATGATAAATTTACATATGTTTTGAAAACTATTAATAATAAAAATATTATCCAATTACAGACAAATGTATATCATCACTTCTTTTCACTGTATTTTGTTATTTTAATATAGTTTAGAAATATAAAAAATTCAAAAGATAGCCATATGAATAATAAAAAACCTACTTCATAAAAATAAGGATATGAGCTTATACCTGATATACATATTTATTGAACACTAGCTGGGTGCCCGGCGTTGCCCGAGATGTCATTTATCTATAACCATCCATAAGACTCCAATTTGCGCTATTTTTACGTAAAGCTCCTCGAACCCTATCCCTAAATGTGCTCACCTCCCATGCCGAAGGGGGATGAAGTCATTGACTAAATATATCGGCCGTTTTTACATGTTAGAAGATGACCACCCCCACAAATATGCGATAATGAAAAAGAATGTATTACACGTAAAAATCGGCCGATTACATTGTCTGACAATTTATTCCCTCGCCCAACAATTCCTAAACCCGTCGCGTTACCCAGGTTGTCACAATTAGATTCAGCGACATTCATAGTCTCGGAATTGATTCGATTCTCGGTTGTTTTTGCGGGATTTTATTTAACGTACCTCCACCCCACCCCTAAGCTTGCTCCCCTCACACTGGTTAAATTATACACAAACAACATCGGTATAAATACTATCAAAGTAATTAACCCCAGGAAATAATTATCGCAAATATCGACCGTTTAACATGTTTGAAATTTTTCACCCCCGACCACTCCCGCTTCGGGGACTTAAACGGTCTAGTTTAATGTCATAATTAAACTCAGTGAAAATCCTGATAGTTTCTGGTTTATTTTTATCTAATGCTACTTCCACGCAAACCCTTAAGGGTGCACCCTTCCTAGTCCGAAAGGGGTTGAAATTACACACAGAGAACATGTAGGGAAATTTTATTAATCTAATTCATCCCGAAATATATTTAATTGACAAAAAAAAGCCGGTCAACTCATCCCAACCCAGCCGATACCCGCGCGTTGTCCAGATTGTCATAAATAAATTCAGCAACATCCATTACCTTCGATTTGACTCGAATCTCGGTTGTTTTCCCGTTATTTTCAAGGAAATTAATAGCTCAGTGACAATCCCGATAGCCTCTGGTTTATTTTTATGTAATGCTACTTCACGCCCACCCTTAAGGGTGCACCGTTATGAGTCCGAAAGGGGTTGAAATTATACACAGAGAACATGTAGGGAAATTGTATTAATGTAATTCATCCCGAAATATATTTAATTGACGCAAAAAACAGCCGGTCAACTCATCCCAACCCAGCCGATACCCGCGCGTTGTCCAGATTGTCATAAATAAATTCAGGGACATCCATTACCTTCGATTTGACTCGAATCTCGGTTGTTTTCCCGTTATTTTCAAGGAAATTAATTAAACTCAGTGACAATCCCGATAGTTTCTGGTTTATTTTTATGTAATGCTACTTCACGCCCACCCTTATGAGTCCGAAAGGGGTTGAAATTATTCATAGAGAACATGTAGGGAAATTTTATTAATCTAATTCATCCCGAAATATATTTAATTGACGCAAAAAACAGCCGGTCAACTCATCCCAACCCAGCCGATACCCGCGCGTTGTCCAGATTGTCATAAATAAATTCAGGGACATCCATTACCTTCGATTTGACTCGAATCTCGGTTGTTTTCCCGTTATTTTCAAGGAAATTAATTAAACTCAGTGACAATCCCGATAGTTTCTGGTTTCTTTTTATGTTATGCTACTTCACGCCCACCCTTAAATGTGCACCCTTATGAGTCCGAAAGGGGTTGAAATTATACACAGAGAACATGTAGGGAAATTGTATTAATGTAATTCATCCCGAAATATATTTAATCGACGCAAAAAACAGCTGGTCAACTCATCCCAACCCAGCCGATACCCGCGCGTTGTCCAGATTGTCATAAATAAATTCAGGGACATCCATTACCTTCGATTTGACTCGAATCTCGGTTGTTTTCCCGTTATTTTCAAGGAAATTAATTAAACTCAGTGACAATCCCGATAGTTTCTGGTTTATTTTTATGTAATGCTACTTCACGCCCACCCTTAAATGTGCACCCTTATGAGTCCGAAAGGGGTTGAAATTATTCACAGAGAACATGTAGGGAAATTTTATTAATGTAATTCATCCCGAAATATATTTAATCGACGCAAAAAACAGCTGGTCAACTCATCCCAACCCAGCCGATACCCGCGCGTTGTCCAGATTGTCATAAATAAATTCAGGGACATCCATTACCTTCGATTTGACTCGAATCTCGGTTGTTTTCCCGTTATTTTCAAGGAAATTAATTAAACTCAGTGACAATCCCGATAGTTTCTTGTTTATTTTTATGTAATGCTACTTCACGCCCACCCTTAAATGTGCACCCTTATGAGTCCGAAAGGGGTTGAAATTATACACAGAGAACATGTAGGGAAATTGTATTAATGTAATTCATCCCGAAATATATTTAATCGACGCAAAAAAACAGCTGTTCAACTCATCCCAACCCAGCCGATACCCGCGCGTTGTCCAGATTGTCATAAATAAATTCAGGGACATCCATTACCTTCGATTTGACTCGAATCTCGGTTGTTTTCCCGTTATTTTCAAGGAAATTAATTAAACTCAGTGACAATCCCGATTGTTTCTGGTTTATTTTTATGTAATGCTACTTCACGCCCACCCTTAAATGTGCACCCTTATGAGTCCGAAAGGGGTTGAAATTATTCACAGAGAACATGTAGGGAAATTTTATTAATGTAATTCATAACGAAATATATTTAATCGACGCAAAAAACAGCTGGTCAACTCATCCCAACCCAGCCGATACCCGCGCGTGGTCCAGATTGTCATAAATAAATTCAGGGACATCCATTACCTTCGATTTGACTCGAATCTTGGTTGTTTTCCCGTTATTTTCAAGGAAATTAATTAAACTCAGTGACAATCTCGATAGTTTCTGGTTTCTTTTTATGTAATGCTACTTCACGCCCACCCTGAAGGGTGCACCGTTATGAGTCCGAAAGGGGTTGAAATTATACACAGAGAACATGTAGGGAAATTTTATTACTGTAATTCATCCCGATATATATTTAATCGACGCAAAAAACAGCCGGTCAACTCATCCCAACCAAGCCGATACCCGCGCGTTGTCCAGATTGTCATAAATAAATTCAGGGACATCCATTACTTTCGATTTGACTCGAATCTCGGTTGTTTTCCCGTTATTTTCAAGGAAATTAATTAAACTCAGTGACAATCCCGATAGTTTCTTGTTTATTTTTATGTAATGCTACTTCACGCCCACCCTTAAATGTGCACCCTTATGAGTCCGAAAGGGGTTGAAATTATACACAGAGAACATGTAGGGAAATTGTATTAATGTAATTCATCCCGAAATATATTTAATCGACGCAAAAAAACAGCTGTTCAACTCATCCCAACCCAGCCGATACCCGCGCGTTGTCCAGATTGTCATAAATAAATTCAGGGACATCCATTACCTTCGATTTGACTCGAATCTCGGTTGTTTTCCCGTTATTTTCAAGGAAATTAATTAAACTCAGTGACAATCCCGATAGTTTCTGGTTTCTTTTTATGTTATGCTACTTCACGCCCACCCTTAAATGTGCACCCTTATGAGTCCGAAAGGGGTTGAAATTATACACAGAGAACATGTAGGGAAATTGTATTAATGTAATTCATCCCGAAATATATTTAATCGACGCAAAAAACAGCTGGTCAACTCATCCCAACCCAGCCGATACCCGCGCGTTGTCCAGATTGTCATAAATAAATTCAGGGACATCCATTACCTTCGATTTGACTCGAATCTCGGTTGTTTTCCCGTTATTTTCAAGGAAATTAATTAAACTCAGTGACAATCCCGATAGTTTCTGGTTTATTTTTATGTAATGCTACTTCACGCCCACCCTTAAATGTGCACCCTTATGAGTCCGAAAGGGGTTGAAATTATTCACAGAGAACATGTAGGGAAATTTTATTAATGTAATTCATCCCGAAATATATTTAATCGACGCAAAAAACAGCTGGTCAACTCATCCCAACCCAGCCGATACCCGCGCGTTGTCCAGATTGTCATAAATAAATTCAGGGACATCCATTACCTTCGATTTGACTTGAATCTCGGTTGTTTTTCCGTTATTTTCAAGGAAATCCCCTCCAGCCCCACCCCTATCATGCCTACAAACAACATCGGTAGAAATACTATCAACGTCAATGGTCCCGGCATTTATTTATTCCACGCTAATATCGATGATTTAACATGTTAGAAAATTTCCATCCCATCCACTGCCGCCGATTGGGGCTAAATGGCCATTTTGAAGCTATAATTGAACTGGACGACATCCATATCCTTGGATTTGACTCCAATCTCGGTTGTATTCGCGTTATTTTATTGCAGCGTTCCTCCACCCAACACCTAAAAGTGCTCTACTGATAATCCCGACCCGCTTCTGGGGGTGGTAGACGCGTCTCAGCCCAACAGTCGGTAGAAACACTATCAATATCTGTGACCCCTAAAAATATTTATCCGACGGAAATAACGACTGTTTTAGCGTGTTTAAATATTTCAACCCCTGTCCGCCCCCGCTTCTGGAGGTGGTAGACGCGTCTCACCCCGACAGTGTTTGTTTCCTGGTCGCAAAGAACACGTGTACGAAATTTGGTGAAATTTTCTCCAGCTGTGTAGATTTGTATAACGAACATACAAATATACAAACATACAAATATACAAACATACAAACATACATACATACATACATACATACACTCATTTTTATTTATAAAATTAAACGTCGTTATTAATGGAAACAACATCGATAAAATAGTATGAACAACACCACCCCTAAATCTGCTACTTTCCCGTGGTGGAAAGGGTTGAATTTTTACTCATATCACATCGGTAGAAACACTATAAATCTAGTTTACCCATAAACACATAACATTTTGGCAGTTTTAGAATAATAGACAATTCTCACCCCCAGCCCTAAGCAAGCTCACCGCTAATGTCTAAAGGGATTTATATTTTCAACAACATCCGTTGAAATAGTATTCACGTAATTCTCCTCCAAGAACGCGCAAGAACTGACTATTTATCTCCCCTTCCAACCCCCACCCTTTCGGGTTAAATGGGCAATTAAAAATATTTATCCGAAGTAAACTCACTGACATCCATAACCTTCGATTTGACTCCAAACTCGGTTGTATTCGCGTTATTTTTCTGTAAAGCAACTCCACCCCAAACCCTAAGGGTGCCCTTTTCCCAGGGCGTAGGAGATGAATATTATATTCAGATAACATCGGTAGAAACACAATCAATATCTTTGACCCCGAAAATATTTATCCAAATCTAATACCTGCTGTTTTAGCATGCTTAAGTATTTCAACCTCCGTCCACCCCCGCTTCTGGGGTTGGTAGACGCGTCTCACCTCGACAGTGTTGTTTTCCTGGTCGCAAAGAACCCGTGTACGAAATTCGGTGAAATTTGATCCACCGGTATAGACTTGTATTCTCCACCCCAAACCCTAAGGGTGCCCTTTTCCCAGGGTGTAGGGGATGAAAATTATATTCAGAAAACATCGGTAGAAACTCCATAAATATGTTGGACCCCTAAAAATTATTATCCGACTAAAATATCGGCTGTTTTAGCATGTTCAAATATTTCCACCCCCGTCCACCCCCGATTCTGGAGGTGGTAGGCGCGTCTCACCCCTACAGTGTTGTTTTCCTGGTCGCAAAGAACCCGTGTACGAAATTTGGTGAAATTTGCTCTAGCGGTGTAGATTTGTATTCTCCACCCCAAACGCTAGGGGTGCTCGTTCCCCAGGGTGTAGAGGTTGAAAATTATATTCAGATATCATCAGTGGAAAGACTATAAATATCTTTGACCCCTAAAAATATTTATCCGACTGAAATATCGACTGTTTTAGCATGTTAAAATATTTCCACCCCGTCCACCCCCGCTTCAGGGGGTGGTAGGCGCGTCTCACCCCGATAGTGTTGTTTTCCTGGTCGCAAAGAACACGTGTACGAAATTTGGTGAAATTTGATCCACCGGTATAGATTTGTATTTTCCACCCCAAACCCTAAGGGTGCCCTTTTCCCAGGGTGTAGGGGATGAAAATTATATTCAGAAAACATCGGTAGAAACACCATAAATATCTTGGACCCCTAAAAAATATTATCCGACTAAAATATCGCCTGTTTTAGCATGTTTAAATATTTCAACCCCCGTGCACCCCCGCTTCTGGGGGTGGTAGACATGTCTCACCCCGACAGTGTTTGTTTCCTGGTCGTAAAGAACACGTGTACGAAATTTGGTGAAATTTGCTCTACCGGTGTAGATTTGTATGACGAACATACAAACATACATACAAACATACAAACATACAAACAAACAAACAAACATACATACACTCTTTTTTATTTATAAGATTATTATTAACTGTCTAATATTTAAAAAATATTTATTTCTAAAATGAAAATTTCACATCTGTTACATCTGTTTGTAAATTAATAATCAGAAAAATATCCTAATACAGACAAATGTATCTCATCACTTATTTTGTATGTTTCTTATATTAAAAATATAAAAATTCAAAATAGAGCTATATGAATAATAAAACAACCTACTTCATAAAAATGAGGATATGTGCCTATACCTAATATATATATTTATTGAAAAATATTATTAACATAACTTTCAGCTGGAAAAATTATATATATACAAATTTGGGAAGTATTTTAAGTAATGTATATACATATACCTTATACAGATTTATGGTATGTCATCTACTCTCTGGCTGATTATCAATACAAATAAGTTAGTGTATATATATGAATTTGTAAATAGCCATAAGTGATTAAATAATCCTGAATTGTTACAAACCACTCACACACAGCTGTTGCCTGAATGTTAGTCAGCTGATCATTTGTAACCAAATGAGTTAATAATTTTGACTATGTCACATTTGAAACAACTTAATTTAAAAAATTTCTAAAATGATAAATTTACATCTGTTTTAAAATTATTAAAATAAAATTATTATCCAATTACAGACAAATGTATATCATCACTTCTTTTTGTCAGAATTTGGCTATAAAACCTACTTCATAAAAATGAGGATATGAGCCTATATCTAATATATATATATATATATATATATATATATATATATATGTATAAATATTAAATATTGAATATCACTGTCTGCTATTTAAAAAAAATCATATTTCTAAAATGAAAATTTTACATCTGTTTTATAAATTAATAATAAGAAAATAGAGTAATGTATATCATCACTTCTTTTATGTAAAACATACACCACTACATTTGTGGTACACAACCAAAACCTTTATGAATATAACCATATATAACTGAAAGGAGTCAAAGTACCCTTTGGTGGATTCTACTCTCTGACGTTGGTAGCATTGTATAAGGAATGCAATACATTACGATATGCGTCAACTCTCAAATAGAAAATATTATCGATATTGCACAAAATTTATATTTAACAGTTCTCACTTGGAATTACTCCCTTAGACTTTAAACATTTAGAATGAAATATGTGAAATTATAATGATACATACATAACCAAATTTTTTTCATGAATTTCACTTCAAGAATACGTCAGTTTATGCAGATTTAAAATCTATCAAATTATAATGATTAAGAAGTATTAGGGATTGTGTTTTCCATCATTCTTAGTCTCCTCCAGTGAATGTAGAAATATATAATTGGGCACAAGATATAATTGGTCCGTGATCCCGTTAAATATGCCCCGTTAAAAGTCAAGTTTTTTAAAATAACATTAGTTGGACGGATTGTATAACCTTTCATATTGTTGCTGGTTATAATTAAACTTATTATTTTGAGAAATACGTTGCATAAAGTACAGTAATTACACTTATAATTCAATGTAAATGTTCCTAGTCCCGTACATACTTTCGACCGATGCTAATTTAAAAGCTAAGAAATTCATTGAATTTTATAGTATCATTTTAAATGAAACGAAAATAGCTCCACAAATTATTGCTTTAAGTATGAATAATAGTATTGTTTTTACCATCACCCGTAACCTTTACACATTTACATTCAAATTGAATTTGTATATACGCACATAACCAAATATTTAATGAATCTCGCTTGAAATAATTTGACAGTTTTCTGATTAGCAGCTCAGAAATTTGACACTTAAAACGTTGTTCCCAAACATAAAATAAATGCAATATGTTCCCGTAATCTTTACACATTTACATTCAATGTGAAATTGTATATACGCACATAACAATATTTGAAACGAATCTCGTTTACACATTTACATTCAATGTGAAATTATATATAGGCACATAACAATATTTGAAACGAATCTCTTGTGAAATAATTCGTCAGTTTTTCTTATTAGTAACGTTCTTCCCAAAAATGGAATATACGAAATTCTGTGATCCTAACCCAAAATTTTGTTGAACGCCACATATTACACACATTTATTTTTTACAGTTCTCAATTTAGATAATACGTTGCGTAAAGTACATTAATTGCACTTTGTAAATGTTTCCTATTCGATAGTGCATTAATTTAATAGCTATAAGATACATAGAATTTAATTGTATAATAGCAACAAACATACCATCGTTATTCTTTAGAAATATAATTCTCCGCGAACAAATAATTGTCAGTAAGTCTTCAGACAGTACTTCTTGAGTATTGCAGGATATAATTGCCCATCAGTATTCGCACATTACGGAGGATTGAAGTGATCAAATTGATAGCTACATTCCAAATGTAAAGAAATGGTGGCCATATTGCACTCACTAAATTAACTAACATTTTCCGCAACGATTGTAAAGTATTTTGTACTGTTTTCTAGTATAATTCGATGGAACATTGCTGGATATATTTATACTTTTTACTCAATGAAAATATTTCTGCTTTTTTCGTTACAAAAAACAGGAACTGTACTTTTATGGCGCGTGAATATCTCGCGTGAAAGTCTCGTTTGTATCACGCGCCAACGGATAAATGTGACGTCACGGTCTCTTGGCGCGCAGTAATTTAACACTAATTCGTAACTTATTTCAACTATAATTATTTCCACCTTTATGCTATGGGTTTGTCACCCCCACAGTACCGGTTCTCGATTTTGGCAGAATATATATACCAATTTTTGTTGAATTCTGTCTACGCGATAAAATTTGTATAAAGAACAACGTAAATACATACATACATACATACAAATATACATCCTTTTTTATTATATAGATTATGCCCCACAAATTATTGTGTGAAGTTAATTAACATTTTAGATTGGTTTTTATTTGTTTTGTAGATAGCCCAACGTGTGGCGAATGTGACTGCCCATTATTCTGAACTGAAAGATAGTAAAATCTCTACTTTGAATACTTCTCACAGTCAAAAAGTATCTCAGTTTCACAAAGCCTTGAAAGGTTCCCAGGGAGAAAAATTGGCAGAGTTGCAGGTAAGCATTTCACTTGTGTTTAAAGCAAAGTTATTTTCAATTTTTCTAGTCTTTATCACAACAGTATAGAATTATTTACTGACAGTTTATTGAAATAAATGATGAAGATTAGCTATATATTTTTAACAAATCATATAGCCTACAACAGATTTAAAAAAAATTGCCTTTTTAAATGGTTCCCAACAACAATTTCAGTGTTAATAATAATATTTGTGTGTTCACAAAATTATTTATTTTATTTTATCACTGAATGACTGGCTAAGCTGCAAGATTTTATGAGGTCAAGTTGTGAAATATCCTGAGCTGTTATTGGTAAGCGTCAATTTAGATATTCCATGTCCTGAGAAATATGTTAGTTCAAACAATATAAATTTAAAAATGACCTAAAATATGTCAAAGTCTGCAGAGGACGGATTTAATTGTTGTTATACGACACAGTCTATGACAGAGCTACTAACGTTAAACATAAGCAGCTGTGTAACAATAAGGCATGGTGTGCACAAGTACTTTTTTTTAATATAAAAAAATCTGTGTTCAATTAAATGATATGTACCCAACAACTGTAGACTACTGGTTTTCAGATTTATTCTACAATACCAGATTTTATACATTTTAATGTATTGATAATTTTTGACATAATGGCTTTCTGAAAGGCTTTCAAGCTCAGAGCAAGCGTGAGATAATGGAAAAATCCTATGAGTACCAGGAACACATTTGTGTGTTTTATTGACTAAAATAAAGCCTTTGACTGTTCTGACTACAAATTGTTGTAGATGCCAGATTATACTAATACTTATTTTGTCTTTTTTTGGCTATCTTTCTTGTTATTAATTTTCAATCAGATGTAAATATTTTCATTTCTACATGCAAAGATTATTGTGAGAAAGTTGGTTTTCGGAAACTCAGAAATCTGTGCACAGAACTTTAATAACTTGATATACTGATTGCAAACTCTTTCCTCATAAATTGAGATGGCTAGAGCATTCCAATAAAATGGAACAAAGATCAAAGGCCAAATTTCAGAAGTAAATGGTGATATCAAAATGATAATTAAGAAATTGTGAGCATGTAAGATGTCTCTTAAGGATGATTGAATTGAAGAAGAGGGCCAGTGTGTAACCTTGAGCCAGAATGAGTTGCTGAAAGTGAGCAAGTTATAGAAATACAACAGTTAAACAACTAGGCATAGACTGATGTTAGCTGTTTATGTTAATATAATTTTTTTTTACAGATGATTAAGCCGAAAGCTTCGGTATTTTATGTTTAAATAATGAGAGCTGTTTGCTTGAAATAAATAAATATTGGTGGACTGAAAAATTTTGCTTATTTATTATTACATTATTGTTATTTTGAACAAAATAACATTTTACTTTTGTGATATGTGTCATATTGTTTACAGAAGACGCCCTTAAATGGAACTGGTTTTAACTATGTAAAATTCCTGCAGGAAATAGCAAGTGAACAGCAGTTTGAGGTCACTTATGTAGATGTTGAAGAGAAATCCATTTCTGGTAATAAATTTTCCTCCATACTATGAATGTCCTAAAGACATTTACATTATTACAAATTAATTTAATGCCTAGGCATACATGAATGTTGTTGGTCAAATAAGTCAGAAAATAAATTTAATATACGATAATAACAATTTTATCATTCATATTTATATTATACAAAATATTATATTTCATCCTGAGAATATTATTCTAACAAGGGATATTGTAACTATGCATCACTTGATTATATTTAATGGATTCACAAGAATTGGCCATACTTTAATTGAATGAAGAGTTCTTGGGTTTCCAGTCAGGTAATGTAGTTGGTTGTCCACAACATTTCTATGGCTGACACCACCATCTTCTTCAGGTGAAGTGCTGTCAAATTCAGGAAGGTAGAATAGTCATGGTCGGGTTTTCTTTACATAGGTGGTAGGGGTGGGTGGCTCCCCTCCCATTCCCCCCTCGGTCTACTCTTTAGCTTGAGCCCAATGACATCTTTAACAGACCTAGGACAGATTCTTAATTTTCAATGGTGGCCAGAAAACTGTCTGGATCTTATGTTGTCACGTGCTGGTTGCCTACTTGTCTACCTGGTCTGCACTGGACCCAATACTCCTTTGATTTGCTTGTAATTAATTAAATTTGTGTGATTTTTAAAACATATTTTTGTTGTTGAAACTAACTGTGCACTTCGGCAAAATTTAGCTTGAAAATTCTTTTTGAATGACAGATCAAATAAAATTACATAACATTAAAATTTAATAACATTCCATTTTCGTCTATCTGTTTTTGTAATTGTAATACAATATTAAATTATTTTCATTGCAAGTTATGCAGTCAAAATTATGTCTACAAATAAATTTCTGTTTGAAATTATTGTATTTTGTTTGTTTTGAACCATAGGAAGGACTCAGTGCTTAGTTCAGCTTTCAACTTTGCCAGTGGCAGTATGCTATGGATCTGGGAACAATTCAAAAGAGGCACAAGCATGTGCAGCACAGAATGCTCTTGAGTACCTCAAGATCATGACTAAAAAATGAAATAACTTTGTCAGACAGGTAGTTTCAGTAATGTATCTCAGTCTAAATGCTACTGATGCATCACATTTTTTTCCTGCCCATGGTGTGGCCATATAATTGGAGGTTTGGTGTATGTAACTACCTGCCTTTCACATTATCTTGTCTCCCACACACAATCCTCTTTACGATGAAACCTGCATATACGAGTATTTGGTGCAAGTAACCGAATACGAACAAGTTACGGACTGGGCCTTTTTGGTCAGAAAATGCAATCTCATTTCTTTGACTTAATTTTGTGGTCATTTTTTAATTTATTTATTGTTGTAAATAGTGACCCTACTATCATGTGAATGTGTTTTCTGATCAGAAAGGCCCTTAAAATGGAGATGATAATGTTTTGAAAACTTAATGTCATTTTAATATATACAAGCTATACTTTGCATAGAAGTAGTGGAATTTTCCAAGTATCGACTGTGCTTATTATTGCACGAACTTCATGAAAGGTTTGGTGATGGAATAGTATTGATGGTAGCTAATAGAAAAAATATACTAGTCATTTTGATTTTTATAGTACAACTTGTTATTTTTGCTGTAATAATAAGCTAGTCATTTACATAACTTAATTTTTTTCCAATTAATGAAAATGATAGAAATAAAGATAAATTTGTTTTGTGTTGTTGACTATTACACTAAGATATCTATACATCATCTCAAATTAAACTACATTTGTTATGGAAGTGGTCGTAGGAAAATGGGCATTATTTTGATGCAAAGTATAGAGGTTGTAATAAACTTTATTAATAAGTGTGATGTGTTCTTCACTGGGAGTCCATCCACCATTTTATAACAATTAAAAAATTTCTTTCCCTTAATTTACAATTTTATTTAATAATAATTGGCACAATCAGGAAAATTGTTGCCAGAATACTTTTAACGTTATTGTTAGATATAAATAAACATTTTAACTGTTTGTGTAGTTTGTGTAAAATATATGTTTAAAATAAAGAAATTGTCACTACAGCAGTTTTGCATAATTATTAGTAAATTATATATATATATATATATATATATATATATATATATATATATAATTGCAATATTGGTATGGATAGGACAGAGAGATAGGTTGTGGCTTACCTGAAAGTGAAGTGGGGCGTCACCATAAGGAACTGAAGGTATTTCTTCAAATTTTCGGAGGCTCTCAGCCTCCTTCTTCAGGAAGGAGTGTTACACCATTCCGTGCACTGGCACAAACTTATGCTGTGAAGCTCAAAAGACTCTTAACTAGTATCAACATCTCAAATAAGAAACAAAGTTTACAGAAAAGTTTTTTTCACATAATTTTTTTCTGTTTTTTGTCTACTTCATTTATTAATTTTAGAGCACTTTATTTTTTTGAGTTCTTTTAAATTCATCCGTGCAATATGAAATTATTTGTTATGAGTTGATTTTGAAAGAGAACTCTGATACTTATAAATTATTTTTTTTTTATATTTATTTTCAGTTAACATATACAGAATAATTGCATACGGCCATATTATATTTTGAGAATAAGTGACTTCAATAAAACTCCTGATTTATAAGCATTAAACTAGAATCATCAAGCAGCTTTTGGATTAATATCTTCATAATAAAATATTTCCATATTTATTTCCATAATCACTCATCAGAATGATTATATATCTCTGGTAGCAATCAGTAAGCTTTTATTATTAAAGTAATAAAATCACTCTGCAGTGTTATTAATTTGAATCCTCCAGAAAAGAAAGCGCAGTATAACAACAGTGTTTTGTGTTATTGAAAACTTAACATATCTACACAAAAGAAACATTACTTTCTTATTTTATAGTACAAAATCATCCCACAATATTTAATTTTCAAATAAATCTGTTATGGGGTTTTTTTTTGGCTTGTGATGATCTGTATAATTATTTGAAAGTTTCACGATTCACTAGTATTTCACATATTAACTGTTACATTCATTGCCTATAAGCACTGCCATGAGAGTTTTAATCAAATTTATACAAATACATTTATTTACTTGGCTAAAAATAGATTTTTTGTACACTGAAAATTTTTGAGCAAGTTGCTTTGACATTTCATTCAGATAGTTGTAAGTAATTTCGCTCAATATCAGACAATATTTTATTTATTTATGACCGTTTCAGTACGTGTTTGTACTAAACGTTGTCTTTAATAAATAAAATATTGTCTAATATTGGTCGAAAACACTGCATTATTTTTAATATAAACAAAGGTAAAAATATAATCTTTAAAAGTAATTCATTATCTTATGCTGTGGTTTATATGCATTCCACTTTGGCTGGTAAGTCAACTAAAAGAAAACCTCTGAATTCTGGGGGATTGAAGCAGGATCCAGTAAACCCATGAAGGCTTTGTTGCATGGCCCATATTACCAAGGTTACCATGTTGCAGTCACAGAGCCACTGGTTACCTTCCAACATCAAGAAACCCATACTGGTATAGTTACTGAATGTGGAGTTTGGCAGGCTTGTCAACTCATTGAAGCTCAGCTCGACACTGTACAGAAATGGTAGATTCCTGGCAACAGATTGTGTTATGCACCATATTTGGATGTTAAGTTGCAATGATTTGTGTTTTTGTGAGTGGGTATTAGCACCATACATATTGGGAAATATGATTTTATTATTGGAAAACTGTAGGTAAAAATTGAGTTTAAGTGCATTGGGATTAATGAATTGTAACATGGCTGAAAATTGTTCTCTAGATGAACCATGCTATAATATTCAAAGACCAGAAAACACTATGACATTGGAGAGTAAGCCTATCACTAGTGTGTATATTGAATTGCAAATGTGAAAGATCAGTGGGAGACGTCTATAATGGGAGATGAAATTTCATACCCATGTTTGTATTGTACTGATACAACACTCGCAACTGCTTCTATCTTTCTTTACTTTATTGGTAAATAAATATAATTAATAAAATTGAATTGAATTATTTAAAATAAGAATAAAATAATTTTTATATACTAAATGCATGTTAATTAAAAAACATTTTTGATGCAGATCACTGACTAGAATTACTGATATTTTTCAAACATTAGTTTTACAGTTTTGTCCTGTCTGTATGTCATCTTATTTTGTGTTTATCAAAGACCCTCAGTCAATTATTAACTATATAACTTAGATTTTAAAAGAATATCAGTAAATTCTAATGTATTAATTTTTTTTATATAATTAAAATGAACACAAATTGATATTTGAGGTTCTGTTTAGGTTTTTTTTTATAAAAATAAAACAAGAATTTATTGCACTAAGCAAGAAAAAGAGAACAAGGCCTGATATCCAAACAATTTGTCCATAAATTACTACCTCAGCCAAATATGCCAAGTATGCTCTTCCATTGATAACTGCCTTATTTTTGGCATAACATATAATGCATTACAGTAATAACTTACCAATGAGATGGATCATTGAATATTTATCAATACAAGTTGATTTATTTAAAACAAAACACTGATACAACACTCGCAACTGCTTCTATCTTTCTTTACTTTATTGGTAAATAAATATAATTAATAAAATTGAATTGAATTATTTAAAATAAGAATAAAATAATTTTTATATACTAAATGCATGTTAATTAAAAAACATTTTTGATGCAGATCACTGACTAGAATTACTGATATTTTTCAAACATTAGTTTTACAGTTTTGTCCTGTCTGTATGTCATCTTATTTTGTGTTTATCAAAGACCCTCAGTCAATTATTAACTATATAACTTAGATTTTAAAAGAATATCAGTAAATTCTAATGTATTAATTTTTTTTATATAATTAAAATGAACACAAATTGATATTTGAGGTTCTGTTTAGGTTTTTTTTTTATAAAAATAAAACAAGAATTTATTGCACTAAGCAAGAAAAAGAGAACAAGGCCTGATATCCAAACAATTTGTCCATAAATTACTACCTCAGCCAAATATGTGTTAGAAGTATGCTCTTCCATTGATAACTGCCTTATTTTTGGCATAACATATAATGCATTACAGTAATAACTTACCAATGAGATGGATCATTGAATATTTATCAATACGAGTTGATTTATTTAAAACACCTGAAAGTGTCTGGAGATATAGTTGTTAATAAGTTATCAGTGAAACTGATGTATGTTAATTCAGGAGTATGCTGGAAAGTGTCAGGGAAGACAAATGTTCTAGGAAGAGAAAGTTGAGTGTGGGAAGAATAGAAATTATTTCTTAGTTATAATTAGAAATGAAAAACAAAAATATTATGTAGAAAGTATAGATAACTAAAAAGAAAATTAAATGTCCAGTCATAATACCAGGGGTAGGGATATTTTATTGAGCTTTTGAATCTAAGAAGTATTAAATGTTTGATAGATGGTTAGTATTGCATAATGAGTTACCAGTAGCAGTTAAAAATGCAAACAGTTTAAATGTATTTTTAAAAAAAATATTGCTCTCCTCTCTCAGGTTTTTGAACTAAGGTTACACAAGCTGAGGTACCTCTGTCAGTTTTGAGAGGTGTATGTTCCGGGATCGCATACGGTAAGAGCTGTCCGCTAATCCTATTGGAATAATCAGCCAGCAGCCTCCTAAATTGGTCAAAGCACAGAGAAGGGAATGCTGTGACCCTACAGCAAACCTCTCTCCCATCATCGGAAGGGCATGGGACAAGTACGAAATGTCTGACCTACCTGATGCAGGTTTTTCTTGGGTTTTCCCTGCATTACTTATGTTGAATTTTTGGATAGGATCCTTAAAACTACAGCCCAGGGGCCCTAGTTAACCCTTGGATACCTCGCTGTACCTTTCCTCATTCTCCCTATCAGTCCCTTTCCTATGCTATGAGTGTGGACACTATGTGGATTACCCTATATATATGTAGCCAGTCTACACCTTCGTCATGTAAGAGATTTAAACAATTTTGATAGGTAAATATAGTTATATTGTAGCATATGTAATTAGCTTTAAGTTACATTTGCTACAATATAACTTGATAATGAGGAAGTTTCCCAAATGATGTTCTGAATTAAGAAAAATATTATTTGCCATTTTTTATTAGTTGCCAGTTTGAATAAAGAACTAATAAATAATTTTCAAATTGAAATGAAAAAATTTATGTCTGATTGAAAATTAATAATAAGAAAGGTAGCCAAATACAGACAAAATAAGTGATAATATAAATACCACACAATGTTTCTGGATCCTTGTTCCTTTCTTCAGGTGCTAAGAAGAGCCTAGAGTGACAACTGCACTCATCAGTTGACAAACTCCAAATTGTTTAATTTGAAAATTAGAGCTTTCAGCAATATTGTCATAGTCATCTGTAAGGAGAAAGAAAACCCACAAGTTTATATAACACATTTACAGTTTAACAGGAATTTTAATTGTAGTAATGTGCTATATAAAATTATGTTCTTGCTGAAAGCTCCAATTTTCAAAATTAAGTAATCTGGTAATGAATTATTAGTTTTTTATCAAATTGGTAAATTATGAAAAACATTGGGGGCAATACAAAAACAGCAAATAATCATGTAGCAGTCATAGTAAAAATTTTAAATACAAGAGATAACTATTACTTTTATTTTTGTATACAAAATTACATTAAATTGTTGATTGAAAGCAAGCAAGTTATTTTTAAATCATATCTTTTATTTTCTATAAACATAAGAAATAATTTTTACATAGTTTTCTGGTCTGTAACTTTTTCTTTAACAACTGGTATTGGTGTATCTGGATACAATGTTAAATAATATTGTTTTAAAGCACCAACATCAAATTTCTTTTTTAAACCTTCAAAATTTTTCATTATTTCAGTTATGAGAGTTTCGCCAACTTTTATTTTATTGGCATCAATCATATCTCTAAAAGCAGACTTGGATATTGGCTTATCAGGTATCTTCATTAGGAAAGCACTATAAAAAATTTTAATTAATATTAATAGACAAGGTTTACATGAATTAAGAACTAAAAATGTTTATCTATAATCCATGTCTATACACTGCAGCTCAAAGTGGGTCTTTGCCTCTTTCTATTTCAAGGTATTGTAAAATTGTAGGTGAACCTATGTTCAGATCTTTTGAATGGGTGGAGAAAGCTTGCACATGAGGATTCAGCCTGAGTAGTTCAGATGGTAAGAACAACACAAACCAAGCATATGTCCTGGGTTCCATTCCCTGACCAATCAAGATTTTTCCATCCTGATCCTTTAACAATATTTATTATCTAATACATACAATTCGTACAATTATTGAAAATTGCTTTAAAAACAATTATGAGACTTTTTCTTAGGAGTTTTTGGTACATGCAACAGAGATGCTACTTAGAACCTTATACCTTTATCCTCATGAAAATTACTGTGATTGAACTATGTAGACATAACAGTGTGGAATTTACCCCTTGTTGGCTCATTTTTTGCTGTTTTCTATGTCTGACATTACAATGAAACACGTCTGATACAACCATAGTTGATTTTGGGTTAGTGAACTAACTAACTGCTGATATGCTGTAGAGTAGCAGACAGCACTACAACCTTGAAATTCAAAGGTCCCAGGTTTGAATCTCGTAATGAGCATGGATATTTTCGCATGTCTTGGTCATGAAAACTGGGGTTATGGTTGATGGAGAATCTCTAAACTGTGCCACTCCAAAAAATCTGGCAGCTATCCTGATAAATGTAGTAGGCTGTAGAACCAAGGAGAAATAAAACAAAAAACAAATAGCTAACTGATATCAGTAAAAGTTCTCTCTAGGTCAGAAATTGTCATCTCCAGCTATTGAACAGTTTTTCCCATTTGCTGTTCCATTAAATTGACTTACTCTCATTCACTGAATTCTCATCTGTGACTTAACCATCATGTTTTGATTACCTCATTTTCAACAATAAAAATCCTCCAATTAAATTGGAAGGTTGTTCAAAATTCTCCTATCTACTTCTCAAAGATCATAATTCTAAGACCCTTAATATGGGTGAACAATGAGAGTCTGTAACTTTCTAGTGGTAAAATTATTACGCTTCCCTTCTCAGTCACTCCACATAACTGCCTCTTGCATTCTTGGACAATAGCTAAGCACTTGCACCTCTCATAGTGGGCATATTATATCTAACTAGTGTATCACCATCATTTGTGTTCTACCCACAGGCAGGTTTTCACATAGTAGATCGCTATTTACTTCAGTCATCTGCCATCCTCTTCATGTTGATATATTTTCTGTTTCCTTTGATGTCATGGCAAACAAAATACTAAAAGATTTAAATGAAGTTTTTGAGGAATACGTCAAAAACAAAGATCATGGTGATTAGTAAAGGAAGAAAACAGACAAAGATTAAGATTGGGCAAGTAAATATCAGCGAAGTAAGTTCCATTTAATATCTGGGAAGTATAGTCACTTGAGATGCCACCAGCAAAAAAAAAGTGTATTGTCATAGCCAAGGAAGCATTTAATACAAAAAGGAAGCTATTATGTGGCAAACTAGAAAAAGGACAGAAAAAAAGATGAAGGCCAAGTGTTTGGTCTGGAGTGTGGCACGATGTGGAGCAGAGACGTGGACCTTGAGAAACTAGGGACAAGAAAAGGCTGGAAGCTTTTGAGATGTGGATGTGGAGGAGAATGGAAAGGTAAGCTGGAACTAGTATATACTCAAGTGTATTAAAATGGAAAAAAACATTAATTATTTGTTACAAATAGAGTATAACTAGTAAATAATTGGCAGAATTAAGGATAAAAATTGTTATCACAAATGACTATTACCCATAACGCAGTATAAAACTTTTTAAATTGAAATATTTTACTTTATAGGTTACATAAATCATTAGTTCATATTTGAAAAATCATCAACTTGTTATGAAGTGCAAATATTTTTCCTATGCATTCCACAAGCACAAATATAATGACTAACTGCAGCCATAACATTTCTAGCACTTAATGTTATAAAAAAGGTTTTATCAATATTGAGAAATAAATTGAAAACTATGAAAGACTATGCAGATGTCACTGAGAATAATAAAATGCACAAGGCAGTTGCTTTTCTCATATCCTAAAATATGATTCCTTAATTTAAGTACATACCCAAAGTCTTTCCTCTTTTTCTTTTTCTTTTGATTCATTGCTTCATATTTAGCTCTTGATACAAGTAATTGTTTAACATCAGGTACACTTCTTGGATATGAATTCAATACTTTTCCAAATATTACATCAACATCTCTTATTTCCAAAAGACTATCAAGCACCTGAAATATTTGGAATGCTATAAATTTTTCTTGAACATCAAAATATATATCAGAATTATAATCTACTTACTGTTAAAAACTCTATTTCAACTTCAATGCCATCCATGTTCAAAACTTTTAAAATAGATTTAGGATCCAATAAAGATTTAAGTATGTTTAATGCATCATCAGATGGAAAAGGATTGTGTCCTATTCTTAGAACTTCTAGATATTTGTTCTTTTTTACGCCTGTTGCTATGTGTTTTGCTTGATTGGTGTCAAGTCTATGCATAAAAAAAGCACATAAGAATAATGTGACAAGGCAGATATATATATATATATATATATATATATATATATATATATATATATATATATATAATAAAGCAGAGTGTTTGTATGTTCCTTATACAGACCTACACTGGCGGAGCACATTTCACCAAATTCCGTACACATGTTCTTTGCAACCAGGAAAAAAACAGTCTACCACTCCCAGGAGTGGGGATGGACAGGGGTGGAAAAATTCAAACGTGCTAAAACTGCCGATATTTGAGTCGGATAAATATTTTTAGGGCTCAAAGAGATTGATAGTGTTCCTACCAATGTTATCTGAGAATTATTTCAATCCCTTACAGCATGGGAAAGGAGCACCCTTAGCGGTGGGGGTGGACGGGTGTTACAAGAAAATAATGCGAATACAACTGAGATTAGAGTCAAATCCAATGGACCGCTCCCAGGGGCGAGGGTGGAAATTTTGAAACATATCATGGCCGATATTAGTGTTGAATAAATATTTTTCAGGGTTAATTATATTGGTAGAATTTCTACCAATGTGTGTGTAAAATTTCAACTCCTTTCAGCATAAGAGAGGAGCACAATAAGGGTGTCATGTGGAAGGGAGTTACAAGACAATAATGCAAAAACAACTGAAATTCGAGTCAAATTGTGTTTATGTATTTCGCTAAGTTTAGGACTGAACATTGTGCTGGCCCACCGCACAGAGTTAAAAACAAACTGGAAAGTCAGCCATAAGAGAGCAGAGAGCAACAATCGACACACATCAAAGTAATTAACAATCTCTCTGGAGGAAAGACCACAACAATGGAAAAATAATGGAATAATACACCACCACGTGCATTCATAAATACAAACATGCACAATACATACAAATAAGAGGTGGAGGGAAAAAAATAAAGAATAGTGGGTGTGATAGCGGGAAAGGGAATTAGAGGATGTTTAGTCCAGGAATTTGACTGAACTGTAGATTGTAATGGAAAGAAAGTTCCCCCCCAAAAAATCAACATGTTTATGGAGGGACAGTGTAAGCATTGTTCATACTTGTTGGTGTTGTCACTTCCGGCATGAGCAGATATTTGGAATATTTTTTTAGACTGTCTGCGAACAGTGCTGGGGTGGTCAGCAATGTGTTCAGGAAGAGTTAGTTTTGTTTGGCTGATATATAAAAGTAAATGATGTAAAAGGAGTTGCAGTTGATGTTTTCTTTGATTTTGTAGGTGTATATTAGGGAGGATAGTAGTTGGTTGAAGGATAGGGCAGCAGGCATGGCAACTGGTCCTACTGCAAGGTTGGAATCCCAGCGTAAGTAGGGGAGTGTGAGGGTAGGACCTTCAGGAATGGATAGCTATGTTGTGGAAGTTGGGAGGGCACCTAAAGACAACAATTGGGTAGGTGGGGAGAATTGTGGGAGTGATGTTTTTTATAACTAGGTTGCCTTGAAGTTCAGACAAGGAGTTGATTACCTGGCTTAAACCCTCTTCCTCAGGACAGTAGGACTGAACAATGTATCAGGCAACATATGAGCTCCAGAATTTAGAAATTATTGTAGTATATTAACATTTTCTGTACTTTTTCTGTTTAAATTTATACATTTGTAATTTTTTAGCAATTATATTGTAACATAAAATAAAAGCACAAAATGTATTTGACACATTTCTTACCTGTTGTGGCTAAGATCTAAGTCTACAAGTGATTTAGATTTTTGTGCTAATGTCTTCACATGTACCCCAGAAAATGGCCCAATAGCATTCCATGATAAGTTAAGTTTCTGAATTCCACTTTTAACTATTACCTTAACAAGAGCTGTCAAACCTGGTCAAAAATAAGTGTGTAATATATCATTCAAATATTTAATTTGCAAAATTGAAGATATTGCTTAGTTAGCTAACCATCTTTATCTGATAATCTATTCCATGATAGGTCCAAGTGTTTCACAAAATTGTTTTTTATAAAATTAGGAAGAAGGAAGCAAGAGCCTGTTTCAAGTTCATTGTGACTCAAATTGAGTGTATTAATACTTTCATTCAATTCTAAACCTTTAACCAGAAACTGCATGCCAGTATCACCTAATCTATTTTTACTTATATTTAGATTCTTCAATTTTGTTGTTAATGAAATTCCTTCTGCAAGCTTTTCTGCCCCTTCTGCACCAATTCTAAAATAATCAGAAAAAAATTTAATTAGAAGATAGAACAGAATAAAAATTATGATAAATATTGCTAAAATGAATCTACACATTATAAATAAAACCATTTTTGCTGTAGGTGAAATTCAAGCTTGTGTTGCATTAAAATGTACTCCTTTGTAATCTATGATAAATAGCATGGTTAAAATGATGAAAATGCTATGATGATGTGTTAAATGGTTATTTTCTTTGATAATAAGAAAGTTGACTCATGGCTCATATTAAATATGCTTACATATATGTAGATAGATCTATTCCAAATCAATAAGAGTTTTCACTCACATAATACAAGAACATATGACAACATACAAATAACCCATCAAACACTAAAATAATGCCAAATTGGATTGAATTATATTGGAAGTATGGTGTATAATTAATTATCCTCAGAAATAATAAGGAATCGAATAGGCTTTAGGACAAATGTAAAAGAACAACTATAAATATTTTGCAATTTGGGAGTTTTTAAATGCCAAATTACATCTGCTCATCTAGAACAATGTTTTTATTACACTGTAAACATACAAAAGTGTATAATTTTAGATTAATTCAATTAGATTTTAAGTACACTTGACTTGTTCAATACATCTTGTACGTTTGATGAATCAGTAAAGTATTATTATTATTATTACATTTCTCATGTACTGTTCCAGTTACCCTACTTCTAGGTTCAACATTAGATCACTGTTATGATATGATGTGTGAAAATTAATGTCATTATTATAAATAAATAAAAAGAAAAACAATGAGTGTAATTATAGAAAATACTATCACTTTCATAATCAATGAATCTTTGAGTCAATATTTTAAATGAATGAATTATAGTACAGTAACTATTAAATTTTGTAATTAGTTTAAAGATGAACACCCATTTCATGTATAGCCATCTTAATCCTAGTATATGTATGAACCTACTGACATTCTTAACATAAACAAATAATTTATTTTACATCAGCAATGCAATATTGAATTACTGTAATATGTTACTTAGATAAATTTAATTGAAACCTATAATATACTAACCTACATCCTGAAAGATTAAGGTGTGTTAATATCAAATTCTTTCCAAGGATTTCACTTAAATGGAAAGCTGCACATGGATTTAAAAAATTTTCCTGTAAGTTAATTTCAGTTACTGTGGAATTGTGGCATAATGCCTCTGCCATTGCTTCCACAGCAACAGGATTTACTCCAAAATACTGAAAACATATTACAAATATTAAGGTATGGAATTTAATTAATATAATTGTTAAGAAATTACCATTAATGTTTTGTAGATTGTCAATTAATTTCTGAATATTTAATAGAAAATATTTTTTTACATAAATCATTCATTCCATTAATTGGTTACATAACTGTTGAACACTTTGAAATGGAGAATAAAGAAAGAAATATTGAAAGAATTGCACTTCATTAAATTGCTCTAAATGATAGTTTTATGCTAATGAAGTGATATTTTCTCAGGTTGTACCTGTTTATATACAAACACAATCAATGATTTGACATGGAAAATAATAGTGCTTTCACAAATATGCAATCAGGCTTCCTTTAGAGAAATGTGGTTAATGATAATAAAATCATAGAAACCTCGGTAAAAGCAATATTTTTTTTTCAGAGTAAAGCAGTAAAATAATTATAGACATAAAATTTTCATTCTATATATGCCAATGAGGTTACCGCCAAATTAACTGTACTTCCTCGGAGACTTTTCCAGAATTTATCAATTGGAATGAGTCCCAATCTTTTGCATGCTATTAAATAATAATCTTGTCCAGTTCCATCATCATTTAATTTATCGTCACCTCCATCAATACTGTCTCTTGTATTTTCAAGTTCTGTACAACAGAATCACATAAAGTAACATAAATTGATTTAACGAAAACTATAAGTCCAATTTGTAATATTATGATATTTGCAGATGATACCATTGCTTTAATGAGCACAAAGTTTAGAAGAAGGAGCAAATTCTGAAATTTTTCATTTACTCCATTGGTTATCAGCTGATCAGCTATTGTGAGCCAAAAATGTGATACAGAATTCTGAAGCATTATGGCCAAAATAATAAAATTTATACAGCTCAAAATTCTAAGGCTTATCCTTCGCATAATAGATATCCTGTCTGTTTAACTGATAAGTGAAATTGAAATTTGGCCATATACAGACAGGATAGAGTAAAATTTTTTTAAGAACATGTTATGTACAAAATAATAGCTGTACTAAAAATTTTAACACATTAACCAAATTATCATAATGACATAATGTATATGACCAAATTTAAATTTGACTAATCTGTGCATAATAATTTAATTGAAAAAATACATATTAATTCAAATTCAAACAAATTAAACTCAGATATGTATACTGTTAGAATAATGTCAATGGGCAGTGATTCAAACAATAGAAATTAGTTTTCTTTGGATACTCTCCTTATTCACATATGGTATAATTTTCTGGATTAATTATTCAAGTAAATATAAAATTTTTATTCTTCAATAAAGGGTTGCTAAATTGAAGAAAAAAAACTTTCAAAAACATTATATGGGTCTCTTTTTAATAATGGCAATGTACAAAATAACTAATGCTTCATGTGAAGACTAAAGTAATCTCCTTGCAACCAATACATATGTTCCCAATTTTAATACAAGTAAAAAAAGTTATAGAAGCAAGGCAAAACACTGTCAATTACACAGAACTGAGTTAATTAATAATATGTTTAATAAACTCCCAGACAACATTGAATTGTTAATATATAATACAATCAATATTTTTAAATATCTTTCATTCTCTTAGATTTATATTAAGATACACCACAGAAAATAATATGGAACATGTAAAAAATATAATTTAATCTGTAGAATATAATAAATAATAATTATAATGTATTAATTTAATTTCTGTACAATTCATGACTCATCTTGAAGTCTAGCTTCTCGATAGGGTCTGTGATGTACTACTAAAGCTATTAATACTGTAATAGTGAAGCAGTTAATGCTGTGAATCAATTTCAAAATCTTGAAAATATGTGTGCCATATTGCATATGTTTCAGTTAGGGAGCTGATAGTGTGAGACAATAGGTATAGAAATGGCAAAAACTGTTATTTTCAGGGATCATAACTGCTCATTATAATGACTCACCGCCCACTAAAATGAAGTTTTCTGTTCATATATATATATAGATACACACACACACACTGATGTTTATAAAAATTGCAACACAGTGAAGGATTCCTCCGAATTGAATTAAATTTAATCTACAAATGACATGTGTTCTTACAAATAAACGATACAAATTGGAAAGCCAAAAAACAATATTACATGTTGACAGTCAGCACTTTGTGAAGCCAGGATCTGCTGCAATAAGTGCTGTTATATGAGATGATTCTTTCCCGTTCAATCTCCGTAACTTGCTGAAATGTCACCCTGCTTCGTTGTAGATGAATGATCTTCTTCAGGCCAACATTCAAAATCTGTTTGATTCCACACCACATCATATACAGCACTATTACAGATTTAGGATATGCAATATTGTTTTTCTGCTTTGTAATTTTAATCATTTATTTGTATCAACAAAGGTAGTTGGTTAAATTTCATGCAATTCGCGGAATTTCTTCATGGTGATGCAATTTATACAAACACGAGTTGATATATATATATATATTATGGTGAGTTAAGCAGTCTCAAATGGAAACTCAGGGGCAGTGGCAGCTGGTGCTACAGCACATAAATTAATTTAGTTAGAATTAATATTGCTTGACACTGCGAATCTATGCTTTGATACTTTAAACTCCCCGCCTTGCATCACACTCGCTCCTACTAAAGCAACCAGCTGACCATTCATGCTCTAGCCGCGATAGCTCAATATTTCTGTCTTATATGAGAAATGCGCATGCGCAGTTTACCTTTTCACCCCCCCCCCACCCCGTGTCACTCGTAAAGCTCAACAAACTGCCACATGTTTGTGCTACAAATTGGACAGCTCTTGTCCAAGAGACATCATAGTTTGAAAATATATCGCACGATCCTGAATACAATACTGACACTTTACGTGGCTTGTTCCAAAAATCAACTTTATTTAAAATACGTACGAAGGAAAAATACTTTAATGTTAGAAATGCGTGTCAATTTGGTGCTAAATTATTCCAATTTTAAAAATTAGACACTATCGGAAATTATGTAGACAGAATTATAAATGTAGCATATTATGTGTGGGGTCAGAGTATTAGTATCATCATCACTGATGTAGTTTTATGATTTCACATGGTTATCCTCGTAAAAAAAAGTTGTTTGGGGTGATGTAGCACATAACTTAAATAAACTCGCTAGCCGCCACTGTTCAGGGATAAACCAATTGGACTCTGACCAAACTGGCGTTACAACATTGAATACGTCCGTCTGGGAAACAGAAGTCAATCGTGTTCTTGTGAGCAACCAAATATTTATGAAATGTAGAACATTACCTTTAAATCTTTCATGAATTTCTGGCAGTCGCAGTGGAATTTCAGGGATTACTCGTACTTTGTAAACTGATTTCATCTCTCGCAACTGGAATAAAAATATTGTAAATTTATTATCCAGAATATATACAGCCCGGGGGCCCTAGTTTATCCTTGACTACCTTGCTCTACCTTTCTGTCCCTTTCCTATGCTACAACAGGGGAGTGGCCACTATGTGGATTACCCAATACATAGCCTGTCTACACTTTTTTCATCATGGAAATTACAGACACATATTTAAGTATACTTTTGTCCCATATATATATATGAATAAGTTATATTTAATTTCAATTGCGCACTTTTGCTTATATTTCATATTTTAGCATTTTAAACACCAAAATATATTTTCAATTATAAGTTTAATAATATATGTGTAACATATAGGTGTTGAATTATCATTATAATAAATTTATGTATGTTTATAATAAAACATAATTAGAAATTAATGTTTGACTTATGAAAGGGATGGTTTTAGTGATTTAATCATCGAATGGAATTTATCACATCAATCAATTTAAATAAATAGCAATGTAGTTACATTTTTAATTATTATATACTCAATTCAAAAAATAATTCTAATTTTATAATATAACAATTATTTTCATATTACTAAAAACTGAAAACAAGTAACAACTACAGTTTAAAAATAATATATAATCAGTTAACTTACCCATGGATCAATAAATAAGTTATCAGGATGGGTGATGCCATCGGTGTCCGGGTTTTCATCTGGAAATGGTGCTTCTAGATACCCATCCTTCTCCAAGTCAAAACTATCTGGACCTTTGATTTCTTCATATGAAGGTTGACCGAGAATCAAGTTCCTTGCCTGATGTACAAGCCACACTCGGTTAGATGATCTCTTAACGTCCTGTCTCTTGTTCTCGAAGTCTGTTCCTAAGACAAACTGCTCCCAGTTTTCTATTGGCCATTCTTCAAATTTTGGAAAAGTAAACCCTGGTTCTTCCATATCTTGAACTCTTTTATCTCGTGCATAGAAAATGGATTCTTTGTGGACTTCTTTTGAAGCGTGTCTTGGCGAAATTACTTGAGGAGACTTTGACATCGCTTCAGCCACACTACTTACAAGTTGTGCCTTCACATCTTCTTTAACTTGTTCAGTTTCTTTGTAAGTCATTTTGCTTTGCTTCCCAGTCAAATTAGACGGGAATTTTAACACTTGCAACAATGCTGTCTTTTCTGATGACCACAATTCAGTGTTTTCATGGTAAACGGTGCCTCCAAATATCTTTGGAGATATTTCTATTGACCAACTTGGATTGAAAAAAGCATGGGTGGATAATTTTGAAGAAATACTTTTAGCCATCTCTTATCCAAGGTTTTAACTTCAACAATGAAGAAATCGTAGTTAAATATGCGTTAAAGTAGAAAATTCGTTATTATTATTTTCTTATATTAAATGTGATTTCTTGCTGAAAGTCAACTCGTCTTTCCTATGACTTGGCATGACTTCTGAAACAAGTAGGTGGAAGTGGTTTTCCTTTTGACATGACAATACTACAAGTTAACACAATTGAACAATAATAATAGTATCCCCCACACGTCACGTACTATAAAATAAGGGAAGCTTTCATGTGCTTTATAATCAATAACTTCTCTCCGGAACAGTATTATTTATTTCCGTCAATTTAATAAATTAAAACATACGGCAAATACGTCAAACGTTTTTTTGACGATATTTCTCTTAATCATTCAGATAATTTATGTATCCCATTTTTATAAAAATTATGAATAAAACCTCCAATTACAATAGTATGCTTTTGTGTTTTTACGTAAACTAACAATACCCAATTTATTTCCATTTAGTATTGACCGTTATTGTTACACACTATTCTTTCTAAATACGCGAATGTTTTTGTTGTAATGTAGTTATTTGAAAGAAAATCTATTCGGCGATAATACTAAAACGTACCAATACTTTGCTTCGTTTTAGTTGCCGTATTCGATCGTAACAATCGGCTGTTAAATTTTCTGGTTAGAGAAACAAATCGCTGTTCTGTTACTAGCTCATTATTTTGGAAGTTGTGTTTAATATTTTACAGTTATTGACGATGCATTTCTTTAAAATAAGAAGGGTGACAAATGAATATTCGAATTGTGAAGCCATGCGAATCATAGAATTTATAGACACATTGCACTAGATAATAATAGTTGAATAAACAATCTGTACAAAAGGTATTTGGAATGTTGTATTCAGTAATAAATGCTCACTTTTGGAATAGGAGCTGAGTAGAATGTATAAAATAATGTAAAACGGAAAGGTAGCCTTCGAGAGGATTCTCTCGCAGGAGAACCTTCCCAGAGAGCTGTGGAGGAGGCTACCTTTGGGGATGCCTTCACATCTCTGGTTTTTGAACTAAGGTTCCCACATGCCAAGGCACCTCGGCCTGTTTTGAGAGGTGTATGTTCCGGGGTCGCAAACTTTGGGCATATGGTAAGAGTTGCCCGCTATTTCTATTGGAATAGTCGGCCAGCTGCCTCCTAAACTGGTCAAGGCAAAGCGAGGGGAAAGCTGCGATCCCACAGAAAACCCCTCTCCCGCCATCGGAAGGGCGTGGGACAAGTACCAAATGCCCGACCTACCTGATGCAGGTTTTTCTAGTGTTTCCCTGCATCACTTTTAGGCGAATTGCCGGGTAGGATCCTTAAACCATAGCCCGTGGGCCCTAGTTAATCCTTGGCTACCTTCCTCTACCCTTTCGCATCCCCCCTTTCAAATCCCTTCCTATGCTATAAGAGGGGAGTTGCCACTATGTGGATTACCCTATCCATAGCCTGTCTACACCTACAAAAAAACCGGAAAGGAAGAAGATAAAATAAGACTTGTAATGAGAAACTAGTGGATGAATATGTAAGTAATCAGAGAATCGACAAGAAATGTAGACAGAAAGTACTGAGAGGCAATGTCACTGTGTTAACAAACGAATATAATTGGATAATAGAGAAGTAAGAGATTAAAGAATACGAGCAATATCTGAGAGTATAAACAGAGCAGATGGCTGTGATAATCGTCAAGATACTCCGGAGATATTAACAGAAGAAATCATACAAAATATAAAATGCTATTAGAAGCAATCAAGCACTCATTTCAGCAATTTGCCCCTATAGTACGATTAAAATTAGAATGCACTTCATGGTTTCCGCGTGCTTGGGAGACGCTCATGCCAAGTACACGTGGTTGCAAATAGAATTCGTGTACAATTCACTGAGACAATGGAATACACTGAGATTGTTCGGCAACGCTGCTTGCCCCGCCCTTCATTTTAATCGTTCTGATTGGCGGATTCAAGGTCACACCTCTCTCGGGAAATATCAGCCTAGTGCCTTCTAATCTTATTATACCGGTCATGGTAAATTTCAAGTAAAAAAAAATAAAATGTGACTCAAAAACGTCTTGGAAAAGATTATATTGAGAGACCCGTGGTTATGTAACTCTATATATACTGCCATTTGCCTCCATTTTTTCCTAATACTTGGTTGCTTTCCCAACCACATTCCAAGACGATGGTGTGAGCTATCCTGATTAAAAGACAAGTTTTCGGTAATTGCCCGCGAATTTTTTTCACATTCTTTTAAATAAATTTAATTTTAGTTTGAGTTACGAGCTTTGTTTGTTGAACTGGGAATAGAACTATTAAACTAGGAATACGGTTTGAGTATATTTGCAGCTCTGTTATACACAGTACCTAATGTTTTTTAAGTGTCTTTGATAGGTCATAATTTTGTTCCATTTCTGATTTTTTAACTAAATGTTTTGGTTGACATTTTAAAATTTGACACCGACATTTCTCCTGCTGTAAGTAGTGTTGAATTGCTCACGTCTAGTTACTTCACGAAGCACATTTAAAACATTGTCATAAAGCATTATTCTGAAATTCAATTCGCACACTGTGAGGTAATGGATCCAGATTTTTTTATTCTGAAATAAACTGCGAACGTGGCGATAATTTGTTTCTATTTCATTGCGGACACGAATCTGGTAAAACGATAAAAGAACTCAAATCGTACAAATTATGGAATTAGTGTAATTACATATATAAGTAAAACAAAATTAAGTTTACTAAATAGCAGCTTTGTTCATGGTACCTTACATTGAACATCTGAATTCCTGATGAAATTATTTTTTTTTTCTTGCTTAGAATAACTTTACGCGCTTAGTTATGATACAATAAAATATAATCACCTTGATTAGTGTTTCCAAAGATATTTTATAATTACAGTCAGAATTTTTTAGAAATGTCTGGTCTTACGTATTTTATAGAGATGTGATGAGCTCCAGAGAATTACATTGTACTTCAAAGAATATATTAACTGAAATTAATGGAGTCAAATTTAAGAGAGTCTTACAATTTGTCTGCGTTATTAACCCATCCTAATTTTTGTTCCTTTAATGGGTTCAGTATTTTTCCCACTTCCATTTTAATGAGAATAAGTTAACTTATTTCCTTTCAGGCAACGAAGATGTTTGAGTTGTTTACCTCAGTGTATTAAATTACGTTATTTACTAATCTTTGATTTCAATAGTGTTGGATGTACAATTGTTTTAATATTTAATATTTTAGGATACATTTGTTTTGCGAATAATATAATAGCGTTTTATATTAAACTCGTTGATTCAATTGAATTATGCCTCGCCATGTTTCTTTTAAGTGGTACTATTATATATACAATTAGGTGTTTACGAAATTTTTTCAAGTTTGACACAGTATAGAAAAATAAAAACACAATTGCATTTTTAATTTTTGTTGAGATTATTTATTTGTATACGTTGTCTAACTTACAATCATCAGTTTACATATTTACTGTTTTTTCAAATTTAAAATACGTCTTATGTATAATGGTTTATTACCTCTATATATGATTTAATTATTTGACAGTAGAACTGATATATAAATCTTGTACTGAAATCGGAGGGAATATAAATACAGTTTTGAATAAGTGTCTGCGTACTTTGAAAAATTGAAATAATTTCTTTTAGCTATTTGAATATTATTATTTTTTACTAGCCAAAAACATGACAATATGAACATAACTACATGAGAAGGCAAATATTATGGTAATCTCTCTCTATATAATATATATATAATCTGTGTGTGTGTGTCTGCCTGTGTGTCCCTTATACGCTCCTAAACCATTCATCAGATTGCGCTCTGTGATTAATATTTTCTATCTAGATGATTTCAACCCCTTAAAACTCCAATAAGGGAGGGGCGTTACGTAAAAAAATCGTGAAACAAACGAAATTGGTGTCGAGTCCAGGGTTATAGAAGTCAACGAGTTTAATTCTGACATTTACTACGTCAACTAAGTTGTAGTTCAGCCCCTACGCGTGGGATTGTGTAAAGAATTTTAAAACATGCTAATACGGCCGTTTTTACCGTATAATATTTAGTTTTCGGGGTTGACGGGATGAGATGTTTTAGTGTATAATTTCAAACCCATACAGAACCGCTAAGGGTGGGGGTGGAGGACAGTTACATAAAAAACACGAAACAACCGAGATTTGTGTCAAATTGAGGGTTATGGATGTCAATGAGTTTAATTTTGACATTTACCTCACTGGCTAAGATGTAGTTCAGCCATTAGATGTGAAAGAACGGAGCAAATTTCTGTGTATAATCTTAAATCCGTAGTCCAATTTGCACCAAACATTATACACATATTACTTACGATGCAGGAATTCCGAGGGGTTAAGATACACCTACCGTCTTTAGGGATGGGGTGTAGAGGGAGGGAAATTTAAAAACACTCCTAAACATTCATTATTAGCGTTGAATAAAACGAATTCGGTGTTGTTTAATTTGAGAGTGTCATTCTAGAATTTATAAGTGTCAAATTTCAACTACAAAAGTCAGGGGAAGGAAGTATCCTTACCGTATTGGTGGTGGTGGAAATGGTTTACATAAAAAGTAATGCAAAAAAGACCGATATTAGTGTCGAAACCGCGGTTATAGGAGTCGTTCAGTTTAATTCTCTCATTTATCATGGTGGTTAATGCAATTTTCTGTTCGTCGTCGTGTAGGTGAACGTCGTTGACAAAAGATTACCCCGAGTAGATTAAACCCTCTTAAATTACCGGGTAATTTTTTCGATTTCTTAGGGTACCAGCTATATTTTGGTCCTTATTTAGTTAAAGATAGTATTTTTTTAATCCTTTAAGATTCCGGGAGTATTTTTAGACTTTATTCATTTTGCGAGTATTTCTTACTGTTTTGATTAGTCGTGATTTTTAGACACTTTTACTTTATGCAGTAGGAGAATTCCCGAATACCGTCAGACATCATACTGGTTAATTTGAAATAGATGCCTAGGGATTACGTCGGCGAGGGGAATGTAAATAGGTACATGTTACAGTATTGACGGTATTGATGCTGGTTAAATGACAAGTTTAGCAAGAAGTTAGTGTCGAATCAATTCTTACTCCGGTTTAAATTCAATAAAAACCAGGGAAAAACCGGGCACTCAGCTAGTAATATATAATAGACATCTCTATATCCCTTATTGACGCCATTGCGTCATCACAGTACTCAAAGCTGCCGGAAGATTAATGCCAGAAAGTGAGGGCTACCGAGTCAGAACAGGAGGATATCAGGTGAGCGAAACTTACAGAATGGCCGAAAAACAACTCATTTGCTTTATAAGAAACGGAAATTGAAATATCTTAAACTGAAGTTAATGAAAACCATGAAAAACAAAGGAGGAACAAAGAAGATTGCAATTTCATCATCGGAGCAACAGAAAGAAGGGCGTTGGAAAGCCTGCGCCGGTTCTGTCTCTTTTAAAATTTGGATTGTGGATCTGACACTCGAGTTTCAGTCATTCTCGGTGGAACTCGTCACTTCGCTCAGTAGCTCATATCTTATTGGACATATCAACGTTTTGTACAATTAAGTTTAATTCTGCTCAATCTTTGTCGTTAAATTAAATTCTCAATCATACTTATTATAAGTTCAATGAAGTTCTCTAACACAAAGTAAAAGGTTCTCCCATTCTTTGCTGATATTGTTATGAGCAATTTAGAGAATTCTTGTCTTTATCTACCTCCTGTCTAACCTACACCCACCATTAGATATGTAGATGACACTTTTGGTATTGTTCAGTCCTCCCAAATAGTGAATACTTTCAATAATTATCATCACAATTTACTCATGAACTGAAATTCAACTGTTTCTTTAATTTCCTTGATGTCTCTGCTACCATTCTCAATACTTCCATTCTCACCAATTGGTTCAGGAACCCTATATACTCAGGACGTGTACTCAACCAAGAGAACTATGGTATACAAAGTTGTAGACAGAGCTGTATTACTTTCTAACCCCAAGATCCATCAAAAAACATAAATATTGTCCGTAACATTTTAATTTCTGATGAGTACCTTTTAAATTTTATTAATAAACAGATAAACATTAGATTTAGCAAAATCCAATACCGTTCTCTCACTCGCAATCAATCACCTAAGTCTAATTTTTATCTCGTTCCTCCTTATTACAAATTTTTACATCACAAGGTCATCCAAATGCTTGAAGCATATCAAATATTCATCATTTTAAGATATATTTATACTCTTTCCTTCTTGATAAAAAGAACAACAAGGAGCCTCTTGACAACTCAGCAAATATTGTGTAATTTAAAAAATCTCTTGCTTTGATTGTAATTCCTAACTGAAATGTCCCGAAATACCCACATCGAAGAACATTGGTCAATATCAAACTTCCCATTGATAAACAATCTGTAGTCTCCAAAAATACGAGGGGTGATCAGAAACTAAGGTTACAAAGTCTGTAGTGAAACGTGTACATTTCATACAACCAATACGGCCACCCGATATTACATACAGTAGATTATTTTTCGACCTCGTCTCAATATTGGTTTAGGCACTAGACGCTTTGCAGGATGTTTGAATATTCATTCCTGGTGTTCAGCAACGTGGTCGCGTCTGAAGCGATTTGCCGAGGTTCTGGTTGTAGGGAGGGTGGTCGATGAGGTCCCAGCGAACTTCTTCTGAGCTGTATGAAGTCAAGCGTTTAAGTGAATGAAGATGACGCCCTTGGAGGGACTTTGCATTTTTCTCCTAACATTTATTTGTGAAATTATAACTTTTAAGTAAATAAAACACAAAATAAAGAATATTATTTTATTTTAACTTTAAAAAAATTACAGTTTTAGTCTGGATCATAGAATAATAATATTGACCAATTTACAATTATTGTTTGGCTTCATTCGATAAAATAAATTTAATTATAAATCACCTTTTTTGGTTAATTTAAAAGTTTGGTAAGTAGCATCCAGACGTGAAGGACGCTTTTAGGTACGTTACTTATAATACAAATAATAATGCCTCTTAATACTTCTACCGTTGGTAGCGAATCGTGATTGTTTCTTTGTACCGAAGTCATGTGATGATATGGCGATGCAGACGTGTATTCGAAGATTACTTTTTGTGTCGATCATATTTACGGATTCTCTGTTGTATTCCTCGTGGGCTACGCGACTAATCCTAAAAATAGTATCTACAAAACTGTGCGAGTGACTGAGAAAGACAACTTCAGTCCAACCAGAGAGAGAGACAGTCATAACTGAATTTTTGAAGCTCGGAGGGAGGTAAATTCGACTGATGAGACGAGTTAATAAATACTACAGTGCTTGTCTGGAGTTTCTCCTGTGCAACTTGTCCATGGCGCGGCTGAACGAGCCCGTGCAAATCCTCTCCCACGCCAGGTCGCTCTTGGCCACGATGTTGTTGTTGATGTCGTCTGCCCGGAGGCCAGGGATGACTTTACTCACTTCTTCCGCCTGCTGCAGGAGAAAGAACACGGTCAGAACAAGTCACAGTGAAGGGGAACGAACTTCTCTACACCGCCTTTCTTACAAAAAAGAGGATTTCACTCCTGTTATAAATTAATGGTATTCAGTAAATATTTTCGAGATCTGAGCTAGTTACTCCGTTGACGTCACTGCCGTTAAGAGCCATATTCTACGGAATATAGTAAAGTCGGGACAATAAACGGATAAAATCAGTCTATAAAACAACATTGCAATTTATCTGAATATAACAAATAAATATAATTGCCAAACAGAAAACGCAATTAGATCGATATAACACTTCGTTTCGTCTCTAATTTGGAATGTCATCAGGTAAAAAAATAAAAAGGTGAGACATTTAATATTATAATCTAAACTTTCTTCTAAGTATTTACTGATACTTAAATTCGAAGAAAATATTTTATAATGTTATGAAAAATACTTACTTTAAATTATATAAAACATATTCAAATTTACAATTTGATTGCATACACTCTAAGATTTCCAAATATTGGGTTCCATAAATTATTATTCAATTTAAGAGCGTTTTAAATCAATTTAAAACAGTAATTGTATATTTTAATATTAATTAAGGCATCATATTATTTTTATTGTTCGCCTGATGAAATTCCAAATTAGGGACGAAACGTAGTCTTAAATCGTTGTAATTGTATTGTTAATTAATAAACTTTTTCTGACTGTTTGGCCATTATATTTATTTAAAACACTTATAATTTATTCAAGCGAATAATGTTTATGAATTATAAGAATATCCATAACGCCTCTCCTAACTTCGATAAAAATCGAGGAGTCGATAAAGTTTTTGATCAACCGACTACCGCGTTTAATTATACTTATAACAATATGAGTTAATGATGATGTGCTCAGAAATTAACATTTGGAATGATGTGGACGCTTTTTTATTATTATTATTAACAGCTCCTTCCAAAATTCCGAAGGAATTGGAGTTCAAACTTCTATCACAAATTCCCATAGATTAACTCATTATTGCTGTATGCTGATACTAATTAATGTGTATGTTGTTCAGGAACATAATATATTAATTCAGGTGTTTATATGTAATTAATTATTTGCACCTGTACAGTAAAATACATTGCAATTGTTCGGCAACGCTGATTGTCCCACCAGCCATTTTAAGTGTTCTGATTGGTATATTGAAGATCACATCACTAGTGTTAAAATAATATCTAAGTGACTTCCAACTTTAATTGCACTATTTGTATATTACTACGACTTTTCTTTTCGATTTATAATTATAAAATTATAATATTATAGCCTAATTTGAATAATTACATTAATAAAATAAATTGTTCTATTTTATATTGAAGAATATAACTAGATAATTTATAGTTAAATTATTATACTTCAACCTATACTTTTTTAATAGTGAACATAAGATGATTATTCTCAAAACCGAAAGCTCTTTCGAGTAATAAATATACTTAACACTTGAAGAAATTATGTTTTTTAATAATAATGAAATATATATATATATACGACCTTGAGCCAGAAAATTATAATGTTTATTAACAAAACTTAATTGGACGAATTTTCGTCTTCTTTTAGAACCTATTCAGGTTTTATTTTGTGACTGATTTAAACCTATGATTTTGAATGAATTAACAGAAATTATTAAAATCAGTCTTAATAAAAAAAACTTTTCTAATGTGTAGTTAATTAACTGATAATATAAACAAATTGTTATTTGATAAGTTTGATTCTGCATTTTCAAATTTTATTTCAACTTAATTTCCTTATAACCATCTTTATACCTTTATTATTATTTTTATTAATTATTAAACTCAAACGGTCTTGACAAGAAACAATTTTATATCACTTGAAAATGATTGTAACAATGTCAATTTGAATGTATATAAGTCGATAGAAAATATCTGCTTACTCTACAACAGTCATAAAACTAAATCAGTTCACTTTTCAACTACAAATAACATTACAGACGTTTCTGTGATTAATAACTGATGAATTAAAATGCAACAGTCACATAGATTCGCATGCGTGTAAGCTTAGTAACATTTGTTATTCCCAACAACTAGACTTCAAAGCAGCTGTAAATTGTTATCCGATTGAAAATTTGGAAAACATGTGTAAACATTGAATTATTCAGACTTTAAAAGTGGGTTTTCAAAGGTTACAGATCAATTTAAACTTCGTTTCAATAATTTTGGAATTTTAACGCTGACAAGGGAAATGTTGGGAAATAAGAATCTGCTCAAATGACTTTGAATCTTAAGTAGCCACTACTCAAGAATGAAAATGTATACTTGCTTTCCCACAAGTGAATTAAACATCAAGAAGCCCTAAGAATTCTTAAGGCATATAAAAGCTTTCTCATGTGCTGTGTATATTTCTTTGTTTTGGAATCTATGATTTCATCATGAATATAGCTAGGATTGCATAAGAGAGTGCTAAAAGGATAATTCTTCACAGTCACTGGCTATGTTATGTCCGTGGTCGTTGAATCCAAAAGTTTCCTCGTCCATTTGCCTTATATATATATATATATATATATATATATATATATATACCATTTACCCGATTGCAATGAAATTTTGGTGAGTTGTGCGCACCCCTGTTTGCCTTTCGAAGCAGGAGTGAACGGGGGTGTAATTTATAAACATCCTAAAACGGCTGATATTACCATCAAAGAATTAGTTGTCGGGTTCGATTAGATTAATAGTTTCTTCTTCAGATGGATTAGTGTACGTCAACCCCTTACAGCGTTGGAAGGAAGCTCCATTAAGGGAGGGGGTGGAGGGGCATTACATAAATACAACGGGAAACAACAGATTGACGTCAAATCCAGGGTTATAGAAGTCAATGAGTTTAATTCTGACATTTATCCTACTGGTTAAGTTGTAGTTCAGCAGCTAAGAGTGGGGGTGGATGGGGCCAAACAAATTTCCTCGTACAATGTTAAACGCGTAGAGCAATCTCTACCAAACTTTGGACACATGTTACATACGATCGAGGAATAAACACCGAGGGGCAAAGGCACATATACGTCTGGCAGTTGGGGTGGTGGGTGACATTTAAAAACATCCATAAACGGCCATTATTAGCGTCGAGCGAAACATTTACGGTGTCGCTTAATTTGAAAGTTTCATTCTAGAAGTTTTAGTGTTTAATTTCAATCTCAAAGGCATGGGACTGAAGCACCCGTACGAGTTGTGCTCAAGGAGATTTACATGAAACTAATAATGCAAACAAAAACACGAGATTGCTGCCGATTTTGAAGTTCTAGAAGTCGTTGAATTTAATTCTCGCATTACCGTGGTGGACGAGGAAATTTTAAGGTCGTCGACGTGAAGATGGACGAGACTGACGAAAGGTTACCCGTAGTATTTTTGACCATCTTATGTTTTTCTTAGGATACCAGGTATATTTTTGGTCTCTGTGTAACTAAAGGTTGTATATCTTCACCCGTTTAAGGTGGCAGGTGTAATTTTAGACTATTAAGTTAGCGAGTATTTATCACTTTTTTAATTTGGTGCGATTTTTAGACACTTATTTGTACGAGGAGAATTCTCGAGTTGTTAAAGTGCCGTCAGTCATCATCCTGGTTTATTCTAAGTTAGCCGCCGAGCGGTTAGGTCGGGGAGGGGAACGTAAATAGGTAAATATTCAAAACCGTGACGCTATTGATGCTGATTAAATGTAATGTATACCAAGAGGTTATTGTCGAATCAATTCCTTCTCCTGGATAATTTAAATAAATACTCGGGCTACGCCGGGCTCTCATTTAGTATGTACATAAAATAGTAGTTTTGAATGTGAATTTAGAATCGAATGTTTTTAGCATGCCCTTGTGTTTCCTGCAGCAGGGATTCCGAAACCGTTGTCATCTGAATTTCCTACCTGTCTAAGTGGTGAAATTACCACTGAAACGCAACATAAAACAACACACCGTAGATTTCTACGATTTATACTTTCAAAGAAATAGACGCTTCAAGTCTCCAACTATCCTTACTTAGGTATTGCCCAATAAAAAGGGAAATCTCACAGGGAGTTCGTCAGGGCTTGAGGCAGAACGTCCAGACGACGGAATAAGATCGGATTCAAATTTGAACTAGAAGATTAATTGTCGGACACTTATTTTTCTGTTTGTTGACGCATTTTTCCTGTTTTATATTTGTATTAATTGATAGTGAAAGTTTTATGAAAACGTTAAAAATGTTTTGATCAAAAATGGTAAATTAATATGGACCGTCAAATATCACGTCAACATTGTTTCTTTCTGCCTGCATCAAATAGAAATCTTGAGAATATTTTCGTCTGCAATAGAAATTATGGTAAAGTAAGGGACTATTTGTGGAGGAAATAGTACGGTTATACCTTCAAGCGCCTATTTAATTGTGCGTACTATATCTCAAACCAAAGAAAAATTTCACCTTCTGGCGATGTGTGCGTAAATAATTTGTTAAACTAAATAATTATAATAACATGCACTAAAAGTTACACTATTAAGTTACAAAAAATTGACCATTGATCCCTTAATACATACGCTTTAAGCAAAGCGGCTCGTATGAATACAGTCCACCTTTGTAAAAATATTGCGTACTTTTCGCATGCAAAGAGCTAAAATAAAAATACACCAACTCAGGGACTTAAATGGCGAGTACGATTTACTACGTTGTACCTTTAAAAAATTTTTTCTTTAATTTTGGTTCTCGGAAAGGTAACAACAGACTGCTCATAGTAGAAAATAAATAATAATAAAAAATAATAGAAAATGAAGTTCTCAGAAGTAAATCATGGCTTGCAGACTATATGTGTACAGCCAATGGATGTCCAGGAATCTGTCAGTATTGGTCGCGGTCATTCTAAAGAAGAATATTGTTTTCGCGAAAATTGTACTGTAACATCAGGGAACTCGTTCAGATATCTATTAGAGTATTTCTCCTTTTTGTGGACAGTAAAGTTCTGAGCCACGACAAGGTAAGGATACACGTTTCCACGACAGCAATATCCAGATTGACGTTTGCTCGACAAGTCATTATCGAGATTGACTTTTTCCCGACATGTCATTTTTCCAAAAGGTACGGTTTTACGTAATAAGGAACCCTTAACGTGGTAGTTATATTATTTTACCTGTTTAGTATTGTAAATTAAGTTATTCATTAATACGTGGAACAATTTCAACCAAACTGAAGTGATACGTTTACCAAGTGTCATTGAATATTGTTTCACGCATTAATGAGTAACTTAATCATATATAAGATAATTAAGTGCTATACAAAATTAATAATATGCTTTATTTCGTAAAACCGCACCTTTCGGGAAAATGACCTGTCGGGAAAACTTCAATCGGAATATTGCTTTCGAGAAAACGTGCATCGGGGAAATGTGTGTCGGGATTTTGTAATAGACCAGTCCCTGAAGTACTGACGTACAGATGACGGGCTGTTGTTTGAAAAACAAATGTGGTTTAAAGTTTTTTTGACAGCCATCAATAGTGAACGCTCTCAGTGACTTTGGAAAATTGGAAAAAAAATAGGTCAACGTTTTATCTCTAGTTTTTCGAAAATCCTCTTCTGCAAGGAGGGAAATTGGCGTTACATTTCGCTTCTAGGTTAACTTGTAAATTGAAAAGGTTTCATGCCATACAACGTTCGTGCCATTCCCTTCGTAGCCCGCTTATCCCCGCTCCTGATTGCAGATTTGAAGCACGCACCTGGGCTGATTGTAGCCCGCCATGCAGCCAGACGCTCATACCGGCTCCTGCGGCGCCCCGTTGGCCAGCTGCTGCTGCTTCTTGCGCCTGCAGCCGCTGCGGATGCTGATGTCGGGGATGAACAGCCTGAGCGCGTTGGGACCCGTGGGGAATTTGCTGCCGGGTGCCGCCAGGGCTAACAGACGGTCGCTGGGCGACGTCATGGTGACCTCCAGGGACGTCTTGGTCACAGCCTCCTGGTGCCTGTTGAAGGCGGAGATGAGTTGAGCCACGGTGAAGCGCGGTTCCGCATTGTCCTCGTCCTCGCCTTCGCCCTCACCGTCTCCGTCCGCCTCGTCCTGCGACGTCGCGCTGCTCGACGCCTCCTCCCCGTCGGAGCTTCCGGACTCTGACGCCGCGGTCGGGGCGTCTTCCGTCGGTGGCGGCGGTTGAGGTAGCTGCGTGGGAGTCACCGGCACCGGCGCGGGCACGTTGTCGTCGACACACTCGGGCAGGTCGGGCGTCACGGTTGGCTGCGGGGGCGGCGGCGGGGGCGTGGGCGCCGGGACTGGCTCCACGCCGTTGTTGTTGCGCTGCTCGGCGTTGTCGTCGGCGCAGAGGGAGCGGTTGCTGGCCCTGAGAGCCTCCTGCGAGCGGGACAGGCTGCGCAGACCGTACAGCTTCTCGCGGGAGCGGCTGAGAGATGGGTGGTAGTCCGTGAGGGTGCGGGTCTTGCTCACCAGCAGCGACGCGTGGCTCTCACACAGGCGACGCCGTTGCTGCGACAGCAACGTGGACTTGCGCAGGTTGTTGCTCTGCTGCACCACGCGTTCGAACAGTGCCTCTCTGGATTTGGATAGGTACTTGCGCAGCCCGCCGTTGTCCTTGGGCTTCGAATTGCGGTTCTTCGCCGTCGAGATCCAACGGTGCCTCAGGCATTCCTTTGCCGTGGGGCGCGACCTGTAAAAAAACAGGAAGTTCAGCAAACACTCAAATTAATTTTAACCGTACACTGAATATATTTGATTGGTTTGGGCTTCTCTTCAATCTATCTAGCTTGCAATGCTGGTTCTGGTAGATCCTTCAATGAAGTTTCTATCATTACTTGTGGAGCAATGAGTAGGAATCATGATTGTCTGTAATAACAGATGAAGCAACCAACCATAACAACCATCATACAGGATGATTTGTGACCTCGGAAATTGACGTGAACGTTTTATCGTGACGTTCACGGATCGCCAGTCACGTATCTCTGGATGGGATCAAGATTTCTACGACTTTCCCCTCCAATAAAACATTTTCATGTTATATATAATATCGGAGGTAACGGAACTTGTGTTGCCCATCTGAATTACTTTAGATGGGTCCGTTGTGGATGCTGCATTCAGTAACTCGGAGGAGTTTAATAGGCAGGAGAAAACGTGTGAATAGTCCAATTCCACGAAAGATTTTGACGTGATAGACACTGGAAGTTATCGGGAGATGCGCATTTTCGTTCAAATACGAGCTGTTCCACTTCGTTCAATCTTTCAAGAACTAGCAGAACTGAATGTTTAAATGGATAATTCATATCAAAAGAATTGAGCTCTAAAGATATTCGTTTCTTTTTTTCTGAATTTCAGAGCTATTTAAAACGATTGTTTCGAAAATATTTTTTCTACACTATTTTATTTTAGTCATAAAGGATTTCAGTGTTCTATTTGGACGTTATTTTTATTTAATTTCTATATAAAGTAGATATTATTTATTGGTTTTTATTGGATTAGATTCAAGTGGAAATACAACATCTTAAAGAGAGCTTTGTAAAGAAATAATTAATGCTCGTGGGAAATAAACATATCGACATATCGAAACATATCGAAAAGAAACAGAGGTGAAGTAGATAAAGATGAATCTGCTCGCGGTGTAGAAAAAAATACTTAGTTTTGAAAGGATGTATTGCGGAACGAAATTGATTCATTTTCCTGATCAACAGTCATAATTTTAACAAGTTTTATATTTCTATGATGACCAGACTCGAGGACAGGAACCCACGATCAGCGGCATAAATAACTGTGTGGGAATCCTCAGGACTCGTTTGCCGTTTCTATGGGCAAACGACCTCTCAAACTAGTTTCACGATTTTGTCTTTCGGTGGGAGCTCAGCGCCAATTTCGCTGTTATATCAGCTGATGGTGTCGGATATTGATTCCTGACCTTTCACTATTCATTTTGCAAAATTCTGTAGCTATTTGATGCGATTGTCGAAAACATTTCGATCGTTCCTCACGGATCAAATTGATTGGCTACCAGACTCCATAACGTTGTGAGCGAAAAAGTTGTCGTGAGCAGCGTCGTACGAGACATCGGCGATTATTTACAGCTAAAAGCGGTTCTACTAGATATTTCTATCGATTTACTATTTCCATGTGACAACTGAGTTAATAGCGTGTATAACTAATGCAGCCATTGAGTGCGTCTGTGTGTTTTGCACTTTCTTTTACAGCTTTGACGACGAGGACGGAGTTTTCCACTCCTTGAGCACTCGGAATTAAGACATAATTCAACAACGAGACAGCGATAATAACAACAGTTGAACATTATATCCGACTTGCATGCTAAAATAGTTAAGTATTTTGTGTGCATATATTAGCGTTTAACATGAATCAAATGACATTATCTCTTGAGAGCCTGAAAAAGGATATTCAATCATATTACATAAACATATGGTTAATATGCACAACTTGATCCATGACGTTTGTTTGACGTTATAACTTGACTTTTTTTCTGTCAACATAAGTAGAAATTTATGGTCATTATCAGCACTGTTTCCCTTTAGGTCTATAAACTCTGACGTGATTAAATAACCGACGAGAAAGCTTCAATAAAACCCTGGAAAAGCTATATAAGTGAGAGCGGCTTGACTGGAAAAAGTACAGCCATGGATTGTGCCCATCTTCCAAAAAAAAGGGGTCAAAAATCTCTAAGACCGATAATAGAAAAGGAACGCAGGATATCTTCAAAGTTGTTATTAAGAAACATCTATGTTAGGTATAATTTTCCAGGGATTAGAAGATAAAATCAAAAGAAAACTAAATAGTGAAAAGCGGCCAGGTTTCAGGAAAAAATGTATTATTCAACTAAACCAAAAATAATTACAATAATTAAACTTTTCGTCCTCAATTTTGGTACTTCGTCAGGTAATGAACCTAAATAAGCAAAATTTATACACTACATTCAACTAATGTTAATAATTTGAAGTCCAAATAATTTAACATTTACATATAGACATATATTCAATAATTTATATTTTAACGAATTTATATATTTTTATCCGTATATTTTTCTATGTTATTGGCAATTTCACATTTCTTATTTATTGCATAAATTTTGCTTATGTATGTCTATCACGTCACTAAGTCCGAAAATTGTGGACGGAGCGTTGCAGTATTGTAATTATTTTTTGTTTTATTTGAATTATACATTTTTCCTGAAAAATTGGCCGTTTTGTGATTATTTATTAAATTATGATTGTCAGATTAACTTAAATATTAAGAAGTGAAAGATTTAATATTTTCAGCTAACTCGTCTAGAAATTGTTTAAATAATATTTTATTTTTACGTCCGTTTTTAACAGTCAGATATGCTCAACGTCCATTCACTGACCACTAAAATATTTTAAAATTAAAAAAAAAATCGTTATCATAAAATCTTTAACAAGGACAACAAAATTTTTGTACATTTTTGGACTCACTTCAGGCTGATTCCGACTAAAAGGTTTGTCATTATGTTATAAATTTTCCACAGTCTGTCTATGAATATTACAAAGGAAACTCCTGAAGCGAGAACGAATCTGCACAGAAAAGTTGTTGATTTAATAATTAAAGATTTTATTATTCATAATTTTTTTGAATTTAAAATGTGTTAATTAAACGGTAACTATCTTTATTTATATATCTCAAAGAAATAATTTATATTTATTCTTAACGGTCCTTGTGTATTATTCTTTAAAAAAGTACATTGTTAACAATCCTTGATACGAACAAAAAGGTTAGACAACTATTTATAGGTCTATTTTCTTCCTTTAAGGCGTAACTCATTGTTCCACTATAATCAATTTTTTCATTTAATACTTTGTTATTTCTATAAGATTATCGTGTCCTGTTGTCATCGACGATTTGGTTTCCTTACTAATAATATGCACTGTATAAAGAACAGCAAATTTTTTCAAATGTTTTTTTTTTTAATTCAGTAAACTTTACAGTCTAATGATTTTTCTGTTGTGATAGTTTTGCATTTTATATTATACTATACACATCTTGTGGAACACATTTTGTTTCACCTCCTGTACTTTAATTAGGTATTAATTAGGTCTCAAGGCCTCTTTCTTTTTAATCAGCGATGTTGGATGTGAGGTAGAGCAGAGGCAGCTGTATCGTTATGTCTTTTTTTATATTGAAGAAGTATATATTTGGTTACTGTTTGATGGACATATAGAATATTGAGGTCACTATGGATGCGGGAATTGGAGAAGTACCAGGGACAGTTTGTCATATAACGAAGGGATGTTTAAATCTTGTTGATGTGTGTTTTGGTTGTGGTTTTTTTTTTTCAATGAAAGGGATAAATGAGAATCGGTGACAAATTTAACATAGGTAGAAAGTTATCTAGCCGCTTCAGACATTCATTTAGAGCATAGCGGAGAGGTTAGGATATGAACATGACTGAAACGGTTAGAAAATAAGGTGTAATTGTTTTATCGTTAGAGATGCTTTCCAAGTAGAAAATATGACAATACAATGAAATATTATTGGATATCAATTTGTTTTAGGAGGAAAGAGAATAATAAATTCGAATATCTCAAAGAATTCAAAACGAATATTATAATGGAAGAAGAATAGAAGGCTGACCAACGATAATTCAAATCGACATTATTTATTTTAGAACGTTCAACCTGGAATTGTAAAATCTCCGAAATACCCAGATTTTACTTTTAATTTTTTCGTTCTTATCTACGGTTGAACCAAGAATAATGTGATTTCCGCGGAGGGAGTTGCATACTGACTTAGGGTCCCTGACGAGGAGGCTGCGGATGAAGTCCTGGGCCGCCTGGGAAACGTCCTCGAACAGTTCCTCCGGGAAGTCCAACTGCGCCGCAGCGATGTTGCAGAACGTCTCCTGGTCCGTCTCTCCTCCGAAGGGCGAGAAACCCGTCAGCAGGACGTACGTCGTCACCCCCAGAGACCTAAAAGCGGTGAGCAATTAAGTCCTCGAATCTACAGACACGATTGGCTTCCCTGTGTGAGGTACGTACCACATGTCGGACGCCAGCGTGATCGGCTCGTAGTGAAGGATTTCCGGAGCTGCAAGAAAAGGAACACTCATTAGAGTTTAAGGCAGAAACATGAGTATTTTTTAAGGTGTGCTGCGGTTGGGATTTTAATACCCAGCTGCTGTTTGTTAATTATGTGTATACTACATACACGAAAGCCTGGTACAGTGTTGCTGCTGGAACGAAATATTTTCTGAGTGAAACACGCGTTGATGGATGTGTAAAATGACCCTTCTCTGAGCAGACTACGGTTCCCTTACTTCGCGGTAGGAGTCCCGAAATGTGTGAAAACAATTTGTTATGTGAAAATGATCGTACGTTCAGTCTGAAAGCGAAGTGTGGATTTACGCCAACTGATGATCGTCAACGAAGTTTTGTTAACACCTCTCACCAGCAGCAAATACCAAAAACCTGAGCTATGATATAACTTCCATACATGTGCAAACAGTGCCATTGTAGTTCAAACAGCTTATCTTTCTCCAGTCTCGATTAAAAGTCTTTAAACCTTCGATTTTTTTTGCTTGAGTTCAACTGACGACAACCATAAATACACGCCTGAACCATTGGCAACTCGTGATTTTTTTTAAAATTATATGCTACATCACTCTAAGCAACCATTTCTAAGAGGATAACTACGTAAAATAATAAAACTACGTTAGTGATAGTGATACCAATACTCTGATCCAACACGTAATATGATACACTTCTAATTCTGTCTACATAATTTCCAATAGTGTCTCATTTTTAAACGTGGAATAAATTGAGCTTTTGTAACGCGAAAGTATTTTTCTTCGGTACATATAATAAATAAATTTTATTTTCTGAGGAAGCCACTGAGTAGTGTTGTACGCAGAGTCGTGCAGTAGATTTTCACACCATAATGTCTATTTATTGTTGTTTTATTTAAATTCCTTTGATTATGATTTTGTTTATTACCAAAAATGTACGAATATTTTGAAAATATTAACTATTTTAAAATAAGACTTATAATTACAGAATAGTTCAAATTTATTTCGATTTCGATGCTTATGCCGCCTGATTGGGCCGCCTCTCTGTTTCATTGCACGACACGGCTCTGTTTCGAGTGTTGTCTGATTTGTAGCACAAAAATGGGCGCTTTGTTGAGCTTTACGAGTGGTACAGGAGGATTATAAGGTATACTACGCATGCGCATTTGTAAATAAAGAGACAGATCTAGTGCTCAGATACTTGGTGCACTCACTAGCGGTAGTTTTCAAAATTGACCCAAAAATTCGGACTGTTAAAACACAATTATTATGAAGGTTCTTAAAGTTAAGAAAAAAATAATTCTTACTAATTTCGTATGTGTGCTGTAGTATACGACCACTAGGCTGAACTATATATACCAATAGCAAATATAATGGCAAAAAAGCAAGAAAATGTTTGTTTGGGAATGTTTGACGATTATTTTTTCATTTATTATATTTTTATTGTCAGATAAATATCATTACTTTCTAACTCCAAGTTCCATCAACAACTTAAATATTGTCCGTAACATTTTAATCTCCAATGAGTACCTTATAAATTTTATTATTAAACACACAAACAGCAGGTTGAACAAAATCCCCAAACACCTCAGGCCAAATTTTTTCTCGTACTCCCTTATAACAAATTTCTACATCACAAATTTATCCAAATATTCAAAGAATATCAAATATACATCATTTACAGATGCACTAATTCCTCTTCTCATATTTGAGACCCACTTGACACCTACAGCAAACACTATGTTCTTTACAAAATCTCTTGCTCTAATTGTAATTCCTGTTACATAGAACAAACAAAACGTTCCCTTAATACACGTATTAAGGAAAATATGTCTAATATCAAACATCCCATTGATAAAAAATCTGTAGTATCCAAACATATCATCAATTCGAAACATGCATTTTAGACATTGACACCAGGTACAATTCCAGACTCATTTCAGAGATGCTTCACATTAAATCAAACATCACAACTATTAATGTACAAACATACACTATGAAACTCAATAATTGCTATGATCCCTTATTATTACGCTAAACCTTCTGCTTTTCCATTGTCGTTGCTCCCTTATTGTTCCCCTAACCTTTGGGCTCTCCCATTGTTGTTGCGTTTTCGTCCCTCTTGATTTTGTCAACTGACAAGTGCAGTTGTGCCGTTCTCGGTTCTTCTTCGCACCTGACGAAAGAGACAAGGATCCTAGAAACGATGTGTGGTATGTAAACTAAATACGCTAAATGTAAAAACTATTTTCACATCCTATTGAAAAAGCACAAACGTTAGAAGTTTTTCCGAGGCACTTATTCACATACTACACACAAGTGCGGTCGCAGCAGAATACAGTGTGTAGTTTGTGAATAACTGCCTCGGAAAAACTTCAATAGGATGTGGAAATAGTTTTTAACATTTAGCATATTTAGGTGAGTGTTTCTTAGTTTCATTGTGTTAATAGTATATTTTTTTGCTAAACCAATTTTATAAATTCATTGGCTTCTTGATATTACGAATTTATTTTATACAATTTCTCCGCAAGGAAAGAACTGATGAAGGTATCAACACGTACCGAAACGTTTTAAAAAATAAATAAAAATATTGTCTGGAATTGTTAAAAAACATTCATTAGATATTTAATAAAATTGTATATTATCTTTTATGTGAAAATTATTTATTACATTTTGTCAATCACCTAACGAAAGAAAAGAAGATTACTTTCTTGTGGTATTTAATTTAGGATTTTATTTTGCCTCTTATCTGGCCATATATTTATCTAATTAAAAGTATGTGATCTGTAAAAAAAACCTATTTTACTTATGGTTAGATGAAAAAAATTATGTTCAGTTTATTACTTTTACATTAAGAATCTTCGAAATACATTGACATGGGAATTATATTTAAAAACACCAAATACTGGTATATTTCTATTGACACAGTAACATAAAAGGCTAATTTGAACAGCCCGAATATTTAAAAAATTACCTACTGGTTTCTAATGTTCACCGAATAAAAAGCTGAACACACATAACGAATGACTCGACTATAAATTAATTCTATATGTTGTAATAGTTTTGAGGTGGATATGTTACGTGCTGGAATATTATAAAGCCTGTATGGATGAGATATGAACATTGCAAGCGTTCCAGTCGTGATTGGTCTTTCTTGTGATCGACGATCACCCTGAAGGTAACCTTTATATGAAGTCATGTGGCAGATGTGATGAATGGAGAACAGGTTCCCGTGACCATGTATTCTGGAAGCTACTCGAGACCGTCGAAAGCAGATCTTAACGATATTTCTGACGAACAAGCATCATTTACAGCCGGCAATAAATCTTCCAAGCCTTCGGCTCAGTTAGAGTCTGTAATTACACCCAGATCTTTAATGCGTCTGTGTACCTTTGAGATTCTGATCTTTGCGATGGATCACGCAGATTGAGACCGTATTTTCCGAAACGATCGCAGAAAAACACACAAGTCAAATTTCAGCAAAAACAAGATTACTTAGTCAGGATACTTGACCTAGCTTTAAACTAGTCCAGGTATTGCGATTTCAATGTCTCTGACGTCAAACCTACGAGAAACCCGGGATTATAATACAGATTGGTTAATGACTTTCATCCCACGTATTCAGAAAAAACGTTCAGAATAACTTAGTTCAAAATAATATACTCAAACAAACATAATTTGATTTTCACCGAAAAAAGTATTCATCAGTCGTTAGTGGTTAAAAGAGAAATCCCAAGGAATCCTGTTAAAATTTACAACACGTCGGAGTTTCTAACAATATAAATTAAAACGTTTATGAAATAAAACATTTCGTTTCGTTACGATCAGTTTAAAAAGTATTTCGTCCCGTTCTTTAAACAGAAATATTCAACAACACTTTATCTCTAAAATTTTGGCCAAAGCTGCAAAGGAGGGTTGCAACTCAGTGGTAGATCATCCGATTACAGATCGAGTGCTCCCTGTTTATAACACGAGTGCCCCCTTACTTTTTTGCGCCACAACGGAAAGATTTTATTATTTATTTTGATGAATGTAATAGAAGTTTAAAATCTTTTAACTTTTACTGCAAGCGTAATTGGGGGTATAGCTCAGTGGTAGAGCATTCGACTGCAGATCGAGAGGTCCCTGGTTCGAACCCGGGTGCCCCCTTACTTTTATGCGCCTCAACGGAAAGGTTTTATTCTTTATTTTACTCAGTGTAATTGAAGTTTAAAATCGTTTAACTTAGACTGTTAGCGTAATTGGGGGTACAGCTCAGTGGTAGAGCATTCGACTGCAGATCGAGAGGTCCCTGGTTCGAACCCGGGTGCCCCCTTACTTTTATGTGCCTCAACGGAAAATTTTTTTATTTATATGACTAAGTGTAATAGAAGTTTAAAATCGTTTAACTCAGACTGTTAGCATAATTGGGGGTATAGCTCAGTGGTAGAGCATTCGACTGCAGATCGAGAGGTCCCTGGTTCGAACCCGGGTGCCCCCTTACTTTTATGCGCCTCAACGGAAAAGTTTTATTCTTTATTTTACTCAGTGTAATTGAAGTTTAAAATCGTTTAACTTATACTGTTAGCGTAATTGGGGGTATAGCTCAGTGGTAGAGCATTCGACTGCAGATCGAGAGGTTCCTGGTTCGAACACGGGTGCCCCCTTACTTTTATGCGCCTCAACGGAAAGGTTTTATTCTTTATTTTACTCAGTGTAATTGAAGTTTAAAATCGTTTAACTTAGACTGTAAGCGTAATTGGGGGTATAGCTCAGTGGTAGAGCATTCGACTGCAGATCGAGATGTCCCTGGTTCGAACCCGGGTGCCCCCTTACTTTTATGCGCCTCAACGGAAAAGTTTTATTCTTTATTTTACTCTGTGTAATTGAAATTTAAAATCGTTTAACTTATACTGTTAGCGTAATTGGGGGTATAGCTCAGTGGTAGAGCATTCTACTGCAGAACGAAAGGTCCCTGGTTCGAACCCGGGTGCCCCCTTACTATTATGCGCCTCAACGGAAAAGTTTTATTATTTTACTCAGTGTAATTGAAGTTTAAAATCGTTTAACTTATACTGTAAGCGTAATTGGGGGTATAGCTCAGTGGTAGAGCATTCGACTGCAGATCGAGAGGTCCCTGGTTCGAACCCGGGTGCCCCCTTACTTTTATGTGCCTCAACGGAAAGATTTTTTATTTATATGACTAAGTGTAATAGAAGTTTAAAATCGTTTAACTCAGACTGTTAGCATAATTGGGGGTATAGCTCAGTGGTAGAGCATTCGACTGCAGATCGAGAGGTCCCTGGTTCGAACCCGGGTGCCCCCTTACTTTTATGCGCCTCAAGGGAAAACTTTTATTCTTTATTTTACTCAGTGTAATTGAAGTTTAAAATCGTTTAACTTATACTGTTAGCGTAATTGGGGGTATAGCTCAGTGGTAGAGCATTCGACTGCAGATCGAGAGGTTCCTGGTTCGAACACGGGTGCCCCCTTACTTTTATGCGCCTCAACGGAAAGGTTTTATTCTTTATTTTACTCAGTGTAATTGAAGTTTAAAATCGTTTAACTTAGACTGTAAGCGTAATTGGGGGTATAGCTCAGTGGTAGAGCATTCGACTGCAGATCGAGATGTCCCTGGTTCGAACCCGGGTGCCCCCTTACTTTTATGCGCCTCAACGGAAAAGTTTTATTCTTTATTTTACTCTGTGTAATTGAAATTTAAAATCGTTTAACTTATACTGTTAGCGTAATTGGGGGTATAGCTCAGTGGTAGAGCATTCGACTGCAGATCGAAAGGTCCCTGGTTCGAACCCGGGTGCCCCCTTACTATTATGCGCCTCAACGGAAAAGTTTTATTCTTTATTTTACTCAGTGTAATTGAAGTTTAAAATCGTTTAACTTATACTGTAAGCGTAATTGGGGGTATAGCTCAATGGTAGAGCATTCGACTGCAGATCGAGAGGTCCCTGGTTCGAACCCGGGTGCCCCCTTACTTTTATGTGCCTCAACGGAAAGATTTATTACTTATATGACTAAGTGAAATAGAAGTTTAAAATCGTTTAACTCAGCCTGTTAGCGTAATTGGGGGTGTAGCTCAGTGGTAGAGCATTCGACTGCAGATCGAGACGTCCCTGGTTCGAACCCGGGTGCCCCCTTACTTTTATGCGCCTCAACGGAAAAGTTTTATTCTTTATTTTACTCAGTGTAATTGAAGTTTAAAATCGTTTAACTTATACTGTTAGCGTAATTGGGGGTATAGCTCAGTGGTAGAGCATTCGACTGCAGATCGAGAGGTTCCTGGTTCGAACCCGGGTGCCCCCTTACTTTTATGCGCCTCAACTGAAAAGTTTTATTCTTTATTTTACTCAGTTTAATTGAAATTTAAAATCGTTTAACTTATACTGTAAGCGTAATTGGGGTTATAGCTCAGTGGTAGAGCATTCGACTGCAGATCGAAAGGTCCCTGGTTCGAACCCGGGTGCCCCCTTACTATTATGCGCCTCAACGGAAAAGTTTTATTCTTTATTTTACTCAGTGTAATTGAAGTTTAAAATCGTTTAACTTATACTGTAAGCGTAATTGGGGGTTTAGCTCAGTGGTAGAGCATTCGACTGCAGATCGAGAGGTCCCTGGTTCGAACCCGGGTGCCCCCTTACTTTTATGTGCCTCAACGGAAAGATTTATTATTTATATGACTAAGTGTAATAGAAGTTTAAAATCGTTTAACTTAGACTGTAAGCGTAATTGGGGGTATAGCTCAGTGGTAGAGCATTCGACTGCAGATCGAAAGGGCCCTGGTTCGAACCCGGGTGCCCCCTTACTTTTATGTGCCTCAACGGAAAGATTTATTATTTATATGACTAAGTGTAATAGAAGTTTAAAATCGTTTAACTCAGACTGTTAGCGTAATTGGGGGTATAGCTCAGTGGTAGAGCATTCGACTGCAGATCGAGAGGTCCCTGGTTCGAACCCGGTTGCCCCCTTACTTTTATGCGCCTCAACGGAAAAGTTTTATTATTTATTTTACTCAGTGTAATTGAAGTTTAAAATCGTTTAACTTATACTGTAAGCGTAATTGGGGATATAGCTCATTGGTGGAGCATTCGACTGCAGATCGAGAGGTCCCTGGTTCGAACCCGGTTGCCCCCTTACTTTTATGCGCCTCAACGGAAAAGTTTTATTCTTTATTTTACTCAGTGTAATTGAAATTTAAAATCGTTTAACTTATACTATAAGCGTAATTGGGGGTATAGCTCAGTGGTAGAGCATTCGACTGCAGATCGAGAGGGCCCTGGTTCGAACCCGGGTGCCCCCTTACTATTATGCGCCTCAACGGAAAAGTTTTATTCTTTATTTTACTCAGTGTAATTGAAGTTTAAAATCGTTTAACTTATACTGTAAGCGTAATTGGGGGTTGAGCTCAGTGGTAGAGCATTCGACTGCAGATCGAGAGGTCCCTGGTTCGAACCCCGCTGCCCCCTTACTTTTATGCGCCTCAACGGAAAATTTTATTCTTTATTTTACTCAGTGTAATTAAAATTTAAAATCGTTTAACTTATACTGCAAGCGTAATTGGGGGTATAGCTCAGTGGTAGAGCATTCGACTGCAGATCGAGAGGTCCTTGTTTCGAACCCGAGTGCCCCCTCACTTTTATGTGCCTCTACGGGAAGATTTATTTTTTATATGACGAAGTGTAATAGAAGTTTAAGTCCGTTTAACTTAGACTGTAACCGTAATTGGGGGTATTGCTCAGTGGTAGCGCTTTCGACTGCAGATCGAGAGGTCCCTGGTTCGAACCCGGGTGCCCCCTTACTTTTATGCGCCTCAACGGGAAGATTTATTTATTTATTTTACTGAGTGTAATAGATGTTTAAAATCGCTTAACTTAGATTCAAAGTGTAACGGGGGGTATAGCTCAGTGGTAGAGCATTCGACTTCAGATCGAGAGGGCCCTGGTTTGAACCCGGGTGCCCCATTACTTTTATGTGCCTCAACGGGAAGATTTATCATTTATATGACTAAGTGTAATAGAAGTTTAAAAACGTTTAACTTATATTGTAAGCGTAATTGGCGGTATAGCTCAGTGGTAGAGCTTTCGACTGCAGATCGAGAGGTCCTTGTTTCGATTTTGTGTTCCCGCTTTACTTTTATGTGTTACGGCGGGAAGATTTAATTTTCTTTTTCTTAGTGTAATAGGTATTTAAAATCGTTGAATCCATACTCCAGCTCATACTGTTAAGTTGAGGTATATTTACGTTCTTCAGAATCTGCTACAATATAAAACATCTTCTGTACTCCATCAATCCTTTTATTTACTCTCATCTGCATCCCAAAACACACTGTGCTCTCTCTCTCTCTCTCTCTCTGTCCGCTTTGTCTTCTACTCTGAAGTTTTAATAATTTTTTTTTTCGATCATTTCTTTGTAGCGAGCATTATTAGTTTCTTAATTCGAGCGTAACCAAACAGTTAGTCACAATGCTAGTGCCTCAGATTTACGTCGCCAATATTGAAATTAATGAATTTATGAATAAATTATATGATTGTAATTGCTGTAATATATTATTTTGCTTACCGAATGGAATTTGGCATTAAAATCATTTAAATAAGGTTTTGTCCATTGTGCTGCTATAACTCAGAGGTAGATAATTTGACAAGAGATCTAGAGGTTCTTGGTTAAAATCCGTTAATTTTTTTACTCTCTATCTAGAATTTAAGATAGAATTTTTTTTTGCATGAGAGTCTATATTTTGACTCTTAGGTGATCGCAAGTTAGACAGAGAAACAATGGTATTAACGACTTGCACACAACAAACTAGGTACTTTTAAATATTGATTAAATTCCTTATATAGATATGTGTAACTTGCAGTGTCCAATTTGCCTGTAATCGATCCATGTGCTTGTCGGCACTTTGAACCTCGGCGTTATTTCATCTCGTGCCTTTGTAGGTCCCATAAATGGCTTAATGCGATTGTTTATTATCTGATGCAGTTCTCCACAAATTATAGGAAAACAGGATTGCAATTTATTTCTTTGCTGTCCTACAGAGTCCGGTAGCGCTGTAGTGAGTACTTTTCAATTTATAATAGTTTTTTCTCTCCACTGCAAATCACTATTTACAACTGTATGATTACAGCTTGTAGATGGTATTTATCCAGCCCAACGTTCTCCTCGTTTTCTGTCAGTACAATATAATTGAAATAACTCTCTGACGATTCGCGTCTCCTAATTACGTTATCTTTACGATGAGACAAATAGTTGTAAGTCGTTGGAATTGTACGCAAATATTTTCACCCTGAATGTCAGGGAATTTGTTTGGTAAAAAGTTGAAGTGTTAGTTGTTATTCATTTAAGAATCCTGAAAATGGACGCCAACTAATGATAATTCGGACACATTTAAATCAAATTTGCGACTTCAGACTAACGTAGCCTAAAGTTGAACGATTTAAGTGCCATATTCACAACCATCGCGATGCATTCGAAGCTAGCTAGCAGTGGTAAAGTACCAGAACGTCTTCCGCATATTTAATTTTTTTTAAAATTCCTTTGTCCGTCTTGAAATCTAAAAGGAAAAATAATGCTCTGCCGCAACGTTTAGCAGTGTCTCACATGCATGGAAAAATTACTTTTCTACGTGAATCGTTAAACATCGGAAGACTCAATCGGTCTATCACAGTGTCTCCCAACCGTTTTTTTACCTTGCCCAACCTAAGTTTTTCTAATGCCAACCTATGTAACATATAATTATTTTTTATAATAAAATGTTGAATTATTTCCTAAAGAAGCCATAGTTCTTGCGTTCTTCTATAGTAATTATTCTGTTCCTGTACAAAGTAATAATTTATTTTAATCTCAGATCGCCTATTCGATCTTTTGTACGAAATTAAGTTCTTATATCATTAACACGTGTATTTGGCGCCAGACTACAGTAGACTACCATTTAGCGCACGCCATAGCAAATATAGTACGAACTACTCCTTCACTGGACAGAGTAAACAATACTCTCTCACATCGTAGTTTATATTACTCCAATCTTTCTCTCTAAATATCACCAAACTTAAAAAATGCTTATTTCAAATTGAGATACCAACAAGTTTTCTTTTTGTATAAGTTAAATTATAGCTAGCGGTTTTAAACTCTAGACGCGTTCATTTGCGAGTTGCCCCCGTGAACGTTAAAATTGTCCCCTTGTGTAGCGTCGATCTCACGTTGGGAAACACTGGTCTACCACTGTGAACAAAAAGTAAGGTGAATTTATTTATAAAATATAATTTTTTTATTTATTCTTCCAAATCAATTTCATCGCCTTCAAAGTAATCCCCGTCCGATAAAACGGACTTTTTCCAACGATTTTTCCAGTCCTCGAAACAGTCGGAATAGTCTTTTTCCGGTATAGCCTTCAAGACCTTCTTCGATTCGGTTTTTATCTCCTCAATCGTGTCAAAACGGCGTCCCCGCATTTGCCTTTTGAGTTTGCTGAATAGCCAGAAGTCGCACGGAGCCAAATCAGGCGAATACGGTGGTTGCGGAACGATATGAGTCGAGTTTTTGGCAAAAAAGTCGAAGAAGAACCAATGCATTATGACATGGTGCATTATCGTGATGAAGGAACCAAGAGTTGTTCGCCAATAATTCCTCGTTTCAGACGAATAGCTTCACGCAAACGGCGCATAACACTCAAATAATATTCTTTGTTGATAGTTTGGCCTGGCGGAAGGAATTCATAGTGCACCACACCACGATAATCAAAGAAAACTGTCAACATGATCTTGATTTTCGATCGACTTTGCCGTGGTCTTTTCGGTCTTGCTTCACCTTTTGCACGATATTCGCTGGATTGGTCGGTGGTTTCAGGGTCGTATGCGTAAATCCAAGTCTCGTCTCCAGTAATGATGCATTTCAAGTGGTCCTGATAGTCAGACAGCAAAGTTTCACACTCTTCAACGCGACGCTTTTTTTTCCAAAAAATTCAGCGATTTTGGCACCAATCGAGACTTGACGCGTTTGAGACACAAAACATTCTTCAAAATGGTTTGGGCTGACCCAAATGATATTTCAACACTATCAGCGAGATCTCTAATTGTCCATCGACGATTTTCAAGCACCAAATCTTTGATTTTTTGGACGTGGCCCTCGTCGGTAGACGTTGATGGTCGTCCAGGACGCGGTTCGTCTTCAACGCGTTCACGGCCCTCTTAGAACTCGTTGTACCACTTATAAACGTTTTTTTTGTGCCATAGTTTGATCAACAAAGACTTTCCGGAACATTTTCAACGTGTTCGCACAAGAATATTCGTTCCGCAAAAAAAATTTGATGCAAGTTCTTTGCTCAAAAAAATCACCGATTGCCAAAATCGATAAATTCACTTTTGGTTATTTACAAAAACACGTGTAACTCGGAGATAATTAAACCTTTTAACAAACAGACGCTTGGCAAATATTATAGTCAGTCCTACCAACCTAGGAAAAAAATTTACCTGCCTTCCTGATATCCGGGAGTTTTAAATGACAATTTCACCTTACATTTTGATCACAGTGGTATAACACTAAAGACTGGCATGTGTTTAAAACTTTGAAAGTATAACGTTTACCAACAATGGCGCGAAAGTGAAAAATTTCCCGCTCTTTCCTAAAAATTTACCAGAGTTATCAGAACAATCTTCATATATAATTATTATTTGCAGGCAAATAAGCGAAACCTTTACTGGTTCCGTCATCATTTCACATGGACTAGACTGCCCGCAGGAAATCAAGTATAATTTTTACGGTAGTTAATTTTCAATGCATTTAAAGGTATTACCGCCACTTTGTTTGGCCATGATGTCATGGACATGGAAACAGAAATATACAAGTCATAGCCAGCATAAGGAATCCCAACATGAGACAGCCTTGACTAATACTTGACTTTAGCTTATCAAACAGATTCTTTTGTCTGGCGAAACGTGAGAACATTCATGTAAATGCCGAGAGGACGTGTAATAATATATAACTCTTACCGTTTGAACGTAAATCATCGCAAGCCCACTCCACAAGTGGATCACAATCGTTGGGTTGTTTCTCTTTAGTAAGTACGTGTCATAAAAAAAAGCTTTATCTTTGATGGCTTCAGCTTACATTTCACATTTTCTCCGTTCCCTCTCATTAATTTAGCTCGTTCTGTCCAAGTGACTTTGTACCTGTCGTCTCTGCGGATTACGCGTAAGAAGGAAGACAAGCCCACAGACATTACAAACGGAGTTATTAGTCTTGTTGTCAATCTGCAAACGAAATTTAATCTGGACATCCTGCTGGAGCCTCGCGTTCCTGAGGTAGCGAGCGACAGTCATTTGTTTGCCGTGGCGTGAAGCTTCGCCCACTACTAGGTGTGTGATTCACTCGCCCACCTCGCCAAAGTTCGTTGGGACCGCAAGGTGGCGCAATGCCTTCTCTACTTCCCATAAATTACTCTCCACGTTCTCAACGGCACAGTTATAGCTTACATTGTTCCAAATGTCACCGAGGCTCGTTCCCCTCTATAGTATGTTTTTATCTGGCAATTAAGTTAAATTGTGACCAGGCGGATACAGAACCACATGCAATATTCTTTGAATTATACCACGGAGACTATGTGAAACTAGTTTAATATTTTACTTCACGTCTGTTTTTTATTAATAATATAAATTAAATAAATCAACGTTTTATAATACTTTAATCAACACAACAACGTTTCTGTATATTTGGAACTTTCATCAGGTTGCTTATGTTACGTTTCGATGGCAAGAGAATTTTTCTTCATTAGTAGTATAAAAGAACTGACAACATAAGATTTAAAATCACAGAGTTATATATTTCTTCTTCTAAATATTTATAACATTTTAATGTAAAACAATATAACAGTTAAAATCAAAACATAAATTTATGTTAATAATAATTGTTCCCAATCATAAAGGAATTTTTCCTATTAGATAAAATTTTAGAAGAACGAAAGTTATATCAATATTTATTTGTTCTTTACACCATTTATGACGAAAAATTCTGTTATCATGAAACCGTAAACAACGTGATGAAAGTATAAAAATTCCGGGAAACGTCATGGAAGAATAAAATATTTTAAAATGTCTGTTATAATGGTTGTTATTTTATTTTAATCTTATTATTAATTGAATTACCCCATTTTTTATATCACTCGACGGAAATCAAAACCATTTATTTTGTCGAAGATCCCTTTGGCAATGTCACCGTCAACTTCATTTTCCAAAACATTTTTTGTAGAAATCCTTAGTAAATCCTCAGTTTGATACATTTCTTCGGACAATGATCAGTGTAAATACATTTGGCATCTCCTGAATGTATTCACATATACCCTCTGGACATCCTGAAGAGTTAATATATGTATTATCCAGAATTATTCAAATTGAATTAATATTTTTTTCCAAATAAGAATGGACTTCAATGTTTTAGCACCTAAGCAAAATTTTTGGAACTGATTCGAACGGATTTAATTGGCTTTAAGAATTTTACAAAAATTGTTTTGAGAAATGAAGATGATGACGGCATTGCCTAAAACTTTTACTTCCAAATAAAGGGTATGGAAATTTTAATTTCCTGTGACTGGTATAAAACTATTGGAGCTTTTCAATTAATAATAAGATGATCGATCTTCATAAAATCTGAAACTAGCTTAATATTTGTTTTGTATTTATCAGTTACGGAAGTTGGAGGTTTCCGATCCGAGCAACTTAATATTACTTCAGTTCCAAGGCTTAGTTTCTTTCCTTTTTTTGTAGTGAAAAAAAGCTTAATGACTGTTTTTAATATATGGAACTTTTCGCATGTGCGTAACAAGACACGTGTTTAATTGCAGTTGTTTTTATTTGGTTTGTTTGACTGATATAATTCTGAAGTGAAAATGTGATTGAAGAAAAATATACGGTGGTAAATGGCAACGGAAATATTAAGACGAGAAACAGCGAGAAAGAAAGAAAAGAACGGATAGGAAACACTTATGTTTCGAGCAGTTATGTTTTTTTTTTTCTGGTTGAAGCATTCAGAACGTCACCCTAGAGAAGCAGTTACGCAGACCATCTTGGTTCCGAAAGCAGAGGGTTCTTTAGCATTGTAAAAAGGCCAAATATCGCCGAGGGTGAGGCAAAAACAGCATGGAGAAATGAAATCTCTTCAAAGTTTAAGTTAAGAAAGCTCTTGAGGTAGAGTCGCTTTTTAAGGGAGAGAAAGCGTGCTGCACTTTCTTGCAATGTTTCAAAAAGGATCGTTATCCTTAAAACTCGCTCTTGAATGCAGAAAAGCTCGTTGGGAAACAGCGACTAAGAATCACTACTACGCTGACCCCTCAGATCCTGGTTTCATAACTTCTTGTATCTGGTGTACCTTATTTTTTAAAAAAGGTGAAAGTCGCTTGGAACGGGGTCTGGGCTGTAGGGAGGGTGGTCGATGATGTACCAACGAAACTGTTTCATGTGGTTCCGCGTTGTCGTGAAGGAAGAGACTCCCGTTTTTTTCCTCTCTTGAACGAGAGCCTAGGAGGACGAAAATTATCGCTTCAGGCGAGAAGGTGAAACAATTTCTGACAGCATGTCTGAACACGTACAGGATTTTTACCGGGACGAAAAATTGAAACTCATCCCACGAAGCGACAAGTGCCTAAACCGATATGGAGACTATGTCGAAAAATAACCTAATGTATGTAGTATCGGGTGACTGTATTGGTTGCATGAAATAAGACGTTCACGTTTCACTGCAGGTTTTGTAACCTTAGTTTCTGTTCTCCCCTCGTATATCAATGTGGGGACTGATCAGCTCGGGAGCAATGCTTCAGTACTTATAATCATATTCGTATGTAATGGTAGAGGAAAGGGGTTTAGAAGTGATCAGGGGTGTAATTTACTGCGCAGAGAATCCAATGCTAATACATCAAATAAAGGTGAATTAAATGAGAATGGAAAGTATTGTTTGACGTAGTGTTATTGCTGAGATTAAGAGAATGAAAAGGACTAATATAATACAAAAATGGCATTGTGGAGTGAGTTATAACAAAGTAGTGCAGTACTCTACAGGAGAACAATTGAGTGGTATTAAAAGCAGGGATAGGAAAATTAATAATAATAGAGAAGTATTACAATGGGAAATGTTGACGGATACGTTACCAATTAAGCTAATATTCTAAAAGAACCTAGTCGTAAACGATGATTTGCCTTTATTTTGTAATTGACAAAGGAAACTAAAATATATGATGAAGTTTAGTAAAGAACCAGACGAGAGAATTCTTAGGATAAAATAAAACTTGATATTTATATGACGTTAAGAATAAATAAAAAATAAGTAAAAAATTTGAATTTTAAACAATTACAGAATTACATCTCATGAAAGAACACTAAAATGAGTGCAACGTTTTTACTGAGCTTTGTAACTAGGTCAAGTCATATCTTAATAATAAAAAGTAAAAACTAAAAACTAAATTAAATCTATGTTGAGGACAAATTTTGTTTCTAAGAGGTGTAAAAATTTATTAGCAGGTTGAAAACCTATTAACAAATTTTACATACCATGAGATCCCAAAGTTGGGTCGAAACGTTGTATCCCTTTCACTGTACTTTCTCGTGTGATGTAATTCTCGAATTTAATTGCATTAAATTCAAATTAATCTGACTTAATTGGCTGATCTATTTATTTTACTTAGTAAAAACTCATTCTATGTTAATAGTACCGAAACTATATTTGCAAGAAAAAGATTCTATTCATTGAATGGAGGGTATTCGTATGCGAGTATAAGTATTTATATATTGAAATATAAAAAAAAATATCGGCCTCATTTTAGAAAACTGTTTATAAAGCCAATTTTTTTCCGTTATTGAATATTCGGTTTTTTTTATTTTAAAGGAACCTGGAATCTCCATGAAGTCCAATTGTCAACATGTGGCAGTATCTCTGACTTATGACTGGAAAAAGCGAAAATTTGAGTAAATCTGCAGGTATCCTCCCAGTTTATTTTTCGGTTGGCAATTACTCCCTCCCACGCATTCCCTTCGCTGCTGTTAGACTAACGCGTTTTTGTCACTTCCACACACGGAACAAGCCTTTAAATTTCCGTAGTCTGTCTCGAGATTGAGTTGTTTTATTCTATGGGCCGTTAGATTGGTATCTGGAACGCCGCGACACCGTTTGTGGTTGTACTGCGGAGTCATGCTATTTATTCCTGATTTTATCAATGGCCCCGCCCGGCGATTTAGCGCGGCCTACGTGTCTACAGATACAGAAACATTCAAGGACTTCCCCAGATTATATACGGCTCGCCGACACTCAGATAACCACGGCCTTATGATTATTTGTGTTTTAATAACCATCTAATCTGTCTCCGAGAGCCGGCTGGTTCGATGCATTCAACGGCTGTGGATCCCGTTCCGGTTGCATGAGATATTCCAAAAGCGCGGATAATAACGCGTTTTACACGGTTTTTATTTAGTAACAGTTTCTATTTACAGCCGTCTCGTTTGATTTAATAACAGCCTGGACTATTAGAGGTATGAAGAAAAATAGCGGTTTGGTAGCAACACTAAACTGTGGGTTGGCTGAGGCAGTCTCTGGGAACCGGTCCTCCTCTTGAGGAGTCGCAAATTGAAGACCTAAATCGTCTGCGTGGTGATGAATATTCGTTGACTCTTACCACTTACAGATCGCCGGACAGAGAAAAATCACTTCAACGATAAAAAAAAATAGGAAATTCCCTTAAACTAAATTTACAAACCAAATTTAAATTCGGTTAAGTATAAGCAGTGATCGTTCTCCATATAATGTAATATATATATTTTCCTATTAAAGTAGAAGCGTTAATATACTTTGACGTGCTGCTTTTCAGATGATGTGACACAATTTGAAGACATATTTCTCAAAACCAGCACAACGATCACCATGGTTTCAGTGTTCGTGAATAATACAAAATATACAATCAAATTTCACGGGACAGGTTTACGTTATTTATTCAAGTTTTAACTAGCCATTTAATGAACTTTTAATCAATGTGTATAATTAATTATAATTAAAACAGATTGAGTACCCACTAAGACCCTGATAACGTAAAGTAAGTTTTATTTGCACTTTGTTATTTTTGTAAATGATTTACGTAGTAAAAATGAAGTGTATAATTATTGGAACCGTAGAGATCATTAACATTTTTTTTTGGGTAACAGGCTACATGAGGGTAATCCACATGGTGGCAACTCCCCTTTAATAGCATAGGAAGGGATCTGAAAGGGGGGATGCGGAAGGGTAGAGGAAGGTAGCCAAGGGTTAACTAGGGCCCCCGGGCTATGGTTTAAGGATCATACCCGGAAATTCGCCTAAAACTGATGCAGTGAAAACCCTAGAAAAACCTGCATCAGGTAGGTCGGGCATTTGGTACTTGTCCCACGCGCTTCCGATGGCGGGAGACACAACAACCCCTCAATAAATAAATTATTATTCTCAGAGGCAATTACGAGTAACTGAACTAGAAAATAAACGCTTATCTGAAACTATTTAAAAATTGATATTTTAACAAACATTTTGATAGAAAATGTATTTCAAATTTTATTCAATATTCATTTCAATTATGTTAAATATTTTGTGGAATCTACTAACTGAACGTCTTGGAAATTTTTATAAACAAATTAATGCAAAAATTCAATTTTTTTGTAGTAATTTTTATCATAAAAGGCCTTATATATTTCAACTATTATTACGTTCAACTGGTGCAGTCCAAAATTATGACGTAGCGTTTTTCAATAAGTATTAACTTCAATGAGAATGTAACCGTTGAAGAAAATATTTAGTATTAATCCTGCAGCGAGTTATTGGCCACTATATTCATTTGAGCGAATTAAGTGAGCATACAGAAACGGTTATTCCATAAATTGGAAGGGATGGCAAAGTAAGATTTAATTAGAATATATTCTAATTCTCATCTATTGATTCTTATCACTTCAATATAATACGGGCGTTTATTAAAAATTATTAAGGAATGTTCTTAATTTTCCTTTGTTTCTGCAAGTAATATTCACATGGGGAGTAAGTGCGTGAGTTTACATTTGATAATAATAATACGTTACCCTCATGACGCACCTTATTCATTTATATGCAACTGAGTATTAAATTCTTATAGTGCGATTGAAATTAGATGGCCAAACAGAACGCTTAAAATGAAGAGGAGGGGCAAGCAGCCGTGCCGAACAATCGCGGAGTATTCTACTGTTATCAGTGAGCTATGTAAGAACTCCATTTTCGATCTTCCATAAAACCACTGAGAGATGTTACGAAAAAGACAGAAGAATAATAATGTCAACCCATATACACAGGATATAAATTGGAAATTATTGAATAGTAGATGAAAATATTCCTTTAATGTTTTCTGCGTTAGTGGCGAAATATAACGAGAAGCTTTGATAGTCATCAGAGCTTTCTACCTCGGATCAGTGTCAATCATTTTCTTATTCATGCTTCTCATTGGCCACCTGTGGAGAATTACGGTACTCACCTACGTAGTCCGGCGTGCCCAGGATTTCCCTGATTTCAGCTCCTTCAACGATCACCCTGGATATCTCGAAGTCGCACAGTTTCACATCGCAATCTGGGAATTGCGACATCATGACCAGGTTCTGGGGCTGAAAATAAAGACACGTCATTTAAAATTGCGAGCGTCAGTTATTGGAGAAAGTTAAAAATACAAAAACTGAGGATTATGTAATTTGGACATCGAAACCTAACTGGAAACACTGGACCTCAAGAGAATTTTCCAAGTATTCTGTTTTTATTTATATGCGGATTTTACTACAGTTTACATAAAAACCATTTCAGACGAAATTTTTTATGGAACGATTGAAAATGTGGAATTCTAATATTTATTATTTGTTCAGCTAATATATAGCTTTTTCGTACCTCCTTCATGATTAATAATGTGCTGAAGAATAACTAAGTGGCATTTCCTCTTTTTAAAGGTGGAAATTTTAAATTGTTAATGACGCAAAAACTTAGCAAGTGAATTAAATGCAGGGAAAATAAAAGAAACAGGAATGTTGTAAGAACAGTAAATCCATTTATCCTTAATCTAAGAACCTATTTAACTACTCTGTACTCAGCTTCCATCTGCATTTCTTACACACAATACCAAGAATAGTCTGAGTAGTTCATGGCGTTATGTTAGAAATTTCAATTGTCACAATTATTACGTGAACGCAAAATTATTAATTAATTTAATTATAAACCAAAAAGTTGAATTTTTCACCCTGTATTTTAATACTACGACAAGGAATTAAGGTCCAAATACTTCTATGCATTAGTTATACTCTCTACCATTCAGCGAAATTTACTGAAAACTGCTTTCCACAATTTTCCCAATGTGACATTTCTTATTTTATTTGAAGCGAGAAAAAGGAGAACGAATAGAGAATAAGACAATCATTCAAAACTGTACAGTCTCCTTAAAATTCTGATATCTACATTCTTAATTTCGCATATTTTTTCAGTGTGGTTTGTAATCACAATATGAAGAAGGTACAAAATATAGAATAATAATTATTATGCCATTGTAAGTAAAAAATAATAAGTTTAATTAAAAATTATAATTTAACGTGTAAAATATATTATTTAACCGACGTTTCGTTCTAAAATTAGGACTCCTTCAGGTAATGACCACAAATAATTAGAAAAACTTTTAGATTATCTTCATGTTTACGCCATGGTGTAGAACTTCCAGTTAAATCAAAAAATTAATTCAAATTTAACGGGCTGAAAATAAAGACACGTCATTGAAAATTGCGAGCGTCACGAATAAAATTTCAATTCCAGAGATGAAAAAACAAAGTATGTAACATACATTCAATATTAAATGTAATTAATTAAAACACTGCTCCAAAATAAATCAAAAAATATATTTTATATTTATGTGCATTTTTGAGACAGTAACCCAAAAAAGAACTCTGCAGAAATGATGTTAACAATGAAATAACGTAAAATATTAAAATTTATCTGATTATAATAAAACAATAAATAAATATAATGGGCAAACTGAACGAAATAACGTGAAATAAAAAAGAGTTTTATTGTTGAAATGAATTTGAAACGGACAACGGTGAATATAAAAAACTACTGTTTTTGACATAAGTAAATATGTTATTAAATTACATAAATATGGACTCATAAATTATGTTAAAATTTTGAGTGTATTTTTTTCCATTAATTGCTTCTGTATTAGATCTGAAGTGTAGCAAGTCTCAAATTAACCTTGTAAAGTATTTGCTGTACTCATCCATAATTTTGTATATACCTAATAAGGTTTAAATTTACAAAATATAGAAATAAACGTGTAATGAATGAAGCAAGTTATTTCTGAAAGCGGAAGACGTTTGTTTGTTTACGATGTGAGGTGACTGGTCTTGGAAGATGGCCTGTGTCCCTTTTGGAACAAAAGGAGGAGGATAAATGGACATGCGAATAACAATAAGGAGTTAAAATTATTACTGGAAGCTTATAGTGACGACCGAATTGAAACCCGGAAACATCCGTTTCGCAGACGGGGACACCAACATTTCATATCTCTAGAAAAATTCCGTTCAGCAGGAAATACAATGGATTCAATTGGCTGCCAACTTAGCTGAGGCAAACCAATGACATTTTAACAAAATTATCAGTGATTCGTCAACTTGGAAATTTTGAGATCTGAGGAGCTGAAATCGGAGGAGAGCAGAGAAGAATATGAGAGGTCGATTTGAAGTTTAAAGGGCAGTCGATGACCAGCCACAGAAAAGGGTTGTCTAGTTCACGACCTGAGCTGTAAATGATTCAGCGCTAAGTTGAAAGGGCGCCGACGCTCACCATTGATGGATTCGCCAGCATCAACAGAAGTCCACGACGCCGCCCGACGCCACCTCATGGCTGTCTAAAAACGCACATCACCAGAAACGACAAATACAAATACACCGGCATGGTATCGTTAATAGTTTGTATTTTCAAGTATTGCCAGTCTTTGATTACATAAAATTAAATTGGCCACATTGTGGTTCACCCCGCGATATTCGTCGGAACGCTAAGAGACCACGGAAGACGTTGTTTTATTAACTGAATATTTCCATTTTTTATATTAAATTCAATTTTAAATTCTTTTTTAAATTAATTAATTATTTTATTATGTATCTATTAGAAACCCCGCCAATAATATTACCACTAGCAATGAATTATTATAAAAGTTTCATGAAGTTTAACAAACTGTAAAATTATTTTGTTAAAAAACTATTTTACCCTTTTCCTTGAATAGTAAAAAAAACGCAATAAATTTTTCTTATCATAAAACGTATTTGTGAGCAACTTCTGTGTGGAGAAAAGATTAATATATTTATTACGCTGTGAGGAGTCATGACTATGGAGTAGTAGCAGTTCTGCTATAATAGCCATTTAAATTGGCTGTAGTCCTTACTCATTAGCGAAAGGAAGTAATGCCGAAAGCGTGTCTCTTTATCAGGAGGCACTACTCGTAACAGCGGTACAGAACAGGTGCGCTGATAATTTATTGCCAGACTCTTGCCAAGGCAGCTGCTTTCCCACGGTAATTTATGGCGATCTGCATAACTTAGAGACGAAGCAGGCAATAGTCTGCAAAACGTCTTCGTTTACGAAGTAAGTTACGAGATGTTGGGCCAGAAATTTTTGGGTCTTTCTAAGATTAATTAAATTTATTCAGCAGAAATATTTTGCTTTTGTTTAAACACTTTAGAAGTAATAAATAAACTTCATGGGAGCCCAAATATTTCTTTTAGTCTCAACTTTTATCTTGATAATAATGAATACTCATTACACTTAATTAATAAACTCATAAACATTAGATTGAACAAAATCCAATACCCTACTGCAACTCGCCCCCCAACTCCTCAAACCAAAGTTTAACTCGTTCTCCCTTATAATAAATTTTTACATAACAAGTTTATACAAATTTATTTTTTAAAAAAACCATCATTTACAGATCTACTAATAAACTATCCTTCTTGAAAAAAAAAAGAATTACAAGGACCACTTGACACCTATATGAAACATTGCGTTGTTTTTTTAAAAAAATTCTGTGATTGTTGTTCATGCTATATGGAGCTAACTAAAAGATCACTAAATATCCGTATCAAAGGTATATAACTTCCAATTGGCAAACAACTTAGTTACCAAACATATAATAAATTCATTTGATTAACAAACTTCTAAGATTTTACATGTTGATACCGAAATGCTTTATTTTAAATCTAATATAACTACAATTAACGTAAAAAAATAATACTATGTAACTCAACAATAGTTGCGATTGCCTACTGTTAACTACTATTTGTGTTTCTATTATCCTTACGTCTGAGATCGTTTTAGCTTTTCCTTTGAACTCATCACCAGGGTTCTGCGGTGTGACGGTCTTAAGGATGATGCTGTTTTTCAGTCACCTGACGAATGCAACAAGGTTTGCAGCAACATTACGTGCCATTTATTATATCACTTAATTTTGTCTGTTAACTTTATAACAATTCGGACTCCTCTATTCTCTAGGAAACCGACGGATGAACTCAACACAATTTAAATACAAGGTAAAAATTAGCTATTTATAGAACTTGTTCAAAAACACTTTGACGGTTCGCCAATTAAATAAATAGCCGTTTGGCTTCATGTTAAAAGAGAAAACCATTTAGAGAAATGATTTTTACGAATAGTCAAATAAGCATAATTTCTTTTTGAGTAATAGGCCATAATTTTCAAATTAACTATTCGAAAAAAAAACGAAATATTGGCCGGTCCATGAACTGAGTAATACCTGTCATCGGATTTTTAAATTTATTTAATATACGTGATAAATATCTGTCTGTATTATATTTCTTGTTCGAGAGTGGAAGTAGATCCAGATTTTGGATGGGAATTTTTGTAAATAAAGGACACCATTTATTTACACGTCCTCTTGTATTTGCTGTTAAGAGTTAGAAGCACTTCCAAACGCGTTTAGTGTACCATTCATATTCACTGGAATGTTAGATGTGGTGGACAGTATTATGGATGTGAAAAATATGTCCTCTTCTTTTTTCTTTGTTTAAGGGTAACAGACTACATGAGGGTAATGAGGCGGGGCTGCGGAAGGGTAGAGGAAGGTAGCCAAGGGTTAACTAGGGCCCCCGGGCTATGGTTTAAGGATCCTACCCGGCAATTTGCCTAAAAGTGATGCAGGGTAAACCCTAGAAAACCCTGCATCAGGTAGGTCGGTGCTTGTCCCACGCCCTTCCGACAGCGGGAGAGGAGTTTGCTGTGGGGACGGTAGCCCCTTCGTATCTCTCCTACAAGGTTCTGCCTGCGAGAGAATAGCCCTCGCAGACATAATGTGTCCTCTTCAGTAAACAGCACGTCTAGAAAAGTGTGCGAGGAAGAAAAACCTGCGAGTTATGCGGAGGAAATAGCCTAGTGAATAATACTTTTCTTGACTTGCCTCAAAATAGATCGAAAAAAAAGTTCTGCGTCAATCTCCACCACTTGAGACATGGACCAAATTATATCGGCCAACTAACACGTTTCTATACTTATGTCATTTGTAAATTCTTGTACGTTTAGTATTTAATCGATTTTTTAACTGTGGCTTTGAGAGATAATGGACCTGCCACTAATACCATTTTGATTTGAAAAGTAATAAATGAGCGAATTTTTCATATTATTGATGAATGGGATCCATTCAAACAAATTGGTCGAACGCATATTTAAATCGGGCGAATTGTTTAAGTGATACACTTATCAGGTTTACAATTTTTAAGCGTAGTGGTCACTATAATTAGACGTCCATTTACACTCAATTATTACTCAGAGAGCCACAGGAAACCGTCAAGCCAGATCTGGAGTGAAAGGTATTTCTCATTTGTAACACTGTGACTTCGTTTACGCCTTGAATGACTCCACAGATTCAGCAGAGCTTCCAGACACGTCATACAGCAACAGAATTAAAAGTGAAATTCAAGATGAGGCGGATGGGTCAGGGTTCAAGACCTTAATCGAGAAGCCTCATTTGGGTTTCCCAGGTAGCGTAACGATTAGAGCCGAAATCTTGCGTACGCGGATGCTGGAGAGAAATGATGGATGCTGCACGTCCTTGACACTGAGATCTGTGAAAGAGGGAAATGTAGGCAGACCAGTTCCCCGCACAAAGAGGTTCGCTCCAGATATGAATCACTCGCCGCGGTTTCGGGGTTCGGGCCCAAATAAGTCCGAACGTCGCCGTGCCATTAAATTCGTTTTAATCATGCTAACCCGCTTTCTTAATGAGCAAACGATTTTGCGGTAAATTGGTCATCTAGCTTAATAAAGCGGGGAAAGGAGAGTGGGAGCCTTGGGCTGCTGAGCCACTTGAGATCCGTGTTAATAACTACATTACAGTTGGGGCAGCGCGGCGCGTGGGAACTGATCATTCTCTGCTAGCTGGATTTCTCCATCTTCATATTCAAAATTACGATGTTATGGATCTCAGCCGGAGCTCAGTACGTTACTTTTTTTCGTGTGTCACTTACCATTCTGGGGAAACTGAAGGAAGCCTGCGAGAGGATTTCTCGCAGGTGAACCTTCCCAGAGAGATCTGGCGGGGGCTACCTTTGGGGATGCTCTCACATCTCTCTGGTTTTTTTTGAACTAAGGTTCCCACATGCCGAGGCACCTCGGTCTGTTTTGAGAGGTGTATGTTCCGGGGTCGCAGACCTTGGGCATACGGCAAGAGTTGTCCGCTATTCCTATTGGAATAGTCGGCCAGCTGCCTCCTAAACAGGCCAAGGCATGGCGAGGGGTAAGCTGCGTCCCCACAGCAAACTCCTCTCCCGCTATCGGAAGGGCGTGGGACAAGTACCCAATGCCCGACCTACCCGATGCAGGTTTTTCTAAGGTTTTCCCTGCATTCCTTTAGGCGAATGCCGGGTAGGATCCTTAAAATATAGCCCGGGGGCCCTAGTTAACCCTTGGCTACCTTCCTCTACCCTTCCGCATCCCCCCTTTCAAATCCCTTCCTATGCTATTAAAGGGGAGTTGCCCTAAGTGGATTACCCTCATGTAGCCTGTTGCCCTAAAAAAAAACATTCTGGGATAATTACAAACCATTACCCTATTTATTGGTTTGTTGATACAGTTATTTCCGTAATGTTTTGACGTATTTTTTTAAATAATTACTCTTTTCATCGGTGAAAGATCGATATCTGACTTATGTTATTGGATATACTGAAGACTTACCAGGAAGTATCGGAAAGGAAGGGTGCATAATGACATCACAAACCTTTCAGAGGTAGGAGGAAGAAAGTTTAACCGCACACCAGTTTATTTGGAGTAGAAGAAAATCAAAGTACAAAAAATATAGTATAAATCAATCTTTTATGAGCTGTACGAAATTATAAGCACGAGAAAGCTTTCGTAAATGCTATGACTTTAACAGAGTAATAATAAAATGTAATTTTTATGAAAAGTGAGTGAATAATATCGATTAATGGGGAGAGCTATTTGTGAACGGTTTTGATATGGATATGGATTAAGTCAGGAAAACATGCCCAGGATTAGTTTTTTTTGATTATTTGCATACAGCTGATAGTTGAAAATAAGTAATAATTTAGACTCAGGTGAAAGTATAACTGGGTTTTTGCCGATCGAGCAATTTCTTCATCTAAGCTCCCATTGAGAATTTTAAAGGATTAATAGAGGCCCACAAAAGGCAAATTTGTTACGATTGAACTTTTTGGGGTTGACGACGAGAACCAGCGAGATTTATAAATATAAATGCGGAACAAGACGGTTTCAGTTTGCTGATGACTGATGGTTGGACCGTTTCGTGGTTCAGAGTGACACAAGTGAGGAGACTGCAGTTCATGGTAGATAGAGCAAAAGGTAGATTCGTCAGATCATACATCTGTGGAATTCGGCGGTTCACTCCAGAGAGATCCAGAATTCATGAAGGACTCAACATTCACCCTCCAACCCCATGTGATCAACCCACAGTTTCATGCGGTCTGAAAGTTGTAAAATTTCATACTACGCATAGCAGAAGTCAAAACTTGACAATATAACGTTTTGTTTTTAAGATTTTCAATTGTATGAAGTGTACAGAATCTCAACCAAATGAAAAGCATGGGATTAAGATGATTAAAATGATACTGTAACTATGATTAAAACAGCTTAAATAATAATTTTATGAAATTTAAGAGACAGGTAAATTGTATTGATTAGTTGAAATCATTCTATCAACCTTATAAAATTAGTTACAAATTTTGTTCCAAAATTGTCGTGGTCCGTAAAATGAGTTTTTGTCCCTTTCGGGCACATTCATCATGTTCGTGAAAATAACCACGCGACTTGGCAGTCGGCGTTGAAGTGATCATATACTGACAATTTTGGATCAAAAGTTTACAATTCTTGTACAACCGCCCTCCTGTGGTCTAGGGGACAGCGTGATGGCTCACATCACACAGGTCTCAGGTTCGAATCCCGCCGAGAGTATGGATGTTTTCGTTGCTTGAGAGAAACTTTCGTCAAATCAATCCCCATTCAAGGAAAAATGAGTTCCCGTACAGAGTCGCTAATAAACAACGCTGTTGATGCGACTTTAAATAAATCAATATTTTAAAAAATCGTTTAGAATTAGTGGTTTATAAAAGGGGTTCAACTATTCGATATATATATATATATGTATATTGTAATAATTAAAAAAAGTAAAGATTAAATGAATTAAATTTGCCCCACGTTTTGGAAGCCAATTTATGTAATAATTAAAAACGTACAGATTAAATGAATTAATTAGCAAAATTATTAAGATTTAATTTTATTTTTTAAAAGTACAAATTGTAATCCCTACTTTATACGCCAAATTTCATCAAGTTAACAAACAAATATTTTATTTCAATTCGTGGCGTTCTAGGAAAAATACAACTTTATATTTTACAATCAAATACGACGAAATTCTGTTTATCTCAGGGCCATTACTGGGTTTGATAGTAAGAACAATCCAATTTAATAAACTAACATTAACAATTCAAACTCATTGAAGCTAACTTAATACAATATGAAAATAAACGAAATGAAAGAAACTAAATGAAAGGAAAAACGAACGAAAACTGACTTCTTCCTTTAATCCTCGTTTACAGATTTTAAAATAATTGTTTTGTACTCACGAATGTCTTTCTGGTACCAGATCTGATTCTTGGAGCTTGAGGACAACACTCACTAAAAAGGCCATTATTCACTGATTCTACACTTTAAATTTTTAATAAACACGGTCGATGTGCTCGTTCTCTGCCACCTGGAACTTTGGATCAGCCGCCCCTCAGTCAGCCCTCTGACATAGGTCTCCTTGATGCCCTTATGCGAAATTTAGTTCAGTCTGTGAGAAGCAAAACCTTTTGCTTCCAACTTTGCGATTATTATTTGAGTCTCTCCGTCAAAACTGTTTCCTCGCGTTTCATGTAACTAATAGATCTCGCAGTTGGACTTATTGGACCGCGCTATTCATACTTTTAGATCAGCATCCACATTTTCCCGTAACGTTTGCCGGACTGGCAATTCGACTTATCCTTCCATAGCCAGCAACTAACTAACTCTCGTACAGAACGCAGTTCACAACAAAGGCTCTGCCGACACAGAGTTACCGTTCATTGTCGTTCTTTGGCAACTCGTACCGCTAACAATCCAATATATTAAAACAATTATGGACTCTTTAATTGCTATATATATATATATATTAAATTCAGTTAATCCGTCCAATATAAGTCATCCACTTAAATAAGTAAAGAAACTTCACAAGGTAACTTCCCCATTAATAGAGCCGTAACGTTGGGCTATTAAAATCTAATTCCTCTCAAGTATTATAATTATTAGTGTATTCATCTTCGATTGCTGGTTTTTATTTACACTTAACGAGCTGTTATAAAGATTTTTTATGTTTCCGAAAGCAAGTACCGTGGCAAAGGTCTCAGAATTTGTCAATATTCTTATAGATACGAGGAACCGAACATAGTTTAGTTACTTGTTTTTATTGAAAACGATGCTGTAAATTTATTGTTAGTTGATAATCGAGCGAATTCAGTTTTTTCCCCCTTACGACGCTAATTTTCTGGAAGATGAATAGCAGATTAAGTCACAACAGTGCTGTATAAACACGCCGTAATTCCTGTTTTTTTGATCATTTGTATCATTTGCGATATAGCATCCAAGTCATTCAACAGGCGTCTCGCCGTTGGCGATAAAAACTCGAACAGGTCTCAGAGAACACGGCACCTGGCAAGCAGCAACTTCAGTTCCCATGGTGGGGAAGAAAAATTTTATTTTAGAGTAACAGGCTATGTGAGGGTAATCCACGTGATTACAACTCCACTTAAAAAGCATTGGAAGAGGTTTGAAAGGAGGGATGCGGAAGTGTAGAGGAAGGTAGCAAGGGTTAACTAGGGCCCCCGGGCCTGAAAGTAATGCAGGAAAACCTGCATCACGCAGGTCGGGCATAGAGCACTTGTCCCTTTCCCTTCCGATGGCGGGAGAGGGGTTTGGTGTGGGGACGCAGCATTTCTCCGTGCCTCGATTACTTTAGGAGGCAGCCGGCCGACTGTTTCAATAGGAACGTCAACAACACTCGCCAGAACTTCAACGGAGAAGAAGCAAAACACGCGAGAAATATCGAAATTTATAGAGTAAAGAGAAAGAGAACATGAGAAAGTCGTAGCTTCCCTTGTGTTCCGCCCAGACTCAGATTGAATCCCTGTCGAAGAGATTCGGCTCACTTCAAGAAGGACAGAGTGACAAGATTTCTATGTCCATCACTTAGTGTTTTCGAGACAAAAGTAAATGTTTTCCATGCTTTGGTTGAAGCACATCTCATTTATTGTCCCAAGTCGAGCTGATTATTTATGGTTATCCTTAAATATCTTCAAAAATATCATTGTAACTGAATACGGAACCCATAATTTATTTTAATATATATATTGTATTGCCAATTAATTAGGACATAATTGTTTGAACATAAAAATTTAAATTGTTTGAGAAATCCTTTGTAGCGGCGGTCCAGAACATAGCGACAATGTAGACCAGCTCTGTTCCTTTGTCGGAAGGTCCGAAAAATGGCGTATTGCGCGCTAAAATGCGAGACGAGAGTTCAGTTCGCGGAAATACATCGTCAAGGTATAACTGTTAGCTGGAGGAGAGTTCAACAGAGTCGGCGATCAAAATTCAACAGAGTTAGTTGGTGCCTGGACATTTCTGAGGACAAAGTAAAACATTCACGAGAGCATAACGTCGAAATTTGCTAAGTAAAAGCAGTTTTGTGTCCATAGCCGACCAGAAATAGTAAAATTTCAGTTGAGTCCTATGCAGTAAAGACTGGCAAATCTACAGACCACGGAATTCTGCTAAAGGCAAGCAGAATTCACCTAAGGCAAACAGTCAACAGATAGCTGACAAAAAAAGGGGAGGATCATCCGAGTTCCTGACATCATATAAAATTTTGGCTTAGAATCAGTGTAAAATCTGTGAGTTTTAGAATCAGTGTAAAATCCCGCAATAGTGTATTTCGAAAACGATAGGTATGCTGGAATGCTGGACAAATGTGAGTAACAAAATACTAAATGATTAATTATGTAAACGTAATTGAAAGATAGAAGTCAGATTTCGTTCTCCGTTTAAATTGTTAATTCGTTCTAATCTTTTTTACTTCTTAATTTCGTTCTCATTTTAAATTTCGTTCTAGTTTAATGGTCAAGTAAATTTCCTTTCTTTTAATTGTGATTTGTTTGTTAATAAAATTATAAATATAATTGATGTGTCCATTATCAAACCCAGTGAAGACCCTGAGAAATTTAATATTTTAAATTTGTAATTTTTTAAATGATTGCCACAAAATAAATATTTTGCTTATAAATTTTATTAATTTTTTAAATTTAATTAACGACCCCAAATCGTGAATATTACAAAATGGCTACCACAACGTGAGGTAAATTAAAGGCTTTTACATTTGAATATTACAATATATATATATATAGTTCATAATACCGATTTTTCCTAGAGAGAAGAATTATAGGTCTGAAAATGACACGTTAGAATAATATCACGTGATTCCAAAAGGTGTATTTCCAAGCAACCATTAAGAAAAATGAAGCACGACAAAAGAGATGGAAATCAATTGGAACCTCTTTTATTCTACTCGTCTTATCATTTTGTAGGGAAATCTACCTTTATGAATATTTATGTTTGAATTTTTGGACACATCAATTGAAGAACTGATGTAAGAAGTTTCTTTTGTTGAGCTTCTATACCTGTATAATAATCTGTTTGTGCGAATATAACATACGGAATAAATTAATAAATTCACTAACGATTAAAAATACCAAAATTGTACTTATCCCTCTTTATATTATATATCAGACATGAATTAAGTCAGGAGCTTTCGGCTACTGCAATTTTAAACTCAAAAAGAAAAAACGTACAACTGCAACTATTGACACTAGAGCGCCCATTTTTTTAAAAAAAAATATATAACGATTGTATGACATTTATTACATTGTTTTTAAATTTTTAAAATCTTTTATTGTTTTGTGATGTGTAGTTATACGATTCAAAATGACAGTAACAGAAAACTCCTGCCACAATTACTGTAGAATACTGTTATTTATTGTGAGGAGGTTTATTTATTATAATTATTACAGTTTAATATTTTACGAAATATATTTACTTTTAACGGAAAGAAAGAAAAAGGGATAAAAAATAATAAATTTTTGATTGTACAATGAAAAAAGATTATCAAGGACCTTTTCTCAGGATACTATTTCGAGGGGAGACATTCGTGGCAAAACTTATTTGGCAATACGGTCAAAATTTGTGTAACATAAAGTATATATTAATATCTCTTATCTTTGATATGTCCAGAACGAGACCATGGAAATCCTCTTCCGCGAAGTGAAGGGTTCAGCACTATTTGGAACAATTTTTTGTACCGCCTACTAATCTTTAAACTGTAAAATAATTTTGATCTATACTCGGGTTGAAAATGCCTCGCAATTTTAACTTAATCAACAACATAATTTTGTGAAAGTTTTTCCAAATCACTTCACTTATTATTCTTTTATACTCTTGATTTAACTTCTTTAACAAACTTGTCGCAGTATTACTTTTCCCCTTTCTCCGAATTAACTTTGGCTTTTATTTTAACTGTCTTCACTGTCAAACTCAACTAAAATTTCTCGTCTTCTCAAAATACTCTTACAACTATTTTTGTTCCCTAAGGAGGCTCCGCAGGCAACACAACATTAAATAAGTTTTTAATTTGACGTCTGTTTTGAATTAATAAAACAATTGATGACCTTATACAGACACTTTTTATTTTTTATTATTTTTTTGTGTAGTTTAGCTTGCCTTTGTTTACTTTGTACAATCATACTATGTAGGAAAATACCTGAAGAAGATATAAAAAGGTATCGAAACGTTGTGCTAATAAAAAATTAAAAATAAAAAGTGCCTGTATAAGGTGATTACTTGTTTTATTATCTACATTAAATACTTAAATTTCCACTTCCGGGCATCTGACCTAAACAAGTTGTGGCCGCTTTAGTCACGCAACCCTGCCCCTGTGGCCCTCAATGATTTTCTTGTCCCATCCAAAAGCACAGATATACTTGAAAAATTTTGCCACGTATTTACAATTTAGATAATTTGGGGAAATAAAAATATTGCCTCTTTACAATGCTGTATTCAAAAAAAGGATAAGGTTAATTTTGGTATTTGTAATTTATTATAATATACGTCCATTCACTGAAGAACTATATTTGATAATCATTAACTTGGTCACATCGGGAATAAAGAAAGATATAGCTTCTAGACTACATTATTTTTTCTGGTGAACCCAGAGTATGTAATTTTATTCACCCCCGCCTCTGGGTGTTAAAACATGTTGAATGTCATAATTAAACTCAGCGACATACATAACTCCGGATCTCGGATTTATTCGAATTATTTTCTTGTAAAGTCCCTCCACCCCATACCGCAAGGGGTTGAAATTATACACAGAAAACATCGGTAGAAATACTATCAATCTCTTTGACCCTGAAAAATATTTATCCGACGCAAATATCGGCCGGTTGCAGCATGTTTGTAAATTTCCATCCCCGTTTACCCAATACCATGATAAACTCGATGAGGCTCCTCTAAACAAAATGCACCAGTCAATACTTTTATTAAAGCTGTATGTCTGTCGCAATTGTATTCTAAGTTTATATTCAGTATATAATATAGTCGAATGTTAAAAAACATATATAACCTTTCGAAAACACTGCGAAAACTGATACTCGAATTCGAATACTAGATAATTACATTCATGACCTTTACAATATTCTTCAGATTTAAAATAACGTGTTTGAATTTTGTGAAGATAGGGGCTCGCTTGTCCTACTAATGGAACGAGACCTTTTTTCCCCCGATAACAGATGAAGCTTGTCGTCCACAGAACGCCGCGTGTAGTGTTTCTTATCACGTATATGGCCATAAAGTAGCTTTCCTTAACTGCTTAACCGGTCGGAAGCAAGTTCACCTTCTCACGGGTTCTCTTACTCGTTATCATCGATCACTTTGATTCCATCCGCCGTAATTCGGCGACTTCTAGATCGCACCACAAACCTAAAATTATACACGGATTACTTTCACGCCTTGTCTAAGTATCCTTTCACTCCTGACGTCATCGATTGTAACGAGGTTACGACTCGTCAAAATGAAGGGCTCACTGCCCTATATTCATCATTTGGGCCAATTTTTTTTAATCGTCTACTAATCTTTAAACCGTAAATCAAATTTGGTTTCCCATACTCGGGGTAAAAATGCCTTGCAATTTTAACGTTCCCAAGAACATAATTTTGAGCTTTACATCCCGGAATATTATCATCGCATTTAGCTGTCGATTTCGATTAAACTACGAATTTAATTAGTAATTTATTATTAATTCAACTGAAATTTAAGTTAATGCCTGCGCTTCATGAAAGCTTCTCATGGAAAGTTCGATAGAAACACGCAAATGATTATTTTTGAAACGACTCGCTGAGAAGGAGTTTGAAATTCCAATATTGTTCCGTTTCGTCCTTCGAACAGTCCTTGTGTTCGCTCTGTGTGCTGGTGTGAACAATGAACAGCCCATCTTCGTAGACAATGCAATGGAATATGAAGACCTTGTCAACCCCTTTTTACGGCACAGTCCTTTGCACCACTTCCTCAAGACAAGTCAAGGCAACTCAGTGCTGTTATGGAATGCTGCGATATCGACATTCGTAATTACCTGACTCAGTTATATTTCACCAATACATCATATGTTGTAGATCAAGGCAATTGCACATCCAAGAAACTTTGTTGAGAAACCTGGTTGGAATGGAGACGTAATCATCCCAAAATGTTTCGGATACACACGAGCACAAAAACATGTCGACTTAAGGATTTTTTTCACGTGATCTTTCTGAGTTAGTTCTTCATCTCGTGTGGGAATTTATCGGAGAGAAAAGCCAATCCAAATGTCCAAAGTGAGCCTACACATATCTGCGAGTCATAATACACGTAATGTGCCATCAGTATTAGATTATTTATTTTATTTCAAAGGGTCTTATAAATCCTACTGTATATAAGTATTAATATTTAATTGTGGGAAGATGTTACTTGAGGCGTTTCGCCAATGATGTACAATTTATTTAAAATAACGCGAGGTATGGTTTGGTAAGTTTGTTTGTGAAAGTAGGCAAAATAAAATTGAGAAAGTGACGGATTAATGAAGAACAAATGGAGTTAGGTACAGTCGCTAAAAGTCCGTTATGTGCTATAACGTAACATTTTAAATAACGAAAATATCGTAAGGCCAGTAAATATATTTTGAAGGATGTTTAATTTTCTGGTGTTCGCTGAACTGACTAGATGTCATATCATCTGATTGCTTCTGTTTCGAAAATTAATGCATCGAGCAAGAAGGGGAAGAGAAGAGTTATGAACTTGTACGTCGTGTTTTGAGAGGATAGTAAAGCAACAGTGACGGAGAGTCTGTGTGATGGAGAATGAAGGAGTAAAGTGAGCAGATATAAACAGAGTTAAGAGATACAGGTTGCCCAAACACTTTCACTTCCGCGCGTCGTGATACATAGACACCGAGGGCTCATGCTCTGTACCTGAATATACTCCAATGACGACAGCAAGCCCACGAATCTCGCTCAGAACCAGCCTGCGATTAACGCTACGCACGTATGGTTATGAAACTGTGCATGATTCGTAACCATGACCTGACAGTTTTTTGTTCAATAATTATTATCGGTATTTTGAAACACAAATAGATAAATAATTAATTGAGGATCTTTAACGCCGTCTTATTCATTTAAGAACATCACTTTCGCAACTAATATCTAGACAATCTTCCGATGTGGCTGTTGTAATAATTAATTGTTAAAGAAAGACGAAAATAAATTTTACTCTATACTCTCATTGTTATTAATAGGTACGATTGGTAGTAGTTTATATTTATAACTAACTTGGTGCCCTGCGTAGACCGGGTGTTCATGATTAAACTCAGCGACATCCATAACCCAGGATTTGACTCTAATCTCGGTTGTTTCCGCGTTGTTTTTATGAATGACCCTACCCATAAACGTACTCCCCTCCAATTCGAAAGGGATTGAAATTATACACAAAAATATCTGGAGAAACGTTAACTATCTTATTTACCCCGAAAAAGTTTATTTCGACGAATATATCGGCCGTTTTAACATCTTTTAAAATTTCCACCCCCCACCCCAGGGGGCTAAACGACATGTTGAATGCCACAATTATGCTCAGCGACATTCATAACCCGGGATTAGACTCCAATATCGGCAGTTTTTGCGTTATTTTTATGTAATGCCACTCCACCTCTACCCCTAAGGGTGCTACCATCATATACTCAAAGGTGTTGACATTATACACGAAGAAAATCGGTAGAGTTAAAATCATTCTCGTTTAAAAATATTTATTAGACTCAAATATCGGCCATTTAACATGTTTTAAAATTTCTACCGCCGCCTCTGGGTGTTAAAACAAGTTGAATGTCATAATTAAACTCAGCGACATCCATAACACCGATTCTCGGTTGTATTAGCATTATTTTCTTGTAAAGTCCCACCACGCCCACCCCATGCCGTAAAGGGTTGAAATTATACACAGAAAACATCGGTAGAAATACTTTGACCCCGAAAAATATTTATCCGACGCAAATATTGGCCGTTTCAGCATGTTTGTAAATTTCCTCCCCCGTCCATCCGCGCTCCTGAGGGTGGTAGACGAGTTTTACCCACACAGTGCTTGTTTTCTGATCGCAAGGAACACGTGTACGAAATTTGTTCAAATTTGATCCACGAGTGTAGATTTGTATGCGGAACATACATACATACACACAAACAAACACACTATTTCATTTATTGGAAGATTAGATGAGATTATAATAATAAATTAAAGCAGATAGGTATATAATGGCAATCTCGACCCATGATTCGTCCGTGGTGTGATGTGATGTGATCATCATCATCGCCAATTCTTGTTATATAAAATTACTGAAATTGTAAGCAGTAGCGTGTTAAGTTTAGGCTGAATTTGATCATTCCATTCGATCTCATAACTCTTTCGAAGCGCATGCTTTTGTGGTGGAATGAGAATATAAAACAATTTTGAGTTGTGAAGGTAGCCGCCACTAGAGGCGCCGCTAGGAAGTTGAGAGTCCGCACTTTAAATGGCTTCGGCAAATATGAACCAGTTCGCTTGGAGCAGAGCCAACACGTGGGTAAGGGTTGTGGGAAGGCTGACACGCCGAAAACACCGCAGTCCGAAACCTCGCCGCAGATTACTATATATCACTGCGATTAAAACAGTCAAATTATTTTTACATCTTAATATAAACTCTGACAGTTATCTCTGAAATCAGGCTTTATGCCGATGACGCGGAATCTTCAAGAGGATGGGAACCATTTTGAATTTTTGCAAGCATTCCAAGAGTCTCTCGTTTTTTCTAAAAACATTGAAAGTGAGCTACAATATGACAAGCCGTATCAGTTTCTCCTTTGCAAATCATCATTGTTCCCTAAAATGTATAAATGCTTTCATTTGGAATCATCAATCAAGCTTGAGCTGCAGTGGTTCTTGGTCTCTTTGCTCTTCCTGTCTGCTACCGGAAGCTATAATTCATTGTGACCGTTATTTATGTTTCTATTATCATCCTTAACCTGAGCTTCTATCATGATGTTAAAAAATCCTCTTCAGAAGATGCCTTCTAAATATTTTCCGACGTTTGTTCTTTTTCAATTTTTCTTGAGCGTAGCATTGTAGAGCTTTCGAACTGTCCAGATCCACCATTCCATTACTTTACTGAATATGTTCATTGCTAAAACTCCTTAATAACTCATACATGGAAACTACATAATTCGACAAGAAAATAATTTGAGGCGTGAATTTCTGCCGCTATTCTTGAACTTCCTATTTTTTACAACGCGATAAACTGTAGATGAGTATCGTCAAAAACATAATTCTCCATTTGCTAGGATATTGCGAAGGGCAGAAAACTGGAATCTACCCAGCAGTCCAAGGAAAATTCAGTTGAAATAGAGAAAAGCGCTTGTCAGAACGGTCGGACACTAATTCTAATCCTGATCAATCTCAGTTCGAGTTGCTTATTTTATTACGACTGAGTTGAATCCCATTCCTACACTACCAAATTAATGTCATAGTCCATAAATAACATTTTCGACAACTGAGCCAGGATTTGGGCTGCTGCAGTCGTCAACGGCAAAGCAAATCACTCGAATCATCTGACCTCGACCTAGGATTAACCTCAAGGACTGCGCCAACCAGTTCGTTGACATGCTGAGCCCAGACAATGCGACAGCGGCTCATTGTTAATGTCTGTCTCGCCTTAAGCGAGCGTGACATATTGTTCTCATCAGCCGTTAACAATATTCTGAAGGTGATCTGTCACACCACAGCGCCGCCTGGCCGTTGCATAATTCACTGTGAAGGTCCCTCCGTGTCATACCCTACACTGACCCAGATAAAAGAGAGCAATAAAGTTCCCCAAAATGTTGACAGAGGTCGATTGATTATACCAACAGTGATACAGGTTTTCACCGTTCGGCCCTTTGCTGCTCTCACTGCCGGTTTCTTCAGGTCATGTTTAAATTTTAACCATTCAAATGAGAAAAACCTTAATTTATAATTTAACACTGTATAAGACACAATACAAGATTATTAGGTGTTCAAAAGTCAAGAAAAAGTCTTGGAACGAAAAATTTGTTCATTTTTTCATCGTAAAAATATGATGGCGTGTACTACAATAACTAGTTATAGGATCAAACGTAATCATGAGATACTAATGAATTATTATTGTTTCGCATTTAAAGAATCTGAACTCAATAGACGTTAACCGTTATGAAGTGTTAATGCTTAGCTCGATTCAAATAATTTGTGACTGACTACAAAAAATCATTGACTCTTTAAACTCACACTACTGGATAAATTTTTTATGATGAACACTTTCATGGGACGCACTTGCTGTAATGACCGGCTAATTTCTGAATCTGTTTCCATTCATTTAATATACAGAAGATACTATTTAGTTATTATGCTTTTTAAGAAAAATACTAGAAGCAATCTTAAATGTGTAGTAAATCAAGAAAAGAGATGTGAACATTAAGGGTTCCTGATTCCAAAGCTTTTCATGGAGTATGATCTGTTCAGATATTACGAAAATGCAAATTTACAGTTAATCGGCGGCACTGCACATAAACGTGAGATATAGCAAGGCGTACGATATGCGCAGTAGGAGGGTGAAGGTGGAGGGGAGTATTGTTATCAGGGAGAACTGCCTTTGGTGAGACGTTGGAGCAACGCTACTATTATTCTTAGAGACATTAATTATATTATTATTAACAGGGAATGCAGACAGCGGTAAGGTGTTATATCACACTGCCTGTACTTATCATCTCTTACATTATACGGATGCGTTATTTTGCTTTTATATATACTGAACTTAACACAATAAATTTCCATTCGTTAATGGTAGAGAATAGTTTTTACACTACCAAATTTCAGTGACAAAGGTTCGTGTTAGAGTGAGCTTCATTCTGCTCCCACTACAATCTTAGGTGAGTGGACCACTGCGCTTCGTATTTTGCCATGTCTAACTGTCTGGCTGATTCGTGACTGAAACTAAGTCACATCGACGAAAGAGTATCTAACATATCCATAACATCATCACCACACCTACCACTTAATTTACGAGGAATTTGGATGGGTTCTAAGCCCCATGTCTATAAAACATAATAATTGAAAATGTAACACTCTTGCGACAACTATACGTACGGTGTGCGCTGAACGATGCTGACATATATCTGCTGAGAAAAGGTTTCCTGTGTCGTTTAAGCTTCACTTATCTTTCTGACTTCAGTCCGACGAAATGGGACTCAAATATGTATAGCATTTTTAATTGCTAAATTGCGTAATATGATTGATATTGAATGAATGCAGTAATCGCTTTTTCCGAACAAATATATATTTTTTTTTGTTAAAATTTAATTATATTTTATGTTTTCGCACCATCCTGGATCGTTCGGAGATTATTCCAGTCACTGAAGTAGAGCCGATACATGACACTAGGGTTTTATTACGTGCGATAACATCGACCATTAATCAGCATAACGTCCTATTCCTGGGATGGATGCACAGATTTTCCTTGACGTGTTGGAATCTCGCTAAACCAGTATAAGACAGGACGTACCTGGTTGGCACAATGGAATTACACATCTTTAATGTAAGCTTTACGAAATTAATATCAAGTCCAGATCTTTAATTGAATTGAATCATGGGCAATATTGCTGCACACAAGTAATAATCTCGACAGGAAAAAAAGCCGCGAAGTAATACCTAATCTTGTACTAGATATTAAAAAATACACTCGAAAGTCTTCTGGCTAAATACAGGATTAATTAATAATAATAAATAGAGAGATAAATTAATAGTACGATTACATGAGATTTCACTGAATCAAAGAATTATTTATATGTCAGTGGCACAAATAACAATCATAAAACTGTTTCGTCAGGGGAAATCGCCTCACCGTACTGTGAACAAATTGTTCATAACTTGATCATGAAAACGAAGACCTCAGTTCACGGGATTAGTTTCTCTGGAAATCTGTCTCTCCGACATAGAAATGTGTTCAATGAGGTCCAGGTGTTAATTAACCCGTTTGGGTAAATTAGATAATCAATTTAATAAATTTTCACAGCATGAATTCTGAATGTCAAGTACGTAATATTGCACCACGCGATATCGTTGCGGCTAATTTATTTAATGTTGATTTTTTTTTGGTATTTTGAGAAAAGTTTTATGGACACACTTTTTTTGCCTAGGTCGGTGATCAGCCTTGAAAAGCAGAAGTAGACAAGACGGGTGGACAATTGAAACGTCTTCACCAGATTTCCCAGCTCCGTACATAACGTGGCTTGCGTCAAAACATGGAGGACATTGCCCTGGTTCAAAGACGTACGAAGCGTAACATTAGTAGGTGAAGGAGAGTCGTAGAACGGAGCATTTAACGGCCACCCCGTTTGGTGGGGCTGGAGGTCAGTGGTGAATTTTTCAGAGAAAGAAGACAAATAAGGTTTGAGAGCTGAGCAGTTAAAATAAGTATGTGAACTTGTTAGGAAAGACAGAGGAAGAAAGAAAGCGTGTGTGTAATAGGAACTGATATTTTCTTTGTTATGTGAGAAGGATAACGCAGAATGATCAGGATGACTAAGAGACTAACTGACGATTCCTCAACAGTCATCAAGACGGTCTAGCGTTGACTGTGAGCTGCGCCAAACTGGGAGTTCAACGAGGGATAAATTCTAAAATTATATATATATATATATATATATATATATATGCCAATTAAACAGGCCATTAATTGTTTTAATATAATTAAATTGTTAGCGGTACGAATGCGTAAAGGCGACAATGAAGGCGGGTTTTCCCTTTTTTCAACAATGGAGACCGCGCGCGGAGAAAACTCAGTATGCACTTGGAGAACGGCAGTCTGGAATCGGCGATTGAAAGTTAAAGGAGTCTAAAATCTGCGTACGAGATGAAACTGTTATAAGTCGACGGGGAGATATAATACAGTTCAGTTCACCTAGGGCAACAAACAGTAAAGTTTGCAGATATAAAGTACGAATGGCGAGATCCTGTATTTTTACATGGAAGCAAGCAAACATTTTTACGGAGAGATTTACATAATAATTTGTACACGGTGAAGCAAATGGTTGCGTCAGGCTGATTGAACAATTTTCGCATAGAGGAGACCGGAATCCACTAGCTGACCAAAGGCGGCGGCTCATCCGAAGTTCCAGATAGCAGAGGACGAGTATTTCAATCGTGTGTATTAAAAATTTCAATGAAGTATAGAGTCAGTGTAAAAAAATGGCCTTTTAGTGTGGTAGTTTTCAAGATACAAGAGAGAGATCTGGTACCAGACAGAATTTCCGTGAGTAACAAAACTTTTATACAAATTTGTAAACGATAATTAAAAAGATATAGTCAGATTTCGTTCAGTTTTCTTTTCAGTTATTTTCATATTGTTTTAGGTTAACTTTTATATTTGAATTGTTAATTGTCAGTTTATACATTGATTTTGTTCTAATTATCAAACCCAGTTATGAACCTGAGATAAGAGATTCGACGTATTTGTTTGTAATGATATAAGAACTGTATGTTCATAAATGCCACGAATTAATAAAATAAATTAAAGTATTTGTTATTTAACTGGATGAAATTCGGCGTGCTAAATAGGTCTTATAAAGGGTAAATTCATCAACAACAATAAATTTTTAATTTAAATCTTAAAATAAATGTTGATTATTATTCTCACACATAAATTCTCAATACATAAATGACGCCTTCAACGTGGGGCAAATTAACGCTTAACTTATTTATTATTATAATATATATATATATATATATATATATATATTTGTGTGTATTATCGGGGCCACTAAAATTTGGAAACAACTCCATGAAAATCTTTATGGTAGTCTCTGAAGCAATGCCCAATATCCTCTGTTGTTAAGAATCTTATATTTGTTCGCTTGTTTTCTGTAATTTAATTGTAAAAATAATACACTGTTATATATTTTATTAAAACTAAATATTAAAATTATTTAAAATTACAGTCTAAATACATTACAAAGTTATAATAAGTATATAAGGTAAAGTAATTAAAAATTGTTTCAAAATATTTTGTACTCCAATGTTTTATTTTATTTAGTGTTACTTAGCGAAAATAATTAATTGAATCTGTGAATAATCATTCATGTTTGTTTAAGAATGTGATGCATGTAGCAAACAAGATGGAGGTATCAAAAATATATTTTAGGACATTGAATATAGAGTATTTCCCTGTGGCACGGGATAACGGTGGGTTTTCTGTATAATGAACATTAATTGCATTGGCACTAAAAGGATTGGAATTTACTAGCGAGAAACAACCTGGTCCGGCAGAAAACAACAATAAAATTTAATTTTCAACTGGTTTGGAGTAAGTGCTTTTATAACAAAACCTTTTATTGAACAAATAATCAACACGAGGCATAAGATAAAGCTTACAAGTTCTACAACGCTCACAGGCGTTTCTACCAAGCAATTGTGAACATGAATGTTTTTTGTAAGATAACATGTTCAATTTATGAGCTACGTTAACATTGAAATGAAGGTCTTTTGTCATCTGACTTGCGGTATTCAAGCCGACTAAAAGCATGATACCGGAAAAAAGAAAGAATCTGTTCCTGTTCGAAGAAGTTCATAAATTTTATCGGGTTAATGAAGAGAATCGTTCAGTTAATGTCATTTACATTTTGTTTTTCTTGCTATTAGAACCAGAAAGTAAATATCATTTCTCAAATGGGCAGTTCTCTAACTTTAAAATTCATGGCTGCATCACAATTATTAACTTGCAAGTATAATTGACTTTTTCTATGCACGTTATATAACGGCGTGGCCCGAAGTTGTTAATTGACGTAAAAGCGTTGTAGAAACTTGCTAAATTCTTTTCTTATAGTTTCGTACACGATTTTTAGTTGACAAAATTATCCATTTAATTATGATGGCCGTTAAAAAACAAATTTATTTAAATATGTAATTTTACACTTTACATTCATTATTCGCCTCAGCTCTAATTTGATAATCAATTCGGATCATAATTTCGTTTTGAAACTTGAACTGAGAGAATAATCTGCAATAATTTTTTTTTACTAATCCGGTCGGACACTTTCCCCAGTTTGTTCCACGTGTTAAAACAAAATTCCTCAAATAAATCCCTGACATCTAGTAAAATTGTGATGCGGAATATATCGCTTATATAATCAGTGCCACATAATATTCCTAGCTCTTTAATTAACATGAACGAATAATGCGTATTTATAATGATTCTAATTGCCTTATACATATCTGAACGTTTTGTGGTAATAAAATTGGATTGTATAATTTTGAAAAAATGATATTACACATATTAGAATATGGGCAAGCTATTTTGGCCTAGGTCCCTGAAAAATAGAAGTAGGCAAGACGGAGGCACAATTGAAAGTATTTCGCCAGAATGCCAAGCGACAGACGTAACTTGACTTGCGTCAAAACAAGAAGGACATTGGCCTGGCTCAAGGACGTAGGATCGAAGTTGAGAACTTACAAGAAGCACAATAATTTTATTTTCTATTTAACTAGGGTAAAATAACTTTTCGGATATCATCGGCAATTTTATAGAGGTCGCGTTTCTGTGATACGATGTTTAATCGTAGTGGCACGTTCCGGAAGCAAAAGAAATCACCTAAAAGAAATTATTTAATATTTTCTGAAAATCTAGGAACACGTTTGTAATAAAGCATCTTCTACTAATATATTCATTTTTTATTATCACAGAACCGGAGTTATAACTGAGGATCATAATTTGAGAGAGAGAGAAATGTTGTAATAAATCGGCCAAAAGAGAGAAAAAAATTAATAAATCAAGTGACAAAACTACAACTACACGAGTAATTGAGGACTTCATCAGGTGTACAACGGATCTGGATTTAAACGTGATTGGCTGATATTAATAGAAGAATTTGGAAATGTATATAAGTTATTTATAGGCCCTATTGCTCCAAATCAATTGTACACCAGGTGAAGTTTTAAGCTAAGGACCAAACGTACTACTTTATTAATTTTTTCTGACTTGTGGCCGATTAGTTTAATGTAAAATTGAAATATGGGAAGTAATTATTATGAAGACATGTAAATAAGTGTTATTCTATTTCGATACGCAGCGAACGATTTCTTTATTTTTCTCACGTTAAAATCAACATCGTCAAACTTTTTTTTTAAAAGAAATAAAGACCTACCATGGTTTTTATTTTGATAATTCTTGATTGAAACATATTTAGCACAGTAACGTAACTGTATATTTCTTTAAATTTATGAGTTTCAGTTACATCACACTCAAATATCTTCTTTGACGTTGTGCGCTCATTGTCATTTAATTCCTTTTACTGTGAATGGTTCATATGAAACTCTTTTTTGATGAATAAAGAATAATTGAATTTGATTTTTTGTGTGTGGAATCGTCTCAGCAGTCCCGTTCTAGAGCGTTGGCTTCCTCTCATACCTCAAATAGCGTGTAGTTCCATTAAAGTCATAATTAATCACCAGCGGTTTTTTTCAGCGCTAATATCATCATTAGAACGGTCCGATGTTGCTTAAAAAACTCGCCAGATTGGATTACGGTAGACTGCGAAAGTGGAATAGTTTCTGATGTATGACAGTTCAATATTATGGGGAAAAAAGTAACAGATGATCAGTTTATTTACGTAAATTTATTCGTAACTTAAGAAGTGCATCTACTTTTTTTTGTAGATCCATTTTCTATCGGGAGAATTCTCCATGCTGAATGAGTGCTTTCCTTTAAATTCAGAGAGATTATATTCCTCTTCTGTGAATATTTTTGTCTTCCTTGAGAATATCAGCCTTCGCACGGAAAAATCTTACGTTCCAAGCTAAGACAACTGAAAATAAAAATTCACGGTTGTTTAAATCGGTCTTTTCTCTTGTAATTTTCATGTTTGAATACCTCAGTAACCTTCCAACTCGTTCCAAGCCTTTTGTTTCAGTTCTTTATTTCTCTCTTGTGCAATCACGTACCACAAGTCAAACAGCTCTAAATTTCAGTTAAATGAATTTTTAAAAAATTTGTTAACCAATAACGATTCATAAGAAATTCTGGACGTCAGATTCAACCTCATTCTTTTTAAAAAAAATTGTTTCCTTAATACAAATTTTGGGCCAAATCCGATTTATTTTAGTAAAGAATGCCGGTGTAGAGAATGAATAAAGTATTCTTGGGTTTCTTAAAAAATTAAAAAAATAGTCAATAAACTTAGTAACTCAAAATATTTAGTTTTGGAAAATAATGAACTTTTGGACGCTATTTTGGTTCATAATCATCCATCACCCGCATTTGAAAACGATAATACTAGTGCAATATGTTAAATTTTATAAAACGTTGTTAATTTAAAGTAGAATCAAATTATGTAATATTCGTTTCACATCAAAAGTAAGGTTACTTGAATGTCTTAACAGCATCTACGACTTGCTTTTGAATAAGCTTTGACATGTATCATATTTATTACTTAAATATTTTTCACAACAAATTTGTTGTCTATGTACAGTTTTAAAAATTCCATTGCTTTATAAACACCTACTTTGAGATTCAAGCGTAATACTTTTCAGTTGCTTAATTGTTTTAGACTTTGTTTGTGACCAGTTTTTTTATTAATTATTTTGAACAACTCATTCACATTTTAAATAAATAAATAATAAATTTAATTAGTAACACAACTTTGGAAACCTATTTAGATATCAATGACTATCTCAAACTTCCGTAATAATAGGACAGCAGTTGATATGATGGTTAAATTTTCAGGAAAACCTAAATTAATTATTTCCAACGGCTACGAATAATTTATATTTCTATGACAGTTCAGTTAATAAAGAGTTATATTAGAATGGCGAATATATTTTATTTCAGGATGTCGTCGAAAGGGCGGCAGTTACAGGCGTCACGATAGTAAATACACGTGGATTCCCGTTGTCAAAGACTATGTTACTGATACACGATGGCAGTTATGCGTGGTTAGTCAGCGATTCCTGCGGATATAATCTGTTTAAATTAGAAGGGCGATGGTGTTAGTTCCTACGAGGGGTGTGGCCGTGAATTAATCAATCACGCCGCTTGAAATGAATCCCCCTGTTTGTCCATGCGAAGAAAAATAAATAAAAAAGGGAAAAAAATGAAGCCGAACAATAACGGTGATATTCTACTGTTTTCAGTGAGCTCTATATGTCGTACGTGGCATCATTACCTCCCTCCACGCGGGCACGCCAGGAAACTTCTAATTTTACACGGACTATAGTATCACCGTTGAAAAATAAATGTAGTTTTCAGCATTATGGATGACTTAAAGTCAAAATCCAACAAAAACTGTTCACGCTTTGATGTTTTAGGCTTAAAACTAATTTTTTTCACATATGGCATGATTATTATAGTGTTGAACAGTTAATCATGTATGAATATAACATAAAGTAGGGTCGAAATCTCCAGCGTACGTTAACTTGTTCTATAAATTGTTGGAAACATTCTTAACAAACCTAAAATTCCGTACAAGAGTGAAACAAGACGTCCCATCTATACATACATTCACTTCATGCAGGAGTTCCCCAGGGCAGTGTCTTAGGCCCCCTCTTGTATTTGTTGTTCACCTCTGATCTCCCAACGGTCGAAAATATTGTCCTAGGAACGTTTGCAGATGATACTGTGATCCTAACCTCACATTCGGATATAAACCAGGCTTCATCACTCATTCAAAAATATTTGAACTTACTTCAAACATGGCTTCAGAAATGGAGAATAAAAATAAATGAAAAAAAGTCGTCTCAAGTGACGTTTACATTATGTAAAAAACATTGCCTACCGATCTTTATAAACAACACAGAGATACCTAAATCACCCTCTGTCAAATATTTGGGTTTACATCTAGGTAGCAAACTCAATTGGAAAATCCACATAAGCAAGAAAAGAAAACAAATGGATATTAAAGTAAAAGAAATGTACTGGTTACTTGGACGCAAGTCACACTTCTCCGTAGAAAATAAACTACTACTATATAAAACCATAATTATACCAATATGGACCTACGGGATAGAATTATGGGGATGTGCCAGTAAGTCAAATACTGCAATAATCCAAAGTCTAAAATATTAAGAGCCATCGTTAACGCCCCCTGCTACATAACAAATGAACAAATACACAATGACTTAAAAATACCAACTGTTATGGAAACTGCTCGTCAGAAGAGTGTTAGTCACCACGTAAAGCTTAAATCACATTCAAATCCATTATTACAACCACTACTAGAAAATGATGAAACAAGAAGACTGAAAAGAAAATGGCCAGCACATCTCTAGACAAGATTTAGAAGTTCTCTTCGCTGGAGGGGATCTCATCATGCCATAATGTATGATATGTAAATAACATGTCAAAGCTACCACATTAGATTATAGATTATAATGTCATCTGATTGCTGATAAATATAATATTAAAAAAAAAGTTATAAACTTGAAGCAGACTTAACTGTTGATTTTTTTCGCTATTAAATATAGTTATTTACTGTTTACAAGGAGCTATACTAAATTTCTCATCCATGTCATGCATTTGATTTGATGATTTTGAAGAGGCACAAACTCTACTGATATCACGGGGAATGCTCTGAAGTGTCACTCTTAAAGTTGTAATTGTTGCGATGTTGCCTTTAGGCAGACCGTGGCTACGATTTGGAGTGTTTATTTACCGGGCGATGTGGCGTGCGTAATTCGATAAAATTGCCGCAGGATTCCTGCACGGCGCCCTGTAATCGCGAATAATGACTGGTTGGCTTCCCGCGCAAGGTCTCCAGGCAACCGCTAAAAATAGCGCAGACTCCTCCGTTTCACAATCGGACTCCTTTACCCGTATATAGCGAGCGATTTATAGCCCCGGATTTTACGTAACTTCTTTATAAAAATAAAACTACTGGCTTTTGCAGAATTTCGGCCTTGAGCACGTTAATGTCGTACCTTGATGTCGAGGTGGGCAATGCGTCTCTCGTGCAGATAGACGAGGCCTTCCAGTAGCTGCTTCACGAACTTGACCACGTCGGACTCGAAGGGCACGAGGTTGTCATCTATTATAGTCTGCAGGTCTCCCCCAGGGGCACTGAAAAAAAATTAGAATCAAATTAACAGCCAAACAAAGAAAAAGACAAAATATGGAATATGAATGGAATTATATTTATCGATATATGTAACTAATTTATTCGTCAACTATCAATCACTTGATTAGTGTCCAATGGGATCAGCACACCCGACGCCTGCAGTGCTCGCTTCTCCTTCGCACAATAATAATATTATAGGCAAAGTTCCGCGTCTCATAATTCCTATGCTCATATAAAGTGCGGTAATGTAATTACGGGATGTTCACAGTCGCAGAATGGCGTCGAAATCTCCAGATATAATTATTATTATTAACGAATTTGAAAGAAGAAGAATATTGAAAAATATTAATAACGCCATATTAAATATACATAAATGCTCCGTAGAATTATCCAAAACACGTAAATGTAGGTTTCAAAATAACATAATTAATTTTGAAGGAAGATGTAAAATTGAACACTGGTCTCCTCCAATACTGTCGATTTAATTTACGTCCCAGTACAATAATCTTTGATATTTTTTTTTACCTACTAATGTATGTTACCATTCACTCGCTATCTAATTTTCATGACTGATTCGTAATTCGAATTGACTAAATTAGATGATAGAAAAAAGGGGCAAAATTTTAGATTTACAAATTGAAAGTACAGCCACATAAATTAAATATAATTGTTTGTTATTAATTTCTCTTTGAAATAAATATATTTTAGGTAATGAAACCGATTATATAACATTAGCACATAAAACGTAACCTTGGTTCCATAAACATCGAACAGGACCTTTTGTTATAAATCTCTGACATGTGTCTTCTTTATACTAATATCTTTGCATCTCATCTTTGCTCTCGATTTAGGTCTTCAACCACTTTTTGGCAAAGATCTACCGAAATGTTACACAACTATAAAAAAAAATATCAATAATTTTGTCAAGAATGTTGTAACAATTTTAAGTCAGACGTTAAGGATGTAATTAAATGTACATATTTTATATTGTAATAAATCCCTAACGCGTTAAATTGCGCCCATAATTGTCCTTACGAGTAGAATATCATTGTTATAAATAAAATAATATAAATACAATCCAGAGAACATCTTAAAAAATATATTTATAAATCCATTTTTAATATTTATTTTAACCCATTAAATTAATATTTCGTCGCCGTATGAGGTGTTATCGTTTATGCATGTTGTTAACTGGAAGAGGATATGCCCAAGCAAATAACTCAAGTCTACTCAGTAATCCAAAATCGAAGACAAATTGTGTACAGACGGAGAAGTCAAACATCCGCTACGCACGTCCTTCTCTTTGCGTCTATTTAAACAGGAATGAAATCATCGGCTCTGCACTCTGAACCTCAGAAACATGGTTGTCCTCACTCTTCCTGAAAAATCTGATCAAAACTAAAGAGCCATAAATAGTTAAGCAGCCCTTCAATAAGCATGATCGGCCAGGTATTATGAACGAATCTAAGAAATTTAATAGTAAGTACTGTGATTACGTAAGGGGTTAAGCAAAATTAACAACGGAAGAAAGTAATACGAAAGTGACATCTGTCAAGAAGAGCTGGTGCTTATAAGGTGCGCCGACGGAGGCAATGCAAACTACTTAAACACTTGAATTTTGCTTTTATACCACAAGGGACGAATATCATATGTTCATTATAATTTTCTAAGAGTGCTAAACGACGTCTATTTACATCTGTATTGTTCGTACATCGTGTTATGAATCGCTGAATTATAAAATTTTACAACTATGTACCTTCTTAAGTTGACCATAAAATAATTGTCCTGGCTAATTTAATATCCAGAAGAGCCATTTTTCAGGGTAAGAAAATGAAAATACTCGCAGGTAGTCAAATATGGATACGACTACATTTGTAATTGTAGTTCACCCTTGTCTACCTTCCCCTACCCTTCCGCATCCCCCCTTTCAAATCCCTTTCTTATGCTATAAGAGGCGAGTTGCCACTATGTGGATTACCCTATACATAGCCTGCCTACACCAAAAAAAACCCATTTTTTACCGATATGAGAAGGTCTGCGAGGGCAATGTAGGAGAGATACGAAGGGGCTACCTTTTTATTAGGGATGCCTTTTCCTGGTTCTTCATGCCCCAAGGTCTGCGAGGCCATACCTGCGAGGGATGTTCTCTCGCAGGCAGAACCTTGTAGGAGAGATACGAAGGGGCTACCTGTGGGGATGCCTTTTCCTCTCCGTTTTTGAACAAAGGTTCCCACAAGCCGAGGCACCTCGGCTTGTTCTGAGAGGTGTATGTTCCGGGGTCACAGACCTTGGGCATACAGTAAGAGTTGTCCGCTATTCCAATTGGAATAGTCGGCCAGCTGCCTCCTAAACTGGTCGAATCACGGTGAAGGGAATGCTGCGTCCCCACAACAAACTCCTCTCCCGCTATCGGTAGGGCGTGGGACAAGTACCCAATGCCCGACCTACCTGATGCAATGCCGGGTACGATCCTTAACATATAGCCCGGGGGCCCCAGTTAACCCTTGGCTGCCTTCCTCTACCCTTCCGCATCCCCCCTTTCAAATCCCTTCCTATGCTATTAAAGGGGAGTTGCCCAACGTGGATTACCCTCATGTAGCCTGTTGCCCTAAAAAAACCTATTTTTGCAATCATTTGTGAACCGGTGTGCAACCATGAATCATTTATCGGAAGATCATCTTCTTATTGATCATGTTTTTCTTTATTTATTGGTGCAACCGGTCCAATAGCGACATGTAATTATCTCAATTTATAGTCCGTATTTTATCTTAATTGTTCCGTATAAAATACGCCTTTGTCCCAAGATACAGTCTTATTGAATACACCGACTTCCTCTTCTTCGGAGCAGAAATCCATGTTTTTAGCTGTCGTTTTGTCCCTAGGTGGAGTGATGTTTCGACAACAACTATTTATCGATGTAGAAACCGGTCAGGATTGTGTCGAAACAGTGCCCACCAACGAATGAATCGTCCAGCCTATTCCATACTTCCTCCGCTATGAGCAATCGCGGTAACCATCCAGCGATATTTTTCTGTATCTCGATGTTACAGAATTAATTGAAACCACCGAGGAACTGGATGTTCCTGACGGCCCAACTGGTTCGTACTAATTGAGCCCAAACAATACCGTGGATTTCGGTTATTTCTGGCGTAGTCACCTCTAGTGGTCGACCCGAATGAGTAGAATCATTGGATTGACCAATCTCGTTCGTCGAAAACGGAAGTGTTTATTCGTACTCTGAGTCTTCGTTTCTTTTATTTTTTAAAACTAATACACTACATTTGTTTTGACCGGCTGTAAAAACTGAGATCACGCATTTAAAGTCCCAGAAATTTGCAGTAGAGTATTGATGGTGGTTCTTTTTCGAAAGTAGCTTGTTTACAAACCAATGGTACCAGTTCTTAGATTTTGTAAGTACCATAATAGTTATGCATTCTTTAAGTTATGTGTTTCTTCAATTTGAAAATAAGTAATTACTGCGACTTATTTTCTGCAGAATATAAATAATTAGGAAAAACTACACGTGATGTCAAGACGGGACATTGTCCATAAGGCAGACTGATTGCTGATCCAGAAACACTAATCTTTGGGTGAGGGCACGCTGGATGAGGCGATTAACTTACTATTCGAGCACGATGATGATCTCTTTGGCGGTCTCGAAGACGTCGTGGAGCCTGACGATGCGGGGAGAAGGCGCGCACAGGGACAACAACGCGATCTCGTTGCGGATCTCGGCGCTGCAGTCTTCCCCGTAGCGCGTGCGGCTGGAGAACTTTGCCGCGAACACTTGACCCGTCTCCAGAGACCGACAGCGCCGCACACAGGCGAACTGACCCCTGCAACAAACACATCAACTGAAATCAAAACGTGTTTTTCTCTTATAAATTACATAAACACGAATATTTGTCTTTAGTAACAATCCATAATTTACCATTTTGTGATGCTGCAAGGAAAGTTGAAAGTAACGTTCATAAGAAAACACTAACGCACGCAATTTTATCCAGATTGTCAATCATCTGTCACAATTAAAAACATGTATCATTTATAATGTCTGAGACGGGACCTTCAAGGTGACAGGTACAGATCCCGGCTCCAGCTTGTCAGAAGCGGAGGCCAAGAATGCGATTGTCACAATAAAATCAAGGATTACAAGTTTGTAAGAAGTCTGAGAGGTACCAAATTATGCGCGCGAATTTTTGACAAAAAATCTATTTAAAAGATCCACCCAGACATAGATTTTGCCTCCACTGAGGTAATACCTAAAATTAAACAGAATTGCAGTCCCAAACCCCGTGACCAAGGGAAGATGCTCCAGAAGGCGGGGTGAAAGCCATGATCGAGCCAAAGACCGCGGTTAAACGGTCAGTGTTGAAACATAATTGAAGGATTATGGATATTAAAACTACGTTTGAGGACCAAAAATCTGTAGAAGTTCCTTCTCTACCTGCCTTTGCATCAGCGAGACGAGCATTTCCACCAGGTTCCCGAACTCAGAATTTCAGACGTGAGCAATGAATGGTGATTACCGGAACCAAATTACTCAGATGCACTGCCGACAAACACCCTGACAATTTTTTTCGTTTGGAGACCCACACTGCGTTAAGACGTGCGTAAATAATGCGGTCAAAGTAAAATAAACTTTAAAAATCAATATTTTTTAAAAAAAAAATTTGAAGAACTCCCAAGTAATCGTTACAATACAGTTTACAAAAAAATGTACGACAGTTGTCTCTCAAGAGTATGAGTAAATAATAAAATATAAAAAATAATTCTAAGAAAGTCAAGTCTTCGAAGGCTGCTAAGAAAATTAGACTGTTTCTACCAAGCTTTCAACACCGACGATCAAGTGGCTCGACATCGCTAGAATTAAGTTTCCTCATTCACGAACAGTTGTATGACAAATTAATGGACGAATGGCCCGGAACCACTTGATTTTTGATTGATCGGAAATGTCGTTCCTTAAAATCCATTTCTTTTTCTTCACTCACGATCTGTTTTTGGAATGACACCGCTCCATTTGGACGTATGGAGCGACCACGAGTGGCCGGCTTTAGCCTTATAGCCTTATAGTGTCCCATAACTTATCATCTGTGACAGGAAGGAAGACTCGGTGACAGTTACCCGATTTACCTTTGGCGTCACTTTCGGGGAGGGGATTATTATATTTTGAAAAATAAACTATAAAGTTAAACTCCAGTAATCTGAAATACGGGGGTTTAAAATTACAATTGAAACAAGTTTTAATTAAAGAAAGTTTGTACGTCATGGAATTGCAGGCAAGATCGTGAAAGGAGAAACTTGTACTGTATGGAGGCATTATAATCGCAATAATCTAATGTCCTTAAGTCAGGCATTCGATCTCTTAATCCATTTCTTCACATCTAATCATGGTACTTTTCTTAGAAAAACAACAAAAAGTTTCTTACTGGCAAGTACAGCGCTTTGAGAGATCTCATTGACAACCAAGATGGTCGTTTGATTTCTAACAGCGGACTTCACGTGGAGAGTCTTCAGTGGCATTGTCGAGAGTTTAATGTAAAATTCATGTAGTCGATTAGAATAAATTAAGTTTGGAATTGGCTGCTACCATTCTAATCTTTATTTTAACGAACGTAGTCCTTTATTTTGAGGCCTTCGTTTGATTTATTACTGTAGGGAACGTATTGTTAGAGTCTGACTAATACTTTTTTCGGGACTGAAGAAAATAAATGCGTTGTACGAGAATAGCATCACGCATAGGTCGAGTGCTAATGGCTTACATTAACAAGGAAACGGCGGTTAGGTATTTACAAGACAAGACACGTGATTGGAGTTATCAAGCTGTTGTCAACTGAAGCAACAGGTTTTAAAGTACATTAATCAACAACTTCCTCCTCTCTGTCTCGTTCCAGGTTCGGTAGAAGCGTTGGAGGTCTTCGTTCCAATATGAAATCGTCAATTAGTTTCTATGCTGTATTCCATGAAAAGGATTGTATTAAAGCTTTCGTGCACATCGTAAACAAATTAAGAAGTCATCTAATGACACCAAATCATATCTCCAAAGTGGATTATCCTTTCACAATTAAGAAAAAAAAGGCAACGAACAGACCTTCGAAACTTTTCATTATTTAATAGACTGCAAATTCATTGCCCGCCAAAGTATTGACTACTTTTTCAAACAGCGCTCATCAGTTTAGAGGTACAAATATCTGGAATGTTCTTAAGCAAAGAAATTCATCAATTTGTTCAAAGATAAACTGAGTCAACTTGCGACACTGTATATTATATATTTGTAATTTGCCACAAGCAGACAACTAAATATAAAATTCGTGCAACGATTCTTCAACCAATAAGCAGACCTTCTCAAGGTTTTTTTTAGATCACTGCTTGAGAAGGTCTGCCAATTGGAAGAAGAAACGTTGCTCAAATTTTCTGTTTAGTTGTCTGCTTGTGGCAAATTACATCAAATAATTATTGTTACAAACGTTTATTGACGTTCAGATTAATATAATCTTAGAGTATTTCTATAAAACTTATAGAAGAAAATGTGAGAAGCTTTCAAGTAGTTTACGAACCGTGCATAAATTTCATACTGGCGTGTTGTGTTGCTCACGTACAGAAACCATTTCCAGTATTGTAACTCCAAAAAGTCCAGATGTTTGCACATTTGAGGATTGTATTGTATATGAATGGGCTATTTGGGACAGATATAGCAGGAAATTGATTTCAGTGGTAATTTGAAAATTTATTTACTGATTTTATTTTACGATAATTTTGGAATGGACTTTTTCGAGAATTATGCTGAGCCGGTTCTTTCAATACTGAAGGACATACTTTAAAAAAGGAAACAGGGTGATACTATGAGAAGAAATCATCAAATGGATAATTAAAACAAATTTTCGTAAATTATGCTTTTGGAGAAGGAATTGGTAGACCTCGTATCAGGTGAATTTTAATAACGAAAATAAATTACGAAAATAAATTACGTGGAATCTTAGCTAAAAGAAACCCTACCAGTTGTCACAGAAATTCGGCGCCAGCGTGGTGGACGGTCTTGGGTACAGACGTGCCTCCGACAGTAGAAAATGGTTTATCGGCGTCATAGGAACGTGAGAATTTTGGCAAGATGATTAACTCAGCCTTGGAAAAAATTCCCAAAACTCCAGGGGCCAGCTCCGCAGTAATCAGTGGAGAGAGTGGACCGATGAAAAAGTGTTTGGTGGTAAAAAATGATCACCTGGTGCCGAAAAGCTGGTGGGAGAGGAAGAGATGTGTAGTAAACATTAACGAGGGAACTCCGCACAGGAGAAAGGCAGTTTCTGATTAGTAATTGAATCAGGAGGGGGTTTGAATATAAATTCGATGTCGGAAGTGAAGAATTTCAAGATTGACATGCAAATTTGGAACTACTTTAGATCAGAAAATAAACAGAAAGTGTGAGTGGAGTTTCAGTTATGAAAACAATTGACCTGATCCTAATTGTATCTGTTTACTGAACATTGCCATGAAATGTATTGAAATATAAAATAATTGCATATATTATTTTCTACTAATGACTTTTTAGGTTTACATATTTCTTAATTGAATTTAATAATTTTTATTTTTATCTCAGCAATATCTACCAGACAGAGAATAATACTTTTCAAATTTGGAACGTAGGCTCTCAAAAGCAACCACACTAGTTAATTGTATTAGTAACAGAAATTAAAATATTATCAAATAAATATGAAATATTAGTTTCTTTTCATGCTTTTCTACCAGCCATTTTGCGCAATATTGATCTTATTTCTGAACGCCGATGTGAAGGTTCAAGAAGGAAGACTGTAATCGTCACCGACAAATGAATATACCTTAAAAGTGCAATGAAACTTATAGGAAGGAGTGCGTTTCTGAGAGAGCGACCATAGTTTTCTGTGAAATGGAGCGAGAAACGTAAACGGGCAAGTAGAAAGTACGACGCTTCGTGCTAGTCGTCTGTTTGAAATGAACAGACCAAATGGGGCAGAAAAAGCAAAGTGACAAGCCCGATGGCTTATTGAATGAGTTAGGTTCAAAGTGGCCATGCGGACAAGATTAGTGACGAGATATAATCGACGGCTGGCACCTAGGATCCGGTTTTCGCTGTCAAGAGCTGTCCTCGTCTGCGGAAATGAAGCTTTCCTACATCGTGTGACCGAGGAGTGGGGACATGAGGGGCCTGTCTTCTTGACTCTGTGGTTCTAAACCCGATCAGTTCTCATGAACCATGACACCTAGGTCAGGTTTGGTTGCAGACGTTGGAAAGAGTTGTCCTTCGTTTTCATTGGAGATGTTGGACAACTTCCTCCGAATACTGTCCAAACGTGGAGAGTCAGAATGGCTGCATCTCAACAGCTAAATCAACCTCAATTTATTGGAACGTCGTGGAACAAGAATCGACAGCCCATCCTACGTGATGCAGATTTCTCTAGTGTTTTCCCTGCATCACGCTCAGTCAGGGGACACAAGTTCCCTCTTGGCTACTTTCTCCGTTCTGCATTCCCCTTTTAATCCCTCCCCGTCTATTACTTAGTGGACGACCTTCAGATAGCCTGTTTCTAAAGCAAACTTTTGACGAACACAGTATTTACAATTTTCCGATTCAGTGAGTTCGTCTACAAGCCGTTCCTCCCTCTTATCACAGAGGACTGTCCCCAGAAAATTAAATCACCGAAACGTGTCTGATAAGAAAAAAAATAGCCAGAACTTTATTCGTACCCACCCGACTTTATAGCAAAATTTTCACGGAAAAACGCAGAATACTAGTTCCAGCACAACGTATGACAGACTCCCACCTGGATGAAGTCTAGTTCAGATGAGATTAAGAGGCTCTTGCCCGACTTGTTTACTACAAGCATCCGCTCCTTCCCGAGCAGCAACTAACAACCTTCCAATTACCCTGCTCGGTCAGGATTTCACTGACAGCAGGTTACATACGGAGTGGACGGAGATTAGATTCCTGCGGAGGCAAGAAACACCTCATCACCATTCTTGGTAGTATGCGGCGCCATCGTTGACCTCAACAATAGGCCACATGGTGTAATAAAGTTGCAGCACAATAACGCCGTAACACCTGTGCATCGTAAATTAGCCACTGTGGGATAAAGTGCAGTGAGCCAAGTTGTGTACAATAGACCCTCCAGCATACCAGAGTACGCACAGGTGGCGATTACGGAACGTAACATGACTAACTTTCCCAGTATATATTTTAATATAGTTTAACTCAAGGTCTTCACATGAAAGCCACTGCTTTTTCTCCATTAAAGGGAATGAACAGGAATGTTCATTACACAATCATACATAGGTTTACATACACATCCGTCTAGATGTATAAATCACACCGGCATTTGTAACACTTTTACAGAAGACATCGAAAAATCCAGACACTATAATACAGTTTTCCGACATAGATTTCGGAAATACATTTTCAAATTTACCGCGTCGGACCACCAATGTCCTTTTATATTTATTTTCTCTGTTGTCGGTATTCATTGTTTCAGGTATTATTGGGATCAATGTTGCCAGATGATTATTGGAAAAATATTCAAGTGCGTGAAGCAACAGAAACTTTACGATATATTCAAGAAAAAATGTTAGGAAGGGCAAACACTTGATAATCCAGCGCCACCAACTTTAAGCCAACCAGATGTGCTGGCACCAGCATCAACATTTCCTCCAGGAGTTGAAGCTGATTGAGATGCTGAGAATGTTGAATGATGATCATCCTGACATCTCATTTGTCATTTATCCTCTTTTTGAAGTTACAGTAGAGGATTATGATTAAAGTTCTGAGGAACTATTTTATTTACTTACTCTACGCATTTTTTTTCAATTAAATTTCCGTAAAAATATTTTATTCAGTTGAACCAAAATTCTGTAGAACTGTTTTGTTGTTGTTGGTGGAAATTATAATTGAAATTGCCTTTTATTTTATTTTAGTTTTCCTTCTTTAAAGGACTGTACCGGTTGTGATTTTTTGTTAAATATGAAAAGCAACGAAAATCCTATTGGTTCAGAGGTTCCCGAATTTTTGAATGACATCAGTATTTCTGTGCTATTCAAATTAGTAGTGTCAGTCACCGTCACGTGTACTCGTATTAATGGGAGGAAACATTTCACGGATTCTATCCGAGAAGCTCGGTGATACCAAGAATAGTTTTCTTCTTTCACAACGTGCTTACAAGTTTGCTAAATATTGCAGGAATCGATACACGCATCCAAGATATCTAAAGTTATGCTAGTAGGAACTTTATCAGAAGCAGAATATGTTAAGAATAAAGATGGCTCGATCATCGATTTAAATTTAAGTGCTAAATTAAATACCACACAACGACTGTACCACCCTTGTTGATTTCGTCAGGATTATAACATGCATTAAGTGCGTCACCTGGTGTGTGCGCTGTGTCGTTCTTACGGGTCTGACGAAAGCATTAAGGATTGCAGAACCGTTGTGTGGTTTTTTAATTTAGCACCTATTTTGCGTGTTATTTGGCTACTTACTTATCTAATTAGTAGTGTTTTATATTTTATAATTTCAATTAAAGCCTGTTCCGCTTATGCGAGCTAACGCATGAAATTTCAACACTCTTGTAAAAATAAACCCGATTAAGTTTAAGAAAATATTACACAAACGCCTGTACCATGGAAGTGAAAGCCTAATGAAATACCTGTCATCTGTTACAACAAACGTCAAAAGCTAGACCGCACCATTGGAGGGAATTCGTTTTTTTTAAGATAGGAATTTAAAGTTTGATTTTTGCGAATCGTGACACAATGTCTGCTTTCGTGCCGTTAGAGTGTGATCCGTCAAAGTCACTTAGGCGCTTTAATGCACTCCCTTAACAGGAGCTTGGTTATGCAACCAGAAACGCTAATCCCAGATGTGAAGCTAAATCTTAAATACGGGGAATGTGAGAACTGCAAAATGGCTTCAGCAGCACGAAACAAACATTAAAAAATGTCAATAATAATTATCGTAACGAAACTCGCAAATATAGATAACTCCTTCAACCTTAATATGGAAAATAACAGTCTGATAACACAAATATTATTTGCTACATAGAAATTGAGATTTCCTTAACACTAAGAACATTTAGTTTCAGACTGTAGGGTGCGATAATTACTTCGAGAGGAAAATTGCAACTGGAACTAAGGTGCAATACTAAATATGAGATGAAAACCCAGAAAATGTATGGGCGTAAGGAAGCATTACGAACTTAATTTATATATTATATATTATTAATTCACACGTGATTAACATTCATAAAACACCTGTTTGAATTATGTGTGAATCGTATTTGGTTCTCAATTATATCGTGAAATTTTTCCCTCTGTATTAGGTTAAGGTCACAGGGTGACCTAGAAAAGAAAAATGTGTTTTACAAACTGTGTAATGACATTCAAATTATAAAAGTTTAAGCCTATAAAAATAATTGTGTGATTTTGAAGAATTAATTATTTTCTGTGACGAATGAGGGAAAGTTACATATATCTAAATTATTGAACAATATTTGGGGGTTGTCCTTTATATACCGTTTTTCAACACGAATGCCAATAAGCTGCCGATTTCTCATAATTCTGCTCACATAAATTTATGTGTAAATATTATATTATATAAATAAACCGGCCAACATTCCAGAAACAATTTAATACAAAATAATACAATGATTCGTTCCTTTTTTGAAACTTTTTCAGGTGCAGTAAAACAAAATAATATTAATGAATACATTAAAATTCAAACAAACTAATTTTTATATTACATGATATAAAAAAATGAATACGCTTATGTCAATAAGAAAATTACTCACAATTTATTTCTTGGAATATTATTTAATTTCATTAAAATTTTGGATTTATATTTCGTATTAAATTGTTTTTGACGTGTTGGCCGTTTTAACTGATGGCAGATAAATATAAGCATTAAAAAATAAAATATATGTGTAGTCCACAGTATTCACTAAAATGTTTTAAAATGAGCCAGTGTGTTGTGTTTTTTTTTTTTAGATTAACGTGCTGGCAACTTTCCTTTAATAGCATGGAAAGTGATTTGAAAGGGGGGATGCGGAAGGGTAGAGGAAGGTAGCCAAGGGTTAACTAGGGCCCCCGGGCTATAGTTTAAAGATCCTACCCGGCATTCGCCTAAAATTGATGCAGGACAAACCCTAGAAAACCTGCACCAGGTAGGTCATAATATTTGATTGAAGTGTGGGTTGTGACGTAGCAGCGAGTACTGATTTGTAAGTTCCTTATGACTTTTGACCCTATCTAATTTTAAGGCCTCTTAATTATTACCTGAAGAGATCCGAATCTTACGTACGAAACGTCGTAATTTATAAAAGAAAATTTCTGTAATTAAATTGTAAATATATTAAAGTGAATTATATATTTTTTCTGACTTATCTGGTTTGCAACTATGATATTATCCGCAATGCCAGATTATTTTTAATTTATATGTCCGTACCTGTGGCGCAGGATTTTCCTTCTGGTCCCTTCCTTCAAAGAATCCCCAATATCGCTGTATTACCCCTCATATAAAATATTTAAGTTCTGCTGCTTCTGGGCAAGGCAAAAGAAACACAGCTGCTATTTAAAACCAGATTATTTAATTGTAGGTTGAAAATAGGGGATAACTATAAAATAAGGTACAAAGTAGAAAGGAAACCGCTAGATGTGGAACAGCTCTAAAAATAGTCTCTGAGCTGGGCGCACGTTGGCATAGGAACACCATAACGGGGAAACATAGCTTTCGCTCGCACTTGCGAAGTTCTCGCCAAGAATTCAGCAGCCTGCGGCAATGTGCGAGCAAAAAAAAACCATTTGTTACCGTCATATAAGGGAGTCGTCGAGTCTTCTCCGGCGAGAAAAAAAGAATGAAAGGAGGAAACGTAAACACGTCGCAGGCTCAACTCAAAGGGAATTTCATTCGCTCTCCGGCCCCTGCAGATTTCCTCTCACACCAAAATAATTCATTTAATAATGAACTCCCGCTATTTGTTAGAGAGCAACCTGTCATTTCCATATTTTACAGCAAATTATTTAGCAATATAATATATTTTTCAGTTTTCATTTCGACAGAATAAACCTACATGTCTTGTTTGTGAGAAGAAAAATGTACTACCGCTGGTGAATTCTAAGCAGGACCAAAATGAGCAGCAATCAGTCTTCCTGACAGCTGTTTGTCATCTCAAATATTTCCGGCATTAAAAATAATAGAGAATTATAATTACCCTTGAAGTATAAAACCACACCAAAGAACAACACCATGAATGGAAAATAACTACATAGATGTAGACGAGGGAAGTTCTATTCGATGAGAAAGTTGAATGAAATCCATAGATGAGTATACAAAATGTTTGAATAATCTAAATCTGTATGTGGTTTTGTAAACATTATTAATCGAAGAATGTTAAAGGACATTAAAATATCGGAACGTATCCTTCAAAGTCGATACCTTTTACGATTTATGAGCGTTGAGCAATTGAATCTAGGCAAGGACGAAATACTTACGAAAACAGCGATAAACAGGCGGGCGCCATGTTGCTGACAAAATGAAAGAGAGATATGGCCGTCGTGGCGTGTCATTGGTTCTCGTCCTATATGGTCTTATTTAATACTCGCCTTGCTTACTGGAGGACGCGTTCATGGTCGTATATTTACCCTGAGGGGAAAATACGCTGGACCATGACTGATATTCATGATACCTAATAAAGTAGAGCACAGGTCACTTGCGACATTCCGATCGTGTCTGACGGAATTTCAGGACAAAGGTTAAATTTTATTGGAGGCTGCGCAGGTACTTTCAAATTCGTTCCTCTTCGATATCTGAACTTGGTCTTGCTGATTCTCTGTATTCAAAAAATTATCTGTAGGAGGTTTACCATTTCTCTGCCTACTAAGTTGAAACGTATGGTTTAGTAATTGAAATATATTTTTACATAAAACAATATGGAGTTCATTAGCTCTATTAATTGCTAAACGAGACTTTATTCCGACTTTAATAAGTAGTGTAATGTAAGAAAATTCTTATTAAGTAATTATAAAGAAATATTGATTTAACGAAGAAGTGCATACTGTCGTCATTTATAACTTTAATATGATTTCCATTATAATAAACTTTTCTAAATGAATTTTATTACTACTGAAATTCAGCATAATGTTATGTACTGTACTGAAAATACTTCTACCTGAATTCACAGATTCTCTCTACCAAAGAAAAGAACGTTGATATGGATTTAACTCGAGATATTATAATCTGTTGAGAAGAAAAACCAATGACATTCAAACTAATATGCCGTATTTATGAAAATACGGTTCATTGCAGTTTGGAATTAATTATATTAATATATAATATATATTTATATTATATTATCTGAAATTTAAGATAATTTAACTTTTAGCTATTAATGTGAAACAAATCAGTCTAAATTTATTCCAGGGTATACTAAAATAATTGCTTTCCTGATAAGTCAGAAAAAATTTATAAAATTTTTATTGTATAAATTACTACGTTTCGTCCGTAAGTAATCAACCTCTTCAGATAATAACAATAATTTAAGATTTATTTATTTTTGATAACTATTAATGTTGGCTTAGTTTTTTTCCTGTTTTACTGTAAGATTTAGTTCAACGCCATTACAACGATAATAATTTAATATCTAATTTTAAAGTCTCTTAAGTATTGCCTGAAGATATCCGAATGTTACGAACGAAACGTCGTAATTTATAAAAGAAAATTTCTATAAATAAAGTGTAAATGTATTAAAGCGTATTATATATTTTTTCTGACTCTTCTGGTTCGCAACGATTAAATTATCTGAAATTTCAGATTATTTTAATTTTATATGACCGAACCTGTGGCGCAGGAGTTTCCTTCTTCGATAGTTAAACTCCATTGGATTCCCCTACATATTTTTTCTTTATCATTCTGTCAGTTCAGGTTCCGAAAGTTGTAATTGTGCATTACTATAGAGTTCATAAATGAACGCCGTGTCTGTGACACTAAGTTTGTTAGCTGGTTCTCTAATGGACAAAATTTAAAACTGGCATAAATTTTCCGTCTAGTGTACGTTGAGACTATAATAAACGAAAGCAACGCTCAACGGTGGACGAACGTGCGAATGACTTTGCTCGAGACTGGCGTCAATCGATCGTCAAAGAATACGTGACGAATTAAATGAACGTCTAAAATCTATGCAGACAGACGCATAACCCTCGACAAGTTTTGCCACATATTTCTTGTTATTTGGTTGGTGAAATTGTGGTTTAATACAACGGGGCCAGGGCAACATTGGCTTTGAAAAAGCTCGAGGACAGTTCCAAAATAATTTTTAATGAAGATTATTACATCTAAAATTACGGAGATTTCACCGTAAGAATTGTTACAAAATAATTATGCTTTGCGTCTACGTGAAAGAAAGCAATTAACATGCGATCATGAACAGCAAACGGATTAAAGTTCTCACTCCAAGTAGAAACTTCGGGAGGAAAAAGTCGCCGTCGCATTCCTCGCGAGTTTCGAATATTTCTCCAGGTTCCCGACTATTTTCTTTCGAACTTTGTGTGGCATCAGAGTTGACACGTGCTGAGGCTTCATAAAGAAAAATTTTAGGTCTTAAGGCAGTGTTTCCAGAAATGAAACGACGCCATATGGCTTTCACGTGTTAGCAACTATTTTCAGGTCGTAATTGGTTATGCGTGAAGGTCGTTGCGTTCCTAACGTATTCTTACGTTATTCACCGCTTGTGTTTAATGCAAAATGGCCTCATTTACTTGTTTATGAGTATTAAAAATTGACCTCTGGAATCTGTAATCGCCAAACCTCTCATACTTCCTACGTGGATGAGAACGAACGTGTGATTCATTCAGACTTGCTTGATCTTCCGCAAGTCTGTAACTAAGGCAACTAAATATTTTTATGTTTTCCAAAGTTCAGAATATAGCTCTTATTAAAATACAAATAATCTAAATTTTACATAAAGATGTTATTATATATCATCATTAATTTGTCACCCGCCAAAGTCACAAAGACGGAATGAAACCTTGTGTTTGTAATATAGTTTATACTTCATTTTTTTCCCTTTTTGTCTATTTTATTTATGTAACTAATACCAATATTTTCCACGATATTAGAACCGAGACCGGACGAAATCTCAAGGCTGACAATTTCAGTGTTGAGACGAGTTGTCAGAAAATCCGAATAAATATGACATTAAAAACAATTTCATTTAATGTTCCTTTTCATGTAATCTGTCAATTGTATATATATTTGTAATTTTATATAATTTCTCATTTATGTATTTTTATTTTCATGGATAATGCAGATCATAATATTTTTTATAGCTTTCATTATATTTATTTTCACTTTAATGTATTTTATGTATTTTAACGCTAATTTTGACTTTTCCTATTTCCTCAATAGAGGACTAACGGAATTAATAAATAAATCTTAAACAAAATCCAAGAATGAATTATTCACGCCACCGAAAAAGGAAGTCTGGAAATTAGAAGCTGGAAGGATGCTTGTAAGGGTAAATTAAGGAGGAGACGCATTGCAATACGTTACAGAATCGTGGCTGCTTCTGGCGGATTAAAATTGGGCTCTAATATTCAAAAACTAGGAAAAAGGGGGAGAGATAGGCCTGCTGTAATATTAGTAGTACCGTGTGACAATTAAAGAGGAACGAATTTGTTTAAAGGATCAGCGTGTAAAAATCTAGACCGGAAAGGGGAATCGAACCAGGGACTTCCAGTGTCGCTCTCGCATGTACGCTATTGGAGTTCTTCACGGTCTAATTTTAGGACATCGATGAAGAAATGAGTGTAAGTGTAAACTGATCAAAGGTGCAAATAATTAATTCAAGGACAGAAGAAAATTATTTCATACGAAGTTCAACCTTGAAGACCATGAAATTGATTTTTAAAGGATCAGGATGGAAAAATCGAAAATAGGCCGTGAAGAATGTGATCCTGTTCTTCAGGTCCATATAATGGATGGATTAGGGGAGTCGACCACGTCCCAAGTAGCTGTCTCGCTCAGGTCAAGATTTTTTACACTCGGATCCTTTAATTTAGTTTCATGGCCTTAAAGGCTGAGATTCGTTTTAAAATCATTTTATACTGTTCTTTGGACAAATTTTATTTTATATCTGTTCTTGAAAGACCAGCATCTTTCAGCACAATTTGAGCGTTACAAATTTACACATCAACGATAAAATATCAATTTCGTTATATATTTATATGAGCGATCAGGTCGGTTTATGTACGTAATAAAAACACTTGCCACGAAACGTTTATCAGAACTGTCCAGAGCTCCGCTTTCTCAGTTAATTTTCCCTACGAAAATATAAATAGCGGCGCTATTAAAATTTATATTCCAGCAGGTCAAAGGTATTTAAAAGGAGATAAAAACAATATTGAATTTATGATTTTATGTACGGACGTCAGTACTTAGAGAGTAGAATAAATGGGCAATGAGGATAAGTTATCATTTCAGAGCGTGTTTCCTTTAATAAGTACCAGAATAGGCAGGGAAGTCAAGGCCAGGAAAAAATCCTCAACGGTACAGAGCCTACCCGCAGCTGTGCTTCCCATATTAGGGTTTTCCCTGACATTTTCCGTGCCGAGGTAGATTGTATCACGCGGTGATCAGCCGCCGTACCGCGCTTTGTCATCCGCGTTCCGATGCAGCGGCCCGCCATCTTGAATTATAACCAGCTTGACTAATTAATAGCAATACACATTATTTCAAACACGGAAGGAATGAATTAACACATCTGTTTCTCTCAGGGGAATTATACGAAGGAATGTTGTACTTGTCTGCTGTAAGTGCATCCTCTAATTGCGGCAATCACGCTACCGACTGAAATTGTTCTCTCGTCAACAACCCTGAGATTGTTTCTGTGCTGGGGGAAAGAAATGGACAAACGTTGATTGCAGTCGGAGTTGTACAATGCGCCTCTAATAGGCGTTTACACAGTACCTCCATAGCCTCGCTCAACAACAGATGCACTGGAAATAATTGCCATTTTAATTAATCACAACAAACACTGAGAAAAAGGTGTCCAGCGTTCATTTTATGTACTCAATGGTTCTGAAATAGAACGTATCAGATCAAATATTTATCTTTACATACTGACGTGAAACAAACTCAATTGATATTTCAGAGTACGCTCCCTTGGAAAGGTTTACCTCATTCACAATTTTCATGTCGTAAAATGTACCGCTGGTGAAAATTAAAAACGCATAAAATGCAAGCAAATAGAAACATGATTGCCGATTACATTGCTGCCTGCGTCATTTCCTATTAGCATTAAACATTAAAACCTTATTATGCGATTCCTGTGAAAAAATATTATCATATTACTATTAAATGGTGACATTTGAATTTTAAATATTGTCTAGAAAGATGATGAATAAAAACTTACGGAAACGGGTGCATCAAATTTTATTATAGACATTGACAATAAGTAAGTGCAAGGAAAATATGATTTAAAGTCGTTTAATTTATTTTTACATGAATCGGTATATTTCTACGAATTAAGAACTGAGAACCAGTAGATAAGACGTTAGACTCACTGGTCATAGTGTAGGAACAAACATCTTCGACAACAATACAGTAAAATCAAACACACATAATTATGTTTTGATTAAAAGATGACGGGTCACATTTTTCTAATGTATTGTTAAACATTAGTTGCATTAAAGGTTTAAGACAAGTTTATTACTGTCCGCTGATAGGCACAAAGTTTAAAGTTCGTATTTAGAACTAATAAAAATAATAGCCCGGAGGCCCTAGATAACCCTTGGCTACCTTCCTCTACCCTTCCAAATCCCCCCCCCCTTCAGATCCCTTCCTATGCTGTTAAAGTGAACTTGCCACCATGTGGATTATCATCATGTAGCCTGTTACTCTAAAAAAAGAATAAAAAAGGGCTTGGTGTAATTGGTTATTCTCAAAACTTTTTCAAAGTTCAAGAATGACAGACATATTTTGTTTGATTATTAACGTTAATTATATTTATGACACTGCTTACTTCAGATCGTATATTTACTTTTCCCCGTTCCTCTACTAGATTGTTGCCAATTTGATGCAAACAGCATCTTACTTGATCGCTTAAAAAATTCTTGAACTGCCCTATAAGGTTACAAGGAATAAATTTTACTAAAGTGCAGAATGCAAGTTTAGGATGTGGTGTTAAGCTGGCAGTTTACCAGTAACAAATGGTCCCGTCCAGAGCGCAAACAATAATTGGTGATCGTTTGGGTGAAATTCGGAGGCTCCTTGTAAATTCGTGGCCCAAGAATGCGTGCCAATCGATGCGGTCATAAAATAAGATTAAGGTCTTGGATCATCTGGAAGGCGGTTGTCTCTGAGATATTATGGCGCATTTATCTTACAATCTTCGAGATTGCCATGACTGACTGCAAATTAAAATAGTTATTTTTCAGGGGAAGAGAGTGAAAAACAAAAATGTGTGTAGCGAATGTGTGTGAAATCTTTCGATGACAGACAGTTCTCAGACAATAGTAGAGATTATTCGCAGTTCCCGCTGTGGTAATGAAGTCGTGACCACCCTCATGCTGACACGTCGGGGTCAACCTACCATCTACCTGTGGAATGTAATACAGATACAGGCCGCTGACTTGCTAACATCCTGTAATTTCAACAATTATTGCGCATCAATGCTTTTCCTATACAGAAATTTTTTTTCTTTCATTTCCGTCATTCCCAGATTGTAGAGAGTGTATATTGTGTGACTGAGCTCAGTCAGACTTAAATTCATTGTTCAAGTAATGAATTTCATATATAATTTCAATTAAATGTTTGAACTTTTATGTTTAATTGGAGACCAATTTCGATGTAAGGCACACAATGAAAGGGTTACATGTAACGTTTAAAGGCCAGCAGTAGAACATCGTATATGTTACAAGACTGTCTGAATCACACACGGTAACGAAACATCAACACGATCGGTTGTGTTGTTTTCTTTGTTTTTTAATTGTTAACGTAGTTCCATTAAATAATTTATAATAATTTTTTTTATCATATTAAACATATTTTGATCTTTGAGATTATTTGCAGTTACTTTTTAGGAGAATATTCTGTCGATGCTTTCTGTTATTACAGATGTATTCCGATTTATCTTCATTCTTATAAACTGATTTTCATCTTAAGAACTATTTTTACCGAATTACCTTTATGGGTCACATTGTATTGCGCGTCTTGGAATTATCAAATATTTATCTACCACATTACCGAATTTAGAGGTATATTTGAATTAAATTATACTGCATTACGAGAAAGTCTTTTCAGCTCTTTATGATAATTGTTTTTATTTCATCCCTGAACCAGAATTTCCTCTTAGTGTTACATTTATAGCGAAAATGGCGCCGCTGTTGGTCCTTGTCCGCCATGGCGCCTTTGACGACCTTGTTACACAAAATTCCAAATACAGCAAGTCGTGCCAGACAGAATCCAAATCTAATTAGGAAGCTGCTAATTCTCTCCGATATCGCCTTGCGGCTAATTGCCGTCGCATATTCATGAACTCGAGTAAATCTCTGCCAATTTATGGAGTTGACCAAGGACGACCTTGCGTCTTCTGGTCCAGGTGGACTCCCGAGAGGGAAAATAATATCATCCATACGATGAACTTTAGATGCTGTACTTCAACTCAGGTAGAGTTATATCTAGAAACTATATTTAGCCGTCTTATTAGAATCCTATCTACGTATATCGAAACTCAGTTGTGATTCACGAGGGGATCTGAAAGGGAGGATGCGGAATGAAGAGCGAGGTAGTCAAGGTCCCTGGGTCATAAAAGTATTTAAGTTTCTGTTCCTTGAACCACATATACTTGAAGACATAAATTCCAGTATATTAAATTATTATGAAACGATCCGTTTTTATGCAACACAAGCGATCGTGTTGATGTTTCGTTACCGTGTATGATTCCGAGAGTCTTGTAACATATACGATGTTCTACTGCAGGCCTTTAAACGTTACAAGTAACACTTTCATTGTGTGCTTAAATATTTTAGTCACACGTATTTTACACAATGTAATATACAAAATTGAATATATTGACAGTAAAGCCAGTTACGTAGGTCAGAAAAAAGAAAGCTCCAAACTATAATTAAAAAACAATTTTACAATATAAAACAACCATTAGATAAACATTCTGTTCTAACCAAATGTGTCCTTAAAAATTATAAAATGGATTGAGTTAATGTAAAAATTTGGGATGACTAAAAATCAATTAATTTCAACGTTTAATTTAAAAACTGATACACAAAATTTAAATTCCAAGTAAAATAAAATTAATGTTTAATTCTCGTGTGTCAAAAAATTCAGTTACAACAATATAAGCTTTCTCAAGTGTAAATTATTTACTCTAATTTCGGCCATGGAAATTGATGGTGGAGTTCTAAGTTGTTTAACTGAAATTTTTTTCTTCAATTTTGAACATCTACAACAAAATTAAATTGTTTCATCAATAATGGAAGTAACAATATTATACTTAATTTATTTAATTGTTTTTTATTCTACCTTTTATTGTTTTTTTCATTATATTTCTTAAATAAAGTTAAGAAGCGTCTGAAGGGGTCCCTAATAAAAAAGGATGAAACGTTACGATGTAATTTAGTTAAATAATGAAACTTTAAATGTTTATAAATAAATATTCTGACGGCAAATTTCCACTAAGTATAAATGAAACAAATAATAGCAAATATGATACAAATGTGTTACACATTCTGGAAATTTAAAACGTTGTTTCTAACATTTTACATGGCCCAACTAAATAAAAAAACACTATTCATTACATATGATAGTTATTTATTTAAAATACATAAAGAATAGAATATTAAAGTTAACCTTTATTCTTGTCAGTGGTATAAAAATTCATGGATACAATATATGCATTCCTTATAAATTTTATCCGTAGTTTTAGTCGTTATTTTTCGATATATTGTATGTATGAATTTTTATACCATTGACAGGAATAAAGATTAATTTTACTATGAATTTTCACCTCTTTTTAATATATATATATATATATATATAATTGGATATGAAGTATAAAATATTATTTATTTCAATAATCTATATAGATTTTTCTTAAATATTTTTCTATCGAAATATATTCCTCACATCGAACTCAATCATAAAATGTCTTGATTTTCTCTTATGAATTATTACAATTATTGAATCCAAAATGCATTGAACTTTTAGATTCACTACTTTACATGAGTGTTAGTGAGACTATAATCGTAATATTGGGTGATTTGATGTTTCGCCGTTTAGTAACGAAATTTTCAGGAATGTGTTCAATCAAAGGTTCTAAAGCAGACGAACGGAAATTAGCTCTCGACTTGTACGCTGTTGCCAGAAAACCGAAGAAGAGAACCACGAGGCGTGTGATACTGTGTGCATGCTAGAACATGATGATGGAAATATATCTGGTTATGAATGTAGTGCACCTCGCAATGAATGATCGTGTCACGTCATATTTGTATTTGATGCTCGGAGCGTTAAGCGATGTTTGAGCGCGATGTAAGAAGATAACGGCGAGTAATGAAATGCGCCGGCTTTAATTACAACAGCTATAGTTTGTTGTGAACATTTAGAAACAAGCTAAACCAGTTAGCCGTAGATTAGTGCGAGAGTACGTGCTTGTTCTGGCGCATAAGCGTTATTGCTGCGTCAAAGTTATGATACGGCAAAATGTTACCCGTGCTATAATTTTTAATTGACGTACTTTGCAAGCGATTTCCTTGCACTGCATGTATCGGTAGTCTTTAAGAGGCTGAGGGTTTGAATTACGCGATGCAATTTATAATGGACTGAAGAGAATGTAATGTGAATTTCACCATAACGAGGTACAGATTTGGGGGGGGGGGGCGGGGGGCAAATAAATTAACTAAGCGATTTACCAGTAAATACATTGAAGAACGATTTCAAAATTTAAATGATATTGAGAATGAACAAATATTTTATTCGAGCAAATTGAAAGTGTGCATATGGTTACTAAATTACATAATGGTTACGATAAAGAGAAAAATGTTTGTCGAATAATTTGATATATATGACTGTGAAAATAGAAACTATATTACTATGTATAGATGATTTCTACGACAATATACTCCGAAAGTTCAGGAAAAATTCAATATTACCGGTAATTATTTTTGATAATTATGAAACAGTTTTTCTTATCACAAATTGTAACTGACAAAACAATTGTTATATTTTTAAAACACCTGTAGTTTGAAAAATAATACTTAAATGCCTTCTGTACCTCAAGTGTCGACATTTACATTTTCCACCGTTTCAAAATCGTCGCGTAATTCGAGGAATCAAAAATAAAAATTTTCTATACGTCTGATGATTTAGTAGTTTATGTAGTTACATTTGTTTTTCTCCGTCATCCGCTATAAAAATATGAATGCGGAGTAATCAGGCTCGATATAGTGTCTAGTAATGAAACACAAGCCATACAACGTCTAGAAACTTATAATTATCTGATTTATTTCCAAGAAGATCTCAAAATAATCAAAAATTAGTTTTTCTGTGTTACTTAATTCGATCGTTCTTGTCAATATCAAACTCTCCGTGTCTCTAACAGACACACACAAATATATACGGAATTTGAGAATAGATACTAATTAAAATTAATAGGAAAAATTATCTAACATTTAAGAAATAATATAATAATTTCTTACCAGATAATTCATAAAAATATAAAATACGTTTTAGAAAAATTGCAATTTAATCATAAAAATTGTATTGTATAAATCACAATGTACTATTCCGACTTTATTTAAAAAAAAAAAAAATTTTTTAAATTTAAATTTTTTTTTTAATTTCAGTTAATAATAATATTAAAAAATATTAAATTTACTATTAAATATCCAGCTAAATATTAAAATTATATTTTGCAGATTGCGTAGTTTATACAATAACACATTTATAATGATAAAATTTCAATTTGATTATATATCATTATATATGTTATATGGGTCAGTAATTATTATATTGTAAAAAATAATACTACAATTGAATATTAAACGTGAAAAATTATTTTTCTATAATTTATCGAATTACTGTGAGAGTCGGTTGGAGAAAAAGCAAAATACTTTATAAAACAAATTAACAAAAATATAGTGTAAACGAAAAAGTCTAAATTTTCGCCATTTTCAGTGTTGAAATGTCAAGAAGATCCGGAATACTAAACAGACAATACCAAACGGATATCACGGAATGAGATCATAAACATTATGAAAAACTTTCCCGCACAACAGATTTTTTCCTTCTGACATTACGATGTTTAATCCTGATTTTAAAGCCCGTGTGGTTTGTCCAATGTAGAAATATAAACTGTCCTTTGATTCAGTTTTATGTATAACATTGTTTGCCATTAATCGAGTGTGTTTATGACAGTTCAAATATGACACATTGACGTGTGAGTCTGTGACGTCACTTCCGTGCAGCTTACAAAGCTAAAGTGTATTTTCTCATGAAAATGGCTAACTTTTGGGCTGGAACCCGAGTATTTTTCAAAACGGCGATACGTTAAAATGACTCCTTTATCGACCTATAACCTTGAATTGTCCCTTCATTTAATTCATTCGTTGGTTGAATTTTGATAAACGAACTTTTATTGTTATAATAAAACCTCAATGTAACAGTCTCCTAATTATTTAACTTCAATGCAGAAACTGAAGTATTTGGGAACTATTAAACATTGTTTTTTTTTAAAAAAAAAATCGTATAATGAAATACTCTTATTTATATATATATATATAGACTTCTGTATTTGTACTCTACATTCTTAATAAGTTGGTTTTCTTACATATTAATAAAAGGGGATCAAGAAATATGAGAGCAATTACTTAGGGGTGTAAAAAAACACGAGAAAGTATAATTCCCTTAAGTTTACGTTACCGATAATTAATTTTAAATATACTTCATTTTCTTTTCCTTTTTAATTTATGTTGGATACTCCCTTAGACATCTGAAAAGTGTGGTTCCGTAATTTTATTTAATTACATTAATAGGTTGTTTTTTTCTAAATAAATTAACTTATTTCTTGTAATTAATTCGATTTACCGTTTAAAGAGTCTGAAAGGTATTCTATATACGACAGAAATGTTGTCTAAGCTTTCTTGATCTGTCTCCATTAATTTTCTGTTTTATTGGACCTAAAGCCTGCGTTACCAGGGCTTTGGTTCGGTAATCGGTAAACGATGGCGTTTTAAATCCGAGCTTTGGAAAAGAGTGACCTTTACTTTTGGGTGCACTCTCCAGTTTGAACTAGATGCAAGGCAGCGTCTCGCGAAGCAATGCCCTAGAGTTTTTTTAATTTACCCTTGGAATATTTAAGCGTGTTTGCGCACTAATTTGAGGCTAAATGCTTTATCACTGCTTCGCCTAAATTTCGTGGCCGGTGGACAGGTCTTAAGCGCCGGTGATTAACGAACTCCAATTTGTTGACCGGTTTGGCTCCTGTGCACGGTGGTCCGAGGTTGTCGCTGATGTCGCCAGAAGTATCGTGGGACAGATGCGCTCTGCTGGACCGGAACCTTGCATCCTAAGACCTTGCGTCCTTGTGCACTGTTTACATCGCACACAGGCACGAATCAACTTTGTGATGGTGGATATGATTTTTTTAATTTTAAAAAAATATGTCGGCGGCCACCACTTTAAGGAACTGCTTATTGTAAAGAGTAGAATATGTGATAGATTAAATATATCAGATATTTAGACTTTTTTACTAATAATATTATCTCTACTATTATCAGAGGCATTACGAGCGGTAAGAAGAAGAAGGAGTAGACAGTCTATGTATAGGGTAATCCACATAGTGCCAACTCCACTCTTATAGCGTAGGAAAGGAGCCAAAAGTTAACTACGGCCCCAGGCTATAATTTAAGGATCCCACTCGGAAATTCGACTAAAAGTGATGCAGGGAAAACCCTAGAAAAACCTTCAACAGGGCATTTGGTTCTTGTTCCACGACCTTCCCATGGCGGCAGAGGGGTTTGCTGTGTGGTAGCAGCTTTCCACTCGTAGTTCGTCGACCAGTTTAGGAGGCAGCTGGCCGACTATTCCAGTAGGAATAGCGGACAACTCTTACCGTATGCCCAAGGTCTGCAACCCCGGAACATACACCTCTTAAAACAGGGCGAGGTGCCTCGGTATGTGGGAACCTTAGTTCAAAAAACCAGAGAGAAGTGAAGGCATCCCTAAAGGTAGCCTCCTCCACAGCTCTCTGGTAAGGTTCACCTGCGAGAGAATTCTCTCGCAGGCTTCCTTTATTGCGAACGGTAAAAACATTCCCGAAGTTACCCGAGTTTCAATGAAGCGTAACTGGGGGAAAACTCCGGGTATGCATTTCGAAACCATAGTCGACCTGAAGTTGTTGTAATTCGATTTTGTTAATAAAAGTAATAATAATAATATAAACTCTTTTTCCATACAAAATGGGAAAACGTCGGGATTAATATAAAAATACAAAAAAGAAAAGAAGCATTTAAATTACCAGAATAAAGTTTTACAGTCATATTATCACAACTCATGTATGTTATATATTACCATATTTACTAAATACTCTTTCAAAGTTCCTTAAAAGGACTTGCCTTGAAATTATTTTATGTACAGTGGCAGTTTATTGTAAATTATAATTACTTTCATAAAAAGATCAGGTTCAGATTTTTTTGTATTAGTCCGCTCTCTAAAATAGTCCGCAGTTTCCGTAGTATTATATCTATTTTGATATGGGTAGTTTTTTTCGACTTCTTTATAGTATTAAAGAGAATAGGCAGTTAGTATTTTATTTTTGTGGAATACTGGTTTACATGAATTTATTTTTTCCATACCAAATATAAATGTAATAACTTTCTTTTGAGAGATTTAAAGCCTGTCCATATTCTTAGAAGCAGCACATCCCCAAATTTCTATGTCATTACTAGTATATGTTCATTAAGTATTTCAATAGGAGAATAGTTTATATTCATTTTAATGCATTTCTGTTCTGTTTATGTTGCATAACTTTGTGTACTTAAAAAAAATTTATTTCTCTTCTATCACAAAATAATTTATTTTCATTCTCTGTACTATGCCTTTTATTATTGAAGTATAGAATATTTGACTTATCTGCATTCTTATATCTTAATTGCAAAGATATTAATTTTTATAGATAGATCTATTTAATTGCATTGTTAGCAATATTAAAAAAACAAATACATATAATTAATTAACACTAGCATAAGCATAAAATAAATATAGAAAAGATGATAAAAATTAGTTTTAAAAATCCTTTGCTCTTCTCATTTCACTGCACTGGTTGGCATATTTAGCTAAATCACAAAATGGCGAATTTTATTATAAGTATAATTTTAAATATAAATTCACTCCAATTAAATTATTTATATAATTCTTCTATCATATGAGATTAATCTTCTCTTGAATTGTGTCATACTCTGTTCGAATTCCGAATAGTTGTACTGAGAAACGAGAATTTCCCTATATAGATTCGCTGATTCTTCTCCCAAATATTTCCCTTTCCGAATAATCCTCTTAAGAAATGTAAGAGGCGGTTAAAAGCAAACTCTCCAGGCCAGCTCGTTTTTATGTGCCCTGAATAATACACAAAGTTTCCTTCTATTTGCCAAAGACTATAAATTATTTTCCCTTAGTTTATCAGATAATTTCAATACATATTTTTTAATTTGATCCAGCGCCCGTGTGTGTTCAATCCTACGTATTCTAGGATTGGCCTCACTAAATATCTGTAAGCAACGACCTTAGTGTTTCTGGAGCTTTCCTTTAAAGTTCTCTTCACGAAATTTAGTGCTCTCCATCTCTGAATTTACTTGTTTCTCTCATGAACCTTATGGTAGGAAAATTTATATGATTTTTTTATTTAAAATTTATTTTGAAGTTTATCGTGAAAATGAGCTTAGGATGCTTATTAATCGAAGAAGAGAGAACAAGTTTACTGTAATAAACTTAAATTCACGGGAGCAAAGTCTTGGGCAATAATTTATTACTTTCCAAATACTGGATTTACGTAATAAAAAAAGTAGTTTAAATTACCTATTCAATTATCAATATCTAAACAAAAATCGATAAAAATTGTGAAGATTTGGTCATTATTATTTATTTTGGGCAATTAATTTTCGTCTTTCAATTTCACCTCAAGTTAATGTCTATTAAGTTACCGCAAATCTCGTTTTATTGTCCGAAAGATCACAACGGTAATGTGTGCTGGAGATTGAGTGCGAGTATGTCCCGGTTGTGTACCTCACGACTGGAATGAGTCACCTCACCGGGATTTTGTTTCAAGGCCTACCTTCCGGGATGTATCACCAGCTTCTCACCGTATCCTATCTACCTTAGAGCACAACTCTGCTCTCGAATACGTAATTCTTAATTAACACTTGTCCAGAAAAATACATTAGTTGATTTCTCTCAGACGGAGATCAATATGGTCATTCGTTGAAAACATAAAGCACAAACACGTGATAAATATATTTGACATTGTATAGTTCCTAAATTACCATTGTACATCTGGATCCATTCAAGGTTATCTGTTGGTTGTCTTGAGTCAACCAATAATTTTTTTATTTGGTTTTTGGGAAATTTTATGCATTGCGCGTTATTGCCGGACCTCCAAATTTTTGCCGGAAAAAAATTATAGATCACCAACGCCAATGACCGATATAAATAGAGGGGAAGTATCTCGGTACACCAGTCTACCTGACGCCGGCGATGATGATAATCGCGGAAACGGTATATTCTGACAAAAATTTGGTCCGGTTGATAATCTGTGAACTATTTATTAAATATTATACTATTTTTGGGTTAGTGTACGGGTGTACAATTTTTAACGAAAAACTAATAACTCATTATTAATATATATATATGGTTTTTAATTATTTTTGTTTTTACGTTACTCAATACATATGATTTTTTTCCTCGTCGATTTTGTTTACCTACTAATAATCGTCACTTAAAAGGATAAGTACATTTAGCAGACTGAAATTCAAGTTTCAACTTTTCAAAATGGTGAATGCCAGTTTGAGATAGACTCAAAGAAATTTACCTATTCAATGAGGAACGGGTCATCCAGTTTTCTGTAAAGCAAACAAACTCCTGGTAAAAACAGTTAAAATGAGATTTTCGAAAAGGCTATTTACTACTGTTCGTAATAATAATAATATGAACCGTATGCAGTTTTCAGGGGAATTACTATTTATTATTCCGCAATATTTGACATTTCATTTAATATCCAACCTAAAATATTTTAAATCGTTACAAAATAAGTAATAAGTGTTGAAAAGTGTACAGACCAAAGGTTTTTTAAAGCATACATATTTAAAAAAATTAAAAAAATCTTTTTTACTGTACAGTTTTTCATTCTTATTATGGTTCTTGTAAAGATTAATTTTTTTGGGATGAATATGACACGAAATATCGCAAGCTTACGGGAATAATAAATATTAATTACTGTTCTTATCTACAATTATTTTTGAAAATGTGCATATTTAACAGCGCTAATTACTTTTTGATATTGCTAAATACCTTTTACTTCCCGGCATAGGACCATTATAAAGGTCCACCGGAAACGGTTCCTTGTGAAAAGCGATCAAAGCAAGGTTTTGGATCGTCCGTCTAAAAATATCAGTTTACTATTTCTCAATACTGTAACGCGTGTATTTAGGTTTAAGTTTCTCTTTGTCTCGGAAGTGTTGTTTGCTGTGGTTTTGAGAATTCGAAACCGTGCACGTGCGTGGGGGTGGAGGAGATAAATATTTCCACACAAGTAATTTCGTGTCTTGTCTCGATTGTTGGCCTCAACATGGCAGAATAGGTAGCCATTGTTGACTACAGAACTGCAGCTGCGTGCTATAAATCTTGTGACAATGGAAGAATCAGTCAACTGGCATTTCGACGAAGTTTTCTAACAATGAAAAAAGTAAAAGAATGGGAGGATATAATGGAGGGGACGGAGATAAGCTTTTGAAACTGGACAGGTGTTCTGCGCTCACCGAAGCTGGTGGATGTGATTAAGAGAGGCTCCGTAAAGTTGTTGTCTCTCATATACTTCGAGGCAGAATCGTCCGGAGAAAGGGGTCACAATTTGTTAGTGAAGAATTAGCCAGCAATCAACCCCTGAGTCATCACTGCACTTAACCCGTTCTGCCGGCTGTGAGATACGGAGACGTCGGTACGAGAGCTACAGCAGGCAACACAACACAGAATAGCAGTACACATTTGGTACGGGCAGCAGATCTCTTCTATGTAAAAACCATAGGTTCCTGAGATAAGAGTTTTCATGTTTAACTTTAATAAACTTATATAAAATTTCTTTATTGGTCAAATATTTATTTTGATTTAACGTAAAAACTTCCCACAAAAAAAATTCTTTACCTCTGTATAACTACGATATGAAGTTTAACAGAAATCAGTTCGACAGTGTTCTGTAACAAGTGAAGAAAATTAAGGATTGCAAAAGTGCATAATTTTTTTCTCAAGATGGCGGATTACAGTTTTAAATCGCTAAGAGCAATCGCACAGCTCTGTATAACAACCATGTAAAGTTTCTTGGACCGCTTTCTTGCGAAAAGCAAACAAAATCAGCGTGTGACACGGACAGGAATTTGGATGAGAACGGTTTCGGTTTCGTTGATACATGAAACGTTAATCGTTTATCAGTAATTTTATTTTATTTATATATATTTATATTCGTTGGAGACATTTCGAACATATTGTGTGAAACAACAGCGTAGTTTTGTTTTCAAAGCATATCGAATGTTCCTACGTTTATTCAGCAGCGATACAGAGAGATGATATTTTTCGTTATTCATTCAAATTTTTTTAGGAAAATATTAGTAATGATCACCGCTTAAGACTAACTGTCCATCGCGAGTCTTTGGGGCGTTAAAATGTCACTTCCCAAATTGCTGCCAATATCGATTTCGTGAATATTAAGTATTAGCGCATGCACAGTGTATATTAATATCGGAACAAATTTATTACTCTGCATTTTGTGGCCTTTAACTAATGGCGTAACGAAATGAACTGATTATATCCACCTAGCGATTAGAATTAATATACACTCGGAATAATCCATCGATAATGGGGCAGGTAAAGATTTATTCCTCGAGATAATCGTAAATCTCTGGAGAATTATGGCTTCCTTGAGACATGGTCAGAAGCTTGTTCCTGCAGTGGCCAGCCAGATAAACTAAGGAGATAAATCATTTAATGACAAGCAGCTACATAATTTCAGGATATGGCGCATGATCGGGAAATATAAATTTATAATGCAAACATGAATCCTGTCGAAGGTCGTTTAGGCGGAGGCTGCTTTGCGTCATTAAAATTACGTTTCGGAAATTCCTCTCAACTCAAATTATTGACAATAGTTATGTCTATTCTTGGATTGGTAACATTGGTTTAGTGCTAAACTATATTCCGTTATATTGATATAGAACGAATAATAATAATTTAAATAAAAATGGGGTATTAGTCATTTACATTTCATGTATTCCGTACATATGATTTACGTTAATCTTTGTTTAAGAGACATGCTACATGATTGGTTTCAAAGGTTAACTAGAGCCTCCGGGCTATAGTTTAAGGCTCATATCCAGCAAATCGCCTAATATGATGCAGGAAAGTCCGTAGAGGAATCTGCATCGGGTAACTCGGGCTCTCGGTATTCGTCCCACGCCCTTCCTACGACTCAAGACGGTGCTTGTTGGACACTTTTAGCTACATATAATTAAAGAAATTCGTTAAATAATAGTGGTTAAGAAAAAAAGTAATTTTTGTTTCGCAACAGTCTGGTATAATCTGAAATTTTCCTAAAAAAACTATTAGAATTAAAAAGAATTCGTTTGTTTTTCAAGTTCAAATACGTTGTTTTTGTAAATAATTTTCGAAAAGTCTTTTAATGAATTGGCTCCAGATATCTATCATAAACATTTTACTTTAGTCACGCGGAATTTTTTAAATGAACCGTGGCTCAACAGTCTGACAAAACATTTTCTATTTCCTTGAAGAATTGCTAGAAGATAAATATAGGAACAAACTAATTTTCTAATGTTAAAAATTTTGCGATTAAACATTTCTTAAACATTATAAGGTATTAATGTAATTTTTCCAAATCAATTTAATTACATTTTTCTGTCTAACGCTAAATAATTTAGTCTTGATGTATTGCATAAAATGGTTTTGTCTTAATTAATTGAAAATATTATAACTGCAAACGAATGAAGCAATCGGTTGAATGCATCATATGTTTTTCCGGTTTAGGTTGACGGAATTATTAATTAATCTCATACTGAAAATTACTCTCACTCTTGCGGCAACTACACGTCCACCCCCGTCGATGGTGGTTAGATGGGAAGTTAAATGTCATAATTAAACTCAGCGACATACGTAGCCCTGGATTTGACTCCAATCTCGGTTGTTTTCGCATTATATTATTGTAACGACCCTTCACCATCACCCCTAAGACTGTTCCCTTCCCATACTGTGAGGGGTTGAAATTTACAGATAACACCGGTAGGAACACTATCAATCTCTTTGACCCCTAAAAATATTTATCCCACTTAAATATCGGCCGTTTTAGCATGTTTGAATATTTTTACCTTCGCCCACCACCGCTGCTGGGGGTGGTGGACATGTCTCACACTGACAGTGTTTGTTGCCTTGTTCCAAAGAACACGTGTACGAAATTTAGTGAAATTTGCTCCACGGGTGTAGATTTGTATGAGGAACATACATACAAACAAACATACATAAAAAACACACTGTTTATTTATTAGAAACATTTGATTTATTTTAAACAAATATTCTTTCTATAAGTCACGAGAAATCTATTAAGAGTTGTCAGAACTTGTACGTATTACGGTAACATCTTTACACGGTGCAGTGTAGAAATACGCAGATTAAAATGAACAGTGTTAAAGGTAGCTATATAGTCCTTGACTTAATATTTTTCCGCCATTATTTAAATAACGAGTACAATTTATTCTTGTCGTAGCGCGTTACTGGGCGAGTTATCTGATGTATGACTGACGAAAGTGTCGAAATAGTTCTGAAAAGCGATGACACAGTTAAAGAATACTGCTCCTATTCAACTCACTAGTAGAAGGCCGAGGCCTCTGGATGTGGTACAAGGATACTATAAGAAACTGTTGATATCTCTCAAATGAGGTTTGCTCTGTCGCTGGGCACATCTTGTAAAGCATATCTCTGGCCCACATAAAGCTTTAACCGATTCGCTTCATAGACTTTGACCACCATGTGGTGCTTCTTCCCAGAATATTCCAACATAAATATATAAACACTCTATTGTACGATATTTGGTAACTAAAATAAAAATTATGCATTGAATGCTGATAGTAAACTGGAGCTGTTTCTACATAAATGGTCTACTTCCAATATTAGAATGTTCCAACTGCCGCGAGGTAATTACGGACCTAGGACGAGACTCTTTATCAAAGATCTTATGATTAACGTTCTCTGACGCCATTTTAAAAACGAACTACATCAGTTACCAATCAGAAATGAAAATAAAGTTTGTATTACTTAGACCAGAAAAAATAGTTTCAACTCAATTATTTTCATACATAACCGTAGGGTGTTTTCTTTATCATAGACCGGTTAATATTTTTCTCTATATTTTTTAGTCTGTAGTAGCTGAGTTCGAGTCAATAAAGAATAGTATAAGATTGGCGAAAAGGTCTCATAAATTCTATAGTAAATTTAAAGCCGGACTAATATAATGTGGAAATCAGATTTACAAATTGATAAAGTGGTATAAGAAACTTTGCAGTCAATCTTCTGGCAACAAAGTAAAAGTAAATGTTGTTATAAATACTCAAAATATATAGATAAAACAATAATTTTCGGGTTAATAAATATTTTTTGTGTATCTATGAAAACGTTTGTGTCGTCCTATCATACTCGAAATATAGAAAGAATAAGGTGTAGGCAGGTTATATATAGTGGCCACTCTTATAGCATAGAAAGGGGCCTAAGGGTAGAGGAAAGTTGATAAGGGTTAACTACGGGGCCCCGGGGTATAGTTTAAGGATCCTATCCGACAGGGAAAACCCTAGAAAAACTTGTATCAGGTAGGTCAGGCATTTGGTACTTGTTCCACGCCCTTCCGATGACGGTAGAGGGGACGAAGCATTCTCCTTGCCTTGACTAGTTTAGGAGGCAGCAGGTCGACAATTCCAATAGAAATAGTGGACAACTCTTACCGTATGCCCGTATACCGTCTGCGACCCCACTCAATTAGTTGCCTCGGCTTGTGGGAACCTTAATTCAAAAAACCTGAGAGAGGAAGGGGCTTCCCCACAGGTAGCCTCCTCCAGAGCTCTCTCTCCTTCCAATGGCGAAAGATGACGCAGCATTCCATTCTCCGTGCCTCTACCAGTTTAGGAGGCAGCTGGCCGACTATTCCTAGCAACATACACGTCTCAAAACTGATCGAGTGAATTTCAAACTAGAGAGAGAGGAGAAGGCATCCCCAAAGGTAGCAGGTTTCCGGGAAGGTTCACCTGCGAGAGTTGAGAACAGCTCCTACAGGCTGCCCTGAATCAACCTCGTTAATAAATCAGCTGCTTGTGCCGTTTGTATGTTTTAAATCCTGCGAGAGGCTGGTTGGTGTGACATTAGTGAAGCATAACAGCTGTCGGCGAATATTTCTCTCTCTGTTAAATGTATTTATTAGAATATAGGCAAATTTATATCTTGTAAGAGTCGAAACAGTAACATCTGTTGACGTCAAAGCTTATACATTTTAATTCTCGAGTCAACAGTTGGGGCGTAAAATAACACGAATGCTCTCAAATCCGTTCTTTATTTGAAATACGACGCGCGTCCTTATAACCGAAACCTGTTCCCGGACTAAATGATGTTTAATATTCTCGATGCAGACATATGGAACGCGATTCCGATAAATAAAGGCACAACATTGGGGTGATGAATTGATCGAGGTTCCCGCCAGAGGCAGTACGTCCCTCATGTTCGGAAGGGAATACATATACATGGTCGGGACGCGACGGGACGAGGGGAACGGGTTGCTAATTCCTGCCATAAAACACGTCCCCGGAGGCTGGAGCACACCGGAACATCATCGCCTTGTGGTTAGCACCTTCATTTACAAAACCGGTTGCACGGACACTTTAGACGTATAATTGTCTCATTGCTTTCAATGCGTTTAGACGTGTATGTTAACAAGGAACGTCGACAAATCGTCCGCAGTTTCGACTAACTTGCGTTTTAAGCTACCAATTCCACGGTAAATTAAAGCAAATTGAATTTTCTCCTCCGGCAATTAAATGAACGGGCCTGGGCAATTAAGGTTTAATTGTATGTCTGCTTTGTATTCGTTCAGGTGTGTTCGCTAGAAACACAAACGCCTTCCGATTCTATAATCGCAGAGTCTCACGTTCACAAGCATATTTTCCTAATAGTTACAAACAAATTGATACTTAAAATACCGTGCCTAACAAGCAAATAATTTGTAGCCGTCGAACAATTAATTAGTTTGTCGATCTGCTAGGTATTATTGCTGCAAATGCAACACGACTAACAATGTTCCAAAAACGTTTTAATAGCCAAATTATCGAAACACATATCTATAAACTTTATTATTTTCATACATTGAGTTCAATTAGCTGATGTAGTTGCATTTGAATTAAATTAACAGGAAATTTCACATGCACAGTGCTTATAAGAATAATATTATTAGGTCATATAAATTATATATTTAACGTCTAAAGTCAATTTCTTAAGAACTTTGACCTTCAATAAGGTATAGAATTTTAAAAAAAATTAAAAAGTTTACTTTTCGAACTGTTTGTAGATCTTTTTCAAACACTGGTTGAAGACAAACCTAGATATCAGCCACATATAAAGATAATATTATCGCCTAAGGCGAATCGTAAGAAATTGAATTTTTATGCAACTGATGTGCAACATTTCGGAGATAGAATTTCCCCGTTCGTTTGTAATCATGGAAGGAAGCGATAGAGAATACTGAATATGAGAATATTTCTCCTGATCCTTCATCGAAAAATAAGTAATTAACTGCAGAAACTTCATGTACTGAAGCGTGATCGAAGAATAACATTTTCACATTAATGCCACGAAATATACTGATAATGAACCACAAAGGTGCGTATGCATCTGCTTAGCGTTGCTGGCTTCGTAATCGGCATCCCTATTTTATCCTCCATTTATTCTGTCATTTCAAACTACGGCAAGATATTTATTTTTTATCGTTTAACTTTCCCCCCCCCCCTGTACCCTCCATCGCAATCCTCCATGTTTTCCATCACCTTACTATTATTTAATTTTGATCCAAGATTTATAATCAATGATACAACAATTATCGTTCTTAAGACAGAAATTAAAATATAATAACATTTAAGAATAATAGCATACGAAATTTTAACCATTTTAGACGTCAGAAGTCGTAAATAATTGTCTGCCTTGTTATTAAGCATCAAAATAATTAAATGAAGGAGTTCGGTAAGTTAATTCATGGTATACTATTTAACTACTAATCAATGGTGAGGTAAATTATAATTTATTAAAGAACTGTCGCTTCTGGTGTGTCACATACGTAGGATAATAATTTATTGTACTTAATATGCTATTAAAATATATGCCAAACTACATTATTTATTTTTAGAGTAACAGGCTACATGAGGGTAATCCACATCGTGGAAACTCCGCTACAATAACGTAGGAAGAGATTTGAAAGGGGCGATGCGCAACGGTAGAGCAAGGTAGTCAAGGGTTAACTAGGGCCCCGGGCTATAGTTTAAGGATCCTACCCTGCAATTCGCATAAAAGTGATGCAGGGGAAACCATAGAAAAACCTTTATCAGGTAGGTCGGGCATTGGGTACTTGTCCCACGCGAAATATGACATTCCATTCTCCGTGCCTCGACCAGTTTAGGAGGCAGCTAGCCGACTATTCCGATAGGAATAGCGGACAACTCTTACCGTATGCCTAAGGACTGCGACCTCGAAATATACACCTCTCAAAACAGGCCGAGGTGTCTCGGCTTGTGGGAACCTTAGTTCAAAAAAACCGTGAGAATGGTATTGGTATATAGGAAAATCAATTAATTCAACTTTAATCTTTCGAGCATTATCAATATTTTATTTTTAACCCCTTCTCACCTCACCGCGTTCAAATGTGGGACTCAACGGGTGGCTTAACTGACGTCGGGAGTGTCAGTACTCAACAAAATGACCTCTAAAACTAGCAATTTCAACACCAATCTTGCTCGTATTCGTTTTAATCTTACGTCACCCCCCCCCCCCCCCTGAGGTGCTCCACTGAAAGACCTTTTAATATCGACATTTGCAATTTTAATTTATTCATAATTACTTTATTTTAGAAGAAGGTTAAAAATTATTATTGTATTTTAAATATTATATTGTTTTAAATTTTAAAATAGAATAATAAGAAGAAATAAATGTAAAATATTGTTTATTGTCTTCACCATGTATGACAAAAAATTGTTACCGTAAAAAGATAATACTCTGATGAAAGTAAAAAAAGTACTGAAACGTCGGGCCGTTGGATTAAATATTGAAACAGATATTTTTATAAATTAAACGATGCAACGAACACAAGGAGTGAAAACGCTCCTGGCTCTAATGATAATTAAACGAGTCTCTGGCGTGTTTTTTTTGGCATTGCATTCCTTCAATTTAAAAGTTATTTTTCGAAAAAAGATTAATTAGATCTTTAAATTAAGGTTCAGTTGCTAGTTTAGTCAACATTCTAGAAAAAATTTAGAATTTTCCTGGAACTGAAGTAGCAACGACGTTGATGGTGTATGAGAAATGTACGTCGGTTGCGGTGTTGTTGGCTGACGGAAGATAAATTGACAAAGTTACAGCACCGAAGTTTTCCAAGCCAGCTCGCCTTCGATGAGAGTAGTTTGTAACGGTATTGGGGTGGGCAGGGATTCGACTTTGTTTGTGGGAAAGTTGCGAGTCTGTGCGGATAGAGCAGATGTTACCCAACATCCTCATTCCACGTCCCCATATTCGGAATCCAGACTTCGCGTGCGCTTGCGACTCTGGCGACTTTTTTACTCATTATGTAAGTTCAGCCTTGCAGCTGACAATAGCATCAAGTTGAAATCCCAACTAGTTCACCTCTGGACCGTGTTTACTTACGACGAGACAAAGTACCATGGCGGGTCCGCTCCTAACGCAAACTTATATTTATGGAATACAAACAAACAAGTTCGAGCATAATATTAGCATATTTTACGCATTTGCGTTACTACGTTGCAGACGACGATGTTGTGGTTCTCGAGAAAATTGTCGCGCCTTTCAATGACTCGTGTCTGCATTTCTTAATAAGGGCGAACGGACATTAATTTTCTTGTAAAGGTTACGCCATGAATTCTTTAATTTGTAAATAAATTTCAAATTCACTAAGAGTGACGTTCTCATATCTTAAATGTTTTATTTTTGTCCGAATATTAAATTTTTCTGTACGTTGGGCATTTCTAAATTAAATATATCTGCGAGTTTTATCTTTTCCCTGTTAAAAAAAGGCAGTAATTCAAAACGTAACTTTCCAAACCAAATAATTTGCCTGGTCATTAAATTAGATTGATAAAATCTATATTGAACTATAATCCAGTTTTTTGTATTGGGAGTTTTTTTTGCATACTAAACTCACTAAATACCATCTATGACTATTGTGTGTACTTAAAAATCCTTGGTCACTGTAAAAATAATATATTAACGTTCCGTTTATTAAAATTCATGGAATTTTTTCACCAGAAGCGATCTATGGATGTGTAGAAGAAACGTTGCGCGTATATTAAAAATTTTGTTTGTTTCCTGTTTTAAAAATAATAAATAAGTTAATGTCCTTTCACAGACACCTTATTTTTTAATGAATAAGAAAGACAGCTATTTCAGACAAAAAATTGATAATATAAATACCACACAGATTTATTTTTTATTTATAGCGATACGACGTTTCGATACGTGTTCGTATCTTCTTCAGGTATTATCCTAAAGAGTAGGTATTTACAAATGATTAATATATGGACTAATTATTAATATTAATTTGTTATATTTCACTTACAAAACAATTTTTACGTTGTTTTTGAAAGAAAGACAAAAAGGGCAGGTGGAACTGCTGTAAATAATTTAATCATGAGAGAATAATGATGAATAAAGTGTCCATAAGTCAGAAAAGATTAGTAAGTCGAAAGCAATTAATGCAAGAAAAATATCTTGGATAACATATATGATAATACATTTTTATTGTAAATAAATTAAATATAAAACGTTTGTGTTGAAAGTAAAATAATAAAATAAAAATGTAGCGACGTAACTAACTAAAATAACTGATAAATACCGCACTATTTGGCCACGTATTAATTACCAAAAAATATTTTTTTCTTACTTATAGCCAGTTTATTTATTTATTATAAAATTAACATATCTCAAATTTTTGTAATTATTAAAAAAGTTACGTCAATTGAATCAGTTAATAAATTAACGCGCATTTCAGAAAAAACTTCATATAAAAATAAAAGTATCTCAGAATTCCGGCTGCATTGTTTTTTTTTAGAAATTTCTCTTTAAAATTTTATAATTCCTTTAAAATATTTTCATTGTTCTATAATTCATGTATAGGAAAATTGTTTTCTTATACAAGTGAGGAGGTTCCATGAAAAGGAACTAAACGTTGTGTTTTTTTTATTTTATTAAATTGTTTCTGACATGTTTGCAAGTTTATTTATTCTTAGGTACCGTATGGAATATTAATTTTTTCCTCCGACAGAATTAGTCGTTCTTAATTTATTTTGAAGACAACTATTGACATGCAACTATATTCTTCGAAGTAATCTATTTGTTTCCATAGTATATTCTGATTATCATTTTAATTTTCAGAAATTAATTAACAAATTTGGCTGTTTGTTTTACAGTGTTATAAAATAAATTATAAGTGTTTATAATTTAAATAAAATAGATAAAATGTGAAGAAGTTGTTCTCTGCATCTGGAAAGAAAATATATTCTCCGCCGATTGTACTCCCGTGACGTTGAGTCCATAAAGTGTTGGAAATGAGCCAGAATAATCAATAGGTAAAGAGCAAAGGCGTCATTCGATAGCAGAAATTGGACAAAAAGTGGATATGTTAAGATGCACTTTCAGGTCGACCCTAGCCTACTTTGGAGCTCTGCATCCGAAAAACAATTGAATCAATCGGGTTTTGTGGACAGCCGTGACATTTCCGTGAAAGGAGATAGCTCAAGACCATAAGGACACGTCTCTATAATTTGCCTTTAACGGGGAAGGAAAGCATGAAATAACTTTATTCTCAAAGTCAGGTACTGATAAAATGACACCTCGACGTGGCAGCAATCATCGATGTTTAAACGATAATTCTAAGTTAACTGTAAGTTAATATATTAATAAAAGGGTTTTCCAATAATTTATCTCTTTATACCTTAAATTACTGACCCCCATTAATTTTTGGTGTCTTTAATAAACACTTTGGAGATTTTTATAACTAAAAATGTCGTGTGATATAGAAGTGACAAGTGGAAACTAGCAAAAAGTTGCACAGTTCCAGCTCCTACTTTCTTCAACATAATTTTAGTTACTCTGAAGAAAGAAGATTGATTATCGCGGAAATAGTGCTGCAGATCACACTGGGTGCAATTAGAACCTAATTAATATTGGCTGGCCCGTGTGAAAATTCCACAATAAGTCGACGATTTTTGTGACGTTGACAGCGCCGAGAGGTTATAAAAGTGTGGACGGAATTAAACAGAATGCAGCCGGAATCTTGTGCTATTTTTATTTATTATTTATTAAATTGTTTCTGTCATATTAGCCGGTTTATTTATTGATTCAGTTGTCGTCAGACAAATATAACTTTCTAACATACAAAGAGAATGAGGTTGCAGTCACGGCCACTGCTTCGAAATTCCGTGATATCGTTTTAGTTATCATTTTAGCACTTTTTGTAGGGAATAAAACGTTAATACCCTCAGTGCACGTTTCTCGAAGCTATTAGATTTTTGTTTTGCACTCTTATTATTCATAAAATATTTATATACAATGAAAATTCAAGTCATAAGCTAATTAATTATTCATTGGAATCTACTTTGAATGATGTTAGTTCTTTTGGGGGCTTAATGAAGGGACAAATTGTGGTTTCAATCTAATAGAACTAATATGAACGTAATTTATGAGACAATTTAACGTAGTAGTACAAAGCTCTGTTATATGTACGTAAATAAAATTAAAAATCGACAAGTTGTAATACCTATTTGGGGGCTTAATGAAGGGACAAATTGTGGTTTCAGTCTAATAGAACTAATATGAACGTAATTTATGAGACAATTTAACGTAGTAGAACAAAGCTCTGTTATATGTACGTAAATAAAATTAAAAATCGACAAGTTGAAATACCTATTTAATATTCTCTATAGAAGACTGTATTTTCCTAATAACTTGTCGAAACAACATGAAGATATAAAATATAAATATTTGCATAATGTTTAACCCAAAAATATAAGCTTTCCAATGTCATTGTTTTAATTTTAAGAGGAAACTGGAGCACTAGGATTGAATAATTGTAAGTTAATACAGAAGTTACTCATAAAAGTTAGAAATTTCAGGATCCGTATAATCTCTTCTCTTAGTAAGTATATGACTACATACACCGCTATTAAGTGTGATTGAAGAGAGAAAAAACGAGATGTGTGGTGACTGCCAACTAATATGCTTCAGCCCCACTTTGCTGACGGATGTAATATATATAATAGAGCTATAATTGAGTGCAAGGACGCTTAACAATACTAATAATAATTTCCCAATGAGAGTGAAGGAAGATGTGGAAACACTGAGCTGTGACGTTATTTTTTGTGTGTTTGTGAAGAATGTTTCTGAGCATCACAAAGAAATAATATATTTTATGGCACAAGTTTTATACGGAGGAAAAAATCTCTGACTGGGAAATGAACAACAAAAAAAAAGAGACAAGGAAAGTATAAACTCAACTAATGAATCTCTTTTATAATAATAATGTAGACATCATGCTAAAGAAATTATATACAGCTGTTAAAGATTCTAGCAAACTTCTGCTGCTTGTAAGATAAAACGCACGGCCATTTATCTTGAAAAATAACAGAGGCATTTATGAAGTTAGAAGAAAAATTAGTAAAACTTTCTGCATAAAATAATGACGGCAACGACTACGATAATGCCTTACATAAAATATTAAACGTCATGCAGCGACTACAATTCATCAAAAGCATGAATATAAAAGAGTCGTCTTTCGACAGTTATACGCGTTCATTTAAGTTATTAGCAGTAATAAAAATCTACGGTTACTAATTTTACCGACACTTTTACCTACTTCAAGCTGAGAAAAAAATATTTATAAGGTTTCATTATTATGTTTGAAATTTTTGCTCCGTCATATAAAGCAATTAATAAGAAGAAAACAAGTTTTAGAAAACTCGGCATTCAAAAATACATGGTTAAGGTTTTTTTTTTAAAAAAAACGGAGTTTTTAATAAATTGTGAGGGATATTGCGTGACAATAATATTAAGAGAGAAAGAAAAACCGAAATATGGATGACAAATAGGGCTTAAAACTAAAAGTTTTCAAGATAGGTGCCTTATAACGAAATAAATCATCATTTTTTTCTCAACTTGTGTGGTATTTATATTATCACTTATTTTTTCTTATGATTAACTTTCAATCGGACAAAAAAAATTTCATTTGAAATCTTAGATATGTTAATTTAATTTTCTGTGAAGGTATTTGTAAATATTATACTGAATTATGAGTTAAATTGAAAAAAACTCTTGTTGTAGGTTACCATACCATAGTTCTAGAAACTATTTGGGATTTCATTGATGACGTATCCTATATCCTTACCCGAGTACTAATGGTATTAATAAAATCTATCTAAAACTTGTTAAAATATATTGTGGTAACCACAAAAAGGATTTTATAAATTATTTAACATTTGGATTGTCAGCGTAATATTTTGGACCAGGTTTTGTCGGCAACAGTCAGCATTGCGTAAGAATGTGCAGTTTTCAGACGGTATTATTGTCGGCGGCGTTTTTGAGATTGAAAGCTTCGATGAGGTTTCAGTTCAGTCGGCGATGGGGGATGACCGAGAGCGGACAAGAGTCTCCATGTGGACTCCAAGACTTGGCTGGTAGATGATGGACGAAAAGGTTGTAGAAGGAATATTGGAGAAGTGTCAGGTAGGTAGTTTGACCGTAAATATGGCACAGTATATGAGTATGAAGTTATGGAATATGGTTTTGAAAAGTTGTTATAAGTTAATGAAAGAGATACAAGTCAGCGCCGATTTAAAACTGATCGGTTTATCGTCTAAAATATTCTGTAGGACTTCATTGACTGTGGAAATCTGGTTTGTTGTGCTGACGAACTGCACGTAGCACACGTTACGGCCTGTTTAATTAAATTATTTTTTTAAAAAATTGTGGAAATATAATTAATTAGAGAAGTGAATAAGTAGTTATATGAGAGCTGTTCTGATGACTGGTATGTACAAAATTTTTATTGTAAACATAGTATAAAATTCCGTACGTCAGATTTCTTAAGATTTAGTCAAATTTCGTCAGATTTCAATAGATTTTTATTATGTATATAATACTCATGTAAATTTAATTCAATACTTTGAAATATATATTTTTTAATTTTGTTATATAATTTCGGGTTATTATTACCGATAGAGGCCTGATAAGCGACCCTTAAAGTTTAAAGAATTTCGATGAAGCTGTGGCATCTACGTAATTTTTTTGTATAAAATCTAACAAAAATAAATGGTAATAAATATTTTTGTATTTAAAATTTAATTAATTAAGTTATTTCATTTACCAAGTCAAAATTTGTTTACAATATTAATTTGCGCCACACGGTGGATTTTTGCTTGTTTTATTAAATAGTACACCACAATAATTGATTCCACCACGTGGTGACTTTGTTTATATCTTAAATTTGTCTACCAAAATATCAAAACAACATATTTTAAAATTATTAATGTAATACGTATAGATATTCAACTCATCTAAGAACAGTAAATTATATTGTGCATGATCTCATAAAATATTTCTCTAGAGCGTGATTTTAACTTTTTGTACGTAAATGAGTTAAATTAAGGCAAAACGTCATTTTTGCATAGGAAAAATTAGTGGATACCGACTTCATTAAATACATAACGGACTGAAAGTCATGAGTCCGCTGTTTTTATTCGGACAGAGGTGACTGTAATTGGGTTCCCAAAAGGAGACCGACTCTGAACGTAACGACGACCAAACGAATTTGGCTAATTCTTAAACTCACACAAAGTAATTAAGCTCGTTTCACGGACGAAGTTGGAGAAATCACGTTCCCAATTATGAAGTGATCCATCGCGGTTAGATCTAAGATGCGATCTCCCGTGGAAGACGGTGTAATTCAGCCCATAATTTAGCTGTCGTCGGCTGCCTTCAAAGCATAGTCACACGCTCGGAATTTTAATAAGTAGCAAACGACGTAAAGTGCACGGAATCCGAGACTTTAATTTCGGTGTTTCGCATTAAAAATACATTTGCGGCGCAAGAAATCGTAAGGCGCGGGGCTAATTATTTCTACAGGAACGCCTGAAGGCGATTAATGTTTTTTTAATTGGCTCCTGCAACGCGGATATGCATATTCCTTGCGACGCCTGTTTGGGAAAAGTGTGGGCGTTTAATGAGGAAAAATTACTCTTCCTTGACTAATTCTTTCACATTATTTTGTTGCTACTCCGACTTAATTATCGCAAAACTAATTAACTTCAAGTCGTGAATTGTTATTACCTTGCATAAAGAACTTTCAGGATCTATGAAACTGTCAATAAGTCTTAAGGCTCTTTGCTACTTTGCAAAACGTTACTAATTGAATCTAGCTTCACGTAAGTAATATTTCTCACGATATAATTCAAGTTAATGTTATTGTTTATGATAAATTTACTGAATGTTGTAGAAATGATAACGACAATTGAAGAATGAGGAAAGATAAACCAAGCTTCAGGCCGTAAGGCTATGTTAAGTTTTTAATTTAAGCATGAGGAAGAAAAGTCACAACTTCTACATGGCTTATTCTAGGAACTAATGAAGAAGGGACATTTTTATGTAAATTGATCAGAGGCTCTAAGCCGGTCGACATTTTTCCTTACTCACGCTTAAATAAAAAACTTACCATGGCGTTACGTCCTGATGCTTGGTTAAGCTTTTCTTATTTGTGAATTGAAACTTTCAAAAAGCTTCAGATAAATTTACATAAAAATGTCCCTTCTTGATTAGGTCCGATAATTAGGCCATGTAGAAATTGAGACTTTTAAAATTGTAGGTGAGCCGAATTTAGGTCTATGGAAGAATTTCGCACCGGATCAGGAGTCGACAGGGATAGCTTAATGGGGGGGGGGGGATATTTTTCCTCACGCATACTTAAAGAATAATGACGTCGAAGGTACCCAAATCAGTGAATATTCCAGACTTATGTCTTGAAATTAATAGACAGCATTTTGGCGACAGTAATTTTGATAGCTGATACATTTGGTACCGGCCTGCTGTGGTGTAGTGGCCAGCTTCATTGCCTCGCATCACAGAGGTCCCGGGTTCAAATCCCGGCATGGGCCATGGATGTTTGTGTTCGTCCTGGTCAAGAAAACTGGGGTTAAGGCTGTTGGAGAATCGATAGTCTGACCAGGTGTCACTCCCTATCCAGAATGTGTCATGTAAGATGACAGTCTGGCAGCCGTCTCGGTAGGCCAAGGCCCTTCATGGGCTGTCGAGCCAAGGAGTTAGATACATTTGGTATCGAAAAATTTTCTATCATCGCACTCTGGCTGGAGTCCCCCAAGGAAGCGTCATTGCCCCCTTCCTATACAACATCTTCTCCCACGATATTCCACAACATCCCGCCACAAGCACAATCTTTTTCGCAGACGACATTGCCATCTCCTACCAAACCTCCTCCCTCACCTCCAATATCCAACCTCTCCAGTCAGCGCTCAGCCACCTAGAACACTGGTCCAATCAATGGCGAATCAGCATAAATCCCACCAAATCAATAACTGTCCCATTCACACTCTCCAAAAATCCTCCCTATATCTAAACGACGCCGAAATACCCACAAAAACAGAAACCACCTACCTAGGACTCCTCTTCGATTCAAAACTCTCTTGGAAACCCCACATTAAACACCTCCTGTCTAAAATTAACCTTAAATTCAGAACTTTATATCCTCTCCTAAACATAAAATCACCACTCGCCCTCAGCACAAAACGCCTAGTATATCTCTCCATAATTCAACCCACCTGGTCCTACGCCTCATCCATATGGGGAGCAACAGCCAAAACACATTCAGCCAAAATCCAAATCAAACAAAACATAATCCTTCGCACCATCACTAACTCTCCCTGGTACCTCAGAAATTCCATCATCAACCACAACATTAAACTTCCCCAATTAAACTCAATAATCACCAAATCCGTAACCTCATTAATCAAAAGCACCTTCAATCATCCCAACACCACGATCCAGCAATTCCATTGCAAACCTCCCCCACCCCCACACGCACGTCGCCTCAAGAGAAAACGCCCTATCGACCTCATCCTTCCCCCAGAACACTCTGGCACCTCTTAACCCACCCCATCCTCATACCCGCAGACCACCCACCCACTCCATCCATCACATCAAATTCAACATCACCAGCGATCCCTCATAACTCAACAATGTATGCACCTCAGACACCCAAATTAAAATACATGGAAAAAAATAAAATTTGCAAAATTATGTTAATTGCTGGATTAACTTAAGTGACAAGTTTCCAGGTTAATTATGTACAGGATTTTAATTGTATATACTCTAATACTTATGTATCAACATATAATCTTGAGATAAAAGATTTGTTTAATAAAAAAAAATCGCACTCTGGCTGACGGTGCCATATTGGCCACTACTGGAAGACCGTAAACACCATATGTGGACGAAATAAGGCCCGAGAATATGTTTAGCTGTTCTGGTGGCGTCGAATTTGGTTTGTGAGGGACGTTCAACGCTTTCAGAGTAGAAATTGGCAGAAAACGACTGTGTTTTCTCCTTAGAATAAAGTTTAAATTGTAACAGAGGTAGTGAGTTTTTTAAATACCCACGGATTGGGTGAAAATATGTTCGTAAAATAGAAACAGAAAGCAGGGAGAAGAAGTTAGTAAACCCAGCAACGAGTAAGAAGTGAAATTGATAGGGAGATGAGGGGAATAAAAGTTAGTAAGTGAAATTTAATAAGTTAGAAACAGATTAGTATGGCTGATAAGTTAGATTTGGATAGTGTCAGAAATATTAGGGGGATTTTATGTGAGATTTTATTGGCCCGACTTGCAGGAACAGCAAAATTTTCCACGTACCCGACGAAACATTTTCATGCTTGATTTGGAATAACGAGTAGTTGGCCAATCGAACATTCATCCTGAATCCGCAAAACTCCACGAATTTCCGGTGCGCCAGGTACGGCACACAAATACAGTAAATTACATGAAATGACTGTTTTATTTTAAAATTAAGACCACGGATGTAGAGTCACCATTTCCAGAGTTTTTGATAATTATAATCAACAAGTCGTTGCATAGTTCAAATAGGTGTAACACTTTTATGGTTAATATTTTTAATTTGTTATTAAATTAGGTTCAGGTACATGTTCTCTCGTAACTTCAAATTCAACTAATATATTTTATTTTATTGTATCTTAAAATCGACAAACGACTCAACACGAATACTCATCAATCTGTTTTGTCCCGATAGGAATATTTATGGATACGTAATTAATTATTTTGAATTTCATTTTTACCTACTTATAATATCCAAAATAGTATTTAACCCTCGTACACTGAATCCCAAAATACGGATGATGGAAAATAAATTATCTGAGCATTATGATACATTTCATACGTTATGAACAATATAAAACTGAATGTTTATATAGTCAATTATTTATGTACTAAAAGCAACAAATCATGATCATTTTACACGTAAACAGACACAAAATATTTTTCATATAATTAATTGCCATTTTTTTCTATCAGCCGGAATTGATGTATACAGATACAGCTTTAATAGTACATTGGAGAATGTTTTTATGACTAAGAGTAATTTCTTTGCTTTTAATACATTTACGTGCTTACGTATGATTTATATAATGAAATATAGTTGTTCGTTGGAGGTAGTAACTATTGAATGCGGGAACAAGTTGAATCGATCACACACCAAAACATATATATAACTTTGCCTTTAATTAAGATCTTGTCCCGACCAATTCTTTCTCGCCAAATAAGTCGTTCGTTTGCATCCAAAGATAGAACCGACCTGGCATCACTTTTCAACATTGAATTATACAAGGGAAATAATGGTACAGGTTTTCAGAATCGGTAATGAGCAAGGGTACTCATTAACAACAAATTACAGCAGGATCAAGTGCGAGGGCTGGTTTTTGTTTAATTTTTCGTCAACTGATGAAAAATATAATATGTAGAAAATTTGACACAACTTGGAATCAGGGAATCAGGAATGTTGAAAATATAAAAACACCTGTATAAGATAAATTTTAACAAAAAGTTAATGAATAGCCAATTTACAGACAAAATTAAGTGATACATTAAATATCACACGACGTTTTTGCAATCCTTGTCGTTCTTCAAGTTATTTGATTTTTCTCCACCTGACGAAAGCAACAAGGATTGTTTAAACGTTGTCTGGTGTTAATGTATCACATAATTCTGTCTTTTCAATGCCTATTTAATTATCTCTTCGTTAATTAACAATGTCAGTATTACAAAACCACTGACTAATTTTTGTAACAATCTTTGTCCCCATTTGTTTGGTATCTTCTTTCGAGGAAAATTCCGTTAAAAATCCGTAGACAACTCTAATATAGCAATTAAATTTGATAAAAAGTAACAGCATTAATTATGAGGAAGGAATCTCATTGATTTTGTCCTACCCACTTCTGAATTCTTCAATTCACATAAACTTAACGAAGGCCCCGTAACGGTTTGAATTAATCCTCTCGTAGACTTAAATTTATAAATCAGCGCTATTTTTTATCAATCTATTTATTTGGTTACATTTTTGGTTTTGGGAAACTTTCCAACTATTAAATTTCTAAGTTCATCCATATTTTAGCAAAATATTTTTGAGTGAAATTAAGATTTTGATTAGTAAATAGCCAAATAATAGAAAAAAATAGTGCTAAATAAATTATTATATTTTTAATACCGACGTTTTACAATTTTATAATTTTTAAATTTTTAAAAAATTCACCATTTATTATACATCTGTCATTTTCATTACGAAATTATTATATAATTATTAAATTATCATTTTTTTGAAATCCTAATTCTAGTTGTATATCCGTTATTGAAGCTTTTCCCCAGGCAGTTGAAACAGTTTTCATTTAGAAAAAACCTTCTAACTAATATTTCTTAAAACAAGTAAAAATTAATGATGATACTTATCTATTTTGATAACATAAGGCAATAGTGGGTTACGTAACAATATGATACTAACATGTAATTAATTGACGAAGCAGGTTAGTTAGTTACATTCGTGTCGATAATAAAGTAATTGATCACATGATCCACAATTGTTGATGTAATGCCTTTTTATTTTACTCCTTTATGAGTTAGACTTTGGCTGTTTTAGACAAATCTGTGTAAGTTGTCGGTTCATGTAAATTTCGTGGTGAGTTTACCACAATTGATAATGAAAATTTAACCCGTATGGTGGGTGAGTCGATATGTGAAACATTTTTTAATATCGCTGTATTTACCTATCCTTTTTAATAATTCAAATGACTTGTGGTCTCTTTGTAAAAAGTTAAGTCATGATATTTCATGATAGATTGTATGCCAGAAATTAATACCTTTTTGAATTTGTTCTTAAAATTTTCGAATCTTTTCAGATTTTCTATTAATTTATATAAAATACTCTTAGAATTTAATTTATTAACTTGAGAAACAGTTAATAAATCAAAGGGACATTTTATTGTATTTCAGATTAAAATGGTAATATTTTGCCAGTGTTTTCAAAATGGTTTAATTTAATATATACCTATCCTGACGACTTACGATTTAATGCGTTATAAATAATTCTGACTCGTTTTCAGCTGAGTGTGATTTATGAACGCGTTTAAGTTCATAAGAAGTAGCTAACCTTCCCTCAGGGACTCTACATACATAAAATTTAATATGTTTTGCAAATCTTTGATTACTTGTGTATTCCGGGTATCGAAGTTGTCAGACGCATTCTGCGTGTCTGTCATTACAGACACCAACACGCCTATAAAATAAAATCATTAGTAGAAACTGTCTACGTTTAGTTGAACGTTGTCGTAAAATAACGTACCCTAACCGTGTTTATGCAAATTCACTGCTCCTGGTGGAGGCAAAATAAAGATACCGTTAGATATACTGTAATTTAATGTCACACGTCTAAAATTAGGATTTCCCTATAGGGGAATCTGCCTTTAAGACTTGAACCTTTTACTACAGTTGCTAATAGAGAAATTGTCGTGTCTCTCAAATGGTTTTATAGCGACTAGAAATTTCATTAATTATGGTATTGAACTGAATTTAACTCTGCAATACCACTGGGTCATTTTGATCAGAAATGAAAATGTAGATCACTATTACTGACTAATATACGAGGCAAAAAAAACTTATTTTGGTCTCTCCCTTTCTTGCATCAACTTCGGGACCGTTAACAATCAGCCCACCAAAACTATGGAATCAACACCAATATCGGTCATTTAGAATATTTAATTATAATTAAACCCTTTTAACTCTATGTTTAAGGACGTTACAATGATGTTACCGACAACAAAAGTGACAGCGAATCTCAGCAACCCCGAAAATGATGAATTCGACACCAAATACGCTGCGATTTTCCATTACGTTTGAATTGACATCTCATTACTACGTCACCTCTACGGTCACCAACTGTATTTTGCTAAATCTTATGTCTTATGAGTTTAGTAGAAATTACTCCATGCGTTCATGAGAGTGTAGGAAATACACACACTCACATATTTCTGTAGATCACTTCAATTATTCATTTTCTCAGTCAGGTATTTCATAATTCATAACTTGATTTATAAATTTAGGTATCTTCACTTTTCTCTTTTATAAATATGTATATTCATTCCTTTCCCCTCATTAATGTTTCTTATTTAAGCACTTATACATAATTTTTTTTTGTAATTTTCACATTCCTATATTTATTTTTCAACATATTTATAGTTAGTAGTTTTATATATAATTTATTTATGTATTTAATTGTATTATATGTAATGTCCTATTGTCTGAATAAATAATTACCAGAACCAATACAAGTAAATCAAATCAAAAGAAACCGAGGAATAGACCGAAATTGGAGAAGAAGAAGGGGAAAATCTTTAGTGAAATGTAATATATTGTAATGCCAATTAATTAAACATTAATTGTGAATTTGAAAATATAAATTGTTTGAGAAATATATTCTTACGGCGGTACAGAACACAACAACAATGTAGACAGGTATTGTTTCCTTTGTCGGAAGAGGTATGCGCGTTCAAAATGGCGAGACGGTTGTTCAGTTGGCTGGAAGATTTGGTCAAGAACAGGTCGTATTAAAATAGACGAGATATTCTTTTAAAAAGTAAAGTTAAGTGGGCAGTCAGACACGACAGAAATTGGTCGAGTTGAAATAGACAAGACAATTTCAAATATTCAAAGGAAATTTTCAGAGAAATATTGAGGATTACCAACCTACAGAGTTGATTGGTCCATGAACAGTTTACTCAAGACGAAATATTCACTTGAGCAGAACTACGAAACTTGTTAAGCACAAACAGTCTTGTGAACATAGCCGGGCAGAAGTAGTAGAGGTCAACCGAGGGAGAGACGAAAAGGAGGATCAACCTGGTTCCTGATTTTTTATCTAAAAATATTAATTTTAGAATCTGTGAGTTTTTAGAAGCAGTGCAAAACCCCGCCATAGTGTTTCGTCAATTACAAGGTATCCTGGAATGCTGACGAGAGTAACAATATAAAAACAAATAATTATGTAAACCTGATTAAAAGATAGCCGTCAGATTTCGTTTTCTTCTTTTGAAAAAAAAATTTGTTAATTAGAATCCATCTTTTTAGTTTAACTTCGCTGACAGGTAAATTTCGTCCTAGTTAATTGACGAGAAAATATTTTCTCTTTTAAATTGGAATTTGTGTTTAAGCTGAGAAATAAAATGATTCGCCATTATCAAACCCAGTAGAGACCCTGAGATATTTTTAAATAGTGTAATTGTTTTAATGTATTAAAAATAAATCTATTGTTTGTTAAAGTTGATAATCTTTCAGTCATTTAAAAGTCGATTTTTTTAATTATTACAATATATAATCCTGAAATTTGGATTAAAACCCGAAGTCCTGGGGCCGAAACTGAAGACGAGGCAACTGTTAACATTTTATCGCGAGAGTTTTAGCATTAACAGCTCATTAAAATTCAAACGTTATTTATATTAATTCACTGCAAATTCAATCTTTAAATCAGCAAATTAAATACTTTTATTTTCTTCAAGCTTTCCTTTAATTTAGCTATGAAGTTTTCGGCTGTCTGCAAATAAATTAAATAAAGCTTCGAGAAAAAAAAGGGGATCATTTGCGAAATTTTAAATATTTAAAGAAATTAGACGTAATTTAATTGAAAAGAGTTTTGTTAATAGCTGAAATGCTATAGTTTCCAAACGAAATTAAATATAACGTAAGTAAAATAAATATGCAGTATATTTTTCTGCTAATTTAACAATAGTTATTATTATGAAGAATCTATTTTTCGGGTTAGTTCTGAAAATTCATCTCTCCATTCATTGTGTTCAGCTTCTTCTTCTAAATCTAATTTTTTCATATTTCCTTTAAATTGTGATATTATTATCCCACCTTCTTCTATTTGTGCAGATATAAATATAATTTCTGTGAATTTATCTCTGGAATGCATTAAGTATTCAGGTGTTATTTTGAATGAAAAAGTAGTAAATAACAAAGCCGTGACGCCATCCTACTCTCAATTTAATAACGTGTCGTAACTATATACAAATATTGACGTCGTAACATTCGCAGCCTTTCAGTTCTGTTTTTTTAAGGAGAAATTACAACCTGGGAGCAGTGTATTATTTTCCCTGATAAATCTGTAAATAATCTATGTCGGAAGGTGTTCGGAGAGGCAGATGGTATCTGGACAGTTGTAGTCATTCATTACGTTGAGCGCCGGGCCTGGTCGGTTTCGCCTTAGGCGCGGACGTCGAGGATCGTGTTACAGATCGCCTTACACCAGTAGCAACAGACGAGGCCTTGCTCGCAATTACGCACCGAACATACACATCCTCGACAGGTAAGAATTGTTGCGCCGACAAATATTTAATATTGACGCGCAGTTATTAAAATTACGTCAAGGTCTTTACTCATTTCTGTACTGTTCTTGTTGGAGGGTCTTCGGAGCGGCTCAAGATTTTTACGTTCCTACTAACCTAACAAATTCACCTTTGATCTACTAAATATTTTCATAACACTTTGTATCACGTTTAAGGCCATGAAAGATAAAACGGCATATGATCAGCTGGGTTTTCGTCTGTCTACCATGTAAATTGTTCTTTGAAGGGTATTAACATAGCACTGTTGCTGGTGGAATCACAGGAAATAGCGTCTGTATGCACACCAGACCATCTTTCGTGGTTTGAACCCATGGGTTGTTGGAGTCAAAATAAATTATTACTCAATGATTGGAGATGTTCCTCATTTATAAGATGTATAACTAGTTCTTTGTATTCCACCCGAGTCAAATTAAGCTTAAGCCCCGATGTTTAAATGGCGGACCCTACTATCTTTCTCAAGTGAGACACTTGCAATTGTTGTACGTGCATGACGACATGGGTGACAATGTTGAAAATTAAGTTTTTAATGTTTTTTGGAACAATATGTGCTGCCGCAGTAGTATATATATATAGTGTATATATATATATATACATCATTTATTGTCTTTGTGGTACAATCAAATCAAAATTTTGAAGATCAAAATTACAATTTTCCCTTAAAAGCAGATGCAACGTTCCCACCAACGTAACTCCTCCAATAATTATAAAAAATAATTGTTTTCTATATGAAAAATTATGGAGATTCTCTGGAAAAACCAGAGTTAGTCAAAAAACAATTTTATTTTCCCGACCACGTGGGCAAAGGAGGTGACGTTTCCCAATTGGGGGAACAAGGTATAAATATCGAGAAAAAAGTCTCACTGGGCTTCATCAACAGGGACACGTTGAGATGTTAGCATTGTCCTGAACACGTAAAGTAAAGCATTTTAGAAAAACAGGGACAAAAGTTTATGGATGTAAGCTACTTCCGAGAAAAGAGAGGCTAACAAGGAAAACTGACTACCACGTTGGACTGAGCAGTGGAAGACCCAGCCTATTTTCCTAAAGGTGCCAATTAGAGGGAAATATTTCACCATAATGTGGAAGGTTATTCTAGCGAAAACCGCAATTACTCATTCAATACATTTATAATGAAATGGAATTCTAAAGCAGCGATTTTTTTAATCTTCAGATAGAGTTATTATTTTTCATTACTAAGTCAGGTGGTAAGCACTTTCAATAAATAAAGAAAAATGAAGAAATTAATTTGTGCAGTAATTATGAATTTAATGTAAAGAATTTCTAAATTAATAAATTTATATTTTTATAATACTTAACATTCATTTTATGTAGTAAAAAATAATGTACGAGTCGCCAATAACCACGATGTCGACGCGACCATTATAAATCTTAATGAAAAAACACTCATTTTATATATAAATACTACCACACCTTTGTTTTCACAAGTAGAGTGTCACAAATAGGACCGAATCTTGTAGATTAATAATTGTTTTCGTCTATTGTATTCATTCAAAATAATATAAATAACAATCAGTAATATAAAAGAAGAAGAATGTTATCATTTAAAAACCGTAATCGCGTGCCCTCGCTATTATGCTGGGGATGATAATAAATAATACGCTTTGGAATATTAAAGAATTGTATGAAAAATCCATCTCGATGGATTTTAGAAATCCGTTTAAATTAAGACCACTTAGGGTACATGTATTATTTTACATCGGGTAAGGAAAATTGACATGGCTGATCGTCGTCGAAGTTGAGCGTCTCTTCCCGACCTGTCACTTGAAAATGAACGAGGACCCGTGTTTGAATTACGCGTGACAAATGCGCACGCAAATGCGTCACGGTCCTCGCCGTAAGAGGCGTAATTCCAGGCTTCTCTCCTCGCAACGCGTTGATTCATTGCGTTACACAAGCCGCGAGGTGAACATTCCGAGACAATCGTCCGTACAAAACAGGAACGAGGCTGAGAACACTGTCATCGCTTAGCCTTGTCACGGTCGAGCACGCTTAATAATAATAATTCGCATTACCCGCGGGTCAGGCCCGCTCACAGCTGCAAATAAGGCGGTACAGAAGACAGGGAGTGCTTTTAGTGACGAAGCGAGACTCGTATTGACTTTGCCAAAACGTTAATGGAAAAATCAAACAGTCTAAGGCGCCGTTTCGTTGTGGAGGCAATGCGCAGAATCAGTTCACGACGTTAAACGAGTTTATTACGCTCTAAACGCCATACTCGTGGTCTTTTACCATAAATTATTTTTTTAACAAATTATTTAGGCTTTAAACATGTCACTTTATGGTTTACATAATAATAATTTCATAATTTTCATTGAAACATGGAGAAGAAAAAAAACGGTTTCAAAAAATAAATTATACTCTCTTTACACAATTCAATTTTTTTGTCTATCGTTCGGTAATACGAAAGTCTTACATAAAATACTTCCATTTTTTAATTTAATGAAGCTTCTATTAAGTAACATTGTGTCTCAACATTTCTTCTATAACGAAATTTTCGTGATAATTTATTGGCTTTCGAGAGCAAACAGCGATGGTATCTTGCAGGCTGGTAATTTCTTACGCACATTAAAATATAGGAACGAAAATAGGAGTAAATACTAACTTACGAAGAGAAATATTGAAATTAAGGTAGGTTGCATTTTATTATAGTGCTTTGATTTTTAATTAACAAGTGAAGAAAAAATCGATTTAACTTAGAAAATTTGGGCTTGTTGCATTTCTTCTTGTTTTTGATTAATGGACGTCAGATTTTGCATCAAATTGGTTATAATCTTTTTATTATTGATCTTTTCCGATGGTCGTCCTTGCATATACTATACCAGCTTTAGACGGATTTTGTTCTTGTTTTAGCTACTTTCTCCATGTTCTCTCATACGTTTTAAGTTATTACGAAAATTTGTTTTCTAACTGGAAAAAAACCTTTATGGCAGCTGGTTACCCCCAGGGATTTTGAAAAATTTTCGGCGGATGAAGTAAATTGAGAATAGTGGCTCTAAAATGGAACCTTGACGTACCCCAACCCTGATATTTACTCAGTTGGAACTAAATGTTTGCCCAATTGAATTTTTTTTTAGTATGACTCTAAGATCATTGTCCGATAAGTAAGACCTAACCCATCAATCAGTCATTATGTGGCGTTAAGTATAAATAAATCTATCAATAGATGAAAAATAAATAAATCGCCAATAAATGCAGAATAAAAAATAAAAAGGGGAGTTACATTAAATCTATGGAATACAAAAAAAAATCCAAGATAAATCTTGATTCGTAGACGTATAAAATTATATTTTCAGGTTCCTATCATGTTAAAAATTTTACAGTGAACAGCGAGCTATGTTCTAAATGTGATATAACACTTATTAGTTTTTTATTAATAGAGCATCTGATGGGGTCTCAAAGTTGGGTCGAAACGTTCTACTACTTTCATTGTGCTTTCATGATGTCATTTTCTAACCTAATTTACTGAATTGTAATTATTATGATTTTATTGGTCGATATATTTATTTTAATAACACATCAGACTTGCTGGTATTTCCACAGGATTTCATGATCCTCACAGTCAAAAATTGTAGAAAAAAATTATTTTAGAAAAACGGTTTTGTGATCGTTGTCTGCATTTAATGGTATATTTGTGGCGAAAATCGGTCGATCCGCCCAATAAATACTGAATAATTGCTGAATGGAGATGACTATTCATCGTCCAGTGTAAAACGTTGATATAAAAGTATGGCGATTTTAATTGATTTGCCTTTGAATATCTGCCACGAAAATTGTGAATGGCGTGTCCGTTAATTGACTCCTAGAACTGATAATGGATTTGAAAATACAAATGTATGAGGCTACATTTTGACGAAAGTCCTTTGGAAGAAGAGAGAAATGGGAAAGTGTTGAAAACCGAGCCTTGACCACGTATATTATTGAGATAATTTCGTCAGTTCCAAGATGAGTAACAAATTTTAGGATTTAGTTGAATTTTTAAGATCTATCGAATTAGAAGAAATAAGTTCCTTTAAGAAACACTCAGACAATACATAAAAAGTCTTCATTTTAATATTAATAATTTATTAACTTTTGGGTTAACAGAGCCTATCAGTGAAGTAAAGAAAGTGTGATGAGCCAGTTCTGGTTTAATTATATTAGTTAGTTCCAGAACACGAACGATCTTGCATAGTCCATGGTCTTATCATAAAATTTAAATGCCAGAAAATCTGGTCTTGCGTGGTGAATCAGGTGACGAGTTAAAATACAGATATGGCGATCGTGTCCAGTAGCAACATGGCCAATATTCAGGAATCTCCAGAAAACTGAGTCTCATAGTTATTAATTACAAAGTCGTAATTATTAAGTAAATGATATTTAGCATCCACTAGAACTGATCAAGGTACATAACTAAAGCATATCTATGCTATTCGTCTTCTGAAGATGTATTCTCTAAGTGTTGGTGAATTTGATACGATAACCCCAGCGGAATCAATCATTTTCCCCTTAAATTTTATCTTAAAATTCTACTGTTGGATGTAAAGAACTAATTGGCAAATTAAGTTGATTCTGAACTGGAATTAATGATCGATCTACCGCCTTTTTCGTCAGCGTTCCTTTTGGACATAATTAAGGGAACGGTTCAAAAGTAACGTAGCAATTTCCATACATTAGGTTTTTATGAGGGCGAATTTATCTTCCATTACGTTCCTATCCACTCTTTTGATTACAAGGGGAAAACAACGCAATGAATTATAAATGTGTTGACCCCCAATACAGGAAACATTCAATAGTTAAATATTCCTAAAAGACGAGCTCTGTCAGCTGAAATGAATGAGCCAATTCCTTCGGTCAGCTGAATCGTTTCCGGAGCCAATCGTAAATTTTCCGAAGCACCATGAATATCCTTAATGAAGTCTTGTGCGGACTGATACGCTTGACAAGTCAGCTTGTATGAAGCTAATTATTACCCGAACAATTGAGACGCTTAGTTTTTCATGCTGGGTGCTCCTGCGTGGTCGTAGCACCTTGTAGGGAGAGCCTAAGGGCCAGGCCAGCCCAGTCCAGACCAGGCCTGCTGACATCACCGCTAAATCTTGCCTGACAAAGCACTTAGCACGACTCCTCAGACCTTGGCATAACTCATTACATGCGCATCACACAGTCCCCCCTCCAAATCAATTATTCGTTTATTTTTCTCGTTAATTGAGGCCGTCTTTGAGCCGTTTCCGCGAAAAGAACATCTCACTTCCACTCGGGACGTTTTGCATACAATTAGTAATATTGAGTTAGGTAACAGATGTGCGTATACACCCAAGTGTTTATTGTATGACGGCATTGTCAAAACAAGCTATGCATTTCTAAATAGTCTGTAAATCACTTCGGACCGTTATTAATCACCTCAGTAGCTCTCGGTATGCGAAGAAGAGATGAATTTTGCTTCTCCATGACGTCTAAATCATATACCTTAATAAATATTGTATAATTTAGTGGACAGTTACAGAGGAAAATAATAATCTAGTTAAGCTTAACTTTTTTAAAGTCATTTGCCTCCTTGATCGTCAATGTGACACTTCTAAAAATCAGGAATGTGTCATGTAAGATAAAAGTCTGGCAGTCGTTCCTGTAGGCCAAGGCCCTAAGTTTTTCTGCGTATAATTTCAACCCTTTTCGGCATGGGGTGGGGGTGGACGGGCGTTACAAGAAAATTACTCGAAATCAACCGAGATTGGAGTCCAATTCGGGGTTATGGAAGTCTCTGAGTTTAATTTTGACATTCATTTTGCCGTTTAACCTCCAGGGACGGCCAGGGGTGGACGGAGCGGAAATTTTGAAGCATGTAAAACAACCGATATTTGCGTCGAATAAAAATTTTTCGTAGTCAATGAGATTCATAGCATTTCTCTAGACATTTTTTTGTATAATTTAAACCCCTTTCGACATGAGGGGGTTGCACGTTTAGGGGTGGGGTTGGAGGGATGTTACATAAAAATAACGAAAAAATAACAGAGGTTGGAGTCAAAACTGGGTTTTTGGATGTCGCTGAGTTTAATTATGGCAATAAAATTGAATTCTGAACTGTAGTGACAGAACATCTTGTTATAGAATTTACATTTCTATATTTTTATATATAATGTAATCTTTTGAAGTCTATAAACTACAGACAAAGAATGTACCAGGAAATTACTTTAATGTCATATCACTTTGCCATCAATGGAGTATAATATCGGGTACCGTAAATAAATTTACTACATCTGTACAGGTCAAGTTAAATGAATTATTCCCTTCCTCACAGCAATTTAATTTATTTGCATTATTTTTTAAAGTAATAAAATGTGACTATTTACATTTTATTAATTATAAAGCAAAATTGACTGTAGAAACAAGTTGAAATTAACGTAATCAAGATAAGATCCATTTCGGTGAGACGTGGAGGTAGTGTGATCCCTGAAAAGATCCTCTGTGCCCATTTATAAAGAATTTGGGTGGACGAGTGACTTACAAAAAAGTGATTGACGTGACAATGATGCATATGACTCAAGCCACACCAGATTTCGCTGTTTTGGAAAGGTTTAACACAGTTTCTCTGATTTTTATTAATGAATTTATAAATAAACACATTATCGATAGAGCGTTTTTCTGCAAAGAAATATATGTTTCTACTTCCACGGCGAAGTAACGGAAAAGATATTGTAATTGTTCCTTACGAACGTGAACCGATTCAAAGTTTGTAAATCTCAACATTTCCGCGACTACCTTCATCGCCGTCTTCCTGATGACGACAATGGTGATAATCGTGGAAACGTTGAGTTTTGATAAAAATTTGACCCTGTAGATACATTGAGAATTATTTATTAAATTGTTCATTGTTTGCAATTTAAGTTAATGAACACATCAGAAAAGAGATCCTTATACCAATCGACATTTGTACCATCAATAGTGAATAATAATCTATTAGTGATACTGAATAGCATTTAAACGTGCAGCAGCAAGAGTTGATCAAACAGGCATGAATAATAACACGAATAAATTGGCTATGTATGTAATTTAAATGAAAATTTTAAAAATGTTGGAATGTTTTCTCACTTGAAACATAATCGATAGATCTTTTCCTCGCGTATGACAGTTTATAACTCTTTAATTTGTGGATAAGCCAGTACATTAACAAGTGTATTGAATTTTATAACTTTCCCGACATATTTATATTAATTCCAACCATTCTATTAGAAATACAGCTACAGAATAGTTTAAATTACATTTTCATGACTCCCGCGGTCTTATTACCTTTGTGGAAGAGCCGAATATATTACCGCGTTATCGTCTCAATAACTTTTAATTTTTATTCTGGTGATATTAATTACGTTTATACTCGCCACGGATAAAAAAATATTCTGGCATGTAACACACAGTCTTGAAATGGAGAAGACCGGAGCTGAACTATCCGGATTCTTTGAACTTGGCCACATGAATCGTGTATTTGTGTTTAATGGATAACTTACTAACCACATTGACTTCTGTTAATGTATTTGTTCAAATTTGCATTTCTTCCTGCCATATGTCATTAGCTTTGGAACGAAAATCTGGGCAATTCCTTTAATTCCTGGAATTGTATTGAAGGATGTGAAATTATTCCACATGATTTAAATAAGTTGACGTTCAGAACTCGAAGCTGTAGTTGTAAGTAAAAAAAAAACCCCTGCCCATAATTGAAGTTAATGAAAGAGAAAATTACAGCCGTCTGAGTATATTACTTCGGCGAACAAGTGAGGTATTAGTTAATCTGCTTTTAAGTTGGTGATTTCATAAATTTAGTACCTAAAAAGGTGAAGTCCGAGCGCGAGTATGATTGCTGGTCATTACCTGACTGAGCACGTTCTCTGCAACACCGCTCACTATTATCCTTATATTCGACGAGAAGTCGCAAACAATCGATTAATCCACGAGAACTCGTAACTGCGAAATGTTTTTGGGAAACGGAATGTAGCCACAGATACATATATTCCTCATAAACGATGACAGATGAAGTCGCCGCGGCCATTCTTGGCGAGAGATTGGCATCTCGCCTAAGTTGACAGTCGAAATAATGAAGGACATTTCAATTGCACGACAATAAAATGTCGGAGGCCATCAGGCGTAATACGTTTTATTAAAAATCTATGGGTGGTACAACGTATTCCTTGATTTATATCTTTGTCATTCTTGGTCACGAGAACAAATTTACTTCTTAGAACTCAATCAATCGTGTGTCACATTGGAACGTTCTGTTTCCTGCAGAGTTGAACGTGCCTGCATATTAATAATATTTCTGTTTGGCTTAAAAATGAATACGAATAAGCGAATAATGATTTCAAACCAGACACTAAGATATTTCATGAATGAAGTCTTCTTGGACTCATCAATCGATGGCAGTCACCGTCATAGAAACGTCGCGAATACGTTTTTCCTGGGTTTACTGGGTTAGAAGTCCGAGAAGACTTTATTCATTCTCTACACCGAGAAAGACGTTGTTAAAGGTATTTCATATCATTTCGTCTAATTTAACTGAGATTAAGTATTCTGGTTTCTGCGTACTTTGACAGTGAAGGAAGAATTTAGACATTAAGACCTCGCTTTGTTTATAACAATAATTTATTAGTGAATAGGAAAGCTAGCCAAATCAGAAAAAGAAGTTTCTGGGATCCTTGTTTATATTATCCTTATTTATATTAACACTTTTTTGTCTATCTTTCCTATTCATTATTTTCAATTAGACATAAACTTTTTCATTTTAATAATCTATTAAAATTAACAGGAATAAATTCTACATTTAGCGTTTAATTATAGTTATCGATATGTTTGGGAACGGCTTATGCGTAGGTTCTAGCCCTCCGCGCCGTAGACAATATATCCTCAGGAAGCGCCTAGAGGTTGACCTCTTTAGATCGCTGTCGTGTGTGTTTACTCGGCGCTCATAATAACAACGTCGGCAGGGAGGGGAAGGCAATCCTTCCCTCTATCTGCGCCACCCGCCGTCCTCGCTGACGTGTGGCATAACATCATTTAATTTATAACAATATGTAAGTATGAGTTCCGTATACAAATTGCGAAGTTAGGTCTTTTACAAACTCACAATAATATCAATAAATTTAACTACATTTTAAGCAATATTTAGCTTAAATTCCTGGGCTAAAATTCCAGTACATTGATTTTAAAAATCACTCCACAGTACTTAATAGACTGCCCCGGTAAGAAGTCCATAGTGATCAATAACGCAAGTCTCACTGCCAATTGCAATTATTTGACAGAAGAAAGGAGATCAGTCAGAAAGATCTCCAAGGAATTTATTAGATCATTTCTCTTTGTTAGACAGAGAGGAATTACTGCGAGCAGAGAAAATGTGCTTATGATAGGAGAAATAATAAATGTATTTTGAAAGCAAAATTTGTAAGATATCTGGAAACACCTTCTGCGAATGTCGTGCTGTAGGTTTTTCAATTTCGTTCACACGGCCCTCGGAGGGGCGGGGGAGAGAATCGGGAGTAATAAAATATTAAAAATGACTGTGACTGATACCGAGTTTAAGAGGTTGTTAAGCTCTGCAGAACTATGTAGGACCACCTGGAAGGCGTAAATAAACAAGATGCAGGGCGATATAAGTGAAGCGTGTACATTAATAGGAATAGGAGAGTGATTTAAACAATTTTTATCGCACTTATATCATTCATACCGAGATATCTCCCTTCTAGCTATAAGACGCTACAATTTCCAGTGAGACTTTCGGCGTCGATATCGATCAGAAAGCCACAGGACTGTGCATCAGGATTTTTATTGACGCATGTGCTTTTTTTTTATAAGTTTGTAATCACATTTTCTGTGATAATGAACTATAAAGACTCACGTGACTATATCGTACCAGTTAAATTAAGAATACGACCTATTTCTTCTACTAACATATGCTAAAATTACTTTTTGAAATTATGCCTGGAGGTTAATATTCTAGTGTGGTTGCAAACTACTTTTATTTATAATTTGTGTAGTGCACTTATTGCCTTAAATATCTGTAAATAAAATTACTTGTTTAAATATTTTCTTTTAACTTCAATTTTTAAAAAGAAGTTATATTTAATGACACATTTTAAGGGAAATTATTATATTTTTTATTTTTATTTTTTTAGGGCAACTCCCCTTTAATAGCATAGGAAGGGATTTGAAAGGGGGGATGCGGAAGGGTAGAGAAAGGTAGCCAAGGGTTACTAGGGCCCCCGGGCTATTGATTAAGGATCCTACCCGGCATTCGCCTAAGGAAATGCAGGGAAAACCCTAGAAAAACCTGCATCAGGTAGGTCCGATAACGGGAGAGGAGTTTGCTGTGGGGACGCAGCATTCCCTTCACCGTGCCTCGACCAGTTTAGGAGGCAGCTGGCCGACTATTCCAATGGGAATAGCGGACAACTCTTACCGTCAAGGAAAAATTCTCTAAGTAAAGCAAGTCAAATCTAGAATTACAGAAGTACATCTGGAGCAGGGTTTTGAAAGAATCAGAAACATGGGCATAAAGAAAGATGGAAAAAGGAAGACCTGGGAAGTTTTTGAAAGTGGACACAAATATTAAATGCTGGAGAGGTTGTAAAAAAATAAATGAGAAGGGATCCGTCTTGTTACTCTTTTTAGGGGAAAAACCAACTTAGTTGGGCATATACAAAGGAGAAATTGTTTACTACTCGACAATTTTGAAGGATGGAGTTCCAGGACGGGGAAGTCGAAGAGTGCTGCTATCTTACTTGAAGTGAGAGAGAAGAATCAAACAATTTGTTTACAAATTCGCATATTGGTGTCTAACTGAAAATAATGAATAGGAAAGATAGCTAAAAGATAGACAAAAAAAGTGATAATATAAATAAGCATAATATAAACATCGTATAAAAAATTATAAAAGAATTTAATTTAAAAGTTTGTAAATTTACAAATCAAATTGCTTGTCAAAAGAAAGCGTTGTGATCTTCTTCTGTCAATAAGTTATAAGTGCGAGGTTAGAAAGGCGACCTTCGAAACACAATAATGAGTTCCTTCCCGTGTGGGTATGTACCAGGAATATCTCGCATTTTGCGTGAATCCAGAAGTAAAGACGATACTGGTTAACGTTCGGAAATTCAATCCATATTTTAGTGCTGAGATTGGACTTCAATATCCTACAATCAGTCCAGGAAGGCGAGCCAATGACAGTTACAATCTCCGAGTCCATGAAATAATACTTCCGTCTCGTCAGTGCCACGTTTACAGCATCCACTGACGTGTCAATTAGACAATCCGCTGTGTCATAAGCACGGGTGTGGGAAGAGAGAGGGAAACGTGAGCCAGATCTATTAGCAACAGCGCCAAGTACAATTGGTTTTCTGAAAGTCATCTGGAAGGTGTCAAGGAGTCGAACCGAGAAGCGTTTGCACTGTTTTTAGTGTTGTAGGTGGACGTTCAAAATTGATTCAGTAAGTAAATGTTATGACTTCTTGGTTTTGAACGCCGGAGTTGTTTCGTCGCAGTTCATCAGCGTCACGTTTGCGGTTTGATGTTTGACTACGCGCTACAGAATTTCGGCAGTAGTTTGCGTGGGCGTGTGATAGAGAATACGCACAGCACTGATTGGCCTCCCTAATTAGGACCTGTTGATATCCTTGGTCCTGGGCCATCCTGCCAGTTCGGCCCGACTAATGAATTATTCACGAGGCGGACTTTGCGTCCGAAGGCTTTCTCAAAGGACGTTTCCCTCCTCTAAAACGATAAAAAACACTTTTTACGACTTTTACTCGGGGGTCAAGCTTTTTAGCCTTCATTTGCCAATTATAGCTGGACTAGACGCGTTACTCGTGTTAGGATTATAAATAATGGTCGCTTTAAGTTCGTAAATTTGTTCTGTGTACCGGAAATTGTATCGACGAGTAATGGAGGAGAATTGACTCAATGTTACGTCATTTTATGAGGAACACACGCCTTAATACAGTCGTACTCATTGACACCCTAAATAACAAATTTTGATAACAACCGGAACTATGCTCGTCGTAATTTATGGCTTCCATTAATTTCTTATCCCATTTATCAACATGTTATCATTATTTTTGTAACTAGACTGGTCAGTTTTATTAATAAAACCAACTCTAGAACTCGAGTCATTTGATAGACTTTGTACCCATTTAAATACTTTTTGTTCTACGCCTTTACTTCTGTCTTAGACAGATTTATTTAATTACAGTGGACAATGGCCGGTGGCAATGCTTAAAATAGTATAATGAAGGTACACAAACTACATAACAACATAAACAAAATATAAATAAGGAAAAAAATAGTTAAATTAGAGTTAAATTAATCTGACTTATTTTAATGAATTAAAAATCATGAGCATATCATATCATAAATTAATTATGAATAAAAAATTATAAGGATTGAAAAAATTTAGTCTGATTTGTTTGAATTGGCCATATTTTATATTAAAAAAATTTAACATTATAATAGAAAAAACATTAAAATTGACACGAAATAAAAAAAATTTGAAATACAACGTCCGAAAATATTCATTTGCGTATAACCACATAATTTCGATTTACATAATGTAAAACTTTCATATGAAGAAACGTTTGAAATAATTCAATAATGCGGCCATTAGTGTAAAAATGATACTAATAATTTAAATAGTATTTATGGTTTTTTATTATTGGAACGAATTATTTTATTATATTTTTTATTTCCATTCCTATTTTAAATTAAATAATATCCTGAACTAATGTGTGAATAAAAGTAAAATTAACGACCCGTATAATTAATTTGAATTTACTGACGTTAATTGAGTCCTTTAAATACAAATCGTTTCGGCCGCAACGTCTTCGCAAATCGCACTTCATAAATTTCTGTTCCTGATAAAATTCATGTAATTAATTGTAAGTATTCTTCAATAATTTTTTTCGTAATTGTATTATAAATAATTGTGTTTGTAAAATGTTTTTTTCTTGAAATCTATTGGATTACGAATTTGAAAGTATATTGTTCAATTAAATTTTACATCACTTGAAGAGATCTCAAAAAATTATGGATGAATCATCGCGACTGTTTTAATTAATTTCAAAATAAGGCTTTACATTTTTATTCATTATAAATTTATGATTTTTTTACCATTTAATAGTTTAATTAGACCTATAAACCTTCTGATTAAACGAACTACAATTTATTATTTATATATCATAGTCAAAACAAAATTAATGAAACATTCATGCTTTTTCATTATAAGATATTTACCATTTGGTCCGAATTTTAAAGAAAAATATTAAGTGTCAGCCAATTCGGTAACGATTTTTTAATTTAAATGTATATTTTATAACAATTAATTTTAGCGAAACAATACTTGTATGTAAAGAATTCATGTTATTAAAGCACTTATTTCATGACTATTTTAAATAAAGAGAGAAAAGTAATGAAGGGATCTTAGATTTCAGTTTTGTGCGCTTCCAATGAAAAGAACAATCCTAGGGTTAATAAAATTTTCGAGCTATATTAATGAGAATATTATACGTATTCCACCATACAAGTGATATGAGCCAAGGAATGCAGGATTCGGTTTCGATATGACGTCATAATGGAGGATTTAGACTTTCAAATTACTTTTCCCACGAAAACCAAGCGATTATTTCGATTACTCGCCGCGCGTGTCTTTGATGTGCCAAAGAGATTAGCTAATGGTAACCAACTGTGGCGACTTTGGGTAACGATAAGTTTGAAACACATTAATAATATCGAATGTGTATGTAAATAATTCAGTTACTTTATACGAAATTGTCGAAAGTTTGTGATGCAATGAGCAGGAACGGTCCAAGATGGAGTTTTTCATAAACGTCGAGTTTGGAAACATCATAGAGTCATTCTTGAGAAACAAATGTCAGTAGCTGAAATCTCGAGAAAAATATCGAAGCAAGTCTAGTTTAGATTTTCGCCTAGCATCGATCACATCACGGTGTGACACAAGCTCATTCAGCGAACCAAGAGCCAAATTGGGCTAAGTCACGAACGAAACGAACCACAACCGAGAAATTGTGGCAGAGTTGATATAAGCTCGTGTAAGATCAGTCGGATGGCCGATATACACTCTTTATAAGTTGAAAAGTAGTAATGTAATATTTAATTGTTCGTTGGTATTATATTTCAATAAATGTTCCCAATGTCGATAAATATTTTATAATTAAAACATATTATAATTTAATGATCCAATTGAAAATAATCCCAAACTATTCCATTCAAAATCCATTTGATTCACACAGACTGTTCACAGATTACTATTCATGGAGAAAAACCACATCAAGTTTCGTATATTGTTAAAAAAAATAATGTGCGGAAGCTTTCGATTTATTTGACGTGTGAGATGTTATTTTAAAAGCTAAAATCTTAAAATAAGGTTGAAAATGACCAAATAGTTCTATTAATTTTTTATCAATGCACGAGACAGAATATCAAATTAAAATTAATATTTCAATTCATCAATAAGTAGATCTTTTATTACACTAAGCCTTTTAAGTACAGAAATGTCGACCGCTTCAATATTTTTTTGGAAACCAATTCAAGAAAAGTTGTGTTGAGTGGCTACATATTTCCTGAAAATAGGTTTGATCGCTCTTCAGTTTGGACTCGCCGACTCCCTTTATAAATAATAATGAGACGTTTTCGTCAAGTTCATAAAACTTGTCAGCTAGAAATAAAATAAACACCGTAGGCGAGGTTTTTTCTAATTGCCGGTCTTGGATTTGTTACAGGTTTCGGGAGACAAGGATCGCGATGAGCGTTCCCTGACAAATTACGAGGTTCGGTTGAATAAGCCAGGCTGTCTACACGAACCGAGATAAGCCGCATCTGGAACCGGAGTGCGCAAACTACATTTATCGCAATTTTCGAGAGAGTCGTGCCGAGGGAATCGCGGAGCGGCGCGTGGCTTCCATATTTGGACGCTCCTCTCAGCAAGGTCTCGTCGCAGAGATCAACAAATCGTCGCAGATCACGCTCTCATGGCCTGGGATTTCGGCAGGAGGAGCCCGTGCCATCCAAGGTCAAGATCTCGTGGCGCAATTCGCCGAAACCTGTTCCTCGTGTGATAGGTTTCGTGTGTGTGAGCCCCGTTGAGTCACGAGCTTCGCCTCATCCGGCGCCGACGGGACAATTATGGCTATCCGCGGGACGATTTCGCCAAGGTCCCTCAGACTCTCTCATTACGTTCGATATGAAGACTGATACTACGGAGTGAAAGGGAAAATTAGGCAAGTGTTGGAAGGAACCGATTTGGATTTAGAAGCAGGCAATTGTACGAGGGCACACGAACGAATTAAGGAATCTTGACACACTTAGCCATTTTTCTACCTGAGAAAAATATTTAGATAACGTGAAGTCTAAGAAACGCTCTGACTAATAAAATTACTATTAAATACACAGAGAGAAGAATCCCCAAAATACACAAGCAATTGTTTTAATAAATAAGAAGAAGGAAGCATTAATTAGGAAGGCTGCATTCAGTCCTGTAGTAACTTACACGTTGTGGTAGCAATGAAGGAAATTATTATATTGTTAGATAGGAAGAAAACAGTTGGTGAATGAATGGACAAGTACTATTATACAAATTTTGCTTAAGTACTATCTCTAAATAAAACGATACAGTTGCTAGTAAACCAAAGAAAACTGCTCCACGTTCCATTAAAAATGAGTTCTAATGCGGTGGAAGAAATAAAATAATTTTATTATTTAGGTTGAATGGTGGCTAATATTGGGAGACGTCAAAATTGGAATAGTGCAGCGAAGAGAAACAGGCCGGATTCCAAATAATACTTAGGATTGATTGAATTTAATTCTAAAATTCTAGACATCGAGCGTATAATTGTATGGAAATTAAGACAATTTTTTGATCTGCGTAATTTTCCAATCGCTTCATCTGAATATTCCCGAATTCTCTTCGTAATAAACTCTTTGTTAATATCGTCTATTTCCAACTCCCGATTTCCAGAAAGTTTAAGTAAAATCAGGCAATATTTGAAGGAACAGTCTTTTTACAAGCATTTGTACAGTGACGACGTACAAAAACCTTGAGAAACTTGTACCGTATTAATCGTTCTAGGTCAAAGAATAAAATTATGAAGTTCCGCTAAGGTATCATGAATGATTCTTAGCTTATCAACCGAGTCACATTATTGTCAAAACACAACGCTTCCACGATTAAGATCACCGCCGTCGGCAGGTAGACTAGAATATTCAAATGAGTATTAATTGGTCATATTTAAAATGTGGAAATATCCTGAATTTGTTATTGTTTTCCTGGTAAAGAGAGACCAAATACCATTCGTAAATTTCAGGATTCTCATTCCTGTACGTAATTCAAGCGAAGCAGTATCAAAGAACACTTAACCGAATAATCATCTTATACTATACATTTCTATACTATAAATAATTGTATGTTGATAGGTACTTGTTTAAAATATTAGCTCATGAACTGAACAAAACGTTCTTTTGGACGCAAACAAATGTTCGTCGTTTTTCGTAGAGCGATAAAAGTAACTGGAGGTCCAGCAGTGATCCAGTTGGAAAGGAGACACAAGTGTAGCCTTCCAGTCTTTTGGGGCAGTCAGAACTGCTCTCAGGTTTCAATACAGCTCTCAGCTACTGGTTTTGGGTCGTCCAAAGAGTTTCTACTTGAGAAGAAACGATTGACGAACCTTTGACTAAATCCTGTCGCTACTGCCATTCAAACTACAACAACAACGCATTTCAATTTACCCTCTGGAACACTTTCAACACATCTGGACAAGTTGTCAAATGCACCGTCATTTACGTAGGATTTTATTTCAAATATTGTAATAGTGATGAAGAACATAAATTCCTCGTGAACCACTGATAAATTTGTGCTACAAAAAAATTAATACATTTGTGATTCGTTCCACTATTTAAGAATCCCATATCTTCTATTCAGATAAAGCGGATCCGGATTATCGATGAGCTGTCAACAAACCTCCGCAACAAATTGAAACGAGAAGATATCAATCAAATCTATAATACGGTATCAGCAATATCTTTGTTTCAAAGCCGTAGAAAAACAAAATCAAAGATAACTATATAAAAATGCATGAACTTTGAGATACAAAATCAACGAAATTGATTTTAAGTTGACTCCCCTGTAAAATTCCAGAAGCAGCCAGGAAATATTGATACAAATTGTGAGCGTTAAATTCGTTTCTGGACTCATTTAAATAAATGGATGGACTTAAAAACAGCAAAAATATAATTTCTTCTTCAAAGCATCACAGGCCGATATAACCTAAGTACTATATGAAAATAGTTATGAAGTGGTGTTTATTTTTTCTGGTGTTTCATATTTATAGAGACCTTACAGCATACACGGTAGTGATATAATTATGAAAGTAAGGTCAAAAGTATATATTCTCTCATAACCTATAAGAGTCAAAAGTGTATTGCTTGTTGCATTCACGTAGGGGCGCCAATTTTTTTCTATCAGAGTTTAAAACGTCCGGCATGCTTTAACGTTTTTTTTTAAACATTTCCGACGTAATTTACGACAATATTCTATTATCACATTTTTTAATTTACAAACCCAAACACTTTTTTTCTTATTTTCTTAAATTATAATGCAATAACTGCGTTAAACAGCGGAAACTGATTTGCTTAAGTGACGGAGGCCTTGTTCAGGGAAATCCAGTAACCTTCACACGTATAGAAACTGAACATCCGCAGATATTGATCACTCGGCTTTCAATTCATTGATCCAACAATACCTGTACACGTTCGTTTAGTATTGAATATCGTCTAATTCAACTATTTGGTAGCACATTTTCAATGAGAACCACTTGGCAGTCTACCAAAAATTTAAAGTTCCTCGAATTGTGAACACTAATTCCCTGTGGAAAGCCCAGGTTTCACAATATGAGTAGGCACATTGCGGACACCTGATCTTGATTACGAGTGAACGGACGCACAAGAAAAGCGTCGAAATCCTTACGAGAAAAAAAGAGAAATCGTAAAATACAAAGCAGTCATGATTTGAAAAAAAATATATATCATGGATTCTGGCCGAGTGAGAGCAAAAACCTGATAGGACGTCGTCTTCATTTTTTACAGTAAGACTCAGGGGAGATGATCGATGGAAAGTCGTTGAAGGTTCCCGCCTTCATTCTGCCAGAGGCCTCTTCTTCTAACCCGATGCAAATAAACTGGACGCTCGCAGATATTTTCTGCTTTCAATTAATTTCAGGGAAACATAGTTAAGATGGGTTTTATTTAGTCTAAATGATGAGTTTAATCATAGCAGAGATAACTGATGGGGATAGTTATAAAAAACAATGAGCACTTCATTCCACCATTCTGATGAGCAATAGTACAAATAGATAATTAATGGAAGCTTGAGGAAGCAGTAGTGATGGACGATGGAGAATGTTTCGAACCGTTAGTGTTGAATAGCGCGGAAGAGATATGAAATCGGCCATACTGATGAGTATTAGAGCAGAAGAGGCTCGTAGAGTCTATTTGGCCAGGGGCCAAGGCAGACCCGCCGCCCACAGCAGAGACTCGGCACACAATTGATTGAGAATACAGGAGAAAGCTCGCCAAGCCCCGGCACTCCCTCGCCTGGTCGCCATTTGCATAGCGTGGCCCTTAAGTGTTGCGCTCATTATGAGCCTGTTTGTATTGGCAACGCGCACTCCTATTAGTGACTTTTTCTCTGTTTTAGTTTGCATCTCTTAGTAAAGTGTATTTGTTACGCAAGAGATACGCGGTGACGTCAACGCATATCAAACGGAGATCGGTCGCACCCACACTCATCTGGCGGGAAAATCCATAGCGGTAAAGATCAGCACAAAGGAAGACGATGATTGCAAGTGCCGTGGCCAATCGGAGACAGGTTTAGATGAGAAAGATAACTGAAGAATTGGGTAACACTAAACCATAGCTTTCCGTGAGGGCGTTACAAAGTTGTAGCCCCACTACCAAAGACTCGGTCGTTCAGGAGAGGGTATCACTCAAGCAATCAGTGTCTACGCTCAATTTTTTATGCATTATCAGATCAACAGTTGACTTTCAACGCAGTGATTTCATAATATTTTACGGAATTAAGGAAAATAAAGTTTTCGAGAATTTATGTGGAAAATTGAAAATAGAATAGTATATATGATTATAATATTGCATAGAAAATGTTAACAACATGCTGTATCATCTGTACACACACAAAAAAATTAGCGCTCGTTCTTGAATGCAACCAGCAATGCACGTCTTGTTCGTTCGAATTCATACGATTATTATTGGTTATGAAAAGCCTTCGAATTTTTAGTTTCCTTTCATAAGTATAGCACTCCATCTTGCAAATTACCTAGAACTGAATCAGGTGACTTTTCAAAATATATTTTAATGTGTTACTTTGCCGTCTTTTATAATAAAAATTACGTCTACCTTAAAAGTATATTACTTGGAATTTATTTCTTCGTTCTGGTGGCAGAACTTGTAACCAGGAAAAGACTCTAAAGTACTACCAATGCCAGTGTTGACCCATCAGTGGTGCAAAAAGTAATATAAGTCTAGGTTTTTTCTTTGAATATATATTCAAACTCTTCTTGTCGGAATATTATTATTATTCCAGTGTTGTGTAATGGTATAATCATTTAATTTTTCTAAATTATCGGTATATACTTTGATTTACTTTATGATTTATATCACAGATATTATTAGTACATTCATTTCTTTTACACATTTACGTAGGAAATTAATATGTAGCAACTTTATGGTTAATTAGATACTGAAGATTACTATTTTCTCAACTTTAAGATTAAACGAACAGCGAGAAAGATCTGAACGTTTTCTTGTGAAGAGATATGACACGAGTAGTCGGCAAGTGAATACAGAGTTGAAATGAAGTCCACAGTTAAATTATAAAAGATTATAATTCTAAAATAATCTTACATTTATGAATTCATAAATTTGTAATCTTACATTTTTTTAAGCAACCTGAAGAAAGGAACAAGGCTTTCGGAAACGTTGTGTTGTATTTATATTATCACTTCTTTTGTCGGTATTTGGCTCTCTTTCTTATTATTATGAATGCAGTGTTGTTATTGGTATATAGAGCAGACACAGCGGGGAGTCTGGTCCGGCCAATGGTGCGAGGACCAGACTGTTAACAGAGCGGAGGCATGTGAATGTGCATTGTACTGGATCTGCCCGGACACGATTTATGGCCCCCCAGCTCCCGAGTCTCGCAGCCAGCTTCTTTGTCTGCAACTGCTCTTACCAGGTGGCTTAGTACTAAAACAAACGTTCCTCTACTACCTTTGTATAATTACATCGACAACAACGATCAAATTGTGTAATTTAACTATGACGATGTTTGCCTGTTAGTGGAAAATATCTCAACGAATCTATATTGACAAATGGAAGATAATTCATACGACCAGCTGGAACTTACGAAAAACAACGTGTAACAATGAAACAGCAATGTATGAATCGATAGAATAGTATCCCGGACAAAATAAAAACTTTAACTATACAAAATTTATTTATAAAGAGTTGTTAATTAATGAAGCATATTACTTGCTGAAAGAGTTCGAAGATAGGAATGACAGATTAGATCCTCTTTAATAAAACAGTTTTCTGGTGTCCTATCCAGTTATGCTATTATTTTACAATTATACTCTTCTATAATTTAACTGCCGACTTATTTTCTTTTCCACGTTCGACGGTAATCGAAGTAAGATTGTTGGAAACTCCGCCGAATGAAAATTGAAGATTAATATAGTTATTATTTCTTTAATTACTGTTATATTAGTATATTTAACGTTGCTTTAAATTATATAATTATTTTTTGTTAAGTACAATGTTTGCTTTTTGAATTTTGTAATGGTAATAATTTTTTATTTTCTTGTAATCTAAAATTTTGACGCATCCTATTTCCTCGACCGAGGACTAATGGAATGAATAATAAATCTAAATCTTGTTGCCAACGGTTTTTATTTCTGCGAATTGAATAATCTTCTTTAATAATAGCACGTTTGATTTTTTCAACATAATACAGTGGGAAATCCTTACATTCAGTTTTATTAACTTCATTATGCGTTTTCCCCATAGTGTTTCCGAGTCGAAAGGATCAAGTGTACAATTTTTTGCCGAAATTGCTACACGCGTTTAAATTTATATGCGGAACACACAGCATACTGTGATGGCCAATTTAATGTCATAATTAAATTCACCGACATCAATTACTCTGGATCGAATGTCGGTTGTATTCGCGTTATTTTCTTGTAACGCCCGTCCACCCCGAACCCGAAGGGTGTTCCGTTATGTAAGGTGTAGAAATTTTTCTCATATCACACCGGTAGAAACACTATCAATCTCTTTGGCCCCTAAAAATATTTATGCGACTAAAATATCGACTGTTTTGATATGTTTGAATATTTCCACCACCATCCACCCCCGCTCCTCGGGGTGGTGGGCGCGTCTCACAAACATACTGTTTGTTTCCTGGTCGCAAAGAACACGTGTACGAAATTTGGTGAAATTTGCTCCACCGGTGTAGACTTCTATAAGGAAGATACAAATATATACACAAACATACATACATACATATCTATAAGAAATAAAGATAAGATATGTGTTTTGTATTAATACAGGGCGTTTGATTAACCTGAAATATAACACGCTGATGTGATTAGCTGTGACGTCACTTCCGCTGCTAAGAAAGTTAAATGCTGATATTTGTAAATATATAAATCGTGAATATCGTCCACTTAGGTGACCCGTGCTTTAGACTATAAAGGTTGTCACTTATTTGCAGCCCAATATAACGATGAATAAGCCAAAGAAATATAGACATTTATGAGAAGTCCCTGAAAGAACTTTTTCATCTGAATCATATCAAATGAAACATCTGTGAGCTTCATGTCGGAGCCTGATACAAGATAGTCCATTTTATTCTACAGCAGACGCGCGGCCGCCTGCCTCGACGAAAGAATCAATCAGTCAGGGATGTTCCAGCAATCCATCTCAACGTCGGAACAGCCAGCAGAAATAAAAAGACTTCTTCCCGGAGTTATCTGCAAGCAATTTGCCTGTCCCGATGCACGAGACTAGTCAAAACATTTGGACAAACTGTTTCACTTAAATATCTGTGATATTCTTGGCTCATGTGCTCATAAAACAATCAAAGTGACGTTGAGCTTCAAAAGTGTTACGAAAAGATATGGAAAAGAGAGCTTCTTCTTGCTCTATTGAGATAGACGAGTGTATCAAGAAGATGATTTTTGTGGCATTTAAAATTTGCTAATAACAGTTAGATTACGTGCTAAAGTATTAAAAATAATCTTCCTTTCTTACTTCAGAAAACCAAATAATTTTTCTCATATTATTCAACTTCTAAAACCCTTGAATACATGTAAATAAACGCAAATTTTGACCACACCAAATCATACTCCCTTTTACAGACGTTACAGGCTGTATGTAATTCCTTCTTATTTCTTACCGACATTCTCAGACAATCGCACATAATATACATACTGGAAAAATTCTCTTTGTTGATTATTTACAAATATATTCTGACGTTCCTAAAAATTTAAACCTAGACAAAAAATGAACAAAAATTCGGAGTTTTCCTTTTCGAAAATTCGATTGCGTTGTATCAGTTATTTTTGGAAGCAGCCGTGACTGGCTGAACAAAGAGTGCAATTTTTATTCATAACCTGATTTAAAGTATTTAAAATTTCTTGAATTTTACAGGCATCAAAATATTTAATTGATTTGAAGTTGATTGAGGTTTTTCAGAAGTTAATTTTTCAAATATGTTCATCTAAATGAAAAATATATTGTTTGGAAATATTATTAAGATATTAAATAACGGAGGAAATACTTGAATTATTTTTAATATTTTCCAATAGATTTTTTAAATATAATTAACAGAAAAATTATTTTGTAAAGAGTTAAGTCCCAAAATATATACCTTTCGCTATCTTTTTATATACTGTACTCGTAGAATGCTAAGTTGTTTTCAATATATCTAATTATCTGTATATTGTAATAGTTCGTTGAATGATATTTGTATCTTTTTTATAATTTCTCCTGAATAGGTTTAAACAGTCGCAACTTGTAAAATAAATTAATTCTTCTTTAGTAATCATCGGCTTTTGGGTTGTGGGCTACGAATGGTTTCGGCGTGTTTGCCCACATTTCGCTTGTAAACTCAACGACTTTTCATGGCTAGGCCAAGACTGATAAATCTTTTTCGCTTGACTGCTTATATAGGGAGCTAGGCGTCCAAGGTCTCCTCGAGTCCGGCCGCTAAGATTCAAAATTATATAATTTTTAATATTTCGGTGCTTTTCGCAGTATTGTCAGAATTATGTTAAATTTGTACAAATCAAATATTTATTTTTTCACAATATCAGTTAAATTTGGAGCATACGAGTTTCCAGTAGGGCTCGTCTCTTTCTTACGGAAATTATGACTGTGCGCCTACGGTCATTCTTCAGCCGAACATTGCTATTTTAAATAAAATTAATTTTGATGGAAAGTTTGAAACTCTGTTGTCCAGATTGGCATGTCTAATTTTGCACATATCACAAATCGAGACTGATTAAAACTATCGGGGATAGAATAAAATCGTAAAAGTAAAAAACCTGCTTAAATAAATTTATTCTTCTTGAAGACAAAGTGAAGTTTTAGTTTTGTAACAACAAAGACTTTAAAATTTATGTGGATAGTTATTTTTATTATTTATATTTAATTGGTGGTTGTTTATATTTTATTATTCTAATCTATGTCTGTTTATTAATAAATGTCTGTGAATATAAATTTGAGGAGACCATTATTTTTATTAACCTAAATTTTGAAAATTTAAATTCGAGATGAGAAAAATGTCGGCATCAGTTGAGTTGTTTACTGTTGTAATTTTCTTTATAGGATGTTTATAAAGGAAATTAAGAACTATTCTGGGGTAGTTTACCTTATGATACCAATTTGTATATGTTTTTCCTAAATTGTGGTGGGCATTATCGTATACATTTTTTAACTTCACATTGACGTGTGAGGTTGTATAGTAATTGATGAAAGTGTAAATCATACGTTTAAAATAATTCCTCTTCGTATTACATATATTTAGCTTTTCCTAATTAACATTCCTCACGTCTCATCATCACTCAGACCAGATATTATTAATCCACAAGGAATATATACTTTTTCAAGTTTAAAACCAAAGCTTTGTGTTTGTAAGGAATTTGATTGATGGGAGAGCAGGCAGACATAAATATTATAACTAATTGATGTAGTCCTGAGAGCCGTAAATTTCAGCGAGTTGAAGTCTGTTGTAAGAAGACGAGAACAAAGTAGCTGCGTTTTAATCCGGCACCACGCCAAGCGTATAAGCCACCCAAGACGTAACTTAGCTCAACTCAATAACTCTGGTACTGCAGCAGCTGGGCGAGTACTTGCGACGGTAATATATAGAGCGCATTTACACAAGCAGTAAAGTGCTCATCTACTACACGTGACAGGTCAGTCTGAATAGTTCTATTCAGCGTGGCTGGTTAACACTCAATTATTCATAGGAAAGCTTGCATGTATACGACCATTATATACTGGAGTAACTGTTCTTCAGATGATATAATATACTAAGTAGCGAGCACAATCGATTAATTAAATTAATTGTAATACGTCCATGCCTAATCGCAATGGTTTATTAGCGATGTTTACTCACGTGGCGAATGGCTCGGGGTCGAGGCTGTAGTACTTGTCGATGGGGTCCCTCTTGACGAGCTTGGCGAGCTGCGCCTGGTCCACGACCAGGAGGCCCTCGCGCACGTGGCGCCGCCTCCACTGGACCACGCTGCTGGACTTGCGGGTGCGTTGCGCCGTGATGGACGGGGGCGGCGGCAGGATCATCTGCAACGCAACAGATTTAGTGGAACCACAGTAACGCAGAGTCTTCATTCACCAAAATCGTTGCTGGAAGAATCTACTTGATAAGTTGGACCACTACTGCAGGGAAATCTTATCAGCTAAGAAGTGATTAAACTAATTTGCATAATTTCCTTCATTGGCTCATCATCTAAAAATAGTGGAATGATGTAAAATGGAGATTAAATGTTGAACAATGTACGTAGGATTACATCTGGATCAAAAAATGAGCTGGAAAAAACATGTCAAAATGAAATTCTGGCAAATTAATCTGAAATTCAGAGATATGACCTGGTTAATGTCAGTTCTATTGTACAAATGTATTACTAGGGCCGTCTAACCAAAAATATATATAAATAATCCAATCTAAAATACTGCACTCCATCTCTAACCAACCATGGTTTGTGTCGACCTTCACACTGCTCAATGAACTGAATATACAATTTATTGTCAAGGAAATGAAGAGACTCTGCCTAACGAATTGGAGGACACGAGAAATAATCAATCCTCCAGCGGTAGAGAGAAGACTAAGAATAATGTGGCCTACGAACCTAACACCAGAGATGCAAAATATGGACTAAATAAACCAAATCTACCAATGGCTAATGGACGATTACGCCATTTAGAATTTGTATTGCAATGCCATCGTTGTAGATTGTAAATTAGCAGGCAAATAAAAAAACTTGAATGAACTACGTTTATGTAAACTGCTTCTGGTAAAAATGTAGGTCCAAACAAACAATTTCAGTCATTCATCGTTCCTATTTTTTCTACATCCCAATCATCGAGAATGAGAACAATCCATACTGTAATGGATTTCAACTCTTTCAAAAACATTTAGAAGGTTCTGACACCGTTTTTATGATATTTATTTGAACAAGTTATCTATTTCTAGAAAGAATATGCCTTGTTTGAGATTAATAATAGTACTTCCACGTGACTTTACTCCTGTCATGCTTCTGAGAAGTCAAAATCCACTGTCGTCCCATTCAGCGGTATAATCAAGAAACACTCCCGGATGAATTACTTGAATTTAGACCATCACAACTGTGGTTCCCAATCGTTCAATTACGTGATGAATGAAGGCTGTTGGATGAACTTCCAAAGATAATAAGTATGATACAGGGTCACAGGTAGCCATAAAATTATATAGACGAACATGTTTTTTTTTAGAAAACTATTCACATCACTGCACAGGCCATAGAATTGGGTACATTGTTATAATTACTGGGACCCGAAATTCAAGCATGGTGTTCCAAAGCCTGTAACAGCAGCGGGCAGTGGACGAATAAATAGCCATATAGCAGTCCAATATAAGTTAAAAAATGAGTACCACACAAAGTGCTTACAGTCATTGTGGCTTCATAACGAAAGCCACTTATATGCTTAGGTGTTTACAGAGGAATCGCAATGTTCCTTCTGAAAACTTTTACCGCCGAAGGAATCATTAAGCTCTATATGTTGATATATTTTGGCAATATAGAGTTCAACACAGTTCTCGGAAGCGGTTTCGGTTTCATGTACGGAGCGTTGAGATAACAGTAATGATATATATAATAATGTATGTTCTTTTTACTGTAGTATATTAGCCGGAATGGAAAATAACAAACAAAATACTGAAATATTGGATATGTAACACATTAAATTGCAAATATTTATCTCAACTTGGATCTTCAGCATATTTTAAATACTTCAAAATTTTAAAAGGTACGGATAATAAATAAAGTTATTTTGTCTCAATGCAGTACGTTTAATAGCTTTACTTTTAATATTCTCTTCTTATCTAGAATTTATTATTTCGTACATTGCTTGAACTATTAATTTGTCGACCATTATAAATGTTCAATGCCTGTCAGTTTTTCGTTTACTGATGAAATAACATAATTATTTGTATGGAAACTAACACAGTAATTGTTAGTAAGACGGAAATGTCACGCTGTGAGATGATATTGTATTGATTAAAAAATTGTTATTGTATATAAATCGACTCTTGGAACTCAATCTGATTTAATAATTACTATCCCTGTTTTCCCGAATGAGATGACAACTTTAACGAGACGTTCACTTTGCCTTCGTGTTAGATTTTTGAGACAAGGCGCAGTTGTAGTATGCTTTCTACAGCTGCTCCTACTTGAGACTGTTCTGTTCCCGACGCTAATAGGCGACGTGAATCCCTCGTTCGCCATGTACAAGAGCTTCTCTGCCAAGTGTCACGCCGTAGACTGTAGTAATCTACCTTAACGGTAAGCGACTCTCCCAAAGGCCAATTAAGCGAGCCCTCGCTGAACCTGCAGAGCGGAAGATATTGTATACAGCGCACGTCACACATTAAACTGCTCCAATTCATTCACTGCGAGTCAAGTAAGGCGTAATGCGTACAGGGGAGAGGTTTTGTGCCTTGCTAATCACCCGGGAATTGCCATATAAACTTAGTATCTGGAATCGGTTATTTACCTGCTCGCGACTATTCAATAAGCAATATTTGTAAAAGTGTGGAACGTTATGCATTTGTATTAATTCGTTGAAAATAAAGTATCGATGACTATGATAAACCATTTAAAAAATTACGAAACACAATAAATATTATATTTGGATCTATTTTGTGGGAGCAGAGTTATTTATATTTAATCCCTCACAGAAGGTTATAACGATGTAAACAATGTACCACTGTGATCAAAAAGTAAGGTGACATTGTTATTTAAAACTCCCGGGTATTAGGAAGGCACTTAATTTTTTTCTAGGTTGGTAGGACTGTCTATAATATTTGCCAAGCGTCTGTTTGTTAAAAGGTTTAATTATCTCCGAGTTACACGTGTTTTTGTAAACAACCAAAAGTGAATTTTTCGATTTTTGCAATGGGTGATTTTGTTGAGCAAAGAACTTGCATCAAATTTTGTTTGCAGAACGAATATTCTTGTGCGGACACGTTGAAAATGTTGCGGAAGGCCTTTGGTGATCAAACTATGGCACAAAAAAACGTTTATAAGTGGTAGAACGAGTTCAAAGAGGGCCAGAACGCGTTGAAGACGAACCGCGCTCTGGACGACCATCAACGTCTACCGACGAGGGCCACGTCCAAATAATCAAGATTTGGTGCTTGAAAATCGTCGATGGACAATTAGAGATCTCGCTGATAGTATTGGAATATCATTTGGCTCAGCCCAAACCATTTTGAAGAATGTTTCGTGTCTCAAACGCGTCAAGTCTCGATTAGTGCCAAAATCGCTCAAGTACAAGCGTCGCGTTGATGTTTGTGAAACATTGCTGTCTGACTATCAGGACCACTTTAAATGCATCATTACTGGAGACGAGACTTGGATTTACGTATACGACCCTGAAACCACCGACCAATCCAACGAATATCGTGCAAAAGGTGAAGCAAGACCGAAAAGACCACGGCAAAGTCGATCGAAAATCAAGGTCTGTTGACAGTTTTCTTTGATTATCGTCGTGTGGTGCACTATGAATTCCTTCCGCCGGGCCAAACTGTCAACATTGAATATTATTTGAGCGTTATGAGTCGTTTGCGTGAAGCTATTCGTCTGAAACGACCAGAATTATGGGCGAACAACTCTTGGTTTCTTCATCACGATAATGCACCATGTCATACTGCATTGGTTGTTCGCGACTTTTTTTGCCAAAAACTCGACTCATATCGTACCGCAACCACCAAATTCGCCTGATTTGGCTCCGTGCGACTTCTGGCTATTCAGCAAACTCAAAAGGCCAATGCGGTGATGCCGTTTTGACACGATTGAGGAGATAAAAACCGAATCGAAGAAGGTCCTGAAGGCTATACCGGAAAAAGACTATTCCAACTGTTTGGAGGACTGGACAAAGCGTTGAAAATAATGCGTTTTATCGGACGGGGATTATTCATTTGAAGGGGATGAAATTGATTTGGAAAAATAAATAATTAATTTATATTTTATAAATAAATTCACCTGACTTTTTGTTCGCAGTGGTAGTTCAACTAGTGTAAAAAATGTATAAATCATTCGAATTTTTTAATCCTCTCTCAGTTTTGATTCTAAATAATATTTAATTTTCATATTCGACAAATATTCCAATAATGTTTTAGCTTCATTACTGTACAGTATTTCAGTTTCAAACGAGAACAACAAAATTTACAGGCAAATCATTACGTGGAAATTTTGCAAACATGGAAACGTCCAATGCAATAAAGCATTAGTTTTCCGAAATATTACCCCATGTGTGCGTATATTTAAATATTTGTTATAAACTAATGACAACTATGACGAGGAATGTGTCATTGAAAATTTCTGGAAAAATAATTATCCGCTATCTAATTTGCTTATGCAAGACAGGGATTGTGCTAAAAGATTACGAGGAATTTAACTGAAATTTCCGAACAAGAAGAAATGTACAATGTAAAAAGGTAAGTAGTACATGGAAAACAATAAATGAAAGGCGGTATTCATTACTAGAAGCGGGTTTGAAACAGCCAGAATGAGGTTTTTTGACCTTATGGTATTATAAACGTAAGAGCCGACAGTAGAAGGTAATTTTTTCCCCAATGTATATAAAATAGTTGCCATTATTCAAGCCAGTTCTCATCCATCCACGACGCCGACGACCGCAGACGTCGAAGAAGTTATCTCATGAAGATCACGTCCGAGTTAACGTGACACATTCTAGCAACTTGATGTGTGAACGTTTTGCCACTTGTATGTTTAACCAACAACAGTTTCCTGAGACGTAAATTTCATGTTCTGATACTATATTATTGAAATGCGTCGTGTCTCGGTGTAAAATATTTATTAACAGCCAGATTTACTTCTTTTATATCAGTGTTTTAAAATAATATAAAAATACTCTAGTTATTATATCAATAAGAACGCGTAATCTTAAACTCTGCTCGTTAAGTTAGTTAAACTGAATTATTGAAATAAGATACACCAAAAACTCGACAGAACCGGGAATTTGAACCCGCGATCACTGCTAAGTTCCCAGCTTCTTTAAACCATCCGAGCTACTCTGTATACCTAAGCTTCATATAATAATAACATTAGAGCTATGATAAATTTGGACATCGGTTCATTCTTCAGGAGTCCTAAGGTAAGCCATGGAACAATTTACTAGTAAATTTTATGTTATCCTGAGGTAGAGACAATAGAGTTAGACTTGTTTCGACAGGGTAGCTCAGATGGTTAGAGCAGCTGCGTACTTTGCAGTGGTCCCGGATTCCATTCTCGGTTCTGTTGAGCTTTTTAATTCTTACTTCATTAATTATATAATTTTCTTAATATAATTATAGTGATGACTAATAATTGGAGTCAATGAAGTTATCAATAGTTAAAAGAAGCGGAATCTGAATATTTTAACAATTTTTTTTTTCTGAGTAAGAGGTTAAAATTCTCCGGACGTTCTGGTCAGTTGAAACACGATATCCTGGCCCTTCTGAATTCCCAACAGCATACTCTTATAATAAATTTCTACACTGAGGCAGGTCTACGACCTCTCAACATTCGCTGCTCGAAACCAAACTTGTGCAACGTTAACCAAGAACGGCGAAGCAATTCGGATGAAGAATTGTAAAACCGTGATTATTCTACGCGTTAATGTCGTTAATACAACTGAAAGCGTCGGGGAAAATGTGACCGCGAGGAAACTGGCTTACAAGCGACGTCGTTAATGTCTGCCTACGCTGATGCTAATTCCAACGGACAGTTTCTCTCTAATGCCAGTCTTCTGTCTCTTCGCCTCTGTCGGATTTCAACACGCTTCCTGTCCAATAAGCACTTTACACACAGGCTAATTACGAACGACGCCATCTCGAAAGCGAACTAACTTTTATCGCCGTCAACACTCGACGTGCGTTTTTTGGAAGCTTTCAAAACAAACAGGATAATATGACCGAGACCAATAAATGTCTGGATCAACATTCAACTCGATTATTTATAGCCAGTCCTATTACATACTAATTCCTTTAGGATACATTAAAATGTATGAAACCCTTTTAATGTTGCATCTAATGAGAAATGCGAACGAAAAACAAGTGGACAGGCTAATATCTGCGGAAAATAAAATGAAATAAATAGCTTCAAGCTACAAAAATTATTATTATGAATATATATAAATTTCACAGCGGAATCACATTATTTGCGAAATGACAAACTCTTGTATTAGTATGAAAAAAAATATTATAACAATAGATTATATATTACGTTTGACGTGGACGATTAAAGAAATTGGTGCAATATTTAAACAATTACAGATGAACTGTCACTAGAAAAATACATGATTATAGACAATAAAATCAATCGAACCTATTAATACTTACAGGGAATTAATTGACAAATACATGCTTCGGTATCAAAAAGCTGAAATTATGATTCACCAAAAAAAAATATTCGGAATAAAAAATATATTGATAATGGATTACATAGTTTTGGCCTATCCTTAGAAACCTCTATGAAGGTTGCGATCAATTAACTCTTTCCCTACCAATCAGATCTACGTCTTATTTTTACGTTGCTCAGGCAAATAAAGGGTAAAATATATCACTGTGAGCAAAAAGTAAGATGAATTTATTTATAAAATATAAATTCTTTATTTATTCTTCCAAATCAATTTCATCCCCTTCAAAGTAACCCTGTCCGATAAAACGCACTATTTTCCAACGCTTTTTCCAGTCTTCGAAACAGTCGGAATAGTCTTTTTCCGGTATAGCCTTCAAGACCTTCTTCGATTCGGTTTTTATCTCCTCAATCACGTCAAAACGGCGTCCCCGCATTGGTCTTTTGAGTTTCCTGAATAGCCAGAAGTCGCACGGAGCCAAATCAGGCGAATACGGTGGTTGCGGAACGATATGAGTCGAGTTTTTGGCAAAAAAGACGCGAAGAACCAATGCATTATGACATGGTGCATTATCGTGATGAAGGAACCAAGAGTTGTTCGCCAATAATTCCTCGTTTCAGACGAATAGCTTCACGCAAACGACGCATAACACTCAAATAATATTCTTTGTTGATAGTTTGGCCCGGCGAAAGGAATTCATAGTGCACCACACCACGATAATCAAAGAAAACTGTCAACATGACCTTGATTTTCGATCGACTTTGCCGTGGTCTTTTCGGTCTTGCTTCACCTTTTGCATGATATTCGCTGGATTGGTCGGTGGTTTCAGGGTCGTATGCGTAAATCCAACTCTCGTCTCCAGTAATGATGCATTTCAAGTGGTCCTGATAGTCAGACAGCAAAGTTTCACACTCATCAACGCGACGCTTTTTTTTCCAAAAAATTCAGCGATTTTGGCACCAATCGAGACTTGACGCATTTGAGACACAAAACATTCTTCAAAATGGTTTGGGCTGACCCAAATGATATTTCAACACTATCAGCGAGGTCTCTAATTGTCCATCGACAATTTTCAAGCACCAAATCTTTGATTTTTTGGACGTGGCCCTCGTCGGTAGACGTTGATGGTCGTCCAGAGCGCGGTTCGTCTTCAACGCGTTCACGGCCCTCTTTGAACTCGTTGTACCACTTATAAACGTTTTTTTTTGTGCCATAGTTTCATCATCAAGGGCTTTCCGGAACATTTTCAACGTGTTCGCACAAGAATATTCGTTCCGCAAACAAAATTTGATGAAAGTTCTTTGCTCAAAAAAATCACCGATTGCCAAAATCGATAAATTCACTTTTGGTTATTTACAAAAACACGTGTAAATCGGAGATAATAAAACTTTTTAACAAATAGACGCTTGGCAAATATTACAGACAGTCCTACCAACCTAGGAAAAAAAATTTACCTGCCTTCCTAATACCCGGGAGTTTGAAATGACAATTTCACCTTACTTTTTGATCACAGTGGTATTCCGATTTATAGTTGTTGAACGGATATAAAGAGATTCGTCGCCAACCCGATATTCTCATCGAATTCACACTGATACATAATCTTTACTATTACTCATACGGAGAGTGTGAACGTTTTGTTACTTGTGGTTACTGGTACAATTAACAAGGCATGTGAATACGCCACCGTGACGCATCGCTAGTCTTTATACGTGAACAATCACGTTTCGAACAAAGTTTTGCCGAAGCTGAGAATTTTATTTCAGTGGGTTAAAATAATTTATCCTAGTTGGAAAAGTCATCGTTGATAATCTTGTACATAACAATGAAAAGAAAATAATATTTTTTTACAGGGAAAAAGAGATGCATCGCTGTCATATTCTTCTCTTGAAACTTTAATTATTCCATCGGCATATTGATATTATCAGTTGACTATTGGACAGAAACTAATTTTTTTAACAAAATTTCGAGACGTAGTTCCTTGATTAATTGTTATAGAGTAATTTGAGTCTATTACCGGTAAATTAAAAAATAAAATTGACAAAATTTTAATGTAACTTCATGCGCTAAGTTCTTATTTCTCTTACTGAATAATAAGTTAAATTGGTCTCGTCATTCACTAAAGATACTTTTTTTAAAAAAAAAAAGGAAAAATATTTTACATTTAGTATTTTCATTGTTTCTATGGAATTATATTTTGGAGCAATTTATAAAACAAAGACAAGATTTTTAGGTGCTCAAAAAACGTGTTTTTCGATCAAAATGTCGGGTCACATCACAAACCTTCAAGTTTATTCGAAAAAAAAGGGGGTATTTTTAGTCTTTTTGGTAATACATTCACTCATTAATGTAATTTGTTATTGTAAATATACACTTATTTATTGTAAACGCTGATATTCATGACTACAACACGAAAAACAAACAATTTGTCCAAAACTATAAATCATCGTCAATTTCTCAGAATGGTGTACATTATTGAAGTATTTCTATCTTAAACAAACTGTCGCAAGTCAGTTTAAAGCTGAGATAACCTGATTTACTTTCGGACTCTCCTTCTATTCTACAAAAGAATTTATGGAAGAATCTGAATTATGAATCCCACGTGTAGAAGTCAGTTATAATGTAAATAGCCAGAATGAGTTATTCAAGTATGTTTACAAATAATATTTATAGTTTCGGGTGTTTTATTAAACATGTAAATTATAGAAATTATCGAAGTTTTCAGATAATTTATATTTTAAATTGTCTGGAAAGGTCGTTAATTTCTTTAACCAATACGAACTAAGTCTATGTTATAGCTTTTATTATTTGGAAGATAAATGATTGTAAATGCTTGGCATTTACTATAAATAATATAAACGAATGATTATATACAATGTAGCAGCACTTATATGAAAATATTTATATATAACACTAAAATAAACAAAAAGTGTTCACCCTGACACATTCACATCTTTGAAGATTGGCTTCCGTACAGCATCTACGGACATTATCATTATTATTGAGAAAAATGTGTTCGGATCAGATTTTTCTGTCTGTCACTAAATTTAAGCATGTTTTACATATAAATGTACTAAAATCATCAAAAAGTATAATTAATCTCCCTATCACTCCCGTAAGCTATTTTTTTTTAGAATTCAGATTTAATAATATCTTAAATGAAAATAACTGGTAGAGCCTATGGAACTAAAGTTTGTTTTGTTATGCAAGAATTATAAAACTTCCCGTCCCCGTTACCTTTTTCTCTCAAGGAAATGAATTCCAATTTAATTAAATTGGATTTCAGCGTAAACGTGTTTATGGGAATAACGAATAAAGTTTGTTATCGTAACGTCTCCTTAATTAAGAGTTTCGCTGACGCCTTAATGAAAGGTAGGAACCTAGCTATAGATAAATGTTTCGACCGGATCGCTCTATTAACCTGGAGATCATTAAATTGTAGTAGATCAATCGGGACTTAACGACGAGCCGTTGGAGCGGTGCGCTGTCAAAAAGAAAGCAATTTCACCGCATCGGCGCGGCCCTGTTAATTGAGGCGATCGAGTACGAAGAAGGACCGATGAAGAAAGCAGACCAGGAAGAGAGAAGGTGCAAATGAACTGGACTAGTCTGGAGTCCCACGTGAACGGCTGTCCGGTCGTAAATTGATTTTAGAGGAGTCCCACGCGCGACCTGATAGCATCTCCGCTATTTGCCGCCTCGATTTATGCTTCGCCACGATTACGCTAAACTATCAAAGGCTCGGCGTTACTGTCCACGAACACGCGCTTACGACGCCAATTCCAGAGGATCAGAAAATTTTCCAAGCGATCGCACGTAGTTCGAATAATTTATTTTATGTGCCTGGAAGGTTAGACCTGAGCTAAATGACTTACGAAACGACATCAGCAACGCTTTTAGAAGCATACTGTTCCTTAATTAGATATTAAATACGCAATATAAAATGGAAATTTAACCATAAAAATGAAATAAATCGTTTGCTGATATTTAGAAGTGTTGAATATTTACATACCAAGCAATCCAAATGATAGTAGTACCAGGTATTTTTAATACAAGCCCGTAGTCATTCACAGCCAGTGTTACACAGAAACCGTTCTTCTTTAATACAGTGATAATAGTGAATATTTATTTATTTTGTAGTATTTATAATATCACTTTTTTGACTGAATTGGCTATCTTTCTTATTCATTTTTTTCAATCAGACGAATATTTTTCATTTCAGAGATAATAGTGTTCAGGGTTTTCATTTCCTCATGTGAAGAAGAAATAAATGTTGTATAAATGGAATAAAAGGAATTGAAATAGAGAGGAAGGGTAATTAATGAGACGAATGAGTGTGACACTGACGTTTAGAACAAGATTAACGAATTATTATAGGGATTTATTGTAAAAATAATATTTCGATTAATAGATTTAGTGCCATGAAAATAAAATAATATCTAATAAGGGTATTATGGTTTAATCTGTGAAGCATTGTACTAAATGAAGTGCAGTGAGAAGAAGTGCTGAGAAGTGTAAGACGCGGTTTATAGTCTTAAATATAGTTAATATTTATTAGTTTTATAGGTGTCATGGAACTTTATTTTCCACATTTACTTTCTTTTCATGTTGGTATTATAGTGTGTCAATCTTCATTTTATGATTTTACACATTCCAACCGCGCATTGACCAATGCAATTAAATAAATATATCTATAGTGCTTTTCAAATGAAAGCTGTTCTCGCTGTCAGCGAATCAGAGTAGGGAAATAGACCAACGTTGCAACATCGTCAATAAAAAAATGACAACGAACTCCTACTGCAGCTTCATGGACAACAATATGTGACAACGTCGCACGAATTTGATTCGTCGGCGCAAGGAAGGGCTTCAAGGTAAAATCGACTCCCATTTGAAAAGCACTATAGTGAACACAGCTGTTCATCTTCCGGATGTTCGCAACTCTTCTAACGTATTAAAAATTCTGCTTCAGAGAGACGACTGTCTACGGGTCCAAAATGCGTTAAAATTCAAACGTAAATTAGGCTGGTGTTACATATACAGTCGCTTGATGCGGTAATGGTTGAATTTTGAAGGTGACGAGTGAAGAGTGGTGGCATAAACGTCTAAGGAATTCCATGGTCTTTCTAGTAGAAATGTATCCAAAGATATACATGAACGGATTAATTGGTGTAACGAAATCCCGAGTGTATCTGAGGTCCGGTCTTTCTTGAGCAGTCGCACCCACAAACGCAGTTATTACGCATCTATAAAACCATTGACAATGAATTCTTTACCACTATTCGCAGAAAAAGATTTATTGGACAATTATCTTATAAATTGAGCATTTTAGAAACTTTGTGAGGCTTGTTCTTTGTACGTTACAGCCATCAGAGTTTAAAAATAATCCTACAATAATTTCATATAAACTAAAAACATATATATTTACTTTGTGAGACATTCCTCAGAGCCTGCGTGTCATATTTTGGTTGATTTCGTGTCTGGAAAAATTAATCTTTAATATAAATTTTCAGTCACGAATCTCGATTGTGTCTTGCCCAAATGGCCGTGGTGAACTTTGCAAAGACGTGTGTAGGAAGAGGACTCGGGACCAACTGCATACATTATGTTGGGCATAATTCCCGGTTGTAAAACGAATGCGAATGTTCGATAATATATTGAGATTGAGACGTAATGCTGATCAGAGGAATTGTAGAAAGCAAGACACGCATCTAAAGAGACTCTCTCCATAGTATTCCAACACTTCCTGGTAAATTAGATGATTTATAATATGTCCGTATCATGATTGTATATTATATAATATTAAGCAACTTACGGAGTTAAAGAAATGACGATTAGGTTTATTGACCTATTACAGTAATAATTCGTCTAAGAATGCAAAATGCAAACTAACCTAATTTTGATTACGAATATAGCATATTAACTGTAATTTCTCCCCTTCAGACCATGTTCTATATATTGTAGTGTACTAAAGGTTTTCTATTCCACCGATGAGTTGAAATTTAGTAAGTTTGACGTGGAATCTCAATTTGTTCTATCAGCAACATAAAGATGTTTTACACATTAGAAATGTAACGCTAATTAATTTTTCTGTAAAAAACAAGTTTCCCGAATGTTATTTAGTACGGAAGAGTATTAATAGAATACCAATGCCATGCTTTCTCCCGCGATCGGAAGGGCGTGGGACAAGTACCAAATGCCCGACCTACCTGATGTAGGTTTTTCTAGGGTTTGTCCTGCATTTCTTTTAGGCGAATGCCGGGTAGGATCCTTAAACCATAGCCCGGGGGCCCTAGTTACCCTTGGCTACCTTCCTCCACCCTTCCGTATCCCCCCTTTCAAATCCCTTTCCTATGCTATAAGAGGGGAGTTGCCACTATGTGGATTACCCTATACATAGCATGTCTACACCCAAAAAAAATGCTTTCTTATAAATTCTAATTATTTTTTAACAGAATACATTGATAATTATCAGCTATTGAGAAATTTAGACTGTCACCGTACATGACACACTCACGTTTTTGAGAACTACGTGGCCAGTGTTACAATTCTCCTTTGGTTTATAGGGAACGGCAATGAAGCGCCAATGACCTTGTATTAGGACTTCGTCGTAGCATTCACGAGAACTGGACTTAAATCGGAATTTACAGTTGGTATTTGGAACCCTAGTCTATCACGAACGGTATTTCGCGTCAGTAGCTTATGAATAAATAATAAAATAAAAACCATCTATGCTAAAAGTAACAAAAAAATAAAAACGTATTTTATCACTAATTTTGTCTCTTATTTGGCTACTTCTCTACCTACATAGTTTATATTAAAATTTGCATATTTCCATACTAATAACGAATTAAAATATCTATGTATAATACATAATATGTATTTCTGTTTAATTTCTTTTAATTTCTTCTTTGCGCTCTCACCAATACTTATACTTATACTTATAAAATAATTTAATTAAAATATTATATTTTAATCACCTTCACACAATTTTAAAAGCGATCTGGAGTATAACCAGCGACGCTTTTTCGTCTGAGATTGATATTTCGTGTGTCTCACGTTACTCTACTGAAAAATTTCTGATAGTTTGATAAGGAAAATTTCTGTCCATATTTGGAGAAACATGACAAAACCAAATTAAGGAAGTTCGAGAGCAAGAATTGGAAACCCGAGGAACAATCATCTCAAAGATTTATCCTTAACTATGAATTGAAATGTGTTTTAAGGGAAATTTAAAGAAGGGAAAGGTTGGAAAACTATTTCTCCCCATATAAAATAAGTTCGGCACGGCAGCATGGAAGAAAATGCATTATTTGGAATTAATGAGAACAGCGAGACAAGAGAATGAGTCCGCAATTGCACTGCTTAGCAATTCGTATCGGCGAGGGAGGCTCGATAAATCGCCGTGACAGTCGAGACATGCCAGCGTAAATCAGAGTCCCTCAAAAAAACTGGCTCCCCACGTCGCCAGGGCCTAGGACTCAATTACGGCAATTTGTAATAAGTCTTCCATCGCCGGCAGCAGTCCACATGAAGCAATAACGATGTCAAGGTGGAGTTCTTCGTAATTAACTCAGACACTTTCGGATGGTCACTTAAGCGGTGCACCAAGTCTCCATAAAACCGCAATCACGTTTCTATCATTAAATCAAATTTTAGCCGGGTCCTGTTAGCGAATGGATAAGATTCAAGTCGACGCTTCGCCTTGTCGTTAGAATCTGAAGCCTTTGTAGCGTCCAACTCGTGTCCATCAGCATTCATCACAAGAATGTAATTACTTAAAGCGTAACTATTGAATCCTTGTTGCAGTTGATTTCTTTTGACATGTCCCGCTAATGAGACTACCCGAATCAAAAAATTTTTATTAAAGGAAAAAGTCGAGAACCATCTGATGAACCAAGAAAGCCATACTAAAATTTCTGGTAAATTTTTCCATCCTCATTTGCAAAATTTCATTTGAAACAACATTTATGGTTCCAGTCCAAGTCTCTGATACAGGTATTTATGAGGGTTATTTTAAAATGCCCTGGTAGTTTGGAAGAATCACACAGACGCTTCTCGATAGCTGCCAAGACAACTAACACTGACTAGTCCAAACGTGAGTTAGCAAATTTTCGATAACGGGTCACGAAACACCTGATGAGCTTGTGCAATTAAAGATCTATGCACATCGACGGTGCAGGACTCTTTTTGTGTGTTTGTGAATGTCGTGGCCTAGAGGTCTGACGTTCCAGAAGGCTGTCGCCTTCCATCGGCTGACCAATGATGGACAACTTGTTCAAGGTTTCCCGTAGACAAAAGTGGAGGTTGGAATAGAAATATACACGGTTACCAATATAGAAATATCTGTATCGCATTGTCTGTGAGTCTTCCCGGATCGATTTAAACTTAAATGAACATACTTCCACAAGGATTACATTTCAATCTACCAATCGGGGGAAACGGTAGAAAACTAAGTTCGAAAATGATAAGCTGTGGATGTGAATTAAGTTTAAAATAGTAAAGCTATTTAAATTAATCTACTTATGACAATACAGATTCTTGTACAGTTATTTGATATTTATAAACGAATATAAAATTTAGAGATGTAGGTTAATTTTAGTAACTCAACTTTTAAAGATGCCTTTTACCTAATTCTTAATTTAATAAATTTTTATGTTTCGTATCACATTGTCTGTTCAAGTATTTGAAGAATCTAATTGAATTTTCAGATGCTTTTAATCTATGATGAATATTAATTATTATGTTTTGCTCATTCCAGCCGTTAAAATGCTTCTAAAGTTAGAACGTTCTCAGTTCTCTCGTGGTTTATAGGCGCGTCTTTTGGTATATTGTAAGGATTTCACAAGTGATGAATGAGATTCTGAATTTGGCTAAGTAGTGAAACTCGTGCACACGGAAATCATTCTCCTAGTTAATTGGAGCTTGTAGAAAGACCATTAAAAAACAAAAACATTAAAAATCATCTATTAAGACGGGGAAGAACAATTATTGCTTTAGAAAATATTACAAATAATTTACAAAATTTTTCATTTGACAGTAGAGTAAAATCAAGGAAATAAACTGAAATTTTGAGAAAAAAAACTTTTTGACTTTTGTGAACTAGAGTTTTATATGTAAATTCAAGTATGGCATATTTGTTATCCCGCCAAGATTCATGTCAGTGGTTAAATTATTTTCATTTAAGTAAAATATTACATTTTCTTTTATATAATTAAGTTCATTAATATTAAAATTAACCTTTAATCCTGTCAATATATAAATTTTAATAGACACAATATATCCATTCGTTATAATTATTTAGCAGAAGCTTTCGTCGTTATTTTTCGACATACTCATTGCTTTGACGCTGAAGTTAATGAATATGTTGAAGAAAAACGACGAAAGCTTCTGTTAAATAATTATAACGAATGGGTACAATTTGTCTATGAAATTTTATATATTGACAAGATTAAAGATTAATTTTAATATTTATTTTTCACCTGTTTCAAATTGAATATTAAAAAGTTAATTGATATGCAAAGATATAAAAGACGTGAAAGTCGATTATTTTACTTTGTATATTCTATATAAATTAATCTTGTTAGATACTGAATTATAACAGAAAATAATATTATTATAAAAATAAATATGAAGTGAGAGTTACAATTAATAAATATAATTAAATCATTGTACAGGATGAAATATGCTGTATATTTAAAAAAATTAAACGTTAAAAGAATAAATATGTATACATATGGGAATTTAATACTGAGCCTAATCCCTTTATTAGCCTTTTCTATATTGTTATTATCTATGGTTAGTATTCAGCCTGAATATATTAAAACAAGTCCATTAGCAATGGAGGAGTTAGGGTGCGTATCCAGAAGCCGTTATAAAACATACAGTGGGAATAAACCGGGTCTCGAATGTTGCTTAAATATGGACTGGCAACTGATTTTAAGAAGAGAGAGAAAATCACTCGTGAAGTGCAACCCAGCTCATTTATTATTCACAAAGGATTAAACGGTCAGCTGGTACTTATTAATTTTAAGGAATTCTGTCCGTCTCAAATGGTCTCTTAAGCGAGTAATGACCTTAACGTATTTAATATTGACGCGATTCCAGCATTTCAATATAGCACACAAAACGTCGCCGAGAATAATGGCTCATAAATGCGACTTGTTAGTATAGGCAAATAAGTCTTATAATGACCGAGGGCAAGAGCACGTTTGCTACGTCCTACGTGCTACGCTCCGCTTGGCGAGTAGGCCGGGATCGCCTACATTTTGCGATCTCGTCGTTTCTCAAAGCTAACGAATCGAGATAGCGCCATTTGCATGTATAAAACTCCAACAGAAATTTCAGCAGCTCCTTCTAAATTTCACGTAAATATTTTCACAATCAGCTGTGTGTCACATGCGGAGCAAACTGAATTGACCGGATTTCGATTTTTTTTTCTCGCTTACGAAACGCAAATCAGGATTTTGAATGGACAAGCAGCGGGAACCTCAAATACACTAAAATTCTACAACCGTTACTAACACGGGTAAGTTGCTTCTAAGTAACCTACAGGATTATGTTCCCTTAGGTCAGTAAACTCTATTTGCATAAAACTTTCCTTTGTCTGGATGTTAGTATTCATCGCACAGACGCTGTGGAAGAGGAACTTCATGAGCTCTGATATAGCATTGTTACATTTCTTATGGAGATCCCCAGGTTGCGTTAAATGTTCTGTACCCTTTATAGTCAAAGAATTTAAATTTAGATAAGAGTAAGGTCTTAATTTATTGACAGTGATACTTGAACAATTCATATCATAAGTACCCATTAAGTGTTTTACATTCGAGTAGGAATTTATTAAATTTACCGCTGCAATTATCTGACCGTTTATTAGACCCTTTAGCCCCGCCGATATGATTCAGAAGATTGTATTGTGCTTTAGTATCATGAGTAGTGTAGGCCAGTAGCTGCAGAACATTATATATCAAATTGGCATTAGTTGCATTAGTGTGAGCGCAATCCGACCCACCGTCACCAAAATAATCCCAGTGAAACTTCACTGAATGGTTGAAATGTAAATTGCCATTGAGGTTAATTCTTGATGTGGTTACTAGAGTTAGTGTGTGGAGTTTTACGTACTGTGAAAGCAGCAACTCCTGGCACGTCCGATCCCGACCTGGGCAGACCGCAGACTGGTCTCCTCAGGCTCCTCAGCCCAGCCTCTGCATCTCGCCGACCTTCACAGCCTCTCGCTCTGTCCTCACACCCTCCGCATCTCTGAAAAAAAAATAGCCGTTCAAAGCTTCCAAAATCACATCTGCTTTGGTCGTCGTCGATGGGTCTGACAGGTTCTGAGTTTGGAACCTTGCCCGGTAAGTGAGTGTAACATCTCCCTGTTATCATTGGTATTCATTTCACGAATACGAAATTATTTGACACTGACGTTCAGCACTTTTGATCTACAAATAAACATGAAAACCTCTTATTGTAATGTAAAATCATATAAATCGTGACCGGCGATGCGTCACGATAGTACATTTACGTGACGTCTCAGACCATCCTATTAATATACTACGATTTCTATAGGAAGTCGTTCCTTGGCCTCGTGCAATTACGGTTCAATTGCATTGATAGTATCATCATGGAAAATTCTTAAAGCCGAGTTTGTTTTAAAAGAATCCGAAACCAAATAATTGCATGAATGTTGATTGAAAGTGTTAACAGACCAAACACACGTTACAGCGATTTTGCACACTGTTCATTTGAGTAGCTTACTGTCACACAATAAATACATCAATTTACATAATTATTTTCATTGAGGGTTCTGGCTGCTGACCGATCCTTGGACTCCGTCTATAAGCTTCCTGATCCACCTTTACCTTCCTGAGATTCTTCCTTCATCAATCAATTAATTTCCAAATAACTGCAGAATACATCAGTATGTAAGCGTCAAGTAATACAAAAGTACAAATAATACATAATTAAAATTCCATATTTGGATTACATTGAAAATATGCATTTAATGAGTAGACAGGATTTTCAATTAACCATTTTTAATTGATTTTTTGAACAAATTTCCTATGGAATGGGAATTATTGAGTAATCTATTAAACAGATCAATTGAGATCGAATGGAATAACTTTTTAGTCTTGCTTAATCTTACATTAGGTGTCACAATGTGATAATTAAATCTGATGGCATAGTTATGATTGTGGAGATGAAGGTCTGAATTTCATCATCGTATATGTCAGGGATTTATAAATATACCGATTAATCATAGTAAGTATATTTAATTTAACAAATAATAGTCTACAGTTATCATTATATTTGGAATCCGTGATTATTCGTAGAGTTTTTTTCTGTAGAAAAAGGATTTTTATCAACAATGGTACGTTTCCCCTGTAAGTGTATACCGTAAGATAGTATGTTGTATATAATTAAGGGAGACATAGTTCCTCATTTGTTTCAATAGATATAAGGCACGAGATAGTTAAATGCAGATGGAGTAAATGTGTGAATCCTACGTGAGTCTTGAATCGACGGTAACGCGAAAAAGATTAACGGGACAATTAGGGACAACAGTAGTTTTCTTTAGTGCAAAAGAAATTCGTCGTGTTTTATTAGCATTTACTTTATAACCATTTGCTTCGTATCACTCAGCCGCGTCATTCAAGCAAGAATCCGTGAAATGTTTGAGAGCACAGGAGTCGTCCATAGCTGCAAATAAAACAGTATTGACTCTCAATTTAATTGGATGTTAAATCGTTTATCATAATTAAAAATAGAATGGGCCATAAGACCTAACCCTGAGGTACTCCAGAGATAATGTCGGCTTCGCTAAATTACCAACCATTAATGTATTAACTTGTGTACGGTCCGTGAAATAGCTTCTGAACAGGTCAAGCTCCTTATCTCTAATTCCATAATAAAAAAGTTTAGAAATAATACTTTCATGGGAAACACAGTCGGAAGCTTTGGACAGGTCGCAAAGAGCTGATTCAGTACAAAGATGATTCTCAAAGCCATATAGAGATATTAAATTTTCGACTGCAGCCACAGTGGATAAACCGGTCCGGAAACCAATATGCGAATTTGTAAACAAATTTTTTGATTCTTCTCTCTCACTTCAAGTAAGGTAGCAGCAGCACTCTTCGTCTTCCCCGTCCTGGAACTCCATCCTTCAAAATTGTCGTGTAGCAAACAATTTCTCCTTTGTATATGTCCGACTCAGTTGGTTTTTCCCCTAAAAAAATTAACATTTATTCTTCCTACAACCTCTCCAGCTTTTAATATTTGTGTCCACTTTATTTTGTTTTCAATTCTTCTCCATTTCAAAACTTCCCAGGTATTCCTTTTTCCATCTTTCTTTATGTCCATGTTTCTGATTCTTTCAAAACCCTGCTCCAGATGTACTTCTGTAATTCTAGATTTGATTTGATTTGTCATTAGAGCTCTTTTCTTAGAGAATTCTTCCTTGACCATTAGCGATACATGACCGTATTTACAAAAAACAATGGGAAAGCCTGCGAGAGAATTCTCTCGCAGGTGATCCTTCCCAGAGAGCTCTGGCAGAGGCTACCTTTGGGGATGCCTTCACATCTCTCTGGTTTTTTGAACTAAGGTTCCCACATGCCGAGGCACCTCGGCCTGTTTTTAAAGGTGTATGTTCCGGGGTCGCAGACCTTGGGCATACGGTAAGAGGTGTCTGCTATTCCTATTGGAATAGCCGGCCAGCTGCCTCCTAAACTGGTCAAGGCACGGCGAGGGGAAAGCTGCGACCCCACAGCAAACCCCTCTCCCGCCATTTAAGGGCGTGGGACAGGTACAAAATGCCCGACCTACCTGATGCAGGTTTTTCTAGGGTTTTCCCTGCATCACTTTTAGGCGACTGCCGGGTAGGATCCTTAAACTATAGTCCGGGGGCCCTATTTAACCCTTGGCTACCTTCCTCTACCCTTCCGCATCCCCCCTTACAAATCCCTTCCTATATTATTAAAGGGTAGTTGCCACTATGTGGATTACCGTCATGTAGCCTGTTACCCTAAAAAAAAGATCACCTGCAGATCAAAAAAGTTTTTTCCCCATAAAATCACAAATAAAATATGTATGAGCGAAATCAAACGCCACCGTAAATCGTAGAAACAAATATAAAAATGCAATGCAATAAATTAAAAGTATGCTCTAGTACCAAAACCTAAAAAAATATCTCACACAACTCGTAATACATTCAAAATAACATTGAAATGTTGATGCCTCATGTGTTATAACCTCAACAGAATTTAAATTGCACATGATTCTTTCTGCAGAGTCAAGTGTTTCCTAAACCTTTATTGTTTTTCATTAAAGTGTGAGTTATAAAGGAAGTTCGAAAATTTAATAAGTTATAATTTGGAGATTAAAATATGTAATTCGTAGATATATGTGTCTGGTCCACATACGAATTTTTCGATTCTTGAATAATGCTGAATGTTTCATTAATCACTCCAGCTTTAGTATACAATGTTGTGACCCATTTGAAACTATATTAGACAAATTATTATTGATCTATTGGCAATCTGTCTTTACGATTAACACCTTGATTTATTGGACGATTTATTGTTAATTCTGTTATTATTCATCGACTTTTAGGTAAATATGTTTCTTCAAAAGTAGAAACTAATTTTATATTTACATACATTGATTTTTTCAATGAACAAATCTGGATTAAAAGAGTTCGGCAATAAATACAGAAATCTTTAAATTTTGTCGCGAAAATTTTATGTTTTTTTTAAAAATTAATATTTAGAACCAAATAAAATTACTTATTCTTCTGCTCTTTGAAATAATACAAATAATGATATTATAAGTTGCTGTTACACTTATTAAAATCCCAATAATCATGACATAGCTTCAAGGTCGTCAAGAAGAATGTTTTTATATTCTACAGATTTATTAAATTACGATCCTTATCCGGTCACTAATCAAGTTCCAAATTTTGGACGAAACAATGAGCGTTTTTTGTGCTCATACTTTCACTATAAATGTAATTCTTGAAATTAAAATACATTTAATATCCATTTTCTGATTACTATTATACATATTTTGTTATATTTAAGTGCTATGATCAATATCAATTTTAAATACACAGATTTTTTAAACCTTTTAGTTTTTTAAATTATAAATACTCCCGTAAAACTAGTAGGTCCAGCAATAAACGAGTGTAACAAATCTTACGGTTGCGATAAGCGGCGCGGTGAACGGTGAAACACGCTAATACATAATTCTGGCTTAACGATGTTAAAGGGGCAAGAAAGTTTATCGAGAATTGCGATGCCCTTGTCATTAATTTAAAAAACCGGTTTTATTAATAAAAAAATGAATGGTTTCGCAGAGGAAGATGAAAATGAGGAAGAGGAAGTCCAAAAGAAGAGGTGTGCAGAAGCTTCCTAAGTGGCCGCTCCCAGCGTCCTGTTATCCACGCCTGATGAGGAAAATGGATAGCACAAACACCGATGTCTAACCCAGAACATACAACTGAATCATCGCAGTGAGATCAGCATTGAAAATCCTTCACCGAGTGGGCCTATGTAGATCTTACTGCCGGAAACGTTTGTAAGACTCACTTTAAGCAACGAGGCTCTGCTTGTCACCGGCCGTAAGAGAAGCAGATGCGAATTTTACTCAGACAGGCCTACTCTTAAATTGATAGTCGTGGACTCATAAAAATTAAATGTTCTCTACAAAGACAATTACATTATATTTTGTATGATAAATTATTTTAAAAATACGAGGGTGAATCAAATATAAACGAGACTTTTGGACCTGCGCGCGCAATAGTGATGGAAGAACGTTCCTCTGTTATTGGCTGTTAGGTTGGTTTGTCAGGAGTGGGGGAAGCACGCGACTCATCATCATAGACTCGCTTAGTGTCCATCGTTACGATGTCCGAGCAGGAGGTACCTCCCTCTATTGCGCAACGTATTGTTATCAAGTTTTTAGCTGCAGAAGGTGTAAAACCGGCCGAAATCTTGAGAAGATTGACTGCACAGTTCGGGGAAGAGACGCTATCGCGAGCTAGAGTGTTTGCTTGGCATAAACAGTTCGTGGAGGGCCGTGAAAGTGTTGAAAATGAGAGCCATGACCGCAGACCCCGCACCAGCATTACAGCGGGCAACATCGACAGTGTTCGTCAACTTGTTGAAGGTGATAGGCGTCTAACAACTTCGGATATTGCAATTGAGGTTGGAATAAGTTATGGGAGCACTTACTCTATACTCTCAGAGGAGCTAGGGTATCGCAAGGTGTGTGTTAGGTGGGTTCCTCGCCTTCTCACAGTTGACCAGAAACTGAATCGTTTTCAAGCGTGTGAGCGTCTTCTTGCACGATTTCGGGAAGAAGGAGACCCATTTCTTTCTCACATTGTCACCTGTGATGAAACGTGGGTGCATCACTACACCCCTGAGTCGAAACAAGCGAGTATGGAGTGGAGGAAGAAAGGAGAAACCGGACCAGTGAAAGCCAAGTCACGATTATTGGCTGGCAAGGTTTTGGCTACCGTTTTTTTTTACCAGCGTGGCCTGCTGCACCTTGATTTTTTGCATGAGCGCAGAACAATTAATGCGGCATACTACTGCCAAATTTTGACTGAGGTCAGACTTGCATATCGCCGCAAAAGACGAGACCTTCCGATGAGAAAAGTGATTCTCCTCCATGACAAGTCTCGCCCCCATACAGCAGCCCTGACCGTACAAAAATTGGAGCAACTGGATTGGGAGACACTGGAACACCCTCCATACAGTCCAGACCTGTCTCCCTGTGACTTCCATGTCTTTGGTCCTCTCAAGGAAGCTTTGGGAGGGCAAAAATTCCACAGCGATAATGAGGTTGAAGCATATGTGCGCAATTGGCTACAAACACGACCTGACTCTTTTTACGTGGAAGGAATTAAAAAATTACCTATACGCTGGGAAAATGTGTTTATAAATCAGGAGATTATGTAGAAAAATAAACTATGATTGTTTGTGCGTTTAAAATCAAAATAAATATTTAAAAAAATAAGTCTTGTTTATATTTGATTCACCCTCGTAGGTATGGTGGCAACAATATTTTTTAACATTGTTAACTCGAATTAATTATAAAATATGCCTGTGATACATTTTCATACGCAAGTACATAGAAGGGACGTGGATGAGCTAATAGATATATGGCCGCGAGAAATAGGCTTGTGAGATGCGCAGTAGGAGAAGGGAGAAGATGGAGGGGAGTATTGTCAAGCGGCAACTCCCTCTTGGAGCAACGCCCTTATCATTATTAAAAAAAACTCCTTACATTCTCACGAATGAGGTACAACTGCAATTAACCGCACCCTATTCTTATCGTCTCTTAACTTTCACGGATGTGTTTTGACATATTACATATCCTGAATTCAACACAATGTATTACCTTGCGACAAAGTTTTCAGAAACATTTTTACGTTACCAAGTTTGCGTAACAAAGGTTCGTGTTAAATAAAGCTCTGGTTAAAATTACAGTGGACAACTGCGCATCGTATTTAGACAAAACTAGCTATTTCTCTCCACTATAACCACTTTTGTATGTTAAAGGCGACGTATAGTTGCAGGAAGAGTGAGATGGCTTTCACATACGTAAAGTTTGGAACACAAGAATATCGAATATTCATTTATTTTTCATATTAGTCTGACTTATCACCGTATTCAAATAACGACACCTCCCACAATTATTTCTATTCTGCGCTCCATTTCCGCCGGAAGGAATAAGTGCTTGAAGCAGTTGGTAATAATTCAATAATCAAATATATGCTAAAGAGAAACATTTCCCGGTGACGGAACCAAATGTCGAAACGTTGAACGGTCTTCAAACGGTAGCCTTGGTTGAAACCCGAGACCAGTTTATTTAGAAAATTCACCAACTAAACCTTCATTTTCGAATTTATAAACAGATACTTAAGCGTGAATTATTATGTAAATTGTAAAAGAAAATAATGGTATAGGGTACGAGGCTGCTGATTTCGTTGAAACAGATAATAATATATAAAATCGATATTAAAAAAGTGGGCCGTAATAATATTAGACAAGAACAACGTCATTTCAGTACAAAATTGATTAATAAATGCTATAGCTTGCCGATTACAGGTAAGAAGGCGTAAAAACACGCGTTTTAGGAGAATAACGTGTAACAGCTGTCAAACAGGTCTCAAAGGAGTATTTAAGATATATTATAAATGTACATTATACACGCCATCAAAATTACACGCTAAAGCTAAGATACAATCTGCAACGCGCTTTAAGGATGATTGGTTCCAGTTACTTATTTCTCAGGCAGCTCTCACAAACTCCTAATCAGTCTCATACATCTTTTGCACCTCATTGCAATTAATTCTTCGTATTACGTGTATGGTTATTTTAAGTGTTACGTCATTAATGGTCATCAATGGATGAAAAACAACAGATTTTAATGAACCGTATTGAATGTTCCACATTTATTTAGTTGTAGAATTGACACTCTCGTAATTCGACTTGGCATCTACGAGGGTGGATCAGAAAGAATGAGGAAAAATTTTAACAGATTTTTTTTCATTGTAGTTGCCTTTCAAATAAACACACTTAGACCATCGCTTTTCCAGCTTATTAATAACTTAAGTATAAAATTATTTTTAAACTGCGCTCATCTCAGGTATAACTTTTCCATTCGAAGTAAAACGCAGACCCGAAAATCATTCTTTTAAATTCTCCTTGTAGGAGAGATACGAAGGGGCTACCTTTGGGGATGCCTTTTCCTCTGCGTTTTTGAAGCTCTATATGGTGAATGAGACTCATGTCGGAGCAATTAGTAGCGTGATTCGAAGAATTTAGATGAAAATGTGTAAGCGGATAATTTATCGAGGTGATTTTATTGTGAAATGTGAACGTTTCGTCTTGACGGTTTCCTCCGATTGTTCCAATAATTCTCAGCAATATTTTGTTTTTCCTTTTCTATGAATGATCGATTGTTCCTACTAGCGCATTCTCTGAGTCAGGCTGAGAACTTTTCGAACGACCCTCATTCATTCACATGGTGTAAAACTGAATTACTCTTTTCGTGGTGATGTAAAGAGTTATTTATATCTGTTAGAAAGGTTTTACTTTTGGTACCGATTAATCTGCGAGGGCTATTCTCTCGCAGGCAATACCTGCGAGAGGTGTTCTCTCGCAGACAGAACCTTGTAGCAGAGATACGAAGGGATGCCTTTTCCTCTCCGTTTTTGAACTAAGGTTCCCACAAGCCTGTTCTGAGAGGTGTATGTTCCGGGGTCACAGACCTTGGGCATACGGTAAGAGTTGTCCGCTATTCCCATTGGAATAGTCGGCCAGCTGGTCGAGGGACGGAGAACAGAATGCTGCGTCCACGCAGAAAACTCCTGTCCCGCTATCGGAAGGGCGTTGGACAAGTACCTGATGCAGGTTTCTCTAGGGTTTGTCCTGCATTTCTTTAGGCGAGTGCCGGGTAGGATCCTTAAAATTTAGCCCAGAGGCCCTAGTTATCCCTTGGCTACCTTCCTCTACCCTTCCACATCCCCCCTTTCAAATCCTTCCTATGTTATTAAAGGGGAGTTGCCCAACGTGGATTACTCTCATGTAGCCTGTTGCCCTAAAAAAAATTACATTTAATATACTTTAATTTCTACGTCATTCACGGTTCATTACTCTCTGTTCTCTTATTTTCTTTCAGTACAGTTTTCTGCCGTACATCTGGTTGATACAATTTTATTTCCCACTGTCCCCCTACAGCTGTCTTATCCACACCAGTCTATGGAATTCCCGATAATTATCGTGAATCGAGGCCACAGCATTGTCAATAAATTTTTGAACCATGTCAGTTATTGTGAGAATAGCAGGTTAAACGTTCCAAAAAAGATAATAAGATTATTTCATAGCAAATGAATCTCACGAAAGTCGCCGATAAGCAGCAAGTAAGGAACAATAAGATATTATCGCCTCCTTGGTGTCGCGATTCGCCCAAGATGGCAGTATTAGAGAGTTAACGAACGGTTTGCCGTCTATTAACATTGTCCGTCCATTAGCAGTTGCTAATAGAGGCTGCGGACCTCCCGTGTGCCACTAATTGGCACTCTGTTCCACCTTTTGCCCCGAGCTGCTCACCTCGCCTCGCCTTGCCAAGCTGTGTTTGCTGCGGACAAGCACTACCACTGCTACAGATAAGCTCAATCGGCCTTGTTTCTGATAGATCAGACCTACATCGACGGGAGAATCTAAATCCATCCACAGCGTGAGCGGAAGCGTCTCAGTTGGAATCACTCATGGAAAATCCAGTGATTTATTCTTCTGCTCCTATCACGGTGGACTTCAAGAGTGTAAAATCTGAGAGCCAATATTAGAATCAGTTTAAAATTCATTATTCTTTTGACCTAACCTACTTTTTACCGTTATTTTCTGTTCTTTGGAATGTAGTAAGTTCTCTTTTCTTTCTCACATTATTATCATTATCATTATTATGAACAAAAGGAGAAAATGGCTGATATACCAACGTAGAGTCGAAACTACTAAAGCTCTAAACTTATACTTTGAAAAATAAATTCCGAGAACGATCTGTATAACAAATAAAGAATTTCTCAAATTTCAACCTCTGAAGAGATTAAATTTAAATGTCAAAGACGAGCTCACTGGATGTGCTGATGTACTCGGAAAATCGTTTCGAGACACCGAAATTTCCGTTTTTTCGGTTGAAAAATGCATCGTACTGTAAAAGTTTCACTCTTTATATTTCTAAGCTGCGCGGAGCATCGTTTCGACCTATTAAGTGACGTCACAGCTTACCAAGTCAATAGATAAATTGCAAACACACAATAACTGAATGTTATATGGGTCAGACAGAGCGATCCAGAATTCAATTATCCCATTCTCAAACGGTCTGTTGTATACTGAGAATGCGTAAGATGTTATTTTGTGATATGCTTGTTTTATGCCTGATGTTTATTATTCTTAATTCTGGATTATGCAACACAATGTTTTTTTTTGATATGGTAAAACTGTATGGTGTTATAATGCCGGTTTTCCGCAGAAACCTCTCTAAATCCAAATGCGTGTGTGACGACATGGTAAAACTGTGCAATTCATGATTATAGACTTCAATATTTTTCTTACAATTCAATTTTAAAAAATTCACATAATAAGAGAAGAATTATGTAAAAAGAATATATTATGGAACAATAGTTCCTAAAGCTACATTATTTAAAGAAATTTTCACTTTATTATAGACCGTTTTAAAGAGGTTCCTTTTTAATCATAATCAACATTAGACAAAATTTCTTTGAAGGTGATCACTTCTGCTGAATCGTAATAAATAATATTTTTACGTTCTTTTCCTTTGATGATAATCCGTAGCGACGTACGGGCGTTCGGTTCGTGTATGGATAATATAAAAGTGTGAATCGATTTACATTCAATTAAAGAAATAAATACAGTGTCACTAACCAGTAATGTTACTTCCCTCATATCATACCAATTCCACTTAATCTTCACTCTTAAAAAGCTGAAAAATAATTTAAAAGGAACGAGCGCATCCTTTTTTTTTCAGCAACCACGTCATCATTTAACAAAGATAATGAACGTTAAACATGGTCCGAGGAAACGACTGTAACCGCCATTATTTATCGAATTTATTTGTCCTTCTTACACAAGTTCTATTGAGTCCAGTAAAGTTAACAATTTTGATAATAGGAGGCAGTTCATGAAAATTTCTATTTGCTCAACAATCTGTTCCGATCTTTATGTACGTGCAAAAAAATATATTTACGCAGCAGTAAGGTTATGCATTTTATTATAGTTTTCGTTATCGTCGATGTTTGCAAGGACAAGGCCTTTAATACTGCTTGCAACAGGAGTGGAATGTTAAATGTGTGCTAACCTTGCTAGTAAGTGCGCTCAAAATACATAAAACAATGCGACCTTAAATAAAGTCATGAAAAACAAAAAGGCGACACACGCAGTTCAGAAAGAAAGAAAATTGTTTGCGAACCAAAGATTTTTCCAACTCTAGTATATATATATATATATATATATATATATATATGTGTGTGTGTGTGTGTGTAATAATTATAATTATCTGATATATGTTGATATTCCAAAATATAAATACATTGACAATGAGTCTGAAAATATGAATAATTGACAAAGTCATTAATACAATGAAGATATAAAAATGATTGAAATTAATAAAAACCAAGCGTCTTCTATCAACCACTTTATTTCATCAAAATCGTTTAAAAACTCAGGATTCAGGGATGAGGACAAAATTGACGTAATGAACTCGATAAAAATCATGGAAGACATTTTACGGTAGATAACAGAAGATTAAGGCTAAGACACCGAAAGTTCCTGACGTTTAAATATCTAAGAAAAAATATATATTAACAGAACTTATATGTGATTTGATACATACTTGATATATACCAAGTATATATAACCAGTGTTTTTTTTAAAAAAAACCATTTTCGGAAAGAAGGAAGCCTACGAGAGAATTTTGTCGGAGGTGAAACTTCCCAGAGAGCTCTGGCGGAGGCTACCTTTGGGCACACGGTAAGAGTTGTTCGCTATTACTATTGGAATAGTCGGCTAGATGCCTCCTAGACCGGTCAAGGCACGGAGAGGGGAAATCTGCGACCCCACAGCTAACCCCTCTCCCGCCATCGGAAGGGCGTGGGACAAGTACCAAATGCCCGACCTACCTGATGCAGGTTTTTTAAGGTTTTCCCTGCATCACTTTTAGGCGAATTACCGGGTAGGATTCTTAAACAATAGCCCGGGGGCCCTAGTTAACCCTTGACTAATTTCCTCTTTTCTTCCGCATCCCCCTTTCAAATCCCTTCCTATGCTATTAAAGGGGAGTTTCCACCATGTAGCCTGTTACCAAAAAAAAATTAAAAAAATAAAAATAAAACAATTTAATTTACCTGTAAACAGAATAAGTGAAATTGGTGGGTTTGCAACTATTTTGGAAGATCTATTAAATAAAATAAAGAATGTTAAAACATAATATTAATATGAACTACTGCATATAATTTTACAATTTCTAATATTATTCTTTTGTTTTTAACTTACTTCAAACCTTAATTACGATCTTTGAAATGTATTCAACGTCTTGTCACTAATATTTTTGATTTACTCTTAGAAATGTGAAACTCCTAACAGTATTTTAGTTTATAAATATGAAATTTTATGTGTGTGTGTATATATATTTAATTTTTCCCTGAAAAATACAATACATGTTCTCGTGTAAAACAATTTAGATGAGGATGACTATAGTAGTCGAAAGTTCGTGATTTTTTTTTATATTTTTGACGAAAACTATTTGAAATAAAGTTCATTGTTTTTATTCATTGTAATCTTTTTCACTTTCCATGAAATATATATTAAAAATGATATATTATCACGACGTTTCGACCCTGATTTGGGTCTACATCAGGTGTACAATAATTTCTAAACAAGGAGGTCTTAATTATTAATTCAAGAACAATAATTTTTTTCAACGAAATGGACTATTATCAATCAATTCTATATATTGCCATGATCTTTAATTAATATCTCCCAAAAATTGGTATATAAATAAATTTTTAAGTAAATTTCCCTGCCTGTTGTGGTAATTGGAGTATATTCCTACTTCCTTAGAGTAAAACGTCAAGAAAATTATTTACAATAAAACCAAACAAACGAAAGATACGCGAGTAGTTTGATTAAAATTGTAGGATGCATTCACTGAAATTATGATTATAACTTCCTTTTACATTAATTTCGTTCGAATTGAAAAATTGTTCAGCCTGTTAAAAACATTAATTTCTTTGAAATAAATTCGTGAAATTTATAATGAATACTAGAAGGCATTGATAAAAATTTACCTTCTAGAGTCAAGGTTAACTTTTATTAGATGTTTGTGGTGACTATTAGGCTACGGTGTGTAATTAACAATTAGAAACTGTTCTGGCTACCATTTATTAGCGGAGGCGGAGACCCCATGGGAATATTTGCGCTCAGATTTGAAATGAGTTTATACGCGTCGCGATTAGAGGCCGGGGCCACGATCTTTGTTTTGGAGCGTGTGATTTGCGTAATGGCAGCAAAGTGCGTGGACGCGTGTCTGCTACGCAATGAGGAAATCCAGAACCACGTCCAGCCCACACGCTGAGGCTGTTCCACATGATTGCCTGCCAACGCCAACTCTTTTCTCCAGTTCTATTTTGTTCGTGTCGCCGCTGACAGGCAAAAGGCTCCCCCCACGAGTCCTGTTTTCCATTGGTTCTGTTCGTCAGCTCTTCAGAACCTGCCGACAGCCGTGGCCTTTGCCAGTTTATTTCGTTTTGGTTTCATGTTTTACGACGTGGCCCTGTGCTACTACTATAAGGCTACTGCATACGCCACGGGGCTATCTCGTGTTTAAGTCTATACAGGTGTATATATGGAGCAATGGCATAGGTTATAAAATAAATTTCAACACATAGTGCCACAAAACTGACAGTTTTAAAATTTATAAAATGGCCAGAATCGAAAATTGTCTTGAACAGTAATAATAAACTCATTTACGAGAGCAAATAAAAATCAATGTATTTTTACATTTATAGCTAGACGTACATTGTTCTCGGTTCTTATCATTATGGACAGCTTTTGGCGCAAATATTTGCTCATGGTGTGTACTATTGATAAGTTGAGCTTGGATCTAATTTTTTCATTACCGCGTTACTTATAACTTATTGTTTATTAACCATTTACAGTTTTAACTGGTTATAATGGGCGGCATATGTCTGTGAAACTAGTGAGACTTAGTAAGGAGTCGGATTCAGAAGTAGGGAGCTTTATCAACCTGTTTAAATTTATCCAGAGTTCATGTCGGTTTATTCAATAAGCATTTGCTGTAAGTTCTGAGTTCCATTTTTTTTTTTTTGGAATTTCACGCGAACCCGTCAGATGAGGAATCTGACATTTTAGTCCCCGAATTCAATTTTAATTTTGGACTTTTTCAAGTATTAGATTACAATAAAAGACAACCTGATGTATTTAGCACTTCAGAGAAAAATCTTTAAACCATTTCTCTTGACCTAACAGTTACAATCAAGTTCATTAACGCCTCCCATTTTGTCTCAAGATAGCGGATGAATATTTTACATTGCCAAAATCTTTCAAACGGCTGCATTTAAAAAATGAAAAAGATTTAATCGAATTCTGTGGGTCTGATATGTCGATAAATGCGAACAAAATTAGCCCTAGACAAATTTAGGTTACACAGGTTCCGGAAAAGACGAACTAAAATCAACCAATACTAAGCAATGTAAATACAGAAGCATTATTTTACTTATATAGCTGGTTTTAACGACTGAGCTAAACAAATCCATTTTTCCGCACATGGGTAAATAAACGAAGATACATTCGTCGAATATTCTGTAGTAACCCCTACGAGAACGTAGACTTCTAGTAAATTATGAACTTTCAGTGTGCGACCAAAAATCTTCCGGTGTGTCACAGAGAAGCCTAATCGGGCCACTAGTGTTTTTATCATTTAAAGTGGAATTAATTATTTCCTTTTTATTAAATGGTACGAAAGATCTTAGAACAAATAAAGAAAAATTGTATTCAACATGATGAAAAAAGAATAAAGGTATCCCGTTTAACTAACATAAAAAGTTTAGTATAACACAGAGATAATTTAAGTACTGAGTAAGAATTTGTATATAACTGAAACTCCGGTCCAAAAATTCTAAACTACGATGGTCTTGTTAATTATGTTCATATATTATAAAAGTTGCATATTTATATAAAAAGAACATAATCAATTATTATAGATCTCTTATAATACGAGGTTGCCTCTCTACAGTATTAAAGCTTTAGATAGGTTTCAGAATAGGTCTCCCCTAAGGGGAGATATTTATTGGAAAACATTCTTGTAAAATAGAATAAAACTATTTGTACAAAGTATCTGTAAACTTGAAATTGAATGAAATTGAATCCATATAGGAAACTCCTACGTATTTCTCTAAAGGTCAAAGAAAATATCTGGAAAAATATTACTTCTTAGTAGATCGGTAAAGAAACCGTCAGATTGCTCCGAAAATATTTCGAATTCTTTTTTACGATGCCAACATCTTTTATAAGGAGAACAGAAAATCGAGTTGGAGAAATAAATCTAGATGTTTAGTGATTGCTGCAGTTATTTGTTTAGAGGAAAACGAAAATGTCTTAGATATATATATGGTTTTATTCTTTCTCGTCCTATTCTTCTAAATAATATAATTCGTTTTATCCTCAATTTTATTAGTTTCGTTTACACACGACGTGTTAATAATTAATATTTTAAAACTCAAAGAACCGCTGCTCACGTGTCTCTATTTGTCTGTCGGTGTCCCCTTCGACGAATAAAATTTCAGATTGTTGTAATTCATTCGACCTGGCAAATTTCCATTTTATTTTTATACAACGACTAACATTTTATGTAATTCGAACACAAGTAAATTTAAACAAATTAATCTGATTTTTAATATTTTTTCCATATAAGTAATTAATATTAATGAAATTCCCCGGCTAGAGTGTAATAGTGGTCTAAAAAATTTTATTGCAACGTGCGACATCCTTGCCGAAGGACGTTTTATACGAATAATTAATTATTACAAAATTTAGAAGGTAAATTATAGAAATTCGTCATTGTATTAATGTGTGAGACGAGTGTGATTAAGTGAATATTTTAAAAATGTTTTAGGGCTTCAGTTGAATTATGAAGCATTATTAACAACTACACAAATTCTATCCTTCCGCATCCCCACTTTCAAATCTCTTTCTATGCTATTAAAAGGGAGGTTCTACCTGTATGATTACCCTCATGTAGCCTGTTACTCAAAACATTATAGTGGTATGATTTACAGTGCTTGTGGTGCTCAAATATATCAGAATATGTTACATAATGTCCCAAAAAAGACTGACAAATAATTTGTAGAATTCCAAAAACGACTAACACGTCTAAATAATTATTGTTTTACTTTTATTTAATTCTAACACAAGTTAGTGTAGTGTTAAAGTTATATTACTAAATTATAGAGTTTCAGAAGTATTTCCCATATTATCAAATTTTAATTGTAATAACAATAGTTAACAAATTTATATGAGTGAGTTACAATAGTAGAGTTAGCTACATACCGAAACGAGTTCATAAAATTTTGAACTTTGATAATATGGTACAGAAATATTTAACACGTTTATATTTTGTGTAACAGTATATTCTCAAATAATAAAATAACCAAAAATATAAACCAATAATATTGTTATTATTTGTAAATTAATTAAAATAATACCTATGATTTTGTTTAAAACGCTTAATTACGTCATTGTAACTAATTTGATTTTTCGACGCCTGAATACAGCAACCAAGTTTTCATAATTATTACGTATTATTCGCGTCAAATTTGGTCAGTATTTTTGCCTGTTTTATTATTTAATTGCTACTTTTTACAGACGTTCTCAACAACAACAGATCATGTAATTGTATGCGAAATAAATTGTTACTTGAACATATTTTTGAGACAATACATGTATGTGGTGTTGTGAAACATGGGAAAGGAAACATAACAAGGGAAGTATCACTTTAGATATCAAGGACGCCTCTACAAAAGCACTTAGCAGGAATGCGGGACTGCGAGCTCTTGACTTAGGGGCCACAAAAAAAAAGTAAATGCCTGAATCGCTTGTGAGTTTGCTTCCACTTAACTCGACCAACAACAACAACAAATAGCTTAACAAACATAGCAAACAAGGTTACGACGATACGTATAACTGCGTAGCTTGTAGGGACAAGTACGTACTAGAAATGGCTCAGTTACTTTTCCCGGAACAACGACATTTCTCCTGCTTATTAGCCTTGAAGAGCTGAAGATGACCGATAATGGACCGTATGCCACAGTAACACACCACATAAACGAGATTTAGGTGACTGTTAGTACAGACTGGCCGCTCAAAATAAGGTCTGGAACATGTTGCGGGGATTAGCTCACACACTCATATTTTGCACGATTCAAACGGAGCAATAATGAGAGTTTAGTGCACATTAATCGTGTTATAATCCTATTAGCTGCTATCTTATAAATGTTCCCGTTGTCCTACACTGAACAACGTCCGTGAGTATATTCCGGAAGAAAAGGCAGGTCAAGGAGTTCCTCTGCAATAGGAAACATGTTTTAATCTGGAAACTAGTTACCTCAAACATGTACACAAAGGTTGAAATAGTGAAGCAGGACGTTAAGTACACAATACCCTGTAATCTGTATCACGTCCAAAAAACCATAGTTTGGGGAAAATATTATTTATGAAAATTACAAAATGATAGGAGTGATTTTGGAACGTTACGCTACGTTTCGGGCAATTGATACGTTTAGTGAGTGAGTAGAAGACAAAAGTTCAGTCAAACTTAGGAAATAAAGTTACCGAATTAGAAATTCTCTATATACTGTAGTACCATTAATCTAAAATGAAATACAGGAACAAAATATAGAAATAATGGAGGCCTAGAACATCTTGTAGAATAATTTAAAAATAAAATAAGATTAGAAAATATTACCTTAAATGTAAAATTATTTAATAAATTTAAAAAAATATATTATTCGAAAAATAAAATTCATGTATGAAAGTACAATATAAATACAATTATTTTCGATTAACTTTTAAGAATATAATTTAAAAAACTTAAGTTTAAATTTAATAGAACGTAACGTAAATAACTATATTGTAGTAATTGGTAATTAAGGCATTGTTCTCATTGAAAAATTGAATTGGAGAGGACTCATTATTAGTGGATATAGAGCGGACGCCGCAACAAACCGGCAAGGCAAAGAAAGCATTGTTGATCGGTCGAGAGGGTTTTTACGCGCTCAAAATTTACGAGACGAACAGTACAGTCGGGCAGCAGACAGCGAATAGATCAGACGAAAAGTTTTACAGTCGGCAGTCAGAACGAAAGAATGTGGTCCAGTCACAAACATGCTTTCAAATATTAAAAAGTAAAGCTATATTCAGTCGGGAAGGAGACAGAGAAACTAGTGTGTATTCGGTGGTCGAGCGTAGATTCATCATGCTGGCCATAGACAAACCAATGAAGTCCATTTTCAACTAAAGTCACGAGATCTACAAATCCAGGTTGCAGTAAAGCATCGAGAACCAACCAATTTGTGTTAAACCAACTAACAAACAACGCCAATGAAGAGCCTGTGAACATTTAGAGTCTGTGAGTACTTAGAATCAGTGATGTCCCCAAAATTGTGCACGAAAAGCTAAAAAGAGACCTGGGCAGCCGTAAGTAGAGAAAATCTTTAAAATCATTTGTAAACCGTGTTTAAAAGATAAAAGAAAGATCGTTCTTTAATTATTTAATTATCGATAAAATGAGATCCTTAATTCTTGATAAAATTAAAATTGTTTAAATTCAATTTTTAGTATTGTTTCTTCCGCAACAAATTTCGTCTATGTTCAGACGCATTGATTTCCATAAAAAGTAAATGTAATTATGATTATATAAATTCTGCCATTTATCAAACCCAGTTCAAGACCCTGAGATCCCAAATATTTTGTGTATTTTATACTTGTTTTAAAATTGTTAATAAATCTTGTTTAATAGTTTTCACGTAATAAGTTCTTTCGTTTAGAAACGCCACATTCATATTATATTTAATTATTACAATATATTTTAATTGATATAAGAAGGCCTAATATAAATGTGGACGACTCGTTCGGAACCGCCAAATAGTTGTTATATAAAAAGTGAGTTATGTATTTGAACAACAAAAATAACGAAAGTATGTAAACAAATTTTCTTGCCTCTAAAGTTATAACACAAAATTGTAATAATTTTTATATATTATAATAGAATTATTATGACTCTGTAGGAGAGTGGGGAGGCTGTCTTCTGACACAGATTTGTGGAAACTTAATTTTTGTTTACTATAGGAGCGATTGATTTAAACAATAAAAATTTCCGAAATTAACGGCTTTTATTTCATTGTCCACTTATTAATTTTTATATTGTTATATACTTAATTTGTCAAATTTTGGTGATTTGCAAAACGTGAACCTTTTTCAGTGAACGTAACCATATTTCACATAGTGTAATTCACTTTTACGAATAATTGTGAGAATTTCCGACGTTTCAAATCTCTCGTTTCTATATTTTAAAATAAATTTACAGCCGTGGAACATAAAGATATTCTAAAACCAATAGGATTTTAATGAATGAACAGACGAAAGTTCAAAATTATTTATGTGGATTAACGTCACTTGTCTACATAAAAGGTAAATTATAATGAAGAAATTCAATGATAAAATCTAATTTTAATCCTTGACCTTCAAATTCATTAATAGGTTTTAGCTAATACAATAATAAAAATTTATACTGCCAATTTTAATTTTCAAACAAAAATATTCGGTGGAATATAATGTACATATTTGTTACTTAAAATAATCAGAAACGAAATCATGCCCAATTTAACCTCCACTAATTTTTACTATGACAACTGTATGATCCTGTTTGACCACGTTATGAAGCTTTGAATTATGACACTTCTAGAGAAATTGTCTCAGTGTAGTTCACTTTTCCGAATAAATGCGATAATTTATGACGTTTCAAATGTCTCGTTTCAAGATTTTAAAATATATATTAACATTTTTCGGGAAGTAGGAATTTATTTTGATAGGGGCTCAATACGGCTGCAGATTACTCCTAAGCATCTCAGGGGAAGACTTTGAGTAAATAATAAAAACATGAGATACCTGGAGAGTTGTCCTCACAGCTGCTGCAAGTCAATTTCTCAAGTCCCCATTAATTTTTATTTGAACCCTTCGGTACCGGCAACAAAGTTGTCATTTTCAGAAACATTGCATATCCATGGTTACGTTCACTGAAAAAAATATTCAACGTTCGTTTAGGGAAAAAAAACCTAACTTCGAGTGTTTGTGACATTTAATATAAATTTGCTTATACATTTCTTTACTTTGATATAAATTATTTTTATTTAAAAAACAAATAGATGCAACACTTTTCTTTTCAAGAAATTGAAATTAATTTAGGCTGATTAATGTTTTACTGTGATTCTTCTTTAACAACAACAGTTTTAATCAATCTCAATTTGTAAAAATGAAAGTATTTCATAATTTTCAATATTATTTAATTTTGAAATTTTCCGTTGTTAAAACATTTTATATGTAATTAATTAGACTGATACCAATTTTATTAATGTGTTATTTTATTTCTTATAATTATGAAAAATTTTATTAAAATTAATTTCTTAACAGAAAATTTTAGCGAAGAAACGTAAACTCATTCATCCACCTATTTTACTCATGATATATTTTTCTTTATGAACTAATTGTCTTTAAAAACAAAATATTTAAAGGGTTAAAATTCTTTTATGGTCATTATGATAACAACATTTACTGCTGTCATAATCGAACTGCTTCCAAATCTTGGTCAAGGTCATATTCATGATGTGTTTTACCATATAGTTATGTTGTCTTCTATAATTAATATATAAATCTTGCCGAATTCTTGTCCAGGTCGTTTAACGGAGTTTTCTCTCTGAATTGATTCTTTTTCTATAAGACATAAAATTATTTACACTGATTTATGTTATATTCCTTTTATATTATATCACGAGTGACTTTAATAAATCACTATTTATTAAACGAAAATTATTTAACTTTGACTTTCTCAACGGGAAAAAAAAACACAAAATATACAATTTCAAACACAAGTCATCCAAATGATCTTTGTCTCTGATGGAGAATTGATTTTTTGATTCAATCTTTTTCTTAATTTTTGTGTATCCTATAGAGATATTTCAAAGCAGTTAATATGTACAACCTATTTAAAATCTACACCAAAAAGTTTCCTTATTCCGTGAGCTGCACGGAATTTTTTTTGCATTACCTTCATAAGAGATATTTGTGTTATTTCTCTAATTTACCATTAATAAAAATGATTACTTGATTCTATAGATTTTAGAGTAACAGTCTACATGAGGGTAATCCTCGAGGTGACAACTCCCCTGTAAGGAGGAATGCGGAAGGGTAGAGGAAGGTGGCCAAGGGTTTACTAGGGTACGCCGGGGTGTAGTTTGCCTACCGGGCAATTCGTTTAAAACCGTAGAAAACCGGAATAGGTAGGTCGAGGACTTGGTACTTGTCACACGCCCTTCCGATGGCGGGAGAGAGGTTTTATGTGTGGACGCAGCATTCCCTTCTACGTGCCTCGACCAATTTAGGTGGCAGCTGGCCGACTATTCCAATGGGAATAGCGGACAACTCTTACCACATGCCCAAGGTCTGTGAGTACGGAACATACACTTCTTATTACTGGCTGAGATTCCTCGGCTTGTGGATACCTTAGTTCAAAACGTGGAGAGAGAAGAAGGCATCCCCAAAGGTAGTTCTCTCCGTCTCTACAGGAAGGTTCTGCCTGCGAGAGAACGGCTCTCACAGGTTTACTCTTCTTCGGATTTTATAATTCATCGTACGAATTATTACAGTAAATTTTGAACCGTGTGTAATTAATTTGACAGGTAGATGGACATGACAAGTATTATATTAATTGGAAGTTTTTGTACCGTAATGTAGTTATTATTAAATTTTATCAAATGCTTCTATCATTTAAATCCCTAAAATTTTACTTTTGGATAAAATAACTATTTTATTAAATGAGTCAACAATTATATAATATAATAAAGAAAAGAAGAAGCCTAACAGTTTGAATTATAAGATGAGGTTTCTGTCGACGTCAAATGGCATTAATTTCCTGCTTTCGAATTAATTACTAAGCCATTAGCTACTAAATGGAAAACACAGAATGAACAAGAAATAGTTTTTAAGGTTTTAATGGCTATACGAATATTAACATAAACTCCGAGCTAATACGAATGTATCTGAAACGCATTCGAGATGTTATCATTGATTCGTTTAACAACTACTGCAAGCAGTTTACCCGACGAAGTGTTGCTTTCAATGGAAGTTTTCCTCTATTGGTCCAGCGATGTTTGATCTGCATAAAAAAGAGCTGTTCCCGGCGTCGACTCTTTTATTTGATGCGAGGAAATCAGTTTGGCCGTTCCTAATGAACTTGTTGTCTCCTTGTCATTTCAAAAGGCTTGTTGCATGCATAATAAGGCTGTTGTATGCTGTCGGTATCCTGCCTTCCAGTCACGGTTGTCCTCGCTTCCAATCGCAGTTCAGTGACGAGCACCTTCTATTACATACTATAAATCAACTTTTCGTAATAATAAATTGGCTATTAGGGGTTAATTGACAAGCTAATCAAATATTTGATATCGTGAGAAATTTACATTTTTTCATATATGTGGCTTATTATTATCATTGGCTATACGGCCCTTGGCCTAACTAGGATGCCTGCCACACTGTCATCTTCCATGACACATTCTGGAATTAGGCGTGTTACATAGTCCGCGTAGCGATTCTCTTGCAGACTTAGCCCCAGTTAAGCTCAAACATCATGCCGGGATTCGAAACAGGGACCTTAGTGTTACCAGGCGATCATGCAAACCGCTACATCGCAGCAGGTCGGCATTATTATGTGTATAAATTACAAGAAATTTTAAATTGCTCAATAATTATATATATATATATAAATATATACTGTTGAGAAAAATAATAAATAAATGAACATCAGCCAATTTAATGATGAGATCACAAAATAAGCGATGAAACGTTGTTAATTTAATTAATTAATTTTATTTTCTGGATTAAAATTGGCTGATCGTTATTTATTTGAATTATTTAACTAAACAGACACAATTTAAGGAAGATAAATACAAAAAAATTTTACCCAAAGTTTGTTGGTTGGTTACTAAATCGGGACAGTTTCTATTAATAATATCAAGAGATTTATTGACTAAAATTTCATAAGGATTAAAAATGGTAAACATATGTTATGAATAACTCAGGAACACACTTCGGTTGCAGCATGTAATTTTCATAATTTTTTTTTCATATACAGGGCAACAAGACTGAACGTCAAATGTTCAGTAATGTATTCCTCATATTGAGAGAAGAAAAAATTGTATTACAACATGGGTAAGGAAATGTTTAATTACCGAGTTATATGAACCTTTAAGAATGTTAGTGCATAACGACAAGCCATGCTTTCTAGACAAAAATGCACCACACCATGTATTTTTGATGGTGTTCGAATCTCAATGCAAAGAAGAGCAGCTGCCTCTATTCAGTCAAGAGGAGGTATCATTTCATTTGATATATGAACAGAGCGCTCCAACTAGTAAGTTGAACTTCACACAAACCGATCAGATGCGAAAGTTCGGATAACTTTTTAATTATGCATGTCCGGACCCATGTTGTAATTAACGATTTTTCTTCTCTCAGTATGAAGAATCCGTTCCTTAAATTTTGCAGTAGAGTTTTGTTACACCTCTTATATACTGATTACTTTATTTCATATTTTATATTTAAACATATATATATATATATATATATATATATATATATATTGTAATATTCAAAATTAAACAAAGTAAAATAAAACCAACACGTTGTGGCCAAATTATGTGGTATTCGAACTTAAAAAAAGGAAGAAAATTGACAGGATTTTACCTTGAATTTAAGCAAAATAAATTTTAAAGAGATAACAAAAGTTTATTTGTTACAATTTCGATTTACTTTACATTTCGTACATATTTATGTTTTTAATAAATTGTCTCAGCTTTAATGAGACTCAAAACTTCAGGGCCATTTACAAGACCTCTAATAAATTATTTTGACTATATTGATTATTGATTTGCAATTAGCACCAAAATTTACAAAAGAAAATACAAATTAAATTTACAATAAAAAAATTGTATAAAAGAATCTAACGAAAAACTAGAGAAATCTGACGGTAAATTATATTTACATAACGGTTTAAAAAAATAATTTTCCTACATACCATTTTATTTAGAGTTGCTCTGGTACCGTATTGTGCACTCTACAGTTATTTTATTTTCAAAGAATATATTTAATTAACAGGCCGTAACACTGATTGCTATATTGTTTCACTTCACAAAAATTTCGGCGACTCTCTAACAACTGTTCATGAACTTTACGTCGTCATATTTAATTAGATTGGTTAAATTCCTAAGACAAGCTTCAAAGCATATCGTTTGCACTCCCAAGCAGACTCGTATCACATGACCAGCACACACTTTCAGCATGACCACTCCGGTCAGGCTCCAAAACCACTCTGAATGTTTCCGCCAAAGCTCTGAACGTCTTACATACGCTTTTCCGACAATAATCGCGTAGTCTCTGCATTCTTGGGCAAACAATACTCTGGCCTCAATAATTACGCCCACAATAATATTAAAGGAAAATTATTAAATAAAACTTACATTACTTGTCGGTAATCTCCACAATATATACATAAAATTTTAACATTTGCAAATTTCGATTACGAAATTATTTTTTGGTCTTTTCTTATAATCCTATTTTGAAAGCTAAATAAATATCCCTTGTATATTTTTTATTGGTGTTATGACCAGTATTCTCAATAGAGGAGTAGCGGAACCATCAAACAAAATTAAACTTAGAATTAACAGAGTTGTTAGCAGTAGTTACACTGAGAACTAATTCTACTTCCATATTACATACGCTTTCTCTTAGATGCGATCCGAGTCTTCATTTGTATCTCTCACTCGGAACTATTCTCTCGTTTTTCATCGAGCAAAAGCTTCATAATTGAATTAATAAAGAAAGTCAAGCTTCGTTACCGATTCATTAAATTTACCTGTGCACAAAAACACCCCTGCAATCTCGTCATCGAATTATTACACTGTATAGTGACCGCCCATATTGATGTCATACTTTCAGCAAGATCACTGTTTACAAGACCAAGAAACTTCAGGAGTATCGCGGTTGTTAGAAAGGAGCTTAACTCCTGTCGTATTTACACATTACTTTTATTGTAATAAGCGTTTAATATTAACAAAAAATGGTAACCATTTAACTAAATAACGGATAGAAAATTAAAAAAATCTGTAAGGTAGCAGACCAAATTTTAGAGAGACTAAGATTGTCAGAGGGAAAATTATATATATTCGGGCGTAACTTTGAGTCTTTTCCTATGTTGTTTACTCAAGGAGAGGAAAATACTCTTACGTGAGAGTTTTGAAATCTGTATTTTGGTATTAAAAACGAAACCCAAATGAATTAAAGTATTTACTAGGGACGTTTGAGATGTTTTCCGACACCTTTTTTCGGCTCCGGGTGGAGTTTCTTAAATCTGAGGCTAAAGAGTTAACCTTCTGTATAAGGGTGTAATGTTTCACCTCACACTCCTCAAGAAAAATTTCTAGGCTGTAAATTCCTGTCTCTCTCTCTCTCCAGCGGTACTGTTCTCAGAGAGAAACCTGTCTTTTGACCAAAGACATTTGTCTTCTGTTTCGTCAGCTCACTTCGCTCTCTGGACAATAGCAGCCTTTCTAAGATTCAGATTCAAAGTCCGGTGAAATTTCCCATATTTATAGCTTGCGGTCTCTTATATAAAATTTAATATATAAATATATATATATATATATTGTAATAAACAACAATTATACATTTTAATTAAATATGATTTTTGAATAATTCGAGCCCCACGTTGTGGTAGCCAAAATGTAATAATTAAAAATGGAATCTTTATTTATTTGCCCCGCGTTGTGGAAGCCAATAATGTAATGAACAACTAATAGGTCGTTTTAATTAATTTTTTTATTAAAAGAATTTAATGAATTTACCTCACGTGAAGCGCCAAAATGTAATAATCAAATGGAAGGCTTTTTATTAAATGAAAAGATCGAAATTAACAACCAAGATATTTATTTATTTTGTGGCATCAAAAGATGATTACAAACACAAAATTTGAGATCTTTCTCTCTCTCAGGGCCTTGACTGGGTTTGATAATGGACACAACAAATTGATTTTAAAATCTTATTAACAAACAGTTCACATTTACCTAAACCATATGTCGATAGAAAGAAATTAAAAAGAAAATAAATTAACTTTGATTGACAATTAATAGAGAACGAAATCTGACTCTATCCTTTAATTACGTTTACAATTAATCATTAGTTTTGGTTTTGTTACTTACATCTGTCCAGCTGGTACCAGCATTCTTTTGGTTTCGGAAGTACACTATAGCAAAATTATACACTGATTCTAAAATGTCGACTCACAGATGGAAGTCAAAACTGATAGGCTCCCAGGAACTCGGATGATCCTCCTTTTTGTCAGCTATCAGATGTCTGCTTGCCTTATCGAAATCCTATGATTCGTAGATTTGTTAGTCTTTCACCGCTTTGGACTTAAACTGCAATTTTACTATTCCGGCTGGCTGTAGACGTAAACTGCTTTTACTTAGCGATATTTACGATGTAATACTTCCGTGAATGTTTTTACTTTGTTTTAAATTCACAACTTTGTTTAATAATACATTAACGACGGCTAGTCTCTGCTCTAGTATTATTTGTTCCGCCCTCTGTAATATTCCGCCAACTAACAGTTATATTACTTCTTCTGTACCTCACGATGTTTTTCCGCGAACTGAACTCTTAGTGCTCCCGAGTTTGAGCGCGCATACGCCATTTTTTACTTTTCGACAAAGCAAGTGATTTCGCTTTTCCATTGTCGCTTTGTTAGATCTGACCGCTATAATGGATTTCTCAAACAATTCAAATTTTATGTCCAAACAATTAATGGCCTAATTAATTGGCATTACAATATATATATATATATATATATGGTTTTAGATTTAGACATATATATATATAAGTCTAAATCTAAAACCAAGGCTGGTGCAGGATCACCGCTCTCCTGGTACGGTTTTCCGATTTTCCGCTCTGCTGCCAGTCACTGAAACTTATTATTTCCTAAACTACTTAAACTTATTAAAATCATCAACTTTTACCATGAAATTATTTAACATATTGCGCAGACATGTAATAATAAAATCAAGAGTATGCTGTATTTTTGTTTAATTTATTTTAATTTGATTCGCATAAACTTCAAGGCCATTAGGAACTACTTGTTAGATTTATTTAGTTTACATTAATTATTATCATTAATTTATATTGCCTGAAATTCCTTGATTTTTTGGTGAATATTTCCATCTCTAACTTCTCTCCATTTGTTGTTCCACTGATGTTGGAGTTTACTTTGCACACTTTTCCAGACATCTTTATATTGTTGATCTTGGGGCTAGCTTTGTGGATAGTTGTGTGGCAAGCTTGACCTTCAGGTCTGAAATATTGTTCCCGCGGATACCTGGATGAGATGTAATCTATACTACGATGACTGTTATGCCAGTTTTGTGGTAGATTTCTTGGATTAACATTGGTAATTCTGATGATGTATCATTTTAAGTGATTTCTTGAATAGCAGTCAGTGAATCGGTGAGAATTATATGGTTTTTTGTTGATGTTGAATGAATCAATATGTTCCGTAGCCATAAGGATGACGTAGATTTCTTCCGTGTTGATGGAGGAAATTGGGTTGAGTGCTGTGGTGGATGATGAGTAGGATTTCCAGTTCCCATGTCGTTTTTGGACCCGTCGGTATATGTTTGCTTATATCCAGGGTATTCACACACAGTTTGGTAAATTTGTACTTCCATTCTTCGGGTAGTAACTGTTTTATTTTGTACTGGATCAGGTTTATAATTGGGAATAATGTCTATGGAAGAATGCGTTCGCATCTCTGATATTTGGAAATTTAAGGTCTGGTTTATATACTGTATTAAATTTTTTTCATTTTCGCCTCTGTGGTAGAAATTAAAGAAGTCAAAAAAACATTTTGTTAAAAATTTGTCCCATCAAGGCAGTCAATTCTGTATTGTTGATATGATGAATTTCTACATGTTAAATGAACAAACAACATTCCAGCAAAGAATGTCTGACTTGACATTTTCTGCACGTTCCCGAAGATGATTCATCGAAATGTATGTTTACTTCAAATGACACAAGGACAACATGAGACGAGTTTTATCCAAATTTGTCCTGGCACGCGTAAACTGAAAGCCGACGTATTGCAATACCGATCAGTAAATCTGCAAAACAATTTTATAAAATTAAATTTCCCGAGAGTATTTTGTACGCCTGTAGTCAATCCTATTTCCATAACCGAATTAATTTAATATGAATATATTTCATAGTGTAATTTGAGATTATTATACTTAAAACGAAATTGAAGGTAAATGAATAAAAATTGACCAAATGTTAAACGAATTAAGAAGATATAGCAACGTCACTTATGTTCACATTGTGTGTTCTTAACACAGAGTCAAAGTCTCACTAGGGACCAAACAATTATCGGCGTTTTTATTCAGTATCAAACTTATCATGTCATGATGTTCTGACATCTCCAATGCAGCTGAATATTTAGTTACTTTAGTGCTGGGGGTATAAAAATAATATAGATTTATCAACCTACATAAATCAATCTTTCTCCTTGGATTAGAAGGAGAATTAATATTTTCCCTGTTCCCTAGATATTTTTAACTCGATTTCTCGAAAAACAAGTATCCAAAAACAAGCCGCCTTCCTCAATTTCATTTCTGATAAATGTAATATAGGCGGGAAGAAATTTGTTTAAAGACGTTGTTAGCCTTCACATTACAAGCGCCGCCAATTATGAACGAAGTCTTGCGGAGAGACGTGTCCTCCACCCGACGTTTATTTATTCCAGATTTGTTCAGCTTGATATGAATTATTAAATATAGCTCACATTTACTTCGCCTCTCGTATATCCAGGTATTCGTGTAACAGGCATTATGTATGATGCGAATGCTGATTACTTATTTTATCATTAGTTTATTGATATACATAATTGTTAAAAAATATATTTTAAGGAAAGACATACTAAGCCCATGAAACAAAAAATTAAATACTTTCTTCTTAAAAAGTTCACTATGTGGCACCTCTGAGGTCGTCTTATGCCTTCTAAAGATTCAAACTGAAATCACTGTTTTGCCAAATTCACATAATCTGATTCGCAGACTTCAGTACACATGAACACATTGTAGAAAATATGGAAAATATGCTATTTTAATTTAATATATAGATTCACAGATGTGGACAAATATAACAGTCGAAATAAATATTTTTATACTACCCAGCTCAAACATTTTCATTACACGTTCTCAGAAACGAATCTTAAGACAATAGTTATTTATATACAATTAAATAAATCAAACGCCGTTTTCTGTTCTGTGGAGAAGAGAAATATCTATTTTAATAATAATACCGGTCTTGATTATTTCTAAATTAAATAGTATTTATTTGTAAACGTTGAAACTAAATCGCTAATGATTCACAAAATATTAATTTTTAATTATTTTACGTACTAGAACAATTAGGGAATTTAAAATATATTGCGTTGTATTTGAATATTTTTATTTTGACTTCAGATGTGAATTTACCTGTATAAAATTCATATTAGAACGAATTTCCTACAAAACTATGACCGTGAGGGTCGCTACAATCTCATTCTGGATTTCGGAATTGTTTTATAGAAGTGCTTTATCTTTTGAAGATTTTACCATACATAATTATATTAATAAGCTGATGCATATTTGTTCATATAAATAAATTGAGGAAAATTTTTTTTTAACCATTTTAAGAACCTTTATATTATTTATTATTTTAAACTGTGTGAAATTCTGCTTAGTTTTCGAAGAGTAAAAAAGCTTTTGAGTTTTGTCAACTAACAAGTGCAGTTGTGTCGCTCTAGGCTCTTCTTCGCACCTGACGAAAGGAGCAAGTATCGCAGAAACGTTATATGGTATTTATATTATCACTTTTTCGTCTGAATTGGCTATATTTCTTATTCATTATTTTCAATCAGACGTAAATTTTTTATTTCATAATTATTTTACATACTTATTTGCGTAAAAATGGTTGCTTGAGGTGAATCAGAACATCACTTACAAAACTTACGACCACTTACTGTTTATAAGTTCATACGAATGTCATTCATACCCCATATAACAGAATATGTAAGAATTGATATAAATATTGTAATTCGGTAAATGTCAGAAAACGTGTTAAATATTTATTTTACGTGTAAATTCATAAATTTGGAAACACGTTTCTCTTAGTTAAACGTTTATATTTCTTCACAACTGCATTAATTCAGTAAGTTGTTATTATTCTACCCAGTTGGCCTTTGTTACTATTAAATTTGTACATTAAAACTATGTTTTTGAATGGTATAAGGTTGCCTCAGGTTCTCGACTCCTGTTTACTGGTTCTGCTGGCCTGGGAAACGCAAACTATTCGCAGAGTTAGGCCTGATCCAAATATCTCAAGTTTGTTGAGAAATGCTCGGTTACTTGCAACTTTCGGAGTTAAATATTTGCAGACAGGGCCTAAATCAGCAAGGAAGCAGTACGTACAAGGTCGCGCACTCTTAGTAGTCTCTCCTCTGACGGGTTAAAACTCTTGACATTTTGCTAAGAAAGATATGTAATTTCCGAAGAAGACGAGGAAATCTCGCTCGTAACGCGGAGACGACTCTGTATGCAAGATGAACGCTCTCGTTGCGGAAAACTGTTCCTTACACATGCTCTGATTCTTATCATGACTTTTCTTAAAGACGTTCACGATTTTTTTTACATATGAAACGTCCTAATTGTGAACTGTAATTAGCCAACTTTCGTGTGAAAAGTTGCCAACCGATTATAATTCGTACGAATATTTTAACTGAAAGCGATTTATAAAACAAGTTCTGAAACGTATCTGAAAATTTAAATGTCCTTGAAATGATTGTATAAAATTAAATCAGGAAGTTCGCCAAGTGTCCACAACTGAGTGGTAGCATTAAATTTTATAATGCTTCATCATCGTGTTTGTGTGTACGTAGGTTCTGTATAGGCATAATATAATATAATAAACTTATGGCATAGGAAAGGGACTGAAAGGGGGGATGTGGAAATGTAGAGCAAGGTAGCTAAGGGTAAATAAGGCCTCAGGGCTGTAGTTTTAAGGATTCCAGCCGGTAATTCACCTAAAAATATGCAAGGAAACCCGTAAAGAAACCTGCATCAAGAAGGTCGGGTATTTGATACTTGTCCCACGCCCTTTCGATGGCGGGAGTGGGGTTTGCTGTGAGGACGCAGAATGTCCTTCTCCATGCCACGACCAGTTAAGGAGGAAGAAGAAAAAGGTGTAGACAGGCTACGCATATAAGGGAAAAATCATTTTCTGTGTGGTGTCACGCCTGGGGTGTAATAAATAAAATTGAGTTTAACTGCATTCGGATTATTTGATACTCCCACAGAAATTAGTTCCAAAATGTGTACATAATTTGGATCAATTTTTTTTCTCTTGACTAGTATAATAAATGGAAAGTAAGTTATATATACCGTAGTAAATATCCAAACATAATTATCACAGCTCACCGCAGGAAAGGAAATTATATAAGCGGAGAAGAGATGAATCAGGAATAATTCTGCCCACGATACATGCAGAAAATGGGAAAATCCACAGATATGAGGGATTTAGACACAGGGCATATTTTTATGGCCGGCGCATGGAAACTAGCATCTCGAAAACAGCGAAGCTGGTCGGCTATTTTCGTGCTACTGTCGTTAGCATCAATGGAAAGTGATTGAAGGATCCACGAGTAGAAAAAAAAAGCTTTTTAGACGTCCGCTACTCAACGTAGAACGAGAAAGTCGGAAACTGGTCCGCTCTGTAAAGCATAAAAGGCTGCGCCACATGGTAGACTTCAGTGTACAATGCTGATGCAAACACGAGTGTTTCGGATGAATCCCTTCATTGCACTAAGAGGAATATTCTCTCGTGCTTGATGTCTTCCTGAATAACGGCGATGGCATTTTTCAGCAGAATAAATAACGGTCCGTGTCACGGAGGTTCTGAGAGCCACATACTGAACTTACATTGATGTATTGGCCATACAATTCGCCTCACCTCAACGCGATGGAACACATCTGGGACGCCGAGCCGCACAGTGCATTAAGGGAATTGCGTGAACTGTGCGTTCATATCTGTTATCAATTACCTACAGGAACCTATCAATGACGTGTTGAATCAATACCACGCCGAATAGCTGCTGTATTGTTATCCAAAAGTGGACCAATACGCTATTAATTAATGTTTTGGCTCTTCGCTGTATATCTGAGTTGTTTTGATGTGACGGGCAAACGCGAAATCGAGACAAGGTTCGCCGAGAGGGTTTGGAATACGAGTGGAAGATAAGAAATCCAATTTTTAAAAAATAACAATTTGTGCGTTTTATGAACCGATGAAATTTCATTTCGATGTAGACGCACAGGTTCTTCACCGTTCTTCTTACTCACAAACAATTACTTTAAAATTTTTATACCACTCAGTTTCATGAACAGTTTTATTGTACACTTAAAAGTTAGTCCTTGTTCTTACAAAGGCCTTAACGCTTTTTTCCTTGCTATTCTATAGAAGAATCGTAAAAACTAATCAAGGTCAGTCATTTTGAATTAGTTTACGTGTTTATATGTTCATCCTTATTCGTTCAACCAAGGTATATTTATATATATTGTAATAATTAAATATTGGGCGTTTTAATTAATTAATTTGAAGAATTTACCTCACGTGAAGCGCCATTGAGGTAATAATTAAATGCAAGCCGTTAATTAAAAGAAGTAATAATCAAAATTAACAAACATAATATTTATTTATTTTATTTTGTGGCAATAAAGATAATTACAACAAAACTTGAGATCTTTCTCTCTCTCATGGCCTCTACTGGGTTTGATAATGGACTCAACAAATTGATTTAAAAATCTTATTAACAAACAGTTCACAATTTACCTAAACAATATTTCAATAGAAAGAAATTTAAAATTAAAGAAATTACTCTGATTGACAATTAAAAGAGAACGAAATTTGACTTTATCCTTTAAATAAAGTTTTTAATTAATCATTAGTTTTGGTTTTGTTACTTACGTAGTGTCCAGCTGGTACCAGCATTCTTTTTGGTTTCTGAAGTACACTATTGCAAAATTATACACTGATTCTAAAATGTCGACTCACAGATTTTACACTATTGAAGTCAAAACTGATAGGCTCCCAGGAACTCCGATGATCCTCCTGAATGTCGGCTATCTGACGTCTGCTTGCCTTACCGGAATCCTATGATTCGTAGATTTATTAGTCTTTTGCTATATTGGACGTAACCTGCAACGTATCTCCTTGACGATTTATTTTAACTGTTTATTCTTTCGGAGCGAACTAACTTTTCGTTAGCTCCTGGCTGTAGACGTAAAAAAACTGACTTCCTTTCCTGGCTGGCTATAGACGTAAAACTCTCTTAGACTTTCCTGGCTGGCTGTGTACGTAAACTGCTTTTACTTAGCGGTATTTACGAGGTAATACTTCCGTGATTGATTTTACTCTGTCTTAAATTCACAACTTTGTTTAATAATACATTAACGACGGCTAGTCTCTGCTCTAGTATTATTTGTTCCGTCCTCTGAAATGTCCCGCCACCAACTGACTCCTAGTGCTCTCGAGTTTTAGCGCGCATACGCCATTTTTGACTTTTCGACAAAGCAAGTGAGCTCGCTTTTCCATTGTCGCTTTGTTCGATCAGACCGCTATAATGGATTTATCAAACAATTCAGATTAATGGCCTAATTAATTGGCATTACAATATTGATGAGCGTCGACTTTCGTTTAAGGTTTTTAACATTTTTAGGATTTATGCACTTATTTATAGGTTTCTTGTTTGCTATGATGCACTTAAAATATCACATCTGTATATTGAAAAAAAAAATTTTTAATCATGCAATATTATCAAAAAAAATTGATTTTTGTTGCATTTGTTGAGTAGTCTTCTGCGAGGTTATTATTACATATACAATACTAAGTTCTGTAATAGCTTTAGCAGATTTGGGCTTGGGATGCTGACTTCCTTTTACTGGCTGCTGCTGCTGTGCGTTGGGCGTGAAATATCGTCCTGCAAATCCAGACTCAGCTATCTCCCCATCGCAGCGGACGCCATTAGTACTCGCTTTTCCTCGAGAACATATTTCCACGGCCATCATTTGTTCCCGCACGAAACACACCTGCCCGACATTTACAACGATATTCCGCATTGGAGAAATACGGCACGGGAGACGGCTCAATCCTCATTCGCAGTATAAATACGCAAATTTACAGCTTCCCACCAGGCAATGTCCGACAGTAAAACGCTGTTTATGAATCAACTTTACCCGAGCATCAGTGCTGCATAAGGCTCGCGCCGTCATTTAAAATACTTTAAAAAAATACGCGCAATAAATTGAAGCATAAAATCGAACTTACTCGGTGACAGCCGATATATGCGAGTTTCATATTACAAAAATATTGGGGTACTTTAGCAGATTGTAATAAAATTAATAGACTTTTATTTTATATATATTTTGAAACTAAACATTCAACTCGCTATAACAAATAGTATTTTATCTCTAACAATACTTTCTGGAACAGTCGTATGATATAAAATATACTTATGTGGGCTACTGAATCGGAATCGTTTTCGAGACACTTAAATTACATTATTAAAATACAAGATAAATATAAAAATGATAAACTTTAAGACCTCATTTTAACAACACTGCGATTCTGTCCTGTGGGTGTCGTCTGTAAAATCTTCTGTTGACGTCGCCGATGATTTTAACTTCTAAGATTCACACATATGTGCACTGTGTGCATGATAACTAATCTGAATACTGATCTCACTTTGACATCGATACGTACATGTTGAATGAATTCATGATTACTTACCTGCCCTAACGAACTTATTTTCTCCTACAAGAATTCAAATAAAGCGCCTCAAAAAATTTCATTAGGGAGGTTTATTTTCAGCACAGATTCTACTTTTGAATAAAGAAACCTCTCATCTTTTAAATATTACAACTCATCCATAACACTTGCCCGATGCACGTTTTCCGGACAGCAATATTCCGATTGACGTTTTCCCGATAGGTCATTTTCCCGAAAGGTGAGTTTTTACGACATAAAGTTTAATATTAATATCGTAGAACAATTATTGTGTTATTTATCTAATTATACATAATATAGTATAACAATTAGTGTGTTATTTATCTTATTTTACATGATTAAGTTATTCATTAATTGCGTGGAACAATTTAAACCAAAATTGGTACACGTATCACTTAAGACTGAGGAACCAACCGCGTTGATTTAAAATAAATGTAGCGCCCCTATGGGGTGAAAGGGGGTAGCTTATTCCAAATACAAATTATGCAATATTGGCCTGTATTGGCGCCGAATAAATAGTTTAAGGGGTCACTCATATTCATAAAGACACTCAATGCTGGAAGCGTCGATTTTCATCCCCTACTTATATTAGTCGTAGAGCTTACTTATGGCATTTCAGCAGGGTTGAGATAAAGTTTCACCTCTACTATAATACCGGTTTTGACACCAATATGAGATGATATCAAATTATTAGGATCATACCCATCCACCACCACCCGTAGGGGTGAAACTTTATCTCAACCCTGATGAGATACCATAACTAAGTTCGACTACGAAAATATCGGTTTTGACACCAATATGAGGTGATGTCAAATTATAATCACCCCCGTCAACCCCCACTCGTAGGGGTGAAACTTTAACGTAATCCTGCTGGGATGCCATAACTAGACTCAGCGACTTCCAAAACACTAGATTCGACACTAATCTTGGTAGTTGTCGCAATGTTTTATATGCCCCTTTCATACTGCATTAATGCCGTTATGGGATGACAATTGACACTAAAAGCATCGAGTGTCATTATGAATATGAGTGACCCCGTAAACAACTTATTCTGCGCCAGTATAGGCTGTTATTGCACATTTTGTATTTTGATTATGCCTCCCCCTTTCACCCCATAGGGGTGCTACAGTTATTTTAAATCCACGGAGTTGGTTCCTGAGTCTTAAGTGATACGTGTACCAAGTTTGGTTTAAATTGTTCCACTCATTAATGAATAACTTAATCGTGTATAACAAGGTAAATAACACATGAAATATTATACAATTTTAATATTAAAATATAAAATATAAAAATGCACCTTTCGGGAAAATGATCTGTCGGGAAAACGTGAATCGGAATAATGTATTGTCCGGAAAATAGTAATCGGGATTTCGTCCTGTCGGGCAAATATCAATCGGTATATTGCTGTCGGGAAAACACTTAAAATTTTAGGGCTAAGCTGTTGTACCCGAGAAAACATGTTTCGAATCAATTATTCTCCACCACCTGAATGTACTAAACGTTTTATGTTGTCAACCGTGACTGAACTATGGGGCATTAACGTGTTTTGTGCTCCTGTAATTTTGGGAACATATTTGTATCCCGTGGAAAACTTTTATTAATGAGTTAGCGCTCTCACATAATTTTCAAATACAGAGATCTTTTAGTATCTTCTCTGATACGCACCGCGTTTTACTATTAGGTTTTTCTGACGTAGGCGACAAACCCTATGGATCCGTACTTGTGGTTCCAGGCCAACTTTGTCACGTTACGATGGCCATGACGAAGAGCCTAACTTGTTGGCCAGGTTAGAATTATGTTCTGATCTCAGTGTGGCACGGCTACTTAGTTTCATCCGGCACGTTGTAATGTAGATGACGAGTTTGATTTCATTGATTCGTCCGTTGTTTTACACTGGACTTATTCGTTCCTGCATCGATTTGGCACTTTCGTAGCAAATTTAATTTCCAAGATGCAAGAGTATCTCCCGCCTCGACGTTTATTCCATGCTGACGGAATACAAAACCTTAGCGCCTGAATCTCTATGGACTTGACTCCCGCACATCCACAGTAGATGAACGGTTTGTAACGCGTGTATTTTGGTTTAGTTTTGCTTTGTCTCGGAAGTTTTGTTTGCTGTGGTTTGGAGAATTCGAAATCGTGCACGTGCGTGGGGGTGGAGGAGATAAATATTTCCATCCAAGTAATTTTCGTGTCCTGTCTCGATTGTTGGCTTCAACATGGCAGAATAGTTGGCCATGTTGACTACGGAACTGCAGCTGCGTGCTATAAGTCTTGTAACAATGGAAGAATCAGTGAAACTGACATTTCGACGAAGTTTTCTAATAATGAAAAAAAGTAAAAGAATGGGAGGCTATCATGGAGGGAACGGAGATAAGCTTTTGAAACTGCGCTCACCGCAGCTGGTGGATGTGATTATGAGAGGCTCCGTATTGTGTTACGTGTTTACGTTTTAAGTGTCACCGATCTACAAATCTCATGAGTTCTGCTCTAAACTTTTCCAAGTTGTTGTCTCTGATATAGTCCGAGGCAGAATCGTCGTGAGAAAGGGGCCACAATTTGTTAGTGAAGAGTTCATGGAAGTCACACAATTTAGTACGACGGCTTGCCAGCAATCAATCCCGGAGGCCAACGCCTTAGCCAGTGGTCAACCCCTGAGTCGACGCCTTGCAATGGTCCTGACTAAAGTCATCACTGCACTTAACCCGTTCTGCCGGCTGTGAGATACGGAGACGTCGGTACGAGAGCTACAGAAAAGCAACACAACACAGAATAACAGTACGCATTTGGTACGGGCAGCAGATCTCTTCTATGTAAAAACCACAGGTGCCTGAGATAAGAGTTTTTCATGCTTAACTGTAATAAACTTATATAAAATTTCTTTAATGGTCAATATTTTTTTTTTGATTCAACGTAAAAACCCAGCAAACAAAAATATTTCTTTACAGGTTCAATCACGGGTTTGTGACGACCCCGCGTCATGGTCTCTCGATAGGTTCACGTTTGATAACAAGAAACTTTTAGTTTAAATAAAATCGTTAATACATTTCTTGTTGTCTGCACGGCAACCAAAAATAAAATGTTTAATATTTTTTTAAAAAATCCATAGGCTTTCTGGCTTGCATCAGAATAAACCTAGCAGTAAAAAGCGGTGTTTAACAGAGTCGATACCGAAAAATCTCTGTATTTACAAGAGCGGTAACTCATTGCAAAAAGTGTTCCACGCCGTACAAATATTTTTCGTCCCAGATGACGTTGGAGAGCCATAAGGCATGAATTAATAATTTCGCGTATAATAGAACTGGATCACAAAACCCGTTAATGTTCCATAGTTTAACAATGGTTGACAACATAAGAAGTTTACTACATCCGGCCCGGAGAACCAATAAATATTGGATCAGTGGTCTGCATTAGATAGAAAATTATTGAGAGAGAGAGAGATTGGTGCGTCGCGGGATTCCCTTTAAATTTCCGCCTCGCCGAATGGCGGTCACACCACACGTATAAAAACTGTTTTGTGATAACCGGTTAGGGCTGCGGCTTCAGATGCTTGAGTGTTTGACAAATGACCCTATTGAGTAGATGAGTACTTTGCGATCAATAAATCGCAATAATTAATCAGAGACAACAACATTGATTATCTCCGTCACAGAATAAACGTCTGCTTCAAAGATGCTGTATTTTCAGAAAAAGTAACCGAACAAAATTCGTACAAAAAGGCGTGACCACCACTTTTTACTTGTTTTAAAGTTAAAAATTTCATTTCAATAAAATTAAGTACTATCTGGAAAATTTTCACAAATGAGACTAGGTGAAATAACTAGGATATTATTCGATTAAGTGGCTAATACATATTTATTGCTTAATTGAAGTACATATCATTTAACAGATGGAAGGCACAACTTTACATGATGCTTAGTAAACGTAGGAATTCTGAAATACTTAATTTATACAATTGAAAAATAAAATTCAGACACGGAGGGAGATGCCTTTTCCTCTCTCCGATTTTGAACTGAGGTTCCCACAGCCCGAAGCACCTGGGTCCGTTTTGAGAGGTTTATGTTCCGGGGTCCCAGACCTTGCGCATACAGTAAGAGTTGTTCACTGTTTCCATTGGAACAGTCGGCCAGCTGTCTCCGAAACTGGTCGTGGCACGGGGAATGGCATGCTGCGTCCTCACAGCAAGCCCATCTCCCACCATCGGAAGGGCGTGGTACAAGTACCCAATGCCAGTCCTACCTGATGCAGGTTTTATAGGGTTTGTCCATCATCACTTCTAGGCGAATGCCGGGTAGGATCCTTAAACCATAGCCCGGGCTACTTTCCTCTTTTCTTCCGCATCCCCCCTTTCAAATCCGTTCATATGCTATTAAAGGTGAGTTGCCACCATGTGGATTACCCTCATGTAGCCTGTTACTCTAAAAATAAAAAAATAAAATAAAATTAATTTTCCCCTCTAGGTCACTGAAATTTAAACTTTTCTATTAAAAACGTATTTTGAATCTAAATTCGACTGCTGAATGACACATTCTATTTAAGAACCTTTCTGGCTAAGACCTCGTATACATAAACAGCGCATATTTATATTACTTTCAATAAAATTTACAAACAATAGATTTATTTTGTAGCAATCATTTAAAAATTATAAAGTTAAAATATTCAATCTCTCAGGGTCTTCACTGGGTTTGATAATGGACAAATTAATAATATTTGTAATCTTATCAACAAAAAACCTCAATTAAAAGAGAAGAAATTTACTCGTCAATTAAATTAGAACGAAATTTAATTGTGAACGAAATTAAAAGTTAAAAGATTAACTCTGATTAAAAATTTTAATCAAAAAGGGAACTAAATCTGACTATCTTTCAATTACGTTTACATAATTAATAGTTTGTTTTATAGTTACTCACGTCTGCCCAGCATTCCAGCATACCTTCCATTTTCGAAACACTATTTCGGGTTTTACACTGCTTCTAACCTCACAGATTCTACACCAAATTTTTAAGCCAAAATTTTATGATGTCGGGAGCTCGGATGAACCTCCTTTCGTCATCTATCGGTTGACCGCTCGCCTTAGGTGAATTCTGCGATTTGTCGATTGGGTGGTCTTTATTGTTCCGGACGTAAACCGAAACTTTTGCTATTTCTGACACAAAAACTGCTTTTTCTATGCAGGATTCGACGTTATAATTTTATGAACGTTTTACTTTGTCCTGCTAATTGCCAACCCTCTTGAATTCTCCTTCCAAAAACTGTTATACCTCGACGAGGTCTTTCCGTGAACTGTATCTCACCATATCTCCCGGCGAACTGTATCTCACCATATCTTCCTGCAAACTGTCTTCTCGCTTCGCACTTTGAGCACGCATACGCCATTTTGACGGACCTTCCGACGAAGGAACAGAACCGGATTTTCTATTGGTCTTCCAAAGGCTCTTGCCGCTATAATGGGTACTCAAACAATTTAGATTTTTATGTTGAAACAATTAATGTCCTAATTAATTGGCATTACAATATATACAGTTAAAATTGTGACGTCACCTCTTGTCTCTATATTACCCCCAGATTCACATATTATAAGAATATTTACGTAGCGAAAGAAAATTCTGAACTATAAATATCACATCATACACATTGTTTACATAAATTTCGTCCGTACATTGTTATAATTGTAAATATTTGTTACGTAAGGCAGCCATAATCATTTTTCGCGTAAAATTGAGAAATTGCAAAATAACACGAGAGTATATATATTTAATGTGTGCCGTTCAAAACATTATTTTCCAGCTCAATGAATATTATCTGATTTGATAGATCTCATTTTCATTCGAAACAATGTCTAGATTTCACAATCAGTAGACATTTTATATAACTTTGCGGTGAATGATTTAGGGTTATTGGATACAATTTTATCCGGCGCACGGTAATAAATCATTATCAAATATAAAATCAAACGACACGATCAAGATGAATAAATCGAGTCGGGCTTTCACGCGTTAGATTATTATGATTGTGAGAAAACTTGTTCGTCTTAAGCAAGCCTTTAGAAAATGTATATGATTGCTTACGTCAGAGAGTATGTCTCCCTTCGCAAACTCATGAATTTATTTGAAACTGTGACAGAGTAATTACTTTTGGTTCCTGAGAAATCCGTTGCGAATTTCGTGTGAGAACATTGATGTCTGTCTTACAATTTCTTTGCTCCTGTTTCGAAGGTAGAGTCGAAGCTATTAACTATGGGATCTCGGGCTGCTGTGTTACCTTGGCTGAGTAATGAGACCATGAGGAAACATTTTCTCATTAATTCATTCAGCCTCTGAGCTGCCAGCGAACATGACTAGATACATATTGTCGGGACAAATAGGTGCAGTGGCCCACACATTCGTCATTTCATATGCAAATTACAGAGGGCAGCAGCCAGTGGTGCGAATTTCGCCTCGGGGCTCCGACACGTTCACCAGGAAATACGAAATACCCGTTTACATGACAGAAATTTCAATTTATTTCATGTTACCTTTAATTATTATGATAATTCTGATATCCGTAAATAAAATAGATTTTATTACATGATAAATTATTTCAAACTTAATATAAAAATCTCAGAATTAATCTAAATGAAATTGTAAGTCACTTAATCAAATAATTCTTTTAATTTCGGTAGCAATAAATCCTGACTGATATTGGACCACATCTAATTTGCATAATTAGCTTCTTCTGCTTGAAACATAAATGGAAACTAAATTTTATTTTATTTGTTAACACGTCAAAATTATATTGAATAATATTAGATTCAAAATTGACAATTAATTACGTAAGTAAAAGAAAATAGTGTTATCTTGAAAGCACCTAATGTGCATTTACAGACTTGATGAATAATTATGGTGTTAAAATTATTTTTAATTATCTATATTGTTGAAAACGTTAAAAATACCTTCCAGAATTTAGAAAAAACATACTGATTTTTACAAAATAAACTATTTGGATTGAAATGTATGTTATGTTGGACAAAAAAAACTTGTATTAAATCTCATTTTAAAAAACAGAGAATTCATTTAAAAACATTCAGTGGTTTCCAAAAATGTCCGTCTCCACAACCACAATTTTTACTGGATTAATATTTAAATTTGGATTAAGAAAAGAAATATTACCAAGACTAATTAGTCAAATATTTCGTATCAAATCAAATACTACTACTATTAGTGTAAAAATGATACAAATAATTATAATAGAATTTGATATATATTATTATTCTGACATAATACGTACACTGTAAATGAATTTTTTTCATTTTTAATTTAAATCAGTTCCACTCATTATTTTAAAATTTCTTCACTCTTGGAAATATGTTTGATTTGGAGCTTTTAAATTCAATTTCTAAACACTTAATTGTGATTTTATTATATTTAATTTACTGTAACAAACTTAAATTTTCTTAACTTATATTTTATATAGATATAGTAAATTAGACCTTATTTCTCATTATTCTATTTGTATCACCTAATGAAGTCTCAAAGCCGGGGACATTCCTCGGGAGTATATTTTGTATGCATAGTTTTACTGTAAATGCAATTATTAAATTTAACCATATTTTAAGCATCATTTTTCTGAAATTATTCGTTAATATATCCATTTCACTTTATTATTAACATCCTTAGATTAATATTTTGAAACGTCGCTCCTAATTTAGAGGAAATTACGTTATATTTTCAGTTGCGTTAAAGTGATAATTGAAATAATTCAACATATAGACCTAAGTTAAATTGCGAAAAAGTGAGAGAGTTTTTTTATTTATATTTATTGATTCCATTAGCCTTCGTCTTATGAAATAGGTCATGTCAAAGCTCCATTACCTTCGTAGATAGCAAAATTCAACAACAATGTTTTCACAAGTATGAAACAGAATGAAACGAAGTCAAAACTCACAAAATAATAATAGAATTACAAAAAGTATATTATAAAAGAAAATGGAAAATTATAAAAGAAGAATAGAAGAAATATATAAAATAGATCATTCTAGTTTAAATTAAAATAGGAAAATACAGATCGTCTTGACACGGAGACACAGTCCACTTCGCCTTTAATATTTAAATTACAAATGTTAATTACCAACAAGAAAAATAATTATCATCACGGGTTTTGCGATGACTGACCAAGAAGAACGTCAAATAGACGACAAACGACACATCCTGACGATCGATCGCGTCATGAATCTCTATAAACAATTGATGAAACCTGTTATGGTTTGTTCGTATTTTATACTCAAAAAAATTTTTTCACAACTACAACTGGTACGGTTCCATTAAAATACTCTAAAAAATTAGCAAAATCTACAATATGTCTCATCATTGATATAAGTTAAACAGCGCGCGGTTGTCTTCCAGTTTGCTATAAACTGGACAAAATAAAACACAAAACTAAACTATTTTCTCGCCGTTTTGTAATCAATATGAAATCTTTTCAATATGAACATGGAACGCGTGTGTTTACGTCAGGCCTTTTTTTTATACTTTTTAGGTATTAGTATTCAAATTGCTTTAGTGCGGAGAACTTCACACCTTTTAGAAGAGTGTCATTAGCAACTATAAAATATATAGCGTCGGCCCTGCTCTTATCGTCGGGAGTTAACAGCTTTGATTACACAAATGCCGCGACCAGTTCGTTAGAAAACCCTAGGGTTCCCGTTCGCCGTAATCAATTTAGTGTAATGAAACAGGTTGTTTGCAAGTGTTCGTAAAATATTATTACTTACGAGAGTTTTTCATATTGTTCATATATACCGCACTTTGCCGGTATTGCCACTTTTTTCTGGTGTATAATATAACGTGTATCATCTAAATCCAATTACGGCTTGCTCCAACTTACTTCAAAATTTTTATTTCGCTCGTGTTAGTTTGAATTTATATCATTATACTGAACAAGTTTCCGCGTGGCTGCTATACCACTATTCATAAAACCGTTTCATATTAAAAATATTTTTGAGGATTCTAACAATAATCAAGTGTGTAGCTGCTTTGAATAAAGATTGTTTAGAATTATTTTCATATCAAATTAACTTCTTCTTAATCGCAAGCATTAACGGTTAGACATTGTTTGGCGACAGTTAAAAACAGCGCTTAACAATGACTTTGCTTGGTACTATTTCTAAATTCTAACGTTGAGAAAAATAGGCATTCTTATTGCCGATTGTTCCAATTTAATAGAAATTATCTAATTGGTAAATTTATTAGAATCTTAGAACCCGCTTGAGTCGTGAACGATGAGCATTTGAGCGAGCAAGGTCACGCTCGTCGTGGCCGAAACAACGACCAGTAAACTGTTGGGTTTTAAAGTTCCATTTATCAGATTATAACAAGAAGTTGCAATATAAAAGTCTCAAATTTATCACAAAGTCTTACGTTGCTGCTACAACGCCTGACGAGCGGACTGGAGCCGTCTACGCAATAATTCGCTCAGGGCGAATTATTCTACCCCATAAGTCGGAACCAGAGACCCTGGAGCCGCGTCGTGGAAACAGCGGCGAACTTCAGATCCAGCCTTAACGTCGTAGGGTAACCATTATCGAACAACGTGTGGAAACCGAGGTGGAACATTCACAGTTTTCAGGATAATTCATCAAACTGAAACCATAACATTCACAATATCAATTTTTCTGCGCAATACATTCATCAATCTCGCTTATATGAATTAATACTTCAAACGCTCTGTTTCTTAATTGGCCAATATCGACCTCCAATAACTTGAAGAGAGAGAAGTCTCATAAACTTCAACAGTAAATTTAAAGCCAGAGAAGTTATAATTTTGAGTAAATTCATATTATAACTTTCACGGTGATATATAAAACTTTTCAGTCATACTTCTGACGCACAATAATGTAAATGAAAATTGTTACAAATACTCAAATTCCAAGTTAGATTTTATATTTTTGTGTTATTAAATATTTGAGTGTCTGAATTTAAAATTGTGAGCGTTTAACACACTTAATATTGTTATCCAAGTTGATAAATCAGTTGATTGTGTCGGTGTATGTATTAAATTGAGTTGTGTGACGTCGGCGAAGAAGAACAGTTGACCGCGAATTTTAAAATTAACTTTAACGATAAGTAATAGTTATTTTATTTTTATATTACTATATATATATATATATATATATATATATATATATATACGCCTGCATTTGATTGGTAACAGTCGGAGCAACTCATAATGTGGCGTTAGTAGAACAGAGTAGAACATGCAAAGATGAAGAATACTAAATTCAATAAGAGTGTATAAAGCAATATGAGAATATAAAGCTTTTAAGTGATGCACTGTCACTTGGAAAGATTTTTATGTGTGTAATTAGTCACTTATATTTAACTGAAAAATTCTGGACGCATATTTATCAATACATTCCGTTCTGTCAACAAAAATCGTCCCTACCAAAACTGCAGAAGTATTCAAAGAAATAAATTTCAACAAGATATAATTTATTATAGCTTTATTTTCGCTATTCATATTAACCTTTGAGGACGTGTCTATATTTGTAATGATAATAAGCCTTAACTAGATGTCTGTCATAGGTAAATAAATAATGAGTTAATAAGTGTTACAACGCCTCATAACTAGGAACGTAATGGTTTATGAGCGTGTGTTAAGTGTAAGTACAAGCGCTATGACACGGTAAGCGATAGGAACATGAAGATTCGATAAACTCTGGCCGCATTAGTCACTGAGTGTTGTGTAGGAAGCTTAATAAAGATGTCAGGGCCATTGTCTTCTGTATGAAGTCACGGATCGCTTACTGGCGACGAATATAATTACTGTTAATACGACACGCGACTGATTAGATTACGTAGTCATTTCACGTAGGTCATACATACAGAATACGAAACACTACAAAGGAACACAGGCAATAGTTTAATATATCCGTATTTATTAACATAATCTTACTTAATTTTTCATTTCAAATAGTTAATGATAACATAATATTACACAAAACAATAGATAAATAATATAATAATGGACACATAATTTTTACATATTTACCTGTAATACTAAATATAACTATTATTTTTCTCTTCCTTCTGTAAATAAATGATAAAAACTTCAGCCTTTTATCCAGTGTTATATTATGAAAAATGTAAAACATTATCATAAAACAGACACGACGTTTCATCCGTAATGTTTGGGACATCTTTATGGTATGTAGATTTTAATTAAATGATAAATTCGTAATCTAAAAATTCCAAGTAATATTATTTATAAACATGATAATTTATAATTCAATTATATGAATAATGTAGAACATTACTTAAAATTAATAATGTAATCTTTAGAAATGAATGCTCATCTGTATTTCATGTAATTAATTGTGAGCAATGTCCTATAATTTTTTTCAGGATTGAATTATAAATTATCATGTGTGTAAAAAGTTTTATTTGTATTTTTAGACTACGAATTTAACAATTATTTAAAATCTGCACCACCTATAAGACGTCCCAAAAATTAAGAATGAAACGTCGTGTCGGTTTTATAATAATGTTTTAAATTTTGCAGAATATAATACTGACTAATAGGCTGATTTTTTTCATTTAATACTAAATACGATACTGATAATACTAAATTTTGCATCAAATTTAATATTTAATATTGTTTAATTATACAGAACAGAAAACTTTTCCAGATGATTAAAAAATACGCTTTTTACAAATTAATATCATCTCATGCCATAGATAATTAAATATAATTTATCATTTTCTCAAAATAATTTATGAATATAAATCTAGAAGCTTTGAATATTATCGTCTTGAAATAATAGTTTTGATTAATATATATAAAATAATTTCAATATTTTTTAAAAAATTATATTAAACTTTCATTAATTTATTTTGGTTTAAACTTTATTTATTCTTTGAGTATTTTACTTTTAGTTTCTTAAAACAACTGGTAAATAAATACAAGTGAAGAAACTGAAACTCATAATAAAAATATATTTTATTTAAATACAATTAAAAGAAATTTCCTATACTTATCAACAAATCTACATCATTTTCAGTAATATAATATATTTTTTTACTCAGTTTTTTAAAAAAGGAATTACCAGTTTTCAAATGTCAATTTTTATGAATGGGTTGTATTTTTCAATGTTATTTTATGTTAGTTATTACATTGAACATAATACACTAGACCTCAAATCATTTCATTACGAGTCTACTGCAAGGTTTGGAGCTCAGGGGATTCTGAAGTAAGCGATAGCTCAGATTTTCATCTGTAAAGAATAGCGAAACGTCTCCCATACAGGAATACGTTTCCCGAAGTTTATATTAATCGAGATAGAAATTAGAATGCATATCCTTGGAAGGCACGTGAGAGATAACGCCTTATGCAGATTGCGTCCCTTGATGGATGGGCACAACCGAGCATGAAGGCCTTGTCTATAGCTGCGACTTACGTGATCTATTTGCTAAAGGAAGGACGCCTAGACCTCCCGCACGCCACATTTGCATACTCAGATACGATTTACACTTTTATTCACTACGTTCCAACAACTGTAGTTGCTGATTGAGAACAGTGATTCAGGTGACTTCCCCTGTCATATAGCATGGACTGAAACAATTGAATGTCATTTCATCAGGACAGTAATACAAATTAAATGAGTTGTTTATAGAACAGTTCTAGAATAGTAATCATTTCAAGTATAATAATTTCAATATCATAATTTTTATCTACAGACAATCGCGTTGCTCGTCGCTGTCCAAAGTGTTTTGTTTTCTACCGATCGAATGAAGATGCAGATCATTGCCATAGATCAAAGAAGGTACAAAACCGTTATTCAAAATTAATGGAAATGAAACGTCAAGGTCATTAACTCCAACTAATGCCATTTGTTTACGACTTGCCTCGAGGCAGTGGAAGGTAAAACCAGAATCGTTTCCGCAAAGAAGTTAAATACTATATAATGAAATATAAAATTAAAGGGTGTTTATTTTAATTTATAACTCTGTTCAAGTTTCAAATGAAAATTTTTTTAAAGGCAGCAAAAAATTATTTATTATCATTTCAATTTATTTTAATTTTTGTACATAAAAAAATTCCACAGAATTAATAATACTCATAACCTCAGAGCAGCTTACTGGTGGGCCTGTAGTAATGATAGTGATTTGAAATTTGCACCAAAAGAGTTCCAAAATAAATAAAAATTAAATTTTACAATAACAAATTGTATAAAAGAATCTACCAAAAAAAATCTAACAAATATAGAGAAATATGACGGCAAATTATATTTACATAAATGTTTACAATATCAATTTTCTACATACAATTTTATTTAGCGCTGCTCTTGTACCGTATTATGCACTCCACAGTTATTTTATTTTAAAGAAAATATTTAATTACAGGCCATAACACTGATTACTATATAGTTTCACCTCAAATATCCGGCGTCTCTCTAACAACTGTTCACGAACTTTACGTCGTCCCATTTTTTTTAGATTGGTTAAAGTCCCAAGACAAGCCTCTAAACATTATCGTTTGCACTCCAAACCAGACTTGTACTCCATGACCAACACACTCTTTCGCCAATGCCTCTCAAAAACGCTTTGCCGTGACCACTCCGGTCAGGCTCCCAAAAACACACTCGTTCATCAACTTTATCATTTGCGCTCCAAGACTACTCTGGTCAGGCTCCAAAAACACATTGGTCTGTTTCCGCCAAAGTTCTGTGCGTATTTCCTACGCTTTTCCGACAATAATTGCGTATAAACATTTTCAGTCTCTACATTCTTACGCCAAACAATGCCCTGGCCTCTAGAAATACGCCGACAATAATATTATGGAAAATTATTAAATAAAACTTACAATATAAATTGTTGATCTCTACAATATCTATATATATAACCTCATATATATTTGAAAGGCTATTACGAAATTTTGTTTTTAATTTACATAAAATTTAAAGCACTTTTCGTTCATACATAAATACTCTGTGTTACAAAAAAAATCATAGTTGAATAGCAAAGTTCAGTTATGATATGATTGTCCAGAGCTTCTGACGTAATGAGGCAAGTTACAATAATAATATGAAAGTAACAGGTTTTAATATCTTCCGGCTTGAATATATAATGCAGAGTTCTCAAAACATTATCTTCGGCTATATCCGACTCTATTAAAACCCCGCGAACAATAGGGGAAAATAAACGATTTCGGTAAGGGCCGACCGCGTTGATTAAAGTATAATAACTTGGCTCCAAGGATAACTGCTATCGATTTTGAGCAAAGGGGTTCCATTAACAGCCCAAATGAATAGAGATACGCTGGAACGCCAAGGCTTTTGCAACTCACGGTCGCAGCTTTTCACTAATTGAGGGGGTCGTTTCGGAATTTACAGAGCTGATGGACAACATTTTCGTAATTGCTTCGCTTGTGGCGAGACTCACAAATTTAAAAGAAACGGCTATAAATTAATGGTAAATTGTGTCTGAAACTCCAAATGCCAATTCTTAAAATTTTCCTCGAGTATGTAGGGACACCTCAGCGATAAATTTGAAATTATTTCTAAACAGCTGACGGAAATGAACAACTTTTTCATAACCTTATCAAAGAAACCAATTTGTCAATTAATGATAACTCACTCCAGCTATCATTAACGACGTCACTCGATTTAAGGTGTTTTAAATTTTTTTGAAGCGATTTAGCTTAATGTGTGTAACCTGTCACTGCTACGAGAACCAGAGAGGTTAGGTTTTAATAAACATTTAATTGATTTATTTCACAGTTCAAATACACAAATCAAAGGATCATCCTCAAGATATGTCAGACGTAATAACAGAATCATTCAATTCAATTCAAAGCGGCTGCGAAATACTAGGAGTACAGAATTGAATTCGAAATTATCTCGAGAGTATATAAAGAAAAAATATAACAATAACATCTACAGAAAATGAAAATTATCGTGGGAGATAAATATACATTCACTAGGATAAATATTCGTAAGTCCGATAAATTATTCGCCAAACAGCTGCGGAAAGGTATTCGTTATTATTAAATAACGGATCTTTATCTAAAAAAATTGAGTGAGTGTGAGATACGTGTCCATATAATTGTAACAATGACCGACACGAAATAAAGCTCTAAAAATTTACGTGACATTTAATAATTGATTCAAATCATTACGTATTTGTTGCAAGAGTCCTACAGATGTTCAATTACTAATAGCCAAAATTCCCTTCAAATAATATTTAATAAGATATTTAACTATCATTAACATTTTTTTTTCTAATTGAAATAATATTTTTAATTATCATAAATTTTAATTCAACAGCGCAACAACGTGTCTGTATTATCTCTAGAGTACTTTTAATATATAATGCGATTTTTTTATTTGAAATATTATATTTGAATATTGACATGTTACGATTATCGGATTTATTAAGTTAAATAAAATCGCAACGTTTATAATATGTTTAAAAAACACATATCAATAAGTGTGATGTTCCTTTACCATAGTAAACATGCTACAGTAATATTCATAGTCAGACTGAGGAAGCGTTTATAACATCGCGAGAAATATATAAGAGAGACACAGCCTGAAGAAGGTACAAATTCGTACAGAAACGTTGTTGTGCTGTGAAATCGAAATTTTATTATTAATCAACGTTTTAATTAAACTAAATATTCTGATAATGTACTTTAAATATAGCTTATAATTCCATTTATCCTAATAATTAATATTCAATCCCAGCAGTGTCACTGACAATTTCTCAGTTAGATCCAATACTTGAAACCTAAACTTAATTTATCTTGAACGTCGCTAGGATATGATTTATAACTTTTGTATCCAGTAATAACATTTACATTAACTATTCTACGTAATGCTGTCGACTCTGCGATTTCTCGTCAGTGATACCAGATCGAGAAATCAGTGAAACGAAAATCCCAACAACAAAAAATGAAAGTTGTTCTTACTAGAAAAGATAATTAATAAGTAATTGTTCGACTACGATATAATTAGGCGATCTTTTTCGTCAAGGCTATGATTTTCCTCACTTTATACTCAGGCCAGAATACATGACGCACTAGAAGCTCTTGTCGGATTCATACATAAAAACTAACAATGGCTGCCCCACAGCAATGACCTGCTATTCTCTGTGACCTTAAATTTACGTTCTATAAATTTTTCGATTAGCGCCTGCATTATAACGGTTCAATAACGTAGCCATTTTCCTACGCTGTAGGGCATTAAACGAGTAATATATGAAAGTAATGTTACCCTTCACAGCTCCAAGCACTCGTTTACAAGGTTAGATCAGGTCGTTATGGATTTTATCAATAAGTTGTACGAGGGAAGATAATCAAACAGCATAACTGGAGAGCATATTTAAAATTAAAAAAATATTTATTGTTGCTTACATACATCACGTTTTTAGCTTCAGCAGTTTCATCTACTATATGTCAAACCGTTTCTCCAATTATGTATATAGAAAAAAAAACCTTTATATTTATCCTTGATATCAAGTTTTACAAATAAACTTAGAATTCGTATCTTTATTCCTTATGATAAGTAGCGCTTAATAAACTAACAATTTCAGCTAATATCATGCAATTTTACCTAAAATCATCCAGCTAATACAAGTCTCTTCCGCAGTGTAAACCTGTTTTCCTGTATTCGTTGACGTTTTTGATTGATTCTGTTCCCATCCTGAACTTCAATGGAGATGTTATTTTCTGTTATGAGATGTTAACGTGGAAAGAGAACTGTGACGTGCCAAGTCGAAAAACAAACTTATTAAATCAGCAGAGCCCAGTGGGAATGAGATCGTCTCATTGATCAAACTTGAAGTTACACTGCCTCAATGTCTCAGTCTTGATCAAGCTTTACATCTATCATTTACATTTTTTGGCTTTTCCTACACACTAATACGGTACATAATTATATGGATCTTAAAAGACATGTTTAAGAATATTTGAGTTGCAAGGTACTGAGAGTAAGTGATGCGTTTATAAGAACTTGTGCTCACTAATGTCCCATAAAGAAGGCGACAACGACTGGTACAACATCGGAACAACGGTTGTCGCAATTTATCTGCGGAGTAACCACGGTGAATATCAACGTTCAACATTTTCAATTACCGTGCACGCCCTCAAGATGTCGGAGTAATTTATGTTCCTCGTAAAGCTCCGGTAATTGCTGGCAAATGAGCTAATAAGAATTATTATCTGGTGGCTTGGCGCCTCCTCCTGCGTATACCGGTTCTTTTTTTCACGAATCGAGTCAATTTCCTGAGCGATGAGGTTGTTTCGCCTCTGGGTACCTGACAGATCCAACACTCCCAATATTCAGCACGTAGATCTGTAAATGGAGTCATTTAATTGTCAGAAATAATCGTTAGATTAGTAATGTCAATACACAGATTATTTGTACGCAAAATATTTATTATGTCGTATTATTACCAACACCATGTTCTTTTCATTGGCTAGGCTACCTAATCTGGAAGTTAAATGACTCATCTATATATTGCAAATAAGTAATACGTTAAACAACATGCACTTATGAGTTACAAATACTCTTATTATACATTCGGCCCTAATAGCTACAGAAATATCTTCCAATCAATTTTTGAGCAAATGGTTTTAGTGCGAAGAAGTGCATATATGTTGTAATATAATGCTCGAGGGGTTAATTTTATATGAAAAATTAAATTAAAATTTAATTGGCTTTTAATTTAATTTATTTATAAATAACGGTTTACACAAATTCAACAGGGTCCTTTTCGATTTCATCAAGATTACAAAAATTACGTCACTCTTGAGTTTACATTTTAAATAATTAGCATTAACTATATTAAATATTAAAATAAATTTCTGTTACGTTAAATATGAAAATCTCAGGATGATTATATGAGACTCTGAACATAAAACAAAAAGAAAGGGGTCGTATGTGAGGCAGAAATTTCCATTATTTTCGTCGCTCACGTGTTCATGTTTTGTAGTCGGCTTCCCCAGTCGGCGTAATAATTATTAGCATCTCCAGTCGGTTGGGTCTTTTTTCCTTCTCCAAGTTGTACATGCAAACAATTTTTACTCCTACACTTTATCCCTTCCCATAACTGTCCTGTTTCCCCGCTGGTCCACCTTCCAGCTCGACTCTCTTTGTTCCCCACTTGAGAGTGAAAACCTCTTCACATGCTTTATTTCAGCCAATCTGCGTCGATTTTACACTTTCACGGGTTTACTCTCGCATTTTGGAAGGGTTGACCTTCGAGGATTTAGGCAGGATTCTCCCATAATCAGCCGCCTTTGTCTGAAGACAGGGTTCCTCCTCGACACCCCGTCACCACGGCGCCAAACTTTATGGCCATAATTTCCAGAAAGCCACAGTTCAGATCTGGTACACATGTGTTTTTACACAAAAACTGAAAAATAAACTTGAATTAATTTGGGGGGGGGAGGTTCTTCTGCGTTAGAATGTATTATATGCATATAACAATGTGTCGTGTATTTACGAACGGAATTAAAATTGCAGATGTTCTATAGAATTACGTTTACAATATTTTTTTTATCTAAAAAAGGCATGTTTAATTTTTTTTCATAAATACCTGACGGTTTGTGCCGTCACATTGGTCAAATTATTTGTTTCCCCTATTTATTTTATATTAATAACTGAAAAAAAATTCTCTAAAAATTATTGGCGTCAGTTTAAGAATATACCTGAATAAATACAGTTACTTTTTATTTGTTCAAAGAACAATAGTAAATATGACGTTATTATTAATATGTTGGAACAGTTTCATAATATTATTATTGGCGAAAGGTATATTGTCTAGCACAATTTATTGAGAAACCAAGTCATGATATCATCGAAAACAAGAACAGAAGAAAGTCTTTCAGTAAAGCGCAGTTCAAAAGGATAAGAAAGTGAATTATCAGTTTCATTTCAACATTTATATGACGTTTATGTTTTGATATTATATACTTACAGAAATGAACTTACAAGAGGTTCACCAACAATTAAAAAAAGTCGGAATTTTCAATAAGAACGACTTGGACAATTAACTCTAAGATCCTGCGTTGCAGTGTTCATACGAGATTTATCAGTCGATTGTTGTGTCAAGTAATAGTACAGGCGCTAAGGAATTGCAGAATTACGACTGCAGCTGGAAGTTCTACCATTTGTCTTTTCTCTTGACTCCAATTACACATTCTTACGGATCGATTAGATCTTCCCAGAAAACATTATGTAATAGACCATGATTTAATGGCACGATTCAATCAGTAATCTTTTCATACAACTTTTTTTGTAAAATGATCATATCATATTAGGCATCATAAATTTAATCATTCTATGTTCAAATGTTCTAAGTAGCGTCGAATCGTCAAGCTATGTTTAAATTATTAAATGTTTCATTGCTTGTCATATTAAATTTGTCTACAAAGTAAGGTCGTATTAATTTTATTGTCATCAGAAATTTAATTTATAAACGATATAACTGCTCAAATCAATTACTATAGTACGAAATTGTATATGGGATAGTCAAATGAAAACCTGGTTACATGACAAAAAGTTTAATAGTGCAATAAATTAGCTCAAAATTAATGACAAAAACTGCTTATACATTTACTCGTGTATTTAATTTAATTTAGCGAGTCACCAAAATGTCAGATCAAGAATAAAATTACAGTGGTACATTTTCATCGGTGTAAGAGTAACGCATTCTGACCAGTTTTATTTTGACTTGCCGTCATAGTTCAAAATTACATAATCCTTAAAGTTTCTCATAATTCCATTTTTATATGTAGTCTGTTGGGAATATATAATTCCAAAATTATAGTAATTATGTTAAAAACTAAACCTAATTTCGTTTGCGAACACGCACTAAACATGTATTGTCTCAGTAATTGTAAGAATACTTTGTATAGTTCCAAAATATGGTGAACTTTAAAATTTTACTGTCAATTTACATTATAGCAACATTTACTTTACAAAACATTATTTTTTATAAATATTATTTGTAATTGCTAGATTTCATTCAGATATAAAACTTATTTTACAAAATGTCAGTATAGAAAATGTTTTTTATCAAAATAAATCTGGGATCGGCTTGAGTTACCCCACACAGCTTTTCCTAAACAAATATTCCATGCTTACGTTTTTATAAACCCTACTGATTGAGATAAATGAGCCTTTTAAAACCCTCGAGCCTCAACGCTTGTCAGGAATGAAGCGAATATTCCATTGACAAGCGTGGAGAATATTTTCAACCACAAATTAATGGGGCAGTTACAAGTGTCGGACATTATTTACGTGCAATTATAGATGTCTGTGGTATAAAATCTCCAAGGATATCAGAAAACGATCAATTCAAGTCCGTAACAAAACAATTCTGCATTTGTATTTATTAGAATGACGACGTCGTGTAATAAGTCATGTGTTTTGTATGGGGGAATTGAATCTAGAATGCATGAGTAAGTTTATTACGGGAGAACGGTTGGTTCACATTTTCAAAATGAAGCCCAGCACTTTGGCAAGTACTTTTTCTTAAATAGAAAAATAAGTAGACAGGAACGATTTACCTCTTTGTGTCTTTTGAGTGAACGCTCTGCCTGAGAAAATACAATTGGATCAACGTGATCAAATAAGTGATGTGGAGTGTCATTATATCTACCACTTTCAATTGGCCAATTGTAGAAAAATAAATACCTACATAAATGTATTGTAATAAACACTAAATATGGGTTTTTTAAATGAAAAATCAATAAAATTTACAAACAATAGATTTATTTTGTAGCACTCATTTAAAAATTACAAAGTTAAAATATTCAATCTCTCAGGGTCCTCACTGGGTTTGATAAGGGACAAATCAATAATATTTATAATCTTATCAACAACAAAACACAATTAAAAGAGAAGAAATTTTCTCGTCAATTAAACTAGAACGAAACTTAACGGTGAACGAAATTAAAAGTAAAAAGATTGACTCTGATTAACAATTTTAATCAAAAAGAGAACGAAATCTGACGTCTATCTTTCAATTACGTTTACATAATCAAATGTTTTGTAAATTGTTACTCACGTCTGTCCAGCATTCCAGCATACCTTTAATTTTCGAAAACACTATTGCGGGGTTTTACACTGCTTCTAAACTCACAGATTCTACACCAAATTTAAGCCAAAATTTTATATGATGTGTAGAGCTCGGATGAACCTCCTTTCGTCATCTATCGGTTGACCGCTCGCCGTAGGTGAATTCTGCGTCAATTGGGTAGTCTTTATTGTTCCGGACTTAAACCGAAACTTTTGCTATTTCTGACCATTATGGACACAAAAACTGCTTTTTCTTAGCAGGTTTCGACGTTATACTTTTATAAATGTTTTACTTTGTCCTGCTAATTGCCAACCCTCTTGAATTATCCTTCCAAAAACTCTTATACCTCGACGAGGTCTTTCCGTGAACTGTATCTCACCATACCTTCCTGCAAAACTGAACTCATCAATGTTTCCTGTGAACTGAACTCCTCAATATCTTAATGCAAAACTGAACCGTAGGCTCGCATTTTAGCGCGCAATACGCCGTTTTTCAGACCTTCCGACAAAGGAACGGAGCCAGAATTTTCTATTGTTGATCCAAAAGCTCCTGCCGCTATAATGAGTTTCTCAAACAATTTAGATTTTTATGTTGAAACAATTAATGTCCTAATTAATTGGCATTACAGTATATATCTGAAATTAAATATATTCACAATCACAGATTCGTATAGGGAGACGCAAGTCGGATGGCAGGTTGCTCAGAAGCTTTCCAATGTTAAAACATTTGTGATGAAACCGTTAACATTTACTGTATTTTACGGTTGTATTAATGACAGCAGAGTGAATACTAACGTCTGATTTCATCTCTCTCTGTCTGTGTGTGTGTTTGCAATTCCAGCAGGAGACCCACGTTTCGTACTACGTTAGACTATAGTTTATCATGCACAAAAGTCTTCTTTTGTTTTAAAACTCCTAGTATTGTTTAAGGTACGCCTAACTATATTTTTTTCAATATATTCTGTTCTTTTGTCTGCATTTTGAGATCTTTCTTATTATTAATTATCAATCAGACGTTAAGTTTTTATTTTTATTCTGTTTCCCTGCTGTAACAATTGTCTAAATAGGTCGAAGATTAGAAGAAAATCCATTTCTAATAGTCTTATAAAAATCCAAATTTAAGTATTCTTACTCAAATGGGACCAAATACTGTTCTGTAAAATATTCCTACACCATAAAATCTGAATTTTCAAGGATTATTAACGGGCTTAGTAGGAATGAGAATCTTCAGCAAATTTTGCTGTAAAATTAATCATCACATCTCTATATAAATTGTTATCTAAATGACGGCAGCATCCTTAGTTTAACACAAGTTACGGAACACGTTTAGCATACCACACGAGTGAAGTTATGGGTTTAGACGGTAATGAATGCAAGGCGTAATGTTTACTGGCAACATCAAAGGTCATTGCCTTGTCTGGGGCTCTTTGTAGACAGGGTGTAACTGTCAATTTTACAACGTTGCTACTGCGGAACTGAAATGTAATAAGTAGTAATATATAACTAAATGAGTGTAACGAAACATGACGCGGCAAGATGACAAGGACATGAGAGGATGAATTAAGTGTTAATCCACATGCGCTAAGGAGGTCCAACTTTAGTGCAGAATTGTGTCTAATTACTAATTATAGTAATTTAATCAATAAACGTCAAACCCCGTTCAGAAGTATTGAAAAATATTGATTTTGGCACATGCATACTATTATAAATAATTAAACTACTGTAAGATTACGTAAGTTACAGACTATTTGAATTTAGCTTCAGAATTTTTTGCTAAGAAGCCAATTTCACACAGGGCCATCTGATAAAGAGTGAAGTAAGTATACTAATAATAAACAACCCACGTCGAGGTGAAACTACGTTCAGGAATTTTCAGGGATCCAACGTGTGTGAAAGGCTTCGGATGTTCTGATACAAGGTGAATCGGTATCATCAAACGTGTCATCCCGAGACCGTATGTAGACAAATTGCAGCGAGTAATGACATTAATTAATCGTCGGCATCCGTACAACCTTATCGGCCGAAAGTTCAAAAGAATTAAAGGTATTAATGCATTAATCAATCCTACTTTCCCCCAACGAAGAAGTCAGCATCACGGCCTCACATTGCGAAGGTCCTGGGTTGCAGGCATTACGAAGGGCACATTCACGTAACATACGTGAAATATTATTATAATTATCTATCGTATGTTTGTTTTAAAATACATAAATATATGGCCTATTAAAAATCAGTTGTTAAAAATATAATTTCATAATGTTTCGTCCCTAATTTATGACTTCATAAGATGTGTATTTATTTAGGGCTAGGAGTATTATAAATAGTTTGTATCAAAAATTGGAATTAAAAAAATACATTTCTGGTATAATATAAATTTCTGGCTGATTTTAAATTGAAGAACTTGGCAATACATACGTATTATGTATAACACTCCACCTCCAAAAAATTTCAATGCACACCAGAAGGTGTCCTAAAATAAGGACGAAACGTTGTAATTGTATTTTTATCATTTTATCTTCATTAATTTTTTTCTAACTTGCGCAAAATTGATTTATTTAGAAAAAAATATTTTGAACATGCCGTTATTTTCAGAATTTCTAATCATGAATTACTATAATAGGAATATCATAAAGAACAAAATAATAAACCTGTCGCCACTATAATAGACGACTATGAAGGAGTTGACAGGAAAAAGAGGCTTTCTAGAAGAAGTTGTTGGTATTGGTAAAAGCAGTTATGAATCGTCCCGAATCTCTAAAATATTTTTTTCCTATTCTATAGTCACAATTTTATATTAGTATTTGCAAAATAGTTACATCTTGAATCCATCTGGATCATTGAACTCAGAAATATTTCTAACAGTGTGTAGATAATATATAAACGAGGTAAAAATTTCATCTAGTTGTAACTGTATAAATAAACTTGAGAATAATACAACACTCGAATTTATCTGTCGTGTTGAAGATTTTATACTAATGCTTGCGTATTTTATAAATTCAATGTTAAACCACTTTTTATGGGATGTTTATTCATTTTCAAAAATTAAAAAGTTGTAGCATTAAATGTATATTTCAAAAATAATTCACACAAGATTATGAGAAACTTTTCTTCTTATACCTTTTATACGCTACTTTACGATTCTTTAAACCACAACACTCAATTTTTTGTACAATATTACCAAATTTATTTCGGATAGAGATTAAAATATTTTTTTCTTAATATCCTTTCGCGTTTCTCTCTTGACTTTATTACTATTCTATTTTTATACGTGAGTTTAACATGCTCCGTTTAAATAAGGGTATTATATGCCAAATTAATACGTTTATGTGTAACCAATCAAGACATAAAATATTTTATCAAATGAATAGATTACATTTAATAATATAAAATTTACTACGAACTTTATAGTAAATAATAAAATACACATAATATTATCGAATCGATTCAGTTGTTTTGAAAATTAATAATATTTAATGTAGATAAAATCAATAATTCTTCTAAATTATATATTGAATTTAAGTATGATGGGAATAATATAGTCCATCTTACATGTCTTCAGGAGCCAAAATTACTCATATTATTATTTATATTCATAAATAACCAAATAACAGACCCAAATGAGTTGTAAATTAAAAATGACACCACGTTTCTGCAATTGTTTTCGTCAGGTCTTTCAAAAAACGCAAGAGCCTTAAGAACGTCACCTGGTTTGTGCGGGTGTTTCGTTCTTGCGTCTCTTACGTTTTTAGAATCACCTGATGAAAGCAACAAGAAAGGTTGTGTGGTATTTAATTTAGTACTTATTTTTGTCTATTATATGGCTATTTATTTATCTAATTAGTATACTTTTATCACAGGCGTTTCATATTTTCTACTCATTTTATTATTACTTGATTTATCGAGCCTTTAAGATAAGAAGACCATATCTACGTTCAAAAATTCTTCGACTGTGTTGTTGAAATATATTTATAAGCAAAAATTACTAATTAAGTTAAAAATATTTCCACGTTATTCATTTCCATTTTTATCCCTTCAAATACCTCGGATGACAGTGATGACAACCTATATTCAACTTAAGAACTGACTAATAGACTCCTGTCAGGGAAGCATTTAAGTTATGCCTGAGCCTTTAGTTCGTTGATGGGTTCTACGCGTTTTTTTTTTATTACTGACTGATATTCGTCATCCGAATCTAATTCATTGCTTCTCAAGAATGCGACTCTGAACCTCATTGTTTAGGATGGGGAAGTAAGAACAAATGTTTTGTCCCACTGCAAAAAAAAAAAAAAAAGTAAAGGGAAATTATTTGAGTAACAGGACTTGTGGAGACCTGAATGAGCTCACTTTTTCTCACTCGGTCTATATATAAACGGCAGGCCGTTTTACTTTGAAATGAACATTCACCGCAGCGCAGACAAGCTTCCTAATCAGGCCGTGCTAGAATTATTCGTCAACTCAACCCTCGCCAGAAGAAAAGTTCAAAAATAGAGCATCCCGCGGGAAAGGAGACCTTGGCGCTCCGGAAATAGACGTGGCTACTCCTTATACAGAGAGTATTGTAGGCCTTGTAGGGGGAAATCGGTAAAAACGGAATCTGAACATGGATAATGCATGCGTACCGTTAGTCGCGTTTGTTTTGTGCGCAGCCTTCTCCGCTATTGGCAGCCAGGCTCAAGGTAATAACATCATTTCACCTAGCAATGAAGCCGAGACCTTCGGGAATAACGAGCTAAATTGTCGCCACGGTGACAGCTCGACCCTAGCAGTGCGTTCAATTAGATCCCGCCAGTTCTCGTTTTCCCATCACCTGGAACGCGGCTTTTAATGTCGGCAATAACAATATTTCACCACAGGTTCAACCTTGCGTTAAGCTATTTTCTAGGTCGTAGCTTCAACCGAAGAAGGCTGCCCCACAAGCAGTTATTGGCCGACACGATCTGAGCACCGATCATGACATTTATTAATTTTGTTGTTATACGTTCCTTACAATTTGATTTGCAACAAGCGAAAAACAACTAAAGTTGGACTGATCCTCACCAGGTTCGATGAACCAAAATCCCTGTAAAATAGATAGATAATGTTTATTTCCATAATTTGCAACAATACGAAATGGGAAATCGTCAGTCATATAATAGAAATATAACATATAATTGAATTAAATAGAACTTATATTTTAATATAACATTATTACTATTTAACATTATGTTTACAGATATTACAAAGATACCATTTTTATAGGTCAGCCATACAGTAGAGCGACTTTTTAACTAGATATTTTTTAGTTCTACTGCAAATAATTTTTCTCTACTTCCTTTATATAATCAGGCAGTTTATTAATTAGTATTGTTCCCTTAACAATTTTCTGTGACTCTTTTATTTGTCCTGATTCTAAAATAATTTCTCTTAACCCCGAGTACCTGCAATTTCCTTTTGTTTGCATACTTTATTTTCTTTTTTTTTCACCTACATAATTACTTTGTAACGTATAAAGTTAGTATGGAATTTGATACCAAAGCTGCCTTAGTCCCATTATATATCTAATAATTTATTTTTGTATTATAAGCAAACGTTTATGTTTTTTTTACTGAGGTACCGCCCCAAATTTCAGTGGCATAGTTGATGTGGGGAAATACCAAGTCATAGTATATGTTTAGTAGGGATGATAATTCAGACAATCTTTTTAATGCATTGAGTTTCGATTTATCTTTTTACATATGTAGTCTGTGTGTTCATCCCAAGTTAGTTTACAGTCTACATATATTCTTAAAAAGTCTATTAAATAATAGTATATTACCTTTTGTCGGATTTACTTTTAGTTAATTATTTATAAAATATTCTAAGATTTTGTCTTGTCAATATTAAAGTTTCATCCATTCTCTGAGGAGATAAAATGGTGGACGTACCAAAATCTTTATTTTGTGTCCGCGGAAAACGTTGAACAAATTTCGATTAAATTCAATATCGTTGTTAATTTCAAACATAGAAACGTTTCCTTGAAATTCAATCTTTCATCCGCCATATTGAGACTAAATTATAAACATTCAAAAACATGCTAAGGCAGGAATTTTGTTCGTTTTACAGATTATCGATTGAACAGCTTTTCGCTGAAGTGGTAATTAATTTTGAGGCTTACTTAAATTATCATCCACCATTTATAAAGGTTTGAAACTTAAAATTCAGTCTGTTCTATAATTTTTAGGGACTAAATCGTTGTTATCAGGAGTACACGACACCAGTTTTAATGTTGCAGTTATCTGGAAGTCATCACGAACTTTTGTGATAAATTAAAATGTGAAAGAAGAAAACGAAAAAAATAAACCAAAAAATAAAAAAAATGTCAAATACATTTACACGCGAACAATGAGTGACTAGTAACATGCTAATTAAACCTATAGACACTATTTTGTAGGTCGCACACAAATCTTTGTACCCGAAGCCATTACGTTAATAACAATGCTTTTTGCTCTATATGACGGAAATTCAGTTTTCCAGAAGTACCCAGAACAGGTACATATTTGAAATAAATATTTAAGTAATAAGAAAATCACTAGTAGTTGTTCAGAAGATTGTTATTATTTAATCTCCATGAGTATGGCGAGAGTAAAAGTCAAAAGCTACTAAAGTAAAGTGGAGATTAAATAACACAAATCTTCTGAGAAACTACTGGTGTTTTTATTATTTATTTACTACATAATAAGATTTTAATAACTTCCAGATTTATATAAATATTTAAATGGGTTTCTGAGGTTAAATTACCATAACTGAGAAGACAACTACATAGATAACGAATTCCTCATATAAAATCTCCATATTAATGCTAATATATTTTCAATGACGTATCTCACCCGTATCAAACCTTGACACAATTTTTATTCCATATTAATATCATCAGCATGTTATTCGGAATTCTTCACGTAAATATCCATAACCGCCTTTTCCGTACTACACGCAAGGTTTTATGTAAATTTATATGCAATAAGTGACGTTTAAAGCTACTTAATGAAAGAGAATGCAAAAAAACAACATTTTAATACTGGCGCGTAATTTTGCATTTATTTCTAGGAATCCTTGGCATGGTCGATTCAGATTAGTCTACGATTTGAACGGCATAGTTTAAAATATTATCTAATTAATATTGCAATCGTGGTGTGCATAGAAATAACTAAGACTGAGCCTTAGAGTCTGTATGACAAAATATTGTAGTGCTCTTTAGAATTTTTGGATCATCTTGTAAAAAGTTGTTTCAAGTTCAAATAAAAATGCGCAAATACATTATGGGGACGTAGGGAAGATCTCTGACAAGTATTTAATTGCATAAAGGAAGCTCTTCCAAATCGGTCACCAAAAAAATGAATAATCAGAGAAAAGAGTCTACAAAAAATAATTCTGTTAGGAAGGGTTCTAAATACTAATGTAGGGGAGAAGGGATGAAATTGGTATGAAGTTTTGCGGTCGACGGAAATAAATAATCTGCTGGAGGAAAATAAAATCTATATAATAAAAAAGGATGTATATTTGTATGTATGTATTTACGTTAATTTCTATACATATTTAAACGCGTTGATATATTGCAAGAAAAATATATACACAAAACACGAGAAACGGCACTGTGGGGGGTGAGAAACCGTTAGCGTAATGGTCGCTAAAATTTTAATTAAAAAAAGTGATCATTTTGTGTTAAATTACCGTGACGTCATGCGAGATAAAGACGTTACCACGCGACGAACAAAGGAAACAGTTCCTTTTTCCGCAATGAAATAAATCAGAAATATTTTCATTGAATAAAAAGTATAATTTTATCCAGTAATACTCAATCGGATGATAATAAAAAACAATACGAAATACTTTACGATCCTTGCGGAAAATGTAAGTTAATTTCCTCACCATATTAGTGATGCCAATATAGCAATTGTTTGCATTGTGAATCTAGCTTCGAATTTCAATAATTTAATCCTTCGTAATGTCTGAAGACTGACGGGCAATTACATCCTGCAATACTCGAGGAGTATATTTAAGTTTTCTATTCGTAAATAAATTCGGAGGTATGTTTGTTGGGATTGATGCAATAAAATTCAATGGATTTTATAGCTGTTCAATTAATGCACTATCGGTCGAAAGTATGTACGGAACTAGGAAAAGTTAGACGTAGGTTAAATCACTTCTTGACTAAAGATTAATATAGAATTAAATACTTTTACGGGTCTTTATAAATAAGTACACAGGCAACGCCTGTTTGAAATAAATACATAAGCAATATACAAAAAAAATCTAGATTTTTTAAGTTCTTGAAGTAATCAGAAAATGGCGTTGGTAGTAAAGTCGGGTGGGTGAACTGACAAACGGGGAGGAGGAGAAATATGATCAGGGCATGGTCATTCTGACGTAACTAAGTCGTGAATTTAAACATCGTCGTCCTGAAAACGCACTTTTTAACAATAATTTTAAATGTTTCGCTTGGTAATAACAACAAATAATGTCAATACCTTGAATTGAAAAAATTTACGTAGTACCGAAAGTTCCTAACATAATTCAACTAGAGTACATGATTTAATAAAGGATGATGACTATTTTTGGCATTTTAAAACGAATAAAAAATTATTTATTAAGCAGGTAAAATAAAATACGCTATTTGTTTGTCGCAGTAAAATTGTTGAATCATTGTTAAATTGTCAAGAAGCTTCATTTAAGGAACCCAAACATTTCAGAATATTTTATGTCTTCGTCGGATATATTTAATTGAATTTTGTTTATTTTACGTTTTAATGAATCGGAAAACTCTATGATTTAAGGGCTCCCATATATCTGCCGTAATATAACAGGAAATTTCGCCTGATCGTTTCGCCGCGGACCCCCGCAGGGATTTCGTTATATACAAAAATTGACGTATGGATGAAGATGCGGAATAAATATTTTCCTCACAGAAACATTTGACAGGGTCAATAAAAATTACTGGGTTTCTCGCAGTACCAGTTTTTGTGTTCATATAACATCCTTATTTAAAGTCGAGGCGCATGAGGGAATCTCAATGTCCATTATTGCCAAGGAACCAGTTCTTCTTCCATTTTGCACTTTCACGCAAGCAACAAGAAGTTCTTCCTATGACATCACCGAGCAGAATATGTGTTGTCGACTGATTCTTCCCAGAACATCTCAATCAACTACTTCCATGCGGCTCATGACGTAAAATAAAATAAAAATTATCCAGTTACATTCTTAAAATGTTCGATTAATGAAAATGTTTATTACGTTACCAGTCTCAGAGTTGGGTCTTGACGAGCGTGTTTGTTGGAATGTATTGCCTCCGAAAGCCTCTTCAAATAAAATATTGTTTTAGTAAATTGTAATTAAATAGTTGCCTCCCCAGTGATGGATGGCGTTGGGAAACTGTCAGTGGAAAGAAGCTTGATAAATGGATTAATGTTCCATGACGCGTCATTGTATTTTCAATAACTTCATTTTATCGCAGCAGTTGAAAGCTATGACATAAATACATCATATAAAAATTACGCTCGAGCCTCTATTTTACCAATCTATAACAAACAAAAATTTCCTTCAATCGGTGTGGCTCTAAATTCAGAAATACCGCTTTGAGACAGCTAACAATCTCGGTTGTTGGCTATTCATCAAGAACAGTCTCCGCGGAGCTCTTGGAGACATTTGTCTTCGATTATTCTGTTGTCGCATTATCATATTTAACCAGATCCGGCGAAGGTCGCCTTGACATTATGGTCCGCTGTCGAGGCTCAAGATTTGTTTTGATAGACGCTATTGACAAGAAACCAGGCCTCGCACAATTATATTACGTAATTAGGAAGGATAACGTCTTAAGACGTCTCGGCGTTCGTCCACATACTGTCAAATTTTATTTTGAACATACCTGTTTGGATCTGTCAAATACATCGCATGAAAATCAAACGAAGGCCTTAGTATAACCCGTTTCCTGAATAATTTCCCTAAAAATAGACAATTTAAATTAATACAAAGATCCTTTAGCAATTTTAATGAGCACTGGAGTAAAAAAGACAAAGAAAAACATTCGTAAGCAGGAAGTCTTTGGGAATTACAGCTTGCACTTGTAATAACCACGCAAGGTTATAAATAGTTTTGGAGGCATTATTTGAGGATCGTTCTGTCTACGTAGCCGATGTCAAGGTGTTGACGGAACAATGAGAATGATTGTTGTTCAAAGTTTTGATTAAGTTGCCAAATTGGTGGCCTGCGTTATGAAATCATGTATTTCGTATACCTCACGCACACTAATTGAAAACAATTATAGCTTCTTTAGATGCAGCCATTAACAACAACGTTGAGTCCTAGCGAAGAAGTATCGAACCCGGACCTTCAAGATCAACTTCAGTCAATTGGCTGATATCAACTTATGAACCATTTATTAGTAAATTATACTTTACATTTTATTATGACATATTCAATATTATATATTACTATTAATCCCTTCTCTTAGATACTCTCCGAGATTAAACTGTCATTTTTTAACTCCTCATTGGTTAAAACCGTCTTTTCAAGCAGCCTTGTTATTCAATTATTTAAATTTTATTGACCACCTATAACTTATTTAACAGTGTGGGAAAATTTGCTGTTAGATATTTTTTCTTCTCCCGGTCATTGGGATTATTTTATCTAGTTACCAGAATTTCTCGTACTCCTGGTACTCGGTTTTTTATTATTCACAAAAATTGTGAAATAATTTAAAATTTTTATAAGAGGGCTTACATCTTCATGTTCAAACTCAAAACGATTCAAACTCCTTTAAACTCAGAAAGATAGACACTTCTTACATGTTAAACGACGTCACTGAGTATATCATTTAATTCTAGAAACGGATGCTTTGGATAATCAAGGTTAAAATGTCTAGATTAATTTATAAACACGATAAGTCTTATTTCAAGTTCAAAAAATGGCTCTACCTCTTTCTGTAGTGACACTACAAACCTATAGAGATTTCTGCTACTGTTTGTCGAATAACAGTTCTGAAAGAGATTTCGTCAGCTAATGCGACGTTTCGAAACCATCAGTTCCGTTATACACGTATTCTGGGTTTCCTAACGAAAGAGTTCTAATTTATTATTATGCAAATTCTCTCACGAATTGAGTTATCTCGGGAGGATTCTACATATGGATTCGCGTGTTGCAATCTTCCAAGGTAGGTTGACCCGAGCACGTAGGGTCATCTTCATGGCGAGAGCCAAGGTTTGAGATATGTCGGGCTTTACGGGAGTATGACTAATCACATAATTCCTTCTGGCTTCTGATCCGGGAACTCGCCGATAACGAGCCAAAAAAAAACACAAAGATCTTAATGATGGTAGAAGCTTGTTCGCGTCCTCCAATCATTAATTACAATAATTGAATTATCGTGAAATAGTGAATAGGACAACACCTGAGAATTATCAATACATCTCTATCCATATAAAAATAATCGAGTACCACTCACTTTCTTTTCCTATAACATTTCCTATAACCATTGCACTAGACTTTGTGAAATATATTCAACTTATTTTAAGAAAGACTTGGTTTATTGGTATAAAAACAGACCACTAGTTTTTTTTTGTGGGTCACGAAAAAAATGTAAAGTCATGCTGCATAGGAAAAATATTATTTTTATTCCTTACATTTTAAAAATCAATGTCACGATTTGTGTCTTATTTCGTGCGTGGAAGCTTAGTTGGTGTTAAAACATTTATTTCTTGGTTAAACTGTACAGCATTTTAAATAATATATGAACCACGCACGAATCAAATTGATAAATCGAATCCGATTTCAATCTATATGATGCCTATATTTCGTGAATTCAGAAATATGATAACGGTAATTATTCCGTGCACAACTATTTTAAAATTGTTTGTATGTTGTATTTTTACTTAATATGTCTGATCTTGAACCAGTGGGGTTCGTGATTTTTTAAGTTATGAGCTACATCACTCCAAGCAACAATTAACATATATAAAATATTATTTATACTACAACAGCGATAGTGTTATTAATACACTCTGCTACATTTCTAATTCCGTCTATATAATTGCGGAATGAATTAGCAATAAGTTGACACACATTTCTAACTCCTTTGTACATATTTTCAATAAATGAAATTTTAGGAACGAACCACGCATGATGAAACTGTTGTATGTAGTCATTGGCCCACAGCCTCGAAAGGAGGTAGCAGTTTTTTGAGCACGGATAGTGAAATGGTGGTGAAACGGAAAACTGCGCATTTTTAATTTCAGAGAAAGATACTATGGTAATCCGTGGGAAGCACAGAGATACCCAGCTGGCTGAAATAGAGGGAGCGAGTGCGTCACAAGGCGAGCAGTTTAAAGAAATTCACTCGGTTACAAAACAATTATGAAGGTTCTTAAATTCAAGACAAATTAATTCTTCCTCAATTTATTTATATTCTGGAGCTCATGAGTAGATATGCACCAGCCGCCATAGTCTACAACGAAAAAAATTGAATACGATTAAATAACAGCGGAACAAGCCATAAATTCTTGGAACATGTAAACTACCGTAAATGAATTAAAATGCATATGTATATACTATTGCTTAACACCTATTGTAGTAGATCCGTGAGCAGCGTTCAAATGCAGATTTTACATCCTGAATGCAGCATTTATTTTTCCCATTTAATTTACTGTCACTTGTTTTATCCATCCTTCAGAGAATTCACATAATCTATCAAAGCGGCCCTGTGTTAAGTGTCGCATTCCTAAGGAGCATCCAGCCTAAGTGGATCCTCTTGAAAGAGCTGAGCTCCTTTTTTGCGAATCACCTTATAAGTCAACATTAGCCCACACACAACGCTAAAACTAAATAAAATTAGAAAAATTAATTTCGTTCCGCTCAATCCATCTTAAAATTTGATTAGGGCTTTCATCGCACTCATTACTTGCCAGTTTTAAATAAACGCATCTTTCGCATGAAATATACTTCTCCAAATGAACGATAATTCAGTCCCCGAGGTGGTATATATAAATAACAGTTGATCGTAGCAATTTACATTTTACTATGGGACGAGAAAGCGAGTAATAAATTGTAAAGATTCCTCAAGGCATAAATTGAAGGAGTTCGTCGCTAACCGAGGCCGGGCGGTAGCCGGAGATGGAACTGATACCAAGCTCATTTGAATAGCGAACCATTCTTGTGCCCTCGACAAAGACCTACGTAATGGAACATCCCGCCGACGTAATGGTGATAAACGGGCATCAGCTCCTCGCATTGTTTATTACTAGCGAAAATTAGCTCTTCTCAGTACAAGATTCACGAGCACTGTTCCGAGTAAATTGGGCTGCCTTAGTGTATTACTTATGCCGTGTCGCTAATTTTATCTTCATCGTTACTGTTCGACTTAAGTATTGAGATGAAGAAATGAATCGCATTTATATTATGCATAATAAATGCCCATAAAAATTATGCTAATATTTTTATTAGTTCATCTACTGGCAATATAATCCTTGAATATTCTTAGTTGAGTTCAATTTGTCTAAGCCTTTCAAAAAAAAGTCCTTAATTTTTAATTAAATTTTTATATAAATTACATTGAAAATTTTAATTTGAGTATCATTCAGAGTATCCAACTCTTTCTCGCATATAAAGTATTTCCCATTAATTCTGCCCGTGATGATAAAGAACAACACGAACTTCCAGGAAAGGAAAAGAGAGAGTCGAAGTACGTGTAAGACATAACCGTAAAGTTTTCAATTTTAAGAATTTAAATGAAGTGATATAATATTTTTAAAGGTTTATCAATTTTAATTAAAATATTATTCAATATAATTCAGTTTCTGTTAAGCTTATAAGATGGATCTTCATATGGACAGTATAATATATAGATAAATTGATTAGTAATAAATCGAATGGTACACAAGTAATGTTATACGGAACAAAAATACAACAATATATTAATAGAGAGCTACCTTGATAAAATGGCAAAATCGTAGAGTACTCACGTAAACCTTCAAGTGTAATGAATTATGCGTGGATCTTCAAGTGTCTTGTTGCAGACATTTCTGTAGTCGACTAACACCATGTAGTGTTACACTATGTGTGTGGTGTTAGTCGAAGGTTCGCTAAATTTTGCTATCATTTGTCCACGACTATTAGTTTTAATCCGCATTTAGTATGAGCTACAATAAGGATATGAGTCCATAACAGTTTACGAGAGTCGGAAAAATTGTAATTTATATAAAATCCGTAGATGAAATACAACAATATAATTTGTAAACGTTATTGAAAAATAAAACTGTTGTTTTACAAAATTTTCAGCCTTACAGAAAAATCATAACGGTTTTCTTTAAATAAACTATTTACAAAAAAGGATATTTCGACGTCACTTATGTCATATTAATCTGTTATTTGTTTTCATTCGCTTTTTTGTCTAATTATAACATAATAGATATAATAATGTCTGAAAGTTTATACTGTAAGGCTGAAAAAAAACGCGGTATATTTATCAATTCCAAAAAAATTGTATTACTATAACTTTATACAAAAAATATAGAGAAACCTTCATTACTATCCGCTTTAGAATAACGTATATTGTTTATCACTGAAGCATTGAAAATTAAAAATTAAATACAATACCTACCAATCACGGTTTAAATGAGTTGACTTTAGAAACTGCAACACTACTCTACATGGAAACCAGAAGTAATTCAATGCAAAGAAAGCATGCGTGGCAATAACAATAGATTTATTTTAAAGTTAGTTATAAGTGCTGGCCATGAGAGTTAGACGGAATTGCATAAAGTTAAATCAGTTTTCGCTTTGACTGAACGAACTGTTCATTATAATCTTAAGCACATGTAAGGAAGTTATGCTACCCGTAGTTTAGCTAAGCTTTGTGGGATGCCTGAAAGGATCTCGTTTCAAGATGTTAATTGTCACCAAGCTCATTAGCTGTCTGTACAACAACAGTGAAATTTCATAAACAGTACGTTTAAAAATAAAATTAATAGTTTGTGTATAGACCTTTAGGAAGCATTTAGACTGAACTGTACAACACAAACCGGCATGTAGTCTACAGCTATGGTGGTCAACTAAAATTTTATTTTTGGTTTCTCGTTATTCAATTCAGTTCGATTATTCTGAATACGGAAAGACTTGTCAGAAACTTAGAAGGCTCGTTCTTACTGCCACGCTTCTCCAAGGTTATTTCCCATTTATGAGTTCTCGTTATTTGTGTCCACAATGCTACCTGAAGAATGGACGCTGATTTTATCGTTTCCTTGGTTGTTGTGGTACAAGCAGTGGTGAAATAGTGCTTGTAGTGCGTGGGCCACAGACCACTGTTCAGTGAAAGTGCTACATAACCACGCCTTCCATCCACAGAATTTCCCGTCTCCGCCTCAAGATTATGGAATGATTTCAACAATGGAGCGAGTTACTAGTTTGGTGAGCTAAATACTTCTGTCACGATCAATTAAGTTAAATGGTCTTATTACAATTCTATTGGTGCGATCACGTAATGTGTACGCCTGTCCTGGGGTAGATATTAATCCATTATCGGAATGTGTGTACATTAGTAAATATAAAATGATAGTTTGCACTGAGGCTCTCGATATATTATACCTAGCTATGACTGATATTCAAACTAGTGGCCTATCTTATAATTTTCATCAATTATACAGGCCCATAAAAGTTTTAACCTTTGCATTAATATATCTATACGTTGTAAACATCGGAGACTTCTGATTAGTATACAGCAATTCATAAATTTTTGTATATTCATTTATTTATTATTTATCACGTTTTCATTGATTGTCACATAAGCAGAAAAAAACAGGAAAAACATATATTTCTGGGTATAATTTGTCTGTTACAAGAATTTGAGTAAAATTAATGACCGAATACAGAGTATAGAATTAAAAAGGTAAATTAATACATTACAACAAAAACGCAACGTTTCCTCCACAATTCCGTGGACCTCAGCAGCTGTACATATCTCTTAAGACTAAAAGGCACAACTTATATAGCATTAAGAAAAATACTAAGCAGAGACTATTACATCATAGATGTTGCTGATTCCGCTTGAACCACTTTCAGCATTAATGGTCCGTTTGTTTAATTAAATATTAATAATTTCAGAAATTAATGTGGCATGATACATTCGTTGTTAACAATTTTAGTATTTTCAAAATCAAAAATATTCAAAGAATAATTTTTAGTTATAATACAAAGTTTCTAAATCCTAGTTTTAAGGCTCATTCAGTTTTAACTATATAAACAAAAGGTCAATCATTACAAGAAAACTTTTAAATAATGTCATGTTTACAGTGAGTATTGGTCAGGTCTTTGCAAGTTTTAGTTAGTGAAGATAGTGAATTGGTAGATGTGTACATTACATTTATGTTAAAAGTTTTGAATAAGCTCGTGAAGCAATGTGTAAAAATTTATTAAAAAGAACTATGAAAAGTTTTGGATTGCCTATTCATTTGGCGAATAACATAACTGTTCTTTAGACTTTTTTGATGTTGGAACCAATGAAATTCTTAGGATATCCGTTAGTAACAAAAATACGACGACAGTTAATTCTACTCAAATTCTTATATAAATATTTTTATTATATGGTATTGTAAAAACAAAACAAGTTTTTGATTAAAGTTATTTCTACAACCCAACTCACAAACTATTGTAAAAACACTAGTTTATTTTATTAAATGTATTAAAGAATTTACGGATATTTCATCTCCAATTTTCGAAGGTAATAAGAAGAGTCTAGAGCGACACAACTGCACTTGTCAGTTTTGTAGTATTTTGAAAATGAAAAATGTTCACATCATAATTTTTAGTTATAAAATCTAGTTCACCATGGGCCTATGTTCCTTAATCCTAGTTTTAAAGCTCTTTTAGTTTAAACTATATAAACAACAAGTCAATCATTACTAGAAAACTTGGAAAATTATGTCAGGTTTATCGTGAGTATTGATCAGGTCTTCGCAATAACTGATTAATAACTGACAAGTGCAGTTGTGTCGCTGTAGGCTCTTCTTCGCACCTGACGAAAGGGACAAGGATCCCGGAAACGTTGCGTGGTATTTATAATTTCACTTTTTGTCTGAATTGGCTATCTTTCTTACTCATTATTTTGAATCAGACGTAAATTTTTCATTTTAAAATACTTAATAAATTATAATCATTTTTCAATAATATTTGAAAATATTATTGTGAATCAATCTTATTATATCTAAAATTTCAATACGTCCCTCAAAAATTTGTTCATAGGAAATATCTCTTTTGTCTGATAATTAAAATTTCTTTAAATAAAAATAATTCCATATTATTCTACGATAATTTAGAAACTGACATATGGTCTACATTTAAAACATTATTCTGATGAATAAATAAAAATATCTTGCTTATTATGTTCATTTAAAGGATTAAATTGAAACTATTATTTTTAAATAATGTGTCGAACAGTTGCTAATCTTTGAGTAAGACCCAGGTTCAGTTGATACCGTAATAATGTAATACGAAAATTAATTATTTATGAAATTCTGCACATAGAAATTAACGAAACTAATGGAGTCTGCATTATGGGAAAATATGTTTCATATTTCAGCATCAGCCTGAGACGAGTGTTACTTTTTGTTTAATTTAATAAATAGGTGGTCAGTACGTGGGTCAGTCAATTAAAATGAAATCAAATGGTAGCTGAAAACCCAGACTCGCTGGTTAACGGCCTCTCTCTGCGTTATTTTATTTTCGTGAATCACACGCATATAGTTTGTAAATTTCCGATGCTTTTGACAAGCAAACGTTTCCAGCAGTAATAGTAACATTCGAATATAAAAGGATCGAAGGCTGATGCAATCCATCTGGTCTGCATTCCCACCACGATTTCCTAAATTATAAGCTTAAGTTGCTAGGAGCGGATTTTGTACTTCGAGAGTCAGAGTGGAGATATAATCATTCTCAAAGTTCAGGAGCCACGTTCAGCACGAAAAGCAGATAACGGGTACGTGATCGGAATTGTTTCCTGGCTTTTCCATCGTTAGGATGGAGCCATGTTGTTGTTGTGATACTTTCTCCTCAGCTTGAGCTAAAGATGAAGTTACCCACGCCAAAAGAATACATGTTTTGTTAAAAAAAATACACACTATATACATTTTAACACTCCTACGGAAAGATTCCGTCAGAACGTCAACAACATATTTACCAATTTTGATAGTAGAATTTATCATAATTAAATCAGTTTAATTTTTACTTTTTATTTTTAAAATAAATTGTGTAGACAGGCTATTTATAGGGTAATCCAAATGGTGGCAACTCCCCTCTTATAGCATAGAAAAGGTGGGATGCGGAAGGGTAGAGGAAGGTAGCCAAGGGTTAACTAGGGCCCCCGGGCTATGGTTTACGGATCCTACCCGGCAATTCGCGTAAAAGTGATGCAGGGAAAACCATAGAAAAACCTGCATCAGGTAGGTCGGGCATTTGGTACTTGTTCCACGCCCTTCCAATGGCGGGGGAGGGTTTGCTGTGCTGTGGGGTTGCGGCTTTCCCGGTTTAGGAGGCAGCTGGCCGACTATTCCAATAGGAATAGCGGACAATTCTTACCGTATGCCCAAAGTCTGCGACCCCGGAACATACACCTCTCAAAACAGGCCGAGGTGCCTCGGCATGTGGGAACCTTAGTTAAAAAACCAGAGAGATGTGAAGGCATCCCCAAAGGTAACCTCCTCCAGAGCTCTCCACGAATCCTCTCGCTGGCTTCTCGGACATGAAAATTCTGGTAATTCTTACCATAATCACATGTAAGAATGATAGGGCTCTGCGAAATGAGTCGATAGCTAATCCTTCTAAAATTATTTATATTTATACAAAATTTCGATTGACTCTTGTCCTTTAAAATTTATTTTACAGAACTGCGATGCCTGGAAGGTCATATTACTTTGAATACACTGGCTTCATCCTCTTTTTTGGGGGGGGAGGGGGTGTAACAGGCTACATGAGGGTAATCCCCTTTAATAGCATAGGAAGGGATCTGAAAGGGGAGATGCGGAAAGGTAGAGGAAGGTAGCCAAGGGTTAACTAGTGCCCCGGGCTATGGTTTAAGGATCCTACCCGGCAATTCGCCTAAAAGTGATGCAGGGAAAACCCTAGAAAAACCTGCATCAGGTAGGTCGGGCATTTGGTACTTGTCCCACGCCCTTCCGATGGCGGGAGAGGGGTTAGCTGTGGGGTCGCAGCTTTCCCTTTTCCGTTCCTTGACCAGTTTAGGAAGCAGCTGGCCGACGGTTCCAATGTGAACAGTGAACAACTCTTACCGTATGCCCAAGGTCTGTGACCCCGGAACATACTCCTCTCAAAACAGGCCGAGTTGCCTCGGTGCCTTAGTTAAAAAAAACAGAGAGATATGTAGGCATCCCCAAAGGTAGCCTCCGCCAGTGCTCCCTGGGTAGGTTCACCTGCGAGAGAAAAGAAGCATTTCACCTATACGCTAAACCAAAGTGGTCCTTTACCGCGAATTTTCTATTTAAACATTTTACTTCCGTAACTCAAAAACGTTATTTAACAAGTTCAAGATTTTTCTCGTTTGGCTATGTCTTTATCGCGGTTTCGTGTTCTAAAATAACAAACATTTCAATAACTTAAAAGTTGTTCAAACCAAAAATTATTTATAGGATTGTTAAGTGTTGCAGTGATCGAACAATTATAGTAATGACCATCGAGAGCGCATTGAATTGATTTGTGAACCAAAAGTCACTACTTGTTATAATAAATTATTGGAAAAGCTTCATTTCGTTACAGTTATTATTCAAATTTGATCAGATGGATTAAAATAACGTACCTGCACATCATATTTAAACATATGGTTCATAACATTTGAATAAAGACAAAATAAGGACATATCACAACCGTCCTTAAAGAACACAGGAATTAACTAGCTTTGGAGATTTCAACTGGAAAGAACATAAAAAAATTGAAAAAATGGCATTTATATTTTAAATTTAGCACGTAAATCATAAGACTTAAATTCTCATATTTTATAAGATTAACGATGGTTATTGTGAAAAATTCAAAATGTAATAAAACTAACATAAATTAATATTAATAGTATTTCTGCGTAACAGCCCAAAGTTTATAACACGACAAAATGGTATGAATATTGAATTTGGGAAAATAAAAGACTAAAAAAATTTATAATAATGATTTTCGTCAGTATAGTTTAAATTATTAATAAGGCCAAAACTGACAAGTGAAATTATATATTATAAATTTAATTTCACTACATGTTTCAATCTTAATGTGGACCCTCATCGAGTTTACAATAAAGATATTAAATTATAAATATAATGATCTAAATTAGGACTGAAACATGTTGTTAAATTAAATTATAATTTTTAATTAACTGTTTTCGCCTTATAAGTAATTGAATCTAAAATAAAATTAATTTTATAAAAATTGCTAGATTGAGTTTCAATTTTATTAAATTAAGCACAAAAAAAACTTAAAATAGAACTTTTGAATGATTTTGTTCATATATTTACGCTGTATTAAATGATAATATTCTCTCTCCCTAAACATTCACTGAAATAGCGTTTCCCACTATAATGACTTCCATAGAATATAAATGAAATGACAATTTACGACGACAAGCTATAATGCTTATCTGATATATGACCGCAAATATAAATTAGAACATTATTAAGGAAAGAGCATAAATTGAGTCACCTTTCCAGACTGGATTTATTTACGACAAGAGTAACCGAGAAGGAGTTAGGAGTGTCGCCAGGCGCAACAGAACGCCCACCTCAGTCAAGCCAAGGGTCAACACCAGATAAAACTCTAGCTTTGGTCGGGAAATCTGGAATCTCCTCAATTGGAGGAAGCTACTTCGCTTACTCGGCGATCACTAAATCAGAACGCCCTATCCTCAACTAGAGGTCTTTAAGACCTCAGAAAAATTTATTAAAATGTTTTCCATTCATTCTGTAAAATATCCTCTTGAAGTGTAAATTAGATTAATCGAGTTTGTGATTCGACAATAGTCAGCTGTACAAAATGGGGGAACCAACTATATGAATAAATCTTTTGTCATTCATAATTAATGTAACATTTGGTATTAATTGATATATCATAACCGGATATTATCTTAGCCGAATATAACACAGTTTGAGTACAAAATGGGGGAACCAACTATATGAATAAATCTTTTGTCATTCATAATTAATGTCACATTTGGTATTAATTGATATATCATAACCGGATATTATCTTAGCCGAATATAACACAGTTTGAGTACTTGAATTTCTCAACTTTCGTATATGGGAGAAGCAGCATAAATTGGAGAATACATTAAATTGTCAATGAGGTTCAGTGCTTTCTTCCTAATAAACTTCGGAATTTCAGAATAACTGCGTGGTGGTCGAGTAACAGCTCCTGTATTAGTTTAAATTCTATGAATGCAATAAATAATTATAATTATATTTAAAAAATTAATTATTTAGAACTCAATACACTGTCACGAAAATATGTATTTCTCAGCGTAAAACTAGGAAATACCACGTTGACTTGGAATTTTCCGGCTCCGAAACGTAGCTGTTATTCAGGCGGCGGAGTGAGCTGACAATAAGTTGCTAAATATATTTAGTAAAACAAAAAGGGTATTTTCCCGATGCCATCCGCCTTTGGAAGATTCTTAGTGAGGAAGAGGATTTGCCAGTACGATCGGTTAGACCTGAAAACATACAAGGATATTCGAGCGTGAAACGTAATAATGAAACATTACACCGTCAGAGAAAAGTAGTTCTTTAGCTTCGAAATTGAGAGGTGACATCAAGAGCCGAAAGGGAAATTTGTTCAAACCTTTCACCCGCCAAAACAGCTACGAAAATCGCTGTTCACTTTGAAACAGTCGGCCAGCTGCCTCCTATACTTGTCGAGGCTCGGAGAAGGGAATGCTGAGTCACCACAGCAAACTCCTCTCTCGCCATCGGAAGAGCGTGGGAAAAGTACCTGAAGCAGGTTTTCTATTGGTTTTTTTTAGGCGAATGCCGTGTAGGATCCTTAAACTATATCCCGGGTGCCCTAGATAACCCTTGGCTATATTCCTCTACCCTTTCAAATCCCGTCCTATGCTATTAAAGGGAAGTTTCCACCACGTGGTTTACCCCCAAGTAGCCTGTTATCCTAAAAAAAATTAACCCAGTCATTTGCGTTTATTTTTTGATAATGCAGTTTTCTACAACTCCACGATTTTTCCCCTTGAGGATCTGTGATTAACAAACTGAGGAAGAGTCTTAATCTCACCTCAGAGCATATTAATTGGCCACGGACAATATCTTGGACTCTGAAAAGTCTTGGCATTAAAATTTTTTAGAATATTTAAGACTAAATTATTATAATAGATCTATGGATATAAACATATTTATCCTGCCTCAAATTTTTGAATATTTTTCATCTCCTTTTTATGATATTAAAGGGAGTGAATCTCATCGGATTTCACCTAACAAATTATATATTTGAGAAAGATTATGCTAGTGTATTGTGGTCGGATTACGTTAATACAAATAAATTATTTATTTTCACATAATTAAATATATAATTCTTAAAACTTGACCGGATGATAATTTGATATCATACCTAGGTTCTGACTCCTATCATATAATATTGTCAACATTTTCCTAGTATACTAAGAGAACAATGGCCGTCACAAAAAAAGTTGGTCTGACGCAATAAATTACTTGTAATTTAATACGTTTTATATAGTTCAAAGATTGCAGAGAACTGAAAAACGCCTCAATACTAATGGCATTATTTATTGAAATTCGCTTTAACCGTGGAAATAATAAATTATACAGGCTTGTTCAGTAATGTATATAGCCGATGTTTATTCAACAAATTGATGCCGTAATACTTAATACGAGCTAAGTTGGTAATACCTGAATGAATTAGCTTCCTTAGGAGTGATATGAATTACACGCAGTTCTGGCAAAGGTTAGGCTACGCCAACGCCTTCGCCTTTCAAAGCTCTCCATGTTGACGCAACTTCTGTGTAGAAGAAAAGGCCGCACACATTTCACTTTACGCCAAGAAGAAAAAAGTATAAATAAACGACGTGAATGTAATCTAGAGCCGTGTAATTGATCGTTAATGCTCTCGATTTAAACCTGTACATCCATCCTAACGAGTTTACTTAAACATCCAGTTTTCCGCCCCATTCACATCTAAAAAGCATTCGGTCATTTGTTTGGACACATTGACGAATTACAACATCCTCTGTAATATGTCAAATTATTCTGAGAACGTGAAGGTCCATTCAAGCAGAGTTGCAGTACTGTTATTACTAATTCATCTTCCGTGGAATTGGATTCTTCGTCCAAGTTATTCTCGTATTCACTTACAACAGCAACACTTTCTGTTAGCTAATCACCAAACTACTAATTTACCGTAGTACACGCCTCAAAAATATGTAATTATTACTAGCTGGGTGCTCGGCGTTGTCCAGGTATTTATCTATATAAGCCCGAAAATATATTTAATTCCACATTAATCTATTAGTCAAAAAGTGAATTATCGTACCTATGCAGAGGGAAGGCTAATTTCATCAGAACCCATCAGTGCGTTTAGAGAAGCATAAATACTCCCAATGCTAAATAATATCAAATTTATTCTTCAAAAAAATATTTTTGGTACCATAAAACAATAAAAAAATGCATGCACTACCGTAAGAGAGTTAATTATGTCCTCAGTGCTCGAAACGAGTTAATTTTTTTCATGTAACTCGAGAATGTAAAAAATACTGCCAGTACCATTGAGAGTAAAAAACACTCCTGGACCTTAAAAGAATCAAAAATATTTGTTACACTTTAAGAGAGTCAAAAATACATTCTGTTCTTTAAGAGAGGTAAATACACCTCCGGTAGACTAACAGCATCTAAATTACTCATTTAAGAAAGACAAAAATGGTTCATATACGTAAGAAGAGTCAAAAAGATTATCCGAACCCTAATAGAGTAAAAAATTCTCCCGATATGTTAAGGTAATCAGACATACTCCCAGTACTTTAAGAATGTGAAAAATAGTCCCGAAACCTTAAGAGACAGAAAAATAATCACGCTACGCTGGAATAGTAAAAAATACTCCCTGTAATACTGAACGAATTTAAACTGCCCCACCTCTATAGGGGACAGGGAACTTTTACCGATACAATGTCTGTTTCGCAAAGTATGACCTTACAAAATATGACTATACGTTTTTAAGTTTGAACGCGAAAAATTATTTTTCCCTTCCACCCCGTTTTCCTACGGGTATACCTACAACTTAACCGGCATATCAATTATCATAATTAAACTCAAAAATATCGATAACCCCGGATTCGACTCCAATCTCGGTTGTTTTTGCGTTATTTTTACGGAATTCCACTCAACTCCCACCCATAAGGGAACTCCTTTCCCAATCCAGAAGGGGTTTAAATTATACACGGACAACCTGCAGAGAAATATTATGAATCTCATTTACCCCTATATTTATTTATTCGCCGCAAAAATCGGACGGTTAATATGTTTGAAAATTTCTACCCCCGTACACCTCCACCCGTCCCCTCTCACCCCCGAAAACCCCCACCCAAACCCTCTCGTTGACTATGTTGTCTTCAATAATCTCAGCGACATCCATAACCCCGATTTGACTCGCATATCGTTTCTTTTGGCGTTAATTTTATAAAACGCCCCTCCACCCCCACCCCCAAGCGTGCTTCCCGCCCATGCCGAAAGGGGTTGAAACTATACGCAAAGAATATTGCTATAATCTAATAAACCTTGAAAAATATTTATTTTCTTCGACCATGGAACTATTAAGAAACTAATATTTGCCTACGTCAGTATATTTTTTTGAGGTTTTAATTTTGTGTATACCGAAACATACCGGCTTTTCTAACTTTATTCTAACATCACACGGTTAATGACTCATATAGGCCTTTCACCTGGCAACAAAGCAGTTTGACGTCTGTTTTCTAATGCTTTTGAGTTTCGTCAATTTACAAGTGCAATTGAGTCGTTCTAGGCTCCACTCGCACCTGACGAAAGGAACAAGGATCCCAGAAACGTTGTGTGGTATTTATATTATCACTTTTTTGTCGGAATTGACTTTCTTTTTCATCATTTTTCTAATGTCTGCAATAGCAGTTTACAAACTTCCTCATTTCCATGGTCTGTCCCCGGATGAGTCAATTTTGTTGCCCGTCTTTGAATTATATCCAACGCGTTACTGTGTAACTATAATTAGTACTATAAGAAATAAAAGATATCAGTCTCAGTTAATGCCCAAAAAAGTGTTGATTTTAGAACACTTATATTTTAATTAAGGCTGCTATTAACACATCATCTGTTAAAAGCTATTTGTGATTTTTGGACGAATCGAGAATAATGCTGGTAATTATTAAACGCAACGCTTTCTCTGAAGTCTCTCACGCTGCTTTATTAATTAAGTTTGTAGGCGCGTATTTTCATGACCGAAAAAAAAAAATGAACGCATAAACAATGTGGTCCTATAATTCAATCGCTTGGGTCGGTAAATCAGACTGCCATTTAAACAGGCCGAGAGGTTTGCTATTACGATTTATTGTTTACACGTGCCAAAGTAGTCCAGTTACTTAATCTGGAAGTCTGTTCGCCGCGGGGAGGAATCGAGGGATTAATACATTTTTGACGTGTTCTCCAGAGTCCACGAGATAAATTAGAGAAGAAAGGACTGTATCTGAGCAGAAGTTTCATACAATGAACATTTCAGAGATCTTTTTTTTTTAGAGTAACAGGCTACATGAGGGTAATACACGTGGTGGAAACTCCCCTTTAATAGTATAGGAAGGTAATTGAAAGGGAGGATGCGGAAAGGTAGACGAAGGTGGCCAGCGGTTAACTGGACCCCCGGGCTTTGGTTTAAGGATCCTACTCGGCATTCGCTTAAATGTGCTGGACAAATTTCAGAGTTCGTACGGTTGTAAAGCATTAATTCATCTAACTTTCTTTCTTCATGCGATAGTGGAACATAAGTGGTTTTTATAATTAAAAAATATTATTAAAAAAAAATTTAACGGCATAATAAGATTGTGTAGTCAGGCAAGAAGACGAAGAATAAAGTGTAGATAGACTATTTATAGGATAATCCACATAGCGGAAACTCACCTCTTGTAGCATAGGAACGAGACTGAAAGGGGTGATGCGGAAAGGTAGATAAAGGTAGCCAAGGGTTAACCATGGGCTGTAGTTTAAGGATCCTACCCGGCAAGTCGCCTAAAAGTGATACAAGGAAAACTCTAGATAAACCTGCATCAGGTAGGTCGGGAATTAGGTACTTGCCCCACGCCCTTCCGAAGCCGGGGAGAGGTTTGCTGTGAGGTCTCAGCATTTCCCTCTCCATGCCTTGACAAGTTTAGGAGGCAGCTGGCCGACTATTCCAATAGAAATAGCGGACAACTCTTACCGTATGCCCGTATTCCGTTGGCGACTCTTTCAATACAGGCCGAGGTGCCTTGGCTTGTGGGGACCTTAGTTCAAAAAACCAGAGAGAGGATAAGGCATGCCCAAAGGCAGCCTCCTCCAGAGCTCATTGGGAAGGTTCCATTGCGATAGCTTGATCTCACATGCTTCCTTGTTGATAGAAAGGCAACGTTTCTTTACACATTTGTACCTTCTTCAACTTGGAATGTGACTGTAAGAAAGGTTTTTCTTGGTGTTGTAAAAGTTTCCTCTGTCTTTCTGTGAATATTACACGTTAGGATTTTAACAGTAACAGAACAAATTATTGTGTGCTTTCTCGTTTTTATTAGCTTAATAAATCAAAAAAAATTAAAAACTAATAATTTCAAGTTGTGAGGGTAACAGTACAAATTATAAATTTAGTTATCTATATAATAAAAAAAGGATGTTTACGCTAATTTCTATACAAATTTAAACGCGTGGACAGGTTGCAACAAAAATTGGTACACATATTCTTCGAAACTCAAGAAACGGTACTTTTGGTTTGAGAAACCTTCAGCCTAAATGTAGAAAGAATTATAATTGAAAAACGTGATAATTTTGTGTTAAATGGCTCCGCTCAAGGGACCGTGACGTCACGCGAGATAAAGACGTTACCACGCGACGAACAAAGGAAGTAGTTCCTTTTTTCGGCAATGAAATGAAGCAGAAATATTTTAATTGAATAAAAAGTATAATAATATCCAGCAATACTCCATCGAGTGATAATAAAAAACGATACGAAATACTTTACTATCCTTGCGGAAAATATAAGTTAATTTACGTGCCATATTAGTGACAGCAATGACGATTATCTGTTTACACTGTAAATCTAGCTAACAATTTCATCAATTTAATATTTCGTAATGTCTGAAGACTGAGGGACAATTATATCCTGCAATATTCAAAGAGTATATTTAAGAATAAATACGAAGGTAAGTTTGTTGGTATAGATGCAATAAAATACCATGTATTTTATTGCTGTTCAATTAACAATCAGTCAAAAGTATGTACGGAACTAGGAACAGTTAGATTTAGGTTAAATCTCTTTTTGACTAAAGAGTAATATAGAATTAAATACTTTTTCGGGTTAATATAAATAAGTACTCGGACACAGTCGGGCACCCAGATAGTAAAAAATAAAATATATCAAAAAGAAAAACAACTGCATTTTGATCTGAAAACCGTAACAAGTAATATTCAAGATGAGATTGAGGAAGCGTTTATAGCATAAAGACAAACCTTTCTGCAAGACATAGTTCGCAAAAGGTACAAATATATACAGAAAAGTTGTGGTGTTAAACAAAAAAATTATGATTTATAAAAAAAACTGAACGTTAATGTTCGTTAATTATATCTTCCTGGTCAAGAAAACTGGGGTTAAGACTGTGGGAGAATCGACACTCTGACCAGGTGTCACTCCTAAATCCAGAATGTGTCATGTAAGATGACAGTCTGGCAGCCGTCTCGGTAGACCAATGCCCTTCATGGGCTGTCGAGCCAAGGAGTTAGTTAGTTAGTTTTAATTATATCTTATTATTATAAGCAGATGTTAAAATAAAATATTATGTGGTTTTGAGCCGGGTAAAACTAAATACTAAATATTAGGGGGGGGGGGCAATAGAGACGGAATTTGTCGGTGTCACTGACTGTTAATTAATACTATATTTTTGGTACACGTGCAAACTGCTCTTCTTGAAAATCTATTGTCTCGTTTAATTTCAGTTTAGTCCAAGGAGTATATCGCAGATAATTATTGGAAATTAAACTTCTAATAGTATTTATAAATCAATTCCGAATCTTATGATCTGTTCTGTTCTGAGAGTTCCGTTGTGTGTCTTGATTTTCGTGACAATTTTGTCGTCTCTCTTTGCAGTAACTATTTTTCCCGACTACAAACTTTTAAGGAAATTATTTCACCGCGTTCCGGAAGCAGTCTCATTTAGATCACCTGGAACAAAACTTCAGTGTTCAGACTTTAATTTAGCTAATGTTGTTGAAGTATTTGGTAAAAATTTTATCGTATTTCCATATGTCTATAAAAGAAAAAATTATGAGAGTGGAAGGAGAAAAAAAGTATCCAGCGTTTCTTCCTCTTAGGACGAACAAAGGCTTATTATTCGAATATTTGGTTTAATAAACAATTAATTCATAGCTCATAATTTATTTTTCATAAAAAATATCTCTCAATATTTCCTTTGTTTACCGTCGTTTGAAAACTTCAAAAAATCAATGAACTTAGACTGTCATACGCAGTATTCTTTCCATGGAAATTCTTTGTTATTTCCACTAAGAGACCGGAACGACTGTTTGAATTTTACTTTCCTTTCTATGAGTTACAGTTTCTTATTCGTCTGTCAATTATAGACTATTGTACTGGACCTTCAGATATTTAAATATTTCTCATACTACTTTAAATTGATTAGTATCTGCCTTACAAGTATAAATTTAACTGTACAAACACTATTATAAGTGTCAGCTATTACAAACGTAACACCTGTTACAGTTAAATGAATAAAAACCCGAAACATATACTGTCTTCAAGCAACATCGTGTACAACTAATTGGACACTCGTTCTTCTGACGTGGTAATTATTCTGAAAGTTTAAAAATTCAGAAAAGAGTTGTTATGCGGTCGGTATTGGCATTCCTTAACGAGATGTTTTGCTGCACAACACTCAAGAGCAGATGTATCATTAGCCTCGTTTCTGTTTTCCGTGAGTTACAACCAGAACGTCTCCATTCCTCAGCAATCATGAGTTTTACTTCTTCGTGAAGCAATGCGGGTAATGCAGAAGTGCGTTCCAGTGGAAAATTGCTATCAATTCGTAAAGTTTCCCGTTAACGTAAAGCTCAGAAACGATTCTTCTTGTCTTCGATCGTCAGCAATGATGTCACATCGCCGCTTAGTTATAAATCACTGCAGATGTGGCACTGTTACCCAACGAGACATCCTCGCGGTAAGTCGAAGAGATTATTTCCTTATTCGACCAAGTCAATCAAATAAATCCTGATATGACGTCCCACTGCAACGCTAGGGTCACTCCTTTTCTATTCGTTACAAATGGGCGATGGACACTGGTCACGTGTCTGCTTCCCAAACTCAAAATGTGAATTGAAAGTTGATGGTCTGGTATTTCTCTCTGTTGCTAATGAATCCCCCCCCCCTTCCTATAAGACTGTAGATACGAGGGTAAATCAATAGGAATGGGATCCCAGAGAGCTCTGGCGGAGGCTAAGTTTGGGGATGCCTCCACATCTCTCTGGTTTTTTGAACTAAGGTTCCCACATGCCGAGGCACCTCGGACTGTTTTAGAGGTGTATGTTACGGGGTCACAGACCTTGGGCATACGGTAAGAGTTGTTCGCTGTCCCCAATGGAACAGTCGGCCAGCTGCCTCCTAAACTGGTCGAGGCACGGAGAAGGGAATGCTGCGTCCCCACAGCAAACTCCTCTCCCGCTATCGGAAGGGCGTGGGACAAGTACCCAATGCCCGACCTACCTGATGCAGGTTTTTCTAGGGTTTTCCCTGCATTACTTTTAGGCGAATGCCGGGTAGGATCCTTAAACTATAGCCCGGGGGCCCTAGTTAACCCTTGGCTACCTTCCTCTACCGTTCCGCATCCACCCTTTCAAATCCCTTCCTATGCTATTAAAGGCGAGTTGCCACTATGTGGATTACCCTCATGTAGCCTGTTACCCAAAACAAAAAAGGTAAATCAATAGCAGCTTCAGAAGCTGTCTGCGTCGTCTAAAAAAAAGTAAACCAATAGAATCCAAAATAGAACAAACATATTTTTTTTATTTATCATCATCATATCCTTTCAGCTTGATACTAACGTCCAACATTTACCTACCATTTACAAAATGTCCACGGAGAAAGTTTTATAATTATCCTAAGCGTTTGTTTTGGCCTTTATCTCTTTGTTTGAAGTTGGAATTTTTCCGTGAAGCCTCATTTTCAAAATAGGAAATAGAAAGAAGTCTGGGTGATGCTGTTCGTACTTCAATATCACATTTTTTCGCCATCCGACCATTTTCTTGATGGAAGATCACTTTCTCCTTGGACAAATGTAACGTGGACGTTGCATTTCTTGAACGAAGCAGTCTATACAAGACGCATATATCGTTAGTTCTTTTCCTTAATAGTCAATCCAGATGATTTCGCTTGAAACCGTAACCATCACCTTCCATGCCGGTTCACAGTCTTCGGGGTCGCGTTTGTGGAGCCAAGAAGCCTGTGGTAACCCATTGTTACGACTATTATTTGTCTCTCGAGTTTAATTTTAAATCCATGTTTCATCAACTGTTATATATCAACAAAACTCGCCAAGATAACGACAGTAGATAGAATGGTCTACTGGGAGTGGGACAATCAGCTGGCATACGATCAGTTGGACTCCTCGACATTGAGGAGTTTTTCAATAATTTTTGCCGTACTTAATTCCAGGAGACATCTTCAAAACTAGACTTTACTTTCTTTATGCGTCACTTGCCTTTCATATGTAATTGTTTAATCACCATCTGACAAAAGTTTTTTACTGTTTCAAAATAACACAAACTATTTGCTTTGATCAATCATAAAAATTAAACACAGCAATGGTTATAGACGAAAATTTTACATCAGATTAACGTAACAAACTCGTTTCAATAATTCCAGCGTCACCATTTAAAATAAATACATACTGACCTACACTATGAGATCCAAAAATGTTTTGAATGTGATTTTATCACCACCGACACAATAAGAGAAGGCGACAATGATGAGAAATTCCTAATTCTAGATTATGAAATGCGCTTTGGTTACAGTTAGGGAATTCAATATGAACTATTTACATGGTTACATGATTTATCGCAAGCCTCTGTCTACCAAAAATATATTTTCAGGCTGTACAAAGAGACTAAAGGGGACCGAAAATTGAAGTAGTAAAACATACTGAGAATAAATAACCAAGTAAAATAAGTGGCACAGCAAATGAAAATCCTACCCTCAGAGGTACAACACAGCAACCATAGAAACACAGTTACCTCCGAATTTCGACATTGGCATACGGAATAACGGTATTTAGAGTTGAATTGTACAAAGTAGATCCACGTCTCTATCGCTAATACACGAAATCCGCACATTTTCCCGTCACAGACATGTGGTTTTCTTCTACTTCAAAGTGGTTTAGCATTTTCATCATTATTTTTTTCAATTTAAATTTTACGTTCTCTAGTCGTCATAATTATAATAAAATTCCACCTATCAATACTATTAGTTTATAATTCCAATAAAATAATGTTCTACTTAAATCAACTCCACTGTATTAAAACTTCAAAAATCATTTAGCAACAAAGTGTGAATAGCAGCTCCATAACTAACCGAAATCCTTTCATGTTATTTAGATCAATTTATGTTCTTTACTATTGAATAGTAACAAGATTGACAAATAATTCCATGCCTTTACAAATCAGGTAACATATTAAGTAAATGGAGTTCATTGACTCATTTACGTCAAATTTTATATCCGTAATACATGCTTCAATCCATTCTTTGAGGAAACTTATTTTCTAATAAATAAATAAACATCAGCCAATTTTAAGTAAGAAAAAATAATTTATTATTGTAAAATTAAACAACGTTTCATCGCTTATTTTGCGACTTCATCAGATTCAAGTTTTAAAAAAGGCAGTCTATCATTTTTAAACTTGAACCTGATGAAGTCTCAAAATAAGCGATGAAACTTTGTTTAATTTTACAATAATAAATTATTTTTTCTGATTTAATATTGACTGATGTTTATCTATTTATTAGTTTTCTCAATAGTCAGAATATATATCATTGTTAAATTTATTTTCTGTTTGTCTGTATATGGTCTGTTATTTTTGAATTAATATAAGTCTTAATCACGAGGCTGAACCATCGTGTATTCTATTTTCCAGCGTTACTTCAAACAAGTGGTTTACTTTTTTCTTTAGCTTTTTTAATAAGTCCGTCGTTTTGATGTTTCAAATGATAGTAGTTTTTTCTCCTTGTTGAATGCAACATTACACTTATTTTGATCCCACCACAAGCAAATGACAAAGTGTATTTGCTCCCCGACTATTTTGCGGGTTCAAGGTTTCGGCTTTTCCTCCGTGAACGCCCACACGTCGCACAGAAGTCAGGTGTCTGGACACGGGCCAGCGAATATGGCACACGACTCTTTTAGCTATGACAAGTGTAATGGCGAGGCTCCCACGCGCCTATAAAATGTTATTAGCAAGTAAATTAAAGTGCTACTCGCTTTGTTTGCGGACTTGTAAGGATCTGCTGGTCGGAACCAGCTGCGCGGACACCGCGATTACGTTTCCCTAACTAAGGCAACGTGATTAAATCAAAAATAACAAAAGATCATTAATCCGCTCGTCAGGTATAAATTTGAACGTTTTTTTGCCGCGGTTTAAAGTGACGACGCTTCATTAATTACCGCGTTCTATGGATCTAACGCGATGGAATTATGTAATACTTTGAGGGTTACACGTGTTGGTAGTTACGACTATGGCTCGGATGTTAATGTCAACTGCTAACTTTACAGTTATAGGGAGTCCAAACTCGACGGGGACGATTGCCAACTGGCCTCACAGGTCCGTAATAGGACAGTGCCAAAGTGGTTACATGGTATTGAAGAAATACATGGCTTACAATCGCCCATAATCTTAGGATAAAAGTTTTGTCAAATAAAAAATTTAAAAAAAAACATTCAGATAAATTTTGTTTATGTTTATGTTTACGTTTCACGCCTTACGGGATCTGAAACCACGGTAAACTAAAGTCCTATGTGTCTAATTAATGATTCTTGGTTTCACGAACCAGGTTAAATTTTGGTCCGCGATCATCGGTCTACCAGACGTCTGCGATGAAGATAATTAAGAAATCTTGTTCTGACAAAAATTTGACCCGTTTAATAAATCGGGAATTATTTATTAAGTCGATTCACCGGGATAAGCCATGTTCATTAGTTCCTGTGACACGCTGTTTGTATCTTTACAAAAGTTTACTGTGGTCTTCGTGAAAAATATGTCTCGTTGTGATATATATCCGCAAGGTTTTTAGCAATATCAAACTGTCTATCTGCCAATTTCAAGCTAATAGTTTAAAATTTAAATTCCCGCTATTAACAAATTGGAAAATTTGTTTGTTTCAGAGATAAACTGCTGAACAGTATTTTGCTAAAGTGGGAAATAATTGAGAAGCTTTCTCGAATTGTCAATCACCGTTTCAAAACGTTATAATTTTAAAATAATCAGTTGGAACAATTTACTTTTCATGAGAAGAGAAGAAGAAGGTCTAGACAGGTTATTTATAGGGTAATCCACATGGTGGCCACTCCCCTCTTATAGCATAGGATGCGGATAGGTAGAGCAAGATTGCCAAGGGTTAACTAGGACACCTGGTGTGTAGTTAAGGATCCTACCCTGAAATTCGCCTAAAAGTGATGCAGGTAAAACCCTAGAAAAACCTGCATCTGGTAGTTGGGGCATTGGAGCACGTTATGATAAGATAAAGAAAATATTTGTAGTCAATAGTACGCGATAAAATAATCTTATAGATAGAGCCAATTTTTTTCTCAGCACGAAAGATTCAGGAGGCTATTGAAATATGTTAGGAACCATATAATTTCAACAGAGATTCGACCTACGGTTTCTGTGGTTTTCCCTGCACTAGGGACAAGCAGGGAAACCTCAGCGACACAAATACACGGCCAGACTCTAGGTAACCTTGGACGCCTAGCTGCCTATATAAGCGTACACTCATCAGTCTTGGCCTAACCTTTAAAATGCTTGGTGTTCAGAAGCGAAACGTTGGCAAACTCGCCCAAAATATACGTAGCACAACAGCCCAAAAACAGATGGTTACTAATAAAGTTTCATCGGCCACGGAAGCACTTAGTGAATAAGAATATGTTATATCAAAACAAAGGGCCATTAACTCTAAGTGAGCGAGCATTACAAACTGAGAGACTAATCAATAAAGCAATGATACTGAATGATCGGCCGGCTTGAGAGTCAGGAACTACGAAACGGCAACGTAATTGTTATAAAACCTTAAACTTAGAAGTAAAGAGTCAAGCTTGTAGGCAGTCATTCAGACACAGCTCACTCATTCACTTTCTCGTATGCATTTTCAAACCTAGATGACTCCTTTTTTTGTCCTTTTTTATACTCTAGATTGGAAGAAGATGAAACTGGACATAAGATACGTCGGCACCGGTTCTAAATATAAGACAAATGATTGCCATCGTACAAATCATGTAGACACAGAATTGTGTGGTTCAGCGTCCAATGAAATTCTTTGTCAGCTGAGCGAGGCATGCGGTGAAAGTGCTACAATTCAAACAAGGTGGAACATCGTATGACAACGAAGCCACGAACCAGTCGGGTCGAAAATATGATTGCACGAGTGCAACCAGTTATTAGTTGATGAGTGATACAGCCTCTAAAGTTTCCATCTAAAGATCATCCTTAGAAAGACCTCAAATCATTCAGAGGTTGACCCAAACACAGGGTTGTGTTGACCCGTGATGACGCCACGAATGGCACTTTCATTTCCATCAGTTGCAACAACGCGAAGACAATGATGTCGTTTTTCAGTCCAGAAACTGAACGGCAGTTTGGGCAATTTAAGCACACTCACTCGAAGAGGTTTCGGGGCGCAGTCACAGCAGTGTGACCTTATTCGGGTACATCTCAGGATGGTCTCTAAACATCTAGGAATACGAATTTTATTATTTGTAACAATTGACAGCATATGTTTCAGAGAAGAAATATATTATACTATTCCGGAAAAATTCGGCCATCCTATTTACCATAATCTAATAATTGTCTGACATAGAATTTTAATGTAATTCTGAGTCATTTTTTCTCAATTAGAAATATAATGAGGCAAAAAATATACATTTTTTTATTCGTCATGTAATACTGAGTGTTCGTCATGAATTTTCGTCTGCAGTATGATACTTTTAACAAATCGAAAATGAATATCCAATAAACAGACAAAACAAGTGATGAAATAAATACCACACAACGTTTCATTATCTACTTCTTAATTTTTAAATTTTTATAATCATACTACAGAATAGAGATAAAATTTAAACATTGTTATCCCTTATTGACTTTTGACAATACGTTACATAACTCATTTTGAATTTCTCATGAATTGCACTATTAAAAAGTAGATAGTCACAGAAGTAGGTTTGATTAGTTAGGTCTTTGTTAAACTTCTAGATAATACCCATTGGAGATCCAATATTACTAATTAAGTATGGGAGTTCATTAAAAGCATTCGATTTATAGTGTCAATCAATTATATAACGATATTAATCATTTTTGCGTTCAATATTGCTTCAATAATTCTAATTACCATTACGATATAGATCAGGGGTCGGCAAACGGTAGCTCGCGGCGGTGTTTCTGGTAGCTTGCGAAAGGTTAGCAAACTAAAGAGAGAATAAGGATGTTCAGTTATCATGGCTATTAATTTTCTTTTTCTTCTTATAAAAGTGTTTATTATAACACTTGGTGACAATGAGACACTACTATGAATGTACTAAAGTATATGGACAGGCTTTTAATCTCTCCAAAGAAATTTATTAGATTTATATTTGGTATGAAAAAAACAGATTCATGTAAACCAATCTTCCACATAAATAAAACACTAACTGTCTCTTCTCTATATATTGTAGTAGTCTCGTTTTTATAAGTAATTTTGTCCTTGTTTTGGGTGCAAAATTATGTAGTATTTATAATATCTTATAGTAAAAATGCTCCTCGCTTGAGGGGCAAAATATATGGTAAACTCTTATACCTACTGTTTTCTAAATTACATGCACTTAAATTTAATAAAAATCAATTACTATTATTTCCACGGCTATTTGAGTTCTTACGATAAGGGTCGCCTACGGTCCTCCAATAGAATATAGGAATTTACAAAAATGAAAACAGAAAACTATAGAACGTTTTACGATGTTTATTATAGAAATCTAACGCTTAATTATTACGCACAACTAAAACTAAGAAAATGCCTTGGAACATCAAAAACGGTTCTCAAGTGACCCAGCACACCTCAACGTATGCTTGTAACTTCGTTGTTTGTTCATGCTCGGAACAAATTTGGGAGATCTGGAAATTGATTGTATCAATTTTCAAGAATCGGCTAGGCGGCGAGCAAAATGTAGCTCAACTCGATTAGTTTTAAATAACCAATCTCACAACCTTAAATTCAACACCCTTCTCCACTTTGCTACAGCAAGCTATATTGCCCAGAGCCACCATAGGAGGTGTGGAGATAGGATTTGTTGGCAGACCTGTCATAGACACGGCATTTCACAGGATTACTTCATGGGTTTTTATTAAACTTTGGCAAGTTTATCTAAACCTTGAGTAATGCAAAAACAACGTCCTTTAAAAAATACAAGTTGTATCCACAATAACGCAGAAAATTGCTTAGGATCAGAATGATTTCACACTCAGATAAACAATAGCGAGAAAAAAGCAACGACGCCCCTAGAAGGAATGTCCGACTTCAGCCCACTCGGCCCAAAACCAGACACTCGACTGAGCTTTCTCAGGTAAAGTGTAAATAACACCAACATCCACTCGACTGAGACTTATCTACTTCCCTCGGGCTAGCCTTCTCGACTACTGCCTCACACTTCACTACTGAATATAAACTAGATCGCCAGCCGCTCGACTGAGCTGGCGCTTGATTGAGCTGCTACTCGACTGACTTCTGTGTTTACTTCTCAAGGCTTTTATACCTTTGCCTCGGGACTCTTTTTGGCCCAGGGTTAAATGTTTGTAAACATTGGGCGTAAAGAAAATACATCACATGTATTGCTAAAGTGAATAAAATAAATTCCTTAGTAATCTCTACAATATATAAAACTATTATGGTGGTAAAGAAGTCGAAAAAAACTTCCCAGGTCAAAACAGATCTAACCATACTAGGGCAACTGCGGACTATTTTAGAGTGCGGAATAATTTAAAAAAATCTGAACATGACCCTTTTATGAAAGGAATTATGTTTTATAATAAACTGCCACTGTACATAAAATAATTGCAAGGTAAGTCCTTTGAAAGAAATCTGAAAGAGTATTTATTTAATAAAGTAATATATAACATACATGGGTTGTGATAATATGACTTTAAAACTTTATACTGATAATTTAAATGTTTCGTTTTTCTTTTGTATTTTATATTATAGCTGACTTTTTCCCATATTGTATGCAATTGTAAGAAAATAAAGTTTATATTATTATTATTATTATAAATTTCAAATTACATGGGAAGAAAAAGGAGTTAGTCGAAATGATATCCGACATACAATCATTTTCCTCTAAACTTGAGCTTTGGCATACAAACTAAGTGGAGACGTAAAACTGTTTTTCAGTCTTCAAGAAGCTTCCTGAAAAACAAAAATGTTCACAACCCTTTTTTACTAGAATAGTGCTTTAAATTACAGTTTATCCGATTTAAGAGAACACTTTCATATTCAGTTTAAGGGCCAAAAATGTCACTCCCCGCACAATTTACCCCATCGTTTATAAAAAGTTTAAAAATAAATTTAATTGCTGACGATTTTCAACATATGTTATATATATTGAAAAAAAAATTTGAAAATTTATAGACGGCGAGAGAGGGGGTGGAGGTGGTAGCTCGCCAAGCACTTCATAAATCCGTAAGTAGATCACGGCATTAGCGAGTTTGGCGATCACTGACATAGTTGGTAGCTAAACACTTGGCAAACATAAATGCGTTATATAAATACATTTCTCGAGCAAGTAGTGTCGTTTCAATGCTCTCCTTTTGGAAAAGAACATCTACAATTGAAAATTATTCTACGTTTAGGTCAGATTTTTGCATTTATCCGTCTATAATTGGTGTTGTCCGATATTCCGTACTATCCTATTGTGATTCAGCTTACATTGCCTATTAGTAGATCTTCAAGAGAAACACTAAATCAACGGTAGAGGGGTTTGCTGTGGGGACGCAGCATTCCATTCTCCGTGCCTCGACCAGTTTAGGAGGCAGCTGGCCGACTGTTTCAATGGGAACAACAGACAACTCTTACCGTATGCCCACGGTCATCGATCCCGGAACATACACCTCTCAAAACAGTCCGATGTGCCTCGGCTTGTGGGAACCTTAGTTCAAAAACGGAGAGAGGAAAAGGCATCCCCAAAGGTAGCCCTCTCCGTCTCTCCAGAAAGGTTGTGCCTGCGAGAGAACAGTTCTCCAAGGCATAGGTGACAATCGAGAATACCAGAAAATTATATCAAAAATCTAACTACCGCAGGTTTTATTCTTAATGTCGAGCCAGTTCTGATACTTTGCAGCGAATATAATACGTAGACCAAAATCATTCTTGGGCAAGGTTCGAGTCATTTACTTCATATGAACTGAAAATTCTCAGAAAAGTTTGTCTCAAGCACAATACGATAAAAGGAGACGTGTTTCTGTTGCTCATTCCTGCATACGATGAATCACGAGCACGCCGCCAAACTCCTGAAACCACGACGTCCAATATGGCTTGGCGTTCAGTTGCAGTGAAGGGGAAAACCCGTTTATTTTGTGGCAACCGTTGTTGAGGCGCTAAAGGTGCATGAACGACGAAGTGTCCAGATAAATTACCTGTCCCAAAGGATCGAGGTGCTGATCTGCTAAATCTCGCTTGGAGGACAAGGTTATTACTGCTGCACGAATGAAACTACAACCGGTATGTGCAATGCAAGCTTATACGTACACATAAACGCGTATATAGAACTTGTTCTCTATCTCAACAATTAAATACCAGACAGTGCATTTAAGAGTTATAAAGAAAGAAAGAAACGGCCTTGAGTCGGAAATTTCTTATTAACAAAAAAATAATTATACCGATGATTCGTACCTTTTATGACATCTTCAGGTTTAATAATTTTATATATAAATCGGGCGAAAAAAATTTAGGCAACGTTTCGCTACCTTGCATGTTGTAACCCAAGTGTTTTATTCCGGTTGCAACAGTCAAGGCAGCAATGTAAAGTCGTTACATCCCCGCATACAGCTGTTTTCCAGTCGCTCCAAGGCTTTAACCACACACGTCTTTTTTCATAACCGTTTGGACTCGTACATGTTCGTGGGCTACGAATTTTCTAGAATCCTGTGAACTCCACCAAAATTAAGTTCTGGTTTCGCATCCCGGTACGATCGAGATCCCAATCCGTTAATTCAGTTTCACAGACTTTGGAGCTGAGCTGTGATTGAAAGCATTCTTGATTATTTTTAACAGTGCGTAGGGCCTACGTCAGTAATAGGCTGTCCATCTCTTTACGTAACCCAATCATGTCAAAACATAATACAAGACATTAAAAGTTACCTACGTTTCAACCTTCACAAAGACGGTTTAATCATTTCATGTACACAGCAGAATTTAAAAAATAGTTACCAAGCAATACTTTTAATTGAAGTAAAGCTATGAAAAGTTCTTGCATAGACGAAAAGACGGCGACAGGTACAATTGTTGAACTGAAGTAAAACGAATTATTGGCATTGGCAATTCTGGAAATGGCCAGAGAATGCGACACGCAAGTTCTTCACCCGTTAGCCCTTCAAAGGAAAAGGAATTTCGGAAGGCTTTTGAGTGTATTTTATTTCAGAATAACCTTCTGTGCCGGATGTAGATTGCGAGAAACTTGTTAGGCATATTTGCTCGTAGCTGGAATGGGCGGCTTATTTCAATAGACCGCTGAGTTCCAGTTGATTAATTATTGTGTTTTCACTACGACTGACTTCCATGTGGCGGCTATATTTAGCTCAAAAGTTTACGTAGGAAATTACTTAGGTTTACTGCCTACAGATTACCTTAAACTGTTCTCATTATTATGCCACCGTGAAAGCCATGAAGAAATTGATTAAATGCAAGTATGGTTGCCCGACCAACATTAAATATATTCATAATATGTTTGCAATATTTCGTAAAAGATTTCTTGTCGACATGGAATTTGAGTTTACTGCAAATATAATTTACATAAGGATTTGCTATCAAAATTTAATCGTTACTTGTCATTAATAAGTATTGGTTTACATTAATTCAGAGTCAACGCAAGTATAAATGTTGTATCTGACAAATTGGTATTAAAGTTATTATTAAGTAATATATATTTTCTGTGTGCATATTTAATTGGGATATTCTCTGTTATATTAATTCAAAATTGCAATTTATCTGAAATATTGGCACAATATTATCCAATACCGCCACTTTCATTACAGGAATTTACCACTTTGTTTTCGCTTTTATGATTATGAATCACTTCAAATATTTATAAATAGTCATATTTATGTATAATTTTAATATTCTTCGTATCTATTTGATGATTAATAAGTTTTCGATGCGTGGAAAGGTTTGGTTTCAGAACATGGTTTTTGAATTATTTTTTGTGGTTACGTCAAATTACTATATTATATTATACTATATTATTTTTGGAAATTAAGTTTATTCCATTTATGTTTAATATTTTAATTATTTAATATTTAAGTTGGCTTATCTATGTTAAACAACGATGATTTTGTAATTTACATTTTTTATATTTTATATTCGTTCGTCAAGTACTTCATTATCTATATTTAGTTATTAGTAAAACTTTTATTATTATTTATAACAGGTTTACAATAGTGTATTTTCAAGTTTATTGTTATTATTAAATTTATTATAATAATTATTGTTTATATTAAAAAATAATACAACAATATTAATATAAATTATTGTATAATATAATCTTCTAATATATAAAGCAGAGTTTGTACGTTTGTATGTATGTTCTGTATACAAATCTACACCCGTGGAGCAAAATTCACCAAATTTCACAAACGTGTTCTTTACGATCGGGAAAAAAAACTCTGTTTGGGTGAGACACGTCTATCACCCCCCGATCGGGGGTGGAAAAATTTCAAACATAATAAAACGACCGATATTTAGGTCGGATAATTTTTTTTAGAGATCAAAGAGATTGATAGTGATTCTATCAATGTTATATGTTTATAATTTTAATCCCTTATATCATGGAAAAGGAGCATACTTAGGGGTGGGGGTGGAGGAGCGTTACAAGTAAATAACGCGAATACAACCGAGATTGGAGTAATATTCAGGGTTACGTAAGTCGCTGAGTTTAATTATGACATTCAACTAGCCATTTAACCCCCAGGAGCGGGTATGAACAGGGGTGGAAATTTTGAAACATGCGAACACGGCCGATATTTGCGTTGAATAAATATTTATCAGGAATAATTATTACAATAAATACAGAAATGTTCAACCGTGTGAAAGGTTAATCAAGAATGTATTATTTATGTAGTTGGAGAAACTGGGACCGGCAAACCCTGGGAAACAGACATCGCACACCTCAACAGTGACACCAAATTCATCTATTTGCTATTGAATTTTAAAAAAAACAGTGAACTTTATTGTTCAGCTACGAGTGTTATATAATTCAAAGGAAACCTCTCAGTTACAATTTATTAGCATTTAACCAGCCAACTTACCATAGATAATTATACGTATATTCGTCATATATTTTGCAGTGTAGGATAAATGTTTTAAATGTTTAGCTGTTGACTCCTTTGACGATTTTGTTGACCTCTGGCGGACCAGGAGTGACGTTGACGTGAGACCTGAGTGAACTAAAAGTCAACCTACAAGTCAAGCGGTTATCTCTCGTAAGAGCGACCGCGTAATGTCATGCGTATAAAAATGTTAAGTTATTCAGAACACGAGCTGCTCCTACGCAAAAAGTATGTTTGCATGTTCTAACGACGTCTGTCGGCAAAGTACTGAGCTTGGAAATGTTTAGGATGTCCCGTGCTATTTACATTTACTGAGTAACTGCAAATTCTCGTATAGCTTTGAGCCAAATTTACGGTGTTTCCAGGCTATATCATCAATAACCTCGGTCAAAATGTCAATATCAATCAAAAAATATACAACATATGATAACGGAAATATAAAATTCAATTTTCCTTGAGAACTATAATCTTGCAGGACGCGTAAAATTCAAGACCCGTGTAAATATTCAAAAAAAGGACCTATTTATTATCTCCCTGAAAATTATACCTCGGAAATTTAATGAGTAGTTGATCCATTTTTTTAAAATTAATATTTTGAATTGAGAAACACCAGTTCAAGTGTTAAATTTCATTTTAATGAGTTCAGTGTACTAAATATTAGATGAAAATCATCTTACATTCATGGAAGAAATCATACAATTATTAAGGGCCAAATAATTAGAATAAAATATTTAATAAATAAATTAAAAATTCTCCATGGACAAATACAACATTTCATCCTGACATTCAGATATTAGTTAAGAGGCTGCATAACAAGAAATACGAAGAAGAGCCTAAACGACAGCGTTTCCGTCGCTTTTGAGTTTTGTCAACTGACAAGTGCAGTTGTGTCGCTCTAGGATCTTCTTCGCACAGGAGGAAAGGGACAAGGATCACAGAAACGCTCTGTGGTATTTATATTATCACGTTTTTTGTCTGAATTGGCTATCTTTCTTATTCATTACTTACAATGAGACGTAATTTTTTCATATATATATATATATATATATATATATATATATTGTAATATACAACCTTTATTTATTTAATTAAATGAAAGAATTTAAATCATTCTGCACCATTTTATGTAATATGCAAAATATTTAAAACAATTTATATGAATTAACCCCACGTTGAGGAAGCCATTTTATGTAATAATCAATATTATAATTAATTAGCCCACGTTGATGCGCCAATTATGTAATATACAAAATAATTATATTGATTAATTAGCGGATGAATTTATTCTTAAATTATTTGAATGAAAGGATGTTAAAATGATTATAGGGTTTTAATTCTCAGGAACAATTGATTTATTTCAATTAATAATAACAAATTTTCTTTTTGTGAATATTTTACATTAATGTTTTTACTATTATACAAGCCCCTTTATTCTTTTCTCAGGGTCATTAATTGGGTCTTTTAAACAAGGAACAATACCTTGTCCTACCATCCAAAATTAACAAACTAATTTTTATAACATTCGAAACCTGATTAGATTAAAACAACAAATAAAATTGAAACCGAAAACTGACTATCTATCCTTATTTAACGTTTCCATAGCAATAAATTTATAAAGTTTCTCTCTACTTACAGTTTGTACCGGTACCAGGCAATTAATTGTTTGGATTCTATGATACACTATGTACGCGTAACAGGCCTTTGTTTCATTGAATTGAATTTTTAAGTCACTTTCCAAAACATGGGTATCGTCCACCAGACACAATTGTTCCGAGAAAATACTGCTGACCTTACCTTTAAGCCTCTTTCTCTCCAGCCAAGATTGTCGCTCTAGTTCTGATTACGAGCAAATCAGACCGTTACCCACTCCTTCTCCAAAGTTCCACGCCACTGCCAGACTCAATTCGTTTTTGGTTTCACGATGTTCTGTACTGTTTAACCAATTTTCAACTTTTCTCCTTATATCATTGTTCAGTGGTTCAACTTTACTCCACTAATTTTTGTATACAACTTTACTTGACAAAATTCTGTGTTCGACTCTACTCGACGAAATTTTATGACTGACTGGTGAGCCCCGTAGCTTAAACGCTCTCCAACGACAAAGGCGTATTCTTACCCGCTGTTGTGTTTGTGTTCTCGCCGATAACAATTTATTTCAATTGTTTAATTTATTAATTCTTTAATTGCCTTTAATTATCATTAATTACATATATATATATATATATATATATATATATATATAAATAATATGAAAACTCTGTTTCTTGAATTAAATTCGCTTTGCTGTTGGGGAAGTTCTGTTGAGCGCATACCATCAATTCAGAAAAATGAATTATGTTCGAATTATGTCTATAAATACAATAAAAACGATTATTCAATCACTTCACTGATGTCAGAAAATCTACAGAATTCCACAAAATTATTTACTAATACCTGATACCTTATAAATCGAATAGTTAAACTTATAGAGTCAAATTACGATAATGGGCCAGGAAAGTAAGCTTCAATTTTTAAATGAAGCGATCGTTCGTGTAATATTAGACGTAGGAAACATCGAACTGATACAGGGAAAAAAAAAATCTAAATAGAGCAATTCGTGATTGGAATAATCTGTCTGCATATGTTCTAGCAATTAAAAATACAAATAACGACATATGATAGGGTTGTAAAATAATTAAATTGCTATTAATAAAATTTGAAGTTTAAAATAAAATCATACATAAAAGAAATTTAGTTTAATCTTTAAAACATTACAGTGAAGTGAAGTGCAGTGAGAACTGCATACAACTGTAGGTCGCCATTTATAGTCTTAATACATGTCTTTATTAGTAGTAACAAGTTTTAAAGGTGTAATGGAACATTATTTATTTTATGTTCATGTTTGTATATAGTTTGTGTATCTTCATTGAGTGTATTTTAAACATTACCAACCAGGCTTTGCCCAATGTAATGAAATAAATCATTCTATCTATCTAAAAGCGAACAAGTAATCGTCTCTTTTTCCTTGCCTTTAACACGTCAATACAGTGATAAAGTCGACGACTGTGTGGTGAATATGAACGAAGTATGACTTTAAGTGGATAAACGTCTGTGGACAACAAAGCCAGGGAGTCTCGACTACAAACCGGCACGACCAAAATCATAATACTGCCAGTGGAGTAAGTTGTTATGAAGGATCCCTCTAAATTTGGATTCTACTGTGGACTCAGTGCAACAAATTTGGTCCTTCCACATACAGGCAATCACTCCTCTTTATCTATCGGCAACTAACTTGGGTTAAGAAAGCTTCTGGTCTCGCTCCTAACGATGAAGGACACTATCAGTGACCACACTACGTCAGGTTCTTGCATCAGAAAATGTACGATCCAGTCAGTAGTAAAATGGTGAAACTGTATTTTAATTTGCCCTTTACATAAGAAGCGTGATAAGGCAAAATGTGAAAACTACCGAGGCATAGCATTACTTAGTGAAGTCTATAAAGTCTTAACAAATATCATTGCTAAGAGACTAACCTCACTGGTAGAACAGCTTCTTGGAGATTATCAGAGTGGCTTCCGAAAGGATAGGTCAACCGCACATCATATAAGCACTATAAGTCAAATAATGGAGAAGTGCTATGAATATACACCAGCTCTCTGTGGACGTCAAACAAGCTTATGATAGCGTGAAGAGGAAACAACTGTATCGGACTTTGATGGACATGGAGTGTCCATATAAATTGATAAGACTTATAAAAATGACTCCTGACAGTACAAAATGTCAAGTGAAAGTGGAAGGAAAAATTATCAAGGAGTTTGAAGTCAAACAAGGCCTACGACAAGGAGATGTATTGTCCACACTACTTTTCAACATAGCACTGGAAAGAGTGATGAGAAAAGTGGAAATCAATAATCCAGGAGGTACTATGCTCACTCGTATGAACTAGAATCTGGCATATGCGGATGATGTATGCATGCTGTCCAGAAAACTGAAAGAGCTAGAGGAAGAGCTGGACAGGCTGGAAAAGGAGGCAGAATAATTAGGGCTGAAAGTAAATAATACCAAAAAAAATATCTCTTTTCTTCAAGGAGAAACAGTGCTTGGAAAAACAAAGTCATCAAGCTTAATGGTGTTAACTATGAGAGATGCGAGAATTTTAAGTGCTTGGGAGTACTGGTAACGAAGGGTAACAGTATAAATGAAGAAATAAAAGCAAGGATTGCAGCAGAAAATAGAACTTACTGGGCCCTAATTAAGACTCTCTAGTCTCGTAGTTTGAACAGGAAAGTGAATGTGACTGTTTTATAGAATTTAGATAAGACTGGTGGTCGGAAACATGGACAATGACCGCGGCAGAAGAAGAGTGTTTGAGAAGACGGGAAAGTAAAATATTATGAAGGATTTTTGAAGCGGTAAACGAAGCAGGGAAATGGAGAATACGAAGAAATCGGGAACCCGAGGAACAGTATGGGTATGCAGACATTGTATTGGAAATAAAGGGGAACAGACTGAGATGGTTGGGCCATGCAGAGCGAATGTCAGACGACAGGGTTGTCAAAAAGATCTACAAAGGAAATCCAGGTGGCAGAAGAGGCAAAGGGAGACCACGAAAACGATGGCTAGACGATGTGGAGGACGACTTACGAAAGATGGGTGTTAGAAGATGGAGGAAACGAGCAAGATTGGGCTATGATCGTTAGAGAGGCCAAGGTCCTACATGGACTGTAACGCCGAGGAGTAGTAGCGTAGTCTCCCGGAAACCACACATCGGATAGACACTATAATTAATAGATACTGGGAATCATAGCAGGTTATGTTCACGAAACCCGTACAGCTGCGGACTGAAAACGCGAAATTGTTATGTTTTTTGGCCGTAGTTCCTAAGACCCGATACATTTTTCATTTTCTGACCATAACGAAGGACGGTTTCATTCAACTCTCAATGCCAAATAAGTTTGGTTTAAAGGATCTAAATCACAGGATTCTGATGAACGCCGTTAAATTCTCTACTGCAGTTCATCATGAATGCTTGTATCATCGTAGGGTGACCATAGCTTAATGACCAGACCACCAGCATAATCTTATAGCCACTCTGCAGGATTAATCTTGGAAATTCTATGGTATTTTAGATGCTTAGTCCTTTGGTTTGAGCAGGAATGAATCGCTATAACAAGCGTGGGAAACGAATTTATGGCTGAGGAAATATAACTGAAATGTTTGTTCTTCCTTTTTCACATGCAAATGTTTTCTCTAGAAAACAAAACTAAATATTATAGCGGGAGAGGTTTGTGCGTCCCTGGAATCCCGAGTGTCCGAGTGGGCGTCGCGACGTGAGGCCAGCGAACCTGCCTCTTACAATATCTCTGGCCATTTACCGTATGGCTCAATCTGCAATTACCGTTAAGATACGTGCTCTCAATTTCTCTAGTCATTAACCTTCGTTTCCAAGTATCCGGGAAAGGATGTACGAAAATTTCTCATGGTGTGATTCGATTCATGTACCATCAGACTTTCCCTCTTATTTTACGAACGGCCTACCTCATCCCTTAAAAATCTGCCTTCTAATATTTAATATTACATTAAATTATAATTAAATTCCTTCTTATAAACATGATCCTTTGGAAACTTCGTTTGAATCCAGCGTTGCGTTGAATCGCGTGAAAGTGTTCGATCTCTGCCGAAACTCTGAAAGTGACGGTGAATAGAATTTTCTTACCAGAATCGAGAAGTTATTCATAAAACTTTTCAAATGGTTTCGTACTGTATAATTACATGAACTGTTTTCCATATATTGTATTTCCTTGATTTATTTCGAAATTTTTTTCAGCTGCTTAGTTCAAATCTTCAAAACCTTAAACAATGGAATGTACCCCCGCATCTTTATTATGCTTATAATAAATTATAGGTTGTCGAATGCATTATATTTCATTTCATTTACCTGACCATTTGATAGTGGATTTTAATAATTTATTGAACGGAATATAATTGACCGTAGAGCTCACATATAACGATAGAGACGAATCAATGTAAGTAATAAACATTATTTGAATCATTTAAATAAATGACATATTTAAAATATCTCGGAGAATTAGTAAAAACTGATAAGTGTTTTTCGAAGAGGACTTTTTTGACGTATAATGATTAACAGAGTGATTTCTTGTTGCATATTCAATTGGAATCAATTCTATATTAAATCTTACGAACTACCACTGTGAACAAAAAGTAAGGTGAATTTATTTATAAAATATAAATTCTTTATTTATTCTTCCAAATCAATTTCATCCACTTCAAAGTAATCCCCGTCCGATAAAACGCACTTTTTCCAACGCTTTTCCAGTCCTCGAAACAGTCGGAATAGTCTTTTTCCGGTATAGTCTTCAAGACCTTCTTCGATTCGGTTTTTATCTCCTCAATCGTGTCAAAACGGCGTCCCCGCATTGACCTTTTGAGTTTGCTGAATAGCCAGAAGTCGCATGGAGCCAAATCAGGCGAATACGGTGGTTGCGGAACGATATGAGTCGAGTTATTACCAAAAAAAAAGTCGCGAAGAACCAATGCAGTATGACATGGTGCATTATCGTGATGAAGGAACCAAGAGTTGTTCGCCCATAATTCCGTCCGTTTCAGACGAATAGCTTCACGCAAACGACGCATAACGCTCAAATAATATTCTTTGTTGACAGTTTGGGCCGGCGGGAAGGAATTCATAGTGCACCACACCACGATAATCAAAGAAAACTGTCAACATGACCTTGATTTTCGGTCGACATTGCCGTGGTCTTTTCGGTCTTGCTTCACCTTCTGCACGATATTCGCTGGATTCGTCGGTTTGTTTCAGGGTCGTATGCGTAAATCCAAATCTCGTCTCCAGTAATGATGCATTTAAAGTGGTCCTGATAGTCAGACAACAAAGTTTCACACACATCAACGCGACGCTTTTTTTTTCCAAAAAATTGAGCCATTTTGGCACCAATCGAGACTTGACGCGTTTGAGACACAAAACATTCTTCAAAATGGTTTGGGCTGAGCCAAATGATATTCCAACACTGTCAGCGAGATCTCTAATAGTCCATCGACGAATTTCAAGCATCAAATATTTGATTGTTTGGACGTGGCCCTCGTCGGTAGACGTTGATGGTCGTCCAGAGCGCGGTTCGTCTTCAACGCGTCTTGAACTCGTTGTACCACTTATAAACGTTTTTTTGTGCCATAGTTTGATCACCAAAGGCCTTCCGGAACCTTTTCAACGTGTCCGCCCAAGAATATTCGTTCCGCAAACAAAATTTGATGCAAGTTCTTTGCTCAACAAAATCACCCATTGCAAAAATCGAAAACTTCACTTTTGGTTGTTTACAAAAACACGTGTAAATCCGAGATAATTACACTATAGACAGTCCTACCAACCTAGGGGAAAAAAATTACCTGCCTTCGTAATACCCGGGAGTTTTAAATGACAATTTCACCTTACTTTTTGATCACAGTGGTACATCATAGCTTCTGCTAGGGCTGCGAAATACTAGTTGAAAATTTTTTTGGGACCATTATTACTTATAATTTATCTGAATGAGATACCCGTACTAGACCGTACCAAAGGTACAATTATACATATATACACTACAATCATAAATTGGGCTTCTGATAATAAATGAACTTATGCAAAATATGCAGCAAAACATGGACAAAATCTTAGAATACTTTATAAATAATCAACTAAAAGTAAATCCGATAAAAACTCATTTACGCTGGATATGGATCGGGACACTGATATGCAATGAAGTGGAAGTTAAGGCATCACAAGTAACAAAATTTTTAGGAATATATGTAGACTGTAAACTAACTTGGGATGAACACACAGACTACATATTCAAAAAGATAAATAGGAGGTAATATGCATTTAAAAGATTATCTGCATTATTTAGTCCCTCACACCTACTAAACATATACTATGGCTTAGTATTTACTCACATCAACTATTCCACTGTAATTTGGGACGCTAACTCAGAAAAAAAAACATGAAAAGTTTGCTTTTAATACAAAAAGAGTTATTAGATATATAATGGGACTAAAAATGGCAGAATCTTGAAAGAAAGCCTTTGTATTAAATTCCATACTAACTGTATGTGCTCTATATGTATACTATATGGTGAAAAAAAAAGAAAAAAGTATGCAAACAAAAGGAAATAACAGGTTAATACTCGGGGTAAGAAAAATTATTTTAAAATCAGGACAAATAAAAGAGGCACAGATATGTTACGGGAACAATACTATTTAATAAGCTCCCTGAATATATAAATAAAGTAGAGAATAAGCTATTTGTAGTAGACCTAAACAAAAATATTGTTAAAAAGCCACTCTACTGTATGGCTGACCTTTAAAAATATATTTATATATATTGGAATCTCTAGAATATGTGTAAACATAATGTTAAATATTAATCATATTAAAATATAAGTTCTATTTAATTTAATTATATGTTATATTTCTATTATATGATTAACGATTTCTCATTTTGTATTGTTGCAAATTATGGAAAAATAAACATTATTATTATTACACTGGCTGCATCGAACGTTGGTATGATGCCGAAAGCCTTTTCGCTTAGGCGACGTAAATAAATATTTTTAACGCTCGTTATTTCTTTGGAGTTCAACTGAGCCGTTCCTAGAGTTTTCAGTTCCACCATCATCTTTGTATTGAACTCATAACTTCCGGTTTACTTGCGTCTCCTTCCTATTTCATAAACTCTGATCACCCTTCGTCTTCACTCCGCAATGCAGTTAGTTTAGATGTTTGTATTGAATTTATTAATCTACAATTGGACAAATCGCCTTGAGGCAGATACATGATAACATTATTTATTATCCAGCTTAGACTAACAATAATAAAACATGGTCCTCTGATGATTGTACCCTGAAAAAAAAGAAAAGAAACACTGCCCAGATTTACATGGTTGAACACTACGTCCTACTTTTTTTAAAATTCAACCTAAATTTGATTTCTTGAGGAGAACGTTACCCAAACACTTCCACAGGTAAATTATACCAGTTGTTAATCGTCCTGTTTAGGAATGAAAATTTTCCCACATCTGTTTTTATTTTAAACTGATGGTCGGCTGCCTTTGGGGATGCCTTCTCCTCTCTCTGGTTCTTTGAACTAAGGTTCCCACGAGCCGAGACACCTCGGCCTGTTTACAGAGGCGTATGTTCCGGGGTCGCAGTCCTTGGGCATCCGGAAAGAGTTGCCCGCTATTACTATTGGTATAGTCGGCCAGCTGTCTCTTAACTGATCGAGGCGCAGACAAGGGAATGCTGCGTCCCCACAGCAAGCAAACACCTCTCCCGCCATCGGAAGGGCATGGGACAAGTACCAAATGCCCGACCTACCTGATGCTGGTTTTTCTAGGGTTTTCCCTGCAAGACTTTCAAGCGAATTGCCGGGTAGTATCCTTAAACTACAGTCCGGGGGTCCTAGTTAACCCTAAAAAAAGGTCTGCGAGGGCTATTCTCTCGCAGGCAGTACCAGCGAGGGATGATCTCTCGCAGGCAGAATCTTGTAGGAGAGATACGAAGGGGCTACCTTTGGGGATGCCTTTGCCTCTCCGTTTTTGAACTAAGGTTCCCACAAGCCGAGGCACCTCGGCCTGTTCTGAGAGGTGTATGTTCCGGGGTCACACACCTTGGGCATACGGTAAGAGTTGTCCGCTATTCCCATTAGAATAGTCGGCCAGCTGCCTCCTAAACTGGTCGAGGCACGGAGAAGAGAATGCGGCGTCCCCACAGAAAACTCCTCTCCCGCTATCGGAAGGGCGTGGGACAAGTACCCACCCAATGCCCGACCTACCTGATGCAGGTTTTTCTAGTGTTTTCCCTGCATTTCTTTAGGCGAATACCGGGTATGATCCTAAAAATATAGCCCGGGGGCCCTAGTTAATCCTTGGCTACCTTCCTCTACCCTTCCGCATCCCCCCTTTCAAATCCCTTCCTATGCTATTAAAGGGGAGTTGCCCAACGTGGATTACCCTCATGTAGCCTGTTGCCCTAAAAAAACCTAGTTAACCCTCGACTACCCTTCCTGTACCTTTCCGCATCCCCCCTTTCACTTCCTTTCCTATGTTATAAGAGGGGAATTGCCACTAAGTGGATTAACCTACACTGTCTACACCTTCTTCTTCTTTCCACCTACCGATATAACTGGGCTTTGAATTCTGGAGTCGATTCCAATCCTTAAGGTCTGAACAGTAAGTTTGGGCACACCCCCAACAATATTTGTGAGTGCAACAATATTAAGCTAAAATAAATATCTCTCAGGTTATTTTGCTAGCCGGAATTATTTTTCAACATTTGGTGTGTTGTAGGCCGCAATTGCTGAGCTTCAAAACTACTTCGCTGTAGAATAATAGTTGTCCGCCTCGTCCGATCCAAAAATTTAGTCAGTCAACAACATAAAATAGCATTTAAAATTATTTTCCTCGAAGTATTTCGCATATTAATTTGCAGAGAATCCAATTCCAATGTTAGTTTATTTTACAGAGAATGATGGTCATTTTATGTACCACATAACTACAACAGCCTATGTTTAGTGGAATTATTAATTGCAAACAATTTATTGTTTCTTTATGGTACTCATAATTACGCATTAAAAGTATGAATTTGTATACTTAATTGTATTTTTAAAGCAAATCGCTACACGAACTTTTCTCCTCCTTTATCCTGCAAGAAAAGTATGAATTTAACCCGCTGATGATTTGTGTTTTGGCCTTCTTGTGGAAGTGCTGACGTTTTACACGAGTTAAATAAACGCTTAAAGATTGAGTATGGGCAACGTCTGTAGAGCCGAGGACAGTGGAATGCGGAGATTTCCATTTTAGAACCCGTGTGGCTAAAATTAACTGCAGAACGTGGAATATAAATGAGTAGGTCAGTTTCAAAACTGGATAGCATCTTTCAATATCTAAACGAGAACTTTCGACGACCATGCCCATTTATATACTTTGATGACTTCATGACTGAACATAACTCTACAATCAACTGTCGCCCGACAATAAATTTAATATTCTGCCAAATAGTGATCGATTCATTTGAAGCTACCTGTACATTGGATTTTTTGAGGATCTTTCCCTTGGTTCACTTGGATAAAGTGCATATTTCATTAAAATCACACACACATTTTTAAAACAGTTTTGGTTGTTACTTTTCTAACTAAATATATGTCTAAAAACTATATCAGTGCTTAAATAAATCAAAATAATTAATAACTATTTCGTATTCATAGTTCTTAATTCCGTTAACGTCACTGGTTTGCAATTTTTAAAAAATAATATCTATGATAAGGAAGCTTTGAAAACGAAATTTTTTTTGTTTTCGAATGATTCGTTTTTGTCATAAATGTAACATTTGGCTGTCTATCGAAATTCCATTTTGTTTAGGCAGCCATTTCTCTTAACATAATATAATGCAATTTATAAGAAATTTTCCAAACTTATTAAACCATGCTTCTAATATTTTTTTAAGTCTCCAAGCCATGGTTTCAGAGCAGTGACATTCAATAATTAAATATAAATCTGTTCATTCCCAATATTCACAATTAAATCATTTTCTTCACAATAAAATATTTATAACGCTGTTAAGAAAATAAATAACTCCATATTTTTCTGAAGATGCAAAACGTACAATTATCGTACCTAATCGAGTTATTTATTAACATAACTCCTGGTTGAATTGTTTCAGGTCAAATATTTTCCATAGAAAATTTAATATACAGTAATCAAAAGACTGAGAGAGCCGTTCTCTCGCAGGCAGAACCTTTCTGGAGAGACGGAGAGGGCTACCTTTGGGCATGCCTTCTTCTCTCCGATTTTGACTTAAGGTCCCTCAAGCGGGGTCACCTCGGCCTGTTTTAAGAGGTGTATGTTCCGGGGTCGCAATTCTTGGGCATACGGTAAGAGTTGTCTACTGTTCCCATTGGAACAGTCAGCCAGCTGCCTCCTAAACTGGTGGAGGCACGGAGAATTGAATACTGCGTCCCAACAGCAAACCCCTCTACCACCATCGGTAGGACATGGGGCAAATACAAAATGCCGACCTACCTGATGGAGATTTTCTAGAGTTTGTAATGCATCACTTTTAGGCGATGTTGGGTAGGATCCTTAAACTATAGCCCGGGTGCACTAGTTAATCATAGGCTACCTTCCTGTATCCTGCCGCATCCCCCTTTCAACTCCCTTCCTATGCTATTAAAGGGGGGGGGAGGCATTGTCACCACGTGGTCATGTAGCCAGTTACTCTAAATATATATATATACAGTAATATGAACTCCAAGATTATTATGATGCAACTATGAAATATTAAAATATAAAACTTGAAATTTCCTTACTATATCACACACAATTCATATAAGAAATACTGTTTTGAGATAGACGATTTCTCATTTAATAGGTAGCCTACTTATGAGTCGATAAATAGCAAGAAGTTGTTTGCATTACTGTTAATATTCATCACTCACTATGAACATGGAACAAGCCATGATTTTTAAGCAAGAGACAGTGACAGTCACTCGAGCTCTTTAAATTACACGTTTATTTGTAGTAAAAGACTTACTTTGGATTGTCAATGTTTTACACATACGAAACATTCGTTGTTTGATTAAAAGGTAAATAATCCTTGCCACTTGTGTTGCACAAAATAAGTCACATCACTCAACTTATACAATTATTCATATTTCTCTCTTTTTTTAACAATATAAAAGCTCATAAGTTTTTTCTGATTCTTACTAGTTAGCAATAATCAATTTACTTGTTGGGGGAAAAAAAGTTTAGCTGGCAACAATTAATATTAAAAAGATAAAATAGCCAAATAACAGACAAAATTAACCAAACACTGTGTTGTAAACATCCAGATATTTTAGAGTCAAAATGTTATCCAGGCAACCACTGAACTAATACATTAATTTAAAACTCTCTGAAATAAACCAGTTTAAATTTTTATAGTTCAATTAGGATCAGATATGGTTCAGGATTGGAACTTTAAATCATTATTTTCCAATTAATTGAGCTCTTTTTGGCTTTGAAATGGGTCTTTATCAAATGTTAATCCTAGCTCATTTACACAAACTGGAAATTATCAAATCTGTTTTAAAACACAATCCAACTAAAGAGTGAAAATGTTATTAAAATGTGTAATTTTTGTAAAGTTTTGATACAGTTCAAAAATTAATTCAATTGTAAATACATTATTCACTTTAGTTTAAAATCAGGATAACATTCACAACTCAATATATATTATGATATAATACATATAAAATAAAACAACACATCTTTAATAATTTATTTCCTATCATAATTTGGTATAAATATTTCTGAAAGTTGGTTTAACACAATTTACAGTTGGACTTACACAAACATTTAAATACCAATATAGAGTCTTTACATGTGAAACAGCACAAAAATGACAAAGTTACCCGTGAACTTTATATTTGTTTTATATTCTCATTAGAGTAAACGGTGACAAAGATACAAAATAATGTAATACGCTAAGTAAATCTTCCATTTTGGAAATAATAAACTAAAAAATCTAGAACAAAGACTGAAAATACTCAACAGACTGTAAAGGCAACAAGACAATTTAGTAACAGAATCTGACTGATAAAATAAACATAAATGCTAAATGTCATGGTATAAAGATGATTTATTATATGTATTTTCAAAGACAATTTCTCTAATTACTTGGTGTTTAGTATTTCCAACGTTTTATTGAATTATCAGTAATAGTTTGTTTTTTTAAAAAAAAGGTACAATAATTTATTTATCTACTTTTTACACTTTTCTAATACATTCATTTTTCCATAATTTCTGAATATAATTTTTTTCTCTAAATTTATTGCATAGTCATTCAACTTTTATTTGGTTTATTTAAATAACTGAATTTGTATTCATCTTAATATTATTTTTGGTATTGATTTTAAATTTTCATATTTCACTCATGTGAGCTTTCACCATTGTCCCCTGAGTACCACAAATTATCAATCATATATACAAATACACCTGTCAACAACTGGAAGGTACACAACTGTGTATGCAAACAATTTTACAAAAAATCTGATGGACATTCTCTTTGTCAGGTACTTCTATGTCTCATTACCACACAAAGCAGATTCAAGGTGCCAAACTTTCCATATAAAATCTATCGTTTTATAAAAAGTCAAAGCTATTTAATAAATAGTTACGCATACTTCTGTAAATCAGAAGTAAAAATATTATGTAAATCTTATTTATATAACATTGTAGAATTTCATTATTATTTAAACATTATAAAAACATTTAAATTCACTTCCTCTTTTCAAAGAGCAATTGATTGGAACCAAAACAAAAAGCTTTCACAATTTAGTGATGCTTCCAGTAGTTAATTCTTTTCATTAGTTTGATATATACCACTTCCCTTATCTGACCTGTTTCCACATGAGGCACAACACATCCACACATTTACAGTATATTCAAGCACATAATAATAACAAAACAATTTCTTTTTAACTATTATAACTTATATGAACCTCTGAGTGGAATGAGATGTCTTTTCAAAATATAACTATTAATATAATAGACTAAGTATACATTTCAACATTTCAAGTTTACGATGGAAATTACAAATCTCAACAACAATTACCATAATATCATTATCATGAGTAACACTTGGTTAGCAAAAATCAGTAGTCTTAATTTGCAACTAAAGAAATTTGCCTTGTTCCAAGACAAAGTCAAAACATAAAAAATCAGATTTCAGTCATAAGGAGTTTCACAAAAAGTTTCCTATCTTACTTCTTCACAAATAATTTTAGAATTGGCTGGCAGTTAACAAAAAACAAAACTATTCCAAATCATTCGTTGTTCAGCTTCATGTTTTAAATATTGACAAAATCAAATGAAAAATAAATAACTTTATTACAGTTTATAACTTTTAAGCCACTAGTGTAAATTCTTAAATAGGTCAGAGATTCCAGCAATGTCCACTATTTTAATATAAATAGTTACTTTATGTCACAACTTATACATAGTATAAATGTTCATATAGAGAGACAACATATATACATATATATATTTAACATCATAAAAAAATGTACAATTCACATCACATATTTGCAAATATTGTTTCTGTAACTTTAAAAAGAAATTATACAACAAATATATACATGCATATATTAATATATATATATACACAAGACTGATGAACATTTCTGTAAAAACTATTATTGTAGCAATATAGATATAAAATACTTTTTCCCATTTCAAAATTGACAACTGTAACAGGATACAAAAAGTCAAATTATATACCTATTGTTAATGCATCAACATATGATCACTTTCATTTTTATAAATAAACATAATGGTAAAGATAATCACCATCATTCTCCATTCAAAGAAATATTAATCATATCTAAAGAACAAATAATGTGGCCTTCAAATCAACCTACAGTCCAAATTTTATACACTTATTTAAACCATTTATATTGAGTAGAATATTATTTTCTTTACAGATTACATATTTAGTGAAGTAAGTATTTTATAATATTTTTATACATAGGCAAACTCAATAAGGCATCAAAATAGATCTTCCCAATATACCATAATCCTCTATGCAAGTCACTTGGTATTGAAGAGTTGTAAAATTCAGATTCATAAAAATAGTATATTAGTGTTTCCTCTTCTACAAAAACAATTTGGTTTCCAAAAAATTTACCTGCAACAAAAGATAATTATTGTAATAAACAAAATTACTGAATTCATGTGATTCCTCAACATATTATATTATGTTAACAGTCTTGAGGATATGCAGTAAAGCAGATTAAATTAAATCTGTGTAATATAAATTCTGGAGACATGCATTACGCAAAAATAGTTATGTAGATAATTCAAAAGAAAGTAGATCCATATCCAAATAACATTATAAAAAAAAGCAACTAAATAATGGCAATAGTTAGTTATAACATAACCGTTTCTGCAGACATGGATAAAATAAGTGCTTTGTAATATTTTGCACTGCTCCACCTGAAATTTACTTCAGGGTTTTTTTTACGCTATTCAATCTAGATATGGCCAAACTTAGTCTTGCTCTCTTGTATAACTTCTACATTCTCACAAACTTTTCCACTTCAACTTCTCAAAATTAAGTAATATGTTAACTATGAAATAACTACAAAAACCTGGAATCAAAACAATTTACATGTAGAGAATTGTTATAATGCTTAGTTGTCAAGCCTCAATAACAGAGATAATTGTAGGCGGATGACTTTGAAAAATGCATCATATCCTCAGTAAACTTTCATATACCATCAATTTTTCAGTAGTAACATCCTTTCATCAAACTCTAATGCACCTACATGTTTCTCTGACTATGAAAAATTTGCCAAAAATACTAATTCATTTTTAAATCCAATAGAAAGATCTTAAAATTTATTATCTTCTGCCAGATTTAGAAAAAAATTTACAGTAAACTACTTAATGTCTGTTATAATGAAATAAGAAGAAAAACAGTGATCATTATAACAGATTATAAACAATTAAATAGATTAAAACTATTATAATACTTGTAATGTTTCTACCTCCAGGTGAAACCTACATGAAAGTAGAAACATTAAAAGTACTTAAATATTTTTCAGTTTTAACTTGTTTATGGTTTGCAATTATGATCACTTTTTCTCTTTTGAAATGTACATTTTTGAACATAATTTACAAATTTGGTATGTATGCTCTACAATGGTATACTAAAATAACTTCAAAATGGATTGGTTTTAAATCATATAAATCATTCATCAAGTGAAATATGTAATTTACAAGAAAAACGTACATGAAACAGTTTTTCAGCTTGTATCTAAGTGTGCAGCTAAGACTTCTGAGAAACGCAACTTCCCAACTGACATGCGAATAGATTCTATTGATCGAAATAATTGATCAGGAACCAGGTCATCAGGAAGTCTTGTAAGAAATTGTGCCCCATGCAGGAAGTCTAATTGTAATAAAACTTCTTGGTGAAGATGAAGAACACCTGTGGTAGAAATATAAATTATGTTAACAAACGTCATACAACACATATTTAAATAATTACTTTTCATATACTACATTTTCAAATTATTTTAAAAATTAAGTTTGCCATTAAATCAGTAAGAAATATCTTATTTCAGTCTACTAAAAATTATCAACAGTTCAGTGTATGAAATGGATAGCTATATTTATACATCTGGACTGAACTAAGTAGGTTCACACCCATATGAGTGAGCAAACACATTCAGCTTATGTTCCATGCAGAAGTGACACAGTTTTATTTTACAGTTTCTTAATATTTACATTTCTCACCTTGATATATTCATAGTATTCCTAATTCTATTTTTGTACCCTGCCCATTTTATTTCGGTATTTATCTATAACATCACATTTCAATTTAAACTAATAGGTCAATGAAAAACTAAAAAATAACAATATCCTAATATGTAAAGTTGAAAAACAAGTCTTTGATTTGTTAATGCAGAATTAAGGTTATAAAATAATATTGAAACACATAATTTTAATTTTCAAAATACTATGTCTACATCTGTGTGTTACCTAATGCAGTTTTAAAAAGGAATTCTTCGCCATCTCGTAGGAACACATCCCAAACACGGCACGCTACATCAAGAGGCATCGCTTTGGCAAATACCGTGTACAACCAATCAAGTAAATAAAGGTCAGCTGTGAGATGAGCAGCAGTGAAATGAGCATACAGGCGGGGCATATTTTCACGAAATACACTTTCATAGGCTGCATAGTATGCCTGCATCTATAATCATAAATGCATATTATGTTTATCATAGGAATACAAATTCAAAGAGGCACCACAACATGTTGAAATTATTAAATAAATATGTAATAGCGAATTTTAATTCAGAAAAAAATGAGAATTTATTCAGTTAGTCTACATAGACTTAGTCTCAATAGTCAGAATACATATTTATATATATCATTATTAAAATTATTGTTGAACATATTAATAAATGACTTGTGGAATTTGTATAATAAACATAATTAACTACCTAACATAACTTGAGTATACAGCTATAATTCCTACAAAAAGCGACGTTAAATTAGCACTATTTCTAATAAATTGAAATTTCCTTCATTAATACTTTATTAAAAATAGGTAAGATGCTGTTCACCAGAACCAGCAACAAAATAATTTTTCAATATTTCACAAGATTATAAAGCTTAACCAATCAAGTTTCATTGGGATAAAAGTAATAGCCGAAGGTTTGACACTGATCAATTTGAAATTATTCATTCATAACAAAAGGACAATCAACACTCAATTTCTGATGAGTTATCAACCAATGAAACAGTATTGCATCATTTAGGAAAGCTATTGAATTAAGATGAAATTGAGACAATAAACCATCAAATTTGGTTCATTTACTGTGGCATTACTTTTCACCTCATGCACTTAAAACTTTGGCTTTTTGACAATATATTTCATATTGTGAAATATTTATGATCAAATAAACAAGAAAATGTATAATCTATAAAATAACAATTGGACAAACAACTGTCAGAAAACACTGCATATGGAATCATTGCATTATAATTTAAAAGACAACATGCTGCATTATATTATTCAATTAACAAATATAGATCAATCAAACAATTCTTACCACTACTTGATTGAGTCGGAAAAAAGCCATGTGACAAGGTTGATTGAGAAGATTGGCAAAACATATGAATGCATCAGCTGGTTCCAAGTTCAAAATGAGAACTGCAGCAATAAATGACATCCCCTGCACATACCCAACATCTGGTCTGTAGCATACATATGCTCCAAGAAGACAATGTAGGATATCATAATATGGACCTCCCTAAGTAAAGAAAGGTTAATTATGTATAATTTGATAAAATAATTTTTTTCACTTTATATACAAACTTCAATAAATATCTAGGCATATACATAGGTCAATCTTTGTACTTATGCTAAGATAACCAAATCAATATTTTTAATAGAGTCATTCTGTGAATACGTTTGTTTTGTTAACATTTTATTGAGAAAACTTCAATATTGAGTTGAATTGTTATTAAATTGTTATATTCAGTGTCTAGTCAGTCCACCTACTAATTTCCAATTGTCGAAACAGTAAATTAACCAGTAATTCATTTTATGACTGAATTTTAGTAATTATGCTATATTATGCCATTTATATTATATGAAAGACCTGTGGTTTACTGTGTTCAATAACACACGTCATAAGTATTAAGACCAAAAAAATATTAATAATGAAATAAATGGCATACCTGAATTTCACTGTTATGATCAGTTACAATTATTTTTGTTTCAAATATGACTGGGGAGAAAGTCATGTGTATACTAAAACATAAACCATATAAATGTAATATAATTGTAAATAAGGATAAATAACAACAATTACCAACCTGTTGAAATATACAAAGATGAGGAAAAGTTCGTGCAATATCCAATTGAATAAGTTCAACACTCGCTTCTTTATCTGGACTGTCTCCTTCATCAGGGTCAGGTGTTTGTTCTTCTTCTGCAGCAGCACGGAGTCTCTCCTGAGCTCTCGCAACACATATCTCATAAAGCTGATGTGTAATATTAAGATCATTTCCAATTGCAAGTAGCCAAACTTTTCCTCTCACAGATGGTGGTAAACCCTGCCACCAAAGATCTCTTGCCTTACGGGATCCTTTCCTGCAAACAATTAATGTTACTTATGCATTGTTAGAGTCCATAAAAGTCTTAGCAGTAATGCTCATTTTATGGTAAATTTCTAAAAAAATATTAGTATTTAATATACTTTTAAGATAATTTTTCTTCAAATTTGCTCCATAAACTACTTCTACCAATATAAAGCTCATGCTTAGAGAAGTAAATAATAGTGAAAACAGATTCTTCTTTGTGAATTTACATTTTTGTTTTTGCTCAAAATTTTATCATTTATATCAGTTATCATTCAGTTTCAACAACCACATAGCTGTATCAGTGAGATAAAATATATTAGTTTTTTCTTTAATATAAATAAACACTCTTAAAATTGTGTTATAATAGAATATGCTAAATTAGATTATAATTTAATCCCTCACATGTGATCCCATTTGGGGAGTATTTCTGTATTCCAAATTCTAGCAGCTTGAGCCAACTGTTCTTCTTGACGTAGTTGTTGCGCGAGTTGCTTCTTCCTCAGCTTTGCTTCTTTCATCTCTGAAGGTAGAATAGAGTTAAGTCAAATTTAAAAACTATAAGTAATTGTACATATTGTGATAGCTTTATCTAGTACCCAACCATAAAAATTGTTTAATTTATTTTTAAAACATGACTTTCCTAGTTGTAGAAAAATAAAATATGTATGTTTTATGAGTGAAACTGTAATAATACTTTAGTAATGATTAGGTACTTTCTATCAATATTATTTCTTCTATTGACTTGATATAGATGCTACAAATTCTTTCTCTCCAAAGAATATTTGTACAAGTCTTTAAGAATATAATAGATTTTCCATTGAACAAAAAAAGAATTCAGTTTGTAAAGTCAAACACGCAAATAAGAGAATGGCTCATTTTGTTTATTCAACACAATGACAATATTCATATAACTATGGGTACTCTTTGGTGGGGATTAATCTAATTTATACAGCCATTCAAAACCATATCAAAAGAAAATGTAATCAAAATTATAATACTGGTTCTCATCATGTTCAAAAGCATAGTAATGCTAAAAGCTAATACTAATAATATACAAAAGAAGTATCCGAAAGTATTTATCCATTGAAAAAGAATTTATGTCAAAATGTGACATTTTTCTCCTTATGAAAACTAAAGGAGATTAATTTTCTAAGATGGAATGAGTTTTGGAATTCTTGTGAAATTAGTGAATTATTGATATGAAATTTGTTAACAAAAAATTAATTTAATTGAATTCAAATGGACCTCTTATTGCTATTATTTTAATTGTATTTAATGTTATTCAAATTGATAAAATTTATTAATGATAAAAGAAGAGTAAAATGCAATCAAAGAAATTAACTTGAGATGAGTAAAGTACAAATAAGGAGACAATCACTAATGGCCCACGACATTCAGTCAATTCCAAACAGCCAAGTACTATGAAAGTTAATTTATATACCCTTCTTCCTGGCAGCTTCTACCATACGTTGATATTCGTGTCTGTGCTTCAATTCTTCATCAGGGCATTTGGCAGGAAGATTGGATGGACGGCGATGTAGTATAAGTGCAGAGCTGCTTGCAACCACATCTCCATACTGTTTATTTTCCCCCTAAAAATACGTTAAAACTTTTAACTTCATTTTAAAATACATACAATTTCTGTGAACTATTTCAAAACAATGAATTAATCAAGATGGATAGGGTAAGAACATGCATGCATGCACATGCCCGGTACTATTAAAAATCAGGAAAAAATACTTTATGCCATTAAATTAAATTGAAAGTATAAAATTTATTTGTAGGCCTACTTGAGGGTCGTCTGCTGATGTATCGGCAGAAGAAGAACTGCAGGAAGATCTACCACTCCATAATCTCCAACCAAGCTGAGAACTTCCAGGACTGCCTCCTTCCCTGCGCCACGAAAATACACCCCTAAAACACAAAAATTCAATTCATTAAAATATAATTCATAATTTAATTTTATTGTCGTGTTGAAAAGTAGGAAAAAAATCAGCGATATTATGAGTTAATGTGTATTTATACGAAAATTTTCGAAATATATCCAACTTTTCTTTATTGCAAACTGGATCTCATAAATTTATTATTTAGCAGTTTAGTTCTTTCAAAATGACAATTATTAATACCGAAATTTACGATTGTTAGATGTTGCAAAATTTAGGACGTAAATGAAAATTACTACCAGCTACGACGTGGCATCGTACCTCGAATGAGGAAGATTGAGAAGAATGGCATATTCACAGTCTAAATGGCACGATAAATAATGTTGGAGTGCCCGGACGTAGTCTTATGGAACCTCCATGAACGAAACAAACAAAACAAAACAAACGTCGAGGGAATCAAATTTTTAAAAATCATTTGACGTGCACAACTGTGTTTTTCAATGGAAAAAATATGAAGAAAGCGACTCCAGAAACGATTGTAAGTGTAGATGGATCAATATCTGATTCTTGATGATTATGAAAATTAAACAGAAAATCCGCTGCTCCTGAGGGTAATTACCTTAACCACAACAGCCGTTCAGTCATAATCCAGATCGACGAGTCAAACTATAAAAGTGAAAAGAAAACCTGGAATATCGCAATATTTTTGGACACACGGGTACTTTCTTTCATCATTACTCCTTTATAGGCATTTTTAACGCGGTACACATTATCATTAATTAATAAAATGAATCACAATTTCATGTATCTGAATCCTAAAGCAATTTTGGCATACATTAGAATAAAGAAGGATCTTCTTTCGAGTGAAAGAGTACTCTTTTACTACATTTCTATCCAAGCTTCATCTGCGAATCCGGACACAATTACAATATCCGTATCTGTATAACTGAAATATTTTTCGCTAACACACTTCGGAAAATGTGAAGACGTTGATTTTAGTGAGGACGAGAATGAAACACTTACCGACTGTCATAAATAAACAGGGACAGTAGTTTTGTTACTTTGAAACTTTAACATCACGTAAACAAAATAAAAGTGCAAAATGTATATTTTACTTAGGACTTAAGCTTCTAATTAGGGCCAAAAGCTCACGCTATCTGGTGTAGTGTGTCGGAAGTTGTCCCAGAAACTATTTACAGAGGTGCGGGAGAGCTTCCAAATATAGAATACGATGCGCACTACGGAATTTATGCTGCATATTGGGGAAATGATATTCCTTTTATCGCCTCTACGAAATCTAATACGTGGGGCGTTCTCGAGGCTACGGAAAGCAGACCTTCACAGCAGACCAGCAAAAACTCAATATTTATAATAGAAACTAAATTAACGACTGTAAGACAAACACAAGAAGTTAACGACCCGTGTAACAGACATAAAACAGAAATTAATTTTGAACAACTGGAGTCTGGCAATAGTATTGACAAGGATCACAACAGTTGATCGAAACGTCTACAACTTTTTTTGTTTTTTCAAATTATATTGTTCGAAATTAATTTCTGATTTATGTCTGTTACGCGGGTCGTGAAACTCAATATTTACATGTATTTATTCAGTCACTCCACTAGTCCTTTTACAGTGGAAACAGGACAAGTCAAAGAATTATTTCATATATAGACAACAAGCTCGACAATGAAGGACAGGACACGAAAATATTCATATGAGGAACAAATATATCACAAAAGTAAGGATAGCACATGAGCATAAAAATAAATATAAAAGAAAATACATAAGTTAAAATAATTTATACATAAGGGCGAAGTGAAAAACCATTATATAAATATTAAAAACTTTAAAAATATTCAAATCGAGTTTTAATTTAACACTTCACAATTCTTATTATTTACTTATTTTTCACAGCAGCCGACTACAAGTTCACTGTGATTGACGTCGTTAACATACATAGAGATTGGAATTAAACTGAAAAAATTATTTTTTAAGTGACGCTTCTCTCCTGTACTAATTAGTCATGTACCAAAGTAAGTGCAGTCCCTCCACTACTAGGTCCATATACGCAATAGTTTCCGACTCCACATCACAATATTAGTAGAGTTCTTTAATGTCCGAAGTCAATGGGGCTGGAGAAATGTTTCCTTTTCCATCGAATACCAACAGTCTTTTAGGATAGAGTCCAGAAAAATCAACTTCCAGCCTTTGGAATGAGTCATTTCCTTTAAAGGTGGATAAATAAAACGTGATTACACCTCATGAGAATGCAGAAGCCAATAGGAAATCTCTGCATTAATTCAGGGTATCACTACAACGTGTTCCCCTGACTTGTATGATGGCCTCTTTCTCCAGGGTAACATTTTTTAGGTGTTAAATGTCCACCGTTTTGACTTCGGGGTAAACCATCAGAAAGGAAACTGACACACTTCCGAGTCAGAAAGTGTAGTTGTATAAACGGCTGACAAACTGGAGAATTTGAAGTTAAAATGACTACTTTGAAAGTAGATATTGTGGAGTGCGGCACCGCGTATTATATTATTCAAACCTGAATATTTCGGTTACATTATTCATTGTTGTGGTATTTATTTAATAGCAGTTTCCAGCCTAAAATGATGACTACTTTGTCGCAGTGGGAATGTGAATACCTGACTGGCAGGGAAGGTGATGACAAGAATCTATTGACCTCTACTTTCCAGAGAAAAGAATCAGTAGATGTTTAGATAGAGAGAGAGAGGAAGAAATCTGTGTCTGACACGTTTCCCTCGAGCATGAAAGAGCCCGATGCGAAATGGATTTTCACCAGCACTTGTAAGTGACGTAAGCATGAGGAGGCGTGGATTGGCGGATTGGATACGAGGAATTTGAAGAGTTTGGCGAGGGAAGGGAAAAATAATAAAATGGACCGCTCAGAGTTCGTGTTTAAAGAATGCGAGGAAAATGAGTCTCGATTATTCCTAATCTTTTATCTATAAGTGCGAAGCACTTCTTGCAGTTTTTTAAGAGCGCTGGAAGTTGACTGAGCGTATCCAATATTCAACTTCAGGCCATTCCACAGCCAAATACACAGCAAAAGCCGTAAGCTGCAACGAACCTAACCATAACAAGTGCGTGATAAAAATTAACCAATTTTCGAACATTTTCACGCAAATAGACTTCCTCCAGATGTAAAGAACAATAATAACTGCAAGAGTTTTGGGATTCAGTGTAAAAATATTCTACTGAAAGGAGCGTTTTAATCAGTTTTAATTATTTTTTATTTTTTAAATTTTGCAACATATAACAATAGTAAATTTCTGTATTAATAATTGTCATTTTGAAAGAACAAAATTGTCAAATAATATTTTACTTATTTTTTATTATACTGCAAAAGCATTGAAACAACTCATTTCATAAGTTGTTTAGTCTCTGTTGGTATTTTCTGCGCTTTTCTTTGTTTCACGTACGGCCTGGAATTTCTACGGAAGTGCAGATTCTATTTCGTCTTGTGACTCATCCGTCGTTTGTGTTTCTTCCTAGTGTGCGTGTGTCAGGTTTTGTGTTTATTCTCATGTTATGTGTAATTCCATATTTTGCGATATTTAATTCTCTAAAGAATAATTGTTTACCTACTGCGTACTGAATTTTTTTGCATTCTGTAAATAGTACATAATACCATAGTATCGTTAAAGAATTTTTATTTTCATTATTATTACTATATAGTACTTTTAGTTATGTTGAACATGGAAATATGTGGTCCCAATTTTTAGTTCTGTTAACTTCTAGTAGTTATTAATTATAGTATTCAATAGTTATGTTGTAATTTTATGTAATGACGTATCCTATTTCCTCATACGAGGACTAATGGAATAAATTAAATCAAATCAAGACGACCATTTCTTCGGATGGGCAAGCAATTCTTCCAGACTATTTAAGAAATTTTTAAGTTCCGTGAAGAACGCTACAAAACGGGTACCAGATCAATGGAGGCTGATTTTAAAATCTTGAATTGACAATTAGGCGATAATAGTTTGCAGGGTAAATTGCAACATTTATTCTCGAGGGAATCTGGAAATTAAGACAGAGGGAACAAAACGAATGTTTTCCTGTTTGGGACCATTGACCGCGAATTTATTTTTTTGCAATGGTTTTGAACCCTCCAACTGTTATCACGGAATAAATTACGCGCAAAAGAAGGAACTAGTCAACGGCTTTCGAACTGCGGGCAATGTAGCAGGCATTTCGACTCCGAGAATATTAATAATAATTGAGTGAGAGTGCAATCACCATTAGGTGCTAGAAGCGCTAATTACTTACTGAGCTAAAACAAAGCCTTCAGCCATTGATGTTGTATTATTATATATTATTTTACCCTTAAAATATGTGGAAATACGAGATCGGTTACGGTAAAGGCTACGAAACCAAATACTGCATACAGGAACTGTTATTGCCTCTGAAATGTGGAGTGAAATTCAAAATAATAATATTGATGTAGGCAGACAACAACTATTTAAGATGAGTCAGAAGTTTGCGAATAAAGAAAATACCATAGATGAAAAATGGAATAAATTGAAAAATAAAATTGTTGGAGAAAAGCAGAGCAGAGAAATTACGAGATTTATTCACTTTACGCATAAAAAATATTAACACGATTATACAGAGATGAAGACTATCAAGACTCTGCACCCACGAAATCCTTCTACAATTGTTATAAAATATTTTTTATTCTAACGAAAAATAGGTTTAAAGTACAAGGCCTAAATAAAAACAGAAAACGATATGTGGTATTATAAAGAATGTTATTTAGCTTATATGTTGAATTAGCAAAGGAAACATTGCAACAGAAAATAAATTGTTAAGATTTGCGGAAGATAATGTTCAGTTGTCAGAAGAGAAGGAAGAGTACGAAAATATGATAAAGATGAATGGACTCCAGAAAAAGTTCCAGACGACTAGAAAACTACCATGGTATTCAAGATCGCCAACGAAGGAACCACGAAATCACCCTCGCCACTCTATCTTTTAAATATTTGTTCTCCAGTCAATATTTTGTTTGAATTTCTGTGCTGCCTTGTATCACACGGGCTCCACTTGGGGTGACACACTTGGCAATTGACGCTAAGATTGGCTGAGCAGCCTCGTAACCCGTAACTTCCGCTTCTCTCAGCTGCGATATCGAGTTGCACTCTGCCCCTTTAACGTTCCAGCACAATGTTAAGGCCACGTTAAGTGGCGACAGTAAAGTTAACAGCAGGGTCCTCAGGACTCGGAAACGCTGAACCAAATCCTCTTACACGCCGAGACGTTAGAATATGGAAATCACCTCGTCAAAAATTTCAATCCACATTCAAATTACTTTCCTAGACTCTCCCAAATATACAATAGTGGTCCACCTCTAGTTACAACTGAAATGATGTGTCATCCAACCGCAATAACGAACCCCTGTTATACGCCTGTTGATCGACAGTCTTCGGCAAGATGGCGACCCGGATACTTAAAAAAAAAGGCATATCCGTCTGCTACTTTCAGAAACGCGGAATGTCTAATTAATTGCTAGGCGGCACGTCTAATGTTGGTCTCTTTTAAAGGTATGCAGGGGAAAGGAAATCCTGTTTTGGATTTGAATCGGCAACCTGACGGGCGTTTAATTAGAGCAGCACTAAGTATAGAATACGATCGCTAGGGTTCGCCTCCTTACAAGTCCCGAGTCTTACCACATTCTGCCTCCATTGTAAGCTGTAATTACCAATATCATGATGAAGACAGAGCATCAAAGCCTCTAATACACCGACCTCTTCTTTGGAAAGTGTTTTCTTCCAACGCACAACGTCAACACCTTCTACGACGGATAATTTCTGGCGAAGAAAACTGCGGTTTGCCCTCACAGTCTTTTGTTGATGCAATCATGATGTCACTCTTCCTCGCATATTTCCGAGTACAGCAACTTTTACGGGAAAAATATTTGATAGTTAAAATAAAATGCATTTATCCCAGGGAGCATCCTCGAGAGTCAGAAGATCAGGAAGAAGGGAAACCAAGTACAATGAGTTTCTTTCCGACACATACCGACAGCTGAAAGAAGTATAAGAGTTATCGGTCAAAAGAAAACAAATTGTTTGCCCTTTGTCGCAGAAATAAAGGAACTCGGCAGATGTTCCAAGGAGTGGATTGGCCGCTGAATAACTTCTTCACCAGAATTGGGGACAATTGCCCGTTTTTTTTTAGGGCAACAGGCTACATGAGGGTGATCCACTTTGGGCAACTCCCCTTTAATAGCATAGGAAGGGATTTGAAATGGGGGATGCGGAAGGGTGGAGGAAGGTAGCCAAGGGTTACTAGGGCCCCCGGGCTATAGTTTAAGGATCCTACCCGGCATTCGCCTAAAGAAATGCAGGGAAAACCCTAGGAAAACCTGCATCGGATAGGTCGGGCATTGGGTACTTGTCCCACGCCCTTCCGATAGCGGGAGAGGAGTTTGCTGTGGGGACGCAGCATTCCCTTCTCCGTGCCTCGACCAGTTTAGGAGGCAGCTGGCCGACTATTCCAATGGGAATAGAAAACAACTCTTACCGTATGCCCAAGGTCTGAGACCCCGGAACATACACCTCTCAGAACAGGCCGAGGTGCCTCGGCTTGTGGGAACCTTAGTTCAAAAACGGAGAGGAAAAGGCATCCCCAAAGGTAGCCCCTTCGTATCTCTCCTAAAAGGTTCTGCCTGCGAGAGAAAATCCCTCGCAGGTATTGCCTGCGAGAGAATAGCCCTCGCAGGCCTTTCTGGACAATTGCCCGTTTTTTTTTTTTTTTAGGGCAACAGGCTACATGAGGGTAATCCACTTAGGGCAACTCCCCTTTAATAGCATAGGAAGGGATTTGAAAGGGGGGATGCGGAAGGGTAGAGGAAGGTAGCCAAGGGTTAACTAGGGCCCCCGGGCTATATTTTAAGGATCCTACCCGGCATTCGCCTAAAGGAATGCAGGGAAAACCTTAGAAAAACCTGCATCGGGTAGGTCGGGCATTGGGTACTTGTCCCACGCCCTTCCGATAGCGGGAGAGGAGTTTGCTGTGGGGACGCAGCTTACCCCTCGCCATGCCTTGGCCTGTTTAGGAGGCAGCTGGCCGACTATTCCAATAGGAATAGCGGACAACTCTTGCCGTATGCCCAAGGTCTGCGACCCCGGAACATACACCTCTCAAAACAGACCAAGGTGCCTCGGCATGTGGGAACCTTAGTTCAAAAAAACCAGAGAGATGTGAGAGCATCCCCAAAGGTAGCCCTCGCCAGAGCTCTCTGGGAAGGTGCACCTGCGAGAAATCCTCTCGCAGGCTTCTTCAACAATTGCCCGTTTTTTTTTTTTAGGGCAACAGGCTACATGAGGGTGATCCACATTGGGCAACTCCCCTTTAATAGCATAGGAAGGGATTTGAAAGGGGGGATGCGGAAGGGTAGTGGAAGGTAGCCAAGGGTTAACTAGGGCCCCCGGGCTATGGTTTAAGGATCCTACCCGGCATTCGCCTAAAGAAATGCAGGGAAAACCCTAGAAAAACCTGCATCGGGTAGGTCGGGCATTTGGTACTTGCCCCACGCCCTTCCGATGACGGGAGAGGAGTTTGCTGTGGGGACGCAGCTTACCCCTCGCCATGCCTTGGCCTGTTTAGGAGGCAGCTGGCCGACTATTCCAATAGGAATAGCGGACAACTCTTGCCGTATGCCCAAGGTCTGCGACCCCGGAACATACACCTCTCAAAACAGACCAAGGTGCCTCGGCATGTGGGAACCTTAGTTCAAAAAAACCAGAGAGATGTGAGAGCATCCCCAAAGGTAGCCCCCGCCAGAGCTCTCTGGGAAGGTTCACCTGCGAGAAATCCTCTCGCAGGCTTCCCTTTTCCTCAACAATTGCCCGAAGAAGCTCCTTCTTCTTACGTCAAAAATCATGTGCCGTCACTGCGAGAGTTAAATAAATGCATAACGAAATTGAAAAGGTGTTTTTTGCCCAAATATAAACGAAGGTGGGGGATCTAAAAGCATGTAATTTTGTCATAAAGCTTTAGTTCCTGACTGGAGTAGAAATTGAAGTCCCAGGTTCGAGAATATTCAACCACAAGGAAACATCACTGAGGTTCATTTTGAGTTCATTGCAACATAAAAGTACCCAGCTTAACGATCGCCTTGATTCGAGTGTTCACGATATAATCGCACAACGGGTCGACGATTTTCACATTTAATCAATATACGTACTTCTTTTATCAAAAATAATAATGAAAAAAAAAGTTTCGATTCTGTAACCCACAAATAACCGACCAAATATAGTGTAATTTATTTTCATTTCACTTTGATTGTTTCAGTATAACAATACATATTAAATAAACAGAAAACGGGCAATTTGTCAGAAAAAAATAGGGTATTAATCAACCAAAACAAAAAAATCATTACAATATTACGATGTTTCGTCAAAAAAAAATTCTGACTAATTGGTCGTTTTTCTGTTTATTTATTAAATGATAATTGTCACATTATATTAAATACTAAATATTTTTAAATCTTTAAACATTGTAATGATCTATAAGTAATTTTATATTTTAAGAAATTAACTGTTATACTCCGCGCCATAAAACAATGAATTACTTATTCCATGAATTACTTGATGAAACAGCTTAAGGTAATTAGCGCACTATGTCGTAAGGTTGTATTATTGCGATAAAAATTTAATTCTCTGTTGGGACACGCCATAATCAATTTTATCCATAATAAAAAGCATGATTCTCGGAATTCAGCAATAAACCTATTCGACAGCTAAAATTTAGATTTGAATCCAGTTTCACAAATATTTTCCTATTTAAAGTAAAAATATGCTTCTCAACCTGGCTAATATGCCGTTTATTACAGCAAAATCGTGAATTCAAGACAATATGATTCCATGTCGAAATATGAACCGATCGACTCCAATGTATCCAAAATAGTTTCAGGGCAAAGCAGGGAAAAATAAAAGCAAAACGATTTCCAAGGCGAGTAGTACTCTAGCAGCCACAGGTCGCACGTTTTAGTGAATTAATCGATAACATGTCGCGTTCTTATAATTTCTATTTTTACCGAGACTGACAGTTACTATAGCAAGGTGATTGAATTCAAAATACGCGGTCAGAAGATAAACCAGATAGTAAAACCATTTGTAGCTTGGAGTTCTCAAAGTTGCCGCTAGAGCGGGTAACGACTTCAGATAAATTAAGTGGTATTATTTTAGATTCCAGATTCGAATATCAGTTTAGGTCAACGGTTTCTTCAGCAGTATTACCTTCCAAGTTTAATTTCATTCCGGTGAAATGTCATTCAGGTGGGTGAGAAAAAACTAAATACACGAATGTGAGATAAATCCCCGTTACACCAGAGGGCCAACACATAATGACTGGTCATCGAAGCCAGTACCACACAGTGACAATCGGAACCTCAAGAATCACTAGACCGCGGAAGACGTTCTGAACATTTACGCTAGATGGCATTGTCTGTGATGTGTACAACAATCGAAGCAACACAGAATCAAACAAAACAGCGATTCAACGAACCTGTGACGAATATAATTAAAGCGCGCTGTCCGTTTCCGGAGAGTCGTGGAACCAAGACCTGGCGCTCAAAAACAGTAATAATATCAAACGTTAACTGAATTCTTTTTTTTTTATCAAAAACTAATTATTTTAAACCAACTGGAGTAAGACAAAGACATTCTTTTTATGAAATGACAAGAACACAGTGTTACACTAAATTTCACTAGAAGAAAGGGAAATAGGGAAAAGATGGTTGTATTACATGGAAACATAATCCTCAACTTCAATGAAACAGAAATGTAAAAAACATTTAAAATGATGTATTTTATTTGAATATATATAATGTGTTTCCATTATATATATATTTAATTTTATGAAAATCATCAAACAGTGATTCACAATAGGTGGAAATAAAAATATGTGCTGTGCCAGAAGTTTCGTCCGTGTGATCACAACTGGAAAATGTTAGGACGGTGCCAAATGTCACACAGCGCACGACCAGATAGCATCGAACTGACATATATCGTGAGATCTCACCCCTTTGTATTTCTTACAGTGGGAATTTGTGAAATGCTTTACGAGATTAACCCACGAACGATCGGTGGCCTTCAGCATATAACATGCATCAATTTATCACACGGTAAGAGTGGCCCGACATTAGGTCTCAAGACATCGTTCCTAACCTGATGAAGGTTGGTATTTTGAATTGATTTTTCTTTAAGAAATGTCTGTTATTGGTCGCAAAACACTTATTTTTCGTAATGTATTGTAGCGCAGAATACCTTCCAAATTAATTGAAGAGTTTTTAATTGATTTTAGTAAGAACGCCTGTTTTCACAGAGCTTTCTGGGAAAATACAGGTATAAAAGTTGATACCGGGGTGACGGAGGCGTCCAGAAGAAATCGTGCCTTCAGACAAAGACCTCACCAACATTATCAAATGTCAACCCATCCAGCAGGCGAAAGTAATCCCGCGAAACTGAAATTTGACGCAGATTGGATGAGAAAAAACATGTGAAGAGGTTTCCACCGTCTGGTGGGAAACTAAGAAAGTCTAGCTGGAAGCGACGAAAAGGACAACTTGGAGAAGGAGGAAGTCTGGGAAGAGGAAGAGGAGGTTAGGAATGTAGGAGTTCATACACACAACTTCGAGAAGGAGGAAGTATGGGACGACCTATCCAATAGGATAGGAAGTCCGAGAAGTGTAAAGGAGTAGGAGAGAAATGTTCAAATCAATCACATGAAGGAGGAAAAGGTCTGACCGACGGAAGAGGTAAAGATTAAGATAACTAAACATCCCGATACTGAGAACTATTACGCCGACCAGAGAAGGAGGAAGCTGCCTACGGATTTTCTGTGAAGATTTTCCGGTTGCCGAACACGTCCACCTGCCTGAGGAAGCTTCTAGACGGCTGTAAAGACGAACAAGTGTGTTTCTGTCTGCGACGTAAACAATTGAGATTTCTGCCGCACGTATATGACCACACATACGACCCTAATTGCTGTATGTTCAGAGTCTCATGAAATCGACCTGAGGTTTGCCCATTTAATTCATTATGAATTTGTTTGAGTCTTAAATGGAGATGATTAAAGTAAATTATCTAAAATTTTAACTCATGAGTAAATTGAAATTTCTTAGATATACTTAAAAGGACCCTGCTAAATTTTGTGAACTCTTAATTAAATTAAATTTAAAACCAATCAATTATATATTTTTTATTCATTTTAATTCCCCCTCCAATATTAGTTACAGTATATAGTTCCATTTAAAGTTAAAGTAATCTACAAATCTTGAAGTGAAACTTATTATAGACTATGAAATCCTGAACAGGTATTCTTTCAAGTCCTAGTTTACAGCTGTAGTGAAGTAAGCGGATGGTGTCTAGAAATGAGTTGTACTTGCTGCATTATTTACGAGGACTCCAGAGTGATTTATGGAGGTGGCAGTCTTTTTGGCAGCAACGGACTCTCAAAAGAGCTGTTTACCTTCGGCCTATTTCTGTAAGAATATCGTTGACGTGAAACTTTTAAACTTAAAAATAAAGAGTGAATACTGAAAGAATAATGAGTACACAGTATACTTGTCACGTATTCGTCCAAAAGTCACTTTAAATCGGTTAACGATAATTTTCGTACACACTAGTAAATAATAATTAGATTTAAATTAAAACTATATCTGACTTTTAATAAATTTCAATTACTGGCCAACAGTCAGTATATTTATTAATAAACATTAAAGTACAACATAACGTTTCTTACATTTGATTATGGACCTGTTCAGACGTTATCTAAACATTATTTGAGAAATATAATGAAAAAACAATAAATAGATTGAGTACCAAAGAAAGAAAGAAATTATAATATAGTTACTTACGTTATTAAAGAAACAATTTAAATATGTTGTAAATAAATTAAATTGAAATTAGCAATTTAACTTCCATTCCGAAATGGGAGTAATGGTAAACTTCACTAAGTCTATATTGTTGCAAAATTTCTACACACAAGAATTAAACATTCAATAATGTAAGAATGCATTATTTTAAATCATAACACCACAGGATCATATATGGAACTTTAAATTTGTGTATTATTTTTAACATTAAGTGAATTTATATTAGATCTAATAAGTAGCATTTCGCTCATCAAACGTCGATAATAATTGCCTTCTTCGTCCAGGATTTTTACATTATTCCAATCAATTTTATAGATATTTAATCGAGTATACATGTTCGGTCAGAACAGATTTATTCTATTTATTATTTATTATTATTATTATTATTGATCCAGCTTAGTAAAATGTTATTTAATTCTAGTCTGAAGCTTTCGCTATGTCAGACCTATATAATTGGCATTTCAAACCAAACATTCAATTTCGTATAATACATTGTAATCCTCAGAATTTTGTAATGCATCTTAAGAATTTTTGACAAAATTGAAATTTGTCAAACAGGTTGATAAAATTTAAATCTTCTGTTTTCTAGAAATGATAAAACGATGTAGCCCATAATTTTTAATTATTTTTGTTTATCGGTGAATTATTTTTATTTCTCCTTGACTTAAATCTACTTTTATTGTGTTTATTATAAAGCAATATTTCTATTTATATAAGAATGCAGGAATTTTTTATCAGCATGTGTGAAAAAATTTCTATTTGAAGATTTCTTTATTGTGAGAAAAACAATCTGGCGTATGCACAGGGATATGAAATTTATCAATTCAAGGACAGGAAACTGTTCTGGAACTTCAACAAACCGCGAATAATTCGCATTGTCTTATCGTTTATGGTGTTTAGAACCTTTGAGTTGTAAAAGAGTTATATAAGAAAATACACATTGGCCTGGATTCGAGAAGGAACGCTCGTCCTTTATTAGAAGTCGAAGGTGACATTTGCTTATGAAATCATAATATTAAATCACAAACCACAGGGAATAGATTTTTCTTTTTACGCGAAAAACTACGGTGCTTTCTCTCTGGATAGTTCCAAAATTACAGCACAAAATCGCTCTTGTTTGGCGTAAAGATTTCTTCTAAGAAACATTTTATTTTATTTAAGTTATTGCAACTAATTTATGGTACAATAATTGATTGTGAATTTACGAAATAATTAATTTATTTTAATGTAATGGAATTTCAATAATCAAACATTATTTAATTTAATAACAACAGAATAACCACAATTAAATTACATTTAGCATTAATTAAATTTACTACTTCTCAGGGGTGCTAATTATCAAAACTCTCTTTGTAGGGGCATGGTGGGCTCAGAAAATATGGTCATATTTTGTTTTAATTTCATTCTTTCCTTTTAAAAGAGAAGAAAACGCAACGACAATGGGAAAGCAGAAGGGTTGGCGAAACAATTACAAGGTTTCCAGAAACGTTGCATGGTATTTATATCATCGCTTCTTTTGTCTACATTCGATATTTTCCTTATTATTAATCTTCATTGTAATTGGACGCCTAGCCGTATCTTTAGCGGCTTTATATTTCATTTTTAACGTATACATTATGTCATTTCTAAATTATATTTTGCTCACTTTCTACGTGTCGGCCATCTTGGTTTTACAAGGATCACCATGGCGTCAGGCTCAATGCGGGTGCAGTGTGTTATTTTTATTGGTTTTTATGTTGAGTTACTTTGTCTTCGGAGTCGTTACTGGCGTAGTAGTTTGTAACTGGTCAACTGTAACGGTGGTGAATTATTGTTCTCTGTCGATTCCCTTGAAATATAATACAAATCCTATACACAGTTTATTTAGAAACAATGCTCACGTTTCTATTTTGATATTTCTACTAAATATTTGATGTTAATTATAATACTATAATACTAGTAATTATAATACTAACTTTCCAACCTGATAAACCCTAGGTTTGAACACGCAACATTTTTTAGTGTTTGTTTGACAACCCTCAATAGTGAACGCTCTCAGTGAATTTGTAAATATGGGAACAAATTGGCTATTTGTGATAAAAAATGTACATTAAATTTGAAAAACAAATATCAAAGTCGAGCTTTTTCTACTCTTGGGGAATCTGCTCTTTCATTTACAACAATAAAATATTGAAAGGTAGTGTTTATACGAGGCCTTAAGATAATGGCAGCCGTCGACCAAATTAAGTGACTACACCAGAGATGATGACGAGAATCCACAAAATGGTATGGGATGTCCGTTAATTTAAAGGGTGCGAGCTAGCAGGCAAGATAGGCGTTTCAGTATGAGCTGTGCATCGCATATTGAATGAAAAATTGCAGATGAGAATGCCATGCGTAAGACGGGTGCCGCGTTTGCTCACAATGGAACAAAAACCTGCGTCGTTTCAATCGAGTCTTTGGCGATGTTTCGCAACGATAAAGCAGAGTTTTTGCGTCGATTCATAGCTATGGATGAAACATGAGTTCATCACTTCATACCTGAGACGAATGAACAGTCAAAACAATAAACTGAGAGGGAAGAATCGGCTCCAAAGAAGGTGAAGACATCTGCTGGCAATGTCAGGGCGCCATTTTTTAGGGATGGATGTAGAATATATTTTTTTTTAGGGTAACAGGCTACATGAGGGTAATCCACATGGTGGCAACTCCCCTTTAATAGTATAGGAAGGGATCTGAAAGGGCGGATGCGGAAAGGTAGAGGAAGGTAGCCAAGGGTTAACTAGGGCCCCCGGGCTATGGTTTAAGGATCCTACCCGGCAATTCGCCTAAAAGTGATGCAGGGAAAACCCTAGAAAAACCTGCATCAGATAGGTCGGGTATTTTGTCATTGTTAATTTTCTTCAAAAAGGGGAAACAATCAACGGCGAGTATTATGCAAATGGTAATTGATCAGTAAATAATTTTCTGAAACTTTAAACACAAATCGCATGAAGCTGAGACTGAATGTACCGTCTCCATATTAAACACGTCCCACGTTCAACAGCAAACTTTACAAATTATCTGATAAATAATTTTATTTATATTTGCTCTTCTTCCGAGCACCTGAAAAATCGAGAACATAAAAATAGTATAGTGGGAAAATATGTATCATTGGATACATACTTTAATTAAGGCAAAGCTTCATAAAGCGTAAAGATATAAAACTGCAGAAGCGATTCCTTAGGAGATAAGGTTCCCGTCCGAAGTCCATTCTTTTGCGCAGCCCGATTTCAAAATCCCCGGAGACTCAAGTGTGCTTCCGCAATGATAGTTACTTCCGTCGACCAATCCTGCTTCCTTTCAGATTACAGGCGTGAGTTCTTCACAACAAAGCAAATGCTGATATAGACGTTTAACTGTCTGAGATGTCTATCAGGAAATTGAAAATATATTGAATACAAAACCAGTAGAAATATTAGCGTTATATTAATTAAGCCTGTGGGATACGCGGAAAAAAATATTTCAATTCTTTCCATACCACTGTAAAATAATACTTCAAAAAAGGAGGAAAACAATATGCGGTCATCAATTAAACTATCTTAGTTATTAGCGCATACTACGTAATTAATCATTTTCAGAGAACCGAATACGACTGGCGATATTAGTGACTATATTACAATAGATTTATTTTCCGTTAGTCCTAACAAGTATTGACATAAAAGAAATCGTAATACCCAAATATCCTACAAATACAAAAATAACCCTTAAAAGTAAACAAATTTGCGCACAAACGTTTAACTAGGTCTAAATTAATGAGAAAAACCGAGAAACTCATCTTATAATAAATACAGTAGTGTGTTCGTATGTGTGTGTGTAGGTTCCGCAAACAATCTACACCCGTGGAGCAAATTTGACCAAATTTCGTACACGTGTTCCTTTCGAGCCGGAAACACTGACGTTAAGAACCGACCACCGCCCCCAACGAATATTTCAAACATGCTCAAACGGCCGATATTTGCGTCGGATAAATATGAGATAGTGTTTCTCTCGAAGTTTTTTATGTATAATTTCAACCCCTTTCGACATCGGAGGGGAGCACTCTTAGGGATGGGGATGGCGTTACACATAAATAAAGCAAAAACAACCGAGATGGGAGTCTAATCCTGGTTTATGGATGTCGTCGAGTTTAATTATATCATGAAACTTGCCGTTTAACCCCCAGGGGCGGGGGAGGAGATGGTGGAAATTTTCAAACATGTTAAAGCTGGCCTATATTTTCGTCGAAATAAAATTTTTCGGGGACTATGAGGTAGATAGCGTTTCTCCAGATATTTTTTGTATAATTTCAACTCCTTTCGGTATGGGAGGGGAGCACCTTTAGAGATGGGGTGGAGAGGCGTTACAGAAAAATAACGAAAAAACAGGCAAGTTTGGAGTCAAATCCGGCGTTATGAATGTCGCTGAGTTTAATTAGGACGACACGGGCAACGCCCGACACTCAGCTGCTTTAATATAAAAGTAATGTATTTCTAAGCACGTACATTTTCGTAATTACTGTTGTGCAATAAAATTGAAATAGTAGGACTGGAACCATAATCCTATAAAATTAAATCAGAAATAACTGCATTTGTGAGTGAAGGACGAAGAAAGATCAAGTCGTCCAGCCATATCTGCTACTAATGACAACATTGAGCAACTCCGCGTCCTGATTCTGAAAAACCGACGAGAGACTATTGATGAAGTAGTAAGCAGATTAGTCACGGTTCTGCAAATGAAATTATCTATAAAAGAGTCAGTAATATACTCAGGTGAACGATGCGGAACATACCTGGGTTTCTGGTATCGGAAAGCTCGAGGAACGATGATTCAAGTGTATTGTATATTAAAAAATGATTTCATTGTATGTTTTCAATCTTTGGTGTGAAAAATATTTTTAAAAAATGGAGTGATATTACGTATTGACTTACCCCTTCATGTATAATTAAAAATCAGTATATCTGAATTTCGTTAACACGATATTATCGATAAGGCCCATTAAAACCAGTCTCCCAATAAAGCACAATGTTACTTCACGTTCTAAAAAAAATTAATAATTAAATAAATTTAACAAAAACGTATCTAAAATTACACTGAACTATTTTCCGCATAGCGAAACCTCGAATATATTCCGGTCTTTCTGAGGTGAATGATATATTTCTAGGCCAGGGGTCCTGATTTCCCCCGCTACGAAATGAGCAGTATTTCCAAGCTGCCTTTCAATTCCTTGACAAGAATAATGCCCCCTGTATGATTTAATCCTCAGCCCTCTGCTGTTCCGACTCCGAAAACGTCTCATCTTCAAGCCAAATCACTGGGTACCCAAATTTCACATTCCTTTTTCAGCGCAATTCCTGGAGTGTCTTTTTGATACGTGGCTCGAGGGAAGCTTAAACATGCTGCGGATATAAAAAGCAACGCTAGTTGTTATGTTCCAAAAGGAGAACGTACAAAAGTTTAAATATAAAAGAAGGAGCCATCAGCATGAAATTCAAATTTTATTTATATTATTTTTATTATTTACATTATTTTTATTAACGTCTACAAATGCATAGAGCCTTATCGCATATTTTGAACTGTCAACGAAAACTTGATAAATCATCTTGAATTACAGCAGAGTGTTATTCAGCGTATTATCTACCTCTTTAGTTTTTAAAACCTCATTTAATGATAAGAACAGTGTTACCTGTTTCGATATTTTGATTATCCATAGTTTCAAGTACGTACTTCAAGGAGGAAATATTTACTATTTACAAAGCTATATTTGAAAAATAAATGGTTTATCCATTTTTCATGAAAATTAAATATTTAGCTAGAACGCGGTTTGTTTTTTGTTTCTCTTTGCATTTCCAGACGAACAAAAAACATTTGAACAGAAATATCTCGTATTTAATTTCATGTATGATTTTGTTTTTATGTAATGTCACATAACACATAGCTTAGCTGGTTCTAAAAAGAGTCCTTGAGGTGTTACCACAGCGCCCGTAATATTCACGATGTTTGTGGCTCAGAATAAAACATGGGACCAATAATTCAATTATATTTACAGGTAAGAATGTAAATTACCAGGAAAAATAGGGTTTATGTACTTTGGTATCGGGAGCCGCTCGACTCTTAAATGCTGAAAGTAATCTCAGCCTAATCTTATCAATAAAAATAGCTTACTTTCAGGTCATAATGCAACCATAACAGAACATAATCTGTATTTACTTCGGAAGCGTAGGCTTCAGTTGGTAGCAATGACGGCCTCCTACATCGTTAGCGTAGGGAAGACAAGAAACTTTAATATTCCGGGAAAAAAAGGTTGTCCCACTTGTGAACTGCATTCACACAGCGGAACAGACGCGGGAAATTATTACGTTGGACTACGAATTTGATATTAAATTGTGATAAAACGAATATGCTGGAATATTTAATCTATCCAGACGACCTTGCGGAAGCCGGACGACGAAATGACGCAACTAGAAATTGAAGGCTTCTTCTGGTGGCTTCCGTATTCCGCTACGAAGTCGCAAAAATCACAATCCCGTGTCTTGTGTCCCAGAAGGGCTTACTTCAATACACGCCCCAACTTCCAGGAACTGGTGTTACAAGTAAACATTCCGATGAATTTATTCTCCTCTTCGTGTACTTCAAAATAAACAAATAATTACAGATCTGCCTTTCGTGAAAATGAATGACTACATTTACATTAAAATGTCAATAATCACGTTCGTATAGTAACGTTGTTATCCGTCAGAACTGAAATACAATTAAAATTATTTATTCTCAATTTTTTATGTCAAAGTCGACTTCTTTTAAATATTTTCAGAATTTAACTAAAGGGATTCTTTTAATTATTTTCTATCCTACCAATTTTTAATCGTTACAATATTACGAGGAATTAATAAGGAAGAAATGTTGGAATCAACACTAAATATGGAATCGAGGGATGACTAAAACTGAGACACAAAATTGAAACATTCTTGCAATGGATAAAGTGAAGAAAACTATCACTGCCATATACCAAAAAAAAGCATTACGCCATTCAATTACAATATTTTTACTTTTTACATGATTCTAACGGTTTTTAAAAATAAAAATATAGAAAATACACTATGTATGTTAGTGTATTGTAGAATTGATATTAAGAATCATTAATTTACACGTTATACATAATATATCACAGTATCCCGATTCAAAGAAACTTTTGAGAAATTTAATTCCACCTCTTAAAAGCGCATTCAACCAAAATATCTGAATCAAGATGCCATTAATCAGAAAACATTATAAACGCTCTGTCGCCGATAAAAAATTAGTGAAATCCTACTCGTAGTCAAAGGACGTGAAACGTATAATACATTTATATATATATATATATTATATATATTAACAATAATATGTTTTGAGTTTTTTTTAGATAAGTATTGATCTTCAAAGCATCGTCTTATCGGTGAGCTCAAAAAAATGCAAAATAAGGCTGAAACGCCGACCAAAAAAAATTTTTTGTACATACATCTAAACAAACTGACGATTTTCATTACTGAAATATTTATGGAAATTGTGCATATAATTCACTCGGTTTAAAAACGCAGTTTTCATCCGAGATTTCGACTAATTTTGAATTTAATTGGAATCGCAATAGAGTGGTTTAATAAAATGAAATTATTTCAATACTGTGTAGGAGCAGTCCGATGTGACAGTAAACAAACTGTAAATTATAACTACTGCTTGGAGTTGAATTGATGTGGTCAAAATGTCTTCAGAAAAAATTATTAGTTGAGTTGATTATTACATATATATTACATATAATATTTAATGAACCACACTTATCATCCCGACATTAAGCACCTCTTCAGGTGTTACAATATTATTAATTAATTTTTAACTTCCTCATTTACACAAAAATGTATATGGTTTATTAAAAATTTTAAATGCAACTTTATTAATCGACTCATTTAATATTTTTTCTTACGTAATAGGCCATAAATAGTTATATTATTTATAAATTGCAAGATGTTTAATTTTAACTTTTATCTTGTAAGATATATCAATCGTAATCAAAGGTATTTAACCGCTTATCATTTCCGAAGCGGCAAGCACTTCTTCGTTGTTGTCGAAACAGACTTTTAGCAATAGTAAATAATATTTTTTTAAAAAATACCAAATTAGACAAAATTGAAAACCAAAACCGCACGACATTTCTTTTACTTTTTCATGGAGCTCGTCAGGTGAAACACTTCCATGAATCTATAACATTCCGTATATTAATATTTCATTTTTACATTTACCAAAGATGTTAAATAAGTAATGTTATTTCATTCTAAAAACATCAATCTAAACATAAATATTTGACAGGCCAACAATTCATAAATGTTGTAATATTGACCGTACTGTGTACAATGTACGTAGGTTTGTCAGTGGTCAGACTCATTTTAAATTATATTTCTGGATTTGGAATGGCACGGGACCTGTTTATTGATTCTTCCCTGGATACATCGACCTTGGCAGCAACTTGTATCAGGATTTCATACCACCATTAGCCTGGCTAAGAATAAAGAGAGAAATACAGATCCAGATATCGAGATTGGAACAGCAATTCTTCCCATCACTAGGAATCACTTGAATATATCATTTAAAATTTAGAAACTTGTAATTTACTGTGATACAAAAATAAAAGTCCACAAGGAGAGCCTTACAATAGTTTCTCTAATCAAATAAAATGCCAAAATTAATAGCTTTATTTATCTTACTTCAATTGAATAATAAATTGTATTTTTTAATTTATGTTTTTACTAATAACATGAATTAAATAAATTAACGATCTTTTTTACAGACATATTCCATCAAATTATTTGATTTCTGTACAAAAAGGACTGAAACGTAGTAGTGTTGAATAAAATAAAATGTCTGAAGAAAAAAAGGCCCTTAATTTACTTAATTAAACTTATGAATTATAAATTAATAAACCAGCCGACTAGTCAGAAAAATTTTCATAAAATAAAAATCACCGCATTTTATTAAAATCAAAATTAACACTATGTATAATTTGTTTTGGAACCACTTCGGGTGCAAATATAAAAAAAGTTAGAAATCTGAATATAATTTATTTATTACGTAGTGATAATTTTAATTATATTGAAATTAAATAATAATTTTATGAAATAAAAATAAAAATGTCATTAAAACTAAATAAATATTTCATTAAAATTAAATAAAAATATCATTAAAATACAAATAAGTTTTATTCAAATTAAATTTTTATTTTATTAAAATGTTTTAGACAAGTTGCCTGCTTTATTAATTTAACGTGCTAAAACTTAAAGTTACGTATATAATTAAATGTAACTATTTGGTTTTTATATTGAATCGTAATTATATTTCACGTTGTATTAAAATAATTGCGGATTTAATATAATGCTTGTTGCAATTTATTTGTGATATTGAAGCCTGGTACGGTGAGGCAACGAATCGAATCCTCAGAAACTAATCATTCCTTATAATTCCAAAATAAATCAAAACAGGTATTGGTTAAATATAAAAAAACAGAACTTAGCCAGCGAAGTATTCAATTTAAATTTAATCATGCTGTTTCCAATTCGTGCTTGGAAACAAAAACGAACACACAATAATTAAATAATCACCACGACGTGCTTTGAAGGCAAGGTTCTGTTATCTGCTAGTAGCGATTCGTGGGAGTAAGAAACGTCTCACGGTGCTTGAGAAACGCGCAACTTCCATGTCTCATGTCGCAACTGAACACATGCATATCATTAACCACAACAAGATACTCATAATTTTTATGGAAGACAAGCCATAAGCAAAGGATAAAAAAATAGTAAAGGACGAACATAAAAATGGTTCAAGGATGACAAGCGTAATGCAAAAGTAACTCTCGCCATCAAATTTTAATGTACCACTTAATAAATATATGATTTCATAGAACACTGATAACGTGCAGTAAAATTTATTTGTACTTTGCCTAAGTTAATGTTATACTTTAAATGTTATAAAATGCTAAGAATTTATTATTTTCATGAAAATAAAGTTATATTACAACCGTCTTAAAGTCTTTTAATTTAACGTCTGTTATGAATTAATAAAACAATTGATGACCTTAAACAGACACTTTTTATTTATATTGTAATAACGTTTCGATACCTTTTTGTATCTTCCTCAGGTATTTTCCTACAGAGGAGGTATTTTCAAATGATCAGATTTATAGTATAAATATACAAAGTTAACAAAGGAAAAGTAAAGTACACAACTAAAAAAAATTCAGGCTTGTTACAATCTTGTTAGCGTTAAGTGAATTGTGTCCTCGGACCCTCTTTCAAAACTGTATGAATCTAATAACTTTGTTAATCGTTTAGTTGTGCTAGTTTATTACATTAATTTGGTAAGTTTTTGTGTACTTCAGTTTGCCTTTGTACAATTATACCATAAATCTAATCATTTGTAAATACCTCCTCTGTAGTAAAATACCTGAAGATACAAAAAGGTATCGAAACGTCGTTATAATATAAATAAAAAATAAGAAGTGTCTGTATAATGTCATCAATTGTTTTATTCGTCATAAAGTGTATCACACTATTACTATAGCACAAAGTAAGCGGTGCGAAGCGACACAAAAATTACTCGGTTACAGAAGTACATGTGTACGTAATATGATTCTACTTTCGTTTCGTGATACCGTGATACCTGTCGCTCTCGCAACACAAGAATTTTAACCGTAACTGTAGTCGAAACAGGAACCTACGGCAATTGAAAGGCCGCGCTGGAATGGCCCCGGAACAACGACTTCTATTCTGTGAACCGTGAAGGCCACCTCTCCTGTAATTTTCAAGTGGAAATAAATAGATGCAGAGAACAAGAATATATTACTAACTGCCAGAACAAAACAAGTTCTGGAAAAAAAAAGTACTTAAATGTAAGGCAGGATCGATATATATTAGGATGATAAATGCTCTAAATTTACATATAGGTAAATATAAGAGAGAACTGCAATGGTTTTGAAAATATTAGGTTCTTCAAACTCAAATTACTTTTATACTAATTATAAAAACACAGACAAAATAAGTGCAAAATTAAATATCAAACGACGTTTCATATTTAATCAGGTGATTCAAAAACGCTCAAACTTTTGAGTTAGACTCCTGGCTTGTTTCTGTGGCTCGTTCATGCGATTCTGAACCACCTGACAAAAACAACAAGGATAGCAGAAACATTGTGGGGTATTTAATTTAGCATGTTTTTTGTCTGTTGTTTGGCTATTTATTTAACTAATAATATACTCTTTATATTTTACAAATTACTTTTAATAGACTCAAAACTTACACTAATAAATCTAAGTATCAATTCACATAATGTAATTTTGAAAATTTTAACATATAAAAATGTATAATATAAAAGTATTAATACAAAAGGTATTCAGAGCAGGAAATCTGAAAAAAAAAATTACTCCGAGTTTACCTCGCTTCCTAGAAATACCGACAGCTGGACGAAGTACAAGGGTAATCGACCGAGAGAAAACAAATTAGAGGAATTTATCTTTGTCCAAAATAATTGAATTACATCAGATTTTCTGAGTTGATTCACCTATAAACATTTTGTTTACGACAACCAACTATTAATTAGATACGTGAAATTTGGTACCATATTTGTAGTAGACATCTCTAAAAATAACAGTTCGGGTAGGAAAGGATCATGTAAGATTGTGTGTACCTGTTACAGCCTCATATTTATTGATGTTTAAGAAACAGTGGCCACTGAGTTAATATTTGACAGAATTTAGGTGTTTCATGTTTCCTAGGTCCAATACCGATAATTTTGTTAATTGACGAGACCATTTAAATGAAAATTTGAGAGAGAAAAATCGTAAAATTTGAAATTCGATTCCATATGCTTTCTAAAATGAAGCAGCGCAAATTCTGATAAATTTCTGCACTTATTTAATTTTACAATGCCGCAAAGATGTTACGTCTGTTTTTAAGATAAGACGATTTCTTGCGAGGTAGTGATCCAGGATTCCAACTTCCCTAACTGCTTCCTCGGTCTTTGTTGACCTTGGATGTCCCGTGCAAACGAACGAGGGTGCAAATGCCTCTGATTTTCTGATCCGCGACCTAATGCCACATTCACTGGGAAAATGATTTAGATTAATGAATCCAAACTCTGCGCGAAATAAACTTCTACCATGAGTCAGAACATTTTTTGTAACATTCCATAGTGTCTTAATTTCCCATAACCAACCAACTAATCACAACGTAACGTTTACATGTAATAGAGAGTTTAAAATTGATAGTCTTTATGAAACACATATTTATCGAACAATCGAAATTCAAAGATCGAAATATGATGTAGGATATCAGAATAATATAAGTGTAGAATTTAACGGTTGAAAGACAAAAGGTAACGAATTGAAGTTTGTTGTGCAGCACGTTAACAAGTTCAAAAAAATTAACGCCGTATCGTCTTCGAATAGGAAGAAACAAACTCGACCTCCATCACCATGACCAGATCTATTAGAACGCCAGTGTCAAGGTAAACCCGACAAACACAGGTGCCTGCTGTGGAAAACTTTTTATGAGTTAACATTCTGACATGTTCAAACGCACTTTAACGGAACATTAGCTCATGATGGGTACGAAGTTCAGGAAAATCGCAAAACCTAGCGGTAATCTGCATTTACCGAACACGTTACCACCGACTGTCCATTTTGATTATATATTTGCGTAACGGTAGTTGCGTCACATTTCCACCTGAAACTGACGTGGATATTCGATAAAATTGGCACACGAAACAGATGTTTAGATTTCAATATCACCACACTGTTCTAAGATTCCCATCTCGCCAGAACATGGAAATAAAATATAATGTTAGAGAAATTAATGGCGATATAAAAAATAAAAACATGGGTCTTTCTCTGCATATTTTGTTCTGTTTCTACTGTATTTTGTATAATATTGTCAACCCGTTACGACTAAAACAATTCGCGCGTTACTAAGCATACACTAATGTAAATTGCAAAATAATACAGTATTCTCGTAAATTGTCGACGCAACGTATTAATTAATTAATATATTATTCCAGTTATTAACTGGAACCTATTCCAGCTATTCTTTATTAGATCCACATATGTAAGTTGAATTATAAGGCCCGTTACACCCACGGCAATTTTTATCGCGGGAATAAAATTATCGTCGCCGGGAGACATACACACACAGCGACTATTATCACGGTAGTAAATATTTCGTCGTACGATTCTGAGTTGCTGTGAACAGTGTAGTTCGAAATGAAGCATATTCTTCATTTCATTACTAGTATTTCGTCGCCGAATGAAACTGAGAAGAAAAAATCGACTAATTTGGTTTGGTCCAATTAATGAAAGAAGAGAGGAGGTTGGAGCTTTCTAAACCCTGTTTGCATAATTGAGGCAGGATTACGCGAAATATGTTCAGGGTTTTATCCCATAACACAGTCTTTCTTTCTTGAATTAATGAAATAAGAAATCATTATCTATGATGTCACCCAAATTATTCATAATCGAAATATAAAAAAAAAAGGACACAAAAGATAGGATGGGAAAAAAACCTTTCCATACGAAAATTCAAATCAAGAAAGAAATTAACTCCAGCGGTAGATAAACCACCCTGTGGGGGCAAACATGCATTGGGTTACGTAGGCAACTAGTTCAAGGTGCCGATAAATTTATGGCTGCACGCTTGAGGCACAGCGACTGCTCAAGCTGTCTTCAACGACAATTTTATCGCCGAGATTATTTACCGCCCAGTGTGCAAGCTCTAAGATAAAAATCGACATGTGAGTAACAGGCCAAGTGCGGCAGAAATACGCAACGTAAACAAGAAAGCAATAATGCAGGTTTCCTCAACCTTTGTTTGAACTGAAAAGTAAAACGAATGTTACTTTTTTTTATTCCTCAAAAACCACCAGCGCTAAGTGAAGCATTTCATCGTGCAGAACAAACTCAGAAATAGACCTGATATTTCAATTAACGGCAGGAAATTATAAGATCCCGAGGCATCTTAGCAAAGGTTGAAATGTGGGCGCAACCACTTCAGATTAAGTAAATTTAATTCGAAGAATCTCCTTAAGGTTTGATTGCAAAGTGGGAGCATCAACAAGCGTCAAAGTTAAAATTTCACATCTACAGAACTAAAGCTTAATTATGTAACAATTAAATAATTCTCAAATTCAAATATTTAGTAAGTGTAAGATACGTTTGCAGCAATGTGGCAGTATTCTGGACATTTGAAATAGACTAATCAGCCTTAACTTATTATTTCAACTTTCATCGGTCCCAAAAGCTCTAATTCAGTCATCATTCATTGATGTGCCCGAAGATGATTAGCGTATCTATCTCACTGTGTCCTAATTACACAAGGTTTTACTACGGCAAACACTTCACAAACACACAGCAGAACAACATAGATATTATCGAGCAGACGCTACAAAACCCCCGTTATGTTACAACTAGTGCCATGTCTAGATAATAAGCCTTAGTAATCTGCACAACCACAATTGCAATAATTACGTCAGCGTTACACCCTTGCCATTTCACTAACTAAATATTCGATATGAGAGTTTACATAAGAAACAAGTTAAGCGCTTGTATAATCAGTAAAACCTGTGCTTGCCCGCATCAACAAGGCAAAGCTATGTTTGGAAGGACGTTTATATTGTGTGTGTGTGTGTGTGTGTGTGTGTACTTCCGTAGAAAATATCGTAAGATGAGGGCTCAATCATTTATTTTAATTTTAACGAGTTAGGGGACCAATTTTTTCTTGGGTTATATACACAAAGAGATTTCATCTTACGATGTTTCATTCCCTAATAAAATAACAAGACTTTTGAGACATTTCTGCGTTTGCTCTACGGCTCCACGATGTCGCTTCACTAAGCTGTGAAATTTGTAGCCAGACACGTACGAGGCTGAAAAACAAACATAAAACCAAAGCGTTTACTAGGAGACAAAGGTTTTGTTAGTAAGACACAAAGCATTTCCCAGATAATCAACCACGTGAGTTTCGCGGTGCAGAGAGGTCGGCTAAGGTCGATGAGAGAGAGAATGACTGAAAGAACAACTTGGAAAATCACCGGCTGGTGAAGGAACGGTGGTAGTCGCCAAGTAAGATGAAATAACTTGCAGATTGGTCAACCGAGAGGAGCAGCTACCTGTCAGCTTGTGACAATGGATGTACATATGTTAACTGCCAAGTTCTCTCAGATCTTGATGTGCCTCGAGGGGATCTACGTCCACGATTTAACTTTGGATTCAAAGAGATCGGATTGTGGAGTAATAAATTTTGGTTTCTTCAATAAATCTCTCCCATTAATTTTACTTCCACGCTTTCTGCAAAATGTTTAAATAATTCACCAGAAAGTGACAAATTATAAGCACTAAACACGAGTCAAAAAGACCAACCGATGGCAGTAAAAGAAGTAGTCGACATTTTCAACGACTTAGAAGACCAATTTTTTTTCTTGGCTTATATGCACAAATAGAGATTGCATCGTATGTTGTTTTATTTCCGAATAAAAATTAGTCTGTTTGATGTATACAAACCACTTAAGTAATCATCATGTTTACTTTGTTTCCGCATTCCCACAATATCGGCTCATCTTTGACAAGAAAAAAAGGTCTGAAAAACTGGTATCCATAAGCTCAACAAACTCTTTTACTGCACGGGTTCCTGTCGGATGGAATTCCACCTATCTGGACACGGGAATGTTAGCTAGCCAGATAAGACAACGTGCCTTTGTTTACGTAAAAAGGGTGCACTGACCCACGTCAGAGCACGTTCCAACCTTTTATTTTCGCATACAAGCAGAAAGATCCACGATAAGTCAGGAGCCATTTAAGTAATGAAAAAAGGCGTTCAATAGAAGAAATTCAAAATGCGTTGAAATTAAATGATTTGAACTAATGAGTTTCCTAGTAAGAAAGTGGAATTAGAAGCTAATATCAGTCATATGTATTACATTACCATTACATACTTTTAATTTACAGAAAATAATATGTATTCATTAAATAATTATAATTTAATTAATTAATTAAATTATAATTCAATAAAAATTGATTTAAGAGGATGTACGAATCCTGGAAGATCATTAATATAATGAATAAAAGAAAAGGCCCAAGAATCGAACCTTGAGGAACACCGCAAGTAATTCATTCCCAATTAGTCTAAATCGGCGTAACGGGTGTGAGGGTCATTAATCGACTAACAGCATAATGTCAGTATCGTAGTCCCTGAGCTGTGTAACGATAAGGTTATAGAAGACACTGGCACATTGCCTGCAGTTAGTTTAATTTAATTTAATTAATTAAAGAATACCAGACATTTACATTACACTTAATATCATAACAGTTTACAGGTTACATTCTGAATGATCCATAAATTCTCATGTGCTAAAGGCTAATCAGAAATTGCAAAGTTCATATCTTAATTATTTTATATTTGCTTGAAGTTTGCAAAACAATTTACTCTCGCATAATCCACTCCTTTCTTGGTAAATGAACTTAATCTTGTATGTAAATTGCTTTTTTTTCTTGTCTTTGTCAAATAATTTACTATTGGTACTAAATTTATTGGAATAATAACAAATGTAATCAATTATTGAATAAACTGAGATGAGAGAATAAGTATACCAAATATTATGATTTTTTCAAAGGAAACAAGTTCGAAATAAACTTCTCTTATGACAAAAAAAACAATCCATTACTAATAAATAAGTAAACAATAGACAATTTTTAAGTCAGAAGAAAAGGTTAATTTATTTAATGAACAACGTTTCTTCGCTAGGTCATTCTATGCTGACTGCCGTGGTCGAATTCCATTACATTTCACTGATAATGGGTACTTTTCGTAGTGAAGAGATACCTCTTTTATTAATTATACAGGAAAAGCCGTCAGAGGAAATTTCACACATCTAGCTCAGTGTACGCAATAACGCCCGTGTCATTGAAAGTCTTGTTAGCATTCCCCCAGCGCTAAATATTCACATGAATACTCTAAAAATGTTGTACTGTGACGGTTGGAAGTAAGCATCCCATCGAATCGCGGAAGTTATTTCTCGTGATTGAAATGTCCGCATTGGTACCACGAGGGGACCACGAAATTCGTCAGGGTGATTCATCGCAGGGTCACGAATTCGTAGTCAGTACACAAATGCGGACAATTCTTGGCACACGCGGTCAATGCTACGAGTATAGTGAATTACCAACCTAAATGCAGGCAATGTGCCAGTGGCTTCTATAACCTTAACTTACACGGCTCAGGGACTAAGATACTGAAATTATGCTGTTAGTCGATTAATGACCCTCACACACGTTACGCCGTTTTAGACTGATTGGGAATGAATTACTTGCGGTGTTCCTCGAGGCTCTTAAATCAATTTTCTACGCGGTTGATACAAATGTAGTTCTTACAGATAAAAATGTTGATCATCTTGTTAGAAACGTAGACATAGCTTTGGACAAACTAAATGTGTGGTTTAAAGTTGATAAATTATCACTAACTCTAGATAGAACCAAGTTGGTCCAGTTCTCAGCGGATGGTAGTGACAACCTTCTAGACAAGTTCTCGGCTGATGCGCCTTTTCTGGGTCATCAGATTGATAGCAAATTTAAGTGGACTCACCACGTAGATCTGCTTGCTGGGAAACTCGGTTTGGCTTGTTCTTGTCTCAGATTCTTAATGCAACATGTTGACATCAACACAATGAAAATGGTGTACTTTGCGTATTTTCATTCCCTTATGTGTTACGGCATTGCAAATTGGGGCAATTGCTCCAGAAGCATTGAAATGTTCAAGTTCCAAAAGCGTGCCATCAGATTACTTTCTAATACGGATAATAAATACAGTTTTAAAAAGTTTTTCAAAAGTCTGCAAACATGAACCCTTTTCCAGCGTGTTTATTCACGAAATTTTGAAGTTTGTTAAGTGGAACATGAATCTTTTTCAAAGGAATGGCGAGTCTCACGATTATGAGACTAGAAATCGCTTGAGTCTAAGACAAGCATCGCCTTGCTCTCTACCAGGGAAGTATTCACCATTCAGGGATAGTTTTATACAATAGTCTTCCTCCAGATGTTAAGAACAATAATAACTACAAGAGTTTTGGGGGTCTGTGTAAAAATATTCTACTGAATGACGCGTTTTACTCAGTACAGGAGTTTCTACTTCGTTCCCTTAATAATTAATTATTTTTTGTTATACTGGAAAAGTGTTGGATGTTTTGCTCTTAAAACCACTTATTTCATAAGTTGCTTAGTCTCTGTTGGTATTTTCTGCTCTTTTCTTTGTTTGTTTTATGTACGGCCTGGAGTTTCCACGAAAGGCAGATTCCTCGTCGTTCTATTTCGTCTTATGACTCATCCGTCGTTTGTGTTTCTTCCTAGTGTGCGTGTGTCAGGTTTTGTGTTTATTCTCGTGTGATGTGTAATTTCGTATTTTATGATATTTAATTCTCTAAAGAATAATTTTTTATCTAGTGCGTATGAAATTTGATTCCATGCTGTGAATAGTATATTATACCTTAGATCCATTCAAGAATTTTTATTATTATTATTACTATTAATATATAATACTTTTAGTTATGTTGGACAGGTAAATTTGTGTTCCCAATTTTTAGTTATGTTAACTTCTAATTGTTATTAATTATAGCATCCAATAATTATATTGTAATTTTATGTAATGACTTATTCTATTTTCTCATACGAGGACTAATGGAATAAAATAAATCAAATTAAGACGTCCATCGGATGGGCAAGCAATTCTTCCAGACTTTTCAAGAAATTCCGTACCGTGAAGAGCGCTACAAAACGGGTACCAGCACAGTGGCGTCTGATTTGAATAACTTTAAAGGACAATTAGACGATAATAGTTTGCAGGGTAAATAGCAACATTTACACTCGAGGGAATCTGGAAATTAAGACAGAGGGAACAACACGAATATTTTCCTGTTTGAGAGCATTGACCGCGAATTTATTTGTAATGGTTAATGAACCCCCACCCCAACTGTTATCACGGATTAAATTATGCGGAACATCGGCAAAAAAGGGGACTAGTCAGCGGATTTCGAACTGCGAGCATTGTAGCAGGCATTTCGCCTACGAGAAAATACCAACAATTACCGGTAATGAAAAAACATCGCAATGAAGATCATTTTCGACAAAATAAAGTAAAATTAATGAATATACGGATAATTGTTTGAAATTATTATCACTGATTTTCAGCCCACTATTTGCTGAGAACGTTTTCTAATTTGAAATCTAAGCTAAATTAATAGGCTATAAATATATATCTTATACGTATTGTTTTTTCTACTCAAAATAATTTATGAAAATATATATTAATTAATGTTTAATTGCCAAAACATTTAAAAATATTATTAAAAATCCAATGCATCAACAAAACATCAACGGAAACTAAAAAATGATATATATTTTTTGTCTATTGAGCCGACTTATAAACAACAGCCATTTTGCAATTTTTTTTCAGCCACGGTAGCAATTTATTTAAAAAAAATTCAATCTGAAGAGTTGCAAAGTTAGCGACGAAACGTAGATTAAATTTCCGTAAATAAATATATTTTTTCTGACTTCAATTTTTTTTTATTTATGAAACTAAACAATTTTTTCACAAAATAAAACTAAATGCCGTACTCAGTCCTTTCCTTCCAGGATCATCATTCACCAAGAGCTTTCCTGATTTACCATTCCCGGAAGTGTATCTTGATGTCCACAAACACTTCTGACCTTCGTCCTTCAGGACTGAAATGGGTCATAAAAATTAGTGATTTCCCATATTTGTGGATTAAATATCTGCTTACGACTATTGTGTTATTGATCTAGTCACTCAAGGCAGGTGCGGTGGTGTATTTGTGGACGAACTCCTGAGCTCCTTCCCGGATTAGAAACCCCCCCAGCCTCCGAAAGCACTTAAGTCATAGTCAACGACCCCAAGGAGTCGCTTTCAGGAAAATCCTCTTCTACTTTTAAAAAATTATTTCCTTCTGGTAAAACCAATTTTACAGTTTGGATTTATAATTTTGACACCACTAACTAAAATTATTAAGATAACTGAAACTGTTCATAATCTTTTACAGGTTTTTATATGCTATTTTATATCATATAATATCAATCTCCCTGCTTATTTTATTCACTGTGGGACTTCCGCCTCTTTGACATGATGGTACCGACTTAAAATTTACTTTTTATTTAATTAGCTACTAATGATATTGTTTAAATTTATTGAAATATTTTTCAAGTTAGAATACCTTTCATTAACCACACTTTTGTAATTAGACATTCTAAAACTAATTTTACAGCTACTATACCACAATATTCGCCTGCATTTAAAAAACGATAATTCATTTGTTGATATTTTCGTACCTTTCAAAAATTAATACTTTGAAATATAAAATGAATACGAGTGTTATTTGATGTTATGTTATGCTACTATTACTTATAAGATTAGCAAACCAGGACTTAAATTTGATATTTAATACGTGAGGGGAGTCATTTTCGGAAGTGTTTTATATAATTACAGATTAAATTCTGCTTCACTGGAATCTAAATTGCGGGTACAAACAAATATTTGGAGAAACATATTATATTACATTATACAGAATCAAACAAACGCTATAAATCATTTTTCAATAACTTAATAAATTGGAGAAACTTCCTGACACAGCCAAACACTTAGAATCAGGAATATATTTAAGTATTATGGTTACGAAGATTTATGTACAAGTTTTTTTTATGGAACTGAAATCTGAGACAGATCGACTTCGTAGGTAAACTGAGTAAATGTCTGTGGTAGGAAAAAAAAACGTACTTGCAGTTAAAGTTCTCTCCGATAGAGACCGCGTCTGTAAAGGGTTTGGGAATGTGACGGTTTTCGTTGAATTGACGCCAGTCCAAAAAAATATATAAATAACACGCTAAATTAATTAAGGTTTGGCGTTATTTGGGATACGGTAGATGAAGAGAAAAGTACATTAAATGCAATGAAATTAGTTGAACTAGAAGTCACGACTATGGTTTCAGTATACGATACCACATCACGGTCATGGTGATGGTTAGATTTGTGATGAAAGCCAAGATTTATCCGACGTCAGCTTGAGCACTTTCGCAACCAGGATTTTCTAACGTCGATAAAATTTAATTCTTCAGATGTCGATTACCATAGTCAGCAAAGGAAATTATCGTGCCACAGCCTCATTATTAGCTGATGGACAGTGATGCCTAGGATCTGATCCTAACATACGTCGTCACGCAAAAAGTTGAAAATTTAACAGCTTACGCTGCTAAAGATCACTCAGGTTTTCAACTTGACGGTTCCCAAAGTTGTGCCACGGTGAAGTGAGAAAGCCTGTTGGATTAAAGAGCTTAGTCGTCCTTGGCATGACGGCCTTAACCTTCCTGCACAGCAAACAGGAAGCCTTGAACAGTCAGCAGAGCTACAGAGGGAAACCTACATTCCCCACACATTCAAACTGCAATCGAGATCAAAATTCATAAAAACAGAGAAATGCCTCATCATTTTTAGGCTAGATTTTTTTAAGCGTAAGGAAATTTCAGTTGTTTAACGATTGACAATATTTTTTTAAAAAAAGTGTTCTGATTGTTTTAAAGTAAAGTTGAAGACAGGTGGTTAAAATTGAATGAAGCACGAGAAAATGGGAAAGGAGAGGAATAATAAAATTCGACCAGTACAGAGAAATTTTGAAAACCAAAATGCTCTTCGTCCTCGGGGAACGAAGATAATTTACTCAGAACGTAAATGAAAGAATCGGAAAACTTTCCTACGTGACCCACCTTGATCACGCTAGCCTAAGATAAATCACAGTCTCGGTAGACTCCACCTGAATAATAGCTTACAAATGCGGTTCTCATGTAAACCTGGACCGTCTAGGGGAAGAGAATTATTCAAGAAAATTCTGCCGTGTCACACCGAAGCATTGGAAGTGTTGGCATTGATTTTCTTAAATCCAATGGCAGATTAATCACACCTTTTTTTTCTCACATTTTGGCAAGTGTAAGATCATATAGGGAATTAATTTACCTCCTTCTTTCAAGACCTAAATGACTTTGAACCCTACGTCTACAATATACCAAAATGTCATTTCAAATTAATTTCCGGCATCATATGCAAATAAAAACCACTCATATTACGCTCCACAACCAGCACCGAACGGTGCACTGGTACAAAATATATATTTAGCTCTAGTATATTACCTAAACCAATAAATATATATATATATAAATGAAAATACGGACAAAAAATGGGTAATACAAATACCACACGACGTTTTTGGGTTCCTTGTCCCTTTCGTCAGGTGCTAACAAGAGCCTAGAGAAACAAAACTGCACTGGTCAACACTGTTGTTAACTGACCAGTGCAGTTGTGTTTCTCTAGGCTCTTGTTAGCACCTAACGAAAGGGACAAGGATCCCAGAAACGTTGTGTGGTATTTGTATTACCCACTTTTTGTCTGTATTGGCTATCTTTCTTATTTAATATATATATATAAAATTTCTGTTACGTATCTAAACGAGGTTTTATTCATTTTTTAAGCGCTCAACAGAACTAAGGCCCATAATTGCGTTATCAACGTAATGATAATTTACTACTTTTCTCTACACGTTTCCCTACAAACAATTAAATTCGATTAACAGTAAGAAATTGGCAGAATAATAGTCAAGCTGAAAAAAATAAATTCTATCGCCGACACAATCGCAATCAACGTCCAGTTCAACTGGCCATAACCGCGACTTCACTCTCTTTTACGATTTTCGGTTAAATTCCTTCCGATTCAAAACTTCTCGGTTCTGTCGGCATTAAACAAAATATAGGTACAAAAAAAAGAATCTACAAGCGGCAAGTACGGAAAGAAAAATAGTCTGGCGGGGTAAGTTTGTGAAAATTAATGCATTACATGGAAAATGTGATACTAAATCATTATATATACGCTCGTCAATGCAACATAATCAGCAGAAAACTTTTCATACAGATGAGTACGAGTTGTGAGACTCCTCCACAGCAACAACGACATTTACAGATCACAATTTCCAAGGGCACTTCAACAGTTAATGTAATTACAATCCTTTAAATTAATTTGTATAATTAAAACATCGACCTTCAGAAAAACGGCTTAATGCGTTCAACCCTTTCAATCTCAACGTTGATATTCAATTCATTCTTGAAGATTTCAAGATTTAATTTTCAATCCACATCTATTCAAATCCTTAACACATCCTACCGTGGTAAATTCATTTTATTTGATAAAGTGTAGCTCCTCCGGTAATCAGTTTGAAAACGGGAAGTTTCCAATAGTATAAAACAACAGTAAGAAATTTCCACGAGTGTCCCAAACATTGTTTGCCAACATATATTTACTTCGTCGTTAACCTTTTGTTACTGTGTTAAACGGCTAGTTTGCTTGAAACATAGTTTCCTCGCAGGCAATGCTCTTGAAAACCCATCAACTTAAAGACTGCAGGCCTATGGGAGAGAAATGTCATCACTAAAATATGCAGTTAACCTGGGGTCATTTGGAGAGCGGAGGGGGAAAACCTGGCTTGTTTGTCCAACAACTCCCTAACATGTCTCCCTAACGATTACAGCATACGACAAAAAGGGTGTATATTTAAATGTAAAATAATGATTTTTTAAAAAGGGTAAAACAATGAACGAAGAGAGCCATTATAACATTTATACGATAATATTAAAGTTTATTCACACCTATTAACCTGTTCCATAAGAAATACCACTGAAATTAACACACAAAATACGACAATACTCTTGGGAATCTTTAGACCTAATTATGTATCGCGGAGACCTGGATTACAAAATCCAGCAGGATAGGAAAACTTAAAATGGAACAGATAGGTTGTGATGAAGAATTAAGACGGATAAATGAAGTTTTTTTTTTCTGGTAGAAAGAAGCTTTTATAATTGACAGGATGATTACCCCTGTCCTTCGCAGAACTGAACCAAGCCCACGCGTTTCTAACTCAATTAAACGATGCTGAAGGGTGCCTCTGGCCCTATAACGGCAAATGACTCGGGTCCTTATACACTCGTAGCATTGGCATCATCAACTAAAGACAAGGATTTATTTTATTTGAAACGTAAATAATTTCCTTTTAACTTTTCCTTCTTCTGGCACATAGCTCTAACTTTTATATAAAAAAAGGGTTTCGGGTGTTATTGTCCGTAATACAGGAAACTACGAAAATGTTAAAATACACGAAAGTATATTTATACAGTATGCTGTAGACAATCTGGGCGTCAAGGATGTGGAATGAGTCATGATTGCTGCATAATTTCAATATTATCTTATAATTATAAAAATCCATAATATATTTATATCAAACCACCGATTCTATCAGTTCACTAATTGAATGGAAAGAGTGCCAAAGCAAACACTTGGAAAGTTATTTTTTTTAATTTGTTTTTATTATCCTTAAGCTGTTTAATGTTATGTGGAAGCTTTTTAAATACACTAATATTACTATAATTGACTCCTTTCTGTGTAACTGAGTGTAAAAGTTGTGCTTGTATTGAATTATTTTGTGAATATCTGAGCAGGTCCCGAATTTTTGTGTTACTTCAAGATGTTTTTGAGGAAACGTAAGTCTAACAACCCTTTTCTGTAGAATAAATATTTTCTCTCTCTGAAGAATTACGCCAAATAATTATTCCATTTGACAATAACGACTGATAATGTGCAAATATTTTGATGCTCAGATCACACTTCATTTTAACAGCATATGTGGCTTATCTCAATTTGGTCGCAAGTTTATTACGAAACGTTTCAAGTCAACAACTTAAAAAATATAACCGCTTCACCAGTTACACTAACACTATTTCATCCACTAATCAAAAATTCTCCAAATATTACTATTTTTTACATTAAAAAGGCCTTCATAACTTAAATCCTGATTTTTTTAGTAGCTGCTTGATAATAAACTAATCTATTTTTGATAAATGTAACAGATGTTAACCCCTTTAGTGCATAATTTTTTGTATTTTTTAAACTAAATTTTTAAGATGTAATTTTGTGAATACAATATGGAAAAAATAACCAAAAAGAACGTCAAACGTGAACACAGTCAATTTTTGCTCCTGATGTTTCACATATTCAACATAAATATAATTAGGTCAGATTTATCAATAATTCACATTAATTGGATAATTAATATTTTAGTGTAATAGAATATCTTGAGAATGTCGCAGAAAGCTAGGACAGGCATGTTTTAACATGTCTACAGATGTAAAAGAAATTATATTTCCTGAAGAGCAATTTTTTTCATATCCTCATCACGAATTAGCTCTCTGGGGTGATACTAAAAGTTATGTTGTATATATGCTACACTGTGCACTAAAGTGTAAATTATAAGACGCCTTATTTTCAATCCACTCATCACTTTTACCAAAGAAGAGACTAGAGCTACTTGTCATTTGACAAAACTCAAAAGTGACGAAAACGCTTTCGTTTAGGCTCTTCTTAGCACCTCAGGAAAGGGACAAGGATCCCAGAAACGTTGTGTGGTATTTATATTATCACTTTTTTGTCTGAATTGGCTATCTTTCTTATTCATATATATTGTAGCAATGGTTAATTAGGTCATTAATTGTTTGGACATAAAATTTGAATCGTTTGATAAATCCATTATAGCGATCTGATCGAACAAAGCAACAATGGAAAAGCGAACTTGGCTGCTTTGTCGAATAGTCAAAAATGGCGTATGCGCGCTCAAACTCGAGAGCACTAGGATAGTTAGTTGGTCGTTGTGGTTTGGATTGTACAGAGGTCAGACATCGTCGAGCATAGTATAATAAAGTTGCTGAATCATTGGAGAATAGAAGCGGCCGACGGTGAAAACGTTGCAGAGAACGGTCTTTATAAAATTGAGCAGAGTAAAACATGCACCGAGATATTGCAACGTGAATAGTGTAAAATAATACCAATTTCGTCAAAATAGAACTTTGTACAATCTTCGTGGAGAAATTGTTGCGGAATAACATTGGTAAATTATTATGGAGCAGAGCAATCAACGGAATACAGCCAATCTTGCCAAATTTTAAAGTGAAGTGTAGAATTAGTGAAAACCAAGGCCTGATAATAAATAATTAATGAGTGTAAAATGTCCGAACGAGGTAAAATTTGATTGTTCTGGTACAAGACCGTCGGTACGTAAGTAACATAATTTTGAATAATATTGTAAACGCAAATTAAAGGATAAAGTCAGATTTCGTTCTCTTTTAATTGTCGATCAAAGTTAATTTCTTTAATTTTTAATTTCTATCATTCTATCGACATATTTTTTAGGTAAATTGTAAACTGTTTTGTTAATAAGATTTTAAATCAATTTTTTTGTGTTCATTATCAAACCCAGTAAAGGCCCTGAGAGGACAGATCTCAAATTTTGTTTGTAATTATCTTTTAAAGCCACAAAATAAAATAAATATTTTTGTTTGTTAATTGTTAATAAGTTTTTTGTTTATATTTAATCCGGCATATTTTATTAAACGGCCAATTACTTGAATATTACAATATATATTAGTATTTGAGAAACTCGTGGTATATATTTCGAGTCATGAATAAATTACTGACTTTGTGGTTTAGAATTTGATAATAAAATTTTACAAAGGAACAATTACGTGTATTTCTTGGCATACAGCCTCTTAATTAATATCTGAATGTTAGGAGGAAATGTTGTATTTGTCCATGAAGAATTTTTAATTTATTTATTAAATATTTTATTCTGATTATTTGGCCATTAATATTTATATGATTTCTTTCAAGAATGTAAGATGATTTTCATCTAATATTTAGTACATTGAACTCATTAAAATGAAATATTATTTAACACTTGAACTGGTGTTTCTCAATTCATTAAATTTCGAAGGTATAATTTTCACGGAGCTAATAAATGGGTCAGAACTTTGAATCTTTACACGGGTCTTGAATTGAATTTTATATATCCGTTATTCTATGCTGTATATTTTTTTATTGATATTGACATTTTGACCGAGGTTATTGATGAGCCTGGAAACAACGTAAATTTTATTAAAAACTATCTTTTTTAATTCAGTTACCTACTGACAAATTACTTTTAGTATATGGAGTGGAACAATGAAATCCAGCTATACAAAAGAAACAGACTGAATCCAATACGAATCTCTCATAGAATGAGAAAATAAAAGACCTGATCATCAATTGAATTGAATGAGCAAAGCCTTGTCACGCTCTAAGAGTTGCCACACGCACGCAACTGAAGCAATACTTGTCATTCAGAAAGCAGCTGTTCAAAGAACGCAAATGTGGGCTTGTTAATCAAAGTAACGATGTTTCGTAACTCACTTCGAGCGTCAATTCCACCAACGCGAAACTTGTAATTCTACCGAAACTCGTTAATGATCTCATCGATATATGAGTCGGTGGATTTCACTTATCGCTAGAGTGGGGAGCGTTTTCAGTGCTCAGATGACGGTAATTTGATGTGACACGATCGCGCTGAATGTACTTCAGGATTGGAGAAAGACATTCGTGTCTCATCAAACCTAAAGCACACTTAAATGAAAAAAAAAATTTTTTTTAAAAAAAGAGAGCCAAATACAGACAAAATAAGTGATCATTTAAATACCAGGCTTTTGAGTTGTCAACTGACGAGTGCAGTTGTGTCGCTCTAGGCTCTTTTAAGCACCTGAAGAAATGGACAAAGATCGCAGAAACGCTCTGTGGTATTTATATTATCACTTATTTTGTATGTATTTGGCTATCTTTCTTATTATTATTACTAAGGCACCCTTCTTGACGCAAATCCGAGTAAGTACGGTCTAGCTAATCGCTACCCATCTTGAAGATGTTTTTTCAAGTCTTTACAAAAGCCGATCAGAACAGATATGACAAATATAACAGGCAATATAATACCTAATCCAGGATCTGCGATAACGACTTGCTGTACGAGGTGAACCAGTGAGCCTCTAGCTTTCCCGGATCAATCTTAACAGCAGTAAGCTGGCAATAAATGCACACCGATTTAAGGTGAGTGTCCGATTTCCTATAATCACAAAGCCGTTCGAATTGAGGAGGAAACGAGAAGCTTCATTCCCAATCAGCCGCGTATCGATTCATCATTCTACAGATCTCATTCAGCGACAACTGTTCACTGAAGAGTATTTGTATTATTTCCCTTTGTGTTCCCCAAAATGCTCTTACTCATATACTATAGTATTTTTAATTCTAAAATAAAAAAAATTACGTCTGATTGAAAATAATGACTAAGATAGCCAATTCAGACGAAAAGGGTAATATAAATACCACACAACGTTTCTGGGATCCTTGTCTTTTGAGTGTTGTCAACTTCTTAGCACCTCGCGAATGGCACAAGGATCCCAGAAACGTAGTGTGGTATTTATATTACCCTTTTCGTCTGAATTGACTATCTTCCTTATTCCGTATTTTTAATTCTGCATTATACTGATATACAAATTATTCAATTTAAAAACAGTATTAATATAATTATTAAAAAATATATCACTACAGATTATATCTAGTAATAATTATATGGTTGTGTACTTTCAAATGAATAAACTATTAAAATGAAAAAATTTACGTCTGATTGGAAATAATGAATAAGAAAGATAGCCAATTCAGACAAATGAGTGCTAATATAAATACCACACAACGTTTCTGGGATCCTCCGCGTACCTTTCGTCAGGTGCGAAGAAGAGCGTTAGAGCGACACAACTACACTTGTCAGCAGACCAAAAAAGTAGTATCTTCAGGTAGAAACTGTTCTTTTCCGTTATTGATAAAATAAGAATGAGAATCTGAGGATCTATAATACTATTATACTACGGGTGTAATAATTTGGAGATGTTTATGTGTAATCCTCTGTAGAACGGAAAAATGATCTTGTCTTTCTGGAATGAGAATGTTTTTGTTTTAAGTTAATTCAAATTTTGTATTCACGTTTTTAATACAAAATGTAAATATATACAAGTATAAATTTCGAAATTTCTGAATTTTTAAAAAACAATTTTTTGCTGAATAACATAAATTAATATAAATTTTCTTACGTATTCCTATTGTGATATATTTTTAAAACAAACGGATAATGTAAAAATTGAATTTATATTCAAGGAAAAGTTTAAAATCGTATATGAGAATTCTTTGTAAGTATACTTCTGGTGTTTTTATGTTCTACATATTTTTGAATGATTAAGTAAAATGTGAAAATGCGGTGAAATCAAACTTAGTGTTTCTGATTTCACTGGCTTCGTATTTTGGTTGTGTTAATAAATGAAATTTATTTTACGTTCATTTTATATATACAACTTGACAAAACTCAAAAGCCAACTGACAAATGCAGTTGTCTCGCTCTAGGCTCTTCTCCGCACCCGATGAAAGGGACAAGGGAATCCAGAATCGTTGTGTGGTATTTATATTATTACTTTTTTGTCTGAATTGACTAGCTTTCTTATTCATGAATAAAGTATTGTTTAGAGCTACGCTAGAATCAAAAGGCTCGTTAGTTTTGTGTATAGTACGTTTACGTTCAACTTCGCAAAGAGAAAGATTTTCTGTACAATTTAAGCAGAAAGACACTTGCATGCCAAGTAAACCCTGAATTACGAAGCTCCAACGCCGCTATCGACCGATTCGAGGCACATGTTCAATTAATGAGGGTGAATCGGAAACTAAAGGCAGATTTATCGTAACTGTTTCCACCTAATGTAGATCACGTGTACGTGTCACTTCTCGACAGCAGTGCACTTCGTTCAACAAAGGCAGTCACTCAATGTCGCCGTTTACGAATTAAATATTTGAAACTGTAACAACGCGTTTGAGAGGGATGTAGAATGTCACACTGATGCTCAGTAACGCACATTCTCCAGCTATATTGCGGTGCTCACGGTTACAAGCGTGTCCTCAACATTCCACGAGGTGGCACGGGGCATTGTGTTTCCAGTGAAAGTGGAAATGGCGAGCGGGATGTGGAGCACAAATGCGGCATATTTCCTCCGATCTGATTCACATCGCGGGGCACCGTTGCCGCTACGCCATTTTGTTCACTCTTAACAACAGGAGATGTTATTTCACCTCCTAGAGCGTAGAATATAACTCATCCAACGCCAACCACTGCTCAAAGGCAACAAAGTAAAGTAAACGAAACAGATACTTTTTGTTTCACAATCCTCAAGCATTATACAAATGAACACCTTTATGAATCGATAATTTCACGCAGCGTGACACGACGTGCCATCACTCCGGGCTGTGGTTTAAGGATCCAATCCGGCAATACGCCTAAACGTGATGCAGTGAAAACCCCAGAAAAACCTGCATCAGGTACGTCGGCAATTTGGTACTTGTCCCATGCCCTTCCGATGGCGGGAGAGGAGTTTGCTGTGGGGACGCCGATTCCCTTCTCCGTGTCTCGACCAGTTTAGGAGGCAGCTGGCCGACTATTCCAATAGGAATAGCGGACAACTCTTCCCGTGTGTCCAAGGTCTGCGACCCCGGAACATTCACCCCTCAAAACAGGCCGAGGTGCCTCGGTATATGGGAAACTTAGTTCAAAAACCAGAGAGATGTGAAGGCATCCCCAAAGTTAGCCTCCTGCAGAGCTCTCTGGTAAGGTTCACCTGCGAGAGAATCCTCTCACAGGCTTACGAGTGAGTCAGAAGGAATACAATGTTTGTAACCGACGCTAACAATTCCCAACGAGAAGCTGTCTGCAACGACTGTTCTCTCGTAGGCAGAATCTTGTAGGAGAGACGGAAGGGGCTACCTTTGGGGATGCCTTTTCCTCTCTCCGTATCTCCATATGGATTTCCCCTTGTATCCTGTTCCACCCCCCCCCCCTCAAAAAAGGTAACTATTCCTAGTGAAGAAAATGATACACCTTAGTGTGATGATAGTTAAAAGAAAACCTTAAGAATAATATGAGGGCTTTTTTTTTGGATGTAGACAGGCTATGTATAGGGTAATCCCTCTAGGAAAGGGGTTTGAAAGGAGGGATGCGGAAAGGTGGAGGAAGGTAGCCAAGGGTTAACTAGGGCCCCCGGGCTATGGTTTAACGATCCTATCCTGCAATTCGCGTAAAAGTGATGCAGGGAAAACCCTATAAAAACCTGCATCAGGTAGGTCGGGCATTGGGTACTTGTCCCAAACCCTTCCGAAAGCGGCAGAGGAGTTTGCTGTGGGGACGCAGCATTACCTTCTCCGTGCCTCGACCAGTTTAGGAGGCAGCTGGCCGACTATTCCAATGGGAATAGCGGACAACTCTTACCGTATGCCCAAGGTCTGTGACCCCGGAACATACACCTCTCAGAACAGGCCGAGGTGCCTCGGCTTGTGGGAACCTTAGTTCAAAAACGGAGAGGAAAAGGCATACCCAAAGGTAGTCCCTTCGTATGTCTCCTAAAAGGTTCTGCCAGCGAGAGAACATCCCTCGCAGGTATTGCCTGCGAGAGAATAGCCCTCGCAGACTCAAGTAGTTCAAAAACGGAAGGGAACCCTTATTATGTACTAATGATGGGCAAACCTGGCAGCAAGACTGTTTAAAAAAACCGACAGCATGACCATGACTTAGCGTTAGAGAGAGGATTATTTGCTAATGTCATCGATGTGCGGATGATACAAAGATATCCAGAACTTGCACTTGGTTCTAAGGCAAAAACGTAATCCTCTTCATTCTGCTCCACAGTGGCCAACATTCGTCTGGATAGACCACGTTGTAGAGAATTCAATGCTTAGACATGTGCAGTTCGTCGTGAATAAGTTTCCATAAAATACCATAACTAAGACCGGTTTTCTGCATGATCTTACGTCTGGTAACTTGTCTTGGACGATCAGATCCTCCGCTTTCTTCACGGTGGCCACACCGTCACCTACTATTGGTTCTTCAGGGATGCATCGAGCATTTGTAATGTGAATTATAAAATTCACATAGAGGGTCGCCATCAATTTATCATGAATTTTCCTGTTAACGTAAAAAGCTTTTGAGTTTTGTCAACTGACAAGGTGCAGTTGTGTCGCTCTCGGCTCTTCTTCGCTCCTGACGAAAGGGACAAGGATTCCAGAAACGTTGTGTGGTATTTATATTACCACTTTTTTGTCTGAATAGGCTAACTTTCTTATTTTTATTTCCAATCAGACGTAAAACTTTTTATTTTAATTTTCCTGTTACTTCATCATCATTACAGAAACTAAACGTAATAACTTCCGGAAACTCTTATCTTGATCATTACAAGTATGTAAACCCCCCCCCCCCCCAAACAAATAACCGATGTTAGAAGGATATCTTAACACATCCATACCGACGATTGCTCTCAAATTATATTTTGGTAATATTAAAACTTTACAATGTCCAAACTTCACTTCATTTGTAAGGTACATAAAAATCAAGTAGTGCAACGATGATGATGGGGAAAATATAATAAAATAATAAGTGCTGAAAGAAACGATACAAAAATAATAATTGAATGGAAAAGGAAACAGAACAAATCAAGAACTTGTTACCACCTCAGGCGTCTCGAAGAAATGAGCAGTCGACAAGTTCTGTTAACGAGCAAAAATGCTTCCCAAATTTAGTCCACATGGATTCTGTGAGGCAAGGAAGTTAATCCTCCAGGTGACACCTGCTTTAATTATATTTCATTGACGCAGTATAAGAATCAACAGGTTAAATCAATTACTTCAAACATATAGTGGATCTTCACTGTTTGAAACTGATTCGTATTCGAGAGCCCAGAGAATATGGGGCAAAATTTATTTCGAATTCTCGTTAGTTAAATACTTGCACTTTAATTAAATATTGATAAAATTAGTGTGTTAGTCCTGTTAATAACTACATATTGGTTAAAAATAAAATGTGGTATGGTTTAGAAAATCATATACATTGAAATGATAATATAAATACCGCACAACGTATCTGCAATCCTTGTTGCTTTCGTCAGGTGCTTCAAACGCGCAAGAGTCCGTTATTTGTCTATTTATTTATGTAATTAATATTTTAACACGGACGTTTTATATTTTTTATTTTATCAAATAAATTTAACAGTTTATCCGTTATACGCCATCGATCTACAATTATATATTGGCTACAAAGCGAGTGATTATTGAAAACGTTTTACAAGTATATCTCACAAATTATATCTAAGCTAAAGGAAGCCAACGTGATACTCAATGACATGTAAATTAATGTCATTAATTTCCTTCAACAGAAGAGATAGTTCACAAGTTATTATTTTACTGACAGTTAAGATAAACAACAGCAGGATGGACTGTTTATCCTTGCAATATCTACCAGCATAATCTTCACGACTGTTTTCACAGGCCGTTGTCTCATTCGTATGGTCGAAAGACGAGAAAGTGTTTTTGAATCATGCTTAGTAAATTTTTATTGAAATGCTCATAAAGCTGCAGTGAAAGCATAAAGGTTATTGTGCCTGAATAAAAAGCTTATTGAATGTAAAACGCGTAATGCCTACAATGCTGGAAGTAATAAAATCATTCACTGCAACGCGAGTGGCGACGTTATGTAAAGTCAATTATCAGTTAGTCCGAAATCTGTTTTTTCGCAATAAAGTTTTCAAAATGATTATCAACAAAATAAAAAATTTCGTAACGCAACGAAGATTCTGTAAGATCAAAAAAAATCTTTCCGATAAATTTTCTCACGTTTCCCGACACACGTTTTGCCCACTGTGAAATAAATTACTTATAATTTTAATGATACAAATATTTGCACAATTTTCTATGAATTCCAGCGCTTGTGTGCTTTGAAATTAAATCACAAAACCGCCAACGCAACCATATTTCATATTCTTAATTTATGAAGGCCATGCATATATGGATTGAAAGGTTCAACACCTGCTGGTAGCAATTAATTGAATAATTTTTATTTTAAAAATTGTTCTCACCTATTAACTTGGTAGTCAGCAAAGCCAAGTTTCACCCTACGAAAGCCTCTCGTGCGGTTTAACGAATTTAAGTTACGGAACGACGGACTTCCGTCGTAAAGAATTAAATTAGTCCCCTAATTTGAAATGAATGAGTTGTTCAACTTCTAAAACTCGTCCCTACGAGAAACGTTACCTTTTAAGGCCACCTAAAATATTAGTCGCAGCTCTGCCAAGCCACAGTTCTCAACTTTATTAAACTTTTTTTTACAGCGTAAACTCTTCCCGACTTCGGTCGACACAATGAAATGAGAAATACTTTTGCTCACAGGTAAAATTTTCGAATAATTACAAGAAATGTAAAAGTTAAATGAACATATATATATATATATATATATATATATATATATATTTGTGTGTGTGTATGGAATGTCCATATTTAACAAGAGTTTTTAAATGTGAAAACAAACTTCCATAAGTTCTAAGCGCAATCAGACTCTTCAGATCTACACAAGTACTAATATTTCCAATAAATTCATCAACAAAACAAACAAACACGAGAGGCAAGAAGCATTATTACTCATTTGAAAAATGCTCAAATTCATCTCAATAGATTTAAATTAAAGAGGCGCGTTTCATCGGCTACGGTGATAGAATATATCGGAAAAAATTTCAAAACAGAGGTTGTAGCGCGATAAAAAATATAATAAATTAGCGTTTTGATAATATAGATTATTTACGAATATTATCTGGGGTTGAGATTTTGATGAATTTCTGATAACTTTCGGTCGCGCCAAGAAGTTTGGGGCTTGAGCTCCGGGCTTTGTCGAGAGTCACGCACTCAATCTTAAAAATACGACCATAGGCCAATGTGCGAAATCAAGCTTCTAGGCGTCGAAATTATTACTGCCTGCGTGGGTCGCAGATCATTCTACAAATATAATTTTCGTTTACATGGAATTCAAAGACCGGCCGGCAAAGAAGTGAATGAGATTGGTATGAACTTGAACAGTAGCTGCGCGATCAGGTTTCTCGATTATTGACAAATCTTTGGTTTACATGAAATTTAACAATATCTGATTATTTCTCTGGGCTAGTCGGCAATAAATACCATAACTTACTGTCTAACATTATAATATACGTTTTATTGATTTTAATTCCGATATTATTTAAATTTATTTAATTTAACCGTTTCCAATTCCGCCGCTACAAATATTTCTCAATATCTTACCATTATTTTGTTTATTAGTTCTCGACAATTATCGTTATGTTATTCCTACTTTGTGCTTGTCACTCGCTTAGTGTTTCCTGTTCATACAATCCCTTCATATGTCATACAGTAGCTATTTCTCGATCGGATGTGACCAATTCGGTTCCATCTCCTTTCAGGAACTCGTTTCCATTACATTGACAATTGGATTCGAGCATTACGGTATTTAACACCGTATATTCAACATTACTCTGGGTTTTAGAGAGCGAATGTTTTCCCGGTGAATTTACTCTAAATATAATTCACGAGAATTATATTTAAAATTTATCTGGGTTGTCAGTTCTGAATCTGAAGCTAAATTCGGCAATAAATTTTGACTTTAGCCGCGAGATCTGGTAAACTCCTAGAAATTACTAATTACATGTACCATTCCTACGCATCTAAAGAACGTCACACCTGAATACGAATATTCATAGTTTCAAGCAATTGTTCCAGTATATGACTTTTCACATAAACTTTCTTTCCTAACGACTTTCATCCTTTTTTTCAGACTATTGCCATCAGTCACACGACCATCCACCACATTTCTTCCTTTTACCTATTCATATCACAGAAATTATCCATCCAACAGCCCTAATTACTTATCGTGATCCATGACTTCCTCTACTATTCCACGATATCTTCCGTCACAGTGTTCATCAGCGACCGATGTTTCATGCTATTATGTCACACTGTCTTCGTTTCCTCATCTTGTCAGAATGTTCTCATGACGTTCTCCCTCGTCGATAGTTCCTAAAACATTCTAATTCTGTATTCGAAACGTTAAAATTGTAACTTGTGTGGTGAGGTTGTTTAATGATGCTCTAAATTTCATATAGAATTCTTTTAATTTATTATTACTTTTTATATAATTACTTTAAATTTTTAAGAGTAAATTTATTTGACTTACAAATTGTTACCAAAATATTAAACAATTCATCCGTCCAAACAAAGTGCGCACTGTAAGAAATATCTGTGTTCAATACGAAGCAAACTAGCAAAAAAAAATGACAATTAAATTTGTTTAGAAATGTAATGAGACAATTTCAGCCGGTGTAAACGAGGAATGGCGAACAGCGTCCTTTCTTCTTTCGTTTCCTACAGCAAACCCTCATTCAGAGCATATTTGATCTCCATCTCTTGCCATATTCCTCCATCTTCTGTGTCCCAATCGTCCAGTCAGTTTTCGCCCAACAGCTTCCTCTTCAGTCTCCAAAACAACTGCCCATATCCGCCCTGACGCCATTATCATCTCCTCCGACCCTCTGAATGGTCAATAAATAAAAACTGTTTCTCCCAAGAATCGTTCTCCTGGCGACGGACGGATTTCTTTCCTAAAGCGAATTCATGATCCACTGGTGGGCACTTTGTATCCGATGTCAAGAAATTTTATCGTCCAAACTTCAAAAATGAGGTACACGATCACACCACACTTCCTAGGCCATCCACGAATTCTCCAAGTTTCATTTTCAAGTGATCCTGTACTTCACACAAAGTTTGAGAGACGTCTTCAGCAATCCTCATTAAACTGAAATTCTTCTATCCAGATATACAGGTTTTGAAGTATGCTTTTCCTGTGCCCGTCATCGGAAATCTTTCTCCGTATAGAGACGTTTTTTTCGGAGTCCATGTATGAAATCCAATTTTAATATTCAGCGGGTTGGTAGTTTTGGCATGGTTATTTACAAAACCTTATTTTTCCTTCGTTCAGAATCTATTTAGAATCTGAAATTCTCTTGTCGCAGTTCTTCCAGTCATTTTCACAATTTTTCCATTTTTCTCCTCCCATATCCTTTTTTTTCTGTCAAGCTTAGCAACACTATTAAGTCTCATTGTATTTCTATTTCTTCACCATTTTTTTTATTATTCCCTTCGTAACATACAAGTGGTGGTGAAGTATAGCGTCTTTGTTTCTGCACTTATTAAATAGGGCCTACTTTAAAAAAATGTTGTACCACTGTTTTTTGCACATTGAAATAAATCAATGGATGTGTTGGGCGCTTGGTGTTCATGGAAGTTGTTGGCAGTTCTGTTCGTAACACTTCCTTTGTCGTCCTTTGAAACGGACAATCGAATGCCGTCAATAAGGAATGTTTGTGGCTGTTATTCTCGACTATTGTCGTTTAAGGAGGAAACAGTTATCGGTGAAGTTATTTGCAGAGTCGTGCAGAATGCGCGGCACGTGGCGACAGAGCCGCGGACGTAACAAGGTTAATAGGTCAGCAGATCTTCCCGCAGAGATTGCGGCACCAAGGACGCGACAGACCGTGCTTTGAAACCATTCAATGACCCGGGGTACAGCACGGTGCTTGTGTCGATGTCAAACTTAAATCTCACGAAAACGGTCGTGGATTCAAATTGCCGTCACAACTTTTCGCTTCTCCCCTAATTGTCAAGCAAACTGAAATGCGAAAATAGCGCTTCTTTACTTTCGAATTTTCGTATCTATGCGTGAACACTAGACAATCCATTTTCCGGCAGATATAAAGAGCAAGACTGCTAACTAATTAATTAGCCAAAGCAGACTAGATTAAGTGATAGAAAGAAATACCACACAACGTTTCTGCAAACTTTGTTCCTTTCTTCAGGTATTGATTTCATATTATTTTCATTGTTTATGTTGAACCAATACAGACGATTTTCTACTTTCAATATAACTCTGTACGTGTGATACAATTGGAAAAAGAAGAAACCGGAGTTTCGAAACGAACAGTAACTCGGCACGTCAATTGGGAGAATTAACTTACATCAATTCAGGACAACTTAGGTTCCCAAGTACCCTTCACTAATGTGAGTAATACACAAGTCGCCCTCGGACTGTACAGAAACAAGTGGACTAGGCCTTCCGTCTTAGATGCGTGTCCTTCATATTAGTGTTCAGGTGACCCCAGGTTGTTGCAGTTCCTTTATCGTCCTTCAGATACTTTCTCCGTGTCCTTGCCACCTTCGTTACTCCTCCAAGGCAATTGAATACCCTATAACTGGCACGGCCTTCTAGTACCACAAAACGTACCCTACACCTCAACATTTCTCGATAAAGTTTCTTGACTTTTTTGTGAAACAGTAATTAAATAACAATACATGTCACCCACTCTGATTAGTTTTTATTTCTTCGTAATCGCAAACATTAATTCCGAAAGTAAGAAGACTTTCTTTTTCGAACCTCAAATCTTAACCATGTGGGCTAACCGGATCGCCACACTAACGTTCGGTATTATTATTAAACGTGTACTCATCAAAATAATACACTATTCACTGAAAACAATTAAAAATGAAGCTCAAATATATAACAAAAAAATATCAACAATCGTCTAAAATTTGCATTTCATTTAGAATTTTATGCTTAATAAGCTGCTGACGGTTTTCGTGCCCGTTGTGATAACGTTTCATGCATTGATTTTTTATTTGGTCACGTTTAATTTCGGCGTATTTGCCGAGGTTTGTTCTTTACACAAAAATATATTCATATAAATTTATTATCTTCAGCCTGTAGCTTTGCGTTAATATCAAAGCTATGTCAAATTTAAATCCAGTCGTGTTTTGTATATTTGGAGTCTAAAGAAACGACGACAAACAGCAATTCATGAAATTGATATTTTAATCGCAGCTGGTTTAAAGCGGTTGTTTCATATTGTCACATATTCTATTATCCCGCAGGTGAACCTTCCCAGAGAGCTCTGGAGTAGACTACTTTTGGGGATGCCTTCTCCTCTCTCTGTTTTTTGAACTAAGGTTCCCACAAACCGAGGCTCCTCGGCTAGTTTTGAGAGGTGTATGTTCCGGGTCACAGACCTTTGGCATAGGGTAAGAGTTGTTCTCTGTTCCAATTGGAACAGTCGGCCATCTGCCTCCTAAACTAGTCGAGGTACGGAGAATGGAATGCTGCGTCCCCACAGCAGACCCCTCTCCCGCCATTGAAAGGTCGTGATAAGTACCTACTGCCCGACCTACCTGCTGCAGGTTTCTCCTGCATTATTTTTAGGCGAATGCCGGGAAGGATCCTTAAACTACAGCCGGGGGCCCTAGTTAACCCTTGGCTACCTTGCTCTACCTATCCCCATCCCCCCTTTCAGTCCCTTTCCTATGATATAAGACTGACCGCTATGAGTATTACCCTATATATAGCCTGTCTGCACCCTCTTCTACTTCTTTTCACTCATTGATCAACCATCTAGGAATAACATAAATATGAAAATCTTGCGAATTCTATAGTCCTTTCCATAGTGACAAACCATTGCGTTTTCCCTTGGAGTATGATAAATAAGTAGGAATGAGTATTACGAAAGCGCTCTTTCCGTTGAGCAAGTTTTCTATGACTCGTCTGCTTGTAAGAGATAAACGTCGAGCCTGTGCCGGAATTTAGAGCTATTTCTCAACATGCAAGTTTTCCGCAGAAGTGACAAGCCGCAGGCAACCAATTAACGGTTCGAACCTCACTTCGAGTCATCCTGGTACTGCATAACAAGCGATATGATGTAACTATTTTTAAATAACAAAGTGATTTTAGAATTGATTTAAATAGTTCCTTCACCTAACGTTTACAGAAAAACTCTGGACCCATTTTCACTGAGATTAAATAATAAGCATGTTTGGTCTTTTACACATTTTTATGCACCGCTTCGTCCACTATTTGAAAAAATGTTCAGCCATTTAAGTTTTGTTCCTGATTTCCAATAGCCCAAAAACCAATGAAGTTTCATCGGCCACGAAAACCATCAGTTGTTTCATGGCATTCTTACCTTTCCACTACGACTTTATTGGCAGGATTCTTTGTAACAATATCTTAGTTCATATCTGTGTAAAATGAAATGATGCGAAAAGTTCTCTTACAAACAGAAAATTCTTGTGGTGGATCGACCTCTTACACATTCTTCAATACGTTTTCATCTAATGGAATCATGTACGTGGCAAATAATCTCGATATTGAGGGCGATAAGAGAAAGGGTACAAGTGTCGGCATATGGTGTTGTGAAGGGCAGACCCAACAAATGCCATGACTGAACATTACCGGTAAGAAAACGATGATTCTTTTCAATTATTTGCTTTTTTTTAAGGTAACAGGCTACATGAGAATAATCCGCATGGTGGCAACTCCCCTTTAATAGCATACGAAGGGATTTGAAAAGGGGGGATGCAGAGGGGTAGAGAAAGGTAGCCAAGGATTAACTAGGGCCCCCGGGCTGTAGTTTAAGGATCCTACCCGGCGTTCGCCTAAAAGTAATGCAGGAGAAACCCTAGAAAACCTGTATCAGGTGGGTCGGGCATTGGATATTTGTCCCACACCCTTCCTTCCACGGGAGAGGCGTTTGATGTGGGGACGCAGTATTCACTTCTCCGTGTCTCGGCCAGTTTAGGAGGCAGCTAGTCGACTGTTCCAAGTGGGAAAAGCGAACAACTATTACCGTATGACGTATTACTGGCTTCAAAACAGGCCGAGGTGCTTCGGCTTGTGGGAACCTTAGTTCTGAAACAGAGAGAGTAAAAGGCATCCCCAAAGGTAGCCCCCTCCGTCTCTCCTACAAGGTTCTGCCTGCGAGAGAACATCCCTCGCAGACCAATTAATATAGAGACTGAAAAAAAAACTTGTTCGAGACAAATTTAGCTGCGAGGTTTTCCACATCAAGAAGATTGAATTTGCAAGCAGTAAAATAACAGAATTCAGGAAAATACGATTTCGATGTCCACGAAACACCACGGAGATGTAATATAAATTAATCTTATTTTTTACTTTTCAAATCCCACGTAAAGGAATATATCAGCAATTTTATTTCGACTTCTTAATTCCGTGACGAGTCACACACTGCTATTAAATTACAGAAGTCTCCCATTCTGTTGAACTGTGACAATTATAAAACTAACTTTAGTAAAACAAAAATTTCATAGATTAGCATTGAAACTTCCAATACTGAATCTTCTGCAAGGCGAACTGCATTATTTTCTATAATTTTTTTATAGTGCTTTACGCAGCCTTTTATCGATCCACGAGAGGTAAAGGTTTTCAATTTGTTTCTGTCCGGGTTGATAATGACAAATTTTCTAATTAAATTTGTATGATTTCCCAATCAGTTTCAGTATTTTTTTATGCCTGCTTTACGTATTGGATATGACTCAAGACTTGTATTGGGCTTCTCTCATCCTTTCCTAAGTTTCTTCAAAACATTTTTTGATCCGATTCAAACGCTATCTAATATTAGACGAACAAAAAGACTGAAAACTAACAAGTATTATTGTAACATATGATTTCTCATGCATACCTAAACACAATACATTTGAGTCACCCACTCCGCATTCCTTCATAATGTATGCAAAAATAGTATATGTGATTCCTGAGCAACCGCTTCACTAATTAGTTCACAGTTTTTTGTATGCTTTAGAATTGTCGTTACAAAAATGTCATTTCAGTGATCATATTGCAGTGAACTTTCAATTTTACTACACAGCACGTTATAAATTACTTTACCCAAACTACTCTTCATATACCATTCAATCACCCCCCAAAAATCTTTAACGATCGAATAAATTAAACAGATTGAAGGATTGGGACACTAAAGGAAAATTTAATGTTTTTTTCATAAAAAGTTTATTTTATTTTAAACAGTTGTAAAGACATTTCTATTATGTATTAAAATCCTCTCATTTACAAAGATAAATGCCATTTATTTAGGCAACTTTATTTACCTAAATTTTATATTATAATATTAAAGTTTTTTTAGTGAATAACGAGGTTATTTTGGATATAAATCCATACGTAAAAGGATATTTATAGGAAATGAAGAAAAAGTAACTGTTAGTCAATTAGCCGGAAAGTGCGCTAAAAGTTCCCGTGATGGACTATTAAAAAGGTCCAACGAACAGAACAGCTGTCAATAACTAAGCAATGGAAGACAATTAAGAAACGAGAGGTGGAGAGAAGACAATACTTATTCCGTACTAGAAGTTTTGCTGAAAATAAATCATAAGCATGGGGTTTCAGCATTTCTGAAGGATAATATTCTATAAAAAAAAACAGCAGACGCCACAGTAGATCAGTTGTCATGTAGATATCGGAGATAAAGGCGAGGATATTGAGATTACAGATCATTTAGGCAGTATTAAAATCAGTTTACAGGTAGATGTGTGAGAAAAAAAGTGTCTTAGTCATCGTACTGTATAGAAATGAGAAGCTAAGAACGTCGATTCATTGCCGATGTCAACAACGGGTGCTGCAGAACTACGATTCCATCCTCGGAAATCATCTCGCCAGGATCACAAATTGAGTGACGCTTTATGGTATGACGTATGAAATTATACTATTTTTTATATTTACCTTGAATACCTGCTTTGTTAATTTAAGTGCTTGAAAATTGATCCAATTAAGTAATCATAAAAATATTTTTTATCTTTATCAATAATATAGGATTAAATTTAAAACATTCAACAATTTTCACAACTCTAACTTCCTGCAGCCGTTTATAACATTTGGTAACAATCAAATTACTCATGAATTCATATTTCTGTTCATATTGAAGTTAATGTAGAGGTAATCATCAAAGGGAAACGTAACACGCATTACTGAAAAATATACCTTGTCTAGGCAGTTTCGTGATATTTTCCAGCGCTGATGGTCTCAGCAGCTCCTGTAGTTCTCTGTTTGGAAGTGCAACAGGCGAACTGATTTGCATTTATTTTATTCGTCAAATTTTAATCCATTAATTCCCTCTTGTCTCTATTTCTACTCGAAACCTTCCTGTTCAACGATCTCTTGATTACCTGAAAATATTAATTCGACGGAAAATCTCCTTTGAGAACCCTTTGTTTACCGGTCCCGTTTAAGCGCATGTTATTAGCGTCCAACTTCGTCTATCCTCTGGATATGTCACTACGTGTGCAAAAAAGAAAATTGATTTCTCCATAGATTCTATTCCAGGACGCAAACGCTAATGATAGACGAATTCTAAGACCAAATAAGATAGACATTTTTTATTCGGATGCGAAGTATTATCTCATACCCAGGCATAGTGCTACAACATATACAGGTAGATAAGAAAACGAATGCTCAGGAAATGTAGAAAATAATGCGTTATAAATTATTTATTTATTACATACGTTTATGTATTTTGTTGCAACCAACTTGAAATAAGGATATTTACAATTGTATTCTTACATGTTATGATCGTAAACGACGCAAAACATAAAAAAACTTATATTTTCCAGTGTTATATTAGTATAATTATAGCATATACATTACATTAACTTCAATTTTGTAATAACATTGACCTTGATTACAGACTAAAATATCTTGACAGTTTTTTATACTTTCATTTATTATGTTTCGACCTGTCTGTAGGTCTTCGTCAAACACTGGTTGGAGACAAATTAATAGTGCCACATTGACCCTCAGGTGAACTTATATCAACCTCACGTATACACAAAAGAATTAATCTATCGATTTTAACGGCTAAATACCAACTGAAATTCAAATAGTTTAATTAACTGAAATATAAAATAGACGACGCCGATTATTGGAAAGCTACATGTAAAATGTCGATCCAATGTAACGCATTTTTGTGAGACTACACAGAAATCCTTTTACAATGACTGTAGTGGAGCCTTAAAATAATACAGTTGAATACCTTTCATGATTCAATTGTGAAGGCTACATTGAATCGATTACAAGAGAAATGCAATATGCCGTAGGAAATAACAAGCAAAAGGAATTGAGACTATTGTACTGAAACATATTTTGTCCGACGAAGTACTAAAGCAGTCATCAAATTGCGATGTACAAGCAACAGCCGCAATATTTTAAAATTGCAACCATTTGGTCTCTAAATAAATTAGGCGAATAGTCACAGTCTGTCGCGCTAAAATCTAATTCATTTCAGCGGTACTAACACATTATTTCGTCTTGATGTAGGATCAGAGAAATCTGGAGTGGGATGAAAGTAATAAGGAGCCTTGTAGCATGTATGAATATAGCACATGGATAGAATTGTAATTTTACAGTTATATCACAGTCACCGCATACATCGCGCCATAAACAGCAATACGAAGTACTTGACAATTTGTTTATCTTATCGTTATCTAATAAGACTGTTTCCGTCACCAGCTGACTCCGAAACAGCTGTCTGTGACTTTTCTGAGTCACGCCTTGTGTTGTCTGACAGCTGTTACGCCACGTGTTATTCTAACACTCAAATAATAATTTGCCCAGATAGGACAACCAACTTATAGTTGCGTTTTAATTTCCAACAATTCAGCAGGTATATCCTCCTATCGAAGAGATCTCCTGTCAATTATCATAGATATATACATCAAAGGCTATACTCTGAAAGAAAGACGCGCAATGAAATCCATTCGCAGAATGTAGAGGACTATTTGACAACCAGAAAAAAAAAATCTTACTTGTAGTATTTGGCTATTAACAATTTTATATATATATATATATATATATATATATATATATATATATATACTCGATCCGCTCCTGGAAACATTATCAGTGATGAATAAGTTCGCGTTTCATAAAAGTAATCAGCTGCTTATTGGTAAATAAATAGCTTACATTTTTTTTACCATCATAGATCCCAATTTACATCCATGCCCAAACAATAAACAATTTACTTTTATCACACAAGTCTTTAAATAGAACTTTGATATGACAAATATTCAAGCTGCAAAGCTTATATTAACATAGGTTTATTTAATTCACCTAAGTTCCCATGTTCAGTCTTCAGCAAAACAATAAAAACCTATAAGGAGTTATAGGAATTTGGATTTCCTCAGACATTTCAAATAAAAAACTCTGAAATACTTTACTATATCATTAGTTTCCTTTTGATATAAGATTTATAATTATGAATAAAATATTCCAAAATAAGATATTTTCTATCTCCAAGGATAAGCATGTTTTTAACAAAATCTAATGATAAAGTTAAGGTATTAGGTGGAATGGTATATTTTTGTATTTGTATTTGTATTTTTGCTTCAAAGTATGAAAGTTTTGCTACAATAAATTTCAAACATTTTAATAACTTACCTACTGAAGAAACTGCCGAGTCCCTTCCTCTTTGACTTAACACCCTCAGATTCATCCAAATTGTAATTCTGATCATCAGATGATCCTATACTTATTTGTCCGACATCATATGTTGCTGACAGCCTGTCAGATTCTATGCCGCTCCCATCTTCATTCATAGATGGTGAAACATCACTTAAACTTGATACAATACTAGAAAAAGAGCTTCCGTCTGTGCGTGACAAACAATTATCATTTGTGATAAATCTCTGCAGTGTGTTGGAGGGTGAGTCATAACTTAGGCTATCTTCATTTTCACTAGTGCTGACACATTTTGCTGATTCTTCATCAATGCTATCAAGGACATTTAACCCAGACTTTAACGAATTACAGTCACCATTTGACAACCCTTCGGTCTTAGATAAATAATTACTACAAGAACTATTTTTTCCTTCATCGTTTTTTGAATTTATGAAATGCAACTGTCGTGTCACTGGACTATAAGCTAACGGTATATTTTGCAGAAGTTCTGCAATGGGTATAGGCGTTTTATGAGAACGCATATCAGTTTGCTTATTTGTGACACTATCACAGCCAATTGATGGTTTAACACGTAACTGACAGATAGAACACTTTTCGGTGAGTTGAATACTCATGTTAGCAGTTCCTTCACTTATACATGTATTATGATGATAATTATTTTCCAATTTGGACGAATTATTATTGAAATTGCTATTGGCATTTTCTTTTGACATATGGTTGCACTGGCACAATTTAAAATCTGTGAATTCTTCCGATGGAATATCATACAACTTTTGCTGTTGGAAATCGCAGTTATCGTTACCTGTCAATTTCTCGTTTCCTCTTTCCGGCCAAGTTTTAAACCACACTTCATTGGACGGCTTTCCGTCGGGGTTAACACTTTCTATGTCAACTAATGTAGGCCTCCTATTAAGGGAGATGTCAGAGTCTTCCTTGCTTTTCATTTGGGACACAAAATGACATTCCCCTTTATCATCAAAACAGTTTGGCAAGCTTTGGCTTCTCGAATTATTTGTAGCATAATGTAACGATTTATTAAAATTCTGACCAGGATGGCCCATTTTATTGGACGATTTATTGGAATCACTAATGCTTTCTTTTAAGCTAACGTTAAAGCATTTTGAAGACGGAGGTACTAATCTTTCAGAAAATTTTCCCTCAGCTAAATAGAAATGTGTGAGACATTCTTCCTTAACGCCCGGAATTTCTACACCCTGAGCAAATTTAGACGGCATAATATGTATAACACTATTTGCAGAAATATTTGTCATCGCATTAACAATTGAAATTTAGTCAAAAATAAATTGATTTGCTTCAAAACAAACGCACACATATTTACACTCAGCCCAGCACCTTCACAAGCACAACCAACAGCAACCAAATGACAAACACTGTCACAACCAACTGCAAAATTGTCTACATACATCAAGCGAGCAGAGTAGCCAACTTAATTTCCCATCATCAGTGGTAGAGATAAATTTGCTGTCGGAAAGTACTTGTGTATAAAAAAATGTGAATGTTGCTAAAGATATATTAAAATAAACACAAACGTAAGGATACTCCTATAAAATATTCATTATTTATTTTTTATATAATTAAAATTTATGAATCAGTAAGTCTATATGCTTCAGTAGTATTATCCTAAAAAAACTGGAAATTTTCGCTGAAATAAATTTTAGAAACTATCAGTAAAATTAGGGATTTCAATCTAAAATGCAAAGCACAAGAATATTTGATCATACTATTAATTATTATTTTTCAACTCATGTATATGTCGTGAAGCATATCTGGTTGATTTTATATGAAACATAGTTTTAAAAAAATCAATCACAACTTCGTATATCACAAACGTTTCTTTTGTGAACGTACTACTTCCACTTCGATATTTACTTTTTGCGCCAATTGCTTTGGCAATCCTGCCGGCATCCATTTTCTTCATGAGTTGGGTTTCTTTGGAGCACGTGTGGTAAAAGGTATAGAATGTTGTATATAGCGTCGTAAAGAACTCTTGTCGTTCAAAATTCAATTCGAGTGTAGTTACTATAATTCAATCTTAATTTTCTTACAGTTCAACTGAAGTTATGAATCAAGAAAAGCTAAAGAAACTCCAAGCCCAGGTAAGGATTGGAGGGAAAGGTACTCCAAGAAGAAAGAAGAAGGTTGTACACGCTACTGCAGCAACTGACGACAAGAAATTGCAGAGTTCACTTAAAAAACTTTCTGTAAATACTATTCCTGGTATCGAAGAGGTCAATATGATTAAAGATGATGGCTCTGTAATTCATTTTAATAACCCCAAAGCACAAGCTTCACTAGCGGCTAACACGTTTGCGATTACTGGTCTCGGCGAAAATAAACAAATTACTGACATGCTACCAGGAATATTAAGTCAGTTGGGCACAGAAGGATTAACTCAGCTAAAACGTTTGGCATCCAGTGTTGCAAATAGTGCCGCTGGTGGGAAAGCGAGTATTGAAGAAGATGATGAAGTGCCAGAGTTAGTGGAAAATTTTGATGAAGCTAGCAAGGAAGAAGTTGCTGTTGTGTCCGAGAAAACCAAGGGAAAAGAATCTGATGCAACAAGTGTTGAAGCAAAGACGGATGATAAATCAAAAGAGAAAGACTCTGGAGCAAAAGAAAAACAGAACTGAGGAGTAGAGATCTACTAATTTTCTCCATGAAGAGGTAATTTATTTCAAAGTTTCTTTAGTTGCTTTCCTTTTCCTGTAAAATTATGTTTGTTGCAAGCATGGTGTTAACCTTCCTCTTCCTATTTAAAAATAGGATATTTTTATATTGTGTAGTAAACATTTATTGTTCAGATTATAGGTTGCATGTGAACTTATTGTAGTGTTACAATTTTATGTTTCCTTCATTTAAGTGCATTGTTAATGTATGAAAAGAATTGTTACTGCGCTAAGTTTGTAGCAAATAACTCAAATGTTTTTTTCATACAATTGATTGTATTCCTTGTGTGGTGATTTTATATTGCATGATATGTTATTTTGTTTACCATACACATTGAGAACTGCTTTCTGCATAACCTATTTTAGATATATCTAGAAGTGTGATCTTTCAAACATTGAACAGCTTATTTATTTTAAAACCCCTTTTTTCCATCCGTTATAATTGAAATATTTTGGTACTAAATTGGGCATATTTAAACGTTTTATTGTGTTTATTATGTACATTACCTTTTCTGTGTAAAACTTCCTTCATGCCCATGTATGGATTGCATGGTTATTTCTTGAAGTTTCTTTTAAACCCATTTGTGCATTTTTCTCATAATATATTATTATATATTGCCATTTTTACTGTATATACTTTTATTTATATGTACAGCTTTAAAAATATATGCCTTTTAGTGATAATTACAAAAGCTTCGGTGAGGTTTGGCAAAGCTCATATGTGCAATTAATGACACCATTGTAGTTCCCAGTAAATAGTCACTTTATTGCATTGTATATTTAAAAAAAAATAGATAATGACCAATATAGTGGGTGTGCATCTGTATGTTCAAAATATCAATTGGCATATTTGTAAATACTGCATACATGCATATTTAAGACTCAATATAAGTCTTGCTCAAACTATTTTGTTCTAAAGATGTTTTAGCTAGGAAATTTCCAATACAAAACAATCTGCACCTAATTTATAGTTTGTATAAAAGTTTTAAACTTGAATCAATTGCCTCATAACTTTTGCTTTATATATGAAGTTCATACATATTTTTAGTGGTTTTAAAATATTGTGCTCAAAATTTTTATGGATATCTAAAATACTGTGATCAATTGATTGTGTAGTGGTCGATAAAATAATTTATAAGTTTTCTAATATATTATACATACATATAATTTGATTTGGGCAGGAAAATGAAGTGAAATGGCTCACTTGAAATTGTCTGACTGGAAAAAGTACCAATTTTCGGTGTAGTTGGCTCTACCCGACTGTGGTTTGCCATCATCTTATTCCTGAAATGGAATTAAGTAATTTGAATATTTTCCTGCTCTTAATTTTGGGAAAGCCATCTGTGATCGTTCCTGTCAGTATTAATTTGACAATGTCTCATTGTTGGTTGCTTATATGTACTCATTTTGGATAGGAAAGGGGGAACAGAGAGCATCCGACTTACCTTAAATCAGAAGTTTGCATATTATTTCAAATTTTCTTTCCTTCTTCAGGACAGTAGGTCTGAAAGTTGCCAACTAACTGCACCCAATAATGCCAAAAATTCTTGCAAGGAAAGATCATGAGAATGACCTTAGTTGTTTTATACCTACGTATACCTAAGGGGAATGTGATGAGGTCAAATTAAATATATTTGGATACGAAAGGGAGAGAGCGATGCCTACTTACCTTAAATCAATAGTTTGCGCAATCTGACATATGTGTAAGTTCAAATTTCCTTCGCCGTGAAGGAAGATCTTTGCCTTTATATACATATGGACAGGATTGTGCTGTGTGCTTACCATTAATTGAGAGGCATCACCATATTGGATAGGAAATTACACCCCATTCCTCAAGACAAAGAACTGTTTCATTCTGGTCTCTCTAAATTTTTTACATGCTATTTTCTATCCAACACTGTGAAAGTCTCTCAATTTAATAGCAACAGAGGCTGTGGCTTACCGGAAATTGCCAGGAGGAAGTTTGTCAAGTTTTTGGAGGTGTTAGCCACCTCCTTTCTCTTGTTCCTTTCCATACCAATTATGTAGTAATTGTGTTAGTCAATAGTGAAAAAATTTAATTTGTTTTGTTTGTCTTTAATATTCACATTTCTAATTTAATATTCTGTGTTTTTGTTTGGTTCAATAATGATCCATATTTAAATTAGTGAGTTTATGTGGCACAAATTTAACAAGATAGGAAAAACTTAGTGTTATATCTAATATATTCCTCAAGTTCAACTTGAGTAACATTTCAGTTTCAAAGACAATGCTTTTGTATTAAAAATTTAAATGATTTTCTTTTTGTTGTAGTGCCTGTAATGCCGCCTCTGCTGCAGTGATCTTCATGGTTTCCATTGACGAGCAATGTCTGTCACTTGTTCAGCAACATTTATTGAATTACATTGTATGTGAATAGAAATCAAAAACCATGTGTAATAAAATTAACTTTGAGTGATTGTTTTGTGAACTTGCTTATTACAAACTAGTGTTGTTTCTCATTCTTCCAATAATTTTTATTTTCCAGGATTATCAAAGTAATTTTCTCAGTGCTTGTTTTTTTTATATTTCTGTACTTCTTATTTTAGTAGTAATGATGCAGATGAATAGCTTACAGGTTTACTTTATTACTATAAAATTTACAATGAAACATTCTGTCACATTGTCTCTAATCAAATTTTATATGGTAATGTATAGTATGTGGTTTGTTGATCACTTTAAAAAAAATCACTCATTTAGTTGCAACAAATAAATTTTAAGAATGACATTTTAAGCCTTCCTGTTCTATTGCAAATGAAACCATTATTTCAAATAACATGTACATTTGAAACTGTTAAGTAAATAAGTGTGTAGTTATTTATAGTTCATTGCTTTTTGTGCTTACCTTTAACATTCCCAAATTGTCCAGATAATTTTTATTTGGTATCTCAAGTCTGATTAATTTACTAAGATTAGATTCGAAGTTCCATGTAGTATTTGTAGATAGATGATAATCAGTCAATTTATTAGAATGGAAAACTTGTCTTTTATCAGTGTTTAATTTGGATTCTGTTGGGGCAAAATGGGAAATTTTAAGTCACTAGTGTGAGAGGACTATGATAGTATTGAAAGGGGGGGTAACACCAAACCATTTTGAATTCTCTAATGTGGAATATTTCTCTAATATTAGTAAGCCATGTGCCTCTTTTTCCATTATTAATTTTTAAGGAATAAACCTTACTTTCTTGTCACAAACTTAAAAGTTAGCCTCCATTAGTTAATATTTGTAGTTTTGCTGTAATTTTGTGTTCCTATCATATTGACATCTAGCCTTTAATTTATATAACTTACTTACATATATCATATCAAACTAAAATGCTTTAGTTTGTGTATAAACTGCTTACCAAATCTTTGATGTTTGGTGTATTTATATAGAAGCCTGTAAATCCACAATACTATTATATATGACAATTGAAATAGATATCTGCCCAGTGAAGAGATCTAGAAGCATATAGTTTTGCACTTGAATGAGTGATACAAACATTGTCTTACAATTAATTGTACTTCCACTACAAACAAATTTATGTATTTCTTAGCAAAATATTACACTTACCTGGACCTGGTCTTAGATTAAGAAGACAAACAAGGTAGTCTACAAGTTGGATTCAATATTCAGGCAATTTGATTTAAAAAATTATTACACCATAATTATAAACACTTATTTAGGCAAGAAATATGGATACATGTCACCCAAATTTATTTTCCATTATGATATATAAGTTGTAATCCAATGGAAAATCAATATTCTTATATTTGAAAACTGGATTTAAGAATTTGGTGTACTATTTATGATGGTAAGTGCAAATCTTCCATAAACTTATTTATTATAAGATCTTTTAAGTCACCCTTTATTTTTGTGTTTATGAGTATTAAAATTCATTTTCTCATACACCTTACATTGGGTTTTCAGATAGAGCTTACATCTAGTATTATCAATTAAATTACAATGCCTTCTAACAAAAAGTTTCAACAAAACAAATGGTGAAAATATGTTTGTGTGGCATGTTCTTTCAGCTGGGGATAGTTTAAATTGACTGGCAGTTGCAGAAATTTGTGGCATTTATTTGATCACTTAATTGGCTACTTCATCTCATTAGTAAAAAATAATTGTAACAATTGGTCATGATAAATATTCTGATTTTTACCTTTTGTATTTGGTCAGATGTCTCTTCTTTTGGGGGAAGTTGTATTGATTGATTTTATTTCTAGAATGTCAACTGTCATAATTATTTTATATTGTTAACTGGTGTTCAAAAAGAAAAAAATATAGTAATGTTTTAAATAAGACCATTTGTCATCAGATTTCAGAACAAATAGAATGTGATAGATCTGTTGTAGGAATATCAAATTGAAATGCTCAATGTGACCACAAAACTAGTCAGACTAGAACTTATTATTGTCTCAACGATAGGATTATGGTCTGTGTCACATTTTATGGAGGATTATCAGCTACCGATATATGTCACCAACAACATTGAGGATTGTCTCATTCGTAGTTTTACTTGGTCAACTTTCAGGAAGAATTTGAACCTTATTTTGTATTATGAATTCATCCCAGAATTTGCATAATGACTTTATGTAACCACTGAATGAGATTCAAACCCCATCTGTCTCCATTCCAAGTCCCGAGGTACCCAAGCATATATGAAATATAACCATTCCATGAGAATGGCCTTTCTTTAAGGTGTCTGGGAAATAATCCTTTTTGTAATGAGAATACTCAAATAAAGCCAATTTAAACACTGTAGCAATTGTGATTGGACAAATTAAATTCTGTTCGCGAGATTGTGAACTGATCTTTTGTAAATTCAAACAAAGAAAATGCAACCAGTAATAGTATCTTTATTTATGCGGTTGCGAGTATATACATATTAAACCATGACCGGGGTCGATTCATAGGCACGTTGCACTGTTATTTCTTGACGAAATATCTACAATGATATGCTCTACGCGTGGGACTGCAGCAGTGCAGTTCCGCGAGGAAATCAATCAGACTGGGCGGAGGCACGATAGGGAACGGTCGTGATCAAGTCTCAAACTTATTCCCTCAATACGGGAATAATGAGTCTGTAGAGAGCAGTATAATACAAAACTGTTATGTATAAACCACACATGTAGATAATATTTTCTCGTCGCTTGTTATTAAAGTTTTTGGAAAAGTTATCTGATTTTTTTTTGGGGCGCGTAGTACTTAGTTGCAAAAAATTACCAAACATCAGATAACTTTATATATATGGCTGTATGTCTGCATTTATATATACACATTTATTTTAAGTACTTTTTCCTATCCAGCATGGCAACACCAAACATCAATTACAGTTAAGCATATTGTAGCAGATCAAACATCGAAAACTATAGTTATTAATCCTCGTCGGCTCTAATAATTATTCTCGTTTTTTGTAATAAGGCCTCAGCTCCCGACTTGGAACTAGACTTTTGTATTATACGTTTTTTACATTCTCCGTGCCTTATCACCTGGCGAGCACGTGTTTCGAGAGCTACTGTCTCAGTAGCTATCCGCTACCTACAGAGCTGTAACTCGGACTGAATTTACAAAAACCAACAAAATATTACTTGCGCTCTGGCCCTGATTGTTGAGTCTAGCCGCCAAAAGATAACTTAACAATATACAACTTACTTACAAAATGTCCAAATTACTTTTCTATTAATGTACAAACCCGTTGATATGTTACAATATTTATAATTAATAGTTGGCGTTGCCAGGTAGTATTGAATATATGTTTAAATATATTATTAAGTGACAATCAGAATTTTAGTATTGTATGGACTGTCGCCTTAACGTGGCGGGGAGGTTTGCGGGCTCCGACGGACGGCCCGGAGAGCTAAGCTGGCGGGAGTTTTATTCCTGGTAGCGCCACCCAAGCCAGACAGACAAAGAACAGTCCACTAGTCCTCCAGGTTGGGGGTTGATCATGGTGCTAACGACCCCATATCGGAAAAACTCTATCGTTACAAAACTCAAAGATAATAGCCGGATTGATGATACCGAGGAACGAAACATGCAAGTAAAAGGTAAATTATTTTTAATTTCGGTTGCTGATTTACAATCTACTCTTAACACTTAGAGTAATAAGTAAATTGTTTAATTATTAAAGCTATTTGTCTTGAGTAGGGCACCGTCCAGTGGCGGGTCTCCTGGATTTATTTAGTGATGTCTTCTGGCCATAATCTCTTCAATCTTCTTGCTACGGGTTGTTGGAGGTAGAGATCGGCGATGTATTTGTTGCGGTGTTTTAGTGTTCTTTCTTTGCTTTTGGTGGCATACGTCTTGACGGTTTCTGAAATAAATGGAATTTTGAGGTCGTGATGGAGTATGTTTGCTGATGTACCACGGTGCATTGACTAGGGTGCGCAATGTCTTTGATTGAAAAGTCTGCAAGATCTTGATATTTGATGGTTTGCTGCATCCCAATAATTCGATCCCGTAAGACCATGTAGGTATTAGTATGGTTTTATATAGAAGCAGTTTGTTTTCAGTAGTGAGTTGGGATTTTCGTCCAAGTAGCCAGGGCATGTTTTTAGTTTAAGTTGTTCCTTTTTGGCTTTTATGTGGTTTTTCCATGTCAGTTTTTGGTCGAGACGGATTCCTAGATATTTTAATTCACTTTTTACTGGGATAGGTTCACTGAATATTTTAACTTGCGGGCACGTCAAGCGTTTATTTGTGAACGTAATTTGCGTGGACTTGTTGCAGTTTACTTTGATGCGCCATTGGTTGAGCCAGTTTTCTAAAAGGTTGAGATGTGTCTGGAGATTCTCAGTTGCTTGGTCCGCATCAATATCTGTTGACATTATTGCGGTGTCATCTGCGAAGGTCGCGATTAGGGTGTTGTCCGTGGTGGGGATGTCTGCTGTATATAGCAGGCACAGAATGCGGAATGCCGGAGTTGATGTCTTGACATGCTGAGTATTGTCCCTCGAATTGGACCTGGTATGATTTTATGAGTAGAAAAACTTGGCGTGGAAGCCGTTTTTTTATCTTATATAGAAGACCTGTGTGCCATATCTTGTCGAAGGCCTGCTGGTTATCTAGGAATACCGTCGCATATGGTTTCTTCTCCTCGATGGCCTCCCTGATGTGGTTGACTATTCTATGGCATTCCTGGATGGTTGAATGCCCTTCACGGAAGCCAAACTGCTGATGAGGGATTGTTTCCTGTGGAGATATTGCTTATTTGATTCTGTGTAGTAGGAGGCGTTCGAATATTTTTGATAGTAGCGGTAGAAGGCTTATCGGTCGGTAGGATGTGGCTTCATGTGCAAACGAAAAAAATGATATGTGGAAGACGACTTATGAAAGATGGGTGTTAGAAGATGGAGGAAACGAACAGAGGACCGGCAACATTGGGCTATGATCGTTAGAGAGGACAAGGTCCTACATGGACTGTAACGCCGAAGAGTAGTAATATTGGAGTTGACAACATCCATACTCGAGCCGGGATTCGAACCCGAGGCCTCATTGATGCGGGGCAATCCTGCTGACCACAATGTGATATTGGCCATAATTTTTAAATAGGATTAAGATATGGAGGGAGGGGGGGGGGGGTTATCCACAAACAAAGACCATTTCTCTTGTATTGGGTGCATTCTGCTTAGGATTATTGTTCTGATTTGTAAATGTTATACTTATTTCTGAGAATTCATAAGTCCACAAATAAATTAAATTTTACAAATCTCTCCAGCTTTCATATTTTACTATTTGTAATATGTTCTTTAAGGAAACACATTTTCGTTACGTCAGTGAACAAAACATTCTCCCAAAAGTTGAATTATATTTTCGTATTTACTTGCGAACTCTATTCGCTTAATAGTATTTTTTTTAATTACGAATGGTTTCTACCTTGCAGTACTTGAAGAAAATGAATGTATTTAAGGTCACTACGAGTAATCACAGGATTTATATTTTTCATAGACCAGATTTATTTCTGTTGCTATTCATTTTCGGGGGTTCTTTCACGTTCCTTACTAGGTATTGTTTGTCGTATGCACTTAGAAGCAGTGGCGACTGGGGCTCGAGTGCTACAGCACATAAATTAATTTAGGAAGAAATCATTTTTCTTAATTTTAAGAACCTTCATAATGTTTTAACACTGCGAATCCATGCTTCGATATCAATTACTTTAAACTTCCCGCTTTCCGATGCCCTAGATCCTGCTAAAGCATCCAGCCGGCCATTAAGTGCACTTTAATGAGAAATGCACAAGCGCAGAACATATTTTCCTACCCCCGCGTCATTGGTGAAGCTCAACAAACTGACTCATTCTTGTGCTAGAATTCTTACAGCTCTTGACCTCCAAACAGAGCCGTGCCGCGCGGCTGCGTCAGGAAACATAAGCTACGAAATCTAAATAAAAGTGAACTATTCAGTAGTTATAAATTTTATTTTAAAATACTTTATGTTTTCAAAAAAAAGCCTAATATTTCTCCTTTTTGGGTAATATTTTAAAAAATCACAATCGAAGGTAATTTTAAAGAAAACGGTATTTAAGGGACATCATAATGCGAATATCTACCGCATGACCCCACATGCTCAGACATCATGCCTGGCTTGTTCCAAAAATTAATTTTATTAAAAAAATACTTTCGTATTAAAATGAGTATCAATTTGAAGCTAAATTATTCCGCTTTTAAATATTAGACACTATTGGAAATTATGTAGACAGAAATGTAGCATATTGCGGGTGGGTCAGAGTGTTAGTGACACTGTCACTGTTGTAGTATCAATATTTTACAATCGGCCTTGCAGGGTTTTAAATTGCTTACGGTGATGTAGCACATAATTTCAAAAAGTCACTGTTTGGAAGCCTTCTGTTCAAATTTATTGCCTGGTTTTGAATTCTATTTTCATACTTTTAATGACACGTTGTACCGTAGCCCGATTTCTACTTAGAATTTTTTCCGTTTAACCGAGACTTTTACCCATACGACAAATATGAGTGTTAATTTTACGAATTTCCCTCATAGTGTCTTTACCTCAATACATTTTAAGTTTTAACTTATAGTACGACATTCTAATATTGATAGAAAACATTCATCTGAATAAAATTTTAAACATGAATATCTTTGGAAGTGAATAAAGTAGTTATTATTGTTTATTTGTATCAAAGAGGTATATAAACATAAATATATGTCTTTGAATTGTATGCATGTATGTATGGTCATCTCAGCGAGAGGATTTCTCGCAGGTGAACCTTCCCAGAGAGCTCTGGCGGGAGCTACCTTTGGGGATGCTCTCACATCTCTCTGTTTTTTTTTTGAGATAAGGTTCCCATATGCCGAGGCACCTCGGTCTGTTTTGAGAGGTGTATGTTCCGGGGTCGCAGACCTTGGGCATACGGCAAGAGTTGTCCGCTATTCCTATTGGAATAGTCGGCCAGCTGCCTCCTAAACAGGCCAAGGCATGGCGAGGGGTAAGCTGCGTCCCCACAGCAAACTCCTCTCCCGTCATCGGAAGTGCGTGGGACAAGTACCCAATGCCAGACCTACCCGATGCAGGTTTTTCTAGGGTTTTCCCTGCATTTCTTTAGGCGAATGCCGGGTAGGATCCTTAAACCATAGCCCGGGGGCCCTAGTAACCCTTGGCTACCTTCCTCTACCCTTCCGCATCCCCCCTTTCTAATCCCTTCCTATGCTATTAAAGGGGAGTTGCCCAATGTGGATCACCCTCATGTAGCCTGTTGCCCTAAAAAAAAAAGTTTTATTATCAAACGTTCTTGCAATTCCAAAGTTAAACTCTGATACATCATTTATTTCACATTAAGTAACATACGTTTTATCTTCAATATTAAATTACGAAAGATAATTGAATGCATCCATATACAATGAACCAATTTGTGTACGTGAGAGCCTCTCTAATAGTGAAAAGGCATCACAAAAAGTCAGAATTGGGTTCATACTTTTTTATAACCTCGGTAGCATGGACAGTATTGAATTTCGCGTACACCGTATTCACGTCTGATAAATTACTGTATAATATATGTCTAACTTCGGCAGTCCGGCGACCACAGTGTATGTTACGAAAGTCTGTGTGATTGTTATGTCGATCGAAGTACGTGAAATAACTCTTTGAGTCCGTGACGTAATACTGTATAGTACTGACGCCTTCTTTAACAGGATAAATTAGTTAATTTTTGTTTTCTACAATCATCACATCATAGCGATTCAGCAACCAAGTCCCCGAGTTCATTCTTAGCAGCCATTTTGGATTTTTGTACATAATTTATCAACTTCTGGTAAGCAGTTTCTGTTGAGAAAATACTGTATTTTGCAGCATTAACTTGAGTTTTGAACAGTTCACCGTCGAATCGTTGTTTTATGTCTGTCGACATAACACCACAGCTTGCTCCTCCATTTTCATGGAACACTGTAAAAAACTAATTTTTTGTTGAACAAATTAACTGCGTATTTTGACACTCCCGAACAAACCGCAAAGTGCAACTGACAAATTCTAAGCCTGTGGCGCGCGTTAAAAGTCACGTGCCTTGCCACTAGATTTCCAAAAGAATCGGTGATGTCTTTCATTTGGCATTCTATAGAATGTTACGAGGGTGAATTAAATATAAACGAGACTTTTGGACCTGCGCGCGCAATTTGTGATGGAAGAACGTTCCGCTGTTATTGGCTGTTCGGTTGGTTTGTCAGGAGTGGGGGAAACACGTGACTCATCATCATAGACTCGCTCAGTGTCCATCGTTACGATGTCCGAGCAGGAAGTACCTCGCTCCATTGCGCAACGTATTGTTATCAAGTTTTTAGCTGCAGAAGGTGTAAAACCGGCCGAAATCTTGAGAAGATTGACTGCACAGTTCGGGGAAGAGACGCTGTCGCGAGCTAGAGTGTTTGCTTGGCATAAACAGTTCGTGGAGGGCCGTGAACGTGTTGAAAATGAGAGCCATGACCGCAGACCCCGCACCAGCATTACAGCGGGCAACATAGACAGTGTTCGTCAACTTGTTGAAGGTGATAGGCGTCTAACAACTTCGGATATTGCAATTGAGGTTGGAATAAGTTATGGGAGCACTTACTCTATACTCTCAGAGGAGCTAGGGTATCGCAAGGTGGGTTCCTCGCCTTCTCACAGTTGACCAGAAACTGAATCGTTTTCAAGTGTGTGAGCGTCTTCTTCACGATTTCGGGAAGAAGGAGACCCATTTCTTTCTCACATTGTCACCTGTGATGAAACGTGGGTGCATCACTACACCCCTGAGTCGAAACAAGCGAGTATGGAGTGGAGGAAGAAAGGAGAAACCGGACCAGTGAAAGCCAAGTCAAAATTATCGACTGGCAAGGTTTTGGCTACCGTTTTTTTTACCAGCGTGGCCTGCTGCACCTTGATTTTTTGCATGAGCGCAGAACAATTAATGCGGCATACTACTGCCAAATTTTGACTGAGGTCAGACTTGCATATCGCCGCAAAAGACGAGACCTTCCGATGAGAAAAGTGATTCTCCTCCATGACAATGCTCGCCCCCATACAGCAGCCCTGACCGTACAAAAATTGGAGCAACTGGGTTGGGAGACACTGGAACACCCTCCATACAGTCCAGACCTGTCTCCCTGCGACTTCCATGTCTTTGGTCCTCTCAAGGAAGCTTTGGGAGGGCAAAAATTCCACAGCGATAATGAGGTTGAAGCATATGTGCGCAATTGGCTACACACACGACCTGACTCGTTTTACGTGGAAGGAATTAAAAAATTACCTATACGCTGGGAAAAATGTGTTTATAAATCAGGAGATTATGTAGAAAAATAAACTGATTGTTTGTGCGTTTAAAATCAAAATAAATATTTTAAAAAATAAGTCTTGTTTATATTTGATTCACCCTCGTAAAATGAAAAATTTACGTCTGATTGATAATGATTAAGAAAGTTAGCCAATTCAGACAAAAAAACAGTGGTAATATAAATTCGTCAGGTGCGAAGTAGAGCCTAGTGACAAGAATGCCTAGAAAATGTGTGAAATATGATCATTTCGTACAATGCCGGCTGGTGGAATGCTGGATTTTAAACTTTGCTGGTGATATATAATATATATGTATACTACCGAGTTTGGTCGCTCGATTGTGTTGCCTGGTTGTTGGCATCCTTTGGTAGGCACGACCCTTACAACATCATGGCCGGAGATACAGTGATATAGCTCAGTGAAAGCACATAGTTATCAGTCTCGACCAGTGGCGGGGACGACTTGCCCCGCATGTAGAAACATTACTTCTCATGTCTCGAACAATGAATGTGGTTAAAACTCAATATTTAAGTTGCTCACGTGTATGTGCTACAGCACATAATTAAATATTGCTCTAAAATTTTAAAGTCCATATTCTGTGTACGGAGACGAACATAATTAATATGGATAACAGCCGTCTGAAAGTGGAGAACGGTCATCTGCAGTATAGAACATGTAACTTTTGGAGATTTTATTTCGCTTCCTCAGGAGACAGACTACACAATTTCATTAACTGACTGTACACTTGCATTCCAAAAAAATGTATTTCGCAAGTATTCCTTCAAGTTAGACTTAAATATAAAGACATTAATATTCTCATGGTCTGTTGACTATGTATTTTAAAGGTACCTTTCCAAAGTACAAATTTTAAGATATGAATAAATAACTAATTCTATTCTTTCATTGATTCAATCCTTATAGTAATTAAGTTTTAATTCTTACAGTTGCGCTCAGGAATATTTTATAAAATGTAAACAATTGAGGATACGGTTCCAATATAATATTTATTTTCTTTCAGAAAACATTATCACAATTAGTAGAAAGGTACAGCACAATCATTAGCATAACTTGAGTGAAAACAATTGTATTACTTAAAAAATAACAGAACAAACTATTAATAATTCTATTGACATGTTTACAGGAAATGCAAAAACATTTATACAATAACTTAGTCATTATTTAAATTATTTTTGTTGACATTTTTGGCATGGAATGTATTCTGCTGACTTTGCATATAGTCAAATGGTTTACACAGACTCAATGTATTTCGAGCAAATCAATGAATAGACTTTTCATAGAAACTACAAACATACAACTAGTAACACACAATATTTATGAATATTTTGTCAAAAAAATATATATTCATGAAGAAATAATGTTTAAAATATAGTTCAACTATGTTAATGTTTAGAATAATATTTACATATTTAGATTTTGCATTGAAACATCACTTGTAGAAATAAAATACATATTTCATAATAAAATCAATCATGGAATGAAGAACAATAATGAACTGTAACAATAATACACAACAGTATCAACCACATAAAACATATACATATATTTTATCACACATTCACTCAACTCACACTTAATTACAGATGATGTTAGGAACATTAAACACCTTTTAACTTAATGAAATTATTATCTACCTCCTTATAAAATTATGTCAGCTTAAACATAATTGTAAAAATATAAAAAGATTCAAGAAAACTACTCATTCAGTATCCATCTTAACACCTTCATAAAAAAATAGAGCTCATTCGAGCATGGTAACCATATCATTTAAGTGATAAAATAATTAAATTAGGTCTTTAATTATCTGTAATTGCATATTTGTACATACTTTTATTAACACAAAGCTCTTTCAGTTAATGAACAATGGACAAACATAACCAACTCCACACAACTTGGCAGACTCAGCATGATACCTGTAACACACAAAGTTAATTTTAAAAGATAATTTATTATGTTTATCATTAACATTAATCTTAATACTAGAGATCACAGCCTCCCTATACCTATAGAATTTACACGTTCTCAAGACATGTCACAGATGTGCTGATATTAGACTAATTTATATTAAATTAGTAACACACTTTTTCAATAAGCATCTAGAATGAAAAAAATTGTATTTATATTATCACTTTTTTGTCTGAATTGGCTATCTTTCTTATTAATTATTAAACATCTAGAATGTATTGCTGCATGTAGTTACAGTATATGACTACATATCCTCTTCTCATCTGCTCTCAAGCTCAGCAATGAATTCCATCTCACACATTCTCAGGATTCAACTTAAATCAATTATTTTGTTCCATTACACTATTGGCACTGCAATAACTTCTACTTATGCCCCACTTACAAGAATTCAACTCTAAAAAGTGTTTTTCACATTAACAGGTTAAAGATAGACAACACCTTAGTGTGACTGACAAGTGAGTTCAAAAATAGGCTCCCTTTGAAATTATGTTACTTAAAATAATACACCTCAGTTTCTACATTGTGATTATAAGGTCTTTTAATGTGCTTAATCAGATAAAATTCTAAGAACTTTATTACAAGAGGAAAAATCTTCATGAATCAACATTAAAATATTTCACAATAATATTTTATTTTGACTCTTTAATTTTATAAGCAGTTATATGGAATTATAATTAAGCCATACAGTTCAACTATGTAGTAGTGTACATAGGGAGCTGTATGATTCCTGCATGGTATTCAGTAATACTATAAACATACACTGTATGTGCAGCATGTCTTAATGTATACGTAAATGTATTTCCAAGTTGAAGGAACATATAGAAATCACAATTTGTTTTTTTAAAGGAAAAGCTGTGATATTGAACTACCTATATGTGGCTTGTCAATCAAGACTTAAAAGTTTGTGAACTTCATATGGCTGAGAGAGATAGATGGATATATGAAGGTCACTCCAAAGGTAATGCACATTTATTTTAAAACATTTTCATCCTACAGCTTTCCTGTTTTTACAATGTGTAGATACATCCTCTAGGAACAAAATTTCATTTTTACACATAATCCCCATCGCTCTCAACCATGTTGTTAATGCTCTGCACATTCTTAGGAGTTAGTGCAATGTGAGGTCTGCCATTGCAAGGAGTATCCCAAATATTATTGTGTCTTCTTTCATCATGTAATCTGCTTGCTGACCGGCTAACTGTATTTTGATCAACAGCAGCATCTTCATACAGCTTTTTCAATCTGTTGTGGAACTATCTCGTTCTCACAGCACATTGCTTTTGACAAATGGTCAAGTGCAACAGTCATCTTGAAGACATGCTATGACAGCGCCACTATCAGGAACGATCAAAATAAATTTGAACACAAGCAGGAATGATGTATCTATGAACTACATACATTGCAAAGACATTTAAAAAAAATAGAGTGCATCTTTCTTGGAGTGACCCTTGTAATACCAATTATATTTTTGGGTAACTTTGAGAGAGTATATAAAGAAACAATATCACAATTTTCTACTGGTGGTATTTGGTCAAAAGTGGATTGTTAATAAACATATATAAGAACTGAGATAAGGTATAAAAATTCACAGTTTATTAATTACTGTAGAAACCATATTTTCATGCACAATTTCTTTGATAAAAATATTTTCAAATTTACAGAGTCCAACTCTTTCTCTAAACACTATTCTCTATAAAAATAGTTCTTCTATGAAGAGTGAAAACATAAAAAAGAAACTTTCATTATTTTAACTCTGACAGTTTTAACTCGTGAAAGTTATGGGAAATCCTAAGAATTATAAATATACTTGAGTGGGAGAATAAAACAAAAAAGGTGAATTTAATGATTATACCATCCAGTAAATATATTACTGCAAGAGTTGGTTACTAGAACAACACAGTAATAAGGCAAATTTTTCAAACTGTTAGCAACAATAACTGTAATAGCAAAAAAGTAATTATAAACAGATGGGTAAAAAGAGTATACAGGAAATCTGTATCACAGATAAAAAAATATATGGATAATTAAGAAATGTATGATCTATTACTTCACTCTGAATGTTTGTAAATATCAAACAGAAAATTAAAATATTGCAAATGTAAAGATCTTTTCCAAATTGTGTACAACAGGAAATCATCTATCTAATGTAATGTAATAAAACAAAAGTATCTTACTTAATTATACAAATGTGGTACATTCTGTACAGCAGCAGCAACAGATGGCCCATAGCTCTCATCATCTCCTGGTCGTTTGCAACCACGTGTGCCACTGTCTCCACCTGATAGTAGTCCAAATCTTAAATTATTTTGCAGTTCCCTCGTTTCAATCATATGTCCTTCAAGATCACTTAGCTGCATAGGTGGCAATACACCAGGAATATAGCGAGAAAATAATTCTGGATATGCCTTTGCATAATCACCACGATCTAAACAGTGCAGTCGAATAAATAAACTGGACAATACAGAAGGACTCACAACAAATGGTCGAGACAGAAGGTTTTGCACTTTACCTGGAAAAAATTAATTGCTGATGTTAAAAACTTATTTAAAATTATGCTACCATTACTTATCTTTGTACAGCTTTAACATGTTTTAACAAAAAATGGTTTCCATTTATTCATAATTCAGCCACTGTTTAATTTATGAATTGTGTTTTATCCTAATCTGAAAGAGAGTTAACTCACATACTCCCCAATTAATTACACTTCACAAACATTCACCATAAGACATCTCACTCAAGAATAATGTATTTATGGGTACACAAAGCCAATTTAAAATAGGATCTATAAACCAGGCTTTTGTTGTCAAAATAAAGGTGAGTCCACATATGAGATTTTTTCTTTCACATTCAATTCAACTTGCTTCTCCACTTTCAATTCCTATTTCATCAGATGCATGTCACTTTTTGTACCCACTAATTTTACTCCCATGTGTTCTAGCATATCTTGTTACAGTAAAAGTGAGAATAAAACATAAATGATTAAAGTAGACAAGAGCACTAATTTTGAGAACAGAATTTAATAAAGAATGTTTTCAGATAAATAAAAAATAAAATTTTGTATGCTTCTACATATTGTTAAATTTTCTATATAAAAAGAGAAATATGTTTCAGAATAAAAATAAAAAATTACCTTCAATTACTCTATTATTATTATTAGTAGTAGTAGTAGTATTCCATTATACGAGTAAAATAGAAGAAGAACCAAGAAAAGAAAGGAAGAAAAAAGATTCTCAAGAAAAATAGTAGAGATAGAGCTGAGAAGAAAAAATTAAAACAAAGAAAGCTAATAAAAGCATAAAGATGCCAAAAAGAGGAAGATTGTGGAGTGAAAGTGATAGCGATAAAGTAAAAATTATCAAGAACTGAGTGAATTGGATAATATATAATGAAAGCAGAAATTACTCTATTTCACACTATAATGAAACAATGTGTATATCATCAGGTAAAGAGAGACATTCACAACTACAGTATAATCTGATAATTACATGTCTTTTCAGATTAAAGGAAGTTATAATAGTGCTGTTAAGTTCTTTGCTATTAAGTACAACGATGATAATGGTCATCTTTGCATGACAGAAAACTATCGTGATATAACACTTGGATCGTATGGTTGGGAAAAAAGGAGAAAATGATTCTTCTAAATAAAGCACAGATTTATGTTCCTTTAAACAAGGAAGTGAAGGTTTTAAATTATTAACCAATGTATTTAACATAATAAAAAAAAACTTGAAATCTGGACCTACTATGATGGAAAAGAATTCTGTAATGAGACATTCTCTCACCTTTTATCAAAGCACTTCGTGACTTGCACAGTCAAAAAAACATGAAGGTAAAAATACTGCTGGCAGCACGACAAGATTATCTGATTTTGAAGCAATTCAGGAATTGGAAGGATCTACCACTGGAGATGCTGATTATCAGACGAAAGAATATAGTGAATATGTAGCTATTGTAAATTTCTTCAAGCAATGCATTAATTTTATTCCCACTAATCTTGTTGTTAATCTGCTTCCATGTGATGTCAATGTACTGTTTCCAGCATTTTCAGTACTGTATATAGCATTGAAATTATTCCCTGGTGATGGAAGTTTTGTTTCTGATGGTATTACGTCGTATGAAAAACTATTTTAATGTTGAAGTTGTTGGAATTTCTACAGATGTCAGAAATTTTGGAAATGGGCACATAAATAAGAGACAGTTCAAGGTATTCTAAGGGTTTATTTCATGGTTAGACAGAACTGATAGCTTTTATAATATGTGGAAATTCATTGCTTCTCAGGTCCAAAACAATGTGCTAAAATTCTTGAATTAATGTGTCTCAATGGATGAAGACATTTTTCAAATATATAGGTGTACTTTTTTTTATAGTATGTGTTTGATTTGATTGGAATTTAAGGAGTTTTCCAAAATGTGTTTGCTTTCTCTTGACAGTTATTGAAACTGCATTTGAAAATTTCTTGATAAAAATGTCTGAGAAAGTTTCAGTTTTTGTCATTGAACTTATAACTTAATTTTTGTTTGTTAGTTATTGCCAAAATAATCCATGTTTACAAGCATTCACTTGGCAACTCTGAAAATTGAATGTTTCCAGACAAAAAATTTTTTTTATCAAGCTTAGACTCGATCAGCCACTTACAAATTATCTGAGGACCAAACCATAGTTACATAAGGAAACAATCTCACTGCTGTTTAACACTTTGATCACTGAAATCAAGTGAAGAGAATTTGGAAATAAACAAGGAGTTCAATTTATATATAAAAGGTTTATGAGACAAATTGTATCAATGTGACAGTACCACCCTGGTTGATGATGTGCAAACCACAGGTACACTAAATGAGGTTGCATACTGTCAAATTGTACAGCCTGAAGATCATTGCAAATAAGAAGTAACCCAAATCAAACAGGCAGGAGAATTCAGATACCTTTGGGATGCTGGTTCAATAAAAGAATGTCACATCCATTTATGAAAGACAGTCGAATAGGATAAGCTGCTGCAACTTATGCCTCACTCAAGTGGAGCCTGCAGAAGAAAAAAGCAACATCACAACCTAAATACAAATTTTAATAATTTGAATTCCAATTCTGATAATTTTATCATACAGATAAGAAATGTAGATGCCATCCAAATCCAACCTGTACAACTGGAAGTCTTCCAAAATTTTGACAATTTAGAAGGGATGTCGGAAACAACCAAACATGTTGCAAACAATGGTTTTGTCATTTATGATGAATATGCTCAAATACACTAAGTGAGCCCAGTGAGAAATAAAATGCATGGCTTCTAAGAAAACATTGTCAAAATAAATCAAGGACAATATACGAAACCAAGAATTTAGCATCAATAAAGATTGGAATGTGACCAAGGACCACCTAATGTAGAATCAACTTGTATCCATAAAGTTTTGGCACAAACAGCTTATTTAATCTACGTGCAACAATGGCTAGATCAGAAAATGGATTAATAAGAAAAATACATTAGAAAAGAATAATGTCACATCACTCATGTTCTTGATAAATATGTAATTAACTAATTTCAGTCTATTTTTACAATATTAAGGGATAAAAATATAATTTTAGAGTTAATTTTGGCTACATTATTACATAGAACTCAATAACCCAGTCCTTAAATCTTGGATAAGAGAGCAATCATTTAATAATTTCACAAAATTTGTTTAAAGTACATTAAATAAAATATAACCATTTTAAATTAAATTAATTAAACAGCTACCAGTTTATTCTTAAGTGGATCCAGATATTGCCCTTGTAGGACTTGTAAAACTAATATAAAAGATTGCAAATAAATGACTTACCCATGATACCATCCATTCTCTTGTCGGCAACAAAAGTTTTGAACAAATCAAACAATTCATTCTGGAGTGAAGTGTTGAGCCGATTTCCCACATATGATCTATCCTACAATAGACGATAGATAACAGATCAAATAGAATTAAATTTAACTCAAACATAAAAATATTTTCAAATATGAATTATACGTGGAAACAACTGCATAATAGGTCAGAAATTTCTTCCAAAAAACATTTTTTTAAAATATAAAATATTAATAAGATAAAAATTGAGAATGTATGTTTCCCCAGTGTACCTGCTGTATGAAGTGTTCTCAGGATTCCAACCAGGTGTTGCCATTAATTAGCCACAATGTTTCAATGATAGTGACCTCCAAACGTTGTGGCAAATTAATGGCGACACCCGGTTGGAATCCAAAGGACACTTCATACACAAGATAAAAATTGACCATCTCATTTTGGAAGCATTTTGAATATCTAAAAATTGAAAGAGAACAAGATTTTATAAACATGATATTTATAATAAAAGTATGTGAAAATTTATTGAACATTACTTACAATTTATTTGTTGAAGTATCAATACATAATTAAAATTTTGTACAGAAAATTTGTTTAAGTGTGTGCTTTACCCAGACATTATAGCCGAACTGCTCAACAAGTGTATTATATTCAAATCTAACAATAGTATTTTTTACATGAAATGATAAAAATAATTTACAATAAAAATGAATAATTAATTCTATTTAAATTATCATATTTCACATTAATAGCTGAATTATTGGATCTAATCTGCAACATTTCACTCATCAAACTTGCATAATACTTACATTGTCCATCTAATTTCTTTAAATTTTGCCAATTATGTTTCTTTTAAATGAATATGTTTGTACATGCATAATTTTGAACGTTAAATTTCAAATTGTTTTTATTTTTATTAATTCGAGTTTTAAAATGTGCTTTGTTTGTCTGATATAACACACATTGTAATCTAAACAATAAATTTGGTAAAGAACATAATATTTGCTGAGTGATCCTTGAGATTTCAACCAAGTGAGAAGAGCCCATTCTCACCTGATTGGAAGCCCTAGAATCACTCAAGCAGCAAATACACTGGGAAAACCTTCGCTCTTTGATAACATGATGTTTATCTGAAATGTTAAATGTATTTTTTTTTGACCAAGATTAAATTATTAGAACATTAAAAATTAACAAGAATTCCATAATTATTAATTTTTTATAGTTCTTTAAAAAATATCACCCATGCTTGGGGGAGTTAAACGGCAAGTTGAATGTAATAATGAAACTCAGTGACATACAAAACATTGGGTTCAACTCGAATTTCGATTGTTTTGCATAATTTAAAGTTATGTCACACCACCCCCACACTTGGGATGCTTCCCTCCCAAACCCGAAAAGGGTTGAAATTATACACGGAGAGCATGTACAGAGATTTTATAAGGCTCATTGATCCCGAAATATATTCATTCAACACAAAAATGTGCAAATTTTAACCTCCGCCCAACACAACCCACCACCACCCACAAACGCATGTTGACCAGCAACTTCCATAACCCCAATTTGACTCGAATATCAGTTGTTTTTGCGTTAATTTTATTAAAAACCCCTTAAGGTCCATAGCTACATATGACGAAAGAGGTTGAAATACAATCAATATAATTAGCCATGAAAAATATTTATTCAATGCAAATATCTGCCGTGTTTGCATGTTCCAAAATTTCCACTCTGTCCAACCTCGCCCCTGGGGATTATGGCCAATTGAATGTCATAATCAAACTCAGTGACATCCATAACCCTTGATTTGACTCCAATCTCTATTGCTTTTGCGTTATTTTTATGTAATGCGAACCTCTAAGGGGAGCTCCACTCCCAATCCCGAAAGTGGTTTAAATTAAACACGGAGAAGATATAGAGAAATTTTATTTATTTCATTGATCCTGAAATATATTTATTCGATGCAAAAACTGCCGGTTAAAATGTTTTTAAATTTCTAACCACCGCACACTACTGCCCAACTCCTCCCACCCCTCACACGTTGTCCAGAATTGTCATAAATAAAGCGACATCCATTACCTTTGATTTGACTCGAATCTTGGTTGTTTTCATGTTATTTTCTTGTATGTCCCCTCAACCCCAAACCATGCTTCCTCCTCATGCTACAAGAGGGGTTGAAATTTTACACACATAGCATGTGTATTAATACTATAAATCTAATTTACCCTGAAAAATATTTATCCAACTATAATATCAGTCGTGATTTCTTGTTTCAATATTTGCACCCTATTCACCTCCACCCCTCGGAGTAAAATGTCTGATTAAATATCATAATCAAACTCAGCGACATTCATAACCCTGTATTTGACTCTAATCTAATTTTTTTTGTTATTTATTTGTAACACCCATCCACCCTCACCCCTAAGACTGCTTCTTTCCAATGCTGTAAGTTGTTGAAATTATACTCAGATAACATCAGTTAAAATACTATCTATCTCTTCAATCCCTAAAAATATTTATCTGCCTAAATATTGGTTGTTTTAGCATGTTTGAATGTTTCCACCCCCTCCCCAAAGTGTGCTTCTCTCTCATTCCAAAAGGGGTTAAATGTTACAAATAATATTGGTAGATATATGATCAATGTCATTGACCTCGATAATTAAATATTTAAAGCATATATAGACAATTAAATGTCTTAATCAAACTCGGTGACATCCATAACCTTGGATTTGACACCAATTTCTGTTGTATTCACGTTATTTTATTGTAGCGCTCCTCCACCCCCACCCCTAAGGGTGCTTTACTGCTAAACCTGAAAGGGGTTGAAATTATACTCAAAGAACACTTAGAGAAATTTTATGAATCTCATTGATCCTGAAAAATATTTAGTCGTCGCAAAAATCGGTAGATTAACAAGTTTAACAATTTCTATCCCCTACGAGCCCTGTCCCTGGCAGGTTAATTGCTAGTTGAATGTCATAATTAAAGTCAGCGTTATCCATAACTTTGGGTTTGACTCCAGTCTCAGTTGTATTCGAGTTATTTTCTTGTAACACTCCTCCACACCGACCCCTAGGGTGCTCCTTTCCCATGCCGTAAAAGGTTGAAATTTTACTCACATACATTGGTACAAACACTCTATCAATCACTTTTACCCCGAAAATATGTATCCGACTCAAATATTGGCTGTGTTAGCATGTTTGAAAATTTCCACCCCTAACCACCACCACTTGCGGGACTTAAACGGTAACCGGAATATCAAACTCGGTGACATCCATAACACTTGATTCGAGTCGAATTTCAATTGTGTTTGCATTATTTTTATATAAATCCACTCCACCCTCACTCTTAAGGGTGCTCCCTTCCAAAATCCAGTAAGAGGTTAATATTAAATATTTGGAACATGTAGAGAAATTTTATTATTCTCAGTAAACCAGAAAAAAATTTATTCAACACAAATATCAACTGCTTAACATGTTTAAAAATTTCAACCGTCATCCACCCCCGCTCCGGGAAGTTAAACTGTAAGTTGAAGATCATAATTAACACAGTGTCAAATATAACCCCGGATTTGATTCCAAACTCAAATGCGTTCGTATTATTTTCATGTAATGCCATTCCATCCCAAACCCTTAGGGGTGCACAACTTCCATGCCTGAAAGGGGTTGAAATTATACAACAGAGAACATGTAGTGAAATTTTATGAATGTAATTGAACCAGAATTATATTGCTTCAACACAAAAATCGACCAGTTAGCATGTTTGAAAATTTCTTTCCCACCCACCCCCATGCGTTTCTCAGTTTGTCATAAATAGTCTCAGCGGCATGCATAACCTCGATTTGACTCCAATCTCAGTTGTATTCGCGATATTTTCCTGTAAAGTATCTCCACCCCCACCCCTAAGGGTTCTCCTGTCCCATGCTGTCAGGAGTTGAAATTATACCCACATTGCATCGTTAGAAACACTATGAATCTCTTTGACACCGAAAAATATTTATCAGGCTCTAATATTGGCCGTTTTAGCATGTATGAAATTTTCCACTCCTGCTCCTGGGGGTCGTATACATTTCACCTCAACAGTGTTTGCCTCCTGGTCGCAAAGAACATGTGTACAAAATTTGATGAAATTTGCTCCACGGGTGTAGATTTGTATGCGGAACATACACACATACACTCATTTTGATTTATAAGATAAGGACAGATATTTTTTCATCATTATTAAGAATTTTTGTTCATTTTTTCATAAAGTATATAAAATTAGACATGAATCATTTAACAATAAGGTCAACACTTTGCTGTTGGAAATAATGTTACCCTGGATAGTACTTTCAATTAATAAGCCAGGAATATGCAAATATTATTCACCAGATGTAATCATTTACCAAATCGTTCACATTTTCTGAACATAATATTAGTGACAATATGAATACCCATCATTATAAATACCAATGTATGTACAAAAAAGATTTTGGCAAATATTTTAGATTCAATGTATGTCAAGTAGCATAATTTTGAATTATCGGTGAGTTTAAGTAGTTTATGTCCCGTATATAACATACAATGGCTTACAATACAATGTTGGAATGAAAATGAACTAATACATATAATACCAACCAAATAGCTGAAGATGGGTGTTATTTGTGGAACTGCTTTTAAGTAATCTTCCAGAGCATCATGGAAAGACAATATGTAACAAACTGTTTCATCATCCTGAAAATAAAAATAATAATATATTACTATATAAGTAATATTGTATAAATTCACTTTGTAAGATCAACTTACATGTTGCTGATAGTGAACAGTCCTCTTTTCATTTAGTGACTGATCCACCTCTTCCAAGTGATTGGAACACATATTTATTAGATCTTTGTGCATCTGTTCAGCAAAACCATTACAAACAGCTTTATAGACAACTGAGTAGAGTTTTTCAAAAGATGGCCATCCTGAAGGACTACTTTGAAAAATTTTATCAACAGCTATTGCAACAGGTCCCCAATATTCATTTTCATAGTTGACTAGTTCATTACAAGTTTTGGGTGCTGAAAATTTATTTTACAGCTAATAAATAATATTTAAAATTAAGTTTATGTTTGTGCAACATATCAATAACTTAAAATTCTGCTCATATGTTATGAATATTTGACATTATAATACAAGAAAATTATCTTTTCCATTTCCACTTTCATGCTAAAAACTATTATAACCAGGATGTGAAGTATATATTAGTTTGTTGTACAAACATATCAATAACTTAAAATTCTGCTCATATGTTATGAATATTAGACATTTTATTATACAAGAAAATTATCTTTACCATTACCACTTTGAAGCTACAATCAATTATAACCTCGATGTGAAGTTTATATTAGTAAGTATAGTAGAAATAGTGCAGAGCCAAAGGTATAACAAGTAAAACTATTTTTAATTAAGCAACCTTGTGGATCCTATAATCTAGCATCTAACAAAGATAAACAGGAAAGCAGTAGAGTTCAGATAAAATTTAATGTAACAAATACACCAATCATTTTATTCTAGTTTCATGACATTAATTATATACAACGTACTATAAATTGTTTACTAATATAAAATTGACATAATTTACTTTTGATTTCTGAAAGATTAATTTATATGACCGAATCCATGTGAATAATATGACTGGAAAGTATAGTATATTATTTATGATTTCTTATACTTACGAACGTTCATTTTGAGGCGATGTTTACATACTATACGTAACCTTTAAATATCTCTGGGGAGAAATATATACATAAACACGGGCCAAAGCCAAAGATAAATTATAAACCTAAACGACATATACTAAGCTGTTCATCGAAGATATAAATGTCTGTAATAATATCGTATATGGAATTAATTGATTGCGTACTATAACAGTTCAATGCATATATATAAATAAGAATAACTTGGATATATTAAGCATTATATGAAATTATAATATAATACGTATGTATAAAATTAAATAAATAAATAGATGAAATTATCAAAATTAAGTGATGATATAAATACAACACAACGTTTCTGAGATCCTTGTTCCTTTCGTGACTGGAAAAAGGACGAGAGCCAAGAGCGATACAACGGCACAATCACAGTTGATATTAATTAACCAAATCATATATTTCCAATATCCTTCAAAACAAATAAATTGTAAATTGAGAATGTACATTAATTCTCTATAAAAGGACGGAATGAAATTGAATAATGGTAATGAAATTTATTATCTTATTATGAATTTAATGGTTCGCATCCTGCACGGTATTTCCCGCGCCCCGTATCATGTGGACCAAACCGAAAAGTTCTCATACTTTTCAAGATGACAGAATGCATTATTGCATTAAGTAAATGAAAGTCACACAAACAAATATATACATACAACATCTCAAAGCAAATCAAGTCGTTCTCCATGAGATATTGGTTCACGATAGTTGGTGTGTTGCTTTTTAATGCTATTCTTAATAAGTTTGTAATTACTAATAACAACAGTCGTCTGTACAAAGTCTGTATACTAACTATAATCTCACATATTACCTGTTGCGTATTGAAATAACATATTGTCCGCAATTTATATATTTAATTTACCTGTCGCGTATTGCAATAAATCATATTCTCCACATATTATATGATTTGTTGTAATAAACGTCAATTTAAATTCCGAAATATGTGTTTCTTAAAAACGTCTATAGTTTTGGGTTTGTATGTGAAGCTATAGTTAGTATATATACCTGTTTGTTGAAACTTTATTCGGATCCAGTATACTTAAAACATTTTAATTCAAATTATAAAATGCCTGTAATTTTAAAAACGGTTCTTTTCTGCACATGAACAAAGGAAAAGTGTTCCAGAAACGTTGCATGGTATTTATATTAACACTCGGAGGCTCTAGAGACGGCTCTTGCGTGTTTTTTTTTGCATTTGATGAAGGAACAAGGCTTCCAGAATCGTTGTGTTGTATTTATATTAACCTTTTTGTCTTATTTGGCTATCTTTCTTATTATATGTGAAAATTCACCAGAAACTGAGCAAATAGTTCCGTAATTTGTTCGCAAAGAAATTAATTCATTTCCTTCAGATCTCAGTATAGAGCCATAGAAACACTCAATTATCTTTGGAACAACAACTCTATGTAAACATAAATACAAAAACTATACATTAAGGCCAACGTTAAAATCGTTTAGCAATTCTCTGTTATTTTGCCTGTAGACAATAAACATTATTAGAATCTCAATTGACTTTTTAACTTAACGAGAAATGGACTTCTCCCCTTCTTTTTTCTCAATCAAATTAGTTTTATCAGGTGAAATTCTACGCGAAACAATAAAATAATACATTGCAAGTTGTTTCATAGCAGTAAGCTGTGTTTGTTATATATATATAAAATGAAATTGATAATAAATGGACGGACATCAATTATACATGAAAAATAAACGTGCAATTCAAAGCGAGTTAAAAATGAATAAACTATCATTTATGATGTCGGCAATAAACGTGAAGGTTTCTTTACAGACTCTAAAACGATCACGTTAAGCTAGTATCTGATATCCGTAAATAGCATTCATAGACTTAAGCTATGTCATTGCAGTAGGTGAGCTTTGGTGTTACTCATTAACCTGCATGTCTGAGAAATGTTGCTCATTTAGGCAATATTTTGACATATAATGCCAAGCTGCAAGGTATTGCAATTGGAAAACAATACAGTAAGTGCAGATTATTTTGATGCATTAGTGAATCAAAACTAAGTAATAAATTGACAATGTTGTAGTTTAGTAAGAATAGTATCTGAAGTAAAGTACATGTTCTTATGAATTTATATACATATATATATGGTTGTTGCTTATATAATTGTTTGAATTTCAAAGCTCCTCTTAGATTCCACATGTTTGCATATAAAATTCCAAAGTTTAAATTTACATACATTTTAACATTGATAAAAAAATTATTCAACTGAAATAATTAATCATTATTGACTAGTAATTTACATTTATGTCAAGTGTATTTTTAAATTGTGAAGAAATATGAATTTCAACACAAAATTGGAACAGTATATGTTAACACAACAATAATGATATTTGATCTTTAAGTCCTATAAGGTTTTTCCTATAAAATCAACTTCATTTCAGGTTTTAAGAAAATAAAGTTATGTTTAGTTTTTCTAAAAATAATATTGTAGTGAACATGTAACTGTACTTTATAAATTTATATTTTCCATAGCTGTAATTGAGTTAATAGAAATTAATAAAGAGGGTAATGTATTTGGTGGAATTTTCCAGAATTTATTAAGTTAAAATTATTTTAGTGGTTAAGTGTAGTCTGTCAGCTAACCGCCCTACAACGGTTAGCTAAGTACTATGTTTGCTTTACTTGAAATGTCATCATGTTTAACTGTTCTCTAAATTTTCATTTAATTTTGAAGTTAAATCTTATAATTCTTGTCTAATAGAATGTTTCAAGTCTAACTAAAATTAAAATATCTTCATTGCCTTTGATTTGATGAGTACTTACTCTTGCTCCTAGTTTCTAATACTAAATTACAAACAACTACAATTTTTTTATATTGATGTGGATATTTGTAAAAAAGTATGATAGGTAAAAGGGAATGTATCTTCTTTCTTCAGGACAGTACATCCACTAAACCATATAAAAACTAGACTGTAGTTGTAATGTATTCAGGGTAATAGTTGTATTATATTCAAATTTAAAAAGAGTGACATATAATCAGTCAAAAATGGAAGTATCTTAATCTCTATAAAAAAAAGTGTTGAAAGTAAGATGGAGGGAAGTATTGAATATTATTGCTGTATTTATACATTCACAGGCTTCAGAGTTAGAATAATGTAAAATAGTTTATTCATTCCATGTGTATGAAAAATATAATCTACAGAATAAAGTAGGTCTGTGAAATGAATTATAGGCCTGGAATTCAGAAATAATAGCAATTCAACTCTGTAATTTTGTTAAGAATACTGGCTAGATTACAGAATATTTCAAGGATAACATTAAACATGTTGACTAAAGTGATTCACAGGAATAAACACACTCAGAATGTCAGCTGAAGTCAAATATATTAGAATGGTGACATTACCTCCCAATTTCCTCTCTACAAAAAAGGTCTCTCTTTAGAATTTCTTATGTAGTTCAATTAAATGAATCAGCATAAGTATGACATATATCTTCTCACAGCATAGCTTGGGTGAAAGCATTGTTTGTAGTTGAAGCATTTTGTAAATATTGTTTATCAATGAATGGTAAACAAGTGAGGTCACTTGATCATACATCATTGTGTTCCTGAGAGATGCTCATTTGTTGCACTTACTGTCTGAAACTTTTATTAAAAACATTGAAATAACTATTAAAATGTGGTTGTCTTTTCCAGGAGTTAAGAAGCAACCTGAAGATTGGAGTTCTAGGGTATATTTGTATTTGTAATTCTACTTTATTTTTATATAAAAACAAACCTTTAATTACATACATATCTATTGTTTTAGTTAACAGCCTACATATATATAAGAAGTATATCATAAATGTCTAAATATATAGTTTAATTACATAGTGACAGTCATGACTTAATTATATACATGATTAATTACGTAGAAATATTTAGTAGAATTACAATATATTTTTTTTATTAAATATTTTGTTCAACATCAATCTGTTACTAAAAAGCTATAATAAATCGAACATATGTCAATCCTTATATATTAGTAACAGATTGTAGCTTTTTTGTATTATTGAAAATTAATAACATATTTTAAAAATATCTCTAATACCTAATCACATACTTCATTGTTGTATGTTTCATCAGTAAATTCTACATTTTTCTCCATAATAATGTTTGTATGAAAGCAAAGTTCATGCTCAACAACTTTGTTGATTAATGGTATAACTTACAGTTTTTTATTGTCGTGCCTTTGTAACCTGTATAATTATTTTGTTCCAGATAATGTCTACTCGTACTATGTTCGCTAGTCAGGAGGGTCCAGCTAATGCACTGGCTCTCAGTAAAGACTACACTCAGGTGGTTATTGCAGGAAGGAATGGTTTGTATTCTTTGTTTAATGTTATTAATATGGTTTCAATTCCCTGAAATGTTCAAATTTTGTTTAGTTACATTTTAAAGAGAAAAAAATCATTTCTTAATTTTTATAATGAACATTGTTACAGTTTTTAAAGTTTTTACAATATGTGACGAGGAATTCGAAGAAAGCTGTAACTTACGAGTTGGCAAGAATCTTAATCTTAATTTTTCTTGCAATGATGTTGCCTGGAATGCCATTGAAGGTGAGTTATGAAATAAATATAATTTGATAGGTTAAAAGTGAATATAAAAAACAATTAATGTTTTATACCTGATCTGTTGTTTTTGATGTATGTTATTGTGAATTTATCTTATGCACACATACATATGTTTTAATATACAATCAAATTAACATGAGAATATTATAGTTATGATGATAATGAATGTGATATTTCAAATCAGCTTTTGATGATATGAAGATAATAAAGATTGTTATGTGACATACAATTAGCATGTCCAAAATTGTCCAGATTTTTTTAAATATGTTTTTAAGTAAACATTGGCATATTAAATGTAGCTAGTTGAATCACAAGTAGCAATTACAGATTAAGAAAAATTATATACTCAAGTGACATTTTGCTCAAAATTGCCATTTATAAGACAGTAAAACAAAAACTACAAATGAAAAAAAAAATATGATTAAACAATTAAGCACTGCTATTTAATAAATTGTGTTCAAAACATGCTTGAGGCATACATAATGGCCAAAGAGGCTGTGTTGTTGGAATAGCTGATATAAATTTGACTAATGCAACCATTGTATTAATTTAATTAGCTACAATGTTTCAAGTTACCACAAATAAGTTTATTAATTTAAATAGCTGGTCTTGCAGTCTTAATCCTCTTAAAATTCAGTTTTCTGTGAAGAAAAATTAAATTAGGATCCCTCTTTTGTTATTTTCATCATACTCATTAATACTCGATTTTGAGTATATTAAATATGATTCTAATTTTATTACAACCAACATTCTGTTCCAGATCACATCCTTGCCACTGCAGCAACTAATGGAGCTGTAGTTGTATGGAACCTAAATCGTCCCTCTAGATCAAAACAAGAACATGTATTTGTTGACCACAAACGAACAGTAAATAAAGTAAGCTTTCACCCAACAGAATCATCATGGCTGATTTCTGGATCTCAGGATGGTACTATGAAATGCTTTGACCTAAGAACCAAAGAAGCCACCAGAACATTTTATAGGTGACCAGTGTGTTATATTAGAGCTTTTAGTACAATATCCATATAAATTATACGTTGAGCGGTCGGCTGGCATGACCTACAGACCTACTGCTCCCAAAAATTTGAAATACTATTTCCTCCTATCCTGGCTGGACAATTTCAGGTAAATCAGCTGCTCTCTGCCCCTCTTTCCTATCCAAATGAGTTAGTATATATTGTGAAAAATTCCTCTCTTTATTTCCAGCTTAGTTCACTCCTTAAAAATACTGTGTGTGAACCTCCTAACAAATCATGAAAAATTGGGTGCCAGGTAATTTGTCAGAATCACCAAACTGCAAGTTACTTTTACAGAAACTTTAATCAAAATGAACAATGAGACAAAGATTGTCTGGAGGGTGGAGATTACACATAAGATATTTGTACTACAATGTTTTTACAGACTACTTATTCTTTTTATCCTTTTTGAACCAACAAGACCCAGCCTCAGACTCCTAGCTCCATGCACAGGACTGCACCACTACAATGATGTGTTAAGTTTGTTCATTATTGTAGACATACTGCCAACATATAGCAAAAACAATGTAATATGACTTTTAATTAGCCATCACAATAAAAGAGAGAGAGAATGGATGGCCTACCTGAATTGAAATTTCAGTTCCGCATCACCATTCAGGACAGGAGGTAGTTTTTTTACATTTTTGGAGGTGTTAGCTTTCTTTTTCAGGACATACATCCCATGTTAATTTTAAATATAAACCTTAATACATATTATGGCAGTGAATTCTTTAGAATATTATTTTATTATTTTTGTTTTATTTCATTGGATCTTATGAATATTTTAAAATGAAAATGCTCATAAATATAATGCATAATTTGTCATTTTTATATTTGCAGTTTACATATTTTCATATAATTGACATGTGATTTAAAATTTTGCAGCAATACAGAAAGTGTAAGAGATGTTCAGTTCAGTCCACATTTACACCATGCATTTGCTGCTGTGTCAGAAAATGGTAATGTTCAGCTGTGGGACCTTCGGCGTCCAGAAAGATGTTACCATCAGTTTACAGCACACAGTGGTCCTATTTTTGCTTGTGACTGGCATCCAGAAATGAATTGGCTTGCCACTGCCAGTAGGGACAAAACAATTAAGGTCAGATTCAAGTTTTATTTTTAACTGTTAATTTATATTTCACATAAGCCGTACACTGACACTAAATAAAAGGGCATGCAATTGCAAGGTGGAGACAATATACACCTAAAAATTTACCTATAAACCAACAGATTATGGAAAAAATCTTGACATGACCTGAAATTGAAATCATGATTATTGCTTAGTACACAACCACTATAACCATTGAGTCATTTTGATCGATTCCTGGTCCTGTGTGAGCATTATCTAACCATTGTAAGACTGAACACAGGCTCACCTACAATTTACTGAATCACATTCTTTATGGCCTAATTTTAGACTTCATTTAAGATGGATATTATGTGTAAATTGCAGCGTTTCATTCAAGAACAAAAGAAATGCTTTCAATAAATTCAACTCTAAAGGCTATGATAGTGACTAATGTTTTCAGGTGTGGAATTTAGGTGGAAAGCCAGCATTGGAGTTCACAGTGCCTACTATAGCATCTGTTGGGCACATAAAATGGCGCCCACAACGTAAATTTCACATTGCAAGCTGTGCTTTAGTTGTAGACTGTAGCATAAATGTGTGGGATATTCGACGTCCATATATCCCTTTTGCAGCATTTAATGAACATAAAGATGTTGCAACTGGAGTTGCTTGGTGTGGTAACCCTCACACATTTCTTTCAACAAGCAGGGTAAGTATAATTTATAATTACATAAATTCTTTTTCCAATGGTAAATAGTGTGAATAATTAATTTAATTTGAATTATTATGCATATTTGTATTATGACATTATTCATGAAGAAAAAATAGAGATTGATAACTTGTTTCTTGAGTAATTCCATTTGTTCTTTATAACAATCTTTTGTGTATCCAACAGGATTGCACTCTGTATCATCATATGTTTCATGATGCTTTCCGCCCAGCTAATAAAGCAAATCCACAGTGCATTTCATTCAACAGATTAGGAGATATATCATATGCATGCAAGGTTAACATAAACCCAATTCAGGTTGGAAAAGGAGGCATTCTGAGGTAATTTATAGCTGATGGTAAATACTGCAGGTAGCTAAGTCACATTATTATTACATTTGTTTATGAAGTTAAGCTGATTCTATTTTGCTCAAAACTAATATACTATTCATTATTTTTGCAGGATTTTTATACAATTATTCTTTCTCAACTAATTTATTTCACCTTCAGTAATTATAAATCATCAAAATTTCCATTTAACTCATTAGAATGGTTGAAGAAAGGTGCACAGAAATTTAATATTTCACTATACAACTTTAGATACCTTCTTCATTATATTATTTGAAGACTAATTCATGCTTTTTATTGAATAGAATTATTCATTACTTCACTTTAATTGATTTTTTTATATATCTATATTTAGAAATTTGATGCCCAAATGTAACATCTTTGATTTATTACATAAATGTAAAATAATTGTAATCTTGTACAACCAAATGTCCCACTGCCATTGTTTATTTCATAATATTTGTTTCAAGAATGAATCAAAATTATATAAAAATGTTTTTTCTTTATTAATTGCTTATTTATAGCTATAATTGTCCATTTTATTTATTTGGCAATGCTGTAGTATTAGAAACCGCCAAATTATTGCTAGAAAATAAATATTGTTTTATGTATTATATAGAAAATCTATACCTCAGGATGAGCTGTTCTATCAGGCTTCCAGTATAATGCATCGCTTTAACTGTAACATGAGAAGAGATGCTCATTGGTTTTGTGAGGCAGCTAAGAGATATATTTTGACGGGGCGATCTTTCCCTGAAATGTGTGAACATAATGCAAATTTAGCCAAAGAGTTTGGCAGGAATAATGTAAGTTATGTTCCTTAATTGACTAAATTGCGTATTAGAATTAGAATGTGAAAATGGCCAAATACAGACAATTTTGAACAAAACCAGTAACTTTACATTTATGACATTTCTTCTGTCAATCTGCAGACCTTCTCAAGTATAACCTCCAATAAAAAGTTGTTACCCAAGTTCAAAGAGTGGTGTTCATGCTAGAGTTTAAGGCAGAATTAATATATTTTCAGAGGCTCTCAGCCTCCTTCAGGAAGAAGAGTTACACCATTCTGTGCACCAGCCATCTGCGGAGTTTTGACCCCCGCAAGTCTAATAGCCCATAAACAATTAACACCCCACTGGGGCCACTAACTTTCTCTCTCAACAGAAGGTCGTGGCATAGGAAAGATCTGGTAGTGATCATTCATACAAAGCACCCTATACATAAATACATACATATACATATAAACATGCACAGACATACACACACACATACATGAGCATGCTCATACATACTCACATGGTCTTGTGAAAGTGGGGATGGCAGGTAGGGAGTGCACTATTTTAAGGGCTTTGCCTGGACTGCAAGACATGTTGGAAAGAGAGTTCCCACAGATGGAGTTCTGCCTCTGATGAATTGGGGGGTAGAGCTTTAAGGATGGCGAGTGTGAATCATTGGTCAAAATTGTTTATATTGAGGCTTTGGGTGTAAGCAGCTACTGGGAATTGAATTTTGGAATGTTTGACAGTGCTTCGGTGGTTGGCTATTTGTTCAGGGAGGGGTCTTTTTGTTTGGCCTATATAGAATGCAGTGCAGAGTTAATTTGGTACATGGTGTGGGAGGAGAGGCAGGTGATGTTTACTTTGATTTTGTATATTTTTGTGTGATTCTGAAAGGTTGTGGTGGGCTGTAAGATAAGGCAGACATGGCATCTGTTTCTACCACAAGGTGGGCAGGTGGGGATGTGGATTTTGCATGGGTGGGCGTCTGAAGGCAACCCTTGGGCAGGTGGGGAGGATGGTTTTTAGTTCAGGGTTGGATTGCAGTCCAGTGTATGCTAGGCGGAGAATGGAATTGATTTTTTGTAGTCCAGGGAAGTAGGTTGTAGTGAGGGGTGGACTACCTTTTTTGTTTTGGCCCAGAGTGGGTGTGAGTGTTTTGAGGTTTGATAGGGCATGGGTTATGTTTTTGGAGGAGGTAACTGGGATAGTTTCCATTGATGAAGGTGTTGAGGATCCAGTTGGTGTAAGAGACCAGACTATTCCAGGTGGAGCAAATACATGCTCCCCTGAGGGCTATACTATACGGGAGGAATTGTTTTGTGTGGTGTGGTGTGGGAAGTGCAGATATTGGAGTGTGTTTGTGGATTTTATGTGGACAGATGTGTTGATCATGCCAGAACTCAGGTGTACGTCAACGTATAGGAAAGTGGCTTTGGTTGGGGAGTGGATCCAATTGAACTTTACGGATTTTTGGAGTTCAGGGTGTGGAGAAATTTGGATAGGGAGTCTGGTCCATGGGTCCATAGCATGAAGATGTCATCTATGAACCTGAGCTAGGCCAGGGGGTTTAATGGGGAGGAATTTAGATGGGCCTGTTCTAGGCGTCCCATGAACAGGTTGGCGTAAGAGGGGGTCATCCGGGTGCCCATAGCTGTGCCACTTATTTGATGGTAGATGTTGTCCTGGAAAGAAAAGTCATTTCTGGTGAGGACAAATTGTGTAAGGGAAACCAGACAATTGGTGGTGGGGAAAGAATTTTGTAGTCTGCAGGACAAGAAGTATTCAAGTGCCGCTAGACCATTGGCATGGGGAATATTGGTGCCGAGTGAGACAACATCTATTGTAACCAAAAGGGTATCAGGTGGAAGAGGTTTTGGGAGTTCATGGAGACAGCGGAGGAAGTGGTTGGTGTCTTGAATGAATGAGAGTAGTTTTTCTACTATTGGTTGGAGGGACTCGTCCACCAATGCAGAAATCCACTCAGTATAGGAGTTGTAGCCAGCAACTATTGGGTGGCTTGGTATTCCAGGTTTGTGGATTTTGGGGAGCAGGTAGAAGGTGGGTGTTCTGGGTTTTTTTGGGGTGAGGAGTTCAATGGAGGCTGATGAAGTTTTGTATGTGAACGGACAAATTTGTTCATTTTTGAATTGATGGCAGGATTGGGGTTGGTGGGTACAGGTTTGTATGTTCTGTCATCTCCCAGCTGGTGAAGTGCCTCAGTTGTGAATTTCTCCAAGTCCATGACGACAATGGTGGAGTCCTTGTCAGCCGTGAGAATGACAATTTCTTTATCATTTTTTTAGGTTTCAGAGGGCTAGGTGCTGGTTACAGGTCAGGTTGGGTTGATTGGGGAGCGAGTTAAGGAAGGATGGTGAGGTTATGTGGGAACTAGGGTGTGTGTGAAGGTTTGAAGTGGGTGGGAGTTGGCAGTTTGGATAGGCAGGGAGCTGTGGAGTTATGGGGATCTATGGTGATCAGGGGTTTCTTAGTGAAATGTAGTTTCACTGGACTGTTTGGAAAATATAAGGGTGTCACGGGCAAGTCTGAAGGGGTCTCGGGTGGGGGAGAAGGTGAGACCCTTGTCAAGGACAGAAATTTCATCTTTGCTTAGAATTTTTGATGATAGGTTGAGGATGTTGTTGTTAGGCAGTTTTGCATACATGTGTGTGTGTGTGTGTGTGTATGTCTGTGCATGTTTAAGCATATATGTATATATAAGGTGCTTTGTATGAATGATCACTATCAGAACCTTTCCTATACCATGACCTTCCCTTGAGAGAGAAAGTTAGTGGTCTGGTGGGGTGTTAATTGTTTATGGGCTACTAGACGTGCAGTGGTCAAAACTCCGGAGCCGGCCGGTGCTCGGAATGGTGTAACACTCATTCCTGAAGAAGAAGGCTGAGAGGCTCTGAAAATTTGAAGAACAACCTTCAGTTCCTTATGGCAACACTTCACTTTCAGGTAAGCCACAACCTCTCTCTCTTTCCTTTCCATACCTATATTGCAATTATTTTTTACAATGTCATATCCTTACTATATATATATATATATATATATATATATATATATATATATATATATATATACACATACATACATACATACACACATATGTACATATTCACATACATACATACACACACATTAATAATCAAGTCCTTATAAATTAAATATAAAGATTTAGTTATGACCTAATCATTTACAAATATCAAAATAATCTTCTAGTTTATAAAAATCTACAGTAATAGTTAATTATTATTTTAATCTATTATAAGGAATTTTTCTCAGCAAGTATGAAATTATTATGAAACTTAAAGAAATGTGATACTGTTTTTCTATGGCTCTGGCTACATTTAAAAAGTCTTAATTATAATTATGTGAATCACCTTTCCATTCATAGATGAATATTTTTCATTAATATCCAAGAAGCACTGCATAATGATCGTAACTGGCACTTGTAGAATGCATAATTTAGAAAAACTTAATTTAATGTACTTTGGCAACAACTAAATACTAAAGTTACTCATAGATAATTGAACTCAGATGTGGTATTGGTATTTGAACTTCTTCTTTGCTCGTCAGGAACATTAGATTTAATTGAATCATTAATTTTTTATTTCCTTCTCATTTCCTCATTAAAGATTTACTTATATTTCTCTGCAGGAGTTTGATATATCCAGAATTAATGTAAAAGTTGTCAAACAATCATGAAATTGCCTTAAATATTTATTGACTGGCTTATATAGAGCTGCAGCATGTATTATTGTCTGTAAGGTATCTCAAATTCTTATTTTATATATAGGTCTAAATTCATTCAATTATTAATTATACAGGACTTATTAAGTGTGTTTTAAGATACTTTAAATAACTAATCAAATTACTTTCTCTAATAAGAAATAGTAAAATGTGAGTTGATGTGACATTCCTTATTTGTAGGTCTGCAGGGTTTGGAATCTCGTGAAAACTCTGTATGCAGGTCTTGATGTCATGCAAACTCCTTCAGCTGGTGGAAATGTTTCAAGGGATGAATCTAATGTTAGTGTTGATGGTGGAGACGGAGGAGACCAAAGAACAGATACTCCAACTGTAGTGGCACAACCAGTTGCAAGTGGAGATGATGAAACAGAAACTGATGAAACACCTGAACAGCCACGTAAAATGAACTTTGTTAATACTTTTGCTCCCACGCAAGGAGATTTCTTCTTTGGTGAAGGTGAATTGGCTCTCTTGGATTTTGAGCCACTTGGTGGTAGGGTTATTCACCAGCAGGATTGGACACTGCCAAGTGAAGCTTTTGCTCTTCGGCATGAAATTCAAGATCATTCACCGCCTCCAGAGCAATTTCCTAATCATTCACCAACAGATCACGCCAGTGACAATGGTGAGTTTGTTTCTTCAGTTCATTAAAAAAGTTTATTATTTGATTATAAACAGTCTCTTCCCTTGTATTCATTATTATAAAAAAAAATTCATTTATTATTTTCATTATTATAAATGTTGATAAAAAAATTTATAACAAAATTTTTGTTCAGGCATGCTCTATTATCATGGAAAATACTGAGAAAAATAATCAAGTTTATTTTTTTAAATATAAAACATACTAGTAAATTTGCAGTTATTAAATCAAATTCCTGGGAGTTCTGAATATGTGGACTGTTTAAGTTACTCTCTCCAACTTCTTTCATTTAAGTATCAGGTTGTTATATAATTCAATACTGCCCCAAGGAACTCATTAGAAAAAGTAAATGGTAAACTATCTGAATAAGGAAGAGTTATTATAAGGCTTGTTCATATTGGTAGCCATGTAATATATATTTGTAATATTGGCCACTCGTGTGTATAATGCATTTGGCAACAATAACACTACAAGTAAGTACTTAAAATCTGTCTAACGTCAAAACCAATCCTCATAGATTCACTTTGATCCTGTAATCCTAATCACATACTATGCATTAGTATACAGAATACAACAATACAGGATTGGTTCAGTTATTGAATATATTAAGATTAAAGTCTATGTTCGTACATAGTTGGAGGGAGATATTTTCATATGAGAATTACAGATACTGGTTACAAAATTCAATAATATGTGTTGCACATGTGTCAGTAAATTTTATTTCTATAGATTCTCCGTTGGGACCTCTGCAAGTTGATGAAACACCAAACTGCCCTTTGATAAATATTACAAATATTCCACGTCCAATTGCATGGGACCCTACTTCATCTGTGGCTGATGCCCTCAGACATCATGCAGAAATGGGAGATGTACAAACATCAGTTTGTGCTCTGATTGTTGTTGGTGAGCGTATACGGCGTCAATTGTCAAATATTTTGACCTTGGCTGAACAGGAGAGTTGGATACTTGGTAACATGTTTTTCTAATAATTATTTTAAAAATATTTTTACCAGTGTTATTTTAACAATAAATCTTTTAGGAAAATGTTAACAACTCATTTCAGTGTGCGTTTGTTAGCATAATTTGTGATGGGTATGAATTGCCTGTAGCACAAGTTTAATGTTAGCCCTGCCTCAAAACCAATTTTCCTACATATTTATTAGTAAAAAGAGCTCATTGTAAGATATTACAATACTTCCAAAATAAATAGATAGTAATGGTTGTAGATTTTCATATTTTTTTTTAGAAAAAAGTGTTGTTGAAAAAAAAGCTACAGTATATTGTTGTTACACTCGATTATTTTTGTCATAATCGTCATCCTGTTCAATGCATGTGGTGAGCCATGACACAAGCTTCTTTATGCCCTCCTTGAAGAACTCCCGCCAGCTCCTTCTCCCACTTCTATCTGCACTGGCTCATTGAAAATTTAATTCCACCCATGTGTACCTTCAGGGAGGTGAAAAGAGGATTATCTGAAGGCACCAAGTCAAGGGAATATGGGGGTGGTTCAAAACAATTGAGTCCAAGAGCGCCTTGGTGGCTAAGACTGTGCGAGGACGGGTGTTGTCGTGTAACAAACACACTCCTCTGGTCAGCATTCCCCTACTTTTGGTTTTAAATGCTTCTTTTGAGTTTTTTTAGGATCTCACAATATTGTTGTGCATTGATGCTCTTCCTGTGAGGCATAAATTCTACCAAAATTATGCCTTTTCGGTCCCAAAAGACAGGCTACAATTTTTCTGCCAGAAATTGTGGTTTTGAATTTTTTGGTAGATGGGGAATTGGTGTGATACCTGTCTTTTTGACTCAAGTATGTATCATCTCGCTCTATCAGGAGATCCCTCCCTCTATCACTCAGTGTTGCCAACTGTCAAAAAACCACAGCCCATTATGGTCACAGTACTCTGACTTTATAACATGTGCCTTGTACATTATCATTTTTTCATTAGACAAAGTAGCTTTATTAATCAAAATTATCATGAATCTTAATTAACCAAGTCATGTTGGGAAATCTAAAGAAATCAAAACCTTCAGACCATCTTAATATAACAGAGGTCATACTTCGAAGAAATATTAAATATTTTTCTCTGTTCAATATGTCTATCATGAATTTATATACTGTAATATTTCAATTATTTCCACAGCATACCTGGATGCTTTATGCCATTGTCAGTTATGGCTTGCTTCTGCTCACCTGCTACAGCTTGCATGGGTCCCTGGTATAGCTCAAATAAGCCAACACTCCACAACTGTGCATTCATCATGTTCAGTGTGTCGCAAAACGCTTCAACGAGCTGGTTGGTTATGTGACCGTTGTGGTCGACGACCTGCTTCTTGTTCTGTGTGCCATCGAACTGTTAGAGGTCTATACACCTGGTGCCAAGGCTGTGCTCATGGTGGCCATTTGGTGCCTTGTTTGCAGCAGTGGTGGGCTGAAGAGAGACGAGAATGTCCTACAGGATGTGGCCACATATGCCAGTACAGTTGATTTAAAGGTGCTTGTTCCTAATTATTATTTTTCTTCATTTCAATTTGATAAAATTCACCAAAATATAAACTTTTTTCTTCTACATACTTTGCTATTTTAATATTCTGCGACAGTGGGGCTCGGTACTAGTACGAATTTGTTGTTCGCGTGATATTTGAAGATTGTTAGTTCATACTGCATGCTTTCATGTGAATAATTATAACTTTTGCTCTATGAATGTATATTTTCCCATTGTCAGTATTAAAAAATTAATTATAAAAATACATAAATTACCTTTTTAAAATATATATTTTATTTCAATATCCTTAAAACAATTGTCACATTAAATCATTGCATAATGTTGAATTACCCCCACACTTTTAAGTTGTTCAATGTTCTGGAGACGTTTGTGGACTACAAGTGTGGCATAAAAATTATATTGTCTACTTGACTAGACTGCACAAAGCAGAGTAAATGCAAAACCTACCCAGGTCTGAACTAGTTTTTTTTTGCATCTGAAGAAAGGACTTAGTTTCCAGAAACATTGTGTATTATTTATATCATCACTTTATTTTGTCCGTCATTTGGCTATTTTATCTTATTATATTTTAAAAACAGATGTATTATACTTTCATTTTATTCGTTGTAACTTTCCCTTGTAAGATTAGATGCTTTGTTGGCATAAAGGTGGAAAATGTCTGCAACATTTCTACCATGTGGAATTCATCTTTAAATACTCATGTAAAACAAATTCTTTTTCCTATCCTAACATTTTCTTAAATGTACTTCCTTTAAAATATTCTACTATTATAATTTTCTTTTATATTACATTCGTCATCAGATTGTTGGATGTAGTGATTAGTTGTTACCATGTGCAGTTTAAACTCCTAATCACAGTCTCTTTCTTTCAGTTTATCCAAATCAAATTCCCAGAGCTCAATGAAATTGCAATAATTTCTTTTCTTTTTGTATTTTATGACACCGTACTTCATACTAAACCAACACTTCTATTTCTTATATAACACTGTCAAATAAATTGCCACAAACATTTCAGTATGTTGTGACAGTTTTTGCAATTGTTTGCCCCTTTCTCTATTGTCCCTATACCAGGGACCTCTGTTGTCACAATCTGAAATATAAACAAAGTGGGGAAGAACCTAAGAAAATATTTCTGAGACTTTTATTGTGTAACAAAATTTGTTTATTAATGTTCTTGATTAATTTCTTCCATTAACTGTGTAAACCAACGAATGATTATGTTTTGAATTATGTAATTCACAGTTAATTTGTTTGTGGATTAAAGCATTAGCAGAATATTTTTCCAATAAACAAAATTTTCTTTAGTGCATATGTAATTAATTTCCATGCAAACTGAAGAATACACAAGATATAGTGTTATAAATGCTGAAAAGAGAACAGATTCAATTCAATTAAGAGTGAAAAATAAATTTCTACATTCTGATTAAACAATCAATTAGTTGAAATAATGGTGGGAGGTAGAATAAAACTCCAAAGTAATTGAATACTATGTAATAATGTGTCAATTTTTACCAAGGTAAAAATATCAAAGACATCCTTATGTAACAATATAATTTGTTTCAATAAATGGAAACAATATTGCACAGATTTATAATTTCTTCAATCTATAATAAAAATTCCCAACATGACAAACTTAAAATTGTTAGTGAATAAATACTTTATGTAAATTTAGGTGTTTTAAACGGATCTTTTTTTATATAAATGACAAAAATTCTCAAACATTAATTTATTATATTTGTATTTAAATTATCATTAAGGTTAATAATGATAAAACTGGATTTAAGGTATGCCTATACTTAAAAAATACAATAATTCTGTGATACATCCTGAATCCAACTTTCAGAAGAAAGTGATGTGAAAATGTATAACAATGTGTAAAAAAAAGTATTAGCAAGATCATATGTAATCATTGCTTGCTGAAGTTATACTTATTGTAGCATAGTGCAGAAACAACATACCTCTAACTTTTCAAGTTTGAACCATACATCCAAACCAGTTACAAACAGTTAAAGCAAAGCAATCTTTAACTTTTTAATACATTAAACTGATTTATATATTTTTTATATGTTCACTTTTTTCATAAATTGTTTTAACAATCACATTGTTTGTGTTCTATAAATTAAATTTCTAATGGAATGTTGAATTACTTGACAATTTCAAAATACATAATTTGAAAACTTTTTGATAATGACACACATAGTACTCCAGTGTTTCACTCACGACTATAAAATGTTAATGATAAATCAATCACAAATTTTACAAAGACCACATTATTTTGAATCACATTGACTAGTTTCTATGCACCTTCAAATTGAAGGTGTGTAAAAACTTTTTCATTTTGTGAACCAGAATGCTTTCTGTAATTGGATAGCAATGACAAACAAGAAAGCATTTGGGATCATAATACCATAGCATGTGTCTTATAGAATGGTTTTCTTCCAGTATTGTTTAAGTACACTATAATTCTTACTACTTATTTATCTTCTGATACAAACAGGAAAATTATTTTGTATACAGACAAAAAAAAAATTCATGAAAACCAACAATTGCCAAGAATATGTGGGTAGACCATATTCAAAGAAACAATGGAATAAAGAAATTGAGTGAATAGCACAGGTAATACTTCACATGAAATTATATGTGGAACAGATAAAAAGATGATTGATTTGTAATCAAATCAGTTCTCTATCTACCATATACTAAATTAATCCATGACATCAATTGCTGCTAGGAAAAAAGTTTTAGATTATGCACCTTGTAAAATTGAATCTTGTCAAGTAAGCTGAACATTTCAAATACAATGAGAATATAAGTTTATTATTTACAATACATGCTTCTAAGATGTATTGAAAATTTTTACTATAAATATTACAAGTTTAACTAAACAAAAAAAATTATACATGGAAACAAAGTGATAACACAAAGTACTCAAACTTTTTTTATGCCATTTGTGATAAGATTTAGTGAGGTAAAACTACTGAAGGGAACAGTAATGATTTAAAGGAATTAACTAAGTTCCTAAATTAATAATGCAACACTGCACTGGAAAACAGTAGTAAAAATAAATGAGAAAATATTTCTTGTTGAAATGATGGTAAGTCCTGTAAATATTAAACATTTCTTCAAATTTAAGTCTCCTTGCTCTTATCTTACATGCATGAAAGCTATTTCTTTATTACAACATGCAATTGTTTTATTCTTTATGAAGTATATCTCCAACATCACAATTATTACTTATGCAAATAATAGTGTATGTGTATGTATTATATATACTTAAATGTGTGTAGCAACACATCATACAATAGACATACCACTCATGAACAGTGTCAACACTGGAGGTGTGTGTGACACTCGTGAAAAGTTTTTTTATTATATTGTTGTGATTTATATACAACCAATCAACCACTACAAAATTATCCATATTGAACACAAGTTCGAAATCGATGTTTACATCATTGATATGCCACCTTTCCATGGCTCCCATAAGTTTATAAATTCACGCGCAAAACTAAAACTTTCAATCAATTTCCTCTTGAAAACAGTAGAATTAAGAAAATCTATGTTCCGGTTTAAACAATTCTTGTACCATTGATCAATGGAAGAGTATTCAGGTTACATTAATTATTTTATATCCAAGCAGGATCACAATTTGCCTAATTCATAAGATAACACAGCAAGACTTTGATGTGTTAGCTTCACATTTTTCCACTTGGCATTCAGCTGCTTTTTGTAGAGATACATTTTTCATCAGTTCATAAAAAACCTGGAAGTCAGAAGTAGAGAAAGTTAAAACTTTAACACAAAAACACTATTAAAATTGATCAAATGACAATCATCACTATACATGTCAAATAACTATCAATCATTATAAGTGATTGTAATTACCTAAACAATTTGGAAACATTGCTGTGTGATGTTCATTACTTTTAAGTAGCAACAGCAGCAGCAGCAGCAAGGAAAATACATGCAAGCTCAGCAACTTTGAATAATGATTTGGATTACTATATTTACAACAATACAGCTGGGGATACAACTAATATCATTTCTGTCAGTGAAGAAATGCAATTTTGCAATCAGAATGACAAATTTTAACTTGAACAGCTAGCCATATAGTCCTTGCATAATCAGAATAGCATGTGATACATAAAATTTGTATGGAACAAAAATATTGACAGTGACAATGAAATAATTAAAATTTTAAATGTGCCATTTCCTGTGGTGGCCTAATTGTCAAGTACAGAGAATGAGTAATATATGTCTGCTAACAGTGAAATTGATAAAATGTTGATGGTTGTATTTAATGAAATTGATAAAATGTTGATGGTTGTATTTAATGAAATTGATATTTTATTTTTGTAACACAAAAGTACAATTATAAATTGTTTCTAGTGACACTGATCTGTTGCCCTCATTGTGAAGTCAAATACTCTGCTAGATGTCAGGAAAGTAATGAAGTCCGAACACATTTTGTAGGTATTGTTGGAAGTATTACTGAATTCTTTGAAAGTGTGCTTTCCAACATTGACGTGACAATGGCAGTGTTTTGTAAGTAATTCATTTGACAAGCTATTTCAGTAAATATTTTGATATAACCTGAAGCTTTAGTAAACAATCTATAAATTTTAAATATTTTTTTTGTAATCAATAATCATCCTGGGAATTATGTTTCGATGTGTCGTATATGACTCACTAATGCATGTTAAAGTTTTCCAAAATTAGTGCTGGATTAATATTGACTTTAGTAAATTGATCAGGGTATTTCTGAAATAGATTTGTCAGATGAGACGAAGGCAATCTTACGTTCCAGCACCCGAAGATGTTAGGGCTGCTAAATCCAGTGATTAAAGTTATAGTAAAGTAAATAATAAACAAAATTTCCTAGGCCGAATCAGGCAAATTCCAGACTAGCGTTGGATTGATAATTTTGATCCCTTACCACCTGCTCCAGATTTTAAAGAACCATTTTTTGGAAGGTAAAGACCAGTCATTTTTAAAATATATTCCAATACAAATTTTGTTCTATTGGCATAAAGTACAAATTGTTCTCCTATGGTCAGAAATGGCAGGTGTTTAAATACTTTAAAAACTCACCATGAAATATAATTTAATTTTAAGTTCTTCTATTGTATTTTTAAAAAGTTAACATGCACAAAAAAAAATTTAATCAATGTTTTTAGTGCATTTTATTAATGTATTGCTAAAGATCCCATATGTCATATATGACACATCAGTTTTTAATCATTGTATTAGTAAAATTTCAAAAAATACACTTCTTTCCCATCATTTAGGGTCTTATTTCAGAGAATTCAAAATGTACGAAAAAATACTTTTATCTATTATTGGGTCTGAGAAGGTTATAGAATCAGTAATCTTGCTGAAAATCCCAATCATCTTGAAATAGGAACTCGTTTCCCATTCAGTATAATGGCAATTATCATTCAGTATAATGGCAAATATCCTAGAAACAATCAGTTAAGACATTAGATCACTCCTGCTTTGCGACATGTAATCAAATAACTAAATAAAAAAATAAACGTATCCTGAGCTTTAAAAAAAATTGAATATATTAAAATATTTATCTAATGTTGGAAAAGTCAGAATTTTCAAGTTGGTCAATTTCATCTTGTATAAAGAAAATTTGAGGGATTTTTCCTGGTTCATATACATAAACTATAGCCAATGGAGAGATTATTAATTGAAAGAAAAAATTTTGCCAAAAGTGGCAAGAACAAAGTAAGCAAGATTTATTTTGAAATTCATTAATAAATCTGAAGTGATATTTTATAAAGCAAGTAATGATAATGTGACACTGTTATATTAATTAACTCATCTGGACAGGAAAGAGTGATAGAGTGTGTGTGACTTTTAGGTATGGCAAGGAAAGAGAGAAAGTTGGTGTCTTACCTCAAATTTTCAGAGGCGTCAGCCTCTTCCTTCAGCAGAAAGACTACTTATTCCATGTACTGGCAGAAAATGGAACAAGTGATCAATCTTCCAAAAAAGAAAGCTAACATCACCAAAAATTTGAAGAGCTTCCTTCAGTCCTGAATGGCGACACTGAGCTTCAATGTCAGGTAAGTCACCACCTTTCTCTCTTGCCTTTTCAATTATTCTAACAATGTCACATCCTTACTTGCATTTATATATATATATATAAAAGGCATGCATAAAACGAAGTAGCAAAAGCTAAGCATTAGTAAATTTAAGAGAGAGAGGTATCAGTAACACACTGCCCATACAATTTTTTTGACAATGGCACATCCCTATTCACTATATATATATATATATATATATATATATATATAAATGAGGATAAGCCATTGTCAATATCCTGTCTTGTATGGTAATATTTAACCTCAATTTCAGGTAAGAAAAAACTAAAGCTTTCAACATTTCAGCCAGGATATTTATCTGGCTGAAATACTGAAAGCTGGAGATGTGGACATTACCTTAAATATTGAGTAATAAAGCACTTTTCTCTCTCTCTCTCTTCAACCTACCCAATTCTAAAAAGTTAGCCCAAGAAACACAATTTATGTGACATGCAAAATATCAATATATAATTAGCCAAATGGTTATGAAATTAAACATGTCACAGAAGAGTGCTGATTAACACAGATTGTGTGTTCACATACAAAATTTTCATCAATGCATAGAATACAAATTAGTGTTAAACTTTGTTGAATAAATATGTTTATAAGACAACAAAGAAACATAATACACAAACTCCACTATCCAAAAAGTTAACTCATTTCAAGAAATGAATACATTATGATTTGTGCCGATACAAGAGTGATAAGTAATTTTGAATGTTGACTTATAAATCACTGTTTCCATGAAATGAAGACTAACCAACACTCTACTGAACTGTCAAAACAAGGTTTTAGAACTGAAAAGAGAAGCCAACCTATAAAATGACACATTTGAGTTTCTTCCTCTTGCTCTTGTCTTTGCTTCGCCCATTGCTTGTCTTATTGTCTTCCATCTTCCGAGATCGAATTTCCCTCATCAAGTCGTAAAAAACCTGCATTGTAAATGATTAAGGAGTTGAAAGTTAGCAAGTAAGCCACGAGATAAAAAGGTGGAAAATTTAGCCAGCTTGCTTAAATTAATACATTTTGCTATCCAAGTGAAATGAAAACATTAAAAAAGCCACAGGTGCTAGAACATTAAATTTTTGAAACTGAGTATGCAATTACACTTGTTGATGTTTTAATATTAGTTGTATATGTACTATAATTAAAAATGTTTTACTGACTTAGAAATCAAATAATTACATGCACAAGGATCAACATATGGTTTCGTATAAGAAATTTAATGGTATCTACTGAATTCATGACAGTTGATTATTATATAAAAAAAGTGTAATTGTAAAGGGTAATGAACAGAAAACAATGTTTCAATCCTTTGATGTCAGGAAATGCCATTGAAAATACAATAAAATTAATAATGCACAATTTAAGGAGTAATTAGTTATTGAAAATATATTCATTCAGTATACAAATTACACATTACCCTAAATACAAGGAAAAATTTTCATAATGAAACTTTGATATTTAATAAACCTGAGGAAGTAATTGTGCAGATTTAAACTAATAACTGGCATTGTGATTCGACCATAGGTTCTGACACAATTCATCTCTTCAAATTGAACAGTCACCTCAGTGAATAGTGATCATACTTTAGTTACTACAGAAATATATGCAGGTAGTGCCTTTATTTTCAATTAATGAGTTATAAACAAGACAACCCAACACATTTACTTAATCTCCTCTAAATAAAAAATTGTAAATTAGAAATATTACCCAGAAATAAGTAACCGTTAGAGCTTCAAATCACAATTAAAAAGAATTGAAAGAGTTATCAAATACAGAAAAAATATTACATAAATACACTATTCTATTGAGATAAATATAGATGCTTCCTGAAGTAAGGAAGATGTTTGAATTATTTACATAGAAAAATTAGAATATGACTGAAGCTTATGTCCACAGTTTCTGAATCAAAAAGTACTTAAGAGGCACAAATAAGGAAGTAATTTGAAATAGAAAAGAATAAATCAAATAAGTTATAAATTATTATGGTATAAGGTTGTAAATAACATGTTTTATAATCATCTGATTAGTTACATGTTCTAGTAACAATATCAACATGAAGTATAACTATACCAACAAGAACACAAAATTGATCTGTATAAGCATTAAATATGTGGGATTGCTAACTCTCCAATATTAAAAATGATATTTAGTATTTATTTAACATAATTACATATATAATTAAGACATTATCAGGTGAAATAATAAAAATATGGATGGACAGAATTACATGCCAAAAAATAAAGCAATAATTTGGGTATTGATTTCGTCAACTGTAGGAGACTGAAAATGCGCTAAATCCATTGTATCTTTCTTACAATATGAGGAATGCATTAACTACATTGTTAATTTCAAGATTTAACAACCTAAATCAAACAGCAAAAATATTCCAGAACAGTTCACTTTTGAAAAATATTTTTAATTTTAAGCAACAAAAAAAATTCTCTTAATCTTATTAACAAAAATCATAAAAAAGGAAGTTAATTGATTTTACAAGTTTCATCTGTAAAATGGGCATGTAGAATTGATCATTTATAGATATTCTACACGACTATCCAGGATCTTGTAATATTGTTTCTTTTTTTGAAAATTCATTCAGAACATCAATATAAATAGAAAAAATGCAATATACAATTGAATTATGCTCAAGCTGTATACAACATTCAATGCTTAGCTATTTATAAGCTTCAGTATATTTCATAACATGCAAATATTTGGTTTTTCAAAATTAAATGTAATATGTTCTCCATATACATTAGAAAATAAAGCACCTACTTTATCAACATTTTCTCGGGTTTTAGCAGAAGTTTCTACATATGGAACACCCCACTGTTGTGCTCTTGCATTAGCATCTGCAAGTGACACTTTCCGTTTCTCATCCAAGTCACTCTTATTTCCAACAAGCAGGAAGGGTATATTTTCATCATTTTTCACACGAAGAATTTGTTCCCTAAAAGATAAATCAACATTTGATTCAAAATATATATATATATATATATATATATATATATATATATATATACACACACACTAGGATTTGTCAGAAAGTTTGAAAACAATTTCATTCTAATATTTTCTATACATCCAACTTGAAATGTTCAGATACCTGAATTCTTGAGTTGCTTGAAAACTGTCATCTTCTGTTATTGAAAAAACACAGAGAAAGCCTTCACCACTGCGAAAATAATTATCCCTACAAGAAAAAAAATAAAGTAATTAATACAATTCTTTACATTTACTATTTTCACAGATACTCAAATTCATTCAAATTATTTTCTCTGAAATAAAAAATTTGTAACATACTGTAAATAAATACCATTCTGATTAGTTTTTCTATTAATGAATGGTCCTGAAGATATATAGCACATTTGAAGAAAAGTTTCATGCTGGGTCCAATAAAAAACTACAAGCACATTTCTTAAATTAGTTCTCTTTCTAATGGTATGGCAAACAATTTTTGAGTGTGAATTTCCTGATGATGTTCAGATAATTGAAAATTAAAAATGGGACATTTATTTTTATTTTGAAAGTGTTGAATAGTATATTGTTTAACAACTTTAAACAGCTGTTATATTAATATATAATTTTTCGTGCTTGAGCACCGTGTTGAGATTTCTCAATGTTAATGTTTCTGAGGTCATTCTCTACCGCTGTCTTCAGACTTCCATCTATCTGAAAACAGCAGTAGAGAATGACCGCAAAAAAAAACTAATTAATAATTTACACTGGGAAAGCTTACATTCATTAGCTGTTATATTGTTAATAATGTAATAAAATTTAAGAGAAAATACATAATCATAGTTCTACTTGCAAAAAATCGGCGTTTGACAAGATTTACACTTTTAAAAAGCACTTTAAGATAATTACACAACTATAGGGTATATTAATCAATTGACAAAAACGTTTTAAATTAATTACATGCTTAAAAACATTTTCCAGTAAATAAAACAAAAACTTAATAAAAATCGAAATTTAATTATTAAAATTATTTTCAACACCTTATTGCTGCATAATCTTCTTGTCCTGCTGTATCTAAGATGTCAATCTGTACCTCTTCACCATCTAACACAACTTTCTTTCGATACGAGTCTGCTTTGGTGGGCTCATAATCTTCAACAAACTGCGGAAAAAAGTTTATTAATAACATACAGCCAAGAAACATATTGATTAATGGGAGGAATAACACTTACCTCATCATACATGAACTGCAATGTTAGTGCCGATTTTCCAACACCTCCACTTCCAACCATTATAACCTTATGCAAGGCAGGTTGTTGATTCGGTTTTCTGGACATATTTCTTATAGGATTTGAATGGAACACGAAACTATGTGCGTCAGTTGACTTTCCACATGCAACTGCTTCGTTAGACACTCGCTAATAATGAAAACAGATTTGTATTATTTAATTAACATAAGAACGCAAGTAAACCTGAAACCTCAATTGTCTCACCGGCTATTCACGTAATTATATTAATGCCTGAGTTAATAATGTTATGCATAAACTTTTATAGGCAATTATTTTAAAAAAATTGATCCTAAAACATTATACTAGGGCATTTAAATGAAATCTGAAGAACACAATAAGAGAAATTTGAAGTGATTGTAATGAAAGTAGAGGCGTTTTCCCAGCGAAAACTAACTAGCTAACAAGTTGTAAGTCGTTGACCTTTCACACTTAATTTAGACAGTTTATATTTTACTGACGAATATATATTCAGCGCTATCACTTAATATTTAATACCTGTCTATAAATCGACTGAAACCAACAATTCAATAATGCAATTTTGGCTCATTATAAAGAAGAAACTCCTAAGTGACGTTTAGCAGGAAGTTGACTAATCGTGTCGTGATAACTCGGAGTACCACAACACGCAAAGTCTTTCAAGCGTCGCAATGGTCGAACGTACCTCGCAATCTCAACCAGAAAATTAGTATGCTGCGAATAGAATGGACTTGCCTACAAAATAAGAAAGTAATAGATGGAAGTATACGTGAGAATAAATACGCTTTCAGAATTAGGTCCAATACTACGTATACAAAAACGTCACTTAAAGTATGAACTGAAAACAAAGTATATTTAGAAATTTAGTGTAGTGTACAGTAGAATTTTACCTATTCCCTGAACAGTCAAATGAATTAACTTGTCAATGAAATTGATGGAAATAAAGGATACCAAAACATTTTCTTGATCCAGAACTCGGAATCGATTAATTTGAGTAGACAGAAAAAATATGAAGATTGACTATTTTACGGCGGTTGGGGATAAATTCAGCTTGGAGCTCGTTCAATTATCAAGTCCTAGGGGATGCATGGTTGAATTAATAGTTTTTTTTAACAAAACATTAAATAAACGACGTTTCTACTTCTTTTAGGACCTCTTCAGGTTTAATAATTTTGGATATAAATTAAGCAAAACAATTTAGAGCCAAGGCAGCAAACCTTTGCCTCTAAATTGTTCTGCAAGATTTATATTCCATATTAATAGTTTTGTCAATCATCAGGCGAATTATTCGTTCTCCATCTAAAAGTAAGACGATATACATCCATTTAAATTTTAAGTAACTATCGAGTGAAACTCTAGACAAAGTATATAATTATTATAACACGTGCCACCCTATACATTGTCATATCATGAGGAGTATCACAAAATATTTGAATAATTGGTATCTCTTTTTTCACATGGTGGTTCTTAACATGTAAATAGCACATATACAGATTTTGTTACGTTGTGCTTCCTCATGAATTCATCTTCATTTCCAGAGAATACGTGTCATCTGCGAAAGAAATTATTTTCCATCATTTTTGACAAAACAGTATTAGTTATTGAGAAATCTGATCCCATCTTTGATAAAGGCTGTTGAAAACTCAAATGTATTGTTCAATGACGCGTTATTCTATGAGCAATGCTAGAAAATGCCTAGAACCCCAAACATGGGCTGGCCCATATATTTATATATTATAATAAACAACAGCCAATTTGAAGTCACAAAAAGTATATTTATTTATTGAAAATTAAACTAATAATTTATTTTCTGCCCCGGCAGTCAAGGAAGAATCTAAATCAAAATTTTGTTAAACTTCAACCTGAAGAGTCGCAAAATTAGGGACGAAACGTAGTTTAATTTTCCATAAATAAATATATATATATTTTTACTTATAGTTGGCTTTTGTTTATTTATAAGTTGTCTCAATAGTCAGAATACATATACATACACACATATATACTTAAGGAAAATGTGACGAGGTCAAATTAAATAACATATTTTGATGGAAAAGAGAGACAGCGATGCGATGTGAAATCAGTCTGACATAGGTGGAAGTTCAAATTTTCGAGGGGCTGAGCCTCCTTCACCAGGAAGAAAGATCTGAACTGCGTGCCGGCCGGGCACGAATTAATATATATAATTCCATGTTTTTCTTATTAAAAAAATTTGAGATTCAACCTTTAATTTGGGACTATTAATTAATATTCATAATACTGAATTATAAACATAACGCATGCTGTAGTATCGACAAATGCTGGTCGCGGGATAGGATTTTAGATGGTATGTATCCCTTAGAACTGTAAACTCCAGTTGTTTACCAAATATTTTGTATTCAAGTAAGAAGTTTTTTATGTATTAAAGAAAATTTATTTCACTTTTTATGCATTAATAATGTAGTTTTTGTATTACCCTTCTGTGTATAATTTTGCCAGAGGAACAAGTCTTTTCGCACAAATAGCTTTATTGTATCTGCCACAATGGTTATTACAAAGTTTGCAGTCTTCATTCACTTCGTAAAAAGTTTTCACATAACCGTGCTCTTGATATTTTCAGCACGAAAATCCGCACCTTATATGTTTTTCTGGGTAAGATTTGCTGTACGGAACTTCTTTCAAAAAAAAATTTCGCGGGTTTTAAACCGTTTTTCCTTCGATAGTGATTCAACAAAAATACTGCATAAAATGTAAAAATACTATTTTTAAATTGAACACAATTTACTTTGGAAAATGTATTCAACTACAACAATTAATTACCTTCAGCAAATTCGTTAATTACAGATGAGTAGTTTAGAGAGGCAACCAATGTAGATTCAATAGAAATTAATGACAGGTTTCAAAGTTTTGTTTTGTTTATTGAACTTCCAACATAGCTTTATTTGGAACAAAAAATGTATTTTGATTTAGCTGCTTATGCCACCTCTCTATCACTTCTGTGTAATGTGTTTTTACAATTTGCACATACAATGGTGAAACCTGTTGGGTACAAATGAGGCTATTTAATGCATTAACTGTGTATCTATTTAATATTCAACATGGCACATGTTCAGAAGAATTAAGGCGTTATATTCTTTCTCTTGTCTTGAAAGAGGATATTATATGCTTTGACGATGGTAGTAGTATTGTAAATCTTCAATGAAGAACTCTTCTTTCATAGATATAGGTTGTATTCTTTGACAGACAAATACATCTTTTTAGGAAGTTATTCTTTATCATCTCAATGTCTTCCATATTTCTACGCAAGATGTTCCCATATGATTTCCATTTCATATGCAACTATAGGCAGAATCTTCATCTTTAAAAGTTAAGAGATAGCAGATTTTGAATGCTATTTACTGCGATATTGATGGCTATAACACTCTTCTTTACATGTAATATGAACACATTTCCACATGTTAATAATGTGATCGTATGGTATTTAAAGTTTGATACACTATTTATAGGTTCATTATTGAAGAGGATTTTATCCTTTGTGATTTTTCCCTGCCAATGAACTAACAGTTTCTATGCAAGATGTTTGGAGATTGGTTTGATTTGGAAACCAAAACCATATCAGTGTATGCATATATGTTGACCTCTTTTGAAATACTCCTTCACTTTGATAAATAAAGCCTTAATAGATCTTGCAGAATTTTGCTGGTTTGCACAATTTGTTTGTTTATAGTTATGATTTTGTCTATTTGAATGAGATTATTGCTGAGGATCTTCATACAACTTGGAACACAGTGAACTCCTACATTGCTTTGTGATTATTAGTATTTCTTGTTGACAAGACCTAACACCTTTATGTAATTCACAATTTCTTATAGCTTCTTCAATGTAATTCTCAACAACTGTAGTTGTGTTATGCCTCTTGTTTGGAGTACTACTTTTAAATGCATCTCTCAAACTGACATTTGAATATCCATGAGAAAATTGTCTTTGGAAAAAAACCATTTAAGGTTTAGTTTTTCGCTTTGAATAGTAGAAAAAATTAAACGGTACTATCTTGGCAATATTGTTTGCAGATTTACAGTAAAATGTATAAAGAAACCTCCATGAGATTGTGAAAAAATATTTTTTGCTTCACTCTCTTCAATGGTCTTTAAATTTTAAGTAATGTTTAAAACAGTGTGTGAATATGTCATTTTATTTCAGTTAAGCTTTGTAATCCACTGAAACGGTAAGAACACTGTTGCCCCTAATTTTTTGGGTTCTTTATCAGGTGAATATAGTAGTTGAAAAAGACTGGATGTTAATAACTTTTGTGACAAAAGTTTCGTCAGTGATATTGAATTTTTTTATTGCTTAAAGTTCCAAAATATTCATTACCAGGTCCCAAAAAATACTCAATATGATAGAAAAAATTAATAACATTGAAAATACAGGGTCTGGCTTCCGTACCAATTATAACTGAAACGAGATATCTATCGATATGTTTATATCACCTACCTTTAGAAGCACATCAATCTTGTAATATAATCATGAGATTAACAAGTCAGGACACACACAAGCATAGGATATGGTAGTATGCTAGCAGAGAAATGAAGACATTTGTGTGAAACATATGCACAAATGGTTTAATCAACATACAAATGCCACATCATCATCAATAAAAGCTAAAAACCACTAAATTGGAACGTAAAAGACAACTCTCGAGTACGTAATTATGAACACATTCTCATACTTCAAGAGTTAATATTTATTCCAAGTAATCTTATTAAAGCATACTTTTAATTCATTCCTAGAAATATCTGAAGCCTAATCTTGGTCTTCTGCAATGTCTTACATTCTTAAAGTGTAATTAAGCACCTTTTAGTTTAAACAGGGATTTAGAATACAGAACTACTGGAAACCGTCAAATTAATGTTAAGTATTTATTTTATATGGCAATAATTTAAGAATTTACAATCAATCTTAAAATATTATATTACATAAATAACAATCGTGTTTAATATTTACAATTTTAATAGTACAGTTATTTTACTGCAGTCAAATGTCAAAATGTTTCACCAGAGTAGTGGCACATCCATGGGTAATGGCAAGTCAAATGGATCTAATTCATTCACTAGTTGTGGAAGGTCTGAAATAATTACAGCAACATTTTCAATAGCATGAACAAATAAAAAATTGAACAATGTACTGGATTAAAATTTTTCATTATAAAACTGATCTCCATAGAAACCAACTTACTTAATTCAAGGTCAAAAGACTCATTTATGGTGTCAGGAAGAGAACAATATTCATCCGTGTCAACTGGTACAACAGAGCATAAATTAAATATTTCTTCTTTATTGTGAAAAAGTCTTTTAGGAAGCCAAGGTCCTTGACATTCATCATCTATAACATGAAAACCAAAACGGATGTAACATAATGCTGAAATTTGTATCTTTTTCACATTACCATTTAATTGAAAGCAATAAGCAGCTTAGTAATGAGAATTGTTGCCACGTATGTAAAAAAATATGTGCCATGTCAACCTGTCTTTCAATCCAGAATTTGTCTATGAAATCAAAGGACATGACCTTCCCCTTCTTCCGTACTGTCTACTAAATGAAGTGTGTAATTTTATAATTCATTTTCTAGTTCACCAATTTACGAAGAAAGCTTTGATATTATGGTGGTGCTTTTGTTGTCTAGATTTTGTATACAAAATTTAACAATAGAGTAAATTGAAGTTTATTTGAACAATGGGAAGAGAAAATAAATAATTACAATTTTTCATTCAGTTTAGAAGTTTATTGACGAAGATATAGAATAGCTGAATCAAAGTTTTCATGTTAACCATTGTACGCTAGGTGAACAAGTATATTATAAATACTCTTGTCCCCAAAACATCTAAAGAAAAATCATCCAATTATTTTTATATGAAGCAAATTTTATACAGAAAACTGAAATTTATTTATATGTATTACGGTATGTATATATATATATATATATATGTATATATATATATATATATATATATATATATATATATATATGTTGTTAGTAGAAAAATCATGGCTAAAGTGATTCACATTTCGTAAATTTCAAATAAGGTATCTATTTTACAGACCATTTGAGAATAATTTAATGTCACTGAAATAGATTAGTTTGAATAAATAACAATTAAAATTATATCTAATTATGCACTAAAGTGGCTTACAATGTTCAGATAATAAAAATAACTTACCATCTTCCTCAAAGCTGTCATAATCTGGGAAAAAAATTTCATTTTCCTCACAATGGTCAATATCATTTGAAATTTTTTCATTAGACTCAACATTTGGAGTTATATCATCAAGTTCTTCAACATAAACATCTATCTTACTTTTCAGTGATTGAGGAACTCTTTCTGTAGGCTTTATGGACGGTGTGGATTTAAAAGGTGTATTTTGAATTTTCTTTGCATTTGTATTTTGCTTAACTTTAAGTTCATTTACATTAAGTGTTTTAAATTTTGGTGTCACTTCTGGTAAGCTGCATGAAATTGTTTTCTGTTTTTGATTTGATGAAATGTTTTTATTTCCATTTATTTTATTTCCAACATCTCCTAGAGCTTTCTTTTTGCCACCAATAGTGTTACTCTTTTGTTTTAAAACCCCAGCATCTGAAATTTTTACAATTGCTATAAAATACCATTTAAGTTCATGTTTACAATACCCATTTATCAATTGGATTATCTGATTAAGAACAATTAATATCATTAGTACAATATACACCATTAGTAATCTGAATAAACATTCATAATCCTCTGACAAATTAGCCTCAATGTTAAGAAAGTTAGTGAATACAGAAGTCCTAATGTTATTTTAAAAGACATGTTAAAAAACTATTAAATTAAATTTGCTTAACTCTTGAAAATCCTTAATGTAATTGACACAAATAGATCAAGTAAATTTAATGATTTTAAACTATTTTTGGAACGCATCAATTCCCAAAAGAATCAAGAAAATAGTTTGCAAGTCCGGAACAAAGTTAACAACAGCGCTATTATTTTAAAATATTTAAGTATCAATCAATTTACATGTACATTTGAAATGCAGCAGAAAGTTCAGTAAAATAATCTTACAACTACAATTGAATTTTAGTCCTTGAAAAGGCATAAACCATAAATTTTATAAAAGTCGCTGACCAAAAACGATGAAATTGGATTGAATTCCTGAATGTATTTTTGAATTTGGTCCAATTTACCTTGTACGTGCTTAAATGAAGTTACCGTGTTTTTGTTACCGGTAACGACACCATCACGCTGTCCAAATAAGTCATATAAATTCTGCATCGTTCACTTTCAAGCTCTATATAATTCTTCAATATTACCACCAAGTTCGATTTCGAATACTGGTAGTTCTCTCCTTTCTGTAAGATTCAAATTGATACCAAAGCTGATCTTTAAATATAGGCAACCAATTGCGTGCAAGTTACAAGGGCCGCCAACTGCTTCAGCAAACCTTGGCATTTGTTAAAAGTTTGTGAAACCTGATCAAAGACTGAAACATATATATAAAAAAAAAGTTTGTGAAACCTGTATCTGAAAATAGGAAACATTTAAAAGATTTTGCGATGAAAAATGAAATGTATGTTATTTCATGGCCTACGAGGTGGATATACAGTTAATGTCAATCTTTTATACAGTTTTATAAATAAATTCCTCAAAATAAGACGTTCGAATTAATTCTGTAATAAAGATTCCATTCGTAACACTCATTCACAATCAAGGTACTCTATATTATTTGAACTGTAATAATTTCTTAATTGCCGTCTGTTAATGATTTGGAGAAATAGCATTTTCAGATCTCGTCTAACTGATGCTTCATATATATATATCTTTTAAACTGTGGAAAATAAAAAATATTTATTACTTGTTTCTAACGCTGTTCATAGATGATAACCTATGATAAGGTACCTTAGTAGGGGGGACCACCGATCGTACTTGAATCATCCATGTAGAAAATTTTGTTAAATACCTTCGTCTTCCACAGGTTGGCTGCAGTGTACAATGATTTAATTGTCAAATAGTGTTTTTGTATTATATTTGACTGTTCTTTAGTACGTGATGGGAATGATATAGGCATTAATAATAGGTAAACAAAATCTCAAACAATGTTTGATTGCTCAGGAGGAAGTAAGGACGACAAAATGCTTTAATGCTATACATGTATCAAGGTTTTGAATTACCTCAACATGTTTGAAATTTTTATTATTATGATTACATGCACTCAAATTAAATTTTGACAGCTATTTTCTCTGTGAAACTAAATTAAAAATGTTGAAACAGTATGTACCAATATTTGCGAATTTATATGTAGTATACTCTGTCATTAAAACCAAAAAATAAAGCTACGAAATGAATTGTTTGTACCAGTGAGAGAATTATATTTTATAGCAGCACATAGGCTCACATTCAACTTTAAATCACGTGGGAAAGAATAAAACAAAATTTTACAAACGTTGATATAAAAAAATATAATTATTGTTAATATTTGGTCAATAATTATAGAGGTTATTTTCAATATATTAAACATGTTAATTAACTTGAAATTACATTAAAAGTTTATTTTTTTAAATTGTCATTGTACAAAATCTAACTTCATGAAAACTGATTTTGTACATTATTAAAACAAGCTATATATAATGAGAATTTAATCCATGGTTTAGTACTTAATTAATTTTTTGGAAATTTGAACTTAGTAATTGTAACAGACAGTTTTAAAGGAAACTAATAAAAGTGTAATGGAAAATATTTATAAGTTGACGTTAAAACACCGATAAAGATTGTTGATGACCAATATTGCAGAGGAAATCTATTTTGAGACAGTTACACTACATTATTTATCAATAGCTTTGAATAACTACAATTAAGTAACAAAAAAATTATTATAAATATCAATAGTTTTCTGAACACATTTACTGGCTACCTTTTATCCTGGGCAATCGTACACTTGTCATGTTTTTCATCTGGTGGAAAGTTTTTTTTTTTTTGCATCTTTCCAAAAGTGTCATATGGTATGTCTTAGCTGTAATGTGCTGTTTTAATGTAATACAGAATTATTATAACTTATTTATGAATTTTCTCTAATTTGTTCATTTTAAACTGTATTCCAGGTTATTGAAGCTCTAATATTGGCCTTAATAAAGATAAATATAAAAATTATAGGGTGGATGTATTTATAAACAATTATATAGAGTTCCTCACAATTAGTCCTATGTCTCTGTTCACTTTTAATGTGCATTTGTTTACACGTATTTTTTTCAAAAGTGAGTCTTTTACAGTTGTTAATAGGTCAATTCCCAGATATTAACCGTTTCTGGTCCTCTTAGTGTTTTTCATTTCATTTCTTGTTGTTTGTTGTCGCGCCATACGGAACATAAGACCGCAAAGGTTTAATACACAGAACACAAAATCACTCTGGATTTCATATTGTGAGTCAATGCAGCAGTATTTAGATGTTTTAGAACCAAAAACTGTTACTGTTGTGCTAAAGAACAAAAACATCCAATAAATTGAAATAATACTATAAGAGGTGACTATAGTCGATCAGTCAATTGCAGTTTCCATTGGATTTCAAGCTATCTACTAAATGTAGAAAAAAGCTGTTAATTAATTGGTTTACTATAATCATTAAAAATAGTTTAAATTGCACTAATTATCTAATGTGTCTAAAGTACTTAACTGTATTATTATTATTAATTTTCATTACATTAATTGAGTTTCAGTATTAAAAAATAAAATTTATTTATTTAATTCTTTTGTCTGCTTCAGATTGACAATGTCGCAAGTGGAACACGATAATCTCAGACAACTGGAAGCTCGAGAGGCTTGCCAAATCTTGATTGAAATTTCTGAACTTCTTAACACTGGACTTGATCCTGAACTTTTAATGTTGTGTGTTAGGCTTATAGAATATGGTGTAAATCCTGAAGCTCTAGCACAAGTAATAATTGATATCAGGAGAGAGCAAAATGCATTAAAGACTGCTGAAAGTGAACATGAGAGAAATATCTAGAAGTTTGTTCTTCTCATCTTTCCACTGTTAACATTTGAACATATTAATTCACATGTCACTTGATAAGTAGTAATTTTAGAAATTGAATATGAATATATAATCAAAAGGTATTATATTCACACAAATTGAATGATTGCTTCATTCCTAAAATTTTTGCCTGAAATTTCTCTGGTTGTGTATGCTTTAAATGTAATATAAAAATTACCTGATGTATTTTTAATGAATCTTCTATAAATATAATGTTTTGAGTAATTTTTTCATATTATTTACCTCAACTCTTAGTGTGAATTTGTGATTAATTGATTTTAAAACTGATTCTATCTGAGGGATAGCAGAAATCACCTACTGAACCCCCGCTGCCCCCACCACAAGAATAAATGTTTATTTCCGTGGTCACATGGATTAAGTTGTGGAGTATAAAACCACAACTTTTTCAAGGCTGAATTGTTTTTGACCAATAATATGTCCTATTTTACAAGATCCCAAGAATAACTTGGAAAGTCCTGAGGTAGGAATTTCTTCATTGTGCAGACTTGAAAAATGATCAGAGTACACTTAACTTTTCCTGTGACCACTGATTTATTTATTTAATTTATGAAAGGTCAGTTTCTCAATAGTTGTAGCTTACATTTATGATATGTAAATACTTGAATATCATTGATACATTTTTTCCTAGATCAATTCTCTTCATGAAATTTAATTGTTTTTGTACAACATTATCACTACTATGAACATTTTCTGGAATAATAAAATATCACTGCTCCACCTGTTGTGGTAAAAACTTAATGGTTTTTTACTCTAAAATGGAATAATTTACGTCCTTAATTTTTAAAACAATTATGTTTTCATACATTTGACTATGCCTGTTATTTGATATATTTTGTGGTTTGATTTATTACAATGTTAACAATTATCCTGTGTTCAAAGAAGATCTTATTTGTAAATTTAAAGGCTGAAAATGCCCATTTGTGTGAACATTTAAATTATGGTAATTCACACACACACAGTCCATGTCACACCATGGTCAGATTACTGAATAGTTTTCATCTGATAAGGGTGACTTATTGTGTACAAATATAAAAAAATTGGTATATAGTTATACTCTTACACTGTGTAAATCAATTCCTCAAAGGTTCTTCCATCTACATTGTATACTTGTCAAATAAATGCTACAAATTGTATTCTTGTAAAGAAGAAAAAGAAGCATGACGAAGAAATAGGAAAACATGTAAGACATTTTCACAATATAACCACAACAGACCACGTGAATAAATTAAGTACACCATCTTCTTCTTCTGCTTTCCAGGATAAGGCTTTTAGCCCGTTCCAGCTTCACCTCACCATATCAACCTTGGTCTTCCAAAACTTCTTTTGCCTAATGGTTTATATTCCAGACTTGTTTTGGAAATCTGTCTCTAGGCATTCGTAATACATGCTCTCTCCACCTTTCTTTATACCCTCTTAACTTATCTGTGATCACCTGAACACTTAGTTCCTCCCTTATGGAAGTACTCTTTATTTTATCCATCCTTATACACCCCTTCAGTACTCTAAGAAATTTAATTTCAGCTGTCTCTAATTGTTTCAACTCTTTATGTTTTGTTACCAAGCATTCTGACCCATACAACATTGTAGGAACTGCCATAACCTTATAAAATTTAATTTGTTTCTTTTCTGGTTTTACATTTTAACGTTCTTCTTATTGTCCCACATATCCTCTGAAAATTGTAATTTTATTTGTGATACCTTTATCCTCTTCAAATGTTATTTCACATCGTAAATATTGGAAATGAGATACCTGTCCTGAGTGTTTTCCCTTCTATAACAATTTTTGTTCTTATTGGATTGTTTCCTAAGAATGCCATGGTTTTTGTTTTACTTATTGAAATTTTCAGGTTATATATTTTACTCTGTTGGTGTAACTTATAAACCGCCATTTGTATTAAAATGTATTACAGTAGTTGAAAAAATTGAACATCATTAGCATTACAAGAGCAGCACATATTTAAAGCTACAATAGCCAGTTCTTAAAATTGATTATTGTATAGTCTTTCTAATCATTTACCAAGAAAATGAACCTGGCATATTATTGCAGTATGCAGCCTTAACTATAGGACAATACACAAAAAAATCTTAGATAAATTTGTAGGCAAAAATAAGAGCAAAATCAATTAAACAACATTTCTGCAATCCTTGTTGCTTTTGTCAGGTGTCTAAAAACACTGACAAACTTTTTTGGAGGTTGCCTCCTAGTTTGTGTGCTGTGTCATTCTTATGACTCTTGTGTTTTTTGAATCACCTCATGAAAGCCACAACAATTGAAGGAACATGTGGTATTTAATTTAGTTCCTTATGTAATTATTATACTTTTACTCAGATGTTTTATTGCATGATAAAAAATGTTGGATGGCCATTTTTATTCAAATTATTGATAGCAGTTGTTGAAGTGTACTTTGTGCATTTTAGACAATGAATAGTGACCAGATAATTATGCTCGTGGTTTGAACTTTATCATTTGTAATTTAAGTACCAAAACCTGTATAATTTTTCACTAAATTGACTTTTATTAAGTTTTAATTTAATAGAAATTGGCTAAGAGATGGAATTGTTTCTTATAAACATTAATTGTATATTATATCAATGAAAATATGTCATAACATTTCTTCCCTTTGTTTAAGGACCTGTTCAAATGTTACCGACTAATCATAAAATTTTTAGACAATGTCTGAAAAGGACCCTAACAAAGCTAAGAAACATAGGAATGTATTCTAAATTATGTAACTTTTAATGTTTATAAGTATGTATTCCAACTGTTGGCCAATTTCTACTAACTTTTTCTGAAATACTTATTGTAAGTATCCTATTGCAAAATATTTATTTGGTTTTGTGAAATAAAGAAATGAGGAATAAAATCAGACAACAGTTATAATACTAACTTCATTTATTCATATACAATGAGGCTTAAAGTAGTAATCTGCATTTATAATTTAAAAATAAACTTTGACATAAAATCTATATTACAGTTTCATGTATGAAGCACTTCTGAAATCGCAAGTAAAATTTTTAACTATTTTGTATCAAAAATACACTGTGAAATTAAAAACATTCACATGTATTAAAATTTTTTACAAACCATTTACTGTCAGTCTATATAATATAAATTAATGTACTCGAGTAACATCTGTACACAACAGTGACTTTTATATAATGGCACATTTAAAGTCCCCCTTGTTTTTCACATATGAAAGGTAAAAATATTTACACACACAGCAACACAAATAAATATATTTCATCTTAATCATTTAAACTTTATATTTATAAAATTTATTTACAAAAGGCAATAATTTACAGTAGACAGTCACTGTAGAAATAAAGAGCACCATGTTGGGCAGTGAGAAATAAAAACATGTAGGAACTTTCTTATTTACAGTAGTTTGTTTAAATGAAAAATATGATGTAACAATATTTAAAGAATTGCTACATCGGACCAAAATAATCAAAATTGTAATTTTAACAATTACATTATCTATTTACAAAATATTTAGATTCAGCTACATTAATGAAGCTGTGAATAATACAGCTATTTTGTCCTTTTTGGTCCTTATTTTGACTAGCATTTACACAGTACCACCATTTGTCGAACAACCATTGGCTTAATTTATTAATAGTTTCATTAAACACTTGCTTGAATTCCTTTCATGACTGGAACTTCTTAATTCTGGATTGCACTGACTCACATTTCACTTCATTGAACCGACTATATTTTCCTGCTTTAACTTCTCTTAAAACCACAATATCACCTTTCCTTTCATGAACTATGTTCAGTCCACACTCTTTACTTTTGGAGGAAAGAAGACCATTGGTAAGGCATGGTAATTTAACTTCATTTATACAAGTGGTGTGTGAAGACTTAGCTACTTGTTTTATAGGTTTCATAGAAAATATATTTTCTTGTGAAACTGCATTGGCCGACATCATCCTCAAGTTATTCTCCCCAGGACTTGAAAAGCGAGAAAGAGAATTAATGAACTTTTCATTAGAATATGTTGTGCCTTGCTTTATCCTGTCCATAATCCAAGGAACATTCGTCTGCCTCAATGTTTGAGAATGATAATGCCTATTCCCATGTTTTGGAAAACTACAGTCTACAGGATCATCTAAAGAGATAATACTTGATCTGTCACTTGATGTATCCCCACATGTTTCACTAATTGAATCACTACCTGAATCACTTGTTGATTGATCACAAAATCCTGAGCTTGTATCTGAAGCAATTGAAAGTGGAGGTGATATTGTAGTTGCTATGTCATCTTCAGAGTCATCAATAATGTAACACTTTCTAAAGTGGAACAAATCCTTCCTGTCTTGATTTCTCCTGCAGATCAAATTTTCATGCATTATTTCCGCTTTAGAAATAGAAACAAGATTCCTTTTACCTTCAGAGGTACTGAAAGGAGAACTCTGAAGTTGTGAACGGTTAATTTGATATCCCACAGCTCCACCAATGGGCATAGTGTGTACTACTGTAGCTCTGTTAACTGTCCTTGTTTCACTAACTATGTTTCTGGTAAAATTTCTTGTATCTGTAGATAGAGATGATTTGGCTGATGGAATTTGTGGTGTGTTATCTAATATTTCTGTAGAGCTCTTATTAGTATTGTTATTCTGACAGTTAGTAATTTCATTGTCCATAACATTAAGAACAGCGTATTTTTCTGCCAAATTTCCCATATTTTTTGAAAAATTATTTTTGCGAAATGATCTCATACCAACTCCTGTCTTCATTTCTTCTTCGGTAGAGGCAAGCTCTTTGGAAGGGACTGGGAGTTTTTCATTTTGATTGGTTGCGCTATCCTGCTTGGAGCCATCTGGTTTGCTTCGTAGTAATGATTTCCTCCTAGCCAGCAATGGTGGTCTCTTTTCCTCTGTCAGATCTCCGCTTTCACCATCTGCTTGTATCATAGCCACACGTTGTGCAAGAGCTGCCCGTTGAGCTTGAATCTTTTCTCCAAACCTTGCCATCAATACTTCAGCGTCACATGTAGTAGCAATAGATACAGAAGGTGGCACAATAGTATCGGCCACAGAGAACCACTGGTGCTTGAGACTCTGTTCAGCAGTCAGACGTTGACTGTAAAGAGAATAATTTATTATTTACAGCTCTCGGTGTAATGAAGCAAAGTTTTCAAGGAACAGAAAAACTATAACACTACAAGAAAAAATTATAACTGATTTCATAAATAAGATTATAGTTTATCAAATTTAATATAATCTGACAATTATCATTTGATAAATAAATAAACCGTTCAGATAATATCTCAGAAAATGTATTGATCAATTAAACCAAAAAATCTGTTCATATGATGTTCCATTCTCAAATTTGGGACTTTTTCAAGTAAACAGGTTATGTATTGATTTGAATCTATGCATATACATATATATGCTAAATTACACGAAATATTAATTTGTCCTGTGACGGTTGTAGCTAAAATTAATTAATATTTCTGAAAAATTGGCTGAATGGTTTAATTACCAAATTTATTTCGCAAAATATTTGAAACAGTATTTCCAACAATAACACTTTAAAAAATTAAATTCTTAATTGTCAAAATATTTCCTCCCGTTTTATTTTTCATATTTTTCTGAAAATTGATATAGTTATGTACTAGAAATACACATACCTAGGCTCTTTTACAATTAGTTTGCACATAAGATCTTTTGCATCATCTGAAATATCCTCGAATAAGTCATCGGGGAAATCGAGAATACATTTGGAAATATTGCAGAAAGTCTCTTGTTTGGTGTCCCCACCAAAAGGAGAGCACCCTGTCAGCAATACGTACAACAAAACTCCTACAGACCTGTACAAAAGTAAAAAAAAAAACAGTGTAATTAATTCGTTTTTACCAACAATAATCAGAAGAGGATGAAATTGAATCAAACACATTATTGAACTGAAGAAATATAAATAATTAACACAATGAATATTACTAATTCAACTACATTTATACTAAGGCATATCAAGTAAATGTGAATAAAAAATCCCTCCTTTTTTTAATACATGCAATACATGTGGTTCTTCTGCCTATAAATCTAGTGTCAGAACAATGTTCCTTTCCCAGAATTTTGTTTTCTCCAAACTTTAGCAGTGTGTTTTCAATGATATGTAAACACATAGCATGAAATTATGATGCTATTAAAGTTTGTGTTCTTTCCCGATGAATGGCATGAATAATATTCAAACTGAGTTATTGTATTTCTCAGCAATGTTTTGACGGTGGTGCCAGTCATTGAAACATCGCTTAGAAATACTAGAATCCAGTTGGAAATCTGAGAGTAATTTATACAATTGAATATTACTAATTCAACTACATTTATACTAAGGCATATCAAGTAAATGCTCTTCATAAAACATGCATATAAAATTAGATGACCCAATAAAATTTTAGTAGCTCAAATTAAATTTTCCAAAAAAAATTGTGTACTAAAATAAGTGCAAAAAGTTAGCTGGTGAATAAAAATGTGTATTCTGAATCCAATGATCTAAAGAATGGTGAGATAAAAATTTTCACCTGGTAAAAATTAATGAAAAAAAATCTTTTCTTACCACATATCAGTTGCCAGACTGATGGGTTCATAGTTCAACACCTCAGGAGCTGGAAAAGAATAAGTGTTATTACAAAAAGAGTCTTTCAAGATATAAAATAATTTAATAAATGCAACATCAATATAAAATAAGATGACAAACTTTTTGTTTTAAAACATTTTTTTTCAGGCAAAAGTGCTTTATTGACTTACCGACATAATCTGGTGTCCCGAGCATGTCTCTAATGTCGGCACCCTGACTTATATACCTCGAGATTCCGAGGTCACACAACTTTGCCTCACAATGGGGAAACTCGTCCGTCAGAACCACATTTTGCGGCTGCAACAAACAGAATCTCATGAGCTAGGTGACACAAACAAAGTAAACTGATCACCGCCTCAACTCTGAGCATTTCTCACCTTGATGTCGAGATGTGCGATGTTGATGGAGTGCAAGTACGCTAGTCCATCAAGAATCTGTCGCATGAGTCTTCGCACCTGTCCCTCCTCGGGGACTTCGTCTTTGTCCAGAAGCATCTGCAGTTCTCCTCCAGGAGCGCTGTAACATACGCAACGAGTTGTTACATAGTTACAACTGTGATCCAAGGTATAAAGAATGGTACAAACTGTCAGTGACCCCTTAACGCTAAGTTCCCGGTTTGCTTTTCGTTAAAATTAATGTATTTATATGTGAATAGATTTACTGAACAGCAAAGGCGGACAAAGCTTTCAAAAATCCAATTTCTTTAGATGCAAAAACAAAAATTTAACCCATGCTCATAGATAAGCTACTTCAGAAATATTACGCCCTTAGATGAAGTTTCATTGAAATCGTCTCCTGCCCTTCCTCATGCAATCTAGGCCGCGTAGGTGAAATAAAACTTACAGCTCGAGGAGCAGCACCATGTCCTGGGCGTTCTCGAAGACCTTGTGCAGCTGCACGATACGGGCCGAGCCCGCACACGCGTCCAGAATGGCCACCTCGTGAAGGATCTCTGGCCTAAGGTCCTCGGAGCGCCTGCGTTTACGCAGGAACTTCGCTGCGTACCGCTGTCCGGTGGCTTTGTGCTTGCACATCCTCACCGTGGCGTACTTCCCTCTGAAAAAAAAACACATTTATGTTAAAATTTTGACACTGTCAATCGTTGCTAAAAATGGCACTTCATCCGACACGTATTTAGGATTCCCTTTTTTTTAAACCTAGAGACTAATAATTTTCTGTAACAAAATACGAAACACTTATTACTGCAATCTGTTTAAAATAATAATTTATAACTGTCTGAGTATCAGTAAATGTTCGTTTTCATTATTGGTCTGAGTTGCAAATATATTTATTAGAATATTAAACTTTAAAACTGCTCGAATTTCAGCTAAACACAAATTTTATGCATCTGAATACTATACTTTTGACAGTAAATATTTTTACCGTTACACCGCGCCCTTATTGCTGTAACTGGATATTTTATTAATTAAAATATATAAAAGTCTGCAAAAAAAATTTTTTTTCCAGTTTAGCTAGGAATTTGCTATAAAAACACATAAAATAATGGCCTTCTGAACGTGTATCGTGGTAAGCGAGAGTAACCTCCCACGAGCGACGCCAGCCAGCTTAATGGCATACACAGTTGTAAGCGAATATACGACCGAGCTCCTCGTTGGCCCTGAAGTCGCGGAGACTCTCTGATTGGTATCAATTGAACAGCAGCTTATATTTAACAGGTCGCATGGATCATGAAGCATTTGACATCGTAGATACAATGAATTATGAAGAGGAAATTTAACCTTTCAATCGGTAAAGTGACATATTAACTTTATACAGAGCTGAGTTGCCACGAAGGTTGCTGTCACGTGTGCAGCGAATAATTCTATGCGAAGCAACAAATTAGGCTATTATTGAAGTTAGCGCTGTTGTTGGATGCTTATTATTATTTTTTACTAAGCCGTAAAAATTTAATAAACAGTTATAATTAAAATATCTGAGGTTTAATTCTCCGTACGACTGAATTAAGCTGAATTACCCAAAGCGTGTTTTCCTTTTAATATTAATTCCTTTCTCCATTCATAACAGTAACACTTCGCGCAAGTCTTTCGTAAATATCGAACGTCTTTCTTAATTTTGAAAATTTGTTCCGCACTGTCCCTCACTGATGAGAAAACTGATCGAACAATGGACATTCTGCCTTGGAAGTAACCCGCAGTCATGTGTCCACGAAAACGGTCAGTCGTAAGTACAAAATCAGTGGTCAAAACCAAAATAAAATAGCTGCTATTGCTTCTGATCCATTAAAACAATACAATGGTCGTCAGCAATATACTTATTTAATTATAAATATTTTAATAAATCCAGTTCACACTTTCAAAATAGAGTCGGCAAGTCACCAGTAATATCTTGGAACAACTTGACATTCCATGTCCGGTCTGTTCATATTCCAGTATCAGGATCACAGAAGGACTTGAAAGCGACATTACCGAATCATTTATAAAGCACAATTTACTCGAATGTAGTCACAGTAGAACGAGATCGTGGGTGTTACGGTGCAGTTCCGAAATCACTGTGCAGGATTTTGGTCCAAGGTTGTTGTGTGCAACTGGTTGGCCTTCAGAAGCACCGCGCACGTGATCGGCGGCGACACGGAGTCGGTCAATCCAGACTGCACACAAAACCCGACAAAATGTCATCGGCAGGCGGCCGATTACATGGCCCCAAACTGGACGGAGAAATCGTGTCGATTAATCGCCGAAGAAAATTAAATTTGTTTCACCTCGGTGGAAATGGGGAATTGCAAAGTTTACAATTCCATGATTTGGAGAAAGAGAGTTTCTGTGAAGGAGGTAAACTTGTATTGCCAAAAAATGGAAAAGGCACCAGAAGATACATTGCTGAATCCACGAGAAACTGAGTTTTGTTTTTGACGGAATTTCACTCCATTATTCCGTAATCTCCCTGTGCTAGTTCAGGATTTCCTTTGAGTACGGACGCTGCGGTGACAAAGCATCCCATTCTCATAGTTTTAGATTTTAACATCAGTGTGGCAGAAGTCAGATTAGACGTTTCACAAAAGAAATTGTTGATTTGGTTTACGCCGATTAGCCTGAATGGACCGATGACGACACGTGTGGAGCTCGACGATTTCGAATAAAATCCAGATCGACAAACCCCCGGTTACAATGAAAGGGACTGCACCTTATACGCAATTTATTAAAAAGAAACAAAACATTACATTAGTACGGGCTAATTGAGAACAAAAAATATTTACGTGACCCAAGCAGTGATTGCTTAGTAATCAATTGATTAGTAATCAATACCGCACTTAAGTTTCATTAGTTGAAATTGTACATCGATGTTCTGATGAGCTGCAAAGGCTGTAATTTTTCCTTCGATATTTCTTGTTCTTATTATCGTTACACAGCATCGGCCCGATATTGGGAGCGCTGCAACAAGCTAGGGAAATCTGTGCCGCATTCCATCCCTACCCTGCACGGCGAGATTGCAAATTATGGCTCGTATTATAGGAGGGAGGAGGAGGGGGACATTCTCGCACTATTATCAACATTTTTTTAAAACAATATTAAAAAAAACGGCTGCAATTTATTCACCTCAAAACGGTATTAGGCGACCGTCAGAGTCTACACACGAGGAAAATGATCGGATCAAGGCTTTACAGTCAGATTAGTCGCTAAAATATTGCCACGCTAGTGTCAGTCAACCACGATTTCGTAATGTAACTTGACAAACTATAACCCACTGAATGAAAATACGGATATAACATACATTTTTCGGCGCCTTCGGTGTAACAGTTCTGAACAAGTCATTTATAGTTACAGTGTGTGCTTGCCATTTTACTCGTATTATATACATGTAACTAGGATGTAAAAATGTGCTTTAGAGTATCTGGACTCGAATTTATCCATCTATAAAGTCCAGACAATTTTATTCCAATCAATCGTGAAATTTCAAACCATCCGGTCGACTATTGTGTTTAATTACAACCACAACGACCAGACTTTTGAACCCAGGATTAAAATATTTTTTTTTATCAAGAACTGGAAACTTGAAGAGAATAACCATGAGATTCTATTTTTTAAGTCAGCCGGTCTTCTCATTTCATTTCCATTATTATTCAATGTAATACAGGGTGTCCCTTTCAAACCTCCCACATTTCAAAGGCACCGGAAAAAAAACTACAGTAGCTATAATAATGAAATTGTACCATGCTAGAGCATCTCAAATAATATTTTTTAGCATATTTTATTTGAATCAGTACACCTCTACATGAGAAGCATTTGTAGCACGAAGAATATCGTGTCTGTATTCAATTTGTTGCCATGTTCTTTACGCTGTAGCAAATTGTTGTCGACATCACAGCGTGTAGTACACCAGCGACATCGTTTTCATGCTTATAAAGTGCAAATTCTGAAATACCGCGCCGATAACAATTTGCTACAGCGTAACGAACATGGCGACAATGAATAGACTCGATATTCTTCGTGCTACGTATGTTTCGCGTGTACTGATAATTATTAAATAAATTCTTTGAGATGTTCTAGCATATGGTGCAATTTTATTATCATATCTACTGTAGTTTTTTTATTCCAGGGCCTATGAAATGTGGGAAGTTTGAATGCGACACCCTGTGTATTAATTGTCAGTCCACTGCACTGCGTGTCTATTTTATGCCAATAAGGTTCATGCACTGAAACCACACGTGATATATTATTTTGTAATCGTGATATTAAGAAATGTTTGCAGTTCGCCACAAATCTATGCCGTAAGTCAAAAGGATTGTAATAATAAAACAGTTGTACAAACCTCCCGCTGTATCAGTTTTTAGAGGTCCGTATTGAGCAATTAATTCTGGCTTGAATAAGGCACCTACAAATTCGTTTGTAAAACATACAGACTCTCTACTTTCAGAAGTATCAGAAGTTGTTTTCTATTAATGTCCTTTAGGCTTGATCCGAATTACGATTTTGTCTCAGAGGTCCTCCAATGAAAGATTCAGCGGAAAAATTAAAATCCAGAATCGGAACTTGGGACTCGAACCACCCTATCATATATCGGGAAGACGGAATCAGAACAAATGACGTCAACTTAAATAATGCTCGTACATCACAAAGGGAAATCAGTATTTTGGTGTTGGTGCCAGAGGAATGCGCAGAGCCTGGAGCAGAGAAGGCGGGAGAAAGTGCCTTTCACCTGCTTCCAACTCCGCTGGGGCGATTAGCACCCTAAAACTAATAGAAACAGGTAGCCACTGCTAGGAGAATAGAAATAGATCGATTGGGTGTTGCGGATACGGTTCGTATCTGCCCTGAGCGGGGGTGAGAATAAAAACAAAATTGCTGAACTTAAAGGGACTTTGGCAATTGGGTTATCGAGTCATGAATAATTTTTCAGTTTTTTTACGACTCCTCAGACGAGACATCTGTGGAAACGTACAGTACTTTATACGGAAAAGTCCGTAGATGTCACGGCGAGAGCGCAGCGACCTTAGAAGCCAAGCCAAAAACATACTCATGTCAAAAACAAGATAAGAGTTCAAGATGAAACAGGGGATGTATAATAATGATAGCCAATTCAGACAAAAAAGGGTAATAGAAATACCACACAACGTTTCTGGGATCCTTGTTCCTTTCGTCAGGTGCTAAGAAGAGCCTAGAGAAACACAACTGTACTGATGAAAGGGACAAGGATCCCAGAAACGTTGTGTGGTATTTATATTACCCTTTTTTGTCTGAATTGGCTATCATTATTATTCATTTAGACGTAATTTTTTTCATTTTAAGCAGGGGATGTGTTACTCAAGTTTTGGCCTTTACACTTACAGTGGTCTCGGTCAAGACATTCGCATTTCTATTAAGTGAAAAAGGCAATATGCATTAAGATGTGGAAATAAATTCAAGACACAAGTAGCTGTTTTAGGCGTGGGTTGAGAACTGGAAGGAAACCGTTGTACATAAAATAACGAAATTTCACACAAATGAACCCAGTTGGAATACTTTTCATCTACTTGGCGTCATTTTCAAGAATTCTCTACAATGTCTTAAAAACATTCAGTTCTATAAAAATTATATTGGCGGATTGGTCTAAAAATAAACTAAAAAAAACAGAAATGATGATTCAGTCGCCCAGGCAATTCGGGAATAAAGTATGGATGGACGTAGATGGAGATGAGATAGAAATAAGCGATGACGTTATATATCTAGGATCCAAATTCCACAAAGATGGAGTGAACGGCCTGAAATCAGGAGAAGAATGAACTTAGCAAATAAATCTTATTTCTCACTACTACCAGCTTTCAAACTAAGAACAACACAGAGAATAACAAAAATGAGGATATATAAAACCATGACTAGGCCAATACTATGTTATGGAAGTGAGGGCTGGACACTAAACATGAAAGAGGAGATATCGATTAACATCTTTGAAAGAAAGATCCTAAGAAGAATTTGGGGCTCAAAAATGATAATGGCATATGGAGACACGGACATAATAAGGAAATATATTACCTATATAAAGAACCAAGCATCGCAACAGCTATTAGATTAAAGAGAATGGAATGGATGGGACACGAGCAACGCATGGGAAAGGAAAGGATGCCTTTCAAGGCATTATACAATGATATGGGAGGTAAAAGAAAGGCAGGAAAACCAAGTAACAGATGGATAGACGAAGAACATAAAATTGATGATGGATTTGAGGAACTGGAGGAGAATAGTTTTAGATAGAGAAGTTTGGAGGAAGCTATTACTGGAGGTCGAGGCCCGATATCGGGCTGTGGAACCATAGAAGAATAATAAGCGGTGGAAGTTGGAATCCCAGGGGCGGGATTAAGATTTCAGAATGATGTAGAGAAGGTTTTAGGTAGATCATAAGTTGAAAAGTCAATAAGCTGTCTGTTTCCAACATATGATACTCGACAACTCGCTCGCAAAGGGTCGAGTCAAACGGTAGATGAAATGGCGTGAAATCGAAGAGGCCCCAACGATGCTCTCGGCACAGCAATTAACATTTTTGAACTGTGCCCATAAGTTATTTTGATTGAAACACATTAGTATCAGCAGCACTGACACCTCATTAACTCCTGTTAAAGAAATGTCGACTTGCCACTAATTTGGTTGGCAGTATTTGTCTGTTCGATGCACCAGGCAGGCGTGAAAGCTGTCTACCCCGGGGGCTGATGTCTGGAGAAGCGAGACATATTTGGGTCCTGTCTCCCGGCACTGTTACGAAGACAAACTTGCAGAACATTACAGTATCGATTACGGTGAAGTCACCGAATCGAAACGTTGTTAAATTAGTTATTTCCCTTTCGTCGCGGTTGATTCTTAGTAAGCTGGCAACGGAAAATGGAACTTTGAGTTGCGTGGTGATTGAGAGACGCTTTGCACCATATACATGCACGTAATTAGAAAGACTTAGCAAATGAACAGGTCTACTTGTTTGATTAAAGTTGCAACGAGGAAGAATGTCGTTATACAGGAGTTCGTCAGGAAACAGCCCAGTTATTTGAAAGGATTCGATGAACTTCTTCTTTAGATTAACCAGTCCAGGGGACCGACTGAAGTCTCAAAGCACCTCTGTATGCCGTTATTACAAGAACACGTGTCGGTGTATCCGTGGCATGAAATTTGAGTAGTGGTGGTCAGTTTTCTTTCGAGCTGAAATTCCCTTCGGGAGGGGAGCACAACGCGACCTTGTGCAGGCGTTGACCCCGTCTCCAACACACGGAGGACACATACATCGTTATGCATGGCGTCTGAAACAACGCGGCCACCACGTAACTGGTGGCGTTACGCAGCCTTCAAGTTCCGACCGAAAATTCCCCATTAATAACTTCGTTCACAAACAGAATTTGTTCTCTGGAAAAATAACCTTCAGGGACACCCTTCGCAAAGTGTGGAATTTGTCGTGTGTAAAATTCATGTCGGAAATTTTTTTTTTCAGTTGTCTCGTTTCCACTGCTACTCGTGGGAAGTGCGACAACGATATAATAAACACGCTGGGGACATGGTACGAAATAAACGGGTCACTGAGACAAACTCGTGTGTTCGTGAAAAACGCACAGAAGAACACAATATAATTTATACACATTAACAGCGACGTTTAAGGTATTCAAAGAAATGTACAAATACCGAAGATAGACCTCAGATTTAAGACACAAGAGGCGAGAAAAAGTATCCGCATCCGCCCTTTCAAATCCCTTCCTGTGCTATTAAAGGGGATTTGCACCACGTGGAAATAAAATGAAATAAAAAAAAAAGAAATAAAAAATGGAAATAGGTCAGAAAAAATAATAGTTAATAGAACTTATACTTAATACTCAATGAATTACTTATAAGTTGAAAATTTTAATATAAATAAAATAAATGACGTTTCTTCGAGACATTAAAGATCCCATAACCAACAACAAAAGAACTAAATAAATAGTTAACCTCAGATAACTAAATTTAAATATACTGTATATAATTCTGACCTTACAAAACGTAAATTGCACGAAAAAAAATCGAATTTGAGTGGGGGTACCATTTTGAGATGAATAATTCTCTAGTTCTCCTTCGTAAGTTGTAGGTTCACAAAATACAACGGGAAAATTTAATATTTTAATTGGTTATGAATTTGAGGGAGTAATGACAGTGTTTTACTGTTTTTGCATTAGTGGAAACATGAAACATAGAATACATCAAACGTAGAATAGCACAAGCATAAAAGTAACTTTTCAAGAAAAAGAGGTCTTCTTAGCTTCGAATATTCCATTAGGCCTCTTTAAGAGAAGCTTACTATTAATTGGGCGTGAAATTGGTTGCAAAAGAAAATTCTGTGGGTAAATCCGAGATAAATAATAATCGTTTGGAAATATTTCAAGTCTTCTGACAATGAGTGTGTGAAGCAGAAGAAGACCAACGCGAGAGTAGTAGTGCCATTGAATCCACATTAATCTCATTTCCTTTTTATTCCACTAATTTTAAACGTCTCGCACGTCCAATTACTTCACTTTCCGAATGTTCTTGAAAGATAGACAAATCTTCCTTTGACGAGTATAATAAACATTGTTTCTAGTTTCATTTACGTCTTTTCTTTGAAGTCGTCAAAACCTCTTTTCCTGTCATTTCAGCAGCTTATTTGATTACCTCAATGATCGTCATTGTCGGTTACTGGCTCCATCCTAATTCACAGAAAACGTCCAGTGTAGTGAAAGACTGGCTTCTTTGACATAGCGGAACTACGTCAGACCAACACTCTTTGGAAGTAGGCGTGGCTTTCCCTTGTCCAGGATGACAAGGAGTGGATAGCAGAATTCTTTTTGTGTAGTGGAGGAGATGTGTGGCCTCTGGCCTTCCAAGAACGGGATAGATTAAACAGAGACAAATCGTACAGTGGACGGTAAACAGTAAGTAAATAACGTTGGATGCGATTTGAAGCTCCGCAGATCAGAAAAGGTAGGAGAAACGAATCAAACTTTTCCTATGACTGATGACTAAAAAAGAAAAATCCTGCCCAGAGGGCGGCGCGCGACCTTGAAGACGAGGCAAGGTCGTTCCCACAGGAGATACCTACGCTCCAGGCTCTTCCCCCTTCCCAGGTTATCCCCGAAGCACCAATTACAGTCCCTATCAATTACCGCGTCTCAACACGCAACCCTCACTTCATCACTATCTAAACTCGCGCTTAGGGTTAAAAACCGCAGGACTGGTAATTCCACCATAACCCTTACTTGTGACCGAACCGTTAATTTGAGCGGTTTTCATGGTCCATGCGTTCCTCAATGGTCGGGCTAACCCACGACCGGGCAAATAATATAATAATCTGAGGCTGTTGCCCGCGGAAACGGGCAACATAAAGACTTCAGCACCGTAATTTAGTTTTATGCGTTGCGACACGGAGTATGTCACTTTCCCACTCAAAACCGCTTGTTAAGTCACGAGAGGTTGGAGGGGGATTTCGTCTGGATCTGCGTTGCCTGGAATGAGTAGCTGGAAGAAAGTGAAAAGGAGAGCAAATGAGACAGATTAAATATATAAACGAGAGATCTTCTAGGAGCAAAAACATGCTTTGAATTTACGGTCTTCACCCGGGCTGAGTTTTCCGATAGGAAGCTTTGGTTTCTGCATCTCTATTTTCCAACTCTTAAATTTATTTCGTCTAATCATCACATCATATTATTGTCCAATTCTAATGCAAGCTGCTTTTCCTGAGTAGTGGAAGATGATAATCATCCTGTGGTCCTTAGATGATTACCTGAGTCATAAGATGTGACAATCTAGTCATGGAGCCAAGATGGTGTACCAGGACATGTAAACCAATTTTCTCATTTTGAGGCGACTGATGTTAGGTCTGAAGATCCTTCGGAAAGTAAGCTAAACAATGTAATTCAACTCAAGGCTGGAACCGTGGACCGAGAAACATCATAGACCTTCACCCAAAATATGTAAATCAAAAGAGTACATATAAGGAACAAGGGGTGTACCATGATTTGATTTATAGTTTAGGACATCACCGGGAATATGTGAGAACCGCGTTGGGTGAAACGGTTATTGATTCAACGACGCGGCACTCATCAGCATTGAGTGGTGAATCTGGTGTTGTGTTTCTGTGAGCATAAGGGAGAGAGCAGTATTTTCTCGCGCGTGAAGTTGCGCCAGGACGCAAGTGAAAACAAACGACGCGATTTCTTCTCATACAACATGTCACGCCGGGGGAGAAAGCAGCGCCCGCAAATCCCCCCAATGTAATCACTTAGCAATAACACATCAAGTCATTTGATCTTATCTGTAATGGTTATCGTGAGGAGGTCGTACGAGACTCCGTTATTGCTGCAAGATAAAATTATTAAATACCCACTGTAAGCTCACATGGATTGATGAACCTGTAACAGATGAATCGAGTTTGTGTTGTAAGGGAGGTCAACTGCCAGAAAAAAAAATCTCGGCAAACTTCTGAACTGGAAAGTCAAATATTTCGAATGCTTCAAACGCGATTAACTCTTCACTGACGAAAAATTGAGTCATCCACGCGGAAACGTCAACGGAAATATGCTTTACTTTTAATGACATATATAAATATGTACTCTGACTGATGAAAAAACTAATGAATAAAAAATAATAGCCAGTTTTAAGTCAGTGAAAAAAATTACAATTTATTCAATTAACAACGTTACAATTGGCGACCTCATAAGGTACCAATTTTTTAAAAAAATCAGCAATGAATAACCTGTCCATTTTTTAAAAAATAATTGGAACCCCATGAAGTCGCAAATTTTTTTCTTACTTAAAATAGGCTGTTATTTATTTATTACTTTACTTTTAGTCGGCGAGTATCAGCATATTTTATGTTTCTCTATCATTATTATTGAATCGAGAACAGCGGTTTCTTAAAGCCTGGTCATGTTTCCAACTTATTATGGGCAAAATTGGTCTGGGAAGATTATTTTTTAAAGAAACAAAGTAAAAAAATTCTTTTCGAGTTTTGCAGGAAATCAAAACAAATTAATACCTTTCATATTCTCTCAATATTACAGAAAAAATATTATTCAATGTGGTAAATTGAAGCATCCCTCACATATGTACCCAATATTCGTCAGGACTACGTCCGTTTAATGTCTACGGACGATTTCTCCAACGATTTCTCAACAAGTGATTGTCGCCTATTTCTCCACTGTCACCCAAAAATCAAAAATGCTGGCAATACTCTTGTGACGTCTGGGCCGCAGCAGCTAATTGACACATTAATAAAAATCCAAACATTTCAAAACAAAGTTCTAAGATACATCATCAACTGTCCTTGGTAATTCCCCAACCACCGAATCCATTCAGTCGTAAAGAATCCCACAATGGTACATGTAAGTTAAAAAATAACATTCAATAACCAACTGCGCAGATCCATCCTAAATCCAAACCCAATAAATTTCACAAAGAAGCATCCACCGCTCACCATCAAGAATTATGAGAAGATTGAACAAACTAGGGACTAGTAAAACGATTGATGGCCTTATACAGACACTTTATTTTTAATTACGACGACGTTTCGATACCTTTTTTGTATCTTCTTCAGGTATTTTCCAAATTAACACAGTAAACTAGCACAACTAAAAATTCACACGATTTTTAGAACGGGGGTCCGGGGCACACAATTAACTTAACGATAACAAGATTGATACGAAAAGGTATCGAAACGTCGCCTTCATTAAAAATAAAAAGAGTCTGTATAAGGTCATCAATTGTTTTATTAATTAAAAACAGACGTTAAATTAAAACTAAGGACTAATTATATTCTAGGTTTATCAAAATTATAAAACAATTAATGTAAATATCACTGTTTAAATAATCATTTGTCACAACGATCGAATCGTTAACAAATAATTTTTTGTGAAAAGTGTTCGTGAATCTATTATTGTAATTGCGTTGACAATAGCGTTTAAGCCAAAGACAAGTGTGGGTCAAGAGAGCTGGTTGGAAAAGCGTTCGAGTCACGAGGAACTACTACGAGAATTCCCAGATGAATTACCGTATTTTTTTTGGAATAAATTAACAACTGTTTTGGAACTCAATTGCATTGGTTTTGCCGTTAATATGAGTGATATTGCGCAATATACTCTTTACTTATACAATAATATTGACAGAGCCTCAATAAAAATATAATAGTCTTCGTCAATATTTTTAGCTCAATACACAATATGAATTGAACAAAATCGATATTGATCAATAAGAACATATTTCTTCATCCAGACTGCTCGGTCCTTTGCGTGTCTAAGTTATCGATAACTAATGAATGCGTGTTTGGTAACGACCGTACAGAATAAATGTTCCCGTTAAAATTAACATGAGAAGCGGCCAGAGGAGAGACGACTGGGCGATTCATCGATAGTAAATCGAACTGTAAACGCTACTGTCGTTATTCCTGTTCTGAAAGAATCACGTCTGACGTGGTTGATGAGGCAATAAAAATGGAACTGGATAAAATTATCATAAGTAATTACAATGAGTCTGAAGATATTCGGTTTTGGTTGTGACAGCTACTTGGAATAAATACAAGTCGACGACATCGGAGTCTCCAGGATATCGTAGAGTAAAATAAATCTGAGAAGATTTTGTTTCGGGGGGGCCCCCTCCCCTGTGGTCCCTCGTGTTTATTCCCAGAGCACGAGACAACAAACAAGCAAGTAATTCGAAGACGTCTGGCGATGCATGTGCTTTGTCTGCAGAATCCAGGGCGCGTCTTCCTCGCCCAGCTTTCGTTTCGTGTCGGATGCGGACGGCCGCTGAACAATACCGCCTTCCGAAGTGGGGCGCGCAGGTTACGCAAGTGCCAGCCGACTTTTCCAATAACTCGCTCGCGTGCGTATTTGCTGCTCTGTTTGCCGCGGACCCAGGCTCGCTCTTTCACCTTTTCTGTACACCAAGTTTCGGTTATGTACGCACACATTTGCTTGTGGGTCACGTTGCGTAAGACGGACTTGCTTGAACAGCGATATTCAGATCAGCGTGACATAATCATAACACTTTTCTTTCGCTCGTGGTTAAAGTTAACGGAACAGTGTTTTTTAGACGAACCAAGGAAGCCTGTGAGAGCATTCTCTCGCAGGTGAACCTTCCCAGAAAGCTCTGGAGGATGATTTGTCCGTTCTCTGGTTTTTTTGAACTAAGGTTACCTCATGCCGAGGTACCTCGGTCTGTTTTGAGGGGCGCATGTTCCGGGTTCGCAGACCTTGGGCATATGGTAAGAGTTGCCCGCTATTCCTATTGGAATAGTCGGCCAGCTGCCTCCTGCCATCGCAAGGGCGATGCATCACATTTAGGCGAATTTCCGGTGAGGATCCTTAACCTACAGTTAAACCGTTGACTACCTTAGCGTACCTTTCCGCCATCTTTCAGTCCCTTTCCTATGCTATAAGAGGGGAGTTACCACTATGTGGATTACCCTATACATAGCCTGTCTACACCTTCTTCTTCTCTCAATACGGACTTGACCGCTGAAGTGACACGCACAGATATCTGGCAGATAAGGAAGTAACGTGTCCGTGGGATTGAACTTTGTTGCGTTAAGCGGAAGAGTGGAGAAGACCCGTCAGTGTGAACGCGTACAGCAATTGATAAGCTAAAAGTGAAATCAAGAATCTTATAATCAAATTGATACCAATAGAATATAATTTGTTGGTAATTCACTCTCCTACTAAACGGCAGACCCGAATACGGCTCCCGTTCCGACCGCGATTTTTCCATCCGGAAATATATAATTTGGTTTCGAAGATAAATACGAAAATAGCTGAATACTACGTTATGACATTTATAATTTCCCGAGTTGGACAATGAATTCGATTCGTATTGTACAAGACGTCGTCCCTAGGTCTGAAACGATTAACACACAGAGAGCGTTACATTGGCTGTAATACAGAAGAAATGGAAGAGTCAGGCGAGATATATTATATTGTAAAAGGTATGCCCAGATGTTAAAAAAAACCTTTTTCAGGAGAGGCGTTTGAACAGGAACAAAATTTTTCTAAAAATAGCTCCAGAAATTTATAAAAACGTCGAAGAGACTAGTAGATATGTGGTTACAATCTGGCGAATTGCGAACTGTTTCAAGGAATACAATCTCTGATGTCGACATTGTATCAGATATCAAATCAAATGGATTAATGGCTGCTTTGTTTTTTAATTTTGTGACTCAAATGCCAGTAATCTAAGGTGATGAAACCAAGTGAATGTTCCGGGATCATAGACATCGGTTGCGACTCCAAGAAAATCACTGCGACCAAGGTTTCATTGTGAACAGTTGTTTTTATGTAATTCCCTTACGTTATAATTTTTTCCCTTAATTGCATAGTCCGATATATTTTTATCGTCCACTTACAAAAATAACAAACAATTGGTTTGAAAAGTTTTCCGCGTTCATCTGTTTCAGTTCCCAAATATTTTCGCATAAAATTCCCTCAGTAAAATATACAATTTAAGTAATTTAAAGCTAATTATTAAATTGAAATTATCGAGTTATTGTCATGGTGACCATTGTAACACATCCGTCACACACCGAGTCATTTCAACCCAAATTGGTCTTGACCGGTCTTCCGCATCTCCTTCAGCAGCTCCAATTTTCTCCATGTCAGCCTTCTTTTCACTTGATTCCACCATCTCCGCCTCGGTCTTCCATAAGGATGACTTTTCATCACCTCCTCTCTTCTTCGCACAACTCAACGAATTCTTCCACACTTTATTTCACTTATTTCATCTAAATCTCCCTGTTACGTTTTCTTCTCCATTCCAATTGTTAGTAGTAGGCCTGTATATTTTTCGTATGAATTTATCTCAAGAACTATAAGCTTTTCTCTTGTTTTTTTTATATTTAGTCTCCAAGTTTCTGATTCATACGACAATACTGTGCAGATTATTGTTTTTCATAGTCCAATTTTCGTTTTGCGTGATAAGTATCTTGATGAAAGTATTCGTTTGCGTACATGTAAGATTCTATTAGCTGAATTCAAACCAGATCCTCCGTACTCTGATTTGCTATAATTATTCCAAGGGTATTTATCATTGTTAGACATACGCACGTAAAACATTTTTATATTGATTTATTTACAGCTCTGGTTGTTAGCGACTCAGAATGGGAAATCTTGCTTTTTTTTCTAGTCGGGGGACTGATTTGCCGAGAGTTTCTCTCAGGCACACATCCATCCATGCCCTCGCCGGGATTCCAACCCGGGACCTCTGTGATGTGAGGCAGTCACGCTGACCCCTACACCCCAGAAGGTCGAAATAGACGGAGTGTTTTGTAATAAGTAGCGAATTCGTTAGCATCACTTTAAATAGATTGTAGACTAAGTTGTTAAGAATTCTTGGAATAACAATAACTACGCCAATAAAATAATGGTAATCTTTGTTGGAAATACTTGGAAATTTTACATGAAATATGAGATATCATTGATTATAAAAAAATAATTGTTCTTCAAGACGTCTAATATGTGGATTCGATTATGTTTTCCATATGTCGAAATTTCAGTGTTTTCACTGCTGATTTATGCAAAGGGTTCTGGACCTGACGTCATACTCAAGACAAAAATACGTGCATTTTTTTGTGGAGACTTTTACGGAACAAAATGGCATGGATTCTAACTGCATCAGATCCTGTAACCTCCAGGTTATAAAATAATTTGCTGTCTAGCCTTTCGGGCAATGAGGTTAATTTCGAACTAATGCTTCGAATTAATGTGAGGCAGTCACGCTGACCCCTACACCACAGGAGGTCGCCCTCAAACATTATTATTTGATCTAACTCTGATCAATATAAAGTACCTTCGATATTTCCAGAATGTATTAATTAAAAATTAATTTTTATTATAATAAGAAACGCTGATGAACAAATTAGAATGACGCTTTTAGGTACGTGTGTGTTACAGTGGTCACAATAACAATAACTTAATTAATGATTAGTTTAAATGAGTTAAATTGTTTACCTATATTGTGAAAATTTTAAACAAAAATGTTTTGGAATATGTAACTGGTGGTAGCAAGCGGCGTATTTTTTTCTCCATAAATTGATATAAATTGGTGGACGTATTTTACATTGTTATTGATTTGTGTGACTGTTAAAAATAATAATGAAATTTAACTACATCTATCTTAAAAAATTCTCAAAAAAATGTTGATTTTAGATAATTGATTTTAGATAGTCTCACTGATGCAGATTTTTAATAAAAAGATGGGGATTATAGAAAATAACATAGAAAATTCCAGCAGTGTTGAGGCTGAACGAACTTCGATGTTGCAGCGCTGACTAATTTCGCAACAGCACTCCACTTCATCCTTTGTTCCGTTAATTGTTGGGACGAGCGTCGCGCAGGAGGGGGCCGTATATTTTGGCAGGCAGACACGTTTGTCCTGCGACCCATTTCGCGTCGGTCACGAGCGCCGGTGTGTCACTGAACCTCGGCCCGAGTGTGGTGTCTGGAGAGCGGGGCCTGGCGCCGGCTCTGAATCACAGATGGAACTTCACAAACTGGCGCCAGATAAACAGCCCCGTCAACCTCTACAACCGTAATAACCGGAGGAGCTATTGACTTAGGCGGTTGCATAACTCATTAGAAGATTAACGGGGACCTTGCCGGCAGGACTGGCGCCTCGATCTCATGCATCACTCTCCCTCCTCCCCCACCGTCAGGGGACGCATTCCGGAGGCTGCATCTCAAATTATATACACAATTTACTGAATCTCATTACAACCCGGCACCAACAACGCTGACGCTTAAACAAAACGCTATAAATAAATTGACCATCCATAAAACAGAAAAAAACGCAATTGATAAAATATAATTACACGACGTTTCGTCCTTAATTTAGGACTTCATAAGGTGCAAATTGAGTTGGAGTATTATAAATAATTTTTACACATTGACCAGTTCTTCAAATATCTGCCAAAAATTTATTTTACATAAATAAATACCTTTGAAATCTTACTCAATATTTATTTATATAATGTAAATAAGACTTCAACTCTATATATGCCTGATTAAGGACGAAAAGTTCTGTAATTATATTTTAATAAATTACTTAATTAATTTTATATTTTTGGCCAAAATATTTACCATAATATCAAAAGTCAGGTTAATATAATTAATAAAACGCTACCTTATCCAATTTCCGTAACTGACAATATTCCGAATTCTTTCAGCGGTAACTTGCGTAAAGAAATTATTAGTTTAACACCATTATTTTCTATTGAAACAATTGATGACCTTATACAGACACTTTTTATTTTTATTTATATTTGTAACGACGTTTCGATACCCTTTTGTATTATATTCGTGTATTTTCCAAATTAATATAATAAACTGGCACAACGATTAACAAGTTATTAAATTCACACAGTTTTGAAGGAGAATCCGAGGCACCCAATTCACTTAACGGTAAAAAGATTGTCGGAAGTCTCTGTTTAGTATATTAATTTGCAAAATACCTGAAGATGATACAAAAATGTAACGAAACGTCGTTACAATATAAATAAAAAATAAAAAGTGACTACGGTCATCAATTGTTTTATAAATTCAAAACAGACGTTATATTAAAAGTATAATTTTCTATTTTTTATCAGCAGTCATATTTTTTCTATCTTCACCCAGCCTGACCTTCCTTTTTGATGATGAGACTTCGATATTCAGCTACTAACTACATAATTAAACTTTATTTTGTCGTTGGGATTGAACAGAATAAACTCCAATTTGGCTCAACAGGTTTCAAAGAATTTTAAAAATTCGATTTATTTTGCCTTCGTATTTACAAGACATACACAGTTTTGCAATTGTGAGGGGGGGGGGGGGTATTGCATTTAGAGGAAATTCTAAGCACTTTAGAATTATTGGCTACGAACACATAATTTGTCTTTGGATTCATAACACTATTTTTGGGAATACCACGGGGGACTTCTTGTATATACAAATTACATTTTATTTTAATTTTTAACATTTGAAGATTGACACGCGTGATTTGTAAGTGAAGAATGCGGATTTCAATAAATGCACTGAATTTAAGTGCTGCAAGTAGAACCGCGTTCAGTATAGGTGAATATTCCCTCCATTACTGTTCCACTTACACGTAGTAAAGTGGAATAAAAGCATTATATTAGCAAGTTACGCATAATGGAGTCTTTGTGCCGTTGTGGCGTACAACGCAACGTCACGACTAATAATGCAATGGAAGATTTATTCTCAGTTAGGGAAATAAAGCAGGAACAAATTCCTATTCAATAGAAGTTATTAAAATTTTACACTGAAGTCGGCATTCTCCTGAGTTTATCTCACGTCTTACGATATTTTACTGGTTTGGATTATAGACTACTGCTACCTGCATTGTCTTTGTAATGACAACAATTTATTTCGGTATATAATTGGCACTTCATGTCGTTAATAGTCCGTCAAACTGCTTATTTTACAAGTTTTACCGTTATAGTAATACCTCTCAATCATGGGACAATGGCAATTACGGACAAGCATTTATTTTTCTCGAGCCGAACATCACCGGTCATCGGTATCTTCCCAGCGACAATATCGTGTGTTTGTAGCGAGATTAGAGCCCTGGGCAGCTCACCGGCGACTTTCCCTAGACTCTACGTCGACGTAAACACGACGATAAATCGTGAGCACTCGAAAACCCTCCCCGTTAAGGAAGACTCGCCGGAACTCGCCGTATTCTCGCCTCGAAATTTTCAGCACATTTTCACTAGTTAACATGTAAATAAGGACGCGTGTGGGAGCAAAACCTCGTCGCACAGTATGCAAATACCGTCGAGGAACTAGTTTCTCGGAAAATATGACAGCAGCCGTCAATTTGGAGGTGATTAACACCTGAACGTGCAGTTTTCTTTGGGGTATAACGACGGGCAGGGGGAGGGGGAGAAATTTGAGAGCATGAAAATGAAATAAGACGTGAATGGGATAGACGAAATAACGCAGGAAGGCTGGGCTGGGAATGTAAAAATAATATCTCAGTTGGGAAACGGAGAGCATTAATCTAGAAAAAAAATGCATCGGTGTGTGTGCGAGTGAGAGAGACCCATTACGAATGGATCCATTTGGTTTATAATAGACCCTGCTGACGTGCATAAACACTTGAATTGTCTCTTTATTAAAATACTAGCTGAGTGCCCCGCGTGGCCCGTGTCTTATTTATATAAACCCGAAAAAGTATTTAACTCTATAATTAATCTTTAGTCAAGAAGTAACAACCTAAATCTAACTATTCTTAGTTCCGTACATACTTTCGACCAATAGTGCATTAATTGAACAGCTGTAAAATACAATGAATTTTATTGCATCAATCCCAACAAACATACCTCCAAATTTCTTTACCAATAGAATACTTATTGCAGTCTTTAGACAATACGAAAGTTTAATTTATAAAATTGTTAACTATATTCACATTGTAAACAAATGGACGCCATTATGGAGTCACTGATGTGGCACGAAAATTAACTTACATTTCCCGCAAGGCTAGTAAAGTATTACGTATTGTTTTTTATTATCACTCGATGGAGTATTACTGGATAAAATTATACTTTTTATTTAATGTAAATATTTCTGCTTCATTTCATTACGGAAAAATGGAACTATTTCCTTTGTTCGTCGTGTAGTAACGTCTCTCTCTCTCTCTCGCGTGACTTCATGGTCTCTTGGCGCGCTGTAATTTATCACTTAATGATCACGTTTTTTAATTATAATTATTTTCACATTTATGCTAGGGGTTTCTCAACTGCTCAGTACCGTTTCTCGTATTTTAAAGCATATGTGTACCAATTTTTGTTGCATTTTGTCCACGCGTTAAAATTTGTATAGAGATAAACGTAAATAAACACATATGACAAATCTACATCCATTTTTATTATATAGATAAAGGGAAAAATCATTACAAATTGTGTGGAGTTCTTTGTGTGATAGCAACTAATTTAAAATGAAATGCTGATAAAAGTGTGTTGAAGTATATGTTAGGGGAACTTCTGGAGAATAATTCAATAATAGTTTAAAAAAAAACGTCAGTAGCTACCAACAAAAGACCAATGCAATTACAGAAAGAACACGAAACCCCTTTTGCGAGATATTGCAGCGAGACCCCCCCAAAGAAAGGCTTTAAACTACGAGTTTGCAATCGGTAAGAGATAGAGGGAGATGTAATTTCTCTTGTAATATTGGGGAGAGAAACGCGGCGTGACCGACTTGGGCGACCCGCAGACCGCGTGGGACGCCAGCCAGGTGCGGCCATTTCCCTCTCCTTCTCGCGAAATGGAGTCCGCCGCAACTCAAGACTCAGGTCGTCCGAATATATTTGAAACTTTTCGTACTTATACGATTACGAATTATGTCAAGATAGTAATTTTACATTATCGGAACGTGACTGCGGGATAATGTCCAATCCAAAAATTAAAAATTTTATTATTTCGATAATCTTGCAAGCACGTGCTTATCGAGGAGGTCGAATAATTTATTAATTCAAGAAAGGAATGCATTACAACGAACAATAACTTGAACTGTACGAGTAATCCTCGGGTTCCTTGATCTTTCTGATCACGTATATGGTTACATACACCATCTAAATTGTCAATTTAAATTTCTTAACACAGGATTTCCATTCCTCTTTCTTCCGGTATCATGTTTCTGAGATACTTTTAAGACTGGTCCTCGATATATATTCCAAATTCGTATACTGCTTTTATTTAAGGATCAGCTTAGACGAAAGTGACTTTAACCTGACAATCTGAACCTCCTGCGTTTCCCAATGAGGTTTCTGTGCAAGCATCTGTGAAGTAAAGAGCTGTGTTAGTCTCCTGAGTGTGAAAGGGCTGTGGTGTCGTAAAGGCAATGGTGACAGCACGGATATTGCGTTACGCATCCTGCAACGGCACACGACACATCAGCTGGTCTTCAAAGTCCTCGGCTCTAAACATTACATATTTACATTAAATAAAAAGTATAATTTTATCCAGTAATACTCCATCGAGTGATAATAAAAGATAATTCGTATCGGTGAGGACTGTAAAAATTTGGTCGTTCCATTAACCGAACTTTACACCGAAACACAGAAAAATAATGCAAAAGGAAAATGACCGATCAGGTCCAATTCCACCAATTTACATAATCATAGTTACATTTTAACTGTCAACAAAACGTCGTGTTATTAAAAAATACATATGTATCTGTTTCTAAGTAAAATCGCCGATGAAGTTATAAGTCACTGTCAAAGGTAGTCGAATCACAACTTTCCAACCTACTGAAATTACCTTATTACACGTAACAATGTTTTCCTATGTGATATGGAGACCCGGACATGATAACGGTTTGAGCGAGCTCTAGAAACAGACCGATATGCAATGACGTACGAGCACGTTTATTGTTCCAGGAAAATCCTCCTGTAGGAGTATTCCAATCAGGAGAATTTCTCACACACCAATAAGGATTTATCACTTCCCTTTATAAGTTCATTTGTCCCCGATGGTAGTCGCGACGCAATGAAGTTCGGACATGCATTTATTTCGTAGTTGAAGGTGCGTTCGGTTAGCACAGTGTGGAATGTGGGTCGCGGATTCGAACGGTACCGCAGCCAGGTCGCCGTCTTCCCAGGCCAGCGGGAGTCTCCACGTCCATCATACTCGTACTCGCAGTCGTCAGCTACCGATAGTACTTATCTCAGGCTTGTTTGTGACTAGGGTGGATGGAGGCTGTTTACCGAGTAAACTTACGCGGGGAAAGCAAGATTTTTGGCGTGGGAGATGGCTGCAGCGTTGCCACAGTCCTCACCGATACGAATTCAAGTGGACAGTGAGAGATCTGGAACACCGTTGATGAATAAACCGAGACATTACGGACGATAGCGACGGAAACTTTAAAATTTGTCATTAGTCCTTGAATCTTTGTCAGTTGTCTGCGGTGACGTGGAATGGAGAAAAAAAATTTGATGGTGAGAGTTGAAACGACAGCTTGTCTACTCCGATCTGTTCCAAAATCAAGAGCATATCTTTAAAAATTCACATTTCGCACGAGTAATGTTTCCCGACGGTCTTTTCAAATGCGGGCAGGTGTTGTTGGATAATATCTGTGAGCAGTGCGACATATCTCACAGCAAATGTGGTGCGTGTGAGCGGCTTTGGACTGGTTCCGTTGCCCAGATCCGGGCCGGCCTCCCCTCAACGGCCTTGCTCCTGGAATGTGCGTGGCAAACGCATCCGGTATTTATATTAGATATGGTGTTTTCCGGATATCGGGGCGGGATCAATAAAGATTTCCAAACGTTCCAAATGGTAATAAAAATTGGGTAAGTGTCGGTCTTCGAACTGTTGACGTTGGCACGAAATGAGGCAAGACACGATCGTACGAGTGACTGATGGCCGAGGTATTCTCCCTGTTACTCTACGTGACCGATCTGTATCTTCTGTTAGTTTCTATGCATAATTGTTCACGGACGAGGATGTTATCTTTCTAGTCTTGTCTTATTTAAGCAGTCGGCAGAACTTTTTGTGCCCTCCACACCCCTGGTGATGCAGGTATCCAGAAGAAGGTCCATTCTATGTTCCTGGTAAAACCTCGTGCCCCCCGTCGACTGAGGGAAGGGTGTTCCAGCACAGGGGAACTACGTCGGTCCCACGACGTTCCAGTGTGCCGACTGTGGTCTTGTGAGATGGTTTGTCTAGCTGGGCGAGTAACGGCCAGGCTATCGTGTGTCCAGTGAGTCAGCGGACCGTTACTCTGCATTCCTCGCGCCTTCTGCCATTGTCCAGACGCCCGCACGGTTTCGCGTCACTGCAGAACACGCCTCCTTCGGTGTTAAAAACTCTCTTCATGCACAGGGGTAATGCTATTTGACGATGGCAGCTTCCCAGACAAAGAAAGGTTAAGAATAACAATCTGACGGTTCACAAAATTATTATGAATTGCCGTTTCTGTCGACCGTCGAAGGCTTGCGTAACGTTGCTGGTTAGAGCGGCAGCCATGGAAATTATAAATACAAAGACCTTGAGCTCAATAAGGATTAAACCGGCCAAAGGTAAACAAATGCGTAGAAAGAAACTTTGTCGGTTATGAATGGACACTTTGAAATTTCAGCGTTGGTTTAGGCTAAGCTACTTTTCGGAAACCACTTCATACCCTACTTACCCTATAAATATATTGCGATAATATCGAGATGAGTGAGTTAGTGCAGTCGTGAACTGCATTACGGTCGCGAGGACTTCAGCTCGAGCAATTTCCACAAATCCGGCACGGCGGAGTATCTGAATGGTACGCGGGGCTACCGTTGGTACCGCCCACCCCAACACAATAGCGCCTTTCCCGTCCTTGCGCAGACGTCCGACCTTTACAGGCGTGGCGGTTGGTAACACTGCCTTCCGTGATCCCGGCTCGTAACAATACCCAATAACGGAACCGCTCTCATTGCTCCCTCTGCAGCCTTCTTGCGACACACGTCTGTTCTTTCTATTTATATCGGAATAGACTTTCTTCAGCAACCTTGACTCACGCCGGAGCATCATCCCAAGAAAAATTCCTGAGACGCAAGACTTCTCTCTCAGTCGACGGAAAGGCGCCTGCGACAAAAAATGGCGACTGCGATGCGCGGCCAAAAACACATCCTGCACGTTATCTGTAACGTCGATGACGATACAACGACTTTCGTTCTTATGTGGCATACATTGTAATCACTACAAGTACGCTGTGTTCCGAAACTTGTATTTCCTCTTTATATCAAGCGAAATGTGGTGCTGGACAGGTCTTGTGATTTTCCATTGTAACATAGCCTCAAACCGGCTATTAGACACAGGGATAAAATTATGCGGGCGTTACGTTGCGTGATTTGGAGAAGAAGGAACTAAGGTAGTAAACAAAAGTCCATTCATAACCGACAAAGTTTCATTTTACGTGTTGTGACCGTTTTAGGTCTTTGCATTTATAATTTCCATGGCTGCCGCTCTAACCAGCAAAACAATGCATAATAACCAATATAATTTTGTCTAGAAATCAGACAATGGAATAATTACACAAGATTATCTCTGGATTAAATCGAGTACTGTCGTTAGGCATTGGATGTATGAACTGTCATCAATTGCCGATATAGACTCAAATTATTTCCAGTTTAGATGCCATCTTTGAAATTAAAGAAAAGGGGTTGGATCACAATAAAAAGATAAAGAGACCGAATAATTTTAAGAAAGAACCGGAATAAATATTTAAATTTTAAGGGATCAGTGTGAAATAATATGTAGAAATTCTCTTAGATTTTCATTGACCGTCCAGAAGTGTAGGGATAGGATGGGGGTGGTTGCTGAATGAGAAAATGCCAGGTAATAGGAAACTACGAACAGTTTTCAGGAATGGATGAAGATATCTACAACTCGTCATATTTAATTTAATCTTACCCGTTGTATTTATGTTGACGTAGAAGTGGTGGAATATATTTTTCCGAAAAAGCCTAAATATTTTCGGGACAGTAAGACCTGTCTGGGAAAAACCTTCCTCTGAAATTACTCATAGCTTGCTTAGAAATTCGAGTTAAAGTATGCAGAGATAATGGAAAAATTAATTTCAGGGACGCTTCCAATTTCCGCCAGTTTCGAAATGTTAACATCTAAGTGACGTGGAGCATTCCATATTTTCACTCGGAAACCTTATCGGTTGGCATCCTGGCTCGAGGTGATTACTCTCAACGCTTCAACACGTTGTACCGTCAAGCTCTCTCTCTCTCCGAGGACGGACAGTGTGGTAAGGCCGTGCTCTGCGCAGGTTGGCACAATGGTCTTTGTGTCGCCTGAACGCTTGTACGCCTGTACGCACGTGCGTGTCGCGATGGCGCCAGGCAGCTGCATGACCGCTGTTCACAAGGACAACGCAAACCGATCAGCACATTCCCAATCTAGAGCGACCTTGTCTTTGTTGGCCGCGGGAAAGTGCGTACATACGCTCAACTCTCACGCAATACACACACACACACACACACCTTCGCTCGCGTCACGTAACGTGCGCAGTATCAGCCTTCTGAGCATCAAGCTCAATTAAATAAACATTCAAAGTCGATACTGTGGTAGCATAATTGAGATTTTTGGAGATTTTATGTTAAATTAAGCTCGCCACTTGAATCTACAATCACAAAAATAATAATTATCCCAATTAGCAATTTAAATCGATATAATCGAAACTTGTGGCCGTGTGCAACACGTGAGACCTGACAACCCGCCGCTTAACAAGCTACTTTAAATAGTCGTTAAAGTTCCGGGTGGGTTGAGAAACTTTGTGCCAACTACAGTGACTTATCTGAAAGTAAACAGCAGGCCCTGAGCACATAAACACGGAACAGGTCTTGAGAAAACGAGGTCTGGCGTAGTGAGACCGTCTGCTTGGACCCTTCATTGGATTTCTGGGATGAATTTGCAGGGAAACAACACGTCACGGGAGAGCTGCCATATATTTGAATGCATATGGAGATTTGAGAATCGCTGGAAGAGAGTAAAATAAGTTTGTGATCTACTCAATTAATTCCTACATTGGAAGCGTATCACGGAAAGGCGTTCGCGGTAAAGCAAAAAAAGGAATTTTTTTTAAAAAACCAATCTAGGTAGCATCCACCAAGGTCGTTTGTTAACCCAGTGTCCGCCTCCCAAAACACCTGGGAAAACCTTTCGGACAAAAAGCTGCGTCGTAACGAACAACCTTTCACTCTCACGCCGAAATCAGTTAATTCAGCGGTAAAACCCAAATTACTTCATTCCCGATAGCCGCTGCTCTGGAATGGACTAAATTTAGTAGATTTATTTATCGGGAATGTGAACTCAGTTCTGATTCTTATTTTTTTTTACCCCTGAAGACGAACGGCCTTTTATTTCGTTGCATTCTTTCTTCAGTCTTCCGCTTCCTAATATTTCTTCTATATGACGCAGTGGGACGTCGAAAGCTAAAAATAAATCGACTTCAATTGCAAAGATAGACTGTAGAAAACACCCTCATTTTTTGAACATACCAATAACTGATTGGAAGAAATCTAAAGCAATATTCCAGAAGAATATTCCAACAATGGTTAATTTAATTTTGCTTATTTCAATTATTTTAAAATAATTATAAAATAATAACAAAATCAAATATCCTACTGTCACTCGTCCCCAAACACCTCAAGCCAAATTTTTACTCGTCCCCCCTTATAACATATTTCTACATCACAAATTTATCCAAATATTCTAAGAGTGTCAAATATCCATTATTTACAGATCCACTAATACCCTTTCCTACTTTATTAAAAACCACAAAGACCCACAGCAAACATTGTGTTGTTTACAAAATCTTTCGCTCTAATTGTAATTTCTGCTACATAGGGCAAACAAAACGTTCCCTTAATACACGTATCAATATATGTCTAATATCAAACTTCCTATTGATAAACAATCTGTAGTCTCCAAACATATATTTAATTCGAAACATACGTTTGATTGGCAAAATGCTAAGATTTTAGACATTGACACAAGGTAAAATTCCAGTCTCATTTCAGAGATGCTTGACATTAAATCAAACCTCACAGTTATTAATGTACAAACAGACACAATGAAACTCAAATAATCGCTACGATCCCTTATTATTACGCTAAACCTTTTGTTGTTTTTGCGTTTTCGTCGTTATTGAGTTTTGTTCCTCTGAGAAGTGCAGTTTTGTCACTCTCCGCTCTTCTTCACCGCTGACGAAAGGGTCAAGGATCCCAGAAACGTTGTGTGATATTTATATTATCACTTTTTTGTCTGTATTGGCTATCTTTCTTATGCATTAAAATAATAACGTTAAAAACTTCGGGTTTTGTGGATAACGCTGTTTCTTGAATTTATTCCTTTTCGCAGTAAATTCATTACTGTAGGCTTACATATATATATTTATAAAAGAGTTATTCCTTCTAATAATGTCGAAATAAATTGTTTTCATACCGTTGCGTTTGTCATAGTTCAAATGCGAAATATTCAGACCGTTCGCTGTTTCGTTTTAGATGTGTGTGGCGCCATCGGGATGTGCATTTACGAAAGAAGGGCATTGCTCACCTGGAACTTCAACCACGCTCCACATCAAGGGGCCTTGAGCTAGGACATCGTAGTAACGGTCCTTAGTTCGAGGAAATATCTAGCCATCCAAGTAGGTCTGGCGAGCTCCGCAAAACGTTAACGGAATATCTAAGCTACCGCATTGCTCGAAACCACTTAAAACATTTCTCGCCGAACGGATTTTTTTTACTACGTATGTGCTCATTGGCTACTATTTGTCTACATAAAAAAAATTCACATGTGACAATATAATGGTTAAGGTTCAAAAAAAAATTCTGACCGTTTCATGTCGGTTTTATCGATCTTTACCTTGACAAAAATGATTAACGGACTACGGAGAGATTTTACCAGAAGCTATTTCCGTTCAGTTGCACTGTATTGCATTTGGAAACCGCTGTTGTGAATGATACGCAACGCGTACGTCAAACGGTAAGGTGAGTGAGCCAGTGACTCATTTGCAGCACCGGAATATTCAGAGAATGAGGACAAGAAAACAATATGACCGTGTTGCAACCTGTAAACCTGGCGAAGCAGAGGGTACAGGTCCCAGCTTGTCAACAGCAGCTTACGATATTCCCGATAAGCAAATCTCCTGCCGAGGACCAGAGATAAAAAAAAATGCAAGCATAGGATTCAAGAGATAACGTACAGGCCACGACTCGTATCTTTGTTCGACTGGCGCGAATGTTATCAGCAATCCCCGGAGAGCTGGTACGTGTGTGCAGCTATCTTCGTATTGTTCTATTCCAAAGGTCACGGTGACTAAGGTTTGATTCGAATCCGTTCATCGGTCAATTATCTATGATAGTCCTGAATCAAATCACCTTAACGGCTTTAAAAAAAGGGAGGATTCACGAAATTGGTAATAGAATGATAATGAATTGAATTCTACAAGCGACTTATTGGATCTCTATAATTCCTACTCGGAGACCCATAAACCATTAAAAACACGAGGTGAGTAAAAACGACTAAAACAATGTAGGTAGAAATTTTGTGTTAAGTAAACTTTTGCTCTTCGGGAAATGCCTCTGTGCCAATCCGAATAGGAGACAAAATCTGCATTATATCAACGCTGAAATAACCCTCTGGGAAACGTTCCAATCACGTTCCAAAAGCAGATTACTGAATAATGCAAGTCGTGTTCATAGCGAAGGAAACCAGGACTGGCCAAATTTAAGTTGATGACCCCCCCCCCCCACCTCTCTGCACCTCCCTAGATTCGTGCAGGTGTTACTTTGCGTAATAATTGGAACCAAAGAAGGCCTCACACGGCAGGAAGACGCTCATTTTTCACACTAATCAGCTGTAGACGTTCTTCCGCTAGCGTCAGGATAACGGTAACATATACAACATTCTGGGCCACATGTCTTCGGCGAGGAAGAAGGTCTCCTATAAGTGAGGGAGCGTCTGCAGTCCCGCGAGGCAATTAACCGCGGTTCATGGAAAAGATATGGAGTAATACGCAGTGGAGATATTGCTTGCCATATTAAAAATAATTAGGACTGTATTCACAGAAAATCGAACTGCGTTATACCATTACTTTTCTTCATGGTCTATTATTCCACAGGCGCAAGGGTCAACATGACGGATAAAAACAAATTATATACACGTATGGAAAAATACAATTATGAATTAGAGAATCACAAATATGAACATAACAGATTAAATGTAAAAGAAAAAAATATTTATACAGTTATATATATTCCAAACAGAATATTTGACTGCGGATCACAAATATGAACATTTTTGTATAAGTTGTTAAATAGAAAATGGAAAGGAAATATAAATGTCTAAAAGTAAACAAAACACACATATTTAGAAAATTATGAATTGAAGAAAGGTTAGGTACTATGATATATAAATGAGAAAATAAAATAATTGATGACCTTATACGGTCACTTTTTATTTATTTATATTATGTCGACGTTTCGATATCTTTTTGAATCTTCTTCAGGTATTTTCCAAATAAATATAATAAACTTAAACTTGCTACAATCTTGTTAGCGATAAGCGAATTGTGTGTCTCGGACCCCTTTTCAGAACTGGGTGAATTTAATAACTTGTTAACCGTTTTTAGTTGTGCTAGTTATTATATTAATTTGGAAAATACCTGAGGAAGATACAAAAATGTATCGAAACGTCGTCATAACAAATAAAAAGTGTCGGTAAAGGTCATCAATTGTTTTATTAATTCAAAACAGACGCTACATAAAACTTTTAAATGAGAAAATATTACTGCTATGTAAAAGTCAATACAAATCCATGAAACTTTATTCCAATTTAGAGAATTTTTTACGACAACATTACTGGGGCAAATAGTAAGAATACTCAATTATTACACAATATAAATGTTCTTCTGTAAGAGACACACTACGTCGACAGGAACTATATATAATAAAATCTCGCAAGTATATTTTATTATAACTATGTTCTTTTTAAGCTTTATTGTCCGGTTTTTAATCAGAGTTTATTTTTTGAACTTTCTTTGTTTAATGTCGTTAATTTTTTATTAAAACCTTCTCGGGCTTCGTACCGAGTGAAAAAAAATGCATGCGCGACGTTCGTTGTTATCGTCTTCTAGCAAAGTAAACGTCATCGAAACGTCGCGAATACAGTTTTTCACTCGACCAGAAGACCGACATTTTATTTATTCCTTACACCGAGAAAGACTGCGTTCTTCCGTAACTTTTAATTTTCTCAATATTAAACCAATTATTAAAATTTATGATTTGTTGAGATTTAAACATAGTCATAGTTATTAGTTGTTCCACTGTCGCTGAACATGAGTCAGAATTTGGTTAGTACTAGAAACGTAATTACGACAAAAAGAGTCGCAATTAATTATTGTGTGACGCTGGGTGCCGACGTCGTCAGGGGATCAGAACCACCATATATGTGCACACATAGGCCTATACATACTTTTATTTGGCATTTAAGGTATGATTACACGAACATAAGCATCGTTCACTAATCACACCGCACTGCGAATGGCAACAACGAAACAGCATCACTGTCCTCTGTCTTGTTTAGCCGCTGTTTCAAAACAAGTTCGCAGCAACGAATATGGTAGTTGCGTTCAGAAGAATGTGGATACGACGAAAATAGCGTTCCTGAAATGGAGTGTCCTTAATGCGATCGTATATTATTCTGCGGCATTTCTGTCCTGTTCTCTGGCACTACGAACAACAGCCAAGCATTTATTAGATTATTTTCAAACGCCGGGGGTCTATGACCAGGATGTATATTGACATCATATCGGGTTATCGAGTATTCCACTCCTGAAAATTAGAGAAACGAAAATATTCGGGGTTGTGAAAATGTCGCTCTTCCACTTTTATTAGGTCAGTAAGCCTGTTTTAATTTTATTCTTTTTGTTTGGACCTTTCAAATGCAGAAACAGCTTATATTATTTTGCGCTGAGCTGATGGAGCTCAGTATAGAGCACGTAAAGACCTGTTAAAAAGTCTTGACCATCTAAGAAATCGAGCAAGAAGTGAATCATGCCTTCATTGTCTGTCTGATTTCACTTTCACGAAGGCAAACTCAAAAAGGTGGTTGGTATTACATCTCTAGGTTTGCATCGTTCGTGGGCTGGGCTTATTCCTACACAATCTCATCGTTTCCAGTATCCTTCAACAGTTTCCTTACTAGATTTTCAAACATTGCATTAATGCTCTTGTCTGCACAGACGGTATCTTCTGACGAAAATTAAGATTGAAATGAAAATGAGATAAAAGTGCAATGAAAGCTAGAAACAGTCGATGTCATGAACAACGTCAAGGAGAATGAACGCGCTGATAATTCCAAAGGTCGAGCTTGACCAAATGGCGCTCTTATCAACAAGTACTCGAGGGTCAGAAAAAAAAACCATCTACAACGCACTTTCGGCGCTTGCAAAGTGTCGATAAATTTTCTGAGAAATAATTTTTTCTCGGGATAGACAGTACTAAATTTGATTGGAAATATTAGTATTTACAACAAACAAAAAATAGCTATGATAAAATGATTTAGGTTCATGTGCGGGTCCTAATCATTTACATTGATAACTTCAGCATAAATATTTAAACGAGACGTTAATGTTTAAATTGAATTGAAAATCTGTCGTGTGTAAAATGGCTATCCTATAAAGCAATGCGATAATCATAGGATGGATACCGGCACTCAGAGGAATAGAGGGAAACGAAAGGGCGGACAACAGTGCTAAGATGGAGGTATCCCAACAGATGAATAAAAACAACAGTCCAAAATGCACTAAAAATTACGGTGGACAATCCTATGCCAGAATACTGGAGGAAAAAATGGTACAAGTGAAGAAGACGAAGGAATGAAGGAATTTTTCAGAAGAAAGTCGACAACTTCAAGAAAATATCCTACGCTAGCAATCTGTCACGGAGACAGTTGCTAGGTTATGAACACATTCTAACCTCACTCACTCCTATCTATTCTCTAGGTCACCGCAACCTACAAGTGACGTATGCCAGGCTGCACTCACGATCCAGCATATCCTCTACGACTGTCCAAAACACGACAGGATTAAAAGAGCCACAATTCAGAAATACACGATAAGTGAGATATGTACCTCAGCAGGGGTAATAAATAACCTGGTAAAGTTTAGTAAGGAAACCGGCATTCAAGATCTAATCTAAATAGACAATGAATCTTAGACTAAGAATAATTTGTATAGGCAATATGAATTAATTGTAATAATTGAATGTAGAAGGTATGGAAAGTCGCCAATGACTTTTATGTTGACGCGACTATCAACAATTAATAATAATTTTAAAAAATGGTTTTATGCATAACACGTTCGCAGAGTCGTTCCTTTTCTTTTTGAGGCGATCGGTGTAGTTTTATTTGTAGCCAATCTGCCTGCATAAAGTCCGACGTGGAAGCGAAAGTGTGGCGCGGGCGTGGCGTCCTTGCTTCGAGACCCGTGAAAGGCGCAAATCGTGACTGTTGCCAAGTGGGCCAACTCCGCGCATCTCATTGGCGCTCCCGATCCATAATGCAACCACCATTTCACGCTCCTATGAACATCCAGCTCTTTTGACAATATTGCCATTAGCAATGGAGATGGGGGATCCTCCCCAATAAGTGGCTGGGAGATGGCGAAACGGCCCCCACATAAGCTTTAAAAGTGTCGAGAATTACGTGATATATGCGCACATAGCCGAGAATATTAACGTGTGGGCAAACGTGGGTGTCGAATCGTCGATAATTAACTCACACTTGCGTCGATTATCCGCTGATGCTGTCATCGCGACTCAGCCGCGTCTATCCCGAACTACTCATATTTTCTTAATTAAAAAGTTTCAGTAACGTAACTGGTTCGCCACTCATTTCAAGCCTTTTTGCGTCCTAATTAACGGCGGAATCTTTTTATCCTCGGCACACAGCCTGAGGCAGAAAAGAAATCGAGCGGAGTTCAAAATATGTCACGCGATCACGTTTTTCTAATATTCGTGTAAGGTCACGGTAATATTTGCTGTCCATGTTGCAGAGAGTTATAAACTTGCAAAATATAGGGAAACAGTTGTGAAAATTGGTCCAAGCGTGTCATATATTTTGTAACAGTTACCAAAATTGAAATGGAGCACATGCCGAATATTTTAAAATTATATTATGTTTTAGACGAGTAAGGAGACTGCTCGTATACAAACAGTTAAAGTTGAGGAGTAATTAGGTTTAAGAATAAAAGAACTGGAATTTTCAAGTCTGTTTCCTCCTTTCTGCGAGTCCCCTAATATTATTCATTTGTAAAGGGATCCCGAAACGAGACCAGTATCTACTAAAAAAGGTGGGAAAAAATAATAAAGATTCGTTACGAGTATAATAAAAACATTGCACAATTTTCTCATTACAAAGTAACACATACTGTAGAGGTATTTAATTACCTCATAGACTAAACCTAAAACAAATTAAACAGAGAGTGTGTTGCAGTAGCCGACAATGAGATTCAACCTTCTGAAAGACAAATAATGCCGAGTCGTGAAAGAAGGTAAATTTGAAGATGGCCTGATCCAGATGTTCGCGAGTGGGAAAGCACACGAAATTTGAGAAACCGGGCACGTTTTTGCCTCGAAACCCAGACTAGAGAAAGCACAATTATATCAGAGAACTGCCGCAGGTAAGTAGGTCGAACAGGCTTGCCAACAACGTCGGCCGATAAGAGGTGCTGCAGCTTCGGCAGAGAGGTGAGCTTTCGCGACGATGAGGACTTCGATTTCTACGACAGATCTCGTTTAGAAGAAGGTCAGCCCAAAGGAAAAGAAAACCATAACAATGTTAGAGTGAGCCGGACTGACGTCTTGAAGTTCGCGATGTTTCCATCGGTACGCGGCGAAAGCTTACCCCGACGCAAATGAAACTTTTCTCGGCCTTGGGACCCTTCCGGTGGACCGAGTTCCCACTGGAACCCCTGCGGAAATATTTAACGGGAAGCCACCTTTCATCTCCCCGACGTCCCGTGAATAGGAAGCAATCTCGTGGCGCGCGGTGCAATTCCGCGTTCTATAAAGCAGAGAGGCCTTGGTACATGCCTCCCATCTCCCAACAGGCGCCTCGTCCAATTAAAAAAGATTCTTGTTTATGTCTCCGCACCGAGAACGCAGCATTTCTACATCGCAATTAGCAGTGAGAGAAATTGAAGTTTCACCTTGAATAGGCTTGCGCTACACGAGACCGAATATTCGCAATGGCTCCTCTGCTTCACGTCTGCTCACCGGATTATAAAACTGCGACATTAATTCCATGGCAGAGGTCCTTCACAGATCCCTGGAAACTGCCTGAATAAACAGGGGCACCTTTGTCCGCGAGCATTTGCTAGGAAATATGGCGTAGGAAGCTGCAGGCCCTGACACAGCAACGATATTACACTAGGCGTTTTGCCAGGGAAAATTGCCGATAATTACAATCGCTTGGTGATGGGTGTGGAGGAAAGGCAGTTTTTTTTAAGCAGGTCATCAGCTCCCGCTCGTAACTAGAGGAGCCAACGTCACGGAAACATGACAGAATGAGCACGGAACAGTTGCAAAATGTATCCAACTTAGGAACCGCTTGATAAGTTTTGCGACAGCAGGAAATTGGACTCGCCAGTCTAGACCAAATTCTTATTCTGCAGGTGGAAATAACTTTCCGCTCAGAATCTCTCAAAAGACTTTACTAAGGGATCCGTTACAGTCATGAAGATGAAAATGGAGGTTACTGTAAGTATCCTGTATTTTTCAAAACAGAACGAAGCTCTTCGAAACCCCAAAGTGGAACTTAACCTACCATTTCCTTGTTTCCCTGATTTTCAGACCATTCAATTTCACCATATCCATAATATCGTGCATCGTGCATCGTTCACTGGATCAGGATAAATAGGACATATTAGAAATGGAGCTGAAGACGTGACAGAGGCGTATCCAATTTACAGGATGAGTAAGCGAAGCGTGAGGCGAAGTGGTGATATCATTTTAAGAATTCATTTCCTCTCGTTAACTCACAATCGAACAGCTGCAAGTCATCGAGTTACTGGGTCCGGGCCTGACCCATCAAAGATCAACAATGGACCAAATCAATTACATTTATCCCTTGTCATCTTTAAGATGTTTTCCAATATCGTCCACGCGGCTCCAACGTTCATTCCATCAACTGAGATTTCTCAACGAGTCCAAAAATAGGGATGTAGTGTGGGATATGACAGAAATTCTGATCAAGGTGGAATTTGTATTAAAAAAATACCCCTTGGGGTTTGTCTTGGTCATGTGATATCATCTGGTAAAAGGTGCTAGTTACAGCAACAAGTGGTCAGAAGAGAATCGTACTGGTACAGGGAACAAAGGTCAACGGCCAGAGTCAACAATATTTACAGTACACTCAATTGCATAACGTACAACAAGGATCCTTGAGGGCGGAAGTGAATCACCAAAGGCATGAATATTTATGGCACTACAGCCATTTCCGGCCGAACAAAAAAGTATGGTGCCATGCGACAAGCAAACGCGGCCTTGGGATCACCTTTGTCCAGGCGGCGCTTCTACTTTACTACCCTTATAAACGGTACCGAACAACAAATTATCGTGACACAAATAAAAGTTATACTCTCTAACTGCATCCGCATGCTTTTTTTCTGAAATGGCTGCATTGTTAGAAAATATGCGTGCCTCGATAACTATGATCGACGATGGACTGGATCATCTGTAAGTGCTTTCTTCACCTTTTCCTCACCGGTAATAATTCATATGTTCCAGTAGATCTTCATATTTTGTGTGTGGCATAGTCAAAGATATCAATCATCTGGAATCGTTTCGAATAAACAGTAAACGGAAGAAATTTTCAGGGTGAAGTCAGTTGAAACTCTGGAATAAATCTGAGTTTAGTATGGGCAACGCTACATTCCCATGGTGCTTTACCGCCAAACTATTTGCTTACGATGGCACTGACGCCACCCAGCTGTGGGAATGCTTGCTCCGAATATCAAATAACGCTGCTGGTCCACGCATCCGCAGCTCCAGTACATTGTACCTACTGCACGTCTCGCAGCGAACGACATTCGTGAAAGCATATTTAAGCTATCAGTCGTTGCAATACTTCACGTTATAATTTTGTCTGTTATAGCATTTTTAAAGAGCACTCGCGCACTATGGGAAAGTTTCTGCATTACACAAGCAACCTGGAGCAGCGATCTCGATCTCGAACTGTCCAGGGAGATTAATCGTTGTTCGGTGTTACGAAATAAGGAAGAACAATACAACTCAAAATGAAGGATATTTGACTGCACGGCTGACTGAATATGAAAAAATTATGCATGTTTGGAAATAATATCTTAACATGGATTTTAAAATGAAGGATGTGATTTCTGTCCACTCGAACCTTTGTTTCGCAGCTTGTTTGAAGTTAGTTGTAATCTAACATTTATATACGGAGGAGTAAATTTCTTCACGGATCAACAAGTTAGATAAGAAACTAGTTGGGGTCACAGAACTTGAGGACAAATGGAGCTTTCAGGTGACTGCATATCTATCTTCGTACTTGAATGTCTAGAAGTAAATGCATCACAAACCACGAGAGTGGGGAAAATATCGTTTACGACCTAGGCCTAAATTTATTATAGTTTTTGCATAGACTAAGTACTCGTTTCGTAACCCTCATAAATAAATTTGAAAGAGATAATACGTAATATATGCTAATGAGATGGGAGCAAGGAAGGTTGCCGAATCCGAGGCGCCTCAGCTCAGCGTGAAAACAGAACTCGATGTCCGTGAAATCGAATATTGCGGACGCCATAACCACAAAATGACAACATATTTTATATGCGATATCGCGTTCGCAACACAACTACACACGACAGTAGGAGCTGATTTACATAAAACTCATCTCCGGGTGTCGTTCGAAGGCTCGTCTACTTAGCGTTCAAATTAGCGGTCATTTACGTCAGCAACACAAATGCTTAGCTGACTCGGTGACTTCGGCCTCACACGATCGAGAAATCTGCGCCACCCAAAACCGCAAAACGTATTTCCTGTCGACACATCCTCAAATAAGGAAACAGGAAGACGAGGAGCGGAGGGGAAGAACTGAGCTGCGGTCTCGTCTGCACGTAAAATCTGCGAAACTGAGTGCCACTGCCCACTCTGCCCTCCATATGCAAATGACCGGCCTGGGTCGCGAAGGATGGACTTGACCGAGATTTTGGGGCTCTCTCTTCGTTGGCCCGTGGATTGACGGCGACCGGCCAAAGAGAGCCGCAGATTACGCACGGTCTAACTACTAAACAGAATTACGTTTCGTAGTACTAATGCACGAACTACCATAGATTCAACAATTTTATGAAATACACTCACAAACCTACGATTTAATTTGAACTACTACAATATTACGAGAGGAATATCTGTAAGTCAGATGTCCCGCGAAGTAGCATTTCGTATTCGTAACGTCAAGTGTTAGGTGAGCGAAGCAAGAAAAGTTAGCGAATTTAAGAAAATTTCGCCATGTTGGACATTGGATGTATAAAAACTAATACGATCATAGAATCCACAAACGAACCTCTCAAATAATTTTTACATTCTCTGTACACACACAGCCCCGGTCAATACATTCTTGTCTCGCCAACGTAGGCTGAACACGCGTTTAAACGCAATTCAATATATAACACTGTTACGTCCGAGTGATCTGCCTCACTGTCACAATTCGTACGGGTCAGGCCCTCGTGGTCTCATATCAGAAAATATTAGGTTTTCATTAACCTTCGCTAAATTCCAATCTATAGCACGGTGTCGCAGCTGAAGTCACACGAACGAATGATCCGTCAGAATTGTCTGCAGACGAACCAAGAAATATAGTCGCTTTTGCATATTAAAATCCACGGCGGCGAGGGTCACACTCACTCACCTCGCGAAAGGTTGGTCCTCCACTTCGTAGTGGTCCTCGATGGGCTGTTGGCTTATCCACTTGTCCCTCTTCTCGGGGCTGAGCACGAGGTAACCCGGGGCCGTGGGCGACATGACCACGTCCGGAGGGTCGAGTTTGCGGCTGCTGCCGCCTTGAGCACAGAAGCCGAAGACTTGTCCTCGCATGCCACTCGCGCACTACCGACGAACGAGCACTCTGGAGGAGCTGGACGTCCCACTCTCCTCCGCCGCTAGACTGCGAATGCGAAGCCGAAGCCGTAGCCGACTCGGACTCAGCGCCGTCGCTCTCCCCTCTCCCCACAGAGGTCGCGGCAGTGCTGCCAAATCAACACAAACAAAGAACTCCCCAGCACAGAATACTATCAGGATGCGATGCGAAGCGTGTTCGTCGAGCCTGTCTGCCCTAACTTTAACTAACAATATACGTTTCCAATAGACGTTTTAAGTCGTTGTTGTGGACATGTTATGGAATAACATTGATTACTTTATTTTTTTGAGTTATGTGCTAAATCACTCCAAGCAATCATTTTTACGAGGGTAATATACTACATTAAGAGTAAATAATGAATATACGGAACCCCTTGCTATTAATAGCGACGTAAGACAAGGTGATGCGCTATCAACCACACTATTTGACCTAACCCTGAAAGCATCAATTAGAAAAATAGACACGTCCGGGCATATACGTATTAAGACTCTTCAAATATGTGCCTACGCCGATATGATGTAGCCATAATAATAAGTAGAAGAGCAGTCTCGCTAAAGGAAACCACAACCGAACTATACAATGATGCCAAAATAATAGGATTGGAAATAAGCGGAAACACGACAAAATATATGGAGATTAATAGAACCCAAAACAATAAATTTGAGAGTTTGAAAGTAAAGGAGTTTTTCTTTGAGCAAGTAATTGAATTCACTTATCTGGGTTCACAAATAAACAATTTAAATATAATCTCAAACGAAATTAAAACCCGAATAATAAATGGAAATAGATGGTATTATGCATTTAAAAATTTAATGGGGTCAAAAATTTTAAATAGCAACGCGAAGCTCAAAATATATAAAACCACAATATGACCGGTTGTTGACTTACGGATGCGAGACATGGACCATGACAAGTACGGACTAAAAGATGTACTTTTGAGCGACGCATCTTGAAAAGGATTTACGGCCCTAAAAAGAATAATGATGGTAGCTACAGGATTCTAATGAACCATGAGCTGGACAATCTGATTAATCAAGCAAATATCTTAAGGTACGTGAAGAGTAGAGGATTTGCATGGTTTGGACATGTGATGAGGATGGGTGAGAACAGAACACCTAAGAAAATTATGTTGTGGAAAACGAAGAATAAGAGGAAGTCCTCGGTTACGATGGATAGACGGAGTTGAGGAGGATATGAGGACGATGGGAGTACGAGAATGGAGATGACTGGCGTATCATAGGGGAGAATGGAATAATATTGTTGAGAAGGCCAAAACCCATCCAGGGTTGTAAATCCAATAATTGAATTGAATATACTACATTTTTCTACATAATTTCCAATAATGTCTAATTTTTAAAAGCGGAATATTGACACGCATTTCTAACAGGAAAGTACTGTTTCCTCGTTACATATTTTAAATAAAGTAAATTTTTGGAGCAAGCCACGCCTGATGTCAGCATTATACTCAGGTTCTTACAGTAGATTTTCGTACTATCTTAATTGTTTTTTTTTACAAAATTAAATACCAGCACACACCTCTGGCTACTTGGTAGAAGATCAAAATTTTCTCTCGACAACAAATTACGAATATACAAGGTCATTTTTAAGCCCGTTTGGATGTATGGGGAACAGCATCATCCACTAACATCGAAATAATTGAAAGACTCCGTCAAAAATGCTCCCAACTACCACTAACGCACCATAACCAATGCATACATATATAATGACCTCAAAGTGAGTTCAGTGAAAAGTGTAAATTGGGAAAAGCAGTGAAATATACCTAAAAAAATATGAGCTACACCCCAACCAACTAGTAACTAATCTAATAGACAGCAGTGAACACAACCGCAGGCTCTTGACCTGCCCCTCCATTTCTAGTTTGAAAACATTAACTTAAAACAATCTAAATAGTAACAACACCCGAGCCGCAACAGAAGAGGCGTCAATGAAAACATCATCTATCCTAACCCACACTCGTGTATGATATTGCTTCTCAGCAGATTGTAAATAGTTAATTATCTGAAAATAATAATAATAAAAAATTAATTGTGATAGTTTTTATCGTGATTTTTTTATATTTCCCAAAAATGTACGAATATTATTTTTGATTTGAAATTATAAACAATGTTAAAATATGATTATAATTACTGAATAGTTCAAATTTATTTTGATATCGTTACTTATGCCGCCTCTGCGCTTCATTGCACGTGCTCTGTTTAGAAGCCAATAGCTGTCCGATTTGTAGCACAAAAATGAGGCAAGTTGTATTGCGGGTGGCGCAGAGGGGTAGAAAGGTATACCGCGTATGCGAATTTGTCATTACGTTCAGAAATTTTGTGCTCAGAAGCTTGTTGCACGTACATGGCCAACTGGCTGCACTAGCGGTAGTGTGTATGTGACGCAAGGCGCGCAGTTTAAGTCATCGATATTGAAGCAGAAATTCTCACTATTAAAAGACAATTATTATGAAGGTTCGTAAATTAAGAAAAATTAATTTTAACTGAATTTATTTATTCGCTGTAGCACTTGAGCACATATGGACCATCTGCCACTTTTTTGGCGTTTTATTTACTAAGGCTTCCTCGCTTTCTGTTCCTAAGAACAGGGATTACATTCGTCCGAAATTATGGAGACTTTATATTATATATATCTCACCTCATCCTTAAAATAAAACCTCTCACACATTTCCTGCTAAATTTTCAAGAAGCGTACTCACATGAGCTTCATATACAGTGTGGTGTGGCACAAGGCTCTATTCTTGTAGACGGTTGACATACCTGATTAGCAAGGCAACGATTGTCACTGACGACATAGCTATACCTTCTGTCCAGATACGCCCTTGAGATATCTAGAAATACAAATCTTGGTTGATAATAAAATCCAACGAAAAAAACAGTCCATGTAACGTTCAGCAAAAGAAATGGATATCCATTGTTTCTCTTAATGCCAGCCAAATCTCATAAACAGAATAAAATACTTATAATTTCAATTTAATAGAACACACTTGGAGAAACATACGTGTTTAGATAAAGAAAATAATTTTGCGTAAATAATCATTGGGTAAAAAACTCTAAGCTACTATAAAACATTCGTGCAATGCTATTACATAATATTTCAAGCAAAGTTCCAAAACCTCTTTAAATATCGCAATCTTTTTATATATCTATTTCAGCATAATCTGTCCTTAAATAATGTTTAAAGATTACAAGTACATTTTTCTAAATAATAACTCTGGCCGCCTTTATAAGTAAGTAGTGTTATTATCTTAAAACTCTCATTCAGCCAACTTGTTCAGAAAATATCATCTTTATTGTCAGATGTATTCTTGTTCTCAAAGTCTTTACGATAATCTGGGATCAGCGAAGTTTACAACATGTATTCTATGTAACGTAAGAAGTCGATGTTTACGTAGTATATGTTATAAGTTTACACCCGCACATACGTTCATTCTTTACAAAAAAAACCGCATGTTAATGCTATCTATAAGTAAATGCGATTCATCCCCATTATTAATCTGTTAGCTAAATCGATTAGAAGTCACCCACTTTGTAATGGTAAAAATGCTGCTTACCCGGATATTTTGGTGCACGGCTGATATCGATGTCAGTATTTTGTTATCTTTACGATTGGCGTTATCTTGTGGCCGTATAAAGACTCTCCTAGGCAACTATTTAATAAACTGAACTTTGGCTCTTTTGTACTTGAGGATGTCTACCACTGCACCTGAGAATCAACTGTCTTACATGATTATGAATAAATGTATCCAGGTTGTCCCAAATTAATAATATATTAATGATAATCAATTTTGTTTAACTTTATAGAAGTAATGGCAACCCTCGCTGGGAAAAGTAATACTTGCAATCTTATAAAAGAAGTTTTCGTTGAATAAAATTTCATTGCCGACAAATTTCTAAAAGAGTTTTTTCGTCCCTCATAAACGAGGTTGGTAACTTCCCAGTCTAGCCATTTATATTGCATAATTTTTTTTAAAAAATAATGCTTACTTATCGTGTGTATGAAAACTCATGGCACACACTGTATTAGCCATTCTTATCTGTATTAAGTGAAAGAGTTATGTGCCTATAATTTTTCGTAGTGACGCAAGCAATCGATTCTTATCTTCAGCGACGATTGGATATCAGAAAAAAAAGTTATCATTACTTGAAAATGTTTCAAATATACGCACTGATTCTGGATTCTAGCCACGATATGCGAATTTTGTTAATCGTGAATAATGATCAGAAAATAATATTTGTTTTTATTTAATTTATTTGTTGTTTTATTAGAGACAAACAGGAAATGTAAACATACAATGTTACATTAAATAATGATGTGACAGAAAAAAATTAAAATGTTATATTTTTATGAATGATGAAAGCGATTTTGAAATAAATCTTCAAGAAATTAGTTTTTATTACCTTAATATAGAAATATTGTGTTAAAAATATTTTTGAAAAATTCATCGTCAAGGCGTTGTTGTTTATTTCATCTTAAATAAAAATATTTTTTAATTATAATTATTTAACATTTAAATCACCGACATATCATAAAACTGCTCATTAAACAATTTTCGCGTTTTGACCATTTCTGTCCTGAAGTACTGGAAAGGAACTCACTATCTACGACCATTTATCCATGTCATACTTAATTTTAAAATATAATTTTTTTCCCGGTGTAGTCCCATCATAAAACGGCCTTACAAAGTTTTTAGATAAGGTCATACCGTTTATATTCGAATGACGCAGAGACGGTCAATAGGAATTATGCCACTTACGAGTACATTGTGCAATATTTCTTTAAGCTAGCAGGATCTTCTGACTTCTTCTGGGTTTTCGGTTCGGAATGCAGGCATGTCACCACTAACGTAATAATTACACGTACTGGGGCTGACTCATCCGGCTAAGAATGTCGGACACAACGGCCGAGCGGTTCAGAACATTGCAGCGGATGCCAATCTATACTAACCGATTCAATTAAGATAATGATATCAACAAAAAATTGTACATCAAATATAGAAAGCACTCTGGCGAACAGACGGACGGAAACAAATATCTGATATCGCTACAAAAACTACGGCTGGACGCTCTCATTTACTCAATTATCGTTCTTTATCGATGCGATTATTTCGGAAACATTTCATTTGATAAACTTTTGGCTGCGATTACCGGCATCAGTAACATTCTTGAAATATTTAGAAGTTGCGTAACAATAGAGCAAGTTCTAATGTTGACTTAAAAAATTGAACCTTAAAGCTTGTGTTGTGGTATATTACCTCGATTAACGTCCAGTTAAGGAGCAAATAAAAAAACTTCTTAAAATATTTTAATAAATGTTTACAATAACAATTAAAATTTAACAAACAGATCGGGTGTACAAGGACAATGAGAGAACAGCAGCGATGACATCTAACCGGAGGTCCAGCCTCCTCTTCAAGTTGACGGAGTTCCTTCCTCGTGGAATCTGCTCCGCGATGACGAGATATAAGTACCATACAAATTATTTAAATAAATAAATATCTTTACATTAATATAACTAAAATTAACAGAATCCATTGACATCGTTTTCAGCGATCTATCCTCCAGAGCTTCCTCCGCTTTTGCTAGATGAAGTAGTCTGCGCCAAGGAAATGTAATACCAAGTTCACGAACTCTTCCAGCTACGTTTCCTAACATTGTATCCAATAATAGACAGTCGTGTCGACTAAGGATAACGGGTAATCGTTACGCTACCGGATGAGGAGTGAGGTTACCTACTTTACCTTCATATTACATTTTCGTGGCGCCGCCTATAGTTTGGTTTGCTCCAACTTAAATACAAAAACATAATATTATTAATTACGTTACGTTGTAACCAGATATACATTGTTTCCAAGAATTGTTCATAGTACTTGAACACTTAGCCCTGTAACTTCTTGGGATTCACTTCTTTGTATAAGGTTTGCAGAATTTTTTGGCCATATCTTACGTAAAAATGTCTTAAATCTGATACATTGACCAATACAATGATTAATAATTATATATCGATATTATAATGGTAAAAAAAGAAAACTCATACTTAAATGGAACTGCTCTTACGAGGTTAACTTGGCTTACCAAAAAAAATGTCATCCATGAAAGGAGCAAATAAGAAAGAGAAAGAAGAAACAGTTGAAGCAAGACGTTAAGGAATTTTTGTTAAAAAAAAGAATAATTAGAATTCTGTATATCATAATTACATGAGAATATTAAAATACAAATTATTTTATAAGATTAATAATTGACTTGTAAGGACCATGGACTCAAACTAATAACTATTAACGCTTTTAATTTACTTTTTCTACTCTAATATCGTAGAACAATAAGCTTGCTCACTATATCAAGGACCAAAGTTTTATAAACTGGAAAATTACTGATATGACGTAATAAAATTAAAACATTGTTAGCTTTAATCTCTGGTTTACTTGAAAAATTCTAAATTTGAAGAAAAAATGTCTTATAATTCTGTCGAAATTTATTCCACCTTCAGAATTTATATATTTTTATATATTTATATGCATATAATATGCATATTAGCATTACTAGTGAGCGCCATAACAGAGACGATGTTTTATCAGAGTTTTTGTTTTTAAATGTTGTTTACGGTTTTTAACACCTATATATTTCGTAATTGTATCATCAACGGATGTCTTATTTCCACGTATTAACTTAGCAGAAACGTGATATCGTTTCTCGATTGTTTTGATTGCGTCAGTGCAAGTTGTATCGAGAGTAGGGTCTTTGGAGTGTTTGTTGAGATTTATCTGCGGATAGTGTTTCCGCGAGAGGGCTCTCTCGTTAATTACTCGCGTTCGCCCACCGAAACCATCATTTGCGAGTGACTAATTGCAGGCGCACTGGCTAATAACAGGGTCGTGCTTGCCACGCGAGGAGGAACCACGCTCTTCCGGGTAGAGAACGTCTCCATTGCTAAGCGATCGTGAGCCGAACAGCCGATTTCTCCACAGTATAAAAACAATAATCAACAAAACTCTTTAAAAGTAAATGTATAATTAGAAAGATAACCAAATACAGACAAAAGAAGTGATAATATAAATACTATACAACGTTTCTGGAAGTCTTGTTCGTTTCTTCAGTTGCACAAAAAAAAACAACGTAAGAGACTAGAGAGACACAACTGCGTGAGTTAGTTGACAAAACTCAAAAGCTAATTTTGATCTCTAGGCTTTGACGGTTTTTTTTCTGCATGTGAAGAAAGGAACAAGGCTTCCAGAAACGTTGTGAGATATTTATATTATTACTTCCTTTGTGATCTTTCTTATTATGAATTTTCAATCACGTAATTCTTTTTCATTTTAAGCAAATTTGTATTCGGGAAAATACTTTTCTGTCATTCATATGCATTACAGATAAATTCCCCAAAAGTAGATCTGCTTATTTCTCAAAATTATTGTCCTGAAATATTGCATGCTTGAAAATATTAAAATCTTACTGTTTAAGAGAATCCTATATGTATGACACTGTATACGTATGAATAAACCATTGAAAGTTATTAAAGATTGTCCTTCTTTTTCGAATTATTATCTACGTGATGAACAGACCAGTGAAGTGCCGTAGAACTTCTTTCTCATCTGTTTCCACATCATATTGTCTTAATTACTAGTTTTTCTTAATTTTTAATCTTATAAAATAATTTATATTTTAATATTCTCATATATTTTTGATATACAGAATTCTAATTATTCTTTTTTTTTAACAAAAAGTCCTTAACGTCTTGCTTCAACTGTTTCTTCGTTCTCTTTCCTATTTGCTCCTTTCATGTATGACATTTTATTGTTAAGCCAAGTTAACCTCGTAAGAGAAGTTCCATTTAAGTAGGCGTTTTCTTTTTGGCCAATTATAATACCGATAGATAATTATTAATCATTGTATGGGTCAATGTATCAGATTTAAAAGATTTTTAGGTAGGATATGGCCAAAAAAGTTCTGCGAACCATATAAAAAGAAGTAGGATCCCGGTGAATCCAAAGAATTTACAGGGCTAAGAGTTCAAGTACTATGAAAAATATATTTCTGGTTACACCGTAATTTAAATAACAGTATTACGTTTTTGGATTTACGTTGGAGCAAACCAAACTTTAATATTTTTCTTCTTCATGAAACCGGTAAAAGTTAATATCAATTGCTGTGTCATATTTTAATGCTAGTTTCTCAAACATGATTATTGAGCCTGTCTCATTAGACGATGTTTAGAATTTGTCACTAGAAATGTTTTTTTTTTAATATTTTATAAACAGGCCCGCTTCAGTACCACCTTATTTCATTATGAAGGAGTTGTTGTGATTACGTATATTTTTAACTCCCAAAAGCAAAATCGTGATGAAGTATATCTGCCAACGAAAAATTATACTCATTTCCACTTGCCAATTTTTTTTAGACTCGCAAATACAATTTGTTTACATTTTCGGTACATTTTTAGGTAAAATTTTAATTCTTTTTATGACGCCTTGTTAACGGTTAATTTGTGGTTCCAACTTGACGCCTATCATTCACGCTACCCGCGCTACACGGACACGTTGCACGACTTCTGATGCTTTTAATAATTATAATAATTCTGACAATTAACTACAAGCACGAGTGTGGATATAACATAATTCTATAGAAACCACAACTTTAGTGTTACTAAACGTATAATTTAACTTAACTTAAATTTATCACTTCTTCAGCAGCAGACGTGTTTTATTGATAAGAATAGTACACAAAATAGTTGGTTGAACCGAAGTTTATAACAGTCAATTTTAATAAACGATGGAAAACCCGGAAAATTAATTTGAATACACAGTTGAAAATATTTAAATATTATTTAGTTAGGCAACATAATTTTATTCTAACAAGGATTAAAGATTTGCAGATTCTAGGAAAGGTTTCTTGAAATGGGATGTTAAAAAGCACATTAATATTATTATCAGTTTCAATTCCATCATTCATTCCAATGGTTTATAGGTTTAATTGAAAAAATAAATTCATCGATTTCATATTGTTAAAATACTATAATGATTTTGTAAGTCATATTTTGGATATAAGTTAAACTAATATATAATAAAAAATATTATAAATACCCGTACGTATGACCATTAATTAAACTTAAAACCTAAATCAAAAATAATATCTGTGCATGTTAAAATTAACAAACACGAATTTGACTTTGAACGGAATAATATATTACATAAAATATTAGTAAAAAATTATAATTTTTTGTAGAACGTAATGTTTTTATACTTAAATAGAGACACAAGTATGAACTTTAGAAATGAAGGTAATGAAATTGAAAGACGTTATAACGAGGTCTTAAAAACGTTAAAAACCACGCTTAATGCCAGGACGCCATATTGTAAAATTTGATTAGTGATAAATATAGATATATAAGAGAACATTTTGAGGGGTAAGTAATACAACTATATGTATTATAATTAAATACTTATAAATAAAAAACGACGAAACAAGCCAACTACAGTTTGTTATAATCTATAATAGATTCGAGAATCGATTATAGTAGACAGTAGAGTTGCGGACTCCGAAAAAAATAGTCTGTCCCGGTGGTAAATAATATAAATTTAGTATAATTTACAAGTGATCTCTCTACATATAAAAATGAATGTCTGTGTGACTGTCTGTTCCCTATGCACACCTAAAACATTCATTCGATTGCTATTTAGTGAGTTATGGGGCGCAACCCCGCGATGGTTTCTGTCGGGTTTTCAATTCGTTGGGAAACTCCCATGGGGGTAAAATTTAAAAACATGCTAAAACGGCCGATATTAGCTTCGATTAATTACTTTTCAGGGTATATGTGATTAATACTTTCTATCCAGAGGTTTTTAGTTTATACTATCAATCCCTTAAAGCACCAATAAGGGAGGGGTTGGATGGGCGTTTAATAAAAATAACGCGAAACAACCGAGATAGGTGTCAAATACTGGGTTATAGAATTCATTGAGTTTAAATCTGACATTCACTATGTCAGTTAAGTTGTAGTTCACCCCTACGTGTGGGGGTGGGGGAGGAATTTTAAAACATGCTAAAACGGCCGTTTCTACAGTCGTATATATAGTTTTCTGGGTCTATAGGATTAATAGTTTTATTTCAGATGGTTTAGTGTATAATGTCAATCCCTTACAGCATGGAGAGTCGGAAGGACTAAGGGAAGGGGTGGAGGGGCGTTACATAAAAAAACGCGAAACAAGCGAGATAGGTGGCAAATCCAGGGTTATAAATGTGAATGAGTTTAACTCTGACATTCACTTTGTCAGTTAAGTTGTAGATCAGCCCTTAAGTGTGAGGGTGGGGGAGGATATGCGTGAATGGATATTACATAAAGTAATGAGTAAACAACGGAGACTGCTATTGAACCTGGGGTTATGGAAGTCACTGAGTTTAATTTGGACATCTATCATACTGGTTAAGATGTAGAGTTTACAATTCTTAGACCAATTTCTATCAAACCTTATGCACATGTTACCTACGATCCAGGAACAAACGGTGAGGGGTTGACACACCTTTCGCCTTTATGGGTGGGGGTGGAATTTAAAATCATTCCTAAACGGCCATTATTAGCGTCGTTTCCGGGGTCGCTTAATTTGGTAGTGTCATTCTAGAATTTTTATGCGTCTAATTTCGAATTCAAAAGGCAAGGGAGTGAAGCACCCTTACTGTTCGGGTGGTGGCGGAAGGCAAAAAAGACCGATATTATTGTCAATTCATGGGTTATAGGAGTCTCAGAGTTTAATTATGCTATTAATCATGGTGGTTGACGAAATTTTATGTTCCTCTTCGTGGGGATGGACGGGGTTACCCGGAGTAGTTTTGACCCTCTTAAAGCACCGGCTAATTTTTTTATTTTCTTACGGTACCCCAAAAATTTGATCTCTATTTACTTAAAGGTTGTATTTCTTTACTCCTTTAAGGTACCTGGAATAGTTTTTGACTTTATTAAGTTATCGAGTATTTTTTACTGTTTTAATTCGTCTTGTTTTCTTCAGACACTTCTATTTTATGTAGCAGGAGAATACCCAAATTCTGTCAGTCATCGTCGTGGTTTATTTGAAGTTGGCGCTGTTGATGCTGGTTAATTGAAATGTTTAGCAAGAGGTTAGGGTCGATTCAATTCCTACTCCGGGTTAATTTAAATAAATACCCGTGCAAAGCCAATCACTCAGCTAGTATAAGATAAATTTCTTTAATAATATTTTAATGTAACATAACGTCATAATACTAGTAATACTTGAAGAAAATAGAAGGTACTAAATGAAGTTACGTAAATTGATAAATATTAATAGTTATAACAATATAAATCTTTTAGTATATATAACTATTTTAATGATGTATTTTTTTGTTTATCTCATATTATAATGACATAGAAATCGTGATTAATATGGCGTGTCTGTAAGTCGAAAGCTATAGATGAAAAAGGTATAGTGAAAATAAATACATTTATTGAAATTTTAAGGTTGTTATCAATATACGTAAAATTATATTTAGCATAATTATTGGTATTAGTTTTATGAGTGAAAGTGGTGAAGACCCTATTTCGATAAGAAAACGGAACTACTCTGAAGTAAGTCGAGATTAATTATAAGGGTTTGTGGTTTAATGTGTGAGACCCTTAAGGTTCCACTATTTTCATCAAATTTTAACTCCAAAAATTTCACAGTTATCCCTAAATAAATTAATATTATTCAATATAATTATTGTAAAATACACAGTTTAATAATTCGTTTCTGAAAATTGTATCTGCTTATAACAAAACTGTCGAAAGCCGCAAAATAATGAAACATAGTTTTTGTGCATTAAAGATGCGCGATAACTGATAAGTTGCCATGAGGAAGAGTAGTGAGGTAGCTTTATAGTTGCTGCACGATGCTCGAGGTAGGTGATCCTAGCGTAATGTAGTGAGCGACTAACAACGTAAATGAAAAGCCACACGCCGACACTGGAAGCAGTAAATAAGGAGCAAGCCTGTGGAACTCTTCCTCGAGCAGAAGAATTGGTATTATCCCCGACTTTTCGCAAAGGAGGCGGCGAGCGTGACGGTCAGTGACTCTATTATCGCGGACGAACAATTGGCCAGGCACTCAGTGGTTCCTCGAAGGACGACAGCAGGGCTCCGGGATTCTATACCTAACTTTATAAACTTGCCTTCGGACCGTGATGACGCGAAGATGATCGACACTACACTATAACAAAACGCCTGATAACAAAATTGGTAGTTCTTTTAATATTATGTTTACGAACTAGACATCGAAAAGAGAGTTCCTCATAGGGTTATTAGATTTTAATTTGACAATTAATATAATTTCTGGCCGCACAGTAAGTGATTGCGAGTTCTTCAAAACGTCTGACTCGTTCACGTGGTATATATTCTAAGATGTAGACGTAGATCCAGCGAATTCTTCTTATCAGTCTGCGAATCTAAGGCTTCGATGATAATATTCTTAGTTAATACATACGTTAATGTTTTATATGAATGTGTTTTCTTTTTAATTTGCCTCGTATATTCTCGAAATCGTTAAATTATTATCGGAGAAGTTCATTTTTGTCCGTAACTTTACGAACTCAACAACGTAATACTAAATGCAATAGAAACCGTAGCAGTACTATGCAAAACATAAAATAAGCAAATGTTTGTATTCTATGAAAGGTTTTTACTGCAAAAAAATGTATGTATGAAACTATTACACTCCTTGTAAAATTTGTATTCTTAAGACTACGCCAAACTATATTGACAAAAATAAAAATAAAATGAACGCAAAAAAAACTCAGTGAATCGATTTAATTAATAAACCTGGCTTATCAACCAGGACAAATTTGTGTCAGATCACAATTTGCCCCAGATTATCATCATCACTGCCGTCGTGAAGTAGACTGGTGTGCTGAGACATTGATGTATGTCTAATTATGTAATTTTACAATTAGATAAACATGGTTATATACATTACAACATTAAAATAGTAATAAATTAGAAGATTTATATTATTATAATAACGATTAATATTTATCAATTTACATAACTTAATTCAGTATCGTGTATTTTCTTTAAGTATTACTTGTTTTATGACGTTATGTTACAAAAAATATTATGTAAAAACTATTTTATATACTTGTAAATTATACTAATATTTACGTGTTATTTAAATCCGTGATATGTTAGTTTGTTCGAGTCTTCAACTCTTGTATAATCGATCTTCAAATATTTTTTTATTTATAAGCTTTTATTGGTAACACATACAATTGTATTATTTAACCCTCATCATCGACTCTTAGATGTTTGTATATATCACTAATCACAACATTCTCACATGAATACAGTATGTCGTCCTGGCATTAAGCGTGGTTTTTAACGTTTTTAAGACCTCGTTATGATGTCTTTCAATTTAATTACCTTAATTTCTAAAGTTAATACTTGCGTCTCTATTTAAGTATAAAAATTACGTTCTGCAAATCATAATTTTTTACTGAAATTATTTTGATATAATATATTAATCCAATCCAAGTCAAATTCGTGATTTATTAATTTTAAAATTTACAGATATAATTTTTGGCTTTAGGATTTAAGGTTAACGTATTGTCGTACATATGGGTTTTTATAATATTTTTATTATTATAAATTTGTTTAACTTCTATCCAAAATTTGACTTAGCAAATCATTAAAGCATTTTGATTTCGAAGTATTTTTAGTTATCAACTAAACTGTAAACAGAGGAATCAGCGACGTAAGATCGATGAAGAAGAAAATTTATGAAGAGGAGAAATTAGAATAGGCTATTTTATTTTGTGAAACTTACAGTCCATAAAAATAGGCAAATTATTACAATTATTAGGCCATACTTGACGCAACAATAAATTTACGTCATTGATCGGTAAAATTAGTACGGAAATGTCTTGGCACACCAGTCTATCTGACAGCGACTATGATGATAATGGCGGAAACGATGTATTCTGACAAAAACTTTTGAATAATATTAAATTGGTTTGTTTGAGAAGTCAGATAAATGGACGTAGAACGGTTGAAAATTTTCGAATTCGTCGCTTGAAGACGTGGAAATAAAGGGACACGAAGGATAGTTTTCAGATAAACTCGAAATTTATTGGGTACAGCCTGAAAATAAACTCTTCGATAAATAAAACGATTCAAAAGGATTTTGGAAGAATACCATCATCAAGGGATTTAAAGGATAAATTAAATGAAGGATGCTTTAAAGAAGTTGATTCAATTCAAAATTAATATTTTTAATGATAGTATTAAATATTATTAAAAATTATTTTGATTTCTGTGTTATTGTAATTATTCAACAAAGTGTTCATTACATACAATAATCTTGTTACTTAATGCTCCTACTGTACATATCGTGCTGGTTTTTTCTTTTTAATTTTCTTCCTATATTCTCGAAACCGTTATATTATTCCCATAGAAGTCCATTTACCATGTTTCTCTTCAGATTATACCTCCTGAAGACCATTTTGCCCACTGTTTTCCTGCCAACTTGTCTGCCTTGTTTGTCGACCTTTTATGACGTTAGAGTTTAATGATCTGCTAAAAGGAAGCATCACAAATCAGTCAAGCTGGGGTTCAAAATTTTGTAGGCCAAAGTGTGTTTATTACAAGAAGCCGGCCCTGAGAGAATTCTGGGGACAAAGCGGCTTTTAGCTGTCTGGGTCAGCAGCAGGTAGATGGCCATTGACGAGGAATCAAAACAAGCCTCAAGACGGCAGACTTTTGCCCGTTCGGGAAACTTCAAATGCATTCTTCAAAAGGCAGGAACGAAATAAAAACGGGAGAATGCTTTCGACGAGTCGATGGGATAGAGGTCCGAAAAGAATGCAATTTAGAGCACAGAGTTCTCAGAAACCAATGCACAATTACGGACATGTATTTTTATTTAGCAGTACTTTGACGTACTTGGACTGCAATCTTGCGATTTTCGTGGACAAGAACACGGACATTTGTTTGTTGTTGGTAAATTTACTTGCTTTCAAGGGTCACACGACTGTATATCCTTATTACCTTGACGCCTGTCCAACCGAGTAGACTCGTATTATTTATGCGAATAGTTGTTTGGTTTAATCGTAGATCCTTAACGTCTTGGTTGAAAATACTGGTAAGGAAACTATTACCTTAGCGGCTACAAGGACGGTAAAAACCAAAGTGTACATTCTATAATAGGAACAAAGGCAGCCTGAATGTTAGACATCTAATTGTTACAGTCCAGCGTTCGCCATAAAAATTCAATTGGAAGTGGAATGGAACCTGAGAAGCGGAGTTTGTTGAGTTTGTATTCAAGGCAGATAAACTCTTTGTAGAACTATGTACTGCAGAAAGCAGAATAGGTATTTCCCTTTTACGACGTAAGGCATTTGATTTATTTAATTAGAATTCAATGAAACCATATATAAACTCAAATTTTATTTAGACAGTCATCATATGATTTTTATGTTTACATCCATTGAAACCAATGATATCCATTAAAAATTGAATAAAACCTTCTCGGGCTTCTAACCGAGAGGAAAATTGTATCCGCGAAAAATCGCTAAGACTTTGCTAGAAGACGATGACAGTGAACTTCATCGAAACGTCGCGGGTACAATTTTGGACTCGGTTAGAAGCCCGAGAAGGTTTTATTCATTACTAGCTGGGTGCCCGGCGTTGCCCGAGATGTGCAAAACATTACGAAATACGCTGTCTTCAATAAAAAAATATCAATTTTGAACATTTAAGTATTGTTTTTATCATAATTCTATGTATCTTCCAGTGCGTATTGCAAGATATAATTGGGAAACATATTGGTCCCTGATCCCGTTAAATATTCCACGTCAAAAGTCAAGTTATTTAAAAGAAAATTAATGCCATGGATTGTATAACCTTTCATAATAAATTATATTTATCACTCGATGTGGTATTGGTAGATTTAATTATACTTATTATTCCATCAAAATATTTTTGCTCAGCTTCATTTCTCAGAAATTGAACATCTATAACGTCGTTCCCAAAAATGGAAAACAAATATTGCTATCCTAACCTCAAATTTTTGTTTCACGACACAAATTGCACGCAATAATTTGTTTACATTTATACAAATTTATAGAAATACGTTGCGTAAAGTATAATTAATTGTACTTTTAATTCAATTTAAATGTTTCTATTTCTGTACATACCTTTGACTGATAGTGCATTAATTGAATAACGACCATAAAAACTTTCGGAGTTCCGTACGTCATTTTCAATACTTTTATAGTCGTACCTTAGACAAATCTTATTATCTTCTGAAATATTATACAGGATACAATAGTACGTTATATTATGAAATTTTATAAATCTCGACCGACACACATTTGAATGTATTATAAGGCGCCATATTGGCTTTATCAAAGATAGCGGGATAATTAACTATTCCAAATTAACTTTGCGCAAGGATGGTAAAGTGTTTCGTATTGTTTTTTATTACTATTCGATGGAGTAATACTGGAAAAAATTTTACTTTTTATTCAATCAAAATATTTCTGCTTTATTTCATTACGAAATACAGAACTATATTTAGGATGCGTCAATGTCTTGAAAACTTATGACGTCATCGTCTCGCGCAGTAATTTAACACTAATTCGTAACTTATTTCAATTATAATTATTTCCACGTTTATTCTAGGGGTTTGTCACCCCCACAGTACCGGTTCTCGATTTTGGCAGAATACGTATACCAATTTTTGTTGAATTCTGTCCACGCGATAAAATTTGTATAAAGAACAACGTAAATACATACATACATACATACATACATACATACAAATATACATCCTTTTTTATTATATAGATAGATTTACACCGAGAAAGACTGCCTTTTTTCCTTTAAAAATTGGCAACACGTCTTATAGACGTGAATACGGGTTTAATTTGTATCATCATGCATACAATATTATAATGGATTTAAAATTCACGAAAACACACTTCATAGACAAAAGCGTTATATGACCACGACAAATATGTCTAAATCTTCCGAGTAAATTAATAAAATTGGAGACTGTACGTGGTTTTATTGTAGTTGCTAACATTCATTACCATTTTGTCCACAAAAATAATGATTTTGAATTCAGTTCATTCACTTTTGTGCCGCCCAACAGTGAGATGGTGTAGAGGTGAATTTGAAGGAGTTACTTGAGCGTAAGGAGGTGAAAATGTACAATAATTATAAAAAAATGAACTAGAAAAAATTAATACTGGTCTTGTTTAAAGTAAATTCATCGTGCCACTAGCGACACTTAAACAAGATTTTTTTAGAAATTATGAATTTTTCCTGGGGTCTTCTGCGGTTTTAATATCTAAATAAGGTATTCCTAAATTCTACGCTCTGATTGTGTAATTTCTGACATTAATTGTTAGTAAACGAAATGTATTTTCGAATAAGGTATTATGAAATTAATGAAATAGTCTTGATTAAGAATTTTAGTTTGCCAAATTTCTCTCCAGAAAATTCATGATCGTTTGTGTGTCTTACATCGTTTAAACTGTATCCTTATTTGAGACATGCTGTAGTGATTATCTCTCCTGGTTTGTGTAAACGTAATGATTTCTTATACAATTTGGCCTGAAATACGTGTTTTCGGCTTCCTTGCCGGGACGATAATTTATTGCAATGACGCAGTAGCAACTCTCTGGGGCATTGTTCGACCCATAACGGCGACTTGGGATTCATCTCACAGACGAGGAAGTGACCCGGGGGTTGACGATCTCGCGTTACTAAATCATGGAGACGAGGCAAATCTGTCCAGTTTCGTAGTTACGTCATGCGGATTCCTTTGTGAGCGAGCTGCGTGCGAGGTCAGCCGCGGTCCCGGGTTCAGGCAACGGCAAGGGCGCCACGCACCATCATGCAGGTCATCATCGCACCTCCCTCCCGTTCGTGCAACTACACTTCCAAGTTCATGCAGCTCCTCACAGTGATTTCTACATACTGGTCATTTCCGAATTATTAAACACCGTGCTTTAACTCCCGTGCAACTAGCCATTCCTTTAAAAACCCTCCAACTTGGATCATACCACTGTCCTCGACTTGCATTTTATGCAGTTCAATGGATCATCCACGTTGCTGATCTGTGTGAGAACCCCCGTCATACACATTGGTCAAACACCTAGATCATACCTTTAATACATCAAAAATTCCTTTGGGTTATTATTGAATATCCGCCAAATGTGTTCCATTCAACATTGATTATTTTCTTGACGTCCAATATTAAGAATTAATTCGTTGTCCAAAGTATAAATGTTGATCTGAACTTCCTAACGTTATAATGAAAAAAATCCTAAAGAAACACAACTGCACTGGTCAGTGGACAACACTCAAAATAAAATACAACGTTTCGGGGATCCTTGTTTCTCTAGGCTCTTCTTAGCACCTGACGAAAGGAACAAGGATCCCAGACACGTTGTATGGTATTTATATTACCTTTTTTTTGTCTGTATTGGCTATCTTTCTTATTCTTCCTAACGTTATGTCATCTATCCGCTTACTTTCCATTTTCTTTTAACGTAACTTTTGTTTTCTGTAAGTTCTATAACATACTAAAATCTTCTAAAATCCCAGAGAGAATATAAATTGCCTCCCAAACAATTTTAAAAAAAGGGTAGTACTGGATTTTCTGGGCTTACGATAGATATGATGTATTTCGCATGTAGAGACCAAAATATAAACGAAGAAGTGAAAGAGCCAAAGTGCTGGAATAGTCCGGATATAAAATACATAACATGCTATTAAGACTCTGTTCTATATTCTCACATTACTTATTTTAACTCTATTTTAGTCACATTTGATGGTATTTCAATGTATTCATCTGAAAATCCATATATATTCATTCCATCAAAGCAAACATACGATTTAATTTTTACACTTAAATTACGTATCTCTCTAGATAATCCGAAGGTTATCAAATATATTTAATATATCAGCAAAAATTGACACCGTTCATTATAATATTCTTTGAACCGTATTGCAAATTATACATACATGTCTTATGATTATTTAATGTGGTGATGCGTTCCATAAACATAGTTGAATGTAAGCAGAATTATTCCGTCAATCAACAATATTAATTTAAATATCGTTTTGTATTCTAATATAATATTATAGACAGTTTTCCACTGCATAGTGAACACTGTACAGTCAATAAGTCAAAGATCGGCCTATACCTAAATTATGTTTTTATTTGTGCACATTTATTTACCCGTAAATTTAAAAAACACTGAAACTAGGGCTCTGAATGCATCAATTACTTCTGATATCTTAATTATTTTGAATGATTTGTCAAAAGACTGTGAATTTAAGTGTTTTGAGGCATTCTATTTGCCTCGGCTTTAATCGTTCTTCTCTTTACTCTAGAATATGATAATATCATAACTTACAGCTCACTGTGTTGTTTAATTACTGAGATTATTAAATATATTTATTTAAAAAAATCTAATGTACATCTTCTTTGTATTCCAACAATAAGAATTTCAAATCTGTTTAAATTCCACTCATTTCAGTACTTTTGCTCTTTTTATTTAGAATATTTTCCCTTAACTAAAAATTGTCCGTCATTCATAAAATTTCATTTTACTGAAGTGAAATAATTTACGTCTGATTGAAAATTAACAATAAGAAAGATAGTCAAATACAGACAAAATAAGTAATAATATAAATTTTTATTTATACAATTTTTTAAACACATCAGAATTAAGTATCTAATATCTTAAATTTCCTAATTGTTATGTCACAGTTACTGATTTTTTTTCGGCCTGTGTTTAAATTCTCGCAACCTCTAATCGAGTATATTATTTTCACAAATAAACCAACCAAAAAAAAATATTCGTAATATTTTTTTGGTTGCTTTAATAGTGATTATAATAACAATAGGCAATCAAGATATTATATACTTAATTCTGATATGTTTAAAAAATTGAATACATTTTACATCAGTAGAGTTTTTGCTAAATAAAACAAATGTGGTATTTATATTATCACGTATTTTGTCCGTATTTAGGTAACTTTCTTATTATTATTATTTAATTTTATTATCAATGAAAAATTACAATATATTCATGTAACTTTTATTTTGCAGAGTTCTTCTTGGCATACCCTATTAATACTACATAAATGCGTGAACAAATTGATGACATCAAATTTGATTAATTATTTAATCTATAATTATGATAGAAACCGAAATTTTTTTAGAAGTAAGCTAGAGTTGGACAAAACTAAGGCTACGTTAGATTATTTAAAAAAATAATGGTTTCTAATATATTGACCTGGACCTGGTTATAAATATAATCACAAATAGACCAACCAAAAAAAATATATATTACGGGATTTGTTTACGATGGTTTATTTGTGAAAACAATATATTTAGTTAGAGTTTCCGAGAATTTAAATACTTGCCGAAATAAATCAGAAACTGTGATAACAATTAGGAAATTTAAGATATTATATTTTAATTTCTGATGTCATTAAATAATTATATAAATTTTAAATCAGTAAATATTTTGCTAAATAAATTATTCTTATTTTCAGTCCCAATATGTCCATCAATTTTTTTTATATTTGTGACTGACGCAGCATTATTTTAATTGCACATAATTGAAGGAATTTCTCCTTAGATTGCAGTTTGAGTATTGTTGCGTACATTAGTCATAGAGTCTGCAGGAGATGAGCAGGTCAAGCACCTCCCTGAAGCAATGCGTGTGCGTAGCGGTATCGTGCGTAGCGATCGTGGGACCAGGAGGACAGAGCTTTGGCTCCCACACTCACTTCGGACGTACAATTACATTATAGAAAAATCAAATATTAATCCATAAATTATTTTTCGGCGAAACGGGAGCCTTCGATGTGTATTACGGTCATCATATCTTTTTCATAAAATCTTGTTCTCTCTAAATTATTAGATATTCTACAACGGAACGATGCGTCGTGCCAGTTTTTATTTTGTTAATGTTTTAAGTTTTTCTTTTAGTAAATATATTTCTGACAAATTTTGACTGGATTATTAATTTAAAATAAAGATAAACCTGTCTCATAACCATCCGTTTCATCCATTACTAGAAAATAACACGCCTTCGTCTAATAAGGCGTTCTTGTACCAATTTTCACAGTCCACGCGTACTTCGTCCTTATCTTAATTTAATGGTCCTGTATCATCAGCTTTACTAAAACGAGGAGCAGGTGATAGTATGATCATCATTAAATTTAAATCTAGAAAGAAATATTTAAGAGTTCCAAGATATACTTGATAATTGTCATATTACTTTTAATTAAATCCATCGATCTGCAAAACTATTAGTTGGAGCCTGTTTCAAAAACAGGATGGTATTTTAAGAAATTTATGAATATTTAAATTGACCGGGGTTTTCAGAGATTGTGAAACGAAATCCTTACTGAGTGTACGGTTCATTTGTGGGTTTAAAATAATTACGTTAATGTATGAACATGTATTTGCTTTCTTTTATAACTGCACAAAATATAGTGCAAAAATAAAGGATCTTTGGTGCCTGACTCTTTATTTTTGTCCGTTATTAAAATGAGAACTGAATAGCACAGTAAAAGGCTGTTGGCATAATAAATGGTCTGCTAATGGCCCGATCCTTTATCATAAAACACGTGTCACGGCACGAAGGTTCGTAAAAAGAGGGAAGAACACCTGAGTGGAGTTCAATATGTGCGGCCAGCATTCCTGGTGTGCGTGGGAGAGACGACGTAATCTGCTTATTCAGCGGAGCATAAAATCTTAAGTGCATTCTCGTCGGATCTTGCAAAATCGGACCGAAGTACGTGTACACATGGGAGTGAATTGATATCGGGGGAAAATGGCGATAGACCCAGATCCTCTGGTAGGAACTGTTTGCAAGGCATGTAAGCCCGGAGCTTAATGATCCATCGCAGAGTGCAAGGTCGTGTTGAACGAGATACCGCTCCGCGATTAACTCTATTCCATCGGCGGATTGCTGCCAACTTATTACAAGTCTTGCCTCAATCTCGGGATCGTTGCACCCGCGGTCCAAGGCGAGCAGGAAAGACCTCCCAGACACGGCCCCACACGCTCCACCTCCAAAATTCAGGACTGGCTGATCCTGAAGGAACGAAAACGTTCCAATCCACTGGTCGAGCCGAGCTTGTTGATTGTGGGTTGCGTTATGCTGGTTGATTATTAGCGTGGGGGAAGTGAGGTACCTCCTGCCTTGTATCGATCCGAACGTTCCTCGCTAAATACAAAATTCACAAAGTACCAGAGAATTGTTCGGTCGTCGCTTTCTTCCTGCCCTTAAAAATAATAAAACAATTCGCGTCTGAAAATTGCAGCTTATAATCATTTCAAGAATCAGCATTCAGAACGGAAATCATTCGCAGTTGACTCGTTAGCACGTAATGACGAACACAGAGAGAAAATAAACCAATATTGACCTCTTTCAGGTAGTTAGTGGTGTCACCAAGAACTTCAAAATATTCATTACAGACTAGAAATCGCGTTCGACCTACCAATCGTATGAGCTGATAATTTGTTCCAAAGCACGGCTTGAAAATATACAGAACATTTCTATCAACCAGAATGAAAAAACAACAATCTCGGATGACTACATCTGTTTGTCATATCCAAAGGACTTTTCTGCAAGTCAAACTTTATGATTTATTATATTTTTTTACTGGTCTTAATGCACACGTTTTGACTGTCAGAAATTTAAATTAACACCTTCCGAAAATCCTAAGAACTAGGTGAGCAGTGACTGTGTATTTTCAGTTACCGAAGGGTTAAAAGGAACAGTCGAGCGGAGGAACTGAGAGCGTTTGAGGTCCAATCGAGATTTGATGATACTTGAGGGTCCCTCTTTGTCTGTTGGCAGGGTCCATGAGAGGTCGTGGGCGGCTGTCAGTCGCAGTGTATTTGTAAACAGAAGGGGGAAGGCGTCTGATTCATGCGCGGAAGTCTCCGAGGCGCCCAGGTGTCCGCGTTCGTTGACCCCAGGCTCGCCGCACCCACACCAACGGTACGAATTTCTCAAAGATCACACACACTCAGGGACGAGCGTGTGTCAAGGCAGCGCACTCGGACCCGTGATGGCGCTTCTCAGAGTCTTCGCATTGAAAGATGTTATAAATTCGCAAACGGAAGTCAGCACGTTAATAGATGAACTTAAATATTCTTTACTGTGGATACCACTGTTGTAAAGATTATTCTCTCAATTTTACATTATTAACGAATATATAAATTGGTGACTAATTCTGTTCAGTAGTTCGTCATATATACATATGTGAAGTATGAGGGAGCGGCGTCTTGATTCATTAAATTTGAACAGATTGAGTATCATGCTAGTATAAAATATTTTACAATAGGTTTGCGGTTCAGGGGAAGTTTATAAGTCCTCCGTCATTTTAACAGTTTAAAATGGCCTGCCAAATTTATATGTGACGGTACGTACCTTGAACAATTTTCCTGTGAAGATCGTCCAGAAAAGTTTAGAAATCGTTGAGCAGGATGATGATAATGAAGGACGTGTGTACTTTGCCGTTATAGGACCATAGGCCCTCTTCAGCACAGGATTTGTGTCTTTATTATTTTATAAAAAGCTAAACGCTGAGGGACTGGTAAATCAAGGTGCGTGAATATTCGGAGAATACACGCTTTGAAAGGAAAGTGAGGGGAATATTTTATGTGACAATAGAAAAGATTTGTGCCATTATACAGCATAATCTAAGCAACTGATAAAAGAATGGAGAGAAGCCGGCTGTTAAGCGAAGAAAGGCAAATTGGGTTCCATCAGCCGGAGTGGTCACGCCATGGGTGCTTTGGTATCCAATTTGGCATGGACTGAATACCTTACGAAAGAGAACAATATTTGCATAATTTTATTCTACTATCCTAATCAAAAAATGAAAACAATTTGCAAGAACATATACGACTTGAAAACGTTTTATAATGACAACTCTCAGAACAAATTGAAAGATCAGAAAAATTAATTATTGAAACACCGGTTTCCATTCCTCAGACATACCCCTTTATTACTTTTATTTCTCCACCAAATTCAAAACGTTTCACGATGGCGCGAGGATTCTTGTCGCATTAATGCGTCCAAGAGGACTCGCCCGACCTTTAATCTTTAAATGAACGAAATACACCGTTAGTATATTTCTATTGTTCTTATTATGTTGGATGAAAAGATTATTGTAATATAATTATGTTGTTTTACCTTAGTCTGAAAAATTTTGATGTTACTGTCGAGGAAGATGTATATATAATATTTATAACCAAATTTTAAGCTATTTAATAACGCATCCAGAAAAGCCTGGACCTTCTTACATTTTATTATATTTATATTAAAGAAAGGAGGAACTGGAGCCCAAGAACGTTCAAATAAAACATTCCATTCAATGGAAAATGGTGCATAATTTTGGCACGTGTCCAGGAAAACCTTAATAGTCATTAGAGAAAGTGAGCCGGAAAACAGCTAAATTGATGGTCAGGGGATCAGGGAAAGGACATGAAATAGTCAGTGCATTGGGGTAGGAGAATAATAAATAACAAGCTCTGTGCGCTCTTTAAATCTGGTCACAAAGCTTGGAAAGATGTACGGGACAAGTTACACAAGCCTACGTACTTGGCAGAGGGGAGCGTAAATTTAAAATGAAATTCAGAACGCAGGGAACCGATGTGGGAAAATTCTCATTCCTCAATAGAACGACTGAGGACGGGAAGTTGAAAAATCCTCTTGCGATAAGCAGTTTTAATGGGCATCTTTATGGCTTGAAGAAAAAAGTTTATAATATAAAAAGTCTGTATCCAATGAAAATTAACGAATACATATTGAAGTAACCAATAAACAGAAAAAATTAAGTGATACAATAAATACCCCCAACTTTTCCGCAATCATTCTTGCTGCCGTCAGGTGACAGAAAATCTTCAGAGCTATTAGAACGACACGCAAAATTATGAACCGAAAATATGTTAATAGCTGTAGTACGTTTAGATTCTCTAATATTGTCGTCTTTTGGGAATGCAGGAATTTAAGTTTTTTTTTTCGTGAAGTAGGAAACCTTTTAATAAAATAAGGATACTGGTTGTATGGCGACGTCCTGGAATGTATTACAGCAGCGGTTGAAGCATGTCGGTGATTAGATGCCAAAAAACAGGTAGATAGATCCATTTTCTTTTAAGATTGTGTGTAAGAGTGAAGAGAAGACTCCCTCTTCGTGCGATGCAAACTTGTTATAAGATCAGATAAAAGAGAGAACATGCCGCTTCGAAATTCACCTCCGTCTAACGGATGAGAAATTCTTGAATTGTTTTTAAGCAGATACCCGCTACTAAAACGATCAAACGCTTCCCAGGCTGTGAGAAAAATTATGTTATGAAAAAATTCGTATTTTTTAATGTATTCATTGGTTTTTGTAATTTTTAATTCCTGACATAATTATTTCGCATGTTCTAATCATTTATATCAAAATAACGGAAACTCAGCTTTAATAACAGATAATGAAAATGATGGAATATGTTAAATATTCTAGAAACATAACATTTTCAATGGCACGTTTTAATCTAACTATACAAAAATAATCATAAAAATTAATTAACTACTTCTATGAGACTTTTTATGATTCAAAAACATTTTTAAGTAACGTAAAATTTGAAACAAGTCGTAAATAATAATTTTGGGTTTAACTAATTTACTGAACTGATTGTCAATTAATTTTCTGAAATATAATTGTGTTTATATTCGGGGATTGTATGTAAATTGAGTCATTTAATTATTTATTACTGTTTTTGCATTATTTTTAATTTAATTTTACAAAATTAATCATAAGGTGTGTTAAAAATATATAATAACTAGTATATTGATATATTTTTCTTATGTTTATTTCGTGGGAAGGTAATTCTCAGGTCATGGCCAATATATTGACAAATTTCTGAGTTAATTGTTACGTCGATAGTTCTTATTTGATATTACTGTAGTCGATGGCGCATGCTTTCTAACTGCGGCCTCTTTCTCTGCTGTTTCTCTGATTTTCGTAGTTCCAATTTAATCACTTTTCTTTAGAAACCATATAACTAAATAATTCAAATAACTAAAACAACGAGTAAACTGCTAAAAATACGATCTAGAAACTCTTGTCTCTCTTGTGATTTAATTCCGCGAGTCCATTACATACGTAAAATTCATAACTACTCATTATATGTCCTGAAAAGTCGCTCCTGGTACCTTCACCATTACAGAAATATTAACAGCAATAAATTTAAAATTATGACTAATTAATATTATTGCATGCAAATTAAATTCTCACATGCTAGTGATCATCGCAGTCTGAAATAAACCTTCAGATTTGCTCTCTCTCTCAATATATATATATATATATATATATATATATATATATATATTGTAGTGACCACCAATATATCTGATGAAAGGATTTTATAAATTATTGAACGTTTGTATTGTCAGCGTAATATTGTGGCCCAGGTATTGTAGGCAACAATCAGCGTTGCGTAACAATGTGGAGTGTCTCAGACGGTATTATTGTTCGCAAAGTGTAATGTTAAAAGCGGTGAAGAAAATGACAGTCTCTAATAGGAGCTGACCGGTAGCGGTCGGTCAGAGGCTGCGATACGATCTGAACGGAGTAGGTTGGTTTGAGTTTCATGATTTGGGTGTATCGGAAAAAGTTATTGTATGTGGCAGTCAGGCAGTGAGGACTGCTTGTTAGGATTGCTTCAAAAACATGTTAATGAGTCTGCAAATAAGAGTCGACGAATTAAATGACATATTAAGATTGTGTAAATTGTGGGGAAAGTTACCCTGACTGTTGTTGAACTGATATCATAAGTGGAATGGAATTCGTAGTGAGTTGAATCGAACTGTTATTGGAAAGTGTAATTCCAATTTCCTTGTTATCGACATTATTACTGTTTACCGAAATGTTTGGAGAGTAACAAAGGTTTGCCTGTGGTGTGTTAGGCATTCAATCGCATATGCTGAATTAGGTTGTGTAGAAAGTGTGATACAATGGCCTGTTTAATTAAAGTCATTTAAATTATTTGTGAAAAGATAAAATAATTTGTCAAGTGTATGATTAGTGTGATACGAGAGCTGTTCCGATGTCTGGTATGTACACAAATTTATTGTTAACTTGGTATAATACTCCCTACCGTCAGATTCCTACATATGTCTTATGTTAGTAATGCTCAAGTAAATTCATTTAAATATTTTGTTATCTATAAATTTTGTTATTCCACGTTGGTTTCCTATAACTGTTAGAGCCACATTTTCTACTAATTTATTATTACAATATATATATATATATATATATATATATATATATAATGCCCCAAATATTTGGTGTTTTTGAAGCTAATGCATCTTAGTATTCTGTTTATTCTGAATGATTTTTACTATGGTCACTTGAGATCCGTGAATTATCTTCCTCCATTATTATCTCGAGGGTGCCCCTAAGAAGAAAAATGATGAAAAGAAGGGAATACCATTCAGTTCCGAGACAAATTTATGAAACGTTAACATTCGCGAGTGAGGAAACCACAAGTATTGCTTCTACGTCATGCTACACTTACGTAACTCGAGCTTCTTAAGGATCAATTACAAGTAGTATAGGAGACACGTAGGATAATACTGAAAATTGAGACTTGTTCAAGGACACTGCTGTTGTACCCATGAATTGTCAGCACTATCTTTCTGTTAGGCGTCACGTTGACAATTTTGATTTTATTGATTGTTTGGATTAGTTTTCTATTGAGGAAAATGACACATTTATACATAATTAATTTAATAAATAAATAGTATATATATAAAAGTGAATAAATATAATTAGTAAAATACGGTAATAGATGATAACCGATGTAAAAATGTTATTACTGGTTAAATATTAAATCAACGAGAAAATGATGGAATTGAGAATATTAATTACCATGACTGATAAAACAAAATTATGAATTTAAAATACCTGAATAATAAATCATATTACAGAAATATAAAAATTCACGTTCATGACATTTACATGAATTATTGTGGTAATTTATTGTGTAACTGAAAAGTTTTTACAGATATGAAGAAGTTAATGGAAACACATGTATTTTTTGTTTTTTACTTTGAAAATTCATCGAATATTGAAACACAAACTATATACCATATTTCCCTTGATGAATTGAGAATTAGAATGAACTTAATAATGATTTGATTGTAAATAATCTAAGAAAACAAAGTGCCCGAAAAGTAAGTACTTATTTTTGTAAAATCAGACTATTGGCAATTTTTTTTATGTTTAAAATGCACCGAAAGCGTACTAAAGTTTTTTATATATATACGGTATCCCAATATTTTTATTTTATATTGGAGATTTTAGTAGAGTGTTAAAATATAACTAAGTGATTTACTTACTTTTGAGATAGACACACGTTGTTGAAATGGAAGGATTGATGTTCGAGACTTGAAGAATTTGATTATATAAAATCGTCCAAGGGAATAAATTTATTTATCTTACAATTGAAAATGAACACACACAAATTTTTCCTCAAAATTGGAAAAGTTTTTAACAAGGCGAATAAAAAATTACCAGTCTACTATTGTGATATGAAATTAAATCTATTTGAGTTGGGCAAAATACACTCCCTAATGAATCCTGTCCTTTTGCTCACCAATTTCTTCACCTCGTTAACTCTTGATAACGCGCGCACACACAACATTCGTGGATTTCCGTCCGTTCAGCGGAATGTAAGCTCTATACTCAGTATTAAGAATTAAAAAAAATTAATTCGTAACGTAATTATTAGTTTTAGAATAAAATAGGAAGGAAATATTTTATTAGATAAGTACATCACTGATATTCTGAGATATTGAATTTTTAGAATTGAGGCAATACATACCTTCAATTTTTCGAATAATTTATATATTGTACTTCGCTGTAAATGAAAAAGAATGGAAAACAACATCTGTATAACAATTAAATTCGACCGAAATTAATTAAAACGCTGAGAATAGTTTTTTCTGGATCACATTACTTGAGGTTTTTTTTTTCCAGAGCCACGAGGTCCGTCGTGTACGTAACGCTTTCATCACTGAAGTAACGTTCTGACGTTATCGGATATCGTGAGTACAGACTATCAGGGATCGTTCCATTATGATTCTATTTGATCGAGCGTATTTTTAATAACGATAAGTGACCCGGAAACGAGGCATTCGCCATTAACCCCGTCGCTATCGACATCGGCCGTGCGTGCTGGGTTTTTTGCTCATCGAAGTGAAGTGCAAAACGTGGTACCACAGTAGCAGACAGGAGAGGTCTTCAGATCAGATCGATCCTGGACATCTGTAATTCCTCTGGGGCGAGGGGATCTCCCCCAACTAAACATCAGACCCTCATCAGGTTAAAACCAACTAGCTCGCTCGTGTCAGAGCGGCGATGGCTGGCTGGACCCGCGCCTCCGGTTCACTGCGCCGCTCAATTAATTAACTGTGTAATTAGTGACAGTCTGGGATAGATAATATATATAAATTTAAAGTCCAAGGAAGCAAACCAAAATTATTTTGTTCGAAAAATCCCAGCCTTGTATTTACTGTCACCTTGAGGTGGTAAATACCTTTCAAAACAGTTAAGACTTACATAAAATCATAAAAAATCATTAAACAAATGTGAAACTTATATCGACATTAGCTGATGGTAGTAAATGAGTTTTCCAAAATACCTGGAGCAAAATCAAGATAATTTAAAATCCAGTTTCCTTAAAGTGTGAGAATTCTCAACGGTGAAGAAATCTGAAAACTGGTTAATGGCTCATAGATAAAACTGAAATCAATGAATTTTCTTGGGCGTGGAGCTCTCTACAATGATAAACGTGAAATTGTTGATTTTCGTCACATATTTTAACTGGAAAATTATTTATGCGTTACATGAAAGTAGTATGGCGTGGTACAAAATTAACGAGAAAAAAAAGCGGATAAGTTCTATTCCAAGTCTTGCACTATTTCATCTAATTCATTCTAATTCCATCTAATTCATGTTTTGAACGTTCAAAAATTGTAATTCGTGAAACGAACTTCTCATTATTTTGTTAAAGATATCAGACCTTATTTCCCACATATATGGTCGATATCGTAGCAACGAATCCAGCTCGAACGATATAAATGCTACAACCAAGCATTGCCATATGTAAAGATAAGACTTGAAAAATTGTGTGGCAATGACATATTCAGACGAGGAGCTCCGTGATGGTTGTTTAAAACACCACACAAAATCTTTTGGAACTAATACAAAGAGCGTAATGAAAAGACCTAGACACTAGAATGAATTGCATTAGTCATTTGTGTATAAGTAACTTAGTATTATCGAAACGATGTAGTATGTACTTCCATTTATTTCCAAAATTCACAATATTTATAACAATACCAACCAAATACCCGACCTCCGTTTAAGGCTATAAACGTAATGCACGAATAGTAGGTTTTGGTGTAAATATCTGTCTTCGGAGAATATTATTGAACTGAATTGGCTCTATTTATTTTCTTCAGCGCGGTATTTGTAACTCATTGTTTTAACTTCACGTTTTTTTTTGTTTAATTCAGAGTGTTGCTTCTTGACTGTATATATAAAATGATAAACCGTCAACTACTGATTAGCTTTTAAATTTAACAGGTTATAATGGGCGGCATATAGCTAAGCACATCGTGCGAAAGGGAACAGGTGATAATTCAGTATAAGGGACTGTGTACCCTATTGCGAGAGATTAAGTAAGGAGTAATTTTGAGAACAGTAGAATTGAGAACACTGTAAACAGAGGGGAGCTATATAATCCTGGAATTGTGAATAAAGTTCAAGTCTATTGATTCAATAAACGTTTCCTTTTAAATTTTTGTTTCGTGTAATATTTCTTAGCGTTTCGCCAAGATACGAGCAAAACTATTTTAGATGCCATCAGGAGTCATTCACAAATGTTTGATTGTAATTTAAAATGACCTGAAAGTTATTTAACGTTCCTTTAAATTTAGAAATAAACTAAAATCATTCCAGTCTAAACCATGTTCAGACAAAACTATCGTATTATTTATGTATATATGCACTGAACAGTTTAAATTCAAGGATGCAACTTTCATTTTGATGCTTAATATTTTTGCGAAAAAAAACTCCAATAAGTTTATAAGCTGAAATGTGAGTAGGCTACTGATTTATATTATATTAGTTGTAGAAAACAATAGTTCGAGTTGCTTGAATTAATTGGCATTAGATCCATTGAGAAATAAATTAACTGAAGACCGTTCATATAAAAATATGTTCAAATGATAATTATGACGATTTATATTGTCATTCTTCGACAAATTGAATTTCCAAAAATAATTAATTCCATATAAATAATGATTTTAGGATCTAGATTCAGGGAAATATTTGCTTATGCTTAAATTACAATAATGGTGTCCTCTGACATTGACACCAGCGGCATAATTATTGGATGTTCGAAACTGAGCGGTTTTCTTGTATAATGTATATATTCACGCCGCATTGGTGTCGTATTTTACGCGGCCGTGTCCTGAGCGGACAGCAGTCCCTTCCTCAATCCTGACCGCTGAGAGAGCAGGTATATAGTTCCCCGAAGAGAAAATTTATCAGTCTTGGTTTTAAAATTAAGTGAATGTAATACAAGTTTAATGTATAACGTTTCTGAAATTTATCTGGATTTATAATTTCTAACTCCATCTACAATATGGAAACTGTTTAATAAATATGATTAGAACTGATCAATTGAGATGCAAATCTTTTAACAGTTATATTTATCTGACGTCGTTAAATAAATGAAAACATCAACCTGTTTAGTTATAAATTTTATATTAATTTAAATTTTTAAGCATTATAATAGAAAAAAACATTCTCAAATTTTCATCCCTAATTTATTAGGACCTCTTCAGATGTTGTGAAGTTAATTAAATGATCTAATTCCAAAATCCGTGTTTCTAAAATTTCCAACAAAGCAAGACCGATAAAGTTGCTATTCGGAAAACTTTATAGCTGCTCGCTCATAGGTCAGGATTGAGGAAGAGACTGTTGTCCGCTCAGGGCACGGCCGCTCAAAATACGGCGCCTTCTCATGGGGAAACTGCAAAGAAAGCGAGTAAATAGCATGGTCTGTACTTAAACCCCCGTGAGTGCTAGGTTCTAATCTTAATTTAGACTGAAAGTCGCCCACGTGGAAAAAGAAAAGCCCAAACACCCTGGGCTGAGAACTCGCTAATACCCCATGAAGGACGGGTTAGCTTTTCCGTGATTTGTTGTGGCGTTGCCAACCGAGAACGCTCAATTGTGTCACTTTTTGCTCCTCAGACGATCTTCTCTCGTTTCACGGTTAGCGCATGTCTAACATTGTTTCATGCTAATGATCTTTCGTATTCTAGCTATTTGCCGATCATTTCCGTCTCTCTCTCAAACTATTTCTCTGGCATTTAACGAATGAGACCGAAGCCAGTCAGATTGTATGTTAAAACTCTGAAGTAAAAATAGAGATAATAAATTTTTGAAGTAATTATAGTCCATAAAATTTATAACGACTTCTAATTCAAAAACGTAAGGATACGCTGATAAAAAGTAGATCCTAATTACTCCGAATATCATGACGGTATCGTCGAAAATAATTGATTCCGGGTCGAGTAATAAATCATGTGCTGAAGAATTGATCTTCTACTCTGGTGAAATGGAATCGAATTAAATATACGTTACTCAGCCCTCTCACGTCTCTGATACGTACTTCCAAATTCTTTATTGCTCAGCATCGTTGTATTTATCTTATTAGTTTTTGCATTCTAGTTACTGAAGCGGCAGACTTGTGAAGACATTCCATTTTTTTTTCAGTGTGTTTTACAGCTATTGCCAGAAAACGAGCACATTTAAGGCAAAAGTGTCTTAAAAAGGGAATTGCCGTTGTGGAAACGTGGTACATATAGAATGCAAAATTGGGTGGTTTCCTAGATGATAGGCGGCACCTTTCAGTAGTGCCTATTAAGGTCGTCGCTATGAAGATTACACAAGACTCGCCTCCGGGGAAATACCAAGACAGAGGGGACGCGTTCGTCAGAGCGCAAGCAAACCACATGGGGCAAAAGAGGATCGACTTTCTTAGTAAATCGATGACTAGCATTGGAAGCTTCAGAGACCACAGAAATAAACACTAACAATAAAGGACTTAAATTAAAAACCCTGCTTTCTTTTTCAGCAATTGTTGTATGCCTACTAGTCTGGATGTTCGATTCTTAGATTTTGTTCAAGAATAACATGAGATTTTTTCTTACAGCCACGTGTCCCTATTATATTGAGGGAAAAATAAAAAGTTAAACAAATCATTTCTCGTCTTATCTCTTCAATCCTTCCACATCATTTTTGAATACGTTATTTTACAGATCTTGCTCAAATTATCATATTGTTTATATATTTTGCTACTTTAGCAATCGTAATACTATGACTGATGAGTAGTAGATGTTTAAATTTCGTTACGGTGTCATATTTGATTAGACAAATATACACATTTTAATCTGGCCAAGGAATTGACGGAGGTTGACGTGTCTCAATTACTCGTAAATTATAAATTCTCAACATGCTTTGTAGCAAAATATATGTCAAAAATAATTAGACCTTAAGTTACGTCGTCTTGAAATAGAGTAAATAATAAATTCAACTACTAAACCATTTTCTGTTAGGGGAAATAATTTAACTAAGTCACTGTTTGGCAAAATCAAGTCACCATCCCGGTAAACCTTCAAAACAGCCCTTAAGTGTGGGATTGGAACAGAGAGTTACGAATACACTCTTAAGCGCATCGAGGTATTTCAACAGAACTTTCTACAAATGTTCCTTACGATCCGGGATCAAACACTGTGAAGGTAAGACACACTTATCACTTATAGGTGATAGCGAACATAGTGAAATAGATTATTAGGATAGGATGATGATCCATTAAACTAAAAGTTGTCTTCCACGGCGTTAATTAATTCAATGTTTTTGTATTTAATAGTCCCCCTCAAAAATATTATAAACTTAATAATTTGAAATCCAGTGGTCAACGCTAGAGTATTAACAACTCAGGGTGTTAAACGATACAAATTGGATTTGATTCCTGTATAAATCTCAGTTCTCACTTTCAGTTTGTCTAATCCGCCAGTGGGAATCTGATGAAAAATACTCTGGCACCGTTCTGGGGAACGACGAATGAAACAAAGACTCAAGATTTAACCTCTAAAACACCACTCGAGGAAAGCAGCTGACACTTCACGCCCCAGCAGCTCGTCATTGTCTTCTTGGTAACAATACTGCAGGGTTCTATGAATCACTTTTCCAGACATTGTCACCTGGAGAAAGTGATCTCGCTGAGGCAAGAAGAGCAGAGCACGGCTCAACTGGTGGGAAAGTGGACTGTTTACTTGCAGGAATAATCAACAATGACGAAACAACCCAACCTTACCAAATAAATTCCGTTTCTAATTACAATCTGTTTATTTTCACTTTTCATTACGGTTTTGACCTCGATAATTTGTTGAAACGTCTGGTTGATCAGAAACTGATTTAATTAGTAGTTTCGAAGTGGAATTACGATAATAATTGCCTTTGTTATATTTTCTGTGCAGATAATACAGGAAATCAGAAGCAAAATATTTTTTTCAAGCATTTGCCATGGACGGAGAGCAAAGACTTGCTTCTGAGGTCAATTCTTCAATATTTGATTAAAAGTAAAACATTTCAATACTTTATAGGAAATCGAACAACTTTTTTAAGATAATAATCTTTTCGTTTTGATCCATTTGATCCATAGAAAACTTCCGCTACTATTTTTCTCTTTTAAATAAATAATTTTTTTCCTGCACACAGTTAAATGAAATGCATCTCTTTCATGTTGAATCAAGTTCCCTTGGCTTGTAAGACTGATGTACGGTTATTCACTTTATCTGTCCACACTTCTCTTTCATTTGATTTATCTTTACGACTTTTATTTTCTAAGAATTTGGTCTTCAAATATTTCCTCACGACTTCTTAGTTTCTAGGAAGATCAAATAATATACCAAAATAAATAATATTAAATTCCGTAAATTTTTATTATGTCTTAATGAACAACTTTTATATTCAACATATTAAGTAAGTTTGCTCAAATCATAAATTCCTTCGTTGTCGTTTAACAACTTCGTGGGAACTTCTCCTTTTTAATTTACTAAAAAATAGTCACTGAACGTCAAGAAACTCCTGAATTATAAATTACGAATAAAAACATGTACATTAAATTTGCAATTATATTTGAAGTAGTCCTCATACAACAGCAATTAAGCCTGGCTTAACCGGAAATATCTAGTTTTAAAGGTTTCAAATAGTTAGATGTAGATTGGACCAAATTTCGCTGGTACAGTTTCATTTTTAACTCCTACAAAGATGAGTTAGTACCCTTTTTTTAACCTAAATACCTGAATTTACCAGACACTGACTTCAAGAAAACAGAAAATGAAACGCCGGACTTCATTTTCAAGGTTCTAAATTCAAACTCAATTCGTGGATAATATTTCTTTAGATCTACGACTTCCACTGTTCCATTTTCAATCATAAACTTCAGTCAACATTTTTGTGACAGACATTGCTTCCAAGAATGCACCTCACTCCTACAGTTATCTTTGGCAAATATAGGTAACGTGACAGCAAAATAGCGCCGTTGTGTGCAATGCTCGTGGTTTTTAGGAACGTAGGCTACAAAGCTGAGTAATAGTTTCTTTTTATGATATTAACTTCAAAAGCGAAGTGTTTTTGTTAGGAAATGTTGACTTATTATTATCTAGAATATCAATGTTCAAACGTTTACTTTCCTGTGGAGTAATATTCGTTTCTTAACTGAAAATATTTTCTAATAAATTGCAACGAACGGCAACACTTCTAATAATAGAAATATACGCTCCTGTTCCGCTCATTCGAGGAGCCTCTAAGCGATATCACATTGTCTTTAATTTCTGTGTTAACCTTTTCCCTTTAAAGCGTGACAAATTTTGGTCGCTGGGCGATGGCCACCCTTCAACGGCTTCGGGCTTTTTCTTTCAATTTGAGACGCTTTCCAATTTCCCACCGACCACCAACCTACCTGAGAATTAAGCTTTTAAACGCCGAATAATAATAAATAAGCGTATCAAAAATAAAAGTACAAAATAGAAAGGCAAAAGATTCTTATAAACGGTTAAATTGTTTTCCCTGGCATTACAGTTTAATTACGGTAAGTTTATATTTATTCGTCTAATAATAATTTATAATGAGATTTTCGCAACACTTATTTATTGACGACCTGTGCAGGTTTTTGTTTCGAGCCCGACTGTTTGTGTCTTGCAGAAGTTAACGGCGCGGAACAGTTCCTGACTAATACATTATTTTAAAAAATTGAAAATACGACTGTAAGTTTAGGTAAATATAAGATTAGTCTTCCAAACATGTCTTCCTGCAGGCCATGTTTACAAATACCGACATGAACTTTTCAGTTTAATTTTTGCTTTGCTGTGAGGGATTTATTCAAATATCTATTCTTAATCTGACATTGATACTAAAAGAATTCAAAATTTTATTTATAATATCCTCTTTAAAATCTTCGAGTGTTACACTAACGGACTATTTTTATAAATAGAAACGCATAAAAAAGAATTTATTATACAAGAACGAGTAACGTTGCAGGAGTTTTAATCGACAGTTATTTTTCGAGTATTGTGTATTGAAGATGAAACAATTAAAATGAAAAAAAAAAGCTTAATACAACCTTTATAACAGTAACTAACTCTGGACGCCATCAAGGAATATAATGTAATATTTAAAGCTAAAATTAAATTCAGTGCATTATAAAATTGTCTGGCTCAGTTTTAGCGTCCGAGTGAATATTTCTTGTAGTTTATGCTTCGAGGAAACGGACAACAGAAAATGAAATACTTCTAAAAAATCTCATTATTAAATAATATGATGAAACCGGGTTATTCATCATGTTTAATAAAATGTGTAATGTTGAACTACGCCATGAAATTCCGCCAGGATTTAATTGCCACTAATCTGTAAATACTTAAATGTCATTAGATACTGTGATAACCCGTCTTGAGCGTTGCGTTTTAGAAATGTGGAAATTAATCATGAACTGGATGACACGTTCGATGAAGGTGCCAAGGTGCGGAAATGTGCGTTCGGGGTGGTGGAAGGAAAGGGGGCGAAAATTCAAAGAATACAGGACGCCAGTTGATAACCTAACATAATTTCTCAGCTAGTAAATGTAGCTGAGTGCATCTTTATGAAGTACGGAGTATAGTTTGAACATGTCTCCATAGCCGACTCCTTCCGGCAGTGAAAGAAAATTGACCCAAAAAGTATTTTTACATCAATAAAACGCTCATTTTGACATTTCCATTCCTCATTCCCTACAGGACACTCTGTGGCCACACAAAATCGTACATGTCACTCTGGAACCATAATTTTTCTGATGCGTGAAGGTGTTCCCCAAATTCATAAAGTTATTATGCCAAAGTTGTGAAATGCGCTGGGAAATTACGAAGGATAAAGCCACACTATAACATGCTCCACGTATTGGCTAGAATTAGATTTAAAACTATGAATTTATTTGGGTATGTATATATTTACAATATTTTTATTGGATTTCATGTTTGCTGACAATGGGCTCGACTCAAGTTGTTGAGATTTTTGGATGTCTTCCATTGTCTGTAGCCCGTTACTCGATGGTTTAAAATGGAGGATCACAGCGGAAGCGGTAGCGGTAAAAATTGAAAGCGGTCGTTTTTTGCGTAAACAAGATCGTTATAAACAGCTTGGAGGAGGCAAATTCTAAAAGTTTTTAGCACATTAACTTGGGAACGGAGGGAAAGCATCTGTGTCGGAAGTAAACAAGTCCCCAAGGCACTCGTTTGCCCACCTGATCGATAATAGCGTGAGAAAGAAACCCAAAACTATAAGATTGTGAGTCAGGTCTTGATGAGGCACTAGGATGGGAAAGATTGGTATACATATATATCCACGGAGTCGCAGCGGTGAAAAGATGATTCGTGTAAAGACCTGGATCTCAGGAACTTGAGATGTGGAGACAAGCAAGCGACTTCTGAAACGATAAAAGAGAATGCAATAATTAATTCTGAAATGTTATCGAGAATCTGACAAGGGGAGTCGAGCGATAAAATCGAGTTTCGAGGATGAGATAAGATACCTCACCCCTTTTGAGTGCATTTTCTGAGGGCAGGAGCGGCAACCTTTTCCACCACGGGCGCGTGGCTGAGAGTACCTGTAGTCAGCGGGTGTCTTACCTGGACAGAAGTAGACAAAACGCAGCTCCAAAAGTTGAACGCGGTGTTATGAGCAAGCCTGACAAGTTCTCCTTCTATACGCGTAAACTATCGTATAGTATTTGTATCAGCAAAATTCATATTCAAAGTAAACTCTGAGTTCTGCCTAAATAGGTGATTCTGATTCATGTGGAAGTTTTATGGATCTTCCGGGGTAATAATTAATTATTGAGTCTATGAAAATTTGGGTGTACTAAATAGAATAAAGATTAAATATTTAAAGTTTTTTTCCTGTATTTTCAAGTATTAATCAACTATTTTGAAAGTATATTGTAAATTCATTTGATTTGTTAATGAACTTTGTAAAAGTGTAGTAGAGGATCCCTAACATTAAAAGTAATTAATTTTCATTAGAGTAGTAAAAATCCATTCCTACTCTGACCACTACCACAAGGCTCTTATATATTTTGTGTAGCTGTCATGGCTGTCTAAAATGTCAAAACCGCCCCTCAATTGAAAGTAAGCCTAAAATCTTCTGATTTTTTAAAAAGTTATGTGAAAAATCACCCCAAGCAGGAAATATTTTTATGAGAATAAATGAGTTAAATACTACTAATACTAGAACTGCGATAGTGTTACCAATACTCTGAAAATAAATCGACCCGTAAAATGCCAAATTTATAAATCACTCGACATCAATAATGTCTTTATTTTTAAAAGTGGAAAAATTTAGAACAAAATTGACACTTATTTGTAACACGTAAGTATTTTTCCTTCACCCCTATTTCAAATAAAGTTAATTTTAGAAACCAGTCATATATGTGCTTAGTGCCGGTGAGCACGGAAATAAGACAGTTTGTGGAGCTTTACATGTAGTGTAGGAAAGGGAGGGGGACTGAAACTGAATACTGGGAATGCGCATTTCTCATCAGCATAGGCAGTCAGCCGGCTGCAATGGCGGGAGAGGGGCCAGCGAGTACGCCTTTAGCCAAAAATTTTAATATGTTCGAAAATAACCAGGATTTCACATTGTTAAAACTAAATTATTACCAAGGTTCTGAAAATGAAGAAAAAATTTATTTGATGTGCTGAGGCATATGAGTATATATGTACCAGCCTCCAATATATATATATATATATATATATATATATATATATATATATATATACTTATACATTATACACACACACACACACACACATATATATAAATATATATATATATATATATACTTATACATTATATACACACACACACACACACATATATATATATATATATATATATATACTTTAATAAACATTAATCTAATTCTCAAAAATAGGTGGAAAACTTGGTTCAGAAACATAGAAAGCTAGAGGCAAGGTAAATTCTCCAGTAAGGACGTTTTTCCTGCAGACTATGAAGTTGAAAATACGGCAGGTGATACCGTACCTCCAGGGGGACGCTACAGCTGCGTACTCATGTGCTAATTGTCTCGACTAAACCTAGCAGTTGGCTTAGCTGACAGAAAAACGTAGATGATACAATAAGAACCCAAATTATTTTCTGTCTGGAATGCCCATTGTAACTGAAAAATTAAATTATTTCTGACAAATTCAGTTGTTTTCGTTCATTGATAATTATATTTGTTTTATTTTCTTACTCTATTAGTGTCACAGTATTGCAGTACAATACTGTTTAACTGGTGTAATTGGAACAGGCAGCAAGCGCTATAGACCGTCAGCGACGGCGGGCGGAAGTTACCCTGTCACAGGAAATCCGGTAGCTATTGACCACATCTGATGCCTTATCCGCGATTTGGAATTTTAAATAGTAGCTGTGAAACGACTGCCTTTCTAATAATTGATTTAGTTTTCCATTAAAGTAAACGAAAAAACCTAGAATTTTTCTTCAGAAATAATACATATGGCAATAGATGTCCAAAGTAATCAATATTGTCGACGGTTAATTCGACATAATGTAATAATGATATGTAAAGGGGGGTTCGATGAAATTTAATGAAATGTCATGATTTTTAAAACGATTTTACAGTTTATTAAAATAATATTACAGTTAATTACATAATGTAACTAAATTTTGCTCTGTAGTTCCAGGGTTCTTGGTGAATACTACTGAATCGGTTCAATTTATATGACTAATGATGATAATCAATGGAAAATAAATTGACTAATCTTTAGAAAAATAGAAAACGTATGTTGAAAATTGTGATTAAACTGCAAAAGAAGTGATATGGAATCGTATATGTCTGTGTATGGTGATCGTTAAGCTGGCTTCTATCAACTACGAGCGTTTCTCATGCAATGCTCCTCAACTTTTTCGATGTTATATATACATATATGTCTCCGTACATCGTTCTGTCGTACTGAATATACAAGAACACCCCCTAAACCTAGTAAACGTCAGTAGTTTACAGATACCTGTTTAGAAAGTCATGACATCCTTGCAACATCTGATTTTGTTTAGAACTAGTTTCAGCTTCTACCATTTATCATTTATCCGAAAGGCTGATTATTTTTTTGTTTTCATGCTGCCATGCCATTCCTAAATTATTGGGGTAATTAATATTTTTTCAAGTATACTTATATAAATTTATCTTGTATAAATAAAATTTTTTCTTGAACTTAATCATTTTAATTACAATTATGGTTTATAAGTGATATATAGAGAACTTAACGGCTTTAAATCATGGTTGAGAAGATTATCTGTACACAGCTAACATAAAATATGATAAAAATGTTTATGGAAAATAGACAATGTTGTGGCAGCAAGTCATTTGATGGCTTTGTCTACAGTAATTTATTAAATAATTCTGTTTAGAATACGCAGAATGATACAATTGACACGGAAACTGAAGCTGAAACAAAAACTGGCCTCCATCTGAGAGGAAGCTTTGAAGGATCCGGTCATCAGGTTTTTACAAACCCCAGCGGCGAAGTTGTACGATTCTGACATACAAAAAACTTGCCAAGCGAGGAGAGAAGTGGTTAAATGTGGGATTTAACCGTGTCGGACAAATTGAGTAATGCTCCCAGAGGTCTGTCCAGAATTTTATCGCACTTTAGGCGATACGAACTTCGTATCTCGACGGGCGAGACTCGTGAACGCTTTCATTACATTGACAGATTACCTCCTTATCTTTGGGATGAAGCACAATCACTCCTACGTAGGAAAGTACCGACTGTCTAAGAAAGTCATTCGCTTAAATGAACAGCCATTTTTCTGCCTTTTTTACAGTAATTCAGAGACATTAAATCAAGCTCTCTTTTGACCGAATTTTCGTCAGGTGATGGAAACATAGCTTTATTATAAAATAATTAATTGCATATATGCAGAATCAACATGCAACACGTTTTTCTTTCGTCTTCTGACAAACTATTCTCAAGATCCGCTCGAAGTACTTTGGACCTCATAAATTTTTAAATCCTTTAAAACATACCAAACGTATTGAAAATAAAAAAAAATAGGAAAAAGAGTAATTAATTTAAAATATTATAGAATTATTAAATTATAATTATAACATATTCCTAAATTTTTCAATTTTACTCGTCGCCTGACTCAATATTTTCGCTAGTTCTTACCATTCAAAACATTTGTTTATCAGTTATATGGCATACCGAGATGGTCGAATTCTTTTCCAATAAATTTATTCCCTCACATGAAAATCTTTTCTCCTTATCAAAGTTATCGTGCTTGAAAGCATTCGAGATGTAGGTGATTGAATACCGAATATTGGAAGCTGTTTCACTTTTTATAAATTTGTATTCTGACTAATGAGAAAACTAATAAATTAATTAACAATAGCCAATTTTAAGTCAGAAAAAAAGGAAAATCTGTTCAATTAGCAACGTTTCGTCGCTTAATTTGAGACCTCATCAGGTTACAATTAAAAACTCCAAAAAAACAAAACAATCACAATTATTAGAATAATATTTATAAGAAACAATTTGGGATATAACAAAAAAATATAAATTTTGTTAGACTTAAAAAATTTTGAACGACCAGTAAAAATTAATAATTAAATTAAAAATTAAAATTAATATTGGGACTGGCCGTTCTTCTTTTAAATTGTAAATTTCGGCGATGGGAGTCAGCATAGAATGACCTGTCCATCAAAATTTTCTAAGTCTAACACAATTTCTATTTTTTGTTATCTGTAAAAACTGTTTTTTAAAAATGTTACTGTAATCATTGTAATAGTTTTGTTCTTTTTTGTAGTGTTACCTGAATAAATTTTCCTTTTTTTCTGACTTAAAATGAGCGATTGTTTATTTATTTACTGTTTCACTTTAGTTATTCCGAATTATACATTTTTTTGTGCAAGGCCACTGATTGGAAAACTAACAATTTTTTTCATGTAATATTTAAATATTATCTAGATGTAATTTTATTTGGACACCACTGAAATTCGTGACATTTTCTGTATTCTTATATCACATAAAAGTGCCTTCATGTCTGATAAATATAATCAGGAAATGGTCGGTTTCAATTTAAAATAACGTTACACTGTCATACCAAACTTATCTTATCTTTATAGTCAATCATAAGAAGATAAGTGAAGGTTGTCGGTGCTGAAACAATACTTGACCAACTTCTTTCCAGGAGGTTTGGCCGTTATATTAGATAACGTGAGTTGGGCAGAAGAGAGTATCTGTTTTGCTTACATGTTCACAATGCCGCCGCTATGAACTCATGCTGCTTAAAAAAATTGAAGACAGAAAAATATATTTATTATTCTCTGTGCATTTTTATAATCTTTCAGTAGATCCGCAACTCTCAGTTCGTAAATTTATCCAATTTTACAATGAGAAACGCGTACATTGAAGCCCATGAATTGATATACTTTTAGTATACACGTTATATTTTCAACTAATTCTGCGCCGATAAACTGATAAATACAGGACTTGAGATAAAGCAAATCGTAGGATATGCGTAGTAGAAGAAGGGAGAAGGGGGAGGGGAGCATTGTCGTCAGTTGGGAACTTCTCCTTGCGGAGAATCGGGAGCTATGCCTATACCTTTCTTAAAACCATTAATTATATTCTTAAGAACCCGATATACAGAGAGCAGCAAGGTATTTTTATCGCTATACCATCTCTTAACCTGTTTTTTTGGTGTACAACAAGTCAATGCGTCAATGTTTTCAGTATAGTTTTTACACTGCCGTAACAATGGTTCATGTTAAAATGAGCTCCGGCCTACCCCCAATGCAATTACTGGGCAGTATATCTTGACACGACTTGCTATTTCTCGCGACCTTTACATCACATAAGTTTTAGTTGAATTGGCAAGAATCTTCACTCTGCCATTCAAACTTCGCACGCTGAATCTCAGGTTGGTGGTTTGGATTTTCGCACGCTATCCTCGCAATCCGGAGCATTGATCTCCCACTGACTTATTAAATTGAATTTTATTAAACGTGTAACCTGCTTCAACATTGTCAATAAAGGGAATCAAGAAAATCAAACTAAGGGGTGCTTGGATCAATTCACAGAGAATGCAAGCAGGAAAGAATGAATGAGTTGAGCAACGTGTCCAGGGATTAAGGGTTGCGATTGTGTGGAGTTCTCTTATCATTCAAGGGTAACGCGAAGGGAGGATGAAGATAAACGGTGTCTGGGAATTATCAGCATGATATAGTGTTTTAATGAGTATTATTAGCAAAGCTTAGATGCCGTGGAACGCAACAGTGATGACAAAAGAAGGTCCGATGGCACGGAGGATTCTGTGGAGGAGTTAAAAGCTCGGTTAGGACTTTTCTCCTGCGTCGAGACTCGGATAGGACGTTAAGCAACGCTTGATGTCACCGGCTTAATAGAATAGAACAGAAATAGCTGTCGGAGCTATGAATAGCTCGCACTGCAGAGATGGTTATCGTATGCACCGGAAGCCAGACAGCCCGGCTTTAACGAGCCTTCCCCCTCGCTCCCGCCTACAATCCCCGTCTTTTCATTAGCTCTGCACCGGTACAGTCACGGACCATCAACCTAGCCACTCAGCTACGTCGGCCGTCTGCGTCTACAACCCGAGCAGTCCGCCTTCAGGAAGCCATTCTGTTCAATAATTCCAAAAATGAGCTCAAACTTGGATGCTTGAACCGTCACCACAGAGGAGTTGAAGGGACCGGAGAGAAATTAAAGGATACAAATAGATAATTGGACGGAGTAGTGGGGAGGTGAAGAAGGCTTGAGGAATAGAGGTGTCACAAATGCATCTTCAGATGTTATCAACTCTGTTATCACATCTGGCCTTTACCAAGTGCCAAATTAAAGTGATCGTCTGTGTGGAATAAGGAAGTTTTTAAGACATTATTCTTAATCAGGATGGTTTCTCAACCCACACTACTGTACTGGCAAGCGCGTGTTTCCTAGAATATTGAAAGGGCAAAAATCTTAGTCTGCCCGTTAAATTCTTATAATTTGTGTTTCTCTAGCCTCGTCTTAGCACCTGACGAAAGGTACAAGGATCCCAGAAACGTTGTGTGGTATTTATATTACCCTTTTTGTCTGAATTGGCTATCTTTCTTATTCATTATTTTCAATCAGACGTACATTTTTTCATTTTAAATTCTTATAAGTCGAAATGAGCACAGAAAGGCATTTTTTTCAGTTACAGTTAATTAATTTATTAATATAATAACAATAATAACACATTAATATATTATTATAATAATTATTGACATGGAAATCGTACTGCCGTGGCTTACACTGAATTATCTGTCATCCAGGTAATTCAGAGTCATCCTATACGAATGAAATATTACAATCTCTATTAAAAATAGAATATTTTGTATTTTTGATACTGTTTTGTGAAATTAGGAGGATATATGGTGAGAACATAAATCTAATCATTTGTAAATATCTCCTCTGTAAGAAGATACAACAAGGTATCGAAACGTCGTCATAATATAAATAAAAAATTAAAAGCTTATATATATATATATATATATATATATAAAAGGTCATCAATTGTTTTATTAGACAGATAAGTTGTTTGTTTCTTGATAATATTCGTGAAATATCTAAAATGATTAAGAATGTATGTTATTGACATTTGCAGTATGAAATAGATTTTTTGAATGAACCTAAGTCAAATCAAGACTGTTTTATATCTCCTGTATCATATCTCCGTTCATCTGTCATTAAGGCCATCATATCTAAGAAAGTTAGAGTTATCGTGAAAACAAACTTTCTCTCTGTGTCAGACCAAAATAATAGAAAGAAAATGTCTCCATATTAACGAAGTAGTGTTAATAGTACTTATTTTTTTAAGAAAAATCATTAATTTAAACGTATTTTCTAACTAATGCATAATTAATCAATTTCAGTAGTTTTATCATGTATGTCATTTTAACAACCTCACATATTTCAGTAAGAATAATAATATTTGTATTCATAATGACCTATGTGGAAATACTTATTTAAAAGATTTTCGCTAAGAAATAATTTCAGATATGTCAGTAAACAAGGGTAGTAAAGATTTCCGGTAAATGGCTTGCGTTCTCATAAACATAAAGTGAATGCTCAACGTTCATTTGCCTGACTCCTTATCCTTGTTTTGTCTGCCTCAGTGTAAATCATTTCCAGCGCTTGCGAATATATAATTAAAACTTTCTAAACCATCGTAATCGTTTGTCGGTGTTAACATGTCCTGCAAACAAATTTATTTCAGATATACGTAGTTATGAAGCAGACATGTTTCGATATATTGTGATGCAACAATTATTGGTTTTATTTTCCAGTGCTTTCCCCTCACACCTCTTCTTCTTCCTGTGCACTCCATTTGTGGATTAGGCTTCCCTGAATGGAGAGTATTACCATCTCCAGGAAGTCTGAGAGATTGGAAACTCGTACTATTGCACATATCCCAGCATTTTTCAAGGGTTTATGTGAGATTAAATTCTGAAATAACCCATCCAAGTATTAACTTTCACATATGTAAAAAATTCTTTCGAAATCATATTCGGTAGGTATAGGATTTGAAAGTTTAAATTTGACATATTTTAATTGAGGTGAATGAAATAAAATTAATTCACATTTTCGGGATATAGATACCCCTGTACTTTCTCTGTTTTACCAGACTTCTGACTAATATTCATCAGATATTATTTTCATATGGCTGGTTTCATCCAGCTATTCTATAATTTTGGTTGAAGTTCCTGATCCGAATGTCAACTCTAGGCGATGCACGTTTGTTGTAAGTTGTATTGGATTTAAATGATGCCAAATTACTACCAAATGGGTTCAAGAGACCGCTGATATTGTTATATTGCATTAAAATAGATCCTATAAGGTACCTACGAGGGTTGTTCGATACGTCTGGTAAATTTTCATGAAAGAGCGGGAAATTTTTCACTTTCGCTGCATTGTTCGTAAACATGATCCTTTCAAAGATATTTCTAAAAGTTTTAAACATATGATGCCAGTCGTAGTTTATTGTTGGCAACCATCTGTAGTGTTAGATGTGTAGTCAGGCGGAAACAATTGCAGAAAACTAATTTCGCGCTGTCTTAATGACAGAAAAAAAAACCGAATTGCATGATGTTCATGCGGACTTTGGAGCAGTATTGAAGACTATTTAATTATGGATTAATGAGTTTAAACGTGGTCGCAGACCCAATTGAGGTCACCACTCAGGAAAACATCGAAAAGGGTCACAGTATCGTGACGGAAGATCGCAGACCTAAAGTGCGTAAGGTAGCTGATGCCGTAGATTTTCTCAAATGAACAAGTAAATTTCATCCTCCATAAAAAACTGGCCATGAAAAAGCTTTGTGCGCGAAGGGTGTCGCGACTGTTGACATTGGACCAGATACGGATTCGGAAAAACATTTCAACGCAGAATCTAGTAATGTTTAGGTGTAACCGACAAAACTTTCGTAACCGTTAATGAAACTTGGATCCATCACCTCATTCCAGAGAACAAAAAACAATCAAAACCATGTGCAAAATCTGGTGAAAGTGCACCGAAAAAGGTGAAGACCGATTTGTCAGCTGGAAAGGTGATGGTCACTGTCTTTTGGGACTCTCAGGGTATAATATTCACAGATTTCGTGGAAAAGGACCCAACCATAACTGGACTCTATTATGCTGCCCTGTTGGATCGTTTGAAACGGGTTGTCATTGAGAAACGACCAAGATTGGTGCGTAAGAAAGTGCTGTTTCACCAGGACAATGCGCCAGGGCACGCAGCAGCAGTCTCAATGGCGAAAGTGTTCGAGTTGGGATTCGAATTGGTTTCTCGTCCACCCTGTTCACAAGACCTAGCACCAAGTGACTTCTTCGTGTTCCCGAACTTGAAAATTTGGCTTGGTGAGAAGAAATTTTCATCAAATGAAGAAGTGATCGAGGCCGCGAGGGAGTATTTTTAAGAGTTTGACAAAACATATTTATATATCGTAAACTCACTGGGCCAATTGTTTAGCCAAGGGAGGAGACTTGAAGTGAAGTAAGTTTTCAAAATTAATTTCTTTGTGTTAAATTTTTACCAGACTTATCATTATAATTTACGTCTAATGGACTGAGGAAGACCGCGGACTAGTAAAAATTGGGAGAAAATCTGGTCAGGGGACACAAAATATCTATTATCAATTCGTTGTATTATGAAAGAAACTATTCCACTCTATAGCAACAAAATTGAAATTTCATTTCTAAAATCACTTGTTAAGCAACATTTATCGAAATCCATGTTAAAAACGATTCTGTCGTTTTAAAGAACGTAAATACCCGGTACATAGTACGTTGTAATTATGAACAATTTTTGCTAAGAGTTTTATTTAAAATATTATGAAGATGCTTTATAATCTGTTCTGAATGTCTAGAGTTGCGTCACTATTCTCTTGTGCTATGTTTGTGTGAGTATGACAGATCTGTTTCGCTTCTCCTTGTATGAGCCTCCTTCATAACGGCATAACGTAAGACATCTCCGTTAATCTACGCCTGAGGCTTTTTTTTCACCAGACTATGTACGACTATGACACGGAACGAGATGCGTTATAACGCTTACAGGAGAATGTGTCACTTCCAGTTTAATGTATATGCCTAGTTTTTAAGATTTGATGCGATGTCTGTGCACGATAATGTGCATAATAACGACGATCACAAAATATAATTTACAGATAAGAGACAATAAATAATGTGGATTTATAAGCGAGCAAAGTGTGTACTAAAGAGGTGGGAAATGTTTTTATATTCGAGGAGAGAAATTCGAAACGCGTCAACATTTTCATGATTCTTTCTAAGATTATTTTTATTGATTTATTTCCAGTTCAGGGAATTAGCGACTCATTTTGCCTCGTCGGGGGACTGATTTGATGATAGTTTCTCCCACGCACACAAACATCCATGCACTCGCCGGGATTCGAACCCGGTACATCCGTGATGTGAGGCAGTCACTCTGACCCATAATCCACAGGAGGACTATGATTTATTTCACGTTTGACTGAGAATTTACACTTTTCCTTATTATACCCCCCCCCCGTCCCCTTATATGAAACTGGGTAGTGTTCAATTAACAATAAAGTGCAAATAAAAGGTAAATAACCAAGCAGAATAATTTAAACGGTTTCTAAGGCGATTTTATTAAATTTTGGTTTGACTTATATATCAATTAAAATACGTTCGGCTTGTTGTAAAATAATGTAGTGGGATTGACACATATGAGAGTATTTGGCCACTCCAAACAGGGGTTTCTGAATTGGAATACACGCAAAGAAGGCGACCTTTTGATATGGCACGGACAGCAAGGTTTGCAAAGCTGAATAAAACAGTCCAAATTACAAAAGATTACAGTAAATTGCATGGACAGTAAAAGTGTATAAATTACAGTCTAATGATGATGATACGACCACAGACTGATTCTGTGAACAGGAGACCTGCAAGTTATGTAACGGTATACTTGAATTGTAGAACGTTTATGTGTAATCATAAGCAAACGTATATGCGTGCCAATATTTTTGGGGAAAGTGATGGAGGATACTAACTACTGAAATTGGTAACCTTTGAGGACAAAGCGAATCGCTTAGTCTTGGGCACGGTTCGTGTAAGATTTGAAACCCAGACGAACTCTGGGTAGAATTCGTAAGCAGAATTTGTTTTAATTTTAATGTATTATCGGTAGGTCCTGCACATAAACCGAGGAGAACTACGACCGTGAAGTGTGTGTTAACTAGCCACCTACATCATATTTTTTTTCAGTTTTGAAAAAGGGGTACTCATTTTAAACAAGCCAGATTCAATAGAATTTTTAATATTAAAATTAACCTTTAATCCTGTCAATATATAAAATTTCATAGATAGAATATATAAATTTGTCACAATTATTTAACAGAAGCTTTCGTCGTTTATGTTCTATATATTCATCTGCTTTGTGAACAATCAACTTAAAAGATAAGCTTCATCTTACACGGGCATCTAATACAACAAATGAACACAACAACATTTGCCTGCTTTGAGGTTTTTTTATTATTATTCTTAAAAAGTTTTATCTTTCGATTATACAGTTAAGTTAAAATATATACAAGTATTTACAACAAATATGGTAAATAATTTACATGTTAACGTGTGCAGTTGGAGAGTCCGGTGACTTTCCAGCCCTTGAGTACATCGTTTGTATTTCTGAGGGGTTCTGGGTGGAGGATGAGATGGGTGTTTCGTTATTACTGAGAAAGAATGGAGTGCTGAGTAGAGAGTGGAATAGGTGGGTTATCGGTCAGGGAAGTTGTATTGATGTTGATGGGAAGAGGATGTGCTTTGAGGCTGAAGGTCGTCTAAATGTTTGTTTACATTGTTAACCTGTTTTAAATAGGATATAAGTAGAATTTATATGCACTGATATAAGAAAAAAAAAGCAACCGTTAGTCTTAATTATACTGTTTTTTTTTAAAAAAAAATATTACTCTAATATAAACCTACTGATTTTGTTTTGAGAATTTCGTAATCTGATGATTACCGTTATGGTATGAAAATAAAAAAATTATAAAATGTATGAATATTAATTAATGAGATATAAAGAGGGTTGAGGAACACAACAGATGACTGAAATGTTGGACTAATATATGTATATGAAAACTTTTTTTGTTTATAATTAATTTAAATTTAGAATGTGCTCTGTTGAGTAATGAGTAGATTATATGTACAAAGAAGTAAAATTACTTATTACTACATGGCTAATATTTTACATACATGTATTACCGATCTAGAAGTTCGAGAGGTCTGAGTCTTTTTAGTTGCTGTTGTCCAGCAGATTCATAGCGAGATAGTTTGTATGTTTTTGTAATTTTTTAATATATTTAGCACTCACGCACTTCACTTCTTCCTTCATTTTTACATGGAGATCTCGATGGACGTCCTCATTTCTAACATACTATGGAGCATCTGCTATTATCCTTAGAGTCTTTGACTGGAATCTCTGTAGAGTTTCTAAGTTGGAATTGCTTGTAGATTCACATAGTTCTAACCCTTACGTCAAAAACGCTTCAGTATGCTTTTGTAACCAAATACTTTGTTGTTTAAAGTTAGTTTGGATTTTCGTCCTGGTAGCCAATTTAACTTGAAGAGCTTCATGCCTACTTGCTTCCGTTTCAGAATATGTGTTTTTTCCAAGTTAGCCTACGGTCGAGGTGCATACAAAGGTATCGGACGCCTTCTGCTTGAAGAAGTGGTGTATTGTTGAGTGATACTGGTGAGCACGTTTCTCTTCTGAAGGTGAAGGTTACTTGACTTCATTTGCTTTTATGCGCCAAAGCCGGAGCCAGTCTTGAACTTGGTTAAGCTATGTTTGTAGGTAACTTGATGCAATGGTAGGGTTTTCGTGAGAAGATAGAATACCACCAGTATCATCTACAAACGTAGCTATGAACGTATGGTCGACGGTAGGGATATCTGCCGTATACAGTAGGTAGAGGACAGGTCCCAGTACGCTGCCTTGTGGTACACCTGAGTTAAATGTTAGTTCATCTTGAAACTTAATCTGGAAGTGTCTGTCACTCAGGTAGGATTTTAATAGATGATAGTAATTGTGAGGTAAATTTTTCTTGATCTGATATGAAGACTTAAGTGATTTAATTTACGAGAAAATGATGTATTAAAAGTGAATTTGAACGTCTGACAGATCTTAGTAGGGTATTAATACTTTACATACTTAGAGATGAAACCGTAATTAGGAAAAGCACCATCACGATGAACTAACAACTCATCCACTTATTCCTTGTCTCGTAGCCAACTTCTTAAATTTTGCGCAATCAGGACTTGATGGAGTTATATCTTAAGTAGGAAATACTCGCAACATGCTAAATCTTGTTTGGCAGATCACGCAATGGACAACTGCGCCACTACTGAAACCATATCCTCAATTACGCCTTTAATTTTGTATGTCGTTGTAGTACAAGTACTATTTTCTATTTTCTGATTGACTTCATGAGGGTTATCCGCTTTGATGGCTCTCCCCTTTAATAGCATAGGAAGGGGTGGGAAAGGTTAGCTGCCGAATAGAGACGAAAACATTTAAGTACCTCGTGATACACCATTTTATGTTTCGCGAACGGAGATCACGGCATTTTAAAGCTAGTAAGATTTATTGGTTGAGCTATACCATGTGGAAATTTAATCATTTCAGATAGCAACATTCTGATGTAACACACACTACACCAATAGTCTCACGACTTTCACAATGGAATACGTGCTTGATTTATAAACATTACTTGAAATTATCGATATAAAATATAACTTGAATAATCACCATCTTTGGTTCGCTGGTAGCGACAGCCAGCATCCGTCACATTTTACGGATTTTGGTATATCGCAGTGATATATTTTTCCCTCTCATCCAGCTAATCATCAGGAGAAGACGAAAGAGTTGTCTTTCTGGGAATCGTCGAGTCTATGTGACTCTCGGCACATTTTAGATAACGGATTAACCCATGACGCGATTTATTATCAGCTGCGAAAAGGTGGGCGTAGCTGTATTTACTATCGTATACAGGGGACACATAAGTTTTTCTTCATAAACGAAATATTCATTTGAAAATTGATTTCAAATTTTCTTTTTTAGAGCTACAGGCTACATGAGGGTAATCAACGTTGGGCAACTCCCGTTTAATAGCATAGGAAGGGACTTGAAAGGGGGGATGCGGAAGGGTAGAGGATGGTAGCCAAGGGTTACCTAGGGCCCCCGGGCTATATGATAAGGATCCTACCCGGCATTCGCCTAAAAGTAATGCAGGGAAAACCCTAGAAAAACCTGCATCAGGTAGGTTGGGCATTGGGTACTTGTCCCACGCCCTTCCGATAGCGGGAGAGGAGTTTGCTGTGGAGACGCAGCATTCCCTTCTCCGTACCTCGACCAGTTTAGGAGGCAGCTGGTCGACTGTTCCAACGGGAACAGCGAACGGCTATTACCGTATGCCCAAGGTCTGTGACCCCGAAACATACACCTCTCAGAACAGGGCGAGGTGCCTCGGCTTGTGGGAACCTTAGTTCAAAAACGGAGAGGAAAAGGCATCCCCAACGGTAGCCCCTTCGTATCTCTCCTACAAGGTTCTGCCAGCGAGAGAATACCCTCGCAGGTACTGCCTACGAGAGAATAGCCCTCGCAGACCGTCCCTGATTTCAAAATATTTATTGTTCAGCTTAAATCAAAACACGTGCAACAACTAACAGTGACTAATTTTAAATTTGTAAAAATTGCAAACAGTTGTAGATATAACATATTCAGTAAGGTCGTAGTCATTTGATGATATATATCTCAGGACTGCTAATTGAAAACCATTAGTGGAACTATGAAAGAAATACAGAAAACATCATCTGAGTTTGTATCGATCACAAATTGAACTGATTTTTTTTTCTATTTGGATGGCATGATTCATCGCGTTTATTCAGCGTCGTCATTCCAAAAACTGCAAACCAAAAAAGGATGTATGTATGTATTTACGTTAATTTCTATACAAATTTAAACGCGTGGACAGATTGCAACCAAAATTGGTCCACATATTTTTATAAATACGAGAAGTGGTACTGAGGGGATGAGAAATCTCTAGGATAAATGTGGGAAGAAGTATAATTAAAAAACGTGATAATTACTGCACGACAAGAGACCATGACGTCACGTGAGAGAGAGAGAGAGAGATAGAGACGTTACTACGCGAAGAACAAAGGAAATAGTTCATTTTCCGTAATGAAATGAAGCAGAAATATTTTCATTGAAAGTATAAATTTATTCAGCAATACTCCATCGAATGATAATAAAATTAATACGAAATACTTTACGATCCTTACGGAAAATGTATATTAATTTTCGTGCCATAAAGTGACTGCAATATGGCGACCATTTGCTTACATTGTGAATGTAGAGAACAATTTCATAAATTTTATCTTTCATAATGCCTGAAGACTGAGGGTCAATTTTATGCTGCAATACTCAAGGAGTATATTTAAGTATTCTATTCGTAAATAAATTCGAAGGTACGTTTGTTGGCATTGATGCAATAAAACTCAAAGTATTTTATAGCTGTTCAATTAATGCACTATCGGTTGAAAGTATGAACGAAACTAGGAACATTTAGATTGAATTAAAAGTAGAATTAATGCACTTTATGCAACGTATTCTCTAATTTGGTATAAACGTAAAAAATAAATGTGTTTACTCCGTGACGTCAAATTTTTCAAGTAAGGTTAACAGAATTTGGTTTCATTAAATTGTTTGTGAGTGATAATAAAACATCTAATTTATATTATATGTTTGGGAAGAACGTTATAAGTGAGCTACTAATCTGAGCTGCTAATCGTAAATGTGTATAAATGTAATATTTTTATGTTTAACTATTAAAATCTGAAATATAATCCAATAAATGATTAAAATCGAAATTTAACGTTATTTAATTCACTACAGAAAATTGAGGAAGTACGCAAATTGGATCATGGTGCCTAGTTTACGCACTCGGATCCATCTAAGCATGCTTATTACAGAATAATCGGGTTTTACAAATATTTGTCTCTAAATCATTACGAAATTATAAAGAGCGAAGTGGCGTGGTAGCTCGGAGTTTGATTTGTGAATCAGGTCGATTGGTGGTAATCTTCTTGAATTGTTTGGTCAACATTGAATGGTATCGAACTCGTCAAATGTCGTTCAACCCTGATCACATATTTGACAAGGGGAAACTGTTCATTTAATTTCAACGTATGTGTAATATTTTTTTAGTAAGAAAGTCGAGATGTCATGACAATGTCTATGATCGGCAAATAAGCTCAACTAATGAGGGTAATGCTGGTTACATCCCAGCTTCTATCATAATTATAAAGTCTTACACTCTGAGCCATAAAGAGAAAAATATCGAGATTTCATCTTTCTTACTTTTCTATAATAACGTATTGAAATACAATAAATGCGCCTCTCTCGCACAATGCCATTTGTTACCCGAGGAGGAATAACCAAAACAGCTTTGTGACGTTTAATTGACATAAGGCTCGTATAATATTTGCATCGGTTTTACTCCAACAATCAATCTGGTTATAGGAGAAAATATGTTTCAGTTTTGCGTATGATGTCAGCGTTTGATTTGTTTGTTTTCATCTACACGTTTGTCCTGTTGTGCTGAGGATGACGTGATGCCGTGCTGTTGTAACAGATAACCCTGCCACCTCAGGACGTGCTCCCTGGAAGCTATTTTTCTATTATACGCCGTTACTATTTCACGCACGACTACTGGCCATATAATGCATTTTTTATGTCGCAAAATGGTTTCCCGGGCCCTATAACTGCAAGTAAAGTATTGTTTCCGAATGCTTAAGTGACCTGCGTTAATAAAACCAGGAAACTAGATTGTTCTATGTCGTATTCTAACAGAAATCTGCTTTATAGTGGTAAATCATTATTTTAATATGCCTTGTATCTTCAAACGGCGCCATAAAGCTTATGACTTTAAAGGAATATGGAGATCTATTATTTCTTTCTGCGCTTTCGAAGAGAAGATTGAATTTCAATTTTTTCAAACTATCTTAACAACCTGCAAATATTTAGGGACGATGAAATACTAACGTTTTTTTATCCACTCGTGGGGGTTCCAAAATAGAAGTAAGTTTCATTGAATCAGGATCAACAATTCTTTTAGGCACTCAGTAACATTTTATTTTCTCCAGGACAGATCTTAGTTGCAGAAGAGAAGTTCCTTTGAGTTTTATTTTCAGGACCTGCGTGCATTTTTCTTTCACAGTAATGGATTTATAATTGACTACAAAACAAATCTCCTTCCTCTACGAACAAGCATCTATACACGTCATACTTCTTCAAACAAGATATATTCGTGATCTATTTATCAAATCTTTATGCCGGTGAGGTGAAAAATAGAAATCTATTGTAAAAATAAATAAATAAAAACAAATTGAGTCAGAAAATACTTTATGAACGAAAAATTACATACGCCGACGTTTCGTCCTTGGTTTAGGATCTCTTCAGGTTTAGTAATTTCATATATAACTCATACAATTTTTTTGCATAATTTATATGCATATATATGCGTATATAAACCTATTAAACTTGATAGGGTCCTAAGAACCCTTTCCTCAATTTTTTTTGTATGATTTATATACGAAAGCACTAAACCAGAAGAGGTCCTAAAACAAGAAACAAAATCCACATTTTTAATTTTCGTTAGTTAAAAATTTCCTACCTTAATGCTAAACAATTTTTTTTGCATGATTTATATATGAAACTACTAAACTTGATAGGGTCCTAAAAAACCTTTTCTCATTTTTTGTATTAAATATATATGGAATCACTAAACCTGATGAGGTCCTAAATCAAGAAAGAAAATCGGCCAATTTAATTTTCGTTAGTAAACAATTTCCTGCCTTAAGGCCACGCAATTATTTTTGCACGATTTATATATGAAACTACTAAACTTGATAGGGTCCTAAAAAACCTTTTCTCGAATTTTATTTATATTATTTATATATGGAATTACTGAACCTGATGAGGTCCTAAAACAAGGAAGAAAATGTGCATATTTAATTTTCATTAGTTAACAATTTTCTGTTTTAAGATGGGTTATTTATTTACTAGTATTAATAATATTGCGAATGTCAGATATTTTCACATCATTATTAAGAAATAAAATGTATTTAAGTAGCGTTCTACTTAAATACATAAATATGTTTAAATAATTATCGACATTGTTTGAAACTAAATACGCATGGAATTATTGGCCTGCAAAGATTTTTTACTGAACAATAATATTGTGCGATTTAACGTGATTAGACTCGGTGGCAGACCAACCGTCCATAACAATCTGTTGGATGTTCTGTAACCACGGAAATTCAGTTAAATGTGTTATCGTGACGCATCGTTGGTCGTGGTCACAATTTATCCGCCTTTAGACTGCAATAAAGCAATAATTTTTGCATGTTAATAGGTATTGAAGTCTTCAGTATCTCTTTATGGAAGCACGGTCCAATCACAGTACGTTCATGGAGGAGAAAACTCTTTCTCACTTTTCAGAAAGCTCTTCTTTTGCTGGTCGTTCTTACATCTACTACATGTACTTAATATTTCAGATCACTAAGTTCCTTTATACATCACAATAATTTTAAGTACGAAATGAAAGTCATGATAAGTATTGGATTAATATGTTGTAGTATGTATGTTAAATGTTATAAGTTGATAAGATGGCCGAATGCAGACAGTTTAGAATAATAATTTGAATTAATATTTTAAAACGTTTCTTCCATGTGTTCTGGACCTCATCAGGTGAACCTTAACTTGAGATTAAACCGTTCAACGACGTCAACTTAAATAACATGCCAAAAGTGTTAAGAAAAGTGTAATATGTCAGAGCCTTCGCGTCCTTTGTACATTAATGTAACATATGTAAAATTTAATTTTAATGAATTCAGAAAACAATCTTTCGTGATATTTACATTCACTATCTACAATAATAATATTTTCGAAATTAATGTATAGATGTAACCAACTGTTTATCCACTGGAAGTTCGTAGGTCGTCTCATGTTCCTTATTACTAGTTTTTAAAGCTCTCTCGGTTTAACCAATATAAACAGAAGGGCAATTATTACAAGAAATTTTATAAACTACGCTGTGTTTATCATGTGAATTAATCGGGTCTTTGTAATTTTTGATGAGTAAAGCTATCGATCAGAGGATAAATAATGTTTATGTAAAAGATTTTGAATATACTCCTGCAGCTGTAACATAAAAATCTATAAAAAGTAAAAGCTATTAAAATGGGATTAGGAGTTATTTTTGAATAAAACTGGTGCGTTTTTAGTCGTTTGTTGCTGATAGTATTAATAAAACATCTGGAGTAGCAGTTAGTGACCAAGATATCAACTATAGTTTTAAGATTCAGAGAGTTAAAAGATGTTTTAGACATGACAGGCTCTGTCTGCGATTAAATTATAACCCTTGACTTGATTTTGCCAGATAGTGTTACTATAAAAATAATTAAGCACTCTACCTGAAAAGGTGGATTTGCTATACCGGCTATATGCTAAAAATTAATTATTACCTATTATAGTTCCAAACAGAAAATTAAGAGATGGTCAATACCCACTTAATTTCTTGTAAATGAGAAATGATGAATAAATATGTTAATAGAGCGATTATATTTATAAGCCACTTGCGGTTACAGAATTATGGGTGACATTTATGTTACGTACACGTAGTAGCAAATGTATACAGGTCACTGAAAACAATAGAATACACCACGATTGATCGGCAATGTTGCTTCTCCCACCCTTAATTTTAAGTGGTCTGATTGGTAGTTTCAAGGACTCTCGAGAAATAACAGCCAAGAGCCATCGATTTTTTAAAGTCAGTTTAATTAACACAAATTATCGTTCACGACGTCGATCTGAAAAAAAATCACTAGATTTGAATATCAAAATTGAATGTCTGAAATTGGAATATTGGATATCATGATAGCGTGTTTTTCTAGAATCTGGATGATTGAAAATTTTCAAAATAAAGTAGAAAATTAAGAGGACATAGACTGAGTTTTTTTTTTAAAAAAAATATATTGATTTATTTACAGTCGCATCAACAGCTCTGTTTATTAGCGACTTAGTATACCAAATCATTTTTTTCTAGTCGCGGGACTGATTTGGCGAGAGTTTCTCTCACGCACACGAACATCCACGCCGGAATTCAAACCCGGGACCTCTGTGATGAGAGGCAGTCACGCCGACCCCTGCACCACAGGAGGTCGACGTAGTGTTTTTTAAGAAGTAGCGAATTAGTTACCAGCACTCCAATTTTTTTTAGGTCATAGGAAGGGATTTGAAAGGGAGGATGCGGAAAGGTAGAGGAAGGTAGCCAAGGGTTAACTAGGGCCTCCGGGCTATATTTTAAGGATCCTATTCGGCATTCATCTAAAGAAATGCAGGACAAACCCTAGAAAAACCTGCATCAGGTAGATCGGGCACGCCCTTCCGATAGCGGGAGAGGAGTTTGCTGTGGGAACGCAGCATTCCCTTCTCCGTACCTCGACCAGTTTAGGAGGCAGCTGGCCGACTGTTCCAACGGGAACAGCGAACGGCTATTACCGTATGCCCAAGGTCTGTGACCCCGGAACATACACCTCTCAGAACAGGACGAGGTGCCTCGGCTTGTGGGAACCTTAGTTCAAAAACGGAGAGGAAAAGGCATCCCCAAAGGTAGCCCCTTCGTATCTCTCCTACAAGGTTCTGCCTGTGAGAGAACATCCCTCGCAGGCCTTATTCCGCCGATCAGCACTCTATTTTTTTTTTTGGGTGTAGGTAGGCTACGTATAGGGTAATCCACATAGTGGCAACTCCCCTCTTATAGCATAGGAAAGGGATTTGAAAGGGGGGATGCGGTAGGGTGTAGGAAGGTAGCCAAGGGTTACTAGGGCCCCCGGGCTATATTTTAAGGATCCTACCCGGCATTCGCCTAAAAGTAATGCAGGACAAACCCTATAAAAACCTGCATCGGGTAGGTCGGTCATTTGGTACTTGTCCCACGCCCTTCCGATGACGGGAGAGGAGTTTGCTGTGGGGACGCAGCTTACCCCTCGCCATGCCTTGGCCTGTTTAGGAGGCAGCTGGCCGACTATTCCAATAGAAATAGCGGACAAACACTCTAAATGAGGGTAATCCACTTAGGGCAACTCCCCTTTAATAGCATAGGAAGGGATTTGAAAGGGGGGATGCGGAAGGGTAGAGGAAGGTAGCCAAGGGTTAACTAGGGCCCCCGGGCTATATTTTAAGGATCCTACCCGGCATTCGCCTAAAGGAATGCAGGGACAACCTTAGAAAAACCTGCATCGGGTAGGTCGGGCATTGGGTACTTGTCCCACGCCCTTCCGATAGCGGGAGAGGAGTGAATTGTAGACTAAGTTATGAAGAATTCTTGGAAAAATAACTACGCGAAAATAAAAAATGGAAATCTTTATTTGAAATACTTGGAATTTTTATATGGAATTTGAGATATCAAGGATTATAAAATAATTGTTCTTTAAGACGTCTAATATGCGGATTCGATTATGTTTTCCATATGTCGGAATTTCAGTGTTTTTATTTACACCTGCTGATTTACGCAAGGCGTCCTGGACCTGACGTCATATTCAAGACAAAAAAGCAGTGCATTTTTTGTGGAGACATTTACGGAACAAAATGGCATGGATTCTAACTGAACCAGATCCTGTAACTTCCATGACAGCGTATAAAAGAATTTGGCGTCTAACCGTTCGGCCAATGACGTTAAATTCGATGTCGTTTGTAATCTGCGATACACGTAAAAGTGATGTTTCCGAACACAAAGCCTTGATCATGACAATAGCCATGAAACTACTACATTTCTGCAAGTGATACAGTCCACTTCAAAAGTTTATGAAATCGCTGGCGGCGCGCGTTTTTATCGTTTCTTCAGCGAACCGTCTCAAGAATCGGATCATTGATGACTATGGAGGTTTTGAATTACCCCTGAGTGCCAGTGCCAAGGTAAGTTGTTGAACAGAACGCGTTCGTGACAAGGGAAAGCGAGGCTAATCGCTCGTAATAGCAACTGGGCCTGTTATTTGCAACAATAATTGATGAGTATTGTGCGACGTCATTCCTCGAGTGCGAGGCATCTCTGTAATCAGTTGATACACATCGTATAATTTGCAAAACTGCTTCGGTAACTTCGTTACGGAACATTTATCATTAGACCAGGAGATGTGGTCTTAAAAATAACCTCGGTCAAATTGTTTACGCAAATTTATGCTGTTAAATCTTGATACGTGCAGCTCTGCTCCCAGCGAGAAAACTCACGGCAGGAGCAAATATAATTACTAGTTATAAATATTATAATTGTTAAATACAGAATTAGTAATAATAATGACAACAACATTGGGCAAGCAGATCCCAAGGAACTTAAGAACTCAAAAATATAATATAACAGAGAAAAAAATACACTACCCGTAATTCAGTCTTGAATTTAGATTTTAAAAAAACTGGTCTCCAAATACAAAAATCGACCGAGAATGGCATAAATTATTTTTCTTTAGAAGTGTTCATTACTTAATTTATCGAATGTAAAATATAAATTGAAAATATTTTGAGGAAAAACAAGATAATGTAAAATATTGCTTGAACTAAGTACAGGTAGGATTGACGTTCATTCTTATGTAATTAATTCTTCGACCGTTTTCAAAATTTTAACTATTCCAACTAAAATGAAAATTTCAGGAATAACTTAATATTAACGTTTCAGTTCGCAGGGGTACTTTTTTGTGTGTGTATTTTTCAAACACTATTTCAGAAAATTAATAGTATCGATTGAAACGAATAATATATATTTATTAAACAATAAAAGTCATAATATTTAATTTATTTGATCTCTGGAATCTATAACTCTCCAATAGTTCATATCTCACGGTTTACTCTTTTTCAATGTAGTTAATATATATTTTTTAATTTCAGTCAACATATTTGGGTTATCATTTATTATATAACCAATCAAGTCTTCAATAATAAAATTATTTATTACTCGTATAATCATGAGTTTAATTCCCGAATTCCAAATAATTATAGTTTATTTTTGGATTATGGCTATTGTATATGTTAAATATATACTTTTTGCACATGTCAGACGCAAGCCAAAAGCGCCTGATTGTACAAGTAATACATCAATTTATAATTGAAGACTTGAGTGGTTTTTATAATATTTTAAATATGGCGATCTTCGCTTCAGACAGCTCAATATTCATTTTTGATCTACAATCTATGTTCGAAACTTTTTCTTCTTGGATAAAAAATGGTGTTGCTTATTTTAAATAATTTCCCCGTAATCAGCATTCAACGGTAATATCGTAACATTTTGCCATCGTTAAGCAGCTTAATATTTTTAATTTTCTTGATTAGAATTATATAGTTGTCGAAAAAGAATTGCCTTTATCGATTTACATTTCTACGAAAATAATGGCCAAGAGTCTGCGTCAAATCGTAAAAGATAAGGGAGAATTTTTTTTTAAGGCAACAGGCTACGTGAGGGTAATCCACTTTGGGCAACTCCCCTTTAATAGCATAGGAAGGGATTTGAAAGGGGGGATGTGGAATGGTAGAGGAAGGTAGCCAAGGGTTAACTAGGGCCCCCGGGCTATATTTTAAGGATCCTACCTGGCATTCGCCTAAAGAAATGCAGGGAAAACCCTAGAAAAACCTGCATCAGGTAGGTCGGGCATTGGGTACTTGTCCCACGCCCTTCCGATAGCGGGAGAGGAGTTTTCTGTGGGGACGCAGCATTCCCTTCTCCGTGCCTCGACCAGTTTAGGAGGCAGCTGGCCGACTATTCCAATGGGAATAGCGAACAACTCTTACCCTATGCCGAAGGTCTGCGACCCCGGAACATACACCTCTCAAAACAGGCCGAGGTGCCTCGGCTTGTGAGAACCTTAGTTCAAAAACGGAGAGGAAAAGGCATACCCAAAGGTAGCCCCTTCGAATCTCTCCTAAAAGGTTCTGCCTGCGAGAGAAAATCCGTCGCAGGTTACCTGGGAGAGAATCCTCTCGCAGGGAAGTCACGCAGGGAGAATTTCTAATTAATCTAACATTAAAACAATATTCTTCTGAAACGATCCTCCGAGAAGCAAAGCTAAGACCGAACACACCATAAATAATTAAAGTAGATCCACTGAGGTATGTTCCATTTTTTTCAGCAGTGCGGGAGACAGAATATGGGAAAATAACTTATGTTACGCGTGGAAATATCTATAATATAATTTCCCAGAGTTTTCATGAACATGTTTTGAATCATTTAAAGAGGTAATACCTATAATATCGATATTAAATATGAAACGTAATATTCGCAGTTATAAAGACAACTTTTTCGAATATTGCCCTTCTGAAGTCGAAACCCATCCAAAAATATTCATTAAGTTGTCAGTTTAATCCTAGACTTTTTCACTCATACGGGAAAGTAGAAACAAACGAGTTTCTTGGATTTAACTGAGTTGAGTCGGCTTCATCTACAGGAGTGTTTATGCTATCTTTCCATAAAAGTCATCTATTGCTGTTCAAAACGCTGGTTTGGACCTTACTTTCATCCTTCGTCTCACTTTCTATCCGCATCCTCCAGCATTCATTCAGACGTTGCCTTGTAGTAATCTGAAAATTTGGATAAAATCACTCTTATTAATTACAGGTGATTTCCAACAATCTTCAAATGCAACTTTAGTGTTTGTTTAATATGTAAGCAACGCCGATGGAATTTATACGTAATATGGACTACTTTTTCACTCTCCAGTGACGAGCTTCTTGCTACCGCAATCATCATTACAGTTGCACAAGTCAAAGGACGCAACCACGTGATTTCTCAAGTTTGTCCCAGGACCCAGGGGGAATGTAATACAACCCTCGATGTTCACCACAGCTCCTCCCTTGCTACGCACAACCTTTATTGCTTCAATTCATCCAAGCCCCAAGTGAATACTTCACAGAACGCCCCGCCAAGGAATATACACTACGGCGACTCTTTCAATATAACTTCACATTCTTTTTATTTATCAATACATTTGGAAGAATTCGCGCTACGGGGGACAATCATATAGATGTTTCGCTTTCTCGGTATGTTGCCATTGATTTTCACGACGAAAAAACAAGCTCGTTCTGCTGTAATGTTGAACTCGACTAGAGACAACATATACTTCAATAAAACTTTATCAAGCGTTACCGTTCCGTTTTAATGGAATAAGATAAAAAAGAACGAGTTTTCATGTTTGTACTTTTGGCCGAGGCACAATATATTGTAATAAACACTTAAGATGCCTTTAATTTGCCCCACGTTGTGGAAGCCATTTTGTAATAAACATTAAAGATAGGCTTTTTAAATGAACGATTAATAAAATTTACAAACAATACTTTATTGTGGCAATAAATCAAACAATTACAAATTTATAATATTTAATTTCTCAGGGTCTTCACTGGGTTTGATAATGGACAAATAAATAATATTTATAATCTTATCACAACGATTTACAATTAAAAGGAAAATAAATTTACTAGTCAATTAAACTAGAACAAAATTTAGTTGTGAACGAAATTAAAAGTAAGAAAGATTGACTCTGATTAACAATTTTAATAAAAAAAAGGGAACGAAATCTGACGGCTATCTTTCAAATACGTTTACATAATAAATTGTTTTGTAAATTGTTACTCACGTCTACCCAGAATTCCAGCATACGTTTAATTTCCGAAAACACTATTGTGGGTTTTACACTGCTTCTAAACTCACAGATTCTACACCAAATTTTAAGCCAAAATTTTATATGATGTCAGGAACTCGGATGATCCTCCTTTCGTCATCTATCGGTTGACCGCTCGCCTTAGGTGAATTCTGCGATTTGTCGATTGGGTAGTCTTTATTGTTCCAGACTTAAACCGAAACTTTTGCTATTTCTGGCCGGCTATAGACACAAAAACTGCTTTTTCTTAGCAGGTTTCGACGTTATACTTTTAGGAATGTTTTACTTTGTCCTGCTAATTGCCAACCCTGTTAAATTCTCCTTCCAAAAACTGTTATACCTCGACGAGGTCTTTCCGTGAACTGTATCTCATCATATCTCCCTGCGAACTGTCTCTCGTCTCGCAATTTGAGCGCGCATACCCCATTTTGACGGACCTTCCAACAAAGGAACAGAGCCGGGTTTTCTATTGTTGTTCCAAAGGCTCTTGCCGCTACAAAGGATTTCTCAAACAATTTAGATTTTCAATTTCACAATTAATGTATTAATTAATTGGCATTACAATATATATGGATGTTTACTGAATTTCGAATCAAGTGCTGGAGGTTAGAGGAAAGTCAAAATGGTTGGATACAGATAACTGGATGGTCTTTGGATTAATAACACCTTCTTTAATAATATCATTAGCGGTCCAGGGGCGGAAATCAAGTCGATTGGAAAGGTTTTCGTGGTTTTAGTGAGTAAGAGTCTCACACTACCCGAGAAGTTCGCACCCCTCTCAGGTGTCCATGAAGAATTATACTGTTATCCCTCTATTAAAAAAATTATTAAAAAGATAGCCAAGTCAGACAAAAAAAGTGATAATATAAATATCACTCAACGTTTCTGGGATCCTTGTACCTTTCGTCAGGTGCGAAGAAGAGCCTAGAGTGACACAACTACACTTCTCAAAAGCGACGAAAACGCAACAACGGGAGAGCCGAAGGGTTAACGTAACAATAAGGGAGCAACGACAATGGGAAAACAGAAAGTTTAGCGTAATAATAAGGGATCGTAGAAATTATTGAGTTTCATAGTGTCTGTTTGTACATTAATTGCTGTGATGTTTGATTTAATGTGAAGCATCTCTGAAATGAGACTGGAATTTTACCTGGTGTCAATGTCTAAAATCTTAGCAATTTGACAATCAAATGTATGTTTCGAATTGATGATGTCTGGATACTACAGATTGTTTATCAATGGGAAGTTTGTTATTATACATAAATGTTCCTTGATACGTGTATTAACGGAACGTTTTATTTGCCCTATGTAGCAGGAATTACAATTAATATTACTTTGAATTATTGGCTGCAGATAACTGTATTGTATTTGGATTAATAACACCTTATTTAGAAATATCATTTCTCTGTAAACGAGACAACTGGATTTTCTTTTCATTAATTACACTTGAAGACCTTATTTATGCCTTTGACGCGTACAACAGAAAGAGATGGAGGATTATAATAAAACAGTATTTATTAACTGCAATGCATTTCTTAAGATATACTCTATTTAGGAATGACAGAATGCTTCCTCACCTTTATTACTCAAACATAGTAATATTTTTAAGTTAGTTTTATTTCCTTAATCAACTAATTAAAGTGTGGTAATTACAGACTACGGTTTAAACAAAGGTGGAGAAAAGAAAAGTTAATTGCTTCTAAAATTCTTAAGAATGACGTCAATACTTCTGATGATAAATAGATAAATAATAGACAAAATTAAGTTAACTATTAACGCACAACGTTTCTGCAATTCTTGTTGCTTTCAACAAGTGCAGTCGGTCTTGCGGCTTTTGCCTCACATGAGGAAAGCAACAAGGATTGCAGAAACGTCTGGTATTATTTATCTTATTACTTATTTTTCTGTTATTTGACGAATCATTTATATAATTAGAATATTTTCAACACACACGTTTTGTATTTGATAATTTCAACTTATGATGTTTGTTAGAAATAAGTAACAATATAGTTTTCACATACAGATCAAATAAAATAATTTGCTTTATTCCTTTATTTTTTAGGGGAACGGAATTCCCCTGTGTCGGATGAAACTTCGCAGGAAAGTACACCTGTGAAGGGGGGGGGGGGGTGTAAAATGAAAGTCAACTATGCGGATTAAAATCTTTAGACTAGTGAAATTTATTTCACTACAATCTCACTTAACTTTTTGTAGAGTTCAATCACAGAAAGTGCACCTCTACAGCTTTACGTCACGTTCAAGGGAAAGTTCACCCACGCATTCCCTCGGAAAGCGACGGGTCTGGCAGGTTTATGAGCTCACGCGGAAGAACCAGATGCAAATCAGAAATGTCCGCAACATTCCATTTACTTATATAATTTTAAAATTAGCAAGCATTCGTATAATTTTTGGGAAGTCGTTTTTTTTAAAAAAAAATTATGGAGGAAGTAAAGAGATTTTGGCAGACGTCATACTGTAAGTTGTAAACTGCAATAATTGTGGCGTACATCAAAGGAAAGATTTGTAACGCGATTTTAAGATTTAATGACGATTCTATGCATGTAGTTGAACTACCGTTAAATTGGTTTTCCTTTGCTGGCTGTTGCGATTGGAAGGTAAATTACAGAGGAATCAAGGAAAGAAACGAGGCAGTAACAAAATTACGGATTCGGTCGGGCGCAAAAATTGTAAATATGAGAAGTAATAACTAATAAAATGATAAAAAGACTTGCGCTTCGTCTACAGAGTCTACAGAAGAGAGTGCGATCTATCATCCTCGAATCAGCCCAGCTATCTCAACTTTTGATACCGGCTATTCTGAAAAATACAATATAACTGATTGAGAGGGAATAGTTTGCTATTCATAGGTACAGAATTAGTATATTTTTAAATAATTTTCAGAATTTTATAGTTTTCAATTTTATTGAAAACAGTGGGAAGAACGTCTACCAAAATATAAAAGAATAAAAGAAAAAAGGCCTTAAAAGCCTATATTCGAAGTTTTATGACAGTGGTATGAATACAATTAGAATAATTTTAATCGTATTATACATTAACTTTATGATAGAAGACCATTGTAAAATTATAGTGTAGATATAAATAAATTAGAGATTGAAAGTAAAACGTTCAAATGGATATAATAATAAAGTAAGAAGAAATAAAGTGATTGACAACTGTACATCCCAAGCCAAGCTTCAAAAAAATTTCATCATCAAGGTCAAGACTGTAATCGCTTAGAGCATGGTATAATTAATATTTAATAATTACATTGCTTTGAAAAATATCTGTCTGTAGAATATTAAGGTATGTATTTTTTAAATCATAACTTACTAGTAATCTAGTGATTAAGTACCGAAATTTTTGTGTCATTTTTAAGCAAACAGAAATGGCTAGAGTAGACAACCGGGAAAAGACAGAGCCTGATCGAGTCGTTGAATAGTAAACCAGCGTGACTGTTGATGGTTCCTGTATTTTTTCGAGTCATAAAATCATGGGAGGCAGTATACATAGTCCAGGAAATAAACTTCAACAATTTACCCATTAATTGTATGAAATCTACTGGTAATGAGGTGAGTATAGGTTTGATTAGTATTGCTGTCACTATTTATTTCGTCTATTACTGACCAACGCTTCTGTTATTCTGCAGTACGACATATTACGTTTCCTGAATCTATATCATCACTCGTCTCTCTCATATTTTCCTGTACATAGCCCTGATACTGTTGATGCAAATAGAATATTGGGTTTTGAAGATGATGAAAGGAGTTTTGTTATTTTGCAAACAAAGACCGATCAGCACCTCAATTTTAACCGGGCGAATAAACACTATGATTAAGTTTATTTAAAGTATAAAAGTTCATAATTATTAACATTATACTTGGAATATAATAAAATTTAATAATAATAACAATATAGTATATAATGTAATTCAAAATTATATAAATTTAAGACGGTTGCTGTTGAAAATTGGCAACGTAATTTTGTATCAAACTGGCCAAATAGTTGTTAATTTTAAATTTAAAACAGTCACCTGTTCCAGTCCTCAAGCAATTATATTTTTTGAACATTTTTTTATAACAATATTAATAAAACCTTTTAATTGTTTAGATGAACATGCTGAACGTCGCTCTTCTTTGAAATTTACAAAAATCGAGTTAAATGACTGGAGCGGAGTAGAAATAATTAATGGTTTAATATTATTTATATACTACTAATTAATAAGATACATAATACTTCATTAAAGAAGTTTCACTTCTTGTAAGAAAGCAAATGTTTTTATTTTCCGAGTATTACAAAATAGAATACTGTTAACGTCACGATTAATAATTAGTATTTATAGAGATATATAGAAATACAAAGTCACAAGTTACAAAAATAATGATGTGGTCTGTGCCAATTAGAACAATTTTACAAATTTATAATAGAGTAAATAACAATCAACCAAGCACTTTTTTAAAGGTATGTGGTTCAACAACCTCAGCCGTGATTTTTAAGCAGGCGTATCAATTTTCTCCTCAGTGAATGAAATTAATGTGTAGAAATATCATTGTTTGATATTGTCTGATGAACATTTCAACCTCAGAGTTTTATTTCTAAGAGGATTTGTTTTTAAAAGACTGGACTGAACTGTGTATACGCCGTACGTAGAATGATTTAGGTAGGGATTTTGCAATGAAGTCCCGCCTTTATGCTACTGCTTCCCTCAGGCACGCAACGCAGTGAATTGTGGTTTGAAATGTGTTGCTTATTCATGACTTGCGCGCTAGCTCGAGATGGCACGGTACGGTCAGGCTAACGGGAAGGAAATGGAAGGGCATAGGACGCGGCGTGGCCCTGAATGCTGACGACCCTTGACCCTGTGCACAGCTTCCCACAACCTTCCCCATTACCGCGGGCCTTTCCTTTCCAAACACGCCTACGAACACAGGCCTTCCAAATTACAAGTCAGGGCGCTGCTCACAAAATCCAGAAATACCGACTATTTAGCAATTTGGAAGATTTCTTTCTCGCCTGAGAAACGCTACGTGCAGCATTGTTTCCGGTTACTAAGCGTACTCGTTCCAAGGGGTTTGGCCGAACTTCGTGTAGCCACAGGAAGGAATAAAAAGCAGTCCATTCAGAGGCTGAGTACGTGCCTGGTCTTGATCGATATATTTTCTATTATTCCTCAAATAAGGACTTAGAAACATACAGCCGTACAAAAGTACGGCAACGTTAAATTCCAATTTAAATTTTCAGCTCAGTACAATACATTGTAATATATACAATTAAATTAAATAAAAATTTAATGTTATAGTTAAATATATAAATGATACAATATAAAGGAGAAAGTTAATGTTAAAATTAATATTCGTTGGCAGTTCTTTCGCTACACAACTCAGCCGCTCAAAGATTCTTATTCGCCCATACAATATCCTGATTTAATGTGAATGATGGGACAACAAATCAAAGCTTTCAAACACACAAGCTTCTATAAATTCTCAAACCTAAATATTTATTAAAATAAAATAACAGCTTTCACTATGACTTTGAAATATTTAAAACACAGTTTTATTTAACACAATGAATAAGAATAATAGCCAATACAGTAAAAATAACTTAATATAAATACTAGACAACGTTTCTGGGATCCTTGTCACTTTCGTCAGGTGCTTAGAAGAGCCTAGAGAAACACAACTGCACTGGTCAGTTGACAACACTCAAAATAAAACACAACGCTTCTGGGATCCTTGTTTCTCTAGACTCTTCTAAGCACCTGACGAAAGGAACAAGGATCCCAGAAACGTTGTGTGGTATTTATATTACCTTTTTTTGACTGTATAGGCTATCTTTCTTATTCATTATTTTCAATCAAACGTAATTTTTTTAATTTATTGAACACAGATGGGTGCCAGAAGTTTGTCTGCAAATAAATTGATAGAATATTACCACGGAACTGACAACATAAATTTACACTAATTTGTCATTTTCTAATGAAATGCCAATTCAAAGCAGAGACTTTTAGATTTTACTGACCATCGCTAGTCCACCGCATAGTGACGTCTCCGTCCTACTCGTCTGAAGTGGATTTCAAGATTCTGAGGAAATCACTAATCGGATAATTTATAGCATGTCGCGACATCGAAAAATTGCCCAATAAGAATGTCTGTTTCACACAGCGCAAGTATTTATTCGTGGCGCCAAGCCATCAAGGCACCATTACCTTTATGGGCCGCTGATTCTAACTCGCCAAGCATTGCCTAATCGCTAATACATACAAGATTAATCAATATTACGATAAATTGATTTTAATATGCAAATAATTAAAAAATAAATGGGAAATGATCTAAATAAGCGATACCTGTTCATTACAAGATTAGTGTGGACAAACGATCCCACCTTTTAATTATATTTTAAGAGAAAGTAATAGTAATGCCAATAAAAAATTACCTTTACAAATTAGATACGTATTACACAATTATTAAGGGATGGTTGCAACAATATTTATAAATATATAATTTATTCTCATAAAGAGGGTTTCCGGACAACAGATTCCAGTTAGATCCCGAACTATATATGAAATCTGTTGAAACAGCAATCGTTTCGTAAATTTGTTGAAAACGTTCAGGGTCTTTGCATTCGTACTGTTATACACTTTTGAGCCCGAAAAATGAAATTAAGGGATAATATTAAAGTGCCATTCGTCGTTGGTAAGAAACAGATTACTTTTTGGATTCCAAATTAAAACGAACAAGGAAATTTTAATGCTCTCTAAAGATTTTTCCAATTTTCTTGAGTATCCAACCCTATAATATCCTTACGCAGCTTGATTATAGGACTTTCTTCAATGCTAATATTTTATTATAAAAAAATGGGTCCAGTCACATCCTTACATGTTTTTATAAACAAGTCAGAGACAAACTATGTAACAGACATGTATAAGAAAGAACATAAAACAGGTTAAGCACATAAATCTGATAATAAGAATAAATGTAAATAAGGAAATACGTAATGAAAATATTAATAAATAAAAAAGAAAAGGTTCATTATAAAAATGTGATACATTAATAAGATTTACACGAATGGGGAAAATGTAATAGAGAAATTTAAATTTATTTAACACGAGTGAGATACACATTAAAGTCATACAGAAGTAGTTATAAAATTATAAAATCAACAGCAAAGTAGACCGCCAGAAGATGATGACGCTGAATGTCATCGAAACGTCGCGTGTTATCGACGAGTTTACCTAGCTGGAAACCCGAGAAGCCTTTATAATACTTTTTACACAGAGAAAACCTTCGTTCTACAAACAAAAATTCTACATCGATCAGAATGACAACTATCGACAATGGATTTCAATTAAATTGCCGTGGTACGCTCGTCTTGCGCTTCGTTGAAACTCGGACATCTTCACGCACTAACGATGTCATAATAATGGTCCTTGGGCCCTTTTGAGTCCATAGCATTTAGTATAAGAGTCTTTAAGGGATAGGTGGAGCACTGCTTTCTTCATATAACATTTTTCCTGGAACTAATGATTAACAAAGCGCCGTGTATTTATGATCATGAATGTTTTGTTTGTTTATCGTGGGTGGCTTAGTGCTTGTATTCTGTTCAGAATTACTGGCGTCTTTTATCAGGTTGGCTTGTCCAGCTCATCGATGCAGTTCTTTTTTTGTCTGTTGGTTGTGAATTATTCATCTCCGTTTTTTGAGGGATAGTTATTTGAATTGTGGGCGCCGAGTTCTTACTCAGAATTTGGTCATAATCGTAATTTGCGTTCTGATTATTCAGAAGTATAGCATTTCTATTAGGACAATTTATCGCGAAATGGCCGGGATTTTTACAATTATAGCAGTTATCCTCCGTTGTTAGGACCACCGGATAGAAAGTGTTCTTATATTGCACCATTATCGAATGCGGGAAGGAGTTTTTCTTATCCCTGGTAATGAGGAATTGTCTTTGGAAACTTTTAATGTGAGAAAATCTTCAGTCACCAGTATTTATTCTAATATTCGATATTTTAGAGTCTGGAATGATGTTAAGCTTTTTTAGCTCTAGCGCAATAATCTCATTTGGGATAACTGGGAATACGTTTTTCAAGATTACGCTGCAGTATTTTGTAATTAAAGGTCTTATATTGACTGTCTTCCCCTTTATTGATATTGATTTATGATCTTTTATTAGGTTTTCGACATCCTTCTCAGATGTTAGAAATACCCATATTATCTCATTCGATATTTTAGAGATGTACTTAATTCTGGTGGGGTCAACAATATTAGCTAAACCTATTAAGTACTCATCTGTCTTTAAACTTGCAACAGAGTCCAGAATTATGGCATGCGTTTTATCCGGTTTATGTTCTGTGGCCATCACATTCGAATACAATTTCGTCTCCATATTCTGTATGTGGATGTCTTCATGTATTCGTTACACTTTCAGGAAACAGTGGATTTTTCTTTGTATGGCTTAGATATCATGCACTTATACACTTCTTTACACGAAAATAGCCAGCCGGAATACGTCCGGGCAGCCCCGCTTGAACTGATGTAAACACACTCGGGCACTGGAAGAGTTCTCGATACTAATTGCCTGACCATAGCTGGCAGCGAACTGAAACGATTTGCATGTTTGTCTTGCTTAGCGACGGAAACTCGATATTTGCCAGGTAACCTCAACAACAACAGAAAATGAACTGTATACATCATTGCTTTGATATGAGAATATCCCGCAACATGAAACATTCCTCGAAAGGATTAAAATAAAAGTGTTCATACATTTTCGGAGAGAGGATCCTTTTGAACGCGTACTACTTTTATTATACCGATTTAGAATTTATTCGTGTGTTAAGACTTTGCGGATATTTCAAAGTTATCAAGACAGTGTCTGAACTTAGCAAATTGCGCTAATTTTTGGGTAAATATGATTTTTATTTTAAAATGATAGCACTTTGGTACAAAATGGAACAAATTGTGGAGCATGTAGTTATTTATGAAAAATTCTTTCGCTTCCTTTACTGCTCAAGTCCCACAAAGTACTTAAGCTTCTTAAATAATTTGTATTAATCAAAATTCCATAACTAGATCTTGATTTAAAATTCTCGATAATATTTTGTTGAAACATTTAATCCGATGAAGAATTGATAAAATGCATAAGTTTTATAAAATATTTCAACGTCAAGTATTGAAATTACGTTATATCGTATGAGCAATTCCCGCTCATGCACAAGGCAACGAAGTGATTTTATTCTCAATGTTAAGAAAAAAATTATAACGTTTCTTTATTCTTGTCCCCGGCGGGTTTTAGCAATATCTTATAAGTATTATCTCTATCGCTTTAGGAATCATCATATGATATAATGGTTCATTTATTCGTTTATTGGGGAAATAGGACATACTTATCAGTTAAGAATATTAAAAATAATAAATATGTATATGAACAAATAAAAGTAAATGGTAACAAATATATCGTGAAATATAAATTTGAAATTCGAAAAATACGAAAATAAAATTTTGTGTATAATTGTTCATATAACTGAGAAAATAAAATTCCTAAATATAGACATAATTTTCGAATGCATAGGTATCTTAACGACAAAGCAGACTAACGAAATAGAAAAATATATCAACGAATGGTTTAAATAAATTATTAGTCAATAATGAGAGAAAATTACATGAATGGAAAAGGTATTACACATACTAAAAATTTTGTACAAATGTAATGTTATAACTACAAAAGTATACTATATATATTGTAGCGAATACTAAGGGGTTTATTGTATGCAAAATTTTTCTGTCTTCATTTCGGCAGTACGGTCGATGAATTTCCGTAGCGTCCAATGTTCACGAACGTTTGACGATGGGTCAAACTGTGTCTCGGATAAAGGGTATAAAAGCCCTAGGAAATAAACACCAGTCAGTCAGTAGTGGAGAAGGAGAGGCCGCAGTGGTTGTTGATATTTGTGTGTCTGGAAAGCTTGGTCGAGTTGGACGTTCTGTCCAGGTGCGCCGTCGTTTGTGGTCGTTGTTTTTTTTTGTCTGAAGTCATTTCGATCCTAAGCAGTTCTGTGCTATAGTGGATCCAATTTGTATTTTTTTTGGTATAGAGAATCTCAATCGAGATTCAGGCCAGTCCAAGCTTGGTAAAAGGCCCCGGGAGATGATAATCTCGAGTAAAGCCGTCTATCTATGATAGCTCTCCCAACAAATCCTATCTCCACACCTCCTATGGTGACAATGCAGATTTGCTGTAGCAAAGTGGAGAAGGGTGCTTAATGTAGGGTTGTGAGTTTGTTGTGATCATTAACTAACCACGAACTAACGTACATCCGTTGAAGGGTGTTGGACCGCTTGGGAACCAATTTTGACGGTCAAAGGTGTTTTTGTTTGGTTTTGGTTAAGGATAGTAAATAAGGGTTTAATTTCTATTATACAAAATTTTATAGTTTTCTGTGTTCATTTTATAAACTCCTATTTTTGTATTGGAGACACGTATGTCACCCCTGAGATATATTTTCCATAAATATTTTGTGTACAACAATTTGAAACCATTATAGGAGTAAATATTAATTAATTTAATTTTGTTTATTACAATATATTGTAAAACATACATAAAATAAAACTAACAATTTAAACAAATAATTATTATTTATTAAGACACAATTCACAAATTACACAAATCTAATGAAATTTTATAAAATCAAAACAATTTTATTTTACTTGAATACATTTGATAAATTAGAATCGGTACCCCAGGCTCTTTACTGGGTTGATAAGGAAACGGAACACAAATTTTACAATTAAACAAAACAGTTAAAATAAATGAAAAACGAAATGATTGAAACGATTGAAACAAATGAAACGAAATCTGAATTTTTACCCTTATTTAACAATTTACAATTATGAATTCAGAAAAATAAACTTACAAGCTCTCTGGTCCACACACTCACTTCATACAGACTTAAAAGGCACCAGGCTGCGCTCACCCACTCTGCTTTCACAGTCATCTCTTCTCGATGACGATCACGACGAATTCGACCAACTCTGCTGGCAGACAGATTTCCACGACGAACTCCTACCGATTTTTGATGACTGTGATGTCCAACTGATTACTCTCGGCCACCTAGCTTGGCCTACGATTCGATGATCTCTCTTTACGTCTGCAAACCCCCAACTGTTCATAACATTGTTTCAGCCACTTTAACTTGGCCCTGCGTCCGTCCCTGCGGACCTGCACCAACGCTCTCCCAACCAGCACGTCCATCTTCAGTCCACACGAAATGATAATGATGCTCTCTCATCCAACTGCACTCTTATTTATATCCCGGCTCCAGAATATTCCCTTGTTTTCACAGTTTTTTGCATTTCCACGTTCGCCAAACAAACACCATCTGTTGCCTTTCTCCCGCTCCGAGAGTCACTCAATCAATTAAAATAAATTATTTCCTTTTAATCTAATTGCATCGTTCAACAACATTCTGTCATTTACGCCATTAGGATTCCGTCGTCCTGATGTCGGTAACACTATTAGCCCTAATTATAGTCCTTCCCTTCTCTAAAAGCTACTTATGATGATTTTATTATTATCTTCTTTTTTTTCTCCTACAAACCACTCAAGAATCCCCAGTCTTAGTTTGTAAACAACTCTGATAAAAATAAGAACAGAATTCATGTCCTTCTTTACTGGTTATTACAATATATATATTGTAATGAATACTAATGTCTGTGGCTAAATAAAAAAAACTATTACGTGAAAACTACAAACAATATTTATTAACAATTTTAAATACATATAATATTTGGGATCTCAGGGTCTTTATCTGGGTTTGATAACTGGGTTTATTTTATACAATCAAATTACATTTAGCTTTTATGGAAGTTAATGCGTCTGAAACATAGACGAACTTGGTTGTGGATAAAATAATACTACAGATTGAATTTAAATGTAATAATTAAATAATTAAAATTAAAGAACTAAATAATTAAAGAACGATAGTTAAAGCACGATCTGACATATCTTTTAAAAGTGGTTTACAATATGATTTTAAAGTTTTTCTACTTACGGCCGCCTCGTTTTAGGTTTATAGTGCACAAAATTTGGGGATATCACTGATTCTAGTATTCACAGGCTTTAAATTTCAACAAATTCTAATTGGCATAGTTTCTCGATGCCTTACTGCAACCTGGATTTGCAGATCTCGTAGCCTTAGTTGGGTTTGGTCTATGGCCAGCAAATTGAATTTCCGCTCTGCCACCGATTACGACGTTAATTTCAATCTCTCCTTCCTGACTGAAGATTGCTTTAATATTTCAATATTTTAGAGAATGTTTGTAACTGCTATCAGACTGTTCTATTTGCGGTCCGCTCGCCGTTCATTGCCTGACTGAAGATTGCTTTCGAACTGTTCGCTGTCCGCTGCCCAACTGAACTTCCTCGTCTCGTAGATTTTGAGCGCGTAGAATCTCAACAATGTTTTTCTTTGCGTTGCCGCCTTGTTTCGGCGTCCGCTTTATATTCACTAATAATGAGTCTTCTATTTTCTTTCCAATTATAACAATGTCTTAATTTCTAATTACTACAATATATAAGAAGAATAAGCGACAGTGTGCGTTCATTGGAAATAAAAGAATTGCTTTTGAGAAAAATTCGTAAGACATTACTACAAAATATATCATTACTCTTCTGTGAGAGTTTATTAAAAAGATTTCGTAAAAAGTGTCGATACTTAAAAAAATCTAAACCAACACAGGTTAGTTTTTATATATTTATTCTATATTGAAAATTCATGAATTGAACACTGGTTCAGAACTATTTCAGATCAAGGAATTAAAAAAAATACTTCATATTTCCGTAAACTGTACATAACTGCTAAAAAATTTTTCATCTTCTGTTGGTTCTTGTACAATGCAGACTTCTCTAATTACTGACAACGGTCCGAAAAGTTAATCTGTAAGTGACGCTCTTGATTTCCCATTTACACTTAAAGTATTAGATAGGAAATAAGAGAAATACACAAAATGGAAATGTGCTCAATTTGATTTACGTAACACTTTGACTTCATAATTTTATATTTAAGGATAAAATGCATGTCAACGAACTCTATTTTCTCCGATAATAGTAGGCCTAAATACTCAAATGACGCTTGCTTACAATTGCAAGTCTTACTGTATTGAGACCATAGTCGAATTATGTGGATCCTCAGAAACGTACAAAAATAGCCGATTGCAGAAGAAACTTACGACTGCAACGGATTTTCCAAGTGAAAATATGTATTGCGTCAACCAGTTGCCTTAGATTTCTATTTCTGCAGAAGCTCGCTACCTTTTCCTATCCTGGAAAGCCTCGTGAAATTTTATGGCAGGCAACCCTAAAAGAAACCGGAAACAAGAAACGGAATCGTACGTTTTGTATTGCCTACAAACACCCTTTTATTTTGACGTACAGTAAAACAATGCATTGTTAAAACCACTATAATACATACTTTCGTCGGGTGAAAGTGATTATAAATAAATTTTAAATTGATTTAACAACTACAAACACGGCACACGTAAAGAAATTGTCCTGAAATAATAGAATTTCCTTTGTCAATCTTAACCACGTCGAAATACGTTTATTATGATTCATATTTCGTGGTATTATTAAATAAGTTATTCAATAATGAGAGTGATAAATTATTAAAATTAAATTAAAATGAAACAAGGTACGATATATTTGAAGAAACTACTCTGTAGCTGAAAAGTGAAAACATGTTATTTGTAATTGAAAGCTTTATGTAAAGTTAATTGTACGACGTCACAACTGAATGCGTCTTGCACGTGTGATTTTTGTGCTGACAAATACCTTGCATTGAAATATCCGTCAGATGACGTACGCTTTTCCGATTGTCCGAGAAGACATGACGTCTGGAGGGTGAAAGTGTATATTTTGTCATCGGGACGACGTACAAGGAAACTCTACGTCCTAGAGCTGGATGGTTTTGTCATGCTAAGATAATTTTCTTAAATATTGGGCTTTCGTCACATTGGTCAACGGACGAAACAGGATGATGATGATACTACTGTGACGTCAAAAGGTCCTTTGTGAATGACTGGCTTCAGGAGAAAGTTTAATCATTTAAGTCTAATTCTCTACGTAACGATTCGTCAATAAGATTATACTGCCACGAAATTACTGATATTATATTAGTTTCACAGGAAACGCAACTCTATTCATCGATCGGTCAAACAATCGTTATGAATATTATTATAAAATATCTGACATTTAATGATTAATAAATGAATGACATGGCCAGAATTGCAGCACATATTTTTGTCTTATTTCGGTACTTATTTATCTAATTATTTTACTTCAAACAAAGACGTTTTATATTTTAATTAACTTTTTTACTATTACTTTCCGACGAACCACTGCATTTCATCCATTATTTTTCGGACTTCTTCAGGTGATAAAATTAAAATTACAAGTTCACAATTTGTTAATTTTTAGAATAAATTTCTTTTTCTATGAGAATTTTGTAAGCTAAAAAATTGTAAAATTGTAGAATAAGCTTTTTCTTTTATGTGAATTTTGTATACTATAAATGGTAAATTTGTAGAAATTTAAGTATATGAATTGATTATAGATGAAATTCCTACTAAAAATTAACAATTTAAGTGCCGTTGGTACATTTAATTTATCACATGAAGATATCCCAAAATAAGGGATGAAATAAACATAGTGGTTTGTAGTCTAGTAGGAAAAGAATAAGTAGTTTAATAAAGGTTTTATGACTTACCGTCTATTTAACTCATTTTACAGTGGCTATTAAACATAAGTGCAGAACATTACTGTTTTTAAAAATATAAGCGAGACTCACAAATCTTAATTTTTTAGCAGTAAGCGGGTGTTGTTTAAAATACGTCCAACAATAAACTCGATAATCAGAACTCTGTTACGCACAGAATGGATTAAGTAAAAAATAAATTTAATACATTGATGAATTAAGAAAGTTATTTTTGAAACGTTTTGAAAAATAAATAATCATTAATCATCATTGTAAGAGATTTAATGCTGCAAAATATCAAACGTGGTAATAGAATTCTGCTATTTTCCTCGTTTTTCTTTCGCAATTATGTGATATTGCCATTTTGATGTACTAATATTACCAGAACAGACGATTTTCTGCATTTAACATTAAATATTTGGATTGTGTTGTATCAGTTTGAATTTATTTGTTCCGTTATAACTCCACCGACGGCAACTCAGAGCGCCATTACATACACTGACAGAAAACAAACGACGACGAAAGCGACATCCATGGTAGAAAGAGAGAAATATCAACACACCCACATATGAACAAACACAAGTACCAAACTTGAATATGTAAGAAAATGCAAAAAAATATATATTAAAAAATATATAATTTGTTTTTGAGACGAAATGATAGCAGGAAAATTTTTAAGTGCAAAGGATTAATACATAAACGGGAATAAGAAAAACGTTACGTGAATGTAAAAAATTTAAGTTTCAGTAATATACATCTAGTTGAAAGAAAACACTAATAAATATAAAGGATTTATTTACTAATAAATATAATAAATTTTAGTGTAGTCAACTTAACGATTATTATTATATGACAGTAAGAAATCGATAAGGTTTTTGTGGCCAGTCAAGTGGAAACAATTTTATCAAATGTACTGAATAAAATTTATAATGAATTGATAATAATAAAGATAGCCAAATACAGGCAAAAGAAGTGATAATATAAATACCACAAAACGATTCAGAAAGTCTTGTTCCTTTCTTCGGGTGCAACTAGTCAGTTGACAAAATTCAAAAGTGAAAACAACGCAAGGCCAATCGAAAAGCTGAAGTGTTAGCGAAAACAATAAGAGATATTAGCAATTGTTGAGTTTCATAGTGTCTGTTTGTACATTTATTGCTGTGATATTTGATTTAATGTGAAACATCTCTGAAATGAGTCTGGAATTGTACCTGGTGTCAATGTTCAAAATTTTAGCATTTTTGCAATCAAATGTGTTTCGATTTAATGATATATTTGGAGACTACAGATTTCTAACTGATGGGAAGTTTGATATTAGACATATGTTCCTTGATACGGCTATTAAAGGATCGTTTCGTTAGACCTATGTAGCAGGAATTACAATTAGAGCGTGAGATTTTGTAAACTAATGTTTGCTGTAGGTGTCAAGTGGGTCATTGTGGTTTTTTATCAAGAAGGAAAGGGTATTAGTGGATCTGTAAATGATGGATATTTGCAATTCTTTAAAAATTTGGACGAATTTGTGATGTAGAAATTTGTAATAAGGGAGTACGAGAAAAAATTTGCAATGAGTTGATTGAGGACGAGTGACAGTAGGTATTGGATTTTGTTAAATCTAATGTTTATGTGTTTAATAATAAAATTTAAAGGGTACTCATTACAGATTAAAATGTTCAGGACAATATTTATGTTGAGTCGATGGAACTTGGAGTTATAAAGTAATATAGCCTTGTCTACAAGATTCTATACCGTAGCTCTCTTTTGGTTTGGAGGATGCTCAAAAAGGAAATTGAAAACACGCACTGAGTATGTAGGTTTTCTGAACCAATTCGTAAGAATAGAATTATTATGAATGGTTACAGTGACATCAAGGAAATTAAGAGAATTGAACCGTTCTTTCATTACAGAGAATTGAATACACCACGTTTTATATCATACGGGACCTCTTCAGATGTTGCAAAACTCCACTTATTATTATGAAATTTTAATATGGAAGGAATTTTAAAATTATATTATTTAAATTTTGAAGAATTGTGAAACACTTGAAAAGGCATTATTATGAAGGGATTTTGAAATTATCTTTTTTAATATTGGAGAATTTTGCAACTCCTTAAAACATCCCATAAAATCTAAAGGTTGAAATGTTGTGCACGAAGTCCATTTTATTAAACACATTCATTTAATAAAATTGTTTCTGATATAATTGGTCACACAATCTTAATTATTGTTATAAACAAATGCACTTGAGACGGATGAGGAAATGCACCTCATAGCTGCAGACCAGTGTGGTGAAAACTGGAAACGATGTGAATGAGACTGCTTGGTTCTCGTGAAGCCTCTTCCGCTTCGAAACCGATGTCACTGAATCACTCTGTTTGTTTGGGACAGTTTCCTTTAATTCGTTTCGAGTATCTCGCACTAACAGTAATACCATTTTCTAATAAAATGCTTCAGGACTCTGTTCAAATCTCACGAGTCGCGGCGACGCTAAGTGCTTCTTTTAAATTGCCCAACCGAACGGGTGTAACTTTCACGTAATGCAAGTCTTTGGTTTATCTGTATCTATATCGAAGAACAATAGGTGGAGAACCGGCGGTGGCCACGCTCAGACAATTTCCCTCACTTATTGCGCCAATGGCAGCTCCTATCTGCTCGAAACACTTCGTTCACGGCAATTAGAGCTTGCGAAATTACCTGCTGTCTGATTAATATCTCACACGGACTCTGCATAGTCTCAGAGTAAAGCTATTAAAAGCTTTTATGCCGCTGCGAGTCTCAGACAGCAAAGAGCAAGAAGCGAAATGGAACGACTGGAACTGACGGAACATTATCACTAATTAATGAATAAGAAAGATAGCCAATACAGACAAAAAAAGGGTAATATAAATACCACACAACGTTTCTGGGATCCTTGTTTCTTTCGTCAGGTGCTAAGAAATGCCTAGAGAAACATAACTGTACTGGTCAGTTGACAACACTCAAATGAGACGAAAACGCAACGAGAATGGGAGAGCCGAAGGGTTAGCGTAACAATAAGGGAGCAACGACAATGGGAAATCAGAAGGTTTAGCGTAATAATAAGGGATCGTAGCAATTATTGAGTTTCATAGTGTCTGTTTGTACATAAATAGCTGTGATGTTAGATTTAATGTGAAGCATCTCTGAAATGAGTCTGGAATTGTGCCTGGTGTCAATGTCTAAAATCTTAGCATTTTGCCAATCAAATGTATGTTTCGAACTGTTTATATGTTCGGATACTACAGATTGTTTATCAATGGGAAGTTTGATATTAGACATAAGTATTAAGGGAACGTTTTGTTTGCCCTATGTAGCAGGAATTGCGATTAGAGCAATTGATATTGTAAACAACACAATGTTTGCTGTAGGTGTCGTTACTCCCTTATTGTTACGCCAACCCTTCGGCTCTCCCATTGTCGTTGCGTTTTCGTCGCTTTTGAATGTTGTCAACTGACCAGTACAGTTGTGTTTCTCTAGGCTCTTCTTAGCACCTGACGAAAGGGACAAGGATCCCAGAAACGTCGTGTGGTATTTGTATTACCCTTTTTTTTGTCCGTATTGGGCATCTTTCTTATTCATTAATTTCTATCAGACGTAAATTTTTTCTTTATCACTAAATCTTGAGAAGCTTGAGCCACGACGTGTCAATAGCGGACTCTGTCCACAATTTCTTACTCTGCATATACTTCGGGCAAATCGTTTGATTAATATAGGCTGTTTTCATGTCAAAATAGGGGGGAAATAACCACATACACAGCTTAGATATAGACATTCCAGTTATTTTGGAATAATGGCACACATTGTTTTTTAAGAAACTATGATCACTATGTGATTATATCTCATGATTATAATGTCCACTTATATGTTAATTGATTCACAACCATGCTGTTTTAATGCTCGACGAAGAGGTTAAAAATGGAGATTCCTTTTAAAATAACTGACACCATTTGGTTATTTTCCCCCCAACATCGAAACAACCTATCATTGATATTATCATTAAACTGAAGAAATTACTTTGAGAAAATTGATAATAATAAATAAGGAAAAAATATAGTACTTTATACGGCTGAACTGAAGTGAAGGAAATTTGATCTAGTAAAAATTTAATAATTATTCATGAACAATTTTTTGGAAAATTAGGATATACCATGAATAAAATCTATGAGCCCATCTATTTTGGTAAAAAACTTCATACTATAAAGGCCAAACGTGTGATGTAATGCTGGGGTGGAAGGAAGTGCGGATAGAACTTCCGATTGAGTTAGGTATATTATTATATTCAGTAATACTTAATAAATATGGGGCTTTTATCTAATCTACCAATTGTAATCCATGAAAATAGTAGACTTCATAGAAAACAAAGGACGCAAGATTTTCTTGTCTAAAGTTTCACTATTCGCAATTTATCAGTGGCAATATTTCACTAGTGAATTCATGCAGCATCTGTAGTTAATTGAATTATATTTCAGTAGGTAAATACATGATTAAGTTTACTGTAGTGTCACCAGGATATAAATTCTAATCTACGTTCTAATTTTCTTCCCGTATTTTCTTGAATCTTTGAATACCGTAAGTGAATTTTGCGTCATTTTGGTTTTGGATCACCTTTTAGCGTTGTTTGAAATTTATGGAGGATTATTAACTACCGAAGCGACTATCAGACTGTAATATGGCATGACGCATTCTGGAGTTTGAAGGAGGACGTGGCCTCTATGTCGATTATCCCCAGTCTTATACTCGGTTCTCAAGGCCATGTTTACGAAAAATAATTACCGGCAACCCAAGTCGTAACTTATTAAATGATTAATTTGCATTACATATTATATCTGACATTAGAATTATGCAATGACATTTGATAAATTTTACATTTGAGCGTAAGCATTCTGAATAATCACGGTTTTTATCACCTTTTCGGATTCATACGCATAACTACTCTGGATTGTTCTTTACCAAACGTCCGTCTTCTTCATCGCAACACACAATTCTTTTTGCCACAACGCAGTAGGCCGGCCATTCTGAGAATGTCTGTGTTTGGAAAAAGTTGATACCGCGTAATTATATTCGAACGAATTTGTTTAATGGAAATGCGAGTCACGATCAGGAATTATTTTTAGTGCGGCGGAATTCATTTTGAGCTGCAATAACAATCTCCTGCGTCATTAAAAGTATTAAGTATGAAGCACTTATTGAATACTAATAGGTAATTAAAAGCGTTGCCAATAAGAACGTTACAAATAATAACTAGAATTTTAATTACAGCTAGAACGTTCGTATAAGTTTCCTAATCTGAGATACTAATTTGACGTTCATTATTTGATTTGCCACTCGAGAATGGAGAAGGAAAATATGTGGTTTTTACAGGTAAATGATTTTATTATTCCAAAAAAAAAATCACTCGTGTCACAGCATTGGCTAAAATATTATTTAGTTAAGCTATACATTATTCTACAAATGCCATGCATTCATTTTTTTTATTCAATCACCCTTATTGCCCATTAGTGTGATTTATGAAATAATTAATTTCATAATTATATGTGATGTCAAACTCATTGAACTTCCAGAACGGGATCATATTAATTTAACACGTTGAATTTGAATTCTGACTGCAGTTTTAGATTTATTATACATACCATTAGTCCTCGGTCGGGGAAATAGGATGCGTAATAATATAAGATTATAAATAAAGAATGAAATATTACAATTACAAACTTCAAAAAACAACATTGTACTTAACAAAAATTATATAATATAAAGTAACGTTATATATTGTAATGATTACTAATGATAGGCTTTTTAAATGAAAGATATATAAAATTTACAAACAATATTTTTATTGCGGCAGTAAATCAAACAATTACAAATTTAAAATATTGAATTTCTCACGGTCTTCACTGGGTTTGATAATGGACAAATCAATAATATTTATAATCTTATCATCAACAAATCACAATTAAAGGAGAAGAAATTTACTCGTCAATTAAACTAGAACGAAATTTAATTGTGAACGAAATTAAAAGTAAAAAGATTGACTCTGATTAACAATTTTAATCAAAAAGAGAACGAAATCAGACGGCTATGTTTCAATTACGTTTACATAATTAATTGTTTTGTAAATTGTTACTCACGTTTGCCCAGCATTCCAGCATACCTTTAATTTTCGAAAACACTATTGCGGGGGTTTTCATTGCTTCTAAACTCACAGATTCTACACCAAATTTTTAAGCCACAATTTTATATGATGTCAGGAATTCGGATGACCCTCCTCTCGTCATCTATCGGTTGACCGCTCGCCTTAGGTGAATTTTGTGATTTGTCGATTGGGTAGTCTTTATTGTTCCGGACTTAAACCAAAACTTTTGCTATTTCTGGCCGGCTATGGACACAAAAACTGCTTTTTGTTAGCAGGTTTCGACGTTATACTTTTATGAATGTTTTACTTTGTCCTGCTAATTGCCAACCCTGTTAAATTCTCCTTCCAAAAACTGTTATACCTCAACGAGGTCTTTCCGTGAGCTGTATCTCACCATATCTCCCTGCGAACTGTCTTTCGTCTCGCAATTTTGAGCGAGCATAAGCCATTTTGACGGACCTTCCGACAAAGGAACAAAGCCGGTTTTTCTATTGTTATTTGAAAAGCTCCTGCCGCTACAAAGGATTTCTCAAACAATTCAGATTTTCAATTTCACAATTAATGTCTCAATTAATTGGCATTACAATATATTAATATAACAGAGATTAAAGAAATAACTATATTACTCTTCAATTTCCATTCGTCGCAGTTTCCAGGAGCAAATCTTATTTCTATTCCCGTCGAACATGAAAAAGGTTATAAGTTAAATTATACAAGATTTTAATCGTAAAATAATAGCATAACTTGATATGATACCAGCAAAGTATTTTATTAAAGAGTATCTAATATGTCCTTACTATCTACGAACTCTTTCTATTAATAAACAAAGATTTACGTATCTTTATCAATGGTATATTTAATGTTTTTATTTCGTCCGGAAGACTATTTTATAGATTTATCCCGGAATAACGAATGCTTTATTCTAAAAGGCTTAGGCGATGTTTTTCAATGCGGAGTTGAGAGAGATTTCTAGTGCTGTATAAATGATTTGCTCCGTTAAGGGCATATAAATTGAAGTTTCTTCAGACAAACTTTAAAATTTCCAGAATATACGTACAAGGCAATGTTAAAATACCAAGATTCCGAAACAAAGGCTTTCAACTGGCATTACAATCCGCACCCGATATGATTTTTGAAGGTTAAAAATTTGAAAGGCGTGACGTGAACGACCGCAGTTTCCTATGCCGTAAGACATGACAGAATAAAAATATTCATGATATACCATTTTAGATGTAGATACATCGCTTTCCCAAGCTAACACTCTTAATGCGAAGAAAATTTTACAGTGAATTTTATATTAAATTTGTCTGCGGAGATACTTTCTCTCATTCTACTGATACCATAATAGGCATCCTAATTCTTCTCTCGTAGTATTTAATGGAGTAAGTCCAAGGGTAACATAGAAAATGTTTGTTTCGAGACAATTTGCATATTATTCTGAGGAAACGCGCTTAATAATGGATCCTACAGGACAGTTCTGCGGTGGAATGCGTGAACTTTATCTGCGACAACGCCATGAAAAAGGAATATACTGGCATTTTAAGAAAATCCCTGACCTGTGGCCCTTCCGCTACTTTATGGAGGCGAGGCAGGCTTGCGGCAGAACCTCATTCCACCATCGCGGCCATATCTCCGAAAATAAAAGTGCACGCCGTCCAAGCGGCCGCCGACACCACCAGGAATCGCAAGAATCCACAAATACAGGTGATAATTAGAACCTGATTTATGCAAGACGTGATGGTGGGAACCACATGCACTCGAGCATCTCGAAGAAATCTCAAGCGTTTCCCAAAATCGTTGCTACCACCTTAGCAAGATCAACTTTACTGGTTCAAACAATTGAATAAAAAATTATACTGTAAACGTGGAAAAAAAAATTTACGCACAAGAATTTGAAAATTTTGACTAAACCCTAAGCATAAAGGTTACAAATAGCCGAATCGCAACGTATATGCAGAATCTGTACTTTATTAGCGAGATATCTGTTAGATAGCTTAACAGTGAACAAGATATCGATATATTTATAATCACATAAATTTACACGGAACAATACGGTAAATGTGTTTGTTATTCATCAGTATAAAATTCAAAAATATTTAAAATTTTCTGAAATATATCGTCTTAATGTAATGAAAATGCGTAAATTTTTTATGAAATCAGAATTCTAATACGAATAAAACTTTTTGAAATATATTTCTTTATCTAAAATAGAAGTAGAGCCATTTTATTAAAAAGTATATGTATGATGTGGCTAAAAAGCTCGGAATGTTCGTTTAAAACGTTTATTTTGAATAAAATAAAGTATGTTTTTTTTAGATATCTCTACTTATTTGCGAGGCAATGCGTAATTTTGACGAAACCCTAAGCATAAAGGTTACAGATAGCCGAATCGCAACGTATGTGCAGAATCTGTACTTTATTCGCGAGTTTTCAGTTAGATATCTTAACAGTGTTCAAGAATATGAAAAAAAAAGCATGTTTCTCAATGTATGTGAGGATTCACAATAATAAGACAGTTGACGTTTTATTAAATCGGATACAAAGATTTTCTTGAACACATTTTACTGACTGCTGTGGTTGACTAATTCGACAGGTACATTAGGACGGATTAACATCACGTTCCATTACACAATGGGATGAGCAACGCATATTTTGATGGAATATATGAGAATACAGACTCCGAAGGTTGTCAGCTGTTTACCGTCGCTGTAAAATAAGTTTCATTAAAGTCTAAAGTTCCCATTTTCGGTTCACCCTTGGATTCTCGAGTCAGTTTGACGAAACCAAGGAAATGCCGTGAGTCGTGTGAACTGAACGAGCATATCCTCGTGCTATTAGCTTGACACGTAATGACATTTACTACCGCAACGTGGTCAATTTAATGTAAGTCTGATAAGCTCTTGACGCAATTCTTTCATGACTCACAAACACGTGCCACGACGACGTCCCGCTAAGCTAAGTCGGCCTCGATGGCATACTGATTAAAGCACCATTGTCTCTAGCGCATAATCTTCGAGAATTATATCGATTTTTTTTTCGTTTGAGTGAAAATAAAAGTAGCCGTGAAATTTACATTAGTAAGAGTCTGCTCTCTCGTGCTAAAATTTCAATGCAACAGCACGGACCTGCAAACTCTCACCTCAAGTCGAAGTAATTAATTCCTTACTTCATTCAAGTATTGAGAATAATCCATTACGTGCCATTGAATTGACTCCAATGCCTGCTAACTTTCACTTTCTTAAGTGTCAGGGGAAGCTAAGAAAGGTGGTTCACTTTTCTATGATTATTAGTTACTTTCATCTATTTTGGACGTGGTTTATTTATGTCATTTTTGTATTTTATTTTAAATTTAATTTAACCTCTCTCTTTTTTTTTTAAAAAAAAACATAAACATTATTTAGTGACTTTATTAAAAGAAACGAAAATGAGGCTTCTCAAGATGGGGAATTTTTCTGAAACAAAAACGGAACCATTACTATATAAATACGTCATATTTTGGGTTTCTAATCAATCTCGACATGATGTTAAGAATTCTCAAAAATCTGAAAAATGGTACATGATTCTCTAGACTGAGAATAATGATTGAAATTTTCAGTGAATGGTGAAAGTATTGAAATGTCCAGGCAACATCCGCTACGTCCGAGATATAATTAATATGATTATCTTAAAAATTAATTTGTAATTATAATTATTTTGTTTAACCGTTTCACAAAATTTCTCTGCCTTCTGTTCGGGTTGCTGCTATTACTTATTATCTGCTCATTAATTGGACAATCTGCAGCAGCTGACTACTTTACGTGTGGCAACTGACATGAATGGTTGAAGTTTAATGAAAATTTATTTCGTCTTTGTTTTTAAAAGAAGTAATTAAGGTTTATTTCTTTTTACATATGTATTTATAATCGTGCAGAACGAAGACTGTCATGAAAGCTTAATTAATTGTCTATATTGTCTTCTTTTATTGGTCAAGAAAACTGAGGATAAGACTGTAGGAGAATTGACGTGACACTTAAAAAAAAACCGGAATGTGTCATGGAAGAAGAAGACTGGCACTCTTTTTCGTGGTAGGCCAAGGCCCTAAATGAGCTGTAGAGTCAAGGGAAAAGAAAAAAAATGAAAGTTTTCTTCTTTTTCTCTTCTTTGTAAATGAATTTAGTGAATAATGATTGTGAGTTTGGTAAAAAATAATGGCCAGTTTTTTAAAAGTATATACGACATTATTTTCTTTCATATGTGTAGTTCTAATTTGTTACTATCTTTATGCATTTTAATGTAATTGATATGAGTATTAAGTTTAATTATAGGTTATTAAAACACCTTCAGTAACTTAAAACAGTTTTATTTATTTTAATATAAGAGCTTTCGACAAATATAATTTTTTTTTCAATATGTAAAATTAAATTTAAAATTATACCAGTTATCTGTCTTATCATTTGCAAATTTAAAGTGACTTTTCTAAATATTTATAAATTAAGGACCAAACACTTTATATAAAATGTTTTACGTCAAGATTTTAACTATTAATTATATTGTATTTATGTAGTACTTTGGTTTTAACGTATCATGTCTATACATCGAAACAACTTACTAACATTTATATATATATATATAATGACATAATATTTATTTTTATATACATGTATTTCATATGACTGGAGTTATTAAACAGTAGGTAGAAATAAAAAGAGAGTTTAAAATATGTTGACAGTTCAAGTGACTTTAGTGCACAAAAATTTAAAAGTTGATGTTGGAAATAACATTTTGTTATTATTCAATATTTTTAATTAATTAATAATAATAATGATCTATTTCAAATTAATAGTTTAATCATATTATTTTTATTTAGTAACACTTTTATTACGTCTCCATAAGGTGTATTTCAGATCTTTCTGATTTACGAGGTTGATATTTCTTTTGTTATGATAATATTTATGTACGAGATTTTATATTACCATTTGTCCTTAATTTAGAAATATGTTAAATGTTTTAAATTAGGTATGATATGAATCAATAGGAATCTATAGGAATAAAACCTGAAGGAGATACGAATATGTATGATAACTTTGTTACTTTATAAATTAAATAAAATGTCATAAATTGCTTTATTAGAAATATATTAAGTTTGTTCAGAGAAAAAAATACCTTCAAACTTTGTACAAGGTAACGTAGAGTTCGCTTACAAAAAAATTAATACAATTTTTAATTTTATTTTTCAGATTTAAAATAACAATTGTGGAAAGCTCTTGTCGAAAAAAATAAAACTGTTTGGGAAGCTGGTAAAGGATTTTTTAATTATCATTAATTATATTTTTTATTTTATAGTTTTATCACATTATTTGTAGCATAATTCGGTATTGCTAAATGTTTTATGCATAAAAGCTATTTCCTCACTTAAGGGATGTGGATCTAATTTAATTCCAAATCCCTCCGTACCTCCGTATTGATGTTAGCCGCACTCCTGTGATCATACCGATTTTTTCCGTTTATGTGGAGGTCTTATTTGGCCGTTTACGTGCTTGTGGCCTGTCTTTGAGCGTAGTTCCTCTCCTCGGGCTTCGCAGCTGGAAGGGCCGAGGTTTGAGCCTCGCAGCTGCGGCGCGACCTTGGCTGGCCTTTGGCTCTCCTTTGTCCCTGGACAGGTTCCCCGAGTCGTATTTATTTTTATCCCCTTTGTGTCTCCGGCTGACCGGACTGCACTTATGCCCGTCACGTTGCTGCGACCATTACAGCCGAAGAAATTCCACGTCACTGTCCTACCACAACGGCCACAAAATATTGCGAAACTCGTGCTAATCGCCAGTGAAACTCGGATAAAGTGCGTGCATGCATTAAAACAACGCGTAACTCTTGTAGAGCTTATTACAGGCGCAATTAAATGCAAATTGACTCTATTCAACAACACAAACATAATTTTATAAGGTTACACTTTGTCTCTATCGAAGCTTCTAGAAGAGGTCAAGCGTATTATGCTCACGGTTTAGATGTTGATTGGCAAACAAACTTTCACATATCAGTTGAATTTTATTGATAAATAATCATAGCTCACGTAATAACGTAAAACTGTACAACTGATACCGAAGAAAATCACAATTTAATTAGTATGATGGAAAATGTATTTTGTAATACCTGTTTTATATTTTCGTAAGGTTTTAGCCAATCTCTATTTTTAGATATATTTCTATTATTTTCTTTTTCAGATTAGATCAATACTATTCCTATATCTATATATAATGCCATTTTTTCAAATATGTTCTTTGCTTAATATTAATCTTAATATACTTTTTATAGTTGAAATTCTGTCCGCACGTCAGGTTTATATATTTAAAGTAATTATATTATTGTAATTTAATTTATTCAAATTTCATGTATATGATACGGGACAAACTGGCCAGATTAAATACATACATTTAATAGTTTACACAGGTACAGAAATAGACTAGCAAGCTAATATAACTTCATATTGAGAATATTTTAAAACTACACCGTATATCTTAAAGAAGTGGTAGAGATGTGTTGAGTGCGAGATTTTATAATCCTCCAGCAAAGAAACTAATCCCAAAAGACTCTTCAATCTATTCAAGTGCTTCCTGCTGTATCCATATGTATTCATTTTAAGGGATTAGCTGTCTACATATGAATAAATAACAGGATATTTAGTGAGTATTAACTAAGTAACTATTTTCTGGTCCTTATAATTTATAAATCATATTTTATTTTAATTATAAATTAATAGTTTTTTTAAAAAAAATATATAAATTTAATCAATCTACATTTTACTAATAATGATTTCGACAACTGGTCGTCGTATTTATAAGCAGGAAATTAATATGCCTAAAATACTAAAATTTGTAATGAGATCACTTTCAAGTGTGACTCTTGAATATCTACGCAAAAGCCGCGAAGTGAGATAAAAATTTTCTTAAGATGGTCTGTCATTGCAATATACCACATGGAAAATAGCTCCTTCAATAACAATTAAATAAGTTATCTGTTACATTTGAATCGAAATATTAAAATAATAATTTTCTCTCTAAATGTTATGAGGAAACAGAAGCACAATAATATGATCTTATGAGATGTCAGTTATTAATATGAATAATTGTAAATTTATATTTATTTTACAGGAGACGATTGAGGGAAATGTACCACTGTGAAAAAAAAGTAAGGTGAATTTATTTATCAAATATATATTATTTATTTATTCTTCCAAATCAATTTCATCCCCTTCAAAGTAATCCCCGTTCTATAAAACGCACTTTTGCCAACGCTTTTTCCCGTCCTCGAAACAGTCGGAATAGTCTTTTTCCGGTATAGCCTTCAAGACCTTCTTCAATTCGGTTTTTATCTCCTCAATCGTGTCAAAATGGCGTCCCCGCATTGGCCTTTTGAGTTTGCTGAATAGCCAGAAGTCGCACGGAGTCAAATCAGGCGAATACGGTGGTTGCGGAACGATTTGAGTCGAGTTTTTGGCAAAAAAAGTCGCGAAGAACCATTGCAATATGACTTGGTGCAATATCGTGATGAAGGAACCAAGAGTTGTTCGCCCATAATTCAGGCCGTTTCAGACGAATAGCTTCACGCAAACGACGCATAACGCTCAAATAATATTCTTTGTTTGGCCCGGCGGAAGGAATTCATAGTGCACCACACCACGATAATCAAAGAAAACTGTCAACACGACCTTGATTTTCGATCGACTTTGCCGTGGTCAAAAGACCAAAAGGTCTTGCTTCACCTTTTGCACGATATTCGCTGGATTTCTCGGTGGTTTCAGGGTCGTATGCGTAAATCCAAGTCTCATCTCCAGTAATGGTGCATTCGAAGTGGTTCTTATAGTCAGACAGCAAAGTTTCACACACATCAACGCGACGCTTTTGGCACCATTCGAGACTTGACGAGTTTGAGACACAAAACATTCTTCAAAATGGTTTGGACTGAGCCAAATGATATTCCAACACTATCAGCGAGATCTCTAATTGTCCATCGACGATTTTCAAGCACCAAATCTTTGATTTTTTGGACGTGGCCCTCGTCGGTAGACGTTGATGGTCGTCCAGAGCGCGGTTCGTCTTCAACGCGTTCTCGGCCCTCTTTGAACTCGTTGTACCACTTATAATCGTTTTTTTGTGCCATAGTTTGATCACCGAAGGCCTTCCGCAACATTTTCAACGTGTCCGCCCAAGAATATTCGTTCCGCAACAAAATTTGATGCAAGTTCTTTGCTCAACAAAATCATCCATTGCAAAAATCGAAAAATTCACTTTTGGTTGTTTACAAAAACACGTGTAACTCGGATATAATTAAACCTTTTAACAAACAGACACTTGGCAAATATTATAGACAGTCGTACCAACCAAAGAAAAAAATTTTTACCTGCCTTACTAATACCCGGGATTTTTAAATGACAATTTCACCTTACTTTTTGATCACTGTGGTACATACATTATTTTGAAACAGATTCGTCTAGGCAAATAGCACACTGTTTAAACAAATTAGTATTTGTTTTAAAAACAGTTTACTTCTTGGGCTAAAGATATTTCACAGTTAAAGTCAGAATAAGTACTTAATACTGGATAGAATGCGACTTAGATCTATATTTTATCTGCATGCATACAACATATTATTCCAGTGCCAAGCATTATTGATGTAAAGCTTTCTTTTACATTTTGACTACATCTCTAATTTATTCTCGTCTATTATTGACGATTAAGATTTGGCTTACCTAGCTTTTCGAATATACCTTTTTAAAATGGTGAATTAATTTATTTAGGCCTTTAGATAAAACCGCATATTTGGAAAGAGAAAAAATTGTTTACTAGCACTTATTTCAGGCTTTGGAATGTCCCCTATTTTTTATAAATATGACGGATGTTACTATTAAATTAATGGAAAAATTATTACAATTATTATTGAAATATTTTATTCTGTAAATGTGATCTTATACACGCCTTGTGAATAAACAAAATTTCATACTATAAGTATTAGAAAAAATAGTCAATTCGCATTTAAACGTCCTACACTTTTAAATTGTTCCTCTATTTAAGGTTTGCCTATATGAAGGTCGTATTATTAATAATATAAGCCAGGACAGGTGATTATTATCTAATCATGAAGCTTATACCAGTGGAGAATCTTTTCGATTTGAAGACAAAGCGCATGAATCACGTAACCGTTAATCTCTATAAAACGACGGAAAATGTTCCATCAGAATCGATTGGACCGTTTTCTTGTGGAAAGTGAACGAAGTCAGCGTGACAGGAATGTTGATTCCATAGCGTTTTTTTTCCGAAGGCACGAGAGGTAAAGATATTCGAAATTGTTTTTACAGAAAAAGCATTATTTTATTTATACATATATATATATATATATATATATATAGGTCATTATGAATGGAGCTAGTGCAAAAGTGACGGCAAAGTCGTAAGGATCCGTACAATTATAAAGAGAATAGTGAAATGAAATTAGGCGAGTGAATATTATATATTAAAGTGAATCAATAATTTAGCGATTGATCAGTACCATTACAATAGCCTGTAATACAATGCTGGGGGGTTTATAACAAAAATATTTAAAATTTGATTTTGATTGGTTTTGAATTACATTTATTTATAATTAATGGTTTACACAAATACACTAGGGTTCTTTTTTATTTGAATCTCGGGAAATTAAAATTTATTCACGCTCGAGTTTAAATTTTAGATGATTCACTTGAAATATATAAGTATAGTAGAGAAAGTATTAAACATATTTACAAGACTCTTAGAAACTTATTACCAAGCAAATATTTTTTGGAAACTCTGGAATTCATACAACCCAATACGTTTTTTTTAAAAAAACAATGTGGACCTCAACGAGCATAAATACTAGATATTCTGTTCCCTAGATAAAAACCTCGACTCTCAGTTTATCAAAAAATTACATTATTCATGAAGAAAACTATTAAATTCTCTTAGAATTAAGAACGTAAATAGAAATAGTGAAAAAAATATCTGATAGTCGCAATAATATAAATAAACAAATACACGGCCGTATATCAGAAAATTATGGATATTAAAAAACATTAAATAAACGACGTTTCCACATATTTGAGGACCTCTTCAATTTAATAATTTTGTTTCTAAATCATGCAAAACTATTTAGAGGAAAGGTTTGTATGATTTATATTCTAAACCTAAAGAGGTCCTAAAAGAGGACTAAACGTCGTTATTTTAATGTTTTGTTAATAAACATAATTTTCTGACGTGTATTTTTGTATGTAAAACTATGCTCATTAAAGGAGCGTATTACTCTGTAGACGAATTGGTAAATCGGTTTAAACCTAACGCACATTAATATTTATTGGATATTTAATGATAATAAAAAAAATATATTACAAATAAGTCAGAAAAAATAATAAGTACAAAAATAAAATGTGAAAAATATTGACATTTTTTCATTGCACTCATTTTTATTTTACCATTGGCTAATATACTAATAAATAAATCAACAGCAGCCAATTTTAAGTCAGACAAATAATTTATTAATGTAAAAAAACGCTTCGTCGCTAATTTGGCGACCTCATCAAGAACAAGTTTTTTTAAATATTGATTTGCTGACTGCCGTGACCGAAAAAAAAAAGATTGACATGTCTATCAAATTTTGTTTTAAACTTGAATCTGATGAGGTCGCCAAATAAGCGACGAAACGTTGTTTAATTTTTCATCAATAAATTATTTTTTCTGATTTAAAGCTTTATCAATAGTCAGAATATATATTTATGTATATCTTTATTGGCTAATATATATTTATTTATATTAACGCATTTTAGTTTCCTAAGTTACAGTTGTCATGTTTAATTGGTATAATAATCGTTTTCTTTTTGCGTATATGGGATGCTGCACATTTCCTGACATCGGACGAAACCTCAAGTTGGAACCTTACGAATTCTCGCGACGTCAGGAACTTTGTGAAATTATGACTGCTTGCTTTTTAAATTGATATTATATTAATATTCTCGTCCAAAAATGTATTTTCATATTGCATTAGACGTGTCTTAATAGAAATAAATATACGTATATCTTTCTAACAATGTTGGTATTTGAAAAACTATTAGTTGATACTGAAAAACGAGTAAAATAAGCAGGCTTTAAATAGTTCACAGGATTGAGAGGTAATATAAAGACGATTAGAGTGGAGAACGTTAATAAATTCAAGAAACCGTGCACTTCAGATTTAATCGGTTACAGCTATGAACATTAGTTGTTTGTAGGAAGTAGAAAAATAGTTTATGCGTTTGTTCGTGGCAATTGTATACTATATAATTTACTTAATTTCGATGTAATTTTCAAAAGATCGTTTAGGGTCTGCAACGGAAATGTCTGGCGCCATTGCGTCGCAGTGTGGATAGGATTTCACGACTCCGTGATGTTTCCTGTTATTCCGTCGCAAAAGAAACAGCGTGTGTAGCTGGCTCATTACATTTTATCATAGTGTTTCTATACACAAGGAATAATGAGCTTTGACCTCGACCTGTGAGTTAAGACGCGTGTTGTCTCACAGTAATACGCAACTCACAAACTTAGGACCAAGATTTATTAATTAAAATAACACACATTCCGCAGTTAAGAATTATTAATGGAGATATTTATGTTTCAAGTAGATCATCTGATAGATGATTCATGCGCTTTGTCATTTGGTATAAGCTTAATGATTAGATAATAATCACCTATCCCGGCTTGCATTATAAAGTTCGTTTATTCGAGAGGCATGTAAAAACACATTTAAAGCACGAAAATTTCACTAATAATAGTAACTACAACTTCTGTTATTATGACACTAATGTTACACCCTTAAATCGCAATGGCAAATCCTAGGATTTTACAGTCGAACATTAAAAGAGATTATTTGTTGACCTAAACAGTTTACAACTTTCTCAGTAGCTGATCAGTACATAAGGTGCTCATTAAACTACTTAAGGAGTGAAGTACAAGAAGAAACGATTCACAAAACAACTACTTTGCTGAATTGCGCTTCATTTACTTCAGTGAATAGTTCATTTGCCTCATTCTTATTTATCTCCGTAGTTATGAGAGCCTATAAGGCACGTATTACTCTGCTACAGTATTTATTAATCACTACAAATTTAACTAGAAGCTTGTAGCGCAGAACACCCCCAAAATTAATTCAAGATTATTTTGTAATATTTGAGTAAAAAAGCCTGTGTACCCAGAGCCGAGTTGTGGCTTGCTGGAAATTATGGCCATAAAGTTTGGCGTCGAGGTGACAGAGTGTAGAGGAGGAACCCTGCTTTCAGACGAAGGTAGTGGATTATAGGATAATCCTTCCTCAGGGATATTGACCCGACCATAATACCCGATAGTTAACCCTTCCAAAAGGTGAGAGTAAACCCGCGAAATAGTAAAATCGACGCATATTGGCTGAAATTAAACACGTGAAGAGGTTTACATCCGCTGTTGGGGAACGAAGAGAGTCGAGCTGGAAGGTGGGCAAAGCGAGGAAACAGGACAGTTCCTATCTATAACCCGGAGAACGAGGTAGTCTGGGAAGGGAGAAAGTATAGGAATAAAAAAATGTAAAAGTTCGAAAGATGTTCTTGGAGAGGACAGCTCATAGCTACAGCTTGGAGTGAAACGTAGGAGTCTAATGTAGAGAGTAAAAAAGGCCCGACCGACGGAAGAAGAATCTCTCTAGAGATGCTAAGAATTGTTACGCCGTCAAGGAAGTGTAAAGGAGGAAGCTGCTAGAAATTCATGTGAAGATTTTCCGGTTAGCCTGAGGAAGCCGACGGCAAAAGATGAACAGACGTGTTTCTGTCTTCTACGTAAATAATTGAGATTTCTGCCGCACGAATATGCCCTCTCATACGACCACTTTTCTTTTTTGGATTTGTTTCAGAGTCTCATAAATCGTCCTGAGGATTGCCTGTTTACCGTATTAGAAATTAAATGGAATATTGAATGTAGTTAAAGTGAATCATGTAAAATTTAAACTCAAGAGTGAATAAATGATAATTCACCCAGATAAAAACGAACCACGGTTGTATTTGTGTAAACTCTTAATTAGAAATAAATTAAATTTAAAGCTAATCAATAACAAATTTTAATTTTCCGTATAACATTAACCGCCGCCCTTCTTCCTGAGCATTATATTACCCAGTGAAGAAAAACTGAAAAATGACGGAAAGGAATGTACTCATTTTGTACGACCGGATACAGACATCAGTTTGGAATTACGCATAGCTTTGTGGATAACTGCAATCAACGATGTTACAGCGATTTAAAAACCGTATATTGTGTGTGATGATGTGCGCAACTTGGTAGTTCTCTATAAGGAACTTAGTGTAGTGACATTGTGTGAGGAAATTAAAATTAATTAGCTATGATTTAATAAATGGAAACGAAATCAGAACAAAAGATTTAGAAAATAGATTCTTACTATTCTGTAGAATACAACTTTATTATATAATCTAAAACCAGGATTGAACTATATTTGAAGTTTGTACGTAGACTTGGACAAAACAAGTTTTAGCCTTTATCAGTTCCGGACTGATTGTAAAAATTTTATATCCACGGTACATGCTTCATGTTGACACACATAATAATCTACGCTGGAAATAAATACTGCAGCTATTAGATGACTGGGCCACAAGGAAGAGAGTGGAGGAAGTTCCCCAACCGCTTTCACGCCTCTGGTTGGCAAATCAGACGAAGACGTCACCGATGCCTGTTCCTTGCACGTGTCCGCTTCTGTTTCAAAACACGCATAATTAACTTTCATTATATAACCCCACAAGATCCGTATTGTCACTGTCCCACTTCTCGCCGAGGTGCATTTCCTCCTCCGCATGCAACACAGATAATCACGTTTGAAAAAGTAGTCAGGGAATCACAATTCAGAAACGTTCGCTTACTGTCACACTTCGAGTTCTTTTTAAGATTTACTGCTTTATAAAACTGGAGACGTTTTCAAGGAAATGCTGTTGGTTTTTTGAGCTTTAGCCCATATTAGAGACTTCGAGATTTTTCATTCTCCACATTAAAAAAATATTTGGCGTACAGGCACTTAGATTTTGCTTTGTAACGATATATTTATTTTTACAGTATTTTATCACTTCGTTTTACTCAAGGAGTTTCTTGATCGTTCCCCTAATAATTAATTATTTATTGTTATACTGCAAAAGTGTTGAATGTGTTGTTCATAAAACTACTTATTTCATAACTTTCTTAGTCTTCGTTTGTCTTTTCTGCTCTTTCGTTTGTTTGTTGCATGTACGGCCTGGAGTTTCTACGGAAGGGCAGATTCCTGGTCGCTCTGTTTCGTGAAGTGACTTGCCCGAGGGTTTTGTTTCCTCCTAGTGTGCGTGTGCCAGGTTTTCTGTTTATTCTTGTGGGATCAGTAATTCTATATTTTATGATAGTTAATTATCTAACCATTAATTTGTACTAGTACGTATTGAATTTTTTTTAGTACAGTAAATATTATATTATACCATTAGTATACTTAAAGAATTATTAATTTTGTTATTATTACTATATAGTTCTTTTACTTATGATGGACAGGGCAATTTGAGTTCCCGAATTTTAGTATTTTATGTTAACTTCTAATTATTTATAATTGTAGCAACCAATAATTATATTCTAATTTTATGTAATGGTGTATCCTATTTCATCATACGAGCGCTAATGGAATAAAATAAATCAAATAAAAAAAATCTTCCTGAACTGAATCAGTTACCAAGCAATATTTCCTTTTTTTTTAGGTAACAGGCTACATGAGGGTAATCCACAAGGTGGCAACTCCCCTTTAATAGCATAGGAAGGAATTTGAAAGGGGGGATGTGGAAGAGTAGAGGAAGGTAGCCAGGGGATAACTAGGGCCCCCGGGCTATATTTTGAGGATCATACCCGGCATTCGCCTAAAAAAATGCAGGAAAAACCCTAGAAAAACCTGCATAGGTATGTCGGGAATTGGGAACTTGTCCCACGCCCTTCCGATAGCGGTAGAGGAGTTTGCTGTGGGGACGCAGCATTCCCTTCTCCGTGCCTCGACCAGTTTAGGAGGCAGCTGGTCGACTGTTCCAATGGGAACACCGAACAACTCTTACCGTACGCCCAAGGTCTGTGACCCCGGAACATACACGTCTCAAAACAGGCCGAAATGCCTCGGCTTGTGGGAACCTTAGTTCAAAAACGGAGAGGAAAAGACATCCCCAAAGGTAGCTCCTTCGTGTCTTTCCTACAAGGTTCTGATCGCAATATTTCCTGTTTTTTTTTTAGGTAACAGGCTACATGAGGGTAATCCACATGGTGGCAACTCCCCTTTAATAGCGTAGGAAGGGATTTGAAAGGGGGGATGTGTATGCTATTAAAGGGGAGTTGCTCCCATGTGGATTAGCCTCATGTAGCCTGTTTCCCTAAAAAAAAGTTTTGGTTAGTCTAACAATATTTATATTATTCGTTCATTATCTGCCAAATGTTTCTTAAAAATTTTATTCCAATCATTGTAATTGGTTTGCTCTTTTTGTAGTTTTAAACTTGAACCTGATGATGCCAAATAAGCGACGAAACGTTGTTTAATTTTACTTTAATAAATTATTTTTTCTGACTTAAAATTGGCTGATGTCTATTTATTTAAGTTTTCTCAATAGTCAGAATGTATATTTGTATATATATTGTCATTTAAATTTGTTTTAAATTTTTCACTTTCCTTATACTTCTAAACCTTCATTCGCAACTATTTTTATCTTAGACATTCATATAAATTTTAGATAGACGGTTCTCTATGAAATTATTGTATTATTTTGTTTAATCGTAATGTATAGACGTCGTATAACAAGTTTCCGCTTTCTTGCTTTTGATGATCGTGTCTAATCCAAGGCGCGTTTATGCTCACGTGTGAGAGTAGGCATTGTATTTTCTGTACCGGTTTTGTTAGAGCTCTTTGAATACATTTTCCATAATTGATTTAATTAACTAGATGAATTAATATTTTTTCATAGTAAATATAATGAAAAACAACTTTAAATTATGATTATGAACAATAATTCAACACACGACAAATAAAATCTTAAATTTATTAACGATTTGGGGATTTTTTAAATTATAAAATAGTTTTTAATAAGTGTTGACGATATATTATTGGTTTTAGAAAAATGGAATGTAAGTTTTTTTCTTTCTTCATTTTTAATATAGGAATTTTACGGTTTTGTTTCAAACGTTCGTCGCCACATATTTAACATCTAAGCAAATATAATAAAAGATTGAGGATTATTTTGAATAGCCAGACTCACTTCTATTTAATAATATTATTTATGGAATGGTTGCGCTCACTAGATAAATTAAAGGCGTTGGCCAGGATATTGGGTAGACGATTTATTGGACCACTTTTCGTTGTTGGCTGTGTTATAATATATTGCAACAAGAGAATTTCCCATCCCTTGTGATCGAGCATGGTATCTTCCCGCTTTACTTTCAGCAATATTGAGCGCTACATTATTTTGGTATAGAAAGGTTTTTATGTTTACCTTGTGAAATTTATTATATTAATTATTTTGCAAGTGATTATTAAATTAAGGCACATTTTGTAATGATATTTTCAAAATTTATGTGTTAATTTTGGTGAACTTTATCTGATATTACGGTTGTCGATGGTTACTGCGTCTTCTTGTGATGTTGGTAATGTTCCATTACTGTATCACCAAAGTATTCTCCTAGTTTAATTTTAAACACCTTTTTGTTGATCCATATAACTAAATCAGTCTTATAACGTCAATGAATATGTACATGAAAAACCCCTAACTACATTTTATGAAACGTCTGCCTAGTGTCCACGTTAATCCCACAATACTAATAGAAATAAATCGGTTCAGCTTAAGAATGGTTCCCGCAGCCAACAGACGTGTCAACATTTTGCGTCGCAGACGCCCGTCAGTCGTGTTTCCCTGCCCGTCTAAGAGCAATAAATATCCATGATGACGACTTGACCTTCATATGGTCAGTATTACGTAATTTTATATATATATAAAACAAGCATCATGACTCACTATTGCCCGACAATATCATGTGCCACAATTTGGCACATGCTTGGATAGATCTTTGGGAAATTACACGGGAATCTTGACTCAGGAAGAAACATACAAAACAGATAATTCCAAAGGAAGTTGCAATATTATTTTAGCTGTGCGTGTCCTTCTTCAATTTGGGACAAGCATCGAAATTTGTTTTAATAAAAATGGTAGGCGCGTAGAGTTTTATAATAAAATTGAAATTTTGATTGTATAAGATTGTACACAGATTTATATTAGGGGAGGGGGGGGGAAACCACACACAGCCTCATATAGTATAATTACTTCGACCTATTTGGTCATTTTCAAACTCATTGCAAGATTTTAACGTCGGAAATCGTGTTTTTAATTACTAACACTATATAAGACTGTGTGTGGTATTTCCCCGAAAATATTAATAAAAATATTTTTTTCCTATGAATGAGATATACTGTACTGTTTAGTTTCGTCTTCAGACTGTTAATAGATATGTCAGAAAACGGCACTTGACCGAAAAGAATATAATATTCCAGCATATAATAAATAAATATTTTTTGTTTTTTTGTTTCTAATTCCACAACCATTGAAAACAGCAACAGCTATTTTTTAAATGAATATTTACACAGTTTTAATTAAATTTTCTATCTACATTAAATTGGGATTTGCTGCATGCCTGATTTCTTAAATCGTACATATTATATTTAAAATTCACAAACCTTGGAAAGGAGGTCAAGTCAGAGGGTGGCCTCATTCACTACATTGATATTCAGCGAAACTTCTCTGATGAGATCCTTGTGACCGCTCCTGTATTATACGAAGGTTCCAACCCACGCACCTCTTGCTTCATGTCCTTTGTGGATGGTTCCGTAAATTTTACTTTTAAATTATAAATTTCTTTGCTACAGCTTGCTAATCTAAATCTGTTATTTGAAAAAAAACAGTGGGTTGCGTCGTTCGGATATTTTTTTTATGATAGATGATGAACCAACTCTTTAAATTATTGACTCTATTGACTTAGATCGATTTCCTGGAAACTCCATAAATAGAGTTACTGTCTCGTGTAGAACATCGTTTTCAAGGATGTGGTGCATTCTTCCACATACCAAAGAGGAACGAAGAGATACTCGTATTCTTTGCAGTCAAGGCCGACCTTTGTGACTATATTATGTGGCAGGCGTCTATTAGTCTTTCCCTACAATTTTCCCTTTAACCTTTTAGTGCATAGTGTAGCATATATGCAACATAACTTTTGGTATCGCCCCAGAGGTGTTTGTTGGTTTCTCTGAGAGCTAATTTGTGATGCAGATATGAAACAACATGTACTTAAGGAAATGTCCTAGTTTTCTGTGACTCAAACCCTCAGGCCAGATTTTTCTACCCGCCCGAAAACTTCAGTATGTTTATTTTCTATGTTTTTTTTATGTATTGTTACGAAAGAAAATTTAAGCGGCATTCTCAGGGTATTATAATTACAACGATTAAGAAATATAGCGAATTTAGACAATAGAAATACCACACAATGTTTCTGGGATCCTTGTCCCTTTCCTCAGGTGAGAAGAAGAGCCTAGGGCGACACAACTTCTAGACTTTTCTTCGCACCTGAGGAAAGGTACAAGGATCCCAGAAACGTTGTGTGGTATTTATATTATCACTTTTTTGTCTGAATTGGCTGTCTTTCTTATTCATTATTTTCAATCAGACGTAAATTTTTTCATTTTATTCTAATTACACTACAATTATAATTATCCAATTAACGTGAGCACCTAATTATATTTATGTTGAATATGTCATCATGAGCCAAATAGACTTTGATCACGTTTGATATTTTATTTGGTTATATTTGCGGTATTGTATTTACAAAAATATATCTTAAAAAATTTAGTTTAAAAAAATACAAAAAAAAACATGGGTTATATATCTCTCTGGTATGTACATGGAAACTTAGCTCTGAAGTAGTTTTTTCAGTTTCCTCGATATCATCAAGAGAAGTTAACTGCTTGTGCTTTCACCTTCTGTCTTTCTACGATTATTTTTCCACGCAACTGCCGATGTTTACGAATTCGCATTTTAAATCCTACAATTCAGGCTATTTTCAACAAACTTTTGAATAACGACCAATCGTTAATGAGCCGCGCAGTCTGCCTATTATTGCTTCGTCTCCTTTAATCAGCAAAATATAAGAGGATCGTTTCACCGGAATTTTTTAAAAAAATTAATAGGAACTCATTAGCAGAGTTTGCGTCTTACATAAGCGCACCTGATTATCCCGAATTTCCTGAAGACAACTTCGTGATTAAATTAGATTTATTACTCAGTTTATAAATAATACAAGACCAAATACAAACATGAAGCAATTTTTAAAATTAATTTTTATACACTCTCTCTAATCAGAAACTATTATATATTTGCATATAGTTTACTGAATCGTTTATAATATGAGGAGGTAATCATGTTATATTCGTGAAGTTTGTCAGAAATTTTGAATGAATATAAATTTTTATATTTAGGATTTTTACTGACGATTTGAGAAAATTGGAGAAAAAAAAAGGTTGGGGATAGAGAATTTCTTATCTTCTGGGTTACGGGAAGGAATCAGTGTATTAGGGGCGATAATGAACCACAGTGGTTTACTACAAACTCATTGGAAAATACTGGCCGTTTCCATTTCCTCATATTAGTAATTTTTCTCAGGAATTTATAGCGTAATATTTCAGATATGGAAGGGCAATGAGCCGGGAAGTTATAATTTCCTGTCCACTAACACTTTATTGCCAAATAGCATAGCTCCAATCATATATATTTATGTATAAATACAGAAACATTTTCCAAAAATTTCGGTACTTAGTGTTGATTTAACACTGCTATTTGATTTTGTGATTTTTAGACGTGATAATCGATTTTTGGTAACGACACAATTAATAATTTCGTAAACAGAATTACATTGTTTTAAGCGATTACAATACGTCGAAACTTTATATATTACGTAAACCAACGTGAAAAATAGGAACAATAGAATATATTGATTAAAAAACGGTATGCTCACAATTATTGATCAGCTTAATTATTTCACACAACGCAAATTTGAAGGAAATTAAATAGAATAGAAACAGTGTAGCTTATGATGGACAATAATTTTGGGAAGAATATATACATATACAGTCTGTATACAGTTTTTGAAGGCAACGTGATGCAGTTTCAAGTATATTCATCAAGTAATGCGCTGAGTTTTTCGATTCTACGTGGCCAAGGAAACCGAACGATGGATAAGTTCAGTTAACAGCTCGGTAGAGTCGACGACAGCCTACAAAAATTCGATGTCATGATGAATATTTTAATTTTATGAAAGAATAGCCTAACGTAATCGTGTAACTACTTCGACATGGCTGAACTTTCGGTAAGACTATCCCTACTTCGTCAATCCGGTCAAGAAAGCTGTGGATCCAAGGCCATTTCATTTTGGTCGTAATGAAAGGCCTAGGACTTCTCATACACATTCGTTTGCGAAACATAATATGCAACCAAAGCGTTCATTAAACTTAAACTTTTACGAATGCATTCCTGAATCTTAGCTTTAAAGTTAAGTTTTTAGGTTGCTAAACGACTACATACTTCAGCTTGATACACCTGTTCCCAGTTTAATGACCGGATAGAATTCCAGGAGTGGAACTTCACCACATCATGTTTTCTTTATGAACGTAATAGTTTAACTTCATTCGTTAGCGAAATAAATGCGAGGAAGAGATCAAGACTATTCGTCTAGACGTTATATTTTAATCGGAAACAACAAAGTGAAACAATTTCACGGCAATTACCCTAATTTATTTGATTTGTTATATAACTGTAATATTCATAGATAACGATATTCAGATTTCAGAAATAAATTCTAATCTATCGATATATGTGTTATATGAAATCTAGAGATTAAAGAATATATCTTTAAGTGAAGAACGACAGTTGTACTGTATTGTGATAATTGATAATTCTAATAAATAAGATAATATGTATCATATCGAAATATTTATCGGGTAATTATCTGTATATATACAGATTTCAATTGCTTCATATTAATATTCACATCATATTTTTATATTCTATATATTAAATATATTAAATATATTTATATATATAATATGAATTATAAATAATAATCTTGAAGACGAATTTCTCAATTTATTATTGTGGTAGTATAATATGACCAATGTTATGATCCTAAAGGGTAATGGCGCAAAATATTAATTTTATGGTTTTAAACTCTTTTAGATAAGCCTCTAAATATTTTCTGTCGAATTAAAAAATTACTTATCGATAAATCATAAGAAAAATTGAAATGAAAAATTTACGTCTGTTTTGAAAATAATTAATAAGAAAAAGAGACAAATACAAACGAAAGAAGTGATCACTTCCTTTGTATGTATTTGGCTATTTTTCTTATACGAAAAGAAAATTCTTCACTGGTTCATATATATTATTTATATAAACTATACACAGTTAATTCGAATCTATCGCCTTTGAAAATCTGTAGTTATTTTATTTGAAGACACATTTCGTATTATAATTTGAATTCCAGCTATTTCGACTCACAATATGATAATATTTACTAGTTTGAACTGAACAATTATCATCTTCAGGAAAACATCGAACACCCAACGTCATTTGTGACTTTTGGCTCGAGAAAGCGCTAAGGCAAGTTCCAGTATTGCGATCAACGCGGGACTTGGACCGCCATAAATAATCTTTCATTTTCTTACGTCAAGAGGCACTCGTAAAGTGATGCAATAAGAATGTGAAATGTTTACGAATTGGACTTTATACCGATGCAGCAACATCATTCTTGGATACAATTGTCACAAAGTGCAATGCCGTGAAAGTGTGATGTGTTCAGTAGGTTCCAAGCATTAAATATGGCTCCAGCGTGAAGCATAAGTACGAATAATAATTGGTGTTACAGAATGAAGAAATCAAGTACTGTTCTTAATATTTTAAGTGTAGTCTGCCAACACAAGGGGGAACAGATAATCTTGAATGATTATATACATAACAACACACTTGAAGTATTTATAGAAAAAAAAATTGCGTACGAGAAATTGTCAAGATATTATAATATTTGTCAATTAATCCGTTGAAGAATTTAAACCAATGATTTATTATTATCATTATAGAATATATTGCTATTCATCCGAAAAATAAACATGAGCCCAAATACTGTATTTATTAATAGTTGTTGATATATGAATTATAGCAGACTACAAAAATAAGTTAAAAATTAGTGTGATCTAAATACTTAAAGAACCAAAATAAGTGTTTTAATTATTACAACCTAAGAAAACCAAGAACAATCGAGTATTGACTAAAAAATTATTACTATTCAGGTTTTCAACTAAGTTGGGGTTTGTCCTTTATGCTGCTACTTCACTTTCGATATATAATGTATAAGCAGATATTATCGAAAAACATTTGGTGCATAAAGTTCCTGGTGAAATGGCTGTCAAAATATTTACCACGGCTGCATCCTGATTGAGATGTTACTCCACTCCTTTATCATAATCAGTTGTGAAGCGTGAGTGCCGAGTGAGTGAAGGAAGGAAGCGTGGGTGTAGACACATAACCTTTGTGCGCTCGCAGCTGGTTGACCTTCCTGCACACCTGAAGGAGTTGCAGCACCATCGTTCAACCGTTCCACATTGCCAAACAAAACGCAGACAGATTTACCAACTAATTTTCTCCTCCCGACTGATGTTAAGATACGGAATTTCGTTTCTTCATCACAGTCAACAAACATTGAGGTTTACTATCGGTACATCTGCTTTCGACTTCGGAGAATCCAGTTTGATGAAACCTTGGTTGCATTCATTTTACTCGTTTGATTCCATCAATACAAAGCGATGAAGATTAAAGAGTCTGATGACATTGCGAGAATGAGACGCGCTAAGGAAAGTATAAAAACTGAGCAGAGAGCAACGATGATACGAACCGGAAATGGATAAATCAATATTTGTGTGAATTTGACAAAGGGCAGACTGATGTGACCCGGCGTCTGGGAACAGGCATCATGGAAACGGCGAATATGGTTGGCTGTTCACGTGCTACTGTCGAGAGCAACTAAAATGCGAAAGTCTGAAGCTTGACCTCTCTGTGAGGCAGGATATTCTGCGATGAGGAACAGATCTTACGGCAACGTCCAAGTGTTTCGGAACACAGACGTTCAGCACACATGGTTCAATGCAGGCTGTCAACCCTGATGCTGAAGGCATTTTCCAGCTGGTTAACTGTCCGTCTCACAAACTGGTGATTAGACGAATATGATGTGGATATCTCGTTGATGTCCTGACCACCAAATTCGCCTGTTGTCACACCCATGAAACACATCTGGGACGCCGGTTCGCGCCCATAAAAAACTGGCCCATAATTTAAGGGAATTCCTCGACCTGTGCGTAAAAAACTGGAGCCACATGCAGCGGGAAATCTACTAAGGACTTGCAGGATCCCTGCCACGTCGAATTGCTGATTATTGTGTTGAAAATGTGGAACAACCCACTACTAAAGGAGGCGGTAATTGTTATTTTGGCTCGTCAGTGTATCTTCGTCAACTAATATTAAAGGAAACAGCGATGTAAAAGGCACATAAAATATTAACAACGGTTTCAAAATAGACCATTTTTTTTATAAATCTGTTAATGACCTGTTTTTTTAGGGCAACAGGCTACATGAGGGTGATCCACATTGGGCAACTCCCCTTTAATAGGAAGGGATTTCAAAGGGGGATGTGGAAGGGTAGAGGAAGGTAGAAAAGGGTTAACTAGGGCCCCCGGGCTATATTTTAAGGATCCTACCCGGCATTCGCCTAAAGAAATGCAGGGAAAACCCTAGGAAAACCTGCATCGGGTAGGTCGGGCATTGTGTACTTGTCCCACGCCCTTCCGATAGCGGGAGAGGAGTTTGCTGTGGGGACGCAGCATTCCCTTCTCCGTGCCTCGACCAGTTTAGGAGGCAGCTGGCCGACTATTCCAATGGGAATAGCGGACAACTCTTACCGTATGCCCAAGGTCTGTGACCCCGGAACATACAGCTCTCAAAACAGGCCGAGGTGCCTCGGCTTGTGGGAACCTTAGTTCAAAAATGGAGAGGCAAAGACATCCCCAAAGGTAGCCCCTTCGTATCTCTCCTAAAAGGTTCAACCTGCGAGAGAATTCTCCTGCAGGTCTAGGATAATGACCTGTAACAGACACTTCATTTTTATTTATAGCGTTACGTCGTTTCCATACGAGTTCGTATCTTCTTCAGCTATTGTAATAAAGGGAAAGTAAACAAAAAAGCGAACAACTTTTTTGTTTACTATAGTACATTTCTTACTTTGTGTAATTAGTCCATATATTAATCATTTTTAAATACCTCCTCTTTAGGTTAATACCTGAAGAAGATACGAACACGTATCAAAACGTCGTAACGATATAAATAAAGTGTCTGTAAAAGGTCATTTATTAATTCGAAATCAGGCGGAAAATAAAAGCTGTAAATAATTTAAATGACAGAAGCACAAGTAGTTAGTACGAGACTATGTTTCGCGTTGGTACGGACAAACCCATCGTGTTACTGTTCTTACAATAATTTAAAGTAAAGATGGATTAAGCATATTATAAACTTTTTCCCGTCACTCAAAGTCTAGACGTTTCTAATAATGGCGCTGAGTGCGCTGATGACCGTGTCTCACGTCATGACTTAACTATGACGTCTTCGATATGACGCACGACGCTCACTTGAGAAGGTTAAGCTATTTTGAGATGAATTTTTATCTTGTCTTCGCTTACTTTTGCTGATATACTTAAGGAGAATCAGTTAGATAGTGGCAAGTTTCCTGGGAACGACTCCTCATTTATCTTTGCTTTTCTTGCAACTAAGGTTTACAACAGACTAGGTGAAGAATTAGTTAGAGTTTTTAGGAAGAATTTAATAGTATTTTAATAAATCTAGATTTTGAACACTATATCAGGCAATAAGATTAAATGGAATCCGTAGTACTGTCAATTTTTCGGCTATTGATTGGATCTCTAATAATGTAATGTAGAATTATATCAAATCTGTGTGTTTAATTTGTTTAATGTTATAATTAGAAGTAATTGATCGGGTATTCCATTGTATGAATAAAAATGAATAGGAACCAAGGAAAGAAAGAAAGAATAAAGACTAACAAATTAAACGGTAGTGCTGCAGAAGAGAGAAAATAAAGTTATTAAATACAAAGAAAGATGCAAAAACGAAAAAGGATAAATGAGACTGATTACGTACATTTAGCGACAGAATCAACAACTAAGTAAAAAATCTTCAAGAATAAAAATCGAGTAGCAAGCATAATGTGAAGTTAAATTACATATTAATAAATAAAGAATTAGCCAATCAGACAAAATTAAGTGATAAAATAAATACCTCATAACGTTTCCCTAATCCTTGTTGCTTACGTCAGGTGATTTAAAATTGTAAGAGTTGTAAGAAACCCAAGCCAAGTGACGAACTCAAATCAAAGCTAAAACGAAGTCATAGCTACTGCTGAGTTTTATATTATCAGTTCGTTCGTTAATTGCAGGGATGTTAGATTTAATGTAGAGAATTTCGGATATAATTCTGGAATGCTACCTGGTGTCTACAATCTTAACATTTTACCAATCAAATGAATGTTTCCGAATTTATATGATGTTTTTACTTCGCATATTCTTTGTCAGTATGAAGTTTGATATTGGACATATGTTCTTTGGTTGGGTATTTAATGATCTTTTAGCAGCCGGAGTTACAATCAGGGAAGGGATTTTTTGACCACTCAATGTTTGCTATAGGTTAGAGTCCCTCTAATTTAAGGCCGGACCGTCAGCCATTTTTGATCTTATGGAACTGTCTTGCCTTACTCGTGGATTAAGCAAGCACGTGTCGGTTGAAAAGCAAGAAATGTTTTAAGATTGAATTCATACCTTTTAAAATTTTTTAGGCCAGATTGCGTTAGACAACATAAATGTTTTATTTACAATAAACGATTACGATTCCTTAAATAAACTCAATATTTGGTGATTCAATTAATTTTTTGTGAATTATAAGGATTTAAATGACATTAGTAATACTAAAAGATGTAATTCAAATTTACATCACGTATGGTAAACAAAATATACTTTCAATTGCTTAAATAAATGGATTACACACTTCTTCAAAATAAAAATTACAAAGAATTTGATTACAGCAGGTATTAAAATACTAAATCAATATTATTTTAATTTCTGAATTTTTACAACAGACTTAGATTCAAAAGTTACAGGATATTCTTTTTTATTGTTTTTATGATGACCATTTTCCACATCAGATTTTTGTTTCCAATATTTTATTTCAAACTCAGGATAAAACTGGGCTTTCCACGGAATAAAGCTTGTGAGAGCTGTTCTCTCGAAGGCAGAACCTTTCTGGAGTGTCGGAGAGGGCTACATTGGGGGATGCCTTTTCCTCTCTCCGTTTTTGAACTAAATTCCTACAAAACGAGGCACCTCGGTCTATTTTGAGAGGTGTATGTTCCGTGGTCTTAGACCTTGGGCATACGGTAAGAGTTGTCCACTATTCCCATTGGGACAGTCGGCCAGCTGCCTCCTAAACTGTTCGAGGCACGGAGAAAGGAATGCTGCGTCCTCACAGCAAACCCCTCTCCCGCCACCGGAAGGACGTTGGACAAGTACCCAATGTCGGACCTACCTCACGCAGGTTTTCTAGGGTTTGCCCTGCATCACTTTTAGGCGAATGACGGGTAGGATCCTTAAACTATAGTCCGGGGGCCCTAGTTAACCCTTGGCTGCTTTCCTCTAGCCTTCCGCACCCCCCATTTCAAGACCGTTCCTATGCTATTAAAGGGGAGTTGCAACCATGTGGATTACCCTCATGTAGTCTGTAACTCCAAATACAAAAACACCTGGGATTTTCGATTTTTGAGCTAACTATAATCCAAGGCTGTTGTCCAACATAAGCTTTGAATTTAAAGAATAACAAATAGCAAAGAGTAAACGAACATTTTCGAGAAATACACTCAGATTTTCGTTACTGATTAACATCTGTATAATAAAAAAAGGATGTATATTTGTATGTATGTATGTATTTACGTTAATTTTTATACGAATTTAAATGCGTGGACAGATTGAAACAAAAATTGGTACACATATTCTTCAAAACACGAGAACGGTACTGTGGGGGGGGGGGGGGGGGTGAGAAACCCCTATCATAAAAGTGGAAAGAATTATAATTGAAAAGTGTGATCATTTTGAGTTAAATTACTGAGCGTCATGATATCATGACGTCACGCGAGAGAGACAGACGTTACTACGTGACGAACAAAGGAAATAGTTCCTTTTTCCGAAATTAAATGAAGCAGAAATATTTTTATTGAATAAATAGTATAATTATATCCAACAATACTCCATCGAATGATAATAAAAAACAATACAAAATACTTAACGATAATTGCGGAAAATGTAAGGTAATTCTCGTGCTATATTAGTGATTCCAATATGGCGACCATTTGTTTATATTGTGAATGTAGCTAACAACTTCATTAATTTGATCTTTCGTAATGTTTGAAGACTGAGAAGACAATTATATTCTGCAGTACTCAAGGAGTATATTTAAGAAGCAATTCGGATATATTTTTGTTGGGATTGATGGAATCAAATTCTTTGCATCTTATAGCCGTCAAATTAATGCACTATCGGTATAATGTTTGTACTGAACTAGGAACATTTAGATTTAGGTTAAATCACTTCTTAACTAAAGATGAATATAGAATTAAATACTTTTTCGGCCTTATATAAATAAGTAGACGGGCAACACCGGCACCCAGCTTGTAAGGAATAAGTCACGACACTGGAAAATAATTTGTTCTTCAACGTTTACGAGGTCTCACCTAAAATCAACATAGAAAACTTTGGTTTTTCAGTTTCTGATGAAATGTGAGAAATAGATATAGCAAGAGACTGCTGGACGCCGGTCGTGGCCTTGCACGAGTACGCATTGTGCGGATCTAGCAGTTGCGAAGTTCAAGGATAGTTGTGAAATTAATTAGACGCCCAGATAAGCACTTGGTTGCTATTACGACGAGTTATTGCGGCGATAAAACTGCCACGCTATCTGCATGCTGCTCATCGAACTGCGAAAAGCCTAACGTCCGCTTTAGTTAATTACCGGAGAAGTCATTCCGTAAGCTGCGCAATGATAAATCCGTAGCTTTTGATGGAAGACGCCCATTACATTGCATCGGGAAACAATGCCCAGGGAAGAAGTGCTGTTGTCTTCACGTAATGAAAGCGCACGTAGCTCAGATTGATTGAAATCGTGCATCTTCCAGTAAACGATTCACTGCCGCATCTGGTGAAGTATCACAATCACAGAGCTTAGTTCTGGGGAAAGAGGAGATGTTACGCGAACGTTGAACAGAGGTTTTCTCTATTTTTGTAATAATTGAACGGTAACTGTGGATTATAAATCATACAAAATGTTGGTATGTAATTTATGTCACTTTGTTAGTTCTTTAACAGAACTAAAAAATTAATGACATCATGAGTTTAGTTTTCTTTTCTGTCCTAGAAAACCAGAGATTTCTTCGTTGGTAAAATACTCGAAAATATCCATTGAGCTTCCATTGCCTGTTGATTTCGAAAGAACATCATATTTTAATAAAGCTTTTAGCGACATCTTACATACAGAAAATATTGTCTGGTTTTTTCAATCCTATTCACCTAATAATTGAGGTCCAAGCAGCTACTACACGTGTAGAAGTCTCTAGTTTCCTGTTATAAAATCCCAGTAATACGTTACTTCCTATGAGAGTTTAGCGAAGGCTGGGTTCACAAAATTTTTACCCAGTCCATCAATTTATAGTAGTATATATTCTTAATTTTAACTTTAATTATAGATTTTTTGCTGAAAGTTTCTTCTTTTCTAATTTGTTTTAAAATGAGAATTGATAATAACATCCATAGAAATGTAATTATCCTTCCCGATTAGATCAATTAATCCTGTGACCATCTTGAGAACCTCATCCTCTCTCTCATTTCTAGGACAGCAAATATCTACGAATCTAAATTCATCCACTAATAAAATAGTCTTGATTACTTCAGGATTCTTTTATTCCATACAGGGGAAGACAAGATACATTTTAATGGATCAAGTTGACCAGTCACATCCATGACACAAAGCGAGGCTCCCTATCGGAAATATTCCAGTTGGCGGTCGGGTAAGCTCGGGGTAGTACGTAAGACATCTCACTAGAGATAATTATCTTTTAATGGAACAAACTTTTTTGTACTGTCAAATGATAGCCACGACAATAGGACAATTACTAATAGAGAGTTCTGAAACAACGACATATATAATATAATGCTGGAGTGACTAATATTATATGAAAAAAATTATAATTTCATTTTGATTGGTTTTAAATTTTATTTATTAATAATTAAGGATTTAAACAAATTCAAAAAGGACCTTCATTATTTTAGTCTAGGTAAATTAATATTTATTCACTCTTGAGTTTAAACTTTAGACGATTCACTTTCATTACATTTTCCATATAATTACATTTTCCATATAATTTCTCATACGTTAAACAGGCAAACCTCAGGGCGATTTGTAAGACTGAATAATAAACCAAAAAAAGAAAAGGGGTCGTATATGAGGGCATTTACGTGCGGCAGAAAACTCAATTATTTTTGGTATTATTTTTACTGATAGATATTCTCCATTCTCAAACTTCCTCGTTATCTGAGTTATAGATAGGGACTGTCCCGTTTCCTCGCTTGTCCACATTACAGCTCGACTCTCTTCGTTCCCCACCAGAGGATGGAAACCTCTTCTCGTGTTTGATTTAAGTCAATCAGCTTCGATTTTACACTTTTTCAGGCTTACTGTCGCCTTTTGGAAGGGTTGACCTTCGGGGATTTTGGTCAGGTCAATACGCCTGAGGCAGGGTTATCCCATAATCCACCACCTTTGTCTGAAGACACGGTTTCTCCTAGACACCCCGTCATCTTGGCGCCAAATTTTATGGTCGTAATTTCCAGCAAGTCATTGCTCGGAACACGGAAGTTTTTTATCCAAATATTGAAATTTTATAATGAATTAATTTGAGAAGTTTTCTTTTGCGCTACAGATAGAGTCACAAGCACTAACTGGGTGTGACAAAGGTATGTAGCACTATTTCGCAGAATTAAATTATCGCCTTCGGAAACTGTGTTACAGTTCTTTGGTTTAAGACTATTTAATTATTTTAGTCGGTCAGTTTCAAGTAAAGAAAGCATTAAATAAATAAACTTTAATCGAAACATCGATTGTATAGAGATTTTCTAAATATATAGTAAGCATTAGAGTAATTTGTTAGAATATAAATATAATATAATATAAATATATTCAGATTAAAATTAGATGGTCCTTTGCTGTTATAAGAATGAAGGACGGGACAAACAGCGTTGCCGAACAATCAGTGTTATATATTGTTTTGAGTGATTTGTATATGAAGTCCTTTTGCGACCAATTGAATGCATTAGAGTCTCCCTCTACGAGGTAACCCCAGGTGCCATCTAATTTTAATTGCTTTACAGTACAATATAATACTGCTAAAGTTATCGAGAATGTGAGATTTCTGCAGAGTGCGAACGCAACTCAGTGACAGTTGGTTCACATTATCTCATCAAATGAAACCGGTGGTCACTTACACAAGTTGATTCTTTGTTAATAATATCAATAAATATTCAACTACGTTTATGTATATGTTCATTTCCTACGCTCACTTCCAAATAGGCTAACTTAGCCCGGCTGTAAACAATGAAGAACGTATAAAGTGGAGGAAATGTAATACAAGGATAGAATAGAATACAATTAAATCAAAAGAATAGCATATAGTCGTGTAAACATAATTTAAATGAGAAGGAAAGCTCCGGAAAATAGCCAATTGACTAATTATGTAATTCAAGTAGCATGAACAAATAATTTTCTCATTACAATCGATGCATAAATCGACAAGTACTTGATAGTTTGTCTTACTTAGTAATCGTCGAAATGAATGGTGAAGAACGCAGAATGTGTAGAGAAATCACATTTAATGTGTCGATACTGTCAAATGCCTGTATTGTGGCTACTCTATCTTGTACATTGTTATTTGACATGAGAAAGTAACGGAAACTGAAGGAAATTTCCTTAAAATTAAATACGTCAAGGGAATTGTGGATTTCCCCTAGAGTAGGCGCGTCAATGACGTGGGAAAGGATCCCGACGAGGATATTGGGAAGTAAACTATCGGAAAACAACACCGTAAGATATAGGCTACGATATGGGAATCCTTAACGTCACAGTAGGAAGTAAGATAATAACGGATTTTATCTAAAATCTGGAGTTCCTCGTCTTATGAATGAAATCAGAATGTTGTATTTATGTATTATTTGTAATGTAGACACCATACTAGGAAAATGTGATGTACTAAAAATTGATAACAATACAGCTGCAGAAAAAAACTTTCTGTATAGTTAGAAAGGAATACTTAAAAAATAGGTCTTTACAAAGATACAGAGAATAGAAAATTCAAAAATTGATTACCGTTGTAATTAAATGAAGGAAATAGGAAATATAAGGTCAATGAATACATAATACCAAAATTTAAAACAGAGATTTAATCAACTAATATAGAAATAGTTTATGAACTGATCAAAGCTTTACAGAGAACTGTTAGGAAACTTTTATTAAGTGAAACAGGACGGATAAACATATTTATGTTATTTATTGGCTAAATTAATCAATGAGAACCATTATCGAGTAATGAAACTTGTTTTGAAAAACAAATCGATATTTTTGATGTAAGTATACCACTTTCTATGCTCTGAATTTGAAAAAAGCTATCAAGGACTTCACCTTAAATAAAGACTGGTTGTGCATAACAGCATCGTAATTAATAAAATCAGTTTTACAAGTACACGCCTCGTCAGAAAAACTGAGCGCCCCTGTCTGAATGCAACACGCCATTCACAAGTTGTTTGGTTGTTTTATTTTACTCTGAATTCCGTCATATGGTTTCTAACAAGTAAATTCAATTTGCAGTCAGTTTATCAAGTAAAATTTTCTATTTCCCCTTCTATTGTTAGTTTGAATACGCGCACCACAATAAAAGGAAGCTCAGTTTAACTTCCAAAGTAACGTAATCTATGACAAAACAGGGACGTGTGGGTCTATAAATTACCAGCTCAGTGTTCCGATAGATTGATGGTTTTAAGTATGTCGGAGACAGTCAAATAATCCCAGATTCAATTATTAACGAAAAAGAATAATATTGAAGAAAAATCATTGTTATAATAATTATCTACGTCGGAATAGTTTAATAAGGCCAACAAAAGACCATTAAAGAAATAGTAATTTAAATTAATTTAGCCAAACTACACGTTTCTGTCCTAAGCCATCAGGTTAACAATAAAGAGTTTGTTAACCCTTTATTGTTAATCTGATGAGGGTTTGTAAACTATTCATTGTTAACGTGATTAGTGGCCACATGTGGACAGAAACATGTTAAATTAAATTAATTTAAATTGTTAAGTCTCAATTCAAGAATAGAGAGAAAGCTTTCAGAAAGTCAAGCCATAGAGGACGTGATATTAAAATTAATCGAAGTATCGGGATGGTAAATTCCCGACCGGACCAGGAATCAGGAAACCTCCGCTTTCTGGGCGGATATTCTCTATATCTGTCAGTAGCTTTCAGCAAGCTTCAGTCTGTACAAGAGGAAAATTTGGTCCGGAAATATATTTTTAATTCCCTTTCCATGTTCTTTTATTCTATCACAGGAATATTTTTATCATTGCTTTCTTTAATATTGCGGAAAAGGTATTAATTACATTCCAGTCTTACACCCTTATGATTTTTGGTTCATTATGATTTATTTCTTGTTTCTTAAAGCTCGTTGGAGTTCGTGAAAAATTTATTTCATCACCAGCTACGTTACTCCATTATTCTTCTGGTTGATTCAGGTTCCCATGTTTCCATCCGCATTCTTATCTGAAAATTCTTGTATTTATAAAATCAGATACAATATAATTGGAAGGTCATTTTTTGTCATAACAGCGTCCACAATTTGTATCATTGTCCCATATTATATGCGTTATTATTTTTTACGTACCTGAGCTCCTAATAGATATTCTTCCCGCGTTACTTCAATTTTCCCATAAACATTGCCCAGTAATGTTACAATAAACTTGGCTTTTAAAAACAATAATTACTTTTGAATTATTAATAAGGCCGTTAACAGACAATTAAATAAATCAGGATGGAAAAATCCCGACCGGACCATGAACCTCCGCTTACTGACCTACACGTGTCGACTCCAGATCGAGTTCGAAATTCCTTCATCCATTAGACCTGATGCAGGCCCACTTACAATATTTTTTTACTAAGTCGGATTTTATATGTTAATTGATGAAGGGTTTTAGAAATAGAGAGAAAGCTTTCACAAACTTAGTTGGGAGAGCTCCCGCCCGGTAAGTGGAAGTACCTGATTCGATTCCTGCTCCGATCGAGATTTTTCCATCCAGATTTATTTAATTGTCTGTTAATGGCCTTATTAATAATTAAAAACCCATTGTTGTTTTTAAAAGGCAAGTTTATTATAAAACTACCGGGTAACGTTCTAGGGAAAATTGAAGCGGGAAGAGTATCTATTAGGAGCTCGGGTAAGAAAAAAATACTATCGCGTGTAATAAGGGACAATGAAAGAAATTGTGGACGCTGTTATGGCAAATAAATTACCTTTCAATTATATTGTATTTGATTTTAGAAATACAACACTTGCCTAAACGAAAAAATCTGATAAGAATGAGGGTGGAAATATGGGAACCTGAATCAAGCAGAAGTGATTAAATAAATTTTCCACTAACACCAACGAGCTTTAAGAAACAAGAAATCAATCAGAAGGAACCCATTACGTGACGAGAAAGCAATGATAACAAAAATATTCCTGTGAAACAATAAAATAACGTGGAAAGAGAAATAAAAATATATTTCCGGACCAAATTTTCCTCTTGTCGCAGACTGAAGGCTGCTGAAAGATATGGAGAATATCGAAAAATAATTATAGTTATATCTGAAGATACGTCTGGTGATGAACAACAAATCCTGACCCACTTAATACTAAATTAGTTCTGATGCTATGGAAGAAGTGAAAGCGTTCTGTTATTTAGGGAGTAAGATTACCATTCTTTAAGCGTAGAGACATTTTTGGATTCCAACATTGAATAAGGATTACGGAACAGGTTTCTGAAACTGCCTATATGGAGTTGGGGATTATATGAAAGTGAAACTTGGACTACTGGAAAGCTTGACGAGAGAACATTAGAAACTTCAGATTTTTGTGCTACAGTTCAATATTGAACATTAAATGTATAAACGAAAGAATGTTCAACAACCTGTCAGGAAGACTGGCCGATTTGAGCTTAGGACAGCATGCAAAATAAGAAATTCCGCATCAAACCAGTTATATGTCCGATGATTTAAAACACAAAGCTGTTCTAGAGCTATTCATACCCAAATACGACGAGCTTCAGACATGAGATATAGAAATAAGAGGAGAATTTAAAGAAGGCAATTCTTAGACTGTTTCACAACGACGCACTTGAGTTCTGGAGACAACGTGAGCCAAAGGCCATCTTCCAGCTGCTACTATGAAATTTTTCCGCAGTCATTGCATCATCATTATCGTCAATGATATCAAAGTGACAAACATAACCTGTTTGATCTGGAGCCTTTGATGAGTGACCGAAACAAATTATCCACATCGACGTTCCTTACGCGAAATGTTTCCACATATTTGATTTAAATATACAATTCTCCATGGATATGCGCAATATAAATATTACAAGAAAAATTGTAAAAGTAAAAAAAATAAGTTAGATTATATAAATAGTATGATTTGAAATAGGAATTCAGGGGGTCTACAGACAAAATTGTTATTAGAGTTTTAGATAGATAGAAAATACACTATAAAATATTAAAAATATTTTTGGTAGATATTTTCAAGTAGAATTACTCACATTTGTTGATTAGAATAATTGATTCTACCCGTTTGTTCAAAGTGGTCAAATATCTGAAATTTAATACGACTCTGAATTTCACCCGAGCAATTACTATAATGAAAGTCTAACAATTCCTATGACTATTTCTATTAAATACATTAGAGTTATTATCCTCCTTACGAAACAATGGATAGGCTACTATTTACGAAGACCTATGACTCATGTCATGCCTGTTATCAATAACAGTTTTACAATTCATAAATTTTAAGATGTCGATAATTAAACATGATAGATATCTTTACAGAACTCATAATGCAATTTTCCTTGACACGTTTTCGTTACATTTTGTGTATTCTATACAAATTTTAACTGTAGTCTCTGAGACGAAAATTTTATTGATTTTACCTATGGCAAACAAATTTATATTTTAGTTAAACGTTTTAATCATAATAATATATGTTTAACAGTCATTTAACAGGAGTATATATTATTCAAGAAAGTTTTAATTAGGAAAAGTTTGTAACGACAGCCGGAATTGGGTACAAATGATTACCAATTTTTTTAAAGAATAAAATTGAGGTAATTGGTCGTTAAATATATCTTATGGAAATAATTCAGAATAAAATTAATATTTATCCAGATATATGTCAACTGATAATTCAAGTTTTCATCATTTAGAATATAATAATAATAAAATAACATTTCACATTATTGAAGAAAAAGTACTCGGGTTTCCGCCCGGGTAAAAAGGCGATTGTAACGCGACGTTTCGACGACCAAATGCCCTACCGTCATCTTCTAGGCGTCGTCGAAACGTCGCGTTACAATCGCTGTTTTACCCGGGTGGAAACCCGAAAACTTGTGTCTGGCATTGCCTGGTTTCAGAGTTATGGCTTTCAAAACAGTGATATTCACCGTAAAGTGTTTTTCCCGCAGAATATTTTCAATACGTCCTCTTCCTGCTTGAATACAGGCCTCACTTCGATTTGTCATGTCTCTGCGAACACTTATAAAAATTCCAGGAGTATTGCGTATTTTCTCACAACCTGCCACAATTCCATCCCGAAGGCACCGGAGACGAATGATTTTAAATGGCCCCACAAGTAGGATTCGATAGGTTGCTAATCGGGTAAGCGAGGAGGCCGAGAAATTGAGCCACCTCTACCTATAATCGATCAGCAAACGTTCCTTCAAGTGTCGGCGAGCCGTTCGACATTTGAGTTATTGCCCTATAATTTTGAAACACCCTGTATATTAGGTACTAAAATTAAAATATTGAAACGATTATTGTTATAATATATAATAAGAAAAGTGTAAAATTAATTAAATTTATTTTCCATAGGAAATCGTATTCAAAAAATTTGAAACAACTGAACCGTGAAGTAAATGTATCTAATTCATAATATTGAAGACCTCATTCTAAGAAAACTTTTCCTTTCAAGCAATACTTTTAGATCCAAATTGTATGAGAATCTTACATAAAAAATACTACTGACAAGGATATTCCCGTAATTCTTCTTGGGTGGTGCGGCAAGAGTACGAACTTGACCTACGTAATTCATTCCAGCCCCAGAAAGTCTTCTGCCCCGGCTTTGTGCACCTGAATGACGACTTTCTAAAGGGGTCACGGCTTTTATGTGAACAGAAGACCAGGATAGCACAGGAGTGAGGAATTTTTCGGTGAGTTACGCTTGGGAAAACCGGATGTTCGTCAGCAACGCCCAACGGACATGTAACATCTACACTCTAATATCTGTGATATAGAATTTTACAGAATATTTCAAACCTATTTTCCATGCCGAGTCGTGTAACTCCACTTCAAAGTACTAAACGAATTCAGATCATACAACGTTTATTGGAGAGAATAAAATAGGATTTATGTTAAGCAACGATTTTTGTTATCAGCATAATCAAATTGATTCCAGAATTATTTTTAATTGTGACGCCGAACACGAACCATCCTTTTTATATTTATTTGGATTTAATAAATCATAACTAACTAGAAGATTAATTAAATGTTTTAATCCTGGTAATAGAAGAAACCGCAAATACGACTCATTGAAAGGCAAAATATACGATTTGGTTCTTTTATCTTGGAAAACTATATATGTAAAAAAATTAAGAACCTTATAACGTGAATGAAACTTTTTTACATAGACAAATGTTGGATATGAGAAAAAGAGAAAATATTTAAGAGAACTGTGACAATAAACATGTCTTGACTAATTTAAGTCTTAATTTTTTATGCTGAAAGTTCATATTTATACTGTGGTTTATCTGCTAGTGCTGCCACTGCTGTTCAGCCAAAATATTCTCGTATTTTGAATTTCGACACCTTCTCTAAATTCGGAGTCTACCTTGTTCACCCTTGGGCATCCTAAATTTTCAAATCCCTTCCTATCCAATTAAACGGGATACCCTCACGTTGTCTGCCACTATAAAAAATAACTAAACGAACGTTTACGTCTAGTAATCAAACTAAATAATACATTTCTCCTCTTACGAAAGTCCATAGAATGTAATTATATTATTCAAAAAAGCCTCGATCCATCAACTGAGAAGTTCCTCCAAGCACCGCTCCGATAAAACCAATAATTCAGCTCAGTTTAATAATCGAGCCCGCAGCCAACAGTCGTGTCAATATTTTGTATCACAGACACCTGAGAATGATACTTCGCTGCACGACCAAGAACACTGACTATCCATGATGTATGGGAAAGCCACTGTCGGCTCAGCCTCTCGACCTTCTTATGATTCCTACTGCGTAATTTTATATAAAATGAAAACAATAATAATATATGTAAATACATTGTAATAATCAACGTGATAATTATTAATTTTCCCCACGTTGTGGTAGCCAAAATGCAATAATTAAATATGATAGGCTTTTAAATGAACAATTATTCATTTTAAAACAAACAAAATTTATTTAACAAAACTCGAAACAATTATACAAGTTTAATAAAACATAACTCAATCTCTCATGGGTCTTTACTGGGTTTGATAACGGACAGAACATTTAACCATAATCAAAGAAACAAAATTTTACATTAAAAAGGAATATTTATTCGTCTTGACATAGACGAAATTAATTATCGACGAACTTATTCTACAAGGTTGATTTTAAATTTAAAAGAGTTTATTTTATTAAAACAAAAGAAAAGAACGATATCTGACTGTATCTTTTAATTCGGTTTACACATATTAATACCATAAAATTTCAACTTACGATTACTCAGGAAAATTTGGCTCGCTCGTACACACACACTTTATATACTGGACGTTTAAACACTGACTCTAACACACACTGTTGGTTTGATGAAAGCTGGTTCTCCATTCGTGAAGGAAAAATCACTTGCTCGTGTTGAAAACTACTCGACGCTGGATGCAGTGTCCTGGTCTCCTACCATCGAAGACAGTGGTCTAATTTTGATATTACAACAGATTAGACTTCAGCATACAAAAATGTTTATCGTTGAATATTTTGTTATTTCTCTCGCAGGCTGCAAAATTTTTCAATTCTCGGGGCTCACAGCACCCCTCTCCCACTCTAACCAATTCTAACTCCAAAACTCAACTAACTTTTTTAAAAGCCGCTCTCGCTTATATATCACAGTCCCTTCCTTTTTCCTTTGTTACAAATCTACGTCGCAACTGCCCGATGACAGTTTCCTCCATTATCCCGAGATTTATATTATGCAGCTGCAGTTCCTTAGTTAACAAGTAGCTAGCTACTCTGTCTTGTCCCAAAGCCGACCATCGAGACAGGTCTAATTTGTCTTTGCACCCTCAATTACTTTGAACTTGTATTCTCACCCCCGCACGCACGTGCGCTGTTCTAAATTCTCCAGACCGCCCAAACTGCATCCTCAATCCCAAATAAACAACATTACAAATTGTTCTTTGAACTGTCCAGGCCATTAATCAAAAACAATGCCTGCCTTAACAGATTTATCTTGCGACAGGCCACCCGCATGTGACTTGCTCTGAATTCTCCATACCAATCCTAAGTACACAACATTACAACTTCCTCTGACGGCCAAGACCATTAATCCGAAACAATGCCTTTCCTTCAAGGCATTACAACATATTCTGACTATTGAGAAAATTAATAAATAAATAAGCATCAGCCAATTTCAAGTCAGAATAAAGAATTTATTAATTAAATTATCAACGTTTCATCGCTTATTTTGCGACCTCATCAGGCTCAAGTTTAAAACTACAAAAACAACAAAACAATTACAAGTCTAACAAATTTTATATTTTTTTAATCTGACAAATGTTTCTTAAAAATAAAAGATGAAACGTTGTTAATTTAATATATTCTTTTATCTGACTTAAAATTGGCTGATGTTTATTTATTTATTAAAATGAAAACAATTTATGTTTCATTACTCTCGATGAATAGCTAAACAAAAATGTTGGTGTGTGATTCTGATCTTGAGCAATTTTAAAATGTTTTGACAATTGTGTCTTTCTATAATTAAAATTAGTCAGATGTTTCAGCCCTTAAGGTTCGCTCGGGTAATTTGAAGAACAAAGAAATAGAGAGGATTCTGAGTTAGTTTGCGCTTGGTTGTATTTTAGAAATGAATTCTGAAAAATATTTGAATCGGACGAAGAGAATGGTAGTTCAGTGTAGTATTCTGGAATACATTTTACAACACAATGATGAAGTTAGAAATAGATTTATTGACTGAAGGTGCGCAGTGTTCTTTTCGCTTATTTTTCTCATATGCACTCGATGCGAATTACATTATTAATTTGGAGCCGAAGCTGTAAAAACATTTAATAGAGAAGCCGTAGATTTGTTTTCTGCTCCAAAATTATCAAATGTATATTTTTGGTTTGACATGAATAACTTAATATTTATGACCTCTCCAATTTCATTTAACCCCGACAGTCATTTGATTATTTTGTGTGGAGATGGAGGGGGCTTAATGCTTTTTCCCCGAATCCATCTTAGGTAACGGTACGTCAGATTAATTTTACTAATGACCATTTTGCTGGAGGACAGGCAGGGTAGAGTGACATCACCCGCTGTAATGTGGAGCAGATACGGCGGAAAATGAAAGCTGCAGCGTCCATCGCGTGAGCGGGTGAGTCACAACCTCGGGCACTCCTGAGGATTACCTCAGACCCTGGCACCTGCATTTGTGGTTAGGACATTATTGCGCCAAGAAATCACCCACTGACTTAGTGCGGAGAGAGAACAGTAAAAAAGCCAGACTCACTTTCAAAACAATTCCGCTGCCCATCCTCTTGGAACTGGTCATTACAAAATCTCATTTAACAGATAAATTGCCTCCAAATATTAAAATTAAAGGGTTTTTCCCAGAGTAATAGATATTTGAAGAAAACCTGTATCAGCAGCCTTGAAAGTAGGAACACAGCTCCATTGTCTTAACTGATCGAATGATCACTGATTGTTTCAGAGGACGAAGGCAAACGTCGTGCTTGGCCATTCAATTTTAAATCTACATAAGGAGTAACTTTCAGATTGGACATTCACTTCCATGAAATTACTTCTTGAGCTGATAAAGACATTGGTCATTCTTTACGCTCCTTGAAACAATATTTATTTGGCTAAAAAAAACCTCCCGAGAAGGAAAAATAGCGCAAAATTATTAATCAAATTATTACCAAGTGTGATGATCAAAATTTTTTTAAAAGAAATTTCTATACTCCATCATTACCTTCGCTTGGGTTGTAAAGCGGTGATGCCGAACTAAGGTGAAAATTCCTTATCACGCTTATAAGCCATGAAAAAATTATACTTTGCATTTAAATAGTTTCAGAAAATCAAGGATTCGCGTCTGACTATAAAATGATTATTAATAATATATGAGTTTAGACTCATTTCGGCATGGGAGGGGAGTTCATAAAAATAACACAAAAACAAGAGAAAAATTATACTTTGCATTTAAATAGTTTCAGAAAATGACATTCAACTTGCCGTTTAACTCCCTAGCAGTGAGGGTGGAATTTTCAAACAGGGTAAGACGGTCGATTTATTCGTTGAATTAATTTTTTTCTGGGTCAATGAGATGGAAAGGGTTAGACCCCTTTCGGCATGGGAGGAGAGTTCATAAAAATAACACAAAAACAAGAAAAAAGTTATACTTTGCATTTAAATAGTTTCAGAAAAGCAAGGATTCGCGTCTGACTATAAAATGATTATTAATAATATTTTCCATTTTGTTGTTCATATTTCCTCCATATCGACGATATTCGGGCACTGGCTAACTTAAATTCTATTTTTACTTTTTCAGTAAATTATTGGATGCAGTCATTTTGATGTTGTACAGTAGATAAGTTTTATATAATGGAGGTGTCACGTGCCGATAATGAACCGATACAGTAACAAGGTTTCTAATAAATAAAATTAACTGTTTGTGTGGGTCTGCGTTGTGCTTACAAATCTACACCCGTGGAGCAAATTTGACTAAATTTTGTACACGTGTTCTTTTAGAACTGGAAACAAACACTGTGGGGGTACGAGCAGGGGTGGAAAATTTTATTATGCTAAAACTGCCCATATTTGTGTCGCATGAACATTTTTCGATATCAATTAAATTGAAACAGTTCTTTCCTATGTTTTTTATGTATAATATCTACCCTGTTCAGCATGGGAGGGGAGAATCCTTATGGGTAGAGGTGCGTTACGTAAAAATAACGCGAAAACACCAATATTGGAGTCCAACCCGGATAATAGAAATCGCTGAGTTTAATTATGACATTCAACTTGCCGTTTAACTACATAGCGGCGAGGGTGGAATTTTCAAACAGGATAATACGGTCGATTTATTCGTCGAATTAAACTTTTTCGGGGTCAATGAGATGGAAAGAGTTTAGACCCCTTTCGGATGGAAAGGGAGTTCATAAAAATAACACAAAGACAAGAGAGATTGTAGTCAAATCCGTGTTTGACAACCCGGGCAACGGCGGTCACTTAGCTAGTCTAATAAAGAAAATTAACTGTGTGTACGTTCCGCATACAAATCTACACCCTTGTAACAAAATTGTACACGTGTCCCTTTAAAACCGGAAACAAACACTGTGGGGTATGATACGACTGCCACCCCGTGGAGCATGGGTGGATGGGGGTGGAAATTTTTATTATTCTAAAACTGCCCATATTTGCATCGAACGAAAATTTCTCGATGTGAATTACATTGAAAGTGTTCCTTCCGATGTTTTTTGTGTATAATATCAACCATTTTCGGCATGGGAGGTAAGTACCTTAGGGATGGGGGATGGAGGAGTATTACATAACAATAACGCGAAAACAACTGAGACTGGTGATTCTTGACTGGTATAGTAGTGTAGAATTAAACTTTTTTTTCCACTTAGTTATTATAGAAACAAAATTATTATTGTTTATGTATGTGGAAAAAATAATCGCTATCATGCATTTCTGGGATATAATTCGCGGGAAAATTAACTATAAGGAGTTTACTTGCATGGCTACAAGAATTGTTTTAAGAAAAATGATTACCTGAAATATTCGAAATTAATAAACGGAAGTTATTATTTTAGATGAATAACATTCACTAATCAGGAAGCAAAATTGAAAAAAATGAAACAGGTAAGAGATTTAGGCATATTAGTTACCCATAATTAGGAAAACATTGTCCATACGTCTTGGAGGAAGATCGAAAATGATATTTTTCTAATTTAGGGGATGTCTGTGTTTGAAACTTTGAACTTCAGTGTCTTCGATACAGAATTATGTTCTGGTTTAATTAAATTAGTAGTAATGTCTGTTTGCATGACGGAACGGCGCAGTAAACGTTTTTCTACTGCTCGTTCAAGTTTCCTTATCTGTTAACTTTTTATTGATTTAATTTTACGGTAGTTCTGTCCAGAGATATTGGAGAAAGAAACACAACGACAGCTTTATCACTTGTAAATTTGGTTGCACATTCAATAGGAACTACGTCGCATTGGATCACGTTTGTTGAGAGATAGTGGCTATATTTGCACTTGCTAATGGTATATTAGCTTTAAGGTGTTGAGATAATATTTTGTTTTTGAGCGACGTTGTTGGTTGAAGGCGCGTTTAGGATGTGTGATTTTCCTCGTATCCTGAAGGCACAGATAAAGGAAGCTACGTCAATGGAGCGATAGGCATTTCCGAGGCTCTGCGTCATTCAATGAGGAACTCCAACGGGCTGAGGGTCAGGCTCATGCTCCAACCACTTCACACGCCGGTGACTGTCGCTAACGTGGTGACTACTTTATGCCTGTACGGAGAATGAGGCTTAAGTCTCTAATCGCTTGATACGAAAAGGTCACCTGGAATGCTTGAATATACGAGGCCGGTTTAAAATAATTGATTGTCATGAAACAGTAAATTCGAATATTTTTAAAGCAACTGAAAGAAAGTGATATTTTAATCACTAACAGGATAATAGAAACATTGTAAAAATTGTACTTCAGATTGAAATGTATTAGAGAATACCAAAATATTGAAATGAAAAATAATGAGAAGCTTGTGGCATACCTAAAATTCACTAACCTGAGCTACCTTTTAGAATTATTATTTCTTCTACTGGCAGTCCCTTACACAACGTTTCCTTCTACATTCATAACGTGTTTTATAAAGCCCTCAAAGAAGAAAATCATTATTCTGTTAAAAATTCTTACCAATTTATTGATAAAACAAGCACCTCACCGACCCTCATGACCACCCTTTAATTTCTCTTGGTGCATCCTTATTCAACTCTATTCCCAATGATTTAATGATTAACAGTTTCAAACACAGATGGCTCATTTTCAGTCAATATACTAAAATTGCATTTGATCAAGTTTTATGCATTTTAAATCTAATCCTCAATTCCACATATTTCAAGTTTAATCAGGTTCACTATCATCAAATCAAAGGTTTTCTGAGATAGTCATGAGAGATTTAGAAAATTATTGTCTTTCTCTACTTCCTGTCCAACCTCTTTGCTAAATAAGATATGTAGATTACTTTTTTTATGTTGTTAATTCCTCTTAAATCAACCTTATAGTCAATACTTTCAATAATTATCATCCCAACTTACAATTCACCCATGGAACTTGAATTGAACCGTTCTCTTAATTACCTTGATGTCACCGTATCCATTCACAATCCTTACATTCTCACCAATTGGTTTAGAAAACCTACATACTCTGGACGTGTTCTCAATTTTCTTTCTGATCATCCTCCTAACCAAAAGAGAGCTATGGTATACACTCTTGTAGGCAGAGCTTTATTACTTTCTAACTCTAAGTTTCATCAACACAACATAAATATTGTCCGGAACATTTAAATCTCTAATGAGTACCCTTTATATATATATTGTAATTCCTAGTTAAGAAGGCCATTATATTTGTTTAAATTTGATAATATTTTGTTTGACGGCACAGACTAGAGGTGGACGGCCATTATTTAAAATCTGTTCACCAACTCAGACTGGGGATCTTGGGTGGCTCATGTAAAAAATGATGATTGACAGCGGATGAAGGCTCACAAAAGGGAAAACTATTTTAATTTGGGGGTCTTTAGCGGCTCTTAGATCTGGTGTCTGACGGACATCGGAACAGGAGACCAAAAAGGAAAAATGACAACAGTTTTTTGTTGACATCCAATTATGGGATAAGGGAATGTTTATTTAACAATATTGAGTCGCTCTCTGAGTGTGGGAAAGCCGGATGAGGTCCGAACGTGGGAAATCAAAACTGTGGGAAAAAGGAATATTCTGGGGAGGGGGAAGCTGATAGAAAAGTTAGTTGGATGGCAGATCTCAAGGGAGAAGGAGGTGCAAGCAGTCGGGTGCCAGATCTCAAGGGAGAAAGAAGTTTAAGTCATAGCTGGAAGGAGTGTTAGGTTGAACACCAGTTTTGAACTCTGTCTTGGTGTAGGTTGAGAGATCCAGAACATTTTAAATAAGACAAAACGCAATCAATTTGTCAATTATACTAGACAAATTTATTGGTGGCCGCGGGCGAAACATCCATACGATTAGTCGGAAGTCTGCAGTCTGGAGTTTGGATACTGAAAGGATAGTGTTGTGTTGTGAAACGTGTGTCAGTAAAAATGTCTGTGTAAATTTTATGCACAGAGTGGCCATTATTAAAGTGAAGTGTGTTCCCGAACCCAAAGGGATAAAACTTGTAAGTAGTGATTTGAAATAAATAATTTTGTAAACTGTAAATTTAAAGGTGAAAGGTCAGATTTCGTTTCTAGTAACTTCAATAAATTAAATTTCTATACTCTGTAAAATTCTTTCAAGTGTAATTGTATTTTGTTCTTTCTATCAGGCCCAGTGGAGACTCTCAGATTTGAGTTTCATTTTTTGTAAAAGAAAAATATAGGTATAAATTTTATTAAATGCCACAAAAGGTAAAATTAATTGTTAGTAAAATTTGATCTAAATGTGGTGAAATAAAGAAGAGATCTAAATTGTATTTTGTGTGAATAAATTTGTTTTGTTTTGGTAAATTTAAATTTTTGTTTAGTTTAATTATTAAATATTTAAAAGATGGTTATTACAAATGGCTACCACAACGTGGGGCAAATTTCATTTAATTTCATTCTTTAATTTGTTAGTCATTATAAATTGGCGCAACTACGTGTGGGCACGATTTTCGATAGAAAGAACGGTAAATAATAAATAATAATAACGAAATCTGACAATAACCGAGGTATTGGTGCAAAATAGTATATTTTGTTTAGGATGTGCATGCAATAAATTTTGGGATTTAACGCGCGTGAAAGTCATGGGATTTATTAAAGATAAAGTACGTAATTAAATGTGCATCGTAAAGATACTATTAAGTTTATGTTGCTAAGAAATAGAAAGCAATTATTAGATAAGAAAGAAGTAGAAATGGAAAAAAAAACAGTTGAAAACGATAAAACTAGAAATAAAATGGATGAGGAGGAAATTGTGTTTCAATGTGGACAGGTAGTTACAGATGATTTCTTAAAACACGTACTAGATAAATCTGAAGATGATGGAATGGAATTGGTGGGAGAAGGATTGAAGGAATTGGAGGATGTAGAAATAGAAAGTCCAAATTTGGGTGATAAAATTGTTAATAATTCCCAGAGACAAGTGGGAGGGGATAGTGAAAATATGTTATTAGAGTATTTGGAAAGAATGAGGGATAAAATTTTTGAAGATTTAGGAGCAAATATGAATAAAATTTTTGCATATTTAAGTAAAAATGTAGCAGATTTAAGTACAAAAGTGGATAATTTATCAACTAGTGCGGTTGTGTCGCTCTAGGCTCTTCTTAGCACCTGAAGAAAGGAACAAGGACCCCTGAAACGTTGTGTGGTGTTTATATTATCACTTCTTTTGTCTGTATTTGGCTATTTTTTTATTGTGAACACCAAAATACTTTAGAACAGCAAACGTTGAATTTTCTGCAACGGTTGCTATATTTTATTTTACCACTTAAAAAACTCCACATCTGAAGCAGTTAAAAGCAACGAAGCAGCACTGACACAATAAGTACAAAGAACGCAATCAAGAGAAATTGCTCTGATCCAAAGTAGACAAAAATAGTTTGCTTTGCATACTTTCACTCTTTAATGGCTCGTGGTGATATTTCCTACGGGAAAGTTTTCATTGTTTAGAAAAAGTCAGTTAGATTAATGTTTTAAGTTTAATAATGAACAACGTGCTTTGGGAAAAATTGAGAATTATTAATGCAAATAAATTAATCAAGCTAGGAAAATAAATAATTATTATAAAAAAACGTCGACAGGGAAATACTCAGTTGCATAATTATAATAATATAATATAATAATTTATTTAAATTATTCTAGTCCTTGTTTATTAAATTAGAACTGGATGTAGTTATTACGAAAGAGTGGAAGTTCAGACAGATGTCACTACTATAATTAAGAAATGAACGATTATGAAAAATACTACCAGATAATGTCATATTGCAACAAGGGTTGGTTTTATCATAAATTATAAAATGTTCCTTCTATAATACTGAGTGTAATTACTATTATTAATTATATAAAAATGTCTTAAAATATTATTTCAATTTACCTGTTCAGCTTTAAGCAAAGATCATTCTCTTAGGGCCTTATAGAAAGTTTAAATTTGTGAAACTAGCTGCATATGTAGTATTTTCAAATAGTTATATAATATACGATGATGAATCTCGCTTGGTTTTCTTCTGTGTTCTCTGGACTAAATTCTCAGAATAATACTTCATGACTCAGCGTGTCCGATAATTATCAACAGACCAAGAGACAGGTAATATCTAGATTATAAAGCATGGCGATCGCGGTGCCACAACCTTCTCCCCGACACAAATTGAATATCACTAACGGAAATTTCTCAAAATGTGTGATTTATAAAAAAACATTTGGGAGACATAATATTAATAATTTTTATACGCTTTAAATTAAGATGTGAGGAACGCTTCCGCAATGAACAGACGTGATTATATAACTACCCAAAATTTTGTTGTTTTGACAAAATTATTCTTTAAGACTATGGCGCTATTTTAAAGTGGAACTAAATGAAAATTTGGTGTGACTTTAGTTAATCGCGGTTATGTAAAAATAGAAAATTTTTCGAAGATTGATCAATAAGTTTCACATCAGTCAGTAGTCTTAAAATAGAAATTGATCTCATAAACGCGTTTTTTAAGTAGAGAATTAAAAGTAAAATATATTTTAAGAAATTCAAGAAACTGTAGAGGTTTTAAAAGTATTAAAAAATTTATATCCCCCTAGTACATGAAAATGATGTCCATAATGACTCAAGATTCATGAGTATATTAGAATATAAGTGTAGAGATGTTAACCAATCCTTTTACAGTTGCCTTTTTAAGGCAACAATGATTTTCATGTGAGAAATGAAGTAATTATTTCCACGCAGAGAATTAAATCTGCGTGAGTGCGATTTCACTCTATTTTCCTCGAACGATGCCTCTGTTACATCACTAAACAAATTCTGTTACGTATTATAGAAATGAAAACATTTAGATTAGATTTTTATATACATACCACGGTGAACAAAAAGTAAAGTGAATTTATTTATAAAATATAAATTCTTTATTTATTCTTCCAAATCAAATTCATCCCCTTCAAAGTAATCCCGTCCGATAACACGCACTTTTTCCAGTCCTCGAAACAGTCGGAATAGTCTTTTTCTGGTATAGCCTTCAAGACGTTCTTGGATTTGGTTTTTATCTCCTCAATCGTGTCAAAACGGCGTCCCCGCATTGGCCTTTTGAGTTTTCTGAACAGCGAGAAGTCGCACGGAGCCAAATCAGGTGAATACGGTGGTTGCGGAACGATATGAGTCGAGTTTTTGGCAAAAAAGTCGCGAAGAACCAATGCAGTATGACATGGTGCATTATCGTGATGAAGGAACCAAGAGTTGTTCGCTCATAATTCCGGCCGTTTCAGACGAATATCTTCATGCAAACGACGCATAACGCTCAAATAATATTCTTTGTTGACAGTTTGGCCCGGCGGAAGGATTCATAGTGCACCACACCACGATAATCAAGGAAAACTGTCAACATGACCTTGATTTTCAATCGACTTTGCCGTGGTCTTTTCGGTCTTGCTTCACCTTTTGCACGATATTCGCTGCATTTCTCGGTGGTTTCAGGATCGTATGCGTAAATCCAAGTCTCGTCTCCAGTAATGATGCATTTTAAGTGGTCCTGATAGTCAGACAGCAAAGTTTCACACACATCAACGCGACGCTTTTTTTTAAAAAAAATTGAGCGATTTTGGCACCAATCGAGACTTGACGCGTTTGAGACACAAAACATTCTTCAAAATGGTTTGGGCTGAGCCAAATGATATTCCAACACTATCAGCGAGATCTCTAATTGTCCATCGACGATTTTCGAGCACCAAATCTTTGATTAGTTGGACGTGGCCCTTGTCGGTAGACGTTGATGGTCGTCCAGAGCGCGGTTCGTCTTCAACGCGTTCTCGGTCCTGTTTGAACTCGTTGTACCACTTATAAACTTTTTTTGTGCCATAGTTTGATCACCAAAGGCCTTCCGCAACATTTTTAACGTGTCCGCACAAGAATATTCGTCCCGCAATCAAAATTTGATGCAAGTTCTTTGCTCAACAAAATCACTCATTGCAAAAATCGGAAAATTCACTTTTGGTTGTTTACAAAAACACGTGTAACTCGGAGATAATTCAACCTTTTAACAAACAGACGCTTGTAAAATATTATAGACAGTCCTACCAACATAGGAAAAAAAAATTTCCTGTCGTCTTAATACCCGGGAGTTTTAAATGACAATTTCACCTTACTTTTTGATCACAGTGGTACATTCTGTATAAGAATTTTTCAGCACATTTCATTCCTTCTTTTAGACCTTTACTCATGCAGTATAAGAGATATAAATATTTTTTTATACGGACGTGAGAAACTATTTTGCACACAAGAGAATAAGTTAGAACAGTGTGCGTCAGCCACATTGAATGCGTAAAGGGAGTGCCTCCGCTGAGTAATAAAACAGGACGGAAATCGTCGAGACTAGTTCATCCTTTTTACAGTTGTTTTTAAGTTAGCGACGCTGATGTCTTTTTTTTAAAAAAAAACAATAGGAGCGACTACTGATAAGCCTCAAACATAAGTTTCATAAATTTTATTTAATTTGAACTTTTCTCGATATTTTACTAAAAGAATAATACCTCATACACAAAGTAATAAGTTCCATATTTCTTACATTTAAAATCACAAACTATACCACACGAAAAACAAGTTTGTATATTTAAGTACCCAAGCCTGTCGCACGCACTGTATTTATCATTTAAACCTTTCTGGTTTCTTCTTTCGCGATATTTCTACTTTTAGGAAAACGCACGATATTTTGAAACTCCCTGACGCCATTTAGTAAGTTATTAACTATAGGGGTACTTTTACCTTCTGATATAACCATAGCGGCAATTTTGTCGGCTGATTTTATTTTTGCAACACAGTTTATACAAGTGTTGGCATAACAAGTTTAACGAAGCTAGAATATATTTCGAGACAAAATAGCAATTATCTGAATGACGAAAAACTTTAACTGTTTCTCAAAGCAATGTATAAGGTTTGTGTACTGCTGACATTAATAATTGATGGAGAGTAAATGCTGGTCTGCAGTTTCCATGTTGAATCTCGCAGAGGCCATGAATGACTTTAGCGGCAGATGAACAAAGCAGGATTTGCAGTCGGAACGTTTGTCTACCGAGATGAAATATTCAAGCTTAGTTGCTCTCCGCTTCTTCTTCCCTTCTGAAATATTAATTTCACCATTTAGGAGCTTATATAAAAGCTGGTATCTTGTGACGGAATAATATTTAGCGGTGATTTTAATTAAATTAAAAAATCATTTTTTGGAAGTGTTTCAAATCTCTTCGCATAAAAAACAATTTTAATAATAAGAAATATAGCTAAATACAGACAAAAAAGTGATAATATAAATACCACACAACGTTTCTGGGATCCTTGTGTCTTTCTTCAGGTGCTAAGAAGTGCCTAAAGCGACACAACTGCACTCGTCAGTTGACAAACCTCAAAAGCCTAGACATTCCTGAGTTTTGTCAACAGACGAGTGCAGTTGTGTCGCTCTAGGCACTTATTAGCACTTGAACAAAGAGACAAGGATCCTAGAAACGTTGTGTTGTATTTATATTATCACTTATTTTGTGTGTATTTGGCTGTCTATCTAATTATTATTTTTCAATCAGACGAAAATTTTTTCAATTCAAATAAGAATTTTTATCTTTGATCATAAAACATGGGGAAAATTTATGGTGGAATTTTTTATTAGTTTGAATTACCGTGTAATCACACGTGACCACAGTTGGAGTTTTGCTTATCCACGCGGGAGCTCTTTATAAATTAAACTCAGAACATAAAAGTTCGTATAGCTTTCGTTGCTTCACAAGCGTTTTTGTGATAAAAGAAACAGTTATTTTGAGTAAATGAACTGTTGAACTGTATTGTATTTCAATGCAATAGGTAGACAATTTCGTCATTTTACGCTTAAAAAATATTGTCATGATCCGGAGTGTTCGGTGTTGCCAGGAAGTGGGCGGACTAATCTCTGGACACAATCGAAAGGCACGCACATCAGATGAAAAGTTTAAGGGTTCGATTAGCAGGTTCTTGCAGCGAAGAAAATTGCGGTTGGGCGCAGATTACTTCTTACACATCAACATTTTTGCAACCACAATTTTTTTTTAGTGTAACAGGCTACATGAGGGTAATCCATCTGGTGGCAACTCCCCTTTAATAGCATTGGAAGGGATTTGAAATGGGGGATGCGAAAGGGTAGAGGAAGGTAGCCGAGGGTTAACTAGGGACCCCGGGCTATAGTTTAAAGATCCTACCCGGCATTCGCCTAAAAGTAATGCAGGACAAACCCTATAAAAACCTGCATCAGGTAGGTCGGGCATTTGGTACTTGTCCCACGCCCTTCCGATGGCGGGAGAGGGGTCTTAGGTGCGTGAAGTACTCGTAAATACGAGTGAGACATCATCCTCAGTAGTTCAATGCTTGTCCCATTTCCACAACGACTTACATAAAGATCGGTTTATTTAAATCGAAGAATCCTCAGATGTCGTTCCAGTTCCAGTAAATACTATAAATATATATAAATAAACAACCTAAAATGAAAGTCTAGATCGTACCAGCGTTTTTATAAGTTAAATTGGACTAGCGTAAGCTTTTTATATATTTCAATCTATAAAAAATTATTATATCAATTACTATAAATAGGATGTATTAATAAATAATTATGCAAAACTATTGAATGCCAAATAAATATTGGTAATTTCAAAGATGAGGGGTATTTACGAACAAGACATTCGGGGGGTAAATATGTTGCTGTCTGCATCGGTCTTCAATATGAATTTCACCCGATGGATGAGGCAACAATCACGAATTACAACCATTGTTCTTATATTCTCATGCGCAGTAGACTGGATTAGATTAGTTGAGAGATATGGTGTGAAGAAATGCAGCAATATGCGATGTTGCAAGCTATTTTCGTCCAGTCATCTGCTCACGATACTTCGAAATGTGGTGGATGGAGTAAATTATTAAAATCCGACCTAGTGGTGTGAGATCATTAAGATGTTTTAGCGTACTTTGACACACTAATATATTCTGATGAGATATTTTCAGATTTTTTAAAAAAATGGAAAGTTGAAGAATCAAAATAATTACACGTCTAAATATTCTGCACTTATTATGACATTTAACAACCGTGAGTTATTTTTTTAAAACACGTTACCATCCAACTAAAACAACAACTGAACAAACAATGCATTATAATTAACACGCGCACAACTTTTTTCATATCTTAAATTTGTAATTCATTGATTTAAAAGTTTTAATTTAACGTCTGTTTTGAATTAATAAAACAATTGATGACCTTATATAGACACTTTTTACTTGACGACGTTTCGGTAAACAAAGGCAAGCTAAATTACACAAAAAATAAAAGAAATAACAAACAACTTACCAAATTAACACCGTTAATTTTTAACGCTTATCACCACAAACTACATTTTACATTTGAATTAGAGAATGACAATAAACTGAGCTTTTTGGACAATGTGTGTCTCTAACAATAATCCTAATGTCTGTATAAGATCAGAAATATTTTTATTGATTGATTTAAATTTAACTAAACAAATAACGCTTCCCGAACCCAACAAACCAAAATCCCACCCTGAAAATTACCGACCAATAATTCTCCTTCCTACAATCTCCAAACTATTTGAAAAATTACTTCTCCCTCATTTAATCAACCAACTCTCCTTCCTAGTTCCTGACACACAATACGGTTTTCATCCAAAACATTCCTGCTGCCATCAATTATACTCCCTCTCCAACCTCATAAACAACTCCTTCGAACAGCGTAAATCCTGTATCACCACTTTTATTGACATAGAAAAAGCGTTCGACAAAATTCATCATCCTTCCCTTCTCTAAAAAATCAAAGATTACTTAAACGACACCCATTATTGAATACTCCTCAACTACGTCTCCAACAGAACCTTCTCCATCAAAATAAATAACCACATCTCCCAACCCCACCCCATCACTGCAGGAGTCCCCCAAGGAAGCGTCATTGCCTCCTTCCTATACAACATCTTCTCCCACGATATTCCACAACATCCCGCCACAAGCACAATCTTTTTCGTAGACGACATCGCCATCTCCTACCAAACCTCCTCTCTCACCTCCAATATCCAACCTCTCCAGTCAGCGCTCAGCCACCTAGAACACTGGTCCAAGCAATGGCGAATCAGCATAAATCCCACCAATTCAATAACCGTCCCATTCACACTATCCAAAAATCCTCCTCCGCACATCCCCCTATATCTAAACAACGCCGAAATACCCACAAAAACAGAAACCACCTACCTAGGACTCCTCTTCGATTCAAAACTCTCTTGGAAACCCCACATTAAACACCTCCTCTCTAAAATTAACCTTAAATTCAGAGCTTTATATCCTCTCCTAAACAGAAAATCACCACTCGCCCTCAGCACAAAACGCCTAGTATATCTCTCCATAATTCAACCCACCTGGTCCTACGCCTCATCCATATGGGAAGCAACAGCCAAAACCCATTCAGTCAAAATCCAAACCAAACAAAACATAATCCTTCGCACCATCACTAACTCTCCCTGGTACCTCAGAAATTCCGTCATCCACCACAACATTAAACTTCCCCAATTAAACTCAATAATCACCAAATCCGTAACCTCATTAATCAAAAGCACCTTCAATCATCCCAACACCACGATCCAGCAATTCCATTGCAACCCTCCCCCACCCCCACACGCACGTCGCCTCAAGAGAAAACGCCCTATCGACCTCATCCTTCCCCCAGAACACTCTGGCACCTCTTAACCCACCCATACTCATACCCGCAGACCCCATCCACCCACTCCATCCATCCCATCAAATTCAACATCACCAGCGAACCCTCATAACCCAACAATGTATGCACCTCAGACACCCCAGGTTAATTATGTACAGGATTTTAATTGTATATACTCTAATACTTATGTAATAACAAATAATCTTCAGATAAAAGTTTTGTTTAATTAAAAAAAATAACGCTTTCCGAGTAAAGTACTGTTAGAAATAGATATACAAGTTTTAAATTTTTATCGTTTATTAGCAAATTTATTCTGTCAACTGTAATTGTTTTTACAGTTCTAAAAGAATATTAAAAAAATTCTAATCCGATTTTGGTGTTTCAAGTTTCATTTCCTGTTTGTTCGTGCTAATGCCAACGAAGGTACTGCTGGGAAATAAAATAGGTCGCCACCTACAGGTCAGGAACAGGTTGTTTCTGATCTGATACGGGAAAAAATGGAATATGTTTCGTAACTTCCTTCTGTATTCGCACACCTGCTATTCGTCTTCTTATCCGGAACTGCTTTTAACGACCGAGTTTACAAGCACCACCGTTGTACAACGACTGCTCGCAATTTATAACTCACCTGCAAATAATCTCGTCGCCTGACAGGACTTGTATTTTATATTAAATGTAACGCGAAAAAACGAAGCCATTAAACTAATATCTCTTTTAAATTACTCTTCCTTATTGTACAAATTTATGAATCATTATTCTCAAATTCAAATTTTTATTTAAAAGTTAGATGAGAGAAAAGAGAATTTAAATATTAACACAGTTGCTTTTGTGACTCGTTATAGTTAATTTCTGTACGTATGTGATCAATATCCAAAAACAGGGAAGTCAACGTCGCTTTTATTTGAGGGGAGACGAAAATTTTATAACGTAGGCTGGATTATTTCTGAATCGACGCTTGTTTACGTAAACCTGCAAGATGCAAGATAAAGTTGATTGTGCGGATCAACTGACAATGGATGCGTTCTTTGCAATATGATAAGATTGGAATGCAATTCAACCTCTCAAGGCGTCTTCAGAAATTCTCAAATATTTTTTTAACTTTTTACGTTTCAATAAGAAACGTGAGTAGTTTACAGATTCCTACATTGTTTCATTCTTTAAATTTTCTTGATCGGAAATATTGTAATAAGTTTTTTATATGATAATATAATAAGGTTTTTATATGATTTTATACAAAATTATTAAAACGTCGGTCATTGGGACAATTACGGCAAAGAATGAATTTGGCTTGTGTTGTGATGGGTGCCAGGTCCCGAGAAGATCAGGGGCAAGAAAATAGTGTTGTGACCTGCAGCTGAGACGGACTTACTTTCTATATTGATATTTGCGAAAACCCTCTGAGGTGTGGAAGGTTTTGAAGACCGCGAAGTGCGGGAAAACGCGTGTGGTCTGAGAACAGTCATGTTTCGAGTCAGACGTATTCGCGGCGAGCGGTGAGCGTCTGGTAGCAGGTAGACTGAGCGACTTTGCTCAGTTTTATGTCCCAATAGAATGTAGTGAGTTTGGGGTTCTGTTGGCTACAAGCAGCTGCGGCAGGGCGACACCGCCTGCCTCGCAGTGGTCGACGCTTGTCGCTGACCCCGGACATTAAATTTTCTCTCACGGGTCTAGGACGTTTCGGCGCGGACCGTTTCGGCTCAGGAACGTTTCGGCGGGAGAATTTTCAAAGTCAAGGGCATTAGTTACAAACAATTTTTTTAAACAAATACACAACTGATATTGATATTAGAAAATGAACAAATTCTCAAGTTTAGAATACAAACACGTTTTATTGGTATTGTAGAAATTCAATAACAGTAAATGAACACAATAGTAAATTAATTCTATACAATATAATTATAAGTTATACCACGCAAGTAGTCTATAATAAATTTCTCACTATTATTAAAATTCTGTTGTCTGCATCACGATATTTTTTAAATTTACTTATAGGTTTGTGACCAACAACAAGTTGTTCTAAGTAAATGTCTCGTCCTTTCTGCACTCTGCTATATATATATATATATATATTGTAATATACACAATTAGAAATCAATTATATTTATAAATCTTATTAATAAACAAACCACAAAGAAAAGAAATTTACTTGACAATTAAACTCGAACGAAATTTAAAAAGAGAACGAAATTAAGTAGTAAAAAGATTAGAACCAATTAACAATTTAAACAGAGAACGAAATCTGACTTCTATCTTTCAATTACGTTCACATAATTAATTATTTAATATCCTGTTACTCATATTTGTCCAGCATACCTTTCGTTTTCGAAATACACTATTGCGGAATTTTACACTGATTCTAAAACTCACAGATTTTACACTGATTCTAAGCCGAAATTTTATATGATGTCAGGAACTCGGATGATCCTCCCCTTTTGTTATCAGCTATCTGTTGACTGCTTGCCTTAGGTGAATTCTGCTTACCTTAGGCGAATTCCTTGGTCTGTAGATTTGCCAGTCTTTACTGCATTGGACTCAAACTGAAATTTTACTATTTCTGGCCGGCTATGGACACAAAACTGCTTTTACTTAGCAAGTTTCGACGTTATGCTTTCGTGAATATTTTACTTTGTCCTCAGAAATGTCCAGGCACCAACCAACTCTGTTAAATTTTTTTATCGCCGACTCTGTTGAATTCTCCTCCAACGGACAGTTATACCTTGACGATGTCTTTCCGCGAACTGCTACTAACACTAATTTCTTGCGAACTATACTATCGTCTTGCCTTTTAGCGCGCATAAGTTTTTCGGACCTTCCGACAAAGGAACAGAGCTGGGCTCCATTGTCGCTATGCTCTGGACCGCCGCTACAAAGTATTTTCAAACAATTTATATTTTTATGCTCAAACAATTAATGTCCTAATTAATTGGCATCAATATACATATATATATATATATTCATGAGCAATTGAATGTAAGCTTTATATTTTAAAGGTCTACTAATTAATCAATATCTGAAAAGGTTGTGATGTAATCAGAAAACGTCGTGTATGTGTTACAAATTTGTATGAAGAATTTCTTTATTATACATTTTATTCTTGGTTTATTTGGCCAATAAAATTTATATTATAGCTTTTAAGATTGTAAAATATATTTAAATTCTATATATGATTTACTTCGGTCGATGACTATCACTATCTGTACTAGTGAGAATAAAAATATTCTGTTATTTATTTTGTGATAAAATCACTGATTTAGTTCATTAGAGATGAGAAAAATATATACCGATTAACATATCAACGCAGGGACGGAAATTCTGAAGCCTAGATACGTGAAAATTCTCTCAAACGTGTATAATGTGTTTTTCGATGAGATTTTTATTTGTCTATTATTTTACAGGCTATAATAACTCTGCTTTACATGTTATATGCATATTTTGTAAATTAAATATTGCACTCTTAGTAATGAAAAGTTTTATGTGATTTATTAAGTTATTTAATTACGGAAACATTAATACTATTAATTAATTGCATATAATTATTGTATTCTTAATTATTTTGTACACTAAAATTTTTGTGTTTTTATGTAATTTTAAATTTCTAAACGCTAATTATTGTAGGTTAAAATAATAATTATTTGTGATTTCATAATAAGATGTAAACTATTTCCTTATCCGGGGACTAATGGAATTAATAATAACTAAGTTTCAATTAAATTCTCACACCAAAATGATCAAATGCCGAAATGACTCGCGCCAAATAGTCCCTGCGCCGAAACGTCCCAGTCCCTTTCCCTCACCGCCCAGCGTCAAAGCATTCGTACAATACTTATACGTTTAAACACGGGTCAATATCATCAAGTCCGTCAATACTTAATTATTTCATGTATTTATTATATTTTGTAAAAAGGAAAGGAAGCAAAATTTGTTAAATTAAAAAAAATAATACCTTCATATTGAGCCATCTACGCCACGACGATTTTCGAATCGTAGGGAGTCTTGATATACCTAAATAACATTTTAACGGAATAAAAACCAAAAAAGTTCTCCAAATTTCGGTTACATGATTTATTGAACCTACGTCACGTATGTAGGTGACGTATGTATTTCCACAGTTCTCAACCTTTGTATCTGGATTAATTTATTTATACGGGTGTTTCTCTAATTATGTGTATTATTTTGTATTTTAAAAGGTGAGTCTGGTTCTTACAAAGGCCGAAAACTTCTATGTACATTGACGTAGGTTAACTAAATCATTTTACTTAATATATGAAGACTTATTTGGATTTTTAGTATATTAATCAACATTATACTTGTTTTTTGTTTGGCACTGTTTAAAATATTTTATTTGGAAGGCAGGAAGAGTTGTTTTCACATAAGTTTGCTGAACTCCGTCCGACGAAATAGACAAAAGGCGGAAGAATAGATGCTGTCATAGATTTTGTTAAAGCATTTAAAATCGTTCCACATGGCATTTTGATAGAGAGACTAGACGAGACAGGTACCGACAGGCGGGTTGCGCTTTGGGTCATAGCTGCATATGAAGATCATAAACTCGCCTGAGGTACGTAAAATTGAGATTTATTTACTGGAGTAGTTATCTTCCTCTGGATTAAATGTTTTTATTATAAGTAAATGAGTGACCTTGAGTCCGAAATTGTTTATTAACAAAAAATGGAATAAACAGACGTTTCGTCCTTGTTTTAGGACCCTTCAGGTTTAAATATTTCATTTACGTATAAATCATACAAAAAATATTGAGCTAATGTTTTGCTGCCTTGCCTGTAGCAGCCGTTATTGACTAAATCGATATACGAGTATTGTCAATAAATGAAAATAGAGCGACTGACTTTTATTTTGTCTTATAACATTGGAAAATACCTTACAATAGGTCTCGAGTTCCTTGACTTCCAGGATTAAGCTGCTCGGGAACTGAAAGTTCGTACATTGCCACGATTACCACAGTAGCGTTATTATTGCATTGCCTGCCAGTGTTGGATTGTTAAAGCTCCCTAACGTCGCACGTGGCCTGCAAATCTCGTTCAGTGCCGGGGCCATCAATAACCAACTCCCAACTCACTTCGAATCCACCTCAGACAAGGAGTCGCGGACATTAAGAACCGGTTCCCGTCTCGCGGACTGCTAACCACTGCGAGCAGAAGTTACGACACCAAAATTAATATTCCTCTTCTCTAATCGAAATACATTGCCACAAAACCTCCGACGCCAGTTGGCGAAACTGAAATTTACAGATCCAGGTGGAAAGCCGCTGTTTATTTCAAAATATTGTTTATAGTCGCACGTGAGGTAACTGAAACGCCCATAAATATATGTTAACTTTGCAGAAAAATAAACGTCGTAATGTATCAGCTCAGGAGTGCTTAAAATCATTTATTTTGCTTTTGTCTGGACAACACGCAAGAAATCCACACCTAAATAATCCATAATTTAGTTACTCCATACAGTTTAACTACATACGCAACAATGTTACATCGGATTCTAATTAACCACACAACGCGATTTTAAAATAATGTTTGGAATCACATTTGTCTGAACGTCAGTCCTTTTCCCATTTCCATGTCGTACGATACCAACAGGAATTAGCGAATTTTCGAGGTGATTTAACGACGCAATAAACTTGAGTCCGATCATACAACGGACATTGATGTTGGGGTTGAAATATTTGATACCATTTTGAAAATGCAGCTCAATATTGGGCATCCTAACGAGCACTGGGTATCAGTAAAGAAATGATGACGTAGAATTTTCAATGCTCTTTCTTCGATGATTATTCCAATTACCGCGGATTTTTCTTGACTATTTTATGTGAAGTTTTTATTCGTTTAAATCTTATCATTTTTACTTGAACTGACACTAAGAATCAAATGAAAGATTTACATCGAAATTTTGGATTTAATTGTCTCACTGCTGAAATGTTAAATAAAATAAATGCTATTTGGGTTCGACTAAAACAAAAAGTTTCCTTATCCAATTCAGACTATTTCATCACGATTGAAAAAATTAAGAAAGAAAAAGGAATTCTTCCTTAATTATATCCATAATTTTGTGTTATTTTATGCATATGTTAGCAGTAAATTATTTGGGACTTTAAAAAAATTATAATCTCTTCTGTGTGAATTTATTGACTTATATTATTTCTTTCATCACAGATTAATGGCTTAAGTCATTTTGTAGTCCTGCGCAGTTCACAAGGCGGTCGCCTGCTGGCACCAAGCGGAGATGTGGATATTATTGAGACGTTATCACAAACCTACCAATCAGACACGGTTTTATAAAAAAAAACATAGTTAAGTTCGTTCGGATATTAAGAAAAATATTATCGGGGCAGATAAAAATATTTTGTTCGTAATTATTTGAAAAGTCTTCAATCCAAAATCACACGCTGTAACTGGCTTCTTGTGTAGTCACGGAATCGTAACAGAACGAGGTTCTTGTCTGTTTGTTGAATCTTAAAGCATCCCTATTTGACAAATACTATTTCTGTGACTTGCTCATTCATATCTCAATTCCCCACTCACGAAATTCGTCGAACCAATGCAGAAACTCCACACTTTTGCAATAATTTTTTTCGACACCACGTACGTTTAGGTTTTTACTCTGTTGACTTCATTGGATGACAACAACGGGTGCTTACTTCCTGTGCATCCTCCCAAGCGAGCTGCGTTGGGCAATCCAATAAACTTCAATACATGCTAAGTTGGTAGAATATCATTTATAGTTTCAGTGTACAATAATACTGAGTAAACAGAAAAATACCCTGGAAAGAGCACAGGGTCATTAAAAACGGTGAACGTAATTTCAAAAAGGCTATCTATATTGATTAATCAGTATGCTTCATTTGAATTCTGATAGAATGTAGACATATTGAAGTAGTTTATGTTACCCAACAATTAAGGGCCCTTGTGCCCAAAGTCCAAAAGTATAAAATTTTCATAACGAAGGTGTTTCATCATTTCGCGAACGGGAAAGTCTAACCAGACTGTGATTGACAGAGGCTGCTGTGAACGCTGTGTAATTTATATCACCTCTGGCATCGAAGCCTGGCAAAACACGTTTCCGTGGCCTTCCTCTGACACCTCATTTATGCAGTGAACAGCGTAAGAACAGGTCGTGGTCTCGTTATGTGAAAGTACGTAATCGATGCCTCGCAGCGCGCTCCACATCTGATAGACACGCTTGGCATCCAGTGCAAATCAAGCCACCATTTCCTCATACTTCAACCACAAAGGAGCCATCAGAAGCTGTTGCCTTATGGGGAGTCCGACGACCTGGTCAATGGAACTTAGGCTGTTGCCAGGCAATTCTGCGACTTCCCGGTAGATTCCATTTCTCCTATGATGCGAGTACACCTACGTTGTTGGATTCAGCTACAACGAAACGTTTTAATCAGTTTAAGGCTCCTGTCCCAGGCACTAAGGGATTTCTTGTTTCTTAACTTAATCTAGAAGGCTTGAGCAAGCACTTTCTGAATTAACTGTACGGCTCGAATGCCAATCTATGATTTGTCGTGACTGAATGGATGATGAAGCTAGTGAAAACTGCGAATCATTCGATCCCACCAAACTGGTTTCTCCAGAGAGTCTTTGAGATTTACCATAACTATGATTTACGATGAGAAACGTTAACATATTAATTTGAAGGAAAGTTGTCACTGATAAAATGCAGTAACTATTCTCATTCAACTGAAATGCGCACTGGCCTTCAAAGTAAGAAGACCTCATGGAGTCGAAACTCAATTGCATAACGGTCCTCTCACTGTAAAAAATCTGATTATCTTTAAGAACTTTGACCTTGATTACAGACTAGAAATATAGAAAGAGAAGAAGAAGAAGGTGTAGACAGGCTGTGTATAGGGTAATCCACATAGTGGCAACTCCCCTCTTATAGCATAGGAAAGGGACTGAAAGGGGTGATGCCGAAAAGTAGAATAAGGTAGCCAAGGGTTAACTACGGACCCCGGGCTATGGTTTAAGGATCCTACCCGGCAATTCGCCTGTAAGTGATGCAGGAAAACCCTAGAAAAATCTGCGTATGGTAGGTCGGGTATTTGGTATTTGTCTCACGCCCTTCCCATGGCGGTAGAAGGGTTTGCTGTGAACTTTGACTTTGATTACAGAGTAGAAATTTAGTTTTTTTTGTTGATTTTTTTAGGGTAACAGGCTACATGAGGGTAATCCACATGGTGGCAACTCCCCTTTAATAGCATAGGAATGGATTTGAAAGGAGGGATGCGGAAGGATAGAGGATGGTAGCCAAGGGTTAACTAGGACCCCCGGACTATAGTTTAAGGATCCTACCCGGCATTCGTCTAAAAATAATGCAGGGAAAACCATAGTAAAACCTACATCAGGTAGGTCGGGCATTGGGTACTTGTCCCACGCCCTTCCGATAGCAGTAGAAGTTAGAATATTTTTTTTATATTTAAAGCAATTAGTTGCAGTCCTGACTGTACGTCTGTGTCAAACACAGGTTGTAGATGAACCGAGGTTAGAGAGCAAATTAACATCATTTATAAGATTTATAAAATGCAATAAAGATCCGATCAACACATTGCATCAACATAAAGTTATTTATAAAATTAAGTGTAAAAAGAGTCTTATATTTTCCAGACTAAATGGTCTTTGATTACGAGATTAAAAGAACACAAAGAAAATTTTAATATCTCATTAATCTAAACAGCATTAAATAAATTTTCATAAGCCTGATTCTGCTGCATAAAATCTAAGATGATCAGTAATTTGTGGGGTTTAACGTTTTTAAGGATATAGCATGAACCAAGCAACATAAATAATAGTGGAAGAAAACAGAAATTTCGATGACTTATAACAAGTTATGAACATCAGGTATTTTTTATAGCACGCGTCAGCAACGAGGGCGAGTGTCACAGATTGATGCTGGCTAAACACATACAAAACAACTATGTAACGTGGTCAACCCGTAGGCACTAACTGAAGCTGTTTCAAGCGAACGGGTAGATCAGTAGCACTTGAAAAGGAAGGCTCTATACTGGGCCGCTAACAAATGTGACGCGCACTATAGTGTAATGAGGATTCCTAGAAGCAGACAACATACAATTGGATAGTTTTCAACTGATTAGAATATCATTTATTTTTCTGGTCTAGCTTCAAATACTCACATCAGCACACAAGTATAAATTACGACGATCTCCGGGATATCTGTATATAAAGTACAAGCCTAAATTGCAAATAAATAAGACAACGGAGTCGATACCAATTAGCAAAGTTAGAAACAGACTCGGTACGAAGGATTAAATTTATTGAGAACAATGACAGGTAATGGGAAAGTATAAACCAAGATCCGCTTTGGAGAGGAAAAGAATAGGCTATCTCAGATATCAAAGACGTCTTGTGTCTGTTCACGCTGAGACCTAATTAATATGTGTCAACGAACTGGAATTGTTCAGTGGAAGGTCAAGAGGCGATGCAATTGGAAAAAAATTACACGAAGGTAGAAATACAATTAGTGTTCATTTAGAGACTGGCGATTGTGGAAGTAAATTCTCTGCATAGGATGATGAAGGGGAAAAAAAGGTGACTCATAATAATATACGGTGAAGAACCCGTTCTAAAAATATTGAAGTCGATAATTGTTGTAAACGCCGCCCAACGGCGCCCATTTTATTACAATTTTCCGGAGAAGTTTTAAGCTAACTCGTAGAATAGCCTGCCAAGTGCAAAGCGTAAGAAGCGTGAAATGCCGATCTGAGTGACTGGGATCTGGAATCCTGGAGAGCAGACGCGTTCCCACGAGGGAAGGCCATTAGAACACTCAAGGGTTCAAGCTACGTCGGTTGCTGCTTTTTTTAGAATCTTGTACAAACGGCGTGCGAAATAGCCTAGTGTTCTATTTAGCAGTTAATAATCCTTTAATGGCTCAAACATTTAATGTATGTGACCATGAAGAGATGTCTAAAATAATAGATATAATACATAATAAAATATTTAAATTTGTATTACAGCGTATAGCTAATATTTTAACCCTGATTTTATAACTAAATTCTCTTCAATCTTGGGCTGCTTTCTTAATGACCTTGTCACCCTATCTATTGACCGTCCCGTTCTATTTGTGACATTTTATCTGGTTCTACTTCTTATACATAAGTATTCCTGAAGCGACGTATTCTTATCTTACAATTTATCATATATAATGTAATGCCAATTAATTAGGACATTAATTGTTTGGACATAAAATTTAATTGTAGCGGCAGGAGTTTCCAAAGCGACAATGGAGCCAGGCTCTGTTACTTTGTCGGAAAGTCAAAATTGGCGTATGCGCGCTAAAACTCGAGACTAGTTCAGTTGGAGGACGGAACAAATGATTCTAGAGCAGAGACTAGCCGTTGTTTAATGTATTATTAAACAAAGTTGTGAGTTTAAGACAAAGTAAAAACATTCACGGAAGCATTTAAACCGTAAATATTGCTAACTAAAAGCAGTTTACGTCTGTAGCCAGCCAGGAATAGTAAAGTTGCAGTTTAAGTCCCAAGCGGTAAAAATACTAGCAAATCTATGAATCACAGGATTCATGTAAAGCAAGCAGTCACCAGATAGCTGACAAAAAAGGAGGATCATCCGAGTTCCTGGGAGCCTATCAAGGTTGACTTCAAGAGTAAAATCTGTGAGCCGATATTAGAATCAGTGTAAAATTTTTTGCAATAGTGTACTCCCGAAAACAAAAGGAATGCTGGAACCAGCTGTACAGATGTGAGTAACAAAATACAAAAATAATGATTTATGTAAACGTAATTAAAGGATAGAAGTCAGATTTCGTTCTATTTTAATTGTCAATCAGAGTTAAGTTCTTTTCTTTTAATTTCTTCCTATCGACATATTGTCTGGGTGAATTATAAACTGTGTGTTAATTAGTTTTTTTTAAAACAACTTGTTGTGTCCAATATCAAACACAGTAGAGACCCTGAGATCTAAAATATTAAATTGTAATTGTTTTTGAGTTATTGCCACAAAATAAATAAAAATTTTGTTTGTTAATTTCGATCTTTTCACTTAATTAAAAGCCTTTCTTTTGATGATTACATAATGGCACCACAACGTGGGGCAAATTTTATTTAATTAACGTCATCTTTTAATTATTACAATAAATATATCTTTTTTGGGTAGTTGGCTACATTAATTTGCGGGGTTGATAGAAAATTGTTCCACGGCAGACTTCTGCCGATAGTTTTGAACACACCATTGGCATTAGAAAAATAGCACCCTTTATGAGTAGCCAAGGAAAATAATAACACAAAAGCATGAATTTTTCTCTTTGATAAACATAACAGTGATTTTATTTTGCAGTGGACATTGAACCTCCCACCTTTTGACTGTTGGGAATGACCAAAGCAAAAAAAAGTAAAACGATTGATTTACCACCAGTTAGGTTGATTTTAGAGCAGTGCGGGTGAAGTTGATTTAAGAAATAAATAAATCATGATACAGATCTAAAGGGGGTCAGGCTCAAGTATGGTGATGACAGACGTGATAGACTAGTCAGAAGTGATACACACGGTGTTAAGTAATATTTCAAGTTTACAACTTAGATAAACAAGTAGCCAATTAACACACTATATTAAGTGATTCAAAATCGCATGTAACACACTTTTAAAATTTAAAGTTCTTTGGACACATCAGCATATTTAGTTAGAGGTGCAGTTATTAGAAAGGTTTCGTGAAAGAAGATATTTTAGAACTAATTATACCTTATTTAATGGATTTTATAAATACTGTTTAAATTTATTTGCAAAAATTTACGCATGGTAGGGAAAACTACTCATTAGCAGGCCTTAGCTTACAAATGTGACGTTGCGGTATTTGAAAGTGAAGTTATATAAATTACAATTTACAGCTACGTATTTATTACGTATCACCGCTTAGAAAGTCTGATGGCCATTTGCTCTTCAGTCTTCTTTCGGCTTTACTTTTCGGGAAATTAAATGCCGCAGCTCTCACCAGCTGGTTTCTTATCACTGCATTGATACGTCACTTGGATTGTATGGAGTCAACGATCGACGGCATATTTACATCTGTCTGGTTGTTGTTGTTCCTTATATACCACGCTGCATTGCCAATAATTCTTATTATTCTATTTTGTAGCGTTTGAAATTTTTTTAACTGAGATTGATCCGCAGGTCCCCATAGGCTATACCACTTCCATAAAACCATATGCGACGCATTACTGTCATGAAAGCAAGTCTTTTTAATTTTATACTGAGATAACTTGATGTTCCTGCTCAAATGAATTTTAATTGTTTTAACCGGAATCTTAGTTTTTGAACCGCTGCTTTGATGTGTGGAGTCCATGTTAATTTCGTGTCTAATACTAGGCCCAAGTATTTGACTTCTGTTGACTGCGGTATGTTTTCGCCATATAATTTAATGGGGGTGGTTAGTGACGATTCTTTTGCATGTAAATCATATTATTATAGACTTTTGCGAGGACAACATAACTCTCCACCTTTCGCAGCGGTCCTCAACCAGATGAACATATTGGGCACTTTTCGAGCAGTCTCACGACATGTCCCCTTAATTAATACTACCACGTCATCTGCGAATTGGGCCATTTTTGTGTCAGCTGTATCCGGAAAATCAGACGAGCTTATTAAGTAAGAGTATGGTCCTACGATGCTTCCCTTGTGAACACCGGAGTGAATTCTAGACGGGATGGATGTCTAACTTCCACATTTAACTGCAAATGTTTTTTTATCTAAATCAGATTGTACTATTTTCATATACGAGGGTGGTCTGAAAAGTTTCCGACCCAAGAATGATACAAGATATTTTTTTTGAATTTTTTTATTTTATTTTATTTTTCAACATAGTCTCCTTGTAACTCTACACAGTTCTCCCAGCGATGGTCCCATCTCTGTAACCCGTCCAAAAAGTACTCGGTGTTTTTCTCTGCAAAATAATTGTCGGAAACTTTTCAGACCAACCTCGTATGTGTCCGAAAGATGGTCCTGTATTTTGGCTAGCAGGCCTTCACGTCAGACACGCTCAAATAATTTATATGTGTCTAGACCTAAGCATGTAGGACACTCTTCGTATGTGTCCAGGAGTTCACTCACTACCTTGTATAATTGCTGCGGGCAAGAGTGTTCTTTACGAAAACCATAATGTGTATCCGGCAGTAGTAGATCGAGATGTCCACTGTGAACAAAAAGTAAGGTGAATTTATTTATAAAATTTAAATTCTTTATTAATTCTTCCAAATCAATTTCATCTCCTTCAAAGTAATCCCCGTCCGATAAAACGCACTTTTTCCAACGCTTTTTCCAGTCCTCGAAACAGTCGGAATAGTCTTTTTCCGGTGTAGTCTTCAAGACCTTCTTCGATTCGGTTTTTATCTCTTCAATCGTGTCAAAACGGCGTCCCCGACTAGCCTTTTGAGTTTGCTGAATAGTCAGAAGTCGCACGGAGCCAAATAAGGCGAATACGGTGGTTACGGAACGATATGAGTCGAGTTTTTGGCAAAAAGGTCGCGAAGAACCAATGCAGTATGACATGGTGCATTATCGTCATGAAGGAACCAAGAGTTGTTCGCCCATAATTCCGGCCGTTTCAGACGAATAGCTTCACGCAAACGACGCATAACGCTCAAATAATATTCAATGTTGACAGTTTGGCCCGGCGGAAGGAATTCATAGTGCACCACACCACTATAATCAAAGAAAACTGTCAACATGACCTTGATTTTCGATCGACTTTGCCGTAGTCTTTTCGGTCTTGCTTCACCTTTTGCACGATATTCGCTGGATTGGTCGGTGGTTTCAGGGTCTTATGCGTAAATCCTAGTCTCGTCTCCAGTAATGATGCATTACAAGTAGTCCTGATAGTCAGACAGCAAAGTTTCACACACATCAACGCGACGCTTTTTTCCAAAAAATTGAGCGATTTTGGCACGAATCGAGACTTGACGCGTTTGAGACACAAAACATTCTTCAAAATGGTTTGGGCTGAGCCAAATGATATTCCAACACTATCAGCGAGATCTTTAATTGTCCATCGACGATTTTCAAGCACCAAATCTTTGATTTTTTGGACGTGGTTCTCGTCGGTAGATGTTGATGGTCGTCCAGAGCGCGGTTCGGCTTGAACGCGTTCTCGGCCCTCTTTGAACTCGTTGTACCACTTGTAAACGTTTTTTTGTGCCATAGTTTGATCACCAAAGGCCTTTTAACATTTTCTACGTATTCGCAGAAGAATATTCGTCCCGCAAACAAAATTTGATGCAAGTTCTTTGCTCAACAAAATCACCCATTGCAAAAATCGAAAAATTCACATTTGGTTGTTTACAAAAACACGTGTAACTCGGATATAATTAAACATTTTAACAAACAGACGCTTGGCAAGTATTATAGACAGTCCTTCCAACCTAGGAAAAAAATTACCTGGCTTCATAATACCCCGGAGTTTTAAATGACAATTTCACCTTACTTTTTGATCACAGTGGTATTTGAAGGTGATGCATCAGAAATTTTGTTCCACAAAAATTTTTGAAAGCCTATAGTAGTTTGAGTCGTTCCTAGGATTATTTGGTTTGTGAATCGTGATTATCGTAGCGTGCTTCCACGTTTGTGGAAAATATGTGGTACGAAGAATGTTGTTGAAAATTTGTGCTACTAACACTGTCGTTTTACGTGGTAGTGCTTTGGGCGGTGGCTGAATGATCTGATCGTGTCCTGGAGTATTCCTCGTTGGTGGTGTGTTTATGGCGTTTTTAACCTGCGAAGGAGAAAAGTATGTACCAAATTGGCGTCAGGTGAAGGGGTTCACTGAGTTTGTTTTTAATAGCGTGTTCGAAGGTTGAGTTGATTGATGGCTTTGGGGTGAATTGTTCTTGAATGCCGTATTTGGGCCCTAATTTAATTGGCGCGAGTGGGAAAATTGCAAGGACGCTGTCCCAATCACTTTTATATTTGAAATAATCTGAGTAAATTCCAAGATCCACCGATAAATAAATAAATGTCATGTCATCAACGCCACCGTCGAACCTAGTCACTTAAATGAGAAAACTCATGATTAATTTAAATTATGACAGAGATAATAAAACAATACGATACCATATTGCAACAGCAATATTTTGGTTGAAGTTTTGAGTCTTTAAAATTCCTTTCGCCTGACGAAATCCATTGCTTCTGTGATGAAAGAGGCATTAAGCTTGTTTTATACGTGTTCAGTTTACTGCTTATAGTAGCTAATGAAATATAACCCTCATAAATATTTCTTAATATATTTTTCGGATGTGGAAATTCCTAAGGCAATACCACTGACTCGTTTGGCGATTTCGATGAAAATTTCCTTATATAAATATGAAGTGACTTATATATTCCTGTTTATGATTCGTCGTTTGTATTATTGTTTTGTTATAGTGAAAATTTCATCCAGATATTGTTACGAACGACTATATTTGAATAAGTAGGTAATTAAAAAGAGTTTTTTAGAAATTAGGCGATATATAGGCATTTCAATCATCTTTATACATATTTCTTCCAATTTATTACCTTTACCTCTTTGATTATAACTTTATATTATTATAATTTGCATACATTCACTGCTGTTAGTTTCATTACATTTGTCAAGGTGATCCTTAGACGACCGACTCACAGGTGTGTATTAAAATATAATGATTTGGCCACCACTTATTTTATACCAGACGCATCTATGTGACGTTCAAAATGGAACGATTATATTGTCGCTGTCGGTTGTCATGAAAAATAAAATTCAACTTAAAGTTTGTGAACGGAGAATCGGCTGAATCATCTTGAGAAACGAGTTAACGTCACTGTTCCTGAAGACTGCTTGATTCAATCGAAATTTCAAGCCAATTCAAACTTACAAAGCTGTTTGCTAAGCAGTGTCGTAAGCTTTGAATCACGTGCCCTCAGAGTGGATAATTAGATGAACTGTGTGAGTGAATCACACGGTTAAATTTAATTTAGAGTGCGAAATAGGTCAAAGTTAATGTTTCTTCCATTTTGCCTGAAAGCAAATGTTGTCGAAGTGAATTTCTTATCTGAATTATGATTAGACATAATTCATCAAATGTATAAAGCATAAGTTTATATCGTTAAATACGTACGTTGGACAAGGAGAAAATAATTATTGTAATGAACAGGTATCGCTGATATGAATAATTATTATTTTATTTTGGAATACTGGCATATTAAATTATTTTATTTCAAATTGAATTAACATATTAAACATTATCGGTTAGTCATTGTTTTGCGACATTTAGAAACCGGCAAATAGTGGAAATGTAATTTTATTGGCTTGGCTCTACGACTAAATTCTTACGTTGTGTGAAACAGTAATTTTTATTGGCCAATGTTTCGATGCCACGATGTGTAGGAATTATCTGATTTGTCAAGATATCCAGCCGAACGTGACTTCGCTCGTCTCGTCTCACGAACAGCGATCCGCTTGAGAACATTTTAGTACTACAGTTATACAGGAAATTGAAATACTGATTTATAAACTTTATTTCTAAGTTGTAGGTTGCAAACTGAGTGTGTTACTACGCGAAATTTAATGCGCTGCAGCCGACGCAGTCACAATTCGGACGGGGCGAACTATTCCATCCTGCTCGCTGCGACGGAGTCCGAACCAGGATTTGTGTGACGATATCAGTTCAACTTCGCTCTTCTTTGGGAGGATTGTGAGGAGGGGATTGACAAATCCAGCAATCTACGCCTTTATGCAAAGGAGTCATCTCAGGGTAACGTGTGAGCCAAGGCGGAACATTAACAATTCTAAGGACGGACAAATCAACAAAAACTGTAATATATAAAATTCGTAATCACAAGTGATTATGTTCAATAGTTTCAATAGCAGGCTTACTTTGAAAGCTCTGTTTTGAATTTATAAAATCTCGACGTCCATAATACCTTTATGAATAGTAAATTACATGCCGCAGAAATTGTAATTGTGTGTAAATTTATGTTTTAACGTCTGTGGTAAAATATTTATGAATATCTACTGCTAGCGCCCTATAGTGTATTTAAAATTATCATTTAAATGCTAAAATTTCATTTGCTGTTATTTTGGTCTTAATAAATATTTGTTCTTACGTGAGAAGCTTTTAAAAAAGTTTAAATGATTATATTTGGCGCGTAAGAAACCGCGCGTAGTAGCTGAGTTGAGTTGACGTGATGACAGACAACAGCTGACGGAGATCTTTTATCTGAAAATTATTTTAACTACGAGGCATGTTCAGACAGTAAGTTTACTGAGACCATAAAGGGCTGCTAATCTTTGTCTTTTTGGGGGGTTGGCAACACTGAGTGGTAGAGGGGATCTTCTGACAGAGCGAGCATCGCAGAAAAACGGTAGTACGCGGAATCACGTTGTAGTGCCCAGTTGCAGTTGCAGAGAAAGATGTTGGAAAGAAATCCCGCAAAGTACGAGCGACGTGTTGCGATCAGCTTCCTACTCACGGAAGGAATAACACCTACCGAAATTGTTTCGTGAGTCAAAACGGTTTACGGCGAAGGTGTTATGAACAGAACGAGTGTGTTTAAGTGGTTCAGGAAGTTTATGGGGGGGAAAAACAGATGATTGGAAGATCTTCCATTTTGACATTCTGTGTTTTGGGACTAAAAAGGAAAGATTTGGACGAACTTCTGCCTCAGGGAGAGATCAAGCAATCAAAACAAAAGGAGGGAAATGCTCACGAGAGGAGTGTGCTTGTTACACGACAATGTCCGTCCTCACACAGCATTAACCTCAAAGGCGCTCTTGGGCTCATTTAGTTTGAATAAAACCTGATTTGACGCCTTTATCTTTTCTCGTTCCTGATTGCAGAAAGGGGTGGAATTAAATTTTTTACTGACGAGCAGGCGGAGAAAGAGGTTCTGATGTGGAAGAAAGAGCTTGCGGGAGAGTTCGTCGAGGAGGACATAAAGAAGCTTGTGCCACGGTCCACCACATGCATTGAACAGAATGACGATTATGTGGAAAAATAGTCAACAGATGTATCACCAATATTCTGTAATTATTTTTCGAATTCACTTTTTTCTAAAAAAAAATATAATCATCTAGTACTCTTACTTTTGAACATGCCTCGTATATCTAGAACTTTATTATATATTTTAAATTACTAGTTACAATATATGTTCAAAAAATATTAATAATAAAACATAGAACGTAATATGGAAGATCTTCCATTTTGACTGATGGATTTTGAGATCAAAAAGACATAATTTTGGTCGAATTTCTGCGTCGGGGAGAGATCAATCATTCAAAACAAAAGGAGGGAAATGCTGATGAGAGGAATGTGCTTTTTGTTTATTGAATAAGAAGAATTATCTGTATTTGATGATTCATAATGAAAATAACATATTACTCAGATAATCAAATAACCACTCACTTATTCATTGATATGTTGGCGAGACTTATAATCAGCAATTAAATAGCGTAAAATATTAAATAAACGGTTCTGGGTCAAACAACTGTTAATTAACAAAAAATATATACTTCCGTTTCGTCCTTTTCAGGACGTCTTCAGATTTAATAATTTATTATTAAATTTCGGTTGCAACAAGCCTGACAGAAGATTATTAAACCTGAAGCGGTCCTAAAAACAGGACGAAACGGCCGTAGAAGTAATTTTTTTGGTTAACAAACACTTTTCAGACTCAAGAATGTTTATTTATTTGATTATAAATGTCTGATTTTTTTCATCGTCAAGTATTAAAGATAAAAATTTGTTAAAGCGAAATTTTCGAATAGCATAAGTCAATTTAAAATCAAACGTTTACGAGACTGAGGGGAAATATTTACCGTTGTTTCGTATACTTTAGAAACGGAGAAACTCTTCGAATGTGTGGGAAACTGCTGCGTTTCACATTCGTTTCTTTTGTTGGCAGATGCAATGTTCATGTACGCAATTTACATGTAGTTGATTTTCTGAAATTACGGTCCACCAGCGCCTCACTCTGTAATAAGACAAAGTAATTTATTCCGGCACGAGGAAGGGAAATTTGATGCACTTCATTTGAGTGAGAGGAGAGAAACATTTGCTCGCTCTCGTTTCTGCTTCAGCGCTACATTCACGTGCAATTACACTAACATGACTGAAAAGAACGGGCTGTAATATGAAAATAGTAAAAAAATTCCATAAGGAAACAGAACACAAGAAAAATATTATGAATGCTGTCCGGCTTGTTCTCCGTTTATTTATTATTACGAAAGTGGGTACAAATACTGAAAAACATTGTATTTCGATAGAATGAATTTTAATTGTTTCCTAGGACTACAGATTGACCATGAATTAAAGTATAACCACATAGAAATTCTTACCAGAAAGCAAATTTTGTGCCATAGGTTAATTGTTAAGCTTATTAATAATAAATAGCTATAAGTCAGAAATTTATTATATAAGTTTAGATAAAAAAAGCACAAAACATTTCTTCTCTATGATTAGGAACCGCTATAGTAACGTATAATCTACAAAATATGAATTTAACATAAAACTTTAGACTGCCACCAACAGCATACTAAGCCAAAAAAAATATTAATAATTATTAATTAATTATACGCAACTGAAGAGTTGCCTGATCATATGGAAGAAATGTTTTGTATTGTATATAAATTTATATAATAAATTTCTGACTTATGGCTATTTTATGTTAATTATATTTATAAAAGTCAGAATATTTTTCATATTTTATTTACGTTAAGTTTATTATTACGAAAGACGAAAATGGACTATTTGCTTATTTCCATTCAAATCTGTGTTTCAACATTTCCAATCGGAGGAAATTCTCTCGTACATAACAGAAGATTTTCCCTTGCAATTGATTCACTTTCTGAAGTGTGTCATGGGAAGGCACGGTGAAAATAAATATATCTAAAACGATGTTAAAGGGATCTTCTTAGCTCAATGAGAAATGAGGGAGTTGCAGTGGATCTATATTATAAGTTACATAAAGGTAATGTGGCATAGTCAAAATAATTTTTGTCATTTATTAGCTTCAAATTTTTTACTTCAATCTACAACAATGGTTAAAATTTTTGTATTGATATATTTATAAATTAACACCTACTTATATATATGCCTGACTAGACTCCACGTCAAGACCCAAGCATGTTATATTTTTAATCTAAGTTCATTTGTCAATTTTTGGCTGTGAATTTCTTAACTTTAACTTTATTCCACCTTTTAAGAATGTTACTCTTCCGAGAATGAATGCTCTCATCGTACGATCAAACACCATATATTTTATCATCAAGGCCGACAACCTGAGAATGTCTCTGTGAGCACGATGTAACTTTTGTCGCTCATCGCACTGTCACTTCAAGACTAGCAGCAAAGGATAAAATTCAGAAAGGGGAAGGTCGATGGGGGTATGTATAGCCTGGTCGCTGTGAGCACGACACTAGCACGGAGAGAGAATCAGTCAGAGAAGGGGGTGGGGGTGTGGGCGAGACACATCATTGTAAGTGAAGGTCGGCCACAATATGGGACAGAAAATTTAATTTAAAGTTTAGGAGATAGTATCCACCCTCCTGTAGTATTACCACTGTGATCAAAAAGTAAGGTGAAATTGTCATTTAAAACTCCCGGCTAATAGGATGGAAGGTACAGTTTTTTTCCAACGTTGGTAGGACTGTCAAGCGTCTGTTTGTTAAAAGGTTTAATTATCTCCGAGTTACACGTGTTTTTGTAAACAAACAAAAGCGAATTTTTCGATTTTTGCTATGGGTGATTTTGATGAGCAAAGAACTTGCATCAAATTTTATTTGTGGAACGAATATTCTTGGGCGGACACGTTGAAAGTGTTGCGGAAGGCCTTTGGTGATCAAACTATGGCACAAAAAAAGTTTATAAGTGGTACAACGAGTTCAAAGAGGGCCGAGAACGCCGCGCTCTGGACGACCATCAACGTCTACCGACGAGGGCCACGTCCAAATAATCAAAGATTTGGTCCTTGAAAATCGTCGATGGACAATTAGAGATCTCACCGATAGTGTTGGAATATCATTTGGCTCAGCCCAAACCATTTTGAAGAACGTTTTGGGTCTCAAACGCGTCAAGTATCGATTGGTGCCAAAATCGCTCAATTTTTTGGAAAAAAAAAGCGTCGCGTTGATGTGTGTGAAACTTTGCTGTCTGACTATCAGGACCACTTCAAATGCACCATTACTGGAGATGAGAGTTGGATTTACGCATACGACCCGGAAACCACCGACCAATCCAGACAATATCGTGCAAAAGGTGAAGCAAGACCGAAAAGACCACGGCATAGTGGATCCGAAATCAAGCTCATGTTGACCGTTTTCTTTGATTATCGTGGTGTGGTGCACTATGAAGTCCTACCGCCAGGCCAAACTGTCAACAAAGAATATTATTTGAGCGTTATGTGTCGTTTGCGTCAAGCTATTCGTCTGAAACGGCCGGAATTATGGGCGAACAACTCTTGGTTCCTTCATCACGATAATGCACCATGTCATACTGCATTGGTTCTTCGCGAATTTTTTGCCAAAAACTCGACTCATATCGTTCCGCAACCACCGTATTCGCCTGATTTGGCTCCGTGCGACTTCTGGCTATTCAGCAAACTCAAAAGGCCAATGCGGGGACGCCGTTTTGACACGATGGAGGAGATAAAAACCGAATCGAAGAAGGTCTTGAAGGCTATACCGGGAAAAGACTATTCCGACTGTTTCGAGGACTGGAAAAAGCATTGGAAAAAGTGCGTTTTACCGGACGGGGATTACTTTGAAGGGGATGAAATTGATTTGGAACAATACATAAAGAATTTATATTTTATAAATAAATTCACCCTACTTTTTGTTCACAGTGGTAGAATGCATTTTTAAAGCACAGGTTTTTATTATGACCATTATTCTCGTTACCTTTAACTGAGTTCTAAATACAAATTTGGAATAAATATTCATTATACCTACTTATAAAAGCTATTCTTTACATTTCACCAACCTGCGTTTTTTGAAACTATATGAGACTTTTACCATGTGTATGTTGTTGTAGTTATCGGCAAATAGCGCAACCTCATATAATGGCTAACTCATTAAATACAGGGATTTTGTTAAATTAGACCAGCTCTATGTTGATTTACACTATCACGTGCTGTTATTACCTTTCACTTGGCCTGCATTGCGTGATTGCAGCCTAAGTAATGCCAAGTAGTGTTGTTGGTGAACGTAATTACAGCGTATTAATTGCCCTCGTCCAGCAATTGAATTGCTAATACTGTTATCTCGCGAGGCGTGTGCCCATACGTCATACCACGCAATTCTCATTAGAAAAAAAACAGCAAAAGTTGAAACTCGTGAACGTCGGAGTTTCCATTTGCAATGTTGCCTACATACTCGACTGTGTTTGAAGTTTCCTTTGGAGCTGCAGGAAACGCGGGCCGCTTGAGTTCCGGTCTGAGAACCGTTCGGTGTCACATCCAAGGGGGATCCATTCACTATGCACACGCAGAATCTACACGCACGTGCCAGGGGATCGTTGACCTGCTCCTGTGTGTTGCGACATATACGTGCCTAAATCTTCCTTCAACTAAATCCAAGGCCACCTCGCCAATGTGGTCGCAGCTTTACGTCGGAAACAAAAAAGAACAGATCCCACCGAAAAGAGCGCACCGTTACGTCGCCGGTCTACTTAATGGTTGAATATTTTTTAAAAATCTATTCAGAGAATACTTTAGAAACATTATTTGGAAGTAATGACAATGGACAAATAATTCTTGTTTTTTAAACGTATGTACAGACTGTTGAGTTCTAAGAAATCACACGGAAAATATGGAATGATTTAAAAAATTTACAGTTGGGCCTAGGTCCGGTCACAGTCCGTCTACAAAATAAACAGTTATTAAATTAACCTGCTGCTATCATAATTGCAAAAAATAATTTATCTTATGGCAAAATTTCGAATTATTTCTGTTGTGGAAATAAAATCAGTTGTTTACAAATAATCCCAGAAAGTCTTGGAGGTGATTTTATGTGCAATTGCAGGTTTTTACGAAGTATCAGATGCTACAAAAAAACAAAATGACCTGACAGATTCTTATGTCATATTTTTGTCACACGTATCGTTGGAAAAGTGGCCAATTTTTGAGCTGAAACTGTCTTAATTCCACAATAATTACCTGCAAAGTTGAAAGAGCATGAAGTAAGTTGGTTTTATTCCTAGGTTAATATAATATAGTTTTAAAATTGGCGAGAGAAATAAATAGAGATTGAGATCATATTTATGATTTGAAGACACGGTATTATTTTCATTAGAAACTCCAAAAATTAATTAGTATTCATCAGAAAGGAGAAACTTCCGATCTCCTGTGGTGTAGGGGTCAGCGTGACTGCCTCACATGACAGAGGTCCCGGGTTCGAATTCCGGCGATGGCATGTTTGTGAGCGTGAGAGAAACTCTCGACAAATCATTCCCCCAACAAGAAAAAATGATTTCCCACACTGAGTCGCTAATAACCAGAGCTGTTGATGCGACTGTAAATTAATCGACAAAAAAAAAGAAGAAACTTCTGGATATCTTAACTTGTACTGTGAGCATTCTCTTCGATCCAATTGAAGGAAAACTTTAAATAAATCATGTTGGGTTCACAAAACCTGAGTACAATAATAATTTAATTAATATTTGTATAATTATGGACGTTGGAGACATTTATTACTTTGTATAAGTTTTTTGAAAAAATTTCGAAGTGTATTCCGAATTCTCTGGGAAACGTATTGGAAATTGTTGCAAAGTAATAATAGAAAATATCTTGATCCCTTGCAATGAGGTTATTAGTAACTATTTTTTAAATATTTTTATCGAAATAGGAATCTTTTTAATTACATGAAAAATATAAGTAATTTACAAATAACGGTAAATAAATTAAATATATTTGAATCTTAAAAAACTGCAAGAAAATAAATACTATCCAATGAAATTTAACGAACTAAACATACAATATTATACCATTTTTCATATAAAATGTCAATCGAGTATCTTTAAGAAAGTAATATTCACTGTTCAATATATTTTGCTTTCCTTCTGGTTAGAACTGTTTAATGTATACATGGTTTTTCTGGTGAAATAATCTTTTACAAACTGAACCAACAGAACGGCTATTTAGATACAAAGTGTATTCAAACATTTTATAGTTTCGCTTTTACACGGATTTCCAGTTACCCTTAAACGCTACACCGAAGATCGTTAGAAACAAACTATACTTTTCACCAATTCTGTGCGGTCCGTTCTGCACGATTCCTTGCCAAATTGTAATAATTCCCCAGATCTGCGCTTCGCCACGGACGTCGAGAGTAGAGATTGGTACAATAAATCCTTTTTACTGCTGTTGTGCTAGACACTAACTGCTCGCCGCGTAGCTTTGTTCCGTTGCAACACGTTTCGTCGAGATCTGGACGACAAAACTTTCGTCATAATCTTCCTAGCACACTTCAGGAATGCGGATTACAACTTTTCCTAATCTAAAAATTATTGGTAGTTACTGGGGAGACATTTTGACTTGTCCACGACTTCCGGCTGTCATGAAAATAGCTATAATTTTCGTTGAGGTTATGCAGGAACGTGTGATATACCTAGAGTAGTTTACATATTTTTTACTGATGTGTATTGGAACCATTAAATCAGCTAAAAATAGAGAGAATCGGAGAATTATATTAATTTATATTACTTATTGATAATGTAAAATAAAATATTTCTGTGAAATGATTATTACGAATGAAAAATTTTCACTGATGATCCATAACATTATGTCCACTTCTCACGAGACTGATTGTCGCCTGGTGCTGTGAAGCTCTAAAGAAATAATACAATCGAAGAAGAGACGAATGAGGACTCATTCCAGCAAAAATGCGTGTCAATAATGGGGAAATCCACTGGCATAAGTGATTTTTAACAGGAGGAGATTGTTATGGTCCGACTCCGGAAACGGCGAAGCTGGTCGGCTGTTCGCGGTTTACTGTCGTGAGCATCTACGGAAGTGGCTGAAGGACGATGAAACCTCAAGTGGGTAACTAGGTGTTGGACGTCCACATCTTTCTTGTTTTATAAAGCAGGATAGACTGCGATCTGTCGCAGACATGACGCCATAGTACAGAGACGCAAGTTGGGCCTACAGGTATTTCGATGCACATCGTTCATCGCACATTGCTGTTGTTTCTTGTCTTCCTCGTAGGCTATGGAAACAGGGTATACTACCCGTCTAACAAGACGTTAGCCCACAAATTTGACTGAACACATCTGGGACGCCATTCGCACCCTCAAACTACCTACGTAATTTAAGGGAATTGAGTGACCTGTGCAAACACATCTGCAGCCAAATACCTCGGACAACCTGCCAAGGACCTGTTGAATACATGCCACACCGAATTGCTGTTGTATTTCCTTCCCAAGTTGGTCATAGTGTTTTGCTCATCGGAGTATATACGTTTGAATCAGATTATAATGAAATGCCTAGATAATAGCTTACTGAAGAAAGATTAGGCATGAAATAAAAATACCTTTCAAAGTTTCTGCATTCGTTATTTCTTAAATTTAGTTAGATCTTTTTCAAATATGCAGCTCAATTCAAGTGACGTAAAAATTTATTCTTTATTACTATTAAACTGAAAATATATGCTTTAAAACAACGAAGAAACCGCGGTGTTATTTGATATACTTATTGCTTTGTTGATGAGCAAAATTTATACTAATATTAGTTTTATGAAAGTAGTGCTTTTCTAACAACACTACTATTTGAAAAATTTGAAAAATGTTAGCCCTTCACGGTTGTTTGAACGATTCAGCATGCACACACGTGTCCTTAGCAGGTAAATGACTGCTAAATTCCCCAAGGTAACAAAACACGTATCATTTCAGTTAGTCGCAATTGTCAATTGCTCTTCAGGAATCACTTCTATAATACAATAAAACAATTCAACGAAAATAAATTATTTCATCTTCGTTTTATAAATTTATCTATTTAATTTGCTTTAAAAACGTTTACAACGTTTTAATAAACATGTCTGTAGCACGCCTCTCAGCATTAACAAATAACCTAAATTTTTTCTCATTCACAAATATTTTCAACATACAATTTTTCCTAGGTAACAATAGTGAATCGAATCCACTGTTAAATTGATTTCTAATTCATTCAGTTAGATTTCTATCTATCTATCTAGAAATATACATGGAGAATTAAAACTAGCAAACTGAGAACATCCCCAAGGTTTTTTAAATTGCTTGAAGAAACTGATAATACTTTTTTTTTTATTTTGGAACTATAAACTGTAGCTAGATTGTAACCAACAATTTGTTTTGCAATATTGTAAATTCTGTTTTTTGAATCAGCTGAAAGTTCTGCTTTTTATACAATTTCTACATTTATTTGCTAACATATTTCTCGTTATTATTTAACTTGATATGAAGTAACTTTTATCCCAGAAATAATAAGAGGTAATTTATAGATTAGGAATTTGTTTATGACAAATACGGAGTCACTTTTTCTGGGTTTTAGTCATTTTAGAAATTGAAAGGCTGGCATGTCGAGACTAGGTAAATAGAAATTGAGAAAAGAGACCGGAAGGAAGTTATTGAAGGTTTCATAAAATAAATTGATTTATACAAAACATTAAATTATTTCCAGTTCAATAGAAAATCTACAACCTTATTTGTTCGACAAAATTATAATTGAAATTTTCACCCATCTCGCTCCATTTTTTTAGGTCAGATGTTTCCCAAGTCTATTAAGATTTATAAATCTTCATTTAATTTTACATAACTAATATCTTAGCTTTATTAGATTTCTATCCAAGACGTGAAAAGAATACCAATAAACTATCAAGTCCTCAATATTTTAATACCTATTGTTTCCGTAATCCTAAGTTTTTAAAATTAATTTATTATTCTACATTGCTATGAATTATATATAATTGGTATGTCCTGGAAATTAATTTTAAATATTATTTTACATTGCTGATAAGTGAAGTACGTCGGATGGATCAAGGGGCGAACATCATTCGGCTAGAAAGTGAATTTGCAGCCAAGAACTATTATGTCTTTTAGCAAGCTGGCCGAGCACCAGCTATCGAGAAACATTTTTCGGACGAGCAATTTGACTGGATTTTGTTACACCCACGTATAATTTTGGCGCTGTTCCATAATAAGAGCCTACACGGGCAATGCTGCCATAATAAAAAATATTGCAGAGTTATGAAAACAGAGAAAAAGGGGTGAGTCTGTTTTTGTAGCCTAAAAGAGAAGCTTTCATTGCGAAAGAAGATGAGTTTTTGAGAGCGGCAAGTTGATGGTGCACTTGACACTTCTAGTTTCGCAAGCAATGCAGACCTTCTGAAGAATGAAGCTTCGTAACGTATCTATTTTCGTCGTCAAAGTGAAAATACACGCACAACAACGCTCTCCCCTCAACTCCGGGATCCAGTTTTATAAGAACTTAGACCTAGTTAAATAAACGTGTTTTTTTTTCAAATTGAATGTGTCACTGAACTTAGTTCTGTTACTCATTAGAAAAGAAACAGATTCCTTGATGAAAAAGATCTCAATTTATTCGAATAGTTAATCAGAAGTACCAGTCAAACTAAATATGTAGAAAGAAGAATTTGGATAAACGGAAATGAACATCAGACGAACAAAAACTGAAGGCATGGAGATGAGTCAAAATACCGGAAATTGCAAAAAGAAAGAATAGCTATCGTTGACCAATTAAAATATTTAGGAAGCCTTCTTTCTTCTGACAACACATTAATCAGGAATAGGATACAAGCAGCCTTCGTCAGGTTCGTCAACTACTCTGGGGTGAGGCATTTCTTCACGCTTCTAAGATCTAAGACTAATAAACGCCCGTACCCGGTTAAGTAGAGCGGAGAAATAAAATGATGATGAGTCATTTAAATTAACTAGACAAAACTCAATAACTTGATATATTTCTACGTTGTAATTTAGTTAATTTTCTTGTTAAGCATGTAAATAAATATTTAATAAGAAAGAAAGTCAAATTAAAACAAAAGAAGTGATAATAAAAATATCTCACAACGTTTCTGTAAGGTTTGTTCCTTTCTTCAGGTGCAGAAAAACGCAAGAGCATAGAGAGACACAACTGCATGAAAGCCTCATAATCGGACGTAAAATGTTTCTATTTTTTCAAGGAACTCTCAAAATTCACTGTAGGAATTTATAAATATGAAATAAAAGCACCAATAACACAAATCAATTGTTAATATGAAAATGAATCGAAGAATATATAGTAGAATTATTATTGGAATGTCTTTTTCATGTCTAGACAGAACTGAGAAGAGTCAGTACTGCACGTCCGAATGGTTAAACGACTCTTTTGTTCTTTCTCATCTGCTGTAATGATCACACACGTGGAGGTGAATTTACGTGTGTTGTGTTGTACGTGAGACGTGGTGACGGATGATTAGCCTCGACGGCTTTCATGCGAGGATCGTTTAGGCAGGCTGGATAAACAATGAAACTGCTGACCGAGGCTGTTGAACTTGGTTTGTTATGCTAAATGATGCATTTGCAGATCGTGTCATCGATGATAGCAGCTGCTTGGATGTGCAGTATACGGCACGCCACGCGGTGACTCACGATTCGCTGATTCAGTGTTTTCTGGTTTTATAAACTACTCGTAATAATCCGTCCCTCCCCCCACCACCATCCACCGAATCCTCGATACATGCAACATCACAAGTATTCTGCATAATCCTTAGGTAACATACTGAAGCGACTAATTGTGTGGAACTATAGAGAGAGGAAAAGCATTTGCATGACTTCATATATATATATATATTTTAATTTACACAATATACATATATATATATATATATATATATATGTATATTGTGTAAATTAAAAGGAAACAATTAATTAATGAACAAAATTTGGACTTGTATTGTTGGCGGCATAAAAACACACAAGTCGTATACCACTGTGAACAAAACGTAAGGTGAATTTATTTATAAAATATCAATTCTTTATTTATTCTTTCAAATCAATTTCATCCCCTTCAAAGTAATCCCCGACCATTAAAACGCACTTTTCAAGTCCTCGAAACAGTCAGAATAGTCTTTTTCCAGTATAGCCTTCAAGATCTTCTTCAGTTCCGTTTTTTATCTCCTCAATCGTGTCAAAACGGCGTCCCCACCTTGGCCTTTTGAGTTTGCTGAATAGCCAGAAGTCGCACGGAGCCAAATCAGGCGAATACGGTGGTGGCGGAACGATATGAGTTGATTTTTTGGCAAAAAAGTCGCGAAGCACCAATGCAGTATGACATCGTTATAAAGGAACCAAGAGTTGTTCGCCCATAATTCCGGCCGTTTCAGACGAATAGCTTCACGCAAACGACGCATAACGCTCAAATAATATTTAGTGTTGACAGTTTGGCCCGGCGGAAGGAATTCATAGTGCACCACACCACGATAATCAAAGAAAACTGTCAACATGACCTTGATTTTCGATTGATTTGCTGTGGTCTTTCTCGGTCTTGCTTCACTTTTTGCACGATATTTACTGGATTGGTCGGTGGTGTCAGGGTCGTATGCGTAAATCCTAGTCTCGTCTCCAGTAATGATGCATTTCAAGTGGTTCTGATAGTCAGACAGCAAAGTTTCACCCACATCAACGCGACCGTTTTTTTCCAAAAAAAATGAGCGATTTAGGCATCAATCGAGACGCGTTTGAGACACAAAACATTCTTCAAAATGGTTTGGGCTGAGCCAAATGATATTCCAACACTATCAGCGAGATCTCTAATTGTCCATCGACGATTTTCAAGCACCAAATCTTTGATTTTTTGGACGTGGCCCTCGTCGGTAGACGTTGATGGTCGTCCAGAGCGCGATTCGTCTTCAACGCGTTCTCGGCCCTCTTTGAACTCGTTGTACCACTTATAAACGTTTTTTTTTGCCAGAGTTTGATCACCAAAGGCCTTCCACAACATTTTCAACGTGTCCGTACAAGAATATTCGTTCCGCAAGCAAAATTTGATGCAAGTTCTTTGCTCAACAAAATCACCCGTTGCAAAAATCGTAAAATTCTCTTTTGGTTGTTTACAAAAACACGTGTAACTCTGAGATAATTAAACCTTTTAACAAACAGACGCTTGGCAAATATTATAGACAGTCCTACCAACATAGGGAAAAAAATTACATAATACCCGGGAGTTTTAAATGACAATTTCACCTTACTTCTTGATCACAGTGGTACAAGAATAGGGCAATAATGCAATGCTTGCTAGTATTATAGAAGTTCGTTCGCTAGACGCTCAGTGCTCCAGTGTTCTCGAGAGTGTATGGGAGTAGTCTGTCGAGAAAGGACAAAAATCCAGAAAGTGTCTCGCTATATGAAACTTAACAGCTAAAATATTAATAAAAAACGGTCTACAGGTTCCAGTCTGTGAGCAGATAATTACGTCGATCCAATCCATCTATTAAAGGTCCGAGTCTAACTGACATGCTCACGTTAGACCATTTTCTTCAATTATTGGGACCCCAGGTTATTGCATCCAGCAAATAACAAACTTTGTGCTAGTAAGATTTGTTAAGAGGAACAGCGAAGCAAGCATTGCGAGTCATTTTGGCAAGCAAAAAGTGTTGATTATTAGATTCAGTGTATAAAAATGGCCTGTCTATAAAGTTTTAAGAATTGTGTGTGTGTGCACGAGCCAATTTCCTTGCATACCAGTAACATTATGGTACAATTTCACAAATTACTATCTGCAAACCCGTAAGTAAATGATATTATCGTCACATATCCGATTTCCGATGTCCGAATTCAGATTTTAAATTTCATATCTTATATTTTGTATTGTGATATTTATTGATTGTTTGAATTAATCCCGTGATAGTTTGGTAAAATTTGATTGTGTAACAAGTATTCTTTATTAAAGGCCCAGTAATCGACCCTGAGAAACAGCCGTGGTTTTTATTGTAAAATATTAATTTGTAATGTAATTTAAATTATTTGCCTTAATAATTTGGTAAATATAATTGTTTGTTCGTAATAAATTGTATTTTTTTTGTTTTAATTATTTGTTTAACATTTCATATAATTGGACGCCAAATGACTTCTTAAATTGTTTGCTCCAACGTTCAGCTTACACCATAATATATATATATATATATATATATATATATATATATATATATATATATAACCCGTAATATATATATATATATATATATATATATATATATATATATATTGTAATACCCAGTAAAGAAGGACATGAATTTTGTTCTGATTTCATCAGATTTGTTTACCAACTCAGACTGGGGATTCTTGAGTGGTTTGTAGAAAAAAAAGATAATAATAAAATGATGGATAAGTGGATTTTAGAGAAGGGAAGGACTATAATTGGGCGTTTAGCGGCTCTTAGGGCTAATGGTTGTGACCGACATCTGGACGACGGAACCCTAAATACATGATGACAGAAGTTTTATGGACATACAATTATATTAAAAGGGAATATTTATTTTTAACTGTATTGAGTAGCTCTCTGAGCGTGAGAAAGGCAACAGCAGGTGTTGTTTGGCGACAGTGGAAACTCAAAAAACTGTGAAAACAAGGGAATATTCTGGAGAGGGGGAAAACAGATAAAAGAACATTGGGACTGGAGACCTGACAACACTTGGACAGTTGGACAGGAGCAGAGAGAAACGAGTTGGACAGGAGCAGTCAGAGAGTTGGGAGAGAGCGTTGGTGGAGGTCCGCAGGGCGGACCCCAAAGGTAGCCCCTGCCTGCCTCTCCTACAAGGTTCTGCCTTCGAGAGAATAGCCCTCGCAGACAGCTTCATTTTCCATGCTTATCTTTTTTATGCGAAAGGGTAGAGGAAGGTAGCCATGGGTTAACTAGGGCCCCCGGGCTATAGTTTAAGGATCCTACCCTGCATTCGCCTAAAAGTAATGCAGGGAAAACTCTAGAAAAACCTGCATTAGGTAGGTTTTTTGGTTTTTTTTAGGACAACAGGCTACATGAGGGTAATCCGCGTTGGGCAACTCCCCTTTAATAGAATAGGAAGGATTTGAAAGGGGGGATGCGGAATGGTAGAGGAAGGTAGCCAAGGGTTAACTAGGGCCCCCGGGCTATAAACATCAGGTAGGTAAAAGTTGCACTTAATAAGTAATTAACTTTTTTGAGTTACAATTGCGAGACTGACGGACTAATAACAACTAAGAGACAATGGTTGATTGCGTAAAACAGATAATGATAGACTAATTCCTGTCAGTTACTTAACTGCTTCTGCACTTACACGTTAAAAATAATAATAAATGAAGTAAATTAAAGACGCATAACTGTTTATTTGAGGCAACTAACAAATTTTAAATTAAAATATCAAAATCGTAATATAAGTCTCGTAAGATGGTATATTCCGTCGTTAGAAAATGATTAAAGATAAAATTATTAAAAAACCGGAAGATAAATTTTCTACTGTTTTCAAAACCAAATAAAGATGTGCTAATGAAACTGCAAGTCTGTAACAAAGTGTGATGATAGATTCGAGCAATAAACTGTTTTTAACCCAACGTACCAAATATTTTAGGAATAAAGGTTTCGAATTTTTTTTCTAAATAATTATAAAATATAACGGTCTTGTAAAATATTCATTCAAATTAAGTTTACTCAAAATTCTTATTTTCAAATTTTAAACAGTTTCCGGAGTTTTGAATGCTGGATATTACCAAGAGTTCTTGTAAATTTGTAATTTATTATCCTATATTATTAAACAGTTACTAAAATGTCGAGAAACAGTTTTAAATTTATGGTTTTGATGATTTCTTCTTCTAAAATATAAATAACTAAAAACATTTTATTACAAGAAAATATTTTTGGTATTCGTTCAAATTAAGTGAGATATTTTCTTTCTTTGGAAATAATTTCAAAATAGAAACATTTTCTAAAGTGTTTTTAGTTATAATTGAATTAATTTTTGGGGGAGATTTAATCTTGTTGAAAGGTTTTTTGATTCGAGTCGTTACTGATCTTTTTAGGGCAGTAGACAATCAATTAGTTGTAAAAATATATATTTAATTTATTCATTTAAATATTTCAATGTCAATCTCGTTGAAAATTCCCTACGTAAAGTAGTGAGTAATCATTTACAAAGATAGTCTTTGCATGTATGTTCGGGGTTAAGTCAAAACGTATATATATCTTTTAAATGTTGACATTAAAAGTAGAAATCTTTCACTTGCATCATTTTCCGATGTAGTCACCCTGCTTTTAAAAACACTTGATGCACTGTTTCACAAGTTTTCCGATACCCTGAGGGAAAAAACTGTTTTCGTTAGCACCGCTTCCCTCAAGTGATCATCACACGGTTGAACCTGTTATGGATAACTGTCATCAGTAGTGGATGTGGCTGGACGTTCCACTCATGTTTGACCGATTTATTTAGCTGAAAGTTTTCTGTTTATTTCACACGATCACTCCAGACAAATTCGGTATACGGAACGCCGTCCTCCTGAGGTACAGCCATGTTTACTTCGAAACAGCACTGAACGAACTGAAGTGATTATGCTGTAACCTACCATAATCGAAGTCAATTATGCCATCTAACAGTTCGCGGGCACAGAAAAGCATACAGCCAATATAAAATGCGTTTACCGTATCACTTGCCCTCTCGTATTTTAACTAATTAATTCTTTGTATTACCTAATGAATATATGGTTTTTATCTTTACGGTCAACAAATATTTCTTCTTTTCATGGAATCCCGTCGTTCTTTCTTTGGATTTCAGGTGCCTGCTGAATCAATTCATTCTTCAAACCTATTTTACCCATTGTTATTCAATAGAAAATAATTAGATTTCTTGACTAATACACTATTGGGAACATGGAAGAGAAAGGAGAACATACTTTTAATTAAAATCTACAAAAATTATTACTATTTTTGGATTCATGGTTTGCAGGACCATCAGCCTTCCGTATCACCACCAGATCATGTCGTGTCTAGTCATTACTTTCCTTTCTGTGGTACCAAGAAAATTAGCGCAATTTCTTTGAAAATCGAAGTCAGTTAAGAGGAACCGATCCCTGTCCAGCCAGGTTGTCGAGTTTCCAGCAGTTTCTTGTGTGTTTGCTGGTTGTGTGACCTTGTGCTGAGTCAGCCAGGACTGTTGAGAAGCGCGTCCGTTAAGCCGCACCTGCTCTTAGTCACTGTCTGATGTCACACATGCGTGAAAGACTTTCAACAACCCACAAGTAATGTCCGCCGCTATTAAAATTCAAATTTACTTTCCAAGAAAAATCCGAAACTCTGCAATTACTCCTCAAAGCAAGCGAAACTTGTTCAGCAGGGAACTTTTTCTCCCGGGTGGGATTCGTCTTCCAGCTTCAGGGTTGCGTAATGGTGAAATCTGAAGACGTGTGATGGAGACCATTTCATTTCTATTTGGATTGTATTTTTTAGCTGAAAAATAGCGGTTCGACATTTTTTGAAATTTAATTCTTTCACAGTCACCTGCTCAGTCTCTTTCGTGTTCCAATCCATTCCTTTGATATTTACCAGTGAAGGATGAGACCACCAGAGAAGGTTCGTAATTAAGTTGCCGACTTGATTTGGAAGAGTGGCAATGAATCTACAAAGAAGACATTCCACTTTTATGTCCTATACTACTGTCTGTTAATTAATGAATACAGGGTTTTCATCTTTACCATCGTACAAAGATTTCTTCCTTTCTTGGAATGGCTCTTTCCTTGGGTTTCAAGCGAGTGCTGAATTCATTCCTATTTTCAACCAGATTTCTCCTCGTCTGTTTGTCTTCATATTGAGCAACCAAGCATGGCGTTTTCTTGCAAGCATTTCCAACTGCGGCCATCGTCCTGTCAACATATCAACTTCACCTTGTCTGTTCTGTGAGTTTTTACGTGGACGTGGACAGAATCTATCGTCAAGAAATATATTAAATAATTTAAAACATACGAGTGCCTAAAACCGGTTAACAGAGGCATTAGTAAGTAAAAAATGAAAAACAGTTTCTACAATAAGGTATAAATACTCTCACTAAACAAAAAAGGATGGTTGCTATAAACCACAACACGCAGAGAAAATTTTTAGTTAGCGGCACGAAAATATAATATCAAGGTTAAGTAAACAACCCCACTGCTCCTTCGGTGTTGCCAGATTGTGCACCATATTCGCAACCCTTATAGTCGCGTGTGTCCGTTAATGGACGCAGTATTTGGCAACGTAGCCGGAAGAGTTCATGATCTTGGTATTGCATTTCCGTGGCGAAGGACTGCAGTATATCACACGCAAATTTCAGTGATGTCATGCGGTGTTGTATTCTAGCGTGATTCACCGTGGAACGATAAGGCCTTTACTGCGGAAAATCCAGTTATTAAAATTATGTTTGAGGTCAGTTCAAGAACATTTTGTATAAGTATCTGTACTGCATCGGTCAAAACGACTCTCCATAGTCATTACACTTGTTAATATCGTCATTTGTAATCCAACTGCTCAGGTTCAATTTCACATAAAGAAGCGGAAACGATATTACACGAATACTGTCATGATATAAAAAAATTAAAGAATAATAGTTATATTCATCTGGCATTAGTACAAATGAAGAAAAAGGCCATTACATGGGAAAGAATTTAATATTTCACAAATAAATTAAATTCTTAATTACAACATCCCGACGTTTCGTTCCTGTTTTCGAACATCACCGGATGAACAAGTACATATTTTTGTTTCAACCAAATTCGTCAACTATCCAACAATATGCATTTGTCTGGTAAAACTTATTTTGAATAAGTGGGAGCTCAAATTAATTGTTCTAAATTCCTAAAAGTTAAATTTATTTTTCGAGTGAGAGTTGCGTACGGGAACTCCGGGAAAATAGCGTTACTTTTAAGGAATTTTTAGATACAGCTTGTCGCTATGAAGTAAAGAGATCGCCCGGATACCACAGTTCGTTAATTTGTATCGCAACAAAGTAAAGGGAAGAATTTCGTCTGTTCCGAAGTTTCTGGGACTAATATATTAAAGATCCAAGCAGCATGAAGATAAACTGTTGGAGGTACACTCGAAAACGATCAAATCAAATGCATTTTAATGTAACAGGTCTGTTATATTAATTTAAATTCTTCATGATTAGAAATCGATTAAACATCTACAAAAAACGATTTTTTCCATCCCGATATTTTAATTCCACTTTATGGGCAATAAAGCTGAGCTTTGATTGAAGATTCTAATGTTTTTTACGGGAGAAAATATTTTAATGATAATTTTAACAACTATCATAACGTTCTCTTATATATACTTAAAAGTAAGAGGAATTTAAAAATAAGTTTAAATTTTATTTTCTGTGTTCACGCTACTGACTGATGTATTTTGAACTGAATTTTCTTCTCCAGTTATTTTTTACGTAAATATAAGAAAATTACATTCAAATGAAACTACAAATTGATTATGACAACTTTTAATAGCTATCATTAAAATAAATAAATAAATAAAGGTTGATAAATTATTTATAATTATAAAAAATTGAAATTAATTAATCGTTAAGGGGGTACGTGATATTATTGGAATTAGAAAATGTAGAAGGATAAAAGTAGGAGGAGAATTTACTTATTTGTAGGGGTGTAAGGAGTTGAAAGTAATTTATTAATAGTCCATATTATTACTTTTGTTAGTATGAAATTCTGTTGTAGTGTACGTAAGCAAAATGATTTATTTTAGAGTAAATTTGAATGTGGAAATTATTATATATATATATATTTGATTTTTAAAAAGCGTTTATCTTCGAAATGTGAGCGGGAGTTTCTAGAGGTTGTTTTGAGAAAAGGGAGATACCTTTGTCTCGTATTTATTTCATTGAAAGTAACTGCAGCTTGGAAAGAAAATTTATTAATTAAAAAATATTGTGTATGTATTGTAGTATGGAAACATAAATAAAGCTATGTTTTATTACCACTTACGTATGCCCCAGTAATTTAAACGGCATAAGAGCAATTTAAAGGCTGTATTAATAAATTGAGATGAACCGACAATAGAAATACGGCGGAATGTGGAATTGAAACTTGTGGTTAGGAGTTTCCAAAGAGATAGAGAGATTCGATTTGTGGGGGGAAAAATAAATGAAATGGTGAGTATTTAATTTTATGGTACCTAAACGACGATGCATAATAAATAACTTAAAAGAATAATTACACAGTAAAACATTAATATTTTATTAATGACACCTATTTATTGAAAATAAATGATGTAGTTAATTCCTGAGAAGAATGATATTAGAGGTGGTCAGAGTATAGATTGTTTGGAGTCTAGTATTTCTCCCTGTGCGCAGAAGTTTCCGCTGTAACCTCAGAGAAGCTCTAAAAATCCCTTGTACGTGCTCAACAAAGATGAGGTTATCAGTTTGTGGCGTTCAGTGCAAAACAAGTTCTAGGTTGCTCGGCTTCGTAATCTCTTAGTCAATAAATCAGTTCATTCCTGGCGAGCTCTAGCGTCACATCTAAACAACTTTGGGGTCTAGAAATGCGCGCTCAAGTGTCGTGATAGTAAAAAAACCCACCTAATTTGATACTGAAAATTAGTTTCCCGATTAGATACTAACACATCCTATTCTCGAACCCAAAGTAACCTGAGACGCTGACGTGCAACGTTCCTTAACTGTATCTTAGAGTCAATCACTGACTTGAAATATTAAAGTGTGTTATGGATGATTCATAACTAATCTTTAATGTTAGTTACAGCTTACAGAGGAAGGCTGGACGTATTGGTTTTGAAAAGGACTTACTGGAACCAAACGAAATATTAAAAGTAATAATATTAAAATTAACAGTGAGGCCAATAAAATGACAAAATTATGAGATAAAATAAATCCATCTTGCCTTCCTCAGGTGATTAAAATCGTAACTTAAACGCTTCGGAGTTCGTCTTCTGGTGAGTTCGTTCTTACAGCTCTCACGATTTTTCATTACCTGACGAAAGCTGCAAGGATTGCAGAAACATCCTGTGGTATTTATTTTAACACGTAATTTGTAGCGGAACTTCAGGTGTATCTCATGCCACTGCAATCAGTCCATTATATTACATACTATCTGGGTGCTCGGCGTTACCAGGGGTGTTATAATTAAACTCAGCGACATCTATAACCCCGGATTAGACTCCAATCTCGGTTGTTTTGGCGTTATTTTTATGAAACGCCCCGAAACCCCCAGCCCTATAGGTGCTCCCCTCCCATGCCGGAAAGGGTTGAAATTATACACAAAAATATCAGGAGAACGCTATCTCATTGACCCCGAAAAAAAAATTAACTGACGCAAGTATCGGCCGTTTGAGCATGTTTGAAATTTTCCTCCCCCGTCCACTCCCGCCCCCTTGAGTCAGGTAGCCGAGTCTTACCCCCACAGTGTTTGCTTCCGGTTCGAAAGGAACATGTGTACGAAATTTGTTCAAATTTTCTCCACGGGTGTAGATTTGTATGTGGAACACACACACCCAGTCTATTTTATTTATTAGATGTATGTATTCATGAAAGAAACAGTTAAGGTAGTAGAAAGTTTTTTCCTCAACGTCTGTTTGACAAACAGGTAAATATATTCCTGAACGGGCGTGATGACATTACAATGAGAATGATACGAAATGTGTACTTAGCAATAAAAAATGTTAAATCATCAGGCAACTATAGTTTTTTATTTGGCTTCTATTTTAGAACATACAACAATTCCTTTGTAATATGCAAATATTATACATGGTTTTAGCTTTAGTAGAGAAATCGTCCATCGACCGATCCTTAGTATATTGGTAGATTGGTTTTAGTTAGTTCTCTGGCTATAGGTCCGCAGGCTACATTCTTCTGAGGTATAGGGGGTTAGATTATTTCTGTTCATTATCCTGTCCTTTCGTGGAGGGCTACGAGGTACGTGTGATATTTCTCTGATGTCCAGAAGACGTGACCATCGGCCGAAAGCGAAATTCGATACGTTCTACGAAGAATATCCAAAGTATCTTAACAACCAAGGTAATGAATGATCATTGTGAGGGTCGAAGTTCCTCACAAACCGTGGTGCGTCAGTCATGGAGCATTGTATTTGAGACTGGATTCTTTGTATTATTTATTGATTATAGGTATTTTTGCATCCCAATAATTGTATACCAGTAAGTTCAGTGTGACATACACAGATTCCACGTTATATATATTAAAAGTGGAAATTAATTGAGTAGAAACTTAACGCGGGACCCTCTCGCCTAAAATCACGACGATGCTCCAAGTAATTTCAGTATATTACAGTAATATGATGAGTGGCGTATAAATCATTTATCTTCACACTTAATATAGTACGATACGATTTGTTTCTAGCTATACAGACCAAACCTAATCATTGCGTTTGAAGGAATGGAAAAAAGAACAGCGGACACGGCCACAGTAAGTGTGTTGTGAAATTAAAAACAGAATTTAATGTACTGGAAAATTTTCTCGTTACAAAGCCCACACTGCAGAATTGGAAATTTAACCATTATATATTATGTTTTAAGGTCCATTTTTAATAATAAGATATATTTAACTACCCATTAGTTATTAATGAAACTTATTCGCTGTAAAATAATTTTTTTATGAAAAATATATTTTTTAATTATAAAAAAATTTGTCAACGTGTTGTTAAATATTCTCGTTATTTAAGTTTACAATCTGTTTATCAGGAACAGACCACAATTTTTTAAATTAATAGGATTATATAGAACGGACTGATTAGGAAATATTCCTTCTTCAATTGGAAATAGGTTATTTTGTGTAATGAAGGGCTGTTTCGGACAGCAAAATTACACACTATTTTCCATGTTAAGCTAAATTTTACAACTGTAGAATTTTGTTACGAGCAGCAGCCGACATGAACAGTGGAGAAGCCACGAAGACAAATACCGAAAAACACTTCGAATCTCCGCACAAGAAGTAAACAGGCTCATCATGTAGGGAAAACCGCCTAAAGGAATGCTACTTATTGTCTCTGGTAATTGTTATCGCCAAGTAGTCAAACCACAGAAACAGGAAGGCTGTTTTACCGCTGGACTATTGATTTGTTACAGGGAGAATAATAAATCACGTGCCTTTAGTTCTCGATTCGAACTTCTGAATCGAAATGATGAGAAAACTGAGGTGACGGGTGCGTTATCTAATAATAGATAAGAAGAAAAGGGGTAAGTGCGGCAAACAGTTGATCATCCAACGCACTGGAGAGTCCGGATTCAACCGATAGGCGGACACTTACTGAAGTTGCTAATGCTCATCAGGGTGAGAGCTTGAAAACTGCATCGGAGCGAAGTACCTACATGTTTAAAGTTTTCGTTATACTAAAATAGGCCGCATAAATTCGGACGGCGATTTTACCATTTTTTATACATTCAAATTAATATATTCAACCTCATCAGTAAATACTGTTCCGATAAGCTAACTTGAGAGTTATAAAAATAATCATTTATATTTTCAGCAATTAAACTAATTGTAATTGTCTGTAAATAATTTTTTAAAGTATTCTAACCATTGTTATACCATCTATATAATAAAAAAGGATGTATATTTGTATGTATGTATGTATGTATTTACGTTAATTTCTATACAACGCGTGGACCGATTGCAAAAAAAAATTGGTAGACATATTCTTAAAAACTCGAGAAACGGAAATGTGCTGAAAGGTGGAAAGAATTATAATTAAAAAACGTGATCATTTTGAGTCAAATTACTGCGCGCCAAGAGACTGAGACGTCACTCGAGATAGAGAGAGACGTCACTACGCGATGAACAAAGGAAATAGTTCCTTTTTTAATAATGAAATAAAGCAGAATATGTCCGTTGAATAAAAGTATAACTTTATGCAGTAAGACTCAATCGAATGATAATAAAAAACAATACTAAATACTTAACAATCCTCGTAGAAAATGTAATTAGTGACTCCAATATGGCGACCATTTGTTTACATTGTGAATGTCGCTAACAATTTCATCAGTTTAATCTTTCGTAATATCTGAAGACTGAGGGACATTACTCAAGGAGTATATTTAAGAAGAAATTCGAAGGTATGTTTGTTGGCATTGATGCAATAAAATTCAATATATTTTATAGCACCGGGGATGGTTTAAAATAAAAAATCTTAATTTAATTATTTACAACGTTCTCATATTAATTTTTTCAAGGAATACTGTCTCGTAGTAGGAAGAAAAATGAGAGACAATATAAACAGAACAACATGGCGATGGGAGCTTGTTTTATATCTCGTTATGGGACGTGGATTAGAGTACGATGTGATTAATACTGACTTAGAGTATGTTCTTAACACACTGTCAGCAAATCAATAAATTTAATCGTCCATTCACATTTTCGTACCTTCCGCAGTTTTTGTAAAGGACGAAGGAAAAATAAAACAACTGATATCGTCATCCAGGGTGTGAAGTGGACGACCTTGCGTCTGGAGAAAGAAACCTCACAGCCGTTACGCCTCGGCCCAAATTCCCGCGGACAGCTTTCTGTGGTCTCACACCTAAAAACCAGCCACCATTGTGGCTTCCTCCCGGACTTCTTACATAAAGCCGTAAAGATCTGCTGGACCAAAGCAACCAACAACCTTGTTCTTCACTTCTTATTCATCACTTTCTACTTTTTGTTCGGTGTGTAGTAATACTTTAAGGTTTTTGAAAGGTCGTACTTTTCCCAAAAATCAAGTTCGATCTGCCACTTTAACCGTATCGTGATCAGTCAAGTCCGACACCGTTACAAATTTTCCTTTTTTCCCCTTAATGGTCTGAAGTACCCCAACAATCTTAACAAGGGTGACTGCTCTTATAGTTTTCTTTGGCCCTTGACGGCATAATACAGTCAGATTAACTCGTGAACTGTGCCCTTTTATCGTTTCATCCTGTTGAACTAATTAGTGAAAGTCCTTCTTTGAGTCCGAACATTTAAAAATCGCTAAATTAGATTTGGTATTATATTTAGGTGAAATTGGATACTACCGATTGTTTATCCAAATACTCATAGAATATTAAATATCCGTCATTTACAGATTCACTAATACCCTTTCCTACTTTATTAAAAACCACAAGGACCCCCTTGACACCTACAACAAACATTGTGCTGTTTACAAAATCTCTTGCTCTAATTGTAATTCCTGCTACATAGGGCAAACGAAACGTTCCCTTAATACGCGTATCAAGCAACATATATCTAACATCAAACTATAGTATTCAAACATATAATCAATTCTAATCATACATTTGGTACAATTTCAGACTCATTTCAGAGATGCTTAACATTAAATAAAACATCACAGCTATTAATGTACAGACACTTTGCAACTCATCAATTGCTATGATCCCTTACTATTACGCTAAACCTTCTGTTTTCCCATTGTAGTTGGTCCCTTGTTGTTCCGCTAACTCTTCGGCTCTCCCATTGTCGTTGCGATTTCGTCGCCTTTGAGTTTTGTCAACTGACAAGTGCAGTTGAGTCGTTCTAGGCTCTTCTTCACACCTGACGAAAGAAACAAGGATCCCAGAAACGTTTGTGTGGTATTTATATTATCACTTTTTTATCTGAATTGGCTATCTTTCTTATTCTTTATTTTAAATCAGACGTAAATTTTTTCATTTCAAGTATACTTCCAATTTATTCAAAGTGTTTTAAGATGAAATGTTTTATTATGAAATAGAATTACCAATTTCAGATTTATCAGGTAGGATATATATTTTGATGCCTTTAAACTGTCTCGACAACCTTAATACTCTGAAAATTGACTACTGCAACATCCAGAACATTAAGTTTTCTTACTTCCTGAATTCCTCTGAATATAGACTTACGATATTTAAATACCCTTCTTTTGGGTTTACTCATTATTATATAATTTAATTAAAATGTATACTACCGCTAACATTCGTGAATGGACAATCAACATTTTAGTAATTATTGATTTACACAGAGGTGGATGTTTTCGCCTGCCTAGGCAACGAGTATTAATGGTGTTTGGTACGATCTCTGACATTTGGTTGTGGAGCACGACGACATGTTTTTGATCATCTTCAGGATGTGATGGGTAACCTTTCTTTGGACGGGGTGGAGAAGCGATGTACATTGTGGCCAATTAAACAGATACGCCTTAGTATCCGTTTCCAGGACGATACGAGGCGGCCATTAAATGGACAGAACAAAATTAGAAGCTGGCCGTTTAGAGTTCAAACTAAACCTTATTTTTAATTTATTCTTGACGTGTATTTAAGACAGATTGGTAAAGAAAATGTTACATTCACTTTAAATCTATAAGTGTATAAAATATAAAAGCTAACTGGGTGGAAAAATTAAAGTGTTTTAGTGGAATTAGTGGCGGCAAATGTAACTAATATTCACCTCCATCAAGAAACCAAGTTATCCCAGTTACGCTAAGGAGCTTGTTTCTGTTAATTTTGGGACAGACATGTGCGCAGTAAAGTTTTGTTTTGGAATATATTTGTGTTTACCTTGGTACCTTCATCAAGAACGAAGCTTTCTTGCAGTGCTGCAGTAACGCTACCAAACGCGTATCAATTACCACGCTTGACGTATGCCGACAACACAGTTTCAGAATGATAATCCACACCAAAGAGAACTGCCCGAGGCATCCAATAATCCGAGGATAAGTATGAAAAAACACGCGTTTCATATCCGAACCTATATTTTGCCTATTTTAGTCATAATGGTCCTCAGTACCAAAACCTGCGAAATGGAGCTCATAAATCTGAATCAATAATCATTTAAAAATCCATATAACATTCAAATAATTTGTGATTATTAATAGAACCAATCCCTAAAAGTTGTTGTGTAATTATTAAACAGTTAAGAGTTGATAATCAGAAATTCAGAGTTGATTGAAAAAAATTTTCAGAAAGACTTGGAAGTATTTATGAGTTCTGAATGTAACATTGAACTGTTTCGGTAGAATTTTGAATTTTTAGGTTCCTGAGGTCACCGATTAAATATAATACATCGTTTCTAAGTCTGCCAAATTATTAAACAAACTGCTTATAGAACTCGTATTTTAAGGAGGTTCCAAGAGAGTTCTGGAAGGTATTTCTTTCAGAGCACGCTCTTATGTGTCGCATGTTCTTTGCTCATTGAGGACTGAGGACACGTCTTCTTCGCCGTAAAAGCGTCTCCATTTATCTATGGAATTCGCCTACGTGCAAGTACACTTTATGAGGAAAACAAAACAGTAAATTTTCTGGTGGTACTGTGCAATAGTACATCCTGGGAATGGATAAGTAGTCCCTCAATGCAAATATTTGGCATCAAACATTTGGAAGAATTTTAGCTTTGAATTCGCATGTTTGCGCACTGTACAGCTAGCAATAATCACGAATATAGATCCGTATTCGTTTCTTCGTTGCCGAGAAACGAAGAACAAACAGTTCATTGGAAGTGAGTCTATCGGCGGATACATCGAAACATATAGATGCATAAGAATTTGCTTTGAAATTTTAGGGACAATTTTAAATTTTAACCAAGGGATACCCTGTCAATTATTTGAAATATATTCTAAATTAAAGCTACGACGATAATTATATGTTGCGACAATAAGTCGTGTCAAGATAAGAGGCGCAGTGGTCCTCTGCCCTGTAATTGTACTGATGATAGGAGCTCAGTTTAACACGAACATTTGTTACAGCAACTTGGTAGTGGAAAAACTATATTGAAAACATTGACGCATGGAATATATATTGTATTCAGTACAGTATATGATCGACGTCGAAAACCTCATCCGTAAAGGCTGAGAGATGTTAAGAACAGGATGTGATGAAAAGGTTTCTGGTGTCTGTATATCCCGTCCGTAAGAATAAAATTAATGTTTTTAAGAATGGTAGAGGCGTAGTTACAGCTTCTCCACAAGGAGTTCCCAACTGACAACAATGCTCCCCTTCACATTCTCCCTTCTTCTACTGCGCATCAGACACGACTTGCTATACCTCATGAAGACAGATACTTTTCTTTTAAAAAATACACTTCGGACTGAACAAAAAGTTTAGCCTGCCAAAATAAGCCTTAAATTAAAATCATGACACCAATACTCTTTAGACGACATTATATTAAATATTTAATGGGTTCTTTATTAGGTGAAGAAAACACAAATAGATAGCTTTATCTGTGTGTTTTATTTATATAAAACGTATGTAATCATAATAAATTATATAATAGAATGTAGGGTTAAGGATTAAGTGAACAAATTTTTCATTAACAACGATTAAACTATGGTTAAACACGTATTCATATTTATTATTAATTTTTTTGAGTTAAAGCTTTCCCACGTTTTGGGTAGTGATGTTATATAATTATTGAAAACTTTCGATGACGATGACAAGTGAGCTCTGGCGGAGGCTACCTTTGGGGATGCCTTCACGTCTCTCTGGTTTTTTGAACTAAGGTTCCCGCATGCCGAATCACCTCGGCCTGTTTTGAGAGGTGTATGTTCCGGGGTCGAAGACCTTGGGCTTACGGTAAGAGTTGTCCGCTATTCCTATTGGAATAGTCGGCCAGCTGCCTCCTAAACCGGTCAAGGTACGGAGAGGGGAAAGCTGCGACCCCACAGCTAACCCAACTCCCGCCATCGGAAGGGCGTGGGAGAAGTACCAAATGCCCGACCTACCTGATATATAGGTTTTTCTAGGGTTTTCCCTGCATTACTTTAAGGCGAATTGCCGGGTAGGATCCTTAAACCATAGCCCGGGGGCCCCAGTTAACCCTTGGCTACCTTCCTCTACCCTTCCGCATCCCCCCTTTCAAATCCCTTCCTATGCTATTAAAGGGGAGTTGTCACCATGTGGATTACCCTAATGTAGCCTGTTATCTAAAAAAAAAAGATGACGATTAGTATATCCTCAGCATTGTGGAGTGTCGATCCTTGTCTCGAGGTGCAATTATAGTCTCAGTTGATTCTGTCAGTCTACATTCGAATCGCAAGTACTAACAATTTTTAATTACCGTATATATTGTTATTTCTCCCAGTTTCGGTCGCAGCGGATCCGCTGCGGCAACTCCTCTAATTATTCTGGCCTTGAAAATTTACAAGTTCTCCCTAAGTCATAAATTATCGTTACTACTTCAAGAATGAGGAGATCTCACTTAGGACGTCAAATATATATCTTCCTTCTTCATCCCAAGCGAAGAAAATGTTCCGTAAACAGCAGTTAGTCTCGTCCTAGTGGAGATAAACATAAAGTCTTCACTCTGGACGAAAACACGCATGGACCACCATTGGACACTCGTGAAAACAATCAGAGTAGGATTTCAATAGCTTCGTCCACCGTCTGTCACACTGCTTCAGTGTTTCTCATCACTGAACGTCACAAATCAGTTGTCACACAGAATAATCTTATTCTTTCGTCTCCTACAGTAAGAGCAGATTTGATCTCCATCCCTTGCCGTACTCGACCTCCTCTTCCCCAATAATCTAGCCAGATTTAGCGAACTAGTTTCAGCTGCCGTCTTATTGAAAACTGGCCACACTCAGAGATTATTTGATCTGAAGCTCTGAAATCCTCAACAAGAACCATCTGTATGTGCATAACAGCACATTTTATCTGAATCATATTTTGAGGACTCCACCTCAAAATTAGCCAACATTACGTCCAGACGCAATCTCTTCTCTCTAATTCTCCAGTCAGTATTCGACAAACAGCTTCCTCTGCCACATGCAACTGTCCTCATCTGCCTTGACACCTTCATCTCCTCTGGCCCTGCGTGGTCGAGACTGTTCTTCTCAAGAATCGTTCTCCCGGAGACAGCACGGTTTTGTTTACTAAAGCAAATACTTTTTTCATTGGTGTTGTTAAGATCAATATGAAAAATTTTATCGTCCAAAAAATAACAAATGAGGTACTCGATCACACCACTGTTACCACTGTGTCACAACGACTTGTACAACAAGTATCAGTAGTTTATTTTTATTTCTGTGCGTCTCCCCTTCCTCTACAGAAGAACACGGAAAAGTTATGTTCACCGTTTGTTTGTGTGTTATTAATGCAGTTCCTTTCGCCAAAATGGACGGCTTTCTCTGGTTTCTCTATTTGTGTGCTGACGTAACAAGGTCGGCATTTCTCTGACATGGTATCAGCAATAAAATTGATCAATGTGTTCCGTAATCGACGAATATTTAATATTGTTGTGATTATTTATCTTCACATTTTGCACGAAGCATTTTTTTTTAAAAAAAGTAGCCAATTCTGATTCATGTTCACGTTAATTGGCGAGTGTAAAGGATGAAATTATAAACAAAAAGACACAAAACGTTTAGAGCAAGAGAAATTCCCTTTCGCCTATTAATAATGCCGTGTTGAGGTCTAGAATAATACTGCTCTGTAAATAGAAAAATGCAGTTTATTGATTATAAATGTTTGTTTTTAAAATATTGGCTCTTAAAACATTTACTGCTGATCATTATTTTTTCATGGGTTTTACACAATGAACCAATATTCATACTTATAGCTTCAGGTTGTGAACAAATCGATTCAACGGAGGCTGTCTACGTAACTATGAAGTATTTAAAATTCCACCTAATATGCCGAATAGTTTTTTACATTCTGCTAGCCCCTACTCAAGTTTATTTATTTATAAAAATGGTGTCCAATATGGGGAGACTATTTGATTAGCTTATAATGCTTGGAATTTAAAGTATGGTCTCGAATAAAATTATATACAACTGAGAGTTTATATATATATATATATATATATATATATATATATTTATATATATTGTGATGCCAATTCATTAAGCCATTAATTGTTTTTAAATAACTTGAATTGTTAGCGAACAGTTTGAATTATAGCGGTGAGAGCGAGCAAAGTAACAATAAACGGCGGCCTCTGTTCCTATTATTGAGGGTTCGGAATGGCGATTACGCGCGCAAGAGTATGGGCCGTCTTCAGTCTACCACGAGAGGAGAGACATTGTAAAAGTTAATCTAAGTCTACGGCGAGGAGCGAAAGAGTAAAGTAGACGTCTACGGTCAGCCATGAAAGGAGAGACATTGTAAAAGTAAATTTTCACCGAGCTACTTAGAAGTTTTCAATCCAAACCGATAAATAAGGCGGTAAAATGCTAAAAATCTGCAACTCATAAGATTCCTGTAAGCAAGCAGTTAGTTGGACCGAGTAGATGTGCTAACAATTAGCCAACGGAAGCAAGGGTTTGCTTCATTATAAAGAACTTGAACATTTTCGTGCTGAGGGAAAACGACATCAGATAGCTGACCAATTAAGAGGATCATCCCAGTTCCTGGGAGCCTGGGAATCGCATTTCAACTTCATAAATGTAGAATCAGTGAGAAAAATTTAGAATATGTGTAAAAATTTTGCAACGTTGTGTACTTTTGAAGCGCTAAAAGAATGCTGGTACCAGCCGAACAATACGTAAGTAACCAAAACTTTAAGAAAATTTGTAAACGCTAACTAAAAGGGTAAATTCAGATTTCGTTCGCTTTTCTTTCATTTATCAGCACATTATTTTGAAGTAAATTTTAAACTGTATTTTTAATAAGATCATTCAATAATTTTCACTGTATATCATCAAACCCACTAATGACCCTGAGAGATTAAGAGATTTTCATTTTATTGTAATTGTTTGTAAATTTTAGAAGCCACAAATTAATAAATAAATTTGGTTTGTTAAATTTTGATTAATCATTCAATTAATTAACCTATTCATTTTTAACATTACATTAATGGCTATCACAATGTGGGCAATAATTAAATAACCATGATTGTTAATCATTACAATATATATGTTCTCAGAAAACGTATACTGAAATAATAATTAAAGACAATAATTCTCTGCATTGAACTTCAAAGAATAAAGTAGTTATGATTCTCAATGGCTTACAAACAGTTACAAAAATATTTAGTCAAAATATAAAATTAATTATTAATTGAAAATGTAAACCCAAAATATCTTATATTTAAATGTGTTCTTTTTTTTAATCGGTCGGCTTCTTCGGCTTAAGTTTACAGATGTCATTATTTTTTCTAGTATTTTCTATGGGGACGTACCTCAACCAGTTTAGGAGGCAGCTGGCCGACTGTTCCAATGAGAACAACTAACAACTCTCACCGTATGCCCAAGGTCTGTGACACCGGAACATACACCTCTCAAAACAGGCCGAGGTGCCTGTTTTTTGGGAACCTTAGTTCAAAAACGAAGAGAGGTAAAGGCATCCCCAAAGGTATCCCCTTCCTGTCTATCCTACAAGGTTCTCCCTGCGAGAGAATAGCCCTCGCAGACTCCTTTTCACGCTCTTAATGAACCGGGATATTTGAGACTATATTTTCTTATTTTATGTATCAGGAGAATTTTTAATAATTTTTAAGTTACCGTCAGTCATCGTCCATGATAATTAGTTGCTAACTCCTTATCGGAATAATTCAGGGTTTGCCCATGAAGGGGTGGATGGTAAAAAAGTGACGGTTTCTATGCCATTGTTGTCTAATATATTCTTGTAAATTAAAATTAATTCTTTTTCCGGACTGACAAATAACTATTGCAACGCCGGACACCCAGATAGCACGAAATAAAATTCTAGTGTTCTCGTTGTTTGAGCTATTAGCGTCTGTTTCCGGTTGTAAGAGAAAGCTAGCAATTATTTGTTCCCAAACACGGAGTAACCAGAAGATCGTATGAGAGAGTTTTAGAAGAACTAGAGGTTTTTCGCTTTCATCATTTACATTTTTCTCGCGCTCGTACTCCACTCCTCGTTGTCCGTACAATTGTCTATGCAAGCGGTAAACTTAATTACTATAAAAGTTTCCGCCTTCATCACGCCATCTTGTGCTATTGAATAGCTTGGCTGGCGAACTCTGTAAAACACAAAACACCAGGAAAGTGTTTAGCTCTCGAGGTGCATTCAAAGCTTAGAAGTTATTCAAACAGCATGAAAAACATCAGCGTTTTCTGAAAATGAAAGCAAATGAAACTATGCGCTTCGAGACACGCTCGCAGGATCATAAAGTAAGTACTTTTCTTCGTGTCGTTCCCGAGCCTTCCAAACATATTTTCTCACATTCATAGACGACTAGAACCACATTGCATTGGTATTCAACATCTGCGCTATTTTGTAAAATCAAGAGATATTGTGTTATTTACTTACGAACAACTCTATTTCAGTAATATGATATTATCATCCGACTGATTTAAAAACTCTTGACTTAAATCTTTAAAACTTGTAGGACCACTAAACGATTAATTCCGCTTTCAATTATTAACTTTTTAATTTTACTTAAAGTTAAAAAGTCGGCACATACTCAAGCACGTACACGCAGGGAATAGTGGGCCAGCTGCCTCCTAAACCGGTCAAAGCACGGAGAGGGGAAATCTGCGACCCCACAGCTAACCCCTCTCCCGCCATCGGAAGGGCGTGGGACAAGTACCAAATGCCCGACCTAACTGATGCAGGTTTTTCTAGGGGTTTCCCTGCATCACTTTTAGGCGAATTGCCGGGTAGGATCCTTAAACCATAGCCCGGGGGCCCTAGTTAACCCTTGGCTACCTTCCTCTACCCTCGGAAGCCAGTCCGCATCCTCCCTTTCAAATCCCTTCCTATGCTATTAAAGGGGAGTTGCCACCATGTGGATTACCCTCATGTAGCCTGTTACTCCAAAATAATAATAATAATAACCAGTTAAATCGGTAAGAATTTCAAAAGTTGGCGGTTCGTCATATTATAGATAGGGTCAAGAGGTAACAAGAAGTATGAAAATCCAAAAACTTGGGAATGGAACAACGTCTTGCCAGAGAAATGTGAAAAGAAAATTTATGAAGCCCACTCCTATTAATGGAAAACGTCGTAGACAATTCTCCATACCAAAAGCTAATATAATATATATAAAAACTTTTCCGTTATTGTGTTTATAACTTTTGTCCAGTGTTGTGAAACTTTATTATTTAAGTTGTGCAACTTAACGCCATAATGAGGGTTTTCTGCTTTTTACGTTATGTTACGAGTCCCAGTAGCGTATTTAATAAGTTCGAGAGATTTTTATTTTGAATAAGGGACATTTCTTAATATTTCCTTGCAGTTCCAGCAGTATATCACATAGATCCAATATAATATATGGCTAATTTCAACCTCCATGCCTTTGCCTCCGATGGCATTATGTTTATTTATTTATTGTTTAGGTAGTATACAGACGTTTGTCAAATTACGTAGTTACCATATGTTTTTTACATATTTATATACAATATAATGAGCTAGTGTTACATAGTATATTTATACAATATAATATATACAATCTTTACAATTTTTTTCAGTTTACTTTTGTTATATAATAGAATTTCATTTTATTTAAGTATTCTGATTTTGATAAATACATATCCATTCTTAGTTCTCCTTGAACGGATAATAAATGGTTGATAGGGAATTTAAGTGAAATAAATCTAATTGAGGCGGTTATTGAGTAATATTAGTGCTATAAAATAATTTCTGGTGTCCTCTTATAAATTTTTCATTCGTATGTGTTTGTAAATATCTGTCTACTTCGCCTTAAATACGCCGAATTATTCGTATTTTGTTGGGCAGAAATATATCGAAAATGTTAGACCGAAGTTACCTCACCTTAATTGATCTGCCCGAATGTTTCCCAACAATTAAATAGTTGTCATCTTTCTACATGAAATTATTCATTTATCAGCATGTATTCCCTGTGTAAAGAAAGCCCCATAGTTGCACATATAATTAAATTGTATCCCAGATTATTTGAAATGCGTTTCTTGAACTCGTAGAGTAAGGGGAAGTTAGACTGGGGGCAGAGAAGGAAGCAAAGAAACACTCGCTACCTTTCACCAGGAAGGTCTCACTTCTAACATGACTTTCCGAACAGCTCTTGGTTAATGCGGTTGAGTACGTGTGTACAGTTTCTCGCAAATTGCGCTCCTCGGCGTCTATAAAAAGGGGTTAAACTTCGTTGATTCTCAAACGCGACAGATGATTACAGGTTCTGATTCACATTTTTCGAGATTGTGTAACCATTCCCCAGCCAAGACGAGAATGTAGTCCGTCCTTTAGGAAGACTCTTTCTTTACACTTGAACAAATTCAGGTGGGGGCAATTAATAATTTTTTTAACTGAGCTTTTCTCTTGTTCGCCATAACGGTCCCCCAGTTTTTATGTATTTCACTACAAGTTGGCCGGGCAGGAAAACTGCTTCTTTTATTACGTTTTGACTCCGCGCCTCGACCTTGCTCTTCAACCGTTTCATAGAGTCTATTGTGTAAAACATTACTGACTTCCGAGTCGGCAGTTTCCGGCAGTGCATAACTATTAACTGAAGGCGGCTCTTATTTTATCAGATTGAACTGTCACGAAAAAAAAAGCATTCCAATAGTAGATAAAAATCATGCAAAGCTCTCAAGAATTAATATCACAGAAGAAATGAAATAATGACTAGTTTGACTAAGTAAACTGTTCTTAAAATTTAATTATTTATAGATTCAGAGTTTTGTTGCTTAAAATTCGATGATTGAAAATTCTGTGAATAAATGTACGGTATACAAAATAATTTTAAACGTAGTAGAAATCTCAGATTAACAAATACGGGATAGCAAAATTAATCAAGCCGCTAACGATGTTTCCAGTAATTTGTATTTCTAACCTGTTTTAAGGCAACTATTGGTTTTTTTAACGCATGATTTTTACGCAATAAATTTAACTCAAGTCGTTTGAAAATGCTATTTGGACAATTTATTCGAGACTGTTTATTGACGCAGGACGCAGGGAAATTCTTGGAATACGCCCGGCGTCGATGTTTAACAAAGCCATGTCGGACATGACTTAACTCAAAACAAGAGGACATTGAACCACCCCGAGGACGTCAGAACGGTTCCTGCGTATTTCGAAACCTCCAAATTGTTCAAGGTTAGTGTTTATATGAGAAGAGAGGACGGAATTGAACGAGAGACGCCCTGAAAGGAATCTTCGGTCGTCCGTTTCGTGCGGTAGGGAGTCCCAGAAATGAATTTAAGCAGTGTAAAGTCAGTGCTGAAGAGGAGTTGGAGGGATGATGAAGCAGTGGAGTCGTGAGAGCAGTTGGAGAATTGAAAAAAGTAGTGGAGACCAGGCAGGGTGACGAGTGGGAAACCAGATTGGCGAGCGAGTTCCATCTCTCCATTCGTCTATAACCGACGACTCCATCACGACGTGACACTTTCACAGACGCTGAGACAACAGGACAACTTCAGAGTACCGAGAATGGCGTCCGAAAGCAAAATAAATGGTGGGTAAGTTTTTTGAAAAATCATTTCCGTTACCTCTGACGCCAGGAACAAATATATGTGCCTCGTGCTGTTTACTAATAGATTTGTAAATAAATATAGAATCTTGTGGTATGTTAAAGTAATTTCTTACAAACTGGATGCCCGGCGTTTCCCGGAATGTCGTATATCCATTACTCCCAATTTGATTCCAATCTCGGTTGCTTTTATGTATTGCACATCGTCCCCCTCTCCCTACATGTTTTCACATCCCATGCCGAAAGGGGTTGAACTCATTGAACACGAATAAGTTTTTTTCATAAACCATATCGTCCGTTTCAACATTTTACAAAATTTCCACCCACGTACCCACTCTAGTTTGGGTTAAACAAAAAGTTAAATTCAGAGATATCGATACCACCGGGTTTGATTCCAATCGTATTAGCGTTATTTTCATATAGCGCCCCACCAAACCCCACCCCTAAGCTTGCTCCTCTCAATGCCAACAGGGATTGAAATTATACAAAGAAATCATCTAGAGAAATATTATGAATTTAATTGACCCCGAAAAATACTGCGACGCTAATATCGACTGATTAACATGTTTTAAAAATTCCAACCACACTTAGGGGAGTTAAACGGCAAGTTGAATGTAATAATTAAACTCAGTAACATACAAAACCTTAAATTAAACTTGAATCTCGATTGTTATGCATAATTTTAAGTGATGCCACACCACCCCCACCCTTAAGTATGCTTTCCTCTCAAACCCGAAAGAGGTTGAAATTATACACGGAGAACATGTTGAGAGATATTATAAAGCTCATGGAACCCGAAATATATTTATTCGACGCAAAAATCGGTCGTTTTAAATGTTTGCAAATTTTTACCCCTGCCCAACACAACCCACCACCGTGGGACGGGGCGAGGCGCCCCCCCCCCCCCCTCCACCGCCCACCAACGCGCGTTTACCAGATTGTCATAAATAAACTCAGCTACTTCCATATCCCTAAATATGATTCAAGTCTCGTTTGTATGGGCATTATTTTGCTGTATCGCACCCCTAAACATGATCGCCTTCTAAGCCGAAAGGGGTTGCAATTATACACAAACAACATCAGTAGAAATATAATAAATATAATTAAACCAGAAAAACTTTTATTCGACGCAAATATCTGCCGTGTTTTCATTTCCAAAATTTCCACCTCTCCCACCTCGCCCCTGGAGGTTAAAGGTGAATGTCATAATTAAACTCAGTGACATCCATAGCTGGGATTTGACTCGAACCTCGGTTGCATTCGCGTTATTTTCCTGTAAAGCATCTCCACCCCCGCCATCAAGGGTACTCATGTCCCATGATGTTAGGGGTTGAAATTATACACAAATTACATCGGTAGAAACACTATCAATCTATATGACACCAAAAAATATTTTATCCGGCTCTAATATCGGCCCTTTTAGCATGTATGAAAATTTCAACCCCATCCACCCCCCGCTCCTGGGGATTGTAGACGTGTATCACCCCGACAGTGTTCCTCTCCTGGTCGCAAAGAACACGAGTACGAAATTTGGTGAATTTTGCTCCACGGGTGTAGATTTGTATTATGAACATACACACACATACATACATTCATACATACACACACACATACACTCATTTTTATTTATAAGATAATTATTCAAAACCCACTCTCATATTCTTTATGGATAATGCACGTAGAAATATTAATTAATTAAGAATAAAAACTTAAAGATAAATGGAATAAATTTATATATACAAATTAATTATAATAAATTTTTCGTTATCTCTGACGTCACGTAATCTATCAAAAAGCAGCACGTATGAATTGTATTTTTTGTACCTAGGGAATAATTTAATTATCTATGTTGCACGTTCCCAAACGGCAAATGTTTATTGAAACTCTTAAAAATTTCAGCTTAAAACGCACGTGGCATTCTCTAACACAACGACCGCTGAGGCTGTTCCACAATATAACCTGTGAAGTTATAAAAACGACAGGGCCACACCCTTCCAACCCTAAAAAAAATTCTGAAGAAGCGCGCTAATGGGCCATAAAAACCGATAGTAAAAACGTTCATTTAAAGCTAGACCCCAGTCCTAAGCGGTAAATTGTTCATAATGTAAGGATGTCTCCCTTTTTTCAGGAATTGAGAAACAGAAGATGAAAATCGAACAGGTTTTCACTGGTCCTATTAGGACATAAAAAAATTGGTAATTAAGTTCTCCGCTGCCTGGCTGATGGAATTGTAACTCTTCACTCTAGCAAAATCCTCGTCTTAATAGCTACAGACTGTCTGTTGAAGATGAGAATGCAGCATCCGGAAGAAAACAGTTAAGTCCCAGAGTTCGTTACGTAAATTTTTCTTTTTTCGTATTTTATTACATCTCAACTGAAGATTAAGCAAGTCTGATAGTAAGAACTGGTACCCTCAATTTTCCAGTTCGCAACAAATTCAACTTCCTCGATGATGACACAGTCTTAATCGTTCCCGGGGATAAGCCTCAGGATTTCGAGGGTACAAGTCAAGTTTGGTATGTGTTAACCGGTTCGCCTGTAATTAGCGCCTATTGGTGATGGCAAAGGTGACGTGTTTTCTCTGCAGGAATGTGGATGCGACACGCCGTTACGTGGACAACTGTCGCGACGCTTACGCAACACACGTGCTTTCAATTCTCACAGCAATTACGTGTGGCTGAGATGTTGCTATTGCTCGATCTGCAGCAGCAGGGAGAAATTAAGAATGCGAAATCTTTGATATTGGCCTGGCAACGATACAAAAAAACCACATCAAAACAAAAGAAAGCAGGACAGGGACCATAGTAGAGAGTGATTTTTTTTAGGGCAACAGGCTACATGAGGGTAATCCACTTTGAGCAACTCCCCTTTAATAGCATAGGAATGGATTTGAAAGGGGGGATGCGGAAGGGTAGAGGAAGGTAGCCAAGGGTTAACTAGGGCCCCCGGGCTATAGTTTAAGGATCCTACCCGGCATTCGCCTAAAGAAATGCAGGGAAAACCTTAGAAAAACCTTCATCGGGTAGTTCGGGCATTGGGTACTTGTCCCACGCCCTTCCGATAGCGGGAGAGGAGTTTGCTGTGGGGACGCAGCATTCCCTTATCCGTGCCTCGACCATTTTAGGAGGCAGCTGGCCGACTATTCCAATGGGAATAGCGAACCACTCTTACCGTATGCTCAACGTCTGCGACCCCGGAACATACACCTCTCAAAACAGGCCGAGGTGCCTCGGCTTGTGGGAACCTTAGGACGCTAAGATTTACAAGTACAATAAATTTGGTTAAATAACTTCAAGAGATGTGACTCTCAGAACTAAAGTTTTATTTACTAGTAAACACTGGGGAAAAGTTGCTTAATGGGACTCTATATTTCGTAAATAATTATTTTAATTTATTAATGATTTTGTTTGATATTTGATGTTTGAATTTAATAACATAAAATTTACTTGATTGGCAAAATATTACCTAATTCAGCCACTTATGCAATGTGCGCCCTGTAAAATAAGAAATATCTCAGGGTGGAATGCGAAACAATCTAGCATGATAGTGACAATTAAAATTGTTTTAGAAATGTAATAAGCGTCAACCGCAGAGTCGCCGCGAAATGGAGAAAGGCGTTTATTCTTCTGTTGTCTCCTTCATAAAATTCTCATTAAGAGAATATTTCCTCTTCCTCAATCGTCCTCTGCAGTCTCGTTGCAACTAGCCGCCTTCAGAGCTCTGAAATCCTCTACCATCTGGATGAGCATAAAAGGGTATTTTGTCTGTATCCAGACGCACTTTTCCGAATTCGATCCTCTCTCTTTGACCGTCCAGTTCGTTTTTAACATCAGCTTCCGTGCTGTCTCCATGAAAAGTGCACATCTGCGTTGACGCTTTTCAGCTCCTTTGACCACCCGCTGCGTGGTAGGGACACAGACGGTGTCTCTACCTAGAATCCACTTTGCAGGCGTCCTGTTCTGTTTAAGAAAGCAAATTATTGTTCCATTTTGTGCGCACTTTGTATCTGGTGTTGATGCCATTGTGAAAAATTTTATCTTCCAAAAATTATAAACGAGGGACACTATCACATCACAATGCCGATATTGTATTGAATACGACACTATTGAAAAAGTTTTTTGCTGATGCAAGCTTATTATCATGTATAAGGACTGCAAAAGACAAAGATTCATCAGGCAGAGAAACAACATTTTCCAAGATTGAATTAGGTTTGTGGACGAGGTATTGTAACAAAATAAAAGAGGTACTGATTGGCTTATTTATTTTATATTTACGTACTTGACTCTTTAAGACAATTATTACAATTTATTAAACAGTATACGTATTTAATTTTGATCATTTATGCTAATAAGTTAACAAAGAAGATAATACTACAGTATTATTCAAACCATTTAATAACTATTCAAAAAAATATTCGAAACCGTTTTCAAAAATTGATAACTCATTTTCATAAAGTTATTGTGACCGTCTAAAAAGTGACAGTGTGAAACAGGGAGTCAACTTCTATTGGAAAACTCATATGTTCAACTTTAATTATCACTAACTATATTTCGGCGTTTACTTGAGCTGTAAATTTTAGTTGAAGTTTGTTACTTGTAGTGTGCGTCTGGTTCCCGTTAAATAAACTACGGGAAGGTCATTTGCATTTGATCGGTGACGTAAGTAAACAATCTATGTGGCTCCTTTCTTCATAGGGGTTTTGTTTCATCAGAAATTATCGACAGTTGTTACATCTCGTCGATCTCCATAACTCTACCCCTCCCTCTTTTCTCAAATACTCTGCTAATTTTTCACTTAGAAATCTGCTAACTTCCAGTCTTTATGAAACTCTTCTACCTTCTGTAGCAACCGTTTCTCCGCTCATTCAGCATTCTAGTCTATCTCCGTTTCTCCACTGCCGATGCATGACCTTATAAAACTTTTGTACTCCCTCTCAACTCTTGATGCGTCGTTTCCTGGGGATCAATCAGCTTAGATGCTTGCATCTGAACACACACCCCAATGTAGTGCAAAAAAAAAAATTAGGAAATAAAGTAGACAAGAACATTTTGTTAACTATGGAAAGTAAAATCTGAATTTCTGGCAACAATAACATCTTTTTGATTTGTTTATTTTGAAAATGAACTCCACCAGGCTTGTTGTTGTTGCTTGTCATATTTAAATATTAGAAAGAGAGAGAGAGTTCATGCCTGGTCTTCGAAAAAAATACTTCACAGATGTAAATTCAACGCAGAACATCCGTTGATCGTCCCACACATCCGAGGTCGTACCAACAATGCAGCCACAAATCACCACGTCGGCACAACAGATCCTAGATGTTCGGTATCTCCTTTCTCCTTGGCACTACAGTCCATTTAGGACCTTGGCCTACCGGGACGACTGCCAGACTGTTATCTTCCATGACACATTCCGGATTTTTTAGAGTGGCACGTGGTCAGCGTAGCGATTCTCCTTCAGTCTTAACCCCCGTTTCTCCGACCAAGGTGTACAGTGTGTATTATTAAAATTAAAAATTATCTCTACTACGTGGCTTATATGTGACCTTTGGGAAATGCGTAATAAATTTATACTTATAACTTAGAGAAATTAAATGTTTTTAATATTATAAATTATTAAACCCTTTTTTAATACAGTTACATTAAAAAAAATTATTTAAATGTAAATGACATTAAACTGGCAACATTTCAAAATAGTCCGTCAGCAGCTTTCGGTTATTCTAAACATATTTATCTGTAAAATATGTAAAATTATTAAGTACGTCATTGGAATTAAATTATGTGTATACCTATATGAATATATTAACTCACAGAGATTTAATTAAATTTTACATACCTCATAATTTAATTCTAATTTATGCAATATCCAAAATTTTTGATATTGGTAAGCATTAAGCAAAAATTTTTGATATTGTATAAATTATAATTTAAGTTGAAGCATTTGCAATTATTTGTCTCCAATCGATATCCTTGATATATCGATATTGAAGTTGTTTTTGTGGTAGATACAACACGACCAGTTAGTCAGAGCTCGGCCATTAAACATTAACCCTATTGTAAACAATACGATTCCATGCCATATACAACCAGGTCAGAAAAAGTTGGCCTAAGGACATATTTTAAATAAATTATCAGGTATGTAAAACATAATTAAATCTCTGTGATATAATATATTAATACAGGCATACGTATAATTTAATTCAATTGATGTACGTAATAATTTTACAGATGAATATGGCTAGAATAACCGAAAGCTACTGTCGGGATAATTTACAATCTTGACATTTTAAAGTAATTTACATTGTAATAAAATTTTTATATTAAATAACGGTTTAATCATTTATAATATTAATGATACATACAGTCCTTTATCGTTTTTATTAAATAATTAAATGTTTTTTTAAAACACAGCCCAATTGATAATCCTTTTTTTAAAACCCTTATATCAAAATATATTCTTACAATTTATAAATTTTATTTATAAACATTCTTTACAGTTAGCAGAGCATAATTGAACAATAAACAATCTGGAAAACAACAAAAAATATTACTATTATAATTAACAATGATTTTTTACCTGACTTATATTAAATATGAAAATATGAAAATTCTGAAAACTTTGTTACTTTCTTCAGGTGCCAAGAATACACACGAGACAAGAGCGACACAACTGCACACTGAAGTTAACAAACTCAAAAACAAAGAAGTGGTTAACGCAACGTCTCTTGAAATCTTGTTCCTCTCTTCAGGATTTTGAGTCTGTCAATCGTAGAGTGCTGTTGTGTCGCTCTTGGCTCTTAGGTTTTCTTGGCACCTGAAGAAAGGAATATTGTTTCGGTAACGTTGTATGGTATTTATATCATCACTTTCTTTGTCTGTATTTGGCTCTTTTATAGAATTTTGTATTAAATATGGTTAGTGGAAATTAGCCTAAAATCAGAATTTATTTATAAAATTTTAAATTTCAATTAACTAAAATACATGTTGTTTCATTCATTTGTTTAGGGACCTCTTGTTTTTTTCCATTATATTTCTTACTTAATTTGTAACAAAATTTTTCATAATATATCTTATTTAATTTGTAATTTTAATGTCTCCAGAATACCCGTTGGCCCCTCCGATTTTGCGTCAGTAAAATCCGAAATTCTTAATCAGCTACTCAACAAAAGAATTAACTCTTTCTCGCGTATTCTTTATATTTTTTTTTCAGCGAGCGTTCACCAAACAAGTCTCTCCAAATATATTGTAATACCAATTAAAGAGGCCATTAATTGTTTTAATTAAATTGGATTGTTAGCGGTACGAGTTGCCAAAGAACAACAATGGACGGTAACTCTGTGTCTGCCTTTGTTGTGAACTGCGTTCTGTACGAGAGTTAGTCGGTCTGCGGCGAGAGGCGAGACAGATCAGTCTGCGTCGGGAACTGAAATCGTAAAATGTGGATACTGATTTTAAAAGTATGAATAGCGCGGTCCAAGAAGTCCAACTGCAAGATCTACTAGTTTACATAAAACGCGAGTAAACCGTTTTAACGGAGAGCCTCAAATAATAATCGCAAAGTTGGAAGCAAAAGGTTTTGCTTCACACAGACTGAACTAAATTTCTCATAGAGGCATCAAGGAGACCTATGTCCGAGGGCTGACTGAGGGGCGGCTGTTCCAAAGTTCCAGGTGGCAGAGAACGAGAACATCGACCAAGTGTATTAAAATTTTATTGTATATAATCCGTGAATAATGGCCTTTTTAGTGAGTGTTGTCCTCAAGCTCCAAGAATCAGATCTGGTACCAGAAAGACATTTGTGAGTACAAAACAATTATTTAAAATCTGTAAACGAGGATTAAATGTAGAAGTGAGATGTCGTTCGTTTTTCTTTTCATTTAGTTTCTATCATTTGGCTTATTTTCATATTGTATTAAGTTAGCTTCAATGAGTTTGAATTGGTAATGTTAGTTTATTAAATTGGATTGTTCTGACTGTCACACCCAGTAATGACCCTGAGATAAAGAGAATTTCGACGTATTTGATTGTAAAATATGAAGTTGTATTTTTCCTAGAACGCCACGAATTGCAAAATTGAAATAAAATATTCGTTGGTTAACTTGATGAAATTCGGCGTATAAAGTAGGGATTACAATTTGTACTTTAAAAGAATAAATTTTTAAATCTTAAGAATTTGTTAATTCTTTTAACTAAGACCACCTATTAATTATCACATAAATTGGCTTCCACAACATGGGGAAAATTTAATTCATTTACTTCCTTTTAATTACTACATAAATTGGCTTCCTCAACGTGGGGCAAATTTAATTCATTTACCCCTTATTAATTATTACAATATTATTCCACAATAACCTCACAAATCAATCATAAATATATAATTTCCATTAAACAATTCCAACACAAAATAAAATACATCAGAAAACGGTGATCGATTGCAAAAGAAAGTTTTTTTCCCCTCGACAATGCAGCCTCTTTAAGTCATCAGGTATCGTTGCTAAACTTCACGGTTTGCATTTATAATTGATTCTATACGCTGTATATTCGTCAGATTTAGCTCCTGTATTAATAGAAGTGAGCCAAAATTTATTTCGAATAAAGAAGTTATTTTGTGGAGCTTGGGAAATAGTTTTATGCTGAAGATATAAGGAAGCTGGAAACGCATGACCATGTTTTTATAAGTAGACTAAGCTCAAAAATAAAAACAGGTGTCTTTTTTTTCAGGCTCACAACTGTCATAATCACCCTCGCACTATTATTTCCCATATTTCTTCTTCAAAACATAGTCAAAAAATATTGTTCCGGTACTAATTTCTTCTGTGATCTCTTCCTCTGCCACTGACGGTTATTTTTATTCCTTTCATCTCCACCCAAACCGTTTGTATGGAAGGAGAGCAACTTCCCCCGCTGTTTGTCTAAACGATAAGGGCGGGTTCTCCGTAGTGAATCTGTCCTCGCCCTGCCCTTTTCTGGGTACTTGGTTGTCGTGTAAACTGCTTGAGAGTTGCCCTTCCATGTCCGGAGAACAAAGTGGCGCCTGTCGAGTGATGAGACGCGGCAACGGAACCGGAAGCAACGGCGAGGCGCCTTGATGAGAAGATCCCAGCAGTAAAGCGATGGCATTGTGGCGCCGCTTCCTCACATCATGTCTGTTACAACGAAACGGTTCTTTGGGGGAGGTGCTTCCTGGTTCCTAGTTTTAAGGATCCTTCACTGGTCCTCTCGAGGTTGCCTGTCTGGGTGTCCCGACGTACCGATTCCCGCACAATTAGTCATACACTTGATACTCCAGTTGTTCAAAATTATTCTTGACAAATACTATCAAATCTCACTTGAATTAATATTTGAATTTGTTCTAGAAATAGCACTGATAATTTCTTATGTTAAACTTTTATACACGGTGTCTCAATACTATCCAACTATTTCAGTTGAAAATATGTAATATCCATTTTATAATAAATCAAATTACCTGTATGTGTATGGTTTTTTTTTCCGCGGGCACTTGAAAATCTTCTAAATACATTGACGACACGATAGTGTGGTATTTTTACCCACTAAAAACACCTCCCATTCTTCACTGGACCATTTAAAAACTTCCTACGGTACGTCACTTAAGTAATACTTCGCAGGAAGTGGCTTTGCTCTATAGTGGACTTGTCTCCTTCTCTACTTGTCGCAGTTCTTTGATTACTGAGACGTCATATGTGCTGACAGCTTTCCAGTTGTCTTCAGTCTTCAGCATTACCGCCATCAGGTTTTCAGGCGTTATTTGGATCATTGCCGCTTCTTGAACGGTTGAAGTGACGACGTATTTTGAGCGGCCGTGCCCCTCGGTCCCCGGCCCATTCCTTAATCCTGACCGCTGAGCGAGCAGGTATAAAGATTCGGAAGAACAACTTAATTGCTTAAAGAATCAGTCTTGATTTTAACATTAAATGAATGTAATACAATTTTAATGTAAAATTAACTGTATTTATAAATTCTATCTCTATCTATAATATGGAAGATTTTCCAAATGGTAGTGATTCGTTTAATGAATATGCTTCGAAATGATCAATTAAGATGCAAATTTTTCAACAGTTATATTTATCTGACGTCATTAAAAATAAATGAAAACATGAATCTCATGAGTTATAAATTTATTATTAATTTATAATTTTAAACATTATAAAAGAAAACAACATTCTCAAAGTTTCATCCCTAATTTATTAGGACCTCTTGAGGTGTTGTAAAGTCAATTAAAAGACTTAATTTCAACATCTGTGCTTCTAAAAATACCAACAAAGCAAAACTTTTACAAACATGATAATTTATAATACAATTAGTTAAAAATTTATTGAGCATTACTTACGATTAATTACAAGAAATGTAATGTTTGTTCCGATGATTCGGTCATTATCGTAAAAAATTATTACTAGTAATTTAAATAGAATTTAAGATTCCCTATTGTTCTAATCCTTTTAATGTTTTTAAAATAATTTTATTTCGAATGTTTCTTTAAACTTAACAATGCTCTCAACATCTGTAAGCATAACAGAATTTTCGCGTGTAATGTGTGGTCAAATCGAATTTAAGAAATTTATGTCTACTACATTTAATGTAATTAATTGTAGGTAATGTTCAATAAATTTTTAATTTATTGTATTATAATTTTTCATGTTTATAAAATCTTGCTTTGTTGGAATTTTTATAAACATGGATTTTGAAATTAGATAATTTAATTGACTTTACAACACCTGAAGAGGTCCTAAAAATTAGGGATGAAAATTTTTTCTATTAATATGTTTAAAATTTAAATTAATATTAAATTTATAATTAATAATTATTTAACGACGTCCGGTAATTACAACTGTTGGAGTTTCCCTAATTGTCTATATTAGAAAATGAATACAAAGAAATTTTCATAAATATTGTTACCTCCTCCGTTCTATATCACATTTCATGCCAATTGTAATTTCAGAAATATTTTTAAAATCTAAAAATGGAGACTTGTAACTTGGATTTGCCTTGAAATTTGTGAATGCTCAATCTTTACGACGATTTCCAATTAAATACAATGCATATACCACTGAAATAGAATACATATTATTTAAATTTTTATATGGATTTTAACCACATCTGATCAAAATATTTCGATTATTTTTAACATAATATTTATTATACATGTATTAAATAGTCATTAAATCGAATAGATTTAATATATGTGTCGAAAAGGATTAAAATTTTATTTACACTGTATGAATTTTGTTTTATACAGTAAGATTAATATTTTTGCACGCAGTTTTAATATTAGTTATATTTTTCTTCCCAATTATTAACTACTTTTAATAAGATATATTTATCGGGCCAGAACAGACATTTTTTACCATTCAATTTTTTTATAATCATAATTCTTTCATTTATCAGCGCTACGTTTTGGTATTTATTTGTACTTTCTTCATCTGTAGCTCTGTTAAATAAAAAGAGTATGATTAATAAAAAAATTGAATTATAAAAAATGTATTTTAATTGGTCTTCAAATATATATTATTATTATACAATAGTATAGTATAGAAATACCTACTTTTAATTTCTATTTACATTTTTCTTCATGTCACTGACATTCCTTCTAATCTAACGAGTCGTAAATGGGAAACCACAAGATCTGCAGACATCATCGAGTCACAATTCGACGTACTACAGGACTAAAATAGCGTCGGGCAACATAAAACATTTCCGCTCCATAGAAGGCCTAAAATAGAAGTAAAGGGGAATCAGGGATAATATTTACTTGTTTACTACAATTTAAATATCGTTGAAAGGAGAAATCAGCCAACTGGAGTATACTAACCGAATTCTACTTTAACGCTACATTATTGATAACTACCCGAAAACTTGTGCATCGTAAAAAAAATCATTTTGTTTATATTAGGTCTTTATTAATGTTGATACGTCAAAAAAATGTGATCCGTTAATATAATTAATTATGAGTTGAAAATTATCTGACATTTTTTAAATATATATAAATATTAATTGTAAAATTTCTGAAATTTGGTAGATTATTTGTTGGCTTGTATCCCGGAGGTGTCTTATAATACTTAAAGAAGTTCTAATGAAAGACAAAACGTTTTATTTGTCTATGAGGTATTTTTAATTTCTTTTTTAAATATTTTATTCACACCTAAGTGGCAATTAATATTTATATAAATACACAATACAGTATTAACTACCTCAAGTAACTGAGACAAAAATTCAAAATTATCAGCATATAAATTATTGTCAAGATGCTCAGAGTACAACAAAAAGTTTGCGATTATATTTAATACTGATTCAGCTTATACATCATATTGAAATGAATGAAACAAACTACATTATAATTTCATTACGTATCCAATGTATTTATGATAACTTAAGTCATGGCATATTGACAACTTACACTGTGACGTCACTTCAGGACTGCTTAGGCAGCTAAAATGTTTGTTTCTTGAAAGTGTAGCCATTTTCACCTTAAATGCGTGGTTTTAGGAGTCATTTAGGGACATTCCGAGTGTTTCTCAGGGCATCAAGAAACCTAAAGTAACTCTGTTTTCACTATTATTTGTTGAAAGTTCACTACATCACTTCAGGCCGCTTTTAACCCGTCCAGGGTTTTAATTGTTGAAGGTTCTTTCACAACACTCGGCGTTGATGTGTCTACCATTCAGTTCGTCCATTTGTTTATCATTATTTTTCACTCTATCATTGGATCGTAAATATTATCCACTTGCTCCGCGTGTTGTTCGTTAATTAGGAATTTCTCCTGAAATAATCGAAAGTAGGCAATTAATCTATGATATATAAATAATTATTTAATAAATAAAATTGCCAAAGAGTCGGAAAGGGTTTAATGATTATCAATGTAATAATAACACTACGTTTCGTCCATAGTTGTGTGACTATTCAAGTGAAAAATTGTATAAAAAAAGAAAAACAACATAAGACATTAATGATTAATAATATGAAGTTATATATTCTATGTAAAAGTATACTAATTAAATAAATAGCCAAATAGCAGGAAAAAATAGTTAATTTAGCACTTATTTGGCTGTTTATTTATCTGATAAATATTCCGATGTAAAATTTCTTCATTCAAGATTATTAGGTTCCAAAAATTAATTTAATATTATATATTGTTATATACAATTAAATGAATTATGAAAGCATTGTCTGGTTTCCTTGCCCATTGTTACTGAAGTTTCAGTTTAATATCAATATTAAATAATTATTCAAAACTCTTAGTGAGAAGAAGTAAAATTTTTATGTTAAATGTTCCTCGAAAATTAAATATCACTTGTGGTGTACAGGAAAAAAATACGTTTTATTTTCAGTTGGAAGTCAGACATTGATGTAAATATAATTCTCGAGTTTCAACATGGACAAATGTTTGAGAAAAAAACGTTTCAACGGCAAAGTCCGACATCGTCAACAGATGACTGTCAAACATTGGTCCGGGTTGAAACATGAGAAAATATCTCTAATGAAACATTATAAGATTAACAAATGATGTAATGTAGAATGAAAATTAAAAACCCTTGATCTTCTTTAAGGAACTGTAATTTAAAATTACATCGTAGGGTATTGATTTTCTGAAGTGAAGGATGAAATGATCATTACATCATCGAGATGCAATGTTTGTTGCCAAAGCTAACGCAGTCATTACGTGGGATTTTCCATGTATTTAGCCCCATCCCGAGACATTATCATCGATCTGTCACGGAGAGAAACACTCGTACGTAATTAAGCTTAATACGGAGGAAATTCGTCCGTAAGCAATCCCAGGAATGTACAGAGTGAGGCAACGCTCAGATCCTTCTTAAGAATGGCTGCTTCTTAAAAGGACTTTTTTATTTCTTTTCTGCTGAAGAGTAAGTGAGGAACACGCACATTCCAGAGACGGCCAGGAAGAGGAAGACGGTGCTTGGAGGCTGCATATTCTCTGGATGACTGTGCGACATCACATCACCATTAGCCGCTTACATCACCACAGGAAACAGATAGCGAAAATTATTAATCGACTCCAGTCAACTTATGATAATTACTCGATTAAAGTCCATTTCAAAGCACAAGTGCGTTTAGATTTCTTCACGACTTTCTCTCGATTCAAATAGTACAACTATTATTATCAAGAATCCAGAACCGTTGCATCACAAACTCTTTGTGGGTTGCGCTGTCTAAGATAAATATGGAGTGTCATATATATATAGCACTCTTTTTTATTATCATTAACTATTTGCAACTGCTATCACAGCTTTCCCTTTATTTTCTGCTTTAACATTCAAACAATTTTCAAACTACTCTACAATTTTGTCAATTATTATTTTCATTTCTCGTCACATATTCTTCTTCATTGGCAGAATAAATCAATGTAAAAAATGGTGAAAGTGTTTAATACTTGGATAAATGCACATTTGAAAATTAAATAGGAGATATTCTGCTCGCTTCTTGAAAATGAATAAATCTTCTTTTCGTGTGAAACTAATTATATGAATATGAGAGCTTTCTGGAATTATTTAATGCTTGGATAAACATTAAGTAATTATTTATATTTCAATAGTACATCGCTAACAAAATAATGATTTTATTACAATTTTGACTGATACTTTTTGTAATTGTCGTCATTTCGATGACTAACTGGGAAAATATATAATAGTGTAGAACACAACATGAATGTGGCCTTGGTGATATATCTTTCAGTGATGTTTGCTTTCTTTCCATAATAGCAACAGAACAAAGAACTCTTCTGGGAAACCCTCGTTTAATTTATACATTTCTGTGAACCTCTTTAGTAAACTCTTAAAGAAACCGAGGTTGGACTCTGTAACTGAGCTAAAATCAGCACGGTTCCCAATTCGAATCATGTTTCACCATTCACACAAATAGATTCGTAATTTCAGGTATACGAGGACGAATGAGTACAAAATTCAATATTAATATGGCACTCGTATCCAAATAAGAATAAATATTTTTTGATATACGAGGGGTGATCAGAAACTAAACAAAGGTGAAAGTCTCTCATCTTACTTCATGTCAACGCAAAATACCCCATTAGACTGTTGAAACAGTTTCACTGGGACCTCATCGATCACCCTCCTTGCAGCCCGGACCTCACTCCAAGAGACTTTCACCTTTTTTCCCCCACACTTTAAGACACACCTAGGAGGCTTGATAATTCGTTTCGATTCGAGGAGCTGAAACATTTAGTGGCAAAGTGGCTGAACACGCAAGGTCATGATTTTTACCGTGAGAGAATGTTAAAATTCATCCCACGAAAATACAAGTGCATAAAGTGATATGGAGGCTATGTCGAAAAAATAACTTACTGTATGCATACAAGGTGGCTGTATTGGTTCTATGAAATAAAATGTAGGCGTTTCATTCAAGGCTTTGTAACCCTGGTTTCTGATCAACCCTCGTATATCACTTTATGGTGTAAATAAATTTGTTTCTATAATCTGATTACTTTATGACACAAAGTTATGTCAATAAATATTAGAATATCGGAAAAATTGATGAGCCGTAACTGAAGGGAAATACTCGAGTAAATTGGACTTTGATTGCAAAGATAGAAGACTTAGCTAGAATTTTAATCTGGGATAAAAGGTGAAGGTGGATCACGAGGACACTAAGAACGTTGAGATAAATAAAAAAACATGGTTGTGAATAATTAATCAAAGAAACTTTGGAAGGAGTTGAACATTTTAAAATAGGAGCAAGATTGATTAGAACAATAAAATATGCAGATAACCTAGTATTGTTGGCGAAGAAGAAAGAAACACTGCAAGACTTGTTTGGCGGGTTGGTGCTGAAAATAAGTATGAAATTGAGATAAAAGTTCAAAATGAAAATATCAAAGAAACCAGAGACATTACATATATTAGTGGGAAACAAACAGATACAAAAATTCTGTGTGTTCAAGTACCTTGGAAGTCCTTTGATGAATCATGGCTTCAGCAAGAATGAAATAAGGTCACGTTTCGCAAAGGCCGATGCAACTTCTTCCAAGGAAAGAGCCTTACTGAAATCAAATCGAATCTAGAATTGAGGATGAACCTGGTAAATTACATCAGAAACATGTGGATCAGAAAAATAGACATTCAGAAAGACAGATAAGAAATACTTGGAAAAATTTAGATATGTCACGTAGAAGACTGAAACGAATTATCAGGTATCCTAGGTGTTCCTTAAAGTGTGAAAAAAAAGAGGTGAAAATCACTTGGAGTGAAGTCCGGGCTGCAAGGAGGGTGATCGATGAGGTCCCAGCGAAACTGCTTCAACAGTCTAATGGGGTATTACGCGTTGACATGAAGTAAGATGAGAGACTTTCACCTTTGTTTAGTTTCTGATCATCCCTCGTATAAATTAAAATGGAAATATATTGTAAAAATTAAAGGGTTTATAAGAAGTATAACTGAGAAGACATTTGAAAGAGACAGGCAAACTGGATCAGCCACATCCCAAGGCGAAATTGTTTACTGCACGAAGAAAATTTCAGCTCCTAGACGACTTGAAGGGAGAGAGAAGATATTGGGGGTTGAGGGAAAAAGCTAAGGACAGGGAACTGTGGAGAAGGACATTTACAGGCCAAGTCCAAGGTCCCACCAGTAAGCAGAGAACTTAATAAATAATAAAACTGGAGAGAGGCTCAAAGAAAATACATTTTAATTTGAAACTTGAACAAGTAGCAACTTTTCACAGAGAAAATTAAATCACATTTTTTAAAAAAAGCGTAATATACTTAAGTGGGTCATACAAGGTATCTCATTATGTTGATGAGATATTTAATGTAGAATTCCTCCTCTTGAAGAAGAAACCCCGGAATGAAAGATCAAAGCAGTAGTAAATGACGCCGTAATTAAAAGCCTTGCCTTTTGATATTTTGCTTTGATATTTTGATACATTAAATTATTTGCTTCGAATAGCGGAATGTGGAGCGTGTCGGAAATGTAAGCTCAAGTTGTCTTCGCGGACGTAATATAGCAATGAGATGTATTTGAAAAGGAAAATGTATTTCCAAGAGCGAACTTTCTACGGAAGTACAGGTATTTATTAATGAATTTATGGAAATAAAAACTTTATATATAACACACTACTTGTGTTTAACGGGAATTAATTAAATAAATTACTCTCAAATTATTAAATTTGCTTCGGTAATTGAAATAAATATTCTATCTATTTAACACCTATTAAAATATAAAGAAAAAGGTTTCTTGATTTATTAACCGGTAGAAAAAACATTGACTCGGTATCAAGTTTGAAGTAGAATTCAGCAGAAATTAGATCACCATCCAGACACATTATTATATTTTTCTTGCGAAGAAACAATTTAAAATTCTTGTATGTGGATTATATATGTATATTTCACGGTAAATTGAATTTATGTAAAGTACAAAAGAATGCGGCTGCATAGGATATTATGGGGAAAGTATATTTTTAACTGAGCCAGTTCATCAGTTTCGGCGCTCAAATATAACAATTACATGTCATTTGTCTGTGATCATTAGACTTTTTTTAAAATATTTAATTTTTATATGACTGTGGAATACTTATTTTAAATTATCTATTTTGTATGTTTACCGTGTGTTTATAATTACTCGCACATAGAATCAATTATAATTTATGGGCAATCGTCGCGTGTATTCTTGAAACGATACAAAAATGTGTATAACAGACGCTGATTAAGAGACTTTTTCTTAAGTGAACGGAAAGGATTTTTTCGTTATACAAATATTAGGAAGAAGTGATATTCAAACACATGTACTTATTTTCGAAAAAAAAGAGAATATTTTTTAATTCCATTTGTTCAACGGTAATTAGTAATTTATTGTTTCTTTAACAAATCTCTATACAGGTACAATGTAGCCGAAATTAGTGTCCTTTTCGCAGGTTCCCAGTCGGCGTCAGTAAACGCCAAGAGCTTGACCTCACTAGGTCGTTGTTGTGTATGAGTTTACTCAGCGCGCATGGTGGCAACGTCAGACATGGAGGATAGGCAAGCCCTCACTCAATATGCACGACTCGCCGTCATTTCTGACGCGTGCTATAGTAATAAGCTACAAGTATGAATCCCCTCATTATTAACGATGATTTAAATATATCAATCTGAAATGTATTTCTTTAAAGTTACTCCTCTGACTGTGAATTTCTTGCAGGGAAACTGATTTCCTGTGAATGTATTTCACACTATCAACGTTTTATGGAAAAACTGAAGCCTGTGGCAACTTGTTTCTCAGACCTAGACTCTTGCAGGAGAGTAGGAAGAGGCTACCTGTGACCTACCAACAGGAATGCCTTCTCTTTCTGCTTTTTAACTATGGTTTCCGTACAGCGGGAGGTTGTGTGCTGTTCCCATTCGAACCTGGTCGACGCATGGACACACGGATGTTGCGAGTCCACAGTAAACCCCGCCTCTAGCCATCGAAGGGACGTGGGACAAGTTCCGAGAGCCCCAATTTCCTACTGCAGGTGCCTCTAGTGCTTTCCCAGCATCATATTTAGGTAAATTGCCGATTAGGTTTCTTAAACTTCAGCCCGGCGGCCCGAGTTAACCCTTGAATACCTTGCTCTCCCTTCCGCATCCTCCCTTTACATCCTTTCCATTGATATTAAAGGGGAGAGGCCACAACGTCGATAGCCCTCGTCAAGCCGATTACTAAAAATTAGGAGTAAATGAAGAAATAGTACGGTACATATTGACTGGCGCAGTTATATATTTATTAACCCCGAGTAATAGGAGAAGACTGATTGTAGTAATTGAGGAAGGAGAGTCGTAATCGTGGCCGGAAGCGACGAGTCTGCAGTGAGAGCCTGAGACGACGCTTCTCAATGCAGAATCAGACGCTTAATTGTTTAAATATTGCAGGTTTTAAATAAGTACTGACTATACAACTGACAAAATGAGGATCTCAACCCATTCCGAAAAATAAAATCTGTGTAAAAATGTATAGACATAATATAAATAAAATGGTATTGTTATTTAAAAAAAGTCACCAAATTACATATATATTTATCGTAATTAGACTGTGAGCCAGCATTAAGTATGTTGATTTGTCTGCGAGAGCGATCTGATTCCTGGACGGTTTTCTAGTCGAGACTGCGAGGTTGTCGCCCCGAGGTGTGATTGACCTCTCCTGAAATACTCCGCGACCCTGTGGCGCCTGGATATTTTGCCCAATTCCGACGCCCGACTGCTTCAAATATATCCTCACCCCAAGTTTGTTTTCCGGCGGGCGACGAGAATGCGGCGAAGGCGACGACGACCGGTCTGCAGAACTTACTCCACATTGCGAAGCCACGTGCGTCTGTCGCACGTTTAAGCGAGTAAATAGCTGTTAGGATTCATGTGGTACATCGCGTGATACGCAGACACCACGCAACGTTTCCATCATTTCCGTTTCCGCCATATTTCCACTACAAAGACGACGACGCCCATCATTCGACGCGTGAGGTCCGCCACCGGAAATCTTCGCCGACAATCAACTCCACATTGGCAAAAAAAAAAGTTATAAGGAATTCTGCAGTTTTCTACCAGCTTCCGTTCTGAGCGGCGCGATGTGAATGAGCGACCGTCGAGGTTGTTGTGAAATATGACAAATACTGGCATCGTTATATATTTTCCTACAATAACTAATTAACAATTTTCCTTCCTCAATCGTCCATTTTTTATTTCCGTAAATACAACTATTAATGAAGAATACTGTAATTAAAAATAATTACAGGTAATTATACGAACAGGTTCCTGTTACAGACGTCAGTGCCAAGTAAAACATCAAGACCAAAGATTCCAATAATGCTTCCTGAAGCTGTAATTACTGTTTTAAATTCAACGGGAGATGGTAGAAAATAAATCATTTAGCTTATCTTGTCTCAAGGGAACAAGTTGCGTTGTCTGAAGATATTTGGTGGCAAATATCGAACTCGTGTGTTCATCCAAATTAACCAACAAAATGTACTATGACAATTTTCAAAATTTATACGCGATTTTCTCTCAAAACTAACCTTTACGAAATGCATAACCAGCTCGAATAATGAATGAAGTGAATATTAACGCTTTACGTTTTACATGGAACCAAAACTGAAGCAGCAAGAAGATCCCGAAAGTAATTCCACAAGAAATTATAGTGTCCTTATGTCATTTAAGTCCGTAGACCTAAGTTCTCTGTCCGCAAATCGCCTTCAAAACCCAATAAATTTTCACAGTAAACGATTAGCATGCTCAATTTCGTCATAATTATTTTACAAGAAAAATAAACACGGTTGTAGTGTCAACAGTTAGCAAAGAGTACAGGATGGCCGCGCCAAAATGGCGGATCAGCCCTCACATCTCCAAAAATTTAAAATTTAAATTGCAGATAGGCAACAATAATGTTTAAATATAAGTTCCCTCTGAAGTTAGGTAAAGGCAAAAAAAAGGGAGAAAACAGAAAACCAATTCTGGTTTTAGAATTCGCCGTAGGTAAAGAGTTGAACCTAACAATAATAGGAGCATGCATAATGTTTTTTTAAAAAAAAAATTCTGAGCGAATTTAGCAGACGTCATCATAATATACATCAAATTTGAATATGGTTTCCTTTCTACAGGTCTGCAAATTAAATTTAATTCATTTTATTAATAAATTTTTCGCGGTTGAGTACAAGGTTCAGATTTATCGACGTTGACGCTAAAATTTTTACATAGAGACGTAGCTTGAAAGGAATCCCACAAGAAATCATAGTGTCCTTAAGTCTTTTAAGTCCGTAAAACAAGTTCTTTGTTCCCAAATCACCTTTGGCACCAAATACATTTACACAGTAAACGATTTGCATGCTCCATTTCGTCTTAACTATTATACAAGAAAGAAAAACGGCCGGAATGCCAATCGTAGCGCAGAGAAGAGGATGGCCGCGCCAAAATGGCGGATCAGTCTCCGCATTTCGTTGGATTTTTAATTAAAATTTCAGATGGGCAACAAAAATGTTTAAGTATAATAATTTCCCTTTGATGTTAGGGAAAAGAAAAAATAGGGTGACACAGAAAACCAATTCTGGTTTTAGAATTCGCCGTAGGTAAAGAGTTAAACGTGATATATATTGGAACATGCATAATTATTTTTAAAAATTTTATTCAGAGCGAAATTTAGCAGACGTCAAATATTACATATTGTTTCCATTCTGCAAGTCTGCAAACATTATTTAAAAATAATATATGTCGTTAGTGTATTATGTACGAATTAAATTCAATACATATTAATAATAATCTTTGCTATTCTCGCGGTAACTATGTATAGTTACCAATTCGTAAAAAAGTAAAATTGTTTTGTGAACATTCACTGACTATGAATATATATTATGGAATTTATATGACTAATAAATACGTATAAACATATATTATTTTGAGCTGATAATGCCATAATATGACGAGAACTCAATTTTATGAATAAAAATAGGAGGCTGATATTTGTTTTTCTTATTTTGCAATATTAGTAAATTTTCATTACTTATCTACATGCAGATAAAAATAATAATAAAAAAAATTCAGGTAGTCGATTGAAAGCTAATTTGGAATGTTGACTCATTTTATGTCTAAAAGAAGTTTTTCAACGCGGATGCCGACGATCCGGTTTTTATTTCGCAGTCTCCTGAACATATGAATTACTACCGAAGCAGGTCAAGGAATAGGAGAATGTGGGTTCCGTTGAGCAGTGATCTTCTTGGAAGGTGTGATGGACGAAACCAGGATACGAATTCCCTGCTAGCAGCCGTGCGTTCATTGTAAAAGAACATTGCAATGCGTTGAAGAGTTCTTGTAGAATACTGAATCATCGCACGTGAAAACTATAAATATTATTTTTTTACATATCCCTGGTAATTAGTCTCATATCGGCACCTTAAATAGTCCGCCAGAAACATCAGTCATTTAATAAATTGCTGAAAAGATTGTTTTCAAGATACAATAAACTTCAGATAATATTGTTAAATTTTTCCGCAGCAGTGTTATTCCCAAGACCTTCGGTTTCATTGAATGAAATGGTGCCTGCTATTTCAATATATTCGTGTTAAATGATACTTTTTACCAGTATATTATTATATGGTGTTCCTTTAAAAATGTAAATTATTTTTATACAAATTAATTTACTGTTTTCAAATAATGACTCAAAATTCATAATTGGTTGTATTCAACTTTCTTTTCAGTAAAATTAATTAAAACGGATATGTTGATCAACTTTGTAAATATCAGTGCCAGGTCAAACTAGCCAACAGAATTTAATTGCCTGATCTCGATTGTACGAGGGTGTTTGAATAGAATAATTCAAATTATATCCTTGATTATTTATTACGTGGAAATAATAATTATTAATACATATTTACGATTAATAGTTTAATCATCTACTTAGTTAGATATTTATTTATTCAAATTTGGCAACGCCGTAACTTTACTTATTTTTAGTTTCACTTAAGTACGGTAGACTCTACATTATCCGGCTCGCGACTATGCAGCTTCAGCACTGTCAGACCTATAAAAATACAGTATAATTAATAATAAATGTAGAAATACTGCAATTGACTTTGGGAAAGACGCAAATTTCAAATTTCACGTGCCTTACTCTGGTATTTCATTGTCTATGTTGCTGAGAGCTTCCACGACGGACTCTCTGAAATGAGTTGAAGTTTGCAGGTTTATTTCGTTGAGGAGTGCTCGGGCTCTGATTCTCAATAATTTATTTTCCCTAAAGACGAACACGGGTTTTAATATTATTGTAAACGTCGGAACTACTTTTCGTTTCCCCTGCTGCTATCACCTCTAGTCCTTTTATTTCATCTCTATACTTTGCTCTTTCTAGACTACCCGAATAATGTTCTTACAATTTTATTACAGGATTATTAATAAATTTCATATCCATATTGCCGCGTCTTTCTACTTGCTCTCCACGTTCAACAATTGTTACATATGTTAGTAAATTGTTTGGGGACATTTGTTTTCTTTTATTAACATATACGAAAAGTTAGACATAGTAAAATTTATCTGTACAATTTTTTTCATTTCTGCTTTAATAATTTTTCTATATAAAATTGTTAGTACGTACAGAAGAGTACATGATATAAAATACTGGCCTGTACTACGAGGTCAGAAAATGTGAAATGAGACGGAGATTTTGTATTAAAAGAATAAGAATAGTGGTACACGAGCGGCATAAAGTGAATATTTTAAGAAAATTTGAGCGCATACAGCAGCATTTTGGTCTTCCGACCCTTCCGCAATTTTAAGGCGGATTGTCGAGAGTCTGCTGTATTTTGATTCTTGTTGCAATCATTAATGTACTTGTCATTTTTGCGTTATTTCTATGTTTTGACCATCCATCCCCACCCCTATGGGTGCTCTCCTCCCATGCCGAAAGGGATTGGAATTATACACAAACAACATCGGGAAAAACTATTTATACGACGGAAATATCGGCCGTTTTTGCATGTTTTAAAACTTCCACCCCTGTTCACCACCGTCTATGGGAGTGATGATAGTTGTGTCTTAACCCACAGTGTTTTATCCCGGTTTTTCAGAATACGAGTAGAAAATTTTGTTGCGATGTGTCAATTCGTTTAAATGTCTATATAGAATATACGAACATACAAACAAACATACGTTCTTTTTTATTATATAGAAAATGGCGAGAACAATCGTACAGAATATTTTCAGGGAAATAGAATAACAAACGAGTCGAAATTTTGTTGTCGAAGTAAAAGATTAATAACGGAGTGACATTCTTATTTAAAAAATCTGTTTTTAAATTAAAATACTAAGATGGCACACTTTCCAGGAGTGTGGCCTGACCTTATGCTTGTGATAACAGGAACCTTCATCTCAAGTAGCACAACTGCCTCGAGTAAAACTGGAAACCTTCAATAAAGAGGGAACGGTTGAGTTAATAGTGGCTCATGCAGTGTACTAAGTGTATAGCTAAGTGCAAATTGATTTGCAGGCCAGCGAGTGAGCCATGAATAATTCATGCGACAGGCAGAGCAGAGCAGACCTGAGCTTGAGGGCACGCTCATACACCCGCACTCTCTTCCCGTCCTCAGAGATGGAGATAACCACGAACAAGGTGCTTCATTTACTTGTCAACCACTTGCCTCAATTTACGCATGATTATCTCTGGCTCAGTTTAGAAAAGTCTCCCTACATTCGTGTGATCCTTCGTCACGTCAAGGTGAAGTGGTTTTCTCTCACCTCTCTAAAATCCAGCTGTAGTTCTGTTCGAACAACGAATTTGGGGTTTCGGATAAAATTATATCAACGGTTCTCAGTGAATAAAGATGCAGTTGTAGGCCCCAGACTACAAGACTAGATTACTTTAAAATTAATGCTACAGGAAACGGTTGCAAAATAAGTTGTCCGGTGAAATACGTATAAACATTTTTACAATCCATTCGGTTAAAGAAACGTAATACAAAGAGAGAAAACAAAAATAATATACATTTTTGCAGCAATTAATAATTACATGGCAAAAAATGGAAGAATTTTTGGGGAATCAGAGAAACAATTATATAAGATTATTTTTATTCAAATACTAGCTGAGTGTCCGACGTTGTCCGGGTATTTATTTAAATTAGCTCGGAGAAGGGATTGATTCGACACTCACCTCTCGGTAAACATTCCATTTAACCAGTATCAATAACGTCAGCGTTTGGAACATTTACCCATTTACGTTCCCTTCCCGACCTAACCCCTCGGCATCTAACTTCTAATAATCCAGGATGATGACTGACGCAATTTTAATAACTAGGAAATTCGCCAACTACATAAAAGAAGAGTGTCTAAAAACTGACGCGGAATTAAAAGTGAAAAAGACTCATTTAATTCAGACCAAAATAATTCCCGGTACTTTAAACTACATATAGACCGAAATATAGCTGGTACGCTGAAGAAAACCAATTATTTCCCGCACCTTAAGAGTGTCAAAACTACTCCAGGTAACTTTTTGACATCCACGTCCACCTCCACAATGAGGTACATAAATTTCCTTAACCACCATGTTAATGAGACAATTAAGCTCAGAGATTCCTATAAACCCGGAATCGACACAAATCTCGGTCTTTTCTACATAATTTTTTATGTAAATCCCTTCCACCACTACCCGTATGGTCAGGGTGCTTCCCTCCCTTGCGTCTTGCAGTAGAAATTAGACTATTAAACTTTACTTTCAGAACAACACTAACAAATTCAGCGAACTCGTAAACGTTTTATTCGACGCTTATAATGGTCGTTTAGGAATGTTTATAAGTGTCGCCCCCTCCACGTCCACCTCTAGAGGTCGTAGGTATGTTTTAATCCCTCGGTGTTCGTTCCTGGATCGTAAGTAACATGTGCATAAAGTTTGGTAGAAATTTCTCTATGCGTTTAAGATAGTACACGGAAATTTGTTTCACCCAATACACCCCCACTCCAGGAGGTTTAATTACAACTTAAACAGTATGGTAAAGCTCACAATTAAACTCAGAGAGTTCCATAAACCCAGAGGCAATACCAGTCTCAATTGTTTTGCGTTTCACCAACTTCAACTTCCTCCCCCAACCGCACACCTTGGGGGTAAACTATAACTTAACAGACATAGTTAAAGTCAGAATTATACTAATTGAATTTAACAAACCTGGGTTTGACACCAATCTCGGTTTCTTTCGTGTTTTTTTTATGAAACTCCCTTCCACACCTCCCTTATTGGTACTTTAAGGGGTTGAAATTATACACTAAAAATAATCTGGATAGAAACTATCCATCCCGAAAAGTAATTAATCAACGCTAATATCGGTCGTTTTAGCATGTTTTAACATTTCATCACCACACACCCCTTGGAAGTTCCCTAAAGCTTTGAAAACCCAACAAAAAACTTCGCGGGGGTGCGCACAACTCACAAAAGTTTCATAACAATCGGATTAATTGTTTAGGGAGAACATAGGGGGGCGGGACACAGACATTCATTTATACATATATATATATATATATATATATATATATATATATTGAGGTAATGATTAGTTAGGTCATTAAATTTTTTGTTATAAATTGAATTGTTTTGATATAAATTGTAGCGGTATGAACTATCAAAGCAACAACGGCGGCGAGTTCTTTTCCTTTGTCGAAAAGCCGAAATGGAGGCTGCTCGCGTAAGGAACGGCAGTCTGCACGGAGCCTGGGTCGAGAAAGGATAAAAAAAAGTCTAAAATCTGCATACGAGAAGTTATAGTTTTTTTTGTTTTTTTTTAGGGAAACAGGCTACATGAGGGTGATCCACATTGGGCAACTCCCCTTTAATAGCATAGGAAAGGATTTGAAAGGGGGGATGCGGAAGGGTAGAGGAAGGTAGCCAAGGGTTACTAGGGTCCCCGGGCTATGGTTTAAGGATCCTACCCGGCATTCGCCTAAAGAAATGCAGGGAAAACCCTAGAAAAACCTGCATCGGGTAGGTCGGGCATTGGGTACTTGTCCCACGCCCTTCCGATAGCGGGAGAGGAGTTTGCTGTGGGGACGCAGCATTCCCTTCTCCGTGCCTCGACCAGTTTAGGAGGCAGCTGGCCGACTATTCCAATGGGAATAGCGAACAACTCTTACCGTATGCCCAAGGTCTGCGACCCCGGAACATACACCTCTCAGAACAGGCCGAGGTGCCTCGGCTTGTGGGAACCTTAGTTCAAAAACGGAGAGGAAAAGGCATACCCAAAGGCAGCCCCTTCGTATCTCTCCTAAAAGGTTCTGCCTGCGAGAGAAAATCCCTCGCAGAGAGAGAGAGAGAGAGAGGGAGAGAGGGAGAGAGAGTGTGTGTGTGTGTGTGTGTGTGTGTGTGTGTGTGTGAGAGAGAGAGAGAGAGAGAGAGAGAGAGAGAGAGAGAGAGAGAGAGAGAGAGAGAGATAATGTCTTATAATAGGCTATTGTAGTGGGTTAGAGATATAGTGGAAGTTTCTTGAACATCAATGAAACAAAAGTTTCGTTTCATTAATTATAATATTTGATTACTGTGGGGTGATGTCATGATCCCAAAAATATAAAAGCCATCACTTCCACGGAAATGGGCATCAACCTGTTGCTCCATAACTGATTGCTTCGCGATTGTGAAATTTCACACTATATTGACGCAGCTTCCTGTCTACCTTAGATAAATCGGAACGTAAATTTAAGTTGCACAACGCTATTCGCGATGACACATTGGCTCTTATCATTGAGATAGAAATTTTATTCGGTGATTATCGGTTAGCGGAAGTCTTTTTTGTTGAAGAAGGTTCAATTACAATGCAGAATCTTGAAGGTTGAGATGTGGAAGAGGAATGCCGGCCGTCGTCCTGATTTCACGTACCTCAGCTTCCCGGAACTGTCATAAAACAACATTATAACCTTAAAAAAGGCGTGACGTGGAGCCATGGTAATTGAAACACTCGACTGTAAGGTAATTATACTTAAAATGTACCTTAAGGTAAGCCGCAAAATGAAACAAAATCCAGAATCCTTCAACGTAATTTATGCGCAGCCACAATCTTCACTTTATAGCCTCACAAATCTGTCTCGGCTATAATAATAATAACGTTCCGTTCATTTAAAAATACTTTTGCGTCTGAATTTGAAATGCGGTACATGCATGAAATTACCAATACAACTAGTATTCTGCAGTGACTGTGGTAAAATGAGATTGCTGTGAAAATGGAAGAAAATGTATCAAAATTGAGAGAAACCTCGTTTCTAAGTGTAACGAAATTTTCCATTCATAAAGCACAGTGACTGTATGTTTTATTAACCCCTTCCACATCCCCTCTCTCAAATCCCTTCCTATGTAGTAAAGGGGAGTTCCCACTACGTGTATTACCCTCATGTAACATAACTTTGATGGAAATGGAAAAAATTGGTAGCATACAGAGAAGCGTGGACTTTAAACATGTTTACGATATGCAGATGTACAGAGTGACAGATGATGCCCTTAGATTACAATTTTTAGTGTTTTTATTATTATAGGAATGAATATTAGCATGGGCCATGGCTACTTTCTACTTCTGTTCCTTGGCGCCAAGAAGATGTGTACTTATTCTCCGGGAGTGGCCAAAAGGCACGGACTACGGCAGAAAGTCTAGGAATTGATAAATGAATGTAGGAGAGCAAGACTTGAGCGACGAAATTATAATTAACTAAGAAAACTGAGATGAGTGCTGTTCACCTTTCAGAAATACCACTTTTTGGAAACCATGTGGCTTTATGGACCAATGGAGGAATTGTCGGAGCAGGATCCGGTCAGGACAGAAACGAGAGAGATTATTCTAGAAAAGTAGATGGTGAGTAGGGTACTCAAACAGAATTTGACGCTTAACTAATTTAGACTATTACATGTAAAAGCAGTCGGCCAGAAAAGGAGCTTGGGGGGGGGGATGAACGTTCATCACGAGAGTAGCGCTGATGAACGCAGATCTACGACAACGGATGGATACTTCGGTAACTGGCAGGTTTCTCAAACTTTGGCAATAATAAAGGGATGTACCCAAATCCACGGTTAACTTGAGATGTTAGGAATTTTCTCTGAACTAGCCGGCAGTAATGAGATTATCTATCTGAAATTCTTTACAAGTTCAATATTAATAAACTGTTTTTCTCAATAAATTTTATTTAATTTTTTTATTATATCTTTTTAATTTTTTTATTATTATTTTTTTAGGTAACAGGCTACATGAGGGTAATCCACATGGTGGCAACTCCCCTTTAATAGCATAGGAAGGGATTTGAAAGGTGGGATGCGGAAGGGTAGAGGAAGGTAGCCAAGGGTTAACTAGGGCCCCCGGGCTATAGTTTAAGGATCTTACCCGGCAATTCGCCTAAAAGTGATGCAGGGAAAACCCTAGAAAAACCTGCATCAGGTAGGTCGGGCATTTGGTACTTGTCCCACGCCTTTCTATGGCGGGAGAGGGGTTAGCTGTGGGGTCGCAGCTTTCCCCTCTCCGTGCCTTGACCTGTTTAGGAGGCAGTTGGCCGACTATTCCAATAGGAATAGCGGACAACTCTTACCGTATGCCCAAGGTTTGTGACCTCGGAACATACACCTCTCAAAACAGGCCGAGGTTCCTCGGCATATGGGAACTAATTTTATTTAATTTTTTTATTATATAGTAACTACTTTTTTTTGGGGGCAACAGGCTACATGAGGGTAATCCATGTTGGGCAGCTCACCTTTAATAGCATAGGAAGGGATTTGAAAGGGGGGATGCGGAAGGGTAGAGGAAGGTAGCCAAGGGTTAACTAGGGCCCCTGGGCTATATTTTAAGGATCCTACCCGGCATTCGCCTAAAGAAATGCAGGGAAAACCCTACAAAAACCTGCATCAGGTAGGTCGGGCTTTGGGTACTTGTCCCACGCCCTTCCGATAGCGGGAGAACAACTAATGACAGATAAATATGTTTTCCTCTTCCCGGATACGTATACGAGTGATGGACATCCAATATTTTCACGGAAAGAGTAATAATATCTTCCAGACGAAAAACTGGCGTCACCCACCCAAGGCCATGTTGCTCAAGTCCATGAATTCTTTGTGTGATTGGATGCTGGCCTAGCTGAATGTAAGAAACGCCATCACGAATATCGATCACTGTTGAGTCTACCCTCTAACAACTGTTGCGGATAATATTTTGAGTACAGTTCATATACTAACAGTGAACAGCTCAAGAGAAAATAACCGAAATGAAACTAAATTAATAATAATACCCGTAAATTAAAAAACTCGTTGAAATTAATACAGTACATTGATAGCTGAATTCGTCACCTTTCATGCACGATGACGAGTTGGTCTATTTTAATTTAATTAGAGCGTACTCCATGACTATTTGTACAGCACCCGTAAGCATCAACATGTAATTGGATCCTTTCCTTCAGATTACAAATTTCGGACTTCTTCTTTGAATTTTATTCATCTTCTACACACGATATTTTGTGCAAGGATCAAAATTCCGAACATCACACCCAAGCGGAAGTCAAAATATTAATTATGAAATAAATTTTATTGAATTTGCGATGCCCGTTTCCTTTAATTCTCATTACGAAAAGGAAAAAAAAATCCACGAAATTCCGAACGTAAAATATCACTTCTATCCAAACAGTATCTTAAGTGAATATTTTCAAGATTCTGCTTCCATTTCTGTCTGGTTACTTTCTTGTAATTGAACTGAATCGTCCATTTTCAAGTTTTACATTCTTACCCACGTTTGAGTCATTCATCAGTGATCTATAGAAATTAAACTTCCCAAATGTTGGTTAAGAGATCTCAATGCATACTTTTCATGCAAATAGAAAATTAATTTTGCGATAGATATTTTTGACATATTTATTGTCATTGTGTTAATGATCTGAAAACGTTATATTGAATCCACTTTTTCTACTCAGTATTAGCATGATTCTCAGCAGAGAAAGTTTTGTCATGTTGTGTTTTCTGAGACTGGCTACTGTACAAATTGTGCTGATATTCCTACTGCACATTACAGTAACATTTCAGAAAAATTCTGATTCAACATGGACGGAAAATTAATAATGTTCTCATTGGCTCGGCGCAGATCATAGGCTACAATTTATGGCTTTATTAAGTGAAAGATAAACACCAATAGATCCCGTTTAATTCATTTGGCGAGGTTAAAGATTATCTCCAAGGTTTGTGTGACATTTACCGCTATCGTCGACTGACTTGTGTCATTGGGATTGTCAAATAACTTAATTTCACTATTATGCAAACTTCTAGGGCGTTGACAGTGTTCGTGAACTTTAACCTTGTGACTCTTGCCGTGGGGAGAAAAAAATCATCAGACGTAATCCATTAACGCAATTTTTTTAGTTGAAATTATCACTTCGGAGAATTGGTGTGAGGATCCAGGAACACGGCATCCAGTACACAGTTTAGCTGTTACGAAATCTCCGATAAAAATTAAGTTTTCTTGGAATGGTACGGATTTTTGTTACTATACATTACAGAAATAAGTTCTTTTTCTTCCTGAGAATAAGCTTTTATGGGCATTCTAAGAAGTCAACGAATCGTCTTAGTAAAGAATTACAAACTCATCCAAACCACTAAATATATTTATATTTATTTTAAAATATCAACGTCATTCACCCCGACAATTATTCCAGACAAATAACGACCATTTTTCATGTTTAAAAAATTCCACCCCCGCCACAGGGGGTAAATGGCCAATTTAATGTCATAATTAAACTCAGCGACATCCATAACCTTGGATTTTACTCCAATCGCACTTGTATTCGCGTTATTTTCTTGTAACGCTCGTCCAACCCCACCCCTAAGGGTGCTCTTTTCCCATGGTGTAGGAGATGAAAATTATACCCCAGATAACATCGGTAGATACACTATCAATATCTTTGACCTCTAAAAATATTTATCCGACTCAAATATCGGTGTTTTAGCATGTTTAAATATTTTCACCCCCGTCTACCCACGCTCCTTGGGGACGGTAGACGCGTCTTACCCAGACAGTTTTTGTTTCCTGGTCGTAAGGAACAAGTTTGGTGAATTTTGCATACATACAAACAAAAAATAACACTCTGATTTATTAGATTACCCCATAGGTTCTTAATCTGTCTTTATTCATTATTTATAAATTTTTAATTTTTATATATGTTATAAAATTTTAATCAAGGAGTTATCGGCTAATAATTTGGCCATATTCATCTACAATATCAAAATTATAATTTTATAAAAATTTTCATTTTACAAAATTCTTTATATATATATATATATATATATATATGTAGGTCGTCAACATTAACATATGTATATATATATTTATAATAATATTATATCAGAATGACCAATTAATTTATTAAATATAATTAATTTTCATACCTTCAATTGGTCAAATTTTCTATTGTTTTAATCCAGGAAAACACCTATTTTCTCTCTGTGTATCGGTTACAATAGCATACGTGACTATCCTAAGGATAATCCAGTAGGAATAATTCACTACGTTCCTATCCACGTCGATACTGTGTCGTCTCACGATGGAACAATGACAAAAAAAAGAACATAAAATTCAGATCTGGGATTTTTCAAAAATAGATGACACTTCTAAGTATGGTTAAATTCAAACGATATCATTATAAAGCAGTATTAAATTTTTGTAGTATGTTTGGCATTATTTTTCTGATTATAAATCCTTGTTCTAATATTTGAGGTATAGTTTTTGTCACAATCTTTACACTCCATTTTATAAATAACATCAGTTAAATTAATTCTTATATACGCCACAATTGAGTGTTACTCTATCGTGTTAGGTATTTATGCCAGGCTTTCGAAGCAGGATAAAATTGCGACCTACATTTATGAGTTTGATATTAATATTTTCTGCAAGTTTTGAATTTTGAAGTGACGTTACCGTATTTTCAGATTATTATTTTTAGCTTCTGTTTTGAGTTCGTCACATGGTTGGCACAGAGTGTGAGTTATTGCGTTTTTGAATCACGAGACGAAATAAACAAGGATTGCAGAAAGGTTTTGTGGTATTCAACTTATCATTTATTTTGGTCAGTCGTTCTTCTATTTATTTATCTACTTAAAGAATTATATCTCATGAAAATGCAAAAAATAACGAAGTAAAACGTTACGACCCCACCTTTGCCGCATTGTCAGGTACCATATTAATGAAAAGGATCCTATATAATACGAACATGACCTTGTTGAAGCCAAATTAACTCAGTTTCATGGGTTATATTATTTTGTGCTAGTTGGCTATTTCTTGGTCTAATTAGTATACTTTTAACGTAGACGTTTGTATTTTAACAATATTATTCTCTAACTTATAGCTGATGCTGTCTAAAAATCGGAGTCGCACTGTTTCACGAATTCAGTTTTTTCTTGCGACTTAATTACGACAATTCAGTGGTACTCCTTGCGATCAAATCGCACACTATATCCAAGTATTGAACAAGTTTGTTTGGGAAGTGTATCATGATTGACTTTCGAGAATATCTATGATATTTACAATTAATTTGTTGGCAATGATGAGGTAACATTATTATTTAGATTATTCGGGTATTCCATTGTCTTGGAGTAGATAGGTAAGGAAGAAAAAATCAAAAAGGTAAAGAAAAAGAAAAAAGAAAAAGAAAATCAAATAATAACAGACTCTTTGCAATCACTAAAGCACTTACGAGACCCTAAAATAAGGAATGGCACCATCAACGCCATCAGAGTTAACCTACATATCTGCAGTTCGCGAGGGAAATCCGTGCAGCTAGTCTGGATCCCGGCTCATGCGGACATCGCAGGGAAAACGAGGAGGTGGACGCACTGGCGGCCATTGAACATGAAGATCTACCATTGTACGAAGCCCCAACCTGTACAGCCTCGGACATTCTAAATGAATGTACAGGAAAAGTGGAGGGTAGCTGGCAGGACACGAGGAGAGGAGGAAATAACGGCTTCTTCCATCAGAACCCGCAAACATCAGCAGATCTGTGCCACCTCAACAACATCTCAAGAAAACAACAAACAATAATCTCCAGAATTAGATCTTTGCACACCCAACTCACTCACGAATATCTTTTTTCCAGAACAGATCAGCCCACCTGTGATGTATGTGATCAAGCCCTCACCATCCAGCACATTCTATTTGAATGCGCAAAGTATGAGGATATACGCTGTAGGACTTTAGCCGAGTTCTCTGGAGAAGACTTCTGTATACACACCACGACGATCAAGAGCCTCCTGGAGTTCTGACATCCGCTATTTGAAACGTTGTTCACAATTCGAAATATTCTAACCTGCTGTAACTTAATTATGTAAATACTTTTATGGGTCGCCAATAACCAACAGGTTGACGCGACCATAAATCAATTTAAAAAAATCAGAAAGAAAGAGGCAGGTCAAAGATATGACAAAAAAGATCGTCTAGATGACCAGAAAAAACATGTCGAACAGTACATCTTTCTCTGAACTACCTGACGATTTTTCACGTCAGCTCTTCAACCTAACTTGTCTCTAGCAAACTGTCTCTCTGTTTGCTTTTCTTGTTTTCTTTGCCTGGAAAATATCCCTAAATGTTTTTTTCTGATCTTCTAGACGATCCTTCTCGTCATCTCTTTGACCTGCCTCTTTCTTTCTGCTTTTCTTGTTTTATTTTTCTTTAACTTTTTTAATTTTATATTGCTCACCTCTCTACTCCAAGAGAATGGAATACCCGAATAATCTAAATAATAATATTTACAATTCTATTAGATCATTTAAAAATATGAAATACAACAAGGTGTGAAGACAGATCTGAAATGCAGCCCAATGATTCTTAAGGACGACTGTTTAAGCGAGACAAGGACTTTAAGATCGCAACAGGGATCTAATTCAATAAAATCATGCCAGCGTAAAGAAAATTGGAGATATATTTGTTATCAATGTATACATTGTGTAAGGGAAGCTACTCTACCAAAACTCGGGTTGCAAGAGGTAAATGTACCCGTGCATGATATTATTGCAGAAGTGCGGGAAATAATCTTTGATTGATATATTTTGAAACTTTTTCCACGCTTTACAACCAGGTAAATCCAGTTGTTATATACGAAAATTTCTATTACTTGTTCTCACGTCCACTGAAATTATAAAATGAAGTAGCCAAAAGTAGCAAAGAGAAAGATCAAAATCTGAGAAATTAAATTGGAAGTAATTTTATTAATAGATATTTTTCCAGGTAAGAATATTTAAAGGTACTGAAGCCAATGGCACGCGACTTTAGGTTGTCGCCTTAAGCACCTCGAGTCCCGTCTCGAAAATGGCGTTTCCAATTTGTCCCTGTCTCCGTAATCTGACCCCCGGGTAAACAGACGATGTCAGGGGTGGCAGGGAAGGGAGGAAGCCATTAGCTTGCAACACGTGTCTGGCACGTGGCCCCAGGACATCCGGAGAGCCGACACAAGACACATTTCGCAGGCCTGCTTCGCGAACGACCACGTGCCCGCTCCCAAGTCTGTTACGAGTAAAAATACTCCGAAGTGTTGCAGAGACGGGAGTCTGCTGCCTGCAGCTTGCAAAGTGAAAGGAATGTAACGGTTAAATGTCGCAGTGCAGCTTCAGGGACGCTATAATGTGCACCTACATCGAAAGCAGTTGATCGGTGCACGACAACATCCGCCAGGAAAGCGGCGAATCAGTCAACATTCTCTAAAGAGCAGATATGCCAAGATAGATATACGAAAATGTTACGTATTCCTTGTCACCAAGGTTAAAATTATTTTCTGTTGGACAGCTGAAACAAAAATAATGTATATAGCAGTTAACAGTTACATTTATCTGGCTTCTTTGAATAAATAAAAAAACAATAGTCTATTAAGTCTGAAATTTATTATGAATAAAAATTAAAAAATTAAATACAAAAAAAACCATTAAAACAGACACGACGTTTCGCCCCTAATTTTTTCGGACCTCTTTAGGTGCTGTAAAATTTAATTAAACAATACAATTGAATAATTAAAATTCGTAATCTAAAAATTCCAACAAAACAAACATGGTAATTTATAATATAACTATGTTAAAATATGCATGCCTAAGGTGCGATTTGCACAACGTTGCGGCCGAAATTTGCCCAGCTATGGAGATTATTGTTTGATTTAAAATAAAAATGGATATAAAAAAATTATAATACATTAAATGGAATACAATAATAAGCAATCATGAATTCGATTATCAAGAAAAATCCTATTTGGACCAATTTATCATATATAGTCTATTAAAAGAAAACCCTCTCTATAGGTCCTCAATGAGACAAAAAATCCACAATTGACAGTCAACCATTTATTTTCCAAAGCTTTCGGCCCATTCTGGTCATACTCATCTGATCAACATACGTTACAAAATAAATTATATTATATTATTGGTATGATTTTTTTAACATTAATGGCCGAAATCATTGGATCGAATGTGAAATATTTCGCTCGTCAAGCTAAAATAATACTTGCGTTCTTCATTTAAATTTTTACATTATGCCAATCGAACTTTTTTAAAAATATATATGTCTGTACACAACTAAAGAATTTTGAACGTTAAGTTTCAAATTGTCTTCATGTCCATTAATTCGATTTTTTTAAAGAACGTTTCGTTTGACCGATATAACAAACATTGACATATTTACAATTAGTTTTGTTTTATGTTTACTTTGTTTTTCTTCCTTTGTTTCATTTAAAGTATATACCACATAATTAGGCGCCCAACGTGGGGCACTTTGTTAACTTCCCAAAATATTTCATTTTATATGTATGTATTTATATTGAATCTAATTTTGGTTTTATTTGTACAATTATTAGTAGCTTAAAATTTTAATCGTCCTTGTATAGAGTCTCAACTCATTCAATTGTAAAAATGAAACAATTACTGATGCTAAATTTAGATAATTTCCACGTCGTGGCAGCACGGCCACAAAGGATCTGTGGGATATAACATAAAATACAAAACAATATTAGTGAAGGCGAGGAGGAGGTTTGGAAACAATGGGGCCGAGGCACGTGCCAGAAGTGTTTCCGGGAAATGATCGCTTGGGGTCGCGTGGACGCAATATAAAAGTCGGAAGCCAGAATATACAGCTGCGACATGCCATTTAATTTCATGATTGAAAAATTTATTATATTTATTTCTGGCGGCATTTAATATACATTAGTTTTAATTATTTTAATTACAAAGTTTCATTTGGAGCCACTTTTTAACTTTACTATTTCAAGGTCTCGTTTCTCCTGAATGAAATGAGCCAACTTATTATATTACTATATCTACCGTTCCTTAGAAAACAATTTTGTAGTTATAAAAAAATAATAACGTTCCTTGTGAGCCTAACGTGTATTTATTAATTTGTTTATTATTTAAGTTGGTCCCATCATATTTGATCCTGAAGGTTTCATTCGTACATGTGACCGCAATACGATTTTTGTAATGGTTCAAATGCTTATCTTTTCTCATAGTTGAGGGATTGTAAGCTATGAAGGCTGAGGCCAGTCGTGGGGATTTTCCACTGCGTATCGGACGTTTCGGTCAACGGGAAAGCAGAAGTGTGCGTGTAAAGGAACGTCACTCCTCACAGGCCACGTATCTCATTAGACAGATTGACCCACGTGCCCGGATGTGTTCCCAAACTTAGAAAGTGTATCAAGTGCTCGATGTGAACTTCACAGTTGCTTCGTCCTTCACCCACGCTCTTATTGGTTCTGGAAAATGGGATCACTGTTCTAATGCTGTGTTTCACGTAATGAGACGGAAAATCGTTACCCCTTGTGAGTGGGTTCTTTTGCGTCTGCGAGTACATAACACTACGAAGAAAGATATTCCAAAGTGAATTATTTTTTTTATATTGATTTATTTACAGTCGAATCAACAGCTCTGGCCATTAGCGTCTCATTATAGGCTTTCATTTTTGCCTTGTAGGGGGGGGGGGGGGATCACTCACGAGAGTTTCTCCTCCGCAAACAAATATCCATGCCCTCGCTGGGATTCGAACAAGGGACCTCTGTGATGCGAGGCAGTCACGCTGAACCCTACACCACAGGAGAGCAAATTAAACTTAATAATAGTACAGAAAAGAAATTTAAATATCAATTTAAATATATTGAGACTGAAAATTATTTTTCTTCAGTCAAATTAATGAACAGTTCTAAAGAACATCGAAGTAAATGAAATTTAGATACTGAAAGAATAACAAAATATGTAGGTATAATTCCTAAATTAATTTACGTATCACTAGGTTCCAGTTTGTAGGTTAACAGACTCATGTTCCACTAATGTGATGAGCAATAGATGATAAGAACTACAAAATCAGCCTGAGGTGTGCCGAAACCTAGGAATACAATCATAATTTTATATGCTTACCTGCTCCCTAAATCTTAAAAACAATTTTATAATCATTTTAATAGCATTATCAACTGCGTCATAAAAATATCGGTATTATTTGTTTTGAGGAAAATAGTATTTAACGTCTAAACCACGTTCCAGTATCGTAAACTTGTGGCGCAGTATGAATGCGAAGAGGAGGGGGGGTGGGGGCTCAGAATAAAAAATATATACATCAGGATTATCTAACGCGGTCAAGCTCTAGACGTAACGTCCAGGGAAGGGGTAGCAATAGCGCAGAAGGATGTTAAACTCGGTGGTCAATAAATGTGGTGCACACCATAAAACTCCAAGCTCTAATTATTTACATGTAACGATCCAAATTTTTATTCAACGGTGTTTTGAAAAGTGTAGACAGTATCAACTATTTTAATCGAACCGTGGCAAAATTTTAAGACTATCATACACGGGCAGAAGACATGCCGTTTCGTTTCAGCAGGTTTCATATTGCCGATGTAGTCCTTTATAAAAATTCGTTCCCTCTCTCAAGTAGGAAGTCAATTTTTTTCTGCGGAATCAATTAAATCTGGTCACCTAAGACTGCGTCAAACTTGAGACAAAATAAAAAGCTCACAGGTCATTCTGCTGTACGGTAAACATTAATTTATTTTAATTAATTTACCCTTGCACAACCTAGTCTCACGGATCTTTCTAGCAGGGTATAAATAAGGCCTAACTACAGTGGAAAATGCAAAAAACTCAAACCTATCGCACAAGCGCTTCTCGGGTTCATAAAAAGCTGCTTGTCATTCCAAAACGGTTGATAATCTTTCTTACTGGTACATATGTACCTCTCCGAACTAATTAAAAGAAACTTCACCAAGATTCAGCAAAATTTTCAAATTATTTATTCGTTTATCCACAACAACACCAAACAATACTTCGATCTTTAACAAGTTCAAAGACATGCCCCTTTCATTTACCCTATATTATTATTTTATATTATAAATAAATAACTAATATAAAAACACGTAGAGGGGCGTTACAGTACTTCTGTTGTTAATACATTCCTCTACATGTTAAAATCCTAAATTGTTCATAAAATTATATCCTGGATTTTAACGCTAAGAGTCCAGCAACACCAATTGGTTTACTATTTAGCCTTCCGAAATATACCCATGGTGCAGAAAATGAAAATGAAATATTGTCTTAAAAGAATCTCATCGATGCTTTAACATTAATTTGGTCATTACAGGTTTCATTAAATTTACGCATTATTAAATAAAATGCTATCTATTAATGAATAAAATGAAACTGATATAAGAAACAAAGAATGTCGAATTTCGTTCATTAACTGGGCTACCGTAAGTTAAATGTCAAGGATCTATGGCAATGAATGACATACCACTGTGAAGAAAAAGTAAGGTGAATCTATTTATAAAATATAAATTCTTTATTTATTCTTCCATATCAATTTCATCCCCTTCAAAGTAATCCCCGTCCGATAAAACGCATTTTTTCCAACTCTTTTTCCAGTCCTCGAAACAGTCGGAATAGTCTTTTTCCGGTATAGCTTTCAAGACCTTCTTCGATTCGGTTTTTATCTCTTAAATCGTGTCAAAACGGCATCCCCGCATTGGCCTTTTGAGTTTGCTGAACAGCTAGAAGTCGCACGGAGCCAAATCAGGCCAATACGGTAGTTGCGGAACGATATGAGTCGTGTTTTTCGCAATAAAGTCGCGAAGAACCAATGCAGTATGACATCGTGATGAAGGAACCAAGAGTTGTTCGCCCATAATTCCGGCCGTTTCAGACGAATAGCTACACGCAAACGACGCATAAACGCTCAAATAATATTCTTTCTTGACAGTTTGGCTCGGCGGAAGGAATTCATAGTGCACCACACCACGATAATCAAAGAAAACTGTCAACATGACCTTGATTTTTGATCGACTTTGCCGTGGTCTTTCGGTCTTGCTTCACCTTTTGCACGATATTCGCTGGATTGGTCGGTGGTTTCAGGGTCGTATGCGTAAATCCAAGTCTCGTCTCCAGTAATGATGCATTTCAAGTGGTCCTGATAGTCAAACAGAAAAGTTTCACACATCAACTCGAAGATTTTGTTCCAAAATATTGAGCGATTTTGGCACGAATCGAGACTTGACGCGTTTGAGATTCAAAACATATTTTAAATGGTTTGGGCTGGGCCAAATGATATTCCAACACTATCAGCGAGATCTCTAATTGTCCATCGACGATTTTCAAGCACCAAATCTTTGATATTTTGGACGTAGCCCTCGTCGGTAGACGTTGATGGTTGTCCAGAGCGCGGTTCGTCTTCAACGCGTTCTTGGTCCTCTTTGTACTCGTTGTACCACTTATAAACGTTTTTTTTGTGCCATAGTTTCATCACCAAAGGCCTTCCGCAACATTTTCAACGTGTCCGTACAAGAATATTCGTTCTGCAAACAAAATTTGGTGCAAATTCTTTGCTCAACAAAATCACCCATTGCAATAATCGAAAAATTCACTTTTGGTTGCTTACATAAACACGTGTAACTCGGAGATAATTAAACCTTTAAACAAACAGACGCTTGGCAAATATTATAGACAGTCCTACCAACCTAGGAAAAAATTTACCAGCCTTCCTATTACCCGGGAGTTTTAAATGACAATTTCACCTTAATTTTTTATCACAATGGTACAAGACTTGTGAATTTTATCAACTGACTTGTGCAGTTTTGTCGCTCTAGGCTCTTTTGTTTTTTAGTTTTCTTCGTACCTGAAGAAAGGAACAGAGCTTCCAGAACCGTCGTGTGGTATTTATATCATAATTTCTTATGTCTGCATTTGGTTATTTTTTTCTTATTATTGATATTCAAAACAGACGTAAATTTTACATAAGAACTAAATTACATCCTCAATTTAACAGACAGATGAATTTAAAAGGATACACAACGTTTCTTCCATCAATTGGTTGACCTTTCCAAGTGACGACAGATAAATGTAATGTTAACCTAGGATCTAACGTATTCGAAGCAACCAAAGACAATAACAAAGAGACATCACATACTGAACCAAAGATCATACATTTTACTAAGAGCTTCAGTGTTTCTCTGGACATTAATAGTATTGATCTTATTAGTTCTAATATTTATCATTTTAGATGTCTGTCTAAAAAAAATTGTTTCAACGTCAAGAAGCCTGACATGGGACCAATTGAGGTTATGATTATTTAAATAAATATGTTTTGAAATAACCGGGTAATTTATAAATCGCTATGTGCTCTTCTATTCTCTTATGAAGAATTCTCTTATTATCAGGTAAGAATTAACAAACACTGTCGGGATGAGACATGTCTACCACCCCCAGAAGCGGGGATGCACGTGGGTTGAAATATTTAAACATGCTAAAACAGCCGATATTTTAGTCGGATAATGATTTTTAGGGATCCAAGATATTGATGGTGTTTCTACCGATGTTTTCTGAATATAATTTTCATCCCCTACACCCTGGGAAAAGGGCACCCTTAGAGTTTGGGATGGAGAATACAAATCTACACCGCTGGAGCAAATTTCACCAAATTTCGTACACGGGTGAGACGCGTCTACCACCCCCAGAAGCGGGGGTGGACGGAGGTTGATGTATTTAAACATGCTAAAACAGTCTATATTTCAGTCGGATAAATATTTTTAGGGGTCACAGATATTAATAGTGTTTCTACCGACTGTTGGGGTGAGACGCGTCTACCACCCCCAGAAGCGGGTCGGGATTATCAGTAGAGCACTTTTAGGTGTTGGGTGGAGGAACGCTGCAATAAAATAACGCTAATACAACCGAGATTGGAGTCAAATCCAAGGTTATGGATGTCATCCAGTTCAATTATAGCATCAAATTGGCCATTTAGCCCCAAGGGGCGGGAGTGGATGGGATGGAAATTTTCTAACATGTTAAATCATCGATATTAGCGTGGAATAAATAAATGCCGGGACCATTGACGTTGATAGTATTTCTACCGATGTTGTTTGTAGGCATGATAGGGGTGGGACTGGAGGGGATTTCCTTGAAAATAACGGAAAAACAACCGAGATTCGAGTCAAATCGAAGGTAATGGATGCCCCTGAATTTATTTATGACAATCTGGACAACGCGCGGGTATCGGCTGGGTTGGGATGAGTTGACCGGCTGTTTTTTGCGTCGATTAAATATATTTCGGGATGAATTAGATTAATAAAATTTCCCTACATGTTCTCTGTGTATAATTTCAACCCCTTTCGGACTCATAAGGGTGGGCGTGAAGTAGAATTACATAAAAAGAAACCAGAAACTATCGGGATTGTCACTGAGTTTAATTAATTTCCTTGAAAATAACGGGAAAACAACCGAGATTCGAGTCAAATCGAAGGTAATGGATGCCCCTGAATTTATTTATGACAATCTGGACAACGCGCGGGTTTCGGCTGGGTTGGGATGAGTTGACCGGCTGTTTTTTGCGTCGATTAAATATATTTCGGGATGAATTAGGTTATTAAAATTTCCCTACATGTTCTCTGTGTATAATTTCAAACCCTTTCGGACTCGGAAGGGTGCACCCTTAAGGGTTGGCGTGGAAGTAGCATTAGATAAAAATCAACCAGAAACTATCAGGATTGTCACTGAGTTTAATTATGACATTAAACTTGACCGTTTAAGTCCTCGAAGCGGGAGTGGTCGGGGGTGAAAAATTTCAAACATGTTAAACGGTCGATATTTGCGATAATTATTTCCTGGGGTTAATTACTTTGATAGTATTTATACCGATGTTGTTTGTGTATAATTTAACCCCTGTGAGGGGAGCAAGCTTAGGGGTGGGGTGGAGGTACGTTAAATAAAATCCCGCACAAACAACCGAGATTCGAATCAATTCAGAGACTATGAATGTCGCTGAATCTAATTGTGACAACCTGGGTTACGCGACGGGTTTGGGAGGTGTTGGGCGGGGGAATAAATTTTCAGACAATGTAATCGGCCGATTATTGCGTGGAATACATTCTTTTTCATTATCGCATATTTGTGGGGGTGGTCATCTTCTAACATGTAAAAACGGTCGATATATTTAGTCAATGACTTCATCCCCCTTCGGTATGGGAGGTGAGCACATTTAGGGATAGGGTTCGAGGAGCTTTACATAAGCTCAATAGCGCAAAAGTAACCAAAATTGGAGTGTTATGGATGGTTATAGATAAATGGCATCTCGGGCAACGCCGGGCACCCAGCTAGTTAAGAATAAAGAAGCACAGAGCGAATCATAACCCCAATTGGACAGATGTGAGGATCCTTGACGTTATTTTTTAGACTGATATCTGAAATGATAAATATTAGAATTAATAATAACAATAGTATTAATGTCCAGAGTGACACTGAAGCTCTTGGTAAAATGTATGATCTTGGGCTCAGTAAATAATGTCTCTTTGTTATTGCCTTTGGCTGGTTCGAATACAGGGAACTCTAGGTTACCATTACTCAGTACGTTTATTTTGCTTCACTTGAAAATGTCCACCAATTAGTGGAGGAAACGTTGTGTTACGTGTTTTTAAATTCAATTGAAAATAATAATTTAAATACTGATAAATTGCATAGTAAAATCAATATTTAACACAATGAAAGTCACACATGACTAAAATGATTATTTGGTCTTCTCGAGGTATCACTGCAAACTGTTTTTGAGGCAATTAATTTAACAATGTAGAAATAAAAAGGACAATATAAAAATGGCAGACTCTCAGACCTCACGCTGTTTCAACGAACATTTTAACCAGATTTACGATCACGCCGTGAAATGATTCCTGGAATTTCGCGTCTGCGGTCGTTGGCGTCGTCTTCTGCTCCCTCGTTGTTTGCGTCGGCGGCGATGTGAAATATTCACGTTTACACTAACAGAATAAATGATAACTCGGCCGCGCAGTGTCGCTCATGAATATTTTCCACACCGAAAATAGTCAGTTCAACAAACGCGTCCTTAAAAAAAAACATTCTGGTGGGTTGTTTTCAGCAATATGTTTCTCTTTCGTATCACCGCTTTCAATTATTCAACGTCGCTCAGTATCTAGATGAAAACAAGTGGCGTTATCATTTGCAAATGATGACTCAAACATGTAAATTGTGTTTTTACCTTTCGTGGCTATTTATAAATGAAATAACGAGCACGCAGGATTCTCCTGGAATTCACAAAAAAATTTATCATTCCAAGATTTTTTAACTCTTCTTTTAACCCCCTGTTATTTTTGAATATATACAAGTTGTAGTGTTTAATTTTATATTACAATAATTTTAAACAAAATTTTGCTTCAGCTACTGGTAATTTACAGTAATATTACTATTTTATTAATATGACAACTCAGCGAAACTTCTTTCACTTCAATTATTGCAACCTACAATCATCAAGTATTTTTGTCAGAATCACTAATACGAAGCTTATGACTTCAAAGCAGATTTCTGAAACTAATATTCAGAATAATTTGGTCGCGTTCAGGTGCCATAAACGTCAGTAAATACTAATTGTAGCTTAGTTTCGAATAAAAAAGTGCAACGATGGAAGAATTTAAAAAAAGTAGCATTTTTCCCTTAACAATTCGGATTCTAGTTTGTGTAGTATCTAAATATAACCTCTTCAGATTTAATCGAATCTAACGTTACGAATAATTTGAAGAGTCAGCTGCGTGTTTCCGTAGTAACGAACTTCACGCACCACAAATCACTATTTCAAAGTATTTCAGGATAATTTAATATCTACTTACGTAATATTCATTAGGTTCATATTTTCGTGCGTTTGTAAACCTTGCACAATATTTCGGGCATAATTTTCTAATGACTTACCGTCAGAATCTTTAATAAGGGTTCAATCAAATCGAACAGAAAACGTAAACAATATAAATATGTTTATTATTCATAACAGCACTTAATATTATACTTGTTGGTTCTTTTTTTTAGTAACATGCAACATGAGGTGGAAACTCCCTTTTAATAGCACAGGAAGGGATTTGAAAGGGGGGATTTGGAAGGGTAGAGGACGTATCCAAGGCTTAACTAGGGCTCCCGGTCTGTAGTTTAAGGATCCTACCCGGCATTCCCCTGAAAGTGATGCAGGAAAAATCCTAGAAAACCTTCATCTGGTAGGTCGGGCATTGGGTACTCGCTGTGGGGACGCAGCATTCCCTTCTCCGTGTCTCGACCAGTTTAGGAGGCAGCTGGTCGGCTGTTCCAATGGGAACAGCGATCAACTCTTACCGTATGCCCAAGGTCTGAGACCTCGGAACATACACCTTTCAAAACAGGCCGAGGTCCCTCGACTTGTGGGAACCTTCGTTCAAAAACGGAGAGAGGAAAAGGCATCTCTCCGAGTTTAATTACTCAGATCCGTTTGATATATTTTTAAAAAATTTCTATTACGGGACTCCATGTTTTAATAAGTAATGTTTTGCATTTATATTTCTTATATTTTTCCCACAGACAAATATTTAATCTGCATTTTACATTATTCCCTGAAGAAGGGTATAGTTTTTTCATCCTTGATACCATTGTCGTTCATCTTAAATTTTCTTTTAAAACCGACCGACCATCCCTATACTATCCAATCCACCATTTCCATCAAATTTACAATCCAAAATACCAGCTTGTGTAGTATCTAAATATAACCTCTTCCGTTTGATCGAATCTAACGTTACGAATAATTTGAAGAGTCAGCTGCGTGTTTCCGTAGTAACGAACTTCACGCACCACAAATCAGCAACTTTCAATGCGAGCGAGGCCAACTTAGGTCCGGAGGAAACGCGACACAATGACCTTAATATCTACCCCCTTTAGTTATTTTTTTCTTCGGTCTCGGCAACATTCCCAAACTTTTTTGAGCATCTTCATTTGTTTACACTTCCCGGAGAAAGCAGAACAAAAAACCGGAGACGTTACAAGAACTTTAGTAGCACGCAACAATTCGAAGGTTTTCCTTACACCTGCTCCCAAGTTCGTATCCAATTGCTCTTCTACTGTGCTGGTTCCTGTTCGACCTCACAAGTCATTAACGAATCGAGAGCTTCGGTTAATTGCTTACTCTTTTGAGTGATGGCCGTTTTCTTTCAGTTATAGGAATAATATAAATTCCGTTCGTACGCCTATAGGTATTTTCCAGCACAAGCTGGAAACTACGCATGTCTTTTACTTTAGACTGTTAGAAATACTGTGATCAAAAAGTAAGGTGAAATTGTCATTTAAAACTCCCGGGTATTACGAAGGTAATAGGTTGGTAGGACTGTATATAATATTTTCCAAGCGTCTGTTTGTTAAAAGGTTTAATTATCTCCGAGTTACACATGTTTTAGTAAAAAACCTTAAGTGAATTTTTCGATTTTTGCAATGGGTGATTTTGTTGAGCAAAGAACTTGCATCAAAATTTGTTTGCGGAACGAATATTCTTGTGCGAACACGTTGAAAATGTTGTGGAAGGCCTTTGGTGATCAAACTATGGCACAAAAAAACGTTTATAAGTGGTACAACGAGTTCAAAGAGGGCCGAGAACGCGTTGAAGACGAACCGCGCTCTGGACGACCATCAACGTCTACCGACGAGGGCCACGTCCAAAAAAACAAAGATTTGGTGCCTTAAAATCGTCGATGGACAATTAGAGATCTCGCTAATAGAGATGGAATATCATTTGACTCAGCCCAAACCATTTTGAAGAATGTTTTGTGTCTCAAACGCGTCAAGTCTCGATTGGTGCCAAAATCGCTCAATTTTTTGGAAAAAAAAGCGTCGCGTTGATGTGTTTGAAACTTTGCTGTCTGACTATCAGGACCACTTGAAATGCATCATTACTGGTACACGAGACTTGGATTTACGCATACGACCCTGAAACCACCGACCAATCCAGCGAATATCGTGCAAAAGGTGAAGAAAGACCGAAAAGACCACGGCAAAGTCGATCGAAAATCAAGGTCATGTTGACAGTTTTCTTTGATTATCGTCGTGTGGTGCACTATGAATTCCTTCCGCCGGGCCAAACGGTCAACAAAGAATATTATTTGAGCTTTATGCGTTGTTTGCGTGAAGCTATTCGTCTGAAACGGTCGGAATTATGGGCGAACAACTCTTGGTTCCTTCATCACGATAATGCACCATGCCATACTGCATTTGTTCTTCGCGACTTTTTTGCCAAAAGCTCGACTCATATCTTTCCGCAACCACCGTATTCGCCTGATTTGGCTCCGTACGACTTCTGGCTATTCAGCAAACCCAAAAGGCCAATGCGGGGACGCCGTTTTGACACGATTGAGGAGATAAAAACCGAATCGAAGGAGGTATTGAAGGCTATACCGGAAAAAGACTATTCCGTCAGTTTCGGGGACTGGAAAAGGCGTTGGAAAAAGTGTGTTTTATTGGACGGGGATTACTTTGAAGGGGATGAAATTGATTTCGAAGAATAAATAAATAATTAATATTTTATAAATAAATTCACCTTACTTTTTGTTCACAGTGGTATGCAGTTGTGTATTTTATATTTCGTTGCATCCAGAGAAGGGAACAAGGTTTTCAGAAACGTGAGGTATTTTTTTCGTCACTTCTTTTACCTTAATTTGGCTTTTTTTTATTAATCGTTCTTATGGGTTGTAAAAACAGCCATTATTTATTAATTTTAATTTTCAAGTTGATATTTAATAAATTAAAGTCAACATTTTTTATTACAGTAGATACCGTTGTTTTTGCGTTTCCAGTTCGGTTGTCCAGGAAGTCGCCTCAGATTATAATTAAAGTACGCACGTTTTGTTGAAAAACGCATTCGAAAATATACTTCCCAGCCAAACTAGGCCAAGCATATCTGAATGTTTGTCCTACAAAACTTCGTCGCACGGCCAGCCGGAAATACGTAATAATTACCCTTCATCCGAAGGACCTTCTTTACATAATTGCTATGATATAGCTATTAACATGACCCAGCTCCGTTATGGGGTTAAAAACTATGTCATTAGGTGCGATTGTAGCTCACCATACATGAACATATAGGGGTATAAATACTTAGAACGCTGTCATTAATAAGCAATTACACATGCAAATAGAGTCCGGTGTGATTTGAGAATTTTCCAGAGCGTCTGTACACAGTATTATTAAATATTATATTGTCCGAAGCCGGGGATTATTTTACGCACTGTCTTGAATATTCTCTGGCAGTCCTTCCATTGTCTGTAGTGAATGCGCCATAAATTTGGTTAGGCTATTATTTAGTAAGTAGAGGTGTAGTTTACAGCGACTACGTGAACAGCAGTGGGCAAGGGTCGAGCGCGGCCCATTCATTCTGAAATATGAGAAACGAAAGCTGTGATGGTGGCCGATAGTGGTACTGGGACAAAGCCGAAAGATGTTTACTAGCAGCAGGCAGCAGCTGGAGAAGTGGTTATCCTTGTGAAGGACGCCTCTCGCCTCCAAGGTCGCGGTCCTTCCTATCTCCACACAGAAAACTATCTCTGTCAATGCACACAAACAACGGCCTTCACCGACTCAATTAATATCATCGTAAGGTTTTCCTAAAGGTGGAATAAATATTCCGGAAACTATGCAGGTCTCCCGAGTCAACAAAAGTGACGACACGGATCGTCTCCCTCCTCAAGATCTAGTCCCAACCATGGTGGAACTATAAAGGTGAGACGGATTTCGAAAGGAATTTTAATTCTCATCTGCGCATGACGTCACGATGGATGCGAGTACCTGTGTCGAATGAGTAGCCGAAGACATTCTTTTGGAATTTTGTTTGTGTTAGTTGTTTGTCAGTGGAAGGAAATTGCTTTACGGGGACCACAGTGTGCATTTCTATTTAAAGACGACTGACAACGCCGTCGTGCGCTGTTTTTTTTTTTCACAATTTATTACAAAAATATCTAAAGGAACGGGCGAAAAAGTATTTTTCCATTCAGAAAGTTCCTAATTTATTGTGAAAGATGTATCAATGCTTACCGTAGAAAATAAAAGTTAATGTAATCTATATAATAAAAAAAAGGAAGTATGTTTATATGTATGTATGTATTTACGTTAATTTCTATACAAATTTAAACGCGTGGACAGATTGCAACAAAAATGGATACACATATTCTTAAAGCTTGAGAAACGGTATTGTGGGGGTGAGAAGTCCTTAGCATTATTGTGGAAAGTATTATAATTGAAGAACGTGATAATTTTGTGTTAAATTACTGCGCACCAAGAGACCATGACGTACCGCGAGAGAAAGAGAGACGTTACTACGCGACGAACAAAGGCATTAGTTCCTTTTTCCGAAACGAAATAAAGCAGGAATATTTTCATTGAATAAAAAGTATAATTTTATCCAGTAATACTTCATCGAATGATGATAAAAAAAACAATACGAAATACTTTACGATCCTTGCGGAAAATGTAAGTTAATTTTCGTGCCATAATAGTGACTACAATAACTATGAATCTAGCTAAGAATTTCTTCAATTTAATCTTTCGTAATGTCTGAAGACTGACGGACAATTATATCCTTCAATACTCAAGGACTATATATAAGTATTTTATTCGTAAAGAAATTCGGAGCTATGCATGTACGGAAAGAGGAACAGTTAGATTTAGGTTAAATCACTTTTTGACTAAAGATTAATATAGAATTAAATACTTTTTCGGGTTTATATAAATAAGTAAACGGGCAACGCCGGTCACTCAGCTAGTTTATATAAGAAAAAAATTATGTATATTTGTATGTATGTATTTACGATAATCTCTATACATATTTAAACGCGTAGACAGATTAAAACAAAAATTGGTACACATATTCTTCAAAAGACGAGAAACGATACTGTGGAGGTGAGAAACCTGTAGCATAAAGGTGGAAATGATTATAATTAAAGAATGTGATCATTTTGTATTAAATTACTGCGCGTCAAAAAAATCATGACGTCACAACACACGCGAGATGGACGTTACTACGCGACGTTACTGCCCAACAAAGGAAATAGTTGCTTTTATCGTAATGAAAACAAAACCTGATATATTTTGATTGAATAAAACGTATAATTCTATCCAGAAATACTCCATCGAGTGATAATAAAAACCAATCCGAAAAAGTATACAATCTGTGGAACTAATTTTCTTTTAAATAAATGACTGACTAGGCATAAATATAGCACGTACCATTATTTTGCCCAATTTTGTATGTCCTGTAGGAGACACAGAATGATGGTAAAACTCAGTACCTAATATTTGGTAATCATTATAATTTAATAGATTTTAAATGCGGTAAAACTGACGAATTAATTCAAGTGAGATTTTTAAAAATTTTGTTTATGTGTGTATGACGTAATAATTTCACATACTTGATAGTAAATGTTTAAAGACTAAGTACCCGTGAAGTAGCTAGTGAAGAAATATACTTGTAGATGTTTACAGATCTTGCTTTCAATAATTAATTTAAAGTTCAATATCTGATGTGAAAGAAGAAATTTAAAAGCCAAAATTCAAAAGTTTTCGAATATAAAAGAATCATACCCGGTAAATTATAACTGTATTACTGTTTCCTCATATTCCCTTTCGCTAGACCATCTGAAGAAAGTATTACATTTAAATATCAATAGGAAAAAATTATATAATGCAAAAAACACAATATTGGTCAGTTGTGTTAATAGTCACTTTTGGAAACAGCAAAATGAGTACTTTGTGCATTATTGTATAGTCAAGCCGTACATTTACTCGTTTTCTGAAATTAATGTGTTCCATTACGTAAAAAAAAATGAAAAAAAACGGCACAATTAGATGGCAAGAGACAAGATAAGAATTATTATAATATTTGTGCTATTAAAGAAAAGAGAAGTCTAGGTTCCGATAATTTTTCCGAAACACGCAGTTGATATAGTGCAACGTATACGCTTGCCTCCAAGATGACGTCACGCGTAGAGGAGGCGTGGATGTGCTCCCTCCACGGTCCCAACCCTCTTTAAGGAAAGGGATAGGTAATTCTGCCATCCACTGTTTCTCAACCTGGACGAGGAAAAGTCACGACCTCCTCCAAGGAGCGAGGATAATTGTTTCAGTTCCGCTTTCCTTCGTCTACTCACTGGGTGTTTCACTATTCACCTGTAATTACAAGTTGACTTTCGTGTGAGATGAAGTAAACCAGAATCTACAATTGTTGTAAACAGCTTATGGGTGTATTTTACGAAAGAGAAAATGACACATCAATTATAAAATTACTTGTTGAAACGTCAGTAGTAAAAACATCTAAGTTCTAAATTTACTGCTTTAAATCTACATTTATTAGAACCGCTAGTCCTATGCTGAGGAAATAGGACAAATACCAAACTATGAGAATTATAAAATTAAAAGTAAAAAAAATAAGACAGGTATTTATGAACCTAAGTTGAAAATTAAATTGGATGAACATGACCAACGAGAAGTGAGTCAATATATTCACCAAGTGAATAAATAGACACCATGAGTCAGAAAAGTATAATGTTATTAGCAAAAAGTATTAATTTCACAACGTTTTCTTGTGATGCCTTGCCTCTAAATTTCACGAATGAATTGTATACAAAAATTTTAAAAACTGTCCAACATGAAGAGGTCTCAAAAGAAGACGGAACGTCGAGAAATTAATAATTTTTGTTAATAAACTTTATACTTTTCTGACTCAAGACCGTCTATTTTTTTATATTATTATAAATACTCAGATATTTTTGTCAGTTCTACCATAATATACTGTTTAAGTATATAAAAAAATTAATCTTTCAGAGGGGGGGGGGGGGGGGGGAAACAACACAGCCAGTGTTAAAAGAATTTAATATGCGGAACCTTTCGATCTGTTTGGTAATTTTCGACCTCATTTTAAGATTTTAGCCTTAATGTTAATCATTTTGTCAGACACTGTTTTTAATGTCGCCAACCTAAAATCTTATAAATGACCAAACAAGGTCGAAAGATTTTGCCCAATAATTTTTTTTAACGCCAATATGCAACTGTGTGTGGCTTTCTCTTTGAATATCAATTTTTGAACACTCTTTACCAATAAAATGGAAAAATTAATCTAAGAATTCAGCGCATATTAAATAAAAATAACTACAATACTGACAGATATTAATTGGTTTCTTTTGTAATATAAAGGAAACTTCTCATTGATAAATCCAGAGGAAACTGAAATTAGGACATGATACTGAGGAAAATAACGTTAGAGTTCAATATATTTACCTAAGGAAACGACTAAAAAATATATATTATTTTTCCCTTGATCAGAAGTAAACTACTATATTTTTGGTTTCTTGTAAAATATTTCGTCACCCATAGCCATATATATTTGAATTATTATTTAGGTATATTATTTTGTATATTACGAGAAATGAAAGGTTATCGGACATTTAAAATTTTTACCTAACGTCTGTTTTGAAATAATAAATCAATTGACACCGACACTTTTTATTTTTTGTAAATACCTCCACTGTAGAAAAATACCTGAAGAAGAAACAAAAAAATGTCGAAACGTTGTGATAATACAAATAAGTGTCTGTATGAGGTCATCAATTGTTTTATTAGTAGATATTTCATAATTTCAAAATATAGACCGTAGAATACCGCATACCAATTCTAGAAATTGTTCCTACCATTTGCTGAAACATGAAAAATTATGTAGTTGTCTGAAACATGAAACTTTCAGATCTCAATACGATAACTGTTGACAATTAAGCAGCAGCAAAACTGCGCAAGATTTACATTGAAATGACCTAGTCGATTACACTACTACAAAAAACATTCAATCGATGTTTAATTCTCATATAGGGTTAAATAACATGAATGAGTGAACCGGTATAAGTTTGAAAATTTTCATATTTTTCCGATAATAATTGAGTCTTTAATTTCGTTTTATAAACTTCTTGAAGTGATGCAGGATTTTTTCATTATTCTTTGCTTACTCTGCGTATCTTAATGAAAATGACCAAATGTATCTATTTTCTTGGTACTGAAACTTTCCTAATATTATTATTGCAGTCGTTAAATATTAGAAACTAATTTTTGATATTTTTCAATTTGGTAACTTTCTTGCTTATATTTTTCTCCGAATAGTGTATATTACTCTTCAGTTAAAATAAGTTAATCAGCCAATACAGTTCGAATAATTTTAGATTAATACAATTAAAATAGAGAACTAAATCTCATGAAAATACAAAATAAATAGGAGTAAAAAGTTTAGCCGAATTTTGGATCCTAGTCAAGCCCTATGTATTAGCGAAATAAATTAAATCTGTGGAATAAAACAAAAAAAAATCAGATCCTTGTTCAAGAATCAGATAATTAAATTTTTAACCCTCTCGGATTCAAGAGGCATAAAAATTCATTGGAGCAGACGGCCGAATGCCTCCTCGAGGCACGGAGAAGGGAATGCTGCGTCCCCACAGCAAACCCCTCTCCCGCCATCGGAAGGGACAAGTACCCAATGCCCGACCTAGCTCATGCAGGTTATCTAGGGTTTTTTCCTGCATCAGTTTCAGGCGTATGCCGGATAGCATCTTTGAACAACAGCCCCGGGGGCTCTAGTTAATCCTTGACTACGTTCCTCTACCCTTCCGCATCCCCCCTTTCAAATCCCTTCATATGTAGTCAGTTACTCTAAATAAAAATTAAAATCGTTAAATCCTGTGATAGCTTTCTGTTCCCACAAGCAAGGCACATCGGCCTGATTTGAGAGGTGTATGTTTCGGGGCGTCATTGGAGCAGTCGGCCAGCTGCCTCCTAAACTGGTCAAGGTTCGGAGATGGGAATGCTTGCGTCCCCACAGCAAACACCTCTCCCGCCATAAGGCGAATTCCGGGTAGGATTCTTAACTTATAGCCCGGGGGTCCGAGTTTATCCTTAGATACCTTCCTCTACCATTCCGAATCCCCCATTTCAAATCCCTTCCTATACTATTAAAGGGAAGTTGCTACTGTGTGGATTACACTCATGTAACCTGTTCCTCTAAAAAGATTAAAATGTATGTAGAGTTCCGAAATGTGAATTTCGTTAATTGTATTGCATCTTACTTAATTCGCTGATTTACTTATTTTATTTATAGATAACGTCAGGTAATATTAATTATTCCGCCTTAATTAGATATGAAAATAGCCAAATAACAGGCTAAAATAAGTACTGAATAAACACAACAAAACGTTGTTGCCTTCGTCAGGTGATTCATAAAACGCAAAACCCATAAGTACGATTTTCGATTTTTAAAATCACCTAACGATTGTGTGGTAATTATTTAGCATTTATTTCTGTCTGTTAATCGGCTATTTATGTATCTAATTAGTATAATTTTCAAACAGACGTTTAATATCGTTACGACTGGCTGCGCCTCACTTTGAGGATTTATCAAAGTATCTGCGTATTTCCGCTGTCGAATAAAATTACCCCGAGGAACAAGTATTTGACATTTGGAAGTAAGTTACGTCTAGAATATGATTAATATGTTGGTGTTAAGCTGATTAGGATGAAAAATTAAAAAAATTCGGTGAGAGAGAAAAAGAGCAATTAGCTGGAAAAGATTCGATAAATCGTCGAGGATGTCTACTGAAAACCAAAACTTCCAATTATTTTAAATAAGTGTCTCAATGCAGTTGATTCTGGAGGAGACAATGAAACCTATTTATAGCCCCTCTCGAGTGATTGATACCTTGATAATTACGTGTAGTGAGTCAGTCGTTATCTTAACTGTGTGGATGATTTTTTATGTTATATCATAATGCATTATTTTAATGAATTAGTTGCAGTGCTGAGTGTTATCTCTATGGTCGGTTTCAGACGGCCTGTGCAGAATGTGAGAAGGAAGTGACAGAAGCACGCAGATGCTAGGAAGTGGTGAGCGTAGCGGCTTGCCGTTGTTTTTACAGCTACGCAGTAAAGCGACGCCGCACAGCGCCGCGACGGAACGGAAATGGGCTCCTATTCAAAGCTCGGTGCTCAGAATTGCGGATGCCGGTTTTATAACTCACTACAAGGAATCTGTTGCCGCCGCAGGTGTTCGCGAACTCTCGTAATCCAAATCTCTCAGTTTAATTTTGAACTTACTCGTTGTCGGTCTATTTCAGAAGTCGACAAACGTCACTCAAGTTAGAAGCAAGAGCAACAGCCTCAAACAAACATTTCAAATCTCTAAGGACGTGTTTGTAACTCAACAGTAATTTTTTAACAAGAAGACAGACTTAATCGTCATCGAAAAAATAAGATAAGAGATTTCTCAAAGAGAAACTACTGATTTAATGATTATATAAATTATTATATGAGAAATAAGTAGAATTAAAAATTAAATATATATAAATAATGATTTCAGATAACTGAATATTTATTAATTTCCCATCTACTGTTGAAACTAACTCAGTAGGTAATGAATTAAATAAGGAAACTACATTTAATTATACAAAAATTATGAACAAAAGTATTATTTAAGTTCTTAATACACTTCAATGAATTTTACTAGTAACATTTAATCCTATAAATGCTCTTAAAAAGTTATAGTGAGAAATTTACGTCTGATTGAAATGTAAGAATAATAAAGATAGCCAAATACAGAGAAAAGAAGTGATAATATAAATACCATCAACATTTTTGGAAGCCTTGTTCCTTTCTTCAGGTGAAGAAAACCAGTAAAACCATAGAGAGACAAAACTTTTTTTTAGAGTGACAAGGCTATGTCAGGGTAATCCACATGGTGGCAACTCCCCTTCACTAGCATAGGAAGGGATTTGAAAAGGAGGGATGCGGGTGGGTAGAGGTAGCAAGGATGAAGTAGGATCCCCGGGATATGGTTGAAAAGTGATGCAGGATAACCTCCAAAAATCCTGCATCAGGGCAATCGGTACTCGTCCCACGCCCTTCCTATGGCGTGAAGTGGTTTGCTGTGCGGACGCAGCATTACCTTCGCCATGCCTCGTCCAGTTTAGGAGGCAGCTGGCCGACTGTTCCAATGGGAACGGAGAGCAACTCTTACCATATTCCCCAGATCTGCGATCCCAAAACATACAGCTCTCAATGCAGGCCGAGGTGCCTCGTCTTGTGGGAACTTTGGGTCGTAATCGGAGAGAGGAGAAGGCATCCTCAAAAGTAGCCCTCCGTGTGTCTCCAGAATGGTTCTGCCTGCGAGAGAACAGGTCTCACAGTCACAATTTTTAGAGAGAGAACTTCATTTATTTTTATTTTTAGGGCAACAGGCTACAAGAGGGTGAACCACATTGGGCAACTCCCCTTTAATAGCATAGGAAGGGATTTGAAAGGGGGGATGTGGAAGGGTAGAGGAAGGTAGCCAAAGGTTACTAGGGCCCCCGAGCTATATTTTAAGGATCCTACCCGGCATTCGCCTAAAGAAATGCAGGAAAAAACCTAGAAAAACCTGCACCAAGTAGGTCGGGCATTGGGTACTTGTCCCACGCCCTTCCGATAGCGGGAGAGAAGTTTGCTGTGGGGACGCAGCATTCCCTTCTCCGTGCCTCGACCAGTTTAGGAGGCAGCTGGCCGACTATTCCAATGGGAATAGTGAACAACTCTTACCGTATGCCCAAGGTCTGTGACCCCGGAACATACACCTCTCAGAACAGGCCGAGGTGCCTCCGCTTGTGGGAACCTTAGTTCAAAACCGGAAAGGTAAAGGCATACCCAAAGGTAGCCCCTTCGTATCTCTCCTATAAGGTTATGCCTGTGAGAGAATATCCCTCGCAGGCTTATCCACTAGAGAACTTCATTAGTTAGTAGACAATACTAAAAAAACTTTTAAAGAAATGCCTGGAAGAAAAAACAATAATTCTGAATGAGATATTACATTTATGGATATTTCGATGGCCATTGTCTCGGGAAATATTAATTTATGTTGTAAATAATGAGTGAAAAGTGGTCGTAAAAATGCAATTTCTGTTTTAAAACTTTTTATAATTGCTTTTAAGTTGTCTATGACAAAAATATACATTTTTTGTATTTATTTGTCGTATATTTACCTGTCATAGATTGCCACCATTTTTTTCATATTCAGTTCTGTTAGAAGCTTAAATTGTGTCTGCTTTATCAGATTTAGTAAAAATTACCATAGGGTTTGGATGCGTTCATACATTTTTAATTATATTGGAATCAGAGAAATATATCTAATAATTTTTCTAGATTGTTTTCTGTAATTTTTCATGGGTTAGAATATGTTTTATTCCTCGATGAAGGTACGAGAAATAATATAAACCGAAACGAGATTTTATCCCCTTTTCCAACAGAACTATATCCCATAAACGCTGCATCTATGAATAGAAAACTTTCCAGTGTTACTGTCTCGGCTATTATTTTTCGGTATACTTTTCTCTACAAGTACTAAACTTGGTTAAACAGTGAGACATTATAGTACTAAAAAAAATTCGATGACCTTCGGCGAAAATCGGGAAATTTTGACGAACACTGCACACCTGAGGGTTTGCACGTAATTTTCCCTACAATTAATGAAGCACACCACCGACTTTTGTAACATCTGACCAGAAATCAATTTTACGATTTTTGGTTGCACTCAATCCACATTTTTATAACTGCTCGGCGCATGTGAACACTAATCAAAAACGTTTCTACATAGCTTAATTATGTACATAACGTAATGAGAAGTTTCAAAAGCGGAAAGAAAACATAAATAAATAAAAATAGTGGCCAAACAGTCAGAAAAGTTTTAATAATTGTTAATTTCATTTCGTTGCGTTTCGTCCCTAATTTTGGACTTCATGAAGTGAAAAATAGTTCAAAGAAAGAAGACGAGACCTTAATGATTAATATTATATTCTAAAATTTGTTCTGTAATGCTCAATATTCTAATAAACTCGAATGTTTTTTTCAATTATTAAGTTCCAACAGTTAGTTAATGTTATATAAAAATATTTAATCAGTTTAATATGAACGGTCTTGCTTTTTCCCAGCTGTAACAGAAACTTCCGTATTTATTGTGTTTATTCTATTTCAGATAAATATCAATATATACATATATATATATATATATATATATATATATATATTGTAGAGATTACTAAGGAATTTATTTTACTTAAGATTTTCTGTCTTCAGTTCGGCTATATTTACAAGTGGAGTATTTCTGTTACATCAAATGTTTACGAACAATTAACCCTGGGTCAAAATGTGTCCCGAGGTAAAGGTATAAAAGCCTTGAGAAGTAAACACAGGTCATTCAGTGGAGGAGTAGCAAAGAACCAGCTCATTCGAGCGGCTGGGGATATTGTTTACATTTATCCGTCAAGTGACAGGCTTTTGGTCGAGTAGACTAAAAGTCTGACATTCCGTCCAAGTGCCTCGTTGGTTTTGGTCGCTGATATTTGTCTGAGTGTGGAGTTATTCTGATCCTGGGCAATTTTCTGCGTTGTACTTGATTCGACTTGTATTTATTTGTAAGAAGTTGTGTTTGCATGCGGACATAGTATAACGAATCTCACGCGAGGTTCAGATAAACTTGCCAAAGGTTGGTAAAAGGTCAAGGGAGATAGTAATCCTGTGTAATGCCGTCTATCTATGATAGCTCTGCCAACAAATACTATCTCAACACCTCCTATGGTGGCTCTGGGCAATACAGCTTGCTGTAGAAACGTGGAGTAGGGTGTTTAATTTAAGGTTGTGAGATTGGTTCTTTAAAACTAAGCGAGTTGAGCTACATTTTTACTCGCCGCCTAGCCGTTTCATTCGGATTGATTCAATTAATTTCCAGATCTCCGAAGTTTGTTCCAAGCATTAACAAAATACGAAGTTACAAGCATACGTTGAGGTGTGCTGGGTCACTTGAGAATCGCTTTTGACGTTCCAAGGTGTTTGGTTTTTGTTGTGCATAATAAATGAACGTTATATTTCTATAATAAACATCGTAAAACGTTTTATAGTTATGTTTTGTAAATTCCAATATTTTATTGGAGGCCCGTAGACGACACTAATCGTAAGAACTCAAATAGCCGTGGAAATAATAATATTTTTTTGATTAAATTTACGTGCATGTTATATAGATATAATGTTTCCTACAATTATGGGGAATCAACGTGGGACGATATTAGTAATAGATTATTATATATATATATATATATATATTTATGGTTCATATTAAATTTCAAACATGCAATTGAGTAGGAAATTATTATACAGATATAAAATTTTTCATGCAGATGATCACGAGTCGTGATCTTTCTCCAAAACCTTATATTGATTGTTGGGATCAAACTTAGCAACTGGAACGTAACGGAACTTGTTACGTTAGTGTAAAAATTACTCATATAAATTAATTCACGTTATTTAAATACATAATGCGCTCAACGTAGTAGATGGTTGAGAGATCATGTAGTGTTGTCATGTAGTGTGTCGCGAACCAATCCTGCTGTCAACAGTGATTTTTAAATAACGCTCCAACTAGACCATTCAGGACTAAGAACGTTGCCATTTCTGGCTCGGTATGGCCTTGGCTCACTTTCCCAGACACTTGCGGGGTTAGTTTTATCACCCACCAATTTTTCTTGGCACAAGTCTGACGGGAGAATACTTATCTGAAGGCATTTATTTATATGTAATACTAAAACAAAACCCGTCAAACGAGAAAGCTTGCGTAGAAAGGGGAATGTTCGCGGAATTTCCGGCAGATACTGGATGCAAATCGCTGCTTTGTCTCTGAAAGCAGGTCCATTTCACGCCCGGATGAACCGAGTTTACTTGCAAGGAAATGACAGTAGCTGTGACTTGTCCTGCAACAGAAGCCTTGCCCCGCTACTTGATATGTGTTACAGACTTTCGTTTTTGTAAACGAAACTTGAGAGCGTGATTGTTAAATTAGGTCATGAAAGCCGGAGACGAGAGGCTTTGTGGCGTCGTCAGCAGGAAATCTCCTTTCTTCCACATCAACGTCCTTCCACCACAACACAGATCGAAATATTTGATTCCTTGCACCTGTCACACCTACAACTTTTGTAGAGACTAGCGGCGACGTTGCCATGGAGATATCACTGTCATCGGGAACATCACTCGTCGTCTCAGTCGCTTTACTAAATAAATAATTTTTCGATTAATTTGATTAGATTCGTCAGATAAACAGTCTATTACACACTCCAGTAGGAGTATATTTTTATAAAAAAAATCTTCCTGCAAAATTAGATTTCATTTACCCTCATCGACAATCGCGGATAAATATATATAAAATTAAAGACGAATGGTTAAGAAAGACAATCGAATTTGTTACTTCATTGTACAAAGCATTAACTGGTTAGTTCAAGTTTTTAAAGTTTGAGAGTAAAATATTATTCCAGATTTGATCAAAGACCAAGGCATTGCCCAAGGAAATCAAGGGAAAAGAGATCACGAGTTTTCAAAAATATTGTCGTGAGTTAAATACGACACTCAAGGCTTACTTTTAACATACTATGCGAAACATCGTTTTAAATGTAGTGGCGACTGTTTTTTTAAGATAACACGCTTCATGAGGGTAATCAACATGGAGGCAATTCCTCTTTAATAGCATATAAAGGGAATTGAAAGCGGGGATGCGAAATGGTAGAGGAAGGTAGCCAAGGGTTAACTAGGCCACCCCGGGCTATAGTTTAAGGATCCTACCCGGAATTCACCTAAAAGTGATGTAGGACAAACCCTAGAAACCCTGCAACAGGTAGGTCGGGCATTGGGTACTTGCCCCACGCTCTTCCGATGGCGGAAGAGGGGTTTTCTGTGGGAACGCAGCATTCCCTTCTTCGTGTCTCGACCAGTTGAGGAGGCAGCTGGCCGACTGTTCCAATTGTAACTGCGGACGACACTTACCGTATACTCAATGTCTGTGTTGCCGGAACATACACCTCTCAAAACAGGCCGTGGTGCCTTAGTTCAAAACCGGAGAGAATAAAAAGCGTCCCGAAAGGCAGGTCTCTCCGTCTCTCAAAAATGGTTCTGCCTACGAGAGAACAGCTCTCACAGGCCGGGTTCCATCCTTATTTGTACTGACGACGATAGCGACTGAGAAAGTAGATGTTTGACGATGAGGCTGAGGGTTGGAGAACACGAAATCGTAATGGAGGCATGAATTTCTCGGAAATTGAGTCCCTTTTGTTTATAAGGTAATGCAAGAATTTGTTTAAACGTCAATGTTGAGGATCACAATGATAGGAAATAAATTATTATTTAATTAAGTTTCATTAAATTTAATATTTTTATCTTTATATTTATTTATTAAATAATAACATTCATTTATATAATCACTCCTTCTATAGAACTTTAAATTTAATTGCAGAGTATCAAACCACATATAAGTTCACTTCATTTTTTTCTTAGATATTTAAGCCACAAGAGCTTTCGGCAACTTTGTTTTATTCATCTGTTTTTTTTAAAAAAAAAAATCAATCATACATACATAATTTACATACAACATACAATTATTATTTTTCACATTACATCCCAATATATTTTCATTAGTATTTTCATACCTGTCATCTATGTCTTCAATGACAATTTTTTTCCTTCGGTCATAACATAATATGTTTATGTCTAACGCTGTATCTGGTTAGTGAGTTTCTCATACTTCAATTTTTTCACTCTCTTTCAATTACGATAATCGATTTAATATTTTCTAGTAAATACATTTTTTTTCATTACTTTACAATTTTCATTAAATATTATTTCTTAAAAAAGTTTAAAAGCCTACTTATTCTAACATATATTGCAAATAACACTTTTTTATTTTCACCACTAATTTTAATTTCCTATGTGTACTATTATGCTTTTTACCGTTCTTTTTATTTGTCGATTATACTGACGCAGAAAACCCCCATTATTTCATTCAAAGGTTCTTCTAAATGCTCTTGAATATATAGCCCTTCCAGCAACCCTCTTTTATATCTTGAGTTTTCAAAATATAACAACTCATAGTTAGTCCACTCACATTTATGCCCAGTGTTTTTTCTTGTAAATGTTGTGATAATGCCGTGCCTGTCTTCGATTGCTCTTTAACATTTCCCTATCACATCCATACTCGTCATACCGATATACTTTTTCTCCCACCCATCACATTTCATTTTATATATGCAATTTGTTCTTATCAATCTTATCCTTCACACTGTGCGTCATATTCTTTATTTTACTCATCGGTTTCCACGCAATCTTTTCTTCCTAGGATCCGTGGTCTTTCAGTAATTTCCCAAACTTTTCCGATAATCCCTTTATATAAGTCATTCCGTGATAGTTGATACTCTTCCGTTTTTCCTGTTCATCATCTTTCTGACGTTTCAGTGTTCTTATTCATCTGTTTCTTTTACTTTCTTTTTATTACTAGATGTGAAGTATTGATATAGTCCTTTTGTCCTCCTCTTCTACATAATCATAATCCCTTTTTGATCTTCTTTTTCATTCCCGGCTTTATTTTCCTGGGGTTTTTTATTTTTCGTATCCTCATTTCCGTCAGATTTATTTTCCCAATCGTTCCATATATAATGTTTGTATTCTTCCGCACTTCAGTTTTATTTTAAGATTTTAAAGCACTTCATTTTTATTTCATTTCTGTATTCGTCTTCACTAACTTTTATTGCTTCACTTAATAAGTTCCTCACAACATTTTATTTGTATCTGTACGGGTTATTTGATTTATAATGGTAACTATACTTTCAGTTTTTTTTTATCATTTTGTCTTTAGTCTTCCTTCCGACCTTTTAATAGTTACATCCAGAAAATTTATGCTTCCATATCCTTCCATTCCTTCTGTAAATTCTATATTATCATGTTGGCTTTATTTAGAAACTTTAATATCTTCTCTTGTTCTCCCTCGTTTATGATTAATAATAGGTCGTCCACGTATTTTACAATTATTTCCAGTTTTAAATTTAATAATATTAATTTTTCAATTCTTATTTATTATAAAGTTAGGCAGCTAGGTAAAAAAATTACATAAATTGAAAAATTTTAGGATCAGGGTTATTGTGGGCTTCTACACGAGACACGCTGGTTTCAGTGGCAACTTTATGGAATTGTGTTGTCATTGGTACTTTAAGTACCTAAGTGAATACTCTACAACAATTATGTGTAATGAGTTGTTGAATAACCGTGACACATGTGTCTGCTCTTTACTCACAACGGTCTTTCGAACACGGATGCAGATTCTCGGCGCCAAGATCCCGACGATGCTCTTAGCAAGACAACTGCGAATCCAATGTTTTATTATCTGATCCTTGTGCAGCAAATTTTTCAACTCAAATATCGCAGCTTCATCCCTCTCTCCATTCAAATTCTTAACTTCTTGTAACTTGAATGACACGACTTCCTCATTTAACTATATTCATTCCATTGATTAATCATGCGTCTTTATTCTTGTAACCTTTTTTAATACTTTTTTACAGAATTCAATACAGTTCAATCATTTAAAACATGACTGATTTTTAGTCAATAATAAATATATATATATATTTTAAATCTTATTGATTCCAAATAGATACTGATTTATTTCTGAAAATATGTTAGTCAATAAGATGCTGGACCGTCTGGCATTAATTTTATAAATGTAAGTTTAGTAGTAGGCTAATAATAAATAGGTTAAATTTTTAAATTATAAATTATTAGATAAAATAAGTGTAAATGTAAGATAAGATTACATTGTAATTAACGTAAAATTCTTACGTCACTAATGTGACAAGTAACGCGTGGTTTTTGTGACCTTCTTTAATTTAATGGTAATCTAGTTTAACAGAAACTATTTGGTGGAAGCAGGCCTTTAAGGCGTATTTCCGGTATTCTGAGAGTGACAATCCAAATACAGATGGAGAGGATGTCCGTTAACACGTCCCAGGCAGCTGACTTGCCTCTTAATCTCCTGACGTCAACGGAAGCAATTTTACGGGTAAGGACTTAAAGACGTTGAGGGAAATTGCACCGAAAACAAAACTCAAATACTTTATCATGTCTGGTCGTTGGAGGTTTGGAAGTTCTCATGTATGCAGGGACAGCTAATATCTCTGGCCTCATATTCTAAGATGAAAATCGCAAGAGTGGGCAATTGTTCCAATCTTAACCTTGATTTTTATAATTATATATTAATCGAGTTTTACTCCCAAAATAATGAAAAATCTCAATATTATAAGCTGTTTAGTCGTACCTTAATGTTGATGAGTAGAAAAAACCAAAAACAGTCTCCAAGTTTTTAACTTTATTAAATAATTATTCGGATGCTTTCAACTGTTTGTTATAATCATCCTTTTTGTCCTATAATTAAAATCACACTAACTTTAAAAAATATTAGTACCTATAGGTACTTAGTCACTACTATAAAACTATGTTGTCTATTCGACATGGTGATTATAACGTAGAGTTGAAAACTTCCGACTAATTATTTAATAAAGTTAAAAACTTGGAGACTGTTTTTGGTTTTTTCTACTCATCAACGTCAACAGTCCTTTTTAGCATAATAATCATACCTTAATATTATTAACGCAGTTTAACTGTCATTATTTTCTTCAAATATCGTGAACGACGGATGGCAGACTGAAGCAGGAAGAAGAAACTGAATATAATTAATTTACCTTGACTAGTAGCGTAGGTTTTCGCCATTTTATGTAATATAAATCCATAAATTCTTCAATGATATTAAAATTTTAATTATACTGAGGGGAAAATTTATAATTACAATAATTTTATTGAATCATTCATTCACTTTACAAAATCAATTTAAGATTATACTATTTCATATTTTGTTAAAAATATAAAAACTATTTCATTAGTTTAAAATTAACATAAATAATAATATAGGCAAAAATAACATTGTGACTTCTTTTGACGTGACATTTTGTAATTATATTTATTGTAAGTCATAAATTCTTATTATAATATGTAGTACTTAATCATAAACATACAAATTCGTTTACTGATTAGTAGATTAGTAGGTATTTCATCGTTCCTTTTTTAATTTAATCTTTGACATTGTAATGGAAAATTCAAATAAAACTGTATGCGGGATTTGGATAATAAATAGATTAAACAAATTTTTATTTAAGATATGGAATTCATTTAATCAAAGGAAAAATTTCTTTTTAATTATTATAAATTATTTATAAATAATGAATATACTTCCAATGTATATTTATAAATCATCATAAATTAAAAAATATTTGTAATTATTAATTTTGATTTGCTTTCAATACCCCTCAGGGCTATATATATGTTTTCGTGGTTTAATTTCTTAAAAGATATAAGTAATATATTAATAGCCATAAGTATATGAAATTTTATTTTTAAAATAAAAAATAAATTGGCCATGACTCAGAAAAACGTAATTAAGAAATTATATTTTTATCATATAATATAAAAAATTATTCTGTAATATCGCTTATTTATATTTTTAATGTTTTATTACTGACACCTGCTCTATCTTCTGGCTCTACCGTCTCGTGATTCCGCGTTTTTATTTTGCTCTCAAACGATGTCGACAGTCCACATCAACACGTACGTCTTTCGCCGGATTTTCTCATTTCTCCCAGTTGCGTCGTCAATCTGTTGGCGGCGCCTCCAAAATTGCAACTCGTCTAACTTGTGTGTCCTCTAAAATTTTACAACTACGCCTGCAGCAGGCAGTGCATAAGTCTGGAATAAAGTCTGGAATATCTATGGACACTTTTGCAAGCAATCGTCCAACCCCACTTCCATCTGTCACACTATTTCACAGTTTCTCCCCAAAGTCATTACTTTTCGGCGCCGGACTTTCGAACACGTTCTCACGCCCATGACTTTATTGCGCCTCTGCCCTGAATGAAAGATCTAAACGTTTTAGAGAATGAAGTCGGCCTTTCCCATTTCTTGGTGCTAAGTTCGAGTAAAAAATATATATATGAATTTATGACTACATACTATTGTTTGATCAGAAAGTCGTAAGCGTATTTGAGAGGTTCAGCATTCCTTAATATTTAGAACACTACTCGGAGAAAAACTAAAATTTAACATAACGACAATATTAATAAGTGAATATTACAATGGGCCGTTTCAAACCTATTTTTTTATTTCAAGTAATTTTTCATTTCTGTAATTAACGATTTTTATTCCAAATGTTCGTCCAATGCGATCTGACTTTACGATATGGAACCAGAGTAATGCCGTTTAAATTGTACCTCTGGTAAAGTAATTAAATTATGGCAATTAATTTAACAATAATAAAAGTATTTTTAAATACCTTTGAGTTAGATTACAGATTGGAATTGTTGATAATATTTTTAAATGTTAAAAGTGTTACGATTTGACCTTCCTTATAGGTCTTTGTCAAACACGTTTTAAAGGAAAGGCTGTTGATATTTAAAAAAACTAGACCTAGATTACAAACTAGAATTAAAGATAATATGAAACTTAAAAGTGTTACGATTCGGCCTGACTGTAAGTATTTGTCAAACACAACATATGTTATTATTGTAGAATCAAATATATAACAATTAAGACGACACATGTCAGATATTTAGTAAAAATTCATAAATAAGGCCAATCGTATTTTAGTTGATGCTAATGGAATAAAAGGTATTTGATTACTAGAATAAAAGAACACAAAGCAAATTTAATAACTAATTAGCCAGATAACTAAACATTGTTGAAAATCACATGAAAAACTTTGAGAAACTATCTATGAATCCAATTATATAAAAGAAATAATCTCTGAAATTCTTAAACAATAAAAGAACACAAAGCAAATTTAATAACTAATTAGCCAGATAACTAAACATTGTTGAAAATCACATGAAAAACTTTGAGAAACTATCTATGAATCCAATTATATAAAAGAAATAATCTCTGAAATTCTTAAATCTCAATTCCGATATCATCAAACAAGATGGGATTGGGTTTAACAACATATATGAAATTTTAGTATAATATCTCTGGCATGAGTCATCTTTGTTTTTATTTCTTAGGTTCCTTACATTTTATTTCTAACCTCAATTCTTCAGGTGTTAAAATTAAACACAAACAACATCGGTATATATACTATAAATGTCATATTCCACGCAAATATCGACCGTTTGACATGTTTGAAAATTTCTACCGCTGACCGCACCAGCTTGGGGGAGTTAAACGGCAAGTTGATTGTTATAATTAAACTCAGTCCCATCTATTACTCCGGATTTTACTCCAGTCTCTGTTGTTTTCGCGTTATTTTTATGTAACAGACACCACCCCCTACCCCTAAACGTGCTTCCCTCCCCTGCCGAAAGGGGTTGAAATTATTCACAGATAACATCGGTATGATCACTATCAATTTCTTTGACCTCTAAAAATATTTATCAGACTTAAATATCGGCCGTTTTAGCGCGTTTGAATATTTCCACTCCCGGGGTGATAGACGTGTCTCACTCGACAGTGTTTGTTTCCTGGTCGCAAAGAAAACGTACGAAATTCGGTGAAATTTACTCCACGGTTGTAGATTTGTATATGGAACATACATATATACTATAATATACAAACGGGTGTCTTAATGAAAAGATTAAAATTTTAACAAACAAATAAAATTTATTTTAATTTTTGAACACTTATACAATTAACAAATATAAAAAGGATCTCATTCTCTCAAAGGTCTTAACTGGGTTTGATAACGGCAGAATATTTAAACATAATCAAAGAAACAAAAATTTACATTTAATTTAAAAGGAAATATTTATTCGTCTAGACATAGACGAAATTAATTATTGACGAACTTATTCTACAAGATGAATTTTAAATTTAAACAGTTTATTTTATCAACACAAAAGAAAAGAACGATATCTGACTTTATCTTTTAATTCGGTTTACATATATGAATACCATGAAATTTTAACTTACGATTAATCAGGAAAATTTGGCTCGTTCGTACACACACACCTTATATACTGGACGTTTTAAACACTGATTCTAACACACACTGTTGGTTTGACAAAAGTTGGTTCTCCGTTCGTTAACGAAATATTATTTGCTCGTTCTGAAGATTATTTGACGCTGGATGCAGTGTCCTGGTCTCCTACAATCGAAGACAGTGGTCTAATTTGAGGATAGAATAGATTAGACTTCAGCATACAAAATGTATATCGATGAATAATATTTCTCTCGCAGACTGCAACTTATAACACATTCTCCTCCCTTAAACGATGTCTCTCTTAATCTCATCCTCCATCCTCGGTGATCGCAGCACCACTCCCTATCACATCCTTCAGTCTCGGTGATCGCAGTACGACTCTCCTCTCAAAAGCTTATCTCCCTTATATACCCCCTGCCTTTTACTTTTTCCATTGTTCGAAAACTTCGTCGCAAATGCCAGTTGACAGATTCTTCCATTATCCCGAGATTTATATTATGCAGATGCAGTTCCGTAGTCAGCAAATGGCTAACTACTCTGTCATGTCAAAAGCCGACAATCGAGACAGGACCCGTAATTTCTTTGGGTAGAACTAATTGTCTTTGGCACCCCCACACGTACGTGCACGGTTTCTCAAGACCACACACCCAGCGTTTCCAAGACGAAGAAATACTCAGTCCTAAATAAAAACGTTACAAAACTGCCCCTCCAACAGTCCAGACATTCAATCAGAGGCAATGCCTCACTTAACAGGCATTACAATACATTCAAATAAATATACAAACATACAGACAAAGACACTGTTTTATTTAATATAAGAGTCACGGGCTTCGTAGGAAACTTTTTAATAATGTGTAGCTACATTTTGCGAATTATGTTTTACCCTGAAATATTCTTACGCTCCGTCGTGTTTTGAAAGCTCTGGATCAACAGAAATGTTACGCAATCATCTGGAATCTTCCGCGGTAGGCTGTGATAAATCAATCGGAAGCTGGACGAGTATCGCGGGATTGAGACAGATGTTTTCCCCGTCCACTGCGATGGTTCTTGACGCGAAATTAACAGAGTGGAGCAGTTGTCCGTTATCGCTGGTACAAAGTTGAAGGTTTGCGAGTCTGTGAGCCTTATAGGGAGCCGCAGAGCCAAGGGGTGCCTTGTAATGTGGGTTATTGGAGTCGCAGCCGACGTACTTTGCATAAATCACTGCTATCAGCTGTTGCGAGTTGCCACACTCAGCCCATTAACCACCGACTGCGAAACAACGCCGACTCGCAATGACTCACTCGACACCGCTCCTTTTGTTTTGAAGATAAGTAGTTTGTCCCGCGTAATTGATAGCGGACGCAGGCCGTAATTCGTTTCTCCCCCACATTTCTACCGTTAACTTACTGTTTGTCCGCACTAGACAGATCTTGTGACGTCAGCTCTACCAAATACTTTGCGTGTTGACATTTTCCGGCACTTGGTTGGGATTAAATGCGAGGGAAAATTACTCAGATGTTTTCGCCGGGACTGGGAACTGGCGTGCATCCAAGCTGCAATTGTTAATTGTACGTCTTCTACGCAATACTCCGGTGCATCCTCTCTGGAGAAAGTAAAATTAGGCATCTGAAACACAAACGTAAAAACTTTAGTGTCAACACGATAATTGCAGTGACATTCAATCAATAGCGAAAAAAAATACGTCGAATCTCTTATCTCAGGGCCATAACTGGGTCTGATAATTAGAACAAAAGCAATGTATAAACTGACAATTAACAATTAAAATATAAAAAATTAACCTAAAACAATATGAAAATAAGTGAAAAGAAAACTGAACGAAACGAAAACTGAACAAAATCTGACTATACCTTTTTAATTATCGTTTACAAATTTATATCAAAGTTTTGTTACTCACGGAATGTCTGTCTGGTACCAGATCTCTCTTGTAGCTTGAAAACTATCACACTAAAATGCCATTTTTACACAGAATCTACACTTCATTGAAGATTTTAATACACACGATTAAAATACTCGTCCTCTGCTATCTGGAACCTCGGATGAGCCGCCCCCTTTTGGTCACCTAGTGGATTCCGGTCTTCTCTATGCGAAAAATGTTCAATCAGCGTGAAGCAACCATTTGCTTCACCGTGTGCAAATTATTGTGTAAATCTCTCCGTGAAAATGTTGTTTGCTTTCATGTACAGGATCTCGCCGTTCGTACTTTATAACTTGAAACTTTACTGTTTGTTGCTCTAGGTGAACTGAACTGTATTATATCTGTCCGTCGACTTTTAACAGTTTCCTCTCTCGTACGCAGATTTTTGACTCCTTCACCTTTCAATCGCCGATTCCAGACTGGCCTTCACCAAGCGCATACTCAGTTCACTAAGCGAACAAAGAAAAAAAAACGCCTTCATTGTCGCCTTTACGCATTTGTACCGCTAACAGTTTAATTATATTAAAAACAATTAATGACCTGTTTAATTGTCATTACAATATATATGTATTAAAATGACTAATAAATTGTAATATATTTTAATATTATTATTGCCGTATGGACAAAAACTCCTTGATTTTAGAAATATGACAATATTTCTAATTAAATAAAGTGCACGAAGGACTATAATATCAGGCTGTTTTAAATTTCAAAGTTAAAAGTTTTGAAACAATTTTTTTGTAATTTAACAATGAATTTAAGCTTCATTTAAATTTGAATCAACAGCCTTGCTCTAAGTCCGCTGTCCATGGTTTTCCCCATCTTAAGATACGCAAAGTCGATGGATTAGCGAACGATCACGTCATTGTTTGCGGATAGTTTGCGTCACTTACATAAGGGAGACATTAAGGACGAGATGAAATTCAAGTACTTTGGGCCAGGGTTAAGTGGAAGGTATCGCGTGTAGGCGACTTCGTTACGCGTTGAAGTACGCCTTCACTGCTGAATTTCAAGGTTGTGCAAACATTCGGGTCAAGGGAATATGTGCAAACTGTACACTTGACTAAATTGTTACAATTATTCTCAAATATATTGTAAAAATAATAATGGAGTTTTAGTGTTAGAATTAGATTTTTTACCATTATATATTAAGGTTACGCATGCACCCGCTTGTGTCTTACATTGATAATGCCGGCTCGGTGTTAGACATTATGACATTTATGGTTATTCTTATTTACGAAAAGAAAAGATAAGGAAGATAGTCAAATGCATGACAAATACAAACAACATGACCTCAAATTTTCTTCCTATTTGAAGGTTTTACGGTTACTGGCAAAAATGCTTTCAAAATTATTTAATGTAATGTTATTGTTGATAAATTTTAATTATTACTAATATTGAGTTTTGTCAACTGGCTAGTGCAGTTGTGTCGCTCTAAGCTGTTCTTAGCACCTGAAGAAAGGGACAAGGATCCCAGAAAGGATGTGTGGTATTTATATTATCACTTATTTTGTCTGTATTTGGCTCTTTCTTATTATTTATTGTTATTCTTATTAACATTTAAATTTATATTGTACATAATTGAAATGCTAAATAAGTATTAAAATTAACTTATAAAGATTTCTAATATTTATAATTAAAAAAACACAATAACAATAATGAATGTAAGCTTTCCCGGTGTAAATTATTAATACATTTTTCGAGGATAGGCACCACGTTCAGATATTTCGATGTTGACGTGTCTGAAGACAGCGGTAGAGAATGACTGCAGAAACGTCGAAATCAATAAATCTGAACCTGGTGCTCAACCGCGAAAAATTTATTAACAATAACAATACATTAAATAATTGTGAAAGAATTTCTACAAATAACCGTGAAGTTTTCAAATAAAGGAAAAAACAATATGTACACTTGTAAGAAAGTTGAGCACCCCCTACCTGAATGCAACACGCAAAACACACTTGGTTCCGATTGTATATTCGACTCTTATCGGCTATGAAAGAAAATAGCTGCATTACATATTGTGTTATGAGTGATACACTTATTTTCGCACAGTTTCTTAATTTGCATATTAGAGATTTGCTTCATTATTTCCCGGAAAATATTGATTTTAACTTCCAAAATAATGTAACCTATAATAACGAATTTCGAGTTTGAATGGATAATTTTTGTAGGTCTAATATTTTAATTCTCCACTGACCGATTCCTAATAAAGTTCCACTGTTTGAGGTAGCCTGCGTCGCATTTTCAGTTATTACCGAAGAAATTTTTTCTGGTGAATTATATTTAAATTAAATAATTTTTGTCTTTTTAAGGTGTTTTTAACATTAAACGGATATATCTTGGGTACTAATTGTTTATGTAAAAAATTAAAAAGACTTGTGTTATAACTAAAACATTTGTAAGAGGGTTTTAAATAATATTTAAGGAACTGAAATACATTGTTTGTATTATTTACGTAACGTATCGTGAAACTCGGTTGTAATAATTAGATGAAATAGCCAAATATAGACCAAATTAAGTTACGATATAAATACCACACAACGGTTCTGGAACGGTTGGGTCGCTCCCGGCTGTCACGTTTTTTTTAAAAAATCACCTGAAGAAAGGAACAAGGATCCCAGTAACGTTGTGTGGTATTTATATCATAACTCATTTTTTTCTGATTTTGGCTATGTCCACTACGTATTATATTTTATACAGACGTATTATATTATTATTTCAAACTCAGTTTTAAGTTGACCGTTAATATTAATTTTTAAATAGGTAATTAAGTAACTGTTGTGCGAACCAGTTATGAGAGTGGTAAAATATAATGAAGCAAGAGATAAGATGATAAACCATGATCTACAAACAAAGCTATTCGCAAACTTGTGAACAAATTTCAAAGGACTGGATCTGAACAGGATGAAGTAAGAAGGGGGTGATCAAGGTAAACTCTACCATAACGGGGGAAAAGACTAGAAATGTTTCAAATTGAACCAACAACTAATGTTACGGAATCCAGATTGAGATTTACCATGTGAGAGGCAAATGTTCACAGTCTTGTGTTCAACACAGATGAAAATGCCAATTAATTTATATTTCTGCATTCTCTTCATGGAAAAGAGTTTCCTAATCGATAAAAAAGCATTGGTGTGTTTATTTAAGAAAAATGTCGCTTTGGGTTACGCTGTGATGTCATTGCTAACATTAGTACTACAAATCGCATTACCTAACGGCGACGCAAGTGCAAAGTTTAGTAAGACTCATGTCCTTCAAGCTATTGCAGCCAGAAAATTGCCGTTATGTTTCAATCACATCCACACATATTTCTTGTCGATATAATTACGTTATTCTCGAGAACCGTATTTGGGATAAATAATTTTAATTTCTATTGTAAATTTAGTGTTTCATAAATTCGCTGAACCAGATAATGTGAGGCCTTATAGGATCTAAATCGGATAGACAATAGCCTTTCTTCTGGCATTCAAGCCAAATAATACTATTTTCTATTTTTAGAAAAAATAAACGTCATATAAAATTTTTTTAAATCGTATTTCAATATATTGTTTTATTGGAAATATTACATTTTTTTACAATTTTTGGGTGTAGACAGGCTATATATAGGGTCATCCACATAGTGGCAACTCCCCCCCCCTTTTTTTAGGGCAACAGGCTACATGAGGGTAATCGACGTTGGGCAACTCCCCTTTAATAGCGTAGGAAGGGATTTGAAAGGGGGGATGTTGAAGGGTAGAGGAGTGTAGCCAAGGGTTAACTAGGGCCCCCGGGCTATATTTTAAGGATCCTACCCGGCATTCGCCTAAAGAAATGCAGGAAAAACCCTAGAAAAACCTACACCAGGTAGGTCGGGCATTGGGTACTTGCCCTCGCAGACGCTTGGGGAACTCCCCTTTTTATTTTTTTATTTTTAGGGCAACAGGATACATGAGGTAATCCACGTTGGGCAACTCCCCTTTAATAGCATAGGAAGGGATTTGAAAGGGGGGATGTGGAAGGGTAGAGGAAGGTAGCCAATGGTTAACTAGGGCCCCCGGACTATGGTTTAAGGATACTACCCGGCATTCGCCTAAAGAAATGCAGAAAAAACCCTAGAAAACCCTGCACCATGTAGGTCGGGCATTGGGTATTTGTCCCACGCCCTTCCGATAGCGGGAGAGGAGTTTGCTGTGGAGACGCAGCATTCCCTTCTCCGTGCCTCGACCAGTTTAGGAGGCAGGTGGCCGACTATTCCAATGGGAATAGCGTACAACTCTTACCGTATGCCCAAAGTCTGTGACCCCGGAACATACACCTCTCAGAACAGGCCACGGTGCCTCGAGAGAAAAGATCAATGCGCGACATTTCGATGACGTACACTGTCATCCTCTTCTAGCTTGTTTCTAAGGTGAGTACATCTTTTCACTCGGTTCGAAGCCCGGAAAGATTTTGTACGTTCTTACTCCGAGGAACGCTGCATTCTTTACTATTGTATATATATTATATATGTATTAAATATAAATAAACCAATATAAGTATTGGTCAATATATTTATCTATTTATTATTGCGACTACGGAAACGTCCTCAAATAATTAGTCGGTTAATAACCTATCCTTAAAATGACAAACAGCTTATCGTGACGTCATCTCTGACGTACAATGCATCAAACGGATGGAATATAAAAAAATATAATTTAATAAATTGAATTAACTTCAACTGAAGTAATATTTAATTTTTCAGGTCATAATTCTGCATACGAACAGGATGCAAAAATGTCTCAGGGTGTGGATGAATCTTCCAATTTTCATTAATATAGAATACGCCTTTATTGCAACAATTATCGGATAACTTAAATTAATTTTGGGCACCAGAGTTTTTTAACTTAATTAATGGCTTATTGTAACAGTGCATTAACTTTATTAATTTTTATAACATGCAAAAACAAATTACATAAACGACTAAAACTGTCTCATCTAGTTGCTAGTAACTCTTATTTTCATCTCTATTTCCAGGAACTATTACCCAACAACACACAATAAAATTTTCCATTTAACAACAAAGAAATTCTTTCAAGCAAACCTTAGCCAATGAGGCTATGAAATTGAGGGTCAGGATGAAATAATATCGACCGGTCAGGGAATCGTCCCCACTGAAGCTGGAATATGGGTCAATAAGATGTAAAGTGTTTCTTCCGACGTTGTTATTGTATAATTGCAATTGCAACTCCATTTTGGGGACACCTTTATGGAGGGGGGTGGAGGAGCGTTATAAAAAATAACAACCGAGATTGAAGTCAAATCCGCGGTTATGGATGTCTCTGAATTTATGTATGACAACCTTTAGTTGTAATGTTATCAAAACGCGTCACTAACATTAACTGATCCTAAAAAGTAAAAACTGCAGTTTTTGGCGTCGTCTGAGGTTTGTTGTGAAGTTCTGATCCTCAGACTTCTGCTCACTCAGCTGATACTCTCTAATAATAACACTCACACATCTACATGGTAACAAACTTCCGTACCTTCGTCTCCTGCTTTTTTCTGCTTATTTTTCCTACCCTTACAAACACATTTATTTTCAGCACGCTTCAAGCCTGCATAACAAACATTCCTCTTTGTCAGTTATTGTTTCCTATTCACAACTGGGCGGTTTTCTTGTCGGAATAGTTTCAAATAATGCCTCAGAACCTTTTACCGTGGTTTTCGATTGAGCCAAGCGGATCTTCCGATATTTTCAACGTGGCTTTTGTATTAAACATTTGATAAATAATATCAATACATATGTAGATGTTTTTTTAAATCTTATCCATTATCTCAATGAATTATATTTTTTCCTTACGAGGCCCGAAATAAATACTCATTCAGAACGGTGTATATTTATGAATGTAAATAGTGTTTTCACTTGGGATTTGGTTGATATAAGGCGAAGATATGTGGACGATAAATTGTGTGATTTAGAGACGTGTAAACCGAGCCATGAGAACTCCGTTAATCATAATGACGATGAGAGAAGCAAATGTAGTTAATTTTTTAGAATGATTTGTTGACTCCTGGTAGGAAACTCCATGAGATAGCAAAATATACGGCAAACAAGAAAGAGTTGTGAACTGCACCCGAGGAAATCACCAGAGGCCACGAAGACTATTTTTGATGGTCGTGACAGGGTCATTGAAGTGAAGACTAACGGCATGAAAGCAGCTCATTGTAAAGACGAACGGAGAAAAATGAGTGGGCCGCGTGTAAAGGCCGTAAAAGTGTAAGTAATGGAGACTACACCCTCAGAAATAGTTTAAATAGCAGTTAATGATGATGAATGACAGTGAGTTGAACGCACGTGCTGCTGCGATGCTTCAGCTGTAGCTGTAGCTGTAAATCGTTGGTCTGCCACTGATTCGACCCTGAGAGTAATTAAAGGAGAGCGTCTTGATTTCGCTGGTCTGCGGGGAACAAGCACGACAGTGTTGCGACCTGAATTTAGGACAGCTTGAAACAGGAGCCGTGAAAAGTCAAACAGAAACGGACTCGCTAATTCTCTCTGCACACTGTGAAATCTGATTCAGCTTCGCAGCGAGCTACTGAGGACAACGATCCTTACTGACATTTACGCCAATCTATACAACACGTTCGGTTAATAATTATGAATTCTTCTTACATCAGATTCTGATTAGTTTCAAGAATATAACATTTATATTAAAAGATTGATAAATGATAAATGCTTAATTTTTATAATTAACCACAATGTTTTAATCAGTTAATAATTTAAATTAAAAACTAATCTTTAAATTTGAAATTTGTGGAGCTTTTGGTAATTTGCTATATTTATCTGTACTAAAAAAAGTTCTGAATTATTTTCATTTTTAATCTGGAACAAATATATAAAATCTATTAATAATTTGTAAAATAAAGAAATTATAAATTTAATATTGCTTTAAATGATAACAATTAATTACAAATTTTTTAAAATAATCAGTGCACAAATATATATAGTACCTTCTGGAATTGACAATTTCAGGAGAGAAAAATAAAGGTTTGGACAAGTAGAAGATTTCCGAGTTGGAAAAGAAAAATATATATGCCTTTATTTAAACTAGTTGATTTTTTAAAATCAGTTACGACATTCATTTATACTCAGTCATATATATATATAATATATTAAAAATAAAAATTAATTGATTACTTTATTTTTAAATTTTATTTTATCGAATTATAATATTAAACCCATGATTAACAACATTAGTGCATTTATTTTTAAAGGTTCTTTCGGTTAATTAGCCATAATAATCTTCTTAATTTGCTAAAATTCATAGGTAGAACCTAAAATAAATACATGTGTTATTGAAATTATTCAAACTAATTTTCTGAATTCTATTAAATCATTAAAATTAATATCCGACTTGAACCTTAATTTTGATCCTTTTATATATACTAATATAAATTTTTTCTTTCCTTTAAGCAAGTAAAACTAATTTTTCATAGTAGCGGAATTCCTGGTCCTTAAAGATTACATAAGCACTTGGAATTGCCGACATTATTCAGGAAATGCTTTCGTAATCTTCTCAGGACCAGGTATTCCGGTATTATAACAAATTATTTCCAATTACGTACAGGAAATTAATAATACAGGTATATATGAAAGAAAATCAAAATTACATATCACCATGAGAAGTATTAATCATAAATTAATTTTATTAGTAATAATTTTATAAAATGTCCTAAATGAATGAATTAATAATTTCAAGATTTTTTATTTGATTCAGGTTTTATCTAAAAATTGTAACCATATAAAAAGATGATTACAATTAACCGAAAGCACCTAAAATAATTGCTAATAAATGAGTAGTTTTATTTGTACTGATAAGCAGGGGTATTATTAAATAAATTGTAATACATAAATATCGGCCATATACTCTCACATCAATTTAATAATCAATAAATTTTAATAATCAATTCATATTTCGTATCGATCAACATATCTTATTAATTTATATTACATCTCAGATGTATTAAAACAAATAATGTTTTATTAATATGTGCAGTTAACATATATTCAGGGACTAAAAACACAGATGTCTCGTATATGGGACCGTGTATGGTTTTTCTCCCTAAATATCAATATGTGAACAGTCTATATCAATCAAATATATAGATCGAATGTATCCAAAAAAGTAAAAAAAAAAAACAAGAATTGAATTATGTTGAAAATAAAATTATTGACAAGTTACTTAATGATATCTGGACTAATTGTTGACATTAGTTTATGTAAAAACCTTATTTTTGAATCTAATAAAGCTGATAGTAATAAATAATTTCTTAAAATTTGTTCAGAAAATATTAACATGCGTATGCATCTCTTAAATGATCTCATTCATACCGAAAAAAAAATGTAATAAGGTCTTATTGCGCGATATTGAAATAGCAATGTCTTTAAAACACTCGATTATAAATTAGTAAAGCTTTATTTAAAATATGCTTACTGACTGAGACAAACTTATCAGAAGAGTATTAATCAACTCGTAAGTTTTTTTAAAAAGAATCCAGTAGTTGGGGATTGTTAGGACTTTTTCTTTTTTTTAAAAAAAAGACATTGCGTGTGGTTTTTCTCTCTAAATATAGTAAGTAATATAGAATCATAAGTGAATCTTGCTCTCCGAAAATTTACGTTTGCATTTCATTTAAAAAAAATTATGATGGTTTAGTAAGGATTAAAGAATGTAATATTACACTAGTAGCTTATCTTGAAAATTATCACAAAACGTAAAAAGAAAGGATTGTTCTGTAAGAAATTAAAACCCCCAAATATGATATCCTGAAAGAGGAAAAACTTCCAAATATAGTAAAAAACAAGGATGGTAAAATATTGAGGCTGTTTTCCTTCACCAATTTTTTCCTAAATCCGAGGCAGATAGTATTGCAATTGGTTGAGGTACTTGGCGTTTAAGGGAATGTCTGCACCAATACACTCGAAAATATTAATTTATAAAATATCTAAATAAAAATAAAATACGCTGAAAAACATTTTTTTAAATATATTTCAGCCTACCCTGAAAATAAATCAGCATCGACGAAGGAAATATATTTATTTAATTCTCTATTTAACACTACGTTCGAGTTAACTTCACTTTAACAAATAAGAAAGATATCCAATTCAGACAAAAAAGTGATAATATAATTACCACATAACGCTTCTGGGATACTTGTCCCTTTCCTCAGGTGCGAAGAAGAGCCTCACTATGCTTTGTGAGCTTTTAATTTTAACCAAAAAACGGAATGTTAGCATTTCGAAATTTAAGTTGTCTATTTATGCTAGAATGTAGATAACAGTAAATGTTAATTCACGTGGCAGTCGTGGCCGAGTGGTTAAGGCGTCTGACTCGAAATCAGATTCCCTCTGGGATCGCAGGTTCGAATCCTGCCGACTGCGTTTTTTAAAAGATATTTTTCATTTTCACCTGAATCTAAAACAGGAGGTGCCACTGGCGCCGCTCGTAAGTGATTCTTTAAATATTCTGATACTATTACGTGGATTATTCATCGAGAAGGTCTGATTTATATTTTTATGCAATGTGACTAACACCGTCGATACACCTCCAGTAGTAAACGTGATGACCACGTTGGAATTCTTGTATGTTTTGTCCTTAAATAAATAGTCTTGTCATATAAAAGTCGAACGTTAGCGATTGTATTTGCTGTTTCGAAAAAAGTGACGAAAAGCTATAAGAAACAATTATTTTTGAGTTTGTTTAATACTCACCGATAAAATTGTACAATATGAATATTACTAGGCATATAAAATGTGCAGTATTTCTTTAACAGTTCTGAATATGAAGTTTCTACTGATGCCTCTCTAAGTCACTCTGGGATATTTTGAAATGTTTCTGCACATATAGTAATCTCATCATAAAACCGAGAGAGACAGGTGCTAAAGATAGCCTCATAGCTGTTTTGGAGAAATACTTATAAATTGAATACAATTAATTATTTTAGTTTCAAAAACGAAATTTTCTTAAAAACCCTGAGATAAATTACTATATTATACGGTTTCTCGCACTTTGCCTAGATAAAGAAATGTAATAATTAATTTTAAGAGCTTTTTAATTGTAATTTAAATTTATTTGTTTATGAATTCATGTTTTTAAATCATTTAACACATTCTTATATAATACCACCACCAGTTCAGGAAACTCCCTCAATCTAATAAAGACCACCCCTAGGGGTGGGGGTGGAGGGGCGTTAAATGAAAATAACATGAATATAACCTAGATTGCAGTCAAATCGAAGGTTATGGATGTTGCTGAGTTTAATTATGACATTTAACTTGCTATTTAGCCTCCTGATGCGGGGATTCACAAGGGTGGAAGTTTTGAAACATGTTTAACGGACTATATTTGCATCAGATAAATAATTTTCGGGGTCAATCAGAATAATTAAATATTTTTCGAGGTCAATCAGATAAAATAGTATTTCTACCGATGTCTTCTCTGTATAATTTCAACCCCTTTCGGCATAGGAGGGGAGCACCCTTAGTTTGTTACATAAAACTAAAGCAAATATAACCGAGAATGGAGTCGAATCCGTAATTATGGAATTCGCTGAGTTCATTTATCACAACCTGAGAAAAACGCGCGGGTGGGCGGGGGTGGAAAATTTTAAACATGTTAACTGACTGAGTTTTGCGTTGAACAAATAGTTTTCGGGGTTTATGAGATTCATAATATTTCACTACATGTTCTCTGTATTTAACTTCAACCCCTTTTCGGTTTGGGTGTGGAGCACCCTTAAGGGTAGGGGTGGAGTTGCATTACATATAAATAACGCAAAACAATCGAGATTGGAGTCTAATCCGGGGTTTTGGATGCCACTAAGTTTAATTATGACATTCGACTTACCGTTTAACTCCGACATTGGGGGTGGACATTTTCAAACATGTAATTCGGTCGATTATTGGAGTGAATAAATATTTGTCGTGGACAATGATATTAATAGTATATATAACTATGTTTTTTGTGTATAATTTCAACCCTTTTTGGCATGGAAGGCGGGAACGCTTAACGGAGGGGTGGCGTTACATAAAAAATCGCAAAAGCAATCGATGGTTATGGTTATGTGACAACCCGGGCAACGCCGAGCACCTAGCTATTATTTAAAAATACTTTATGTTTGCGTATATCTGTATATTGTTTCTTTAATTAGAAAAAAATATTCCCATATATATATATATATATATATATATATATATATATCTGCATCATCAGCCCCGTTCTTTCTATCGAAATAAACTGATTAGAGGAGACTGATCATGTGTTAAACGATGTTGTTAAAAAGAAAACTAGCAGGGATAAATATGAGAACCCATTGTGATGTTGCTATTGTACGAGGAAAGAAAAGTACAATCATCTTTGAGGAGACGCTTGTTTATTCGAGTTACATCGAATGGTAGTGACAATAGCCACTGCCAAATGCAATTACCTGCGGTTGTCGCGACCAAGTCTACGACCTCAGGCCACAATACTGTTGCTCGTTTCCGTAAGTTGCTGTTGTAAAGCGTGTTGTCCGCCTCGTAACTCAACTATAATGAAAGCTGTTCGTAGCTGGAGTCCATATTTCACGCTGTCTCCCATAGCACGAGCAGGAACATGAAGTTCTGCTTGTTCGGCCGGTGGAGGATAAATTATACCCGGTCCCTGATGAAAATTTACAGCGTCAACCCCATATACTTTGTATAACCACGAAACATACTTGGAGCCTTCATATTTACTACTTTATTTCAACCAATGGTTAAGAATACAACATCGTTTCATATGTATTATTCAGTGTCACAACTCGACACAATACGAGATTCAATTGAGATATTTATTTAATAGATAATTTTTATTTCATCCTATTATTACAACCTTTTTGTAAGAAAGTTATAAAACCAATAATTTATCAATTCACAGTTTCAGTAATGGTTAGTCCCCAGTTATTTCCGACTGATTCCAACTCTATGTCTACTCTGATAACGAAACCAATCATCCACTAAACTAGAGTTTCCTAAATGTATTTTCTGAATCGCTCTCAGATCATAGAAACAAAATCATAAAAATTATTACAAGAATTCCTCCACCCCACCCCTAAGCGTTCTCCCCTCTCACGTCGAAAGGGGTTGAGACATCGCTAGAAATTCTATCAATTACTTTGATCCTGAAAAAGATTTATTCGACACAAATATCGGCCGTTTAACATATTTAAAATATCCTGTCCCGCCCCAAACCTTCTACTCTTTTCTTCTAATCTGATTAAATTTTCTTCACGGGTGTAGATTTTTGTACTCATACATAATGTTTTTTTCCTTTCACCCGCTGTCAAAAGAGTGAAAGTAAAACTGAACCAGCAAGTTTAATGTCATAATTAAAGTCAGTGACATCCATAACCATGGATTCGACTACAATCTAGGTACAAACATACAAACACTATGATTTACTTAATAGATTATACGTCAAATTAAATATCAATTCAAGTATTTTATGCAGCATCATGAAACCTCAAGACTAATATTTATGAGATAGTGAAGGGTGTCTGTTACTCTAAGAAACAACTTTTGTTTTCATATCGGTGGCAGGTGGACATCGGCGATTGTGTGGTTATGGCAGTTACTCGCAGTAGCTCGAGTGTCCGAGAGAACGAAACCTTAGGAGGTGTCGCACTGCGGAATCTGAGCCTGGTGAAGACATCTGTATGCATATCGAGTTGTCCAGGAATTCCAGGCATACTTTGCTCAGTAACAGGACACGCATTTTTGTCGTTGCATGACCGCGTCTTTCCCCCACAAGATTGCTGAGAATCTAACTGCAATTGAGGGGAAATCCGAGCAGTGGCAGTGACATCACTCAGAATACACAGACAAATGATTCATTATATAAAATGTACCATTTCCTTAGTGTTACTTGCGTATTGACAGAATAATTTCTGAAATGTTGTATGTAAAGAAATTAAAACCTCAGAAATCATCACATACTGAATCAACGATAAAACATTTAATTTATGGATGAAAAAATCATCAAAAAGATTTTGGGAACTACATCGAAATTAATTTTGGTTTCATAATATTTGGAACAAGCGTTTCTACTAACATGTATTTATATTCAAAATTATTGAGAGAGAAAATTTTTATAAGCCTCAAGCCATGTTAAGGTAATTAAGGTATTTGGATGGAAAAATGTCGAACCCGGGACCTTCCGCTCACCGGATGGATGCTCTGATTACAGAGCTAATCCAGACCCGGTGCGACATTTTACGACAGTTTTCGATCCACATACCTGAATTAACTTAACCATGGCCGTATGTATTGAGATTTATATAAGCTTTCTCTCTATATATCTTTGAATATAAATATATTAAATATAAAACCTATAACCAATTTAAATAAAAATCTGTCCGTAATCAGATAATGAAATAGGTCATAAAGGAGTTCGGATACGTAAATTGTAAGAAAAGCTGCATAATTTTTTGAGTATTAGAAGAAATGGGAACCTTATAGACAAGACTTTAAATAATTGTACAACTGATACACAGTTAATCACGTTACTGGCCGATCAAGCTCCAATCAAACTACACCAATGTATAGCTTTTGAATTCTACAATTTTTTTATTTCTTTTACAGTAACAGGCTGCATGAGGGTAATCCACATGGTGGCACCTCCCTCTTAATACCGCTGTGAACAAAAAGTAAGGTGAGCTTATTTATAAAATATAAATTCTTCATTTATTTCATCCCCTTCAAAGTAAACCCTGTTCAGTAAAACGCACTTTTTCCAACGCTTTTTCCAGTCCTCGAAACAGTTGGAACAGTCTTTTTCCGGTATAGCCTTCAAGATCTTCTTCGATTCGGTTTTTATCTCCTCAATCGTGTCAAAACGGCGTCCCCGCATTGGTCTTTTGAGTTTGCTGAATAGCCAGAAGTCACACGGAGCCAAATCAGGCGACTACGGTGGTTGCGGAACGATATGAGTCGATTTTTTGGCAAAAAAGTCGCGAAGGACCACTGCAGTATGACATGGTGCATTATCGTGATGAAGGAACTAAGAGTTGCTCGCCCATAATTCCGGCCGTTTCAGACGAATAGCTTCACGAAAACGACTCATAACGCTCATATAATTTTCTTTGTTGACAGTTTGGCCCGGCAGAAGGAATTCATAGTGCACCACACCACGATAATCAAAGAAAAGTGTCAACATGACCTTGATTTTCGATCGACTTTGCCGTGGTCGTTTCGGTCTTGCTTCACCTTTTGCACGATATTCGCTGGATTGGTCAGTGGTTTCAGGGTCGTATGCGTAAATCCAAGTCTCGTCTCCAGTAATGATGCATTTCAAGTGGTCCTGATAGTCAGACAGAAAAGTTTCACACTCATCAACGCGACGCTTTTTTTCCAAAAAATTGAGCGATTTTGGCACCAAACGAGACTTGACGCGTTTGAGACACAATACATTCTTCAAAATGGTTTGGGCTGAGCCAAATGATATTCCAACACTAGTAGCGAAATTTCTAATTGTCAATCGACGATTTTAAAGCACCAAATCTTTGACTTTTTGGACGTGGCCCTCGTCGGTAGACTTTGATGGTCGTCCAGAGCGCGGTTCGTCTTCAACGCGTTCTCGGCCCTCTTTAAACTCGTTGTTTCACTTATAAACGTTTTTTTGTGCCATAGTTTGATCACCAAAGGCCTTCCGCAACATTTTCAACGTGTCCGCACAAGAATATTCGTTCCGCAAACAAAATTTGACGCTAGTTCTTTGCTCATCAAAATCATCCATTGCAAAAATCGAAAAATTCACTTTTGGTTGTTTACAAAAACACTTGTAACTTTTAAGAAACAGACGCTTGGCAAATATTATAGACATTCCTACCAACCTAGGAAAAAAAATTTACCTGCCTTCCTAATACCCGGGAGTTTTAAATGACAATTTCACCTTACTTTTTGATCACAGTGGTGTATTTAAAAAGCGGGAGCCAAGAGTTAACTCGGGCTCACGTGCTGTAGTTTAAGGATCGCCTATAGAAATGCAGGGAAAACCCTAGAAAAACCTGCACCAGGTAGGTCGGGCATTGGGTACTTGTCCCACGCCCTTCCGATAGCGGGAGAGGAGTTTGCTGTGGGGACGCAGCATTCCCTTCTCCGTGCCTCGACCAGTTAAGGAGGCCGCTGGCTGACTATTGCAATGGGAATAGCGGACAACCCTTACCGAATGCCCAAGGTCTGTTACCCCGGAACAAACACCTCTCAGAACAGGTCGAGGTGCCTCGGCTTGTGGGAACCTTAGTTCAAAAACATGAAAACCTGCGTCAGACAAGTAGTGCATTTTGTACATCGTCTCACGCACTTCCGATGGCGGGAGGGGGGGGGGGTTTCTGTAGGGACGCAGCATTCCATTCTCCTTGTCTTGACCAGTTCAGGAGGCAGCTGGCCGACTATTCCAATAGGAATATGTGACAGCTCTTATCGTATGCCGAAGGTCTGCCTCCCCGGAATATACACCTCTCAAAACAGGCCGATGTGCCTCTTGTGCGAGGTGAACCTTAGTTAAAGGAAAAGGAATTCCCCTTCCCCCAAAGATAGCCTTCTCCGTCTCTCCAGGAAGGTTCTGCCTGTGAGAGAACTGCTCTCACAGGCTGATATCTTACAAAATGCCAGAACTGTATTTATTAAAATAATGTTCCCTCTGTGTTTATTTTGAAATTACTTTCTATTTGAGTGAAAGTGCCTTCAAAATAGTTTTCCAGTTCACCAAACTAGTGAACATATAAATTTGAAAATCTTCCATAATCGTCTAATTGAAAGAAAATTGTAGAAATTCAGAAAGCTGCTATGTTGAAACCATTATGAATAAAGAAGATGAAACTGCAAGTTTAATAATAATCCCGGATTTTCTGACGTAACGTAAGTATTGCATCATTGCCGTGCAGTCTTAGGTTCTACATTCTGACTCTCTGAAAGATATTTTGAAATTTCGATACAACTAATAACATAGGCGCTTGTTTTTAAATGAAAAATAAAACCCATACGTGGATAAACAGAAAGGGAACAAAAAGGCTGGAAAATATACAAAGCGGTCATTATTATGATTGGCTCTTAGTTCTAGAGACCTGCTTAGTCAACTCCTTTCTCTCTTTAATAATGTTAATAACGACGAGACTCACAAACATTGGTGGACAACCTGTGATTAGCAAAGCGCGGGTCCATAATGCCTGGTCGTAAAGCAAAGCGCCGGAGCAGTAAAGATGATATGTGGCGAAGAGGCTAGCCTCGTAGCGAAAGATCCTATTTCTAATCTTCGACGATAAATTGTCCTCCTTTACATGTAAACAGTAAGATCGCTGCGGCAGCAGAGTGACGCAATGAAAAAAACAGATTCTTAGCACGTATTGAAGGTTAAAGAGCGCAGCGAGGCGGCGCGCATAGCAAATAACACATCAAAACATAATAACTGGTTATTTCTGCAACGCGACGACCACAATACGTCAATTCAATGTTGTACTGTTGTTATAATTGACAGTGAAGAATTGCATGACACGCGATTATCTTCGATCTGTCTGTAGGGAACGCGATGGTACTGTCTGTCCCGTAACATGCCAGTTTTAAAAAAGAAATCTTTGATTTGATCTTAGATAGATAGATAGATTTATTTAATTGTATTGGGATAAAACCTGTGGAAATGTTTAAAATAATACAATAAAGGTACACAAACTACATAACATTAACACAAAATAAATCTATTACATCTATAAATATATTTTTTAGAGAATCAGGCTACATGAGAGTAATCTACCTGGTGGTTACCCCCTTTTAATAGAATAGGAAGGGATTTAAAATAAACCGTATACACCTATAAATATTTTTATAGGTAGTAAGATATATAAAATCACATCAGATACGCAGTAGAAGGGGAGCATTGTCGTCAGTTGGGAACTTCACCCTTATAAAAATTAATTATATTCTTATGAACGGGATCAACAGACAACAGCAAGGTCTTTTTATCACTCATTATTCTTATCATCTCTTAACTATTACGGATAATGTATCCTCTAAAATATTATATATTTCTGTGCAATATTTTCAGGATAGTTTTTACACTAGAAAGTTTCTTACGAAGCACTTAAAAATTTTTATGGCCAGACCAATTAGAGGAGTTGCAATAGCTGCGACAAGAACTGTAAAGCTGGGAGAAGTGACAATATATAGGGCATTAAAAATATGTATTGGTGTCATGATTGCAATTTACCGGGTTTCTTTTGCAAGAAAAACTTTTCGTTCGATACTTCTTTTTATGACTAAGATAAGTAGCTGTTCTCGTGTATTTCGTTAAGTTAATGCTGTAGATTTATGGAGGTATTCTGTTTATTTCAGGAAATACTATTATTCATAGGTTGTGAGATGTAACAAGTTCCGTCAGATGCTCAGGAGAAGAAGGGAGAATGTGAGGGGGAGCATTGTTGTCAGAGTGGAACTCCTTGCGCAGAAGCTGAAACTACGCCTCTACCGTTCTAAAAGACATTAATTATATTCTTACGAACTGGATATACAAACAGCAGCAAGTTTTTTATCACATCCTGTACTTATCATCTCTGAAGTTTAACTGATGAGGTTTTTGACGTCTAACATATCCTGAACTTAATACAATATATATATTTATGTCAATGTTTACAATATAGATTTTACGCTACCAAGTTGCTGTAACAAAGGTTCGTCTTAAACGGAGTTCCAATTACGGTGCAGTGGACTTCTGCGCTACTAATCTTGACACGACTTGTTTTATCTCGCGACTAATAATACTACTAATAAATATTTGCATTAAGACTGTAAAGAACTCTGCATTAAGCTTTACGGATAAAAAAACAAAAAAATACCTTTTATAAAATAATATTTTATTTTCAACTTCATGCAATTTATTCCTAGAAATCTTATTACTTTTACAATAAATCCCTATAAAATTCGTTAATCTTCTTTTCAATTGTTTTACTCTTTGCGGGCACGTCGCTAGCACAGTTTCAGGTAGGCTATTCCATTCCCGAATGGTTATATTTGGGAATGAAAATTTCCCTATAACAGTTCGCATTGTCCTCTGTCTAGTCGTGTACGAATGATCGCTTTTAGGTAAGTAAGTGGGAGTTAAAAGCAAACTTTTTACATTTCTCCAAGCCAGATCTGTATTGTTTGCCCTGAATGACACTCAAAGTCTAGTCCGTTTCCTTCTGTTCACAAAAGTCCCTAACATATTATCCGTAATATTTTCAAGATAATTTCAATGTTTTTCTGAATTTTGTCCAGTGGCTGAATGTGATTATTTCCGTACGGATCGCAATAAGCTGTAACATACGAGGGTGGTCTGAAAAGTTTGCGACCTAAACGTGAAGATGGGAGCACTAGTAAATAAAAGCTAGAGAATTTCGTTGTTCATCTGTTGACAGTTACGAACCAAAGCTTCAGCCATTTTGGACGCGCAGTTGTTATGTAACAGTCGTTTGAGTGAGTTGATGTGAGGGTTTTTGAGAAAATCGAGAAAATCGAGTATCGAACTGTTGTTAAATATTTGTTTTTGAAAGGCAATACGCCTACACAAATCAAAGATGAGTTGGATTCTGCGTATGGGGACACTGCACCATCATTTACCACAGTGAAATTTTGGGCAGCTGAATTTAAACGTGGCCGTAAGAGCTTGGGAGATGATGAACGTTGGGGACGTCCAAAAACTGCAACTACCGACGAAAACATCGCCAAAGTTAAACAAATGGTGCTACACGACCGCCGAATTAAAGTGAGAGAGATAGCAGAGGTCATGAGAACGTGTTTGTCACATATTAAATCAACATTTAGGCATGAGAAAGCTGTCCGCGCGTTGGGTGCCGCGTTTGCTCACGTGTTCGAATGAACATTTCCAACGCTCTGTTGGCGAAGTTTAGGCGCAATAAATCTGAGATTTGGCGTCGATTAATTACTGTAGATGAAACTTGGATACATCATTATGCGCCCGAAATAAAAATACAGTCCAAACAGCGGACTGCAAAGGAGGAACCGGCTCCAAAAAAAGCAAAAACTGTTTTTTCGGCTGGGAAAGTGATGGCGACTGCTTTTTTGGGATAGTCACGGAGTTATTTTAATCGATTATCTTCAAAAAGGAGAAACCATTACAGGAGCATCATTACTTGACAAGCTGAAGGCAGAACTTGCGGAAAAACGGCCACATTTGCAGAAAAATAAAATCCTGTTTCACCAAGACAACGCACCGTCTCACACCTCAGCGGTTGCCATGGCGAAAATCCACGAGTTACGGTTTGAACTGCTTGACCATCCAGATCTAGCCCCAAGCGACTACTTCTTGTTCCCTCGTCCAAAAATTGCGCTCGGTGGACAGAGATTTTCGTCAATCACCTTCGTGAACAATTATTTTGCAGACTAAAACGCCGAGTACTTTTTGGACGTTTTACGGAGATGGCAGCAGCGCTGGGGGAAGTATGTAGAGTTACAAGGAGACTATGTTGAAAAATTAAAAAAAAATCTCTTCTATCATTGTTGGGTCGGAAACTTTTCAGACCACCCTCGTACGTATTTCTATTCTTTTCTCCTTGGCTCGACAGAACGTTAAGGACCTCGACCTACCAAGACGACTGCCAGACTGTCATCTTAAATCACATTCTGGATTTTAGGAGTGACTCGAAGTCATAGTGTCGATTTTCCCTCAGCCTTTTTCGTGACTTGGACAAGCACAAACATGATGATGCGAGATGCGAGACAATGACGCTGGTCATTGCACCACAGCAGGCCGGCACGATACTCAATATTAGGTTCCACTAAAATTATTCTGCAGATAAGAATCGGAAAAATAATTAATTTAATGCAAACAGTATTCATTTACTTTTTTAAATAGTCCGAAACTGATAATTCAGTGAGCACCAAAATCACATTCTTGATGTAGGCCTACGACTGAGTATTCTAGAAAAATATTGCCTTGTTAAGTTAACGGATCTTGGATTAAATCAAATGTCTATCAGCGCTCGATTTATATTTTCTTCTAACACAGTACTTTACTAAATATATTTACGTCTTACTTAAAATCAACTGAACTGCAAAGAGCGTAAAACTGGTACAGCGAGACTATTTTCGCAGTGGTTTAATTTCGAGAAGTAGGTAATTGATGTGGTGAAAGAAAGTGAAATTGTACACAATGATGGGAGAGAGTAATTGCGTGTGTGTGTGTGGATCTAAGCAAGTGTGTGAGAGAGGAAGAGAAATTGTTACACCTACTTTTCGAATACTTTGAATCAGGGCGCCTGTTTCAGGCATATTTATAGAAACTGGCTGAATTGAAGGCTTTTGACTTTCATTTTTATCTCCAAACGTGATGTCATTCGTCCCCTGAGTACGCAAGATTTCATTGTCACTTTACCTTCACATAATGTGTTCCTATTTAGTCGCTACTGTCTTAAAATATTCCGACTCCCCATATTCCACTCATTTTTTATCATTATAAATCAGTCCTTGTGTTAAGAGTGGTAGAGCGTCGTCGTTGTGGATGATCTGGTCCGCGTGGTCCTAAATGCACTCCTTCAGTAAACGAATTATCTAATCGTTGCCCAAGCCGACACCTGAATTACTTCATTTGGAAACCACAATTAATTCCTGCATAGTTATAAAAAAATTGTTATTTTTTTTAAAAAAAAATTGAGATTTATCCTGTTCAATAATTCCTCTAAATACCAGATTATATACTTTCCATTTACTGACGATTTATTGAATCATTGTTGTAGTGAAAACATTAAGAAACCTCTTGAACGTATTAAGGAACGGATTTCCTCAAAAGGTCTACTTGCCTATGAATAAAAATAAATACAGATATACATGTATTGAATTTAAAGGAGTAACTGTAATGGAGAAATTTTTGAATCTTCATCAAAGATGGGTTACTTTTGGTTTTGTCAACAAATTGGCTGTCTGCTGTTTGTGTCGCAAAGGAATTTGAGGATCGGAAGAGGACATGTGTTGGGCTTCTGCGTGGTCACGCGTCCGCAGGTATAATTTTTGAGTGACCAGATGGTGGCGGTCCACCAGTTTCGGGGATCTGAACCGGCTGGAAAACACAAGGTCAAGAAGACGAAGACTGAGCGAATTGAGTTCGTAAACGAGTTTGTAAATGAGAAAGAAGCAGTCAGACTTAGACAGTCAAGGAAAGACATCAAGGCGGAAAAGTTGGTCAGAGTGGAAAAGATTTAGCCGAGCAAGTAGAAGAAAGTGATGTTTGTAAAATAAAGTAATGATTTTGGTTTGCGTGAAGCAGTCATCGAGCCCGTACCTGACGAGTCCTCATCACCAGCAAATCAGCGGGCAATACAATAAGCCGGTAACGGAATAATAAACAACAAAAAGGGTATAGCCTTGAGTTCTAAATTATTATTCAAATTGTAACATTGAATTAAAATAAACTTAAAATAAATTGTATTATATATTACTTTGTAAATCACCGAAAGATCTATATTACAAAACCAGTAAGAATAATAACCTTATTCTATAAAATATTTCTGCTAACGTTATCCAATATAAAAATACGTCCAGAAATTATACAGTTAATTAATTATAAATATTTAAATAAAATGCTACAATTTAATTTATAGAAAATAAAAATAAATTTTACTCTGGATTCTTACGGTTTTTGGTCGGTTCTGAAGCGGATCAGTTTATAATAATACTTGTAACCAACAAACAAACATACATGCTAATAAAATACAAATTATAGTGTTGATTAAATGGCCAAACCGTAGATCTCCGATATTCAATCTTATATTTTGTATAGCTGCCGAACATCTGAATCATGGCGATCGTTAAGCTGGTTTCATGGGAAGCACGGGTGGACAACATATGTCCTCGCAGTCATGGACTTTCCAAGCTGGTCGTATAAAAGTTGAATTTCAGTCTGTTGGCTGATCTCTGCTTTATATTCACTTTTATGTCACACTTTTTTTTCATTTAGAAACTCTTTGAGACTTCGTGTCTCCTTTTATGTCTTCTTCTATCTGCCATTCCTGTTTGATTATTTTCTTTCTGATCAAATACCCGATCAACCTCGTTATGCAATTATTTAGCTTTCACAGTATTACTGTCTATCTGTAAAAAACTGAAACTTCCCGTCAATAATTTTCTTGGAACATCTGCTGTAATTCTCTTATTTTGAACGTTTCTCTTAAATAATGATCGCATTACATCGTCCATTTGTCGGAAAACCCCAGTAGTTCTGCTACTGCTTCTCAAAGAATCTCACAGAAGATAGGACTTATTATCAAAATGTTACCTCATATAAGTGAATATTATGGACTCTCATCCTCGTCCAAAAATATACATTATTTTCAGCCCTTCGGATAATGAAAAGCCCTAATAAAATCGCTATCAGTTTTTTTGAACCTCCATCATTTGGAATGGTCCTTTCAGCAGTTTTCGGGTTTTCATAAAATGCAGTATATACGTTAAATAATTTGAGCTTTCTCTTCAATGAAAAATCAAACTTTCCCCTGAAATTCACGCCAGTTATTTACTTTTAAACACACTAAAAAGTTGCCATGATTGCTGAAGTTGAGGTAAATGGAATTCACCAATTTTGGAGTTAAATGTCAAGCCATTGTGTGTTTATTATTGCCTTTTGAAATCTAGTGACGACTAAAACTATTAAAACTGCCTTCAAATATATGGAATATATTTTTAGAACACTTAAGTGATGGCCTTCTGTGTGTCCATAATCAAAATTCATTCTTGGACCTTAATTTTTGGTTAACTATCACTTGTTATCCATTCTGAGGAATCTTTATCATTATGAAAAATATTGTACGTATGGCCAGCTTCACACAAGTGGTAGGAATTTTTTTTGGCCACATTTGTGTGCAACGAAAATTGGAATGTGGGTTATGTTTGACAAGATTGCAATGATTAGCTTGATTGGAGGATACAGATTCCCCACTGGACAAAGAAAACATGAATTGGTTGGTTACAATGGGTACTAAATACTAGTTTCCTTGTTTGTGTCAAAACATTTCAGACACAATTTCTACCAAGATAATTAAAGAAGCTCATCCAGCTTTACAATTTATTCCAATAATGGATTGATGTGTTGACTTATTAGTCACTAATTCTTAGCTTCCAAAATATTGTACGCTTACAATCAGTTTGTATTTGATGTTGCTCTCAAGATGGATTTTAGTGGACTGCTCTTTGGGTGTCTCCTACCCTTTGACCTGTTTGGCTTAAGCTGCTTACTAGCGTTGATCTCGAGGTAATCGGAATGCACAAACCTCCCCACCACAATACGGTGGCAGTCTTCAGGAAGGAAGAATGCCATATGTGCTAGAGATTGACATAATGATTTCACGTGCACGTACACATCTCCAGTGACATCATCAGCTTCCACCATCAAAGCCGCACGTCTCCAACCAGGTCTCTTCCTAGTTGTCTTCCTTCTACTCTACCCTCTTCCTTCACCAATTACAGCTAGTATATATAACTGCAAATATACTACTGCTAAACTTAACAACATCTGGTAAAACCAACCTCCGGTTCCTCCCTGATGAGCCTCAGGCGAACCTACCCCCACACTACCCTTTTTCCTCAACTTTTCTACACCGTTAAGCCTTCGAGATCATTCCTAGATCTCCTTTCCTTTCCAAGTCCCAATTCAGCCTTCAACTCCACGAAATCATGGCCATAATTATCCAAATAATGTGAAATATTAATAATTCAGACATAATTATATTTATGCTGCGTGTATGCAACATCATGAGCCAAATTGACTTTGGTCATGTTTGATACTTATGGTTATTTTTTCTGTATTGTATCCATTATTTTATCTATACTTGAATTGAGTCGTACTGTTTTCCACGTTGTGTCTTGGTAATCCCCGCTGTTTCACTTTTCCCTACTTAACCACGTGCTGCGTTGCAAGTTTCCACCTAGGTTCCTGACGTGGGCAGGTTTCTCATTCCAAGTAGCCGAGAATTATGTTTGCGTCCCGGCTCGCGAAGGAGCAGAGATTAGTTAATAGGAAGCGAGTGACGCAGATGTAGTCCGCCGTTTTTGCGCGTTCCGTCCTGGAATGCAGAGCGAGCGCATCCGTCTCGGCGCGGCGTCTGGCACATTTCTCGGCTCCATTTGCATTTCGGCCACCAAGGGTCATGGACAAGTAATCTGTTTCACGCAGACGCCGCAGCTCATAGCGCACACGCCCTCTTTTCCATTTGCCGTGATTTATTTGACGTGAGCCGCCTGCCGAGGAAAATTGTTTTGCTGAGAGTTAATAATGGTATTTTGCATTTCACGACAGGAAAACGATTGCTAACGCAGCTATTATTTAAATTCCAAGAAATCCGTCAATCGGTTCTCTGCAGACTTAATTATAATTATAGCCAAACTTATTTTCCATTCATTATGAATACAACGCATACTATGAGAAAATATTGATTTGAATTCATAGTTTTCAAATATAAAATTAACAGCTTCATTTAAGCCAAACATGTTATTCCATAATCCGCGCACTCAGATCATTTGATTGTCGAACGGCTGCTCGGGCGTCAGTGCTTATGCAGAATTAATTCATTTTTCTTTAAATACTACAGTAGACTTCAATAAATAGTTCTCGGTATTCACACGGGTTTTGCATATTTATATTTAAACGCAGCGTTTCGACGAATAAAAGCTCTGTCGTCATCTTCTAGGCGGGAAAGACTTCAATCTACAATAGTCTTGTAAAAATTTAAAACGGCAGCAGCTACGACTTCGACTCGAGATTCTGAAAATTTGCTATTTGAGGCGTCGTGGCTTGGTTCGACGGGCGGGGGGGGGGGGGACATTTGCTAATAAACTAAAAACGTTAACATTTAAAATAAATTTAATTTACGAAAGGGTATCTACAAGCTCTGCTACAAGTCTCCTCAATCGTTGAATATTTTTCTTATTTTCCTTCACTAATTCATACTAACATAAATCTATTTCTAAGATAATTTAACTACAAAATTCTGGAATAGAATATAAATATTTGTCCTAGAATTATTAAACTTAGCCAGACCTTGAGGAGGATGGCCAGTTATTGGAATGCAATATATAAGACTCATATACACTGTTATATTAGTATATTTAACGTTGCTTTATATTATATAATTTTTTGTAAAGTATAATGTTTGTTTTTTGAAGTTTGTAATTGTAATATATTTTTTGTAATATTATATACTAGCTGGGTGCCCGGTTTTTCCCTTCTTTATATAAAGCCAAAAAAGTATTTAATTCTATATTAATCTGTAGTCAAGAAGTGATGAAACATAAATCTAACTGTTCCTAGTTCCCTACATACCTTTAACAGATAGTGCATTAATTGAAAAAATATAAAATACATTGAATTTTATTGCATTAGTCCCAACTAACACCCCTTCGAATTTCTTTACGAATAGAATAATTAAATATACTCCACGAGTATTGCAGGATATAATTGTTCCTCAGTCTTCAGACAGATTAAATTGATGAAATTGTTAGCGAGATTCACAGTGTAAACAAATGGTCGCCATATTGGAGTCACTAGTATGCAACGAAAATTAACTTACATTTTCCGCAAGGACCATAAAGTATTTCGTATTGTTTTTTAATATCATTCAATGCAGTATTAATGGATTAAATTATACTTTTTATTCAATGTAAATATTTCTGCTATATTTCATTACGGGAAAAGGAACTATTTCCTTTGTTCTCCCGCGTGACGACATGGTATTGGCGCGAAGTATTTTAACACAACATGATCACATTTTTCAATTTTAATTCTTTCTACCTTTATGCTAGGGTTTTCTCATTCCAACAGTATCGTTTCGAGTGTTTTTAGGAATATGTGAACAAAGTTTTGTTGTAATCTGTCCACGCGATTAAATTTGTATAAAGATTAAGGTAAATACATGCATACAACTATACGTCCGTTTCATTATATAGACTGACGTGTCTTATTTCCTCGACCACGGACTAATGGAATAAATAATAATAATAATAATAATATATTGTAATAAACACCTTAATGACGATTAATTTTCCCCACATTGGTGAAGCCATAAATGTAATAAACAACTGGATAGCTTTAATTAAATGAATCAAATAATAACATTTACTAAGCTTTAAAAGAAATTTATTATTGTTGATAAATATTTTTTCAAAGTACAAAACTTATTATTCATGCCGAATTTCATCCATTTAAAAAAATATAACAAATACTTTAATTTTCATTTATTCATTCGTGGCATTTATGAACATACAGTTCTTATATCATTACAATCAAATTCGTCGAATCTCTTATCACAGGGCCATAACTGGGTTTGAGAATGTATAAACTGACAATTAACAATTGAAATATAAAAACTTAACCTAAAACAAAATGAAAATAAGTGAAAAGAAAGCCGAACGAAATCTGACTATACCCTTTTAATTATCGTTTACAAATTTATACCAAAGTTTTGGTTACTCACGGTCGTCTGTCTGGTACCAGATCTCTCTTCTATCTTGAAAACTACCACACTAAAAGGCCATTTTTACACAGACTCTAAACTTCATTGAAAATTTTTATACACACGATTGAAATACTCGTCCTCTGCTATCTGGAACCTCGGATGAGCCGCCCCCTTTGGTCAGCTAGTGGTTGTCGGTCCCCTCTATGCGATAATTGTTCAATCAGCGTGGAGCAACCATTTGCTTCACCGTGTGCAAATTATTATGCAAATCTCTCCGAGAAAATGTTGTTTGCTTTAATGTAGAAATACAGGATCTCGCCGTTCGTACTTTATATCTGAAAACTTTACTGTTCGTTGCTCTATGTGAACTCAAATGTTTTATATCTCCCCGTCGACTTTTAACTGTTTCATCTCTCTCTATATATAGGGAAGACCTAGGCCCTGCGTTCCCCCGTGCCCCTGACACATCTTACGTTTGCAGCCCATTCGTTTCATTCTCAAGGCTCGCACCCTAGAGACGCGTCCGATTCGAATCGTTCTCCTAATTCTTCTCAGGAAAACTCGCGCATCTTACAGCACTTAGCGGCCTTCAAAGACTACCCTCACCTTGGGAGATTCTTTTAAATATTTAGGGCCTGTAACCCAGCAATGACCTGGTTAAGGTTACACAAAATTCTCGTTTCAATTTACTGTAATTATCCCAATGATTTCACATTCTAATATTATTTAGAAAATACAACAAAGCATTAAGGTCTTTTTATTTGTTACAACATATCTATAGGACTATTTTAACTGCCTTTTTGAATACCGAGCTTCAGCATAACCATATACTTATTGCTTCGAATATTTTACTGTCTTGTACAGAAATTAATTTATTTTAATACTTTCAACATTTATATTCTCTCTAGGTAAGAATGTATCTACCAAGAAGAAAGAACTATCATTATTTCCTTCCCTCAAGGCATTGGAACTCCAGAAGAAATGTCTACCACTTGGTTGCACGTCATTGTATGTAAATTCCCAATTCTCACAGACATCTCTCGACATCACTTAAAAATTTCGTTAAACATTAGGAAATTAAAATATACCGGAAAAAATAATGAAATATAGGTCATATAAATAACTTTAGAGTATTAAGAAGTTATTGTGTTTTTTTTTCTTTTACTACTTTGTTTTTACCATTTAAGTCCTGATGTATGACATTTCATATGCTAGCCTGATTTAAAGAAATATTATTAATGTTTGGGCAACGAATTCCAAGAAAGTAATTGTATGTTCATTACAAGAACTCGTTACATTTTAATCTTCACTATTAGCTTCTCATCATAATGGTTCCCCAATTTTTCTTAGAACGAGATCTGATTGGTGCTGAAACTCGTTTCCTTCCCTGGGTTTAATCGGCGAGACTCCCACATGGAATATGTCCAAGTCTGAACGGTTCCAAAGACAGCCGAAATATATTTACAAAGCAAGTGCTCTTTGCTCACTCCAAAGAACAAATACGCTCACGCTCTTTTGCCTTTACCGCAAATAAGATAAACAAATATTCCGAGGCCGTCGGGACGATGGCGGAAGACGCCGTGATCAAAGACACGTAAGTCACAACTAGTAAAGGGAACCTCGAGATGGAGCTCAATTATTTCGGACTGCGAATAAAAGATCTGACGACAGCCGCATGTTCGCAGAGCAAACATGTCACGGCTTACACGCCTCTGCTGTTCGTTTCCTACGAGACAGTACTTGAGCCTTACGCGTCTTTAGTGCATCGAAAGTAATGACTGTGGGTATTGGGCAGATCTATCATTTAAACGTTCTGAAATGGTAATATTTGGTAATATCCATTTATTGAGCCTGCTTCCGGAAACTCAAACAATATATTTTCTTAGCGTTCCTTCTGTCCAGCCAAATTGTGTTATCCTCAAACTGAGAAAATATTCTCTACTTCCCAAGTAACGCTAATGGTTTACGCCACAAGCAAAAAAAAGTAACTAACCATTTTAATATGATCATAAATTTTTGTTCCACTCATCTGCAGGTGTTATTGATTCTATAAATTGGCATACTAATCGCCATCATCATTATTATTAAGCGGAAAACTTTATGAATAGTATTATGTAAACAAATTATAAAATTTATTTAGGTGTCAGAGTCATTAACTCGTATCACAGAGGTTCCAGGTTCGAACCAAGGCACGAGCGTGGATGTTTGTATTCGTCATGTTCATATAACTGTGGTTTAGACTAAATCTAGAATGCGTCCTTAAAATGATTTGGCATTCGTGCCCTAAACGGGTTGTAGCTCCAAGGTCCCACACACTAATATATAGTAGATGGAAAAAGTTAATGAAATAAGCACCCAAAATGATAGTGGGAATTTCATACATGCAGCTCCTTTGAAATTTCATTACTACGTCCAGTTTGACGCTAATTTCCAAGAGTGAACTTCTATATAAACACAGAATTACTTACATCCAACATCTTAGATATGTACACGATTTATAGACTGCCATCTCAGACATTTCCCACCATTTTCATTTCAATCGAACTTGATCGTCCTCTGGTTGTAACACTTTCGGAGATTTTGAATATCTATTTTCTGTAACTTTTATTCATTTGTCAGGATTATAACGTTCTTTATGCATTATTCAACTCCCCAGGTATCATTACTATCTTGTACTTCATACATTTCCACAGTCCTTAGTGAATATTGGAAAGTAATATAGCTTTCTTCCCGAATAATTCCATTCAACAGAGTCATATTCCAATTCAGATAACTTTCTGGCTGTTAACGAGGCTTAATAAATATAGTTCCATTTCTTTGAACAGGTTAGGCCGTGTTTTAATACTATTATAGTTCTAAACATATTTCCAAAATATTCCTCCTTTCTTGCATGAGGGTATTGGAATATATTCACTTCCATCTTGATTTTATTTTTCACTGCATTATTTAAGAAAGATCTACAGTAGTGATTTTAATACTTCATCCCTATCTTACAGACTTTTAGCGCAGAAGAACACCCCCCAAAAATTAATTGAAGATTTTTTATATGATTTGAGAAAAACGCCTATGTACCTTGAGCCGAGCTGTAGTAGATTTCTGAGAAAATACGGCTATAAAAGTTGGCGCCGGGGTGACAGAGGCGTCCAGAAGAAAACGTGCCTTCAGACAAAGACAGAATTCTGGCAGAATCCCTGGCTCAGGAGCCAAAGACCACAAAAAAAATCCCAAAGGACAGCCCCTCCAACAGTAAGCCCACGAAATTGTAAGACCGACGCAGATTTAATGATTAAAAGCATGTGAATAGGTTTCTACCTTCTGGTGGGGAACGAAGAAAATCTATCTGGCAGGTGAACAAGCGACGAAAATTTAGTTCATACATTCAACTTCGAGAAGGAAGAATTCTGAGAAGGGAGAAATAGTAAGAGTGAAATGAAAAGTTCTGATATACCTATTGGAGAGGAAGGAAGTCTGGGAAGAGTAGAATAGAAATATTAAGTTAAAATCAATCAATTGAAGGAGAAAAGGCCCGACCAATGGAAGAGGAGATGAAGATAGCTCAAAATCGCTAAGAATTATTACGTCCACGAGAGGAGGAAGCTTCCTACGGATTGGAGATTTCCTGTGAAGATTTTCCGGTTGCACAACACGACCACTTGTCTGAGGAAGCTTCAAAGACGAATATATGTATTTCTGTCAGCGACGTAAACAATTAAGTTTTATGCCGCACGTACAGGCCCACACATACAACCCTTTTTGCTTATGTTTTGAGTCTCATGAAATCGCCCTGCCTTTTGCCCAGTTAACGCATTAGTAATTTGTTTGAGTCTTGAATGTAGTTTATTAAAGTAAATTACCTTAATTTTAAACTCATGAGTGAGTAAATTGAAATTACTTAGATACAATTAAAAGGATCCTGTTAAGTTTTGTGAACCCTTAATTAAATTTAAAACCAATCAAACAATTTTTTATAAAGATTATTTTATAGTCAAAATATATTTTGTTGCAAAATTGCAAATAGTTTTGTTGCTTATTTAAATAAATTCGCAATTTGTTATAAATAATTTATTTATTAGGACCTGTTTTCTTAAAACTTGAATAATTTTTAAAATAATCTAACGGGATTAATGGCTTGTTCTTGTCCAAAAAATTCGGAACTGTACCCAATAAATTTTTTATTAGTGTTTCTATTTTTATCGGAAAAAATTATTCAAAGTCAGTCTTGCTAGCCCTAAGCCACAATTCGTACTTAAATCTTTTTATACTCGATAAATTAATTTAAACATGACATGTTCAGTACTGATTCACGCCTAACGAGTTGCGTTAAATCCCTTACGTTAATTACGCACCTATTTCCCAACATGCAATATAAGCAGTTTAATGGGATCAATAAATATATAAATTATCCACATGTCAGAAACAATTTAATAAAATAAAAGTAAATAATATCACAACGTTTCGTTCCTTTTTTTGATCTTCCTCAGGTATAAATGTGAAATTTTGGTGCAGATGAATTCTCCAAGAATAAATATAATTTACTTTCTGTAGTTGCATAAATAATAAATTTTCCTACTGCAACATAAGAAGTTTCACATGAATTATGTTTATGGATTTAACTAATGTACGAACACTGACTGTTATATCACACCTCATTTATATTTTCCCTCAATTAATTAGCGGTGTGTTAAAGACAATTACAATGAAGGTATTATTAAGTGTAAGTATGAGTTTTCAAACAGTTTCTATGGAGGACAGTTATTAGTTTATTGCAATTTCTTGATGGTTTCATTGAACTTATGAAAATAAACATTAAAGGTAATTGAATAGACGGGAAAAGTCTGGTGCTACTTACAGAGAAGCTCTTGGAGAAATTAGAGGACCCTCGTGCGACTATTTCCTTACAAACGGGGGAAAAAAAAAGAGTCCCATGGTGGCACAGTCATGGTTGTCATTTGCTTCGTGGCGAATTGAGTGAAAGCTGCCGTTAATGACGAAGGCTATTAGGAGCAAACCCGGGGACACGAGGCCGTTAACCCAGGGACAGTAACATGCTGACCCGGCAACCTCGCGAAAGATCAACCACATCGTTAAACAGTGATCCATATCGGTTGTAAAGTCGGCGAGAAGAAGAAGGTAAAGTAACTGCCTCAGACGCTTCGCTTCGTGGGACACCTGAGCACTCTAGAGGGGAAAAAGCGGCGTGACTCAGCTCTAGATCTCTGCACAAACTCTCTTCAAAGACAGATATTGCACTAAATCTCAATTGCAAAATGAATTTTTCCCAGGGTTTTCTCGGAGGTGAACTTTTCTGGGGAGACGGAGAGGGCTACCATTTGGAACGCCATTTCCTCACTCTGTTTTTGAACTAAGATTCCCAGAAGCCGAGGCACCTCGGCCTGTTTTGAGAGGTGTTTGTTCCGAGGTAACATACTTTGGACATACGGCAAGAGTAGTCCAGTAGTTCCATTGGAATAGTCGGCCAACTGCCTCCTAAACTGGTCGGGGTTCGGAGAAGGGAATGCTGCGTCGCCACAGCAAACCCCTCTCCTGCCATCGGAATGCGTGTAACAAGTACCTACTGCCCGACCTACCTGATGCAGGTTTTGTAGGGTTTGTCCTGCATCACTTTTAAGCGAATGCCGGGTATGATCCTTAAATTATACCCCGGGGGCCCTGGTTAACCCTTGGCTACCTTCCTCTACGGAACCGCATCCCCTCTTTCAAATCCCTTCCTATGCTATTAAAGGGGAGTTGCCACCATGTGGATTATCCTCATGTAGCCTGTCACCCTAAAAAAAAACCTTTTCGTAGATAGAGGAATCATGGTCCATTCTCGCTAAACCCCTGGCCAGCGTGGTCATCCAAGTGCCCATTTCAGGGCTCGAAACAGGGTGAAAGAACTAGACTCTAATGAGAATTGAGTTAGGACTGTTGTGTGCATGGGTTCCAGAATTATCATGCAGCAGAAGCATCTTCTGATGTGGCAAGTGATGTCTCATGCAGATACACTACTTTCATCTCATCTAAACTTTGCCTGTAAAACACAGCATTAACGATCGTTAAGGAATGTGCTAAATGGTATTTACATTAAAAAAAACTGTACAAAGTTCCTTGACAGAAGAAAGACTAGTTTTTGCTGTAGCTGTAGCTACATCTCCTTTCTTCCGCCACTCAAAGACTTCCTTGTCTCCACTCAACCTTGTAATGTTGTGCCCAAGTTTCATCTCAAGTGACGTTGGGATACAGAAAAATTATCTTCTCTGGCATGAAAATGGCCCAAAAGATTGTGTGAAACATCGTGACGGTTCTGCTTCATCTGGTGAACGCATGAATTGTGACCAAGTCTTAATCTTTCTACGAAAGACGGAGAGAGAGATATGTAGTGCTTAGCCGATGGGAAAATGTATTTTGAAATTAAAATATTATGAGCTAATGATTTTTACCAATACAGTTTTGCACAGTAAATTTTGGAGGAATAATTCCGGATAGTTTTTAAGAAATAAATGTTGTGATCAATACACGAATCTAAAGATAGAAAACATATTAATATAAATATTTAACACAAGTAACTTGAAAAATTAATAAACGGGAAAATTCCTAGAGTGGATTATTAGAATATAAAAACCCAGAGGAAATTTAACCTAAAGCGAAGCATTAGTGTAATGTGTCAATACTAAGTACGCGCTTAGGTAAGGCAATATTTTTACAGATTGTCACTGAATTTTATGCTAGTTCATATCGTGTAGTGATTTTCATGTATTACAAATAAATATTGGTAAAAAAAATAGTCCTATAGTATACCATCAAATATCCTGAAAAACAAGAAAATCTAAACATTAATTTTTTTACCTAGTGCTTATTGAATTTATTGAGTGCTATCCTTAGCATAGTTAAAGAATTATTATTTTTATTATTTCTGTATAGTTCTTTTACGTATGTTGGACTGGGAAATTTTGTGTTCTCGATTTTTAGAATTTTCATGTTAACTTCTAATTGTTTATAATTGTACCATCCAATAACTAAATTGTAATTTTATGTAATGACGTATCCTATTTCCTCATACGAGGACTAATGGAATACAATAAATCAAATCAAGAAGATTCTCTGATTCATAACGATAAGAATTCAAATGGTATACTTTTTCACTTGGTAACTGATTGAATTTTGCTATATTATGGGAAATTTATGAAAATAAGTTATAAAGTTGTATAAATAATGATTAATTTTTGTTTCTATTTGTCGATTAATTTGAAATCTACTCATGATCTGAACTGCAATGACTATTCAGGAACACAGTGGGAAGATGTAGATCAGATATTTCTACATTTTCCTCCAATTTGAACTATTTAGTTTACTTACCAAGACTTTCGCAACAATGCATTATTGTATTTATTATAATATACTTTATTTTTCTCCAGTTATGATTGATTTTACAATTATTTTTTCACATACGTCTGTATGGTATGAATTTAAGAAATGGTCATTAATAAACGGGACAAAATTTTAAATAAACTATAATTATTAACTGGTTGATTATTAATTAAAGTACCCTTAAATATTTGTGAAAAATTTTGGCTGTCCATTACTACGTACGTGTGCCCGAGTGGGACGTCGTACAACGAAACACCGCAATTTATTTTCATTCAGCAACGTCGTCAAGAAGAAACTGTTCATGGTGCCTCCAAGATTACAATTATTCTGCTTCGCGTACTAAATATATAATAATGCTCTGAATGTGTGAAAAAATAGTCCGAAAGTACCAGAATCACATGGCTTCTGTATTAAGACGATCAAAATCAAAGGGATCTTTCAGAAATGTTACTGAGTTTCTCCTAAAACAACTATTCTTAATCAGACAAGCAAAACTCTCTCGTTTCAGTGTGACGCCCTATGCGACTCAATATTTTTTTAATTTTTTTTTATTAAACGTTTATAATGGTCGCGTTACCAACTTGGTCATTGCGACCCATTAATAAATTACAAATAGTGCTTGTTTACGTAAGTATGCTACGATTCACATTGATTCCAATACTATACATTCAATTGAACAGTTTGAAAAATTAATTTTACATTTCAAATGTGGGTTTCTTACATTTACAATTCGCATTTGTTAATTATTTATCATAATAATAGGATAATTAATTATATTAACTTATTTGAAACTGTTGCAAATTCCACTGTACTGTAACAACATTTTTCTTCTACCTTAAAGAGAGTGTCATTGACTTTCTTCTAGAAAACAGGCGTGAAACCACGCAAAGTGTTTTACTACTCGACAACCAAACCTGATAAACGTCAATAGAATTTATCAGCGCTGCTTTGTACATGAAAGTCAATAAAAGCCAGTTAAATGAACGCTTCGACAGCTGCCATTGGTTCTGATCTGGGAAACCAATGGATCCGTTTTGTCCACATCTCACAATTTAAGGTCTTTAAACTCCCCATTCCTTCGGTTGAGCGAAAAGACTGAACAGCGCATTGTGGATGGCTCCTGCATCACGATTCCTTGGATGAGTTCTTCCTAGCCACCAGAACCGTTTCGAATGCTCCACAAAGGCAACGTCTAACTTCCGAGGAACTTGCCAGATAAATTGTGTTCCCAACTAATGCTAGAAGCTCGTGCTCACGTTTAGCACCGCTTCCGATGCAAAAAAAAAAAGAATTCATTATACAAAAAATTATTTAGAACTTATATGTATTAAAAATCTAAGAATAAAATTAATGAATCGAAAAGAGACGAACAAAATAACAAGTAGTCAAATTAAATACAAAATTATAAATGAATAAAATAGTCAAATTTGTAAAAAAAAATATATATATATTATTAAGATAAAAATTAGAACGTATTAATAAAATAAAAACTGGCATGACGCATCGTCTTGAAACTTCTTCAGGTGTAAGTGTAAATATGTTACAAGTCTAAATATCTAAAAATGTAGAAAGAACAATATTTTGAAACCCTGGTATTTAATGAACATTGCTTACTGTTTTTCTTGAAATATCATTATATAAATAAAAATTTTCATAAATCTTAAATAACATTTACATTCTTCAGCTAATTTTTTTACAATAAAAATTATGGTTAATTAAATCAATATATTTGGACATGATTGACTAATTTTTACGTTAAATTTAAAATTATTTTTATGTTCATTAATTAGAGTATATGAGGTTTATTAATATATTCTAATTTAAATTCTAATAAATATATTTTATGTTTTATATATTAGTAATGAAGTCAAATAAATATTACTGTTAAATACAGAAATATCAACGTCACAGTTGAAAATATCCAATTCCTGAATTTTTCATTTGCTTCAAGACTCGTTATTAGTGTTCAGAATTAATATATTAATCCTTACAACATATTTCATTTATTAACTCCAGAATTCAACTAAGTGTATTACAAAAGAGAGGAATCTCGGATTAAACAATTAGCTGAGAGCTTACATTTCACTTACCTTCTCAATAATTCAGTACTGCATATCCGTTAAACGGTTTTAATAAGTTTTACGTATATCATATTCCTTTCTGGATACACAATTTCCACTATTTAGTCAGCCAAAGAAAAAGTTAGTAAATTGATACACTTAACGTAATTTGCCCTATAAATAAGGAAATTGTTCATAAGTCAGAAAAAATTAATAAAGCAATTGAGAAAAATATAACTGCACGCTTGGTCGTTAATTTATGGCTTTATCCCGTGTGTACTGGATAATTTAGGACTTGGAGGAATATAAATTATTAAATACACTGCCAAGTTATTGCAGTAATATCTGGCACATATTTATATTACAATAGTAAATTATGAGTAAAATTTTAAAGACAGAAAACATACCAATATAAATATTTAACAACAGTTAATCAGAAGTAACTTAAAAAATTAATAAACGGGAAAATTCTTAGAGTGGATTATTAGAATATAAAATTCCAGAGGAAATTGAGCCAAAAGCGAAGCATTAGTGCGATGGTTGAGTACTAAGGACGCGCTTAGATAAGGCAATATTTTAGATTGTCACTGAATTTTATGACAGTTAATATCGAGTAGTGATTTCGTGTATTGCTTATAAAAATTGGTAAAAAGTAGTACTACACAATTCCATCAAATTTCCTGAAAAACAATTATCTAAACATTATTGAATTTTTTTGAGTTCTGTAAATATTATATTATACCCTTAGTATAGTTAAAGATTTTTTTAAAATTTCTCTGTAGTTCTTTTACGTATGTAACTAATTAACAACGAAACGATTACCAATTGCTTCATTAAACGTTTCTTGACTCAATTTATTTATTTATGGTAAAATTAAAATGTCAGATAATTATAATAATTATCATTACTACTTTACCGAGACAGTATGGAATACGAAAATTTAATCCTTCTAAAGAGAACTTCAAGAACATATTTTACATTGCACTCTGCCCACACAAACGGCAATAAAAAAGTTAAGTAATAAAATCGTCTGTTATAAGAAGAATTCATAAATTCTCAGAAATGGAGAGCTCAAAGTCTGTTTCTACGTATATTAGAATTCAAGTGTAGAATTTTTAATGTAAGTATAATTATGGAGAAAAATGACAGTTCTGTCGATATAGAAGAGACTGAACCCTTTCTGAATGTTTGACATACATTTGACGAAATCGTACAAATTCTAGTTGTATTAGATAGTTTTCTTACTTATTTTTTTGTATTATCGTTTGGGAGGACAGAGGTCAAAGTGCAAACCTTTTATGAAGTACTGTTTGGAACGAGAAGTAATATTAGAGTCATAAGTCATTGAGGACCGAATTTGTTGTTCCTTGCCTACTAGAACTCATTCCTATTTCTATAATTAAATGTTAAAAACACGAGCCGATTAGTCAGAAACATTTATTATAAAATTTAAATCATAATATTTTACAAACACAACGTTTCATCCCTGATATGGGCAATCTTCAGGAGTGTAATTACAATTAAATCCTGTTATTCAAAAAAAAATTAAGAAAAAAGTTCTATTATTGTAATCATTCTATAATTCTACTTACAACGTTCACTCAGGTAATATAATATATAATAGTTGAATTTTGTATGCTCTCACGTCTTTCGCTTAATAAATTATTTCTTTTAATTGAGTTATATAAGTTGAACAAACGTGAGTGTTAGCAGCGCAAAAAAAAATCAGACACGAATCAAATAACGTTTTTTTGGTAGCTTTCCTCTAAAAGACACAGTTTTTTGAATATGGCAAAATTGTTAAAAGCTTCCTCACACTTTCTGGTTAACACAACCTGGAAGAATAAGTAATATATTGACCAAGCACATGCAAAAGTATATTAATTAAGTGCACGGAGTTACCGCTACAATTGCAGAACTCCTTTTCCATGTTCGACGGGAACCGAAGTAGGTGTTGGAAAGCTGAAGATTAATTGTCTTTTCTTTAATTAATGTTGCTTTAAATTATATATTTTTTGCAAAGTAGTATGTTTGATTTATTAAACTTTGTAATTGTAATATTTTAATTCTTCTCTTGTAATTTTATAATATGACGTATCCTATTTCCTCGACCAAGGACTAAATCTAAGCTTTCGAATACAATTCTACAATCGTGTACGTAATTAATGCGTTTGAACATTATATTATTACTCATTAATACTCTTCGACAGGCTCTTAATCTTATTTAGGGTGTAAGAGTTCTCCAGCCTTGTGATACAATTTTTCGGAGTATACCGACTTCCTTTTGAACTGTTTTTATTATTTTTTGACCAAAAAAAAATCACGTAACACGGATTGTTACTAATTGCCTCGTCCATTTAGTCTTATTCGATACTGCTCATTTAATATTTTCATTGTTCACCAAAACGTCGGTAAGGTAGATGACTGGTTGGTTCCGTCCTTCAGGAACGTTCAAGGCAAAACGAATATCATTAGTGGCCGTGGCTCCGTGGTTAAATATATGTGCGGACAGTAATTATCTTGATGGCGGGCTCTCGCAACTCAGCCACCAGCCTCTGAAGAGGCAACATAATACAGGTTGAGCTGTCAGAACACGAGCCCCTGGAATAACTTGGTGCTGTCCACTGACCATCTGCTCAGTCGTACGGCTTCGGACGGTAATTGAAGGCCGCACCGTTTGCGTCCGTGTAAACATGCCGCGACATATGCTAATTAAAGCCACGGTTATGTGGAAGACGAATTGGGATTCATGGCGTCTCGGACGAGGAAGAATTAGGTGTGAACAAATGACCACTGGCAGCTGATTTCATTGAAATTTGATTTGTCCTTAATTGAAAAATTAAAATCATACGTTGCCACGCCGATTACTTTACGTTCTTTAAATATTTTAGCAATCAAGCCAACTCGATTTCTCAAGTACTGTATAAATATTCAAATATCTATAGCGGCAGATGTGTCTGTTAAAGCACTTCTACTATAGTTGATCTTTTTAAGTATGTTGTAACCCAGAGCGGAAGAAATACTTTGAACGAATCTCAGCCATGGAACTGAATTGATGGTCCAGAATGAAAAGAAAATCTAGACTGGGCCGGGTATCGAAGGCAGAAGTGTCGCTGTACCATCTGTAATATCCGTGTCGACTCCCTGACAGGTACGAGCCCTCCCAATACATTGCATAGACCTGAGAAGATCACCTACAATTTACTAGCCGACATTCTTCACGGAATAAAATTTTATTGACTTCAACGGAGAACGAATTTTAAATGTTCCTGTTTTCCAGTCCGGGCGAGACTTTTCCAGCCTGATCCTGTATTACGTAACTTATTAAATAGCTAAATTCTGACTTTATTATTTCATTAACATTTCAGTATAATTTTCAACGGATCTGTAATAAATAGGATTAAAAATACTTCTTAAAACCGTCATTAAAATATCAACTCTATATATCATTTAAAAATTTTCGTGTAATTCTTCCTTAGTTTTCATGTCAAAAATTTTAACTAAATTTGTTTAAATTCTTACGGATAATTCTTGATCGTATAATGAGGCAAATAGTTATTTTGAGAACACATTTAATATTTTCCGTTCTACTAATTTGATAAACATGCTCACAATATTGCGTTTAACGCTTAATTTATTGTGAATATTTTGGTTACCATTAACGTTTAATGTTCGAGAATTTTTAAATTATTTTTCAGGAACCATTTAACATTTACCCTGTGCCTTATAAATTCGTATGAATACAATAAAAACATCTGTAAGGACGGTCCAGCGTATCTCGGAGCTGGCATCACAAACTATCTCTTGATAAAACAACGTAATAAAAATCCATAAATAGCGTAACCGCTCACCGTTCAATCCAATTTTTGTTAAATACATTTGATTAGTAATTATAAGGGTTTGTATTTACCGTTCACTTACCGAGTGACGTTTCGCGTTTACTTATATACAAGTATGTTGACCTAAATAATAAAATACAAATTTAATATCAATAAATGAAATTATATATGAAATATGTTACATAAATTAGAAGTTTAAATATAATAAAAATATCAATACAGATAAAAGAAAACCTAATATATTAATGACAGAGAAAATTTCTCAAATGTATTAGACAAACCTAATAAAATTAAAGTTTTTACAAAACGTCTTCTTTGCTCCATTTTTTAACAATAGCAATAATAATTAGAAATAATTATATCAATTATGTATTTATTATTTTATTTTATTTTTTTCTAGCAAAATACTTACTATATCTCTAAATTTTGCAACTGGTACTAATTGATTTTTTTCTTTAAGCAATTAATATACCAAGGAAGACTGATTTCAAATTTTAATATATTATCGAAATATAATGTAGAAAAATATATGTCAGGGCTAAAGGAATTCTATATATTTTATTACAACAAAACCTCACATATCAAGGAACTATTTTCCAAGTTTATAGCTCTCGACGCCTCGATGCTTTCTTGCCCAGAAACACGAAACATAAAAACAAAGACAGCATTAAAATTCCTAAAACTATGCTTATATCGAAAAAAAAAGTTTTCAGCTGTCCAGTCAGTTATTTTTGTAAATTAATGTTTTGAAATACTCGTTAATGTAACCTACGTTTAATAGATTTATTGCCATTGTGAAAAATGGCGACGTGGTTCTTGTTATTAGCGCTGGTGGACTGTCATTAATGAGGAAATTCGTTTCTATAATAATTTTAAACTTTATAAATGTTCTCTTTTGAATATGTAAGTCTAGTGTTATGATAAAGTGTGTAATAAATGTTTCTGAATGAAGACAGAATGCTGTGAATAAACTGTTCGAATCCAATTAAATAATAAGAACCACGATGTTGAAATGCGTAGATGCTTGAATATAAACAGGAAAACCTTATGAATATGAAATATCTCAGCAAATTATGGTGAGTATATTAGCGGCAGACGCCACTTTTCTTATCTGCCGTGAGCGATTCTTGTGTGCGTCCGCCTTTATGAGTTAAGTAAGGTAAATTTATTTCAGTTTGAATTGTAACTCTCTTCGTTATTAAATAAATAAACATCAGTCTATTTTAAGTCGGAAAAAAATAATTTATTAAATTAACAACGTTTCATCGCTTAATTTACGATCTCATCAGGTTCAAGTTTTTTTAAAAAAAATTGATGGACAGGTCATTCTATCTGAGTGCGGTGGCCTTCGTTATTTTTTATTCATTTAAATTAATTCATTGTCATTTATTGGCATTAAATTAATTTATTGGCATCAAATAACAGAGTACTTAAAGGTGCTAAAAATTCCTAGCGACGAGAGAAAATTTAATGAGTTTCCCGGTGGAGCGAATGCAAGGAGGATCTACTTTATGCATATGAGGATGTACTGGCATTATCCTAGATTGCGTACTCGTAGAAGAGAAAGCAGGACCGTGTGTCTGGGAATACCTGCACGGCTTCTGCGGTTTGAAAGGAAAGTTCGTCGAAACTGTGCGAATTTAGGGGAAAATGTTACTACGTCAATAGCGATACATGTATTGCATGTTTGGTATTCACGGCTCAGTTTTATCAGTCTAGATGTCGGGTTATACTCAGTCAAGAACAGTTATATCTTTAACAGTATCACGTTTTGCAGCAAAATACCCCTTTGTTAATATTTAGAATAATGTTGGTGGGGTTTTCCATTGTCTGGAGCAGTGTTACTGAATCGAAATAGCGCCGCTGACCACAAAAATACCTAATTTTTCTATCGCGGACCACTAATAACGTTGGTTTATATTTTCAAATTAAACAAATATATTCAATGGGCTGCTAAATTCATTTATTTTATTTGTAGAACTTCACAAAAAGTGAGCAGAAATATATAAAATATAAATTATTCGAATAAAAGAAAAAGATGTAAAACATTTCGATAATAAAATGCATCTCAAATATATAAATAAAATTAGACAAATATTCTGATAATTTTCAGAATGCCTCAGAAAATAAACAAGATATAAACCATAGAAAATAAAACAATGTTCAATTATAAATCAATTAAAAAACTCTACAAATAAAAAATCGATGGGATAGTACTGATTTTTTTAATTACATAATTTTTTAATTCTGGAAGCTATTTTTGTTGCAGCAAGGCTAATTTTCCAGCTGTTACATTGCTCGTATTTTACATGCGCCATTGCACATTCACATAAATATGTTGTTGAAAATTGTAGTAACACTCTCATTGCCTTTGTGTGTAAATCAGCATACACAGTTTTTAGCTTAATCCAAAATTGAGTTATATCATTCGGGTTGAATTGTAAATTTTATGCAGAATCGTAACGTTATTTTAGTAAATTTTCCCGTTCCGAATCAGTCAAACTATTATTCTTAAGTTCAAACGAGCATATCACAAAGAACTGGTAGTCTCAAGTAAATACATTTTGAAAAATTTCATATCCGCAGACACCCCTCATGCTTTGTTTTTCTGCTTTGTGCGCTTGCCTAACGAGATAAAATTAAATATGTCTTAACAACAGCTAAAATTAAGACCTTATATAAGAAGAATTTTTTTAATGGATGATTATGACAATACATCCAAAGCTCCCGAAATACGTAAATTAAAAAAGATATTTTTGTGACCATGTATGGTTTACTTTCCTCAAAATTATTACTGATTAAACAGTCATCTAAAATTATTTAATTAAATTTACAGTTATATTTTTTTTTCGTTAGAAACAATTTAGTAGTATTGTTTATCTTTCATGGACCACTGAATTTTTCCACCGGTTGAGAAACGCTGCTCTAGTAGGGAAAACGAGTACGACGTTTCCAACAATATAAAACACTGCCGGTTTTCAGAAAAATAAGTGTTAGCAATCACAGCTGGACACACGAAACTCATCACTCCTTAGAGAAATAAACCTTCTAGATATAATCTATTCTAGAGAAACGGCTACTGAGACCTTCGAATCTAATATAAAATGCCTTGTATTGTGATAAACGTTACGGAAATATTTTGTCTTTACGAATTTTTACATTAGTAAAACTTGTTTTAAGATCAATAATTTGAAATAGAATTTATCCTGAACCTCTGACGATAATAAATTATTATTTAAATAATTATTGATCAATATACAAATAATAGAATACGACTTATTGAATTTGACTCCACCGATCGGCCTCAATTTTTTATATTACTTGAAGCGCGACTCTCATCGTTAACCTTTATACCTAAAGTAGGTTAAACGGTTCAGTTTTCTGATTATGGGAACACTTATGATTTTTTTTTTTGCCGATAAGAGTTCGAGTTATTTGGTGATAACCTGGTAATATAACTAGGCCACACCGACATCAATCAATGAATCATTGAGCCGTAGTAATTCCTTGTGCAATAATTGTAGGATTAGGTCAGTGAACGGCCTTTAGATGTTAGCTAATCGCGTAGCTGTAGAAATTCAAGGGAATTTGTAGGGAAGTCCTTATAATTTCTTACAAGTTGGATTGACTTGTAAATATAAAATGAGTACACTGTATTTTTTGAAAATTGGCATACAGGAATATATCAGCTTCTTTCCAAAAATAAACCTTAAATCCTTTTTGTGAATGAACGGCATTCATGTATTTGACAGCAGCACAGCCCCATATCTCTATGCAGTAATGTAAGTGTTAATATATTATTACAACAGAGTATATGTTTAGTTATAAAGTCCCTGTAAGAACCGTTGAAATCATGTTCAAGACATACCAATGTGAAGAAAAAGTAAGGTGAAATTATTTATAAAATATAAATTCTTAATTTATTCTTCCAAATCAATTTCATCTCCTTCAAAGTAATCCCCGTCCGATAAAACCGACTTTTTCCAACTCTTTTTCCAGTCCTCGAAACAGTCGAAATAGTCTTTTTCCGGTACAGCCTTCAAGACCTTCTTCGATTCGGTTTTTATCTTCTCAATCGTGTCAAAACGATTTTGGCACGAATCGAGACTTGACGCGTTTGTGACACAAAACGTTCTTCAAAATGGTTTGTGCTGGGCCAAATAATATTCCAATACTATCAGCGAGATCTCTGATTGTCCATCGACGATTATCAAGCACCAAATCTTTGATTTTTTGGACATGGCCCTGGTCAGTAGACGTTGATGGTCGTCCAGAGCGCGATTCGTCTTCAACGCGTTCTCGGCCCTCTTTGAACTCGTTGTTCCACTTATAAACGTTTTTTTGTGCCATAGTTTGATCACCAAAGGCCTTCCGCAACATTTTCAACGTGTCCGCACAAGAATATTCGTTTCGCAAACAAAATTTGATGCAAGTTCTTTGCTCAACAAAATCACCCATTGCAAAAATCGAAAAATTCGCTTTTGTTTGTTTACAAAAACACGTGTAACTCGGAGATAATTAAACTTTTTAACAAACAGACGCTTGGCAAATATTATAGACAGTCCTACCAACCTAGGGAAAAAAATACCTGCCTTCCTAATACCCGGGAGTTTTAAATGACAATTTCACCTTACTTTTTTATCACAGTGGTAAGCATCAAAGTTTATTTTTTGGCAGACAGCATCCGAGGACATATCTTAATCCATGTGAATTCTAAGGCATCTAGTGGATCTGACTGTTAGTACGGTCATGGGAATGGGTGAATCCGATATTATGAAGGAAAAATAGTTTTATCAAAATAAATAACGATAAAAAAATCAGCTACTATCCCATCGATTTTTTATTTGTAGAATTTTTTAATTTGATTTATAATTGAACATTGTTTTATTTTCTATGGTAATTTTAATGAAAAATATTTATATCAAGTTTATTTTCTAAGGCATTCTGGAAATGAAATACATTATCAGAATTTTTGTGTAATTTTATTTATAGACCCGCCCTCTGGAGGTTAAATGCCAAGTTTAATGTCATAATTAAACTCAGTGACATCGATAACCTTTGATTTGACTCCAATCTCGGTTGCATTCGCGTTATTTTCCTCTAACGGACCACCACCCCCAACGCTAAGGGTGCTCCTTTTCCATGTTGTTGGGGGTTGAAATTAAACTCAGATGACATCCGTAGAAACACTATCAATCTCTTTGACACCGAAAAATATTTATCTGGCTCTAATAACGGCTGTTTTAGCATGTATGAAATTTTCCACCCCCGTCCACACCCGCTCCTGGGGGTTGTAGACGTATTTCACCCCGACGGTGTTCGTCTCCTTGTCACAAAGAACACGTGTACGAAATTTGATGAAATTTGCTCCTCGGGTGTAGATTTCTATAAGGAACATACACACACACACATACGCACATACACTCATTTTTATTTATAAGATAAGATTTGAGATGTTATTTTATTATTTAAATGTTTTACATTTTTTACTTTTATGCACACTTTTATTCGAATAATTTATATTTTATATATTTTCTGCTCACTTTTTGTGACGTTCTACAAAGAGTAATATCCTGCTACAACAAATCTAAAAATATTAATTAATATAAATAGGAAAACAATAAGACACAACTCATGTATTTTACTCTGAAGAAATAATATAAGGGTGGTTCTACGGTTATAGGACAATTCGTGAAGCTTGGTACAACTTACTGAAACGTACATTTTTTGTATAGGAATGTATAATTGGAAGCAACGTTTGCAATAAATGCTCAGAATTTCCACCACTAACAGTATCAATGAAGGATCGACTGGAGAACAGTTCCAAAGATGCCTGTTTGTTCGAGGATCTCGTATCTCGACCATCCACTGAAAGAGCGAGAAATTATTCACTTGTTTTTCTCCATTGTTTGTAAACATGATCATTTCAAAGGTATATCTAAATGTTTTAAGTTTTAGTGTTAGACGTTTAGTTATTCAGAGACAATGGAAAATAACGAATTTTGCGCGGTCATTAAACACCTTCATTTGAATGGTTGGATAGCTGCACAAATCAAAACCGAATTGGATGAAGTTCATGCGGAATCTGCACCAGCATTGAAGGTTATTTACTTCTGGATTAATGAGTTTAAACGAGTCCGCAGTAGCACAGAAGATGAAACTCCAGCTCCGTCAAATTGAATTCACCACTCAGGAAAACATTGAATCAGTTCACAATAACGTAATGGAAGATCGCAGACTAAAAGTGCGTGAGGTAGCTGATGCCGCAGGCTTCTCAACTGAACGAGTGCATTTCATCCTCCATGAAAAACTGACCATGAAAAAGCCGCGATTGTGGACATTGGACCAGAAACGGATTCGGAAAAACATTTCAACGCAGAATCTAGCAATGTTTAGGTGTAACCGACAAGACTTTCGTAACCGTCAATGAAACTTGGATCCATCACCTCATTCCAGAGACCAAGAAGCAATCAAATAAATGGACGAAAGCTGGTGAAAGTGCTCCGAAAAAGGCGAAGACCGTTTTATCAGCTGGAAAGATGATGGCCACAGTACTTTGGGATTCTCAGGGTATAATATTCATGGATTTCTGGGAAAAAGGGAACAACTATAAATGGGCTCTTTTATGCTGCTCTGTTGGATCGTTTGAAACGGGTGCTGATTTAAAAACGACCAAGATTGGCGCGCAAGAAAGTGCTGTTTCACCAGGACAATGCGCCAGTGCACTCAGTAACAATCTCAATCGCGAATGTGTACGAGTTGGTTTCTCGTCCACCCTATTCACCAGACATAGCACCAAGTGATTTCTTCTTGTTCCCGAACTAGAAAATTTGGCTTGGTGGGAAGAAATTTTCGTCAAATTAAGAAATGATCGAGGCCGTGACGGAGCGTATTGCAGAGTTTGATAAAACATATTTTTATGGTGGGTTGAAAAAATTGGAAACTCGCTGGGCCAAGATATTGAGAAATGTAAGTTCTCTAAAAAAATTATTTATGTTACATTTTTTACCAGACTTATCAATCAACCCTCGAATTTCTCTATGAAGTTGTTTTATTTAAATCCTGATAACTTTCCCCCCCCCCCCCCATGGTAAGCTATAATATTAATATATCTGGTTTTTCGCACGGTCTGCCTGAACCCACGCACCTAATTTTTTATACTCAACCTCCGTCGATCTCACAAACAAAATAGTTTTGAGAAATGTTTAATAGACAAAGCAGCAAATGAAGAGATACCCGCAGTCTTGTTGTTTTCGCCAGGCGAGACGTCGTATTGCGTTGCATCACTGGTATTAGGACCTGGGAATACTCAGTGACTGCACGGGAAGGAATGCGTTGTTCCGGGAACACAGGCTTCTCTGTCAGTCTTTGTGGGTCCGTCCTCCACGACACTCCCCCCTAGTCTTTGGTGAATCATTGTTTACATTCCAGGTAAAATATTTTCCTCGACGATGGGGTTCCGTTCCGTCGTTACAATTTATGGCTACCAGTCGGTAATTATTATTTTGACTTTGACGCGTAAACTTCGCAATTATGAACTGTTTTTATGTAAACTAATACCCAGGTAGTGGATGATTGAAAGGCTTATCTCTGGAACGATGTATTTTAAGACTCTTACTTCGTTCCTTTGTTCAACTGAACGTCGATGTTCATTTTGAAACTCGCCCGCTATTCGCTCATTATACAGTAATGTAAATTCTCATTTCATATACACAATACAAACTGTAAAACTATTTGTATTCTGTTATTCGGCTGTAGTCTGCAAATTTATTACGAAGCAAACAAAATCTCTAAAATAAATATTTAATTTTGTTATTCGGTAACGTGTAGTAGCTGAAGTAACAGTTTGAGGAATCTGGCTGATAACTTTGGAAATGTATCACGGCAGGAACGAGACGACTAGAGTTTCAAAATAGTTCGTTCCTGCGGATCTTACGTTTCTTGAACCACCTGACGAAAGCAACAAGCATTTCAGAAACGTTGTGTGATTATTTATTTAGCACTTATTTTTGTCTGTTGTTTGATACTTATTTTTCTAATGACGTAAAATTTATGAAAATATGAACTCTTATATTGGTATTTATTTTTTGATCTTCCCATTATATTTTCTAATTTATTTAGAAACTATTATATCTCTTTCATCACATTAAAACGAATGCAGGGTCAACCTAGTTAGCCATTGGCTACCTTGCTCTCCTTTTCACCCCCCTCCCTTACCTTTAAATTTCTTCTTTCGTATTAAAAGGATAACATCACGCAGCCTGTCAGATTTTTTTAAAAAAATCTAATATTAAATGTTGTGGTATTCACATTATATTTTGTAATATATTTATCTCTAATTAAGTAAACTTAATTTTGTATTAAATTTGTTTTATATTTACATTTTTAATTATTGAAGTAGTTATGCTTGTAAATATATTTACACGTGTAAAGTATTTTCAAATATATATATATATATATATATATATTAACTGTACTATTTCTTAAACAATCTGGAGAAATGAAAGACATAAATAAATCTAAACATATAAATTTCAATATCAATACACTAACTATTTAGTAATGAATGTATAATAACAATTCTAATTCCACCCGAGGTAATTACCACGCTGAAAGCCGCCTAAAACCTGGAAATAATCGCAGAGAGCGATAATTTTTTTTTAGGCAACAGGCTACATGAGGGTAATCCACGTTGGGCAACTCCTCTTTAATAGCGTAGGAAGGGATTTGAAAGGGGGGTTGCGGAAGGGTAGAGGAAGGTAGTCAAGGGTTAACTACGGCCCCCGGGCTATATTTTAAGGATCCTACCCGGCATTCGCCTAAAGAAATGCAGGGAAAACCCTAGAAAAACCTGCATCAGGGAGGTCGGGCATTCATCCCCAAAGGTAGCCCCTTCGTATCTCTCCTACAAGGTTCTACCTGCGAGAGAATATCCCTCGCAGGTACTGCCTATGAGAGAATAGCCCTCGCAGGCGTTACTCTTGCGCAGTGAGCAATAAAATTCAATCGTGACTTAACAATATGAAAGTTTTTTTTCAGAAGTGACAAGAGAAGCCGCAATAAACAAACTATGACGTAAAATTTCTTCCAGATTTCTCAAATTGAAAACCAGGAGAATGTGAATAAATTTTACATCAACTTAAAGCCGTGATTTTCTCTCCTTCATACAATAGATAACTGATCTCAAAAGATTTAACGGAATTTGATGAACTATGACGACTACAATATATTCATGAATATATCTCAGAACAGACTACTTAGGTTTATGTATACACTTTGCTCATTAAAATGCTACTAGACAGTTCTGAGAGGCCGAATTTGCAATTCCCTGCACACTTTGTTCATTAGAAGTACTAAAAGTCAAACGAATTTACGTGTAACATACGTTATAAGTGGAAATTAAATTTTGATGGGTAGTTCAGGGCAGTAAATAGCAAGGAGCAACTTGGTATAGGTTTATGAACAGATTCAGAGTAATACAAGCTTTCAAATCTTAAGCAGTTACCTGAAGAGTTTCGTATGTAACAAATATGACAGTCAGATGTTTTTAAGAGTGTGGATGGCTTTTAATGTGACAATAAATCACTACGTTTGATGCGGAGACCAACGGAGCGCGATTTTCGCAACGTGGAAAATTTTACGCCTGAAATATATCTTAGGCTCTTTGTAGACTGTGGAAACAACACAGAGTGACGGTGTCAAGTTGAAGTTGAAGGTCGGCAATTGTTCATTTAAATTACAAATGTATAGACATTCTGTATACAATATTTGTTACATTAGTCGTGGTACTTTAGTGCAGTCCATTAGCAGAGGTAATTATTGATCGTAAAAGGCGTGTAAAACAGACGAAGAGGTAATGGAAGCGAAATGAAGGAAGTTGCAAGTTGTCAGGGTTCGAAGCGTCGATTCCTTCTTTCTAACTTTTCTAAATAATTATCTATGTTTAGTTTGCTTCCCCTTATTGTTTTATTATTGTAATAAAAGTGTATCTTAATTACATGTATCTACTCCCTTTTCACGAATCATATTTTCCCATTTGACGGCTAACACCAAATTAAATGTATTAAATTCTATTATAAATATTACCTCGATGTCGGCGTTGCCCGGGTTGTCATATACGATTTGACTCACACCTCTGTTGCTTTTGCGTTATTTTTATTTATGTAACGAACCTCGACCACTATCCCTAAATGTGCTCACCTCCCATGCCGAAAAGGGTTGTACTCATTGATACCGAAAAATTATTTCTAAGAATATATCTGCCGTTTTATCTTTTTAGAAAATTTCACCCTTGTCCTTTGCCCTTACTTTGGCTTAAACAAAATATTGAATGTCATAATTAAACTCAAATACATCCATAACCCAGGATTTGACTCGATGTATGTTTTTGTGTTATTTTCCGGTTGCGACCTTCCACCTCCACTCCTAAGCGTGCTCCCCTCCCATGCGAGAATAGAATGATATTATACACAAACGATATTGATAAAAATACTATCAATGTCATTGATCCCGTCAAATATTTATTTCACGGAAATATCGACTGTTTGACATGTTTGAAAAAATCTACCTCCTCGCACCTGCGCCCAGCCATTGCTACCCCCGCCCACCCCTGCGCGTTTTCCAGGTTGTCATAAATGAACTCAGCGATATCCATAACTTCTTTACTCGAAACTCGGTTGTTTTCGCGTTATTTTTATGTATAGGCCCACCTAATGATGCTCATTTCCCATGCCGTAAGGGGTTTTAATTATAGCAAGATAACATCGGTAGAAAGACTGTTAATCTCTTTGACCTATAAAAATATTTATCTGACTAAAATATCGGCTGTTTTAGCTGTTTGAATATTTCCACCCCCGTCCACCTGGGGGTGGTAGACGTGTAGACGTGTCTCACCCCGACTGTGTTGTGTCCTGGTCGCAAAGAACACGTGTACGAACTTTTATAAAAAATTTCCCCAGCGGGTGTAGATTTGTTTTGCGGAACATACATATCTACAAACTCCACCCAAACAAGCACACTGTTTTATTTATTAGATGATTAATTTCCATTTAGTCTTTCGTGTTTTATTTTTTTCATATTCGAAAATTCTCAATCCCGAATAAGTACCACCTATTCTTTTTCTTTGAACTAAAAATACAAAATAATAATTATTGATATACTTATTACTTTTTTACAGCAGATGGAGTGTTTACACAATTGTTCAAACATGTTTTGATCATTCTTTACTTCTTTGTTGAGGGCGTTCACAGAAGATAATTTTGTATTTACACATCATTTCTGAAACTCAAACGCTCACTGACTCAACTTAAATTCAAAATTATACAATATCCAAAATTTTAACACAGTGCTTTCTAATATCTTCTATTTTCATATCTAGTGTTCATTGAGATTTGATTATTTTTATAAATATATATTTATTTCAGTATTTTACTTTTTGTAAACTGTTAGTTCCATGCAAAATATTTATATTAGCAAATTTAATATTATGTTCCGTAGTTTTTGATGCATAGAAAGAGCAGTATTTAGTTTAATGTTATTTTTTCTGGTTATATATCCTTGATTTAATGTTTGTTGATGAGTGTACAATGTAAATTGATTTGCATCTATTACATCTATCTGATAAACAATATCCTTGGATTATTAAAAACAGTATTTCATTTTTTATTTTTGTTAAGATGGGTTCTATTTTATTTGCAGACTTTATCATATATTTTAATTCGTTAACGTCTTTAATTAATTTTATTATTTTTGGTGTAAATCTATCTATATGATTAATTATTTGGTAATTTATTTTTAATTTTGATCCAATGTTCTTATTAGCAATGTTTTCATTTACCATTTCTTCTGTATTTTTCATTTTTCTTTATCATTTTCGTTAATTGGTTTAAAGTATCTCATTAGAACTTTGATAACTTTTTGGACGTAATGTTTTTATTATTGACATTAATTAGCGTTTGTGTTTTGTTGAATTTTTCAGATATTACTATAGTTTTGTTTAGTATTGTAAACCGCCAATTATTCATTGCTAACGACCTAATATTAAACGAAAATAAAACCATAAAAAGAAACATCACATAATTACGATTAGATCTTAATTTAGGTATTTTTCAATTAGTTTAACAATTACAATATAATGGTTCGATAGAAAAAAATTAAGCGCCATGGCTAGTAAAATGCAAAAGCGTCAAAGAAGTTAAAACAAACAGTCAATATCTTCGGACTCGGCATGTTTAACTATTTGATTAAGAACTTAATTAAGGTTGAAAGTAATTAATTATTTTTTAAAAAAATAAGAAGGCGTTTATGCGAGGTTTCTAATTAATGAGTCTATTGTCTATTAGTAAAATATGAGAGAACGTATCAGGTCGGACGAAACGCTGAAACCAACACGTGGAACAATTAAATACTCCGCTCTTCTTCTGGAAGAGTCAAGTGCCTCCGCTTTCGTGTTGATTACAACTGAGTAATTTTATTCTCTCTTAAACAGTAGACTAATGAAAAGGTTTTTAAAAAGAAAAAAAATCGCTTTGGATCACTGTATTGTTTATTAATATCTTATTTAAAATAATTTTTGACCTGGTTTAAGACTATAAATATTGAATTTTTTTAAAAAAATTAAAGTTGCTATGATTTCACTTATCGAATACAGATTGTAGAAAAACTGAGGTTAGCGTTCAATTTTGAGACATCGAAACGTATCAACTTAAATTTGTTTCAAAAAAGTTTTAGTGTATCTGCCAAATGTTCATTTTTTATTTTTCAAAAATTCTGAATTTTAAAGGTAGGTACGTAATTAATCTTTATATATATAAATGGATGTCTGTCTGTGTTCCCCTATACACACCTAAACCATTCATCGATTGCGATGAAACTTTCGTGAGTTACCGGGTATTTTTTATTTTATTTTATTTGGTCTGTAATTAGTTAAAGGTTGTATTAGTTCTTTAAGAAACCGGGGGTTGTTTTTATTAAGTTAGAGATTATTTCTTACCGTTTTAATTCGTCGATATTTTAGACATTTTATTTTATGAATTATGAGAATTCCCGAATGCCGTCAGTCATTATCCTAGTTGAAGTTAGATGCCGAAGGGTTAGGTCGGGGAGGGGAATGTAAACGGGTAAATGTCCCAAACACTGGCGCCATTGATGCTGGTTAAATTAAATGTTTACCAAGAATTTAGTGTCGAATTAATTCCTTCTCCGGGCAACGCGGGCTTTGAGCTGGTAACTGTAATAAATATTTCATGTACTATATAATTACTGTTTCCACATTTATCTCAAATTCACAGAACGATTATGAAGGCGAAAGTTATCAAATTGAAGTTATAAATAAAATTGTAGGCTGAAAAAAAAAGGTTTTCTTTACCACTAAAAAATTAATAATTTTGCGGTAATCAAGGTCAAAGTTCTTAAACACCAAAATTAGGCTAATGTAATAAATTTTATTAATCGATTTTTCATTTAAAGATACTGAAAATAATAGCCCAATTATAGAAATATTTTGAAATAACACCATCTTAATTTTCCTTTTAGAAACAGTTCCGTTGGAGAAATTACGTGCCCGAGCTCTATTTCTCTCTATAGTGTATGAACTTGCGAGAATACAGCCATATTGTTTCCAGAGTTAATGAATCGCTGGAAAGGTATAATGGCTCGAAGAGCAATTTGCAGTTCCTGAATTGTAAAGTGCCCCGCCGGTGTCCGCTCACGGAATATCACGCACGAAAATGCCAGTGAAATGACGACGCTCATTAGGGCGCATTCCAGAGAGAAAGAGGCCATTGTTCGGCAGAGTTGTCATTCACACGGAACCACCGCGCCGAGGAGCAGAAGAGAAGAGGCGAGGCGAGGCGAGGAGAAGCGGAGCGAGGGAACAATGGCGGCGTAAGGTCGAGCAACGGCCTTGCGTCTGGAATGTACAGCGCGCCGCAAGCAAAACTCGCTCTGATAACCACTATCTCCTCCCACAATTGCCAAGACGGACTCTGTCAGTGAACGTATCGGAGAGATAATCGAAGGAGCACCGCAGTGTCTGTCACATTCATCGAATACAAAACGGTTGATGATTCGACTCTGGAATCGACGAAACAGAAGCAAGGAGAAACCTTGAAATCGAGGGAGAATTTTTTTGTTTGTTTCCCAAACAAGTATTGGCATAACGGTAATATGAAATTCCCAATTGAGTAGTGAGACTGATTCCCTCAGCAAACAACTTCGGGCCCTAACTGAAGTCATTGCCCTTCCACCCTACTCCCACTCCAACTCACACTTTAAAGCCCTGGACGAAACCTACTCGACAACCACACTCAGATTTGACAGCAGAGACAACAGACTTTCTTGTGTTAGTCAGGAACAAGTACTTCTAGAACTGTATACTTTTTTTTATTGCAGTAGCCGTAGCTCTGAATACCACGAAGTCGAACACAGTTTTTTTTTTGTTATTCAAACCGCTGGGTTGAAACCTTTATTCCCTCCGCCTCTCATTTACTTCGAAGCCAGAATAAAACACGCATAATTTGTAGCAAGTTGCATTTATAATTGGAATTATGTACCACTGCGAACAAAAAGTAAGGTGAATTTATTTATAAAATATAAATTATTTATTTATTCTTCCAAATCAATTTCAACCCCTTCAAAGTAATCCCCGTCCGATAAAACGCACTTTCTCCAACGCTTTTTCCAGTCCTCGAAACAGTCGGAATAGTCTTTATCCGGTATAGCCTTCAAGACCTTCTTCGATTCGGTTTTTATCTCCTCAATCCTGTTAAAACGGCGTCCCCGCATTGGCCTTTCGAGTTTGCTGAATAGCCAGAAGTCGCACGGAGCCAAATCAGGCGAAAACGGCGGTTGCGGAACGATATGAGTCGAGTTTTTGGCAAAAAAGTCGCGAAGAACCAATGCAGTATGACATGGTGCATTATCGTGATGAAGGGACCAAGAGTGGTTCGCCCATAATTTCGGCTGTTTCAGACGATTAACTTCACGCAAACGACGCATAACGCTCAAATAATATTCTTTGTTGACAGTTTGGCTCGGCGGAAGGAATTCATAGTGCACCACACCATGATAATCAAAGAAAACTGTCAACATTACCTTGATTTTCGATCGACTTTGCCGTGGTCGTTTAGTTCTTGCTTCACCTTTTGCACGATATTCGCTGAATTGGCCGGTGGTTTCAGGTTCGTATGCGTAAATCCAAGTCTCGTCTCCAGTAATGATGCATTTCGAGTGGTCCTGATAGTCAGACAGAAAAGTTTCACACATCAACGCGACGCTTTTTTTCCAAAAAATTGAGCGATTTTGGCACCAATCGAGACTTGACGCGTTTGAGACACAAAACATTCTTCAAAATGATTTGGGCTGGGCCAAATGATATTCCAACACTATCAGCGAGATCTCTAATTGTCCATCGACGATTTTCAAGCACCAAATCTTTGATTTTTTGGACGTGGCCCTCGTCGGTAGACGTTGATGGTCGTCCAGATCGCGGTTCGTCTTCAACGCGTTCTCGGCCCTCTTTGAACTCGTTGTACCACTTATAAACGTTTGATTGTGCCATAGTTTGATCACCAAAGGCCTTCCGCAACATTTTCAACGTGTCCGCACAAGAATATTCGTTCTGCAAACAAAATTTGGTGCAAGTTCTTTGCTCAACAAAATCACCCATTGCTTTTAACAAACAGACGCTTGGCAAATATTATAGACAGTCCTACCAACCGAGGGGAAAAAAATTACCTGCCTTCCTAATACCCGGGAGTTTTAAATGACAATTTCACCTTACTTTTTGATCACAGTGGTAAATACGTGGTAGCACCTATGGAGAAAAATTTTAAAAAATGTAAATTAAAATATTTTTATTATGTCTGTTGTGAAGTAATAAAGAAATGAATTACCATTTACAGACACTTTATTTTTTTAAATTTAGATACTAACAACGTTGCCATACATATTCGTATATCCTTCAGTTTATCTTCTAAATTACTGTAGCATCTTACCGCCAAAAAGAACCGCATCTAAACTATATTCTGTACAGTGAATTTATGAAATATGTTACAAAAATTTGGAATAAAACCTGAATAATATACGAATATTTATTGAAACACTATTACTTTCTAAAATAAACACATAAAGTTTCTGTAAAAGTTCATATATTTTTTTAGAAATTGAACTATAATATACCAAATATATACCACCTAATTGCCATTTCACTCAAAAACTATCACTGCGAAGAACATTGTAATTTAAATGTACTTTATGAATTATTAAATCTTGTTTCTTGAAATACCTTAAAAATCAAAACAAATGAAAATTGGTGAAAAAATAATAGAGGAATAAATAAATCGTACCAAGAAAACAATTCCAGTTATGTGCTAAATGGAGGGCACCAAAATTTAAGATGGCTGGACTTTGAACTTAAAAATGCAACAAGCGAACTTACAGAAATTCAAATTATGTTTTAGAAAAAAATATATAAGTGGTAAACGAATTCTTTCTCATTTCAAACTCATAAGAAATTTTTTAATTCGTTTAATGGGAACCACGCGAGCAATAAATCATTCATAAACAATATTCAGACTCATTAAGGCGAAGAATAACGAACAAATATTAATGGAAGTTGTTGAGGTATGTCTTAATTTTTTCTGTTAAATTCTTGTATCCAAAATTACAAAATATTTTAATTGTTTAGTAATATAATACACTAAAGAATAAATAGTTATCTATTTTAAATATATTAAAACAACAGCCCATTATTGAGAATAAAATCATTATCATATATCAGACGCAACGTTTCGTCCCTAATTGGGACGTCTTCAGGTGTTTATAAATAATGTTGAGCAAAGTGAAAAATTTCTCAGGCCATGCATCAGTATTAACAATTATAACAATCTGACTTCCTTTTTAAATCAAATATTAAAAAAACAGCATATAGGCCAAGTCAGAAAAAAATATTATTATATATCAGACACAACTTTTCGCCTGATATATGATAATAATTTTTTTTTGACTAATATACTGTTGTTTTTAATTTCTGTAAGTTAAGTATTATTATTATCCATTTTAGTTTACTGTAATTTTAAATTTTTATTAATTAATTTTGGCTTACGGCCAATTTCAATTAATTATAAATATTATTTACGACTGTGTAGGGTGAACATTATAATTCTAAAACATCAGCCTCTGTGTCTGTTAAAATCTTTTGCAGAGTACTTGTTGGAAAATAGACCAAACATGTACATCAAATTTAAATTATTTTTTTATTATTATTCTTAATGTCGAATGATTTTTGCACCTGTTTCATTTCAATTTTCAGCTGGATATTAACAGGATGACAATAATAATGCAGTCGATTAAGTATTTAGTTTCAACGTCTCATATTTATTGTTATTACCTGAACAGGTTCTTATGGCCGAAACGTTTATACATTTTTAAAATAATTTTTGTTATTCTTTTAAACGTTATTGTATATTTTCTGACTTGTCATTTACTCCTGAAGGATTGAAATGAGTGTTTATGGGATGACGGCGATATTGGGTTCAATTGTTGTGTCGGAAGAAGAAAAAAAAACATTCTTGACCTTTTTTTATCAGCTCAGAGTATCTTTTCTGCAACTGAGATAACGCAGCATACCACGAAAATTTGTCATATTTTAGATATCACAAACACACTGGATATATGGAAAACACAGAATGCAGTTTCCCAAAATTGAATGTAATGTAATATATTGGACAAATCAACAAAATACGTTAACAATCACATATTTTTCATTTGTTAATACATCAATACGCACCTCGAATTTTCCTGCAAAAGTAATGACACCTTATAAAAATAGCTCTAATCAGTTCAGTTGTTGGTTAGGAATGCTACAGTGAACAATTGGGAATTATTATACTATTTTTTCTTATAAAATTTTCTAAATTATTTAATCTGCTCACGTAATTCGACGGGAATTAAAAACAGTGAAGTGCATAATTAATCAAATATCTGTTAAAAGATTGTGTGGTTCCTTGCTTATTTTCAATCAGGCTCATAAATTTCAAAATAACGGAGTCTTATAGAATAGTTTTAGTATTTAACAAATATAATAATGAAAAAAATATGTGTGGCATTTATAATGTGTCAGAAAATTGTTTATTAACCAAAAATTAAATATACCGACGTTTCGTCCTTGTTTTATGATCTCTTCAGGTTTAATAATTTTTATATATAAATCGTACAAAAAATTAAAGGCAAGACAGAAAAACAATGACTAAATTTTTGTATATAAAATCTCTAAACCTGAAGAAGTCTTAAGCAAGAAAGAAACGTCGGTATATATATATATATATATATATATATATATGTATATGTATATATATTGTAGTGAATAACATCGGTAAGTGGCCGCCCTTTGTACGCGGGCCTGAGAGAGAATTAATTAAAAGTGCATGTGTGCCCAAGAGGCCACAAGAAGCCGAGGGTACGCGTCCCTTTTTTTGCATCGTTTGGGTGGGCGGAGTAAGGATATATACTCCGCACCCGGGTGAAAGTGGACAGACAGAGGGAGGCCCGAAAGTGTGGAGTGACAGAGGCGAGAGAGTGGAAAATTTGGCGAGCTGTAAGGAACAAAAGTTTTGGAGAGACGTCCATCGCGAGAGGCCGAAGAAGGAGATCGTGGGCTGCTACAAGACCAGTGATCCACTGCAAGTCGGCTGACGCCACAAGTTAAAGTAAGGGTCACCGTTAATGTAAAGTGCCTTCAGAAGTTAAAGATTTTTTACACAGTTCGGAACTAAGCTCTGTTCATGAATAGCTACCGAGCCACCCACATTTCCTTGCAGAGAAGGAGGATTTCATAACCAAGCCGGAGCTAATTATTGTTAATTTTTTGCAGACTATATGTATATCTTCTGGCCCCCAATCATTTTTTAATGTATTTTTTATATAATAAAGGTTTTTTTAATTATATGGTAAAAAAGTCTAATCATTACAATATATATATTATTATTTTGTGATTTATGATTGTTAATTTTGTATTAATTTTTAGGATAAGGGTTATTGATGTTGTTTCATCGCAGTTAAAAGTCTATAATTAAGACGTGTGTACTAATTTTTTATATACTAACTTTGACCGTCATTTGACAGTCACTTCATGGCAGACTAATGTTTTCAATTTTCACCTTCTTTACTGGTATTAGCTTATCTTGCACTGAAGAAAGACTGTCGCGAAGAACGTGGTTTTGGGCAACATGGCGACCGCGACAGTTTGCACGATCCGTTCTACTGGAATGTGGACTGTGGCAGGTCAGTGATCGATGTGATGTTTCTCAGAGAGATCCAGTCGCCGATTATTATCGCTTGCTGTGTGCGGATCGTACTTTCTACGCAGATGCTCATCAAGGAAGGCTGCGTCATGCTTCAGAAATAACACCACCTTCCGGTACCGTAAGCTCTTGTCTTCTCGATCAAGTTCAGGGCTTCTCCACCGCGACACTAAATTAAAATCTTTAATGAAACTGAATTTTCAAATTAAAAATTATTTTTTGCTAGCATATTAAAATTGCAGCCACCATGGACGATCTCATTTACCGTTCGTAGTTCATTTTGCATTCATTAGACTTTTTATCTTTAATGAAAATCAAATAAAAAATTCAACAGTTGAAGTGGCATAAAAAAAACATTAATAATCTAAGATTATCTGAAATAAACAAAACAAGATTTGATTCCCAACCAAGCAAAATTGGCAACTTCAAATAGGTAAGTTTTTTTACATCATATTAAATACTAGATTATTTATTTATTGATCTAATTAGTATATTTTTACACAGGTGTATTACACGAAGGCACGAATTTATTTCGTAGAAATTAAATTTTATTGCCTGAACTCTGAATTGAGTTCGATATAATTTGTAAATATAAAACACTTAATATCTTATGCCCAATGGATGTATAGTAATTTAAAATTTAGTCTGGGTTGTTTTTCAATACAGCAACACAAAACGTCACGTGATTATGTCGAGGTCTTCGTTGTAAAACGTTTAAGTAAAGTCAGTATAAATATTTCTAGTAATTAAATACTAACGCCCACGTTCTTTCGCATTGACTTACCTCACACAGTTTTCGTCCCCCGCACACGACGGTTGTAATTCAGTAGGAACAAATGTCACAACCACATTGAAATATTCATTAGTTAAACAACAACCACAAATTAATCATCATAAAAAGCCACTCACATCGCAAGATCGCAAAGCACGAACAATGGCTAATTTGAGGAAACAATTGAATGTGCTGAATCTGTAAGAGAAATGGACAGTAATGAGACAGCGTGGTAGAATAATGAGCAGTAATCTGATCGATTACTTCTGCTCCTTGAAACAAAAATAAACAAAAAATCATTATCCAACAACTGATGGCACGAATTTACTTTGCAAAGAATTCATTACGCAGAACTTAAAAAATTATTTCCCGAATTGAGTTCAGTAAAATTTGAGGAATATAAAACCGCTGATATATTATGTCCAATGGGTGTATAGTAATTTAAAATTTTGTCTGGGCTATTTTTCAACGCGACAACACACAACGTCACAAAAGAAAATGTAGAAGTAGCAATCAAGACAAAATGAAAAATGTGTTTTCCGTTTCATAAGTCAGATGTCATCTTTATTGGAAATAAGTCTTGGGAAAAAAATAGTATTAAGCAGTTTCATCTATTAATTATAAAGGCCGAGTATTCAACACTTATGTAAAAAGATATTCGCGTTTCCGTATTATGATGATCATGTCACGTTTTAAATATATCTTGAGACGTCCAGAGTTGGCCGCCATTTTTCCACTGACCAATGCCAATATACATCAAATTTTTTTATTGTGACGTACTTATAACAAATCTATAACAATGTTTCTATTGTGCGGAGGGAAACGACCACATGTGATATATGACACAAATTATAATTATAATTACTAGTCACTTTATGATAACCTTATCGAGTTTCAGAGCCATAATATAACAGTACGAAGTAACAAGTTTGTTTAATAAATAATCGTTTAAATTGTTTGACAAGTCCATTAAACACCCTTTTGTTCACCAAATGGAAAGCGAAGTATTTTAATTAGCTTAATGTATATATATATATATATATAATGTTTTTGTTGATTTCAGTAAAAGCTAACAATAGTATTGTAAAATTAAAAGTCTGTAACTTAAAGCTTTCAATTTTACGGCGGCACTTGAGTGATAATTTTTGATAGCATTTATTCGTTCGCTTTATTTATTTCGCTATTTGTTTTCTTAAAAAACGATATGATTCGAATTCATCGTTATATAACTTATTTAAATTAAAATATAAATCGTCTGTGTTAAAATTAAAATAATTAGATAAATATGCAGACAAAAATGAGTGCTAAATAAATAAAAAGTGTGTTTACTAAACTTGACAACCAATTGAAAATTTACGGTAATCGTTATTTAGCAATTATTATTGGCTGCTAATTGGCTACGTCTTTAATTAATGAAACAATTGATGACCTTATACTGACGCTTTTTATTTATATTGTAACGACGGTTCGATATCTTTTTATATCTTCTTCAGGTATTTTCCAAATTAATATAATAAATTAGCACAACTAAACGATTATCATGTTATTAAATTCACACAATTATGAAAGAGTGTCCGAGACACACAGTTCACTTAACGGTAACAAGATTGTAGCAAAGGAAAAAGGTATGGAAACCACGTTACAATATAAATAAAAACTAAAAAGAGTGTGTAAAATGTCATCAATTATTTTATTCATTCAAAACAAGCGTTAAATTAAAAATCTTTATGCAATTATTTAAAAATTTATTATATAAACGTAACTATTAAATCATTATCTTTATACACATAGACAAAAATATAATGAAGGGAAAAACTTTATTGACAATTTTTAATTTTACCTCATCGTTATATAATAAAAAATGAATGTAATTATTACATAAATTGATTTTAATGCATAAATGAGAAGACAAAATTATCTTCATAAATAAGAAAACTTTACGCATTATTTATGCAGTTATTCACATACAGTCGAATAAAAATGAGTCTTTTTAACTTTTTAGTTGTATTTTTTGTATAACAATAAAAATAGTGACTACTTAATCACGTTTTAAGTTTTTAACGTCCATTATAATTCCACTTTCCCGAGGTCAAATTCCCCCCGCAGTCGAGAGAACGATCGATGTCACAACTGATATGTAACGATCACTTTGAGTTATTGAAAGATTTCGTACTAAGCCGAAGGTCGCTGTCGTTAATATAATGAGGAGTTCCCGTAGCCCAAGGACCCGCATTCCAATCCAGGAGGCGTCGGACGAGAAAGCCCAGCTTTCCCCCTCGCTATAAGCTATTCATCACCTTCTCAAATTTTTATCCTCCCCTCCCCCACTCAATCCCTTCCCGCTAAGCGCGTCATTTCCGTTTCATCGGCCAAAGGACACAAGTTCTAACTGCAGCGACTTAAACTATCACTTTCCATATACTTGTTGAACTGGTCTTTGAAGGGAAAGAGAATGAGATCATCATGTACAAGGATTACAGTTTCAATTTCCGTATGATTATTATAATTGTCTGAGTAGTAAGCAGGCTGTCTACCAAAGGTACTGGAGTCGAGCCGGGACCAGTTCGCCGATTTTCCCTGATTTTTCATTATTTTGTAACATAGGAAACATTTCGTTTTTATTTTTCCATTGTACAATAATACGCCATATGTAATCAAATGATTAATTGGGGTCACTTAAAGCATGCAAGTAAGAGACAGACACGCGGGAATCAATAACAGAGGATATAAGGAGTTATTTTTTTTTTAAAAAAAATATTATTAAGAAATATTTCTTCTTTAGAAGTTTGTCAGTAATAATTAAAAATAAATTGATAGCGTTCTTCCTCGCGTTTTTAATTATATGTAATGTAGTAACAATTACAATAATATATTAAAAATTAAGGTTACAGTTAATTTGTGAGGAAAATAAAGGAATAATTTCAATATTAATGTTAAGTTGGCCGTCAGTTTTCTCTTTCTCTGGCCAACTCTCATACTTTTGCGACGAACACAATCAGTTGAATTAGCGTGAAATTTGGGATCGGAGAAATCTTTTACTAATTCCGTAGATCAATTATTTATTCAGGAAAAAATTGAAACATTTAATTAAAAGACATTTTGTATAACAATGATGGTCGCCAGGAGTTTGACTGCAAATTTTTTTCATATCTTTTTATTTCCTAAATTTTCACAAAATATTACAAATTAGCCGGTCTGAAATATATGACATTTATGAAACATCTCTGTCAACAGAAGGGTATTTTGGGCCTGAGATTTGCTGATTTCAAAACATATTGCATATATCGGAGATTTATGTACGTGTATCACGGAATAGAGAAATTGTGATTCTGAATTTCCTAATTTACAGGTTTTTGTCGGACTGCTCTCGAAATTGGATGTTGGTGATCCACCTTAAACTGCTTCACAATTGGTTCACCGGGATTCCGTTTGGATTTTTTGATTTGGCTGCTCCCATGGACAGTAACGGCAACGAACAGGATGGAATGATTCGCTGTGTGTGAATTTGTAGGCAAGGCAGCTCCCGACTACCCGCCTCCCGTAGTTGTAGTACCAAAATTTTCACTCTTACAACTTTGAAATATTTTATATTTTTAATTTCCTACATTGCACTAAACATCTGAACTATTAAAACGTTTTTCTGAACAGAATCTGCCAATTTGTTGAATATGGCGGAGGTACGGCGTGCACGATGTTGCTATATCAATACTTCATAATAGCCGTTTCGGTCTCGTCTCCAGCAATTTCTCTATGTATCACGAATTATCCAATCATATAGTTTATAATATTTTGCGGCTTTGAGAAATTACCCAATAAAATTGTCTGTTTCACAGATTGTGAGAAATTCACCGTAGCGCATAATCAAAAATACCATAGTAATATAATATATTAAACTGTTTATAATCAATTCCTAGCTGATAGTGATAAAAAATTTATTACATTTAACTTACAATAAATGAATTTAAAAATTGCAAATGAGTCAAATTAAATGGGCAATTATCTAAATTATTCATATCAGCGATACAAATTCATTACTGTAAACCCCATAAATTCAGTTTCCGAGATTTTTATGCTTCGAAGTCTTAGGTTTAAAATAAAGTTTCAAAATACACAATTTTTCGAAAATTTATTTCCTAAACGAGTGTTGGAGTGTCAATAATATTTTTAATTGACATTCAGATTTATCATTGACACCAACAAATGTATGCACCAAACAATTCTTGCCGTTAATGGTTCTGCTTTTCCACTGCTTTCGTTCTAGGTCATTCATGTTAAAATCCCAACTTTAGTGCGTCTCTTTTGAGTTTACCAATACCCGTTTCAATATTCAGCCTTCATTGCAACAATTCCGATCTCTTTGTGTTTCTCTGAAGCCTAACAGAGTGAACATTCATTTCAAGACATTGCTGTATATTTTCTAATTTTCTCCATGATTCTAAAAAACTGTTTTCATGTTTCTACCAACGTCATACAATTTATAATCGACTAGTCTGATTTCATATTATCCTCATGACTATTTTTCGTTTAATTTAAAGACTGATGACTTCATAAAAAATTCTCTTTAAGTTGGAATGAACTCTTATGCATTTAGTTGTTGCTCTCCAGAAAGCTCGTAATAGTTCATTATTCGATTAACTCGTTTCTCCGACAATTTCTTCCTGTCCTGGAGCGAAAAGAAGGGACCCGATGTCATTAAGGTCAAAACAATTAATATAAAGATTTGCGTCACCACACATTTCTGTCAAATTATTGGAGCGTCTGAAAAGCACTACTATCCTATTTCAATAGCCTGTCGTGCTTTTACTTATAAATAAATTAATTATAACTTGTATGACTTTGTGCGTATGAGTTAAAACTGTTAGAGTATTTTCTCCATGCGAAACAGTTTTCTTTCTTATCTCAGGCAGGGTTCGTTTCGACGCATGTTTTATTAGCGTCATAAACAATTTTATATCAGCCTCATAATTATTATCTCCATGACAAAAAATTCTTTCGTCTACGTGTGTGAAAGTTTCTGTAAAATAACTTGATATTTAAACATCTAGGCTTTGGGGTTATTAAAAATGGATGAGTACTGTGGCAGATGGACTTCAGAATCAATGCCTATATTTAATACGCAATATTATATAATAATATATTTTTAGTTGAATTATCTACACTGTAAAGGCCAATCGTGTCACGTAAATAACGCAGGCACCAAAACTGTCGCCAGAGCCATTAGTTTTCTAGTTGAATTATCGTGGACTGAGTTCAGTTATATTATTATAATCATGGACGGAATAATTAATATCGTACTCCATTCAATTTTATAAATTATTAACCATTAATCCAAATTCAGAAGACTTGATTATATGCTCTAATCGAAAGTCACACATTAATTTCACTATTCTCAACTATCAAATGGAATATATTTTAAATACTAGGGAATTCATGCAGCATTAAATTATATATTATTATTAGTACTAGTATTTATAAATTAAAAAATTAAGCAATTAAATATGATCATTTTATAATTAATATGATTACTAATATTAATTATCAAATTGCAGGCATGTTCAAAATTTATAATTTTATTTTACATATTATATTAGAAGAATAATCAGAAAAATTTGCTGTAAATTTGAGATTTGAAAGATTATATGACACCAATTGCTACCTTAGTAATAAGTTGAAGTTAAAACTTAATGAAAGTATGAAATGTGCTTAATTGTCGTTTAAGTGTAAAATAAAATATTTTAATATGTCTGAAAGGTCGTTAATTTATGATAATAATAAAATAGAAGAAAATTAAAATATTATTTATTACTATTTATATTTGCTGTAGCAATACTTTTTTTGCTTAATCGTTTGGGAAATTCTACCGTTTGTATACAATTTGGAGGGAAATATCCATAAAACATTAATTTTAACATTAATCTACTTCCAATCTACATAAAAAAAATTGATTTCGTATTTTTAAGAAACTAATATTACGTATCCTTGTAATTCACACACTTTTGCTTAAAGTCCGTCCTGAATTTTGAGAGTGCCATTGCTAACTTACGTTAATTGTTTATCGGGTATCGTTAACGAATAAACGGTTATATTTACATTCCTTTTAAATATTAATTTTTTTATTGTTTCTTTAGTTAAGTAAAACGCGTTTTTATGTGTAAAAGAAATAATATCCTAAATGATGAACATGGTCCTGCAATAAATGGAGAACGAAAGTAAAGTTGAAAAAAGAAATTTTTTGGCAAAGACACAAAGTGAAATTCTTACCAATTTCAGAACCACCAGAAACAGAAAACAAAAATTAAATGTTTTTTCGAAGCTGTCGCAGCAAGAAAAAAAATGGTAATATGTTACAGATGGCAGGTAGGCATTAAGATTGGTTCTTTTAGATGCTGATACGTTTTAGTGAAAAATATTCCATAGTTTAATAAACAAATAAAGACGTTGTATGTGGTCCCCATGATTTCTTCATAGCAATAAAGAAATATAAAGCAGCCAGCGAAATCAAACTAATGTTAAAATATTGAACGTAATGGCATGTTAACTTTTTTTTTTTGGGTGTAGACAAGCTATGTATAGGGTAATTCATATAGTGGCAGCTCCCCTCTTATAGCAAAGGAAAGGGATTTGAAAGGGGGGATGCAGAAGGGTGGAGGAAGGTAGCCAAGGGTAACTAGGGCCCCCGGGCTATGGTTTAAGGATCGTACCCGGCATTCACCTAAAAGAAATGCAGGCCAAACCCTAGAAAAACCTGCATCAGGTAGGTCGGGCATTTGGTACTTGTCCCACGCCCTTCCGATAGCAGGAGAGAAGTTTACTGTGGGGACGCAGCATTCCCTTCCCCGTGCCTCGACTTCAATTTGTGGCATGTTAACTCCATACAAAGTTATATAAAGCATCATATTTTGCGATTCACTTGCACGTTAAATCTAATCTAAGCGTGTACGGAATAAGCCTGCCCCCTTATCTGCAACCCACTTTCTCCATCCTCACACACTGCGTATCTCGCTCGTTTGCTCTTCATTATGTTTGGTCATAGATACGCAAAGAATGCGGCACAATTCTTGATGTGGTGACTCTTGGAAAACATTGAATGATAATGGAGGCCATTTATAATCCATTAACCTGCTTCCACATTAATCTCAAAAGAACATACAGAAAGTTTTTCATCCAGACCTGTCGTTTGGTTTTATACTTGTAGAACCCCGAATACAGACCAAGAATCCAGCTTCTGAATAAGTTTTTAATTTAGAAAAACTACGAGCATGTTGTACTGTAGAAAGTAACAGCGAATAGGTTTTAAAATACTATTTACTTCTGTTCTTAAAATGACGACAGTCAAGGAAATTATTCTGGTTTGGATCGAGAGAAGGATTCATTGCAATGAACCGTAACCTCAAGTTCAGAACCATAGCATAGGAGTAGCGTTCATATCTCAAATTCTTCTCTGAATAAAACACTACTTTACCTGCGATAATCAGATATGAAATGCGTAAATTAATATGATTCGATTTAAAATATTATATACTGCGAGATTATGGAATATTTCGGAGGACAGATTTAAACAGCCGCTTTTTGACTGACCATTTAAGAGATTGTTAAGAGAAAGGCGTTGCGGAATGGAGGGTTGGAGGGTCTTTGGGCTTGGATTTGATTCTACAATTATAATCATTGTTGCACGTGCGTATGAAACTGTGAATAAAAACCTGTTTTTGCCTGTCCAGCTCAGAATAATTATTGCTGTTTTATGGCGTCTCACCAATTTTGCACGTGCAACATTATGCATCTGTGTTTGTTTTTGACAGATAAGATTTAGCACAGGTTGTTTGTCTTGTGTGGGGGGAAGCAACAACGTAATTACTACTGCCTAAACGACAATGCGAAGTTGAGACGCAGCAGTTAAGGGAAGAGCTGAGTTGATGCAGTATGGTCGGAGGAGTCGAGAAATGTGGGTATTTATATAACTTATCCGGAAAAGGAATTGTTTCGACATTAACCTCTTGGTAAACATTTCATTTAACCAGCACCAATAGCGCCAGTGTTATAAAATTGACCCATTTACGGTCTCCTCGCCGACCTACCCCTCGGCATATAATTTCAAATAAACCACGACGTCAACGGACAGTATTCGGAACACTCCTACTACATAAAATAAAAGTGTCACCAAAAATCAAGACGAATTACAACAGTAACAAATACTCGATAACTTAATAAAGTGTAAAACTATTCCAGTTACCTTAAAGGAGCAAATAAATACAATCGTTAACTAAATAGAGACCAAAATATAGAGGGTGAATTAGGAAATCAAAAATTTAGCCGGTATCTTAAGAAGGTCAAAACTACTCCGGGTAAGCTTTTCACCACCGCGTCCACCAAGAAGGGAAACATAAAATTTCGTCAACCACCATGCGAGGATTAAACTCAGCGACTCCTATAATCACAGAATCGACAATAATATCGGTCTTTTTTGCATATTTTTTATGTAAACCCCTTCCACCACCACCACTCCCTTGCCTTTTGGAGTTGAAATTAGACACATAAAAATTCTAAGCGACCCAGGAAATATTTTATACGACGCTAGTTAAGGCCGTTTACCCCAAGAGGCGGTAGGTGTGTTAGCTCCTCAGTGTTTGTCCCTGGATCGTAAGTAACATGTGTATAAAGATTTATAGAAATTGGTTTACGAATTTAAGATTGAAAACAGAAATTTGTTTCACCCCCTTAAACCCCCACACTTATGGGATAATCTGCAACTTAACATAGTCAATATCAGAATTAATATCTTTAACATTTATAACAATGGATTTGACACCAATCTCGGTTGTTTCGCGTTTATTTTATGTAACGCCCCTCCACCCCCTCCCATAGTGCTGCGGACTTCCCATGCTGTAAGGGGTTGAAATTATACACTAAACCATCTGAAGAAAAAAAAACTATTCATCTCAACGACATCGAAAACTAAATATTCGACGGTAAAAACGGCCGTTTTAGCATGTTTCAAAATTCCTCCCCCAGTTCACTCCTCGGGAGTTTCTTAACGCTTCGAAACCCCGACAGAAACGTTCGTGGGGGTGCGCAAAACTCAACAAACTTTTATCGCTATCCGATGCATAGCTTAGGATATATATATATATATATATATATATATATATATATATATATATAGAGAGAGAGAGAGAGAGAGAGAGAGAGAGAGAGAGAGAGATTTTGGTTTATTTCTATTGATGTTATTAAAATTAAAATTTTGTTTGATAAATTATTAATTTAAGGTTTTTATGCCTATGTAATTCGAAAAAAAAGTGTTTATTTCAAACCGTTTTAAATTATGCTTTAAATATAATATATTTGCATGTACTAGAGATTCAGCATCGTTGCTGATGTTATTTGATTCGAAGAAATGATTGGTTTCGTTGAATGAACTTAAAGTTGCTTACCTTCAAAGTCCATCGTTTTGTTCTTTTGACTCCTGACTTATTACCTTTCACGCTCAAAGCTTGTTTTTCTACACTTAAGTCGTCAAGGGTAATGTTCCCTACGATCAGGCACGTACGATGTTTTTTTCAGAGAGAAATACTATGAGCTTATCAGAAACTAATTCATTTAAGGTACCTAGTCTTGTCTCTACGTTACAACCCAACAAAAATTTACATCAGTAAATGTCGACTCGTACTTCACATCCTTACTTTCTTATCTCCATATCCAGCTGCATACTTTTTACGATTTATGCCCTTCAATTCCCTACCATAAATTAGGCGCAAAACCTTCTGTGCTGTTGGTAAGAGGGAAAAATTAAAAACAAAAAAGGCGAGATAGGCCTTGTAAGGTGGTGTGTGATTTACAATCTCGTTTAAGTAATTTCATAACGATCGGCAGAGATTCCATGAACTTTGTGTCACATAATAAACGCGAGATTCTGTCCCTTGTTACTACCTATTCACCTCGGAGTGTTAACAAAAAGGATAAGTCATAATTGCACATCACGGGCAATAAAATAACTCTTATGATTTTAAAGGTCAAATGCCTTATTAGAGACATCACTTCACCTTATTCGAGCCGTAGCCATCATGTCCTTCGCCAAACCGCCTAGACGAGAATCTTTCAAATTTTATACGTTTGTTTATAACTTGTTTTCATTCCATTAAACAAGCTCTTTAATTAGCTAACGTCACCTGTCTCCTTTCCACGTGAGTCAGAAATTACGTGAATTGAGAAATAAAACCTTTTCATTATCATTTAAACAAAAGTCGTAGATACAAAAAAAATATATTCAACTGTAGAAATTTCTGAGTCATTTGAAACACTCCATTCGTATTTCAGGAAATATAATACTAAATTTCCAGATTTGCATAAACAATCATTTTTATTTCAATTCTTTTATTAACTTTAACGTATTTCATTTATTTAGATAATCAACAGAATTATACAGTGTGTTCAGAAAATTAATTAATATGATGGAAATGACGTCCAGGGAGGGCGCCGTATTTTGAGCGGCCGTGCCCTGAGCGGACAACAGTCCCTTCCTCACTCCTGACCGCTGAGCGAGCAGGTATAAAGTTTTCCGAAGAGCAACTTTGTCAGTCTTTAATTGTTTTTAAAAATAATCATATTTGTAAAATCTTGCTTTGTTTGAATTTTTAGAAACACAGATATTGAAATTAGATCATTTAATTGACTTTACAACTCCTGGAGGCGTCCTAATAAATTAGGGATGAAACGTTAAGAATTTTTTCTATTATAATGTTTAAAAATTAAAATTTATAATAAATTTATAACTAAACAGGTTGATGTTTTCATTTATTTAATAACTTCAGATAAATATAACTGTTAAACGATTTGTATCTTAAATGATCATTTCTAAGAATATTTATTAAACGAATCACTACCAATTGGAACAGTTTGCATATTATACAATGAAATTATAAATCTAGATAAGTTCAGAAATGTCATACATTAATCTTTTGCATTATTATGTTGAAACCACGACTGATTAAGTTGCTCTTCGGGAAACTTTATACCTGCTCGCTCAGCGGTCAGGATTAAGGAAGGGGCTGTTGCCGCTCAGGGCACGGCCGCTCAAAATACGACACCCCAAGGGGCTACACTAGTCTGAACCCATTTAAATTTATAGGAAAGCATTTTCCGCAGATCTGATTGTGATATTCTTCCCAACTCCGTATTTATTTCAGTTTTGAAGTCACTTTTTATTGGAACTTCTAAACGTAGATCTACGTTCACTGCACAACAACTTTCCGGACACCCTGTACGAAGGACGACTATACATAATACAAGTTCTTAAGAGTTTTAATTTGATGTATCCGAATGTTTAAGAGGAATAAAAACTCAAAATAATTAGTTAATAGCGATAACCCCATAGCTTAGACTCTCAGAAACGAAATCTTTCACATTTCTTGTCAAAAACTATTGGCCAATAACGTAATCCCGCAACCACGTGATGATACGTAATTTTATACTCATCTGTTTTAGGCAAATTCAGTTTATTTTGTTGTTTAATATATAAGCGACGAAAGTTTAATTGATTTGAGTCCATCATTGCGTCAGTTGCAGTGGTGACAGTTTCTCCATCTGCAATGAAATTAATGTTACAACACGAAGAAGAGTTCATTTGAAATCCTGATCATACTTCGTGTGGCATCGTTTTAAAAACTGACATCTGTGTGGTGCTAATCCCAAAAGTCGAAAGCTATGCCGCGATATACGGTGAATGGCATATATATATATATATATATATATATATATATATTGTAATACCAATTAAACAGGCTATTAAGTGTTTTTAACATAATTTAATTGTTGGCGGTACGGGTGCTTAAAGACGATAATCAAGGCGGGTTTTTCTTAGTTAACAATCGAGACTGTAGACCGCGCGCTTAGAGAACTCAGTCTGCGGCGAGAGGTGAGGAGGATAAAGTGTCTGCGGGGAGACGCGAAACGAAAAAGTCTGCGTCGAGAACTGGGACATAGCAGTTCGGTCTACATAGAGAAATAAAAACAGTAAAAGGCTGCGGATCCAGAATTATAAATAGGGCTATCTAGGAAGTCCAACAGCGAGATATAATAGTTTACATAAGACGCAAGTAAACAGTTTTGACGGAGAGACTTATAAAATCGGAGTTTGGAAGCAGAAGTTTTGCTTCACAAACTGAACTAATTTTCGCATAGAGAGACTTTGAGGAGCTACGTCCGGCAACTGGCTGAGGGTGAGATAATTCAGGTTCCTGTATAGCAGAGATCCAGAGCAACTACCGTGTGTTCAAAATCTAATGAGTAGAATCAGTGAATAATGGCCTGTTTAGTGGGTGTTGACTTCAAGATACAAGAGTCCGAACTGGTATCAGTAGCACTGTCGTGAGTACAAAACAATTATTAAGGACTGTAAACGATAATTAAAGGGTATAGTCGGATTTCGTTCGCGTTTTTCTTTTCATTCGTTTTCTTTTACTTTTGTATTTAATATTGTATTCCGCTAAATTCAATGAGTTTTGATTGTTAATATTGTAGTTCATTGTATTCGTTCTTCTTATCAAACCCAGTGGTGACCCTGAGATAATGATAAATTCAACGTAATTGATTGTAAACGCCACGAATTAATAAAATAAAATTGAAATATTTGTTTGTTAAATTGACGGAATTCGGCGTGCAAAGCAGGGCATATAATGTGTAATTATCAACAATAAATTTTAAATACATAATAATCTTGTTAATTATTCCTATTAATTAAGACCACCCTTTTAATCATTACAAAAATGGCTTCCACAACGTGGGGCAAATTAATTTATTTAAATCTTTCTTTTTTAATCATTACAATATATATATATATATATTTGTTGTCCCAGCATGCAAAACTCTTACTGGTACTGTAATGAATGAATTGCATTGAACTGATGCAGCAATTTAGTTGCACTCGTCGTAATTACAAACAATATGAAAAAATAGAGAAGAATATGCCGTATGATGCACTTCCTATAGTAGAAGAGATTGTCGGAGGGTGGAAAAAGAAGAAAAGAATGATCCTACGATTTGAACAGTATAAATTTTGTTCGCCTTCAGGGAAGGGTTATTATTATATACTGTTACGTGATTTAACGTTAATTCCAAAAAGTGTGCCACACTACCTGCCAATGTTGTCTTAAGGACCAGAGAGACATTTTATCACGGGGCGTCACTTCGCTGCCATGTCACAGGTTCGTCACGTATCTGTGAGCTGAGCTACATTTTGATGTCACGCCATGTCACATTTTTCAATCTATATTATATTTTAAACGTTAACAAAGGCGCTTGAGGATCGCTAGTCTTTTTCCTCCAATAGAACGAAGAATTATTTTACTTAAGTATTATTATTTATTTTATACAATAAATAAGCATTATGAAGGTATAACTTCTGATATCTTCAAAATGCTCACTCATACAATAAATTTTAAAAAAATGATAGGTGTAGAGAATTAAATTGTCTTTTTAACGCAAAAATATCATCTACAATTTACGAAAATACACCTAAATTCAAATGAAAGAAAGATAAATACACGAGTTATTATTATTTGATTGAATTTGGCATCTATCAACCCTAATTTTTTATATTTTCTTATTTGATTGAATAAAAAAAATTATCAACATGACTTAAAATCTCACTCAAGTCCTTTTATTGTTATTTAATGACGCCAAATAAGTCGCGAATATCTAAGTATGTGACTTAAATGTTTATATCATATTTAGAATCATACATGTGTGTAAATATATATGATTATAATATAAGACCATCTTCAATACTACACCACTAAATTATTCTTATAAACAAAACAGAATCTGTATAATATTTTATTTTACATGTTACTGTATCTAGGTTTAGACTTGCAGGTTGCTTCAAACGGAAACAATACTCGGTATTTCCGTAACGGTATTAGATTTACTTTTCCTGGAAGACGGGGTAATGTACGGCTGATAGTTACACACATGTAGACTGATATATTGAAGAAAAAATGCTCTGAGATACGCACTGCTTCCACTTGTCAATGCAGACTTGTTTGCTGGCCGTGAACCACGTGGCGTGACAACAGCGTGCGATTGAGGCTGCAGTCACGCTTCAACTTTATGGCCCGAACGTCACGTGACAGAACGTGAAGTAACAGCAATGTGTCTCCACATTAACACACTCCGTCTTGACAGAATGGAAGTTTTTTTTTGTTTTTTTTTTGGGTGTAGACAGGCTATGTACAGGGTAATCCACATAGTGGCAACTCCCCTCTTATAGCATACGAAAGCGATTTGAAAGGGGGGATGCGGAAGGGTAGAGGAAGGTAGTCAAGGGTTAACTAGGGCCCCCGGGCTATAGTTTAAGGATCCTACCCGGCATTCTCCTAAAGAAATGCAGGAAAAACCCTAGAAAAACCTGCATCAGGTAGGTCGGGCATTGGGTACTTCTCCCACGCCCTTCCGATAGCGGGAGAGGAGTTTGCTGTGGGGACGCAGCATTCCCTTCTCCGTGCCTCGACCAGTTTAGGAGGCAGCTGGCTGACTATTCCAATGGGAATAGCGGACAACTCTTACCGTATGCCCAAAGTCTGTGACCCCGGAACATACACCTCTTAGAACAGGCCAAGGTGCCTCGGCTTGTGGGAACCTTAGTTCAAAAACGGAGAGGAAACGGCATTCCCAAAGGTAGACCCTTCGTATCTCTCCCTTAAGGTTCTCCCTGCGAGAGAACATCCCTCGCAGACCTTCCCGTTGTAGAATGGAAGACACCAGAGACGTATAAATACGTGAGCCGGCAGAATTTAGCGGCGAGTGATCGCAGTTTTGGTTGAGAGGGGAAGATGAGCATTTTGCAGATGAGAGCCCTGTTCTTGCAGTTTGATGGCTGAGAGAAGTTGGCAGTGTGATGGTTGAAACACAAGTTGGCAGTCTGACGGCAGAGAGAGAACTAATGTCAAGGAAACCACTCTTCAGTCGCTGTTCCCGTTTCGACTCCAGTGTGATGTGGTTCGTAAGCCAAGGTCACAGCTTGCCATAAGATACTTTTATTTTATTTTTATTAAGTGATCCAAGTCTGACACACCAATTACCCTGAGAATAAAAGTAATACATAATAATTTAATTATATGTTCAGTTCAATTTTTGTTAATCAATTTATGTGTTAATTAAATTAATGTTATTTTAATTCACATGCTATAAGATAAATACCAGCAATTATTATTACAGTACATATTACAGAGACATATTGAATACTGTCCAGGACCACAAAAGAACGCATCCCAAGGTTGGGTGTTGCACCAGGATAAAGCAAGGCCGCACATCGCGGATGTTGTTACCTGAAATTATATGAACACTAGCTGGGTGCCCGAGTACTTATTTGTATAAACCTGAAAAAGTATTTAATTCTATATGAATCTTTAGTCTTTAGTCAAGAAGTGATTTAATCTAAATCTAACTGTTCCTAGTTAATTTCGACCGATAGTGCATTAATTGAACAGCTATGAGATACATTGAATTTTATTGCATCAGTCCCAAAAAACACCTCTTCGGATTTATTTACGAATAGAATACTTAAATATACTCCTTGAGTATAGCAGGATATAACTGTCCCTGAGTCTTCAGACATTACGAAAGATTAAATTGCTGAAATTAGACAAATAGTCGCCATATTGGAGTCACTAATATGACACTTACATTTTCCGCAGGATCTCAAAGAATTTCGTAATGCCTTTTATTATCATTAGGAGTATTGCTGGATAAAATTATACTTTCTATTCAATCAAAATATTTCTGCTTTATTTCATTACGGGAAAAGGAACTATTTCCTTTGTTCGTCGTGGAGGTCCTGTCTGACTCGCGTGTGACGTCACAATCTCTTGGCGCGCAGTAATTTAACACAAAATTATCACATTTTAAAATTATAATTCCAGGGGTTTCTCATCCCAACAGTACCGTTTCTCGTGTTTTGCAGAACATGTGTACCAAGTTTTGTTGCAATCTGTCCACGCGTTTAAATCTGTATAGAGATACATACATACATTCAAATATACATACGTTTTTGTTGTATAGATTAAGATTAAACGTGTTCATCATTTTCATTATAGTCTGGGTCAGCAACGTGCCACTTTTTCCCTTCCTGCGAAAACAATTTTCACCATCACAAACACGAATTATAAGAATCTATCAAAACTAGCTCCCAGCGTGTCTTTGAAGACTGTGACCAGCAGAGGGACAAGTTTACATTTAATTGGGACTGTCTCTACCCTGAGTATGCAAATTTGTTTGATTAATAATTTATGTTAATAATTATTAATAGATATTAAAATTGACTTTAGGATTTATATCCTCCATGAAATTTAAAACAAAACTAATGATCGTAACTGAGTACATTTTTGTTTATTTAATCACTTTGTGTCTGTTTCTGGTTTGTAACCAATCTTCAGTTCTTCTACGGAGTCATTAGTCCTCTGAAACCAAGTTTTACCTCCGCATAATTTCTAAGAACTAAATTCATGAAGCGCGTAACACTAACCAATTCATTCTCGTGACTGCAAACCAATGTCTCGGAAAAGCAAACTTTGCTGCCCTTCTTCTGACTGTGGCAGATAATTTGAATGCACGGCTACAGGAAGGCTGTGGAGACTGTAGGTTTTTGGTTGCGGAAGCTTCGCCGTGGTTGCGGTGAGTGAAGGGATGCAGAGCTGTTCCACTCCGCTGATACACTTAGGGAAAGGAAGGCCTTGCGTAACCGCAAATGTCAGGCCGTCCTGCACTTACGTAATGTCGTAGCTCTGCATGTAACCCCATTATTACACGTGCTTACTTGTCTTCAACACAGTCCATAAAACAATGTATATGCAACAACAATTACAGTAAACAATCGTGGAAGAAACTGACTCATGTCAAAGGAGACTTTTCAGCTTCACGATTGAAGCGCTACTTACGGTATTGGATCTCAGAGATATTATAACACAGCCGTAAAAAATATATGCTAAGAATAATTATTTAGCGACCAAAGCTTGAAATGAATTTCCCAAAATCCTTCATTTTTTGTTTTTTTATTTAATTAAGCATTTTTCCGAGTAGCAGATACATGAACTTACATTAAAAATAATTATTTTAAATAAATAAATAAACCAGAACTATAAAAATTTGTATGAAGAATAATATTAATCTAAGATCAATTTTGATAAAATACATCATATATAAACTCAAAAATAGTATTTTTCTAGTCTGAAAAAAGAAATAGTAACTACTAATAAACACTAATACCCTCCAGTTTTCCAATGTTTATGAAATATATATTCAAATGCAATCATATTTATTTTTATTGCTAAACAACCGTTTGAAAATATAAGAAAACGTGTATTACTTGTTGCATTATATAATTTTTAAAAGCTAATAAATTAGCCAAATTGCGGGTCACGTATAAAATTTTTATTTGAATGCGAAAGCGCCATCGTAATAAAACGTTCGGCTTATAAACGCCGGCTCTAATAACCTATTATACTGAATTCACTTAACAGAAGAATATAAATTTCAATTTTATATTCAAAATTAATAACAATGGTTAAATAAACTATTATATATTCATAGTTTAATAACGCAAGTAAGGAATTTAATGATTATTTATGCCGTAAATATAAACGTAACAGACTTTTACGTTATCTAAGTGCATCGATATTAAAGCACGACAATTTAAAAACGTCCTGCTACGAGTTTGAAGTGAAAATCTCAATAAAACAATTCCGAATCATATGAGGAAATATTTAGAATTGCAGATTTTCTCAGACCGTTTTACTGCTGTTCGTACCTGGGGGTAAAGTTTCTGCAAGTAATATTAGGTAGAGAGTCCAGTGCAATGATGTAAATGTGCAATGCTACTTACGTATGGAATGCAGTTGCAATTATCTGAGGAACTAATACTTTCTCTTGAACTTCCCCAGACTGGATCGTAATCACTACCTGCAAGAGGACAGTCGAACAAGCCTACAAGAAATCTAACATAGTAATTTTTCCATCAGTTACAGCTCTAATATTTTTTTATCTTGACTTTCTCTAACGTATCGTTCCTCTACTTCACGCAGGGAAACAAATTTTCAACATACAACGTTTTTCTACGTCGATCTACGGCTTTCCATTCACAATCTCAGTAATAAATCCGATTAATTTTTATTAGTGATGTCCGTAAATTACTATTTAACTGTCGTCGAAGTCCACTTGAAAATTTTTAAGGTGTAGACAGGCTATGTATAGGGTAATCCACATAGTGGCAACTCCCCTCTTATAGCATAGGAAAAGGAGTGAAAGGGGGGATGCGGAAAGGTAGAGCAAGGTAGCTAAGGATTAACTAGGGCCCCCGGGCTATGGTTTAAGGATCCTACCCGGCAATTCGTCTAAAAATGTTGCAGGGAAAACCCTAGAAAAACCTGCATCACTTAGGTCGAACATTTGGTACTTGTCGCAAGCCCTTCAGATGGCGGGGAAGTGAGACGTGAATGTACCGGGGTCACAGAAAATTTTGAATGTTCCAAGTTATATAATTGAACCTCTTTCCAAACTCTGGTAAAAATTTTAAAGCAACACATTTTTATTAATTCGGTAGCTGTTATTAGGTACAGGTTTTCTAAATATAAACAATTTCGGGCACCGAGCGTCGCTTCTTATAAAATTACGTTCCTATATCCTAACAAAAAATTTATACTCTTTCCTTATATAAAATCCTCATTCTATAACGGCCAAACGTGACACGTAAGGATGTAAGATTCGGCCGCGTTTGGTTTTATTAAACATAAATTCTTGCTATAACCACCTTGTTCAAAACATTTAATAAGATACTAATTGAGACGCAGATCAACATATCCTAAGAATTTCTCCTTTGGCCGAAGTTATCGGTTGGCATTGTGCTCATAAAGAATAATTTAAGATCAGAATTTATGAGATTTAAAAATCAATAAATGCTCTGAATACATTTTAAGGTATTGAAATTTGTTGACAATGTTGTTTAAATATTCAGTGAAGAAATTATTGGGTGTACCATAGACTAAAGAAGAAAAATTATTTGAAGGTTAAAGAAGGAAGAATGATGCTGCGTTTCGAACAATATAAACTCTCTCCGTATGGCAGGGAAAAAGAGTTAAGAATCAGTGGTGCGTGCAGGAGTCCGAAGTCTCCTTAACTAAATAAACTTACCGACCTCCTGTGGTGTAGGGGTCAGCGTGACTGCCTCGCATCACAGAGGTCGTGGGGTTCGAATCCCGACGAGGGAATGGACGTTTGTGTGCGTGAGAGAAACTCTCGTCAAACCAGCCCCCTCGCCCCCCCCCCCTCCCAAATACAAAAATAAGTTCCCATAATGAGTCAGTAATAACCGGAGCTAGTGTAAATAAATCAATATAAAAAAAATTAACTTTCCAGATCTAACACCTGAAAAATTCTTCAATGACATATTCAGGTAATTTATAAACTTAATTTTTGTACTCGTAACGTTGATATATCGTTGGAAAATATCGATTTTATGTGACAAATATCTATTTCACGAGGTTGTAGCAGAGGAAAATCGTGAGATGTCCACGGCGTTTCCATCTCAGTCAACGTCCACAGCAGGTCCACATTGTTAGCATTACATGTATGATCCAAACGTACGTCGGCAGGAATTAAGACAGAAGAAAAGAATAGAATGCTTCAAATATCATCAATAACACTTCTTTTTTCTTCCACAACTATTTTATTCCAAACATCAGGGCCAAGACGCGAATAAATTTATTTTTCACTTTTTCGACTTTAGATTATTAAATAAGCCAATACTCTAGAAAATTAATTAATTAAATATTGAGAATTGAGTTTTTATATTTCGTAACTTCCAAATCGCTGCATTTGTCTGATTCTTTCGGTCGTAATGGAACATTTTACATTACTTTTAAATAAGTGTCGTCAAAAGTAAATTCTTAGCGGATAAATAGAAAATAATACTGAAGAAATAATGCGAGATGCATTGCATGTCGAGTAGAAAGAGGACGGTTTTGTACGTACGTAGTTGCAGCCAGTTTCGCCAGTAAAAAAAAAACATACTTGTCAATTTCATTACTCTCACCAAATTTCTGAACTAAAGAAATCTACAAAAAGTGACACTAAGAAGTTGTGCTCCTGCGAACTCGAGTTTACTAACGGAACTAAGAGAAGGACTCTGCTACTACTCTATTGTGTGTCTTATCTCCGCAAAACATATTGTCTGTACCCGAGCCGTTATGGAGTACTTCCCAGAAAGTGCCATATTATTTCCGCAGACTTTCTAGGTTATGAACTCTAAAGGATTTCTTCAAGCCAAAAAATTAAGCAATTTTCTCCAGACAATTTCTCTATTATTTTCGTCGAGCATCCGCATTTAAACAAAATGCTTTACATATAATGCTGTATGTATATTATAATGTAATTATGTATATAATATAATGTTGAAATTATATATGTATAAAAATATGAAATATATATTGCTCCTCCGTTTATTTGTAGTATTATAGTCGTCCTCGCTACACTATTTTCTTCGTGGAGATGATTGTCATCCTTGTAGAATGACAACAGTGTATTTAATTTTCATATATTTTACACACTTGTTCTATAATTGTATGGGTTAATCGAGCAATGAGGTGTTGCTATCACATTCCAGGTTTTGGTCTATATATTGTTATAATCAAACGGATCCTTATTAATTTGCCCCACGTTGTGGTAGCCAAAATGTAATATACAAACGGGTGACTAAATAAAAAGATTAATATTTATAAACAACAAACAATTTTATTGTAATTTTTTAACACATATACAATTAAACAAATATAAAAAGGATCTCATTCTCTCAAAGGTCTTTACTGGGTATGATAACGGCAGAACATTTAAACATAATCAAAGAAACAAAAGTTTACATTTAATTTAAAGGAAATATTTATTCGTCTAGACATAGACAAAATTAATTATTGAGGAACTTATTCTACAAGATTGATTTTAAATTTAAAGAGTTTATTTTATCAACACAAAAGAAAAGAACGATATCTGACTTCATCATTTAATTCGGTTTACATCTATGAATACCATGAAATTTCAACTTACGATTACTCTGGAAAATTTGGCTCGTTCGTACCCACACAGTTTATATACTGGACACACACTGTTGGTTTGACAAAAGTTGGTTCTCCGTTCGTGAAGGACATATCATTTGCTCGTTCTGAAGATTACTAGACGCTGGATGCAGTGTCCTGGTCTCCTAAAATCGAAGACAGTGGTCTAATTTGAGGATAGAATAGATTAGACTTCAGCATACAAATTGTTTATCGATGAATATTTGGCTATTTTTCTCGCAGACTGCAACTTATAACACATTCTCCTCCCTTAACCGATGTCTGTCTTAGTCATATTCTCCCGCTTCGGTGATCACAGCACGACTAACTTCTTAAACACATTCACCATCTTTGGTGATCGCCTCACGACTAACTTCTCTCAAAAGTTTATCTTCCGCTTATATACCCACAGTCTTTTCCTTTTTCCACTGTTCCAAAACTTCGTCGCAAATGCCCGTTAACAGTTTCTTCCATTATCCCGAGATTTATATTATGCAGCTGCAGTTCCTTAGTCAGCAAATGGCTAACTACTCTGTCATGTCCGAAAGCCAACAATCGAAACAGGACTATTTATCTTTTTGCACCCTCACACACTCAGCTTTTCAAAACGAAGAAATACTCAGTCAAGACCAGTCCTAAATAAACACATTACAAAACTGCCCCTTCAACAGTCCAAACCATTAATCAGAAACAATGCCTCACTTAACAAGTATTACATTGTGCCCCAGATTTAGTTTGAGAAAGGCGCACACGCACGTGCACGGTTCCGAATTCTCAAGACCAGTCCTAAATAAACACATTACAAAACTTGCCCCTCCCACAGTCCAGATTATCCATCCGAAACAATGCCTCACTTACCAGGCTTTACAATATATTGTAATTCCCAGTTAAGAAGGACATGAATTTTGTTCATATTTCATAAGATTTGTTTACCAACCCAGACTGGGGATTCATGGGTGGCTTGTATAAAAAATAAAAATAAATTGATGATTGAAAGCGGAAGAGCTCACAAACGGGAGGACTATAATTGGGCGTTTTAGCGGCTCTTACAGCTAATGTTTTGACAGACGTCGTAACAAATCCCTAAAGGAATAATGACAGAAGTTTTTGTGGACATCCAATTATATGAAAAGGAAATGTTTATTTTAACAATATTGAGTAGCTCTCTGAGCGTGAGAAAGGCAGATGAGGTCCGAACGTGGGAACTCAAAAACTGTGGGGAAAGAAAAAAAAGGATATTCTGGAGAGGGGGAAGCGGATAGAAAAGTTTAGTTTGACTGTAGATCTCAAAGGAAGAGGATGTGGAAGCTGGAGCAGTGGAAAATAGAAAATAGATGCTGAAGTAAAACTAAATGTTGGTTTACTGACTTTGTAGAAGGATTTAATCAATGATCGTCTGAGAGAAAAGAAGAAAGCTTGGAGATAAAACATTATTGGGCATTTCGAAATATTTCAAATAAACTGAACATTTGGCGCTGGTGATAAATATTCGGTCAAATTGAATTGTGGCCGTGAATAAAAAAAATATATATTAGTCCATGCAAGCAGTCAGGAGTCTGGATATCAAAAGGATAAAGTGAACGTGTCTGTGAAGCGTGTGTGTTAAGTCTGTGCACAGAAAGGGCATTGTAGAGTGAAGTGCGTTCCTGAAAACCCAAATAAAACTGTAAGTAGACATTTAGTGATAAATTCTGTAAATTGTTAAATAAGGGTAATGAGTCAAATTTCGTTTTCATTTTATTGTAACTGCATTGTTTAAATTCTAAATTTTAGTGTTCCGTTTCCTTATCAACCCAGTGAAGACCCTGGGATATAGAGTCTGATTTATAAAATGTAACTGGATTATTAGTGTAATTTAATTGTTGATGTAAAAGAATAAAAATATATATACCGAGATTTCTTGAGTTGTATTCTAGATTCATAAAATTGTTTTGTTTATAAAATTTAATAAATTGTTTAATTTAAATTCCTATAATCATAATTTATCTATAGTTTGGGTATCCAATGGGCGCAAATTAATTAATTTCAAGTTGTTAAAAAAACAAATTTTGGGTAATAACTTGAAACAAAAAATTTAAAGATTTGTCGATTATTATATATTGTAGCGACAAAGTTTCAAAATAAATTTAAAATTAATTAGCAAAGGTGTATTACAATATATAAAGTCTGGCATGATAAGCAATCTATAACTGCAGTAAGAATTGACATCATTGACTTTTCTAAAAAAAAATTTTTTTGTGTGTAACAGGCTACATAGGGGTAATCCACGTAGTGGTAACTCTCCTTTAATAGCATAGGAAAAGATGCGGAAGGGTAGAGGAAGTTATCCAAGGGTTAACTAGGGCCCCCGGGCTATAGTTTAAGTATCCTACCCGGAATTCACCTAAAAGTGAAGCAGGACACACTCTAGATAACCTGCATCAGGTAGGTCCCACGCCCTTCCGATGGCGGGAGAGTGGTTTGCTGTGGGTTAACTTCTCGACCAGTTTAGGAGGCAGCTGACCGACTGTTCCAATGGGAAGAGAAACATCTCTTACCGCATGCCCAAGTTCTACAACCCCGGAACATGCACCTCGCAAAACTGACCAAGGTGCCTCTGCTTGAGGGAACCTTAGTTAAAAAAACGGAGAAAGGAAAAGGTATCCCTCTCTGACTCTTTCTCCAAAAATGACTATAGAGTTAAAATATATCTTTATAGACACAGAGAAAGAGTTTGAGAGAGTTAAAATTAATTAAGTTAAAATGAATTAAGAACCTATTGTTTGGAACAGTAAAACATATATTATTTCAATGATACAAGGATTTCGGATTGCACATAAATCAGAATGCGAAAAATAATATTTTGATCAAAATAAAGATGAAAAATATCTGACTATTTATAACAATATAAATAAATAATCCCAAAAGAGGACGAAACGTAGTGGAATTAATATTTTATGTTAATAATCATTAGAATTACTTTTCTAGACTCGAGGTTCATTTTTTATATTATTACATTATCAAATCATTCATTTCAATGAAATTAAGTTGTGAAATTCAAACGTCATCACAAAATTATTTTAGATGAAAATGATACCAATTTTCCATATTATATTATGAAAATCTTTTAAACCAAGAGTAAATTAATTTAGAGTCCTAGGAAGAATTGTTTGAGGTTCACAATTGTTTTTCTTATTCAGTGACCATATTTTTGTTTGTAATTGATTAAATGTAAGAAAACTCCACGCGAATCTGATTTTAAAAAGACTCTGAATTTTCCGAGTTGGTATTGATTGTGCCAACGAACAGATATCAAGAAATTTAGTATTTCGATCGTGAAGCATGTCAGAGAAACTGCACCTATGGAAGAGGAAGCAAGACGGTAACTGCACCCAGAACGGGTTCACGATTGCTATCTACATAAAACTCGCGGCTCTGATGGCTGTTGATGTTGCCCGGCTACGTTATTTTGCCATTGAGAAGTTCTTGATTTTCTTTGGTCAGCCATTATCACCTATTCTGCCAAAGAGTGTAACGAAGCGTGAAGTCCAACGTGCTACAATCACGTAAAAATGATAGGACAATTCAGTGGAAACTACGCATATGCTTTTCCCTAATAAATCTACTACTATGTGAATGTTGAAATTAGATTTTTCAGGCGATAAAAGCAGCAGAGTGAATTTATAATATTTTCACTTTAATTGCTTCGCAAGTAAAGAATGGAACACATTCTTTACGCACTTCCGGGAATAATTGAACTATTACCAACAATTAAATTCTTATATACCAATATCTCAAATCTATCTTCTTCTATATAATAAAAAATTATGTATATTTGTATGTATGTATGTATGTATGTATGTATGTATGTATGTATTTATTTACGTTGTTCTTTATACAAATTTTATCGCGTGGACAGAATGCAACAAAAATTGGTATACGTATTCTGCCAAAATCGAGAACCGGTACTGTGGGGGTGACAAACCACTAGCATAAATGTGAAAAGAATTATAATTTTAAAAAGTGATCATTAAGTGATAAATTACTGCGCGCCAATATATCATGGCATCACGCGACAGAGAGAGACGTTACTACGCGACGAACAAAGGAAATAGTTCGATTTTTCCGTAATGAAATGAAGCAGAAATATTTTCATTGAATAAAAGTATAATTCTATCCAGTAATACTCCATCGAGTGATAATAAAAAACAATACAAAATACTTTACAATCGTTGCGGAAAATGTTAGTTAATTTAATGAGTGCAATATGGCCACCATTTCTTTACATTTGGAATGTAGCTATCAATTTGATCACTTCAATCCTTCGTAATGTGCGAATACTGATGGACAATTATATCCTGCAATACTCAATAAGGACTGTCTGAAGACTTACTGACAATTATTTGTTCGCGGAGAATTATATTTCTAAAGAATAACGATGGTATGTTTGTTGCTATTATGCAATTAAATTCTATGTATCTTATAGCTATTAAATTAATGCAGTATATTTATGTATTGGTAAAGAAATTCGGAGGTATGTTTGTTGAGATTGATGCAATAAAATTCAATGTATTTTATAGCTGTTCAATTAAAGCACTATTGGTCGAAATTGTGTACGGAACTAGGAATAGTTAGATTTAGGTTGTGTCTTCTTGACTAAAGGTTAATATAGAATTAAATTCTTTTTCGGGTTTATATAAATAAGACACGGGCAATGCCGGGCACTCAGCTAGTAACAAAATAAAGCGAAACCTGTTGTTTCATGTTCTCAACATGACTGGAAAATGTAATGTGCCTCCAGAATGCAACAAGCAACACGTCATTGAAACGCAGGACCACGAGATGCAATGGAATAAATATACTGTAATAATTGACAAATAAGTCGTTTAATTTATTTAATGAATTTGAAGAATTCGAGCCCCACGTTGTGGAAGCCAAAATGTAATAATCAAATGGAAGGCTTTTATTAAATGAACAGATCGGAATTAACAAACAAAATATTTATTTTATTTTGTGGCGATAAAAGATTATTACAATTTAAAATATTAAATCTCAGAGCCTTCACTGGGTTTGATAATGGACACAACAATATCATTTAAAAATCTTATTAACAAACAAATCACATTTACCTAAACAATACGTCGATAGAAATAAATTAAAAATAAAATAAATTAACTTGACAATTAAAATAGAACGAAATTAAAAAGTAAAGAGATTAAATCTGATTAACAATTAAAATAGAACGAAATCTTACTTCTACCTTTTAATTACAATTACATAAATCATTATTTTGTTACTCACATGTGTCCAGTTGGTTCCAGCATTCCTTTTGGTTTCGAAAATACACTATTGCGAGGCTTTACACTGATTCTAAGATTCACAGATTTTACACTGATTCTAGTCAAAATTGATAGGATGTCAGGAACTCGGATGATCCTCCTTTTTGTCAGCTATCTGTTGACTTCTTGCCTTATATGAATTCTGTAGTTTGTAGATTTGCTAGTCTTTTACTCCTTTGGACTTAAACTGCAACTTTACTATTTCTGGCTGGCTATGGACGTAAAACTGCTTTTACTTAGAAAGTTTCGATGTAATGCTTCCGTGAATGTTTTACTTTGTATTCAACTCACAACTTTGTTTAATAATAATACATTAAACGACGGGCAGTCTCTGCTCTAGTATCACTTGTTCCGTCCACCGAAATTTCCCGGCACCAACCAACTCTGTTAAATTCTAGTCACCAACTGCTCTGTCGTCTCGAGTTTTAGCGCGTATACGCCATTTTCGACTTTTCGACAAAGGCGGCTAGCTTTATTGTTGCTTTGGAAGCTTCTGCCGCTATAATGGATTTCTCAAACAATTTAAATTTTATGTCCAAACAATTAATGTCCTAATTAATTGGCATTACAATACATAATATAACAAATTTAGGTAATAATCTCAAGTAGATTATTTTTTAAGTGTTTCATTAGTCCTGTTTTGGGACCACTTCCGAAAATAATAATATTAATTAATTCGCATTAAAGGACACGAGAATTGGTTTGGTTGATTTTTAACATTTTCTCACATTGAGAATTGCTAGTCTCTTTTGAAGAAAAGTGAATTCGATTTTGATATTGGTTTGTGTTTTTGGTATTGTTTGATTCTACGTATCACCTGACGAGAGCAACAAAGATTTCCTCCACAATTTGTGTATTTATTTATCTAATTAGTATACTTTTAACACTGACGTTTTATATTTTATTATTTCAAACCTGTTATAAATCAAAACCACAATTTATTTTACTTTGTAGATATAAATGTATCAGTACATCGGTTTAATTTTAATGGCAAATGCATACGATAGGAAATAACAATAGTATTTCACAATGTGTTAATTTCATATAGCATGATATAAATGAGTTTACTGGAAAACGAAAAATTTCGTTACATTCAATTAACGCTTAACTGAGTCAACAAAACTCAAACGTTTTCTACGCTCTGGATCAGTTTCGATAACAAACACTATAAAAATGTGATGTAAAACAAGAAAACGACGGAAGGTGTAAAAGGTTTTTATTTAAGTTAGGTACCACTGAATTAATACCACGACATTATATCCCAAGTCATCAAAAAAAAAGGATGGCATAGAGGTTGTAAGTAAATTGATAAATCCCGTAATATATAGGTAATTGTGTATGTTGAAGGGATGAGTAAGGTTCAAGTTTTCGGGTACACAATCCTTGCATCTCATACCTACTACGTAGAAACGAAAACACGGTAAAAAAAAAGGAGCGCTGTTGGTGAAGCAAACAAAGGTCACTTGAACATAAATTCTCTTACGTTTTTCTTACTAGCGAAGTAAGTGTACGGATGGTCTGAAAAAGAAAAGATGCTGATGAATCTCAGTATGACATTTGTAATATTTTTTTCCTCAAAGGTTGTTTGTCAGTAGCTTTAAATTAAACCATCGTCGTAATTAATAAAGATGATCACCTCAACACCAACGAATGATGCCTTGCTGCAATGAATAATTTAGGAAATAAACCGTGAAGCGACGCAATTTATTTTTAGTGGAAAATAACAAGTCCTTGAAAATTATGTTCAAGATTTGCATCGCAGTGCGTATCAGGTGTAACATTCTTCAACTTTCTTTGCGTCCCAGTATGGAGATGTTGAGCTTGATCCAAGGTGGCTTCCCCCATCAACATCTGGCGCTGAGATCTCCATTCCCATAAATGGGGGACACACACGCACACCATACAAATAACTACGTCATTAACCAGATCAGTTTGACGTCAGCCTCCATAAAGGAAACAAAACGTATAGTAAAAGTAGGATAAATGGATAGCGGTCGGAGAAGCACATAAACAACGTCTTAGCATATTACCACATTTGTTACCAAACGACAGGAAAGATAAGAAAATTAAAATTATGGCGTTAATAAAATAATCTGATTGATTTCTAGTATACGGCATCCTCAGTTTATTACTCAAACAATTGTTCGATATTAACTTATCCAACTTTCTAATGAAAAACTGAAATAGTCCTTGAAGAATCGAAAAGAATTTTGTATTCAACCTCTCAAACAACTTTAAAGTTTTAATATTCTCAGGAAAACAAAATCATAGAAGTCATAGAGGACCACGTTAGATTATTTTTGTAAATATTGAAAATTTGGTTCCGTTTATGTACTCTCAAAATATTATTTAAAAATATAGAATAAAATTATTTGTATTTTAAAACTTTATTAACTTACAAAATGAAGGCTTGGACACTGAAATAACGAAAATGTACACTTCATTCCACAAAAAAATCGAACCCCCATTCCTGAATGCAAAACACATTTGTTAAAGAATGCATATTCTACTACGCTCATTGACTATGAAAGAATTACTGCAATGTGTCTATCGAGATATACACTTTTTCCAAAGTTTCCCGCAGTGTTTGTTTCAGGATCGTAAGTAACGTGTGTAAAAAAATTGGTTTAATTTGATCCACGCGTTTAAGTGTGTGCGCGAAACATACGCATAAACAACCAATTTTAAATACAAGATATGTATCATAGATACCGAGATTATCTTCCAAAAAATGTGTCCAGTTAAAAATATTCGTTAATTACGTAGATGATTAGAGTCGATAAATGAACAATTGATGAGGTGGTAAAAAAGTCGGCCAACCATTACAATAGTTGATTGGTTTAATCCACAATATTCGGAAGTTTGATTCTTAGCACGGAAAAAATAATGTTACAAGAAATATGAACTGAAACAAAGTCATTGGCGTCAGCCAAAGGAAACTCTGCTGCATCTATTGCAACAAAAGGGAATTACAAGATTTTTATTCATCATGTTTATGAATAAGAGAAGCAACGTGCCTTTTTTACACTATAAAGTTTGCTGGTAATAATTAAATCAGAAAAACAATAACCAACTTTATTTTGTGTTGCTTAAAGATTTGCCTTTGGAAACGACAGTTAGTCATGCATTCCAACGACGAAGTATTACTGTTATAAAAAATTTCTCAACTTTTAAATAAAATATTTTATGTGAAAACGAGTTTTGTAAGAATAATTTAGCAGTAAAAATTGTTTAATTACAGGAAACCCTTAAATGTTGAAAATTGTAGTCTTATTTTAACTTTGGAGAAATATTAAAAATGATACTAAGTTAAAATGATGACAAAATTTATAAACGAAGGAAAATATACATACATATTTCATCCTTATAATAAGAATTGGAATGTGGTTTTATTGAGATTCATTTTGAAAATTGATTAAATTTTATAGAAAATAATATTAAAATATTTTTCATCCGCATTGTGCTTGAAATGCACATGGTTTTATAATTTCTCTCCAAAATTTTTTTATCTATTGAAACTCCAGGGAACAAATTATATTCATGGTTGTAGAATTTATTGCACTTGAGGAAGTTCCAAGAAAAGGAACGAAATGTGTTTTTTTGTTGTTGTTTCTGACATGCTGGTCGGATTATCCATTTATTGACTCGATATATGTCAGTTTAAGTTTGACATTATATGGTAACAAACATCTGCGAATACTTCCTTCTAATTTCATTTTTAAATATTCTGGATATGTTTCATTGTTGGTTCTTAAAAGTCTATATCATCATATATTTTGGGTATCTCAGTAAATCGATTTTCTCTAGAAAACCTGTCGGAATGAGTAGTATTATAAGATACTGAATGTATAGAGTAACAAAAAGGACTTTAAAATTCTTGAAGTTTATAGAAATTTATTCCGCCGCATGACGAACGAAACTCACATTGATCTGCAATAACAGATTGGTGGGAACTTGCTGTGGTTTGATATAAAATGACTACTTAAGCATTTATATATATTGTTAGAATAATTTTTTATAAGCTTGTAAAGTCCTTTTTAACTTTATGGCAACAACTTTTGATGTGATAAAGCTACTATAACACAAACCCGAATGTCGTGATATCCGTTGCCTTCAGCACACGCTTGTAGTTGCATGTGATAACTGTAATCAAACATCACAAAAGCCTTTATAAAATGACCACGCCATGTGGATAGACCTTGAAAAATCCTAAATTATTTCCAGCTTTAGTTAAAGTTAATTAAAGCGGCGCTGGATAGGAGGACGTTTCTACGAACCGTGACGCAATCAGCGCGTTCGTAAATCGCTCAGGAGCAGACCTTGCGTGTCTAGTCCATTGTTCCCGACACCCACACCTCGCCTAGGTATTCTAAAACAAAGCGTGCGATCCATATAAATAAAACCAGTCTTCCTCGTGCGTTGTAAAATGTATATTATGACTATGAACGTCTCACTTCTTTTTTAAAACGTACGTAATATCAAATAAAAGAGAACCTTGGCGGATTTAACAACTTTCCTAATTGAACTGCATACCACTTGCAGATTCCATAGAACGAATGGTCTTTGCAATGTCATGACAAATTCTTTGTAATATGAATTTCAAGACCTTTGCACTAAAGCGGAACAGGATACTTTCAATATAGTTGACACTACAGAAACTTCGTCCTTGTATCGAAATTATAAAACTTTTCCTGGATTCAAAATATTAAAAGCTACTGAAATATCATGGTGATAAAGAGAATAGTTTCAAAATTAATATCCATCACATCCTAATTTTTCCTCCATTTTTTTTTCACAATTCTCTTTCATCGCGAATTATGCGATACACATCCGTCAGTTTCATGAAATAAGATATTAGATTTACAGTCGCTAAAAATTTTTGGCATGCCGGTTTTCGTTGTTAGTAGCACTAAAATTATTTATTCCCCTTAAAGTTACTAGGTTATCAACGTACACTAGTCGCCACTAAAACTGAGCGCCCCTTCCTGAATTCAATTCGCAACGCACATTTTACCTCGTTTGTTTATTCGACTATGAAAAAGGTAATAAATAACCAGTGGCTTTCTTGACTTTTATAATCAAACGTTTCATACCACAACACTGATATATATGTTAATAAATTTAATAATGACATATTTAAATATATATTCTGACTACTACGAAAACTATTAAATAAATAAACATCAGACAATTTTAAGTCAGAAAAAATAATTTACTTCTGCATAATTAAACAACATTTGATCGCTTATTTTGCGACCTCATCAGGTTCAATATCTTTTTAAAAAATTGATAGTTGTCAGCAGAGAGTAACCAGTCTATCAATTTTTTTAAAAAAACTTTAACCTAATAAAAACGCAAAATAAGCGACCAAATGTTATTTAATTTTACAGTAGTAAATTATTTTTTCTGACTTAAAATTGGTGTTTATTTATTTGTTAACAATTTGATGATTATTTATTTGTTAATAAATTTAGTTAAAAGCGTAGGGTGACGTACATGGTGTTTGTCGATAACTAAATAATAAAAATAATTTTATTATTTTCGTAATAAATCAACTTTAGACGAACAATTATTATCGAAAAATAATGTATTTTTAAAGGAGACAATGATTTTGCTTGAATTGTAATTCAAAAAATTAATGTCTTAGTTAGAATTGAATCTAATAACATTTTTTTTCTGGTTCCGAGAGGCTTTAAACTATATATATATATATGAGCGTGAAATTCATAGAAGTTCATAAGTAGTCCATTTGCAGACTTGAAACTCGCTGCTATTTTATAGACTCCATAGTTTTGGAGGTAAATTTAACGTTTCCTTGGTATATATTAAGCATATAAGAAACTGTGCGTCAAGTTGTGTACATGTTAGACGTAATTGTATGGTAACAACTATTTTCTTATCCTAGAAAATCCTAATTAAATAAACAAACAGGATAAGTCACGTGTTGCATGTTGCATTCCGGAAGGGGTGTTCAATTTTGGTTACGAGTGTACATTTCCATTTAAGATATCCATATAGCACAGATACATACTTAGAACAATATAAATAATTAAAATTTAACATCATAAGACGTACGAGTCTAACAGATAGCGAGCTTGTTCCAATGTTAGGAACGTTATTATCTCGTTTCAATCATGGATATACACACAGCATGGTTTCCCTCATATTGCTGTGGTTTGGAGGTTACAAAAAAATTCCAACATTTAGCTTTTAATAATATAATTTAGTTCCAGATCTTGAATTTTGTCTTCCAATACGTTCTTCTGAATTAATTCCTAGAAATATTCTTTATTAATAGTAAACTGCATGCCAATCAAGCTGAAATGGAGTACAAATATTTACAATTCATGCAATATAATAATTTATAGTATAGCATGTTTCGTGGACGGTCATTAGTATGCTGTATACGTAATTGACATTTGACGTGAATTACGTAGATGATTATCATGAATGTTGCGGAGGTGAAATATTTCTGAAAAAATACTATTAATCGTATTTTTATGAACGCTCTTATCTGACACACATTTATTAATCTGTTTAATTGGTACTGGTACAAAAAAAATCGTAACGATGTCATTTTGTGGATCCCCGCGTTTCTCGCGACGCCTTGGCTAATCTGCTTTCTGCGAGGTGCTCGTAGCTTTTGGCCACCGGCCGAGTCGTGCTTTCCACTGGCAAAGTAGCGATTTTTACGCACCGCAGATCTCTTGTCTTTAAATGCCAGAAGGCTTCGTGACTTTGACAGGGCCGGCGCTTACAAGACTTCTAGAAGCCGCAGGAATACAGTTATGCGTTCCATGTTACCGAACCGTCTGCGCCGACATTGCTTATTACTTTTCTTGTTACGAAATAGAGACTTCACGTCGACCAGGAACTAATTAAATAAGCCTCTCGGATACTAATTAAGCGCAAGGTACAATAGAGCAATCGGGTTCCCCGTAGAAGACATTTATCAGCGGTCTCATGCCAGAGGCTGCATCAAGAGCATTCCGGAGAGTCAGTCCAAATGAAACAGTAGTACGCCGTCCGTTAGAAACGACAGCTGCTGCCATCTTACGGGTCCACTTAATCTTCGTAACGTTACCTCCCATTGGCACAGCACACCTACTGACTGTCCGAACTACCAGGGTGACGTGTTTTCCGCAACGTCGATGACACAAGGTCAATGATCGCCGAAGGTCGTTCATCGTGTCCAATAACATCATTCTCTAATATACGATCTCAATGCTTCTTACCAGTACACTACGGTCATGGTACTTTTATCAAGTTTTATAAATTTTTATTTTGCGTTGGTCTGCTAGGCACTCAGCTTTCCAGGCCAATTATAAACAAAATTTTGCAATTTTCAGGGGTAAGGAGGTGAACCAGTAGCCTACCAGAAACTTGAAAGAATCACGAATTTCTCTGTTCCAACATCACTTTTACTCTTATTTTGGCATTCTCATTTTTAACTTAATTTATATGCGGTCTCTCAATTTATCTAAAATTTTGGATCTTTTAAGATAAAAATTAGACAAAAAGTTGCCAAATTACAGACAAAAATGAGTGATAAATAAATACCACATGACGTTTCTGCGATCCTTGTTACTTTCGTCAGGTGATGTAAGGAAATGAAGAGCCGTAAGAACTACACACCGCTTAAACCAGGTGACTAACAAAAAAATATTTTTATTATTTTTTTTTGTGACTAAGTTTTCTTAAGATTTAGAGTTACTCAGCTGATTTGTGCGGTGTGTAGTTCTTACGGCTCCTCCTCTACTTGAATCACCTGACGCAAGCAACAATGATTGCAGGAACGTTGTGAAGTATTTATTTAGCACTTATTTCTGGCTACTGATTTATCTAATTATTATACTTTAACATAGACGTTTTACGTTTCGATTTCTTTTAAAATATATTAGCGCAGATAATGGAACTGTAATTAAAATATAATTGCGTTAAAATAATATAATTCTATAAATAATTAGCCAAATAACAGACAAATTAAGTGCTAAATAAATACCACCCTACGTTTCTGCAATTCTTCTTGCTTTCATAAGGTTATTCAAGTAATGAAACAGGCGTTAAAACGACACTCCGCACAAATCTCTATTGCGTTTCTTGATTCACCTGACGAAAGCAACAAAGATTGCTGAAACGTTGTGTGGTATTTATTTAGCGTTCATTTTGTCTGTTATTTGGCTATTTATTTATCTAATTATAGTTGAACTGTCATTGACTGAGTAATAACTTCTTACGACCCTGAAAATATTTTATTTTTGACTTTGTTGACAATGGTGGATTTAATATTAGGTAAGTATTGGTCGGGTGATCCATTGTTTGGTTTCAAGAAAATATAGCATCGCCTCAGATACAGAAATTTCTCGACAGACGTCTGCCAGGGATGGGTGAACAGAATAGGTCCATGTCTTGGAGGTTTGAGGATTCACGTGCTTTTACTCTCTGAAATGGTGATTCCCTGAAGACGAAATTTTTTACTGTTCGATACGTCGGATTGTTTCACTACGCCCTCTTTGATCTTCCTCCTTCATTAAACCTTTTTTTTCTTTCTACCTATATTTTATTTAATCGAGGCTATGGGACACCTGATCAATACTAAGCAAATATTTATGAATTATATGGGCAGGAATTTATAAGCTGTCAACAAATTTCCTCAGCACGATAACTTTTAGATAGTCTCCCATTCTCAAGTGACGGAAATCCAGTACCAATGCAAGGGGAATATAATTTTAATAGTCGGCCTTTCCAACACGCGCGTCGTGAGAGAGAATTGGATCTGGAGAAACTCGTTCCTGCGTTTCCTTACTTGAGTGGTTATCAGGAATTTTGTAATACGTAAGAGATATTACGAGATTGTGATTGTGGCCGTGGAACTAGTTAGTGTTACGGAATAAATTACTAAGCTTGCAAGTCATGCTACTTGCGCGAACTAAGTTCAGATGAAAGAGAAATGAATTTGTGTAATTATTGTATCATAAAATCAATATTATTATGTACAGTACTTTCCTTGGCTTGTCCCTCAGTAGCCTTGTGAATTTCTAGACGAATGAGTATCAGTTATTAATTATTTATTCCAACACGAGCGTATCCGTACAGCGCCGTCGTAAAATACAACTTCTTGTTTGATAAGTGTCAATTACCTCGTAATTTAAGTTATCATTAAAAGGTGAATTGAAAATAATTTAAAAGGTGACATAATCACTAAAATTCTGCGGCCAAAGGGAAGATGAGAGATGTCTCTGTAAATCTCAGTCTCATTTCCTGATTGAGTCAATCAAGACCTGGAGCTGGCTGAAGGAAATTGGTGGCGACAAATCAGAAAAACATGGAAGTCGTTTACTTCTATTTGCCATAGGAAAATCTCCTTAATGGATATTAATGGCCACAACTACTCGTTAGCCGTTGATGTGCAAGAGGGTTGTCTGGTGAGCGTCCCTGAGAAGCCAGCGGCGTGGCGAGGCGAGGCGAGGCGTGGGTCGATGACTACGAGCCTTGGCCGACTTGCAAACCGCGAACTTGAGACGCTGTCCTCAAAGTGTTGCCACATCACGCGTGCTTACAACCAACATTTCAGGTCAACTTCCTCTTCAATAACTAAGTGCCTTCTACGTACACGTATTTACAGCTTGAGAGCGAGCTGCTTCTGCGGGACTCCGCGGGATGAGTAGCTCGAGTTCTTTGAACTTGATTAAGAACATATACGTACGTTTTCGTCAACTTATTTGTTCCCAACGAAAGGTAATTTTGAGAAAATTCAGAATTATAAAAGTTACATTTATAGATTTTCCTCCGTCTGTGAAATATTTCAAGTTCATTGGTACTCTGGATTCTTCATGGCCGAGTTTGTGGCCTTTTAAATGGATTATATTCTACGGATATTTAGGATAAATTTTAGATTAGAGCCACAAAAAATGCCAAATAACTCTAACTATGAAGTTCTTGCCAATTATAAAAACACATTTCTATTCATAAAACGATTCTCAACTTTGATAGAAGACACGAAAATCTAATTTTAGTCCTACGTAAGCGACTTGCTAAATACTTGCGAAGGCACATGGGACAGAGTGTGTGGTTACAAAATCGATAACATGTGCATAGATTCGCATATCCACGTGACATTCAACTACGATATGCCCAGATATGAAGCAATTTTATGATTTATGAGATGCTGATTGTTCTTTCCGACGATATTGGCGTATTTTCCTGGCCAATTATTTTAATTAAATAAAGATAAACAGCAGGATTTTATGTCTTTCTTTATAAATCTTGAAAATAAAGAAAATTTATTATTTTTTTCCACCTTTGCCTCTACTATAGAGGAGTCGTTCCATGGTTTCACATAGTAAATGTAGCTTGCAATTTTGTTATAAATAATTAAAATAGAAACACATAAGTGTTTTGTAATTAAAAAATTTTTACATTATAAATTAATATGTATGTGTATTTTGAAATAATTTTAAAAATTGTACGTGTAATGGATCACTGTTGTTTGTAGCATTTATAAATAACGCAAAGTTTGACATTAAATCACGTGCGATTTATTTTTCCTACTTATTGCACGGAGTATAGCAATGAGTATCGAAGGCGCACTCTCCTCTTCACAAAAAATGAGCACTCCTAACCCAATGCAACCCGCCTGACATCCAAGCTATCCGCGTAGAATATGTGCGTCATAAAACGCGCCTTAAAACCAGATTAAAGAATAATGCTCTTTTACATTAACTATTGAGTGTGCTGCCAAATTTCAGTGACTAACGTTTACAACTTTATTCGAATACGTCGCGTATCTGTTTCCACGCCTCAACACTTTTTTTTAAAAAAAAATTTCCCAAATATTTTATGCTCGTCACTCGTGGAATATTTCTCGACTTGATATTCCAGATTACTATATATTTTGAGCCGTGCCTCAATATTTTTATTAAAATATGTTCCTAAATATTTAATACTCGTCACTCATGGAACATTTCTAGATTTAAACAATATTCAGGTTTATTTATTAATTCTGCTTTATAAACGAGATTGAAGTGCTTAAATCATGTCAATTTATTCTTGTATCTAGTACGCTTCTTATACATTTTAGATGTTGCTTGTCCCCGGTTTTTGATTGTGTTATATTAATGATAAATATTAGTAAAATTGGAACAATTATTGAGTCTTAAGGAACTTCTTACGACCGTAATTTGTTACCCATATATTTGTGATGTCGTATAAAAATTTCTCAACTACTAGTCTTTCACTTATATTCTGTACTAATAATGTTAAACCGACCTTTACAGCAGACAAAATTAAGAAATAAAGGTACTTAAAATAAGTAAAAATTTTAATTTAATACTGCCGTACGTTTCGACGCGGATTATTAAGTGACAGTTAAATTGACAAGAAAATGTGAACATTAATATTGGTCAAGGTTAAAATAAATTTTAAAAAAAGTTAAGTTTGTCTTCTACAAAGGTCGTTTTAACATTATTATTTTCAACAGACGTTAATTTTTCTTTATATATCCTGTATTATTCAACTTATCTATATGGATATGGTAATTCACTCTACAATAACGCTCTCGTGACGTCAGTGATTATTCTATCTATTGTACATCGCCATTAACTATAGATTTGTTATTCTTGTGGTTTTTGCGATTTTAATCACCTGACGAAAGCAACAGGGATCTGCCTGTAATTTGTCTGTTTTATATAGTTCGTATATTTTATACTTTGGTTCTAAATGTATTTTGTTTGAGTACATGTTTACTTGGGAATATTTAATTAGTTCGTTTCCTTTATTCGGATATATAGCGAATTACGTTCAGTATCTATAAAATGTATAATTTGTAACTAACTGCTTAGCCATTGTCAATAATAGTATTATAAAAAAAATCCCGTTTTAACAGACAACCTCATAAACTTTTTTTTTTCAAATTGAGTCGAAAATGGTTGACCAGTGAACTTCAGATTTTGAAGGGTGCGCCAAAGACCAAGAATACGGTAGAATTAGACAAACCAAATACGAAGCAAATGCTATGAAGAAGGTTAGGGTAATCTCCAAATAAATTATCGTTAGTGGTAAGTGTTTGAAAAAGTACTGGGCGACGGAGGACACTAAATTATTCTGAGCCAATGCGAGGTTGAGTTTCTGCATATGTGGCTGCAGCCTAGGAATTGCGTATGTCAAGTGATGGTCCTGGTTTGGAAATGAACGGCAAGTCTGGCCAAGCGTTTCTCTTACTCCAGAGATTGCCAAATCGGTCAGCTCATGTCCGCTTCATCACTAGATATCACATAGGCACATTTTCTCAAATATAAAATTACTACTAGATCGAGTCGAAAACCTGTAATATCTCTCCAGTCATCATTTTATTGTCCACTGGCGTCAAAGGAATATTTGTTTCGATCAATACTGTGTATGAAAGGAGATTTTATTTTCACAAACCAGGAAAGTTCGAAAAATGTATATATACGACTCCGAACCACGGTGTCACTTGACTCTTCTAACTTATAATCTCGCGAATCCTCAGAATATGTGGCATTCCATAGCAGTAAAAGAAACGTCTCGTCAGGTGACAATTGGCAGCGATTAAATAGCAGAATTTAAGTAAGAATTCAAAGGTCTAAGGATTTCCTCGCGTAGTTACTGCAGGAAAAGTTATCAGGTTTCCGCTCGGCTACAAAAGTAATTAAACCGCGACATTACGGCGACCATCTGCATTGTCGTCAACGTCGCCTGGAAGATAACCTTAGTGCAGATAGTCGTTAAAACGACCTGGTTTAATTACTATTACAACCCCGAATGGAAACCCTAGCACTTTTCTTATGCAAATTGTTCGCGGAAATGTGAAACAGTATCCTGTTACTGTTTCGCCTACTCTCAGACCCTATTTATGAATGTTAGAAAAGGAGTGTTCGAAAAAGTTAAGGAAACTATTTCGTGGTTTCAGGTAATTTCGTCGGTGTTGTGGGCTTGTTCCAGAATATTATTTATCGAGTCATTATTAATAGACTTTTGATACGACATGGTTTAGATAGAGTATACAACATGGATTTTCTCCTTAAAACTACACAGTTACAAGACGATTCCGGATATTGGATTACAGGCAGATTCATACTGTCAAATTTTCAACAATTTATTGGGAAACAATAAAATTACTACAGGAATTATTTACAACCATGTAAGAAAAATTTATATATTACGATCCACCCAATTGATGTATGACAAATTACTTTATTATCCATTTGAGAAATATTCCACCAACTACATGTAAAAAGTTTATCGTTCCAATACAAGAAAATTGGGTTCAATCAATCCTTTGAACTTTATACAGATTCATTAACATTGATAATTATATCTGCTATATATGCGCAGTAATTTATTTTCTCCTTTCACTTTTGTGTACATAATGAGTCAGTCTCATTAATTAATTACATACAAAAATTTAATCTTCGTTTGATCAAACATCTGAATCCAAAGAATTAATACTTGAATCATGTGTCTAGCTTTTTACCGATTAATTCAATTAAAATTAAATAAAACAGTAGCCGGCTTCGTCAGGAACAAGTTTATTACAAATAGAAATAGTTATTAAATATTTTTATATATTTAATTCTTTTGCCCTATTAACACTTTAACCTAAGTGTTGCTCATTTTACATCAGAATTTCATAATTTCACATTTCTAACAAACTATATAGGCCTTTCGCCTACAACCTTTCTACTTTAAACATAATTCAGTTTAGTGATCAGATGCAATCTGCAAAATTTAACTGAGAATCAAGATGCAGTTTGAATTTTAATTTTAAACTGTATTGTAACGCGTGTATTTTGGTTTTAATTTGCTTTGTCTTCGGAAGTGTTGTCTGCTGTAGTTTGGAGAATTCGAAATCGAACATTGGCGGACGGATGCTAGGAATTGTTTTCTGTGAAATGTTGGACGAGGTGTGCGTGGGTGCGGAGAAGATAAATATTTCCATCCAAATAATTTTCTTGTCCTGTCTCGATTGTTGGCCTCAACATGACTGAATTGTTGGCCATTGTTGACTACAGAACTGCAGCTTCATGTTATAACTCTTGAACCAATAGAAGAATCAGAGAAACAATGACATTTTCGACCAAGTTTTCTAATAATGAAAAAAGTAAAAAGAATGGGAGGCTATAATGGAGGGAACTTAAATATGAAAACTAAATGAGTTGAAGTGTATTCACGATGTTTATGAGCAAGATATGGGAAGCTTCTTAAAGTACGACGGCAGAGATTGGCAATATGGAGCACGTTTGAATTTAACGGACCTGCACCGTTCGTAATAAAGTGAGTCAGTCTGTTCGATGCGCTACTGAGGGACAGTTGTTAGTGATGAACTCCACTCATGGTGCAGTTGCATAATGCAAAAAGGTCACAAAGCACAAAAGCTGTGAAGAGCGAGAATTACGTGCAATGTCTTCCAGTACACAAGTACGTCGCAATAAAATCCCGGAGGCCGACGCCTTAGCCAGTGGTCAACCCCTGAGTCGACGCCATGCAGTGTTCCTGTCTAGGTCGTCGCTGCAGTTAACCCGTTCTGCCAGCTGCAAGATTCGTAGGCGTCAGTACGTTGGTTACGAGAGCTACAGCAGACGAACAGAACACATAAATAGCAGTACGTACTTGATAACGGGCAGCTAATCTCTTCTACGTAATTCACAGGTGCCTGAGATAAGAGTTTTTCATGCTTAACTGCTATAAACTTATAAAAATTTCTTAAATGGTCAATAATATTTTTTGATTTAACGTAAAAACCCAGCCCAATATTAAAATTCTTAACAGTATGGCGTACAGGTATAGAAATTATTTGTTATCTATTCGAAAAATATTAAATCTTTTAATGATGTATTTCCATGGAAGAAATCAACGAACTTTTATTTAGACATTTTTAAATATTTTATTAAACACAACGACGTTTCAGTATCCTTTTTTTATATTAATCAGGTTGTTTACGTATCTATTGTAAAAATAATTTACATATTTTGTGGAAAGAACAAACTATATTTCAAATAAAAAGTTGAGTTAACATTTGTTTATTCTTATTTTTCTGTTTGAAACTGTAATATTAAATTTAAAAAAATTAAAGTCATAATTTCTTTATGATAATATTACAAAAATGTTCAAAAGTTATGATTTAGCAATAAATATTACATTATTTTAATTTTAAGATATAATAATAAGAAGAAATAGATATTAGGGAAGCTTGTGATTTGAAATATTTTTTGTTCTTTTCACCATCTGCGACAAAAAATTGTTTCCGCAGAAACAAAAAACAATCTGATAAAAGTACAATAAGGCACTGAAACGCCATTGTCATGAATAAAATATTTAAGAATGTCTGGAAAAAGGTCGTTCACTTATTGAATCAATATTATTCATTAAAAAGAGACGTTATGTAAAATATTAATTTATTTTAAATTTTACGTATAAACACAAAAACCAGTAATTATTCCATAATGCTGTAAATTACATTATTTTCTAACGTAAGACAGTTTAAATATTCAGCTTTGTAAATTCTGTTGTAATTTTCATTATATTTTTTAAAAATATTTAATATTCAAAGAATTAACAGTAGCCTAATTTCACATAAAGCATAATTAATCATTATTAAATGCGTCGAAACGTCCGAATTCTACATCCATTATTTTCACACACCACACTTTTTCTTCATGGATGTCAATTAAGTGCTACATTTTATTGCGTAATGTCAACCATTTATTTTAATTTCCGTGACTTACTTTTTAAGTTACATTATAATTTTCCCGATCTCCGATGTCTCTTCTTGCAGTTATGGTGTTGTGGCTGCTTCCTTATATAAGTACAGTCAGTATTTACGAAAACGACCTACGGAAGCCTGTGGTAGCTTTTCAGAGCCCTCGAAGGAGAGACGGAGGAAACTACTTTCGGGGATGCCTTCTCTTCTCTCTCAGCTTTTAAGCTAAGTTTCCCACAAGCCGAGGCATCCCGGCCAGTTTTGAGAGTTGTATGATTCGGGATCGCAGATCTTGGGCATACGGTAAGAGTTGTCCGCTATTACCATTGGAACAGTCGGCCCGCTGCCTCTTAAACGTTCCGAGCCACGGAGAATGAATGCTGCGACCCCACAGAAAACCCCTCTCCTCTTATAGGAAGAGCGTGGAGCAAGTACCAAGCGCCCGACCTACCTGATGCAGGTTTTATAGGGTTTTTCCTGCATCACTTTTAGGCGAATCCCGGGTTAGATCCTTAAACCGCAGCCCGCGGGCCCTAGTTAACCCTTGGATACCTTTCTCTACCTTTACGCACATTCCCCCTTTCACATTTCTTCCTATACTTTTAAATGGGAGTTGCCACCACGTGGTTTATCCTCATGTAGCCTGTTACTCTAAAAAACAAACAAATTAAAACGGCTTGTGGATCTGAGTGTTTCGGTAACTGTTGTTATCTTAACGATCTCCAACGATTTATTTAAACCTGCGAATTCTATTAAAAAAGATATTCTGTATTTTATTTATCTTTATATTATCAAATATAAATTGAAAAATTTTATCATTATTTTATAATACTATTATAATGACAATTTGTTGGGTGCTGTGCTTTATTAACAGAGCCCTTCATAATATGGACAATTAACAATCGTTAGGGCTCAGTATATTCAATAAATTTTAGTGACGTCGCAAAGTTGGTAGAATGTAATAGTAACAAAATACCTGTAAGAAAATTTGAGCATGTGAGTTTATTTATCGCATTTTAATTAAGTTTTTTTTCTTTAACTTAATTTCCTGGCAGAAATCCACTTCTATGTGTATTCATAATTCCAATATGGAACCGTGACGTGACGGTGAAAATAAAGATTTAAGTGACAAGGAAATACTATCCGCCTGATTTGTCCACGTTTCGTTTGTCCAGGTGGAGAGCCTGGAAGTGGGATGCGGGAGGCGTCCTGCGGCTCCCGGAACAAGAGATCTCTTCCAGACAGGAGCATCCGGGGTCGGCGCCGACTTTCTCCCACAAGCCTCCAGATCCGGGACCTGGACAATAGGACTATATCCTCATCAACACTACTTTCTAACGTCACAGGCGTAGATAAAGCTTCAGCGCACGCCGAAGTATTTCATATTTGGCTTATGAAGGTCCATAAGCCACCTTCCATCTTGTCGCCTGCCGACTCTAAATAACCCACTGCTGCGTCCTACAGGCTGTCTGATTCTTTTAGATACTGGAATCAAATTTTATGGTATGTAACTGCATCACTACTCGGATTACGTTTCTCTGTCACTTTCCCATAAGATAACGACCACACTTAAAACAAATATTCCTAAAGATTATCCATTCTATCCGTGGGTTTGATTATTTAACTTAATAATTATATGTCTGGATTTATTTTACAATTACAAACGAAAAATTCGACCCACTCTTCCGCAATTCTTCATAGTCATTGTTTACTCAATATACTCAGCATTATTGAAGTTGGAATTCAGGACTCTACTCCGTTGTCTAACAGTTAAAAAAAACATATCCTGCATCATCTCAGTTTTCCTGGACAACTTTCATCTTTGTGAGAAGCTGCTATAGAACCACTTATTTCTATCAGAATTTTCCAATCATATATAACATAATCGCAGCCATTGTTTCCTTAGATCAATTATTGCTTCCACGGAGTTTTTTTCTTAATTGTATATCCAAAATTGTGGGATTGTTTACTTGAACTATCCATACTTTAAAATTATATTAGCATTTGTTGTACCATAATACTTACATTTACTTCAACTGTTGAATGTAGAATTGCAAACCGAAAAACATAAATGACCACTAGTTAATGCAGTCTTGAAATAAAAATTATGGTTAACTTCAATTAAAATATAATTACTCAATATGTCTGGAAAGTGAAGTTAAAATCAAATATTCTGACGTTCACAGTTTAATAAATTGGTTTAAAAAGTAAATTAGTTTAACTGTTATTTCTTTCAAAAATCTGCACTCAAGCTGAGTTAACTTTAAATCAGTTAATGCCACCACACAATTTTCAGCCTCAAATAATTATTTATTGACATGAAATTGTTTAATTTTCCGGTCACCATTATTAAAATTTTGCTTTAGTCTTCCTTAATACAGTATTTATACAAAATTTTGGACTTAAATGTTGGTTCAAAAGCAGGGCTGCTTCATTCCCTGTTGTATAAAATTGAGAAAGTAAAAGAGCGTCCAAAATTCGAGTCAAACTTTCTGCCAGTCTTCAGTAAGTTTTGATGGGGGCTAATCTTCTACTTGTAATTTATAACTTCATACCTTAAATGTCAAAACATAATTAATGTTTCACTTCACTTTAATAAGCATTAAATTTTGTATCTTAGAAAAAAATAAAATCCAAGTAAAGTGTTTCAACGTGTTTTCGAGAAATGTTGACAGCAGGTCGAGCGGTCGAGAAAAATATTTGAAGAACATCTGATGATTCCATTTAAATAGGTTCCCGGCTAAAGTGTGACGCAGAAACGTTTTTCCCTTACGAGAAAAGATAGAATAGTAGATCATGTAAAAGGAGAGACGGAGACTCGGATATTTTTTTTTAAAGTAACAGACTACATGAGGGTAATCCACATGGTGGCAACTCCCCTTTAAAAGCATAGGAAGGGATTTGAAATGGGGGATGCGGAAGGGTAGAGGAAGGTAGCCAAGGGTTAACTAGGGTCCCGGGCTATATTTTAAGGATCCTACCCGGCATTCGACTAAAAGTAAAGCAGGGAAAACCCTAGAAAAGCCTGCATCAGGTAGGTCGGGCATTAGGTGCTTGTCCCATGCCCTTCCGATAGCGGGAGAAGAGTTTGCTGTGGGGACTCAGCATTCCCCTCTCCGTACCTCGACCAGTTTAGGAGGCAGCTGGCCGACTGTTCCAATGGGAACAGAGAACAACTACATTTTTTCCTTTACGAGAAAAGATAGAATAGTAGATCATATAAAAGGAGAGACGGTGACTCGGATATTTTCTAGAAATGAAGGTATTAGTAATATATAGGAATATATATCACATGAGACATAAGAGTATAGTAACATTTGTCTAAGTTATTAAACGACTGAAGTTGAAATTGAAAGTCCAATTGTTTCTATAGGGATTCATCGCTGTATTCCTGGAAGTTCACAAAACGACCCTTATTTTTTAATTATTCGACAGTTATACAAAATATACGACCGCAATTTTATAATTAGATCAATATTTTCCTTTCTATTAGTATCTAACGAATTTATGTATTTATATTGGTATTATCATTATTAAAACCTATTCCAATTCAATACAGCGGGATGTACAGTTAATTTATTTGAATTCTGCTTTGATCGTCTAATTTCTGTAAATGAAATATTTTAGAAATAAACTAATATATCTTTATAAAATCAATTTTTAAGAATTTACTAATAACTCCGCGTCGTCCAGAAACACAAAAAGTGCATTAATTCCTACGTAGAACATTATTTTGCCGATTTTCTGTGGCGTATGGGTCAGCGTGACTGCCTCGCATCACAGAGGTCCCGGGTTCGAATCCCGGCGAGGACAATGGGTGTTTGTGTGCGTGAGGGAAACTCTCGTCAAATCAGTCCTCCGACAAATGAATTCCCATAATAACCTGGCTGTTGATGCGACTGTAAACAAATCAATATAACAAAAACTTTTTTTTTTCATTTCTTGAAACTATAGTAAAATACGATAATTTTTTAAATTATTTTAACACAAAACAATTTACAGTTACGAAAGTACAACAGAAAATGAGTTCTGTTATAACGAATTTATTTCCGTAGGTTTTTCCAGTGAATGAGCTGCTGGAACAGTTCCAGATAATTTATTCTAATACGGACTTTACTAATATTTGTTAATAAACTTAATAGTAATTTCTCATTGTTTTATTTTTTGGAGTGTTATTTTATTGTGCCATATAAATGATGTGGTGATACATATCTGATAATCTGTTAGAAGCAATCGACGTCGAGTGTGCAGAATTACTCTGTGATACTTGGAGAAGCTGAGCAACTACCGAAGGAGATGAATGAAACAGGGCCTGACATGTTAATGGCCATACGTCCCGAGCATCTTAAGTATCAGACAGAGACGCATTCATGCACAAAGTCAATAACGACCTTCCGGCGAGGCTTGGCGTTGCTTGGCGAGGCGGACGCATTAAAGTTGAGCTGCACTTCAACTATGCAGCTGTCGTCCGAGGAATGATAGAACACTTCATTTAGACACCGCATTACTCAGAGAGGCAAGGTTGAGGACGTGCCCTTTCATTTACCTCGCTGTATGAGTTGTGATTCTATTAGCGAAGTCATCGACAGAGAATACCAACGTTAATTTCGACAGGGAACTCAATGACCTACGAGGCGAGACGAAAGTACAACTTTAATATGAAAAGCAATAAATGTTAGAGTATTTATGAGTAGTCTGAAACATCAGATAATGAATATATTTTATTTAATTTCTACTTCACTTAATATATATATATGTATATATTGTAATAATAAATAAAAAAAGCTTTTACTTAATTTAAAGAATTAACCTCTCGTTGAAGCGCCAATATGTAATAAACAACAATTGAGCTTTAATTAATTTACCCCACGTTGTGGTAGCCAAAAATGTAATAATTAAATGGAAGGCTTTTATTAAATGAAAAGACAAAATATTTATTTATTTTGTGGCAATAACTCAAAAACAATTACAATTTAAAATATTAATTTCTCAGGACCTTCACTGGGTTTGATAATAGACACAACAAATTGACTTTAAAATCTTATTAACCATCAGTTCACATTTTACCTAAACAATATGTCGATAGAAAGAAATTAACTTTTATTGACAATGAAAAGAGAACGAAATCTGACTCTATCCTTTTATTACGTTTACAATTAATCATTAGTTTTGGTTTTGTTACTTACGTAGTGTCCAGCTGGTACCATCAGTCCTTTTGGTTTCGGAAATACAATTTTGCAAAATTTTACACAGATTCTAAGATTCACAGATTTTACACTATTGAAGTCAAAATTGATGGGCTCCCAGGAACTCGGATGATCCTCTTTTTTGTCAGATATCTGATGTCTGCTTGCCTTATACGAATCCTATGATTCGTAGATTGGTTAGTCTTTTACTGCTTTGGACTTAAACTGATTTCCTTTCCTGGCTACTACAGACGTAAAACTGCACTCCTTTCCTGGCTGCTGATAGACGTAAAAACTGCTAACTTAGCGATATTTACGGGGTAATACTTCCGTGAATGTTTTTACTTTGTCTTAAATTCACAACTTTGTTTAATAATACTTTAACGATGGCTAGTCTCTGCTCTACTATAATTCGTTCCGTCCTCTGAAATGTCCCGCCACCAACTAGTGCTCTCCAGTTTCAGCGCGCATACGCCATTTTTGACTTTCCGACAAAGTAACAGAGCTCGGCTCCATTGTCGCTTTGGAAGCTCCTGCTGCTACAATTAAATTTTATTAGAACCAATTAATGGCCTAATTAATATATATACATATTTCACCGTATACTATGTGCGAAGACGGATGAACCACTTGTATTTATAAATTAAATCTCAGAGGAATCGTCGGTTTACTCAAATGGCGAATCATACATATTTATTATACTTATAAACATAAGTAGTAATTGTTCAAATATATATCGTCGGAAGTTCAAGTAAATATACTATCATGACGCATCGTCGGTACCGGCGAGATTACAATTTTTCCCTCTTATGTTAAAATGTTGTTAAACCCCATTCACTAGCATAAAGAAAGAATTGATTTTATCCTAAATTGTTTTTGTGTGTTGTAATACAGTGTCTATTTAGAGACCAGGGAAAAATTGGACTATTAGTGTCTAATTCTAAGCACTGTAATTATATTATCAAACTCTTGGTAAATCACCTTTAATGATCAATAACTGATCTTTCTTCCTTTACTTTATAAAATTAAATAGTAAAAATTTAATTTAATTATTTAAAGAAACAAGAATTCGAATGTTTTTTAAGTAATAATCTCAATTGTCATGATTTGAAGGAAGGGAAAGACAACCACATGAACTCAAAATTTCACAACGTGGTATCCGGTCACTGGCGGCGTGCTCAGAAACGACAGAACGGTTTTTCTGAAATTTACGCTAATAAACGTCGAAATATGTGTTAACTTTAAATTCATATACTTGAGAACTGTTTTTTATTAATGAGATAAATTATATAAGTTAACGACCATTATAAGACAATTAAAATATTTAATTAAAGCAACGCCATTTCTGTATCTTTTAATCATCATGAGATATAACTTTGTAATTTGAAAAAAGATTAGGTGCATAATTAATTACTTTGGAAACATTTTTCGTTAAATTATAAGAATGTTAAAATTTAAGATTTTATTTTTATTTTTTTATTTTGTCATTTTATTCTTACAACGTTTATGATTGAACAATAGCGATAGACAAGTTTTTAAAAGAAGAAAAGAAAAACATGTTATGTGAATTTGATATTCGAAATTTTAATATAGTTTGTTCTTTACATCACTTATGACAGAAAAATAATTTTACCTTAGAAACATAACATTAACAACCTGATGAATGTACAACAATGTACAGAAACGTCATTGTGGTCAATAAAATATTTTAATTCTCTGTCATTATGGTCGTTTATTTATTTTATTTAATTTTAATTCTCATCTCTCAACGAAATTGAATTTAATTCAAGTTCAGGAGCTGCTTGCTTAGTCAACAACATGTTTCTTTTTTTGCAGTCCAAACGATGTATAAAATTGGTGCAAACCCACAGCAAAGAGCCCGACCTGATGCAGGTTTTATGCATCACTTTGAGGCGAATGCCGGGTATGTTCCTTACACCATAGCCCGGGCGCCCTAGTTGGCCCTTGCCTAATTTTCTCTACCTGTCCTCATCCCACCTGCCAAATCCCTTCCTATGCTATTAAAGGAGTTGCGACCATGTAGATTACCCCGTGTAGCCCGTTACTCTACAAAAAACGACTTCAGTCAAATAAATGAATGGTAATTGAATTATTAACATTAACTGACTGGGTTAGCCCAAAGAAAACAAAGCCCCACATAAAATTATCTCTACCAAAGAGATATAAAATATTAATAAGATTTAGAACAACTGGGGTTTTTATTCGTTACGAAGGGCAGAAGACCGAACGTGCCGAATTATTAACTAGTGTTACAACTAAGAAATCTGATACAAGAGATATCACCTCAGATTTTGTTCTCTGGTATTCCGGGCTAATTTATTTTTCCGAAATTGGATAATAAAATCCTTGAAATTATTTTTCTGGTCTAAACAACAAGGAAATAAACTTTAACCAGAATTCGGCCATTCTGATGGACTAACACGTGTTAAATAAGTTTCCGAAGTAAGTCACTACGCCCATCATTGTATCCCTAGAATTATAGCTATCCAAAAAATGGCGAATCTCACGAATAGCGGCAGATACGAAAAATTTCTCCTCACGTTCTGAGCCCAACAAAATTGAACTCGAATGAAATATTTTGCAGTTTCATATGACAAAATTCTTTCTTTATATAATAATATGGTCGCAGAAGATCTCTGTTCTACTCGAACTTTGAATAAATTCTTGTCCAGTTTGAATTATCAGTTAAGGACCCAAAGGAATGTTATGCATTTCCGCTGCCATTTCGAAAGTTTCATTTATTCTTACATCGTTTGCGTTAATAATCAATGTAAGAAAAGATGAAAGAGGTTCTCTGTTTGCTATCACAACGCAGGAAATCCCGGTTGAATAAAGCTCCTCCAGTAACGTTTCTTGATAAAAAGCTGGCTGTATTATCGTCTAAGCTTGGCGTGCTTTTATTTGCAATGTCGTGCGTTCCGCAGATAGCTCAACTGACAGAAGCCTTCATTGAAAGATTCAATCTCTGTCACAGCTGCACCGAACCAACACGCATGAGGATATCGATTAGACATTCTGCTTTCAAAGAAAAAAACTGATTTAGGGAACATAAAATTTTTAACTATAGAGCTCCACAGGCTAGCTTGGATTTTTCCTATTAACAGGGTGACGTATGATGGCCGCGACTTATCTCATCACTTCCGTGTAATGAAACATGTTATTAATCACAAGCTCAATGAATCGAATCGTGATGAGAAGTTTATGTGATGAAGAAAACCACATCTTGCTTCCGTATATTGGTAACATTTCTGAGGAGTCTGTCAGTAACAGTCTCAGAGTTTTAAATGTGCCAACATGAAATAGACAGGTAATAATCAATATTTCGTTACTGCATATCAAAAATAAACATTCAATATTTGCCTTTAGAAAATAAAACCATGCTAATTAGTCTTTTCGGCTTTATTTTTTTAACCTATTCTTGAGACTCCAATGTTTACCCACCACATTCTCCCGGTACACATATTGGTAAATGGGTAATTGTGATTGTGATGTTCTTACGTTCGTATCTTATTATTATAAACCAGCCATTTCTAATAAGAAGTCCAAAGTGCTGAGATCTCATGACCAGGGTTGTCATTTGACATCAGAATTTCGCAAAATTACCCATATATAAAATTTTAGTCCAAGAATACCACGGTCTGAGTAGCTGTGTGACACATAGCACCGTCCCGTTGGACGAACGCGTAGGCCATGTCAAAATTTGCGAGTTGTGGCCAAAAAACACGAAAGATCTGTCACACTGAACTAATATTTCGATAATATTGTTGTATGAATTATTTAGTTACTAGCTGGGTGTCCGGCGTTGCCCGGGTATTTATTTATATTAGCCCGAAAATGTATTTAGTTCCACATTAATCTGTTAGTCAATAAGTGATTTAACCTACCTACGTATCTATGCAGAGGGAATGCTAATTTCATCATAACCCACCAGTTTCTTTAGAGAAGCATTAATACTGCCGATATCTAATATTACCAAAAATACGCTGGGAAAAAATAATACAGTCCAAAATACACGCACAAGAGAGTTCATTGAATTCGCAGTTCCCAAATTTCCTGGAGCCTTGAAAAAATCAAAATTATTTGCCTCACTTCAAGAGAATCAAAATTACTTTATATTCCTTCAGATAGTTAAAAACACTCTCGGTATGTTAAGAGAACCATAAATATACATTTTAAAAAGACAAAATTAGCTCCTTTATGTTAAGAGAGTTAAAAATAGTCTGCGTACTCTAATAGACTAATAAAGAAAGTGAATAATATTCCCGATACCTTAAGAGAAACAAAAATACTCTCGCAAAGTCTCAAAAATATCCCGGTACTTTACAAGTCAAAAATACTGTCTGTAATATATCATGTTAATTATGTATTTGGGTGTACCGCACATGAAACGAAGTAAACCGGCAGTGAAACTAGAACAACTTGCGCTAACGCTATGTTTCCACACCTTACCCGATTATGTATCAATGCTGCTATATGGCGCTCATATCAGGAACTTATCGTATTGTTCTGTATGATTGCGACCAACTTAAAAGAACCAAACCCAATATTCTACAAAATACCCATTCTTTCAACAGCAACAGGGAGGAGTAGAAGCAAAGCTGGTCTAAGTTACAATGAACCTGTTGATTTATAAACACGCAGTATATTTTCTCATGATATCCAGCGTTTATGGACAGACGCCGTTTTTTCCATGTAAGTATATTACTACACTAGGCTGGTTTAACAAAAAACCGTCTGACCACTTTTCATGAAGCGGAATCGCCTGCGGTTTATGATGGACTCGTAATTTAATTATTCTTTATTGTGAGAATACGTCTTAAACAATTATTTAGCAGATTCTAGAACATATTCAAATCCTGGTAACGCTAAAAATCAATTTAATAATTGGTATGATGGCAGCCCATCATAGAGTGATCCCCCCCCCCTCCCCCAGGACGGCTCCAACCCCGCTCCGAACTAGGGAGCGAATGACTCCGAAGAGTCGTACATGGTAAAACGGCAATCGGCAGCTCTCCGTTCTGAACGACATCCCCTCCGACTCTATGCGGCAGCTTCCAGCTCACACAGGAGCGTTTCGAAGCCAGATCCTTTGTGAACGACTTAACAGCGCTCGGGAGCGTGAACGTTTCGACTCTTCATGTGCATTCAGCTTCGTTATGAGGACGAATGCGAATAAAATGCTGTGAGTTCTCTCAGATACTGGACAAAGATTCAGTATCTGACATATTGCATATTACTTGTGATGCAGTAAATGGTCTTTCACTGCTCATTTCGTCTTTGTGCCATGGACGTACAGTACAACCAAAACTGTATGGCTCGGAAAAATACATGAGTTTTTTGAATGAGTAATTCAACTGTTTAAAATGTAATCCTAAAAATGTAATTTTAACTTTAATAATGAACATAAATCTAGAACACGAAGTGATTTTTGAATTCGTTTGACTTTCAAAACTTGAAAAAAATACGTACTGTATTTACAATGCAAAATACTGTGGCATAATGAGTTCAAGGTTTCAAAAAAATTGTTTCTACTTAGATTTTTACTAATTATGTTTAATTATAAAAATGTTAGTACTCATTACCGAAACCAAAATTATTTTTAATTCTACTTTACTTAGGTTCCGATGACGAACCGGAGCCAACATCGTATAATTATAACAATTGCACTGAATACTTATGCAGCATTACAGGTGGGACGAGGGAATATTTTACAATTGGGTTTGTAGCAGGTACGTATTAATTTATTGTCTTTATTTATTATTATTTATATGTTATAGTATTAATTATCAACACCCGATCATATATAGTATCATGTCAACAGTTGTTTTAAACAATTTGTCAATGAAATATTGATTTTCCATATTGGTCCACTGCGTCTTTGCGACTACACAGCTATTATATGATCCGGTACCTTTACTTTCGTGATATAAGATAGGTCTGCGAGGGTTATTCTCTCGCAGGCAGAACCTTTATAGGAGAGATACGAAGGGGCTACCTTTGGGGATGCCTTTTCCTCTCCTATCTTGAACTTAGGTTCCCACAAGCCGAGGCACCTCGGCCTGTTCTGAGAGGTGTATGTTCCGGAGTCACAGACCTTGGGCATACGGTAAGAGTTGTCCGCTATTCCCATTGGAATAGTCGGCCAGCTGCCTCCTAAACTTGTCGAGACACGGAGAATGGAATTCTGCGTCCCCACAGCAAACTCCTCTCCCGCTATCGGAAGGGCGTGGGACAAGTACCCAATGCCCGACTTACCTGATGCAGGTTTTTCTAGGGTTTTCCCTGCATCACTTTTAGGAGAATTGCCGAGTAGGACCCTTAAACCATAGCCCGGGGGCCCTAGTTTACCCTTCGCTACCTTCCTCTACCCTTCCGCATCCCCCCTTTCAAATCCCTTCCTATGCTATTAAAGGGAAGTTGCCCAACGTGGATTACCCTCATGTAGCCTGCTGCTCTAAAAAAAAATTACTTTCGTGATCCCTAACATTAAGCATTAATAACTGTGAAGGACTGCGATAATAATAATAATTATTAGATACATAAATAGCCAAAATGCAGATAAAATTAAGTGATATAAAAAATACTATCCAACGTTTCTGCAACCTTGCTGCTTTCGTCATGTGATTCAAGGACCGTGAAAAAATACGTGAAAGAACTCAAATATTTTGTTTGTTATTTGGCAATTTATTTATATAATTGGTAATAATAATAATAATAATAATAATAATAGGTCTAATAAGTATTCTGACTAAAAAAATATGATATAAAAAAGTTAGGCCAGTAATAAATTGCTTTGAAGACATCCAAAATTCTATTCATTAAACTGATAGAAAGGGAGGCTATCAGAATTATAAATAGATATTTATTTTAAACTGTCATTCAAGACTACACATTCTGAATTAAATTGACAGCCAACCTCAATATGGCTATTGTTTTACGGATGCAATCAAAAACGTATTGTTTTACAGATCGCAAGATCCAAAGTTTGAATCTGCAATTCAGGATTGTCTCTACCGAAGATATAACTAAAGTTAACAATTTCCCCACGTCAGAAGACGCATGTGATGCTCTAATTGACACCAAGTGTCCTCTAAAGAAAGAAGAGGAAGCAACCTACAGTGTATCACAAATCGTGCCAATAACTGAAAAAAAGGTGAGAGAATCTGAATAGCATACATAAATTTTAAATAAATTATAATAAACTTATTTTTCTGATCACTGATTTAAGATTGTATTTAGTGAAACAAAGAATTGAAACAAGTTCAAATTCAATAATTGATTATAATTTTATGTTACTGCAAAAAATTACGTTTAAAAAACTTGTCTTTTAATTCCAGTATATTGGTTTTGTCGAAGTTAGAATGGTAGATGGAAACAGCAATACAACAATATTTTGCTTGATTCATACTGTTTTACTGCTGCCTGCAACTGCATAAAACAGGAAAGATGACGCCATATCCTTTTATGCACTTAACGTTATCAGCTGTATTTATGAAATGATTGTTAAAAATATATTTCCTTGTTACTGACTTTGTATATTAATAAAATATTCACACAAAATTATATAACGTAAAACAAAATTACATTTATAATATTTAATCAAATATTTTTATATAATCATTTGTAAATCAAAATCTTATCTTTAAGCAACATGAATAATTCATACTAGTTGAAATAAAATAAAACAATATCAATTACATGAACCAAATTTGAGATTCTCATAATGGAATTTTTTTAAGTATTATTTGCTTTATAATGATTAAGTGCAAACATAAATTAAAATACGGAGGTTCTAGAATGAACACAAATTCAATTTTTCAATTAAATAAACAAAATCAATATCGACGTTAACTAACATTGTTATCCCGGCGTTGCCCGAGATGTCATTTATCCATAACCCCCGATATGACTCCAATTTCGGTTGGTTTTGCGCTATTTTTATGTAACGCTCCTCGAACACTATCCCTAAATGTGCTCACGTCACATGCCGAAGGGGGTTGAAGTAATTGACCAAATATATCGGCCGTTTTTACATACCAGAAGATGACCACCCCCACAAATGTGCGATAATCAAAAAGTATTAGATTCCACGCAAAAATCAGCCGATTACATTGTCTGAAAATTTCTACCCAAACCCGTCGCGTAACCCAGGTTGTCACAATTAGACTCAGCGACATTAATAGTCTCTGAATTTATTCGAATCTCGGTTGTTTTATCGTTATTTTTATTAAACGTACCTCCACCCCACCCCCTAAGCTTGCTCCCCTCACAGGGGTTGACATTATACGCAAACAACTTAAGTATAAAAACTATCAAAGTAATTAACCACAGGTAATAATTATCGCAAATATCGACTGTTTAACATGTTTGAAAATTTCCACCCCCGACCATTCCCGCTTCGGCGACTTAAACCGCAAGTTGAATGTCCTAATTAAACTCAGTGACAACTATAACCCCGGATTCGACTCCAATCTCGATAGTTTCTGCTTTCTGTTTATGTAATGCCACTTCACGCTCACCCTTAAGGGTGCACCCCTCCAAAGCCCGAAAGGGGTTGAAATTATACACAGAGAACATGTAGAGAAATTTTATGAATCTCACTGATGCTGAAATATATTTATTCGAAACAAAAATCGGCCGGTTAACATGTTTGAATATTTATTACCCCGCCCAACTCCGCAAAGCCCCTCACACCCCCGCACACCACCGCCAACCCCCCGTGCATTTCCCACGTTGTCATAAATACATTCACCTATATCCATAACCGCATTCAGAAAGCTAACCTGTCTTTTAGAATTATTATTGCTTCTACAGGCACATCATTTCCTCCTATATCCATAACATGTTTTCTAATGCCCGTAATGAAGAAAATCACAATACTGATAAAAATTACTACCAATTTATTGATAAAATTAAATATCTCACTATAACTAACTAGAATACTTTCTTTTTCTCTCTCTAACACATACAATAGTTACTACTGTCATCTCTATTCCTTGGTAACTGGTATAAATCGTGACACGTATCACAATACTTTAATCTCCCTCTCATAACTACAAATTAACTGATTTCTTGCACTGTCTTATTTAAACTTTTTATACCTTAGAAAGTTTACGTTCAAGGATTTTTATATCCAAGTTTCTCTTCTCAACATGATAAGGTCATCTAACGCTACTTGCCTAAAACCAGATTCTTCCTATTGTCAGTAAGTTTATAGTTTTTAATAAATAAGTATATGCCTTTTAGTAAATGCTTACTAATTAGCTAAAATCAGGCGGCCATTTCAGCAAATAATTTTCGAAAAATGCCCCGATTATAGAAAAAATCAATTACCTTTCCGAATACGCATCCCGTATCCCGTCACATCCAATATTGGTCGTTTCAAACTATCAATTATTGGGAAACAAAACTCGTGCATGTGGAATTATTTGATCTTCACATCAATTTTACACTTGATGGGAAATAGAGTTCTTTAACTGTTCAGGACGTTGTCCATACAAACAGGAGCAACATCGAACCAAGAGCGTAATAAAATAAAGGAAGGCAACATTTTCATATAAAAAAAGGAGTAAGAAGTGAATAATATAAATAAAGGGAAATATAAAGTATAGCTTTCTTAATTTCTTATTTGTTACAATCATGTAATGAGTTATGAGTGTACGAATTTGTCACCACCGCATGAGAGATGTGCAAGTCTTGACGGAGCGATAAATAACAAGCGTGGTGACAGCAATTACATAAGGGAAATTTCGTTCTTTGTGAGCTCATAGGAAATCGACACGAGACGCATTAAGTGTTATGAAATAGCAGGAGGAATAACGGCGTGAAAGCTTCGTGTGACATGTCTACGAGAGTCGCCTTACCAAAGGTCAAGCAGAATACTGTCACAACACTCGAAAACAAGCTATCAATGGCCGACAGCGGTTGGCCGGTTTTGCGTAAACGTTACTTGTCAAAAGAAACGCTGCAGCAGACGACGTATATAAGTACAGAGTCAACACGATCATCGTCTGATCCTTGACAACACACTTGTCGTTATTTAAAGAACGAAAACAACCAGAGAAAACGTGAAAAGAGAATCGTGAGATATAGTAAGCCGTGTCGTATGCGCAGTAGGAGAAGCAAGAAGGTGGAAGGGAGCATTGTCGTCAGTAGGGAACTCCTTTTTGAGGCGAAGCTGCAACTACGCCATTAGAATTCTTTAAAAAACATTATTTATATTCTTACCAACAGAATATACAACAGCAAGGTGTTTTAGCACACCCAGTACTTATCATCTCTTAATTTTAAGTTTGGGTCCGTTTGGTGTACAACATATCCTGAACTGAACACAATATATTTACATGCGTCAATGGTTTCAGTATAGTTTTTACAGGCAAGTTTCTGAAACACCTGCACTACAATTACAGGGTAGTGGGCCACTGCTCAATTTATCTTACCTCAACTTGCTATTTCTCGCGACGTACACTTGCACATCTGCAAAGAGATATAATTATTTATAAAAATTCAGCCGATACTTGACCATGAGGTCGAAGTTTAGATCTCTGCTTATTGAATTTTTCCACATTACTTTTATCAATTCTTACTTATTCAAGTGTTTTAAGAGAGAATTAAATAGAATATATTTACCATACCGCGACGGGTCAATTAAAAAAGTAATGTTATCGATTTTAAGACGTTCATCAAATGAATGTAAAAAAATTAATGGAAATGAGTATTTTATATGGTTTGTAACGGAATCCTCTTATCGACTTAAGTTTAAGCCTGAAAGAGATCGCAGTGTGTCTCGCTAAGAACAAGGGCGCTTAAAAGTTTGTTTCTCTAGGACAAGAATAACAAAACTGTAGACACATACCAGTTAGATTTAAGGATATTGTATCCTTAAATGCTGACGGAGATTTAAATCCATGACAATCCCCCACTGAGGTACACTTTACACGTTTTAAGTTCTTTAATAGCAAGATATTCATAGTATTAACATGCACCTCATGCCTGTTATTTTAAATAAATGATTGAAAAAAGGCATTTTTTAATGTTATACTAATTAGATAATCTCAAGTATTATTTATGGAGCGCCTGCATATAGGTTGCACGAGAATCTGCAGAGACACGCGTGTTGTATCATAATGATAATCTTGCTACTCACGGCCGTTTCCCAAATAGTGCAGGTTTTTCTAGGGTTTTCCCTGCATCACTTTTAGGCGAATTTCCGGGTAGGATCCTTAAACCATAGACCGGGGGCCATAGTTATCCCTTGGCTACCCTGCCCTACCTTTCCGCATCCCCCATTTCACTCCCTTTCCTATGCTATAAGAGGGGAGTTGCCACTATGTGGATTACCCCAGAGGTATCCTGTGCAATTGAAAGGGAGTCGCCACCATGTGAATTACCCTGTAGCCTGTTACTATAAAAAATAAATAAAAATTGTATCAAATTTCCGAGTCATAAAAAATAAATGTAGTTCAACTATATTTAATATTTGTTTTAAAAAAATATTAAAAATAAATACAGAAATTGTAATATAGCCCTTTATATTACTAGATATGAATGTCTCAAGAATAGTTCAATGTGTATGATTCAATATATTGTAATAAACAATAATGGGCGTTTAATTATTTTAAATATGATTTAATGAATTCGAGCCCCACGTTGGGCGCCAAAATGTCATAATCAAATGGAAAGCTTTTTATTAAATGAAAAGATCGAAATTAACAAACAAAATATTTATTTTATTTTGTAGCAACAAAAGATGATTACAAACACAAAATTTGAGATCTTTCTCTCTCTCAGGACCTCTACTGGGTTTGATAATGGACACAACAAATTGATTTAAAAATCTTATTAACAAACCGTTCACAATTTACCTAAATAATATGTCGATAGAAAGAAATTAAAAAGAAAAGAAATTAACTTTGACTGACAATTAAAAGAGAACCAAATCTGACCTCATCCTCTAATTAGCGTTTACAATTAATCATTAGTTTTGGTTTTGTTACTTACATCTGTCCAGCTGGTACTAGCATTCTTTTTGGTTTCGGAAGTACACTATTGCAAAATTATACACTGATTCTAAAAGTCGACTCACAGATTTTACACTATTGAAGTCAAAGCTGATAGGCTCCCAGGAACTCGGATGATCCTCCTGAATGTCAGCTATCTGATGTCTGCTTGCCTTACAGGAATTCTATGATTTGTAGATTTATTAGTCTTTTGCCGCTATGGACTCAAACTGCAACTTTACTATTCCGGCTGGCTGTAGACGTAAACTGCTTTTACTTAGCGATATTTACGATGTAATACTTCCGTGAATGTTTTTACTTTGTCTTAAATTCACAACTTTGTTTAATAATACATTAACGACGGCTAGTCTCTGCTCTAGTATTATTTGTTCCGACCTCTGAAATGTCCCGCCACCAACTAACAGTTATATTACTTGGTCTGCTCCTCACGATGTTTTTCCGCGAACTACACTCCTAGTGCTCCCGAGTTTGAGCGCGCATACGCCATTTTTAACTTTTCGTCAAAGCAAGTGAGTTCGCTTTTCCATCGCTTTGTTCGATCAGACCGCTATAATGGACTTCTCAAACAATTCAAATGCAATGTTCAAACAATTAATGGCCTAATTAATTGGCATTACAATATGCTCACCGTTTCGTTATTAGGAAATCTGACATAACAGTGTTTAAGCATTAAAAATTTGTCAGCCAAATTATAATAATTTTAGAGCTATGTAGATCGCTTAAACTTATGGGTAGGGTAATAAGTAATGGGCCGAGAATAGAGCCATGTGGTCTTAGTTTCTTATTCTCACATATACATTTATCTGGCAGCGCTTTCGACACCAGAATTATGACACCAGTTTTCCCAAATAGGAAGCGATAATGAGAAAGAGGTCTATTTAATACCAAAGAGTTCTAAGGTAAAATTAGTTACGCTCTAAATCAAACCTTTTGTAGGTTTATTTTTATAACTGTACAGTACTTCGGTAGATATAATTTTAAAATCGTTAATCATCTACATAATCATGAAGAAACATTATCTGACATTTACAACAATATAAATAAATAAACAAACGACCTTGAGTCAGAAAATAGTTTTTTTAACAAAACATTAATTATAACGACTTTTTGTCCCGTATTAGGACATCTTCAGGTTGAATCTTCAATTTATAAAATAATAAAAGGAATAAATAAAGTGATTTAAAACCAATTACAAAATATTTTTATTAATTTAATTTTACTTACAATTTTTTGTATAAATCATGTAAAATATTTAGAGAAAATTTTTTTCTGCTTTTCCTGTGACGATGAAGTGTGGAAAAAGACTCGTATTGTTGCCTCTGACTTTTAACGGTACTATAAAGTTTTAAATTTAATTACTATATAATGTTTCAAAAATGTCTAAAATATTAAATTAACAAGCTATGATAATTTTTGTTTAAATTATGTTTAATGTTTTGTTAATAAACAATATTATGACTCAAGGCCGTTTCTTTAACTATTTATATCTACATGATATACTTGAAATTTATGAGCCAAACTACAGATCCAACTAGAGGGCTTACTTAAAGAACAGCATCTAGCTAATAGACCGCAGTAATATACTCGTCTTGACGGTTTAAAATTATCTAGATTAAGTATTTTTATGATTTGGTTTACAGAGAGAGATTTTCCGAATTAATTTCTGGGTTCCATTCGATTTCAAACTGAAGTCTGCGTGGATTGGTACGACACTTCTTCAAAAACTTTTACGTAATCCATGAGTAAAATCTCCAGAGTAAAATATTGGACCAGCATTCACACTTATCCAGTTGTGTGCAAATCTACGATTGTCAATGAAACCTATCTGTCAGCGGAGGGCGTGAAAAACGTTATTTTCGTAATTTGTACCATGAGCGAAAAAGGTGGATTTTTTTAGATATCGTAAAAGTTAAAGTTCTTTTCATTCAGATACTGAAAAAGAATTGTGATATTGTAAAATATCATTGAGATTTAATTTTTTTTATTTCTCTATTTTGAAGATTGTTGCACATAGTGTTCTTATGATTTTAAATAAAAATGAAATTGAGTTTAAATTTAGAATTATAGAAAATATGCAGAACAAATAGAGACTGATAGTTTCTAACAGTATATTCTTTGTTCCACCTCAAGATGAACGAATCCCTAAGGAAGAGAACTTAACAACATCATCATTGCATCAGTCCTGGAACTCCCACTCAATGAGCTAGAAAATATAAGACTAAAGCGGAATAGGTTCCAGAAATCCCTTATCGAACTTCAACACGACTTTATCAGATTAAACAAAATTCCCAGCATCCAGATCTTTGAATAAATAAGAAAGATAGCCAATTCAGACAAAAAAAAGTGATAATATAAATACCACAGATCGTTTCTGGAATCCTTGTCCTTTTCCTCAGGTGCGAAGAAGAGCCTAGAGCGACAAAACTGCACTCGTCAGTCACAGTCAAAATGACAAGTGCAGTTGTGTCGCTCTAGGCTCTTCTTCGCACCTGACGGAAGGAACAAGGATCCCAGAAACGTTGTGAAATTGTCACTTTTTTTGTCCGAATTGGCTATATCTCTTATTTATTGTTTTCAATCAGACGTAATTTTTTTCATCAAGAGGTTTCAGATACAGTCATAGAAAATAACACGTTTCGCGCAGTAAGTTAAATAAAATTTTATAAAAGACTAATGACTAGTAAGTAAAAGAACAAACATGAATAAATTTGATTTTCGGTAACTATGGAAACCAAAAACGTTTTATACGTAGCCAGACTGAGTGAACGTTTATCATTTCGATTTCACTTATTTTATTAAATAACTTTGTAGTCAAGTTACGACACTAATAATGTACAAATACGCACCGATGTGTTGTCATTTTAAACAGAATTTTTCTAAATAAATGTTATTTGTCAAAAACTTCATTTTATTTTATATAAGACATACTTGAAATATTTTTAGGAACTGATTGCACACGTGTTTGAGTGAGACTTTCCGGTTTACGAGAACACTCACTAATTAATTGGCGTGCCAATGATGCGGTTTTTTTTGTCTGTTAAAGGTCAGTCCGTACTCCACAGGCTGTCCGTCAAGTTTCACAACCGGAAACGAGGACAGTAGCCCGTCGGATCTCAACTTCGTTGCATCACATCATCATGTCTCATGTCAGCAATTTTATTATTTTTTAAATCACTGTAAAAACTTCTCCATTTTCAAGCCACACCGATTTACCGAGCTACGAGTTACAGTGGAATGTCGACATATACGCCAAATCTATTTTAACTCGTTGGTCTTAATCGTTAACAGTATTTTTTTATATATATTTTCGCCGTTAATATGTATACACTTGAAAGGAGTTTGCCTTGATACATTTTTATCCGGTTCGTGCTTTATATATTCGAACGTGGGAAATTCGACACCTGGAATTATTTTAAAATTGGTCTAGAGGTTCTCGTTTCTCACATGCTCAAGTTAAACTCACAATCTCATCCTTACACATTTTGTACTGATATAATTTCATACAGTATTGAATTATGTTCATTTAAACACACCAAAAAAACATCACACGAATGTTAATTCAATTTCGTCTTCGTAGTGAATGATAATTTTCGTGTTGAATAGAATGAAATCAGCAGACCTCTATCCAATATTCATTTTGATACTCATAAAGATATTCTCTCTTGGTAACATTGGTAATGTAAAATGACTGATTACTTACCGGAATAAAAACACACTACGAGAAATAAAAAATTAAATATCAGTAATATAAATAGAATAGAATAATATATTGGAAGCGCACACATGCCGTGCTTTACTTTACAACCTTTCCTTGCTGTAAGCTACGATAGATTTACGTCTATTCCTACATTTTACATTATGATATCTCTCACAGACTTCTAAACACAACTCACACACACACTCGTCGTTTGGTTCATGAAATACTTTGTTTAAGCACACTTTATGGTGAAAGCCTTGGATCGCCAGTCTCTTCTTCGTGTGGCGTAGTTCATGGTTGGCTTCCATGTTGCATAGGAGTCCTCCGGTGTGTTCCGTTTCCTCTCATACAGATCCCGTAAAAGCTGTCTTAAGCTGGAACCAGCTGGTAGTATCAGATCATATCTTAAATCCTTTAATAGGAAGGTCTCCCTGGTAAGCTCGTACACTAGCCTCGATCTTGAATTTTGTGGAACTCCTAAAATTCTTTTCAGGTACCTTGACTCGCTCCAGTTCTTCCAGTTGTCTGTACCTGAGGTATTCTCCTACTAATTCTAGGCCATACGTAAGAACACGTAGCATCTTTAGCCTAAACAGGTTCATCGCTGTGCTGATCGATAATTGTGTAATGTTTCTGATTTCATTCATAGCTCTAGTGGCCGCCACTGCTCTAGATCTTATATGCAGTCTGAAACTCCTTCCCGTTATTTGGATTGTGTTAAATAGAATATATGATCCCTGTTATTATAAATTATTGTTATCATTAAATAAAAAAATTCCAGTGTTAATTTTAAATATCAACAGAATTTGTATATATAAGTCATTTCTGCAGCAATAAACCGCACACATTTAGAAATTTGCCCCGAAAAATTTTAATTATGTATTAATAGATCAATAAATAATTAGCAAGTATTGTTCAATATATTTTAACATGATTGAATTATAAATATCATGTTTATAAAATTTTACCCTTTCGCATATTCAGTCTTTTTATACTTTCACCTGAAGAGGTTCCAAAAAAGGTCGATACGTCTTGCCCATTTTTATTTTATTAATGTTCTAATTTTTTATTTCATTAAAATATATTTCTGACAAATTTGGCTGGTTTAATTATTTACGTGGCAGTACATCCCGTATCGCCTCGCCATATTTACGATCCGAGGAATTCTAATATTTGTTTGAAGACGTAGACAGTCTGAATTACACGTTACTTATTTCACGTGGCGAAGTACCCACAATATTGAATAAAGTCTTCTCGGGTTTCTAACCGAGTAAACAGTTGTATTCGCGACGTTTCGATGACGTTCACTGCCATCGTCTTCTAGCAAAAAGTGTATTTTATTGTATATTCTTTTTTACCTACAATATTGCTTGAACTTACACTTACACGTCAATTCTCAAATATAGAGCGGATTTATAATCACGAAATTTCTATTTTGAAAAATATATATGTGAAAAACGAGAGGAATGTTTCTGACAAACATCTCAAGTCTGTATTTGAAAACGAAATGAAATTGTAATAAAGACTCATGCATGACTCGCTTAAAATGGCTTTCTGCAGCGTTACGTATTGAAGTTTGGACGCGAGGTTATTTTTCAAGTGAATAACCAAACTTGTATAATTTTAATATATCATTCGACGAACATGAAATACAGATTCCTCAGGCGTGGTTTGAACTATTCAACACGTGGCTTTTGTTACAATTTTGTTGAGTAAAGACAACGACAATAAAGCTCGCCGGTCTCAATTGTTAAGGGCTCAACAATACACAGAATATTAATCAACTCACAAAGTACCGCCTTTATTAACGGACACTTGTTTACATGTTACAGTATGTAAATACTGGGATTTTATTTCATTCCATAAATATTTTTCTAAAGCTATATTTCTGAGCTGAAAAGAACCGATATCGATTGATTCCTCTTCACAATTAGAAAACAAAAACATCATTAATTTAGATGCATCGGTTAAAGGACGCGAAGTTCAGTAATGAAAGAGGAGATAACTTATGACCATTGGACAACGCTGAACTTGTTAATGCTATAATGTGTTATTAATAATCATTATAAATAAGACCTGTTACGTGTCTCTCTTCCTATTTTAGCTGATCAATACAGAAACGGATTTAACAGATTTTGTACGAGAATTTCTGCTGTCGCAAGATTCAACGTTATATAGTTTGCTATATTTAAAGTAAAGTGTGAGATTTAGAAAGACTAAAAATTTTGGAATAATTATTTTACTATAATTATTTGATCCTTAGTTTATCAGTCTTATTTTAACACTTTTCTGCCAAGCATTTATTAAAATTACGTTTTTCAAGCAACTTTCGGCTGAACGCATTAATCATCTTTTTATAAAAATTAATTTTTTAATTGGAAAGCAAAAATTAAAATACGCAATATTAAATTTCATACAGAACACTATTTAGTTTGATAGACATTATTTAAAATTTAATTCAAGATAACAATTCACATGGTAATATTACATTTTACTCGCGTCCTAATTGACGCTGTAAAGAATATATGTACAGACGTGCCGAAATATGTATTTACCGGTTTAGTTGTATAAAATTTGGACGTAGTTTCTACATAGCTAGGATCAGTAAGATCGCAGCAATTCCGATATATTAAAGCTGATTTTGTCTTAATTATCCAAGGGGGAAAATTATGGCAACACGAAGGTGTGTATTTATCACCCATTCTGTGAATTTTAATCTTGAACTAAATTTTAAATAATTAAAATCGGAGTAATTAATACTCTATGTGAGATTTAATAATTTTTACTATATATATTACTTATTTTAATTTTTGAAGTTGATTAAAAATATAAGTTATTATAAAGAGGACGATTGTGGCATCTAGCCGAATTCTGCTTGAATTACTTATTTTCAATAAATACTTGTGGAAAATTTAGTGCAAGTATTTAATTTCTGACAGATAAACCTGGGTGGAAGAATTAGATTAAATTAAATAAAAATAAAATAATCAGTCCGATATAAATAATTAAACTGTTAAGAATATGGGAATTATTAGTCACGAAAGGCCTAATCGTCTTTGCGTAAATTAATGGCATTACTTTATTAACTAGATAAGTTTACAGAATATTAGATTAAGAACACGTATTATAGGAATATTCTTTTGACAGGTATGTACAGTTAGTAGGAAATTATCGTAACACACTGGACGTTTCACCCGATTTCAGTATTTTGGAAGCGGATATTGTGATAATAAATTATGTGTTTTCATCATAAGTCAATGACCTCCTATTTGTTGTATTATGTTTTACCATATAAATTGTTAACATTGTAAACCATAAGATAAAATTATTTAGTTGTCATTAGACTAAATTGAATCGTCGGGTTATTTAGCTAATGGTGGGGCTTTATGCGAGGAAGGGGCACTCAAACGAAAAGCCTGATTGAGAACTGGGGAGAGAGAAAAAAGTTGAGAACAGCTGGGTCTATATCCTGCTGAAACGAAATCAGAGCTTCACCACTAGAGCCCGTATAATGTAATCCATGTGTTAGCATTCCCGTTGAGAGGAATGTATACAAGAGTTATAAAACCTCTATCACGTTTCGAAAGGAGCAACACGCTTTGAGGGACCGTTTCCTCTACTACGAAAGTTTATGTTATCGGTATCATCACTTTAGAAAGTCACGTGACTTTGGCATTATTATCCGCCAACGGTATAGTAATTTAAATTTCACTTGTAACGAGATGTAGAGTTTATGGACAGCGTGTGCTTGTACTTTCACCTTGACAGCGGGGGTGCAGCTTTCCCTCCCCTGCTGCACAGTCAGGTCAATTGCCGGATATGATCTCAGTGCTCGTTTGGAATGTTTGCCGCTCAAGTCCGGCTACCTGTGTGCACAATCTAGCACAGAGTCATACTCGTGTCTATAACGTTGTAATGTAACACTAAGCGTTAATAACATTTATTTTATTTTAGTAAAATTCTTTGATTTACTCTGCGTTGGGCGTATTTTTTTAAAACTATTAAATCATTATATACCCAACGTACTCATCATGTATTGTATATACATACGCCAACAAATTTCCTTATTACTCTCCCATTCCTGATGCAAGTATGTATACGTAATTACACTACATGTTGCTTCGCTCCAACTTCATACTTTTGCCATTCCAACTGCTGAATGATCTCCTTATTTCTACGGCACCTTTTACAATACTCGGGATGAGTAGTGTACCGGTTTGAATTGCGTTATTCTGGGATTATCTCTTCACATCCTGCTTTGTCTAACTCCAACTTAAAAGTATACATAAATATATATCCCAGACAGCGGGAAAGCACCAAAGTGGTTTAGCGAAGCATCGAACTCATGCTTCATGAAGTACAGGATCATCGCTTGGCATGGAATTCATTTAGAAGCAGACAAAACAAAGCTATTTGTCTCTTACTAGCTCAGAGAATTTTAGGGAATATCCCAATAAAAATAAATTGCCAAGTAAGAAGTCAATTAAATAATTCTGAAGAAGTAGTTGATTATATAAAAATTCAGATCTCAGGCAGAAAGATCAGATCGATAAAATAAATGCAGTTGGGGTTATATGGAGACATACAGAGACTTTTAGTGAACAATATAATAACATGAAAGACGACATTCGGGCAACGCAACGTCGGACGCAACACGCATAACTGAACACATTTGAAGGTTTAAGTACGATCGGACGCTTTGCCAAAGTTGATCCATTTTCCTCGTTGAAGTTTTTGTTCACACAAATGTATTTAATGCAATTTCACAGATCAGTTTATTTTTACTACATACTTTAATGTCCAGTACCCTGATAGAAATATAGGTATAGTTATATTTATTTTAAATTCAATAATAAAAATAGCAGTCTTTTAGTCAGAAAAAATTCATAATAAAAACTGATATTGGGAACTCTTCAGGTTACAATTATAAAAAATATTTAAGGTGACAAAAATTTCTAAGGTGCGGATTGTCACACATAGCTGTGCCAATAAGTCATTTTGGCCGCAACGAGTGGGAAATCCGAAAAGTTAGAAATTTTTGTTAACTTAAATTTTTCTTATAATTCTAACATTCAAACATTTGAAAAACTTCCAATCAGGGACGAAACGTCGTGATTAAAATTGGAATATTACAATATTTTTCTGACTGATTGGCTACTATTTTTATTATTTAATTTATATATTAAGTCAGTTATAAATTATATGTGTATAATTAAATAAAATTTCTGAAAAATTGTAAATAATTTTATCCTTTAAAATAAATGTTATCTTTTGAAAATAAATTCTTATATTGATTTAAACAAATAGCTCCATATTCCATTATATATTAAAATAAATTTATCATTATTTATTAGTACACTAGCTTTGTTCTGAATAATTTTCAATTATTTCCATTCCACCTCATCATGTTCTATAAATTAATGGTGGGACACACAAAATCGTTTTCAATGTTACTGATTTGTTTTAAAAAAAACTGTTTTATTAGCTTCTATTGATCTAAAGTGTTGAGGTTTTTGGTACTCAAACTCATTTTGTTGGTAATTAATTCCATATATAAAGTTTTTCGTGTTTGTAATTCATCGATCATGAAAATAAATGAGCTAATCTCTGCCTAGTTATTCCACTGAATGATTTTGTTTTTATCTTTAAACTCATATCGGTTCGTTTGAACGCCCATAACTGTAACGATGTTGTTTGGAGTGCAGCGTTAAGCAGAGGTCAATGCAGTTCTAAAGGGCTATTGCTTGCGTTGCTGAAGACACGTTCGCTGCATGCGCAGGCCATTCGTCTCTATTAGCCACTATTAGCATCTTCCCAAGTTTGTTCCTTCAGAGGGCAACGAGATGTTTCATTGGAGACACTTGCTCAACAAAAACGACAATTCCTCTCAACAACTTGTACATTAATTCTGCCAATACACGAAGATTGGATGCAAACGCGTTGCACGAGAGGAAGTCTTACGTCAAATATTCCCCTTGTTTTTAAAGAAAAGACCATTTTGTAACCAAAAATACTATTACTATTCTCAATGTGATAAAATAGAAGGAAAATATCCACAAAGAGTCATATTGAATCGATTAAGCAGTTAAATTAACTAAATTGCCAAATTGTAAGAAAAAATTGAAAGATAAAAGCGAATTTGTAAACTTTAGACAGAAACATAAGATCGTCAATGACGTCATTATTATAACACCTACCAATATGTATGTGACAAACCGAACCAATTATAAATTTTTTTTGACAATTATGTGCGTACGTACTTTTTATACGTAATCAATTAATTCTCATTGAATTATATTTCATTAAAGTAACTAAGAATCATCAGCTACTGATCGTTATAAGTGTTATGGAAGAGCCTCGTCTATTCTTTTATCTCTTGTTTTTCTAGACGTAAGCAAAATATTTTTGTAGCTGAAATATGTCATAGAATAATTTACTATCGCATTGGTAAACTTTTTCTACAACGAATAATGTCGTCATGAATTGATTTTTAATTTCATCGTTGAAAAACCATAAGTAATTATTTTTCAGAAAGCTTTGCGCTACCCATTATGTAAAATGATCTATTTTAAAATAATAATAATCATTAATGAATGCCATGTTATCAAAACTAGTGCGCAATACAGATTTTACGACGAAATCGATACATTAATTAATGAATTTCAGATTAGTAACCGGTGTATAAGCTTATTTTGTTAAATTTTTTAACCACAGTACAGAATTACATCGAGTTTTATTTATATCATGAGTTCACAAAAAGAGCAAAATAAATTCGGAATATCTGAGTATCTTGAGCAAACATTTAAAAATTTCATTCTAATTTAAGTAATCAATTAAATCAATTTTAATTTATTTTAGATTTAGCTGGAAGATTGACAGAACACAAAAATAATGCATTTAATTCAATATTTAGTTTCAAGTCTCTCAATTATTATTACCTGGAGATGTCTTATCATAAGGACGAAACGTCGTAATTTAAACAACAACAATTTTTAATTTATTGTATTAAACCTTATTATAAATTGTTCTGATTGACCTACCGTTAATTATTATAAGAAATAAATGTAATTAATAAATAAGTAATAGAGACTGTATGTCAAGCAATCAGAGAGAACTAATTATACTCGTATGTTAATCATTTGATATTCAGATATGCATATGGATTATCAAGAACTTTTGCAGTTACATGTGTTTCCAAAAATATTTTAAGAATATTGTACATATTTCCCCTGAAAAAATGTTAAAGAGAAAGTATATCGAAACCAGTATTTACAGTTGAATGTCGTAGGAGAGCTAGCCGGAAGTTGGTGGCGCAGGATTTCATTATAATCCATGTTCATGCTTCGTTAAGATAATAAACGAATTATAGCTCCCGTTGAGAGAACTAGTTGGAACTGTACGTATATCGAGCCAATGATCATAAAGATGACATCGGAGAAGTTATTGTCCGCTCGGGAAATCAATTACGCTGCAAGACGCTGCCTTATATTTTGTTCGTTCTTGACGAGAACTTAATATATTTAACAGCGAACCTGAAATTTAAGAGCGGTAAACTTTAATTAATACACACGCTGCCGTTCGCCTCCATTATCTCCGGCGTGGAATGCTAAAACGGCTTCAATTTGCGTTAGAAGGAATGAATTAATTTGCGCCCGCGAGAATCATGTCTGTAATCGTCATTCAAAGGTTTTGTATTGCTTACAGAGAACGAATAAATGGCGTTAACTCACACAAAACTGAGTTTGCGATTCGTGAAATAGTTTAAATTATAATAATAAAATATATATGGATTTGGTCTAGACTACAACACAGATGAAACACAATAAATAATATAGTTAATTATTAATTTAATATCTATTCTCGAAATACAGTTCGCGATCATTTACGTGGTTAACGTAAATTAGCCTCTTATCATTTCGTAAGCAGCTATTTTTTTAATCAACAATCACATTAGTACAGTCATTTCACTGAATTATAAATTAATAAACCAGCCAAATGTATCAGGAATATTTTTAAATGAATTAAAAAATTTAATACCGAAATTGATATTTCAAGAATTATTCAGACTTGTAAAAATTTTATATTTGCGTCTGAAGAGGCTCCACAAAGGAACGACACGTCGTGCCAATTTTTATTTTAAAATATTTCTGACAAATTTGGCTCGTTTATTCGTTTACACAACAATACAGGTTTTCAGACACACCTCTGGATCTCTACGTACGTTCATCAGAATATGAGACCTAGACCACGCACATGGAAAGCCGTCAAAACTAATATTGTTATTGAGAGAATTGAGATGAAGTCCCAAGAAAATGATGTCACAAAGTTTTATTGGCCGTTTATTTTTGTAACTGAAATAGAGAGTATGATTAAATGCCAGTAGTTCTGAGCGGTAACCGTGGAATTGAAATGATTGGACAACCAGAATGACGGGGTAACAATAAAAAATACTGCAGTGAAGACAAAGGAAGTGTAACAAAATAAAACAAAGATAACAGAGAATTCAGAATACTCTATTGCATAAAACGGAAAGTAGGTTTTTACAGGATAGAGTTCTGGAAGGAGTATATTTGGCGAGCGAGAGAGCCCGGATGCAACCGACAAGATGAAGCTGTACGAGGTTGATAATATTCACCAGGTGACCAGCAGAAGGCCGAAATCGAAGCGACACATCTACATCGGAAACAATTCGACTGCACGTTTAGCAAACACCCATGTTTAAAGGTTCGTCTGATTTATGCAGTTCATTGACGCGTATAATAAAGACAGCCGATTTTTCTCTTAATTGATTTAAATTTGTATGACAGCTAAATTTATTATCATACACAATCAATAACGTTTCGATTCACCACATACACAGAGAATTATATTTATCAATATTTAAAATAATTAAATTTTGAGTAAATTTCAGAAAATATTTGTAAATAAAATATTTCATTATAATTTTTTTTAAGTCTGCCAATTTCGAAGTTTTGAAATAAGCTTTTAGGTTTCTTGAGAAATTTTCCAGTAGAATGTAAGAGTTACGTCAATTCCATATCGCTGCATGCTGTGAGAACTGAATTCTTTAAGATTCAAGATCTTGTTAGCATTTTGGAAAGTCTTTATAGAGATTTATTTCTTCACCCACAGATTATGTTTTCATATTCAAGTTATGTTACGTATCCAGCAATTATTCTTCGCTGTGCACGCAACTGAATATGCATATATCGTCTAATCATACGCAGAATATAGTGGACCGGTTATTGTCTTATTTAGATATGATGATTGAACATTATTCGTTAAAATCTGAATCCGACCTCCGTCCCACATCTGCAGTCGCCACAGAAAAAAACCAACAGATTGATGAGCTTACTGAAACATCTCCTTGAAAGAGTATTAATTGAACATTGTTCAAGTTAATTACCCCCATTCCGTACTTGATTGTTGGCCCACCACATTTCCGAGTAAAGGAGATTTGGCCTAGTTTACTGGACCTCGGTCGTGTTGCCAGTCCGTTAACTGTTTTCTGGAAACAAAGGAAGATAATGAATGGTAAAAGCTTGACGAATTAAAAGATCAAATGCCACTGTGCCGAAGTGAAATTGTTTGATCATCGGCGGATCTTCACCATAATTAGAAATGGGAAAAGTGTGTACTACATTTATTGTGATAAGGTTTATGACATTACCAAAATTAACTACTATCGACTTAAATCAAATAAAAGTTGTTATAAATATTGCTCTTAGTCAAGAAAAGTATCTCCCGTAATATCAGTTTATTTTTTATTTTATTTTTAGGGCAACAGGCTACATGAGGGTGATCCACATTGGGCAACTCCCCTTTAATAGCATAGGAAGGGATTAGAAAGGGGGGATGCGGAAGGGTAGAGGAAGGTAGCCAAGGGTTAATTAGGGCCCCCGGGTATATCGACGTTTCGGAAGCTAACGGGGAGTCGAGTGAATAAGCCTGCGAGAGGATTCTCTCGCAGGCAGAACCTTTTAGGAGAGATACGAAGGGGCTACCTTTGGGTATGCCTTTTCCTCTCCGGTTTTGAACTAAGGTTCCCACAAGCCGAGGCACCTCGGCCTGTTTTGAGAGGTGTATGTTCCGGGGTCGCAGACCTTGGGCATACGGTAAGAGTTGTTTTCTATTCCCATTGGAATAGTCGGCCAGCTGCCTCCTAAACTGGTCGAGGCACGGAAAAGGGAATGCTGCGTCCCCACAGAAAACTCCTCTCCTGCTATCGGAAGGGCGTGGGACAAGTACCCAATGCCCGACCTACCTGATGCAGGTTTTTCTAGGGTTTTCCCTGCATTTCTTTAGGCGAATGCCAGGTAGGATCCTTAAAATATAGCCCGGGGGCCCTAGTTAACCCTTGGCTACCTTCCTCTACCCTTCCGATCCCCCCTTTCAAATCCCTTCCTATGCTATTAAAGGGGAGTTGCCCAAAGTGGATTACCTTCATGTAGCCTGTTGCCCTAAAAAAAAAACGGAAGCTAACTCTGCCATTTTCTTCTAGACCTGGATGGAAAATCGAGATATTTTTTATTCTATTCATCTGAAAAACATTCGGTCATTATTGTTATTGTTAGTATAAGGATTCTCTACTACATGTACCTACAAAAAGTAAACTCGTTTCTGAACGGAAAATCCGTTTTGAAGTTAAATTGCAAATCTCTAAAGTATTGTGGCAGAAGCTAGTTGTTAGTAGTGATAATTTGTTGCTGGTTCAACAATTTTGTATTGTATTCTATTGCATTAAAAGCTTCGCATATTATCAAAATTCAGAGAATCGTCACGGATAAAAGATATCTTGCACTATTCAGTTGTATTGTATCAATTTGTCAGTTACTGAATGGCGTTAAACATTTAAGGGAACACCCGAAGGTTTCCTTGAACTTGATTGGCCGCGGTTGTCGCTGTGCGTGGGTGGCGTCTGGGGCCGACGCTAACGGGACAATGAGCAAGGGTCAGCACTGCCAATTAATGGCGGACTAATCCATCCCGCGCTCTTTAGCTAATTTGAAAGCACGTCTGGCCGCGATATTTACGAGCTGCTCCTTCGAAACTCGCTCAACCGGTCCAGACGACTCGCTTATATTTCGGGATAATCTCTCACTCCCAGGTCAGCCAGCCCGATCCTTCCGGGAGCAAGGCCCAATCCCCATTCATCGCGACCGCCTCGTGTTCTCAGCCTGCGTACAGATTGTCGAGTACGTGATAAATTACTCTCCTCACCACTATTGTTGCCCAACAAGGTAAAAATTAATTGTTGCAGTCCTGTTTCTTACCTACATCACTTCTGTTATATAAAGAGCAGCAGAATAAAAATATTGTTTGAATATAATTTATCAAAGAAGTACAGCGGTAGAAAGAATCGTTAGATCATATGCAGGTTTGTGAATAGAAACAACTCTTAATATTACGTCATTGAATATAAATTAAATTTAAACGTAAAGTTGCGAGTACTCTAGGTGGAAAAATTATTTTAAAAGCTGAAGTTCACAACTGACTACTGAGAAAACGTCTTAAGCAAATACTAGAGGAGCAAATATAACACTAATTATGTTTTATTTTCATTTTCTAACATGTCGACTGCTTCGTACAAAAAACTGATACTATTAGGAGACTCTTTTATACGTTTTAACGATACGATTAATATAAATATTTCGTCTGAATTTCATTAGCTTAATTTTCTATTAATCACACAAAGAAATTTCATTATATACAGATCCCGCCTTTCAATTCTCTAAAATACCATTGGTAAACAAACTTGGATGAAATTAATAATACTCTTCATGTTTTCGCCTCGTTCAGGAATATCAGTAATTCTTAGGACTATTAATTAACACCAATTAAGATAATTTGAATAGTTTAAATGTTTTGTTCGGACAATGTATTCGATATTCGGTTTTGGACTCGCGAATTCCAGAGAATCCTGGAAATAAATGATGGTATCCAGGCCGACGTCGATGTGTCGCCATTTGAGACGCAACTTATTTCAAAACAAGAGGACATTGAATCGTTCCAAGAGAGTAAGAACTGTTTCCAGAAATATCAAGTCCAAATTTGTTAAGTGACGGCGTGAGACGATAAGATGATGTGATCATTTTACGTCCATGAAAGTAAAAATGTTCGGCTATCACTTTGGTAAGGAAAGGAAACAAACACATTGATGAAATGGAATTCAAACGATGAAGGAGCAGGGTTGATGTATAGAGGAGTGATAGAAAATCAGTGATGAAGAAGAGGTAGTAATGTGAATTGATGGTGCGGTGCATTAAAAATTGCAGCGAAAATTGCAACAGGACAAGAAAGTATTTTTAGGTGTTTTTATTAATATTTCATACAATTGATAACGGCTTAATACTTAATTTTAAAGCAGTTATTTGCTTCAACATTGAGTGTCTTTGATATTCTACCAACTGGTATGTTGATCCGCTGTGTACTTTCTACTTCCAGAAATAGATGTATAAATTGAGAGTCGTCGCTTAGTCCGACGCCCAGGGACATCACGTCAGTACATCACGAGATGCAAATAGGGGAGCCGATCCCCTTCCCAGGTGAACGATTTCAGAGTAGCTGAACCGTGGCTGCCGCCTACGCAAACTACCGAGGAGGCCGTCCGAAAAGGAGCTCAACAAGGGTAAACTGTGGTCAGCGTCAGTTTCTTGCATAACAGAGGTCACGGATTCGAATCCCAGCATGAAAGGGGATCTTTTTACCCGTCCCGGTCACGAAAACTCGTTTTAAGACTGAGGGAAAATCGACGCACTGACCCTGTGTCATTTCTAAATCCAGAATGTGTCATGTAAAATGACAATCTGGCAACCTTCCCGGTAGACCAAAGCCTGTTGAGCCTCAAAGCAGATGATTATGTCGAAGAAAATCGACGAAAGCTTCTGTAAATAAATTTAATAATTATATCTATGAAATTTTATTGACAGGATAAAAGGTTAATTTTAACATTGATTTTTTCATCTGTTTTAAATTGGATAAAAATATTCTTATCTGATATTCTGTCCAGAATGAAATTCCATCTGTTCATCCAATCTAACCACTCTTATTTTTTTCCCCCAATGAAATTTGAAAAATATAATTCTTACGTTGGCAATCAGCTTGATGACTATGGTTGAGTTTGTCGTAGAAATGTTATCTCAAACATTTGCCCGGGTTGAAATGTGTGTTTTTAACTAATCTTTCATAATGCTTCCTAACATCGGAATAACGACTTAAGAAATTAAACGGAATCACCAACAAACATGTCAGAAATTTTTGTCACTAACACAGAAATGTATCGATAAGTTTTCTACGAATATATATATATATATAAATGTATATATATATATATATATATTGCAGAGATCAACAATTTGTAATGTACATTTTATTTAAATTTTTTCTTTTCATTATTTGCGGCGTAACTTTGAAGCCAGAGCATTGTAATGAATAGCATTGTGTGGCGGAATAATACAGAGTCTGTAATGGTTACTACGGATTATTGTCGAAAAGCATACGCACACAGAACTTTGGCTGAAAACATTAAGTGTGTTGAGGGAGTCGGACGAGTGTGTTTTGGGAGGCTGACCAGAGTGTTTGGAGGCCCTGACCATGGTAGTCATGGCGAGAGTCGGTTGTTGCGAACCGGCCAATGGTGCTCGCATTCAGCATATGTATCAAAGGTATTTCTTCAGCAAATCTGAGTGTGACAATACACACGACAGTAAAGTTCGCGAAACGGTAAAGTATAAAGGCGTCGAAAATGTTGTGAAGTGAGACGATAATAATCGGTGCTATGGCCCGTAAATAAAATATTGTTCTATAAAATTAAAACCAAGAGAGCACAAACCAGTACCAGAGCAACTATGAATAAAAAAAAGTAATTTAGTAAACCTTTACGTAAATACCATTTACCGCCAGATTTCTATAGCTTTGTCAGATTTCTATTGTTTTATCAGATTCTCTAGTTTTCTTGTTAGATTCTTTTATAAAATGTTGTTATTGTAAATTAAATTCGTATTTTTCTTTTGTAACTTTGGTAAAAAAAATGCAAGTCACTGAGGTATTTATTAAAAACATAAAATGTACAAAATTCAATGTAAGTAAAAACTGAAATTAAATAATCTTTTTTTATCTCTTTAAAATAATTTTGCTTTAATTTCAAAGTAAAATCTTGATAACTTTATTCCTTTGTTTCATTTAAATTGTATACCACATAATTTGAGTCTGTAACGTGGTGGCTTATTTCATTATTTTTTAATAACTGTACATCATAATATATATAATGAACACAAAGACTTCTTATTTGCGAATAATTCAATACACGGTACACCAGCATAAGTCGCCTTTATATCCTTTACTCAACTCCTCAAAAATTGCAGCAGCTATGGCTATGGCCATGTTCATCTGGAATTGAGATCCTTTCTGTAATGATAAAACAATTGATGACTTTATACAGACATTTTTTATTTATATTGTCACAACGTTTCGATACCTTTTTGTATACCTTTCAGGTATTTTCCTACAGAGAAGGTATTTAAAAATGATTAGATTTATAGTATAATTGAGGATTTATAGTATAATAAGGAGAGATACGAAGAGGCTCCCTTTGGGGATGCCTTTTCCTCTTCGTTTTTGATCTAAGGTTCCCACAAGCCCAGGAACCTCGGCCTGTTGTAAGAGGTGTATGTTCCGGGGTCGCAGACCTTGGGCATAAGGTAAGAGTTGTTCTCTGTTCCATTGGAATAGTCGGCCAGCTGCCTCCTAAATTGGTCCAGGCACGGAGAAGGGAATGGTGCGTCCCCACAGCAAACTCCTCTCCCGCTATCGGAAGGGCGTGGGACAAGTACCCAATGCCCGACCTACATGATGCAAGTTTTACTAGGGTTTTCACTGCATTATTTATAGGCGAATGCCGGGTAGGATCCTTAAAATACAGCCCGGGGGACCTAGTTAACCCTTGGCTATCTTCCTCTACCCTTCCGCATCCCCCTTTCAAATCCCTTCCTATGATATTAAAGAGGAGTTGCCCAACGTGGATTACCCTCATGTAGCCTGTTGCCCTAAAAAAATAGTATAATTGTACAACTTAAAGAAAGGCAAACTTAAGTACACAAAAAACAATTTACCAAATTAATATAATAAACTAGAACAACTGAACGATTAATAAGTTATTAAATTCACCCAGTTTTGTATAAGGTCATCAATTGTTTTATTAATTCAAAACAGACGTTAAATTAAAACATTCATCTCTGAAATAGTTTTTAGCTTGATAATAAAAGCTCCTGAAAATTTTGAATTTTGAAGAATTAAATAAAGGATATAAAGAGTAGATTTGGTGGTGTTTTATTAAATATATATAATGTTTAATACATTTGTTATTCTATGCTTTAAGCTATTGGGCGTGAAACTTATTGCTCCACTTAGAAATTTCCCAATATATCTGCAATCTCGCTAAAATTGTTTTATCAACACATCCAGAATTGTTAGTTAACAGCTTTAATTACAGTCATTCTATATTTGAGGCGTTTAATACCACATTTTTGTCTAAAATTATGTAACTCGGTTTTAGGGAAGTCCGTGTCCATCTTTTCAACGACAAGGGGTATGCGTATAGTTTATTCAATGCTCAAGAAATGACATCGCAAAGAATTTTGGGAGAGTAATAATTGTGAAGCAAAAACTAAAAACCCCATTATCTCAAATAGGTTCAGAAAGGCGATGGCCCACTCTGGTATTGACCGCCTCGTTTATGTTGCACGTACCAAATCAGAATATTATTTAATACACAAAGATATTCCTAATAACAAATATGAGTGGTTTCCATACACATTTAAAAAATTAGATGTTGCATATCCGATCAAATAAATTATTCATCACAATTTGAAATGTAGTGCGTTTTAGCTTGATCTTCTTTTGTTCTATGTTTATTTGAACTTGCAAGATTCATATTTGTATATGTAAACTGTAAATTTCATCACTCAGTCATATATATTTCCTTATAACAGAAGTAAATCGGAAACGAATTAGTAAAGAAAGTCATTTTATTAAATTGTCTTAATGGTATACTTGCTACCATATGTTGGTTTCAGATGCGAAGACCAAATTTTCCGTCACACAAAGCGTCCCTAATCGGAGTGGAATTGTTTAACGCGTGACGCAAGGCGCCTAAAAGCGAGCTTTTGAGTCCAGTTTCAGCCACCCGTAAATTGATTTATCGGCCTGACCGACCCAGATTTGGTCGACGGAGAAAACAATTGATGAAGCGTGGAGGTCAGTGGGCCAACCTGGCCGGCTCAAACATTGCTTCCTGGATGACAATGGAGAACACTTGATGTGTTATTCACTTATTCCACAATGTCGCGGTCATCTGTCATTGGAACGATAATTTTTATTCACGCATATTACGCCGAAATGAGTCCTTCTGTGCACACGAAGGCATTGTTTCTCGGACGGTGAAACCCCGCCTTGACGAACAAAGCGTACAAAATTGAAATAAATATGACTCTCAAACAAACCAAACTAATATTGTCAAAACACAAAATCAACATCTTATTCAGTAAAATGAAAAGCACCTTGATCAGAAAATGTGGCTGTTGTTAATGGAAAAGTAATTTTTATATAGTGATTACTACGTTTTTTTTTTAAAAAAAGTGTAAAATGATATTATTTTAATTATAATATCTATATAATAAAAAAGGATGTATATTTCTATGTATGTATGAATTTACTTTAATCTGCATACAAATTTTAACGCGTGGACAGATTGCAACAAAAATTGGTACACATATTCTTCAAAACACGAGAAACGGTACTGTGGGGCTGAGAAACCTCTAGCGTAAATATAGAAAGAAATGTAATTGAAAAACGTGATAATTTTGTGTTAAATCACTGCGCGCCAAGGGACCGTGACGTCACAGAACATACGAGCGAGAGAGGCGTTACTAAGCGACGAGTAAAGGAAATAGTTCCTTTTTCCGTAATGAAATATAGCAGAAATATATTCATTGAATTAAAAGTATAACTTTATCCAGCAATACTCCATAGAATGATAATAAAAAACAATACGAATTACTTTACGATCCTTGCGGAAAATGTAAGTTAATTTTCGTGCCATATTATTGAATCCAATATGGCGACTATTTGTTTACATTGTGAATCTAGCAAACAATTTCATAAATTTAATCTTTCCTAATGGCTGAAGACTGAGGGTCAATTAAATCCTGCAATACTCGAGGAGTATATTTAAGTATTCTATTCGTAAAGAAATTCGGAGGTATGTTTGTTGGGATTTATTCAATACAGTTTAATGTATTTTATAGCTGTTCAGTTAACGCACTATTGGTCGAAAGAATGTACAGAACTAGGAACAGTTCGATTTAGGTTGTCAATTCTTGACTAAAAATTAATGTAGAATTTAATACTTTTTCGGGTTTATGTAAATAAGTACACGGGCAACGCCGGGCACCCAGCTAGTATTTAATATAATACATCTGTATATTATATGTATTATCTGCAAATAATAATATATAATATATTGGGTAATGTATTATAAATTTACAGATGAATATGAAACAATTGTTTCTAAACCTGATGAACGACGGCATCCTATAACGAATAATTAATTTTATGGAGACTGTAAATAAAGATATATTAAATGAGAGCAAATATATTTAATATTTTAAAATAATATATTTTATATTAACTACAATAAAATTGTAATCAACGAATGAAACTGTTTGTTATCTACTGTATTGTCTTTAAAGTATTATAATACAAAAAGGGTGTTTCATTTTTTATTTAACAATAGTACTGACGTAAATATTCTCAACAAAGTAATTTATAATATTGTTCTAAAAATTCGAATTGACCCAATGACTTTATGGTGTACGTTTCCGCTCATGATTACGGTCAGTTTCAGAGCGTTAAGAACATTTGTAAGTAAACCATTCTTGATATTCTTGAAGCGTCTGATCACATATTCATCTACAACACAAAATTAAAATTATTTAAAACACATCTATTTTAGAATTCCAATATATAATTCGTCAAAAAAAAATTTATTTTCAAAATGACTGCTCATTAAAATATATACCATTTACATTACTTACATATAAAAATAAGTGGTTGATTTGATAAAAAAAATTATGATGACAAATTATATACATATAGAATTTGTAAATTCGACGTGTTTCACCTTCTGATTAAGCTGTGTAGCGTATCTTTAAAAAGCTCTTACTTATTCAACTTCGGCACCTGAGGAAAGTAACAACGAATACACACCTAAACTTTTCAGTTTTTTGTTATTTTAATTATTAATTTTAAACTGATACAGATGTAAATATATTCTTCCTTATTGGAAATTATTCATCACCTTGTGTATTTATTCCAATAAATAATTCAATATTAGATCCCACTGGAAAAATAAAAATTATGAGGAAAGAATTGTTGAATAAAACAAACGAAATCAATCCTTCTGAATTTTCCACGGATGCTACAGACACAATACTGCAGTCAAATAAGTTAAACATGAGGAGCATATACATTAAATAATAAGTTAACCGTAAGCAATTTTGTGTAATAAATTAGTTCCGAAAAAAAATGATTTACTGAACAATACTATGAAGTTCGTCCTGTTCAATATGGATAACTTAACTCTTTTTTTTTCAGGAAATTAGTCGAGTCAACTAAAAAAGACAAAAGTTTCTTTTAAGAATGTATGATCCCAGTAGTAATTTTAGGGCTCCAACTTTGCGCAAGCTGAAAGCGTTGTTGAGTATTATAAAAATAACTTAGCGGAGTCAAACCTGTAGATTACAAAAATTGTCGAAGTAGAAAGGCCAGTGGTGGCTCGTGCGCATGTGCTTTCTGCTACAGCACATTAATTGATTTAGTAAGAATTAATTTTTCTCAATTTTAAGAACCTACATAATAATTGTGTTTTCACACTGCGAATCTATGTTTCGAAGTCAGAGAATTTTAACTCCCCGCCTTGCTGCGCATCGCTCCTAAAGCAGCCAGCTGGCCATCCGAGTGCTATTCCAGCGATAGCACAGGATATGGCTCGTTATTGACAACTTTGCATGTCCTATATATCTTTTCAACCCGCTGCGCCACCCGCAAAGCTTGATAAACTGCTTTCTTTGTGTACTGCGATGCTAACAGCACAATGAAACACAGACCCCAGTGCAATACCACAGACAGCGGTCAGGTGACATAACCAACGAAATCTAAATAAATTTTAAATATTCACTCATTATAAATCTTATTTCATAATAGTTTATATTTTCAAAACAAAAATAATATTCGTGCACTTTTTGGTAAATTCAAAAACTTACAATCAAAGGTTATTTGTAGAAAATAACATTTAAGATGGCGAAAATATTCCACATGACCCTGAACACAACCCTGCTCAGTGGCTTGTTCCGAAAATAACTGTTTTTAAAAATATTTACCGAGGAAAAATACTTTCAGGTTAGAAATGGTAAATTATTCCGCGTTTAAAAATTAGACACTATTTGAAATTATGTAGACAGAATTAGAAATGTTATGTGTCAGGTTAAAACGCACACGAGCCGCCACTGAAAAAAGGCGAAACACTTATGGAAGAAATAGTGGAATGTTTAGCGGCGCAAAGTGAACTAATGATTAATAGACTCGATAAATACTATGAGAGATAGGGAGACCCTAGGTAACGTGGAGTAGAAAAGTATGGGAGGTGTGACTGTTAACAATTAAACTAAACTCCGTATGGGGCATTGTCAGTTGAAGGACAAGTACAGATAAATATAATATTGTGATAACATTTATTCGTTTATCATCAGATAATAGTGTCTGATAAGAGAGAGATGCATCGAAGTGGAAGTCAAGGGGCGAAACAGTCTTTCTTAGCAGAGGATATGATCGCATAAATTGTATCGTCAAACCGTTCCTCGTTGGAGATTTTTATATATTTCTTATGATATCACAGCTCATTCCTCTCCATCTATTGTAGATTTTCTACTGATGGTAGACGAGTTCCTATGCTCCTTCCCAAGCATGTCGACTTACATGGAATCAAATCGCGAAACTGAAAATAAAATTCAATCGGACAGCCTCAAATTTCATAAACATGGATTAAATTATCTGTATTTGTATTATGATTCGCGTCTTAGAGACATCCGAGTTATCAAATCAGCGGATCTGGTTGTATGCTTCTGGTATTTTTCGGAGCAAAACTCGTGTCCCGACCTTCCGCGATATTTGCGGACGTCTGGTTGTGATCCCATCTCAAAGGATCCTTGTTCTGTTATGAATCCCGGCATTAAGTTTCGCTCACCAACGAACGAGGCTGAGACAGGACTGATATGTTCTAGAGTACGCCTCCTCATTCTGACCGAGGTAACAATCGAGCCAATCATCAAACAAGCAGCGAGTCAATCGATTTACGGAGCTTCATAATAGGTTAGAAATGTATGTAAGGCTGTGTGACGTTAAGGCTCACGTTTCTCCTCGTCACCTACGCCTCGTGGGTGAAATCTGAGCCCATGCCGAAGAGAGGAATGCCCGGAATGCGAGGAGATTTATCTGGCGCAAGTACAGGCGCCGCTTTCTCCCAGGCGCCGCGCCGTATTGCGCAACCACAACCACATGGCACAAGGATTCAACACAATCCGAATCACTTGGAGAACGAGGAAATTTATTTTGATAATCTCTGCTTTCGAAACGCAGGTAGCGAGGGAAACCTACGCCATCTTCCGCAAGTCTAAATCGCTGTCCTCTTATCGGCCACGAACAAGAGTTATTGACTTGGCAATACTCACTAACCGATTGCTAATGTTCTACGAAATTTATACTGTTTGGTGGAGAGAAGTTACAAAGACGAAAGAAGGCACATAAAGCTGGAGAGATTTATGTTGGAAGGAAATTCTTAAATCAAGATAGGTTAGAGGATTTATTTTTAAGCACTAATGACTTGAATACAACTTTCTTAAACGTATAATTTAAACTTATATTGATACAAGTTAATTAAGACAATGAAAAATAATATTCGGACATTACAAAACGTGGAATAATTGTTTAGTTTTATTAAAAAAAAATCTATGATGTTCCTGAATTATAGTGACCTTCTTTATCCTTCGTTCATAAAATCATAATGGGTTCAGTAAAATTTTCTATCAGGAATTCCGAAGAATTAACTGACTGATCAGGTGTTTGTTACTCGTGAAAATAAAATATTACATGTGGGTGTGAATATAGTCAATAATAATAATGACTAACGTACAGATAAACTTGAAATAGAGAAACAAAAAATATTAATTTAAAAATGCCGGACTTAAGTTCGTGAGTTATAAAGTTCGTCGTTATAAAAAAAAACACCAATCGGCATGGCATCAATTTTCAATTCATATTTTCTTTATATTTTGTTTCTCTATTTAAAGTTTTTATGTACGCTGATCGTTTTAGTATTTTTATTTTTAACAGAAGTTGATTTTTATGTTATAGTTAATTATACATATTAACATGATTTTCTCAAATTCCGAATTTTTATTTATGATTCTAACATAGTAATGTTTAGGTGGAAATTAGCACAATTCATTTGTCTATTTCAGAATGAATTTTGTATCTATAAATTTAAATTATTTAAATTTATATATATTCCATATGCGAAATTTAGGTGTCAACCTATAAATTTTATATTTGTACAATAGAAAATGATTATGGCGTATAGGCAAAACATCTTTCGACAACTAAATGAAATCAACGCTCCAAGAAAATAAAAGTGTTTAATTTGTGATTGGATTAAATTAATAGAAATTAATACAAATCAATCTTTATTAATATTTAAAATTATTTTAGCGAAGAAAATAAAGAACGCTGTTTCATTAGAATCTAAAACTGTTATTCCGACATACAAACTTTCTTGAAGAATTAATAAATTAGTTATTGCACCAGAGAAGAGCAAACAATGACACAAAGAAAATGTCACGTAAGCTTGTACCACTTACATAGTGAATAAATATGATGTGTATGATATTAAATGTCATACAAATTGAGTAAGATATGGAAAATTATTCATATTAATTTAATTCATACTAATAATATTTTTATTTTAGTTTGTTTTTTATTATTATAAATTAAAAAATTAACAACCTTTTCAAAAAATTTAAAATGTAACATTAATTTTTAAATTTCACGATTGTTGAAAATTTCTAATTTTTATTTAAATATTAAATAGATAAATAAGAAGAAATGTATACTTGTAATCTGTAATTTGAAATATTGTGTGAAACAAAATTGTTACTGTAGGAGCATAACATTATTGAAACCTGATGAAAGCAAAAAACGTACTTTAACGTCGTTATATTGTAAAATAAAAAATTTTTATTTTAAAAGGCCGTTAATTTATTTAATTGAATTCATATTAAATAATATGAAAGAAAACAATATGTACAACAGCTTAGTAGAAATGAAATTTTAATTATAATAATATGATAAAGGAATAGTCTTATAACGGACAAAATTAAGTGGCTGATTTTGATTTTTATTCTCCTGACGGAAAGTACAAGAATTGCAGAATAGTTGTGTAATATTTATTTTATAACTTAATTTTGTCTGTAATTTAGCTACTTCTTTATCTAATTAGTATACATTTTACACGGACATTTTGTATTTTCAGAAAGTGACTTGATATTGAAATAGTCCATAGAAAGAAGTAATAAATTGAGTAATTCATTTGCGTTAAAAGTAGAGAGATGTTGGTTGATTCTGAAATATGCGGAAACAGCAAATCATATATGTAGAATTCAGCACAACTGTCAACTTAGAAGCGTTTTGAATTATTAAAACAGCTTCGTCCGTAGTACAAAGTCACTGTAATAATTCGCTTTTATGCTATTGAGGTACATCGCTATTGAGTTATGTGTCGATGTCGTCGTGGTTACGTTATGAACTTGCAATGTGAACGGAATATCAAAGACGCTTCTCACAATCGGCAACTAGAAGAAACTTGCCGCATATCCCTTATTTGCAAAAGCATGTTCGTGGTGTTATTAATGATAAGTAAGTGCTACATCCATGTGGTGGGAAACAGTATTATTGAATCTTCATCCTACGAAGGTTCTTCTAGGTTGAAGAAAAGCAATTGTCGTACACGAAATGTTTGCCATTGACCCCGCTTAGTTTTTGAGATAATTAAGGATAGGAAAGAGATCTCGGGCACGAGCAAAGAGCCTATAGTTGTGAAGGGCAGGCGCCGGCTAGACGGTACTGGACGTCTCCTGACACACTTCAGACTAATTAGTGGGGCGCCGATCGGCCGGGAATCCGACCAACTCATTACGTCGATTGTGCCGTCCCTTGGCAACTTTCGTCATGTTGGGACAGGCCGCCAATGCCAATTAAACCAGAGGGTATAAGGAGGCTTACCGTCGAGGTCGTGTCTTGCAATTGAGAACACAAATCGCGGAACAATTGCGTAGACAACTAACCCTAGTTTCTGCATCGTATGAAGTCCAATCTATCCATCAGGCCAAGGACTTTCAAAATATAATCCAATAGCTGAACAATTTCTATATTAAATATATGTTTCACTAGGCATTTTTACTCCTTTAAGCATTGGTAGATCTGAATGAAAGTATTTTCCTTATTAAAATTTTTCATATTAATCCCGTATACATTAATTAAACTCAAAATATTTTATTATATTTTTATCTGAATAAGTACCCGACTGAAACTCAATATATAAATAGATACGAGTATGATATTACAATAATAAACTCAGATGTGCTAGAAATGAATAAAGAACTATCAGATAATAGTTAAAGAATTATAAAGTGGGTGACAAACTAAAGCCAATTAAGATAAGCTTTGAATACTAAAACATTTTATGAATAAGAATAGAGCCCCTCTAGTCGACTGTATCAACTTTTGGTCATAATAAACTCTTATTGCCTATTATTAGAAGAGAAGAGAACAGCATAAACATATTTTCCGTATATCACAAGGATGTGGAGAGATTCATACATTTTAAATTGGTTTTCGCCGATATCTAGTTAATTAAAAACTTAATTTACGAAAGAATCGTATATAATCAGTTTTTATGAATCAAATTATTAAAATTAAATTTTACTTAAGTAAATATAATTATTATTCGCTGTAAAATATTTCAATAATGAAAAATAGTTTCTCCTAACTGTTTACACCAAAGCACCAAGATTAATCGGTCTATTAATAAATAAAATTATTTTTCAGAAACTCATTGACAGAGTATGAGGAGTGGCTGAGGAGAAATTTCTTAAGATCAGTTTTGAATGCAACTCGAGTGATGCTTCTTAATTCTTTAATGTTGTCAGGAAGATGGTAAAAAATCGATATTAATGTATGTTCCACCCCTTTTTGTGCAATCGGCAAGACTTGTAACTCTTATATAAATTATTTTTATCTCTTGTACTGTCAGGATTCCCGGCGTTCCTTCGGTTGTCAGAATTATACTCATCGACAACCATAACCCCGGATTCGACTCCTATCTCGGAAGTTTTTGCTTTATTATTATGTAACGCCCCACCACGCCCATCCCTAAAGGTGCTACCTTCCTATGCCGGGAGAAATACTATCAATCTCATTGACCCCAAAAATATTTATTCGACGCAAATATCGGCCGTTAACAGCCTCACCCCTGGGGGTTAAACGGCAATTTGAATGTCATAATTAACTCATCAGCATCCATAAACTCCGCTCCTGGGCGTAGTAGTCATGTTTTATCCGCTCAGTACTTGTTTCAGGTCCGAAATGAAGACGAGTAAGTCGGTAGTAAATTTATCATAATTATTTATTTGAAACGCCATCAATTGGTAATTTAATTGATCAGAGGTAGTAAGTATACCCAATTTCTTGGATAGATCTCTTCTTGTAATCCTAAAATTAACCTAGCTCATTATCCTGATTATACGCTTTTGGGGTAGAAAGTCCTTATCTTTATCTGTGGAGTTACCCCAAAATAAATTTCATATGGCTCTCTGGAGGAGGCTACCTTTGGGAATGCCTTCACATCTCTCTGGTTTTTGAACTATGGTTCCCACATGCCGAGGCACCTAAACCTATTTTGAGGGGTGAATGTTCCGGGGTCGCAGACCTTGGTCATACGGTAAGAGTTGTCCGCTATTCCTATTGGAATAGGCGGCCAACTATCTCATAAACTGGTCAAGATTCGGTGAAGGTAATGCTGCGTCCTCACAGAAAACCCCTCTCTCGCCATCGGAAGGGCGTTGGACAAGTACCAAATGCCCGACCTACCTGATGCAGGATTTTCTATTTTTTTTCCCTGCATCACTTTCCGGCGAATTGCCAGGAAGGATCCTCAAACTACAGCCCGGGGGCCCTAGTTAACCCATTGCTATCTATGTAATTATTACGTAATTAATCTAAAGTTGTATAGTGCAATACCATAATATATGATGGCGTGATATTCCGTTTAGTCAGGGAGATACAGGTAAAATGCATTGATACATAACGTAATTATCTAAAAATATCATCCTAAGTAAAACAGAAGATACGCCCTCACAAAATATAAAGTTTTACGTTAATTAATGGTATTTTGAAAATACATAATTGATCTTAGTAAGTAAATATCATTCAACAACCTTGACTTTGCCTCGCTGTCAAGCTCCTTTCTTTATTTACCGTTTCAGACTTGAACTTGAAGTTTTGCAACAACCTTCTAGTAGAATTTCTTAAGCCTCGTGCATGCTGGAAATTCTTTGGTCTTCTCTCCAGGTAGCATAAATTTCAACACATTGCATCACCTACTTCGCAAAGAATCTGCACGTGCGAGGTACTTATGCCGTAACCTACAACACAGTTTTCTTTTCATTAAACAGTACTTGGTTACATTAGTTGCAGACGCGTGAAATTTCAGTAATCCAGAAGTTGAGTTACCGTTCAAATCCAAATGGAATTCTAATACGCAATTTTTTAATTAGTTCCTTACTAGGTTTTTAGGTTTTTATTTCGTTATCCAAAAATTGTAGAGAAGAGTTACAATGTTATCACAACGTTAATTTTCTTTGACTGATGCAAAAATGCGTAAATCATCCACAATTTAGTATTAAATATTTTACCGTGAAATACATACAGCAGTTTAATTGATGTTTATAAATGATTAAATTGGGAAACAATCATCCGAAGGGATTTGACGTAATCACAGATTTTGTTATTTACGAAATCCGTAAATTATCTGAGAAGTGACTGAGTATTTAGGATGCTATCTCAATTATGAAATTAAGTATTTCAATTTTTAGGTTCGATTTTTATATTCTTATTTGAATTTCTCTAAACAATAAAGAAAAAGTTGTATACGTCCAAAAATTTTGTCGTAATTGAAAAATCAAATAGGACGTGTTACACTTGTCCACGATTGGAAATAAAATCGCTTGTCTGAACATTACAAATTTTGAAACCAATAATCCTACATGTAATTTGTAATTTTGTCGTATGTATTAATAAAAATTGGAGTTCTTTGAAAAAATTAAATAATCCGTTTTAATACACAGGGTGTTCCGTTCAAACCTCCCACATTTCAAAGACCCAGAGGAAAAAACTACAGTAGATATGATAATGAAGTGCATAATATGCTAGAGCATCCCAAAGAATTTATTTAATAATTATCAGTACACTTCTACGTGTGAATCGTTTGTAGCACGAAAAATATCGAGTCTGAATTCAATTTCTTGCCGCGTTCTTCGTAACAATACGCTGTAGCATATCCGTAGCGGATTTTCGTCGGTATGGTTTGTCGTTAGGCATCAGATGTTGCAGAATTTGCCCTTTGTAAGCATAAACGAAGTCGCTGGTGTACTTACTACACGTTGTGATGCCGAACGACAAACCATACCGACGAAAATTTGCTACGGATATGCTACAGCGTATTGTTACGAAGAACGCGGCAAGAAGTTGAATACAGACTCGATATTCTTTGTGCTACAAATCCTTCAAATGAAGAAGTGTACTGATAATTATTAAATAAATTCTTCGGAATGCTCTAGCATATGATGCACTTCATTATCATATCTACTGTAGTTTTTTTCCTCTGGGTCTTTGAAATGTGGGAGGCTTGAAGTGGACACCATCTATTTCTGGAGGTAACTCATCAAACCCCTAAAAAATCTTGTATCCGTTTGTAATATGCCGTGATTTAAGAATTTACACAGTAAAATAGTATGCAAGAAAATTTTATGTACAAAGTGTTACGAGCTTAAAATAATGTATGAATCTTATACTTGCACTTTCTCTAAGTTGCAGACAGAGCAAAGTTGTTAAATTTTTTTTGTATTCCATTTCCAAGAAGGTCTTATTGCTTTAAAACGTACGTTGGTGAGGATGTTCATTTCACCAGACTTATTTTACAGTTGAGACTGTTACCGTGACTCCTTTATAGCTCGCCAACGGTAATTCACCGCTATTACTGTCGTTTTTCCTTTCGCCTTTAAGAACAAGCCCCATTTTTCAACATATTTTTCTTAGCTCGCTAAATTAACGTTAAGTTGTAATAACGTGTGTGGTATAAGGCTTGCACGTGCAGTACTTAAAAGTCTGGGAGCAGAATGCCTGCAATTACGTTCTTCTCTGCAGCAAGAAACTCGTCCATCCAACAACGCGTATTCATTGTAGCTCTTGTTTCTGGAATGTGGCCATACTAAAAGAAACTAATATATGGATGTCCACGCAGATCAACCGACATAACATTATCTAGAACATAAATACAACTTTATTTTACAAAAATAAATTTTATAATGTTATAATTAATGACATTGTGGTGGTGAAGAAGTGGAGGTCATCACGATTTTAGAAACAACCTAAAAGTCATATAGGAGTAGTAGTACTAATAATAGTTGCATCAATGGAAGTGGATCGATGATATTACACACAATATTTTTGCGGTGAATGGGAATGATGTACAAACTATAAGCAATCATAGAAGGAAACTAAGAAGAAACCAACGTCGTCTGCACAGTGCCAAACTGAGAGATGACTGTACCAATTCAGAGTAAAATATTTATATACATTGTAATAATCACAATCTTAATTTAAATTAATCCCCATGTTGAGGCACCAAAATGTAATGATCACAAAATTATTTTCAAATTTATTTAATTAGATTTTAAAGTGAATATAAGCCTTATGTTATAAACAAATTAAAAGTTAAAATGATAGGATTTTAAATGAAAAACAGAATTTAAAATATAAAGCAAAGTTAATTTATTTCAAACAAATTCCTATCACAATCGAAAATTTTGTTACAAGTTGGTAAACTGCCACGGCTTAATTTCACAGGCGACTATCGGCCTCCAATAAAGATTGTTACGACAAAACAATTAAAACTTACAATATGAAAAATTCTTAACTTAAACAATTATTGAACTATAAAATCTGACGATAAATATTAATTACATTAGGTTTACAATTAATAATAGTTCTTTTTAGTTCTGTTCTTTAGAGTTGATATCGTAGTTTTGAATCTTTGATGCTTGCATAAATATGCCAATGGACAAATATTTCAGATTGTCGACTCGTAATTTTAAAAAACCCGGGACTTAAAAATATTATGTCTCTGAAGGTTCTATACGCTTGCTTGAATATAGTGATCGGAACCTTGAATCAGGTTCGCTTTCCTGGTCCAAGCAGTTCTCAATTATAAGTTCTGACACACACTCGTCAGCCTCCCAAAACACACTCTGCAGCTTTCCAGAACAACATTTTGCTCTCTCACCGCCGACTCCCAACACACACTAACGTTCCGCGCGTTCTGCCATGCCTTCGCGACAATGCCTACAGCAAGTAAGCGTTATAGCCTCCGTATTCTTGTACACAATTCTTATATTTACGCCGCCGACAATGAAAATCATTATATATATTGATTTATTTACAGTCGCATCAACAGCTCAGGTTATTAGCGACTAATTAAGGGAACTCATTTTTGCTTTGTCGGGGACCTGATTTGACGAGAGTTTCTCTCACGCACATAAACATCCATGCCCTCGCCGGGATTCTAACCCAGGGCCTCTGAGATGCGAGGCAGTCATACTGACCACTACACCATAGGAGGTCGGCAGTAAAATCTAAAAGACTCAATATTCTACATATTTGGATCACTGCAGCCATGCAAAAATTTTACTCCACAGTTCATGGCAATTAAACTGATCCATTTGGAATGAAAGGTTTGACGACAATGGAATACTCGAAAAATCTAAATAATAACGTTACCTCACAATTGTCAATTAATTTTAAAAACCATATTAATTTCTGTATAGTTCTTCCATGCTCTTTTAATCTAGTGTATCGGTAGAATGTATGAAATATGATATGATAATACATTCTTCTAATTACCTCTGCCTTCTACGCATCTAAATATTCGCAGAAATTATTCCATTTTCCTGGTCTGTTTATCAGACTTGATTTTCATTACATAATTATTCATTTCTTGCAAGATAAATTATTTCGGATCTTAAATCATAATTTTCATGTCTCGATAAGTATAATCTATTTCTGATTCATTGTAATAACGAAGGAAATATTTGGCTAACTACCGACGCTTTATAAATTTTAATTTACCTTGCTAATTGAAACAAGATTCACTCAAGAAGGCAATGCCAAAACATAGCAGCTTGAAGATTTCCTGAAATGTGATGATGGTGAAAAAATTTGCATTCAATCGGAAATGTGAAATTTATAACACATCTAGAGTCGCGATCTATAAGCCATAACATTACCTCTCTTTTTTCTTCACCTCAGTAGAATATATGAATTACTATAAATAGTCTCTTTGTCTTAAGTTCTATAAACTTGCAATGTTGAATTAAACGAGTTTATTTTATGTTCATGCTCATAAGATGTGCAGATATGAAGTTCAGAAATGCTTAGAACATCTTGCAGTTACATATATTGACAATCATTTACGTTATATACCCTAAGAGCAAACAATTAAACTAAAAAATAATATTTCAACACTCATTAAACTCATTATTTTGTAAAACTAATTGAAACAATAAATGCATAAAAATTACTTATTCCTACGTTTATTACAAGTATTAAAGTAGTAGTTTAAATTAAGCATTTGTTCCCAAATTACTGAAATCACTTAAATAGTTTTGGATTAATACCAATAATTGTAATAATGTAATTTAATTAAATTATTTCCCCCAAAAAAGTTATATTTACACGGCTACTTGTTTTTACAGTTACTAGAAGGTAGGCTGGAATATTTTAAGAACTATTTTTTCAAGCAGATCTAAATAATGTTTAAAGTGCTTAAATGTTACTTGTTTGTTCCTCTAAACGTAACATCCTAGAAGCGTCCTGTTTATTAAACTTTTCCTGATACTATACAATAATTTTTAAGACACGATTTAATTAATCGGGTGACTGAAAGTGGGACTGCATAGTGGTGAATGTTGCAACTGTAATCCAGAGTGAAAGGGCAGTTCCTAGAAAGAGATCTAGAAGGCGGCTTTATTAACTACAGATATGAACTTTGCCAAATGAGAATACCAAGTCACATGAAACGCAACGGAATTACATGTCAGGCTTTCCTGAAAACGATTCAGTTGAAAGAGAATGAAAAATTATAAAAAGTATCTAGTGATTAGCGGAACCGATATCAATTAAATTACCGATATCATGAAAATTGCTACGTAATTTAAAACAGAAGAAATAATTACTTTACATAATAAATTAATAATTATATCCCACAGCAAATTTATTAAAGTTGCATATTAAACACGAAAATTACAATTAACTATTTCAATACGTTAATTAAAGATTTCTTTTCTTTTTTAAATCAAATAATTTGATAAAAATACTTTATTATCTTTGCCAAATTATCATTTTACAAAAATATTTACGTCTGTATAAATTAAATATTAAATAACCAAAAATGATCTGAATAATTAAAAAGTCTGTGTAACGTTACAGCAAACATTTTTTTTATCTTTCAAGTGTGAAAAAGAAAAATAGTTAAATCTTTTGAATAAGTATTGTCACAATTAAGCGACCTAGACAAAACCAAATTGATTATGCGAATAAAAAATAAGTTTTTAGACCAAACTTTGTTATTGTCCCACATATCTCATGATACTGTTAACCTTAAATGTGTAATCAAAATTTTAACAGCTAATTATTATCCTATTGATTTCGTTGTCAAATTCATTAATCTTATAATGAAGTTCATTTATAATAATAAAAAAAATGTTGTCTGTCAAAAAACCAATACTAACAATTTTATTGTTTTACCTTATTACGATTGTTGATATATAAAATTAAAGAAATTTATTAAAAAAAATTAAATATCTTTGTAATTTTAAATTTGTAAATTATTTGTCATATTTTGTTAAAAAAACAAATATTGTCTTAATATAATGGATTTCCATAATGTTGTTTAAAAAATTAGTTGCAATAATTGTTCATTTTGTTATATCGGCCAGACCGAACGAACTTCGTTAGCTAGAATTAATTAACATCAAACCAATGAAAAAAATTTCACCTTATAAACATTCTCCTATTCAAAACATTGCTTGGATCTTAATCATTCTTGTAATGCGGGTAATACTAATATTCTAGGTAAAGAAACTAATTTTAATAAAATCTCAGAAATACTACATATTAAATCCAACAAATTTTCCTTAAATTTAAAGCGGACACTTCGCGTTTAAACTGTATTTATTATGGCTTATTAATAATATTTCTTAATTTACATCGTGAATTCATAATATTTGAAATTTGTTGTAACTTTGGCTATGTTCTTCATTCTGGCGAAAGTATTGACAAAGATCACAACAGTTGATCGAACGTCTACATATTTTTAAATTATATTGTTCAAAATAATTTTCTATTTTTTGTCTATTATACGAGTCGTTAATTTCTTGTGTTAAAAAGTGTTTGTAAATAATGTATTTGGAATCTAGTGTTTATCAATGGGTAGCTTGATAATGGAAATGGGTTCCTTGACGCGGGCTTTTAACGAACATTTAGTTTTTTCCTATGTAGCAGGAATTTCATCCAGTGCAAGAGATTTTGAAAACGAAACATTCTTTAGTATGATTGTCAAGTGCGTTCGTTCTTTAATTTTTTGATAATAGTATAATAAAATGTATTAGTCGATTTTTAAATTATTGCTGCGAAGTGAGATCTTTAACTTTTGGCTATTTTATTATTTGCGTCATAATTTCTAAAGTAAAAGTATTCGTAAAAGAAATCTAGTTTAACAAAAAAATTGTACCAGTCTCGACGCATTATCAATTTCTGTGGACATGATTTGTCAAATATATTTGAAATTTCATTATTTTTTCCTGTATGCAATTTATTCAATTGGTAGAAAAATATTGTTTGAATAATATTCCCATATTAGGTTTCTTATCTCATACTGTTGCACCGATATGCGGAATAGCATTGAGTAATCGAGTTTCTTGGCGTTTTATTTGAACAGAAAGTTTAACGTAATCGTGACTAGCTTCTCGTTAATAGACTTTCGGAGTTGAAGCAATGTATCCGCGTATGGAATGTCCAATTTCTTTTCCGATGCTTGAAGCATTGTCTATTTGTTACGCCGTGGCTTTAAATTAAGTATTTTACAGTTTCTCCTACCATAAAAAAAAATTTCGCCGACATCTGTATCCAGAATATCAACACTGAACGATTTATGGGCACTTGTTATTGGGTCTTCAGAATTTTTATATCCGAAAATGGAAAACAATATGCACGCAACTTGTTGGAAGGTGCAACAAAAATTGTACTTCCTTTCCGATAAACATTTGGAAAGTCTGTGATCCGTTGGTAAATGATTGAATTCATAAACTTAGAGCAAACGGAAACCGTCCCAGAGGTCTGGGTGGTAACTACAGAGGCGTATTTTTCGTGGAAACAGATTCTCCAGGGTGAAGACTTGCCAGAGAAGTGCAGCGAATTGTCAATGCCGTGCAAATGGTCAAAGTCAAAGGGCGCAAACCCAAATTGGTCACGTCCGTCAGGAAAAGGCCCGTGATGACTGCGGCGGCAAATTCATTTCACTGGTCGCATGAAGGAAGAAGTCACTTGGTATAATGCATATTCAAACCGAGGTCGTAAATAATTCACAGTAGTTTCGTTTAGTGTCTGTTGAATTGCTAAATCTTGTGTGTGTGTGGGGGGGGGGGTATTCTAGTAATCTTAGGGGACAATTGAGGAACTGTTCCCGGAAGCAGAATTTTGACTTTCTCCTAAAATTATACCATAGAATGGCGGGTAGAGATTTATATTACCTTTCATAGAAAGTGAGCGGCCTGTAAGATTTGAGTACATAACTCCGCAACACTTAAAATAACTATTAAGAATTTATGTGACTCCAGTCATTAAAATACGTTTTTTAATTTCTACAGAATTAATAGAAATATGAGATTAGAAAATTTATTATTTTTTTAAAATTTATTGGAATAAGATTTTGTCCGGTATTTATGTAAAATACTTCACGAAACTAATAAAATGAATGCTCGAAACTTAGAACTCTTCCACACATTCCGTCGTTCATTTATTTGCGCAGTCAGTTGTCTATTTTTAATATTTTGCTAAGGACGAGAAACTGAAGGAAGTATGGGAGATGGTTTTTATCTCTCGCAGGTGGACCCGTCCCTGAGAATTGGAGGGACCCAACTTTCGGGATACCTTCTCCTCTCTCTGGTTTTTGAACCAAGGTTCCCACAAGCCGAGGCACCTCGGCCTGTTTTCAGCGGTGTATTTCCTGGGTCTTGGGCATACGGTAAGAGCTGTTCTCTGTTCCCTTTGGAGCAGTCGGCCAGCTGCCTTCTACACTGGTCGAGGCACGGAGAAGTGAATGTTCGAACAAGTACCAATGCAGATTTTTCTAGAGTGTTTCCCTGCATCACTTTTAGGTAATTGCAGGGTAGGATCTTTAAGACTACAGCGTGCCTTACTCTACCTTTACGCATCCCTCCTTTCCTATGATATAAGAGGTAAGTGACTAGTATTTATATTACCCTCTACCCTGTATACTTCTTCTTCTGAGTGTAATAATATTTTGATTCTATTACTTCTTGTTTTACAGTAAGATATATTTAACGACCATTTAACAGACTTCATTATTAGATTTTTTATTAATAAAAAATAATTAGTAACAACGCTACGTTTCGGTACTATTTTGTATTTGTATCCTCTTCAGAGTATTATCCAACTGAAAAGTTTAACCTAACCTCTTCTTTGCGTTTTTCTGTGTCCCTTAATTGTTTCGTAACTAATTTAAATGCTTTAACTGAATTTTTTTTCCTCATCAGAAGTCAACAACAAAGGTTGCAATAACGTTATTTGAAATATTTTGAATCACTACTGTTGGACTGTTTTTTTAAATGTTTAGTTATTTAATTGTTAATATTTATGGACAAATAAATATTGTTTTAAAATTTACAATTATTTTCTACAAATGGAAACTAAAGTTTAATCGTGAAAACTTATTTAACTTTGAGTAATATTGTAATAAATATCAAAGAAGTTCCTCGTCTCTAAATCATTGCAAGTTTCTGTTGTAAGAGTGGTTAATCGCTGATACCGCAGGTTCCTGAGACTGGAAGCAGAGCAGAGCACTATTCAGTGGACGCGTGCCTCTGAGCGTTCACCTCTGCGAGACTCGAACCCAGAGCTCTTTCGCCACGCCTTTGTTCTCGGCGCTCCCTGGAGATTTGCTTTGTTCGCGAGGACTAACAGGTCGAACAGAATTCCTCCTGAGACCACCTACAGTTTTAGCACGATTCTCACTCTCATTAGCATGAAACAACAGAACAGTCCTAGAACTTCGGTACTGTATCCCTCTATACGCATTTGGAAACTATTTGCAATAAATTTGTCAAGCGGAAAGAGACAAAGGAATAAGAATCTTTCTTACGTTCACAAACACTTAACAGAGATTTATATATATGGAAATATATATATATATATATATATATATATATATATATATATTGTAATAAATAAGAAGAACCCTTGGTTCCAAATTTCCCTTTGGGAATGTTCAAAAAAGTGTGTCAAGCCGCATTTTTAGTTCAACTCAATTTTTAATCTGTTGGTAAATAAATTATAGGAATAATTAACAACAGTGATTGAGATTTGTCATTGTTGAAAAATTTTGCAATTTACAAAACCTATTTTCATGCCGAATTTCATCCATTTAAACAAATATTTTCATTTATTAACTCGTGGCATCTATGAACATACAGTTTTTATAATGAAATACGTCGGATCTTTATATCTCAGGGTCACTACTGGGTTTGATAATTAGAACAAAATCAATGTATAAACTGACAATTAACAATTCAAATATAAAAGTTAACCTAAAACAATGTGAAAATAAGTGAAAAGAAAACTGAACGAAATCATATTTAAGCAAGTGTAATTAGACAACAGAAACATATTATATTAAAGTCCTGGGTTTTTTAATTACGAGTAGACAGTCTGAAGTATTTTGTCTATTGGCATATTTATGCAATTATCAAAGTATTAAAAACAACGTTATCAACAATTAAGACCAGGAAGTGCTTTGTCTGAAAAATACAACATCCATTAAATTCAGTGAAATATGGCCATTCTGTGATGTGTTTAACAAAAATCGAGTGAGATCGAGCACAGACGAACAACTAAGGGCAATGTAAACTAAAAAGAAATTTTATTAATTGTAATCCTAATTTGTAAATAATAATTATCGTCGGATTAGTATTTCCATAATTCGTAATTCAATAATTATTTAAGTCAAGAATTATTCGCATTGTAAGTTTTTAATTGTAATTTTGTAACATTATTTATTGGAGGCCCAATAGGCGTCCCTGAAATTAAGCCCTGGCACATTACCAAATTGTAAAATTTCAAATGATATCTGAATTTGCTTTTATTAAATTAATTTTGTGTTATATTTTGAACTCTTGTTTTTTCTTTATTTAAAATCCTATAATTTCAAATTTTAATTTGTTCATTTAATATCTAATTAATAATTTAATTATCACATTTATGCTCCAGAGTGAGGCTTATTTAAATTTAAAATTGTAATTAAATTGTATTATTACTGTGTATATATATATATACACTTTATTGAAATATTTTAAAAATTACTTTATAAATCTTGAAGTAAATATACATCGTATCTCTGGGTCGGATTGTAAAATAATATATTATAATTGTTTAAATTGAAAATTATCTGACATTCTTGAATGAAAAAATATAAATGTTAATGCCAAATGAATAAGAATAAAAATTTTAATAAACAAATTACAAATACTTCATGCAAATTTGTTACACAAACACGATGTTTAGTTCTTACATTAGTAGGACCTCTTCTGGTATTGATTTATTAGGAGACACTTCTGGACCAACGAACACTCTGTATTCTACACTCGTTGGTAAGCAGCCCAGACATATCTCCTAAGACAATGTCTAGCCGCTCTTTCACATTTTGCGTGGTACATTGGTTATGTTGAGTGTGAGAATTACGGATTGTTCATGCCGCTGTGTGACATGTGGCACCGTCCTGTTGGAAGAAAACTTTTTCTTGTAAACATTTCCTATATATGTGAAAGATGTCTGTCGCACCCCGTATTTTGATAATGCTTTATGATTTACAACCGATGGTGATTCGTGTATCTCTGCCTCAGCAGGGCTCTTACGCCAGAGAAGCAACATTATAAGCAATAATGACAAGTCATTTTACATTAGAATGCAGTACAGAAATCAACGTGTAGAAGCTGAAGGCCTTTTATATACTAACAGAATCCAGCTTAATTTGCGCTGTTTTCGCCTTGAGTTATCTCCTCAGGCTTCTTGATTGTCGGACTAAACAGTCCCACGCCTTCGTGTCCACAGTCGAAAACACCCAATTTTCCGGTCTGAGCGATTCGCTCTGCCTATAATTTACCAGAGGCGGCAAACATCCGTGGCTCCTTGACTGTTGGTGGTCCGCAGACCATTTTCACATTTGCTTCTTCGCATTATCCCATTCCTGCAACATTTTTAAGCTATTGTCGCCTTTTTGTGTTGTCTCTTTCTTTCGTAATCGAATATGGAGGCGCAGACTTGCAAACAAGGCTAGTAATCCCGACTACATGTAGATCCGCTCATCCGTAATTGGTTCTACAGCTTGTAAAGCCGTCCAAACTCGTATAAACCTTTAATCTCCTTAGCTGTTTGCATAAACAATCTGTTGAACACTATAATATTATTTTTATAATCAACAACGTTGCCTCAGTTCTTTCCGCTCTCACATTTATCACAGACTAGGAAATCTAACCCGTGTTACCTAATAAGTACACAGTAATTTTTATTTCAATATCACACGTAGTAAAGCTGCCGCGGAACGAATAATTAAAAAAGGCATATACAAAAAAAATTCACAGCTTCAAAATACTGCAATGATAAATTTGGAACAAAATCAAGCAATTATAATTCTATGACAGGAATATGTCGATGGGACTTGGTTGACATAATTAAAATTTGAAGACAACTTTACTTTGATTTTAGAAATTCTATAAGACGAATCCATGCACACTATTGGTACCTTACCGACATTCTGAGTAAATTTCAACCTACAAATAGAAAAAAAAAGTCTAGCAATGTATATCACTTATGAATAATGCAAAAATTGACCAGGAAAACATGAAGTAATACTAATGGCAATTTTGATCTGCATATACAAAGGTTACGCAATAAACTGGAAACGTGTAAGTAATACGTGTAACCTACTTCGAGGAAATGATTAAAACAATTATTGAGAATACAGAAATGCTGTTTACTGAAAAAAATACGTCACACGAGCAGCATTCATGTTGGATACTTAGGCATTCAAAGTTGAAGTTTGCTTTTCCCAGTAATTATATTTCATTTAAATGATATAACAGACAATAACAATATTTAATTAATATATGAAGTCGCTACATACTTTTTTTCAATAAAGAAAACTTTCAAAAGATGAGTTTTAATGCTAAATTTTGCATGAACGTTTTCTTTTAATTTCAATTATTCTTTTAAAATGTATAAATAAATATTTTCACCTAATAAAAATGCTGATTATGGACGGAAAGACGTAATATAATAATTAAAAGTTATCTCAAAATATTCTGCCGTACTATATTAATTTATATAATTTCTTACAACAGGAAAAGTTATTTAATAACATGTTAAAAATCAAGTATATTCTTGATTATAAACTCCTAAAGACAGTGTTTTTAATTAATTATATAAAGCTAAAATTCGAAAACTCAACTAGTAAAAAGAACTGTTGAGATTCAAATCACCATCGATTATCCGCGATTTGGTTTTCCCTGGTTTGCAGAAATCATTAATGGTAATACTGGGATTAATGGAATTTCCTACTTCCTAAACATTTCTACGTAAAATCGATATTAGGAGAACTGGAAACGTGTCTCTCCAAATCTACAGAAGGTGACAGTCAGCGTGTAATGATAAGGGTAATGATGTAAGGGTTTAAGTATTTATTTTAATTGGACTTTTAATCATTTTTGCTAAGCACATTGATAAATATTTTAAATAATTTCCATAAATATTTCAATTTAAATATTTTATAAACTCAGTTTTAAAAGTGAAATATGGCCTCCATTACAGTTTCTTCTGGATTTAATGATTACTATTTCACTCGATCCGGTCACAAGTGAAACGCTGGCAATCGTCTGCAATTTTGGTAAAGAAGACTGGTTCCTCTCTTTCCGCTCGAAGCGGATTGAGGGGTATCCAAAATCTCCTCGATCAGTTCATCTCACTGCTCTTGGTCTAATGATCGTTTATCACTTTTATGAACTACCTCTCATCAAGAACTATCCACCAGTCTCATGAACTTTTAAGCCAGCTGCTCTAATATATTTCTCTCACCGCTCAACGTTAATGATTCCATTCTGACTCCCATCGAACTGTCTACGAAGCATCAGACAAGTGCGTATCAACTTATCTGTATATGAACTATAATATCACTTATTCTTACTGTCAGCACTTATTAAATCAACACTCTCCGCTGGCATTCATCCACTTAAAAACCTCTCCCGATATAAGTGATAGATAAATTTATTTCCCTTGAGCGACATTTGTCGATTTCATCGCAAAATAATTCTCAGATCAAAATATGTTTGTAGACACATTGGTTGATATTTTTACCTCATATTCCATTATTTGGCCGTCCAACATTTTGGCAAACAAATGCAGAATTACAGCCCCTAATATTTGTTACGTAAATTTAATAAACGATTATATTAAAAGACAATTTAAAATATTTAATTCAAACACTACGACGTTTTTGTACATTTTCGCTCTTTCATCAGGTTGTAATTGTAAAATAAGTAATAATTTGAAAAAAATTTAATAAATTTTAATTTTATGTTCAGTTTTAAAATTATTTAGAATAATAAAAGAAGTAAAGCCAAAGATAGGGGAAGAAAAAACATGATGTTATACATAATTTTAATGTTTTTTTCATTTATTGGCTTTACAAACCTGGATGGGTTTTGGCGTTCTCAACAATATTATTCCATTCTCCCCTATCATACGCCAGTCGTCTTCATCCTTGTACTCCCATCGTCCTCATATCCTCCTCAACCCCGTCTATCCATCGTAACTTACTCTTCGTCCCTCCGGTTTCCACAACATAATTTTCTTCCGTGTTCTGTTCTCACCCATCCTCATCACATGTCCAACCTATGCAATTCTTCTACTCTTCACGTACCTTTAGATATTTGCTTGCTTAATCAGATTGTCCAGCTCATGGTCCATTAGAATCCTGTAGCTACCATCATTATTCTTTTTACGGCCGTATATCCTTCTCAAGATCCGTCGCTCAAAAGTACACCTTTCCGTCCGTACTTGTCATGGTCTATGTCTAGCATCCGTAAGTCACAACCGGTCTTATAATAGTTTTATAAATCCTCTCCCGCTGTCGAAAGGGCGTGGGACAAGTACCCAATGCCCGACCTACATGATGCAGGTTTTTCTAAGGTTTGTCCTGCATTACTTTAGGCAAATGCCGGGTAGGATCCTTAAACTATAGCCCGGCGGCCCTAGTTAACCCTTAGCTACCTTCTTCTACCCTTCCGCATCCCACCTTTCAAATCTTTTCCTATGCTATTAAAGGGGAGTTGCCACCACGTGGATTATCCTCATGTAGCCTGTTACCTAAAAAGAAAAAAAAAGAGCTTCGCGTTGTTATTTACAATTTTTGAACTCATTAAATTTTTATATGCATAATAGCATCTATTTACATTTATTATTTAGGTTTTAATTTCGTTTGAGATTATATTTAAATTGTTTATTTGTGAACCCAGATAAGTGAATTCATTTACTTGCTCAAAGGAAAACTCTTTTACTTTCAAACTCTCAAATTTCTTGTTTTGCGTTCTATTAATTTCGATATATTTTGTCTTCTTTCCGCTTGTTTCCAATCCTCTTATTTTGGCATCATTGTATAGTTTAAAATCAATCGCAAAACTTTAAATCGAAATGTTGTCACTACACATAAATTAGAAGAGAAACATGAATTTGATTGTACATTGAACAAAATTTATTAAAACGTAAATTATCAGAAATGCTACATATTTAAAACTACAAACATACTAAATTCACATACTTATACATCTAAATTAAGTAATATTTGTAATCCATTTGCTTTAGCTTTGTATATTTTTTCTATAATTTAAAAAATTTAATGAACCCTTCTGGTATAAATATGTAATTTTAATGTGAAAAAAAGGTTTATAATTAATTATATTATGATTGTATTAAATTACAATAATGTTTAAAATTTATGATTTGAATTTAAATGTTATACTTTATTACGTTTTAAGATAGAACAGTAAGAGGAAAAAATGTTAAATAAATTTGTGAATTGAAATATTATATTGTTTGTTCTGTTGCCGCAGAATCATAATAAACAACCTGATGAAAGAACAAAAATTTACAGAAACGTCGTTGTGTCGAATAAAATATTTTAAAGCCTGTTATAATGGTTGCTAATTTATTTAATTTATAATACTAATAAAATAACAGACATAAAGTAAAATATTATTTATTATCAAAAAGTGTTCATTACACTCTCTGTAACTTCCTGTGATGTCGAAGAAGGCTGTAATTCTGCCAAACTAGAAAATTATAATTTTCATAATGTGACCCTCAAAGGTACTTTAATGCTTTTACTTATTTCATCATTTCTTGTGGACTCCACCGTGGTGAAATTATATAGGATACAATACTAAATACCAATAGTAATTGTTACACCACCTTTTCAAATTTCACCTACAGGTATTCACACTTTCTGTGTTTTAATATTGAGAAAATACGACAGGTAATGGGAAAAATGAAACGAGAATCGTCCATGTAAAGAACGCGACGGTCAAAGTGTGTTTCAAAACTCTCATCCATAAACATAACATTAATTTGATTGATTTGATTTATTTTATTCCATTAGTTCTCATATGAGGTAATATGATACGTCATTACATAAAATTACAATATAATAATTGGATGCTACAATTATAAACAATTAAAAGTTAACAATAAAATCCTAAAAATCGGGATCCTAAATTGCCCTGTCCAACATAAGTAAAAGAACTAAATAGTTGTAATAACAAAAATAATAATTCTTTAACTATATTAAGGGTCTAATACAATATTTACAGTACTCAAATAAATTCATTATGCACTAGTAAAAAAATAGTGATTAGGCAACACTACAATGAGGAAGTTTTTGTGAATCTTCAGCGATTATGACATCTTTGGTGACACTGGGTGTATTTTTTGTATAAAAGGGATACGTAGATGATTGGCAATTTTTTTGTTATTTCTCGACAGCCGATGTTTTTATTTTCTTGGTGCATTAAAGGGCATCTTCTGTGATTGTCAAACGAAAAATGGAATGGGTTCAGTGGTATTCGGTCTGATGTGAGCTCTTAGAATTTCGTCTGCCACGGTTCGATTCCTTCAGATCGCACGGTCACGCTCCTGTGTGATAATCTTAGTTGCCAGGAGACGCAGCTGTTAGGAGGGTTTCCGCCTGAGCAGCTGTTACAGCACTTCCGCAGCAGTTTTCTTTTTCTACGGACCTGGACAACCTTCAGCCGCGTTCCAGACAAGGCAATCCCGGCCAACGCACCGCGGATTACAATTTCCGTCCAACTCCGCCGAAACTAGTAATAAAAATGAAAAGGCGCCGCCGAATGCGTTTTTAATGAACTGGACAAACGTTAAAGTAAACATAACTTTTCGTTATTTACCCTTATCGTGTATCGTAAACCATCAAATCGTATTTCTGGTTTCGTAATGGACCACGACCGCGGGGGGTCTGGCTCACTGCGACGCGGAAATATTCCAGCCTGATCCAGCCAAATGAATTTTGTTTTTTGCAAGTTGCAAATGGCTTGAGCAATCAAGAAGCAATTGGTAAGTCAGGCACACAAACCGGTCCGAATCTAGACGCGATACCGGACTCTGTCGTTAAGATATCTCGATAAAAAAAAATTAAATTCCACTTTAAACAGGACCTTATAACCCTTATCGACAACGATCTATTTAGAAGAGCAAATTTCCATCCATGGTATCACGTTAAAAAATAGAATGAGAGGTACAAAAATTAGACGGACGTTTCTAGAAATACATTGAAAGAAAATAATACCTTAACGAAGTAACAGCACACACATATACGATTAGCAAGGACCGTAGAAGATAGGAATGGTTGTAGTTGTTTGAAATTATAGGGTTAAAATGTAGAACTATAATAACAAAGCTGTACTCGAACTGATTTAATCTTATTATTAATATTATTTATTAACACTTTTTTACAACACACAAAGATATTACCTTAATAACGAGGCGGAGGACGTAAACACTAAAAATAAATCATACAATAATTGCGCTTCGCAAATATCAATTTTCGAAGAATAAAATCGTAAAATTCATTCAATTAATTTATAATAATGTAGAACTATTCGTATTTGGTTTGATATCTATTTATTATAAATTAATTTCTTTTTTACTCTCGTAAATTCTACTACCTTGATACGTAGCTATAAATTGGAATGCAAAATAATTACTTTGTTTTCCTATTAAATCTATTTGACACATTTAAACTCAATTCTCTGAATCAAAAATGGTTATAAATATTAAAATTTACAAGTTTATAAATTCCCGACCTACCTGCTGCAGCTTTTCTAGAGTATGTCACTTTTATGCAAATGCCAGGAAGAATCCTTAAACCATTGCCTGGGAGCTCTAGTTCAACCTTGACTACCTTGCTCTACCATTCCGCATCCCACTTTCAAATACCTTCCTATGCTATTAAAGGGGAGTTCCCACCATGTGAATTAGCCTCATGTAACCTGTTAGTCTAAAAAATAATTTACGTCCGTTATGAATATAATTTCGTAGCTTAGGTGAAATATGTGAATGAAGTAACATTCTAAATAAAATGAAAAATTTACGTGATTGAACATAATGTATAAGAAAGATAGCAATTCAGACAAAAAAAAGTGATAATATAAATACCACACAAGCTTTTGAGTTTTGTCAACTGACGAGTGCAGTTGTATCGCTCTAGGTTCTTCCTCGCATTTGACGAAAGGCACAAGGATCCCAGAAACGATGTGTGGTATCTATATTACCACTTTTTTTTGTCTGTATTGGCTATCTTTCTTATTCATTAACATTCTAAATAATTGGTTTTGACTATTTTGTATATCAAAAAATAAAAGTCCACGCGGAAGTAGCGTATAAAAATAAATGTATGACAAGTAGCAAAAGGAAATAGTTTTTATGATTTTATAAAATTTTAACTATATTTAATTCAGTGAATATACTTTTTAAAAATCTCAAATTTATTCATAATTCTGTCAAGATGGTCACTTAACTTATAAGGATTAAGTTAATTATAAGTCTCTTAAAAAATTAGGAAATAATAGCTTTGTACTATTAATTGTGTATTGGAATTTTTGATTTGAAGATTACTGTAATTTACGTACACTAATCAGCGTGTAAAAGGTAATGATTATCATTAATTCATAGTAAATAGCGCCCTATATTATTTTATAAATATAAAACACCTTTAAATCATTTGCAATAGTAAGAATATACTTTATTTAATTGAATTCTGAAATCTTTTATTAATTAAAAGAACAAAAGTGTACCTAGACATATTTTTTTAAAATTTAACGTAATGTATCTTAGATAAATACTCAGTCTGAGATACCAAAAGGTTTTAGTTTCTTGGCAAGCAAAGTATGACTTACTACACAAAAAAACCGGATTGTGTCAGTCTTTACTCATATCAGAGCTTTAGTTGGCTTATTAAATTTAGGTTAAAGACTTACGATATTACCTCGTTTAAAATTCAAATAATTCGTTGTGAAAAATATCCTAAATTCTTGACCTGTAAAACTTGATGCGCCAATTCGCGGCAAAAATTAATATGGAAATCTCACATTGGAATTCTGCATAAAATAAGGTCATGCAGCCCGCATACTTATGCAATACTATCTGGGTGCTTGTCCTTGGAACGAGAATGAAAACATTGCTGACGTGAGGGTTAACGTTTAACACAATATTATTCATAGGATACTGTTTACGTCTATCATTTTTATTTAACATGTTGATTTTTATTCATTGTCCTATTGTCAAGATTTTTCTTATTTAATTAATTATTAAAAATCGTCTCCTGGAATTCTCTCGACAGCAGTGATTTAACTAATGAGTATAAAAAGATCCACCGACATTTAAGTTTTAGCTTTTCAAGTGGCGGGAGAAAATTTTAAGCAGCTTCATAATTATTTACCCCTTCATAAAAAATAAATTCAATCGTAAATCCTCAAAAATAACAAAATCACTGATAAAGACAATAAAATCAGGCTCGGGAACGATCATTATTTAGTCTCACAATAAGGCAGATGCCAATATGGCTGTATTATATACATGAACTTTCATCGAAACAATTTTCTGGCAAAAACGAGCAAACGCAAGTTGTTTTGTGCGTCCTCAATTTTTCCTCAAGATGTTTAAAGACAATTTAACTTTCCTTCAAACTTTGCAACAAACCACCTTTTAACAACGATGTAAAAGTTCCGTCGAAATCGGTAGGGGCATTTTCATGTAAAAAGCCAACAAAATTATAATTATCTGACATTAAAATTTCACGTTACATAAATAAATTTTTCAGTTTTAGTAAGTAATACTCGAACCAAATGAAACCCTAAATTAATTTTATAGTTTCTTCTAAATTTATTTATTGTAACTTTTGATAAAAATGTCATCTATAACTAGTAACTATTTTTCTACTAGTCCTCAAAATGAAGCAAAATAATCCTGAATATAAGCTAAATTTCAAGGAAGTGGAAAGTTTCAGGAGGTATATTATTTCTTTATTTTAGATTATATTATTTGTTTATTTTGGTGTGATTTATTTTAATTGAATATGTAAATAATTTCACGAATGTTCTAAATTTTACAAAATTATTCAATGAGGTTATTAACAGCGCATACTAGTAATTTACATAATTTATATATATATATATATTGTAGCAATAGTTATTTAGGCCATTAATTGTTTGGACATAAAATTAGAATTGTTTGATAAATCCATTATAGCGGTCTGATCGAACAAAGCAACAATGGAAAAGCGAGCTTAGCTGCTTTGTCGAAGAGTAAAAATGGCGTATGCGCGCACGAAAGAGTAAGTTTTACGTATACAGCCAGCCAGAAAAGTCTAAGTCAGTATTACGTCTACAGCACTAGGATAGTTAGTTGGCGGAGAAACATTACGAGGAGCAGAACAAGTAATATAACTTGAGCAGAGACTAGACATCGTCAATGTATAACTAGTTAAAGTTGTAAATTAATACAAAGAAAACATTCACGGAAGTAATGCAGCATAAATATTCGAAAGTAAACAGTTTTCTCAAAATAAAACTTTCCAAAATCTTCGTGGAGAAATTAATCCAGGAGAACATTGGTATATTTATTGTGGAGCGGAGCAGTCAACGGAATACAGCCAATCTTGTCAAATATTAAAGTGAAGTGTAGAATCAGTGAAAACCAAGGCCTGATATTAAATAATTAAAGAGTGTAAAAGTGTCCGAACGAGGTAAAATTGATTGTTCTGGTACCAGACCGACGGTCCGTAAGTAACATAATTTTGAATAATATTGTAAACGCAAATTAAAGGATAAAGTCAGATTTCGTTCCGTATTAATTGTCAATCAAAGTTAATTTCTTTACTTTTAATTTCTTTCATTCTATCGACATATTGTTTAGGTAAATTGTAAACTACTTTGTTAATAAGATTTTAAATCATTTTTTGTGTTCATTATCAAACCCAGTAAAGGCCCTGAGAGGACAGATCTCAAATTTTGTTTGTAATTATCTTTTATTTTGTGAAAGCCACAAAACAAAATAAATATTTTTGTTTGTAAATTTTTGATAATCATTTCGTTTAATGTAATTAACGCCATCCACTTGATTATTACAATATATATATATATATATATATATATATATATATATATATATCCTGACTATTTAAGACAAATTATAAATAAAAAACTGCCATTTGAAGTCAGAAACTATATACCTATAACTATATACCTCCTATATACGCTTCGCCAATAATTTGGGACCTCTTCAGGTATGGCGCGTTCAACTACAAAAGCAAACAAATACTAAAAATTTAATGAAATATTTGGCTGATAAAAAATAATATAAATTTTTCAGAGGTCTCAAATTAGCGACGAATTTTTTTTAGGGTAACAGGCTACATGAGGGTAATTCTCATGGTGGCAACTCACCTTTAATAGCATACGTAGGGGGAATGCGGAAGGGTAGAGGAAGGTAGCCAAGGGTTAACTACGACCCCCGGGCTATGCTTTAAGAATCCTACCCGGCAATTCGCCTAAAAGTGATGCAGGGAAAACCAAAGAAAAACCTGCATCAGGTAGGTCGGGCAAATGCCCTACGCCCTTCCAATGGCACTGTAATTTTCAATAATAAAATTTTCGACTTGAAATGGCTGCTGTTTATTTATAATTTAAATAATTTAATTTTTTAACTTATAATATTCTATAACTTAGTTGAATTGAACATTATTTAACTGTTCTAAGTTTTCTTCTCGAGTAAAAATTATTTTACTTCTCTCTAGAATTAACCCAAAAAATATTACTATAAGACATTGAATGTAAATATTCTAGTTTTGTCGTTTTTATATCAGCATAATTATGTATGACTCCGGCCTGTTTTGGTGTATAGGCCAGCGTCATTAGCTACCATCACAGAGGTTCCTTGTTCGAATCCCGGCTTGAGCATTAATGCTTGTGTTCGACCTGGTTACATAAACTGAGGTTAAAACTGAATTGACACTCTGACCATGCGGCACTCATAAATCTAGAATGTTAGATGACAGGCTCGGTAGGCCAAGGTACTTAAATGGGCTGTCGAGCCAAGGAGAATAAATTAATTAGATATGATCCTGACTGGATAAACTGCTGAGACAATTTAACAGGAAATTGGAAGACAACTGTTTCTGATTCCATGATGCATGTATTTTTACAGATACATTAAATCCCTCGATTCTACATTATTTGTATACAAATGTATTATTTTCTTTATATAGGTTAATCTCGTCAAAAAAAACTCAAAGACTAATACATGTTTATTTGACCGTAGAAAGTGATTATTCCTACAGTGCCCAACCACTGCTGTCGAATAACTTTTATGCCACCGTTACCCAGCTGATGTAAGCAGTCTGAGAAAACAATGAGACCACGTATCAAGGTGTCAATGACGTGGGAGAGAGTACAGGCAGATAGTTACGAGTTCCGTGAGAAGACCGTACACTGCAATACGTGCAGCGGACGGGCGGAAATTAAGAACTGACGTGATCCGTTATACGGATGCACGACAACCATAAAATAATTGGCAACTTCCGTATGCAGCGGTTCAACTTCGCCATCCCCTTTACAAGAGCATGCAATAAATCAATCACAAGTTTGTACTAACATTTGTTGTGTTCCGTTCTTTCCAGTAAATAAGATATTTAAATAACCGTAATGTTATTGAAGTAAGACATATTTTACTGATAGCAGTTAAATGCGCGTTTTTGTCACTAAACTTGAAATTATATTATCTTTAGCATATTTCCAGATCCTCTTCAAACTTCAAAACCATTGTCGCTATCTGAAAAACGTTCATCTCGTCGCATTTCAGTTCATATGACCATTGAACGCATGAAAATCCCTTCATTTAATGAAGAAACATAATAACTTTCTTAAAGGTAATTATTTCAAATGTGTTATTATTATTCATATATAACGTAACTACCCTGGTCTAACCCCTCGTAGCCAGAATGAGGTTATTAATTCCATGAAGAGTAGATGAAGATAAACTTCTAAGAATCGACACCAGAAATTGTTATAAAAATACATTGACAGACTACTGAAATCGTGATGGACTCTTTGAAGTCAGAGAGATTAGGTATGGTAGGAGAGTCTTTTTTTTTAGGGCAACAGGCTACATGAGGGTGATCCACATTGGGCAACTCCCCTTTAATACCGTAGGAAGAGATTTGAAAGGGGGGATGCGGAAGGGTAGATGAAGGTAGCCAAGGGTTAACTAGGGCCCCCGGGCTATATTTTAAGGATCCTACCTGGCATTCGCCTAAAGAAATGCAGGGAAAACCCTAGAAAAACCTGCATCAGGTAGGTCGGGCATTGGGTACTTGTCCCACGCCCTTCCGATAGCGGGAGAGGAGTTTGCTGTTCACAAAAACTGCACTAAAAATTAAATTTATTTAATTCTGAGTGCGAGTGAATTATAGTTACTACAATTTATGGGGCCCGATCTACAGGACTTCTTAAAATGTGTGAGATTGAATAGTGGTTAACTGAAGACATTAATTATTATTTATTTATACATCACAATAATTAAAATGAAGGAACAAAAAGAGACTGGTAATGAAGATAAAGGAACTGATGAAACAGTGACCAGTAAAATAGAAATATTAGTAGAAAAAAATGTTAGCAGAATGTAATCAAAATATGAAAAAAAATGTCAGCAGAATGATATTATTAATTCCATGTTTAACAAACGTTATAGCCGAATATGTACAAAATACTTGTAAAATTCGTCTATACCAAATTTGTTATTTTATTTTTGTGCATCTTATTGGGTTCCAAGAAAATGAGCGAGGTGTTGTGTTGTTTTTATTTTGTTTTATTAAATTCATAGTCACAAAACTGAGGTTTAGACTGAAGGACAATCGACATACTGACCACGTGTCACTCCTAAATCCAGAATCAGTCTGGCAGTCGTCCCGGTAGGCCAAGGCTTTGGGTTACAAAACAAAATTATTATATAATAAAAATAGCTGCCTATTAGTCAGAAAAAAATTTATTATTCAATATAAAATCATAATAAATATAAAACATGACGTTTTTGATTTCGGCCGCAATTTTAGACAACTTAAATTTTATTAAATTTAATTAGTTGTACATAATTGTAATTTTAAATTATGATTTTGTAAGTCTTTGTTTCTCAAATTTATAGCTTTAGTAACTGAATGTAGCATCTATACACTTGAAGAGGTCCCAATCAAGGACGAAACGTCATATTTTATATTTATTGTGTTTTTAACTTGAATAATTAAATTTTTTCTGACTAACATTGCAATACGCGTAATGATTACTGCTTTGGTGGTTTCCACTTGTTATTACGCCTATAGTTGTCTGCGTACCATGCGTGGCTGCCAAGTTTACGATTTTAATGTGATCATCATTATCACGACCAACAACAGTACCACGTTTAAGGTTTTGCCCTTTTGCTACAGTTATTTGGTCTCTTGAATATAGATTTGGTGCCTCATACTTTAATAGATCACCTAAATTATTTCATTCTGTTACACTTGTCATTTTTTACCTCCTATATTTGTTACTCAAAAAAAGTTTTTCTGAAATTTTAAATTAAAGTAAGTCTTCTAATGTGATTACATTATTGATTATATCTTTCAAGTACTGATTTTCAGTTGCTCCGTTCGCAGAAATACGTACCCAAAATATTTGTTTATTTGACCTAGTTTTTTCTTTATAAATTGCATCTTTTTTTCTTAATTGTTCTATATATTCTTTTCTTATCGTATAAGGAAGGCTTCATTATTTGACAAAGAGTCGTACATCCGTCCTTTCGATCAAACATAAGTCTATCTGAGCACCACTTTCTTTACTGTTTTCCCCCCTGCGTGATATAATCTCCTCAAATAAAACCCCATATGCTCTATATTTAACTTTCTTCTAATCGTATTGGCATGTTTAAAACACACTGCTTCAAATGCTTGTCCTGTCCATGTTAGCCAAGCTGTTTTTTTATTGCTCCCAATAATGAACATCACTTGTTATTGCCTTTTTAATTACTTCTATGAGTGGTTCAATCCACGTTAGATAAAATAACATATTCGTCAATTACCCAGTAATATGCTCCTCTTGTTGCTTTATTCAGTGGTAAAAAATCTCCAATAAATCCCGCTTCTCCTAAACTGCTTAGTTTTGTGGCTGCTATTTTTATTATTTAATTTAAATATGGAGTCATATTGTTAAAATAATATATAGAATTTTTTTCTGGCATGTTGGCCAGTTTATTTATTTAATAATTAATATATTTTTGTGGAGAATGTATGGCAGGTAATAAAAGCGACCTGGTTATTCTGTTGTTTTAGTTGACGATAGATTTGCAGGTGAGTTGAAGTGGAGCAGGTCGCGAGCAGATGCGTGGCGCGTGGCAGATGTTGGGGGAGCGTGCCTTCGCCTTTGCCCGCCAGGTGGCGGCCAGCTGCCAGCCAAGGACGTCGCCGACACCGCATTCCTCAGACCCCCATCATATACTCTTCTTCTTCTACACTTCAATACGGCTATGAACGGGAAAAGATACAGCAAAAACAATCTCAATGAGGAAGCAGCGAATTTAAATAGGCGCGGAGTCTCCAAAAGAAAAATAGTGCAACGGGGAAGATCACCGCTTACAGAATGTACCACCCACAATTTCAACAAAAATGTGTTAATATCTACACTGATCGGCAGTATTAAATTCAAGATGTTTCTGGAATTGAAATTTTGTGGCAACGGTGTGGAATCATTAGTAGGTATTATTGTCGGGTTTTCCATTGCCGAGATAGGTTTAAGATCAACAGAAGCTGAAAATGTATTATTAGCGACGGAGAATATGTAGTTAGGTAGAGAAACGGATAAGGTGAAAGAAACGACAACGACATTATTTGTCTTTGTAACTAGCTACATGAGGGTATCCACGTGCTGGCAACTCCCGTTTAATACCAAGGAAGGCATTTAAAATGGGGAATGCGGTTCGGTAATGGAAAAATCTTTTACTTCTTTCTCCGACAGTTAGGATAATTGCTGTTTTTGGGAATTTGGTTTAGTCTCTGATGATGTAGCATTTTATACATAAGAATTCTAACCCAAAGCGATTAGTACGAGCTGTAACCTTCGTGGATCCGCGAGCTGTCCTGCCTTGATGACAGACATGTGAGTAAAGTCATCTAAACCGAATGAGACGAATGATATTCAGCAGTGAGCCTCCAGATGATTTACCGCCTTCACCGTGACGATACAAAAAATATATTTTTTTAAGAACAGACTACATGAGGATAATCCACGAGGTGGTAACTCCCCTTTAATAGCAAGGAAGGCATTTGAAATGGGGGATTCGGTTCGGTAGAGGAAGGTAGCCAAGGGTTAACTATGACACCCGGGCTGTGATTTAAGGATCCTTCCCTGGACAACCTGCATGAGGTAGGTCGGGCGCTTGGTACTTGTCCCACGCCCTTCCGATGGCGGGAGAGGGGTTAGAAAGAAAATATTGAGATAGCTCCACTTCATCTCACTTCCAAAAGCCTCATCAACTGACAACAGAATAAAATGAAAATGAAAAAAATTTACGTCTGATTAAAAGAAAAAATAAGAAAGATAGCCAATTTAGACAAAAAAAGTGATTAAATTCATACAACGTCTCTGGGAACCTTGTCCCTTTTGTCAGGTACGAAGAAGAGCCTAGAGCGACACAACTGTACTTGTCAGTTGACAAAACTCAAAAGCCAAAAGTTTGTCTGAAATTATTGTTTGAATCGTTCTTATTTTCGACAACTGAATGTCTTCTACCTTGAAGGAGATCAGAGCTTTTTTACTGTTCGAACCGTTGATTTCCTAATTCTTCTTGCTATATTTTTCAAAAGTTGGTTTCCTAATTCTATATAATAATAGAAAGATCAACAATAATACCTACTAAAGAGCTGCAGGTCGTACGGACCATTAATAACGGGAAACTTTCAGGGCATTAGATTATAGATAATAAGTTTAAACCGACAATTTACTAAAAAGATATATAATAAATTTAAAGGTAATAAAAAAAACAAGTATAAATAACAGATATTTACTTAAGAAAAGACAATGAAAAATACCGGCGACGTTTCAACACATTTTTGTGCACTTGTCAGAACGTGACAAACTTATAGAAAGGCTGTCCATTAAGACAGAAATGTGGCTGAAAAATGTTTAATGATAATAAAATGTTTTTTTTGCTTAAGTAAAAAGGTGAGTGATTTTCTCCGATGACTTTTGTCATTTTAATATGTTTTATATAAAAATTATATTTCAGTAAAATCATTTTTTTTAGATAAGTCAAAACCTTACGAAGGAACAAAAATATACTGAAATTTCGTTTCAAAAATTGAGACTGAAATAATGTTCAAATTGTTTAGTAATATTAAAATATATTCCAATAACTCAATGTTTTTAATGAAATATTTCAGTATTTGTTTCACTTGACATTTATATTTGTATATAAAAAAATGTATTCTTATTAAATCATAATTCTATGACAGATTTGTTAATTTAGAAATAAAGAGTCAACCTGACGAAAGTACAAAAGTGTACGGATACGTCGTTGGTATTTTTAATTGTTTTTCTTAATAAATGTTTGTTATAATATTTATAATATATCTTAATTAAAGTAAATAATTTTTGTGTAGTTATTGACTTATCCTGTTTCTCTTTCGAGGACTAATTGAAAATAAATTTATTTTTAAAATGTAAAAAGCTAGTGAGAGATGAGATATCTGTGTCCTTGTTAGTGAAAATATACACGCGGTGTCTGAAGGAAAGGATAATTACAAAGAGATGAAACCAAACGAAACGTCTGTAATACTACTTCACAAAGAAGGGACCAAAGAGGGTTTGAAAAAAAATCTTGCTCCTTTATAGTACATAAACGATTTCTGGGAATGTAAGCAAACAGGACGAAAATATCTCTGTTAATAGGCAACCCCAAGGGCAGGGTAGTCAGGATGGCTGCATCTAATTATCAGAGACGGCATACGTGGAAAAAATCATATATAATGCTTCCAGCATCGACTTTACAAAACGTTCGACCCTTCAGATGTTAATATTAAAAACGAAAATTTTAGTCTTGAAGTTCACGGTCAGAGGGCAATGCTTGTTAAAAGAGGGAGATGAGTCAAAGGCGAAGAAAAAAACATTGTTTAGAATTATTAAAATTGCTCTATTTTATTAAATTGTAAGAGATGAGAGGAATATTACCAATCAAAAAATTCCGGAATGTGTCATGGAAGATGACAGTTTGGCAGACTTCCTGGTAGATCAAGGTCCTCAATGCGCTGCACAGCCAAGGAGAAAAAAAGACCAAGACTAACCACATATTAAAAGATTGGTATCATTAGTCAAATAATTCATGTAGAACCAGAGATCAATAGAAAAATTAGGGTCTGAATGAAGCGCAATTAGAAATTTAAAGGGTAATATATCTTTGGAGATTAAAAGACGCAATTTTTTTCTAAAGCGAATACTCTTATAATTGTCATACGTACGTAATTAGTTAATGAGATGTAGAACGTGTAAGAAATCAGAAATTGGTGAAGATATGAATAATTTTGTCAGTCACTCCTAAACTATAAAGATGGCATCAAGATGGCGTCTTTTTAATGATTTCGTCAACGATTTTAATTAATTAATACAGGTAATAATTTGGTAAAGCTAACAAACAACTTACATAAAATGTAGGTATTTACAATGAATTAGTGAAAAGTAGTTTCAGTTCGTTTTCTATAACTGGTAATTGTAGAACTATTGAAGCATATTGTAGAAAACTGATAAATTTGTGGTGGGTTATGTGTAACTTTACGGGATATTATTTTTATAATTTTAATAGAATCGCATCTACTTATAAGACAATAATTTCTGTGAGCATCATATATCAAGGAAAACGGAAAAACAAAGTACTGGGAGTTTAATTTTACCGAAAAATGGTAGCAACTGGACGAAGTAGAAAGGTTATCATTCCGTAGAAATCAAATTAAAAGGAATACCAATCGTCAACTGAGAGAATTTCATCCGGAATACCAATTGTTTCAAAAAATAAGTGTATAATAGGAAATTTTCCAAGCTGTGGTGAGTCCTAAGTCAAGAAATATGAATGATCAATGTTGAAGTTATATAATTGGACAATAAAGTTGAAAATGTGTTTTGACCAATGATAATGATACTGAGGTGGAGGTTGAAGAAGGTACAAAAATATACTAATATATAAAACACGTCCACGAATTAGTAAATAATAAATTTTATTCCACATATGTATTTCTTTGGGTATTATTATCCGATTCGGTACCTCATAATAATCTATATAATAAAAAAGGATGTATATTTGTATGTATGTATGTATTTACGTTAATTTCTGTACAAATTTAAAAGCGTGGATAGATCGCAACAAAAATTGGTACACAAATTCTTCAAAACACGAGAAACGGTACTGTGAGGGTGAGAAACGCCTAGCATACATGTGCAAAGAATTATAATTAAAAACCGTGATCATTAAATATTAAATTACTGCGCGCCAAGAGACAATGACGTCACGCGAGAGAGAGACGTTACTACGCAACGAACAAAGGAAATATCTCCTTTATTAGGAATGAAATAAAGCAGAAATATTTTCTTTAAATAAAAAGTATAATTTTATACAGCAATATTCCATCGAATGATAATAAAGAAGAATACTAATTACTTTACCATCCTTGAGGAAAATGTAGGTTAATTTTCGCGCTGTATTAGTTGTGAGTCTAGCTAACAATTTCATCAATGTAATATTTCGTAATGTATGAAGACTGAGTGACGATTATATCCTGAAATACTCAAGGAATATATTTAAGTATTCAATTAAATACTTTTTCGAGTTTATACAAATAAGTACACGAGCAACGCCGGGCACCTAGCTAGTGTACGATAAAATTACTGGAATCGTGTCATTGTAATTAAATATTATAAATATATTTAATTTCGTAATTTCTGTAAATAATTTACTATTGTTAAAAATTAAAATGTATTATTGTTTTAAATTAAAAAATCATTAGCTTACCAAGTAAACCCATCCTCGTAAAAGCTATTTAATTAATGAAATGGGTTTTTGAGAACGTCACATGCTGTACATCACTAAATGTAGAAGAAAAGAAGTAAGGCCAAACCCCACAGAGTTTTTCGTACTGTTTTCGTATTCACTGTAGAACATCCGTTGACCTTTTGTGCATCTTCGTGTTGTTAGCTGGTTGGGGCAGAGCGTCGTCTGAACAGAAGGAGCACAACACGTGCTGGAGGCCGCGGCCACGTGGCAGCTGCAGAATCCGAGCAGCTGGACCACCCCACCCGCAGCTGCTCCACAGGTGGGAGCAGCCGGTCCCGGCCCCGGCCCCGACCGCCGGATGTGCGCTGATTTCAGGTGAACAGGGTCACAAACCTTCACGGAATACAGGTCAGGTTCGTAGGTGACGCCACAAACATTTCTCTACCCTCATGTGACGACTCTGTGATCGCTGAATGCAATATAATCTAATCTTCTTATAAATAAAGCAGAGTGTTTGTATGTATGTATGTTTGTTTGTATATATATATATACGTATGTTCTTTATATAAATCTACACCGGTGGAGCAAATTTCACCAAATTTCGTACACGTGTTCTTTGCGACCAGAAAACAAACACTGTCGGGGGGAGACGCGTATACAACCCCCAGAAGTGGGGGTGGACGGGGGTGGAAATATTTTGACATGCTAAAACAGCCGATATTTTAGTCTGACAATACGTTTTAGGGGTCAAAGATATTGATAGTGTTTCTACCGATATTTTCTGAATATAATTTTCATCCTCTACACCCTGGGGAAAGGGGACCCTTAGGGTTAGGGGTGGAGAATATAAATCTACACCGGTGGAACAAATTTTTACCAAATTTCGTACACGTGTTCTTTACGACCTGGAAACAAACACTGTCTGGGTGATACGCGTCTACCACCCCCATAAGCGGGGGTGGACGGGGGTGGTAATATTTAAAAATGCTAAAACAGTCGATATTTCAGTTGGATAATTATTTTTAAGGGTCAAAGAAACGCAAAAGCAACCGATATTTGAGTCAAATTGGGGGTTATGGATATACGACATCCCGGGAAACGCCAGGCACCCACCTAGTTATAAATAAAATTAAAATATGATCTTATAAAGACATAATAAGGTTCAAAAAAATTATAAACACAATGTTTCCTTGACAATTGACAACTCAACAAGTGTATTAATTAAATATAAAAGATTAAAATGCTGTCCCAATTAATTTTAAAGTTATCTAATTTGATTGATTTTTGTTAATTAAAAGATTTTATTATATCCCAAGATTTGTGTTTTAAATATTTTTCACCTTACTCTGTCTGCATACGACCATATTTCAATTTTACCAATGAAACCAACACGTTAATATTCACATAATCAAAAAATGAAAAAAAATACGTGTGATTGAAAATAATTCATAAGAAAGAAAGCGAATTCAGTCAAAAAAGTGGTAATATAAATACCATACGACGTTTCTGGGATCCTTGTCCCTTTCCTCAGGTGCGAAGAAGAGCCTAGCGAGACACAACTGCACGCGTCAGTTGAAAAAACTCAAAAGCGACGAAAACGCAACGACAATGGGAGAGCCGAAGGGTTAGCGTAATAATAAGGAGGGCAACGACAGAAGTTTTTGCGTAATATTAAGGAATCATAACAATTATTGAGTTTCATAGTGTCTGTTTGTACATTAATAGCTGTGGTGCTTGATTTAATTTGAGTCTGGAATTGTACTTGGTGTCAATGTCTAAAATCTTAGCATTTTGTCATTCAAATGTAATTTTAGAATTGATTAAATGTTTGGATACTACAGATTGTTTATCAGTGGGAAGTCGAATATCGAGGGATAAACTCTGATTTTTGAACTAACTCAAGAATCAATTACTTAATTATATCCAAACTTACATACGTATTTACAAGAGAGTGCTGGTAGCCGCGAAAAAAACTTAATAATTCAACTCGCATAGCAAATGCTGATAATAAAAACCAAAGCAACTTGGAATGTTATCAAAAATGAATCGGGCAAAGGCAATCACAAAGAAATTACACTTATAGACCAGAGTGAAACCTTTTCCGGTAGACAAACAGCTTGAAAATTCAATTCGTATTTCGTAAATGTTGCTAACGTTCATATAAAGGCACCTCAGCGTATATTGAGGAGGATTTCTACAAATTCTTGCAGAACTCTGTTCCGGTTCTGCAAAATAGTATAATTTTTCAACCCATATGTCTCGATGAAATCATTTCACTGATAAGAAACTTGAAGTGTTCCCAAGCAGCAGATATATATGGCATAACAAGCAAAATGGTAAAAGAGTGTGCCGAAGCCATCGATGCTCTCAAAATTCCGAAAGTAATCCCCTTGTTCAAGAAAGGTTCACCATCCGACGTATCGAATTATATTTTCCAAAGTTTTTTAAAAACTAATTCACATCAAATTACATATTTTTTGAGCTAATATTATATTTTGAAGGTAAATCCTCAAATAGTGCAATGTACGGCTTTATTCAAAAGTCATTTGATGAGGGATTGAAGGCAGCTTGAATATTTCCTGATCTGTCTAAGGTATTCGACACGGTTGATCATGATATTTTACTAAGAAAGAATATTATGGCGTATGGAGAAACGCCTTACTTCTAGAATCATATTTAAAAAGTTGTAAACAAACGGTAGCGGTCGAAACTAAAGAAGGGCATATTTATTTATCTAATTGAGAATTAATTACTTGCGGTGTTCCTCAAGGCTCGATTCTTGGGCCTTTACTTTTCATTCTTTATATTAATGATCTTCCAGGACTCGTCCATCCTCTTAAATCAATTCTCTACGCGGATGATACAAATGTAGTGATTGCAGATAAAAATGTTGATATTCTTGTTAGAAACGTAGACAGTAATGTGGACAAACTAAATGTGTGGTTTAAAGCCAATAAATTATCACTAAATCTAGATAGAACCAAGTTCGTCCAGTTCTCAGCGGATGGTAGTGACAACCTTCTAGACAAGTTCTCGGCTGAGGCTCCTTTTCTGGGTCTTCAGATTGTTAGTAATTTAAAGTGGACTCACCACGTAGATCTGCTTCCTGGGGAACTCAGTTCGGCTTGTTATTATCTCAGAACCTTAATACAACATGTTGACATCAACACTACGAAAATGGGGTACTTTCCGTATTTTTATTCCCTTATGTGTTGTGGCATTGAAAATAGGGGCAATTGCTCAAGAAGCATTGAAATATTCAAGCTACAAAAGCGTGCCATAAGAATACTTTCTAATACGGATAATAAATCCAGTTGTAAACCGTTTTTCAAAAGTCTGCGAATATTAACTCTTCCCAGCGTTTTTATTCACTAACTTTTAAAGTTTGTTAAGCGGAACGTGAATCTTTTTCAAAGGAATGGCGAGCCTCACGATTACGAGACTAGAAATGGGTCAGGTCTAAGATCGGACAAGCATCGCCTTGCTCTCTACCAGAGAAGTATTCACCACTCATGGATAGTTTTATACAATAGTCTTCCTCCTGTTAAGAACGATAATAACAAGAGTTTTGGGATTCAATGTAAAAATATTCTACTGAAAGACGCGTTTTACTCAGTACAGGAGTATCTTGATCGTTCCCCTAATATTTAATTTTTTAAAAAAACTGCAAAAGTGTTGCTAATAAAACTACTTATTTCATAACTTGCTTATTCTCTTTCGATCTTTTCTTCTCTTTTGTTTTTTTGTTTCATGTAGGCCTGGAGTTCTCAGATTCCTCGTCGCTCTGTTTCGTGAAGTGATTTATCCGTCGTTTGTGTGCGTGTGTCAAGTTTTGTGTTTATTTTTGTGTGATGTGTAAATTCTATATTTTATGATAGTTCATTCTCGAATCATTAATTATTTACTAGTACGTATTGAATATTTTTATTAGAACTGTAAATATTATATTATACCCTTAGTATAGTTAAAGAATTATTATTTTTGTAATTATTCATATTATTTTACTTATGTTGGACAGGGAAATTTGTGTTCCAGAATTTTAGAATTTTTTTGTTAACTTCTAATTATTTATTATTATACCATTCAATTCTTATATTATAATTTTATGTATTGACATGTCCTATTTCCTCCTACGAGGACTCATGGAATAAAATAAATCAAATCAAATACTGTCTCTAATTTTAGACCTACAGGCTGCTTCAATCAGAAATAATACTCTGTATTTCCGTAACGGTATTAGATTTACTTTTCTTGGAAGAGATGTACGGCTGATAGCTACACAGATGTAGACTGGTATATTGAAGAACAAATGCTCTGAGCTACTCACTGCTGTCAGTTGTCAAAGTAGACTTTGCCGGCCGTGAACCGCGTGACGTGACATCAAAGTGCTGTTGAGACTGCAGTCACGCTTCAACATTATTGTCGGTACGTCACGTGACAGTACGTGACGTGATGATAGTGAGTCTCCACCTTAAATGCTTCTTATTTACTTGTTTGTGTCTTATTTAATCGATTCAGGTCTGGAAGATCTTTATAACCTACTATTTATTTCTCTCTACACGCCCTAATAGCAGTTTCAGATTTAGCATGCTAATGGCGAAGAAGGAAAGCAGCGCTCCCTGTAACTGACGCTAATGCAGAAGTTTCCCAGCTGATGGCGAAATACTATCAAGTTGATATCACGCCTCTCCTTGAAAAAAGGTCTTTGATGACTCGCGAATACACTTTTGGCAATGAGACGTCTCCCTTGTAACAATATACCCTCCGTTGCGACCGCAACGGTTGAAGGACGCTAATTTCCCCAGAGACTGAAACGGGGTTGTCATCGACACGCAGACACGCTAAAACATCAGTTTAGAGAAGGTCACTGGGTCGGAAGTTGCGCACGGGGCTCAATTTACAGTCGTGGTCCACGATGAAGCTGCAAGAAACATCTCCACGGAAATCGGCTTGGTCGAGCGATGGCAGCCGCGTTAATTTCAAATTTTTGGGCTGAAAAAACTTTGCGCATTACAATTGAAGACAATGAACTAGAGCGACGAAATAATACCTATATTTGGTAGAACAAACGTTATAAAGACTCATAAAATTACATGTAAACCGCTAAATGTTTGCGCTAAATTCCAAATTAAATAAAAACGTCCCATATTTATAAAAAAAAAAACAGGAATGTTAGCGTTTAACTTTTTAAAGGTTAGGGCTTTGACCGAGTTTTTCATCTTTAAAATTTATATTTAAGAAAAATAGTACTATTCGTCCCTAATATTGGACTTCATCAGAGAAACATGATGATACTTGATATTAGACCATAATAATAAATTTTGTAATTTTAAATAATGATGAATTTTGTTATTAATTTGATTGTATCAACCATGCCTGGTATAACCGCAATGATCATGCATTATAATTTTATTCTAAATATTTTTCTATCATATAAAATATTATTGTAATCTACTAATGGAATACCTTTGTACTTAATAGAAAAATTCAACATCATTGAAAGCATTTTTATCACACAAATTAATTTGTATGGTCCCAACTTCTTTTAACTACTAATAAGTTCAAACTAAGTCACAAATTAGGGAAAAAAACTTGGTGTTTTTTCTATATGTGAGATTCAATAGTAGCTATTGTAGTGAAAATTTGGTATGAACTTAATCTGACTTATAAACCATTATTTATAGTTTCGAAGGCAATTTTAAAGTTGACGGAAAAAATATCTAGACAAGATGAAAAGGATACTTAGACTGGATATCATAATTTTATTTTACTATAATATTTATATTAAAATATTTTGTTATGGAATAAAAGTTACTATTTACATATCAAATTCTATGATTCGTGTTTTTAATATTTACTTTATCGCTGTAAATGTACGATTTAACTAAAACCATTAATGTCAAATATGAGTCTGCCGATTATAAAATAATTTTCAAAATGACTAAAAAAAATTATTTTGTAAATCGAAAAAATTCGGAATGTTTAAATCCATAATTTTTATGTAATTCATTGTTACGACAACAGAGTAATATTCAACTGTTGATTAATTATCACTGTTATGAGAAACACGTCTGGACCCCACATGATCTTGGAGAATCAAGAGAACGCGAAATACTCTTCCAGTTCTACGACATATTGTAATAATTGAATTTCATGGTTTCATTTTGTGTCCACACAATCAGGCATTAGCAAAGAGTCAAAGAAACCTTTCTCCACGCAGACGTCCAGCAGGGTTTCCCAAGGTGAGAGGAATGCTGACTCGGCAGAAACTCGTAACATTCGCGCTATGTGCGGGCGTAAATCGAGCAAAAGATTAGACGTTTCTATTTGCATAGCCCTATTCTTCCTAGAGCTTCTGCGAAATTCCTTGCATTGAAAGCGTCTCACTGCTCGACGTACACTCCCTTCAGCGGACATATACTGAAAATATACTGCCCATTTTATTATCAAGATATTAAAAGTGATTCTTTTCTGCTTTTTATTACATTTGTACCAAGGTACTAAAAACATTATAATAAAGAAAAATATTTCTAATATAATATTGAGCTATATTACTTTTCTTTTGTGTTTTCTAACAAAATATCCAAAGATGTTCACCTACAAAAGCAAACGTATGTAACTTTTCTTTGTGTAATTTGACACTTTTAAAAATATCACAAGCCTTTTTATGTTCAACGCGTATAAAAATACTACAAGAGTACTGTTTTAATTTTTTGTATTGTTAGACTACATGTATATAATACTATCTGGGTGCCCGTTCAACATGCGGGATTGAAAATATTACTCTTTAAAGTAAGGGTTAGCTTTTGCGACATTGGTTTAAGTACAATATATGCTACTTATGAACCAGAGCTTTGACCGTATATATTTTATTTATCGTGCTACCAATGTTCTTGTAACTAGTATTTTTTACTTGATCTACTTTATCTATAATTATCTTCTTAACTCTTCTTGATAACGAAAATTTTTCTTACCTAACAGTACACACAAATAAAAAATTAAAGTTTATTGGTAAGATTGAAATTTCACAATTTAAGATAGTCATAGAGAACTTTACCGCTCTGTAAAAACTATTCAACCGTTTTTATGTAAGGTCGTTAAAATCAAGTTCCGGATCGTTTATTTTCAATACGACGGATTACTGGTATGTACCGATAAGAAATTTCTCGCGCCTCTGTATAACAACAACAACATTAATTTTCATTGTGAAAAGCGAACAAAATAAACGTTAGAAACAGAAATTCAGATATCCTGGTGCATGAAACATACAGATGTACCAAAACCAGCTTATGTAATGATAAAAATTCTATAGATTATTGCGTAAAATATATTTCAGTGGGTTATAATGGGCAATAATTGTCTAGTCTCGATGGAAACCCCGACAATTCGTTCTCGAATGTTGCCACTGTATTTTAATTGGTGTTTAACTAAAGTAATTTGGCAATATTATATATTTTATATCAAACATATATCTATACTGAGATCGTTTATATTAACGATTCGTAGCGATATATATATATATATATATATATATATATTGTAGTAATTCAATGATTCAAATAAGCCTCATGTTGGAGCACAAAATGTAGTAAATACAATATTAATTTTAAATTAAATCCCAAGTTGAGGCACTAAAAGTAATATTCAAAATTAAATGAGATTTTACATAAGGAAATTAAAAATTAAAATGATTGGATTTTAAATGAAAACAGAGTTTAAAATATTAAACAAAGTAAATTTATTAAAACAAATTATTATTACCATTGAAATTATGTTACATGTTGGTAAAAATTGCCACGGCTTGATTTCAGGGCCGACTATCGGACCTCCAATAAAGAATATTACGACAATTATAAATTTACAAAGTGAGAAATTCTTAATTTAAACAATCAGTGAAATATGAAATCTGACAATATTGTTTACATTTAGGTTTACACATAATAAATTCTTTAATTTTTATTACCATTTTTCTGTGCGAAAGAGGGGCTCGTGCTCACTCGATTATTGTTTAACACTTTCACATACAGGCCATGTTTCACTGAATTTACTTGTGGTTATTATTTCCACATACAACACTTCCTGCTCCCTGTATTTGACCACGCTAATTGTTTTGCTGTTCTCTCATTACATACTTAACATTTACTGCACACTAGCTTGATATATCTGAGCATCTAATTAACTGATGTCTCTCGCAACATCAAACGACCATTGCGAACTGTAGACTGGAAACTGGCGACTCCTAACACACTCCAGGTCTGACCAAATACATTCAGCTCTGAATCCTGGTGACTCCCAAGAAAACACGCTCTTATAACTTTATCATTAGAGCTCCCAAACTATACTCAAGCTTTTCAGATTTAATTCTCCTCTCTCCCCTGACTCCTAACACACACTCTAGTTCCGCGCGTCCAGCAATGTTTCACGACAATGCACACAGCAAGAAAGCATTATAGCCCCATATTATTGTACACAAATCTTATGTTTACGCAACCGACAATTTAAGTCCAAAAATCTTGTTTATAAATTAATTATATGTTTCATTTTAATTACCACAATATATATATATACATATATACATATATATATATATATATATATATATTGTAATAATTAAATCATTAAATAACAAACAAAATTTATTTAAATTAATTAACCATTTAATCTTCCCCACGTTGAGGGTGCCAAATTGTAATAAACAATTTTAAATTAATTAATTATGAATGAATTTAAAGTAATTCTGCCTCACGTTGGTACGCCTAAATGTAGTAATTCAGAAGAAATTAAGTAAATCAATGGTTAATTAATGGATGAATTTATTTTATTAAAATTTCAAATGAAAGGATGTTAAATAATTTACAAAAATTAAACTTCAGAAACAATTAATTTATTTAAAGTAAAATAACAAAATTTTCTTGTCGTGATTGATTTACATTCGTGCCCTTACTGTTTTACAAACTTATCTACTCTCATCTCAGGGTCTTTTATTTGGGCCTTTTAAATAAAGAACAAAACTTTTCTTACATTCAAAATAACAATCAAATTTTACAACATTAGAATTAAACAACAAAATGAACGTGAATCCGAAATCTGACGATTTGATCCTTATTTAACGTTTACAAATTACTTTTATAAAATTTCTCTCTCTACTTACAGTTGCTTTACTGGTACCAGGCATTCGTTTGGGCTCTTTTATGCACTATACACTAATCACATATAACAAGCCATAATTTCACAGAATTTAATTTGTTTCAAAACCAGTGTCCAAAACTTTTGTATCTATCAACTGGAACGATTACTCCTTACAACACCTGTGGACCTCTGCATTAAGTATCTCCCCCCTCTCCAGCAAATATTGTAGTTCTCGTTCTGATTAATGGTCAATCAGAATGTTATCAACTCCTACTCGATGAAATTTTATAACAGTCTTTACTTGTTGAATTTCTAGCTGTGGCTTTATTATTGAAAACTTTCCTGCGACCTTTACTTGATCGAATTCTATGTCAAAACTTTACTCGATGAAGTTCTGTGTGCCACACCACTCTTTACTCAATGAAAATCTGCCCGCGACTGCCTCCGTGAGCCCGGAGTTTTAAAACGCTTTCCGACAAAGGCCCGCCTGTACATTGTTGTGTTTATATTCTCGCCGATAACAATTTACTACAAATTTCCAATTATTAATTATCTAATTGCCTTTAATTATTATTACAATATATATAAATAAATTATGAAGCACACATCGTAACACCATTATTGTGCTATAGTATTACAGTCTTTATTGACATTTCATATATTTAAAATGTTTAAGAGAACCGAATTAATATAAATAAAAATATCTGAACAAACAAGTATTTCCTGTGTATTTTGCATGAAATGTAATTTCTCTTTATCTCAAACCATTTCAGTAATTTTTCTGACAGTATTGTTCATGGTTTACACAAAACACAGTGTACAGGAAACTAAACCTTAAAGAAATTAAAATATAATACGTCAGTCTTGAAACAGAATAATAAGATACAATAGCCAAGTGACAGTCAAAATGAAGTGATCATATAAATACCTCGCAACGTTTCTGGAAACTTAACAAAATTTATCACCAAGAGTAACCCTCATATAATATGTAATAATTATATAGTAAGATAAATATAAAATATCGAAATTAAATTATAATAAAAGTTTTCTGAAACTTTGTGTGGAATTTCTATCGTCAATTCATTTTGTCCGCCATTTGATTATTGTATCTTAAATATTATAACTAAACCGTATAGAATCTTTTGCGTAGAGATAAAAAATCAGATGAGATGTCAATTTTGAGACTTTAATGAGTATATCCGTGTTTGGCGAGAGGTTTTGGATGAAAGTTGAAAATTATAATAATGGCCGCAGGAAGCGTGCTTCAAAGTCCCGATGCTGGCCGGGGAATGTGTCCCACATAGCTGCAGCCAGACCCGCCCTCCGCTGGCCTTGGGTTCGAAAACCGCCAGCGCCCTGGGGTCAGATTACCATAGATATCGTCTCGCATGCTTTATTTCGCCATTCGTAGCTGACGTGTGGCTCTTGTGCGGACATAAATTTCAGAGGAAATTTACCCCGAGAGCCAGGCGATTACCATTTAACCTTTCACAGCTGATTTTACGTTCTTAGCAATCAGCATTCGTTTACTGAAACGAACAGCCAGAAGTGTTAGTTCAACGCGTCAAGTCACACTGTTACTCAATCCCGAATGCAACTGCGTTAACTACAACTACTTAATGGACGTTAAGGGGTAATATTCCGCTACGTGTCTTAAATTATCCAATTTCGAACATAACGTAATGCTGTATTCAAATAAGTTAACGCTAAAATCCGGCACTTTTTGATTAACAACTTAATTAATAACCCTTTACTATCCAGCAGGTAATAACATTTAATTACCTAATACCTTTTTATCATTTTTGACTGTTTTTGTTTTTCTTTATAAATACAACTATCATAAGTACTCATCCAATTTCTACTCACTACCAAACATAAACATATCAACATAAAAATGGTACGTTTTAATTTAAAAAATAACTAAAAAATAGAAAATTATTATATTTTAGAATTTATGTACGAAACCTTCTTCATGACAAGAGTCGGCGGCTAATATCAGCAAATTTTTCTTCAAAATGGGTTTCATTACTAACGAGATTCATTTGTAATTAGTTAATGAAACTTGAATTATTTTTAGTACTTTAATTTTTTACTATTCAATTTGTAGTTTGGAACGTATTCCTATCTATTTTATTTATAATCTATTTTATTTATAATTGTTATCACCATTTGAAATAATCGCTTAACACTTCTTCACTTGAAGTTCTACACTTAGGATTTTCTAGAAAAATACCACGAATATTTCAAACAAGAAAAAACTTAAATAGAACTATGGCAAAAATTTCTACGTTTCACTAGAATTAATTATTATTTAAACAGTAAAAATTCTGTTGAATGAGTTCTCTAATGTATTTTTATAATGGACATTTAAAAGTAAATATTTAAAATGTGAAAATCCAATGTAAAAGATCATTCAATTACTTTCAATATGATTTTCATAGATTTCACGAATTCAGATTCCCTCAGCTTTCACCATCCAACGTAAATCTGGATGAAATAGTAATGGAAATCAAAAAATTAATGGTTTTGGAGAGTAATGAATTTGTTAAAGCAATATTCTTTTGAAATAAATTGTTGACAAAAGCATTCATGAGGGTCTACTCTTGAATTTGAGCCCTTTTAGGGCACAGAGAGGAAAAATCTTTTACGTATTTCTCCGACAGTTAAGGCACATTGCTTCTTTTTGGGAATTTGGACTAGTTTGGGATGCTGTAACATTTTATATGTAATAATTCTAACACAAAGCGATTAATACGAGCTGTAATCTTCGTGGAGCCGTGAGCTGTCCTGCCTTGATGACAGACCTGTGAGTAAAGTCATCTAAAGCGAAGGAGAATAATGATATTCACGTACAGATGATCTACCACGTTCACCGTGACGAGCTATGGTTTAAGGACCCTACCCGGCATTTGCCTAATAGTGATGCAGGACAAACCCTACAAAACCTGCATGAGGTAGGTCGGGCACTTGGTACTTACTCCACGCTCTTCCGATAGCGGGAGAGGGGTTTGTTGTGAGGACGCAGCATTCCTTTCTCCGTGCCTCGAGCAGTTTAGGAGGCAGCTGGCCGACTTTTCCAATGGGAATAGTGGACAACTCTAACCACATGCCCAAGGTCTGCGTTCCCGGATCACACACCTCTCAAAACTGGCCGAGGTGCCTCGGTTTCTCATCGCAACGGTTAGTCAGATAAGTAGAGGAGGAAACAGCCTACGAGAAACACAGAATAAATAAACATCGTCATTCGCAGGTCAAGAGAGTCGAGGGTTACATGAACTAAAAATCAAAATCCGCGTGCATTTCTTCCGCTTTATCGATATTAGCATTCGAAAACATTATATTCGAACATGTGCAATTGCTTTAATTACGATATTATTTCAGTATCGACCACAACCCTAAAAAATATCATTAAACGCAATAAAAATATTAGAAAATTTAAATAATCTTAATGTAACTAAATTGTTAATGGAAACTTTGTTGTTTGATTCAGTCTAATCCACTGTAATAGACGTATAATTAAACATTACAAGCTGTATCTATTGGTAGTATTAATTTAATATTCCCATGTGGTCTACCACATAATAGTTTTAATATTGATAGTCACTGTGCAACAGCGTTTCTGTTAAAAGTTAATTGCGACAGGTAGGCCTGTAAGTTTCGCAGCCTGGATGCAGACGTTTCAATTATTATGGTCGAGACGTGACGATTATTTACTGAAACTGAAATAACGTAAGTTGACTCGTGTTCTGTGACCCAGGACGGCGACGGAGTGACCTGAGAGGCAGTTCGTGACTAGGAGTGGCCGTTCTAAATTCTCACGTCACCTAAACCTGAGGAAGTGACCCTGCAATTGCATGCCAATTAAGATAGGAACAGATATAGAGTCCAAGTTCATTGCCGATGGGAATGGATGGTCTTATTTGTGATCTACCAGTGCTCGTAATAAGTGCTTCCATGACTATCCATTAACCTTACAGGTCTATTCCAGATAGACATCTGGGAGTGCAACTTCCAGTTGAAGTATGGGAGATGTGTTATTCGCATTTGTTTTATTTTCTTGGAGCTGCTCAGCAAATGTAGTCCTAACAGACTGAGAAATGAAAATGGTTTTGAGTAGATATTGGCCTAACGATGTCAATAACTTCGAAAACCAATACATAAGACTAGACTGGTTAAGATTTCTTCGCCTAATATTTATTAAATTAATCCACAGGAAATTATTTTGCTCATTAACAGAGAGATCAACTACGAAAGATAAACAAACAATAAGGAATCAATACAATTATTGTTAGTTTTTAATTTTTTTGTTGTTTACGAAGAATTTCCAGATATTGATATTGATATTGATATTGATTATACTTCAAGGCAATCATAGTAAATAATTTTATTGCAATTTAACTGATAGCTTCAATGGCCTATAAATACCATAAAATTTGAGAAACACCTAGTTTAGAATTATTTGAGCGCTTATTTCAATGCTATAGGCAAATTTAAAATTTTAGAATACAAAATCTCTATACCTCAGATTTTTAGACAGACTTGAGATAAAAGTCTGTGAATGGGTTATAAAAAAGGCTGAAGTAGATGTTAGGTCTTATTGAAACGATTGAGGATCACTTACAGTCACCAACCTGAAAGTGAACTACGCACATCTGGATTCATGTTTTTTTTTAATAAAAAATTCTTTTTGTTGAAGGTTTTAGTAAGTCCAGAAGTGTCGCTTAGCTGACAATGAATTTTATTGTCATCAGATTTGTAAAGGAAATATTAAAATATAATTGTAAACAAATTGGTTTAATTTGATGTATTCTAAAATTTAAATAATCGATTGCAAATATAATATATAAACGAATTATTGTCACATTACGAACCAAAATTCTGAAAGAAATCGCCGGAATATTTTAATAAATGTTAATTTCAGCTACATATTTATTGATACCCCATTGGCGCATAAAGGTATACTCAGAAAATTAAATCCTAATTTTCAGAATATTATATAGTGAATAAGAAATTATTTCTAGGGTAAATGTAAAAAAATTAAATTCCAAGTAGTCGAACATAGGTGAAGAAATATATCATCAAAATTGTTGATACCATGAATCAAATATGTTTTCAAATCTTTAGATAATTTTTATCGCCTTCTTTAATACTTTCAATTTTTCTGAATGAAAAAAGTTAATTCATCATGTATTAGTGAACTCAGAAGATTGAGTCCATGATGAAGGATATCAAATGCCATCAATTTCCAGGTGTTAGCGGAGTCTACAGATACTTTAGATTAAAAAACTGGGAGAAAAGCTGTATGTAATGTTTGAAAATTATTGTGTTTACCAGCAGCTGATGTATAAGTAAAAATATTTTAATTATTTTATGTGAGAGTTAAATTGTCAGTGCGTTCATTATTCATAATCGATGCTCGCTAATCGTTCTTTTTTATATGCTACATTATTTTGGAGATTATATGTAACATTTTTTGGTTATTTGTAATGCACACACAAAATATGAATGCCAGTGTGAATCAGGATGAAATAAACAGACGGTACAAAATGAGTGTTGCGTGTGGCATTCACCAAGGAGCTACTATTTATGTGGCAAGTTGACTAGGGACAGCAGCTGTTTAAAATCTTTACTAAAAGCCGTCCTCAATTTACAGAATATGTTGCCAAAATATACGGATACTGTAGATCTGAATTAAAGTCTACTAAATCATTTTCAAATATATTTCAAAACATTTTCGAGCGGCTAACACTGCGTATTCTGACTTATTTATAGGTAAATATTGCAATTTTTTCATTTAATCCTGAGACTATAATAAATTACTCATTGGTAAAATACCCGAGAAATATAAGTAAACTTAACTTCCTTGTGAAATGTAAATTTTTATTTGTGTAAGAAAAAATCTGGTACATGTCGAAAAAAACAAAAAATTTCTTGAGAAGCATTAAAATTTCCGAAGTTTGGCTTATTATATCACTGGTGAGGAAAATTTAAATTACCTTTCAGTATAGGTATTAACCGTAAGTTATTCGTTACGTTAAAAGTTAGTTTAAGAACTGCGATGATTTTATTCCTTAAATACATGTTTTCAACCCATTTTTTATAATAAACGTCATAACTACATTTAAAAGTTAAAGGTGATTACTTTTTCACTTTTCTAAGAATTTTTATATAATTAGGTGTAAGTGGTAAGAATAGTTTTTGTTTCATGTTCAAATCGTGTGATCATGTAATAAATGTAAGGAAACAGTCATCTGAATTCAAACTATGTACTGTCTTAAGCAAAAAAAAATTATCACTGTACTGTCAGGATAGGGTAAAGAAAATAACATTAAGATTCTCAGGAACACGCAACCACAAAAAAATTATTAAATTAACTCTTCTTAATTTCAGTTTTAAGGTCACTTATATTTTCATTTTAGGGGAAATTATGTTATAGTTACGAAATTTATTTCTTTATTTTTTATATCAGTCTGTATGTGTGACACTAAAATGATGCCAACTGCATACATTCGGAAATTTTCCTACAAATATTTTCACAAATCCAACTAGGTTCCAATTATCATGCGATACCCGCAAGTTCCGTCCATTAAAATGCTTTGTATTCAGCAGGAAATGATGTAATCTAATCAACGTCACCGTGGTCTGATCTCCAGAATCAGATTAAGCATGTTTCCGTCAAAATACCTTTCGTAATTGGATGTTCACACGGGATTAGAACCACTTGGAATTGGAATTTCATGTCCCCCATCCGATGAGACTAAAAGCTGAATGGTCAGCCTTGAATAAATTCATCAGCACCTCAGTCGTAACTAAGGCACGCCCAGCCAAGAAATGTCTAATGGTAGACATTTGTAAACGGGTTTGGGTAAGTGGGCAGTGCGTGGGTGTTCTTCCGGTGACAGTCAGTACGTGACAGGACGCCAAGCTTCAAGGACAGCTCGCACATGCTTCAAGAACAATCCTAAATTGAGTTTCAAGAAAGAAAACATAATAAAATGAATTTCGTGTACTAGTGGATTATGCCATTGAAGAACAATTATAGATCTGTAAATAGTAAATAGTTGAGAAATCGCAATCTCCGTAGAAAATCGCGTGTAACTGTTATTATTATTTAGATAGCCATATTTCTTAATCAGAAAATCGTAGAGTGATCACGGGCAGTTCTGATCCTCGGGGATGTAACGATTTACATTATTGTAATTCAAATGCGGTTTGTAAATTATATCTACAAATGAATCTATCATATGGGTAAACTTTGTACCGCTAAGAACATCAAATATAATTCTTTTGATTGTAATAATAAAATAGTTTTTAAAACAGCAAAGAATCATGTTTATCGTTAAAAACACTCCATGGTATGTTTCGGCTAACTTTGTTTTTTCCCTCGGGTGTAAAATTTAAATAAAATAATTAAGACCTTTGGAATACGTTTTTGTACAACTAAGCAGCTCCTTAGATTCCTTTCACAGATTTAAGTATTTTTACAACAGGATTCATCAAATAAAATTTCCATACCGTGTCACAAACTGTTCATTAGAAGAATTTAAAAGAAGTTCATTCAGTTCTAAGGTCTGTTACATTTTTCTTTAAGCACCAAAATAAATAAATATATTATATATATTTATGTATCTATATATATTGTATATTACCAATGGGTAATGTAAGTTTTATTTAACAATTTTTATTTAACTTTGAGGCCAGAGCATTGTAAAGAATAGTCAGTGTGGCACAAGAATGCGGAGACTCGAAAGGTTGCTAGTTTATTATTGTCGGAAAAGCGTATGTTGTACAGAACTTTGGCGGAAACGGCCAGAGTTTTTTTGGAGCCTGACCAATGTGGTCATGGTGAGTCTCCGTAGTTTGGGAACTTGACCAGAGTGGTTTGGGACCCTAACCAGAGTAGTTTTGGTGCTGTACAACCTGTACAAATGTGTACAGGTAAGTAAAATCGAAATTGTAAAAATAATTTCTTTGTTATCTTTAAAAAAAATGATTAGATTCAAGGAAAAATTCTGTAAATTATTTTTTCCTTTTAAAAATGTCGTTTTCTACTTAAATTGGTTGGAACATGTTGGCACTTTGTTAATTTTCAACAATTTGTACACCACAATAAAGATGGCAGCACGGAATAGGATAGAGGATTTTGCTAGTTACCTCTAGAGTGTGTAAACTGATTTCAAATCATTCATCAAAATTAATTGTCAATACAGTTACATTTAGGGTTATGGTGTCATAAATACGATGAATGTAAGTTCGACGATTCCAAGAAAAGATTCTTACGCGCGAAAACAAATCCTTACCTAATGTATATGTTCTATAATGTTCGCGGTCTTTTCCGGTGAATGGCATGTATGAATTGCTCTCGGGTTTCAAGCCGGATAGTAATGCTTGTCAGCGACGTTTCAATGTCTGGCAGTGTCAATGTCAGGTCCACACAATCGGAACACTTCAGCCTGAAGACAGTGCCAGTCATTAAAACGTCGGTGAGAAACCCAAAAACAATTCATACATATCTCCTATAATGATTTTATTTCCTTGGAATAGGTTGAAACCAAATTATCAAAAAATACCGATGTGTTGCCATTGAAAATGCACAGGTACTATGGTATGAAACGGAAAGAAAATTATGAATAAATGTGGAATTGAAGCCAATGGAAGTAGAGGACGAACCTCACTCTAGCGGAAACCATACAAATCCTTTTATTTGTATTATGCTTTCATTATTGTCTCCTGTTTACTTAGTGTTCGAGTATTATTAAATCAGACTTTATCAATATATACATATATATATTGTAATAATTGATAATATTACAAATATTATTGGCTGAATTTAACATATGAAAAAAAACACAAAATCTTTACTTTTATATGGGAATCAATAATGGTGTCTAAATAAAAAGATTATTAAGGGAAAACTACAAACAATATTTATTAACAATTTTAAAACACAAAATATTTGGGATCTCAGGGTCTTAAACTGGGTTTGATAAATGGCTGAATTTATACAATCAAAATTACATTTACTTTTTATGGAAATCAATGCGTCTGAACACAGACGAAATTTGTTGCGGAAGAAATAATACTACAGATTGAATTTAAACAGTTTTAAATTTAATCAAGAATTAACAATCTCATTTTATCGATATTTAAATAATTAAAGAACGATCTGACTTTTATCTTTTAAAGTGGTTTACAAATGATTTCTCTACTTACGGCCGCCCAGGTCTCATTTTAGGTTTTTCGTGCTCAAAATTTGGGTATATCACTGATTCTAGTACTCACAGACTCTAAATGTCAACAAATTCTAATTGGCGTAGTTTGTTAGTTGGTCTAACACAAATTGGTAGGTTCTCGGTGCTTTACTCCAACCTGGATTTGCAGATCTCGTAACTTTAGTTGAAAAGGTCCTTCATTGGTTTGTCTATGGCCAGCATGATGAATTTTCGCTCGACCACCGAATACAACATTAGTTGCACTCTCTCCTTCCCGACTGAAGATTGCTTTACTTTTCAATATTTTAGAGCATGTTTGTAACTGGACCACATTCTTTCGTTCTGGCTGCCCAACTGTAAAGCTTTCGAACTGTTCGCTGTCCGCTGCCCAACTGTAAAACTTCGTCTCTTAGATTTTGAGCGCGTAAACTCTCTCAACTGCCCAACAATGTTTTCTTTGCCTCGCCGGATTGTTGCGGCGTCCGCTCTATATCCACTAATAATGAGTCCTCTACAATCCAACTTTCCAATTAGAACAATGTCTTAATTACCAATTACTACAATATATATATTTTCAAAACCAAACAAAAAACATTAAAATACGCAAAGATAATGGGTCATATTTTCTAAGCACTTTTGGTCCAAAATTGTATATAAATGGCAACATAAAATTTTATTCCCAACATTCAATTACGAAGCCCATACGACGAACAACCAATTTCGTATCTGCATTACGAAATGTGATAGTTTTGAAAAATGTTGCGAGGACACGCGTAGACGAACTTCTTGGTATTCTATTAAGAGGTAGAGAGGGATTAAATCACAAAAATACAACAAAAAAACGTGGAAGAAAATGAGGTAAATATCGTACTAAGAAAAAGAAAATTAATATACCAGTGGTTCGATAAGAAATAGAAGCAATTCAGAGCTGAAGCATAAGTATCTAATATAGACTTAGTAAATTTGGACCATCCTAAGAGAGAAAAATGTGTATAACAAATTTATTCTCCTTATAATCAAACAGATGCTTTCCATAATAAAAATAATTTGAAATTAAAATATAAAACGTCTGTGTTAAAACTATTATAATTCAATAAATAAGTCACCAAATAAAGGTAAAAAACAACTGCTCTATAAATACCACACAACGTTTCTTTCGTAAGTAGATGTGTATCGTTCATATGGCTCGTGCATTGAATAACCTGACGGAAGCAACAAGGATTGCAGAAACGTTGTGTGGGATTTGTTTAGTACTTATTTTTTGGCTCTTCTTTCACTACCCATTTATCTAATTATAATACTTTTAAACAGACTTTTTATATTTTAATTTCAATTATATAGAGGTTGCAAATGACGAAATAGGTCGAAAGTTTCTTCCTATTAAAATTATTAACACTATATGAGTGAAAAATATTTTTTTGTCTTCACAGAAGACGTAAACGTAATTAATTGTTTTTTATAATATATCTTTTGAAATCCTCTGAAACTTAACACTAAGAAATGACAAAAAAAATAATCTTCTTAGTTGACCCGCTTTAAAAAACTATTAATTTAAATGCTAAATTAAATTATGTGTAGGTAATTAAAAACTTGCAAATTGAATAAAAATAAACAAACTGATGCTAATTAACGACTATTCCCAGTGATACACCAATCAGCCCGAAATAATAATTTTCAATGAATTTGTAAAGAGACGCATGCAATAACGTGTCCCCGCCGAATATTAATCTGTCAACAGCCTTTATTAATCAAATAGACATCAACGTATAAAAGAATTTAACTTTTTAACGAGCATCAATAGCTCAAAAATTCTGATGTTTTGTTCGATATTTATATAGACTATAGTTAGCTATGTCACGTATACAATATAGAAGTCTTGAAATTAAGACAGGATGGAACGAAACATAAATAATTATTTACCTAACTTTTGTTAAAAATAATTGTAATGAAATACATTGTTACTTATAAAATTGGCTTGCAAAGAGAGAATATATTAAGATAGCACTTTTTTAGTCATGATAAGGGAACTGGAATATTTGCAGAGGTTGTGGCTGCATCGCACAAACACCTGAGTCAAAAAATAACGAATTAATTAACACAATTATTTGTACACCGTTAATATTAATTAGCCACACTGGTAAACCCGAAGCTAGACAATTTATAAATGTACTCTCGGAATGTAATGAACACGTCTTAACGCTCAACACTACACCTCTTTTCTCCCCCGACATCAGCTCTGTAGCACATAAAAACTTACTCTCACTCTCTTTTTCCTCCACATCGGGAGTAATTAATTATCGAATCTGACAACAGCCTCAAGACCTGCTCAAAGTTGATTCTAATCAACGACATGTCTGTGTCAATGCAAATCATGTAACCTTATTAAGTAATATATAAGGCAATACGGTAGTCACGAAATTATAACTTGACTTAGTATAGAAAAAATTATACACAGTTCCAGTATTCTATGACTAAAGTGAAACCAAAAACATCGGAGCATAAATATGATTTATTGGACATATATATATATATATATATATATATATATTGTAGTAATCAAATTAAAATCAAGCATAAAACCACGGTGATGTGCAAATTAGTGTAATAAATTAATAATGACTTGATATATTAAATAATTTATTAAATTAAATTTAAAATCAAAACCTTTATTATCAATTTATATTTAGTTGGATTTTGAACAAAACTTTTACATGCCACAGCTTTAATGATATTATTAAATTTTCAGGGTCGCTTATCGGTCCTCTAACAGTTATAGTAATCCTCGATTGTAACCGAATTAAATGAAAACAAAATCTTGAATTAAATTTACACAAGAAATATTAAAAAAAAGGGAAAAATCTATAGAAATCTGTTGAAATTTTATAAAATCTTAAAAAGTCTAAAGAAATCTGACGGTTTGCAATTTTATACTAGGTTTACAATGAAAATTTTGTATATACAAAATCAACAGAGCAGCTCTCATAAAACTCAATTTATTAACTTAACCAATAATTTAAAAATATTTTACTTATATTATTTTATATTCACTACCTACGTCAGCACAATAAACCAAATCTCCACATTATCACAGACAATGAAGTCCAATAGAATGTTTTAGCGAATAAACCAATCAGTTTTAAATCGCCGCTAAGTTATATCTCTCTCATCAACTTATAACCACTTTTCAAAACCTTATTCCATAACTTTAGTTTTATTTTGCTAAATTTCCGGCCAACTGACCACCGAGCACGTCTCCGACATTCCTTCTAGAAGTTTTGCATCCAACATCTACCAGCTGACTGTCTTTACTGTCCTGGTTCTTATTGCAGACTGTACTGAACGCTTGTCAAAGCTTTTTCATCTCCAAATGCAGCCGACAATAATACGTCTGATAACTCACATTCTTATGTGACGCAGACTGTTGCTTACAATTCCTGGGCCATAATATTACGCCGACTATATAAATATTAAATAATTATAAAAAATCCTTTCATTTGTGGTTACCATAATATATATATTATAATAATTCAACACTCCCAACATATTAGAAAACGAAGATTATTGAGCCTATATTCCAATTTGGAAATGAAACTGACATACGAAATTATCAGTATAACTTCAGTAGTATGAAAAATCATGGAGCACATAAAACTACGTACATTCGGGATACAGTTGAATCTCTCTAAAAAAACATGGATTTCGATCGGGATTTTCTTGCGAAAGTCAGGAAATCAATCTATTTCAAGATTTAGCAGAGTAAGTTGATAATGAGTGTAGAACAGATGCTATTGTTATTCACTTTGCAAAGGCTTTCGATGTAGTTCCACACATCATGATCCAAATTTTTTTTAAAAAAAAAATGAGAAAGAAACAGGCTAAAAAAAGTTGAAGCCGGAATAGAAACTTTGGAAATTGAATCTTTTAAAATGGGGGGGGGGGGGGGGGGCGGTGCCACAGCTATCGGCGATAGCCCCATTATTGTTTCTAAAATTCTTGTACGATTTACTAATTGATAACAATTCAAAAGTTCGACTGTTCGCACATTACTGTGTAATATACAGCGAAATAAGTCTTAAACAAGACGTAGAAGTCCTCAAAAATAGCTTAGATATATTTAGCACATGAAAATTAACAATAGAAAAATTAAGGCTATCAGTTTCACTATAATGCGTCAACAATATGCCATGGAACATAAAATGGAAGGGGAAATAGTGATCCAGGACACAAGAAGTAAATATCTAGACATTTATTTTAACAGTAAGCTGCGGTGGGAGGAGCAAGTAAACTGTTACAAGGAAAGAAAGGAATGAGATCTCACAAAAAGGGAAATGCAAAATGCAAGGAAATGGTATATCTATCATTAGGTGGAATATGGTGCTGCATGCTGGGATCCGTATAGAAAAAATCAGATAAAATCCTTAGAAAGGGTTCAGAAACGAGACCGCGAAATTCGTACAGATAGGAAATGGAAACATTGCTTATCTCATTAATTAGTGAAATAGTTGATCCCTATTTTCAGATATATTTCCATTGTTCTCTTTTTCATAGCAAAACAATATCAATTCTTTCTAATATATTGTAATACAACAACCTCCCTCGTCCTTCCGTCGCTTTCCGCAGTTTTATAGGGCGCCTGATAATTTTTGTTCAATAAGAAAATTATAAAACTTAACAGTAACTTTTATGTATCGAGACATGAGATACATATATCTGCAGGGCATGGCTTATTTATCGACGACAAATTTAAAAATTTCTGATAACATTTCCAATAATTCTATGCTCCAATGTTTTGAGCTCTTCTCTGGAGACTCGGCTCCATACCCGCGAACTGTACTATCACATCGAAACGGGTGCTCTACTCAGTCTCAACTTAACAATTCCCTACAGTAGACGACGCGCCAAGAGGATATATATTGATTTATTCAAAATTGATCTTTAATTAATAAATAAAAATAAAGATAATATATTAATAAAATATATGCATTTATATTTATATTTGAGATAATGTCCCTAAATCTAGCTTACATATTTAAAATAATTATATTCATTTATTCTAATTTCATTGATTTAATTTGTAATTAAAATTTAATTTCATGCACCGGGAAAACTGCCCGTTAGTAGATTGAATAAATACATACATATGTCGTTAACAACCATCGTGAAAAAGTACTGCGGTTTGTGACTACGAAATTCTCGTGAATGTACTATCGTGGCGCAACGCCGGTTAGAAATACTTCGGAACTGAGAGCACTGCCGCTGAGCATGAGCTAGAAAATTCAGGCTTTAAGGTCGGGGCAACGACCGACAATTTACATTCCTCTGACCTATGCTGCGAGAAATTTAAGATCAATTAATTAATCCACGACTTTATATACCATATATCATACGAGACCACGACCTTTTGCGGCGTATTAGTTAACAATTGTGATACGCATACCACAACCCGTTCCAACATTACCATTGAGTATCGTCAGGGTTGCAATATTCTCTCGTGAAACGTATTCATGAACAGGTTCTTCCCTTCCATCTGTCAAAACGACTTTTATTGCCCGCACATTACAGCGGAGAAATATCACAAGAAGAGTTTCTGTCCACAATTGTAAAGTGAAGTATTTTATTGAACCCCCTCCGGAGGAATATTGCGCAGTAAAGTGAAGTTTTTAACGTTTATTCGCTGGCGGCGAGGGCATCACACTGTGGTCAGGTCAGGATTCGGCGGAGGTCGTTGGCTGCTGGGCTTTGTCCAGCAACGTCTTCCTCAAACAAAGGAATTTGGCAGCCTGCTCCGTCGCGACCAAGACGCGCCTTGCATAATCGGAGAAAAGTTACCGTTACTACACCCAATCCTGCGACGCTCGACAGATCACTAATGAATTATTAAACCCACGCAGCTAAGAAAGTCTAATGTCTCTTCCATTGTACTGATGAGCTCTTTTCATTTCGTTTCTATTACTGATGAATGGTAAACTTTTTTGAGCTACAAAGATTCACTAAGATAATTTCTCTAATATATTAATACACAAAAAAATAGTTCCAATAATATGTTTTATTTATGGTGCCACTGGGCTTTGAAAATTCGGTCTCAGCAGACTTTGAATATAATAATACATAAAATAACCGAAAACAGACTTTATATATTGTAGTATACTCAATTAAAATAAAGCAACCACGTTGGGAATAAATTATGTGGTATACACTAAATTATATAGAAACAAGCCCCACGTTGGAGAGCCAAATTATGTGGAATACACTATTTTAATCAAGAAACAAAGAATTGAAACCAAACCAAAATTTTTTAAAAGAAAACAAAGATTATTTATTTGACAAATTTGATTTTCGTTGAATTTACATTTTATATTTTGAAGTAAATGCCTCAGCTTTATGAGAATCTAAATTTCATGGCCGCTTATAGGGCGTCTAATAAATACAGTGATTTGCAATTTTTACCAATTTACAAAAGCAAAAAAAAAAATTTAAATTTACAATAACAAAATTTTATACCAAGAACTAAAACTATAGATATCTGGAAAGTTATATAAATATGGCAAAGTTATATAAATATGGCAAAGTTATATAAATATGGCGGAGAACGATATTTACGTATAGGTTCACAGAAGAAATTTTTTACATACCATTTATTTAGAGCTGCTCTGGTTTGTGTACACGTGATTATTTAATTTTTATAGAACACCAATTCATTGACAGACCATGGCACTGAGTTTATTATCGTCTCACTTTCCAACAATTTTGGCACCTAGCTACTTCGCTGTCATACATTCAGTTTTGCTGTAGAAAATCTTTAATTGAAAAAATGATGATATTGAGTCCATACTTTGCTGAATTCGACCACCACAGACTATCGCCCTCCAAAAAAAAACACTCTGACTGTTTTAGTGACTCCTCCGCTGAAGTTCTGAGCGTCTTATATACCTTTTCGAGAATACACCGTAGCAACCATTATAGTCTCTGCATTCACGCGCCAAGCAATGCTGTTCTTTACAATGCTCTGGCCTCGGAGTTACACCACCAATGATTAAAGAAACAAATTATATAAAACATTTCTTTACATATTTGAAATATCTACCATATATATATAATTTAATGAATAAATTACATGCTTTGATCCTAATTTTGTTTAGAGAATGAATTGCAATAATTTTTTATCTAATGAACAAGAAAGATAGCCAATACAGACAAAAAGGGTAATATAAATACCACACAACGTTTCTGGGATCCTTGACCCTTATTCATTATTTTCAATGAGACGTAAATTTTTTCATTTTAATTGTTTATCTATGTCAAAGGAAAATTATGGAAAATTGACATTTTATCAAACTTTCACAAGACAAATTGTCCGTTATTTCGAAACAAATTTTATATACCAACGGCACCAGAAATTGGGAAATTACCAAATTTTAGATAAATAGATATTAGTTCGCGAAATGTTACATAGCAAACATAATATATATTATGTCATAACCGAAAATTATTTGTTAAACAATATTATACAAAAAATGTATGAACATAGCCAAATTTGTCAGACGTAAAGACTCTTCTTCGTGACGAAAGGAACAAGGATCCCAGAAACGTTCTGTGGTATTTATATTATCACTTATTTGTCTGAATTGTCTATCTTTCTTATTTTCAATCAGACGTAATTTTATCATTTTAAAAAAACTTAAAATTCACAACGTTTCGTCCTAAAACTGGGTCTTTTACAGGTGTATAATGGTGTAGTTAATTTCCATGAATTGCCACATTAGTCCATTTAATTGACAAAATTGATTATATATCAATTATTTTTGCTAGGAATTTCAATGGCTTGCAATGCCTGTTGTAGCCGAAATCATAGATTGAGGTAAAAATGTTGTGACCATTTTGGATATATTCATACATTTATACGTATATTGAAGTCAGATAAATATAACAATTAATATTTAGACTTTTTTAATTCATTATTCATAATTCTTCCAATTATTAAATCAATCTGAAATTTGGTCTGCATAATTCAATTTCTTTGTTATTTTAGTTAGTCAAATAAATTTCTGGATTTAGATCATTATCCTTGAACTGTTTATATGCAAATCATTATCTTTGTTTTCAAAGTCTGGTGATATGTCCACAATAAGACCGAAGCATATACTTTTATTAATTAAATTATAATATTGAAAAGTATTTTTGTGGCTATTTAATTTATTCAATTTAACACACATAAATATATGACTTATAATAGCTTATAATACTTATTACAATTAATGTGAAGTTAAACTTTATATACTCCGTGATAGGCAACATGTTATGGATCAGAAGTAACATCTAGCTATTACGTCAATGGCCGTGCACCATCTCGTCACATTCATTTGATGAACAATTTAACTGGTGTCCTGAATAAAATTAGATAACCAGAATTGAAATATACTGCGATGAGTGTTTTAAAACATACTAAACTTACCGTATTTTCCTTATACGAAAAATGATTAATAAAATTTTATTTCTAAATAATCAGAAAATGCTTATTCCATATCGGATTGGTTGTTTTCTCTCCTCTGTCTGCGGTAGCGTGCGGAGTTCGAGCCCTGAGTCCGCCCTAGGGTTATCTCTCCTCGCGTGGGAGAAGCCCCGTGACTTTGCATGTGAGATAATTGCAGACCCCGTTCGTGAAAATGGTTTGCCGTTTAGGCTTCGACCCCGGGCATGATCGCGTTCCTTCCAAGTAGGGCTGGGTCACGTACAAGGCAGTCTCAATCCACATTGTGTAGAGGAGGTTCCCATGATGAGATGAACACACTCTTAATAGTCTTCATAGCTTGAAAAATATAAAAGAATTCTTCCTAGCTTAAATTTGCATCGAATGAATGTCAATTTACAATACGCGTTTTTTTTCCCCACGACGTAGCTACCTTTCATTTATTAATTTTCAAATGCACTTATGCTAGTTAAAACTACAGTATTACATTTTGATATGTATCTTCACGTACCTTGAGAACTACAATTATTCCCGTACCTCTTCAGAAAATAATACAAAATCCTCGTCATTTTCCCTTTAATTAAAGAAAATTTAAACAGTTAATTTAATAAACATTAACAATCATTCACTATATAGAAACATATTCAACCACATTATGTATTTCTTTTTTTCATGGTTCTTTGTTTAATATTCCCATATAAATCTCTTGAACAGTCGTTTCAACTTCGCCAAATAAAAACTTTGTCATTTTCACTTCTGTATACGACAAATTTCTCACATTCCTTTTATTATTTCATCAACAAAAAGGAGTCACCTCGAATTCACGTCATCCAAGTTTAAACATTATATGTCTACTAAAGTCCTCATAATTTACTATTCAGGGAGATATATATTTGATTTTACAAGAATAAAATATAGACAGGTTATTATTCTTTCAATTAATTTTATTTATGTGTAAACAAATATAATTATATTGTTATATATATATGGAAGTGTGTTTATGCATGTGCTTTATCCGCTGTAAAACTCATGGTGCAATTTTAACCAAATAGCATTCACGGATGACTTACATATTGGAAAAAATACTATTTTTGGATGGGACGCCCCTAGTACCAATAGGGGTAGGGGTGGAAGGAGTTACTTGTAAAAATAAGACGAAAGAAAGGCCAATATTAGAGACGAATCAATAACTTTCAGGATAACTGAGAGAGTGTCTCAATGTAGTTTCAGTACAATAACAGCTTCAAAATAACTTATATATTCGTGGATGGGATAGCTTCGGATGTGCTGAAATGAACTGTGAAAAGTTACCGTGTCGGCTAACGTGAAGTGTGAGAGAAGGGGTGAAAAATAAAATTGTTCAAAATGATCCATATGGTGTCTCTTACACTGACGCGATCAACCCCCGACGGTATGCGGCTGGGTTAGAAAAGGGTATAAAATATTTCAAACGGACTAGAGATTTGTTTCAAATCCGTTGTTTTGGCGGGCTCTAACCTGACTCGTTTTTCAAGTCCAAATTCAGTCCGCATCGACGGTGTCCTAAAATCAGGAATTAGTGTTGACTTCTTAAGCTGGATGACGACAGTCCCAGTGGCATTTAAGTCTCAGTTTGGTCAAATACTCTTTAGAAATATCTACAAGGCTGTATCTAAATAATATGCAGGGTAATGTAATTTAGTAGCAAGGGAAAAGCGTGAAAACGTTGTTGTTCCCTGCATACCTGCCATTCCGATAAGTCTCCAAACTTTATGTTAGTTTTTAATTCATCGACATTATTAAACATTCTAACTAAAATTACCTTCCGTATCCCACATTGCAGATCCCTTCCTATGCTATTAAAAGGGAGTTGTCACCTCGTGTATTACCCTAATGTAGCTTGTTACTCTAAAGAAATATTCTTCCACATTTATACTAGGGTTTCTCTCAGAGCTTTAAGAATATCTGTACTAAGTACCACGCGTTTAAATATCTATGAATAAAATATGTACAAACAAAAAGTAAGCTTACATAAGTTTTTATTGGCTTACATTACTTTTTTCATCCATAATTACATGGTTTAAGATGGGTCGAGTGCAAGAGTTAATTACATATTAAAAATTTCAAATATATAAAATATTCAATTACTTCCACTACATTAAATAAATAAACATGGTTTAAGATCACGCAATGGATCGAGTGCAAGAGTTAATTACATGTTATGCTAAAAATGATTTTAACACGATTTCCTTACGATTACCAATTTTTATTTTTATTTAGAACCCAAACTAATTTATCCTATATCAGAAATGACATTTTTAATGACCGGGTTTTAGACGTGCAGTAATTATAAAACCCGTTAAAAAAATTTTGGTGGTGCGGGTGGTTCCTGTACTGCTTGATGACGAGTAGCTGATCAAAATCCAATCACACTGAGCGGGACAACAAGCTCTGTTTTCGTAGGCTTCGGACAAACTGCTGACTCAAACCAAGGAATGTCACGTATTGTTTCCCGCTTCAAGGTCACGTTGCTGCCGAAACGTGAAGACATCTGCAAAGGCCAACCAGCATAGAAATTCACGGACCTCATCTTCCCACGGGTAGCGGTTCACTGCCACCTTACATGCTACATTAATTCCAAAGAGTCGAGCGATTCTGATATTATATCCCGTTGCTGCTTTTCCACGAAAGAGAACAGCAATCTCAGCGGTTTCTTCTTGTTTCGCCTTTTTGTGGAGAATAATCGTAAATGTACACTAACTAGATACATTGGTATCTTGGTAATGTTGTATGTTCCACTTAATAATATTTTCTGCAATTTTTAACGATACTCTCTAAAGTCCTTAAAATGTCAAATTGAGGTTGTTTGCAGGTTGCCTGACGTTTCTGGCGCACTCAATATCAACATTGGTATTGTGCAAGAATGATTACCGAATATAAGGCTCAATAAGTGGTACTGTTCGAGGGTGAGTCAATATGTAATTTCTTCTAATTTTTTTCATTTTCTTTGTCAAGTCAATTACATGCAATTTACACAGCATAAACCCGGAACATTAAGGATTACAGTTTCACTTTTCAATATAGTCTCTGTACTTTTCCACAGTTTTTGTCCACCTTTTAACAAGAGCATGTATTCCACTGCAGTGGAGTCACTGCAGTAACCGGCCTGCCGCTTCGCTTTTCATCAGCCAACGATGTTTGCCCTCCAGCTTCGTTACAGCGACGAATCCATCGCCGAACAGTGCTGACATCCACTGTTGTATCGCCATACACATTTTTCACCCTGTCATGAATGCGAATGTGCCTTATACCTTCCGCATTTAAGAATTCAAACACGTCAATATCAGCCATTTTGGAAGAGGGTGTTGTGCTGCCACTAGTTGACTTATGAAGTTGTCACTGCAGTGGATTGGAAAAGAATGTATTAGGAATCACGCCAAATTTAAAATTTTTGCAAAACTAATTTATTTAAGGGCGAAAAAATAGGAGGCATTTCTTATTGAACCACTAATAATTAATTCCTGAATATGAAAACAAAACTAACCTCGGATAATGGATGCAACGAGTCGAATCATCACAATCAGATATCGAACAACAAGGTCAAGGAACATGAAAAATTTTAACTCTAGTATATTCTCAATGTTTTACTTATATAAATGAATATTTTCTGTTTTCGTATATTCTCAATCTTTCACAATTATAAGATAAAGCATTTCCTATATCGAAGAGTAGTATACTCCTCATCTCGATATACCACTGTGATCAAAAAGTAAGGTGAAATTGTCATTTAAAACTCCCGGGTATTAGGAAGGCAGGTAATTTTTTTCCTAGCTTGGTAGGACTGTCTATAATATTTGCCAAGCGTCTGTTTGTTAAAAGGTTTAATTATCTCCGAGTTACACGTGTTTTTGTAAACAACCAAAAGTGAAATTTTCGATTTTTGCAATGGGTGGTTTTGTTGAGCAAAGAACTTACATCAAATTTTGTTTGCGAAACGAATATTCTTGTGCAGACACGTTGAAAATGTTGCGGAAGGCCTTTGGTGATCAAACTATGGCACAAAAAAACGTTTATAAGTGGAACAACGAGTTCAAAGAGGGCCGAGAACGCGTTGAAGACGAATCGCGCTCTGGACGACCATCAACGTCTGCTGACCAGGGCCACGTCCAAAAAAATCAAAGATTTGGTGCTTGAAAATCGTCGATGGACAATTAGAGATCTCGCTGATAGTGTTGGAATATCATTTGGCTCAGCCCAAACCATTTTGAAGAATGTTTTGTGTCTCAAACGCGTCAAGACTCGATTGGTGCCAAAATCGATCAATTTTTTGAAAAAAAAAGCGTCGCGTTGATGTGTGACTATCAGGACCACTTGAAATGAATCATTACTGGAGACGAGACTTGGATTTACGCATACGACCCTGAAACCACCGACCAATCAAGCGAATATCGTGCAAAAGGCAAATTCGATCGAAAATCAAGGTCATGTTGACAGTTATCTTTGATTATCGTGGTGTGGTGCACTATGAATTCCTTCCGCCGGGCCAAACTGTCAACAAAGAATATTATTTGAGAGTTATGCGTCGTTTGCGTGAAACGGCCGGAATTATGGGCGAGCAACTCTTGGTTCCTTCATCACGATAATGCACCATGTCATACTGCATTGGTTCTTCGCGAATTTTTTGCCAAAAACTCGATTCATATCGTTCCGCAACCACCGTATTCGCCTGATTTGGATCCGTGCGACTTCTGGCTATTCAGCAAACTCAAAAGGCCAATGCGGGGACGCCGTTTTGACACGACTGAGGAGATAAAAACCGAATCGTTGAAGGTCTTGAAGGTTATACCAGAAAAAGACTATTCCGACTGTTTCGAGGGCTGGAAAAAGCGTTGGAAAAAGTGCGTTTTATCGGACGGGGATTACTTTGAAGGGGATGATATTGATTTGAAAGAATAAATAAAGAATTTATATTTTATAAATAAATTCACCTTACTTTTTGTTCTCAGTGTACTTTATCAAAAGAGTTTCTTTATAGCTGTATGTCTGTCAGTTATTATGATAGTAAATAATCAATCATTACATAAATAAATAATCAGCCACTACAGTAACTATAATTCTCGGCTGTTTTCTTTTTGTTTGGCTATAACATAGTTTCCAACAAAGATTTCAAAAATTGTATGAATTAATGACAGGATGATGTACAGTAAAATATTGATAGCAGGAGAATTTTTAATAGACAGGCGAAGAAATAAGCAATGTGACATATTTAGAAAATTTATTCCACGGAAGATGTATTAAAAGCAACCTGAAGAAGAAAAAGAGACAAGTTAACGTAGAATGTACAGAGGCACCAATGAAAAGTAAATTCTGGAACATAAATTAGTACTGTAGGATCGACTTCAATCGCAGTACATAAAAAAATTCAGATGACTATAGAAATAATATTATGGAATGAAGGAACTACGATTGCAGTCGGATTGGCCCGAAGTTAATTTCGTGGCAATATTTATTACTATTCATCTACATTTTCGTCTCCAGTCCATTTACAATATATCTGTTTTCATTACAGACAATAAATACATATTATTTCAATACTAAATTATGGCAAACTAATATTAAAGCTTATTTTAAACTAGTATCGATAAATAATACGGACGTTGTTAATACCACAGATAATTACAAATTACTGGAAATAACTACGACTCCTCCAGTACACTTTGACAAAAAAACAACCGACGTATTACAGCTATAGAAAAATTGAACTTTAAAATGATAGATACCTTTAGGAAAAACGATATTAATGATGTTAAATTAACCGTTAAACCAGTTAACCATATACAAAAGACACTAACTAAGGTTAAGGACAAGACAGAAGAACAGTATAAGACAAATCTCGTATACAGCCATGTCTCAATTGCCCAAAAACATACGTACATAGGTTATACCATAACAAACATTAAAACTAGAATTTATCATCATAAACAGACATTAAAAACACAGCCAAAAAGCAACACAGCGTTGTCCATTCACACAAAATTGATTAACCATGAATTCGATTTTAATAATATTAAAATATTACATAATAATATTCATAAAATAAAGCTTAGAATATCAGAAGCAATTTATATTAATCTAAACAGAAACAATATTCTTAATAATAGAAACAAAGGTTTAGAAATAGAAAAACAATATGCAGAGATACTTCAAATATTGATACGTAGAACATCCAAAAATAATAAAAAATTGTAACCAATTATAATTTGTTATTTAGGTATCTATGTTGAGGTGTATATGTTTACATGCATGTATAATCATATATATGTATATATATATATATATATATATACATATATATATATATATATATATATATATATATATATAGATACATAGATAGATAGATAGATAGATAGATAGATAGATAGATAGATAAATAATAACTAAAAACATGATGAATCGATACTATAGTATCGATTTTCGATTGTAATTATACACACTGAACCACCTAATGGAGCAGTTTAAGAACAGACCTTGTTGAATAAACAACATAGTTTTATAGTAGTGACTAAGTACCAATAGATACTTAAATTTTTTATAAAGCAAATGTGATTTTAATTATAGGACAGGAAGGTATGTTATGCTGAAGGTTTGCAATGTATTCGTAACTTGATGTTTTTTATATAAGTAGTAACGTTTTATTGTTCATTCAGGATGGTTATAACAAAAGTTGAAAGCTTCCAACTAATTATTTAATAAAATTAATAACTTAGAGACTGTTTTTGGTTTTTTCTGCTCATTCAATACTAAGCTTAATGGTAAACGAATTACGTATCTTGCAAGTCATGAAGAGTAATGTTCCTGTGATCATTCTCTAGATATTAAAGAATAATATGACATATTTGTATAACAAAATAACCTGAAATATTAAAAATATATTTACATCAACATAAATCTATTTCATGAATAACAAAGCTTTATTTTGTATTTCCGGAGAATTTCATTTCATTGATAATTTTAGAATCACTCAACGACCGTTGTTCTATATTGACATATATGAGTATATTCTGATATAAGGCACGTGTCTTTGTGGAGCGTCGTCCCACGATGTTCACCACCGCATCAGCATATCCCAGCCCCAGCCGGCGCCTTCCCACATTCTAACACCGAGCACGTCTACTATGTGACTGGCCTTTCTCACATCCAGACGGAACAACTACAACACAACCCGTTTAGGGTGCAGAACACTAGCAGAAATTTCCGAAACCGGCAATTACTCTTAGGTGACAGTGACAAACGCAGCAAATATTTGTACACGATGCCCAACTCGTGAAAATACACACTTGTGTCAACAAGGTCAGCTGAATCGCCGAGAATCTTCCCCAAGACAACAATTATTATTTTTGTACGAAGGATACATTTCACGATTATCAAGTTAAATTTCATTTATCTAACCTCTGTCACAAATATTTACAGGAGCTTTCAACCGTTTGTAGGTCAAAATCATCTATTAACAAAACACAATATTAAGCCAGGCTCTGAGGTGGTTCATTTCTTTAAAAAAAAAATATTTATTTTTAAGGTAACTCTTTCAATGCGATATCAAATATATTTCACATTGTAGAATGTGATGTGAGCCTCAGCAACTTGATCTAGCAGTACTAAATTGTTAATTTGCTTGTTACCGAATTTTGATAGACGTTTCACGACTGAATTAAAGAAACAATGTATGTTCAAAGATTGAAATCTTTCCCGGTGAAGTTGTTCAATAAATAGTTCTCGGAATTCACAAGGGTTTTGCATATTTATATTAAGACGCAACGTTTCGACGACTGAAAGCACTGACGCCTAGAAGATGACGACAGTGCTTTCAGTCGTCGAAACGTTGCGTCTTAATATAAATATGCAAAACCAGTGTGAATTCCGAGAACTATTTATTGAACAATGTATGTGTTATCATAAAAAATGTTTATCCAATTATTTGAATGATATAATGGACGATTGCATCGTTCTCTGTCCTTTGTTTTGTATTCTGCTTCTAAAATCTTATAAGATCTCCAGGTAGAATAAAATATATAGTTAATAGGAGCTAATTGTAATAATTTCATGTAGTAGGTATGATAAGTCCCCAATGACTTTTATGTTGACGGGACTATAAACAATTAAATTTTAAAAAAAATTTACAATGAACCATACAAAATATTCAAGAGGAAAATATCTGAATTACTGCATACTCTATAAATATTATAATATTCTATCTGATAATAAATAAAATTGACTGTGAGTGTGTGTGCCGCATACAAATCTACACCCATGGAGCAAATTTGACCAAATTTAGTACACGTGTTCTTTTAGAACCGGAAACAAACACTGTGGGGATACGACACGTCATCAACCCCCAGAGGTGGGAGTAGACGGAGTTAGAAATTTTCAAACTTTCGAAATCGAGCAACATTTACGTCGAATAAACATCTCCCGATGTTGTTTGTGTATAATTTCTTACCCTTCCTGTATTGGACGAGAGCACACTTAGGGGTGGGTATGGAGGGGCGTTAAACAACAATAACGCGAAATCTTGTGTTATGGATGTCGCTGAGTTTAATTATGTCATTCAACTTGCCGTTTAACAGCGAGGGGCGGGGATGGAAATTTTCTATTTACTATTTGTAAATCGTTTTGTACTGCTTTCCGTGACAGATCTTCGAGAACTCAATTCGTGCATGACTTCGACAGGGACACGTTTCTCGAGTTTGTACTGTAATTCTGTAATATAAATTCTTGTTGAACTGTTATTTTTACAAATAAATGATCAGTCGACTTAGTTATGGATTTCTGATGCAATGATTAGAAAGAGGAAATTTTAAATATTTATTGCTTATTGCAATAATTAAATAAGCATTCGCATCTTGATCTCTGGATCTTTTTGTCCAGCTTGAGACTGTTACCCGCGTCAGAAGACGAATGGCACGTACAGTTCAGACCGCGTAAGTCATCTGGTTAATGTGGCGTTGAAAAGTGGAAATATCTCCATTAACTGTAAAAAGGGACGCGATGCGATGTTTCCGGATTCCAATTCAAAATGCAGCAGTTGTTTTGAATGGAATAATTCTATGTGAAAAAAATATTTGTCTCATAAACATTACGTGTACTTGTAACCTAATCACTTTCTTCAGATTATTTAATTAACGACTTGAGAAACTGATTTTTTCGGATTAAACATAATACATTCGTGTTAGTTTTAGGGTCAGGAGATAACTTTATAAATTTTATCAGTCATATGATTGTCCTTGATCTATTCTGAGTGAACCTCTTTATAACACATACCTTATCATATCCAACGTCCTATACTTCCATTCATAGTGTTTGCTTATCCTTGGAGGAGCAGCATTGATCCTGCTCTAAAAATTCTTTACTTCAGTGATAAAGCAATATCGAATGCTTCTTTGCGGGGTGTAATCTAAAACTTTCTAATTCATCGTTTTTCTACTCATTTATTCATCTCATCTACAGCACATTTCAAAAGTTTCCAGGGTTCTCTTTTCTTAGCTTCCCAACAGCCAGGATTCTTTATACAAAAGAATTGTATTTTGTCGAAGTTATTCCTTTTTGAATCTAAAATGTTTCGATAACTGAAGAATACTGCTATACATTTTATTTTTGTATTTTCCATGCATTTTAGACGTTAAATACCAAAAAAATGACATATGTTAATTATTATGAATTTGGTAAGTATGACATTGTTGACTGGGTGGTAAATAACATCTACATATTTATATTAATTACTGATATATCCTGATGAAGATGGCCATGCCGAAAGCTACTGAGCGTATAGTAATAAATTCTATTCTGACTTTGTTAATGTTAAATTATATTAATTATATATATATATTTATATAAATATTGTAATAATCAAAAGAAAGCCTTTATTTAGTTTAATTTGCCCCACGTTGTAGAAGTCAATATGTAATAATTAACAATGAGGCGTTAATTAAATGAAATAATCGACAAGAATTTAAAACATATAATTATTTACTTCCACTTTGTTGCTTTAACTAACTCACATACAATTACAATTTAAAATTTTAGATCTCAGGGTCTCTACTGGGTTTGATAACGGACACAACAAGTTGTTTTTTTAAAAAACTAATTAACACACAGTTTATAATTCACCTAGACAATATGTCGATAGGAAGAAATTAAAAGAAAATAAATTAACTCTGAGTGACAATTAAAATAGAACGAAATCTGACTTCTATCCTTTAATTACGTTTACATAAATCATTATTTTTGTATTTTGTTACTCACATCTGTCCAGCTGGTTCCAGCATTCTTTTTTGTTTTCGGGAGTACACTATTGCAAAATTTTTACACTGATTCTAATATCGGCTCACAGATTTTACACTCTTTAAGTCAACCTTGGTAGGCTCCCAGGAACTCGGATGATCCTCCTTTTTGGCAGCTATCTGGTGACAGCTTGCCTTATATGAATCCTGCGATTCATAGATTTGCTAGTCTTTTTACCGCTTGGGACTTAAACTGCAACTTTACTATTCCCGGCTGGCAACAGACGTAAAAATTGCACTCCTTTCCTGACTGCTGATAGACGTAAAAACTGCTAACTTAGCGATATTTACGGGATAATACTTCCGTGAATGTTTTTACTTTGTCTTAAAATCACAACTTTGTTTAATGACACATTAAACGACGGATAGTCTCTGCTCTAGTATCATTTGTTCCGTCCTCCGAAATGTCCCGTCACCAACTGAACTATCGTAGTCTCGAGTTTTAGCGAGTTTAATGATACATTAAACGACGGCTAGTCTCTGCTCTAGTATCATTTGTTCCGTCCTCCGAAATGTCCCGTCACCAACTGAACTATCGTAGTCTCGAGTTTTAGCGCGCATACGCCATTTTTGACTTTCCGACAAAGTAACAGAGCTCCATTGTACCTTTGGAAACTCCTGCCGCTACAATTAAATTTTATTAAAACCAATTAATGGCCTAATTAATTGGCATTACAATATATATATATATATATTCTGATAATTAAAATAAATTATAAATAAATAGCCTTTTTGAAAACATAAAGAGATATTTAATAAAAATTACACTACATTTCGTCACTAATTTGAAACCTCTACAGGTACAAAATTTTGATAGTCAGGGTCTTTCTCTGCTATGGCCAAAAGAAAAAATTAGTGACGAATCGTGGTGTAATTTTTATTAAATATATTTTTCTGACTTCAAAGAGCCTGTTCTATATTTATAAGTTAAAATATATTATTTTTTTCAATTGTTTACTGTATTCGATTGTGAGATTTTATTTAATATAGTTTGAGAAAGCATTCCTTCACGAGTAAAATCTCCTCCGTCTTTATTTTATCTTGCTAATAAGTCATTTGCAGATGCAAAGTGAACAACTCCAGCTTTATCTTATATCAGAGGAGAACGTGTTTTTTGAGTGTTGTGAGCCGCCGTCGCTCTTATAATTCACTCCCGAAAATTGTGCGATCGGAAAGTGGAAAAAAAAATACTTGTTAAGGCAGTTTCTTGTCGATTTTGTTAATGGATATATTTTGCATAATTGGGTCTTTAATGTTTGATGAGAGGAAAATCCGAGGCAAATATTCAGCCCCCGTAATGTTTATGAAAGCTGTAAATTTTTATCTTCATTTTAGTACAAATTTCTTCATACGAGAATAGTGATATCAGAACGGCAGTGCTATAGCATAAATCTTTGAAACTACTTAAGCCCAGGGAGAGCGAGATTATTATCGGCACCGTATTTATTTAAGCCTGTATTTTACTTTATATCTGCTTAAAAACAAAATTAATGAAAATTGAACATTATGTATCTTTCAAGGCATCACCTCATAGTGCGGTTACTAATTATGTAACCTCAGCTCAAATGAAGACATTTTTTCCTATCGAAGTGCCGTCTCTATAGAGGATAAGTTTACGTCAAAACGTAATTAGCAGCAAAAGGGTCACCAGCTTACTAATGAAAGTTAGTAAAATCAGTTTGAAATTGTAATAAAAAATTAAACTACATCGTTTCAAAACATTAATCATTCTCATCAAGTGGTGAATAATTTTTCTATTCACAAACGCCAGTATCCAAACATAAGGAAAAAAATTTCACGCCCATATTGAAACAATGCGAATATTTTTCTTGATTCATTTAAGTTTATCATCTGGATTTTCTCTAGTAGACTATGAATTATGGGAAATTAGATTTAGGTGATTAAAAATTAATGAATCTATTGTAGAAATAGAGCGAGAAATTATATTTATATTATAAAAATATTTCATCCAACATTTGGAGTTTTTGAAATCACCCTAGACGCTAAAACGTCGGGTCACGCTATTAAAAGTAATTCTGGCTTTCAGCATGGAGCTTATTGAAAAATAACAAATGTACAGCAGATGGTATAAAAACATATTTTATAGAGATTTTTTTGGAGTGATTTTAATCAATTCGCAGATGTCACAGGAGCACGGTTATATTCAAGGGCCGAAGACGGATTCGGTCAACACAATGATGATTTAGTAGTTAAAACAGCAAATTGAGAAATGAAGATTTCAACGAATAGTTAACTGGATGTTGTCAGGTGAGTTACAAGTTGACGAACAACTCTAAAGCTTATTGAGTTATGTGACCTAAGAAGTAAGGAGCCAAAAAATATTGTTTTCTTCGCCGAAATAAAAAAAAAATATTTTTCTGTACGTCTGAAAATCAACACGGAGAAGTAAACGTATTTTATACCTGAAAATTCTGAATGATCACCCATAACTGCTGGTCTTACACGCCATTACAGGAATGAGAATCCAGTTGTCTCCGGCTCTAGCGCTGAAGTATACATATATATTTGTATGTGCATTCCAATCACAGTTGGCACAAAAATTTACTCTGTAATTCATAATATTCCCACTATACCCAGTATAAAAATTAGTTGAAGAAAAAGTTTTCGGGTTTCCACCCGAGTAACAATGCGATTGTAACGCGACGTTTCGACGGACAAATGCACGCCGTCATCTTCTAGGCATTTGTCCGTCGAAGCGTCGCGTTACAATCGCATTGTTACCCGGGTGGAAACCCGAGAACTTTTTCTTCAACAAATACACCGGGAAAGCCTTCGATATTTGATAAAAATTAGTTATTTATATAATAATCTGAAATGTTTTGAATAGTTCATTAATTTAAGTATTTTATAGAATATTGACCTGAAGAAAAAATAGGATGAAACGTCCTGTCTGTTTCGATATTTGATAAAAATTAGTTATTTATACAATAATCTGAAATGTTTTGAATAGTTCATTAATTTAAGTATTTTATAGAATATTGACCTGAAGAAAAAATAGGATGAAACGTCCTGTCTGTTTTATTAAAATGTAATTTTTTTCATTTTAATTATTATACTTTATTATGTGTTATATTAAATCCATTGTGCTTAATAAACTCTTAAATTTCAGAATTACTCAAGTTAATTAATGTAAAAGTAATAACGTTTTTATAGCCAGATTATTTTATTACAATTTTATTATTGATTTAATTACTACATGAAACTAAAATGGATGTCTTAAACCAAAATTTAGTGCGAAGTCTGGATCAGTAACAATCACTATCACCCGTAATGGTTCTGTAAGCAAAACCATTTCAAGGGGGAAAAAATCGATTTCCATCGAGACACTGAACCCCTTAACAAAGGTTTATTGGCAAAGTTCAAGGTTGTGGGCGTGTTCCATGAACTATTGACGCCTCTGACTTTCAGTCTTTCCAAAATAAAATTATTTAATTTTGTCCACCGAATCAAGAAATTGATTCCTGTCGTAGAGAAGATTTCAACGTATCAAGACAATCACTTCAAAGGCGGGATAATGAGTATTGAATATGTTTGAAAGACGTGCATTAGTCATACGGAAAGCTTATTTGTTTTATTCGTCAATAGTCGTTGGTATTGGCTTGCATTGTCAGCGTTGGTAGGGCAAGGAAGACCGGTGGATGTTTCTCACGGCGAGCAAGGTCGAGGTTACACGGCCGGCCGCTGACCCCTGCCACTCTCAGACTCTGCCTTATCTTCCGATGAATGAAATGTGGACGCAAGAGGCTCCATTCCGTTACTAACGAGTCGCAATTAACGATGACACGTCTGGCGTACGGCGTAGCCCTCGAGTTCCGCTGTGAATCTCCGAAGCGCCGAACTCCCATAAAGGCGCTCTTATTTAATCATCTCACCCTGCCAGGAAACGATTAAAAGAGCAGATTACAGATAATAAAACGCATAATTAATTCTATGGAAAGGAAATAAAATTTGTTCACTATGGTTCGAGGGAGATAACGGAATTTCTTACGTACCAGACGATATTCGCATTTTTAATCATATTCAACAAATTTGTAATTCCGTTAGCAGAAAAGAAGTTAATTTCTATAACATGCTCATAATATAATAAACAAATGCATATTACAAAATCTAAAAAGCCAATGCATATCTCATGAATTCTTCAAACGCTTACCTCAATTTATATAACGCCCACAATGTTTTTTTTAATACTCTTTACATCAATCACCTAGTGTCTGATGCCTAGTCCTGCATACGAAATGCCTTTCTTCTATGTATAGTACGGTCTGGTGAGTCACAGTTCAAAGATCTATTCGTCAATCGGACATCTTACAGGGATGTGTTCTATAGTGCGCAGATAGTTAAGAGGTCTTCTGAACGCCTAGAGCTTGACCGAGTTAGATCTTTGACGCACTGCCACCGTTCCTCTTCTTCCTCAATCTGAGTCTTCCGCCATCGTTCGCGACTACTACTATAAACAAATACATTTATTATATCTTACTCGTTCCACTCCATACCTGTATTCCGCTTCTCAATGAGAATATATACGTTTTGTGGCAATAATTTGGTTATTATTTTAAAATACAAAGTAATATTATATATTTGCCTTAATAATAATATATTAAAATTAAGATGATAGTTTTTCATACCGTTTCTTGAATCAGGGCTTCAGAAATCAATGTGTAATAAATTCCTATCTGTCATGCAAACTTTTTAGTATATCACAAAAAACCGGCTGTACCGATTTCGACAGATTTCTGTGATGCAGATGTTTACTCAGATGCGTAAGAAAGTTAACTGACATTGTTAAACTGTGCCTGATTTAACTGTTTGGCATGGGATATTGTTCGTTTAACAGAAAAACTACTCAGCTTGTCCTTTGAAGCTACCATAATTTTCAACCATCCTTCGATAAAGTTAAAACATAAAATTGAGTCTGCCCAATTTACTTTTATTTTTTATTGACATGCTTTGGTAGGTATACGAAAATCTTTTTTATTCACAAGAGGCAAGAAGATAGTCGTACCTTATAGAAGAAGTGAGAAAACGTGATAAAAACAAAAAGACTTGATGTTTCTATAATTTTCTTTCACTCTGTCAGTTGTTCTGTTAGTTCTCGCTTTGAATACAAAAAGATAAGAAAAGGTATTACTGTATTCCACACGGCATACATAGAATTGTGTGTCACCGCTCAACAGGTAATGAATTTTAAATCATGTCAAGCACATTTTCTGGTAGAATTTTAAAAATTTGATACAAATATCTGAATTACACCATTTAGACTTGGCTGCAAAAATGTTCCGTAAGAACTGATTTCCCGTAAAAGTGGCAGCATTATAAAGGCAACCAATTGTAAAGATTTACAGTGAAGACTCAATGGTATTGTAAAGCGATTTTGTTTACTTAACCCCATTGTCTCACATATATTTACTATATTTACCGTTATTAAGACATTTACTAATTTAATAAAACCAGATATTCAATCCAATGTGAGTGTCTGATGGGACGAAATAAATGCAATTTTGCTGATGGGGCGTTGACCGAAGGTGCGTATAAAATCGGAAATCATCAATCGTTAAACAGAAATTCAACCCACGATCTGCAATATTTTCACGATTAGGATCTCATTTCGGGCTTTGGCAATAACTGCAGTCGAATTCAGTCGGCTGCAAAGTGAAAAAAAAAACTAGAATCAATGGCCATGTGCTTTTTGTGCGTTAACTCGACGCGATCTGTTGAACAATTAATGTAGGACTGGTGAATGTAATAACGATAAGTCGAACTGTCGATACGCCCAGATAATGAAGTTAGTATTTAAATGGCTGATCACACAAACAACGCTTTTAAACGCTTCGTTATCTGACAGCACGTGAAGCGTATTTTCTTCCTTTTTTTTTTGTATCATAAGTTAAAGTGATAGGTGGCTCGAGAAGCACGAATGCTTTGTGTCTGTTTTGAATCGGCGGTAGGTAACAAGGCAATTAGCGGAGTGAAACGTTCCCAACCGTAATGACGTCTCCTATTAGTTGCTTCGCTAACAACCAAAGGTTAGCACATCCGACATCTGCGAGTTGGTCCGAGTGGCCGATCACGATCCAAAGGTCTGAAATTCGAGAAGGCGATCTCGTATCGTATCATCATCAGAAATCATTCTTCATAAAACATATTCACTAGAAAAAAATATCTATTTTTCTTTGTAACAAACCAAACGCAGTCTACGACGCTGCCAATTAATCAAAATCTCAATTTAACTTTTCCCGTGAAAATTACCGTGGTCTGGATTACTTTTCACATCTCCAAAACAATGAAAAAATTCTGCGCCTTTTTTTGTAGATGTAGACAGGCTATGTATAGGGTAATCAACATAGTGGCAACTCCCCTCTTGTAGCATAGGAAAGGGATTTGAAAGGGGGGATGCGGAAGGTTAGAGGAAGGTAGCCAAGGGTTAACTAGGGCCCGCGGGCTATGGTTTAAGGATCATACTCTGCAATTCGCCTAAAAGTGATGCAGGGAAAACCCTAGAAAAACCTGCATCAGATAGTTCGGGCATTTGGTACTTGTCCCAAGCCCTTCCGATGGCGGGAGAGGGATTTGTTGTGGGGTCGCAGCTTGCCCCTCGCCGTGCCTTGACCGATTTAAGGAGGCAGCTGGCCGACTATTCCTATAGGACAAGATCTACGACCCTGGAACATACACCTCTCAAAACAGGCCAGGGTGCCTCGGCATGTGGGAACCTTAGTTCAAAAAACCAGAGAGATGTGAAGGCATTCCCAAAGGTAGCCTCCGCCAGAGCTCTCTTATTATTTGTGGGGTCGTATTTTTTTTGGGGGTGTTGACAGGCTATGTATAGGGTAATCCACATAGTGGCAACTCCCCTCTTATAGCATAGGAAAGGGATTTGAAAGGGGGGATGCGGAAGGGTGGAGGAAGGTAGCCAAGGGTTAACTAGAGCCCCCGGGCTATAGTTTAAGGACTTTCGCCTAAAAGTAATACAGGACAAATCCTATAAAAACCTGCATCTGGTAGGTCGGCATTTGGTACTTGTCCCACGCCCTTCCGATGGCGGGAGAGGGGTTTGCTGTGAGTGGGGTCGTATATGGAAAAAACACAGATATTCAAGCAAATACAAGATTCAGATACGAGCAGATCTCACGGAACAGTTCTTAAATGCTTTCAAACTGTGCATCATACTTTCATCAGTTCTGTGATTTGAGGAGAGACAAACTTTACTTTCGCTTCAGAGATTTCTTTTTCGAAACTTATTTTCCAGGATGAGAAATACGCTTCCATCAAAAAAATTCTCAGAGTAACCTAGTTTGAATTGTATTTGACGCAATTGTTTCAGGACCCTCAAAAGGAGGTTTAACATATCCTGGATGGTTTTCATACTCCGAAGAGTGTGTAATATGATTGATTGTGTCGTTTGGTAATGTGCACTGAATATTTCGGGTCCTTTTCATTGGCCTTGACCAGCTTTACTCGCACATACTTTCTGGCGCGACTGCCTGCGCACAGCTTACTTAAGCAGCAAAGGCCCCAGTGTAATTCCTGCGAATATAAAAGTTCATTTACCGCTACATGAACGGGAATTAATACCAGAGGCAGAATTTATAATTTTTTAGTGGTTGTGAGGGGATTACAAGGTTTGTCTTTACTGGGCAATCTCGACATTTTCTTCCTGGAGAAAAAGTTGCGCGCGTGCAACATCCGTCTGTATGAGGGGAATAGCCTCGTCCAGGAGACAAGCTTCTGACCGCGACAACCGCGGCAGCTCTGGCGGTTTCACGACCCCGTTGGGACCCAGCTCCAGAGGAAGAGCCAGAAACCTGAAAAACACTACCATTAACATCCTCTGGACGAAAAAAAAACATTGAAAAAATATCCAATATAAGCTAAGGATAAGAAAGCGTTCTAGCAGTAGGATAATACTGAAAACAAAATTCAAGAGGTATTACACAGTTCAACATCTGAGAATTATTCTTGTTCTGGTATGAAAGTAAACGGAGACTCGCGGTTGATTTAATTTAAGTGAAATACACATTTTTTTCTAAAAAAAAAGTACAAATATGGCAGCATTATAAAGGGCTAAAAATTCGTATATTTGCTAATAGAATTATGAACGTTTTCAATACTTTAACTGGCGGGTTTAAGAATACAAAAGTGCATATAATTATTCTATTCCTTCTCTTGAGTGACTAACACTTATCGAAAATGAGGTATAAATTAAAGGATCAGTTTGAAAAAATATCGACGCAACGGGAATCGAACACCCACCTCGTACGTCGTTGATCTATGATTCTTTTATTCAATTTTTATTAGTTACTTTTTATTCCGAAAAAAGTAAATTATTAGCTGTTAGAGATCATTAGGTTGATAATGAAATTATTAAAGTGATTATTTATAATAATAAAATAATAATGTAACAATAAATAGTAATAGGACGTGAATAATGGGATCTAGTAAATTGCAGGTGAGACTGTGCTGTGGCTTATATAACGGACAGGTCAGATTGGGGAGCATCCACGTACCAAGTGGGGGTCCCGGGTTCGATTTGTGCATCCTGATCCTTCAATTCAATTTTATTACCTTTATTTCAGAGCTTCGTTTGAAAGCAATTCTTCTCTTTTGGGATATATTAATTTTATTGAACTACAATTGGTGGTAGTCTATTACAAATATACAGAACTTCATTTAAATTAGTCTAGTGTGTTTAATATTTAATGACTGATATATCTACATTACTATCCTACACTTATCTATTCACTAAGATTTTAGGAGAAAGGGAAAAAGCTATCACATTACATTAACTTGATTAAATAATTATTTATATTTTCCCTGGTAACGGATTGTTCCAAACCGCTAATGCGTATTCCCTTCGGCTATGGCCCTATTTAGAAAAGAAAATTTACCTACAACAGCATGTGTATATAATCCAATAAATTCATTTTCTCCTCTCATGCGTCATATCACGAGTTAGAATTTTCCTTCCGTTTCCTAAAATACTCGATATTATTTTCATCACCATGACCAGCCCTCCTTTAACAACTTCTATTGATTTATTTTGTATTCTTCCGAATTCATTAATTTTATTTTAAATTACTTTTACTAGACACGATTGGGTGTTCACGGGTGTGACAGTTTGAAGAAGACCGAACGTCGTGAGAAGAGAAGAAAGTTCGACCACGAACCAGGTGGATTTAAATCATGACAGGTAGAGTGGGGCAATTTGTTGTTCAGTACCGATTAGGGCGTTACCATGATGGTTGCATGATTCGAGTGTTATAAATCATGACAAAGCGTCTCCAAACATTGAAGGAAAAATGATTCTAAATAATACGAAACTTTTTTTTCTAATGATAGACACTTTTCACGGTCGCAAATTTTTAAGTGTCTTATTACTAATTTTGAAGCCAGAAAATTAAGCCTCCTGCAGAAGCTTGAAGACTAGTCGAGCATAGCCTGAATCCCCCTGAAAACAATACGTCTAACGCGCGAATTTGTAGAAGTGTTCAAAAGTTAAAAATTAATTTCGGTGTTTCAATATAGGAAGTTTCTCCAATTTTAAGGCACTACTTTCATATGAATACAGAATGGAAGTATTTTTATGAAATACCGTAAAGTCAGAATCATATGCTACTTTAAATTCGGCTCGTCAGATATCATTTAAATTTGCAAGTTATTCGTAATTCAAAAATTTTTTTCCTCGATTCGTGACGTTCCCCAAATTACGCGACTTTTCACTTTTAAAATGAAAAAATTTACGCCTGATTCAAAATGATGAATAATAAAGATAGTCAATTCAGACAAAAAAGTGATAATATAAATACCACACAACGTTTCACTTTTTTGTCTGAATTGGCTATCTTTATTATTCATATTTTCACATAAATAACATACATTATTTCCAATGAATCCAATAAAATACTGATTTCCCCCTGAATTTAATTAACCATCATCCCTAACAAAATTCTTGTATTTCATGTGTGGGATGAACTTTACATTTTCGGTGGTATATCAACCCTTAACAAATCGAGCGAGTCCAACAATAAATTTACTAATGTATTTCGCGTCTATTTTCTACTCATTTTCTTTCAAATTGGACAACTCCAAACTCCCGTAATCTCCTGTCGACTTGGCCTGCCATTCCTTAAATTCCAACAATAACTTCAAAAATAAATAGTTCGAGATCGTGGTACGAATAAAAATGAATCTAATGTTCGTTCTTTACCCAATATTAACGTTTATTTATAAATATTATAAGTAATCACTTTCTTTCGTACTCTATCTTCATATTCGTCACATCGTTTACTTCTAGTATTCCTCGTACTTAACAAAATATCTCGTTACACGAATAATTTTTCCAGTAAGACAGAACTTTATATAGGACAAGAATCTAGCAAAATATTTTTCGTAAGAATTGATTATTATTAATTAAGATAGTTTTAGGTATTCCTTATCTAAAATAGAGGAAACGGTGAGAGAGTTGAAAAAGGAAAAACAAATCAAACTTTTGTAATAGTAAGCATTCAGTTCATCTGAAGGATAAAAATGGGATAAATATAAGAGTTGTGTCAGACAGAAGCTAAGATCACGATGCCCGGCTCTTAAATTTTCTACAATTAGTAAGTGTACAGGTGTGTTTTTCTGGCCATTTGATCCTTATCAATTTTTTCCTGAATATAAACAGAGTTCTTTACACATCTAAACGTTGCATTAATTATTCCTTCCTCCATAATCTCACAAGTTCTACATTAAATAATGGAAATACATTTGTTTCGAAATTACAAAACTAAAATTCAAACCGATGGAATAAGAATAGTATTAAATTAACAATCAAATATTTGTGTTTACATTCAAACGAACATGATAAATAATGTGGTTAGCTCTCGAATTATTACAAAATTTAATATAGATTAAATTTAATATAGATGTGAAGTATTAATGATCGGAGTTTGTAATAAATAGTTTCCTCAGAAAATTTGAAAATCACAAATTAATAATAACTGTAACAATAACGTGTTAACGGAACGTTGTTACAAGAATTTAACAAGATATTAAAGTTAAAACATCTATATTTTCTATTTCATTATAACCGTATGATTATATTAAGTATATTTTGTAAAATTAGCTTAATTTTATTATCAACGTCATACGATTCATGGGTATCATGTGGTAAAAAACAATTAGAGTGAACAATTCATGTAGTTCAATCTATTGAACGGAAGCCGCCTGAGATACTCACAGACCCGTTAAACAATACTGTTTGTGTAGTTGCATGCGTACAGGGGCAAACCAATTTTATTCTGCCGATTTAAAACAGGTCGATTTCGTTAGTCTCTCGGGGGCAAGCTTTAGTTAAACGAAGCTACATTTTTAATGCTTTACTGTTAATTCAAACTCTACTAAATAATTCGTGTACTTTACGATTAAGAAAAATTATATGAACATCAATATGAAGTAAAATATTGAAATGAAAAAATTTACGACTGAATGTAAATTAATAATAAGAAAGATATTTTGCTATCTTTCTTATAATGAAGTAAAATGGTTGGTGCAGTAGGCCTACTGTTTAGATATTTAAGTAAACTCTAAATACGACTTTATTTTTCTAATAATAAATAATATAAGCCTATTATTTCATTTTTAGATTTTGGTGAAGCAATGTACATGGATTAATTAATAAATAAATATTCACGTTATAATTTTAATTCTAACCCTCCCATTTTTGTGGTATTTCGGGAACGTTTCCGCGTAGCGTTTATCAGTGCAGAACAATGGCTACTTCCCAAAACGCTAAATACGTTCTTGAACTATAATCGCCCATCGTTTTATTCGGAATAACGTTACTGCCACCCTCCACAATGAATGCTGACGAGCATTTCATTACTGTAACTTTTATTTCACAAACCACTGTCGATTAAATGCAGGTCTTTGGCAGTCTTCAGAACAACAAAAAAGAGGCAACAACACATCGCCTTACCACAGTGCGAATGGGAAGAGGTACAGACATTTTATTGTGTAACTAGCGGTTGGATGAACTGTGTGACACTGCTGAATCTTTGCCCGCGATCATTAAGTAAAAATACCCGTATCAACAAATACTGTATAAATGTGTGCAGACTGACTTCAAGTCAGGAAGCGCGTCGCAGGGGACGAAGGCGCATTCAGTGATGCCGGGGCGACTGGCGGCAGCGTCGAGCAGCGACGTAGCAAACGTCGCACCCGCGAACGCCGCGCTCAGCGTCATTCTCTTGGCGTCCAAAGAGCGCAGCGACGCCGTCATCTTCTGCATCTCCGCCTGTCAAGGAAATCGAACAAAGTCTCATGCCTCGATATGAATACATTTTCTGAAGAACATATTATTTATTCAAAGTATACAGCGTTTAAGTTGTAGCGCAGTGCAGCATTTTCTACCATAAAAAGATAAGTAAGACTTATCTCCTATCACACAATACTTTTCATCATCAGAGTGCTATCAAATCATCACTTTAAGTGCCAATGTTCGTTCCTTAACAAAAACATTTTCAAAATATTCCAAGGAAAAACGTGAAACTTGTGAAGTTCATAATTTATTATTTTAAGTAAGATTTGGTAGACTCATCAGGCCTGTTAATAAAAATGAAGGAAAATTTAATATCATAATTACATGTCGTTGTGTTGTCGGGTGTTACTATTTAATAAATTACGGAAGGGGAAAAAGTAAGGAATACCAAAAATCATTCAAAAGAGGTTTGGGAACTCGTGTCAACGTAAGCTGCGTAGTCGTCCTCTCTTCTTAGGTTGCAGGTCCTTTTCTCCGATAAACTTGGTACTGTTAAAACTATTCTAAAATAATTGACACAACGAAATCTATTGTATTCAGCTTATTCTACAGACTACCGCGTCTTACGGAAGATTTTTTTATAGTCATATATCCGCTTGGATGACTACTCCCTTTCAATAGAATAGGAAGGGAAGGAAAGAGGGGATTAAATTCATATGCATTATCGGTTAATTTTTATTTTGAAGTTTCCTTTTTCAAGGAGAAGTTCTCCGCTGACAACAAAAGGCCCCTCCATCTTCTCCGTACCCTACCGCGCAGATCTCGACTTAAACTTGGAGATCGTGTGAGGGTTAAGCCCAGCAGTAGAACGACGGGATTTCCAGGAATGAGAAATTACTCCCCTGGCGTGGACTTTAAACAACAATAATATCGGACATCTTACCTGGGTGACCCACAGCGGAAGGTACGGTCGCAGCACTTTGTGGAGTAGAATGGCCCTCGGCTGCAGGGGGCAAACGAAGGACAATTTGTCGTTCAAAGATGAGCGTTGTAATCACATCTTAAGTCTAATGAAATGGTTCACCGATAGAAGTTGCATTCATGTTCTAAGGTCACCCAATGTATTTTGCAACTGGAAGTAGATACAGACACATGATTCAGACTCAAATGCGCAATTATTTTAGTAAATAAAGTACATAGATGTCATCACCATCAAGTTCGCTGGTTAAGTATAGTTGCAGTAAGAGTGAGATTAATTTTCGATATATCAATAAATGGTTATTGTTTAATTTTGTCAGTGATGAAGGGTATTTTGGTCTCCCAAATAATGAAAAGAAAGCATCATTCGTGTCATGATTCCTGGTGATCATGGATCTTCTAGCAACATTCACGGTGACCACTTTGAGGACCATTCCTCATTATCTTTGTAATTAATGATCTGCACAAATCGTACAGCTTTAGACGCGACATCATTTACACCTAACTGGGAACACTCCATAACAACAGGGATTTTTTAATCTCGGATAAGTCAGCTCGGAGTTCATGTTTCCTGGTTTCGTTTACCCTTAGAACCAGATAACGTAAATTTTTCTCACTAAATAGACGATGAATTACTATATCCACTTTTTTGAACTCTCGTGATTCGAGCGGCAACAATGCAAACCATGAATGATGAACCACACACTTTCGTCTATATCTTTTGTTCAGAAAGTATGCGTACGCTTACAAGTGTAACCACATTCCTCAAGATACTTCCAATTCTATGAAGACAAGAAAAAGACCCTTACAACATGATTGCAATGCACACGTCGTCACATCATTGATTTTTTTAAAGCGTTATTAAATACTTTTTTACGTATTTGACTCACGTTGCTTAGCTGAAGACTCGCGTCTCTCGGCCGCAGCTTGGAGAAGACGGGTACCATAGTCTCTGGCGAGTGTCCACCCACGACGGGCATCCGCAGCTGCTCGAAAGGAAGTCCCACTATCGCCGAAGCCAGACCACACGCGCGGATCGTGTCCAAGGAAGTGCATCCCAGGACTGTGGAAGTGTTGAGGCCTGCCTTGCAGAGGACGTACGACACCAGAGGCAGCGTGCTGTTCACGGGCTCCGTCAGAACGCCCACCAGAGCCTGAAACGTGCGGAACCTCATACTTGACTCTTCTACGGATGATATAAGAGCGATTTGAGGACGACCTTAAATTTGCTGGTAACAGGGTCAAGGAGTATAACGAATTATCATGACTCGATCGGGTCAATTGAGGATTAAGCACGGTGTTTCATTTTGTTTCAGGCAAAGTGTCGTGCATTATAACGCTGCTTCAGTTAAGATGGCTCCGACGATTTCCGTAAGCTTCGTGCCCTTAGATAATCGAGGGATGAGGAAGGGAGACCTTCCGTACGGTCGTTTCCGCCTTGTCATCAAAACATATGAGAATACAAGCATAAATGATACTTTATTGAATTTTCAATTATCTTTCATAAACATTTGCGACGAGTTAATAAAGATATCTCAAAGTAAATTATATTAAGCTTCAATAATGTAAATACTTAACAACTTGCTCACTTTTAACCAATTATATTTACTGTAAGTATTTATATTTAATGAATAAGAAAGAGGCCCAATTCAAAAAGAAAAGTTATAATATAAATACCACACAACGTTTAAAGTTTTATGAATAATAAAGATAGCCAATTCAGACAAAAACGTTTAAACGTTGTGTGGTATTTATATTATCACTTTTTTGTCTGAATTGGCTATCTTTTTATTCATTATTTTCAATGAAACGGAAGTTTTTTCATTTTATTTATAGTGTATAGTTTATAGTGCTTTAGCAGAATATTTAACAGAAAATAAGGTATTTATAAACCATTTTATGTTTATTACCACCAGATACTGTTTCAATTTCTTCCTCGGTTTCATAGCATTTTTCATTATGAAACATTTTTAATAATTTCTCCCCCTCTTCCCATTATATTGTTATTTATTATTAATTTCATATTATTATTATTAAATAATTTTAAGTGAAACGAGACTACTGTCAGACTCACATCCTTCATGGCACATTCTGGATTTAGAAGCGACATGTGGCCGCCAGTGTTCCAATTCTCTTAGCTTTACCTTGATCATTTTTGGGAAACTGAGAGGAAGCTGATCACAATAATTTTTCTGAATAGTTTTCGAAAACAACGCAGTTGCAATTCATGGTGATGCTTCAAATCACGATTCCTGTTATGAACTAACTTCCTTTTATTCTCAGTATCGTGATGAAAATTTTATTCTTACCGACGATTTTACCTCAGAACTGCGAATTTGGCTGTTTTTGGTGTGATGGAAATAAACAAACGGCTCACCTTGGAGACTTTCATTAAACAAACGAATCTTCTCGTAACATTTAAAGAATTAGCATAAATGAATAAACTCATAATTTAAATAAGAATTCACTGACCGTTGGACATGTCTTTGTTATTTCTTCAGCTATATTTTTGACGTCCTCGGCGTTTCTTGAGAACTGTTCATCATAGGTCATTTTCTCCGAGGCAGTAACTCCTGTCACTATCAGAACCACGTTGGCGCCCTGAAAGCATTGATTTACCCAATAAACACACTTTTAAACTCAATTTAAAGAGAAATGCTAACACTTTTCCATATTTACTCCCTTTTTAACCACTTCAAACATTAAACACGAAGTGGACACTTAATTAAATAAGTACGATTTTACGATCAGATGGAAGTGTGAATTGGCTGATAACTTGTATAGCATTAGTTTCTGATATATTGAGATGTAACTGTATGTAATCAACCTGTACAAAATTTTGTGTTATCGGAAACTCGAGTTGGTTGTTTCTGTGCTGAGGAAGACATCCCAAACAACAATTGAGCCTGGAACCTTTTTATCTTTATTTTCCACGTGAAGTGAATGAGTGAGCCACTTAAGACACGGTGCATATGATCTCTTCCATATTAATTATATACAAGTTTTTGGTAAATTTTCGCTGTACGATGTTCATGACAAATCGTTCGTTTTTTGTTTAATGTGAGTGCTTCGATGTTCAGGTCACGTACTGGGAAAATAGAACAAAGGTATCTCCAGCCAGGAAGAAAATTTTGCTTGTGAGGAGAACCATCTTTTTTGCAACATTCTGCCGAAGCGTGAGAAATTAAAATACGACTGCCTGTAGCGCTTGTCCGTCAGAACTGGTTCCGAAAACATGAACGTGAGAAACGATCTCAAAATTACAGGGCTGTGATCTTACTGTAGTTCACTGGCTTAAAGGGATCTTAAGTAAAAATAAAATTGTTAATGTAACAGTTGTTTAAAACACACAGAAAAACGCCACTTTGAATATCCGACCTCCACAACACATCGCAAATTTTGGTGTCGTACGTAGCATCTAAATTTACGAAGTTTAGTAGTTATCATTTGTAACCATATAATTTTTAATTCTGATTCTAGTGGAACGGAGAACAGTGATATAAAATATTGAAATTAATTTAGTTTGACAATTATTTTCTATTACATTATGTAGATTTATTTGAGGTTATCTGGCCATGGAATGGATTTTAGTAGTGTGGCATGGAAAAGTGAAACGTTTAACACGTAAAACTGTAGTCCTGTTTAATGTTTAGAATAAGATCCGGACGTTTGCCCGACACACACTAGCCCGATGCAGGTTTTCCCGACATCAATGTCCCGATTGTCATTTTCCCCGACAGTACATTATCCCGATTGACGTTTTCCCGAGACGATGGGTCATTTTCCAGAAAAGGGATTTTTTACGAAATAAAGCATAATATTAATAATAAAAAAGATACCCAAAAACAGACAAAATAAGTGATAATATAAATACCACACAACGTTTCTGGGATCCCACTTATTTTGTCTGTATTTGGCTCTTTTTATTATTAATTTTCAATAAGAAGTTAATTTTATTTTATAATATTAATGTTGTAGAACACTTTGTAAATTAAGTTATTCGTTAATGCGTGGAACAATATCAACCAACTTGGTACTCGTATCACTTAAGATCCACGAACAACCCTGCGGAATTAAGATAACTATCACTGGGAACAGAAGGGGTGGCATTTTCAAAATACCAAATATGGGATAACTGCCTATATTGGCGGTAAATAAATAGTTTACGGGGTCGCTCAGATTCATACTGCCACTCTCGATGCTTTTAGAGCCTAATTTCAACCCCTAAAGGCAAGAGGACACGTATGAGATGAGGTGAAAGGGGGTGAAAAAAATTGCGATAACTACCAAGATTGGTGTCGAATCCAGTGTTATGGAAGTCGCTGAGTTTAGTTCTCGCAATGTCCGTACGTGTTCGAACCAAAAATATCTACTATAAATGCCTGGTTCGTATTCGAATCAGTTGTTTGATGCGTTCGGGTAGTAATGTATATATTATGAATTATAGGTCCACATAAATTTCACACTTTTTACCATAAGCATGCAAAACAGTTGAGGTGTTCATTTATGAGACGATATCAACGGGTTCGTCGAAAATGTACCGTTACTCCCGTTTAAACAATTCAGCCACTAGATTTCCATTCTACTGACCCGATTCTTATCAATTGTATCAATTAAATTATATATGCCTCCAGCTCTAAATTCTATATCTTAGAGGAATGAAGAACGAGACTACAAAAGCAAAATAATTCTATTACGATACTAATATATTTCTACTTCTGTTTTAAGCTGACAGCGCTTAAGATCGCTATGGGACTTGTTCAACAGCCTCATCCAAAACTTTGAATGCGTTGTTCTTACATGAGTTCAGATATTAAAAAATTAGGAACATTGAAACAAAATGTCTAAAAAAAATTACGCTGCGAAGCAATTTTCAGTAAGTGTAATGATGAAGTTTAGGGTTACTTGATATATTTAGAGCTAAAATTTGTATGACTATGATCCTCTATACTACTTAGAATCAGAATTTCTTATTCCCAAAATTTATTTAAGTCTCGAAAAAAAATTCCGTTGTTTTACTTACGTTCAAAGCTAATTCTCTCACGTCGTATTGTTTTTCAGGACCATCCTGAACATTTTCTGATTAGATATAATAAGTTCAGTTTGGATAAATGAGAATACGAACTCTAAAAATTGAAGGGGGCACCCGGGTTTGAACCGGGGACCTCTCGATCTGCAGTCGAATGCTCTACCACTGAGCTATACCCCCGACTGTGATAATATGAATTTTAAAGCAGTACAGTACTTCCACTGAGGATCTGCGGTCTAGTCCTCGGATTTCTAATCCGATGAGTGTCAATGGAAACTTTAAAAAAGTGTCTATTCGTGATCGATGATAAATGGTTTTTTAAAAAATTTTATTTAACTTTTAAGGAATGTAATTATTGGACAGTTAATTACTTAACATATATGTTTCCTTTATTTAATAATGGTAAATAAAGGAAAAAACTTTGTTTCTGAAAAATATATTATATATTAATGTTGATATACAAATCTACCCTAACCACTTGGAATAATTAAAAGAATATAATTAGATAAAATAGCCAAATGACAGGCAAAAAGAAGCGATGATATAAATAGCACACAACTTTTCTGGAAACTTTGTTCCTTTCGTGAACTGTTTAAAAAGAGAGCCAGGAGTGGCAGAACCGCTCAATCCAGTTGACAAGCTCAAAAGATTTTTGAGTGTTTTTAATCGCCTGACAAAAGGAACAGTTTCCACAAACGTTGTGTTCTATTTATATCATCACTTCATTTTTCCGTAATTTGACTATTTTATATAATTATTATATTTTAAACAGACGTATTATATTTTCATTTCAATTAAAAGAAGCTGGTGCATATGTGCTATAGCAATAAATAAATTTTGGAAGGATTACTTTTTCTTACTTTTGAGAACATTTATATAGTTTAGGTATCCCATCTTGGATTATAAATCAATTTGAAAGCGACACAACCAATATTAATTTTTCACTATAAGGATTAATTTAATTGACGGAGATTAGGAACGACAAAATCAATTTTCAAACTATGTTTTTGAAATTGTGATGATATTCGGAAAAAAACTACGTCAAATTAAGCGTTAACAGCGAACCATTATTTATCGTTTCCTAGTTCTTACTTTCTTGAGGTACGTTAAAAATATTTTAAGAAAAACCCCAAATAGATTAATTTTGTTCTACAATAACTAATTTTACGTTTAATATAAAAATTATTATGGTAAAGGATCAGTCGCAACCATAGCATTAAAATTTTAAAAAAATATATCATTACATATTATACCGTAAAATTTTATAATAATACATATATTATATTTGTTGTGTTAGTTACTGGATTTTCCTCACAGGTGCAACTATTAAAAAAAGTGGTCAAGGGGAACGAAGTACAAAAAAGGTTGGGAATCGCTGAGCCAGAGTTTTACAACTGTATGAGTAGTTCCTAGTACTTAAATTTTCACAGACATTAAGGTAGTCTTTTATTCGCAGTCTTTCATTTAGTTCCAAGTCGATAAGACTGGAAATAACAAATGGGACAAAATTAAAGCCAATCAAAGAGGAATCGGTAGAATTGGTGTTCTTTACTGTCGTTTATTGCATCTCTCCTCGTCTCTCGCACATAAATTCTGAGTGATGCTGAAAGTTGACACAAGTGGAGATGGTGTTGATCCATTCTACGTACCGTAAGTGCGTGTACCAGCTTATCCGGTCCCGTGAAGGCGAAGATGCGTGAATCTGATTGGACGAGAGCCAGGTCTGCCACAAGGGACGACGTGTCAGTGGAATCGTAGAGGACGAGTTCACTAGGAAGTCCTCGCTGTTTGAGGAGGAGACTGAGCGGTTGACCCACGCGGCTACACGCCCCCGCCACCACGCAGCGCAAAGTTCGTACCGGCGACGGGACATGTCTCACTAGAGAAAATATAACAATAGTTGCATTTACAGTGGTTACATTCCTTTTAACACTCTTCACCAGTGGTGGCTGGTGCTTATGTACTAATGTGCTATAGCAATAAATAAATTTAGGACGAATTCAAAGACTTTAAACTGCCCACCTCGTAAACACCCCACTCCCGCTAATGCAGCCAGCTGGATATCTCCATGCTCAACCTTCCTCAGCACAAAATATCTGTCTGGGTATAGAAATGCGCATGCGCAGTATTCCGTTTCACGCCCCTGTAGTACCCAAAAACCTCAACAAACTGTCTCCTTTCCGTGCTCACTGCACCTTAGAACATACCATCAGGACCGTATGCTATCATACGGCTTAAGAAGCGATATAAAATTAAATTTCTGCCATTATGTTATTAAAAATCTTATTTTAAATTAGTTTACATTTTACAAACAAAAATTTTATTCGTACAATTTGCGCAGTATTTTTTTTAAAAAAATCGCAGGAAAAATTTATTTTGAAAAACAATTAAGAGACGGAATTTTCAATACTGCATGACCATGCATACAATACTTCCATCATGCGTTGCTGTTTTCCAAAAACTGACGTTATTAAAAATTTATTCGTAGGGAAAATACGTGTTAAAAATATGTGTCAAATTGATTTTAAATTATTCCGCTTTGAAAAATTAGACACTATAGACCAAATGTCTATAGCAGACTATGTAGACGAAATTAGAAATGTAGCATATTACGGGTTGGTAAGCATATCGCTATTATAGTATTATTATTTTACATAGTTATCCTCATAAAAATTGTTCCTTAAAAAAAACTCACGTGCCGCTGTTGCTCTTCAAACGTCGAAACTCAAAAGCATTCTTAGCAATCATTATTTTACAAGACACCAGCCTCTTCGCATATTCATGGTGATCCATGAGTTTCTAATTATACCAATAAATAAAACGCTTTCATCCTCTCTCATTATTACAACTATAAAGGGAAGTGTAAAAGGAAAAGACAAGAAAACTGCCTACATTGCTGATGAATAGTGTTAGTTCTCACAGGCCCAAAACCTAATTCAATCAACGCGAGTCCTTATGACGTTGTTGCTTTATCGAAAAATCGTTTTCTTACAGGTATATCAGATAAGTTATCCGCGCTGATTTCAGTTAGCAGTCTGAGTTGATTTTTCAGGTTCTACTAATACACTTAATACCACCCAAAATATTATTTCGCCACATCTCCTTAATATCTTCAACTCTGCTTAAGGTTCGCCTGAAGAAACGCACTGCTACGACGCAGAAACCCATCAGAATTGTAACGAAAATCGACAACAAGCAACTGAATCGACCACTGTAAACAAACGCGGCACTCATTTTGTGATATTCTTTTGACACTCAACTTTACATGGATAAAAGAAATCAATCAGCCATGGAATGTGGCAGCAAAGTATTGAAAGATGGAACCTTTCAGAAACAAACTTGTTAAAATATTACGGACGCCATTTCTCCTCTTTTGTCTTTATTATTTATCTCCCAAAGTAGGTTATACTTAAGAATAGACGGGACATTCATCGGAATATTTCCAGTTTTTACTGTCGTCAGGTTACTATCTCAATATCATCTGTTATTCTACACCAATACCATTTAGAACGGTGGGAAAACATGCAATTATTGATTTCAGTGGCACGTTTCGTTCGACTCACACGAGAAAGAAGTAATACGGTCTGTTTCATGGATTAATAAAATATTAGACTTGTCATATCGTTTCTTGACTTGCCTTGCTATTATTACTCGTAGCTGCGCATAAAGGCAGAAAATTTAAGTCACAATTCAGTTATTTCCTTGAACATGCAGCCCGATTTTGTAGTCAATGTAAATCTAAAGACGACTAGCTTTAAACTTTAAGTACGTTAGAAGAAGACGTTAATTTTTTTCAATAAAATAAAATAGAATATAGGTAAAAATTAATATGTATTAAATGGTTTTACTTCAGTTTGAAAAGTGTGACCTAACTTAAATGAAAGAAAGTCCCTTGCTTAATTACAAATATTTGAATAATTAAATTAAATGGTTTTTATTATCCTACGACAGCACCATGAGTATTAAAGCTTGTGAGAAATGTGCTATGACGTCGCCGGTGTTACGAAACTCGACTTTAGCCGAATATGAATAAAAACAAATTGGCCGTAAGCAATAATTGTGTGAGGTACGAACAAACTGAAATTGTGCGGCTAAAAGAGCAGCGGAACAAATGCCACAAATCAGGATTTTTTTTTATTTTTAAAATTAAATAATTACCCCATAAAAACTCGTATATACTTGACATGCTGTATGGTAGATAAGGTACCGGAATAAAAATTTAACTGTCGATAATAAATCGTTTAAAACCATAAAATATATTATAATTTCATTAGGAGAGAGAAAAATATTGACATTTAGTTAATAAATAATTAAAAATCAACCACTTCAAAGGTTATATATCAAATGCAGTTAAGTTTGAAGTAATTACGTTCTCACCTCTTTTGAAGGCAATTGAAGGACATCGAATCTTGGAAACCTTAGAAAGCATCTTAATTTTTACACCATTTACAACAGTACGAGTATATACACACTGGATAATCTCAATGTAAATGCCAAACCAATTTGAAGACAATGTGATATTCAAACAATATCTTTGCTTTTTTCTTGCATATCACAGACAACAACCACGTCAGTTATTTTTTAAACGGAAATACTGTATTACATAGCGTTCCAATTTTAAATACAAAAAAATCGTTAATGTTTTAATCGGTTCAAACAAAGCCATTAAAACTTCCCGTGTAGTTAGTAAAGTAGTGAAAAAAATTGTCGCGTAGGCCTACTAGCCAGTCTTCAGCAAATCTCACATAAGGAGTGAAAACATCAATAACTGTATAGTAGTATGTAAAAAGAGAAGACAATCATTCAGATAAAGCGAATTTATCAAAATATTGCGACAGTTCATAAATCGTAATAGTGTCTGTTACAGACGTGACCAGAAATAGATTTGCTGAAGTATATAATGGCAATAAAACCTCAACTGGATTGTGATATGGAAAACAAATATTTTTCATTTCTGCATCTTACATTAAAAGAACTATTACAATATGTCTAACGTCATTTTGAGAAGGGTTACGAAAATATTTTAAGGAATGTACTTATTAAAATTTTCCGACTCGATTTGATTCAGTCAAAGTATATACTTTGCAATATGGACGTCTCAATTCCTGAATCTATGATTGGCGGGGGGGAGGAAATAATTACCTTATTTGCAAAAATATACAATTATTTTATTCCGTTCCAAACTTCCCTTAATCCTTATTAAAGCAGAAGTAAACTCTCATAAGCTCAGTGCTGTCACGGCAGCCAATGATGCTGGGCATATTCAAAAAATGTCAGAAACTAACATGAAAAAATGTATAGTTACTAGTATATAAGTTCAAACACAAAGTAACGTATCATATAAATTTTTATTAACTATTTCAAGCAGGACATACGGATGATTTTGTGTACTAAATAAGGCTAAGTAGTCTGACAGAGAAATCCTTAAAGGTTTTTGCTGTCCATGATCCAATGAACGTGTGAAGAATGACTGGAAAGTTACTGAAAGGCAGTGGCGATTATTATAAAATGTTGGGTGATAGGAGGCGACTCGGAAACGGAATGTAAGAAAATGAATGTGTATCGGTGTATAAAAAGTTAAAACGGTTATTATTAAGCGAACGATAGATATGAAGTCCGGAAACCCAAAGAAAATGTGGAATACCATAAAGAGGCAAAGTAAATTTGTAAAGAACAAACTCACACTGATGCAATTCGATGAGCTGGTGTTAGAAGATCAAATGTTACTGATAAGTTAGTAACTTAGTAAACAGTTGAAAAGAGTTTTGGAGGTGATCCCTGATGCTGAGTACAGAGTGAGTGAAACAGGATGCGATCAAGTAATCCGTGATTACTGATTAAATTAATACATATGATTACTGATGAAATTGTCGAGAAGGTTGTGGTGAGGCTTAAGAATTCAAGAGTCTTGTTATGTCTTGAATGTTGCTTATTATTTTCAAATGAATGATTTAATTGTATATAAAGATAGGTCTAATATTTTTTAAAATAAAAATAAGAGTGTAGTTCCCAGTAATATTAAGTGTATTGACTTTAGGGCGTAGGCCTATACGTTTTGTACATGCTATAGATAAAGTTTAGGAAACAATTGTATATGACGTACTGCTTAAGTATGAGAACATTTCCAATATTTTGTGTTATGATCAGGAAGAGTTTAGAGCAGTAATTCTTAAACGCGGCCAGCATAATCGGCATGTGGTCGATGAAGGTTTAAAAGTCGATTCTAGGGTAAACTAAGAAATGTATTTAATCCAAGAACAGAAGAAAAACTTCGGAAAGAAGTTCAGCAATATAGGCCATAAAACTGAATTAAATGATCAGGATGGAAAAATCTCCACCGGACCGGAAATCGAATCAGCAAAGTACGCGAGCGCTTTACCATTTAATTTAGTCCGTGAAGATGTGACCAAGTGAATTGTATGTGATATCTCAGTCGTGTAACTGGCGCGGTACCGTGTTCGATTCCCGGTCCAGTCCAAATTTTTCCACCCTGATCCTTTAATCTATTTAATTTATTACATGCGTATGCTTACACACGATTCGATAAAGCTGATAAAAACACTAACACAATTGTTTTAAATTAATTAATTAATTTAATTTTGAACAAAATATTGGAAGTTTGCTTCTGGTTTCTTTTTAGATCTTAGTAAGGCATTTGATTTAGTAGACCATTCCATCCTCCTAAATAAGCTAGAAGTTATGGGAATCAGAGGGACCTGTAAAGACTGGTTTAAATCTTATCTAACAGGAAACAGTTTGTTTAATTCTCCACTATCAATGGCTCAAAAGCCTGCTCCTGTCCTAAAGTGGTGTCCCTCGGGGATCCTTCCTTGGACCACTACTATTTCTTATATGTATTTTGCCACAAAAAATTTCCTCACCAGTGACAGTTCTTTTTGCCAATGACACAAATTTGACTCTTTACTGGAAACTATAAAGAGTAGGTTCTTTCTGTCATAAATGAAACGAACAATCAGCTTCTCAACTGGCTTTATACAAATAAACTTCTATTGAATACAAACAAAACAATTTTTATGCATTTTAAACCCTCCAAAAAACAATATAATAAACTATAATACACAGTATAAAACTAGAAACTGTGGTAATAAACAACTCACCAGCCACTAAATTCTTGGGTATTTGGATACATGATAATTTACAGTGGAACATACACATCGAATATATTTGTAATAAACTGAACTCAATCTGTTATGCATTCAGTCATGAATAAAATCTGTGATATTTCTACTCCCCGAACAGCTTACTTTGCTTATGTTAACTCACTAATATCATTTGGGATACCTTTCTGGAGATACCATCACAAAAAAGTATTTACTCTACAAAACAAAATTATAAATGTACCGTTCCGACAACATTTTCAGAAAACTTGGGATACTTCCTGTCCCTTGCATATACATAATGGAAATTGTTGCTTTATTAATAGAGCCCATACGTTCAGCCTGAACAGTGACATTAATGCACACAATACACATGGGCATAACAATGTTCATGTACAATTTCAAAGGGATGAAAAATTCACAACTGGTCTAAATTATATTGGAGTGGTGTTGTGTAACAAACTACCTGCTGATATGAAGGGGCAGCCTGCTACATTCAAAAATAAACAATTTTAGAAATTATTGGAAAAACACTGTTTCTACTCCATACAGAGAATCTGATTGCTAACTTCCATTAACTTTAAACATGACTGTATTTCCTCAACTGAATCTGTAATTTCTTAGTTTAAATTATTATAATTGTCATATTTTTATTTAATGTCACATATTTAGCTGTATATGCAATTATTACAATATTCATCTCTCATATATTACGTTATCACTTGACTCGACTTTTCTTGTATATCAAGCTTTGTGGATTAAATAAATGCAATGCAACTCAAAGGCCTATACAAAGTAATTTTGAATCACATCTACCATTAAAACGCAAACAGGCTTCATGTAGACTTTTGTATATTTGAATTACTTATATATAAAAATAACTTTTATATTGTAAACAAAATAATGTTTACTTTATGTAAATTTTTTATTAAAAGATTAACACCACAGTTTAAAAAAAATTATTTGGTTACCTTTCTGTACATGTACAGATGCAGTATTAAAGACTATTTCTTGGAGTAAAAATTAGTTTGTTACATCAACAAAAAGGCAGCAGCTATAAAATAATTTATATTAACTTAACTATAAACGAGTAAATTTGCGTTCCAACTTAACATAACAGAATGAATAATTCCTCAATTTTAAATAACCAAGCTCAAATGTGCTCAATAAAATATTTTTCACATTACAGTTTGGTGTATGTTGTACAGTATTGTAAAAGAATATATTGAATTGTCACAAATGTACTTTACTAATAACTATTGTTTTGTATTTTATTTATACCAATATTATTACTTTCCTTACCATGACCTTCAAAAGCAAAGTTGTGCAGTTGACCATTACACAGTTACTTCTCACCTGAAGGAGGGGGCCTACTCCTCCCAAAATTTGATTAACTTTCTCCATTCCACTGGACAGCTAAGTCATCTCTTTTCTATCCAAACCCAATTATTTTGTCAATGTAACATCCACAATCACTGATGTAGGACATGTTGGTATGAGAGTTCCCAGGAGGGAGCAATGATCACAAATGTTGGCATAATGGTTCTGTACCTGTTGAGAATTGGTTTTTTTTTGCAGTGTTATAGTGGTTAACAATTATTTGGGAAGATGTCTTTTAGTTTCTCTAATGTAATATGCAAAAGTATGTATATAGTGTTGGATTCAGCTATGTACATGCAGCTATCAAGTGCCTCCAAAAATTCGAACAGTATTCTGTTCAATGTGACGATGCCAGTCCTAAAAATCTTGACTCAGTCTCACCTCTTTAATGCTTATTGGCATGATTCTACATTATATTTAACTAGAGGGAAGGTGTTAATTAATACTGGCAGACTACCTTGTTAAGGTCAATATTGAAATATTTTTTGTTGAACACTTAACGTACTCTGTATCTATGTCCAGTATATTAAATAATACTATGAAAACTGGAGGAATGTAGACTAAGTGATGGGAAGAATAAAATTGAAAGAGCTGTCCTCCTTATACACTGAACTAACAATTTCATTACATTGAAAAGTTGGAATTGGTAATAAGTAATAGTACCAACCATATAATGAATACCAGAGAACATCACTTAAGCAATGCCTCATGGAGAATGTGGCTTTAACATGTCAATGCTGAAGACTGTATAGAAAAATAACAGTAAAAGGTAATATGCACAAAAAGAAAATAAACTCGAATTTGAAAAAGTGGAATTTGTTAACTATTTTAAATTGCCAATTATTAATTTGCTACTACTGTCCAAATTGAAGCCTATGTCGTTCATAAATTTTGTGAGACTAAATGAAGGTTTAAGTTGATAAGGAGTACAATTTTGAAGTAAAGATATGTATAAAAAGTTTAACAGAAAATTGTAAGACTAAGTTTCCTAAAGCATTACTACATGATTAACATTTTGTATTCAATATGTTTCTTTTTAATTTACAAATATTTAAAGTGAACTGAGCTAAAAAAAGTGGTTCCATTATAAATGCATACAAAACCTTCACATTTCTGTTAGAAAAATCTTATTACATAACTTTCTCGGGGGTGACAACTACAAGTATAACACAATAAAAAAGTATTTATTGCTAGTAAAAGAAAATCTAAATGTTTTGATAATAAATTTATTCTCAAAAAAACAGAAAAAATTGAGTATTATCATTTAACCTTCTGACTTTGTAGGTAATTTTCTTATAACCTTCTGGAAATTAAAAAGCAATAGTTATTTATGTACACCTGATATATCCTCATTAATAATTTTCAGAAAACAAACCTGAAACTTCAAACTAAAGAATAAAATAATTTTAAGCAGCAAATGACTTTATATTTGATAAATATGTACAAAAAATAAAGTACTTGAGCCAAAAATTCAGGGCTAAGTATAAGGCAGTAAGCATAACAGTAATAGCAGGTACAAAGTTGTTTTGAAGAGAAATTTGCAAAACATAAAATATCGAAAAGAATAATACCATTTTTACAAAGTTGTGCAGTTAAATTTTTATTCAGTTGCATTTTAAAGTGTAGTTTTGAAATAACTTCACTAAATTTCTATAATTAAAACCAAGGCACAAGGCTACAGACATACAAATTATTACAAGCATATAATATTCAATTTAAACAAAATATCTAAATAGGAAACCATCACAGTTGTCAGGTCCCAAACATAAATTGAAGTGCCTTGTAAATCCCATCATACACCACTTACCGTCTCACGTATTTAATAATGGAATGATTAAGAAGGATAATACAAAATTATATAAATTTAACATGAGCATACATGCAAATCAGCTTAGATAATTTAGTTGTGAACAATGAAATTGTAAAATTAATCTTACATTTCTTTTAGTTGTTGGCTTAACGACATAGGTACTTGACAAAAAGTTTTTGTCCTTGCGCCCAAGTTCCATCCAAAATGTGAGGATCATTTACAAATTTAAAAGAATTCACATTAATTCAATTTTTGTCTTTTTTACTACATTAAATTGCATTACTGCTTTTATATTGTGACAATTTAATTTAAGTACTTAATTAAAACTACATGGTCCCTAGAAGAATTTTTAAAAATAAACCACAAAGATATTCTCACTACACCATTGAGTATGAAAATACATGAAGTTATGGCTTTCTGATAAGGATTTAGAGGCAGGTATTTAAAACAAATTTCAGAGATCATATTCATTGGAATATTATTCATAACAATAACTATTAAACACTGATCAATCACTGAAGAGTGGTAAGTTAGGAAATAATAATTTACATAATGATACGATGTCCATTTTATGCTCCTGTGGCAAATAAAAAGCCATATTTGTATTGTCACATTTTCCATAGTAAATAATACAAAACAGAACAAATCACTTTTACAGCCAGCCAAAAACATTTACTGACTGAAATATAATTATGTATGTTCACAGCACATTCTTAGCACTATTTTTATTCATGCCAGTTTACTCAAACATATTAAATTAAAATACTTGTGTGAGCTGATGAGTACATTTAAGAGCCTTTTCGATAACTACTCTGTTGTCTACTGAATTTTGAAATAATATTTCAATTTGATGTTTAAAATGTTAAATGAGTATCCATAAAATAATTTTTTTAAAATACACCTTTTTTTAATATTTTAATGACTAATAATATGTAGCTTATTGGAAAGAAAGATGTCAAGCCATGTTAATGAAAATTCTTCATAACAAGGCATTACACAACAAAAGTCTAGCAACATGCTGGTTGAAATAAATAAATTTTTGTTTCAATTTGTCTTTGATGCTATAACCTGGAATTTTTTGACTCAAAAATGTGATGTACCACCAGAGTAAAAGGAAGAAATGATCACATGCTTTCCTAAGATTTTTCTCAATACAGGGAATCAGCATTGGAAGTGCGTGGTTTCTTTATTTTCTCCAAGTTTTTGATGACAATATCATGTAATGTGCAGTAGCGGTTGCGTACCTCACACATAACCAACCATAGGCTCAGATATTCCTTTTCATCCAACTCTTCTACAGCCTGTCTATAGTCAGCAATATGGGGGTATTTTGCAACCTGGAACCAATTGATAAAATACTTGTGACCTCAAAATAGGAGTATTTGAAACATCTGATGTAAGAAATATTTCTAAAATATTTAAGTGAATAGTAATTTGCCATAGCTTAGTGACCAGAATCATGCTGTATAATTTTAAAGTGGATATAAATGTAATAGCAAATTGGTATTTATTCAGGAAAATTGTTTTGGTGTTTCATTATCATTGTTATTGAAAAGGACGTAGACAAATTCAATTCAGTCTCAGTTAGTCTTACTGTCTAGTTACTGAATGGAAGTAAAAGTGCAACAAAAAAGTAGTTTCTGTTATGGATTGGAAATATAGATGAGAAGAAAAGGTTACGAGTTCTAAAATTGTGTGAATTTAGAAATGGGGCTACTTAACATTCAATGACAATAATTATAATAATTAGATCAAATAGTTGAATATAACAATTAACTATAAAAACCCATAAAAGTGAAACCCATTGCCAGAAGTAATTTATAAACAACAACAAAAACTCACCTTGGATACAATTTTGCCCCTTGATACAAAGTATCGAGAAATCTGATCAAAAAAGGTCGCTGCTTCAGATTCTACAGATTGTATTTCAGCTAATGTATCTTCCTGAATAGAAACTCCAAAATTGTTTCCATCTTCTATTTTTGGAATCATAAAAGATATCCACATTTTCAGCTGAAATAAATAAAACAAAATATACATTTGTTATAACTGTCTTCCAAAAATCCAATTGTAAATATCAAAGATCAACAAGAATGTGGTAATTTTGTTCTTACAAATGTAACAGATTGAATAAAAAAATAATTTTTATAATTATTTGAACACACACAATGTGAAGAAGTATTGTGTGTGAAGAATGTTATCACAGGTTTGAAGTGACATGAATGAAAACATATAATTCATAATAAAACTTACTAGGTTAGCATCCACAACAAGTTGTCGAATATGGGGTTTCACAATGTGTACTAACTCACAGAGATGTTTATTACATGGAACCAGTCCATTAGGAAGTGCCATAACTTTTGTGCCGCTAACTCCATCATTGTCAACGCAGTTCTCCATCTTCCATTTTTTATTAGGGGGAGATGAAGATTCATTATGTACAGTACTGTAAAAAAAACATATTTCAAAATAATAGTCTCGTGCAAATGAAAAATACAGAAATTCAGTCAATAAATAACTCAGTATAAAAAATAAACCCTTGAGATCCATATAATGCACCACGGTTATAAAATCTAAGAAAAATAGTAATAAATGAATCATTAACGAGGCTTAAACACTGAAACAACCAACCATTCTGGCACAAACATTCAATAGATAAATATATATTGTGTATGTATATGTGTATGTTTATGTTCTCTTAGAGGTTGGGGTGGTATTTTAAATATATCGTAAATTGACCAATATTAGTGTTGAATAAATAGTTTTTGGGATTAATGATACTAACAGTATCATTCTTGATGTAGTTAGGGTCTAATTTAAATCTCTTAATATATGGGAGGGTAATCAACAACCATAAGATGGAGGTGGAAGGGGGCGACCAAAAGAAAGTGAAAACAAAATAGGTACAATTCCAATTATTAGTAGCTGACCTAGGTCTATACTTAATTCACTATGTCTATTAACTTGGTGTTCAGTCTGTTCAACATGGGGTAGGGGTGAGAAGAGGTTAATTATAAAATGTCCAAATGCTTCAAGATTGGGGTCTAATTTGAAGTTTTAGGGTTTACATAGTTGAATAGACATTTCTTATGACAATTAAATTGAATTAACTCCTTATCAGCATAGGTGGGAACAGTTCATGCTATGTGTGAAAAAAAGCCAGATACTCAGCAAAGACATAACAAGCTGATTTCCATCCACAACAACACACCATCGCACACATCAACAATGGCTCTAAACTGCTTGGAGGCACTTAACTGGTAGATGCTACACCATCCCACTTATTCACCAGATCTGACTCCTTCCAACTACCACCTGTTTTTGTTGATGGGCCACTAGTTTGCTTAGCAGCACTTCAATTCTTACAAAGACATCCAAAAATGGCTTGATGAGTAATTGCATCGAAAGAGAATGAATATTTTTGACGTGATATCCACAAATTGCCTGAGATATGGGAAAAATGTGTAGCTAGCAAGGACAGATACTCTGAATAAATTTCTTTTCGGTTTCTATAAAAAACGACATGTTTTTTCTGACTAAAAACAAGTGGACTTAAGCTAGGTATATTCATTTATAATTGATACATTTATATCAACACAAATATTTACATGTTTATGTTACCCATAACATAATAAAAAGTAATAGCACATATCATTCGATTATCAAAGTGGTAAATTGTTAAGTGAGAAATGTTTTTAAATGTACAAACAATAACAATGCTGTGTGATGGATAAATTTGACTATTCACCATAACAAGTAAAACTAACTTATTGCATATTTTGGAAATTAAAATTAAATACCTATTCACTAGAATTGGTTCTGGTACTGGTATATTTAACACTTGGTGCACATCGGAGAGTTTGGTTCTGGAAAATGGAGCGGTTTCCAATAACTCATTAAGTTCAACAATCTTCTGTGGAAACCCTTTTAGTACTAGATCTTCTGCCTGTAAAATAAAACTCTGAAATTGAATATTAACATCTGTTTTAAGAATAGTAAAAACAGTTTTATTGCTTTTTCTAATCTTGCAGGGAAGATTATGAGAATTAAATTTTCAAACAATTGACATAATTGTTTTTATAATGTTCTCACACTTCAATGTGGATCTTTTAACAAATATTTCAGTAATTTATTTTTCCTTCTACTCTGTTCACTCTTTAGTCTACAACAATTCAACCGTTCTCAATTGTTTTATACATCAGATTACACTACAATGCCAATAACATGCAATTAAAATATACATTTATACCAATTTTCCTTTCTACAATTTGCAGTTAACCGCTGCCTGTAATGTCTATATAACTATTATAATTGCTTGAAAATTTCTATTCATTAAATAAATTAATTTGGTTCTTCAATTGTCAAAATATATTTATGTTCCAAAATATATTTATTGGAATCGATCAGTATGGGTGGTGTCTATTTGATTTAATCTGGTTCACAAATATTCATAGGTATTTAATTACAGGTAATCTGAAGCCAAGATATAAGAGATAAAATATTATTATAAATTAACCTCCAAATCTCATCTTATTCAAACCAGTTGGATGCAGCTAGAGCAAATATTTATTTTTTCTCTCTGAAATACTTGAATCTAGTTAAGATTCATAGAAGAATCTCATGTTAAGGGCATTTGGCAATCATCTTCATTTCTTGTAACCCAATTTCAAAGTTCCAAATACCTAGTACAATTTTCTGATATGCACATCTCTTTATTCCTTGCCCACTCTGCACCTCTTCCCACATATAATTTACCAATAGCCTTCAATACCAGGTAACAGACCTCTATGCACAAAAAATTCTCCTCTTTAAATTTTTCCCCACACAAAGCTTGGGTAGAATGTGCCAATAATCTCTACAATACCCCACTAAAATGAAATCCATTGTTATTCTGTAGAAAAACAAGGTTTGTCAATATCAATGTCAATCACTTCAGTATCTTTTATTATGTATTTAAATGCTTCTCTCCTAACAGGTATGTTAACAGTTTGCTCCATTTTCTTATTGTCACAATTTGGATGTGATTCACTGTGTTCAGATCCATACAGTGCATGAAGAAAGCTCACACCTGATTGGGAGTCTACCCAGGTAGCTCATAGATAGAGCACCATACATATACAAAGTGGAGATCCTGAGTTCAATTACAATTCAGTCAAGATTTTTCCATCCTGATCCTATAATTTATTTTCAATAGCCTTTAGCTACAATTGAAAACATATCTTCTGTTCTTCAATTAAATGGTAAAACACTTAAACTACAACATTCTTATTCAATGGTGCCCCATTATATTTATAAAATTATAAATAATGAATTACTAGAATAATGTTAAATTCTCAAAACAACTATTTTTTTCACAAAATATTATATTCTCAATAACCTAATATCTGTAAATATTACAGCTAAAAAAGTATGTTCATCTATTTTTTCATAAAAAAATCAAGGGACAGAGTATTAAAGAATTATGGAGAAATGAAGCAAGTGAATCAAATAACTTGGTATTTACAAATGTTTTAACAAAGATATGTATTATTTTAATATGTAATTATCAAGGGAAGACTGTATTGTAATTTATTTTTTACCATTATCCTGTAATATATATTGCATATATAAGTGTTCATATTTTGTTAAATTCAAGTTGGCATATAAGAATCTCTGAACATGTGTCTGCGAAACACAACTCTGAGTTTCCTGGTGAGTAAGGGCACGTGTAGACAACTAGGTTGCTGTGAGAAGGTACCCCCTCTATACACAGAGCTGAAGATTCTTGAAAGCCATTGTTGGAGGCTAATATAAAATTGCCAGTTTTTTCTGAAGAAGGGAAGTCTTAGTACAATCCTTCTGCATGGAACCTATGCCACTCTATTTTCTACTTTTCTTATATTATCTTTAATTCTGGCTGTAGATAAAAGTTAATAAACCTTCTTTATTTCTAATGAACTAAAGCCTTAAGTTATTTCTCTACGTCCTATAAGCTATTATAGAGTGCAACTTAGCTTGTACTCCTGACCCAAGTTCAATTTATTTATTACATACTTATTACTTGGTGGCAGCAGTGGGATATTAACCACAGAGTCCAGGAAAATTCTAATATCACAATCCTATGGTTTTTATATTGCATTTAAGTTTTTAATTATTAAAATTAAATATTGAACAGACATATTCCGAGCTGAAGAAAAATTCAATAAAAAGTTATTTTCAGAAAACTGAAGTGGTATTAACTTATTAATTAATGTCAATGTTTTCTATAATTTCAATATAGAAGTATATAATGAATTATAAAACGTAATAATTAATAAGCAGAAAATTTACAATATGCTATTGCTATTAAAGAACTATTACCGTTGTCTTCAAAGAGTCTTTGTAGTCTTGAACCTGTAATAAAATAAAAGTCGCTTATTGACGTGTTTAATATTTCTATCTTTCACTACATATTATAACTTACAAGAGAGTTTCGTAAACGATCATTTAAGAAAAATAATGAAATCAATGGCAAATACTTATGTATACAGAATTATTTAAAACATAAATATTTATTCAATGAAAGCATGAGAGACATACAGACAGAAAACTTTCCTAAACAAAGTGTCACGAAGATAACCCACAAATATACCGAATGCCAATAATTAAACTTACAGTCTATAGTTTTAATTATATATTGACTTACTTTTTGTGTTGCTCCATCTGCCATATTATAGTTTACAAATAATTAGTAAAACAACAGTAAGTTCTATCTTTAAAATAATTTTTTGAATGTGTTATTGGAAACGTGCTTGAAGAGCTAAACAGGAAGTTCTTAAGAAAGATGTTGACCGGCGAATACTATTTTGTGAATGATCACTAAATATATTAAAAACATAAAATCTAATTAACTTTTTAATATTTATTAGAACTAAAATTTATTTATAATGTTCGCGTTTAGGCGTTTTTAAAAGTATTTAAATACTAAATTTGATGTCAAAGAGTATAAGACGATCCCCTCAAGGAGAATCCATCCCATTTCCTAGAATAATTTGCGCAATTTTTTTAAAGTGAATTTAGTTACAGGAAAAATTTATTTCTGGGAACGGTGCGAATAGTTATGGAATTCCATGTCGATGCAATCTTTTCAACTAATATCACTAATGAACGAAAAGTAATTTTCATTCGTAGTATTGTTGAGGACATAATGATTATGAAATCATTATTTTATAAGAATTACTCCGTTTGAGAAATAAGGATTTTAAAAATTATAAAAGAACTTTCATTGAAGTTGTTGCGATGAAATAATTACGAGTACAAATTTCAGTGGGTTTATACGTTTTTTATATCAACCACCGCAAAATATTTCCTCTGAAATTTCTATTCACTTTTATAACTGTAAAGAGTTTCCCTAAAATACTTGTTTATTGGAAGAGATTGATTAATTTAGAATTATTTACTGATTCCATTAGTCCTGTACTGAAAAGGTTCATCTATGCTCCTTACAAAATCAGACGAAAACTGTATTTATTATGCACGACAAATAACATATTGAGATTTCCTTCTAAAATAAAGAGTTAATAAAATCAAGCTATGAGAAAATTTTCAAAGAACGGTTTGAAAGTTTGTTTAACTAAGGCACACTACACCAAACGTGACTTTCTAAATAGTTCTATATTAGAATTATCATATCCCATAGACTTTATAGAATAGTTCAGCTTCAAGGATTTAGAACGAGTTAATAATTTTAAGTGGCAATAACACATTAAGTAAACATGTTTTAATGTACATATACGATTATGAGTACAGAATGTTTACATTGGCTGAAACTTATATTTAAGTTACACACAGTGGCGGTTCGTGAGTTTTTTAAGTTATATCCTACATCACCACAAGAAACTAGAACTATGTAAAATAATAATTCTGCAACGGTGTAATACTCGCCGATTGTGACAGGAAATTTGAAGGACTTGTCTCGATAGGAAAGACGAGAGAATAGTGAAGATTCATCATATAGTATGAGAGGGTGTTAACCCTTAAGTTAACCACTGGATAGATTGACTCGGTGGTCACTCAATGAATTACTCCGTCTAATTCGGACAGAATTTATTCTCAAGTACAGTCTGATGGAGAGTTAAGAGTATTGGAAGAAGAATAACTAGACGTCGTGAATGCAGCTCCTACACTCCTCAAGAGAGGGGACTGCTGGCCACTTTCTTCCCGTGGAAACGATTTGGAAGGCACAGATCTGGTTCTGCCATCCAAACGACTAGCGCTCTTTGTTCAGCTTCACTAAAACTTGCCCAAAAATTACTTGCACTATTACAACAGCGATAATGTTACCAATACTCCGTCCCAACGTGTAATACCCTACATTTCTAATTCCGTCTACATAGTTTCTATTAGCGTCTTAATTTTTAAGAGCGGACTAATTTAGCACCAAATTTACACACATTTTCTAGCTCGGAAGTATTTTTCCTTCGTGCATATTTTAAATAATTAATGTTTTGAACAAGCCACGCACGATTGCAATATTGTATGCAGAGTCGAGCGATAGATTTTCGCACTATAATGACCTCAAAATAATATTTTTAATTACTGAATAGTTACAATTTATTTTGATTTCGTTGCTGATGCGGCCGCCTCTGTGTCAACAGCACTGCATTGTTTCTCATTGAGCTTTACCGGGTGTCGCAACTAAATACTTAGATTGCGTATGTCATGCTATACAAAGAGAGCATGTGCTCAGCCGCTTGTAGCACACAAAAATTCGTAGTGATAAAACAATTATTAAGGTATTTAAAATTAAACAAATTAATTTGTGGTGTAGTACATAAGCAACCGCTACCACTGGTTACATGTAAATAAATTGTTGACGTTAAGGAAAATTTCGGGATGTTCTCATCTGATTTAATTTGTTTTTAACAGCTTGATGTAATCCGAGAGTTCACTAAAATCCTAATACATTATATAGGATTACTTTATGGATAATATGCAATTATTTATATTATATCTTATACATTCTCAATAAACAGAATGGCATTAGTTGCTCCAAAAAGAAATAATAGGAGTGTGGTAACTACAAGAAGGATTAATTAATGAAGAAAATTTTATCTTGTACACAAGTAATTACATCTTAACAACACACTATGCTGTTGTCGGGTAAAGTGGAAGATTGATGTGGAGTATAGTCGAACCATTGCGGTCTATTATTTACTGTTGTACCCAATTATAAACCTGAGAATAGCAACTACACCAGGAAAGCTTTCAATCTTCAATTAATATGTAATTTGGCGGCTTCTAATTTGGTACCAATGATGTGGAACAACAACGTAAGAAAAAGACAGAAAATAGGAAACCTTGTATAACACAAGATACGCTGGAGAAGATGTAAAGAAGAAGAAAACAAAAATATCAATGTAGTAGAGCAGGGGTAGCAAACCCAACAAATTGGGCTACTTTCAAAATAAATATATTTAGGAAGGCCACAAACAAAACAGTTGTAATTTTTTAAACAAATTTCATACTAAGATATATATCAATTTGAATTGGTCACACGATCCACAAGTATATCACAAAAGCTATGCACACTTTTAAACAAGCAAACATGTTTCCTGTGCAACAATATAATTTTTACTTTGGAAGTTGCATGCAGCCTACTGGTTGCCAACTACTGCAGCACAGTATACAAGACTGAACAATGAAGTACAAAGGGCAACTGACAGAGTACCTGAAATAAAAATGTGTGAGGAAATTATTTAGTTGCAAAAATAAGGAAGATATGATCTTATGTATCAGAAGACAAAAGACATGGAACAAAATGAGAACGTGTGTAATTGACAAATTATGTGGCTTAATATGCACTCAACTAATTTAATACATTTAGACACAAAACAAAATATTGTTCCTGCAACAAAATACAATGCTATTACTTAATATAATATAATATTTTGATTTCTGTAATCATTTCACTATAACTTCAATTTAATACTTTAAAAAATTATACCTTCTGCTATCCCAAACTACAATAAGGAAATTTTTGTAAAATTCTATAATTATATTTAACTGCTGTTTCACAAAATGGAATCTACCAAATTGTTTTATAGCCACATATGAGTATGTCATACATTATTTATTGTTACCATTTTGAACATTACACTATTTTTCAGGTACAGCACTCAATAAAATAGACTAGAAGTCCCATCACCGTCAAAAACTCTACATGAATACTGTACAGAATAAAGCAATTATTAAGATGATAAAATCATGTATGTTAATAATAATATAGTTACTATTTCTCATAGCTTAACATACAATAATTAGATTTGCAATGTGAAATAATCACAATGTTTATTTCTTTGTGAATTATATCATTGTATTCTTTGAAAATCATATTGATTAAAAATTGCCATAACAAAAGAGAAAATATGTGGCCCACTTTGCCAACAGCAGCAATCACAAGTTATATCAGTTTTTGTAAAAATAAATTAAAATAATTTTTTACAAAACTGTAGACCGTTGCTGGGTAACATCAAAGCTTCTCTGTCTGTTTTATTCAACAGCTAGATATAAGTTAAATGTTCACAGTTTAAAGCCTTTTTCTAGATTAAAAATAACAAAGAGCTTTCAAAAAATAATTTTGACTGTCTATTCAAAACATATTCAGTGATTATTTTATTGATAACAACATCAAATGATGTATATTTTCAGAAGGTGAAATGAAAACAAGTTGATTCCATCTTGAATGAATCGTGCATTTTGCCAGTTACCTTTAGAATTAATAATATAGTTGAATAAATTTACAAAATTTACAAAGCTTCAACAGATATTGCATCATTTGATAATATGTACAGTGCAATGAAATAGGTTTTATATTTTTAATAGATTGACAAGTATCTTGCTTAAAATTATGGTTTAGAATATGCAAAATCCAATAAAATACAGTTATATTTGACTAGTGCAATAGATAATTTACTTAGTGATCTGTAGAAAAACTAGTTCTATATGCATTATCTTCAATTATTGTAGGTCCTGACATGATAACTTGAAAGCATCATTCAGAATATATATGTGCCACCTGAAACACATGTTCGTAAATTAGTTACTATTAAAAATACAAATAAATCTATGGCATGACAATACATCAAGGACATAGAAGCAGTTCAAACAATCATAATTTAACTTCAGAGTATGACAAGCAAGTTACTATACTTTCTAAATTAATTTGCATTCCTGAGTGCAGCAATGAATTTTAGACCGTTATTTTACGCTAATAAATAGTGGGCACTTGAAAAGCAGACAAGAAGTGAATTAAGAGTCCTTACATCGCATTGTGCTAAATGGTGCACTATAAGCAAATAACAGAGTTTGAACAGATATAAATAATTTCTCTGTAGTGTGTGGCTTTCATACAGTCATATTTCTGCCACAACAGTTACACAAGTGTGGAAACAACAAACTGAAGAGTATTGGGAACATCAAAAATCCATCAATAGAAAATGAATAATGGCACTCAGTAAGGCCCACATGTCCATGTCCCTTGTTTAATTATGCCTGCTTCACAGAGTTTTGGATGCATGCATTCATTTTTCATATATCTCTTTGATCTTGGAATAATAACATCTCGGTCTACACACGAAGTTGCATGCAGAGGGCCCAAGAATCATGTTTTAACCTGAAATATAATTATTATCAAGAAAACATTATTATCATGGTAAATAGTATCATTCAGATTGTATAGTCAAGCACCATCCAGATTGTATAGACTAGCAACTCATTGACTGAATACAAGCATGATGGTGTGTGGCATCATTTGCATTGTGCACAATCTTTCTCACTATGTATTAAAGGAAGACTCGCCAGCAATTGGTACAAGCCATACTCTTTCTTCACCTCTATAAACAAACAAGACCATATCAAAGATTTTCCCAGTGTATATTCTGGATAAACAGTTTGGGTTTCCACCCAGGTTAAAGTAAGCTTAAGCCACAACTGAGACCAGGGATTCCAGCTCAGTAAACCTGGGGTCCTGTATTGACTAAATGTGGATGTAAGGATGAACAATAGCTCAGCCCAATAATTACGCCACCAGAGGATGGGGCAGAAAGATGCTCAGCCACAGTTAGCAGCAACAGGACAGCACACAGGGTGGCTTAAGCTGACCTTAACCTGGGTAGAAACCCAAAAACTGTTTATCCAAACAAGAACATGTTCAGCCATATGTTATGAATTTTTAATTAAGCTGTATTTGATGAACAGCTCATATGGCTTCTTCCCTGGCTCATTCTCTGTTACGTTAACTATTAAACACATCTAGGATATGAATTGTCAACAAATCACCTTTCAACACTCCTCAGAAGCTAGCAATGACTGTGTTCATGTAAACAAGCAGTATGGAATTTCCCAGGAAAAGATCCAAGGCCCCTTTGACACAATGTCATTAGTAGTGTTTCACAAAATACTGATGATGTATTCATTTATGTTGGCCTGATAGATTAATCAATCATATTGATAATACACAGAAGAAATTTGATTCAGGTCTCAAGCTATTTATAATCTTTTTAAACTTGAATTTAATTTGGTAATCCTCCTATTTATTTCTATCCCTCCTCACTATCCAAGTTTGAATGTGACTTTGTCACAAAGTATGCAGCAGCCGGTGCACGGAATGGTGTAACACACCTTCCTGAAGAAGGAGGCTGAGAGCCTCAAAAAATTTGAAGAACAACCTTCAGTTCCTTATGGCAACACCACACTTCACTTTCAGGTAAGCCAGAATCTATATATAGCTTGTGGCTTACCTGTACCTTCCTTTCCATACCAATATCACAATTATATATATATATATATATTTATTATTGGTTTCTTGGTTAAGAATTCTTAACTGAGAATTGAACCAAGTATGTTTATTTATTGTTTCTGTTCTACATCTACGTTTCTCTTTACAAATCTGTTTAACACACATTAGGTGTTAATTTTGCAAATTTAAGTATGCATTAAGCTTAACACCAAAATTCTAAGTTACCTAAGCCTGAAATAACAGTCCAAGACATTTTCTCAAGACTGACAATTATTTCCTGAATCATAACTTGTTACAGATTAAGATATTGTTATTTATTGTTAAATAGAAAGGAAATAGTTAAGGAAGATGCTTCTATTTAGTTGGGGGTCGTTCCATGTTAGTTCAGCAAAATAATGATATCCATGATTTCAGATTTTTATTAAACTTACCATGTTTGCTCCTTTTATGGGTTTGAGAAAGCATACAAAATATTTTTGCACTATCACAAATAGTCTAGGTTTTAGAGCATGTTTAAAATGTGGAATTTCACTCTTTGGTGGTCAGAAAGACACAATTTGGTCTTTTACACAAAATAAATGACATCTTCCTAATTTTCCAACAAAAGTTAAGTTTTTTAATAAATAATTTTATTAATTAATAATAACAGTAAACCATAAATTCTTAGATGTGGTCTTGAAAAATATCCTCAAGTGTTATAAAATAACTATCATTTTCGTGGTCAATGAAACATCATTACTAAGCATTGGTTTCTGGGCTGTTGTGCCACATTTGTTTTGGCATGTTTGCAAACACGCTGTAAACAAACTTAGCCCAAAATCTGACAGATACTAAGGAAATGTTATTATAGAACATTTTTAAATTAAATCTGAAGATTCACATAAAGTGAAATATAATAGCGGGAAAGCTATAATTTTTCTTTGACTTTTTATAAAAGATATACTCTACCATATGAACAATTAAAATGAATGTTTTTTCATACCTTCATTATTTTATACTTCATAGGAAAAACATTAATATTTGTGTGCTCACTTGTAGTGTGTTAAATTTAATTTAATTTAGCTTAAGTATTGAGTAACGTAGCTGAGATTGGCTTAAAGAAAACTGATTATAAACCACATAATTGATGGAGTAAACATGTTAATAAAAAAGTTTGACCCCTATATACAATGTTTATTGGAATAAAAAAATATAGTGTTACAAAACTCACCTTTAAAACTATTTCAAATTATAGGCCATTGTTCCTCAATTTTCCCTGGTGTTTTGAAAACCTGATTGTGATAATATATAATGTATTCCTCAGAGAATTTGTTGGTTCTTCCAGTAGTTGTTTTTTGGGTTTCACAAAAGTAATGACTTGAGGGATGCATGCCACACATGCAGCTCCCCATTTGGCCAGGAAAATTATACTTAGGGTCCGTGAGCACATAAAAGCTTTACTGTAGCATATTTTTCTTCTGCGTTCTCCTCACTCACCATATCAAAATACCATAAGTTGCTATAAATATAAGCGATATAACATCCAAGATAGTCTTTTCTCACAAATAAAGTTTGTTGAAAATGTGTTTTTTTCATCACTGCTGATTCTTCTGGCTTCAATCATTCCAAATTCACGTATTGACTGAAATGCATTGTTTGTGGAAGAGTTTGAATATCTTTTATAGGACTTTCCCAAGTCATATAAGTGGAATAAACTACTTCTTTAGAAATAAGTTTACAGTTAATATGGTAATGTTGTTTTCCAAAACTAGAAAAGTTCATTTCTCATTATCATTTGCCTGTCCAGATGCAATGGAAGATGTTCATTCCTAGCTAAACATTTTATAGTACCCCTTATTCCATTTTACCATAACTACATCCCAAAATAATGACAATTGGGAATTGAGTAGAAAGTCCTAATACAGACTCAGATTCATGAAGTTGTATGTATTTTTATATTTCCCTGCACATTCATCACTGAAGAAGTGAATGTTCGATATATATGGGTAGTCATCCATCAGAAAGTGTGTACTCACATTATGTTTTAGATAATCAGATATGATACAATGATATACACTCAGTTTTTCATTCCATGCATCTTGTATTGTGAAACCAAGTCTTCAATTAAATTCATAAAAGCTTTAATGAAGGAGGCTACTCTATACAGATTTTAACAAAAATAAAGATAGTGATTTTGACAACGTATGAATTTGGAATTAAATTTGTTCAATTTTTCTACAAACTTATCAACTCACCAACCTAAGCTGCAACACCATAAAATGTCAGTTTGATCAGAATCTTAATCATCATAATTCTGAAATTTTGTCTGTAAAATCTGGGCAAGGTTATCATTTGACACAATGCATCAGCAAGCATTATTTTCATGATCCTCCACAGACAATATTTGATGAAGTTCTTTGTTATCCTCAATACCTACTTTGTGAGTGAAAATGTCATATTGTGAATACACAAAATAAGCATGTTCCATTGGCACCAGCAAAATTCACACGTTTCAAATGACATTTTCAAATACCTTCTTTCAAGTCAGAGAATTACAATTTAAAATTTGAGATACCTACAAAGAAAATTATTTTTTCTCCTAAACTTTTTTCTTTGCTCATTACATCCTACAAGTCTGAATTATTCATCATTCTTATAAAATGTTTTTACCAATTCAAAAGTTTCTGGACATAAATTCCCCTCCAAAAAAAAACTTGTTTTTGAATAGTATTTGATCATCAAGAACAGAATATAAGATTAATTGAAAGTAAATATTATTATTATCATATATTAATGGAATTGAAAGTTTCAGCAATTTAATCTGTTTGGTTCTTGAGGTAACAGCACTTAATTCACAAGTTTATTTGTCTAATCAGTTTTTATCACTCATCCTGCTAAGCAATATTATTCCCTCTAGAAAATTAACGTCAAGAACAGTTTTAATTTTTCTTTTAACATTTACATATACTTTTAAGCTTTTATTTACAATAATATTACCTACTGCATTCACCAAGTACATGTAATTTCGTTGAAGAACATCCGGAATTGTGGAATGAAAAATTTAGTTCATCAATAATGTTTCTTTTATGTAATAGGAGTAGATCATCAGGAGTTAATCCCACATCACCAAATTTCTTCTCTTGAACATATAAGTTAGTTACTTTCAACATTAAGATAATGACAATTTGTTTTATTTTAAATAGCATGTTCAAACAAGATGCTTGAAGTTTTGTATTGGTTTCACTTTGTAGTCATTTGAGAAAATTATCCTACTCTGTTCTACAATTACGAGAATTGTTTTTTTAAATAAAATTTTGTTTTTCTAGAGGGTCACAAATTTTTTAAAGTCATACCTTTTAAAAAAAATTGATGATAAAGTTTTTAACACATGATTTGAGTAGTTTGTAGTTTTCTTGTTTATGATAAACAAATTACTATTGGTGTGAGAAGATTCTCCAACACTGGAATTCTCCATTTTTCTGCATTCAAAAAATACTTATTGATTCTTTATGTAATATCACTAATATTATGCACAAACCAATATTGGACCCAATTGTTAAACAAGACATTAACAGCACAATAAAATTCAACCCAATTCTGTAAAAAAAACTAAATCAGATACAAACACTTTAAATATAACCACAAATCACTCATGTTAACTCACAAAAGCCTATAACTGTGAATATCAGTTTCTGTCTTCTGAGTAGGTAGACTTGTTTAGACACAGAAAATGTAGGTTTTCCCGGTGTAACTGTTGTATGAAGTGTTCTCAGGATTCCAACTGGGTGTCACCATTATTTTGCCACAATGTTTCAATAGCTGTCACCACCATTTTCTTCGGGTGAAGTGCCATTGGAGTCATGTTTGACGTTTATATACTCTGTTTCGGTAGTCCCTGACCAGGGGTTATTCTGATTGGTCTTAATCCGTAGATGGTAGGGGTGGGCCATTCATGATATTCCCTCCCCGTTGCCTTTTCGGCACAGTGCGGCCACCCTCCTTGTTTGCTGTGACTGTGGCGTATCTATGTTTTCCTTGGCGGGCGTAACCCACGTAATGTCTAGTTCAACGTTGTTCCTGCATAGCATTGTGATGGTGGGGTCCCTGGTTTTTTGAGATGGAACCCGGTGTCCCTGTTAATAAACCACTGCTACCATTGGGATGCTGCCCCAAAAATTGTTAACTGGGTTCAATATCTCAGTCTTACTGAACTCAATGTTGTGACCTGTCAGGAGCGCATGCTCCACCACGGCTGACTTGGAGGGTTGTTTTAGCCATAGATTTGGTTGATGTTCATTCCTCCTTTCCTCTATGGTCCGCAGGGTTTGACCGATGTAGTAACATGGAATCTGTTATACCCAGGGTTTCCTGAGGTCAATGTTGCCTTCAACCGAGCACAGCAAATTCCTAATATTTGTTTGTGGAAGAAAAACGCTTCTGATATCATGTCTCTTTAATAGTCTACTTATCAGACCGATGGTTTGCCTAGAGAAAGGAAGATACACTGTTATTTCTGTATCCTCTCTATCCTTGGTCATATTGGTCCCTACCTTCCTAATGGCCTTATCTATCTGTTGTTTGGTGTAGCCATTTGCAAGCAAACAAACTGGTCAATTTCTGCAGACAAACTTTCTGGATCCGATATCATGCGTTTATTCATGTCTAAATAAGTGATTCTGTGCAATTCATAACATTTTGTTTAGCTTGAATGGTTTGCTTATAATAAAATTACTCGAAATTGCAGTTAGCAGGTAGTTGAAAAATAGCTTTTAAAACTAAAGCAATTTTCTATTAATTAGGCATCATTAAAAAATAGGAAATCAATTTTTCATATTTCAAAACCTTAATTTAGATATAAGTTTGGATTACGTTTTTCAGTTTTAAAATTATTTTTAACTTGAAGTGAAGAACTTATGACATGTTTTTCTTCTTCAAATTTTTACATAATTTGACTACAATTATAATTTTTTTTTATTTCAAGAAAATTAGTGAGTCAAGGGATTTCTATTTTTTTAAGCCAGAAAACATAATGACAGAATGATTTTATGTGGTAGAGAATACTATTTAGAACAAGACCAAATTTTGTTCACCCCTTTCCCTTTTGATGATCCACTTCACATGGATCTCTATATTTATTAATTTTATATAAAATAACAAAAAAATCTGATATTCCAAAAAAATTTTAACGGACTGCAAATCCTTAACCATTTGCAATAGAGATTTTTTTTGTAGAACAATATACTTAAGAGAGTTCTAAGTATTCTGCAAAGAACGAACAGCTAAGTTAGTAACAGAATAACTAAGAGAATCAACTTTTATGGGAAAGCTACAAGCAAATCAGCCAAGACACACATTGAGGGTGCAACAGATCAAAGGTGTACAGCATGTTTTAACAAAACTGATAACTGTCTCTACTACATGGCCCATAGGTACCCTTTCAGAATAGTCATTTTCATGCTATTGGTAGTAATAATTTTAAACCCTGAATACATTAATTGATTTTTTTTATTAATAACATAAAGAGTAATTGAAAATAATTTTTTTAAAGAAACTCTGAAAATCAAATCTCTTACAACCAGGGCTTTGGAGTGGACCTGGAGCAGATGGAATAACACATTTTTACTCAGAGCAGGAGCAGGCCTGGTAATTTGTACTGTTTCTCTGCTCTGATATATATATATATATATATATATATATATATATATATATATATATTTTATATTCTACAAAATCGAAGATAAAAATCACTATGGATAGTAATACTTTCCATGAGAGACTTGTGATGGTTTGTATGAGTATGACCACACTCACTACATTCACATTAAATAATAAAGGACTGCTAGAGAAATAACTCAGAAGGATCCTGTTCGTTATTTAGTAATAAGCGCAGAAGAATGTGTGCGCTTCAATCTAAGACAAATTATGCTATTTAAAGCTAGATTCTGCAACCTGCAGAAATATAAATTTTATAACCATCAATGTACAATTTTGGAAGGAGAAAAACCAGAAAACTGAAATAATTTTTTTTATATTGTCGATACTGAAGGAAGACATAAGTCTAAATGTGTGAAAAATCAAATTAAAGAAATTTTAAACAAATCTGAAATTGATGAAAACCACGTACTAATTATTTGTGTAGATAATGCAGCGAACCTGAAAGGTGCTGTAAATAATCTTTGTGAATCAACAGGCAACTACTAATTGATTTGGCTTAAGAGCCAGCAAATGTTTAACTCTCACTGCCAACCTGTAATTTAATAAATATAGATTCCAAAGATGATTTTGAAACAGTATTGTACAGAATAGGAAATAGTATTTGAATTTCCACTACACATAATAAAGCAGGCAATGTAATAGACAAACATATTGAGGAAGACTGCAATGCAATCAAAGATGTGGGGCAATGTGATGTATTTGAAGCCACTGATCATTATCCAGAAAAGTCCCTTTAACAAGTGTTGAGAATCTATTTTCTGGATTAATTTTAAGTAATAATATGCGATTTGCTGTCTGCCTTTCACTATTAAACAAGGTTTTTTCAACCATATACCACATGATATCCTTTGAAATCCAAGAACTCAACATTTGCACTTCTATTTCATACAATGTAATCACTGGCCCGAGCAACTATTAAAACAAAACCTTATTCATCATTAATATTCATGTCATAAGTATGAGATTTACAACAATATAAGTCAATTAGACATCCTACCCCAGGGCACAAGACAATTTGAGAATGATATAAGAAAATATTTTACTCAAGTTGAACATAATATGAATCAATCAAAGAACTTATCTGAATTATGAAAACCTTCTCAGATTTCTACCCGGGGCATCTCCATACATAGTATTCAATATGAAGGCCTTCAATATTTAATAACTTACCTGAAAGTGGAATACTAAAAGATTTATTATCAGTAAAAAAAATTAGTTTCAATTATAATCTAAAAAACTAATAATTTACCTTCTATGAGATGGTTAATGTGTGATGTCAAATATCAACATCAACATCACTTGTCTCATCAGCAGAACTTTCTGTGGAATGTGTATTATCATCCCCAAGTAGAAGTGCGGCTGGGATAGTGGAAGGTATATTTTGCAAATCAGCGTAAACCCCTAGAACTTGAACAGTGCTGTTACTTAAAGGTGCTAGAGACAGAGGATCTCTATCAGGATATTCTGTTTTCACTTGTGTTTGTCCTAGATGCAATTGATAATTCTGCAATTCAGGTATCATAGGCCGCACCTAAACAATATTGACAATTAATAAAAGTAAGTATAACATTAATATTTTAGAACAGCAATATATAATTAAAATTAATCATAACATTGATTTTTATTAGGCATAAGCATCAGTGAACTTGTATTCACTTTAAATGTTGAATATAACAGTGCAGTTCAATCAAATGTGAATTATAGTAAATTTAACTATACCAACATTAGATATACACTATACCATATATTTGAAACATACAACACAATCGGATGATAATTGTAAAAATTATCAACATCCATACCAAAAAAGAAAATAATAATTGGTCATTATCATTTGAGTAAATTTCAATCTGCCTAGTCGACAAGCAGTTTAGATCTTCCTTCCTGATGAAGGGCTCAGGCCCTCAAAATTTGAAATATTTTCACTCCTGAGCTTACCTGAACCAACTGTTGATTTAATGTAAGTTGACTTCACTGACTCTCTTTCTGATATATATATTAGTAAGGATGTGACATTGCCAAAAATAATTGCAATATTGGTATGGAAAGGACAGAGAGATAGGTTGTGGCTTACCTGAAAGTGAAGTGCGGTGTCGCTATAAGGAACTGAAGGTAATTCTACAAATTTTTGGAGGCTCTCAGCCTCCTTCTTCAGGAAGGAGTGTTACAACACTCTACAACACCTCTATATCCTGGGGAAAGAGCACCCTTAGGGTTTGGGGTAGAGAATTCAAATCTACACTGGTGGAGCAAATCCGGGGTTCTGGATGTCGCTGAGTTTATTTATGACATTTAATTGAAGTGGTGGAGCTGGACGGGGGTGGAATTATTGAAACAAGAAATAACGACCAATATTAAAATTCAATAAATATTTTCCAGGGGTAATTAGATTTATAGTATTTCTACCTATGTTAAGTGTGTAAAATTTCAACCCCTCTTGCGGCCTGATGGTGGAGCATGGTTAGGGGTGAGGAGACTCACAAGAAAATGACATAAACACAACCGAGATTCGAGTCAAATGGAAGGTAATGGATATCGCTGAGTTTATTATGACAATTGGTGCTACAGCAATGATTTTCCCCTTCTTACGGACACAGTCACTGTGATTTCTTGGAACATGCGAGGGCGCTGGACTTTTTGGAGGATCTGGAGGAGCTGTAGACTATCAGATCTGCCAACTTCCTGCGAAGTTATCAGCTATCCTACACCTACACTCTGGTCCAGCCCGGGAAACAGTCATACTCCGAGAGAGCAACTTTGCCGCCAAGGACAGACCAGTCGTCCCAGGATGCAAAAACAATTTATAAATATCTTTACTCACTATTAACAGCTCTCTGTTTCAAATTCCAGATCAAAAGCCCATCAGGATAAAAACAGATAAGTTGAAATACTGAAGATGATACAGATTTTCATAAAAGCAGAGACTTAATAAAACCAAATTCATGAATAAGTAAGATAGCCAATACAGACAAAAAAGGGTAATATAAAATTAATTATGTATAATATAACATATTAATTAATAACATAGAATTAAAAGGAGTGCAATACTGATATGAATTAGTGACGACAGGCAGAAATAAAATACCCAACTGAAAAGCAAATAAAAGGGAATTATTTAATAATTTTGTTGTATGGAAGACGAAAAAGAAACAGTTCTTAAATAAAACAAAAATTACAGGCTCATGTCAGAGATGATTCACATTAAATCAAAGATCACACAGCAATTAATGTACAGACATTATGAAACTCAGCAATTGCTGCGATCCCTTATTGTTACGCTGAACCTTCTATTATTCTCATCGTCGTTACTTCCTTATTTTTACACTGAACTGTCTGCTGTCTCTTTGTCATTGCGTTTTCGTCACTTTTGAGTTTTATCAACCGATGAGTGCAGTTGTGTCGCTCTAGGGTCTTCTTAGCACCTGACGAAAGGAACAAGGATCCCAGAAACATTGTTGTGTGGTATTTATATTACCCTTCAATGTCTAAATTGACTATCTTTCTTATTCATTATTACGTCAATCAGAGGTAATTTTTTTTTCATTTTAAAGTCAAATTAATATATAAATTAATCACAAGGGAAACCAGTTTAGCTGAGAATAAAAATTGTAATAGAAGTTACGGGGTTTAGGAAACAATAACTCTTTTACAATTAACATTTTTATATTTATAAAAAATTAAGCTGTATATAGTTTTAAAAACCATGGTAACTATGAAAACTTATGGAACGAATAAAAAAATTATTGACTATAATTTTACATTTGTAGTTATTGTAAGTATAGTAATTATTGATTTTAAAAAAATAATTACAGAATACGAAGAAGATGAACATGGGAACGCCAACATCATTCCGCTTAAAAAACATTGGTTTGCAGAAAAATAAATAAAATTAAACAAATAGTTTTTAATTTAAATAAAAATTAATTATTTAATTTCGAAAATTACTAATTTAGTACCAAATTATTAATTTCATTTAGTGAATTTTCAAACAATGCAACCTGGCCGATAACACATTTAGGGATAGAAGTCGAGTTGAGTTGCATAAAAATATTAAAAAAATCATGGGGGTTATGGAGAAATGACATCTCGGGCAAAGCCGGGCACCCAGCTAGTATAACAATAAAGGTTAGTGGCTGAGTTGTAGGTGATGTAAGCAACTGACAGTTGTTTTGAAGCTCATATCTCATATTGATCATTTCAAGGAGGTTAAAAAACTGAAATACAATTTTTATAATTACTGCAATATTAGCATTTAAATATTTGTGACCTCACCATTCGTAAACTACCTTTTACACAGCCAGAATATGTATGAAAAAAATTTCCTTTTGGACTGCTTCCAGAAACCAAATTACAAATGGATATTATACAAACCTTACGACCACCCGGCCGATGAGGATTACGACAACCTCTACAACGACATTCTATACAAGCTTTACTTTCCACATAGCATGGACATCTTTGACCACAACATGTTAACTTTCCAGGAGTAGCAGTAGCATTGCCACACCGGCATCCTTTTCGTTTAGTGGCACCTCCACTCAAGGCACCTCTTCCCGAGGACCTCCCACCAGACACACGTTGCATTGGCTTTTTAAAATTTGCAGCAGGCGATATTTGTCCATTGTCACAATTAATACCATTAACCTAAATGGTAATATTAAAACAAGTAGAATTTAAAAATTGGCAAAACAACATGTTATATACATGAAAAAAAAAACCTATTTGTAAAATAAATAAATTATCCAGATACTGTTTCCATGAAAATAAATAAGTAAAGGATACATCATATGGTAAGGATAAGAATAGACCAATATTTATTTCATGTTGACTTATAAAGGTAAAGACACAATATATCTGTATCCTGCACAAGTAAAGACCTCAATTAAATTTTTTGTTAAATGTAAGGACCAGAAACATAATTATAAGTCCAAAATATGAAATCTGAGAAGAAACTCAGGCATATGTTAAACAATACAAATTTAATTGTCTCATCTTGAAGTTGATGTTATGAAGTAAATTAAACAGTATAGCTAAATAAAAAATTGCATTAGGTTTCTTTCCTGTTTTTATACCACGTACACTACATTTTGTATCCAGCCATCCACCACATTATTTTCGTAAACACCAAATGCTTTTCTCAATAGGTTGGCTGAAGGCTCTCTAAGCAAGACAGATGACTTCACATTGATACAGATAACACACACTATTCTCGAGGATGTTTCGTTCATTTAGCATTTATAACCCGTGAAAAATCATCTTGAAGTTGAGATGAAGTTTTTTAAAGTGTTCAATGAGGGACTCATCCTGTGGAATAGTGTGTTCTCTGTATCAATGTAACATCTTCATGTCCTTCTTGGCAATCCTTAAGCAAACCCAACCCTTCATTCATCAATACTCTTCAAAACTAATTCATACTTACAACAGGCAATCTTGTATCACTGTTACATGGAGTACTGTCAGCTACTTCATCATCAACATCTGTAGCTTTTCTCTTTATAGTGATTTTGTTTCCTGGTCCTGGATACATCACAGAATACAAAGAAGAGCCATTTGGTATGTTCCTGGTTCCTTGTGAATCCATCGTTTGTAAACTGATTGCAGACTCTGCTTGGACTATATTTGATGAAGCTAATGCAGTCTGAGTTTGGGTGGATGTACTAGTGTAAACACATGGTAATATACTATATGCAGATTTTGAAAGACCAGCAGTACTTTTGAAATCGTCCTTAAAACCTGCACCTTCCTGTATAAGATCCACTAAACTGGAACTGCCATCACAAGACGTTCCATTGTTTGTACTTGATACAAAGATAGTTCGATAAATGGCTGTACTAGTTACATATTCACACAATTTCTTATAACACTGTAAAAGAATTCGAAGCTGTACGTTTTCTACGTATTTATCATAGTTTTTACACCAGCTACAAGACGGTTTAAGCTTCTTCTTTCCTCCTTTGCACGAACGACAAACATGATGTTGACAATTGGTTTCTGTCGGTGTATAAGGTTCAATTAATAAATTTCCACAAACGGTACAGGACAAAGACTGACGCAAATAAGGAACTAAGCGAAAAAGGTCTGTCCATGACGACGAATCTTCTACGTCAGCTTGTAAAACTAACCTGCAAGTTGACACATACAAACTTGTAGCATTCATTTTCTTTAACTTCAACTTCCACAATGTAGCGGAAGCATTATGAAAGTCATAAATGTTTTTGAAATAAATTGTATGTATAAGAATCAATAGCTTTAGAGTTGGTTAATTTCAATTTATATTATTTACGAATCGTCAAGTTTGAAAAAAAAAACATTACTAAAGATAATAAAAAGATATTTCTGTTTTAAATACTACAAACACATCTTCGATAAATTTCTTTGAAACGTGTTATCCAACCAAATAATCCAAAATTTCCGTATCTAAGAAAGAGGTGTATAACATATGCTTCTAAATACCTAATATTCACTCTGGCGTAAGAGTGCACTGTTAATTTTCACTTCAAATTGCGGCTGGTCCATTTTAACTGAAAAAGATGCAATACAATTCACATATTACTTAAACTGGTTAAAAACATAAATAGCGATCTTTATGTTCAGTTGATGGTGTCATAGCTTTTTTGGATTCAGTGGCATTCATACTAAATCTAAATTTCTCAAATTTGTTAAAATCTCGCGTTTTTTAAAAAAGCTAGTCATTATATTCTAAATTAAAAATAGCCTGTAAAAGCAATTCGAACACTCAAATAAATATCACTTTTTTTCTGCTTCATATTATTTTTACAGAATAAAATTTACTGTTTTTGGATTTATATTTATAAATATTGCCGTCTTTTTTGACTAAAGAGACTTTTTGCTTTCGAATAGTAAAATATGGTTAGATAATCTAAGAAAGCATTTCCCCTAATTCTATAGAACTCTGGTTTATCTAGTAACATTTTGTGGTCAACCAAATCAAATACTTTGGAGAGATCTGGAAATATTCTAGTCACTTTTGTCTTTCGGAAAGTCCTGGATTGATTGTAATAAGTCGTTCATGGTGCTATTAGTAGTATTAATTTTTGAGGTAGCCATGCTGTTCTGGTGATATGATTTTATATTTTTCTAAAAAGTTTACTATTCTTAAAAAAAATTATAGCTTTTTCTAATAATTTAGAGTTTAATTGCAAGTCCACAAATGGTTAGGCAATAATTTTACAAATACAGAATAGGGATTGTTGTTGGAGTCGGTAAATAAAAGTTGAGGAGAAAAAGTTATTTAACCACTGACTTTTTTGGATCATTTATCGACAAATATTCTACATTTAGTGTAAATATAATTATGGATGTAGAAAGGTTTGTTTCGTTCACAGTTTCGAGTTTTTTTAGTGGATATTCAAGTCTCCATGAATCAATCATCAAAACTCGTGTGATGATGATTAAGCATAAATGACCGTAAATAAATACCTTAGTATTTGTAAATGTTAAGGTAAAACATAAATCAGATATCGATAGCAAAGATGAAAACAAAATCAATTATTGGTGGGTGGGAAGATGCTGTGGATAGCCCTGATTACTATTTGTATTCGACTCCACAGCGGCCGGGGGACTGCTGGTTCACAACTGATGGATAGTGGGGCAGTCTTAAATATTGAGGATAGAAGAAATGTTGCTTTTAACAAAAAAACATTTATTTGTCATAAAACATACGTATTTATATACTTTTAAAGGCATATTGTAGAATAAGATGTTATAAAATAGAATCGGATTTACTTTTTTTAAAAAAAAATTCTCTCTCTTAGAATAACTACTTGTTAACACAAAAATAGGGGCAGTCGCACAGAATAACTTATGGCAGTCTGCACGAGTTCCCAACGTTCTGTATGTATACGTCCTTTTTTTAAATATTCAAAAAACAGATATATCTCCTAAACGGCTGTTGTTAACGACCTGCGGTAACAGAAATGTGTTTATCATACCTGATTCTAAGCAGATAGTTACCTAATTCTCGCGAAAAGTCGAAGTTTCAGAAAGAAAAATCTTCCGATCAACTCTTTTGTTTTTTAAAAAAACTTATCTTATCTCCACAAATTAATTCAAATTTCAAAGTATATATTTTGTCGGCTAGTTTACCAATATCCACAAGTCCTTACGAATAAATTAAGCAAAACTAACCTAAGTATAAAATGATTTCTAATGTTCTAGCACGATAGCCGCCGTATTAACTATCTCTCTCTCTCTCTCGATTGTATACCCTGAGGATTAAAATTTCTCTGGCACAGTGAACAGGCAGCTTTCCCGTAGGTTACCCTAACCACACCTCATGTTCTGTCAATCCCGAGCGAAATTTCGAAACCGAACAGACTTTCTTACGAGGGATAAATACTTATCCCTGATTGGCTGAGTAGAAAAGGAGGGAGGTGCTTTAAAAATTAATTCGAAAAACGATTTAATACATATTAATTGCTATATTGAGTATATCCCTTCACTTTCCATATTTAATTATTCAAATATTTATAATTTAACTTTGTCTCAATTATTTATTATTTTACCTCTCATGACGATTTAATGCAGGTCGACTTTTATTATAATAAACATAATACTATAATGAATATTTAAAAGCACACCACCATTACTATTTTTAAAAATCCATTAGTCCTAAATTAACTTTCGCAGGCTTTCCCATTGAACTTGTTGAAACAGTTCTCGGGTTTCCAAACCGGTGGCGTAGTAAGTACACAATATTTCGTCACCATCTTCCAGGTGGAATGACTAGTCCGGGCGCATATCCAGGTAGGTCCTGCACACATTGTACTAAACGGGAACGTATTATATACATGCTGTCGCGCGACCCACCTGGAACTAAGCCTCTCTCGCCTTGTATCATCACATTCACATCTATTTGTTTAACGACGAAATAGCTACATGATGTGGACTTCTAATACCTATATTGTTCTGATTTATAATATATAAAATAATATAAAAATCAGAAATCTTTTTTTAATTCAACATATACCACCATCTATGGATATTAAAGAGCCAAATGATGTAACGGGCAAAGATAAACAGTCAATTCTTAATAATAAATTCTGTTATTACTTGTGAATTCCACTAGGCTAATACGGGGAACCCCAGAAACATTGTGTATATTTGTTTCCGCCGAATATTTAACGAGGGCAGAGAATAAGGTTATTTTAAAATATTTCCGCGGTTGAGCAGCAAAGCGGTTAAACCGCGTTCGGATAATTATCACATCGGACTGAATTGCTAAACCACCAGCAGCTCTAAAACCGTCGTCAAACTCCCGCCGTTTTCAAGATGAATCATTAAATTTGTACTAAATATGCACTTTGTAGTTGTTTACCAAATTTTTATCCTCCGTGTACATTTCCTTATATAAATACTCTTAATTTAACTATTTTTGTTAAATAATAATGCTTATATTATATATAACTTGTGTCTATGTATATCTATTTTGTTTTCAGGTGAGACGATATCCCTTACTGCCCGAGAACTAGGTGCAATTAATAACAATAATTCATCGAAACATTCTAAAAGTTTTTCTTATTCATTACTTACAATTTCTGTAAGTTTCATGGCTGAAATAAAGTGAAATCTTATCAAGTTAAATTCTGGAAATCCAGGAGTGTCTTTGTTCCGCCCATCAACAATGGCTCAAATCGCTGTTGCTGCTGGCCGTCGCGCTGCCTCATGTGTACGGGGCCGTAGTGTGTTGAAGCTCCAACCACTTTATACTTCAGGCCGACGCTTCTTTCTCTGTAATCGCTAGTGTCGTTTTTCATGACCGATCTATGAGGGGAATTGTATGAACAATTAGTAGGGGTAAAATAATTACCACAATATTTTTCTGCAATCCTTGTTGCTACCATCAGGCGATTTATCCAATTATAAATCTGGGAACCCAAGCAAATAAAATATTTTCAGCGAATTCTCAAAAATAATATGCCAATTAATATGATCAATCCCAATGAAACACTATTCCACTATATTCCTCCAATCTACCCCAAATTTTACATTGGAAGAACCAAACGACAGCTTACTATGTGTATTGACAATGTGGTAGTAAAATTATATTAGATAAGTTACAAATACCAGCTGAAGCCACGTATTTAGTCTTAACACTCATTATTATTGAAAATATTTGTATACTAATTAAATTTCAGATTAAGAAATCAAATAAAAAAAGCAAAATATATATTAGCATTATGAAAAATGCTATTATTACATGTCACTAAATTTATAACAATTCCAAATCTACATTAAATAAACAAAAAACAATGCAACCTATACTGAAGAAATATTAACTTCACACACAAATTTACAAATCAATTATGATGTTATCTTGGTTTTGTGAACTCTAAAACACAGTAGGTCTAAATATTACTTATAAGAAGAATACAAATGAAGACTTAAATCGTACAATGATAAATCAGTTTTTTATATGCCTTAAAATGAGTGCATTATAAAATAATTCATTATTAATTTCCATCCAAAAGTCAGATAAAATTACTAAAATGAGAATCAATTTTAAGTATAAATACTGAAAGATGTTGATAATACCTTCAAATTTTATTTTTTCATTAACAGTAAAATAATGGATCCAAACAATTGTTATATACACGGTATGCAGATAAATGTATGTACAAAAATGTATAGTTTGAAAACTTTGGAAATTTAACTATATTTAAACATTATAAGTACACACATGACATTTCAAAATGCAAATAAATAATTTTGATAAAATTTTCTACGTTATTTCAAGTATCGTACATAATCACTCAAAAGATAATAATCCAGTTAGCTGAGAGTACCTCAAAGGAATGGTGAATAAAATACAGAACAAACATAATATAAATATTTATCCTTGACTTAAGTTGAATAGGACATTATATAAAATTAGGTCAATAACCAAAACACAGGATCCATAGATTTATTTAAACAAGTCAAGTGGAGACCGTTTTTAATTTTTGTAGCCAAAAAGTTGGTTTTTGGTACAAGAAACAAAGAACTGAAAACAAAATACAGCTTCATCAAATTCTGTATTGCCATTGACACGAGGTTGGATCAAAAAGTAATGCCTCTTGTGCGATAAAAAAATTCAATAATAAACATTTCAAAACAGAATTAGTACAGATCATAGTCTGAACTGCCCTCTACACAAGACTTCTATTCAACACAGTCATTATGCATCAGTACACATTTGTTCCATCTTAAAACTCAGGCATCAAAACCAATTAAGGAAACTTCAGTTGTCATATAATTTTTGACAAAAGAAGGTAGTGCAGCTAAGTAAATCCATAGTCACTTAAAGAAAGCGGTGGAGAGACTGTATTGATCAGAAGTAATGTGCAACATTGTGTGAAGAAGTTTAGCAACAGAGAAACAGATATTGCAGATAAAATGTGAAGCGACCAGCTGACATTTGTCACATATACCAACCAAGGACTTGACGATGTAGTGATTCGAGACATGCATTATATTTTATGAATTTGCTGCTGCATTGAATGTTTCATATGGCTCTGCCCAAGAAATAACTTCTGACTTGGGATGCCACAAAGTGTGTGTTAAGTGAGTTTTCCAAACTATTGCCTGTCAATAACAGGAGGAGGGTGGTGAGTTAAGTGTTTGAAGAGCCTCTGGATGCATTTGAAACGGACAAACAGGACTTCTTAAAAAATTTGGTAACTGGAGACAAGACCTGGGTATATATATATGACTTGTATGATGTTAAAACAGCCTTAAAATCGTGGATCAAGAAGCCAAACCTTGATTTAATAAAAACTGGTTTTGATGTATCAGTGCAACAATGGCGCAAATATATACAAATGCAGGGTGACTATGTCGAGTGGTAGTGTTCTGTAGAGGGCAGTTCAGGCTATGATCTGTACCAATTCTGTTGTTATATATTCATTATTAAATTTTTTGAGACAGGAGATATTACTTTTTGATACACCCTTGTACTTCAAATTACACTTGTAGTTGCTAATATGGTAATTTTACAGAGTTCATATTACATATCAAATTATTTTAATATTTATGTTTTTACTACATTTTTACGTTCCTACAATAGATCTTAGTAAAAAACATTGTGAGTATATTAAATAAGTTGTGATTGTTTTTCAGTTTGTAGCTGGTACAGGTATAATTTATGATAGCTATATGAAATTGTGAATAGCAGTAAGAATTTAAAGCACAGAGTAAAAATATTTAAACATATATTAACTTTAAATAAAAGATTCTCGGCTAAGTTCTCAATGTTGTAAGCAGCAGATATATATTTTATACCATTTGTAGCTATTTTTTTTAAAAAAATCACAATTTATTTCTCAGCACTGCTTGCATTATATAGAATCATACAGTATTCTCATACTGAATAATAATAAATTAGTGGCACATTTTCTTTATAGACACAGTTATTTATCTAAACATTTCTAATGTTTGTAAAAGATAAAATACTTTAATTCATAACAAACTAATAATGTTTGAAATTGAGATTTTATTATTGACATTTATTATTTATTTTATGTTTCAGTTAAAATGTATAGAATAAAATATCATATTCTTTAACTCTCTAAAGTTTTAGATTTTTTGGCTGACGGACCCTCATTATCTTCTTCTGCTGGTGCTTGAAAAATTGCTTTAGGTTGGGTTTTAGCATATGCTGGAGACACCCAATACGGATTTTCTTCGGCATCTTTGGCATAACGAAGAATAGCCTCCCTTGGGTCTTGGTCATCCTCAACTCTTTTGCTTAGTCCAAGATTGCGAATAACATAAGAACTTAGAGTTCCACCTGAAGTGGCTACTCGTCCACCTTGTCCAGAAGAAATTGGAAGGTCCGGTCTATGTGACTTAACTGGATCATGCCTATCTCTTTCCATCTGTTTGCGGATACTCTTTGGTTTCTCTTGTCTAAACATTGGGAGGGCATGAGGAGTAAGGATTTGTTGGGCAGCAACGACACCAACTTGTTTTACTTTTCTCTGAGATTTCACAACACACAATTTAGCACCTCTCAGGCTTCTATTATTGTCATAGTAAACTTTAACAATCCCATTTCCACAACCCACAAAAATCTGATTTAGTTTTGGGTGCCAAACAGATTTAATGACATGAGAATTTGTGACAATTACTTCATTTACCTTAGAAAATGAAACTGTATCAAAGAACAAGAGTCTGCCTGATGTCTGGCCTGGTTTTAAACTTTCTCCTGTCAGAACCATAGAGTCATTGGGGCTAAATGTACAATCAGTCATTGCATAACGTGAGAAAAGATCACCAACTGCGTGAAGTGGTTTTTTAAATGATCTCAAGTCCCATAATTTCAAAGTGTCATCACAACCACGAGTTGCTAACATATGACCAAGATATGAAAACGTAATGCACGATATCTCTGAACCATTATTATGAGCTCCTCTTAATAACATTGCTGTATTAACGTATGCCTTACGATGATCCCACATTTGTACAGATCCATCAAGGCATGCTGCAGCAACTAAATTACCATCTCTGTTATAATTACATGCAGTAGGAACTGTTTTGAGACCATTTTGGGCACGACATTTTATAACTGCTTTATGTTGGTTTGGTTTTTCGACATTCCATAATCTGCAAGTGCTATCTTGAGAACAAGTTAAAAATTCATCCCTAATTTTTGGATGCCAACACCCACTATTTAATGCAGCTGTATGACCTTTTGTTCGAGCCATATCCGCTATGTACTGGTCTCCTTTAACACACTCCACTACTTCAAATCCGTCTCTGTCCAGTACCTTGGCCTGTGCTGAACCAGATACCACAAGAATAACATCCCCTGTAATCGAATACTGTAAAGTTACAATAGGATGGTTTTCACAAGGTTGTAAAGTCCGGAAACTTTGTAATGAAGCATCCATTCCTGCAAAATCCCAAAATCGAACTTCGTAATCAACTGCACCTGTAGCAAGTCGTGCCCCAGCTGGATCAGCAGCTATAGAAATAACAGCTTTAGAACCATGAACCATGGATACCTCGTTAGATATTGGAATCTCTGAAATTAAATCATCTTCATCTTCACTATCTTCATCTATTTCATGATTTTTACTAACTTCAACACTTGTAATTGAAGTGGCTTTAGGAATCGAAGGACCAATAAAATCATCATCATCCTGTTCAGCCTCTTCTTGAACAGCTTCATTAATAGAAATTACTTCTAAATCCTTAGCTGTACTGTCAGCTGAAGCCCTGCTTCTTTCTTTAGCAATATTGGTAGCTTTACTTACCATTTCATTGATGTCGAAATGTTTTGACTTTTTTCCAAAACCCTCAAATCCCATGACACTTCTCATTTTGTCACGTTCTTCATCATCGGCATCTTCAATCAATTTATTTTTTTCTTCACTCTTACTGAATGTACCAAAGCCTCCAGTATTATTCGTCTCAGAAGCATTGTTAAAGGATGCAGACTTTAATAACCCAGAACCAATTTTTCCAAATGTTATTCCTTTGCCTCTGTTCATGATGAAAAAACGTTGTCATTAAAACACAAACAAAATATTAAACACATAACCTCACTGTCTCCACAAGCAATAAACTCAAAGATACATATAGGATAGATGTAGTCTTTTATGGCGAAGTTTCGATAAACAGCAGAATGTAAATTTGATAATGAACCAAGTAAAATATTATAATGACAATATTAATGTATAGATATTTTATTAAATATATTAACCATTGCTAACTGTATGATTATTTCATCTTTTCTCTTACTTATTCCTTTTATTTCAAAATTTCATATCAATTTTGATTTCTATATCACTGAATACAACATAATTTTTGCTGTACAAACGGTGATTTGGAACTTGTTTAACGATACAGCTTGCTCTCCAAAATCACCAAAATATATTCCTCTTTTTAATTACAGAAAGATTTTAGATAATCATTTTCAAGAAATATTTTTCTATTACATTTTTAACATTTCTATTGAGAGAGAAGAGGTTCAGGCAAGAAATATTAATTTTGTTAATACACTGTGTATTGTAGATTGAGCTTTATTCTTGTTCAATAAACGCAAAATTTCTATATATTATTTCGTTCATTAATAATGGAAAGTAATTTATTTAGTTAAGTATTAAGTTAATTCAAAGTAGTTACATTAATTAAAATTATCATTCACAGTAGAACGAAAGAAATTAGGTACAGTCTTCTCGAGGTTTCGGTCAGTAAACAATAGATAACACGCGACGTTCCGTAGACTGTCCACGTCATCATCTTCACCAAGCAGCGTACTTTCGACGAGTTTATCCAGCTGTAATCCCGAGAAGACTTACAATGACATCTCCACAATTAGTTCTATAAAACTCTACCGTATTTTGAGAGCACATAAAACTAATATTTTGGTGAAGAATTTATCAGGAGTTCCACTGTCTATAGTATAAAATTAAAATATAATACGTCTGTGTTAAAAATATACAAATGAGATACAATCGCTAAATAACAAGCAGAATGAGGCGATAATATAAATAGCACAGAACATTTCTGGAATTGATCCTACGTTTCGAATAGTAAAGAAATTATAAGAGGGTGGTAGAATGAGAGAAGAATGATCCTACGTTTCGAACAGTGCAAAGAAAACCTGTTCCGACTCTTGCGCTTTTCTTAACCATTTACGTGAAAACGAAAATAGTATTTTTTTAATGTTCAAAACGTAGGAACATACTTTCCTCCTTCTTCCACCCTTTCATAATATTTTCTACTACACACCCAATAATTTCTCCACCAAATATTTCAACACCGTTGTCAAGAAACTTCAAAACCAGACTCATGTTTCCCTTTAATATGTTATAGTGAAGACACATCGACACGCGAATTGATGTAAATATGTACAAAAATACATTCACAGCCAAAAATATAAACGATAATTGGTTTGTTTTTCTCGATTTTGTTTCAAAGGTTCTAAATTATACATGCCCAATAAAAAAAATACAAGTAAAGTATATCATAATAACATGCCCAAGTATATTTCAGCAAAATGGTTGAAGCTCAAAAATGATTTTAAAGATTGGAACAATAACTAGAGAGGAAGTCTTTAGAATTAAGCATAAGATTTTATAACTACAGTATAATGTTGAACTAAAACATATAAAAATGAATTTTATAGCCATCTAATAATATTAGTAAAAGTTTTTAACTAAATTAAAAAACCAAAAGCAGCCCAGTGTTAAAGCATCATGGTAAACATATTAGCAATGAGCAATAAATATGTGACATTTTCAATCAGCAATTCCTAAATATTAATATTTTTCAAATATTCCCAATAATATTAACATACCATCTAGTGTAAATGAGTCTTTTTACTTGAATCCTGTTTATGAATCTGCATTTTAAATATTAAAACATAGTATATAGTAAATATTAAAAACATAGTAGTGGTTTGCATGATATATCGTCACAGATGCAGAAACAATATTATCGTCCTATTATCCAACGTATTACTAACCTAGTAAACAATTGCTTTGAAGATGGAATATTCCCTGACTATATTTAAGAAGGGAGCAAAACAGATGTTGGGAACTACAAACCAATAGCTCTGAATTTAGGAAAGGTATGAAAACTATCACAGAAACTGTTCACATTGTTTTAAGAAAATTGGACAATAAATAAAATATATTAGAAACGTTTTTATATTTGCATTTGGCTCGGTAAATCGTGAAATTCTCTGAAAAAAAAAACTTAGAAGCATATGGAATCTATGGCATTGCATTAAAACTTTTAAAATCATATCTTTATAATCGTCGGTAGTATACCGAAATTATATTTAGATATAATTTAATATTGAGCAGATTTAGATCTAAATTAGGTGATAGTACCTCATGGTGACTCAAAGGGCTATTTTGGGACCTCTACTTTTTATATTATATATCCGTGATATGCCTGCAATTAGCACAAGAGAAGTTTGGTGTCATATGCTGATGACACTACTTTAATCAACTGAAATAAAGAAGGTGAGTCATTGTTAGTTTAAAATGAAATAAAGTTTAATACTGTCAAGAATTATTACATGCAGATGTTCTCCAAGTAACTCCAAGTAAATATTTCAAAAAGTAACATACTATCCTTTGGCTATACACCCACTACCCATGGTAATACTAACTTAATCATATCCACTAAATTCCTTGGAATTCATGTGGATCAAGATATGTCCTGTGATATTCAAATAGTTATAATTACTTTCCTGAATACAATGTATCTAAAGTTTACACTACAAGGTGAAATACTAACTATTTCAGAATAAGAACAAATTTGAAAAAAACTGATAATGATCCTCTCATAAAAGACACATCGTCTTTCAACAATTTGTCCGAGAATATTAAACAAATTAAAGGAAAAAGTTTTCTTTGGTTTTAGAAAGGAATTTGGCTGCGAAAGCAATATACAATTTAAGTGAATTCTAATTGTATTATTAGTTTTTAATTATCAAAGTTTTCTCTTTAGAAAATTATGTAATATAATTTTTTTCTTAATTTTCTTATATATTGTATTATTAGTTTTTAACTATCAATTTTTTTCTCTTTAGAATTATGTTAAATAAAAATATTTCCTTAATTTTCTTGTGTATTACGAGTGTCGTTTAAAGGTACACTTGACGTGCTGGAGTTCTTTGTCGTTGACTTCTTCGTTATTCTCTTTGAACCACTAACAGTTGTTCAAGGGCCTGCGTATCTTTGACAGGACAGGACCTTGAACTGTTGAGTTCGTGGGCGTTACTGAGTATTGACGGGTTTTGCGTTAACGTCACCCATTTAAAATGGGTGATTCTTCTGAAGGAGGTGGAGATTCGCCTCCCGTTTCAGAAAATGTAGCTATTGTAGACTATTCCATATTTGCTAATTACTTAAAGAAAGCTGTAACGGTTCTACTGCCTGATGATGTAGCACCACCAGCTTTAAACGCGGCATTAAACGAAAAGTCTAATCAAGAATGTATTCATAAGTTCCTGAGTGATTCTCAGACGTCAACTCTGTTTATTCAACGCATTTCATCCAAAGGTGATTAATTAGTAAATTATGTAGTCTGTCTACAAACGTAAGCAGTTCACCGGCGCAACAATTTACTTTTCATTCGGTGAAACGAAAATCTGATTCCTTCAGCCAGAAAACTGTAACAATACACGGAATTGTAGTTTGGATTGATACGAGGATTATTATTAGTACCTTTTTTTTCACATTAATATTCCCGTTTTGATTGTATTAAAAATTCCAGTTATGCATCTCCATATCTTACTGTAGCTTATTTAAAGCTGTACATTACTAAAAAATGTGTTAAAACTCACTGCCATGCAATTTTTAAGGTGTTACATGCTTATTTGCTTGACTTCATATGATGGTTAATTTTTTAATCTTTATTGTTTTAACTTAAAATTTTCAGCATGAATTCAATATTTCTATTACACTAAAGATGTGTACTAATATGAATATTATGTAATATGTTGTTTAATGTTCATTGTAGATGAGGATAGTGATCAACCCGGTGAAACAGAAGATGATAAAGAAGCAGTTACTTATTACATTAATAATGAGGTTCGTTTTACGAATCCTAAGATGAGTAGGTAAGCACATTATTTTTAAACAGATTATTAACATTTTGTAATGTCTACCCATGTGCATTTATCAAAATATATAATCTTTATAAAAAATACAGAATATTTTGTCTTGGTTTTTATCATCCATACTTAACAGGCCAGTACAATATACTCAAATGAGTTCACAGAAGTTAATTAATTTCAAATAAAATTTAATAATTAACAATAAAGTGGAATGCAGTTTCTGTGAAACTAAATGTTTTGGGTTGTTTAAAGTACTGAATAATCGTGATCTCTCCCACCTTTCGTCAGGCTTGTAGTAGGGTGTAATGGGTTTGGGTGAACGATGTGTGGTTACATGCCTTAAGGTGAATTTGTATCCGATTGAAAGTATATATGTTGGCAATAGTTGTGGCTTATTAGGTTATGCCAAAGAATTATTTTTTTGAATATGGGAAAGGAAATTAATTGTGTCGACAGATATGTTGTAGCTCTTAGGATGAACTTGGGATATCTGATGTACGACATTTTTTTAAAATTTGTGAAGGTATTTTGAATAAAATTCTGAACTTATTTATGGTTTTAATATTAAAAATGCTTTGTAATTTTGATGATGCTGAGTTTCATTTGGGCAACCGTTTTCAATAATTATTTGATACAATTATAAGAAAATTAATTTTGTGCTTGCCATATCTAAATATTAGAGTTAGGTGTTGTGTTGCTATGTCATAATTTTTTAATCGAATGTAGAAAATGTTCGAAATAAGGTAATGACCCTATTTCACATATGGTATATTCATAGATACAAGTTGTATATATGTACACACTTATTTATATGAACTTTACTTCATATTATAACAATATATTAATGTAATCTGCATTTTTTTCTGCAATAGCTTTGTGTGCGTGAAACGAGGCCTGGTTGTTGAAGCAGATAAGAGCATACACTCTCAAATTCGATTGTTAAACTTTAGTGATGGATCACCTTATGAGACACTCCATTCATTTATAAGCAAAACAATGGCACCTTACTTTAAATCATATGTTCAAGAATCAGGCCGAGCAGATAGGTAAGTATTTTTTCATTAGTATATGATATACTGTTCTCAGGGTTATTTTATTTATGTAAATTATTTAATTTTAGGGATGGTGATAAAATGGCCCCATCAGTGGAGAAGAAAATGGCTGAGTTGGAAATGGGGTTGTTACATTTGCAGCAAAATATTGATATACCTGAAATATCATTGCCAGTTCATCCAACTGTTGCAGCTGTCATAAAAAACTGTTTAGATGATGGTCATAAGCCTAAAGTAGCTGATTTTGGTGATAAAGTTGAAGATTCTACATTTCTTAACCAACTTCAGAATGGTGTCAATAGATGGATTAAAGAAATTCAAAAGGTAAGGAAACTTGATTTTTTTTGGAAAATGTAGACAATGCTTTCATAAATCAGTTCATTTTATATTTACAGACCTAAGTTGACCATTAGGTTCGTATCAGTTATTTTATTATAATTTGCTCCATGTAAGAGTTATTTGGTCAGTCATTCTGTTGTAATGGACAAATATGATATCAGATAAGCATTATATGCAGTTGAAATTGCTTGTTGAAATACTAGTTTTGACTTGTGGAGTGGGTTGTTACAATTTGTGTTGAGAAATGACAATACAGTTAGGTCGTAGAATGTAGAATTAGCTTTAATTTTGTGTTGGGTTGTTTCTATTGATTTTAATTTTTCCTTAACAGGTGACTAAGTTGGATAGAGACCCATCATCTGGAACAGCATTGCAAGAAATAAGTTTTTGGTTGAATTTAGAAAGGGCATTGCATAGAATTCAAGAGAAGAGAGAAAGTATTGAAGTAGCTTTAACATTAGATATATTAAAACATGGTAAAAGATTTCATGCTACTGTCAGTTTTGATACAGATACTGGTAAGTAATACAAGCTAATTCCTGTACTGTAATGGTGTTGATATGTTGGACTTTTGCGTAAATAGTTCTCAGATTTGCACCTGGGTCAGTGTAAAATCTAAACTGAGTTTCCATAGCTTGTGTTGCCATCTTCGTCCATTCTTCACTGACCCGGGTGCAAACCCGAGGACTATTCATGCATCATCTCCACCAGGAAAGCTCTTATTATCTATTGGTCTTTTTCTAATAATTGTCAGATCTTTGATTATTTCTTGTAGTACTTTTATAGCAACAGTTTTAGAGAAATTAGGATGTAACCGTTTGTAACATGCCAATTTAGAACAAATTGCAACATTTGAAAGCCTGAAAAACCTAAAGGAGGCATTTAAAAGATTTCAAATTGTTTTTTTTAAAGTCTTGCCATCTGTTATTTTTTTAAGGGGAAGAAACATTAAAGTTGTGTACTCATCACTTCTTTGGAAATTTTTTTGTAAATTCTTCATTTTATCTCATTTAAACACTTTTTTCTAGTTAAGTTTTAGGTGGTTTCCTTACAACGTAACACACTTTTGGTAGAAACATGATTTGTAGATGGTTTTTATTTCAAGTTGATATCTCGATAAACAAAAAATGTAATTTAACTTATCGCAAACCTAAGAAAATTTCAGAAACGGCCTACCCTCATAAACAAACTGCCAGCTGAAATCCAAAGTAGTTATAACAAGATTGTAAAGAAAAAATATTTTTGTACTCCCAGTTACATACATAAATAGAAAATCTACATATAAAAATAAAATATAACGGCAACTAGTTATTTTTTTATTGATTGTTTTTGTATGGGTTGACCCTTATCAGTAGTGTGTGCTGTTTTAGAATATAGATCCTATTGTTTTGTTCTGCACTTTAAGTACTACATTGATGTGTTGGAGAGCATACAAAGGTGGGCTGCAAACTAATATATGGCCAGATTTTGAATTGAGAAAGTTTGTGAACAGGTATGGCAGAGACTGTAAAAGTGCCAAATAGCACAATTTTGTGACTTGTCTAAACTGTAAGTGGTTTATAAATCTGTGGTTGATGTTAAAGAAAACTATTTCTGTTATTCATAAAATTTAAACTGAAATAAATCTGGAGACATGAAATATGCATTTCTTTATAAATTGTAGAATGGAAAAAGGTAATGTAGTAGTTTTTGAGACATTAGCTCTTACAACTTGTTAATGTTAACAAAGTTAAAGTGCTACGGTAGAGTTACTAAAGTTAGTCTACATCATTTCACATCGATTGAACACATTCCTAGACACTAATGACTATTTTCTTTATTTATTCTTAACTTCTTTTTCCTTCTTTCAGATAAATAATAATCATATTTAGAACAGTGATTCTTGTTAGTTATTGAGGTGTAGCATTTAGCAAGTGTGGTTTATTTTCAGTATAATTAACCAACAAATTAAGACTACTTATATCATAAGCTTTACTATGAATATATTTGCCTGTATATTTTGGTCATAAAACTGCCACCAGGACCAATCCCATTTAGTTAATTATATAGACATACATTTTATGTATTAATAATGATTTTCTTAGTAAATATAAAGGATCATAATACAGAACACTTAATTTTTTTATCAGATCAAGCTAGAAATATGGTTCTAGGAGGAGACTAAGGCTAAGCATTGGGTTACGTAACTTCATATGCACTGGAATCAAATTTTGTGTGTAGTAAATGCTATTTATTATGTCAATATCAAAGTCTTATGGAAATAATTCAAGTTTTAGTGTAGGACAAATAAAGGAAACAATAAATGCATTACATGCAGAACAGAAGGAAGTTCTTCAAACTTACGGAGGCAATAGCCTCATCCTTCAGGAGAAAGATGTTGCACTCCATGCGCCTGCCAATCATGGAGTTTTGGCTGTCTTGATGTTGAACTGTTGCTGGATAAACAATAGACACTTCACCAGGCCACTAACTTCCTCTGTTAAGTGAATGTCACAGGTGTTAAGTGAATGTCACAGGAGAGGAAAGGTTCCAGAGACACATATACGAGTCATCATACATATGCATGCACATGCTGTACATATACACACACATTCATGCATGCATACATTTGCCCATGCGCACACATCCACGTTAACCCACATACAAATGAGCACCTGTATAGCCCCTCCTATGCCAACCCATTCATGGAACAAGACCCTTCTAATTTCCTCCACATTGAAACCCCTAAACTGGTTCCTGTTCATCTTTGTGATATGGACCCATGGACCAGATTCCCTATCTGAATTCCTCCATACCCTTAACTCCAAATACTCTGTTTAAGTTCTGTTAACTTTTATGGAATTACTCTATCATCACCTTCATTTATGTTCATGTATACCTGAGTTATCATAATCAACACATTTGTCCATAACAAGCCCACTAACAATACAATAGCTCCACTTCTCCAGTTGTCACCCTGATCATACCGAACGTTCTCTTCCATACAGCCTAACCCTCAGACGAGCTCGTATTTGCTCCACCCAGAAGAGTCTACACCAAATCTTCAATGCATATATCAATAGAAATTACCCTAGAGACCTCCAAAAAACAGTTAATTCACGCCCTACTTAATTTCCAAACACCCACACCTATTCCTGACCAAAACAAAAAATGCAGTCCACCCCTCATCACATCATACTTCCCTGGAATACAAAAAAATCAATTCCATTTTCTCCCTAGCCTACACTGGACTGCAATCAAACCCTAATTTAAAGAGAATCCTCCCCAATCGACCTCAACATCTTACTAATCCACCCCTTTAAACCCCACACCTACACCAGGTTGCAAGCGCTGTGGTAGGAACAGGTGCCATGTCTTGTCCTACTCTATTTATAAGGCTGTGACTATCCTGAATCCTCAGTGCATTGAATAAGTTAACATTATAACCTTGTGATGTGTGTGAATGATCTGTACAAAGATAGAGGGATTGTCTCCAACAGTGTTGCTCTTAAAAGCCACCATATTATTAAATGCTGTGTACTTCTACCTTCAAAAATAAAACCCCTTTTTTTCTCAATGTATGCAAATTGTTTTTATATGACATCCCAAGGCTGCTTAACCTGTGTTTATGCACCCTTTTTTAAAAATTTGTTTTTATATTGCTGTGTTCAAAAAAAGGTCAATCTCTTTTTTTTTTTTTTCAGGTTTAAAACAAGCCTTAGCCACAGTCAATGATTACAATCCTTTAATGAAGGATTTTCCTATCAATGATTTATTATCTGCAACTGAACTTGATAGGATACGTTCTGCAGTTCAGCTGATTTTTTCTCATTTACGGAAAATTAGGAGTACAAAGTACCCTATTCAGAGAGCATTGCGACTTGTTGAAGCAATATCAAGAGATTTGGGTTCACAGCTCCTGAAGGTATTGTTTTACTGTTATGATTACTGTTTGGTGTTGACTTAACCTACTTTCATTAAAGTGTTGGCTAATAATTAAATATATTTGAAGTTTTCTCTTGGAATTTTCCAGAATTGTCCACTAGTAATATTCCCCTTTTTTGTGGAAACATTTTACAAATTTGTCATTTTGCCCCCGGAAAAGTTTTTCTGATCTATTATACTAACAATAAAAATTTTTGTTTTAAAATTAACTGAACATTTTTTATTTAACAAGTAATTTTTTAAATTTTATTTTTCATTTTTTGTTATATGAGCATAGTAATAATTTTTATGAAAATATTTCCTTATTAGTTCACTTCATGTTTGCTTATATTAAAGAAAAATATAAATTGCATTCCTCTTCATTCTAGGTTTTGGGCACACGCCGTTTGATGCATATACCATTTGAGGAATTTGAAAAGGTTATGTCTCAATGTTTTGATGTGTTTTCCACTTGGGATGATGAATATGATAAACTACAAGGACTGCTTAGGTACTGTTGACTTAAAATAAAATATAATACATCTGTTTTATAAAAGTAATTAGATAAAATAGCTAAATGGCAGATAAAATGAAGTGATAATATAAATACCACACAAAATTTCTGGAAACTTTGTGCCTTTCATCAGATGTTTGAAACCCAAGAGCCAGGAGTGACACAACTGCACAATCTAATTGACAAACTCGAGAGCTAAGCAAAACACAATGACAATTGGAAAGCAGAGGGGTTAGCATAATAATAAGGGATCATAACTATTGTTAACTTTTGTAGTACGTTTGTACATTAATTACGGTAATGTTGGATTTAATATGAAGCATATCTGATGTCATTCTGGAATAGTACCTGGTGTCAACATCTAAAATCTTAGCATTTTGCCAATAAAATGAATGTTTCAAATTGATATGTTTGGAGTCTATAGATTGATTATCAATGGGGTTTGATATTGGACATATGTTCCTTGATACGTGTATTAAGGGAACATTTTGTTTGTCCTATGTAGCAGGAATTACAATTGGAGCAAGAGATTTTGTAAACTACCAAGAGATGAGATTTTCTACATATGGTAAACAAAACGTTCACTTCATGCCCATATCAAGGAACATCTGTCTAATATCGAACTTCTCAACGATAAACAATCTGTAGTCTCCAAACATATAATCAATTTGATACATTCATTTGATTGGTAAAATGCTAAGGATATTAGACATTGGCACCCAGTACCATTCCAGAATTATATGAGAATTGCTTCATATTAAATCCAACATCACAGCAATTAACATACAAACTGATAATATGAAACTCTGCAATACCTATGATCAGTTATTGTTATGCTAACCCCTTTGCTTTCCTATTGTCATTGCGTTTTGCTTTGCTCCTGAGTTTGTCAACTGGATTGTGTCACTCCTGGCTTTCGTATTTTCAATCACCTGATAAAAGGAACAAAGTTTCTGATAAAGTTGTGGTATTTATATCATAACTTCATATTATCTGCCATTCAGCTATTTTATCTAATAACTGTTGGTTTAAGCCATAAGCAATAATTTTTTGATAATTTAGTTGGTAATAAAAGTAGATGAAGTTAGTTAATATGTAAGAGAATTTATAATTTTTGTAAGCATTTGCAAATAATATTAGTTTTTTATTGTTATTGTGTTAAATGCTACACCATTTTATGGTATTCAGTTCTATGTGTTTTTGCTCAATATTCAGTATAGAGGTTCTTAGAACCTAATCAACCACATTGTGAGTTAGTTATGTCTGCACTTTTCAACTAAAATTTATTGACATTAAAAGTAAAATTTAAATATATTCACTCCATTTATGATTCAATCACTTTTTATATCAGGGATATTGTGAAAAAGAAACGAGATGAGAATTTGAAAATGGTATGGAGAGTGTCTCCAGCGCATAAGCGGCTTCAAACCCGAATGGAACACATGAGAACATTCCGTCGCCAACATGAACAGTTACGGACAGTTATTGTTAGAGTACTGCGTCCTACATTCCCATCACGTCAACAGAACGAACAACCACAGACTCCAACAGATCCCCCTGCAGACATTAAACCAGATTTATTAGCATTGATGCAAGCAGCTGATGCAAATGCAATTGAGGTAAAATTAAAAAATCTTTATTGTTGCATTAATTTATAGATTCTTATATTGTTTTAATGTATTCAGACCACTAAATTAATACAGGTCAGTCATATTTGTAATTTTTACATACATTTTCAGAGACAGTTGTGACTAATTCTATATTGTTTAAATAAAAACCTGTATAATGTATATATAATTTATTTGCAGGAAGTTAATTTAGCATATGAAAATGTAAAGGAGGTTGATTGTTTGGACATAACAAGAGAAGGTTTAGAAGCATGGGATGCAGCTGTTCGTAGATATGAAGAGCGAATTGATAGAGTTGAAGCAAGAATAACAGCTCACTTAAGAGACCAATTGGGAACTGCAAAAAATGCTAATGAGATGTTCCGAATATTTTCTCGCTTCAATGCTTTATTTGTGAGGCCACATATTAGAGGTGCTATTCGTGAATATCAAACACAACTCATTCAACGAGTAAAGGATGACATTGAAGCTTTGCATGAAAAATTTAAGGTATGACTTGATTCCTGTGTGAATAATGAATTGCAATGTGATACATACTGCAAGATTTATTCATTAATAACTTTGTAATTAAATATATTTGGTATATTCTTGAACAATTGAATTCATCCATTATAAATCAAAGTGAATTACAAAACTTTTTCTGTTAATCCTTTGATCTGATTTTTAATCCTGTATGTTCTGTATTGTTATTGGCTGTACCTCAAAGTAAATGTTCAATCAATTTTAATAACTAATTTCATCCATATCTGGTCTACAATAACTTTGTCTATAAAATGCACCTGAAGTTTGTTTCCCATATTAAATTAGCAGTATACTGAAAATTGAATTTAGATTTAATTGTTCATTAAAATTTAGAATTGAGTTGTTAATTGATGCATTTACTAAATTTGGACCAAACTGTGTAGGTGCAGTACCCTCAGAGCAAATCCAGTCGCATGAGTATGGTAAGGGACCTGCCACCTGTATCTGGTTCCATTATTTGGGCAAGGCAAATTGATCGCCAGCTAACAGCTTACTTAAGAAGAGTTGAAGATGTTTTGGGTGAGTTGCATACCCTTGAGACTTAATTTGACACATCTGTAAGTTTGTTCGTCTACTTGTGCTGCTGAAATTTCTGCCTTAAACCCTGAACACAAAGCAAATTTTCTTGCTGTTGAAACTTGTTTCTTTTAATGAATTAATAATGAAGACCCAATAAACAGACCACACAATTTTTCTGCAAATCTTGTTGCTTTGTCAGGTGTTGAAAATTTGTAAGAGGTTTCAAAATGACAAGAAGCAAAATTGTATGCTGCCTGGTTTGTATGGTGTCATTCTTAAAGCTATTACAATTTTGCAACACCTGACGAAAGCAACAAACATCAGGCAATATTTATTTTATTGTCTGTTTATTGGCTACTTCATTATTTATGTGTTAATTATCATCCAATACCAATAATTTTATATTTTCTTGTCTCTTTGACTGATGGTTTTTATTCTTTTGTAGTCAATGCAAAAATACTGTTTGCACAACAATAATGGTCAATTTTATAAATTTCTAACTGAATTTAATCATCTAGTTGAATATTATTTCATTTTCCAGGTAAAGGTTGGGAAAATCATATTGAGGGTCAAAAATTAAAAGAAGATGGTGATAGTTTTCGTATGAAATTAAGCACTCTAGAAATTTTTGATGAATGGGCACGCAAAGTGCAACAAAGAAATTTAGGTGTTGCTGGCAGAATATTTGCTATAGAAAGTCATAGATCAAGAACAGGAAGAGGAACAGTGTATAAACTAAGAGTGAACTTCTTACCAGAGATAATTACATTATCAAAAGAGGTATTTTTTGTTCCAAACTTTTGTCACTGAATTTATGATTGAATATATATTTATAAAGAACAAAACATGGCAGCACAATGCAGGGTGCTAAAAGAGAGTAACATACTGCTGCATCTAAATAAATTGGGCTATTAAAGATTGTCCAATATTATCATCCTAAAGACGATTATGCTAGTTCACCAAATGTAATAATAAATTTAATTAAAGAGGAATGTTAAAAAATATCCTCTCTGGTCATTATACTTTAACTTCAAAGTTTTTAATTATAAAATATTTTAGGTTTTTCTGAATAATCAATAAGTCTAATTTGGAACGTAGGTTTTCCCGGTGTAACTGCTGGATAAAGTTTTCTTGGAATTCCAACCAGTAATGACGTTTGCTCGCCACAACATTGCGTTGGCTGGCACTGCCATATTGAAGAACCTGAAGAAGACGGCGGTGCCAGGCGTCGAAACCTGGTTGGAATCCTGAGAACTTTATCCACGTTTTAATTTGTTCACTGTTGTGGATGTTCTTTTACTGAAGCAGAATAGTCATGAATAAATTATCTAATTTAATTTATCATATTAAGCATGTTTCAACTTCTAGTCGTAAGCTTCAAGCAAATGTAGTGTAGTTCCTAGTCCATATCTGATTCATTTGGAACACTTTTCTGTTGGTAAAATTAAAATGATTATAATCATATGCCATCTTTCAAAGTTTGCTTCCTAATGAAGCTATACTACTTACTCTGTATCCTAACTGCTGATGTTTTCTCACAAACCTTTCCTATTAGCAATGGTAATTATTTACAAACTAATAGTGCTTATTTTTGTGACGACATATATTTAGCACCAAACATAATCACATTACCAAATTGTTTATTTACAGAAACTATTTGTGTTTAAAAATAATTAATGAAAGAATCCAGAAATGATCTGCTACCTGATAAAAAAAATCATCAAAAAAATTGTTTAATATAGTGTACAGTTAGTTATTTTAACAGGATATCGAAAAGTGGTACACAAAGAAAATTGTTTATTTAAGGTTTTAATAACTTTAAATGATATGTGTAATATTTAATTAAATTTTCATCTTAATAAATGTTTTAGTTAAGGGTTAACAATTAACAAGATTACTTTTTTACAGGTCAGAAATCTAAAAAATTTGGGCTTCAGGGTTCCATTGGCAATTGTAAATAAAGCACACCAAGCCAATCAAATTTATCCATTTGCCATTTCACTAATAGAAAGTGTGAGGACATATGAAAGGACCCTTGAAAAGGTAAAAGTATAAATGAACTATTATTAATTTATAATTTAAAAATTTTATTTTTGCATATTTTGGGTTCAACAAGTTTGTTTTGTGTTTCTACCATTTTTCAAACTTTGCTTTTGAATAGTTTTTCAGAGTGCTCACATTTTCAATCAGGTTGAATATTTTTGGATTCTTATTGACAGTAATCTAAATAATATATTCATCTAATTTTTTCCAGTATGCTTCACTTTGCTTAAGTTACTTAGTTTAGATCATAATCACTGCTAATGTTTTGTCTACAAACCTTTCCTATTAGAAACGGTAATTATGTAAAAAATTAATAGTGATTATTTTTGTGACATCACATATTTTGCACCAAACATAATCACTTTACCAAATTGTTTAGTTACAGAATCTAGTTGTGTTATTTCATAGATTTAAAAATAATTAATGAAAGTTCCAGACAAGATCTGCTGCCTGATATAAGTTAACAAGTTCAATTCCTTTACAAAAACCCTTAGCTTTAATTTTAAAGTGCACTTTTAGGAAAAAATATAAATTTTTTAATATAAAACCAAAATAACTAAATTTATAATAATATTTATAATTAATATATATGAATAAAGTTATTGTGTAAACATAAATGTGCCCCTGTCAGTTAGGGATGGTAGTAGCACTAATGACATAAAATATAATTACAAAAAAAATATTGCCCAATCATAAGTAATATCTCCAAAAAACGGACAGAAATGTACATTTTAAGAATATTATTTTTTATAACTGTTAATTATTAAAATGAAAAGCAACAAAAATTTAACTACTAGCATCTTCAAACTGCAATTTTTCTGGACTATCTGTTCAACTACTACTTTTATATGGGTGTATGAGTAAATAAATTACAGAAGAAATGAATCTACTGAAAAAAAAAATTCTCTAATGTAAGCAGACTTAATTCTACATTGACTTATCCTTTCGGTATTGAGTAAATTGTTAGGGTAAGTTTTCTTCAGGTTACAGAGAGATCTCAAAAATTGTTCAGTTCAGAATTGTTGTTTTTAAGAAATCACTACATAGTTAAATCTCGCTTGATATTTTAAAACACATAGTAGTCAAACACATAGTAGTCAATGAAAATAGTTTTGAACTGCTTAAGATAAAGGGACTGTTTGTCTCACTAAAGGCATGGGGATTATTTTTTACTATTTTAAATTAGCAAGAGTATTTTTGTGTTTCATAAGGTACCAGTTTTTTATTTTTCTTAACATATTCGGAGTATTTCTGACTCCATTTAGTGCTGGAAATGATTTTGATTCTGTTAACCTACAGAGATTGTTTTTAACTCTCTCAAGAAACCAAGAGTAATTTTGACTCTCTTAGGCTACCGGTATTTTGGGCATCACAATTATTTTTTTCTTTTTAAAGGAATGGGCATATTTCTGAATTAAATATTTTTCTGGCTTTTATAAATAACCCAGGCAACACCAAGCTGGTAAAGAATAAATTTAAGGCATTAGAAGAAGAGTGCAATTCTGTATCTAACCATTTTGTGTTGGTTATCAGCTAATAGTTTATCAATTAACTGCTATAAAACACGTTTAATGCTATTTTGAACCAAAAATATTGCACTGAATTCTGTAGCATCCACTTCTAGAAGTAATGACAATTCTGAAGCTCTTATTTCAGCATTCCTAGGTTTGTGTGTCAATAAAATTAAATCAGAAAATGTGATTTAACTTGCAAATTAATTAAGTGCTGCTACCTATGCTGATAGAATAATAAGAGTGCTCAGATTTGAATATTAGTGATGTGGAAAATATAAAAACATCGTTTTAGTTTAAAATTAATAAGTAAATAATGAATTATCAAAAAATTGACATTATGTGATAAACAAATACCACACAACATTTCTGCAACATTGCTTTCTTCAGAAGTTGAGATAATTTAGAGCTTTTTGAACTACACAGGCTGCAAATCCTTGATATTTGTAATAAATAATTTATTTACAACAAATTCTTGATGTTCATCATTTTAACATGAGAAACCAAAACAACTTATACAAACATAGCAAAACACTATCACCCAAAAAGTATTTAATTGCAATGGTAACATTTTACTCAATAAGATCTCAAAAAACATTAAACAGTTAAACTATAGTAACATGAAGTTTTTGTTAATGAATTAACAGAATTAGATTTATATAAAAAATATCTTGTGTAGAATACAAAAATTATGATTTAATTCATAGGACATTATAAAGAATATTACAGCATATTATTATAATTTCATAAATGTTACTCATTCCACATGCTTGAAAGTCAGAATCTCAATAGTGTATGAACTAATATTAATACAAACCAGATTTGAGTCATTAAGGAAGCAAATTGTGAATTGTTGAGATATTGAGTATTTCCAAATGGTTGAACTTTGTTTATTAGTTATTTGTGCCTGTTGTTCATTAGTTATAGTACTATTAAAATTAGAGGACACTTCTCATTTCTGCTCGTTATACATGTGGTCACAAATTGACTTTTTATACAGCTGACAGAAAACTGTAATATACACTGAGATTGGCTACTTGTCCTGCGCTTCATTTTAAGTCTTCTCATAGGTGGATTCAAGATCACACCACATATGGGAATTAACTATAATTTAAAGTGGAATATAAGGTAACATTTAGGACAAATTTAATTATTCAAGTATATAATTTTAAATAGGAATAATAGCTCAGTTTAAACTAGGCTCTGAAAATTATGGGAAAGTAGGTTAGGTATATATATGTTTTTGTTTTTTGTTAAAACTATGTTTATCCTTAAGATGGAATTTGTGTTTGTGTGGAATTCTATTTTTGTTCCGTATTATATATTGAAACTAATTTTAGCAGGATGTCTTCCAGCAATTTCACATTATTTATAGTAGTAAATCACAATGTCATTTGTTAATGTGTAAGTATGAGAGTACAATTTTATTGAATGTGTCAAAGTATTGTGAATTATTACTTGCTCTTTCAAAATATTTTAATTACATTTCTTTTCCTCATTGGCCTCTTCAGCTTGCACATCGGAGTTCTCCCCCTAGCCCGTCATTCAAGGTAGAAACTATGAATGGAAAAATTATATCATAAGTGCTTGACAAATGCATTTTGCTTGTATAATGTCTTCTATGTAACAATATTCATGATAATTGTAAGTGCCTGTTACGTGGTTGACATTTCATGGGCTGTTGGTGAACTTCATTATTGTAACTCATTCTTCAATAGCTTTCTGAAGTGTTAATAGAATTTGGAGAATGTTATTAGTGTAAAATCTTTCAAATTTATGTTCTCTGTGAAACTGGCTGTTAATATTTTAAAAAATATATTTCTTTACCTATAATATGATTTAGTATTTTAACTAATGATATTTAAATAGCTCATTGTTAATCCCAAATTTTCCATTGTATAGTATGTAAGACACCTTAAAACTAAATAGTGTTTTATGGAACCATGTTCTCCTGAATTTTCTTTAAGATTTAAATTCTCAGGAGTAACTAATTGAAGGTGAGATTGAAATATTACAAATTATATTTCTGAGCACAGATGACTTGAAAAATACTGAAGATGTAAATTATGCTAATTAACATTGGTTGTTTGAATTGGTCTAACAACATGCACTCTAGATCACAATTTTTTAAAACCATAAAATCCATTTCATAAATATAAATTACTTGTTGGGAACAAGTCATGAATTTTATTCAAGGATTAATTTCTCAAATTGAGAATAGGAGGCCAGTTAGTGAAAAATTTTCCTGGTAATAATGTTTAGAGCAATTGCTTTTCACTGTCAAGATTATTGAAAATATAAATAATGTATAAGATGAAAATTAACAAATATGCAATAATTTGCCAATAAACTGATAAAATAACTGCCACACATTTCTAAATCCTTAATTTTGTCTTTATTAGCCATTTTATTATCTATTTGTTAATTATAAAGATTACATTTAAGAATTATTTCTAAATAGTTTTTTCTGTTACTAATTCTTTTTCAGAACAATAGTTTAATTTGTTACAATAGACAGTTAAAATATCAATTCACTAGAGTGCAATAACCATATTAAAATTGATTTGTTCATATCAACTTAGCAAGTTAATGTCATACATTTAGTTAGTACAAAATATTTTAAAATACTCTAGCAAAACAGGGTTGATAATATTAAACATTTTATTTATAGTATAGAACACTAAATAAGAATACTAATTATAATACTTCAGAATTTGTGACTATCCAAGAGTGGTGTGTAGGGGCATTCAAACACATACATCATCTGATCACAGAATACATGTAGCCACTAATGCACTCGTAACACAAACGTGGCTACACAAGCCCAAGTTCATTAAAACCTCCTGCTATGCAATAGTAGGAACACATCCTGTATTATCAAATTTCCATACTAAAAGTGCCTTCACCTATTTTTTCCCTACCAGGAATTGAAACGACCAGAAGAGAACCACTGAAATTCCTCTTTGCTGAAACCTTTAACCTGAATCTGGTCCATAGATGATATCTTCATACATATAAGCAGATGGGCTAGATTTCCTCCAGAACCTAAATACCAAATTCCCTGTTAAGTTCACTTGGAATTATTTCCCCATAATCATCTGCCTTGATGTTGACACTTATTTTCCACCTGGCCTACACTGGACTGCAATTAAACCCAGATATGATAAACACGTTTCCCACAATACTTCCCATCTGATCCATTACCTTCAGGTTACCTTTCAACCTTCGCTACATGTGGCCCCCACCCTCATTCTTTGTGTATGATGATTACTGTGGTTTTTTCCTAAATGTAAAATGTTTTCGATTAAGGATAAGTATGAATAAGTTACTTACTTCACTTACTTTAAAATTCTTTGTGCAGAATGTCATTGATTGATTTTATCCAATATGAAGATAATTAACTGAAATAATCAAATGTAGATTGATTGGTATGAAATAATGGATATTGGTTCTAAAGCAACAAAATGTAGCATGTGCAACAAACACAACAGTAAATAATTTCTGTCACATTTGCACAGCTTTTAAATTATTTGTATAAAGTGCATGTTATTCTTAAAGTTGATGCTGTCAGTATTAACATTTTTAACAATTTCTGTTATGTGATTAACTTGTCAATTAAAGAAACAATGCTGTTATATATAAACATTTTCCAAGGGATGAAATACAAACTGATGTACTATTTAAGGTGCATGAATTGTTGCATGCCATTATTTTATATTGAGAAATTAAAGGAATCATGTTCTAGAATTGTTTAACAATAATTTATAGGTATATTCTGTGAGTAAAAATATGTATTTACAGTATTATGACTTTCATTATTATGTAATATTTAGAGAAAAATCAAAATGTTTTTGTAATAGTTTTATTAATTTTATGGTAGAGGTAATTTCAGTGTATTTTATTCATAATAAGCAGTTTCTAACTGTCATGTCTTTCTAGAAATCTTCAAAAGTAAATTTGTTGCTATTTAAATGAACGCTACAAAATTATTCACGATATTTGATAGTGATTTGAAAGCGATTTCAGTTGGAAAGTTAATTCAGAGAACCGATGCTCAGAACTCTTGTATTAATTTTATATGATGTTTTTTTAAAATTTCAGATTGAAGACAAGGCTAGTATTATACCATTAGTCGCTGGCTTGAGGAAAGAAGTCCAATCCCTTGTTGCAGAGGTAAGTATTATACTTTGCACAAATCAGTGTAAGGCTCAGTATTTCCTTCATTGCAATGTATTAGTACTTAAGTCATTAACTTAACACACTGCTATATGATAGAATAGATGTATCAACACTGTTATTTTGAAATTGATATGTATATCTAAAATAGACTTAAAAGTTCAAATAATTTGTAGTCATAACAAATATTTACCTAAATTGTGCTTAACTAATGAAATAAACCTGAATTCATAATGTCTCACTTTTTTTATAGTAATAGATATGATTTGTTATTTTCAGGGAATTGGATTGGTGTGGGAAAGCTATAAATTGGATCCATATGTTCAGCGACTTGCAGAAGTAGTCTTCAGCTTTCAAGAAAAAGTAGAAGATTTACTTGTAGCTGAAGAACAGTTGGATGTTGATGTTCGATCATTGGAAACTTGCCCATATTCTGCAAATACGTTCGCTGAAATCCTTGGGAAAATTCAACATGCTGTTGATGACTTAAGTTTACGTCAGTATTCAAACCTTCACATTTGGGTCATGAGGTTGGATGAAGAGGTATGTGCCCATTCGGGTTTTTATTTCAATTATTTAAAAATCGATGAAGGAAAAATTTCAAATATTTGCTATATAATTTCATTTGTCTTGCTTTAAGGATGTTCCTTGATGTCTAGTGAACTGATGCTGTTTTGAAATGTTCCCTCTGTCTTTTTTTGTACTCTATATTTTTATTGTACCAAAATTTATTACAATTGGCCCTTAGATCATTCAGGTTAACTTTTGTTTCATATGCTTGAGAAATTCATTGTCTTGCAGAAACCCAATTGAATATATATATATATATATATATATATATATATATATATATATATATATATATATATATATATATATGCGTAATTCTTCGCCCGAGCATATGAATTCACATAAAGCGCAATCCTCCTATTTCTCCTATTTATTTCTATCCTTCCTCACTATCCAAGTTTGAATGTGAATTAGTTCCTTAATGGATTCTCCTAATATTGTATTTATTCCTTAATGGAAGCTCCTAATACTTCATTCCCTCTACTCTATCCATTCCTCCACTAAAACTATTAATTGTCCACAATAAGACTGTCTATATTTGCCTGGTCGGGAACTTGACCCGGTGGCCGAGATGGTTAAGGCGTCTGTGTACTAAGCAGAATACGTGGGTTCAAGTCCCGCCTGGGTCAAATATATTCAGTCTTTCCTTCTTCTTCCATCCTTCTCTCTGCTTTGAACATATGCTTTTCTATGTGCGTAATTCTTCGCCCGAGCATATGAATTCACATAAAGCGCAATCCTCCTATTTCTCCTATTTATTTCTATCTTTCCTCACTATCCAAGTTTGAATGTGTGTGTGTATATATATATATATATATATATATATATATAATTGCAATATATTGGTATGGAAAGGAAAGAGAGAAGGGTTGTGGCTTACCTTAAAGTGAAGCATGGTGTAGCCACAGGGAACCGAAGGAAATTTTTCAAATTTTCGGAGGCTGTTAACCTTCTTCTTCAGCAAGGAGTGTTACACCATTCCATGCACTGGCTGGCTTCAGACTGAGGTCATTTGGTTCCCTGTGGCTACACCGTGCTTCAATTGCAGGTAAGCCACAAACTATCTCTTTCCTTTCCATACCAAGATCACAATTATATATAGTTCCCAACATTGTATGTATATTGCAGTAATCGGCTCACTTGCCCACCTGTTTTTGGCCAAACAACTGTGACGGTAGTATGCCAACTTCATTGTGAAGAATTATTTCTGAGTCTAGCATATGTGTACAAATCTTAAGAAATGTCAGCTCTTGGACGCCAGCTTATTTTATTAATTGAATAAACTTTGATAAGTTTAGCTTATTGAAATATATATGAAACAAATTACTCAGCCGTGGTTTTGACCTACACAATTAGTGGGTTTAAGTACAATTGTGTAGATCATCTGTCGCTTCCACTCCCGACTTGGAACTTCCCTTTCAAGGCAACAACAATACTGCTCGCATGTTCACCCCAACTGTTGAGACCGAACAATACACAACACAAAATTGCCGCTCTATCAACGGACAAACCTGTTTATATGTTACAATATATATTTAGTTTTTTTCGGTATTATTTCACTGCTATCTAATGCTTTATATGGTCTCTTTATTTGTTATTAGGTAGAGAAAAAAATGGCAGCTCGTTTACAAGCAGGTATTCAGGCCTGGACTAATGCTTTAAATGGAAAGAAGAAAGAAATAGACTTGAGCATGGACACAGATGCTCCGGCTCAACCAACTCATAAACCTGGTGGTGACCCTCAGGTACAATTTCAATATATAGTTCGATATAAATAAAAAAATGTATATTTTTGATTGACCATGAAAAACATTATTTGTTTTATAATTTTGTTTCATTATCAAACAACTAGCATTTGATGAGTTTTAAGATTAACTATCCACTGTCCAACTACCCAAACCCACCATTTACCAAAAATTATGGTCTGCACCACAACATATTTTCCTGGCCTACAAAATCTTAACTCCATTCTCCACCTAGCCTACTCTTAGACTGCAATCCATTCCAGTATTAAAAATATCCTCCCCACCTGTCCAAGGCTTGCCTTCTGGTGCTCTCCCAACCTGCACAACATCCTCATCCACCTCTGTGGACGCCACCCTCACACTCTCCCCCACTTAAGCCAGGTTGTCTACCTTGCAGTAGGAACAGGTGCCATTTCTGCCTTATCTTTCAACCTGCCACATTCTCTAGCTACAAAGAAAACATTACCTTCTAATAGCAAAAGCATGAAGCATTTTATTGAAAATAATGTTCCATAATAAATTGTAGACCATACAATTCTGTATGGAATGGTATATCTGATTACGAAATTTTGTCAAATGAAATGGTAGAGATCGTTCGTCAAATTTCCAACATTTTACATAATTTTTGAAGAGAATGTAATTTGGCGTATTTCTAGTGCTGATATCTCCAAAATGGTTGTCTGTACCCTTATTTGTCATAGAAGAAACATTTTAGATAATTTAATTCTCTTTCCAATAAATTATCTGTTTTAAAAAACATTGAGAATTGCCGGTTGTGGCCGGACCAGCTGTGGACATATTGTGATGCTGAGGAAGGGAACTGAAAAGAGGTGCAACATTTCGTGGTTTTTAGACCACAGAAACCTTTCCAGAGGCCTTTCGAATTTTAAAACTTGGGATTTTACCAATGGCCACAACTTATAAAAGTTGGGAAAAAAATAAAATACCCAACCCTTTGCTCACTGAGGCATTTTTTTGGACATAGCTACTGGGCTAGTAGTTTGTGTGTGTATTGTGTAAGTAATATGCATATTTGTTATTTTGTTGTATGTATTATTGTTATTTTCCATTGTTGTCACATTTCTTTCAGAGTGAGATTTGTTTTTGATTGTTGCTGTCTAATGGATGGCCTTATACGGTTTAAATTTGACATATTGCAGCCGCCCACACATTTAATCCTAACACATAAAGGAAAATTTGTCATTAGTGCTTCCCAGTCTGGTGGCACCATACATATGTGCCTTAGCTGAAATTGAGCATTGGTGTCAGGTTTTTTTTCATTGGCCTAAATATATCATTATTTCATCAGAGCCAAAAAAGTGATAATTGTATATGTTCTGTTCACTTGACTAATGACTTGTATCCAATAGTGACATTGTTTACCTTGGTAACCATGTCACTTTCTATTCTCGTAATATCGCCCCCTTTTTATAAATGTTTGTTAGTCATAGTCTGTGACATCTTTCTATGGACCAGAAATGCCATTGCAGGACCTTAAAGTCTCATGCATAAGCTCAACCAATTTCCCCAAGGAAAAAGAACAATTTATTCAATTTCTCTGAATTTCTATAACCTCTTCTTTTATTTCCCAACCCTATGGACTACTAAAATAATTCCCTTTTTTGTATATTTATGTTAGTTTAAGAGGTTTGAAGAAAGTGTAATTTAATATATATTTAATGGTTTCAGATTCATGTGATGACCCATGAAGTTCGTATCACAAATCAAACAATGTATTTATATCCAAGCATTGAAGAAGCTCGTCTACAAATAATGCAGCAATTATTTGCATGGCAAGCAATTGTTACATCACAAGTTCGACTTCAGAGTTCACGATACCAGGTTCAGTTGGATCGTCCAACATCACAGACTTACCGAAATTTACTTTCAAAGCTTCCGCAGGGTAGTTCAGTCCTTGAATCAGGATATGAAGCTATTGAAAATAAAATAAAAGAGGTAAAGATTTTACTTAATGTTTACTATTTATAAATGGTTCCCATTTAGTAGTTTATGAATTATTTAATTATACATGTAAATGTGTGTTTTAATGCATTTAATACTAACTATCATTCTGTATAATAATAGTAAATAAACCATTTACATGGTTCCTTCATTTTCCATTTACATTGGGTGTCTTTAGGAGTCCTAGGTTATTTTTCTAAAATGAAAAAATTTACATCTGGTTGAAAATAATGAATAAGAAAGTTAGTCAATTCAGACAAAAAAGTGATAATATAAATATCTCACAATGTTTCTGGGATCCTTATTCCTTTCATCAGGTGTGATGAAGAGCCTAGAGCGACACAACTGCACTTGTCAGTTGACAAAACTCAGAAGGACTCAAAAGCCTTTTTATCATGTTCATCATTGTTTTCTGAATTGGATAAAATTGTCATTTGAAACATTTTAATACACATATGATAGGAATACCATTTAAAATGGTCCTGTTATTTTATATACTAAAGACAGAAATTCTGTAATTAAACATTGAGTGAATTAGTGAATGAAATACTAATATTCTCTAATTACGAATATAAGGTGAGTAGTATAATTTAAATATCACAATCTATCTATAAATCTTGTTGTGTTTGTGGAACTAGGTATATTGACTGTGAAGTCCTAAGAACATATCTGTGGATCTCAATATCAACATTCATGTATGAAACTTAAGTAATTTTCTAATAAACATTGATTTGACATTTTGTATTGTGTACTAATCAATTATTATTTTGTGTGTTTACAGATACACAAATATGTGGCTGAGTGGCTAAGATTTCAATCTTTGTGGGACCTTCAAGCTGACAACCTCTATGGCAAACTTGGTGAAGATATAGATCTTTGGATGAAGTGTCTGAATGACATTAAGTAAGTAAATATATATAAAGCACTTAAGGAAAATGTGACAAGGTCAAATTAAATGACACATTAGATATGAAAGACGGACAGTGAAGTTGACTTACCAGAAATCAATAATGGTCCAGTCCAGCTGAGGTGAGAGAATCTTACAAATTTTCGATAGATGTCGAGGGGGGGGGGGTAAGACTTTAAGGAGAGTCAGTGATTTGTGACTTTGGGCATGAGCTGCTGTTGGAAGTTGGGTTTTGAATAGTTTGACAGTGCTGCGTGGTTAGCAATGCGTTCAGGGAGGGGTCATTTGGTTTGGCTGATACAGGAAGCAGGACATAGTATGCAATTCATTTTTATAGATCTGGAAGGAGAGTCAGGTAATGTTTTCTTTGATTAATTTGAAACCTTCCTGATGAAGGGGGCTCTGACCCTCGAATATTTGAACTTCCACATATGCCATACTGGACCAACTATTGATTTTGGGTAAGTCGGCATCGCTGTCTCTCTTGCCTCTTTAATTTGACCTTGTCACATTTTCCTTAAGAGTTATACATGAATGTGTGTATATATATATATATATATATATATATATATATATATATATATGTATGTATTTCTACGAAAAGAAAAGAGAATTGAAATTGAAGATCAGTGTTGCCACTCAGACATTAGTAAGTTCTTCAAATTTTCAGAGGTATTAGCCTACTCCTTCAAGAGAAGAGTACATCCCCCATTCCTAACCAATTTGTGTGAAGCATTGGTCAAAATAGTTTGTGTTGTGACTCTTGACATGAACCGCTATTGGAAATCGTGTTTTTGAAAATTTGACAAATTGAAACATGCAGAAAATTAAAATCTTATGCACATTCTAAATACTATTTTACTCTGAATATATTTATAATTAATATTAATTATGCTTTTTATATTTTATGCTTAAAATAATATTTCAATGATGTCTAAAGTACATAACACTTCTGTTATATTCTTTTCAGAAAATCTCGAACAACTTTCGATACATCAGACATCAAACGGGAATTTGGTCCTGTTGTCATAGATTATGCAAAGGTGCAGAGTAAAGTATCTTTGAAATATGATTCATGGCATAAAGAAACACTAGGAAAGTTTGGTTCTCTGCTTGGTAATGAAATGGCCCAATTTCATGCACAGGTTTCAAAGGTAATGTTTAATGTTGTGCTAATTTTGACTTTCACCTCAAGATGAATGATAATGAAGTATAGATGCTGTACTGATAATGCAAGTACTTCAACTGATGTTTTCTCACTTCATTTAGTAATCAACTTTTCTGCTTCCTTTACTACAACACAAAAGCAGACCAAAGTTAATTATATAATTTTAGAAATGAACAAGTTTAATGTTACAAAGTGTGTAATATTTCAGATACATTCCGATTCTAAAAATAAAGATGTAAATAGCTAAGCATTTGAATGTATAAATTTCATATTATGCAAGAATTTTCAATGTAATTATAACTTATTTCAATTAATACATTAAAGTTTTTCTCCAGTCTCGCAGTGAATTAGAACAACAATCTATTGAAGCAGCAAGTACTTCAGATGCTGTTACTTTCATCACTTATGTTCAATCATTAAAAAGAAAAATGAAAGCGTGGGAAAAGCAGGTACTTCTGTGAAATCTCTCTAATAAATCATAAGAAATTGTTTATGGTGGCACATTACATTTTAAATAAATGCATCTTGATATTAGGTAAATGTGTATAAAGAAGGCCAAAGAATCTTGGAAAGGCAGAGGTTTCAATTCCCTAGTTCGTGGCTTTATGTTGATAATATTGAAGGAGAATGGGGTGCTTTCAATGAAATTATTAAAAGAAAAGACTCTTCAATACAAACTCAGGTTAGTTTATTATATTTTCATATGTAAATTATTAAACATTTTAGTGTTTCAGCAAGACTTTCCATGTATTTTGATTGAAAGAAAATGTTACGGGAGTATATTCAGTATAGAAAAAATATTGATTTAAAAATAGTGTCAATAGACTCAGATTTACCTAAATAGCAGAGAAGTATAATTTTGCAGTCTAATTGTTGAACAAATGCAATGTCACTGTTATTGTATATTTGAATAAAAAATGTAACTTCATTTTTAATTAATATACAAATTAGCATTAAGTTTACAAACATATAAACTTTCCTCTCACAGGTAGCAAGTTTGCAAATGAAAATTGTGACGGAAGATAAAGCTGTTGAAGGCCGGACAAATGATTTTCTAAATGATTGGGAACGTAGTAAACCTGTAGAAGGTCATTTACGTCCTGATGAAGCACTACAGCACCTACAGATGTATGAAAGCAAGTTTGCCAGGCTCAAAGAAGAGAGAGATAATGTTGCAAAAGCCAAAGAAGCATTAGAATTGCAGGAACCAGGTAATTACTTTATTTTTACAATACAGAGCATATTTCCATGTTTTAAATTGGATAAATCTAAATATGTGATGGGTAAAATTACTGTAATGTATCCAAGTTATGATATACTCTAGCATTATGTTTCATTTAATATTACACAATTTTTTAATTTAGATCAAAATTATTTGTCATGATGAACTTCAGATTACATTTTTCAAAATTCTAAGTCTTAAATATGGAAAGACTATTTAGTTTTATGTTACAGGTGGAGTTAGTACCAGTGAAGATAAAATGCAAGTAGTTTTTGAAGAACTCCAAGATTTAAGGGGTGTATGGTCAGAATTATCAAGAATATGGGCCCAAATTGATGAAATTAGAGAGAAACCTTGGCTTTCAGTACAACCTCGCAAATTAAGACAACAATTGGACACACTCATGGGACAATTGAAAGAACTTCCAGCAAGACTTCGACAATATGCTTCTTATGAATATGTGAAAAAATTGCTCCAAGGTTATACTAAGGTATGAATTGTTTGGTATTTGTTAACTGAAGGCTTGGAAGAAGTTCATTAGTTTTATATTCATCTTTGATATTTATTTCAAATTGTGTATTTGTACAAAAAATATTTTTCTTCAGGTTAATTTGATGATAGTGGAGTTGAAGTCTGATGCTTTGAAAGAGCGTCATTGGAAACAGCTTATGAAACAATTGAGAGTTAATTGGATTCTCTCTGATTTAACATTAGGTCTTGTATGGGATGTAGATTTGCAGAAAAATGAGTCTACAGTTAAAGATATTATCCTTGTAGCTCAAGGAGAAATGGCACTTGAAGAGTTCTTGAAACAGGTTATTATAATTTTCTTTGTTATGCTTGTTAATATTTTTAATTAAAACAAATTTTCTAAATACTTATTTTTGTAGGTCCGTGAATCGTGGCAAAATTATGAACTTGAACTGATTAATTATCAAAGCAAGTGCCGACTAATAAAAGGATGGGATGAATTATTTACAAAAGTGAAGGAACACATCAACTCAGTGGCTGCTATGAAGTTATCTCCATATTATAAGGTAACAGAAGTATCAAACTTTGGGTAATTGTTCGCTCTTACAAAATTATATAAAATGAGTGTATATATTCTGTTGTAAAAATGAATTTTCAGCTTATAATTTGGTTACATATGTTTAGAATAAAATTTTAGTGCAAGTGTTTGTGTATAAAAAATATTATTGTTATGATACATGTAAAAATGAAAAATATTTAATTTGGGGGAATTAAGCTTAGTTATTCTTATAAGTTGTTACTTTTGGTTTATCACAGCTCCTATTTGTTAATCCTTCCTCAATAATACAATTCAGGGAAGCTATTTTGATGCATGATCATTAGGATTTTTTGTAACAGAAAATAATGTTGATGAATTTATAATGAACTGCAATTGGAATAGCTACCAGTGGCAGTTGTTTCAATATTTATTTTTCTCTTCAAAATAGAATACACTAAACATTCCTTAAATGACTAAAAGAATCACTGCACTATATTTTATAAGGGAAATATAGATAATGTGATGTCAAATTAATTAAATAGAGATAGCATAGCCGACTTACCTGAAATCAACAGTTGGTCTAGTCTGGCTATGCAGGAAATAAAATTTCAAATTTTCTTTTCTGCAAAGCCCAACTGGGCCTAGTATTTATTTCAGGTAAGTCAGCTATGCTATCTCTATTTCAATCCAAATGTATGTATGTGTGTGTGTGTGTATGTATATATATATATAATGTATGCTTTTCTATGTGCGTGTTTCTACGCCTGAGCATATGAATTTACATAAAAGCGTAATCCACCTATTTCTCCTATTTATTTCTATCCTTCCTCACTATCCAAGTTTGAATGTGACTTTGTCACCAAATATATATATATAAAACTCTTTTCTATCTAAATGTGTTATTTCATTTGTCCTCTTCACATTATTTAAGTGTTATATTCAGGGTGTCATGGTTAAACATATAATAATACAAAATTTAATGACTTGAGAAGTCAAACGAAGGGTTTCCCAGTATTTAACTTGAGAAGTAATTGAGATATTTATTGGTGGTTTTGTTCTAAAAGTATGGTAACTTGAAATGTATTTTTACACACCTAATACACATCGATATGTGCATTATTAGTTGCATAATAGACATCTATTCTGTATTCCACTTCTATCCAAGTGTTTTGTTGTAGCATTGCAGGTATAACATTTGTGATAGTTGCACAAATGTGATGGCACAGATTTGTAGATCATGAACTGGTGTTTGGTACACTTTACAAACCCCCATGGAAAAGAATCAAGTAGTGTAATGTCTGGGTATCTTGGGGGTCAAGCAATCAATGGGTTAACCTTTCCCAATCCAGGGAACAGGGAACTCGTGATCCAATAAATCCCCCAGTTACACTTATGAGCATGTGGTACCAGCAGCAAGCAAATACAGAAAACATTTTGAGTTACCGTACCTGTAGAAGCAAATCACTAATAAATATCTCAATTACTTCTCAAGTTATTACATTTTATATTAATATATGTTTAACCTGGACACCCTGTATAAATTTGTATGTATGTGTGTGTGTAATATTTATATCATACTGTGTTTAAACATCCTACTTAAACTTTTTTTAAAATGCATGGAATTTTTGTATTATTTTCTATTTTGCTGATTTAGGTGTTTGAAGAAGAAGCTCTAACATGGGAAGAAAAATTGAATCGCATTAATGCTCTTTTTGATGTATGGATTGATGTACAAAGGCGTTGGGTTTATTTAGAGGGCATATTTTCAGGAAGTGCTGATATCAAAGTACTGCTGCCTGTTGAAACATCAAGATTTCAAAGTATCAGGTGAGGTAGCCATTACATTTATAGTTTGATTTGTTTAATCAAACACTATTTGGACTTGCATTGAATATATATTCTTTTTTGGTGAACTGTAGAATTCATGTTAGCCTAAACACAATGCTTGACATTCAATAAAAGAAGCTCTTACCTTCATATTTAATAGGGAAAGTAAATCATGTCCATGTGTTTATTCTTATTCACCATGAACCCTCTGCTAAGATTATTCTTCAAATGGAGTTTTGAGTGTTGTAATTAAGATGTGAAGATAATTTAATATGCATTGATATTCAATGTGACTTTCTTATATTTTTGTAAATTGTATCAAGCTACACCAAGTTGGCTCAAGAACATCTATCTAAATTATTGATTATTTTGATCTAATTTGGTCCTATTTTGTATTAGCTCTGAGTTTCTTGGCTTAATGAAGAAGGTGACAAAGTCTCCAATGGTTATGGATGTTCTCAATATACCTGGTGTACAGAGATCCTTGGAGAGATTGGCTGATCTATTGGGTAAAATACAAAAAGCTTTAGGAGAATACCTAGAACGTGAACGAACATCATTTCCAAGGTATGTGAAATAATTACTCTGCAATTTCAAAATTTGTTTAATTCACTTTAAACTTTTAGGTTTTTTCAATTATACCCTTAAACCGAATCATATTTTGAAAGTTTAAATTTATTGTAAGTGTAAAGAGATATTATCTAATAGAAAATTCACCTATACTTAGCATAATTTGATGTATTACTTGAATTTATAATTACTTGAATGTATAAAGTACATGTTTGACCTTTCAACAGATTCTATTTTGTTGGTGATGAAGATTTATTGGAAATTATTGGCAACAGTAAGAATGTTGCCAGATTGCAAAAGCATTTCAAGAAAATGTTTGCTGGAGTTTCTTCAATAAAGCTAAATGAAGACAACACTGTAATTACTGGCATTGCATCTAGAGAAGCAGAGGAAGTGAGAATAAAATTATATAATATATTTAATTAATTTGTTATGATTTTTATTTGTGTAGTTAAAAGTTCTTGTAGTAAAAATAAATTTATTAGCATTTTTGGCTATAAAATTTCAAATTTGTCATCAGCAATTAATAGAAGTTGAGTTGCTGATATCTTTTAATCTGTAATTTGAATGGGGCCTATTGTTTTAGAAATTATATAAAGCTATTTTCAATCCATTATCTTTAATTGAAATTCATGTTGCATTGTATTTCAGGTCAAGTTTCTAGAACCAGTATCAACTGTTGAACACCCTAAAATAAATGAATGGTTAACAATGGTAGAAAGTCAGATGAGGCTAACCCTAGCTTCATCACTTGCTCAGGCAGTTCATGATATCAAGCAGTTCAAAGATGGAAGTATTGACCCAGTAGCTTACATGCATTGGTGTGACAGATACCAGGTACTTAATTCATGTAAATGTAAAAAATTCTGTAAATGAATTTTGCAGTATTTCAGAAGTCTTTGAAGGTATTTCAGTTCTTTTTGTAATGTATAACTTTATTGTTCATCAGGCCCAGATTGTAGTATTGGCTGCTCAAATTTTATGGAGTGAAGATGTTGAAGCAGCACTTCAACAGATTAGTGCTTCTGGTGACCAGAGCATGAAGCCGTTGGATAATGTACTTCTGCATGTTGAAACAACTCTTAATTTGTTAGCTGATTCAGTTCTGCAAGAACAGCCAACACTAAGAAGAAAAAAATTGGAACACTTGGTAAGTTGTTCAGTAGTTTTGTTATTTTATTAAGTATTCTGGATAAGGATTTGTATCTTAAGAAATATTATTAAGATGAATAGCACTAACATACACAGAGGAAAAGAGGGAATGTTGTGTATCTGGATCTGTTAGTTGAAGAATGTTATTCTTTACCTTCAACAGTGGATATGTTCAAATTTTCCAATATTTGTCTGATAAAATCTGATTCTTTGGAAGTAATGGATATTTTTTGTAACTGTTTTATTGATTGATGATCTTTGAAAATGAAACATTTTCAGTTCTGTAAAATTAATATAACTATGTTGTGGAATTGTCAAATAATAAGTTATCCCATAAAGAAACTTTTGAATTTTTTTATCTCTTATTTATATAGAGCAAGTGGAGAAGTTTGTGTATCTGGGAAGTGTTCAGGCAAAAGGATGAACATCAAGATTAGAATTAAATTAGGGAGGGCTAAATTTTATAGTGTGAAGAGTTCATCAACAAGCAGGGTGAATATAGAATTGAGATATAATCTGATAAAATGTATGTGGAGGGTACGGTATTGAAACATATATTGAGATATAAGGAAAGAGACTGTCTAGATGCATGAGGACTTGAGGCAAATGGGGAACACAATGTATAAATGATGTAGTTTTATAAACAAAGGGAGAGGAGATGAGGCTTATAACTGTAATGAAAACCAGTATAATAAATTAGATAGCCATTTCTAAGGTGCAAAGGTATACTGAAATCAGCAATTGAAGGAAATGTTGGAAGATGCTGTTAGGAATAGAAAAAGGATAAATGTTAGATGAACTGAAGCAAGAGTGGGATTGAAGAGAGAAGGAACATTGGAAGGAGATCATGTATGACCTGTTCAAGGACAGAACACTAAGGAAGAAGAATTCATTTGTAATTATAGAAGATCAATCTTTAGCATATTTTATTGTACCCTACCTTATCAAAACAAGCCTGTTTTCATACATACCTGTCTCACTTCATATTTTCTTAAAAAATTTAGTGATGAATATGTCAGGAATTTTGAGTCTCTACATGAAATATTTTTATATTTGATGACTACATAATAGTGGTTTTAGTTCAGAAGAGAGAAAATTGTTTTTTTCAATGGAAGTTTTTCACATTATTAATGTTTATTTATTATTACTTCATATAAATGGTTACAGTTGCACAATCTTTTTTCAGATCAATGAATTTGTACATAAACGGACTGTTACACGTAGGCTAATTGCTAGCAGAATTACCAGTCCAAAAGCTTTTGAATGGCTTTGTGAAATGCGTTTCTATTTTGATCCTCGACAAACAGAAGTTCTACAACAACTCACTATTCACATGGCTAATGCCAAGTTTTACTATGGTTTTGAATATCTTGGAGTGCAAGATAGGCTTGTACAAACTCCATTAACTGATCGCTGCTACCTCACAATGACACAGGCTCTAGAAGCTCGTCTTGGAGGTTCTCCTTTTGGTAAGACATGAAAATTATATTAATCATATTGAACAATTCATAAGTTAAAGATAAGTATACATCTTTTGTAAAACAAGGAATCAATATATGCCACAATTTTTAAATCAAAGATGTTCTCTTCTATTTCATCTGTTGATTGTAATAAATTTCTAGATTCTGTGTTTAATCATCTGTTTTGATATAGGACCGGCTGGTACTGGAAAAACAGAGTCTGTGAAAGCTTTGGGACATCAACTTGGACGGTTTGTCCTTGTATTCAATTGTGACGAAACATTTGATTTCCAAGCTATGGGCCGAATTTTTGTTGGTCTTTGTCAAGTTGGTGCATGGGGATGTTTTGATGAGTTTAACAGACTCGAAGAACGAATGCTTTCTGCAGTATCTCAACAAGTGCAAACCATTCAAGAAGCATTAAAATCCCAACAAGATGGAAAGAAAGAAGGAAGTATGTTTGTTTTATTTAAGTTGCCTGTAGAGCAATATTAAATATTTATTGTGCAAAATTCAGTACATTTTTTTCTACAAGTGCTCATTCATTTATGAATGAAATATGATTAAGACTTGAAGGCTGAAATTTAAGCCACATGTTTCAGATACTGAAAATTACCTATCTCTTTTCATAACTATTTTTTATATTTCAGGTATAACAGTTGAACTTGTTGGAAAGCAAGTTCGTGTCTCTACAGACATGGCTATTTTCATTACAATGAATCCAGGATATGCTGGACGTTCCAATCTTCCAGATAATTTGAAAAAACTCTTCAGGTCATTAGCTATGACAAAACCTGATAGACAATTAATTGCTGAAGTTATGTTGTTTTCTCAAGGATTTAGGACAGCTGAGAAATTGGCGTGCAAAATTGTACCATTTTTTAAGTAAGTTGTATTCAATTTTTGTTGGTAATTGAGTTAAATTTCTAATGCTTATTATCTTCATGTAATTTCAACTTTGTCAGTTTTCTATTCAGCACATCTTATTATTTTTAATTGTCAAGTTGGCAGGATACTTTTAACCTGTTATAGGATGATAATGTAATGAATACCCAAATCATCTGAATAACTTTTTTAAAAATCCCATTAAATCCTTTTGTAGTTAAAATGAAAAAAAATTGTCTTATTGAAAATAATGAATAAAAAGATAGACAATTCAGACAAAAAAGTGATAATACAAATACCACACAATGTTTCTGAGATCCTTGTTTCTTTCCTCAGGTGCAAAGGAGAGCCTAGAGTGACACAACTGCACTTGTCAGTTGACAAAACTCAAGTGCAGTTGTGTCACTCTAGGCTCATCTTTGCACCTGAGGAAAGGGACAAGGATCCCAGAAAAATTGTGTGGTATTTATATTATCACTTTTTGTCTGAATTGGCTATCTTTCTTATTCCTTTTTGTAGTTGATTGACCCCATCCTTAAACTTATTTGGATGGCATTCTCTGACTCCCCTACTTTTAAACATGTTATACATTGAGTTAGATTTATTAACCTCAAATTGGTTTAAAGAGTAGAATCTTCTTATAAGTTGTCATAGCTTCCTTCTCCCTATATTTCTGTTCTTAATTATGAGTGTGGAAATATATACAAATTGTAATAGTACACATACTCTTCTACTCACTATGGTTATAGTGTTGCCAAACTAAACATATTTTCATTTACAGCTTTTTATTAATTATTTAACTATGTTTTAATTATTGTATACTTGAAAAATAATGCAACATTTCATAATTTTTCTAGATTATGTGATGAGCAGCTGTCGAACCAATCTCATTATGATTTTGGATTGAGAGCTCTGAAGTCTGTGCTCATTTCAGCAGGAAATGTTAAGCGTGAAAGAATAATGCACATAAAAAAGATGAGAGGTGAAACAAATATTGATGAAGCTTCAATTGCAGAAAATCTTCCAGAGCAAGAAGTATGTAGTTGCAATTAATTATATGTATATAATAGTAGTAAAGAGATGAAATTGTCAAAAAAATAATTACAATGTTGGTATGGAAAGGAAAGAGAGAGAACTTGTGGCTTACCTGACATTTGTCAAGTCAAATGTGACTTCATCACCTAATAATTAATATCCTTTACATTTGTAATTATTCCTTAATAGATTCTCCAAACTCTTCATTCTCTTGCTCTGTACATTCCACCCTCTACACCTAATAAGACTGGCTATATTTGTGAGGTCTGGGAAAAGCCACGGTAGCTCAGTGGTACAGCTCAGTTTGCGTACAAAGAAAAAGTACCTGCTGAATATTTTCAGTCTTTCCTTTTTCCCTTTCCTCCTTTTTTTCCTTTCCTCCTTTTTTCCTTTCCTCCTTTTTTTCCTTTCCTCCTTTTTTCCTTTCCTCCTTTTTTCCTTTCCTCCTTTTTTCCTTTCCTCCTTTTTTTCCTTTCCTCCTTTTTTCCTTTCCTCCTTTTTTCCTTTCCTCCTTTTTTCCTTTCCTCCTTTTTTCCTTTCCTCCTTTTTTCCTTTCCTCCTTTTTTCCTTTCCTCCTTTTTTCCTTTCCTCCTTTTTTCCTTTCCTCCTTTTTTCCTTTCCTCCTTTTTTCCTTTCCTCCTTTTTTCCTTTCCTCCTTTTTTCCTTTCCTCCTTTTTTCCTTTCCTCCTTTTTTCCTTTCCTCCTTTTTTCCTTTCCTCCTTTTTTCCTTTCCTCCTTTTTTCCTTTCCTCCTTTTTTCCTTTCCTCCTTTTATCCTTTCCTCCTTTTTTCCTTTCCTCCTTTTTTCCTTTCCTCCTTTTTTCCTTTCCTCCTTTTTTCCTTTCCTCCTTTTTTCCTTTCCTCCTTTTTTCCTTTCCTCCTTTTTTCCTTTCCTCCTTTTTTCCTTTCCTCCTTTTTTCCTTTCCTCCTTTTTTCCTTTCCTCCTTTTTTCCTTTCCTCCTTTTTTCCTTTCCTCCTTTTTTCCTTTCCTCCTTTTTTCCTTTCCTCCTTTTTTCCTTTCCTCCTTTTTTCCTTTCCTCCTTTTTTCCTTTCCTCCTTTTTTCCTTTTCTCCTTTTTTCCTTTTCTCCTTTTTTCCTTTCCTCTCTACACCTTGAACATATGCTTCCTTTTTTTGTATTGATTGTATTACTATGCCTAAATCATATGCTTTCTTCAGAGTGTATTCCCAACCTTTGTCCTAATTTGGTAACGATTTCACATTCGATCATTGGATAGTGAGAAAAGATAGAAAGAAATAGGAGAAAGGTAGGAATACGCATTATTTGAATGCATATACTCTGGCATAGAATTATGCTCAAAGAAAAGCATATGGTCAATGCAGGTAGAAGGAATGACTGAAAATATTTGGCCAGTACTGGATTTGAACCCACAAATTCTGTTCAGTACACTGTTGCTTTATCCATTTATGCTACCAGGCAAGTTCCAAACTGGGTGAATGTAGAAAGTTAGGTTAGAGGAGAAATGGAAAGAGTAGAGGAGTGAAGAGTTAGGAGCATCCATTAAGGAATAATTATTACAATATTAACTAATATTATATATATATATATATATATATAATATAATTATTACAAGGAACTTTAATTCGGTGACAAGTCACATAAGTTAATACTGCAAAGTATCTGAATTACTATCATATGTTAAAACTTTACCCATAGTCGATTGATATTTCAGATTCTAATACAATCTGTATGTGAAACGATGGTCCCAAAATTAGTTGCTGAAGACATACCTTTGCTGTTTTCTCTTTTGTGTGATGTTTTTCCCAATGTGAACTATACTAGAGCTGAAATGGATGGTGAGTCTGCACAGTTTCTTTGATTTTGTGTAATGGTTTCATTTTATTTTATTGTTAGTGCAGTTGTGAAATGCTCCTTAAATATGATATTAAGGGCCTGATTATTGTAACATTTGTGTATTAATGTAATTGAGTAGCAGAATTATATTTTGGGTAAACAGAGTTAACACAATTTGAGAAATAATGCATACTGGAAATTTCCTACAGTTTTACATTTGATTTAAGTCCCAAAATATACTTTAAAATTACATTTTTTAAGTGTTGAGATTCATAATGAGACTAAGCATATTATTATTACACCACTGTTAAAATTTAAATCCAAGACTACATTTATTTTATTTTGTTGTGTGGACATATTTATAAAACTCTTGCCAAAATTGGCTTGAAAATATTTTCTATCAAGCATGCATTCCTTGTTTTTTTATTTTTTGGCTTGCAAGATTAATACTATTACTAAAAATCAAATATATTAAGTGTCAGATTGCTCAATTTCAAATAATTGACAAATTTTTCACATTTTGAAATAACTTGTGTAAATGCAACAAATAATAATTATATTAATTTTAGGTCCATATGCCTGTATACTTTCATTGATCAGACATCTTCATTTGCTTTTTTTGTACAGTGGTCTCTTTTTATTGACCAGACTTCCTTTACTTTTAGCACCAATATTAATATTATTTAATTTTTATGAGGAAATAATTGGAGAACTTTACACCTACTTTATTTTTACAGATCTGAAGATGCATATTCGAAAAGTTTGTCAAGAAGAGTACTTGGTGTGTGGTGAAGGTGAAGAACAAGGTGGAACTTGGATGGAAAAGGTACCAGTGAGAACTGAAATTTATTGTAGTTTATTTTCACAAAAATCACAATTTGATTACAAATTGATTACTAATATTTCTGACTCTATTTTAATTATGCAAGGGATCTGTAGGGGAAACATGGGTTGAAAAGGTATGTATATGCTGCCCCTTCTACTTCATGTTACATTTGCTGTAATCTTGACAAAAAAATTCTTGAATAATAATTTATTTTGGTGTTTTCAGTTTATCAATATTTTCTTCATTTATATAATGCTTATTTTGACAAAATCCTGAAATTAACTTGCTTGTTTCAGGCCAAAAGATTAAATTTTTCTGTTTATACAAACTTTTAAAGGAAAAATGCAAAACAATATTTTTTGTTCAGTTTATTACAACTTCTAAACAAAATGTTTGAAAAATAATATTAATTTTTCTGTTAATAAATTCAAACTGTAATTAGGTTAAAATAATAATATTGAGCTTTCTTTGTTGTTGCATAATGTGTCAGCAGTAACTTTTGTGTTCTTTCACTCACAACTTTCTAGGCAATTTTTAGAAGGTAGTAACTGGCTGAAATTTCGAATTTGTTTCAAAGGGCTTTGTATTTTGTTTTAAAGTGACAAAAATTTTGCTGTTGCACTTTCCCTCGAATATTAAGTAACTGGTACTTTAAACTTTATTTAAATTGCTTTTACAATCTTAATCTGTTAATCCATTTTCATAGTGCTTTAGAGCAGAGCTTGTTTTTGTGAAAGCATTTATTCTGTTTTTAGTTATTGGCTTTATATGGTAATTTTGATATGTTAATAAATGCTAATTCAATAATGAACACTGGCCTAAATGTTCACAATGCAAATTATTTATGAATACAGAGGCCCTTCAGTTACTAACAGCTTGGATTATGGACAACTTTTGGAAAAAAAAATTCATTGGATTACATACATAACTTTAACTTATGTACACACATGCTGTAAACTCTGTTCTTAAATTCCCACCTACTTACAGCTCTGATTCTTCATTCTTCTCTCATAAACAAAGCATTTTAAAACTTTATAAGATGGAGGCACAAATTTGGAATCTCCTCCTCCTTTGTTGTCCACTACCTACACTTTTTTGACTATACCCTATGATGGGAAAAATTTCATAAATTTTTCTTTTAGCAAGTTTGTTAACATGCTATTGAACAAAATACACTTCAGAACAAAATTATATTTCATGTAACTAATTATAGAACAAATGGTGTTTACAAGTATTTCAATTAAGAAAAATAAATTCACATACATCACTGTGGGAAAAACATAAATGAGCTTCAGTTCTGTCATGGAAACTATTGTGAAACTAGTTTATATACTTCTGTAATAAAAATGATGATTTGTTGTTTCATTATTTTTGTAGTGTTGCAATACATTTAATAAAATGATTGTTGTATTACTGTAATATCTCCTCTTCAACTTTAACTGTATTACTATTGTCTCTCTAAATTAAAAAAACTTTTCTTGCTTAATTCTTTGTTGTTTTTTTTATTTTGATTGAGGTATAATTATTTCAGTGGAACTTTTGTGGTGCATGTCTATAAATCAGCAAAGCTTACTTTTCTTCAGAAATTTATATTCTATGCCAATGTTTACTGAAAATTTTATTTCATATATTAGGTTCTACAGTTGTATCAGATCTGTAACTTAAATCATGGCCTAATGATGGTTGGACCAAGTGGATCTGGGAAAACAACGGCCTGGAAAGTGCTATTAAAAGCTCTGGAAAGACTGGAAGGAAAAGAAGGAGTTGCCCATGTAATTGACCCTAAAGCTATATCAAAGGAAGCACTTTATGGTGTACTGGATCCAAACACAAGAGAATGGACTGATGGTCTGTTCACTCACATTTTGAGGTTTGTGAAGCTTGTGAGATCAATTCCTGAGGTAGTAATTTATTAGATGGATCAAGATAATTATTGAATAGTTTTATCAATGTACATATTTTACTCTACTTCTCAGATGTATTTTACTCCTATCCAATGTATTATAATACTTTACAACTATATTTGGTAAATTTGTAAAACAAACAATAAATTTCTTATGCAAGGTGTTATTTTTTAGGAAAATTATTGATAATGTAAGGGGTGAAATAAACAAAAGACAGTGGATAATATTTGATGGAGATGTTGACCCTGAATGGGTAGAAAACCTCAATTCTGTTCTCGATGACAATAAGTTGTTGACTTTACCAAATGGTGAACGTCTTTCTCTTCCACCAAACGTTAGAATAATGTTTGAGGTAAAGTTATTGGATTCCTTAAGCTAATTTATTGACACTCCTTTAGTCTGAATGCCTTATATAATTTATAATTGCTGACTGTTTGAAAACAATTCATTTAATTAAAGGTTCAAGATTTGAAATATGCTACCTTGGCAACGGTTTCTCGCTGTGGAATGGTGTGGTTTTCAGAAGATGTATTATCTACCGAGATGATTTTTGAAAACTATATGTCTCGCCTTCGGAATATTCCATTGGAAGAAACAGATGATGACACTAACTTTGGAAAAAAACCTGAAAACAAGGATGAAATACTTTCACCAGCATTACAAGTAATTGTATATTCTTGTCAGCCATTGTTTGATTATATACATGATACTAAATAAAATTTTATTACAGATTCAGAATGATGTTGCAAGTATTTTGCAACCATTTTTCTCTCCTGATGGTCTTGTTGTCAAATGTTTGGAGTTTGCTATGAAACAAGAACATATTATGGATTTCACTAGACTCCGGGCTTTAAGTTCCTTGTTTTCCATGATGAATCAGGGAGTGAGGTATGAAATTTTCTACAATTAATTACTTTAGTTTCTGTCTTTAGGTAATATGTGCTTCACAAGTGGTATATTTTAAAATTAATTTTGTATTTGGTTTTCCAGAAACGTTTTACAACATAATCATACACATCCAGACTTTCCTTTACCATCAGAGCAATTGGAACGGTACATTCCAAAGTGTCTCATCTATGCACTACTGTGGAGTTTTGCTGGTGATGCAAAACTTAAAGTACGATCAGATTTGGGAGACTATATTCGATCAGTAACAACTATTCCACTTCCACCTATGACAAATGTACCAGTTATAGATTATGAAGTAAGTATACTATGGTAATATACAAAGAGCTTGACTGTATTGTGTTAGTATCAGTGTCAAAAAATATTAGTTACAGAGAATGATATTGTCTGTACTTCTTTTTTCATATGTTGACTGGCAACTGATTTTGAACTGTTTAAAAATAAGTTGGATTAACCTTTTATATACTAGGTCCAATTGATTCAAAGTAAAATATTGCACACAGAAAGTATTAACTACTGCTATAATAAAATGCCTCAAATTTCATTTAAAATGATTCAAATATGTTTAAGGTCAATATAACGGGTGAGTGGAGCCCCTGGTCTAACAAAGTGCCTCAAATTGAGGTTGAAACTCACAAAGTTGCTGCTCCTGATGTTGTTGTCCCTACATTAGATACAGTGCGCCATGAGTCCTTATTATATACTTGGCTGGCTGAACACAAACCACTAGGTAAGGTTATGTATGGAATTAATATATTTGCAACATATTTTTTTATGAGATTCAGAATATTAGTTCTAAGTTTTAAATGTTATATTAATAATTAAATAACTTTTCAGTTCTCTGTGGTCCACCTGGATCTGGAAAAACTATGACTCTCTTCTCAGCTCTCAGAGCTCTCCCTGACATGGAAGTTGTAGGGTTAAATTTTTCATCCGCAACAACACCTGAGCTTTTACTTAAAACTTTTGACCATTACTGTGAATATCGCAAAACGCCCAATGGTGTAGTCCTTGCTCCTGTACAGGTAAGTTGAAAATCTTATATATAATTGTGTAATTATGTATATATATATATATATATATATATATAATTATGCACAACAGCTTATCCTTTTTCATAATGTATACCCATTGTGCAAGATGTTTGCTTACATTTGTCAAATTTTGAAGATTAATTAAACAATTATCTGGGCATTACTCAAATTTTTCCATTTGTTATATATTTATCAGTTATATTGCTAATGTACTACTGAAGCAAATGTAAAAATACCATACATCTCATAATTCTTGCTTGATTTGAAAATAAATACTTTTATCTGTGGATTATTATTATCATCACCACTGCTACCTTAATCATAATTATTATTTCCAGCTGGGGAAATGGCTAGTGTTATTTTGTGATGAAATTAATCTGCCAGATATGGATCAATATGGGACACAGCGAGTTATTTCTTTCTTACGGCAGTTGGTAGAGCACCGTGGTTTTTTCAGAGCTTCTGATCAAGCCTGGGTCTCCTTAGAGCGTATTCAGTTTGTTGGAGCATGTAATCCTCCAACCGATCCAGGACGTAAACCACTTTCTCATCGGTTCTTGAGACATGTCCCGGTTATCTATGTGGACTATCCTGGTGAAACATCTTTGAAACAGGTAACATTAAATATTGTATATTATTGAAGGTCCCTAAAACATAATAAATTTCTGTTCAAGTATGATCACCAACATTTTGTGAGTGAAGGTGGAGGAAGTTCATGCATTTGTTGCTTTATGTTTAAGTATTTCTTAAGATGTTAATGGCTTCATAATTAGTAGTATTTGGAGTGAGTTTTTTAAAAAATATTTTGATTTGAAAGAAGCAGAAAAGTGGTTAACAATGGAAATTGGAAAGCTATTTATGTGTATTGACAAAAGTATTTAATAAAGACTTGGGTTGTTCTTGTAATGGACTGCATTACATTAGCTTGTATTACTCTGATATTAAAAAGATCAATTCCTTCAGCACAAAGCAAAAGTTTTATTTAGCACTTTGATATCCGAGAAGTATTCAAAGTATAATATTATTGTGTTTCTTATAACAATGGATAGGTTTTTCTAGAAAGGGTGTACTAACACAAACCAGTGGTATTTAATGTAATTCTGACAAGAACAACATATTAAATAGTTTCTCAGCATGTAGTACTTTCAAGAAAATATAGTTTACCCATCTATATCAATCTTATGGTCAATATTAAAGAGGTCATTAACATAATTTGTTCCACAGATTTATGGCACATTCAGCCGTGCCATGTTGAGGCTTGTTCCTTCTCTAAGAGGTTATGCTGAGCCATTAACTAATGCAATGGTAGAATTTTATCTAGCTTCTCAAGAGAGATTTACTCAGGATATGCAGCCTCATTATGTATATTCTCCAAGAGAAATGACAAGATGGGTTAGAGGAATCTGTGAAGCAATGAGGTAATTAATCTGCTTATTAAATTTATAGATTGCTAATTCATAAAGAATACATTTCTTAATTGATGAACACTCAAGTAGGATGTAATTATTCAAATAAAATAGGAAATAAAAACATAATCTAAAGTAATTTTACAGTTTTTCAATTAACAGGTATTTGAAAGAATAGAGTACAATGCATTTAACAATGTTGCAATATATAAATAATGTACATACAACATGTATCTTGTAAGAATAGTTTTAACTTGCATGATTGTAAATGATTTAATTGTTAATCATTCAAGTTATCTATTATGAAATTAATATGTTCTCTCATCAGACCTTTGGAAAACTTACCAGTTGAAGGACTGGTTAGAATTTGGGCACATGAAGCTCTAAGATTATTTCAAGATAGACTGGTTGAAGATTCAGAGAGGAAGTGGACAAATGAGAATATTGATGTAGTTGCACTAAAACATTTTCCTGGTATTGAAAAGGAGGCTTCATTGAAAAGACCAATACTTTACAGTAATTGGTTGTCAAAGGATTATGTGCCAGTAAACAGAGAAGAACTGAGGGAATATGTGAAAGCACGATTAAAGGTTAGCCAAATTAAAAATTCTGATTATCCTTTATATCCTGTGGGCTCATAATTTGACTGTAGTGAGATTCTTGATCTAAGTTTAGAAAGCAAAGTGTTTTGAGCCCTTAAGAACAAGAATACAAGAAAAGTTTTCAAATGAAACTCGGCCATATAGGCCATGGAATCAGAATGAAATAATTTCAACCAGACTAGGAAAATCCAACCCAGGACCCCCCCCCCCCCCAATCCTGACTATTATTCTACTCCAGGCTAGGTACTAGAATTCTCCATCCATTGTACTAGCCTGAGGCAGGCTCAGGAACAATTCACTAGATTAGGTCATGAAGAGAGTGATTTAGTGAATTGTAGTTGGCTCAGGCTTTTACAATGGATGGAGAAGTCTCGTAACTGATCCAGAATCTACTTGGATAACTCAGACGATAGCACCCACATACCAAGTGGGGATCTCATCTTCGATTCCTGGTCTGTTCAAGATTTTTCTATCCTGGTCCATTAATGCACTTAAAACATTTTGATTATTTTGTATGTAGTTGCACTAAAACATTTTCCTGGTATTGAAAAGGAGGCTTCATTGAAAAGACCAATACTTTACAGTAATTGGTTGTCAAAGGATTATGTGCCAGTAAACAATTTTATTATTCAGAAGTAGTTATGAAGGTATATAAATTATGATATACTTGGTTAAATGTTAACCTTATTACAGTTCAGTTCACAATGTATTCATTAATGTATATTTCACAATAAAATTTCAGGTATTCTATGAAGAAGAATTGGATGTACCTCTTGTACTTTTTGATGAAGTGTTAGACCATGTCTTAAGGATTGATAGAATATTTAGACAACCCCAAGGGCACCTATTATTAATTGGTGTGTCTGGTGCTGGAAAAACAACACTATCTAGATTTGTTGCGTGGATGAATGGCTTATCAGTTTTTCAGATTAAGGTAATAATATTAATTTGTGTTGAATTCTGTTTACTTACTTACTTACTTACTTCAAGTTTACAATTATTGAGAGATATGATTAGTATTTGTATTCCCTCTATTTCCTATTACCATTCAATTGAAGTTATTTTTACCATTACCTTTGATAAATTATTTTGTAAATCATAAAAAAAGCATCTATGTATTCATCTGAATTCTTAATTTTGAATAATGAAAAAGAAATTAAATATTTATGAGAAGATTTCCTTAAAATGATTTTGGTTGCAATAGAAAAGAAAATCAACTCTAGGAAACATGACAAATACAGAACCATTGGTCTAATATCACATGCAGTCTAAATACTGCCTATCCTTGCTGAATACAAGACCCAGTGAAAGACTGGATACCTCACCCCATGTATAAAAATTCAAGTTCAGGAAATTAAAACTTAAATACAGTATTTAGGAAACAAAAAAAAAAAGATTATATGAAATGTAGTCAATGTGTTAAGATGAGAGCTGTAGCAGCCAAGGACACTTTTTACAGAATGGAGATATTACTGCTAGATAGAGAACTAAGAGATTTGCAAAGTACTTTGTTTGGAGTGTAGCGGTGTGTGGAACAGATTATAAGAATCTGAGTAATTTGGATATGACAAAGAATGGAAGGGTTTAGTTCGCTGGATAGAATTAATAATGAAGCATTAAAGAGATTGAAGAAGGAAAAACAACAGTGACTGAACGTTAAATGTACTAGATTATGTATGGCATAGAGGAGGAGAGTTACAAAACGATAAAATCGTGCAGTAGATAAATATACATTGAAGTACTATGTGAAGACCCGTGGTTGGGCAGCATACTTTTGTTGTTGTTGATTACATAGTATATCTGCCAAGAAGTGGGGCATATTTCAAAGACAGAATTTTGTGTTATTGCATCTGATATGCCAGCTTAAACTTGTACACAACTTGGCCAAGAGAAAAATTATTAAATTTGATGGTAGTTGATATACCAGCTTAAATTATATAAAATTTATATCATACAGATAAAATTAACTGAAAACTACAGATGTGTATGACCTGTGAATAAAATGTCATCATAATACTTTTTCTTAATCACAATGTTTTAAATTATAATATAATTTGTCAAAACATTATAATTTTTTTATGGATCTAGGTACATAATAAATACACTGGAGAAGACTTTGATGAGGACTTGCGATCTGTACTTCGGCGCTCTGGATGTAAAGATGAAAAAATTGCTTTCATTTTAGATGAATCTAATGTTTTAGATTCTGGATTCCTAGAAAGAATGAATACTCTTCTAGCTAATGGAGAAGTACCTGGTTTATTTGAAGGTAAAGAAGTCTTAAAGTTTAATACCATTTCCAAACTTTTTTTAAAAAAAAAATATGTAATCAATTTAATTAATTATAAAAGTTAATAGATTTTCTTCCATAAATAATCAGTTGTTTGAACTGTGTTCTGTTAGTTTAATTTTTAACATAGTATTGTATTATCCCTGAAAACATTACCATACTTAGCACTGTTGTTTTTACAATTGTTCACAATGATTAATAAAGATTCTTGAATATCACATTTTATTGTTTAAGTCAATTGTATATTCAACATAATTGGTCTTTAGAGGTAGATGACCTTCCTTAGAGCAACAGTTTTGTTGGATTTGCTTTCAAGTTGGGGAAAAGACAATATGGTAATGTTTCTTTTACCAGTATTTATAATATTTGAACTAATAATCAAATTATTTTTGTTTATGAGAATATTGAAAAATATGTGAAGCATTTTTCTTCACATATTCTGACTCTCAAGCAACCATGTGTGTGGGTTTTCTAGATTATTGGTATTAATACAGCATGTCTGTTATTAATTCTTATTTGTATTATTGCCATCTCTCTTATAGGTGATGAGTACACAACTTTGATGACTCAATGCAAAGAAGGAGCACAAAGGGAAGGTCTAATGCTAGATTCCAATGAAGAGCTGTACAAGTGGTTCACTGGGCAAGTGATGAGAAATCTTCATGTAGTTTTTACTATGAATCCATCATCAGAAGGCTTAAAAGATAGAGCTGCAACCTCTCCAGCTCTGTTTAACAGATGTGTGCTTAATTGGTTTGGTGATTGGTCAGACGGAGCTCTGTATCAAGTAAGAAAGACTTAATTTAAAATTAAATAATTCAGCGAAAGACTACTTCATGCCATTTTTGCTGTATCCAATCTAAATATACATTCAGATCCAATAATTTTTTTTAGATAGCACATTTCTTACACTTAAGGTTCAGTAGACTTTTTTATTATATTGGTATGGAATTACCAAGCATGAGAACATGTTCAACTTATCTGATTTTTAAAAACCAATGAAGTACAAACACATTAATTTGTCAGGCTAGTTCACTTCTATATCTGTGCTTACATGCAAATTTCAAATTTATCTTATTCAGAATTTTTTTGTATTTACAAGGTTGGAAGAGAGTTCACTAACAGAGTGGACTTGGAACGACCATCATGGAAAGCTCCAGACTTCTTCCCATCAGCTTATACTGGACTTCCATCTAGTTTAACACACAGGGATGCAGTTATAAATGCATGTGTTTATGTGCATCAAACTCTTCACAAAGCTAATGCCCGTTTGGCAAAACGAGGTGGTCGTACAATGTCCATAACACCAAGGTACTATTTTCATGCCAGATGTGATTTATTTCTTGCCCAACTTTGTTCAACTGGAAACCTATTTCTGGAAAAGAAATATGTGTTTCAGGGTACAGTGAATGCTGAACTTGTATTGGTTTTAAATTTGGTTTATCAAGGATAGTTTTGGAGTGGTTATTATTATTATTTTACTTATTTTTGAAAAAGTGTACATTTTGAAAGTAATTGAGCCATATTCCATATTTTGTTTTAAGTCTCTTGCCTTGAGTAATATTTCAACATTGTAGGTATCCATAATCATTCTTACTTCTTTCTAGAGTTAAATGTATTTATGTAACATTTCACCATGTTCATCTGAAACATTGTAGCAAAGGAATTCCAATAAGAATGTAATACACGTACCTTGGACATGTTGCACAACAAATCATTATAACAATCATATAACTAATTTATCATATTTTTGTGCAGGTAAAGTTTTGAAACATACATGTGCTTAATTTTATTTGCATATTAAACACTAATACTGTAAGTGATGAGCACACAAATGTCTTCCTTAACGTCAGTTGCTAAAATATGAGGGAATGTATTATCTATATACTCAAACCCATGCCAGTTAGTTTCACGACTTTAACCAACCATTTCATTATATCCATTTTGATTTGAAGACTCGTAAAATACTATTTTTTTATTTTGAAGGAGAACATATTTTTCACCTGCTTTTCACTTTGTTGAATGCCACTTCATTCTCAGTTACCCCCCCCCCCCCCCAAACAGCAACTGTGTGTCTGCCATTAAAACTAAGTCTTTTTAGACTAAACATTTATTTACTTCTAAAAATCTTAAACTATATACTTAACTAGTCTATCCAATGCTGTCTTCTAGATTTTTCTGGTTCTGTGTACACTTCACTCATGCACTGTGCTCTGCTTTTATACACTGCACTTTACACAAGATCACCTGGTTTTCTTCTTTTCAATATTCTGGTATGGTGTTGATTTTCCATAATTTCTGAGACCACTGGGTTGTTGTGGAGGTGAAGCCTAGCTTCACGTTTCCCCAACATACCTTTTTATTTCTTTTATGGTTTAAATCTGAATATCCCTTTCTCAGAATTAATTTTCTGTTGACTATTTAGTAAGGAAGCTTACATATCTTGTGTAGTTATGTTACATCTCCAATTAAATTACTTTTATGAGAAAAGTTGCCACTTCATTTTAGGTTCACTAATCCAATAATTTTATAATATACACTCTGAAATCTCGGAACTGTCCTTTGTCATTCCTGTATAAGCAGCTGGTGGAACAGTTGGTTTTTTGTTCATTCCTGTATAAGCAGCTGGTGGAACAGTTGGTTTTTTGTTCATTCCTGTATAAGAAGCTGGTGGAACAGTTGGTTTTTTGTTCATTCCTGTATAAGAAGCTGGTGGAACAGTTGGTTTTTTGTTCATTCCTGTATAAGCAGCTGGTGGAACAGTTGGTTTTTTGTTCATTCCAGAGTAAATTTCTCTTGAGGCAGAGTTTATAAGCACCTATAAACTGTACCCACTACTTTTATTCATATTTTAACCATAGAGATTTCATTAGGTCTAAAAAGTAATTTAAAATTATCAATATAGGCAATATAAAAAACAAATGTGTTCTCTTCAATTAACTTGAGTGTTTACAGATAGCTTTCTGTGGCATTGGTTATTATTGTATCTCTGATACAATTTCAATTCCCCTTTGTATATTCTTTCAATAATTCTTTATCTTCACTCCAGAAATAGAAAACTCATTGAATAATAACACTTCAATGAAATTTTATGACCAGCACTTAAAAATACCACTACCTGGTTAGTAATTGCTACATATAATTTTTTAGAGAATATTATTATTTACAGTAAAAGTAAAATTATTGCATACTTCATTGTATATTTTTCTGGATTTGAATCATTACAAGAGCAGCTTTTGAAAGTGTATTTTATAACAATATAGATTTATCTTTCAGGCACTATTTGGACTTCATTAATCATTTTGTCAAATTATACAATGAAAAACGATCTGATTTAGAAGAACAGCAGTTACATTTAAATGTTGGCTTAAGCAAAATAGCAGAAACTGTAGAACAAGTTGAGGAAATGCAAAAATCACTTGCTGTTAAATCACAGGTATTTAATCTCCATCCCCCACCTTTCCCCAGTTTTACATTTACTTGATACTAACATTAATGTTTTATTAGGAACTGCATGCCAAAAATGAAGCGGCAAATGCTAAGCTTCGTCAGATGGTAAAAGACCAACAAGAAGCTGAGAAGAAAAAGGTTCAGAGTCAGGAAATTCAAGCAGAATTGGAAATACAAACTGTAAAGATAGCCCAGAAAAGGGAAGATGTGATGGCTGACTTGGCACAAGTTGAGCCAGCTGTTATTGATGCACAGCAAGGTATAAATCTAAGTTAAAATGAAAAATTTATGTAGAATTGAAAATTAATATTAAGAAAGATAGCCAAAACAGACAAAAGAAGTGATAATATAAATACTACACAATGTTTCTGGAAGCCTTGTTCCTTCCTTCAGAAAGAAAAAATGCAGACACACAACTGCACTAGTCAGATGACAAAACTCAAGGTTATCTCACTTATTATTAACATTAAATTTGGTTTTGATTAGTGATAACATAAATTGATGTATGCAAATATTTATATATTGTGATATTTATAATGGCGCATCATTCCCAAAACCTGGTCTGTGCAGTTACTTCAAGTTTATTTTAACATACTGTTCTTATTAAGCATCCTAAAATAAAATATTATATGCAAAGTCAGGTGAAAATAGACATTCTTATTTACTGTAATTGCATATTACATGTTTTCCTATGGTTTCCCCATTGAAAAAACCTTGCATTTATTTATTTTGTGGTTTTTACATCAGTACTTCATCCAATTTTTCTATTACAATGCACATTTTCTTAGGTTTGATTGTACTATCACTGATAATTAATTAAACAAACAATGCAGCCAATATGTCAGAATTAAATTATATAAAATATTAAACATCACTGATAATGTTTTGGACTAGTAACGATGAAACTAAGTTGTCCAATATAGAATTAAATGTTACATTGTATTACACACATGCATAACTATATTCTATTACTATCATAACTTTTATTGAATTATATTTTACAACATTTGTCATCGGCTGATTTTTTAGCTGTAAAATCAATAAAAAAGCAGCATCTAGTGGAGGTACGATCTATGGCTAACCCTCCAGCTGTCATCAAACTTGCTTTAGAATCAATATGTCTGCTGCTTGGTGAAAATGCCACCGAGTGGAGGAGCATACGCTCAGTTACCATGAGAGATAATTTTATCTCTACCATTGTCAATTTCAACACTGAAGATATGAAGTAAGGGTTGTTGGGAATGTGTATCTCGGATGTTGCATGCATTAAATACTTTCTCCATCTCTACGGGCTCTTCAATGCTTGTTTGTTTCTTCATGTGGCTATGAAATCATTTGTAAAACAATTTTTTTTCCTTGTAAGGTTTAGTTAAATGTTGTAAGAATCTTGGATTCACCAATTATCCCTTGAATTATTGTATTATTGTTACAGTAAAGATCGAAATGTGACGACTAAATTATTAATTTTACGCTCAAAATCCTTATGAATTGCTTAAATATGTTTCTTGATCCCATTAACTTTATTTTATTTTCAGTATCAGAAACTTAATTTGAAAATTATTTTTGCAAATTTTTACATTTTTACTCCTACCAAATAATTATAAACAATAACTTGTGAAGAAGAAGGAGGTAAAAATATTCAAATTGTGAAATAATTTTAGTTTATTCCCTGTTTCAATATAATTTTTGAACAAATGAACCAGCTGCAAAATTTGTACTATCTGTAGTTCATTTATTTTAATTAAAATTTGTTATAGCAAACGAATTTCCTCTAGACATTTAATACTGTGCACAATGAAACAAATGTAATGAAATTTTTCCTTTCCCATTCTACTTTCCAAACTAATTTTTATTGTTGATTTGCCTGTTGTCAGAGGATTACATCAGGGAGACCTTGTATGTGTAGAATACGAATTTTAAATTGTATTAGTAGTTGTAAGTGTGGACTTTGTCCTTCAAGTTTATTTTAAAATTTATGGATTGCAAAAGAAGTAGTTTAAAAAATCCCTTGAAATTGTGGCATGATGTATTTCATCTTTACCATAAAGCGTTTTTTTAAGTTGTAAAATTGTAGTATTGTTGTAATTTCATTTTATACTGGCTTCTCTTCAACCTTATTGTAATTGCCTGCAGCTGTGAAATCTATAAGAAGGCAGCATCTTGTGGAGGTTCGTTCAATGGCAAATCCTCCAGTTCTTGTCAAGCTTGCTCTTGAGTCAATCTGCTTGTTACTTGGTGAGAATGCAAGTGATTGGAAATCAATCCGTGCAGTGATCATGAAGGACAACTTCATAAATACTATTGTGTCTAATTTCAGTACTGAAGACATTAAGTAAGCATGCTTATAGTTCATTTTTGTGTTAAATTGTGCATGTATTTAGAGATTCTATTTATTATTTAGATATAACCTATTTTACAAATTCTAGCATACTTGTGAAGAGGTGTTATGTATTTTAAAATGAGAATCTGTTAACTGTAATTACCTATAGTAATGCTATTTTAATCACTTTAATTCATAAAAATTATTGCTTTTTGCATGATTTAAATGATGTGTCTGACATGAAAGTTCTGTTACTTTTTATTTGCATGCTAAATTAATTTCCTTAGCTTTTAAATGATTGCAATTATCTCTAAGCATTCACTAACAGCTAGTTTTTTTAAAAAAACAAATTTGATTTATAATGATTGAAGTTTTTCTTGAAGAATTGTTCATATACAAAGTTGATTTCTGTTTAAGTATTAACTTATACATATCTACTTTGCAATATATATTAATTCTAGTACTTTCATATTGCCTACATGATTCTTTTTGATGAACATGATTTATATATTATTTAAAATATTAATTCTAATTACTTGGAGTATTTTAATTACGGTGCTTAGTTCATTGACTGATGCTTGCATTGAAACTTTTAATTAAATTATCAATTAATTATCAGCCATAAAAATATTTAAAGTATTTTAATTTATTATATTATTTTCAGTGATGAAGTTAGGGAGAAGATGAAGTCAAAATACCTGAGCAACCCGGATTATAATTTTGAAAAGGTTAATCGAGCCAGTATGGCTTGTGGCCCTATGGTAAAATGGGCAACTGCACAGGTAATGGAGTAATAGAAATCTGTTCAGTTTTGTTTTGCAATGAAACTTGATACGATTCTTAATTGCTGTAATAATTACAGATAAACTATGCAGACATGTTGAAAAGAGTAGAACCGCTAAGAGATGAACTTCATTCATTAGAAATGCAAGCAGAGGAGAACAAAAATAAGGGAGAGGAAGTAACTAATTTAATTACTCAATTGGAACACAGCATAGCTTCATACAAAGAAGAATATGCCCAGCTTATCTCTCAAGCACAAGCTATTAAAGCTGATTTAGAGAATGTGCAAGCTAAGGTAAAAAAATTAATTGAAAATAATTTATATATATAACTCATTGGTTTAATAAATGTAATTTTTATTCATGTTTAGGTTGATCGTTCAATTGCATTGTTAAAATCACTAGCTATTGAACGTGAGCGTTGGGAAGCAACTAGTGATACATTCAGATCACAGATGTCTACTATTATTGGAGATGTTCTTCTGTCTTCTGCTTTTCTTGCATATGGAGGATATTTTGACCAGCATGTAAATATTTTACATTTTATTATATTTTTTCACAATATAATTGAATATTGGATTAGTATTTGCATTCTACATTTCTTAGAAATATTAAATTTTTCTTCCCGTTGTTTAGTATCGGCAGAACTTGTTCGCAACTTGGTGTCATCACCTTCAACAAGCAGGATTACAGTTCAGAGCAGACATTGCACGAACTGAATATTTATCTAATCCAGATGAAAGGCTTCGGTGGCAAGCTAATGCGTTGCCTTCAGATGACTTGTGCACTGAAAATGCAATAATGTTAAAGGTCAGTAATTGAATTTTTCTTTTTTTAAAAAATTCAATTTTTAAATTAAAATGATTTCATGGTGCAATTTTGGTAAGATAGGAGAAATTGTGATCACAGTGTAATAATTTTAAAATGGAATATGGTATTCTCAATTATTAATAATTTCTTTCCATTTTGTTATTCAAGCAGAACCATGCTTTACTTCTAAATTAATTTTATAATAAGAAAGATAGTTAACAGTATTATTTTTAGTTGTTATAATAGTAATAATAGAACAGTATTATATTATTAAACATCTCTCTTTTATTTCAGCGTTTTAATAGATATCCTCTGATCATTGATCCATCAGGCCAAGCCACAGATTTCATATTAAATGAGTTCAAAGATAAGAAAATTACTAAGACTAGTTTCTTAGATGATTCATTCCGCAAGAATTTAGAATCAGCTCTACGTTTTGGTAATCCTCTCCTTGTACAGGTAAAACTTGTACCTTTTGTCTATGGGATTTTTTAAAACATGTGTACTTTTCTAATGTATACTTTGTTAATTTTCATAGGATGTAGAAAATTATGATCCAATACTTAACCCAGTATTAAACAGGGAATTGCGACGTACTGGTGGCAGAGTTTTGATAACTCTGGGTGATCAGGATATTGATTTGTCCCCTTCATTTGTCATATTTCTTTCAACACGAGATCCTACTGTTGAATTTCCACCAGATATTTGTTCTCGTGTGACATTTGTGAACTTCACAGTTACTCGAAGCTCTTTGCAGAGTCAGTGTCTCAATCAGGTTTTGAAAGCAGAACGACCAGATATTGATGAGAAGCGCTCAGACTTATTAAAACTGCAAGGTAAGTCAAAATTATTATTGCTGGATAGTTTCTTCCTCACTATCCAAGTTTGAATGTGACTTGAATGTTCCAATTCCTTAATGGATTCTCGTAATATTGTATTTATTCCTTAATGGAAGCTCCTAATACTTCATCCCATCTACTCTATTCATTCCTCAACTAAACAACTAATTGTCCACAATAAGACTGTCTATATTTGCCTGGTCAGGAACTTGACCCGGTGGCTGAGATGGTTAAGGCATCTATGTACTGAGCAGAATACGTGGGTTCAAGTCCCGCCTGGGTCAAATATTTTCAGTCTTTCCTTCTTCCATCCTTCTCTCTGCTTTGAACAAATGCTTTTCTATGTGCGTAATTCTTCGCCCGAGCATATGAATTCACATAAAGTGTAATCCTCCTATTTCTCCTATTTATTTCTATCCTTCCTCACTGTCCAAGTATATATATATATATATATATATATATATATATATATATATAATATTTCTTATTATTATATTATATTACTCGCAAATATTAGACAACAATTATTATATCAATATAAGAAGTATAGAAGATTAATATAACCAAGGGCAAAAGCTCCTGATGTAAATAAATGCTTTTGAGACTGAATTCTTGTTCAATTATATACCATTCACAAAGAGATACTTATGAGATAACTTTGCTTATAATGACTTAAATATATTTTTCACTTTTACAAAATTTATATTTTACAAATATGAAGCATCTGTTCTTGGGTTATTATAGGGGAATTCCATCTTAGACTGCGACAATTAGAAAAATCATTACTTCAAGCATTAAATGATGCCAAGGGAAAGATTTTAGATGATGATAGTGTTATAACAACTCTAGAAACTCTTAAACAAGAAGCAGCTGATATAAGCAAGAAGGTGGAAGAAACTGATAAAGTTATAGGAGAAATTGAAACCGTTTCTCAGCAATACATGCCTCTTTCTCAGGTAAACTTATAATTTTTCTGGTATCCAAGCCAAGCATTACACTATAAAGTCCAATTGAATTTGTGTATATAAAATAGAAACTTCAAATGTAAATATAAATTGTATTTAGCAGTTGTAAAAATTAATGGTTACATTTTTCTTTTAGGCGTGCAGCAATATGTACTTCACAATGGACAGCTTAAATCAAATACACTTTCTGTACCAGTATTCACTTCAATTCTTTCTTGACATATTTAGTTCAGTGTTACATAATAATCCTAAACTGTCATCGGTCTCTGATTACGGAACCAGGCTTTCAATCATTACAAGGGATTTGTTTAGTGTAAGTATAAATAAGGCTAGGAATTTTTTAAAGCTTGATGTTAAGCACATAATTTAAATATTTGTAATAAAATGAAAGAATATATTTTCCAGAGTTGTTTAGAAAACTGTAGATGAAGCACTATTATAAAAAATTATCTGTCAAATCCATTTTCACTAAATTTGAATTAAATTTCCATCTTCTATTATGAATTGTAGAATTACCAACATCAAATAAGATTCTACAATTTCATTGTTGAAACTTTTTCAGGTTTAGTTAAAGAAGCAGCCCTTTTAACAAAGTACTGCACAAAGTTTCTGCAATCCCTGTTTCTTTTGTCAGGTGATTCAAGAGTTGCAAGATTGACACACTGATCAAGCCAGGTGCTGAACTAAAATTAATGAAGAAAGTTTTGTTTTTGAGTTTTTCACCCATTTTATGTGACAACATTGTTGCAGCTCTTGCAATTTTGAATCACCTGACGAAAGAAATGAGGATTTCAGAAATGTTTTGTAGTATTTATTTTATCACTTAATTATTATCTAATTGGTATATATCTAACACAGACATTTTATATTTATATTTTTCAGGTTTGTTATGAAAGAGTAGCAAGAGGAATGCTTCACAATGACAGACTTTCCTTTGCTTTGCTTTTGTGTCGAATTTTCTTAAAAGGTGTTCCAAGTCAACCCAACCTTGATCAAGAATTCACTTTCTTCCTTCGAGGGAAGGAAGGAATGCTATCAACTAAGCCACCAAATATGGAAGGCCTTAATACAGAGCAGCTAGAAGCTCTCTTTAGATTATCTAGCAGGTAAATTTTTTTTTCACCTTTTCTTAGTGCCTGTAAGCTTGTCAGATTTCATAATGTCATTACAATAATAATTGAAAATTATACTGCTACACCATTTAACACACAATATCCTACCAAAGATAATATGGCATGGCTATTGGTAAGAAAAACCATTACTGTATCACATCAAATAAAATTATATATTACGATAGTTTTATCTAGTCTGAGATTAGTTTGAAATAAATAATGTAATTGGAATTACTACCATATTTGTCAATATATTTTTTGACAACAGTTTCTGTATACTTGTCCTTATATTCAATTACAGCCCTGGGGTTTAATAAGTCTCAGAATTACCAACCTCTGGAAAACTTTGAAGCTAATATTTGTTTAGCTTGCTTTCATACCTTATGTTGATTTTTCAATAAAAAGTGTGAGACTTTAACATAATATTGATTTTAATTTAGAAATTTTAAGATTCCAAGGCGGCATTTCCAATTAAAAGTTAATTTAAGAAGAATCGATTCATCAAAATGTCTTATTGGCTTTAAGATTGTTACATGTCAGACAGGTGTAAATATGAACTTGTTCACTGTAATTATATCAGTAAAATGAACAGTTTGGTATATTTAGGTATAGGTGAAACACAAAAGAGCAATGAAGTAGCCAATAATATGACAAGATTAAGTGTCAAATACCTCAGATTGTTTCTGCAATCCTTGTTGCTTTTTTTCAGGTGAAGGATATTTGTTAAGAGTTGTAAGAATAACATGTAACATGAACCAGGTGAAGTATGAAAAATACATTTTCATATTTTTGAAGGTGAAATGTTTGGATAGGCACACACGACAGCACAAGAGCAGTCTTTTTAGATTGCATCTTTTATAATAAAGTTTAATAATTGGTTTTGTTTATTTTCCACCATACAGTTTTTTTTACTTAGAATACATACAAGTTGTGGATACATTTGGAAAAAGTACACTAGTAATTGTTTTAAAACATCTCAAAATAAGATATAAATTAATTTGGGTATAAAATTAACAGCAATAATTTCACTTCTCAGGCTACCATCTTTCAAAAATTTAATGCAAAAGATTCAAGAAATTCCTGAATTTATTCCATGGCTACAGCAAAGTACACCTGAACAATGTGTTCCCCAATTATGGCAGGGTGACAAACAGTTAAGTACTGTTGGAGCTGCCATGTATCAACTTCTTATAATACAGGTAATAAATGTACTATAAATAAGTTTATGTATTTTCAATGTCTTGAGAGGAAAGCATGTAGATCCAATGATTTGTTTTGCTCTTGAAATAAGTCAATCGGCTATATTGTCTGCAATAGTGATGTTGTTTTTCATCTTAATTTGATTATTTAAAAATATATATTCTACTGAATGAACAGCTACTACCTACAGCTCTTCCTTTGTAACAATTAAATTTCAAATCTTAATTTGTTTTAAAAATGTATTTATGTTGTGAAACTTTTCAGGCATTTAGACCCGATAGAGTTATAGCTGCTGGCCAATTGTTTGTAGCTGCTGTTCTAGGAGAAGATTTCATGCCAGCAGCAGAAACAGAGCTTGATCTAGCAGCTATTGTTGAAACAGAATTCAAGAGCAATGTCCCTGCACTTTTGTGTTCTGTACCAGGTTTTGATGCTTCTGGAAGGGTCGATGATTTGGCAGCAGAGTTGAGCAAGCCAATATCAAGCATAGCTATTGGTTCTGCTGAAGGCTTTAACCAAGCTGATAGAGCAATTAATATGGCTGTGAAAACTGGAAGGTTGGTTCAAATTTCTGCTGCACAAAACTAGTTTTTGAAATAAACTGAAATTGCTCATCTAATGGTCAAATGAATAAGTAATAATGTTCCGGTTTTGCTATACCTGATGGTGAAAAAAACGTTCTTTCTTAACTTGGCTGTCTTTAAAACTGTCATTTTTCCAAGTTGAAACATGCAAATAAATACATAGTACCAAAATGGTTTTCATATGGGAGCCATTTTGGCTGTCGGTGAATGAGAGCAGAGAATTAGATGATCATTGCCACATATTCAATAATGAATAACAGCAAACCCTTACTGCAGCTGTGTGGACAATAATATGTGATGTCACACAAATTTGATTCAGCAGCACAAGGAAGAGCTTAAAGGTCAAATCTGCTCCCATTTGAAAAGAACTATAGCAACATAATTTCTCAGATGTGTAAATATGTTAGTAAATTAATAAAATAGTGTAAAAATCTTTGTTTAAATAAAATTTATCCAGGCTACTGGAATCTGTCTGTTATGAATGTGCTAAGTACGAGACAATGACGTGCTACTAATTTTCTTATTATATAAATATTCAAGTAAATACATATTTTTATTTATATATTATGGCAACTTCTTGTACACTGAAAGTTCTGACTGTATGAAATTAGTATTTTTTTTATTTTTGCAGATGGGTTTTGCTTAAAAATGTACACTTGGCTCCACAGTGGCTAGTTCAATTGGAAAAGAAGTTGCACAGTTTACAGCCACATGCCAATTTCAGACTTTTCCTTACTATGGAAATAAATCCAAAAGTTCCTGTAAATTTGCTGAGAGCAGGTCGCATATTTGTTTTTGAACCACCACCAGGAATAAGGGCCAACTTATTACGTACATTTAGCACGGTGAGAATGAAATTTTGTTTTCATTTCTATATTTTGTAAAATTTTAAAATCTGCAATTCTTGGCTCTGTATTTATGTATGAATTTAGGATATTTTATGTATTCCTTTCCTCATATTGGAAAAACTGTGAATCAGACGTGCTCCAACAGCAGCAGAATTTGTTGTGGAACATTTTGTAACTCGGTATGTTTTGTTAATGTTTAATGTTTAAAAATAAGGATGTGGCATTATCTTAATAATTGATATGGACAGGAAAGAGATATATTGTGTGTTTTTATCTGAAATAGAGTGCCAATGTCGCCATGGAGACGAGAAGAAACATTTCAAATTTTTGGAAGTCTCCTTCAGGAGAGGGTACCACACTTCATATGGTCGACTGCACAGATCAGTATGAAGTGCATTGCTCAATACGTGAGCAATTATCTCACCTATAGCAGTTCTAATTAACTTATTGTTGATTCTTTATGAAGTATGATAATGCAGTACCATAACTACTTGTTATGTTAACTTGAAAATGTACAGAATGGTTATCACAAATTGTTAAATTAGTTTTTTGTATTCTAGGTTCCAGCTTCAAGAATGATGAAGGCACCCAATGAAAGAGCAAGATTATACTTTTTACTTGCATGGTTCCACGCCATAGTCCAAGAAAGGTTAAGGTATGCTCCTCTTGGATGGGCAAAGTATTATGAATTCAATGAATCTGACCTTAGAGTTGCTTGTGATACATTGGATACTTGGATAGAAACGACTGCAATGGTGAGATAAAAAATATAAATTGTCAATCATATTCAATAATTGAAAATATATAAATGCCTGTATTAGAGATGAAAAATGATCTGACAATTATAATATAAATAAATATCTGGTATTAGTCAGAAAATTGTTATTAACAAAAACTAAACATATGACATTTAGTCTTATAGAACTTATTCATTTAATCTAAAATTTAGAAATTGATAATATATTTATTTGTAAAGTTTTTTAAGAACAATTACAAAATACTTTAATTTAATTTTACTTACAATTTTGTATACAAATCATGCAAAAAAAATAGGCAAGATTTTGCTGATTTTCCTGTTGCAACCATAATGAAACTCACAGGTGACAATGAATTATGGCCAAGAACAACGTATTGTTGCCTGTATATCTTAATAATACTATAAAGTTTTAAATTTCATAATTAGATGAAATAGCCAAATACTGACAAATTAAGTGGTGATATAAATACCACACGTTTCTAGGACACATTTGTAGTTAACAAAATTAATTGTACTAATTGCAGTATCTCTTATATAGGTGTACCTAGTGAATCGCCTGACAAAAGCAACAAGTATTGCAGAAATGTTGTGTTGTATTTATTTTATCACTCAATTTAGTCTGTTTAATGGCAACTTCATTATCTATTTACTCATAATTAATAAATGCAGTTAATGTTTAACTGCTTATTCATGAAATCATTCTTGGAGCTTCTATAATAGCATAAAATGTGTTATGAGAAAATATTTAATTTAGTAGAATAAGACGGTATTTTGAGTTTGAATGATAATCTTAATTATAATGCAATTAAAGCTACTGAAATGATTCAACATATATATTTTCTATTGTTGAAAGGAGGCTACTTTCCAAATTCATTAAAAGAAATAAGTTGCCACAAAAATATTTGTATAGCTTAAAATATGGGCCAATAAATCAGTTTCATGAACAAATATAAAAATTGCTATTGTAGTATAAAAACAGTTTTCTTGTAAACTGTTTGATCATACATTGAGGGTGGTGATTACGTAGCTGATGCTAAAAATCTTCTGTGTTAAAATTATCAATCATAATGGCCAATCCAATTCTCCTCATAGAAAGTTTCTGACAAATCACTGCAATTCAGATGAATTCTAGTCACTAAATTTGTACTAGTGGCTTGGCACTAAATACTTTATTACATTAATTACAATTCTGACTGGTACTTTCAAAAAGCTTAAATACTCAAGGAATAGAGAACTGTAGTTTAATTTTAATTTGGTTTGTCATCCTCAAGATTTATCATGCAATTTAAGGCAATAATGCAGGAAATAAAGGGGAGTTAGCTGAAATTTGGAAACTTTCTTACATCGTCAGGAAAGTTAGTGATATATTATCAGAGGTTTTTCAGATGTACAAGCCATTGAAATATCAATTCATAAAAAATGTTATCTAGCCCACAACATTGTCATCTGTTAATTTGTAGAATGAAAGGTTGGCTTAATGACATATTTTCTGAATGTTTTACAATAACTACCAATTCCTGGTGTTATTTGTTTGTTTTGTTCCAGGGTCGAACAAATCTTCCACCAGAAAAAGTTCCATGGGATGCTCTAGTTACCTTGCTTTCACAATGTATTTATGGAGGCAAAATAGATAATGATTTCGATCAGCGATTGCTTTCTTCCTTCTTAGCTAAATTATTTACTCCTAGGAGCTTTGAGGCAGACTTTGCACTTGTAGCTAATGTGGATGGTGTTGCTGGTGGTCCAGGAGGACAGCGTCACATAACTATGCCAGATGGAACCAGGCGGGATCACTTCCTGCACTGGATTGAATCACTTGCTGATCGGCAAACACCTTCCTGGCTTGGGCTGCCAAACAATGCAGAAAAAGTTTTGCTTACTACGAGAGGTATAACATTTTATTTATACTTGAGTTAACTGGTGGTTTGATTAAGCTAATGTATTGGTCAATTTTAATTTAATTAATTTGCTTCAGAATTGGTTAATGTTTATTCTAGATTTTATGCTATTCTTCAATAAGTTGTTACTGATAATGAATTATTTCCAGATAACATTTTTATTTCAGAGAGAGAAATATTTATGTATTTATCCTGTCTTCCATTTATATAGGAACTGATTTGGTGGGCAAACTCCTAAAAATGCAGCAATTGGAAGATGATGATGAGCTTGCTTATTCAGCCGAAGAAGGTCTAGATCAGGCGAATCAGCAACAGGGTGATGGTAGACCAATGTGGATGAGGACCTTGCACAATTCTGCCACGACTTGGTTACAACTTCTTCCCACATCTTTGCAGGTATGTTTCAATCGTCATTATTTTATGAATAGAATTACATTTTTCGTAAGTCTGTAATTTTTTACAGTGAACATCTACATCATTTGTTATCAATTGAGCATCAACAATTAAAAATACATTTAATTAACTAGGACATTTATGCCATATGACATCTGTATTTTATTTAACCATTTAAATAAATATATTCTTATTCATTAAAGATTTTTTTATTATCCTCTTAAATGGGATGCCTTGCTCTACTGCAGGCGTTGTCTAATGGTAGCTCATGAAACATTATTACTCAAAATAAGGAATCCCCGTTATGTTCAGTAGCTTGCCAAGCACTTGCTAAATGCAAAAGTTTGGCAACCCCTGCTCTATTGTACAAAATGTTTTATCCTGGAAAATTTCTACTTGGTGTTCAATTTATTTACACAAACATTTCTAGGCGTACTCGTATCATCATGCCTTTTGCATGTATTGACTATTTATCTTATTAACAATCCCAAATCGTTTCCTTCTTATAGTAAAAGTTGTAACTTGAATGGAAAACTTTTTGCCTTTATCTGATTTCCAAATTCACTTTTTACAAGACCAAATTCACTTTTTACAAGACCAAATTCACTTATTACAAGACCAAATTCACTTTTTACAAGACCAAATTCACTTTTTACAAGACCAAATTGTAATTGTTTCTGCTACTATAAAGTTAAAATTCATCTGTGAAAGTTTGATAGTTCTTTATTTATTGACATGAAATCATTTGTCATCAGTACATAGCTTATTTTCATTAGGTCTTCATTCTATGTACGGGCTACCTAAATACTTTATAATTTGCTATCAAAGTTGATTAGAAAGTTGTACATTTCAAACAGCCTGTGTACTATATATTCAAAGTTTGAATGTTTCGAATATTTAATAAAACCAGGACAACATTTGATAAAGAACTATGGAACTAAAGCTAGACCTGAAACTTTTGTGCACATACCACTTAAGAATTTAATTTATCCAAATATATTGAATTTATTCCCATTTCTCTTGAAGGATTAACAATTATACATGCTGCAGTTTTCTCGAGTTAGCACCATCATTGATTCAAATTATCAAATGTTCCAAATACTTTATTTTACTTAATTTTTAAAACTTTATATTGATATAAATAATTTTTCTTGTATTATAGACATTGCGCCGTACTGTCGAGAACATTAAAGATCCTTTGTATCGCTATTTTGAAAGAGAAGTTAATTCTGGTGCAAAATTATTACAAGATGTCATTCATGACCTTCAGGATGTTGTGCTCATTTGCCAGGTACGTCATCTAAACATATAAAAACAATTATAAACTACACATATATTTTTCATTTAACTATTAGCTTTATAGTATAATGTTTTTCATATTAATGTGATATTTTAGGATGTATTCATGTTGTTTATACAACTAAAAATTATGTTGCACAAGATTTAAATTATGTTGTTTAAACTTATTTCCACTCATTTTCATTCCTCTACAATTAATTGCGAAAAGGCATAAAGCAAAAGTGAATTTATTACAATCCCTAAGTTGTGAAGTTTCCAAGTAGATTAACAAATTCATCTAGTGAACTTAAATTAACTTTTCACCTCTTCAAATTATTTTTAAAAAACAAATTGGGTTCTGTGAATTTGGAAGTTAAAATTACTGTCAATCAGTTGTTCCTTTCCTACAAAAATGTGGTAATGTGTATGCTTTTAGGGAGAAAAGAAGCAAACAAATTATCATCGTTCAATGTTGAGTGATCTTGTGAAAGGTATTCTGCCATCGAGTTGGCGTCGTTACACTGTTCCTAGAGGATGCACTGTTATACAATGGATAACAGACTTCAGCCAACGTGTCAAACAACTCCAAAAAGTATCACAGTTAGTATCTCAAGGAGGTGCTAAGGAAATAAAGGTAAATTTTGCATTTAAAGTTATAAGGATATGTAGTTATAATGCGAGAGCAAAAAGGCCAAACAAGAGATTAAAATATTTTTTATATTATATTAAAAATTTTATTTTTACTTGTTTTTGTATAATTATATTTTATTGTAATAGAGATTAACAAATCTGTGTTCCTTTTTCATGCAATTTATTTCTCTTAGAATTTTAAAATATATTGACTTTGATATTAAGAAAATATCATATAAATTGAATGTAAGCTCTAACAGGCACTTAAGAAACATTTTTCATATTATTAAAAATATCTCATTCGGCTTAGTATTTGAAGAGTTTAACACAGAACAATCTTTATGAAAAAATGATATTGAGAAACACATTTCAATGGCTCTGCTCCAGAGCCCTCGAGTGCAAAGGGTTAATCTATGCAAAATATTGTATGAGAGACAATTTAATTTTTCATAACTTTTGTTTTAATTCCTAATCAGTGAATGTTTTAAGTACCAGTTATGTTTACATTAACTGAAAAATTTTGTTTTTGAATATAAAGAATGGAAGATTTAAATGGTTTGTATCTTTTCAATAATATGTTTTAGCTGATTACAATTGCAATACAGACATATTGCTCCACTTCCCAGTTTTCTTTTTCCAGACATTCCATGTTTGGTTAGGTGGTTTGTTGAACCCTGAAGCTTACATCACAGCGACTAGACAGTGTATTGCTCAGGCAAACAGCTGGTCTCTTGAAGAATTGGTTCTGGATGTCACAATTACAGATGGTGGGGATGGTAGCAAAGCTGCTCTAGATGATTGCAGTTTTGCTGTTGTAGGTGAGGGAATTTTTTTTTATAGACAAATGTATCTCAAGTTTGTTAATGGTATGCAAAAAAATGAATAAATATTTCTCAACTGAGTAAGTAGATTACATATGTAAAATAAGTAGCCAAAATGTTAAATTCATTTTGCCATATGTCAATTCAGTCAACCATAACTAAACAGTCTAGGCCAACTATACTCAACCTCTAGCTCTAAATGTTGACCAAACACACACTGAAGAAGTTGGAATTTTTCTCAGGCTTCCAACCTGATGGTGTTTACTAAGCACGATATTTCGTCAACTAGCACAGTCATCATCTAGAGTTTGACTGTGCTAGTCAACAAAATATTGTGCTTACAATGCCATCTGGTTGAGAACAATTCCAGCAGCATATGTACTGGGAAAACGGACAAAAAATCAACACAATTAAGAAGTCTGACCTTTTTAAATGTACCTTAATATAGTTGCAAACAATTTCCAATGCATGTTGTCTATGGGAGCACGAATTTCTTATTAGTTTACTAAAGTAATGGAAGTTCATATTGTGTATCCATTTATAAACATGCTAGTTTTATTTTCATTTTAGGTATGAAATTACAAGGAGCCCAGTGTCGTAATAATCAGCTGCACCTCACATCTACTATTATGACAGATCTGCCCGTCACATTGTTGCGTTGGATAAGGTATGTTTGTGTTTGTACAGCCTATGAAAATGTCCCTTTTTTCATAAGACTAGTATTAATGACATTACTCTGTTTCTACCCTTGTTAATAAGAATTAAGGTTGTAACCTATTGAAATAATTTTATTTTCCAGGAATGGTAGTGGTTCAGGAGTTAAGCTTTCATTACCAGTGTATTTAAATTCAACTCGAACAGAGCTTCTTTTCACATTTGACCTCAACATAGCTTCAGGCCAAGACCACCACAGTTTTTATGAAAGGGGAGTTGCTGTTTTGACTTCAACTGCACTTAACTAATTTATATTATGCGAAACTGTTAATGTACTAGTCGTTTCTTTATAATTTATTCACTTTTAGATAACATTTATACAGCAACAATAAAGTATCTATTGTAATAATAATTTTAACTATTTATTGTCAAGGTGATGCCACTTCAAATTATTAATAATTTAAAGATTCATTTCATCCACAATTTATTCGGATACAAAATCTGTATTTACATGTTATATACACATTTTTAAATAATATACATTACAAAAATACATTATATTTTCTCCTGATAATTTCATTAAATAAGAGCATTAGGAAATAAAATAATGCAACCATAGTCTCATTTACTAAACACAATAAGAGAAACAATTGTAAGAATGTAACACTAGAAATTTCTGTCATAATGCAACATATTTTACAGTAGAAAATGCTATCAGTAGTATTAATACAAAAAGCTCTTAAAGTCAACAGTAAAGTAATGTGCACTACTTGGATGCAATAAAAATACTTTATTAAATGAGACATATAATAGTATAATTAAGTACAGATTGTGGTTTGTGCAAAAGAGCATAAACATTAAGCAACTCTTACAATGGAAGCACTGATACTCTTCCACTTTCACCCTTCAAAACAGCACTTCATGTAAAATTAAACAAGTTATCTATATAAATAAAAACTAAAGCACCTTTCTTAAACTTACAAATTATAGCATAAAACAAACCCAATGCTAGGTTTAAAGTTAGATGTAAGTTGACACTAAAAATATCCAAACAAAAATGTTTAGTCATTTTAAATAAGTTTAAAAATGCGTTAAAACTACTTTTGGCAATTATACACACAATTCAGTAGTATAAGAAAATGAATGAGCAGTAAGATTTTTAGATTTCCACAAATAAAAAAAGTACGCTAAAAATTACAGTATAGTTTTAATATCAAACCTTAAGGCAAAACTGAATTATATTCTCCTAAACTATAGAACTGCTCAGTGCAATTTATTTATTGTACTTGAAAAGAGTAATTTTGAGTTAAGAGAGATCATCTTGAGAAATCATTTCAAAGTCGTCACTTTCTTCTGAAGTTGTTGGAGAAGGTTCACGTCTGATGGGTTGAGGCACAGTATTGACACTGATGACATTAGCTAGTAAACTTTGACCCATGATTCCTAGAGAAGAAATGTTTTTGGCCACAGCTTGTACTACTGTACTTGCCAAACCAGGCGACACCTGATCCGAGGGCTCAGGAAAGCTGAGACCCTGAGTGAATAACTTTTCATCTTCCTCTGAACTATCACCATTAAAGTGTGAGCTCTGAAAATTGATTTCTCCAACAACCTCTTCATCAGTGTCAGAGTCATTCAAAACACTCTCCAGCTTTCCGTCGTTGTTGTTTCCACGCTGGGATGGTGGGGCCGATAGATCAAAATCGCTAACGTCCAAACCGTCTGTACTACCCTCGTCGTGTGATGGCATCACTATCATTCCTGCCATATAGGAAGTTTGAGTCACTGATGTATCTGCCAAGTAAGAAATATATTTGTTTACAAAAAGGAAAATATTTATGCAAATTTAATAAATAAAATCTTTAATAATTGAAACTGAACAGCTTTTACCACATTGATTTTAATATTTCTGCATTTTCTGTTTATGGGCCTCTTTCCTCTATTATTTTAAAACTGCAATTCTAAATAAACATCCCTAATCTGAAGTACTATCCTTAGTTTCTCGTATTACATACTAAATCAATAAATTCAAACATGCAGAAAATTAACAAGTGAAAATTGCCAATTACATACAGTAATTAGAATAAAAAAAATGTAAGTTGCCACTGCCTAATATAAGAATTTTCGTAAATGCCTTGCTTGAGGTTTGCCAATAGGCAGAGGAAATGTCTTAGGGGTTTCATTCAAATGTGTCTGTAATTGACCATTAACCACTTGTTAACTCACAGTAAATTTCATCCTTAGTTTTTGGGAATTAAGAAGTGGATTTAGACATCCATCTTTATCTTACAGTGAATGTAAGGAAAATAATTATGGAACTTCTGATAAAATAAATAAACTTTATTAGTCCTCAAATAAAGTAATGTCGAACAGGAGATATCGGCTTTTTCTAGGCCATATTCATCTGTTATTTACCTATAAAAAATTACAGAGTATTTAAAACATATCATGCCAGATTTCAGTTACAACAGGCCTCTAAATTTTACTCTTGGAATGTATGCAAAATTGTCATACTTGATGAGGTTCTAGGACAATACCTTGTGTACTTAAAAAAATGTGACAAGGTCAAACTAAATAACACATTTAAATAGGAAAAAGAGACAGCGAAGTCTACTTACCTGAAATAAATAGTTGGTCCAGTCTGGCAGAGGAGTGAAGATATTTCAAATGTTTGAGAACATAAGTCCCCTTCGTCAGGAAAGAAGGTCTGAACTGCATGCCAGTTGTGCACACATTAATTTTTTTGAAATATCTTTACTCCTCAGCCTGACTGGACCAACTATCAATTTCAGGGTAAGTCGTCTTCAGTCTCTTTTTCCTATCTAAATATGTCGTGTATTATCTCAGACAAGCTAAAACCCAGCTTATTAAAGTTTTTAAGATTAATGGAAAAATTACTTTAATAGATAAAATATTCCATATGTAACACAATATTACTAAGTCCCTTTTGCAAATTAGTTAACTTGTTTTTTTTATATAGAGCATTTAGGTGCATTATTACTTACATACAAATATATACTTATTTGTGTTAAGTGAAAATATTAGTTAACGATACTTTTGACATGAAAATCAATTTTGTGTTTGGTCCAATGTCCTTTTAATAGGTGTGAAGACGTTGATGTAGAATTTTCCTTTAATGGAATTATTTAGGAAACATTGGATGATAAATATAACCTTTTCAATAACCATAGAAACTTTAATAAATTACCAATTTCCAAATTATATGCTTTTAAACCAGGATGTTGAAGCACTAATTTCTTAATACACAATCATAACATTTATTAGCATCAAGATCATAAGACATTTCTACCTGAAAGCCCATAAAATTGTCAGATTAAAGGATTTGCCTATATATTTTGTATACTTTTCTTACCAGGTACATCAAGGTCCAGATTAAATTCTTCTGGAAGTAAAGAGTCTCGCTGAGGTTCTTCCATTAACTCTCCCGCCAATTGAAACACTGCTAAATTTTCACCTGTTTGTTCTGGCAGAAATTCCTCTACTTCACTGTCTGTATCTAGAAATGTTTAACTTATTAGTCTGATTGCAACATAGTTATAATATATTGTGTTGCATAGCCTAATATTCTCTTTATTCTATTAATTTTACCATACCTCCATTCTCCAAATAATTCACATTATAATTTTGGCCATGTGATATTAAACACAAAATATAGTTTTCAACCTTAATCATTCTCGACAAGCATGTTTTTTCAACAGAATTTCACTCTAAAATGGTCTCTAATATTTCATTAACTTGTTATATATAATGTACTGGTTGAAATTCAAACACAAAAATCTTGCAAATAAGATTTAATGAGGAAGAAAGGATTATTTACAACTGGGAGACCTAGACATATTGATGGTAGTTATCTCTAAAAATGTTGGGGGCGGGATCTTCTTGTGATCTTACATGGTAAGTATCCCTGAAAATGTTTAAAAAATATATTTCAGACTGAATGTCACTTACAAAGTAACCTATAATTGAATATATGCATAATAGAAAAATATGCAACATTTACATACTTAAATTGTTCAAACCATGAATAATTTTAAGACTAGAAAGTAGAAACTACCATAAAAAACCTATAGTCTCACTCTAATAAAAAAATGACTAAATTCTTTACATTATTTAACATTTAAATAATTTAAAATGTTTTTCTAAAATATTTACTGAAAATCCAAGTGCCTAAATAGATAATTAAAAGAAAAATTTGATTAGAAAAAGTATTTACATTGCATGACTTGGACTACTTCCAAGGACTTCAATAAAAAGTATTTGTAATTGTGTAATTAGCCAATTAATTTGGGCCAGTTGAATATGTACTGAATAAGTGACAATGATAGCTTCCTCCAATTATATTATTATAAAAGTACAGAATAGAGAGTTAATATATATGGTATTTTCCTTTAAATGTAACATACTGACTTGCTGGTGATTAAAATTGAATTAATTGTATTTAAGTAACAACCCACAATACATTGATGCAGTATAACATGCAACTACAAGACATTGTACCATATATAATATTTATCATTAGTTATACAATACAAATAAAAAAAAGTAGTATTAAGAACAAAATGATAATGTGAAGGTATACGAGAGTATAAAAATTAACATGTATTCATTTAGTAATGGTATGCTTGAAATGCTTACTATATCTTTTATTAACAGACCTAATTCTCAACCAGAACACAACCCTGCTTCCATTATAAGGGACATTGAACCCTGATTTCTGTAAGAATCTTTCTATTTAATCGCAGTCCAAAGTTAAATTCATGCATATAAAAAGGGGAACACACTATATGTTCATTGCAGATTTTGCCTCTTAAGGCTGAACCCAACATGCAGTTAAGAGATACTTGCCTTTCAATGAAGAACATATTGTTTGCAACCTGTGTAACACACATGGTGGCAATATATAAAGACATATTCCTGGGCCAACCATGATTGACATAAGTGTTATGTAGAGTATAAGAACACCAGGAACAGTACGTCCAATGAAGGTTAAAACCAGAAAACACAAGCACATACCAGAGCAGAACTGCAAGAGAACCATGCTGTCATTAGAGCACTATAATACTGTGGGTCCTTTCCCAAGTTATGAAATACTTAGATTAAAAGCTTCATTTGAATGATTAAGTTGTACAAAACTATAATGCACTAATGAATATTTTGAAATTAGGTTGCTTTCAGTTGTGTATAATTTGTTTCATATTTTATCTTGAACTGAACTGATAGTGTACTGAAATATCTTGAAATTTCAATACAAGAACCAAGCCGATCTATTGATAGATCCTCACTATTAAAGCCATAGCATACAATTAAGGAAATACAAGCATTAATCCATCCATTTATTAACTGAAATTGAATCCCTTTACCATTCTTTATTAATTAATGAAAGTAAAAAACCCATTAATTATTGGTCTTTCAAAACCTATGGTTATTTATATACACTTACTACACCAGGTTGCTCTTTACGTAAAGTCTTCAACCAATTAAAGTAATCTGTCATGGTATTATATGCACGATTCAAGTAGTGGCTAATTTCCTGGATACTCATCATTCTGCAAAGAAAATTTGAGAATTTTTTTTACTAATATTGGTTATTATTAAGTATAATATAGTTAACACAAAGTTCAGGAAACCATTTCTGTTGTTTCAAAAATAGTTCTTCAGACAAACATACAAAAGTTTCTGATGAACTTTGAAGTATTCGACTGCCTTCGGCACCAACCATATGATTAATAGGCAAGGTATTCTTCAGGAAATACTTTCACAAGACACTTCGTTTACTATTTCTACAGATACCTCAAGTTATCCTTAAGTAAACAATACATTTCAATTAAATGTGTTGGATATTTTCCAACATGCAGGCTAGCCCATGAACTGTTTCCATTCTTTCTCCAGCACAAGTAAATACTTATTCAACATACAATAAATAAATAAAATATCACCATACCTAATGTTTTGATGATGGCTTTGTGAGCTTGTATCTTGTGTAGTGACAGAAAAGTTTATAACTGGCTCAACGGTTTCAAAAATTAAATCGTACATTAATAAAAGAAGTGCCGCAGAGATCAAAGTTACGAAAAACTTGCAGTGAGCGATGACAACTACCCTGTAATAAAAAACGGGCCATTGAAAATAATTGTAAGGTCCGAGGTTAATATATTAATTTATTAAAGTAATAACTTGCCCAAACAAAATGTTAACAATTAAAACGCAAAAGGCAGTTATGAACGGATTCTGCCAAAGTAAAACACTCTGGATCTTGAGCACGTATGGTTCGAATCGAACCAACGCTCCCGATATATTTTCTTCTTGTTGTATACCATGTTCCGCAACCTGGGTCAATCCACGAGTTCTTAAATTCCAGTTACTCAATCTAGAGAACCAATTGCTTATTCGTCCAGGCATTCTGAATTCGCAATAATAAACGATATTTCGCTTTTAGCTATTCACTACAAAATAGTATTTCGCATTACTTTAAGTTGTCACCAAAGTTTTGCGTTCTTCAAAATAATCACCTCATCACATTTTACGCGTTATTTTTCTTTAACAAAGAAACAGACCATGCAGGGATACCAACACTTCGGCTGTGTTGCCAAATTCTAATCGACCACAAGTTGATAACATACATGAATAAGTCGGAATGTCGTTTAAATGTAATATCGATGCTATATCACTATTCAAATCATTCAGATCAGTTTCTAAATATCTCTCAGATTCTTTTGCATTTATCCTTTTCGGAGAGGAATCTAGTTCGGAGAGCGATCTTTCAAAATATAAATATGTCGGTGTTAAATGAAAATTAACAAAAATATAACGAATTAGGTAATAAAGAGGCAAAATCAAGTGCTGCTTTCGTCAGGACTCGTCGACCGATTTGTGTCATTCTTACAGCTCTCACAATTATTCTACAAACGACAAAATCAGAAACGTTGCGTGGGATGTATTACTTAATTTTGACTATTTATTCGCTACTTCATTATGTTTTTTTTTTTAGTTTCCAGCTTCTAATATCCTCATGGAAACATTATTTTATAGCTACTTCAGATTCTTTTGAGTGTAGATAATCTTTATCTCAAAGCGAAGCATTTAGGAAATTATAAATTTCCAATCTCCTTGAATACGAACACAGATGACCACAATACAATAGACATCTCTGTATATAACACTAACAGTAAAATAACCGCACACATGAACAGTAATTTACTTCTAGTATATCATGGAATAAGGTAAATAGTAAATGTGTTCAGATTTATACATATGTTAAAAGTATTCTCGGTCAAATATTTAGCATTATACCAATCCAATATGACACAAGCTTGAATATTAATAATGAACATTCCTGTCAGATGGAGTCTAAGGCTTTGAAATCCAACACAAGCACGATCCCACTTCCTTGTCGCTCTTCAGAGAGCCTATTTTCATCATCCTTTTGTGTATAGTTATTGAATCGATTTGTCAAAATCTGAATTTCTTATTTGCTTTATTCTGCACGGGAAATATGAGATCAATAATTATGCAGATACAATGACAGTAGAGTTTAAAAATTAATATATCTTCTGCAGTATCTTCTTGTTCTCTGGATCACTTTTACCAATTTTGTGTCTTATTGCAGAAATCTATTAGAGACCTATATCATTATTGATGACAACGGAGATGAATTTCTCTGCTTTTTTTAGGGTAACAGTCTACATGAGGGTAATCCACATAGTGGCAACTCCCCTTTAATAGCATAGGAAGGCATTATATGGGGTGGTGGGAGCGGAAGGGTAGAGGAAGGTAGCCAAGGGTTAACTAGGGCCACCGGTGGTTGACGTCAGTTCGAGGTTCACCTGAGAGAGAAAATCCCTTTCAAATTTTCATGGGATATCTGAATAGTGTTTGAAGAGTTTCAACAGAAGTACGTAGATTCCCCCTTATTTAGGTATTTAAAAACAAAATGTTCAAAAATTTACAGAAATCTGAAATTTTGATGCCCCCGCCATGCTACGCTACTGTAGAAGTAGTGTGCGTGGAAGTTTATTTTCTGTAAATATTAACGGTAAGAACGCTCTATGTCTCTTTCCTTTAGACGAAACTTTTTCCTTGCGTTTCCAGATTACAATCTTCAGAAAGATAAACTTAAAATAGAGAAGCAATAACAAAGAAAATTTAAAAGTTAATTTCTGATTTAAGTTTCCAGATTACAGTTTCCTTGCAGAACATTCTGATTAACATTTCGTATGAAAAATCTTTGCACATTAATACAAATTAAAACAGTGTCTATGTTGTATACGCTTCTTAAATTATGCTTTGAGGAATACAGATAAAAAATTACAAGGCAGTGTCTTCCAATTTTGTACGTCTCATTATCTTTTAACTTCACAGAATTTTAATTTCAAGTCTTAACTTCACGCGATTATGAACAAATGACCAAAATACATATCTCACAAGAATAAAAAAACAAGTACAACGTTTCTTCCACAGATTTGTGGACTATCTCAAGTGCATAAACAAGAAATCGACAAACTTCTGTGTGCTGGTATCAAAGAGTTTATATACATACACTGACATACATCGCTGGCTGGTATATATAATTGTCCAAAGGTGGTAGGAGGAGTCAAGTGTGTAGAAAATAATCGTAGACTTTGCTCGAAGAGTCAGTTTCAAATACTGTTAGCCATATGATCTCTTATTAGATAGCAGTGAATTGCATTTTACTTGCAGACCCTACTAAATAAAGTTAAAAAAAAGTTTTAATATTTTGTGGATTTTGATGTGAACCATTTTCGAAATTATTCTTTGATAATAATTATTATAATATAAAATAAATTTTAACATTTCAACTTCCCACGTTATTTCCCTGAATAGTCCTTCAAAAAGATACATTTCTGATTTTCATCTTTAGGTGCCACACTTCGCATCTTTAACGGAGCGAATCCGAGTTTATTTTCACACCTCAAAAAATGTGAAACAGACAGAATCAACCTTCAAATTTGTTCATTTTTTCAAAAGTGGCTGATTTCGAAGAAATCTGGGACGATGTATGGAAAACTGAAGAATGACTGCCCAGCAAATTCCCTAAATTTCTTGACTCCAGCGATAGTATTCCATGCTGATTTCTGAACCCCCCTCTTTTTTTTATTGGAATTCAGAACTTTGCAGTCGTTCAAGTGCATTTTCTTTCCGGTTCATCTTCTTGTAGTCAGTTTTGTTTCATTTCTAGTCTCGATACAGAAGCAAAACATTATTGCACTTTGGCCCAAAGTTACCCCGACCGAAATTACAGATTTCGGATACGGCCTTGATATTGTAATGCCAATTAATTAGGCCATTAATTGTTTGGACATAAAATTGTTTGATAAATCCATTATAGCGGTCTGATCGAACAAAGCAACCATGGAGAAGCGAGCTCAGCTGCTTTGTCGAAAATTCAAAATGGCGTTTGCGCGCACGAAAGTCTGGGCAGTTTACGTCTACAGCCAGCCAGGAAAGTCTAAGTCAGTTTTACGTCTACAGCCAGCTAGGATAGAGTTGGTGCCGGGAGATTGCAAAGTACGGAACAAGTAATAAAACTTGAGAATTGGTGCCGAAAGATTGCAGTGGACGGATGAAGTATTTAGAAAGAGTCCAGATACCGGTAGTAGAACAGCGAGACCAGTTAGAACAATTTTGTTATAAGTTGCAGTCTGTGAAATAGACATCCAATCATTCATCGATAAACATTTTGAGTGCAGAAGTGTAATTTCTATTCTCAAATTAGACCATTGTTTCAATTTTTGAAGACCAAGTAATTGCATCCAGCGTCTAATTATCGTCGGAACGAGTGAATAACATATCCTTAACGAACAGAGAACCAACATTTAACAAACTAAAAAGTATTAATTAGAGTCAGTGAAAACCAAGGCCTGATGAGTAAAAATTAAAGTGTAAAAGTGTCCGAAGGAGGTAAAAATTTGATTGTTCCGGTACCAGACCGACAGTCCGTAAGTAACATAATTTTGAATAATATTGTAAACGCTAATTAAAGGATAAAGTCAGATTTCGTTCGTTCGCTTTCTTCTAGTTTTATTTTCATTGATTGAATTATTGTTTTATTTTAGGTAAGTTATATTTTCAATTGTTAATTAGTCAAATTCTACATTTTTCGGTTCCTAATCATCAAACCCAGTTAAGGCCCTGAGATATAAAAATTTTGATTGTAATTGATTTTGAGTTTGAAGCCACAATTTGATAATAAATTTTATTTTATGTTTTAAATTTTGATTATCTTTTCATTTAATTAAAGCCTACCTGTTGATTATTACAATATATACCCCAATGTCAAGGAAATTTGGCGACGGCGTTAGTGGGGGAGGATGAATGGAGTGAAACCGACTGAAGAGACCTGATTTTAGTTGAGATAGACGACATTTTTCAATTCGTGAAGCATTTAACTTAATTGATGATTTTGTTCAGTAATTGCAATAACATAAAATAGTTACAAGTAAATAAGGTATAATATAAAACACAAAAATAAATCAGTTACAACAAATTTAAATGTATATATTTTGTCAAATTGGAATTATATTACTTTTCTTTACTAAAGAATTTGCTATTGCGCAATATTGAATCCGTAGGTTGTTGTTTGTGACTGAGTACTGATTCTTTCTATATTTCAAATTTGGCGAAACACAGTCATCAGTATTTCCCAACATCACTTTAGGCGAATGTCGTGTAGGATCCTGAAACCACAGCTCGAGGAGTTCTAGTTAACCCTTGGCAACCTTCTTCTACCCTTCCGCATCCCCCCTTTCAAATCCCTTTCTATGCTTTTAAAGGGGAGTTGCCACCATGTGAATTACCCTCTTGTAGCCTGTTACTCTAAAAAAAATAACGTAATTTACTTCAAACCATTCAAATGTTTACTACAAAGTTACAGAAACTAATGAAAATTTTTACACGAAAGTAGATAAATTCCGTGACCTTTAAAACATCATTTTAATAAAAATTCTTTCCAGATTATACTTTCTTATATTTCTACGCGTATTTCTTTTACGAACAGTTGTTCTGTGATTGGCGGGTAATTGATTAGGATTTTTGAGTAACTCGTAATATTATATATATTGATAAATGTTAATAAGGTGAAGGGAGATTTATTAGCTTATGCGAGTCCGGTCGATGTACTGGTATCGCAGGGCAGGTAATGTTGTTTGTGGCCACTGAAAATGTCACAGGACGTAAACTGAGCAAACAGAGCCATAAAGCGAGGGTGATAACCTATACGTGGGAACAGTCATCGACATTACAGACTCCAACGAAGAAGACTTTCGTAAACAATAAAATCAAAATAGGACAATTATAAACTAGGAATAAAAATAATTTATTTTATAAACTCATTCGAGAGAGCACAATTTATTTGTATATTTATTACTACCCTATTATAAATTCGAAAAGAAACTTTTAAGTTATTAAATTAACAAATAACACAATTTTCACTCTCAATATATTTTTTTTTTACTTTAGAATATTATTTATAAAATATTAAAAATGATTTCTTAGTGACCCTATAAGAAATAAAATTACTTAAACCATAAATATTAATATTACTCCTTTGATAACTAATATCTGTTAAAATATATGAAAACTAATTAAATGATATAAAATATTCACATGACAGCTATTAGAAAATGATTTTTAAACTTTACAAAATATTTTAAAATTAATCAAATTTATTAATATTTTTCAAAATATAGAATAATAATAATAATACTAATATATAAATAATCCAGATAGTTACGATGGAGAAAATAAAAAGCTTCGAAGCAAAATAATTGAATTAAAAATAATTGAGACTGAAAATTGAGTTTAAGTAAAATAAGCTTATGACGCTCATTGGCACATAACAAAAAATTTATATGTTTTAACTCTGTCGGCCTTTAGTTGGCTATATTCACCCCCAATCAATAATACACATGTATACTAAGAATAATAATTAGAAAAATAGCGAAATACAGGCAAAAGAAGTGATTCTTAGTTCACGTCAGCGTTTTAAAAACATGTCGGCGATACCAGTCGAGTCTGTTTGTAATTATATAAACTAGTTAATCCAATACTGAGACCACTTATTGTTACGCTCCTGCTTTCTCATTGTCGTTGGGTTTTCTTCGCTTTAGGATTTTGTCAACTGGATTGTGCAGTTGTGTCGCTCTAGGCTTTTGTGTTTTAGGTTTCTTAGCTACTGAAGAAAAGAACAAGGTTTCCAGAAACGTGTGGTATTTATATCATAACTTATTTTGTCTGTATTTGGAAATTTTCCTTAGTATTATGTAAAGAATTATTTTTGTGGGCTGGGTTTTTACGTTAAATCAAAAATTATTGACCATTAATGAAATTTTTATATAAGTTTATTACAGTTAAGCATGAAAAACTCTTATCTCAGGCACCTGTGGTTTTTACTTAGAAGAGATCTGCTGCCCGTACCGAATACGTACTGCTATTCTGTGTTGTGTTGCTTGCTGTAGCTCTCGTACCGACGTCTCCGTATCTCACAGCCGGCAGAACGGGTTAAGTGCAGTGATGACTTTAGTCAGGACCATTGCAAGGCGTCGACTCAGGGGTTGACCACTGGCTAAGGCGTCGGCCTCCGGGATTGATTGCTGGCAAGCCGTCGTACTAAATTGTGTGGCTTCGATGAACTCTTCACTAACAAATTGTGGCCCCTTTCTCACGACGATTCTGTCTAGGACTATATCAGAGACAACAACTTGGAAAAGTTTACAGCAGAACTCATGAGTTTTGTAGATCGGTGACACTTAAAACGTATACTCGTAACGCAATACGGAGCCTCTCATAATCACATCCACCAGCTGCGGTGAGCGCAGAACAACTGTTCAGTTTCAAAAGCTTATCTCCGTTCCCTCCATTATAGCCTCCCATTCTTTTACTTCTTTTCATTATTAGAAAACTTCGTCGAAATGTCAGTTTCACTGATTCTTCCATTGTTACAAGAGTTATAGCACGCAGCTTCAGTACCGTAGTCAACAATGACCAACAATACTGTCATGTTGAGGCCAACAATCGAGACAGGACACGAAAATTACTTGGATGGAAATATTTATCTCCTCCACCCTCACGCACGTGCACGATTTCGAATTCTTCAAACCACAGCAAACAACACTTCCGAGACAAAGCAAACTTAAACCAAAATACACGCGTTACAATTAATTTTCAAAACAGACGTAAATTTTTCATTTTTATATTCAAAATACTTTAAAATGCTTTTATTCCGTACCACGTCCTGCGTTATTATATAAAATTGGTCTCGTGTTCACAAAACTTCGTCTAGTTAAAAGTTATATCTATAAATTAAATCAATCAACGAATAAAATGGCAAACATCTCAGAAACAAGTTGACACAAAATATCGTTCAATTTTTTATTTCAGGTGTAGTAAAAAAAATTGATGAATAACTAAAAATTTAAATTAAAACAAATTTTATATAAACATTACTACAAAATTTTATTGACAATTAAGGGGAAAAACATAAATAAAAATATATAATTTATTTCCTTTAATACTCTCCTCCAATAAATAATCGATAAAAAATTATAAAAACTAATTTGACTAAAATGTATGATAAATTGTTATAGTATCGTAAATCGTTTAATTTAACAGACAACGCGTTTTTTCGTTACAGCAATACCATAAATTACACTCAATAACACTTTGACGCTTATTTCAGTCATATTATTAGTGCAACGGACACGATTTCATTTATTTATTTTTAAATTTTGTTAGAAGAGAATAGTATTGCTGTGAAATAAATTATAGTAATTTTTTATTTATATAAATTATATTCATATTATTGCATTATAACATTTTGATATAATATTTATATTAAATTTGTTTTCTTTAAATTTTTAGATATTTAGCAATATTTTTACTACATCTGAAGAACTTGTATTACATTATTTCTGAGATGTTTACGGTTTTATTTATTTGTTAGTTATTTTTTAAAATTAAAATTGTACCAAATCAGCTGTCCACAAGCTGATGTCATTCTTTATTATTGAATGATTTTTTAATAGAATTAGTTCAAAAGGTCTGTCAGCAAGAAAACTTAGTTTAGCCTTAACAAACTAAAGAAGAGTGTCTTTTGCAAGGCGATTGTCGTACGATCTGGGATTTGAAACCCTACGATGTTACGCGCCACAAACCGAATCAGAAGACCCCAAAGCAAAAGCCTACACACCTCTGAGTCTAAGCCCGACCTAGTCAAAACACCAGAGCAAACATTTTAAACTACACTACGGATTACACTAGGAACTAGAGCCTCGATCACAAGCAACAGAAAATTAGTTGATTGAAGTTAAACATTGAATCAAAAACAAATGAGTTACGGAACACATTAATTTATAATTTAGTTGCATACATTAGTTAACTCGAGAGAGTGTTGTTAAGCAATTTTAAATATATGTGATCCAATGATATGGAAATCCTAATTTGTGGAAGATTTTGGCTAGGTTGAGAAATGACGTAGGAAGATTTAAAAGAAATATATGTGAAGTCACTTAGTACACGATAATAATTTTTTTAGGGTAACAGGCTACTTGACGGTAATCCACATAAGAAGGAATTTGAAAGGGGGGGGGGGGCGGTGCGGAACGCTAGAGGACGGTAGCCAAGGGTTAATTAGAGCCTCCGAACTATAGTTTTATAGCATTCGCCTAAAAGTGATGCAGGACAAACCCTAGAAAACATGCATCAGGTAGGTCAGGCATTGGGTACTTGTCCCACGCCCTTCCTATGGGGAGAGAGGGGTTTGCTGTGGGGACGCAGCATTCCCTTTCCGTGCGTCGACCAGTTTAGGAGGCAGCTGGCCGACTGTTAAAAATGAACCAAAACGCTCGCAGGTTCTAACTACTTAAGCGTAATCTATCATTGGCAATAATATTATATGATGAGAAACAATATAAAATTAAATTCCCAAGATAAAAATGACATTTATTTAGTAAATATAAATTGACATTCTAATTTTATTATTCACGAAATTTTAATGCATTTTGACGTCTAGTTTCGGAGACTTATCCATTTTTATGAGACATAAATGTTTATGTTTAACTTTAACCCGATTTTGAATATTAATTACTAAAAACCAGACGTCCAATATTTTTTGAATTGTAGAGATATTCAATTTTTTTTCTGTCTACACTTGTCTGTTGTCTTCCTTACTTTATTTTATGTTTAGAAAAATGTCAGACATTCCAAGCGACGAGTCATGTGACTATGGCATCATAAACGTGATTGGTGCCGAAAGTTTGATTATAAAAATTGAACGAAGGCCAAAAAATTATATTAAAAGAATTAAAGAGTATCTGAAGTTATAAGTACAGTAGTGTTACTGGACCCTGCAGAAGCAATAAATAAGATTGCTCTCATGCCACGAAATAATGGGGAAGAGCTTTGAAAAGCAACTTTTTCGAGATTAACTCCTTTATTTACACACAACATTAATACTCGCGATCATATTCTTCGAGTACAGACTGTATCTTAATAAGTTATTGATGTAGGCAGGGTCGTCCTGTAGATATTCACACTCTGATGTCCCTTAAATGTTGTTTTCTTTAAAATACCTTTGATTGTGATTTTTTGAAGTATTCAGAGATGAGGAAAATATTTTTATTTTATTTTAAGAACCTTCCTGTTTTAACACTGCAAATCTATGCTTCGATTTTGAAGCGGAGCCACAGCTCCTGATAAAGCAGCCGAGTGCTATCGCAGCGACAGCACAGGATTTTTGACTTGAATGAGAAATGCGCATGCGCAGAACACCTTTTCACACATTTCGTGTCATTCGTAAAGCTGGACAAACTGACTGAAACGGAACCGAGCTGCGCAATGAAATGTAAATAAAAACGAATTACTCAGTAATTAAAAATATTAATTTAAAGTACTTTATGTTTTCAATACAAAACTAATATTCTTCCTTTTTGAACAATATTTAAAAAAAATCTAAGAATTAGCCTGGAATATTAACCTAATTACAAGACAACTGGGGAGAAAGTCTCTTTTCCTATGGTATTACCACATATAGTAGTCCATAAGTGGAAATATACCTTATACATCAATTTGCAGTTCTAGTGCCACCGTACTTTGTCATAACTCTAGCTGCATATGCTTATAGACTGAGTTTATTTATTAAATAATTGACATTTTTATTTATTTATTAACAAGTGAAAGTCCCAGGAAGTTAGTAGTTTCCACCCTATTAATACATTTTTCTTGAGTTTCTAGGTTTACCGACAAAATTCTTTGCACGTTTTACCACAAATCAGAATCAACCCAGTTGTAGGAAATAATGTTTTTATTTTCCATGGTGTTGCATGATACAAAATGGGAAAAATTCACAATGAAATATGTACTGCATTAAATACAGTATCTTTACATAACGATTGTATTTCTATGAGAAAGTTAAATTGAGTGGAAAAGAATCTTGTATCCTAATGTACATGATTTAATATAGTTTATTCACTTAAACATGAACTGGACAAATTTAATTTCAAATTACGTAATAATAAAATAATGGCAATAAAAATACAATAAATTTCAACTTAAATTCAGAAGTAACTATAGTAACTAATTTACTAGGATTATATGTATTAATGGCAGTCTCTTACAGAGTAATCAATTTATTTTTGTAATTATGTCATGTGTTAATATTACTAAATGCATAAAAAAGTCAGAAAAATTGAATAATCAATAATATAAATTTATTGTCACAACGTTTTGTCCAATATTTCAGACTTTCCAACAATTTATGGTTAAAAAATTGTGAGATTTAAGTATTAATATAACGACAAAAATTTCTTCAATGAAGTGAGGTATTATGAATAATTTTTATAGAATGTCTTCCAAAAATAAAAAGAGATTAATTATTAATATAAGAACAAAAATTTATTCGATGCAGTTGAGTGTTACGAATAATTTTTATAGAACGTCTTCCAATAATTAGTGTTGTATAACTAAATTTGAGTAAAATTGGAATGTATGATTGACTTTTCTGCCTGACTGTTGTTGTTGCAGGTTCCAAAAATAGGGAAGAAACATCCTGATATTTTTATTGTACAATGCCAATTATTAATTTTTTCTCGCTTATTGCTAGTTCATTTTTCTATTTCTGATAGTTGTATTATCTTGCAAAAATACGAGCTTTAGTATTTTGACAAGTTAATTTATATATTTACTCCTTACTCTGAACTATATTCGCCGCATTTAGCTCCGACTGATTATTATCTTCCGTTGAATATAAAGAACTGACCCCATTGTTCCAAAAATTAGTTTAAAAAGTAAGAGAGAGGAACCATCGAGTAAACTTTTCCTTTTTCACTTTAATCATATTTTTCGTATTGGATTCTATCGTAACATATCAAGTAGGTTCATGAAACAATATCTAATTCATAATTAATCCCAGACGTTTCTTAACGCCATTTTGTGGATTAGAGGCTACACAGTTAGGTGCCAGGTTTGATATTCGATCATAGGGAGGTATTCGTTGTGTTTCACTTGTTTGGGTTAGTCACGAAGAACGCCGAAGCGACCTTGATGATTCGCCACACTTGTCCCGCGTCCCGACGGTTTCTTCAGCAGCCCGAGTCATCTTCATACGATCTGGGAACTCAAGGTCTTCGAAGTTAGAGGCACAAGTTTTTCAACTACTTTCTACAATTATATTCTTTAATATTCGACTAACATGTAAAGCTTCAGATACCATACTTTATTTTCCAAAATTCTAAACTCGTTGCATAAAATAGTGACTGCACCATAAGCACATTTAGTTATGATCGAATTAAATAGAAAGTTATGAAAGCATAAAAGTAATATCGTCAAGTAAATATAAATGTTAAAAAAGTTCAATTTTTTTCGGGAGACTGTGACTATTTTTGGGAGATTAAATCCTCTTCAGTGGCAAAGATTTTCAAAAGCAGCGATGCGACAAAAGATTTAAATTTTATTTGTTACGAAACAAGAGACTGACTCTCTTTATGAAACTAAGGTATAATTAACTGACATTTACAGGCACCTTTTATCGTTGAAAATATTATTTTGTAAGTGATAATATATATTTTACTCAGCAGCAATTTTTTTTAGGTGTAGACAGTCTATGTATAGGGTAATCCACATAGTAGCAACTCCCCTATTGTAGCATAGGAAGGGGATTTGAAATGGGGGATGCGGAAGGGTAGAGGAAGGTAGCCAAGGGTTGACTAGGGCCCCCGGGCTATAGTTTAAGGATCCTACCCGGCATTCGCCTAAAAGTAATGCTGGACAAACCCTAGAAAACCTGCATCAGGTAGGTCGGGCATTGGGTACTTGTCCCACACCCTTCTGATGGCGGGTGAGGGGTTTGCTGTGGGGTCGCAGCTTTCCCCTCGCCGTGCCTTGACCGGTTTAGGAGGCACCTGGCCGACTATTCCAATAGGAATAGCGAACAACTCTTACCGTATGCCCAAGGTCTGCGACCCCAGAACATACACCTCTCAAAACAGGCTGAGGTGCCTCGGCATGTGGGAACCTTAGTTCAAAAACCAGAGAGATGTGAAGGCATCCCCAAAGGTAGCCTCCGCCAGAGCTCTCTGGGAAGGTTCACGTGCGAGAGAATTCTCTCGCAGGCTTCCTTGATGACAGCAGCAAAATGTTTTTTTTACATTTTTTTCCCCCTTCTTTAGGCTGTGTTCTAACTGAAAGAAAGGTTTGTCATGATGTTATAAGCATTTCATCAGTCTGACTATGGTATTTCATATTTGCTTTGAATTATAAGAAATCCCTGTTACTCGTCTTTAATTATATCTTATTATTAAAAGCAGACGTTAAAAGAAAGTATTTTTTTTAAAAAAACAATGAATTTTATAATTTTCCACCAGTTTAACAATGTGTTTACAGAAACATACTTCGGCGTTCATGAACTTTCAAATAATTTTGGGAAGGGATGATTTTTAAAGCAAAAGTGAAAATAACTGTGTTAAAAACTCAACATGGATAAATTGTACACGAAATTCGTTCTTGCACATATCTGATCTCATCAACTGCGTAGGAGTATATTACACTTTAGTCGGGAAACATGCCGGAGGTTTATCTGAATACAATCAATGAACGTGCCTGCAAGGAAATCGCTGACAGATAGGAATAGAAGGTTCTCACGGAACATCTACAGGAAGTCAAAGAGATCTGAGATACGGATGACTTCGGCAATGAACAATGTCATCAATGGGGCAGATTTAGATTACGTTCGTCATGAAATACTTTAAACTAAAAAATAACGTTTACTTCTGTTACAACCTTTTGGTATTTTTGAGTGCATAGTGTAGCATATATGCAACATAACATTTAGTATCACTTCAGAGGTGTCTGTTGGTTTCTAAGAAAATTGGTGATGCAGATACGGAACAACGTGAAATTAAAGAAATGTAAAATTTTTGGCATTAATAGACTGGTTAAGACATGCCTGTCCCAGATTTTTGTGAGTCAACCCCTGACCACAGATTTTTCTACCCGCCGGACAACTTCAGAATATTTACTTTCTGTTTTTTTTTAGAAAGAAAATTTAAGCGTCATTCTCAGATTGTTACATATAACCACTAAAATAACAATTATCCAATTAATGTGAATTATTGATAAATCATACCCAATTATAATTTTGTTGAATACGAGGGTCTGATAAGGCTGGTAAAAATGTAACAAAAATAATTTTTTTAGAGAACTTACATTATTTCTCAACATCTTGACTATACACTTGGCCCAGCGAGTTTCCAATTTTTTCAACCCATCACAAAAATTGGTTTTGTCGAACTTTGCAGAATACTCCGTCACGGCCTCCATCATTTCTTGATTTGATAAAATTTCTTCCCATCAAGCTAAATTTTCAAGTTCGAGAACAAGAAGAAATCACTTGGTGCTAGGCCTGGTGAATAGGGTGGATGAGAAACCAATTCAAATCCCAACTCTAACACTTTCGCCATTGAGACTGCTGCTGTGTGCGCTGGCGCATTGTCCATGTGAAACAGCACTTTCTTTGTCGTTTGTCAATCAGCACCAGTTTCAAACGATTCAACAGAGCAGCATACTAGAGCCCAGTCATGGTTGAGTACTTTTCCAAGAAATCTATGAAAATTATACCCTGAGAATCCAAAAACACAGTGACCATCACCTTTTCAGTTGACAAAACGGTCTTCGCCTTTTTCGGTGCACTTTCACCAGATTGTTTTGATTGTTTTTTGGTCTCTGGAGCGTAGTGATGGATCCAAGTTTAATCGACGGTTACGAATCTGCGCAAAAAGTCTTGTGGGTTATGCCTAAACATTGCTAGATTCTGTGTTGAAATGTTTTCCGTATCAGCTTTGGTCCAATGTCAACAGTCGCGGCACACATCGCGCACAAAGCTTTTTCATGGCCAGTTTTCCATGTTAGTTTAGTTGAGAAACCTACGGCACCAGCTACCTCACGCACTTTTAGTCTGCGATCTTTCATTACGATATTATGGACTTTTAAGTACGTTTTCCTGAGTTGTGACCTCAATTGGTCGGCCGGAGAGAGTTTCAGCTTCTGTCGTTCTGCAACCTCGTTTAAAATCATTAATCCAGAAGTAAATGTTCTTCAATGCTGCTGCAGAGTCCGCATAAGCTTCATCAAATTCGGTTTTGATTTGTGCAGTTTCCCAGTTTCAAATGAAAATGTTTAATGACAACGCGAATTTTTTTTTCATTGCTTCCGCCTGACTACACATCTAACACTACAGAAGGCTGCCAAAAATAAACTACGACTGGCATATGTTTAAAACTTTAAGGATCATGTTAACCAACAATGACGTTCTTTCATATAAAGATCACCAGACTTATCGAATAACCCTCGTATGTGCAACATGATGAGCCAAATTGCCTGTAGACACGTTTAATATTTTTTGGGGGTTTTATTTCTGTATTCTATTCACAAAAATACATCTATGATGTAGTTTAAAAACATATAAAAAATAATGCAATTATACCCAACAGTTCAGGTATCAGGAACGATTTTAATGTAATGCAATGGGTATCAATTATTGATATTTGTTAGAATTTGCTTCATGGGTTCAAAATGTTAGGGGGCACCCGGGTTTGAACCGGGGACCTCTCGATCTGCAGTCGAATGCTCTACCACTGAGCTATACCCCCTGACACTTATTTACAGGTCATCTTGATCCTTTTCTATACGTTTTTGGAAGCACGGTAAGATTAGATAATCCCTTATTTACAGTACGATTAAATGTTCTTGAGTTGAGTCATCCTAATAGTTATCAATTCTTTAGCCTTCACCCAGTCACGGCATTTGAAATAAATTTTGTGATGCAATGTTGCGCTTCATTTCACGTTTCTCTGATTTGGAAGACACGTTAAACGTGGTTAAGATTGCGATTTGGTAGTCGAATTTGACAGCGTATTCAGTTGGCCAGATTGCTCTTAGGAAACAAACTAGTCTTCAGGCGCGGGTTTCTGACAATTCTCTAACATTTAACGAGATCTGGTACGGTTTCCTCTCTTTTTAGACGTTACAGTTTTAAAACGAAACCCTCCCGTCGTCCGCTTCTCTGGCACAATAATAATCCCAAGAATATGCTGTAGGCTCCTCTACAATTCAGAGAAAGTGAGAAGACCCAATCTAATTTTCGAGTTAGTCCAGTGAATAATAGTTTGTGATTAAGTGAATATGTTATTGACAAAGACTATCAACAGGATTATTCTAGGAGTCTAATGAATTAAACCTTAGCTTCAAACTCAATTTAAGTATATTAAGTTATAAAAAAACTACTCATTGATCTATAAAGGCCAGATTGTAAAATAATAAATGCCCATGGACACTTAAAACAATTACGCTGTAGGAAAATGTTATCAGAGTGAGATGATGTCACTATTTCAAAGCGGAAAGATGGCAGATAAACATCCATATAGCGTATATTTATTTAATAATTTTACAGTTTGATGGGAACAAAACTCATAAATGTAGGATATGAAATTAGTATTATTTAAAGTATGATGTGAAAAAATTTTGGGGCCTACATAATAATAATAATTTTATTGCAGCAGTCCAGATATATTGGAAACCTCAACGTGATACTATAAGTATTATACATTTATATGAGAATTTCAAAGGTGTGTAATATGACGGAGAGAAGTTAATTAAGCGTAAATTTTTTTTTGAAAGTAATTATATCGATAAAGCCTAATGAAGTTAGTAGGAATGTTAAGGCACATATACTTCACAAATTTTCATATTTCATGTGCTCGTAATAAATAAAGTAATAAGTACTTGGTCAATGTAGTTAGAAAAATATAAGTTATTTAATAGAAATTACGTCTAATATTTAATGAATTACCTTTACATTGAAAATTTTAGTACTAAAACAAACACACAACGTTTCTTCCCGACATTTGGGACCTCCTCAGGTGTTATGTAATCAATCACAAAAAAAGGAGAACTGAATTGGTTGAAAAACTGTGAATAATAATAATAATGAAAATTTTATAAAACAACGATTAAATATCAAAATAAATAAATTTGTTTATGTTGATGAACGTCTGGACGAAACGTTGTTTGTTTTATGTGAATGTAACTCGTTGAATATTAAATTTAATTTCTGTTGTTGTTAAAAATTGTTTGATTACTTTTAATTTAAAATACAGTATTTCATCTTCAAGAGAGAAAATGTTTCCTTGAATTGAGAGAAATGCATATACTTCGTCCACTAAAACCAAACAAAAACCGTTATTGCGCTAAAGAAAGCGTTAGATATACAGCCGAATGTTATGACAAAATGAAGAATCAGTGAAGAATAATTTACAAATAAATTAATTAAACGCTGGATGTAGTCAAAGTAAAACCTTCGTCACAACAATGGAGGACACTTTATCCAGATAAGAACGCGCTATACAATGACTCGCTTCTCTGAAGAACACACTCGCTTCACAAAGGAAGAAGGTTTTCCTTGCTCCGTCCACTATCGTGGGAGCTTGAATCGATAAGTTTCCTGATAGATAAAAGTTGTGGTTGAAAAGCCGTCACAGTCGAGGAATATGTCGTGAAGGTAAAACTGGCGACGATTAGTGGGGGGAAAATATTTAAAACGAAATTTTATAACGAAACCAATAGCAAATTTTTATTTATAAAAGTAACTATTCACATAATACTTCCAAAACTTAAATAAAATGTGCACGTGGACTTCATCTGACCGTAATATTGAGTGAAGTACGTTTTTAGCTTAATTTGTATAGAATCCATTTGTACAGTTAGATTAATTTTTTGCACGTTTACTAAACTTAAACCTACGAGTACAAATTTCGGATACACAACCTGTTTGTAAGTCCGACGTTTCATTGAATACATTTTAATAACGTCCAAGCGACAAAAAAATATATTTTGAGCGTTCCTGCTAGTTTTGCAATCAAGTTCAATAAGTTTATCAATTTTACTTTTAATTTTGCGTCGTTAAAATTAATCTTAATTGCTTTCAATAAAATTTCATAGATATAAAATGTCCATTCGTTAAAATTATTTACAGAAGCTTTCGACGATTTTCTTCGACACAATCATCTGCTTTGAAATAGGTCTGAAATAGTCAAATACAGACAATAGAAGTGATGATAAAAATACCTAAAAACGTTTCTGAAAATAGTGTTCCTTTCTTCAGGTGCTAAGAAAAATAACAGCACAAGAGCCTCGAGCGACACAACCGCACAACACAGTTACAAACTCAACTTATTTTGTATATATTTGACTATTTTCCCTGAAAGACGCGTATTTTTATCTAATTTTTTATAAATCAATTACTTAAACTTTTTATATTTTTTCCAGTTATTAAGTTCGTATTTAAAAATCAATAAAAACTCTTTTATGTTTTATATCGGTTAAAAGTATAAATAAAATCCCACCTAAGTAATTAGTAATATTCAATTTCAGACTCAGATGATTATGTCGAAGAAAATCGACGAAAGGTTCTGTAAATAATTTTAACGAAAGGATATCTTACATCTATGAAATTTTATTGACATTATTAAAGGCAATTTTAACACTGAATTTTTTCACCTGACTTAAATTGGATAAAAAGCTTTTAATTATATTTCAAATTTGTAACTGTTATTTATTACGTCTGTATATTTAAAAGCGAATAAAAAATTAATAAACTAATAAATATCCAAAACATTAGTGATTTTTGCCCATTTAAGTGAGACAATAATTATGAAATGACTTGATTAAAAAAGTTACATTTAATATTTAATAACTAGACAACGTTTCATCCCGACCTTCTCTTCAGGTGATGCAATATTATTAATTAATTTATAACTTCCAGATATATGTTAAAAATACACATGTCGAAAACTCGTTCCAAATTTCATTTATAAACATGCACATATACATTTATAATAATGCACATATTTAGACCTCATACTTAAATTCATAAATTATTGATAATTATGAAATCTGGAAGAAGTTTTCGAGGTGCTTAATTTTAATATATCTCCGGAAGTTAAAAATGATTTAATACCTTTGTATCACCTGAAGAGGTCCCACATGTCGACATGAAACGTTGTGTGGTTTATTGAATATTGAATACAACTTAATAAACTCATTTAATATTTTTTTGTCAGAATTAGCCATTAAGGATTATATAGATTAATTTGTTATTTTATTTCGTTAATTTAATCATTGAATTTTGTTTAATATACTTGCACTTTTTCCTGCAATTCATTATTTTTGTTTTCAAAGCCTGATTAGGATCCATATTAGAACCGATCCATGAAGCATGATTAATCAAATTATAATTTTAACTGTCTGATTTCGGGTTTTTTATTTATTTAATTTGAATCTGTTAATTAAGAATGTAGTAGCAAGTTTCGTTAACAGAAAAAACGAATCTTGAAAATTATGATTAGTGAAAATTGGCCAACAGTCAGAATTGGATTAAAAATCTTATATGAAGAAAGTGATTATTTATTATTCACGTTTGATGAGCGAAATACTACATATTAGGTATAATATAGGTTCAATTAATGTAAAAACTGATACATACAATTTAATTTTCATTTATGATTATGTTTTGAAATTATGTATTTTTGCATTTTATTGTTCAACTTGTGGGCTTAAAAAGTTCAATACAAAAAATATAAGCATTGTTAGGGTTGTAATGACATCGTTTGTCTCGTTTCGGCAATGGAGATCTAAATTTTTTCACTTAAATTGTTTAATTAAAATTTAAACATTGAAAGTATATTTCAATTGTTTCTTTACTAACGAAAATAACCATATTATACTTAATTTTATTGGTTTATCATTATATTTCTCTGATAAATTTTTAAATACGTCTGAAGAGGAGCCTAATAAAAGAGAAGAAACGTTAAGATGTATTTTAGTTAATATATGCCAATAAATAAACATAAGCCTATTTTAAGTCAGAAAAACGGAATTTATTAATGTAAAATTAAACGTTACGTCTGCTATTAGACGACCTCTTCAGGTTCCAGTTAAAAAAAACTTTGATAGGTCATTCACTGCTGACTGCCGTGGCCGAAATGAATGTATATAATTTTTTTTAAAAAGTTGAACCTGATGATGTCGCAAATTAAGCGACGAAACGTTGTTGAATTTTTTTGAAATCTTTTTTTTGACTTAAAATTGGCTGATGTTTATATATATATATCATTAATATATGTATTTTTTATTGTTTATAAATAAATAGTCTGACTGTTGGCCAATTTTCACTAATTATAGTTAATGTAAGTTAGATATGGTTTCAATTTTTACATATAATCTTGGGAAGCGTTATTAATTCTGTGATGGAATTTACAGTATGAACTTTATCGGCGTAATGGCTCCTATTAAGTTTAGAATTCTCTTAGGGCATCAATGTAATGGAACATAGAGTAAAAAGCCTTTGGCAATTGCTTTATAATTGGAGGTAGTTGAGGTTCGTTCCCTCATCTCTAATAGGCTATGAGAAGAAGTCCTGAGGGCGTGTAATAATTAATTAAGCACACGCGTGGGGTACATGATTTACAGCATTGCGCCAAAGTCGCAGAGTATCAGCCACTACTTTGCGATGAAACGTTTTCCGTGTCCGTCCAAGGCCTGCCTGATTGTTGTACGTATGCTGGCGTGAAATGCTGCGCCTTTGTCGAGTCATGCACCGGGAGTAATGAGCGAGGAATTGCGCAACTCGGAGAAACTGTTCCGAATGGCTGCATTGCGTGACGGAAGCCCCGTACAGGCTGTTCAGTATTTCTGGGCGAGACTTTCGGCTACCTACGTGCCTTCAGTCAGCACACCCTTCACCGAACGTCCTTGGCGTCACGTTTCACTCCAACCAGACACTTGTTTGCCGTATGCTATTTTGCAAATACGAGTAGATCTGCGGTGAACAACATGCTTTAGTTATATCGTCATGCCAAGGGTATATTCAGTGCAAGTAAAACAGAGACTGTACTGCAGGTGTGAAAAACTCGAGGAGGACGCAACCTCTTGGGGATTAATTAGTGCGACAATAAACACGCCACTATACAACAAGGTTCTTGATGAAATGATAAAAAAACCTTCATAAATAATGAAGCAAGAAAGACTTACTTTGGTACATGATGAAACAGTCGTTCGATAGGCGTCTAACTGTAAGTGAAGAAGTGTAATTACCGACCGTCGGATTGAGAAGTATCACTAAATTCCGACAGAACCTGAGTAGCGATTCTAGACCCTACAACCTCTCCAGGTCAACACCATAAATAAAAACTGGTACATATATGATGTTAAGAATAAATAAAATCAATCAATCAATCAATAAAACTTGAATTATTTGAATTTAAATAAATTAAATTAGAGAATTACATCTCATGAAAGGACAATAAAAGGAGTACGAAGTTTCGACCCAACTTTGGGACCGCATCAGGCACTATATTAATAAAACATAAAAAGGAGACAATAACTAAATCTATGAAATACAAAAAAAAATTCTTCATAATTTTGAAGAAGCCAAATTTTGGTTCAAAGGGGTGAAAAATTTAAGTAGCTGGTTCCAAACGTAATGAACAAGTTTTACAATACAAGAACTATTCCTTATGCAATTTGAGTTCTTTTATTACACTTTCCTGAGATCTCAAATTTAATTTAAGTTCCAATTAATATGATTTAATTGGCTGATTTTTTTTTCATTCAATAAGCAACAATATTTCGCGTGTTATTCAGACATCCCACTCAGGCCGTAACATTATCGAAAACGACCTCTAAAATTTCTCTTCCTCTTGAATGAACATTAGTGTTTCCATCTGTCAATCTGACTTAAAGTAACTTCCTAAGTAAAAGTGTCTCCATCTGTGTTAAGCTCCTCTGTTGGATTCATCGGTCTTCTTACCTACTGCTCTTGCATCAACCTGACCGGTAGCCCTCCAATCGTTTTTTCACCTTTGGCTCTAGCTACCTGGCCCGGTGATTTTTTCATAACCGACAATTGCTTAGCGTTCATCCAATGTATTTTTATAAATAACCGACGTCGTGCTTCCAAACGGTAAAATTCATGTTTTAGTCCGTTTTGTACCAGCTGGAGTATACGGTCTTTCCTTTTATAGTACGGCTAGATTACCAGAAACTGACGGCTCAGGCAACTGTGATAGAAAATTTTACGATTGCAACAAAATGTTGGCATAAAGGATCTCAAATTTGCTTGAAGTTGATCAGAATTGTGTCCAAAAAAATTAGGTTCCGCGGTATCTAAAGGAGATTGTAATTAATGTATCTTACCGACGAAATATTGGATAATTTTAGAACACTCGTCATTATTTTCATTAAAATTTCATTTTTATAAAAATATACTTCTTGCAGTACAGTGCTTTCTAATATGAGCAATATTAGTGTAACACGAATCAAGTATTTTTCTTTATATATTAAAAACGTTCATTACAAAAATAATACACCTATATTTTCACTATTAATTGTTCAGGATGAATTCAGCCTACCTTCGAGATTTCTTCTGTCTTTTATCCTCAAAACATCATTTACGAAAAAAGATTTTCCTGGTATCCCATCGTCTGTGATTTACGGCAATCCGACTATCTAGGGCTGTACTGCATTAAGTCGGTCAATATCTTCAAGCGTTCCGCACTCTTATGCTCCGTAATGATGTACTCTCCTCCTCTTCCTCCACCCCTGATGACTTTCAGTGTAAAATTACTGGAAATTCTGCCTCTTCTATCACTTCTTTACATCAACTTCGTTACCAATCAAGTGTCACACTTACGACTATTTCCTTCACCTAGTTTCCTATCTGTTCCCGCAGTCATATCACGTATTTGCATTCCCTACTCCTGTCAACCTTCACTGTTATCTTCTGGATCTAACACAAACGTTGTAATACCCGAAGAGTTCTCATTCTGGCGATAGCACACACATTCACAATTGTTTCACTGCAAGTTGGAGAAGTTGTGTTTCTTCTTAAAAATCCGAGTTATTCTCATTCTTTTCTGTCTCTCCTCGTAGATTTTGCTTATCAGTTTGCTGCTATTACCTATCGTTAAGAAAATGAGCCATTTAATTTTCAAGATTCACTCAAAAGGTGATGTTAGTGTCAAGTCTCTCCATCAACATCGTCAAACAACGATATTAAAAAAAAAATTAAACAATTTCATTTTCAAGCCAGTACTTACCTGAATGGCGTTTCTGACAACTAATTCTCCTTCTTTCACAACCAATTCAGTTGTGCACAATTTAAAAATAATGATCAAAACAATTTACAAAAAAAGGAGTAACTGTATTTCTGTATTTAATAAACTTCCAAAACTCAAAATTTGTTCGAATCTATTTTGTTTTTGAGTGATTTAGCTTTGGGCTAACCCAGTGACAGCGTTTCATATCTAAATCAGTTTATACAGAAATAAATAAAAAGAAATACGAAATTTAATAATCTGTTTAATATATTAACTAATTAATTGCTGTAATTTCCTTCTAAAAATATGTTCAATCAAATACAAACCAATTATAAATGTTTTCTTAGACCCTCCTTTTCTATAAATTAAGTGACAGAATTAGACACATATTAAAATAAATCTTCTGTAATATTATGGGGCAGATAAAAAATTGTAATAACTCCTATTTAAACAGTCAAATAATTTTAAAAAATTGTTTCTACAAACACACAATGTTGTGTTTTTGCCAGAAAGTTTCATAGTAAAATTGCATTAGGCAATCGAAATTGGAAACGTCAACAGTTTTATTTTCACTCTGGGTTGTAATTTTAAATTTGAACTTTTAATGCACTTGACGAAAGCCGCATCTTAAGATATATTTAATTATAATAAATAAGAATTATAGAGAATCTGTATATGTGTAGGTCGTGAGGTATAGCACGTCATCTCAGGTGCGCAGTAGAAGAAGGGAGAAGGTTGAGGGGATCATTGCCGTCAGTTGGGAACTCCCCCTTTCAGAAAAGCTGTAATAATTCACTACTACTCTTAAAAACATTCATTATATTCTTACGAACGGGATATACAGACAGTGCCGAGGCCTCTGAACTTGTCATCTCTTATCATTTACGGATGTGTTTTTTGGTGTACAAAATATCTTAAACTGAACACAATACATTTCCTGGCGTCAATGTTTATAGTATAGTTTTTACACTACCAAGTTTCCGTAACAAACGTTCGTGTTAAACCGTGCTCCGGCCTTCCCCCACTACAGTTAATAAACAGTGGGTCACTTCGCATCATATCGTGGCACGACTTGTTATATCTCGCGATCTATAACTTTGTACATTCTTCGTAACCGAGAGATTTTTCTTTAGTTTCAAGCATCAGGGGGTCCGAAACCGATTTCGTCTAATTTCCTGTCTGTCTCGCTACCTTTCCTCGCCTGAAATTTTTTCTTTGTTTTACGGAGTTGTGAAAAGGTACTTAGGGACACCTTACTGCCGTTCATTCAGATAAATCTTTTTATCGATGTTATGTATAACCGTAAGAAGGTTTCTAACAATGTAAAACTGCTACCCGCGATACTGAGACTAAATGGCGTTCATTCGAAGGACAGATTTTATCTGGTTGGGCAAGGATTTTTATCTCTTGGCAGAAAATGGTTGCACTTTTTTTTCCCGGAGTTTTGTAGCGTTCTAAACTTGTTAACCACCATTTGAAATAGTTAAAACGTTAAAATTCATTCTGCACAGTTTACTTTTCTTTTAAGGCATATGTATTTGTAGGTAAACAATATCTTTGATAAACAAAACATTCAGGATTATAAATATAAGGCGCTTAGTCAATCATTAGGTCCACTAAAAATATTGTATGAAGAAGAAACCAGTGCTCCACCCATCCCTTTGGAACAGTTAAAGACTCTTATACTAAATGCTACGGACTCAAAGAACCCAAGAACCATTATTAGAGATTACCAAATATCCTCTACATCATTCATAAATGTATTGGACTCTTTGTACCCACACTTAAATGATAAAACGGCAAAAAGTAGAATAAAAAGGCTCATAAATTTAGTCAAGAAACAAGAGAGTGATACATATTCAGAAGCAGACGCCTCTTCCTAGTAAAAGCAAACTAAAACTACAGTACAGTGGAATTTACAACAGTCACAGCTTCAAATAAGTTAATATAATTAATTATATTATTATTATGATAAATAATTAACAAATGTGAATTGTAAAATGTTAATGTAAGATACCCACATTTTGAAATGTATAATTAATTTTTCAAACTGTTAAATTGTATGTATAGTATTGGAATTAATGTGAATCGCAGCAAACTTACGTAAACAAGCACTATTTTTAATTTATTTATGGGTCGCCAATGACCAAGTTGTCAACGCAATCATTATAAACTTTTAATAATAATTTTAAAAAATCTTTGTTGTCATGAGAAGGCGAGTAGATAATATTTTTGATAGATACAACAAGTAACAAAAAATATTAAATAAACAGTTTGCTGCTGCAGCAATGAGACATAAGTAATATGTTGAACAAAACCTGGATGGAAGCCGTTTCCGGTTAATAACACAGAACGTAAGCAAGATTTTGTGTGAAAAACATAATCCTAACGTTGAGAACAGACCACAAAGATTTCATATCCAAATGAAGGACAGACAACCTATTAGCAATTATAATTTCTGTTATTCGTGTCACATTTCCTCGCTTGGAAGGCCAACTTTTCGAAATATGGGGTACAAAACTTAACACAAATTCATGATTCATATTTCCCTGATAAAATTAAAGAATAAAGAAAGTAGTCTTTCTGGGTGTAGAGAATGAATAAAGACTTCCCGGGCTTCTAACCGAGTAAACAATTGTATTCGCATCTTTTCGATGACGTTCACTGCCATCGACTTCTAGCAATAGTTAATTGACATTAAATAATTGAGAAACACTCTAGTTGCATTAAGAAGTCAGCTTAAAAATATATATTCAGCAACTCCTTCTACTCTGTAAATGAATTTTTGGAAAGTAATTGTATTCGTACATAAAATTGGAATCTTAAATGACTAAATAAGCCAAGTTGTCATAAACATTTTATTAAAACGAAAATAAGCATTACTAACCATTCCTTTGTTTTGGAACCCCTTCACACTCAAATATAAAAAATTGGGCAGTTGATTTTTATAAATCTGAATATAATTGATTTCTTTTAATTTCAAGAAAAAAATTAACATTTAGCGGAGAAATTTTACCCACACAGTGCAGTCGAAAATCTGGTTTATACATTTATGATTAAATTGAATTCAGATAAATGTATGCAATAATACTAAAATCTTAATACTACGGTGCAAATTTAACACTAAATACGATCTGCATAAAGACAAACTTTAAATTGAGAAACAATATTTAAAAAAATTTAAAAGTTACTTTTAATTTCGAGTGTTAAGTTTTCCGTCGCTAGAAAAAGACGCTAATCCGCGTCCAAAATTTTCTTAAATATTGTTTATCAATTTAAAGTTTTTCTTTATGAAAGTCGTATTTAGTTTTATTATAGTGTCAATAGTTAGCATGAACTATCAGTAGACTTAATTATTGAAATGAGTGGTTTTTTAAAAATTTTGCTTTAATAATTTTGATAATTTTATATTTTAATAAAATCATAGTTTTTGTGATAAACTTGTTAATTTAGGAAGAATAAGTCACAACCTGATGAAGGCATAAAAATTTACTGAAACGTCGTTTGCATTTTAATTTTCTTAAATGTCTGTTATTGGTCGAATGGTCATGTTTTTTAAAATTTTTATATTGATTATATATTCCCAAAATTTAATTTTATTCTTTTTAACCGTATAAAGTACTTAAGACGTTAAGTAATCTTATACCTGACTATCATTGAACTTAATTAATTATAGGTTCTAAACAATGTAAAATTTATTACTCTTTTGCCTCATCCACGAGGCTTTGTTTCTCATAAGTATCTATGGAAAATGAATTTATTGTATTTTATTATCTCAATTATTTTTCCTCAGTTCGACCAAGAAATGTTGCAGCTTCGGCGATTTTATTTAACTTTGAATCACATGTGATGTGTTTTTCTGTAAAAATCGTTACACTAGTAATCTTTCCCTTTGAATGTAGTTTCTACAAACAACGGTACTCGCAACTTCTAAAATGGAATGAGAGAACGGTTACTCTACTTAAAAACATTGGAATATACGTGAACTTAAGCAATATTCTTAATGGTCACTGAGTTAAATAGAAGAGAGGAGAGGTTGAGCACTGGCAGAACAAGAACACTGAAGCACTTGTTGAGATGAGCTTCCGTATTATGCGACAGCCTGGGTTAAGGGTAGCTGAAATATTAACAAACTGTTGCGCGTCCTCTCAAGAAAGACCTCATTACAACTCACTTACAGTTTCATATGACTGCGCTCACCTTCCAAGAGTCACGTTTAAAATAAGTCGGAGATGAAGATAAAAGCGTCAGTTTCCCCGCGAGAAATGTATCATTCTTGGTTTTTCGACATTTTATTACTAAATACTCTATTGAACCAACCCAAAATTGCACACCGCCATAACTGCAACTAGACAGTCGACCTAAATATTGTTGGAAATTACAATTTATAATATATAATAAGTTAATAGAATACAATTATTCCATCCTTTCTGTATAAACAGTAAGGATTTCCTAAAATAATGTTTATAGAGGTCCTAGCCACTTACTCATGGAAGTGTTATTCTTAATCGTGAAGTGTTATAGATGTTAGTGTACTTTGCTGGAATTCCAAAAATACCATATAATATACGTCCTACTGCAGCATATTTTTTTTAAATTCCATATTATCTGCAGCCATTAAAATTCACGGTGAAACGTACGCTTGAAAAACATGTAACATATATATTTGCCTGTTTGTTATTAAATTCCACTACAAAATCAGGCGCACGACTATTATAACTCACTGTGAAGTTTACATATTATATCGATCGTTTCTTTGTCCTAATGGACAAAGAGTAAAAAATTAAAGTTGTTTTATTCAACTGAAACAAAAAAAATTAATTTCAATACTGTGACGTTTCGTCTACTGTTTTGGAACTTCATCAGGTATAGACAATTTTGAATGCATACATAAATATTTATTAGTGGATGATACGTCTCAATAATGTAATTATTTTTAGTTGAATAATACAATTTGAATTTTCTGACGAATTGGCCGATTTTTCTGCTTATTTATTAAACTTAAAGGTTTCTGGAGTAACATTTTTAGTTTTTATTAATTTAATGTGTAATAATTGTTATTGTTTTCTTTTAAATTTAATTCTATAAAGCTATTAAAATTTAATAAATAAATACACATCAGCCAATTTTAAGTCAGAAAAAAAAGAGAATTTATTAAATTAATAACGTTTCATCGCTTAATTTGCGACTTCATCAGGTTACAATTTAAATAATTTTTTTTGTCTAATTTGACTACCGTGGCTAAAATGTCATTCAACATAGAAAGACCTGTCAATAAATTTTTTTTAAAAATTTGAACCTGATGAGGTCACAAATTAAGCGATGAAACCGTTGTTAATTTAATTAATTCTCCATTTTTTACTACTTCAAATTGTCTGGTGTGTATTTATTTATTATTTTCCTCATTAGTACATATTTATATATATCACTATTAGAATTCATTTTTTTAAAGGTGAGCATCAATATTTCTGGAGTGATTAAATGTTCTGTGTTATTCCATATTCAGTCGAAATTTCTGTGTATTCATTTACAAATTCGTATCTGACACACGATGCACGATCATTATTTTCATCTGTCTTTGTCGTTCGTGTCTCAGGATTACGTTCCTCGGCTGCTATGTCACCACTCACTCCAGACCGGAAGTGTTCGATGTTTCACACCAGACTGAATGGAAATAATTATATCCAGCAAGGCTGGACTCCATCTAAGTTTGTGTCGATATTCTCTACCAATCCTTAATTTTCTTCTCGTCGCTATAACTGAGAATTCTCTACTCTCAAATCTGAATTTTAAACTCATCATCTGATAATTAACCACAAAATTTTTCTCCTGCTCAGAGTCGAGTATTATACACAATAAATTATTTCAAGCGATATTTCACGCTAAGGGCAATGAAACAGAATTAACGGATTTGTATGGCAAAATATTGACCGGACCGGGAATCGAACTAAAATTTCATAGTCTTCAGTGCTGAGATTCGATTGAAAGTATGTCTTTTGTTCTTCAGAATAAATAATTGGTACTGAACGTCGAGACGGAAATAAAAAATGTGTGTTATCTTCTTCTAATAAATATAATTGACTGTACTTGTATGTGTTTGTGGGTTTAAGACACGACTACCACCAACAGGGGCGGGGGTGGAAATTTTCAAACATCCTAAAACCGACCGATATTTGCGTCGAATAATTTTTTTTCGGGGTCAATGAGATTTATAGTGTTTCTCCCGATGTTTATTGAGTATAATTTCAATTCCTTTTGGTATGGGATGAGAGCGACCTAAATATAAATATAAATTTTGTAAATTTATCGCGATCTCGATCAAATATATCATATTTGATATAACCCGATTGAGTTTCTGTGCTCACTATTTGGAAAAGATATTTTACGATATATTGTCTATGAACATGAATGCATGCAGCTACTCTGTCAAATATTGCATTTGCGTGTTTCAGTCTACATATCCATCAGCGGAGAAAATAAATACTGAGCGAAAAGAACTCTGTGAGAACATTCCTCGGATTTTAAAGCTGCTTCAAACTCGTAACGGAGTTTTAAAACAACTTCAGGAATGTTACGTTTCTCCAGTTTCGCGAACTGTATCGACTCGTAACACCGTAACCATGAAATATTATAATTCAAGTTTATAGAGAATATCGAATGTTGTTAAATATGCAGAATTTAGATTCTTCAATATTTATATTCAGAAATTATATGAATAAAAACATACGAATGATAATTTAGGAGAAAGAATAAATTGCGAGCGTTGAAGGGAGTTCGTGTTACGAACTATAATTTACCATAATGCTGTTGAAATAATATCTGACATTTATAATATTACTAGCTGGGTGCCCGGCGTTGCCCGAGATGTCATTTATCACTAACCCCCGATATGACTCCAATTTCGGCTGCTTTTGCGCAATTTTTATGTAACGCTACTCGAACCCTAATCATTATAATTAACTCTGAAAAATATTTATTCAACGCAAATATCTGCCGTGTTTGCATGTTCCAAAATTTGCACCCCGCTACCCCTGCATCTGAGGGGTAAATGCCAATTTGAATGTCGTAACTAAACACAGTGACTTCCATAACCTTTGATTTGACTCCAATCTCGGTTGTATTCGCGTTATTTTACTGTATAGCATCTCCACCCCAAACCCGAAGGGTGTCCTTTTCACAGGGCGTAGGGGATGAAAATTGTATTCAGATAACATTGGTTGAAACACTATCAATATCTTTGACCCCTAAAAATTATTATCCGACTAAAATATCGGCTGTTTTAGCATGTTTAAATATTTCAACCCCCGTGCAACACCGCTTCTGAGGGTGGTAGACATGTCTCACCCCGACAGTGTTTGTTTCCTGGTCGTAAAGAACACGTGTACGAAATTTGGTAAAATTTGCTCTACCGGTGTAGATTTGTATAACGAACATACAAACATACAAACATACAAACATACAAACAAACATACAAACATACATACACTCTTTTTTATTTATAAGATCAATAAACGGCCTTTAGTGAAAAAATGATTTATTAACCAAAAATTAAATATGCAGACGTTTGGTTCTTGTTTTAGGACTTTGTCAGGTTTAGTAAATTCATATATATATTTTTTTTTAGGGCAACAGGCTACATGAGGGTAATCCACTTTGGGCAACTCCCCTTTAGTAGCATAGGAAGGTATTTGAAAGGGGGGATGTGGAAGGGTAGAGGAAAGTAGCCAAGGGTTACTAGGGCCCCCGGGCTATATTTTAAGGATCCTACCTGACATTCGCCTAAAGAAATGCAGGGAAAACCCTAGAAAAACCTACATCAGTAAATTCATATATAAAAAATATATGTTGAAACAGGAAGCAAAATCTTGTCTATAAACTTTTTGTGTGATTTATATATGAAATTATTAAACCTGAAGAGATTTAAAAAAAACAAGGACGAAACGTCAGAATATTTAATAATTTGTTAATAAACAATTTTTAAATCAAGACAGTTTATTAATTCGTTTAGAAAATTTACTATTTTCGTTTCTTTTAATAATGAAAAAAACTGTATACATTATCGTCCACGGAACCCTATTTAATTTACGCATGCTTCTACGTGGTGTGATTACAGCAACAATTGAGAATAATTTGAGGGTTTTATATTGATTTTTGTTGGAGGAGGGGAATGCATTCATAGTAGTAGAGAATAAATTCCATAAATTATAGAATAATAAGAAAAATAATATATTTTCGTTGTAAAATACTTAATTAGAACCTACAACTGTTTTAACTGTATTATAAATGTTTTTATTAATAATATACCTGCTAATATCATATATCTCAGAAAAGAAAGATCCAAATAAGAAAGGTAAAATGATAATTTAATATTCTTATGATTTCTCAAATTAATTTGGTTTGTAATATTTGGTAGCAAAAATTGTCTGTTGACTCAAAATGCTATCTGGAAATTAATATTGTTGCTTCAATTGGTACAAACTGTGTAATTATTACATAAATTAAAACCATTAAAACCACGAATTTTATTTAAATACTGACTTTGTAAAATAGAAGATTTTGATGTGCTAGTTATGGTCAGTAAAAACAATAATTATATTAATGTGGGCGATATTGTTGTGTTACGGTTTCTAATTCTAATTTTTCCTGCCTGCATGAGATATGTGGTTCCAATGCCGTTGTATAATTTAATTCACAGCCCTAATATTTTATTCGTCGCCATGTCTTTGAAGAGAGACACAATGTTTCCTTCAGCTTCTCTAAGGACGAAGTTATACATTTGGCGTTTCGCCAGCGGAAGAGAAACCCTTTCTCAGACGTTTCGATGTCGGAACCCTTCTAGTTTATAACAGTTTGCAAATTAGATCAGACGTGCAAGGACTGCTACGTTTCCATTTTCCACCGATGTCGCACCAACGCCTGCTGTCGTGCGGGGTCATGCATACCACGTGAATTGATCTTTGAAACATTGAACGTGTAGCACGGCTCTATACGCGAAGATGTTATAGTTCATAAAAACGAGACCATTGACGACGATCATCATTAAAAATCGAAGGCTTTCCTGGTGCAGTTTTTGAAGGAAAATTTATCGGGTTTTGCACTCGGGCACAAAAGAGATGCGTTGCGTGACTATGTTGATAAATCATAGTTACAGTAGTGTGAAGTATCTTCCGTTCAATAGCACAGGAAGGGTACAAGGTGATGTCGAAGGGAGACCAAGGTAGCCATTGTTTTTTCAAAGGCTCTCTAATTCTAGTTTAAGGATCCTATCCGGCATCAGTCCAAATGCGGTCCAGGGAAAACCTCTCGATAAAACTGCATCAGACTGCTGAGACGCAACATTCCCGTCTCCATGTCTCTGCTAGATTTAAAGGCAGTTGGCCGACTGTTCCAATAGCAGCAGCGAAAAAATCCTGCCGTAAGCCCAAGGTCTGTGACCTCGGGAAATACTCCTCTCAAAATTGACCTATGTGCCTCGATTTATGGAAACTTTAACTAAAAATCAGAAAGAGAAGAAGGTGGAAGCAAAATCCGAACATATATACTACAAACTATTATTCAAATTTGTCTACATTTAATAAAGTAAATTTATGGTATTTTTAAAATTATTTTTGAAGCAACTTCAAAGCTTACCAGGTCGATGATTGAGCACCACTGCAGTACTTATGACCGATTACACTTTTAATAGACTTAGCTGGGTTAGAAAACTACTAAAATATTATGCATTAGGATGAAAATTATGACTTAAATTAATTTTTTTAGTATAACATCATTCTTTTTGTTGCAGATCTACAGCCACTAAAATATTAACAAAGCAAACACGAATGCTAATAGAAAGTATAGACGAAACCTTTGTTAATAAAAGCTCTGTTAATAAATAATTAAAAAGAAAATTGCTTCGTGTCTGTTAAAGATGGTTATTATTTTATATTTACTCGTACATAAAATAAAATAAGACAACAGTTTGGATAAAATAATATCAATAAATTGTTTTGAAGTTATTTAAGTATTAGAAATAAAAATCCGTTCAATTCGTGTAACTCCAACTACAAATGTCTCACCCATATAACTAATATTTCTACTAGATTTTATTTATAAAATATGGTAAATTTTTATATTTCCTTAAAAAATATTGAAGACGAAATACATGAGTGTAGATACAATTTTTAGAATCCATAGTACTTGATTTTAATTGGGATGTTTTTATAAGATTGTTTTATTATTTATTAATTACCAAATCAAATTTTTAGAATGAGAATTATCACACATGAACAGAAACGTGTTTCTGCTGTGTAAAGAGATCCTGTTGTTTATTGCAAGCACTACGAGAGTGCTTATTGACGCTGTGAAATAACAGTTCGGCGACATCTTTAGTTTGACTTTCGTGTTGACTGTAAACAGTGTAATGAGGCCTAACAAACAAACTGTAATAGTAAAAAATATACGTCTTGTATATTTACGCATCTGTAAATAAACCACGAGTCGTCATGAGGGCCCACATAAGTGTTGCTGAAAATTTTTCCACTATGTTCTGGGCATGAAAAAATATTTATAAATAATTATTAATAAATGAGTAATGTTTATTACACTCTATTGGCGTCAATTATCATTTTGTCATGCACGGAAACTGGAAATTTGACGTGCACTTTCGTGTGGTAACATGAAGATAACGTTAAAGCACGATATTTAAGGCCACAACTAACACCCATTTCCACAATTAATTTATTGATACCTTAAGATGTGTATCGGAAATACACTACCATATATCAAGCGAAAATTTAATATCATTTTCTTAATTATGAGGCAATTTTAGTGATCTACAATCCGAATAGGTATATAGATTTTGTTTAACTATTTTTGGACAATGTCTAATAAATACGCCAATTTTTCCTTAATATACAGGTGGACATTTCCTTATATATATTTTTTAAAGCTTTCAACACTTGAGGTTATGATCTCCAGGAACGCTAATTCATATTCTAAATTAAATTTATTGGCTGCAAACTAAAAAAGATATTTTAAGTCTTCAGTTAATTTACCTTTTAGAATTTAGTGTACCCTTAAAATAAATAAGGTTGATCTGAATAATAAAACTACACATTTTACGTCAGACATTGTTTTGTTAAAACAGAAAAAAATATTACATATGAATTTTTCAATTATTTTTGCATAAATTTAGATTTTAGAACCATTTTGGGAAATTTTTCTACATCATTTGCCAGTCCTTAAAAATGTAGTTCATTCTAAATTCTTAAAAAAACATTAATAATAATTAATTTATCTTGTTTTTCTATCTTCCCTTACTACCAGGGCCCTTTGATTGCAGAGTCTTTTATTATAATTCTTGTCTAATCCTCTAAATAATTGTTAAAATTTTCTAAAATTTTGACCATACTGTGAACAGTTTCCAATTTCATCACATATTTATTCAACAGACCAGGATTTACTTTAAAGAATAGTTAAACTCTATACATGCATTTCTAGACATTTTTCTGCTAGTCCTAAAACAAGATTTGAGTTAAATATTTTCGTTTTTGAATCTGTAGGTCTTCTTTTCTTCATTACTTCTTGGTAATATGATCAAATGTATTTACGTAAAACATTTAATTTTTGCCAGGTAATTTTTCATAGTCAAATATACTGTGATTAAAATTAGATCACACGTAGGGTTTACGCGTGGAAGTAGGCGGTGATGCCACGTTGTTCATTGTCGTAAATGGACTTCGTATATAGCTCACTGAAATCAGTAGAATACACTGCGATTGATGGTAACGTTGTTTGTCCCGCCCTTCATTTTTAGAGTTCCGATTGATGGATTCAAGGTCTCACCCATCGCAGTAAATAACCAAGTATCACCTAATTTTAATCCACCAATACTTAATAGCGTCTATATGTTTTTCGCGTGATTTAATGAAAAATCAAGTACATAAGTTTCTAATGATAAAAATTATGAAATACTCACTGATAAAAATAAGACATAACAGATTTTTTTACCCTTTTCCAATTTTAAGAAATAAAAACTTAATCTGAAAAAATTTGTGCAACTGGATTTATTGATGAAAACATTTTTATACGTATTCTAGACGTGTCAGAAATTTTTTTTAGTCATACCGATTTCTAAAACCTCACGTTTGATTACATGTTGCTTCCGTTGATTATGACTATAAGATAAATGTGAAGTACTCGTACAGGCTTGTCGAAAGATTGTAACAATAATCTAGTTCTATTTGCATCGATGACTTGCATATGCAAACAGTTAAAGGTTGTGTAATCCATCATTGTAAATCGTGGCTGGGACTTTAAAACAATGGGAACGAATGCATGATTAAGAGTTCAGATATTAATTCATCGCTACATCATCCAATTCAGCGTTACTGTCTCAGGTCATTTTATTAACATTAAAGTTTCTTTGTTATGAATACCTGTAAATTTGAGAATTAACCTCACTGAGGCACAAATTATATTTCAATCTTGTTACCGTTTTCTGTAAATTACAATACAGTAAATAGTTGTGAAAAAGTATTTCAATTTTTCTACTAAATTATGTTAAACTGTTTAGAGCCATGATGAATAAACTTCCTGTATTTATTTTATTTTATTTTAATGCATCTCTTTTGTGCGAAATTGGACGTCCTTTTTCTAGTATTCGTTATTTTATGGCACAATTTTAATAAACTTCAAAACCGCTACAGGAATGTCGCATGTATATGTAAACTGATATCTAACCAATTTATATTCTAATAGTGCTAAATCCACAACTTAGCATACATATAAAAATTGCTAAAAATTGTGTAAAACTTACGCATTATTTTCAAGATCTCCAAATGTATTGCATTGAGATTCCTGTTATAGTTACTTAAGAATTTTTTTCTCAAAACTTTATCAACTTTACCGAATAAAATATTCTACACTCCTTCATATTTCATTTTTTTAATTTAAACATTATCGTTTTCAAAATTATGTTATTTCTTTTAGCCCGAAATGAAATTTTATGCTTCTGTCAACTAAGTATTGCTGCCAAAACAATTAATTTCTATATAATTTCCGCCACAAATAATAAAGGAGTTATCAGTAGAAATTAACAGATTACAGAACAAAACTTTGGTTACCTTAGGAAAACATCGGCCAACTTCAGAAAACTCGGCAAGCTGATATATTTTATTCCCTAGAGTTGGAGTACCAGTTAAAAATAAAAAAAAATATTTTCAATGATTCTTTAAGTGATTTTTTATATGAGTCAGAAGTCTTAGTTTGTTTGAGGATTTATATTTACATCTATTTAGCATTCTGCTGTAGGTACTTGATAAGTTTTCCTTGTACTATGGAACGATTTCAAGTACTTGAAAATTACGTTGTTTATTCCTAATGCTTTTAAACTGTCATAACAACCAATCAATGTTCTGTTAAACACTTAATAATTTGCAGAATGCAGAGTTTTCGAGCGTGTCAGTAAACATATATAAGATACTTAAAAAGCAATTATAATATTGCTTGAAATACATATTCTAACAGTTTACCTAATTACAAGAATTGGGGAAATACAAATCGCTATGTTGGATTCATTTTTTTTCTAATAATTCAATTAATTAAAAATATTACATACTTCCAGAAGTAAACTTGTAGCCCAAATTTAATATAACGGACGGATCATTTAGAATTATTTATTTTCTTCATCGTTCAATACCGTTGCTAATTTGAATTATTTTGACACCTGATCTAAGCAGGTTCCACATGCAGTTTAGTAGCTGCTCGTACAGGTAGGTGCTGATGTAGGCACAGGACTGCTGGATTACCAATTAAGGCCATTCTCTTGTTTGGTGACACATGGTAAATTCGCGGAAGACCCACGCAGGCCTGGAAGGAAACCAGTTTGTCCAACAAGGTTCACGTCGGGATGTGGCCATATTACAAGTTTCACTTTCTTCTATTCATGAATAATTCATTAAATATATTTTTGTTGTAATTATTATGAGTTATTCTTACTACTTACATTTGTAAGGTACTTCATATTTACACGTGTCTTTCCTCCTATATGTTCCCAGTCGCTTAATGTTACCAAAATATTAAATTTTCCACCTGGTTCCCTACTTCATGTATTATATAAAATATACGAAAAGATTATACATACCCAATTTAACTCTAAAGCACAATCTTATAAATTCCTCTAAACTACGAATTTTTGAAACGTAAGTGTTCATAAACACTGTAAAGCATAAATGTATTCAAAGCATTTAATTTTCTCTAGATGGCTAACTAATGTAGCTGGAATACTCGAGTTCATTTCATCTTGTAGACCAAAATATATTGTTTTCAGAAAATTGTGTTATTAAAGGAATTGCGTTATGTTTAGAAACATCACTTACACCGAAAACACAACGCAGCCAATGAAGAGTAAGGCTGTAAGTTTATTTATCTCAACACTTGGTGTATGCCCCAAGGCTCAATATTAGGACCACTAATATTGCTCATTATCAAAAGTGTTAGTGACCAACGTGAATGAATATATGCAAACAATAAAGTTTGTCTTTTATTATTTGAATGACATAAATTAATAGATTACAAATTGCAATAAAAGTGTTATTGAAATTATATGTCTGGTTTAAATCATAGAGCAAGCAGCAAGTAACGTTAAATTTGTGATATTATATATAAATTTATTCTTAACTAATGTTCAAATTGCGGTTTTCGTAATTTTCATAACCGTCTATCAAATTGCCGTCTTGTTAGTAGCATCAGGGTTCCAGTTTTTTCTGGATAATAATAATTAAAAGGAAATAATGAATTAATAAACAAAAATATGAACTCGCATTGTTAGCAGCTGAAAACACACAGGTTGTACACAAGAATGTGGCAAGAATGCCATGTTTGCGGGTAATTGTAGGCTGTTTCGCTAGTCGCAGAGAGCAGAGTCTGTGGGGAGGCGGGCTACAGTAAAGTCGTCTTGGAAAATTAGCAGAGGGCTGACGAAAAGTATAATATTCAGAAAGTGTCTGGATACAAGTAACAACAGCTAGAACAGTTAAAACATTTTCCAAGTTGCAGTCTGTGTAATAACCACGTAATATTCAACGCTGAATGTTTAGAGCTTTGAATCAATCATTATATTCTAGATTGAGAACATTATCTCGATTTTGGGAGCCCAGGCAACAGCACCCAGCAGTTAAACTTCGTAACGAGCGTATTTCCTAAACGAACAGTGAAGCATTTTGCAAACTATAAGTGTTTATATGAGTCAGTAGATAAAATGGCCTGTCTATAAAGTGTGTGTGTGTGTATGTACGAACGAGACAATTTCCTTGAGTACCAGAGACAGTAAGTTAAAATTTCACAGAATTACTATTTGTAAACTCATAAGTAAAGGTATTATCGTCAGATTTCAAATTTCGTTCAGAATTTAGAGTTAATATTTTGTTTTTTTTTACATTGTAATAATCTATTGATGAAGTGAGTCCATGATAGCTTGATAAAATTTAATTATTAACAAGTATTTCTTTATTAAAGGTCCAGTAAACGACCCTGAGATATAGTCATTTTATTGTAAAAGATTAATTAATAATGTAAATTGAAAGTTAATTTTTATAACTGTTGTAAATTCATTTGATAACTTATTTAATATTAATTGTTTGTGCGTTAATAAATTAATTTGTCTATTTTAAAATCTTGATTCTTATTAAAACATCCTATAATTTTAATATTTAAATTACTATAAAAATTGGCGTCTTCAACGTGTGGCTTTCTTTATAAAATCTAATTGTTTAATTGTCATTTTGCATTTTAATAGAAATTGTTGCTCTAACGTGGGGCTTATTTTCCTTTGATTTTATGTAAATACCACAATATATATATATATATATATGTAAAGGTCACCATTTGCGGATAAGAAAAATTTAGCCAGACTTTTCTGTAGTTTGAAAAATGGGGATTTAGGGCAAGCGTGACGTCTATATTACATCAGACCTTGAGATTTTCAAGAATTTACTAATGCAGTTGGTGATAATATTCTTACGCATGCCTGTTCACTTTATTAATACCATTCACAATGGTGTTTCTTTATTTGTTTGTGCCTTTAATGTTATCAGTGTTTTCTGCACTATGCGATTTGGTTTCCGAATGGCGTCATTCTACACTGTCCTTGATAATTTAAGAGAGTCAACTGATTCATTTTGGAGGCCGCTGAATATACTTATTTTAAATTTAACTTGTACTGATGTACTACTTTCACTTCCGAAGAAAATGTGGCCATAAGCGACGTATTCGGGGGAAAAAATTCCAAAGTGTGAGATATCGTAAAAGATACAAGAATTAAAAGTCCAGCTTCATGATCATATGTTGAAGCGATGCATTTGCTTATAACCATTAACTTTCTATTACTATGTTCATTTAAATTACAGACTTTTAAATTACAACTTAAATAAATTTAAATGAAAAAATTACGACTGATTGTAAATTAATAATAAGAATGATAGATACAGACCAAATAAGTGATCATGTAAATACCACACAACGTTTCTGGGATCCTTGACCCTTTCTTCAGGTGGTAAGAAGGGCCTAGAGTGACACAACTGCACTGGTCACACAATGATCCGAGAAACGGTGATAAGAATCGGTGATATATTAAACGGTGATATATATAATTCCATAAGTCGTGGCCAGGAAATTAAGGGGATGACAAACATACACCTTTCCAATATAAAGGAAAGATCTTTCTAGAAATGGCTACTTTAATAGCGCCGGGTTACTGACTATAAGTAATTACTATCGTTACAGTTTCTATATGAAAACATTAACTCCGACTGAGATCCTCACGAAAATCCTACGTTAACCGTGTACAAGAGTACAGTCAAACTATTATTATTGAAAAACGACATATTCTATTAATTTGATCTTACGACGAAACTCAATACAACTACACATATAGCAACCACTCTTTAGGCGTTTCTTTCTTCCTGAAATTACCTGTAAATAATTCAAAGTGTGTATAATTAGATCGGTCTGTTTACCAATATAAAACCTTTCATTTTTTTAAAAATATTGATTAACTTCACTTGTAAAAATTTACAATATAGATTTGCTAAGTTAGTTACATTGATAGTGTAACCACTTTTTCACGTCCCACGCGGTAGGGAAAACTGTTCATTATCAGCCCCCAGTTTACAAATGTGATGGTGCAGTATTTGAAAGTGCAAACATTGAATTTATATCAATTGCATCTTATAAAGCCAGATGGTCGTTTGCATTTCAGTCTTCTTTCGGCTTTACTTTTCGGGAGATTAACGGCCGCAGCTCTCGCCAGTTGGATCCTGTGGCACTCCACTGATACGTCAAGTCTCCGATAGTTGGATCCTATGGAGTCAACGATCGACGGTATATTTAGATCTCTGTGTATGTTGTTGTTCCTTATATACCACCGTGCATTGGCAACAGTTCTTAGTATTCTATTTTGTACCGTTTGTATTTTCTTAAATTGAGATTGATCCTCAGATTCCTATAGGCTATACCACATACTTATAACCATTATTCTCATGTAACCAAGTCTTTTTAATTTTATCGGGAGACTTGATGTTCCTGAGTAAATGAATTTTAATTGTTTTAACCGGAATCTTAATTCTTGAACCACTGCTTTGATGTGTGGAGCCCATGTGAATTTCGCGACTGGACCCAAGTATTTGACTTCTGTTGAATGCGGTATATTTTCACCATATAGTTTAATGTGACGTTTATTTTGCATGTAAACTTTATTAATATAGAATTTTGCAAGGATAACTTAACTCTCCACCATACGCACCAGTCCTCAACCAGATGAACATACTCCTGCAGTCTCACGACATGTCCCCTTAATTAGTACTGTCACGTCATCTGCGAAGTGAGCCATATTTATGTCACCGGAAAATCAGACGAGTATATTAAGTATAAGTATGGTCCTATGATGCTTCCCTGGGGTACACCGGAGTGAATTCTAGAAGTGATAGATGTGCTGTATCCACATTTATTTAAAAATGTTCTTTTGTCTAAATTAGATTGGACTATTTTAAAATGTGTGTCCGGAAGATGGACTTTATTTCGGCGAGCAGACCTTCATGCCAGACATGGTTAAATGCTTGATACGTGTCTAGGAATAGACCTAAGCATGTGGCACACTCTTCGTATGTGTCCAGTTCACTCACTACCCTGCGGGCATGAGTGATATTTTAATTGGTGGACTAAAATTACAAATTACATCACGTATCAAAAAAGAAGCTGAATTTATTTCCCTGAAAACAGACTAGAAATTTTCCCTCCGATTGTAAAAATGTTAAATAATAACATTAGAAAATTATATACCACTGTGTAAAATTATTGAAACTGTCCTTTGTATTCGTAACTATATGCATTAATAACTTTTATACCATGCTTTTTTGTGTGTATTTTAAATTAAAATAGTTGCACCAAATAATTGCATATTTACAGCAAAAAAATAATTCGCAAATACACATTGGAAACTAGTTTATTGAGTATGTTGAAGAAAAATACATGACAATGTTTAATAAATTAAGATAAAGTTTCTCGGGTTTCCACCCGCGGTGATGATAAAAAGCGTCGTTTCAAGAGCTATCACTGCCATCGTCTTCCAGACTTCAGCCTAGAAAATGATGGCAGTATAACCCCCGAAACGTCGCTTTTTAACATCACCGCGGGTGGAAACCCGAGAAGCTTTTCTAAATGCAATTCATCGAGAAAACCTTCGATGTTTAATAAATGTTAGTCACTCTTCAATTAAGAAGATGGAATATATTAAACATACATAAATTACAGTTACATTATATTAAGTATACTTGAACATTACAACACATATTTTTAAACGCAATATCATATCGCAACTCTGGAATTTCACTTTCGGAGCAAGCTGCGTTACGCAAAATACGAAACATATTAGTTACAACGTTAATATTTATCTCTCTAAACTATAGCCACACTCATTATTCAACAGAGCTTATCGTATTAGAAACGACAATACAGATACAAACATTAATCATATATACATTTGTGTATTCAATACTGAGAATAAATAATTTCGGAGACATGACGTCGTAAATGGTTTACGAACGATTAGTAATTTTACAAAAAATTGCGATAAGGTCCTGGAAAAAGAACCTTTTTACACGCCTTCATTAATTTTTTTTACCTCCTATACGTAAATATTTATCTTATTTAAGTATAAACGATTTCGTGATATTATCAGTTCGTCAAAATTAGATCAATAACGAGGGATAAAAATTTTAAAAAAATTTAAGGTCGCAATTCATCGTCACATTTGAGTTTATCCTGCCTAAGAAGAATATCTTGGAGTGACATTGCTTTAGGCTCAGATGACATTATTGACACAAGTGACCTCGGGTCCGGTCCGTTCGGCCAGCACATGCGTAATAAAAATTTGGCAAGATTAGTTGTAATTTTGGAGGCCCAACCAGCAGTTCTGCCTTGATGACGGACTTGTGAGAAAAATACAGTCTTCGTAAATTAAACATAGGAGACCTGATCGATGCACTGTGGGTTGCATGCGTCAGATGGAGACTTATAGTAGCGTCGAGGTTCATCGTGGGACAACTACCCACAGCGCAGAACCCGACACGAGACTGTAAAACGATCTACTGAATAGACTGAAACCTCCTTGTATGATATTTGCTTATATGTGAATAAATAACATTTAACGATTAATTAATTTTAAATTAATTATTAACTTAACAAAAAATGTAGGTAGAAATAAAATTCTGTTACATTATCGAAAAATAATTAACTATAAAATGTTCCATATACTCTTTTCTAGATAATGTCCATACTTTTTTTTATATAGAATTATCCTGTGCTACGAGCACAATTTCCCAAACTAGCTATTCCGTAACAGTTATTGGTGTCTAGTAAATCATTTTTGTGGCTTTCGTTTCTAATATGTGTTTAACAAAAAAAACATTTCCCAATTCTCAACACTGCAATTGTGAGTAGCTAAATAATAATAAAATTTCAAAATGATTATCACCAAAATTTAAGGCAAGTTTCTCTTTACGAGTTTGTTTCCTTCTTGACCTGGCTATATATGTATGTATATTATTTATTGCAATTGGGATCGATCCCGGACACAATCTAATTAGGGGTAAGTATTGGAATCAATTTCCATAGAAGTTATGTCAACATTACGATTTTACCGTGTTTTATGATCAACCTGTAGCCAAAGTTATAACGAGCTATTTGAAAATCTTTCGTCAAATATAACTGAATTTTTACCGGTACAGACCCATTGGTCCTTGCGTTTTATACTACGTCGGAGATATTGTTTTAATCTGAATTCAATACCATCACACTGTGCTCATCTTATTACAAACCATCTTATTAAAGACAGAGTGGGGTCATTAATAAAAAGAGCTGCGCGTTTTTAAAAATAATATTTGATTAAAAAGAAAAAATTAAGTCTGGTTGAAAGTAATGAATAAGAAAGATAACCAATTCAGACAAAAAAAGTGATAATATAAATACCACACAACGTTTCTGGGATGCTTGTTCCTTTCGTCAGGTTAGAAGAAGAGCCTAGAGCGACACAACTGCACTTGTCAGTCGACAAAACTCAAAAGCGACGAAAACACGACGACAATGGGAGAGCCGAAGTGTTAGTGTAACAATTGAGTTTGATAGTGTCTGTTTGTACGTTAATAGCTGTGATGTTTGATTTAATGTGAAGCGTCTCTGAAATGAGTCTGGAATTGTTCCTGGTGTCCATGTCTAAAATCTACTTTTGATTGGCAAAATGCTAAGACTACTTTTGATTGGCAAAATGCTCATTTCAGAGAGGCTTCACATTAAATCAAAAAAAATTAATGGACAAACGGACACTATTAAACTCAATAATTGCTATGATCCCTTATTCTTACGCTGAACCTTTTTTTCCCCATTGTCGTTGCTCCCTTATTGTTACACTAACACTTCGTCTCTCCCATTGACGTTGCGTTTTCGTTGCACTTGAGTTTTGTCAACTGACAAGTGCAGTTGTGTCGCTCTAGGCTATTCTTCGCACCTGAGGAGAGGGACAAGGATCCCAGAATCGCTGTGTGGTATTTATATAATCACTTTTTAGTCCGAATTGGCTATCTTTGTTATTCAATGTTGGATTAAATTTGACTCTTAGGCTCATCAAAAGATATTTCTTGTCAATTCGGAAGTTTACTTGAAGTAGCAGCTACATGCTTTTTATTATTTATATATTGTTTAGGAAAGTAAGTACTTGTTCTGTGGTATAGCAATAATTTATTTTATTTATTACTGAATCGTTATAAATCGATCTATGGCTTATGAGTGAGTTCTATAGAGCCTGAATTTTCTATTGAATGTAATCTCTTTTATTTATGTAGATTTCCCTAATGTGTTGGGAAAGATTTGAACTTGATGAATTTTAAATACATATTGTGTACTACTAAGTAAGGCAAATGAAGCGAATTACAGAGTATTTAAAAGGTATCAGTTATTGGTTGTAACATCTTCACTCGTTCAAGTCTTTGGAACAAATGAAATAGTTAATTAGAAGATAATTTTATTTCTTTTCGGACTGAATACTTACAAAATTTTTGGTGTATTAATTTGCCTGATTTCCACTGATACCATCATTCGTTACAACAGTTAATATGGCAGGCGATCAATATTGGTATCCAACTGTGAAGTACTTTTCAGTGTCCGTCATCGGTGTGATAGCGGCATTTCAAGTAGCACATTATATTAAAAAACGGATCGAAGAAACGCAAGCAGACCAAGAAAATGAGGGAAGCACACACACAATACTGACCACGATCGAGTTGGATCATTTGAAAGAGGCTGTATTCCTTAACATGTAACCACAAAATTGCCAGCTGATATTGGGGAGACTAATTTAATATATAACATTGTTAACTCCCAATATCAAGTGCATGCCATTCAAATTAAATTATTAGCAATTCAGTTAACTACTATTTATTATTGATTGAAGTCGAAAATCACTTCTTTTTTTTTTCAAGCTTAGTTCAATTGAGACGGTCTTCGGAGACGGAAAATATGCTTAAAGTACTTTTGCTGGGCAGCTTCAGTTATAATGGTGAAGTATAGATTTTAAATACGTATGATTAACCAACAAAACTGTGTCTAGGTTACTAAAAACTAAGGTTACTATAAAAGCCTCTCGAAAACTTGCACATAATTTACGTGAGGCGTTTATTGCGGGATAATATGTTGAAATTATTATTCGAGTTGTATATTTAAGTATATCTAATCTTTGATAGCATTCAAGGAAGCTGTTTTTGTCGAAAATATTCATTTTAAATGCTATATACCATATAAGTAATATATACTGTGCAATGAATTAGCCCTAATTTAATATTAAATCCGACCCGAGATATTATAAAAATGATTAGAAATTACTTAGCAATTTATCTATTAATTGGGTGATTGAAGTGAGGATGTCGATTTCTCTCGTGATGAAATTTTTAACAGTGTTCTTTACTTATGCACGGTTGGTGTAAATCTACAACTATAGCTATATTTCGCCTTTTTACGATATAGTCACTTCTGAGATGTGCGGTAATTTTAAACAGACTTTTTCCGAAAACCAATCGTGATTTACTTAAAAGGTCACCAAGTAATTTAATTTTTATCAGTAAATTCCGCTATTATTGTGTCTTCATTACACAGATTCTCAAGTAATTTAATTAAACGAAACAATTAAAGTAGAATTTTAGTGGTCCTGCGGCGACTGATGGCAATGTTGCTTTCCAAATGATCATTCCTTAGTGCGACAGACAAATCAAAATAAGGACCAAGTCCCAGAAATTTTTGTAAAATAGCAACACAAAAACATTTTGAATGTCACATCCCTGAACCGTCATTCATCGTATTGATAAATATTACTACATTCCAACATGATACGTTGCGTCACACTGACGTCAAGAGATTCGTTTTACGAAAAAAATACCATCACGCAAATCTTGTTGTTTTTACTACGGAGGCTTAAAACGCAACTTTGTTACGTCATGCTGATGTCAGGAACTTCGTTTTACGCACAAACAAACTCGTCGCGAATTTGTTGGTTTTTACTAGAAAGGTTAAAAATGTTGGTGCGCTACGTCATGCTGACGCCAAGAGTTTTGTTTTACGCAAAAACAAACATTTCGAAAAGTTATAATTTTTTTCTTCAAAGACTTAAAAAATAATTTTGAGGAACGCTTATTGATATAGTTATTTACGAAAAATGAGTATTCTTTAAACGTAACATTTTCTTCACATCTAAGAGCCGTTTATTCCATAAAAATTAAATTTAAAGGGGTTTCATTCATGTACTAGCAAAATTATGTACCAATGTTTAACAAAGTTTTATGACATTTCTCTAATGACATAGCTTGCAATCAGGGAGAATAAAGTTATATTTTTCTGTTAAAAGTGTGTTGATTTTTTAATTAGAGCTAATGTTATTGAAGATCGTTGTGAAGCTGGCCGTGTGTGTTTAGAAATTTACATTTATATGAAATCGTTTTCGGAGTAAGTAAAATGGTTTCTGTTCTGTGTCTTGTATTCTTAGTTCCACTAATTAATGACGAAATTTCATTTTTATGTCTGTATCCTCTATGCTCTCCTAAACCATTCATCCGATTGTAATGAAACTTGGTGAGTTGTTGTGCGCACATCCGCGAAGGTTACTGTCGGGTTTTCGAAACGTTAGGAAACTCCCAAGAGGTGAACGGGGTGAAATTAAAAAACATGCTAAACCGGCCGTTTTTAGCGTCGAACATATACTTTTTGGGTCTATGTGATTAATAGTCTCCTATTCAAATGTTTCAGTGTATAATTTCAACCCCGTACAGCGTGGGAAGGGAGAACTACTGAGGGAGGGGGTGGAGGAGCGTTACATAAAAAAAACTAAACAATCGAGATTAGAGTCAAATCCAGTGTTGTAGATATCAATGACTTTAATTCTTATATTCACTATGTCAGTTAAGTTGTAGTTCAGCCCGTAGAAGTGGGGGATGAGGGAAGAAGTTGGTGAAATGCCGTTACATAAAAGTAATGAGTAAAGAACTGAGACTGGTGTTGAATAACGTATGATGGGCGTGGCTGAGTTTTATTTTGACATTTACCATACTGGTTAAGATATAGTTCAGCTCCTAGGAGTAGGGGTGGAAGGGAGTGCAACAAACTTCTGCATACACAACCCAGATTGGTGTCTATTCTGGTATTATAGAAGTCACTAACTTAAATTCTGACATTTACCATATTGGCTAAGATGTAGTACAACCCCCATGAGTGGGGATGGAAGGGGGCGAACAAATATCCGTCTTCTTAAACACGTAGAGGAATTTCTATCAATCTTTACTCACATTTTAATTACGATCCAGGAACAAACAATGAGGGATTAAGACACCTACCACCTCTAGGGATGGGGGTGGAATTTTAAATAATTCCTAACCGGATATTAATAGCGTTGAAAAAAAATTTTTACGGGTTCGCTGAATTTGACAGTGTTGTTATGGAATTTTTATCTGTCTAATTTCAACTACAAAAGCCAAGAGAGGGAAGTATCCATATTGGTGGTTGAAGGTTTTTACATATACATAAAAAAGGATTGCAAAAATCTTATTCGTTTCTATTTCGGGGTTATAGGAGTCGCAGAGTTTCATTCTCGTATTAACCATGGTGGTTAATGAAATTTTATGTTCATCTTCGTGGAGGTGGACATGGTTGTGAAGAGGCTACCCGGAGAAGTTTGGACCCTCTTAAGTTACCAGGGAAAGTTTTTATTTTACTAGGGTACCAGCTATATTTTGGTCTCTATTTCGTACCTTTAAGGTACCAGGAGTAGTTTTAGACATTAATAATGCAACGAGTACTTTTTACTGTTTTAATTCGTTATTTTTAGACACTTTTATTTAATTTAGTGAGACAATTTCCGAATACCGTCAATCATCATCCTGGTTTATTTAAATTAGATTCCGAAGGGATAGGTTGGGAAGGGGGCCGTAAATGGTGCTATTGATTCTGGTTAAATTAAATGTTGAGGTTAGTGTCGAATTAATTTTTTCTCCGAGCTAATTTAAATAAATACCCGGGCAACGCCAAGCATTCAGCTAGTTTATTATTTCAAATTTTGTTAGTGTATTTGTAGAATATTTTCATAGCACTACAAACTATAGGTGTATACTTATGACTCACAAAATCTAATCTGAGTTATCAATGTCACCTTCTCCCTAGTCTCACCTTGAAACTGCCGGTTTGTCTGCTTCTACTGTATCTCTCATTTCTTCACATTCTCTCCATACCACAACCAAGTTGATCAACCTCTTTGAAGAAATATTGTTTAGTGTAATTAATGCTTACTTGTCAAGTGTCTATTGAATCTAAATGGTATTTATTATTTATTGAACATATTTACTGCTTAATATAATTTTATGTCCAGATAAAGCTATTAGATTTGTTGGGAAACACAATTCACTTTTGTACCCATAATTTATACATTTTACTGTGGCACGGAGGTAGACTCCGGTAGGGCGAAGCAAAAGTTGTATTGTCAATGGCGGGAAGTTGCCTTCGGTGAAGAAATGGCAATTTCACAGTTCCCCCAACAGAGTGAACCTCAGTAACGGTAACAAGTACCCATGACGAATCAATCCCTTTACACTGATAGTGAACTGCACAAAAAGATTATTCCTGCAAGTGGCCAATTGCGATTTCTTAGACAAAGAAGATATGTGGTTTTGAAGTTTGCCGACAATGGTGTCGAGACTAGGATGCTATTCCATTGACTTAACAAAGGGAATAAGAAAAGCTAAAACCCGACATTTCGAATTGAAAACAATCCATGATCATAGATTTCTTTCTGTAGGACAGCCCTCACTCGTGAACCAGCTCTGACTCTATTTTTCCGATGCCCTTAACAGTTTCTTCTACTGTTCGAAAGTAGGATTTTTATTTATTCTTTCATTGCTTCATAATTTCCTCTATTAATCATAACGGAATTCTCTTTAAATGAGAGTCATATTGCTTTTTCTTTCCCCGGCAAGATAGAAAATTCATTTCCTATATTGTGTATTTTCTAAATCACTCTAAAATCTCCTTAGAAAGGAGACATACGCAATAATCTTGTCCTTTTAATTAATGAAGGGCTTCAATAGGAATATTTTTACTGTATGGCCACAGAAATGTGGCTAAAATAACAGGAATACTGGGCAATAAACTGTACTTTATTTAAAAGATAGTTTTTCCATCTCTTAGAAAAATTTTCAAGTAATAACAATAACCGGGAGCAACATTAAGCCGTATTTCAATAACCCGTTTGTTTAAACTTTATATGTGGGATAAAACTACAACTAAGGTTTTGAGAGGTACATGCTCCAGGGTCGCAGACCTTGGGCAAATAGTTCCCGTTGGAACAGTCGGCCAGCTGCCTTCTAAACTGATCGGGTCATGGAGAAGGGAATGTTTCTTCCCCTCAACAAACCCCGTCGGAATTATGCATGCTTTTTATGGTTTTCCTGCATCATTTTTGGGCGAATTCCGAATAGGATCAATAAAGCATAGTCCTAAATCTATCTTACTCTCCTTTCCGCGTCCCCCACTTTCAAAACCCTTCCTATGTTATGAAAAGGGACCGGCCACCAATTAGATGACCCTCGTGTAGCCTGTAACTCTAAAAAAATCGAATAATTGGTAGAGCCAATTCTAACTTGTGCAGTTTTCTCTAGTAATTAGCTTGCATTGAATACCTTTGTTTCCCTTCCACATCTCCCCTTTATAGCAGTTCTTATGCAATAAAACAATAGAGGCTACAACGTGAATGGCCCTAGTTTCTAAAAAAAATTAATTTCTTATTACATATCTAGAGAATAATTTATATTGAAGAGTAAAACAGCAATTTATTGGTTGAAATTATAACATTGTATTTTCTGCATCCGGATGAAGTTTCTCATTTGTACATTTCGGCCACGGCAGTTAGCATACCTGTCCATCATTTTTTGTAACTAGAACCTGATGAGGTCGCAAATTAAGCGATGAAACGTTGTTAATTTAATAAATTCTTTTTTTTAACTTAAAATGGCTGATGTTCATTTATTAGTTTTCTTAATATGAAATGTTTGCAATTGCATTAATCATAAAATTCTATTAACAAATTATATCGCCTCAATAAGACTACAACATTTTTTACTTCTCCAAAACCTTTTAAAACAAATAGGTAATTATTTAAATGCATTAAATGACACAAATTTTCTAATTAAGCCGAAAAATCATGCAACGATACAAATATTTATTAATTAATTAAATAAAAATTAAAACATAATTATTCCTCGCTCTTTAAAAATATTTGTCTTTGTTAAGTCCAGTTCCCAGAAGAAAACGCTTAATTTTTATCAGCGACACTGATTTATAAAGATGGACAGATCCAGGCCGTCTTTGAACAGGATTTCTGTAATCCTAAGCACTTTCCAACCTTGTACGGAAGAATGTTTGCTTAAAGTGGTCGAAGAGGTATTTTCTCTCACTTTCTCCGAATTTGTGTTCATAATTGTATTGCCAGAGTATCGGTGGTACGATCCAGAGGTGTATTAACAATTTTTTATCTTGCCGATTACACGTAAATGTTTTTTTCAACGCGGCGGAGGAACGGAGAAAGTAAAATGATTATAGCAGTAATTTTGACAATATGTTGTTTATTTTTCTTTGAACGTCGCTATCAAATCTGTGTATTTTTCTGTAGCTAAATCTTTCATAGTTTGAAGATCTTCTATAAATTAAATTCCAAATTAATTATTTCTATTTCGGCAAATCGTCCATTCTTTGGAATTTATTTTAACACTACTGTTAGGTTTGGTATCATTTTAGATTACTAATTTGATATCTGTCACAACTACAATTATTCAATCGCTTTTCGCTTAAAACCAATAATAATATGCCGCTAAAACATCAACTTAATAAATTTAGAGTTAATTCCTAGTATCGTTTATAGTAAATTTGTGAGATATTTTGCTAACGTGTATTTTCTAGAGCGTCTGAAGAACTTCCTTCTCCGAGTATTTACCAATACTACTTTCATATCACAAACCGGAATCCAGTGGACGCCGCTTATTGTTATCACTTTGGGCCACATATAATATAACATTAACCGATTGATAAGAATAGACGAAAAATTATAATTGAAGATTATGAATTTTAAAAAAAGAGAGTTACTGTTACTTCTGTAGTTTTCTACTTGGAATGTATCCGTTTACTAAGAAATTAAAATTTATTTAATAAATAATACTACATTTGTCTGTCGACAGCCATCCATACCTGAAATTCATTTTCTGTCATGTTTGGTGGTCGAGTGAATGGGATTTCTTAACATTACGATGCTTCTCTGGAAAATTCCCCATGCCGAAAATAGTTCTGAATTGTATTTTCTGACAAAGCTTATGGATTTAGGACATCAAAAACATTCGTTTTCTTAGCAAGAGCATTAACACTCTTCCTCTTGTGTCTTCTAAGTTCTCAAGAATTCTTGCGCGCATCTCATGGCAAAGTTCGAATGATTCCCTGTTCATATGGCTGTAATATTGAAGTCGTCTTGACTGGTAGGAAAACGACATGAAAATATTTAATGCCTTTAAAGCATTGCGGTTTGTTACTTTTCCCAACCACCAACAATCATTCTTTATCTCCAGACATATTTGTGCAACACAAAACTGTTACTCGTTCCTTACCTGTTTTACAGCCTTCAGCATTTTTATTCTTTAAAAAGTATGAGTGATGAAGTATAGCACGGAAATACAGTCCAGTTTCATCTGCATTGTACACACAATCGGGAGAAAAATCAGAGATAATTTTTGGCCACTCCTCTTTCAACAATCTCTCGGCAGCAGCCAGATCTGCATTATTCTGTTCACCGTCCGTTCGTTTGTAGGCAATGTTTTCCCTTATTTTTTTCCAACGATAAAGCCATCCTTCTCTTGCTACAAATTCTTCAGCAAGATCCTCTGCTTTTTTGTCGCGTCAGAGGATCGTCAGCACGAACATCTCTTTCAGAAACATTAGTGAACCACATTCGTAAAGCAGATACAACCTCATGGTCTTTCCCAACACGATTTCTCTTATAACTTGTTGTTCTTCTTCACCGTCTCTATTCTTTAATAGCTTCCACAGGAGAGGTTGAGCAATTTGTAATTTCATTTCTGCATTTTGTTGACTCATTTCAGACAAACTGTCATAACGTCATAACGTTCTATAATCGAAACCTTCTCGTTAATTGATAAGGCAAACTTTTTACTCTATCGATCACTGCTGTTTAACTTTGTGAACGAATGGTAACTCTCGGCTTCACGAACCAAATTAAAACCTCAATTAGGACTCAGCAAGAGAAGTTTAACGTTGGTTTCCTATTGTGAACTGTACACCGATTTTTTTTCCACGAGCACCTCTTTGTAGTGTGTGCTGGATTTTCAAAAGAATGAAGACAAAAAAAACATTTTCTGATCACAATAAACGACGTTTTTTTAATATTATAATATTAGTAGGGCGGGACATAATAAGAATGATAATATTAACTGAATGATAACATTAATCCTGATTACAATAAGCGGCGTCCACTGTATTTTGAAGGATTACGTATACGTAATTTTTTAATTTATTTTATTTCAATACATTTATGAATGTTTTTTTGTAATTATTTCACATATATTAGCCTGTCTGCGTTTTGTGGTCGTCCCACGACGTCCCGTGCCTCAACTCTCGGCTACTACCAACACCAGCAGCACACAGGGCAACAGGATGCGCCTATCTTGTATTGAATTGACGATTGTTGTCTTTCGCACTGACCCGTCATCGAAACAGAAACTGCCCACGGTCTCTCAGCAATTACAACTCTTCCTGCTCGATTAGTGTACAAATACATATAAAAGCTACAGCTACACGAGCAAACGACCAAAAAACAGCAATTACTTATAAGACAGTCGCAACTACTTTCTATAGACGATGCCTTACACGTGCCCAGAAATAGCCTTGAAACTTCCTGGAAGATACACTTGTGTCAACAAGGGTCTGCTGAGTCTTAAAAGAAATAGTACTATTGTATTCCCCGTAACGAAAAATACAATTATTACTCTTAGGTAGACAGGAAAAAATAACTTTATGAATGCGACCTCACACGCTTAGTTACAATATATTACAACACATCCCGATTAATTTCAGTTTCAAACATTACACGACATTTACTGAAAACGATATTTTTTTGGAACGGAATTCATAGCCTATAATCTTTTTTCGTTACTAAACATCCCGCGATTATATGGGAAATTTTTGAAATCCCGTGATACCATAAATTCCTGGTTTATTTATGTGGGTGTTAAAAATACGAGAGGTTTACATACCAAATGATTTACATGTTATAAATGCTTTTACACGACCATATTTTTTTAAAATACATGACATCACTCTGGTAGCAATTATACGAACCTTGTGCAGTGCAGTGTTGCTATCTATTGTCTTGATGAAAAGTTTCCCACTACTTTAAACGCAATCACATCGCTCTAAGTAAAATTATGAGTACGTGAACGTTCCTTGTAGCCTTTTGGTGATACGTAGAAGTCGGTACAGAAAATTTAAATATGGAAAATCAAACAAAAAGAGCGAAATTTAATAATTATGTAGGAAAGCTCCAGAGATTGTGTCACGTAGTCGTTATGTCTAACATAAACTGCTGATTATTGCTGTATAATTGCAATGTATACGACACTTATAAATTTAGTTCACAAAAAGCAAATCTGTCTAAGGATAAATAACATTATTATGTTTTGCTGCTTTACGGATCATCGCTACTGGGTTTAAACATCGCGGATTTAAGCTTTAATTATCACATTTACGTACACAGAACTCAAATACATTAATTCTGAAGTGTGAAAAAATATTCACACCGTTGTTAACTCACTAAATAGAGTTCCGTAAATAGGTAGAAGCTGTCGCTGACCGAGGCTGCTACAGAAAAACGGTTCCAGGAACCATGCATGCCACGACTTCCAGTCTGCTCAGTCTCCGTAAATAATTATGACTATCTTGTCCGCATCCTCTGTGCTCAAACCATCAGATATTCCGTCAGCTGAATCACTTAACACAATTAAAGAAAGTTAATCCATTTCTATGCCTCTGCTGAAATTATATATTCATTGAGAGCTTAGAGCGACATATTACTTTAATAATAAATACCTGCAAAATAACTTTTGATATATTCAGAATTTACGTTCGGAATATGTGAATGTTCAAACAAACATCATCAAATTAAAACTACACAAATTTGAGCATTACAATATTTTAACGATTTAACATTTTTTCTTACCGAGTAACGCGAGGAGATTTGTTTGACGCCTTCCAATTTCAATCAAAGGTTGATTCACATTGATTGACGCACTTATCTGTGATTTCACGGTGAGGACAAGATAAAAGGGACAGTAGTGAATGATTGAGAATAGGAATTGGAGTACTTTTTCGGTCGATTTTATTAAACTGCAGTTATCAGTTTTGATTGTAGTAAAATAATATCTGTGGTATTTATAAAATAATGAAATATTAGTTCTCATAATTTACAGTCAATTTCAAAATATAAAATGATACACAGAAATTACATACAATTTAATGAAAACACAAAACAAATAAATGTTACTCTACGTTTTCAGGGTTCCATATGGTTGCTAAATCTGAATTGTTTTTGGATACAGTTTCAAAAGAAAAATTCCCTTAACTGTAATGGATCATTGTTATTGTTTAGCATCATAGTACCGGTTTTGTACGTTGAATTCAGTGATGTTGGATTTAATATATAGTATTTCGGATATAATTATAGAATAGCCCCCGGTGTAAACATCGCAAACCTTTGCATTTTATATAAAAAAAGTTTGGAATTGATGATATGTTTGGAGACCAATGATTGTTTATCAACCTGAGTTTTTTATATTGTTCTATATATTATATATGTTCTTCAGACTTGGGCATACGGTAAGAGTTGTCCGCTATTCCTATTGGAATAGTCGGCCAGCTGCCGCCTAAATTGGTCAAGGCACGGCGAGGGGAAAACTGCGACCCCACAGCTAACCCTTCTCCCGCCATCTGAAGGGCGTGGGACAAGTACCAAATGCCCGACCTACCTGATGCAGGTTTTTCTAGGGTTTTCCCTGCATCACTTTTAGGCGAATTGCCGGGTAGGATCCTTAAACCATAGCCCTGGGGCCCTAGTTAACCCTTGGCTACCTTCCTCTACCCTTCCTCATCCCCCCTTTCAAATCCCTTTCCTATTCTATAAGAGGGGAGTTGCCACTATGTGGATTACCCTATACATAGCCTGTCTACACCTAAAAAAACTATCTACTCTAAGATAATGAAAATGTTGAAATATATGTTTTAATTTAATCATGTACAGTCGCCAAGAATAATTTTGATGACGCGACTCTATAAACCACCCAATAAAAAAAAAGTTCTTTGATTCCGATTTTTGAAAGACCTTTCAATTCGCTCTATGTAGCAGGAACTACAATCTGAGCAAGATATTTTGTAAACCATACAACGTTTGCCGTATATATCAAGAGGATCCTTGCAGACCTTTTTTTATCAATAAGTAAAATTTATTACTAGATTTGTAATTGATGAATATTTGATATTCTTTAATGATTTGGGCAAAATTGTGATGTAAAAAAATATAGTAAGGGACAAATAGAAAAAAATGATTAGGAGATCGGGGTGAGTAGTAATAAGGTATTTAATTATAATAAATCTAATACAGAGTGTTCGGAAAGTCGCTGCGCAGTGGCCTACGGATGTAAATATACGTTGGAAGTTGGAAACAAAGTGAAATAACTGCGAACGTGTGAAGCATATCACAATCAGATCAGCTCAATAAATTTAAGGGCTTTAGACTTGTATACCCGCTCGCGGGAGAAGAATGTTTCAATAACAACTGCACCAAAATTTCCGAACACCCTGTGTTTATGAGCATATTAATAAGCATTAATTATAAGCAAGTTTTTATATATATTTAATAAACATAGATTACGTGGTAAATTATATAAATGGCAGAATCATAAACCTTTGTTGTGAAATCGTAAATTTTGTTTTTGTATAACTCGGAAGCACGGCGATCGTTAAGCTGCTTTCATTTGGTGTAGCGATGAACTCCAGATAAGCAGGAGTCATTGTCTTCGCTGCTGGTTATACACGAACCTAAATATTAACTTTAAACCTTTATCAAGTATTACACATCTATCTTTTGTGTTAGATCTCCTGACTTCATCTCCTTTTTTATAACTTCTGCCACTACGTCACCATTCTTCCACTTCTCTTTGGATGAAACACACCTGCAACAACACTTAGAAGGTTTATAACCCCATGGAACGTTTGCTATAACTACTTTTGTTTCTCCCGGTCGATTGCCTATTTAACCTTCTTCCAAGCTGCCCCAGTAGCTTTGAAAAATATTAATTCATGGGCTACTGAGTTGTCTGATCTCTTAGTTTTGGCGATCGGATTTGTCTATAGAAATTCATGCATTTTTAAAGGAATTTATATTACAGTTTCCAAAATTTTATCTCGTTAATTTGTGATATATGTCACTGATTCCTTCCATCTCTGAATCCAAAACCTTGTTATTATCAATTATTATGAGCCAGTGAGACGACTAATGGATAAATTAACAACCTTTTTTCTAAACAGAGCGATCAGGTAGTTCCCAAAATTCATCACACTCGTTTCGCTGACCTGCCTCATGATTCTAACCCTTGGCTCGTTACATCGATCGTTTGAAATACAGCCGTGTCACGCTAGACAAACTCAGTGAGTCCTCCTTGTATTGAGCACTTCCAGGCGCCAGTCATTGTATGATTCAGTCCCAACCATCTTAATTATCTCCTTTGAGATTGTTGCTAATTTTGCATGACAAGCGAGAAACCTGAATACAAATATTATAAGGGTTCCATATTATCTGCAGACTTTGAAGTAAATTGAAGAAATAGTAAAGATGAATTTTTTTAAAATGTAAGATAAACCTTTCAAAATTCTAGAACATAACAAGTAAATAAAAATTAAATACTAAATGATTCATTTTTCAAAGGCTAGGTTTCAAGCGAATGAATCAGTTCAATTAAAAATACCTTGATTACGTTCATTGCCGCTTATCATATTATATAAACAAATTCCAATTAAATTTATTTTGAGAAGTTATACATAAATCGAATATAATTGGTGTTCAAATAAATATTTAGTTAGTTCTGTTTTCTTTAACGGAAACTATGTAATGGACTCCTTTGACGTGTAGTAGTAACCGCTTTACTACTAACAGATTCCATAAAATTCGTATTTCAATCTCTCGATTCTGTAAATAGTGCATTTAAACTTTTTGAACTCGACTCAGTGCGAGTGTAACATGATAATACACAAACAGAACACAGAAATATTCCGGTCTGAAGTTCTCTAACCTTTTCTAAGGTTATGAGAAATTGTAAAATGAAGAGTCAAATACAATATCGTTAACAAATACCTTGATCGTAATAGCAGTAATTTAAATTTTTATTCAAGGGGAGGAAATCATAGTTCAGTGAACATAGTTTTGAATTGAATAATCGATTAATTTAAAAAACAGAACACGTTTTATAGAAAATCCTAACTTTTAAAACTCGTTACCCAACTGTTGCTTTAGGATGCGGACCGTAAGGAACAGAGAAAATACCGTCGTAAAATACACCGAGAAGAGAAGACATACAGATATGATGTAAAATACATACGTTTATTACACGGTAATAAAGATGCCATTTAGCACTCATAATTCAGACCTTTATCGAACTAACTATATCGTATAGAAACAATTTAATTATTTAATATAATCTGACAATTATTAATTAATAACTCAACAAAACAACCAATATGTCAGAAAAAATGGATTAATCTATTAAAGCATTTATCTGATGTAGGAAATAATTTAATGTTCAGTTCAACTTTTTTTTAAAAAAAAAACAATTATTCTTTCATTGTAATTCTAGTAGGAAAATAAAATGTATTTCCTAAAGGTACAATATTTATTACTTCTTTAGATCCTCGCTTACATTATTTAACCAGTTCTTTTCAATAAAATTGATATTCAAATGAAAATGTGGGAAACTTTTTGTTGAACAGACTATCAAAGTTTTTTAAAAAGTTCATTCTCATTATTTAGTGAAGTGTGCATAATGTAATACATTTTTTCTTAAATAAAACTTTTTAAACATATATAATCCGGAAATAATTTAATAATTTATTTCTCAAGGCTCATTAAGCTATTCCTGATAAACTTAATATATGCATGTAATATTTAATTTAAAAATTTAACCAGTTTTGTTCCAAATATGATTAAATCGTCTCCGGATCATATATTTAAAGAATTTTTAAGAAAAAATATTCCCTGTAAAATGAGAGACAACATTTTTTTTTTAAAAAAAACTGGATTGTCTGTTCATCATAAAGTTTCCGCATTTTAATTCCATTAACAATTTTATTGAATAAAACTTTCAAAAATTTAAGCAAGAATCATGTCTCTAAAGAAGTCATAAATATTTCATTTTTATATAAATAAATATTGTTTACTTACCAGAAATTCCAATCAAATGTAATTTTCAGTTTTTTGAAAAACTATTACCCTAAAATTGAATTCTTTACAAATACAGATCAATGATTTCTTGTTTTAATTAATAAATACCAATTTTTTCTGACGTATTAGTTTTTTTATTTATTGACTTTATTGTTTACTGTAATTACGCGCGATTTCCATAATTCACAACTACTTGTGTACACTTAGCATACCGACTTTGGACTGCAGCGTACACGCGAAACTTCACAATCGACCATTGCTGATGTCGCCTTCTACATCGGAGCTAACTATGTTCCAGTGTAAATAGACGTAGTACTGGTGTGTACTTGTTGCATGGAGTAGGAATAGCAAAGGGAATTAAACTCTGTGACAAATAGATGTGAAGGCTTCTTCGTGGTTTACTATAAAACGGCAATTCACAGAACGACACGTGGTTTCCTATACTGTAGTAATAAATGAAATAATAGGTTATAGTTGAAAATTATACTGTTTCAGAGTTTTGAATATTAAATGTCAATTTTCTCATTTACGTCTGTATAGCATAAATTGAAGAAAAGGACAGCCAAAAAACAGACATTTTTTTAAAATAAACTTTAATTAATACGTTTGATAAACTTCTAATTTAAAAGTTTAAATTACAGACTTTTTTGTCTAAATGGATTATCATTGTCATTTTATTAGTTTCAATTTAAACTACTGCAATCTATTATAATCAGTGATGGCTGGTGCATATGCTACAGCACATAAATTAATTTAGTAATAATTTTTTCTTATTTTTAAGAACATTCATATTAATTGTGTTTTAACAGTGAGAATTTCTGCTACAATATTAAAGACTTTATACTGCCGGCCATGAGTCACACGCGCTCCCGCTAAGCAGCCAGCTGGCTGTGAGTGCTCTTAGCTTCTGAGCACAGGATCTGTCTCTTAATTGACAACTACACATGCGTAGTATACATTTTCATCCCCCCCCCCCTTTACGCCACCCATAAAGCTCACCAAACTGCCTTATTCTTGTACTAAAAATCTGAAAGCATTCCAAACAGTGCCCGTACAATGCCACAGATAGGCGGCCGCACCAGACAGACCACATAAGCAATGAAATCTAAATAAATTTGAACTATTCAGTAATTGTAAATCTTATGTTAAAATATTTTATATTATAAAAACAAAAATAATATTCGTAGATTTTTATAATATAAAAAAATCCAAATTATGTTATTGTTTTAAAGAAAACAACATTTAAGATGCATTTATAGTGCGAAAATCTACCACACGACCCTTACATACAGCACTGCTCAGTGGCTTGTTCCGAAACTTAACTATGTACCGAGAAAAAATATTTTTGGGATATAAATGCTAAATTATTCCGCGTTTAAAAATGAGACACTAATGGAAATTATGTTGACAGAATTAGAAATGTAGCACATAACGTGTGGAATCAGAGTATTGGTAAAACTATTACTGATGTAGTATTATTATTTTACTTAGTTATCCTCGTAAAAATGGTTGCTTGGAGTGATTTAGCTCATAACTTCTTAAACTGACGAGCCGCTTCATAACTTTGTATTGTTATAACTATAAATTAGTAATTTTGTCTTTATATGCTTGAAGAGGGTCCACTCCGGGACCGAAACATTAATTAAAACTTGTTTAAAAATGTCTGTTTTTAGATAGTTCATTCTTTCTACTAAATGTTACATTTTCGCGCACTCAACCGCTGTTCCATGTTTTACGAAGTTATCCTTTGTTTTTCGTTTTTAGGTAAAGGGTACGAATGAGAGCTGAGGTATGTCATTCCGAATACTCTTGCAGATGTAGGCCTATTTAATTGAGAATCCAGGGAAGTCGGACGATTTTGGCTTTCCTATTCGAATGTGGATTTTTCCGCAGAATTTATTGCGTGATTGTAGCGGAGGTGAGGAGGAAGGGGGCATTGACCGGGATATTAAGAACCGTGACGCAAACATTTGCTCCAAAACATGCCCTCCGGTTCTCGTGTGCTTCGAACATAATGTAAAACCCTAAAACAATCTTTTAAATGGTTTCCACATCATTTTAGATAATGTCGCAAATCACTGTCAATTACACAGAAAGGTGTCCATTTTATTGATATAAATATATTTAACAAGCTCCCAGACTATATTAAGCAGTTGTTAGATATTAAACCTTAATTCAAAAATACTTACAAAATTTTTGCTCAGTCACTTCTACTCGATAAATGAATTTTCATAATATTTCCTTAACAACTGTGCCAATAACAGTCATTTCGGGACGCAACATGTGTGCAAACTGCATTAATCTAAATTTTCTAATAATAAATTCTAAGTAAAACTCTGTAAATTATATTTATACTCAACAGTATTAAAATTATCATGCATGTAATTATTTGATTCTGTTTTTAGATAGCTGAATTTAATTGTAATTGTACACCTGAAGAGATTACAGTCAGGGATGAAACGTTATTTGTTAATTTTTATAATTTGATAATAAATTTTCCTGGTGTTTTTAACATTAATATACCTCCTGTTGAAAATATGGGGACATTCCGACATGTTATTCAATTTATAACATATAATGATATGTTATTATAATTTATGTACATTTCAGGACTTTTCAACATCCTTGAAACCCTGCTTCTCAATAGACCTAATACTAAAACACGTCATGAAATGGATCACTCACTTGCCTGCCAGTTAATAGCTTTAATTTTGAACAGTAACAGCTGAATCGTTTCAGAATGCCATAAAACTCGTTTCTCACAGATCTTTGTGATTTTGCGTGTATGTTGATGTTATTTCTGTCCCGTTGTAGCTCCAAATTGATGTACCAGGTCTGTAAATAATTTTTCTTTTCGAAAGCGTTGAACATGTCGAATGTGAACTGAAAACTGCGATTACAGCATTGATTTTCTGTTACCATTTGAAGTAACCTTCTGCAGAATCCCATCGAGGACTCGTCGAAGCTTACGATGAACATGGTCTTGGTGAATCACAGTGCTTCGAGTCGTTTTAAAAAAATTCAAAAGTGGCGATTTTGAAGTGAGAAACGAAGAACGTGGAAGAATGTTTGAAGACGCTGAGTTGTAAGCATTGTGGTATATGGATGACGCTGAAACGCGAACACCAACTCACAGATCAATTAAATCACGTGACATGAGAAACCGCCTCCGTACGTTTGAAAGTCGAAGGGAAAAATCCAGAAGGTAGGAAAATGGGTTTCACATGAACTGAATGAAAGACAGCAGGAAAACCGAAAAACTACTTGCGAAATGCTGCTCTTTTTTTTAGGGTAACAGTCTATATGAGGGTAATCCACTTGGTGGCAACTCCCCTTTAATAGCATAGGAAGGGATTTGAAAGGGAGGATGCGGAACGGTAGAGGAAGGTAGCCAAGGGTTAACTAGGGCTCCCGGGCTATAGTTTAAGGATCCTACCCGGCATTCGCCTAAAAGTAATCCAGGACAAACCCTATAAAAATCTGCATAGGTAGGTCGGGCATTTGGTACTTGTCCCACGCCCTTCCGATAGCGGGAGAGGGGTTTTCTGTGGGGTCGCAGCTTACCCCTCGCCATGCCTTGGCCAGTCTAGAAGGCAGCTGGCCGACTGTTCCAATGGGAACAGCGAACTACTCTTACCGTATGCCTAAGGTCAGTGACCCCGGAACATACACCTCTCAAAACAGGCCGAGGTACTTCGGCTTGTGGGAACCTTAGTTCAAAAATGGAGAGAGGAAAAGGCATCCACAAAATTAGCCCCTTCCGTCTCTCCTACAAGGTTCTGCCCACGAGAGAACATCCCTCGCAGTTTCTGCCTGCGAAAGAATTTCTCCTTCCAATTGCGACTGGCAGTGAAAAATGAATATATTTCGAGTATCCTAAGAGTAAAACGCTCACGGTCAACTCTAAGCAAACCAGTGACATCGACTGCAAGACGAAATCGCTGTGGACGCTGTCTGGTGGGATCAAAGGCCGTAATCAATTAAGAGCTGCTAAAACCTGACTAAACCGTTCTTTCTCAACGCTACCGACAACAAATGATTGATTTGAACCACGAATTGCGTTAAAAACGACCGGAATATGAAAAGAAGTAACACAAAGTCACTTTTTCTTCATGATAACTCACCATCGCACGCAGAAAAATCGGTCAAGTAGACGACTGAGGCGTTTATTTGGCAAATAATTTCGCATGCGGCTTACTCACCAGACTTGGCTCCATCCGATGACTACTTATTTGCGTCGACACGACACGCTCTTGCTGAGCAGCGCTTCACTTATTACGAAAATGGCTCGATGATTGGTTTACCTCAAAAGAACAACAGGTTTTTTTTTTGTGTAACTTCAACACATTGCTAGAGAGAGATAGGAAAAAATGTGTAACTATGGGCAATATTTTGAAGAAAATATTTAAAGGCCTGGAAGCTCCCCCCCCCTCCCCCCAAACAATATGGATAAATTTTCCCGTGCAAAACATTGGCAATTTCTCGTCTACGTCAATTATGTTCTGTTACATTCGCCCTATAATATTTGTTACTTGCTCTGTACTCATTTTATTTTCACGACAATCATACCGTAACGTGTAATAACCGAAAATAGTTTGCCATGTATAAATTTGCTATTGCAATGAAACTTTTGCGATTTAAGCTCCGGAACCCTTTGTCCTAGTGAGGCGTGTCCTTGAACTTAACTCCGTGCGAGGAGGTATGCCAGTGCAAACTCCGTGGCGTCGCGTGAGTTTCTATCTGACCTCAACATCAGCTCACCTCTCCAGTTCATCCGCTGCTCCGATAAGGGGTCATGCCCGACGGTGAAAATCAACATCAAGTTGAGTGTTTGCTCGTCTTCACACTTTACCAATTCACGGGGGGCTCCAAAGTATCCAGACTCCGTTTCTGCTTTTATAATAATAATATTATAATATTCCGTAGATACTGTAGATAATCTTGGCTTCAAGGATGTGAAATGAGTCAGGGTGTACATTTATTCCATTAACACTTATTATTTATTACAATTAATAAAGACCAATAATTTTCTATAACGGAAACTTATGAATGGCTCATGCTTGCTATTTACAGTCATATAACAATAGTACTGTATTATGCAACAACACACAAACGGGATTCTGATTTACAGTTCATGCAAACTATTTACATTATAAGTTACTTGTACATCTCCGATTCTTCTATAAATTCATTTACTGAATGGAAGGAGTGGCTAAGCGGAAATGAAGATAACTCAGCTGTGTTATTGGACAACTGTTTGATTCATCGTGGCAGTCTGTTAAAGATGGAGCTCCCAGAATAATGCACACATTTCTGTGCAATTGACAATGTTTCACATTTTTTGTATATATTATTTTTTGTTGTTTCTTGTATTGATGCCATGAAAATCAAAATTATTCGTTTGTGGTCACAAATAATATTAACGAGTAAAAAATGAAAAAAAATTACGTCTGATTGAAAGTAATGAATGAGAAAGATAGCCAATTCAGACAAAAAAAAAGTGATAATATAAATACCACAAACCGTTTCTGGGATCCTTGTCCCTTTCCTCACGTGCTTGAGTTTTGTCAACAGACAAGTGCAGTTGTGTCGCTCTAGGCTCTTCTTGGCACCTGAAGGATCCCAGAAACCTTGTGTGGTATTTATATCACCACTTTTTTTGTCTGAATTGGCTATCTTTCTTATTCATTAATGAGTAAATGTACTGGCAGGACAGAGTGAAAACACCCACTTTTTTAAAAAAGAGTGTTCTACATGAAGTTCTGGAGGTGACATGATATATTGTTAGAACAGTACGATTTTGAGCAATAAAAATCTTGTCTATACCTGTTGAGTTTCCCCATAATATAATCCCGTATAACAAACAGAATGAAAATACGCAAAGTAGACCAGTTTCCTTCTTTTTTAAATCACTTAAAGTGGACATAATTCTTTATTTTATTTCCAGTATCAACTTAAAAATTACTTAAAATTACGAAAAGTTTAGAAAGACCCCTTTTGTCATCTTCCAGGCGAAGATGGAAGAGACTTAATGACTGCTGAACCTGTGTGGAAACCCAACAAGCTATTTCTACAGCAACTGCATAGGGAAAGACTTTGATATTTAATAATAAAAGTAGTTAATTGGCATATTTTCATTCGGTTTCGTCGTATAGAATTATATTGTAATAATTAAATATTATATGAATGTGGCGTTTCTAAATGAAAGAACTTAAGTGAAAACTATTAAACAAGATTTATTAACAATTTTAAAACAAGTATAAAATACACAAAATATTTGGGATCTCAGGGTCTTGAACTGGGTTTGATAAATGGCAGAATTTATATAATCAAAATTACATTTACTTTTTATGGAAATCAATGCGTCTGAACATAGACGAAATTTGTTGCGGAAGAAATAATACTAAAGATTGAATTTAAACAATTTTAATTTTATCAAGAATTAAGGATCTCATTTTATCGATAATTAAATAATTAAAGAACGATCTGACTTTTATCTTTTAAACACGGTTTACAAATGATTTTAAAGTTTTTCTCTACTTACGGCCGCCCAGGTCTCTTTTTAGCTTTTCGTGCACAATTTTGGGGACATCACTGATTCTAAGTACTCACAGACTCTAAATGTTCACAGGCTCTAATTGGCGTTGTTTGTTAGTTGGTTTAACACAAATTGGTTGGTTCTCGATGCTTTACTGCAACCTGGATTTGTAGATCTCGTAACTTTAGTTGAAAATGGACTTCATTGGTTTGTCTATGGCCAGCATGATGAATCTACGCTCGACCACCGAATACACACTAGTTGCTCTGTCTCCTTCCCGACTGAATATTGCTTTACTTTTTAATATTTGAAAGCATGTTTGTGACTGGACCACATTCTTTCGTTCTGACTGCTGACTGTAAAACTTTTCGTCTGATCTATTCGCTGTCTGCTGCCCGACTGAACTGTTCGTTTCGTAAATTTTGAGCGCGTAAAAAAACCCTCTCGACCGATCAACAATGCTTTCTTTGCCTTGCCGGTTTGTTGCGGCGTCCGCTCTATATCCACTAATAATGAGTCCTCTACAATTCAACTTTTCAATTAGAACAATGCCTTAATTACCAATTACTACAATATTTTGGAACAATTCAACCCACAAAGACAAGGTTTTTGCTGCTAGAAAAATGTCAGGTCACATCCAGCGCCAGCTCTAGCGGTTACTTTGCCCCTTATATATATATATATATATATATATATATATAATTTATAAAAATAAAATAATTTTATTTAAATTTTAATAAAAGCATTTATTTAGAAAGAAACATGTAACATAACATTGATAATCAAGCAGCGAAAAACAGTAGAAATTAACTAAGAAATATCTGTATGTACCTAGAAATTTTTAACCATATAATTTACATTTTTAAATGTTATTAAAAATGTGTAAAGTTCACACACAATCGAAATGGCATTATTTTGAAAATAAAAAAAAGGTAACATCAGCTACTCTAAAATCACAAAAAACTCTTTTTCTTTTCAATTCTGCAAATCGTTTCAATGTATATGATCAGCAATTCCCAAACTAGCCAAACCATTAACACGATTTTGTGTATTCGTCGAACTTAAAAAAGTTTTTACTTAATTTAGCATCTAGTTCACATAGTGTTTGATCGATTGTAAAATAAAAAATCTATTTATATTTTTCTTTTGTTGCTTGATCGATTGTAGAATAAAAATTCTATTTATATTTTTCTTTTGGATCTTTGATGGGTACTTTTCGGTTCTGCTTCGTATGAAAAGATCCTTTTTATTGTTCTACCGCGGTGTCGTGTTATTGTTGGTCCGAAATTAGCCTCCACATCAATTTCGGTAGCAAGTTATTTTGCAACAACAATAGTTTCATCAAAGGACGAATCCCAAATGGCGCCCCTAAATTTTGGACAAATTTTCCATTGCCTATATGATATTTTTGCGAAGAGAAAGCTGAGAAAAGATGAACAGATGAAATGGGTGTGGCAGGTCAAAGACGAAGATATAGCAGGGTGATGATTGAAGAGAAATATGAGGACTAGAAAATGTGAAGACAGTTGTCTTAATTCTCTTTACTATACCTTCTTTATTTCACATTTTCTATTCCTCATATTTCTCTTGTTTCGCAACTCTTCTTGCTATATCTTCATCTTTGACCTGCCACACACCATCCCATCTGTTCATCTTTCTCTTCCCAAAAATACCATCAATGCAATGGAAAACCCGACAGAAACTACTAATCACTGTTAATTCGTTGTACCTTATACGTTTTTCTCAAAACTAGAAAGATGAGAAACGTTGGAAAGAAATTAGGCAGAGAACTGGCGTCAGTAAATTTATATAAAGGGCGCATTAGTTACTTTGGGGTTAAAATCTTAATGAGGCCAAGTGACACCTTCATTTCGACTCGTTGAAAATTAAATGTAGAAAGCTACGGGCAGATGGTTGGGAAAGAAAATTAGTTTTTAGTAGAACTATTGTAATTTAAAATAAGTTACCTGCAGTAGTTACCTTCTGTTACAGGTCAAACTTTTCAACATCAACAGTGATAGTGAAATATAATAAATGATAATTGGCAACAATGTGTTTGAGTATTTCCCTCCCTCCATTTTTTATCTTAGTTATTTTTTTTCATTTAAAACTTTTTATTTCCTCATTGCAGTATCTATAAGATTATCTTCTCGACTACTCTTCTCAACAAAGATTTTATTTAAATGAAAAAATGTTCGTCTGATTGAAAATTAATATTAAGAAAGATAGCCAAATACAGATATAATAAATGATAATATAATTACCACACAACGTTTCTGGGATCCGTGTCCCCTTTCTTCAGGTGCTAAGAAAAGCCTAGAGCGACACAACTGCACTTTCAGTTGACAACTCAAAAGTTTTTGATCCCAAAAACTTCGTGTGGTATATATTATCACTTATTTTTTCTGTATTTGGCTATCTTTGTTATTATTAAAGATTTTTTTTTACCTGCGATTTTGTTCTACAGTTTGTCCAAGCAGGTAAAAATCATGTTTTGGAACTTCCGCCATTTACTTTCCAGGTGACTGTAGTTTGATATTTCTCTACACTAAAAAAACTCCTGACATTGAATACAGTTTAATGGTGATCTGTCCCACTGTTTTCCGGGCACAAGCGAACGAAGTCAGCGATCGATTACATCGGTTTAGGATTCCCTGTTGCATGAAACGTAAAAATAAACGAAAATCTATACAATGATTTGGGCCAATTAAGTCAGCAAAAAATTATTAATTGAGTAAATGAATAAAAATTACATTAAATATAGATTTACAATGAAATAACTGAGTAAAGTTAAACCACACAGCGTTGCAACCCGACATACGGAACCTCTCCAGGTGTTACATTAGCAAGAAGGAAGACAAACTATTGTAAAATAATTTAGCTTCTAAATGTATTGTATATTAAAAAGAAAATAATGGACGTTGTTTAAGAAGGTCGCAATTATGTTCATTATACTTTCAATCAAAATTATGTTATAAATTATGAAAATTGGGATGAGTTTTGAACCAGTTTCATTTTAATATACCTGGATCTTACAAAAGTTTCCTCTGCTGTTTAGTTCATGATAAGCGTATGAGTATTACAGTTCTCAGTACTAGTGAAGTAGAAACCACGAATTTCCTGAATATTTTAGATAAAAACTAACACCGAAAAAAAACCGGATTCAAATAAAAAGATTAGATAATAAATAAATGTGAAAGTACTTCATACGATGACACGGGTTTTATTACGTAAAATATTCTAATTAGAAACATGAAAGAGATTGTTTTACACGGCTACTGCCCGGCGAGATCCGTGTTGCGCAAGTTTGGCGGATCTATTCTCGTTTGTGGTTTTCTCTGTTGCTCCGAGGGCGGTCGCCCCAACTTCAACTGTAGACTGAACGGTTCAGTTTCATCACATCAGCCATTCGGACAGTTATTCTTTACCGACGACAGTCTTCGGCCTATAAAACAGCACCTATTTTTTTTCGGCGACCGGAACTGAAATTAATGTTATATATTTTATGATTGTACCAACTTAATGATAAAAAAATTAAATTAAATAATAAACAAAAAATATGAAATTTACGCCTCGTGTCATAGAAGAAAATGAAATTTTGAACAAACAAATAAATTAGAATTTCTAGTAAAAATATCTATTACGAATAATTTTTGTAACGCAAGTGACGTTATAGCTTACAATGTCAGTGGTTGAACAACACTGAGTGAAGATGCCTGTGGGAGAGAAGCTTTCGCAGGTGGAAACTTACACAGGATAATACGATAATCGCTTTTGAACTACGATTCCCAAGAAACCTTGCTGAATTTTAAGAGATATGTGCTCCGGGGTTGCAGACCTTGGGCATACGTTAAGAATTATCTTCAATTCCTATTGAAACAGTCGGCCAGCTGTCTCCGACCCTGGTCGACCCATGGAGTTAGGAATTCAGCGCACCCCCAAGAGAATCCATCTCATTTCATCGGAAAGACGTGGGGACAAGTACCAAGAGGCCGACCTACCCGATGCAGGTTCATCTAAAGTTTTCTCTACGTGACGTTTATGCGAATTGCCTAGTAGGATACTTAAACTATATCCCGCAACTTTACTTTCCATGCCGCATCACCCTTTCTACCCCTTCCTATGTAATTAAAACTTTTTTCTAAAAAAAACAGTAAAGGAATAGTCACTTCATGCTGTAAAATATAGACTCATCAATTGATTAGTCTCACTACTTCTATATTTATGTACTAAGAATATTGTATGAACCAATATATATATATATATATATATATATATATATATATATATTGTAGCAATAGTTAATTAGGCCATTAATTGTTTGGACATAAAATTTGAATTGTTTGATAAATCCATTGTAGCGGTCTGTTCGAACAAAGCAACAATGGAGAAGCTCGCTCGCTTGCTTTGTCAAAAAGTCAAAAATGGCGTTTGCGCGCTCAAACTCGTGAGCACTAGGATAGTTAGTTGGCGAAAAAACATTACGAGGAGCAGAACAAGTAAAATAATTTGAGCAGAGACTAGACATCGTCAATGTATAACTAGTTAAAGTTGTAAATTAATATAAAGAAAACATTCACGGAAGTATTGCAGCGTAAATATTGGAAAGTAAGAGCATTTTTCGTCAGAATAGAACTTTCCAAAATCTTCGTGGAGAAATTAATCCAGGAGAACATTGGTAAATTATTGTGGAATGGAGCAATCAACGGAATACAGCCAATCTTGCCAAATTTTAAAGTGAAGTGTAGAATCAGTGAAAACCAAGGCCTGATATTAAATAATTAAAGAGTGTAAAAGTGTCCGAACGAGGTAAAATTGATTGTTCTGGTATCAGACCGACAGTCCGTAAGTAACATAATTTTGAATAATATTGTAAACGCAAATTAAAGGATAAAGTCAGATTTCGTTCTCTTTTATATTGTCAATCAGAGTTAATTTCTTTCATTCTATCGACATTTGTTTAGGTAAATTGTAAACTGTTTTGTTAATAAGATTTTAAATCATTTTTTTGTGTTCATTATCAAACCCAGTAAAGGCCCTGAGAGGACAGATCTCAAATTTTGTTTGTAATTATCTTTTATTGCCACAAAATAAAATAAATATTTTGTTAATTGCTAATTTTTCATTTATATTAACCCATCATATTTAATCATTCCGTTAAATTAATTAAAGCCAACCTTTTGTTCATTACAATATATATATATATTTGTGTGTGTGTGTATTTGATTAATGAGATGAATACCCAAACTTTTCCCTCTTACGTCACAGAAAAATAATTAACCTTTTAACGATTGTCCCGTTGCGATTAATTTAACACCATAATATTTTTTTTTATTAATATAATTGAAAAGTGACCAAAGTAAGAATTTACAAACAATAAAATTTAATATTAATTACAAAATGTTTGTTCCGTTTGCTTAGGGGCGTCTTCAGTTGTATATAATTAAAGAATCAATTAAAATATGACGTGAATGTAAGGAAAAAAATTAGGGTTCACACAAAAAAATCTGGAAGCAAAGGGAAGAAACGTTATGCACTTTATTTTAATGTTGATAAATTCTGACTTTTGGCCATTTTCCACTTATTATATTTCATACAATTCAGATAAAGTTTCTATTTTATGTATTATCTTTCTTTTAAAAAAATAACTTTGTAGTTAAGCTACACTTCACTATTCTATACACCACCAAATTTTCCCCACAAGAGAAATAATCATCAATCTTCCCTACAGGATTCCTCACTTAACTCCGAAGTGACTTAAAGTCCTTTCTTTGCTGTCACCTCTTCCCAATATCTGATTGCTATATCCAAAAATTAATACTTACCTAAATTTATTATTTAGGCTAATTTTACTTATGTAAATGGGTAGGAGTTCGTATATAGTTTTTAATTCCATACCAGACGTAATTCACATACAACAAACAAATTCGAGTCTTTTCCCTTTTTATCGTGTGTCTGACAAATCTTTATAGGTTCATCCACTTCTATCAATGATCAAAACCCTCTGGACCTACTTTGCGTCCAAGGCTTGTATATGTTATAATCTGTAAAATACATGCCTTATATAAACAACAGATTTAATCTTATTTCACAGCACAGTCTTTAGGAAATAGTATGCTTTCCATCCTTTATACTACATAATAATACTGAAAGCACTTCCAATAAAGTTCACGACTCATTATACACTCTTCTGTGATATAATGTGCAATAAATGCATTTTTTTTTGTACACAGTAAATTTGGTTCGTGTCCAATAATATGAATTAATATAACTACCGTCGTTGATGGTAACAAATTCACCTATACCATGCACTACATCGATATAATAAACCATATATTTGATATCAGCATACATTAACTTTATTTCTAATTGGTATTAAATTAAACTTCGATCAGTCATGTCTGATTTTACAATTTTAGTTTCATCTCACAGTAATTACTACTGATTTGTCTGCTGTTATTGTGAAATTTCCGTATTGGCCTATTAGTGTTACCTCGAAGTTTGTCTCGTCTTCTTTTTCAGAATATCCTGACTCCTTCCCTTCCCTTAATCATTTTATTGTCTTGTTTTGTCCATTCGTTTCATTTACAAAAATTATCTACACGATCACCTTCACGAAGCTTCGAGTCATTTTATTCTTTTTCCGATGTCGTAATTTCGACACAAACCTCTATATAGTTTTACAGATTGTTTCCGCAACACTGAATTGCAAACCGAATTCCCCCCTCCCCCCTTCAGAACACCTGCAATACATTTTTTTTTGTAAGAGGCTACATGAGGGTAATCCACGTTGTGGCAACTCCCCTTTAATAGCACAGGAAGGGATTTGAAAGCGGGGATGCGGAAGGGTAGAGGAAGGTAGCCAAGGGTTAACTAGTGCAATACAATATGTAATGTAGTTTCCTTTACCTACTAAATGTCGTGACTTGATTCAGAGAGAATCGTGATCAATTCATTTTCGGCCTTCGTAATGTTTTACAATCTTCACAAATTGTTCAGATACACATCGTGACACTCCTTTATGATCCTTAAGAAGACATATAGGTCAATGTTTATCGAAATGGATAAAATTACAATTGATGGGACGGAAAACTTAGTTCTTTGAACTAATCTCAGGAACGGACAAATCTATATTTAAATCTATCCCCTTTGATAACATTTTCTCTCATTCTTCACCTCCTCCATATTTTTTAGAATATCTCGAGAGACAATTTGACATTAATTCTTAAGTCAAATCTGTCATAGCTTGTCAAATGTTCATTCTTACTCCAGTTATCTCCATTTCTGACTTATAAAAACACGAACTAAATATTATTGGGCTTCAAACAGAGTGAAAAGATCTAGGCGGCCTAGATCTTCTCACTCGGGTAGAAGCCCAGAATATTTTATTCATTCTTAACACCGAGAAAGACTGCCCTCATAAAAACAATTAATTTCACCAAAAAAATCCTCAAATATCATAGTACAGGCAAATAGATCTTTGTAAATGTTATTCTCGAGAAATACAGAGGGCTAATTTTAGACATAATATTAACTTACTACCTACGGTTATTAATAATGGGATACGTAGTTATAATTTATTTCATATTATTTATTCAAATATTATTTTAGGAAATATGTAAATATTTTTAATATTTCAAATACACGTAAAAGGACATAACATCCATTCTAAAATGATGTCCTACATTCTGTATTTTTACAGACTTCCGACCGTCTATTTAAATAGCTATCACGGGAGCTTTCTATTTTCCGGAATGACTCATTCTGCGGATAAGTGACTGCGGATATAAAAAACCAATGGCAGTACAGTCCAAGTAAATGCTTACAAAAAAAAACATGCGTTGTTCCAAATCCGGTCTCTAGATGGATAGTGTCGACATATTTTTTTAAATTCCAAAATGATACTTCTGATAACCACACCTAGTGTGCCATTGCTTTCTTTCGAATGTATCAAGTCGTTATATCGCGATTCTCTTACATTAATTGAAAATTATATCAATTAATGAACCATTGAATCACGTATTGATGTCCTTTATTAACAAGTCCCTGCACATTGTTAATCTTAAGACGGAAGGTCTGATTCTCTTATAGATCAATAGCGCCGCGCATGGCTCTAAAGGAGATGACGTCACCCAAGTCATTTCCCATCGTTCTGTACGTAGGTTGCGGTAGTGTTGACTGTTTTCGTTTTAGACACATTTTTCAGTCGTGCTCTCGCTTTCATGTTTAGTGTTAAAATTTAAAAATATATCATACATGTGCTTTATCCTTAAACTATTACCGCCAAGTATAGGCTGAATGTGACTCACTCTCTTCTAACCGGTCAGCTGTTCCAAATGTGTGGATGGCCGCTGTATATAGAAAATGGGAGCCATCTTGGATTAGGTTGTCAATTGCATTCATGGAAGTTTTGAAGGAGTTATTAATGTAATTTATGCACGGTTTTAAGTTCCATATTCTTATAAAATTAGCCTAAAAGTTTCTAACAATAAGCAACAATGTCGGCCGAACAACGAGAACGTGAAATAGCAGCCGAAGACAGCATTAAAGTTGTTTGCCGATTTAGACCTTTAAACGATTCAGAAGAAAGAGCTGGTTCGAAATTCATCTGTAAATTTCCGTCTGGATCAGAAGACAACTGCATATCTATAGGGGTAAGTTTATTTATCACTTTACGTTAGAAATTGACATTAGCAATTTCTATTGCAAGCATTACTTATTATTTTTGGATGTGACATGTCTATACCATTTATTTTTAATTTCCTTATGAACTAATTTATTAATTTCCGTAAAGTTCTAAATATATTCATTCTTAATTCTTGTTATCTTGAGCAAATGTATTGATTATATTCACATAGTTTCCTCTTTCTTATATATATAAAATTGTATGATAAATGGACACCAATAGTAAGTTTACTTCCTTTCTGATGTCATCCATAAACCTTAACCTTTCCTTATTTCCAGATGCAATGTCCCTATAATCCCATCCGAAAATATGAGGTATTTATATGCCATTAGTGAGTGTTTATTTAAGTGTATTGTAGAAGATTGATGAGAGTTTATTTGTCATAATAGTTTATACATTTTTAAACTTAATTGTAAGTAAAAAACACTTACCTTATATAATAGTATATTCAGTGCATTCATGTCATATTCTTGTTGCAAAAATTGGTATATTTTATGCAAATATATTTTATAACTAAAAATTTTATCTTAAAACTATAAAATATAAAACTCTTGAAAGTATGCTAATTAAATAAATAAATAGCCAAATAACAGACAATAAATGTTTAATTAAATACCATATGTTTCTGCAATTCTTGTCACTTTCATCAATTGATTCAAAATTTTGAGTCAAGTCGTGTGCTTTGTATGGTATGTCATTCCTATGAATATGTATTTTTGAATCTCCTGACAAAAGCAACAAAGATTGCAGAAATGTTGAATGTTAATTCAATTATTATCTGGCTATTTATTTATGTAGTATAATTTTATGGTGGAGTTTTACATCATGTGCATCCAATTCAATTTATCTTATGTAGCAACATTTTTGAGCTATCTTATAAGCAAGTTATGACACTAGAAAATATAATGTGAATATGCAGCTCACAATAAAGTATTAATCACTTCATCACATATTTATTAGCATCAAATTTATCATGCAATCTATGATTACCAAAATTTGTACCTAGAATCTTTTTTAAAACATCTGGATGTAAGAGTGGATAAATTCTGAGAGAAACTGTGTTGTTTTCATTTATTCCTTTTTGTATTGTTTAAATTAGAGGGACTATATTTTATCATACAAAATATTTAGTGACTAATATACTTAACATTGACAATATTTTAAAATATGTCTATCAACCTAATTAATTTTGTATATCACATGGATTTAAGCTGCAATAATCACATGGGAGCAAGATTAAAAAATTCTTAATGTCTTAAGAAATTGATCCTATCCCAACATGACAAATATTGATTTTATCGTGCATTATTGTGCAAGTGCAAAAAATTATTGATTCTATATTAAAGATAAGATATTTTTAAAAGATATATTAATTTGTTTATATTGCTGTATTTTCAGAGCAAGGTCTTTTTATTTGACAAAGTCTTCAAGCCCAATGCTACTCAGGAAAAAGTCTACAATGAAGCAGCAAAATCAATTGTCTCAGGTGTGTTACAAAATGACCAAAATATAATTCAAATATGTCACAAATTGTGTGTTGAATGTATTCTAATTTACTTTTATCGTTTGCCTCATATTTCAGATGTTCTGTCTGGTTTCAATGGCACAATATTTGCTTATGGTCAGACATCCTCTGGTAAAACGCACACCATGGAAGGTGTTATCGGTGATCCAGTCAAGCAGGGTATTATACCCAGGATAGTAAATGACATTTTCAATCACATATATGCCATGGAGGAAAATTTAGAATTTCATATTAAAGTTTCATACTTTGAAATTTATATGGATAAAATTAGAGATTTACTTGATGGTAAGTTTTGCAGGATTATGATAGCTTTGATTTTAATTTTTTGTACATTATGAAAACTTATGTAACCAATATATATATTTTTTAGTTTCAAAGGTTAACTTAAGTGTACACGAAGATAAGAACAGAGTACCATTTGTGAAGGGTGCCACAGAACGCTTCGTCTCTAGCCCAGAAGAAGTTTTTGAAGTTATTGAAGAAGGAAAAGCAAACAGGCATATTGCAGTAACAAGTAAGAGATCTTTCATGTCTAGCTTTGTTTATTAAGAATTTATAAAGAAACTTATTATTCAATTGATTATTAATTTTCATCACGGAAATGAAATGCTGCATTTTATTAACATAGATTGTGAATTAAATAACATATTGATAAATGTTTGAAAAAATCTGAGAAAGTATTGTTTTTGCTACCATTTTTGTAATTTAGTTAGAAGAAATTGTTAATATGGTTTTCAAACAAAGAATTCCAATGCACCATTCAGCATATTTACATTATTATATTTCTTTTCTGTTGTGGTGTATGACAAATGTTATTTAGTACCAGAAATAATGAATCCATAATTTATGATTTATTGTAAATTTAAATACTATCACCCATAAAACTGATACTCATCTTTGAAATTGTGCAAGTTGATCTTTCCTTTAGCGCCTCTGAAAATTTTAACCAAGCTTCCTGTCCAACATAACACTAACCTTCAGTCTTAGGTAAGCCATGAGCTCAATCTCTCTTTCCTGTCAATTATGAATGGTAAATAGTAATGTTTTTGATTGTTCTGTTCTGTGCTGACCTTTTCATTACAATCAAAGATTATGTTGATCTCTTGAACTTGTATATAATATTTGGATGTAAAATATATTTTAAAAGGACAAAGGAAGAAATAATAATTCAAAGAACTTTTTTGTCAGGATTATTACGTTAAACAATATGTGCAACAGGTGGACTATACATAAACATCCCGTTTGTATTTAGTGTTCTTAACTATTCAACTATTGAAGCAAGCCTTGATAAATTTTTTTCAATTGCAGAGAAATAATTACATTAATGTTAAATTTTATACATATTTGTTTTATAAGAAATGTTATCTACCCAATATTCTAAATTTTTCAGATATGAATGAACATAGCTCCCGATCTCACAGTGTCTTTCTTATAAACGTTAAGCAAGAGAATTTAGAAAACCAGAAGAAACTCTCAGGAAAGCTGTACCTGGTGGATTTAGCTGGTAGTGAAAAGGTATATCATTTTTAACTGAATTAGAATTAGCTTATTTTTGTGGGTCTTATTTTTTATTTGCTTCTAAGGTTAGTAAAACTGGAGCTGAAGGTACTGTTCTTGATGAGGCTAAGAACATTAATAAGTCTTTATCTGCTCTGGGAAATGTTATATCAGCACTAGCAGATGGCAATAAAACTCACATTCCCTATCGAGATTCAAAACTTACTCGAATTCTGCAAGAATCGTTGGGTGGTAATGCAAGAACTACAATTATTATATGTTGTTCTCCAGCATCATTTAATGAAGCAGAAACTAAGTCAACTTTAGAATTTGGAAAAAGGTAAGTTTTAATTTTATATTCAACTAATGCTATATATCAATTATTCTGTTATCCATTTCATATATGCCTTTTCTTCTGAAATAGATACCATAAAATTTTGTTTCAGCTTTTTGTTTTACATGTTTGTTTGCCTTTGGTACATACTTTATTTTCATGTTCCCTACAATTTATTCTATGTCATATTGGAGTATTTACTGCTTCCTATATCTTTTTCTCTTTTTTTTTATAACCTGTGAACAAGTTACATTCATTACTTTATTTTTGTTTTCCTCTGGCATTTGTATTCAGCTAAGACACACAACATTCCCCCTTTCTCCTCTCTTTAAATATAGTTAGAAATAAATACATAGACATGACTCACTCAGGGTTATAATTTATTCTAAAAGGTTTGAGAATTATAAATTACAAGCATGCTGTTATTCCCCCTCCTTCAGAATTTAGTATGACTCCTGCTTCCAAATGTTAACTTGACTCCACTAACTGTTGGGGGAGACAATGTCTATGCAAATTCCCTAAAAATCTTATTGTATTAAATCCCCTAAAAATTTTAAATAGGTAAAAATCAGAATAACTGCATTGTTTCTACAATAGTTTACTGCGCATAATCTGTTTCTCAAAATTAATTTCCTTGATTGATGCTGTTGTCTAGGCTGTGGCTATTAATGTTAATTGTGACATTGTATTTGTTTTTCTTGTTGTTAACTTTTTCCTACTTTTGTGAAACAGGGCAAAAACTATTAAAAATGTAGTTTGTGTAAATGAAGAGTTAACTGCAGAAGAATGGAAACGCCGCTATGAAAAGGAAAAAGAAAAAGTTGCAAGACTGAAGGGAAAATGTGAGAAATTAGAACTGGAACTTAGTAGGTGGCGTTCTGGAGAAACAGTAAATCTAGAGGAACAAGTTAATTTGCAGGTAAATTAAAATAATTTTCACTAGTGAATTTTTAAAAAATTGCGTGTGTATAATATAAGCTTGTACTTTGCCAACATAATATTTTGTTAATGTTCATATATTGTTGTCATTCCAAAATTAATATAACTATTTATCTTTTGATAAACATTAACATTCATAATAATTGTTTTAACTCTGCCATAATTGTTATTTGGCTACTAGTTCAAACCCTTTATCTGGAATAAACATTTTTCTAAAGTAATTTTGCTACTAAAGTACCATAATATTTTTCCAACCTGACAACATGGAATATTTAATTGAATTACTAATTATGAATCTAATTGCATGTAGAGCTATTTAGAATGAGAATATAATTTGATTCATTGTTTTTCCAGGAACCATTGGAAGCGGTGACTCCAAATGCCCCAGTGCCAGAAGTAAAGAAAGAGGTTATTGGTCCAATGCCAGCAACTCCAGGTGGAGGAATAATGATGGGCTCTTTATCTAATGAAGAACGGCAGAAACTGGAAGAAGAGAGAGAGGGTCTGTATCAGCAGTTAGATGAAAAGGATGAGGAAATTAACCAACAAAGCCAACTAGTTGAAAAACTTAAGGATCAAATGTTAGAACAAGAAGAGGTAATGTTTAAACTTTTCATTTCAAACATTGTGTGGTGTTCACATTGCTTCTAAGCAGACAGTTTCAAAACAAATCGTATAGCCATTTAAAGTCCCAACAGAACTATTTTCATCCCTTTTGTAATTTTTATATGCTATATAATAGTAGTTACCAGTCTGTCTTTATTTCTGTTTACATTGAATCTCTTTAAATAATTAAGGCTTGAATTTCTTAGAATTAATGGTTACGGGAATGCCTTATTTACATCATCAAACAAACTTTTGATTTCTATAATTTTTTCAAAGTTATAGTCACTGTTGTGATCAAACTTACCATCAGTAAATTAACATCAGCTCTTTGTGTAACTTAATGTACTGTGAAAGATTACTTTGGTATCAGCAGCAGTATTTCAGCGTAGGAAACCGAATTTAAATCTGATGTTTATAATAATGTAATATACGTAAATATAAAAATTTATTTGTATTTTAAGGGAAAACATTTTTAGCTCTGAAGTTCATCTTACAAAATGGCATCAAAACATTCACATATTTGAATAATTTTCAGTCATCTGGGAACATTTATTGTAAATTTTGTTATAATTATTTATTCAAGTTGCGAGATTTTAAACCATTTGAAGATGTTTTATAAAGGACCTCATAGTGCATTATTATGCTGTTAAGTTAAAAATAAAACAAATTAAAAAGTAAACAAAGTTGGATATGCTAATTTTTAAAATGATATTCATAAAGACTTATCAATGGAATATTATTTGTTTTTTAGAAAATGTGCAGAAAATCAAACATTAAATACTTATTTCATACATATCTTTTTAGTTGATTGCTGCTACTCGTAGAGATTATGAACTGTTGCAACAAGAGATGAACCGCATACAACAGGAAAATGAGAGTGCAAAAGATGAAGTTAAAGAAGTCTTGCAAGCTTTGGAAGAGTTAGCTGTCAACTATGATCAGAAATCTCAAGAAGTTGAGACTAAAAATAAAGAATATGAAACTCTTACAGAGGAGCTGATGCAGAAACAGGTATGTCAAATTAATTTTAAGTCATTTGTTTCTATTCTGCTACATATGTATTAAAAATACAATACTGATTTTGTTTAAAGTATTTCAATGTTTGTTGTAGTTTAAATATAGTCAGGAGTTTTATATTAAATTTATCACCTTATTCAGTTTATTCCTCATGATCGTTAAAATTAATTTAATTTTCTTTTATGTCTTCAATGTTTGTTGTAGTTTAAATATAGTCAGGAGTTTTATATTAAATTTATCACCTTATTAAGTTTATTCCTCATGATCATTAAAATTAGTTTAATATTCTTTTATGTCATGAGATTTCTAATGTCATACTACAGCTATTATAGCAGTCTGTTATTACTGTTCTTTTTTGTAGGGTAGAGCTATATGGTACAAAGTCTGTTCCGAATAGACAATATATATTGACTTGGTTAGTTTTTATATATCAATTATGAAATATTTTAAAGTATTTAATAATGTAATATATTGTTTCCTTATTCGTTATTAATGTAAATTTTTTATTTTGATAAGTAAGCTTCATTCAGGGTGGAAATTGAAATTTAGCCAATAAGTTCTATTTTATTGAGAAATATATAAAAAAAATTGTATAAGAAAGTACTTAAAAATAATGTTATTAATATTTTTTTATTAGTCTGCTCTGAATACAACTTCATCAGAACTTCAACAATTGAAAGATATGTCAACTCATCAAAAGAAAAGAATTACAGAAATGCTTAGCAATTTATTGAAAGATTTGGGAGAAATTGGAGTTGCAATTGGTGGAGACAGTGACCTGAAGGTACTTGCATAACATTAAAATTAGTTCAATTGAGTTATCAGAACAAAATAATTGTGAACCTTAAAATGTTTCAGGTTTCTGCTGATAGCAATGGAAAGTTAGAGGAAGAGTTCACTGTAGCACGACTGTATATTTCAAAAATGAAATCTGAAGTAAAGAATTTAGTTCAGAGGTGCCAAGGGCTAGAGTCTTACCAGACTGATTGCAATAAAAAGGTATAAATAATCTTTATTATTGTATTTTTGGAATAAATTGCAGAAAATAAGTTCACAACTTTTCATTTGATCTCTTTTTATTAGGCTTGGGAAGTGATCATGAGACACTTAACTCATTATGGCCATCTTTCAACTTCATCAATCCCCTATACCAAACATTTTTATCAACCATTTTATTAAGTACCTTCATAATATAATTGTCCTTTGCAGATAACAGAGTATGAGAAGGATTTAGCAGATTGCCGCTTATTGATCTCCCAGCATGAGGCTCGCATGAAAACTTTGCAAGAATCTATGAGAGAGGCAGAAAACAAGAAGCGCACATTGGAGGAAGATGTTGATGCATTGAGAGAAGAATGTGCTAAGATGAAGGCTGCTGGTAAGTTTTATAACAGTTAATGGAATTTATACCATTTAATTCCTGGCGACAGTAATAAAACATTTTGTTACAGAACAAATGCACGCTGTCACCAGCAAAGAAAAGGCCGAGGAAAAAGAACAAGCTAATAAAATGAGGGTTGCTCTTGAAGTTCAAATGGATCAATTACGTGATGCTCACCAGAAACAGGTAGCTGCTCTTCGTGATGAGATAATGGAAAAACAAACTTCAATCAATGAACTGAAAGAGTAAGTATGAAACATGAATTGTTTTAAGAAGTGAAATAGAAACAAGTAATATGTTATAGAATCAGATCTGCTCTGACAATTTGCATTAATTCCTTTTATCTACACTAATTGGTTCATCACAACTTTAGGATTTTCTTTTTGAAATTATATAACCTTTATCATGTCCTGAGGAATTGATTACCTTGTAAACTATTTTTCCATTTATACCTGCTAATTTTACCACCAAACTAATGAAAAACTGCCATGGTTCCTTAGTATGTGCTATTCATTAATCAAACTATTACAATAAAAAGCCACATTTTTACAGTGAAAAGAGATTGTGGCTAATCTTATCAGAATGCCCAAGAATTGTCAATAAATTTTAAATTGTAGATTGGTGTTGGACCATTTAAAGTTTGTATTTAGGTTTGAAATAAACTCTGTATTTAAGGCATATTTGTTTTTATGAATTATTGGGATACACAATGAAAAATTGATTTGAACTTCTGTGATTATTCAGATTTAAAGTAAATGTTTTATTTTTTATTATTCACTTTTTTTAATTTTTTTAAAAAAATATATTTGTTTTATTATATATCATTTCTATTTTAGCTTGAATCAGAAATTCACTCTTGCCCATCAACAAATGCAGCAAGACTATGAACGTTTGAAACAAGAAGAAAATGATAAAAGCCATAAACTGCAGGAACTTATGTAAGTAACATTTCTTAGATTTTGAAATACTAAAAATATTTTACTCAAATATAAAGTATATATAGTAGTGGTCAAATATGTGAAATGTTTGTACAACAATAACTATAAATAAAGGATTTATATATCTTTCAAGTAATGTTACATTTCTGTGTACTAACAAATATATTATTTTCAAAAGTTCTCATCAGTACTTCTTCAGAAATTGTTCAATGAAATTTTGCTTTGTTCACTTCGATATTGTCATATATTTGTTTGTTGCTATTTATTAAAGTTAATCAACTGTGGCGGGATTCATACTGATTTTCATCACACTAAGTTTTATTTTCAGACTTACTAATGAGAGGCGAGAGCAGGCTCGTAAAGATCTGAAAGGCTTGGAAGACACTGTTGCAAAAGAATTACAGACACTCCATAACTTAAGAAAATTATTTGTTCAAGATTTACAGGCTCGCATCAAGAAGGTATAGTCATAACTTCTATAATAAATCTTGCTGAACCAATTCAAGATCCAAATTTCAAGCCTGGCTGCATGTAAAACATCTAGTTTTAATAAATTGATTGAAAAAGCTTTTAAATCATTGTATAAGTAGTAGATAGTATATAAGAAAAAAATTATTTTAATTGCCAGCACCAGCAAAGATGTAAATTTTTCACATGGCCAAGTTTGTTTATTTGTTATAAATATTTTGCTTGAATAATCATGTCTGAAACTTTCTAAAATTAATGTAAAATGAAAGTATAAGTTATTGAAAAGCCTGATCCGCAGAAAAAAAAATTAAAATTTATTCTATTGTAAATAACATGGGGCAATGAAGGAAGTGATACTTTTTAAAATTGTTTTTTCGCAATATATTTTCAGTTGTATATCACATGATTTAACATGACATTTAACTCTGCTGATATAACCCAAGATCTAATGGTTATACATCGCCTGTTCCCTTAGTATATACCTGGCACTACAGAAGTTTTTGTGTAATTGAAGTTGATGTTTGCTACGTAAATAGATTTGAATGCTTTTAGATGGATTGGTCAGCATCAATTCATTTGCGATTTTGTGGTAATCTTCATTGGCTTATGGACAGTTTATAGAGTTAATCATAACATTTTTCTCTCATTATAAAAGTCAAAAGTAAATTTTGTAAAGATTTATGTGATAGAAACCAGTGAAAAATGCAATACAATGTATGAAACTCTTATCTGATTCCTCGAATGTATTAGTTTCATAAAACTTAAACTAGCAAAAATAAACTATTTTACTACTCCATTATGATAAAAGTTTATTTAAATTATTACTATTGCAGAAATAAAGTATTGTAGTTCGAAATTATAATCCATTGTTATTTGATATTCATCTGGTTTAGTACCAATTTTTACAGATATTAATCCAAAGAAAATGTTGAAATATGTTATTGCTTCTGTTTTTGTAAAAAATCATTCTATACATTTGTAATACTAGGCAAGCACTTGCTCCTGAATTAGCAGCTAAAACACTTTTTTTTTGTGATAGATGAAAGTAAACACATTTTATGGTATTTTTATTGAAAGTGAAAGACATGAAATATTGAATTTATTCAAAATAATACCATGATTTCTGGTACCATTTATTTAGCACTGTGATATTATAATTCTACTTACCTGCCTCCTAAAACAATCTCTTGACAATTATGTTGGAATTGGAGTGGGGTTTTTTTTATATAGAATGTAAGAAGAAAGGTTGTTTAAAGTGATATATTGATTGTGAAGTAGCATATTTGAATGAAAACATGCATCCATTATAACTGCAAGCAATAATGTTTTTTTTTTTTACTAGTCTGTTAATGCTGAAGACAATGAAGATGATGGTGGTTCTCTGGCACAAAAACAAAAAATTAGCTTTTTGGAAAATAATCTTGATCAATTGACAAAGGTGCACAAACAACTAGTACGGGATAATGCTGACCTGCGCTGTGAATTACCCAAGTTAGAAAAGAGATTGCGAGCTACAATGGAAAGGGTCAAGGTATGTTTCAGTAATCAGAAGGCTAAAATTTTATTATTATTTATTTATTGAGGTTTAATAATGTCACATCGACATCGTGGTCATTGACGACCCATTTAAAATTTCAATAGGAGTAATTTTTAAGAAATATTACAAAACATCATACAGCTCTATTTCAAAACTTAACTGAAAACGATAATTAAGATAAATATCATTTGATAATGGAATTGCATTGATATAAGTTCACATAATTACTTATTTTTTAATATGGATTATTAATGTATCATCTTAAAACAGATTACTTCAACTTCCACTTTGAGAATCCAATATTTTATTCTTTACTTCAAATTACTAGTACTCCTTTCAAGTCAAATCCAAAGAAATAAAATTAACTACTGAAGTTGCCATATTTAATAATATTCATGAATATTTTTATATATAATGCATTGTATATAAATATGTTTTAGGCTCTTGAATCAGCATTGAAAGATGCAAAGGAAGGTGCTATGAAAGATAGGAAGAGATATCAGTATGAAGTTGATAGAATAAAGGAAGCTGTTCGTCAGAAGAATTTGGTTAGGCGGGGGCCTAGTGCACAAATTGGTAAGTCTGTTTTATATTACTTTAAATTTTCCCTTAGTGCAAGTAGTTCTAGGAACAAGCCAGTAAATGCTGGTGTTTCTAGGTTATTTAGTTGCCAATATTTTTAATATCAATATTTTGTTCAATTTTGAATTTAGAAGTGAAATTAAATACAAAATTGAGAAAGTAATAAACTTCTGTATAGTAAGTCTACTGCATAATTCATGTACTAATAGTAGTAGTAAGCAAAATACCACCTGTCTTAGTGCAATTTGTTAGTTCGGAACTAAATGTGGTCATTACTTTCAGAATTGAATTCATTCTTAATGTACATACACTTACATAATACTAGTTAATGTTTCTCCTTGTGTAATATGTAATAGTTTCTTCAGCAGGTAAGATCAAAATCTTGCTCTGTTCCCTTCCCACATTCAACTATTTATTTGCAAATATTTCTGTTGGAATTTAAGGAATTATAGCTTTTACTGTCTAATTTTGGTTTTTTTCATCTGAGGTTTGTGGAATTACATTCAAACTGATACTTCTTTTTTTTCTCTTTTTTTGTACATTTTTTAATAAAATTTTTCAGTTCTGTTCTTAAAATTGTGTATGATCTTATTAAATAAACTTGATATCATTTACTTTAATTTTAGCTAAGCCTATCCGTGCTGGTCAATATCATATGCATCCTGGAGTTGTTCCAAGTGCTCTTCGTGGAGGCTCTGTTCCAGCAGGCAGAATTATTGCTGATGATGAAATGCGCAAGAAGAAGTCTATTATGGCTGGTGGCTACAGAGGTGAGATAAGAGATGATTGAAGGCTTTAAGAAATTTACTGTAAACTTGTTCTGTGTGTTTGGTTTGACATAAATTACATGAAACATTTATTCAAAGATTGACCTCAATTAATTTACATATTGAAGAAATTTTAATGGTCTTCATCATCAAGGTCTCTTCTTCTTTTTTCAACTACTGTTCACCTGACGAAGTCCCAAATTAAGGACAAAACATAGGGTTATTATATTGTCATAATTATATTAATTGCATTGTCAATTATGAAACCTCTTTTGACTGTTTAGCTATTATATTTAAATTAATTTTATCTGTCAATATTAAAATATAATAAATCATTCTAATTTTGTTCTTAACAGCAGATCCAGTTAAATGTAACAATTTAATTTCATTTTGCTTAAACATTTTAGTTTAGTTTATTTTGAACTGGTTTTGCTTCCTTTTAAAGTGAATGGGGGGAAAAAGTTTCAGCTTCAATAGATTTGTTTGTATTTTATATACAAAACACCTTACAACCATGAACAGTCATACTCAACTAAAAACTTAAGGTATTAATCTACTGTTCATCCATTAAAATACTCATATATTTTTGTATATATTACAAAATAAAAACATTTTTCCAAAGTAAAACAATCTTCAAATAAACTACATTATATCACATCATATGTTGCTGCAGTGTTCAGGGGCCTCAACTTTGTCCCAGTAAAAGTTTTATAGAAAAGGCAATCCTTGGTATGTCTCCAGACATAGCTAAGGAGATTTGGCAAGAAACAAGTCACATTATAAAGTATGCCAAACCACAAAAGACAAACTTGAATGAAAAACAATGGTGGAGTTAAAATGACTACATGAATGGGAAGACTTGGTCGTTCCACATGCCAACAAGGGGAATGCAACCGTTGTTATGACTTCCGAGGCTTACAATAACAAAATGACAACGGCTACTACAGACTACAGAAAGATCCTACTAGTTCCATTGTTTGCATTTGTAAAACAATGGCTCTACTAAACACAATCGATATTTCAAATGAAGTAAAGAAAGTTCTCTGGCTGAGAGCTGCTGTGCCTCTGTAAATTTATGGTTTGCCGAAAATTCACAAGGAAGTCTTTGGGGAATTGGCACCATTGAAACCAACTGGTTTTTATCATTATGTTGACAATATGTTTGTTATCTGGCCACATGGTTCCCAACAAACACAAGAATTCCTTCTCCACTTAAATATGATCCACACCAATATTAAATTCTCCCTGGAAGGAGAGAAATGGCAAACTTCCCTTCCTTTAATGCTAATAAAAAGGAAATATGGCGGCACCTTAGGTCACGGTGTTTATATGAAGCCTACTCATACCTACGTATCTTAATGCTATGAGTTTCAACCTACTGGCACAAAAAAGTTCTGTACTAAAAACACTCATTCACCAAGCCCAGTCTATCTCTGATCGTCAAAGCCTCCCTAAAGAGATTAATAACTTTAAAAAGATCTTCTGTGAGAATGGATACTTCCACATGCAAATTACTAGGGTGCTCAACAACAACAAGGAAAGGAAATCTAATAGGGACGACTTCCAGAAATACAATTATAGAACATTCTTCAAAACAGGGTTTAGAACACCACTAAAAAAAACTTAAATTGTATAACTAAATATTTAACACAATCTAATAATTATAGCAACATAAGTTTTAAGAAATGAACACATCACAAATGCACTATACACATTTTGACTGTCACACCACTATATGTATGCACACAACACTAAATCGTTTCCTGGATTCATTTCCTGTTCTTAGCTACAAGAGAATGTCACGTAGTTTTGCTAAAAACAGAGTAAGAAATATGGGACTCAAGGGAGAAAATTTACATACTATTTAAAACGCACAAACTAAGTAGTACATTTTCAGCTACTCTGTAGATATAATTACTTAGCCATTTGGAAGCAAATGTAAAAATTTGCATATGAATATTATTACTAAATTTTACACTGTGTGACAAATGTTATAATTATTTGTGTTCTTTACATTTTCAGGAAGACTGTTAAATAATGCAATACCAAAATAGAGTAAACTAGACTCATAGAGACTAAGCCTCTGCTTATCTGATCTGAAAACTTAACAGTTTTTTGTCGTAGTCATGATTGTTACTGTTAGTTAGAAAAAGGTTTATATTGTGTTTGACAAATTTTAGTATTTGTAATATGTAAGTACAGTTAGAGGTTAGACAGTATTAAGATTTTTGAAGAGAGGCTTGCTGATCTCTCTAGCATCAAAATCTGATATCATTCTAATGGCTCGTTTTTGTAAATTGAAAATTTTCAAACTACTATAACAGTTGCCTCCCTTAACAATACCATAGCAAACATGTGAATAAAAATAATAAAAGTAAACAATTTAGCTGTTTTGTTATGAACTTGCTGCATCATTAATCTCGATGAGTAATTAATGGAAATGTTTTCTATTTTTATTTTCATGTGTGTTTATGTAGCACAAATGTTAATATATTTTTGTACTTTTTTACAGAGATTAATGAAAGCTGAAAACATTCAGCATCTGAAGGTGCTTTAGGAGTATTAGAAGATAAGCATAAGTCAGCGTGAAATATATTACACTAAAACTGTTTTGAAATATTCATTGAAAAATAATTTTGCTGAAGATCAATATGCAGTTAAGGTATAAAATACTTAGTCTCTTATTATGTGGTGCTTATATACAAGAAAATGGAAGAGCATCTGCATTTTGACTTGTGCATTGCAACTTATTTTCATCTGAGAGTGATATATAAAGCTTGATTCATATTTCAGTTATAGCAAATCATTCCACAGGATAAAGCACATCAGTATTTGTATCTGTAATATGAATCAACCTTCCACAGATTTATTTTTAAATGTAAGTTATTTTTATGACTTACTGTGTCTAGTGGCTAATATTTATACAGTAGCGGTATAAGAAAAATGCTTTTTTTGTCACTTTTTTTATGCAACCAAAGAATTGGGAAAGGTAAGGTTTTACTCATTTGTCAAAGTGGGTGTGTTGGCACTAATTATGTGAAGAGTCTTTGTACACCCTATTATATGCAGTAAAATTCTTCGCCTCACTTATAGTTCTCTATCAGTACAGAATTTGGTAACGTTCTTATCAACACATTGTTAATCTTATGCCTTAATGTAGTATAAAATTTGCACATTCCTATACAAATATTTTAGTGCAATTTATGTTGTTAAAATAATTTTGTTTACCTTGATTTCTTAAAATCACCTCAATCTTTAAAAAAATTTAATACATATTTGAATATTTTACTTTATCTTTTTATGTTGTGTTATACAATTTAATATTGTATCAAAATGTTGTCCTTCCATTCATATTTTATCAGATTCATTATATTTAGTGTTACCAAACCCCACTTCAGTTTTAACTTTAGTTGGCACAAGTTTAGCAACTGTGACCTGCCTATGTTTTGTTTTACACTACAGTATTCAAGGTTGGAAAAACACCCAACTGTTAAAAATGTCAAAAGAGCTGCTTGAAAAAGCCTTTGGTGCTTACTGTAAAGTTTTCATACCTTGACTTTCTATTATTCATTTAATAAATGCAGCTATATTAATCTAGTTTTCCCAATAATAATTGGGCTATTTAACTGATAAACTTATGAAACAACAGAAACTAGCTATGCAAACTGTTGTTGTATGTCTAGCGATTGTACAGAGTGCTGACTTAGATTCCATTCTAAGTTTCTATAAGCAACTCTGTTCGCTGAATGTTTTGTTATTATGAAGCTCAAACTTTTATATTTGTTGTCTTGCTGTTTAATTGGGCCTGATAAATTATTAAATTTTAAATGATGTACATATTTTAACAAACCATAATTTGAATAGACTAATACTTTGTCATTATTTGGACAGTAAATCTATATTTAACTGTTTGTTATTTTGATTCTTATAGAAACAATTGTGCAATTTTCTTAACTTTCTGTGCAATGATTGTAGTTCCATGAAAATCTTTCACAAAAGCAGTGTTAAATTATTTGTGTTTCAAATTAGCCTTTTTTGGACACTCAAAAACTGAAATATTGAGCAGAAGCTTTCAAATTGCTCGCTTTGGTTGTACCATATCTTACAATTGTACCTTACAGAATATTTGGTTAGTGATTCTCTTAATAATATTTTTTACACTTAAGGATTAGTAATACAGGAATATTTAATTTTATTATAGGAACAGTCTGTTGCTATGTTCAAAATACAGACTTTGTTTGAGGCCCAACTAAGCATCTGGATTATTTTATGTGCAAAAAAATCTTTTATTACTGGTAATGAAGAGTGTTAAGAAACTTTAAAATTGTTTGTTGTATTGTCAACAAACTTTTGTTAATGATTGTGGATACGGGATTTCACCTTTCCTATTTTATAAATGTAGAAAATTTTGCTTTGTAGAGTATTTGTCATTCATGATTTTTTTAATTTATATGTATAGTTTTTAATCTCATTATGTGATACATTCTAATTTATTATGAACATTTATGTTTTAGGATGCAAACAAACGTAGGGTTATTTTGTATTGTGAATTTATTTATATTCATTACCTTTATTTGTGATTGTGTTACACGGTTTAAATCCTAAATAATAGCAGTTGCATAGCACATGTAATAGAACTGGGAAGGCCACTCTGAAGTGGCCAAGAATTAATGTTCAAAAAAATTGCAATATTAAAGTTAAACTAATTTACTTCCCAAGATCAAATTATTTAAGTGGTAACTGCATCTATTTATTGTTCTGGTCATGCTTACTAGAATATATAAGAAATAAATACCAATTATTTTGTTGCACTCATTGAAATGTAAAATTTAGCTGCATTGTGTAATATGTGTTATCTCTAACACACATTGACTAAGAGTTGCCATAAAAGATTTGTAATTAGCTTATTGCTTAATTACTGAAAATTAACCAATTTTGAGGAAAGTTCTTAGTAGCATTTTAATTAAAGTCAATGTCATATTTTACTTCTGTTTATCAATTTTATTGAAGATTTTCCATGGGTGATGTAAAAATTTGTTAAAGCTGTACCCTGTCATATATTTTAAGGAAAATAGCTTTATCTAAAGCACTTGCTAATCTGTGGCAGATTATACAATTACAAAACTTGATGTGCTATTGACACTGCTATCGCTTTGTACAATTTATATAATAACTTTTCAGCCCACACGTGTTGGCAACTTTTTTTAATGTCAACGTGTATAGTTTGTGGCGGCTGTAATAAAATTTTGAGCAGCCTATAAAGGATTGTAAATGCTGTATGTAAAAAAGTTGCAATAGGTGGGATACTATGCAATTCGTTGGTTTGTGGTACTTAATTTGCATTTTATAGTACTTGCTCTCTACTCAAATAATTTGTGTTTCCATTGTTGTGTCTTACATGACTCCTATCTAAAAACATCTTATTCTTCTTTTGTACTGTTTCTTTCTAATAAAGCAATTTCTTCTTGATTCTGTACAAAAATAATGTAAATAAAATTTTAGAGTTGTAAACTAACACAATGAAACATGTGAAATGTAAGACAAACATTGGAAATAACACATAAATATAGGTCTCCCACTCCTGCACTTCCTTTTGTAGGTTGCCTCTTTCCTCTGTACATTTCTTGATTGCAGGGTTTCATGTTGGCTGCACTTAGCAGTTTATACTGAATGCATAGTATTCTTGAATCTGATAAATGGTTTAGGAATTTGAAATAAAAATATATGTAAAGTGCTTATTGCATCCTAACTTTCACATTCAAACTTCCCTTAATGAATAATATCATAGAAAATTTTGTGAAAAGAATATTTTGTAAAATGTGATGCAGTTCATGCCAGTTCCAATAAATTCTTAAAACAGTTGTTGTTTGTTATACACCTACCTTTCAACCACATTGTAATAAGGTGTGTTTATATGTACAGTATGTATTTAGAGTAAGCGGTTTATTTTCTAGTATGCATTTTTAAAGTGACTCCTTCAATACATTTGGCACTTTTTTTAACAGTTATGGTAAATTTATATTTGTATCCAGTTACATATTAGCTTGAACATGCAAAGTGTCATGTTTGTGTTATGAGCAAATACATCAAATAACATTCTGGTTTGAATTGAGAGTAGTTCATTATATACGAAGTTTCCTTTATATGCATTATCCCCTCTGACATGATTTTAGCATTAATTTATGTAGTCTCCACTGTATGGAAAGGAGTTTTGGTTAATAATTTGCTGCAGTAATTTCGATAGCAATGACACAAGAACATCAATAAATACTAATAAACTTGGATTTGTACTTTAATGACAATAGATGATTCAACAGAAAGATAATTCTGTTTAGTGTTATATTACATATTTTGAACAGAAATTAATTAAATAATAGTGGTAAAAACAGAATTTATATCTATCTAAAGAGAGGTAATTCAGAGAGTTACAAGCTGACATTTTGAATTAAATTTTTTTTTTCATGCAGTAAAGTTCATCTGACTGATGTTTTGAAGGCAAGTCTTTAGGAACACCTCTTAATCAGTAACTAAAGCCAAGTGCAAGTTCAGATCTTTGGCATTTTGTCCCCAAATTTTATAGACATAAGCAATTTGCATGGAAAGGGGAAAAAAGCTCAGTGTCACCACTCGGGGGGGGGGGGCAGGAGGAAGTTCTTAAAATTATTTGAGGCTCCCAGCTTCCATCAAGAGAGAGGGAAATTACATCCCAGGCACTGGCTGGGTGTAGAGTTTTGAGTGCTGCATGGCTAAGCTGTTACCTATAAACAACAGATGCCCCACCACGCCACTAACTATCTCTCAAGGGAAGGCCACAGCAAAAGAAAGGTTCTGATAGGTGCTAGAAAAACAATCGTACATGTACACTGATGCAGATATACATACAACACATTCATTTATGTATAAACTTTCACATGCCAATACCATTTTAACTCTCATAAATTGGCATACTCCTACACATGTACTCGTGCAAATAGGGAAGACACTATTTAGAGGATGTTGAGTTCACAGCATTGCCAGAACTGTAGGAACAGAGTTAAGCCTCTGATGAATTGTTGGGGGGGGGGGGCTTTAAGGTGGGATTAGTGTGAAGCATTGGTTGAAATGGGGGGCATGACAACAGTTGTTTTCAGGTAAGTCAGCTACACACACTCTCTTTCCTATCCAAATGTGTTAATTAATTTGACATTGTCACATTTTTCTTAAGTACTTTATATATGGATCTCACGTGAGAATTTGTGAATTGTTTGTACATGACAATTGGTTATAATGTTCGTTTGCGGAGAAGGGTGATTGTTGTCCACAATCTGTATAGAACCAATGGCGTAGATCTTGTAATTTGAACCATTATTTTAATATTTTTGTGGCACCTACAATTCGGACCAATTAAAATGAGAACGAAACTTTTTATTATCTATGTTAACCATTCACTTATCTACATTTCGTCCGATGATCCATCGTAGGGTAGCTTGTCCGTCAAGGTTGTTGGAAGAGCCAGAGGATTCTATACGTCCTATATGTAATTAAGACACAATGAGTGGAACGATAGCACCATAACATTTAATTTTTAATACTTTAATTAAATTCGTGCATTGTTTATACTTTATATTTTACCAGTGTCCGAAATGGATATTAACATAGGAATATATATATAATTGAATAGAGAAAACAAGTTCCGTGGAACACAAGTCAGTTTACCTACACAATTAAGCATGCCCGAAACGCAGCCCATGGTGACCCTGTAGCGAAAACTAGATGTGGTTCGGAAGCTGATAGTATCTCGAGTTTTACGATATTTAGCATTACTTTTGCAATGGTTCTGCGAAAATGACAGGTACTTGCTACATCGACTCTTCTACGATTTCCATTTGCCACAAGAAAAGGATCGCTAGGAACAAAGTTTTTGATGGTTTAGCAGAAATTGGTAAGAGTACGTAAGATTGGTTTTTTGGCTTTAAATTGCACCTGGTGATTAACGAAAGACATTTACCGAGATATGAAGGCTCAACTTACTTGAAAACAGTCAGATGGTGTATCTGAACCAATGGAAACACCATGTCCAAGTTTCCTGTGACAACTACACACAAATTGTTTGGGGTAGCGTGTGTGTTGGCAAGCAAAAAGTAGAATCTTTTATGTTACGTAACGAGATTAATTCAACAGTGAAACTTTAAGCTTGTTGGGATATTTTTAATTAATTCAAGTTCATAAATGACAAAGAGCAAAGGTTCAGTGAAGTTGAAATTCTCCATTGAATGGAAAAAGTGCAATTTAATTTTGCCTTCAAAGATTCAAATCCAGGATCAGTAATTGCCAGAGTCGTAATCAAAAAATTATCATATTCCAGAGGCTCTTCAAACATTGCTTTGCCATTATATGGCTATGGTAGCCCTATTAAAATTGCTGTAAAAGGCGTCTCGAATGATGTAACATGTGGCTTGGTATGAGTCAACTGGATTCAGCTAATGCAGCGACTGCAATTGGCAATAAAAATTTTGATTATCCATAATGTCTCCACTATACATCGACCGCGAATGCTCCTAGCAGCTGACGGTGTCTGCAAAAATCAGCACTATCTATCGGGAAGTATAAGAGCTATCAATTAGCGCAATCTAATTACAATTACACCAACTACTACAAACCAATGAATCTACAGAGACATGACGACAACGAGAAGGAAATCTTTACGTTTGAATAATGAAAGGTGGGAAAAAAATTCAACTCACTCCACAGCGTATTTGTGTCTTAAAATTATTTTCAATGCTTTACATTTAAATTATATATTCCGATATTTAAAGCGGTTTTTATATTACCCGACCAAAAAATACAATCTCTTAAAATCGGACTGTACGATTTCATTATTCAAACTATAAAAAAAAACGATGCGGTCATTTCGAACATTTACCTTTATCAAATTTTAATGAAATTTATTGTATCATAAATTTAATTGTAAATTCAACTTAATTTTCTTTAATAAATGTTTTTATTAACAAATCTCTGGTTGCCCTACAGGCGGTCCTCTCAGTCTTTTTTTGCTGGAATTATTTTACGGCCTTTTCCAATTTAATTTCAAACCTGTTTATTATTGCCGTTATATTGTTTACATTTTTTTGCACATGTCATTTTATACTATCTTACACACATTTAATAATTATTATCATTGTATTAAATTTACATATGAAGAAGAAAAAATTTAGTCTGAAATTTTAAGATATTTTGGTTTCTCACACTAACAAAAATTTACACAAACGAACTTATTCTTCCTTTAGTTTCAACAACTGTCATAAGTAAATTATAAGCACGGCAATGACTTGTTCCTATATAAATAATTCCACAACATTGAAAACACATTTTCCCAACAAAATGTTCAATGACACTTGGAGATATTACAGGATAAATACGTCATCAAATGTTTGTATATCACGGCAAGCAGACAAATAATTTCCTCAATTCTCATTGGTTGTCCGTCGCCATCTTTGTGGAGTAGGACTGTCTTATATTAATGAGACGCTTCTGATCTTTGGGTTTCAGTCTGGTTAGGGTGTGTGTGTCTATATATGGTGTATGTGTAGTTCTCATGTTTTCATTAACTTATCATTAAAATAGCGAGGTAAGTTCTCATTTGTGGACTTTCAAGCCTTTGGTACATTTTAAATAACATACTACTTAATTATAATTCGAATCTGATGTCAAATACTTTGATAGATAATTCATAATGCCGCGATATGTTCTATCATAAAGTGTTATTCAATGATTTATCAATGCTAAGTAAAGTTTTACATAGGGATTGGTTTGCTTTTCATTGAATGACAAAGTGTATATTATGATGTTTTATTTTATTATTTTCTTTTTAGTAGTAATGTGTACTACCGTGTGTTCTTTGCATATGACATTATTTATGACTTATTTATTTTCCCTCTTTTTAAATTAAAAACGCAAGTAATTAACAGTCTGAACCAGTACTTTAAGTAATTGCTATCCTACCCCCCCAATTGCCTGTTCTTGAGATAGATCTGTGTAATGTATTTAGTATTATATTTGTTGTTCAGTAGTGGGGTGACACTTCCTATTTGAGATTACTGCTGATTTTTTACCACTTTGTGTAAGTGAATGATTAGTTTAAAATGATTGTAATTTATTTTATTTCCTGAATTCTTTTTTAACTTTGAGCAAATGAGACAATCGCTGTCGCCACTAGTAAGTAATCTGGCCTTTTTAGGGCATGGGCGTTGGGTTATTCCTACGCTTTTCGCCTACATACATTGGATGTACCGGTATGGAAAATATTTTTCCTGTAAGATACATCTTTATTTAGTGAATTGTGGGGCACGTTGGTAATTCTAAGTATGAGTAACATGGGATGTTGCTTTAAGTTCGTCGAAACTCTCTTACGTCACGTTGCCTGGAGCTGCTTACTCATATTAGTGTACAAATTTAGCTACTGCTAAAACAGCCAGTCCCGAAGTATAGTTTTAAATCCAATCTACTACAATGATCGTGCGATCCTAAACTCCGTGTTAAAGACAACTTTATTATACGGAAAACTATCGAGGATAGAGTTATTAGGTTGGGACTACTTGTGATGTTAATTTTAATATCTTATAACTTTCTTCAACATTTATTTGTTTTATAGCGAAGAGTGACGTGTATATACTCGTCTGGAGCCTTGTACAATTTTATATTTGTTGATATATTTTATAGCATAAAAAATTTATATACCATTTCATATCTACAGAAATTTAAACAATTCTGTAATGACATCAAATTAAATGGTATAAATTTCCCATGACAATAAGGTGTGCTTTACTCACTTTCCTCTTCCAACACTGTACCGAAGTAAATTTCAAATATAAGTATTAAGTTTAATTCTCGACAATCGCAGCTGTATTTATCCGTCCCGAACGCGTTATTCCAATAACATTTACACGTCACTGAAAACCGTAATTTAGCTTAATGTTATTGTACACTGTTTAAAATTTTATACAAACGTATTTATACTTGATTTTGAATAACACTGACTAAGGAAATTGTTGCGAAAAAAGGGTAGATTTATGTTTTTCGGTTCTAAAATTGCTGTCCTTCAATACTATTTTCGACTATTTCGATTTCCGAGAAATTTATTTAAAAATGAAATGTACTGTTCATAATGGTGTTTTACTGTCACTGGATAATTCTAAAGATTTCAAATATGTCTTCTGTTTCCTGGTCCATTCACTGTGGGGAGACTGCCACTCCCACGCGTCGTAAGAATATTATTTATGACAATAAAAACACAAGTCGGGTATTGTCCTGCAACCACCTTTCCCGAGATGTTGACATGGGCAGGAAGACCTGACAGCTTATTAGTCATGCTATAATATGAAAAATTAGAATAGTTTAATTACGATTTAACTGTTTTGAATGCAATAGAATCTATGGTTAATCCGGTTTGAGGTAACTTCTTACGACAACTGATTTACTTTCTTAGCGATTTTTACTAACCACGTTATATACATCATTCCCAGATATTGTACATGATCTCGTGCATCAACACCACATTTTTGTGAAATGTATTCTCATTCACTCGAATGAATTTGCTGTTCACCAAATTGATCATAATTTTTCTCCACTCTTACGAAAATTGGTTTCAGCCCTTTCTATTCTTTATATCATTGTCGTCTTAATGCTATACTTGTTTTGACTATGTAATTTCTTATTGTGGTGTATCTGCAAATGGCTATTGCAGTTTCTGATGCCATCTTCACTAATTGTCCAATGTGTATTATATGCTGTTACATACTCTACAATGGTATTCCTAAATTATTCTCAGTCATGCTAAATTGTGGGTTATCTGTTAATATCTTAATTCATCATGTGATTGTTTGACTTGTTGGCAGCAGTTCTCTAACTTGTACTGTACCACAACTGGTCAGTGTTCACAATATTTAGTCTGCCATATTACCTTTCCATTAAAATTTAAAACGTTGCTATAAATTTTGCCTGGTTACTTATTTTTTAGTCTGTTTCATTTGTGGTAAAGTGATCTTGATTAATCTCTTCAACAATTTGGTATAATACTCCTTTTCTTCAGAAATCCTTATGTGATTTTCAAAATTACGGGACATTTGACTTAGATATATTGGTACTCCCAACGATTTTCTTTTTATACAATAAGTTTCTCATTTCTTTGATGTCTTATTTGTGGAATATAATGAGAAAAGTAATTAACTAGCATTTCCATATTTCAGATATAAGATTGAACTTTTCAGTGTTATCCTGTGAGATAAATTTCAATATGACTGCTAATCTTTTCTGAGTGATTTTTATCAAAATCGCCCAAATCCAGAAATGGATATCCAATTCATCCATATCAGTTGTCATATATGGTATTACTTGGTTTTTGAGTGTTGTTAACTGACCAGTGCAGTTGTGTTTCCCTAGGCTCTTCTTAGCACCTGTCAAAAGGGACAAGGATCCCAGAAACGTTGTGTGGTATTTATATTACCCTTTTTTTTGTCCGTATTGACTATCTTTCTTATTCATTATTTTCTATCAGACGTAAATTTTTTCATTTTGACTTTGTTTTTATTGGGATAATTTTAAAATTTGTTTCTTGCCATATTAGTTTTTATTTTCTTCTATCAACATTACCATGTTTTTTTATTTGTCACTTCATTACATGGCAATTACTTTTATTTCTATTTGCCTTGTATGCTTACATTCTTTTCTGTATAGCCCTTGTGTAGAATGTTTTACTTTCTACTAAAAAAAGTGTTATTTATTTACTTAAGCCTATTTTCTGCTCGTTTGTTCCTACAATTTTTTTTTCTGTCACATTTCTTCGTTCAGTTCATTGCACTCTTATTTTTTCCTAGTTACTTGCTGCAAGTTTATTTTTAGCGTCCTATTGGGACAATTATTTCAGAATGTACTTATTACTGTATCAAGATCGTCGGTGCACGCTAAGATTATCCAAAATTGTCTTGTTCATTATATAATTCAGTATTCTATATTTCTTGACTTGATCTGTTAATATCTAATTCTTTATTACTAAATTATTATAATATATTTTTAGAGGTTAAACGAGTTAATATGAAAATTTAACTTTCATTTAGAGTTATTCAAAATACCTTAAATTTTTCGTATCGCACTTTATATGTTATTTGTTTACAATCGTAACAGATACGTACCTTTACATTGTGGGTAGCTCTGCTTTATCTAAGTGCAGACTAAAGCAAATATCTGAGCTAACGTCCGGTTTGTCTTCTTAAAATATTCTTAATAGGATCGTTGAAGGAAATACGACCCATTATCTTCTTTTTGACAATTGACAATGCTTATTCTGCGTATCAATTTATTGAACACTTCATATTTTTACTGAGTTCTTCAGTCGTCACAAATACCAGCAGCACTCAAAGGATCTCATTTGACGTTTATATATAAAACTCGTTTCTTCAGGCTTCTGAAATAGTGTTTGTATCCGACGAAGGACCGTTTCTTCGTTGTTATTCTAGAGGTGTTCGGTCGTTTCCTCATTCACCTTGTCTTCCTTTTTATCCGCCTTAGAGCACGTTAAAAACTTTCAACACACGAGAGAAGTATAAAATCTGTCTCTCTTCAATAATCCGAGACTCATCCGAACTGTTGGAGGAAAATTCCGAATTAGAACAACTTACAAAGATTACAGAAATTATAAAATAAAACCTCTATGTAAAATTATACTAATTGGATAAGTAAATAGTCAAATAACAGACACAAATAAGTGTTAAATTACAAAGATTATTGTACTTTTACAGGTTAAATTCTTCTGAACGTCTGCTACGTTATACTCATAAGTTCCAACGTACTACAAAAATCTAATAATAGGAATTAAATTAGAATTAGAAATTTATGTTACTTTATAAATTTGATCAGTCTGGATGGATCTCTGGCTTTGAAGAACAGAAAATCAAGTATTGTATAGTTTGCAGTACGATAAACTACTCGAATATCTAAACCATATTTTTTACTGTCAATCATTAATAATAATAATAATAATTTATGTCGGCAATCTAATTTTTTTGTTCTTATAAAAACACCCTAGCTGTCATACATCGTTTGTACCCAATGTGACCAGAATAATGTACATATTTGAAAATGAAAGCCAAAAAAGAGCAATCGATATGAATTCGAAGAGAGAGAAAAAAAGGTTCAGTATTAAATACTGAGGTAGAATTGAGATATTCTGAAAAATCTTTTCTTCTGAAAGAAACTTTCGGGATTGTAATGTGTAAGAAAATTTACTGTCATGTGGGAAAGAAGCCAATGCATAAGCCGTAGAAAAGAAAATAAATCTACCGTTTAATAGAAGGTTGATGTTCCAATGAAGACTCTGTTTATTCAAACGCTCATGAAAATATAGGATATGCCTTGTTTTGAGAGTATAAGAATTAAGGGAGAAACATGATTTTTTTAAAAACTAATTCCGCCTTATTTACTTCGTCAAGAGCCGCTAAGAATCCAAATCTTGTTATGGTTTCAGCAGTCTTCTGTAAAGACCCCTTTTTTTTTCGGATTTAAGGTAATAGCTTTGTTCAGCCAACGGCTGCCATCTTGGCGGAGCACCGACTTGGCTCTTGCTCGAGTGTTGTGTATTTGCACAGAGTTGTGCGGAGCTTACACGAAGGTAAGGAAATGTTTGCCAGTCTGAGATCCGCGGACCGCAACAGAGAATAGAACACACGTGACCCCCACCACCACACAAAGAGCTCCTTTCAAGGAAACATGTTTGACCGGAAGTGAAGAAAACTGATAACGCACACGCCCAACCTTTCATGACACGTTCTCTTGAAAAATAACTTATCTTGCCGACAAATTGGAATGCCAGAGTTGGCGTAATAAACCATGTTCGACACTCATTCCGGCAGAAAAGAGCCGACTAAAACTGACAGAAAAAATATAAATGGCCTGCTTCTTTCACCTACCACATAACCAGCTCTCTTCCTTCTATCGGGAACATACTTTGGTATGAGATATCAACCGCACATAGGATTAGATAAGATCTATCGATATCGTGTGTGTCTCGCTGAGAAAATCGATAAGGACTCGGAGATTATCTGCCATTTAATAAGTCTGTACTTCATTTAGATGACTAACTTTGTAGGAGATTCTAATACCTGCAGAAGTAAAAGCAATATATTTATTTTTAGCATGACATAATTATTTTTATTGAACATGTTATTACATTGTATTGTTTGAGTCATTAGCGTTGTATAGCAATCAATGTGAGAGAAAAAGTAGAGTGTCTTTTGTCTGTACAATATAGCAGAATTGAGTTAAAAAATATTCTTCCCCGGGTTTACAGAGGTGATTGAATGCGATTTGGTATCGATATCTACTTTTGAGGAAAATATACATATTACATCCGTTTCTGAACAGTGGTTTGGATAGGACAGATTAATAAGAGGCTATTCACGTCGTTCTTGTAAACTATTGGTAAAGACAAAACTGTCATTTTGAAAAATCATTTCACGGTTACTGTGGTGTTTAGCTAAGTGCGGCGAATCTAGTGCATGTGGCATCATTTTGCCAAAGAGTTAGCGGAGATCTTGGTGGAGAAATTCTGCTTATAGGGAATGTATCATCGCAGCGCTTACTCAGCACCGCAGACGTGAGCATGACAATTCTCGAGACTAGGTGCGACTTCAAATAAATTGATTTCTCTTCCCAAGAAATCCAGATACGTATGTGGAAGCGATTCATTACTATGCTGATCCTTCTTCATCCACATCATCTGCCCACAGCGAGTTTGTACGTTCCACTTCGTCTTACCCACGTAATCACTGTATGACTATTAACAACAAATACGCATTGAAGTAGCCAATAAACGGCTACTCAAACAAATACTACACAACGTTGCTGCAATCCGTGTTCCCCTCGTCAGGTGATTCGCTTTTTGAGTTCGTCACCTGGTTTGTTGCGGCATGTCATTCTTATAGATCCAATGATTTTTCATTACCTTACGGAAGCAAGAATGATTGCAGAAACGTTGTGTGGTATTTATTTAATTACCTAATTTTGGCTGTTTACTGGCTACTTCATTATCTATTTGTTAATTCCAATATAATACAGTCGATTTTACAATTTCAGATATCCTTCAGTAATATCAGTAAATATTATGTTTTCAAAATCTAAATTATGCCCAGTCAATTTCTACAAAAGAACGTGAAGGTTCTCTCCAGAAAAGGATACGTAATGGTTCTCTATTTTCATTTTACAGAACCAGCACAAAGGGAATGGTGAAATGATTGAGGTAACACGGCCTCAGGTTTGGTGGAAATACTCATACAAAACACGTACTGCTTTTTCTCGGTAGAAGATGAATCATTCTTCCGCTCTCCGGCAGATTACGAATAGCCTCGCCTTTAAACGATTAATTATCGTGCTGATACTAACTACCCGGAACTGGCACTTTTTTTCCGAACAATGCTATATGAAGTAATCGAGCCCGAGTTGTAGTTAGAAATCACACAACGGGCGGATGACTCCTGTTATTACATCAATACACGATGTCCTTTTGAAAGAACGCCATTTCAAAACTTAAATTTTCATTAATAAGATTGTACCAAATGTAAAAACCTGAGAAACTTAATCATAAGATATAACTGTCAGTTTAGTAGCAATTGAGATTGTTATTTGTCTTTTTTTAAAACAAAACCTCACGTTCCAACGAAGTCTGTTCTTATCGGTAATTCTCGAAATTTTCTCGGAATCTGACTAAATATCCTCACCACTACTCAAAATTTTCCCTAGATGATAGGGAGTAAAAAATTCGTTTCTTCTTTGGTCCCCTACCTAGCCTCTTTCTTTCCCCACTGACAACAGTTGGAGGGTTTAACTTCCGTTCCTAAATAAATTAGATGTCGTGCATCCCCAAAGAGGAATGGAATATGCTTCCCCCCCCCTTCAGAGTTACAGGCTACATGATGGTAATCCACGTGACAACTGTCCTTTAATAGCATAGGAAGGGATTTGAAAGGGGGGATGCGGAAGGGTACCCAAGGGTTAACTAGGGCCACAGTGATATGGTTTAAGGATCCTACCCGGCAATTCGCCTTAAAGTGATGCAGGACAAGCCCTAGAAAACCTGCATCAGGTAGGTCGGGCATTTGGTACTTGTCCCTCACCCTTCCGATGGCCGTACATGCTTTTTTTTAAAGGTGTAGACAGTCTATGTATAGGGTAATTCACATAGCGGCAACTCCCCTCTTATAGCATAGGAAAAGGAGTGGAAGGGGGGATGCGGAAAGGTAGAGGAAGGTAGCCAATGGTTAACTAGGGCCTCAGGGCTATGGTTTAAGGATCCTACCCGACAATTCGCCTAAAAGTGATGCAGGGAAAACCCTAGAAAAACCTGCATAAGGTTGGTCGGGTTGGGTACTTGTCCCACGCCCTTCCGATGGCGAGAGAGGGGTTTGCTGTGGGGACGCAGCATTCACTTTTCCGTGCATAGACCAGTTTAGGGTGCAGCTGGCCGACTGTTCCAATGGGAGTAGAAAACTCTTACCGTAAGCCCAGGAGCTGTGAACCCGGATCATACACCTCTCAAAACAGGCCTCGGCTCGTGGGAAACTTAGTTAAAAAAAACAGAGAGAGGAGAAGGCATCCTTGAAGGTAATATAGTGATTTTACGTCGTTTGGGGATTTTCAAACGGTTTCCCTTCGATTCATTTCTTTACAGCTCTAAACAAAAATCTTGAAAGACAAATGTTGATGCCGAAACGTCAGTGACGGAACGCTCAAGTCCTAAACCTTGGGGACTACTTCGGATAATAAAAATATAATATAGGAAGTATGTTTCGTTAATTAGTCGTTAATAATCGGCATGCGTTTGATCATCTCATTGCAACGTGTTGTTAAGCAATCCTCCTTTTCTCTTAGCATCAGCACGGTTTGAAACATATCTGCCATTGCACATTCCGCAGGTCTGAGCTGCAGCACTGATGTCGCTGACCTTGCTCTGCTGCTTCCATGTTTGGCGTTGATGGCTCAGATTAACTGTACGACGTTAAAGAACAGACATGCATCGGTGGGGTAGAATTGTATGATCTATAATATTCGACGTGTCTCGCAGGGAGCTGCGAACCTATTCGTCTTACGCATTCGAGGAAGATAGGCGCCATTACGGCCACTGTAACATTTGAATAGTGGCTGTAAATTGGCGTGGAAGCAATTGGTAGACGTTTTACTAATATTTTCTATTGGGTGGGTGGTTTCACAATATATTAAAATGTTTTATCGGAGAAAAAACTGAAGATTATGAAAGTTTGAAACCAAAGTTTCTCGAGGTAAAATTTCGGCTTTCCGGATGGAGGAAGGATTCAGAACCTTGGATTCATATTCCAACTCTCTTCCCCGCCTGCCCTACCTAACTTACCCGGAATTTAGAAAGCCTTCAAACTCCGCAATTCCACCTGAATGGCTAACTACGAATACGGAATAATTCCTCCAATTTGGTACTTAAGCTAGGGAACAGCGCTTATGTTAGTGTGAAAGTGTCTTGAAAGTACAGATTCCTCTGTCCTTGTGAGGCTGTCGTCTTCCCACTCGTGATCTCAACCCACACACTCAGACAGGCGGAGAGTAGCGGCATGCTTGCAGGTAAACGAGTCGTGAAACAAAACTTCCTGTGTACGTGAACCCTTCACGGTGTTGCCAGGACAAACGTTACATGCTGTTCATTCAACTTTCTTCTCTACCGACCCGACGATAAGTGCCACATTGCGAGAAAATTATTGCGATTAGTTTTTTTATCCCCTTACCAGGGAATTAGCTTCGTCGTTTAATAAGTTGCGTTTATAAGCTTACTTTCTTGAGACATTCTGGGATGTAATTCGGCACGTGTAGGTAATCCGATGGAAGCACATTCCCTACGCGTCATGAGACTTGCCGTTACTGACAACAATTTCATAAAATTGAGTACCCTGACAGGAAAAGATTCATACTGTTTCTACTAAAGAAATTACATACAATTTGGGTTTACTGCATTCAGTTTTATTTGAAACAATCCGTACGGCAAAAAGTTGTAACGATAGACATGCGATCGGAGAAGGTAAGTTTAAAACAGATATTCTGTGGAACAAGTCGGGAGAAGATAAAGCATTGAAGAGAACACGATTAATATATTGTAATATACAAAAAAAATGGCGTTATTAAATGAAAATATAATTAACTTTAAAAACAAACAAATTTATTTATTAGCAATAATTTAAACACAATTATACAATTTAAAAAATATAAATTATCTCAGGGTCTCTACTGGGTTTGATAATGGCAAATCATTTTATTTCTCAACTTAAACACAAATTCCAATTTAAAAGAGAAAAGATTTACTCGTCTGTTAACTAGGACGAAATTTACTTGTCAACGAAATTAAACTAAAAAGATGGATTCTAATTAACAAATTTTTAATTAAAAGAAGGGAACGAAATCTGACGTCTATCTTTTAATCAGGTTTACATAATTATTTATTTTATATTGTTACTCAGGCAGCATTCCAGGACACCTTGTACTTGACGAGACACTATGGCGGGGTTTTTGCACTGCTTCTAAAAACTCACAGATTCTAAAATTAATATTTTTAGATAAAAAATCAGGAACCAGGATGAACCTCCTTTTCGTCTCTCCCTCGGTTAACTTCTGCTCGGCTATGTGCACCATAAACTGTTTGTGTTTTGCAGGTTTCGTAGTTCTGCTCATATGAATATTTCGTCTTGAGCAAAATGTTCAGGGACCAATCAAAGCTGTTGATTGGTAATTCTCGATGTTTCTCTGCAAATTTCCTTTGAATATTTGAAATTGTCTTGTCTATTTCAACTCGATCAAATTCTGTCGTGTCTGATTGCTCACTGCTTCTACTTAACTTTACTTTTTTTAAAAAGAATATCTCGTCTATTTTAATACGACCTGTACTTGACCAAACCTTCCAGCCAACTGAACTACTGTCTCGCAAATTTTGAGCGCGCATACCTCTTCCGACAAAGGAAACAATACCTGGCTACATTGTTGCTGTGTTCTGTACCGCCGTAAGAAAATGTTCTCAAACAATTTATATTTTCAAATTTACAATTAATGTGTTAATTAATTGGCATTACAATATATTTGTGTGTGAGTGACAGGCTACACGAGGGTAATCCACATGGTGACAACTCCCCTTTAATAGCATATTGAAGAGATCTGAAAGGAAGGGGGATGCGAAAGGGTACATGAAGGTAGACAAGGGTTAACTAGGGCGTTCGGGCTATGGTTATGGATCCTACCCGGAAATTCGCCTAAAAGTTATGCAGGGGAAGCCCTAGAAAAACCTGCATCGGGTAGGTCGGGCATTTGGTACTTTTCCCACGCCCATCCGATGGCGGAAGAGGGGTTTGCTGTGGGGACGCAGCATTCCCTTCTCCGTGCCTCAACCAGTTTAGGAGGCAGCTGGCCTACTATTCCAATAGGAATAGAGGACAACTCTTACCGTATGTCCGAGGTCTGCGACCCCGGAACATACCTCAAAACTGACCGAGGTGCCTGGGCTTGTGGGAATCTTAGTTAAAAAATACAGGAGACGTGAAGGCATCCCCAAAGGTAGCCTCCTCCAGATCTCTCTGGGATGGTAAGCATACTAAGGGAACAAGAAGAAGATGTAGACAGACTATGTGTAGGATAATCCACATAGTGGCAACTCCAATCTTATAGCATAGGAGAGGGAGTGAAAGGGGGATGCAGAAAGGTAGAACTAGGTAGCCAAGGGTTAACTAGGGCTCCCAGGCTATGGTTTAGGGATCCTACCCGGCAATTCGTCTATAAGTGAGGTAGGGAAAACCCTAGAAAAACCTGCATCAGACAGACCGGGCATTTGGTACTTGTCCAACGCCATTCCGATGGCGGGAGAGGGGTTTGCAACCTTCCTCTCGCCAAGCCTTGACCAGTTTAGGAGGCAGCTGGCCGACTATTCCAATAGTAATAGCGGACAACTCTTATCGTATGCCCAAGGTCTGCGACCCCCGAAACATACAACTCTCAAAACAGGCCGAGGTGCAACATAAATCAAGAAGCAAGCTTTAGAAGAAAGTTGCCTTCCAAGCAGAAAATAATATTCAAAGATCGACGGCTCTCCCGGTGTAGTTGCTGCAGAAAGAATTCTGGGGTTTCCACACGGGTACAACGCGACGTTTTGTCGATCGCAAGCTCTGTCGTCATCTTCCTTCCCCTGGTTCATGTACCGGATGTTTAGCTTAATGTCAAAATAGCGCCTGGGATTAATAATAGCTCTAGAAAATTTGGTAATGGTTAAATACGAAAACAACAACGAATTTGGATATTACAGTACAGACCTGCCATATTATAGTGTACGGTTGTGCGGAGAATAATATTCAAATTTATAAGTATAAATATATTTATTAATAATAAGAAAAGTACGTTCGTGTGCTGGATGAATTTCTCTTTGCGTGGATGTCTCATCGGCGCCAGTGAAAGCGAAAGTCGCGTGGAACTGTGCCAAGCTTCCATGACACCTGCCTGAGAATCGAACACATGTTTACAAATGCAGGATCACAGTCGACATGCAATTCTTTTTCGCGGCGAGATTCCATGTGGGTGGGAGAGAGCAATAAAAGTAGGAATGCTAAGTACGAAATTGTAAAAGTCAACCGACCGTTATCGCACAGTTCGCAGAAACGGTTTTTTTTTAGCGAATTAAGGTAGGAGGTACGAATTTCTTAGAATATTACGTATTTTATGTGAAAGAGATAAATGCTATCTACTTTTCAAATTGAGCATATTAGCAGTTGGGGCGTTTCAGGTTGGGCGCTAACTATCTTGGTAAGTCAAATCATAACATTTATCTGAACGATTTCACTTGAAATAATTTTTTCTTCGGCGTTAATATTACGACACAGGACTTATGGTTTTCGTTTTACATTTTTTTCATTTTTTTCCACAAATTCAAGTACATAACACGAGACTAAAATCGCTTAGCACAATATCCGATGATTACGTTTATGTTTTTGGTAACTGGGATCCTAGCAGTAGAACGATTAATCATGCTTCAACTCTTTAGCTTTGAAGGGCTCAGAAGCAAGTCCATAAATTGCGGCCGCAGTTCTCATTTGGAAGCAAATTGGACGTGGGCGTGGTCTCGGCGTAGAAACGCCCTTTCCTTCCCTCCGTGAACGTCATTTAAGAACAATCATTGGGTCAGAGTGAATGAAATACTCTACACCAAATAAAAAAAAAACAATAAAAAAATCTTCCACTAACGTTAATAATGGTAAACGATCAATCTCCCTTCATTCATTCAAATAGTTCGATACCACAGCGGTTAGCAAATAATTTTTGCGAATGTTTTGATATTTTATTCTGTACTAGCAGGGTGCCTGGCGTTGCCCGGGATGTCACTTATCCGACTTGACTCGAATCTAGGTAGCTTTTGCGTTATATTTATGTAAGGCAACTCGACCCCTATCCCTAGATCTATTTACCTACCATTCCGAATGGTGTTAAACTCATTGACCCTTAAATAGTTTAATTCGATAAATATATATAAAATTTCCGTATGAACATGTTCAAAAATTTCCACCTCCGCTACTGTGGGTTAAACAAAAAGTATTTATTCCACGCAAAAATCGACCGATCAACATGTTTGAAAATTTCCACCTACGTTCAGCCCCATCTCTTTTGCTTTGCGAGTTGCAAGTTGAATGTAATAATTAATCTCGGCGACATCCATAACCCTGGATTTGACTCCAATCTCGGTTGTATTCGCGTTATTTTCTTGTAACGCACCCCCACCCCTAAGAGTGCTCCTTTCCCGTGCCATAAGGGGTTGAAATTATTCTTAGATAACATTGGTAGAAACACTATCAATCACTTGACTCCTAAAAATATTTATCCGACTCAAATATCGGCTGATTTAGCATGTTTTAATATTTACACCCTCCCTCCCGGGGATGGTAGACGTCTCTCACCCAGACAGGGTTTGTTTCCTGATAGAAAAAAACACGTGTACGAAATTTGCTCCACCGGTGTAGATTTTTATATACATACACACAAACAAATATATATATACTGCAATAATCAACAAGTAGGCTTTAATTAATTTAAAGAATTTTCCCACGTTGTGGTGACATTTAATGTAATAATCAATTAAATAGGGATAATTAAATGAAAGATTAACCAAAATTTTAACAAACAAATAATTTATTATCAATTTGTGGCATCCAAAAATTGAAAACAATTACAATCAAAATTTAATGTCTTCTCTCAGGACCTTCACTGGGTTTGATAATTAGGATACGAAAAATGTATAATTTGGCTATTAACAATTCAAAATATAAAAAAAATTACCTTAAAAACAATATGAAATATAAGTGGAATGAAAGCTAAACTAAATGAACTCTCAACGAAATGAAAGATGAACGAAATCTGACTTTTTCTCTTTCAATTATAGTTTACAAATTTATCAAAGTTATGTTACTTACGGACCGTCGGTCTGGTACCAGAACAATCAATTTTACCTCGTTCGGACACTTTTACACACTTTAATTTTTAATATCAGGCCTTGGTTTTCACCGATTCTACACTTAACTTTAAAATTTGGCAAGTTTGGCTGTATTTCGTTGATTGCTCCGCTCCACAATAATTTGCCAATGTTCCCCTGGAACAATTTATCCACGAAGATTTTGGAAAGTTCTATTCTCACAAAAACTGCTATTACTTTCCAATATTTACGATGCAATACTTCCGTGAATGTTTTACTTTGTATTAATTCATAACTTTAACTGGTAATACATTAACGACGTCTAGTTTCTGCTCAAGTTTTATTAGTTGTTCTGCTCCTCGCAATGTTTCTCCGCCAACTACTATACTTTTGCGCGCGTAATCGCCATTCCGACTCCTCAACAAAGAAACAGAACTCGTCGCTCATTGTTGCTTTTCTCGCTCATGCCGCTTACAATTAATTTATTCGCTAACAATTTAAATTATTTATAAACAATTAATGGCTTAATTAATTGGCATTACAATACATACATACAAACCCTCTGTTTTATTTATTAGTATGATTGAATTTTCAGTTGCATATATACGGCACGGTTAGAACACTCCTGAAAGCAGTTCTACCGCTTCCTGAGTGATGAATATACCAGAGACACATTGACTAACGCAATGCCTCCTTAATAATTGGATGATACCCAATTGACTACCAACATTTCCCCTCGTCATATCAAACCTTGGCGAATCCTTTCTGTAGCGTGCCTGTCAGCGTGGAGTTATCGAGTGAATACATCAGTCGTAATTAATATCCGACTATATTACTGTTAAACGTTTAATAAATTCATCCGAAGTGTCATTCACTGAACCTGTGGGGAAGTGGAAATTTTCGCAACGTTATGTCGATTCTTTGACAATGTATTATTAAAAATGATTCGAAAAAACATGCAAAGAATTATACAAATAAATCGTAAAAAAAACTTAGTGGATAAAGAGAATAAAAAAGTGACAGGGCCATTTGAACGTATTATGTTCCGGTTTTGGCAGTGACAAAGATTTTATTGTAAATGAGTACTAGAAAAGAAGATGAGATTAAGAGGGTTGCAATTCTGCCTGTATATGGAATAATCAAATAGAATATGCATTTATAAAGGAAGGAGTTGATTAATATGCAATCTGGAACGGATAATGCTATTATTGATGATGGTTTTGGGATAGCGTCCGAGTTGTCGACTCAAGCTACAGAGGTGAACAGTAATAAATCATCAAACTGGTACCAAAAGATTTGTCGCTATCCAACGACAGAGACTAAGACCTGCTCATAATGTGGATATTTGTTAACATTATTTGTCAACCCAGTAAGAGAATGTGTGAAGTTAGTTGACACTCTTGTGGTTAACATGGTCAGACTCTGCTTCTCGGCGAATATGAACCTATGATGTAACGTCGCCCATGGTACTATGAGAAATTGAAGACTAACAATTGTTTCGTCGTCAATGCTATCGTTGTAATTTTTATTAAATTTATGAAGTTAATACTGCGATTTAAAATTCAAAAATTGCCACCACCAAAGATTGTGTGGTGGAGTATAAATTCCCTTAATGATTTCAAATTGTTTTACTTAAATATTGATTTATTTACAGTCGCATCAGAAGCTCTGGTAATTACCGACTCAGTATGGGAAATCATATTTTCTAGTCGGGGGACCAATTTGCCGATAGTTTCTCTCTCTCACACACAAACATCCGGGATTCGAACCCGGGAGGAGTCTAATTTTGCAATAACATTTCGTGGCTGTTTCAATTAAAGTCTCATTAGTGTTCTCTCCGTAGTGTCGTTGTTTGCCTAATTACATGAAAATTTAGTATAACTCATTTCTAGTTCTATATCGGCGAGTAACGCGATACAGGGAACTATCACAATCCAACCAAGTCAAAAATTGAAAGAACTGTACATTCTTGAAAAGAATTGTATTAAAATTTAATGTTGCATGTTAAGGTTCGTTCGTGTCTCCTACTTTTTCAGCATTTGACGAAGTACAGAAGGGGAAATTCGGAGTGACCTGCTAGATATTTTTAGCTTACGGAAGTGTGCAGAGCTGCCTCCCTGGTGGTTCGTCTGTTTCGAGCAACTATCTCAATATAGGTCAACAATCGAGAATTTTAGAAATATTTCCCGATCTTGTGTAGAATTTGCGCGTCAATTATACGTTCATTGCGGACTGTATTGGAATTCTCACCTTGAAGGAAGTCGGGAATATTTCTTAATGTCATGCAATATTATACTGGGCTTTCTAAAATTAGAACTTTACGAAATTTGGATCCTGAAAGCGGTGATGAAACAGGGTTTAAATCCCCTTTCTGTATCATATTACCAACGACACTAGCCCGCAGCAAATTAAAAGAAAATTATTTTCGTTAATTTTAACAGCAGACTTGATCTTGGTGCTGCACCATATTTTTTTTTATAATGAAAAAAATTGCGCCTGATTGAAAATAATGAATAAGAAATATAGCAATACAGACAAAAAGGGTGTATTTATATTACCCTTTTTGTCTATTGGCTATCTTATTTATTAATTTTTTTTTATATTCCTCTTATTTTCTAATAATTTTAACTCGTAAAACATAGTAATAATTTGTAATTTTTTTAGGGTAACAGGCTACATGAGGGTAATTCTCATGATGGCAACTCTCCTTTAATAGCATAGGAAGGGATTTGAAAAGGGGGGATGCGGAACCCATCCCTCGGTTATACCGATTTTTCATGCTATTATAGGTTTTCTCAATTCATAGAAAATTTCTATGATTTTCACCGATTCTCGCGTAGCCCAAATTAGTCTCATTAACTCATCCGTTTACGTATATAGTTGGTTATCAACTTTAAAAAATCCGTACATTTTCATGTAAATGGTGATTTTAAGTTTAGACAAAATATTTCAAGTTTTGACATGGACGATGTCGTTCGGAAGTCGACAACGATGTCTCCCATCCTGGAAATTCTGCAAATGTAGGATTGGAACATAAATTTAGTGGCCCATCGCTAATAATTCCATATCCGCTGAGTGTTTTGCATATTTGCGCCAAGATATTAGGTTACGGTCAACAACATAATTTCAAAATAGCCATTTCAACCCTTGTAGGAAAGTAATATTCTTCTTCCATTATTACTAGTCATTAACTATTGTCACTACATCTAAAAATGTCATTTCATTCCTATTGATTTCTTTGACTTGCAAATAGAAAAGTGAATATTTCAGATTGTTTTGAATTTACTGACAAAGTTTTTCTACTTAATTTTTAGGATGGATTTGAGATTTTGTGCAGTGTTGCTTGTTCTTGCACTTGCTGCTGCACAAAAACAAGCTGGAGGAGGACAAAACCCTTGTAGTTCAAAGCAGACATGCAGTGAATGCATCCAAACTCCAACATGTGCATGGTGCTCGAAGCCGGTAATTAAACTTTTATTTAATACTTTTAAAGTGTTGCTTACTTATGAATTCTTATGAAATAAAGTAGTTCGATGTATGTATATATGCATGATTTGTATGAAAAGGAAAGAGAGATAGGTAGTGGCTTACATGAAATTGAAGCTTGGCTTTGCCACTTGGAACTGGAGGAGGTTCTGCAAAGCTCACTTTCCTGAAGAAGCGGGTTTACAAACTCTGAAAATTTGAATAACATACTTCTCTCGCTATTTTCAATTTCAGGGAAGCCACCATGTATCTCTCTTTTCTTTCGGTAATAATTATTTTGATGATGTCACATCCTTTCTTGCATTTACATGAATATATTAATGCTAATTTATTATATGTTAACAAATTTCAGCATTGTATTTCAATTTCAGGATTTTGGAGAAGGCAAAAGATGTTTCCAGCCTAGTAGTAGCTTTGATTGGAATCGTGAATGCAGTGAAGAATATGTATATAATGCAGAAAATGAATATAAAATTATTTCCAACAAGGCTCTGACTAAAGGTAGCAGACGACAGTATCAATCAAGTATAAGTAGCAGCAGCAGCAGTAGTAGTAGCAGCAGCAGCAGCTCATCTTCGTGGTCATCCTCATCTTCGTCTGAGAGCCACTTTGAAGCTGTGCAGATTGCTCCTCAAAGAGTGTCACTGAAGCTAAGAATTAGTAAGTATCTGTAGCTAATATTTATTTTAACTAAATGTATACTTTGGTATTCAGAAATACCTTTAATTCTTTATAGTTTTATGATATTCAGCCATTTATTCACTATATATAAACAGCATAAACCAATACAGTGAATTTTGTGTATTTTCTATTATTATTATTATGGCTTTGAAGATTGTTGCCAATGCTTCTGAGACTTCGGCCAAGATGTTTATAATAGAAAATCTAGCTAGTGGTTTTTAAATTTTAGATGAGCTCATTTTCACATTGCTCCCCTGTGGGGCATTATCCAAGTTGTGAAACACTGATATAGATAGACGGAATGCATTATTGAATTACTTCTTGAGGCTCATTTCAGTGGAATAAGTTGGAGGAATAATTTATAACAATGTGTGGAAGCATAGTGTTGCCTCTTGCTTCACACTTAATTGATTTATTCTGTGGCACAAAGGATATATATCACTGGCAAAAGGCATTGCTGAGCCAGTTTCAACTAGAGCCAATGTACACATTACATTAAAATGATATTATATTTGTATTTCTAACAAGCAATAAATCAAATAATAGGGATTGAGTTCCATAGTTTTATTTTATGTATGAATAACTTGAACTCGTTATAGTTAGGTACTAAATATCCCTATAAATGTATATTAAATATCACAAATTGATTCCAGACCAACCATATCGTATTCGATTTGAATACGCTCAAGCTGAAGACTATCCAGTAGATTTGTACTATTTGATGGATCTTTCAAAATCTATGGAAGATGACAAGGACAAGCTTTCAAGTCTAGGAACACTACTTGTAGAAAGCATGCGCAACATAACCTCAGACTTCAGACTTGGATTTGGTTCATTTGTTGATAAGGTTGTCATGCCATATGTCAGCACTGTTCCTAAAAAGTGAGTAATATATTTATTTTATCTTAAAATATAGCTTTTAGTCCTACTTAGATTTTGTACATAATTACTGGGGAAATATTAGACTGAAAACTTATTCAATTTTGGGGAGACTAAAATAGCCTTTTAATCATGTAGGAAAGTTTCATGGAAGTTTTCATAAATATAAATAGATAGTCAGTACATTTGGTTGCGTTAAATATTTGTAATGCAGGTGTAAAGAATTTAGTATTTGTGTTGTAATATTTGAAAAAATTCTGATAAGACTGTTATACATATTTCTTTTTTTATTAAATGAGATTATAAAAACTCTGAATGCTCTCTAGAAGCATAGTGAGAAATTATTTATTTGTCACTCGTGCAGTGAGGTATTTTGCATATATAATGCTGAAATGTATTTTTAGATACATTCAAATGTCCTCAAAATACTATACGTATGTGTGTGTGTATGTGTGTGTCACATTGTGATGACATCAAATAAAATGTCACATTTAGATAGGAAAGAGAGACAGCAAAGTTGACTTAATTGGAAATCAACAGTTGGTCCAGTCAAGCCGGGGAGTAAAAATATTTAAAATTTCAGGTAAGTTGACTTCGCTGTCTCTCTTTCCTATCTAAATGTGGTATTTAATTTGACCTTAAGATATATATATGGTCAAATTGATTAATTCATTTGTATAGGAAAAAGGGGCAAAGAGCCGTTGACTTACCTTAAATAGACAGGTGACATAGTCAGCTGGGACAAAATAAAATTTAAAATTTTTATAGGGTTTTGCCTGACATGTAGTTCAGATTACTGTCCTTGAAAATTTGAAATTTTATTTCGTTCTTCCCGATTATGCCACCTGTTGATTTTAGGTAAGTCAATTGCTCTCTGCTACTCTTTCCTGTCCAAAAGAGTTAATCAGTTTGATCTTGACACATTTACTTATTTGATGTATATAATGTAACTATCTTATGTACACTTTCAAAAGTGAGATTAAAAAACAGCGTCTACACATGCTTCTAATAAGGATAAAACAGATCAATAATACACCATAAAAGGATAAATTTATTGGATCTTATCAAGTATCATTTATTCGTTTGATAAATTAGCTTGTAATGGTAAGTATGCTGTTTTGTATGACAAAGCAAATTCATGTGCATATACTGTGTGTTTTAAATCTAGATTAAAGGAGCCTTGCCCAGGTTGTGAAGCACCGTATGGTTTCTTAAACCGTATGTCCCTAAGTGAAGATGTAGATAGCTTTTCTGTAAGTGTAATTGATATATTTCTAAGATGTTTTGTGTTGGTGTATTGTAGGAAATGTTCTGGTGCAAATGTTATGTGTCATTTCATGTACACCTATCTTTATTTTATTTTTTTCACATTATGTCACAGGTTTTTGTTGAATACAGGGCAAGTAGAAGAGACTGCTATTTTATTTATTCTATTCTATCTTCTGCTTTGATCTTTTGATGTGGTATCTTTCTGTAGCACTTATGAATGTACTATCTTGTGAACTGCTTGGAAATATGTGTAATTTGACTGTCTCTTTAGCCTTGTGGAGCCTTGTACGGGCTGTGCTGCTCCTTACGGATTCCGGAATGTCATGCCCCTTAGCCCCGACGCAAATAGTTTTGCAGTAAGTTCCTGCAATAGTGACGAGCATTATTTTTTTCTTTTGTGACGTGAGCTAACATGGGAATTAAGGGGTTACTAAGCCAACATAAAATGAATGAATTAACCTCAATAACATGATGTATTGCTTATTTATTTTATCATTTTTTTCTCAATCACAAATAAAGAATCTTTTGTTACAGGTCATGAAAGGTAAGATGTTTCTTAAATGCTGTTGTGCATATTTTGTAATTGCTTGATAAACTTTATACATAAACCTGTTGACTTTTCCTTGTGATGGATTGTGTGTGCAACATTTAAATTACTTTCAATCACTTCTATTTTTGTCTCTCTCTGATTTTTAAGATGACTGCATTATATGTGATATAATTATCAGAAAGATTTTATATGTTGGCTAGTTGGTTCGCTTTGCAACATATTTTTTTATATCAACATATCTGATCACATGATTCAAAAATTAACAGATGTAAGTTGTGAAAAGTATGACATAGATGATTTTTTACATCTTGTGCATGTGTGTATAACTATAAAGTTGCTAAATTGTTCTTCCTCTCTCATCAAAAAACATTTGTTTTGTTTTGAAATGTATTTTACAAAATCCATATATTCATAAAGTCTGCTTATTGGATCAAAATTAAATGTGCTTCCTAAAAGTTGAAAAAATATTAGATTTGCTAACCAAACTCACTATCCTTCTTTCTCACTTCAAAATTAATCAACATAAATATAAAAGTTTGATTGAGAACGGTATAATTTATTTTTATTCAAATTGCACATGCAAACTCCATTTCTTAAAATTATTCAATTTAAATTTTCTTCTTCAAATGCAAAATGATTAAATTCTGAGAACATATTGTTTATGTATTCCAATGTCTGATTTGATTAAATCAACTGGTCTGATTAAATTGCAAGTAGAGCCATTAATATTAATTTCTTTTCTGTATCCAGGCCAATTTTTGTCATTGTTATAATGACAGGGAAGTCTTGTTTTATATATTATCCGTATTTCCTATTATTAAATCCATATATTCTTTTTGTTAGATGTTTTTTGTGGCATTACCATGATATAAAATGCATTTCTTTTGTATTTTACTCACATACTTTAAATATTGTCAGTGTGGTGTTTTTGTAATTCGTTCATATTTGCCCTAGTAGCTTTTGCATATATATTGTTTTATGTGTAGATTGATTATCAAATTTTACATTTGCCTTATGTTCTCTTTGTTTGTCATTAATCAATATTTCGGGAATAAACATACATATCAACAAATGAGATATGATGACATTATTTGTACATAAAAGCAGGTAAGAATGATGTGACATTGTCAAAATAATTAATATGGACAAGAAACGTAGTTCTGAAATATTTGGTGGTGTTCATCCTCAAGAAGTATATGATACACACTTTATGCTGTATGTATGTGTCAACCAGCACACTATACATCTGTCCTGAGGTAGGAGAATATCACATCCAAATATTTGAATAACTTTGTTCTGTCAAGTATGACAACACCGACTCTCAATTTCAGCTATCTCCCTATTCTGACCATATCAATTATTTCAGCAATGTCACATCCTCAGTACGTAGCAAAAATGCAGTAAATAGACAAATTAATATAACTGTACAGAGCCATAGGCCCTTGTTTGATCCATGGTTCTGGCACTATATTTCTGCCTAGTGTATTATGTAACACCTCATAAAAGATTCTGTATAAATCACAGATCAAAGAACCATGTCAAGTCAAATTAGATATGCCTAGCATGTTTTAATATAAGAATTTTATTTGAATTTTCTTTTATTAATATTCAATCCATTAATTTCATATTCCTTTTGAGAATGTTTAGTTACGTTTACTAACTTTATATATGATTAATTAAAAGTATAATTTTGATTTGTTTTAATGGCCCATTAAAATGCTTCACCATTTTAAAACACATTAACATGTGCACCAAAACAATATTAACATTATAAAAAATTATATACTAATACTTACTTGATTTTATCCTAAAATTGTAATGGATTACACTATAATACAAATTTATGTTTGCCTGAATTTAATATAACATTGTACTAAAACCTCATATTAAAATTAATATTTTTACCTATAATACCAAGTAGCAGTGATGTAACATTGAAGTGATTTTATTTGACATCATCCTACATTGTTACTGTTTCTATTTATTGCTTAGTAACAATTGCAAGAATGTATCAGTTTTTATGAATGGACTTTCTTCTGATTATTTTTTTAATGTTTTAGGGAAAAGTTAAAAATGCTTCAGTCTCAGGAAACCTAGATGCACCTGAAGGTGGTTTTGATGCTATTATGCAAGCAGTTGTGTGTAGAGAGCAAATAGGATGGAGGGACAAAGCCCGAAGGCTTCTAGTTTTCTCTACTGATGCTGGTTTCCATTATGCTGGAGATGGAAAGGTTTGTAATTGCTGCTGTTGCATCTCAATTTTCTATTAATTATTTTAGCATTGCAATTTTGTTTTTTTAATTCAATAGTTATTAATAAAAATTTAATAATTAAGACCATTTCACAAGACTATAAAGATGAAATCTAGGCAAGGCCAAAGAATATATTTGGATCCACAAAAAGTAGATTTTATTATTATTTGCTTCTACATGTACAAGTCCAATAAACACACAATTAAATGTTTTATTTGTTTTGTTTCTTCATAATCTAAAAATAATTAATGAGTTTAGATCTTAGTATTAATTGAAACTTTATTTAATTTCACTTTGATATTAAGAACAGAATATTGTTGACCAGTCGGTGTTATTTATCATGCACTTCCAAGTCTATATTCTGCTGATAACAGAGAAATAAAATGTTACACGATTGTCGTGGCTTTTGCCACATTATTCATTATTCTCCAATGTGTATTTGCAGTTTAAATAACAATAAGCTATAGGTAATAAAATAGATGTATGTTGTTCAATATCGAGGTTCACCCGAAATCCATGGGTATCCAATAAATTAAATATTATTCAAATTATAACGTTTATTTAAAATAAGTGTTTAAATCATGTTTATTTTAACCTTTTATTGCTTGAGAATTCTTCATTTGGACTTGAATTTGTATGTGCTTGAGACCATTTATTAATTAGTGAAATAAACAAGTTATACATAGTTATATGCACTTCAAAAATTGTTTATTAAAAGTACCAGAGGACTAAATGTGAAACAAGCCTAAATTATTCACTTCTAAGTCTGTAAATTTTGAATGTGGAAATTTCTGTGCAAATTAATTATTAAAGTTTGCATAATATGTTTGTGAGAACCAAATTTTTTTAAAATTTTATTTCCAACATGATACCAATATCTTGGTGTTGAAAATTTAATAACTATGTATATATGGTCCTATTCAAGTTTTAAAAGCTTGATCAAATGCTGATATATTGCAATTTGCTAAGTGAATTTAAGTAAAAATACTTTATTTGAACAAAAATTAATAACAATTTATTAAAATTGTGTTTTTATCTTAATCTATTGTGGATAGTTCTAGAGATTTTATTTTTATTTTCTTTAGCTTGGTGGCATAATCAAACCAAATGATGGAGACTGTCACTTGGATAGAACTGGTTTGTATACACATTCCGAAGAACAAGACTACCCATCAATTTCTCAGATTAATTTAAAAGTGAAAGAAAATTCTATTCATGTTATATTTGCTGTGACTGCTGAACAATTTATTGTCTATGATAAGCTTCGAGCTCATGTTGAAGGTGCATCTTCAGGAAAACTCTCAGCAGACTCTTCAAATGTTGTGGATCTTGTTAAGGATCAATATGATGTAAGTGCTAAATTTTATTATATTTTATAATTCTAAAATAAATGTTTTTTGAATGTCTGTCATGAATTGCAAAAGAAAATTATACATCTTTAAGTATTTAGTGGAATATATTTGGGAAATTGGTGTACATAATGAAAAACTGGAGATTATTCTTTTTTCTTTAGTATTTATTTCTGTTTCTTATTTTAGGGCTCCATCAAATTCATATTTTTTCTCTTAAATTTTTGAATGTTCTTATTTACCTCCTTCCCCTTCCCCACTCTTATTTTTTCAAATTACTATCTATTAAACTTTTAATTGTACAGAATTGTACAGATAAATGTCATAATAGATTCAAAACTCTGCTAATATTTATTTTTAAATAAAATAATACTATAAATTTTTGATATTTATGAATTTTTTTGAAATCAGAGACAGCCATATTAATGCTGTTCACAATTAGCCCATTCTTCACATTTATTTTGTGTGTAAATATGTGATTTACTATATTTTAATTGATAATAGGACTATCATAGAGTAAAATAAAATATACTTTGCTTCAAGTTTTCTAATGCAGTTATAGTTCCATAATCATGTTCACATTTAAACTATCTTTTCAGAAAATATCATCTTCAGTGGAAATGAAAGACAACTCTAGCAGTGCTGTAAGAGTAACATACTACACCAGTGGTCTCACTGGTGGAGCTATGAAACAGACTAATAAATGTGATGGCTTGAAAGTAGGTTCAAATGTTAAATTTGAAGCTGAAATTGAAGTGACAAGCTGTCCAAAGAATCGTAAGGAATGGGAACAAATTTTCCAAATCTATCCTGTGGGAATTAGTGAATCATTGATAGTGGAGCTGACCATGCTTTGTGATTGTCCATGTGAACGGCCTAACCACAGTGTAGGAATCAAAACATTTTAATTTGTCATTATAAATTTATTTATTTGGATTCAGATACACAATAAGTTTTCAAATTTTCAGTATTCACTTGTCTATACAATAAATTAAATACAATACGTTCTTGTATTTTTATACTTTTGGCCCTATCCATTTTATATTAATAATTTCAGTATTTTGTAACAATTATTGTGTATCCAATTTATAGAATTTTATTTAGGAATTATTAGTATGAGAATGGCAAAACTGTCATCAGATTTACTATTAAATTAGAGATTTTGTCATGAAACATATACTGAAAATATATCTATCTTGCTTTTGCTTTCAGACATACAAGCTTAATGCTACAGAGTGTACTGAAGCAGGAACGTACATGTGTGGGATATGCAAATGTGACAGTCAACACTTTGGCCGCAAATGTGAGTGCAGCAGTGATAGTGGTGGCAAAGAGTTTGAAGGATTAAATACATGTAGACCAGACAATACATCAACTGTTGATTGTTCTGGAAGAGGAAATTGTGTATGTGGAGTATGTGAATGTGAGACACGTGGCAACTTAAAAGAGGTATATCAAAAATAAATGTTTCTTTTTTTTTTAACATTACATATAAATTATCTAATTTTCATTTATGCTGACAGAATTTTGTAACTTTATCTCTCTACTATCTTGTATTCAATCGATTATATAATTCTTTCAATATGCCTTTATTTGCAGGTCATATCAGGCACTTACTGTGAATGTGATAATTTCTCTTGTGACTATTCCAATGGTGAATTATGTTCTGGGAGCTCTCATGGCACTTGTGTGTGTGGAAAATGTAAATGTGAGCCAGGTTGGAGTGGCGTAGCATGTGACTGTAGAGACACAAATGATACTTGTATATCACCAGTTAATGGCCTGGTATGTTCTGGTCATGGTATATGTGAATGTGGAGCTTGTGAATGCGATCAAGATGATTCTGGTGTCTATGCTGGAAATTTCTGTGAAAGAGCCCCTGTAAGTACTTTTAAAGATATAACTGTGCTAATTTGAAGGTGAATAGAAAAATTATACCATCAGACGAATGAATATTTTAAAATAAACAATTTTAATGTAAAGATCTTGTGTATAATTTTATAAAATATTTTGTGTATAATTAGTTGTTTGATACTGAATTTGAGGAGTTAGATTAGCAATAAGTATTCATATCAAATACCAATGATCTTTTAATTTTCTCATTTGTTCATTTTGTAATATTTTTAAGTGATTCCTAATATATATATAAAGAGATACAGCATTTCCCTGATGTTTTCTTTCCCAATATATAATTTTTAATACAATATAAGCCTTTATTAACCTATAAAATTGTCCAGATGATTACCAGATGAATATATATTTTATATCAAACAAAAGCTGCTTTGATGTATTTACAGACGGATGCATTAATCCCTGAAAATTTTGTGATTTGACAGGTCAATAAAGGCTTATATTGTGTTATGAATAAATAAATGACCTTGTGTCAAAAATGGTTTATTAACAAAAAATTAAATATCCTGATGTTTTGTCCTTGTTAAGGACATCTTCAGGTTTATCAATTTAGAAATTAATAACATAGGTACATAAAGTTTTTTAAGAATAATTACAAAATAATTTAATTAATATAAGTTACTTACAATTCAATGTATACAAAAATTTTAGAGGCAAAGATTTTCTACCTTGCCTGTTGCAACTGAAATGAAGTGTGGCTGAAAGGAATGTATTGTTGCCTGTATCTCTTAATAATACTATAAAGTTTTAACTTTCATGACTCTTATTAAGTTATAAAAAATGTCTAAAATATTAAATTAACAAAATATAATAAATTTTGTTATAAGATTTTACATTTAAAGCTGTATGAATATCTCATTAATCATTATATCCATTTTTATTGGACCAATGTTACATTTTAAATTATTTTTTCTAAATTATTGGCCAGCAGTGAATAAATATAATTGATTCATGAATCTGATAGCTTTAGTTACAATAATATTCTTATCATGATGCAAATATATTTACCAGAACACAACTCACCCTGCAAAAAAAAATCTTTCTTCTCACAGAATTAATATCACCCTTTATTTTGATAGAATTATCATTGCCTCTCAATTGTGTTTACAGAATGACTGAAAATGAACAGAACAAAATTATATTAGATCTTTCTGGCATTGTGAGATTTGTGATAAGGAATTTTGAGCATTAGTAAGAATTTGCCAGATTCGTGGCACTGTTGCAATTTATACACTTCAATTCAGCTGCATACTAACTAGTCTCTGCATATTTTTCCTCACAGAAATAGATTTGTAGCTAGAAACAAAAGATTTAACTCAATCTTATTCTTATAAATAAAATTGGCTGAATGTGTGTACATATTTGTGTGTGTTCCATATACAAATCTAAACGCATAGAGCAATTTCAACCAAATATTGTACATGTGTTCCTGTGGAACTGTAAACAAACACCATGGGGATGAGATACAACTACCCACCCCTGGGGTGAGGGTGGAAATTTACAAACAAGCTAAAACTGCCTATATTTGTGGTGATTAAATATTTTGCAGAGTCAATGAGATTCATAGTATTTCTCCTAAATGATTTGTGTGTATAATTTGTATCCTGTTCTGTATCGGATAAAAGCACACTTAGAGTGTGTGTAGGGGCATTACACAAAAACAATTTGAAAACTGCCAATAAATTATGTGAAAAGAAATTTTTTACGCTCATGAGATAAATAGCATTTCTCCAGATATTTTGGTGTATAATTTAAACCCCGTTCGCCATGGGAGACGAATACCTTTAGGTGTGCGGGTGGAGGAACATGTTTTCACATACATAAATGTCCCTGAAGAGATTAAAATTATATAGTTAATTATAATTAAGTATTATCATATTTTTATTTAATTAAAATACTAATTTCAATTAACAAATCGTAATTGCATGTGGTCTTTTTTTTTTCAGGGACTTACTGCACATTGTGCTGAATTCAAAGATTGTGTTCAGTGTCAGATGTATCAAAAAGGCAGTCTTTCAGAGGAGGGATGTGCCAATTGCACATTTGTTCCCATTCCTGTAGACTATGTGAAAGGTGATTCTTTTATTATTAATATACTGCACTTTTTATTACATTCTGTATTACTTTCAGTTAACGTAGTTAAATTGTTATATTTCAAATTGCTTTCTTTTTAATGAAGCTGATGAAGAAAATGGAGAACAGTACTGCTTTTACATTGATGAAGATAACTGTAAATTTGCTTATGCCTATACATATAATGAAACTGGGCACATCATTGTACGAGCTCAAGAAAAATTAGACTGCCCACCAGAAGTATACATATTAGGTAAAAAAAGTTTCACATTAGTATAATAAAACATTATTAGTCATTAATTCTGTATGAATTTATACAAATAGATTGAAAAAAATATCTAGATAAATATTTTCTTGTTATGTATATAACAAAACTTCTGAACTTAGAAACCAATTTTTTTTTGTTTACATTATCATGTCATGCAATTATGTTTACTTTTACATACTTCACAAGTTTCTGTTATATTCAAACAGTTTTGAATTCTATTTCATTAACACTTGCATTGTTTCCAGGCATAGTGCTAGGAGTCATAGCAGCAATAGTGTTGATTGGCTTAGCATTCTTGTTCCTGTGGAAGCTTCTAACAACAATACACGATAGACGTGAATTTGCTAAATTTGAAAAGGAAAGAATGATGGCGAAGTGGGATACGGTCAGTACTTGTTCTAGTCATTTTAATAGAAAGGAAATTCTTTTCATTTGTTTCTTTTGTTTAATTTGAGTTCAAGTTGGTTTATAGAATTTCATCCTTGTAATATTTATGTTAATTACTAATTTTTCTATTTCAGGGTGAGAACCCTATTTACAAACAAGCTACTTCTACATTCAAGAATCCTACATATGCAGGAAAGTGATGTGTTAAAGAATTTAAACAGTTAAAATAAACTTGTTTTAAGGTTATCACACCATGTGTGTTATACTTAATACAGCAGAACATATCTGATTTTTTAAAAATACTTTTTTTCCCAATAGTCTTCCAACAAGTATATTGCCATCCACAATTTATCAGTCTACAAACAAAATATTTTTTGTATAATTTACAATTAATATCTTGCATAAATCAAAGCAATTTTTTTAAAATAAAAATCATTTCTGTGAAATGAACATGATCTTTAATTCAGGTCAACTGTCATTCCCTTCCAAAATAATGTTATGGAATAATATCTTGGGGAAGATGGTTAAGAATATATGCTGCTAGCAGCTACTATTAAAATAATTTTTTTAATTCTTTAATAAATGTTTGTATTTATAAACTATGTTGCAGCTATTTTTTTAAAAAAATGTAGTATTTTTAGACTGTTCTGCAAAATTTCTATATTTTCTGCCTTTTATTTGTGTTTTTCTTTATAAAAATGTGCTTTAGCTTATAAGCAAAAATAATTTTTTACACATACAAATATCAACTTATATCTCTTGCTATTAAACATACAGTGATTTCATAATAAAGTGCCTTGTATACAATTTTTGCTGATTTATCTATTTTTATGATATGAAATGTATAAGCTAAACAAACATTTATCTTTATAAAACACAACAAATGCTCGACCTGTTTAAGTATAAAACTTCAGACAATTTTTTTATGTAATAAATATTTTGTAATTTACCAAGGTCTATTTTATGTAGAGAACATTAAATATATTACATAAAATAAAAATATGCTTACTTGTTAAAATAACACACTTGTGACTTGTGCAGCTCTTTTTGTGTTTAGAAACTTGTTAAAATTGTGTGTTAATGTTTTTACAAAATTTTACTTGTGAACTTTTTACACTGTGTGTTAAATTTTGTTGGAAAAAAGTCGCATAACTATCTCTCAACTTAAGTGCCTTCCTTCTTTTAATTTAAAATATTTTTATCTAGATTTATAATTTAATATCCTAACAAACAGGTTGTATTTCTTCTAATGATATTTATATTTGAATTACTGTTCAACAAAAAAATTCTCTTTGTAATAAAATATTTTGAACCAGAAGAAGGCTAAGAAAATGAGTGTGTACATATTTTGAATGAATTGTTAAATTCTTGCACTGCCTAAAAAGAGAGAATTTATAAAAAGAAAACATGTTCAACTTTGAAATGGAATATGTTGTGTATAATATTTGTATATATTTATTTAACGTATTATGACGAAAGGTTTAGTATAAATCTTTCAGTGAACTAGCACATTGCAGCACAGTTTTATATTGAATTTCTAATGAAGCTGTATATTAAGGATGTAGACGTGTAATGTGTGCCTTTAGACTTATGTGATATGTGTGAAACGAGAACTGTGTTAAACAAAGTGTAATTATCTGAGGCCAATATCTGAATTACATTTAACTCATTTTTATCATGCCATAATGTATGCTTATTCTGTTTACATAAAAATATTGTGATAACTTCTATTTTCTGTTTGAATAACAATATTGCTATGTATGATTTGTTTTATATAATTTACATTTACAAAGTGAAATAAAAATGGTTTTAAAATGCTAAGCAAAGTGTATCTTAATATTTTGCAATATATTTATAGGGAAGCAATTTTTTCTTTTGCCTAAAAAAATTAATTCAATAACATGAGGGTATATTGTAGCTTTGAATTTCTTGCGTTTCATTTTACTTGACAAGTTGCTGTTTTCCCATCATTCATATAGGAATGAAAACAATGCTAACATTAGGGTGAACTTTTGACACAAAGATTTATCTATACTATTGATAGGATATGGCTTATATCTATCTTTTTGTTTAAACATGTTACTTATAACTCATTGTTCCAGTACCGATTTTTTAAATGCCTTGTGTTACATTTTAATGGAAGACAATCTTCTTATATTTTTTTTGACAACGAAAGATTTTGTTTATCTACCAATGTTCTATAAAAAGAAAAGTAAATTGGGAAAATAAATGGTAGGTTTTCAAATTTTTAAATTGTGTATGACAAATTAAGACAGTCTCAAAGTTATTTACCACTTCACAGAAAACCCATTCTGCAGTTTTAGCGATTTACTCAAATTGCGTCCAAGCTGTTAAAATAAGGTTTTGGAATATTTACCTTTTATTATGAACCTTTTTACACCTCTACAAAACAATGACAGAATGTATTAAATGTAAAGATATATTAAAATTCTAAGCAATGTATAAGCAAGCGTATAATTTTATTTATATAGATTATTTAACATACTAGTGTACCATATTCTACACAATTTATTTATATAGATTATTTAACATACTAGTGTACCATATTCTACACAATACCATAGAAATCGGTGTGATTTTGATGTTCTCTAAGATGCAAGGCTTGAGGCACTAAAATTACTGCATTTTATAAATTATTAATGTACTTACATTGATACCATAAAGAGTGTAAGTTTTCCCGATGTATATTATGTATAAAGAGTTCTTGCCATCTTCGTCAGGTGAACTGTTCACTTGACGAAGATGGCGGTGTCAGCCATGGAAACGTTGTACTCAAATCACGTTCCCTGACAGTAAACCCGAGAACTCTTTATACATACATGATACCAATAAATTTCAATCTTAAACACATTGCTGTGTCAAGAATCTTTGTTTAAATAAGGATGTACTGACTGAATTTGTTATTTTTAGACCTAACAGCAGAAAATCATAAGGAAATGTAATCATTTTGAATTAACACTCACTCACAACATTAACTTTCATTTTCAACAGACACTACCATTCTTAAAAACATTAACTGAACACACTATATTTCCATGTGCCAATGTTTTCATAATAGCTTGCCGTAACAAAAGTTCGTGTTAAACTGAGATCCCGCCTACCCCCAGTACAATATCAGGGCATTGGGGTAAGGTATCTTGGCAAGACTAGCCATTTCTTGTGACCCATATATATACACACAATATTAGGAATATCCATTAAGGAATAAATTCAATGTTAGGAACTAATTTGGTGACAAAGTCACATTCGATCTTGGATAGTGAGGAAGGATAGAAATAAATAGGAGGATTACGATTTATGAAAATTCATATTCTCTGGAATAGAATCACGAACCAAGAAAAGCATATGTTCAAAGCACAGAAAAGAAGGAAAGACTGAAAATATTTGACCTAGGCAGGACTTAAACCTGCATGATCTGCTGAGTACACAGACGTCTTAACCGTCTAGGCCATTTATCCATATTAAGACTGTCTATATTTGCCTGGTCTGGAACTTGTCCTGGTGGTCGAGATGGTTAAGGCGTCTTTGTACTGAGCTGATCATGCACGTTCAAATCCTGCCTAGGTCAGATATTTTCTGTCTTTCCTTCCTCTTCCTTCCTTCTCCCTGCTTTGAACATATGCTTTTCTTTGTACATGACTCTATGCCTGAACATATAAATTCACATCCTTCCTCACTATCCAAGATCGAATGTGATTTAGTCACCATATTAGTTCCTAACATTGTGTGTGTGTATATATATGTGCTTATAAAGAAAAATAACACTTAAACTGCTATTCAATAATCAGTTTTTAAAAAATTCATTTTGGAGAAAAAACACACTAATCTTGTTACGAATGGAGCATAGTGATAAAGGAAAGTGAGTAGCTCAAATATATCAGGAAACTTAAGACTTTTAAAAATATGGACCAAACTTCTTATAAAAGTAAGAACATGCACAATGTGGAATTTGTCTTGATTGTGAGAAGCTACATAGAGCAAAAGACCAGCATATGTACTACTATGACACATTTGTCTATTTACATCCCATATTTTGTAATTATCCTGAGAAAATTCAACACCACAGTACTGTCAGATTTTACGTTGAAATTATAAATATGTTCATCTGAATTTATAATAATGTCGATATTCTCTAGGGATACAGTTCTCTAAACGAAAAGCGTCTTTGGTGTTTACGGAACGTGGGGAGAATGTGATTCTGAGAGACAAACATTGACAGGAGGAACACGTTCAGATTTAGTGCTGTTTGTTTTTCTTCCTACACAGGAAGCTGCCTGCTCTGCTATATAGGGTAATCTGTCTTTGTCTATAATTAGTTATACTGCAGCTCGCAGTTCACTAGATGTATGTTCTTTGGTGTGGAGAATTTTGACCAATTAAAGATCAGCTATGGCATCTTCCGCGTTCCAATTACGACACTACTAAGGATTTTAACAGGCGCATTGCTATATAAAAGACTAAACAAGTTCGGGAAAACTTGTTTCTAGTTCTAGTAATCTAACATTCTTCTCCTGCTGCAAATGTGAGTCTCGTGTAAATATTTAGCTGTTGAAATGGGCGCATTCCATTATTTGCAGCTACCGTTCGGTGTCAATGTTTCCACATTGCAATTTGAAGCGTAAAGTATAATTGTAAAAAAAACTTACAGCATAACTTAATGATAAATGTTCCCTTTTTAATTTTATTTTAGAGTAACAGGTTACAAACGTGCTTTGTGCTTTTCCAAGAACGTGCTTATTTCCAACAGTGAGGTTTTTCCTGTATTTCCTTAATAATTTATTGCTTTTCTCGATGTAGTGATACTTTAATATCCTTATCCGTAGCTTTAAATATTGACACCGAATTTAAGATTTCGTATGATTCCTTAAAATGGGGAAACTAAGGTCATGAGGAGCACAGTCAGGTCAGCTTTGGTTAATTGCCCTTTTATAATAGCAGGAAAATACCATTCTTGTATTCTATATGACACGTACTTTGGAAATTTTGGAAGCATGTCTTCATGGTAATATAATTAAGATCAATTATGAGACCTACGTACGTCCTTGAGCAAGAAACCTTTTCCTACAAACTACAAGGTCGTTCGTTACCAACAAACTTGTCGGAAGTATCATGGTTAGATCTCAGAAAAGTGAAAGCATACAAATAAAATGTTCTTAAACTTATTTTTTATTGATTATGGATGATGCATCTCCTCTAAAATTAAATAATAAACGATATTAAGCGGAAATTTTGGACTGGGAAAGGAATGTGGGGATCGAGCGAAAGTATCTGTTTCTTGAACAAACTTAATTCAAGTCACCTCTGAAATTTTTTAATTATTTACAAATTTAATGACGTATTGACAAGAAAGTGCTCGTTACTATCGAAAAACGTAATTCTACGAAATACATAGTGAAGTTCGAATAATAAATGGTTATTTGACAATGTAATAAATACAATTACAGCAATATAATTTAAGAAATTTCTTCAATAGTCTTGAATATTCTTATATATCTATTTATTGTGTTGCAGTCAGATAAATATCAATATTAAAAATGTCGTTTTCTAAAAAGTAATGGTAATGATATAAAAATAACTCTCCTTCACGTAGTTGTATCAATTTCAAATCGGGACGCAGCGTGCAAGTGTAATTTTTATTTTTCGTACGGACCAGAACAAATTTTCACAAAATAAAAAACAAAGCAGATTTCTGTGAACTAACGAAAAATCTGTAGCAAAAGTTTAAAATTATATAATTCAAAGAAATCCACCATGATTCATTCAAGCCTTAAATCATAGTTAAATTTTTAATTAAGGAATATGGATGGAAAACTGTCGATCGGACCGTGAATCGAACCTCATTATTTAATGAGAAACACACTGAAAATCATATTACTTATTTTTATAATAGTTCTTATGTCTGCTTATTAATAGATCCAATGTTTTGCTTGCATATTTAATGAATTTTCCTTAAAATAGCAATATATTTTCTGTTTTTTTTGTTTTTTTTAGGGCAACAGTCTACATGACGGTAATTCACGTTGGGCAACTGCCCTTTAATAGCATAGGAAGGAATTTGAAAGGGGGGATGCGGAAGGGTAGAGTAAGGTAGCCAAGTGTTAACTTGGGCCCCCGGGCTATATTTTAAGGATCCTACCCGGCATTCGCCTAAAGAAATGCAGTGAAAACCCTAGAAAAACCTGCATCATGTAGGTCGGGCATTGGGTACTTGTCCCACGCCCTTCCGATAGCGAGAGAGGAGTTTGCTGTGGGGACGCAGCATTCCCTTCTCCATGCCTCGACCAGTTTATGAGGCAGCTGGCCGACTATTCCAATGGGAATAGCGGACAACTCTTACCGTATGCCCAAGGTCAGTGACCCCGGAACATACACCTCTCAGAACAGGCCGAGGTGCCTCGGCTTGTGGGAACCTTGGTTCAAAAACGGAGAGGAAAAGGCATCCCGAAAGGTAGCCCCTTCGTATCTCTCCTACAAGTTTCTGCCTCCTCCATCTATGGTTTTTTTTTAGGGCAACAGGCTACATGAGGGTAATCCACGTTGCGCAACTGTCCTTTAATAGCATAGGAAGGGATTTGAAAGGGGGGATGCGGAAGGGTAGAGGTAGGAAACCAAGAGTTAACTAGGGTCCCCGGGCTATATTTTAAGGATCCTATCTGGCATTCGCCTAAAAGTAATGCAGGGAAAACCCTAGAAAAACCTGCATCAGGTAGGTCGGGCATTGGGTACGTGTCCCACGCCCTTCCGATAGCGGGAGAGGAGTTTGCTGTGGGGACGCAGCATTCCCTTCTCCGTGTCTCGACCAGTTTACCCTTACTCTTACCGAATGCCCAAGGTCTGTGACCCCGGAACATACACCTCTCAGAACAGGCCGAGGTGCTTCGGCTTGTGGGAACCTTAGTTCAAAAACGGAGAGGAAAAGGCATACCCAAAGGTAGCCCCTTCGTATCTCTCCTAAAAGGTTCTGCCTGCGAGAGAACATCCCTCGCAGGTATTGCCTGCGAGAGAATAGCCCTCGCAGATCTATTCTGGTCAGGACCATCCGCATACTGGTATAAATATATAATTATATATTTCTTCAACTGGTAATATTAGAAAAGGCCTCCTGCTGATGTACAATACAACGAAACCATAAACTGTAATGCAAAAATTTATTCAAATTTCACTTGATCGGTAACTAAAAGCTGGAATATTCGCCGACATTCCGAAATAATTTCATACTGACTTTTGTCATTCAATTAACAAATATAAGAACGTTAATTACGCTGTCATTCGGTTAAATATTCAAGCGTACACTTGTTAAGTAATTTAAAGAGAGTAATTTAATTGAAAAGGAAAATTGTGATGAGGCTGTGGCTTCTACGACGGATGTAAGGCAACGAGGCTAAGAGTTGAGAGGACAATGGCTCCATTAATTGCAGTTATTGTTTTGGAGAGAAAGAAATCGTAAAGGTGTTCATTTCACAACATATAGAAACATTGCCTAAATGACAATAGAAACCTGGAGACAGAAAAGGGAAGGTTTGATTGAATGTGATGATCTGAAAACAATTGTAATTATTTCCCAAGTGACAGGTTTCGTGGTGACCTCTGCCCTTTAATAGCATAGGAAAGGATATAAACGTGATTGCTGAAGGGATAACAAGGTAGCCGAACTAGGGCATCGGACAATGCGCCTAAATTTGATGTACGGAAACCTTCTTCGGGTAGGTCGGGCGCCTCGTAGTTGTCCAACAGCCGATTAACCGAAGTGGGATGCGACCACGGCATTCCTGTCTCCATAGCACGAACAGGTTTGGAACTGACCTAGGAGTCTCTGCGGGGGATCTTAATTCAAAATCAGAGGGTAGGCTTGCCCATACGTAGCCTAAGTAATAAAAAGAGCTGCCGGGAAGCATGACGACCGTCTTCATCGACGTCCCAATACAGGCGTCCTTCGTCTACTCGACAACGCAAACTTACACCGCCCACTTAGGAGGACAAAACCCTTCGAGTTAGTGTAGTGAGTGCTAAAGAACAGACATAGTGCGTGGAGTGATCTCCCCGTTAGAGCCTTGAAAACTTTGAACGTCACTGGACGAACAATAGTATCATAATAATTATACTTAATGTAGATGTAAATTAATGGTTGGTCACATTTGACCAGTTTCAATGTACGGCACAAAAATTTTAGTGCCTTGAAATTTAAAAAAAAAATACGTAGCCTACCGCTGGTCTCAGCAGACTCAACTGTTAAGGTTCCACCAGCTCCCATGTTTGACCAGAAGCCTACATATTTTTTAGGATGACAGGCTACATTACGGTAATCCACACGGTGACAAGGTCATAAATTCAAAACGGACGTTAAATTAAAACGTTTAATAATTCTTCTATCATAAACGTTGAAAGGAATAAAAAATCGAAAGAAATGTAATACATAATATAAAATCTTAAATATTTAACATTCTCGCAATTTAATAATAATTGTTACCAGTTGAATAAAATATTTCATTTCGGTTATAATGATCGTTAATTTATCTCATTTATTGTAATTATTGTATCTGCCACCGGAAAATCTTCCCATTTCTAGATAAATACATACATACCACTGTGATCAAAAAGTGAGGTGAAATTGTCATTTAAAACTCTCGGGTATTAGGAAGGCAGGTAAATTTTTTTCCCTAGGTTAGTAGGACTGTCTATAATATTTTCCAAGCGTCTGTTTGTTAAAAGGTTTAATTATCTCCGAGTTACACGTGTTTTTGTAAAAAACCAAAAGTGAATTTTTCGATTTTTGCAATGGGAGATTTTGTTGAGCAAAGAACTTGCATCAAATTTTGTTTGCGGAATGAATATTCTTGTGCGGACACGTTGAAAATGTTGCGGAAGGCCTTTGCTGATCAAACTATGGCACAAAAAAACGTTTATAAGTGGTACAACGAGTTCAAAGAGGACCGAGAACGCGTTGAAGACGAACCGCTCTCTGGACGACCATCAACGTCTACCACGTCCAAAAAATCAAAGATTTGGTGCTCTAAAATCGTCGATGGATAATTAGAGATCTCGCTGATAGTGTTGGAATATCATTTGGCTCAGCCCAAACCATTTTGAAGAATGTTTTGTGTCTCAAACGCGTCAAGTCTCGATTGGTGCCAAAATCGCTCAATTTTTTGGAAAAAAAGCGTCGCGTTGATGTGTGTGAAACTTTGCTGTCTGACTATCAGGACCACTTGAAATACATCATTACTGGAGACGAGACTTGGATTTATCCATACGACCCTGAAACCACCGACCAATCTAACGAATATCGTGCAAAAGGTGAAGCAAGACCGAAAAGACCACGGCTAAGTCGATCGAAAATCAAGGTCATGTTGACAGTTTTCTTTGATTATCGTGGTGTGGTGCATTATGAATTCCTTCCCCCCGGCCAAACTGTCAACAAAGAATAGTATTTGAGCGTTGTGCGTCGTTTGCGTGAAGCTATTCGTCTGAAACGGCCGGAATCTTGGTTCCTTCATCACGATAATGCACCATGTCATACTGCATTGGTTCTTCGCGACTTTTTTGCCAAAAACTTCACTCATATCGTTCCGCAACCACCGTATTCGTCTGATTTGGCTCCGTGTGACTTCTGGCTATTCAGAAAACTCAAAAGGCTAATGCGGGGACGCCGTTTTGACACGATTGAGGAGATAAAAACCGAATCGAAGAAGGTCTTGAAGGCTATACCGGAAAAAGGCTATTCCGACTGTTTCGAGGGCTGGAAAAAGCGTTGGAAAAAGTGCGTTTTATCGGACGGGAATTACTTTGAAGGGGATGATATTGATTTGGAAGAATAAATAAAGAATTTATATTTTATAAATAAATTCACCTTACTTTTTGTTCTCAGTGGTACATACACAGTTTGGTTTTTGTATACAATAATCCGACAATAAGGGAAAGGTTATTTTATAATTTAGAAGGCGGGAAATCAGAATAATTGTGTATTTGTTATATATTAAATAGAGATTAGATGTAGAGCATGTCGAGTATTGCCAACTGAACTATATCATTCATAAAGGCAGAAAAAGCAACTAAATTGTTATTAATTGCCAGCAGTAATATTTCTATTGATAATAATATATTGATTATGCTCTTACGGTTAATGAAAATACGACCTTCATAAAGCGTGGAAAGGTAATGTACTATTCATACATCCCCTTTAATAGCGTAGTTAAGGCTTGGGGGTAACAGGCTACATGAGAGTAATCCACGTGGTGGCTACCCTTTAATAGCATAGGAAGGGATTTGAAAATGGGGATGCGGAAAGGTAGCGGAAGGTAGCTAAGGGTTAACTAGGGCCCCCGGGCTATATTTTAAGGATCCTACACGGCATTCGCCTAAAGAAATGCAGGGAAACCCCTAGAAAAACCTGCGTCAGGTAGCTCGGGCTCTCGGTACTTGTCTCACGCCCTTCCGATGTTCGGAGAGGGGTTTGCTGTGGAAACGCAAAGTAAGGCTGTAAAGGAAGTTAAAAGTAAATCGACTTTAACATTTGCGACTTACAATATAAAATCCGGGAAATGTAACCAATAGAATTTGCGTAAATATTTTTGAACCACTAAATTTAAAAAGTAAAGGGGAAAATGGAAATGCCATGGGTTCTATATTTAAGACTGTCGCAATAGTCTGCCTAATTTCAGTTCCAGAAGTTTACAAAATTTAATAAACTATTTTTATATCCTTCTTCACCCTGTAATACTATTTTCTTCATCGTTCCTGATACTATGAATTATCGCCTGTTCCAAAGACGACCTTACGGGTTCTGTTTGTTCTAAATAAAATTCGGCTTAATATTGATACTTATCGGACTTTACTCTGTATATAAATAAATATAATGGCAGTCTGAAATGGCTCAATAGTAACAGAATTTATTATTAATTTAGTAGCACCAAATAAATAAGAAATAATGAATAAGAAAGATAACCAATACAGAAAAAAAAGGTAATATATTATCTTTTTTATCTGTATTGGCTGTCTTTCTTATTCATTATTTTCAATCAGACGTAAATTTTTTTTCACTTTTTTTCCGTTTATTTTTCAGTTTTTTCATTTTAAATAAGAAATTTCTCATAATTACAGCAATAGTTAACTTGTTATAGTTCACCTCTTGCAGCGCAGTTGTGAACATAAACAGAATGGGCATACGGTAAGAGTTGTCCGCTATTCCCATTGGAATAGTCGGCCAGCTGCCTTCTGGTCGAGGCACGGAGAAGGGAATGCTGCGTCCCCACAGAAAACTCCTCTCCCGCTATCGGAAGGGCGTGGGACAAGTACCCAATGCCCGACCTACCTGATGTAGGTTTTTTTAGGGTTTTCCCTGCATTACTTTTAGGCGAATGCCGTGTAGGATCCTTAAAATATAGCCCGGGGGCCCTAGTTAACCCTTGGCTGCCTTCCTCTACCCTTCCGCATCCCCCCTTTATATGCTATTAAAGTGGATTACCCTCATGTAACCTGTTGCCCAAAAAAACGAAACAATTCAAATTTTATGTCGAAACAATTAATGGTCTAATTAATTGGCATTACTATATATATATATATATATATATCTTTTAGAATTAATGCCAAAAAATTCTACTGACTCTCTGAATTTATTCAGTGCATTAATAGTTAATACCAATTTTTAATTAACTCAATTAAATCTATAATTTTGATTGAAAATTATCGAATCATCATTTTATTGAGAATATAAATCATTTAATATTTCTAAATATAATGTATTTTTTGTAATATTTTAATAAAATTTATATTATACAATATTTTGACTTTTTCTATTGTCTGCATAAAGAGATTTTAACCCAAATAAAAATGCTCCTTATTGGCCGCAAATAATTGCACCAGCGTGGAATTGACTAGTACCACTGTCCGATATTTAAAGGAGGGAAGGAATGAGTCTCAGCCTTGACTAACGGTAATGATGAAGACATAATTTGATAGGAACGTTCATATTCCTAGAGAGCGTATTTTCTACTAGCCAAAGTCCGAACTTCCCTGTTACATTCAAGGCAAATGATAGACAGTGAGTCAACTAATCCTCAATGTCAACCCAGACAATATTATTTCAACTCGAATCTAGAAACTCTTTTTCTCTCTAATCAGTCAGAACGTCGTTTGTCTTCTTTGTACAAACAAGCTTCTCCTCTCGCTTTTCCTCATTGAAGAATGATTCACTTTTAGAAGCGTCCCATCCTGCCTCTCAGTTATTTAAGGTTTTACTCATTGAAGTTTGTTCATCTAAATATGGGCTGCTTTGTGTATTGCTTCATGTACGACTGAGATCCTGACTGGAGCTCACAGAATTTTATTCTTGAATTTTCAAACGTACACTGAGATCTGAATAATTTTTTTATATGAATTTAGAGTTTACCGAATGTTTGTAAATGAATAATTGATAGTGGAACCACGAAAGCAACATTATGAAGGACAAAAGTTTAACAGAGCAGAAAAAAAATCAGGGTAGAGCCTATGTTGTTTGCAAATGAACCGAATCCAAATACTACGTCGACTTAAAAAAACTTTCTTAATGATCACCATTTATGAAGATTGATATCAATTCGTTCTCTTGCTTAAAATCAGAGAAATAGAATGTCTTATATGTTTTTTAACGTCTGTTTTAATTATAGGCCTATTAGATAAAATTATGTTTATGACCAATAACATACATTTATTAACTTAATTTATAATTAAATTGCCCAATACGTCATAAACAATTTAATAGTACACAGAGGAATTAAATCTTAAATTACAAACTCCCACGACTTTTCGTTCTTGATTTGGAACTTCATCACGTGTGCACACATTGAGATAAAAAAATTGCTATTAATGAATTGTAAAGAATATAATTTATTTCCTGTAACATTACGCTTTTACATTAAATTATAAAAATGTGATTGAAAGTTCTTAATGTTTTTGCATTCGGCGTGTAATGAACTGATTTTTCGATTAATCTATACACAATTTGTTGTCTTACACTTGTACTCTTGACGAAGCTCCAAAACAGAAACGTCGTGTAATTTTGTATTTTTTCGTGAACTTATAAATTGTTTCTAACGTATTGGCCATTTTTAAATTTAACTAATGCCAGATAAATGTCAGTCATAAACATAATTTTATTTTATACTAGCTGGGTGCCCGGAGTTGCCCGTGTACTTATTTACACAAACCCGAAAAGGTATTTAATTCTATATTAATCTTTAGTTCCTAGTTCCGTACATACTTTCGACCGATAGTGCATTAATTGAACAGCTACATAATAGGCTTTTGAGTTTTGTCAACTGACAAGTGCAGTTGTGTCGCTCTAGGCTCTTCATCGCACCTGACGAAAGGAACAAGGATCCCACAAAAGTTGTGTGGTATTTATACTATCACTTTTTTTGTCTGAATTGGCTAACTTTCTTATTTATTAGCTATAAAATACATTTAATTTTATTGCACCAATCCCAACAAACATACCTCCGAATTTCTTTACGAAGAGAATATTTAAATATACTCCTCGAGTATTGCAGTATATAATTGTGCCTCAGTCTTCAGACATTACGAAAGATTAAATTGATGAAATTCTTAGCTAGCTTACACAATGTAAACAAATAGTCGCCATATTAGAGTCACAAATATGGCGAAGAAAATTAACTAACATTTTTCGCAAGGATCGTGAAGTATTTCGGATTTTCTTTATCATTCGATCATATTACTCGATAAAATTATACTTTTTATTCAATGAAATTATTTCTGTTTTATTTCATTACGGAAAAAAGGAACTATTTCCTTTGTTAGTCGCGTAGTAACGTCCCATTATCACCTGACGTCATGGTATCATGGTATCAATTCTTTCCAGCATTATGCTTGGGGTTTATAACGGCCCAGTACCGGTTTCCCCTGTTTTGTTGCAATCTGTCCACGCATTTAAATCTGTATAGAAATTAACGTAAATACATACATACAAATATACATACTATTTTTATTATATAGATTAATTTTTTGTCCGAATCAATCCAATTTAGACATTCAAGTGATCAGTACTTGCCTAATTAGCATGCCAAACCATTTAAATAATTCTGCGGTAGTCATCGATTTCATTTACAAGATTATGACCCATTAATTCTGCGAACTCGTAACGGCCCTCTAAAGCAACAATTTCTCAGGCAAGATAAAAAATCAATTTACTAAAAACACAGCACGTCAGAACTTTGTTTATACGAAGGGGCTACCTTTGGGTATGCCTTTTCCTCTCCGTTTTTGAACTAAGGTTCCCACAAGCCGAGGCACCTCGGCCTGTTCTGAGAGGTGTATGTTCCGGGGTCGCAGACCTTGGGCATACGGTAAGAGTTGTCCTCTATTCCCATTGGAATAGTCGGCCAGCTGCCTCCTAAATTGGTCGAGGCACGGAGAAGGGGATGCTGCGTCCCCACAGCAAACTCCTCTCCCGCTATCGGAAGGGCGTGGGACAAGTACCCAATGCCCGACCTACCCGATGCAGGTTTTTCTAGGGTTTTCCCTGCATTTCTTTAGGCGAATGCCGGGTAGGATCCTTAAAATATAGCCCGGGGGCCCTAGTTTACCCTTGGCTACCTTCCTCCATCCTTCCGCATGCCCCCTTTCAAATCCCTTTCCTATGCTATAAGAGGGGAGTTGCCACTATGTGGATTACCCTATACATAGCCTCTCTACACCAAAGAAAAAAAGAACTTTGTTTTATATCTTGTTGGAAGGATACCAATTAAAGGTAAAATTATCTCCAACGGAAATTGTATTTCTAATTAAAAAATTAGGTGTTTATTGCTCGATCGATGGTACAAACTAAATACTTCATAATAAATATTATATGAATATTTTTTATTGGCACTGAGGTGATAATTATTAAATATAATAATTATGAAGTTGTAATATGATTAAACTCACATACAGTAAAATTCCTGCGCTCTCATAACAGAAGAATCGTTCAGCTCCATATTGCTGATTATACTTTCCCCTTTCCTTTCTTTAATAATTTCCTCTATTAAAGATAATTGTCTCAACATTATTGTCAACAAACTTCGAAACCATAATTATATTTGTGTATAGGGACGACCACTCGGAGAAATAGGACAATGATTTGATAAATGCCATTAAACATGTAAAATCGAACGAAGTCCCCGAAGGATTTGTTTCTTCTTATCACAACAGAAACTTTTTATAAGTCAGAGTGTGGTCGTTTAAAATTTTCATGGGACAAGATAAGTGTTTATGAAAACAACTGGGCCATCATAAATATTTTAATGACTAGCTCGGTGCCCGGCGTTGCCCGAGATGTCCCGATACAATCCAATTTCGGTTGCTTTTGCGCTATTTTTATGTAACGCTCCTCGAACCCTATCCCTAAATGTGCTCACCTCCCATGCTGAAGGTGTTTAAGTCACTGACCAAATATATTGGTCATTTTTACATGTTAGAAGATGACCACCCCCACAAATGTGCGATAATCAAAAAGTATTTATTGCACGCAAAAATCAACCATACATATATATAATATATATAGATAGATAGATATACATACACTATTTAAAACAATTATTAAATTTGTAGACATATAATTTTTCCATCTGAAATTAAACTATTTGGTGGTTTTAGCAATCTGCAGTTGGTAGCATTGTATAAAATTAATGCAAAACATTACGAAATACGCTGTCTTCAATAAAAAAATATCAATTTTGAACATTTAAGTATTGTTTTTATCATAATTCTATGTATCTTCCAGTGCGTATTGCAAGATATAATTGGGGAACATATTGGTCCCTGATCCCGTGAAATATTCCACGTCAAAAGTCAAGTTATTTAAAAGAAAATTAATGCCATGGATTGTATAACCTTTCATAATAAATTATATTTATCACTCGATGTGGTATTGGTAGATTTAATTATACTTATTATTCAATCAAAATATTTTTGCTCAGCTTCATTTCTCAGAAATTGAACATCTATAACGTCGTTCCCAAAAATGGAAAACAAATATTGCTATCCTAACCTCAAATTTTTGTTTCACGACACAAATTGCACGCAATAATTTGTTTACATTTATACAAATTTATAGAAATACGTTGCGTAAAGTATAATTAATTGTACTTTTAATTCAATTTAAATGTTCCTATTTCTGTACATACCTTTGACTGATAGTGCATTAATTGAATAACGACCATAAAAACTTTCGGAGTTCCGTACGTCATTTTCAATACTTTTATAGTTACAAACATATAATTCAGCAGTCGTACCTTAGACAAATCTTATTATCTTCTGAAATATTATACAGGATACAATAGTACGTTATATTATGAAATTTTATAAATCTCGACCGACACACATTTGAATGTATTATAAGGCGCCATGTTGGCTTTATCAAAGATAGCGGGATAATTAACTATTCCAAATTAAATTTCCGCAAGGATGGTAAAGTGTTTCGTATTGTTTTTTATTACTATTCGATGGAGTAACACTGGAAAAAATTTTACTTTTTATTCAATCAAAATATTTCTGCTTTATTTCATTACGAAATACAGAACTATATTTAGGATGCGTCAATGTCTTGAAAACTTATGACGTCATCGTCTCGCGCAGTAATTTAACACTAATTCGTAACTTATTTCAATTATAATTATTTCCACGTTTATTCTAGGGATTTCTCACCCCAACAGTACCGGTTCTCGATTTTGGTAGAATATATATACCAATTTTTGTTGAATTCTGTCCACTCGATAAAATTTGTATAAAGAACAACGTAAATACATACATACATACATACATACATACATACATACAAATATACATCCGTTTTTATTATATAGATAGATAGATTATCTAAAATGCCACATTAAATTTATATCAGCCAGCATCAGACAGTTACAGAATCAGTTTTCGTTGTACTTTCTTATCATATTATATGTGGCATTCAGCACATATGTTCTACTCGGTAGCTTTAGGTCATTTTAGTATTGTGTTTTAATATACAGAAAAATTCGTTCAAATTGTTACCAGAAATATCGTTACATTAATATTAAAATTTTTTATACAATATTCTGAATAAGAAATTACGGAATAAGTAATTAACAAATAGATAATTATGTAATAGATGTTTCTTGCTCGATCAATGGTGCAAAAATAAATATCTTATAATAAATATTATATAAATATTTTTTATTGGTACTGCTGTTATAATGGTATCAAAAATACATTTTTTTATTTATCCTGTATTGTGCCGAGGGTCGTCCAAAAATCTATTTGCCTGAGGAAAAACAACAAATTTTTTGCAGAATTTTTATTTTGTTTTTATCTGTTCACCCAATTTGGTATGTTTAATGGCTACATAATTATCTATTTCTTAATACCTTATTTCGTCAGAATATTTTCTAAGCAATTTTTTTTAAAATTAATAAAACGATATTTATGGTCACAATAAGAACGAATATTTCTAATATAATTCTAAAATCTCCTAAGGCTACCGAGCAGCACATGAGTTTCTGAATGCCATATATAATATGATAAGAAATGAACAACGAAAACGGATTCTTTAACTGTCCAACAAATTTAATGTGGCATTTTAGATAACCATTAAAATATTACGATGGCCCATTTGTTCGAATAAACACTTATCTTGTCCTATCAAAATTTGAAAAGACCACACGCTGCCTTATAAAAAGTTTTTGTTGTGTTGTGTTCAATGGCCTTTATCAAAACATTCTCAAGGAATTTCAATACGTCCTGTTTATCTGAACCGTCGTCCACATATAACAAATATAAATAATGCAGTTTTCTGATCAATACCAGACAATATTTTTATTTATTTACGACAACGTTTCGGTACGTGTTTGTACCTTCCTCAGAAATTGTACAAATAAATTTTCTTTTGCTTCTCGATAACAACAAATTTATTTTGTACAATTTCTCCGCAGGAAATACGCGAGGAAGGTACAAACACGTACCGAAACGTTGTCGTAAATTAAAAATATTGTCTCGTATTGGTCACGAAACTTCATTATTTTTCTCATATAAACAGACGTAAAAATACAATCTTTATAACAAATATAATTCTGGTTTCGAATTTTGTAGACAATAATGTTCAGATAATTGTCTCTATTTGAGGAAATTATGTAAGAAATGAAGGGGAAAAGTATAATGAGCAATTGGAGCTGATCGATTCTTCGGCTTTTAGAGCACAGGAATTTACCTTTCGGTGAGTTTAATCATATTATATTTAATAATCAGATAAATAAGTAGCCAAATATCAGACAAAAATAATTGGTATTTATTTCGCACTTGTTTTTTTGTCTGTTATTTAGCTACTTGTTTACCTAATTTTATCTCAGACATTTTAGATTTCTGGTAGTGCATTCAGGACAAACCCTAAATAATTTGAGCTGCGGTGCACGGCGCATCATTTCTAAATTCGTATCCCTCGTAAGTTTAAGACTCCACTTTCTGAAGCACGGCCAATAATTTGGCTGAACAGTTGCTCCATCCAGCATGTTGATTAGCCGAATATTTTCGGCTCCTACAGTCACGGACTCTACTCGAGACTATTACAAAATAGTTTTATAATTTAGACACACCTTAGAATCTCGTTCAAACAAAACTCATATCAAATAAGAAGAAATTTCTTCATAAAATTAACAGAATTTAATATATGTCTGTGATTTTTAATTTGTATGATCTGAAGAGGTCCCAAAAATTGAGATAAAGTGTTATGATTTGTTTTCAAGTAAAAAAATAAAAAATAAAAACGTAACTTATTAAATGTTTTCTGACTTACTTGCTATTTATTTTGTAATCATTAAAATTTCAGATATAATATAATAAATTTAATTTGATAAAGTTGTCGGTGTGAAAAGAAAAACTCGAGTAATCTTATGTGAATCCTTCTCAAGAATTGTTTACTTTGAATAATTGATTGAAATATTGACAAGACCTCGCACGCAAACAGTTCATATGTATTGTTAATTTAATTTGGTAATCAACGTAGTGTAGAACATTTTCACAAAAGTAACACCTCCAATGCAGTTGTCAAAAAATGTAAAAAAGCAACTTATTTCTGCCCCGTTCTGAATTTTCTAACATTCTAAAAGCACTGAATACAAGTCATTAATAATATTACGTTAATTGACGTATTTTTATTCTTACTTTTTGTTGTTTCTGACTCGATTCTGTGTATTTCTTCTATCAACTAAGAATTAGTTTTATTAAATAGAGTCCAAGTGTTTCAGGGTTCTCTGTATTTTATCTTAGTTGAATTTATTTGTGCACAGCGAGACACATAACATTCAATGTTACGGTATTTACTGATCATCAACATGAGTAACCTGAGACTAATTGAATTTCATTATTGGAGAACTAAGGGAAAAAATTAAACATTATCTGGAAAATTATAAATTGATAATGATTAAGTCAAAAAGAATTTCGGTCATGGACTTTATCAAAGTAGGTCTAAATTATGTTCATTATAATTAAAGTCATCACTAAGTTGTTAATTATGAAATTTGGAAGATGTTTTGAACGTTTTTAATATATAACTGGAAGTTCGAAATTAATTAATATTATTATAACACTTGAAGAAGCTCCAAATGTCGGGATGAAACATTTTGAAGTTTATTAAATATTCAATGTAATGTTATTAATCAACTCATTTAATAAAATATTTCTCTTAATAGAACATAAATCATTTTATTAAGCAAAAAAAATTGAAATATAACTTAGCTACATCATGACGAGTTTTTGTTTATAAATTGCCCGAAATTACAATATAATAAGGAAATAATAAGTAAGGTAACTCATAAATTGGTCATTTTAATATTATATATCTGCTTTTGTCGCAGAGGAAGAAGCGAAAGAGTTGTGTTATAAAGGGACGAACAAACTCTCCTCTTTCAGGTATTTTGAACTAAGGTGCCCATAAGCGGAGACACCTCCGCCTGTTTTGAGAGGTGTATGTTCCAGGGTCATAGACCTTGGGCATACGGTAAGAGTTGTATACCCTTCCCATTGGAACAGTCTGCCAGCCGCCTCCTAAACTGGTCGGGGCACGGAGAAGGGAATGCTGCGTCCCCACAGCAAACCCCTCTCCCGCCATCGGAAGGGCGTGGGACAAGTACCCAATACCCGGCCTACCTGATGCAGGTTTTCTAGGGTTTGTCCTGCATCACTTTTAGGCGAATGCCGGATAGGATCCTTAAACTACAGCCCGGGGGCCCTAGTTGAACCTTGGCTACCTTCTTCACCATACCGCATCACCATTTTCAAGTCCGTTCCTATGCTATTAAAGGGCAGTTTCCACCACGTGGGTTACCCTCATGTAGCCTGTTACTGTAAAAAAAATCCGGGCCATATTGAAACAAACTATTTGAAAGCTTAAAAAGAGGTGGCTGGTCCCTTTTACAATGATGTGACAATTGAGAATATTGAAATTAAATTGACACACTAAAGCAGAATCGATATTTTTATATGTGAAAGGAATGTGTCGCTTGTTTCTGTTTTGTTTTTATTATTTATGAGACTGACAAATGACATGAGGGTAATCCACATGGTGACAACTCCCATTTAATAGCATAAGAACGGATTTGAAAGTGAGGATGCGGGTTGAGGAAGGTAGCCAAGTGTTAATGAAGCCCCCGGGCTCTAGTTTAAGGATCCTACCCTAGAAAACCTTCATCATGTAGGTCGGGCGTTTGGTACGTTTCAGACGCCCTTCCGATGGCGGGAAAGGGGTTTGCTGTGGGGACGCAGCATTTCCTTCGCCGTGCCTCGACCAGTTTAGGAGCCAACTAACCGACTGCTGGAATTAGAATAAATTTTTAGTTTCGTAGAAATCGTTTTTTAATCACGACAGTTGCAACGATTTGTACAGTGCAAATCTTCTTTCTATGTTTCATAACGCCACAGACAATGTGAAAATAGAAAGTCGACTCAGTGTTTCATGATAATAATAATTTTCCAGTAATACGTTACTCAGCTCCTCAAATGCAACTTTAGCGCTATCGCGACTTTATGTAAGCACGAGACAATTTGGCGTCTGCTTGATCAAATAAATTAGTCGGCGGAGCGTACCAACCTTCTCTTCTAAATCTTAAACGTCTGGAGGGTTGTCAGAAATTAATTTGATTCTTTATGCATTCATTCCCTTTCTTTTAGCCGATAAAGAAAAAGAAATAGTTGAAAATGGCGGCGAGTTTTCAGAAAATATATACATACAGCAGGCAGAACCTTGTAGGAGAGATACGAAGGGGCTACCTTTGGGGATGCCTTTTCCTCTCCGTTTTTGAACTAAGGTTCCCACAAGCCGAGGCACGTCGGCCGGTTCTGAGAGATGTATGTTCCGGGGTCACAGACCTTGGGCATACGGTAAGAGTTGTCCGCTATTCCCATTGGAATAGTCGGCCAGCTGCCTCCTAAACTGGTCGAGGCATGCGTCCCCACAGCAAACTCCTCTCCCGCTATCGGAAGGACATGGGACAAGTACCCAATGCCCGACCTACCTGATGCAGATTTTTCTAGGGTTTTCCCTGCATTTCTTTAGGCGAATGCCGGGTAGGATCCTTAAAATATAGCCCGGAGGCCCTAGTTAACCCTTGGCTACCTTCCTCTACCCTTCCGCATCCCCCCTTTCAAATCGCTTCCTATGCTATTAAAGGGGAGTTGCCCAAAATGGATTACCCTCATGTAGACTGTTGCCCTAAAAAATACAAAAAAAAACAGAAAATATATTGCTATTTTAAGGAAAATTCATTGAATATGCAAGAAAAATATTGGATCTATTAATAAGCAGACATAAGAACTATTATAAAAATAAGTAATATGATTTTAAATGTATTTCTCATGATATAAAAAAAAACTGTTAATTTTTAGGCCCTTAATAATTGTCGATCGACAATCATAGAGAGGGTAGTGGAGGGTACGAACAGCTGGGAAAAGGTATCGATCACAATGTATAAGTAAAAGCATTTAGGGATGTGGGATATGGTAAATACAATTTATGAGAAATCGTCATCTCTGAATAAAACTGCCAAGCGACTGAAGGCTGCAAAAGTAAGCTTTAGAGCGTCTTTCCAAATACAATAGCCAGAATTCGTTGTTCTTACGATGTCGGTTTTGCGGATGATTTTCCCAAGGAAGTAAAGCTGCGAAAGGGTGACGTGTTGTGAGAGAAAACTCATGGGTGACTCGGCAGGAAATGCTCCTTGAGAGCGTGCATCATTTCCGCGACATTTACTCGTGATTACATTGCCCATTCAAATTTTAGCGGACCGATGGAATCAAAGAACCAGAGTACATCATCAGACTATCCTTTCCTCTCGTGCAAAATTTTTTTTCTTCATCCTCACACTCATAATTATCTGATACTGCGGTTACACATCCTTCCACTACAGCTCATGCCACCAGGATGTTAATTAAACCTGAGTGACTGACTGGACCCCATTCATTAACTTGCCCCGACACCTTTTGAGAAACCTCCAAAGTTTCCTCCTCTAGCCAATATTTTTGTAAGGCCTTACTATTCCTCACTTAAATATGAAACATTCTCCTGCAGAACCATATTTGGAAATCAGGGATTTTGATCTCTCCATATTTCACTTTCATGCATCATTTCACCCCATAAACGCAGTTTTAGGAACACCTTTTATTCAAACATCATTCAACGTTTTTGAACGAAAACGTTTCTCATCTTAAATAATTCCGTCTTACTTGAAAATTATCAGCTATTCTTAAAATTAATATAATTATTAATGGCCACACAAGGCGGAAAAATAATTTTTTTAATAGAAAAATTACACATTTCTTCATATAAAAATTTATTATCCAAGTACGACGTTTCGTCCCACAATTCTTCAGGTCTTGGCAATAAATAAATTAGGAGAACTCTGAAACTAAATATTAAATAATCTACATATTGATGGGAGGGTGTAGAGCATCCAGATAAATATTCAATTTCGATAATATGAAATTAAAATGTTGCATTCATAAATATCATCAAAATATAGATAATAAAATATCGTATATTGTTAAAAAAATTAATAGATAGAAGCTTTCGACCTGTTTGGTCATTTTCAAATTTATTATAAAAATTCAGCCTTGAGGTTGCTCCTTTTTAAAAACCATCCTTCACGTCGGAAGGAAAATGGATTGGTTTTTATTTTTATTTTGGATTGAATGTCATCAAAAACTTTCCGTAATCGTAATTTTTCAATATACGAAATTATACGGCCATTAAATATAATTCTCGGGTTTTATCACGTGCTGTTTCCGAATACAACGTCCCGACGCCATCGTCGTCAGGATGACAGTCAACGATGCCGTCGGAATGTTGTTATCGGAAATTTTTGCCCAGGTTGAAACCCTATAATTATCTTTATAACTAATTCACCGGGAAAAACTTCGGTCACTACATGGCCCATAATAATAATAAATTCCGTTTTAGTTCGCTCAATGCTCCTCTGATTCGTATATCCATGGTAATATTCCCTCCAAAGTAAGAAGGCATTATTATTCTTCCACCACATCGTTCTTCCATATCGATCAAAAAAAAACTTAATCTCTTACCAAAATATCATCTACATCATTCAAAAATTCAAGTGAAAAATTTACGATTGTCTGAAAATTAATAAGAAGAAAGATAGCTAAATGCAGACAAAAAAGAAGTGATAATATAAATACAACACAAGGCCTTGTTCTTTTCTTAAGGTGCAGAAAAAACCCAAGAGCCTAGAGCGACACAAATGCACTAGTCAGTTAACAAAACTCAAAATCCTTTGGCCAGGAACGTTGTGTGGTATTTATATTATCACTTCGTTTGCCTGTATTTCGCTATCTTTCTTATTATTATCATTAAAAAAGGTATCTGAATCATGTTACCAACACTTAAATTACGAAACGACAAAACGTATAATTAAAAGGCTCATAAAATTAATTTTAAAAAAGAGAGTGATTCATATTCAAAGGCAGACGCCTCCTCCTAATCAAATCAGACTATGAGAATAGTACAGTGGAATCGAAACAGTCTCAGTTTCAAACAATTGAAACTGAATGAATGAAAAATTATCATTTGTACGTAATAATTATACAAATAATTGCTAAATGAATTACACATACGAAATATTACTGTCTAAAATGAAAGAAACCCACATTTTAATCGTATAATTAATCTCTATTAGTAAAATTGAATAATATTCCAAGAACCATAAAATTTTGTTACAACATCTGAAAGTGAAAAAATATTTATATTTGCTGATGTTCTCTCCCATAACATGTTAAACTTTTGTAAATTATATGTGGGTCGCCAATTAAAAAAAAACTTGATCTCAGTTTGTATTCTTTTCCAGTTTCAGTTGTTCTTTATTATTTAAAAATCATTTTTGAATCATTCACATTAATTTTAAAATTAATTTCAAGGTTTCCGGTATAAACATGTGTGTTATAATTGAATTCATTCACACTTTTACGGCCTCTGTTGTAGAAACACATTTATGTAAGAAAAGGGAAATGCGTACGTTTTGCACTACACCGAAATATTTGTCTGACCGCGGTCGCTACTAATTCTGGGAAAGAGCAGAATTTCTTTTATTTCTTCATATGAATTCGTGACGACGAAGTTCCGCAAAGTTCGCTCGACATAATGTGGGACGTTGTGCCGTTTTAATGAGACTGCGACTGCTCTTCTCCAGACTTTTTCATTATAAAATGGAAATAAAAGACGCAGTCAAACCTACCGCAAGACAAAGGTACTCCGTATAATTAATATATTTTCCACGTATATTTTTCATAATCTCAGCAAAAAAATCATTTAAAATGTCTGTAATGCATTACCTACCACTTAAGCGTGTACACGTTGTTAAATAATAAACTTCTGTACCAAAATACGCTTTTCAGAATAAAAAATAAGTCACCATAATATTAGAAAATGAACTGAATGGTTCATTAAAAGTTCAGAAATTCATATATAAAGAAGAACATTTAAAAAAAAAATCCGATACGTTGGAGGTAAATTCAAAATTGAGCAACTAAGTTTTTTGTTCCGCTACGCCGCTGTGATTTTTAAATAAATTTTCTGACACAGAAAAAGTATCGTTTATAATTCTGCTTCAGATATTAACTCTACATTTTTCTGCGCAAAACTTAGAATTTTCCGAAATTTTGTCTCCAATATTTTCTGGGATTTTATCGAACGATTTGTACGAGTCTATTCCGTTCTGACGGTTTTCCCGGAGCTTTCACACATTGCTACAGAAAACAAACTTTGGTGTGTTCCCAAAGTGGAAAATGGCTTTGTTGCATAACTTCACAAATAAGATTCAGCGCGATAAGACAAAAAGTGCGAAGGCGACACGTTTTTGCTTCAGAGAAAAGGAGCGAGTGCAATTTACTTTCCAAGTTGTCTACGCCTAATGTTATTTACTTTACGTAACATAAGACTTATTGCGTGATTATTTTTTTTTACTGAAAAAGTTAAAGCCGACGAGAACGAAATCATATTTGTCCGACTGGTGTAAAATGAGGGTCGTAGCCGTCTAAAGCTACAATGTTATGAAATCCTGATAACTCTTATACTTGGTTCAATTAATTTTTCACAAATAGAAAATACAGCATACATAACACAAGCGTAGGACTTGTAGCAAAACAAAATATCATTTGATTCAAATTGAGGTTTTCATCCCAGAAAGTTCTAGTACAAGTACCAGGAAGTATTTCATGCAATAGGCTTATATAAAATAATAAATCGTTATATTTATCTTTCCTTAAAACTTTATTAAACCATAATAACAGAAAATACATTAAAATTTTGTGTAAATCGCACCTTAGAAATTTATGTGCCTCTACATTTAATTTAATTAATTGTAAGTAATGTTCTAAAAAAAATTATATAATTATGATATATGTAAAAAAAAATTGTGTTTTTAGATTACTAATTTGGAATTACATTATTTAATTAAAGGATTAATGTTTCCGTTTCTTCTTAATTATATCATTTAATTCAACTTTACAACAGTTGAAGAGGTTCCAAAAATTATGGATGAAACGTCGTATCTGTTTTAATGTTTATTTCTATTACAATGTATTAAAAATTTTATTCATAATAAATTTCTGACTTAATAGGCCTGATTTTTAAATTAAAAATAATAAATTATCATTTTATAATCTTCAGTGAGAAATGACCTGGAATATTAACTGAGTAATTGTTCTATATTAAAATAATCATATTCAAACATATTAACAAAAAATTCTTATAAATTGTTTATACTAAGAACATTATATTTTTATGATGGCAATCGTGTGTGTCTTTAGTAATTTTTGTATTTACTGAATTTGTTAAATGATTATTTCCGGAGCAACTAGCATCGGAAACAAAGAACGGGCATGGGTAATTTTCTTTCATTTATGAGGCAATAAGGAACTGGAATGATTTTCCTGAAGAGTTATGACGACTTTTCATAGAAATAATATTATAATTCAATAACTAAACAGTAAAAATGTAAATGAAGTGTATATCTACGTTTTTATATGTATATTATTCAGCAAGCGTGAATAAATTCATTCAGAATAAAATGTAGTTTATGACTAATAACAGACGCTTTATTCAGTTTAAGCTGACAATTTTTTAATAAAATATATTTAAATAGAATTTTTAGAATATACTGTCTGTTATTGGCTTTAGGCTGCATTTTATTCTTGGTAATTAAATTACATAAACACTAATAAATTCAATGAAATTTAATTACTTATAAATCAGTCAATGAATATTTACAGACATCTTATTTTTTATTTATAGCCTTACAAAGTTTCGTGACGTGTTCGTCTCTCTTTTATAACGTTACGACGTTTCGATACGTGTTCGCATCTTCTTCAGGTGTTATCCAAATTATTATAACTAACAATATCGTTGGTGTAAATTGAATTCTGTGCCCCGGACCCATTTTCAAAAACTTTGAGAATTTATCCACAATTACTAAATATTTTGTTTTACTAGATTCTTATAATAATTTGAATAATACCTGAAGAAGACACGAACACGTATTTTAACGCCGTAACGCTATAAATAAAAAAATTATGTGACTATAAAAGGTCATTAACTAATTTATTAATTCAAAAACATTCAACTACTTATATGTTAATTGCGGCTATATAATAAGGCTAGAAATTATTTTATTAAATAGGACAAAATTAGCAGTCATTCATATAGATCCATTCTCAAATTAACAGTGCCATTCATGAATTATTTGTCAATTCAAAAATTTTGATTTAATTTACATTTTAATTGTGCCAATACAATATTTTGCGTTTTGTGTAATGGATAGAAATTTTTGTTGCTTTTTTTGTGTAATAAATTATTGTAGTTGATCATATATGTCATTAATGAAAGTATGTGCTGGATTTAAAGACTTAACATACAATTCTAATAACATAATGTTGTTCCACGTGTAATAAGATATCACAAAATTCTGAAATGCTTGAAAAGATGATTTCTTTGTCTACATGTAATCTTCAATTAAAATTAAGGAATACCAGTTGTAGAGAAATTTTTTAACAGTTGATCAAAATGTTTCTTTGAAATTAATTGGTTGTCTACAGAGGTTAGTTAATTGGCCTGCAGATTCATGCTGAAAAATAGATTTAAGTCTTTACAGCCTTCGGTATTTGATATTATTCAGAAATATTTATCCTTTTAAGTAATTACAGTAAGCGAACAATTTTTATTTGCTAAATAAGCATTTATTAAATTTTAAATTGGTGTGAAAAGTCTTGATTATATATTACTAGATCGTAAACAGAAGTAAAAAAAAGGCATAATTCTTTGCGGGGGAATTTAAGTAAATACTCCGAATGTACTAAGTGCATTCGGCGTCGGTGCCGTAGAGTCCGAAACAGAGATTAGATGCAAAGTGTGACCGTCCATGTAGCCTCTGTCCCTGACCTGGAATGACATCTCTGCGTTCTTATCTCGCCGCCAGTAATATTTCCTAAGTCGACGGATAACGGAGAGAGAAAGATTTACAAGGTTTATAATACTCCCTCAAGGCTTCAGCGCGTTGAAGATGAGTAACGGCTACCAGCGACGAGGTAACAAAACCTTCGGAACTACCGTAGTTATAAAAACGCATACGTCGAAACGCAATTCCTAAATTAAGTTACTGTAAGAGGGAATACTTAAATACTTCCATTTTGCTTAAAGAATAATAATATCTTTGTGTAAAGATAAATCGTAAAATAGAGAATATAATTTAAGCTGAACTCTTGAAAAATTGCAATAAACGTTATTATTCTAGGATAACTAAAGAGTGTTAATTGAAGGGAGTGGAAATAAACACCAGGTGTAAACTTGTTTTTTAAAAAATAAATAAAACACAATATAAATAAGTAACAAAATAAAAGGCTCTATTCGTGAGAGGAAAACGGTGAGAGTTTAATCGACTCGAATTGGCTATGAAAATAGTTTCTCGCATTATAAGGAGTCTGTCGAGTAATAGCCACTACCCTCGCTTATTTATATGTTAAAGACATGCTCCATACCCGGAAATGTTAGTTTTGACTTCCAGAATATTAGATTATCATCGTCGATAAAAATCCAAATCATAGGTGTTTTGCGACTCAATTTATAAGACGTAAATTAAATAACCAAGGAGGTTGCAGGAAATGAAACCTAATTGGTACACGTTATATGTTATCAAATACTTTTTTTTTAGCGTAACAGGCTACATGAGGGTAATCCACATGGTGGCAATTCCCCTTTAATAGCATAGGAAGGGATTTGAAAGGGGGGATGCGGAAAGGTAGAGGAAGGTAGCCAAGGGTTAACTAGGGTCCCCGGCCTATGGTTTAAGGATCATACCCGGCATTTCAACTAAATGTGATGCAGGGCAAACCCTAGAAAATCTGCATCAGGTAGGTCGGGCATTGGGTACTTGTCCCACGCCCTTCCTAAGCGGGAGAGGGGTTTTCTGTGAGGACGCAGAATTCCCTTCTCCGCACCCTCGACCAATTTTGGAGGCAGCTGGCCGACTATTCTATTGGTAATAGCGGACAACTCTTACCGTATGCCCAGGGTCTGCGACCCCGGAACATACACCTCTCAAAACAGGCCGAGGTACTTCCGCTTGTGGGAACCGTAGTTCAAAAACGGAGAGAGGAAAAGGAGTCCCAAAAGGTAGCCCTCTCCGGTTCTCCAGAAAGGTTCTGCCTGCGAGAGCTACGAACAGTTCTCACTGGCTAGATTCATACAGAATGTGGCATCATACAGGCGTAGACACTTGACTGTGCAATAGACTGACTTTATTTCGATGTGTGTTCAGATTCCTACCCTGCCGCTTAAGACGGACTGAGTTTCTTACTTTTCGGAATGATTTATTTTCGTCCTTTTCCCCCACTCTGTCATAATTTCCTCTATAATTTCGACAAATTGTGGGCAACACCAAGGCCACAAACTTAAAAAATAATAAATAAGAAAGATAGCCAATTCAGACAAAAAGGGTAATATAAATACCACACAACGTTTCTGGGATCCTTGTCCCCTTTCGTCAGGTGATAAGAAGAGCCTAGAGCGACACTACTGCACTTGTCAGTTGACAACACTCATATTTTCATTTAAAAAATAATATGTTATTGTTCTTATCTTATAAAATTCCTAATTTATCAACGACCGGGGCAAATAAACTAAAATACAGTACATACTTTAATTCTGCGCTGCAATATTATGCTGGTAACTCAGTTGTTACAGAAGCAGATATTATACCATAAAATCCGTACTTCCATTATGAAAATTTGAAATTTAGTGACACTAGAACAGTTTAATGGCATCGTATGGAGAATAGCAAGGTTGGGAAATATAAATTAAAATGTTAAATTCGAACTATGTAAAAAAAAGTCTGAGTGAAATAAAGTGATTCAAAAATATGAAGTAACCAACAAGAACGTGAACGGAATTAAATGAATGCTCGTAGAATATAATATAAAAACGTCCAACGGTTCGACCATATAAAAACCAAGTTCATTGATAAAAAATAACAATCCTAATTTTTTTTTTAAAAAAAATATTATTTTATGCCACTCAATTCATAAAAAATAATCTTTCGATTTAATAATTTATAGTTATCCGAAAAAAAAGGTCGGAAAATTCAACCATACTATATATACTCGTAATATTCATACAATTTAATACATCTAGATTTACCTGCTGTAATTTCTACGCATTTATCACTTAAACTTACAGTTTTGGTCAGCATCTGGATGTTTGTCGAGATCTCATTCTGTTTCCTTCACCCTCGTAATTTCACTCGTCATCGACTCATTAAAATCTGCCAATCAATGTTAGGATTCAAATAACAGATAAAAAAACGCTACTTCTTTACGGTGTATTTTAAATGCTTAATTGTATGGATTTCACAAACAAGACATTCTTTGGAGAAATGGCTAATTCAAATCTGGAGCGTTGGAGCCTGAACACACAGATGTAATTATCCAAAAAGATGTACAACTGCATATTTAAAAAATAGTATGACTTAATTTCGTAACTTTTATTCAGATAACTATGACTTTATAAGTCGAAAGGCTCTGTTTTTTCGATTGAGAGATATAAAATAATATTTATTATCGAAAAACGAGAACCATTATTTGTTACTAAACCCTTCAACGAATATGCGGATTGGAATGCTGGTTGGAAGTCTTTGTTTCGTAAACTTGGAATTTTAACTTTGCCTTGAAGGTATAATCTAGAAATTTTAAACACTAACTGGAGAAACATCAATTTATATACACTATACGGGACTAATCACTTATGCAACACTCGAAATCGCTCTGAACTCCGTATTGAAAATCATCGCATAAGCCTTTGTAAATATAACATTCGTTACTTAGGGATTAACTTATTTAATAGTCTTCCGGTCAAAATAAAAACTTAAACTATACAAAATTTATTTATCAAACAGCTTGTAATTTAATGTTAATTCCTTGGGTGGTCTTGGATAGAGAAGCAAAAGTAATTTATATATAATATATATATATATATATAATATTGGAAAAATGTCATTACGTTCAGTTTATTTATTTAAAATAATTATATATATTTATTGTAATGTAATGTATATATCTAGATTAAATAAATACATACATACATTTCTTAATATACGTAACCAGTTCATCAATAATAATTTAAAGTGAAAGTTGCTAAAACACACATTTATATTAAATTTTATAAAACAATTAGCAACTATCAACAAGCTCTCAAAAATATTTTTATTTAATTATTGTATATATAATATCATAGATTAATTGGAAAACTGTACGATTATGAGACAAGTATTGAGACGTTGATATACAGATGAATGTGGTATTAGATATGGCGAAAGCTACTGTCTTTTAATAAAATTATTATGGTTTTTTTATAAAAAATCTTTGTTAATTAATGGAGCATATTACTCGCTGAAAGAGTTCGTAGATAGGAAGGACAGATTAGATCCTGTTTAGTAAAACAGTTTTCTGGTATCCTATCAAGTTATGTTGTCATTTTACAATTATAATCCAACTGCCAACTTATTTACTTTTTCATGTTCGACGTGAATCGAAGTAAGATTTGCTGCTGAAAACTACGTCGAATGAAAACTGAAGGTTAATATAGTTATCATTTCTCTAATTACTGTTATATTAGTATCTTTAACATTAATAAATAATGTAGTCTTTGTCGGTGTAGAGAATGAATAAAGTCTTCTCGGGCTTGTAACCGAGTACACAATTGTATTCGCGACGTTTCGATGACGTTCACTGCTAGATAGAGTCCCTCTCTAATATAAGGCCACGATGTGCGCCATTTTAATCTTATGGAACTGACTTCCCTTACTTGTGGATTAAGCAAGCACATGTCGGTTGAAAAGCACGAAACGTTTTACGATTGAATACTATGCAGTAACTTTCAAATTATTTAAGCAAGATTGCATCAATGTTTTATTTTCTAAATAATTAATTTATTTCCGATAACCGATTAGCATTTCATAAGTAAACTCAAAATAATTGTAATTGTAAATTGTAAATAATTGCAAATTTGTAAATTCATTTTTTGTGAATATTAAACATTTAAATTAAATTAATAACCGTAAAAAATGGAATTATGATATACATCATGTATGGTAATCAAATTATACTTTTAATTGCTTAAATAAAGGGATTAAACGCTCCTTTAAAAATAAAGGGATTTATTTTCAATTGCATCAAATTACAAATAATTGATTACTGCAGGTATTTAAAATTGACAAATCACTTTTATTTTAATTTCTGATTTTTTTACAGCAAAAGATACAGTATATTCTCGTTTATTGTTTTCACGGTTTATTTTAGTCCAATACTACGCACTGTCACATAAGTACTTTAAATTTCTTTCTTTCGTCTGACAACGTGAAGGTATTACTATGTCCTCACAGCAAGTTAAAATTGTTTTCACATATCAATTGTCTGTAATTATATTCATTTTTTTAAAATTCACTGATTGGGGACATGAAGGGTTATTCACCTTCCAGTTATATTTATTTGCGTTTGCAGAGTAAATTAAAAATGGCCCGGCTCGTATTGAAGGGTCCTTGCCTGCTAGAAGACGATGGCAGTGAACGGCACCGAAACGTCACGAATACAATTGTTTACTCGGTTAGTAGACCGAGAAGACTTTATTCATCTTTAACATTGTTTCAGGTTGTATAATTCTCTTTTTTAAAAATCTTATTTATTTTTTCTATTAACTTTGTAATTGTAATATTTTATTCTTTTCTTGTAATCTTATTTTATGACGTATCCTATTTCTACGACCGAGTATAATTGAATGAATAATAAATAGAAATCTAAACATTGTTGTTTCTTTCTGCTAGAACCGTGGGAACTCCTTAAATTACGACGCAATTTATCCTTTTGCACCGTTCATTTCGCTCAGTTCATGTTCCTACTGGTCACTTCCGACATTTAAATCACTTTATTTCTCATGTGCTTGTTTTGTCTTTGGCACAGTTCTTATTTCGCACTTTTACTTTATCTTTTCAAACTTTACTTTTCTCCCATAAGACTGACAACTGAACACTCGAAAAACTGCTCTGCGAGTGTCACTAAATTACAAGATGGCGTTAAACATAATTCCAATAATCTGCTTCAGCACCAGCAGGTTCACCCGCAAAATATCTGCAAAGGAGGAAAACAAGTTGAAAGGAAAATTTTGTTCCTTCCCGTATATTTGCATCGCTTACTTGGGTCAAGGAATATGTATCTCGATCTTTGCACAGAAGTAAGATGTTCTCCAGATGAACTGTAACGACATGTCTTGAATGAACATCCTCGTCAATTTTAGGCGTCACTTTAGTTACAATTGGTATGATTCACCTTTCTCTGTGCCAGACATGGCTGACGCCAGCTGAAAAGTGTTCAAACATTTAACCTGTTCTAAGAAACATGATTAAAGACTAATAGAAATTTTATCGTAATGTTCCGCTGGTCCTATTTGAAATTCTGTAATGATCGTATCTACCAGAGAATGTGGTTTAGTTGTCAAGACCCCATAAATCCCATTTCTACCACATTGACAGACGAATTTTTCGTATCCGACATTTAAAAATATTAAAATGAAAATTCAAACTTTAGTATCTTGAACGAAAATGAGAAAAAATTGAACAGAATTCCGAAAAGTTTGGTCACAGAAATCTTGGCAGTGACGTTAGGAATAAGATCAAATATATTTTTTTGTATTCGTCTAATCAATGAAAAGTATTTTAAGAATCATATATTGTGCAGCGATTATTTTTAACTTTGGAAAGTGATTCGTTCAGGCAGTTCGAATTCAAGGACAGTGGATCGTAAAATATTAACTTCTCTATTATTTGCTCCGACATTTTCTTGCAGAATGTGTATTTTGTGATAAAAACTAAACGAGTTTCATTCCACTAGCAGCAAATTGTATACGCACATGCAGGAGCCTGATTACATATGAAAGAAGAAACAGGAAAATCTTCTGATGTATTTATAATACGGATGCCGACAGAGTCTGGATCCATGAGCATATTTTTAAGGAAGGATACGATAAGCAGGCTTTTACTCGTCTCATTTTATTAACAAATATATTTATTTATCTTCGCATGTTAAAAGGTAAGAGGGTCAGAAAAAGCGCAAATTTCGTTCGTTTGAATTTCATGTTAGAAAACATGAGCAACTTATTGACTTTGTCAACTGAGTTCGAATCATTGATTTAGTCTCAGGAAGGTGTAGGCTATGTTGAAGTTGGAATGGCGTGAATGAAGCTATTTAACAAATATTTGCAACGTACACGATTGAGCGCGCTCTGACACCGCAAAGTGTAGTTTTCAGGATTACAAAGATATATATGAACCTGAAAAAGATTTTCATAGCCGCCGTCGCCAAGAAAATCGTTGAAGAATTTCACGCCCTCTTCGACAGAGCCCGCGTCGGCGCCGTAGAAGTACTCCACTTCACAGAAGCCATGTCGAGAGCTTAACCCTTTAGTCCATAGTGTAGCATATATGCAATATAACTTTAAGTATTACCCCCAGAGGTTTCTCAGAGAGCTAATTTGTGATGCAGATATGAAACAACATGCCCTTAAGGAAATGTGAAATTTTTGGCATCCGTTGACATGTTAAATCATGCCTTTCCTAGCTTTCTGTGCGTTAACCCCTTAAGTGAAATTTTCTACCCGTCGGTCAACTTCAGAATATATTATTTTCTGGTTTTTTTCCAAGAACGAAAATTGAATCGGCATTCTCAGAGTATTCTAATTGCACTATAATAATAATTATCCAAATAATGTGAAATTTTCATAAATCAGACTTAATTATATTTATGTTGAACATGTGCAACATCATGAGCCAAATTGGCTGGTCACGTTTGATATTTTTTTGGTTATTTTTTCCGTATTGTATTCACAAAAATACATCTTAAAAAATTTAGTTTAAAAAAATACAAAAAATTCGTGCGGAAAAGGGTAAATGTTTTCATGTGACGTTACGTTCTGGACTGGAAACTTACTCATGTTAAATATTTATGAAATGCGGAGATGGAAAAACTGAGTGAACGCAAACCGGAAGCTATCTAAGAGGAAATGAGGTCGCTATTTCCGCACTAATCGATCGTCTCATTCACCTTAGAGTGGGAGGTGAGGACCTCTAACGATGGCATGAATGTGAGAGTGACCAGTATCAGCCCTAATATGTCGTCAGTAACCAAGCAGAAACTCGTTAGATGTTAGAGATGGTGAATGAAATAAGGGAGAGAGGAAGGAGAAAAGTCGTGCTGGATTAACAGACAGGCTTGACCACGAAGGTCTTGGAAGCATGTGACAGGAGAGGAAGGAGAGACACAAAGATTGCAAAGAATCATTTGGAATCCTATTTGGAATTTTTCTGGATGATGTGTTTAGTATTCGCTTGTAGGAGTGTAATAAACAAGAAAGTGTGTTGAGTTGTTTTCTTTTTTAAAAAAAATAAAAATTTAACATCAACTGAATTTTCGTGATTTATTGAACCTCAATAACAACAACATTTATTTTACAAAATTATCATTACAATTTTCTTATTCAATTTTTTAATGCTAAGGGAAATTTTGTGTGGTCGGGATTTAATACATTTTTTACTAATGTTACAATTAAAATGAAAAAAAATTACGTCTGATTGAAAATAATGAATAAGAAAGATAGCCAATTCAGACAAAAAAGTGATAATATAAATACCAAACAACGTTTCTGGGATCCTTGTACCTTTCCTCAGGTGCGAAGAAGAGCCTAGAGCGATACAACTGCACTTGTTAGGGTTTTGAGTTTTGTCAATTGACATGTGCAACAAATAGAAATAAAGCAGCGTTACTTGAAACATTCCACAATCTCAAAGAAGAATCCCAATTATATGGATTAATTATAAATCATAAATCGAGGTATTTAAGATGTAATAATAAGACCCGGAGAATAGAAAATATAATAATCGGAGACGACACCTTCCAAGATGTCAAATCATATACGTATTTGGGATCCATAGTAAATTGAAACAATGTGATTGAGGAAGAAATCAAAAGCAGGATAATAGTCGGTAATAAAGCTTATTATGCTTACATGAATCTGCGTAGAAATAAACTACTGTCAGTGTCTGCAAAACTTCAGAATTATCGTACCTTAATACAACCAATAGTCACGTACATTGCAGAAACCTGGACTCTTAAGGATAGTGACATATTGATCTTTGAAAGGAAAATATTTTGACCCATTAAACAACATGATGTTACTTGGAGAATAAGAGACAATAATAATCTAAATGAACTTATGAAGTACAGAAACATAATCAACCATATTAGAGCACCACGTTTAAACTGGTTAGGACATGTTTGCCGAAAGTGAAGATAGTGTAGTGAAGAAAATATATAGTTGGAGCCCATTAACTACCAGGACTAAAGGTAGACCGAAGACAAGGTGGAAAGATGTTCAAAAGGATCTAAGAAACATGAAGATCAGGAATTGGACTCAGAAAGTAAACAATAGAATGAATGGAAGGCTGTGGTTGAGAAGGCCAAGACAATTAAACAATAATGTTGTAGCGCCTGTCGAAGAAGAAGACATGTGTAGTTGTGTCACTCTAGGCTCTTCTTACCTGAGGAAAGGAACAAGGATCCCAGAAACGTTGTGTGGTATTTATATTATCACTTTTTTGTCTGAATTGACTATCTTTCATATTAATTAATGTTATATTTAATCGTCGGAAGTCAGCCTACAGAATATTTCCTTTAATTTTGAATTGCAGGTGGCAAATATGAACTCTTTATCACCAACTAACACTTAATAAAACTTTCAAGATTGTATCTCTGCTCAATGTTAACCATCTTATTCTTGCGCCATCCTTAAGCGACTTCTATCTGAAAACTCATTTCTTCTGGATAATCTTCACTTCCAAGGCATTTCATGCGATCCAACAGTCAACTACCACCTCGACGGAGATTCAATTAATGCAAAAATATTCCTTCCCGGCAGATTTTTTTTAAATTCAGTTATCCCGTAGAAAAATAAGTTCAATGTCAATTCGTTTTCGAAACAACTGCTGCACATCTGACAGATTCTTAAAATGTTGCGAGCACAAACAGTAGAAGGTGTCCATTTTTTTACTTTTTCTTTGTATCAGATTTCTTGATGATATAATAAAATTAATTATTATAGAATACAATTCTATTCGGACACTCACACAGTAATGGCGGAGAAAAATGAAAAACGGTGTTGATAAATAGGAATGAGGACGTGTTTTCCTCTTCGGTTTTATTTATTACGATATAAGTTGTGGTTTTACGCACTCACAGGCAAGTTTAGATTTTTATTAAAATACCTTAGTGGGCCTTCCTCTACCCTTCCGCATCCCCCTTTCAAATCCCTTCCTATGCTATTAAAGGGGAGTTGCCACAATGTGGATTACCCTCATGTAGCCTATTACCCTAAAAAAAAACGGGTATTTTCCCGTACACGAACTAGTCTGTCCGCGAGACTCGCAGACGACGGGCGAGTTCGAAGGTACGGATATGTCAACATTCGTAGGTAAATTAGTACAAATTGCTAAATGAGTCAAGTTACCGAGTTGTACTTTGAACTCGAAAATGTAAACAGAAGGAATTCAGCAAGCCTGTAGTGCGTCACGTTGCCATTACGCTTCCCCTCGGCAACAGGCATGAGTCACTTGTGGATGCGAAACTTCATGGATCGTGTTTGTTTTCTTGTTAGCTTTCTTCAGCTCAGTCGCGTGACAAGCGTCTTAATAGATTCCCGTGCTCAGTTTACTTCCTACGTAAAGTCTGCTCCGCATCTGCACCTAGTTCTCAGGATTGGACTGACAATACTTGCAGCATGTGACCTGTTATCTCATGCAGGACACCTCTTGAAATAATTTATACTTTTATGAGCATTTAACGGATACTCAGCTTTTAGGCAAAAGTGTCTTGTGTTACCGAGAAAAAAAATTACGCGACACAATTCAGTAACAATTACTATTCGTTTTTGGTTAAAGTAATCAACGTGAAAAATGACGTATGACCCGGTTTCTTAGCGAGTTCACTGTGTGCCCGTTGAAGGACTTGAGGTCAAAATCAGTTTCGCGATAATTTAATTCCGCAAATTAGCGGAAGAGAAGCAATTAAGTGACGTCAGTGAGCGGGTCAGTCTTGCGTTCGAGAGCTCCGTGATCGGATGAATGTGTCCGGCAAGATGGCGACCGTTATACGGTCGTGTACATGTTGCCTCCAGTTAAAATACAGCCCCGAGCAGATTGAACAACGCCTTAACAGCCAAGAAATCGACAGATTGTTGGAGAAAGATAAACAAGATTTAAGAAGACAAGTGAAGTTGTTATTACTGGGTGCTGGTGAAAGTGGTAAATCGACGTTTCTCAAACAAATGCGAATTATTCATGGATTAAACTTCGAACCTGACGTTATTAAAGAATTTCAACAAGTGATTTATTCGAATATCGTGAAGGGTATGAAAGTTTTGGTTGATGCTAGGGACAAGTTACATATACCTTGGGAGAGGCCGGAAAATAACCATTACGGACAACATGTCCTAAGCTTTGAAAATAGTATGGTTTTAGATGCTAAACTTTTTCTAAACTACGCCCCTTCTATTCACATGTTGTGGAAGGACTCTGGAATTCGAACGGCATATGAAAGACGAAGAGAATTTCAGTTGGTAAGTATTAAAAGTGTTTTGTGACGTTTCTTTGACGTTTATTTTGAGCCGAAACTTTAGTTACTGCAAAATATTCATACAGCCAGTGCGTAAATAAATGGCATAAATAACTTAATAATACTATTTACCCGGTGCCTATATCGGAACTATGCTGACGTTTCATCTATAAAATTGTTTTGTCAATGAGAACGATAAATACTAAAGAACAGTTTACATCTCCAACTGTCAAAACTGGTAAGGAATTTACACAAAAATGTGATGATTATTTATCTTAAAGTCAATGTTATATGTAATTTTGATTGATAATTGACATAAATAACCACACATCTAAAAAATATATGGTTTCAGTTAGCTGTGTAAAAATAGCAAATTCCATTATTAAATATATACAGCTTATGACTTCATTTCACACTATGTACACTTTCCTCGAGAACATGAAATTGTACCTCAGTACCAGATTTAATGTCAATTAAAGATGGAAATAAAGTTCAAATTTGTTCAATGTTTCTATTACAATATTTTTATTTATAAATGAACAGATAATTTATTTCTACATATTAATATACAATACTATAAAATGGCTGTTTTTGTTTTATTGGATAGCGTATAGTGTATTTGTTCCCTCTTTTTCATCATAAAAATTAATGTTGAAAGCTTCGGGAAATCTTGTGTACTTTAGAGTAAATTCAATACAAACTACTCCATTTTCATATCAAGTTAATAATAATTTGGTCATTTACATTCTGTTAAAGCAGTTGTCAAAAAGAAACAAACTTTGAGTTGATTTATGTTTTGTTAATGCTTAGTGTCAAGTGATCTATATTTTGATGTTACTGTTTTGTTTGCAGTTCATATTGAGCCACATTACTAGGCCTTGTGCAAGTTTTTAATTTAGTTATTATTATTATTGATGCTTCTTATTTTTTTTAAAAAAACAATTATTACACTACTTCATTTTCCTATAGAGTATTTTCTCTTGACATTAGTTTAGTAATTAGCCTGCTGCCTATACAAACTTGTTCTTCGAATGTTAATGATTAATTTCTCCTGGCAGTGAAATCTTGGAAACCTTTGATTTGATTTATTTTATTCCATTAGTCCTCATATGAGGAAATAGCATACATCATTACATAAAATTACAATATAATTTTTGGGTGCTACAATTAGAAGTTAACGTAAAAAACCTAAAAATCTAACATAAGTAAATGAACTATATAGTAATAATAATAAAAATAATAATTCTTTAACTGTACTAGGGTATAATATAATATTTACAGTACTAAAAAAATGAAATATGCTCTGGGTAAAACATTGTTTTGAGAATTAACTATCATAATATATAGAATTACACGTCACACAAGAATAAACACAAAACCAGACACACACAATATGAAGAACACACACAAGAGACAAGTTACTTCACAAAACAGAGCGACGATGAATCTACCCTTCCATAGAAACTCCAGCTGTGCATGAAACAAACAAACAAAAGAACAGAAAAGACCACCAGAGACTAAGAGTACATTCATATATTCACTTGGTGATATAGGCTTTGATTTGATTAACAAATATACATCTGATGTTTCAGAGTGATTCAGTCCAATATTTCCTGGATAACATAGATCGAATTGCAAAATTGGTGAGTTTAATTTAATTAGAAATGTCCTTTTTGTAACTATCAATTGAAAGTTAGTTTTCATAATTAAATATACTTTTTATAATTATTAGTGTTTTAGTACATTATTCAATAATCTATGGAACTGTAACAAACTTCATATAAAGGCTTAATTTACCTTAAATATAAATCATCTCTGCTTGATATTCACATTTCTAATGACGTAAAATAATTTCAAACAGTACACACAGTGTTTATATACTTGATAAATTAATTTTAAAAAATTATCAACAAATTATGTAACTATAACAGAATTTATAAAAAATATTTAATTCATAAAAATTACACAATGTTTCGTCACTAATTTGTGACCTCTTCAGTTATGAAGCTTAACAAAATTTTGATAGGTCATTCTCCCTTGACTGACGTGGCCAAAATAGTGATGAAATGTAGTGTAATTTTCTTTTTTCGGACTTCAAATTGGCTGTTGTTTATTTATAAGTTGTCTTAATAGTCAGAATATATAATTGCAGTATTGGTATGGAAAGGGAAGAGAGACAGGTTGTGGCTTACCTGAAAGTGAAGTGCAGTGTCGCCATAAGGAACTGAAGGTGATTCTTCAAATTTGTAGAACCACCTTCAGTTCCTTATGGCGACACTGCACTTCACTTACAGGAAGCCACAACCTATCTCTCTTTCATTTCAATACCAATATTGCAATTATTTTTGACAATGTCATATCCTTACCAATATTATATATATATCATTATAACAGAATTTTATGTAAGCTTATTTCTGCAGGACTACATGCCATCTCATCAAGATATCCTTCATGCTCGTAAGGCTACAAAAGGAATTTCAGAGTTCACTGTGCATATACATAACATTCCTTTCCAATTTGTTGATGTTGGTGGACAGAGATCTCAAAGGCAGAAATGGTTACAGTGTTTTGATTGTGTAACATCAATTTTGTTTCTCGTGTCTTCGTCAGAGTTTGATCAGGTGCTACTAGAAGATAGGTATGTACATGAAGTTTTATTATAATCTGCCTTAAATAATTTTTTTACAATTTGGAAAAGGTAGTCAAAAATACCATTTAATATTTGAGTAACTTTTGCAGTATTGGAGCATCATAATAGAACTAACTATACAATACAATTTTATTATCTGAAGTAGTTCAAATGTTTATTTTACAAGTAAAGTTATTTTACTTGGATGTGGTTGTATATTTTGGCAATACCTCAATTGTAAATGAAGTTATTCTTTTGTTTTCCACATTTATACCTATTGTGGAATCTGCACTTATTAACATTGTTTACAAGTCTTATAACTTCCTATTTTACTTGGATGTGGTTGTATATTTTGGCAATACCTCAATTGTAAATGAAGTTATTCTTTTGTTTTCCACATTTATACCTATTGTGGATTCTGCACTTATTAACATTGTTTACAAGTCTTATAACTTCCTATTAGAGAAAACAAAAGATTAAAATTAAACAGATGAGAACATATTCAGAATAGGGGATCTTTTAAATGTTTTGAAGATGTGAACCTTATTCTAAATTAAAACTTAATGGAATAATTGCTTGAGCAGTATGAATTTGAAATAAATTTTTCTTGGCTGGTCTGTCATAATGAATTCTAAGACCTTGTTAATATATTATTAAGATATTAAATATATGTCAATGTATAACATGTTAATCTTCTTTTGAATCATAATCACTCTTATCTAATGTACTTTTTGTTTGCAGGCGTACTAACAGACTAGTGGAATCTTTGAACATATTTGACACCATTGCCAACAATGTGGTCTTCAGAAATGTCTCAATAATATTATTTCTGAATAAGACAGATCTCTTAATTGAAAAATTAAGAAGTGAGCGAACAGATATTAGAAATTATTTTCCTGAATTTTTGGGTGATCCAAACAATCTGGTTGGTGTCCAAAACTTTATTTTGAAGATGTTTGAGAATAAGCGAAAGAGTCGTAACAAGCCTCTTTTCCATCATTTTACAACGGCTGTTAATACAGAGAATATCAAGGTTGTGTTTAATGCTGTGAAAGACACAATTCTTCGCAGGAACTTGGAATCATTAATGCTGAGTTGATCCATGAATGTGTAGCTCACTACATGTATTTATATAGACATACTTATAAATACAAATATATGAAAGAAGTGTATTTTTATTTGTGTTATTGAGACTTATGGTGGATTTTTTAAGGAGACTGATCAGCACAAGTAACACAATTTTGAGAGTATTCATAGAGCAGTGCTTTCTATATTTACTCTTAAAAATTATGCTTTTGGTTTCTGTGACAAATATTAAACTGTGAAAAATATTTTTCAATAATCGGCCTATTAAATATTCAATACATAAAAAGTAATTTATACAAATGTCTTAATATGCCTTTGACCAAAGTGTAAACCAAAATCTGTAATTATCAACGTGTTCTTCAATATATTCTATTATTCATTTGTATGCTACATGATTCATGGAATCCATTGTATATATCATTATTGAGGAGGGGGGGGGGGACAAATCCATTTAATATGCAATATATTACTTATTTCATTTAATCAAAATAATTTATTTTTAAGTTTTATGGAGTCATAATGTATTTCTAATAGATTGATATGAATGTCATTTTTACATCCCTTACTGGCCAATTATTTAATGAAAATTGTGTAACATTAAGGGAGAATGAGATATTAAAAGAATAAGATTTACCACAGTGATATACTATCATTTCTGTTATTTATTTGAGCAATGCTTAATCAAATAAATTGATAATCTGTATGTCCTTGCATATCAGATATTTTGTTTGTTATTTAATGCCAGAAATTAAAAAAACATTACCAATTGATTGTGTATCAATTTAACCCAAATTGTGATTGATTTATTATTTATATAAGTAGACTACAATTTTTAAGGCTTCTGAACTTTATTCAAGTTTGTCAATTATCTTGTAAATTTTTCTTTTGTGGTTGCCTTGAATATTCTTGCCTATTTAGTTATGTATTCATTATTAACAGTGAAATTGCCTGAAAATTTAACTGTTGAGATTATTTAGCTGTCTGGTCATATACCTCATAACTGCTCAGTTGCACAATAAGTGTCAATATTTTGGCTTCTTAACAGAGCATTAGAATTGTGTACACAGTTTTTGAAATAGTTTATTTAAAAAGAAAAACAATTCAGAATATTGACACTGTTTCTAATTAGTACAACCAAAATCTTTTATTTTCTTACTGGTCTTTTTTACATTTTCTGAAATAAATTATTTATTCATATAGAAATTATAACTAATAACTATGAAGTTTTTGTTTCTCTTTGGCCATGAATTGTACTTTCATATTTTCAACAAGTCATTTTCTGAAATAATGACAATTATTCTTTGGGGGCCAACAGTATTTTCTATTGAAAAGATTTATGATTAAAAATGTCCTGCACTTAAGTTGCATTACAATGTTTGTCTCATTTACTAAATAAATTCTCATAAACTTTAATTGAACTGCTGTATTTGTTTTACATAAATGACTGATATATTTGACAACTAGAAACATTTTACAGTAGACCTGTTATTAACATCAACTGATTATTCACAAAGATATTGTAAATCTCAAGCATTGTGTTTTATGAATTGTCATCTCAAATAATTTTAATTTCGACAAGAAATAAATTGAATTCTGTTCTGTTATATTTATTATGGTGCTTACAATTCTTGTCTGTAAGTATTAACAGTTCTGTTATTGTATCCATGTACATATTATATAGCTTTAAAGTTTCATTTGGAGTTAAATGTTTCTGGCCACATGGTATTAAAAACCTGACTTCAGAAATTGTACAGGCATATGAAGACAAATGAAATTTTGTAGTGTAGCTATAAAATGATTTTTGATTAATGTTATCAAAAAAGTATTGTTTGTATTTGATAACTAAATGAAAATATATTACAGACAATTTTGTTATTAATATTGGGGTACTATTTAATAATGGAGAAAAGTTTATAGGATTCATTAATTTGTAAATGAGTCTAGATCATTAGCAATTTGGATCTAGTAATGGTGAAATTTAAACTTAAATTTTATATTTTTATAAGTCAAATTATTTATCCACCTCTTAACAGAGGCATACTGTATTTAATTCTAAAAATACTGCAAACAAATCACTTTCTTTATAAGAGTAACTATTTTCTAACAGACTAAAAACCTATTTTATATACTGGTTATATATTGTTAATTTTATATATTGTCTCAAATTAATATTGTTAAGCATAGTTCCTCAAAGTGCCTGCTTTTCTACTTTCAGTGCGTAATTTATCATCGTCACCGAGTTACCTTATTCTGATGTGTAAAATGAACGATCTGTTGTTGCTCCTATAAGTATAGGTGTTGAAGTTATTTAATGGATTGGCTGTGCATTTTATGTAATCTGCATTTCAATTTCCATTATTATAATAATGCTGTTCTTACTTTCCAATTGTAACAATGTTTTGCATATTTTTATATCAAGAACTATGTAAAAGTCAACATATTGTTAAAATATAAATGCTCAAAATTGTACATATAAATCTAGTACTTTAAAAATGGGTTATAATGTGTGTATATATATTTATAATTTGTTACATATATTATTTAAATTATTGTGTTCTACTTGGTGAACACACAAGAAACAAACAATTAGATCTGTTTCAATTGCAGCTATTGTAAGTAATATTGTGCATTTTAAGTATAAATTTTTCAATATTTTTGTATCATGTTTTCAAAAAATACACTTTTATGAATTGGAATGTACAATTATTAAGTTCACACCAAAATTTGACCATCCTGTTAATGAGATTTCAAAATTAAGTTGGGACTTAATTTGCAGTTTCATATCAAGGAACACACACAAATGATTGATCGTAAGTATTGTGATTTAATGTTAAGATTTTTTTACCATGTAATATTGAATTTATTTATCAGAAAATTTAGTAACACTGAATTTAATTTTGTTCAGTTTTTGGTTCTTATATTTAAATACCTAATTGCAATGGTTCCAAGCATGGTGACTCCAACTTTTGATTTAAGGTAATTCAGCCGCTCTCTATCCCTCTTTCCTTTCCTTTCCATTTGAAATATATATATATATATATATATATATATATATATATATATATATATATATATATATATATATATACTTCATTCCCTCTACTCTATCCATTCCTCCACTAAAACTATTAATTGTCCACAATAAGACTGTCTATATTTGCCTGGTCGGGAACTTGACCCGGTGGCCAAGATGGTTAAGGCGTCTGTGTACTAAGCAGAATACGTGGGTTCAAGTCCCGTCTGGGTCAAATATTTTCAGTCTTTGCTTCTTCTTACATCCTTCTCTCTGCTTTGAACATATGCTTTTCTATGTGCGTAATTCTTCGCCCGAGCATATGAATTCAAATAAAGCGCAATCCTCCTATTCTCCTATTTATTCCTATCCTTCCTCACTATCCAAGTTTGAATGTGAATTAATTCCTTAAATGGATTCTCCTAATATTGTATATATATATATATATATATATATATATATAAACACACACACAATGTAAGGAACTTTAATTTGGTGATACAGCCACTCACCCAACTTTAGATAATAACGTAGGCATCATTCTCCAAAAAACAACTAATTTTCGGCGCACATTGACCCTCCTTAAAACTTCATCAGATGCTAAACTCCTTTGGAAACTTTCATTTCCAACACATCCTACAGTCTAAGCAAAGTCTTGGATTTAGCATTCTGGATTATTATAATAATTATTACTGTAGTGGTTATAATAATATGTATATAAAATGTAAGGGTGTGAAATTATCAAAATAATTGAAATAATGTGTGTGAAAGGAAAGGAGAGAATTGGTGGCTTACTTGAAATTAAAGCTCAGCGTAGCCACTTAGAACAGGATGATGTTCTTCAAATTTTCATAGGCTCCCTTCTTCAGGAAGGAGTGTCACATTCCATGTACCAGCTGGTGTTACTTATTAAACTCTGACTGTTGGCACATTACAAACTGATTCTTCAGTGATTAACAAAACTTATGATTATTTAGATAAGTAACAGACAAAAACTTTCTATATTAAATGGCACCCAATTTCTGCATTCCTTGTTGCTTCCGTCAGGTGATTCAAGCTATACAAGAACCAAACTCAAAATCTTATGATTAGTTTGGAAGACTGCCTATGGGGGCTGGTCTTGCTAGATGGAACCTTACAGAAGGGCGGTAGGAGGGTACCTACAAGGATCCTTCTTTTTATCCTTTACAATTTAGGGTACTCATAGGCCGAGAGATCTTTGTCAGTTTTGAGAAGCATATTGCAAAAGTTGTCTGCTGTTCACTTAGTAACTGCCTCCAAACACGGATGTGGCATGAAGTCTGGGATGCTGTGTCCCCACAATAGGTTTCTATAGGATTTTCAATGCATCATATTAGGCAGATACGATACTTATACTATTGCCCAGAGGTTACATTGCTCTCCGAAGTATGCTATTAAAGGGGAAACATCACTATGTGGAAGACTGTGCAACATGACACTCTAAAAAATATTTTACTTCATACTGTAATATATAGTGTGAATAATTAGTAGTTTTGATCATTCACTTTTTATCCCCTTGTATTAATTTTATATGTATTGAAAAGAAATATAATAAGCATATTGCATAAATCATATATGTTTCATAAGAATTGTTTATGAATACTTGAACTTTACCGTCTTCCGTAATATGTATGTATATATATAAATGACTACAGTAAGTTTAACGTTTGTTGCGCATAATATTTACGCATATAATATATATTTTATTATCTACAGTGCTGGCTGGTGCATCATTTTCTAAAACACACAAATGTATGTAAAAAACATTTTTCTTAATTTTAAGAATATTTATAATAATTGTGTGTTTAACTGCGTGAATTTCGATTTCGAAGATTTTAAACCTCCCGCCTTGGCGCACTCGCTCCTGCTTATGCACCAGGCTGGCAATGTGCTACCCACGGCACAGGTTATCACTCTGGAATGAGAAATGACCATTATTCCGTGGTACCACCACTGCATAAACCGTAAAGCTCAACAAACTGCCTCATTTACGAGGTCAGCTTAGCACATACAATCAAAATATAAATTGTAGGCCTATTCTTACCTTTTTGGGGGAAATCTACTGTACGACCCTGCATGCAATATTACTATCCAAAACTTAACTTTATTTAAAATATGTACGAAGGAAAAATACTTTCGTTTTAGAAAATGACTTTCCACTTGGTGTTAATTATTTTTTTAAATTAAATTCTATTGGAAACTATGTGGACGGAGTTAGAAATGTAGAATCGGGTCATTTGCTGCAGAGGATTGGCAACACTATCGCTGTAGTAGTAGTATTATTATTTTGAATAAACAACATAAAAATGTTTTTTTTTGGAGTGACAATTTTCAAAACTTACTTGCTGCCTTTGATTATGTGTAAGAACAATACAACAGCCAAATCTATATTTTGTCTTCCTTACACGTTTTACCACCTGTAAAATGCCATCAACCTGTTCTCATTTTGGGGGTCATAAAATATATGATTCTCCAAACGTGCATTTTTAGTTCTTGATGTATTATTCTTTTGATCCTTCCAAATGTTCCTATTTACCTGACGTTCGCTATTGATCCACAAAGATTTTACTTCTTTCTACTGGAATCAGCAGACTTTAAATATTGTGTTAGTAGACACATTTAACGCATTATACGAGTATAATTTAATTATAGGCATTTATACGCTCGAGTGATTAAATATTTGTAGATACTTTTGTATATGCAAGTTATATAGTAATTAAAATAGTCAATCACCTGTTAAAGAAATTAGTCCCAAGTATAGATTCAAACATAGTAGCAAATTGCAATGACATTTGTTACATTTCGTTAGTATGTCAATTGTTTGTCATGTGAGCCAAATCAGAGTTGTACTATGGAGGGAAGCCATTGGCACATTTAAAGAATCTATGGTATTGTTGTTCTACCTAACTACCTAAGTAATTCGGGAGTGACTGGATGAATAACTCAGCGTAACTTACACAATGACTAATGATATACTTCGTCGAATACGTGGAATCGCCAAAAAACAATGGGTAGAAATTCAGCAGCTTTTAATACGTTATCAACTGTATGATTCGACGAAAGAAGCCTTTCAGTATCTTAATGAACATCCTGTTCTATTAGCAATAATAATTGGAATGGCTCTGACATGTACAATTCCAGTTTTGATTTTCATTCTTTTTGTACTCATATCATTTGTTGTCACGTTTACAGGCTTTTTAATTGTTGAAGGTTAGTTCAAGTTATTAAAAAAAATTCTTTCAATTACGTTTGTGCGTGTTAATTCTTTATAATTTCTGCTGTACAAACATGGCATATGAAATTTAATTTGAACGTTAACTTGCTATTTCCTGTATTAGTATTGTACATTTGATGTATAATTTAAGATTACAGATACAATATTATTTATTTCTCTTGGGTTTACAGGACTTCTGTTGTCGATTGGATCAGTGGTGCTGTTCGGATTTATTTCAGCAATGTTAATTGTAGTGGGTACAGTGATGTCAGTCATGGGAGTTGTATATTTTGGTTTTATAGAATTCTCAGGGCTGTCTGCAGAAGGTCTCAATCCAAGTAATACATTGAATAATGGAGATCCAATGTCTTCCAGAAGTGAAAATTCAAACAGATCAAGCAATGAAAATCATGAGGACTGAATTTCCTTTAAAATTTATCAATTGCATTCCAGTGAGTGGTGTACTTTTTGCATATTGAATCCAACTGCACCAAATTTTTTCTAGTCAACTAACATTTTTCTAAGGCTATCTTCAAAAAATCTAAGTCAGACCAGTTTTCTTAATGTGTGGGGGTGTTTTAATAATGTGACTCATATATTTTATTGTTTTACAATCAAGTTAATAAATGAATGACTTTTTTTACTTTTGTGTTATTTTTCAACTATGCTATACCTGATATATTTTGTTTTCATTTCCAGTTCTACCTTTTGCTCTTAAGTAAATGTTCTTAATAATTACCTAATTTTTGTAAAAATTGCCTCTAGATGTTTAAACAAGAGTTTTTTTTCACCAAGTAACTATTTTATGTTAATAAATACATGGCACTATCACAAGAATATTATGTATGACAGCTTTCAGTCACTAAACTAGCAAGTCTTTAATACTTGTACATACATTCCTAATTTTTTACAGGTGTATAATTTGTCTGCATCCCAAACCTTTTTAATGGTGATTCTGTATACAAAACCAATGGTTCAAATTGTGGGTGTTTAACCTCACAGAAGTGCAATATATGTAAAAAATGTAGGCTGAAGCAGCCAGTGAAAAATATATCTGATGTATTAAACCAATTTTAAGTACTTTGCTGTAATAATATTTTCTGGATTCTGTAAACTAGAGAATTGATTGAAATTTTGGAATGTATCCCCTTTTACAATTAATGGATTTTCTCAGCCGACTACAGATTCTACGGTCTCGTTTCAAGTAATTAGTGGCATATTGTTTAAATTTATTTACAGGGATAAATTTATTTTCATATAGGTAGCATTGTGAGTATGGTAGAATACAGTCAGAGTGAAATAAATTATTATATTTGAAGTAATATCAGTGTGAATCAACTATACTAATTTACTAGATTGTGGTGTGTTGCTGATTTTTTTTTTTTTTACTTTTACTTATATTTTAACAGTATAATTCAAAATAGAATGACAAAACATGGTTTTGACAGCCTTCACTGTGTAGATATAAATATGTTAAGCTTGTATCCAAATAATGATCAAGTTTTATATAGGATGAATATGACACTATCTGTGAAAAGATTTTTAAACAGAGACTATTGCTTAATACTTTGTTAAATATTTTGCTTGAGTAGTAAATTTTCTGTTCATAACTAAAATTGTAAAATTATATGTTGCAGAATGATATGATGTCTTAGTAGAAGGAATTTGTACTGATTATTAGTAATGAAATATCTGAAGGATCTGTGTATTCCAAAACACTGTTAGCAGACTGCCTAGCTTATTGTTAGACAGTGGATATTTAAAATGCTGCATTCACTTTAACAGAATGATATTAGTAAGGTAACTTAAAACATTAAGATTATCCTCACACCTGATTCAGCTGTAGTGGGTGTCACTGACTGATAAATTAGACGAAAATGGTTTCAAAGTAAATATATGTGTAAATATTGGCAACCAAAACTGTATTGTGCAATATAAGTCACAAGCTAAGTAGATCTGTATGTCCCACTGCAGTCAAGGAAGCCTGTGCGAGCTATTTTCTGCCTGGAGAGCTGGATGGGGCTACCTTTTGGGATGTCTCCTTCTCTCTCTGATTTTTAAACTAAGGTTCCCACAAACCAAGGCATCTCAGTCAGTTTTAAGAAGTGTGTATTAAGGGGTCGCAGACCTTTGCCTTGCAGAGTAGGTCGCTGTGACTCCAGAGCAAACCCCCTCTCCTGCTATTATGCAGGTTTTTCCATAGTTTTCCCTGTATCAATTTTAGGCAAATTGCCGGGTAGGATTCTTAAAACTGTAGCCCATGGGTTTTCTTCCTTTGTCTTTCCACAACCCCCCTTTCAATCCCTTTCCTATGCTATAAGAGGGGAGCGGCCACTTTATGAATTACCTACCCTATATATATAGACTGTCTACACAAACTTCTTTTCTCCACTGCTGTGTGTCAGATTTTCTAGTTTCAGTATATGCGCCATTAAAGAACTATATTTTAGGAAAGGTACTTGAAAGATGACCCACATGTCCCTGTGCAATTATGCAGAATACTGCAGTTTATTAATGATATTTAAGACATTAAAAATGGAGACTGCAAGAACTCATTGATATGAACATTATAATCTAATTTGACAACTGAAATATCTTTGAAATTTCTTAAAGAATTATGCTATTTTAGTGAGTTTGACATCAATATTAGAGGAATTTGTTTGGCAGACCATTTCTACTGCACAGTTTAATCCTAACTATCTGGTATCAAAGAACTTTTTATTCAAAGTAACATAATGAACTTAGTGTCCCTGATAGTTTAGAATATTTAATTTACTTCAACTCCTACTTGTAGTTATTCTGAAGGATTGAATTTTTTTCCATTGTGACCTTAGTGCATTTTTGGGTCATAAAGTGTTTTTATACGTTTCGGTATGCTTGTTCTGTGTAATTAAATCGTCCGGTATCACTTTGTACAACATAGGTACGATTATCACAACTCGAAAAGTAATTTTAGACCATAACATCTTAAATTTATCATTTTACAAAAACTAGACTTAAAGAGAAAATTATTTCTGCGATAAGCAATTATAATTTAGTTTTTTTATCATGTCTCCTAATGATTTTGTGCAATAGACTCCTTACACGCACCTATAATATTTCGATTAATGGGGGGTCATAAACAAAAATGATATATTACAAATATTTCCCCATATTTGCAATATATATTTTCTGTATATATTCTACAAATGTATTTTTTCTTTGAGTTTCATCATACATATACACTGATACTCGACATTAGTATGTATAAATAATACGAAGTAAATCTGTAGTGTCCACAAGATATTTATTAATTGCAGATTCACTGTAAGTTTACGAATAACGAGTAAATCAACAACAGCCAATTTTTAAGTCAGAAAATGAGGAAAAATTTATTCAAAAAATAATGTTTCATCATTTAATTCGCGCGACCTCATCAGGTTCAAATTTAAAACTAAAAAAAGTCAAAACAATTACAATGAGTGGAATAACAGTTTTAAGAAACAATTTGACACATAATAAAAAATATAAATTGTGTTAGACTTACAAAAAATTTAAAAAATAAGAAAAAAAATAGCCAAATATAGGCAAAATGATATAAATAATATAAATACCACACAACGTTTCTGGGATGTACAATTTAAAACGAGAACGACCAGTAAAAATTAATATAAATTGTTGGATGTGATTAACAATGGAAACATTTTAGAATTTGAAATTATAACAATATATAAATTAAATATAACAAAAGCAAACTGTTATAAATGTTATTCAAATTGTTTGTATAAATTTTTATGTTAATAGCTGTGTTATAGGATCTGATATATAGCGTTTCGCTCTTTAATATTGGAAAGTAATTCGTCCAAAATTAATACATTACCCCAATCTAATTTGTGATTATTTAAATAAATATGTTTAGATAAAACAGAATATTTTTGTATACTACTATTTTTATGTATTTAATGAGCGCTTTGTTTGGCCTATATATGTGGCCTGACAATCCCGACAATTAATTTTATAAATTACATTATGCTTATCTAAAATGTCGATTTTGACCTTAATTTTTTTTACTATGTTTAAATATTAATGAGCCTTAAAAATAATTTTGACACCATACTTTTTTAACAATTTATTTGTGTTGTAAGCAAGCAAAATAATGAAAATTATGAACCTAAATTTTTTGTTGTCAACTTTAGTATGTTAATTGTTATCGTTATATTTGATTTTATTTAATCTGACCCTAATGTACTTATTCGAATAACGCTTTGAGTATTAATGATTACAGCCTATTGGCAAACTGACTAGCATTATCGTTGACCAAAGAAAGTAATCGAATAGTTAATCAGGCTTTAGTGGGAGTGACGTAACAAATAGTAATATAAATTCGAATCGCTATCTTTGGTGAGACGTGTACTTCCTGAAAATACGAGGGCGATAACGGAGAATATTTTTCCCAATTCGAATTTTTTGATTCTAAATTGTGTGTGACCGTTTCAAACAGAGAAGAACATTCGGATATAAACTATCAATATGGCTGCTACGATGAATAATTTCGTACGTTCATTTAATTCCAAAATGTAAGTATGCAAAGTTTTCGATAATGACTTAGCAAATACATGGTATTAAGACGGAATAAATTCATTGTTTTCTTTAATATTTCTAATTTCAAAAAAGTGTTAATAATTGTATAAGCATGAGATATGTTTTGTTTAATAATATTGCATTAGGTATACTTTTTGATGAAGCTTTTATTTTAATACGCGAACGCAAGTTATATTCTATCTGATAACATTTTAACTTGTGAGGTGTGTTGTGTATTAATCAACTTTGGTAGGATGTAGACAAATCTCATGACATTACCTTTTACTTTGACAAATCAAGTTTTGAAATCGCTACATTACATGCTTATCTGCCCTCGTACGTTATCCTGATATTTAAGGTCAAGTAACTACGTTTTGTTTTTCTGCAAAATTATTTGAATACTGTAAAGCAAATATCAAATTGTATAGTTGTAGCTGGTTTACTTCTTTAAATGGTTTCGAAAAATATGATGCAAGTTTTTACAGAAGCCAGAAATATGATGCATTACCACAAAACTGTACAAATTGCATCACACACATACACAGTGTATATGTATATAATCATTTTAAAGTTAATTGCTGTACACATTCAAAATAATTGTATTTAAAATGGCATTCATGTTATTGTGTATTGATATTGAACCTTAACAATTTTTCACCAATAAATTTTTTATATACATATAATTAATTTGAATATATATATATATATATATATATATATATATATATATATATAAAACACTTAAGCATTAAGAGTCTAAGTCAAATTAAATTACAAATTTTGATAGGAAAGAGATAGTGAAATAGTTTCACTTGTCAGCCCGATATATGTGTGTGTATATGTAAGTGTTCAAATGTACCTAACACATTTATTTTTTTTAAACAGGGAGCTGCCTGTGAGGCAGCATTTGACAAATGTATATGCCTCGCTAACTTTATCCACAGCTGTGGCTGGTGTTGGATCATATGTTCACATTTATACTAACTTGTTTTCTGCTGGCTTCATTACAATGATAGCTGCTATGGGCCTCCTCCTCTTACTGTCAGCAACACCATTTGATGGAAAAAATTCCCAACTGAGATTGATTTACTTATTGGGGTTTGCTTTTTTCTCAGGTGAGATGTTAATTACATATAAATAAGTCAACTTATTACACTTTGAAATATATCATGATGTATAGAGTTTATTCTTTGTGGAATGCATTTGATTAGAGCTTGTAAAATGAGTAGATAAATATTGTTGTCATAATAAGATATAAAGTCTAAAAGTTTTGCAGTATACAAATCTTCTGATTTTACAACATTTTTGAATGGGAAACAGATACTTTTTTGAACTAACTTTGATTGTAGTGTTCCATAATGAATAGCCCGTCCTTATTTCCATTTTTTAAAATTTTTTGTCTCATTATAATTATAAATTTCAAATCATATTATGTGCCAGTAATTTACCTAAGATCTTTTGGTTTACTGAAACTTCAGTTTATTGAGTAGCATATGTGGAATTTGTATGAATATTCATGATGTTTTAAATTGACAAATGGAGTGGAGAAATGAAAGAATAAGAAGAGTAGTAAATAAAAATGGTTTGTTAAAGAATGGTTAAAATGTTAAGTAAAAAGTTAAGGAAAAGAGGACAAAACACTTTGTTTTAATGTGTAAAGGCAAGAAATTGTTAGAAACAGTGGTACATTGATATCATTTGGGTTGACCCTATACTGTAATTAAAGTTTGATTTTTGCTGGTCCTGCACAGAGTACGAATATTTTTGCCTTTGCAAAGAAATGGTATGACCAGGTTTGTCATTTAATACATTAAGATATATTTATTATGTGACCGGACAATGCCACAGTGTAAGGTTTCAAAGATCGGAAAGTTCAAAGTATGTTTGCAAGTAAATATCATGAACAATGAACAGTTAATTTTGAGATGAGGAAAAGTACTGGGTTTTGTACACTGCACAAAATTTCTCTGCACAAAATCAGCCTGGAGCAATATCAGAGCACAAAGAAATACACCTAATAATGACCACTTATACAAAACTAAACAAACTGATGTGGGAAAATATTTTATCCTAAATATATATGAGGGGGAATGTAATAATTTGTCTGAAGTCTGTTTATGGTTTCTCCAAAAAAAAAAAAGTGTAGTCATTGTAACTAAATACTGAAAAATATAAGCATACATTATTTTAAATCAACACAGAATCTTAAATTGAATTTATATTTTGTGTATTTTTTTACGTTAATTGAATCTATATTACACCCCATATGCAGCATTTCACGCCTCTAATTTGGATAATAATTCCTCTCTTCATCTAATATTATTACATTGATCTTATTTATTTTATGTTAAAGTATATACATTTGGTCAGAATGGATTGTTTTTATAATTATTGTTTTAGATTAGTAAATTGTTCTTTAATCCAAGTTTGAAGCTTTCGTTTTGTCTGACCTATGTATTGACCATTACATTATAAACATTCAATTTGTTTCTCCAACAGTGTTTCTCCAAATTCTGTAATAAATCCTTAGTTTTTCACCACAAAATTAAAATTGTGTGTTTTAAATATTATTCTTGCACCTTTTAATATCAAACAATCCAATTTAAATGGTCTGTTTTCTATAAATAAAAAACAATGTAGCCCATAGGTTTTTTCACCCATTTTTAGTTGTAGACAAATGTTTTATATATATATTTGAGTTTTATTTACTTTTAATATTCTTATTAATGAAAATACAGGTTAAAAATTTAAAGAGACTTACAAATTTTGTTCAAATTATCATTTTGGAGGAAAGATAATTTAACAGCCTTGTTTAAATTAAAAACAGTAGCTTTCTTATGTTTCATCTCAAAATTTAATTTCCTACCTAGATAACATTAGTTGTAGTATACAAACTTCTTATATTAATAAATATACTGTGTTTCTTTCATAAGTTACCCATAGAGACTGATAAATATATCTATTAAATTTCTATGGTGTCAAATTTTCCACTATTTTGTTAAACTCTTAGATATATATATATTGTTATTAAAAAAATTACTGAACAATTTGTAGGTTTTGAGAGTTGGTTACAATAAATTATTAACATGAAGCTTCGTAAGCAGCCAATAGTGTGATTAAAATAAGAAAGTACTTTGGTTTTCCTCACAAATCTATTGTGGTATAATTCAGTTAATCTATATCTTTATATTTACGAGCTAAATTTTTGTTCTTGAGAAGACTACATTTTGTAAAATAATGTCACTTATTTGTTAATGTTAACATTCCCCCCCACCCCTTGTGAGACGTTATTTCATATGTCATAACTTTTTTAAATAGTGGTGTCAATTAATAAATGCAGTACATCAGCATTTCCTTATGTTTTTTTATTACGACAATTGGACAGTTTCCTAGTATCCAATATGGTTGTGAATGACCTATTTACTACCTCTATAGAATGTTATCGTGTATGATTAATTAACTTTTGGTAAGTTATCTCACAATAAACTTTTTATTACAATAAAATAAATTTCATTAAATAAGCATAGTAAAAAAAATATATTATAGGGAATTTTTTGTTAGTGTATTATTAATTGAACTTCGTTTTGTTATTTTAGGCCATGGCATGGGCCCACTGTTGGACACTGTCATTGAAATTGATCCCAGCATTATTGTGACTGCCTTCTTCTGTACTGCTGCCATTTTTGTTTCATTTTCTCTTGCTGCCATGTTTGCTGAACGAGGACGTTGGCTATACTTGGGCGGAACCCTGCTATCATTTGTTAGCGCTCTTTTTATGATGTCACTTTTGAATCTGTTTATTGGGTCATACTATTTATTCCAGGTAAGAATGTATTAATTTTTAATAGATTTGTAATGTTAATTTAATTGATTTTAGTCTGAAATTTGAGGAATTATTGACACTTTCTGTAAAGTAAACAATTTGATTTAGGGGTGTAAGTAGAGTTTACACAGTAATTATTTTTTTCAAATGATATTAATACTTTTTTCAAACTTTTTGACTTCACTGTGCTTCGCTGAGTAACTTGTGTTTTACCTATTAGGATTTTCAACAGTGAGAATATTTTGTAGCTTTCCTGTACATTATCAAGTGTTTGATTTTTAGTAGTATAAAACATATTTTTATTATTGTAGAATCTTACTTACTTTCTAGTTGTTTCTAAGATTGTTCCGGGGTAATTAATTTATTTTGTAAATTAATGAGAGCTATTTGAAACATATTCTAATTTAATTTTGTTCCACAAAAAATGCAACTTCTGTATTATTTAGATTACCTCTATTGTTTACTTTAAAACTCTCAAGTAGGTAATACATTGAATCTGTTTTTAATTATCATTTTTTTTATATTATTTTCTTCTAAAAATTTCAGTGTTTTCTTAATAAATAATGTCCATTATGCATTCAATTGTTGCATTATATTTAGGGATTATTCAATAAGTGATCAATATTTGTATACATTATTGTTCTGTGACATTCATTCTGACTGTTATTGTTGGCTGAAAATAAGCTATAGTAAAATTCCAATTATCTAAACAGAAAACATTATTTATTTTGTAGTCAATTATCCTGATGGATTATAACTCACTTTGAAAGAATTCACCCATAATGTAAATACCTGAGTATTGTTGTCGGGCACATTATAAATGAGTATATATATACATATAGATATATATGCTATAAGTTTAAGGTTGTTGCATGTTTGTTGATGACAAGTGGTAAATGAGTTAGAAAAAATAACTTTGGTTGCATGATAAGTCATTTCAATTTTTATATAACATTCTGAAATTATTAATTTGATATTTTAATTTATGTGGTTTTCTGGATTTATCACATACTTAAGTTACAAATAGGTCATCGGAATAATATTAATTTTCCTATTTTCAAATAATATTTATTAATATTATTATTAATAGTGACATGCATATTACATTTTACTTATTTGTAATGTATCACCATTTTTGTTACTTTTGGAAATTATACTGAAAAGGTAATAATTTTTTTTACTTGTATAATGTTTTAAAATAATTAAAGGTCGAGAGTTAAGTTGATTCAGATAATAAGATGTTACTTTTAGTCACATAAATAAATTTAGTAATTTTGTATGAGAAGCATAATTATCTTAAAGATTTTGCAATTCAACATTAACTTTAACCTTGACTAGACATAAAATTTTAGTTTCTTAATCAAAATAACCAAATTTAGAGATAATTGTAGTTTTCTTATTTTTGCAGGCATCTCTTTATATTGGACTTGGCTTGATGTGTGCATTTGTTCTCTATGACACCCAACTTATCATTGAAAAGAGAAGAAATGGTGATAAAGATTTTGTTGGTCATTCTCTTGATTTGTTTATCGATTTCATTGGAATATTCAGACGTCTGGTTATTATTTTGACACAAAAGGTACGATATTTGGAGTTACTAATTTATATTATCATTTCCATAGGTATATGAACAACTGAACCTTATTTTTATTTTGTTTTGTTTATCCCTGAATGCTCAATATTGTGCGAGATTCTTGGTAAGGAAATTTGATCTAATATGAGTCATGTATGTCAGCTGTGTACGTCAATCAATCCAAACCTTAACAAACCGCAGGAGTTGTGTTGATTTGTATATTAAGCTAAACACAATATTAACATCAATATTTATGTTTACTGTTGATTTATGCTTTCACTGTTGGAACTTTAGTTTTATCGCAAGTTAAGAAAATTAAAAGATTTTCCATTAATTGTTTTTCTGAGTGTTTAATATTGTATCTGTACTACATTTCTGATGATTGGAGTAACTCAACTCTGTCTACTGTTGGTATAAATAAATAGAATAAAGTATTAAAGGAATATCTCTGAAATAATTGCTTCACAGTAAATATTAGTCTTGTTATGGATACATTTTCTAGTAATTTATATTTTTATTTTAAGATTTTCCAAGAAAAAAAGTGTTTTCATTATTGTGCTTATTTTAAATGATGGTACAATAAAGTCTCTGGAGTCTCAAATCCTTTCATATGATTAATAGTTCACTTTTTATTCCTCCTTGTAATTGTGGTGTATAATATTTAAACTACTTTAAAGTATACAGTCCCCCCCTCCCCCTGATATCTTTAAATACAACGATTTGCATTTTCTTAATGCACAAATGTTGAATTGCTTTAAATGAAATACTAACATGACTGGGTTGATGTAGACCCAGGTAGCCTGTGCCCAGGTGGCTAGGAGGATTGACATTAATTTAATAAGAGTGAATGGTAAATAATAAATGGTACGGAGTTAATCAATTTCATGTACTGTATTTTTAGTGTTATATATTTAAAAATTGAATTTACATGTTTTTCAAATTAATATATCTGGTAAGTTTTCACCATTATAGTGGATATGTGGAGCTCCAATTCAGTAAATTTTGGATTGTTTGATATAATTGTGCTTGTAATAGTGTGTTGGAATTTATATAAATGGAATATTTTAAAATAAAATAAATCATAGTATGATCATCAGAAGTCAACTAGTAATTAATGTGGTGTGAATAGAACCTTCCCCAATTATGTTGACCAGTCGGGCTTAGGCCATCTGGGTTTGCATCAGCGCAGCCTCACTCCCAATAGTTTATTCTTAGTGTTTTTTTTATAAATCTATGATTTAATCCTATGTAAATAAAATTTCAATTTTCAATCCATTATGTTGTGTGTTAATTTGGTTCATCTTAAATTGAAATGCAGCTGAGTTATTGACTTTTCTACATCTTTATCATTGACCTTTTACAATTATTTGAAGGTAAATTGTCTAGGAACCTACTTTAGCTTGTTTGATGTCAATCTAATGCATATTCTTAACATTCATTATATTTTTCATTAGGTTTATTATCTTTTGGAATTTTTCAAGGCTAGACTCTGAGCATTAATGTATTGTAGTTTTTGTCCTCCTCAAAATACTGTTATCACCTTTTGACATTAGGGCTTTGTCTATAGTATATAATTGTGTTGGTTTATTATTGTTGTATGGGGGAGACAAAATTGACAACTCATTTCTTTTGAAAATTAATGTTCCTCGTTTTTTTAATATATATAATTTGAGAGAAATTTATTAGTGGTTTGAGCAGAGGATGGGTAAATAGTATTGGTATCCTAATATTTATTAACCCTTTGTACTCGAGGGCTCCGGAGCGGAGCCATTTAAAATGTGTCTTAAAGCTCGAGGGGTTTGCTACGGAGGCCTCGAGTACAAAGGGTTAATATTGGTTATGATAAATTTATGAAAGTGTTAAAAAGTGTCTTAGGATCAAAACTTGTGTTTTGGAAAATGTGGCATTGCATATTTCTGTTATTTACAATAGCAACAGAAATGCTTTTTGATTGCTGAATAATTTCCTGAACATTTATTTTTTCATAGGAAGAACAGAAGCGCCGCCGCAGAGAATGAAGTGAAGTGCAACGAATGATTCATAAACACTACTATTTTTATTTTATTTCAATTCCAACAATTGTTTGATAGTTTATTTTGAGTATAATAAAATATTATGTTACAGCCTGTTAAAACACTTTCACACAAGTTTGATATCTAAATATTTGGTGTAAGGCATTATTTTCTTCAGTGTTACACAGAAACTATATCACTAATTATATTCTTAAAGGTAACATTTTTGTGTTTTTTTCATAATGAATGTGTTTAATTGTAGAGGTATTATTAGCTGTGTATATACATACGTGTGTATATATTTATTTACATAATGTTAAAATTAAATAGTTGTATCTACTGCAGTTTGTATGTATACTTCAAAAAAAATTTCTCAATAAATATAATACCCATTTGTATTTCTAATCAAAGTTCTTATATCCCTCTTGTTTTATCCAAATTTTACAGTGGTTTGTGTATTTTATTCCTGTTACTTTTATTATGGTAAAATCTTGACTTTTCTTGTGCTTTTATTGGTTGCATTTAATACTTGTTTCAAGTATAAATGTGAACTGCAAAATGTTGCTCTTCTGTACAAATTATGTTCCCAACATCTCTTATCAAAACTTTGCTGAGCAATTTGTTAATATGTTTGAATTGTATAAAATGTGTAATTAAAGTCATTTAATTCCTTTCAGTGTTATAATAGCATTTGCACATTCATTCAGATGATTATTTATGCTGAGTTAGAGCTCTCAGCCACTGTTGAAAAAACTTTTTTTTATATCACATATGTTGTAAATAATGAGACAGTTGAGCCTGTGGGAACTATTAGGTCTCGCAGGTAGAACCTTACTGGAGAGACGGAGGGGTCTACCTCTCTCACTGCTTTTGAACTGATATAACACAAGCCGAGGCACTTCAGCCTGTTTTGAGATATGGATGTTCCGGGGTTGCAGGCCTTGGGCATACAATAAGTAGGGAACAGTTGTCCAGCTGCCACCTAAACTTGTTGCGGCACGGAGAAAGGAATACTGCGTCCCCACAGCATACCTCTGTCCCGCCATCAGAATTGTGTGGAACAATGACCTGACCCTGGCCTACCTGCAGTTTTCTTACTGCCAGTGGGCCCTAGCTAACTCTTGGCTACTTTCAGCATTCTCCCTTTCAAATCCCTTCCTATGCTATTACACAGAAATTTCCATCAGGTGGATTACCCACATGCAGCCCGTTTCCTCTCCCTCCCCCCTCAAAAATAATTTTAAGAAACCAGCGATAGCATAATGCATTATTTTAAACACTTCATTGCTTTAAGAAATATTTCCTTTAATTTAGAAATACCAGTTAAACAATTTTTTGATTCATTTTAAGGAAACCAATGAGATTTAAACTTGATCTGCTTTGTTTATAAGCAGAAAAGGTCTTTGACCGTCAGGTAGGTCTATCGATATAATGGATGTGAGTTGTAGATGGGGTATAACTCTGGTATGATTCTTCCTACTTTCAAACATTCCATAAATCCAATTTAAGTCAAGTAATGCTTTTCTTGAAATTAAAAGGTATAGTTTAAAATTGTACAAGTGTTTATAAATTGCGTGTTAAGTATCAACAGTAATAACCATACCAAAATAAACAATTTTTAGACCACTGATGGGAATTAGATCTGCTGTTTGAACGAAAATGTTACATATTTGAGAACCTATTGTGAAATGTAGATTTTTGTTTAAATTGGAAATAACTGTATTTGTAAAAACTTCATTTAAATGTTTGCAAAATGTTGATGTTTTGTTGGTGCAGACTTTTGGAGATACAGAATTTTACTAAGCTTTATCCTATAAACTTGTTTTAGTCAAAAAAAGTTTAGCAAAATAAACTTCTCGAATAACTATCCAATTATAAAAAGAATGTGGATTTTAAGTAACTATTTGCTAGTAATGTGTGTGTACTTGCAAGTACAACCCATACACTGTTTTTAATTGAAGTTTTCATTACAGTTAAAGAGAAAAAATAATTATTTGAATACATGTAAAATAATTTAATGTGGTCAATTATTATAACAATATATATATATATATAATATTCAAATTAAATTCGTGCAGTTCTGCAGTTTATTTGGATGTGTGGCAAATTAATTTTTTATAATTTATTCAATTTATGTTCAAATTATTCCAACAGATGCCTGAGTAGTTGAATATTTCATCTAGATCTTCACTTTTCTTATTTTGTCTTAAGATTAATTCACAAATACACTCCCCTAAAGTGTTTCACTAACATTCTAAATTTCTGGTTTTTGTAATCTTCAAAATATGTTGCAATGTCTGTATATGTAATGCCACTGAGTAGGACAAAATTATGAATATATATTTTTTGAGCATTAATATATTTAATGAACTAAGTTGTCAGTGTTCAGCAATTTAAATTGTTGTGTATCAAGCTAAAACTATTTTGAATAATACCTCGGAAACCACAAATATAGCAACATATTCATAGGCAAATCGTTCTTTCAAAAAGTTCAATAGTTTTATTGGAATGTTCCTCAACTGTGAAAATTAATTGAAATTTAGCATGCTGGAATATTTCAAATTTAATGAAGTGCTCATGATGAACATAATCCAGTAAAAAGAAAGCTTAATTGTTTATCATACAAATATAAAAGTAACATTGCTAAATGGATGAGAGTACATTATATTTTTCTGATTATGGAAACTGAAATTTATTTATTTTTATCTTTTTAATTACATTCTTTTCTGTTTAATTTTTACAAAAATTTAACTCGTTAATTTTGTTAGGACAGATTTTTTTTGATTACAGCAAATTAGTTGTGTACTGGTGCTATAATTTAGTTTCAAGACAACCAAATTACTTGTTTTCATTGAGAGAAAATATTTTTTTTTAGTAAATATATGGGTGTAGGCCTAAAATAAGTTAACATGAAACCTATTAAAAATGTTGCTCTAATATTTTTTATGTAAACTTTTTCTCAATACTTATGACATTTGTATGTTCTCCAGATATTAATGAAGTCTGTGCAATTTGATCAAAGTATTCAAAAAGAAATTATCAGAGAACAGGTTATAATTTTTGTTAATGTGCAGACTGTTACAAGTAATTTGATAATTCAATTACCATAAATACAATCATTTTTCATTCATTTTAATTTGACATTCTTATTTAATTTCTTTCTTTTAATTTGAGAACACTTCAAAAATTTTATTTTATTAGTCATTTTGGTCTTCTAAAATGCATTACTAATAATGCTGTATATATGACAAAACTAGTAGTTTTTATTTATATTTACATACTATATTTTCTATGTTAAAATAAAGTTTATTAACAACCTAATAATACTACTACTATTACTTCTTGGCTCGACATACTGAGACATACAGACACATTCTGGACTTGGGAGTGGCACCTGGTTAGAATGTTGATTCTGCCACAGCCTTAACCCTAGTTTTCGATTAAAAATATAATATGGACAATGAATATTCCTCAGCTTCAAGCCAATGTTTTTTTCCTTCCTGGTTCATATTCTTTGTCATCTGGAATGTATAAAAGTATTTTATCTTGGGTTGTATATATTAATATATATATTGTGCTATCTTAGGCTGAATGTTGTTCTGTAGGTTTTTACTGTTTCATTTTGATACAACTTCTTAACATCAACATTTGTGCTTCATTTTAGAATTTGGAGACTTCTTGTGCAAAGTTGTTCCAATGCCTTATGTTTCAGTTCACCAGATTGGCTTTCCAAACTATCTCCACAGCAATGACAATTGTGTATAATTTCTTATAATATAAGGGTGTTTCTGGAAGTGATCTTATTCTTTATCTTTTTTTTTAAATAAAACTAGTACCTTAATAACAATCTTGCATTAACTTTAACTATCATTTTACTTAGTTGATTCAGTCCTTGTTCTTGAACAGAATTATTCATTTTCAGCAATACAATATGTAGCACATTTGGAATGCAGACTATTTAAAACAGAAAATCTCATTTTACTCTATCAAATATACTCATTAGAAGTCCCAAAAAAGTAATTTGGTAACCTATTATAATCTTTGGGGACTGTGGGCACAGAAACCAACTGATTTCAATTGAGCTTTTAGTTAGTTCTGAGCAGTGTATTTACCATTTTATCAACGGATTGTGATGCTTTATACTAGTGTAGCTGTTATTCATGTTTATGAACTCAGATTCGTCAAGAATGATCTGTCATTAAATATTTAATTCTGTATATACATGGCCTGAATTACGTGTCTGTTTGCCCCAGGCATTAGAAAGAAGACGACAGGAACGTCATCAGAACCCGAACTGAGAACCAAGCTACGCCTGTCTTCAGCCATTGTCAGCAACGGTCTCACCGAAACTGCACATCAGTGGGGACATTTAATGTCCGATGCTTTTATTAAAATTATTCGGCAAATATTTAAATGTAAAATTCTTTCGACAAATTGTAATTTCCAAGCATTGTATGCATTAAATCTATCCTTCAGCGTCAATGCTCCACGTTTAGGTATTAAACGCCTATTTCGTAAATTACTTTTCTCTCTTTCTGATTTATTTCCAGCCCAAGCGCGTCTTATTCTCTATAAAAATTGCGCATAATCAAACTAAGAATAATTGTTTCAAGCAGCAAAAGTCAGATTGAGTATAACCGTTACTGCATTCGATAAAAACACATTTTGTGATCAGTAATTAATAAGTAAAGCTTGGTTTGAAAGATATTGTTTTAATTACTAACTGAAGTATCACAAATATGCTTAGATTTGCATAGACACCAACTTTTTGCACAACTTCGACTCAATGATTCCATGGACGACGAGAGCGCTCTTGCAGTTTCTGTAGCAATTGGGAAAATTACTCGTGGAAGAACGCCCTGAACGGATGGAAGATTGGCGGCCACGCAGTGTCCATCGTTAGAATCGCGATAGGACAGTTTGAACAAGGAGGTACCACTATATAATGTATTTTCTGGTGAAACTCTTTGCAATGCAGGAAGGAAAATACAGCAGTGCTGTTTCGACTACCATTAAACGTTTGTTGTCCGGAATTGTGGATCGTGTTCCAGCGAAGTTCGGTCTTCTTTTCACGACCTCGTCTATAATTACAGTTTTTCCACATCACCGAATCTCTCTGCCACTAAACGATGATTTTCAGTGTGTGTTACATCTGGAAAGTGCCAACGGATGGCTGGTCCTGGTTGTTCACCAAGCGACGCCGTTTTTAGTATTGTCTTGGAAACTTTTCTCACTAGCAGTAACTACGTTTCACGTGTGTTACCATCTATACATACTAAGAGTGATCCAGGCTTTTATGATGGACGACATCTCCGACCTTTCAAACACTAATTTGTTGGATGGTGGCGGATGGATCGTGGACGCTCTACAATTTCCTCAAGATCGACTGTACTTTTCTGAGTCTGGTCACCGACCGCTCAATCTCGTGGCTGCTTACTCGCTGCCAGATTTAGACCTCCCGAAATCACTGAATTCCCCCTGCAGATGTTTTCAATTTTTCATGCCCGTCAGCTAAATATATGCTTCAGAAGCTCAATTATTCAGACCTAATAATTTTAGAGTTCCTTGGAGTTGTCAGCTCCCTTAAGGTCTTTTGTCGTTCTCAGGTTCTTTTGATCCCCAAAAGGGGCCGATACCACCGTCCCAGTCCCCCAGCTGACCAAACAGCGGCTTCCGCCTCTGAATAACGCCATTTTAAGGAAATGTTCATTACACCCCATTTCTTTTAATCAGCAGAGAGGTGTTCGGTTTTGCCATGCGTGCTGAACGGCCAGGCTGAAGCTGACCACTAAGCCCGCGTAATCCAGATACCGACCTCAACGATTAATTCATTTGCTCGTGGACATTCGCGGTTATTAAGCACTTTAGTTTCGAGGATCAGTTCGATCCAACACGGGCTTCACACAATTAGTAGCGATAGATTGTGGCTAGCAGCGACAAGGATCAAAGAAACAAAATAGTTGGTCATTTTTGGAATGTGGATGTCATATCGCACAAGTAATTCTAAGTGACGCTCGGACATTTTAAAATACTTCACATCATGAAAAGGAATTAAGTGTTAAGAATCGCAGGAATAATTACACTGAAACTTTTAATGTGTATTAGGTAGCATTTAGTTTATGATAATTATAATTTATATAATAAAATTCACGATAAATTCTGAACTATGGAGGAAGGACGAATCATAAATACACAGATAAAATCATGCACTCAAAGTGACAGATAATGTCTGTTCTCTAGAAATGGCAATTTATTAGAAGCTATGTATGTAAAATCTGAAGTAAATCTAGACCGGCGTATCGAAAATTGTTTAAAGTGAAGCCTAAAGCATCGGAACATGAATATGTTGTATTAGTTTCGCTTATAAATATTAGTAATTGAACTGTCGCCGCAGCGCTGGTCACGGTCCAGATTTATGAGACTTCGGCCTCCGATGAAAACTTTTCACGTTGATAACTTGGCCACATGTACCTGGAAGTTCAGTTCTTGTTTGCACCTTAGCAGACATGGACCTTCTTTATCCAGCCCGGTCCTGTTTCTGCGTGTGAGTGATGAATATATGCAACTGCAGAGTATTTGGCATTTATTTACACATGGCCAAACCAGACGAAACCCGCGATGAAGGGGAGATATAAGTGCAATTCTCCATATTTTACGTTATACATTATTGTTGTATTTAAAAAAATTTTTCTACTAACAGGCTACATGAGAGTAATCCACGTGGTGGCAAATTCCCGTTAATAGCGTAGGAATAGATTTGAAAGGGGCGATGGGGAAGGGTAGAGGAAGGTAGCCAATTGTTAACTAGGGCCCCCGGGATTTGGTTTAAGGATACTACCCGACATTCGCCTAAAAGTGATGCAGGACAAACCCTAGACAATCTGCATCAGGTAGGTCGGGCATTTGGTACTTGTCCCACGCCCTTCCGATGGCAGTTGAGAGGTTTTATGTGAGGACGCAGCATTCCCTTCTACGTGTCTCGACCAGTTTAGGAGGCAGTTGGCCGACGATTCCAATAGGAATAGCGGACAAGACTCACCGCATGTCCGAGGTCCGCGACCCCGGAAAATACACCTACCAAATCAGGCCAAGCTGCTTCGGCTTATGGGAACCTTAGTTCAAAAGCAGAGAGAGAAGAAGGAATCCCCAAATATAGATCTCACCGTCTCTTAAACATTATGATTTTTTTTAGGGTAACAGGCTACATGAGGGTAATCCACATGGTGGCAACCCCCATTTAAGAGCATAGGAAGGGATTTTAAAGGGGGATCCGGAATGGTAGAGTAAGGTAGCCAAGGGCTATGGTTTAAGGATCCTACCCGGCAATTCGCCTCAAAGTGATGCAGGGAAATCCCTAGAAAAACCTGCAGGTAGGTCGGGCATTTGGTACTTGTCCCACGCCCTTCCGATGACGGGAGAGGGGTTTGCTGTGGGGACGCATTCTCCTGGCCGTGCCTTGACCGGTTTAGGAGGCAGCTGGCCGACTATTCAAATGGGATTAGCGAACAACTCTTACCGTATGGCAAAGGTCTGTGACCCCGGAACATACACCTCTCAAAACAGGCCGAGGTGCTTCGGCATGTGGGAACCTTAGTTCAAAAACCGGAGAGAGCAGAAGGCATCCCCAAAGGTAGCCTCCTACAGAGCTCTCCGGGAAGGACTTAAACATTAAGGTTTCTAGCAGTATTTATGTATTTTTTGTACACAAATCACGTGAAATAATTATAACTTATTTGATCGAATTAAGATGCTGCGAGTAAGATCGTCCACAAAGCGGTCTGTATTTATATATTGACTGCCTTTAAATTGATTCTTTTTGGTTTATAGCGAATTCTCGAAAAGATATTTTCAGTAGGTAATGTAAAGACTCGACTTGCAAATAAAATGAACAAATTAAACTTTGTCTCTTGGATGTTCGGAAATACCCAAGCGTTAATATTAACTGAAGAACTCAGTGTAAACAATTTAACATTAATCAGTGTTAATTTCTAATTGAAAACGAACCCTGTGCATGGATATGCTAGAATTACACGGGACATTGTTTTCAATCCTTTGGGCTTTAGTTTGATTGTGTTTTTGCCACAATGGACTCTATTATATCTACGCTGATATTTAATTGCTCGATATGTCAGCGCAGCCCCGAAAATTATTGTGGTAGTCTGTTCATCTGATTAATTCTCCCTCTAAAAATGAAATTAATGTTTGGTTGTTCTCGTTTACTGTTGAATGGCCAGTGCACACCGTTGTGATTCGCTCAGACTTGATATATATTTGCTGTTAGTTAACTTCCTTTTTTTTTAGGGCAACAGGCTACATGAGGGTAATTCACGTAGTGGCAACTCCCCTTTAATAGCATAGAAAGGGATTTGAAAGGGGGGATTCGGAAGGGTAGTGGAAGGTAGCCAAGGGTTAACTAGGGCCCCCGGGCTATAGTTTAAGGATCCTACCCGGCATTCGCCAAAAAGTAATGCAGGAAAAACCCTAGAAAAACCTGCATAGGTCGGGTATTGGGTACTTGTCCCACGCCCTTCCGATAGCGGGAGAAGAGTTTGCTGTAGGGACGCAGCATTCCCTTCTCCGTACCTCGACCAGTTTAGGAGGCAGCTGGCCGACTGTTCCAATGGGAACAGAGAACAACTCTTACCGTATGCCCAAGGTCTGTGACCCCGGAACATAAACCTCTCAAAACAGGCCGAGGTGCCTCGGCTTGTAGGAACCTTAGTTCAAAAACGGAGAGAGGAAAAGGCATCCTCAAAGGTAACCCTTTCCTGTCTCTCCTACAAGGTTCTGCCTGCGAGAGAACATCCCTTGCAGGTACTGCCTGCGAGAGAATAGCCCTCTCAGACAGCTTCTTCTTGTAGTTAACTTCCTGGCGTCGTCCGCGTATTTCTTTACCCTAATCTTACATTAAGCAGGGAAAGAATTCACCCTATATATAATGTAAAATCAATGTATTTTTTTCTCAGATATTCAAAAGCATAAGTATAGTGTGCACATGACAAAGTATTTCAAGATCCCAGAATAATCTTAATTCCTCCAGGACCACAAGTACATCAATTCTTGGGTGAAGTGACTCATAAAATTATCTGAGGGGTAAAAAAATTCGGCGATTTCAATTCACTCCGTAGAACTTAACCCTTAATTGCATGATTTTTGTATTTTTTAAAACTAAATTGATTTTAAGAAGAGTTTTTGTTAATGCAATACGGAAAAAATAACCAAAAAATAAATCAAACGTGACCAAAGTCAATTTGTATGATGATGTTGCTCGCACATATTCAACATAAATATAATAAGGTCTGATTTATGAATAATTCAAATTTATTGGATAATTATTGTTTTAGTGCAATTAGAATACCCTGAGAATAAAGATAAAAAAACAACAAAAAATCAAAGAAAATAAATATTCTGAAGTTGATCGGCGGGTAGACTGACTTTAGGGGTTGACTCACAGAAAGCCAGGACAGACATGTTTTAACATGTCCGGGAATGCAAAAAATTCACATTTCCTTAAGAGCATGTTGCTTCATATCTGCATCAGAATTTAGCACTCTTAGAAAACAACATACGTCTCTGGGGTGATACTAAAAGTTGAGTTGCTACACTATATCTTTAGAGGGTAATCCGCATGATGGCTATAAGGGGTTGAAATTATAATCAGGTAGAAACACTATCAATGTCATTGATCCCCAAAAATATTTATCCGTCTCAATTATCGTTATAAATATTGTAATAATCAACTACTATTAAACAATTAATATGATTTATCATCACGTTGAGGACGCCAAAAATGTAATATATAAGAATGAAACTATTTAAAATGAAATAATAATGCCCACGTTAATGAATCTATTTAAATAATGGAAATTTTTAATGAAAGGGTCATAAATAAGAAATTATTTATTTAAACTGATCAAACAATTAATTTATTCGATTTCAAATTACAAATAAATATTCGATGACCTTTTCAAGCATTTATTACGTACAAACAAAATTCTTACTCTTAATCTCAGGGTCTTTATCTGGGTATTACTACTCTTTAAACAATCAAATTTCTGTGACAGTTTTATGAATTAATTACAAATTAATATTTACAATATTAAAAAAAATCAAAATCTGACGATTTTATCTTTAATCAAAGGTTTACAGTAATAATTTAAATGAGGTATGACTTACAGCTTTTCTGGTACCTGGGCAATTTAACTCTTTCAGCATCACTTACACACACTCGATTTTCTAAAATCAGGCCATTCTTTCACTGACTTTACGTTTCACTGTTGGATTAGCAAGTGTTGTCTATATCTTGTAGATGACTTATTCCGCAATTATGCCAATTTGCGGTAATTCTTATAATTCCTCCACGTAGACTTTTTAAAATTTTTCGGCATAAACTGGAACACTCCGAAATCTTTCTGTAGCACTATCCTGGTGAATGCTGTACTCTGCCTCTACTTAACTTTACTTTTGAAAACGTCTCGTCTATTTTTTATTGCGACCACTTTCTGCCGTTCTTGATCGCCAACTGCCCTAAACGTTCTCTTAACGCGCGAAAAGTCCTACATTGCTTTTCGACCTGTTATTATTGTCCATTCTTGTGTGTGATTTGTATCTGTTTGCCGATAATTATTCAAGTCCACGATGTTTTTAATTATTAAGTGCCTTTTAATTACTACAATATACATACATACATACATACAAACAAACAAACTAACTAACTGTGTTTTATTTATTAGATTCAATATCAGTGACATGTTGGTGTTTTAGATATAATTGAAATCGTAAGTAAAGATGAATACAGTTTCGCGCTTGTACCGTGAATTTATTCGTTCTGTAAGGAAGGAATTTCAACTTTGTGAAATGATAATTACAGAGATTCATTAACTTTTATTACACTTTACTCTTAAGTGTGAAGGATATTTTTATGTCTTAAAACAAATTGGAGATATTCTCATTAACACAAGAGATGCTCAAATTATCGCAGCAGTGCGCATTTAAGTGCCGAATGATAAAGCTAGGTTTAATTCACAGTTAAAAGGACATTTGTCAGTTTGCTTGTAATGTGATTGTAGGAAAGGCAGATGAAGCCGACAACAACTGAAAGGTTCATCTCCTCTACGAGACAGACGAGCGTCTTCAGTAATTATCTCAACGATATCTTTCAGCGTGTTTATAAGTTTACAAGGGACCATGGTCGAGTTAGCTATGAAATAAATTGTTCCAAAGCAGACTCGCCACGGTAATAAGTTTCGTTTAGAGAACGGTGCTAGGTTCTTCGGTAATAATGACCCAATTGTTTGAGTAGTCTATTCTGAGTTATAGTTAATCGGGAGGCGAACTGATGGTCTGTCGTTCTCATTTAGCATTCTCTCTCTCTCCCCCCTCTCCCTCCCCCCTCTCTCCCTCCCCCCTCTCTCTCTACTACACAATTTGAAAAACGAGGTGATAAATAACTTAAGTCCATTTTCGTCTTTAAATCCACAATTTTAAACTTTAGACATGACATGACAATTATCTGTTTACTTGCATGCTTGCTATATTATAGGAAAAGGTTGTGTAAAATTATTTTACTCAATTCCTGTGAATTTGTGCGTTCGGGTTGGCGGTCGGGTAAGCTCGAGCTAGTACGGAAGATCTACCTCAGTCATGACTGATTGTCTACAATAAATGTTTTGTGCACGAAAATGAAGTCCTGTGAAAAGACACAAGATAAATAGTTATATATATTGTAGAGATTACCAATGTGTTATGAAAGTTTTTTTAAATATAATTTTCTTTAATATTATTGTCGGCGTATCTTTGACGCCAGAGCATTGTCAATAAGAGTCAGTGTGGCGCCAGAATGCAGAGACTGAAAAGGTGTGTACTCTATTAATGTCGGCAAAGCGTATGTAATACGCCGAACTTTGGAAAACCAGCAGACTGTGTTTTGGGAGCCTGACCAGTGTGGTCATGGCGAGCGAGTCAAGTTTTGGTGACCAGCCGAGGATTCTTGTGACTAAATAAGTAGAAGTCAGAAAAATCTATGCACAATAAAGACTGAAAATATCATATTCAACGTTTGGTATTAACGTACTTTTACAGTAAAGTTGAGTGATAATAAGTAGGTTGAAGTAAAGTTCGTGAACAGTTGTTGTAGAGGTGGGCCGGAATTTAGTGATATGAAACAATATAGTAATCAGTGTTATGGCCTGTTGATTAAATATTTACTTTAAAAGAAAATATATGTGAAGTGCACAATTAATAATACGGTACCAGAGCAGCTCTAAAAGAATGGTATGAAGAAACCTTATATTTTAAACTGTTATATAAATATAATTACCGTCAGATTTCTCTAATTTTCTTTAGATTCTTTTTATATAATTTGTTACGGTAAATTTCAAAAGTATTTTTTTATTTATCTCTTTTGGTGCTAATTGCAAATCAATATTAGATTTATTAGAGACCCAGAAAGCGGCCCTGAAGTTTTGAGTCTCATTAAAAGCTGTGGCATTTTTCTTAAAAAAAGGTACAAAATTTAAAGTAAATCGAAATTTGTAATAATTTTTTTTGGTCATCTTTAAAAAATTGTTATATTCAAGGATAAATCCTATAAATTATCTTTCCCTTTTAAAATTCGCTGTGAATTTGTAAAATACTTTATAATTATTTTAATAATTTTTATATAAAATAATAATAACCGTTAACAGTCAAAAAGTGTTTTTTTCTAATTATTATTAATTTATGGGAGAATATTTAATAAATAATAAGATGTAATTATAATTATCAGAATTTAGTTACTAACACTAACTGTGAAATATTTTTTTTATTTTATGTGGCGCATAATAACTCAATAAATAGATATAATGGAAAATGTGACAGCACACATTTAATATTAATTATGTATTTCAATGGTTACACTGACATTGATTTTTACACAAATATAAAAATCGATAAAAACTTCGTTTAGCCCCCTAATTTTGGACTTTATTAGGTAGAAATACTAGTAATAAGAAAAAAAAGTTTTTTCTATGTTTTTTCTGGTTTTGAATTAATTCATTGCACCTTTGATTAGTTCACACGTAATATAAAATATTTATTGAAGTCTTAAAGTCGCCGATGGACGGAGAAGACTCGTATATATTGTAGAAAACCCGCGTACCAAACGGGTTACGCGGCTTCGATTCCCGAGCCACTTGAGATTTTTCCTTCCTGATCCTATAATGATAGTTGAAAAAATATGAGTCTTCAATAAATAAGTTTTGCGATAAAAACTTCTTCAATGCTGATCAAATGATGAACAAATTGAAAAAAATTGATTACTATTGTCTTATTTTTTAAAACTATTGTTATATTCGCATGACTGAGTCCCCGAAACGTAGTGTTAATCTATTTTTGTATTAGTAATAATTTAAATGTCATGGTTACCTTTGACATAAATATTTAATGTTAAACTTCTTTTGAACTATTGGCCACTATAATAAACCGATATATTGCATTGTTTGCATTAATCAAAAATGTATGGCACATGCCTGACGTTGTGAGTCACAGATGAATTTTTTTAAAGAAAAAATGAAGTGGCAGGTAAGCTGTAAGTGTTAAATATTTAATTTAGGCACACTTCATTATACTAATGTGTAAGTATTATACTCACACTTTTATGAGAATATTGTTTGCGTCACCTGTGATCTAACCACGATATTTTGCGGAATATCACGACCGATCCAACCTGCCAATCACAGACCCTGGTGACGTGAATTACGTAATCACGTTACGCCCTTCTCTGGGGGTTGGTAAACGCTAACTTACAATTGCAAGCCTCGTTCAGTCGAATAACCGTGCAAATTATTGCAATATAATTCGTATGTGCGCGTTCGCGGACTTTCATGTTCGTTTGTGGTTTTTGCGAATTTAACAGAGGAATGAGCATTTCAATCGAAACACGATGCCTAGGATTTGTGTAATTCTATTCAGTGTTGTGAATCGGCAGCAGCTGCTTTGGTCCGACCGAAGGAAACTGAAATTTGGTAGTCGAAAATGTTGAAACGCACTCAATTGTACATGTTCTGCTTGGCAGGTTCATGTGCAATAATCATATCAATAAATAAAATATTGTAAAGCAGTTTATGTTTTCAAAAAAAAATTGTATTCGAGCATTTTTAACAGTTTTTTCTAAAAATGTCAAAATTATTTTAAATAAAAAGCATTTCGAAGACCTGCATCTACCGCACGATCCTGATTCTTGGAATCGGCGAAACTTTCGTCTAATTTTTATGCATTAGGATTATCTGACAGTTGGTGGACAAATCTAATAAATAAAACGGTGTTTATTTAAATAGATTGATACGGTTTCTACCGATGTTATCTGTGTATAATTTGAACCCCTTACAGCATGGGAAAGGAGCACCATTGGGGATGGGGGTGGAGAGGTGTTACAAGAAAATATCGTGAATACAACCGAGATTGGAGTCAAATCCAAATTTATGGATGTCTCTGAGTTTAATGTTTAAAATACGTACTAAAAGATATTTTTATAAATATAGTTTATCAAATTTTTTTAAAAAGTTAATTAAAAATTAATCTCATAATTATAATGCGTCTTCTAGTTCAACATGAGGTTAATTAATTGGACGGTATGTATTACGAAAAAGCACATATCTTTTTGAAGAACTTTTAGTACGTATGGGAGAATCTTTTATGAAATAGAGATATAGATGAATATGGCCAACTGTAGGCCGAAAGCTTTCAGTATAATAAATTATTTAAGAATTCCAGTGACTGTTACTAGGTATTTTGGTTCTAATTTTTATTTGATGGTGTTTAATCGATGAAGTAATTTCATTTGTAGCTTAATAAAATATTTTCTGTTTTACAATATAAAACGTGAAGTAGGAAAGACTTGATACAAAAGAGTTTGAAAGATGGGTTGATGATACAATTTTTTTTTGATAGATCTGTTACAGATGTACTTCAATCTTCCAATTACAAATCTTATATTTTAACTCAAACTAATGACTTCACGATTTAGGATTTGTTCTAACGGCTCTTATTTTATATTCAATCTTAGAGAAAATTGTTATAAAATAAATATATATAATGGCCAATAAGTCAGAAAATTGAGATTTAATGCATTATTAACTTCAATAATTACATTTAGAGTGAAAGGATGTATCAAATCCGACACACAGCGTTTCATCTATAAAATGTTTAATCAGAAAAAAAAATTCTTCTCCAACACTCCCACACTGGATATGATTTTTTTTGTAAATGATTGTAATTATCAATAAATTTGGAATCTTGGTATAGGTTGTTAGAAATAGCATGGAGTGTTAGATGCCGCAGTAGGAGGAAGGCGATGTTGGAGGGGAGTGTTGTCGTCAAGTAGGAACTCCCATTATAGTTCTTATTGTTACGGCTACTAATGGGATATACAGACAGCTGAAAGGTGTTTTTATATTCAATTAATGTATTGGACTCATTTCCATAAGTGTGCGTAATGTTTGGCCTAATCTAACAAATAATAAAAAACATTACAACTAATAAAGGTTTATCATTGATTTGTTCAAAAGTATTTATCCTGAATTTATATAAATATTTCCGATAATGTCAATGTGTTAGTAATGTTGGCAATGGTTAAAATAAATAAAACTATCAGGAGATTTGTCCTTCGAAAATGATGATGCTTGGACTCCCATTATAGTTCTTATTGTTACGGCTACTAATGGGATATACAGACATTTGCAAGGTGTTTTTACCACGCCCTGTGATCTGATTCAGTCAATTGTAATTTTTAAATATAAAATATCCTACTGATACTTCTACGTCAAATATTCATACTTACAGTTGTAATTTATACGTATAATGATACCAGTTTCTTTAACGTTAAGTTTAGCGAAGCTGAAATTTTGGAAATCTCAGCCCAGGAGGGCGACAAAACCCGGTCATTGACCTCCAATCCCACATCCCACTCCCGCCCCCAACCCTTACTTTGCATTCCTCAACGAAATCCTACGCTTTCACTCTTACACGAGAAAGCAGGGACCGCGTGTTTCCTTAAGGCATATACCCGTAGGAGGTAATAGATTCTCGTTTGGACGTCACAAGGTCTCACTCCGCGTGCCTGCATGGTCGAAAATTAACTTGTCTATCCTTTCCAGTTTCTGGTAACTGTGAATGTTACATTAAATATTTTGATATCATTAGCTAGGACAAGATCTAAGGTAAATTCCCCCGGTATTCGTTTCACGCGATGTTGGAGACGTGTTTTGTGCCATTCGAACATGGGTTACGTTAATATCGATATATTTTTTTCGAGTATAGATAGTCTTTCATATACAATAGAACTATTAGACAATATAAATACGGCTCGATTATTAATAACCATTAACTATCCGCCCTTAATATTATACAATATGAAGAGTACTCGACAAGACATACTCGACGAAAATTAAGACAAATTAAACGACCATTATAGTAGACAATATAAAATATTTATTAAACTCAACGACGTTTCTCTAGATTTTTGTACTTTCGTCAGGTGGTTTATGTTTTTTTTCTACGATAACAATTTTTTTTATCATGAGTGGTGTAAATAACAATGTAATATTTCAAATATAAAATTGATAAAACATTTTTTCTTTTTAAAAATTTATATAATATGAAAATCAACAATATCTGAAATTTTGTAAGGAATAACAGAATGTAAAACAATGGAATATTTAAAATTAAGTATTAAACTTTCAACATAATTTCAGTTTAAAATAAATGTTGCCAATCATAAAGTAATTATGAACCTAATTTTATCAAATTAAAATTACAAATTTATACCAAAAAATTATAAAATATAATTTAATTTTTTTCCAAAAATTATATTTAAAGTTAAAAAATTATGGGTTAATAATTTTACTTAATTTTAACGTGAATTTAGCGTGTTTAAGACTTTTGGCCATTTTACTCTATTTATATTTCAAATAGAACAATTAATAACACTAATTTAATTCTTAATATAATTGTTTGTTTGAAAAGGATGATAATATGTATAATTAACTATATATACACACAAATATAGAGTTGATTTATCAATCTATTGGAATTCGTGAATGAAGATTAAACTTTTTCCGGGTATTGGCAATTTTATTATATTATAGATTGTTTGGTATTATTTTATTTGTAACGATGTGTAAAATTTATATATATATATATATATATATATATATATATATATATATATATTGTAATAATTATAAACAGCTTCAAATTGTTTTATATGGGAATCAATGCGTCTGAACATAGACGGACTTTGTTGCGGAAGAAATAATACTAAAGATTGAATTTAACAATTTCAATTTTATCAAGAATTAAGGATCTCATTTTATCGATAATTAAATAATTAATGAACGATCTGACTTTTATCTTTCAAACACGGTTTACAAATGATTTTAAAGTTTTTCTCTACTTACGGCCGCCCAGGTCTCTTTTTAGCTTTTCGTGCACAATTTTGGGGACATCACTGATTCTAAGTACTCACAGACTCTAAATGTTCACAGGCTCTAATTGGCGTTGTTTGTTAGTTGGTTTAACACAAATTGGTTGGTTCTCGATGCTTTACTGAAACCTGGATTTGTAGATCTCGTGACTTTAGTTGAAAATGGACTTCATTGGTTTGTCTATGGCCAGCATGATGAATCTACGCTAGACCACCGAATACACACTAGTTGCTCTGTCTCCTTCCCGACTGAATATTGATTTACTTTTTAATATTTGAAAGCATGTTTGTGACTGGACCACATTCTTTCGTTCTGACTGCCGACTGTAAAACTTTTCGTCTGATCTATTCGCTGTCTGCTGCCCGACTGAACTGTTCGTCTCGTAAATTTTGAGCGCGTAAAAAAACCGCTCGACCGATCAACAATGCTTTCTTTGCCTTGCCGGTTTGTTGCGGCGTCCGCTCTATATCCACTAATAATGAGTCCTCTACAATTCAACTTTTCAACTAGAACAATGCCTTAATTACCAATTACTACAATATATATATATATATATATATATATATATATATATATTGAAGATTATATAATTAAATGTCAAACAAAACAAATCAAATTTAGATCCATAGAATTACATTAGCTACCGGGGAGTGAATACGGCCTTTCCTAATTCTCTCGTCGATGAGTGCTCACCCACAATCCCTAGTTGATATTTTAAAATTGTTCAATTATAAAGTTTGTACCGTAAGATAATGACCATGTAATTGGAAGTATAATTTTGAACAGTCAGTGTGGCGTGGGGAATGTGAACTGAGAGCATTCCCAGACGTTACCTAGCGGAGGGGATGAATATTGGTCAATCAAAACGTTAATCCGTTTGTGGTCGTCGAATGAGAAAGTCGCCATTGGGCGCGGTAGTGCCGAAGTAGGCCAAGTAGCATTGAAGTTGGCATTGATGGACTGTGAGAGAAATATAAGTCGGCGGAGATTTGCGTAATTAAAAGACTTGGACGGAAAACAAGTGTTGAAATCTGTCTTTGTTGTTGGTTGCAGTATTTCAAACATTCTAATTGACTGGTAACCAAAGACGAACTATTTTGTGATCTGTATATAATTGGGTTCACAGTAACACTGTCCTGTATCCACGGTCATAATATCTTAGGCCTTGGCGATAATTTTGGCTGAATGAATGATGGTACGGGCAAAACAATTTGGATCCGTAGGCGAGATCTGCTATTGTATTAGCTGTAATTGTATTTAGAGGAAGGGTGTGTGCAAATTTACGCACACAAAGACCTATTTCAAAGTTTCCCTAAATATTTGGTGTAAATTCTGTGGTGTTGAATTTTAAATACGGATCAAAATAGATATGTAGAATATTATTTTTAAATTTAGTTAAATACATGTAAGTGCCGTACCGTCACACATAAGTTAATTATAGAGGGATATTTTCTAAGGTGGTATCTCTAAAAATTATGTTTCATTTTGTTAATTTCAAATCTGTAATTTTCATGAGGCCCGATAAAACGTCCTGAGATAGAGACTTATTTAATACCCGTCGCAAACTTATATAAAATTTATATGAGTCTTTCAAATAAATTCTTTTAATATTATATTAATCAAATTTCAGTTTTATCATTTCAAAGTTTCACTAAATATTAATAATTGTTATCAAATTTGAATTTCCTTAAATTGATTTAAATTGTTAAAAGTAAATATTTCATAACTACTCATAAATTTTAAAATAAAGTAAAATTTATTTTCTTTAAATATTACAAAATTTAGTATTGCATGAAATTGATCTTCAAAATAAATTAAAGAAAATAATTTAAAAAGATTTATATATATATATATATATTGTAGTAATTGGTAATTAAGGCATTGTTGTAATTGAGAAGTTGAATTGTAGAGGACTCATTATTGGTGGATATAGCGGACGCCGCAACAAACCGGCAAGGCAAAGAAAGTATTGTTGATCGGTCGAGAAGGTTTTACGCGCTCAAAATTTACGAGACGAACGAATAGTCGGGCAGCAGACAGCAAATAGAAGAGACAAAAAGAACGAACAGTCAGGCAATGAACGGCGAGGCATAAAGACCAGCAAAGTCTATTTTACAAAAGTAGTACAGTCAGGCAATGAACGGCGAGGTGTAAAGACCACAAAATTCTAATACACGAAAAGTTGAAAAATTTAGTCAGTCAGCAGCGAGAATGAAAACGGTCTAATTTAAAGAACGAGAAAGTGTTCCAGTAACCAGTACGCTGTTATATCAAAAATGCAGAAATTGAACTAGTTTTCAGTCAACAGACAAAACCAATGAGGGGCATTTTCAACAAAAATCCACGAGACCTACAAATCCAGGTTGCAGTAAATCATCGAGAATCGACAAAGTTATTTTAAACCAACTAACAAACTACGCTAATTAGAGTCTGTGAACATTTAGAGTCTGTGAGCACTTAGAATCAGGGATATCCCCAAAATTGTGCAGGAAAAGTTAAAATGAGACCTGGGCTGCCGTAAGTAGAAAGAAAACTTTAAAATCATTGTAAACCACGTTTAAAAGATAAACGTCAGATCGTTCTTTAATTATCGATAAAATGAGATCTTTAATTATTCAGATCATTCTTAATTTCTTGATAAAAATTAAAATTGTTTAAATTCAATCTTTAGTATTATTTCTTCAGCAACAAATTTCGTCTATGTTCAGACGCATTGATTCCCACATAAAGTAAATGTAATTTTTGTGATTTTGATTATATAAATTTTGCCATTATCAAACCCAGTTCAAGACCCTGAGATCCCAAATATTACGTAATTTGAATACTTGTTTTAAAATTGTTAATAAATCTTGTTTAATAGTTTTCACGTAATAGTTATTTTCATTTAAAAACGTCACATAATTCAAATCCAGAATTATTGTCAAAGATAACAAAAGCTATTTGATAGATTATTACAATATATATATATATATATATATATATTGTAATAACCAATTTGTAGATTTTAAAATTACTTTAATATACACTTATAGCTAAATAAATATAGTAATTTGTAGATCTTTAAATTACTTTAGTTTACACTTATGGGTTTTTAAATTATTATATATATTGTAATAATCAATTTGTAGACCTTTAAATTAATTTATACAGTTATAGATTTTTAATTATATATATATATATATATATATATATAAAGTTTTATGTCTCCGGAGACAGAACGTTGGAACGCTCCATCAAACCTCGCGTCGCCAGTAGCTGCAGGAGAGTTCGATGTCTTACGGCGTCGTTGAGTTCTTGGCGTTGGAACCGACGCTCAGAACGTTTCTTTCACCCTGACAGCCCACGCATCCGGTCCGGGTCCGCGGTGCGTCGTCGTCGTCGTCGAGAAGAATGTGGGGGTGAGGTATGAGAAGCAGTGCGCAGGCGATGTGCGCAGCAGGAATCGGGCCATGGCCATTGCCCTGAGTGAGTGCCCGGGCCTGGCTGCGGTCAAGGCCGCTGAGCTGCAGCCGAAAATCGCACGCAGGTCGATAGCCGTGTCAAGGCCACGGAGGACTCTGCCTGCGCATCTCCTCGCACCTGAGCAACGCAAGTATCCACAATAACTTCGAGGGTTCCGATGGAAATCGACTCCGAAGCAAAAAAAGAAAAAAAGAAACTGCGAACTGATAATATATATATATATATATATATTAAAAATAAATGACAGATATTAGCTAACCTGCACCACTGCTGAAGACTGCCCTCCGAGATTTAATAGTTCTAACAATAATTCAAGCCGAGTAATAAAGTAAATTAATAACGTTTTATGTCGCCGAGAGTAAGTTGGAAAATACGGACGTTACGTAATGAAAGTGAAGTCTATCACGTTTATGGCTCAGCACCAACCACAACTTACCATTGTACGAGAGTTTGCAAGAAAATGTTGTTTTTCTCTATCTTTTAAATAATTTGATTTTACAATAGTTTTAAGTTCTTAGTAATAATTTTAGCGACGTCAAAATGATGAGTTTGAGGAATTCCTAATCAAATCCTCGGTCGCAAATAAAATGCACTGGCTATAATAATTTATATATATATATATATATATATATATATATATTTAGATATTTACAAAAGTTATTAATATTCTCACCCGCTGTCTAATACATAAGAATACAAATATGATAACTTGTAAACACTCTTTGATCTCATGTCATTGAAGTTGTCTGTCATTTATAGAGCTTTTGCCATCAGAACTTATGTGTGAGATGATATACATACTTTCTTTGTTCGCTGAACTGCTGATGTCAACGGGTGGCTGGATCAAGGCTCGGGTCGGATGGGAACAGGAAGATGACGTCATCAGTTGACGTCACGCCGTCCACCCAATGCGATTCTCGTTGTCGTGTTATGTAAATTAAACAGCTCTGATTAATGAACATAAGCATAGTAGAACTGCTATATTAATGGCGCAATTATTTACATTCACAAGTTTTATAAATAAACTGTCTTAATTCTCGTCAAAATATAATTAATTAATTGGATGGAAAAATGTCGACCGGACCGGGAATCGAACTCAGGACCTTCCGCTTACCGGGCGGCTGCTCGACATTTTTCCATCCATATTCCTTAATTAAAATTTAACTATGACTTGAGGCTTGAATAAATATTTGTGGATTTCTTTCAATATAATTAATTTGTATTAACGCACAAGACGTAGCACTCAATCAAACATCTAAGTTCTAATATACCTAAATGTTAGTATTACCATTATGTATGAAAAATAATTATTTTCCCTGACGTATTGTGTTTACGGAGAATTACATATTGTAATATACACTTAATGTGGGCTTTTTAAATGAAAGATTAATAAAATTTACAAACAAAAGATTTATTGTGGCAATAACTCAAATAATTACAAATTTATAATATTGAATTTCTCAGGGTCTTCACTGGGTTTGATAATGGAAAAATCAATAATATTTATAATCTTATCATCAACAAATTACAATTAAAAGAAAAAAATTTACTCGTCAATTAAACTAGAACGAAATTTAGTTGTGAACGAAATTAAAAGTAAAAAGATTGACTCTGATTAACAATTTTAATCAAAAAGAGAACGAAATCTGACGGCTATCTTTCAATTACGTTTACATAATTAATTGTTTTTTTAAAATTGTTACTCACGTCTGCCCAGCATTCCAGCGTACCTTTAATTTTCTAAAACACTATTGTGGGGTTTTACACTGCTTCTTCTAAACTCACAGATTCTACACCAAATTTTTAAGCCAAAATTTTATATGTCGTCAGGAACTCGGATGATCCTCCTGTCGTCATCTATCGGTTGACCGCTCGCCCTAGGTGACTTCTGCGATTGGGTAGTCTTTATTGTTCCGGACTTAAACCGAAACTTTTGCATTTCTGGCCGGCTATGGACACAAAAACTGCTTTTTCTTAGCAGGTTTCGACGTTATACTTTTATGAATGTTTTACTTTGTCCTGCTAATTGCCAACCCTGTTGAATTCTCCTTCCATAAACTGTTATACCTCGACGAGGTCTTTCCGTGAGCTCTCCTTCACCAAACCTTCCTGCAAACTGAAACTCTCGTCCTGCAATTTGAGCGCGCATACGCCATTTTGACGGACCATCCGACAAAGGAACAGAGCCGGTTTTCTATTGTTATTTGAAAAGCTCCTGCCGCTACAAAGGATTTCTCAAACAATTTAGATTTTCAATTTCACACTTAATGTCTTAATTAATTGGCATTACAATATATTTACTGTCTAATCCGTTCCTATGGTATTAAAGGGGACTTGCCACCACGTGGATTACCCTCATGTATATGTATTATTCTAAAAAAAATCCCTTCCTACTCTAATGAAGGGGAGTTTCGACCACGTGGATTATCCTCGTGTAGCCTGTCACTCTAAAAAAAACCCGTTTCTGGAATCCTTTTTCCAGTGTCCCTAGACTTTCCCTCCTCCTCCTCTCTCTCTCCGTTATTCTTCGATCCTCTCCACTCTACATCAGAACCCATACCATCACGAACAATCTAGAAAGAAAAAAGTATCGCTTCTTTTGGACCGGAAAAAGTAAATGAATATCTGTTGTTTATTCTTTGACTGAGTTCAAATTCTTCTCGAAATCATCCGATTTATTCAAAACTTTTCAGCAACCATTTAACCTTTAATCTTCCCATTACAAATAAAGCAGTACTCCAATATTAACAACGATTATTCGCTTAAAATTGTTTAAACAACACATTACTCGGTCCCGGTATGAGGTTTTATTCTTCCCGAGGAGATTATCATCACAGATATCTATACTTTACGCGTGAAAGTACCTACGATGCCATCTGTAACGCTTGAAGGCTCTGTCATCGGTCAAAAAACTGTCGAAGGTCGTAAAGTAACGACTAAAATGGACTGACGGTCGGTTTTAAATTATAACAGGTACAAAGATATCCTCATGGCAACAGATTGGTTTGAATAGTTGAACGATTATATATGTTTCAGCAAATAACTACTGTACTGTAAATTATCGTGAATTTAATCCCAAAGCTTCTTAATTAATTGCATATAGATTGGGTTGCTGTTAAACATGTGAAGCACAAAATTGTATGAGGACTATAAATAATTTGACCAGCTGATGTTTAAAAAATAGTAATAAAGGTTCTTTACAGCAGACTCATGCTCATTATACTTAAATTCATAATTCTGCAGTTAAATATGAGGAGTTTTGAACGCGCTTCATTTTAATATTCGCCTGGTTAAGGTGGGGGTGGAAAAGGGTGATAATAATTTTATATCACCCGATATTGGTGTCGAAAGCAGTGTTATGGTACTCGCTTAGTTTAGTTATAGCAGTACAGCAGGATTAAGTTTAATAAACCCTGAGTGTCTACGAAAAAAAATTAGAAAAAATAATATCAATAATACTGAAATTAGTCATATGTTTGACAAAGAACTTCGCTTAAAAACTTAAGCGTGAGAATAAATTTTTAAGGAAATTTTGTACATGAAGGATTTGTATTATCATACCACTGTGATCAAAAAGTAAGGTGAAATTGTCATTTAAAACTCCCGGGTATTAGGAACGCAGGTAATTTTTTTTCCTAGGTTGGTAGGACTGTCTATAATATTTTCCAAGCGTACGTTTGTTAAAAGGTTTAATTATCTCCGAGTTACACGTGTTTTTGTAAACAACCAAAAGTGAATTTTTTGATTTTTGCAATGGGTGATTTCGTTGAGCAAAGAACTTGCATCAAATTTTGTTTGCGGAACGAATATTCTGGTGCTGACACATTGAAAATGTTGCGGAAGGCCTTTGGTGACCAAACTATGGAACAAAAAAACGTTTATAAGTGGTACGAGTTCAAAGAGGGCCCAGAACGCGTTGAAGAAGAACCGCGCTCTGGACGACCATCAACGTCTGCCGACGAGGGCCACGTCCAAAAAATCAAAGATTTGGTGCTTGAAAATCGTTGATGGACAATTAGAGATCTCGCTGATAGTGTTGGAATATCATTTGGCTCAGTCAAAACCATTTTGATGAATGTTTTGTGTCTCAAACGCGTCAAGTCTCGATTGGGTGCCAAAATCGCTGAATTTTGTGGAAAAAAAGCTTCGCGTTGATGTGTGTGAAACTTTGATGTCTGACTATCAGGACCACTTGAAATGCATCATTACTGGAGACGAGACTTGGATTTACGCATACGACCCTGAAACTACCGACCAATCTAACGAATATCGTGCAAAAGGTGAAGCAAGACCGAAAAATCAAGGTCATGTTAACAGTTTTCTTTGATTATCGTGGTGTGGTGCACTATGAATTCCTTCCGCCGGGCCAAACTCTCACAAAGAATATTATTTGAGCGTTATGCGTCGCTTGCGTGAAGCTATTCGTCTGAAACGGCGGGAATTATGGGCGAACAACTCTTGGTTCCTTCATCACGATAATGCATCATGTAATACTGCATTGGTTCTTCGCGAATTTTTTGCCAAAAACTTGACTCATATCGTTCCGCAACCACCGTATTCGCCTGATTTGGCTCCGTGCGACTTCTGCCTATTCAGCAAACTCAAAAGGCCAATGCGGGGACGCCTTTTTGACACTAATGAGGAGATAAAACCGAATCGAAGAAGGTCTTGAAGGCTATACCGGAAAAAGACTATTCCGACTACTGTTTCGAGGACTGGAAAAAGCGTTGGAAATAGTGCGTTTTATCGGACGGGGATTACTTTGAAGGGGATGAAATTGATTTGGAAGAATAAATAAAGAATTTATATTTTATAAATAAATTCACCTTATGTTTTGTTCACAGTCGTATGCATATCTGGAAGTTATATTATTTTTACAACATAGTTCTCCTTTTTGCTTGTATTGTAACAACTGGAAACCAAGAATAAGGCAGCAGAATCTACACACTAGTCACGTATTTCCAGGTGACTCTGGCAGTTGTCTCAGTTGCACATATTCCAAAATTATACTCTGATCCTAATATCACATCATAGGGCCCAAATAAAAATTTTTATATACTCAAAGGAAGTATATAACACTATAATTAAATTTTAAGTAATCTTTTCCGAACACGATCAATTAATTACAATTCAATTAATAATACATAGCTTATTACTCTGTATTTTCCACTTTCTATCATTTTATTTCTCATTCAAGTATATTGTAATTCACATTTGCATTTATAAATTTTTGTAATGTTTAAATAACTTTACTTTAAATTCAAAAAGCTACACAAGCTCTCTGGGCAGAATCAAAGTTGCAGTTTTATTTTTCTAATACTCGATATTTTTATGTCTGTTCAGTTGATTGTTGAATTATTGAGAATATGGTCATACACAGACAGAACAAAATAAAATTTATCAAATACTGGTATATTTTCGGCCACAGCAGTCACCGGAGAACGACCCTGACTATCAAAATTTTGTAAAACGTTCTGAAGGGGTCGCAAATTAGCGACGAAACGTCGTGTAATTTCCATTAAATATCTTTTCCTGACGTCAAAAGGCTGTTGTTTACTTAAACTTCGAAACCCAATCTGATTTTTCAGACCTTCTCAAGTGAACTAAAAATTTATAAACATCAGTCATCCATTGAAAAAGTTCAATATCTTCAAAGATGTTAGAAAGATAAAATATTATTATGGATAATGCTGTAAAGGATTATTGTTTAAAATTATTGAAAATATCAGATTGATAAAATAGTAATACATACTGCTCAAAAAGTATTTTCTTCGGGACACAACTTTGACAATTTTATGTTTTCAACAGATGGCTAATGTTTGTACATACGTTTTGGTCTATAAAGTCAGATGAAACGTTGTTTTTACTAGTTTTAATAATTTTTTTCTTTATTACGTCTGTATATGACCATATTCTCAATAACTAATTTATCTTTATGAGTTCTTTGTGTCAGTTAAAATGTACTCTATTTGTCTTGCAACTGAAAAGAAGTACAGGAAACGCCTCTTTTTTTAATCATCGTAAAAGTGGCTATAGTGACCAATGTCAGTACTACACTGTAAAATTTGGTATTTCATTAACTCAATAACACACATAATTATTATTATTTTTTTCCATTTATATATTATGTATAACCGTCATCTTTCACATCCATGAAAGACGCGAGATAGACGTTACTACGCGATGATACTGCACAACAAAGGAAATAGTTCCTTTTTTCGTAATGAAATAAAGCAGAAATATTTTTCGTGAATAAGTCGTATAATTCTATCCAGCAATACTCCATCTAATGATAATAAAAGACAATACGAAAGATTATAGGATCTGTGGAACTTATTTTCTTTTAAATAACTTGACTTTTAAATGACTGACGTGGCACAAATATGGCACGAACAATGATTTAGCCTAATTTTATATGTACTGGAGTAGACATATAATGATGGTAAAATCAATACTTATTATTTGTTATTCATGATAATTTATTAGATTTTTAATGTGCTAAAACTGAGATTCTTGAAAAATTGTAGTTGTGTGTGTATATTATTATAATATCACATATTTGTTAGTCAAGTATAGTACCCGTGCAACGCTGGGCACCCAAATAGTTATAAATATAAAAGCAGGAATTAATAGCTGGGCCATCTATACATGAATATATACTAGAAAAATCCTTCAACAATATTTCCATTTTTAAGAGGATGGTTCCGAAGTACATGCATCGTAACAGAAGAGAGGGAAGAGTGATAAGTTGTTATTAGAAAGAGTGTGGGCCAGGAACATGGTTTATCTCCGCTGCTGTTTGACTTAAATGTTGATATAAGAGTCGAGTACACTTTCGGAATGTTTCGAAGGAGAACATCCTATTAGACATATCACCTTTAGTCGATGAGTTCGGGCTCAAGAAAGTAAGGAAAAGATAGCTCACGTTGCCTTCGACGCGGAATATTTTTATCTGGAGCTAGATTGGATATTTCTATGCCGGGTGCACTCTCATTGTGCTTTAAATTCAATATCGTAACCGTAAGATTTACTATATCGAAGTTTGTTGCTGTATACTAGAATTATATATATATTCAAAAGAAATCTAATCCAGTATTTAATTTTTAATCACAATCACAAAAATAATCTCATTCAAAGTTAACGAAAGGATAAAATTAAATTAAAGAAATTAACGACTCTTTCAGGCATTTTAAAATATCTTATTTAAAGCTTGTACGACGTTTCAGTAGGTTATTGCACTTTAATCAGACTTCAATAAGGTTTTTACTACATATGTCATTCAATATTTTAAATCACAATTTTACAGTATATATATTTATTCTTATTCTTGTAATATGATATTTAAATTCATATCAGAAATTTTCTACATTATTGCAATTTAACAATAATGTTAAAGATTACAAAGTGAATATGAACCTAATTTTTTTCAAATTAAAATTATGAATTCTAAATTTTTTATATAATTATATTAAAAGTTAAAAAATGATGGATTATAAATATCACTTAATTTTAAAATATCATTACGTAAATTTAATGTGTTAAAAGTTGTTTTAATATACAGAACTTCTGATAAATTACGTTGTAATAAATTTTTTCTTGTAATTAATGCATAGCTGGGCGTTTTGTAATTGTTTTGTGTGTTCTTTTAATCCAGTTTCAAGTGAAAGTTTAGTTTTCTCTATGTAACAATTATGTTGACCAGAATTATTTTTATATATTTTATTTTTTTAATTTTGTCTTTACCCCTGTTTAAAATTTTAATTATGACCAAAAAATTAATATATTCTTTAATTTTTACCATACTATTTAGCATAATATTATAAATAGTTTAACCATTTTTTATCTTATTTATATTTTCATTAGTTTTATTCTTATTAAATTTAGAGTTATATTTATGCTTATCAATTATTTTTAATATATGTTTATAAAGTTTAATAAGTAGGGAATTATAAATTAAAATATTTTTAACAATTTTAAAATATTCCTTGCGGTATTAATAATTTTATAATACTAATTCTTTATCAATCAGATTAAATATATTAGCCTTTTTTCTGATACATGGAACGATTTTGTTAAAAATGTAACTCACGTTCTCAAAACGTAGGTTTCCGTAACCTATGATTTTTAAGAATTATTAATTACCGAAACATCTAAAATTCTAATTTTATTATAATTTTCTAATTAATAAGTAAATTGATGTTTATTTTGGTAACTATTAAATTTTTGGTGGTATTATTCATTTTATTTGTACTTAAATTACAAAAAAATATTCTGAATAAAGTTATGTTATGTTTTTTCTTTTTAATTTATTTAAACATTAAGATTCAAGAGCTCTCATAAAATATTTATTAAAAAATAGCAGATAGTGAAGATTTCCTTCATTTGCTGGTTTCAAATCTCCATAACTGTTGATGAAATTTAATTACTTTCACAGTTCATGGAAAACAGTGATAAATTTTTCCCAAAGTTTGAGCATTTTTCCGTACTAAAGGGAACATCTCCAAATTGTTAGACAAATATAATATTGGTATTACTTATCGATCAACCAATTCACTTTCGAGTTTTATCAAGAACGGCAAAGATCATTTACAACCTGAAGACACGCATTTTATAGTATACCAGCTGAATGGATTGCAATTCTGTTGAAATTGGCCAGACTAAACGGGCTCTAAAGACGAGGATCAATGAACATATAGCGATTTATAAGTTACCTAATGAGAAGAATTCTATGATTACATAACATTTATATGTAAAACAACACAATACAAACTGGAACAAATGTCCATGACGTTGATCTCAATTATTATCTAAGACTAATTTCGGAAATGGTTCACATCAAAATTTACAAATGCAATGCTCATAATATTCAAAGTGAGCAAAGTATACGATCTTTTGTTACCCACCTGACTCCTTCTATCATCTTTGGACAGCCATATATACAAGCACACCGAAGTTTCCCGGTTTCTTATTCATGTACTTGATTAGGTCCACAGATCAGTGGATCTGTTTTTATTCTTGTGAGGTCTGTTTATTGGCTATATTGTTCATAATGGTAATATATAGACACAGATGTAAATTTTAACATTAAATATATGGAAGTAAAATGTCTACATTACCTTGAAACCTTTCCATTATGCACAGCTTAAGTTTTTTAACTGTGTATAATTTATGCCTATTATGGAACATTGAACCCAGATCGTGATTCATGTAGAGTCCAAGCTCCAGTAAATTTCGATATTACTCTCGTTATTCGCATTTTGCGAGGGCGTTGTTCTCATGCGCCAATGTCGATAAGGAACTGGATGATTCGTGTTCACGTTGGGGAGGAGCTTCGAAATATATTAGCGGAAGTGGCGTGGGAGTGCTGACGCCCACTGTGACGAGTTTTAGCTGATTGCATCGTTTACCACGTTTCAGTGTTCCATCTCTATTCTATGTTTCAGCAAGGTCTTTTGTTTGCAGTTCACTCATAACAAGCAAACCTGAGTCTGCGCGGTTAAACAGTTCTTACTCGCTAAGGTTTAGTTGACTCAAATAAAAAAGCTTGGGAATTCAGGATCTCTGTTTGTAATTTTATCCACCTATAAAGAAGTATAGAAATAATCCAGTTTGCAAACACGTTGTGTTATATAAGAATATGTTCACTCTCTCCATATCGTATTGGGTTCACATTATACACTAACAACATCGGGAGAGGCACTATCAATTTCATTGAACCAGAAAAATATTTATCCTACTCTAATATAGGCAGTTTTTTCATATTTAAAAACTGCACCGCTGTCCCTAGTAAAGGTAATCGTGTTGGACCCCCAAAGTGTTTGTTCCCGGACAGTAAGTAACATGTGTACAAAATTTGGTTTAAATTGATCCAACCTTTAAAATTTGTATGCTGAACATACATGTACGTACATGTAATTTATAAAAAAATCTCAGTTATGAAGGACTATAGAAATATAACAACGATCACGTTGAAATTGTTTCTAATAGATTTAGTTATACAAGAGAATGTGTAGTCAGTATGAAAAAATGCCAATATTATAGGAGAAATTTCATCCTTTAATCATAAAAGCTTAAAATTTATTCTAAATAAAAAAATACAGTTCATACTTTTTAAACAATTTAGTTTCGAGGAAAAATTTAATTATTGAATACATTTGTAAGTGGACCAAATTCGTATCGAACTGCCAGGGGAAATTAGGGAAATGGTTGCGTTTGAATATGCCCAATATCAGTCACCATTTATAGAAATAAAGAAAAATAATCTATAATTTTCTAAAATTTTGAAATTTTCCTTGGAGCTTTTGGCAATATTAATGTGTAAAAAAACATTAAATTTAACATAATTTCAATCTACTAAAAGTTCATATATACAAATATCCCGCAACATTAATTCTCATTATCAGAAAGTCCCATGTAAATTTAATTTTATTGAGACTAATGTAGGAGACAGTTTTAAATGTAGGGGAAATAATACAGTATGCGAAACACAAGCGTATAACATTCGGTCTACTTCGCAGGCGGAGACACTCTTCTAGCTGAAACAGAGAAACAAGAGAAGCTTTTATGGCATTTTACAATTGTCACAATTCCAGCTTATTATATAATAAGACAATTCACGTTTTACGACTTCTAACGAAACAATTACGAAATTTAGCTCTATGTGTTCCCGTTCTATGCAATGAAAATTTAATTTCATACAATTCTACACGTGGGATATATAAAGAGTATTTATAAGTTCGAGGTTGGTTAATAAGTAATGCCTTTTTTTTCTCCTTAAATAAGTTAGTTATGTGAAAATTTTGTATTTGGCGCGATTCCTCAAACATTCTTCTCCAATTCAGTAACAACTTCTTAAGTCAACCGGTGGCAGCACTTGCAAAATGGCTGACGTAACGTACGTATTAGACAGCTTTCTGTGACTGAGTTCTTAAATGCGGAAGGTGAAACACCAGTCCCGACTATGAAAGGCTGAAAAATGTGTATGGTGATGCAACAGTGGATGTCAGCACTGTTCGGCGATGGAAGTGTCGATGTAACGAAGCTTAAGGGCAAACACCGTGCGTCGATGATTTAGGAAGCAATCCTCGCTTCTTACCGTAGTGAAATACATCCCCTTGTTAAAAGGCGGACAAAAACTGTCGAAACGGACGGAGGCTATATTTAAAAGTGAAAATAGATCATTCATGTTGTGGGTTTAACCTGTGTAAATTAAATTTAATTGTCTTGACAAATAAAAGAGAAAGAAATAGGTGGAATTACTTATTGACTAACCCTCGTATTTTATCTGACTTGAATATAATCATAAATGAATTAAAAGAGAAAAAAATGTCAGGAAACATTTAATAACATAAAAAAACATAAAAATTAACATGACCTTTCGTCCTAATGTCATAAAGTGTACAATGGATTTGGGGTATTATAAATAATTTCCACACAAAGCAATTTTTGTTATTTATGTAACATCAATATTTGGTAGATATTAATAGAAGAATTTGGCAATGTATGGAAATTATTTATGATACTTCAATTTGATTGTTCACCTGAGGTAATAATTAACAATTTCAGGATGAAACATCGTGTTAATTTTCATGCTATTAAATTATTTCTGACAAATTTAGCATTTTTTTCTTTAATTTATAAAGGTATTTTTTTTTATATTGACCCGACAAACAGAGAAATTAGTTTTAAAGTGCTTAGGTTAATTTAAAACGTAATACATAAATAAATTCCTCGCAAAATCCTATTTTAATATTATATTTTAAACACGCAACTTCACGTGGGAAAAATGGAAATATACAACTGAATTAAATACCGCCGCTTTTCTTTCTTTATCAAAAAATCTTTCACTACTCACTAATAGCAAGGAAGTTGGTTTAACAATTTCATTCAGAAAGGCTGCATGGGGTCGAAAGTTATGAGAACAAAGCAGCACGGCTATAATTTTACTCCTGTGCATATTACATAATTTATGAGTCTGGATAATGTGTTAATAAAGTAAGATAATCGCCGTGCATGAAGGTAATAAATGTTTTTATAAAAATAAGAACTAAAATTCATAGAGTAACATGTACCGGTATTGATTAGAAGTACATGGTATTTCTAATAAAACTTGTTTCAGAAATTTTGTTTCTAAGATGCCCAACTCCGATTCTTCTGGAACTTTTCGAAGGAGAAAACTAACAACTCGTGCATTAGGAAATTAAATGTCTGTTTCTAAAGTTATCAACTCAATAATTTGATTGAAGGGTTAAAATAAACTATAGATAATGAATTTATTGTTCCACGAGCAAGATTCGTATTGATCGTCTTGACGTGGAACACAGGCAAAAAGTCGACACACACCAAATAGATTCGGTGTCTTGATCCATGTATCTTAGCTTTTTTATGCAAGTTTAATTTAATTAATCATATCATTACGTCTGTTTTAAATAATAAGATATATTGAACGACCATTAAGAGACATTTTTAAAACTAAAAAAATTGTTGAAATGAAAACTTTACGTCTGATTTAAATTCATGATCCCAGAAACGTTGTGTATTTTTATATTATCACTTTTTTGTCTGTATTTGGATATCTTTCTTATTATTAAAAATATTATTAATCATAAAATTTAAGACTGCGTGAGAATGAAATCTTTGTCTTGATGTCATAAAAGTAACCTTCAAGTTAATTTAAAATTTCTGACTTGGTTTTATCAATTGTTGATAATTCATTATTTCTTCATTACAACATTTAGGACAGAGAAATACTATCGTTTTTTTCCTTTTAGATAAAATATTGGGAGGAAAAATATTTTCTATATAAAAATTTGTGATTTAAAAAATATCGTATTGTATGTTGTAGTAAATAACCTTATAACGGCCACTGGTATATGAAATAATAGATTTTAACCATGGGAACTTTCGGTCTTCACTTGTCCATATTAGTTATTAGGTACGTATAGATATAAAAACTATTTGATTAAGAATTATGATTACCTTATTTATTTAAATGAAAAAAAAACATCAGCGTATTAAGTTACAAAATTATTTAAAATAAAAATTTAAAACGTTATCACAGAAAAAAAACATTAAAACATACACGACGTTTCCTTTCCAATTTTTGGGACCTATTCCGGTCTTCTAACATTGAGTTAAGCTATACAATTTCAAATTCGAAATAATTAATTACATACAATGTGAAGGAACCTAAATTTCTAAGGTGCGATTTGCACACTACGTGGCGGAAAGTTTTAATTTTTTATTGTATTGCTTAAAATAATTTCATTATAATTTTTATATACAAGTAAATAAATAATATATTTTTATTATATGTACCCAGGGGACAGATGAATATGACAAACTGAAGACCGAAATCTTCAATGTACAATACATTATTTTATGTACCATAGACTCTTAACAAATGGTCAGATCGACGTAATGAATATTACACTGTGTGTTCTTTACTCCATGCTAATAGTTACTAATTACTGTTAAGTTAGTATCTTTAAAGTTGATTTAAATTATATATTTGTTTCGTAAAGTACAATTTTTTAAAACTTTGTAATTGTATATAATTTATTCTTTTCTTATAATCTTATATTATGACGTATCCTATTTCTTCGACCGAGGAATGAATAATGAATCTAAATCTTTTTTGTTTGATATACATTATTTTTTTAAATTTTTATATAAAATTGTAATTTAAAATATTTTATTGTTCCCTTCACGTTATTGCGTTTTGACGTTTTAGTCAACTGTTTTATTAAGCTAAATTAAAGTCAAATTTCGTGATGTTAAGTTATGGTAGAAACATAACAACAATGCTCATAGCCAGATTGAGGAAATGTTTACAACATCAAGGCAATTTTTTCAGTCTGACAATGCTTACAATATATACGTAAACGTTGAGCTTTTAAATTAAATTATATGATTAATAATTTTTTTGCATTATAAAAATGTCTTTTAATGGTTGTTAAATAATTATTAATAATCATGAGTCCATAAACTTATTTATCTAGGAATTTTTAAAGAAAACCGGTATAAATTTAAGAATTTACCTATGTTTCTGGGTTTTTTCAATGTCTCGCCTTCTAACAAAAGTGTTTTAACTATTTATTGAACTGATACTAGCGGTCATTCTGTCTCTACTGGATCTATGCCATTCGTTGACTAGTCTCTCAGAAACCTTCTTCGTAATTTTCAACACCGAATATTTTCCGATGTCTTCTCTGAGAGCTAATGGATGATAATATATATATATATATATATATATATATATATATATATATATATATATTAGGGTAACAGGCTACATGAGGGTAATATAAATCCATGGTTATAAATGTTGAGTTTCGTAACCGGCGAGTTTGCGACGTTCCTACAAATTTCTGGGCCCCTTGCGCTAAAATACGTCTTCGCGTTACCACTACTAATTTTTTGTGCTAACTAATATTTACATCTACCGACCATAAGACCCTTCTGAAAAATCTCGAACTCTTTGAGATATTGTTTATTGATAGTTCATTACACATATCAAACTAGGCAACGTTGCGGGGTTCCATGTATACGTCAGTTTCAGAAAAACACAAAAGGCGTGTCTGGAACTGTGATAGGAATTTCCCGTTACTCTGTTCTCGGAAATTGTCGCCGCCCTAGTGAGAAACTGAACTACGTATTTATATATATATATATATATATACATAGACGCAGCGTTATTATTAACATGCAAAAGACATCTCCATAATAACATTCAGGCTCTCAGAAGTTCTAGTTGTGTCACTCTGAGGTTATACTAACCATAAATATAACACTAAAATTTGTCTACATTAAACGATTTGAAGCTCTCCATGTTACTCATTGGAAATGTGGTTTTATCTCCAGTTTGTTTGCGTCTTTTGTTTTCTCATTTGCTAAAACAAATACAGATTTTTATATCTCAAAATGCGAAGAACACCTGAATTGATTGTACTCCTATCAATAACTAGTTTCTTTTAGATTTATTTATTCGCATACTCAGGAAATATGACAAGTCAAAGAAATTTACGTAGTCAAAATACACAAAAAAAAGTACACAATTTGAAAATACATAAATGTATCAATAAACAAAGACAATAAGTAAGAATAATGCATATAAAAGTAAATATAAAATAACATATAAGTAAAGGATATATATTGTAGAGATTACCAATGTGTAATGAAAGATTTTTTAAAATAATTTTTCTTTTATATTATTGCCGGCGTAAATTTGAGGCCAGATCATTGTAATTAATAGTCAGTGTGGTGCAAGAATGCGGAGAATGGAAAGGTTTTCAATCTATTATTGTCGGCAAAGCGTGTGTAATACGCAGAAATTTGGGAATAACAGCAGTGTGGTCTGAGAGCTCGAACGATAATGTTCATAGTGAAGTCTGTTTTAGGGACTTTGAGCAATGAAAGAGTGAGTCTAGTTTAGGAGGCCCGCCGAGGATAACCATAGCTAAGGGTGTTCTCACGAGTAAACAAATAGCGGAATTTAGCGAAGTGAAACAATGTTGCGAACAATGTAATGGCCTGTTGAATAAATTTTTCCTTAGAAGGGAAAAAAAATAATGGAGTGCAAATTTAATATGGTACTAGAACAGCTCTAATAAACTGGTAAGTACAAAAATATGCTATTGTAAACCTTTATATAAAAATGAGTTTCGTCAGATTTTTCTAGATTTCTTTAGATTCTTTTAAAGTCCTGTACATTTCATTAGAATTCAGAATTATTTAATTTTTTATATAATTTGTTATTGTAAATTTAATTACTATTCTTTCTTAACTCTTTTGATTTCCATTTTAGTTGGTGCTAATTAAAAAATTACCGTAATTATTAGAGGCCCAGCAAGCGGCCCTGAAGATTTAAGTTTCATTAAAAGCTGTGGCATTTATTTAAAATATGTACAGAAATTAAATTAAATCGAAATTTGTATTAAATATTTTCCTTTTACCTTTAAAAAGTTGTAATAATTCAAGCATAAAATCCTGTTAATTATCTTTCCCTTTAAAACTCGATTTCTACGTGGTCTCAATGTGTTGGCTTTTATTTTATTCTCATAATTTGAATATTACAATGTGTATATATATATATATATATATATATATGTGTGTGTGTGTGTGTGTGTGTTACGTAAAAGCAATAGGATTTGGTCGAGAAGCACGCACTATGTTTGTAATATACTGACATAAACCAGAGTCAGACGACAGACCCTTTAATATATTGGTGTACTACAATTTGGCACCATTAATTAATTAATTTAATATTGATTATTAATATATATATATATATATATATATATATAAACATAAAAAGCGAACAATTTGAAAATGAGTAAACAGAACATTGCAGTTGTATACAAGGCATGAAAGGATTAATATTCATAAGTGTACGAGAAGGGAAAATCGTTACGTAAATGATAAAATAATCATCAATTAATTTTAATTAACATTTTACTACTCTTATTGTTAACTTGTTTTTACCGAAACACGATCATAAATCACAAACACGGATCCAAATTGTATGTGCACACATTTTTCATAGAATCACAAACACTTATTTCACACCGATACACGAAGCCTCGCTCTCGCAGATTCAGGTGATCTTGCAGGTACACAGGGGCTGTCTTCTGTAGCAAGCACTGTTACATCCCCGGCACAGAAGGCTATTTTCGAATTTTTGGTCTCTTGACTATCTGCTGTACGGATCAGGCAAATCAGTGGCCCTAGGACACTACCCTGAGGATCACCAGTGTAACGTGGATTATTCTTTATTGAATAGTACTGAAAAATGTGTGATTAGTTGATAATAGTTTCTTGAAGTGTTTTTTTTACATTTCTAAGAGCAAGCCTCTGTGCCATACCCTGGTAAATTTGAGAGCCAATTGATTTGGAAACATAAGGATTGGACAACCAGTTCGTTAATGAATACTTGGTGTTCCGTTTAGTGAGCATTGAAAACTGAACGGATTATTTATGAGGTTCCAATATTTTTTTGGGGGTAATTAATCACAAAGGTTGTCCTCTATTTTGGCAAAATCTTTATTTGTAACTTTTTTGGTCTTACTTCAGTGCACTTATTTTAATTTTCACAGTACCTTATATCTCATTATTGGATGTTTCATATCTTATGTCATTTTATACAGAGATTTATTTCTTGATTAAAATCTTCCGCGTTCCGGTATTTACAGGTAATTAACTACAAACAGTTTTTATATCGAAAATTTAATTCAGTCTTTTCTTATTGTTACTTCAGTTTCATACAATTCGGTGAAACAACCGTGCATGTCCACAAACTACTCTGATCAATTCATTTATTGCCATTGGTTTCATTCGTGTCGTGAATCTTCATATTTACAGCTTTACTGACTAAATCGACTATTGTACAGCGTATAAATGGTTAGTAGATATGTGTTTGAGGTGTGAATGAAGAGACCACCCTGCGAAGGTGGGGATCGCCGTACTCGTATCCCTTTGGTAATCCCGTGTCGAGTTTCAGACTTGTCCAGTGGCTTCCTGGACGGGGGCATTGCTCGGACTTCCGCACACGCCACTCTGCCATCTCCTCTGCTGACCCACTCTTCCACAACCACGACAGGTGCTTACAGAAATACTGACAGTGATTTGCAAAAAGATTTCAATTTAAATCAACTTAGAACAACGTCATGACAAATCTGGTAGACCTAGAGTGATTGATATGCAGAGAAATTGTATATGAAAGGATAAATTTTTTTATTAGTAATATGGGTGTGTTAGGTAAAAGAAATAGGGTTTGGTCGTAAATCACACACTGTTTTTGTAATATACTGACGTAAACCAGGGTCAGACGACAGAATTGTGATTGGCCGAAAAATCGAAGTGGGTGCAGATATCAAAATTTTCGGGAATAATGTTATTTCAGAGACCAATAGAAGAATTCGCGGCCCAGAGATCAGCTACCAGAGAAGTGAGTTAAATAATTCAAAAGCCGTTGGCCAGTAAAGAATGTTTTAATTTCAAAATCAGCTTGAGCGTATAAAGGACCTTGCAAAGCGGTCGGTGAGGAGAAAACATTTCAATCCTTGATGTCGAGAAATCCATGGCTAACATGTAAAAGGATCACATAGTTTCACTGAGCTAGTTGGTAGTTAAGATTGTAGTAGTCCTTATAAAAGTCATTTGTTAAATAAATATATTAAATACATATTATTTATTATTTAAATAATCACCCCTGACATACAGTGACGTACAACATAATATTTTATTACATAATAAATCTTATTAATTTCCCGTTTATCAGCCGGTAATCTGTATAAGCATAAGAATATTGATATAAAGCCTGATGTGACTCTGATGAAATGTCATAAAACGCTCTCCATGTTTTATCGCATGAGCTCATCTATTTTCCATAGACAAACTGGAAAGTGACTGCAGACGAGTCGCGTGTAAGAACCTGGCCGGAGCCAAGGGATTAAATCTGTCTGAAATCTACAGACCGACAAATATAAATTACTGTGGACGTCAACAAGACCACAAAGTCAATAACGGCGTGGGAGATCCGTAACACCATATTTGGGAGAGGGGAGGGGGTGTGTGCAAAAACACAAAGAAATCCGACGAATTTCTGAAGCAGACAGCTGAAAGATGTTTCATTAGTTTTTGAATCTGTATAAACAAAACGCACGTTCATTATCTAGTCTCCTTCTCTTACGATTCACGACGTGATTTTCCGGTTATTTCACATTTATATTCTTCTTTCTGTGAGCAGTAGTATTTTCACGAGGCCGCAGAACGTCAGTTTTCTACACAAAATTTCTCCGCGAAAGTCAGCGAGTTCGTAAATTTGAATTTACAAAAAAAAAAATTTTGAGTGATTTGCATAAATTAAATGTAACGTGAACGCACAGTTTAATTTAAACCGTTTTGTATTGAAATATTTGTCACAGGTAAAATAGTTTTTGTAATTATTCAGTGTTATTGAGATATTATAGCTCGAAAAATATATTTGAGTTAATATTTATATTTTAATTACTTATATATTGTATTACATAATATTTTTATTTTTTATTATTAAACACATCTAATCACCATAGCATATTATACTGACACTAATAGTCAGAAATACCAACAATAATTCAGGTAAAGAAATACAAACACCATCAGGTGCTGTTAATCGGAAAATTTATTTTGTATGGGATTAAAAATAAATGGTATTTACGTTTAATATTAGAAGGAATAATCGCGGCAATAGCGATAAAATGTAATTTTTGACAATATATGAAAAAAATTCGGTAAAGTATTTTAGCATGTTGAATTCCCTCAATGGAAAATCCAGTGTTGATATCATAGTTATCTAGAGAAAATATGTTCTACGGTTGACAGTGACCATTAGGTGCAAATCATTCAGATACTATGATCGGAACGTGGAATTCAGATTGAATCCGTGTAAACTGAATATTTTAATAAACGAAGACACCATTTGGAAGGTGCTTAGAATTGTTATTCAACCACTGTAGCAACTGAAGTAAAACACAGGGATTCTGTGACTTTAAATTACATGAGAATTGCATTAAATTGGATATTGTAAAGTATTAAAATAAAATATTTTATTTGCAGTACTAAATTAGATAACTCTGTTCAAGGCCTGTCTTATATATGCTCTAAAATATTTTTTTCCTCATTACCCTCCTATTTACTTAAATATTATCTCTAATTGTTAAGAGAGTGTAAAAATTTAACTTATAGCCATAATATTGCGAACTGAGTATTAAAAATTCTACGAACTTAAATCGATGCAAGGCTACAGGGTAATTTTTTTTACAAATATACTTAAACAGTTCTGACAGCTTCAATATATAAAAATTGAAGGCATATTACAAATTCTGATGATTGAATAGAAACATAAAGTATTTAAAAACTAAACGAAATTAAAAGGCGTAGTGTTTTTGTAGCAAATTAATACGTTTGACGTAGAATGGACGTGTTTTGTAGTCAAACACTGAATTTTTTTACAAGATTTTAATAGTAACGTGATGTTAAGCATAACTTTTTAGTGGAAATAAAAAAAAATTCAGCAGTTCGTTGCCTATGCGAAGAGACTATACATGCTGTAACATGATCCTTGCTATTCTCGGTTACGCGGGCAACTTAAGAGGCTTCCGAATTTATTTTATACTCTTCTACTTCAGCGTGAATTCGTGAAACTACTTCCGAATATTCTACTTTCCTTGTCAATTAGCACACTCTTCTATTCCAATGGACGTAAGACATCACAATAATTTTCTGTTTAAACTGATATATTCGAAATAAAAATGAACTGCCTTAATTACTTTGAACGCCTATGGGTTTTCTTCAGATGAGCCAAAATTGTACGATCACCTGCTTATAACGCGTTGGTCTGTTTTTGGAACGAAGTGATTCGGTGTAACATGGATTCGACAAGTCATTGTTGTAGTTTTCCGGAAGAATCTGGCATCAGATGTCTAGCAGAAATGGTTTGTGGGTGCAGGGTGGCGTCCCAGATGTGTTCGATCAGGTTGAGATCCGTTAAATTTTGGATGCAAAGACACCAACTCCGAAACACCTTCGCCAGCACTGTATTTTGCCGTAATATCTGTCAGATATCGCAGCCTACCCTACTTCAGAATTCGTGGAAACCTCCTACCCCCGCGTTTTTTTGACAAGGCGTGGACGTCCATCACCTCTTTGCGTACTTGTGGTTTCAACGTCCTACAACTTTTTTCCATGGATGCTTACGACAATAGCACGCGAACAACCGACCAGCTTCGCTGTTTCCGAGATGTTAGTTTCCACCTCAAAGTCACTTATTTCGTCACCCATTTTCGATACATAATTCGCTAAAATGAGTCCTCTTTAGTCTGTGCTGCACGTATAGGCTATATTTTCCTTAAAGCGTCACGTCCCCGCAATGTCACCAGGCGAAATTCAATCTCGCGGGGAGACAGTGGCCATATTGTTTTGGCTGATCTTTGTACAAACACCGTATCAGTCTACTTAGTTTGTTTCCTTATACTTTCATCAGGACGTTTTCATATTTACTATTAATGATCTTTCTGTGATGTTTTGCAAAGTTATAGTTTTACCGTCACACTCAGACCTTTTCCAAATTATATTTGTTCTAGAGTATCATTTACTGTAGATTGCATATTTCTATTTCGGACATTCGTAAGACGAGAAGAGTTTGGAATTATCAAGTCATTTTTTGCTCCTCGCATTTGTATGTAGAAAATAAAGAATGCAGAAAATTACAATTTGAAGCAAATGGCTTAACTGAAATAAGTTGCTTTAATAAAATTATAAAAACAAAGCTTTAATCGATCGCTGTCATTAGAAAAAGTAAGACTACAATGTGACACGTACATCATAGAAGAAAATTAAAAGAAATTTACAACTGATATCAAAATACAATGGTAGTGACTTCCGAGGGTCGTTCAGAAATTTATCAACCTGACAAAGTGGTGGTGCTAGTATTCTTAAACGGTTATTCGTTGTTCAAGTATTAACCGTTATATTGTAAAGTTTCGCTCACGTTTCTTCAAATATTTAATTTTTATAATCAAGTGAAATATGCGTGCAGAATGGATAAAATTTCAACGGGATAGCATTCAATTAAATTCAAGCATTTTTGTACTTCCTTTTTCGATGATGAACGTTTAGGACGCCCAACAGCCATTACTACTGAGGAGAAAGCAGTAAAAGTACACAATGTTTTATTGAAAGATAGCCCATTGAAGATTTGCGAGGACTCTGAGAAGATAATGGAGGTTCTCGTAGAGTATCTGGAAAAAGTAAAAAATGACGCAGCTCTATTGGAGCAATCGGAGCAAGCCGTGAAGAACAAGCGTCCACATTTATCCGAGAAAAAAATTAATTCATCCCGACAATGCACCCTCTCGCACGTCCTTACTGGTTACTGCTTAACTTCTCGAATATCATCATATTGGAAAATAGTTCCAAGCGATTTTTTACAGCTCCCTCACTTAAAGAAATGCCTCTGAAGGACGAACGTTTGATTCTAGCGAAGAAATCACAGTTGAGTCAAACTATAAAATAATGGTTTAAAACAAAATGGTATAAGGAATAAGGAAAACTGTGCCCTTAGTATCTCGATTTAAAGGGAGACTACGTTGAAAATGAACACAGTCAAATTAGTAAAAAATAATTTATTAACAAAAATACATAAACATTAACACAACGTAAGTTAAATCTATTTTATATAATTTTGAAGGTAAAATATTTTTAGTAAACAATTTTTATTAGTTGAAATGAAAAATTTACGTCTGATTGAAAAATTAATAATAAGAAAGATAGTCAACAAACTGACGAGTGTAGTTGTGTCGCTCTTGGCTCTTCTTAGCACATGAAAAAGGCATAAGGATTCCAGAAACGTGTGGCATTTATATTATCATTTCTTTTATCTTTATTTGTCTATCTTTCTTATTATTAAATTTTATTAGTGATTTTAGATGTACTCCATTGTAAATGGAGTAGATTGAGGGCGAAACGTTCTATTAACTTTTATGATTTTTTTGTTAATTAATTATTTCTGAATAATTTGGCTATTTTCATACATTTATAATTATATAGAAATAATTAGTTAAGAAATATTTTTATTAGTGGTTTCAACGAAAAATATGACCTCAGGATATTCACAACTATTTTATTATTGCGTAGTTATTACAGTAAAATTCAAGAGCCTTTGATGTCGAAACTTCGTATTTATTTGTCACTAAAAGCAAGACAACACAACAATCATTAAAGTTAAGATGTTTTCTGAGCGTACCATAAATGTTTAATGATTGATGTATTGTCTTACTTTTAGTGACAAATAAGTATGTTTCATCATTGAATTTTAATGTAATGACGACTCTATAAAGAAGTTGTTAATAACCTGAGAACATATTTTGAGTTGAACCCACTCATACAATAAACACAATTCTTCAGTTAATAGAAATCTTTTTATTCTTACTTAGATCAAGCAGTTTGTGAACCATCTTCGTAGTTTTCGATATTTCATTATTCGCTTTATGAGTTATAGGGACAACAGGGAAAAACAGTTAATGCTAATCTAGGTACCGTTCCAGGAAAAGTTCAGTTTCAAAAGCCAAAGTAACGGTAAAATTACAAGGAGTTATGAGAACATATGGACACTAATGTAATGTGCTTCCAAAACGCCCAAACGAAAAAAAAGTTATATTTAGAACTGAAATCGAATTAGATTCGAGTAGAACTTGATTCCGTGGTTCGCTGGAAAACGTATCGTTCCTTACGTCGACTTTGTTAAGTCCATCGTAAGCTTCTTATTTCAAACAGCCTTTGAATTAGATGGACACAAAACGGAGGGCAGAGAGTGACTTCCCATTTTGCAGACGTAATGTTATTCTATATCCTGAAAGAAAAAGAAACGTAAGAGAAAGGCAGGAAAGGGTTCCAGTAGCAAAGAGCTCGTGGCGGCAGCACGAAGGTGGCATTAATTGCAACTAAAACTCATATAAATAAATTAATTTGACATCTCAAAGGAAAAATCGTGGCAAGGAAGAAAAAAGATGAGGAATTTGTAAGGGGAAGGGAAAAGGATGGGTAACCTGTGTCTAGTGGCGCAAGAAATAAAGTAAATTATGTGGCTTAGGTTCTTATTTCATCCAGATATGGGTTTAAGACTAGACGTGGATGTGCAAGATAAATTTACCCCACCACTGAAACACATGACATTTTTCAACAAACTTTACAATATTAATTTTTCGCTTGACATTAAATTAGTGTAACTACGGCGAGAATTCAGACTAAATAATTGAAAAAACATCAGAATTTTATTATGAATAAAAAATAAATAACATTAAAATCAGACAAGGAGTTTCTTTCCTAATTTTTTTGGGTCTCTTCGGGCGTAAAATTCAATTAAATGATATAGTTTGACATTCGTAATCAAAAATTAAACGAAAACAAAATTTTACATACGTTACAATTTATAATACAATTATGCAAAAAAATTATATATCATTAAATAAATTAATTACATGAAATATATGAAATTACGAATTTTAAATTACATCAATTAATTGAATATTACTATCGATGAAGAGAAGCCAAAAACTAGAGATGCGACAATTTTTTTTATTTTAATCATACTTAATTTCTGACTTAATATACTGATTATCTGATGTTTTAACATTTATTTAAATGAGTTAGAGAAATATAACTATACTAAATAATTATTATTATATGTTTTAATGGCCTAATAAGACAAAATGGAAAGTTTGTTAAACGAATAACTAATTATGCATACAACTTTGTTAGGTGACGTTTCGTCCTTACATCAAGACTTCTTTTAGGTAGTAATTAATTAAGAGAAATCTCTCGGCTACATGCCAACGATTACTCTATTATGAGCCCAGAGATGTCTCCTAATTAATTAATACTTAAGGAGATCCTGATGTAAGGACGAAACGCAGTCTAACAAATTTGTGTGAATAATTTATATTTTTTTCATTAAACTTTCCATTCGGATTTATTTGGCCATTAACGTTTTCATTACATCTTTCAGGAATGACATAAAACTTTCAATTCTACTACTATTTTGAATTAATTGTTGACAGGCTTGAAATTTATCGAATGTAACCAAAGAATACAGACGAGGGAAATTATAAGGACCTTATAAACATAATTTTCAAGCGGAACCGGTCGAGGACTATGTTTGTTTGCACGTGAATAATGAAACTGACGGTGGTCGCTATTGTCATGGTAATTCTATTATTCAGAACCATGCTGCATATTTAAACGTGCGAATGTCGACCGTTTAATTTTGTCGTTAGCATCGTTATTTGCATGAATTTTTTAGTTGACTTAAACTACCTGTTTTTATTAGAAAACAAATATATTCGTCAGTGAACAATAGTTTTCAAATGAATTATATAACAGTTTATCTAGCAGAGGTTATTTATGACTTAATTGTAGACAGAAGTACTGTTCGTGAACGAATGGATAATATTAAAGAATGACAATAAGGGCCATAATAGATAAATTTTACATTATCCTGGAAACCTCACCAACAAATTATGTCGCATAATATGCTTCTTTTGTGGTTATGCACACATTAGTGCCATTTTCTTGCATTTGTATATTGCATTTGTTTCTTATATACGACACACCATAAATTGCTATGTTGAATGTACTAATTAAATTAGAGTAAATGAGACAGGATATTTACTCATGACTCGAAAACGAAATTGAGCTAAAGGAGCATCGACATACACACACATCGAAATATACGGTGACAAATAAATGTATGAACTCGGCTCTGCATTTTTGAATTTAAATAATCTTTTACTTCCCTTACAGAGAATAATAGTGTAAAAATATTTACGGAAGGTTAGCCCATAAATTGGTCATTTATGTCACTGCCGTTCTACTTCCATAGAGGAAGAGGTTCGTTCTACGACAAGAAATTCAGTTTCTGGAGGGTCACCGTAAATAAATTAAATATATGTTAATCGAATAAATTATGAACAATATGGCCAAAAATCAGACCTCACAAGAATAAAAACATGTACAACGTTTCTTCCACAGATTTGTGGACCTTCTCAAGTAAACGCACAATAGCGCAATATTCTAGAAACGTGTGTTATTTATATTATCACTTCTTTTATCTTTTTTCTCGTGAGGTCTATTTTTTGGCCATATTGTTCATAATAGCAATATATATATATATATATATATATATATATATATAGACGTAAATTTTAACATTACCATAGAATAAAATATGATTTATGCTTTTTTAAAAAAATATTAGCATACTAGCGCCATCTCTGTGTCAGGCCGATAAGTTTCCGAACGACCCTCGTAAGTCACTACCTTTGAATTTTGATTTCAGTTAAAAATTTATTTATATCTTCTTCTCTAATATACGTGTTTTTATCGTTTTAACGAAGCGCCATATTGCTGTTAGAGATCGAATACTCTTCAGTATTCAAGCCATTAACTTCAATTTGCAATTCTTAGCAATCTTTATTCCTTTCCTGGTAACGTAAACACACAAATGAGAGCAGCAGCAGACGATTCGAGTATTCGTAGTATATGATAATACAGAACAAATTTCATTGGAAAAATGTGTGATGGTAAAACTGCGATGTTGCAGAAACGCCTGTACAGTTTATATAACTCTTTTTTTTTTAAAAAAAACCTGTCTGTTGTTGGGCATAAACTACATTTTGAGTTTTGGCACCTGTATTTTTCGGTTGTGTCAATCTTGACCCTTGTGCTTTTTTTAGCACCCGAAAAAGGAACAAAGTTTCCAGAACCGTTGTGTAGTATTTATATCATCAGTTCCATTTATCTGTAATTTGGCTATTTTATCTTATTATAAACTACATTTTATTCCACATAATTACAAAAAGATGAAAAATAAAACATATATGACAAATAACAGACAATTTTTTTTAAAAAATGTTGCATACTAGCGTCATCTCTGTTTCAGACCGATAAATTTCCGAACGACAATGATGAAATTAATTCATTAAATAAATACGACACGATGTTTCTGTTATCCTTGTTGCTGTCGTCAGGTTAGCCATCCTTCATGACCACGTTGTTTCTTTATTCAACTCTATTCCCAACTCCATTTTGTCTGTCATTTGGCTATTTTATCTTATAAACCACATTTTATTCTTATTGAAAACAGATGTAAAATATAACATATTAATGCCTATAGAAGTTGAGCAATGAATCCTCTGAGAAAGAAAGTTCGTATAAAGCCCTGACTAACATTAATAAATTATGAAAGTTAAATTCATAATGCGCAAATAAATACCAACTATAAACCATTGTTACAATATATAGAACTCAAGCAGATTGATAAGTATTATTCTTAGTAAATATATAGAATGTTGGCAGATATATAGAATGCGGATATATCCTTTAGTCAAAGTTTGTCTTCCAACCTTGACCCGTAGTTGTGAGTTATTCATTCACGTTTAATTTATGTTTTAACATATATCAATATGATTATAATCATATTAAGAAATAGGTAAATAAAATACAAAATTAAGTGATAAAATAAATACCGCACAGCGTTTTTTAATCCTTGTTGCTTTCGTCAGGTTACCCTACCCTCATTATCACTCTTTAATATCTCTTGACATTGTTCCTTTAATCAACTCTATTCTCAACTAACAGTTTCAAAACCAAATGATCCATCTTCAGGCAATTTATTAAAATTACATGAAATAAAATGTTATGCATTTTAAATCAAATTATCAACTCCACTTACTTAAGGTAGGCTTTTGAGTTCGTCGTCTGGGTTTTGCGGTGTGTAGTTCTTGCGGCTGTTGCGTTTTTTAATCACTTGACGAAAGCAACAAAGGAACGTTGTGTGCTATTTATTTTATCACTTAATTTTGACCATTTATTGCTTTTTTAATTAGTATATTTTTAAGACAGACGCATTATATATGATAATTTCAACGTACATGATTCTACAGAGGTGTTGTTAGGTTGTAATAATTTGATTTATAAATAATCTATAACAGAAAATTGAAAATTTAGGGTAACGTGAAATACATTTGCAATGCACTACATTGAGTGCCGACTTCACCCCAAAGTTTCAGCCATCTTTGAAAACTTCCCAATCTCTTGTAATTGTCGACGCGGTAGCAGCAAGGAGAATGACGTGATCACGTAAATACTCGTTTCGGGTCGTAGGGTACTCGAGTCTCCCGGTATCTCTGCAAGTCGAGTGACCTATATCGTGTGCTGTGGGTGGAGAGTTTGCGACCTTGACCGCGTGAGGCGCGGCTGCGCGGAGCAGAGCGGGGAGGAACTAAATCTGGAAGTGGCCGACCTCGCCGTGGCATTCCCACCCCGACAATCAACAGCGTACTTTACAGCAACAAAGCACCATTGTACATACACAAATATTAAACCTTCTACACTCGTCTTAACTTATTCTGCGTGAGTTGTCGTGAAACACAAATGAGTTCTCCTGGCAACGCTACAAGGGGTACGGCAACATAAAGCGGTTAAAAAATATCGTTTTATGTTTTCTTTAAAGTCTGTATATTGGCAATTTCATCAAACAATTTACTCCCGCAATTCGAGGGTTAGGTCGCGGAAATGAAAAAGCTACAGCGTTGGGGTGGGAACTGTGCACGGGAGGAAGCCTGAAGTTACGACTGTTTGCTCCGTATCAAACTGCGTCTTTTTACACGTTTTTATCTAACATGCTTCTTTTGTCCGTATGTAAATCATTTAATTAATTTTTCGTGTCCAATTTAACTGAAATTTTTCCGTACTCGTGTATTTTTTATGACTTTTTTCGAATGAACTCTAAGATACTGATTTAATTTTTTTTCCAGATATAAAAAGGGGTGGAAATATTCACAGAGGCTACATCAGCAGATATTTAAATTAAATAATTATTTAGAGGTCAAAGAGATTGATTGTGTTTCTTCCGATTTTATCTACGTATAATTTTCAACCGTTACTGCATGGAGGAGCGTTACAAGAAAATATCGCAAATACAACCGATATTGGAGTCAAATCAACGGTTATGGATGTCGCTGAGATTAATTATGACATTAAACGTGCCATTTAACCTTCAAGGGACGAGGATGTAAACATGCAAACGCGACCGATATTTGCGGTGAATAAATATTTTTCAGGGTTAATTAGATTGATAGTATTTCTACCGATGTTGTTTGTGTATAATTTCAAGCCCATTTGGCATAGGACTGGAGCACCTATGGTGGGGATGGAAGCGTGTTAGAAGAAAATAACGCGAAAACACTCCGAGAGTGGAGTCAAATCCAGAGATATGGATGTCGCTAAGTTTATTTACGACAACCTGGGCAACGATCGGGCGTGGGAGGTTCTGGACGGAGGTGGACAGGGGTAGAAATTTTCAAACATTTAATCGGCCGATATTTAAGTCAAATAAATATTTTTTGGGATCAATGTGATTCATAATATTTTTCTAGATGTTCCCTGTGCATAATTTCTACCCCTTTGAGCTTCAGAGGGGAGAACACTTAGGGGTGGGGGTGGAGGGGCGTTACATAAAAATAACGCAAAGCAACCGAGATGAGTGTAAAATCGGGGGTTATGGATATATGACAACAAGACGGGCACCGAGCTATGAAAACAAATAAAAAAAACCTCTCACTGCAGTATCTGTTATTTATTTGACTATTTTTGGGTAGAAGTATATAGTTTAAGATTTTTAGAAGTAAATTAATGGTTAGTCGTAAAAGACACAGTTGCTGATATAAAGAAAGATTTTTCTGAGTATATTGGGCATTGATTATTAATTAATCCAAGGAGAAAGTCTTTACTGCACATCATATATGGAATTAAAGGAGGAAAGAAGAATATATTGGACGGTGAAGTTAGAAGCTGACGAAGGGGAAAGGTGGAGAAGAAATTTATGGACCTTCCAGTAGGCAGAACACTTAATAACCGTTGAAATTAAAATTTGCTTGTCAACGCAAATAACTTGATTCGCAATGATAAAGTAAATGACAGAGATTTCGTCGCCCGCTACAAATTGCACGCACCGAACTGGATGACATCATTGGATTTGCTTAAAGCTCGTCTGTAAGACGCCGTGTAACAACGAGGCATTGAAACAGATGGACTTGAAGAGAAAACTCACAGGAGTGAATAAAGAAATATTGTTTTAGTTTAAAGTAAAGTTCTGTGTCGAATTTTTCTGTTACACAGTATGGCTGCTGAAAATGTTATTACAATATTTCCTAAAGACTAAAACTAATAAATAGAAAATATAGAGAATACTTAATCAAACGCGCTTTTTATTACTAAATGAACTAAAAATAATATTTTTAGCCGGGAAAAATGAAATATTTTATGACTAAACATAAAAGCGTGCGGTGCGCATAAAATATTTAATACTTATAAGATAAAAATACTTTCAATCGTAAAGTTATATAACATAAGAAACTATCAACGTGATACAAAAATAAATATATGTACTAAATTTTTCGTCGCATCAAAGGATAAAAACGATTTCTTTTAAAAAAATGAATGAGTTGGAAGTTAATATTTATCAAAGCTGTAATATTTTGCGTGAAATTTAGTGAGACTCCCGAACATTTCAAACTTATAAGAAATACAAATTATACTTTACAAATATTGATTATTAAAAAAATTTAAAAAGTCTCAGACAAAAAAATCAATTTAAGTCATTATTCAATAATATGTTGATCGTGAATTTGATAGGAAATATAATATAATTGAACGATTAAAAGAACTTGTATATTATTGATAATAAAATATGTTATGGGCGCCCATCACTTTTATCTTTAGCCGTACTAATATTTAATGTTAGTAGAGAGCTTGAAAAATATTTTATTGCTTTTAATTCCTATGGAAGTTTTTTTAAAAATATTTTTTCTTTATACAGATATTCTGCAGCACTCAACATTAAACAATTGCAATTATTAATATTTACATTTATAATAGTAACAGGACTTTCCAGATTAAAATTATGAATAAAGCATTGTCGAGTTTCAAATCTGGTTAAATGTGATGTAATTAGAGGAATTATACTATTTTATAAAAAAAACAATACAGCCTACTTTTTAATTTTGCATATATGTGCCAATAACACCAGTATTTAAGGAGGTTTAATTAAATTCTGTAACTTTAAATAATTATAATTCATGTATTCGCATTATACATGATGACGTTGGCAGATCACGCCATCGAAACGTTGTTGTTTAATAAATATTTAAATCGGTTCGAAACCCCAGAATGATTTAGTCATAATTTAAACTTATATTCAAAAATAGCCACTACATGTTATATATAAATCAAATTAATTGTCATCCACATAGACTCAGATGTGGATTACATCAGTAGTCGACATAATTCACATTTTTCGTTTCCATCTCACAGAACTATGCACCCGAATAATATTATCTCAGAATATTTCGTTAATGATTTTCAGATTTTATATTTCCTCTGTTTTGAAGAGAAAATATATGTTAAAATCAGATGTAAATAAAGGAGAAAAGTAGGTTTATAGAGGAAGGATTGACGGAGAAGCAGAACGCAGCTGAGTACGGCTGAACCAAGTAGGTCAATTTTTTGAAAAGATGCGGACTGACGAGCCTAGACTGATGCTCCGTACTCCCTGAAGACAAACAGAGATATGAAACATCAGTTTATTTGTATCCTTTGTCTTTGATTCAACTTTTCTCTACTTAATTTCCTAATTTTACTCCTATAATCTTCTTTCGTAATGGAACACCAAATGAACATTGATCAAATATTAAATCCACCAATGCCGGCAGATTTAAAATGTCTGTTACCTCATAATACCGCGGAATATAATATCCATATTATGAAGAAAACATTCAAGGGTTTCCAACTCGATAAAATATTTATTAGTAGACTACGACCCCGAGGCGTCATTTTCCGTGGTCGTCAGGTGAATACTGGTTACTTGATTTAAAGTTAAAAGGTATTTGCGCTTACGGATTTCAATTAATGTCTGATATCGCTGACGATCTGTATATATACACGTTGATGAATCCGTATGTGGCGACTGCTTTATCGTTTGGTCAGTTTAGATTTGCGTTAATCAAGTCTCGCAGCTGATTGTTCGTTGTGACATGTTGTTGCTACAGCGGAGTGATGGTGGTCTCGTGACCGGAAGCCGGAATTTGGATAACTGTACTCTACCAGTCGTGTACGGAAACTCGTCAATATTGACGTCATCAATCGGCGTGCTTTGTTGTCGCGCTCTCTATCAGGGTTTTCGCTTCCAGATCCTCCGGCGAGTCAACTCCACATTTACTAATGTTACTCGTGCCAGTCTCCTTGAATACCAATCGTTGGTTTTATACAAAAACTCGGTGTTCTTGTATTCTTGGAATTTTTCTTGGCGGCGTTGTTTGAAAGGTATCAGCCGCGGAGGATCTGCCACTAATGCTGTCGAGTTCCTGGCTGAAAAACTGCCGACTGCCAGAACTTTACTGCGTCTCATCTCGTACTTCGTTATAACGTAAGGTTTTACGAAAATTCAAGACTAGTAAAATATTGAATTTTTTGTTCTTGAGATGAAATTTTTATTGATTTAATACGTTACTGAGAACAACGTCACCTCACAGACTTCGTTGAACTGAACTGTAGTTTCCTTTTCCATCAAATTAATTTTTTTTTCGGGCCTCGAAGAAGATAATATGATACTTTACAAATATTTGTGTCATTAACATCACTTGTATTTAAATAAAAAATAAAAGTTTTTTGTAAAATTAGCCTGTGAAGCATTAAAAGAATGGACATTGCGTGCAAGTTTACAAGCGACGGAAGATCACGTTATTATTTGGAACACTAGAAAGCGTAGGAGTAAAATTACGCAGAGAAGGGTAATTTAGCTAATGCAACTATCCCTAATGTACGGCATTCGCATGTAAGGCAGCTGAAAATGTAATCAGAACGAATGACAAATTTATATCCACATTTAACGTGTTCTGACGTTCATTATAATTATTGTTACGTTAACTTCAGTTGCACGAACACAGTTGAGGTAATTTCAGTCGTATGAAGCATATTTATTTCACACTGTTTACGTAGTTCACAAATATTTATATTGAAAGTAGTTTATTTACACTACTGCACGCACGACGTCTGTTGACTGAACCACTTACTAATTAAATGAAACTACTGGCCGACTTCTTGAATTAGAAGTCTCCTGCACAGGCTCGAGATACGCAAAACGGATACATTCATAGATTTTATCAGATACACTCGCTTGAAAAATGTATTTTCAAAGTTATTTTAGCTTATAATAATTTTAACTAATATTTACAGTGATTTTTGTTTGATATTTTTAAAGAAAATTTTATAAATAAATATTACAAAGGAAACAAGTTGGTGGAACGAAGGGACCATTCATTTTCTAATTATTATCAGTGCTTCTGCACAGAACAAATAAAATCTTTTTTTTCTTAAAGTATTTAAATTTTGTTTGAGACTGAAATATATAATTTCTATTAATTCAATGCATGCTCCAGGTTTAAATAGGCAACGAATGAGACATTATGATTTTCTTGCGATGTTTATTTAATTTAGTTGTCAAAATATCTTTAGGCTGTACGCCACGATCATCTTATATTGTCCGAAATTTAATTTTATGGGCTGAGACCTAAAATTAATATATTGTGATGACCACCAATGTATGTAACGAAATGATTTTCTAAATTATTGAATATTTGTATTATCAGCGTAATATTGTGGCCAAGTTATTGTAAGCAACAGTCAAAATTGTGTAAGAATGTGGAGATTAGAGTATTGTTGTTGGCGGCGTTTTTGAAATTGAAAGCTTTGACGAGAGTTTAGTTCAGTCTCTCAGAGGGACGAGAGCTGTCGGTCCGATAGGAGCTGACCCACATCGGTCAGCGGTGAATTCAACGTGAAAAAGATAGATTATCGAGGTTGCTGGTGTTAAAGAGATATTGAAGGAGACAAACATACACGTTTTTATGGGAAAACTTGTCCTGGCAACCGTTGGATTGATCTCAACGGTACAATTGATTGAGAATTGAATCTGACCGATATTTGGGAAGTGTAATTCCATTTTCGTTGCTGTGGATACTATCACTATTCACCGAAATGTTGGAAATCAGCTGATGATCGTCTGTGGAGTGTTAATCGTGTATGCTGACTGAAATGGTGTAGAAAGTGTAATATTATGGTCTGTTTAAGTGATCGAGTCATTTAAATAATTCCTTATATAAACTAAAAATTTGGAAAAATTTAAAAGTGAAAGATTTGACGTGATAGAGAACTGCTCTGATGTTTGGTATGAAACAAAATACTTGGTAAACTTAGTATAATATACCTTACCGTCAGATTTCTTATGTCAGTTTTGTAGCGTAATATTCAAGTAAAATTTGTAAATCCATTTCAATATTTTGTAATATTCTATAAATTTTCTGTTTCATTGCGGGTTCCTATTACTGTTTCAAGCGACCCTAGAGATATCAATAATCTCATAAAAACCATAGCATTAACGTTAATATAAATATAAACTGTAATAAATTTCTGTATTTTATATATAATTTGTGAGTAATCAATTATTTCACTAAATTCGTCCATAGTGTAAAGTATTTGTTTAATGCGTTGTTTTAAATAAACTTTAAATATTAAATTTTAATATATTATAAATAGTACCGCATTAATTGACGCAGTAACGTGGAACTATCTAATAAAATAATTGTAAAGTTACATCACTAGCTGATAGTTCAAGGGGGGCTGCCCCTGTGGATTCTGGCTAGTTTTTTTTTCGAGTAAAGGGGTGTATAAGTGCATGATATCTAAGCTATATAAAGAAAAATTCAATATTCCCTGAAAGTGTAAAGAAGAGGAATACCGGAAGGTGACGTAAACACAGAATGCAGAGACTAGATTGTTTTCGAAGGTGATGGCCGGATAAAATGCATGCCATAATTCTGAACGCTTTTGAAATTTAAAAACAGATAAGTTGCTAATAGGTTTAGCTAATATTATTGACCCCATAAGGATAAAATACATCTCCAAAATAGCCAATACGACAGTATGCACATTTCTAACATCTAATGAGGATGTCGAAAACGTAATAAAAGTTCGTAAGTCAGTAACAAACGGATGAGATGGTCAATATAAGAGCTTTAATGCAAAAATATTGACGTGTAATCTTGTCAAATGTATGCCTAGTTATCACAAACGAGATTATTGTGCTATAACTAGAAAAGCTAAATATAATTTCAGACTCTAAAATATCAGATATTAGATGACCGAAGATTTTCTCACATTAAAAGTTTCAGAAGACAATTCTTCATTAACCTGGATAAACTAAATTCCATTCCGGATTCGACAATGGTGCAATATGAAGACACTAGCTATAGGGTGTTATAGAATGATAACTACTGTAACTGTAAAAGTCCCGGCCATATCGCGATAAATTGTCCTAATATAGAAGCAATACTGAAGAATAATCTGACTGGAAATGACAATTATGACAAAATTCAGTCTAAGAACCCGACACCCGCAATTCAAATAACTAACCCTCAAAAAACGGAGATGGATAATTCACAACCAACAAAGAAAAAAAGAACTGCATCTATGAGCTGGAGAAGCCAAGCTGAAAGACGTCACTAATCCTAACCAGAAGACAAGAACTAATCCTCCCAAGAAAACCAAACCAAACATTCAGGATCGTAAATATTTAAGGCGCTTAGTCAAGCATTACGTCCGGTAAAAATATTATATGAATAAAAAAACAGTGCTCCACCTATCCCTTTGGAACAGTTAAAGACTCAAAGAACCCAAGGTCCATTATTAGAGGTTACCAAATATCCTCTACATCATTCATAAATATATTGGAATCTTTTTACCCCCACTTAGATGATAAAACGGCAAAAAGTAGAATAAAAAGCCTCATAAATTTAGTTAAGAAAGAAACTGATTTATATTCAGAAGCAGACGCCTCCTCCTAATAAAAACAGACTACGACTCCATTACTGTGAAATTTGCAACAGTCGCAGTTTCTAACAAGTTAATTTTAATGAATTATCCAATTATTATGATAAATGATTAACAATTGCGAATTCTTAAAATGTAAATGTAAGATACCTACATTTGAAATGTATAATTAATCACCATCTGTGTAAATGAATAATTATTCAATGAACATAGAATCATGTAACACTATCTAAAAATGAAAAAATATTTACAATATTTGCTGATTTTTTTCCTTTCATAGCATGTCAAAGTGTTCAATTGTATGTCTATTATTGGAATCTCTGCAAAGCTTATGTAAATAAGCACTATTTCTAATTTATTTATGGGTCGCCGATGACCATGTTGTCGACGAGACCATTACAAACCTTTAATTAAAAACATTGTAAAGTAATTTAAAGATTATTGTATTTTGTAAATAAAATTGTTAGTTTCTTTATTATATATATATTAATAATAGTTAATTAGGCCATTAAATTGATTAGGGATTATTTGAATTGTTTTGATAAATGAATTGTAGCGGTATTGAGCGACCAAAGCGACAATAGCGCTGAGCTCTGTTGTTTTGATTAAGAGCCGAAATGGTGATTGTGCGCGCAAAAGTAAAGTTAGTCGAAGTCCACGGTCAGCCACGAGAGGAGAGATATTAAAACATATCTTCACCGAGATTCTTAGCAGTTCGATCCAAATGGATAAATAAATCAGTAAGAGTCTAAAATCTGCAAATCGTGAGTTCCTGTAAGCAAGCAGATAGTTGGACAGAGAGATTTTCTAACAACTAGCCAACGGTGAAGCAAAGGTTGCTTCATTATAAAAATTGAACAATTTTGCATTGAGGGAAACCGACATCCGATAGCTGACAAATTAGGAGAGAATCATCCGAGGTTCCTGAGAACTGAGTACGTGCATTTCGACAGCGTATGTGTAAAATCTGTGAGGAAATTAGAATCAGTGTAAAATTTTGCATGTAAAGTGTAGTGTTGAAGCTACATAAGAATGCTGGTACCAGTCGGACATTATGTGAGTAACCAAAACTTTGATAATAATATTTGTAAACGATAATTAAAAGGGTAGTCAGATTTCGTTCATCTTTCATTTCGTTCAAGTTTAATTTCTTTACATTTAGTTTGCTTTCATTTATCGACATACTGTTTTTAGGTAAATTTTATTTGAATTGTTAATCAGTTTATTAAAACACTTTTCTGTTAATTATCAAACCCAGTTACGACCCTAGAGAAGAGATCTTAATTTGATTGTAAATTGTTTTAATATTTGGAAGCCACAAGTGAATAAATAATAATTTTTTTTGTTTGTTAATTTTCATAATCTTTTAATTTAATTAACCTTTTCATTTTGATTATTACAATATATAAACTTGAATCTAAATGAAATATTCTGATTTCCCCCTTTTTACACAATGTGTTCACGTTGAGTTGTTTTCCCTTGATTACTACCTGATTTGACAACATTGTGTTCAAATTGCTAGTGTAGTGGTTTCGACTCACTAAATGAGAACAGGCAGCGATCGTAATATTCATTCTCTAAGTATTATTTACGATTGGTGTTTAATTAGTAATATGAGAAATAAGCAAGTGAATCCGCAGAACAGGCAGTAAATAATATTCTAACCGTCACTAAATAGTTCTGTTATTTCACTAAGTTCTTTATCTGCACGCCAGTGTACACAAAACGGTGTAGATTTGGGAAATTCCAATATACAGATATTAATGGCACCCAAAATTGTACTAAGCGGAAATAAATGACGAGCATACGGTATTATAAATGTTGTGCAGTCAAAAGATTTTTGTATGCAATCGATAATATTTATACGTCTATGAGGTATCTGTAACGATATTTACGAATCACATAAAGAAAATTATTGTTTGGAGTAACGACCAATTAAATATTATTCCCAACTAAATGCACAACATTTTGTATGCCAATAAAGTTGTCAACAAATATAATTTTTATCCTTGTGTCTTCATATCTGAGGGAAACCCAACCTCTATTAAGTACAAGAGTTATTTCTTATCATAAACGGGTAATCATCCGGAATTGAATTCATTCAAGCGTCAAAAAAGACACGTGGAGGAAACGGGGCGAAATCAAATCTGAGAATTATTAGACTGGAAATGGAACCCCTAACCTCCCCACGTTTCACTGAATCTTCATCTGACTATAAAATGAGCGTCGAAATAAAAGTAATCGCTGAATCAGGGATCACAGGCCGACCTAGAACAACTCAGGTAAATTTTATTGTTTTGTAAAATAAATAGCATTTATTAGAATGCAGCATTGTAATGACTTGTGGTTTATAATGGTAGACTGTTAAATTCTATGAAATACTATAGGGATACATAGTAACTGTCATTTGGTGCAGCTTTCGCCTGAGTATTGCGAGGTTTAGTATTTCTCTAAATTAACAATTATTCATATTATGACGCATATTTTACAGCGAAGAAAATTTAATTACTGACTGCAAATTTCGCTCCCTTTTACGATTGCGAACAAATAGCCGTCATTTACTAGAACTTTAAAGCGTCGAGATTTATTGCCACTTAGACACTACAACCGGTAAAGAAAACGGCCGTAAATCATTTTTTGTGAAGGCATAATGCAACTATTTAATAATTTACCGTTCCCTTACGGTCGTAGCAGTACTAAATTATATACATATGCATAAACCCTGCCCTTGCATCACACGATAATTCACTCAGTTCAGGATTGAGTTCCTAGTCACAACGTTATACATCTCTACGTTACACTATAATTAAAAAAATTCTTAAAAACTCCTTTATCAATCATTACACTAAAATTAACAGCAGTATTTTCTTAAAACCATAAAGTTAATTAATGTCACAAGTTTAAATGCGCTGTCACGTATGCCTCTTATACACTGATGAGCCAAAACATTATGACCATCCCTTTCATAACTTGTTGGGAAAGCGATTCGGTGTGGCATAGATACTTGTCGAAAGCCTGTTGTAGATTTCCGGAGGAATCCTGCACCAGATGTATGCATAAAGGTTACACTATTCCCTTAAATTACGACCGGCGTCCCAGATGTGTTCCATCGAGTACAGATCAGTCGAAATTTGGTGGTGGATACAACAACGTGAATTCACTATCACGTTACGCAAAACACTGAAGCATGATTCTAGCCTTGTGAAACTATCAGTTTTCTGTTCGAATAGCCTATCACTGTCGGGAAAAATATCAACAATGTGCCTGCACTAGCATTGTACTTTATCATGATATATACCACAGAACGTAGCTTATCCTTTTTTACGTAGAAGGAAATATCTTGTCGCGTACTCGTAGTTTCACCGACATTAAGTCACTTTAAAAGTTCTCCCGACAGTTGCACGCGAACAGCCGACCAGATTTTGCCGTTTCCGAGGCGGTGGGCCATAACAATGTGACCTTTGTCAATGTTACATATGTAAGTAGATTTCCCATTTTCTTATATATTTTCATTCCCTCGTCACGTGCCCACAACGTCACCAGGCGGTATTAAACCTTGATAATAATAGTTTGGTATATAAGTGAATATAGAGAATTGACTAACTTGAGGTAACTTAAAAAACGCCATATTTATTAATAAAAACGATTATTTTAATTGAGAATATTCGGCATCTCCCTTTAGGAATATTTGGCAAATCAGTTAAAAATAACTTAACCAATTTATTTTATGAATGTAATATATTCTTGTTCTTTATCTATAGCGATATAGGTCTCCGTTTTATCAGGTGAGATATGCAAGGAAAATGGATGCAGATGATGGGAGAATAACATACGGCTCGTGAGCCAAAACACGCCACTCTGGCTCTCGGCCGAATATTTAAGCCATATTAATATACAATAACAAGATAATTTTATTTTTATTTTCTGTCGCAATTCATCTTCAGCCGACGTTGAGTGAGTAACAACGTAATTAATTTTTTTATGATACTGATATTATAAATATATCTTACATTTTTGGAATGGATTTGTGTGCTCATAATTTACGGAGGCGCAAATAGAATTTTCTTATTTTCAAATAAAGTGAAAACGCTAATTGTTTGTACATACTTGTGTAACATACGTTGGTGATTTATAATTATTGACAGAGACCGGTTTTTATATTGCCTTATTTAACGAAATTAAGGAAGTGATTTGTTTATATTTAACTTACTAGCTGGGTGCCGGCGTTTGCCCGGTTACCATAATTAAACTCAGCGACATCCATAACCCCAGATTCGACTAGATTCTCGGTGGTATTTGCTTTATTTTTTTGTAACGCTCTCCACCCCCATAAATGTATTTATAAATGAAAGTTTTCCTGCATTCGTTCTTTGACTTCTCTATTTAATTATGATTAAACAGAAAATTTTTCTCTGTATACGGAGTTAATTGATACGATAGAATAAATAGATAAGCCAATAAAGTCAGGATAATTTGATTTTAATTCAAGTAAATTAGTGAATTACATTAATAAAATATTCTCGGATTATCAACCGGATCATACACAAAGTTTCAGCGAAATTCGTCTCCGCCGTTGTCAGATGAATTTCGCTGAAACGTGTTTTAATAAACAATTGACCCGGTTGCTAAACCGAGAATCGTAGTCAATCATAACTCCCGGAAATGCTATGTTATTTGATTGGAGAATTACGTCTCTTAACAATACAAAAAAAGTTGTGTAACTGTAAATTAGTAGTATAATTAATTCTTTTAAAGCAGAATGAATGAAATATAATTATTGTAAACCGATTAAGTAAAATTGTATTCATTTTTAATTTAAGTCAGTTCCACTCACCGGTGTTTGTTTACAATTTTAAAATTCTGCAACGTAACTGATTTTCGCCAAATCATTTGTACATCACAAACCGAACTCAACTTCCATGAAATGGAAGGAGCGCTAAACGCATTATAGATTTTGTTAACATTTTGAAACTTCCTAATTAAATTTTTACCTCTCGAATATTTTTGATTTTATTATTCGGAATTTATTATAACATTTTTTATTATTATATTTACACTATAAAAGTTTAATTGATTGAATTAATTTTTTATAGTTAGCTTAAACAAGGTCACGATAGATTTAATTAGGTCTCCTTTTTATTTTGGACTATTGACTAATTGGTGCCCGGCGTTGACCATGCTGTCATAATTAGACTCAGCGACGTCCATAACCCCGGATTTTCCTCCTCTCTCATTTCTTTATGCGTTATTTTTATGTAACAACCCTTCATCTTTACCCATATGTTGCTCCCCTCCTATGCCGAAAGGGTTGAAATTATACACTAAAAACATCAGGTGAAACTCTATCAATCTCAATGCTCTCTAAAAATATTTATCCGACGCAAATATCGGCCGTTAGTAAATTTCCACCACCGCCCCCGGCGGTGGTTGTCGTGGTGATCCTCACAGTGTTTGTTTCCGGTTCGAAAGGAACACGTGTACGAAATTTGTTAAATATTCTCCACGTGTATAGATTTGTATGCGGAACACACACAGGCTATTCTATTTATTAAAAAAGACCAGATAAGGAATGTAAATTTTGTTCTTATTAAAACATCTGTATGTTTTGATAAAAACAATTTATGACCTTATACAGTCACTTTTTATTTTTTATATTATATTATTTGTCATAATATAAATAATAAAGTGTCTGTATAAGGTAATAAATTATTTTTATTAATTCAAAACTGACGTTAAATTAAAACTTCTGTATGTTTAGATTAATCAAAATCATGAAGTACAGAGTGTCATGATAAAAAGCGATGACTCTCGAAAGTTGACGTTTCAAAACGTTTTGCGGACCTGTTGAAGTTAAGACGCCATTTTAGGTTGCAAGAGAAAAGCAGTAATTTTACCATCATGGTTGAAAAAATTTTACTTTATGGTAGGCATTAGAGAATAATTTAACGAGATATACATTACAGGCTGTGTTACTGAATGACGTTTGAGAGGAAATTAATTTTGTTTAGGAAAATAATATTAAAAATTATAATTAGGTCATGTAGAAAAATTAGGACGACAGCGTGTAAGTGTTCAGTGAGGAAAGATCTGTTGCTGAGCACACATAAAACTCAGGAACTTGAATCCTCAAAGGTTTAAAATAATTTAAAAATTAAATTTTACAGATTGCATACCAACGGTTGTATAATTCTCCGGAGACGTGGAACCATATTTCTGTGACAGTTGCGAAGCGCTAATTACGTTTGTTACGAACAAATCTCCGATTTAATAGTTGTTGCTGCTGTATATTTAAAAAAGCTTTTAATAATTAATCTAAAACGTCAGTGGCACTTCTGCGCAAAGGCAATCGCGACCACTGTAATCGTTGCATTGGGGTCAGTAATTTATGCTGGTGTTGGTATTTCGCCTACAATACAACATTGCTAAAGTCAAAACAATTCCTTCACGTTACTGAACGTTATGCGGCACCTGTCTAGATGTCATCGGCTACAGTGGACAAGCTCACGGGACAATGACTCACTCGTGCATGCTCCTGACAATCACTGTTACGCGGAGTTGCCGTAACGCGCCTTTACACAACACTTACGCAACAACGTGTAGTTCAGTCACTACAAACTGTCAAATACATTTCGAAAAATGTTATAGTCTATTGCCGTTTCCCTGAACAGAATCTTTTATTTCCGCCGTATCCTGTGTCCACTAAAATAGGGAATTATTCAAAACGGACAACATTGATATCAGATATAAATCCACCAATTCCATATCATTTATTACAAAAAAACTGTAATTAATATATAAACAATTAATAATGCATAATGGGATACACATAGTAAAGAATCTAATGTTTGTTATGTAGGCCAAACTAAAAGAGCATTAAAAACTGACACGACGAAACGTGTTTCTAATTTGAAACAACCTTGTGACAAACATTAATCTAACAGTAGACATGTCAACTTAGATAACAGATTATATTGGAATAATGCTTCAATTTTAGATTCTGAAATGAAATATGTGAGTTTAATGTCGGAAATGTTCCTCAATTGTTCATCCCGTAATGTTGAAACACACAATCTCAGCAACATTTACGGCTGTATTCTCTAATAACATCTTTGGTACCATGTTTTTAGAGTTTTTTTCTTCGATGGACACCGCATGAGGTCCCACTGATCGTGGAGGAAACGTATGTACAACAATTTTTTTGTTTTATAATTCATCCTCAAATAACTTGTTCGAAATTATATATTATTAATCAAAATAAAGTGAAACCCAGCAGAATTTCCATTGGAACCTCCGGAAATTGTCGAGTGTGAGAGGGAAGGAGGGAGGGAATAAATGCAACTACACTGGGGAACCGGGGGATAAATTGTATTTTGAGTAGTCCCGATTCCAGTCGTGCAAAAAATATTTCCCGAATGTCACTTCAGGCAAAGGTGACTTATCGAATTACAGCCTACTTCAATGGTCCAAAAATATACGATTCAAACAGGAGATTCAATTGACAAACCGGAGGTCGGATGTCTACGCTAAATACCGGAGGGAGCCTCAAGGCATAAACCTCGCTTGTTTCAATAAACTATTTTACCGTCTACGATTTGTTTCGTTGAATTTTATAACCTTTCGAATTCTATCGTCAGCTTCACTTAATTCCTCTTATTTGACTAAAAGCACACTGTGCATCTTATGGAATCCTTCCAAACATTCAGTAACTAGTATTAGATTGTCTTACACAAATGTTTACGCGTACCCAATCCTCTTCCCTTTGTTTCAGTTATATATCAGACCTCAATATTGCCTTGCAAAGTGTCCTGCACTCTCCCCCATTCATATTTATTTCACGTTCCGCTGCGTCTGTAACTTTCATCCTACTTTTGACGAAGTCATTGCACGTACAGTCTCTTAGGGTCTTTCCCAACAAGAGTCGTTACGTACTTACTTGAGTGACTTCGTTCCGTTCACATTAATAGATTTACACTACAAGTTCTAGTCCCTTCATCAAATTCTGCGCGTCATGTTCTTTCCGTATACCCAGACAATTTTTTTTCCCATTCAAAAGTTAGTTTATTTAGCTGCTACATTGCTTATGGGATTCAGTTGTTTAATTAGCATTTCAAGAAAATAAGGGAAAACCGTATATCGGTCGTGTATGACTTAAGCTTCTTCCCTTAGTTATTGGTTCATATTTATTTTATTTCCAGTTTAATTTCTTAAATTCTCCGTCGAGAGTAGGTGTGAAAAATTTAGATACTGTCTGGTCACCTCTACGGACGTTGAAGCCTAATGGATGCTTATTAAGGTTCACTGCTGCCTTTGCCTCATCCTGTACGCCAATTTAGAGAGCCTGTATACTGTAGATAGTAGTTTCTGTTGTAAGGATCAGGAAGTGTGACATCTACAATGGGTTGTGCTAGAAGTTTCTGCGCCAGGCGACCGCGAGTGTCTTCTAGAAGGAACCTATGTAAGAGTACTTGTGTCCGTTAAGCCAGTGCAGAGCATTTTAGCTAATCTAACTGGTTAGTGGTAAATTAAAATAAATAGTGAGTCCTGACAATGCTGCAACAGTAGTTACTTATAAATGACGTGTAATGTGAGTGTCGACGGTAACGCTGAAGTATAAAAGCAACACAAATTAATGAATTTATTAACTGCTACTTGATGGCAGATATAATTATATTTAAATTTAAATATAGCATAGTCCACAAAAATATTTTAACGTTAATTTTTTTGGGTGGGAGAAAAGTGTTGGATTCATACTAAAGAAAATGTTATAAAAGTATGATTACACCTTCGTGCAGTGTCTTAAATAATAAAAATGAGTAACATATTCGCTAATACTAGTAAGGGATGAGAAGTTTTTTTATTTCCGGACATCAGTAAGATAATTATATCTAAATTTAAATTAAAATATAACAGAGCAGAAAAATAATAAGCCAATGTCCTTAGTTATATTTACCTGAAAATAAAAAAAAACCTTTTAATCAGTCACTAGTATCAACGAATATTTTAATATGTTCACATTTTCATTATTTAAGACATTTCACTCCATTAAGCTAAAATAATCCATTTATAACATTTGCTTTAGAATGCTTTCACTATACTATTAGACTTACTATTACGTAATTAGACACACCAAAATTACGTTATAATTCTAATGCTTACTCGACTTTCGTAAATTAATTTATTTAACCTCCCCAAGTTATCGTTGAGCCTTTTACTATTCTTAGGTATAGCCTAGTCTTTCCCCAAGCGTTCCAATCCCTAATCGATACTCACGGCGTGTGCTTAAATACTGCAAATAAATCTTAATAAGTTTTTCCGTGCGTCGTTTTAAGGGTGAATCATTAGAACTGAATGCGAGTGCGGGGGCGTATTGGCGCTTCCTTCCCCTCGTAGGTAGATCCTGCAGCATTGTTTTGAGGCACGCGTTGCCAGTCTCTCCCCCGCATCTGAACAGCTTCCCCCTCTTTGTATCTGCCTGCGTGTGCCTGCGACTGTCTCTTGTGTTGTTTAACGGTATTTTATACGCTATTATTAACATCAAAACTTGCTTTATAGCCTCCTTGCTATTTCCAGCTTCCTCCTCGGTTTATAAGCCATCCATTTCAAACACATACCTCAAAATAAACCTCGGCCGCGTGTAAGTATAACAAAAATGCAGAGCTTCGACGAGCCACGGGATTAGCAGCAGAGGAATGTTCTGGACACATGTGTCGAATATTAGGAAACAGTTTACATTACACCAAAGCGATTGTATGAATTTATTCAATCCCAGTTTCCGGTTCCGTTTCCGACCGAGTGTGGAAAATATACTGCACGTGTACCTACTTAGTACAAATCAGCCAGAAACAACGTGGAGTGTAATTAAAATATGGCCAGTACGAATCCCATTAATCTTCAGGGCAAAAACATCAATATCATCCTTATAATAAATATAAATATAAAAAGTCTCATTCATAGGTAAAATTGGCTACAAAACACGAAAACATTATATTAAAGAATAATATAAATGGTACGTCAGACTGTAAAGCTTGTTATATAGGACAGACTAAACGAGCGTTAAAAACTCGAATCAAAGAACACTTTAATTGTCTTAATGTTAAAATTTTGGATAAGAAGAATAGTTACTTTACAAAATGAGAGAGCGAAATGTTTCACATCACATCTAACAATAAGGAATGACACTAGAAATATAAACCGTATTTACTATTCCATTTTATTGTGAGAAAATTGTTCCTCTACTTATGTCAAAGAAGTTAGCTGTTTTTGATATACATGACATATTTTAAAATTCAACCAATCCACATATCTGGTTTTATCTTCACGTTATTTCATTCTTTACATAATTTCTGCATAGTTCTTGTTGGCAAACAGTCCAAAAAGTGCACATCAATTTTAAAAACTTTTATTTATTTATTTTATATTTATGAATTCTGGAACATTACTTTAATTACATGTTTTGTTATTGAACGTACGTTACATATTTTGTATTCTCATCCCTGTAAGTGACATTTGATTGGATTTGACATTTAATTTTTATCAACTTTAGACATAACTGAATATTCTACAAAAAGTCGTCAAAATATAGATAATTAGTTTATTTTCAGTTCTCCTAATGGTTTAATTGTAAACAATCAAAGAGGTCCAAATTTTATGACGAAATTTTAGATGCTTTTATATTAATAAATTTTAATTTTTTAAAATTATTAATTAAAACCTCCTGAGACGTTATAAAGAAACAAATTTATATATGCTTTAAATGTTTAAATTTGAATAATAAATGTTTATTTAATACTGTAGCGTCTGAAGACATGTCTAAATAAATGGAGGAACGTTACGATGTATATTTACATATGAATTACGCATACATTTTTATTTTTCGTAATAACTAATCTGACTGTTGGCGATTTTCTAGATATTTGAAAAATGATTAGTTTCATAATTGAATCACGCAACTTTTAAAATTATAATAAATATCAATTTCGAGTCTGCATTACTTAAAATTATAAATCGTTCCTTAGTTTCCTAAAAAATTAAGTATGAGACCCAATTACTCAGAAAATAATTTAAGAATCTGGACGTTTCGATCCCATATTCAAATGTTTGTTAGAGACAGCGAAGTAGCGTCGAAACGTTCTGCTTTTAAAATTATTTTCTGTTTAATTGTTTCTTACAGTTAATTTTTCTAGAAACTAAGGTCGTATTTCGAAATTATAACTTACACACGTACACTTCTGACACGTTTGCAACCGAAGTTCTCTTCATCAGTAGTGCTGAGAGGAAGCACGGAAAGTTTTTGGGTGTTTTAACGAAAAGAAACCCCTACATTATTGGTCAGAAATACAATTTTGTCCGTTCTGAAGAACGTCTGAAATTTCCGTGTGGCTTAATGTTTCATATCTTAAGAAAACTTTATTCTTTTTCTAAATTATTTATGATGTTTCCTTTATTTTCGTAGCAAGATAAAAATATTCTCGAACAATAAATAGTGTATCAAAGCGATTCGTGTCCTCACGTTTATAACTGTGAAATTCCGTCCACGTCCTAATTAAAAGGAGTTTGCGTTGGGTTTCACAAACTTTAATATTTCTTACTAGATGAGTTTACTTGAAATATCAATAAATACTAGCAACTGCCTGTAAATTGAAGGTGTACGATACATATAGCAACTTTTAATTGGCGAGATAAACAAGTTTATTCGAATTAAGTCGCCCAGCTGTCTTTGAAGCTTTCAATGTAGGTCGATATTCGACGTACCGCCAATTTTCCAAACATGATATCGCAATAAGAAAATGCAACATTTCTATTAATCAAAAATTATGAATTATTCAAAGGAAAGTTTTCGAGTGCATAAAATGACTTCCCTGTGTCTGTAGTTCGTTGTAACTGGACTGGAGTCCGGTATTAACTTCCGACGTCACCTTAATCGTGTCACAGGAACAGTTCCGCCAACTAAATCTGAGTTTGAGAAATTATTTCCTGGATTAAAAATATTTTAGTCTGCTTCCCGCAGTCAATTTCAAGGAGAAATAATTGTGGTCTGTCAGTCTGATATTCAAGATAAGGAATTCCTAAGGTTCCCACAAGCCGAGGCTCCTCGGCCTGTTTTGAGGGGGGTATGTTCCGGGGTCGCAGACCTTGGGCATACGGTAAGAGTTGTTCGCTATTCCCATTGGAATAGTCGGCCAGCTGCCTCCTAAACTGGTCGAGGCACGGAGAAGGGAATGCTGCGTCCCCACAGAAAACTCCACTCCTGCTATCGGAAGGGCGTGGGACAAGTACCCAATGCCCGACCTACCTGATGCAGGTTTTTCTAGGGTTTTCCCTGCATTTCTTTAGGCGAATGCCAGGTAGGATCCTTAAAATATAGCCCGGGGGCCCTAGTTAACCCTTGGCTACCTTCCTCTACCCTTCCGCATCCCCCCTTTCAAATCCCTTCCTATGCTATTAAAGGGGAGTTGCCCAAAGTGGATTACCCTCATGTAGCCTGTTGCCCTAAAAAAAAAAAATTCAAGATAAGAGGTTTTATATGGACTAGGACAAGTGATTTCTTTTCCGAGTTTAGGAGGCGCCTTTCCTGCAATGAGACAAGTTTTTAAATGAAAGGTGTTTTTAAATGATTGAGATCGTAAACTGCCAAATGTTGACACTAAAAAAACATAATCTCAAAAAAACTTTACTCTTATTATTTAGTATACATACGAAAATAAAATATATATTTTTATTATAGGGGAATTTAATTAAATAAGGATGCGGTTCTTCACCAGAGTTGTTTAACACAGTGGTAATGAATTGCACATTAATACTCATTTCGTTTTATTCATATTGAGAGAAAAGGGGTAACTTTTACTTGATCAAAACGCACAATTATTCATTTATTAATCTTGAATGCTGTTAATTTAGAAAATTTATAATTAATAATGAAATAAATAGGTCGTTTAATTAAATAAAAGAATTAATTAAATTTACAAACAATATTTATTTATTTTGGGGCAATAATTTAAAACAATTACAAATTTAAAATATTAATTTCTCAGCGTCTTCACTGGGTTTGATAATGGACACATCAACTATATTTAAAATCTTATTAACAAACAAATCACATTTACCTAAACAATACGTCGACTAAAAGAAAAGAAATTAACTTGACAATTAAAATATAACGAAATTAAAAAGTAAAGAGATTATCTCTGATTAACAATTTAAAAAGAAGAACGAAATCTGACTTCTATCTTTTAATTACGTTTACATAAATCATTATTTTGTATTTTGTTACTCACATCTGTCCAGTTGGTTCCAGCATTTCTTTTGGTTTAGAAAATACTCCATTGCGAAATTTTACTCTGATTCACAGATTTTACACTGATTCTAGTCAAAATTGATAGGATGTCAGGAACACGGATGATCCTTTTTTTTGTCAGCTATCTGTTGTCTGCTTACCTTAGGTGAATTCTGTTTGCCTTAGGTGAGTTCTGTGGTTTCTAGATTTGCTAGTCTTTTACCGCTTTGGACTTAAACTGCAATTTTACTATTTCTGGCTGGCTATGGACGTAAAACTGATTTTATTTAGCAAGTTTCGATGTAATGCTTTCGTGAATGTTTTACTTTGTCTTCAACTCACAACTTTGTTTAATAATAATACAATAAACGACGGCTAGTCTCTGCCCTAGTATCACTTGTTCCGTCCTCCAAAATGTCCCGGCACCAACCAACTCTGTTAAATTCTAATCCCCAACTAACTATCCTCGTCTCGAGTTTTAGCGCTCATACGCCATTTTTGATCTTCCGACAAATCAGCAGAGCTCGCGCTTTGTTCGATCAGACCGCCATAATGGATTTCTCAAACAATTTAAATTTTATGTTCAAAAAATTATGTCCTAATTAATTGGCATTACAATATATATATATATATATATATATATATATATATATATATATACACATATATATATATATATCTGCGTGTCCTGCAAAGAACGTTTATGGTCCTGTTGTTACCGAATCGTTTGAACAGGGGTGACGGATTGTCGGGATTCTGAACGTGCCTTGAGGAAATGAGATTGGAATTTGGAAGGACGATGTGGCGAAACTTCGACGTGCGGTTGCAAGGACGTGGAATTACTGCGGATGAACACCATCGAGGAGAAAATGCGAATTTCGAGGGTGAAATGTCGAACTACGATTGGGGTTTCAGACAGATCTTATGAATTTCCAATTTTTCTAAAGGGAATGCAGAGACAATCTCTAGAGAGTTGCTCATGATCAGAGAAAATTGGTGGAACTAAGTGGAAGAGACAACTAAAAAGTTAACGTTGATTCTGATTCGATAAAGAAAGGCTATGTTACATAATTTGGCGCTCAAAAATTGATTTTATTTCTTCTTCATTTCCCATTTTTAGTTATTTTGTCTGGGTTTGCGAATTAAGGAATCTCCATCACTCTTTTGCTTCATTCAGTAGTACATCTTTTCCTCTTCTCTTCTTTATGCTTTCCTTCGCCGTATCCATCGACCTATTTATAGCCTTCCCCGTGGTCTTTAATCGCTTCGTAACTCTTCTTCTTGCTCATCATATGTCCAAACCAATGAGGCTTGCTAATAATTATCTTTTATCCTGTATTTTGATGAACCCCAGTTTTTTCTCAGATTTACTCATTTATGATCTTATCTTTCCGTGACTATTTCTCTCTGGTACTTCACTTCCGCTGCTTGAATGTAACTTTTCCTTTGTTGTTGTTGTTCATGCCAGCTTTCTGCGAGGGCTATTCTCTCGCAGGCAGAACCTTGTAGGAGAGACGGAAGGGGCTACCTTCCTCTACCCTTCCGCATTCCCCCTTTCAAATCCCTTCCTATGCTATTAAAGGGGAGTTTCCACCATGTGGATTACCCTCATGTAGCCTGTTAACAAAAAAAAATTGTTGTTCATGATCAAGGAAGCCTGTGAGAGGATTCTGTCATCGGTGAACCTTCCAAGAGAGCTCTGGAGGAGGCTATCTTGGAGATGCCTTCACTTCTCTGTGGTTTTTTGAACTAAGTTTCCCACATGGCGAACACCTCGGCCTGTTTTGAGAGGTGTATATTCCGGGGTTGCAAACCTTGGGTATACAGTAAGAGTATTCCCACTGAAAAAGTCGGTCAGCTGCCTCCTAAACTGGTCAAGGCACAGATAAGGGAATACTGTGTCCCCACAGCAAACCGCTCTCCCACCATCAGAAGGGCATGGGACGCGTACCAAAAGCCCGACATACCTAGTTAACCCTTGCCTACCTTGCTCTACCTTTCCGCATCCCCCTTTTACTCCCTTTCCTATGATATAACCGGGGATTACCCTATACATAGCCTGTCTACACCTTATTATTTTTTTTTAAAAAAGTTGTTGTTTATTTTTCTGCTTCTTTCGTCAATATTGGACATTTTTACATTGTTCTGTCAGTTCCTTGTCCCACCAACGTCACACTTATCAGGGTAAAACCCATTTGCTTGGCGAATTTTCTCGTTTATCTTTCGAAGTTGATTTTACTGGTTTTTATATTTTACGTGTTTAATTTTCAAAAAAGTGTGTTTTACTTTAAATATTTAAGTACTTGGTCATGGATTTTGTCAGCATTTCGCGTTCTGTTCTCACTCAGTTCGGCGCTTTGTCGGTGTGACTTAACGATTATTTTTTCCCCCCCACATACAGTTGAAATAGCCTGCTTTGCGTCAGCGCCTTCCTGAGGCCAGCACAGATTACGTCTGTTTGGAGATGGCGCTGGCTTTGAGATGTCCGATGCCCTTCCTTCCTGTTTACGCAGCAGACGCTTCATCGGCTATTGGTCCACTGGGTCGCTACGGTCATACGCCACAGATACTTAATACTTCAACCAAACCACAATTTTGAAACTACATACCATCAAAAAGCAGGAAGTACTACGCCGAGGTTAACGACTGAGATCGGGTTTCGAATTCCAGTCCGGTCTTCCTGAATTCCGGGTCTCAGCAAAGTGTTTTATCTGAATATCGACCAGGATTGAAAAAATCTTCGTTCCTTACCGTTATTAAATTTACACGGATAACACTGAAAGTACTTTTCGAACATTTTTGCTGGTAAATTTTTCGAGTAGTTTAAACAACTCTTCGAATTCAGTGTTTGCCTACGTCATCTTTTTGTGAATGAGAGTTGTTCCACACTTTAAAAATTACCCTTCTCTACTTAATTTGACGTTTCTAATTTGAGTAAATATTTACATTATTAAAAATGAAAAAGTTTACGTATAATTGAAAATAGTGACTGGGAAATAAAGCCAATTCAGAGAAAAAGGTACTACACAACGTTTCTCGGATCTTTGTCCAGATTGAGTGTTGTCAACAGACAAGTGCAGTTGTGTTTCTCTACGCTCTTCTTGGCACCTGACGAAAGGATCAAGGATCCCAGAAACGTTGTGTTGTATTTATATTACCCTTTTTGTCTGAATTGTCTATCTTTCCTATTAATTATTTGCATTATTTCTTCTCAGTTTAAGGTTGGAAACAAAAATTAGAGCTTACTTATTAATGGTAACCACAGATTTCTCCACAGTAAATCATGATTGCCCACCGATCTTTATAAACAACACAGAGATACCTAAATCACCCTCTGTCAAATATTTGGGTTTACATTTCGATAGAAAACTCAATTGGAAAATCCACATAACCAAGAAAAGAAAAGAAATGCATATTAAACAAAAAGAAATGTACTGGCTACTAGGACGCAAGTCACACCTCTCCTTAGAAAATAAACTACTACTATATAAAACCATAATTATATCAATATGGACCTACGGGATAGAATTATGGGGATGTGCCAGTAAGTCAAGTACTGCAATAATCCAAAGATGCCAGTCTAAACTATTAAGAGCCATCGTTAACGCCCCCTGTAGATGACACATGAACAAATACACAATGACTTAAAAATACTAACTGTTATGGAAACTGTCCGTCAAAAGAGTGTTAGTCACCACGTAAAGCTTAAATCACATTCAAATCCATTATTACAACCACTACTAGAAAATGATGTAACAAGAAAACTGAAAAGAAAATGGCCAGCACATCTCTGGACAAGATTTAGAAGTTCTCTTCGCTGGAGGGGATCTCATCATGCCATAATGTATAATATGTAAATAACATGTCAAAGCTGCCACATTAGATTATAGATTATAATGTCATCTGATTGCTGATAAATATAATATTAAATAAAAATCTTTGCCCGAAGCTCCTTTTGGACTTTAAAGAAAAAATATGGCCGGCACCCTTTACATGTGTGCTGTAAGTAATTAGGACTATATTCAATTTTTATCCAATTTTGGTGGTACTCTATTTAATTTTATTTAAGTTCGCAACAATACCGTCTGCGTTATTTGTTGATGTATTCTAACAGGACGCAAAACAATAATTCGCCTTTATTTTTCTCCGATATTAACTGTTTCTTGTAATATACGACTGTGAACAAAAAGTAAGGTGAATTTATTTATAAAATATAAATTCTCTATTTATTCTTCCAAATCAATTTCATCCTCTTCAAAGTAATCCCCGTCCGATAAAACGCACTTTTTACAACGCTTTTTCCAGTCCTCGAAACAGTCTTTTTCTGGTATAGCCTTCAAGACCTTCTTCGATTTGGTTTTTATCTCCTCAATCGTGTCAAAACGGCGTCCCCGCATTGGTCTTTTGAGTTTGCTGAATATCCAGAAGTCGCACGTAGCCAAATCAGGCGAATACGGTGGTTGCGGAATGATATGAATCGAGTTTTTGGCAAAAAAAGTAGCGAAGAACCAATGCAGTATGACATGGTGCATTATTGTGATGAAGGAACCAAGATTGGTTCGCCCATAATTACGGCCGTTTCAGACGAATAGCTTCACGCAAACGACGCATAACGCTCAAATAATATTCTTTGTTGACAGTTTGGCCCGGCGGAAGGAATTCATAGTGCACCACACCACGATAATCAAAGAAAACTGTCAACATGGCCTTGATTTTCGGTCATGCTTCACCTTTTACACGATATTCGCTGGATTGGTCGGTGGTTTCAAGGTCGTATGCGTAAATCCAAGTCTCGTCTTCAGTAATGATGCATTTCAAGTGGTCCTGATAGACGGAAAAGTTTCACACACATCCAAAAAATTGAGCGATTTTGGCACCCAATCGAGACTTGACGCGTTTGAGACACAAAACATTCTTCAAAATGGTTTGGCTGAGCCAAATGATATTCCAACACTATCAGCGAGATCTCTAATTGTCCATCGACGATTTTCAAGCACAAAATCTTTGATCTTTTGGACGTGGCCCTCGTCGGTAGACGTTGATGGTTGTCCAGAGCGCGGTTCGTCTTCAACGCGTTCTCGGCCCTCTTTGAACTCTTATAAACACTAATAAACGTTTTTTTGTGCCATAGTTTGATCACCAAAGGCCTTCCGCAACATTTCCAACGTGTCCGCTCAAGAATATTCGTTCCGCAAACAAAATTCGATGCAAGTTCTTTGCTCAAGAAAATCACCCATTGCAAAAATCGAAAAATTCACTTTTGGTTGTTTATAAAAGCACGTGTTACTCGGATATAATTAAACCTTTTAACAAACAGACGCTTGCAAATATTATAGACAGACCTTCCAACCTAGGAAAAAAAATTACCCACCTTCCGAATACCCGGGAGTTTTAAATGACAATTTCACCTTACTTTTTGAGCACAGTGGTATGATAATACAAATCCTTCATGTACAAAGTTTCCTTATAAATTGATTCTCGCGTTTATGTTTTGAAGCGAAATTCTTTGTCAAATATATGACTAAGTTCAGTATTATTGATATTATTATTTTTTATAATTCTTTTTCGTAAACAGTCAGGGTTTATTAAACTTAATCCTACTGGAATGCTATAACTAAACAATTCCACCCCGACCTTAACCTTAACCCTAGTGGATTGCCATTACTAAACTCAGCGACTTCCAAGATACTGGATTCGACACCAATCTCGGTAGTTATCGCAATTTTTTGTCACCCCCCCCCCCCCTTATTACCCTACCTCATACCTGTCCTTGCCTTTAGAGGATGAAACCCGGCACTAAAAGCTTCGAGAATGGCATTAGGAATCTGAGCGACCCCGTAAAGTTTTTATTTGGCGCCAATATAGGCGGTTATCGCATATTTTGAAAATTCCACTCCTTCCCCCCCCCCCAATAGTGGTGCAAGAGATCTCAAGTGATACGTGCACTCAGTTTGGTTGAAATTGTTCCACGCATTGGTGAATAACTTAACTTACAAAGTGTTCTACAATATTAATGTTATGCTTTATTTAGTAAAAAACTCACATTTCGGGAAATGACATGTTGGGAAAACGTCAATCGGGTTTATGTCCTGTCGGGAAAACGTTAATCGGGATATTGTTGTCGGGAAAACGTGCACCGTGCAGGTGTGTGTCGGGCTTTCGTAATAGACCCAATCAACTTCTGTCTTCCCGGGACCTGGGATTTCCAATTTTTTTCTAACCCCTACAGAAATTTATTATGAGAAATGATCTATTTTATGCAAATTTATTGTTTTTCATAATTTATTTCTCTGCAGACATAAACATTCTCAATTTGGGGTTTCTGTATTTTGGATTCTTCACTGGCTACTGGAATATTGAAATAAATGCAAATAAAGGTCAGAAAAACACTATGTTTCGTCCCTAATTTGGGTATTCATCAGGAGAACTTAGTAACGGATAAAAAATATGAGGTCGTAACAATTAATTTTGTGTTAAAAATTACTTCCGTGGTGCTGAATTTTTGGGTTAATTTGATTATGTAAAGGGCCAAGATGTTCAATTATAGCAGGAGTCTGCAACGAAGACGTGTCACGATTACCACGGAGTAAACACGAACAACAACAATCTAACAAGGTCAACCTGTAGCCGCTTACGGATCCAAAATGATTGAGCACGGAGAGGAGGGTAGAACCTGAGAATAAGGAGACTGAACCTGGCCGTCTTTGTACGTGGCGCTTGGTATAGTAAGTTAAAAAAATATTGAATACGTTAGAAAAAAGTTAATAAAATTTAAAATGCCCGGTCTGACTTCCAGGCACTTATTTTTTTCTTTTTATACTATATATACAAAAAATACATTTTTAAGTTTGTATTCATTGCTTATTTCATGTTTTGAAGTCTACTAGGTACTAATTTTCCGTAATTAATAATTAATCTATTCATTTCGATCTCAGAATCTTATAAATTACTTCTTCAACCCTAGTATTTCAGAGAACAATATTTCCGTTTCGGTCTACATTTAACAATTAATTGTTTCAACCACCCAATGTTCTTCCGTTCAAATTTACAAAATAATTGTTGTTGTCCTTCCTTCTTAATAAGATTTTCGTGACTATTGGAATAAATAATACTCCCACGTATTTCTGCCCTGCGAAGAGAATACAACTCCTGTTTTCTTAATTAATGCAGTAATGCAACGACCTCTCTGAGATGCAGTTTCTTTAGTGAAAGAGCACCTTTGACTGAAGCAATTAGTGATCTCCGACATTTCATGCTTCATCAAACGAGAATGAGTAATTACTCTCTTCTAAGGGGCGCTGCACACCATTCATAAAAAGGGAACAAAGATTATTCAGACGTTGCCCACCAACTTATCATTTAAACCTTAGTAACTGTGAGTTGTTATTCTCTTTTATGGCATGACTCCACAATACATTATTTCCTTGCAGAACATCAACATATGTCTTAATTATTACTCGATAAATACAAACACATTCCAGTGAAGTAATAACCTCCTCGTGAAACAAATCAGGAAGTTTTTGAAGTGACGTAGATAGAAAAATAAATTGCACAATGCTAAATGGTGGAATTTCCTACCATTGCTTCGTCATCGTTTAAAATAAATATTTAACTGGTGTTAAGTCTAAATAAAATAACTAAATCTGCCAATACAGTCAGAATAATTTTATTTTATTAAAATTAAATTATAGAATTGCATATAATGAAAATACCCAATAAAGGAATACAACGTTACGACCGAACCTAACAGACCTCATGAGGTGCTACATTAAGAGTGTTATATAAAAAAAATCAGTTCAAGCCAAGCATCAAATCTGAAATTGATCATTCACTGACGGCAAGGCTAAATAAAATAAATAAATCAGCTGATACAGTCAGAGTAATTGGATTTTAACACAAATAAATTACAGAATTACGTGTCATGTAAATATAAAAAAACAACGTTCCGACCCAACTTTGGGACATCATCAGGCGCTGGATGGAGCGTCACATTTTTTAGAAGCCAGGTTTAGTGTTTTTATGTGCAGGCACTACCCCAACCAGGCGTTAAATAATAGTGGTGTATGTGTTTATTCCGCGCTGCCTCCTCTCCCTCAATCAGCGCCACACGCCGTCGATGCTGACGCGTGTTATAGTCTATATTAACAAGAGTTAGTTAGATGAAAACTTCCAGGCTGTTGTTCTTCTTACTTTACTGGCTGATCTATTTATTTATATGCTTTTTTGTTTCAGCTTTCATTTTTCCAAAATTGTTTACAGAAAAGTTTCAATGACGTTTCTCCTCCTGATATATAGCCAGAGTTCAATATGGTTTACTTAGTATGATTTTATATATTGAAATTAAAAAATTCAAAATTATTTATTTACTCCTAAATCCTTAGATTTCAAGCAAAAACATTCAGCGAAGCGCCTGGTATGGATTTTTAAAGATAAAATTACTACAGGAGGACTAAGGACTCCTGACGAATAAATGACAGAATAAATTTTCGTTGGAGACAAAAGATGGATGAATTGTATAGCCAGAATTCAACAATATAAATGTATACTGCAATTTGTTTTTGGTGTGTAGACAGGCTATGTATAGGATAATCCACATAGTGGCAACTCCCCTCTTATAGCATAGGAAAGGGATTTGAAAGGGGGGATGCGGAAGGGTAGAGGAAGGTAGCCAAGGGTTAACTAGGGCCCCCGGGCTATGGTTTAAGGATCCTACCCGGCATTCGCCTAAAAGTAATGCAGGACAAACCCTAAAAAAACCTGCATCAGGTAGGTCGGGCATTTGGTACTTGTCCCACGCCCTTCCGATGGCGGGTGAGGGGTTTGCTGTGGGGTCGCAGCTTACCCCTCTCCATGCCTTGGCCAGTTTAGGAGGCAGCTGTCTGACTATTCCAATAGAAATAGCGGACAACTCTTACAGTATGCCCAAGGTCTGAGACCCCGGAACATACACCTCTCAAAACAGGCCGAGGTGCCTCGGCATGTGGGAACCTTATTTCAAAAATCCAGAGAGTTGTGAAGGCATTTCCAAAGGTAGCCCCCGCCAGACCGCTCTCGAATACTGCAATAAACAAACCCTGTGTATATATCAAAGATAATAATAAATCAAGGATGGTATTTAATACTCTAAATTGAATTATGTGTAGTTGTCGACAAGGATTATGTGTCATATTAATCGAAACAGAACATTCTGGGTCTTAAGGTGGTGCTGCAAAATTTAGTAAATAGTGGCAGTAAGAAATTAATGGTTTTATCAAATTTATTGTGATGTTTCATTTTTACCTATTTTATCATTTACTGTATTAGTATCTATACACAATTTAATTAATGACACGATTATCTTATTATGGTATATAATTGATCTGTCAAACAAATCGAATGCGAAAATAATTGACCTTGACTATGCGAGCATATTTGTCTCGTAACTCAAGCAAACGCTTGGAATACATGCCACTTTGATGTTGGTCTCCAGGTGCTTCCCTAATGAACATTACCAGATTGAATTACCTGCTTCCTGGGGGGTAGTATCCGGAGTGATTAACTATTTTCCGAACTGACGTCTTTTCTCCGCACTAATTATTTACCCATCTTCTCTCTACAGACGTTGTACTTTTTAGCGCACCTTTTCTGCCAAATATAACCTATTTGTCCTCCACTATAGTCAGATTTATATTCGACGGCACTGGCCCGTTATTGACCTTGAATCTACTATTTAGACCGTTTAAAGTGAAGGGCTGGACAAACAGCGTTGGCGAACAATCGCAGTGTGTCCTACTGTTTTCGGTCACTTGTATACAAAGACCAATTGCAACCGCTTACAGTGTGGCTTCCATGCGGAAACCTCAAGTTACTCCTTTTTTTTTAATCGCGCTATAATTGTTTCCTCTTAGGCTAAACAACTCCGATAAAAAAAATTATACCCTGCATAGAACTGCAGATATTTTGGTTCATCTAATATGTGCGTGAGTGAAGTGAAGTGTACAAAGATCAGAAACATCATTGTAGAGACTCGTAGTATATATTTTAAAATTTTTATAAGTAAATTAATTGTTAGTCGCAGACCTTGGGCATACGGTAAGAGTTGTCCGCTATTCCTATTGGAATAGTCGGCCAGCTGCCTCCTAAACCTGTCAAGGCAGGCGAGGGGAAAGCTCCCACTCCACAGAAAACCCCTCTCCCGCCATCGGAAGGGCGTGGGCCAACTGCCTCCTAAACTGGTCGAGGCACGGAGAATGGAATGCTGCGTCCCCACAGCAAACTCCTCTCCCGCTATCGGAAGGGCGTGGGACAAGTACCCAATGCCGACCTACCCGATGCAGGTTTTCCTAGGGTTTCCCCTGCATTTCTTTAGGCGAATGCCGGGTAGGATCCTTAAAATATAGCCCGGGGGCCCTAGTAACCCTTGGCTACCTTCCTCTATCTTTCCGAATCCCCCTTTCAAATCCCTTCCTATGCTATTAAAGGGGAGTTGCCCAAGGTGGATTACCCTCATGTAGCCTGTTGCGATAAAAAAATGATGCAGGCTATTCTGGGGTTTTCCCTGGATCACTTTTAGGTGAATTGCAGGGTAGTCCATAGGTCGGGGGCCCTATTTAACGCTTGGCTACCTTCCTCTACCCATCCGCATCCCCCCTTTCAATCCCTTTGCTAATCTATAAGAGGGGAGTTGCCACTACGTGGATTACCCTATGCATAGCCTGTGTACACCTTAAAAAAAGTCTTAATAGACTAGTTTTAACGACAGGCGCATAGTTGCTTATAAAAAAAGAAGAAGAAAGGAATCAATAATCTGAATTCACAGTCGGCGAGACGCTAAATTGGTTTGAAAATTTTAAACCAGCTTAGTCTGGTTTCCTACTAAATGGAATCGCAACTGCAACGCAAAAATATTAAAATGGCACTTACTTTAAAAGCAGCCCCCTTATTCCTCGAATACAGTCCAGATGGAGTGAAAAATCCTGGAACACTGTGGCTGGACAGAAAAATTATTTGTAGTGAGAGACAAAACACATACGTCAGCCCCACTTTTTCTATGAATTGATGTTGTCTGTCTGGCAGACGAAGTGTTCCACACGTATTCTCCGGCTCTAATATTTCTCATTGTTCTTCTAATTTAAAATTCTGCTATGCCTTGATTTCAATCACTTACTGGACCTCATCCACCTTGCAAAAATCCAACGTGTTGATCTTCCATTGTCACCACGTCTCTCTCTTACATTTCGTATTAATATGGTAATTTTGAGGACTAACACAATTACGACGACGTACAGAGTCGTAGTTGACGTCGTCAAGACGCCGTCAAGTAACTGTAGCTGCGGCCACTAGAGAGCAGGGTCAGTCTGGCTTTTATGCCCATTAACGCGAGCATTACGCTAATTCAGCGTTCAACAAACTGTCCCGAAATGGCCACATTCTAACCAAATGACGCATGGCGGTCACCAACTGCAACTAGCTCAGCAATAAGCAGCGACATTAGGAGCTCTAACTGTCCCAGGATTAGCTTAGCGCAGAACCGCGCCAGTTCAAGATTAATCCAGTTTTCTCGGAGCTGATTCAATTGCACAGATTCAACTGCTTGAGGACTGGAGTTACTCTACTCTGTCTCAAACTAAATCATTTGTCTGTATGATAGATTCTTTTAGCCACCTAGCAAGTAATTATGAGTTGAATTATTGTAAGTCGAAGAGGGGAAAATTTTTTTTAAGTGCCCATTGACATTTATTATTCTACAATCTGATCTTTGTAGATCAATGAGAAGATTATTTTTTATTATTTAAGTTACTAAAATGGAGCTTTAAGCTAAGGTTTACTCATTAAAGTCTTGGTCCGCTTGAGTCTTCTCACTTGCTGTGAATTGTCGAGGAGCTGAATGGCCTCGATGTTCACATGTTGTAAGCAGGGTAAATGATCAGGAAAACTTGGAGAGACTTTCGGTGAGAAGAATAGGAGCTAGGCTATGCAAAATTTTCAAAACAACCTGGAAGAATATAACAACCGGTATGAATTCAAAATTGATATTTATCTGTCAAGTATAAATTAAATAAATCAGCCAATAAACTCAGCATGGTTTTATACAATTTGATGGCCATTAAGTCATAAATAAAATTAATAAAATTATTATACAATTAATCTGATTATTTTTTGAAAAATATTTATTAAATAACGTTTCCACCCTAGGATTTGAACCTCTTCAGTTTATTGAAAATTTCAAACAAAAAAATATTAATCAATCCAAAACGTCATTAAAACACTCAAATCTCTTCGTTTTTATTTAATCATCCATTACAGATTAAAATAGCGTTGTCCATCAGGCACCAATTAACTAATAAAATTTTATTATTATTTGTATTAAAGGTCATACAATTTTTATAATTCAGTATTGTTTGATTTTAAGAAAATTAAATTAGAGAATTAAATATTATATAAAAAATCGGGCATACAATAACTTTGGGACCTTAACAGGTACTATATAAATCTTCTATTAAATAAAATAGACTGGACGTTTGTATGTTTCACAAACTAATCTATACCCGTTAAGCAAATTTGACTGAATTTCGTACAAGTGTTGTTTTAGAACCGGAAACAAACACCGTGGGGAGTAAGACACGGCTACCACCCAGGGACGGTGGTGGAAATTTTCTAATATGCTCGAACGGCTGATATTTGCGTCGGATAAATATTTTTCGGGGTCAATGAGATTAATAGAGTTTCTGTTGATGTTTTCAGTGTATAGTTTCAACCCATTTCGGCATAGGATGGAAGCAGCATAGGAGTAAGGTTATTACATAAAAATAACGCAAAAAGAACCGACAGTCAAATCCGGGGTTATGGATGTCGCTGAGTTTAATTATGACAACCCGTGCAACGCCGGGTACCAATATAGTAAAAAGTAAAAGGGAGACCTAAATTAAATCTATCGTGACCTTGTTTAAGCTAACTATAAACATCATTAATTCAATCAATTAAACTTTTATATTTTAACTATTAAAATAATAAATGTTATAATAAATTCCGTATAATAGATTGAAACCTACATTTGGGTTCTAAGAGCTGTAAATATTCAAGTAGGGAGTTTCAAAAATGTTAACAAAAATCTACAACTTCGGAACTTGAGTATGAAATGTGATATGACAATGATTTGGCGAAAATCTATTTACGTTGTAGAATTTTAACGCCGGTGAGTGGAATTGACTTAAATTAAAAAGGAATAAAATTTTACATAATTGGTTTACAATAATAATATTTAATATATTATGCTTTTAAAAACTGATACAAATAATGTATAGATATACACTGTTTTTGCATTTTTAAGAGATGTAATTCTCCAATCAAATTCCGTAGCCTTTCCCGGTGTAATGGTAAAATGAAAGACAAACGGTACAATTGTTTATTAAAATCAACGTTTCAGCGAAATTCACATGATGAATTTGCCTGAAACGTGCATTAAAAAATTGTGTAGTGTGTTAAGATATAATGAGTAAACTGAAACGGAAAACATAAGGTTTATTTTTTTTAGGGCAACAGGCCACATGAGGGTAATCCACTTTGGGCAACTCCCCTTTAATAGCATAGGAAGGGATTTGAAACGGGGGATGCGGAAGGGTAGAGGAAGGTAGCCAAGGGTTAACTAGGGCCCCCGGGCTATATTTTAAGGATCCTACCTGGCATTCGCCTAAAGAAATGCAGGGAAAACCCTAGGAAAACCTGCATCAGGTAGGTCGGGCATTGGGTACTTGTCCCACGCCCTTCCGATAGCGGGAGAAGAGTTTGCTGTGGGGACGCAGCATTCTCTTCTCCGTGCCTCGACCAGTTTAGGAGGCAGCTGGCCGACTATTCCAATGGGAATGGCGGACAACTCTTACCGTATGCCCAAGGTCTGTGACCCCGAAACATACACCTCTCAAAACAGGCCGAGGTAACTTGGTTCCATGTAATATTATTAGTGATTGAGATTCAATAAAACTGCATACATTCTCAAATTGTCTAATTTAATCCAAAATATTCAGCATATTACATTGCATTCGTTTACTTATTTAATCTTTAATGTATATTTTCATGCATTGAACGGTAGAAGAAGAATCTTTTAGTAAGGCAGGGCAATAACTTAACTGTTAGTTAATAACCTTATGTTTCGCATTCGTTACTGTTTTGAAAACAATATTAAATTGCGCTGAGACTGTAAATGTAATTCAGTATGAGCGTCTTGTTGCGTAATGCAACGCACACAATCTCAGCGTAATGTAATGGATCGTAAATGTAAGAGAAATGTAAAGCAACGTCGCGTAAATGTCATGTACTGTTACGTTTAACCGCATAAACCGTGTATCTAATCTAAAGGATGCGATGATGTGGCTTCACACCTGATTTACTGCTGATGCTTCCTGTTCAAGACCGGCAAATTATTTTACAATTTCATACATTTCAATTTACATTTCAAAGAACCATAAAATTAATTGCCAATTTCCATTCTCACGTATATAACTTACAGAAATAATTTTAACAGTAAAAAAATCTCATGATTATCATGAAATTTATTTTATTGTTTCTGTTAGACCTATATTGAGGAAAAAGAACACGTCATGTACATTAATTCAATACGTAAATACATAATATAATACAAAATTGAGAAATTGAATTATAAAATAATATAATGAATAAAAAAATTAATTAATTAAATACATAGTATATATAGTGTAATGATTAGACATTCTTACCATATATAAAAAAACTTTATTACATAAAAATACAAAAAATACATAAAAATAATTGATTGGGCGCCAGCAGATATATATAGTCTGCAAAAAAAATAACAATGATTAACTCCGGCTTGGTTAATGAAATGCTCCTTATCTACAAGGTAATGTGGGCGGCTCGGTGGAAATTCATAAACAGAGCTTAGTTCTGTACTCTGTAAAAAAATCTTTAACGTCTGAAGGCACTTTACATTAATGGTGACCCTTACTTTATCTCGTTACATCAGCCGACTTTCAGCGGATCACTGGTCTTGTAGCATCCCACAATCTCCTTCTTCGGCCTCCACGCGATGGACGTCCACACTCCAAAACATTTGTTCGTTACAGTTTGCCAAATTTTGCACCCTCTCGCCTCTCTCACTTCACTTTCAGTCCTACTCTCTCGTCAGTCTCCCGGGTGCGAAGTATATACCCTTACTCCGCCACCCCCCCCCCCAAACGATGCAAAAAAACGGACCCGTACCCTCGGCTTCTTGGGACATCTCCGGCACACGTGCACTTTTAATTAATTCCACCGAGACCCTCTGAGACCCTCTCAGGCCCGCGGACAAAGGGCGGCCACTTACCGATGTTATTCACAATATATATATATATATATATATATATTCACATGTATATGTATGAAATATTAAACTGAGAATTTAAATTATGATAATATACGGAAAAATACTTTTATGAATTGGGAAATGGAAACTCGTTTAAATAAGAACGAGAAATTATTCAAGAACAACATTTTGAAGTTAATCTTCTCATATATGAGCTATATATCGTATGGTGTGACGGATGTGGCGTCAGAACTTACCACGTCAATGAATATATATATGCATTATAATATTCATTATAAAGCAGTCGCCACGTACCCGCTAAGATTTAAACATAACTTCCTTATTAATCTCTCTTGCAGTCGAGTAAACAAAAACTCTTCTGAGTCCGGAAAATAACGATTAAGTGCTTTATAATGTAAAATACAGACTGATTAATTGAACTCAAGACGAAACGAACGATTTCCTGGTTGAAATTAACGCTTTGAATCCTGACATTTTTATTTCGTCCACAACATGAAAGGGAATGCAATAAAAACATTGAAAATTGAATGAATAACTGAAGTTTTCTAGGTATTTGTGCATACACGAAATTTTTAATCTAGATGAAGTCATGTTCAGTCTCTCGTAATTTTTACTCTCATCAATAATTTCTTTAGATTAATACACACCGCTATTATCGACCGTTAAAGGTATATAAGTGTAATAAAAATAACCAAATGTAGTTTATGATCAGTACCAGAGCTCATTAAAATATCTGTTTACCAAATGAACTTTTCGGTACGTATTTTCGCTTTCTTCACGTTGTGAGTCAACTGATAAACTTCAAAAATTAAAAAATTAGGATTTTACGATAATCACACAACATCAATATGACATTATAAACCGAGAAAACACCATTTGTCTTCACTCCGTAAATTTAAAATTTCTGAAAAATAGTTTTGATAATTAATAAACAAGATAAATCATCATTTAAATCTCAATGGACAACTTTTCTCTATACAGTCAGAGCTGATAGACAAATAGAATACCAACTGTACTTTTCTTTCCCAATTGGTGAATCATCATAAAACTCGTTACAAAAAAAATTCCAAAATGAAAAGCATTTCTTAATTTTATTGTATAATTTTCCAAATTCATTGTTTTTTTAAGTTCTATTAATTTGTAGAACTTCCAATAGATTACGTTCTTTTAAATTTTGATATATGCCTTATATGACTAAATTCTCACAATAAAATTAATGACTTTATTCTGATCTATGGGTAGCGACCACATTATGGTGTAATATGAGATTATTTTCAAGTTCTTTTAGTTAGGTTTCAAGTGCGCGATTATTTTGTCCTATGTAACTTATTTTTCGCAATTATGTTCACTACAATTTATTTTATATATCACATTACATTGTTTTACTTTTGAATTTTGTCTTTACCTTTCATAAAATAAGATATATTTTGCAAATTTATTAATTATTTGAGACCAATTAAGTCAGCAGAAATATTGAACTAGTTGAATCATAAAAATAAAATTAAATATTTGATAAATTATATTTACTGAAATGAAAATACGTTACGACTTTTTAGAAAAATAATAAGATAAAATACCCAAATGATGACAAAATGAAGTGATGATATAAGTACCATACAACGTTTTCGGCAACTTTGTTCCTCTCTTCCAATAAAATAATATCCAACCGCAAAATGCGATCCAATTTGGCTATTTTATCTTATTTTCTAAATTATATTTACGATGACAAATTTAAGTGAAGATAAAGCATACAACGTTTCTTGACGACGTTTAATAGCTTGTCTGGTGTTAAAATATTGTTCATAAGCAAGAAACGAGAACAAACTCTGTTACAAAAAAATGGTGAGTTCCAGGTGTTTAATAAATAAAGTAAATATAATTCATCTCTCTTTCACCTTTGAAGGTGTCTTCAAGACAAGGTGAAAGAGAGATGAATTTGAGTTTAGTAAACTAAACGCGCACTTGAATCTATACCGAAATTTCGGCTTGAACATTATTACTGTTATTGTCTTTATTCTTGTTATTTTTACTTCTATATTTATGTTTAAAGTCTATTTGATATGTATTACATTTATCGAAATTATCACACTCTATCAAAATGAAATAATGTAAAAACCTTGTTTTTTTTTGGATAAAAATTATTAATTTATGCAATTTCCTGTACAGTCACAAAACTGAAGAAGGTACAAAAATGTAGTGAAACGTTGTTATTTTAAATTTATTGTTTTATAAATAAAATGTCTGTTATTTTGTAAACGACATTTTTAGGATTAAAATTATTAATATATGCAATTTCCTGTACAGTCACAAAACTGAAGAAGGTACAAAAATGTAGTGAAACGTTGTTGTTATTTTAAATTTATTGTTTTATAAATAAAATGTCTGTTATTATGTAAACTACATTTTTAAGATTAAAATTATTAATTTATACAATTACCTGTTCATTCACAAAACCGAAGAAGGTAAGAAAAGGTATTGAAACTATGTTGTTATTATAATTGATTGTTTTCAAATAAAATGACTGTTATTGGCAGTAAAATACATTTTCAGGATTAAAATTATTAATTTATGCAATTTCCTGTACACTCACAAAACCGAAGAATGTACAAAAGTGTATTGAAACGTTGTTATTATATATATTTATATTTTTATAAATAAAATGTCTGTTATAGGCCATAAACTTGATTTTTAAAGAGATGTAAAAACCAATAAATCTTAAATAAATATTTTGAAATGAACGTCGCATTTAACATTGCGTAATGTTAATGTTACGTTTCGTAAATGCTGCGTAAAGTGACGTAAGTTGTATAAAGAACACGTCGTTGCGCTAATATTGAAAGTAATATGTGAGTGTGTGTGTGTTGTGTGTTGGTGAGCGTAACCTAGAAGGAAGCGTGTCAAGGGCGTGACCGGGCATCGATCGCGGTCGTCGCCCCAGCTGCGGACGTTGCCCGCCGCCCAGGCCTCTCTTCTGCCTGGCGCATGAGCAACACGCTCCGCACTTGTTGAACTGCGCCAATCACTGCTCTAGGGCCATTCATAACACACAAAACTCCCAAAACAAACCACCACAACAACGCGCGCCGCTTCTTACATTAATTTTCAGTGCAATCCATCCGTCCACACAGACTGTGATCAACTGTTGAACACTGCGTCGTTTCATTCAAATATTTCATTACGGAGAAAAAAAAAACATTAAGAGAAAAAGAGCTGGTAAAGAACTTTTCTGTATAAGATTACTATGTAACCGGTTCAAGCTGTAATACAGATACACGAATATCAACCGTTACAAAATTAAACAAACAAGGTTAGGAAACTTTCATTGTTATTAGGTCATTACGAGTCTGATTGTACTCACCTGCAAATACGACTATCCTTAACACTACCATCTTTTAAACGGTGCGTATTATTTATGAACCGCTTTGTGACATTTAACGTCTATTCTGAATACGATATACGTGATAACTTTTTAATATGGGCACTGTACTAAATTTTACTACAAGTCATTGTAGATGATCCCGGACGAAGAAAAGTGTTGTGTGTGTTGATAGTTTTTCACTAAATGAACTGAACAGTGCATTTACTTGTTAGCATATGTCTGTTAAATTGTTCATTTAGTTTCTTTAAAAATTTAAGAAATCCTTCCAGTTTCATGTATTATTTATATACGTATCGTGTGACGAGTCCAATGAGGAATATTGGGTAGTAAATCTAAATAATCAGGACTAACAAAAGATAGTGCAATAAGAATTAGTGGAGTTTAAGTGAAGTGTCCAATAATTACATCTCAAATGTCAAAGCAGTGATTTAAAGTGATGATTCAAGTGAAGTGATATGAATAGCGAATATTTTTGTAATATCAGTAAGAGACTCGAATTAATTGTTTATTACTTTTGTGGTACTAAATAATGGTAAAGAGCTTAATTATTGCGTATAAATAATACAATATGGAACCATGAACAATTTCATTGTTCAATAGAAACACATCTGTTACATATTTAGAAATTATTTCACACAATTCTCAAAAATTATAAAAACAGAAGATAAAGTAGACAAATTAATATAAAAATTAACTGTCATTTATGAATTAATATAATTATTTTTTGGTATTTAAGTCTGTAAAAATTTATTAAATGAGTTAAATGAGAAATTTAGTAAACCACACAAACCTCTTCCAGGTACATACATAACTGAATACATTTTCTTAATGTAATAAATAAATATCCAAAGAAAATTACAAATTTAAGAGTTGAGTAGAAAAATTTTCATGAAAATAAAACTAGTTTAAAACCTTTCCCAAATGGAGGGAAATTAATTTGTAGATTTAGACTTATCATTCATTCCATTAGTCCTCGGTCGCGGAAATAGCTTACGTCATAATATAAGATTAGAAGAAAAAAATAAAATATTACAATTAAAAAGTTTAGAAAACAAAATTGTACTTTACAAAAACAATTTAATTTAAAGCAACGTTAAAGATACTAATATAACAGTAATTAAAGAAATGATATATACACAAACCTTGTAGTTTATTTATATCTGTAATTAAAAAATAATTAATAATATTCAAACATCTGGAAATAACCCAAAATGACGGCATAAATCGCATAATTTATTTATTATTAAATCAACTCATAAAATAAATTTTTAGACGTAATATATAAATAGTTATAATAATGGAGAAAATTTATTTCAATGTAATTTTAGTATATTAGATCTGAAATACAAAATTGACTAGTTATATATGCATAAATATTTGTTTATTATCATTGAGAATACTAAAATAAATTAAAAAATATAAGATATTAAGAATAATTTAGTATATCTGAGATAAAAAAACGTTTGCTTTTATTAATCTATGTTCTTTATATCATATTGAAAGTTATACTCACTTTGATCCATGTTCATTATACTTTCTTTCCTGGTTCATTTTGATGAATTAGTTACATAATTTTTTTTTCAGTGGATGTCCGTTTTATGTTCAGAAATAAAGGAATAATTCGTCTTATACCTTGAAATTTAAAAACGTGGACGATAAATTTAGTTAACCAATAATATTTTATTGTGAATTAAACCACAGATCAAAAAATTTTATATGAAGAGTTCTAGACCAAAATAATGAAAACATTACGGTCAGATCGAGAGACAATAAAGCTGCTTCTGATGAGTAAATCCGACGACGGCATTACATCATCGCACTCAAAACCTCCTCAAGATGCAGGCTACTAAAGTAATGCTTCAGATTACATTACCAAAACGGAAAGGAAATGGAAAGAGACAACGCCGAGCAGCCAAAAGGAACAAGTATTTCATTGTTTCACATGAAACAACTACTTCATCGAAAATGTTGATTCTCAAACTGTACAAAAAAAACAGAAAAACAAACGACAATTTCGGTAATGAAGATTGAAATGTCGTCAAGGGAGCATCAGAAAAGAGAACGTCGAACAACCTGCGCCGGTACCGTCTACTTCGAACTGAACTTACGACAAGCAAAGTTCGCGCTTTATTTAATTTAGTTTGCGATTCCTGACAACCTTTGTTTCGACCACCACAGCAACTATTGCACACAAACTTTATTTTTCTCACAACCGTCCTATAGAGTAGTCCACTTACATCAATTATGTTAAACTCCACTGAAATTTTACAATTAAATTTATGACATAAGTAAATGAATTTTATTTTTTTTCAACCCGGGAAGACAATTCCACGGCCTTAACACCCCGGGGTCGTGTACAAAACATCCAGTTCTAATTTGTAAAAATATATTTAAGGCTTTAGATGTCGCTGAAACTGCGTTTAATTAACACGAAGAACCTTATTTCACAGAATTCATTACGAAAACAACATTAAATAAAACCCAAGTCGAGTTCTCAGATCTATTAATTGGGCCGACAAGAAACGTGAAGTCGTCATTACGCAGAAAAGAAATTTCGTTCTGTTCCAGATTGAAACTTTTCAACAGCAAGCAATCATCGTTGATTCGTGGATGATGTTTATTGTTCTATGAAACGCATTCTATTGTATGTTGCTAATTGTGCGTTGCGGCACGCCTCGAACTATTGGACATCAGCCAGTACTTTATTTGTTTTTTTCATGGAACTGGAGAGAAAGATTCACTAGTTTTTTTTTCTGAGAACTTCATTTAAACATTATTTCGAACGATAATTGAAACCCAGAGGGAAGAAAGGTTCATGGAAAAAGGCGTAAGAGATCTCTGTTGTCTCACATGGCTACATTTATTCTTGGAATAAAAGTTTATTTTATTAGCCTACTTTTAACTTTTATGAATCTACTTTTTAAGAAATTTCAGAAACATGTCGTATCTACCTTGTTAGTCAGAATTTAGCTGATGGCGATTCGCTTGTAACACTATGCACTATCTTGGAACGTCGCTCCCAGAAATATGAAAACATTTAATAAAAAATGACATTTTTATATATATCCCTATATGTTTTTTTTATATTAAATTTGGTTTCAAATTTTTGTAATTGTAATCCATAACCGGCTCTATAATATAGTTGATTTTTTAAAGCACAGCATGCTCGACAGAATATTTTTTTTGACAGACTTGAACATTTCTTATATGTTTCTTATTTTCTTAATATAATTTATTATTTATTTCAATTCCTTTGTGTTGAATATTAACATGTATTCAGGCAGTTAAGAGTCAACAAATAAATGTTTGTTTCTATTTTTAAATATGACAATATGCAATCAAGCGGTCTATTTCTGACTCACGAATAATTTACGCAACTCAACTTCTTAAAACTAAAATCCCGCAATTAAAATTTACCAATAAAATCTACTGCTAATTGTGTGACTGCAACTGCAAGTCTGTTGACAGTGTATTGATCTTTACTAATCTGATAAAGGCAATCAGTGAGTTCGCGTGAGTCTGGCTGTAGGTCACGGTCAGAATGAACTCTAACATTAATGTTCAAGTGCAGGTAACAGATTAAACACTAGTGTTTGTTAATTTGACGTTCAAACGTACAATTTACTACTGTGTTTACGCAATAACATTTGTGATAAGTAACATACGTGAAGTGTAATATTCCTGTAAACAAGACAGACATCTCAACCAATCAACTATTCACTGATAAGGAAAAAAAATTATTTCAAGAAGAAGGCTTAACCACGCAACAGACAGTAAGGCTATGTTGTTTTTTATTCAAGCACTAGCTGGGTGCTAGGCGATGCCCGGGTTGGAATATTTCCATAACCCCCGATTTGACTCAAATCGGTTGCTTTTGTGTTATTTTTAAGTAACGCACCTCGCCCCTTATCGCTAAATGTGCTTACTTACCATTTCGAAAGGGGTTGAACTCATTCACCCTGAAAAGGTTTCTTTCGACGAATATTTTAACATTTCCATCCCCGTATCCTACGCTACTGTGGCTTGAGCAAAGATTTGAATGTTATAACTGAACTCAACGACATCCATAACGCCGGATTTGACTCGAATCTCAGTTGTACATGCACTATTTTCTTGTAGCGCCTCTCCACCCCCATCCCTAAGGGTTCTCCTTTCGCATGCTGTAAGCGATTTAAATTATACACAGATAAAATATAAATATCTCTGGCCTCTAAAAGTATTTATGCAACTCAAATATCGGCCGTTTTAACACGTTTTAATATTTACACACCCCCGTCAACTCCTACTCCTGGGGTTGGTAGACGTGTCTCACTCCGACAATGTTTGTTTCCTGGTCGCAAGCAACACAAGTACGAAATTTGGTAAAATTTGCTCCATTTGTATGCGGAACATGCATACATTCAACAAACAATCATACAAACACACTGTTTTATTTATTTGAAGATGAGTAAGAAAAAAACTTCAATTGGACCGGGAATCGAACCCAGAACATCCCACTTACCGGGCGGTCGCTCTATCTACTAAGCAATCCCTTCCGTATGCTTAATTAGAAAACAACATAGCGTTATGGCATTATGATTGGTTAAGCTTTCCATACTCTTGAATTGAAACTTTCAAAACCTCAGATCAATTTACATAAAAAAAAGTCCCTTCTTAATTTGGTTATAGAATTAGGCCATGAAGATATTGTGAGTTCTAAATTGTAGGTGAGCTGAATTTAGGTCCATGGAGGAATCTTGCATCGTATCGGCAGTGGTAATGCTGAAGGTCCCGGGTTCGATTCCCGGTCCGGTTGACATTTTTGTTCCGTCACGCTTAAATAGGAATAATTTATTTGTAAATGCTATTAATAAAAAAACGAGTCATTCCCCTGCAGTAAGTGGGTTAAAAAGTGATAATAAGTATGGGTAATGAAAAGAAAAATCTCTGAAAAAAGTGTTGTACTTATTCCTTAATTTATAAATTCATAGAAAAAAGATTGGCTAGAAATGTCTAAACGAATAATTTAAAAAACGCCGAAGAAAAAAGACTGTTTGCATACCTGAAACGGATTTTGTAATGGTAATGGAAATATTTTTTTAAAAATTAAACCGGTATGTAATTAAAACTCATAAATTGTATTATAACCTGGCTAGACGTGAAATTAGCCAAAAATTGTATTTAAGTTAGGAATGTTTTCAGAACTTTTGGACGAAGGGAAAATTGCACGTTGGAAAAATAAAAGTCACGTGAATTGAATACTTTAAAAATGGTAATGCTGCAAGTAATTGGAAAATTAACAGAATAGAGACGAATTAAATGAGTGAATGGATCAGACACACAACGGCTGCAAATTTGTTATGAAATATTATCGCATATAAATAATTTCAAAGCAGTGTCTCTCCTTTTTAACCAGTAAGGAAGTTGAACATGTCACTTTCTTTGCTTGATGCGCGTTGTATTAGAACGATAAAATTAGGGGAAAGGAATAATTTTCGTGTGGGAGATCCGTGCTTTGTGAGTGAACCTGTTTTCCACCGTGCACGTAGGCTTGACTTGACACGGAGCAGCGAACTTATGTTAATTTGGTGACCTTGAGGTCGACTTTAAGGACACTTCTTCATCGCGCTTACCTTGCTTAGTGGTTTACACAGAACTCGTGCAAGCTTTCAAAACACGGGAGGGTGAGGTTGTTATGAGCCGCAAGGAGCTCAAAAGGAAAACCGCAGGGTATATAATCTGTAACAGAATCAGTTGAGGCTACAAAGAATACGCCTTCTATAGCGATCGCTCCTATAATGGCCTATTACACGCAAGATCCATCGCGACAAAGACTTCTTCGAAGACTTACGAAACGGATCATTTTAGGAAGCAAAATGTATGTCAATCAAGAAAAAGTGGAATCTATACAATAACCACTAAGAAATCACTTTGGCATATTTCTCATAAGCCATTTATAGATTTTCATTCCTGAACGGAGTCATTATAGGGGGCTAATCCCCTAGTAAACATGAAAAAAACTGGTACAAAATATCTTTATTTCTCAACGCATTCTCCTTTTAGATCACTTTTCTCAGCGACGTCAAAAAGCTTCCCGTTTAAAAGTGAGAACCATCAAGCTCCTAAAAACAGCCAACAACTGCAAATTTCACTTCGTCATTGATGGCAAATCTTTTACCACCGAGCCATTTCTTCAAGTTTGGAAAAATAAAATAATTCGAGAGAGGTCAAAAACGTTGCGTGTGGAAGAAATACTCAATTTAACTCATTCATTTTGCCCAGTGCGATAATGGATGTGTGAACAGGTCCATTGTCGAGAGGATCCAACACTTACCTTCTTGCCAATTGCCGCCGCTATATTTTGATTTCATCACTCAAACCCTGCAATAAGTTCGCATAATACTCGCAGATGATTGTTTTTCGTTTTTGAAGATAATCAATGATTTATTATTGCCCGGGGGCGGATTCAAGGGCTGCGAGGGCTATTCTCTCGCAGGCAGTACCTGCGAGGGATATTCTCTCGCAGGTAGAACCTTGTAGGAGAGACACGAAGGGGTTACCTTTTGGGATGCCTTTTCCTCTTTTTTGAACTAAGGTTCCCACAAGCCGAGTCACCTAGGCCTGTTCTGAGAGGTGATGTTCCGGGGTCACAGACCTTGGGCATACGGTAAGAGTTGTCCGCTATTCCCATTGGGATAGTCGGCCAGCTGCCTCCTAAACTGGTCGAGGCACGGAGAAGGGAATTCTACGTCCCCACAGGAAACTCCTCTCCTGCTATCGGAAGGGCGTGGAACAAGTACCCAATGCCCGACCTACGCAGGGTTTTTCTAGGGTTTGTCCTACATTTCTTTAGGCGAAAGTCGGGTAAGATCCTTAAAATATAGCCCTAGTTAACTCTTGACTACCTTCCTCTACCCTTCCACATCCCCCGTTTCAAATCCCTTTCCTATGCTATAAGAGGGGAGTTGCCACTATGTGGATTACCCTATACATAGCCTGTCTACACCTAAAAAAACTCCACATGCATGTCAAAAAACTGACCTCGGCAGCAGACGGATTTGTTTTCGTCTTATTATGAGCTGATTCTCCCCATTCCGTCCATTCTGTTTGGATGTTCTATCGTCTCAGGTGTGAAGTTATGGGCCCATGTTTACCCATGCTTAGGAATCGACGCAAAAACTCTGCTTTATTGTAGTAAAACTTCGCCAAATACTCGATTGAAACATCATCACGCCGGTGTTTTTGTTACAATGTACGTGAATTAAGCACCCATTTTGCGCACAGCTTACTCATGTCAAAATATTCAGTAAATATCAGATATACTGTACTTTATATATATATATATATATATACTTGCTTTGTCTATCAGCTTGAGCACTTTCATTCGACGGTCATACGGTACCATTTTTGTCTCAATTTCTAGCGTTGTCACCATATTTTTTCAACAATTGCAATGTTTCCTCCTTTGAATTTAACACCCAATATTTTATTGTTGTAAACGAAGGAGCATATTGCCTCTTCCTTGGTCATTGGTAAGTCCTGAGACGTTTCAAATGAAATTGTTGTGTCACATAACGACATTTTCCCCCCCGTATTTTCAAATTTGCAGAAATCGTTATTTACTGATGGCTGTCAAACAAACACTAAATAATGCAGCATCTTCAAACACTTATTCTTTAGAAGGTAGGACTCCCCCACCAACCCCCCTCCGAACTACAAGGAACATAAGGACCGGAAGGTCAATGGACCCTACACCTGTTTCAAGTGTCCATTCTAACTTTCATTAAATCAAATGTAAAATCTTCGGATTAAAATTTTAAGAATAAATAACCAAAAAAAGAAGGTCAGACTACTTTTGTTTTTCAAACACCACACCATCTATTCGTCAGGTCTGGTAGTTGTTGGACTACCGCCGTATTATAAAATTGCTAAAATATAAAGGAACTCCATAAAAGTATGCTCAGAAAGTTAATTTAAAAAGTTTACATTTCATTGAATAATGGATAACTTTTACTGGCCGGAATAAGGTAGAAGATTTGTTTGCTTGTAACCATTAATGGACTTTTGGATTATTGATTATTCGTTGACGACCTTGCAGAAAACTTTACATTCCTGGAGTTGGTGATTTACGGCTACAGACTACAATACATAATCTCATATAAGCACATCAATTTGAATTTCAAGTAGAATCAGAATTATAGAAAATTCTCTATTTAACTCTAGGTCTGTATACCTTCACAGACGATTGACTTTGAAAGTGATCGCGCGAAAAAAATTCCATGCCAATTGCGCCAAAATGACGACATTAATATCTCCAGAGTACAAATTGCAGATGACGATCCTTGTCAGGCGAGAGCAATTCTAAGTTTAAGGTGAAACAGTATACAGAAGCGGGTCCTTAAATAAGCCGGCACGATAGCGCTGGGTGATGAGTGATGAAGGTTCTTGACTTTATCCTGCTGAGGCGCCACGGATCACAGACGTGAAGAGTTGGCTGCCTACATTCCTCAGCAGTCACTCGGACAAAGAAACAATCGCACGCAATTTTAAATGTCTCAGTCGCGGTTCAACGCACATCATTTACAACGTAGTTACGTCTGCTGAAGATCCGAGAATATGCCGCCACAGGATGTACATAAAACGATAACGCGTCTGTTTAAACTGGACGATATTAGGAAAAGCTCAATATATTAAAATGCACTTTCATATTTATACTTTCTCCAGGTACCACAAAAGCTATATAATAATAATTTAAGTAAAAATGTTAAATTTTACATAGATCACACGTCCACTAGACTGTACCACGCATCACTATAGCTTCAAACCTTTGATAAAACTAATACGGTTCTTAGAGCGATAATCATAGAATTTTTTTTGATGTTCTGCAAATATTATAAATCGTAAATACAAAAGAAAAATTTCAGAGCCGATTTATATTTTGAAAAATACGGAATAAACACTAAACAATACACGGAAAATGGGATTTTTAACTACGTTATACGAAAATAATGTGCATTAAATTCAAATCTGAATCGTGTACATTGAAATTATCACTGATATAGTTCGTTGAAAATGTAGTTTACATCTTAATAATTTGCATTAGACGTTCTTTTGCAGTTCTTAAATACTGATAATATTTTTTAAACTCAAAATTCTTTCGTTTCGACAAACCACGTGATTTTTGCTGTTTTAATTACGTTTAAGGTATTAGAAAAAATTATTAGCTGAAAAAATTTTTTAAAATAAATATAATTAATATTCAATATAATTCCGTAAAAATCTTGGAATTAATATGACAGGTACAATTGACTTATTTTCATTCTCCACGGCGTTACAGCCCATGTAGGGCCTTGGCCTGCCAGACTGACATTTTAAAAGACACGTTTATGTACTAGTGGTCAGTGTATCGATTCTTAACACCAGTTTTCTGTGGAGCAAAACATGTCGGTATTCGAGCCTGTGACCTCTGAGACGCTGACCACTACCCCATAGAATGGTGACACAACCGACTTATACATGAATTAATTATATTTTTTTCCAGATTATAAAGACACAATGTGCTGAAAACATTTTTTAAGAATAAATATATGAGACTGTTATTTGGTTTTTATATTTTCATGATTTATCTCCGCAGTTTTAATTTAATTTAATTATTATAAAAAATACATGTCGTTTATTAAATTTCAACTCAAGAGGAAACATTTGAATTATTTGACACGGGAAACTGCATTGAATATGGATTAATAACACTTTATTTATTAATATTGTTAGTGAAATTAACAGCCCGTTATGCTCAGGTCGTTTATTTAAATGTGGGGTTGCAATATCAAATTTAAACTATTCTACATCAAAATTTTCCTTAAGTATTTATTCAAAATTCAGTAATTTAAGGAGCCTTCTGTTATCAAGTCATATATAAGTCAATTTTGACGTGGGTATAAATTGGAAATCATATGTGACTTTGATTTACCTGTTTAGTAAAAAATTCAAATTTGGACCAGGAATTTCAGTATTTTAAGAGTGATTTGATCTTAGTCGTCGATGGAAAAACTGCAGGTGTGTATATAACAAAAAGAATCAGTGTTCTATATAAAGTTTACTTATTTTAACTATACATTATAAATATTAATTTTTGGTTTACAGCTAAACAAATTAATTTTTATCAAAAAGATGAGTATAGCTGTATAGCCGAAATCATCTTGAATTACTTAATATTGAATAAATACTTATGGAGAATTTAGTACAATTGTTTAAATTTTGACTGCTAAACCAAGAGTGAAAAATATTATAGTAAATTAAATAATTTTATGAAAGTTTGAAACTGAAGATACATGAAATGTGCCAGAAATTGTGTAAAAACCAGCACAGCGGAAAAATTACCCGTCACAAAATAAACTTCATGAAGTCCCGAAAGTATGAAGTATATGTCTGTAAAGCTGTCCATAGACTGTCAATAATATATGCGCAAAAAGTGATGAGTGTGCTTAGTGAAGAATTTGTTGGGTGTTCTGGTGTCTATAGTAGAATAGATAATGAGAGAGTGGAAGAAGGAGGAAATAAATAATGTAACTGGAAACTATATATGTATGCAGTATAAATATTAAATAAGTGTAAATATCTTACATTAATATTAATATATAGCGTGCAAATTATCTATAATTTATGTAATTTTATAAAAGTATGCAATCAAAATGTATTGTTGCATATAGACTTTAATGAAACCCAAAGAAATGATTAAATAATAAAAAATATTGCATAATAATTTATATGGAACAATATTATTGTCAGTTTAAGGGTGATATGGAAATATTGTACAGAATATTGAGAAAATCAAGAAGGGCTTCATTTTTATGGCGGAATTTGAAAAATATGAAACAGTCTGTAGTTGATATTGCGCAATAGTTATTTTGTTTCGTCTCGGTCACAGCAGACCCCAGCCCTTGCTTGACATTCTATTTCAGAGGACTGAATATTTGTTTCGTTTTAAAATTTGCCAGCCTTATGGATTGTGAAAACTGTAGTAAACGAAAAAGGAAGTTTCACTCACGTTTAATAATGCTGTGAAAAATATTTTGTTATAAGTTTTAATTGTTATTGCAAGAAAATCCAATAATTGATGATGGTCCATCCTTCTTCGTCCCACCTTTAAATTATGGGTAATTCTCCAATCGCTTGCCGAGCGACCGATTCTGATTGACAACTGCCTGTCGTAACAACTTGATCTCTCAGGGTGCGTCACGTTGCGAATCCATCGTCTTATTACCGAGTCAATGTTAAATCGTCGTGCGATTACGAGCGAGTCCGTAGCCCAGTGACGCGAAGACAAAGAGCTCGGTGGTCATCTCCTTGACCTTGGGCCGTGTCCTTGGAGCGCACTAGGTCGATCTGTGACGCATCGGCCGCGATGTCCCGTGACTCAGACTCCCAACAAACACACACGATTAATCTAGAAGTTCACACCCTGCTATGCTAACCAAGCGAGTCACATGACGGCACCTCCAGACGCAGCCGTCGCAAATTCCGTTCTTCACAATGCCAAAATTATATTGTAATATACACCATTAATACGTTAATTAAATAAAAATTTGAAGAATTTGCCTCTCGCTGAAGCTATTAATGTAATAATTAACTGGAAGACGTTAATTAAATAAAAGAATTAATCAATTTACAAACAATATTTATTTATTTTGTTGCAATAATTTAAAACAATTACAATTAAAAATATTAGATCTGAGGGTCTTCACTGGGTTTGATATTGGAAACACATCAATTATATTGAAAATCTTATTAACAACAAATCACATTTACCTAAACAATACGTCGACTAAAAGAAAATAACTTGACAATTAAAATAGAACGAAATTTAAAAGTAAAAAGATTATATCTGATTAACAATTTAAACTAGAACGAAATCTGACTTCTATCTTTTAATTACGTTTACATAAATAATTATAATGTAAATTGTTACTCACATCTGTCCAGTTGGTTCCAGCATATCTTTCGTTATCGAAAAACACTATTGCGAGATTTTACACTGATTCGAGTTAAAATTTATAGAATGTCAGGAACTCGGATGATCCTCCTATTTTCGCCAGCTATCTGTTGACTGCTTGCCTTAGGTGAATTCTGTTTGCCTTAGGTGAATTCTGTGGTTTGTAGATTTGCTAGTCTTTACTGCTTAGAACTTAAACTGCAATTTTTTTTTATTTCTGGCTGTCTGTAGATGTAAAACTGCTTTTACTTAGCAAGTTTTGATGTAAAGCTTTCGTGACTGTTTTTACTTTGTCCTCAACTCACAGCTTTGTTTAATAATACAATAAACGACGGCTAGTTTCCGCTCAAGTATCACTTGTTGCGTCCTCCGAAATGTCCAGGCACCAACCAACTCCGTTAAATTCTGATCACCAACTAACAGTTATACATCGACGATGTCTTTCCGCGAACTCCTCCTCACAATGTTTTCCCGCGAACTGACCTCTAGTTCGAGTTTTAGCGCGCATACGCCATTTTGACCTTCCGAAAAAGCAACAGAGCTGGGCTACATTGTCGCTATGGAAGCTCCTGCCACAATAATAGATTTCTCAAACAATTAAAAATTTTATGTTCAAACAATTAATGTCCTAATTAATTGGCATTACAATATATTGTGTGAAAATTGAAATAATGGTTATTTTTCAAACGGATTAGTTCCATTTGCATGTGCAATGAAACCTCCGAATAATAGTCTGTAACGTAATATTTTATTTACTAGAAATTTGTACGTTACACAACAAGGAGTCCATACCTAAAATATTAATAAATAAATAAACATGTCTCATCAGCAGACGGAAGGCAGAAAAAATTATTTGAAGTTAGTATCAAGGAGGATTATTGACGAGGAGTTGAAGATATTAATACTATATACATTAAAGGAAATTAAATGAAGCGAAACCCCCGAGAAAAATGCGATTAAATCAACTTCCTAAAGACTAAGTTTAGGTATTAAATATAAGGCAGAAAATCACACTTGCGGATAGTCATGAATAGCAGACATAAAATTAAAATAATACTTCTGGAAATCGATGACAAACCTTTTATAGCTGAATAGGTTGTCTTTTTCTGTATCTTCAGGATTAAATAAATATATTGAAAATAATACCATAGAAAACAATTCTGTTTGCTGAGATACAATAAAATACTTAGCATTTAATACTCAAGTTTATATTTCAGAATTTTCCGAACTTCAAAAATATTTTTCTTCACATTAATCCATTGTCATCTGTTTTAAATATCATTTGTAACTTTGAAAAGTTTAAATTAATAGAAATTGGCCTACGCTCGGAATATTTATTTACAAACAATAAAAGTTACATATATTATCTAAAATGCGTCGTAAAGTTTCTTCCCTTTGATTCGGGACCTCTTCAGACGTTTTCTAAAATTTATTTGAGAAATATAATGAAAAAGTAATGAAAGAATTGAATCACAACCGAATAAATAAATTATAAAATGGTTACTTAAATTATTAAAGAAAAAAATTGAATATGTTTAAATTTTAATAATCAATTTAATTGAAAATATTTAGACTCATTCAAATTCGTATTTTAATAGATTGTATTTTTAAGTCTCATTATATTTAATAAGTACTACTGTTTTTTAACCAATACGAGACCATATTTTATTTATTTAAGACAACGTTTCGGTACGTGTTTGTACCTTCATCAGGTCTTTCCTGCAGAGAAATTGTACAAAATAAATTTGTATTATCAAAAAGCCAATGGATTTATAAAAGTAGTTGAACAATTTCTACGCAGGAAAGACCTGATGAAGGTACAAACACGTACCGAAACGTTTTCGTAAATAAAAAAAATATTGTCTGGTATTGGTAAAAAAACGGCATTATTTCTTATTTTAATATTTATACTTCGTTTATTTGTTTTTGATTGAATCCTGTTACTGTCTTTTCATGATATTCCCACAAAAAGTTTTTTAGATAACGTCTGAAGACGACCCGACTTAAATGGATGAAGCCTTACATTATATTTTACGTATATTTTTAAATATTCTGATTTTTGGCAAATTTATTTTTAATTAAATTTATTTAAAATCATTTATAGTTTTAATTTTAACTTCAAAATGTTATTTAATTGTCACTGGATATTTTTTAAATATATTTATTATGAAGAAAAAACAAATTAAAAATATTCATAAGAGTATATAAGAAAGTAATACAATTTAATAGCAGCGAAAGTAGAATTTTTGATTGAAATATCTCAATAAATGCGAAATAATTCAATTAGAAAAATATTAAGTTAACAATATTCTAAACAAAATTTTGAGCAGTTAAATATGAGAGTAGTCGATAATAATGTCAAGGAAAAGCATTTATTTCTAAGAAATCTTATTTTAATAAAGTTATTAATAAGAATAAAAATACGATGAAGTATTAAATGTTCACATTGAAATAAACGTCAGCAGTTCCACTGACGTAGGAAAATCTTTCACTAATTCAGCTTTTTTCATTAAATTATTATATTAATCGATAGTGTAAATTGAAATTTATTTGCCTAAATAACGTTTGTTAATTATAATACTTTGTAGTTAATAAATGATTTTGAATTCTTTTATTGGACGTAAAATACCTTAAATTTACCTTCAACGTGTGGCTTTCTTTGTGAAGTAAATTCCATGATTGTAATGAAAATGCGAAATATTAATATCTAATTAATATTAATTCTTAATATTTAATAAAGAGTAAATATTTGTCTTATTACAATGGAAATATAGGACTGAAATGATTACCGTCATTAGTATTTGTTCCTACTTAGCTAATTGCGTGTTATACGTGATGACCTGCACGTTATTCTTCAATCTGGAAGCTAAACTTAACTTTACAGGAAAGTGACTCCGTGGTTATCTCACCTGTGACGAACCGACGGGTTTCCCAAATCATCATATAGGCCCAACAGCGTGGCGGAAACTCTTCCTTGCCATTACTTAGTTAAGCGTATAATTCCTTAAAACTATCCAGAGTTCATAAATTTGTGTTGCGCTTAGTTTATGTGTTCTACTCCTACTTAACATTCGTCAATGAACACGTAATTTTAATTGACTAATTATCGATCGTACTATAAAACAACAAAGTACCAATTTAATTGTTCAATTGCACCGTATCACAATAAAACTGGACCTAAATATAGTTGTATTTTTATTTTCCGAGAAGTCAGGAAAACATCGATGTTTGTCGTTCTTAAATTTAATTCAAATGGGTAAAATTCATCTAATGTCAAAGAAGATGTAAAGAAACTTAATAATAGTTTTCAGTGAGTTCTCAGACATCGGAAACATTTTATTAAATAAAGTTATAATCTCTGTTGCAATAAGTGGTTGTCGACAATTGAGATTGTTTTCTAGGCGTATCTAATGGAAAAAAGTAAGGGATCTATAATATTTAAAAGAATATAAGATTCAATTAATCATTCAATTACTTAAATTATAGTAACACGAGATTCTCGTAAAATGCAGTGGATGTTGGGCCATGCAGCGTAAACTACACTTAAATATTTCGTGGCTTGATGTATCAATACGGGAATTTACCCTTCGTTTACTCTTCTTTGCGTTAGACGTGGGAAGAATTTCAATGTTCTTACGCCGAAACGTCTCTGTTATATCTCAGGCGGGAACGCGAATAGTGGTGTCGTAGACGAATGAAGTCAAAGCCAGCTAAGGGGAATCCCCTCCGCGTCACCCTGGTCACTGTTCATTCGTCACACTTTTCTACGTCTCCTCACCGACTCTCCACGACTTTTTCGGATGAATAACCTAATATTTTCCTCACGTTTCATCTAGAGGCAAGGATTCTGGAGCACGATCTTTAATCTTGTAAGTTACCTGAATTCCTGCTGAACGACTGACTGTCGAGGTTCGTATAGCGAATTTATAAAGTCATGCCGAAATAACATATTTAATCAATAGAAATTAAATGAATACACGGCGAAAATTTGACGCGTTTAACGAGTAGGGAGTCGTTTAGAAACTATTTATAAGGTTTGCAGCATCGGTTGACGATTCTGGTTGTAAGAGGCGAAGAAGATACAGAAGAAAGGGAAAATAATTAAAATTTTCATCCTTTTGGGTTTGCTGGAGTTTCAAAGTTACAAGTCAATGACGCCTGTTCAGTCACCTTGATCATAAAATAAATTACAAGAAATAGTTTTCAGGTGGAATTTTAGTTATCTTGGTTCCACATGGAATTTACATGAATTACCGCATAATTAAAATACCAGTCGCAAAATGAGCAGTCGAAAAATTATGAAGCTTACGAAACACTTGCTTGACCTATTCTGTGGTATGTAAAAAGTTGTTGACCGCTAAAATGTACAACCAGAAAAACAGACTTGTAAAATTTTAATACGTGGGATTGAATAACGATTTCGAACATAGGAAATAAATTTTTATTTGTTCAAAAAATCCTGAAAGAGAAACATGCTTTCTGCTGACTTAAATATTAGACATGTTTAGGAGAATAATCACAGTTTCTGTTATGAAAAAAGAATTGTGTCCATTTGCAAAAATATAATTTGATAATGAAATGTAATGAAAACATGTACGGAGAAGTTCTTTTACCTAAAAATATGTTTATGCTCTACTTTGTAGCGTCTGAATGAATCTATTCGCTCAGTTTATTTCAAGTATTAATTTTTTACCTTACCTGGAATTTAATTCTATGTGGACATGACATAAAGGAATATATTATAAATGTATGAATACAGTCAAATTATTCGTAAATTATTTTATTTTCTTTATTTGTTACGGACTATTGTACATTTTATATATAATAAAACAGTCACACAAAATTGCTTTTTCAATATACTATCAAATATATTTAATATAAACATTCGTTAATCAAAATATTTCATTTAGGCAACATTAATAATTCAGAAAATTTAAAATCAAGTAAATCAAAATCCAAAGCTTTAACCAAATTTGAAATTCTCAATATGGAATTGTTTTGAAGTATAATTCGCATTCAATATCGTCGTTAACTAACTTGAAACTAAATTTTAAATCTTTAGAGCAACGTTAAAATTCCAGAGACAGGATTTTTAATGCTGTAGCAATGTTGTAATAATTATGGTTTATAAATGGGCCTGGAAAATTAATTAATAAAAATTAACACAATTTTTCGTCCTCATTCTAGGAGTTTGTCAGGTAAATAATTTCCATACATTGCCAAAAATTTATTTTTATAACACCATTATGTGGTTCATATTTATAAAAGAATTTGGAAATATATGGAAATTATTTACTCCATTGTACACCTGGCGAAGTCATAGATTAAGAATAATATGTCGTCTTGACTTTTATTTTCTTGAAAATGTAGTGTTATTTTTGACTAATTGTCCTTATTTTTTCTTTTACTTTGTAACATTTTCATACATCCTTTGACGAAATCTGCGGCCGCCGAAATAAGGTCCAGTTTGTTTTACAAAAATTTTCATTCTACCTGAACTTTATTTACATCTTTAGTAATTAAACATAATTTATCATTTATTTTGCTTATAGTATTTTTGTATTGTTCTCATTACTACATTTTTATAGCTTTTCATTTGTCATAATTCCTCAGAAGAGGAATGAATGGATTCAATAAAGGTATATAAATTACAAGAGAGAAATAAAACACATTGAGAGCAAAATAATTATTTTTACATATTCAAAAATTTATAATAACTGAAGCATCACTCTAAAAACTGTGGTAATACATTTATAATTATATTGAAGTCTTATAAATATAAATATTAAAAATAAATGAAATATAAGTCTCTTTTGCTAATAGTGAATCTGGAAAGCGGAGAAGAAATGTCGTTAAGTAAAGGAAATTTGAGGTGAACCGTTCCTCACTGATTACCTCAGTTAAAACCTGAGTCGGCATTAGTATACTTCGACTTATCTCGCTATAGAATACTCCGCTAAAAGATCATGTTCCTGGTAACAATTGAAGGCTAGTTAAACGTTTACCTTTAATCTCTAAACGTTTACGTTTTGCATCGTTCAGTATTCTACAGATATTGTACATAATCATGAAATCAAAAAACCAATGTCTGTATTTTGACACGGATTTGTCTTTTAAATGCCAGTTTTTTAAATTTAATTTCTGTGCCAAGACCAGAGAACCCATAAGTTTCCCTTGGGATCAACGTTTTCCCAGCGCGTCAATGTGGCGAAGGCTGTCTTCGCACCACGGTCGATTGTGCTCCAGTGGAGCGTAAAGTCTACGTGTCGATCAGAGTATCAGACTCTGGTTGGATCAAGATCGAGTACGTAACTTTAGACGTGAGCTCGGAACCTGTCCCGATGAACCGTTACCAGAGTGTCCTTCCTACCAAGGCCGGACACTAGTGGAACCTCAAAGTTAGATAAGAAATTTGCAGCGTTCAGGTACGTCAACTGGAGCCACCCTGTCCAGACCGACTGCAACTTGGAACAGGTTCCCTCCTACTGATGAAAGACTTTGTCACCAAATTTTAATGCTCACGGCCTAAATAAAATAATCATAGCTCCCGTTTTTGGTGGACAGCCACACCTCTCAAACACCAACACTATCAATGGTGTTACTAGCAATTAAGTTGAAACTTCTGTTAGTTATGCTCTCAATGACCGTACATTCTGTTCGTCTTCGGAACGAATCGAAGATCATCTTTGTAGGTATCTCTTGGCCAACGGAAATTTTCTGATACTAGATTGGGCCGACAATATAATGGTGAATGTCATCCATTCCAGAAATTGACAACGAATCAGAAGAGCAGAGAGTTTTGGCCACCGTTTATGAGAAGGAACGTTGATTAGCGGAAAAGAATACTGTTCGTTTTTCATTACTCTGCAGACAAAACATGTTCGTAGGATGCAAACGCCAGAGAGTTGCGTCTTTTCCAAGAACTCGAGTAACAATTACGCTTATGATTTTCCAAAAAGTTTCACAGGTTTAGTTGTAACACGAAGTTAAACCATGTAACCTTCACGGACGCATATTTTTCACACCTAGAATCCAACGAATAACTTGCTGCGTTAATCTGGCTGCATCTTGACGAGTCCTGAGCGTTGTAAGGTTTCTGCTCAAAGTAAGGAAAATTTTTAACAATCCAAATCTAAAACTGCGATACGTAATTGGTTGTTCTTTTTTAAAAAATTATTGCTGTTCTTTACTGCATGAAGTGATAGCAAACGTATTGACAGGATTCATAAATTGCAAAATAGAGCATTAAGAATTATATTATGTAAAAATTAATTACTCACTGTAACAATAATTAAATGAATTAGTTATTTTACGATATTTCGTTTTATACTGGTTTTTCTTTGCATAAATGCTTCAATAAATTATAGCCATCATGTTTTAATAAAAGAGTAAGTTACAACTATGATAGAAACCAAAATAACGTTAGAAGGTAGAAGTACCGGTTAGAGATTTTTTTTAAAAGAAATGGTATAATTGATAAAGGGTTAAAATAAATTAACTACCTGCCAAATGAGTTTAGAATTTTTCATAATGTTAGTAAATTTACGACTGGCTCTTACTTAAATGTAATTCAAATTGTAAGTGGTGCCTCTAGAAATCATTAATAACTATATTTTTGCTAAATCAATATTTAAAGATTATTATTATCTACTACTTCTGTCTAACAAAACTCCTCGTATTGTAATCTCAATAAAATTTCTGTATCTGCAGGAGTTCAGAGTAAACGAAGGAGAACACTGGAAACAGCATTCTGTGACTATTCTGGGAATTGTTACGGAAATCACCATATTCAATTTTCTTAATTATCCATATACATCAACCATTAACCTTAAATTATTATTATTTCGTTCTTATTGAAGTTCATAAAATCATCGTTTCTAATGTTGGTTTCTTCGTTTATGAATATTTTCCAGTGGTAGCCATCAAAGTTCCCGATAACTATAACAACAAAACACATGTTCGTTTTTAACAGATGGTGGGTGCCAATGATGAACAAATTCTTCAGAGTAATTGGAGAAATTCCAAAATTAGATTAAAAGAAAGGTAGAAAAAAATTGCAAAATATGCTCACAAAAATGTAACCAGGCCAAGTAGTATGTTTGTTTATATAAATATCGATTATAATGCAAAGTTCATAATAAAATTTCACAAAAATGAATAATGGTATAAGAAATTTTGAATAAAATTCAACTGTAACTTATGAATAATGTTTAAATGTTAAATAATTTCAATGACAAATATGGAATCCCGATTCACTGTAATTGGAAAGGAATATGAAAGCAACCAATTTTTAATCTTTCAATACTTTAAATAGCACAACGATACATTTCGCATGTAAAATAAATTAAAGTTTGTGAAGACTTTTCCTCAACTTCATATACGCTTCCTGTTGGCCCCCATGCTGTTAAATAATAATTTCTTGATTGACAAGACAATTGATAATTCATAGGGTAAATGTAAAATTGTATGTCTTCAGAATAGTACTTAAAGAAGAACTGTGGAAACAGATAATATATAGTATAGCATTTACTATTGATTTGAAGTGATCAGGGCATTGAGGACAAAAAGTTTACACATAAATTCTCATTAGCGTGTGTGGTGCACAGGAATTAATTAATGAAACGGATAGTGTACAATCATTTGACATAGATCTTTAAACATGATCAATTAGTTGCGAAAATCCAATATATCCAAAAAATATATATAATACGAATAAACTACTGAATCGGGTTACCTAAAACACGTGGTGGTGAAGGAATTTATGCCTTAGAAAATGTAGGTAACATTAAGATATTTATAAAATCTGTGAACAGGCACCGACAAATTTTGTGTATAAATAAACATTGTAACTGTCAATTTCGGTTACAACAGTCACAGGACGGAGTCAATGACATTAAATTTATATTTGACATATAATTTTAACATTTACATATATTCATATTTTGAAAGTTTTAATTGGATTAATAGTTGGCCATAAATTGTTTTTATTAATTTTCATATATTCATACATTGAAAAACTGTCCTTAATCTGATAAAATCCCAAAGGTGCGAAACGTCGTAATATTTAAATTAATTTTTGTTTTATTTGAATAATACATTTTTTCTGAAAAATAGCTGTATTTATATTTATTTATTAAATTATAATTGTCAGATTTACTTAAATATTAAATTTGATGTATAGTTGACGACTTTTCCAACGTAATAAATAATAATAATAATAATATTTAATATCAATAACGACGTTAGGTAAACTTATTATAAACTCTAAGCCATAACAATATATTTTAATATTTGGATACCCCAGTTAAAACCCATATTCAGGTTCTGAAACAAATTACCCGTGGAACATTCGAATGAATAAGATATATTAAATGTTTATGAACAACCATAGAAGAAAATATGATGCCGTAATAATGTAATAGTAAGTATTATACAGTACATATTGATTTTTACCGTATGTATACGATGTGTAATGAAAAACAGTTATTGTAAATGAGCCTGCAAAGTTTGTTTCACTGCAATACAACTGTATCCAAACATAGAGAAACTGGTAGTTCATTACATAACAGACTTCCTCAAGGTTAATTTCCCTTGGTCATTCCACTATTGGTTCTTAATGATCTTCCAGGATATAAACGTATAGCATGTATTAGGTTCGGAATCGACGAAAATATAGTCATAGAATTCATCATTTGTAGTTTTTAGAGCGATAATTCACGCCTTATAAATTTTTGCATTTAGGTTTCATAAATAATTATTTTGCTCCAAATGTGTTTTATTTTCTATTGTAATTCATATTCTTTTATTAAATCCATCTTCCCTCTTCTGAGGAATTAGGACAAATATATAAATATGTAGTAATGAGAACAATACAAAAATACTATAAGTAAAATAAAAATAAATTGTACTAATCTTTTATATTTTATTTAATTTATCAATTTGACTTTAACAAATCTTTAATTTATGGATCGCTTTGGCGATTACTCACGAATTAATCACATTTGAAATTCAGAAATTGATCTAAATCTAATATTTTTATACATTTATGCCACGGCTTATTTATAAGATTCTTTATATCTCTATGGTCATTTATTGAGCCTCAAAACAATTATAGTTACCCGCAATGAATAGTTAACTGATAGAAAAATATAAGAATGTTGACATGAATTAATTTACTTTTCCTAGATTACTAAAAGTAAACAAAATGGAATCTGACGGTGTGAAGAATTATAGAATGTTTACATAGTATTAATATTATTGTTACCTATCAAATGTGGGAACAATCCTCGTACCACTCCGATTTCCTTTATTTCACAATTTTTAACAAGTCTCTAATCGAAACTGTTAAAATTATACATTACTTTTTCTATTAAAATGGTCATAATGTGCATTATTAAGCACACAGTTCAATCAGCATACACAATTCAATCTTTCGTACACCACAGACGATCAGTTTTCTGTCGTTTATCAGTGGCTTCATCAGAATTGTTTTTCGTAAATGTCGCCTTTATTAAAGACATTCTAAACAAAATTTTCATCAAATTACATTAGGTCCTTTACTGACCTCCATCAATAGAAACCATACGTACAACTTTTCTTGCAGACTTCACTAGCAGAGTCTACAGATCCTTACTGTATCATCTTCACTAACAGAGTGGTGTTGCACACAAAATTTCCAACATCCCACATTTTGAGCCCCTCCATTCCAGTCCAGTCGCCGTATTCTTACTATACTCTGACTGTTTCTTACAATAGTCTGGCCACAATAATACGTTACTAGTACTACAATTCAATAATTTAGAAACTCATTTCGTTATATACATTGCTGGTCATTACAATATATAAATGAGAAATTATGCTACATTATTAAAGATGAAATAAAAGTTCAGGTAGAATGAATATTTTTGTCAAATAAACTGAACCTTATAAATAGCACTACACGCATTTCGGTGCCCGCAGATTTCGTCAATGGATGTATAAAAATGTTACGAAGCAAAAAAATAAGGGCAATTAGTGAGACGATAAAAATTACTGGTGCATGCAACACTGGTGCAGCTATATTGAAAGAAAAGCTACTTTAGTTAGCTACAGGTCGATTGATAAATTCAATTTGTAATGAACAGAGAAATTAAACAGCTAACGGCGAACTTTAAAATTGAACGTTTCGCTTGATATACAATTAACCATAAATTTCAAATATTGATTTTTATTTTTTTATTGTAAAGTACTAATACGGTTTGTCGTTCTGCTCTCATGATATTCGCCGTTGGTTAAATTTGTAATACAAGTATTATTGAATTTCTCAACTGAAAGTAGTAATTAATATAAATATTAAACTGAGAGTTTTTTTAAGATCCTCAGTTTGACCTTTGTCTCATTCCGATAAGCGACGATATTTTCTATCTCTCCAGTGACAATAAAATTGTCTTTGTAATTACATTCACTTTTTATGTTTTCTGAATTTTTCCCCCTTTTAAAATGTGGCCCCGTCGCTTTTCTAATGAACGCACCTATTGATTGAGCTGACTCAACTAATGGACCACGCAATCCTCCCCACGACTCCTTCGTCTGGTGCAGACAAGGGGTTGTCTCCTCTTACTCATGCCTTCTCATCACCAGCACTCTACGCAAATGAATATTAGAATCGTAGCATGTGTTCTAAAGAAAAAAAACATAATCGTGTAATTACTTTATCAGCGAGCAATAAATTCAAATTGAATGCGATTATTATTACTCTGATCTAAATACAAATTTAATTTGGAATATTATTAATCCACGTTTTAGCAATACATTTATTTTCCTGTTTCGATATATTAAATATGACTCGTTTGACAAAAATAAATTAAATATATTATGCCTTTTAATATTTACATTAGCAAATATTTTACTCGTGCGTTATACGAAAGTTTCCCTCGCGGCTCGTTTAATATCAGCAAATATTAAATAAATGGAAAGTAGAAATCTTCAATATATAAATTGAATTTTTCGAAAACTATTTAACTGTGCATCCAGCCACTTGACAGGTTTCCTGCAGACCATATTAGACAAATTAATAATTGAATGTGTCCGCTATATTCATAATCAGAATTGTTAAGGGCAATTTTTTCGTATAATTTACATTCTTTACGTATGTCGAATAAAATTAAATGTTTTTCGACTTTTGCAAAATGATAGTTGTACCACTTATTTGCTTACAAATAATTTATACTATCAGGGTTAATTATATAAATACTATAAATAAAAAGTGGTAACACAACGTATCACGATTATTTTACGATATTACACTTAATAATACAAACAATTGTTTTCAAAAATTGATATTTACTTGACTTTATGTATAAGTAAAATAAATAAATAAACCAATAAGGTCATAAAATATTATTTGTTAGTACAATTAAATTTCAGAAATGAATCTCATAAAATTATAAAATCGGGAAGAAATACTTTTTGTCCCAACTTTGGAACATCCTGCATCAAAACATTAGCTTTATAAATATGGTTCTTAAATTTATTTTACAAAGTATGGTATTTTATTATATTTAAAGCAGGAATATTGGTTAAATTTTTCGAATAAAGTAGTGAATGCACGCGTACAATTGGAATGCATGATGAATTGTAGAAAATGTGATTATATTCCCAAACATTTAACTTAAATTAATTCCACAAATATAAAGATTGAATTTATTAGTAACAAACCAATCTCAAATTTCGACTCACTTTGGTAATATATATCAATTCAGGTATTTACAACATATTTAATAACTAAATGCAAATGCTTTATTTCAAGATTTAACATTTTAGTTGCAAATATTTTATGGTTTCATCGAATTTGAGATTTGTTTGTTAGTAATAGATAAATTTATTTAATTGAAATTAGCAGGGCCCGGTAGAAATATTAAAGAAATACGTATAATTAATTATCACAAACATAATTCTAAAATAAATATAGAAAAGATGATAAAAATTAGTTTTCAATAAATTCTTTGCACTTGTCACTTCACTGCACTAAATTAAGTCTTTAGAGCTTAATGAATTAGTTGAAGTTAAACGTTTTGGAATAAAATCACATTTTCTACAATTTATCAGAAATTCGAATTGTAAACGTGCTTTCACTAATTCTTTAGAAAAATTTAACCGAGATTCAGGTTTTAAATATGACCAAATACGTATTCTTTGTAAAGTAAATTTGAGGCCTAAATTTATAAAACTAAATTACAAATATAATAAAGACAACAGTCTTCTAATATATATTGATACGTTTAAGAGGAAAACAAATATCTTTAAGAATAAAGAACGATATGTTACATATTAGGTTATTAAGAAAAAGAAAGTATATTAATTTAGGTGAAAAAATATTTATTACCTGATGAGATCCTGAAGTTGGGACGAATTGTTGTATTTGTTTCTTCTTTTCCTAATGCATGAGATGTAATTCTTGAATTTAAGTTTATTAAACAACTAATTTTTTATGATTTTATTGGATAATTTATTTATATTCAAAAAGATGATTAATAAATGGGTTAGAACATACCGAAATAAATTTTTAAATAAACAGATAGTATGCAAAACGTTTCCGTATAATTGTCCAGTATTGTTTTAAAACTGTGACCGTTTAAATATATCAATCATGTGTTATAATATATTTTACTTAGGGAAAATAATATTTCTGTGTTTAGACTGGAACATAAACCATCAATAGGTTAGTTGGGTGTTAAATTATCAACACTTCATAAATTGTCCTGTTAGAGCCTTAGTTAGAGCCTGTTATAGAATAGCCTACATAATTTTTTTAATTAGGCCTAAGTTTAGATTTTTTCTAGAATTTTTGACGAATGGACAAGGGACCGATAGAATTGAGTAACTATATGAAAAAGGAACATGCTTAGAACGAACTATTTCCTATTATATAGAATCGTATTCGAATAAGTAAATGAGATAAAATATGAATTGCGTGTTGCATACAGGAAGGGGATCTAAACTTTTGTGTCGACGAGTGTAAATTGTACTATGATTAAATTATCTTTTCTTTTACTACATGACATCACACGCAACGTCGGCAAGTACAAACAGGATAAACTTAAATGGAGGGACAATCATAAATCAGATTTAGTGGAATCCCAGAATGGAATGTTTATAAGCACTCTCAGTTACAGTCTTACGTTTTAAAATGTATGAAATCGTTACGATTGATGCACTCGGCGATTACTCGCTTCTAACGAGGTAAAAGTAACAAACACTCCAAATGTTAATCCCGCAGGAAGCGACTCTTTTTCGTCAGGACTTCGTTAAGATCTTCTCAAGGTGTTCAACTTATAATGACTTTCTCCAAGTACTCAAAGCAGGTCAAAATTTGCATTTTGATTAAGCCAATAAAGAATTTCGAACGCTTAAAGACTCGGGTGGCGAAAAAAATTGTCTTGGGCTATAACTTATGAAAAATTTTTAAAAACAAGATAGTGACAGGAATCATGACGATTTTAGCGTTTTGAAATCCTCCGAAAATAGTTAACAGACTGTGATTAGCCTGTTAGATGTATGTTTTTTTATAAGTGCTAATGTGTTTTTCAGAATAGACGGACATTTGTGTATCTGTTGAATTATGAATTATGATATTTCAATTTTTCAGGTAGAGAAATTCGCACACAAATTATTATTGTGAAACAAAATTATTTCAGTGAAGGAGTAAATATTATCTTCTGTATTGCATATTGTTCAGTTGACGCATTACATAAATCGACAGCTTTCTTAATTTAAATATGTACAGGAACTATTTTCTATTTTGTAGCTTACAAACGAAAAATTAAGGCGGAATTTCTCATTTTACTCGTATAGAAATCATCAGGAGATTTTGTGGAAATAGGAACGGAACGAGCAATTACCATTATGATCAAAAAGTAAGGTGAAATTGTCTTTAAAACTCCCGGGTATTAGGAAGGCAGGTAAATTTCTTTCCCTAGGTTGGTAGGACTGTCTATAATATTTTCCAAGCGTCTGTTTGTTAAAAGGTTTATTTATCTTCGAGTTACACGTGCTTTTGTAAAAAACATAAGTTAATTTTTTGATTTTTGCAATGGGTGATTTTGTTGAGCAAAGAACTTGCATCATATTTGTTTGCGGAACGAATATTCTTGTGCGGACACGTTGAAAATGTTGTGGAAGGCCTTTGGTGATCAAACTATAGCAAAAAAAACGTTTATAAGTGGTACAACGAGTTCAAAGAGGGCCGAGAACGCGTTGAAGAAGAACCGCGCTCTGGACGACCATCAACGTCTACCGACGAGGGCCACGTCCAAAAGATCAAAGATTTGGTGCTTGAAAATCGTCGATTGACAATTAGAGATCTCGCTGATAGTGTTGGAATATCATTTGGCTCAGTCCAAACCATTTTGAAGAATGTTTTGTGTCTCAAACGCGTCAAGTCTCGATTGGTGCCAAAATCGCTCAATTTTTTGGAATAAAAGCGTCGCGTTGATGTGTGTGAAACTTTGCTGTCTGACTATCAGGACCACTTGAAATGCATCATTACTGGAGACGAGACTTGGATTTACGCATACGACCCTGAAACCAGCGACCAATCCAGCGAACATCGCGCAAAGATGGAGCAAGACCGAAAAATCAAGGTCATGTTGACAGTTTTCTTTGATTATTGTGGTGTGGAGCACTATGAATTCCTTCCGCCGGGCCAAACTGTCAACAAAGAATATTATTTCAGCGTTATGCGTCGTTTGCGTGAAGCTGTTCGTCTGAAACGGTCGGAATTATGGGCCATAATTGGATCCTTCATCACGATAATGCTCCATGTCATACTGCATTGGTTCTTCGCGACTTTTTTGCCAAAAACTCGTCTCATATCGTTCCGCAACCACCGTTTTCGCCTGACTAGGCTCCGTGGGTGTTCTGGCTATTCAGCAAACTCAAAAGGCCAATGCGGTGACGTCGTTTTGACACGATTGAGGAGATAAAAACCGAATCGATGAAGGTCTTGAAGGCTATACCGGAAAAAGACTATTCCGACTGTTTCGAGGACTGGAAAAAGCGTTGAAAAAGTGCGTTTTATCGGACGGGGATTACTTTGAATGGGATGAAATTGATTTGGAAGAATAAATAAAGAAAATATATTTTATAAATAAATTCACCTTACTTTTTGTTCACAGTGGTAAATCAGAATTCACGGAAATTCTGATGGATTGGCAGAATTACAGGATTCAAACACCAATATTCTTCTTCTCGAATCGCCCTGTTAATTGTATGTCACAATGTGACATACGAGACTATTCTCGCTTTTCTCCTCACAATTTCCTTCAGAAACATTTAAGAATGAGCTAAAATTTTCAATATATGTCAACTTTTATGATGGAGGCGTTTTATATACTGTTACATCTCACGACTTTTTACTTGTATACATTTATCTCAAGCAAAAAAAACTCAAAAAAACATGAACATTAACACAACGTTTCGACCTCAGTCTAAATGGAGTAAATAATTTCCATACATTGCCAAAATTCTTCTATAATTATCAGCCAATATTTATGCTGTATGAATAAATTTTTATTAGAATTTCCAAAGCTTGTAATGGCCGTTCCATGGATATAATTTACTCCATCGTACACCTGATGAAGTCATAGGTTAAAGACGTTGCATTTTGTTGCTGATAATTTATTTGCAACTGATTCGTCTTTCTTCATAAATTCATAACTATATTGAAGTCAGATAAATATATATGTTCCTGTTAACAATTATAGAATACAATTTTTTTTGTATTCCTGATCATATTATTATTAAAACAGCCATTTAAAATAATAATTAAGTAATTGTAGTGCCGGACCTGGTAGTGATTGAAAACAGATGCACATATACAACCATAAAAGAAAATTTCGTTTGTCTTCAATAAATATTGACGAGAAAACATGTCCTCGATATTTTCTATTCTGATTCGATTCAATAAATATGAACAGTCAATTACGTATCCTTAATTTTCATTAAAAATTATAATAATTTGAGTTCTTTTAAAATAAATTTTAAAAATATCAGCCTATTAATCAGCAGTTAGTTAGTTACAAAATTGTTGAACTATATTTTATTATAAGATATTGTAATGCCAATTAATTAGGACATTAATTGTTTGGACATAAAATTTTATTGTAGCGGCAGGAGCTTCCAAAGCGACAATGGAGCCGCGCTCTGTTACTTTGTCGGAAGGTCAAAAATGGCGTATGCGCACTAAAACTCGAGACTACGATAGTTCAGTTGGTGACGGGACATTTCGGATGGCGGAACAAATGATATTAGAGCAGAGACTAGCCGTCGTTCTATGTATCATTAAACGAAGTTGTGGATTTAAGACAAAGTAAAAACATTCACGGAAGTATTACCCCGTAAATATCGCTAAGTTAGCAGTTTTTACTGTAGCCAGCCAGGTATAGTAAAGTTGCAGTTAAGTCCCAAGCGGTAAAAAGACTAGCAAATCTATTAATTACAGGATTCATATAAGGCAAGTGGTCACCAGATAGCTGACAAAAAGGAGGATCATCCGAGTTCCTGGGAGCCTATCAAGGTGGACTTCAAGAGTGTAAAATCTGTGAGCCTATATTCGAATCAGTGTAAACTTTTTGCAATAGTGTACTCCCGAAAACAAAAGGAATGTTGGAACCACCTGGACAGATGTAAGTAACAAAATACAAAAATAATGATTTATGTAAACGTAATTAAAGGATAGAAGTCAGATTTCGTTCTATTTTAATTGTCAATGAGAGTTAATTTCTTTTCTTTTAATTTCTTCCTATTGACATATTGTCTTGTTGATTATTTCATTTAATTAAAGGCCATTAATTGATTACTACATTTTGGCTACCACAACGTGGGACAAATTTCATTTAATTAACGTCATCTAGTTAATTATTGCAATATATAAATATATATTCTGTCTATTGAGAAAACTAATAAATAAATTCTTTTTTCTGACATAAAATTGCCTGATGTTTATTTATGTATTGAATTATAATTGAATTTTATTGTAGCTGTACACCTGGAGAAGTCCCAATCAGGGATTAAACGTTGTGTTTGTTAACTATTACGTTATGAATTGGATATAAAAATTTACTGACTGGATGGTATTTTTAATATTTATCTTAACATTCATACTCTGTGATTTTTTGCGTTGTCTTCGTAGTATGCAGGCAGAATAAAATATCATGGATGTTTTGAACACTGGAAATTTATATTTACGTATTTAGTCGGTTCCATCAAAAGCTTACGATAGTTCTGAACTTGTAAAGAAGCGCTGATACCGCACTAGACGTGGTCGTAATTGGACATCGTATACAGCTTAATGAAGAATGTTCTGCGGTTTGTTCGGCAACACTACTTGTCTCGCTCTTCATTTGTATCGTTCTGATCGAAGGATTCAAGGTCACAACTGTCGCGGAAAATAGCTGCCAAGGATCATATAATTTTAATAGCGCGTGGAATGTGCAGAAACTAGTGATTATATGTTATGACAGAGAAACCACTCAATTTGATAGTATATGATCCAGAATTATACTATCGTGACGCATCGCCGGTCACAGTCACGATTTATACGCCTTTACTTTTTAATTGAACATACTAATTAAAATACATACGCGATATGACATTTTATACCGTCTTTCAGCTATAGGTATTCATTCGAGTGCCTTCTTGTTTTAATCCAAAGTTTTTGACGAAACCGACACCCAAGATAAATTGACATTTCCAGTGTTCGAAACGTCCGTGAAATTTTCTCTTTCTGGAGGAACACCCCCCCCCCCAAATGTCCAACATACTTCAACGACAACGCAAAAAATCACAGGAAATGAATTTATATTTGATATTATCCATTATTATATCGAATAAAAAAATAATGAGCAAATATTTTCCACCGATATTTATTGAACGTAAAATATCTTGTCTTTTAAAAAATAAGAAGAAAAGTATAGACAGGCTATGCATACGGTAATCCACATAGTGGCAATACCCCTCTTGTAGCATAGGGAACGGACGGAAAGGGATGCGGAAAAGTAGAGAAAGGTAGCCGAAGGGCAAGTAGGACTCACGGACTGTGGTTTAAGGATCCAACCAGGCAATTCGCCTAAATGTGATGCAGAGAAAACCATAGAAAAAACAGCTTCAGGTATGTCGGGCATTTGGTACTTGTCCCACGCTTTTCTGATGGCCGGAGAAGGGTTTCCTGTGGGGACGCAGCATTCCTTTCTCCGTGCCTATACCAGTTTGGAGGCAGCTGGCCGACTATTCCAATAGGAATAGCGGACAACTCTTTCCGTATTCCCCTGCCCAGCGACCCCGGAGCATACACCTCTCAAAACAGGCCGAGGTGCCTCGGCTTGTGAGAACCTTAGTTCAAACAAACCAGAGAGAGGAGAAAGTATCCCCAAAGATAGCCTCGTACAGATCTCTCTGGTATGGTTCACCTGCGAGAGAATACTCTCACAGGTTACATTACGAATTGACTTTTTTTTAAGGAAACAAACTAATTGAGGGTAATCCACATGGTGGCAACTACACTTTAATAGCATAGGAAGGGATTTGAAAGGGCGGATGCGGAAGGGTAGAGGAAGGTAGCCAAGGGTTAACTGGGGTCCTCCGGGTTATATTGTAAGGATCCTACCCGCCATTTGCCTAAAAGTAATGCTGGACAAACCCTAGAAAACATTGTATCCGGTAGGTCGGGCATTTGGTACTTGTCCCACGCCCTTCCGATGGCGGGAGAGGGGTTTGCTGCGGGAACGCAGCATTCCCTTGTCCGTGCCTCAACCAATTTAGGAGGCAGTTGGCCGACTGTTCCAATGGGAATACCGAACAGCTATTTTATCTGTATTTCTGTTTTCAATAACGTCGAAAACCTTTGAATAAATTATGTTTTATTTTCATATTTGACACCTTTTCTCAATTCAAAATTAATTTTTCGTTTACTCCCGAGACAATGGATAGCAAGGAGAGATTGCGTACCTTTCGTTTCCCTACGATTGTTAAAAATATTGAAACTAAGGGAATTGCATAGTTGATTGTGCAAAGAAGCGCTAGTTTCCTGCAACGTGGTTTATAATTTTAGTATAAATGTTCTCGGGAGATTTGTTTGGAGCTTCACTTCGTCGAAGGTGAAGGAAGTCCTGGTTGTTGTGCGTGCAAGAAGTGTCGTATATGAAGTGGAGGCGTTGACCGAGCCATCTGTTTGCGTGTTGATGACTTCAGCTGCGTGTTCCCTCCATAGTGCGCAGTTGTGTCTCATATCAAGTGCCATACATCACGGCCCCTTTCTCAGGACTGCCAACAGCACCGCGTAATTATTATCTCCTTAGCGCCACAAGACACTCCCATTTTCTGCCGGTCCTTCGTACAAAGCCTTTGCTCTTCTAATATTATCATATACGAAGCTATAATGAACGACGACATACAACACAGTCTCTGTCTTCGGTTTCATCCACCGGTATTTCTGTTTCTTCTTAAATCGCCCTGAATCTTTTTCCAGGATTTATTAAACCAGTCACTCCATCTTGGTTTCATCACGTTTAGACTTATTTCTTTCAGTATTTACCATTCTCGTACTGTCTTTTAAGATGTATACGTCATGTTTTGAAACATTTTCCAAAAATCTATCCAATTTCTGTCCACTTAATGTTTTTAGTCCTTCCATATACTCGTTTCTGATCTATAGTAGAAATACCAGATCAACTTAACATCATATTTTTCATTCGTGATTTCGGACAATTGTTTAATAGTACATTCGAGTATTAGAAACTTTCCATAGAAATATATTACTGAATACTGATTAGAATCCGGAATTAATCCGGGTGCTAAGATTCTTAACCATGACATTTTTCTCATTTCTTTCAATACATACCAAAAATGATAAAAATTACGTCGGATTGAAAATTAATAATAAGAAATATAGCCAAATAGAGACGAAATAAATCGAGTGACGAGTGCAGTTGTGTCGCTCTAGGCTCTTCCGAGCACCTGAAGATGGGTACAAGGATTCCAGAAACGTTGTGTTGTAATTATATTATCATTTATTTTGTCTGTACTTGGCTATCTTTCTGAATATTATTACATAGCAAAAATGGTATACTAGAACATGAACTCCAGCTCATCGAATTATAAATAAATACTCAAGTTTGGAGTTTTATACAGGGTGATTCTACGGTCAGGCGACAGACATTGAGAATTAGTATTGGTTTACTAAAATACATTTTTTTGTATCGTGGTAGGAAGTGACGCGTAAAGGTACGAACACAAAAAAAAAGAGACATGAAAACAAAAACATTATTAATTCACAGCGTCATCACAAAGCGCTTCTCTCCAGCAATATAGTGTACAATAAATGCTCAAATTAGCGACAACCAACAATAATACAAACTGGACCATTATTTACGAGACTACAGTTGACTCAATTGTGGGCCTCGTTGCTCCACTATTCACTGCGGCCGCAAGCGTGCGCGAAATGCCTGGCATCTTTGGAACTGTTCTCCATCCACACCTTCGCCGCTACCAAGCGTGTATTATCGATGTTGGTCGCAATTTAGAGTATTGTAAACATTGCTGGAAAGAAGCACTTTGCGATGCTATTGTAATTAAACAATTTTTTTATTTTCGCGTCTCAGTTCTTGTGTTCGTGCCCCAACGCGTCGCTTCCGACCAAACATTCCGATACAAAAAATGTATGTATTAGTAATCTGTACCACCCCTCAAGGTTTGTACCATGATCGCAGAACCACCCTTTATTATACTATTATACTACGTGCAACTACATAAGGAAGTGTCAATGATATTCCAAAGAAAACGTGGTAATCAAAGTGAAGGTAATTATCCGTGACCAACAGTTTGGATTTTGAGTTTTCTCTAGCAACCCACAATTTGCTTGAAATTCGGCAAAATAGCCTATTTTCTACCTTGAGAACATAGAAATGCAAATATGTTAATTTCACATTAGCGTTTATTCGATTAATAAATTATTAGATTTACCTTGATGTTGTAATAAATCTTCTATAAATCGCAGAATCAAAAGTTTTAATTTACTTTATTGGGCATATTAAATAATTATAGGGTATTACTTAATTTGAAGACCAATCAACTTCTCGGGGTTTTTTGATGAAATAAAACATAACGCGTATACATTTAAGGCAATTCCTACGTATAAGCTTGGAAGTCAATTTCTTGCATTCGGTTGCGGTAACCGACTTTTGTCGTTTTATTTTCTTCACATCGTCGTGGCGATGTCTATAGCGCGATTAAAATATAATGGCATTTGCGGTTTCCGTGTGGAAGGAGGCGCTAATGCTACGTACACGTGGTTCGAAAATGGACTTCGCATACAGAAACCAGTAGAATACACTGCGGTTGTTCGGCAACACCGCTTGTCTCGCCCTTCATTTTCAGCGTTCTGATTGGTGGATTTAAGGTCAAACCCCTCGCGGAAATAACATCTGAGGACCATCTAATTTTAAACGCACTATAACTCGATCTGTAGGATTCCTTGCACAGCGTAAGAAAATAATTCAAGTTTGACGAACTTGAATAAATCCGTAAATTGTTGAGATGAAGTCTGAAACATTTTCATCCAGTATATTAATTTATACGAGGGGTCAGTGAATAAGTAATGTCTCCTATTATTTTCATTTTTATTTGTCAAGACAATTAAATTCAATTTACACAGCATAAACGCACAACGTTAATGATTAAATTTTTATTTTTCAATATAGACTTTGTCCTTTACCACAGTTTTTGTCCTCCGTTTAACAAGTGCACGTATTTCTCCTCGACGCCCCGTCACCTCGGCGCCAACTTTTATGGCCGTAATTTCTGGAAAGCCACAGTTAACTAGTAAATTTATTAAATGGCATTTATTTCACTGCGGTGAAAAGCGTGATATTGATTCCTGAGCCATCGACGCACGGTTTTCGCCCTTCAGCTTCGTTACACATACAAGTCCATCGCCGAACAGTGCTGAAATCCACTGTTAAATCACCATCCACATTTTTCAGCTTTTTATGAATGCGAACGGGCATTTCACCTTCCGTATTTAAGAATTCAACCACAGGACGCTGTCTAGTACGTAAGTGTATGTCAACCATTTTAGAAGAGGGTGCAGTGCTGCCACCAGTTGACTTAAGAAGTTGTTACTGCAGAGAATTGGAGAAGAATGCTTGGGGAATCGTGTCAAGTTCAAAATTTTCACAAAATTTACTTATCTTAGGAGGAAAAAATAGGAGGTATTATTGAACAACCCTCGTACAGTTTTTTGTTAATTAATTTCATTAAGGTAAAATTAAATTAGAATTTTTTGATATTTCTCAGAATTAAAAATATACATAACATACATAGAATTAGCTGATTGTGAAATCCTTAGTAATAGTTTTAAAGTTACTGAGAAACGTGAGGGTAAAATATCATGATATTATTCCAGTAGAAGCAGTAGAATTAAAGATGTAATGCGTCATAGTGTATGAAGCAGTTGTGCGTGCGTGTGTGTGATGATATAGTTAGGTCAGTCACCTGCGCAGAAGGCCGAGGTCGCAGCGCCTGCCCGCGTCACCGCCAATTCCAGCCTTTCCTTCTCTCCACTCCAATGAAAAATACGGACTACGCAAACACCTTACCACACACTCTCCTCTAAAGTTCAAGGCCGAAATCACCAAAGTTCAAGGCTCCCGTCCTTAATTTCACCGTTTCGAGCAAGGTCGCGATACGTCTTCTCCTCCGCACCTCATATTTTTGTGTTGGAACACGATTCCCTTCTGTCACCGTGAAAAATAACAGTTTCCTGAGGCTCTTGAAATATTCATTAACAGACGTGAATGAATAAGAGACGCTTCGTAAGGCTTCAGTTCAAATCATACGCACATCGTGGCCTATCTTACCTCTGCATTTTGTGCGCACGCTATATGTATACTTATAAATAAATTTCATATTCTCCGTTGTACTGCACCCACTGAAGTGTTTCATTAAATGGTATAAGTATATTGACGATAGTAATTTAAAACTCAGAAATAATTTTCAAAAACATAAATTGATAAATTACAGTAGCTTTCGACTATCGAGAGTCGTAAAAATCTGTTTAAAACATATATAGAATCTGATATTAACCATATGTGGCAGGACTCTTCATAAACAAAATCGTTAAAGCGGAGAGGAATATATAATGTTATTTACTTTCTATATTAGGTAAAAACATTTATACATCAGCACTCGTCAATTTTACTAAAAACACAGCCAAAAATAATTTTTATTGCTACTAAATTTACAATTTTGTTTTAATTCTGTTTATAATTCCAGCATAATGCCTGGCCACTTCATTTCCTTCTATTCTTTAATTAACAATGTTTACTTATCATAAATTAATTTAAATTACTTGGATTGATCTAAGTTTTATTTTAAACTTTTATTCTTCCTGTGTATAATTGAAATGTTCTTGAAATCAAATTGATGCTGTAAATTTTTTAGATGTTTTTTTTAGAGCAACAGGCTACATAAGGGTAATCCACGTTGGGCAACTCCCCTTTAATAGCATAGGACAGGATTTGAAAGTGGGGATGCGGAAGGGTAGAGGAAGGAAGCCAAGGGTTAACTAGGGCCCCAGGGCTATATGTTAAGGATCCTACCTGGCATTCGCCTAAAAGTAATGCAGGGAAAACCCTAGAAAAACCTGCATCAGGTAGGTCGGGAGAGGAGTTTTCTGTGGGGACGCAGCATTCCCTTTTCCGTGCCTCGACCAGTTTAGGAGGCAGCTAGCCGACTATTCCAATGGGAATAGCGGTCAACTCTTACCGTACGCCCAAAGTCTGTGACCCCGGAACATGCACCTCTCAGAACAGGCCGAGGTGTCTCGGCTTGTGGGAACCTTAGTTCATAAACGGAGAGGAAAAGACATCCCCAAAGGTAGCCCCTTCGTATCTCTCCTACAAGGTTCTGCCTGCGAGAGAATATCCCTCGCAGGTATTGCCTGCGAGAGAATTGCCCTCGCAGACATCTCTTTTTAGATGTTTATTAGAGAAGTGTTACTTTTAGATTTAGGTTACAAATTCAACTGATGATTATAAATTCTAATGTGAATGTTAGTTGTAGTCATACCGCTATAAGATTTATTACAATTCACAAACGGTATTTTGTACACTAATTTTTCTCAACCTTAATCTGAATTTTATCCTTTAAATTATTGAGTTTAAAAATGAATTTCTAGTCGTTAATTTCAATTTCTATGAAAACTTTTATAAATTTACTAGTTAACCATTCAATATACAGTAAGATGTAGCGCAGAAAATCCTCAATTAATTCAAGATCAATTTTTAAAAACGCCTGTATACCCAGAGCCGAGCTTTGGCCTGCCAGAAATTATGGTCATAAAAGTTGGCGCCGAGGTGACAGGGTGTCGAGGAGAAACTGTGCCTTCAGACAAAGATGACAGATAATGGGAGAACCCTGTCTCAGGGGTGTTGACCTGACAAAAATCCCCGAAGACCAACCCTTTCAACAGACGGAAGAAAGTGTAAAATCGACGCAGTTGGCTGAAATAATACACGTGAAGAGTTTTCCACCTTCGGGCCAGGAAAGAAGAGAGTCGAGCTGGAAGATGGACAAAGCGATGAAACAGGATAGTTCCGACCTACAACTCGGAGAACGAGGAAGTCTGGGAAGGGAGAAAGAAGAGGAGTGAAAATAGTTCCCTGTACAACTTGGAGAAGGAAAAAAGCCCCGACTGACGGAAGAAGAATCCTTATAGAGATGCTAAGAAGTTTTACGCCGTCGAGGAAGTGTAAAGGTGGAATCTTTCAGAAATTGAATATTTTGAGGTTAGCCTGGGGAAACCGACACAAACTACAAGACTTGCACACGGCACTGACTCCTTGACGAATAAATAATTTTGTTTTTTGAGAAAGTGGTTTAATATTTCAAGAGAATCGTCAACCAATAATAACGTTAATGTTAGGTACCATATCTGGAAATACTCTGATATATAAATAAAATAATTGTTTTGCTTAGAATCACCTAGCATTTTAAATTATTTTTTCTGAGAAAGTGTTGATCATGTCACTTTGAAAAATATTCTATATCTGTGGTGTTAAATAGGCCTATTTTTTAGTGCATAACAGTTCTCGGGTTTCACACCTGGATTATTATAAAGATTTTGCGTACAATGCCAAGTTCTTCCATGAATATCTGCAAAAATACCAAAACTGTTTATAATAAAATTAATTATTGTAAGGATTTATTAGTATTTTGCGATGAATATATCATAAAGTGTCGAAATCTTTCAGAAAAATTTATCTTGGAGACTGTATACGGTACGGTTATTACCCCAATGAACTTAAAAAATAGTTCTGACCAATGATCGAAGACTTTCCCGTCGCGACGTTTCGACGACCGCGAGCCTTGTCTTCATCTTCTAGGCGAAGTCATTGTAAACAAAGAAATTGGATGAATTCAGAAGTTGTTATTCTAACTAAAGAGGAAAATTACCAAGGAGTTGGAGACATCAGTCGGAGCATAGCTGAGACATTGTTTCTGAAACCAACAGCGAATATTAGTATTAATGAATATTTGTCGGATATTCCATTGTCTGAATAAAATGGAAGAAAATACTAAAAAAATAGGGAAGAAAAAGAAAGGGTGACAGAGAAAAAAATCAACAAGGAAAAGGAGAAACGAAAAGGCAGAAATATCCTATAAATAAGGCAGAAATACCAAAATTGTTTGTAGAGCGAAGTAATAACACGTCCTAAAGAAGATATTTATAAAAAGTTGAATACAGAGTTTAGTGATTTATCTGTCCCGTTGTTCGTATCTCTCAGAACTTTTGTTTCTTCTTCTCGTTTTTTTTCTGTTGTATATCTACTGTTTCCCGTTGTTCTTCCTCCACCTTTTTTTGTCATTTCTTTCGCTTTTTTAATACAATAGAATACCCGAAAAATACTTAACAATATTACCTCACCACTGTCACCAATTTTCTGAAGTAGAGAAGATATTAGGTTTTTTAATTAATTGAGAAAGGTGTAGAAAAATTATTGGAAGTGTTAATCAGAAATCTCAGAGCCTGAGTAAGAAGAATGACGATGGTAATCGAAGATCTAAAAGAGAAAATAATTAAGGAAGACAGTATTGGAAACAGCAGAAAGGGAAATATACAAGAAATACAGCAAGAGTTTGAGAGAGAGAAAAAAAAGTATCAACCGTTGAGAAGAAACGTTAGGAGAAGGATATTAAAAAAATACTGCAACGTTTCGAACAACAAGGACAACTCTGCTCTTCTTCACGGAAGATGTTCAATCAGATCTCATGTGCTGTAGATCTCTCGTGTATACCAAGGCTTGGTACATTTTTCACCGAAATTGCAGTTCTATTCCAATTATGCCTGTCAACTTTGGTGAATTATCTGCTACTTCACATATTTTTGGTCGTCAATGATCTGATGAAAAGTAGGTGACTTTCTCAGTATAATCGTTCCGCTGAACTATTTCTGTTTCAGAGGCTCCGCTGAAACGCCAGTTACATCTCTCACAGTCATCAGCCAGACAATCGTCTCTAGTAAATTTTTGTGTTCCACCGAGCGACGATTGTATGTAGTGGTGGGCGCCGATGACGAAACGTGGTTCTGGTCCGCCTTCGTCACTTTCTCCTTCACGTCACTTTCAACAACAGACCTGCGAAGTCCTCAGGAACACTGTCCCCTGCTGACTAATGAGGGTAGTTCTCTTAACATCGCATGCTGTTAGTTGTAGGGCTTGGGGCGCAATCCCTGTATAACGAACAAGGCGAACGATGAAGCCCTCCCGTGCTTCATTCCCTCCACTCGCAACCCTCAGCCTCTCAGCAAGAGATCGCTCCGCAACCAGACATCTTGAATTCTGCCCTCGCCAACGTTTAAGCTTCACGTCTGAGTAAAATTTTATCTAATTGTCTTCAATGTAGCAATTCATAAATGGATTCCATCACTTCGTAACTAATATAGGGTATCATAAATTATGTCAATACCACTCAACAACCTAGAGAAGATTCACCAGTGATTCTCAACTGACAATACCTTAGAATTTTAACAAATTCTCAGTACACCATTTTAATTAATTTAATTTTAATTGTATCCTCATTCAAAGCCCCGCCGTAATTTATTATTTTTAAAAGAGAAATATTCTGACAACATCACTCTGTGAGGAATGTTCATATGCATATTTATACATAATCAGGTGTTATGCTGACACAAATCACCGACCAAATCTACTTCTATACAGAGAACATCTAGACGAGTACCATCACGGTTCCTGGGCGATTTAGAGGTGTTTTTCATAAATGATCCAGGAACTTCAGAATGGCTTTAATTGAATGATAATTCGCACAATTTCTCCATAAGATGTCAAATCCAAAATTTTTCAATTTTTACAGTGACCAGTGACGTGTACAGTCATTATCGCTTTATTTATGACGAAACAAAAAATATGTTGTATGCAATGAAACAATTGGAATATATAGTTTTCGATTAACAAGGAAGCCTGCGAGGGCTGTTCTCTCGTAAGTGAACCTTCCCAGAGAACTCTGGACGAGGATGCCTTCTCCTCTCTCTGGTTTTGAACTAAGGTTCTCAAAAGCCGAGGCACCTCGGCCTGTTTCGAGATGTCTGTTCCGGAGTCGCAGACCTTGGGCATACGGTAAGAGTTGTCCGCTATTTCCATTGGAATAGTCGGCCAGCTGCCTCTTAAACTGGTCGAGGTACAGAGAAGGGAGTTTTGCGTCCCCACAGAAACCCCTCTGCCGCCATCGGAAGGGCGTGGGACAAGTACCCAGTGCCAGACCTTCCTGATGCCGGATTTCTAGGGTTTCTCATGCTTAACGTTGAGTCGAATGCCGGGAAGGATTCTTAACATACAGCCTGGGAGCCCTAGTCAACCCTGGGCTACTTTTCTCTACCTTTCCTCATCCCCCCTTCCCATGCGATTAAACGGGAGTTTGATCCACGTGGATTAGCCTCATGTAGCTAAAAGAAATAGATAGTTTCTGAATGTCGTTTTCTATAAAAGGCTAATGTGTAGATAACGCAAGGACCGGAAACATTGCCAGAGGGTCTAGCTTCGGGCGGGCGCTCTTCCGAGTTCCTACGAGGCCTAACGATCGTCAAAACTAATCTTCTTGGTTTCTGTTCTCCATACGTAATCATCTGTATTTTATTCTGGTTTTGAATTGCTTCAAATTGAGAAAATTGTGAAACTATGGTTCATTGGCTTAGTCAAGAAAATATGATTGTATTTAGAAACTTATAAGTCAACATAAAAGTGTGAGTATAAAATATCAGGATGGAAAAAGCTCGACCGGACCGGGAAACAAACCCGTGACTCACGCTGGTACGCGGATGCTCTCACATCTGAACTATCCATAGTTTCTTAATAAAATACCGATTTTTGGTAAATGAAGAGTATTATATTTTTACGAGAATGAATGGAAGAATGTTTTCATAAAAATATGCACCACGTTTCATCAATTCAAGATTTGTTAATGGAGGTCGTTCTTTAAGATAATGATAGGAACCATGAAAATGCCTCACAAAATAAGCTCATTTTAATATTTTAGTCTTCAAAAATCGTTTACTGATCCTTTAGAATCTCCCAGTAAACAGTGAAGTGTGTCGATTCGCATCAAATATTTAAAAATTATACGAACAATTTTATAAATATAAATTATAATTCGTTGCATTTTTTCTTAAATAAACTGACTTTTTTTTATTTGAATGAATGTGAATAACACGTAGGCTCTAGTCACATGCTGTCATGGCTGCAAGACTCGTCCAGGTCTTGGCTGATAGACTAGAAAATAACTATTACACTCTGTTATTTGATACAGGAGGGTACATGACATTCAAACACCTTCTCAATATTAATCGCATTTCACTCTAACTCAATGAAAATATTTTAATAATGTAACACAAATACTCGTATATATTATTTAAAAGCTGCAATTGATATTTATATGCATATAAATATATGAATGTTTTGCGATATTATTTACAAATCTGAAGGTACACGTTCATAATATACCACCGACACTTCACCACTGTGAACTCGTAAAAGCATTTAAATCTTACGTGTGTGAAGCGCGGAGGCTTGGTACCTTCCGCAAATATTACCTTAGATAGCCGAGATGAAATCCAAGTAAATAGTTACTATATCCCTGAAGCATGACGACATTCCTCAAGAGATTACCGCAGAGTGTGTTGCCCTCTCGCACAATTCCTCACTTCCGCCTCAGAGTCACGTAAGAGGACGTGTGCAAAGTGCGTAGCGTTCCGAGTACGTGCACCTGCAACAGCCACAGCTGCGGCGACGTAAATATCAACTCCACGTTCCAGTAGTCATACGTTGAAAGGAGATATGACACTTGTCGTTTGCTTACATATCTTGGAGAAATGGCACAGGTGAATTTTTCAGGTCCCCTCGTCTCTAGGAGCAAGATCCAAACGTAATGTAATCCTAAAATATCGTAATTATATTCTTTGAGACTGGAAGTGGATGGAGGGACGTAATTATGACGTTATAAATCCCAGTAACCTCTTATAAAGACAATGATCTGGTTTCGCACAGTTTTCTCCAGAGTAGGAATCGTTCTCAATACTTCCTTATAGGTGGGACACCCAATGGCACTTACTTTACGAATTGAAAAACGACAACCATGTTTCATCCTACGGAATATTTGTGTGAAGCGTTTTCCAACCTTGTAGGAAAGATACGAAGGGGTTACCTTTGGGGATGCCTTTTCCTCTCCGTTTTTGAACTAAGGTTCCCACAAGCCGAGGCACCTCGGCCTGTTCTGCGAGGTGTATGTTCCGGGGGTCACAGACCTTGGGCATACGGTAAGAATTGTCCGCTGTTCCCACTGGAATAGTCGGCCAGCTGCCTCCTAAACTGGTCGAGGCACGGAGAAGGGAATGCTGCGTCCCCACAGAAAACTCCTCTCGCACTAACGGAAGGGAGTGGGACAAGTACCCAATGCCCGACCTACCTGATGCAGGTTTTTCTAGGGTTTTCCCTGCATTTTTTTAGGCGAATGCCGGGTAGGATCCTTAAACCATAGCCCGGGGGCCCTAGTAACCCTTGGCTACCTTCCTCTACCCTTCCGCATCCCCCCTTTCAAATCCATTTCAATGCTATTAAAGGGGAGTTGCCCAATGTGGATCACTCTCGTGTAGCCTGTTGACCTAAAACAAAAACAAAAAAAACGTGACTGTACCAGATTTCAGAACATGTTTCGAGAAAAGAATAAAAAATCAACGTAATCGAGGCAATAAAATTAATATAGACCTGATTATTCTGTAGTCGATGCTAATCAAAACTTCCCACAGACGTGACAAACTCCGTCCCATTGATTAACTGGCAGACGAAACGGCGGGACTTAGAAAAATTACAAAAAAAATGCGAAAATTCGCAGAATAAAAAATTGATTGTGCTAGTTGTGGCACAAGCTTGAATTTAAAAACTAAATCATAAAAATAACACTAAACGAGCAAAAAAATTAAATAGCTTTATCTGTACACCATTTAGATTTAAAATAAAATTAACTATGATAATATAAAAAAATTCATAAAAAACTACCACAATATAAGGAAAACGCTCCATGCTACGTGTATGGAGAAAAAAAATTCTATACGAGACGGAGTGATAAACACATTTATCATTCAATGATTTTCATCAGTTAGTTACGTACAGAAACTAGGCAAAGTAATTGTGAGTTAATGTAAATATATAATTGTACGAATGGGAACAGCAAGAGGTTCCGCTCTACTACCTGTATAAGACTATAACGCGGTACTCGACGCGACCTTCATAGTCGACGGCGTTGCCCGGGTATTTATTGAAATTAACTCGGAGTAGGAATTGATTAGACACGAACCTCTTGGTAAACATTTAATTAAACCAGCATCAATAGTGCCAGTGTTTGAAACAGTTACCCGTTTACATTACCCTCGGCATCTAACTCCAAATAAACCACGACAATGACTGACATTCGAAAAACTCGTCTACTACATGAAATAAAAATGTGTAACATCCTCCCACACCCGCACATTGTCGCTAGTATATACTTACAATTACTAGCGACTGAACTATAACGTAACTGGCATAGTGAATGTGAGGATTAAACTCATTGACATCTATAACCCTGGATTTGACACCAATGTCGGATGTTCGTGTTACATCCCTCCACCTCTTTCCTGATCGGTGCTTTAAAGGGGTGAGACTATGTTCGAGTACATCTGGATAGAAAATATTAATCACATCATCCCTGAAAAGTAATTAATCGAAAAGTAATTTACCGCTCTGGTAAATGTCATTATTAAACTCATTGACTTCTATAGCCCTGGATTTGACACCAATCTCAAATGTTTCACGTAATTTTTATGTAACACCACTCCATCCCATCCCTTATTGGTACTTTAAGGGGTTGAAATGATACGCTAAATTCATATGGATAGAAACTATTAATTCCATAGATCCCGAAAAGTAATTAATCAACGTTAAAATCGACCGTTTTAGCATGTTTTTAAATTTCATCCTCGTTCATTCCTTGGGTGTTTCGTAACTCTTCGAAAACCCGACAGAAACATTGCGGGGGTGCTCACAAAGTTTCATGGCGATCGGATGAAGAGTTTAGGAGTGCATAGGGGACACATAGACGGACATTTATATATAGAGAGAGTAAAGAAAAAAGACAAAGGGACCAATTTTTTTTTTAAAGGAAGCGCAGTAATACTACTTTTTATACTTGACTTCCAAAGAAAATAAATATTTAAAGAGTTTAGGAGTGCATAGGGGACACACAGACGGACATTTATATATAGAGAGAGTAAAGAAAAAAGACAAAGGGACCAATTTTTTTTTAAAGGAAGCGCAGTAATACTACTTTTTATACTTGACTTCCAAAGAAAATAAATATTTAATTTTAAATCCAATTAATCCTTAAGCGTTTTGGTTATGAAGAAAATTCATCTCCAAACCGCCACTCCCGATTTCGATAAATATCGAGATAAATTTTTAAAATAACTCACGAGTCTTGTATAAGTAAATTATGAAGTGGCTGTAGATTTTATCTTCAGACGTAGTTCCTATATATGTAGTACCAGGAAGGTCGTTACCAACTCATTCAGGATTTCAGAATGAGCTTGGATTCAGACGGATACCAGGAATCCCGGCGCATTGAGACTGGTTACGTCTGACTTATCCATGGAACTAAATTATATCAACATGTAGGTGTGTATAATAAGATAATTTTTCATTCTACCGTGTAATTATTTAATCTTGAATTACATTTTAAATAATGTAAACCAGAATAATTGCTGTTCTATGTCAGTTTAAATATTTTATCTAAACTCTTTATGTTTCAATTTTGATCAAGAAAGCTCCTTGAATTTATTTATTTGAATAAATCCTTCTGTACAGCCCACTGAGGGCATTGACCTACCAGGACGACTGCCATACTGCCATTTTCTACGACACGTGGCGTTTCTCCATCTGCCGTGACCCCAGTTATTTGGAAATTTTAATACGAGGGTTTATAATTTTCGACTGATAATCAGGGATAAAATAATTATTTTTAAAAAAATATAAAATAATTCTAGAATTCTAAAGAGTTGTAAATTTTAATTGGATTTTCTCCTTGTACGTGAAGTGATAACACCTTTCCGAAACTGCAGTACTTATAGGGTTTGAATTTGAATAGCCTTCGTTCCAAGTATAGTTCAACGTCCTCCTGAAGCCCCGTGACCGTCAAAGAATTTAAGACCCTCCGGAAATTTCACGGAAAAGTCTTCGCCCTCGACGCCCAGCCTAATACAAAGGTTTAGAAAGTTGGGATGCTTGTTACACCGAAATGAAACCAAATAGGTCCAAAACTACAGTTTCGAAATTAAGACATTCTGTTTCCCAGCGTCGAAGAAACTCGGACTCTTCTTAAAATCAGTTCCTAACTATTTATAAAAATAATCGCTGGGCTTCCCCAGTGGACAACTTATTTCTCGAGGGTAGCTTCACCCTACAATTTATTTATTCTTGCTCCTACAGTTACCAACTTTTGAGTTAAATTAATATTGCGGTGAATTTTAAAAGACTTCACCTTATGGTTGACGTAGCACTTATTCTTTTAATTACATGGCTATTAAGCTACTTATAATGTTTCACAGAATTAGTTAGTTTTCCTGTGAAATAGGAAACTAAGGGAAATTAGCTATTATTAATATAATAGGTATAATATTAATTTCTGAATCTAAAATACTTAACGATGATACAATAACATATTTATTGATGTCCGAGTTTTAACAAATTATTTCTGAGCTATGTGTGCGTTACATATATTTTTTTGTTAACATCATATAATAAAATTTGGAATTCTTTTACTGAATAAGAGCAACAAAAATTTTGAATTACTAAATTGTTTGGTATTTCCGTTAAATTTGTTAAACGTAGGCCTACCTTTATTTTGTATCTACGTTTTTCAATATAATTATGATTTTTCCTTACTGATATCACATGAATATATCTTCGGCATTATTCTTCAATTCCTAATTCATCTCATGTCAACCTAATTTTTTTAATGAATTAGAAACATTCCGACAAAGAAGTGATAATATAAATACCACACAACGTTTCTGGGTTCCTTGTTCCTTTCGTCAGGTGCGAAGAAGAGTCAGTTAACAGAACTCATATTATCAATTTTTTGTCTGAATTGGCTATCTTTCTTATTATTATTTTTTCAATCAGACGTAAATTTTTCATTCCAGTTTTTTTACATAATCACGCTTATACACATCGCTGCTCTAATTTTTTCATTTATTTTTTTTCAGGCTGTAGAATTGTGTATGCGTTAAAGCTGTGGCCCGGTAATCGAAAATAATAGCTCAGTGATGCAGGGAAAAATTCACGCCTAACACCCCTAACACTTATACATGTATTAAACCGAAGAGACACTGACATTTTTATGCGGAAGAGTAGGATTTTATCAAAGAAATTATAATTTAGGACTCGAGCTGGGGTGAGAGTGTGTTAGAAGGTTAATGACCGAGTACTGTAGCTGTGTCACAGCGGATTGAGAAACTTCATTTTCCGGTATTGTAATCCTTTAAAAAAATAGGACTGCATTCCGAAGGATTTTACAAATAGACATATTTCGAATTCAACTTTAAACTTGTAAATTATTGATGAATCCAAATTTGACTTCAACAAGGTCATGAAGATTTTTTTAATTGAATTCCTTAGATTTTACTGAGAACTAATGTTTATATTTTATTAATATAGTACCTGAGGCGCCACAGTTGAGACGAAACGTTGCATACCTTTTTCTTGTTATTTTAATTAGATGTAATTCTCTACTTTACTCGTTTTAAATCCAAATTATTCAGATTTTATTTTCGTTTATAGTTAACGTCAGAGCAATATGAAGTTTACTTTTTACAAGTAGTTTTACTTTGTGATTTCTGCTGCATTTGAAAAGAACAGAAGACAGCGTTTCTATTGAAATTATTTGTGGAAGATTGGTCTAGGGGATTTGGTTTGGAATTATTTTATGCAGGTAGTTGCCACTGGCCGGATATTGTACCCATGGTGGAAGCAATTGTTTGTTGAAGGAATTTGTGTCACTGAGGATTATGTAATTCCATATTTTCACCGAGGAGTGTGCGACGCGGCTGAGGGAGTTGGGGGTGGGGTGGGATTTTGAGCGCCAATCAAAGTGAATGACAGCTTGTCTCAATTTTCCTGAGGCGATATTCCTATGATAAATTATTGTTTGTTCAACTCACGATATTCTCTTTGGAGAATTCAAACCTCCCCAGAGCAATGCACGGGTTTGAAGCACGGTGGGGGGTCGCTGTTGATGATTTTTCACGGACTTTTCAATCCACGTGTAAGAGTATTGTGTGTGGTCGTAAGGATGTGGCGCAGTGAGAGAAGTATTTGAAGGAAGGTATGTAATGCAATGCTGTCGTAATGGAGTGTAATTCTAGCCGTGGCGCATGCGCAGTGCGCGTGGCCTTGGCCCAGCTCTGGGTGAACAACCCAGTGCAGTCGCTCCGGCGCAGACCTGCCCTGCCGCTGTCGGCCCGGAAGACAAACCCCAGCTCTTTTACTATTATATTCAATCAATCGCTTCTTCATGCACATGTCTTCATAAAAAGAACTTAACCAGTAACTCAAAATATACAATAAAGAATTTTTACAAATTTGTCTTTAATGGTATAAACTATTATAAAACGAAAACAATAATTTCCATGCTCTCAATTGAACAGTAAACTTCTATTATATATAAGCCAATGTAACGATGGCCAATCGATCTGAAGGGTAAATTGTCACCAGATGTTTTCGTTGCAATATTCATTTTTTATCGTCACGCATCTTCAATTGAATTTGATTTAAGTAGTTGACAGTTCGTTAAGTGGTCATTGGCATGTCGCGGCCCGGTTGGCTACCGTGCACGATTCTGAAAATAGCCACAATCTTGTGTTTACAAACTGCAGTAATACTTACAGAACATAATTGTTATATTTTTCATTTTTGAGAAAATTAATCCGAATTGTGACGTAGTAAGGAAGCTCGTAGTGAAAGTGAAAGAGAAAGATATATCTTACTGTAGTAATAAAAGCCATGACACATTAGAAAAAAACGTGGCTATTAGAAATAATATTTTATTCACGACAGACTTCATGAAGGTACTGTAATTAAACCGTAAAATAATCATATACAAGTCAGTATATGTATCTGGGTTATTCAAACGGAAACGTGACAAACAAAAAAAAAATTAAATGTAAAATGCCAAACTTTCACGCGACACTCAGGTTAAACCGATTTATAACCCTGGCGAGTTTTTTCCAGCGACGTCTGCGGTCGTCGGCGTCGTGAAATTATCCTCTTTTACACTTTACAGGAAAACTGATTTGAATATTTTCGTCCGTAAATAATATTTAAACATGGCACCTGCTCTGAATGATCTCGTCTCTCTTATATTTACGTATCATATCTTCCTCTCTCAGTTATATAGATGGTAACAGAGCTGTTTCTATATACTATGACTTGTTTTCCCCCTACAAAATGCTGAGGTCAACAAATGTGACGGTCCAAAAGAAAACATATTGTTGGATATTTGCAGGAAATTTTTTAGTTCACAATAAACAAAGATACTCCTATTTGTACCACCTTTTCATTATTGCGATTTAGCCAGTTAACTACAATTAGTTTTTCAGTCGGATTATTTTTCAAAGCTAGTTATATTTAACGACCATTCACAGACCATTAACATTTTAGAAAAATTACAAAAAAATAATTGTTAAGCATAAGAACACAACAACGTTTCTGTAAATATTGGTAACGTCTCAAGCTGTTTTTTTTTCCTGTTATAAACATTTCCTGTGTCTGGCTATGAAGATTAGCTAATGGATGGTAAATATTAATGGAAAGGCGTTGAAGCACATAGAGCAGAATGTTTCTTTAGTAATAATCACTTCGTACCCTGGTTGAGGAAACAGCCTAAAGAGGGTACAAATATGTACAGAAACTTATTTTTGTTATTTATTAAAGATTTTATGATGAATAATATTTTTTTTAATTTAAAAATTGTTAATGGTTTCTTAAATGTTGTTAAATATATCCGATTATTAAAAACAGACGCAAAATTAAAATATCTAAAAGAAGGACTGGTTATGTCCCAGTTTTCCGCCTAAACTAAGCAGAAAAGGGTCCTACAGGGATACCAGAAGAGAACTTACTGCTTACAGTCAAACCACATGTCGTGGTATTTCCCACATGCCGAGCCACCTCGGCCTGTTCTGAGAGGTCACAGACCTTGGGCATACGGTAAGAGTTGTCCGCTATTCCTATTGGAATAGTCGGCCAACTGCCTCCTGGTCAAGGCACGGCGAGAGGAAAGCTGCGACCCCACAGAAAACCCCTCTCCCACCATCGGAAGGGCGTGAAACAAGTACCAAATGCCCGTCCTACCTGATGCAGGTTTTTCTAGGGTTTTCCCTGCATCACTTTTAGGCGAATTGCCGGGTAGTATCCTTAAACCATAGCTCGTGGGCCCTAGTTAACCCTTGGCTGCCTAGCTCTACCTTTCCGCATCCCCCCTTTCACTCCCTTTCCTATGCTATAAGAGGGGATATTGCCACTATGTGGATTACCCTATACATAGCCTGTCTACACCTTTAAAATAATAATAAAAATATTCCGTGTGAAATACGTGTTAGCTTATATCGAACAGTTATTTTTAAGGTCTTATCATATGTAACCCTATGTGTCTAGACAGAAATTTGTGTGCTATAACATTTTTCATCAAGCGATTAATGCCACGTGTTCTTTGAAAACAACGCCAAAAACTGCTATAAAAATTCCTGTACGACGAAGGTCGCGAATGAAAGCATTCTCTTAAAAGCGATTAACGGCTTTAACATTTATCTGTGCTCCGGGACCCGCATTCGGGAGGATTCTCTGATCCTAAGTGTCCTTAGTGATTCGTGTTCAAATGATATTAAACGAATAATTACCATTAAAATTTGGTTGGCCAATTTCAAATCAACTGTTATTTCCGTGGCACGTTATTTACTGTAACATCAAGGTATTAGTGGGACAACATTTTAATCATCATTTTCATGCACCTAATCCAATTTCCATTGTTCTCTATCTGCAACATTTATTTTAAGTTGTAATCTTGCGCCGTTTTGCTTCGAGTAAAGCCAGCTCGTATTCGGCCATCGAACGGTCGCACTGTTGGTGGTGTCTTCCATACCACAATCCAATATCCGTGAGGCAGGTCCTGACAACGCCATTTCAAGGACTATATCATTTCTAGTACGTACGTCGCAGTTGTGACGCCTCCTACACACACATTCCTGCTTACTTTGTACTCCTCGAGTCACTATACATCGTTAGCATTGAGACAGAACGAATAGTCCAAGTTATTATTTAAAGCGATATTGTCATTTTAATTTGAAACGTGTTTGATAAAATGTAGTGGAATATTGCTTTGAAATTGTTTACAACTTCATTCGCATCAATAAAATTTTTACAAAATTTTCCAAAATTAAATTAAATTAAAAAAAATTAGATAAACTCCTTGTACAACTGATAAAGTAGTAGATTGAGGACGAAACGTGGGGTTAATGTTTATGTTATTAAATTATTTCTGACTATTTGGGCTGTTTTGATTTAAAAAAATATTAATGAATTTAGCTGAAAATATAAATTAAAGTAGAATTGCATAATAAAGACTTTTTGATTGAATGAAAGATAAATTAAAACTCCTTCAGTAGTACTTTTTTTTATATTGATTTATTTACAGTCGCACCGACAGCTCTGGTTATTAGCTACTCAGTACGGGGACTTATTTTCCCTTGCCGGGGCACTGATTTAACGAGAGTTTCTCTCACGCATAGAAACATCCAAGCCCTTGCCGGGCTTCGAACCTGGGACCTCTGTGAAGAGAATCAGTCACTCTAACTCCTACACCGCAGGAGGTCGGCATCATTAGTCCTAAAATAATACCAAACAGGCATATTTCAATCTGGGATCACCGTTTCATTCCGTCAATGTACAAATGCAGGATAAAGGCATTTGATAAAATGAATGATAAAGTTAAAAAACCTTCATTAGCCCTCAAATAATTTATTTATGTTATTTGAGGACTAATAAAGGTTTCTTAATTTATAATATAAATTAATTTCAGTCAATATGAATCAGAGTCATAGTACAGTTATAAATCCGGGCTGCTTAATATATATAAAAAATGTTTTAACTAATTTTCCAAGAATTATTGCCGTAATCACATTAGCACAATAATATAATTTATGAAATTCACATACTTATTGGACTCGCGCTGTGTTTCAAGAGAATGGAAGAGCGGAGGGGGCCGGGGGGGGGGGGATTAAGGACCTTCTGGTCACTCTGAGCACGGGTCGCTCTGGGCATGGACGCTCTGAGCACGACACCAAAAATCTGGACAGCGGATGTCCTGCATTCGATTGCTGGGCCGGTCGACATGTTTCTATCCCAATCCGATAATTCAGTTTCATAACCTTCAGAGCTTAGCATTGATTTAAATAATTTATTCTTTTCTCAAAACAAAATACATAAAGTGTCTGTATAACAAGCAGAAACTTTCAAATGTGAATTAAACGAGTGGCGTTCCTGGGATGTCTACGCTGTAGTTCGCAAATGTTTGGAGATACCGAAGACTGTCCGTGTTTAATTTCTTTCCTCTAAATCTACCTAAATTTTGTAACATATTCGTGGTAACTATCTAAAATATTCTATCTTCTCGTTCCTTCATAACGTCACGTTTCATATTACAGAATTATTTTTAAGATATAAAAATGTCCGTATTAGATGCGAACTAATTAGATAATGAAGTAGCTAATTAGCGTAAAAAATTAAGTTCCGGAATTATTTTCATGGTTCTTATTGAGTATCACACTCAATCAGCCTGGACAGACAATCACCCGATTTTATGGTTACTGTATGCAATAGTTTTATTCTTCGTATTTTCCCGCATTTAAAATTTGCCCAGATTATTATGGACAATTAGCTTTCTTTTATCGTTTTTCTAGAGAATACCAATTTCGACGATTGGAGTGTTGACTTCAGTACGTAGACCTTAATTGACCCTGCCAATAAGCTTTGCGATTTTTATCTTTGTCGTTTATTTGCCAGCCTCTCGCCTCAAAGTACACGTGCACATAATTCAAATTTAATTATAAATAAATTTTGAGAAAATATTGTAATGCCAATTAATGAAGACATTAATTGTAAATTTGAAAATATAAATTGTTTGAGAAATCTATTCTCGACGGCGGTAAAGAACACAGCAACAATGTAGCCAGGTATTGTTTCCTTTGTCGGAAAAGATATGCGCGCTCAAAATTGCGAGACGGTAGTTCAGTTGGCTGGAAGGTTTGTTCAAGTACAGGTCGTATTACGAGATATTCTTTTAAAAAGTAAAGTTAAGTAGAAGCAGTGAGCAGTCAGACACGACAGAAATTGATCGAGTTGAAATAGACAAGACAATTTCAAATATTCAAAGGAAATTTGCAGAGAAATATCGAGGATTACCAACCAACAAGGTTGATTGGTCCATGAACATTTTGCTCAAGACGAAATATTCACTTGAGCAGAACTACGAAACCTGCTAAACACAAACATTTTTTGGTGCACATAGCCGAGCCGAAGTAGCAGAAGTCAGTCGAGAGAGAGACGGTTCCTGATTTTTTATCCAAAAATATTAATTTTAGAATCTGTGAGTTTTTAGAAGCAGTGCAAAAACTCGCCATAGTGTTTCGTCAATTACAAGGTATCCTGGAATGCTGCAGTAAGTAATAATATACAACAAATAATTATGTAAACCTGATTAAAAGATAGATGCCAGATTTCGTTTTCTTCTTTTGATTAAAAATTGTAAATTAGAATCCATCTTTTTAGTTTAATTTCGTTGACAAGTAAATTTCGTCATAGTTAATTGACAAGTAAATCTTTTATCTTTTAAATTGGAATTTGTGTTTAATTAGAGAAATAAAATGATTCGCCATTATCAAACCCAGTAGAGACCCTGAGATATTTTTAAATTGTATAATTGTTTTTTTAACATTGATAATAAATTTGTTTGTTTTAAAGTTAATTATATTTTCATTTAATTAAAGCCACTCCGTTTTGAATATTACAATATATTTCTCAAATGCTGATTGTCTGAAATCACCCGAATAATATCTACATGCGATCTTATCCAGTTTTGTCTCTCCCCATTCCTTAGGTAGGAATTTAAGCGTTGAAATCTTCGAGGCAAAATGATGATTGTTAAGGGCCAGTAACTATTTTAACCAAAATTATACGAGAATACATATCATTAATATTTTTATCTGAATTTGTTTTCTCCGAAGAAATTAAAATTTTAATTTGTCGAATACCTAGTGAGCGGATAAGTTTACTGTTCTGTCACCAATATACGCTTATAATATTATAAAGAAGTTCTACGTCGTCTACCAGTGACCAGGCTATATTTAAAATAACGTCATCAGATTTTTCGGTTCATTAGGTAAATAACGTAATTATTGGTTTCGTGTAGCGAGGAAACTAGAGGGCGGCATGTGTTGATGATAACGGTTTTAACCCCACGATGTTGATTCGTAGAAGGTAATGTGAAGCGTGGCGAATGTGACAGGATAATGTTGCCAAGGTCCCACAGGAATTATTTAGAATGAAGTGACGATGACCCCATGACGTTGGAGTGAACTTGTGTTCCAGGAGGAAAATTTCCATAAGATATGTGAATACTAGACTCGAGCTCATTTGTTGAATTTCTACTTTAGGGATTGGAGACTGTAACGGAATGTAGCAGGAAATACCGGTTTCTTTGCACTTCCAACTATAACCAATGGGAGAACAAAAATAGTGAGACAAAGTTTTGGTTTGAAGTTTAAGAACTTTTCCGTTTTTACTTCAGGGGCGAAGCTAAAAAGGAAAGACAATCGAGTGGAAGACTAAGTGTGCATTGGACAAAGATGTTCCGTACTTTGTACAATCCTTCCAGGATTTTGAGGCTGTCGTGAGCAAACAGTCAAGTTCCGTGACACATTCTGGATTGGAAAGGCACGTGGCCAATGTGCCGATTCTCCTCCGCTTTCTTTCACCATTTAATAAAAAAAATACAGTAAGAAGTGGCCCGGGTCGTCGTTTTATTTAACAGGACTACACACCAGTATTTGCCTGAATTATTTTCAAGGAAACTGGGGTACAGGATTTCAGAGTAGGGGGTTCAAACCCAGAGTCGCCCTTAAACCTACTCTCACGTCTCACCACGTAACGTATATTTAAATATAGACTTTTCCGTTTTGTAGGTGAAGTTATCCTGACGTTATGCATCTGGATGATCTGTTTGGTAATATTGGTGGAATTAAAATACAATAGGGCAGTGTTTAAAATATACTAAAAAGATAAAATAGTTAAATGACAGGCATAATGAGGTGATAAAAGAAACAGCACAACGGTCCTGGAAAACTTGGTCCATTTATTCCTTTTGAGTTCAACTGGATCGTGCGGTTGTGTCGTAGTCACGGCTCTTGTGTTCATAATCACCTGACGAAAGGAACAAGCATTACAAAAAAGTTGTGTGCTATTCATATTATCACCTCATTTTGTCCGATATTTTGCTATTTTAGCTAATTATAATATAGTGTAGTGTATTAATCGTGTATTTGTGATGTTGCTGCGTATATAATCAGAGTTTTTCATGGACATAACAATGACTATCTAATTTGTTTTGGATAAATAGTTCAAAACTCGTTATATTTTAAATTAAATACTTATGTTTATATTACTTAAGAACTTAACCAATAGTTTGTTTGCATTTTAAGACGATTATAGTGTTTTAAGAGTCATTGTTGGCCCTTGTGAATAATTGCCGTCTAATGTTTGGTTTCCAATGATTAGCTTTGACAAGTGATGATTCTAATTAAACTGTAATACATAAACGTTGTGTGGCATTTATGTTATCACCTCATTTAATCGGTTATTTGGTTATTTTTATCATTGTTATAACGAGTGGTTCTTCACCTGATGATCGTCTCAAGTGTGAGTGAACGTTTATTTTATTTTCATCGCAAATATAGTGAACGTATTTGCTTTCTCATTATACTGTTCTAATACATAAGGGCCATTTGAGAATTTTAAGCTTCTATTGTTTTCCACACCATGAAATTTACACTATTTCGTCACCTGTCTGATAAAATCCGTCAAGATTGGAAAAAAAAGCACCTTACCCAAGATGAGACCATCGTTGATCGTAATAAAGGATATTTTTCGACTGTTTCATTGTTCGACTATAAAAATGACGAAGAGACCGAGAAAAGAGAGGAAGAAAACGGACAAACGATAGATACGAAATATGGAGGTCAGCAAGTTGAGGGTTTTGATTCTCATACTGTGGATGATGTTTCTCTGGTACTGAATAATCACTACATTTTTTCTCCTTTGTATCCTTTCTTCTTGGCACAATTTATTACTTCACCATAAATATCTGGTTTATCTGTCTTTTTTCTCTACCTTTTAGTTTTTCCATTTTTCTTCCCGAGCTTATTTTATATTAATTGTTTGTCCTTCATTGTTTTCATGTCTTTACTTGACCTCTTCATTTTTTACTCATACAGTTGAGTACCCGAAAAAATACTTAAAACAATATTTCATCACAATTGCCAAAAAATTCCAAACATTTCGAAACTAGAATCAAAAGGACAGTCTGGAGCAGCAATTCCCGTCACTTCCTGCATTGTACCTTTTTCATCCGATAACCGGTGTTTTGATTTGCTCATCCACTCACCGAAGTACGCGTTGGTTTTTGGTAGCCGGAGCTGCTTCTTTCGAAGGCCACGATGGGTATTTTGAGCAGAGTTCACCACTTGAAAGTGAGTTTGACCTTTGGAGAAGAATCATTGACCTCCTTTCAGTATGGAATACGAGAACAGCCAAATGAACTCTCATCATAAAGGTATTCACATCGTTTCAAAAAAAGATGATTTTTTTTGGTGCCGTAGTCCGTATTTTTCATCGCTCGGCTGTCCACCCTCTTGTATTTATTCCAAAATGTTACGAAAGTTCGTTGATACGGCACCAGACCTGAATGCCTTCCAACGGAGTACAAGGAACGCCATGTGAACTTTGCGAAGTGTTTTTCCCTGGGATTCTTTGTAACGGACTTGGAAATGCTTGCTCGTTTCCTTAGAAAGCAGCTCACGCAACCTGATTCCTAACCATCCTAGGAGCTGCACCATTTGCTTGTTTTACAGGGCCCTTTAATCTTCTCGTAGCCTATATACTGAGACAGCTTACAGAATTCAATGCTTAAGTCGGAGGCTCTTCTACTAATTATTTAGTACTAAAATTACGACTTCTTTAAGAGAAGTAGGAACGAATTTTATTTACTTTGTTACTGTATTTTGTCCCCATACTTAGTAGTTAGGACACACAGTTCAGCTCAAGATAGCTGAAGAATAATAAATTAAAAGTTTAATAAATTTGAGAAAAAGAATACTCACTCTGAGTTGTAAATTCCCGTTGTCAAGTGTTTAATTTACAAGGAAAACTTTTTAAAAATAAATTTTCTCTCACTCATCACCGATGATCTGTGAGTTCTAGTCAAAGAAAAACCTAAAAAGTGTTAAAAAATTCGGGACAGGATAGCTGTTTCCGATGGAGTCGTAGCATTTTAAAGAAGTTTAGGGGTTTATTTTGGGCGATAATGATGCATTCTCATATTTGAAAAGATATCGTAATAATCAAATGGAAGGATTTTTATTAAATGAAAAGATAATCAATTAACAAACAAAAGATTTATTTATTTTGTGGCAATAACTTAAAAACAATTACAATTTAAAATTTTAGATCTCAGGGCCTCTACTGGGTTTGATAATGGACACAACAAGTTGTTTTAAAAATCTTATTAACACACAGTTTCTAATTCACCTAGACAGTATGTCGATAGGAAGAAATTAAAAAGAAAATAAATTAACTCTGATTGACAATTAAAATAGAACGAAATCTGACTTCTCTCCTTTAATTACGTTTACATAAATCATTATTCTTGTATTTTGTTACTTACATCTGTCCAGCTGGTTTCAGCATTCCTTTTGTTTTCGGGAGTACACTGTTGCAAATTTTTTTTACACTGATTCTAATATCGGCTCACAGATTTTACACTCTTGAAGTCCACCTTGATAGGCTCCCAGGAACTCGGATGATCCTCCTTTTTTGTCAGCTATCTGGTGACCGCTTGCCTTATATGAATCCTGTGATTCATAGATTTTCTAGTCTTTTTACCGCTTGGGACTTAAACTGCAACTTTACTATTCCTGGCTGGCTACAGACGTACACTGCTTTTACTTAGTAATAGTTACGATTTATATGCTTCCGTGACTGATTTTATTTGGTCTTAAACTCACAACTTTGTTTAATAATACATTAAACAACGGCTAGTCTCTGCTCTAGAATCATTTCTTCCGTCCTCCGAAATGTCCCTTCACCGACTGAACTATCGTAGTCTCGAGGTTTTAACGCGCATACGCCATTTTTGACTTTCCGACAAAGTAACAGAGCTCGGCTCCATTGTCGCTTTGGAAGCTCCTGCCGCTACAATTGTTTATGTCCAAACAATTAATGTCCTAATTAATTGGCATTACAATATTGATGCTTATTTTATAGCAAAGATTATTGTTACTTTATTTACAACTAGCTGGGTGCTCTGCGTTGTCCGGGTTGTCATATATCCATAACCCCCGTACTCCAATCTCGTTTTTTTTAATGTAACGCACCTCGACCCCTGTACCTAAATGTGCGCATGCCGAACTCATGGACTTATGAAAGTTTTCTTTCGACGAATTTATCGGCCGTTTTAACATGTTTGAAAATTTCCACACCCGCCCCTGTGGGATAAACAGAAAGTTGAGTGGCATAGCTAAACTCAGCGACACCCATAACCGCGGATTTGACACCAATATCGGTTCTTTCCTAGTTATTTTTTTGTAACGCTCCTCCACCCCTACCCCTATGAGTGTGCTCTCTTACCACGGGTAGAAATTGTACACAAATACATCGCTAGAAATACTATCAATGTCAATGACCCAGACAATATTTATTCAAAGCAAATATCGACCATTTAACATGTTTCCAAATTTCCGCGACCACTGTGGGGCCGGGAAGGGGGGAGTTAAACGGCAAGTTGAATGTAAGTGATAATCACAACCCCGGATTCGACTCCAATATCGATTGTTTTTGGGTTGTTTTTATTTGTAATGCCACTTCACTCCCACACTTATGGATGCTCCCCTCCCAAGCCGGAAAGGGATTGATTTTTTCCACGGACAACATGTAGATAAATTTAATGAATCTCACTGATCTCGAAATATATTTAATCGACGCAATTATCGGCCGGCTGACATGTTGAAAATTTCAACCCCCCCCCCTCCCCGCTCACCAGCGCCCTACTACTGCGCGTTGCGCAGATAAATCTCTTTGACCTCTGAAAATATTAATCTGACTTAAATATCGGCCGTTTCAGAATGTTTTCAGAAATTTCCACCCTCGCCCAAACCCCGCCCTTTGGGGGGTGGTAGTCGTGTTTCAACCTGACAGTGTTTGTTTCTTTATCGCAAGGAACACGAGTACGAAATTTGACTAAACTTGCGCCATGGGTGTAGATTAGTATGCGTAACAAACATACAAACAAACAAACACACTTTTATTTATTAGAATATTGATAAAAATGGATGAAATGATCCCAAAATAGGGCCTTACGTTCCTGATTCCCTTTTTTTAAAAAAAATTATTTTGAACGATAAACTCCTAAGCCCTAAAAATTAGGGTTTTCTTGAGTGTTAAAATAAATTATATGAAAGTGTTAGAATATCTGTAACGATGGAAAAGGCAATGTATTTATAATTTAAATAAAAGTGCCATTGAAATGATTAACTTCATTAAAATGACAATTTATAATAGGAATGTTCAATATTAAATTAATATTCTTTTCAAAACATTCTACGAGAAGATGCGAATTTAGATGAGAAATCACAGGCTTTTACTTAATGGAAACACGGGAAGGTTATAGTTATATTGCTGGTGGTAGTTGTGGTTCCACACAAGTTCGCATTTTATCGCGGTAATACTGACGAGAACTAAGTGGTTGAGAGTAATATAGGTCTTTATCATTGTGTGTCCCATCCAGGAGTGGAATAAATCACTTCCTTACTTGAAGTTACTGATGAAAGTCCTTGGCATATTACGTCATTTCTGTAGAAACCTCCACTTGTGGAAGCTTCTCTGCATCCGCCCCCCCCCCCCCCCCCCAGTCTTTAAGAGTTATCGAGCGGACGGTTCCATCGCAGCATATTTTAGTGTAATGAATAAGAACAATCGCCGAAGTGGCTTTAAAGTCCCAACTCCGCTGAGCTCATTCAACCTCAAGGGACGCGACAGACCCAGAGTATTTGACATCGCCATTTCGACAACGGCTCGCTTCTTTTCAACAACAAAAAAAACGAATTTCACTGTACACTAAAATTAGCTGCAGCAAGATACGTATTTTATTTACTTTCCTAAATGCAGATTTTATAAATATCTTGCGTGTTTAACTAATCACGACTGGCTTATTTATAAAACGTGTGAGTATTAATTATAAATTATTTATAGAAAAACACAAAATATAAAGAAATGGTAATAATACAAAGTAGATTGTAAATTAAGAGTGAAATTCTGTTTCGTTAGCTCAACGAGTTGAGATGGCTAGTAAATTTAGCCTTTTTAAAATAATTTACGTGAGGTTAACGACGAGAAAGGCGACAATGGCTAAATTTTGTGATTGAAAAAGGAGCTCGACAGTTTGTTGTATCATTTAAAATTCTCCTTTATAGTAACATGCTACATGAGTGTGATCCACTCCCCTTTAATGCCGTAGGAATGGATTTGTTTAGGAGGCAACTGGCCGACTTCCAATGGGAAATGCGAACAACTCTTACCATATGCCTATGGTCTGCGACCCCGGAACATACAACACTCAAAACAGGCCGAGGTGCCTTTTTTTAAAGTGTAGACAGGCTATGTATAGGGTAATCCACATAGTGACAACTCCCCTCTTATAGCGTAGGAAAAGGATTTGAAAGGGGGGATGCGGAAGGGTAGAGGAATGTAGCCAATGGTTACTAGGGCCCCCGGGCTATATTTTAAGGATCCTACCCGGCATTCGTCTAAAGAAATGCAGGGAAAACCTTAGAAAAACCTGCATCGGGTAGGTCGGGCATTGGGTACTCTAGGCGCGAGAGTGGAATAGGGCGATACAAATTTCCATCTTAAATCCAATTTGTACCAAACTTTATACACATGTTACTTACGATCCAGGAAAAAACACTGAGAGGTTAAGACACACCTACCGCCTTTAGAGGTGGCGGTGGAGGGGGGCAATTTAAAAACATTCCTAAACGGTCATTATTAGAGTCAAATAAAACGATTTCTGTGTCGCTTAATTTGATAGTGTCATTCTGAAATTTTTAAGTGTCTCTTTTCAACACCAAAAGCCAAGGAAGGAAAGCACCCTTCCCGTACGGGTAGAGGTGAAAGGGGTTTACATACAAAGTAATGCAAAAAAGGCCGTTATCAGTATCGATTCCGGGGTTATAGGAGTCGGTGAGTATAACCCTTGCACTAACCATGGTGGATAATGAAATATTATGTTCCTCCAGGTCAAAGTGGATATCTGGAATACGTTTTACCCTTGTTACTAGGTAATTTTTTTATTTTCTTCGGGTCTCTATTTATTTAAATGTTGTCTTTGTTTACTCCTTCAATGTTCTGGGAGTATTGATAGACTTTATTAATTTTTGGAGTATTTTTTGCTAATTTAATTGGTCGTTATTTTAAGACACTTTTATTTTATGTAGTAGGAGAATTCCGGAATACCGTCATCATCCTGGTTTATTTGAAGTTAGATGCCGAGGGGTTAGGTCGGGGAGGGTAATATAAATGTATAAATGTTCCAAACACTGGCGCTATTATTTCTGGTTAATGAAATGTTTAACAAAGGTAAGTTTCGAATAAATTCCTACTCCGAGTTAATTTAAATAAATGCCAGGGCAAGGCCGTTACTCAGCAAGTTGTATTATATTTTTATAAAAAAATGTTTCTGCGTCGTGTTTGTAGTAGGAAGCTTACGGGGGAATTTAGAAATTATTTAACGTGTCTGTAGAATCAAAACTTGATCCTTCTCGGAGAAAGTATCTCATTGGACTCGTCAGAAAAAATAAGGATAATTTTTTTGATAGTTTTATTTTATTTTCCATAAGTACTTGGATTTAATTGTAACTTCTTGGGCCGCTGGAATATTGTTCTCATGTAGTCTGTTTTGCATTGTTTGCTTTTGACTGTATATTTAGCCGGTCACTCGTAATTAATACACTAAAGTGATAAACAGCACTTTCCGACGGTGACGTGCTCACTAGAATTCTCTTCCCGCTCCAGTGAAGTGTGTCGCAAAATGTCAGCCGTTCCTGGCCGCTTCCGACGCAGGGGAAATTTGAACAGTGTTAATAAAGTTTCACGGTGTATGTTCTTTATTGACGCCTTGAGGCCGTTTTAATTTCTCGCCCACTTGCAAGCGCCATCCTCAATGCCCGAGTTGGACAAAGTAGTTCTCATGGGCACGGAGAAAGTTGGCACTTTCCCTGAGATGGGAGAAAAGTCGGCTGCTTTGTGGGATATGCGTTACCTCGGGAGAAGGAGGCTGGTTCGGCGGCTTCACAGGTTCAAAACTCAGACTAGAAAGGCCTCAATGAGTACGCGCCCTAATGAAAACCTTGAAAGACATTCTTTCGATCCAAAAATAATTTGTGTACAGATATTTTACATGATTTTGGTAAATTTTGGGATTTAGAACCTTATGTAAATATTATCAAGTAATATTCCTCATAACATTTAACGATATTCCTTATATCCTTCCACAAGGTGAGATCTCAATGGTTGGACGAGTAAGTAAATTAATGTGGATATTATGAACTACAACTATCAATTACATAATTATGGAATAGAATCTGCTGTCAACATGTAAAATCTTAGCATTTTGCCAATCAAATAAATATTTCGAATTGACGAGACGTGTGGAGGCTACAAATTGTTACCAATGGGAAGATTGATATTGGACATACGTTCCGTGACACGGGTATTAAGTGATCTTTTTGTTTGGCCAATGTAGCTACGAGATTTTGTGAACTACACAGGCGTCAAGTGTGGTTTCCTATCAAGAAGAAAAGTTTATTTGTAGATCTGTAAATTATGGATATAAATATTCTTTAAACATTTGGACGAACTCAAAGGAGGAATGTAAAAATTTGTAATAAGACAGACTATTTAGGAAAAATGTAGTTGGTTTCCGTTTAAATTTGTTTGTAATCAAGTAACTGTTTAAAAAATGCGGATATTATTAAAAATAAAAATTAAGTAATGTTTTAATTTTTTTGCTGCCCATGACATAAATGGTAGAGAACCGTCATTCGTTACTTACAGAACAGTATTAAAGACTTGATATGTATGTATGTGTGTGTGTTACGAAATGCAATTGTGTTTCTTCCCGGTGGCAGTCAAAAACAAATATATAAACGAAATTAATACAAATAAAACAATTTTGAAAGAAGAAGAAAAAATAATAATAATAAAATAAGTCTCAGAAATTTGTCCTGAAATATTTTTCACTCACCCCACTTCGCTAAAGAATAATACAGACCAAAATTATTTAAATTACATAAAAAATATTTCACTTCATTAATTTATTTATGTTGTTCTTAAACATTCATATTGGAAAATTCTCCTCAAACACAAAACACAGGTAAATTGATCTACCCTTCCGCATCACCCTTTCAAATCCCTTCCTATGCTATTAAAGGGGAGTTTCCCAACGTGGATTACCCTCATGTAGCCTGTTGTTTCCCCCCCCCCCCAAAAAAAAACCTCGCCCTGTGTCTCGGTTTTTGAACTAAGGTTCCCACAAGCCGAGGCACCTCGGACTATTCTGAGAGGTGTATGTTCCGGGGTCACAGACCTTGGGGATACGGTAAGAGTTGTCCGCTATTCACATTGGCATAGTCGGCCAGCTGCCTCCTAAACTGGTCGAGGCACGGAGAAGGGAATGCTTGCTGCGTCTCCACACCAAACTCCTCTCCCGCTATCGGAAGGGCGTGGGACAAGTACCCAATGGCCGACCTACCTGATGCAGGTTTTTCTAGGGTTTTCCCTGAATTTCTTTAGGCTAATTCCGGGTAGGACCCATTAAATATAGCCCGGGGGCCCTAGTTAACCCTTGGCTACCTTCTTCTACCCTTCCGCATCCCCCCTTTCAAATCCCTTCCTATGCTATTAAAGGGGAGTTACCCAATGTGGGTAAAAATAAACATAATTGGTACTCGTCTGCGAGGGCTATTCTCTCGCAGGCAGTACCTGCGACGGTTGTTTTGTCGCAGGCAGAACCTTGTAGGAGAGACAGGAAGGGGCTATCTTTGGGGATGCCTTTTCTTCTCTCCGTTTTTGAACTAAGGTTCCCACAAGCCGAGGCATCTCGGCCTGTTTTGAAAGGTGTATGCTCCGGGGTCGCTGACCTTGGGCATACGGTAAGAGTTGTCCGCTATTCCTATTGGAACAATCGGCCAGCTGCCTCCTAAACTGGTTGAGGTACGGAGAAGGGAATTCTGCGTCCCCACAGAAAACTCTTCTCCCGCTATCGGAAGGGCGTTGTACAAGTACCCAATTCCCGACCTACCTGATACAGGTTTTTCTAGGGTTTTCCCTGCATCACTTTTAGGCAAATTGCCGGGTAGGATCCTGAAACCATAGCCTTGGGGCCCCAATTAACCCTTGTTACCTTCTTCTTCCCTTCCGCATCCCACATTTCAAATCCCTTCCTATGCTATTAAAGGGGAGTCGCCACGATATGGATTACCTTTATATAGCTTGTTACCTAAAAAAAACATAATCGGATTATAACCGCTCACTCTCTGGACGCAGCTCTATTAAATAACTCACGGCTAACCAATCATCGAAATTGATTTTACTTTTCTTATATTAATATTTTTCAAAGAATTTTTTTATAATTTTATGACAAAAAATTAAAAATTTTACGCAAATTTAATAAATATATAATAGGTGCATACTATAATTGAAAAAAAAAATTACGAGGAAGGGAACATGTCTATATATGCTTATAATTAGGTAGCACATTTATTTATTTTGTAAAATGAAATTCTGTAGTTTAGAGATTCCGAAATTATGGACTGTTATTAAAAATTTATTTATTCTAGTCGAGAAAATTAAAATAACTTTCTCTGTTCTAGTTTATTTAAAACCAAAATGCAATATTAACACTAGAATCTTATACGCGAGATTGTAAAGGTGTCAGTACTGGACAGTGACTTCTAAATTCAGCTCGCATCGGAGAGTGGAGTTGCGGAATTCAGATCAGTGAATGAGATGACTAGCGTCCTTTTACCGCCGTGTCAGAACTCACTCACTTTCACTCGTGTCTAATACAGTCCTTAATCAAAGTGTTTTCAAAAATATTCTCCCCGTTGATTTAATTCAGAATTGATACTCGAATCTTGCCATCGTTTCCTGAATAATCAATATTTCGCTTCCTCTCCAGATCTACCACAGAAAACTTGTTATTGCATTTAAAATGATGTGAAAATCCAAAACGTTTACATATTAATTAAGAATATTTTTATTTTCGTCTGTTGTTTTGTTATAAATTAAATTTCAGAAAAAATTAAAATATTTTATTCCACACTTTCAAGACTTTTCAGTACGTTTTCGTACTTCCGTCATGTTTCAACGAAGTTATGTTACTACGGTAATTATTTTAATTCATAGAATATTTCAAATAAATTCTTATAATTTTATTATAATATTTAATTTAAAATCAAAATTTTCACGTTCCATTTAATAATGAATTTTACAAATTAGAATAAAAATTTAAGCCCACTTTTCTCAATTAAAGTTACATATTTATACTAAATTTTATAGTGTCATTATGTATATTTTTTTACATATGAAGCACTGGAACCTTATCAGATGGATAAGTTCATTTTGTCTAACAACATTAGACTGTTTCTTCTCATTGAGCTTATTTCCCAGAGATAATTTTAATTTAATATATTATTATGGAATTGAGTGTCTCTTGTCATTCACCTGCTTCATATAAAGCATTTTTTCTTACCCTTTATTAAAGAACTAGCGGGTGCCCGGCGTTGCCCGAGATGTCATTTATCCAGAACCCCCGATACACTCCAATTTCGGTTGCTTTTGCGCTATTTTTATGTAACGCTCCTCGATCCTCTACCCCCACCCCTAGGCGCCCTCCCCTCTCATACTGAAAGGAATTGAAATTATACACAAACTTCACCAGTAGAAATACTATAAATTCCATTAACGCCTGCCGAATATTATTTCCACACGATCACCAACTCGAAAAAGTATTTAATTGATTACTTAAATATATTCCTTGAGTATTTCAGGATATAATCGTCACTCAGTCTTCATACATTACGAAATATTACATTGATGAAATTCTTAGCTAGACTCACAACTAATACAGCGCGAAAATTAACTTACATTTTCCCCCCAAGGATGGTAAAGTAATTCGTATTCTTCTTTATTATCATTCGATGGAATATTGCTGCATAAAATTATACTTTTTATTTAAAGAAAATATTTCTGCTTTATTTAATTCCTAATAATCTCCTTCGTTCGTTGCGTAGTAACGTCTTTCTCTCGCGTGACGTCATTGTCTCTTGGCGCGCAGTAAATTAATATTTAATGATCACGATTTTTAATTATAATTCTTTCCACATGTATACTTTATGTTAAATAAAAATATTTCTGCTTTATTTCATTACGAAATACAGAACTATATTTAGGATGCGTCAATGTCTTGAAAACTTATGACGTCATCGTCTCGCGCAGTAATTTAACACTAATTCGTAACTTATTTCAATTATAATTATTTCCACGTTTATTCTAGGGGTTTCTCACCCCCACAGTACCGGTTCTCGATTTTGGCAGAATATGTATACCAATTTTTGTTAAATTCTGTCCACGCAATAAAATTTGTATAAAGAACAACGTAAATACAAACAAATATACACGCTATTTTATTATATAGATAGGTACTGCAATCTCTTGATAGTTAGAAAGTATGGCAAACAAAAGGAGTAACGCTGTTCTTCATCCATTATACTAAACATTTTCAGCCAATATAATAAAGCGTTTTACAGCTCCTTTCACGGCGTGCAAATATTTACGTCTCTCCCAATTTGAACTTCTTATCATTACAGATTAGCGAGCGCCTCCAACACAGAAATATGCCCGCATACACCAGAAATTTTTAACGGAAACTTTACTTACTACAATATCTGCTCCTGAAATCAATGTCCTACAAGCCGAACGTGATTTAGACACGCCAATAAACTCTATGATAATGAGATAGTAACACGAAATGGCCCTTGCCTAGATTTGAAACTACACAGTATTTAGATGGGGATTAACATTAATGTGGATCAGAATGCCGAGATAGACATTCGAACTTTTATCACCGCCCTCATAAACCTTTTTATTAAGAAAGACATACGTTGGTTTTATCTATAGGGCTTTATGGAAGTTTATAACGAATAGCGTGGTTGAACTAGACAGGGTAACGTCGTAAACTCAAAATATTGTAGAAATTCTAAAGAAAGGTACCAAATTGTTTCCCGCTTAGTCTAGGAAGAAACTGGGTTGAAAATATTTGATGATTACTTTCAAAATCATACCGACAGTGAGGAGAAAGCTGATTCATTCAAGACGGGAAGCTTTAGAGTCACTGTCCGGCTCGAATTGGGTTTAATCTCAGCATTTTTTGGAGTGGAAAATAATTATAAACACAGTGGAATCGACAATATATGGACTTTCGTAGCCACGCAGATACGGAGAGGAGAGTATTTATGTGTGAAGCTGAAAAACGTCACATCATTCTTATGCCGACTACCGTAGACGTCAAGGGATACATGTCCATAGGATCATGAAACGCGTTCTAGTAACATTTGATCTGAAAGTTTACCTGTATTGTATTTAACTTGTATTTACACTTAATAAATGTAATTTATTGAAAACTATTCCGGTTCAATTACCCTGGGATGAAAACGTGAAAACGTGTTTCTCAATATTATATTCCCGTGAATATATATTTTATCATCTTTTCACCTCCCTGAAAGCTCACATTGGTGGAATTAAATTTTCAACTGACCAGCAGGTCAGGAGCTTTCGGGAGAGTTCTTCGAGGAGGGCATGAAGAAGCTTGTGCCACATGCATTGATCGGGATGGCGACTGGATTAGATAAAATAGCCAAATGATAGGCAAAATGAAGTGATGATATAAATGCCACACAAAGTTTCTGGAGACCTTGTTCCTTTCTTCAGGTGATTACATTTAAAAAAAATTTACTTAAATAAAAAAAATTATCACCTGAAGAAAGGAAAAAAGTTTCTAGGAACATTGTGTCGTATTTATATCATCACTTCATTTTGTCTGTCATTTGGCTATTTTATTTTATTATTATATTTTAAAACAGACGTATAATATTTTAATTTAAATTACAAAATGGAAGTACCACTAATGATTTTTGTTTATAGCAACAATTTTTTGTTATTAATATAAATATAATATAATATAACATCATATCATATCATATAATATAAATATAATATAAAGAGCGAAGGCTTTCCCGATGAATTTGTTTCAAATACAATTCTCGTGTGTCAACTGAGGCCAATATTTGTTTCAACAACGTTTCGACGGCAAACTCTGCTATCGTCGTTATGTTGACGGTTCAAACTCAATTCTCGGGTTTCAACCCGGGACATTCAACAACGTTGACGGTCAACCTGACGGCGATGGATGAACTTAGCGTCGAAATGTTGTTGTATCGAACACTGACCTGGGTTGAAACCAGAAAATTGTATTTTAATATAAACTTTTAATATTTTATCAGATTAGGATAGAAAAAGGTTCCCCAATTCGGGAATCGAACGGTAGTAAGCAGTAGTTCTAACCAATGAGCCTTTTCTATCCGTTGTACGGAGCTGAACACAATTTACTGAAATGAGCTCAATTGCCGGTCATGTATACATTTTTCTATCCCAATCAGTCAATTTAATTTAATAGCTATAAGAGCAGAGATTGATAGGAAGCATTTGTTCTGTTCAAGTAATTAATTTTTTTAAAATAATCGCAACTGGCGACAACCAGTGGTAATTTTTATTACAAGATGATATCGAATCCCAAAGTCACATAAAACGTGTCGAAAACTATACAGATAGTTTTTGTTACCTTTATGTCTTGTTAAGATTATTCTATACTCTCACTTCGTTCAACCATGAAGTGTTAGACTAATATGAAATTCTTTGCTTTGGTCCAGAAAGAGATGAAGACGCTTTAATCAAAGCTCTCAGGGATTCAGGCCATAAAACTGAATTTAAAGTATCAGAATGATGCTTCGATTGAAGCTCTTTCTGCATTAATTCATTGCTCCGTTGTTAAATTCATCTTCATACGGTTTTAAAGTTATGCTATGAAGATTGTGAATTGTAGGTGAAGTCGAGCTCTGACTGTGATTGATGACGAAGTCTGTTACCAGGTCAGGAGTCGACTTGGATGGCTTAGTTGGTAAAGCACCAGCCGAGATTTTTCCATCCAGATCCTTTAAATTCTTAATTTTTTTCTGCATTGTGTCCTGATTAACTAATGTTCGTATTTATTTCAATTTGTCCACGGCGACGACAGTTTCTATTAAATCTTAATTAACAATATGCATCTCGAGTGATCATAGACTGCGGAAAATTGCGTCGCTAAATCTAAATCACCAGATATAATACAGCTCTTTAAGAAGGAACTCTTTTGCCGTGCTTACTGATTACTAGTGACAACCTGTAGATGCTGAGTATAAGTTAGTGTTAGCATTCACAGCAACACGCAAGGTGACATTAGTTCGAAATAAGCCACAGCATTTTAAGTAGTTTCCAATGTTTCTGACTGGTTCTAAACACACAAGAAGTATCCTGAAAATGGGTCAATTACGTAAGAACAAAGAACTGTTCCTTTGGGTTTGAAGTGCGTAGTAAAGTTGGTGTAGACAGTTTCGCGAAGAAACGTGAAGTTCGTTCGTGTTATTTCCTTTCTGAGCAATTACCTGGAATAGATACCAACTACGCTCCAAACTCAGCAACATAATGAAATGATTCGGGACACAATTTAGCAGTGTTCTGAAGGTCTACGGTCACGGTATAACGTACACACGTAGCAAAGAACATTGGGTAAAAATGAATAATAGTGTACTGCTTTTTTAAAATATAATGAGATATTTCCTTTTAAACGCATTTAAATATTTAATATATATTGAGAAATATTTCTGTATATTGAAAAAAGTTTTAAAGTCTCAATGGACTTGTTTGATAAAAACGTTAAAGGACAGTATGCAATAATTATTACTACTATTATTGATTAAACCTTTATTTTAATACAGTCCATATGAATTTTTTTATTGTAAATGTAATTTTACTGTTTTTACAGATGAATATGGTTAGTAAAATTGGAATTATCCTGACGATCTATTTAATATAATGGCATTTTAATGTAATTTACATTAAAAAAAATTTATATGTGACTGTATTAAAATAAGGGTTTAATTAATTATAATAGGCCCAATGGACTTAATTTCTGTTTGAAATTACATTAACATTAGAAGATTTCGAATACTTCCATGCCTTAATCATCTGACCAACTGTATAGGTGAGAATCACTTTGACTTTCCTTAATGAGTGTTGAGGATGGACAGAAAAGTAAATAATCTATATTTAATTTTTTCATATTAATAATAAGAAAAGATAGCGAAATACAGACAAAAAACTGATAATATAATACAAAGTTTCTCGGAAGTTTTGAGTTTTATTAACTGATTATTGCAGTTGTGTCGCTCTAGGCTCTTCCTAGCATCTGAAGAAGGGGGCAAGGATCTCAGAAACGTTGGGCGTTATATGTCTGTATTTGTCTATATTTATAATTATTAATTTTCAACCAGACGTTAATTTTTCATTTAATTTTTTCAGATTATTATGTCTTTAGAAGTAGCTGAATTTCCCTGTTAGTGATGTAATTTACATGTGAAATTAAAACGATTCATACTGTAAAATTGTGGTATTTTATACAAATTTTTCACGTATTTTAAGTGTTTATACAGTAACGGAATTATTTAGAGAAATTTTAGACACTTTATTTCACTCAATTTCTCTCTATGTGGGCACTGAATCCGAATAATAGTCGCTGATTATGAAATATTAATGAGGTTGTTGAAACATAATATGTTATATACGTATGGAAACTGCACCTTTCAAATGGGAAAATTTTTTGGCCTTCGTACGTACTTCACATCTTGCATAAACTATACACATAATAAGGAACGTAGCTTTTCCCGGTGTAGTTGCTGGATGAAGTTTTCTCGTGATTCCAACCGGGTAGCGTAGTTAAGTAAACACAACGTTTCGATGGCTTGCACCGCCATCTTCTTCAGGTGAAGTGAAGTGAAGATGGCGGTGCAAGCCATCGAAACGTTGTGTTTACTTAACTACGCTACCCGGTTGGAATCCCGAGAAAACTTCATCCTACACACATAATGTTTTTATCGCGTGGCGTCGTCATCTTCAAATGTGGATTCGTTACCTTGATGTTCGTTTATCGTGTAGCACCCCGGTTGAACTTTGTAAATTCGATCTTTCTTCATCCTTATTGTTGAATGTAGGTTTTGGCGCTCTATGATATTATATATATGTATATATATTTATGAACTACAATAATCTGTCTGAAGGACTGTTCGACTCTGAATTCACTTATTGTCCCCCTAAAGAATTTTTTTTGTCTTCTTATTCTTCATCTCTCTTGTTGGTGTCCAACCATTTAAATGCCACGGATCTGGTCGGAATATTTGGACTGCTGGACCCAAGTTTTGCTAAACAAATTTACCAGAGTTCATCCAGATCTGTACCATATGTGGTTAGTTTTTAGATGAATATGTTTTAAGCTTGCCGTCGATTGGGAAGAAATACCGCCACGACACGCTTGGACGTACCACAGTACATATATTCCTCCTGCGATATACTATATATAATCTTAACCGGATTCTAAACTTTTTGGCACATCGCGAATGTCACAGATCGGTCAAATACAATATTCTTCAACTGCAGTCATCGTCCTAACCATAATTAGCTAGAGTTATACCTTACAAAATGAACGGTCTTGAGTCAGAAAATTGTTTACTAAGAAAAAATTAATTATACCAACGTTCCGTCCTTGTTTTAGAAACACTACATGTTAAGAAATTTCATATAAAAATCACACAAAAAATTTGTTTATTAACAAAAATTATATAGCGACGTTTAGTCCTTGTTTTAGGACCTCTTCAGGTTTACCAATTTCATATATAATCATACAAATAATTGTATGATTTATATATAAATTACCAAACCGGAAGTGTTCCTAAAACAAGGACGGAAATCGCTATATTTAATTTTTTGATAATAAACAATTTTTCTGTGGCATTTTGGTTGACAACAGGCACGGCAGCAAAATCTTGTCTCAAATTTTTTTGTATCATTTATATATAAATTAATAAACCTGAGATCATAAAGCAAGGACGAAACATGGGAATATTTAATTTTTTTTAATAAACAATTTTCTGACAAAGGCTGTTTATTTATTTATAATATTATAAATGTCAGATATTTTTTCATCATTATTAAAGTCATTCATAATTATAACTCGGTGACAAAAGTAAATATCTTTAGTTTGGGTTTTTTATCTTGTAGTAAATTGCACTCAGGTATTTATCGCCAATAGTTACCCTTTTTTTTCGGCATTCCAGGCGAATTCTTAACTCGTCGCTGTTAATTTCAGTACTGAGAACATTAAGTGGTCTCGTTAATCCCTTTGTCATTTGCCGACTTGAACTTTCCTGTGCCTTCCACCTGCCAGTTCGCTCCCCGCAAAACGCACGCATACTGAACTCAAACAAAATTTTAAAATAGTATATAAACCATTCAAAATATCCCTGTCGGTTCGTTGAACAACAGCTGTGCGTTTTTAATGAGGTGGCTCTGATTATATGCATTTGTAAAAATTTATCACACGAAGACATTCAGAATGAATTAGGTAAAGGAGGTTAATAGATTGACATGAAAAGAGAACAGTTTGAATGTAGTTGACATAGCCAGATTCTATACTGGATATAATTGCACGAAAAATATAAAAATAATTTAGAATATTATAATAGTTCGTAAATAATGAGTAACATAACATAAGATTAACCGGCTGATATATCCTCGTTTATTTTATGAAAAAATTAGCCTTAGCAGTCACTTATCTTATGTTGTTCCAAGTGTAAAGATATTATTTAAAATATTATTTCTGTATAATACTACATGTAAAGAATTTAATTACAATTTACAGTGTTGCCCGTAGAAGATTTTACAAAGCCGAATTAATTTCCAACCAGTTTCACGTTGCTATATGGTTTATAAGTTCTCCGGGGTTTACAAAACGCAAAAAACTGACCTCACATCTGTTGTACTTGATCTACAAATATTACGGTGTGACTAAAATATTACGCCAAGGAGTTTCATAGTCTGTGTAATACGTATAAACACGGGTATTAAATAGTTTACATGTTTTTGAACATCAGTTTACGTTAGTCTTTAACTTAAATGTTTCATCTCTGTTGTTTAAGTCAGGTTTTAAATTTATGATACAGATTACAAAGTGCATTTAGTAATACTATTACATATATAGGACCGGGCAGTAGCCACCGTTCATTAGTAAATATGCAGAAATGTTAATAGTTCAACTTATTGTAGCTGACTTAGCTTAGTACGTATTGTATAACGAAAGGTATACGAGATTTATAATCGACAACTCCCGCGGAAAAGCAGCCTCTTATTCTGATTGAGAAGTTTCAGCGCTCGAAACTACTTGTAACGTTGCGTGAAGGTAAACGTAACGATTTATTGACGTTAGGACGGGGAAGAATGCCATGGCTCGTAATGGGGAAAACCCCGGGACTCGGTGGCATGCTCATTCTTCTCAATTACTATTTTAACCAATTGGGAAAAAAAATATCACTTGATACCTTAAGATTATTTTTGGCTTTGTCATACTTATTTATTTTTAAAAATTGTAAAAACTGATGAATAATTTGGTGATTAATTAATATCTCACAAAATATCTGTGCGGATATTAGTCCTCGATCTTATCTACAAAGTAACATGTTTGTGAGATGATGTCATATTTTAATCTAGTAATCGAATGTGCATGTTCTCGCAGAATAAAACCCTGGCTAAAAGCTACTGATTGGTTATCATAATATAAAGGCCAAACGTGTCGTGTAAGAAACGCTGTAGTTGTCAGCACGACCTCGTCCGGGCCCCTATATTATCCATTATTGGGAATGTACGCTCGTTTGTATTTATTTAATCTACAAATGGGCAATTTTCCGGTGGTAGATACATGAAATAAGAATCATACTGTTCTGGCCTGAAAAAAACAACAAAAGTGGAAGTATGTCTGAAAATAGAAATTAAATAAGGAGAAAAATATATATTAACACTTGACTTTAGTTTATTAAAAATCTGATTGATTTTACGAAGCGCTGTCACTTCACTTCACTACAGTACACTAACCTATATTCAGTAGAGAGTTCAGATTGAGCCTAATTTTCCCCTCGTTAGAGTACGTGTTCCAAACATTCTTCCAGGTAAATTGTTACATTCATCTATTGTTCTATTTAGGAATTAGTATTTTCCAATGTACTTTTTTGCTTTGTGGCCTTTTATTTTTAAAAAGTGATCAGAGCTTCCATACCGAGTCTGTTCTTTCTTTCTATCTCTAATTCCTTGCGTAATTTTTGACCTGTAAAAGCTTTAAATTACAACATGCAGCTTTCCTGTCTAAGGAATCCCACCCTAGACACTTTACTTTTACGCTCCCCTGTAGTAGACTTCATCTAAAGTAACACATTCTCTAATCATAAATTACATTAATAATAAGAAAAATAGATAAAAACAGACAAAGGAAAACATAATATAAATACCACACAACATTTCTGGGATCCTTGTCCCTTTCATCAGTTGCTAAGAAGAGCCTAGAGCGACACAACTGCACTAGTCAGTTGACAAAACTCAAAAGCATTTCATAAATCACATTAAATCAACCAATATTTTTACGAACTCCAGTTATCAATTGCAATATTTTGTGAACACAAGCGAATTCGTGCAACAGTTCTGCTGAATTTAATTAAATTGCAGTAAATTGTAAATTACCTGAAATACTTAAAACATACAATGTAAATTTTTATTGCTCAATAAGTTATAATAAAACAAATAATAAACTCTTTACAAATTATTCATAAAAATGTGTTACATATATATTAAGTATCGTCATATATACTAAGCACGTCAAGTATTAAGTAACGAGGAGACCTCTAAAATATGAAACGTATATTCAATTTTATGCAATTACTGCTTTAACATTCGTGAATAACAATCCAATAAATAAAATTTAAAATTAAATTGGAGAAAGTTCGCTCCTGACGGAGAGTCGACTCGAATGGTAAAGAGCATTTTGCCTACGTACACCTGCACCTTAAACGGAGCAAATCATTTATGAAACACTAGAAATCGCTCTGAAAAAATCGCTTAAGCCTTTTTAAATCAAGCAATAGTTATTCCTGGATAAATCTGTACACTAGTCTTCCGGACTAAATAAAAACTTCAATTATACAAAATTTATTTATAAACAGTTGTAAGTCTCTGTTAATTAATGGTATCCTATGAAGTTAAACTATTGTTATAATCTACTAGGATTTAACTGCCGACTTATCTTCTTTTTCATGTTCGACGAGAATCGATGCAATTATTCGGCAGGAAACTCCGTCGAATAAAAATTGAAGATTAATTAATATAGTTTTAATTTAATTAATTACTATTATATTAATATATTTAACGTAGTTTTAAATTAAATATTTTTTTGTGAAGTACAATGTTTGTTCTTTAAACTTTGTAATTGTAGTAATTTATTCTTTTATTTTAATCTTATATTATGATGTATCATATTATGTTATGATGTATCTTAATGGAATGAATAATAAATCTAAATCTAAACTGGCGGTCCAGCGTTTGATTCCCGATCCGCTCGATATTTCTCCATTATTAGTAACTAATTTGCATGGAATTTTATAATTTGATTTTTTATCCTGACTTATTCAGATATTAACATTTGTATTATATATTCCAGTAACTCACATGTAGGTTATATATATTTCAGGAGCAATATCTCTTTGTATTTAGTTTTTGGACTGACACACATACCAGTTTCTATACAAACTGTCGTCACGATATCCGTGTAAAAACTTATAATTTATATTTCAACATAATTTGAACCTACTTTCCAATAATCGTTTCGTATTTACCCTAACTTATTGTCACAATTCTGGTTCGGGCCATTTTGGTTTCCGGTCGCCTAGAATGGTGAAAGTACTGTTAATGATATGAGTGAACTATATATTGAATTTAGTTGAGAAATAATCGTCCGGGTTAATAAGAATGTTTAGTTGTGCGGAATAAAGCATGATGCGGAAGAACTGTTTATAACGATAAAATGGTAAGTGAACATCGTCGTGCTCCAAGTAGAGAAAGACAAAGAAGGCTATTAAGTGATGCAGAAATAGATCAGAAAAGGGAAATAATTCGATTAGCCGCTCAGAGAATGAGACAGAATAACTTAACGAAAGCGGAACAGCTCAAAGGTAAAGGAATAGATTTAATCAACCATGTGGAAGAGAAGGGCTTCACAGGAAACCTGGTCAAAAACATGGCCCTGCAGCTTAATTTGGGAACCGATGAATATTAAAATGTACCTATTGCAACGATTTATTTTGAAACAATAAAAGTTGACAGTGGAGAATTCACATTTTGTTGTAAAACAAAATTGTTAAATTTTTTACTGTGGCGAGGGAAGAATAATCAATGTTACTGATTATATTAAAAAAATCTAATTGATTTTTAATCGTTCTAAGGAGTACCTCCTTTAATTATAGGCCCTGTTAGGATATTATCAAGTCTGTTGTTACTGTGCACAGTTTTTTCGTATATTGTGATAATATATTGGCCAATAACAGAGTTTGCTTGCAGCAACGCCAGTGAAGTGATTTGAGTATTCGATTCGATATAAATGTTAACAGCCTTCCTTTACTGCCGATGGTAAATGACGCATATCCTGCAAAGTTTAAGAGTTACAAATCCTGAAATAATTAAGTGGCCAATTATTGGCGTGTTTCATTGTAAATAATTCCGAGACCTCGCGAACTGTGACAAGGTCAGAGAACCCGCAGTGGGAAGTTGACGTAGCATTAGCATGGAACTGGTCTGTATTTTCAAGCCAGAGGTTCGTGTTCTGGATAGATTCTCTTAAATAATCACGCTCTTGTCAGTTAAAATAAAATTCTTTGCTTCCTAAAATATTTAGGAACTCTTGTTTTTTTTACTGCTAATCCAGTGTATTATTTGTAATTATTTTATTTTACTGAATCGTAATTAGTGTGTAAAAATATTGGAAAGGTAATTCACAGCCAAATACAGACAAGTAGATTAAATTTAAAAACACAACGTTTCATCACAGGTCTCAACAGGTGCAGTATTAATTAAAAACAAATGTACCCCAGTTAGATTCTACATCACAAACTCATGTAAAGTGACGTAAATGTGACACATTATCAAGAACAATGAAATTATTTCAATAAATCAAGCTCTGAAGTATAAGGAAATGAATTGACAGAATAGGGAGGGTTAGAAGAATCGTGACGGTATCGGGGTCGAGATTTTTCTGTCCTTACCTGTGAAACATTATTTTGTATACTTGTCAAAGTAGAAATTATTTAAGAGGACGAGTAAAATTAAACATCCAAATGTTCCTCTCATATGTCTATTTAATAAGTATGGTGTGTGTCAAAGCTTTACACCAACGTAATTAAAAAGTCCTGGAAATACTAGGACTTTATTTTTTGAGGAATTCTCGGATATTCTTTGAGAAAACTGTTCCAGAAGTGTAAGTACGTGGCATGAGACGGCTTATCTGTCTCCACATAACGTCAACGTCAGGTGGAACTGCAGCTTAGATTTGCTTTTGAAGCCCCGCCACTGACACAGGTGCGGAAACTGTTTACTCGGCTAACGAGTCCTCTGTTTACTCAGTTATGAGCAGCCATCTATTAATTTACGTTGGGAATAAGCAGAAAATGGAAATTTTAGATTTTTCCGGAATGAAAAGAGATAATTAATTATTAATTTATAACTCGTATTTTTCAAGTTTATATTTCCTTGTAATGTTTCCTCTCAAATGCTATATTTTGAAGTCAGGTTTAATTAAAAGAATGTAAAAAGTACGACTCTTTCATAAATGAATATTAATTTGGCCAAATAAACACGAATTTCGATTAGGAAAAAAGTATCCGGATGCCTACCCTTCATAGAAAATATTGTGCACGGATCTTTAACAATAGGATTAGCTTATCGTCCAAAGATTTGTATACACTGTGTGATATAGATAGCATAGGGCATGGGTCTATCATTTTTATCGAGTTGCTTGCAACTCTTTGTTGCAGTAACACGTACATAAGGAATAGTAAATTCTGTCACTGTCTTCACATCTTGACATCCAGGAGTTTCTTTACCTTCCAATACGCGGCCCTTAAAAATATGAGTAAAAATAAATCTTAACTTTATAAAATATTCCCTCTCCAATTGAAAAATATTAAAGCCAGGTGAAGAACTCAAAAGCAAAAACGATATTGAACAGAAAGATAAAATAAAAGCAAAGAAGGTAGCGTAACATTAAGGGATCAGTTTAATTGTAATGATGTTAGATTTAATACATATTGCATTTAGGTCACAACAGTTATATTAAACTGACTTCTTTAAATACATTAAAAAAACACCAAGCTATTAGTCAGAAATTTATTATAAAACTTATAACTTTATCAAATAACAAACGCAACGTTTCATCTATAATTGGGACTACTTATGGTGTAAATTTATATTAAATTCGTATTATAAAAATTCTAAGAAAACAAAATATTACATACACCATAATTTATAATATAATTATGTAAGAAAATAATTTATAGGGCATTAGTTTCATGAAATTTAGATTAAAATGCGGTTTGCATACAGGTTTCGGACGAAATGACTTGTTATTTACACAGATGTTAAAGAGTATAATTGAATTTTAAAATACAAATGGAAATAATTATATACTACAATTCATGGATTGCAATATCAGAGGAATAATAAATTATATTTAAGTTATTGGTATAATTATTTTACGATAATCGTTGGAAATAATATGCAGCATTTCGTTAACCAATCTGTAATAATATTTCTATTCTTCGTCTAAAATTTTTACATTATAAATTATATTTATTTTTAAAAAAACAGTCTCCAAACTCAATTCGAAACATGTAGACGTTGACACCATTTTTCCTTTCAGGACTTATATCAGAAATTCTTCATATTAAATTAAAAATCACAGAAATTAATGTACAAACTGAAACTATGAAACTAAATAATTGCTACATTCCCATTTTGTTACGCTAACCCCGTTGCTTATCCATAGTCGTTGCGTTTTCTCCGCTTTTGAGATTGTCAACCGAACTGTGCATTTATTTCGCTCTAGGCTTTAGTATTTTTAGTTTTCCTAGTACCTGAAGAATGGAACAAGTTTTCCATAAGCGTTGCGTGGTACTTCTTTTGTCAGTATTTGGCTATTTTATCTTATTATTAATATCAAATTGTTTTTATTTGCATTTCGAGTTTTTAAAGAGCGTTTTACCAGTATGACTAGATTTACAATCTAGACAATTGATTTTCTGAATAACTATGTTTATCTGAAATGCTAATTTTGTCTTTAATATATTTAATATTCTTCATTAAATTTAAATTATCAGAAATTTTCAAAAGTCATCCGAATGCTGTAATTATTAAATAAGTCAATAAGTTTATATTGCACGGTTTTAAAAACACTAGTACGATAAAAATAATTATTCCTACGCTTAATAATTGGTTAATTCATTTGGGGTATATAATTCTGGAATGGCACCTGGTGTCAACGTTTCCTGATCAAATGAATATTTACGTATCATCAATTGGAAATTACGAATGCCTCCGTCCCGCCACCATATTTCCCAATTTTTGAATAGTGGATTGACGTATTTAATGATAAATATTGGACCATTACTAATTTTATTGCATTTATAGATAAACATATTATAATTGATACGAAATTATGCTCATATGCAATTGTACTTTTAATCCATTTTTCAGAAAAATTTATCTAATTCTGCTCATATATACGATATATATGAAATGGAGACGATAATAACTCCAATATTCTTGTTGAAAACGAAATATTTTACACACAAAACGTGTGATACTTAGCATACTGTAAGTAACATTTTCTTTTAATTTGTCTCTACATTTATAAAAGAAAAATACATATTTGTAGTTCGAAAATTTTCCTAAAAGCAGGATTTAGTATGTAAATGAATAAATACATTCAAATAAAAAGGTTTGTGAGGATCGAGTCAAATTATATATAATTAATCATTGTATTTTTTATACGTTAAATAAATTCAGTAGTCACCAAATATATATGATAATTTTGCCAGTCAAGATCTTTAAAAGATTTATATAAATACATAATAACCAAGATTCTCATTGGAACAGTCGGCAAGCTGTCTCCTAAACTGGTAGAGGAATGGAGAAGGGAGCGCTGCGTCCCCACTGCAAAACCCTCTTACAGCATCGGAAGGGTGTGGGACAAGTACCCAATGCCCGATCTGCCCGATGCAGTATTTCTAGCGTTTGTCCTGCATAAATTTTAGACGAATGCGGTGTAGGATCCTTAAACTATAGCCCAGGGGTCCTAGTTAACCCTTGACTGCCTTGTCCTACCCTTCCGCATCCTCCTTTCAATACCCTTTCAAATCCCTTCGAATGCTATTAAAGGGAAGTTGGTACCACGTAGATTACCCTCAGGTATCCTGTTACTATAAAAAAATAAAAATTTCCGTCCAAATATGTTGTTTTAATCATTTTTTAAATTTGAAGTAACATAAACTTTCGGCTGTTTTCTCTTTTATCAAGATGTAAAATTATATATACAGAATTATATATATTATACATTTTGTGATTGTAATTTAGTTATTATGTATTAATAAAAAATACAGTCTGAACAACAAAAAATATTAAAATTACTCTTAATTTTTTTTGAATGGACATTAACTATATTTAGATTTTTCTGTCGTGTTTTTACATTAAGCAAAGATTCATAAATACGAATAAACTTTATTCATAAATAATTATATTAAATGGTAGAACGTTATTGGATTTGTGTTTCAAGGAATCGGTTTCACTGCATTCTATCTATGGCTGTGAATGTGTTCTTGGTAATGATAACAAATACCGAACGAAATGATAAACCGTCCGTTAGACTCGCGAGTAACACAGACTAGCTGTGATGTTGTTATTACCAGTGTACGAGGAAGATTATCAAGAGAAATAGAGGGTATAATTGTGGGTTTATTATCAAAGTGGAAATTCCGGACGGGAGCCTGTTTTGAGCGCTGATGAGAACGAATTAGATATTCGCGATACGAAAATGATACACGCCGAGGGAGTGCGCATAATAGTGGTAGAACTCATTATAGAGACACCAACAGTGTTATTAGGCGTGTTAGAAGCCTTCTAAAATCGTAGAGGCAGTGAGAAAGGTTCACATAGAACAATATCTAAATTTATATCTCGTACTTTTTAAACATCCCAGAATTGGCCGAGATTATGTTGATAGTGGAAATTCTTTTTTAGGAAGGTCGATGTCCTTCCAGCGGGGTACATTGCCTCTGCCTAAAGGATTCAGACACGTATATATATAGGATATTCCTTCAGTTGTATTGGAACTTTAGTCCTACCTGGTACGATTCAATTTAGATGCAAATAACTGCTGAATTGGTCTCATTACCAGAATATTATTCCACTATTTCTCCTGCCAACTTACACAATCCAATAAACAGAATCTGTTTCGGACCAAAATGAAGCAATTGAGTAGATGGAAGCCTAGACGTCTAATATCACGCTGCAGAGAAATATTCGGAAATACATCTATTTAAATAAATTTTTAGTAAAAACAATGACTTATTTTATTTATATTATTTCTATAAGACAATACTATAGAGGAATATAGAACTATCAAATTTTAGTACTATTGAAAATTTTTTGGCATAACTTTACTGCCTTCTATTCTTACCTGTGTCCATCAATTTAAACTATTAATATTAACGCTTTTTAATTAAATTAACATTTACCTGAATAAACATTAGCGTTGGTTGTTTCTTGCATTTAATTTATCCTTATGTATTCAATATAAAATTAAGAAACAAAAGATTTAATAATTTAATAATTCACCAAAGTGAATGTTCAATTTGGTGCTAAACATCTTTTCTATTTTTCCTGAATTACAGTCATATTGAAAATTTCATTCCAGTGACCAGAAAGGCAATATAAATCTTTTGTGGATAACTGAAGATATTATGTTGAATATTATATACATAAATTTATGGTATATTTACTGAAATTTTACAACGGTCTCGGAATCATAGATCTTGTCTCGGATGGCCTTTAAAATTTCGCTGCCAATCAGCAATTTTCCATTATTTTATAATCTTATTATTGTGTTATCTTTATTTAATATTTGAAAGTTTTTATTTAACGTCTGTTTTGAATTAATATAACAATTGATTACCTTACACAAACACTTCTTATTTATATTATGACGACGTTTCGAACCATCTTTGTATCTTCTTCAGGTATTATCCAAATTAAAATAATATACTAGCACTACTCAACGATGAACCAGTTATTAAATCTTCCTAATTTCACAAAAGAATCCAATGTTGTTAGTGGATCCTGACACTTCTTCAGGTCGTGTGCCCATAGTTAAAGGTTTTAATTTAACGTAATAATATAAATAAAATCTAAAAAGTGCTTGTATAAGGTCATCAATTGTTTTATTATTTAATATTTGTTTACTTATTATGAATTTCTGCCAGAAAACTTAGAAATATTTGTCAAAAATAAATATTTTACGTCCCAGTATCTTAGTTTAGTTTTACCCTTTAAGTCAAGACTAAATCCCAGTACAGATTGAGTAACTTTGAAGTAATTGTAAACCTTCCTGTGATGAAATTATTTAATTAACGCGAGAATTAATCTCATTTTCATACTCGGCTGAAGTTAGAACCCCCGACCCAGTGTATTAAATAGAAAATTGAATGTCACAATTAAACTCAGCGACATCCATAGCTCCGTATTTGACTGGAATAACGGGTGTTTTCGCGTTAATTTCTTGTAACACTATTCCATCCCCACCCCTAAGTGTGGTCCCCTCCATTGCCGAAAGGCATGTTACACAAACAACATCGGTTTAAATATTATCAATTTCATTGACCCCGACAAACATTTCTTCGACACATATATCGACTGTTTAAGATGTTTTAATATTTCCACCCCATACCACCCCGGTTTGGGGGAGTTTAACGGCAAGTATAATGTCGTAATTAAACTCATTGACATACATAATCCCCGGATTCGACGCCAAACTCGTTTGTTTTTGCGTTATTTTTATGTAATGCCGATCCACCCCCAGCGTTAAGGGTGCTCCCCTCCCAAGCCGAAATGGGTTGAAATTATACACAGACAACGTAGGTAGAAATACTATCATTATCTTTGACCATAAAAAATATTTATCTGACGCAAATATCGGCCGTTTGAGCATGTTTGAAAATTTCCACCCCCCTCCCCCCGTTCCTGGGGATAATTGACGTGTCCGACACACACAGTGTTTATTTCCTGGTTTCAAGGAACAGGTGTACGAAATTTGGTCAAATTTACTTTTCCGGGTGTAGATTTGTTTGCGGAACAAAGACACATACATACAAACAAACACATTATTTTATTTATTCGTTAGATATGCAATATCTATCAGATTTCTGACATGAAAAGGAAAAATCAAAAAATTAAGATAAGTATATAGAGAAAATGAACGTCAGGCTACAGTTTCCAAAAATTTTGTATTTTTTATATAAACGTCTGAAATTAATTTCAAATTAATTACTTGTATTATGAAATTGTTTTAAGTCCAATTTCAATTCTCTATTTAAAAATGGTAATATTACAAGAATGCTGCAGCACTACTATTTTCTTGAAAGGTAATAACTGCGGTGGATATAAAAAAAATATTGCACTGATGCTCCTTCCAGAAACTTCCTTCAGTACTCCTGAATATTGGGATCGTAGGTTTTCCCGGTGTAACTGCTGGATAAATTGTTTCCAACCTGGTAACGACGTTAGTTTGCCACAACGTTTCGATGGCTTGCACCGGTTGGAATCTCGAAAAATCTTCATCCCACTGAATATTCTTATGTAATTACGAAGGAAAGGAGGGAGAATAAAACGCCGAGAGTGGAATCTGAAGACATTTGGCGAGGTGAATTGAGGTTCACAGCCGGCAGCAAGACGTCATACAGAACGACAAAGGTGGTCGAATAGTGACTAAAGAACACCTGAAACAACGAAAAACATGTCGGTTAAGTCTAAAAAAATGTCCATTTCCTTTAAATTTGTATTGCATAGCATATTCTACGAAAATAAAATGTATAGAAAATCGTTCCATATTTTTGTCGACTTCTTTACTTTGGAGGAAGTCGGTGACAGCAGTTGACAGGGTCGCACTCTCGAGGGATGTCAAGAAAGATGAATTCGTCTCAGCTGAAATTAAATTACATCCATATAACCAATTTATTTATTCGTCTTCTGAGGCAGACGTCGTAATAAAACTGATGTGTAACCACGTGTTCTGTATAAAATCCGTAGCAGAGAACTGGAACATTCAATAAAAGCAACCAAGAAGCCTGCTTTTCAGGTTTTATTACACCATAAAACGAGCACCTTCAGAATCTTTCGTCATATATGTCATATTTATCTGAACAAAATCATGGGTTGTATTAGAGTTTAATCCAGAAACAATTCACGTTATCAACATTGCTGTGGACTAAAACACTTGAAAGCGTTCCTGTAAACATAACCCCATCCTCCATATTGGTTTACGTTGTGATTGGTGCCTACATTAGTGTTATATAATATTTAATTAATTACAGTGGAAATCAGTCGAGAAGATTGTGTTGGTTGGTAGCGTAAATATTGAGGGACTTTTAATATTTAATTGTTAAATAACAATTACACTCTAACGTATTCAAATTAATTTTGATTGTAAATGAAATAATTGTTAGAATAAGTCTTTTATAGCAGAAAAAAATAGTTATTCTAATATAATGAGCTTCTCTTTCATATTCATTTTAATTGTTCAATTTATGTTAAATGGACTATTACATCAATTATTTGTGATATTTCAATCAGAATTAAATATTATAATATGGATAATTTTTTAAAGCTATTGAGTAGAATTAAAATTTGGTAAAAAAACTAACGTTTTAGTACATCTGACTATTTCTGCAATGTTTGAGGAGTCGTTGTGTTTATATCCTTTTACGTTATTCTGCTTTTATATAACAAAATTTCAATTTTACTTATAACCTTAAAATTTTTTTTACCAAATATCTTAACAGAATTGCCAACCAACTTCAAAATATACCACTGTGATCAAAAAGTAAGGTGAAATTGTCATTTAAATCTCCCGGGTATTAGGAAGGCAGATAATGTTTTTTCCTAGGTTGGTAGGACTGTCTATAATATTTGCCAAGCGTCTGTTTGTTAAAAGGTTTAATTATGTCCGAGTTACACGTGTTTTTATAAACAACCAAAAGTGAATTTTTCGATTTTTGCAATGAGTGATTTTGTTGAGCAAAGAACTTGCATCAAATTTTGTTTGCGGACACGTTGAAAATGTTGCGGAAGGCCTTTGGTGATCAAACTATGGCACAAAAAACCGTTTATAAGTGGTACAACCAGTTCAATGAGGGCCGAAAATGCGTTGAAGACGATCCGCGCTCTGGAAGACCATCAACGCCTACCGACGAGGGCCACGTCCGAAAAATCAAAGATTTGGTCCTTAAAAATCGTCGGTGGACAATTAGAGATCTCGCTGATAGTGTTGGAATATCATTTGGCTCAGCCCAAACCATTTTGAAGAATGTTTTGTGTCTCAAACGCGTCAAGTCTCGATTTTTTGGAAAAAAAGCGTCGCGTTGATCTGTGTGAAACTTTGCTGTCTATCAGAACCACTCGAAATGCATCATTACTGGAGACGAGACTTGGATTTACGACCCTGAAACCACCGACCAATCCAGCGAATATCGTGCAAAGGTGAAGCAAGACCGAAAAGACCACGGCAAAGTCGATGGAAAATCAAGGTCATGTTGACAGTTTTCTTTGATTATCGTGGTGTGGTGCACTATGAATTCCTTCCGCCGGGCCAAACTGTCAACAAAGAATATTATTTGAGCGTTATGCGTCGTTTGCGTGATGCTATTCGTGGAATTATGGGCGAACAACTCTTGGTTCCTTCATCACGATAATGCACCATGTCATACTGCATTGGTACTTCGCATTGTTTTTTACCAAAATCTCGACTCATATCCTTCCGCAACCACCGTATTCGCCTGATTTGGCTCCATGCGACTTCTGGCTATTCAGAAAACCCAAAGGCCAATGCGGGGACTCTGTTTTGACACGAGTGAGGAGATAAAAACCGAATCGAAGAAGGTCTTGAAGGCTATACCGGTAAAAGACTATTCCGACTGTTTCTAGGACTGGAAAAAGCGTTGGAGAAAGTGCGTTTTATCGGACGGGGATTACTTTGAAGGAGATGAAATTGATTTGGAAGAATAAATAAATTCACCTTACTTTTTGTTTACAGTGGTATATGATTGGTAAAGATTGTTCATAGATTAATATTGAGTGAGAAAAACTCACGCAGCCTCTTATAGTGTTACAAAAGTTTTACAAATGCTGCTTTCGTCGTGTTTGGTCTTTTTCAACTTAAGAGAAGGCGTATAATAATTTATTTAAATTTTTTTGGACAAATTGTTATACTTTTAAGTTGAAAATGGTCACGATATTTTTTTAAACTCTATACGAGATTGCTGGTGTTTTTTTTCCCCCGTGAACTTCAAAATACTTTAGCAGAAGTGCAGTATAACCGAGAATTATTAAATATTTCGTACATACTACTTTTTTAAATGAAATGTTTTCTTCAGCGTGTGTCCGCCTATAGTAATGAGGGAGCTTCACTTTCTATATAATGTGAAAATGAATAAATTCTGAGGACTAAGTCTGTCGCCGGTCTCTCCAGGATGTCAGATTTCAATTAGCCCCGTGCTGCATTCGTCGACGAGACGAAGGAAATCAAACCTTTCATCTGCGGACGACGTCTAGGATATTATCCCTCACGGCACATGAAATGAATAACTTTTCCTCTAAAATAAAATTTTCTGAAGCAAATGGGTGCAGATGTACGGGTAATTCAATTAGACGTAAAGAAAGGTACGTTTTAGGAAGATTCTAGTCGTATTCTGGGAATTAACACCACTTTTGCGATGAAAGTGCGATCGAATATATTCATGGATTTCTTGTTCATGTCAGTGACATTAAAAGCATCTGTGAAATAATCTTAATTTACTATTCCTATGACGAATAAATTCTAAATTACAATTATAGAGATCCTGGTCTGCTATTGTTCTTAAGATACTGGTTATAAGAGGGAATGGACTTAACTTAAATGCTCAGTTTTCTCTTAGCATATTTTTGCAAGGAAGCTTGCGAGGGATGTTCTCTCGCAGGTAGAACCTTGTAGGAGAGATACGAAGGGGCTACCTTTGGGGATGCCTTTTCCTCTCCGTTTTTGAACTAAGTTTCCCACCTCGGCCTGTTCTGAGAGGTGTATATTCCGGGGTCACAGATCTTCGGCATACGGTGGGAAAACTGCGTCCCCACAGCAAACTCCTCTCCCGCTGTCGGAAGGGCGTGGGACAAGTACCCGATGCCCGACCTACCTGATGCATGTTTTTCTACAGTTTTCCCTGCATTTCTTTACGCGAATTCCGGGTAGGATCCTTAAAATATAGCCCGGGGGCCGTAGTTAACCCTTGGCTACCTTCCGCTACCCTTCCGCATCCCCCCTTTCAAATCCCTTCCTATGCTATTAAAGGGGAGTTGCCCAACGTGGATTACCCTCATGTAGCCTGTTGCCCTAAAAATAAATCTTAGCAGAAATGGAACATTCAAAATCAATACATTTGTTACTTTTTCGCTACCACGCCCTCGTCCTATTGTGAACTAATTTCAGTTTCATAGTTGTTTTTAACTCATACATAGCCGTGAACCTATTTTTTTTTAAATAAAACCTTTCCTATGCTACAAGAGGGGACGTGCCACTATGTTGATTACCTTATACATAGCCTGTCCACACCTAAAAAAAACTATTCCCGCTATCGGAAGGGCGTAGGAAAAGTACCCAATGCCCGACCTACCCGATGCAGGTTTTCTAGAGTTTTTCCTGCATAACTTTTAGGCGAATTGCCGGGGAGGATTCTTAAACCATAGCCCGGGAACCCTAGTTAACCCTTGGCTACCTTGTTCTACCCTTCCGCATTCCTCCTTTCAAATACCTTCCTATGCTATTAAAGGGGAGTTGCCACCATGTGGATTACCCCCATGCAGCCTGTTACCCTAAAAAACTATTCTCATTGGAACAGTCGGCCAGCTGCCTCCAAACTGGTCGAGGCATGGAGGAGGGAATGCTGCGTCCCCTCTCCCTCCATCGGAAGGGCGTGGGACAAGTACCCAATTCCCGATATACCAGATGCAAGTTTTCTAGGGTTTCTACTGCATCAGTTTTAGACGAATGCCGGGTAGGATGCTTAAAACTGCCCGGGGGACCTAGTTAACCCTTGGATACTTTCCTCTGCCCTTACGCATCACCTCTTTCAAATCCCTTCCTATGCTATTAAACGGAAGTTGCCACTGTGGAGATTACTCTCATGTAACTGCGACTCTAAAAACATCGACTCAATAATTGTAATTAATATTTTAATTTTAAAATATATAAAAGAACAACATTAGTCCAAGTTAAATATTGAAAAAGTATATAAATATATGAATATTATTGTCCTGGCCTTAAAAAGAAAACATTGGAATTATACCTGAAAATTGAGACTAACAGAGGAGCCCGACCATACTTTTTCTTATTGTTAATAGAATGTTTACCTGATTGATTCTACAGATCACTCTACTAATCTATATTCCTAGAGAGAGCTCAGATGGAGCCTAAATTTCCTTTCCGTCGGAGAACTTGTTCCAAACACTTTTGCAGGTAAATTGTTTTCCATTTATCATCCTATTTAGGAAAGAGTATTTCCTAACATCCGTTTTCTGCTGCCTGTCCATTATTTTGAAAACGTACTCCCATAATGAGCCGGTTCTTTCTTTCTATCCCGAATTTCCTGCTTAGGTTTTTGACCTGCAAAGGCTTTATGAAAAACGTGTAGCCTAACTTTTCCCCTTCTTGTCTGCAGCCTGACTTTGTCCCTCCCGTGCGAATTTCTATTTCATCATTGTTGTTTTCACTCCTGCTTTCCTTATCAAGATAATTTTCCCTACTGTTACTACTCCAGTAATCTGTATCCGTACTTCGTATTTACAACTCAAGTTAATTTACGAACAAAAACGGATATTTCAATCATTCAAAAAAATTTGACCTTGTATTCACTAACAGAATATAGCAAATATGTGGACGAAAGATATTAAAACAAAACTGATACAATTAATTTTTTAAACGAGTAAAATAATTATTTATACTAATAAGGTTACAACTATAAATTAATTTGAAATTACAAAAATATTAACTCATATAGCATTCTGTACTATATAGAAATTATACAAAACTTTTGCGCAATATGAAGCCTAAAAATGGAATTTTAATGGAAGTATCAATTCTACGTCCCGGCCCACGAGTCTACATAAAAATATGGTTTCTGGTCACATGCAATGTGCTTTAAATGACACAAAATCAATTAATTTAAATAACGAATATAATACTGTCACGTTGGACCAAACCAAAACTCCTTCACATCGTCTCAGCACCATCTCTTGAATTGGATCACTAGCCTGTGAGAGCTGTTCTCTCGCAGGCAGAACCTTTCTGGAGAGACGGAGAGGGCTACTTTTGGGGATACCTTCTCGTCTCTCCGTTTTTGAACTAAGGTTCCCACAAGCCGAGGCACCTCGGCCTGTTTTGAGAGGTGTATGTTCCGTGGTTGCAGACCTTGGGCATACGGTAAGAGTTGTCACTTTTCCCACTGGAACAGTTGGCCAGCTGCCTCCTAAACTGGTCGAGGCACGGAGAAGGGAATTCTGCGTCCCCACAGCAAACACCTCTCCCGCCATCGGAAGGGTGTGAGACAAGTACCCAATGCCCGACCTGCCTGATGCCGGTTTTCTAGGGTTTGCACTGCATCACTTTTAGGTGAATGCCGGGAAGGATCCTTAAACTATTGCCCGCGGACTCTAGTTAACCCATGGCTACCTTCTTCTACCCTTCCGCATCACCCCCTTTCAAATCCCTTCCTATACTATTAAAGGAGAGTTGCCACCACGAAGCTTGGTACTCTAATAAAACACACCATCTCTTCCAAATAAATGCCACGGCTCGAAAGGAGTACAAAATAAAATTTACGATATATGTGTTTTTTAATCAACGCGACATATAATAGAGATTCTGTAGTAAAAAATTATATATGTTGTTTAGGTCAAGCGTATCTTGTTTGTTGCTTTTCATGAGCAACCTTAATTCCACTAACTTCTAAGAATATTTGGAATTGAAATTTTGTGGAAACGGTGTGAAGTCATTAGTAGAAGTTGTTGGTTTTTTCATTGCTTTGATTGAATTAATTTTTTGTGACGAGAAAACACTGAGAATAGAAGAACAGATTAGATGGATGTGGCAGGTCAATGACAAATTGCGAATCAAGAAAAATATGAGGAACTGAACGCGTGAATGAAAGAAGCTATTGTACAGAAAATTAAACAAGGAACGTTTTGAAAAACTTCTGGGTAGGAAGATGTTCACTGAGAGTCCGTAGACTCTTGAGGATTTTAGTCGTACTCGATTCAGCCCAGTCCTAGTGAGATAGGTATCTCAGCTTTCTGCAGGTGAATGTTTAAGCAAGATTTTATCCTCGGTTATATGTGGTAGAAGATAGCGTCGTGGGGGTAGAGGGATTTGAGTCTGTTCCCGGAAGGACCAGGGGTCAATTGACAAGGTAATCACTAAGAAGTTTTGTTTGGATTTTACGAACTACTGTTAAGTGTCGGGAATAATAGTGTTTAAATGAATTTTGCTTCTATAATTTTTCTTTTTGAAGTGTCTTAATTCTCTCTACTATACCATCTTTGTTTCACATTATCTTGTTTCGCATTTCTTCTTGCTAGATCTTCGTCTTTGACTTGTCACATCCACCTCATCTGGTCCTCTATTCTCAGATTACTCTTCGCAAAAATAAAAAATACCATGTAGGAAATGGGAAACCGAACAACATCTACTAATGATCTAAGAAGATATCATTGACCCGTGAATTGTGACTGCCGAATCTCTGACGTGTCATCTTTGTTTTTATATATTTGTATTCCAAAACTGCACTCTAACCTCAGTTAATCTACATCCTGTGTTTGACAAGAATATTGAAATGAAAATATTTAAAGTTTCAAAAATAAGATTGATATAGTCTGTAATTTAGGTCAAAGTTTTTTTAATAACAACAGAAGTTAATAATATCTGCTTTACCCCCACTACATTCCGCTATGAAGCCAATCTACACTGGTACTTTATGCAGATGAGCTGGCGGCTCTCCAAGTCGTTGTCACTTTTGCAGAAGCACACAACAAACTCCAGGATAACCTTCAAGAAATCAAAATATGGAGCAATAAATGGAGAAGAAAATGAATGTTCGAAAATTAACACTAGTTGTGTATAAACACGGTGAAACCAAGCATCACACATATGTATGAATCTTAAGGATATCTGGACATGACATCGTCTTAGCATAAATCCTGAAAGTTCCACTCATTCATCCAGAAAACAGACGACTAAAAGGGGAAGAGACTCCACGACTCCCTGGCGCCGTATTTTGAGCGGCCGTGTCGTGAGTGGACAACATCCCCTTCCTCAATCCTAAGTTTTCCGAAGAGCAACTTTATCAGTCTCTAACAATTATTATAAATTATCATTTTTGTAAAATTTACAACTCCTGAAGAGGTCCTAGTAAATTAGGGATTAAACTGTGAGAATTTTTTTCTCAATGTTTAAAAAATGAAATTAATAAGAAATTTATAACTAAACAGGTTGATGTTTTCATTTATTTAAGAACGTCAGATAAATATAACTGTTAAAAGATTTGTATCTTAATTGATAATTTCTAAGAATATTTATTAAACGCACACTACCAATTTCAACAGTTTTCATGTTATATATAGAGATAGAAATTATAAATCCAGATAACTTTCATTAAACTTGTATTACATTCACAGATAAAGTTGCTATTCGGAAAAATTTATACCTGCTCGCTCAGCTGTCAGGGTTGAGGAAGGGACAGTTGTCCGCTCAGGGCACGGCCGCTCACAATACGACACCGACTCCATTTTGGAACTTTAGTTCCGATTAAACGCGAAACATCCAGAGCGTTCAAATAAACACAAAGGGAATAACTGGTTTTGGGTTATTAATTGACTGCATCAAGTCTCACCTTCCATGTAAATTAAACTCTGTTGACTTCATATCAACTGTGCAATTGTAAATCAAATAAAATGAAATATTCGTGTTATTTGAGTTGCATGTAGGTAAATTGAGATGCAATGTTCTAGTGAGTGTAATAATTGTTTGTGTTGATAGGTGGCAGGATGCGTTTGCGATTTAGTGAGTGGAGTAGGTATGAGGTCAGAGGAGCGCGGCTGAATGTGCAAACAAAGCTGGAGCAACGGCCGTTCCAAGGACGAGCAGGGCACAGGAAGTCTGCTTCTGGAGTCTCTCCTCAGTGTCACACGCGTTTTACGCTCCATGGAGTCCGCGGCCAACGATAATACAAACAAAGTCATCTCTCACGGAACAATAGGCTTAAGTCAAGTGTTACTATCGTTTGTCCGCGTACAAAATATATATAATTACAGGTTTAATCCTATAGTTATCATTTTGAAGCCAAAAGATTTTTTTTATTTATTGTTTCAAAATTTTGACTTCAATCTATATTAATTTTATGTAATTATTGGAAAAATCAAATATTTTTTGCACACAGCGGTATTATTTAAAATAATTATTGTAATTTCATGTATCTGGACAAATGTCGATTTGTATATCAAACAAACACATACATTAAATAGGGAAGACAGTTCCTCTTCAAGTTCGAGATGTAATAAAAAATACATTTACATATTTGGGACAAGTAAACCGTCATATTCTTGTGTCCGAATAAAATGGTATCTCTGTACTCAGAAAGAAAGAATAGATTGTTACCCTTGTACCTAGATAGAATGAAAAAGTTGTTAACAGTGCCGGCTCGTGAGTTTTTGAAGTTATGTACTACATGACCCCAAGCAACCTTTTTTACGATGATAACTACGTAAAATAATAAAAACTACATCAGTGATGGTGTTACCAATACTCTGACCCGGCACGTTATATGCTACATTTCGAATTTTGACTATATAATTTCCAATAGTGTCTGATTTTTAAAGGCGGAATAATTTATCATTTCTAACCCGAAAGTATTTTTATCATCAAATATTTTAAATAAAGTTAATTTTCGGAACAAGCCACTGAGCAGTTTTTATTCAGGGTCGTGAGGTAGATTTTCGCACTATATCTATTAAATTTTGTTTTCTTGAAAGTAGCCGTAGATTTTGAATTATTTTTATTTTACCAAAATTAAAGGATATTATTTTTGTTTTGAAAATATAAACTATTATAACATAAGATTTATAATTAGTGAATTGTTCGAATTTATTTCGATTTCGTTGGTTATGCTGCCTGATGCGGCCGCTCTCTGTATCATAGCACGGGGAGGCTCTTCCGTTTCCTTGTGTTCTGGGCGTCGTAGCACACAAAGCTTGCAGATTGTCGAGCTTTACGGGTGGCGCAGGGGAGTGAAGAGGTGTACTGCGCATGCGCAATTGTGTCTAATCCGGTGCCTGATCCGGTGCTGTAACTGGAATAGCACTGGCTTTAGGAGCGATGCGCAGCAAGGCAGGGAGTTTAAAGTCTTCGATATCGAAGCATAGATTCCCATAGATAAAAAACAATTATTGACAAGGTTGTTAAAATTATGAAAAATTAAGTCTTACTAAATTAATTTATGTGCTGTAGCACATGAGCCCATACAGCATGAGCCGCTACTGGTTGTTAATCTTGTATCTAGAAAGAATGAAAAATGTACAATTTTTTTCGGAAACTGTGCATGTAACGATACGAGCATCCGAACATGATTAATAATATATCCTGTATAGTTGAATAATATGCCTCGTTGACTCAAAAAAATTTTGTTGAGGACTTTTAAAAAAGTTAGTTCATTCTCTCATCAATAATCGTTGTGGTTAACAATAAAAATTAAAATACTGTTCATTTTTTAATTAGTTATAAATAAACATTAGCAGACTTTCCCGGTGAAATTCTCGAGTTATAAAAATTCCGTACAATTTTAGTATTAACCCCAGTCATCAACTTTAAATGAAAAAGTAATTCTTCGGTTTCAGAATTTCTTATTTAGAATTTTGAGGATCATTTGCCATATTTATCTGTATAAAGAAATATTTACAGGATCCATACTAACATGAATTGACGATTTAACGAGGGAACAAATTCTAAATTAAAGATTTTTTATTTAATTTTGATGCCTAATTAAAACATTGGGGTTAATACTAAAATTAATAATTTATCAATTATCAGTCTTTTTAATACAAATTTTATATTTTAATATAGAATGTAAGAACCTCTCAATTACACCGAAGGAAGTACAACAACACTGTTCAACAATTTTTCCAACATATTAAACACTTGAGGAAAGAGCCAAACAAATTTAAAAATGAAGAAGTCATATTTTTACTGAACCAGTTCTATTTTGTAAAGGAATTTGTAGATATTCAAGAGTGTAATTATTGATTACGTTACAATAATCAAATGTAAATAGTCAGAATGTACCATCATCCTATTAATAACGGTATAAAACCTATTTAAAACTGTTGGCTCATTCAGTATCCTGGAATCATGGCTTCATTGAAAGATCCACGGAATACGATTGTTACGTTAAAAGATTGAGATTCGATAGTCGAATTTCCTGACCATAGCTAGACTTAGAAGTTACCAAAAGTGACTTATGAAATGTGTAAAAACAATGACACCAATATTTCTAAGAAGTTATAATATTTGCCGAAAACCCGACTCAACTGTGACCATAATTCACAACTCTTCTGAAATCGGCAGCAACTGTGCTTCTTTGACCTCTAGACACAATAATTTGATCAATCCAAGAATCTTGATGGTATGCGAAACTTCTCTGCCACAGGAAAACATTTTGTTTCAAAGAAGAACGCGCGTAATTGATTTAGGACCCAAATTCAACTTGATCAATTTCTGATCCATATTTAACAAACACTCGTAAACAAGCCAGTCGAGCGGAAGAATTTATTGCAAATGTCTTCTCCCACATCCTCTTCACGGAACCACATTACACTATCCATCACTCCTAATCAGCGCCATCCATCATCATTTCAAATGAATACTTTCATTTTTTTCTGCCCGTCCGTATCTAACTCTACATTTATATTTCTGTAGCATACTCACATGATGTAATCGCTGATTCAGAGTTCACAATACTGTCTTTTATTTAATAATAATCAGAATATATATAAATCATACAATTAACTCACGGAAATATTTATTTATTTGTAGGTAATACACTGACGTTTGTCCAATTACGTAGTTACCAAGCATTTTTTACATATTTATATACAATACAATGAGATATAGTTACATAGTATGTTATACAGTATAATATATTGTAATGCCAATTAATTAGGACATTAATTGTTTCAACATAAAAATCTAAATTGTTTGAGAAACACATTATAGCGGCAGGAGCTTTTGGAACAACAATACAAAACCCGCCTCTGTTCCTTTGTCGGAAGGTCTGAAAAACGGCGTATTCCGCGCTAAATTGCGAGACGACAGTTCAGTTCGCAGGAAGATATGGTGAGATACAGTTCGCATTAAGATATTTATAGAGTGAGTCCGCGGAAAAACATTGAAGAGTAGATTTCACAGAAAGACATCGTCGAGGTATAACAGTTTATGGAAGGAGAATTCAACAGGGTTGGCAGTTAGCAGGACAAAGTAAAACATTCGCAAAAGCATAACGTCAAAACCTGCTAAGTAAAAGTAGTCTATAGCCGGCCAGAAACAGTAAAATCTCAGTTTGAGGTCAATGCAGTAAAGACTGGTAAATCTGCAAGTTCAACTAAGGCAAGCAGAATTCACCTAGGGCGAGCGGTCAACCGATAGATGACGAAAGGAGGATCATCAGAGTTCCCGACATCATATAAAATTTTGGTGTAAAATCTGTGAGTTTAGAAGCAGTGTAAAACTCCGCAATAGTGTTTTCGAAAATGAAAGGTATGCTGGAATGCTGGGCAGACGTGAGTAACAATTTACAAAACAATTAATTATGTAAACGTAATTGAAAGATAGCCGTCAGATTTCGTTCTTCTTTTTAAATTGTTAATCAGAGTCAATCTTTTTACTTCTTAAGTTCGTTCTCAGTTTAAATTTCGTTCTAGTTAATTGTCGAGTAAATTTATTTTCTTTTAATTGTGATTTGTTTATTAATAAGATTTTTAAACATAATTAAAGTGTCCATTATCAAACCCAGTGAGGACCCTGAGAAATTGAATATTTTAACTTTGTAATTTTTAAATGATTGCCACACAATAAATCTTTTGTTTGTAAATAATTAATCTTTTATTTATTTAACGACTTCTAAATAATTGTTACAATATATAATTTTTGTCAGATTACTTTTGTTATATAAAAGAACTTTAGTATATTTAGGTATTATAATTTGATAAATACATATCCATTCTTAGTTCTCCCACTCTAAACCAACCTACCACCATGAAATTTTGCACACAGATACTATTTACTTCACGAAACGTTTTCCGTAAATCGGTATGATGATGAGGGGAGTGATGAAATGGCGATGGAGTAGTTAGTAATAAAATATACTATCTTACGAGAAATGGGACGCGGGTACCAGCCATTCCGTCGGATATTTATTTTAACTTTGAAATATTGCAGTTTACAGTAAGACTGTCGTCGTCGATCGCGACCAACACGCCATCGGGGTAACTCAAGGTTAGTTTCACCATATAATTTATTCGTATATAAATTTTTAAAAACATAACCGTCTCAATTTAAAATATTTATTCGCTTAGTAGCTCTTAAAATAAACAAACTATTATAATCTACAATGAATTATCAGATTTTTAAACTCTGATTTGTTTCGTTAAATATGACTACATAAGTTGAAAGCTCCTAACCGAATAAATATTTTAGATTGAGACTTTAATTTTGTATATGAATACCACGTTTAACCACTCTTGAAAACTACTGTGGGAATAATTTATGTATATTGCGCTCTGATGATGAAAGTAAAAATATTTTTTATAACCAAGTTCTGAGGTCAGTTATTATTATAATGAGTTAGTAAGAGAGTTAACATTTTTATATGTTATTATAATTAAACTTTTGAACTGTTGCGAATAAATGGTTCTATTTAACTCTATGCATAGAATTAATTCCCGGACAAAATAAATGCTTTTAATAAAGCTCACGTATAAAGTAATAAAGTCGACAGGACCGGGAATCGAACCCACGAAAGCATTTATTCCGTTCTTGAATAAATTTCAAGTAACTACGCTCAATTTACACACAACATCCATTCTTATAATTATTCCCTGTAGAATGTGGTTCACTAAATAGTAGGTGAGACTATGTGGTTAGAGCGATTACATATTATTCGGTGGTTCTGGGTTCGTTTCCTGATCCTGAAAATTAATTGCTTTTTCTCTATTATAATATTCGCTCAAATTAATAACATGGAAACGCCCGGCTATCAGCTATGTTATTAATATATATTAATTTCAGATTGAAATATATATATACTACAAACACAGAAGATTATAAAATCTGTCTTTATGCGACTACAAAACATTAATTCAAAAACTGAACGTTCATCCACGTTTCGGAAACTCGACAGAGCGCAAAGCTGTACATTTTCATCTTCTTTGATCTTACTTAATACCTGTTCTTCTTCATGATAAAACAGTAAAATGAAATTCACGAAAAATTGTATTTTACATTTGGAGGGTTGAATAGAAGTCGGAGAAATGAACTTATATTTAAATGAAGCGTCCATATCAACAACGTCAATTATTCGATTGACACATGGTTTCAAAACTCTTTTTATGTCCTTGGGGTCGTGTTGTTAAAATTCAATAAGAGTAAATACACTTCGTCGCCGAGTTGAACAATGACACAGTTTCCACATCAGACGAGAGAATTTTTCCCTCTTTTTAGTGGGCCACGTTACGCACCAGCACGGCTTTATCTCGTCATTTTTCAAAAGCAACAGAGTGAACAAACATCCACGCGACAGTCATGTATTTGGAAGCTTCGTGGAAGCAAATAGACGATAGGGGTTTTAAATGGATCGAAAACCCGTTTTCGCTTAACTGAAATTTTTTAATACTTAATAGTGCTCACAGTTAATTTTCCGATCTATAAACTGTGATTCCAGTCGATTCTTTCATATAAAAAACTGGAACCGACAGTAATAGAACTTTTAATGGAAATTAATTATGTCAAAAACTTTATGTTATTATAATTATTGAATTGAAAACTTTCACAATGCGCAAATGATTATGGAAATATTGCTGAAAGTTCCAGATTTTCGAAATTAAATAGTTATTATATAATTATTTACCTTTATTATTAAAATGGCGACTATATCAACAAAACCAGTAATGCAAATAACAAGCTTGTATAATTCTATAAGAAATTAAAATAATACATCCATACACTGGGAAAATATATAAAGTAGTTAATTTGTAATTGAGCAAATAAATAAAGTAGGAAATTATACAAATGGGAACGAAAAGTTGTACAAACATCAATGGATGACTTCTCCTCATATCATTACTATGTTACACGATTTGCTTATTACTCCTTTATGCAATATAATATTAGATTGTACATTTGCAAAAATTGAAATAAAAATAATTGATTTAAAAATATTCACATCGCTGAGAAAAAAAATTAAGTTTTGTGAGAAATTAAAACGAATTTATATTAGCATATTATTATTATTATAAATGGAATCACTTTCATTTGTGTATTGCTCTTATTTGCGTGACATTTTGTCCTAGTTTCGTCATAACATATTAGTCATTGGCGACTTTCCAAACCTACTACATGAAATTATTACGTTTGATTCATATTACATATACGTGTTATTCTTAGCCTAAGGTTCATTGTTTATTTAGATTAGATCAAACTTAACTTTACAGGTTATTTATTGCCTCTGCTGAGGTACCTCCCTTCTAGTTTATGTCTTAATTGTGGCTCTGCTAAACCTGTCGTGCTTTGGGCAGTCGTAGAGGACATGCTGGATAGTCAGTGCAGCCTTGCATAATTCACATGTAGGTTGCTGTGACACAGAACACATTGCGTGTGGTTAGAGTGGAGAGTTCTTATACTAGCAACAACCACTTGCTGACTCCGTGACAGATTGCTAGCGTAAGATATTTTCTTGAAGTTGTCGACTTCCTTATGAAAAATTTCTTCTTTCCTTCCTCTCCTACACTTGTTCCATTTTTCCTCCAGTATTTTGGCATAGGCTTGTCTTTCGTTCTTTTTAGTGCGTATTGGACTGCTGTTTTTATTCCTCTGTTGGGATGCCTCCATCTTAGCACTCTTTTCAGCCCTTTCGTCTCCCTCTATTCCTCTGTGTACCGGTATTCATCCTATCGATATCTTATTATTTCTTTTTAGGATAGTCATAATGTTTTTTCTGATTCTATTGACTGTACAATTCCATATCTTTGTGTTGGTTATTATATTTATTGCAGCCAGAGAGCCAGTAAGGATTAAATTATGTAATAATTGTATATTAAAAAACAGCATGTTTCCAAAGTTGTATGTGGAACGGATCCGTTCATCACGAATTAAAAAAAATTAAATAAAGTTTACAACGGAATATTTGTATAGAAAAATGGAACTGAAAGAATATTTAATAAAACTTGCAGTAAAAATAGTTGGACAGAAAATGATCGTGTCAAAATACGATGTGCAGTGGTACACTAGCACTGTATTGACGATCTCAGTTTAACACAAACCTTTGTTACGCCAACTCAGAACAGAAAAAGTTACACTGAAAACATTAACGCATGGAAATGTGTGCGTAGTTTAGAATATGTTGTAAGCCAAAAACATTATCTGCAGAATCCGAGTGCAGGATGTAGTACAAAAAAACCTTTCTGCTGGCTGTGTATCCTGTTCGTAAGAACAATAAATGTTTTTAAGAATGGTAGTGGGCTAGTTCCAGCTTCTCCGCAAGGGGAGTTCCCAACTGACGGTAATGCTCTCCTCCACCTTCTCAGTTCTTCGATTGCGTACGTAACACGACTTGCTATACCTCACAACAGATGGAATGATGTAAAGAAAAGAATGTAAAACTTTGTTCCTCATCAGTGACGTTATGTATTGGAAAAAATTGGTCATATTATCTGAGAAAGGAAACATAAATGGCACTGTGGAGAACAGATATAACAGAGTCAATTTAATTTATTCAATTATGTTCTGTATAACTGACAAAAATGAGAGAAGAGAGAACGATCATTCAGGGACACACTTAAAAAAGTCTCAGATTGAACAAAACGGGTACATTCCTGTGTTTCCTCCCTTTTACACTTTCTGCTGTCATGTCAGTAATATTCAGACGCAAATGTTTAATTATGTTTTCTAATTTCAAAATGAGAAAAAGTGGAAGAATATATCAAAACAGATGTGACGAAACTCAAACATCAAGTAATGTAGGCTTTAATAAGAGATTCTCGGTTTATCAAAACATAATGTTTCTGCGAAATTGAACTCCGCCGTCGCTTTAGTAAACAATTTACACGGTAAAAAAAACAAGAATATTTTATTATTTAAAACAAGTATTTTCGCTTCAGACGATGTATGGAACGTGGACTGTGTCCATTTGCGCAGGATTGTTCGAATCTGAAAATAAATATCACCCGATCAGGTAATATCGTGCGACATATGGAATAAGAAACAATACTTTACTGAAACGTGAATTGATTTTATAGTATTGTAAAACAAGGTTTCGGTATTTGCGCACTGAACTGATGAAACACCGTTCCCTGAATTGAAGCAATTTTGGTTGTGCAACACAATGCACGCGTTACTCAATTCCGCTCGTTTGGAAGTTATGAATAATATGTAGATACAGGAAACTTCCTAATGTGAAGTTAATTTCTTTGCGGTGACTGCGAGCGCAGGGGGAGCGTTTCTATATTTGCTTTCCCTTGAGGGGAGACCTTGTCGGAATTAGAAGCACATGGGCGCTGCTCTTGCTCTTACTTTCCTGATCCTCGTTCTGGGTTAAGCCGATTAAAGAAGAAAGAAGTGTACTCCTCAAGCAGGGAAACATCCCAGACATTTATAATATAAGGGAAACTTATGAAAGATTGAACTTTTTGAAACTATCGCATATTTTATTAAAAAAATACGCAACAGTAAACCTAATCTGATTACGATTTAATTGTTAATATTCTGCTTCAATAATAACTACAAGCGTTTTGGGAATCACTGTAAGAATATTTTATTTTAAATACACCTACAAGAATCGTTCCTCTAAAAGATGGAATTATTTCTTCTGCAACAGTATTGAGTCTGTTGCTCTGTAAAATATTATATTTCATAAGTTGCATACTTTCTGTTTCGTATCTTCAGCTCTTTCCTTTGTTTGTTTCTTATACCGTCTGGAGTTACCACGGATGTTCAAATTTCTCTTCGTTCAGCTCCGAGAAGTGACTCGTCCGTCGTTTGTATGTGTCTGTGTGTGCTTTGTTTTACTCTGTATAGTATTACTTTTCTGAGTGCAGTTCCAAAATTATTTTGTACTGTAATTGTCCTTGAATAATTATTTGTTAATATGAATTATACGCTGTAAATATTATTCATTACTTTTAATAATAGTGGGTTCTTTTTTAAGCTCCATTGTTGTTGAATTATATTACAGTCTAATAATTAATTATTGTAGTTTCATTCAAAACTATTATGGTTCGCAAATTGTAATAAACTAAAACATTTAAAGTCTTCATAAACGATTTATGAATCAATCAGAAGCTTTCGGCAACTTAAGCCATAATCATATGAAATGTTTACAGAAATCAGAATATAATAAAACTACACTTGAAAGTTTTTATTTTTTACGTCTATTTTTGAATTAATAAAACAGCTAACGACCTTTTACAGACACTTTATTTTTTATTGATAGCGTTGATAAACGAACACGTATCGAAACTTCGTAACGCTATAAATAAAAATTAAAGTGTCTGTAAAAGGTCATTAACTGATTTATTAAAACTAGACTTGTATAACTTTAAGTATATTTTTAATGGTGAGTATTTAAGCAACGGGTAATAGAATTGATTTTGTAAATTGTGGAATAGTTATTCAAGTAAAGTTTTATTATATGCCGCTTTCTGCTAAACATTTAATATGACCATGGCTTAAAATGCCGAAAGCTGCCGATTGATTAATAAATCGTTGCTGAAGACTTTAAATTGGTTTCATTTATTAAAAGATAATAATTAATTAATGTGTAAACATGATACTGAAGTTTATGTTCTAGGTTATCATATCGTAGTTTCTAGTTATTATTTATTGTTTAATTTATAACGTATTTCATCGACGGAGGACTAATGGAATTTTAAAAATCATCTATAATTTAGCGATTTTAGTTTAGCTTTAGGTTTTGTGCAGTATAGCGATTCGATACTGACGTTATCTAATTACTCCAATTTACACCCGATAAAATCCTAAATTAATGACGAAAATTAGTGCAATTATTTTTTTATAATTTGAATCATAAATTTTTACTGACTTACGTACGGCCAGTTTATATGTTTACTGTAAAATTAAAGTTTGTCTGATAATTATAATCATAAGTTTCGGTTCTCAGCCTGAAAAAAATTGCATACCATAGTTTCTAGTAACTATTTTTAATTTAATTAATGACATCCGTTTCCTCATAGAGGACTAATGGAATCTACGCTACTATCAATCTAATAAATAAAGCAGAGTGTTTGTTTGTATGTATGTATATATATTTGTATGTTCCTTATACAAATCTACACCGGTGCAGCTAATTTCACCAAATTTCGTACACGTGTTCTTTGCGACCAGAAAACAAACACTGTAGCGGTGAGACGCGTCACCCAACCCCCAGAAGCGGGGATGGACGGTGGTATAAATACTTAAACATGCAAAAACAGCCGGTATTAGATTTGGATAAATATTTTTAGGGGTGAAAGATATTGATAGTGTTTCTACCGATGTTATCTGAATATAATTTTCATCCCCTACACCCCGAGAAAAGGGCACCCTTATGGTTTGGGGTGGAGATGCTTTACAAGAAAATAACGCGAATACAACCGAGATTGGAGTCAAATCGAAGGTTATGGATGTCACTGATTTCAGTTGAGACATTCAATTTGGCATTTATCCCGTAGATGCAGGGGTAGCGGGGTGGCAATTTCGGAACATTTAAACACGGCAGATATTTGCGTTGAATCAATATTTTTCAGGGTTAATTATATTGATTGTATTTCTACTGATGTTTTTTGTGTATAATTTCAACCCCTTTCGGCATGCGAGGGGAGTACATGTAGGGATATGGTTCGAGGAGCGTTACATAAAAATAGCACAAAAGCAACCGAAATTGGAGTCATATAGTCATATCGGGGGTTACAGATAAATGACATCTCGGGCAACGCCGGGCACCCAGCTAGTAATTTAATAAATCTAGAGAAGTGTTAACACACATATTTATTATTATTATGTATTTACAATAAATTGTCGTTAATACTCACAACAGAATGATTATTCCAAAAATTCAGATATAAATAAAACATTTTGATATATATTTAAATATTCTTCAGATTGTGACTTTATTGTAAAGTTTTGTTGTAAAATTAGTGGAACTTGCAAATGTTGAACTAGCCTGGCTATGAAAAAGACAGACGTAATATACAAAATATCAATTATTATTATGTTTTTTGTTGTTTAGTTGAGAATCACGAGTTTGATGGTGCACTTTCACTTTCTGAAATACACAATTTGTCGATATGGGCGTAGATGGAAAAAAGGGTACTGCTATAGTCAGAAATGATATTTCCGTATTAACACATGTTTAACGAGTACCAGACTCCAGAGACGTTTAAGTCTATATAATTATATTATCTAAATTATTCTTCACAGTTTCTAGATTAATTATGCTAGTCGGGATAAAACATTATTGAAGTGAGCCGCTTTAGCTTGTGAGGTTTATTGACACAAATTGGTCTTTTGTCACTATCCATTGTCATAATGGAGACTAAATCTAGGGAGACTCAAAGTCGGCTCATAATGTACTGCCACTGTTGAACTGACAATGAGGACTTCATCAAGCCATTCTTACCTCCAGGTCATTCCTAAAAGAAAAGCTAGAGAGTTAACTACATTCTCCAGGTTTTGATTCTATTGCCCTTCTCACGTATATATTATTATAAATTACTTAATTTAGGTTAATACATCTTCATGAAATCTATTTTGGATGCAGTTTTGTCGGCTACGAAAATTACTTTGCAACATATTCCTTTCAATCAGAACTGTTAGGAACAAATCCCTCTTTTCCTTACTGTGATTAAAATTAGAAAACATGGATACAGTCAAGTAAACAAAATAATATATTGTAATATCCCACTTTTTGATAATTATGATTATAGGAAATTATATTAAACACGTTATTAAATTTTATCAACAAAACAATTTTATTAATCTAGAATACATTTTAATAAATCAGACTCTGTACCCCAGGGTCTTTACTGGGTTGATAAGGAAACGGAACACAAAATTTACAATTAAACAATGCAGTTAAAATAAATGAAAATCGAAATGAAACGAAATCTGACTCATTACCCTTATTTAACAATTTACAACTATGAATACAGAAAAAAATAAACTTACAATCTCTCTGGTCCATGCAATTTGGATCTCTCGCATACCAGCACACTCTCTCTTTATATAGGCATAAAGAGCACCAGGTTGCCCTCAACTCTGCTTTCACAGCCACCTCTTCTCGATGACGTTACACTCACGACGAATTCCTCCAAACAACAAACTCTGCTGGCAGACAGATTTCCACGACGAAACTCCTACCGACTGTTGATGACTGATGTCCAACTGACTACTCTCGGCCACCTAAGCACCGATGATCTCTCCTGACGACTCTAAAACTGCCTCTTGAATGAATAAAACTCCTATTTATTTCGGCCACCTTAACTTGGCCTACCATCTGATGATCTCTCCTGACGTCTGCTGACTCGAAGTTCACTCTCCTATGACTCTCTCGTACAGATTCTGCTACCACACTCCACGTCCATCACCTTCCAACTCTCACGTCTAACGCGTCCAATTATAGTCCTCCCCTTCTCTAAAAGCCACTTATACATAATTTTATTATTATCTTTTTTTTCTACAAACCACTCAAGAATCCACAGTCTGAGTTGGTAAACAAATCGGATGAAATCAGAACAAAATTCATGTCCTTCTTAACTGGGTATTACAATTTATAATATCTAACATAATGATTTTTGTTGATTTTCAGCTGAATTAAACGTCGAATGATCTATTCTTTTTCAGTTTTACGAATACCAGGAACTGGATTTATTTTGAATACAGATAAGAGTAAGGGAATTCATATGCTTAAGCGTCTGAAAATAAAGAACTCGGGGAATCTTTCGAGAAATTTCGTATCGTAATGATTCGAATCGGCCGCAGAGCATCTGTCATTATGTCGGTTCCGGATAAGGGCTGTAGTAATGAATGTGATTACGTTAAAAGGGAAATTGACAGTATTTTAAAATATTTCGAGGACTGGTGAAATATAAATAGTCTTTCGATGTTAAAGTAGTTTTGAGGCCCCGCTAAATTATATTACGTCAACAGATTGAGTAAACAAAGGATGGTACAAAAAGTTTTGGGGGCAGTAAAATGAACTAAAAGTTTTTATTTTGGATGAAGGTCGTAGCATCCGCAAATGTGAATATTTCCTTCTAATATGATTGAAAACTAACAATTATAATAACGTGAATTCCTTTTAAATAAAAAAATACTGTCGTATTTAAAAAATTAAAATAAAAAAACACGTTTCATTCACGATTGGGACCTCTTTAATCCAATTAAATTCAGTTATCTAATAATTTAAAGAATACTAAGCCTTACATATTTGATAATATCTAATACAATTATGTGTAAATGTAATCAGTAATGAAAACTTGTGACAATAAATTTCTTTCCAAATAATACGCTGATGTTTTTCAATATTTATGAATGAAAACTGATGAAATTACCACTGTCATTAATTTTAATCGTGAAATGAACTTTGTCGTATTACATTACCTAGGGACGTTACATACAGATTAGATTTAATATATGTTACCAACTATTCTGTCGTTAAGTGACGATTGTTGGAATTGCAGCTTCAGTCTCATAAAATGTAAATTTTAAAGATACACATTAATTCAATGTGACGTTTGTGAAGCTATTGTAATTCGCTTACTCATAATGCAACTGCGGAGCGTGATTTCATTTCGGTTCAAAATTTCCTCAATGAATGTGGAATTAAAATGATCGTAAAATACCGACTACAATGAATAAAAAATTGGTTATTTAATTTTGGACCAAATTTTTGATTATTTGAAAGAATTACGCTATAAATTTTAATGTTTTATCTTTTGGTAATCTGCTAAACAAATCCAAATTTTTATCAACGTGTATGATTTTCAAAAATTACGATCCCACATTTTATTATCAGTGTTCCTTATTATTGGTTACAATATCGAAAAGTAAATTTTGTGGCATCAAAATGTTAAGTGTTTAGGATATTTGGCTACCTCTTATGAAGGTGCGTCTGGTCTTAAATGTCGCGTTCCTCGAGAGCGAAGAAGTCGCGGCCATGACATTGGCAGAAATACTCGTCTGCATTTCGTCACGCCTGCCAATACAACTTCCCTTCCACGTCTATTTAAATAGTTGTCGTCCTCCGTCAATTCTTAATGCCGTTTCTTAAGGATCCGGTAACCTTAGCCACAAGGTTCTGCGAATTTAGCTGAGGTAGGCGTCCTCTCACTTTTTAAATTAATGATACTTTTTTTGCTTAGCAGACACGGCTGCAAAGCAATTGGAAATACAATGAACGTGATATTTCCACATTGCTTTGAGAACTAAAATCGCCATTAAAGGCCGACGAAATAAATTCTGGACACGTGATTTTATCAAGTTTGGACGTATTGAGAATTATTTAAATGTATTTAAAAAATTACTTCAATATACGTGACGAAGTGGAATAAAATCACCAGCATCACAAACTAATTCACTGTCTGAAACAACGAACAGATACTTTAATTGAGGAGGTGCAAAAAAAACTCCGAAAAATTCCGTAAATTATCCAGGATGCTGTAACGAACATTCATGGCTTTCCCAAGAATTTTTTCGCTAGCAATTTTCCAATTCAAAGTCGCGACCGCAGTATAAAAAATTACCCTGGTTCATAATTTTCCGCTTTTATAGAGCTGGGTCGCCATTGGCCATTTCGATTAACAACATTTCCTATGGTTGTTATTTTTATTTCCTATTAAATTTTGTTATTGTTTAATTTTGGGCATGTTTATCGACGCAACTTATTTCTGCACGCTAACTTTGATATTTTAATATATACAATACACAGTTTAAATAACTGTTATTAATTCCTGAAGTATTTCAGGATATAATAGTACTTTTAATTCAATCGAAATGTATCTTTATCCGCTGAATTATTATAGACGATTTTAGCAACAATTTCAATTTTTTAACTGAAATTCCTCCCTCATTTATGTTAGAAGTTTCTCACCCCACAATGTTTTTCTTCGTGCTTTGAAAAATGTGTACCAATTTTTGTTGTTGCAATTTGTACACGCGTTTAAATTTCTATGTATGTACAAAAATACATCTTTTTTTTATTATGTAGACGTAATTTTGCGATGGTTTCATTCTTGACATGTTGATCGACTCTTAACTACGCTTCATCAAATGTGTTAATAAACGTTACTTTATTATACATATCTGACCTGGTTGTTGTTAATTAGTATATTTCGTTAGTATATTTCTTTACATATCAGTTGCCAAATTTAAAAAAAATTATTAATCGTGTTTTTTATTTCACCTTTTCTTTTTTATTTCTACCTTTTCAATGAAGATTGTGAATGACGGACTGCACTGTGAAATTAATTATAATTTTACAGTCCCAGCACTTAATCTGGAATACAATTCCCCAGAATGATAGCAACTGTTTCTTTTAAAACTGTATAATGGCCAAGGAATCGGTAAAGATAAATTTTAATTAAAAATTACTTGCAAAAGGTAAATAAACAAGAATAAGTTAATCGGACAATTATATTTTAATAAACAAGCAGATGTGTCATAAATGTGATGTTCAAAAACATACAATTTTATTTTCTAATGCATAATTTTGATTGGTAAAATGTTAAAGTCTTGGGTGAAGAAAATAATTACTTCACATGACTGATCAGTGAAATGCTACACATTCTTTCTAAAATTCATAAATTTCATAAAAATGATACTAATAACTTAAAAAAAATTACGTTACCTTGTTTTTGTAATGGAATTATTTATTTCAATTAATCCGATAATTTTACATTGTTAACATTAACAGTTTAGTACGAGTAATTTTTGTTAACAATTAATTCTTAACTGATTTCTTAGTCGTTTTATATATTATTATATTTAATGGCAACAATGAAAATTATTTGTTTTGTTTATGATAAATTTATTTATCTAGATATGTAAGAAAAACGTACATTTAATTATTGAAAGATTTTGTTTTAATATTTTATTTATCTGCAATCAGATTACAATGTTAGAAAGATGATGAGTGAAATGAATTAATGAGTATTTAAAAAAATTATCAAGCAACTTATTACATTATTTCTTATCTGTACATGAAGGCTGACGAACGAACGGTATTACACGAGAGATACAATTTCGAGCATGCAAAAATTTTTGGGCAGACATAATAATTTTTATTCACTTGAGGGTTTACTTGATGGGATGCGTAACGATTGAATCTGATCAAAACATTTTCAAAGTAATCGTTATTGCCCAGTGAAAATTTAATAATGAGTTATATTAAAAATTCACAGGTGATAATTTTATATATTGTAAATTTGAGTCCATGATCTGCTAAATTTTGAGATGAGTGAGTGAAGGTCCAAAAACACAGGACCGTTATCTCTTCAAAATCGTGACACTTTGAGTCGTGTTTCCGACGAATTTGGCCAATTTACGGAATAGTTTACGTGACCAACTTTAGAAGTGGAGCGACCTTATTTCGGCGATATGCACTTTTATCCTATTACGTTTGTCGCCCATGGTAATACGACATCCTTTTTTTTTCTCTAAAAAACAAAACATACTGTCCTATTAACTGGTCGTTAAGTTTTTAACTTGTAGCTTCTTCACTATTGTGCAACTTATATTTAACATTACGAGTGTGAAATAAAAACATTATTAATGTAATTTACTCTAAGACCATCATATAAATTTTCATATCATTAAGAGTTACATCGCGTTCAGTTCTATGGCATCAATTAGTAGATCAGTTACATCTACTAAATTATATGAATTGTTCGAAAATAAAATACGACAGTGTTTGTGACATAAGAATACGTGCTTTAATAAAACACACTCAGTGCTGTTTCAAAAATCATTCTGCATTAAGCCCAGAAAGTCATATGATTAATGAAGTAGCAAATGTAAAATTCCCAGTGTTTCCACTAGATAATAAACTTAATTATAAAGAACGTGTTATTGCATTAGCTCTGATTAGCAACATATTCAGACAGAATTATGTTAAATTACGACGAAAACTGCAAAACTAGTATATATGGCGTATTTCCATTCCTTCATATCATGTGAAATTATACTTTTGGGTAAATACACAGAGAAAATATTTCTAGTACAAAAGCGAGTAATTAAGATAATGTGTCAGGTAAATTCTGTCTTCATGCAGAGACATTTAGGCATATTTTACTTTTTGATGGTATTTGTAATAAATAAATAACTCCTTGGCTCGACAGTCCCGAAGCCTACCGAGACGGTTGCCAGACTGTCATCTTACATGACACATTCTGGATTTAGGAGTGACACCTGGTCAGAGTGTCGATTCTCCCACAGCCTTAACCCCAGTTTTATTGACCAGGACGACCACAAACATCCATGCCCATGCCGGTATTCGAACCCGGGACCTCTGTTATGCGAGGAAATGACGCTGGCCACTACACCACAGCAGGCCGGTTATTTGTAATAAATAATTAGGATAAAATGAATACCAACGCGGATATGCACTCATTTATTACAAGAAATAAAAACAGGCAAAGTCTCGGATGGTTACACAAAATATCTAGAAATATAAATTTTTAACAAATTTCCTGATAATATGAAAGTATTAAAAACCAGTCCTGTAGCATCCAAAAGTCAAATTAAAAAATTTTTATTAGACCACTAGAACTGGAATTTTCAATGATAAATTATTGAAAAGTCTCGATGCATAATTTGAATTACATTGATTGTATAATGTAAAATTTAATTTTAATCATTTGATACAGAACAAATTCGGATGTTACGTTACCTAACTATAGATGATTTTTACGAATTAAGTTAGTAATTAATTAGATATAGGTCCAAAACAATATAATCCTATGATTTTCCACTTCCTTGAAGATTTGTTTCTCAGGGGGATCAATGATTTTATTCTATTATATACGTTATTAATAGTAAAAAAATCGAAAAATTAATTCAATTATTTTAGTGAAACAATTGAACTTTCAGAATTATTCTCTTTATTGTCACTATAATTTTTATTCAATCATAACGCTTTATAAATCTCTAAAAAAATAATTGGAAATGGTGTTGAATTTCTCTGTTGTTTTTTATAACAAAAGACAGATTATTGAGAACAATTTTATAGTTCATTGATGATTTGAAGCGCTTCAATATTTTTAAGAAATAGAATAACTAAAATTACTCTATATTATAAATAATACCATAATTACAGACCATTAACGATTAATTTGTGATCAGTGGATGGGTAAAACTTAATATTCAACCCTCTAGAATTAATTAAATGAAATCAATTTAATAGTAATTTAACAGATATTTTTGTCAATGGAACAATAGTACAAATATCTGCAGAAATTTATTACGTTGGACAGAATTACTGTTGTAAGATGTCAACATGCGAGAAAAAGTCTAAACGGACGCATTTTTACGTAACGGAAAATATTAACGATTTGAGGATTTTAACTTGCGTGCAGAGGTTAGGATAGCGGAATTGTCTGAAATGCGTGACAGGTAAGTGGAACAAATATGTAAATTAAAGATGTTTGTCGTCCCATGGAGACGTTTGAAAGTGTAGAAAGTATAAATATTATATAAGTAGATTATCTGCTATTTAAGAATTTACAAAGTAATCTAGAGGCATCCAAAACACAATACATTATGATAGAATTCTATGAATGGGACGGGAAGACCATGGGGACAAATCGTGAAGATCGATTCGTCTGTTATGATATATATAAGAAATCTGTCAATTTACGCAAATAGGATTGTGATTTGGTATGAAATCTGAATATAATCTAAGTATGAAAATTATGAATCGTATTGTTTTAGTATGGACATACTTCAATAGTATAGTAATTGTATATTATTGGTACTTCCCAAAAACCAATTAAAAATATCAACAGGAAGCTAGAAATTAAGATATTCTTTTGTCACTGTTGAATGCTGAACAGGGAAGGCAGAGAAGGTGAAACTTAGAAGCTGCTGTTTCGCTTTCATCGAACCTGACACGCGGAGCTGCCTATACAATAAGGAGAATCTTATAACCTTTCAAGATTTTGATTTCACTTTTATCAAAGACAGAAGCGCTGAAATCATTCCCTAAATATATTAATTATTAGGAATTTATTCCAATCAGTTACTTAATAACTATTTTGAAGAATTTTTCTCTATCAGTTTTTCACTTTTCATGTCCGTGAAAGTGACATATGTCAACATTTAAGTAATTCGTTGAAATTATACACTTTAAAATATCTCAATTAATTAATTTTTTACGGTTCTTTAGAGAATTATATTATTTCCATATCTGTAAAATCACGCTATGTTTTCTTATCCAAACTTCAACTACTCTTCTAATTATCTAAAACTCTAAATTTATTCAACTTTTCCACATATAGTAATGTATACTTCCGTGTTTTCTAGTTCCTGTTTGTTCTGATAAACGCTTAAGTATAAAATTAAACAGTTTTTTATACTAGTAAGTGTCAATTTTCCCACCTCAAAAGATATTTAATTTCCAGACACAGTTAAATTTGGTTTTTAGCATCCATTGTGCAGAAATAATAACTAGTATTAATCACTTTGACTTGATTATAATAACTGTATGATACAAGGCTAAATTAAATTTATTGTTAAATATTTTTGCAGAACACACCCAATTTTTAATTAAGTATATAAATTTATTTAAATTTCGACCTTACAGATCATGATCGCCTATAAAATTCTTCTTAATATTTTTAATCTCTCAATCATATTTTAAAAATGTTCGTCAATCTACACTTTTCTCACAATAATATATATATATATATATATATATATATATATATATAAACTACGATTTCCAGTTCTGTTTACATTACAAATTTTAATATCCAAAGATACTGTTCAATTCTGCATTAATTCGTTAGTTTACAGTTTTTTTACATGTTGTATGATTAAATTGCCATTTTATTTGTAGTTTTTCAATACTGTCCTTCATATGGATCCCTATTTCGTCTTTTCTGTTCTTCTATTGACAGTAGTGAAAATTAACAGAAGACTTTATGAACATCAGAATCTAATGCAGTTCGAGGCGACGTTTATAATTAGGCGTTGTATGCACATGAGAAACAATAACACGAACTGTTGCCACATGGCGTCAGTGAACTGAAAACAGATAATTTGCTGCTCTATTTAAACAAAGTATACTGTAGGGGAACATCAGCGACGTCTAATAAAACTGGGCTTGAAGATTTTGTCCTAGAACTTTTCACAAATTTTCCACAAATGCTGAATTACGACTGTAATTTTATTTATTTGTAATTAATTTGGAATTTATTGGTTAATGAAGTTCAACACTTGAAGGATTGCAATTACGGGGGCTACGTACAACTTATAAAGCTGCTCTTTACTCAATTGTTGTAGAAGTTGTATTAACGTATTTGTATTAATTTTTTCCCCTCCTAGAGTAATTTACTTATGTAGTATGTGGGTAATAAAGTTAAAATATGTGCTTCTTTGTTTCACCCTATATAAAAATATACTACACAAAATAATTGACCTATTTGAAAAGTATGTCATTGGAATTGTTAATATATCAATTAATTATTTAATTTTTTTAATGAATGTGAATGCTATCCAAAAATTTTACAAACGTAATGTAATATCTATAAAATAGATTCCTTGGACTGTAATGTATGCTACACAGGATAGTCATATCGATCTTTAAACGCTCGAATACAATAGCTTTTCTATTAATTATTTATACCGCATGTGTAGATCAAACTAAGCATTTTTCCATAGTAATGATAGCATTCGTGCTTAATGTCCAAATTTTCCATGAGGAGTGCAAGTAATTTCCAAGATTATTGACTAAAATGCTATACTTGAGATATAATAACGTAAGAAATGAGACTCAAAATCTAAACAATATTTATAATTCCCTATTAATGTAATTTTATTATATATTTACGTTTGTCAAGTATTTAGCTCGTTCTAATATTCACGAGTGTCCTTTTACTATTCAATTCAACTATATAAATGATTACTTCCTTGTTTACATCATTTCTACAGAGTTTTTGCTGACATACAGACCAAAATGGAATATTCAACGTTAAAATCTATTTTATGATGATATTTAGGAATTTTGGAGCATTATTTTAATTTAATAGTTGATATTGAATGCACTTGGCATATGTTGATTAAAAAATTTGCAGTGACCTTTTAATAGTTTTAATATTTATTTTATTTTTGTTAATTAGGGATTTGGATGTTTCACAGACACACATAAAAATATAGATTTTTGATTTAATTTTAAACTTGTGCTGACCAATTATTGTCGTTGTGTGAAGAAGTCCTAATTTTAGGAGCAAACGTCGTATTTTAGATGTTATAATTTTTTATGTGAATAAAATGCAATTTTTCATTCATATTTATTTTTCTGTCATGTATTAATAACTAGTTGGGTGACCGGCGCTACGCGGGTTGTCATAATTAAACTCAGTGACATCCATAATCCCGGCTTTCACTCCAATCTCGCTTGTTTTCGCGTTATTTTTGAATAACGCCCCTCCACCTCCACCCCTAAGCGTGTTCCCCTCCTATGCTGAAATTTATTGAAATAATACCAAACCAACTCGGGAGAAACATAAAAATATTAATCCGAGGCCGTTTGAGCATGTTTGAAAATTTTTACCCCCGTGCACCCCAAACTTGCGGGTAACTGTTTATTTCCGGTTCGAAAAGGGCACGTTTACGAAAATTGGTCTGATTTTCTCCATTGGTGTTGATTTGTATGTGGAACATACGTACACACAAACAGTCAACTTTATTCATTCCAAGAAGAAGATTACAATCTCTAGTTATATTAAATTTCTATTTTATTTTATGTGGGATCATTTCTTAGTTGTTATCAAAATATTTGTGTACGTGAACAGGCATCGTATTTTATGAACTAGGACAACTGTAGGAATTAAATCATCTTTCTTACATTTTTTTTTTACCTGGAAACCGGAGTTCACATGCTAGTTTATTATGTCCATGAATTTAGTTTTTTTCAGGTTTCTGCATTCGCGATGCTAGTATGAAGCTACAGACTTATAAATCACATTTAGTTTAGTTTCGGTGAGTGTGCGTGGTGCGCCATGACCTCCGAATTCCCTGGCGACCTATATGCTGGTGGCCGGGCGTCGTTGCCAGAGAAGCAGTATTTATAGTCTCGGAGGGCGTTGCTCCGCATCGGCAGACTGTTCCACTTTGCCTGGCAAAACTGTTGACAATGGACGACCTTCCACTCACATTCGGGAAAGCGGCTGCACTGACCGATATACATCTGTCACGAGTCCCCAGAGACGTCCTGCTCACCTATTTTTTTTATTTGATGATATTGGATGTGTTTGTATTTTTATTTTTTGTGTGTAGAAAACGTCTGATTAGGGCTGTTTGTACAATAGCCTTTTCAGTCAATGCGGATCAATTTTTATGGGTATCATTTTTTAAATATGCGGTATAAGTAGGAGTAACGTTGAAACAGAAACTGTAATTCAATTTAAATTTTTAAACTTTTCTGCTGCGCAGTTTCCGCCGCCACGTAAACCTTCTACAGATGATAACGTGACGCACTTTTATTGATCATCCTCATAAAATAACAACGTGAAAAAGTTCTGGACATGAATAAAGCCAACAAACGAAAAGTAAACAGTTTGGATCTTAAGCTTGATGTTCATAATGGCGAAATCAAAGCAAACATAGGCAGGGCACTAGGATTTTCTAAGTCAACAGTAGACACCATTTTGAAGAAATCGAGCGAGTATCTGTAAAAATGGAATCCACGTCAATAAGTAAGCAGTACACAGTACACAAAAAAACATCCGCAGAATCACTATCAATCGCATTGACCGAAAAATTTGTTATTTAATTGGAAGGTTAATTATCGATTTTATTAATAAACCAGCCATATTCATGAGAAATATATTTCAAGGAAATAAAATATTAGAATATATTAATGAAAATTAGCAATGTGAGTGTAAAGCACAAACATTGAAAATATTTTTTAACAAAGTTTTTTTATTATTATTTTTTTCTAGGTAACAGGCTGCATGAGCGTAATCCACATGGTGGCAACTCCCCTTTAATAGCATAGGAAGGGATTTGAAAGGGTAGAAAAAGGTACCCATGGGTTAACTAGGGCCCCCGGGCTATGGTTTAAGATCCTACCCGGCAATTCACCTAAAAGTGATGCAGGGAAAACCCTAGAAAAACTTGCATGAGGTAGGTCGGGCATTTGGTACTGTGGGGTCGCAGATTTCCCCTCTCTGTGCCTTGACCAGTTTAGGAGGCAACTGGCCCACTATTCCAATAGGAATAGCTGACAACTCTTACCGTATGCCCAAGGTCTGCGACCCCGGAACACACACCTCTCAAAACAGGCCAAGGTGCCTCGGCATGTGGAAACCTTAGTTCAAAAACACCAGAGAGGTGTGTAGGCATCTTCAAAAGGTTTAATCATTTATTTATATTTCAAGATTTGTAAACCAATTTTATATATCAGGAGGAACGAAACGTCATGCTAATTTTTATTAATATGTTCAAATATTTTATTTAAAATATACTTTTTTGCCAGATAAATGTTTGTATTAATTTTAATTAGATGATTTTTAATTGAATATTGCGTAATACCTCAAGAACAGACAAACGGCAGTTCCTATAATATATATATATATATATATATATATATTAATATACGAGCGTGGTTCAATAAGTAATACCTCCTATTATTTCCTCCTTAAATAATTTAGTTATGTGAAAATTTTGAATTGGCACGACTCCTCAAACATTCTTCTCTAATCCACTGCTTGTACTAAGTCAACTGGTGGCAGCACTGTACCCTCTTGCAAAATGGCTGACATTTATCTACGTATTAGACAGCGTTCTGCTGAATTCTTAAATACGGAAGGTGAAATGCCAATTCGCATTCATGAAAGGCTGAAAAATGTGTATGTTGATGTTCCAGGGGATGTCAGCACTGTTCGGCGATAGATTCGTCGCTGTAACGAAGCTGAAGGGCAAACACCTTTGCGTCGATGGCTTAGGAAGCAAGACCACGCTTTTTACCGCAGTGGAAGAAATGCCCTTGTTGAAATGTTGACCAAAACTGTGGTAATGAACGAAGACTATATTGAAAAGTGAAAATTTTATCATGAATGTTGTGGGTTTATGCTGTGTAAATTTCATTTAATTGTCTTGACAAATAAATGAGAAGAAATAGGAGGCATTGCTTATTGACTCACGCTCGGAGTATTCTCGGGTAAGATATTTCTATTTCAATACATTGTCTGCGTTAGATAAAGAAGCTTATAATGAAGACTGCAGACTCAACCTGGAAAATTATAGCCGATACTACAGAGTGTCAGTTGAAACAGAAATGAATGGACAGCAAAGTCAGGGAAGAACAATTGTGATGCTCGAGAAAAAATTCAAATTTCAGGAGTTTCCATTTCGCTAGACAGAATAAAATAAATGAAAACTGAAGGAATTCGTACACCTCGTATAGAAAACTGGCGGCATATCCATATGATATCTTGCATTTTCTCGCATTCCATCTCAGTGAGTGCGAGTATTGACGAGGCACGGGTATTTTGAAGTGGAAGCTTGTTCAAAACGTTCTCGCTCTCTATTCCCGCTCGCTGATCGCGTGAAAGCTGAGAGCCTCAAATGTAAACCAGCATTCAGGAGTACAAAGTCTTTGCTTGCACTGAACGAAGCATGTTCATACGGTAAGGACCTCACATTTATGCTATAAACTCATGAACTCTCCCCACCCACCAGGCAAACACAAGCTTTTATTATTCGAAATATTCTCAGAATTTTTAGAAACTACTTCGTCTCAGTCCTACTCACACTCCTACACTTGCGTTTCACAACACGTTTCAGTTTCCTTATTATTCTCTACCTCCGCGTGGCATATTTTTAATAATTAATTAAATAAAAAATATATATTACATAAGTATGATAATAAGAATTAATTACCTCAACCTACTAATTTTTATATATTTTCTGAACCGCGATTTTTCCTTTCTATTTGATTATTCAGAAGCGCAAAAACAACGGAGTCGTTTATTCACGACTGCAAGTCTCTAAATTTGATATAATTCAAATTCTATCTGACGGTGTATTTAAAATAAATGGTTATTTAATTTTCTTGACGTCTACGTTTCCGTGAACAAACTAATTGGTTTCTCAAAGCGACGTTTTCTGGCAAGGTTCTTAATTTTCCTTCGAAACATCCATTATTTCAAAAACGTGCTACAATTTAGTTGACACCCCAGTTTCCCTCCACAGTTTCCATAAAAATAGTTTCATGCATTTTGAGGGTAATTTTTATCCGGTAGATTTTATCAAGAAATATATCGACACCAGAGTGCATAAAATTAAATATCCTAACACCTTACCCATCAGTCGTGCTCTTTCAAAAGAGTTATCATTATTCCATTCATAAAGAATATACATTTTTAATTAATTGAGTTATTTAAGTCGCACATTTTATATATATAAAACATCTTATTCTTTATAATTTATGGTAAAATATTGCAAAACAATATCAATAATTTAGATAAGAATATTGTAATATATAAAATTTCCTGTAAATATTGCAATGTTTATTACATAGGACAAACCAAAAGGTCATTAAAAACCCGCCTGGATAACATGTTTATAATTTAAAACAACCATGTGAGAAATATTCAGTTCACAGTAAACATGTCAACTCAAATAACCACAGTTTTGATTCGATTCGTGTAACAATATTAGATTCTGAAATTAATATTATGCCAGATTATTGTCTGAAATTGTACACATTAAATCCAATTGTACATGCATTTATATTGAAACTGATAGAAATATCCTCAACAGCAGTTATTATTAAATAACGTCTTTGATCTCCTCGCCAATATCTTTGTTATACGTGATGAGGTCCATGGATTTTGGAGGAAACGTAGTGAATTAGAATTATTTTTTAATAATAACGAGCAAGAAATTGTTGATAATAATTAATTATTTTCGACTTCTTGGCCATTAAATAGCTTAAATAATCAATTACACCATTGCGAATTATTTAATATATTATTATTTAATTGTAATTTTATATTATTCAATATAACACTTTCCTCAAGTAATTTGTAGTAAGTTGGCATTAAAATATGAAACAGTGAGAGAGGCAGACAATAAAAGAGGAGAAAAACGAAAACATGTGTGAACTGCCGTCACCGCTGTTTGTTGTGTAACATACTCGCTGGTTTACTATATCTTTCTCACTTTTTCCCGTTCTCTCTCTCTATTTTTCCGTTCGCCTTGCAGAGACGCAACAAAATTCGTAACGTATTTACCATCCTACTGTCCAATTTCACTTCAAATAATTACACAAAATAAACCATACTGGCGTTTTTCTATAGAAATCTAAGTAATCGAAGATCCTTCTTCTGAAAGAAGAACAACCTTATAATTAGCTCATCTCATTCTGAAAGAATTAAACAATTATGTCCATAGGTAGAGAAGTGATTTCCTGATAATTAGAGAACTGTAGGCATAGTTGTAGAACAACCTTCCATTAACACCATAGATAGGTTCATGAATATAACACTATATGAAAGTGGGCGATACAACATCTCGTAATTAGGGCAAATGATTGAAGGTGAATGGTAAGAATATGTACAATCACTGCATCCTAAGAGTTTGAAGATCTTCCTTTGCAAATTGTTCAACATAAATCCTTTGTTTTCAGTATTTCGGATTCAGGACAAAGACAAATTTTCGACAATGGTCTCAGTACTTCAACATAAATGTTAACTTGATTATTTCACCGGCCATTTGAAAACAGACAAAGAATCTATTTAAAATAAAGATAATTATGTAACTACAGCCATTGCCTGTTTAGCAGATACACAGGCAGCCAACATAAGCGAGTCATTCTTCCTAACTGTCTATGCCAGATAACCGACTAACCAGTCCGGCAGATAAACGGACAGCGAAGGTTTTGCAAGAGGTCGACAATGCAGAACTTGCGCAACACCAGCAAAGAGGAAGGAATTCGGAACGACGCTTTTCTTTGTACTGATTACAAAAGGATCCAGTACTGATTGATTTACTGCTGTTTATTCTAGATTTCGCACTCTTTAATACAACTACAATTTATTACACCATGATATTTAAGACGGCTTATACTTCTTCTACTGTCGCCGTCACATTATTTTGGTGATGTGTTTAGCGGTGTCAAATAGATCTGTGAAATAAAAGTCAGGATTGATCAAGTAAAGTACTTCCACCAGAAAAACTACACAGACTACTGACTAATAGTTCCAACCACCTGATTTTGTATGAGATGGCTTGAACTCTGCTCCCTTTATTTAACCGTTCTTGAGCTTGCGAAATTGCACAAACATCCAACAGTTCGTATCACAAATGAGTACTGAGACTTGGGATGATGAGGCAATTACATCCAGTGAAAAAAAAACGTATTGAAGTATAGGCCGTGAGATATAACAAGTCGGGTCAGGTTCGAAGTAGAAGAGGGGAGAATATGGAGGAGAGCATTGTCGTCAGTTGGGAACTTCCTTGCGGGGAAGCTGGAACTAAGCCACTAGATTTATTAAAAACATGAATTATATTATTACGGATTGGATATACAGACAGAACCAACATCTTTTAATCACTCCCTGTAATTATCCTATTAACTTTTACAGTTGAGTTTTAATGAAGTGAAATATATTCTGAACTGAACACATCATATTTCCTTTAGTCAATGTTTTCAGAATATCTTATACACTAACCCTTACTAAAATTACAGGAAGAGGGCAACTGCGTATCTTACCTTCAGATGACTTTATATTTTTTTTGTTTAGAGTTACAGGCTACATGAGGGTAATCCCATGGGTGGCAACTCCCCTTTAATAGCATAGGAAGGAATTTAAAATGGGGATACGGAAGAGTAGAGGAAGGTAGCCAAGGGTTAACTAGGGCCCCCGGGCTATAGTTTAAGGATCCTACCCGGCATTCGCCTAAAAATAATGCAGGATAAAACCTATAAAACCTGCATCAGGTAGGTCGTGCATTGGTACTTGTCCCCCGACCTTCCTATGGCGGGAGAAAAAAAAGGAACATGGATATTAGTGCTCCTAAATGAAAAAATTGTGTTCACTTCCTGATATAGAGGAAGGAATCTGTGCTTTTCCATCAGATACTGAAAGCTTACAAGGGTAGGACCAAATAGCCCATCCCAAAAGATACGACAGTCTCTTCTTCTGCATCATAATGAAGTAAAAATTTCAAGCAAAGTTTCGCCGAAAACATTTAAAATATAACAGAACAGTTTTTTTCACTAGTTGTGATAAATTAAGTAATAGAGGATTTAATTTATTCCTGAACGTGTTTTAATGGAAGCAACGTTACGTGAATAAAATTATCAGTAAGTAGAAACAGATTATTTTCTAATATTGATCCATAAATTGTCATACTATATAAATACCTAAGTTTATTATTTATATTTTGTTTATAGTTCAAATTTATGGAATGAATATTATACATGTTAGTTAACAAATTCTTTAAATTTAAATTTTTTCTGTTCTCATATTTTATGTACATTTTTCTGAAAATTATAAACTTATAAAATATAAATTGTGGCAGCTGGAGAATTCCTCCATTGCCATAATAAATAGAAATTAACAGAAACTTTTTCCCGGTAAAGAAAGTTGCTTTAAGTTAATTTATACTATGTAATATATGAAGTCGTTAGTCAGTTCTAGGAATTACTAATTTAAAAGTGAGTAGACGTTTTGATCTACTGTTGTGATCTTTGTCAATACTAGAGCCAGTCTGAACTATGTTGCCGAAGCTAAAAAAACATTAAAAAGAATATGAACACAATATATTAGCTAACAAAAATTATTTAATAAACCTCTCGTCGAAAACAACCAAATTTCTAGCTTAAAAATGAAATAATGAAAATATTTTACGATTTTTTTTGCACAAAAAACATGCGACATAACCTGAGCTGAACACATTACATTTCCTTACGTCAATGTTTTCAGAATATTCTACGAATTTTTTCCATATCATTATTAAGCAAATATTAATGTAACTCTACTTCTACTCTCTTTATAATAATGATATTGTTATAACATGATCAATTGTGAAAAATTGCACTGTTGTAAAATTGGAAATTTTCTATTTCTTTAGGCCGCTCACAAAGGATGTACTTTCATCAAGTAATATTTGTTAGATACATGAAATTACCGGCCGTGTAATTTTTATTACCCTTGAGTAACTAAAAATTTTGTACGTCTGCAATGGTGCCGTTACCATATTAAATTTCTGTTCTTATTAATTTAAGTTGGAAATGATCGGCAGCCCGCAAGCCACCAAGACGCGACGTTGCCGACAATTCCAAGTTCTCGAGAATTGTTTTGGAAAAAAAGGTAAAGGAAGTTGATCTTATGGGATAGAAAGTTTTATCTAGAATTATATCAAAATAAAGGGACTACCTCTGTGACTCATATATAGATATGTTTTTGGAACATCGTACATGGCGGTGATTGATTTATTGGTATATTGAGTAAGAAGTTATCTTTATCATTCACTTTGCTTATAATTTTTTGCAAATTTTTATGCTAAAAAAATGGAGAAATTTTTTACTTCTGTAAATAAAAATTTTGAGGACTGAAATTGCATTATTTAATATAGTTTGAAATAATTGGCCGGCCCATGTAATTTAATTTTTTGTGTTTATTGATTGTTATTTTTTAAAAACATTCTTAAGCCAATCTCTGCAGCTTCGGAAGCCGTTTGTCGTATTCATCTGTTAAAATTAATATGAAGGAAATGATACAAAATTTAAATTAAAAAAATGAAAAAATTTATGTGTGATTGAAAATAATTAAATAAGTAATAGGTTCTTCTTCGCACCTGAGGAAAGGGACAAGGATCCCATAAACTAATTTTGTCTGAATTAGCCATCTTTCTTATTAATTTAAATTTAAATAATTGAATACATTTTGACGCTGAATCACTAATTAAAACCGGTTACGTTAACCGAAAACGAGTCATTACTGTCTTCAGTAAGATCGGACTATTTCGATACATGCCCACCGATTTTTTTTATATTTAAATTAAAATAGTAGCATTGTTGTTTCTTTTCCGTTTTGCCACATTGAGATGAATGTTTTTATGTGCGAATAGTTTACGAATGTGTACCATTTTGCGTTCATATTGTGCACAATATACGAATCTGAAGAACAGAATATACAACCACAAAAATAATCAGTATTATTAGTGTATTATGGCCAAAAGTAATAATTTATTAACATAAAATATTTTAAAGTAACTAAATAATCTTCATTTTGCTTAGGGACCTCTTCAGTTGATTATAATTGAAAAAACCAGTTAAAATATTATGTAAATTTATATAAATCATTTAACGGGACAAAAATGTCTTGCTTCATCTAATCACCAAGTTTTTTCATAAATGTTCTTTATAAATTAACATCATATTCTAAATATTTCATCAATCGTATACAACTAAAGAGGTCCATAAGCAAGGTTTTGTAGTTAATTGTACAGTTTTAGTGTTAACAAAGTCTGAATTTTGGCCAATATACACAAATTATATTTACATTTAATACAAGACAGATAAAATTTCTGTTTTCATTTAGCATCATCTTGAATTGAAAAAATCATCTGTACACAAAATCAAATATGAATAACGCAATAATCCTTCTTAAACTGGAACGAAATCATACAGGAAAGATTTTCTAATTTTACAACCAATACAAAATGTATTATGCAAAAGAATTAACCACAGACATCTCAATAAAAGTTTTAAAACTTATATAATAATATAAGACAGTAAAATTGAATAATTATTTAATAAAATTCATGTTTATATATATTTTTTAAGTTAGTTACTGGAGTGTCCTTAAATCTTCATCAGTGGCTCTAGTTATGAATTATGATAATAATATTTATGGGGCGTATTGAACCATAATTGTCAATAGGTAGAAAAAAGGTTGAGTATCTGGGCAATGATATTAATTAAATTATTTTAATTTTATACGTCTCCTTTGAATTAATTTTAACAGTTGATTGTGGGAAGAGTTTGCCTTAAACTGGTTGCAGGAGCTGCTTTAAGAGTAATTTAAATAAATGACAATTTCATTTAAAGTTTGTCGGGACTACTTTCATCCAGGTTTCAAATCGACAGATACATAAAATCGAAACATTATTTTGATTCCTTTGGCTCACATTTATTTTAAATGTACATTAAGTAGAAAGGTAGGCGTGAAAGTGTTTAACGGGAATTAAAGGTGAGTGTGCTGTTGAACACGGCTCTAATTGGTTAGGGACTGTCGTCACATGTCGCCACCTGGACTTATCGCCTCTGAGTCATGGCTGCCCTTGACCTTGCTTACATTTAACCGATACGCATTGTGCCTTAATGAAACGTGCTCCGACATAATTAAGAGCAAACAGAGTGAGACATGGGAGCGCAGTTTAATCAAATATGATTTGAATTTAGAAGTTTAATTACAAATAATATTTCTGTTATTCCAGCGCCTCCGAGATTCTTTTGGCACACTCGCGGTAGTTCTCATTCTCTCTGTTTTATAATTATTATTACATCCTTTACTCCTCCACTTGCATTGCACTCTATTAAAAAAACTTTTACATGTTCACATTTCCTTCAAGATTTTTTAACGCCCCAGAAATTATTACCAGGTAATTTTCGCAATGTTAACAACATTACCTCCACAGCCTATGGGCAATGTTGAAAACACGAAAAAATTGTTTGCCAATAAATGCTCGTATTCTTCTAAAAGTTGTCAACATTTGTAGGCTGAATTGTTACCAAAAAATATTGACAACTTTCAGGCGAATTGTACAGCAACTGTTGGCAACATTTTTTTATTGTTGTCAACACTTCCGACAGACTGTGCGTAATGTTGTCAGCATTTATTGGCGACGATTGACGGTTATTGTTTCCAACATTGTTGTCAAGTTTTGTTGCTCAACATTGTTGGTTACAACATTCGGTGCAAACACCGCATTTCCAACAGAAACTGTCTCGCCATAGCAAATAATGTACCTTACAAGTTTATTTTTGATATAATAATAAGAAAGATTGTCAAATACTTTTTTTTAGGGCAACAGGCTACATGAGGGTAATCTACTTTGGGCAACTCCACTTTAATAGCATAGGAAGGGGATGCGGAAGGGTAGAGGAAGGTAGCCAAGGTTTAACTACATTTTAAGGATCCTACCTGGCATTCGCATAAATAAATGCAGGGAAAACCCTAGGAAAACCTGCATCAGTTAGGTCGGGCATTGGGTACTTGTCCCACGCCCTTCCGATAGCGGGAGAGGAGTTTGCTGTGGGGACGCAGCATTCTCCTCTCCGTGCCTCGACCAGTTTAGGAGGCAGCTGGCCGACTATTCCAATGGGAACAACGAACAACTCTTACCGTATGCCCAAGGTCTGTGACCCCGGAACATACACCTCTCAAAACAGGCCGAGGTGCCTCGGATTGTTCAAAAACGGAGAGGAAAAGGCATCCCCAAAGGTAGCCGTTTCGTATCTCTCCTACAAGGTTCTGCCTGCGAGAGAAAATCCCTCGCTGGTACTGCCTGCGAGAGAATAACTCTCGCAGACTCTCGCAGGTTGATTGTCAAATACAGATAAAAGAAGTGATTATATAAATGACACACAAAGGAAGCCTGCGAGAGAATTCTCTCGCAGGTGAACCTTCCCAGAGAGCTCTAGTGGAGGCTACATTTGGGGATGCCTTCACATCTCTCTGGTTTTTTGAACTAAGGTTCCCATATGCCGAGGCACCTCGGTCTGTTTTGAGAGGCGTATGTTCCGGGGTCGCAGACAACGGTAAGAGTTGTCCGCTATTCCTATTGGAATAGTCGGTCAGCTGCGTCCTAAATTGGTCAAGGCACGGCGACGGGAAAGAGGCGACCCCACAGCTAACAGCTCCTCCGCCATCGGAAGGGCGTGGGACAAGTACCAAATGCCCGACCTACCTGATGCAGGTTTTTCTAGGGTTTTCTCTGCATCACTTTTAGGCGAATTGCCGGGTAGGATCCTTAAACCATAGCCCGGGGGCCCTAGTTAACCCTTGGATACCTTACACTACTCCTCCGCATCCCCCTTTCAAATCCCTTTACTATTCTATAAGAGGGGAGTTGCTACTATTTGGATTACCCTATACATAGCCTATCTACACCTAAAAAAAACACGTTTCTGGAAGCTTCCTTCAGGTACTAAGACAACTTTAAAAACTGAAGAGCCAGGAGGGACAAAAGTGCACAAGTCAGTATACAAAAACAGACGTAATTTATTTTATTTTATTTTTGGTATATTTAAGAATTTTAAACTTACAATTTTATGTTTCTGTTTCACAGTTTCAGTAAAAAATGGAAATTTTTATTTAATAATTAAGGTATACTCATTATTATAAGAATAGTAGAATTTGGTCAACTTATTTCCTATTTTTAATTATGTAAAATAAATCATTGAAATCTTATAGATTTATATCAATTATAAATATTTAAGTATTAATTTGACTTATATATATATATATATATATATAAGTATTTTAACGACAGATACGAACAATTTTCTGTCTTTATGGAAACGTGAGAACAATCTTTTCTCAGAGAGTCTTTGTGACTGGATATTTTAATCATTGACAATTTACTAACATTTTAATTTAAGAGAATCGTCTAGCGGGAAATTGAAAAATGTGTGAGGTTTCAGCGACGAATAAATTAGTAAAGTTATATCTCATCAAAAATATTCGATTAAATTATATAACTACCAAATAATTGGCCAATTATGTGTCGAAACGTTTATAAATTTTAATGGAACTTTCAAAACGTTTCCTTGGCGTGTTCTGCCTCCATCGTCAGGAGAATAACGGTAGAAACGTTTTATAATAACAATTATTTAACCCAGATGGAACCCCGAGAATGTTTTATACCGGGATAATTTTTACTCTGTAATTTATGATTTTACAGGAAGTTAAAATGAATTGTCCTTTAAAGAAAATATAACTAATATACTCATAACAATTCTATCCGGAATTAAAACATTTAAAAAAATTATAACCTATCAGAAGTTATAGAAATTTATTTGCACTAAATCAGATATGTAAGTTAAATTTTATTTATAAATGCTTTATAATATCATCTATTTAACATTTATGTCGGGCAATTTTCCTAGGCCTCTTAAATTTTATTTTATTTGGAATTTCATTATAATTTGAATTTTGAATTAAAATTAAACTCTGAATTTATTTATAATTTTTATGAAGCATATTTTGAATTAAGATGACCTAGAACGTTTGATAAAAGATTTTCTCACAAGTAAAATCGTTAATGGAAACAAATAAAAACAAGCTAAATTACATTTTAAGCATTTATGTCGATAAAGTATATTTGGAGTCGTGGAAGCAATTTTGTTTAGCAATTTCAAGCCATAATTTTTGCAACAGGAAAGGACTCTAACCGTTAACTTTAAATTCCGCCATGACAAGTAGCAGTAATAAAATTTAGGCAACGAACTTCTGTGTAAACAGAAATTGCTGATAATTTTATCATTGTTTGACGAAAACCTTTGATAAGAAAAATCCTCCTTTAACTGAACCCAGTTGTGTTGGATAAGAGTGTCCCGCGGAAGTCAAGGTTGTTGAGGTCTGAGACTCAACAGACTGCAAGATAACGTATTTCGCAACCCGAATATATAAATAAAAAATTTCACTTCATGGTTTTTCAGTAAATATTGTTAATTTAAGTAACGTAAAAAATTATAGACATATTAAACATAAATTATTGTGACTTTCTTTATTTGTATCGTCACATCGAAATAGTTTCATGGTCCTTAATTAGATTAATGAATGTTATAGCGAATCAAATTCAATAGAGATGGAAAACTCAATTTTATCAACGGTAAAAATTGCGACGATTAGCGATTTTGGCTATAATCATATAGAGCCATATTAAATGTATGTTGTAGGACTGATGATCTTCTTCTCTAATTATTATAACCGCACTGTGTTCGTATTTTGACTCTGATTTCTGAAACACTCCTGGAATTATTGCTTTTAGCTGGCGGTATTTTTACAATTTTGGGCATGGAGAACTGCTCTTTGTACTTGTGTATAAAATTGAAAGCACTCATATTACTTAAGTTTACGTTGAAAGCTTAATAGGTGTTTAAATTCCATATATTTGAGGCGTAATTTTTTTCGCTAGATTGCATAAAAATTATGGGTCAATATTATGAAATTGCTCAAAGGAATAATATGACAAGTACTTGAAATATAGAAGGATTGTTTTACAATGAAATATATATATATAAATATATATATATATATATATATATATATATATATATTGTAGTAATTGGTAATTAAGACATTGTTCTAATTGGAAAGTTGGATTGTAGAGGACTCATTATTAGTGGATATAGAGCGGACGCCGCAACAATCCGGCAAGGCAAAGAAAACATTGTTGCGAGAGTTTACGCGCTCAAAATCTACGAGACGAAGAGTACAGTCGGGCCGTAGGCAGCGAGGAGAAAAGACTAAAAATTCCAAGTCATAAAAATTTGAACAGTACAGTCGGTCAGCAGACAGCGAATAGAACGGACGAAAAGAACTCATTGAAAGTTTTACAGTCGGCAGTCGGAACGAAAGATTGTGGCCCAGTCACAAACATGCTTTCAGTTATTAAAAAGAAAGCAATATTCAGACAAACCAATGAAGTCCATTGTCAACTAAAGCCACGAGATATATACAAATCCAGGTTGCAGTAAAGCATCGAGAACCAACCAATTTGTGTTAAACCAACTAACAAACAACGCCAATTAGAGTCTGTGAGAACTTAGAATCAGTGATGTCCCCAAAATTGTGCACGAAAAACTAAAAATGAGACCTGGGCGGCCGTAAGTAGAGAAAACTTTAAAATAATTTGTAAACCGTGTTTAAAAGATAAAAGTCAGATCGTTCTTTAATTATTTAATTATCGATAAAATGAGATTCTTAATTCTTGATAAAATTGAAATTGTTAAATTCAATCTTTAGTATTATTTCTTCCGCAACAAATTTCGTCTATGTTCAGACGCATTGATTTCCATAAAAGGTAAATGTAATTTTGATTATATAAATTCTGCCATTTATCAAACCCAGATCAAGACCCTGAGATTCCAAATATTTTGTGTATTTGTTATAAATTTGGCACAATAAATTTTGTTTGTTCTGTAAAGTTAATAGTTGTTCATTTGAAAGCGCCCATCCATCATTATTTATTTAATTATTACAATATATATTGTAATAATTAAAAAGTAGGCTTTTATTAATTTTACCATACGTTGTGGTGACATTTAATGTAATATTCAACAATTAAAGTTATTAATTTAATTTAAAGAATTTGCCCCACGTTGTGGTGACATTTAATGTAATAATCAATTAAATGAAAAAGATAATCAAATTTTAACAAACAAAATAATTTATTATCAATTTGTGGCTTCCAAAAATTAAAAACAATTACAATCAAAATTTAATACGTCTTCTCTCAGGGCCTTCACTGGGTTTGATAATAAACAGAGAAAATGATTTAATAATCTGATTAACAATTCTGTTTAAAATTTACCTAAAACAATAAGTCGAAAAATGAAAGAAAACTAAATGAAAAGTGACCGAAATGAAAGATGAACGAAATCTGACTTTTCCCTTTTAGTTATCGTTCACAAATATAATTATCAAAGTTTTGTTACTCACATATTGTTCGACTGGTACCAGCATTCTTTTGTTGCTTCAAAATTACACTTTTACATACTTTAATTTTTAATATCAGGCCTTGGTTTTCACTTATTCTACACTTCACTTTAAAATTTGGCAAGTTTGGCTGTATTTCGTTGACTGCTCCGCTCCACAATAATTTACAAATGTTCTCCTGGAACAATTTCTCCACGAAGATTTTGGAAAGTTCTATTCTGACCAAAACTGCTATTACTTTCCAATATTTACGCTGCAATACTTCCGTGAATGTTTTACTTCGTATTAATTCACAACATTAACTGGTAATATATTAACGACGTCCAGTCTCTGCTCAAGTTTTATTATTTGTTCTGCTCCTCGCAATGTTTCGCAGCCAACTAACTATACTTTTTCGCGCGTAATCGCCATTCCGACTCCTCAACAAAGAAACAGAATTCGCCGCTCATTGTTGCTTTTATCGCTCATGCCGCTTACAATTAATTTATTCGCTAACAATTTAAATTATTTAAAAACAATTAATGACTTAATTAATTGGCATTACAATATATATATATATATATATATATATATATATGTGTGTGTGTGTGTGTTCTTACTTTTAAACAATGTTGATGTGAAAAATATAATTCCATGTTATTTTTATGTTACTCTAAGAGTAATTTTAATTTAATTTAATTTTCGCAGTACTCAGACTCGCATGCGGAATAATATTTCATGATGTTCAGTCAGCCTATTAATACTCCATCAATGAGAAAGTTAAATTTATTTATATTTTATATAAATCAAACTTTGTAATTTTCTCTGTATGACTTTTTTTATTGCAATAAATTGTAATACAGTTTATAAAATGAAATATCCCGTCATTATTTATAAAGGTATCTCTTATTTCATTAATCCAATATCATGATTAACTTGTATGCATACATAATTATAATAATAAGATTATTATTCGGAATTTCTTGTCACAATGCCGTTCAGAAGTGTCATTCATTGTCGTATTTGTGACGAGGAAAATTATTTGATTGTTTCTCGCCTCAATGTATTAAATCGTATGTAATATAATTTATTACATCGATTAGATCAGTGAAAAGAAATTACTTACAGAATATACTTTTACGTAAGTCTTTATTGAATTTGGGGCGCTGTATAAAGTTTTACTTTGGTACTAGGATGATAGCTGAAGAAAAAAAACAGATGGATGAATATATCTTTGTTATGTCTTACGAGAAATACGTAAAAAAAAATTACGGTCGGTATATCTCAAATATATTTTATTTATAAGTAAAATACGTATACCAGTGACAATGAGTTTTGAACAGTAGCAAGAAACGCAATATTGTATTGGTAAATTTTAGTCGTAGCGCCTATTTTGCGCCTAATAATTAACATTACAATTATAAGCTTCGGGCTTCCTGATAAATATTAAACAAGAGGCTGTGTTGCTGATTTGTGGATGCGAATTTGTAACAGATGATAAATTTAATCCTCATGAAACTTCTTTTATGAGTAGATCTTCAGAGAGGAGAGGACAAGTGGTAGAACATTTTATTTCATGGAGCATAAATGTATCTTCCATCTTGTATATGTTTAAACTTATGCGAAGCTCGGATATAATTCTCACGTTGAACCCAAGAAAATACTGAATTATTATTCCCGTGAGTGAAATGTTGACAGAGTAAACGCCATATCGCGAGAGGGTAAATGTTAGTTGTTTGTTTAAATTTTGTTTTTGTTTACAAAAAAAAAGCTATGATAATTTGTAAACGTGGGTGGGAATTTATTTATGTATTATAAATAATGTTTCTTAAGAAATAGATATAGTGACATTTTATTGTATTATCTGCGATTATAGTATTACATCAACCTATACAAATTATTTAGCGGGATCTGCTATTTCATAAAACCAAGTACATTTTTTTTAGGGCAACAGGCTACTTGAGGGTGATCCACATTCGGCAACTCCCCTTTAATAGCATAGTAAGGAGTAAGGGATTTGAAAGGGGGGATGCGGAAGGGTAGAGGAAGGTAGCCAAGGGTTACTAGGGCCCCCGGGCTATATTTTAAGGATCCTACCGGCATTCGCCTAAAGAAATGCAGGGAAAACCCTAGAAAAACCTGCATCAGGTAGGTCGGGCATTGGGTACTTGTCCCACGCCCTTCCGATAGCGGGAGAGGAGTTTGCTGAGGGGACGCAGCATTCCCTTGTTACCGCGCTGTGAAATAATTATGGGAGATGAGACTTTGACTATCTCTACGTACACTGTTCCAAAAAACACTATTCAATTTTAATAAAAAATTATTTATATATAACAAGTCCATTTTTAGAATTAAATTAATCACCATGGAGTGAATTTAAAGTTTTTTTCTATTAATTCATTTAAATCAATCACAAAATAAAAACCTATAATTTGATTTATTAGTCGAAAGAGCTTTCGGGTTTCGCAATAATCATCTTCCAATTACCATTTAATTTTTTAATAAATACATTTTTAAGACTGCATGCTATATTTTATGTTCCTGTATAACAGACACCTGATTAATCATTTAATATATAGTAATTCCTGATTCGATATTCCACAATGAGCTGTTAAAGTTCAGGAACGTCATCGAAGCATAAACATTTTAAGGTAAACTGATATATCCATGTTTATTCGATATCGAAAATGATATCCTGAATGATGTGGACCTTTTATACAGTTAACAACTAATTATGGAATTCCGAGTAAGTTCCAGGAATTCAGATATATTAACTGATTAACAGGTCTATGTTATCGACTAACATGAAATATATCACCTATTAAAAAATATTAAAAATTATGCATATAAAAATGATTATAGTGAAACTCGAAAGCTCCGACTACTAAATTAAATAAACTCTTGTAGAAAGTATACGAGCTTTACTTCGTTAATGATTTAAATCTGGAGCTTTGAATGTATTAACAGAAATTATCAGCCTTATTAAAATTAGATCCTTAAATTATTTAAAGCTTTTTTTAAAAAATATTAAATAAAAAAGTTAGTTTGACTGAATATTAAGCATTCACAGGTGACTTATTGCTGCTGTATTTGTGGATTGAAATAGCTTTACCAGGAATAATCTAGTTCGATGAAATGGTTGTATCGATATCCGCTAATACGTACAAACCTTCCCGGATTTTGCCTCGTTCATGAAAACGAAGGGAAAAATCAAGATAGGAGATTGATGAACATTCAATCCCTGATGAAATTTCAAGGAGACCATGAAGGAAAAAAAATGGAAATTGTAGTAACGAATTAGGGATTTTATTTGAATTGATCTAGGCATAATTCATTTTTAACGTTGGATCGTCACCATTCCAGCGAAATTAAAGGTTTTTGAAGATATGTGGAAAAATTCATGTACTTTAACGTACTTGGATATTTAATTTTATTCTATTAGGCCTTCTGTTTACTTATTTTTTTAATTTTACTTTTATTACTAATGAAATTGAAGATTTTCACTCTGAATTTTAGTGCTGACTTCTGGAATGCATCATGAGACATCCTCAGATCGAAACGAGAAGAGCAATTGCATGTTAGCTGCCAAGCCAATTTACTGACACTAAACCCATAATGATGTTATTAAGCTAAAATGGTAAAGTGTATCTGACGCGACTTCGAAGCCACAGCGATCGAGGACTCACGAGCACCAAGAATTAGACGTGATTCTCGAGATTCGTACAGCCGTCTCAGGGAGATCGTGGGAAGTCTGCATATGGTAGGCTGTACAGTACTTCAGGCCCGTCCCTCCCGAAAGCTTAGAGTCGACCTAGTTTCTCTGTAAGCCGATTTCACGCTCTAACTCTGCCCTCGGGTCCAACCTGATAAATGGATTGTACGCCGCCTGTTTAAATGGGATCAGCAGGTAACACTTTCCGTATACTGAGGTTCGCCGAACACTGCACATGCATTCTGGAATTCCAGGAAGTATCGGACTTCTGCGGGGAAATTCACAGCACTGCAGTCAATTCACAGAGTTTAATTATCTACTTTGCACAGAAAGTCTGAATTGTAAAGAATTATTTTTACCTGAGAATTATTTCAGAAAACAATAACTAATCCGAGAGATTGCGATCGAATAAATTACAATCAATGTTAAAAATACAGTAGTACTGAGAGATAAATAAATATGAAACAGGTAAATTTCTGTTAATTAAGCATGAATAATATTTAAATTTATCAGGTAGATGTGCATCACCAGAATGCAGTTCCAATGGCCTGCTTATTAATCATGCAGAAGTCACAACCAACATCTTTTATAACATGAAACTGAAAGTCGCTGTTTAGGAATATACAAATAAGGCTTCTGACGAACAATTTATTTGCAAATTGTTAAAAAAAATATATATATCGCGATATATTAACAGAGAATATTTCCAACCTATCTTTTCTTTAAGACACGAACTTTTTGGTGCAATATGGAAATATTTACGATAAATGACGAGGTTTCACAATAATATTGCGACATAAAATGTCTGTTTCTCACATCTTTAATCAAATTTATTCAAGTTCATTAACAAAAATTTGTTATTTTAATAACAAGACATTAAAATAAAGAAAAATCTCGACCGGATCGGGAATCGAACCCGGGTTTACGGCTTAATACTCCGTCGGGATTTTTTCGATCCCTATCCTTTAATTCAATTTCCCGACCTATATGGCTGAGCTTTCATAGAAATCTAATGTTTGAATTAAGTTGAATATTCGAGCCGACTGCTCAAAATATTCCGCTTGGGCTATATCATTGAGAATATAATTTTATTGTGGTACTGAATAATCACAAGTGGCGCTCAATTACATTAAAACGAAACAGAAAACTTATAGACATACATTCGAAGTCTCGTGAAAGTTATTTAAATGTGATAATATCGTCACTGGATAGGAAATGTTTTGCATTGTGTAACAATAGACGTAATCTTGGAAGAAAATTCTCTTAAAATGAACACATAATAATATAAATAAAATTGTTGTATTTTTTGTGAAAATCAATGATCTTTAATAGCTATAATATTAAAAAATATTCGGTTGAACTCTGGAGATTAAATAGGACAAGTTAAATATACAATTACTTTCATAAATGAGAAAATGTACAATTACAAAAATAGAGAATTGTGAAATATATAAATCATTGTCATTAAAACGAGAAAAAATAAACATTTATTAAATGTTTAAAATTTTGAGTTTTGTGAACTGACAAGGGCAGTTGTGTCACTCTAGGCTCTTCTTCGCACCTGAGGAAAGGGACGAGGATCCCAGAAACGTTGTGTGGTATTTATATTATCACTTTTTTGTATGAATTGGCTATCTTTCCTATTCTTTTTTAAATGTTTGGTTAATATTACTATAGAAATACTTCAGCTGCTTTACCATAGGCCTAATTTTATACGCACATTTCAGGATAAAACCCATAACATATATTTTCATTGAAATTATCTTCTCTTCGAAAATTCCTGCTGAGTCATTTCCTGCAGAACTTCTCCACTTACCTTTAATTTTGCGACATAAGCGATTTCCATTTCACACTAAATTTCAACACTCGGCAAGTCTTTCATCTCAATTTCTTCTTTGAGTTGTTCTCACCAACTTCAAATGGGCTATTCTGGTGATATGTTGTTCATTGTTTTGTTGAATTAAGGTATTTTGGCATTTTTTATTTTATTCAACTGACTTTTACTTCCATAATACTTAATACAATTAAATTAATTTTAAAAAAATCCTATTTTATTGCCGTTACTATGATATTTTCTTGCTTAATATCATTAAAAAAAATTTGGTCTTGACTTATCTTGGAAACATCAACTCACATTAAAAAAAGAGAAAAAATTACAGTATAGACGTACTGGCTCTTGCAAGAAATACGGTAGATACATTAAGACATTTAGAGCTGCAGAAAATACGTTGGTTCAATATTCGTGTGTGAACACGGCTTCTCAGGTAACCACAAATACTCGTGTTTTGTTCGCGACATGATTAATATTTGATTTGGAGGTCAAGGTATAATGCTCAGATTTCGTGCAACTAATGTTTTAGTATTAACACGAGAACCAAACGTTGAAAACAACTGATGGAAATGGTTATTCTACAGAAAATTAAAAACTTTGTATACAGTCCCAGAAATTTATTTTTCGTATCTCAAAATCCTTCCACTTGCTTGTTATATTCATTTATAAAAAAAATATGGTAATTGAAAACAATCGAGAATAATGGAAACGTATTTCTTAGGTTGGCTCGTAAACAATTAGACATAAAATAAGTGTTTTTATATATATGATGCATAATGGGTATTACAATCATAAATATATATTTCTCAAAACTTCGAGTCGGAGGTCTCACGTTTGTCGTATTTTACCATGCATGCTGTTTACCCTTATAGACCATCGAGTATCTAAAGCGTTCATTCATATAATTCTAGGCCTATAACATTCCGTTTTACAATGTTATAACTTAATTTTGTAGACAAAATACTAAGTTTTTTTACGGTTTTACACGAATAACCATGGATAAAATGACCACATAACAGTTGTTAATGATTTCTTCAATTAACTTAATATATTGGGCGTATTAAGCGTCGCTATTGGCTCACTTTGTTTTTAAAGTTAACTAATGATTGCCTGTGTACGTTAATATATATCACTCCTGCGATTCTGAGTTTCAGTTTCGTTATTGACCGATTTTACGTGATGGTATAAAGTACCTTGATTTCTGCAGTATATATATATATATATATATATATATATATATTGTAATAAACAAAATAATTTAATTCGATTTTAAATTAAGATGAGCCCCACGTTGGAGCACAAATTTTTAATAATCAAATTAATTATTATTAACTTTAAATTAACTTGACCCACGTTGGGCGCCAAATTTGTAATAAATAAAATTAACTTTTATTTTGTTTATTACAATATATATTGAAATGACGTATTGCTGATTGTAACACTAGTTACGCATCATCTCAGATGAAGGGGGTCCGTAAGTATATGTAAAATATATCACTTATTTTATGTCTGATACATTTTGGAACGTCCTTAGAAATGCTGTCGTAATACTGAATGGTTTTTAATATTCACCAAGTTATTTTAAATGAATATATGTTAATAATGTCAAAAGACGAAAATGAAATCTTAGGGCTGTAAACAAATATTTTTAATCCATGATTATATTCGCTTAAATCACTCCTTCTGTGAATAAAATAATAAAACGATTGATGACCTTATACAGACATTTTTTATTTATATTATGACGACGTTATGATGCCTTTTTGTATCTTCTTCAGGTATTTTCCTACAGAGGAGGGATTTACAATTGATTAGATTTATAGTATAATTGTACAAAGTAAGCAGAGGCAAGCTAAAGTACACAAAAAGAAATAACAACTTACCAAATTAACACAGTAAACTAGCACAACTAAACGAAACCAGTTATGAAATTCACAATTATACATAAAAACAAATCAATTGTAAATACCTCCTCTGTAGGAAAATACCCGAAGAAGATACAAAAAGGTATCGAAACGTCGTCAGAATATAAATAAAAAATAAAAAGTGTCTGTATAATGTCATCAATTGTTTTATTAATTCAAAACAGACGTTAAAAAAAACCTTTTTACTCCTTCTATGGTTAACGATAGCTGAGATAATGCTCCAAACAATGATTTATTGCTACAAATAAATAAGTAATTAGGAATTGAATTAAATTTTGTTGCATTTTATAAACAATCGGAAGAGGGGAAGCGGAACAAATTTGGTTAATGTCCTCAAATTTTAATACAGCAAAAAATTGATATAGAAAAAAATAGGAAATTTTATGCTTAAATTTGTGACGCTTAATGCGTAATAAGTTCTTAATGCAACTTCTGAAAATTGCAGCCGCCAGACGGAATATATCACGAAAGTTTACAGTCTGATATTAGACTCTTTGGGAAGCAATATATTTCAAAATTAGGTTATCCCTCGTATGTTCTGCCTTATAATTACAATAATTAGAAAGTTTGCGTTGTGACTCGAGAGAAGTTAGGAACGTTATAAAATGGTATTTCACAAATGCCATAAGCGATTAAGTATGTGGATAGAATCGAGAAGTTGAGGCATAGTAATAAAAGTGAAAGTAGAATTGAGCGAAGAAGAATCAATCCAGATCGATAGCAGTCTGACTTCAATAAGGAAGAATTTGTTAGTTCAGCCTTAAATAAGCAACTATCACATTTGTACGTCTCACTGATTTGCGTTTCGGATTTCATGTAAAAGCATAAATGGAAAGGTTCGAATATGCATTTTGTTTTATACATAATTCTGCCAGTTTCATTTTCACCTTTTTCTCTTAATATAACCAATAGAATACTTGAAATAAATACGGAGAAGTCAGAGAGATATCCCATGCACAATGAATGACAATGGAAGTACATAATTTTTAAGGATCAATTTTATTACATTAGTAATTTTTAAATATTCAACAACAATGTGTCGCTCCCTATTGTTCCTTTTGCTACGTGAACATTAACCGTCGTTCGCGGTTCAGTTTTGGATGTATACGAATTTAGTTTGAGCCTTGTTATTTGTGTGTATCTGTGGCACGTGGAGTGGTGTTTCTCCATTTTGTTGAGCCCCTGCGAGGAAGTAGGGTTGTAGTCACCCTCCATGCGCCGAGACTAATGCGCACAACACAAAGGCCACTAAAACAACACGGAATAATCGACAAATATAACTCTGAAAACCATATTGTCGCCTCTTTAATCACCTTCGCTACTGGCTATAAAAGAGATGTCTTATGGGTTTATTGACTCTGGGGTTTTATTTCGCCATGCTATGTTACGGAAAGCTTTGTCCGACGTCGACACGTGGAATTAAGATCAATAACCGTGTTATTTTATGTCCTTTTGATACGAAAGTGATGGTGGGTTTGAATCAAAGTTACAGGAGAGGGCGCCAGATGACGCATGGATCTGTTTAGACTTTATTTCTTATCACAGAGAAAAACGTTTTACAATACGTAAATTTATTGAAAATCGAACTGTAATACATGAGTGCAGTTACGTAAATTTAGTTGTATATTTACTTTATTCCATGTTAAAGGTTTCTAAGTTGATTGTTTACATCAAAGAATTGTACCTTCGTGATTAATTAAACGACGAAGTAGAAGTACTTAAATGGGTAAGGTTGTTCAAAAAGTTCTTCGTCTAACACCAACACTTTTAAAACTTGAAGCACTGAAACGCTAAAATGTAATAACACGGTGAAAAATACATTTTCTATCAACCACTTTCCACTTAAAAAGATTAACGATAAAAATTTTGATGTAAATATTCTTTAAAAACTATTTTTTTAAAAAAATGAGATGTTTTTCTTTAGAAAATTATTTTTCCTTTCTTATATGTATTTCTTTTCTTTGTTCTTCCTCCCTTTTCTCATATTTTCTTCTACACTACTAATACAATGGAATGCCAGAAAAATAATAATATCAATACTACCGCACCATTGTCAGCAAATTTTAAAAGCAGAATAATTTTCATCATACGAAATTAAATAAATAAACGGTAGTTCTCGATAATTAATAATACCAAAATAGTTGCACTAATAATTAATACAAAACCTACTAGAAAAAAATATTAGTAATTATATAATAATAAAGCACAAAAAAAAACTGCCCGCCGAACTGTTTATTAAATATTTCAAACTTAACGAGCAACTAAAGAATCTTAAAATCAACTTAATAATATTAATATTCATACTATAACAGAAAGAAATATAAATTATCGTGCTGTCAACTGTATAGATTATATAGATAAAATAAGGCTACCAATGAGTTTAAATTAATGTTCAAACTCTTAAATAAAAATTAACTATTTCCTTACGTATAAAATGTCTTGTAACATCAGTAATAAATTTACATTGCCGGATAAAGTAAATAAGTATGTAACAGTTGATGCTTAAAGTTTAAATATTAATCACGACGTGATCAGTATACGCAATATAATTGATCCCATGTGTGTCTCTATGGCATAGTTTTAATTATTTTACACACAATCATAAAAATATATTCAGAATTTCAATATTTATATTATTGTCAACATTACTGTAACAGTCATAAACTCTGAAAGTTGCAGTTTATTAAACATTGGACAAATATCTATATTTGTGAAAGAGTATTTCTGTTTTACGTTGCATTCATATCTATAATCCTTGGCCTAATTATTTACTTATGTATGAATTAAAAAACGTTTGCATAGACCATAATTTAAATTTGGTGATTGATAATTCAATTAATGTTGTGAATCGACGTTTCATTTAATACAATCCTTTCTTGTTAGCTTATATAACGGGTCTCGACAAAAACGACTAACAAGAAGAGGAAAAAAAAAACGCCAATAAAGCCAGCCAGCGTTCCTGCGGTAGCATTGACACGGTGTTGTATTGATAGGCATGTGTCGGGTCTCTGCCCTGAGGAATGAATGGAGGTCTGCTATTCCTGGACGCCACGCGTTGCCTAGCAACGCTCCCCACCTTCACGAAGCGTGTTTTAAATCCACTTTCCCTCTACGCAAAACCACATCCAGGAGAAAGGGAAGAGATCCGTCTGGGCTCTTCGTACCGCAGTATTTATGCGGGTTCTTCCCGATTAAATCTTGGAAACAGCGTCCCCCAAATACTGGCTCCGAACTTTTTGGAGCTATTCAAAAAAATAAAAATGTAAATCGTTCCACGCGGAGCCTAATTACACGTTGGACGTGGACTTGCCATGATTTATTGTTTACGTGAAACATTCTTGTTCCCATGACGGGTTTCTTGCAACTTCGGTTAGTGTTTTCCATTCTTGTTTACGTAATATTTAAATGTGGCTGGAATTAAGCCAGCGAAGGGAACTAGCCAGAAGTGGATACAGCATAAATTCGCGGACAAGTGAAGTAGTGAGATACAGAATAACTCTTGCTATTGCATTAGAATGATAATTCGAGAAAATTAAAATGTCAGTAGCACATGTATCACTCAAGAGTAGAAGGTTGTGAAAAGCAGTAGTAAATATTAAGAAAATACACAGGACTTAATGATGACTTAATAGAACAGTTAGGCAAGTCAATTCCATATTACGCAAACTTATTTGAGGTTGAAGGGAAAATAATTTATAATTTTAAAATAAAAACGTTGGAAATTTCAATGAATTGTTTAAAGTAATACAATAATTGAACAATACTGTCGAGTTGCTTTAATAAAATAATTATAATGCACAAAACGTTTATTATTTCGAAGGCCCAACATAAGAAAAATTAGATCAATATGTGTAACTAAATTCACAGTTTCTCAATTATGAATAATACTTGAACTAAGAGCATTTGGAATTCAATGATAATTAATTCTGAAATGCCGTTCGAACACAATCGACGAATTCACTCGATCTCATTGTCATTTTGTAAAGTTCAAGGGAAAATGGAAAATGCACAAAGAAATATGGAAGTTGCGATATAGAGAGAAATGAAGAGTGTCTTCGTGAAAAATTTTACGAGTTCTGTATACTTTTTGGTATACGAAGGAATTATTTAAAGTTCGGCCCCTAGATGGATACAGTTATGTACTGAAACCCTACGTCTACAAGTCTGGGAAACTTATATGATTAATTTATAATCGGTGTGTGCGAAAATCTTCACAAATTTACATAAATAGATCAAGTTCTTAGAAGACACAAGGTCCTCAACACATGTAGCTCTATATGTACGTTATATAATTAGATATTTAACTGCTCTAATTGGTATCAACCTAATGGTTTCATAAAATACACAAGAGGATCTTTGCTAAATTTAATATGGAGATGACGGGACACCATTAAATAATGATATTTTGCCAAGGATTTTCTGTATAATATCACAGACTTCCACCAGAATGTTAACGACCTAGTTATTGGTATTTTTTTCCCATTCTCGTTTAACTTATTTTCCACCAATACCATAACAGTGCCAAGGCCCTGCAACCGTAGCAAAAAAAAGATCGAATAATTTTTTTTTGTTTTGAATTAAGTCTTATTCATTTTCTCGTTTCTATTTGAATTCACCTTTACTCAAATTGGACACATCCTTCAAAACAAATCACCTTCCTCAGCCGTTGAAGCCTCTACCATGCCTCAATTATATTAAACTGCAGTGAAAACCTGTGAACAACGGATCTCATTTAATATGGGAAAAATTATCCAACAAATGTATTTATTTCTTCTTTATTGTGTAACTTAAAAAATATTTTCCCCCACAACTCAAATTACCTCAACTCTACACAATATAGAAGACACTTCGGGTTTACGATTATTCGTTATTATTTTTCTTCTGGAGTGATATTTAAGCCAAACAGATATTTTTCTCTGTTGGTGACGCAGATTCATTTGAATTCCACGTGCGGAATTTTGAACAGTTATGTTTTACAATTCGGAATTATTAATTGGTTCTTGTTTACATAAATTTACAACATATATATATATATAGTTACTTTATACATTATTTATTTATTTGTAGGTACTACACAGACGCTCGCCCAATTACGTAGTTACCATGAATTTTTTACACGTTTATATAGAATAAAATGTTACATAATATGTTTATACAATATAATATATACAATTTATACCATTTTTGTCAGATTACTTTTGTTATATAATAGAACCTAATTTTATTTCGGATCTCCTTGAATGGATACGCAATGGTTTATAGGGAATTCAAGTGGAATAAATATATTTGAAGTGGTAATTAATTATATAGGGAAGTCGTTCTGTGCATTGGAACCTTTGAGGCGGTTATTGATTTATTATTAGTGTAATAAAATAATTGCTGGAGTCTGTTGGTAAACGATGGTAAACGAAAATTGACATAGGATAACAATGTATTACCATCAATTTTACTATTACACAGCTTGTAGACAAAATAGGATTGACGCTCGCTCACGTCTGGTTGAAAGTTTCTTTATATTGTATCTTTCTAGATGCTCGTCGTGTGGCGTGTCTAAGGTGTATCGCGAAGTTTCAACGAGAATTCTTAACAACTTTTTCTGAATTTTCTCTAAATATTGAATTTGTGCCTTGTAAACAGGGTCCCAGATTGATGAGGCATACTCTAGTATTGAAAGTAAAACTTTTAAAATTATGTCTTACTTACCTACACAACCACAACAGGATACGGTCTGCGAGGGCTATTCTCTCGCAGACAGTACCTGCGAGGGATGTTCTCTCGCAGGCAGAACCTTGTAGGAGAGATACGAAGGGGCTACCTTTTGGGGATGCCTTTTTGGAAAAGTCCAAGCCTGCGAGAGGGATGTTCTCTCGCAGGCAGAACCTTTTAGGAGAGGTACGAAGGGGCTACCTTTGGATATGCCTTTTCCTCTCCGTTTTTGAACTAAGGTTCCCACAAGCCGAGGAACCTCGGCCTGTTTTGAGAGGTGTATGTTCCGGGGTCACAGACCTTGGGCATACGGTAAGAGTTGTCCGCTATTCCCATTGGAATAGTCGGTCAGCTGCCTCCTAAACTGGTCGAGGCACGGAGAAGGGAATGCTGCGTCCCCACAGAAAACTCCTCTCCCGCTATCGGAAGGGCGTGGGACAAGAACCCAATGCCCGACCTACCTGTATTTATTTAGGCGAATGCCGGGTAAGATACTTAAAATATAGTTCGGGGGCCCTAGTTAACCCTTGGCTACCTTCCTCTACCCTTCCGCATCCCGCCTTTCAAATCCCTTCCTATGCTATTAAAGGGGTGTTGTCCAACGTGGATTACCCTCATGTAGCCTGTTGCCCTAAAAAAAACCTACACAACCATACAGAATACAGAGATGGAAAGGTTCTGAAATACATCGGATAACAGTGAAGAAATTTTGTTGTATTGAATCAAGGCGATGGGGAATTTATCAATTTTGGTGTACAAATCACATATATAAATGACATGTTTGGCACGTAAGCAGACAACACAGTGCTTTATAAATTGCTGTAAAAAGTAAAATTATAATAAAAAACAAAATCTATTCTTATAATAAAATAATTGGAGAGGTTATTGAAATTTGTAAAAAATAAAGTTTCATCCTTTAAAAAATTTAAGTCGGAAGTTCTGATAAATGAATTTTTGTGGTTCCTAAAATTATGAAAGTATATTAAATAAATGTAGATTTAGGTATTTCAGCAAGGGAAAAAATGTAATAATTGTAATATTATAAGGACGAGAAATGTAAGAGTTTGAGCGAAATAGGCCAGGTGTAAAAACTTGTGAATTCCGGATTGGATTATATGTCTATAAAAGAAACAGTGGAACATATAGTATGATGTGAAATGTATAAATAAGTATAATTTTTTGTTTATTATCCATGCTTCTCGTCAGAGTAGCGGACAAGTCGTTGCACGAATACTTGAATGTTATTCATATGACGTCCCCTCATTTTAGACGTTATTATAGTGAAAGCCTCTTTCGTTTACGTTGACACAGGATCTGTTGGCGTCAGTTGGTTCGCGGATTCACCACACTCTACAGGCTTTTGTGACAGTTTCCTGTTAACGGACTTGCGTTGTTGGTGTTATTCGTTAACCAGCTTTGGAAGTTGTCCGTAATGGACCACGTGCTCGTGTTCAGAGATGAAGGTTATAGGGTGAACACCGATCGACGGTTTGAGGCCGCAGTGAACTGGTCGGGTTGCTCCAGCGGGTCATGGGACAGAAATCTGGAATGATTACGAGGACAAGCGTGCCGGTCCTACACGAGGACGGTTGTGGCGACCTACGATCCCCATTAGCATATGTAGGGGTGACTTTCATCTAAAAAAAAAATCAATGGCATAATTTGACGAAGTGGAGATTCAGCCCAGAGAACCGGATTGCAGATCAACTGTTTTGATTTCAAGCAAGAACACTTCAGATTGCGCAAGGAACACGTTAATGAAACGGAACTAACTGGGTGTAAATCACTGCTTAATGTCGAGCATCAAAAAGAAATGCAATTGATAATTAAATGGAATCGAAAGAGTTGAAACAAATTCGAAATCGATTCCAAGAGAGCGTCTCCCATTAAGAGGCAAATGGTCGAAAATTTATTAATACATGAAGAAACTCTTGGCTCAGAATATAATTTAGATTTAAATAATGACTGAACAAAAACTCACATCACTTACATAAATCCTAATACATCATCACAATATATATATATATGTATCGTGGTAATCAATTTAAAGATATAAACAAAACATCCACGTTGCGGCCAATTAACGTGATAAGTAAATTACAGATAAATGAAATAATTTATACAATTAAATTTTAGCCCAAAACGTTTATTACAAATTCATATTTAGGTGGATTTTGTACAAAATTTTTACAAATATGCCACAGATTTATTGAATTTCTTAAAATCTTCAGGGTGCCATATCGGGCCTCTAATCCGCAATTATAACCGAATTAAAGAAAAACCAAATTTTTACAAAATAATGAATTTAATTTATAAGAGAAATGTTAAAATAGGAAAAGTATATAAAAATATAAAGAACTTTGATGACATTTTAAGAAATGTAAAGAAATCTGACGGTATGCAATTTTATACTATATTTGCAATGGAAATTTCGTAGTACCAAATAATCAGAGCAGTTCTCATAAAAACTACTTATTCACTTCACCAATAATTTAAAAATATTTTTAATTGACAGGCCATGGTATTTCACAGTTCACAACCTAAATCAACACAACAAACCAAATTTCCACATTACCATACCAGTACAATCAAATCCAGTACTACGTTCCTTACAGTTCACTCCTAACTTGTTCAAATTCTCATTCCAATACTTTTAATACCCGTCTTTGCTTTCGTCGACTTTTAATTTTACAACCTCCAATAAATCCTATACTTCTCCAACACATACAGGGGCCCAATTTCACCCACCTCGCCCTCGACGATTTCTCTTCTCCTCGAACGCGGACTCAACTTTTTTGTCTCAATTCATATCGAAGACTTCAAAGCTTTTCCACATCTTACATTGATGACAATAATACGTCTGAATACTCCACATTCTTAAGCAACGCTGACTATTTCAACAATACCTGGGCCATAATATTACGCTGACAATACAAATATTAAAGAAATTTTAAAAAAATCCTTTCATTATACACATTAGTGGTCGCTGCAATATATATATATATATATATATATATATATATATATATATATATATATATATGGCCTTTTGACCGTTAGTTCCAAATTGAAGTTGTGAAATATTACAAACATCAGGTAGATAGCAAACTTATTTTGAAATACGTTTGCGAGATAAGATTCAAAAGGTCAATTATCAGTTAAAATGACATATTAATAATGTGATAGAGTTTTAAACAAGATTGAAGTTATTTCTTTCAGAAAATCAGATTGCGGCTGCACAATAAATAACGTTGGTACATGGACATATTAAAATCATGTAACGGCCGTATCAATGTGGAACTCAAACAGTAGTATAATCTGTACAACCTATGGACTGCAAGATTAACCGAGAAAATGAGATTTTATTCCAGCATCGTTGATATTAAATGTTACAATTTACTAGTTTTAGCTCTCGGGTAAATATGTTGATCTTATTTTTACACGAGACAGTTCAAGTGTTTTGCTCAGTTAATGGGGAAGTCGATTAATTCAGGCTTTTATGCAATCAATTTATATTTAAATGCGTTTGTAAGATACATTTGTATCATTCCTCATTACTGTCCCCAATAATGATGTTGTGTAGTCAAGAAATATTGAGTCAGAAAACGTTATGGAAAGAAATGAGAGCATGGGCGAAATACACGAAAAATATCAAACCAGAATTAGGTCTAAATCGTATAAATATTTATTAGAACTTTTTTAATGTTTAAAAGTTTAAAAATAATGGGAATAATATCTGATGATGACGGTGAAAACGCGCACAGTTATGAAATTAATCACAATGGACAAAGAAAGAAATTGAGGATAAATGCGCAATGTTTTTGATTATAATGAATGTAATGAAATATTAGTAACGAATTAAATTAATGTGAACTCGAGCAGAAGTACATTAACGTTTTGTTAATGTTTATTCAGTTGGCCACAAACTGTGTTTTCATTAAAAAGTATTCCTTTGTTTTTCAAGTATGGAAATAAAAAAAAACATGTGTCTTAGAATTCCTTTCACAATGCATTTATTAATGAATTTCCCTGTAAGGATGTTAAGATAACATAAAATGTTTTACCATCTGTTTAATGGTTCACATTTGGAAGTGAGGTATTCTAAATCTCAGTCTACTATTTTCCATGTTTTAGGTTACAAGGTTATTGAAGCTCTCATTCCTACTTACCCGTGCTATCTACGTTAATTAGCGATTAGTTGTATTGGCAACAATGTCATGAAATTCATTCTAGTTTGTGATTCGGAACATAGCGAAACACCGACGACATGAAACAAAGGAAAAGCGTTCATACTTTTACTCGTAATGCGATTCAAGGCTAGCAATGAAACCGGAATGAATTCGTCTCTTAATGGTGGAACGATGTAAGTCGTCTATTCTTAAGCTGAACTTGGCACATATTTCAAGTTGATCATAAGGCCTTGACTCGAAAGGAGGTTCGTTCAACCCTTTCTCTTGACTCTCTTGTAGATAAGATAAGTGGTATTATTGGCCGATACGACGCTTACCACAATGGTATCTAAAACACGTCACTTCACCGCCACCTTGACATACGTCGACTGTTCAAAATCAATATTGTGCCAACAATTTCGCCAATATTATAACCTTCTCTCGGTCTTGACAAAGTAAGTTATTAGTACTACACTTTCTTTGTATTCCGAATAATAATAATATTTCACCTTTCGAAACTCCTGGGTTAATATTTTATTCTTCCCGTAATTATCTCCAATCTGTACTAACAAACACCTGGAGTATTTTTCTCGCTCTGAATTGTCCAAATGTTTCTAATCTGTGAAAGAACGAATTAAGAAGACAAAATTATTTATCATATTATAAATGCGCAGCGTGCCATGTTCGTACTCTGGTCACGAAAACTGGGGTTAAGGTTGAGGTTGAGGGAGAAACGTGTCACTCCTAAATCCAGAATGTGTCATGTAACGTGACAGTCTGACAGTCGTCTCGGCAGTCCAAGGAGTAGGAGCCATGTTCGTACTGTAGGGATAAAAAGTGGCTATAGATGCAACAGCAAACTCACTCGAGATCCTACGAGTCCTTCAGATTTAATTTTTTTTTCATCTTTTTGTATGCGGTAGTAGCCTAACAAACATCGGGCACTGGTCAAATTTAGAAATTTTATGCCTCTAACGCAGTAGACCTCATAATAATAATAATAATAATAATAATATGAATATTTTATGGGTTCATCAGGCATGTGAGATGTATTTAACAAGCCAAGCATACTTAAAATCTAATTAAAATGATCACGTAGGAGTTAATCTAAAACAACGCCTTTTTTGTATGTCTACAATATAATAAATACATTATGTTAGAAGGGGAGATGTAATTTGGCATTTAGGAACTCCTCAGTGGAATAAAATAATTTTGTAGTAGCTTTTTTACATTGGTCCTGAAGCCTATTGAATACCATTTTATTTCTGGGATTGTGCAACATGTTTCCAATATAATTCAATCTGATTTATAAATTGTTTAGCGTTTGATGGATTAGGTGTATGTTGTTGGATGTTCTTGTATTACTCTTATTGATTTCGAATAAATCTATATTCTTATTTACAAAGCAGACAGTCTCTAGTAGATATACGTGGAACTGATAAATTTCTAAAAATACTGTTTTTTTTGTGACGGCATGGTTATTCCTCTAATGGTCTTAACTGAGTAATTAAATCTTTAAGTCACCGTGACTGTAATTTACGTAATCACAAATATTAATTCCTATAATTTGTGAAGATTACGGAATTCAAGCAGGCAAGTAGAATATTATTACATCAGCAATACCTGTTTCGTACATAGGTCTAGGACTAGCATTTGCCAGTTTCTATACAATTTATGTAAATATAATACGTCTGTTTTGAAATATAAAGATAAACTAGCCAAATGTCAGATAAAATGAAGTGATTATTTAAACAAATTTAACAAACAAGTGTGGTATTTATATCATCAGTTAATTTTGACTATCATTTGGCTATTTTATCTTATTATTCTACATAATTTCTCACGAGGAAATTCGTCAAAACATTACTAATTCACATTTGAACATTATTCTATTACTAATCTAAGCGCCAGTAATTTGTTTTCGTATTTTCCAGAACGTAATGCCATAATGCTGGTATGTCATGATAGTTCATCCGGAACATTTGGATTTCGGTTCGTCCTCATTTGAGAAACTACCGTTAGAATTGAGTTAAATAAATGATTTGAGTTTAGTTGAGGAATAATCGAGTTTGTATTTTTACTGATTAAAGCACGTTGCATTGATTAAGTTAAATGGAAAAATAGCCAGATTTACGAACCTCGTCGTGGTCTTAAGCGGAGAACAATAAAATTATTCTTGTTAATAGATAATGACGCTTGGAATATTATAATTATTTAGCAAGTATTATGTGACTTTATATTAACAATTGCGATGACCAGTCTGAAACATTCTGTCCTAAATCAACGGATTTTGTTAATTAGTAAATCCAGAACGGTTTGCTTCATTATCATCTTCTGTCCTTCATGGACTGCCCATGACTTTGGCGTCCACCGCTTTCTAGTTTGACCTTCAGGTCTCCTTCTTCTAGGTCCACTCCTCCTGATTTGTTTGCGTAATATTTTTCGTATACTTCTCCGACTATCAGTAAGCGCTTTCAACACGACGGAACGGTCGAGAGTAATAAAATTTCGTATAATGCAATTGCAGTCCTGTGTGTGATCTCCGTATTTTCGGTAATACTCATCCTCACATGATTTGTTTGCGTAATATTTTTCGTATACTTCTCCGACTATCAATAAGCGCTTTCAACACGACGGAACAGTCGAGAGTAATAAAATTTTGTATAATGCAATTGCATTCCTGGGATCTCCGTATTTTTTATAATACTCATCCACACATGTTTCTTCTGTGTAAAAGTGATTGGAAAGGTTGGTAAATATTCTTGACAGATTAAAATCGAATCTTATTGGTTGTAACATTGACGAATCACTTTATTTGTTCGCTGATCTTTGCTAAGAACATGTTATTTGTTACTTTTTAAAACCATATTAGATCCTGTATCGTACTTATGAGATTAGGGTGGAGAATATTAGAGAATATTAGTGCTATACAAATACTAAGGATATGAAACGAAAAGTATTAAAGGCTGCAACGTGGAATGCGTGTTGAATTCGAGAGCCCAGCCAAAAATGGAAGTGCCAAGAAAAGGCCCAGCTCACGTTGTTTTGTTCTGCGAAGGAGGTTATCGCAGACAATGTCCGCGCTGGCTCCAGATAAAATTTTTCCTTGAGTTGACTTTCTTCGCTGGTGTAAATGACCGCTGCATGGCACACTCCAGCTCAAGGCCAGCTCGCCTCCACACAATGGCTATTCATGGTGAACCCGTGCCATCGCTGTCGCCATCGCCATCACCGGAAGTGGCGTGTCGTCCTCCACGATTCACGAAAACTCCTCCTCGTGTATCCTTGCTCACTAGTGATTTACGGACGTTAACGACAGACGGAAATTTATATCAGGACGTCGTCGTGTCGGCATGTGACATATCGGGAAAGAGCGCGAAACGAATTTATTGATACAATAAATCGGAGAAAAGCACTAGAAGTAATATTTCATGCTTTAAATGCTTCCTTATTTTCAAACAAACGAAGTAGATAAAAAGGTACACCCACACTTCCAGGATATCTCCTTTAGAATAAATAAACGATTCAGTTTACATAGAAATTCAAACAACACAGTGAAACCATTATTCGAAGGCCCTTTATATGAATTATAGATCTACAAAAGCAAGAACAAACATCTATCGAACAATGTTAATTATTTTCTATTAATTTAAAAAGATTAAGAAGTACAGAAAGAAAATTACTGGGAGAATATTTGTAAAATTAAGATATAATGTATTTTTTAATCTTATTATCCAATCAAGTTTCTTCTCATTGCTCCATGTCCGCATTTTTCCAAGAAATTAATTTAAATAAAATTGCATTTTTGTCTGTATATTACTTACAATCGAGTGATTTGAATATATATTTACGTTTCATGCTTCAGGGTATCAGAAACAGATTAAATCTATCCTGTCTGACTCGTTAAATTTATTTGCTTTTTACATGAGAATGTGTTTCAGTGAAACTTTGCACGGATCTGTATAACTATTATGTAAAGGTTCTTAGCGATATAAAATCGATCATTTAACTTTTAACTAATAGGCGGACGTCCTAAATCTTGGTTTTGTTGACTTTACACCGAAGAATAACGGAAAAGAACTAAAATTATGCATTAAAACTACCTCGATGAAATATAGAATGTAGGAATCCAAAAATACATGATCATCCAACTCTTCCGAATACTTTGGGCAATATACTGTAATGATAAAAATTTATATCAGCGAAAATATACACAAAACCATGAAAATCAGTGTATGTTATGATTAAAATAGTGTAATAGTGGGTTCCAGGGTTGTCATAATTAAATTAAGCAACATCCATAACCCCGGATTCGACTCAAATATCGGTTGTTTTCAAACTCTTCCGAATACTTTGGGTAACATACTGTAATGAGAAAAAAATTATATCAGCGAAAAGATACACAAAAACATTAAAATCAATGTATGTTTTGATTAAAATATTGTAATTGTGGGTGCCAGGATTGTCATAGTTAAACTCAGCGACATCCATAACCAAGGATTCGACTCCAATCTTGTTTGTTTTTGCCTTATTTTAGTGTAACGCCCCACCACACCCCCAGTAAGTGTGCTTCCGTCCTATTGAAGGTGTTAAAAATATATATCAAACAAGGCCGGAGGAACACTATTAATCTTATTGACCCATAAAAATATTTATCCGACGCAAATATCGGCCGTTTGATCATGTGGGGCTAGTAGACGTGCCCCCCCCCCCCACAGTGTTTGTTTCCGGTTAGAAAGGGACACTTGGATCAAATTTGGTCAAATTTGCTCCACGGGTGTAGATTTGTATGCGGAACATTTATACATACAAACCCACAAACAAACAATCTATTTTATTTATTAGAAGATATAAATAAATGTTTTATTGTTGTTATATGGAGTCGTAAGAAAGTATTTGGCAATATAAAACTGCAATCCAATGCATATTGAGATTTAATGGCAAACGTTCCAATTACCTGGACAATTATTTTGCTCTTTTTATAGAAAGCTATCAGTGCACTTTCTTATAGACAGGACGATAAGGATTAAAAAATTATTATGTAAATAATCTTGAAACTGGAACAATAAGTGGCGCGTGAAGAAAAAAATACAGACATATAATATTAATAGTCTACAATGTAGACAAATATTTGAGCAAAAAGTTGACCGTAACGTTAAGAATCTTGGACACTTGTCCAGCCCGTGAGATCGGACACCCTGACAGTCTTATCTAAAGTCTTTAGTTATTGAAATTATTCACCTTATTACATCCAAGGTGGAAAGTGGAGGACTATATCTGGATTGTATCTACAAGTTTGGAAGAGTTTTATCCATAAATCCAAATGGTACATAACAAGTTTGCTCCTCCAGAACGTACTTTAATCACTATTCCAACGACTTTGAATCAGTATTATTGGAGGTCTATGGCCATTCTAATTGTGATTAATATCCACACAACGACGACTTTGTCAGTTACGAAACAAATTCTAGGACGTTGTAATGACACCTACATATGGGAAGAGGATGTAGAAAGTGACGCAATGAAAAGGAAAGGTAGGACAAGAGCGGTGAATCTTGTAAGTTCATTGGTGGAAGGATGCGGAACGCATGGTAAAAGATGAAGCGAGTGATTTTATGTTGATTAGATATTACGTGTAGTTGCGTCACTCCCTCTTCTTTCCTTCATAATCTCCCACTCACTCATACATACTTATGCACTGTGAAATTACTTCGGCAAACAAGGGAACACATAGCCGTAGTAGCTTGCAGATAATGTCCTGCAGGATTTCAACAGCGTCACCGCTGTCTAGACTTTAAATTCACGCAAGCCGCGATAAAAACGCTCCAGCACCTCCATGTGAACGATCACACAACGGATTTTCCTAAGAACTAAAAAAGTTTATATTTCATTTAATAAGCAACAACGACGTTTTATATGAAATTCCGTTTTTAAATATGTCGTCTTCTTGACTTCAGATAATATTGAATTCCGTTCCTTTAATATACGGTCTTTGTTTAATTAAGCAAGACACAACCATTTATTTGTTTGGTATTATCTGCGTACTCATTGGAAAAAAATAATTAGAATTTACGGAGCTAAATTTCAACAGATGTTTGATGAAAGCTGTCTTATGAGCTTATCTAATAGCGTGGACAGATGAGTGTATAGTTATGCCAGATACAAAGAAATTGATAGCCAATAATCTGGAATAAACAGAAATTAGTAGGTTATTTTTTACAGGAGTACTGGAATCGTATTCCCTGAAGGACTGCGTAAAACGATTATTTCGACCTCCCTTCACTCTTTCACAATTTTCATGGAAAATTAAAAATACCTGACTGTATCTTTACCAAAGACCATAATATCATTGTCAACTTGCGTAATAACCAGGACTACAAATAGATATATTGTACAACCGTTGTTTTTCAAATTGATCTTTGCGAAACTCATACTCGAACACGGTTTCTATGATTCCGTGGGCTGGAGCGTATTCCTCGTCCTTTCTGGAACAATTGTCGCTGTTTTTAACCAAACAACAAATTATTCGTTTGTGGAAATAAAATATAGGCGATGCTTCAGCGAAATGTCTATTTCTTAAGTGTGTATATAATTTAATTTATTTTTCCGTTACTTCTTCATTGAGGAAAAAGTACTCGCAATTAATGTATATAAGGTTTAGTAATTGTAAGAAATATATAGAAAAACACAACTAATTAATATTTGAAATAAGTATTTTTCTAGTTAAAGAACTACTGAAAATTTACTATGACTTAGTGTTGTTATTAATTTTTTATATCAGTCACAGGAAATAATAATTCATTCTTTTATAACCATTTATATGTAGAAGAAGCATCCGAATATGTTTTAGTAGTCAAGTTCCGATTGTAGTTAGAATTTTTTTTCAAAATTATACCGACATTGGACCATGTTCCAAGAACAGTTTGGATAATGTGATGTCTGGAGGGTATATATTAATAGATATTCAGCACATTCAGAATATATTTAAATCTATTTTTCACGAACAAAACTATTGGTACGGTTCAAATTGCCTTGAAGTAATTTTACAAAAATTTTTTTTTTTTTCAGAAGAACTTGGCGCCGGCTTTTCCGAAAGCTTAATCGACAAAATATATGCTTCTAAAAATTATAACATATTATTTGCAGCGATTAAAATTATGAGGCAATCCAATAAATATTAAGTTAAATTAAAGTATGAGGATGGAAAAACGTCTTCCGGACCAGAAATCGAATCCGGGACTTCCCGTTTACCCTGGATGAAGCTATATCACAGTTGACTCCAGATCCGGTGTAAAATTCCTCCATCCATTAAATTTAATTCCGCTCACCTACAATTTGCCAGTACTTCTATGGCCTAATTCTAGGACCTGAATGAAAACATAAAATTCCAAAAACCTTTGATCAATTTACATAGTCCAATTCAGGAACTTAGAGAAGCTTCCATACGTATCAGACCTTAAAGGTCATGGTCAAGTTGAATTAAAGTATGAGGATGGAAAAAATGTCCACCGGAAAGTGCCGGGTTCGATTCCTGATCCGGAAGATGTTTTTCCATGCTCATACTTTAATTCAACTTAACCATGGTCTTTACGGCTTGATGCTTGTGAAAACTTCTCTGTACTCCTCAAGACGAGACGATTTCATGTTTATTTTTTTAAATATATATCATTAATGATAATCATGAAGATATATATCGCCCGGTAAGCGGGAAGACCCGGGTATGATTTCTGGTCCGGAAGTCGTTTTTCCATCCTCATACTTTTATTTAACTCAATATCAATTAAATTTCCCATAATTTTTATATCAATAACTGGAAATAAAATGTTATAATTAAGAAAACATTAAATAACTAAATTTAGAATGATAATAGATCCTTGTCCCTTTCTTCAGGTGTTAAGAAGAGCCTAGAGCGACACAACCGCAGTTGACAAAACTCAAAATGGCTTCTGACAGAAACGTTGTGTGGTATTGATATTATCACTTCTTTTGTCTGTATTTGTCTATCTTTATTATTAATTTGATGCTCTATTTTCATTCTATTTTCTTAATTATAACATTTTATTTCCAGTGATTGATATAAAAATTATGGGCAATTTAATTAATATTAAGTTAAATTAAAGTATGAGGATGGAAAAACGACTTCCGGACCAGAAATCATGCCCGGGTCTTCCCTCTTACCGGGCGATATATCTATCTATCTATCTATATTGTAGTGAATAACAACATTAAGTGGCCGCCCTTGTGTCCGCGAGCCTGAGAAGGAATACATTAAACGTGCACGTGTGCCTACCCGAGAGGCCAAAAGAAATCGTGGGTACACGTCCATTTTTTTCATCGTTTGGGGGGGGGGCGGAGTACGAATAAATACTCCGAACCCGGGTGAAAGTAGACAGACGCAGGCAGGACGGCAGAGAGAGGACTGAAAGTGGAGTGAGAGAGGCGGGAGGGTGGAAAATTTGGCGAGCGGGAAGCAACAAAGGTTTTGAAGGACGTCCATCGCGGGGAGGCCGAATATGTGCTGCCACACTACAAGACCAGTGATCCACTGCAAGTCGGATGACGCCAAAAGTTAAAGTAAGCATCACAATTTCTGTAAAGTGCCTTCAAAAGTTGAATTTTTTTACGCAGTGCGGAAATAGGCTCTGTTCTTGAATAGCTACCGAGCTGCCCACATTATCCTGTTGAGAAGGAGGATTTTATAACCAAGCCGCAGCTAATTTTAATTTTTTTGCAGACCAGTCTATATCTGCTGGCGCCCAATAATATTTTTTTAATGTATTTTTATATTTTCATGTAATAAAGTTTTTTTACTATTTAGTAATAAAAGGCTAATCATTACAATATATATTTTTATATCTTTATGATTATCATTAATGATATATATTTGAGAAAATAAATATGAAATCGTTTTCTTTTGTCTGTATTTGGCTATCTTTCTGATTATTAATTTTCAATCCGACGTAAATTTTCCATTTCAATGCATAAAAATACCTGAGTGAAAATGAGATTATAGAAATACGAAAATAAATTAATATGAAACTTACGTGAATATTGAAGTAATATATTACTTCTTCCCCCCCCCCCTAATATTCTTTAATTGACAATCAGAATTTGAATATTCTGTAGGTCAATGTGCTGGCTTAGGAACAGAGGTGTCCTTTATTTTCACTAACGTTGAAATGAAACTCTCCAGTGAGAGATTCTCTGTTGATGGTTGCGGAAACACAAACACAACATTCAAAGCCCTCACCCGGATTGGAACCCGGGACCTTTGTGATGTGAAGCAATGACGCTGACCGCTCCGCCACAGCAGGCCGGAAAATATAATATTCTTTAAATAAGAAATGTGCACAAAAATATGAAAATGAAGGCATAAGTAAGTAATCATTAAAAAAGTGTATATGCGAATGGACAAGAGCAAGAGTAGTTTTACGCAACAATTTAATGGTTTCGCTGTAAATCCAGTGTGAATACAATAATAGTAATGTGACTGTGGATAACAAAATCTTCTGTCTAACTTAAGGAAAGTTAAATTTTGAAGTCAATAAACACTAAGTATGAGGTGAACAACAAAATGTAAGGTGTTTTTGACAGATAAAGAAAATATTAAGGAGGAAGGAACATTTGTAATAGTAAAACCTCTGCTATAGAGGAAATAATATTTATTGCTGAATTAGATATATTTCCATACAGTCTCATTGTTTAATCTGAGTGAAGAAATGGGCGGTATAAAACTGACTCCGAATACGAGAATTCGGCAGCGGTTTCTTGGAGCTTATGGCGGAAGGAGAGTGAGGACAGGAAATGCTGTTGAGCCTGACAGGTCGGTGACCTGCTTCGATCCCAGGCCGCTCATTCAATAGTAACTATCACAAGTAATCAGCAGCCCACATTGTGTAGACAATGTACACCGGCCCCCCTAATAGCCACTTGCATCCCTATTATTAGCTAGATCCAACACAACTCAGAGTTGAATTGGTTCGTTTCGGAGTAAACTACTCGGATTTACACATTTTCAAAATATCACGAGTACGCAAAATACGCGTAATTAACTCGTTTAAAATATTTATATAACTCGTAAAGCATTTCTATGTGCAGTGAAGTTTTAGTAGTATTTCATGAAATTGTGATTTATTTACAGCAAACACTTGACAACGAATTGCTAGCTCTTTTTTTCCTTTTTTTATTATGTTCAATACAAGGTACTCCTGATATTTGTCTTTCTCGATGTACTGTTTGGTTTATCGTTAATGTTTCATTTTTAATGTGTAGTTATTTGTGTTCCCGTAGTTTTTATTTTAAATGCGCGATTTACTTGTCTCAAATTAATTACAATACATATTAAATAAAATATAACTATTAACAGACGTATTATACGTACATACTGTATTATACATATTATATTCCCAGTGCGTTACAAATTAGGATGCAGATGGTGTGCGAGGACTATTCTCTCGCAGTAAGTACCTGCGAGGGATGTTCTCTCGCAGGCAGAACCTTGTAGGAGAAACACGAATGAGCTACCTATGGGAGGTGCTATTCCCATTGGAATAGTCGGCCAGCTGCCTCCTAAACTGGTTGAGGCACGGAGAAGGGAATACTGCGTCCCCACAGCAAACTCCTCTCCCGCTATCGGAAGGGCGTGGGACAAGTACCCAATGCACGACCTACCTGATGCAGGTTTTTGTAGGGTTTTCCCTGCATTACTTTTAGGCGAATGCCGGGTAGGATCCTTAAACTATAGCCCGGGGGCCCTAGTTAACCCTTGGCTACCTTCCTCTACCCTTCCGTATCCCCCTTTCAGATTCCTTCCTATGCTATTAAAGGGGAGTTGCCACCATGTGGATTACCCTCATGTTAACCTAAAAAAAATAGGATAAATTAACTTTACTTTTATAAAGTCTCTAATGGTTTCTATTGTTTCATTATTTTTTATCGTCGAGATCTTGAGACTTTAAAGTAATACATTATTCTATTTCATCAAAAGCTAACTTATTGAATTAATAAATTACCTTTACTTATCCCCAGCTTTACGTGTTTCGGGATAACAATTTTTTTGATTAAAATTGCAAAAATATTACAGTTATGACCGAACATGTATACATCATGGCTTCATAATTATGCTCTAGTTATTTGCAAAAATAAAATATATCATTCCAGAACAGAAGAATTGCTTTCCAACAAAAAAGAGCCCTATGAAATTGAATTAAAGGAATTAAAGCATCGAGATTTTTCCACCGTTATCCTTAAATATATTATTCTATTATTTCAGTTAAGTATTAAATCATGGAAATGAAATTAAATGTACTGAACTAGTTTGATTTCAAAACATGTTAGTAGAACTGTTGAATTTTTTTCATTGCGACACATAGGCTTCACATATTTTTAGGTGCGGCTCAAACTATTGTGAAGGTATTTCAGAGATATAATGTACTATAATACCATGACAATCTCATAAAATCTTTCATGAAATTTGTTATTAATTGCTCGTAATACTTTTTCGAGTAATAAAACCTAAATCCAAGCACGCATACCACCAGGTAAATGTGCCGTTAATATAAAACGATAAAAGATACACTATGTAATTGTCATTAGACTTGTACTCAATTTCATGCCCGTCGTATTGACGAAAACGCTAGATGTTAGGTGAGCGATAATGTGTTTCAGCTGATATTACCATTAATGTTTACCACCGAGCGAATTTCACGCGTGCAAAACGATTCATTTAGATAGATCTCGCTACGGCACTTAAAAAGGTTCAGGAAAATGCTTAATGTTTGAGCTGTGCAGCGTTTGGAAACCAAATATGTTGTAGCCATATTTTATTTTTCTTTATACGAAAGTAAATTTCACGATCAGTATATAAAATAGTTGAAGAAGTAAATGAGCTTAACTTAATTATTTTTTATGAGTATACCAAAGATAATCATATGAAGTATATGTTCTTATAATAGTGATGTATGAATAATAGATTAAAATACATACATTTCCAAGTTTTTATGAAAGAGCTTGTTTGTAGATGATTAACAAAATAAGTCCTAGACAATGAAGATAAAGATAGTTACAATATAAATTACTTGCCCACTTACCTACGGACTGTACTGTAAAGAACACGTACTTATATCTTTAACAATTACCGCGTTGATTACCCTCATTTAGCCTGTCACTCTAAAAAAAATTACTATTTAATTTAATGCCCCCCACGTTTGGCGCCAAATTGTAAAAGACACTTATTTAAGCTTCTTTAATTTTTTTTTAATTATGAGAAGGGTTTGGCTAAATAGACGTCTTTGAAGATTAATCCATAATTGATATTTATTATGAAATTTACAATAAAATCACTAAAACATGATACAAAAACAAATATTCTTGGAATGATAAGTTTATTTGATGTGAACAATATAAAATTTTACGGCTTTTTAGTCGAGAATTTAAAAAGGTGTATTGTGAGTCCCCAATAAACAGAACTGTAATGTTTGTGTAAGAAAACATTCAGTTTTAAATTGTCTAAGGGAACACGAGTGAAAATTATGTAATATTTTTTACAATAATTAAACATTCTCTACCAGACAGTTTGGCATCCAGCAACCAGATAACATTTGGCCATCAAACACCAAAGATTTGCCTCCCTCAAGCTAAACAAACTCTAATCAGCCTCACGTCTCGACTTCGCACTCTTACTATTCTTAATATCGACGAAATATAATAAGTTCCACTTTGCACACCTTCTAATAAACACTGCAGTCCAAAACGAAGCATACGTTCTGCGCGTGAACTGCTTTAATCACTGTTTACGCGTGGTTTGTTGCATCTAGAACATTCTCGCGGGATCACGCCAATAACAGTGGCGTTTGCCTTTGTGCCTTAACAATTACTTCGCCAATACTCTTGGTTCATTACATTACTTCGGGGAGATGGATTAATCTGAAAGTAGGGAAACTATTGAGATAGAAACGAGGTCAAGGAACAAGAACCTTCCCATAATATCAATTAATGTCAAAGTAGTAGTTTTCTAATAAAGCGGTATTAGTTCACTTATGCTCTTTTAGAAAATTCTAACGTCATTGAGCTGCCTTCGCGTTCAGCCAGTCTCACCTTCTCCATAACTTCGGTACTTATCTGTCTGTAAAATGTATCTATATTAATTATATATATTAAATTTGATAACAACAAAAAGTTGAGAATGGAACGGTTGTACGCATTATTCCATTTTCCGGTAATTTGAAGATTTATTTACACCAAGTTATATCGATGAATAAGAGTTAGTCTACCTCTTTTAGCGACATTAAGTTGTTTCTGTTGCTGGATCAAGTCTCCACCAAGAGTTTTTCATAGAGTATCACAACTTGTTATGAAAAGTTCTGAATGAAAAATCTTCTAATATTAATAGAATATTTTGTATTGTCCAGTCTGCATTGTAATTGCCTTGTTAATTGCTTGTTTGAACTTCAGCAGGTTAATCATTAAATAGTTAAAATTTTCAACGTAAATAGTTCACACTATCTTCAATTAAATTATAAACTAGGTACTGAATAATTGATAATATATTGGACAATATCAAAGATAAATACTGTAAAGTTGTTTTAAAACTATTACCTCTGATGATATCTGATAATAAAACTATATTGTGTTGCAATGATATGAAAAACTTAATTTAAAATAAATTTGGAAGCCTTTTACAAATTTATAAAATTTGCCTGAAAATTAAAGCTGACCTTTGTCGGTCGTTATTTCTATAAGACGAGCTATATTTTGTATTACTCGTTCACGTGCCTCATAAGACATATGCTTTAAACGTGAGGCAGTAGATCTTTAACAAGAAACTATTTAATACTTTAAAATAAATTCGAGAAAGAGTCATGTTTTGTATTAAAGATAATAATTTGAAAGTACGTAATTAGTTTAGACTAATATAAGACAATTGATGATTCTTCAAGTTTGGAAATAATTCAAATTGTATTAATAAAAGAAATGTGAATTGAGAGGAAATTACTAGTTTTGTATATTTACGAAAATAACGCTTATAAATTGTAGGTAATCTGGTTTGTAGTCATAACTTTTTTTTCGTAAACTTGAGAAGTTGTTTACTGGGTTAGTCGTCCAATTTTCTAGAAAATTAAAAGCTCTCTCTGATTCCGCTGGCAGTGCTCGGAATCTACCAGGACATCAACATTGATCACTTGTTGCTGAAATTAGGGGAGTCCAAATTGAGGTCCGGGGTCACGGGGCATTTTCACCCCCACGCTAAAATGGCCTTGTCCTGCCCCAAAGTCGAATGTTTATTTAATTATGAGGAATCTACTTATTACATTATTTGCGTATCATGCATCTTATATAATTTCTTAAGCCACATTCATGGCCCACTGAAGATGATTTCGAAATTTTCTGTTCCCTATCTTCAGATGTGTATTTATCGGAATCAGTTCCATGAATCTTCCATTTATTATTACTACAATGGAAGGATGTTCGAAATATTTTAAGTACGCTTTGGGTTCACAACTCTCATAAAATGCATCCGTGAACACCATTAAAGTTAAAGCAACGACGATTCTACTTCACTGCTTTCAATGAGGGCTAAATTATTTGTTCGGGTTCCTCAACTCATATGTTTTTGAATATTTCAAGTGCCCGGGTGAACTAGAAACGAGAACCATCGCAACAGGACTTTTCGGAAGAAATCTTCCCACCCTTTTATCAGCTTCGGCAAGGCGGAAACTGTACCCAGACATTCTTTGAAAATAGACCGCCCAATAGAGCCCCTTGTATTTAGCTAAGAAATGGAGAGTAAGCAATGATTAAAAGACGGCGGACACAAAGACAAACGCTTGTTATTCATACTATAAAGCATTCTGTAAATAGAGAGAACGGGAGTATAGAAACGGCGTGTTTATTAACGTCAACATTATGGAAGGAAAAGTAAGTATTAAAAATCCTCACGTTAAAAGCACAAATTACCTAGAACTAAAACTAATGGTATCTCTCTTTTGACTATGTCTGTAACAAATGGTCATCTTAATCAAGCTTCCCATAAACCATGATACGTAGACCATGTTTACTGATTCGGGGTAGCAGACGTCCTCAGATTCTATTGGAACAGCCGGCCAGCTGCCCTCAAATATGCTCGGAGCATGGAGTTGGGCATGCTGCGTAACCACAGAAAACTCCAATCTGTAGCCATCGGGAAGGTCGTAGGACAAGTAATGAGAGTCCTGCCTACCATATTATGATTCCTCTTGGATTTTCCCTGCATCACATATAGGTGAATGGCGGGTAACATCCTTAACCTGCAGTCAGTCTGCTCTAGTTTACCAGTTGTTACGGTCATCTCCATAGACTACTATAGAGAAGTAGCCACGTCATGTAATACTATCAGTACTACTCTGTATGTTCTAATAAAATGTGTAACTTACTGACATTAGTGATCATAACAAACCACATCGACCGTAGCCGCCGTCTATAGATAATTTATTTTTGCCTCAAACCTGTTTTGTTTCAATAACAAACATATACTGAGATGCAATGTTTATAATATCTTTATCACTGAATGTTTGTGATAGACAAAAATAATCTTGAAAAATAAATACCATTTCTTTAATAACATTTTTGTCTGTAATTTTAACTGAAATTATATTACAGAAGTTTATTATTTTTAAATGCGTAGTTTGCATAATACTTACGCGGAAGGCTGGGTAATAACACACCTTGCAGGTGAATTTCTAGCCTCACAACTGTCTGAAACTATAATGGCATAGTCTTGCTGGAACTTATAAATATCTCGGCATGCCCTTGACTCGAGATATTATTCAAAATGCTTGGCACGGCAGCTACGGAAAGTCGCACTTACGAGGCGCTGTTTTCAGGCCAGCTTTGGGTTGCATTTAGCGGTGAAACACGGCAACAATACTGTGTTTCAAATGAAAAACAAGTAGCAATTAACCACTGTAGCAACATTTTTACGGTTAAAACGATAACAATTTTAAATTCATTAATACAATATTGTAACTGATCTACTAATTTTCTAATAAATAAAATAGACGGTTTGTATGCTCTACATACAAATCTACACCCGTGGAGTTAATTTGACCAAATTTCGTACACGTGTTCCTTTCAAACGAGAAACAAACACTGAGGGCGAAGCAGTTATACTATAAATAAAGCTGAATCCAACACATCGAACGTATCCGATTCGCATGTAACCCAATCAACACATAAATATCATACTCAAAATTAATCTTTCTCTCTGATGTACGACTTTCCCAGAGTTATAACTTACTATTACACTCATTGTTTATACTTCTTCCAGAAATAACTTTTCCCACATACTTTCTTTGGTGTTTACTTTCTCTTTCAACGGTGTGATAACCTCTCACAAAGTGTTTACCTGCCACTGTTACTGTTGATCTTAGCTTTTTCTACTCAACACTACAAAGTGTATGCATTGAAGCTCATTAACCCACCTGTTAGATACAACATACCTTCAAATTTCCGTACCATCGAACGCCAATATATTTTCGGAACTACATTACACGTTCATTAAAACTGGAGACTGTTTAGAGAATCACTTCTGACGCTGCGAAAAAAATATAATTTTAAAGTGAGAGAGCAGAGCATGCCTTACTTATATACCCAGCAAAGACTTATACGAGATAATTAAACGCCGAAAAATAGAAAGTATAATTAATTTAAAGCAATTGAGTTGCTATAAACATTTTCTAAAGATGTGAGAATGATAGAGTTGTAGTTAGCCTTAATGCTCTTAATGAAACAAGATGCATGATCATTTGTTTGTCTGTATAATCTCGAAACAGATATAAACGCTTGGACAGATTGCAACAATACTTGGTACACATATTGGTAACAACTGTGGGGGGGAGGGGGGTGAGAAACGCCTAGCATGAAGGTGGAAGGAATTAAAGTGGAAATAATTTACGAATTTGCCAATACGAGTTAAATATTACTGCGCGCGCAGCGACCGTGACGTCACAGCACACATTCACGCCGAGAGAGAGTATAGAAATGAAAGTGAATGGTAAAGTTGTGGATATTAAAACTGAGAAAGCTCTTTTTAAAAAAATGTAATTCAGAGAATTAAGTCGTAAACTAAGTTCTATCTGGTGGTAGTGGTGTTAATAATTGCTGATTTACGCAGATATAATTGATTTTTTCTCTTTCCGCGGATTCCCAACATCGGATGCGGTTAGAATACTGGAAATTCATAATTACATAATAATTTTTTTTAATAATTTCAAGTATTTGATTAACTATATATTTTTTTTTGAGTAACCGGTTACATGAAGGTAATCCACATGGTGGCAACTCCCCCTTAATAGCATATAAAGGGATTTGAAAGAGGTAATGCGGAAGGGTAGAGGAAAGTAGCCAAGGAATAACTAGGGCCCCTGTCTATAGTTAAAGGACCCTACCTCGGCCCTAATTTTTTTCTCGCGGAAGGATGCCACGCTAGCAAATACTTTAGCACGTTAAAATACAAATTATAAAAGTGTGATTTAAGACAGCTTTGTCATAATTTAATAAACACTGGTTTTATAAACTATGCCACTTTAAACTTCTCTTAAGCGACACACTCATTTTTAACATTACTATATTAAAAAAAATCTCACTTTCTCTATACCAAGAATCATAATTTCGAATCAATTTTCTTATTTGGAGGTTTAGAGCCGCGTCAACAAAATTGTTCTTGGCGACTGTACATGATGAAATTAAAACATATATTTCAACATTTTTATTATCTTAGAATAGATAGTTTAATGTTAACCAGGCTACATGAGGGTAATCCACATGGTGGCAACTCCCCTTTAATAGCATAGGAAAGGATTTGAAAGAGGGGATGCGAAAGGGTAGAGGAAGGTAGCTAAGGGTTAAATAGGGCCCCTGTCTACAGTTTAAGGATCCTACCCGGCATTCGCCTAAAAGTGATGCAGGACAAACCCTAGAAAACCTGAATCAGGTAGGTCGGGCATTGGGTACTTGTCCCACGCCCTTCCGATGACTGGAGAGGGGTTTTCTGTAGGGACGCAGAATTCTCTTCTCCGTGCCTCGACCAGTTTAGGAGGCAGCTGGCCGACTGTTCCAATGGGAGCAGTAACCGTTACCGTATGCCCAAGGTCTGTGACCCCGGAACATACACATTTCAAAACAGGCCGACGTGACTCGGTTTGTGGGTACCTTAGTTCAAAAATGGAGAGTGAATAAGGCATCCCCAAAGGTAGCCCCCTCCGTCTCTCCTAGAAGGTTGTGCGTGCGAGAGAATAGCGCTCGCAGGCTCTTATCATTTGTTGATTAACTTTTTTTTATTATCTTCCTTGTGTTCGACACGTTAATCGCTTTTATAGAGAAAAAAATTATCTGATAAAGTATTTTGAATATTTAAAAAGACACACAACTGCGAAGTATAACACGTTCTGAATATGTTTCAGAGACCAGGGTAATATTTTCTGATTTCCCAAACCAGAATCTCCCACGAAGTATCTGCCACTCTGTTATTAGTGGAAAGGGAAACTAGTTTCCTACCGGTCACAGTGAATTTCGCGCGAATACGTAATGCGAGGACTGGTTGCCCTCATTTATCAAGTAACACGTGATTCGAATTCGTTACGCGTAATTCACTAAATAAATTTTATACAGAAAAAATCGAAAAATAAAAAATTATAAAAAAATGGTTTTGGGTGTTACGAAACTAAGTTCTGAATAAAGACAGGGTGTGAATAAAATACCTTACATATTTATTCACTTAGGCTTATTTCCTATCGACCGCTATTATATTTGGGTTTCCGCCCTTTTTGTAATCTTAATAATTTAAAGTGACGTATTGTTCTTTTCTGTTTTGAACGCAAAAACATAAACCTTTGATCCTTAGTAACTCTTTGCTCTCCTCTTAATCACGAAATGTTTTCCCAGTTCCCATACTGTTTCATTCTGTGAGTCAAAATGAATTATTATAATGACTATTTTAATTTTAAATAAATCAAGATATTTTAATAAATGAAAATATATTTTTGTGTGACTTCAGTAACTAATATTTTCAATTTCCATCAGAATTTTAAAAAAATACTGTAATTGTATTTAATTTCTCAATCCAAAATTATACACTTGTACAACTTTTATCCTTGCTAATACGTCAATTTAGCATGTCTTAAAATTTATGGCTTCATATCCTCGTCTTCTTCGAACGCTTCAAATTTAATGGGTAATTTCGCAAGTTGGATTACTTTTAGACTTGTTTGAAATGTTATTTTATTGACAACAGTGGCCTGAGATCGATGTATTTATTTATATAGTTTAATATTTATTAGTATACTTTTCATATTCGTACTACTAGACCCTCTTGCGTACTCAAATTACTTCATTGTAGTTACCCAACATCACTAAGCTGCGTTCGCACTCTGCTAAATTCTAGCCTTCTCCATACACTTAGACTCCTGAACAGCATTTTATAACATATAGTCATCTTCAGATAACTGTAAAATATATTCGACCTTTACTGAAACCACGGCAGGCTTCGCCTTCAATAAAGTCATTTACAAAATCTCCGAATAGACTACATTTGGTTTAAAGATGTTTACTGAGATACCCGAAACTGTCTACGCCTTAAAATCAACGGTAATCCAGTCTCTGAAGGCTCTAAGTTAATTCTGGGAATGAGTACTGCTTCACCTTTCGAATTTATGTTTTGTGCTTGAGCCACCATCACGTTGCTTCATGAACTAGTAATCTTGGGGCACTGCACAGGCCTCAGTTTGAGTGTTGTTGTTTTATTTATTTCCTAGAAAGGGTTTAGGTTTCCATTTTATGCTAGTAAGGATTAATTTAAGTATAAAAAACAACTAATTGCTATAAAAAATATAAAAAGCTGTTGCATGCCTTCCGCACTAACCCGAGCTTACCCGACAGCCAACCCGAATATACTCGAATGAATGGGTGAACTAATTCAAACGAACTGATGATGTTTTTCAATTTGTAAAGTCATTTAATTTCTAGTCATGTTTACTTCAAAAACATTCTTCTTAATATTTCAACTTAAAGTGAATATTGGTTTTTTAAATGTTAATAGTAGACTAAATCTATTTTATTGTAAATAATTTCCTTATATAACTTTGACCATCCTAGAATCTTGTACTCAATTATATTGGAAATAAATCATTATTATTACATAGTTGTAATTGGCCTATCTTAAAATTGACATACTTTGTTTTCTAAATCTGCAGCGAAGAATGAAAAGTGAATGAAGAGAATGTCGATATTAATTACTAGTAAATTGGATTCGTGGTTATTTATAAATATCTCAAAATTGTGTTTAATTTTCTTGGCTCACGAGTGTTATGAATAAAATGTAAATGTCATATATTTATGTTGCACTTGACGAGCTCGAGAGAAAATAGAAGAAACGTTGGAAGGTTTTGCTTTTATTTTTCACTGATGTGGCCATTTTAAAACATATTAATATATTATATTAAATTATTTTTCAGGCCAAAAAAATTGATACTCCTTATACAAAAACACTAGATTTTTTACCATTTCTATAACTCCTGTAAATTCTCAGCATAAACAAAACTAAATAATTATTTTGTATTTTCCTGCCTTCAATTACATTGATTTCTGTAACACATGTGACGAGACATTACTATTTTCTTGATGCTAAAGTTTATGTACTTTAATTCCTGTGCAGATTCATGACTGCATTAATTTTTTATTTCGGGAATATTTCTGTAGTTCCTACACATTCGTAATTGTATTTGTATATATTCTGTTCCTTTACTGGGTTTTCTCTATACAATGTTACAATAAAATTCATCAATATCATGCATTTCGCATCCTCGAGTTCGTATATCTCAAACTCTGCCGTAGATTCGGACTACTAACTTTTTTTTTCGTGAATAAATGTCAGCGTTTTAACGGTATCGGAAAAGGCACTCTTGATAACACATTTGAGTCCGTATTAATCACATGTTAGTTGCGATTTTCCTTTCTCTAAATTGAACGTTTACAATTTTAACCTCAGTTTGGTTGAGTTTGGACTTTTTTGTCTGATCTCGTAACATAAGGACCTATTATTGTCACTCTAATTCGGTATTATCAAACTTATTCAGAAGTTGAAATGTTTCGTATACCTTGTGTTGGCTTGTCCCTCGGCACCGCCGAGACTTCCTCGATTTCTGGGGTGATATTTTGAGCTCTTCCTCAACCTAAGTGTCAACGAGGTTGAGAATTCCTTTCCACCCTTTAAAGGGAGTGTTTCCGGCCAGGAAGAGCGTCGTTCCAGAATTAGAATTGCTATTCGGAAGACGTCAAGTATTTCTAAATTGTACTTCCTACCATAGTGTATTTAAATATGACAAAACATTTGTTTTCAAGTATTTAGTTACGCAAGACGCTCAATTAATTCTAACAAAACGGCGCGAAACTCTAATAACTCAATTTAACAAAAATTGTATAGAAACTCTTACGAAATTATCCAACCGGTTGGTTTTTACATCATGAACATTTACAAAAATTAAATATTCGACCTAAACGCAGGACAGGCTTTTTTATTTTCACATGAATAAGGACCTTTGTTCTATTAGTTCTACAGTAAACGAATCATTCCCGACTAAACCGCATATAGTCATATTTATGGATCACCTACAACTATATTTACGAGAATTCCCTTGGCCTTGGTAAGGAAATTGAAGACGTTTTACCTATTAAAATTTATTTATTTGTACAAGTAACTGAAATGTCGTCCGACGCATACAAATAGCTACGCCATTTTCAACAGAAAAGATTTAAAAATTACAGAAGTGGTACAAAACTGCAAGTTTGTACTAAAATATTCAATTCCTAACATTTTTTCCCGTTTTACTTAAGGATTTCTCGGCGTAAATAACATTAAAAGGTCTTGCAAATTTGATTTAACACTTACTCCATAACTGCCAGAAAAGTATCCCGTGTACCAATCGGCATGTAGATCTGCCTATGTATAGACAACTGACCTGGGTATATTGTTCCACATAAAATTCTCGACCTTCACATAGGTGACGAGCGCGTGTGATATGTGCCGGTGACCACAAATAGTTACTGAGTGGTAACACACGATCGAACTTTTTTAAATCTCACTTGGAAAATAAATAATACTTGAATTACTTCAGAAGTATCTGGGTACTCGGCGTTGCCCGGGTTGTCATAATTAAACTCAGCGACATCCATAACCCCGTATTTGACTCGTATATCGGTTGTATTCGCGTTATTTTCTTGTAAAGCTGCCCCAAACCCTAAGGGTTCGCCCCTCCCTTGCCGACAGGGGTTCAAATTATCCCCAAAAAAACATCGATAGAAAAAGTATGAATCTCTTTTAGCCTGAAACATATTTATTCGACGAAAATATCGTCTGTTTTAACATATTTAAAACTTTCCACCCCCGTTCCTGGCGGTGGTATACATTCCTCCACCCCCCACAGTGTTTGTCTCCTTGCCGCAAAAAAACACGTTAACGAAATTTGGTGAAATTTGCACCACGGATGTGGTTTGTACGCGGAATACATACATACATAAATACACACAGACATTTTAAATCTCATGTGCTTTTAGACACTTAATTTTTTATTTCGATAAGTGCTCGTATTTTCTTCAGGTTTTATCCATTGTAATTGTTTGTAGTACTACTTTGTCATATTAATTTGGTAAGTTGATCATTTGTTGTTTACTTTAGAATTGGCTTTGTTTACTCTGTATAATTAGTTCGTATATTAATCATTTGTAAATACCCTCCTCTTTAGGATAAGAGCTGAAGAAGTATCCCACTGATGATCCCTGCACTATCATCCCAAGTACAAGAAGCCGTCCGACGTCACAGCAGTTCAGCGTCACACCTCACCCAACCAGCCATAACAACTCCACGACATCCGCAGACATGATATACATACTTAAATAATGCATTTTTTGATTTGGTTGTTACATTTTTCAAACAAATATCTACACCCAGAAAGGAAAATATCTGCTTCAAAATAATTATATGATAAAAATTATACTTTTGATTAAAATATTTCTCATTCTCTATGTGGTAATGCCAAAACAATCTGATAATACTTTATAGGATTGAAGCACTGCTGCGAAGGTTAAAAGAAAAAAGACGGGGTAGGGAGGAAAAGGCGTGTAGAGTTTTGTGTCAGGAACTCCAAAGCGTTTGTTTGAGAAAATTCTATGGTGGCACAGGAGTGTCTTATTAAAAATTATATTTTCTTTACGTTAAGGAGAAATTTTCAAGTATTAATTAAGTCTTATTAAACAGATAGTAATTTATGGCTGATATTGGAATTCATTTCAAGATATAAGGAGATATGGCAAGATGAGAACACATGGTGATAATTTCACAGAAGAAATTTCTTGCTCAATTTCTCTGTCAATAAAAACAATAATAGAGCATGAAATAATTAATCATTTGTAATCAGGCTACATGATGGTCATTCACGTTAAATACCATAGGATTGGATAGAAAGGTGAATGCGGAGGTAGTCATGGGATGAGTAGGGTCCCAGGGTTATAGTTTAAGAGACCTACCCGAAATTCCGCCTAAATGTGATACTGGATGTTTATTTTTTCAGTGACACGAGTGACAGTGACAGTGACAGTGACACGAGGGTCATCCACGTGGTTATTGTAAACGTTGTAAAAGGGGATGCGGAAGGGAGACTAAGGTAGGAATATTTTTTCTCACAAAAGAAATATTCTGTTTGAGAAACGTCGACAGTTAGAAAGATTTATAAGTAATGTATGTTAAAATATTCACGTTAACGTAGATGCTTATGATTGGTGCTTGGCATTTCCGTTGCACAAAATGCTGTCTTTCTCAGAGTATGTACAGTCATATAAAACTTTAATATCAATAAATCTCAACGGAAATACTAACTTTAAAACAAATTATAAATATATATTAAAATAAATCACTCATTAAATTAAAAGTAAGCAAGAAACATCCAGTGGGATATGTATTAAAGTCCAGTTTATTTTCTAAGTTACTACGTTCCGTCTTTTAAGCACAAACATTCAATACTGATTTAAATGACTAAGAGATTTCACAAAACAATAATCTCATTATTCACGCATGTGCATAGAAACGAGTTTAACATAATGAATGTGAATGCATGTCACTGCCCTGGATTCATGTTAAGTATTACTGAGAGAAATTATTTCTGCGTCACAATGTTCCCTCAGGGAATTTTTAGTTTAATTCATTGCATACTTCCTCGTTTGCCATATGATTAAGCATACTATTTCGTATTTTAATCATTTTAATACGAAGTCCATCCATAATTGCAAATTAACATGTGAAATTGGGTTTGTAATGAAAGTCTATTATCATCAAAATAAACCGGCAGAACGTTATGAACTGGATAATCTTGGAAAATATTTTGTAGCACAGAGAATTATGGTTAATAATTTAACGAATGACCTTAATGATGGTGATTGTGCTTGCAGCACGAGTTCCTTACGCATACGCATACCCGTATATGGCTTTCTAGTTAGAAGCTACTCTCTGCTACGCGATAGTGTTGCGTGCAGTAAGTAGCTGCTATAGGATAGATGGCCCTGTCTGAATCGTGGTTCGGTGGATTTGTTTCGCGTCTTCCAGAAAGCGCGCAGTCATGCGGGAGAGGTCATCCAGAGTCAGTAAACCCGAGCTCCGACCTGGACCAGCCGCACAGCATCGCCCTCAAGCTATTTGCGGATGATGACACTGCTTATCACCACCTACAATTTCAGCATTCCTCCGTTTGCTATGAAAATCTTACTCCCCATGTTTTATCATATATTTTTTCGTTTGTCTTGCTTACATTTCAAAATTATTTTCTTTGACGTATATATTTTTTTGCCATTAAAAATAAATTATTGATAGGAGAATTTACCTTGGCCTAATAACCCTAGTTTGCAGATTTATTTTAATAACTCGTTTCGTACATTTTTTGTCTTCAAGGAACTTCATACGCGGATTGTCTCGGACACTCGTTCTTTCGTTTCCTTTATTGATGAACACTTTTAAAACCGTGGATACCTTCAATAATTCTTTATCATATGTATATGATTTTTGTCATAAAATTTCGTGCAGGGAAACATTGCCTAAAACTCGTATAAGACAATAGCATAATCTATTCTGCCATTGCTGACCATATAATAATATAGAACTGTTTGTTCATTTACGTTGGGAATCCGAGTTTTTCACAGCTTTTCTTTGATAAATATATTATATCAAACGTGACATCACAAATCAACATGGTGTGTGACTCAAAGGAATTGTTGACGGGACGTTTCATGGTCGTAACATTACAACAAAGAACGAAGAATAAAATATGGATGTAAATGAAATATTCTGATGAAGCGTATAGTACAGAATATTGTCTCTTAAACGTTCTTTTAAGCAGAGGTCCTGCAGGTCTCGGTCTATTAATTGACGTTCCGCCATCGTAGACCTCGGCTCTGATTTCCGGTTACATCTGTTTTGTTTTGTTCTTTGACGTTTATATAACATGGTGAGATCTGTAAAACTATCGAGACGTAATGCAGACTCATGCTTTTTCATCCAGCTTCCCTCAATTATGAACTGTGGCTAACAGATATCAATTTTTCTAATTAGGAAGATCTTTCGTTACAGTCCGAAGAATTTTTCTAAAAAGAGTTGGAGAGAACGATAAAAATTATTAATAGAAATTTCGGATTGACTTTTCAGTTTTCTTTGGAAGTCGGACGGCGTCAGACTTCAAAAGAAAACTGAATAATTAATCTGATTTTCTACGCTGAAACACGTCACATGATCACTACAAGAGAATCGTCAGAGAAAGAGTTCCTCATTATTAATATCGGAGGCCGAAGAAAGGAAGGTATGGAAATATTAATACAGGAAATTCAGTACTAGAGAAGAATTTTGGTTTGTTTATAGACAATAACTGAAGTCATAAAATTAGGTGGTCATGATAATGGATTTGGTCCACTTTCCATGAAAAAATTTCTGAGTTTAAATTATTAAGACTGTGGATGTTTAGAGGAAGGTACAAATGAATAACGGTTATATACGAAAAGAAGGAGGTGCTGCTTTCGAATTATGTTTGTTTCAGCAGGCACTAATATGAAATCAGCAAGAGAGAATTATATAACTGCTTATGAAGTATTTTGTATTACTGTTACTTCATTTGACTCGAAACGAGTACTATCTTTAATCTGGAGTGGATTATTCAAGTATCCATTCAGCGTCTTCATTTTTCTAGCATTTAATTTCTTATCCACGGGTAAACCATTAATTCAGAACAACGAATTATGAATATGAGGAAACTATTAAAGTTTTTTATTCAGAGAGCACTCATTCCAGCGATGAAGGAAATATTAGGGCCATTAGAAATGAAGTAATAAAGAAGAATATTGAATGAGTGGCCAAAATTATGCCGCTTATAAAGGTTCCAAGTGCATGTACGAGAGAAAAAATTTTGAAGAAATTTGTGAGGTGGCACATAGAATTAGTTCATAAGGTACAGTGAGAAGAAAATCGTAAGAGAAGAAAGTGAAAAGAGCTGATAACCAAGAAATTGATGATATCTTTTATTAAAAGATCTTTTAGACGTAGATATTTGCCCACAATATAAAATTAATAATTAAATTATAAAAGCGTTTACACGCCGTTTCGTCCTTAATTAGGACTTCATCAAGTGTACATTGGATTTTTATGCATTAACAAATTCTTTAAATAATATCAGGCAAATATTGATAACTATAAAACAAAAAAGGATGTATGTTTGTATGCATGTACGATAATCTATATATAGCGTGGACAGTTTACAACAAACCTTGGTATGATTCTTAATGAAAACACGAAAAAAGTACTGTTGCAGTGAGAAACCCCTAATATAAAGTTGTTAGGAATTTTAACAAAAAATATGTAAATATTTTGAGTGAAATAACTGCGCACGAACATATAATGACGTCACAGTACACGTTCACGCACGAGAGACACGTTACTGCTTAATAAAAAAAAGTTCACGTTAATAATGAAATAAACAAGGAATATTTTTATTGAATAAAAATAATAATTATATCCGGGTTAATCCAATAATAATAATAAAAGACAATACGAAAGGTTATATGATCCGTGGAACTAATTTTCATTTTCTTGAGATACGCTTTTTAAACAACTTGCCTTTTAAATGGCTGAAGGAAACACGGACCAAGATTCAGCTTTTGCCCAATTATATCTTGAAAACGCACTGGAGGAGACAGAAGGAGTATGTTTAAGTATTCGTAAAGAAATACGGAGGTATGTTTCTTAACTGAAACATTGTAAACAAAAGGTAACAACGCTACCAACAGCAGATAACAAATCCTCAAAAGAGTATCTTGAGTCCTTCAAGTTATTTGGAGTATTCGATTCCACAAAATGTACCGGGAGTAACTGTTACGTACTTAAAGGTAACGCGAGTACACTTGATGGGGTTGGAAATTTCATAATATGCTAAAACGGCCGATATTTGCGTCGAATAAATGTTTGTCGTGATCAATGACATTGATAGTGTTTCTCCCCATGTTTTTTGTGTAAAACTATAACCCCTTTCAGCATGGTAGGGAAGTACCCTTAGGGGTGGGAGTGGAGGGGCGTTACATAAATAATGTAATTTTCTTTTATATTTGGTATTGGAAATATTGATGATATTATCATTCCCGCTGCATAGGTAGGTTACATCACTTCTTGATTAATATATTAATGTAGAAATAAAAATCTTTTTCGGGCTTATGAAATACTCGGGCACCCACCTAGTTATGTATATAAATCTTGAGTAGAATTTTAAAGCCATGCTTTATTTCTTCTGTTCTACATATTCAATGTACACCTGCTTATAGTCTTAATTTAAGAATAACACGTTGTATAATTATATTTTTTAACTAGTTTATTTTGAAATTAGAATAAGTCAGAAAAAAATAATAAATAAATTAGCCTTATGTCAGTTAATTGTAATTATAAAAGCGTTTAATATTTGGCAAATAAATATAATATGACGGACGAAGCTCGACCGAGTACGTCTTAAAAAGAGTTGACAGATCTTGTGAAATCTAATCAAGAGGAGAGGCAACTTGGTGCGACCAACACTATTAGTAAAAACGACTGCCAAGCGGGATAAAAATAATGGTGAAGCGCCTAGATCGGTGCGTACGGGAAATGACTGAAGACGGTGTCTGTTGTGAGCACAATATCGTCCGTTATTTGGCTGCGCGAAGGCGCAGCTACTAAGTGGGGCAAATAGATCATGAAGCTGCGGATATTAGTCCCCTGTCAGAGGCTTTCTCAGGCGGCCTTGGCCGTGAGTCTGCGGCATCGCTTTCATTTGAGAGTAAAAGTCTGCTGAGTAATCGCGCCCGCACGCACGCCACCTGGGTCGCTTTCTTGCTTCCTTATCACCTTCTTATCGGCAGACAGCGGCTCGTGATATCGACGGACTCCTCGCCACATTCCTCCCACATGATTCAGCCGGCCACTGCTGCCCTACTTAAGCAATAATATCAACAATGGAACATACTGGATCAGTATTTGCGTGGACGCAAAGAGAAATACTTCGTTTCGTAAATGAGTATATCACAGATATTGCCGAGATCACCAATGTGCAATGAAAGTTTTATTTAATAATTTTCCTTAATATTATTGTTAACGTAATTTTGAGGTCAGAGCATTGTAAAGAACAGTCAGCGTGGCGCAAGAATGCAGAAACTGGAAAGGTTGCTACTCAATTATTGTCGGAAAAGTGTGTGTAATACAGAGAACTTTGGCGGAAACAGTCAGTGTGTTTTGGGAGCCTGACCAGTGTGGTCATGACGAGTGAGTCTAGTTTTAGAGACCAGCCGAGAATTCTCGTGACTAACTAAGTAGCAGAAGTCAGCAAAGTCTATACGCAATAAAGGCTGAAATTACCGTATTCAACGTTTGCTATTAACGTACTTCTACAGGAAAGCAGTGTGATAATAAGTAGGACGACGTAAAGTTCGTGAAAAGTTTTTAGAAAGGAGCCGGAATTTAGTGAAGTGAAACAATCTAGTAGTCAGTGTGTTTTTCCTATTAATAATTTTCTTCTTTAAAAGAAAATAACTGATAAGTACACAATTAAAACGGTACCAAAGCACCTCTAAATAAAATGGTATGTAAGAAGCCGTATATTTTAAACTTTTATATAAATATAATTACCGTCAGATTTCTCTAGTTTTATCTAAATTTTTTATATAATATGTGATTGTTATTTAATTAGTTCTTTTTTATGTAACTCTTTTGGTGCTAATTGAGAATAAATATAATTTATTAGAGACACAGTAAGCGGCCCTGAAGTTTTGTGTCTCATTTAAACCTGTAGCATTTTTTAAAAAATATTGTACAAAAATTAAAGTAAATCTAAATTTGTAATAAATATTTTCCTTTTATCTATAAAAGTTATAATAATTAAAACATTTGGTTTTCTACGTAATTTGACACTCCAACGTGGAGGATTGTTCATAATATTAATTTGTATACTACAATATATTCGAAATTTTTTCTAACAATTTATGTTTAACTTTTATTAACGTAAGAAAACAGTTTTTAATTGTAAATAATTGGTATAATATATTAGTAAATTCATGATTTATTCTAGGAGTCTCCTTTCCGAGGCAGAAAAAGGCAAATTGTATAACACAGGACAGAAAAAATTTGCTTTCCCCTCTGCATGGGATAAGTTTTAAAGAAAGCAGATTCTAAAAATTACTTCTGTAAAATTCCATCACGTATAGTTTTTTTTTGCAAAATAAAAACCATTTTATGATAAAAACACTTATTTATTACAATGAACTAAATATATTATATTTATTTACAACTAATCAAACAAAATTTATTTCTGATATTTATACACAATTTTAGGTATAGGCTTTTTTCTTGTACCTTTTCTTTCTCCTCTCTGATGCTTCTTAAAACTCGTTTACGATTTTCTTATCTGGTTTTTCGATTGAGCGTCCAACAGTAGTCAGCTTACATATTGACCATCCCATTTTTCATGGTAACGTCTCTTGATATCACGGACATCTTGGTAAAATCACCCAATTCTTCGCTGTAGGCTCCCAGGTTTTCCGGAAAACATTCAATACAGGAGTGTAAGAAATAAACTTTTAAGCTCATCTTGCAACCTTGATCTCCACAAACCGTCAATTGATGCTCTTGATATTTGATTTTTCTCAAGAATTTTATCTGGTTGAAACATGATCTAATCCCACAGCAGGTTGTTTATATTTTTTCCTAGTACCACAGATAACATGTCGAAACATGCTCAACAACGCCAGAAATATATTATTCGCTATCACCTTGTAATATCGTGCGACCCACATCCAAACGATAAAACTGTTTCAGCCACCTCGCCCTACCACTACTCTCTTAAACCATTAACATTTTTTCTTCATTTATTACAAAGTCCAGCTGTACTTGATAGAATTAATGTGAGATATCTTAGTTTTAAGACAATTTTTTTCAATAAAAAGATTCTAAATTTTAAGTTAATCGTGAATTTTACACTAAATTCAAACTAAAATTTGAGTGTAACAAGAAAAATTGACGAGATGTAATTTTTTTAGGTAGTTTTATTGTTTGTACCAAGTTGAAATCTATAAAAAAATGTATAAAAATCCTATGTAGTTCTTTACTTGTAGACCTGTGCAATTAGACAATGATATCTATGGAAAACTAGATCACAATACCCTTTATTAAACATAAAAAAATTACATTTAAATAAATGTCATTTTAACTAATAATTTAAATATAAAGGTCGCTGAACATAATTATGGTTTCACATTTTTGTGCACAAATTATATTATATTTATATGTCAGTAAAATTGAAACTAATATATATTTCTATTTCATATTATTTAGTTGTTTGTTTTTACGACCTCAACTTGATACGTGGCGCTATTTGTGTATTATGTGAATAGAAAAAGGTGTCAAGCTGGTCGATGTAGAAGAAAAGGTTAGGAATCCCTCGTCTACATAACTGCCTGGTATTTTTTTCCCCCGAGTACTCTACGAAATTTTCACCAATCAGAAGCTTGTCATAACTGAAGAGTACCAAAGACTGGAAACAACAAATTTTTTTAACAGTAGAACGCCCTCGACAATAACCTCGCTGCAATTTGAGCCCATTGTACCACGCTTCCGGGTCTGATTTCAATGTTATCCTCGTTGCCGAGGAAAAAATTAATCTGATATTTAATAAAAGTAGTAGTTGCTTGAGTATGCGTTTAGGTTTCGCTAGGTACAGGACGCCGCGCAAGTTTTGCCGAATTAATTTATTTTTCTTTAAAACTTGACTGAACAATTCATCTCACTTCGGTACGAAAAGAAAAGAAGTATACGTCGATTAATATTTTAAGGACAGCTTTTCATGATTCTCAGCACTGCGGTAAAACATAGGTAAGCATCTTTATAGTCAGAGAATAATAAAAATGCAGTAGTCTCTGAACAATTAATTCGTTCATGAACCCTACTCCGTATAAAAGTCAATTAATGATGAACTGATATTCCTCGTAAACTGATATATTAATTAGTGCCAACACATCTTTGGATAAATCCATCCAACACAACTGCAAACGAAATAAATACCGACTGGAACATCTGGTGACACGCACAATCCAGCAATTGGAATCTAAGTGGAACGAGATGAAATAAAGAATCTACTGTCCACAATCAGCTAACTTCTACACAGTAGAAATCAATCCTTCTTTAAATGAAAAAGACCAAATTGTTATCTCCAGGTCCATGATTACCCATCTTCACCCAACCACTAAGAACCCTCCACCGCCACCACCATCTATGTTCAAATTGTAACACCATCATTACCATAAAAAATAATAAATGCAGAAAATTTAATCAAGAACGGAAGCCTCAACGAGACTGACTACTTCCCAAAATATCAAAAACATTGTAAAAGTTTATTAAATGACAAACCTCTATTGTAATGTCAACCAATGTGTAGTCGATAATGACCATTTGTCGTTGAAGCGTCTTTAAATAAAATAATAAATAGATTCCACTTCAATGCATTCATCTCACAGCAACGATGACTCATCCTTGCTTGAAGTCAAGGAACAGAAGAGAGGAAGTAGGGTCTACTAATACCTAGCACACATGCTTCCATAGTGTGCAGTGTGTTTGAGTGGTGTGAGTTTGGAGTGGCAGTGACGTGATGAGGTCGTACAGAGAGGCTTACCTCGAGCACGCGAGGCCATGAGTCATGGCTACACGACGGCCGTCACATAATAATCGAGCAATTAGTCTGAAACAGTGACCTAGCTTCGGAGCATCTATTACGACAATTATTTGAAACCTTGAATAGATATCCACGAAATTCTCTTCCGGCTTTTATTCGGCGTGAGCAAAATTTTTAATTCAGCATTTTTTTTTCCCGGAGCATCTCTTACTGAATGTTCCTCAAACTAGCCATGTTTCAATTCTCTCCGCCTTGCGCAAATATTGACTCTTGTTCTGCTCTTGGTTTGAAACGCTTCTGCGAAAATGTTTCGAACAGTTAAAAATCTATTATCATGAGCGGGAAGAGGAAGTAATCACACCACAAAATTCCTACAGGTACAAGAGTTTTCCCTTTGTTTTAGTATCTGTAAATATAATCGATTTCTGCCCCTAGTTGGATTGGAAAACGACTGACAATTCACATAATCGTGACATATTAAGAAAAAAAACTCAACCTTATACGAGAGACAGGGAGGAGTTGTCTTTTCCTCTGTCCGTTTTTGAACTAAGGTTCCCACAAGCCGAGGCACCTCGGCCTGTTTTGAGGGGTGTATGTTCCGGGGTCGCAGACCTTGGGCATACGGTAAGAGTTGTTCTCTGTTCCCATTGGAACAGTCGGCCAGCTTCCTCATAAACTGGTCGAGGTACGGAGAAGGGAATGCTGCGTCCCCACAGTGAACTCTTCTCCCGCTATCTGAAGGGCTTGGGACAAGTATCCAATGCTCGACCTACCTGATGCAGGTTTTTCTAGGGTTTTTCCTGCATTACTTTTAGGAGAATGCCGCGTGGGATCCTTAAACTATAGCCCGGGGGCCCTAGTAACCCTTGGCTACCTTCCTCTACCCTTGCGCATCCCCCCCTTTCAAATCCTTTCCTATGCTATTAAAGGGGAGTTGCCACTATGTGGATTACCCTAATGTAGCCTGTTAGCCTAAAACAAATTTAGAAAAAAAATTCTTAACATCTAGTTTGTTGTAATAATACATTGTACTTGAGTTCTGGATCCATTCCATAACAGTTTTTCAAGCTATTACGTTTTTTTAAAAAAAAACGGAAACAATAAAAATTCTAAGTATTATTACGAGCTAAAAATATCATGTAAAAAATTATTTCTTACAGTATACGTTTTACATTTTGAGTGTGCACTCTGAGGGAAATATTTTTAAAATTTTCGTTGTGCGAACTAAAGAAACAACGAGGATAATTGGTTTTCACAAAAAGCCATCAAAAGGCCTTTCCACGGAAACGGAATAATTTTTACTCGTACAAATCCACTCACCTTCATCATTTATGAGAAGTGTGATGGGAAAATTATATTGGTATTTTATTCTTAAACTGGGCCAGTGATGTTACGCATTACACCATTTGAGTGAAATTGAGAGAGGCTGAGATGAAGATACTTGCCTGCGGAGAACAAACGTGTTGGTTTGAGAGCCACCTCTATAATAAACGTATTTTAATATTTGATATTAATATGTTTTATTGGAAGAAAAAGTTGTATAAAGAGTGACCTTTCAGAGGCGATGCATGAATTTTTGACGGTGCATGAATTTTTCACGGTATAAATAAAATACTACTGTTGTATTTATATTGCTTGGAATTTAGTTATTTTAACATATCTTTACGCTTCATGCTTCAGGGGATCAGAAACCGATGTCACATGAATTCCTCTCTCTGTCTGCTACGCTGACTTTCTTCGCCTTTCGCAAAAAAAAAACTGTCAGGTAGATTTAGAAACGTTGTTTACGTTTTATATAAACCCCTCATAAAGTTCGTAGCGAAATAAAAATACTAACCATCTTGAGACAAAATGGTGGTGGTTTCAAAATATTTTTTGGACGTGGTGTATAGCTTTGCGGATTTCTCAAATTGTCAGCCGATATTTTAAAACATAAGTTTACCCAATTTACGTTTATTTTTCAGGGGTTTGAATGCCAAGAGTAGGTGGGAAATTATCAGTACAATAATCTATTTTTAATACAGTCAAGATGTCAAAGAAAAATGTTAAATCAAGAAACGAGAAAGTGTAGAATGAGGATAAGGAGGTCTGCGAGGGCTATTCTCTCGCAGGCAATACCTGCGAGGGATGTTCTCTCGCAGGCAGAACCTTGTAGGGGCTACCTTTGGGGATGCCTTTTCCTCTCCGTTTTTGAACTAAGGTTCCCACGAGCCAAGGCACCTCTGCCTGTTCTGAGAGGTGTATGTTCCGGGGTCACAGACCTTGGGCATACGGTAACAGTTGTCCGCTATTCCCATTGGAATAGTCGGCCAGCTGCCTCCTAAACTGGTCGAGGCACGGAGAAGAGAATGCTGCGTCCCCACAGCATACTCCTCTCCCGCTATCGGGACGGCGTGAGACAAGTACCCAATGCCCGACCTACTTGATGCAGGTTTTTCTAGGGTTTTCCCTGCATTACTTTTAGGCGAATGCCGGGTAGGATCCTTAAATTATAGCCCGGGGGCCCTAGTTAGCCCTTGGCTACCTTCTTCTACCCTTCCACATCCCCCTATTAAATCCCTTCCTATGCTATTAAAGTGGAGTTGCCACCATAAGGATTACCCTCATGTAGCCTATTGCCCTAAAAAAAGTGTAGAATGAGATAAAGCATCGGGTAAAAGCAACTCAAGAGAATACGCAGAAGACAAAACTTTGAGCTGAAAGATAACACGATAGGAACCGTGTACAATATTTTTATTTTCGATTGAACGAAGGGCATCCACAAATATAAAAATGGGCCTCAAACAGTAATAGTAAGCCACAATGATAAAACAAATTTGTTAAAAAAAACATTACATAGTATTGAACTGAATTTACTTGAGCATTACTAACATAAGAAAGCTGACGGTACGGAATATTATAAAGGTTTACAATGAATTTTTGTACATACCGGACATTGGAGAAGCTCTCGTATTACACTTATACACTTCACCAAAAATTTTATCTTTTCAAATTATTTAAAGGGCTTTAATTAAATAGACCAAGGTATCACACATTCTACAAAACCTACGTCAGAAAAATGCAATTGAATGCCTAACACTCGACAGACAAACCTCTGATGATCTGCGTATGGCAAACAGTAAAAATGTTGACGGCAAGTAAATTGGAATTACAGTTTCCAAATAACAGTTCGATTCAACTCACTATGAATTCTACCAATGATATCAGTTCAATAGCAAGTTTCTACTACAATTTACACGTGCCTCCTCCAATTTCTAATGCCAATAATCTTAATAACTGTATTTGCATTCGTCAACTCTTACTTGCAGAATTGGTTTTAACCAATTCTAACAAACAGTTCTCATGGTGTGACTGGCACATACAGTAACTTTTTCCGATCCACCTGTCACAGACTCTGACCGTATCGCAGACTTAAAACGAGTCAGCCCCTATCGCAGACTCACTGTGATTCTCTTCACCGCTTTCAACATTACACATTTCCGACAATAATGCCCTCTGAAAACTCCAAATTCTTAGGCAACGCTGACTGTTGTCTACAATACCTGGGCCACAGTATTACGCTGACAATACAAATATTAAATAATTTATAAAATCCTTTAATTGCATAAATTGGTGGTCACTACAATATATATTAATGAGAGTCGAAACCAAATAAAACAGATTCATGCTTCAGTGTATTAGTTTTCGCTTAATTTTATTTCACAATTTTTGGATCATGGTAAGACGATATCTATTGGACGATATTCAGTTCTAAAAAAATTGCAGTACTCAGCAAAATTACACATGAGGAACTTTTCCGTCCACCCCTACGGTTTACTGTGGTTTCTCAATGCTGGGGATATTTTCATTCGAATTACAATAACAGTCAAATAATTGGTGCAATTAACAACATGAGTCTTCTAAACTTGTGTACACGCATTTAACAGCATCTGAATAAATTTTTAGATAGGGATAATTACTGAAATAATGCGATCGTTCATCTAGGGTGCTTGATGAAAATATACCACAAAAGTTATATAATTATAGATGAATGCTATTAATTTATTAAGTAGTGTGTTTCTTTTCAATTATTAGCAATATAATAAATGGATTATATCTTGATCAAATACTTATTACTAATTATATTAGGGTGCATTAATGGATTGAGGAACTTGTTTTGAACAAGAATGAATAGTTGTTTGCCACTACAGCTTACTTAGTCTCCGTTTGAATTTCAGTCAGGCAAGGATGAGGGTTGCGCATTCGTGCTGTTGACTTACCTACAAGTATGCGTATCTCAACACATTATTTGTCGGTTTTGGAGAAAGTGTTACGGAAGTTTTTCTTAACGATCTGATCACCACGTGACAGGGTTGAAGTTCGTTCTCCTTATCGTGTGTGGGAATATTGACGCTTCAACAGGCGGGCTGCCTCTTCCAGAAATGGCGCTTCGTTTAAGCACAACTCCTACAAGACGCCTTATTCTCATACACACTGATTTTTTAGTTCTCATCTACATATTTCTGTTTCTCCTGACATAATGAACCGATACATTTCATCACAATAAGAAGATATTAATTATTACTTCAATTATCTTTAGACAAATAAATAAAAAATTAATATTTATATAGAAAAAAACAATTTTACGTCTCAAAATATTTATTTTGGTTTTCTCTGGTGTTTTAAATCACGTTATTCATAATCATCTATAAAAATTATCCTTATCACATTATTACGTACGTGAACGGAAGTTTTAAAATTAGATTAATTAAAGTTAAGATAAACAAGATCGATTGTAAAAGAAAAAAATATTTTTAGACTGAATTTTTCATGCGAAATTACTAAACAATTAGTAACTTTTACAGCACTCTGGTATTATAATCCACTTCTCAGCCAATAAAAATAATTGCACAATAGAACAAAATATTCATTTAGTTTTCTGTCTGTGATTTTAATTATTTTGAAAATAACTGAATGTTTACAGTTACATTAATAATGTTTTGATTTAATTTTCATTGATTCCATTTTCATTATTTATCTTCATTAGACATTCAGAGATTTTATTATGTCCAAATCAATCATTATACTGTAAAGACCATACGTGTCGTGTGAGTAACTCTTGGGGTTTATATGTGTCGATAAATAACACTGTCGATAGCGTCAGAGCTCCTGCGAGACCACCTGATTAAGTTTAGTTATAATACATCAATTTATTCCCCTGTATAAGATATGGACTGACACTCGATAGAATCTATACCACTGGTCACTACGATAGCGCAAACGCTAATAATTTATCTTTGAACAGTATTCTACTTCAATTATATGTGAAAATATTTTTTTTCGAGCTTTTCAGAACGTAGTGTAACAAAGCTGGAATAATGTGTACGTAGTACGCGCCGTTTGCGGTGATGGTTCGCCCTGAATTGTGAAAGTACTGTTTAAACTGTTGATTGTGACTGGAGGAAAAAATGTTATGTATTTATTCGGGTTTTAATCATGATAGAGTTCATTTATATTAGTTAATCAATATTAAAAATCTATGAAGTTAAGTTCAGAATCAAGCGAAAAAAGTTTCAAAATCGATAATGTAATTAAGGATCATAATTAGTTTTTTCTAAAATGAATTATTCTAATAAAATATGTTGTACTGTTACCATTCTCATGTGAGAATGAGGTAAGGAAACGATTGGTGCTTATAATACAGTTAATGTCATCAGTAGGAATTTGACGGTCGATGTATAATAATGTCACTAGTTTAATGTTTCTTAATCATGTTCCATAAATAAAATTAAACAATATTCTAAAATATATTAATTAAAATTTTCAAGTCAATATCATCACTTTTTGTACATATATATTGTAATGCCTGTTAAGTGAGGCATTGTTTCTGATTGATAGTCTGGACTGTTGGAGGGGCATTATGGAACGTGTTTATTTAGGTCTAAGTTTTTCTTCGTCTTGGGGGTGCACTTTGTGTGGTCTTGAGAATTCGAAACCATGCACGTGCGTGTGGCCTTTCTCAAACTAAATTTGGGGCATAATGTAATGCCTGTTAAGTGAGGCATTATTTGTGATTGATAGTCTGGACTGTTGGAGGGGCATTTTTTAACGTGTTTATTTAGGTTTAAGTTTTTCTTCGTTCTTGGGACTGCTGGGTGTGTGGTCTTGAGAAACCGTGAACGTGCGTGTGGGGGTGGAGAAGACAAGTAATTGCGGGTCCTGTCTCGAGTGTCGGCTTGGCATGACGGAGTAGTTAGCCATTTGTTGACTACGGAACTGCATCTGCATGATATAAATCGTGTGATAATGGAAGAATATGTCAACTGGCATTTGCGACGAAGTTTTCGAACAATGGAAAAAGTAAGAGACAGGGAGTATATAAGGGAGGAGATAAGCTTTTGAGGAGGGGAGTTGTGCAGCGATCACCGAGGCTGGAGGATGTGATTAAGAGAGACATTGTTTAAGCGAGGGAGTTGTGCTGCGATCACCGAGGCTGGAGGATGTGTTCAGCGCTCACCGAAGCTGGAGGATTGGATTAAGAGAGACATTGTTTAAGGCAGTAGTTGTTCAGCGCTCACCGAAGCTAGTGGATGTGAGTATGAGAGACATTGTTTAAGAAGAGTCGTCGTCGAAAGATTGCAGTTTAAAGTCAAAGCATAGGAGAGAGGACTTGTTAAATTTACAGTAAACCAGTCGTCGTCGAAGAAGAGCAGAGTAAAGTCGTCGAGATACCACAAACTTTCTTTTTCAAACCAACAGTATTTAGTAGAATCTGTGAATTTAATAGAAGCTGTGAAAACCCCACCACTGTGTTCGAAAGGTGAAAGTATCCTGGGCAGCCGTAAGTAGCAAGAGAACAGTAAAATGATTTTTGTAAACCGACTTAAAAGATAATGTCAGATATCGTTCTTTAGTGTTGATAAAATAAACTGTTTAAATTTAAAATCCATCTTGTAGTATAAGTTCGTCGATAATTAATTTCGTCTATGTCTAGACGAATAAATATTTCTTTTAAAATTAAATCTAAATTTTGTGTTCTTTGATTATGTTTAAATGTTCTGTCGTTATCAAACCCAGTTAAGACCTTTGAGAGATAGAGATATGTTTTTTTAAAATTGTATAATTGTTTCAAGTATTGCTAAATAAAATTTTGTTTGTTTTAAAGTTTATAATTGTTCATTTAAAAGCCTAATCATATCTGATTATTAAATTTTGGCTACCACAACGTGGGGCATATTAATAAATAATTAATTGATCATTATTAAATATTACAATATATACTCAAAATTAGATTTCAATAATGGGTTTCAATATGCACAGTTTTCTCCCAACCTTTTATAATGATTATAAAACAATTGTCATAACTAAAATTATTTTAAATTAAACATTGAGAGCTTTTTAACAGGGAATAGCAACTTGCTTGAATCTGTAGTTTATTTATGAAATATAATACGTTAAAACACGAGTCAGCGGAGTTCCTCTCTTCGTTTTTTAACTAAGGTTCTGAATTGTTGCCGGCGAACACACAGATACAATAATGGACATGAAAACAGGCCAGAGACATTGTTAGACAATAGCGCGCGTAAGTTGATGGAGTAGTCAGCCATGAGACATTGCTGAGTAGGGAAGAAATTAAAATTTAGCAGTCTGGTTTTGAACACCGACCGAGGATAATCATAGCAAAGTATGTTCTCGCAAGTAACCAAGTAGCGGTCGCGCAAAGTTGATGCTTGGTAACAGTTGATATTGGTCTATTTAACCTACGATATTGAAGAACTTTTCAAGTAAAGTCGACAGATATAAATGGGACCAAAGTTCTTAAACAATTGTGTCCGGTGGCCAATTGGGTGGAATTTAGCAAAGTGTTAAAGTGTTCGAGGTGAAAGTGTGTTGCAAAATCTCTACAATTGCCCTGGTACCGGTACAAACCGTGAGTAAAAACATTTAAAATTAGCATTGTAAACGTTAATAAAAGGTAGAATATCGTCAGATTTCGATTTCATTTCGTTTTTATTTGATTTCATTTCGACAGTTTATTAAAAATACTTGTCAGTAGAACACTGCAAAATTAATTGTTCTTTATTTAAAGGGCCAACAAAGACCCTGAGTTAAGAGAAAATGACATTTCTTGTACAAAATTGTTGTAAAGCTCAGCAAGTAATTTGTTTTGTAAGATAAACGAATTGTTTAATTAAATTAATAATAAATGTTATTATTTCATGCTCCTTTCATTAGATGATTTTCAATTATTAGTTCAATTTAATTAATTATCTTAATTATTGAGTAACCACATTTAGACGTCTTTATGGCGCCCAACGTGGGGCAAAATCAGTTTAATTAAATCGACATTCGTTGTATATTACAATATATATATATATATATATATATGTTTGGATATGTATTTCTTCACATACTCACAAACTTAAAATTGAGTGTCTGTCCAAAGGCAAATAGTTCTACACTGAAACTTTAACATCCGACTTTATAGAGAGACTCCGTGAGTCCCTGTTGTTCTAAAATCCTAACGTGGGCGTAATTAGAGGATTTTGTCGGGGACGCAAGCCAATCGGCTTGATGGACTCGACCCTGGCTGCGGCTGACCTCTTTGAATTGCTCCTTGGCTTCCAGAGGCTATTTGATTCCGATCTGGGTGCGCAGTGAGCGAATAAAGTCCTTTGGAAAAGAAAAATTCATTTCACCGGGTTTATGAGATAAGTCATTAATGCCAAGACAAATTATTAGACTCGAGGGCAAGAGTTTTGATAGCACATGTTTTGAAATTAAAATTTATTCGCTTCACAAAACATGATATAAGAGTGTGATCATCTCAGTATACATCTAATGTTTCAACGATAAATTTTACGCCTGAGTATTGTTCATTATGGGGCTTAATGTCTTGAAAAGCCTTTTTGCTGTTTTGAGCTTCTACCTGAAACTATATTCATCAACCTGTATGACCTCATACTGCAAACGTCTGTAGTGCACTGGAGTAAGGGAATTGTAATAGATCAAACATTATTTTTTCCACTTGCATTTATTTCCGTCATTACGACTGTAAACGCTTTCGTTTCCTTCAGAAACACTTTCCCCGCCTCCTAATACAACGTAGTGTCGCTGTCCTAATTTTAACACTGGTTAGGTTTGTAAATTACTATTTCAATCAGGAATTCGAGTTATTGTATAGAAATATAACAACCTCGTGATGATTTATTTATTCAACTATCCAATAAACCAACATCTTCAATTGTTATGAACAAATAAATAACACCAATTTATTCTGAAGTCACTGGGAATAAGTTGATAAATCGGAATAAGAGGAAAATATGTTTTCTCTGATTATATCAGAAACCTTTCGCGCACTGTGTGACTCTATAAACCTTTTCGAGTTTCTTTGTATCTTGTAAAATGTAGCGTCTTCTCAGAATAAGAGCGCTGTACTGAAAAGGGGCAATTTCATATTTAACAACGTATTCCTTGCCGACCTCCTGTGGTGTAGTGGTCAGCGTGACTGCCTCACATTACAAAGGCCCTGAGTTCCAATCCCGGCCAGGGCATGGATGTGCGTGAAAGCAACTCGTGAAATCAGTTCCCCGACTAGGATAAAATGAGTTCCCACACTGAGTCGCTAATAATCACAGCTGTTGATACGACTGTAAATAAATCAATATAAAAAACATATTGAAAAATGTTCTGATTGGAAAATTATAGTCTGGGTTCCTTAGTTACTTTTTCCGATAAATAATTATTTTACAACTTTATTAAATAATATAATATATATAAATTATAAAATAAACATTGGTATATTTTATAAAATTTATTAACAATACTAATCAAAGGATCGGCGTAAAGTTGTAACCAATACAGTCTCCGTATACAGTCTTAATTACATTAGAGAACTTTCGCAAGATTCTGTAATATTCATTCTATTTAAATGCTTATGCTTACTTAATTACACACGAAGTCCTACTTCACATGATAATTGTCTAACAGTCCAATTGAACAACAAGAAATTAGAATCTTAATGTCTCTTTATTTAACGTATTATCGGCGGATATGAAAACAGAAAATTATCTTAGAATATTTATTAATAAATGTAAAAATTTTACTATTGTTTGTGTGTATTTCTCAGACACTGCAGTTGTTAATCGGTCAGTAAACAGTTGATATGGACTTACAGTTCCTAAAAAAGTGCAGTCATTATGAAGGTCTAAGTAATTGTAATATTTCTTAAATATTTGTACTATAAAAATTTAAATTTTTTCTCTGTCTCTCTCTTATTTCGTACATTAAATGACGGAACTCATCAGTACTCTGACGAGGGCCCAAAATAACGGTAATGGAATAAGTGAAAACAGTGATTTAGTGGTGTGGTTCTGTGAATAATAAATTAATAATAAGAATAGTAAGACTTTAAATTGAAATTAATTTGAGTATTTTTAAAGATTTTAACGTTAATGGAATGATTTTTTTCCTTCTAGTTTATGTATTAATCATTTTTTCATTTTAAAATGTCTTATTGTATATATTTTTTAATTGAGTTTTTATTATTTTGTAATTTTTATGTGTTTGTTATATTTGTTGTAGAAAGAGTTGATATTTTTGTTTTATATGTAAGTAATAATTATTTTATTTGTCGCGTTTTCTCAGTAGAAGACTATTGGATTCAAACAAACAAACCTAAATTATTAACGTTTACTTGAGCGTTCCATCCAGAATCAGTACTGTAAGTACGTCCATGTTCTCTTACATTGAGGTTTTCGCAAGACACTTTGTTCCCTTATCTTTAAGTAAAGCCGAAAATAGCAATTTATTTAAAATCCATGGACTCTGTCCTAGTGATAACGTAACTAATTGAAACTTATTCCAAAGAAAATGTAGCATTAACTGCATAGAAGTTAATTCTGAAGGACGCGTTGACGTTGTGAAACCTTGAGTGCGGTTTCGTACCGTGTGAGGGCCGGAGGACTTTCTTGTTCTTCTGAGGCGTGGACCTCGTGGTCGACTCTCTCCTTCCATTTGGATGACCTCGGATCGAGGGCCCGGGCCCACCGTTTGCCCTTCGAGGCCCTCGCTTTCTTTTTCCACTGCGTGGGTTTCATCTGATGAAGCGGTGGCTGGACGCATCACGAATATGAAACGCCGCTGCAGGCCAATACCGCACCGGGAAAAAAGATAAACCGTAAATAGGACATCGTGTAAACAGCGAAAATACAGTTGAAGGTAATGCACCAAAATCGTAGTCGTAGGAACTTAGAATATTAGAATAAAACATATCCTTACGTGGATTGTTCCAAGGGAGTCTATACTGAGGAATGCTCTGAAAAATAATTACCTTTTCCGTTTACGCTCACATTCGTACAAAAACATTTGAAAAAATTGGCTTACTTTTCATACTGTTTAGAGAAGACTCGGAAGAATGTGTCAAAGGGACCTAAAGACAGGCATTCACAATACGAACTATATAAACTGAACATAACAATGGTGAAGTAGGGTATGGTCAATGGACGATTACCAAACTAAGACTCCGTATACAATTTACTTATTACAATTTTTTGTTGTACACAAATAAATAAATAATAACTTTCGAAAATATGATATTGTTCAGGTGTTCCGTTGAGTTATTTGGAGAAGTGATGTAGAGTGAAATGAGGCCTAGTCAGCGAGGGAACGGAGTGACTGGTACGCCGACCTTCTAATACCACTCCTTTCTTTCCGAACAATATTAACTGTGAATTAAATCCGTGAACTGAAATTCCAAGTCAAATCCATTTCAAATTCATAATTTAAACGGACTCTGTTACATATGGAATCCATCACACATACTTTTTTTCTTTCATGCCACTTTGCTGCATCGGTACAGCTTCGTATGAATCCTGTTCACTTTAATTTCAACAGACGCTTGAACGGCGGAGAGAGACGCGTGATTCTGATCAAGTTATTTTCAAATATCAATTTCAAATTAAGCATTATTTATTTTTTTTATTTTTTTTTGGTGTAGACAGGCTATGTATAGGGTAATCCGCATAGTGCGAACTCCCCTCTTATAGCATAGGAAAGGGATTTGAAAGGGGGGATGTGGAAGGGTGGAGGAAGGTAGCCAAGAGTTAACTAAGGCCCCCGGGCTATATTTTAAGGATCCTACCCGGCATTCGCCTAAAGAAATGCAGGACAAACTCTAGAAAAACCTGCATCAGGTAGGTTAGTACATTGGGTACTTGTTCCACGCCCTTCCTATACCGGGAGAGGAGTTTGCTGTGGGGACGCAGCATTCCATTTTCCGTGCCTCGACCAGTTTAGGAGGCAGCTAGCCGACTATTTCAATGGGAATAGCGGTCAACTCTTACCGTATGCCCAACGTCTGTGACCCCGGAACATACACCTCTCAGAACAGGCCAAGGTGCCTCGGCTTGTGGGAACCTTAGTTCTAAAACGGAGAGGAAAAGTCATCCCCAAAGGTAGCCTCTTCGTATCTCTCCTACAAGGTTCTGCATGCGAGAGAATAACCCTCGCAGACCTGTATTTTTTTTTTTTTTTTTTAGGGCAACAGGCTACATGAGGGTAATCCACTATGGGCAACTCCTCTTTAATAGCATAGGAAGGGACTTGAAAGGGGGGATGCGGAAGGGTAGTGGAAGGTAGCCAAGGGTTAACTAGGGCCCCCGGGCTATGGTTTAAGGATCCTACCCGGCATTCGCCTAAGGAAATGCAGGGAAAACCCTAGAAAAACCTGCATCGGATAGGTCGGGCATTCGGTACTTGTCCCACGCCCTTCCGATGACGGGAGAGGAGTTTGCTAATTCATCGTTCAAGTATTTGTAAAATATTACAAACATAACAGAGAGTTTTAACATTTTCCGCCTCTTCTGGTATACTGTTGAATTACTTCCAAAAATGATGTTACACTAATTCGTCAGTGATCGTTAGGATCATCTCTATTGTACAGAGAGTAAGGATATAATCTGGAAAAGATACAGAGCCTATAAAGAAACATTTTATATTCTGACACCCCTCCATTACATTCCTTTAGTATCCATGAATAAGAAAAATGCTGACTAACATGTCTGATTCTAGGTGTTAAAATTAAAATTAACCAACTCACGCGCGCAAACCTTAAAATATTCCAGAGTTTCACATTCCTAAGTTAACTATGAAAATGAAAAAAAATGTTCCGGACACGAATTTCTACAAAAATAATTTATAATGTGAAATGAATTAATAAATACTCCGCTGTAATAAATCGTTAATTATGTTTAAAGAAATATAAAACGTTTCTGTAATTTATTTAAATTTTAACAATCAGAAAGAGTATTCTCGGAAGGAAGTTACCAATTCCGAGGAAATACCTGCCGTCTTGCTGATGCCTTCCAAACGAAGAAACTTCGCCGAAGGAAACTTTGAGTACGCAGACTATCTGATGGTCTTAATATATCATGGCATTAAGTCGGATTTCCCTAGGGGAAGACTCAGCTGCAGCTCTAATAAAAATGTGCATTGCCAAGTCGTAACACACACGTTGGAGATATCCAGGAGCGTCATTGCGGGAATTATTGTTCAGTTATAGCTTGGCGTTGACGATATTCATCGTATTCCCGTTTAGCCAACAAGAAGTAGGAATGAGGCACGATGACACGATTTTTTTTCGTGGAATCGGGAACGAGCGTATTGTGAGAACGACTTCACTAGAGGAAAGTAATCTGTAAATCTCGGAAAATAAATCTAGCAACTTTATAAATTGGGTACGGAGCTGAAATGAAACAGCTACCGACAATCGTAATAAATAAGAACATGATTGCAACAGATAATAAAAATTATCATTATATATACTATGAAAAATACCAGTGATGATCGCGGCGATGGCGAAGTTCATTACGATGATGGTCGCTGAGATAGCAATAGTTACGATGAAGATTATGTCAATGACGACATAATAATGCGATGTCAATGATAATTAGCAAGGTAAAATTATGTATATCGGCAATTAGGCATTGATTCAGTCGTATAAATTCCACTAAATGCATAAATGGTGGTTTCACAGTCAGAATAAATTTCCCTTTCTGCTGCATACTTCAAAAATATACTTTTAACAGCGAATAATCCATTTGAAACACTTCCTACGTTATGTTTCCGATATGGCCTTCTACGAATTTCGCTTTATGGCTTTAAGTGGCTAAAGAGGTGTTCCACGAATTGGTCATTCTAGTGTCAGGAACAAAAAAGAGTCGCAAGGGACCACGTCTCGCGAATACGACCGTAGATCGTTATCACTCGTTCAGTTTTACATGTGTGAGTTGGATCATAAAAGCGGCGTAACGCCCCCGAGAATCGTTCTTGTACAAATCTAGCCTGTCTCAGCTACCTAGCAACCTGAGTTACAATTGTTGAGGATTACATTGGGGAACACCAAGATATTCTGATTTTATAATAGGTCGTTCGCAGTGGTATTGACATATTTGGTAAATATGTTTTCGGGTATTTAATTGTCTACAATATCCAGCCTGTGAGAGCTGTTCTCTCGCAGGCAGAAACTTTCTGGAGAGACGAAGAGGGCTACATTTTCCTCTCTTCGTCTTTGAACTAAGGTTCCCACAAGCCGAGGTACCTCGGCCTGTTTTCAGAGGTGTATGTTCCGGGTTCGTAGACCTTGGGCAGTCGGTAAGAATTTTCCGCTATTTCCATTGGCATAGTCGGCCCGCTGCCTCCTATACTGGTCGAGGCACGAAGGAAATACTGCGTCTCCACAGCAAACCCGTCTCCAGCGATCGGAAGGGCGTGGGACAAGTACTCAATGCCCGATCTACCTGATGCAGGTTTTTCTAGGGTTAGTTCTGCTTTAATTTTAGGCCAATGCCGGGTAGGATCCTTAAATTTAGCCCGGGGGCCCTACCCTTCCGCATCCCCCTTTCAAATCCCTTCCTATGCTATTAAAGGAAAGTTGACACCATCCTCATTAGCCTCTTACTCTACAATAAAAAAATTAATAGATATATTTATTTCTAAATAATTTCAACAGAAAATATTCTTTAGGGCCCAGGACGGCCTCTATAATCCATTCTCTGTAATAGAGCAAAATTAGGATGGTTGTTTCTTGTAGAATTATTCTGAGTCTCGCGCCATCACTGTTTCTGAACCTGGATAGGTGATGGCGCGAGACTCAGATAGGACAACATCTGTACCATATATCGATATAACGATATTTTTAAAAAAAATTGTATACAGTGGAAAAGATTAGAATCATCGATAGTAATTAATGAGATTACCGTGACATAATTACAAAGATAATGATAAAATCAGTAAGTATTGGAGCTGAAGAGAACTGTGTTGGAAACAACTTCCTTCATTCAAGAAAACGGTTGTTACATTCTGGGTCGAGCATAATAATTGTGCAGATTGAAAGTGAGTCAGAGGGTCGTTTTGTGAGTGCCCAGGCGGAGGCAGAGGCAGAGGTAGTTTGAGGTTGCATCCAAGGCCGAGGTCGCAGGTCAAGGTGGCGTGGATATCGAGCGCCCAGGCCGCCAATAACCTGCATCCCTCCTACATAATAATACCACTTGTTCATTCACTTACACCTCTTCTGCCTGCCAACCCTTCGTAAAAACATTCTGTCTTAATGTACAACTGGATATCTCAGCAGACTATCTCCGTAAACCTTTAAAAAAATTATCTTTATATCCATTGCACTCTTAATGATGTTCTCTCCGACAGCCTGAAACACTCCTACCAGTAATTTAATGAGACGCGTAAAAATCTATTAACGGGTCTGCCAGTTTGGAATTAGAAGAGATTGATTAAGAGAAAAGTCTGCCTATAAAATCATTCATGAAATATTAAAGGACTTTAATTACGAAGGACATAATGTAGGTATTCTCAACCATGTCTTCATAAAGTAGTTCAATCCAAATTTATTTTATTTCCATCCTCATAGGGTCGACTAACGATTGTAACAATATTTCTGCGTTGGTTACAAATATTTGATTAATAAAGAGAAGAAACGTATTAGTTACAAATTTCCTTTCAAACTAAGGGGGAAATGTGACTTTGAAAGAACATTACAGTATACTGCATTATTAATTCTCCTCATCCTTTCGACTGTAGCTTGGTTATACGGCTGCATTCCTGTCTGATTGATGGAAGTATTATTTTAACTTGTGGCAGGTTACAGCGTTATCACTTCAGTTCGCTCTGCGCTGCTGTGAAGTCTGCACCACCAGAAGAACACTACTGATGACAACTATGAGCAAGTATCTCATTATAAATAATCGACGAGTGTCTGCTGATCCAGTGGCAAACCGTAAGTATATTAGTCATGAAATTATGAACAACAGGCTCAATCGTGTGATCAACAGGTGAAGGAAGCGGTGCATACGCGGCTTGCTGCTCAACCGAAAACATTTTTCTGAAACTTGTGGAATGATGGACAAAGTGTATTGAGGAGCGGCGTGGAAGACGATGGCTGTGATAGCCGTCGAAACGTCACTGTTTACCGGCATCACCTTTGTGGAAACCCGAAAAGCATTTCTTAAAGTGATTTATTGTTTCTTAAATTGCACAATTTCCAAGAAAGTATATTTAATACTTCCGTGAGAATTATATGAACACGTTTAAAATCAAAGTTACTATAATAACAAAATAAATACAAATAATAAATTCAACATCCTTAGTATTAGACCTAATTATAGTTTTTAAGCACACCTTATTAACTCCACATTTCACATCCTTGATATATTTTCCCAAACAGGGTGAGTCGAAATGTAATTATTCTGTTATTTTTATAAATGTCACTGCCGAATTATGAATCTGGTATTTGAATTTTTCAATTTAGTTTCATTGCAGATTTGGTTAACCGGGTAACTGTTTTGGTCAGGAAGAGAGACGAAGTCAAACAGTTTTCATTAATTTTCGTTGTTTTGAAACTATTTGGCAATTCTGATATGCCGCTGAAATGTTAATGATTCGGAACTAGTTAACTGTAACCATATATTATTCACTATTGAATTTAACAAAATTAACCTTACCGTATTAAAAGGATTATGAGAGGGTGCGATAAAATTCTTATCCTCAAATATTTTAATACCGGTTATTAGTTACCGTTTATTTTATTCGATCAAACATATTTACTAGAACGAAAAGTAAATAATTCGTCTGAAGTGATTAAGCAGTAAATTGTCCATCATTGTTTTTCCCAAATGAATTAAAAATGGGAAATTATACTTTAGTAACCTGTGATCATCAATTTATATTTATTTTGGATTTAGTGAAGTAGTAGTTGAAGTTAATTAATTATTGTTGGTTATTAAATAAACCCATATTAAAAGTATAGTTCATTTTGTCGTGTATATGTTCTGATGAAGGCCAAGTGCGGGAAATTAATTTATTAAAGTAAATGGTAAATATTGTGAACGACCTTTCACGGAACCTCCACACACGTCCCTTGAGGAGCGTTACAGGTCTTTAGCCGTGACGTGTATCTTATCGCCGAACCCCGAATGTTCTACAACAAGCTGTTAAAGCCCAAGGGCAGATACGTAGGTGACCATTAGTCTTTGAAAGTTTTCCCCAGAGCCCAAACTACTTCGTCTTATGCGAATCGATGATTGTACTGTTACCCTTGTGTTTGTCCAACCTAACCTGCTCTGTGCGGTGACTCTCGGTCGGGTGAAATAAATAAAAATGGTAAATATTACAATTGTGATACCAAGAATACTGAACAGCCTTCAGTGATGAATAACTTTGTCTTTGTTAACGTTTTGACAGTAAAAAAATCCATTGGTTCATTGTTTTCATAACTTTCCTCAATTCTCTTACCATGTTCCAATTTGCAGACCTACGTTTGATAAATTTATTGGCATCACACAGTTTCCTCTGCCATTATTTTTTGTCAGTAATCTTGAATGTATCAGAACTACCCTTTATGCATTTATACTTTTATATAAGTTTGCAATTCCAGATTCAGACAGTTCTGATCCTGTTTCTTCATTGAGAAAAGTATTTCGTGTCTCCACACTTTAAAACATGTTTCACTTGTGTTGATATTAAGCATTCTATTCATTATTTTTTACGAAAAAAAATCTGTAAGAATATTCTTCTGTAATAGTAAAATCCACTGCCTGAAATATACGCTTACATTTAAATGTTATTTACTGTACAGATGTGGCGGGTGTTGCAATATTCAGTAAACTTCTTTTTTGATAATGAGTTCGTGTTCAGTCAAGGACTATCGCTGATGAATTTCCCAACCCTAAATATACTTATTTCTAAAAAAAAGGATTTAGTTGAATTATTAATAGAAAAACAAACGGACACTTCTTGAAATTAGGTTCCATGACTAGATGTAGAAGAACTAATTGAGTTTTGGCTGTAAAGAAGGATAGATATAAAGTTTATTAAAATGTTAAGAAATCAAAGACAAGCAATTATCAAACGTATTTGGATATCAATAAAGTAATATTGATAGTTTTATGAAAAGGGTAGGAAACAATTACAGTTCATAAAAATCATAACTACGAATGTGCATTGTAGTTTTCATTGAAAATATTTTTCATAACTGAATTTATATTATTTCACTTTTATTTCATATATTTCTCTACTTTGTTCTATCTAACATATACAATGAAATGCCCCAATAATGGCTCTTCCAGAATTTATATTGACTACTTACAATTTACATAGTTGTGAAAGCACTTTATTTTTTCTGTATGAGATAGTGAGAAGCAGTTATTAATTTTTATTCAAATTCATCAGCTTATGTAATAATGAAAATATTAACTTATGATGAAGAAATGCTGTATAATACATGGATGGAGTAGGCTGATGCCTTTATAATCTGTGCTGTGTAATATAGACTCGTTCTTATCTTAATATCCTATGATGACAGTTTATCTCTTGCAATTAACTAACAGACTTTTTTTGACAAATACTTCATTGGTTAGCCTGAACGCTTGCAGTAACAGACACATAAGAGTCCACGCAGAGCTGTCGCAAGAGTTATTTTCTAATCAATGAAAGGGAAATGGCCTGCCCTGGGATGACGCATGAGAGAAGCACTTGTTGTGGGCAGTATTGATTTGTTTTCTTTTCTTCTACTCAGATCAGTTGGCGAATGGATAAAGACACAGAACGTTGTGTAACATCAGAAAGGTCACTTTCAAACAGTTAACTTATTTTCGGGTGTCCACAATATCCCATACAAAATATGAAGAAAGAAAAAATCTTAACAAATCAGGCCATTTGTTCCTCAGTTTCTGGTAATCACGAGGTATGATTTCCACGCTTATTTGGAACCAAGTGAGAGAGCGAGGGATGACCCGGAGTAAATGATAGATAAAACGATCTTGGCTGTCACACTTGAAAATTTTTTATCTACGTTCACCAATTTATTGGTCTGCTGACAAATTGCTTTTAATTGTGTTAGTATTACTGATAAATTTATTGTCTCAGCGTATTAAATTCTGCCAAGATAATTTATATAAGAGTGAAAATTTCCTCGCCTGGTAAAGAAAACTAAATGGAAGCTTACTGACTTTGTGACTGAGTTTGAGTAATTAATAGGTCTTAAAGACTCATTATTCTTCAACCCACGTACGTTTCACTACCTCAAATCTTGTAGGCGAGGTTTAGTACTTAGGGATAACCAATGTCTGGCCCTTTATGTATTCCTCCGATAGTCATGACATCATGAACTTATACAGGTCAGAACCTCTCAGAGTTCCGGATACTGAAGTATGAAGACTCACCTGCGTTCGCCACTGTGATGTGAACCCAACATAAAATTAAAACAATTACGTCTGATTGAAAATAATAAATAAGAATAGGCAATTCAGACAAAAAAGTGATAATATAAATACCACACAACGTTTCTGGGATCCTTGTTCCTTTCGTCAGGTGCTAGGGAAAGCCTAGAGAAACACAACTGCACTTGTCAGTTGACAACACTCAAAAACGACGAAAACGCGACGACAATGGGAGAGCCGAAGGGTTAGCGTAACAATAAGGGAGCGACGACAATGAGAAAACAGAAGGTTTAGAGTAACAATAAGGGATCGTAGCAATTATTGAGTTTCATAGTGTCTATTTGTACATTAATAGCTGTGATGTTGGATTTAATGTAGAGCATCTCTGAAATGAGTCTGGAATTGAACCTGGTGTCAGTGTCTAAAATCTTAGCATTTTGCCAATCAAATGAATGTTTAGAATTGATTATATGATTCTCTGATACGTGTATTAAGGGAACGTTTTGTTTTCCCTACGTATCAGGAATTATAATTATAAATTATAATTTATCTTATAAACAACACAATGTTTGTTGTAGGTGTCAAGTGGGTCATTGTGGTTTTTAATCAAGTAGGAAAGGGTGTTAGTGGATCTGGAAATGATGGATATTTTATATTCTTTGAATATTTGGACTAATTTGTGATGTAGAAATTTGTCATAAAGAAGTACGAGAAAAAATTTGGCTTGAGGTGTTTGGGGACGACAGTAGGATGTTGGATTTTGTTCAGTCTGCTGTTTATGTGTTTAATAATAAAATTTAAAGGGTACTCATTGGAGATTAAAATGTTTCGGACAATATTTAAGTTGTGTTGATGGAACTTGGAGCTATATTACTTTCTAACTCCGTCTACAAGATTAAACTTAATAATTGCTATGATCCCTTATTATTACACTGAACCTTCTGTTTTCCCACTGTACCCTAAATAATTAACCAACAGACCACTGAGGTAAAGAAGTTATAGTTTCAGTATGTTGCCGCCTCTACCAAAATGTAAACTATTAAAACGACCTTGCCTCAACATGATTTTAACTGCGGTCAGATGTTTCGAATATGATCAAGAAACGATAGAAAGAAGGATGTAATTTGTGAGCTGACAAATCTGAAATGGTACTAGGTAGGTCTCTTTGCGAGAAGAGAAGAAATGGTGCTACTCTGAAACGTGTGAGATCTTAAACAACTATTATGACGAACATCTGATGCGTTGGACAGGGGCATACAGATCCCGGTAAAGACTATCTGAATGGAGATATATCATGGAGTATTTTTTGTAAAAAAATATGACAATATGACATATACACGTATAGTATTTTTAGAATAAATTTTATGAGGTCAGTACAAAAATTAAATTTCCAAACAAGGTTCAGCAAAAACTGAGAGACATGAGAGGGAGACAAACAATTCAGGCGCAAACAGAAAACAGGCACCTTTCAAATATCCTTCCTTAAAAATCATCAACATTATTCTAAGAATAGATTGTGAATCTCGTCATCGAAGATATCCACCGACAACCATGATAATCGTTTGCTGTTATCAGTTAATCTAGTCCATGCCAAGTTTTTAATTGTCGAGGAAAGTTTTCTGTTTTTCAACGGCTGAACGTACATTGACCTGAAATATCAGTTTATCAGACACACTCATCTTCATTAAGTGTGCCACATATTACCTTCGTTCTATTTTTTTAGGTACAACTGTGACAGTTTTATTTTTAATTACTTCGAAGGCGTAGTATATTTTTGGAATATGGGAATTTTGCTCGTAGCAATTGATATGAATGAGTTTTTGAATAGATTAAAAACGTTTTTAATTAAATTAAATAATAACACGTAGTATTCAATTACAATTTGAATTCACCCTAGGATTTATCGTGGTATTGCAAGTACTATTTCCTACAGTGAGGTTTGAATTATTAGCATTATTAATAACTGTAATAGAAATACCATCAGTTAATTGTGGTTGATAAAATATTTTCTATTCTTGTAAGTAATTTATTTTTCCAGAATATGACAACATACTATACTAATGTTAATTTTTTTTCCATTTATTGCCATTACTGTACGGATTTAAGTCTATACGTGGCAGATATTTGTGTTTAGAATGTTTACGTACTTTTTAAAAAGAGGATTAAATTAAAATTGTAGTATGGACTGGATGCAAATGTGTGGAGGAATATAAGAAAGTATTTCCCTAGATATGCATAAAATTAATTATTAATAAATTTTTCTCGATTAAGCACCAGGTTAAGATTTCTGATTTCTGAAGACAGCGGTAGAGAATGACCGCAGAAACGTCAACATCGATAAAAATTAATCTGGTGCTAAACCGCGAAAATTTTATTAATAATTTACACCGAGGAAACTTACATTCATAAATTTAATGTTTGCTTTCAATTCAATTAGTTTCGATTTTATGAATGAAAATTTATTAAAATATATATGAAGCACTGTATTTTCTTTGGATTGTATATTTAACATCCTATCACAACCAGAATTTGTTCATGGCCAAAGAAGTATGATTTTTGCAAAGGTTTGAGTTAATATGTTCCCTCTATTGTACTTAAGCTTCCATCGTTTACTTGCCTACTTTATCTTTATATATGCCGCCATGCTGCGGTGTATAGATCAGCGTCATTGCCTCGCATCACAGATGTTCCCAGGTTCGAATCCAGGCAACGGTATGGATATTTGTGCTCGAAAACTGCTCCAGAAAGTGTCATGTTTCGATAACAATCTGACAGCCTCAATTGGCTGTCGAGCCATGCAATATTAATAATAAATAAATAATATTTACATAAAGCCTAAATTTGTTCCCTTACAAAGTAAATCTAACATTATAAACTAACATGTTAGAAAACATACCTTTCGCACCTCTATTCTGTTATAATTTAAGAATTTTTAATTAATTAAAGTATGACTTACTCAAATAAATTAAATACCATTGCATTAAATTGTGTTGGTTATTATTTAAAAAAAATTTAGATTGTGATTTAATGGCGTTTTATTATAACGATGAACTTTATTTGGAAATTACCACTATTTTAATTACTTTTATGTGTTCATTATATATTTATTTCATGTTTATCATATTACATTAATGCCGTATTTAATAACCTATTATTACCAGATGTGTTATTTGAAAGGACTTTAAAGTTCATAGGATTGCGCATCAATACAGCAAATGTAGGTGAAATAAGTTTTCCGATAATAATGATATTCTCATGAAGGAAATAAATATCACCGTATGAAATTCACATCGATTTAACTTCGAAAGTTTTGTAGAAATATAAACCAACAAGAAGCAGGATAAATTCAGAAAACTTACCTGTCTTTTAATTAGTTTAATTATTCCCTTTCTATTTGTAAATGAATCACTTGAAGACTTTCAGTGTATAAACGCAGTTCGTCGAAAGAGCATTTATTAATCTGTGTACAGCGTCTGTAAAGGCATGCATTACACGCGAAGCGATCAACGTCTTGCGCTGGATATCACGTTTCCTTTAGAACGCACAAAGGAGATTCACGGAAAGAGATTTTTGCTCTGGAATTATTTAATGAGGCTGTTTAGGAGGTAGAAGAATTCAACCGTAGAACGATAAGACGTGCAAATAATCACTAAGGTTGTTAACGAAAAATTTCACCGCTTGGGTTCGCAGTAAGGCACGATCCCAAAATTCAAATTTCACGCTCCTTTTAATTAATTGTCGATTGTGTCCGAATTTTAGACAAATTATCTGTATATATGTCAATAGATATATATATATATATATATATATATATATATATATATATTGTAGTAATTGGTAATTAAGACATTGTGCTAATTGGAAAGTTGGATAGTAGAGGACTCATTATTAGAGGATATAGAGCGGACGCCGCAACAATTCGGCGAAGCAAAGAAAAAATTGTTGAGGTTCTACGCTCTCAAAATCTACGAGACGAACGGACAGTCAGGCAATAAACGGCGAGGCATAAGGACCAGCAAAGTTTTTGTACAAAAGTAATAGAGTCAGGAATGTGCAGTCGGGCATAGAACAGCGAGGTGTAAAGACCAAAACTTTTCATATTATAAAAAGTTTTGCAGTCGGGCAGCGGACCGCAAATAGAACAGTTTGATAGCAGTTACAAACATGCTCTAAAATATTGAAAACTAAAGCAATCTTCAGTCGGGAAGGAAAGAGTGAAACTAATGTTGTAATCGGTGGCCGAGCATAAATTCAACCTGCTGGCCATAGACAAACCAAGGAAGTACATTTCCAACTACACGAGATCTGCAAATCCAGGTTGCAGCAAAGCAGCGAGAATCTACCAAGTTGTGTTAGACCAACTAACAAACTACGCCAATTAGAATTTATTGACATTTAGAGTCTGTGAGTACTAGAATCAGTGATATCCCCAAATTTTGTGCAGGAAAAACCTAAAATGAGACCTGGGCGGCCGTAAGTAGAAAAACTTTAAAATCATATTGTAAACCACTTTTAAAAGATAAAAGTCAGATCGTTCTTTAATTTTAATTATTTAATTATTACATTTAAATTCAATCTGTAGTGTTATTTCTTCCACAACAAACTTCGTCTATGTTTCAGACGCATTAACTTCCATAAAAGCTAAATGTAATTTGATTGTATAAATTCACCCATTTATCAAACCCAGTTTAAGACCCATGAGATCCCAAATATTTTTTGTATATTATATGTGTTTAATTTTTATAATAAATCTTGTTTAATAGTTTTCCCTTAACAATCTTTTTATTTTAAAGCGCCCACTTTATTTAAATTATTACAATATATATATATATATATATATATATATATATATATATATATTGTAATGCCAATTAATTAAGACATTAATTGTAAATTTGAAAATCTATATTGTTAGAGGAATCCTTTGTGGCGGCGGTACAGAACACAGCAACAATAGAGAAGCCAAGTATTGTTTCCTTTGTCGGAAGAAGCAATGCGCGCTCAAAATTACGAGAGAGTCCAGTTCACATTATGATATGGTAGAGTTCAGGTCGCATTAGGAGGAAGGTTTGGTCGCAGGAAGATATTGAGAAGTTAGAGTTGTCTGGAAGGTTTGGTCAAGTACAGGTCGTATTAAAATAGACGAGATATTCTTTTTAAAAAAAGTAAAGTTAAGTAGAAGCAGTGGGCAGTCAGACACGACAGAAATTGGTCGAGTTGAAATAGACAAGACAATTTCAAATATTCAAAGGAAATTTGCAGAGAAACATCGAGAATTACCAATCAACAGCTTTGATTGGTCCCTGAACATTTTTCTCAAGACGAAATATTCACTTGAGCAGAACTACGAAACCTGCTAAACACAAACATTTTTTGGTGCACATATTTCTGCTTTATTTTATTACGAAAAAAGAAACTATTTCCTTTGTTGTGCAGTATCGTCGCGTAGTAACGTCTCTCGCGCGAGTGTTGTGACGTCATAATTTTTTACGCGCTGTAATTTAACACAAAATGATCACATATTTTAATTATTCTTCTTTCCACCTTTATGCTACAGGTTTCTCAGCCCCACAGTACCGTTTCTCGTCGTTTGAAGAATGTGTGTACCAATATTTGTTGCAATCTGTCCACGCGTTAAAATATGTATAGAGATTAACGTGAATACAAACATACATTCAAATATACATCCTTTTTTATTATATAGTTTCTCTCTTAACTTTTGAGTTTATAGTTTTATTACCAAAGATATTGTATGTTGCAGCTTGGAACCACCAATAGCTGTGGCGGCTTCTGTGACTTAGCCCACGCGACGATTAAGTCGATGGTCAGCAAACTGGACGCGATAACTTCACCTTGTGAAGGCGTTACCAAGGACCAACACGTGGCCACTACCACGAAATCTCGCCAGCTCTGCCAAACAGATCCCTTCCTCGAAAGGAGCTCCAGCTGATAACTCTCTCTACGTTTCCATTTAACACGACAGTTCACTCAATTAAATCAGATATTAATTTTTACACCACGAAATGCACGCGATAAAAATTTATTTCTCAGGGTCTTTCATAAAAATTATTTTTCAAAATTTTGAAAACTCCCAATATTTAAAATATGAACGATCATTCATTCCCTTCACTCACTGTCGCTTCAATTAAGAAATGTGAATATTATACGAATATAGTAATTAACTTTTCGGGGAATTTTTTAAAACATCGATTACATAGTTGACAGATTGATGTCGTAATCTCAGTTCATCATTTTTTCCTCTTGAACCCAGGCTATAAAATATATAAATGAGACTTTAAGAAGTTCCTGTTGTTAGAGTGCCTTCAGCGAAGTCAACATGAGCAAACAATAGAAATCCATCTTCTCATCGTAGAAAATCCCAAATCTATAATTAAACTGCTACATATTACTCCTCAACATTATTCTTATGAATGCGAATATTTAATGCTGAAAGAACTCACTACACGATTTTATTCAAATCAATATTTAAACCGGGCCAGGTGCAGAGCAGACCTTTGGCATACGGTAAGAGTGGACCTCTATTTACATTGGAATAGTCGGCCAGCTGCCTCCTAAACTGGTTAAGGTACGGCGAGGGGAGAGCTGCGACCCCACAGCAAACCTCTCTCCCGCCATCGGAAGAGCGTGGGACAAGTACCAAACGCCCGACCTACCTGATGCATCACTATTAGGCGAATTGCCGAGTAGGATCCATAAACCATAGCCCGGGGGCCCTAGTTAACCCTTGGCTACCTTGCTCTACCTTTCCGCATCTCTACTTTCTCTCCCTGTCCTATGCTATGGACTGTTACACCTTCTTATTTTTCTTCTTCTTCTTCAGCCATTAAAATAATTTTACTTATATAGTTAAAAAATATATTAATCATATCAAGTAACCGCGAAACAATTGTTATCGCACTGAATTGATAACCATCCATTTCCAGAATATGTTTAACGTATTTTTGTGTTGATTTATACATATTTTTTGTTTCTCAGTAATAGTTTCGTATGAAAATTGAAAATAGTTTATACGTTGGGCAACTACTTTCTGCGTTCCGGTAACTTTTATTCATTTTGATGACAGTATCCGGATTTTCTCGTTGATTTATAACTTTTACGAACTCGACTAACCTTTTTTAGAAATAAACTATCGAATATATAGGGCAATTTCTCTCACTTAAAAATATATTTTTTTAAATTTAATTTTCTGCTTGTAATATTGCGTACCGAAATTCAATTATCTATCTTTCGCTCTATATAAATGCTGTTTTGTTCGTTCGCTGAAATAAAACGGCTGATGTGTTGTACCGGCCATGGAGACCAGTTCGGAGCTGGTTTAATGGATGTTCGTTGAGGCCCTGACCTCTGCCGAAATTTACATGACCAGAGTAACCGCCGAGGAAATCGCCCGAGGCCTCTTCTGTTTCGATGGAAGAACATGTTCATAATAATTACTGTAGTATTTCTTATCATTACACTACACTACAAATTACAAAATAATACACAAACATATATTTTCCCTATTATTTTTTCGAATCTTTTCTATGGTCAGTAAACGTGGATCTACTATTTTGTTTCAATAGTTCTTTATTTCACTATATGCTAGTATTTTTTATAACATATCCATACGTGTGAAGAAATCACTCTCTCTTGTAATGAATAAGTCGTATAAATCAACTTACGTACGTATACAATAAAACACATTTTTCTTTTTGCAAAATGAAAAGATTTTTTTCCCTTATTTTATTAGCTTAAGCACTGCTTTTTCTGAAAATTATTAGATTTTTTCTATTTTAAACGCAAGTCTATCTCCCTTCTTTCACTTCTACTGCGTCTGAATTTCGGTTTCGCCTCCTCCCTATTTTATGACTTTTTTACCTCTTTAACGTACTTAGAATAACATTTTTAACCACAGTTAATTTGTTTTCTTCTGTATATAAAATACAAAGATTGTAAATGGAAATTAATGTAATTCATCTATTTTAAAATCGTTTCCAAAAAAATATTGTTTTGAAATTTATTGACAACACTAAGGATACGACGATTTAAATAACTATGGAACTCTTGTTCTAAATTATCTAATTTCTTTGAAGGCAAACAGTTTCTTACAATTAGAAATATTGGACGATCTTCGTTATTAAGTACTGCGACTCATTTTCTCTTAACACTTTATTTCATATTTCCCTACCGTACAAATTCTCTCTAACACAGAGAATGGAAATCACGTAAAATGTCTTTCCAAATACAACTCTCGGATTTCAAGAATCAGAATATATTCTGTTTTACGTTTTTTTTGAAGCAGGATGCCTATGTAAATAAATAGTAAATGACCGTAATTAATAGAGGAAACTCCTTAATTTGTGAAATATGGTTCAAATTCAGTAGTGTTCATATAAATTGAGAAAACATTTTTCTTTCTTTAGTGTAAACAAATCATTGTACTGTCAAACATTATAAAAACCTAGTGGGAACACACACATCAAGTATTTTGAAAGTTTATGTCGCTATCAAGAAAATAATGAGGATTAAGTATTTTTTTAATTTCTTATCATCTCTTGTATATTTTTTGTTATACTGAAAAAGTGTTCAATGTGTTGCTCATAAAACTACTTATTTAATAACTTTCTTAGTCTCTGTTGGTCTTTTCTACTCTTTTGTTGCATGTACGGCCTAGAGTTTCTACGGAAAGACAGATTCTTCGTCGCTCTGTTTTGAGAAGTGACTTGTCCGAGGTTTGTGTTTCTTCATACTGAGCGTGTGCCAGGTTTTGAGATTACTCTTGTGTGATGTGTAATTCTATATTTTATGATAGTAAAATTCTTGAAACATTAATTTTTTAAATAATGCGTATTGAATTTTTTGTGTACTACAAATATTATATTATACCCATAGTATAGCTAAATAATTATTTTTATTATTATTACTATATTGGTCTTTTACTTACGTTGGACAGGGAAGTTTGTGTTCCCGATTTGTAGTATTTTTATGTTAACTTCTAATTGTTTATAATTGTAGCATCCAATAATTACATTGTAATTTTATGTAATGACGTATCCTATTTCCTCATACAAGGACTAATGGAATAAAATAAATTAAATCAAATATTGATACTGTGGACTTTCTATACTGAAGCTGGTGCGTCTAATTCCTTCCAGAATGAAACTATTTATTTCTTCAACAATTTAGATTGTTTCATCCCTCCCGTTTTAATTTTTGGAACTTGAGTCTAGGCCAATATGTCGGAACAGGCGTGAAGGCGAACAACAATAAATTTCAAGTCACTGTTGCTATTGAATAACACGAGCTCTTATAAAATTTGCAAACCCACCTGCATCAATACAGTTATTGACAAATTAAAAACTATTCTCAAGAGGTGGAAGCAAAAAGATTTTATTGAACCATCCACATTTTACTCCTTATTCATCACCTTAGCCAACATTTCCAGAGCCTTTCCTAAAATACACAAACCTGACCTATCTTTTAGAATTATTATTGCTTTTACTGGAAGTCCCTTACACAACATTTCCTCCTACATTCATAACCTGTTTTCTAAAGCCCGCAATGAAGAAACCCATTATTCTGTTAAAAATTCTTACCAATTTAATGTTACTAACTTCGCTGTTGCTCAGATTCAATTTCACTACTTGAAGATATTTTTTAATCGCATAGCCACATGAACATATGAAGATATATAACGTAATTAATATTTAAAGTAACAAATAACATAAAATATGATTTACGTGTCTAATCATGAATGACCCAATTTTACCCGGAAGGACTTAATTGCAAATAAAAAGATATCATTATTAATTGAAATATTTTATTAGACTAATTCCTTTTAATCGTGGTAAAATCGTTTACCTCTTCCTTTAACTCCAGAGTTTTTCTTTCTTATCATTAATAACTGCTCAAAGTAATCAAAATCTTAATAAATGAAAAAAAATTAGTTTTGTCAACTGACAAGTGTAGTTGTGTCGCTCTAGGCTCTTCGTCACACCTAATGAAAGGGACAAGAATCCCAGAAACGTTGTGTTGTATTTATATTAACACTTGTTTTGTCTGCATACGCTATCTTTCTTATAAATCGTAATACATCAAATTTTACAGAGTGATTGTGGAGACCAAAAATAATTCCTGCTTATTGATTTGTCATAAATTTATTCCGCAGCTTACAGCGTTTAGTCAGTAAAACTCTTGAGAAAAAAGAAAAATTATTTTCTCACAAATATTTATTTTATTTAACATTAAATTTCAATTGACGTATTATTTATCAGATTGTATACGTAGACTACAGAAGATGAATTTTTCCATGAAATCTGTGTAAGTATCGCTTTTCCAGCAGGTGATCACAGTGTTATTGCGAACGTTTGCGAGCAGCTCCAGGTGATAGAATTGCTTTTCACGGAGCGACGGCATCAGCGGGCTGCCAGGAGAAGAATCGCGTTGGTTGCTGGAGGAAGGGTTTAGCGTACAATGACTCGGGTCAACGCACTAGGCCGACCTGGTGCAGATGCACTCCTTGAATGCACGCCAGCCTTCGCAAAAACCCGACACCCTGCGAAATTGCCCATCCTCTCGCCTAACGGCACCGCGAGAAACCAGAACTATTTTCTATGTTCCCAAGACACTGCTCTACAAAACCAACTAAACTATTCCCAACTTAAAACTTCTCTGCGTATGAAACTCGGTATGATTCACGTGATTGTAAACAAATTGATACTATAATAATCTACTCCCCTGGGATCTTCCTAGAAGACACGCTTCAACTATATGTGAATGAGTAATTTTGTCTTGTTATACAATAAGGAGAGTCATTTCTGGTGAATGAGTCAGGCGAGGTTCTCGTACATGTTCTTCAAGTACGAATTCACTAAAACAGTAACTGTATATGAAGTATTTAGTTAATAATGTTGTTTTGAAAGTTTAAATTCAGACTAATATGGATATATTTTCGAAATTAATGTTATTTTATAATGCAATTATTAGTTTATGTACCTCAACTTTAACAGCCAAATTGCATGGCATGATATTTATACAACTCTTAATAAGTTTAGTTTATCGAATGAAATCGACAGAGAAATATTCTTCAGTCATGTTCTGTGTTGATGCTGATTTGTATTTAGAAATAAACAGCATTGCCATAAATCAATTAAAGTTCCCTATGATGAGCACCAGCATTTAAATGGTTATGCGTGAGGTATCAAGCTAAAAGTTTGTTATTTTATACGTAAAAAAATTTAAAATTTATTTTAAATCATTTGTTTTATACTAAAACTAATGAGTGTTAAGTTTATTAATCTATACCGCAGTTTAATAAAAACTTTCAATATACCAAAGAATTTATTTTACGAATTTAAAATATCAGATAACTGAAATCAGATTAATAATTTTTAAAAAAAATAGGGATATGGAGTATATAACCAAGAATAGGTTCAGTTATAATTGGGAAAATTTTAGAGAGAGCATTAAGAAAATATTTTCTTAAGGTATCTTGTAAATAATTGCAATGCCGTAATGAAAACGAATTACCAGTAAAACAATATATTGTAGGCTTCCATATTTTTTAATCTGATAGGACACAAACAGCAATACCAATACTATATATGTATGGATTCAAATCTGTTTATTATCAAAAATATGTTCTCTGACGAGTCATTAGTTCAGTCTAGTATTTGCAATAAGCATGTGTGAATGTCGTTTGCAATTATTTCTGAGAGTTGAGAGAATATCTGCTTGTTAACGGGCTTCCGAAAATTGCCTAATGAGGCCAAATATCATGAAAACCAGCGTTAATGTCTGTTGAATTGTATTATTGACATGTATTATAGTCAGGTTCTTGACACGGCTCTCAAGCCAAGTGTCTTGCTTGTTTACAGTCGTTGGGCCCACGAGTGGGTCGAAGCTAATAACTTAAAGGTCCACGCCTACGAAACTGCACAAACAATAATAAATGCATTTTCATAGATACAAAACCGAAAACTCTCACACCACCAAATATTTTTTAAACATAAATATTTTACGTCTGATTGAAAATTAATGATAAGAAAGATAGTCGAATACAGACAAAATAAGTGATGATATAGTAGTGAATAACAACCTTAAGTGGCCGCCCTTGTGTCCTCGGGCCTGAGAAGGAATACATTAAACGTGCATGAGAGGCCAAAAGAAATCTCGGATACGCGTCCCTTTTTTTGCATCGTTTGGGGGGGGGGGGCGGAGTACGAATAAATACTCCGAACCCAGGTGAAAGTGGACAGACGCAGGCGGGCAGGCAGGGAGAGGACTGAAAGTGGAGTGAGAGAGGCGAGACGGTGGAGAATTTGGCGAGAGGTAGCCAACAAAAGGTTTTGGAGAGACGTCCATCGCGGAGAGGCCGAAGAAGATGTGCTGCCACACTACAAGACCAGTGATCCACTGCAAGTCGGCTGACGCCACAAGTTAAAATAAGGATCACCATTTCTGTGAAGTGCCTTCAAAAGTTGAATTTTTTTTACACAGTGCGGAAATAGGCTCTGTTCTTGAATAGCTACCGAGCTGCCCACATTACCCTGTTAAGAAGGAGGATTTTATAACCAAGCCGGAGCTAATGTTAATTTTTTTTTGCAGACCAATTTATATCTGCTGGCGCCCAATAATATTTTTTAATGTATTTTTGTATTTTCATGTAATAAAGTTATTTTTATATTTTGTAATAAAGGCTAATCATTACAATATAAATATCACACAACGTTTCTGGAAGCCTTGTTCCTTTCTTCAGGTGCAGAAATAACGCAAGAGCCTAGAGAGGCACAACTGCTCAATAAAAAGGTTTTGAGTTTGTCAACTGACTTGTGCATTTGTGTATCTCTACGCTGTTGTACACCTGAAAAAGAAACAAGGCTTACAGAAACCTTGTGTAATATTTATTTTATCACTTCATCTGTCTGTATTTGACTACCTTTCTTATTATTAAAGAATATTTTCAAGAAAGGGAAAGTCTAAAAATGATACCATAAGGAAAAATAACAATTTATCACGTTCTACAAAGCCGAGTATACAATTAATGGAATGCCAATACGAATGCAGGACGCACAAATGCAGATACTAATATTCACCGCTAATAATTGCACCTTCGAAGACAATAGAAAGTTGGAAGAGTTGAGTCACAAAATTTCGGGAGGGAAAAATAAAAAATTGAATAAGCGGAAAACCTGAAGATTCAATGGCATTGAATGGAAATTATGTGAATTACCGATACAGTGGCACAGTGGGGGTAATTGAAATGCAGCGAGGTAGAAGGAGCAATGAAATCATCACAAGGAATATTATATCTAACTCTTAAATAAAACGCTAACGGCTAATCGGACCGTTTGAAGGGCATATACTCAAAAGCGGTTGAAGAGATATCAATCTGTTTTCATATTTGTATTTATATATGTAAAAGCAGCGTCAAGAGAGGGTGTTTGGGGAAGTCAAAACGGATAACTGCGATATGTTTGGATTAATAACATGTTCATTAGGAATATAATATTCTAATTAATGTAATCAACGACTAGTACGCTCACCTGATATACGAATAAGCTTTCTGCTTTATGGCAAGTTATTATTTGTTATAGTGACGGGCTATATTAGGGTAATCCACGTGGTGGAAACTCCCCTTTAATAGCATGGGAAGGGAATTTTAAAGAGGTGATGCGGAAGGGGAGAGCAATGTATCCAAGAGCCTCCTAGCTATAGTTTAAGGATCCAACCTGGAATTCGCCTAAAAGTGATGTAGAAAAAACTTATAAAACCTACAACACGTAGATCGAGCACTTGATACTTGTCCCACGCCCTTCCGATGAGTATTTGTGTAAACAGGCTATGCTCACGATTGCGGAATATGCGTATGAGCGTGTCTGATACGTCCTGGTACTGAATCAAGAACTCTAAAAAGTAAATAACAATAATTTTGAATTTATTTCTAGAATAAACAGAAAAAAAAACAAATGAAAAATGAGATTTTAAATAGTATCTGAGAAGAATGTTTTATTCCGCATAAATGCATCCTTATTAGATCACTAATTGTCTCATCAAATCATACTACGTTGAGATGAACAAGACAAGGCTATTTTCTCTAAGCTACCTTACTTATGAAAAACTTTTGATTTTTTCATTCTTAGATTTAATATCTATCTCCAGGAATACTATATAATTTATAGTGAACTAGAAATATGGTTATGATGAAGATAAATTATATTTGTCAATTGTAAAAAAGTGTAAATAAACATCAATCCTGCTTTACTGATCTTTATATATATATATGGACTATCAGTCTATATTCGATATTTATTTTGTATTTATAAACATTCGTCATGATTACCTATTATCAGTCTCTGCCTTACATAGTTTTAATTATTGGCATTAACAGTTATGAATTGGCCGCGGGATCATGTTTTCTGTCAGACAGTGTAACTATGTGTTTATATAATTTATAAATAATTACGCTTCATTAGTTTTTATTAAATTATAAGCTAGAAAGTGAGTAATGGATAGGCTTGAAGTGGTCCAGCATTTGTCAAAATAAAGACAATAAAGAAACGAATCTCCATATGCGATTTTTTTCTTGTATTAATTTTGATATACGAAACTACTCCATTACTATTTTAGTCAAGTGGAATCAACGCTGACAGCGTAACTCAAGATTTCCGAACCCGATTCCTCACGCAAGGGATTTATGTTGATCCTAGGTCACGAGAACTATAGTCGGTAAACTGGTTACCTCTTGGCAGAGACAAATGTGGCGAAACTGGCTTCCAAAGGCTTTCATGGAAACTGACTATGCCATTGGCTCATTTGTCCCCTATATCAATAACTTGTAGCATCAGTCAGTCAAAAGTTCACTTCATCCATATAATGTAAAATTATTATCACACTAAACGTACATCTGGCGAAATGTCAATTCTGGTGCGAGTAGTGGTATTTATATTCAACATACCAATGTGTTTACATTCGGATATATTCTGGTTGACAGTCAGGTAAGTACAGGTTTGTATGGAAGACATATCAGTCTTGATGATTATTAGATGTTTTGTAAACTCAAATGCTGGTCTGTGCAATGGGCCAGTATTAATACTAAAGAAACGACCTGATAAGGGCCAATCACCTACTTAATATGCGAAAAGTGCTGTAGTACTACATTTGCTATGCCAACAAACAAAGTCATCTTGAATGTAGATTTTGTAAATGACTTATTTGAAATACCAATTCCATAAGCCTGCGTTGTCCACATTTAGTGTCAGTTAAATTCCTTTGGATAGTGGAATTCGTGTGTCGAACGCCTTTTCCCGACCGATCTATTCAAATTTGAGTGTCCTGTTTATATTTGTCAGGGTCTTATTTGGAAGCATGGGGACTACAAATACAAACTCACTCTTGCAGCGTCATATCTTCTTTCAGGGGATTAACTGAGCAGTTCATACAACCCTCAAGTCCCCTTAGACAAATGGTTTAACGCCTGTCATCCGATTGACGTATGCGGCTCAACCCACTCTGCGGGTTCTATTCTGGTCGGGTTTGGGGGGGGGGGGGGGGAAGAAGCCCCTGGGTGCGAATCCACCAACCACAGGGGTGCAGGGCCCCTCTTTGTCAGCTAAGTACGTCCCACAAACATTAACAACGGTGGAAATACCACTTCAATTAACTTTCCCGTCGTGTGAAAATTAAAAATCAATTGAAGCATATTTTACAGGGAATCTCTAAAGATTCAAGCCACCTCTTCGTTAAATGATTCTTAAACAATGAGAAACAGTACAAAGAAGAATCACACTGGGCTCAGCATCGTTATTCAATTGTAACTCTCAGTTCCGTGATTTAATTTTAAAAACTTGAATTTGATTTTATCGTTTCGTCTATCGTCTATCGTAAACGTACTTGCAGAATGTTTATAAAAACCAGTGATTTAGTGTAAAATACTTTAAGATTCCTGAATGCAACTTGTAAATGAATCCTTGAATTTTTGCAGTAATAAAATTTACTCGTAATTAATTTAAACCATTGAGAATCCTAGAATATGACGAGAATAAAATAATAGATATCCACATAAATTTAAATATAAAATAATCTGCTATTGCAATATATAATTTCTCACGGCAACTTATGAATGTTTGAATAATATATTTATTCCGTTGGGTTTCTAGCACACTTTCCTTACATAATAAAATGATTTTTTTGACAGTGTCAAGTATTTATATTATTATGTGCTAGAAGATTTTTTATTATGTGTGAAATGGTCTACCAAATTATGACTCTTACCGTCGAAAATTAAGGAAACACACATTTGAAATTTATAATTAATCTCTATCAGTAAAAATGATTAATATTCCTAAGAAAATAAAATCTGAAAGTGAAAAAATAATTACAGAATTTGCTGTTGTTATTCAATGACTTGTTAAACAAACTTTTTAACCTGCTTTTTTCTATGTTTGTTATTAGAATGAATACTGTTTCACAACAAATCTTATGTAAATAAGTACTCTTTGTAAATTATGCATTGGACGCCAATAAAAAAAAAATTAGAAAGAAACTATTGGATGTCAAAAGAGAGGAATCACATATTCGATAACAAACATGGTTCCTATGGCCCCGTATCAATCCAAACATAATTTATATTTTTATCTTATTTAACAAAACCAATTTAAACTTATTATGTATCAAACCACACATAGTTCTCTTCATATCTTATTTTCTTAGATATAGAAACTACAGGAGCTTCCGGCGTTTGCCATAATCATCTGTCATCTAAAATGTCTTCAATGACTTTTATCAAGTGCATTACGTTCATAACATAGTATATGTTTACGTCTATCACTGTATCTGGTTAGTCGATTTCTCATACTTAAAACTTATCACTCTCTTATAATAATCGACTTAATATATTTTTCATTATATTATGTTACAATTTTCATTAATTTTTATTTCCTAAAAGTTCTTTCAAAGCATACTTATTGTAATATATATTGCAAATATCACTTTTTTTTCACCATTAATTTTAAATTTCACACGTGTACTGTTACCCTTTTCCCATTATTTGAATTTTTTCGATTATCCTGGCATAGAAAAACCACCCCATATTCTCCGCATCCGTTCTTTTATTCATAAGTTCTTCTAAATGCTCTTGAATATATAGCCCTTCCAGCAACCCTCTTTTATATCTTGAGTTTTCAAAATCTAACAACTCATCGTTAGTCCACCCACATTTATAGATAATTTAGAGATACAGTGATAGACGTAAACATATACTATGTTATGAACGCGAAAAAAATTGACGTAATGCACTTGATAAAAGTTATTGAAGACATTTTACGGTAGATGACAGATGATTGTGGCAAACGCCGAAAGCTCCTGTATTTTATATAAATGAGAAAATAGAGATATGAAGAGAACTAAATGTGGTTTGATACATAACAAGGTATATAACAAAAATAATTTTTTAAAAAAACAAATTTAAATTACACACCTCCGTCACGTGAATTTCTCTTTTAAACTCTCTTAAGCCTGTAAATGAGTATTCTGATAAAAAAAAAAGTTTTTAAGTTTTAAGTCAAATTGTTTCATAATTATCACCGATAGAAATGGCTAAGACTTAATCTAGGTCAGAGTATGTTAACTTAAACGGAAGAAATAAATTGCCATAGATGAAGAGATAAAACATATATCGAGGTAGCCATTTTACTAAAAATATTAACAATAAAATTAGTAGGCCTACACTCACAGAAAAAAATTCTAATGACGGTAACGATATCGAATATTTTAACTGTGAACTTTCTTATATGAAGTGAAAGTGGGACTCTTGCTTTCAGCGTAACGTAAGACAAACGTGTTTCTTTAACGAAATGGAGACGGCTCTCAATGTATTTTTGATGAATACAGCAGATGGTGTTTATAATGTCCCAAGGAGCTTTAAGTAAGCCCGGTGGATTTGTACCTGCACTAGTAGTCTACCAGTTTTTTTTTATTCGTCTGGGAATACTGTAGAACCCCGAAAGAAAAGCAGACCCTTCTTTAATGCGGCACCTGCCGTTGACCCAGCGTCTTGTAGACCAACTTCTTTAAACTTGACACAGTGTTACACTGACACCCAAACTTGAACGACCTTCCTCCAACAAAGAAACTTACTACTACTTTATAAAGTATATTAGGGTCAGTTCTATTTTAACAAAACTGAAACTATATATCGGTGAAAAATCAATGAGGGGGGCGTGGACATAACATCACTGACCTTCGTTCTATTTTTCCTTCATTGCCAGTAGTTATTTAAAAACTTGCCAGAGTACTATTGTCCCACAAAATAGTTCCATCAACGGTTTCACTGAAGTAAACGGCTAATTACTCTGCAATGCTTTCAGGCGAATTGAACTGCGTGTCAAATATTTGGGTAATTTTAGCATTAGGCTGATAGTCCTGGATAAATATACTCGCGGTATAAACGCCTTACAGCTCGAAATAAACATTAAACAATGCTTTATTAATTTCATCGTTGTAAATTGAGTAAAATAATAGTCAGGCATATCGCAGGTTTCAGTATTCAAATTTACCGTCCGATTTACATTTACTACGTGGAATCTAAGTTGAGCCCTTTTATGCAACACGACTTTCCGATAGTACCAAATTTTTTTATGGTATTCCAGTCAAATCCAAAAAAACAGTACGGAATCGTGCAGTTGCGGACATATTTTAAAACTGTTTGGTTACCGTCGCAGTAGGAATACCACTTTTATCAGTTGGGACGAGGCCCTGGAAACAAGTTTGACAACGGACCTCTTTACAAAGAAGAATTTTAATATAGTCAGGGGTAATGCTCGTTGGAATCGACTAGAAATGCGCTGTTATCAATCTCCATATGTAAACACAAACAGGAAACGAGACGTAATGAATTGAAGAATCCTACTTTTTTTCAGGATTGATGAAAGTATAAAAGCATCTGTAGTTTTTTCAAAATATCAAATATCTATAAATAAGTTAAAATTAGATGATAAAATAAATGCCACACAACGTTTCTGCAAAGTTTATCGCTTTCTTCATGTGTTGATATTATATTTTTTCTACGCAACATACGCCAAGGAAACGTAAACAAAGGCATTATCATCTAATGTTTATTGGCAAATTTATAATCTATTATTTTTTTTAGTACTGGAATAACGAAAATTGGTGACGAAGAAAAATTATAATTAAAATGAAAAAATTAACGTCTGATTGAAAATAATGAATGAGAAACATAGCCAATTCAGACAAAAAAGATCACATAAATAGCACACAACGTTTCTGGGATCCTACAGAAACACCAAGGATCCCAGAAACGTTGTGTGCTATTTATATTACCCTTTTTCTCTGAATTGGCTATCTTTCTTATTAAAAAATTATAGTTGTTAATTATAGTTGTTAGAGACACCTGTAGTATATGTAAAATAAATAATAAAACATGAGGTGAATATATAATCGCTATCATGCGAAACTATTTAATATGACAATGACTGGTGTAATGCAAGAAGCAAGGCAACAAAACCTAGACTCAAAAAATTTTACGTAATTTATACACAAATTATTTTAAAAAATTTTGGCTGATTGAAAATTAATAATATGAAAGATAGCCAAATATATTTCTATTACAAATTATTAAACCTGAAGAAGTCCAAAAAAAGACGAAACGTCGGTAGTTTTAATTGTTTATTAATAAGCAATTTTCTGACTCAGAGCAGTTTGTTTTTTATTTATAGAAAAAAAAGACTTGTAAATGTGTAATTGTATTCAGCGGCAGATGAAAATGACGTATTCTTATATTTTCCTGTGCAAATTGCTTTGAATTTTTCCAAACGGTAGTGAGGATATATAATAAACGCGATTTGCGGAAAGTCAAAAATATTTCTGAGATTCTATATTATTGCATCGCAAAATGGCTAGCGTGGATGTGTTTTTCTGACATTTTGTAAATATAATTTTTATTTATTATGGTTTATACTGGTCGCGTCGCATACATAATTTACAATATAATGTTTATCAACATAAGATTTGTTGTGATACAGTATTAATTCCAATAATAAACATAGAAATAATCTGTTTAAAAAGATTGTTCAAGTAATTATCATTGATAAAAACGGATTTTTACTCTAAGCCTTCGTGGAAGAAAACGTTTTATGTAATCGTTTTATTTCTTACTATTTACATTTAGTTCTACATCTGATAAACGTCGGGCATTATAAAAAAAATTCTTATCCGCCTAGATATAAAATAGAGTAACTAATGAACGTGTACTTGTCAAGCCGTTTTATCTACACGTATATCTTGAGAACATCCACACTTAACTCTTACTTTAATTACAACATTCTAATTGAACTGGGATCTATAGAATTAAATTTTAATTAGAGTAGTTTGCTCTGGTTTTGAACCTGTTGGATGCTGGACGTGGGATCGGAGCGTATTCGCGGTTTCCTAGAGCGGGCTTTTAAAACCAGTTTCCGTCATAATTGATTGGAAAATGACAGGTAGTTTCAACAGCCTTATAGAGGCTCAGGCGGTTTGTAAATTGAGAAGCTTGCGGTTGGCTTTCAACACGAAAATCACTAAAGATAGATTTTATCCTTTCTGAGTGCTGATTACAAGAGAAAGCGATTCAAAACAGTCCTTGTCTTTTGAAATATTTGCATCGACGCAAAAAAAAAAATTAAAGTGAAATGGGTTTAGGAAAATTATTGAATAATGTATTTAAAAAATCAATTATTTCGTAAAGTTTATGATTTTTTTATTACTCAAAAATTCAATTCAATAATGTATACATTTTAAACGTTGACAAATAACCGTAGGAAAATTATTTCATGTTATAGTTCACCATTCAAATTTTATACCCGTAATAATAAGTGGCTTGCAGAAAATACGGACAAATAAATTTACGATTGCCGTCGAATGCTCCAAATTTTTGCGGTTTCCTCATTAAGGGTCTCACGCATAACTTTCATATAAGAGAAAGAATTAATTGAACTTTTCTCGGTGGTAGTACTAGGAATAGACACAGGAATACTAATTTTTACATTTAATACACAATAATTGCAAACTATTTTAGATTATCTGGATTTGTAATCTGTTGACAATGGTGAGGTAACATTATTATTTAGATTATTTGGTACTATCCATTGTCTTGGAGTAAATAATTGAGCAAGAAAAAGTAAAAAAGAAAAGCAAAGAAACAAGAAAAAAATAAAGAGAGAGGCATTGTGCAAGAAGCAAGTCAGGAAGTTCAGGTGCAAACTTAAATATAAACAGATATTATTGTCCCATATTTATGATTTTATTATTTATGAAAAACCGTGTCGGCTCCTTCCAAACCAGCAAAGCAATACGAATTTTATGTTTCGATGCTACAAAACAAAAATCTTTACGACGAAACCACAGCAAATAAATTCAAATAAAGAATATTTAAGTTGAGAATGAGAAAATTCTAGTTACTCTTTGTAAAACTGAAGATTGTTTTACTGGAATTGAGAATCAGTCTTTGACGTCGTTCTGAAGTTAAAATTTACTGTGTCACCGGATCTTGTGTATAACATTGCAGCTAAAGCGTTGACAAAAGAGCGTGGAAATATCTGTTGTTACCTTCCTGGAATGATTAAACGCAGTAGAAAGAACATTGCTGGGATTCGTATATTACGGAAATCATTTCTATTTTGTTCACGTTTTGAAACCCCGCTAACGTCTCACCCACATGCCATAGTCGAGTGCAAACTTCTAGAAACTAATATTTAACAAATGGACGTTACATGCTCAAGTTAAAACACATACGATATTATATATATGAGGTCATGATATAATTAAATGAAGGAGCTGTATTGCGATCAAGTGTGAAAGGCCGATGGTTGGTGGATCATCCTTTAAATGGGGTCAGACACCGTGGCAGAAGAGATCATAAATTAATAAGAGGAAATAGTTCCAATCTCTTCGGCCAACCTATATTTCCGAGTCCTCATAACAGGAAAAACTGTGATACAATCACGCGGTCCTCGTTCCATGTCACACCCACCAGCATGAAAAGTATGTGGTTAATTACCATTCAATAGAAGCCGAAGTACCATGACCACAAATCAAAATAAAACAGAGGAAATAACTATTTAGAGATAGAATTAATTTAATGAAATCAGAAAATGACACACTACGTAAAAGCGTGATACTCTTCAACAGAGTTCCATAGTAAATGCAGTATGAGAATTAATTTAGAAATGTCCTAAAACAGTTTTTGTCTGTGAAGGTAAAATAAAACATGAAAGATTTTTAATATCAGCAAATTATTTCAAACTAGCTGGGTGCTCAGCGTTGCACGGGTACTCATTATTTACACATTTACAATAAAATATGTAAAATTATAATAATATACACAAATAATTAAAATTTTTCAAGAATCCCACTTGAAATAATTCGTCAGTTTAAATCTATTCAATTATAATGATTAACACATATTAGGTATTGACTTTACCATCATTCTATGTATCCTCCAGTACATACAAAATTGGGCAAAATCATGATACGTGCCATATTTATGCCATGTCAGTCATTTAAAAGTCAAGATATTTAAAAGAAAATTAGTTCCACAGATCGTATAATCTTTCGTATTGTTTTTTTACTATCATTCTATGAGTATTTCTGAATAAAATTATACTTTTTATTCAATCTATATCTTTCTGCTTTATTTCATTACAAAAATCAGAACTATTTACTTTGTTGTGCAGTATGGTCGCGTAGTAACGTCTCATCCTTGCGTGTGCTATGACGTCATGATTTCTTGACGCGCAGTAATTTAACACGAAAGGATATCATTTTTTAATTATAATTCTTTCCAGCGTTATGCTACCCCCCACAGTACCGTTTCTCGAGTTTTTAAAAATAAGTGTACCAATTTGTGTTGCAATCTGTCCACGCACTTAAATTTGTATAGAAATTAACGTAAATACATACATACAAATATACATATTTTTTATTATATAGATAGTATTACCAACTTGTATCATGATTCCATAATTAATTGTTGTAATATGATATTAAATGTAAACCTTAAAAGTTTTTTTCCTTTTTTATTTTCTTTATAAATATGTGAGTCCAAGTCTGGGTAATTAACAGCTGTAAATAGAACTAATGTTTGTTCTTTCCTTTACAAATATGTGTATGTAACTAACGTAATTAATATTTGTGTGAATATAAATAATGTGGAGGTTATACTTTTATGTCTGTTTATATAAAATAGATTATGCAGTTTGTGACAAATTTCAGTCAATTTATTTATTAAATTATAAAACGTTTAGGCACGTGTTGTAAATACCTCAAAAACAGGAAAAAATATTGAGGGTTCGAGTGTGTTAAGAAGTGTCTTGGTAGAACTACCAAAATTTAGCGTTAAATAGCTTTTAACATTTAGTGACAGGTGATTCACTGTTGCATAATGTTAGTTGTGTATTATAATTTGTTTTAACCACAATATGGAAAATCGTTACCTTTATCATAATAACAAATTTGTATATAGAATTTTCTCCGCAGAAAAGACCTGAATAAGGTACCGAAACGTAGTTGTTTTTAAATTTAATAAATTAATTATCCGAAATTGGTCATAAACTGTATTGTCTATAAATAATTTGGAGTCTAAATGACAAGTACAACACTGAACTTATAGAATAGTCTTTTACAAAATGAAAAATTTACGTCTGATATTATTAAATTTAGGCTACGTCTTTTTCACCTGATTAATTATATAATTAATTCACATATTATTATAATTAGCAATTGACTTTTCCAATATGGTATTGTACGACACACGGAAACAAATAAATGTTGTAAATGGCCTCTTAATACCTCATCGTCGTTTAAAAAAGGTTGGCGAACCATATCTTAAATTTGGAAAAGATTATATCTGCCAATAGTCCAGTTAACCTTGATGGGACATATAAAACTTGTATTTCAAGTATCTTGAGCTATTAAAATCGACGGCTTTGCTGCTGCTAAAAGTGTAATTATTTGTGCATAACTGCCAAAGATAATATATAACTATGATACTATGAGAATATTTCCATAAAGACATCGAAAGAAACAAAACAATTCCGTATTGCAAAAAAAATATTGCTGTTCTCGTCGTTTTCTGTACTGCCATGTATTAGCAATGATATTCGTCGTTATAAATACTTCCACCCTCATGGGCCACGAACTCCTACCAAGATAAATATGGAACTGCTACATCCTCCTCGAAATGTGTCGCTTATTTTTCGGATAAAAAAATTATCCGCAGAAGAAAGTGTAAGAACTGAAGCATCTCCCAGTTGGGATTGCTACTGGATTATTTACGAGGAAAGTACTGAAATATTTTTATTCTCCACTGGTGTACAGCCGCTTTAAATATATTATTACTTTCACAAATTCAAGTTTTAGTTGTTCTCATGTTCCCATTTTTTTGTTATGGAAGGTGGTGTGTTTTAATATAAGGTAAAAAAATGTTTGACAAATGGCCTGAAGTCCAACGAAACCACTTTCAGTTTAAAAACCTTTTCAAATTTCCGGTTACAGTTACGTTAAATGGTATCATTTCGTTAAGGAAAGGAATACAGTATTAAGATATTGGTTCACCAAAGACAAAAGAGTACCCCAAAATGTAATGTAAGGCAATACAGGGTCTTATGAAAGTAATAGAGGAAACGGATACTAACTCACGTTATGAGAAAAAATGAATACGTGGATGGTAGACTACGTTGACAAGAAGAAGAAACTTTAACCGAGATTATATTTATAAAATGTATGACATGCATTCAAAGAAGACTTAACTTTTAGCAATTTATAGATTTAATTCGATTTTCATTTTGCTGATTATTTGTAATTTTCTTTTGTTCGTTTCTTTATTATACTTCTGTAATCCTTACATTTTTTGCGTCTCCTATTATCCTCTTCCCATTCGTATTGAATACTGTGGTATATTTGGTTGGCGAAAGGACGTTCAAATATTATAGTAATAAAACCGATAATCATGAAAAGCTCGTTTACTGAGTTGAATCCTTCATCAATAAACAGAAGCTTTCGGCTAATTTGTTATTATCAACTGAAATATTCAAAACAAAAAATTACAGATATACTGTAAAATAACATTAATAAATGCATCAAATTAATGTTTCTTTAGACTTTTTTCTTACGTTTGGGTTTGTAATATTTGAATAGATAATGACAAATTAGCCGAATGCTTTTGTTTCTTGATAAAGAATTCAACTCAATAAAAGAGTGTTTAAGGATTATTGGCTTTATTAATATAACATTAAATATTTTTTTGCAACTGAAAATAAAAAATAATGTATGTATATATTGTAGCAATAATTAATTAGGCCATTAAATTGATTAGGTATAATTTGAATTGTAGCGATATGAGCTACAAAGACAACAATGACGGCGAGTTCTTTTCCTTTCTTGAAAGCCGAAATTGGGAATGCGTGTGCGGGGAAATTCAGCCTGGGTCGAGAGAGGATGAAACAGTAAAGTAGTCTTCGCCGAGATACGTGGCAGTTCGGTCCACAAAGAGAAATAAAAACAGTAAGGTTCTGCACTGAGCCTGGGTCGAGCAAGGAGAAACAAAAAACCTAAAATCTGCGACGAGAACAAAGTAGTTAAAGTCTGGACTCTGCATATGATAAGTATGCAAACATAAACTACAAATCATGAGTTCCTATATGGAAGCAGGAGTTTGCTTCACAAATTGAACAATCTTCGCATTGAGGGATCCGGCAACGGCTAGCTGACCAGAAAGGGGAGACAACAACCGAGGTTCCTGATAGCTGAGGACGTGCACTTCGACCGCGTGTGTGTAAAATCTGCAAGGAAGTTAGAATCAGTGTAAAAATTTGCATTTTTAGTGTAGTGTTGAAGCTACAAAAGAAAGAGCTGGTACCAGACGGTTAATACGTGAGTAACAAAACCTATATAAACTTGTAAACGATAATTAGAAAGGTAATAGTCAGATTTCTTTACATATAGCCTTATTTCATTTCATTTATCGTCATATTATTTTAGGTGAATTTTATGTTTGAATTGTTAATCAGTTTATAAAATCACTTTTCTGTTAATTATCTAACCCAGTTGTGACCCTGAGAGAAGAGATCTTAATTTGATTGTATTTGTTTTAATTTTGGAAGCCACAAGTGAATAAAATAACAAATTATTTTATTTGTTAATTTTTGATAATCTTTTCTTTTAATTAACCTAAATTTTGATATTTAATTCTTTTAATTAAGAGCGAATTAGGTGATTATTACATAAATGGCTACCACAATGTGGGGCAAATTAATTAACCCTAACTTTTTGATTATTACAATATGTAAACAAATGTTGTGTTACGAATATATCTGTATGAAAAGGATTGTTCCAGTTTTGTATTGCTCAACTGATAGAATTGTAAGGGTTAAAACAGATGGGAGTATAAAAATATAAGAAGATAGCAGAAGGGGGAATAAGAATGAGCAAATTATTATACTAAAAATTTTGCAGTACAGTCATCAGCATTTCACCGTTCACTATTATCAGTCATAGGATAGAAGACTCGATCTATAATATTCGAGACATCATCGTGCATTAGTTATCAGATTTTAAATATTGGATAATGCGTAATTCGCTTCGCTACCAAATGAAAATGCGGTGATTTAGTTAAATTTGCAGGAACACGAAGGACGTAACTGATATATTTGTTTCAATGTTGCAATATATGGAGACAATTTGCTCCCTACTTAGTTGTTTCCTAGGGAATATTTCGTACTTCGCTTTTTCGTGCGCTTATCACAAGAGTTGTCTTTATATATATTTAACTTTGATTTTTCCTTATCTGCTGGGACGTATTTGATAGGAGCACGCCTAGAATTGTACGTCTTAAATTGGTAACTAGCACTTCATTACGAATGACGTACCGTGAAAGAAAACCATAGCCACGATGAATATTAAAATATTTTTCTATTAATCACTCATCTTTGCAACGGCTTCTAAACTCTTTGAGGAACAAACAAATCTGACTTGACCGTGCTCCAATACCAATATGTCTTGGACACACTGTCGCTTAGAAATTGTATAGTATATTAAAAAGTATTGAGTCAATTAAACTTAGATCAAGGGCAAACTAAAAAAAATAATACGGTGGGAAGAAATGTCTGACAACAGGAAAAATATCCGTTCTTAATAAACTGATAAACACTGGATTTTCTCGCCATCATAAGCTTTACAGACGTAATAATTATTGGAAAAACCAGGCCTATATCACGTATTGTGTGAGGTATTCTGTCAGCCAGTGAAATGCATGTAGTAAAAAACAAATAATTTTATTTATAAATCGATATTGTAATGCCAATTAATTGTTTTGAAATAAATTTGAATTGTTTAGCGAAAAGTTTGTATTATAGGCAGAGCGATCCGAACGACAATGAGTGATGAGCTCTGTTCCTATTATTGAGATCGCGGAACGGCGTTTACGCGCGCTAAAGCATAGTTAGTTGGTCGTTGTGTACAGAGGTCAGACATTGTCGAGCATAGTATAATAAAGTTGGAGAATAGAAGCGACCGACGGTGAAAACGTTGCAGAGAACGATCTTTATAAAATTGAGCAGAATAAAACATTCACCGAGATATTGCAACGTGAATATTGTAAAGTAATACCGGTTTCGTCAAAATAGAACTTTGCACAATCTTCGTGGAGGAATTGTTGCGGAATAACATTGGTAAATTATTGTGGAGCGGAGCAATCAACGGAATTTTGCCAAATTTTAAAGTGAAGTGTAAAATCAGTGAAAACCAAGGCCTGATATTAAATAATTAAAGAGTGTCCGAACGAGGTAAAATTGATTGTTCTGGTACCAGACCGACGGTCCGTAAGTAACATAATTTTGAATAATATTGTAAACGCAAATTAAAGGGTAAAATCATATTTCGTTCTCTTTTAATTGTCAATCAAAGTTAATTTCTTTACTTTTAATTTATTTCATATTGTTTAGGTAAATTGTGAACGGTTTTGTTAATAAGATTTTAAATCAATTTTTTTGTGCTCATTATCAAACCCAATTTTTTGTTTGTAATTATCTTTTATTGCCACAAAATAAAATAAATATTTTGTTTGTTAATTGTTTAAACTTTTCATTTAATTAATGCCTAACTTTTATTTATTACATAAATGGTACCGCAACGTGTGGCTCGAATTCTTCAAAAATTAAATAAATAAAATTATTAAATGTTATTTATTACTTCATTTAAATAACGCCATCCTTTTGATTATTACAATATTTTAATATAAATTCAAAAAAATCCTATTAAAAATTAAAGCTTTTTTTATTGATAATAAGCTATTATAGAGTAACAAGAATATAATATGTATACCTATATATTTTAAATATAAACCGCCATCTCGGGGTATTTGTGAGACTTACCGAATCACAATTAAATTAACAAAGTAGAAATGCAAGATAAAAATAAAAGAGTTAATGCCTCAGTCTCGTCGCCACAACGCGTCACTTACGTAAACACAATTTATGTTTTTGACTTTTGGGCATGGCGACTTACGATAGGTTGGCGATAACGCAAAGTTCTCTGAATCACACTTGTATGAATGATGATCACTAGTCCCTGAACTTTTGCATTGAGGTTTGTGCCTTTTTATACTTCTGTTTAACCTGCAAAGATTTGAGGTAAAAAAATTACCCTTACCCCATGCTGCCAATTTTCGTCAAGCATCTAGTTTGAATATTAAGGATTCATCTTAGTGCTCCACTACTTAGATAAAAGCGCCTATTTTTGCGCTCGCTATTTTCAAATAATATATTGGAAACTTTTAACACAGTTTCCGTCTTGCCAAAGCGGATAAACGAACTGCAGTATTCTTTCGAAATTCCCGAAGTCAACTTCCTTTTGGTGAAGGAAGTTTCGCCTTCAGATCAGACTCATACAACCGGTATATTTTGTTCGTTATAATAATTGTGTTGACACATTCTCAGCCTTATCCTCTGTCTTTAATGTCACAATTTCAACCATTAAATTTTCTTTATAGTAGCTTTATCGCTCGTTATTACATTTTTATTTGTTTGGTTTTTATAATAAAATAACAGCTATGCACCATCTATCTGCCTCCTCATATATTTAAATTGACGCTTGGAACGTCTTCCATGAATATTGATGTTCAGCAATCCTTCGACTTTCTATCTTCTTTTCAGTGCAAGAATAAAGGCCCTCCCATGTTCTTTTATTTTCTTGAGTTCTACTGTACGTTATCCTAGAGTCATCTATCATCTATTTTCGTGCCCTAGTCGCTATGAATGCCTTCATACGGTCCATTACGTCTATTACAATAAGCTTTCTCTAAATCAGTTATTTCTTTGATATCTTGTTCGCGTGATTCTAACGCAGTTCAACGGTTTTTTTTGTCTAAAAAAAATACCAAAATTTACGCTGGATGAGAAACCAAACAAACATTTTTATTAGTTTCCTTAGAATTTGAGACTATAATTTTATACCTGAGTGCTCTTTATTACGTTATTAATATGACATTACATATTTGAGAACAACATACCGACGTATCGACTCTTTTCTTTTTAACTGCCCGAAAGCATGAGAACATAAGTGGCAATTAAAATTACGTCTGATTGAAAATTAATAATAAAAGATAGATAGCCAAATTCAGACGAAAGGAATGATAGTATAAATACCACACAACATTTCTGGAAGCCTTGTTCCTTTTTTCAGGTGATGAAAAAACTCAATTTGTAAGTTCAACCTATTTGCAATCTGCGCTGAATTAATGATTACGTTTTTCATTCCCTGCACCGTAAAAAAAAAAATTTAATATCCGTTAATCGTCTCCGAACATTGCCAGAAGCGGTCGCTAAAGAGATGAATATTTCAGGGTCGTCTTATGATTTCCGTAGAGACAATGCATTGGAAACATGGCATGAACTAACTAACAGAGAACAATAAGTACGAAATAGAAACAAACGAGTTCTTTGGTTCCGAACCTAATTTTGCTGAAGTCGCTAACAATGCAAAGCAAGTTGTTTCCAAACTGTTAGAGATATACCGTCATTGTAGTTCTTCGAGCCGAACGCGTATCAAGCTATTATTAACTCTGTGCTCATGAAGGAACAACTTGATCATTCTGGGATTGAATTGAGCCACAAGGTTGGGACGAGTACAGAATTGTGATTCAATTTTAATGTTTCCATAAAAGTTTAACATAGCAGAAAATTATTATAGAAAACGTACGACGAGTTGTTACAATTGTAACAATTAAAACAACAAAATAAATAAATATTATTTCATTCGCGTAAGGAATAGCTGTTGACCATTCAAACTATTTGATACTTCAAATTTTTCTGTGTCGTAAAGAGGAAGTCTGCTACAGGTAAATTTGTATTTCGACCTATCTAGCAAGGAAAACTTTTTTTTTGCTAACATTATTCATGTCATCACAAGCGAGTTCCGTGTATTCCCAGACACATAGTTCGCGTGTGTTTCCCGCCCGTGTTTCTGCCCAAATATTTTCCCAGGAGCTTGTAGGTTTTCCTGCGGACCCGCGATTACACTCAAACACTACCTCGGATCAGGCTTACGACAGTTATTTGTTACTCTTTATTCCGCGGTTCGAATTTATCCCTCTCTTCTAATAAGATTTGTATGTACTCCAGTAGAAAGTATAACGACTTGATACAGGGTTCAGAAAACGTATTAATTGTGTAGATATTATAGGAAATTAATGGTATGATTTATTAAACTCCACGTAAAATATACCTTTAATTTCACGTAATTAGGTATAAAGACTTTCTCTCTTATATATGATTGTTAAAAATCTTATAAAATAAAATTATAAATGAGTGATTTAACATTTCTTTTGGCGTAATCCCAATCGCAGTTTCACTGTGAGCTTCTCCTGAAACGGCACTGAAATTTAATCAACAGCTAAGGCCGTTATCGCTTCCCCAGCTCCTTATTTTGAGTTTATGAACTCCTGTTGGCAGTCATTGACATTGACCCCCATTCGTTGTCAGAAGCGAGTTGCCGTGTTTCCGAGGAAATTACTGAATGTTTTCTCGAACCGCTGTAGTTGATTTTCCGTAGGGCTTCATGCGTTATTTTCCCCATCGTATCTGCATGGACACGGTTCGGTTGTCGTTCGTCACCCGCCAGCACAAACGATGGATCTTAGGCCCAATGCACAAAAAAAATATTACAATAAAGTTAATAACTAAATAAGAGATTGGATGACCTTATACAGACACTTTTTATTTTTTATTTATATTGTAACGACGTTCCTCTTTAGGAAAATACCTGAAGAAGATATAAATAGGTATCGAAACGTCATTACAAGATAAATAAAAAATAAGTGTGTCTTTATAAGGTCATCAATTGTTTTATTAATTCAAAAACAGACGTTAAATTATAACTTATAACAAAATGTAATAACATAAATAGTGCAATAAATTACGTTTTAACAATTATAACTATCTGATTCTATTTAAATTAAATAATAATATTAGCAGCTTTTCAGAAAAAAATTCAATATTCAAATTACAAACATGACGTTTCGTCCCTCTTCAGATGTTATAATTATAAAAAAAAAATCAGTCGGCCGGAACGTGTGGACAATCCGCACGTTGTAAATGTTTTTCAGCATAATTTTTTTTACAATAACATCCATACACCTCATGAGTTCCCAATCAGCGACAAAACGTTTTGTTTATAATTTGAATTAAACTTTTTTACGAATAAGATTTTATTATTTAATTTAATTTAATTTGTGAAAAATACAATTCAATAAAATAAAAAATTAGAACATATTAAAAAAAATTCACTACTTATCGTTATTTTTTGGAATCTTTTCAGTTGCATATATAATTATTTTACGAGTTTTATTGTAATTTATTTCTTGAGATATAAATGCATCCTTTTTGTGGACAAAATTTCTAGACGTGGGCGCGCGTTACACACATTTACAGCCGTCAATGGTCATTGAAGTCAATGAAGTCATATAAATATAACTATTAATAATTACATAAACTGTTAAATTTGAGAATGAAATCAAGAATACAAAAAAGAAAAAAGTTGTTACGCTCCAAGTTGGGGACCTCATCATAGATCAATCAGAAAGGAGAGTAAATAAAAACATATCTATTGGATAAAAAAATTCTTCTCGATGTTGTAAAATTTAACTATTAACATAATTAATTAAAATTATTTTCCGCGAAAGGTAATTTCAATAAGCAATTTTTTTAATGATTCAAATTTTTTAAAATATGTCTTCCGTATTAATTCCAGACCGAATATGAAACAAAGAGAAGAAAATAAATATTTAAACAGAAAGTAATCAAATTATGAAATGGAATATTTTTCAATTTTAAAGTAAAAATAATTACATGTATTAGGGGGAATGATCAAGAAACTCCTTTAGTGAGTAAAAACGAGCCTTTCATTAAAATATTCATACGCTGATTTCCGAACCTCTTGTAGTTATGAAGAGTATTTTACAAAATCAACCATGTATGGAGAATACTCCCCTGGTCGTGAAATTCGCCATTCGTTTCAAACAGATTTACGTCGCGTCTTGCAAACTTGAAAAGTTTACAAATACTAACTAAACCTAAACATTCATTAAATTTTAAATAAAGTTTGACAACTTCATCTATAATCTGTATAATCAAGTATTTTAATGGCACGTTTTTACAACGAGAAACATTTAAGTTTTTCGCTGTGTATATGTCAACATTTTGCGTTAATGCTTTCAGAGAATAACTAGCCGAAGTAAATTTCCTAGCTAGTCGAGTCTCTTTAATCCAAAGACCCAGGAAAAATCAACCGAAAATTTTGTCTACATGACAACTACTAGCTTCAGCCGAGAACTGAACTAATCTAGCTTTATTTAGTTTTTAACTTTGAACCTCACATTGTTTGAGAATTTCGTCTCTTTTCTTTACCCGTTTATCCGAAATTTTTACCTGAAATAAGTATATTCGAGACATCCGCGTAGACAATTTATTTTAGAGGCTGTAAATATTAAAACCAACGAGGAAATGTCCAAGAATGGGCCCTTAAGGAGATTCACATGCTATTAATTACCAGTAGGATAAATGAATATGAACATCTTTAAAATGAAAATATATGTAAATAAGTTAAAATTAGATGATAAAAAAATACCACACAACGTTTCTGTAAAACTTAATCGCTTTCTTGACATTATATTTTTTATACTCAACATACCCCAAGGAAACATAAACAAAGGCATTATCACCTAATGTTTATTGGCAAATTTATAATCTATTATGTTTTTAGTACTGGCATAACGGAATGGTCACGAAAATTATACTTAAAATGAAAAAAATTACGTCTGATTGAAAATAATGAATAAGAAATACAGACAAAAAAGGCAATATAAATAACCTTCGGCACTTCCATTGTCGTTGCGTATTCGTCGCTTTTGAGTGTTGTCAAATGACCAGTGCAGTTGTGTTTCTCTAGGCTCTTCTCTAGCACCTGACGAAAGGTACAAGGATCCCAGAAACGTTTTGTGGTATTTATATAACGTTTTTTGTCTGTATTTGCTATCATTCTTATTCATGAACATCTTTAGTTTCGATCGCTACCTTTCGCTTCAGATTTTTAATGTATGATTCTAGGATAATTAAGGCGTTTCCGTGTATGTCGTAACATTGTACCTTTTTAGAAAAAATTTAAGAATATTTTCGATAGAAGAGCTGAAAAATACTATAATTAATTCCCACAAAATTTATTTTCATGAGACACGAAAAAGAACTTTGTAATCATTTTTAAGTTGAAGTGCAAATCTTGAACTTCAAATTTGTATACCATTTATTTTAGCTACAAATATCCTTTCTATATCCAGGCTTAGGTGATTACCAGATTGTCAACTTTTTAATTTTTTAATTAACATCACAGTTCTCATTCAAGTTTTCCATAAAGAAAATTATTGCCAAATAATATTGAAAAATATTTTCAACAAATTTTAAATATTTTATCTGGAAGCTCTTACAGAATTTGTCGCTGAAAAATGTTCATCTGTTGGTTTTGAATATCCTTATGAGACTTAAAACGGATATAAATTACATTTATTACAAGAAAAAATAGATAAGAGATTGAAAACATGTAATGTTTATTAAATATATTATCATGTCTGCGAAGTGATTTTTTTTATTGAAACTTCAATAAATAGATAAATCAGCAGAAAGACAGACAAAATGAAGTGCCGATAGAAATGCCACACAAATCTTTGTAAACACGTTGTCTGTTTTTGGCTATTTTATTTAATTATTCTATTTTAAACAGTCGTATATTTTAATTTCAATGGTATCATTAGATAAAATTATTTTAAAACTGTGCCTACAAGATCCCACATTTAATTGATTGAGGTCGTGAATAAAATGTTTTTATCGACACTTTTATCGAAAATCTTCTTCTTCTTCGGATTTCCCCCCTTTTATAGGTTTGCCGCCTTCTATTTCTGTCTGTCGTTCCAGTCTCCCTCTTCCAAATTCCTATCCTCCATTATGGTTTTCAGGTTGGTTTTTCAACTTTAACCTGGGTCTGCCCCGTTTATTTTTTACAGGAGGTGACCATTGGTATATTTCGTTTGTGCCATCTTCCACTTTCCATTCTTTGTACGTGACCATGCCATTTGAGGGTTTGATTTTCAATCCTTTTAAAGACAGACGTGGTTTCCAAAGGAGCTCATATCTAATTTTATCCTGTCTTTCTTTTGATGACTTCTCCTCAGATAATCGTATTCTACTGTTCTAATTTTGTTCTTTTCTAATTCTGTCAGGGGCCAAGTTTCACTTCCATAACATAGAATGTTCTGTATTATGCTCTTATAAATTTCGATTTTTGTTTCCTTTGTTAAATTTTTAATCCAAATTATTTCGTGTAAAATCTCGGTAGCATTCTTTGCCATTGCAATTTTAGTTTGTATATCTCTTTCACTTGTTCCTACATTTGTAATTATTAACCCCCAAGTATTTAAAAAATTCACATATTTTAATTTTTCATGTTTCGAGTGTTATGTCTTCTACATCTTTTCCTGAACACATGTATTCTGTCTTCTGTAAATTTATGTTGAGTCCCCATTTTTTATATTCTTCCATGAGCTTATTTATCATGTATGTCATGTCCTCTTCATCTCCTGCAAATATTACCTGATCGTCGAATGTAGTATCCTATCTCCTATAGGAATGCCCATTCCAGAACATTTTTTATTCCATAAATTAAGTGCGTGATCTAAGTAAATATTAAAAAGTATCTGTGATAGACTGCATCCCTGTTTAAGGCCTTTATTCACTGTGAATTCTTCTGTTAGTTTATTCTGTATTTTGACTTTGGCTTTTGTATTATTATAGATTCTCCTAGCAATATTAATCCAGTTATCGTGGATATTCATATTTCTCATTGCCGACCATCATAGATGTAGAGGGATACAAGCATAAGCCTTTCTAAATCGTTAAAAGCCCATATGTAGTTCTTGATGTTTAATTAGCATCTTCTCCTTCTTATCGAAAATAACATCAGTTATTCGGTCAAATTTATGAAGAATAATCCCGCTTTCTCACGTAGGGTTGTCTGCTTCAACTGGTGGTCCTAGATAGAGGAATTAAACACGTGGTTAAGTTAAAGTCTATGTGCAATCGTCTGGGTGTAACTGGAGTTTTAAGGACCATGCCATAATTAAATGCGGGGAACAGTTTCTGACCTGTGCCTGCTTCGTATGGAAAATGTGGATCACGAATAATTGTAATAAATATTGGTCGTTTTGAAGGGAAATTGAACACGTGGTTAAGTTAAAGTCTATGTACAATCGTCAGGGTGTAACTGGAGTTTTAAGGACCATGCCATTTTTAAATGCGGGAAACTGTTTTGGATCTTTGCCTGCTTCGTATGGCAAATGTGGATCACGAATAATTGTAATAAATGTTTGAAGAGAAATTTAAAACGCCAAAAATGGTACCCCGTTAATAATTGCGTAAAGAGGCTTAAGCAGGTGCGTTATAGGGGCGATGCGATATGGAAGCAAGTAGTAAACAGAGTCCCCGCCAGGCGGCCATGCAATCGATAACCACGCCTCCTCGCGTGCCCTCTCTGTCGCACTCGGCGGGTTCAGGATCCGCGTTCAAGGACAAGGCCAAACGGTGCTGAAAATTCCCCCCGAGCGGCCGCCGAGCGCAGCCGAGAGTAGCCGAAGCGCGGCGTCTAGGTCAGGCCAGCCGGCAGTCTGCTCGCAGCTGGATGTGTGTGAAGGTCAGACATGCGGACTGCGATCTGACGGCCACGGCGACTATGTTGTCTTCAGCCGCAGTTTCGGTCGTGTCGTCGTCGACGTGCTCGCCTCCCGCCGCCCCCATGCGCCCACCGCCGCCGCCTCCGCCGCCCAAGCACCAGCACGCCGGCGCCGCCAAGGGCCCGGAACCCAGGCCCAACCACGAGGAGCCCTCCAGTTCCATCCCCGATCTCGGTGAGTCACTTGTCACCTGCGACGACTACTATTTTACGCTACAAATTGCCACGCGGCGATGACAATCCGCCGACAAAATGCTGCAATGCTCCTCCGCGTCACTCACTGACGTTTTCCGTAGCTTCCTTTTAATTGACAATGCTGCAACACTGACAGCTTGTAATGTTTTGTGGTTGTAATGTCACTTCAATGCATCTCTAGATTAATACATGTATTTATTTATTGTTATTATTGTCAATCGTCGCCACCACAGTACCTTGAACTGTTACATAATAAAATTGTTCGTATCTTCCTAATAATATTTTTCATTGTAACTAAAAACTAATACAATCAAAAATAATATGTGTTAATGAGGCGTCCGTTTATTCACCATACTTTAATAAAAAGTAAGAGTGCGCGGTAGGAGAATGACTTATCTCACTTTCGACGTACGAGAGAGACAGGAAGAAACGGCTACCAGTAAACTTTTACAATGCCTAAATATGCTGTGTTTTAGTTGTCGGTTCGCTTTGCAGTGTGTGAAACATACCGCGTGTGTCCTACGCATCTCTAGATTATTGTTATCGTCCTCATATGTGTGTGTGCATGAAAGAGGTTCCTTGAACTGTTACGCAATAGGATGATCCAATTTGTTTAAAAAAACTTTCCTACCGGATTGTCGTGATAACGAATAATATGAAACTACCGAATATCGTCTGATAAATACGTTTCAGTATTATTAGTATTTCACTTTCCGTTGCGTTCGTGAAACAGTCCTCACGAAATAGGAAATTTTTTGGGGGGGGCACTTCTATCACCTTTATTAGAGATCCTGCCCTGGTTCGGTTCACAAGTTTCAATTGTTTCGTGAATTGCAAGCGGTAATTGTTGGCACGCTTCGCGAATGTCAAAACTTTAAGTACGATCTTTGACGACGGCTTTAAAGGTCATTTTCACAGCTCGGAGATCATTCCTCAGCGGTTCTGTTTCTTAGCTCACGCCGTTTTGTAAAGCTGAATAACTGTCAATTTTGTATTTAATCTGGGAAATGAGCCGGACTGGATTTTTTGAAACTACTTCCCGTGGGCGAGCTCGTTTTGTGCGATATACGACTTTAAACTACAACAGGGTGAAATGCTTTATGCTTCTGTTTGGCATCACCTACATTGCCACGGATCATTGTGTGTGTGTGTGTGTACGTATGTGGACCTGGCGGCGCACGCGCGTTTTCACTCTCGCCTAGGGAAAGTAGCTTTTCCCGTGCGCCTGCTCCGTTCCTCTCCACAACGTGTTCCCTGCTTCTACGCTGCTACAACTGTTTACATCCCATTGTAATTTCTCCTTTATCTGACGTTCATCCTTCAGAAGTTGTATCAGCCTGATACTTTTTTTTTAGATGCAGTCTCGCATTTCCCCGTTTTCTCTAATTCCGGTCCCAACGTCCTGAAAAATTCGCTATCCCGCCAATCGCCCTTCATCTTTTGGATGCTACCACCATCAAATCTTGAAACGACGACAACTTCTGCCAATTTAGAAAGGCTGTGGCAAAGAAAAGTTCCAATATGTCAATCGTATTTGTTCCGCTTCTTGCTCAGCCATTCTATTCAGATTCTGTCACCTGATTCCACAGTTTCCCTTGCCACTCTCTCTTCTCGTTCCGCGTAAATGGGTCATTTGTCGATCAATCGTTTTATACTTGACGTCAGTGCATTAAATCCAAATCCGTCCCATCCGAGTTTGCACCGCTCCATGATGACCTCTGGTGAGACGCCTCACGTTCCACCTACACAAGTCGACGTCCTTCATCATCGTTACTGTGGATATTTCACCGAAAATCACTTTCATTCTCTTCCAGTCCAAGTACCAGTTCCAGTGAACTGCGGCTTGCCGTCCATTATGTATTAGTACCTACGTTTCCTGGAGCGCCTTCAGCGAATATGACGATGTGTTCTGCGAATCGTTGGGTGCTCGGATTCCTCGTCGCCGTTGGCATTCTTCACGCTTTAATAATAATTAGACGCCTTCACGCCTCGTCGGGAATCGTCATGACGATACGGAGGCTCTTGTCTTCTCTCCTCCCGCAAATGAGTTCATCAACTCAGTTCCGTGGAACTATCCACTTCTCTCCAGGCGCTCCTTTCCACTTCAACTCAAATTTACAGGACCGAAAGACATAAGAATATATTTCCCAAAATCGCCTCTAATGTAACAGAGAAATGGATCTATATTACATAAAATACAATTATCTTTTCGGAACCCATACAAATTCAAAATTATATTTATAAATGGCAGATTTGCAGTTGCGTTTTTTTAGTGAGATTAGTGTTTATTGTACTCAATTATTTCATTGAAATGAAATGAAATTTTTTTTATACTATGAATGGTGTCTGCAAAACATTCGGCAAAGTCTGACATAGCAAAATTGTGTCCTAAAAAGAAATAGTATAATTATTTGCATTCAGCCTTTGATCAGAACGGTCAATCACCGTAATCAGCAATTTTCTTTTACGTTTCCAAACAGTCCGTCATTCCCCCGATATTACATCCGTTTCTTTCTAATTATTTATGCATAATTAATAAATAATTTTTAATATTAAGAGACAAGATTTCAGCATCCAAACTTTCAACCCCATCCCAGAAAACATTTAGGAATTTATTAATGAAGAAACCTGCCGGATTTGTGAAATAAATTTTAATAATATTAAAAATGAGAAAAAATCATATTTGCTACTGAAGAGATTCCAAACAAAACGATACGTCGTGGCAATTTTTATATTATTAATATGTACTAATATTTTTATTAAAAAAAATTTATTTCATATAAAATTGGCTGGTTTTTAATTATAATTCAATGAAGTCAGTTCAATTTAATTTTTAATTCAGGAATTTATTCCCTGCCTTATTAGATTTCGCAAAATAATAAAATTTCAAGAATAAATTATAATATTCCAGAAATTTCAGTATAATGAAGAAAGCCGTTTATCTCTATTTCTTCATTAAATTTGTGGAAATTTTCTTATGTAAACAGAATTTGAGATTAATGACCTTATACAGACACTTTTTATTTTAAAATTTTATTATGACGAAGTTTCGATACCTTTTCGTATCTTCTTCGGGTATTTTACAAATTAACACAATAAGCTAGCACAATTAAACGAAACAAGTAATTAAATTTACACCGTTTTTGAACTTAGCGTTAAGTTAATTGTGTGCCTCGGACTCCCGTTAAAAAACTGTGTAAGTTTAATAACTTTTTTCGTTAAATTGTGCTAGCTTATTGTGTTAATTTGGAAAGTACCCGAAGAAAATACAAAAAGGTATCGAAACGTCGTCATAATCATAATAAAAAGTGTCTATAATTGTTTTATTAATTGAAAACAGAATTTGAGATTATTATTCTTGATAAGGTTGTAAAACTGATGTAATTAGTAATGTATTTGTGGTTAACATGTGTTTAGAGAACTGTAACAGATCCAGAGTAAATGTTGCGGACGCCTCCGGGCAACTCAAGTTCCGGAAATTGATTTCCTCGACGAGTCAGGAGAAAGCCGTGTATTTACTTAGGACGGCGAATCTGGTCTAGTTTGAATTTTCCACAAATTAGCGCGTGTTTCACGCCGAAGTACCGGGTGAAGGAGAATGTGGTTGTGCCGCCACTTTCGATGTGAGCTTTCCCGCGGAGAAAAGCAGTGAAAAAACGCTTTCCCTGGAGCTACTTTGGCGGGCGTCCCCCGAGTGCATTCGCTCGTGGACATCAACGCGCATTGCGTTATTTTGTGTTTTTCTGCCTTGAGTTCCCTGTGCGGAAGTGTTTGACGTCCCTCGCCTTAACCACGAACAGATTAAAGGCGATATGCAAATGTACGTGAAGGCTTTCGCGGCGAAGGCTCCACCACGATGTGGGCTGCTTTTTGCTAGCTTCTCAGTGGGAGGGGGGGGGGGGGCGATGAATGGGAGCTCTGCACTTAATGACTCACGCTTCCCATATCGATCCGATACCTAGGCGACAGGACACATGCACCTTACACTCATCTCCGCAGGACGCGAAACAGAAGCTTCGCACTCGTAACGAGCTCCTTATTTTATATTTCTCTGATATCAGTGATATTCTTCTAAATGATCCGGCTACATTATTAATTTGTTCAGTTTTTGCCATTTTATTTCACAAAGTCCTCAGTCCTTATCTAGTTGTTGAGAACATCCGAGGGCCAAAATATTTTACCTTGCGCGTAACTGGGATTAGTTTTTTGACATCATTCTGTGAGAATTACCAGCGAACCGTGCTGAATGCTGGACAAAATGATTCCGTTTTTAATTATTATTGTTCGCGGTCTGGTCAATTCTTTTCCGCCTCTTCAGCGTCTGTCCACCTCCACACACACACACACACGAGGATTAACTTTGTTGGGCGACACATTTATGAGCTTCACTGGATTATTCAGAAGGCGAACGCTACGAATTCAAGAGGGAGATGTTTAATTCCCAATTCTGTCTCTCCTTATTGACATAAAAACCTCACAGTCACTGATTGGTTTGGTAGCTGAAACGCGGGACACAATTCTCAATTAAATATCATTTCCCCAGTTCTGGTTTGAAAGAAACAGATCAACCCCACGAAAAAATCTTTGTCGTGCATCGTCCCGGAGACGAAAATAGTTTCACGCAGTTTTCTCCATCACCAATTCTCCAAGATAGCGCACCGTATTATTCCATACACGAGGCGTGTTCAGAAAGTAAGTGTACCAGATTTTTATATTTTCTTAGAAAGATGTTATTTGAAAATGTTACAGGATATCGTTGATACGCTAGTTGACTATTTTCCCCCCACATAATCGCCATCCCGATCAATGCGTGTAGACACAAGCTTCTTTATGCCCTCCTCGAAGAACTCTCCTGCCACTTCAGAACCTCTTTCTGCACCTGTTGGTCAGTTGAAAATTTAATTCCACCAATGTGGGCCTTCACGGAGGTGAAAATATGATCTGAAGGCGCCAAGTCACGGTAATACGGTTGACAACATCCCAACCAAAAGAGTCCAAGAGCGCCTTGGTGGCTAAGGCTGTGTGAGGACGGACGTTGTCGAGCAAACAAGCACACTCCTCTCGTCAGCATTGCCCTCCTTTTGTTTTGAATGCTCGTTTTGAGTCTACAATATCGTTGTGCATTGATTGTCTCCACCTGAGGCGGAAATTCCACCAAAATTATGCCTTTTCAGTCCCACATCACTGAGGCCATGATTTTTTGCCTGAAATTGCGGTAATGAATTTTTTCTTCCTCCGCTAAGTCCCTGCACCACATAAACACACTCGTCCTGTTCATAACACCTTCGTCGTAATGTTTCTGCGATGCTCGCTCTGTCAGGACGACCCCTCTACCTCTCATTGTTGCCAGCCCTCAAAAATCAAAACAATCACAGACTTTATTTCAAAGGTTTGGAAAATAATATTTTTTGACACCAAGGAGATTGATAAGTTTCGATTTCGTACAGTGGCAAATGATATAACTATAATTACCAAGCTTCAAATCTATATGCATTTTTCTTCTTTTTACTTCACATTGTAGGACGACGTGTGTTGCTTTTGTCGAGCACGGTGACTGCATTGATTAAGAAGCCGCGTTTAGTTATGTGAACTGTATTGATCAAGTCATGATCTCCTGTTTATCAACGGGTGCGCAGGCGAGACCGGTTTCCTTCGCTTTGACAATACGTCTTTCACTTTCTATGTATCTCCCACGTAAAAGAAAAATTACTCATCCAAGGGATATACTTTCCCTGCAAAAAGCGAAGGGGCGAGGGGGGGGGGGGGATGGCGACGGTGCGGGCAGACAAGAGCGTTTCCTGCCAGTTGAAATTTGAATGTCAACACCCAAGGCCGCGCACGTGTCGCCGGGATTGTGCACGTGTGCCAGGGAGCGCTTTCCACTCTGCTTTCATTTCGTACGGACAATCGCATGACCCCAATTGCCGCCATTGTACTAATATCAATAATACATATAAAAATGTCTCAAACGTACGTAAATAAGGACTCAAATCTGTATTATCAACGGAACGCAATCTCTCTGAAGAGTACCAGCTTTGACTCAGGCGATACGTTGTCCGGAAATTACTGAAGAATGTATCATAATTTGCAGCGGTCAACGTCCAAGAAAATTTGCAAATATTATCACAAAAGTAAGGAAGTCAAAGAATACGTTTCAGGGTGTGCTGAACTGATGCTGATTATACTGTGCTCGCTCAGCAATGTTCCCCTAACTGCAAGACCAGTCAAATGTCATGTATGAATTGTATATAGTATCCGTGATAGATTTTGTGATCCCCGTTATCTGTCGGATGTTAGTAAACGTAAGCTGATAAGATCCTCGCGCCGACCAGGATCGTTCGAAATAATTTCGACCCGACCTTGCACTGACGGAGCAATTATCGTCTCGTACACGACTCATTACCGCCGTAATTGGCACTTTAATAGCTGCACGCTCACTTTCAAGTGGGTCAGTGCACCGGAAAAGGGGTGGGGGGGGGGGTCTACCACCTCGTAAAAAAAAAGCCCAGGTGAAGAGGGAAAGTGTCCGGGACTATTCACCGGCGATGAAAGGGAAATTCCAAGGGTTGCTCGTCCCTAAGGCCTGGTCGGGCCACGACTACTGTAAACAAATAGGAGAGATGGCTTCAAGGAGAACCCCCTTTATCCCCGCGGAGAGAAGCCGAGGACGCGGGAGTTGAAGGTCGGGCCCGAGGTCACTGCTCCTCGCTTGTTTTGCAAGCGGAGGCCATTAACACGCCTACCACCTTGCCGGACTGAAAATACCTCTCCACGCCGCCGGCCGGCCCGGTCGATAAACAATTCCGATCATATAGCCCTCGCAGTCATATCATATTGCGTTTGTAGTTATTTATAATCGAAGAAATGATGTCATCGTGTTTCGATTACGGACAAAGGCTTTGCGTTGCGATTTATGATAATCCGTTTCATTGCATTAATGTTACGTGCTTCCTTCCCGTCATCGCGACTTGTATTCCAAATTTTTCCACTCATTTGCTTCGAAATAAGTATTTTTTTTGGTCAAATAAATCCATATATATGTATGTATTTGTGAGTACCTTCTAAAGGTATACTTGAGCAACCTCTGAGTAGATGACGTAACTCTCGGAAATTTGTACCAGCAGACGAGTCCGCATTCAGGGAATTTGGAGGGAAATCAATACTGAATATGACATTAAAAATTAACGGACATGCAGTTGATTCATGTGTCCTCCCCTTAATATCGTACGAATCAGATTTTTCGGCCATTGTACCCGTATTGCAAGGTGCTGGACGAACTGTGAAACAACTATTCCTTGACAGCTCCAAGAAAAGACCAGAGTTACGTGTGCTCTGGAACGATTACGATATAATGGAATGTCAGGGGACGAGACACGTTGCGAATAATAGAGACGACGGAAGGACCAGGAAGGTTAAGATCATAAACTGTCAAGTTTACATCAGTTTTGTTTGTTAGTCCGGGAAACTTTAAAAGACGCTGGAACCCAGGCCGATGAATAGAAGAGCTACGCACACAAATACGGTAAAAGTGCATCGTGGGAAAATAATCAGAATTTCTATATATTGTATGGTGTCTTTATTCGTGATGTACAGCGAAGAATAGCCTAATTCCACTTATGCTGTTATATAAAAATAATTTCCCTGTTTTTTTTTTAGAATTAAAATTTGAAAATGTTTTCATTAAATAATATTTGGGAAATTGGAGAATATTTTTGTACTTGCGAAGAGAGGACGAGTCTTACGTGACTCAAAATTGCAACACCGTGATAAAGAAATAAGGGTATCGTCCTTTTCAGTAATTTCTTAACGTATTGGATCTTCTTGACAAAGAGAAACAAATCTCGTTTATAAATAGTTTTTTTATTTGTTTTAAAATCAGTCAGAACACCTTATTAAAACGTTTTCAAGTAATCCGTCATCACTATCACAGGCGTTTGCTAATGAAATGTCTCAAACTATCGTTTTAAAAATTTGGAATCAGCTACAAATTCTTTTATCCCATTAAGAACGTGTCTAATAGAAAGAAAAACAGTTTCGATCTGTTATCGATTACTTAGAGGGTGTTTATTAGTAATGAGGATGAATTGGATGATTCGTTGGATGTTGAGATTTTGGTAAGTTTAGGTCATGTATGATCTAACCTAAGAAGTGTTTTTCTTTGTAGACTGGAGGGGCAGATGATGTTGACCCTTTTCAGGGCCGTGTTGCGTCATTCTCGGCCGAGTAGAGGTATTTTCGAAGAGTTGAGTCCAGGCCGCGCTGATGCTGATAGCAGCGGATTACCATTTGACATTCGATGATGACAGGCAATCCAGATCAAAGTCAAGGCATCAACACACACACAGGGGCTCACCTGCGTTATTATTGGTTTTTGTGGAGCCACTCAACAAATGCCCTGATGGAACTTACTCAGTATCATTTAAAAATTACAAAATTAATGTTATATTAGTGTGAGGACCGTCGGCGAAGACGTTGTGTGAGCACACACGAGACGACGACCTGGTTCGTAAGTGGAGTCCGAGGCAGATGTTGGATGACCGCAGCTGCGTTGCGTTTCGCCCCGTTGCGCAAGCACGCCACCCTCAGACCAAAAACCTTGCCCCACATAGACCCCCACCAATAATGGCTTTATTTTCATCTCCTTCGACCCTCACACACTTCTCCAAGGGACAATTTATTGGCTTTGCAGACTCAAGTTCGGTCGTTTCTAAACTGCTTGTGCTCGAACGAAGGAGCCGATGGCTGTTACGAGTTCCTTCCAGATTCAATTTATAAGGGTGAAGTCATTTCATTCACTTCTGAGCAGAAATATCTGTGTAATATCAAACAAATTAAATTAATTTCTCCAGTAAGGTAATAATAGTAACCGTTTACAGTCTACAGATAAATTATTATTTTTTATTTTGGAAGCTTTCATGGTTATTGTTATAACAAGCCAACGGTTGACGAAGTACAGTAATTAACTAACTCCGTGGCGCTACAGACCATGTAGGGCCTTGGCCTCTCTGACAATCTAGTCTTGTCGATTCTCTGCTCGCTTCCTCCATCTTCTTACTCCCATTTTTCTACTCCCATCCTCTAAATCATCCAACCATCATTTCCGAGGTCTCCCTTTACCCCTTGTGGCACCGGGATTTCCTCTGTAAACCTTCTTCACAGCTCTGTTCTCCATCATTCGCTCCACATGTCCCAGCCATCTTAACCTATTACTCTTGATTTCCGATGCCAGCCCAGCATATCCATATAATTCTTCCGTATTCTCCATTGCCCTTCCTCATTTCCTGCTCCGAAGATCTTTCTTGAGTATTTTCCTCTCCCATCTTCAAAGGAGCTCCTCATCAACCGCAGTCATTGTCAATGTCTCTGATCCATACATTACCACTGGTCTTATAACTGTATACAGCCACCTTAGATAGCCTTGAGTATCTTCATCAGGGTCCAATATGCTCTTATTTCCCGCTGCCATCCTTTCCTTTATTTCTTCTTTTTTGCTGTTATCATCAGTCATCATCAACACGCCCAAGTACTTAAAATTGTCACATCTCTAATATTTGTCTCCATTCAACTTTATTAATTTGTCCATCACCGCAGCCGAACGAACTTTTATATCGCGGTTTTACTTTCTTTTTACTGGATGTAATTATAAGGATGAATATGACATAAATTGTCGAAAGCTTTCGGAATAAAAAATATTAATTTTATCTGCTTTCATATCGTCGCCAGGTCCATCCTATATTAAGATATAGATGAATTTGCGTAGGTGGAAATCAAAGTAGCGGGGATGTACTTGCCTGCGGACATTTGGGGCCCTACTACATTAATTTCAGAACGTTTTGGCCTTCTCAACTGTGGCCTTCCATTTCTTCCCGTCCTGAGTACAAGTTCTCCAATTTTTTAAGTTTCTGTATTTTGGTTTTCCTTTCTTTTGTGTATTCATTGCCGGTTTCCACTTAAATTTTTGTAACCAGTTTGTCGTCTTCCATCCTATATCCATGTCAAATCCAGTTCAATCTCTCGGATTTTATGAAGTTAATAATATTTTTACGTATAATCAAGTTCTTCATTATATTTTATTTTCCATCTTCCATCGGCCATTTTTGTTTTTAGCAAATTGGCCTTCGTTTCCGTGGCCTACTTCGCGTGAGTTCTCTGTCGTATACAAAGGTTACATAAATCCCTTGCCGTTTGTCTGACCTCCTCAGTCCCCTTTCTCTCGCCAGGTAAAGACTGTACAACCGATCCAGCGGGAATCCATTTGTCCTTCATGACACTCTTATTGTTCGAACAATGAAAAAAATTAACCTGGCTGTACAGGTATTATTATAAGAATCCGTTTGTACATTGACCGTTTTTTCAGCAACACTTTTTTTCGTAACTCAGAATTTTACGCCTGGCTTCTTCACACATACACGTAAAACTTAGGAATTATACCCTCTAAGAATTAGAAACTTATAAAATAAGTTAGATAATTTTTATGTACATGAGGTTAAAAGATAATTTGTCACTTTAGTACCATCAGCACTGAAAATTCGATGTTCAGTTGTTACTAAAGTGAAGATAATAGTTTTACCGAAATTATTTTGTAAACTTAAATCGATCAGTGTTTACGGTATATATTACGTTGGATCTATTCGCTGAATTATACAGTGAGATTCCGTTAACAATGGCATTACGCCTGTGATTGGAGTGAAATTCGAGTGACCTGTATTTGTGCCCATAGAACGAAGGACTGCGCTTAAGGACGATTGTCTCTCCGAAGTACGCAATTAAGGCTCCCGTTAAAAGGGAGTGTGATTTTTTTTGCCTAGTGTTTTAGGGAGTTGTCGGGAGTTGAGTTTATAATTACGGGTTGTTAGGATTCTGCGAGGTGGCGGGGGAGTCGAAGGCAGAGGATGAATCACACACACTCTGGGTTGGGAGTCGAGTCTCCTTGTCCCTGCGCACTACCTTGCCCAAAGTGGCGCGGTTTTTGCGGGACTTCCGGTAGGAGGAAGGGTTCCTGCAGACAGAGGTGGCGGCCCTTTATTTCCGTCCCTGCTATTTCTGCTCTCCATAACCTCGCTCACAGATGCGCGGCGTCGCGTCGCGGACGTTCCCCTAACTCACTCGCTTCAATGCCACGTCACGTCTCACATCAGACCACCCTCGCACTTCACTCGTTCTTTGTGGATGGCACCCGTATTAATAACTTACTTGAAGCTAAATGAGACAGGCGCCGTGGCCTTTGATTATGAGCTTCAAGAAGCATAAACTTTTGACGGATCCCTGGGCTGCTTCTCAATTAAGTCCTATTTATGGGATGCTTATGATTTTAATTCTCGTGATTTAAATTTAAACTGTAGCCTTTGTAAATGTTGCAGTATATACCTGTTTATCCGAAACTCGGAGTATTTTATTGATTTATCCAGAAGTGTGAATATCGTCAAACCTTACCCACGTAGCTGAAGCTTATTACACACTTAACCGATATAGACTCGGCCCTAATTTTTTTCTAGCGGAAGGATGCCCGGCCAGCAAATATTTTAGCACTGTAAAATACTAAACATATGGTAAGTAAGTAAGAGTGTCATTTAAGACAGCTTTGTCATAATTTATTAAATAATGGCTTTATAAACTATGCCGCTTTAAACTTCTCTTAAGCGACACACTCATTTTTAACATTACTATATTAAAAAATCTCACTTTCTCTATACCAAGAATCATAATTTCGTATCAATTTTTTTTATTGGGAGATTTAGAGTCGCGTCAAAAAAATTGTTCTTGGCGACGGTACATGATTAAATTAAAAATATATATTTCAACATTTTCATGATCTTAGAATAGATAGTTAAGAACTGTGGAGGGTTATATTTATTTATCGGGTCTTGTGACTGCGCTGAACTCGAGCAGTGAGTGAATTGCTGCAGATGGGGTGCAGAATTCTCTTCTGTTATGGGCTGCGAGAAATTTTTTCTTGGCCTTACATATAGAGTGCATTCAAAAAGTTGATGTTTTATAGTTATTGCGATTTTTTCTGCTGGAATATCTTTACTGATGAATATAGAAACAACACCACTCGCATGTACCCCACCATGTCTTGAAACGTGGAAGTCTTGGTGGGTCTTTAATGTGGGGTTTGTATCTTCTATAAAGCTTGTTTCTTGGAGGGCAATCACATATGGTTTGTACATTTCTATTAGTCTAGTTAAATTGTTTTTTATTTTGAAAAAACCATTACAATTCCACTATAACAGGTGCATTCGATTGGTCGCTATTGTTGTTATGAGGTAAGAGGAGTTTTGTAATTACTGTACTTCATGAATTCTTAGGAACAATTTAATAAACTTGTTTTCATCCTTTATTAATCCGATTATAAAATATTCGAATTTCAGTTTTTTTTGTAAGTCATTTTTTTTAAAACAATGATTTACGAAGGACATCGACTTCACAACACATACATTAGGAACAAACGTGTCTTACGTTTCGCGGCTAGTCTTCCAGAAATAGGAACGGAAAGGGTTTTTTTAAGCCGGCAGACAGGCGTAAACGAAGGAAAGTATTTCACGGAAAAGACCGGAATAAAAGCAGCGCCGGTAAAGTTGTATCTTTAAAAATAAGAATTATGATAAATACCAGTTTTACATTTGGTGCTGTTTCTTTGAATTGAATCCGCGTGATTCCTAAGACGAAGAGCTGTATTAATAAACATACAGTTTCGGTTGTCGCTTGTTATTACAGAATGACTGTAAACACCTTTCCCGCGCACATGGGTTTCTGAGATAGGCAATGAATTATTCCATAGGCTTACAACTGGGAGACTCTCTGAAATTAACCAAATATTGACTTTGATGACACTTTATGTTTGGACGCCAGAGCGATAACGAAGGATTCCAGCATAGAAACGTGGCTATGTAAAGGAGAGAAATTTTCTGTTTACCAACAGGAAATGTTCGAGGACAGGGAACCGGTCCAAGGACTACCGCTTGAAGGACAATGCACTAGTACATCTCGATATGAGCGCAATTTGAGGCGAAAGTCAAACTCTTACCGTCTTCATTCTGTGGTACGCCTACCGGGGAAGAAAAATTTGTTTTGAGTTTCTTGTTGACGAAAATGGTTAGCCAGTATTCAGAATATTCTATTAATATAATTTACTATCTACTCACTGCTCATTTAAAGTCTTAAGCTAAGAATATTCTGAAATAATGCCGCACACCTGGTTTCTTATTGTATTTAATGCATTGTTTTAACAGGAATAAATCAATGTGCCCGTAGCCTATCCCCAAGGATGGACGACTAATGGTCGCTTCTTTGTCTGGTTCTTTCCCTTTCGCCTGTTTGGCCTTCCAGTCAGCAACCTAGAAAAATATTCTACCGTTCCTAATAGTCGTATGAGATACAGCTCGCCGTCTATCTTTACGTGATTTCAGTACTATTCTCTCGCCTATCACCGTTTTCTGATCGGATCCCAGGAAATCTCACGCACGACTCGTTGCTCCGCTATCTATACTTCAGTCGATTAAGACATCCATCATACTCTGGACAATAGGCGCAAACTGGACACACGTTAGCCGGCGCGGCCTGGAACGGCCACGCCATTATGTGCGAAACTCAGAAGCAATTACAAGGCGGCGGAATGTGTTATTCTGTTGGAAGGCGCCACGCTGTGTGTGAGAGCAACGGTATCCGCATTGTCTGGCGCGGTCACTGCCTCGCAGCGGGCATCGAACCGCGGCCACTGCCCTCGCGCCATGCTCCTCGAGCGCTTGCATTCCGGACACGCGACTCCAACCCCACGAGGGTAGGACCTGCCCAAACCAGTCACCACACGCGAGCTCCTTCCAAGGGGAAACCTTCTTTAAATAGTCTTACACGCGGCACACGCGCCCATTCACTCGCGCTTCCTTGGCCCTTCCCTTTATGTGGCGACGACTTAGCAGGTGAAAACCTGCCTCAAAGATTCTAACCCCCTTCCTTGTAAATAAAGACGCCCTTTACGAAGGGTCAAGTAATACGTACGGTTGCATTTGTTTCTTCTGAAGAGGGGATCGGCACACTTGACACGTGCCTCTTCAACAAATACATGTGTCAAGTCTTGCTCGTCGTGTCGCTGGAAGGGCGCGGCGAGCAATAGGACTAAAGGGGGAAAGAAAATTATAAATGTCACTCTCTTATCATTCTAAGCTCATAATCCGCGTAATATAAGAATCTACCATCCAGTAGACGGGCTGCTGCCGGTAACGTTTACAGGTCGTTAACAGATCAAACAGGTATAAAAATTTACGGTGTCGATTTAGAAATTTCAACAGCCCTGGCTATATACGTTGTTACTTTATTTTTATCCCTTATACCCAGTCATTTTCCGCGCCTTATCATTGTTTTTTCTGACGTACATTAAAATAGTGTTTTGTGTATGCGTGTTTCGGTTTCTCTGCCCTAGCTGGTCTTCATAAATAACACCTCTGTGCTGTATTACTGATGAGTCAATTACATGTCTCTACGCTTCAATTAGAGTCACACTTGCCTTTTAAATTCCTTGTGTTTCGCACTGCCCACTTAAAAATATTATTACTTAGTCTGACTCAAGGTTTCTGCCAGTATTAGTTCGGAATGCATAAAATATATTGTAGATATAATTCTAGGGTCTCAACCCGGGCCAATTGTTTGTTAAATAACAAAGAATTGTTTATTTAACAAACAAGTGGCCCGGGTTGAGACCCGAGAATTATATCTACAACAGATTCACCGAGAAAGCCGTAGCTCTCTAATAAAATATATTCGCTGAAAACCTTATTCCATCAATTTTTATGTTATATGTCAGTCTGATGTTTAGAAAATTCAATGTATTTACTTTTATAGGCTTGAAAATGTACTTTTCCGTTTTTACAGTTTTTTATGTAATGAAAACTGTTTCCTTTCCTCCTGTAAATATTAAGACATATAATGATCGTAAAGGCAGAAAAAAGAGGGTTATATATGACGTCATCTACAGGTATTGTATCTCGTTTAAAAAAATAAGGAATGGGAACAAGTTAGAATAAAGAATATTACGTCATAGAGGACATTAAAAATATAAGACTGTCTTTATCCAAGGCCAGGCTGATATCAAATAAACCTTCAAATACGTGCCAAGTAACTATTTCATTGTTCGAATTTTTTGAAGACGTTATATGATTTTTCTTGAAACCACGATGGTAATAATTCACAACTATTGGTTAAGATCACAAGGTAAGTACGTATAACATTATACAAAAAATTACATTTTTAGAGTGACGGGACTTGAGACGTAATTTTATTACTTTCGATTTCGGCTTTTATGAGACGAGGCGGCGGTGAAATGGAATGCCCTCACACTTTCTGTTGTCAGGGCTGGAGGAACGCAAGGATTGAGGAACTTGCAGTCGGCAGGTAGGCTAAGGTTACGGGGAGTGCAAAAAATGTAAAAGCACGCCCCGCAGAAGGCTGCCAAATTACTGAGGGAACTCAAGGTAAAGGGCCCAAACTCACATCCGGGAGCAACCACTTTCCCCTGTCCCAAAGGGGTGCCAACCCTTCATTTCCAAGGCGCGAAAAAAACGTGGTTTCGGTTCTCCAAATATATTTAAATTTAATCTTACACTTATTCGTTTTTATCGATCTGAAACATATTTAAAGTTCGAAAAGATGAAGGATGAACGCTCCCAATCAAAGGATTGTCACCATCACATTTTTAGTATTACTCGGCTGAAAGAATATATGAGTATTCCACAGTTTGTCAACACAGTCGTTTGAAAATTAGAGAAGTTTCTGACACTGTTGTCAATTACGCACTCGGACTGATAATTATATCAAATTATAGGTCACGGATTTGATCCGACCCTTGGCTGCTGTTTTTTTGGCCATATGGTTTATAAATGGAAACTTCACGGCTCGTCTGAAAGGGGGTTTTGTTGAGGTTCCCGTGGGATCTGCAATTTTATCACACTCCTGGGTCGTAGTCCAAGGTTACCAAAAATAATTTTCCAGGGGAGGGGGGCTGGTTTCTCCTCAGAGTCCAGGAACAAAAATTTCTGATAGGGATACTTCTCGTCACATAATCGGTTCCAACGGTTTTTTATTCACTCCAAAATTACCGATGAAAGTAATCTGAATAACGTATATTCTGTTTTTTGGAGTGGTATTGGAACCTGTTTACAGCGAGAAACATGTTCGTGAAGGAATATCACAGTTGAACATTCTGAATGTACTGGGGGCGGGATATCACAGGGATTACGACTCCTCTATAAATTATATCTACGTGTTCTGGTAGCGTCATGCTCACGTTTGTCCGGGATCCCTATTCAGAACCTGGCCAGTCGAATTTTTTTTTTCGGTTTGACCCACGAGACCCGCCGGTTCCTGTATGGGAGGACGGTTGGTGTGATCGCCGGGTTCGACCCGTAACCGCCTGGTGCCGGGAATTCCGGATATCTGCGACGTAAAACCAGTAACGGGGCGGAAGTTCTAGTTGCCGGCCAGGACTAACGGCCTGTAGGGGTGATGATCAGACGACCCATATCAGGATTCCCATGACCCCGGTCCTAGGGACTAGTCCAACCACTGTCCCGTTTCCTCAGGTCTCGCCAATTCCAGTTGTCCAAATTTATTCCCATGTACAAGTACAATACTAGATTTTCCTTATCAGATTTCTTAGTTAGAAAATAATATTGTATTGTCCACGATAAATTAGAAAATTGTGAAAAGAACAGATAAAAGCAATTTTATGAGATTCTTCTACTTGCTAGACACACTAATTGTAGGGGTTTAATTATAATAATTAATCGACGATTACTTTTTCAAGCAGCATTTAACCACACAAAAATAATCTGCTGTCTTATGGCGCAAGTGCAACTACGACAGTGCCGCAAAGCAGTTTTACATATAAATCGCAAGTGGGCACTCACACTTGTAAAAATAAGGTCACTCCGCAATGAAACCGCGACAATATTACTGCTTTTTCTAAAAAAAAAATTATTTGGCATTGGACGGACTAAATCTTGATCTAACGCTCTCTTCCTTGAGACTGTATATGCGTCTCTGACCTCAGTGGTAGCACAGCACAAATTATTATAAAACGTTTTAGCAGAACAACTGGTACATTACAGATTTGTGATACAGACGAATGCGATCGTTAAAAAAGTATAGTCCAAAAAAAAGCGGACAGAGAAAATTAGTAGACACGAAGAAATTATGTAGAGACTGGTAAAAAAAGGAGAGGAAAACCAGTTGTGTAATTCGTTGTTTAATTCAGTGTAAAAATGTTCCGTTCAGCCGCTTGACTTGAGAAGGAGAATTTGAAATACATAACACAACTGATCGTTTAAAGAAAAAAAATATCTATATGATTGAACATAAATTTGCAGACACCGTTCATTTCACAAATGTTTTGCACAATTATTCTGGTCCAAAAAAAGCTGAATAATTCCAATTTAAGGAATTCGGAACTATTTATGCTTAAATCGTAAATACCACTTTGAGTTGAACACTTTAAATTTTTATGATTGTCTGTCTTTCAAGAGAAATGTCGAATTTTGATGGTTAAAATTTTCAGGTTTATTTTTACTGAACGGTCAAAGCCAGATCAAAAGCAAATATTCCGAAATCCCAAAAACACGGTTTTGTACACTTGCACAGCTGTATACAAATATCACGCGTTATTCACCGCAGTTTCACAACATGAAAACTGCTCGTTGCAGCCTGAAATACCGATCTAACAACATGCCAACTAGATTCACAGATCTTGGCTACGAGGTGTTTTTGCTTTTGCAATTATCCGGGCTTGCGCGTCGGAGATTAAAAATAAATGAGAAATTTTTCAATGAGTGTTAAGGAAGTTTTAAATTATCAGCCAGAGTGGCTAAACACGTTAGTAGCTGGCGGGATCACAATCTTCCACTTCCGGAAATGATTGTAGGCCTATCTTCTGGCTTCTTTCGACCCTTGTGTCCTTTCATTTACGCATTAACCTCAAAACTTCATATTTCGGAAAAGAGCCACAGCCCGTCACCCATTCAGCCTGAAAAATGATGCTTTAAGTTTAAGTTCGGCAAATACAATATGTGCGAGTTAATATATACTTAAAATAATTTTCATATTTTGGGCGATGACCATGACCTTGTTTCATTTTTGTCTAAATGGCTAACTTGGCCAGCTCTTAATTTATGCTACTGCAGGTTTTGCGAACCTGTTTTGAGTGCGTTGAATCTTAGAATCCTGGAAAAAATAATCAACGACCGCATTCTGTTTTAATTCTCAGCCTCCCTTATCAGTCACGAATACGAAGATTCCCTGACTCACCCAACCCTCTTCATTTATTACTTTGCCGGTTGATTTTAGTGTGACAGGGAAGTTTTCCTCCTCGCCTTTCCTCGTATTTGATTTTGCGGAAGGACTGCAGTTGCAGCGACAGATGAAGGAGCACTTTTTTTCTGACCGAGAAATGAGAATGTATTGTGGGATGCGAAATAATGGCTGAGTTCTGGGAAGGGCTGCAGCCTCCAGTGAGTCAGCGGCGAATCTGCCGCTTCTCAGAGCAACGCCCGGGGCACACTCTCACATTCTACGCAAACACGCACATACAACACGGCCTGGCGATGCTTCATCGACAGTTACATTGTAAAACATTACATAACAATATTATATAAGCAAAACGTATAATTGGAATGACTCATACATATAATATCGCTAAAAAAGACGAGGAGCACTTCTGTTATTGTTCATCTACTCTATCCTATCAAACTGCTACCAACCCTATTGTCTTTTGCAAATCAGTGTAAAGCACCTTTACACCATTCTTGACTCTGCTGTTTCCACAGCAAATTCTGCACTTTCCATTTCAAAGGTTTCAGTGCAGTGCCTCATTTCCACTTCACAGTTTTTTCAGGAGATGTTCGCGTGATATCTAAGATAACCTTGTCCACTTTTATCAATATCATTTTATATTATCATGCGGTCGTGCAAGTTTATGGTCAGTAATCTACGAAATGGTTCACCCTCAATTTTCTTAATTTGTTATATGAGATTTTGGTGCTATCCAGTTTAGCTTTACCCGTCTCCCTGGCGCCGTATTTTGAGCGGCCGTGCCATGAGCGGACAACAGCCCCTTCCTCAATCCTGACCGCTGAGTGAGCAGGTATAAAGTTTTCCGAAGAGCAACTTAAACAGTCTTTTACAATTGCTATAAATTACTATTTTTGTAAAATCTTGCTTTGTTGGAATTTTTAGAAACGTTGATTTGAAATTATATCATTTAATTGACTTTAAAACTCCTGAAGAGGTCCTAATAAATTAGGGATTAAACTTTGAGAATTTTTTTCTATTATAATCTTTTAAAAATTTAAATTAAAAATAAATTTATTACTAAACAGGTTAATGTTTTCATTTATTTAAGGACGTCAAATATATATAACAGTTAAAAGATTTGTATCTTAATTGATGATTTCTAAGCATATTTATTAAAAGAATAACCAATTGGAACAGTTTCCATGTTAGAGATAGAAATTAAAAATCCAGATAAGTTTCAGAAATGTTATTCATGAAACTTGTATTACATTCACTTAATGTTAAAACCAAGACTGATAAAGTTCCTCTACGGAAATATTTATACCTGCTCGCTCAACGTTCAGGATACAGGAAGGGACTGTTGTCCGCTCAGGGCACGTCCGCTCAAAATACGACACCGTCTCTCTGGCACATATGCACCAATTTTATATCGGGTATTGGAAAAAGAATTCCATCCATACATAACGATGTTCTTAAATTTACAAAGCTGTCATTTGTTAATGTCCTTAAAATTATAGGGTTTATATTTTGAAGACAATTTTAAGCTGGGTCATCCATATTTGCGAGAATATCCCTTGTATCCGTCCGTTTACTTCTAATCCAGTTACTGTGCGTTCACCGAGCCGCTATCGGCAGCCTGTGACATCGTCAAACATGGGTTTTGACATGCCCCGTATCATCGGTACGGCCAATTACCCTTCTACTCGCAACCCCATATAATTTTCACAGTTAGCTGCAAAAACGGAGACGGCAAACTTAACTTGGTCATTACTCGATGACCTTCTACGTACATTCAATAAAAGATTCGGACAACTTTTTTGTTTTATATTTTTCGAAACGTCGACATGTTAATTTATTTTTCTCCTTAATACGATTAAATATTTATATTAACAAACAATGAAAACCATGACAGTAAAATATCTTATCAACTGTGTCGCTTCTCTGTTATATTGCTTCTTCTAAATTTTATTTAATCTCTTGCCTTCTCTTGGCTCTTTTCCTTTTAGTTTTTAACTATGCTGTCAGACAGTGGAAAATAATTTAGAACACACATTTCACTATAGTGATGATTTAAAACGAAGTGATTCTACACGCGATCGGTCGGCGTAAGTCTCGAATATCTCGGATGGTCGTAAAGAAGCCGGCCGGCGTAAATGAAGCTTCAGTGTCGGAAGAGTTTTAAGGATGGTTAGGGGTGGGGGTGGGTGGGTAGGAGAGGGTTGCGTACTCCGTCGTACGCATCTTGCAGCGTTAACAATGGACGCGGTCCCTGACCTCGCTGCCACGCCCGTGGCTCCGCGCACGCGCACGGGCAGGGGCCATGTGCTTCCGAACATTCGCATGTCTCCCCCTGTAAATCCCCGTTCATAACCCAGCATCCGTTCACACTACTCGCGCGCTTTTCTTCGCTTTATGAGTTCTCCGTATTGCACGCAGCGGCGCAAATTAAAAATAGACCTTGACCTTCCCCAAGGCCACGGAGCAACAACCTGTGAGGCTTTCTCCGCGATAATGCCAAGCTGCAGCTGTCGCCAAGTCCACTTACAATCATTTTACTCCAACAGCAATTAAAGGCACATTAACTGCTGTAGGTTCCACAAGTGAAATAATGAAATTTTTAACGGTTGCTGTTCAGTAGTATTTTTTTTTTCTTCAGTAAAACGAAGTATGTGTTGTGTGAAACGACTCTGTACGCAAATTACGGGATATGCTTTCATAGACGTTGTTTAAGTTTAAAAGGCTCGCAGTTCTCTTAGTCGGTGACCTTGTCAATCAGTAAACACGTAAAGACGTTAACGAGGCGCTCTGTGTATAATGATCTTTTTTTCGTTTTGACAGCCAATGAGAACGGCAGCGCAGTGTTTGTCGTTTGCACCGCGGATTCTCCGTCGTACGGCACAGATCTCATTCCACGAGTTAAATTTTTTTTTTAATTCTCAAGTGACTGAATTTCTGCGCGTCTAACATTCAGTATTATTAATTATCCATTTCAACAATTCGTTGCCAATATATATGGTTAAATTGGAAAGTTATGAACCGTCGATGCTTCTAATAGAACATCCAGTTTCCTCAATGGTCGCTAGGCGATGAGTAGCGAATAATTGTAATGTAGATGAAGATGATTACAGAACTCTCAACGGGGGTTTTATGTTAAGAGTTGAATCTCCTGATTGGATTGATACAATCATAAAACGTTTATCGAGCTGTGCGATGTTTCAAAAAACTCTTGTCGTGTTGTCAAGACTCGTTATTGTTGTGTCATTTGGCTTTATTTATTTTTATATTATTTAGATACCATTCGTTTTATTTTGTAATAGAAATTTCTGGGTACACAAATGGTCGATTTCATCAAACATCATTTTAATATTAAATATGAAATTACAACTCAAATTGTCCTCAGACATCCTTCAGATTTGTTTGTTCATCTCGTGGACAGTCTTCGCCACCAATTGGGCATTTTTCGACAACTTCGAGCAGGGTGTTCCGTGTGCCGGATGCGTACAGAACAACACTTAGAATGTAATGTTTGCCAGTCAGTCCCCACAGTCAGGGCCAAACACCTCTATATTGCCCCCCATTAGCCTGGAATTCCCTGTCGATCGCAATGATTTCTCCAGAGTGCGATTGTCTGCTTTTCACCTGTTCCGTTTGTGTTCTCCCCGCTGTGTTCCCTCTCCCTTCATTTACCGCGCAGGGTGTCGACTCTGAGCCCTTGTTAAATCTGCATACATTCCCCCTGTCTACAAATATGCAAACAGTCCCGTCCCTTGCCAACAACTTCTGTGTTCTCTCTACGCCGACGCTGCAAAATATTTCCCCTTTAAAGCATTCGTAGCACATATTGATTTTACGTTTCGTTTACTGTGAAACGATACCGAAAGTTTGTTACATGTTTCTGGGTTTTACCAGTGTTCCTGGCAGAGAACTTGTATTCCCACTGTATTTATCTATGTTTTAACCTAAGATAACCATATATTAAATCTTTCCCCAAATGTGACAGTTGAATACTGACGGAACTGATTAAACGATAATAGAGAACAAATGTGTTTTCACTCATCATTACACATACACACTAGAAAACATACAACCTGATGTTAAAAGTATGAAATTTTGGCTTATGCGTTTAATTACCTGATATATTTTTGAATTCGTTTTAAACTATTTCGGCTAAAATTCTAGACTACTAAAAGAAATGTGGCTGCAAATGTGCTGCTCATTATGATTGAAAAGAACTATGTGCTCCTGAAACTACATACTTCCTTGCTTATATTTCAAATTTTCTCAACGTTTTTTAAACGTAATACAATAACTTGCTACCGCAAATGTTTTTCATCTTAAAAAATATATCTCGATATGGAAGTTATCAATATTAAAATTTATAGTTTCTATATATATATATAATCATAGTATTTTACAATTATTCTTGTTTTCCATACCCCTATGGACGAACTCATTTTTACTGTTTGCAAAATGTTCATTTTAACCTACCCCGTTCTAATAATTAAATTGAAAATCTAGGAAACATATATTTGCCAATTATAGCACTTACCATTCAATTATTGTTCTGGAACTATCTATATATTAAAAAAGGATGTATGTTTGTTTGTATGTTTGTCCTTATATTCTTCATAGAAATTTAATCGCATGGAAAAATATCTCGGAAACCATATTTTTCTGTAAATGTATCTTTTACATATATATCCTCAGAAAGTGGATTTGATCATCAGGTACATATATATATATATATATACTACTTGACGTCTGCCACTGAAATATGCTACAATGAACAAAAGCATTCCGTTCCGTAGTTAATATTCCATTCTCTCCCTCAGTTTAATATGATTAAATTAAATCAGTTTCGGAACTGGAAGGGAGATAATTGGTGAATCTGCATTATCTAGTCATGGTGAGACAAATTTACAGTGAAATATATTACGAAATATGTTTTTTGTCTGCCTAGAAGTGTAATTCACTTGTTGGATTTAGCTGCAGCTATAGTGATCTCTAATTCCTCTACTACATTCGTATTGAAGCTAAGTGGATCACTCTTAGTCTCGGGCAGTTCATTTTTCTGACAGATTGACAGCTATGATAGTTTGCCGCCCTTTTTTTAACTTTTCGTTCCCTAAAGCTTCGCTCATAATTTTTCTGTGGCCCGCTCGGAATTAAAAACGGGCCACAACTATTTTCACCATATCCTCTGGAAACCTTTCGTCGAAACAGGATCACATTGAAGGTAAGTGGATCGATTTTAGTCGAATACAGAATTCGGGACGTTGCCGCTGAGTGAACTGCCGTGAAATTCGGCGGCCACGTGTAAGTGGACCGTACCTGAGCGAAGCAATGTGCTATTATGATCTGCGTTCACCCCCTCGGCTTTTCTGTTATTGATTGCAGCAGGCAGCGAGACTAGGGAGGTTTTTCACCCTCTGCAGTGGCACCCCATGCCATGTACGGTCACCATAGCAACCCCCTTGTTTCCCCCAGACTTCTGAGGGGTTGAGCTGTCTCGCGTGCAACAACGGACCAAGGCTCTCTGTGGGGGAGAATCAAAGTGGGCTAGAGGTCAATGCCAGACACCACGCGTTCGCTTTCAACGCAAATTCCTCTTCTGCACGCACAACTATCGTAGATGCCCCTACGGAAACACTATCACAGTCCGATCATCGATCCACCATACAACTCGTAGAAAAAAAAATCAATCGTCCGTGTGTGGAGCGACTTTCCTGCAGATGACAGTCGGGGGTGTTAGAGGATATGCCAAACCAGCTAGTTGCCTGTTTAAAATAATTTACATGATCCTGGCTGAAGGGTTTCCCAAAATTTTTATGGGAAATTTATGGAAAATTTCAAACAAAGTAGGTATAAAATAATAATATGTGCAGAATCTCAAAAAAAAAATTACAGTACTATAATAGTTTCTTATTTCATAACCTTACGGCATGTGGTCGTAAAGTTCTCGGGTAACAACGTATCCAAGTTTACGAGATCATTTTTTTTTACAATCTACTACACCTGGAAAGTAATCACTCTTTAATTATGCAATAAGGAACATTACTTATATGTATTTTATTGAACGCTTAAGTGTTCGTTTACTGGGCTAAGGAAAAAAATATTCTTTGGTCATTCTATTACAAATATATTGCATTGGACCTCTGTCTTTCAGACTTTTACTCAATTCCCAACGCTCCTTAAATGAATAAAGAGAATAGAGAAACAGAATAAAAGTAACGAAAGTAAATTATATTATGGATGTTTAAGTTTCGGTGAAAGGCAATAAATTACTAACTAATTGGTTTCTAAAAACCGACGATACCTATACGGGATCTTAATTTTCACTCCATTATTTCGAAGTCGCGATATGGTCTACAATTTATTTGACAAAGCGATTCGCCTTTCCCACTTCAGTTTTCATAATAATAACATATGGCTTTCAGACATTTTGATGGATAATGTTTATATGGCCGATTTTACCAAGAATATATCATTAAAAGGCTGCGGAAATCAAATCGTCTAATAACCCATCAGACCTTCTTTTTCAAAAAGTTATCATTCTTCCATTCATTAAGAATATATATTTTAAATTAATTTAATTATTTCAACAGAAAATATATAAAAGCACCAATTCTTTATAATTTATTATAAAAAAACTGCGAAAGTTACATCACTGATTTAGATAAGTCTAATATAATGTGAAATATTTCCTGTAAATACTGAAATTTTTTTTAAAATTAGACAAACGGAAAGGACATTAAAAATTCTTCTGAAAGAACACATTTAAAACAACATTGTGAAAAATATTCAGTTGTAAGTAAACATTCAACTCAAATAACCACAGTTTTCATTATTTGAGATTAATGTCTGAAATTTTATGCATTGAATCCAATTGTTCTTCCATCAATGTTAAAACAGATACAAATAATCTCAGCTACATTTATGACTATTCTCAAATAACTTCTTTGGTCTCTTCTTATGTGTATCTTTGTAATATAGTTGTTTCAGTTCACGATGTCCACTGATTGTGGAAGAAACGTAGTGTATTAGAAATTTTTGTCAATATGATAATGTGCAAGTAATTTTTCTTTATAGTTAATGCATAACTGACTTATCAATGTCAATTACAATGAAAGTAATATTTAACCAATCTTTGATAGGGGGTATTTATTTATTGTGTGAATCAATTCAGTTTTAGTATATTTTGTATTCAGAACATTTAGACTCAAATTCAAGAATTTTTTATCAGAAAACTGTTGAAAGTAAACCTGTCATTCACTCTAGGCTTTTGACGCATCATGTTTTCACTCTTTGTGGTTAGTACACATTTATAGCCACCGGATGTGGGGGTCGCACTTAGGTCACTATTGCACACAGTGTTAAAAGTGGCGAAAGCCGCCCCTACGACGCACCCTCTGCATTAGCTGACGCATTCCTACGCGCAGGTTGTCTAATTACCAACCAGCCTTGCGTTCCCCTTCGCGTCCAGCAAAATATCGAGCTTTGGAGTTGTGCGGGAAGCCTGAATGCACAGCTTCAGGGGCAAACTTTCCCCAGCTCGCAACCAACACTTTCTCCGCGCACAATACCGTTCACCATCATCACATTCATCTCTCTTTTATTATGAAGTTATAATCGTTCAGAGCTGAATGCAATTTGAGTACACGTAAGCTTACAAGATGAGCCTTTAAGCTGTCAACAAAAATCATTTTGAATATTTGAATTTTTTTTGTTTGAATGCAATAAAAATAACCTTACAATAATTCCACTTCTCTCATAAAAGACACTTATTTCTTTCTTTCTATATTTACGTGCGGGTAATTTATGTCATTGTAATCTTGGTGAAGAGAAACAAGCGAACTAGTGAACTTATGTTTTCAATTTCTGTAGAGAAAAAAATGTGTTTTCGGTGATCAAACAGAAGTTTGCTAACAGAGATGTGTCAACCGTGTTTTATTACTTATACCTTTGCACGTTTTGTGTCGGTATAGCTGACTCAAACATTTAGGAATATAAAAATAGATTCTGACGTTTGGGACCCTTAAAACTCTCTAATTATATCTCAAATCGATTTCATCCGCATGAAGAATTTTCAAGTCTATTATAATGATAAATAAGCAAGAATATAATGTGACAGTTTATTTTTTTCTGTACATTTGCCAACAAGTAGCAAATAAAAAAAATTTGTTTCAACAACACAACTGCAATACTATATTATTTAGTTGTTGATTTAGTAATACAGTCGGAAATAAAATATTAAAATTAGATTTTAAATTATTCTTATTGGTCCTTCGATACCAGCAAAGAACATTTCAGCTCGTGGTCTATGTTATGTGAACTTTTTGGAAAATTTAAGAATCTATGAAAAGAGTTGCACTTGTTTGTGTGAAGAGAGGTGACCAACCTCGGCGATCGATGGTTGAAACCATTGAGGTCAATACTCCTTAAGTAGTTGTCAGCCGAAGCCAGCAGTTCCGCAAGTGAATAACATTTCTTTTCTCATTCTAAAGATTGGGCATCCCTTCTGAGAAATTTATTAGCATTCATAAATATACTATAACATTAATATTTATCTTTATGATAGGAATGCTGCGGCAATTTTTATTTAATTGTGCGAAGAATTGCGTTAATTTATAACTCAAATTGAATGTTACACCACATTTGTATTGTATTTTTTTCACTTCAGGTTCGTTTAGAAAAAGTATTATACACATTTTGGAATTTTAATTTCAACTAACGATATTTAGTTTACTGGGTCAATAATTTAAGCTAATCTCAAAAACTTTTAAATGGAAGGTCATTTATATTCTTGTAGAACTAGAATTCCAGTTATTTATCCAAGTAGAGGGAAAAGAAACACCCTACTAACGACGGACGATCTCGCTTCTCAAAGGTCATAGTCGTTATTTCCCGATCACTATGCCCCAAAATATAATGGTATGTAGGGAAAGCTTGTGCTACGAGACCACTTGGTTGTTAGTAATAAAACTTTCAGTTCTAGGAGTAGATCAGGCTCTAGACAGGTCCGTGGTTCCAAAATTGTTTTCTGCTAAAGTGATGTTAGTGAATTAAAGTAGATGTAATCCGAAGGTCTATCTATTTAAAAAAAATGCCACGTCAGAAGAATTTGTGCGGAGTCCAAAGAGCCTATGGTCACATGAAAATAATTCAACCTTGCTGCGATTTTAGTGTAGACTAATTGCAGAACTGATTTGACTACGTAGTTAACGTCTCTGCCGCCAGGGACCGCTGCCGCGCTGGATCGCTCTGCCATCTGGCGACAACTGCGTTAACTCGATTATGTGTTGCGTTGGAAAATTGATTGCTCCAACACGTGGTTCTCACGTTGTGATCTCGACATTAAAGAGACGAAGCGTCGACTATAGTTAAACCCTCCTTCGGTGATTAGGAATAAAATTTTCTCACAAACGTATTTCGCTTCTTGTAACTTTTGCTAAGCCTTTCTTCCTATTTTTTATTACAGTTTCTCTCACCCGCACATCAATCTCACCGTATTCTACCTACGACTCTTTGTCTTCCCTTACATTTTCCAATATAAATTCATTGAATGGTAGAAGATTCAACTTACATTTTATTTCACTCTGCGCTTATATATCAAAAATTCTCATTAATTGTTGATGGAGTATATATAAATTGGAATTTACAAGGTGCATGGAAGCTATATGCTGCTACAGGAGCGGCTTATTATAATTATTTGTGGACAAAAATAATAATTTACAATCGTTTGAAGATAAAGAGAACTTCTTCTTCTTCTTCCTGAGCAACGTTACAGCGCTTTGGGAATCTTATTCTCCTTAATATTAGCCTTCAATCTATTCCTATATTGAGTCCCTATCCTCTTTGCTTTTATTTTCAGCGTTTGTACCTCTTGTAAAGGTCCATCTAGCCACCTTATATTCGATCCTCCTTTTTTTTATACTATCTCTTGACTGTGAAAAGGTTAATATCTTTCGTTTTTCTTACGTGGCTTAACCATCTAACCCTACATATTCATATTATCTTCTATGTTAGGCTTTTTATAGAGTTTGTATATCTCATCATTGCATTTTATCCTCCATGCCACATCACACACCTTGGACCATAAATATTTCTCAGGATCTTCCTTTCAAATTTTCTAAATTTTTCTTCAACATTTTTATTGAGTGTCAAAATCTCAAATCCATACACGATTACAGGTCTTATTAATGCTGTATATATTTTTATTTTCTTATTCTTTGACATCATTACCTTTTTTAGGCTCTAAAACATATTTTACCAAGTGGTTAATTCATATTGATTTGTAATTATCTCGAGTATAACTCTTAAGCTCATGAATCCGTTCCCCCCCCCCCTATGTTTACATCATTAATTGAAATGTTACATTTCTTACGTTTTCCATTAATTTTGTTTTACTTTAGTTAACTTTTAACCATATTTGTGCTGCTGCAGACCTTGCATAAGCATTGCTTATTGTTTACTCTTGTCTTCCTCGTATTTGTAATAATTTGTGCAGAATGGTTCCTCTGATATCCAGATCAGTATCCCTTATCACATTTACTGTGACTATATTGAAAAGCAGAAAAGATAGGCTGTCTCTTTGTATAAGAAATTTCTTTGTATTAACTAATCAAATGCAACACAATCGCTATGCTTCAGCTTCAAACTGACTAAAACTACTTAATTCCAAATTTATTCAGGGGAAGGCAATTATCAGAACGCCACTGAAGGTAACATATTCCAAATCGTCTTATTCAGAAATGAATAACATGTTCTGAATTATTATAATTAGTTTTAGATCGAATGTTATCAGGGGTAATAAAGTTATACTATACGATTATTATTTTACGTGATATTGTTACTCTACGGTTAAGCGAGTAACATGATTAATTTTGTTTACAAAAGTTGTAAACATATTTTCAAGAAAGTGCTACAAATCGTTTGTATAATAGGGATTTCTAGAGTTCAACGGTCGACGAGTCTCTGCAACATCTGTTACATAAGTGTGAAGCGGACAGTCTACGTCTCAGGCGAACACGGCAACTTCACCAGATACTTAACACAAGATTCGATCTAAAAATTTTATGTTAGTAACTCACTCAGCCTTATATCGAAAAACCATCTTGTGCACTACATATTTTTTGTTTTACGTTCCTATAAAATTCTCATGTTGTTCAACGAAAAGCTAAAAAAAATGTAATTTTCTTAAAAAAAAGTATTAAATAGTTAAACGACAATGAGTAGATTTATAAGACATTCCCTGTTTTTATTACTTTTATCAGAATATAAATTTGTAATATTTATACTGCCTAGACGTTAATACGTTTCAGGATGATAAATTAAGCAAACGTCCGTCAAAATATTCTTAATATCAACGGTGATATGACTTCAATTACTTTCCCATTCATCCGAAAAAATTTCTTTTAATTCTCTAATACTCATTGCGAAACATCAAGCATATAAAATTCTTGAAAATGCAAAAAACGTATCGTTCTCTCAATTCCTACAGGATTGGAAAACGATAAATGTCTCTAAACCAAAATATAGAAACTTGGGTGGCGTAATAAAAATAATTATTGACAGGCTATTTTAATTTTCTAACATCTTAGTTCAGCGCATAGTTGAAAGATGAATAAAGATTTTTTTTGCAACTTCTTAAACAATTTGGAAAATGATGGTTTAAAATAAGTGATTCCGTTTTGTTTGTTTTCGTATTCTACCCTAATAAGGCGGCTTATCTGAATAATATATTTTAATGTAGTCTTGTATTTTGAGTTACTTACCGTTTTTGTTAGTGATTAAAACGTAAGTTGAGTAGAATAGAAATATTTAGACATGCTAGAAGTCGATGGCAGTGAACGTCATCGAAACGTCGTGAATAATATTGTTTACTCGGTTAGAAGCCCGAGAAGACTTTATTCATGTATGATGTGATTTTAATTAATTTTTACAGTTTTACAGATTAGATCATAAAATATCCACTTAATTGGTTATTAAGGAGAAATATTCAATGACAACAGTGCAGCTTGTCTGGTTTAGGAAAGGCATAACTATTGTTCCAAAAGTATTGATAGTGAATTAGAAGGTAAAAATAATATCGGTGTGATAATCTTTCTTAGAGACATACATGTAGGAGCCGTTGGCTGAATGCTAAATTATGCGGACGATGTTGTTAAATGAGGATGGCAGATCTTTCGGAGAAAAATTTTACCTTGAAATCATTAGTGATACCTAGCAAACTCGTGTCACTTTTCTCCGGAGGTGCTATTTATACCTCACGTTTCTGACATACTTTCTATTCCTATTTATAAGACATGTTCATCCTTATTTACCTTTGTTTGCGCGTCCTAGATAACGCACGATTTCGCTGGAGTCGATTTCCTACTTAAGGAAATTTTAATAATTTTTTAGATGGATATGTTGTTAGACATTTTGTTTTTCTCTTGATTCCAGCAGTTTAAAATTCATTTCACTTTGAAATTTAAACAGCAACCTTCCGTACAATCTGAAGAAACATATAGGGCCTACTTATAAAACTTGTTAATGTCATAATAGCGCCCATACAATAATATTCTTATGGAAGACATTGACAAATAGCGTCTTTTGTAATGGTATAAGTTTAGAAGAAAATTAACTGCGTTTACTCAGATTAAAAGTTTTTTTGGAAATTACTGTTACGGCATATAGTTTAATAAAAGTAAGAATGGAATTCTCAAAGATAATATGCTTCAAATATTATAAAAAATAATTTTTCTAGTGGAAAATAACTCGTTGATTTAATTTATTTTTTCAGTTATTAAATTATAATGTGCGTGTTTGAGTTTTGAGTTGAGAGAATTGTAGATATTCCTGGAGCAGAGTGGGTTTCAGCCGCGAATTTAGGCCGCGCGCAGATCTCCAGTTTGCCGTTGACGTAACATCTGAGGGACCTGCAATGAGGTCAAACTGAAGATAAAACCTCACTCTTATCTCCACACACGCAAAGATTGGATACTGTTATAAACGAAGACTTGCTCTTGTGAGGACGCTTTCCCTGCATCTCTCTGTTCCGTTTCAAGTTTACCGGACCTAAGTAACGAAATTGTTTCGTGGACAAGATCGTGGCCATCTTGGACGCGATTCTCAACGACGCGACGGATAATAAATAAGCTGAGGACGCAGCATCATTTTCCTTCCGGAGTGGAAGATTGACTTTCGATTTTCGCATTTCACTTTGATGACGCTGGCGTGCGCATTTCGTAACGTTGGCTCCGTGCTCCCGTTCGTGCGCGTCGCCTCGATAGAGAGTGTTGAACTCTCGCGTGCTAAATGGGACATCGCGCTTTCACGGCTCCCGACGTCACGCCGGTGACGTACAGCTTACGCCTCGCAGTACAGTACATTATCCCACATTCGTGAAAGAGCTCGTCATGTGCATTATTTACAAAACCATTCGACATGCAACAAATTCAAATATTAATATATAATTATTTTTCATATAAATTCGTAATTTGAAATATTGCATTGTTCCTTTCACCTCTTGCATTTTTTACATAGTTCACTTATCTAATTTATAAAGCTACATAAAATCGCATTGTATATAATAAGTAAAAGCACACATAGAAATGCGTTTGATGTTCCGTTATCGTAGAAAAATAACGTAATATTAACAGACAAACTCTGGAAACGTTTATATCATCAAAAAAACTTTCTTTCAGTCACACAGCCTGAAGAGTGTGCAAATATATACAGCAACGATCTGTTAAAAATAATTTATTAAAATAATAAAACTATGTCTGTTTTCCCGTCTTTAATTTTATCTTATTCTTTTTCTGCTAATTCGTTGTATTTATTTACACTTAGAAAATCAGCGGACTTGAAAAAACTGAATTACTAAGTCCATTACATCTATTTAAAAAATATATAATTAGAAATAAACAATAATTTAATGTGCACATATTTTTAAAAAAGTCAACATCACGATATTTACCGAAAGAAATTCACATGTTTAGTAGAATATAAAAAATTATGCACTTTATTTTTATATATTCTACATATGCGGACCGGTGTAGTTTGTTAGCTTCTTTTGGTGTATAAAAAGCTAATATATCAAACATTTTCTTATTCTGTTGTATGTATGAATTTTATTGTGTGCGGTAAAACAACAATCTCAAAAGGGACAAACTATAAGAAAGGGAACATATTGTAATCTTGTATGATATCGCAAAACATTTTCACGCTTCTCGATATTTTGAAATACTCTGTGCACACGTATGACTTTTACGTATGAAATAATTAGTTTCTGCATTAGAATGTTCATGGATTGTGTTGGCGCCATGTAATTAGTGTTCACATGTGACATGAATAGTCTCGTTTTATGAAATTGCTAAAAACCAAAAATTACCCTCCAAAAATTTATATTTATTACAATAAATAACGTCAACATATTTCAGAAGCCATTTTCATCTGTACTATAAGTTTTAAAGTTTCTGAAATATGTTGACGTTCTTCATTGGAATAAATATATATTTTTGGAGGACAATTTTTGGGTTTGAGAAATTTCAGAACTTGTTTTAGTGTCGTATCATATAATTTATTGAGTCTCATTTTCTTTAGGCTTCAATCCCTTTTTCATCTTCATGCATTTTTAATAAATATATTGTAAACGCATTGGATCGTCAGAGCACAATGTACCGAAGACCGATATTAACCAATGTTGTTTATTATCTTTGACAACATTCATGTGGTCGCAGATACTTCGTTTTCTCCGTTCACTTCGATATGTAGCAAATACATACGAACAATTAGTGCTTATCGACGAGAAACACCACTACGTAGAACATCGCCGTCTGTAAGGAAAAATGATAAGGAATGAGACAGTCCTCCTCCAGAAAAAAAAATAGGACAACCTTAGAAACTAAAATGAATGTCCTGATGGGGTTTCAGCCACAACCAGAAGACGTTCTTCATTTTATCGCGGGACCACATCATCGTTAGGAATGAAGAATATTTGCATTATTTATATTCTCAGTCCGTATTTGGTACTTCTGTAGATCATAAAACTATAGAGCTTCATGTTACATACCTTCATGCACTTTGTGACACATACTATCTGGTTCCCTTCAAACTCTACGAATACCTGTGCCATTGGGTCACAATTTCTTACATAAGCTTTTATCCTCTATAGGAGGCAAGCGCCCATTATAGTTCTTATTGCTCAATATAAAATCATATCTTTCGGCGTTAGCCCACAGTGGGGACGTTTGTGCGCCGATTACGAAAGGCGTTACAATTATTTACACATCCTTTTGTAAATTGTTATCGCATATGCTGCTTCTGGAATACGAGAAGCTTACATGGACGAATGTTGACCTGGAGCGCGTTATCTGAGGAAGATTTGTGAAATATACGACGACAGTATCCTAACTGACGTATTGTTCTCCTTCACATTTCTTTCTGTGATCCTCGTGCCTATTCTAGAGAAACCGATAATGAATGACCCTGAAAGGCGTATATAACCTTTCACGTTTACCCTATTTGTGTTATCGAAGAGTTTTAAAAGCCGGAGAGTTGTTTATGAACCCTTGTTTCACAATCCATCCCATGAAACTTACAGGACGCTGAAATGTTTCCAGTCACCAGTTTCTATCTCAATTCACATAGTCAAAACCAGTGTTTTTTCATACTTTTTCGGTTGATTCCTCCAAATATATGGGTTAAAACCGCATACTAACTTTGATTTCAGTAAATATTAATAGATGAAAATAATGAATGAGAAAGATAGCCAATTCAGACAGAAAAAAGTGAAAATATAAATACCACACAATTTTTCTGGGATCCTCGTCCCTTTCCTCAAGTGCGAAGAGGAGCCTAGAGCGACACAACTGCACTTGTCAGTTGACAAAACTCCAAAGCGAAGAAAACGCATCGACAATGGGAGAGCCGAAGGGTTGGCGTAACAATAAGGGAGCAACGACAATGGAAAAACAGAAGGTTTAGCGTAATAATAAGGGGTCATAGCAATTATTGAGTTTCATAATGTCTGTTTGTACATTAATATCTGTGATGTTCGATTTAATGCGAAGCATCTCTGAAATGAGTCTGGAATTGTACCTGGTGTCAATGTCTAAAATCTTACCATTTTGCCGATCAAATGTATGTTTGGAATTGATTATATGTTAGGATAGTACAGATTGTTTATCAATGAGAAGTTTGATATTAGACATATGTTCCTTGATACGTGTATTACGGAACGTTTTGTTTGCCCTGTGTAGCAGGAACACCAATTACAGCAAGAGATTATTCATAGTTTTTTTATTTAAACCATTTATTATCATATTATTTAATAATCTGATTGGTTTACGTTGATGCTACTAATAAAGCTATATTAAATTTATTACAAATCTTTGACATGTTCATTTAGAGGTCGTTTCAGAAAATCATCTATCCTTCTATGCCTAGTCCGCCTGACGTCATTACGAGGCAAGCTTCTAAAACAAAGAGACTTTGTGTCGTGGTTTGTTGCCCTGTGACCTTTACACAGACGGCATTTTTCAGTCATTTAGCAAACCAAACACTTATAATAACAGATCGCCAGTCGTTACGCATAACCCCAAAGGCAAACGTCGACGGCAATGAAATTTGAATTCGTCAACATGTAAATATTTCAGTAATTACCAGCTTGTCACTGTTGAATTATGCATATTGGGGACTAAAATTACCTAAAGCGCCCATTTGTCTGCAACGTGCGTCCAGTCACGTGGTTGTCCAAATCGGGAGCGTCACAAAGGGTGATTCCCAGTTTACAGACCTGGACGTAGGCCAATGGGGAGACTAGATCTGCGAACATGCATTGCATTGTTTTTTTCAGTCAGAGTATAATAATAAAAAGTGCAAGACTTTGAGACTCAGTTAAAATGAATGAGAACCGCATTTTGTCCGCATAGTTTCCAAATATGTTGGTTTTTGTGGAATGAAGTACAATGTTATGATTAATACTTCTCACCTATGCAAGTCCTGTGGCTTAACAACTTACTTATAAATACACAACAGCCTTTTAACTTCAGAAAAATATTTTTAATAGAAATTATACCACGTTTCGTCGCTATTTTCGACCTCTTCATGTAAGACGTTTTACAAAATTTTGATAGGTAGAGGCGTTGGAGCATTTCGGCCACAGCAGTCAACGAAGAATGACACTGACTGACAAAATTTTGAAAAAATTCTTACCTGAAGAGATCGCAAAAAGCGACGAAACGTTACATGATTTCTATTAAAAATATTTTTCTGACGTTAAAATGCTGTTGTTTGCTTATAATTTATCTTAAATCGTCAGAATATATATAACATTACTAAAACTTAATTTCGTCTTAGTATTTCTCTGTCGGGCGAGGAGCCATTGAAACGGCGTATTTATTTACATTTCTGCCACGCGACCGGACATTCTGTTGGACAACCCAAATTTTCGACTCTTCGTGTTAATATAATTTTCATAATTTTTTTATTTTGAAATTACCATGAGTTCTAGCGTCGACTGAAAGATTTCATTTTAAGAACTCGTTTCATTCATTTCGGTGTTGTCGTTTCATGTCGAAAGGAGACATAGCGAAGCTTGTGCTGTCTCAGGAGCGTAATGGAATGAGACCATAGTTGATGACGTAGGTAAAGGGGCTGACGTGTTCTCGATGGGTGAGGTGAATCACCACGATCAAGGCCCTTCCCCCGGATGTTACGTTACCCTCAAGCTTCGTCTCTTATGAAAACGTTACTTCATGAGAAATTCCAGTGCAGGATTCGCATTTACTGTACAGCTTCGTCGTCTCATTTAAAAGCAGTTTTACAGACCAGCACGATTTTTCGAAATAATTGATGGCTAACATAATTTCCTCACCGATGTAACTCACAACCAGATAAATAATTCATCGTTTTATTCCTGGATTGTATTATAGCACCGTATCTGCTTTTGAGAACTAATTTCCTTGACTTACCATAGTTATGTTTAATAGATGTTTGTCCATCAATTTATTGAAGCGTGGACGTTATGTATTGCCTCGATCCAGTTGCGGTTATTCATCATGTTACGAGCTCTTTATTGAGCACAGGGTGAGGTTACGTGTATAACAAGAGTCATAATACGTCCTAACGGTATCGTACATAAGCTTAATGCCTAGACTTTGGACCATCATCCGTGATTCGCTCCTGAGCCTTCGAACTTCAACATGGGGTGGTTCCTCCACAACATTTTTGGCGAACGGTCTTGGAAACAATCGAATTTTGATGAACAAGGTTAGTTAATATTTATAATTGTAATAAAGAACGTAGCCTTTGTCGGTGTAGAGAATTAATAAAGTCTTCTCAGGCTTCTAATCAAGTAAACAATTTTATTACCGACGTTTCGATGACGTTCAATGCCATCGCTGAAGCCCGAGAAGACTTTATTCAATAACTGTAATGGTTACTTTACAGCCATTTTCTTATGTTACATTTTGCGTAGAAACCAAAAATTAATGCAGTAGAAAAATGCCAATAAAAATGGTCGTAAAAGAATATAAAATGGAGCGCTCAGCCAGATTGCTATGAAAACTATTTAATTTTTGATTTTTCAATGCGACGGTGAACACATTGATACTATCTTCAGTTTCCCAGGACAAAACAACGGGCACCTGTTAAGTTGAATTAAACGTTTAGTGTTACACGAGGCGACAATTATTTGTCCAATTGATGTACATCGACAGTGCTGATGAACCTGCTGGAAGTAACAGACATCCCATTGTCCCAGACAATAACTAATCAGGGTGTGGCCAGGATCAAAACGGGAACCAACCCACTTCGGACGATAAGTCAATGTTTGTCGTCAAACAGAAAGTGATTCAATCCGCTATCGAGGGGTTAATGAACTCTTCCACTCTATTTGCCGCTGTAGAGTCACCCATGACGATCTGAAGAGAGTGATATTTAAAAATAAACTAGACGGTTCAGTTTTATGAAAGCGGGACACGAAAAAATTATAAAAACATTGTAATAAATTAAAAGTAATAAAATCAGGGAGAACGCATTCTTAAATTATATGTTCACACAAAACAAATCAGGTTCGAAGTTTCATTTTAACCGAATTCGGAGAATATTTTGTATATTGGTGAAATTATCTATTCAAGAAATACGTAATAGCAGATTATAGTAGACTTGTACATAGGCAATAGTTAGTTATTTGTAATATCATTACGTTTTTACACTCGCTATATAATTCAGTTTTCACATTTCCTCGTCTTTACCATTAGCTACTTTTATATTTATTCTTCTTAATTTTTTTCTTTATTATGCTGTCGGTCTCAGTCCAGAACTGCCTTTTTGTCCGTCAGTCGTCTTCTCGTACATTGCCTAATCCTATATCCGACGCCCTCTGGTGGTTCTTCCATCCCTTTCTACAACAATCGAGTTTCTTTTTAAACGCACTCCATCCGAATTGATATATACTACTGTATGTATTGACATGCAAAATTACAGCACATACCAATATAATGTACAAAGATTCCAAGTACATTTTTAACCCTGTCAACATGCAAATTAATTATAATTTTCCGACAGTATGGCATTTTCATTCCATTCATCATTCTTATATATATATATATATATATATATGAGTGTGTGTGTTACTTAACACGAATCTTTCACAGTTATTAACATTTATTGTATTTTTATAGTGCATCGGCCACATGTGTAATATAAAATATTTAAGTAAGGAAAGGAAATCTAATATAGTAGAATTAAAATATAAAACGTCTGAGTTAAAAGTGAAATAATCAGGTAAATAATTAGCCAAATAGCTGACAAAAAATTAATATTTATTAAAAGTGCCCTTTTATTTTACTATTGATGTGTTGTTCTTAATTAGCACTTATTTTTAAGTTTTGCGATAATATTGAATTCGTACAGAAATTTGCAATATGTGGAAGACGACGCCAAAACGGAGATACGACTGATAAGAGCAAAGGAAATATGGCCTTGTTTGATTGTCTTTTTTTGGTTGTGGGGATTGCCATCTTTGCAGCCCGCGAGGCCGATGACCCTTGTTATCGCCGGCGTGACGTGACGCTTCCAGGAGGAAGTGCCCTATTTTCTAGCCCAAATAACGCAACCGCCGCTCCTCGCCTCTCCTCTCCACTCTCCTCCTCGCCCACGGCGCCGTAAATAGACGCCGAGCGACGCCTGTCATTCCATGGAACAACGCTGGCCTTTATTGTCCGCAGTTGCTGACTTGTGACCTACCTCATGCCGGGTTTTACCGGGCGTTTCGTAAAATCTGGGACCGATTGCTAGATTAAGCATGACTGTTGCCATCACAAAGGCATTATCTTCCCTCCACCCTACTTTCCGTCCTTCCCTCCCACCCTAAATGAAAAATATCTGAAAATATTATTTCTGTCCCCTTGCTCCTGCAGTTTTCAATCCCATTTCGCATAATTTAACTAACTAAAATTTTTTGCACAATTTGCTTTTGTAGTTGGTTGTAACCCCGACAACATACTCATCCTGGTTGAAGTAGGATTACAAAGTCTGGTCACAGAGAACGAATATTCGATTTTGCAATTAATCTCGCTGTTTACACGTCCCGAAATTTTTAAAAATATATTTCTGATATTTGCTTTGTAACAACCCATGATTTTTACAGTGGTTACTACGTGATGTAACCTGGGTATAGTAGCGGCAGAAAGACGAGACATATAGAATGTGAGTATATGAATGGACGTCTCATTAATGATTTAGGAAACAACACATTGACATGTAATTAAGTTACTATTCAAATTTATCTATGCGAAGAAAATTGAATGGAAAGTCTGCGACTAATTTTGGATGTCGGTTCCAATACACGAAGGTGCCAGGAAATATTCTGGAATGACGCAAACACATTTTAAAAGGAGCGAAGTGTTGCGAAAGATCACAGACAGGACGGACGTAGTGGAGAAATCAAGGCTACTGGACGGTGGACAAAGAAAGCAATGCAGTGATACCGAAATGAGGTAAATTTATGTGGAGAAGAATATGGAAACGGAGGGGGGGGGGGTTATGTCAAGGTTTAAGCAGAGAATAGGTAGAAATATACTGTACTGTACTAGTGAAGGCATACTTTTTTTAAAAATTTTTTTTTCTGTATTTTAAATTTACGTAGGACTAATTCACGAGCATATTTTAATTGAAATTAAAATTTTATTTATTGGATTGATGTGTAGCTGAATATTATAATTCGAGAATTGCGTACAGGGCTTTAATTTGAAAGGAAGTTATCGAGAGTTGTTCTCGTGTGCGTTTCGACATGATTTGATAATTCTTGGAAGGGTTCTCGTTGTGTGACCCTTCCTCGGCGAAGACATTTGGCCCAGGCTCCGTGGAAAGTGAAACTCCGTCCGATGTGAGCGGTTCGGCCCACTCAGCGTTCGTTCAACCGCGCTTTTGAGGCCGAGGACATCGGCGGGACTGGCCGAGCGCTCCCGAAACCTCCCGAGCGCTATTGAGTAATTTTAGATTGCTCTAAGTACAGCTCCGGCCACGAAGCCTCACATTGCTCGCAGATTTTATGCAAACCCTAAATTAGATCCTAGGCCGGAGTCGTTATGCTCCACATAAAAATCCCGAGCCCAGCTTCGCAACGAAAATTGTTCCTCGGAAAATGACACTTTAATTTTCACTGACAGTTTTACGCACCGTGAGCCTGAAACCAGGTTAGTTATTCTGGAACTCGGACCATTGTTTTTTTTTCTTCTAAAGGTTAAAAATGCAACAGTGCGGAACTGTGAGAATATCATAGACGCCGCCGCTAGACTCCTATACAGTTATCTAGGCTCCTCGCGAGACAAGCAAAACCAGGACATGATACCGAAAGACGCGGCTGAGAAAAAAAAAATACTCGTCCGTAAAAGCAACCGAAGGACCGTCGAGGGTGATACGACAGTAGAGATGTCGGTTAAGAGGTCTAGTAGTGCGAGAAGTGATTTATTTGTATGTGGTGGTGATGAGATGGAAGCTGGAACCAGAGGTTCAGACGCCTAGTTCTTTTAACTTCTCTGGTGCCGATGGAAATAAAACTGAAGCCAAATAAACAGCCCGATGACTTACTTTGTCTCTGATTTACGCGTACTGTCATTTGCAGCTCAGTTCTAACTTACACGCACAGTTGATCCGGACTGGTTACTGAAATCATTTGACAGGTCTGCGGATGGACGTTTCAATTAAATGTCTTCTCGGGGTAAATATTAACATTTAACGGTTAAACTTTAATAACATTGGTTTTTTCCCTCGTCTCCTCAGACGTCAAGTTACAAACCTGAAGGTTTTAAGTTCTGTGAAATTCCATTTCTCGCCGTTACTCGATTTCTGCTTCAGAAGTCCCTTGATCTTAATACGTCGATAGATTCGATCTGGCGGATGAAGATTCGTACCAATTCGCTCCTAGAATGTGAATATAGTGTTCAGACGCACCCTGGATTTCCGTATTTGTGTTGTCTCATCATAGTCATCTCATTTTAAGTAAATTTTGTCAGAAGGGAGATCAGGAGGCTGAAAACTTTGTAAATGTGAAATGGTGTAGTTGTTGTCGGAGTTGGGAAAAAAGTGGTGAAGTCCAGAATACGTTGTTCATGAGGTAGCGTATCAGTTTACTAAGTCACAGATAGACTGGACTTGAATTTGGAGACAACTGTCCGACAGTGAGAGACTTCCGAGAGGTAGAAACCGCGTAAGGTGAGAGAGGCTGAAAGGAAGAATGGGCTGCCGTTTGTGTCAGGTCGTAAACGCAGAATAGAAACGCGCTTCGTCGCGGTGAGTTGAAATTTACGGGGTCATAACTGGTTTTCCGAGAAGAGGATATTAGTCTGACGGGAGGGCTGTATAGAGACAACCGTGAAGTTTGTGTCAACAGGCCGTAAACGTTGCGGCACTGGCACTCGGGGAGTCTGTTTCACAACACGTAAGCCATGCGGAACAATGCGAACGCGTAGTGTTGCTGCTGCGCGACTCTTGACGCGCCTGTACTTGCCTACTAGGCGGCCGTTCACCTCCCGCTGACGAAAGCGTTCTGCACTCAGATGGCCCACTCACTTACGTAAACCATAGCGGGAACCAATCTCACTCTTACCCCTAAACACCGGTGGAAATCGTACTGGTTAACTACGTTAAATAATCATTTATTATATTATCATTAACTTTTCCTTAAGACTAGCAGATCAATGGCGATCGCGTCCTCCGGTTTAGGAACGTACCGTGATATATAAACCAGCTGCAGTAGTGTTGCGTAATGAGAATATTTAAATTCATGAAAGAGCCTAAGCTGTCTGAGAGGACTATTCTCTCGTAGGCAGAACCTTGTAGGGGAGACGGAAGGGGCTACTTTTGGGGATGCCTTTTCCTCTCTCCGTTTTTGAACTAAGGTTCCCATAAGCCGAGGCACCTCGGCCTGTTTTGAGAGGTGTATGCTCCGGGGTTACAGATCTTGGGCATACGGTAAGAGTTGCTCGCTGTTCCCATTGGAACAGTCGGCCAGCTGCCTCCTAAACTGGTCGAGGCACGGAGAAGGGAATGCTGCGTCCCCACAGCAAACCCTTCTCCCACTATCGGAAGGGCGTGGGACAAGTAACAAATGCGCGACCTACCTGATGTAGGTTTTCTAGTGTTTGTCCTGCATTACTTTTAATCGAATGCCAGGTAGGATCCTTAAACTATAGCCCAGGGGCCCTAGTTAACCCTTGGCTTTTTTCTTGCTATTACTTTGCACTCGAGGAGTATGGCGCCGTATTTTGAGCGGCCGTGCCGTGAGCGAACAACAGCCCCTTCCTCAACCCTGACCTCTGAGCGAACGGGTATAAAGTTTTTCGAAGAGCAACTTGATGAGTCTTTAAAAATTCTTATAAATGATCATTTTTGTAAAATCTTGCTTTCCTGGAAGGTTTATAAACAAATATTTTGAAATTAGATCGTTTAATTGACTTTACAACTCCTGAAGAAGTCCTAATAAATTAAACTTTGAGATTTTTACTATTATATTGTTTAAAAAATTAAATTAATAATAAATTTATAACTAACCATTCCGCACCCCCCCCCTTCCCTTTCAAATCCCTTCCTATGATATTAAAAGGGAGTTGCTACCATGCGGATTTCCCTCATGTAAACTGTTATCCTAAAAAAAAACCATGCGTCAAGTAATCTCCATTTGTTTTCTGAAGTCAGTCATTTTGAATCCTTCACATCTACTACCTGCCCGTACTCGTCGAGGACGTACCAATTGGACACCTAAAGAGAGTGGTATTAATTCAAAGACAATAATAATTCATTTCCAAACCCCGTGATAAGCGTTAACAACTCCTATGCAGTACTAAACTGCATTATTCGGGACATCGCGTTCATCCACCACAACTTCATTGTTTTTCAACGTATTAATACTATGACTTGATACACATTTCCACTTCAATCATACGTATAAGAGCAATGCGTAGGTCTGTATATATTATGAAATTCACCGTAGTAAATGCTGCTTTTATTATCATCCTCCGTTCTCACTTGCAGTTCACATGCCTCACACACGTAACACCCGTCTTCAAGTGTTGTTAGTCCAAAAACAATGCAGTTATCCGCTGACAAAAAATCAACTGTTTTACAACGTCTAAATCGTCATAGTTACGTGAAATTCGGCAAACTATGTATAGACTACTAGACGGAAGAGAAATACCACTAAAAATGCACCGACAAACATTTGAAAAAGTTAAGAGATGTAGACCACATCTGTATAAATCTATCAAGTGTCGAGGTCCAGAAGCCTCTGTCCCGATTATTCTTAATTCGTACTTTCATTTTAATTAGAATTACTTTCCTTCAGCTCAAATATATTAAAATTTTCTTCAAATTCTTCCAAGTTCCGAGGGGGAAAGTTTACAGTTTGTTGGGAATCGCTTGATATGAGAGTATGTAGGCTTTCGGAAAGTATTAGGCAGGAGAAACACTGTGCTACAAATAATGAAAATAATATAATATTTTAGTAATTAGATATGAATCCCCGTGAATATAATCATTACTTAAGTAGGGTGCGCATAGGTCGGCAACCTCAGTAGGAGGGGAAAAAGCATATCAACCAGTTTAGATCAATAGCGAAATTAACCAAATACACGATTCGTGTTGTCAAGACGTAAACAGGGAATATTGAACAAGGAACCACTTTCAGCATACCGAGTCTAACCTTATAAGGGAGTTACGCGTTAAAAGACTAAAAGAATGAAGTTGATACTTCTCGGTGTCGTATTGTGAGCGGCCGTGCCCTGAGCGGACAACAACCCTTTCCTCAATCCTGACCGCTGAGCGACTTTATCAGTCTTAGTTTTAACATTGAGTGAATATAATACAAGTTTAATGTATGACATTCCTGAAACTTATCTGGATTTATAATATCGAAACTGTTCCAATTGATTCGTTTAATAAATATGCTTAGAAATGATCAATTAAGATACAAATATTTCAACAGTTATATTTATCTGACGTCCTTAAATAAATGAAAACATTAACCTGTTAAGTTATAAATTTATTATTAATTTAATTTTTAAACAATATAATAGTAAAAATCTCAAAGTTTAATTTATTAGGACCTCTTCAGGGGTTGTAAAGTCAATTAAACGATCTAATTTCAAAATCTTTGTTTATAAACATTCCAGGAAAGCAAGATTTTACAAAAATGATCATTTATAAGAATTTTTAAAGACTCATCAAGTTGCTCTTCGAAAAACTTTATACCCGTCCGCTCATAGGTCAGGGATGAGGAAGGGGCTGTTGTCCGCTCACAGCACGCCCGCTCAAAATACGGCTCCATAATCCTCGAGTGCAAAGTAATAACAAGAAAAAAGCTGTCGTAACAAATCTAAGAATAAATCGCCCGTCGAGAGAAGTCAATTTGGGTGGGAAAATCGCAGAGAATATTAAACCCCGGGGCAGTGTTCTACTACGAAACGCTTTGACGTCACGCAACGTAATCTTGAACTCGCCAGTGACGCACAGCGACGTGCTGGATTAGATATAGCGTTCCATACTACTCTCACTAGCGTACATCGCAAAGGTGTTTGGAGATGCCCTTCAATATTCCCTCCTAGCTCCTCCGTGTGTATGACGAAATATGATGATGAAGAAAGGAGGAAACTTAAGAAACTGTTACAGACGACTTTCTCCTGCGAACTAAACTACAATATGTTCGGCATCTCTGTTTTACTTGCAGTCTTATGAGAGCGATTTCAAATTGTCTTCAACTCTTGTCTGCCAGATGAGTATTTCGCCGTAGGGTTCTATATAATACAACTAATAAAAATATATTATTTACTACAGTTCGGTAAAGAATATACAACTTTATTCTTTTACGCGTTGATTGTCAGAGATGCCCCAATGTGTACACGATTATTATTGAATTTGTTGACACACTGTGTACGTGGGCGCCAGTCTAAGTGAGATGACGTCACAAAACGTCACTGAGTAGCGTTCCATACCAGCTGAAGACTCGCCTCCTTATCTAGGTACCATTAACAGTATTGCATTATCTCGCGCATATTGTTGGAAAATTTACGGATAACTTGAATAGTCACGGCCACGGATGTGATCGTGTTGACAGTCGAAGTAATTCGTTATTTTTAGCTGGACTTCATTATTTGTAGGAAATATAACGAGTTGCATAGCCAGAGAAGAGTAACATGATTGACGTTCCCTTCTGGGTTGGTTATATTTTTTTTCTCCCGTTTGAGATTCAACAGTGTGGTAACCGTATGGCATACGTGAAGTATCTCTCTATTTCCACTTATCCACGTAACGCCACAGTAGGTCATTTTGCGGTTGGCAGCCTGGCCAGCTAAATCCAAGGTCTTGAGTTTGATAAGGTCCGTTTTTCAGCAGAGTTAAATTAGAAGTCCTGTGTTTAATGGTGCTAATTTTACTGTGGCCATCTGTTCAACGCTTGGAAAACTTGTCCCGGTGTGTAGGATCCGTTTTCTGTATCTAACGCGAGTCGATGTGAACGTACCGGCGGGAATTCGAGCTGCCCAGGGCGATTGCAAGAAGAAGTTGGGTTTTTGGTAGGATCGTTGGGCAATTCGGAGCCGGAGCCGCTGACCCGATGTGGGACGATCGCTTTCCTGCGGCCGAAAGAAAGCGAATGAGTCGCGGATTTCACTTTCCACGTTGTGCTGTGGGTAAGTGGGTGGCGGTGGCGGTTGCGGAGGTGGTGGTGGTGGTGTGGCAACCGTGCTTTGGTCTCTGCCTAATCTTATCCGTGCCAAGTTCACAGCTGCCGTTGATACTACCATTTTTTGGTTTCCTGCAGTCCTTCGTCGTGGCTAAGACCTACAGATACGGGCCCCGCGATTCCTTGGCACAGAAGCGACAGAAACTCGGCGCAAAAATATATTTACTTCTTAAACACGTTAATAATCCAATTTTTCAATTCTTCAGGGCAGTTGAGGCTGGCTCATGTCTTAATTTTCATCAGAATAATCATGAAAAACTATAGGACGCTATGCAAATTTTGTATAGGAATTTTCAGCTGATCCTTGAGATCCTGAACTACCTCCATCCATACTTACAACTCTCAAGAAAAGCCCGAAATTATATAAATTGAAACGTCAGTGCGATAGAAAAACTTATACTGTCAATAAAATTAATCCAGGTTTATATTCAAGTAATTAAAATTCTGCAGGATATAAGTTTGTTTTTATTTTACCCGAGCCCAATTTTTCAGTAAACCGCATATCTCTGGCACGTATTATTCATTCTTTACCAGATTGATAACAGAAGAACACGAAGAAACCTCTGTGAGATCTTAGATCTTTACATCGTGTTGAGCACACGTGAATTTTACCTCTTAGAACTGTCGTGATATTGATAAAAGTTATATTTACTGTCACGGCAGAATTTTATCTATTTATACCTCAATTGATCCGGAGGACAGAAACTTATTTCTTTACTTTTATGCGCACCTCCACCTGCGCGATTTTACTTTCAACATCTACCTCCCGAACAAAAGTAACAACGGAATGTAAACATTATCAATAGTATTTTCTCCGTAGATTTCCATTTACATAATTAGAGAGTTGAGTCTAAATTCTTAGAAGACTGTAGTAGTGGTATTTTATCACATCAACATCTTACCTCTCGTCACAATCAGAATTAGACTTCTTAAAGAAGATTCAGATTTGTTCAGAACACACCCTCGGATACACACAAGAATTATTAAGTTCTTAACTGATAAATAGCCAAATAAAGCTGTCACCAAAAATAAATAAAAATTTAAACAACGTAGACTAGAACATTGTGTTGCGATGTTTTGTTATTGTATTTACATTTTAAGTTCACTTTTCAGCAAGCAGCTAATTTTGGTTAATTTTTTATAGTGTTTTTAGATTATATATCGTCGATTATATTTATGTCATTCTTGTTTATTTGTTCAGCATTTGTTTTAAATTAAAAGTGTCATTAACAAACTCTCAAAAAATAGTGAATACAGCGGTATAAGCTCTATTCGTATTCAATTGAATATTGGCAAGGATCTTTCAGCATTAAATAATACAAAGGATTTTCTCGCAGTTGCCGAGGAAGTAAGTAGGTTATCGCGACTTCTGTCCCGTTCTTCGGAATATACGAAAACCAGGAACATTTAGTACCGTGAAAGCAATTCCTAAACGTGTCTGACCTCGCCTTTATCTTTATCGGTGCTACCATTCTTATAGTCGCCGAATGAAAGTTGTCAGAGGTGAAATTCTAAGGCTCGGAGCCGTCGCTAGGAGTGACGCGCGCGCTCCTGGACATTGTCCCGCGACTAACACAAAAAGTTTCCAAAAAAAAAAATATATATGTGATCGTAAGAGTTGTGTCGAAAGGCAGGGAGAAACGGCCGAGGCGGTCGGGTGTAACTGTTGCTGAGGTTGTCGAAATAGAGCGGCTCGCTGGCAGCCGGGCAGCCTTGGGCGGGCGTTGCTCCCGCGACCTGCCGAAGCGGGACAAGGTTCGGCAGAGGGTGCCGACCTACATTCCGCAATACGAGTACACCTCAAAATTATATACTCAAAACGCTTTCGCACTCGCTTCAAGTGTCTTCACATTCGTCATTCCTGTGATTTCCCGTCGTTGTTCCCTACATTTCTTAATATATCCCAGCTACTACGAGACTGGCTTCCAACGTTGCAAAGTGTCAAAACTTATAACGCGACACAATGAAAACGACATGCAATATATTACTTCATTACAATTTTTTTAAGAAACTAACACCTTTAATTGATGAACAGCTCATTAAGACGCACTATTTTACACATTTGGCATTGTAAATTGCCTCGTTCGTGGGGCTTGTTCTCGAAAACCTATGATTTCACATACTCTCTCAGATAATAAGTCTGTAGGGGTGAGAACGCACGAACTGTACCGTGAAATAAAATCGTGGAACAGGAACAGTGCGATAGCCTCGAACGCTGTGTGACGTGTTGCACCGTCCAGTTAACGTGAACCTTAGCCAGTTGTAACGACAACGCATTGTCATTCCTATAATTTTTACTCTTTACCCAGAAGCAATGTTGTCAACTTTATTATATATTATATATCCATTATAACTTCACCGCTGTGCTTTTTGGATCATATCAAAAATTTTAAAATGAAAACATTCGCCAGGACAATTGTTACCCGGTTGTTCCTATTAGCCTCCAATTTTAATAGTTTCGTTATCGAGTTCCTTCATCGTGCCCTTACTGGAAACGTTAATTACTCAACGATTCACTTACTAAAAATCCGGACAGCTGTGACTATAAGACTAATTCGAACCCACGCTGTTAACCCTGAAATCCTCCTCATCCTTCTGTGAAGTCAGAGTTTAATCTACTTCCTTTCATTTTTGCGACTTCACCGTTCGGTTCGCTCAGCTTTCGTTCTCAGTGGTTACATTATTCCCAGATATTTCAACCTCTTATTTTTAATTACCTCACACATAGGTTATATTTGTATATAAATTGGCAATCTGAGAATAGAAATGCTTAATAACTGATTTTTGTAGTCATTAGCCACGTGAATGGAGAGGTTATTTTTCTTGTTTAATTTTCCGCAGACTTCGTTTTCCATCACCCTTAGATATTTGGAGCTGTGATTCTTGACCTCCGCTGCAACCAATATAAAAATCTTTATTAGCATTTTTTTCTCTTATGTGATATTTTTCTAAAGACTTATACTTATATACTTATTTTTTCCTCATAAGTTAGCATATGTTATTGTATGATTTCTGACGTAGTGTCTTAATCCAAATCCCGAGTTCGAAAATATTAGTTGATATGCTAAGAAATCGGTTCTAAGCATACATGTAAATTTCTTGACTAGTTTTAATTTTTCTTCAAACTCCTATTGTTAATTATTACTGACTTAGTATCCGAAACAATTTTCCAATGTCTGAATTTTTTATTAAAATCATGTTATGCGACACGGCTAGAGAACAATTTCCAATTACCCTCAATAGTTAACTACGTTCTTGATTAATGTCATCTAAACTGGCTATGAGAATTCTATTCGGCCAATGGCCAACTTGCCTTCGGAACGAACAAACTCGTAATCTAGCACATAAAGTTAATGTAGCTCAAAGTCACGGCGTGAGTTTTTAGGTTGAAATTCAAGTTCTCGAGGTATTTTCCGCAGTTCTCTTTAAACTACTTCAATAGGACCAGTTATGGATTCATTATCAAGTTATGTGTGACCATTTGGTTAAAAATGTGTGTGGTTCTTTCTTCTTATTTGTATTTATTTGGCCACCAGTAATAATTTCCCCCAGGTTCACAAAAAATGTTATTTGGGGGGATTTTACCTTTCTAGTCTGGTATGTAAAATGTTATATGAATAAGAATATTTACTAGTCTGAATGGTCTGCAGCATTAAAAGAATCACTATTTTTCAAGTGACTGGTATTATCATTCATTTTATCCTGGGAAAAAAACCAACCTTAAAATTTTCTAGACGTCCTTCAGTTTTTCCCATCGCCGTGTAGTCTTGAAGCTACGCTAAGGCCCCCGAGAAAAAACTCAACATGCATATATGTCGGTCAGTTTACCGAAGGCAGTTGCGATATTCGGAAGCAAGCCACATTAACCGAGAGTTTGGAATCCTGGCGAGGTATTGAGAGCGTGTTGCGGTGCATGAAGGAAGTGCATCCAACCGCTTTCCCCGTCCTTCTTCGCTTACATAAGGACCTCTCACTTTCGCCTGCATTGTCAGGATACAGACCATTATTCTGTTCTTGTACAAAAGGACAAGGGCATTTATTTTCAATAGAAGATGGTCTGTTGCATTCCGTTCAGATTTCTAAATGTTTGAGCAGCAAACAGACTCTCGAGCTTACACCCTGGTTGGACATTATAGGGCTATAGATGTGATGAAATAGCTTTCCCCAAGTCCTCAATGCCTCAATAGTAACCTGTGTTGGACGAACCTATCAATTGGTGTTCTAAGGACAGTATATAATTTTCTTTGGAGAACGGAAAGAAACAGACTTGGTGAGGAAAAACCACACAAGCTCCAAGTTATCGCAAGGTTCCGGTATTTAACTCGCCCTACAAGATTATGAGTTACTTATCCGTGACCACTGTCCCTATATTTGTTTTTACACACTCTCGTTAGGTTTTCTCGTTAGTTCGTTGACTCATTCCCCGAGGCCTTGAACGCCTTCAGACCACGAACTGATGTAGGTGGAGTTGCTCAAGAAGTCGATCCTGCGTGCGAGATGAGAGTCCATTTCAGGCCACTCCACTGGATGGGCGAACTCAAATTCCGTCTTTACCCGTTCAGTTCGTCGTCCATTGTGTTTCTAGTACAGTGTAGTTAAATGTAATTGAGATTATTTTCTCGGAATCTGGAAATGATTTCCAAGAGTCGTTTTTAAAATTGAATGGGGGTGCCACGGAAGCGGTCGGTTAGTTGGATGATGATGTCTCCTGATGAGTCCGTGGGAGACGAGATCGACACCATCGCGGCATTGAGTTTAGAAAGCGAAGAGACAACTTTCGCTCCCGCGAGCCAAACCTAAAGCTACGTTCCGCTCTGCTTGTGTCGAAAATAGTGACGATATGCAACAGAGCTACTAGCACACCCGAACTCTACCGAAATTTCGGGTGAATTAGCATTAACGCAAAATAAAATGATTTTATTCGGTCAACTGCACACATTATTTCGTCGCGATATGAAAGAGAGTTACGGACACTTAGGAGTGATCGAAATGTGTACGTAAGTATTAAATACAAAGTTCTGAGCAATGTTAAGTCTTTGTTCCGCCAATTCTACATACGGAATTACCATGTTTGGTTCGACTGAATAAAGGTAGTTGCGGCACTGGTTTTGAATCTGACATTCCAAACAATTGGGCCATTCTCTAGCCAACAACAAACCGTTTCCAAATTGCCCTTAGCCTACATTCGCCGGAAAGGAGCGTCAGCCATCTTACAATCTGATGATCACGCAAAACAAGCGAACTATGAACACGGCCGCGTCACTTAAATAAAACGCGTCAAGGTTCCCTCGCTTTTGGAGGAAAGGTTTGGGTCGGGCAATCGAAAGACTCAACACACGTTCATCCGGAGGAGAGCGCATTTCTGTGAATTTCCAGGCTATCCTGATTTCACTTAAATAGTTTTCTCTTAATTGCCAAGAATAAATGGGTAAATGACGGGAAATACAATAAAATTACAATATCCAATCAACTTTATAAGCCCGTGTCAGCATAAGTCCAGTTTCACTGACCTGCTTGACTGATAGAAACAACTGTTGTCCTGGTAGTCATATTAGTGCACAGACAGAGATCTCAGATTTTCAGTGAACACATTTAACATTTCTCTGAAAGCGATCGACATGGTAAATTTAAGGGTCACGGTTATTCACTGTTCACGCACATTGAATTTAATTATTAATGTACGTTCGAGGGAAATCTTACAGCGCGCTTTGGAACGAATTTTTCCTGAACATATAATAAGGTTAATCGTGACTAGGAAATATGTCATTTTTATTTTTATCCGGCATTGTGCTTGCTTGAATTCAAGTAAGAATAGACACTTTTAATTTGTTGCTGTATTTAGGTCGGTATCAATATTGGCGAATCAAAGTGCATCGACCAGGACTGTCGGCAGTAGATTCCATAGCGAAGTCCCAGTTGTACACAGACGCCAGGAATTGGGTCATGCTCTACAACCTCCAACTTTCTCTCGAAATCTGTCGTCGCCTGGCTCATTTACGACGTGATAGCGGCGCGCAGTGTGTTGGTCATTCCATAACCGTATCTGTATGTAAGGAGGTTTTTCTTTCTCGACAAGTACTTCCGCTACAGATATTCGAAATGCTACTTTCGACCCGGTTCCCACCTCACGAAGTAGGTTCTCTTGATAACCTCTTTGGACGCCCAGCTTTCTTGTAGTATCGTCCCTTACGCCACTGGCAGTAGGTCTCGACAAGAAACAGCTACACGCGCAGATAAGTCTCAGTTAAAAGCGATGAACTATTTTAACAAAGGCTACACGGTTGAAAACATTATATTCGTATATATAAATTTGTAATCTAGAATATTTTCTCTGATCAGTACCTTGAAACATCCCAAGCTAGTAAGCAATGACGTTCCTGATTATTGGAGAAGATGAGGTCCTGTATCAACAAATATGCTTTGATGATTTCTATTCTTCAGATTAGCCAATAATACACAACTATAGTTATCGCCAATCCCAGCATTCCAAACAAGATAATCTGGAAGACCAAACTGTGATCCAAAGTTTCCAGTTGGTATCTAGGAAACAAATTTCAAAATTTCTTAACCGCCAACTACATTGAATAATACGAATGTTTCTGGTTTGCCCAGTTAACTTCTCCTTCATCAAACTTCCTCAGGGACTTGTTTGCATTCCGTTCCAGCTTGTCCGGGTTCAAGTATTTTCATCCAGCCGCTTTTCGACATCGCGGAAACATGCTTACCGACTTTGTGCAAATTATTTCAAAGCCACCGTGTATGCAATACGATAGTGATTAAGGCTCGGAGTTTGTGATTTTCATATTTCGTCATGATCAAGCTTTCAATAACTCCGACAGTCCACAACTTGGAATTAAAGCGTGTATTAAAATTCTGTTCAACCGTATTACTGGTTAATATTCATTTTCGGTGAAGAATGACATCTGAATCACAGCGTGGTCGTCTCAGTGTTCCAGCTGGTCCAAGGTTTATAGAGGACCACACTGAGAGAATTTTACAATCCGGACGCTAAGCTGTGTGCTTTCATATGATTAAAGCAAAAGTATCAAAGAATTTTTATGGGTGGGAAACCGCCTACTACATTCTAAAATGGAAGACAGCTGTGAAGTGAAGACAAGGAGCCTGAGAGCTCTTTGTGTGGAAGCTTATTTGGGCATGATGTGGTCGGAGACAGGTGGCCAGGATGCGGGGAGTGTTTACTTTCTTCAGAGGGGAGACCTGGTCCTGGTGCTGATGACCAGACAGCCTTGAGAGAAAGTGAGTCGGGTGAAAGCCGTGGATGTGACATTTACCACCCACGGAGAAATTCCGAGTGAAAGTGGCATGGATGTGCTCCACTTTTAACCCTATTACTGTGGCTGCTTTTGCGCGCCAAACCTTTACTCGCTTGTGTTTTCCTAACTCCGTTCTCACTTTCTTCTTCGGCTGCTTTTATTTCCTAAGCTCGAGAATCTACTACTTTCGGACCACTAGTATCCGGACTTGTTCGACGGGCTTCTGGATATATAATTAGAATTCACGTTCACCGTAGTTTCACAATAAAAATTGCTTAATAATACTGGCGACTTCCTTTCATATTCTTTCTTGATTCTGTAACATGACGTAGTGTAAACGATACACAATTTACGTTTCACTTTGTGTCTTTTCGATTTCAAACCTACTGTTTCAGGGTGAATATGGAATATGACTCAGTAGATTTGAAAGATACCTATTTTTGTGAAATAAATATACATTAATGACTGTATATGATTTTAATATTACTGCTACCAGTTTGGGTGCACAGTTTTAATTCGATGAATTATATTTTCTATTCACGTTCTTAGCATTTCTCATGAACTTACAAAATATTTTAGTAAAATTAAAAAATCTGATTAAATATTTTACATTATAGTAAAACCTTTATAGTTTGATCACCAATCATTTACAAATTTTCTTTCGAAATTGTAAGTCACTGAGGGCTTTCGCGCTGTATTTATTGTCTTCATTTGAAGGCAATGACCGCCATTGAGGCCAATCGTACCGAGATAGAATCGCAAGATATCGTATTTTTAATTATTTCCCTTCGTATTCTTTATCACCGTATATTTATAAATTGTAGCTACATTAATTTCGATATGAAGTCAATGATTGGATTATTCTTTTCTGTTATTCTACGTACTTCTTGATTTCGAATAACATCAGAAGATCAAAATTTGATAATAACCAAAAACAATTTTGAGGCGAATAATTCTAAATAGTCAAAATGATTCTACTACTTTTGTTTAAAAAATAGGTTCTGTTCTGTTCTTCATCGCTCTTGTTTGGCAGTTACAAAAACGTCCAGTTTTAAATTGTTTATGCATGTACAAAGCCAGAAAAATCATGATAAATCGTGATAGAGGGCTTTCATTAATCTCATTCTTTTGTGAGATCATAAATCGATTGGGATAATTAACGTAGTAAAGCGGCATCAAAATTTCTATTTCTCCAGATGTGGCCGGTGATATTCGAATACCCAATTTCCCCTTTCAGCTGACCTGGGCTGCACTTTCACTGGAATCTTTAACCTCGCTTTCGTTTGGCACGAGGTAGATGGAGTTGGAGCCAGATCCGCGGCCTTTCTTCCATCCATCATTGTTTTACGAAAAAAAAAAATCGGCCACAGCTCAAAATTAATGATATGACATATTAAGATTTATGAGGGCGAGTTATGGGAGGAGAGTAGTAAGGGTATTAATCATGTTGGGCCGTTGAATGACGGTATTCTGTGTGACAAACGCCGAAATCGTAGTTTTAGTTTGACATGAGAGGTCATTTTAGGATCTTACAACTGGGTACGACTGCGCACAACTACATAGTACTATGCACTCGTTAATGCTAAAACTAGTATGCAAATTCCTTCTCGAAACAAGTCTCAGTGCCTTGAACTGCGTCCTGCCCGGAATATATCTTGATGCTAGAAAACAACTATATTTGAGATATATTATTCAAAATAGCCTGGAGGTACATTATCAATGTTTGTCATCAATCGTACTTTATGGTTACGAAAAACGTTTTTAAAAGTTAACAGGAAATATTCACTGCGCGTGTTCAAATTAATTAAATAAATTTATAAATGTTATTTTAAAAGACCTATTTATTTCGTACTATGAAAAGAAAAAAATTCGTATTTAAAAATGTTAATGATTAAATTACGAAAGAGCGTTTTTATAATTGGTTTATTCATAGTCGCATTAACAGCTTTGCTTATTAGCGCGTCAGTATGGGAACTCATTTTTCCTTGTCGGGGGACTGATTTTACGAGAGTTTCTCTCACGCACACAAACATCTATGCCCTCGCCGCGATTCGAACCCGGGACCTCTGTGTTGTGATGCAGTCACGCTGACCCCTTCACCACAGCAGGTCAAAAGAACTATTTAGTGCCAGCTGTACGAGTTTACAGAATGTGATCGAATTATTATTAATTTCAAAAGTCAGAACTAAATTTAATAATTTTTTATTGGATAAACAAATTTTATGAATATAATTACTTTAATATGAAAAATTAACGTCGGTATTGAAAATTCATAATAATAAAAATAGCCAAATACAAAAGAAGTGATAATATAAATACCACACAACGTTTCTGGAAGCCTTGCCTCTTTCTTCAGATGCAGAAAAAACGCAAGATCCTTTTGGGTTTTATCAACAGACTTGTGCAGTTGTGTCGCTCTAGGTTCTTGCGTTTTATCTGCACCTGAAGAAAGAAACGTTGTGTGGTATTTATATCATCACTTCTTTTGTCTGTATTTATCTATTATTCTTATTATGAATTTCAATTATATTTACTGAGGGAAAAATATGTCATACGATATTCTACCTCGGCCTTAGCTTTAGTATGATTTGGCCCACTTGTCTCCTGAAGACACTAGATGATTTCTTAAATTTGTAAAAATCTTTCAAGGACTGAGAAGAGGGTACAGTACAACGAAGATAAAAAAAATATAATGAAATCTGTGCGTACACGAAAAAGTACCTAGTAAAAGGGTAAATGTGTGTGCTGTTTCTTATTTAAGTACAGTGAAAAAACTGAGAAAAGGGCGGGGAATGAGCAAGATAGGGAGAACCTGTACTCTTGTTAGATGTTGTTGCACACGCGGCAAATCCGGGTAGGCCCAAGAAGTCTCTCAGCTGTAAACAAGAGCCGCAGAATCCGGAAACAGAACGATTCCGCAATGTCTTCAGCGAAAGTAGTTCTTTATAAGTTGCTTGACCTGCAAGCGATGCAATCGAGAAACTTCGGGATGGTAATCACTCTAGAGTAGCAGAAAAAGTTTGCAAAATTATTGGATGCTAGTGAAATCGTGTTTACATAATTTACCATTTCGTTGTTAATTTTTTCCTATGGAATTTATCTTACAACCATACGATATGCTTACTAAATCAGATTATTTTACTCTAAGTATTATTATATTTATAAAAAATAAATTAATGATTGTACTATGAATTACAAGCTACGGAAGAACGTAGTTACTGCCAATGAAAAAAATTCTTCATTTAAACAAGCATTGATAATAATAATACAGAACAAATGTTTTAGAGTATAGTCGAAAAAACGATTCACCTAAGAAAACGCTATTTTGTCTCCTTGCAAACGAGAATGTTTAATGTTGGTATAACAGTGAGAATGAAGTGTACGGCGCCTCGGAGAATTAGCCAAGCAAATTGCAAAACGTGTGTCAGGCAAGTGTGCTGTCATTTCCGCCGCGAAGAAGTGTGACACGCGAATGAGGTGACATATATTTTTCAAATTAATTTCCTCTTCTTGTATCGATACCCAGTCCATATACTTCCTTCAAATTCGTATAGTTAAAAATATTATATACATTCTTGGGATAATTCGCGAATACTAAGCTTGATTTTATGTTGTTTTGCTAAGGTGCGTTATGAAAATAAAGTATTACCGTTAAATAGACTTCTCTTACATCCTATGTTTTCCCTTAATTTTGTGACAAGCAGAACATACTTTTTATTTTCAGCTTTATGTTTCCGATACTTTTTGTATTTTAATATATGTGCTTATGGTGTCATCATTAAGTTCCTTTGTTGCTATATATCATTCTATATCACCCATTTCAGTCCGTCTTACCTTCCAGAGTTGTATGTATCAGAATATCTACGAACATTTATAAATTTGCAACATTCATTACCTGTTCTTAAATTTTATAGTTATTATAGAACGCTTTATTTACTTATATTATTTCTGACGTCGCATCCATTATGCATTTTTATTCGACAGTGACAAAAAAAATTGAAGCCATATATCGTATGAAGATAACTTATAACTTTCTTCTATCTCTCTTAATTTTTTTGCTCTCCTTTTCCTCTCGTTTACAGTCTCTTAATACTTGAAATTTATGTGCAGTCGTTTTAAATGCATTCCTTTTCTGCTATTTGTATTGAATCTCCTTTCCTTCTCCAGAACAGGCCCAAGCAGCGGTATCACAGTCTGTCGGCCTGTTGTTGACCTCTGTTAAGGATCCCGTAATATGTAAAAATTGTTCCAGATATAATTTTCTACCTCGCGTATTGCCTTATATGGTTTCCACTTTCTACTAGGTTCCTTGAACCGTACTTTCGATTTCTTGAAACTTATTCTTAATTAAAATGAAAAATTTATGTCTTATTGAAAATAATGAAAAATAAAGATAGCCAATTCAGACAAAAAAGCGATAATATAAATACCACACAAGGTCCTTGTTCCTTTCGTCGGGTGTGAAGAAGAGCCTAGAGCGATAAAACTACACCTGTTGAAAGGTACAAGGTTCCCAGAAACGTTGTGTGGTATTTTTATTATCACTTTTTTGTCTGAATTGGCTACCTTTCTTATTTTTAATTGTCGCAACCTACTTGCGTATTTGGCTCCTATTTTAGTATAATTGATTTCTGGGACAATTTCGTCTGTTTTTTTTTCCAGTGTCATATCTGAGAATTTTAATTTATGTAGAGATCCAACATACATTTTTCTTTCTTAAATTTACGATTAGTCATGGTTACATGGAGTCACCTTGCCTCATTTAGACTCTATGTTGAGTTTTTAACGATTTTTCATCCTCCATTCCTCCGTTGTATGTTACCGGTAGTGTGTTGAAACAGCGTATTGTATAGAACTAGTAACATTGAACAATTCTAAATTAACATAGTTTAAAAAGTGGCCGGCCTGCTGTGGTGTAGTGGCCAGTGTCATTGCCTCGCATCACAGAGGTTCCGGCATGGGCATGGATGTTTGTGCTCGTCCTGGTCACGACCACTGGGGTTAAGACTGAGGGAGAATCGACACTATGACAGTCGTCTCGCTGGCCCAAGGCCCTTAATGGGCAGTCGAGCCAAGGAATAGTAGTAGTAATAGTTGAAAAGTAAGACACACATATATAAGATTTCTCCAGGTCAGGAAATCTATTAGTATACTTTACTAGGTATAGTAAAGTAAAATCAATCAACACTGAAGTAACACACACACTAGGTATAGTAAAGTAAAATCAATCAACACTGAAGTAACACACACACACATACACGTACAAAAACTTGAATACCTATTACTGTGTTTTACGTCAGCGCCAGCCTAATAATATGACGTCATCAAACGTCACTGGCTAGCATTTTCAATATCTCGCCTTATCTACAACTTGGATATATCAGCGATATTATATTATTTATACTTATATTCTGATAAATAACGATAAATGTACTATTTACAATAACAGACTTCAAAGAAATTATCTAAAGTATATACTCAGACTTCAACAAGTAGTCTTTTACCATTGTTCAGGTCTACATTTGAATGTCGAAACAATTATTTGTTATAACCAAACCAAACATTCAAGACTACATTCCGTACTAACCCGAGCTTACCCGATCCCCAACTCCAATGCGCAAATTCGCACAAACGTCATATTGGTTTATAGATACCTATGAAATGCGGAGAAAACCTGAATTTTGTAGGCAATGATTTTTGTAATTATTTTTAATACAATTCTAGGCATATTATTTATTACCTTAATTTTTAAGCACAGTAACAGCTACGAAACTGGTCTCTATTGCTTGTTAAAATGCAGATTTTTTTAGACTTGGCCTGTACTAGAGCTGGATAATTGTAAAACCGTCTTTGTATGCAAAAAGCACCTTGAAACACTTTCTTCTTGTTCCAACATTTTGACACTGCAGCCGTAATGAGACAACGGGGGCATACATTTATAGTGCGAGTTGAAGATTCTGTGATCGTTTGCCAATAGGAGACTTGGAAATGCATTACAATTTTTTTAATCCAAAGGTTTTACAATTGTGAGACATTGATGACGTTAACATGTTAAAATTAACTTGAAAAAATGTAGTAGCTTCTTGAGTGAGTAGTTGAAGAGGAAGTTATGAATTATATATATATATATATATATATATATATATATATATATACACACAATGGTAGTCGGAAAAGTTTCCGACCCAACTATGATAAAAGATTTTTTAAAATTTTTTAAAATTTTTTTTTTAATTTTTCAACATAGTTTCCTTGTAACTCTACACACTTCTCCCAGCGATGCTCCCATCTCTGTAACCCCGTCCAAAGTACTCGGCGTTTTTCTCTGCAAAATAATTGTCGGAAACTTTTCAGACAGCCCTCGTATATATTGTAGTAATTAAAAGGAACTATAATTAATTATAAACAAAATATTTGGACTTGCATTGTTGGCGGCGTAAACATACGAGTTGTGTACAAGAATATGGGGCTATAATCCCTGCTTGCTGGGATATTGTCAAAAAACATTTTGCTAGACGCGCAGAGCGGCAGTGTGTGGACAGGAGGCAGAGGAATAACAGTTAGGACAAAATTTCAGAAAGTGTGTTTGGGGAGACAAGGCTGTATGTAGTCTAACAGCTCTATTATTCAGAACGATCTATAGTTTCCAGTTTAGAGCAAACAAGAGTGACGATACTACACCAATACTATCCCTGATGCAGAATATGTTCGGAGTCTAGCCTAAGTTCACGAGTTATACATTTCTGCAATTATTGGGAGACAGGTTTTTGTATCCAGTAAATAACCTAACATTGATAATGGCAACAAGTTATTGATAGAGAGAACAGCGAAACAAGTGTTGAAAGTAAACTCAGCAAGCAGAAAGTGTTGCCTAGTAAATTATGTGTAGGCCTGTTTATAAAGTGTTAATAATAATCGTGTGTGTGCGTACGAGCCCATTTCTTGGTACAACAAAACTTTAAGGTACACTGAACAACTTATTATCTGTAAACCCCACAGTAAATGATATTTTATCGTCAGATTTCAGATTTAATATTTTATATTTTACTGATAATTAAAAATTACAAAGTGACTAAAGCATTAATTTAATAGTTTGACCTAAATATTCTTTATTGAAGGCCCGATGGTCGGCCCTGAGATCTAGTCGTGGTATATTGTCAAGTTTTAATATGTTATATCATTTCAATAATTGGGTTTAATAAATTAATTTACTTGTTTACTTTAAATTCTGATCTTTTAATTAAATCATCCGATTACTTTGAAATACTACAAATTGTTGCTACAGCATGTGACACGTTTAAATGATTTAAATCGAAATACTACAAATTGGCGCCCAACGTGGCGTTTTAACTGTGATTTATCGATAATCACTAGAATATATATATATATATATATATATATATATATATATATATATATATTAATTTATGGTAGTTGCCAGGTAAATTTGTCGCTTTCTTTTTAGCGTTCTGAGGGGTTTACGTGGAGGAGGATGCGATTCTGTATTTGAGATAATGGGTTTGAAGTGGTGGAGATTTTTCTATTACGTTGGATTAGGGCCGTTTCAATTATGGTATGACAATTTTCTACTTTGGCATTCTATGTTGTGCATATTCCGTATGCATTGCATACAACGCCGTCAACACATATTTTGCTAATAAAAATGGTACGTGTGGAAGTTCAGTTCTTTGACATCGTTGTGCCGCTACTGCTCCGCGTTTTTATGTTATTGGAATGGCTTTTTTTAGAACTTAAGTGTGTTATCTACCGAAATTCGCCAGTTCCCTACGCTGACTTCAGATTTTAACTTCCGTGAGTCCAATTTTCGGGAAGACTTTGTTTCTTAAGTCGTCATCACTTTTGTTTTGAATTAAGTGAAATAAACAGCTGCAGGCTTGTCGTGAGATCAGAAGAGGTCAGTTTATCTTGAGAAGAGCGTAGTGAGCCTAGGAAAGCGAGAGTGTGTCACTTTCCCCGACGCGCGACCGCAGCGCCGCTGGTGGCGAGTAGTGGCGGAGCCGAGCACGTTGCCAGATATGTCCCGTGTGCTCGCCCGCTAGGACGCGCTCGCTCTCACGAGGACCGACGCTTTTGCTATTGTTGTTGTTGTTCTTGCCGAGTGAGGATGACTGTGAAGGACTGCGCCAAGCCTAGCACGCAGACGGCGGCTTCCTGTGCGCAGGACATGGACCCCTTCGTCACACAGGACAACGAAAACCTGCTAGGCCGAGTGCTCGCAGGTAAACAACACCTCTTATTTAACATTTTTAACTCGCCTCAAATTAAAATCAATCAGATTTTCCGCGGAATATTCTCTACTGCCGAACTTTGTCTCTTTATTAATTTAATTACTTACCTAGATAAACCTTTTTTTAAAGTACGCGATTTTTAACCGCTGTAATGCAAATAACTTATTTTGCAGTTGTCATAAAAACTTCTTTTTCAGCTTATTATGTATATAAATCGTCGCGCTTTAGCAGTACTTAGCTTAGAAATGGAATTGCTGAGGAGTTTTTCTGCAAATAATAAAATTTGAGCGCCCACCGCTCTCGGCACTTCTCTTCACGACTAAGAACATTGCTCACAGTTTAATATTTCCCGAGAAACTCTACAGCAATTCTTGACTACGCACAAGTATCGCTAATTTATAGCTTGTATTAGTCCAGATCATTTCGAGGATTAACTTCTCGAGTCCTTAGTTTTAAGCAACGTTACTAACATGTACACGGCATTCAGAATAAATAAATTCAGATTTCCTGATATGAACCTTGTGGACTCTAAAACTTGGGTGTTAAAATAAAAATAAGCTTACGCTATTTCATATTAAATATTGTATCGATTTCCAGATATCGATAGATGCATATTAGAACAATGCAACGACACGTTACATAGTTTGTTGAAGAATTGATTGTGACTTTCAATAAAGGCGGCGAGGTTAATGACGTCATGTTGACTACATAAAAATATTGCAATTACTGTATACTCTTAATATTTTTCGGAGTGAAGTTGCTCAAATTGGATTCTGGAGAAAACTCGAAAGAAGCAGGTTTTTTCCCCGTCGGCTGCATTAGTATTTTACAATTTTTCCCCGTAGAAATTAGTTTTCAGGGCTGTCGATCGTCGGAAGATTGTTATGTATAGAGAAGCGAAAGTCTAGGAGAAGAGTTTTCACTTTCAGGCTAGCCTCCGGCGCAGGCTCGCGCGAGGAAAGGAGGTCACCGCGTTCGTTCACCTCTCTATCTGGGCCGGGTTCAACGCTCGCCGCCCGGGAAATGGGTCATCCCCCCTCTACCCCCCCTCCCGCCCTCCCTTCACTTTCTACGTTTGCCTCACGTCGTTAGGAAATATTGAAGGTCGGCGATATCCTTCATTGGGGAAAATGTATCCACACACACACAACCCCCCCTCCTTCTTCTTCGGCGATTGCTCAAGAAGCTCGATTTGTTCGACGTACGTCACTCTGGCATGAGATTGGAAGACATGGGGGAGGAGGGGGGGGGGTACCGTGTCACATTTATTTTGACGAAAGCAACAAATTAGGACTTCGCTTGTCGTAAGGGCAAAACAAATGAATACATTAACCTCGATGTTTGGAATTTGATTCTTACTGTTATTTAACGGTGACGTAGAACATTGGACGTTCTTATGTAGATTAGTCATCGAAAGGCTGTCATAAAATGTGACGACAAAGCGTAAGGTTCCGGGTTTAACTTGTTTGCCGGGGAAGAAATTAAGGAAACAAAATACACTACGTGAAACAATGGCAACTAACTGAGATATAAAAATTTGTAATATCTGAGAAGGCCTTTTTAAAATCATATCAAAATAAAGAAAAATTCGAATTAAAAACTCAACAAATCTAGGGCTAAATTTATGTCTGGAGAAAAACCGAAAATTTACCTAATATTAATTTTAGTTATGATTCGCTGGAAGAATGCTGAGGATTCGAACAGAAAAATAGGGGGAAAAAAAGGATAGAAACATTTTAGTTTCCAGAAAAGGATAAGGAATGCGGAGGGGTTTCTAAACCTTGGTGTGTTATACAGACAAGGGGCCGTAAGGCCGCGAAACCTAGACTATACATCAAAAAGTTGTGTGGAGACTTTTCGTAACGCGGCCTTCCAGGGGGAATGTTTATTGCAGAGGCAAACAATGCTTGCAGTATTAAATATTTTGATTTGAAGAAGTATGGAATCTGTTGGGGAAACCGGCTTACAGTGGTCACGATGTCTATTTTCCAATACCCACAGTCTTTGTTTTCTAAATTAAAACGGAACTTGAGTGGAAGGTCGTAAATTCACTATTAGAAATTTTTAATCAATTAGGAAATTAATTCCGTTTATATAATGCGTTAGTACCCGCGGAATCGTCACGGACTTCTAAAATTATCTCCAACTTAATAGGCAGCATCCGCGGAGCTTCATACGAGAATGGTGTCAGTAAATGAGTAATTATGAGGGCCGCGTTAGTCCAGTTTAATTAAGTAAATTACGTCGGCAAGATCCCGAGAGCAGAGTTGCATAATGCTAAACTTAACACTTCTTAAATATGGAAAATACGCTCGGAAGAAAAAAACGGCAGAAAATTGGAAGATAAACCACCCGCCCGAGATTTCTTAATTGTCTGTAAAAATAATTTATGGAAGTATAATATGTAAATTAAGTATTTTTTCGACCTACATGTTGGATAATATTGGCAAGGTTCATGTATAAGGATGAACTGATGAGCGAGACGGGCAGAAAGGGGGCGAAGGATTTCTTTAGCTGAGGTAATGATCAGATTCCCCCCCTGGAGCTGGGAAAAGTGAGAGGATCCGAAAGTGAAATTGGAGACTTTCTCCGCGGTGAGAGTGCTCACAATAGTAGCGAAAGTCTAGGGCTGACCTCGGCGGGAGCGGAGCCAATGAACTAGCCTCGCGGCGTGACCTGGATTCGCAACCGCGGCGCTTGCGGAGTCCCTGGCACGAGACTACGTCCCAGTTTCAAGGCAAGGTGAATGTCCGCGATGTGGCACGAGCTACAGGCGGCTGCAGGCTATCCTGACCGCGGCTCACTCTCGCTATTGTTCGCGGGGCCTAGATTAGCCAGGCGGAGGTGAACGCCCGACATCTGGGACAGCGTACAGCCTGTTGCAGGCTAGCGTGACTTCGCACTCTCACTACAGACGCTTCACGATGGAAAGGGAGAGAATCAATTTCTCCACCTACCATCTCAGGCATCAAACTATAAACACACACACACACACACACACACACACACACATATATATATATATATATATATATATATATATATGTATGACATTAAATGTGCAACTATGAGTTTGATGAAACTAAATTTTATTTTAGAGAAAACTAAATACGTAACGTTGGATAACACGACACCAGGATACTTTGAATACTGTGTAAAATTAATACACTTCTGATTGAAATCAACATAGCGCAACAGGCTTGTTATTCAACATAACATAACAATGCAATATATAGAGCAATGGCTTTGAAAATTAACATACAACGTACGAACTGCTTCAGATTTAAATTGTCATGAGTCTCGCTAACTGATCGAGTAAAAAATGAATATTCGTAGAAATCTGATTCAATGTGACAGTTTCTCGATGTAGTTACAATGACCACGTCACAGTTCAACAACGTTCGATGTTATATTCATTCATCGTATCCTAAATTTTATTTTCGCTAAAAACTAGGACAGACGCGAGATGGCGGCATATTTAAAGCCCTTAAAATATTAATTATTTTTATTTCCTTAACTATTAAAATATATTTTTTTTAACCAATTGAGCGCGAATAGGCAAAGGTGATGTTTCAATAAGTTGGCATGAATTTATTTTAAGCAAATAACAAAGTATTGGAAAAGGCTGCTACTTGTGTTAATCTATTTCTGAAGTAACACTAATCAGCTAGCAGAGCTTCGAATCGATCAACACTGACAACTTAGGAACACGAGACGTGTCTTATAATTACGTGCTATTGAAAGTTCTTCTTTGTTAGGAAACGATGATTTTGTAAGCAATTCGCATTCTTTGTTTGGTATTGTTGCTGAAAGTGAGCGGATGAGAATAGTTTTGTGCAATCGGTTGCTGCGAGGATGACATAATGAATGAAAGCTGAGGCGAGCGGAGAAAGTGTCGGCGAGTAGGTCAGTTGGTGGTTGTTGGGTCGTTGCTCCAGGGTGGTGTGAACGGACCGTTGTCCTGTCAAATGAGAGGCGATGGCACCTGTGGCATGTATAAAGTCTTGGTCTCCTTATCGCCAAGGTCCCTGGCCGCCCTACTTTCCGCCGCGGTCGACGACCTCGTAGTTCGCGATTACTCCGTGAGAGGCGCCACACGGCGCGCCAAATTAACCGAGAGATAGAAGCGGCCTCTGCGAACGGCAGCTGTAACCCTACGACATTATGGTACCATTACTACACAACGCAGGCAATCTAATAATGAACGCCTCATTACATGGTTGATCATTTACCTTCATACTTAACGGTTCCAATCCGACAAATGGCCATAAATTCTCTTTGAATTATTCTTGAGCTTATAATGAACCCTAATATAGGAGACTAAACACCAGTAATGTAATGTTAACATCATACCTAAATTTAACCTGTTAGGGTTTGCAGTTAGTAAATCTAAATTCATTACCTTGGCCATTATTGTTTTTAAAAATATAATTATTTTCATAGAAAGAGGATCAGCTACAATTATTTATTCCGCAACATACATAGAATAGAATTATATTCCTAACAAATAACTCTTTATAATATTTCTTTGGATTAATTTACAGTTAGTGTTTATAATTATTTATCGATAACTTATATAATTTGTGCCTCAAAAATCGTATTTTGATATTATTTTCATAATATTAGATCAGGTTTTGCATATTATAAAGACCGCCGGCGGGTCCCCTGCCTGCGCTCGGTTAGGCTACTCGCTGCACTTGCGCGCTCTTTGGGAGGTGTGCAATGCAGGCCAACTCTTTTTCTGAGCAAACGACACGCCTTTTTTTTATTTGGCCGCTATTCCTGGACCTGACGTAAGCAAGCGGTCGCGTGGATGAGTCTGGTCACGTGAATAAGCCCGTGACATTCTGTCCGGTGCCGTGAACCTTACACGGTTGGCCCAGTACCTTTGTTCGTAACACACAGTAACTCTCCCAGAAATTGTTGGGACAGACAATAAGTTTATTCAACTCATAATATCGCAATCCCAAAAATTCATCTCGCATTAAATACACTTTCCTAAAATGTGAATCTCCTACAATTTATTTTTGCCAATTGGATTCAGTTTCTTATTGTTTCTTCAGAAAAATTAAAACTAGTGGCATCACTGCTGTCTTCAGTTCCTTTCAGGTTGTGACAAATTCATAAATGGTTGGAAATCGCCATATTATTTTTCAAGTCACTATTCTAATGCTATTTCTCTTTTTATTGTCGACGAGATTTACAAGGCAATAAATATATTTTGCTTGGTTACGTGATACTTCTGTTTGACACATTGGACATATGTCTGATGAATAATAAAAAATAATATGCCAAGGGTGTCAGCTCGTAATTCCCTAATTGATTCAAAAAGTCCAGTTTGAGTTTTTCATCCCTACGAATATTATATTTTGAAAACAGCTTTCTGTGATATACGCAGCTGATGATCAGTTCGGGAACATTCCAGGAGATTATGATCCGTTGTGAAATTATATTACAATTTCTTGATTCCACAAAAAATTAATCTCTAGGTCAACTCGGGGATGCTCCCTGCATCAGTTTGTAATTTGTTTGCGGTGTACGGTGTCGACTGTGAAAGCGTGAGTGAGTGCGTCACGACGTCGGTCCCGTGCCGACGCCACGTGCGCACGTGAGCGGGCCTAGCGTCCTTTCCTGTCAGAGACAGTCCAGTTCTGGCTCTCGGTGCTGCTCACAGACATGGACCGCTCTTGCCCAGGTATAATAAAAAATTTTAAGTGTTGTTTGCTAGGTACTTAGGACTCATTGACTCATTAGAAATCTGGACGTAGTAGAATCGCGATTCTCGAGCTGACTTACCTTTTTTATCCGACGAGGGAAAAATCTTAGGGAATTCAGAACATAGTCGTAAAACAATTCTCTGAAGCATGAATGACTGGAACAGAACAAAGTACGAACGATAGGAGTAGTATGTTACGCGAATCTGTTGACACAGCGTGAAAATTTTGACTTTGATCGATGAGATAGGGCAATGACCGACAGGTACAATAGTATCGCCGTACTCTCCCGGCCTTTGACCGCGCAACATACGTGACAGGAAACGGACGCGATGCTTTGATTATCAAGATGTGAGAATGAGCTAGTCACTTTTGACATAAGATCCATCGACTCTTTTATGCCAGCCGCGACCGCGATTCAATTCTTCCCGGCTCTTTAATTCCCGCGAACTCGCACTGACATCTTGCGGCAAAGTCTGTTACCGAGCAAACCGCGGGAGACTAGTAGAGACTAGTGCCGCCAGATGGTGCTGCTGTACAGCGTTGAGCGATCCGCAGCACTATTCTGAATACGTTTCCGACCTGTAAAACGTAATATAGTGCAAATATTATTTTTTCCCTTTACAAAATGTATTCTACGCTAATAATGAGGACATTATAAATTTCTGATATTTATGAACCGACATCGGGGCACCTGGAGATTAATGATAGCTTTATATATTATTCTGATTAAATATAGTAATATTACATTATAGACGTATAAAGTCGGACGAGGTAATTAAGGTTAATCTTTATTTTTTTCCTCGATACTTTTTTTCCCGATAATTACTGGAATGATACCGTAAAGGAACTAGTAGGCTTTTCCCAAAGATACGTAATGAATTTGATGGATACTACAGGGGGCTCGGAACGTGAATCTACAAATCATAAATATCTCATTAGGTTGCAGTTTCGCTGTGTCCCAGTTACATAGGGTGTGATTTCTATTCAACAGAATTTATTTGCAATCTAGATTATTCATTTGTTTGTCCTGTATGACTTGCCGCGTTTGATACACATCTTCATATTTTGGAGAAAACAAAGTGTCCGGTTTCATAATCATAACTGTTACTTTAATGTGGCCGAAATTGCGTTGCGTAACGTGTGACCGCCACCGCAGTCTTAAACGAAACAAATAAAAGGACCATAACCGCGTCAATCAATGAATTTCGTTCTACGTTGGCCCACTCGCATCTGCAATTTAAATAACCATTACTTGAGGCTGCATTGATTGAATACATAAATGCCAAGTGTGTTTTGGTGGACACACCCGTGGTGGTGACGTCACGTCAGAAGTGGGCAGGTCGTCGACCCGGCGCACAGCGTTAACTCAATTAGCGAAAGTCCGCAGCTAGGCTCCGGCTCCGACCCCGTGACCCCGATCCAGGCCCGCCCGGCCCGGCCACTCACCTCGCTTCCCTCTTACGTCACAAAAGCCCGCGCTTGCGCAACGCCGGCCCGCATATCAACTCATCTGGATCTGGCTTTCTCCGCCACTTTCGGCACACTATCATACCTGCCCGGACACTTGGAATCGCCACGGAATTCCCGGCGAAGGAAATGACGTGGCCGCTGACCGGGATGGAACGGGACTTCTTCTCGGGAAGAGCTTTCCTCTGCGATTGCAGGAACTCTTACTTCTACATACCGCCGACACATCATTCTCCATAATTGTCGGCATTGTGCTGCTGTCATCCAGAATCTCAAAGTCTTAACTTCGTTTCAGTCCCTTAGGTTCCCATACAAAATTTTCTTCATTCGTAAACCGTATTTTCTTCTTCTAACGCATTAACAAAAAACGACTTCCGCCACTTTAGTCCTACTTCTCATTCAACTCCTCTTCTAAACTCCTTTAGCCCAACTTACATTCAGTATGAAATCAAATAATTAATTTACCACGCACATCAGCAAAATAATTTCTAAATGTGCACTATTCGTCTACTTAAAACTAGCTTTTACATCGTATTCGCGTAGGAAATTCGATGAGGACGTAACACGAAAACAGTCATCAAGCGAGATATCAAATCACACAAACTCATAGTTAAAAATCACTTTGAAGTGTTAAGAATTTTTTTAAGTGTCCATTCTACAATCTTATATTTGTAGATCAATGAGTAGATTTTTTTATAACTTGAAATACTAGAATGGAGCTACACTTCTAAGGTACTAAAAATTTAAGACGAAACACGTAGTATTTCGTCTAATGCCTTTGTTTTACACTAAGTCACTTTGATCTTGTAAGTAAAAATCAATGTTTGCAGAAAACCCAGCAGAGGTATATTTCTACTACGGAAAAATAATTATAACCGCGAAATGTAGATATATTTGCTACTATAGCGTATTAATCATCATTTTGTCGTACATATATATGTGTGTATATGTATATATATATATATATATATATATATATATATATACGTGTGTGGGTGTGTTTGTGTGTGTGTGTACGTAATTATCTTAAAAGACCGTACAAGAACCTGATACACTACATACTGTATATTCATTTTCGAAAACTGTTTCAAAAACGAAATATAGTCTCTGAAATCCATATTTAATTTAATTTTGTAGTTGTTGTGACTTTAGGAACCTGTAAAAATTTGGATATGCGAAACTACGTATTTTTCTGCACCGAGAGCAGTTTTTTTTGTTGCCATTATGGAAATAATGTCGCTATTCGTTTTCCAAGGCGAAGCGAAAGTCCCTTCAGTCCCCGCAGAAGTGGGTCTCGCGGCCCAAATTCGGCCTTCGGTCGAGCTCTTCCCATTTCCGCAAACCTCCTCAGACAAAAAGCTCGCAACCCAGAGAGTCTTATCGTTCACGGGTGCTGGTGCGACCAACTTTTATTTTCGTTTCCGCAGTTACTCCGATAAGCTATCCTCGGAAATGTGTGGCTGCTCCGCTTAGTCATCACGTGACCCCAAACGATAAACGATGTATAGTTGTTTACGCGTTCGGAACAGGGACAATAGCCGTACATATTTCGTTCTCGGGTTTTACGAAGGCTATTAAAAAAATAGGCAGTGGGGAGAAAAAAAAGTTCTCCCTGTTTCTTTTGAATATTTTCACGTAGCGTATGTTCGTTTCTGAAGCGTCCATTACTACAGCGGTAATTTTGCAGGAACACCGAAAGTTAGAACCGTGTCAATGGATGCGGGTAGAGAGTTATTTTTGGATTTGTCGTTGTGTACAGGGAGAAAAAAAATGTTATTTTTCAGGTGAAACTGTAGTTTCGATTCTCTGCTCTCGTACATTTTCGTTTCGAAACGTCCGTCGAATTAATGTTAACAGGCAGGACGGGAATTAAAATCAGTAGAACCTCTCACATTACCGCTCGGCATGAGATTAACCTACTTCATTTTCCTTTCCCGTCCACGTTACACAATTTCTGATAGAAATCTGTGGAATGTTGTTGCTAATAATATGTTTCTTTATGCAATTTTGGAAAGTGTTGTGCCTGTAAATGACCTCATCCATCACAACTTCCGCGCGGGAAATAGGCCGTCGATTTTCCTCGTCCAGAAATATAGACTCGGACCTGTTTCTGCGTGCAATGTTTGCGGATTTCGGCGCAATGACCCCGAGATGACTGGGTCATCGGTTTGTATTATATCTTCTCTCGTAATTATTAAAGCGTCTGGTTAAGTAATATCTTCGGATGAAGACCTAAACCAATTCGGCGCGGGTCGGAGTTACGTGACGTCACCGTGACTAGTTTACGGTGCTGCTGCATAAAAAGTGATTGGGGGATACTTTCGACTGCATAACCGCGATGAGATAAAGAGCGGATTGGCGGTGTTGTTTTGGTCAACGACCCGGCCGACGACTCGACTCGCATGCGTCCCGTTACACGGCGGCGCGGGGCAGTGAACGCGGTCATTCGACCACCGCAACGCACTTGCAACAGCCCCCATTAGCGCAGAAATGTCAAACTCATCCACACGCACGTCGGCCCCCAAACAATACGCACAGGGGGGGGGGAGACAGGGCATTGACCCTCCGCCGCGCGCCGCGGGAGGAACAACCTGTCGCGTCAACGCCCGATAAGATAGCCGCGCTTCTGGAGCACCCTCGGCCCCATTTAACACATTTCCCTTCCCGGACAATGCGATCGGGCGTCGGAAGGGCAGGGCGTTGACTCCTGCGCGCAGGGCATCGGCCGTCGGGGTTCAAGGAAGTCCCTTGACCTCGCCACTTCCGCCCTTCAGTTCAACGCTCCTGCAATATGGCGCTCGCTGGCTCATCGCCGCCATCTTACGGAAACACGACGCGCTCAAAGACCCGCCTCGTTTCCGCCTACATCGTAACAGAGCCACAGCCACGGCGAACACACTCGCAGATTTAAATTAAATCAGAGCGACATGAATGAAGTCTCAAGTAAGTGATTATCCAGGATCGTAAAAATAAAGGCCGTACGTCGGATAATGAGCATTGCTTCTGACACATTTGATAACAATCACGATCACTTTAAATTTTTTTTTACTGGCTAAGCACTTTCGCAAACGGTGGTAATTCATTTCACTTCGGGGCAATGTTCCACTTTTATAGATCGTTGACAACCAACTACATGATCACACGAAGTCGGACTGAAACAAAACCAGAAATTATTATTTATTAATCAGACCTGTAAATTACAAACATTTCACGTACTTCACTTCCATACGTTCTGGCAGCAAGAGTAAAAGGTTATGTAACACCGAAGGCGTCACTACACCGGGAAAATTCAAAGTAGGTTACAGTTGCCCAATCAGCATCAATATTTGAACAACACCTCAGAAAAAGCCCCCGACATTTGCACAGAGGAGAAAAAAAATTTGTATCAATTATTTATCTTACTTTCCGTGAAGTCGCTTCTTTGATCCGAGTCATGGTGTCAACAACCACCACACTCCTGTTCCATTTATACAACGTTTTACTATGACTCATTTATACAATCTGGGATTGTAAAGTTTATTTATTGACCGCGTCGGTTGTATTGCTGTTTTATAATTTACTCTCACAACAGTTGATATATTACGTGGAAGAGAATGTTCGCGATCGTCATGACGGAGAATCGAACCGCAGTACATCATCTGGGTATTTGTGGAAATCCATGTTTTCAGCCAGACTCGCTGTACTGACGTAACTTTCCACCACGTTGCAGTGTATATATAGCACAAAGTGTGTTCTATGAAATACGTGCTATAATCGAAGACCAGCTGGAAGGATAGGGGGTTAATGGCCCGAGGTATCGATCCCCCGTGGGCGCGTTTGCTTTACCGGAGTTCCTGGATTATTCCTGGCTCTCACCGTCGCTGCTTCCAGAGGGCATTCCCCGAAGACGCTCTGGAAGGTTCGAGCCGGAGCGTTGACTCAGACAGTCCTATTGGCACAAAATTTCAGGGTTCAGTGCTCGCTTCTGTACACAAGAGGCTGACGTCAGTGCTCTAGGACACGCACTACCGTTAGCGGACAATATCGCCCGCCCACGCGGCTCTGCCTTATGTAACACACATTCACACTCACACTGCGACACCTGGAACGTTCACGTACGCCACGGTTCAACGTACTTATTCTAATTATATCCCTGTGACCAATTTTTGGTTGTCACTCCAACCTCGTTCTACGGATATTTAAAATACCATTAGCTGATTAAACCCGTATTTAATGATTTATCAACCTTGATGTTTGACCAAGTACCTACCCAGTAGGCTGTGTGTGTGTAAATACTCCTTGCGTGTAACATCATGAATACGAAATGCTTGTGTTTCATAAATTGCATCCATGCAAATGAGAGATATTAAAAATAACAAAATGAATATATCACCCAAATAGGTCAGACCATCTCAAATTAATGAATTGTTCAATTATTATATTTATGTAGGAAGTGTTCATACAGAACAGAAATACATAACTAGAGTAATATACCATGTCCCTTGTCATAAATTAAATTAAATTAATTTCAGAAGATTTCGTCCTCAAGCCACTTTCAACTGCGAAAAATTAAACAACACTTTAGAATTTTTTACACATTATGATAACTTAATTGGTCTTTATCATAGTGTATAAAAAATTCTAAAGGATTGTTTAATTTGTCGCAGTTGAAAATGGCCTGTGGTCGAAAGCTTCCGAAATATATTTAATTTAATTTATGATATGGAACGTGGTTTTTACCCTAATAATCACAATATCCATTCCTGACATACGTTTCTTCCAAAATCTCTGACGTCATCGGGTGATACATAATATTATTTAGAAAAGAACCACCTAATATAATTTATTAAATGAGTTAGATTCAAAAATGCCCTTATTGATATTAAATTTATCTAATTTGGATTCTAATAAATATGAATTAGAATGCAATTTGAAATAGGCGCTTGTTATAAATCCCAATAATTAAAATTTAACATGAATCTAAAAAAAATTCATATCCAACATATTTATTATAATAATGTTTTGTATCATCTGATGAAGTCCCTAGTTAGGGACGAAACGTAGTGCATGTTTTCATTGTTAATGCAATCATTGAACTGAACAATTAATTAAATATAAATTTGACTTATTGCCCAATTTATTTTGCTATTATTAAATAAATAAAATATCAATTTCAAACTTAAAACTGCTCTAGATTGATAGCCGCTTCTGGAGTTCTGTATATCAATATTTCTTCCATATAATTAAAGTGGAAAATATAATTAAGCTTAAGTACGCGTTGCTTATAATTTTATGGTCTCTAACGTAGGATCGCAGTTACATAACTCCGGTGGATGCATTTTGTCGAATACTTCAGACGCTTTCGTTTGCTAATCCACTCCTTTTGCCATAGTTTTTTTAAACATCCTATTTAAATAATTGGTAGGCGTATATAATGCTTTTCGAATACATGAACAGTCTGGACGCCTATTAATCTAATTGCGACCATCAGAAACGTAAAATATATTCCGTATATTAAATTAGTCATGACACCACCTTGTTAATGGTTCCATGTCTCCTTTCATTTGTTTAAGTGATTCGGGTATAGTTAGACTCTACAATAGTTTGAAATCATGAGGGATGTCTTATAAGGTTTTTATCGGTCTCGTAATTATCGGATCTATGTTTATAAATCTGTATAGTTCAGACATTATTCACAGAGAAACTTATCGCGTTAAGGTATTTCGGAAATTTTTCGTGATATTTGAATTATTAAAGGGCGGAGAAAAATTGTTTCTAGAATTGTTCCACGTTATCTGCCCTGGAAAGCAGCCGTTGAATTACATAACAAAAACTGTAGAGGCTGTGCACGGGAATGACGATAAGAGCGACTAAGTATATGCAGTTGGTGTGTATTTCGGCAGCGTGTAGGAGAAGTGGGTTGATCCGGGCTGCGGGTGTCCATAAACAAAGGCAGCAGCGAGTGTGTGCAGGTGCGAGCGAGGCAGTGGCCGGCCGTGACTGGGGTCATTTCCCCCGCGAGAGTTCAATGTCGCACGAGGGTTCGCTGCCCTGGAGCCAGGAGCCAAATCGCGGCCGCCTCGGCTGCCTGCTAGTGCTTTCTGTACCACTGGGGTAAGTGACTTGCAGTGACCCCGAGCCCCGCGCCCCGCGCCGAGTGCAGCCGAACGCGGCCGACAATTGCCGACGACTGCCGACCCGGTCAGCAACCTCGCTCTCCCACGCAACCCAAACGACTACCCTTACCCAGGGGTGGATGAACCCCTCGAGGTCAACCTCCAGCGCTCTGCTGGAAACAACGCGTCTCCATACGTTTCACAACATATATGGAACAACTATACAGAAAAAGAAACACTTTCATTGCACAAACATCGCCCTGTTTATATCTTATGAAACTCTCCTCTGAATTCCACGCTAGCGTATCCTAAAATTAGCTTGTCTTATAACCGTGGAATAGGACCAGGTTCGTTCGCAAGGCTTAAATTTAACCTTCGGAGGCTCCGTTCGGGTAGGTTTAACCTTAAAGCATAACTAAATATAGTTTTACTGTCAACGATTCGAAAGTAAGGTCGAGCAAATCGAAACCATTCTAATGTACAACAATTTTACATATAATTATCCACCATTGTTGCATTTGTTGTTGAAAGTGAGATCGATTACGTCATAGAAATAAGTGCTGTGACAGTCGCTATAAATTTTTTTTGCAAATATATTCCACACAGCGTATTTGTAGGTAAATTCGGGTCGAACGTGACTGGTTGTGTAAGAAGGGTTCATCGCCCTCCGTAGTCCACCTCAATGGATTCCGCATCACACCGAATTATACGTAACATTAGGGAGCACCTTTTTTTTCCCGACATCAGGAAATTTCTAGCAGAACGGCATCTCAAGTAGGGCGATATCAATTACTCAAACAGCACAGTCGCATATCGATGAAAAATTCATGGATGTAATCCCGATATCAGTAAGGTAACGTGTATCGGATCCGCAGGTCATCGGCCCCGGCGGTGGATTTGCGAGCGTCTCCAAACAACGACGACGCCAGGGTTCGACAACCTGTCCGATAACGGCTGAGGTGCGTGCGTGATAAGTGGTGTAAATAGAGTGCAGTGAAAGGAGGTGGGAGATGGCCTTGGCCAGGCAGTCTGGGTAATTCAGTCAAGGTTCGAGGGCGTTGAACCACCCCGTGCCCGGCCATAGCCCCCTTCGCAGGGGAGGGGCGCCGGCCCGCGGAGGGGCGGGCGAGGGGGGGCACCGACCAATCGCGAGCCGAGCCCGACGGCCTGCCGAGCGCTCATTGGCCGGCGACCGCCGTTGTCAATGACCTCCAACTTCAAAAACGTGTAGCAGGTTTTCTGCTAAAAGCGATTCTTGCCCCCTCTCCCCGGTTCCCCACCAGCGTCGCTACCGTTTACCAACAAGGGCTGCCCGCCCTTCAGGTGCCGCCGACTTTCACTCTTCTCATGGCTGTGGTGTAGTGCGGTCGCCGGAGAGCGAGAGTGCGTGTGTCTGTTCCGTCGTGCGCGATGATCCTACCGGAGATGCCCGAGTCCACGACGCCCTCGGGGCGACGCGAGCCCGAGTTGCACATAGGTACTAGTTGCTCGACGCCCACCTGGCGACGCCCCAGCTCCGTCACGTCCGACGGCGAGACTTACGCTTTGCGTCTGTGTGTTGCAGAGTTCGACGGCACCACGGTTCTGTGCAGAGTGTGCGGCGACAAGGCGTCCGGTTTCCACTACGGAGTGCACTCGTGCGAAGGATGCAAGGTGAGTACGGCCGTCCACCTGTGGCGTCTCCGGAGAAAGCGCCGCGCGCTGTCGGAGAAAGTCTTACGTCACCGTGACGTAAGGCGGCGCCTTTCTCCGGCGTTGACCTATCCAACGGAACTTGTTCCAACTCTCTCAAACAGAGTACCACGCGTCGTGTCCCGACGGCTTGGCTGACAGATGATCGGCGACGTGTGCGCTTGCTACCCTGTTTGAAGTGATAGATTTAAGGCGAAAATTGTGACGGGAACCTGGTGGACAGAATAAGAGATCTGTATTCTGCGATTGCAGTTTAAAGCTTTGGTTTCCCGAAGCAATTCCTCCCGCTCTGACAGTGGTTCCTTTGTTCACCCCTGGGCTGGCGGCCCTGAGCTGAAGGCCGGCTCAACGCCCTGACGAGGTTGACTGACCTTGGAGCAGCATGTGAGCCCGTCGCATTGTGGAATTGCGAGTTTCCGATAGCCTTGACGCAGGTCGTTCACTCTCGCTTTTGACAGATTTTCCCCTTGTCTGAGAAAGGGTCCCGAGAAGGGAAGAGGGTCGTTTCTTTTGTACCCTTTTCCCAGCCTCGATCGGGATTCACACAAAAGTTATGGAGTCGTCCTTGAACGTCTGCGTCGCCAAACCCTTCCCCAGGTAGAATGGTTACTTTGTTCCGTCACCTTGAGCAGATTTTGGTCTTGGGAATACTTTTGAGGGTTTTCGCGAAGGCGTAATTTAACCCCCTCGGACTTCTAGTAGGCTCTCCTCTGTGGATCACATTCCATATGCGTGGGTGACCTGATGAAGTTCCTTTGTCACTAAACAATCCCTGAAACAGTCGCATTTCCTCTCAACATATAGCCGTAGAGGGCTCGTATTGTATATAAGATTACATACATACCTACCACTTTCTATATCTTTACTCAAATTTTAAGACATCTCATCAATGGTGTTCTCCTTTCCATTCTTTTATTACTCATTTGCCGTATCACAAATGTTTCATCAGAATCTATTAACAGCAGTATTTAGACCAGTGATTCGTTATATAAGAACTCAACTTTACATCTGACAACACTTCTCTCTTATGCCAAGGAATCTGATCAATCCAACTTTCATGAAAAATATACGAAAGTTACCTCATTCCGTATTGCGTTCATTTCTTCTGATTCGGAAAAAAAGTGAATAAAATTATTTCTTTTGACGACTTCCACAGTAAACGTCAAACAGAGTAAAATAATGCCCACCATTACCTATGGTAACGTGAGCTTCTTGATATATTTTATGTTGTTCGCTGCTTTCTCTCCGTGGTCCAGCAGAAAGATTACATCAGGAGAACCTTTCTGAGATAAATCATAAACCAGAAGAAACGCATTCTCCATGAACCTTCAAACTGAAAAATCTTTGCCATGTAATTCATTGTCTTGAAAGGGTACAGAAACTAAACTTTTTTCTTGTAATTTCCCACTAAGAAAATATGAAAACTCCAAAAAAAAAAGAGCGCCATAGGGGAGGCGTCATAATGATTACTATCCTTGTCATTTTTGCGAGCCTGTTGTAAAGTAAGCGACCAGTTCCCGAGAGTCGCGTTCTGGAAGGTTCTCGCGCGGGGTTATCAACCCTGCGCCCGCAGGTCGTCAACCTAGGCGTGACGTCACGCGTGTGTAACGGGAACGCTGTGGGCTCCGTCACATCACATCGCACGGCGCCTCAGTGAAAGCTGCCACAGTCATCGATCTGGTGCAATGGCCGCTGCGCGCATGCGTCCCGCGTATATATAGCGACCTACATTCGCCGCGCCGAGGTCGTTAACCCCGCCCGTCACATGCCCAATTAGATTCCAATTTCCCCCCCCCCCTCCCTCCCATGGACCCCTTTTGCAAACGGGGGCATCGGAAAACAAAAGTGTTTCTGCGGCCCGAGGTGAACGGCCCAGAGTGACCTTCTAGCTGCTGGAAGGTGCGTGCTCTTCCTCCTGGCCGAGCGCGGTCATCGACCGATTGCGCACCGACACACACTCGCACTTCCTTCTCGCATCTTTGTCTCCGACGAACCTACTTTTCAGTGTTTCCCCCGAGAGCACGCCCTTCACGCACGTCATAACTTTCATTATTTATAATATCCCTAGATCATTCACGGTAAAATCGTAAAGTTTTGCTTTCTCGTTACGTGTGTTGATCGCAGTGACAGATCGGTTAACAACTATCAATCGCCTGTAAAGGGGTCGGGCCCCTCCAATATTTTGGAAGTGAAATGCCGCGGTGTCGAAACACTATCGCTTTCTCGTGTGAGCGGTGGGGGGGTGAACGACCGGGAACTGGGTCAGAGCGGCGAGGCGACTCGCAGTCGTTCCCCAGACATGGGCCACGCAGCAGCGCCACTCACGGACTGCTCTTGTTCTGCGCAGGGCTTCTTCCGCCGCAGCATCCAGCAGAAGATCCAGTACAGGCCGTGCACCAAGAACCAGCAGTGTTCCATCCTCAGGATAAACCGGAACCGCTGTCAATATTGCCGCCTTAAGAAGTGCATCGCTGTGGGCATGAGCAGAGACGGTGAGTACCATCATCCTCCTTCTAGTAGTTGGCGCTGCCGTCGCCAGGGCGCGCCGCGGTCGCGGTCGCTAGCGCCCCTGGCGGCCGTTGCCCCGAACTACGTGCAGTGTCGTCCTTGTGGTCAGGTGCGAGGGCTTCAATGTTCTTCCTGATGACAACCTTGGGAACCATTTTAATAGCCTCTTGTTTGCCAGATGTGCCCTTCACTTGAATGCAGACGCGGTCATAGTCTCGTCGTGCAACCTTACTTGTTTCCAGTAGATTAATATAACCATCACACCGCGACCGCAACAATAACTTGTACTTTCCGAAGGGAAAGTGCAACACCGCACTAAATTTTATTTGCGTACTGAACTTTCTAAATTCATGTGAAGCCTCGCCCTGACCAAGATAATAATATTGGCATGTTAAGACTTTTGTTGTCCATTTCAATTTTAAGTTAAGAAAAATATTTGTAATTAAATTTCTACATAGTATTGAGACTTTCTGTGGAAGATAAGTCAGAGTTTGAGAAGTTCAATTCTCCTTCTGTTCAAAAAAGTATAATATGGGATTTCGTCTTCATTTATTATACGCAAAAGTGTCCCAAGAAAGTATGTAATAAATTAATACGTCTTTGAGAACGCTTCGCAAAAGAAACTCGTTCTGGAGCGAAAAACATCTACTCAAATAGGCATTTTAAAATATCTAAAATAATCAGACTACAAAGGACGAAAAGTTCCTCAATGCCATATCTAAGTTTCGATTAAGATTTTTAGTTTCCACCGGAGTGTCCCGCCCGATTCGTCCATGGTCTTAGCAACTAATACTTTAGTATAGTTAATGGAAAAGTTTGGGTCAAACGACATACGAGGAAATACATTTTCTAAGCTTAACATCAACCGCTTTACAATATGTTGTAGAAGCTTTCTACGAATTCAATTCAAAAACCATTTATTGTCAGTATCTGAAGGGTTCTGATTTATCTCCGGCTTAATGAAGCGTCGACGCTTTAGACTTTTATTGTGTTTCGCAAATGGCGCCGTTCATTCCTTAACCAGGTATATTTTTTTTAAAAAAAATATATTTTGTTGAAATTAGTAGATCTTCACACATTCATTCAGCCTACTAGTATGAAATTAAAAATTATTTTCCGAAGAGTAATACTTTAATTTATTGTACGTTCGTGCAGACATGACAGCTTTGGTTAGGTCGAGAAAATGTTCTATTTTTTTTTTCGATGATGCTAGCTGTATGGAATATGATGTTAGACAGGGACTGTGATGTGGGGCGAAGTTGAGTTTTGGGCGATGGCTGACACGCGACGGTATTCCGGCGGCGCAACGCAACACAAATAGCCGCGCTTATTTTTGAGAATCGCGACCCTGAGCGAGGAGTATCTGAAGGTCAGCGGTGGTGGGGGGCCTTATGTAGGTCGCGCCACTGGCGAGCGGGCGCCGTCGAAAGCAAGTTCAAGGGCTGCGTCGGGGGGAGGGGGGGTAGCAGGGGCGCCGTGGTGGGGGGCCGCGGAGAGGGGGCTGGCGGGGCCGCGGAGCCGTGCCAGTCAGTCCAAGGGAATGCAACTGCCAGCAAGTACGGCAGCAGGCGGAGTTGGACAGCCCAACGGACTAGGTCCCCGCGAGCGCGAGTGTCACTCCAAAATGGGTGACGAGTTGCCCATTTTGAAAGGAATTCTCAACGGGAAAGTGAACTATCATAATGCACGTACGTATATCGGTGTTGTCATTTTAGATGTGTGCCTGTGTCGTGGTGTTGTGACGTCGAGAATTGTGCCGTATTTTTTTTAAAAACTTAGACCGTACCTTAGGCAAAGTGAATAGTGACTCTGATTTTCCCTTTCGCTGTGACGTTTACTTGTATCGCCTGTTAATATTTCACTCGCTTCACGATTTCCCGCGTCTTCACGTGTTATTTTCTGCGGTCCTTCTCGGATCGCCGGGGTGAAAGTGATGCGGGTTTTCCGCGCGTTGTCCCTCACTGGTTCCCCTCCAGCCCCCTTACTTCCGGTCAGCGCAGTGACGGTTAATACTGCCGCTTTCCAGACCACTTGAGGAATTTTTCGGGTGCTATTGACGTCACGACGCTCGGCTTAAGTTAATGTGATAGTGTTAAGTAGTAAGCTAGTTGCTAACGAGTTGCTTCTCCCTGCAGCTGTGCGATTCGGTCGCGTGCCCAAGAGGGAGAAGGCGCGCATCCTGGCCGCCATGCAGCAGAGCTGCAGCTCCCGCTCTCACGAGAAGGCTCTGGCCCACGAGCTGGAGGACGAGGCCGCTCTGTTGTCCAGGGTGGTCCGCGCCCACGTGGACACGTGCGACTTCACGCGCGAGAAAGTCGCGCCCATGCTGCAAGGCGCCCGCCAGCAGCCCGTCTACACCAGCTGTCCCGCCACTCTGGTAAGTCGTCGACCTCGCTCCTACTCCACGCTTCAGTTACAATAGTGGCCATTTCGAGTTGCGAAAGTTAAATATTATTGTACAATCGACAAATAAATAGAGAGCGGTGAATCTGTTGTAGATGTAATTCTCGGGTCTCGAACCGGGCCAATTGTTTGTTAAATAACAACGTATCAACGGCAAGCGCCGCCCTCGTCATCAGGTTAACTGTGACCCGGGTTGAGACCCGATAATTATATCCACAAAAAATATACAATTAATAAGAGAAGTAAGAGACAAAATGTATGTAGCTCATAACGTTTCTGCAAATATTATTGTTGAAATTAGTAAGACCTTTGTGAACGACCGTCTCATTGTTGATATTCTTAAATCCTCGTTCTGACCCATTTATATATTCGCCAAACAAAGCAGAAGTTACAATAATGAACTGCACATCTTTGTTTCTTCTGATTCCGTACTGTCTTTACTCTTCCTATTAAGCCTAGAAGAACTTAATGGTTGTTACACAGAGTATCACTTCATTCCTTTAAATAATATTGAATATTGTTTTTGAGGTGTATAGAAAATGTTTATTCCGCGACAATTTTTATAAAATTGATGAAACGTCTTGTGTTGGCTTTTAAAATGCAGATGAGTTCATTTCGTTCTGAGGCTAGTTAAACGACAAATTAGGAAGTGTGTGATTTAGGGGGGGACGGTATTGTGTCCGTGACCTTGGCGGCTGGGAGATAAGGATGACCTCTGGCGGCAAGGACTGTCGTATCGACCGACTTATGCCGAGAAGACGAGCCAAGGTCGCCGCCGCTGGAAAACTTTTCTGTCGTCGAGGCGCGCTCACTCGCACGTGCTCGGCGGCTGCGAGGTTTTTTCTTTGTCATTTTTTATCGCGGGTTTTATTTTAGTCAGTCAATTTCAGGATGTCGCTAGTGCATCCCTGTCCGGAAATTGTATGATAAAGAGAAGGGTCGACCGTCCTTGGCCAGACGGAAACTGTGAAGGTCCCGCTGTGACGGACGTTCTGACGTCTTTCTTTTGTTTTTTTCGCAGGCGTGTCCGCTGAACCCCAACCCTCAACCCCTGACCGGGCAGCAGGAGCTCCTGCAAGATTTTTCGAAGAGATTCTCTCCCGCCATCCGCGGCGTGGTGGAGTTCGCCAAGCGAATCCCCGGATTCGCGCTACTGCCCCAGGACGACCAGGTGACGCTGCTCAAGGCTGGTGTTTTCGAGGTCCTTCTGGTGCGCCTGGCTTGCCTCTTTGACGCGCAAACCAACAGCATGATCTGCCTGAACGGGCAAGTGCTCAAGCGCGAGTCCATCCACAGCAGCTCGAACGCGCGCTTCCTCATGGATTCTATGTTCGATTTCGCCGAACGTCTGAACGGCCTACAGCTGTCCGACGCGGAGGTGGGTCTGTTCTGCTCCGTGGTGGTGATCGCCCCCGACAGGCCGGGTTTGCGCAACGCTGACCTGGTGGAGCGCATGCAGTCCAAGCTGCGCGACGCCCTCCAGTCCGTGCTGGCGCAGAACCACGGCGGCGCCGGGGCCGACGTCTGCCACGAGCTCATGAAGAAGATTCCGGACCTGCGCACTCTCAACACGTTGCACTCCGAGAAGCTGTTAGCCTTCAAGATGACCGAACAGCAACAACAGCTGCAGCAGCAACAGCAGCAGCACATGTGGGGCGTCCTGGCCCACGAAGAGGAGTCAAAGTCACCACCGTCGTGGTCTGACGCGGCTCTGGATGAGGCGGTCAAGAGCCCCTTGGGCTCTGTGTCCAGCAGCGAGTCTGTGTGCGGCGGCGAGGTGGCCGAATTATGTCCACACCGCGCCCGCGCCGCCCCCGACGCGACGCCTCACCACCGCTTTACGGCCAGGAAGCTCGACTCTCCGAGTGATTCGGGAATAGAGTCTGGCACGGAGAAGACGGACAACGCCCCCACATCAGTTTGCTCCAGTCCTCGCTCCTCCTTGGAGGATAAGGACGCCAGCATCGTGGAGGACATGCCCGTGCTCAAGAGGGTGCTTCAGGCGCCGCCCCTTTACGACACCAACTCGCTCATGGACGAGGCGTACAAGCCCCACAAGAAGTTCCGCGCGTTGCGTACGCGTGACACGGCCGAGGCGGAGCCCCTCCTGCCTCACGCCGCCCCCCAGCTGCACTTACACCTGACGGCGCAGCCACAACCGCCGCCCGCGGCGGCAGGCTCGCTGTCCAGTACGCACTCGACCCTCGCGAGATCTCTCATGGAAGGGCCTCGCATGACACCCGAGCAGCGCCAGCGCACCGACATCATCCACAGCTACATCATGCGGGGAGGCGGCGACGCCCCCGAGCCGACCCCCTACCACCACTACGGCCCCCCGCAACAGCAGCCACCGGCGCCACGTTGGCAAGGCAACACCCCCGGCGTCATTACGTCGGCAGCCGCCTACAGCCCACCCGCTCCCGCCGCCCCTTACCTGGCGCAGTCGCCCCCGCCGTCGGCGTCGTCGTCTACGTCACCGCCGCCCGCCACGCCGCCCCAGCCCAAGATGGTGGCGCTGCAGGTGGACATCGCCGACTCGCAGCAGCCCCTCAACCTGTCTAAGAAGTCGCCCACGCCGCCCCCAAAGGTGGTGGTGTCCCTCGAGGCCTGAGCGGCAAAAAGCGCGGCGTTCCCGCCCATCGCGACATAGTACAAAGAACAAAAAAGTGCGAGCGGACGCTCTATCCTCGAAGGAACTATTTTTATTATTTTGCTGGTACGAGCGAAGTAACTTCAAGGTGCCACGAAGCGTATTACAAACCAAATAATTTATTGTTTAATAATTATTGATTATGTGTTGTTTGTGTGAAATTTTATTATTTAGTGTCTCGGTCTATAATTGTTAATATGTTAACTAGAAGCTCTTTTTAGGATCAGTTGTACGTAGTTGTTTTCGGAGGGGTCGCGGGACATTTCCGGGACGCCTGGTGGTAGAGCTTTGTAAATACTACACTCCCGAGTCTCGACTTTCTTCCGCTGTTTAGTAGCCCCGACTTTTTAAGAGTAGCGCGGCGATTATGCGTTCCGCATTTTCGTTCGTAGACCAAGTATGTTTTTACTTATCCCGGAAAAGTTCGCGACCCCTCGGACTTTAGAGTGTTAAAGATCGCTCGAAGGCTTACTTTTTGAAGAAATGTCGCCCGTGACATTTTTTGCACCAATCCTATATTATTATATGTGATATATTCCTCAGTAGGGCAGTGCATTTTGATTGTGTAAAGTGTATATTACCCGATTCCATTTGTAAATTTATTTTCATTGTTCATTCGTTGTTTCACTTTATTAAATTGCATGCGAGGACTTTTAAGGTTTTTAGCGACTCCCTCACTAGCTGAGGCATATGAGACTGAGGGAAGTTTACGCCATCTGAACCAAAAAAAATAAATATAATAATCCGTAATGTAAGTGTAGGATGTGCGGTGGCTTTCGCCTCCGATTTTTTGTACGTATCTATATATATAAAAATATATATATTCTCCCGTTTTCTGGGGGCTAGTGTATGTCGTTCGGTCTAGATGTGTCTTTTCTTAGATGGTTGGCCAGTAAGATAAGCCCACCAATTTTTTTTAAATATCTGTACCTTTTTATGATGTCTTGAGAAAAAACTAATGTGTCCATTATACTAACAATTTACAAGAAAATATGATTATCGCTGACGAAAATTCAGATGTGCGTGACTTCCTATATCTTTTTTTGTGTCCTTTGCTTGCTATTGTAAAATTGTAAGACTTGGTTGTTCTGCGCACCCTCGGAGAGAAAAGCAGGGTTTTCTGTAGATGTTTTTAAAAGATGTAGATGTGTGAATCGATGTAGTTGAAACCACCGACCCTAGATATGTGTCTCCTAACCCTGCTCATGAGCTGCTTCATGTGGTGTGTGCTTGTATGTAATTTTGTAAGCTTGGGAGTTTGTTGAGGTCGTCAGAATAAACTTGTCTGGTGAAATATACTTTGACTTTTTTTTATTTCAATAACACCCCATCTGTTTTTGGTTATTATAATCGATGCTGATTTTCCATTTCATCGACTGACTTTACTCCTTTCTTTCCCAATCCCTGAGTAATTTTCCTGCCGCAATTCGGTCATTCGTATCATGGCCCAGTCTGTCAAGAAAGAGGTTTTTTTTTAGAATGATTGCAACAGGTGAGGTCTTCTACGTGGCAGTACATCACACGTAACGAACCACTAGAAAGTAAAATTTGCAATAATTTATATGAATCCAGTTAGGTAGAAATTTTAATGGTAATGATGAACTTCGGAAGTCATTATTGAGTCATGTGATGGTAAGTTACTCTGGATGAAACTACGCATTGCAAATTCTTCTGCAACCACAACATCCTTCCCTAATCTAATTATGTGAAGATGTATACACGCTAAATGCTGGTCGACAGCGTCATTCTAGTAATATGGAATATTCAGAAATTTCACTTTCATACCTGACGCGACTACGAGTCGAGATATTTGTCTCGCATCCAAAAGGCAGTTGACAATACAGTCTACAGAAGCAGTCATCACGTAAGTATATTGGAAAGGCTGTGAAACATTCTTTGGTTTCCAGAAAAATGAAACCGCCGTCTTTACTCTAATAACATAATTTATTCATGAATGACGGTAATGTTGAGGTTGGTTTAATTACGACGCCAATCATGTATGCAACACACAGAACCTGTACAGTGTACCTTCGTATTTAGCCGGGATGGCTAATATAGTAAGTACTATCCAAGTACTGCGGGTGACTTTCGAATCGACTTTCACTTTCCACCAGAGTTCAATTATTGAAACTGACCCTCCTGCTTCCTCTTACGGAAAGTGGCGAGAGCATCGATTGGGAGGTATGAACGATCAGGATTTCAAATCCGGTCGTAACATTTTTAAAACCATTAGATCAAGTTAAAACCTTTTCTCGTCGGATGACACACACTTAAAATAATATTCCTATACCAGCAGAAGTTCAAACAATTTTTACTTTTTTTTTCTTCCCACGACCTTGCAATGCATTTCACTTTAATGATAATAAAATTTAATAAATGCCCCGTTTATAATTTCTTATTTTTAGCTCTTTCCCTTCTTGTCTGCAGCAGACTTCATTATTTCAGCTCACAAATTTTTGAAAAACATTTTTAAATATATACATATATATATTAAAATGAACGAATTTTCAAAGGAATTTGATGCTCCTTCCGAAATGAGAATATAATACGTCTGTTTCTAAAATATAAAAATTAGATAAAACGACAGACAAGATGAAGTGATGATGCAAACACCACGCAACGATCCTGGAAACTTTGTTCCTTTCGTCGGCTGATTAAAAACACGAGAGCCGTGAGTGACACAACAGCACAATCCGGTTGATGAACTCGAAAGCGAAGCTAAAACGCAACGACAACGGGGAACCAGAAGTTTTCTGCGTAATAATAAGGGATCATAGTTGTTGTTGAGGTCCATAGAATTAGTTTGTACTCTAATGGATTTAATATGCAGCATTACTCATATAATTCTGGAATTGTAGCCGTTGTCAACGTCTAAAATCTTAGCATTTTGCCAGTCAAATAAATGTTTCGAGGACTACAGATTGCTTATTGTTGGCAAGTTTCATATTAGAACGCTTTGTTTGCCCCCGTGTAGCATGACTTACAACTGGAGCATGAGACTTTGTATACCACACAATGTTTGCTGTAGGTGTCAAGTGGGTCCTTGTGGTTTTAATAAAGAAGGAAAGAGTATTAGTAGATATTTAAATATTGGATACGTTTTAAAAATTTGAACCAACTAATGATGTATAAATTTGTAATAAGGGAGAACGAGAAAAAATTTGGATGGAGATTAGGAACGAGTACGTGTTTATTGACTGCCATTTGGCTATTTTATCTAATTATTGTTTTAGCTCACGAATGTTGTCACTGTTTACGTAATACGGATGACTCCAGTTTTTATTTATTTACTAGCTGGGTGCCCGGCGTTGCCCGAGATTTATCTATAATCCCCAATATGTCTCCAATTTCGGTTGCTTTTGCGCTATTTTTATGTAACGCTCCTCGAACCCTATCCCTAAATGTGCACCCTCCGATGCCGAAGGAGGTTGAACTCATTGACATAATATATCGGCCGTTAATACATGTTAGAAGATGACCACCCCCACAAATGTGCGATAATCAAACAGTATTTATTCCACGCAAAAATCGACCGATTACATTGTCTGGAAATTTCTACCACCTCCCAAACCCGTCGCGTTAGCAAGGTTGTCCCAATGAGACTCGGCGACATTCATAGTTTCTGAATTGATTCGAATCTCGGTTGTTTTAGCGTTATTTTTATTTAACGTAAATCCACCCCAACCGCTAACCTTGCTCCCCTCACAGGGGTTGAAATTGTACACAAACAACATCGGTAAAAATACTATCAAAGTCATTAACCCCGGGAAATAATTATTTAACGCAAATATCGACCGTTTAAAATGTTTGAAAATTTCCTCCCCCGCCCAACTCCTCCATCTCTACGCGTACTTCCCTACCATGCCGTAAGGTGTTGAAATTATACAATAAAAAAATCGGTAGAAATACTATCAATGACATTGACAGCGTAAAATATTTATTTCACGCAAATATCGGCCATTATACATTTCTGAAAATTTATACCCCCGCCCAGAACCTACCACCCCCAGTCACTTTCCCAATGGTTGTCATAAATAAACTCAGTGACATCCATAACTTGAATTTGACTCCAATCTGGGATTTATTTTCTTGTAACGCCCCTCAAACCCCCACCCCTAAGTGTGATCTTTCACGTCCTTAAGAGGTTTAAATTAAAAACAGAATCGGTAGAAATATTATCACTACATTGACCTCGATAAATATTCATTCCTTTCCAAAATGGACTGTTAAACATGTTTTATAATTAACACCCCCGCCAACCCTTCCTTGGGGAGAGTTAAACGATTAGTTGAGTGTAATAATTAAACTCATTAACATCCATGACCATGAGTTCGACGTCAATTTCGATTGTTTTTGCATCATTATATTGTAATTACACTCCACCCCCACCCTTAAGGGGAGCTCCATTTCCAATCCCAAAAGGGGTTGAAATTATACGCGGAGAAAATGTAGAGAAATTTTATTAATCAAATTGATCCAGAAATATATTTAATAACAACCGGTCAACATTTTTTTAAAAATTCACCCAACTCCTCCCTCCTCAGCCCACCCCTCACGCGTTGTCCAGAATGTCATAAATAAATTCAGCGACATCCTTCGATTTGACTCGTTTTTTCTTGCCAGTCCCCTCTACCCCCATGCATCGCCCTCATGCCGAAAGAGGGGTTCAATTTTTACACAAACAACTTGGGTAGAATTACTTTAAATTTAATTAACCCTGTAAATATTATTCACCTCTAATATCGGTCGTGATTTCATGTTTCAATATTTCCACTCCCGTCAAACACCACTCCTCGGGAGTTAAATGACAAATTAAATGTCATAATTAAACTCAGTGACATTCATAACCCTGTATTTGACTCAAATCTCGGTTTTATTCGCGTTATTTATTTTTAACGCCCGTTGACCCTCACCCGTAATGTGAGCACCCTCTCAATCCCAAAAGGGATTCAAACTAAACTCAGAGAACGTGTAGTGAAATTTTAATAATCTCATTGTTTCAGATTAGTGATGAATTACCCAAACTTTATATACCGGACATATTATTACCCCATTCCAGTTATGGGAAGGGCGTGAAACAAATACCGAGAGCCAGACCTACACGATGCAGATTTTCTACGATTTTCCCTGCAACACTTTTCGGCGAATGCCGGGTAGGAACCTTAAAATATAGGCCGGCGGCCCTAGTTAACCCTTTTCTACCTTCCGCAGCCTTCCTTTCGAATCCCTCCCTATGCTATTGAAGGGGAAAAGTCACCACGTGAATGATTATTCTGTCACTCAAAAATTAAATTATAAAAGGCGCTCGATGAATGAGCGCTTTTCACTCGACAGAGTTTTCTTTATAGCCCATAAGGCAAAGAATATTTTGAAGCTGGTACAGAAGGCTGAATGAAGTAGTGGAAACGGGATTTTACAGTTCAAAGTTAGCAACAGTGGTCAAGTATTTTTGTACTACAAAATTATCGTATGTAGCCAAATTTTATTATTGGTCTTTGTAACAGCAATATTAGTTTCATAAAAAGACATCGAGAAAGAAAGGTGAGAATCGAAATGGACGCCTGTTCGAAGTTTTCATTTATAATTCCAATTATTGGAATTAATCCTGATTCGTTTCCTAGGTCAAATTTTCCTAAGACTGAGGGTGTACATTCCCCTTCAAACAAATCAAGGACACTTTCCTGAATTCATATTCGAGTCTTATTGGCTGTGAATTTGAAAATATCTGCACCCATTAAAAGTTGTCCACTTGTATAGATTCTTATTATATAAAATGTAGTTTATGATAGAATTACCGACAATTTATTAAAAAAAATCAATTTAAAATCACATCGTTTCAGAAACTTCTTCAGATATTAACTAGTCTGAAAATTATGTAGTATTTTTAAATGATCATGGTGTAAAACTCTCGGTCGGACCGGTAACCAAATGCTAATCATTTAATTATTTAAAAAAAATTGAAATATTCACTTATCGCCCTTACCTGCATTTCAAAAATGTGCATTGTGAATACCAAGACCATGCAGCCTGTACCGAAATCGCGATTAATGACTGGACAATTAATAAAATGCTAACGCTAGTAGGCAACTCTTTACGTAGCTGCACGGTTTAAGGCACGAATACGTGGCTAGAACCTCAGACGAGCAAGTTTGTCTTCTCCATGAGACCTTTGGGGATGCCTTCTCCTCTCTCTGGTTTTTGAACTAAGGTTCACACATGTCGAGGCACCTCGGCCTGTTTTGAGAGGTGTATGTTCCGGGGTCGCAGACCTTGGGCATACTGTAAGAGTTGTCCGCTATTCCTATTGGAATAAACTGGTCAGGTACGGCGAGGGGAAAGCTGCGACCCCACAACAATCGGAAAGGCGTGGGACAAGTACCAAATGCCCGACTTACCTGATGCAGGTTTTTCTAGGGTTTTCCCTGTATCACTTTTAGGCGAATTACCGGGTAGGATGCCCGGGGGGGGGGGGGCTACTTAACCCTCGGCTACCTTGCTTTACCTTTCCGCATCCCCCTTTCACTCCCTTTCTTGTGCTAAAAGAGGGGAGTTGCCACCATGTGGATTACCCTATACATAGCCTGTCTACATCTTAAAAAAATATTAAAAAAAATTGTCTTCTCCATAGTATTCAACATTTACACATAATTTTATATAATAGCCTTTCTGCAGTTGTAAAGAACAACAATAACAAAAATAATTTTATTATTAATTACAGTAAGAATATTCCACTGAAAAGAACGTTTCACGCGGAACAAGTCTTTCTTGATCGTTCCCATAATACTTATAATCGTTTTGTCCCCCTAAGTGATGAAAGTGTTTCTCTATGAACCTTTTTATTTCCTAATCACAGTAATGTATATTTAATTTTTTAGCTTTTTATGTTCCTTGCTAATTCCTTGTTTGACGTATCGCCCCAAGGCTTAGATTTCTCGACGTTCTTCCCAGAGAAAACGTCCGGATTTTTTTTTTGTGTTGATGTGCTTCTATTTATTCTGCTCTACGAATAGTAATGTGAAGTTCTTCATTTTTTGGTCTTTAAATAGAGCATTGTCTCTTAAAACATTTTTAAATTATTACATCTGTCGTATCCAGGCGAAGATGACGACAATGCAGTGTGGGTCGTCGAAACGTCTTGGTACAATTACTGATGTACCCCAGTGGAGAACATTTTCTTCATTAAAGGCAAATACTTCGGATGTTATTTCGTTATGCCAAAACAAAAAAAGCTTCCGTTTAAATTAATAATGTTTATACCTCCTTCAGGTTGTGACTTGACTGAAGAATTACGTAGAAAAATTCGTGAAAAACTTGAAATTATAAACGCCCGGATATGTGCATTTATAATTTCAAGTTTCACTAACTTTACTACTCAAAAACAGATTAAATACTTTCAACAAATCAGCCAAGGAAGCTTTGAAATAATTAAATGATTAGCATTTGGTTCCTGGTCCGACCGAGAGTTTTCCATCCTGGTCATTTAATAATACTACATAATTTTCAGACTAGTTAAATTGAATTTTTTAATAAACTGTAGGTAATTCTATCATAAACTACATTTTATATAATTGAGAATCGACGAAAAGTAAAATTTTAATGGCGTTTATTCACAATAAAACGTAAGCTTATTAATAATTTTTAAGAAAATGGCAGAAATTAATAATTTTGAATTTATTGATTTTATTTAATCCACGAAGGGCTGTTTGCCCGGTGGCAGATACATGAAATTATAATAATTGATATAACTGTTTTGAATTTGAAATATAACTATTTCAATTATAAACATGTTTTTTGAGTAACAGGCTACAAGAGGGTAATCCACGTGGAGGAAACTCCCCTATAATAACACAGGAAGGGATTTGAAAGGGGGGATGCGGAAGGGTAGAGGAAGGTAGCCAAGGGTTAACTAGGGACCCCCCTTCCCCGGGCGTTCGCCTAAAAGTGATGCAGGACAAACCCTAGAAGACATGCATCAAGTAGTCCGGGAATTGGGTACTTAACCCAAGCATTTCCGATGGGGAGATAGGGGTTTGCCCCCTCCTCTCTCCTAAATGGTTCTGCCTGCGAGAGAATAGCCCTCCCAGATCACTTCTTCACTCCAATTATAAACATATATGTATACAGATTTATATTTTAAAAAAGAATATAACACGTCTGTAAAAAATATAATAACTAGATGAAATAGCCAAAAAGAGACAAAATTAAATTATGATTTAAACACGACACAAGGACAAAATATGAGAATTATATAGTTCTAGCCAGAGAAAAAGTACAGTGGAAATATACCTGAAACTATATATTAACTAAGGAGAGCATCTATATTACCATTTCACTTCAATTTATTGTTGAATCAGAGTGATTTTACGAAGTACATTCACTTCAGTACAATACACTACACTTTACTGATCTACATTCGCTAGAGAGTTCAGATTGACTCTAAATTTCAAAATGTGCTATTTTCTATTTGAATATATATCTTGTTAATACGTTTAAATTCCATTTGTTAACCGATTAACAGTTTCTGAGTCGTATTTATAAACGGTAATATGTATTATATTCATATAAATCGTGAAGATATACTTTCACCATGTACTATAAATAAATGCGGGTTAAATATATTTACAAATATTTTGTTTATTAGATTGCCTCCTTTCCCCCCACAAAATAGCGTCGGCCCAGAATACGCGTTCGAAGAAAATGGAACGTATATTTAGGATCCTGCCAATCGGTTGATCGTATACTACTATGGGCTGTTTCTCCGAGTAGCCAGCGACGGTTTTTCGTGGATGGAGAGAACGGCCATGGGAAACGTTTTATCTGCAGCAGGGCCATGTTATCATCCTCGAAGCAAGAGCGGCCCGACCTCTGTTGGCTCCTTGGCGGCCACTCGCTTCTCTTGACACCAATCGCGGGACCCACCGGAAGTCGGCGCACTTTCTCCAGAAGAAAGTGAAGCCACTTTCCATGATATGACCGTAAACGCCGCTAGATCAAGGTAAGTGGGTCAGCGGGGAACATTGCTGCTCATACTCTCACTTGGGTGGCTCCGCAGAGGAACACCGCACAACAGTTAACACTGCAATAACGCGGATTCATTTCCATACAGACCAGAGAAAGTCATTTACCTCATTTTGGAAACGCGTGTAAAGTTCGCTGGACGAAAAATAGAAAGGCGTTGAATTCAGCGAGATACTTGAATCGTGACCAACACAGTTCAATTTTGAATCAGATTTAAATTATCCTTAGTTCGTGATTGATTATTCCGTTCAAACGAATTGAAGAACATTTTCATTCCACTCCTATGTCTACTCTGAAAATAAATTATAGAGCGCAAATCCTCGAACTAGTGCTTTCACACTGAGACCAGGGGATATACTTTATATTTTCCTTGTAAATTAACATTTCCGTTAAATGGGAAATAATTTTTGTGACATTTATTAGACAAACTAAATTAACTCATTCACTGTGATAAACATCAGTATAATAGTCAGAACTAATTTATATTCAAACTTAAAAATTATATTTGATAAACACTACGTTTCATCCCTAATTGTGATCTCTTCAGGTACGTTTGATGTTACGAAAGTCGGTCTGATCTTGTAGACTATCCACGTAATTAGTTATTTTTACGAATTTGCCTTTGCAGGTCAATGTTTGCCGAAGGTGAGTAAGTTTTTTTCCCCACTAGATTTATTTATTGATCTAAACCTAAGTTAATTAATTTTAGGTAAAACATGGAGGAAAGTAATAACCAAGCCACTTGACTTTTCTCAGATATCCTAATTGCAGCACTGGAACCATATGGTACGTGACCATAAAAGTTGTTAACCTTCTCTGTGGATTATTCAGAAGAAACTAAAATAGGAGAATCCTAGTCATTATGGAAACCATTGTTTAGACCCGATGACAACGATATGTTGATTTAACCTGACGTCATTGGCGTTATTTAATTTTATTATCGAAATCTGAATTGATATAATGAATATTCGATAATTGGAGATCAGCTATGAAACATAGTTTTGATCAATCAAATGCACCTTGCCAATGAAACATGTAGAAAATAAACATAGGCACTTCTACTTGCTAAATACTAAAGAAAATATTTTTATGACACTTATATTCAGTTATAATTAATTACATAAAAATTTATATTAAAAAAACATAATGTCTTATATATTATTTTGAATTTAATTGATATTGTGCACAAAATTTGATAAGTATATATTTATGACCATTGGTCTGGTATTTATCACATTAATTTAAAAAGAAGTTAGATTATTATAGTTATAATTAATTATTATAGTTATAATTAATTATATAATAACTATAATTATTATAGTTATAATTAATTATATAAAAATTTATATTAAAAAACATAAGTTCGTATATACTATTTTGAATTTAATTGATATTGTGCACAAAATTTGATAATTAAATATTTATGACCATTGGTCTGGTATTTATCACATTAATTTTAAAAGAAGTTAGATTATTATAATTAAAAAGTCAAATTAGTCAGAAACAGAAAAATATAACGCAAAACTTCGTCCTCAATCCAGGACTTCATCTGATGTTCAATGGAGTAAATATAAAAATTCAAATTTAAATTATATTTACTAAGTTAGTTTTAGTATAAAAATATATGAAATAGTTTTAACTTATAATTTCCATACGTTGCCATATTTTCTCTATAAATACATATTAGCCGAATATTGAGTATAAGATGTAAAATGTGTTTATAAACCTACAAAAAGACATACGTTTTTCTTTATAGTATTTACAAAAGAATTATTTATTAATTAAATGAGAAAAATAATTTATAATAATAAAGTACAATATATTTCATTTAAATTATTAGTATAATTTTTCACATTTGAAGCCGTATCATTGGATCTTATATGCAACATTTCGCTCTTGGAAAATATCTACATTATTCGTATTTATGACGATCATTTCGTTAATTACTGTACTGTCATGACCTTATATTTTTCACTTAATCCTCCATCGTGTTTTCTTGGAAGTGAACGTCTTCATTGCCAATGCTTTAAGCACTCAACCGCTTCTAAAAAAATTACTTTCAGTTCTATTTAGTGTTTCTTCATTTCGTTTTTCATATTATTCTGTGTCTCCGGGTTTAAAATTTTAAGGGGGTTCATAAAAATTGTTATTTAAATTCCCATGAATCCGTTCTTCAACTGAAGTATTTTCGTCGACGCTTGTTGTGTATCGTTCGTAACTATGAGTTCTCTTGGCCGGGGAAATTTTTAGCCTATGTTGTCTTGCTTTTGATATATATTTTTTTGTAGTCGACCCACGAAGTCGCGCGAACAAATCCAGAAACGACTCAATTCAGTAAATTACCCCTAGTGAAAGTAGCCACACTCTTGCTTTTTAGTGAAACCTGCTGGTACTAGCCCTGGTCCTGTTACAAATTTTCTCTCGAAACCTGAAAGCTGTGACAATATACAACTTGCAATTCACATATGAGTAAGATAATAGTATTATCTTTATTGCATTTAAAAAAAAGTAAGATTAGTTTCTGAAAATCTCCTAATTATTTGGAAATTTTATATTGTTTGTTCTGGCTCTACTCACGTTGAAATCGTATCATTTAGATGAAGGGACGTGAGGAGAGAGAACCACGGTTTTGGATACGGAAGAGAAGTCTGCTGGTTACAAGATAAATCTTTCAGAAGTTCAACTGAAAGTCGTAAAACATCATTCGACGTTGATCTTTTCGTTTCAGTCCAGCTCTCTCTTCCACATTACTGTATCTCAACTTTTAAGCAGACACCGAAAGACGCTTCTTGAACTTTCCCTGGCATTGAACTCCACATGGGGATATAAATCCCAATACGGTTATGTATTACAATTATAATTAGATGAATACGGCTTTACATAAACAACTAACACGGTAGCTGACATTTTTACCGACTTTAAGAGAGCATTAAAGTAAAATTAGGAACCCAATAAAATACCTTTAATTTTGATTTTACTACATTATTAATACGCCAAGAATCAGTTCCAAAATTTAAAACGAATAAAAAATTTTGTGTAAAATTATAGAAAATGGTTTCTAATATATTAAAAAGGGCCACAAATATTGTGTATGGATAATATTATTTGCCTTTCAGGTAAAAGGATTTTTTTAAATATTGATTCCTATCAAAATATTTTTTTTAGTATTTAGAAAGGCTTCACGAGTATCAGTGCCTATGTTTATTTTCTACATGTTTCATTGCCAAGATGCTTTTGAATTATCAAAACTAAGTTTCATAGCTGATCTCGCCTTATCGAATATTCATTACTTCAAATCAGATTTCTCTAATAAAATTAAATAACGTCAATGACGTCAGGTTAAATCTACATATCGTAGTCATCGGGTCTAAACCATGGTTTCCATAATGACGAGGATTCTCCTATTTTAGTTTCTTCTGAATCCACAGAAAAGGTTAACAACTTTTATGGTCACGTACCATATGGTTCCAGTGCTGCAATTAGGATGTCTGAGAAAAGTCAAGTGGCTTGGCTATTACATTCCTCCATGTTTTACCTAAAATTAATTAACTGATGTTCAGAGCAATAAATTAGTCTACTGGAGAAAAAAACTTACTCACCTTCGGCAAACATCAACCGACAAAGACAAATTCGTAAAAATAAATAATTACGTTGATAGGCTACACGATCATTCGTAACATCAAACGCACCTTCCGACATGATTGTTCTCGGTTTTTGGACTGATTCCACCTAAACTTTTATATACCCTCGCCGCCGTCAACATTGAATAGATTTGATCTAAACATATCTGAAAGAAAATTATTGACAGGCAACAAGAAGGAAGAGAAATTCGTCCGATGGGAGTAAGTTTTTCAAATTAAATAAATAACCTCCAGAATATTAGAAAAGGTATGGATTCAGGAACAGAAGAAATTATTTCAATCAATTTTAGCGCTAAAGTTGTGATACTGGGATCGACTCCTGGTCCTGTAGAGATTTTGCCTTCCTAATATCAAGAAAATCATCGATAGGTGACAAGTAGGAAAATAAATTCGTCCCATGGGGCAAGTTTTAAAATTAAAGACATAACCTTCAGAAATTCATAAAAACTATTGATTCAATAGCAGAAGAAATTCTTTCAATCAATTTAAGCTCCAAAGCGGAGATACTGGTAACTATTTCTGATCCTGTCAGATTCTTTTACCCTGCTATGTTAACAGGATGTAGAGTAGGAATCATTATACGGGCTGAACAATTAATATCACCTGTTAATGTCATTAATACACTATTAACCTCCAAAAGACCATATAAAACGCCAAAAGCGTTAGTGTAATTCATAATCATCTAATTAAAAACGTCAGCCCTTTCTCAACGATTTGGAATAAAATATTATAGAAGAATGCTGCAAATGCCTCATACCAGTATTTAACATAAAGGTATATATATATATGGTAATATACAATATTATTAGCGAAGTTGGAGAGCCAAATTATGTAATATACAAAATAAACAAAGGAAAATTAAGCCGTTAGATAGTCAAATTATGTGGTATTCGAATTTTTAAAAGGAAGAAAGTTAACAGGATTTGACCTTGAAATTAAACAAAATTATTTTAAAGAGATGACAAAAGATTATTTAATTACAATTTCGATTTACATTCAATATTGTACATTTTATATTTTTAACAAATACCTCAGCTTTAATGAGAATCAAAGCTTCAGGGTCGCCTACAGTGCGTCTAATAATGATAGTTATTTGCAATTGTCACAGAAGTTACAAAAGAAAATACAAATTTAATTTACAATAACAAAGTTTTATAAAATAATCTAACAACTATAGAAATCTGTCGGTAAATTATATTTACATATAAGTTTACAAAGTTACATTTCTTCATATAATTTTTATTTTGAGTTGCACTGGTACTGGTTTGAGCACCCCACGGTTATTTTATTTTTAAGGAAAAATATTTAATTTACAGGCCATAACCATGCTATGTCATTTCACTTCACAAAAATTCCGGCGTCTCTCTAACAACTGTTCACGGACTTTACGTTGTCGTACTCAGTTTTGCTGTAGAAGTACGTTAATGCCAAATGTGATATATTCAGCCTTTGTTCAGCTTAGACTTCGCTGAATGCCGAATTATTTACGAGAATCCTCGGACAAGGCTCCAAAACTATATTCACTCTGGTCAGGGCCAGACCGATCAGACCCTCCAAACACTGCCGTTGACCAATCCGGTCATTCCCCCAAAACACTGCCTGATTCCGCCAAAGTTCTGTGTGCGTAAGCTTTTCCACAATAAACAACGTAGCAACATTTACAGTCTCTGCATTATTGCGCCACACTGACTGTTCTTTACAATGCTTTGGCCCCAACGTTACGCCGAGAATAATATTAAAGAAAAAATTATTAAATAAAACTTACATTACACATTGCAATCTGCACGATATATATATATATATATATATATAATTAAAAGGAAATATAATTAATTATAAACAAAAATTTTGGACTTTCATTGTTAGCGGCGTAAACATACGAGTTATGTACAAGAATATACGGCTATAATGCCTGCTTGCTGGGGTATTGTCGAAAAACATTTTGCTAGACGCGCAAAGCGGCAGTGTGTGGACAGGAGGCAGAGGAATAACAGTTAGGACAAAATTTCAGATGTTGTGTTTGGGGAGCAAGGCTGTATGTAGTCTAACAGGTCTTATATTCAGAACGATCTATAGTTTCCAGTTTTGAGCGTCGATACTACGCCGACTGTTATTTTCCCTAATGCAGAATATTTTCGGAGTCTAGCCTCGTTCACGAGTTATACATTTCTGCAATTATTGGGAGCCAAGTTATTGTATACAGTAAATAAGCAAACTTCGATAATGGTAACAAGTTATTGATAGAGAGAACAGCGAAACAAGTGTTCAAAGTAAACTCAGCAAACAGAAAGTGTTTCTTAGTAAATTCTGTGTATTTTGGCATGTTTTAAAAGTGTTAATAAAAATCGTATGTGTGCGTGCGAGCCCATATCTTGGTACAACAAAACTTTAAGGTAAAATGAACAACTTATTATCTGCAAACCCCACAGTAAATGATATTTTATCGCCAGGTTCCAGATTTTATATTTAATATTTTACTGATTGTTAAATTAATGCTTTAGCCACTTTGTAAATTTAATTGTTTGATTAAATATTCTTTATTGAAGGCCCGATGGTCGGTCCTGAGATCTAGCCGTGGTATATAGTCAAGTATTAACATGTAAAATAATTTCAATAATTTGATTTAATAAATTAATTGATTTGTATACTTTAAATTCTGATCTTTTAATTAAAACAACCGATCATTTAATTTTAATTTGCTTATCATTTATCATTAATTACTACAAATTGTTGTTACAACGTGTGGCATATTTAAATGATTTTATTTGAAATACTACAATTTATATATATATTTATTATATATATATTGACTGCACTTTACAATACTCTGGCCGTACAGTTACGCCGACAATAATATTTATTAAATAAAAATTATTAAATAAAACTTACATTACTCATTGGAATCTCCATACCAATATATATATATATATATATATATATATATATATATATACATAAATTGTGGAGATTCCAATGTGTAATGTAAGCTTTATTTAATAATTTGTTTCTTTAATATTGTATATATATATATGTGTAATGTAAGTTTTATTCATAATTTTTTTCTATAATATTGTTGTCGGAGTAACTTTGAGGCCAGAGCATTGTAAAGAACAGTCAGTGTGGGGCAAGAATGCAGAGACTGTAAATGTTTCTACGTGGATTATTGTCGAAAAGCGTACGCACACAGATGTGTATATAATATTCTACTGATCAGTAATTCGAGGTTATGGAGAAGACGAGTATTTGGCAGCGTGCGAACGTGAGTCCGGGACGTCAGAGATTTATGAAACACCGTAGCGAAGCTAGTCGCCTAGTGTAGTACGAATTCCAAGAATTGACTTTGTGCCTTCAGAGACTGTATTACCGTTTGTTTTAAGGCGTAGACATTTCCAGCTAAAGCGACGTCACTAAAATTCGTTACAGGAAGACTCGCCTATAACATTTGGTAAATAAATTCTTTGAAGTCGAAGCCTGCGGTGTGTTCCGTAAATGTACAGTACATCTACAGTAATTTTTCGGGAGGTAAGCGTATAGAATGTAATACTATTCAGGAAGCAGGAAACGTTCGCACGGAGCGAACGCCACTCAGTGACGTTGTGTGACGTCACCTCACCATTAGTCCCGCGTTCACATACATAAATTAATTAATTGTGTGGTACATGAACCGATAATTGTACAAATTGATTAATTGTGTAGCATATTAACCGCTAATTGGGCTAGTCTAGCCAGGAGGTTTACAGCCGGCCACTGTTACTAGTGTAAATACCCATCTGGGTGATGCTGTAATCCGAGCGTCTTTTCCGTACGTTGCCGTTGCTTACAGCTGTAGTGCAGATTGTCGTTCCGACGGTGTTCCCTGCTTGTCGTAACTGTGCGAAAGGCAAGCGCTGAGCTGTACGAGTAAGTGGGTCAGGAAGCAGGGGGCAGTGTCCTTACGGCGCGGCTTCCGCGGTGCAGAAGGACACTTCCTACTACAGTACACACAACTCTCGTACAACGCGCTACATAAGAGATCTGCTCTTGCAGTCACTTTCAACATTCAATTTTCCCTTCACTTCACCGCACACACACGTATTGTGTAGCAGATACAAAATGGATTACAATATTAAGAAAAAGAAAAATATTAACTTATGTAACCTTTTGTGTTTACAAACAGAATTTTACATGTACACACTTTCTCCAACCATCTTAGTATTAATAAGGAACGTAGGTTTTCACAGTGTAGTTGCTGGATGAAGTTTTCTCGGGATTCCAACCAGGTAGCGTAGTTTTGTAAACACAACGTTTCGATGGCTTGCACCGCTATCTTCTTCTGGTGAAGTGGCCACCACTTCACCTGAAGAAGATGGCGGTGCAAGCCATCGAAACGTTGTGTTTACAAAACTACGCTACCCCATCTTAGTATTGTTGATTTATTTTCTCTTATAAATTGAACGTGTAGATTGTCATAGCATACAAGTTATCCCAGAAGTAGTTGCCTGTTTCTATAAAAAAAATCGGACTCTATTTGTAATAAATAGCTCCAGTCTCTTTAATATATTTTAAATAATATCAGCAGTGTGCCTCAAATTAAAACTAGTCTTTAAAGACCATCAATAAATTTTCGCCTTACAAATGGTAAATTATATACTTATTAACTATAGAGTATCCAATGTCATCTTCTAAATTTTTCTGTACTGTTCACTTCAATGTGTTCCGCTTCTGTTTAAAACGAGCTATTTTTTTGTGTATTGGGTCTTCTGTAAAATTCATTTACAGCCCTTATTTAACTACCTTTTTCTTCAGTCTAAACCACGAACTTTTGGGACACCATGATTTGTGCAACTCTGTATAATTTTTGATTGTTTGTGTAGTTTCATATTTATTTTCTTCAGTTATTGTCTTACTTGTCTTTAAATAATTATTTGTTGATAATGAATTGTAAGCAAACTCTGTAAATATTAAACTCTACTCTTAGTAATATTAAGTCCGTTTTCAGTGTCCCGTTCTAATTAAATTTTATGTACAATGTAACTAAGAATACAGTGTAATAAGTTTGTGTTCTAGATTATCATACCATAGTAACTATTCATTGACGACGAATCCTATTTCCTCTGTTATTGAAATCAATAAAAATCTGTGACAAGTTCACATAAATCTTCTGTAATAATTTACCTCGTCTCAGTCATTCTTTGAACAACACAGCGAAGTATCGTTCATCGTCACTCAGTAACCGACCGATATGGCGGGAAACTTTTTTTTTTTGCTACTGTGGCACCATCTCGCAACGTCGCAGAGATATTTTTAAAAACACCATCACAGAATACCAAAGCTGTTTCGTGTTTAGGCTAAATTATTTTCAGGCTGATGAAGGTTCCGCATGAACGTTAAGGTAGTCATGTCAAGTGGAAAATATTGGCTAAATTTCAAAGATTTTCTCTCTCAAGAGAGACACTAAGGAAAAATAACAGGGCCTCATTTGCATCGTCAGTTAAGGAGAATAAGGATTTTTAGCCTTTTTTAATCAACTTGAATCAGAGCGTCGTCTAATAGAGTAAAATGAATTAAATTAAATAATAATCTATTGGTGGCAAAGATAGTACCAAGTGCAAACGCAATTTTTTTTTACTGGTTTGGTTTCAGACTAGGAAAAACTTTAGCAATAGTTCCAACATCTCATCACGAAACCTTATTTACTACACGTTCCACTTAGGATTAACCCAATGGAGTAATGTCTAATTTAATTCAGTTAATTCTAATCGACTACGTTCCATTTTACGCTAATTAAAATGTTAATGTTTCTACTAGCAGTTGGATAAATGTAAATTGATAGATTTTTCAATGAAAATATGCTTACGGTAACCATACATTGATATTAGTATCACATTCCTAAAAAACATGTGATAATAATATTAATTAAAAAATTCGCGTAATTTCGTAATGTAAAATGTTAACCGTGTTTCCCACCACTAAAAATACATTTTTAGGTCAATATTTGATTTTACAACTAAATATTTTCTAGAAAACCTCCGCAGTATACCTTTAATAATGCAAATAAAAATTAAATATTTTTATATTAATGTAATGCAAAATATTCTATTTTAGGTCGTTTAGTTATTGAGAATAAAAACATAAAAAAATTAATTAATTTATAGTAATAGAATTGACATATTATATATGAAGCGGCAAAATAATTGAATTTACAAATAATAAATATATTAGGTTCATAGTATTTCAAATTGTAAGTACATTACGTCTTCTTAACGCTTATTTAAAGAACTAGAACACCCAATTTCATCAAATCAGTGACGTCATAGAAGGAGTAGATAAATAAAAATTTAATTCGAGTTTGTACTCGTTGCTATTGTCTTTTGTCTGGTTATTAATGAATTGTGGAAAATAATAATGATATCAAAGCATTGAGAGAAAACCTTGTTAATCTACACTCAAATTTGACAATCATTAAACTGTGCTACGAATTTATTTAAAGATTCGAGCTGGGATGAATGTACTCTGGACAAAGTAAGACCCAGACTGAAACCGAACCAGTAAAATATAACTAACATTTGGAATTTGTACTACCTGATATGTCTATGACACAATAGGGTAATATATAAAAAGTACTCTTTGGTTTATACTATCCGACGAAACTCGTAACGTCGCCAGTTTTCCCTTCAAGTGATAGTGCTGGAGAACGAAGATGGACTTTCACTCGCACAGTGAAGTCTGCTTTCAAGGGTCCGCTGTGACGCAATGGACGTGTTCAAGGGAACCTGAAGGCCGTCCTTCGCCCTTCCCTTACCAACGTACTTGTTTTCATTAAAAGGGCGAAGGATGAAAGCCATAACTTCCGTTTGCAGTAAGGCTATCTTGGCCATTTGACCCAATTCAGATTTCAAGTGGTAGCAACTGCGGTGATAACTGTTGATCAATGAATGGATTCCCTAATCAATTCAATGTCAGAAACTGTGAAAGTGTAATACAGGCTTATCAACTAACTTTAAGAAAAAATATTAATCATTCGCGAGCCTTAATTTCAAAGAACTTTCTGATTTATTAAGAAGTCTTAATAAAACTATTTTTCAGTCTGACGGAACGATAAAAAATGTTTCCACGTTTAAAAAATTTCAGTGAAAACTATAGTAGTAACGGACCCCACAGCAACCCTAGAAAGATATCATTATTTGCATAAATCACTCGCATCCTTATTTTTCTACCCTCAAAACCTTTCTTTTATAGCATCTACGAAAACCATCTCCTCAACAATTTTTTTTATAAAAAACATAAAACTTTTAATTGATTTTACGAGTATATTTAAAAATGTAAATATTCGTGCTGCAAATGATATATAGTTTAACGGTGCTTAATTATCACGACCACTATGAGGGTTTGGTTTAAATGTTAGTTGTAAAACTGGTATTTTATCTGACGTATAATAACAAAATAAATAAATATAACGTCCAATGTTTGAAAACACGATTACTGCCAAAGATCCTCTTCGATCGTTACACAGACATTTAAAAATAAACTACTGCGTTTCGTCTCTAATTTGGCACTTCATAATGCGACATAAAAGCTAACGAAAGTTGATAATTATTTAAATAAAAATTTCTTTCGTGTGTTCTCAAATAAAAATAAAATATATTTTAACATGTGTTGAGAAAATGTATGGGGTTAGGCCTGCGAGGGATATTCTCTCGCAGGTAGAACCTTGTAGGAGAGAGAGGAAGGGGCTACATTTGGGGATGCCTTTTCCTCTCTCCAATTTTCAACTAAGGTTCCCACAAGCCGACGCACCTCAGCTGTTTTGCAAGGTGTATGTTCCGGGGTCACAGACCTTTGGAATACGGTAAGAGTTGTTCGCTGTTCCCATCAGAACAGTCGGCCAGCTGCCTCCTAAACTTGTCGAGGCAGGGAAAACGGAATGCTGCGTCCCCACAGAAAACTCCTCTCCCGCCATCGGAAGGGCGTAGAACAAGTGCCCAATTCCCGACCTACGTGATGCAGGTTTTCTAGGGTTTCTCCTGCATTACTTTTAGACGAATGCCAGGTAGGATCCTTAAGCTATAGCCCGGGGGCCCTAGTTAACCCTTGGCTACCTTCCCCCCTTTCAAGTGACTTCCTACGCTATTAAAATAGAGTTGCCACCATGTGGATTACCCTCATGTAGCCTGTTATCCTAAAATATTATGGGGGGGGGGGGAATAGTCTTTGAGAACTGTTCTCTCGCAGGCAGAAACTTTCTGGAAAGACGGAGAGTGCTATCTTTGGGGATTGCTTTTCCTCTCTAAGTTTTTCAACTAAGGTTCCCACAAGTCGAAGTATGTCCGTCATCGAACGCGGACACTCCAGGAATAGTTCGCATGACGAGGGCTCTGAAATATAAGTTTAAAAAAGTTTGACCTCTTGTTTTTTTATGTTTTCTTTGTATTTTCTGATTCAATATTGGAGCTCAAATCAACTTACTGTTGAGTCTCGCAGTTATAAAGAAAAACTCGCAAATAGTAACGACCGATTAACGGCGTTCACGTAATTATGAATTACTTTAAACTTCCAATGTATAATTTCCCCGAGAGGCTAAGTAAGCCTGCGAGAGGATTTCTCGCAGGTGAACCTTCCGGGGGCTAACTATGGGGATGTCCTCACATCTCTCTGCTTTTTTTGAACTAAGGTTCCCACATGTCGAGGCACCTGGGTCTGTTTTGAGAGGTGTATGTTCCGGGGTCGCAGACCTTGGGCATACGGCAAGAGTTGTCCGCTATTCCTATTGGAATAGTCGGCCAGCTGCCTCCTAAACAGGCCAAGGCATGGCGAGGGGTAAGCTGCGTCCCCACAGCAAACTCCTCTCCCGCTATCGGAAGGGCGTGGGACAAGTACCCAATGCCCGACCTACCCGATGCAGGTTTTTCTAGGGTTTTCCCTGCATTTCTTTAGGCGAATGCCGAGTAGGATCCTTAAACCATAGCCCGGGGGCCCTAGTTAACCCTTGGCTACCTTCCTATACCCTTCCACATCCCCCCTTTCTAATCCCTTCCTATGCTATTAAAGGGGAGTTGCCCAATGTGGATCACCCTCATGTAGCCTGTTGCCCTAAAAAATAAAAAAAATAAAATAAAAATTTCCCCGAGTACTAAAAACTAACCTGCGAGGGATGTTCTCTCGCAGGCAGAACCTTTTAGGACAGATACGAAGGGGCTACCTTTTGGTATGCCTTTTCCTCTCCGTTTTTGAACTAAGGTTCCCACAAGCCGAGGCACCTCGGCCTGTTTTGAGAGGTGTATGTTCCGGGGTCATACGGTAAGAGTTGTTCGCTATTCCCATTGGAATAGACGGCCAGCTGTCTCCTAAACTGGTCGAGGCACGGAGAAGGGAATGCTGCGTCCCCACAGCAAACTCCTCTCCCGCTATCGGAAGGGCGTGGGACAAGTACCCAGTGCCCGACCTACCCGATGCAGGTTTTTCTATGGTTTTCCCTGCATTTCTTTAGGCAAATGCCGGGTGGGATCCTTAAAATATAGCCCGGGGGCCCTAGTAACCCTTGGCTACCTTCCTCTACCCTTCCGCATCCCCCCTTTCAAATCCCTTCCTATGCTATTAAAGGGGAGTTGCCCAATGTGGATCACCCTCATGTAGCCTGTTACCCTAAAAAAAATAAAAAATAAAAAAATAAAATTCCCCGAGCACTATGGAGGAGGCTACTTTTGGGGATGCCTTCTCTTCTCCGTTTTTTTAAACTAAGGTTTCCACAAGCCGAAGCACCGCAATCAGTTTTGAGAGGTGTTTGTTCTGGGGTCACAGACGTTGGGCATACGGTAAGTGCTGTTCGCTGTTCCCATTGGAACAGTTGGCTAGCTGGCTTCCAAACAGGTCTGGGTACGGAAAAGGGAATGCTGCGTCCTCACAGCCAATCCCTCTCCTGCCCTCGTAAGGGCGTCAGACACATATCCGATGCCCGACCTACCTGATGCAAGTTTTCTAGGGTTTGTTCTGCATTACTTTTAGACGAATGCAGGGTAGGATCCTTAAACTATAGCCCCGGGGCCCTAGTTAACCCTTGGCTATTCTTCCTCCTCCATACCGCATCCTCCCTTTTAAATACCTTCCTATTCTATTAAAGGAGAGTTGCCACCAAGTGGATTACTTCACGCAGCCTGTTGCTCTAAAAAAATTATTTAATTAAATTAGGCATTATAAATTAAAACTTATTAACTTCATTGGTTACATTGAAGAAGAATCCATTCCGTTTGCATTTTAGATTTATTTTTGTCAAAATATATATTTATTTCAATTATTAATTGTGAAAGTTATATTATTGATAACTGGTTTGTCGACCTTTTTACGAGCGCGTTTGCCTCTGGAGCTCAAGTTTTTAATATGGTAAAAAATGTTGACGTGTCCCTCAAGAACGTCGTACTTCCGACATGTCTGATCCACAGATGACAAGAACCCGCTCAGTAATGTCAGCTTGTGACAGGAACTGTACTGTAACAACAGAGCGCGCAAATTTTTGTACTCAAGCTGCCTTTGACATCTTCTTTAATTGAAGTCTATTGCTTTGTGAATGAAAAAAATAATCAATTCCGCAGAGTAATAATGTCAATATCAGCAGAAAAACAGTCCTCAATATTCACATTTTCCAAAATTTAAAACTGCCAACCGTTTAATAGTTGCATAAACAATAAGATTCGTCTCGACTAGCCACTTTTTTAGAGTGAGTTGAAAAATTATTGTAATAATATTGAAACAATTGAGATCGTCCAATGTGATGATCAACTTGCCGATAAGGAATATTACATTTACAATGCAAAATTCATACAGATTTTTTTACGCAGACATGATTTCAGCACGCCGCAAATTAATTAAAAAAAATTTGCTTCAGTTGTGGTTTTGTTATCAATTTTGCATTTCCGTCCTCTAGCGTTAATACTTCCCTGTGCAGAATTAAGTAATTACGTTTCCGTTTTATTTGATAATGATACTATAAAGGGGATAACGAAAATGTGACTGGTCGACAATGGGATTATTTCTGACGTTTGACGACGCTTTCACACGGGTAAATAATTTCCATTTCTTCTCTATCTATCAATCATCCACCCCATATGGCCGCACTCATGTGCCATATTAGGATCCACTGCCTATGCCCACTCCAACAAAATACAAACCAAACCAAACAAAATTCTACGTTTAATCTGAAATTACCCCTAGTTTTTTCGCAACTCGGTTATCCACAAAGACCATGAAATTCCCCTATTTCTTACAATAATTCATAAATCCACCAAGTCCCTAATAAATATCTCCATCAACCATCGAAATCCAACCATTGAGCTCTTCCACAGTAAACCGCCCCCTCCTTCACGAAACCTTAAATTAAAACGTAAACTCCCAATTTAAATAATCCTCCCCCTAAATCACTCCGAAATTACCTAACTCTAAACCCCACCTACCAACACACTACATACTCCCTAAATATCCGTTCTTACCATCTTCCCCATAACCTCTTTAATGCATTTCATAACACGAAGTTTCCCCGATGATCAGATCGATCCCAACCATCATGCCGGCTAACCTTCGTTAATATGTTGTAAACAAGTTAGTCAGTTTCTCTCGTCTCTAACTTGGAATGTCAAGGGTCATATCCAAGAGCGCCAGTTTACATGTTAAATATTTACAAGTTGTGATAATTTAACATAATAAAAGTATTTACATCTGTGAAGTCTTCGAACTAAGAGTCAATTTTACTAATCATAATAAAAAAATACAAAACAACATCTACAAACGGCAAACTCAGAAGTCATCTCGCCAGATTTACATAATGGGTTTGTGTCGCGTTCTGTAAGTTTGGTGCTTTTATATTTCAAATGTTTCTAAACTGGACAGTTTCAGAAACCAATAAGTTTATCCTGGGATGGTTGTTAATGTCACTCTTAATATAATATGATGTTCATAAAACCTTTTGAGAATAAATACCATTTGTTAAATTGTCAGAATTTTTCTAATTCCATATATATATATATATATATATATATATATATGTGTGTGTGTGTGTGTGTGTGTGTGTGTACATGGATACAAAATTCAATGCGTGGAACATTTTCAACCTAACTTCATACACGTTTCTTACGATCCGCGAATAGACACTGTAGGGTTAATACGCCATTTTATTTATTTATAATTATTCATTGAATTAGTCCTCGGTCGAGGACATAGGGTACGCCATAATATAATATTACAAGAAAAAAATAAAATATTACAGTTATAAAGTTTAAAAAAACAAACATTGTACTTAACAAAAAAAAATATAATTTAAAACAATGTTAAAGACATAATTATAACTATATTAATCTTAAATTTTCTTTAGGCGGAGTTTTCAACAGCAAATCGTACTTCGAACCCCGTCGAACATGAAAAAGAAAATATTTTAATCGTGAAATAATAGCATAACTTGATAGGATACCAAAACTATTTTATTAAAGAGGATCTAATCTGTCCTTTCTATCTACGAACTCTTTCAGCGTGTAATATCCACCATTAACTTCAAAGATTTACAATTCTTTATAAATAAATTTTGTAAAGTTAAAGTTTTTATTTCTTCTATTGCATAGAATACTTGATTAAAAAAGGCTTAGGCGATGTTTTCAATGCGGAAATCAGAGAAATTTGTAGTGTTGTATAAATGATTTGCTCCGTTTAGGGCATATAAATTGAAGTTTCTCCAGACACAGTTAAACATTTGTATAATATACGTACAGGGCAATGTTAAAATCCCAAGTTTCCGAAACAAAGGCTTGCGACTGGCATTACAACCCGATATGATTCTTTTTTAAATTTTGAAACGTGTGATGTGAACGACCGCCGTTTTCTACAACGTAAGACATGAAAGAATGAAAATATGCATGGTATATCATTTTAATGTGAAGCAAATTTTGCTAAGGTGTCCCGATTCCATTTCAATTTTTTGTCAACCAACAGACCAAGAAAAGGTGCGTGCCGAATTAGGAGTTAAGCTGTTTGTGTTTGAAGTTAAGTTAAAGATTTTAGTTTTATTTAGATTAAGAGAAAATTAGCACCCTGAGGGCGTTAAATAAAAATAATGCATAAACAATCGAGATTGATGTCGAGTTCAGGGTTATATGAATCGCTGAGTTTCAATTATTATATACTCAATGCTGGTTAATTTGAAGTTCAGCCCAAAGAGATGGTTGTGGAAATAATTCAATAAAAAATTAATACAGCGTTTATAACAAAGCAGTTAATGTATAAGCAAGTGAAATGAGGAGCCACAGATTGATCGTGATAATGCAGCACGAGTTTTAATAGGCCTTTATATACTGACAGCTAAAACTGCTGATAAGTTTCATGGAAATGAATCCCAAATTGGAATTAAAAAATACCACTTATTCTCTATACGAAAGAATTCCCCTGAATAACTGAGAAAAAAATTAAATACACGGTGCAATCCCGCGGCGAGGACAGACTGGCCTGTTCCATATCCGCATGCAGCTAGTTTTTTGTGGCGATGTGTCAAGGATCCTTGTTTCCAGACGTCCAAAATAAAGCTGCAAGAAATTGATAATGAACTCCGGGTTTTACGAAATTACACGCTCTTTCTGGGCAACACTAGAGGATTTTTTTAAGCAGCACGTTTTGTCTGTTACGAAATCAAAATATAAACTTATAACAAATGCGTTACAGATAAAGACGATCAATGGGATTTAAATATTATTAATTATAAATAGTTATCAAACACGTGAATTAAAACTAAAGAAACAATAACAGCTACGATCAAGTTCGTTCGTGTTCATCGACTACTTGGAGAATCTGTCCAAATCCGCGGCAATTAAACAATCATTTAATCAAATGATTATTTTTCTTCGAAAATTTTTTATTTCTCCATAAATCGACATTTTATGGTTTCACATTATTTGACAGCAATATTTGAATCAAATCGCGGTCTCCTGACTCTTCTGCCCTATTATGGTTTCTCGGTAGGCGTACTTAATGCAATACTTATATGGTGAAATTACGTAACTAAAACTAACAAAATTAAATTTATCTTCTGTTAAATAAAATAGACTGTACGTTTGGTAGTGTACGTATGTTCCGCGTACAAATCTACTCCCGTGGAGCTAAATTGACTAAATTTAGTACACGTGTTCCATTCGAACCGGAAACAAACACTGTGCGGGTAAGACACGTCTACCACTCTTTTTTCAAACGTGTTGAAACGGTCGATATTTTCGCAGGAAACAAAATTTTTCAATGAGATAGATATTTTTGTGTTCCTTTCGAACCGGAAACAAACACTGTGCGGGTAAGACACGTCTTCCACTTTTTTTTCAAACGTGTAGAAACGGCCGATATTTTCGCAGGAAACAAAATTTTTCAATGAGATAGATATTTTTGTGTGTAATTTCAACCCCTTTCGGCATGGGGAGCTCCTTTACACATGGATGAGGAGGAGCGTTACATAAAGCATTCAAAAACAACCGATATGGAGTCTAATCCGGAGTACCACTAATACCTATTCTCTATACGAAATAATTTTCCTGCCGCTGAGTTTAATTATGACAACCCGCGCAACGCCTACGCACCCAGGTAGATTATAAATTAAGACAACGCCTAAAATGTTATTTCAAGTATAGGTTTTTTTATAAAATATATTATATGACAGTTATATCAGAACAATATGGACTAATATATTTCATTATTGGGCAAAAATAACTTCAAGGAAATATCCTACTCTGGCAATTTGTCACGAAGACAGCAGGTGGTTGTTGCTAGGTTAAGAACTCTCCATTATAACCTCACGCACTCATATATATTTTCTAGGTCACCGCAACCTGTATTACTATATTATATAAATCTGCCCTGACGATCCAGCATATCCTCTACGACTGCACAAAGCACGACAGGACTAGAAAAGCCACAATTCAGAAATACACTAGATGTACCTCAGGAGCGGCAATAAATAACCTACTAAAGTTTAGTAAGGAAATCGGCATTCAAGATCTAATCTAAATAGACAATTAATCTGAGACTAAGAAGTTTTTATGAACTAATTTTAATAATTGCATGTAGTAGCTATGGTAAGTCGCCAATGACTTTTATGTTGACGCGACTGTAAACAATAAATTAAAAATCAAAAAAACTTATAATCATGGATCCGGACAGATAGACCTACTGCCATAATGGGCTATGGTGAAAACGGGATCAGCTACTTTGAAGAACGTGTATTCTCATCTTAAATTCTTCAACAGTATGTCAGAGAGAGGTCGCCATATACTCCTCAAAAGCCTTTCTTTGCTTTACGTCTAGTATCTTGTAGCCTAATTGCCGCAAGCCTACCTACGTCACAGTCTTTTCATTGCAGTTTCAAAGAGATTCCCACTAAGACGTCTTCCGGAGCGAAGTCACACGCAATGTTTGTTTAAAAAAAATGAATTGCCATAACGTTTTTAAGTGTCTATATGTAGAGATTACCAATGTGTAATGAAATTTTTTTATTTAAATTGTTTCTTTAATTATTGGCTGCGCAACTTTGAGGCCGAGCATTGTAAAAAAACAGCATTGTGTTAGCGCAAGAATGCAGAGACTATAATTGTTGCTACGGTGTATTGTCGAAAAGCGTACAGGAGGGCCTGACGAGAGGAGTAAGAGAGACAGACAGTGAGTCATGTGTGTTCTGGGAGCTGGAGCAGTGTGATGTGGCGAACAGGCCAATGGTGGCCGATTTCATCAAAACATAATCTGAATATATCAGCTTATTAAAGAGATTTTCCACTGAAAACCGAGTATGATGATACGTACTGCAGTAAAATAGAAAGGCGCCGAAAGTGTTACGACGAAGTGTGAAAAATATAAAATCAGTGCTATGGCCTGTCAATAAAAATATAGTTCCATTAAAAATTCAAATAATCCCGAGTGCACAATCCAGAGCAGCTCTGAACAAAATGGTATGTAAAAATGTAAATTTTGTAAACCTTTACGTAAATATCGTTTATCGCCAGATTCAAATAGTTTTATCAGATTTCTATAGTTTTTGTTGTTGTTAGATTATTTGTATGAAATTTGTTATTGTAAATTAAATTCATATTTTGTTTTTGTAACTTGATGAAAATTGCAAATCACTGACTTTATCAGTCTCTATAAGCGACCCAGTAATTTATATTCTCGTGAAAGCTGAGGCATTTATTTAAAAATATAAAATGTAAAGATTTCATCGTAAATAAAAATAAAATTAAATAATCTTTTCTTAAAACTTTGATTTAAATTCAACTTAAAATCCCGTAAACTTCCTTCCTTTGTTTCCTTTTATATTTGGTATATTATTATATAATTTGATTGTTCTAACGTGCTGGAATTTTATTATTATTAATTTCCTTTTATATTGTGTATACCACATAATTTGGCGCCACAACGTTCTGGAATTTTACCATTATTTTCAGTATACCATAAAATTTGGCGCCCAACGTGGAGAGTTTTAACTTTTCTAATATTTTCGTTTTATATTTTGAAATCTACAATATATTATAAAATACATTTGTTTTATAGTCTATTTTCTAGGTTTTCTCATTTTGCTACAAAGAGCATCATTATTTGTCCCATATATTAGTGTAAAAATTATATTTTTCTACTCTTACGATATAAAAAGTCAGAACCGGCTCGATAATTGAATTTTAGAGTATCCGGGTGTCCGTCCGTCATTCCAGAATAAAAACAATGTTAATTTTCCTGTTAGCTGTAGACAAATATTTAAATACGATGTCTGTACGTGTATTTAGCGCGTTACTTGCTTCTCGTTGTTCCAGTAACTATTTTTTTATTTAATACTTTTTGTTGGATTATTGTGCAGCTATCTTCTCTTGACAATAAAGATTGTGTTTATTTACCAACATATGTCCTTTAAAGAATAAATGTTAGTTGGGCGGACTGAATTTTCAGTTATAATTTTTCAAATTGTGTATGACAATTTAAGATACCCTGAGATATTTGCAGCTTTAGAGCAAACCAGGCCAACCATTTTTCAGTAAATCGTATAACAATCCCAGCCAAAAAATAATGAACTCGCCATATAGTCTCATAGTTTAGTCTCACAGTTTGCTACTGCTTAAAAAAAATTCCTTGATATTTTCCTTAGGAAAATCGAACCAAATAAAGTTCTTGGAACGTCCGACATTTTGATTGCCGACGACGGATGGTAATTTAATAAATAACAGTTCAGGCTCGACAAAGTCGATCCGACCGTTTCCTTGAGAAAAGCGAATAAAGTCAGCGTGGCGGACAGGAATTTATATTAAATCGGTTTCAGATTCCCTAATGCAATGAAACATACTTAAAACTAAATTCACTCGATTCTAAGCAAAGTACAGATAAAACTATAATATTATATTAAAATATATAGAAGAAGCTTATTATAATCCTCAAGCCATGGTCTATGCAAACAATTCGACGTGACACTTCGTCGATTAAAGAGTGGGAGCATTCAGTTTCGTTTAAGTCTAACGATCCACGAAAAAGTAATATATATGATTTAGGCACTAATAATAATGTTTTCACAAGGAAACCGACATTAATGCGCAGATGATGACAGAGCAAGTTACCTAATGAAATGACCTTGTTGGAAACCCAAAAAGTTTTTTAAATCTCTATATATAATGAATGTGTGTGTGTCCCCTATACGCTCCTAAACCATTCATCCGATTGCGCTGAAGCTTTGGTGAGTTGTTGTGCGAACCCTCGCTAAGATTTCTGTAGGCCTTTCGATGCGTTAGGAAACTCGAAAGGGGTGAACGGGAATGAAATTTAAAATCATGCTAAAAATAGCCGATTTTAGCGTCGAATATTTACTTTATACACTAAAACATCTGAAGAAGAAACTATTAATTTCAACCCCGTACAGCTTGGGAAGTCATCACCGCTGAGGGAGGGAGTGGAAGGCCGCTACACAAAAAAAGCGAAACAACCGAGATTGGTGTAAAATCCAGGGTTATAGATGTTAATGAGTGTAATTCTGACATTTACCATACTGATTAAGATGTAGTTCAGCCCTAGGAGTGGGCATGGAAGGGGTATGCAAATTTCCGTTTACAATCTCATATCTGTAGACCAATTTGTAATCAACTTTATACACATATTACTTACGACCAAGGAAAAAACACTGAGTGGTTAAGACACTCTTATCACATCTATTAGCGTCAAGTCAAACGATTTCGGTGTCATTCTAGAATTTTTAAGTGTCTTCCAAAAAACCGTACGGGTAGTGGTGGACGCGATGTACATAAAAATAAATGCAAAATAACCGTTATTAGTGTCGATTCCGGGGTTATAGGAGTCGCTGAATTGAATTCTCGCATTAACCATGGTGGTTAATGAAATTTTATTTTCATCGACGTGGTTGACAAAAGGTTACCCGTAGTTGTTTTGACCCTCTTAAGTTACCGGGCAATTTTTTTTATTTTCTTAAGGTACCAGCTATATTTTGGTCTCTATTTAGTTAAAGGTTGTATTTCTTTATTCCTTTAAGGTACCGGGAGTAGTTTTAGACTTCATTAAGTTTGCGAATATTTTTTGCTGTTTTAAACCGTCGTGACTTTTTTGACACTTATTTTATGCAGTAGGAGAATTCCCGTTAATCATCATGGTTTACTTGAAGTTAAATGCCGAGGGGTTAGGTCGGGGAGGGGAATGTAAAGGTGTAAATGTCCAAACACTGGCGCTTTTGATGCTGGTTAAATGAAATGTTTACCAAGAGCTCAGTATCGAATCAATTCCTACTCCGAGTTATTTTAAATAAATACCCGGGCAACTCCGGCTCTCAGCTAGTTAATAAATAATGTCTGTTCACAGCTCATAAGAACGAAATAAAATTACTAATTTAACAAAAATTTTGTGTTTTGGAGGTTTTAACTGTCAACTGTCCGTTAAATTGGTTAGTTTATTTAGAAGTTTTTCTTAATTAATTATTACAAACAAAAAATGAAAAAAAGTACGTCTCATTGAAAATTAATAAAAAGAAAAACTGCCAAATTGAGGCAAAAGAAGTAATAATATATATTTACCACACAACGTTTCTGGAAGCCTTGTTCCTTTCTTCAGGTGCAAATAAACAAGGATTCCAGAAATGTTGTGTGTTATTATTTTATCACTTTTTTTGTCTTAATTTCGCTATCATTCTAAATATTACCAATAATACGTAAAAATTATTCACTGTGGTTATAATAATTCTAAGCTTAAGTATCTCTTGTGCTGTCAGGGTCCATGGCGGCCTCTGCCACCGGCGGACGATTTGAATTAATTTCAATTAATTGAAATATGTAATCTTAAATAGTTAACTGTAACACAAGTAACCGCTATTCACATGAGTGCGATGGAAGAGCACGCCTCAGAAACGTCGAATCATAAATATTTAACATGTTTGGGAAACGAAGAATGATTAATTCCTTATTTACCATGGGAAAGTCCTCGTTTTCTTAAATAGAAAAAAGTGTCTTTTTTTATATTGTAGCTCTGATTACTTCGCTGAAGAAGAAACGTTGTTTTTTTGCCCCTGAAAATTTAATATCATCCTTTTCGTTTCCAATAGTCACTAAATTTCTGGTGTACCTCATGACAATGCTCAATTTAGCAAATAATGTTAATACGTCAGTTTGCCTCCTGAATGATTAATCATTTAATTATATGGATAAAGCTTCAAATCATCATAAAATAAACGTATTATTTTGTGAAAGTAATTTGAATTTAATATTCGCAATTTATGAGAAGTACCGTTTGCTATATTGATTCATCAGTTCATAATTAGTCAAGAGAATTCAATTACAAAAGAATGTATGAGGGATACGTAATAATAAATACTTTATCTATTTTTACCCTAGCAACGGCTCGAGCTCAGTTTATACTGACCCGCGATATCTGTTGGCCAGACAAAGGAGTCTCGGTCTCAATGTCTGCACTCAAGAAGTCGAACGAACTATATTTATTGCAAGTAAACTGCACTATAAAACACGACAGAAATATTTTACATTATTTGCAACCAAAATGACTGCTTGTGTGTCGTTATTCTTTTTTTTTTGTAACAAGTAACAGTGCAGTTGAATTATTTCTGAGGCTGACATTTGATTTTCCGCCACGAAAGTCCGTAACCTATGAAAAACGGCCTGCATTTGTAAAGCACGGGACGAAGTGTTGTCCGAGTGGAAGTGGTTTCCCTTGTAAGTGCGTGGGCATTTCGCAGAGTTGTGGTTGCAATATTTTTGAAGAGGACTGCGAGGGAGCAATTTATGCGCTGGGGGCGCGGACCTTGAGACTGGAGAAGCAAGGTCGTCGTTCTGTCTGGCGGCTCAGACTACACAGCGTCGCCCTCCCACACGCACTTTGCAATCAACAATTACGCCAGTGTCACCAATCAACATACGATCCGTAATTAAAGACGTAATTTCCATCATTACTAAAAATAAAAGTCAAGTTGAATAATTTTCTCTGCTGAACGATTCAGATTTCTGAACAAAGAGATTATGTTTTAGAGAATCACGCCTGATGAACCATCTATAGGAATGAACTACGAGTGAAGAGAATATTAAAATGATGCTTGCTATTAAAGAAATTCGACTCATTTCCGTTCCAGGTTCGATGCAACTCAGATCCTGATTTAGAGCCTAGGTGTCATACAAACGCAATCACCGAAAAGTGTGAAGTTGGTTTACGGAGGCTGTAATGCAAAAGCGAGCATTTTCAAAGTTTTTCATCAAAGGAGCCGCCACGAGGTTGGTGACCCAATCTACATACCGTGGAGCTGTCATTCTGACGTCAAGAAGTAAGCAATTGTGGCTTCACGTCGACTCAGATCTACTATATGTTGATGTGGTAATTAACGCAGTGGCGGCTCCTTTGATGCTAAGCTTTGAAATGGTACAGTTCAGCGTGACAAAGTTCGTTCACGAGTCACAGTGGAAGCTCTCGTAAAATGTCTCAGCAACACAGACCATTCAGTCAGAGGTTCCACAGCGTGCGGCCGATTGAATAGATCGGAGAAATTACTGGTAGACTTCTGAATAATTTATCGCAGTCATTCCAGATTAATTCTGATGAGGATGCGTGGGAGATTGCAGAAAGGAAGTATTAACAATTGAGCAATGTATTCCATATCACGGAAGTAACAGTCTTTACTTTTAATTGGTATTTGGTGATTAGTGAAGCCATTCTGAAGGTTCTGGAGTTCAAGGAAGGCTCCACGAGTTCATCTCGTCACGCTGAAAACACCACGTAGCAAAAATTAAACCACGGGCGAAAATAAATAAATAAAGCTCATTGGCGGCTGATAGGATAAGAGTATCTGTGGATTACTTAATGAGATTGAGGCCATGTCCAAGATACAGTTTACTGAGTTGACGATGCTGCATCGAGAAAGTCATTTTTCCAGGCATATAATTTCAATGTCACCGCGTGGTTTCGATGCAGCGTTTCACAAAATGAAACTATGGTAAATATATTCCTTACTACGTTTCGTCCGCACTGTTTCAAAGTTTCGCCTTCACCGTAACCTCAGCACCCTCAACAATATTAAATATATGAACATAATAAAATTTGATGGCCATTAAGTCAGTAATAAAATTAACGGAATTAATTAGACAGTTATTAAGAAAACATTAATTTTTGAAAAAAATTATTAAGACGTTTCGTACATGGATTAGGACCTCTTCAGTTTATGGAATTTTCAATCTAGAGCATCTAAAAATTTATTAATAAATTAATTAATGGCAGATTGAGGGCCGAACTTGAATGACGTGAACAATGAAATTAAGTAAAGTTAAGAAAACGGTTAGATTGTTTAACTTTACCTTTAATTGATGTGAATGAACTGACAAAACATCCCATTTTCTACAATTAAGTAAAAACTCACATTGGATCCTCGCAATAACTAATTTGTTCGATTGTTTTACCAAGTTTTAAAGCTAGAATAAATATTAAAGCCGAAAGTGAGAAAACATAATTGCGAAAAGACAAAATATATACGTTAAAAGAAATAGGAGACGCAAGTAAAAGGCTATGCGTCAAATGATTAAATGAAAAAAATTAACGTCTGATTGAAAATTAATAAAAGAAAGATAGCCAAATAGAGGGAAAATAAGTGATAGTGTAAATACCACACAACAGTTCTGGGATCCTTGTCCCAAGGACAGAAACGTGGTGTGGTATTTATATTATCACTTATTTTGTCTGTATTTGGCTATCTTCTTTATTATTATTTACGTTTAATTGTTAAATTACAAATTTAAACATATTTTTGAGTTATAAATTTAAATAAATATTATTATAAATTGTATTAAGGGTCAGATAATTTTTATAATATTGAATTCAACTAAGGCTTTTGCCTGCGCTTCACTGGGAAACTTCGTAAAGTCGGCTAAAAAAGTTTTTAATTGAATTTTAAATTTATCGTAAAACTGAATAATACAGTGGCGTAGATTGATTATTACAAAACACAAGCGAAGTAAACATTAATAGTGGTTGAAAAAGAATGATATGTTTACATATAGTCAAATAATAAAATTCTAGCTTTTAATTTAGTTTTGTACGAATAATATATATATATTTTCAAATACGAATAAAAAAGATGTAATAAGTTTCATAGTAGCGGAGATATGAAACGGTTTGGTCATGTGCTTGCCTGCAACGCCAGTCATCGTGTCATGTGAGTGTGAATTCTTTAAGAGATTTTGTACTTGATGCTTTTATTTCAGTAATTTAATTAAAAAAATCTACTGTGGATTTAGTGTCCCTAATATTCTTTACAAAGATATTCTACCCCCAAAGAAAATAGAATATTTTTTATGATTATTTTAGTCCAGATGTTTAGGTCGATTAATTATGTACGCAAATAATCGATACTTTCTGCGCTGATGATGGCGAAGATCATTTTATAAAATCATTTGGAGTTGCTTTTTCGTTATTTTTCCGATAAAGATAGGTTTTTTCACTAAATAGTGTTATCCATTTTAAATTTCTAGAATCAGATGACGTTGAAAACTTTCCGAGGCTCCATTGTAAATTATCAATATTCTGGTCTGGTAATATGAATTTCAACGAGAACATTTTTCTTTGAGGCAATTCATATGTACTATTAATGTGAACTTCATTAAAAAAAATTTTAGCTAAGAAAATTATTTTTAATTTCATAATTCTGTCCTCATCAATCGTTCTTCTATGTAATGACAAATGAAAATCACAATTCTGCTTCATTTTCTTCTTGAAACTATTTAGCTGGCGTATTACAGTTTTATGTAACATTAAATGAAGTTTTCCTCCCATTTAACTTCAAAAGTTCCATTTATAGAAGGTATTTGTTCAATCTTGAAAATGTATGATAATAAAAGATCATGAAACAGTTAACAGGAAACTTCATTCTTTGAGAGTTATATTTTTTATCACAACTATTGAATATGTGGTCTATATATAATCCAAATACCTAGTTTGTGTATTAAATTTGAATTTAATTAAAAAATTTTGTTTCATTTACGCCAATTACCTAGAGTGACGCTGGATTTTCCAATTCTGACATGGTCCACCAAAGAAATACGACGAGCATTATTTTATGTCCGTTCCTTAATATATTGTAATACCAATTAATTAAGACATTAATTGTGAAATTGAAAAATCTAAATTGTTAGAGAAATCCTTTGCAGCGGCGGTCCAGAACATAACGACTATGTAGCCGAGCACTGTTCCTTTGTCGGAAGGTCAGTCAAAATGGCGTATCCGCGCTAAATTGCGAGACGATAGTACAGTTCGCATGGAGATTTGGTGAGCACGGAAAGACCTCGTCGAGGTATAACAGTTTTTGGAAGGAGAATTCAACAGGGTTGGTAATTAGCAGGACAAAGTAAAACATTCATAAAAGTATAACGACGTAACCTGCTAAGAAAAAGCAGTTTTTGTGTCTATAGCCGGCCAAAATAGCAAAAGTTTCGGTTTCAGTCCGGAACAATAAAGACTACCCAATCGACAATTCGCAGAATTCACCTAAGGCGAGCGGTCAACCGATAGATGACGAAAGGAGGAACATCCGAGTTCCTTACGACATATAAAATTTTGGCTTAAAAATTTGGTGTAGAATCTATGAGTTTAGAAGCAGTGTAAAACCCCACAATAGTGTTTTAGAAAATTAAAGGTACCCTGGAATGCTGGGCAGACGTAACAATTTACAAAACAATTAATTATGTAAACGTAATTGAAAGATAGCCGTCAGATTTCGTTCTCTTTTTGATTAAAATTGTTAATCAGAGTCAATCATTTTACTTTTAATTTCGTTCACAACTAAATTTCGTTCTAGTTTAATTGACAAGTAAACTTCTTCTCTTTTAATTGTGATTTTTTGTTGATAAGATAATAAATATTATTGATTTGTTCATTATCAAACCCAGTGAAGACTCGAGAAATTCAATACTATAAATTTTGTAATTGTTTGAGTTATTGCCACAATAAAAAATATTGTTAGTAAATTTTATTAATCTTTCATTTAAAAAGCCCATCTTATTTTGTTTATTACAATATATATATATTGTGTAAATATTATTTATATATATATAGTTCAGTTTTTTCTTAATTATTTAATTGAAAATTGGCCAATGTTACGAATTGTATATCTAATATCAGCGTGCTTACTATGAAAGTTTTACATGAATGTAATAATGTACTTTTTCTCCAGTGAGGTCTAATGGAAATATAATATATTTTTATTCGTCGCATGTGGTTGGTTACGTGCTACGATTTTAAAACTGTCTACTGTTTTGGCAATATCGGTATCAATTTATCGTGCTTATTAATAACATCAAAATAGAAATAGAAATCCAAATCTACAGAAAGCAATTAAATTTTTATTTATGTTTTCGCCTGTATTGTCCAAACTCAATTTTGTCCCCAATGTGCAGAATGTGTGCCGGTGTTTCAGCAAGACTCTGTAACAGTACAAAGACTTTGAATCTTTCTCACGTGGTGCGGGGGAGGACATCCGATCCGCAACATCCGTTCGGAAAGGGTTACGTTCGCATCAATTCTGTGTGAACAGATACTAAAAAGTACACGGTACAACAGAAGTGCCTTAACACGCTGCTAATTTAGAGGCAGGTATGGGCAATTAGCTTTAAATTTTGCTGTTGCCTCTTGAAAATATAAAACATAACAAGGACATGTTTTTCGTATAGTTGGAAAAACAAAACTTGCCATTTAAGAAAAATATAAATATATTAATGACAAAAAATATCTAACATTTATAATATAAATAAATAAAAGGCCTTGAGTGAGGAAATTGTTTATTAAATAAAAATTGACATATACCGTAGTTTCGACTTTTTTCAGAACCTGTTGAGGTTATAAATTAATAACATAATTAAAATTAAGTTTTTTATAGAATAATTACAAAAAATTTTAAACAATTTATTTTACTTACAATTTTATATATAAATCAAGATAAAAATTTATAGCATAGTTTTGCTGCCCAAATGAAACTGATAGGTGATAATGAAGTGTGGCCGAAAACAATGTATAGTTGCCTGTTTATCTTAATAATACTATAAAATTATAAATTTCATTACTATATTAAACTACAATATTGTCTAAAATATTAAATTAACAAAGTATCATAAATTTTGTTTAAATCATTGGTATCAGATTTTACATTTAAATTAAAGTTTAATGGAAGTGTTAAAGTTTAATTCAACAATATTGTAAAATTTCTTAATTCTTCATCTAAAATTATTACTTCTTACCAATAAAATGTGATTATGGAGGTACATGTGTTCGGACACAACTGAGAAACTTTGGCTATTTACTTTAAAATTCTTTTTGTGTTTTAAGCGATATCTTTGTTTCACCTATTATTTATTGATGTCATTAATTTCTAAATTGTAGATTAAACTTGAAGAGGTCCTAAAACGGTCGAAACGCTGGTATATATAATTTTTTTGTTAATAAACATAATTTTTTGACTCAAGGTCGTTTGTTTATTTATTTAAAAATAAATGTATTCTGTATAAAAATCTTCCACATATTTCATGCTTGTTGATCCCTCCTTAAAATTTGTGGAGAAGGTTTTTCGGGATTATATTGTCATTGTAAGGTAGGGAAATGAAGTGAGTAATTAAGGGAACAACATGGACGGTGGAATAACGGAAAAAATTGTCTCTACAAGTTACATCACTCCTTTGTCAACATATTTAAAGGACAAACAGTGGGGGAATATTTCAAAGGCGTCAGTAACCAGGTTAATCAAATGTTTTGTGTTCCATAATGAAAGTTATTGACGTCAGTGTATCCTTTCCTCTCAATTACTGTGAAGTACTTACACAGAATATTGCTGACATTCATACTAGTCACACAAAGGTTTAATTTAATTTTGGTTTGCGTATGACACTCCAATTAAGTAGAGGTGTTTTGTTCTTGAAATATGTGAATAGTAATGTATTGTGATTGAAACGTTTCTCTTTTTGATCAGCCTATAATTACAGGTTCCTCATTTGTTATTATTATATGTATTATAGGTAAGGAATTCTGCTTCATTGGAGGGGAAAATGAGGAATCGTTTAGTATGATCGTTTCTCGAATATGTTCGAATACTGTTCTAGTAGGATCGACAAGAAAAGGAAATAAATCTACTTACTATAGAGGAAAATATCTGATGAATGAATGTGACATAGTACTTGAATGTAGTTTTACAAGGCGTGCTCTCAAGAATAATTGCCAGTGTTATAACCGACTGGTTGAAATGTTTAATATGCGCACGTGGTTATGAATGAATCCGAGATTCGAGCGTTACAGCACTTCTTATGACGTCCTTGAGCATCAGAGATCCACGTGGACCCTCATCTTCAGCTCTTTGTTCCTTTCTTTCAAACTTTGACTCACGTGTTTCTTTGAATGCTAAACATCACATTTGTTTCCGTTAGATAACTAATGTTAATAAATTAAACAAAACCAAGTTTTTCAATTATTTCTTATTTAATTATATAGTTTTTATTTTGCAATGATCGGATTACGCCATTTCCATTAATTTTTTTCCCCCAAGATTTATTTTAACTGTTGGATATTTCATGGTGCTGCAGTTGAGAAACTTCGTCGCAGTACAAGCGATATTGAGAGAGTTTCTTGTTCTAAATCGGAGTCGTCTGACTTCGATGAATAAAGATAAGAAAACAATTGTTTGAATTTTTTTCTGATTACTGGTTCTAATAGAGTTAAGCACGGACACTGCAACTATATACTTTTTATAACATATTTGATATTCCTAAGAACTTAAGATTGTAAAGTAAAAGACTAAACTAGAAAATTATATTTGAACTCGAATATTTTTTATCTTAATAGACTTATTAGGATGTTATATTTTTCGATGCAATCAAAACATTCCTCCTTACCGTACAAAATCCCAACGTTTGCTAAATTAAATTGAACTGAGCATAATTGACTGTTTTCTTCTGCTAATGAAAAATAAAATTTCTTAGCTCTTTTCGTTTTTCCGTTTGTTGTATGCACCAAAATACTTTCTATTATATGCACCACACTTCATAAAATCACGGAAAGGTCCCGAAAATAGTAAAAGTCCTTAGTTTCAATGATAATATGAATTTATAGCTTCTAAAAGTGATTAATAAAAAATTAAGCTTTCAGCAATACTTTGCAGCTATCATCTGATTTAAAATGGTAGTTGCAATTTAAACAATCTTGAAAGTTTAACTTATAAATCACTATGTTTGGAGACACGTCTCTTAAAAGTATTTTTCATTTATAAATGATTGAAAATCACCAAACGTCTCTGATAAAATCTATCTATATAATAAAAAAGGATGTATATTTGTATGTATGTATTTACGTTAATCTTTATACAGATTTAAACGCGTAGATAAATTGCAACAAAAATTGGTATACAGATTCTTCAAACCGCGGGAAACGGTACTGTGGGGGTTAGAAGCCCCTAGCATAAAGGTGGAAAGAATTATAATTAAAAAATGTGATCATTGTGTGTTAAATTACTGCTCGCGAAGAAACCGTGACGTCACTTGAGCGAGAGACGTTACTACTCGACGTTCAAAGGAAATAGTTCCTATACCAGTAATGAAATACAGCAGAGAGACATTACTACGCGACGTTCAAAGGAAATAGTTCCTATACCAGTAATGAAATACAGCAGAAATATTTTTATTGAATAAAAAGTAAAATTTTATCTGGCAATACTCCATCGAATGATAATAAAAAACAATGCAAAATACCTTACGATCCTTGCGGAAAATGTAAGGTAATGTTCGTGCCATATTAGTAACTCCAATATGGCGACCATTTGTTTACATTGTGAGTCTAACTAACACGTTCATAAATTTAATATTTCGTTATGTCTGAAGACTGAAGGACAAACATATCCTGCAATAATCAAGGAGTATATTTAAGTATTCTATTCGTAAAGAAATTCGGAGGTACGTTTGTGGGGATTGATGCAATAAATTCAATGTATTTTATAGCCTTTATATTAATGCACTATCGGTCGAAAGTATGTACGGAACTAGGAACATTTAGATTTAGGTTAAATCACATCTTGAGTAAAGATTAATATCGAATTAAATACTTTTTCGGGTTTATATAATTAAATAAACACGCAACGTCGGGCACCCAGCTAGTTTAGAAATAAAAATTAAACGCCATTTCGCCCTCAATCAATGATTTGGAGTAATATAAATTAATTCCATTCATTGTCAATATAACATCAACCAAATATTTATGTTTTATATCAATATAAATTTGGCTGCAGATGCCGATTGGTAGTTTTACACTTTAAGGTCTTAATCGGCTTATGTAGGAGCTGGAGCTATAATTATTAACTTTTCATTCACTGTTAGCACACTCATACTTCAGATGACGTATATTTAAATTTTGATCCTGAAATAGTTTCAATAGGTTTGAATATTTTTAGATTGGTTTGTCTAGGATTATCCTTGTGATGGTCCTGTTTGTTTGAGAGAGGGAGAGAGACCATATTTCCTGTTTTTGGACTGAGTATGTTATATACATTCTTGATTTTATTTCTTATATTTTTTATCAGTAAAACATCAAGCTCTGTTACTAAATTTTCCGCTGGCCTAAATTGATGGGCGACTTAGTCAGATCTGTCTGCTTGTTTGTACCGATTAGTGTATTTTTACTTTTTACTTTCATGCCGGTATTGCCGAGAAAATATAATTTTTTTCAGTTTTAGAATAGGTCTTCCACTCAGCATCTGGAAAATTTTTTGAATTTAAGTAGTTTGTCGAATGGTCACCCATACTTTCTTTCCGAGATTGATCTTGCATATCACGTGACGCTTCAACGAGAGAATTAGATTTAAGAGAGGGTATTTGCAAATGAAACGAGGTTTTAAACTCACTTGAAATATTATTACTTTCCCAAAATGGACTAAATGTTTCCATACACTAACAAGTGTAACGGATATATTCTGCAATAATTTTACGTTTTAAATATAAATTAATTAGTCGTGGGTATATTTTAGGATATAGCCTGGAAAAAGCATCAGTACATCCGTCATCCGTAGTTAAGCGGATCTTTGTGTATATTGCAATTCCTCAGACCTTGAGACGTTCAGGTAGCTAATGGGCACCTGCTAATTTCTGTTTACCCGTTGTTGAGAATATTGAAACTTGTCTGGGTTTACTGCTGTCTGCCAGTGAGGCGCCATCGTTCCCTTGCACGGCCTTGACCCCTATTAGAGAAGCTTTGGTCATTTCAGTGCCTTCCACCACCAACCCAAAATCTCGAGGGACATGACGCCCAACACGTGTTCCATGGTGTCACTTCCCCTGCTCGCTTTCTATCTTGAAGGGTCTGTACCTAACCTCATTCCTCAACGAGCACTTACCACAAGTAAATACTGCCTTACTTTAACCATCAAGCATTTAATCACCTACTTCCACTTGTTGTTCTTATACATCCAATCTTTCTTTGTAAATCTACGGTTAATGAAATTTATTACAGTGTCGTTCACACATTGCTGATCCGTCTTATCTCATACCTCTAAAAATTGAGATGGTAAATCTCTGATGATCAATCTACCATTTGAAATCCTTGCTTTGTATGCTCTGAAGTTAATTTTTTCCGGGAATCTTATTCATTTAATCTCGGGAAACGTAACTCAAAGAAGGCTGTGTTTTAGTTATCTCTACGGCATCTTTATCGAAAATTGGGAGATATATATGTCAGAGAAGAATGATGGAAGGATTTAAATAAAATTTTTAATACAGATTTGGTATAGATTAAGAGATAAACTCGGAATGTGCCTGAGATTGAATGGCGAATAGAAGAAGATCTTTTAATTCCAGAAACATTGAGACACAGGTGTATTGGGATATTTTTAGAATCACACATAAGATGTAAAATAGAACAAGACAGTCGTGGACATGAAAGAGCATTAGTTGGTTAAAAGAATAAAACGGAAATTAGTGAAGTGTCGATGGTATGAAATAACTTGAGTAGAAAACTAATTAAATTAAATGTCGGATGGAAACAGCTTGCCTTTCAAAACAATTTTGAGATTGTCGAAATCTTTAGTTGACTGATGAAGAAACATATTTTAAAAGAAATGTGATATTTTCTTCTATAAACGTTGTCCAGAGATGTTAAGACTGCGTCTCTATTTTTTGAAGTATTTACTTGTTTCATTTTTTAAAAAATAATAATTTTGAGTCGCATCAACTGCGATGTCATTATCCGATTTGGTACATATTAATTACCACTATTGGAATGTTTTCGTATATTTTACCATTACAGTTAGTATGCGTCAGGAATTCAATTATTAATCTTTGAAAGTCGGTTGAACGAAGAACCTCAATGGAGTTTTTAATTATCGTATTTAAGATATTCGCTTATCATACGTATGTTTGACGGTAACTGGGAAATTGAATAGATCACATATAGGTGGAGGACTATGGTTAATTGTGTGTCACCTTGGAGTGTTCTGTTCTTATTCTTGATAATACTGTCTGGTCTGTTTGGGTGGCTTTGGGTATTTATTGTCAATTTTTATTCGATGTAAGTATGCTTTCTTGATTTTTTCGCTAAAAATCTGTTATTATTCCTATCAACCCAGTTCAGTAAAATGTAATCTGTATCACCGATTCTGTAATCTAGGCTAACATCAATTAAAGTTCCTATATGTTATTTTACCAAATTATTTTTACTTCTTATGACGGTTATGCTAATTGAAGGTTCTTAATTTTAAGGTTGTTAGAATTTAAACAAGATAAATTTGAGACTAAAATTATTTGTTTCACAGGGGGACTGAAGAAGAAACTTAATACAAAATATTTTGTACGTCATCGTTTTTCAATTTTCTGCATTTTCACTGAATTTATTGTTTTCACAAATTTGCTAAAATTTACGTACAAGTGACACACGACTGTCTCGAGTCTATAGTTTCCCTATAATTTGCATATGATGTAATTAGATACTTCGCAATTGATCTGATCATGTTAACTTACACAATTACTGTCCACAGAATCCACCGTTCTCTTTGTCGCTCGCGGTTGCTAGCATAATATTATTAATCGGGTTTCGAAGTTAGTTGTCAGCGGTATCGAAAATATTTCATAATTATATATCCAGTCAAAATAAATCAGGAAAAATAAACCTCATTACGACTTGTCCATTTAACTACTACTCAATCATCTTGCGACGAGATGTGGACACTGCAATTTCATCGACGTTAAGCGATTCGCTATCAGTGAGAGATTTATATGGCTTTTATACTTAACATGTTACATTAGTTTGATGCATTCCTAAGATGACTTTTTCCATAGTTTTTCACAACATAATAAATCCATCATTTGTTAAATCCTTTTACCTAGGGAAACAGTTTTTCTCAGCGCCGTGGGTTCTACGCCATCGCTTAGAAGGCAATTCATTCAAAAAAGTAAAGATAAATGAAAGAAACCGTTCAAAAAAACTGTTGATTTCCATCCATGTCTATGTCCACGCTTCTATTAAGAATTTATACTTTTTTCTGACATTTATGTTTGCAAATGTGATGTTTACGATTATCAGGATTATTGCGGAACGTAGAAACTTCAAATTTTGTTAATTCTTATGGTAAATGATGCTGTTCACACGCTTCTAACTTCAAAAGTATTTTCTTCGCTGATAGTTTCTCCCAACGGACTAAACAAAAATTATAACGTTTATTTAGTTTTGTCAAAAGAATTTTTGATATTTTTGATTCAAATATATATATTCATTACCTCAGTCTATGTCGGCGACGCGTTCTGAATGAAAATGAACTCGTGCGGCGGAGGAAATCTCATTCCACGAGACTGATAAAGTAAATGAGGACTTCAATAATGCGGAAGATGGTCCAAGGGCTCCAATTTCCATTAATGATTAGAATGCGATCTGCTTAAAGTCTAAATGTGTTCTATTTCAGATTTATCTGTCTGTTGATGATCTCAAAAATGAATGAACTGTCCAGCTGGTACATAGTGATCTATATGGCAATTTAGCAGTACGTTAAGGACCAATAATACTGCAATACTGATGGCAATTTTATTGTTCAAGAAACAATATGGAAGGAGGAAACCCGAGATTATGATTTTTCAGTTCCTGGTTCCCCACCGCAAGTTTGAAATTATTTGAAAAAAAAAATTGACTTAATTAGTGAGTTCGTTTACGGGGATGCTGCAGAGGAAAGACAGTGAATGGACGTGATTTGAAGAGAGTCATAATGCGGATGATGAGCTCGTAGCTGTGGGCAGTGCGTCTAATCGCCCGGCGGCCAGTCAAGGCCGGCCTCCACCCGCCAGGCCTGCCAACCCCGCCGCACTATTCAAATATCTAACGCAGGCGCAGACTTACAGGTTGCGGACAAATGTTAAAAATAATGTTATTATTTATTATATTCGGCTCATTCCAATACTTTGAAAACGTACGAATATAATTGTCATCTAAATTTTATTTGTATTATAAGTAATACCAACACCTCTCTACAAAGATTAAATTAAATTGCAATAAGAACATCTAACAATTAATTACTTCCTGGTCGCTGTAGCACAATATCAGAATAACTTCTCCTTACATATTGCGCTGGGTTTATATCTGTGGCAGAAATCTCTCGGCTATAAATAGATGAGCTATTTGTCCTTCCCCTTTACCACAGATAAGCCGTTCTTCATGTTATTTTCCATAGAATTTAGTAAAATACTTTTCCCTATAGATTTTTATCTACTTAATTGACTTACATTAATTTCTTGTTTACTTTTAACGATCGTCATTATTTATTTACTCCAAAGTTTCGTCATCTTTTTCGACAAAAATTGCGAAGCAATAAAAATTAAAAAATTATCTACATTGGAAATATTTTCTTTTATTAAAATTTTGCGTGGAATAGTAAATAAATTTACCGTGCCGTGGAAAACTGTAACAAGACAAGATACTGTGACAACTAGAACCATGAATGGTTAACTTAAATGCATGGAGCTTCCTTTCTATAGAACTCAAGTGTCGCGCTGGAAAAGGAAAGCTATAACACAACTACACATGAATGACTTACAGCATAAGGATACAGATTAGTTCATGAATGCAAGAATATTGCCTTTCAGTGTTCGCAATAAAAACCGCAAGTGCACTACTCCCCTTTGTTAATATCAGAGGAATAACTTCATCACAATTTTAATGGAATAAATACATTTTACTAACCCAACTGGTATAAAATGATTCTGTTCATTATTTAATTGATATACTGTTTATTGTGAGTGTTTGCGCCGCGGTTTTCATCATACGGTGCAAAGGGTGAAAGGAAATTCTAAATGTCAGTAATTTAGTACCTTTAGTACAAATGACACACCTCCGATATATATATTATCTAAAAATGGAGCGAATGAGCCATTCTGCAATCCCCAATCCAACCTTTGACCCTATGTTTTTCAATTATTTCTTCATACTTATTTCGTCAGATGGACACGTTAGAAAAAGACCTCCTACTTAATTATTTTAAAAAATTCAAAAATGTTAACCATTTCGCTAATTTAAAGTCTTATAACGACAACTACGTATATTTTATTATTTTATTTCCTTTACTGAATAAATACGGCAAATTGAAATTCTAATACTAATAGATATTAAAATAAATAAACGATAATATAGGAAAATAAATCTATTTTAAATGAGCACACGAATACAAAAAAAATGACGAAGAACTAAAATAATAAATTATAAAATTAACCGTATGTGTAAAAGTATATTGATTATATAAATAAATAGCCGATATCAGAAAAATATAAAAACCTAAATAAAATTCCATAGTGCTGTACTTAATTTAGCGCTTATTTTTGTGCGTTATTTGGCTATTTAATTATGTAATTAGTAAAAATAATAAATAATAATTTCATACTATTTGTAGATGTAGTGTTAATTAAGTTTGATTCTATAAAGTAAGGACCCAATTAAAAATATTTAATATTATATTATTAAAATTGTTGAAGGTTTAATAACAGCAGTTTTAGATATTTGTGTGTCACAGTCATCTGTAGAACAAGAAGAGATAGTTTTTATATATTTATACGATTTTATGTAATAATATTCGTTAAAACAACAGAACTTGAATATTTTAACTGTCTTAGTGACAATAGTATATACACATCGGTGATCCAATATACTGGGAATATCGTCCTTTCTTATCATATATAAGAAAAAAATAGTAAACACTGGGATGACATCTTACACGTTCTTCTAATGCATTAAATTGACCATTGAGAAAAAATTCCAGTGTTGATTCCTCACACTGGCCAGAAAGAGGCAGGTAATTTTTAGTCTGGTAGTGATCTCAGTAGCTACTGGATTTAAATATTTTTTTTCACGGAACTCCTGAAATGCCTGGGAGTCTGCCCTCGTTGTTGGCCGTAAACGCGTAGGTGAATTTCTGTCGTCTGAAAAACACCTGCCCTGATCTCGGAACGGTTCTGAGTTGCAAGGTCACATTCTGAGCTATATTTGTGGTAGGATCCTGTGCAGAGCATCATCGTCTTCAAGGTCGTAGGTGGAGTAAACATGGTACCTAGAGAAATGCAACGTAGCGATGACAATTTCCTCCAAAACTGACAAACTAAGTCGCCAAATATTCCTGAGGTTTTCCGTTACCTATCTTCAATGGAAAATAGTAATAATTATGTAGATATTTATCATGCATTCTGCAAATTAATTTTATAGAAATAACCCCACACGATTAACGGAACAAAGACGCTAGTTAAGAAAGACTTGTTCTCATCTACTTGACGGCTACCATTAAAGTTGAATTTTATTTATTGTGAATTCGTAGCATATTTCAGAACCTTTGTTACTGAGTTGCAGTAAAGTAGTTGGAGACATCAGATGTGGAACTCATCGGCCATGAAATGGCTGGTTTAGAATTGGACAACACCAACTTGTAGACGTCTCGTTTAGACCTTGACTTTTTCAGGTATAAGTATCCATTAGCACAGTACATACGGGACAGGGAGATTTAGACTACAGAACGCACTCTTCTGGTGACGTGGTTAAAACACTTTGCAACAGAAGATGAGTTAACTTTTTTCTGACATTAATTATGTTCACACAAATACATATATATATATGCTAAGAAAGGTAATTAATTTGGTCACAATTTCGAGATTTATAACTTATCAATATTGTGGATTCATTGGATTCAAAGCTAATATCGTTCAGGAGAGGAAGATATAAAACGTAACGTATTTTAAAATGTAAAATTATTTGTGTAAAAGACTCGAACCATGCATTTCAAATCACAGCAAACCCTATTAAGACTGCGGTCTTCTCTTTAACTTCCATCTCCCCTCCCTTCTAGGCAACATATAATTATGTAAGTGATTAACAAGCACAGTATATTAGTATCCAATTTTTTTTTAACATTTATGACTATTCAAAATAGTACTCCAAACATGGAAAACAACGATATTATAAAATAAATTTATAACACTTCGTATAGATGAATTATATCTTGCCGATTGAATTCCTTCAAACAGTTGTAAAGAATTATTTTTGTGGGCTGGGTTTTTACGTTAAATCAAAATAAATATTTGACCAATAAAGAAATTTTATATAAGTTTATTGAAGTTAAACATGAAAACTCTTATCTCAGGCACCTGTGGTTTTTACATAGAAGAGATCTGCTGCCCGTACCAATTGAGTACTGTTATTCTGTGTTGTGTTGCCTGCTGTAGCTCTCATACCGACGTCTACGTATCTCACAGCCGGCCGAACGGGTTAAGTGCAGTGTTAACTCAGGGGTTGATTGCTGGCTAAGGCGTCGGCCTCCGGGATTGAATGCTGGCAAGCCGTCGTACTAAATTGTGTGGCTTCGATGAACTCTTCACTAACAAATTGTGGCCCCTTTCTCACGAAGATTCTGCCTCGAACTATATCAGAGACAACAACTTTGCGGAGCCTCTCTTAATCACATCCACCAGCTTCGGTGAGAGCAGAACAACAGTCCAGTTTCAAAAGCTTATCTCCGTCCTTTCCATTGTATACTCCCATTCTTTTAGTTTTTTCATTGTTAGAAAACTTCGTCGAAATGCCAGTTGACTGATTCTTCCATTGTCACAAGATTTATAGCACGCAGCTGCAGTTCCGTAGTCAACAATGGCTAACTATTCTGTCATGTTGAGGCCAACAATCGAGACAGGACACGAAATTACTTGGATGGAAATATTTATCTCCTCCACCCCCACGCATGTGCACGGTTTCGAATTCTCAAGACCACAGCAAACAACACTTCCGAGACAAAACTTAAACCTAAATATACGCGTTGCACAGTACTTAACTACACTTACTTTTTACCGAAGTATGTAAGAGTATAACAATGTATAATTAAATTAAAACGATGTGGCCTTCGTTATGAATCTCACGAATACATAGTAAATTGCGTGCATAATAAATGGGATAAATATAACGTATTAGAACAAAGTTCCGTTGGATATATCACATAAAGATTGGAATAAGTTATACTTCACAAAGTAATAGAACAAGAGAAAAGGTTTTCGACTGAAGGGTTAGAGAAATATGAAAGGAGCCAACATGAAAACCGAGAAAACTTGCGTGAATACGGAAAGGAGCAGGTAAACGAATTGTTATGTCGGAAATAGTAAATGTGTATAAGTATAAGTAGTTATTTAGAACAGCAAATTTTTAATATTTTTGATCAACGGTTCCTATTTCTCAGATTTCTTTATGTAAGAAATTCTGCAAACCTTCAAAGGCTTTGTCTAGAATCTCTTAATTAAGAACTCAGAATCTCTTTCCTTGTTATTAACTCCATTCGAAGATAATCATAAATTAAATTGGAAGTTACTGGTTGCTTTATTACTAAAACCAATTCATAATAGTTAAGTATTACTTATGAATGTCATCAAACTTTTATATTAAAGTGAAAGAACTGGTATACCATAAACATTTCCATTCTCTGATGCCGTATCGTATTTTGAATTGACTCAACACAGACATTTTTGCATGTATTTGTTTTATTTGTGAAAAAAGCCGTGTAAATCGTGACCGTGGCATAAGATGAGTCACGATAGAAAATTTACGGGAATTCCGTTGCCACATACCGTCTTATGGGTACAGGAAGGTTTTTAAGGACGGTTGGTCCGCGACCAATTGTAATCACGATTCCTGTACATTAAACGACATGTAGTGAGAACACCATCATTGAAAAAATTACGAAGTCCCGATTTTCTAGGCTTCATTTGAATTTTATTAATTTTTATTTCGCAATCTGAGGATAATCCAATTATGTGTAAGATAAGCTTAAAAGTCTATTGCGGAAGGCTCTTTAATTTTTTTGGTATTCTTACTTTTCAAAGTCATTAAAAATTTTCAGTATTTTATTTTTAAATTGATATAATCATTTACAGAAAAAAAACTCTTATGAACAACGTAAATCTGATAATATTACACAAAAAGTATCATAACCATCGCCAACAACCTTCTGCAGTTAAAAAATAATTTGGAAAAGATTATTAATTTAAAAAAATGACCAACTAGAATTATGTTTAGCTACCAGTATTCTCTATATTTAATATATTACAGAACAAAATAAAAATTTTACTCACACGTGTAATAGGAAAATTACAATTTATTTGAACAGAAAAAAATATTCATGAAACGGATGGAAGGAAGCCTGCGAGAGGATTTCTCGCAGGTGAACCTTCCCAGAGAGCTCTGGCGGGGGCTACCTTTGGGGATGCTCTCACATCTCTCTGGTTTTTTTTGAACTAAGGTTCCCACATGCCGAGGCACCTCGGTCTGTTTTGAGAGGTGTATGTTCCGGGGTCGCAGACCTTGGGCATATGGCAAGAGTTGTCCGCTATTCCTATTGGAATAGTCGGCCAGCTGCCTCCTAAACAGGCCAAGGCATGGAGAGGGGTAAGCTGCGTCCCCACAGCAAACTCCTCTCCCGCTATAGGAAGGGCGTGGGACAAGTACCCAATGCCCGACCTACCCGATGCAGGTTTTTCTAAGGTTTTCCCTGCATTCCTTTAGGCGAATGCCGGGTAGGATCCTTAAAATATAGCCCGGGGGCCCTAGTTAACCCTTGGCTACCTTCCTCTACCCTTCCGCATCCCCCCTTTCAAATCCCTTCCTATGCTATTAAAGGGGAGTTGCCCTAAGTGGATTACCCTCAGGTAGGCTATTGCCCTAAAAAAAAAAATATTCATGAAACCTTAATAAAGTTGTATGTGCTTAATGATTAACTTTTTGAACGCCATACTTCAATAATAAAAATCGGGTGAGTATGACAAAAATTCAATACGAAATTACGAGGCATTTATCCTGTACTTTGTAGACTGTCACATGGAAAAGCATGTCCTGTTCAAGACTGGCTTCATAAGTTTGTTGCATCTGCACATATTTGCAAACCAATCTTCTACATGAGGATGTGGTCAGAGCTTTTGGCATAACTCCAGTTATCGTACCAACCCGCTATCAGCAGCTTGAAGCCCCCCAAGGATACGGACCAACTCCAGAAGTTCCTGGTTTAGAGACGAGGAAATTGCACGATTCTCGACGTGACTCACGCTGCCTGAACTTCTACCCTACGTGACTGCACATGCTTTTCTCTTCCTCAATTTCTTCATGTTTACTCATTGCTCCAGATGAACAACTGCTTTATGATTCACGGATCTAGAACATATCATTACAACTTCACTTACAATATCTATTTTTATAAGCTCCGATTTGAACCTGAGAAATATTTCCTCAACCAGTAGAACTATTTTTAAGGGTTTAAAAGTTACTAACTGAAGTCGAAATTTTCTTCCCTTTCTCTGAATAGCTTGGCCTCAGTTTCAATCTTCTGGATAAGTCATAAAAATATACGTATATTGACTTTAATCCTTTGAAATAATTGGTGTTTTCATGATCATATTAATTATTCTCTTAATAATATATACAAAAATTGTTATGATGTTTTTTAATACGGTTCTAGATTAGTAGATGTTGGCGGGTTATTTATTGCCAATATTGGTTTTTCAGAAGAGGAAGTTGAGAATAGAGGAACTGATGAGATGTATGTACCAGGTCGAAGTCGAAGAAGAAATACGAAACAAGAAAAATATGAGAACTAGAAATATGAAATAAAAATATATAATAAAGAGAATTACGAAAACCAACGGTTCGAATGTAATAAAACTCTGTTCCTCAGAATATAAAAATATCCATTGTGTATGCATGAGTCCGTGCATTCTTGTGGATTTGGACGTTGGTTTTCTTATTTCTCAATAATGAATAAGGAAGATAGCCAATTCAGACGAAAAAGTGATAATATAAACACCACACAACGTTTCTGGGATCCTTGTACCCTTTTGTCAGGTGCGATGAAGAGCCTAGAGCGACACAACTGCATTTCTTCGTAATTCTCTTTACTATAACGTTTTATTGCACATTTATATTTCTAATATTTATTTTGTTTCCTAATTCTTCTTTCTATATCTTCGTCTTTAACCAGTCTCGTACATCCCATCTGTTCCTCTATTCTCAATTTTCTCTTCTATAAAATAGATCTAGGCAATGGAAACCCCGACAACATCTACTAATAAATTCAGACCGTTGCCACAAAAGTTAAATTCCTAACGGTTCTAGATTTCTGTACATTTGTCATTAATTAAATCTATTTCCTATAAGTTTGAGAATGTGTTTCACATTTATATTTCCAAAGACGATGTTTCTGACTATACGTTAGTTCAGATTGCCTTTTATGCATTATATAACTGATTGCCTTATAATACTTCAATTTAAATTTATTGATTTAATTAGACCTTTATTCATGAAATAAGACAAGTAAAATCACTTTCACGGCAAAGAAAGCGTGAAACGACATACGGAATTATCTTGAAAAACCAACTTATATTGGGAAAGTTGATCACATTTTTTAAAACAAAATAAAACGAGACTGCAAAAACGGACGTAGGGAAATTATAAATCTTAAACATAATAATTTAAATCAAGCACTGTTTGAGACGAATCTTCCAGCAACTAAAGAGTTTATAAATAACCTAAATAGATTCGTCATATGAAGTGAATATATTTTTTCGTCTAAAATAGTTAATAAACAGAGTGTTTTTTAAGTGAAGTTTAGAGCTTGTAAGTGTGGACAAATTGCTGAACAATTTATACAACATCTAAGACTTCATTTTATTTCAAAATTTGATTATTTATTTGTTTTCTATAATCAATCAATTTATTTATTGTCAAAAAACTGCAGAATTTCAACGATATGAAAGCGTCAATAATAAAAGAGTACTAATAATCAATAAAATAATTAATAATTAATTAAATAAATAATAATTAATTAATTAAACAAATAAATAATTATTAAATAATAATTAATTAATTAATAAATAATTAATAAATAAGTAATAATTTCGGCTACAATGAAAAATTGCACTTAATGAAAAGAAAGGATTTTCAACTTACCTTTTTAATTGAGATTTTGAACAGATTTAATCCTATGGAATGGGCATCGCGGGTGATCTATTAAAGAGATCAATTGAGATCGAATGAAACCACTTTTTAGTCTTACTTTTCTTACATTAAATGTCACAATGTGATAATTAAATCTGGTGGCATAGTTATGATTGTGGAGATGATGGTCAGGATTACGTAAGTTCATCTTCGTAGTTATCAGGGATTTATAAATATAGTGATTAATCAGAGTAAGTATATTTAATTTATTAAATTATGTTCTGCAGTGATCATTATATTAGTAACCCGAGATTATTCGTATCGCTTTTTTCTGTAGAATAAGTATTTTTACAACCTTACTACCATTACCCCATAGGTAAATACCGTAAGATTGTATACTATGAAAAAATGCATGGTATTCATGCAGTAGATAATTAAGGGAAGCATAGTTCCTCAGTTCTATTAATAGATATAAGGCAAGATATAGAGAAATGAAGAAGGAGTCAATGTGTGATTCCCACGTGTGTCTTGAATCGACGGTAACGGCAAGAAGCTTAACAGAACAATTAGGGACAACAGTAGTTTTCTTTTGGGCAAAAGAAATTCATTGTATTTTATCAGCATTTAGTTTGAAGCCATTAGCTTCGTAAAACTCAGTCTCGTCATTCAAGCAAGAATCTGTGAAATGTTTGAGAGCACAGGAGTCGCCCATAGCTGCAAGGAGAGACGTATCACCGGCAAATAATATTGACTCGCTATTTAAACTGGACGGTAAATCGTTTATCATAATTAAAAAAAGATTGGGCCCTAAGACCGAACCCTGAGGTCCTCCAGAGGTAATGTCGGCTTCGCTAGAGTACGTATCATTAATGTAAGAAACTTGCGAACGGTTCGTGAAATAGCTTCTGAAAAGATCAAGCTCCTTATCTCTAATTGCAAAATAAATAAGTTTGGAAATATTTCATTGGAGAGACAGTCGGAAGCTTTGCACTGGTCGCTAATAACTGATTCCGTACAAAGACGATTCTTAGAGCCATACTAAGCCGAATATATTACATTTTCGACTGCAGTCACAGAGGATAAACCGGTCCGGAAACCAGAACTGCGAATTTGTCAACAAATTTTTTGATTCGAAATACAATGTTAATTGGTCCTTCATAACAGTTTCCAATATCTTAGAAAACACCGGAACAATGGATATTGGTCTATAGTTCTCGCATTTGGACGGGTCACATCTCTTGAGAACAGGGATGCCTTTTTTTTTTACAGAATTACTTAAACATTTGTTACGTAAACTGATACCGAAATCTATTCCCACAAAATTATGTACTGTAATATTCAATTTAAACAAAGGAAAATGAAACCAACACGTTGTGGCCAAATTGTGTGGTATTGGAAATTTTTAAAAAGGAAGAAAGTAAAGAGGATTTTAACTTGAATTTAAACAAAATTATTTTAAAGAGATAACAAAAGACTTTTTTTAATTACAGTTTAATGTCGCATTAACCTTTTGGTCATTAGAGACTTACATCTGTTAAGTTCTACATTTGTCTAACATTTAATTACTTTATACAACTCTGTTTTCATCGTAAAGTCTATGAGGTTGTTTATTGCTGTTGATGAGTTGCAAATCTCCAGCATTGAATGGGCGGCTATGTTGATCTTCTTATCACGCTTTATTTGGCGCAGCCAAAGAGGACATGCGGAATTGTTTTGGGCTCCTTGCATGAGCTGCATACCGCCTGCGGAGATCTGGAAATCAATAATGAGTGAGTGCAATGTTTTTATTCTGGCTAGAAAAACCTGTTGCCTTCGAGATAGTTATTTAGGGTGCGATATTTCTTTGATGCTGCTGACATTTCAGGGGGTTGACTCCGCATTCCTCTGGTTTTTCCTCTGCTATCAGTGTAGCTCGAACCCCAGGATTTGTTGTGGGCATTAACGTCTCCAAGTAACATACAGTTGGATCCTAGTTGCTCGTGTTTGAGCGCCGGCTTGTTTGGATGGAGGTATATGTTACATATCACAAGATTCGTAGTCGTGTGGAGCTTTACAGCGACAGCTTCCAGTGCCGTTTTAAGTTCGCTATGTTCCGACGACATATATCGATACTCCTCCAGTTGCATGTGCCACAGTTGTTCTAATGTTGTGATAGCATTTGTAACCTTTTATGGTTGCAGCTTTTCCTGGTTTAAAGTTTGTTTCCTGTACAGATATCACCCCTGGGTTCTGCGTTTCAATTAATCCTAATAAGCAACTTTTTATTTTATAAAAACCGTTGACATTCCACTGAAGAAACAGCATCGTCTTATTTCGTGTTTATTAGGATGATTCTGTTTCTGAGATATCCTTTTTCTTTTGTTTCTTATTGTCTTTTTTAACCTGGTCAGCCTAGCCTAAAAAAAGATTATTTAATTACACTTCCGATTTACTTCAAATTTTGCACATTTTTATATTTTTAACAAATTGTCGCAGCTTTAGTGTTACTCATAATCTCAGAGCCACTTAATAGTAAAAACTTGTATTAATAATAAAAATACAACTTTTACTTACAATAACAAAATTATATAAAAGAATTTAAAAACAAAAACACTAGACAAATCTAGAGAAATCTGACGGTAATTTTTCTACATACCTTTTTATTTAAGTTGCTCTGGTACCGTATTGTGCACTGCACAGTTATTTTATTTTTAAAGAAAATATTTAATTAACAGGCCATAACACTGATTGCAATATCGTTTCACTTCACAAAATTTCTGCGCCTTTCTAACAAATGTTCACGCACTTTACGTCGACCTATTTATGTAGATTGGTTTGAAGTTCAAAGACGAGCTTCTATCGTTTGCACTCCCAAGCAGACTCGTATTACATGACCAACACACACACTTTCGCCAACACTGAATGTTTCCGCCAATTCAGAGCGTCTTATATACGCTTTTCCGACAATAATCGCGTAGCAAGCTTTACAGACTGCATTCTTGCGCCAAACAATGCTCTGGCCTCAATAATAATGCCGACAATAATATTAAAGAAAAATTATTAAATAAAACTTACATTACACGTTGGTAATCTCCACAATACATATGCTTGTAAATGTGTCAAACCACATAATGTATCATTTAATGCACTTAATATAAGTCATGGTTTATAGGAGATGGCAGACGATTATTGCAAAGGCACCGAAAGCTCCTGTGGTTTAAATATCTAAAAAAATAAAGAGATGAAGAGAACTTATATGTGGTTTTATACATTTACAAGTATAGATACCCAAAAAAAGTTTCTGTTACTTCACAGTAGTTTAAAATTATATAAATATGTACATACATACAATCCAATACTTAAACATATAGTAATCGTAAAATACACAAATATGAAAATACAACAAATTAAAAATACAAACGTAAAGAAATACGAAAATTATAATTATATAATTTTTGAACGATAAAAAGTATAAGTTAGAAAATTCATAAATTTAAAAACAATAATATTGACTACAGTTGAGTTATAATTTTGAAAAAACAGCTTACATCATCACGTAGTTCTGATTATTTTCGGCTTGTCTGTGATGAATTTACTGTCGTCTCCAATTGTCTAATTTCATATCTGCTCCCTTGCTTCATTTCTTGGCCAATAGAATGCTTGGACTGTGCATCCAGATATCACCGCTTCATTGCCCCATAATTGAGGTGAAAGAAGCTGAGCGATATACGGAAGGCTTATTGTACAAATTGGAAGGGAAGTTAATAGAGATAAAATAATGGGAGTCTGTTTGTCCAGGAAGGACGTGTGACCGATATCTTCGGCAGGCTCTCAGGGCAAGAGGCTGTCGGTCTGTTTGAGTGTGATACAGCGCGGCATCACCAAGGAGTTGTAATCTGCGTTAGACTCAGCAACGCACTCTCTGAGAAAGCAGGCGGCATCATCGCATCTCAACAGTTACTCATCACACGATAGAGGTAAATATCGTTAGCCAACAATATAAGCATTGTGTCAATGCCGTTAATTTTTCTGCAATTGCATTATTTGAATGCCGAAAGCGAACTGCGGAAAAGTGGTCGTAATTCAAGCGGGAAATTTATGATGATTTAATCAACACCTAGAGGCAACTGAGACTCACCTTTAATTTTCTTCGTGATTATAAAAGAAATTCAGAAGTATTGCAAATTTATTCTAGCAGACCAATGTTATAAAAGTCCCAAAATAAAACTTTCAAAACATTATATCACCTTACGAAAGACGTTGCCTATGCCGTGGAGAGGCAAGATCGCTAGATTTTTTCTCTACATTTGCCCAGCTATTATGACCTATGAGTAAGGAGAATATACCACGGTATTGTTTTTTTGTACACAACCTATTCAGAAGTGTGATCGTATAGCGACGGTGAGACCGACATCGCGAGTTTTCCTTCAGTCGCTGGAGAGCATGAAAGCATTCCAGTAATACTTCATCTGCCAGATGTCATCTATAGTTATCAGACTTCAGAGAATTCCTCATCTTGCTCCAAAAGGTTCAACAGAAAACGCATTTATTACGCGTAGACCAAAATCAGAATTTAAGTTTGGTGTTCCTCATGGACAATTCTACACACACAATAAATGAAAAGAGTACAGTTTTCAATCACTTAATATGATTATAATACAGCCTTCAAACGATCGCCCAGCAACTTGATAACTCAAACACTTTAGAAATATTAAGGTGAATATTTTTAGTTATGGAGAGTACCGCGAATAAGATACCAAAAACTTGTGGTCTCTCAGAACAACTTTAACAATTGTTCATTATTCCGAGATAAAATTTTTTAGAGCCTATAAAAACTGTTAATAATCTTAGAATATTTAATTAAAAATACTCTATTGTAATGTGCGTATTTCTCAGTTGAAAATTTTCCAATCCTTCCGTAAAAATTTGGTAATTTGTTTGTTTTGTTTTTTACATTATTTTGTCTTTGTTTACTTTGCACATTTGACCTCTAAATTTAACCATTTGTAAATACCTCCTCTTTAGCAAGAAAACCTGAAGAAGATGCATGTATCGAACTCTCTAAATAAAATAAAGTGTCTGTAAAAGGTCAAAAGTTGATTAATTACCCTTCCATTAAAGAGTTGATTTAGAATACCATTACCCACAAAAGTACTGTCTTGGCAACTATCATATACAATTTTTGTATTTTATTTTCTTTGTGCTCATTTCACGCTGTTGAATAAATCATTTTTATACAAGGACCTCGTTCCTTTGTCGTTATGCGAACATAGGCCCTCCTCAACATAGCATTTGAGATGGAACTTCTTTTATTATTATTTTGATGTGGAAGCAAAGGGCACAGACATTCTGCTGTTAATTATTTTTTAACAATATTTGTGTTGGGGAGGTTATTGGAGCAGGATTTTTTTTAGTTTAGGTAATCCAAACGACACTTTTCAGTCTTAAGCTTCGGCTTGTTTCACATAACACGTGACGCGGACTCATTCCAAGAAACTGTGGTGATATGAATATTGAATTTGTGGTCATGTGTTAATTAGTGTATCGCACATTCACGCGTTTATGAAGTCCTTCAATTTAAAATAAATTTGTAATAATAATAGTAACATTAACATTAAATTAAAAAAAAATGTTTCATAATTTTATCATAGATGAAATAATTATTTAAGTTTATAACATTTTTTACATAATATTATTTTTTTACTTAATATTATTTTTTTATTTTCCTATTTTATTTTTCCCCCTTTCAATTTGTTTATTTTATAATTTCGTACTTCAAGTAGACTACGTTACGTATTTTTGTTTTATTTGTGGCTCAACGCGTGCTGTCTTTCTTTCTCTTTGATGTATGGGGTGGTGTTTTTCTTGCCATTAAATCATTATTAAAGGATGAAAAATATTAGTGTTCTATTATATGATTGGCACTTTGTATTTCAGAATACGATAATTTCATTATTTTTTCATATTGTCAATGAATGATGTTTATTCCGTTCTACTTAATAAGAGTTAACATATTAATTTTTTTTACAACAACAACAAATGTTAGTAGGAAAACCACAAGTTCATTTTATCGTAGATTTACCTTAAAAATTCATTACGCTTACATGACCAAATAAATTCTTAGGTATGCTCTAAATTTATGGTACTTTCCAGCAAGTTCCTAACACATCTTTATTTTGTATTATTGTCTATAATTTCACTACTATATTCACTGCCAACCTTTTCACCATTTTAAGATATCCATTTTGAACACAAAGAAATGGTTACCACACATAAATATTTTGAACTCGCAATGAGCTCCGAATTTGTCATTTGTTTATTTGAAGAACTGTAGTGAAGAACCAATTTGGAGTAAAACACACACAAAGAAAAGGAAATATAACGGTCTAAGTTGTCTGAGGAGGGAGCAAAGTTTTCTTCTGTACCAACCTTTATTTGCCCAAGCACTTACAAAACCGCCTACGAAGAACATTTTCGTTCTTTCGGTTGCCATGAAACCTTATACACTAATTTTGCTATATACATCCAAATATTGTGCCATTTTTTTGTTTTCCAATCCCTCCTTCTCTATCTTATTGCATAGAAACAATTTCCGCTCCCAAGAAACATACCTATGATATTTATTTACGAATAGAATACTTAAATATACTCCTTGAATATTGCAGGATATATTTGTCCTTCAGTCTTCAGACATTACGAAATATTAAATTTATGAAAGTGTTAGTTAGACTCACAATGTAAACAAATGGTCGCCATATTAGAATCACTAATATGGCACAAAAATTACCTTACATTTTGCGCAATGATCGTATTCTTTTTATTATCATTCGATGGAGCATTGATGGATAAAATTATACTTTTTATTCAATGAAAATATTTCTCCTTTATTTCATTACGGAAAAAGGAACTATTTCCTTTGTCGCGTAGTAACGTCTTTTTCTCTCTCGCGTTTCGTCATGGTATCTTGGCGCACAGTAATTTGACACTTAATGATTACGCTCTTTAATTATAATTCCTTCCACACTTATGATAGGGGTTTCTCATCCACAACAGTACCGTTTCTTGTGTTTTGAAGAATGTGTACCAATTTTAGTTGGAATCTGTCCACGCTTTTAAATTTGTATAGAAATTAACGTAAATACATACACACAAACATACATAATTTTTTATTATATAGAAGATAGATGGTTTATACATCTGTTTTCTACTATTTTGACTGATAAAAAATGTCTAACTTATAAAATTACAGCAGGTCCCATAATGGAATCCAAATCCGTTCCATGGATTTATCCAAATTCCACAACCTGATGTGCCAATAATGTTATAGGATTTCTGTTACTCATGTAGGGTTGCACATATATAGAATAGACATAAATTATTTTCCTTTGAAATCGATATTATCATATATTAAGTACAAAATTTAGTGGATTTTCAATGTATTTTTGTACGAAATTCACTCTGCTAGTTTGAACCGCAGTAATATTCCGAAGGATTTTCGTCGCCAGAATAATGACCCTCTCCGGTCACGTCACAGAATTTTGAATGATATTGTTTACTTGGCTGAAAATAATCGCGTCGTCCTTGAGCATTCTAATGGTGAGAATTTTCCTTCCATTTGTGCCATAGATCACGGCCGCTTCGACAGCGTGCTCCACGTAGACTAAACCAATTGATCTATCACCCTGGTATCTTGAGTAAGTACCGAAACCGTTAGTCTCCCTCCAAGCTCAACCTTTACAGTCGAAGGTCTGATTTCTGTTCCCATGGAGACCAGTGTACCCTTCACCTGTCCAATAAAATCGCTGCTACGATTTCCTGCACCGTTAACCACTGCGTCCGGAATTTATCGCACCAATTCATAAATAAATACAAACTTGCAACCTCAATAATGTAGACAGCCAAATTTTATCCAGAGATGAATATAAGGACAGATTGGTAGTCAGGAAATAGTATTTTTAATTATGACAAAAAAGTTAATAACTTTATATATTGTAGTAATTATAAGGAAATATAATTAATTAATAAACAAAAATTTTGGACTTGCATTGTTGGCGGCGTAAACATACGAGTTGTGTACAAGAATATGGGGCTATAATGCCTGCTTGCTGGGATATTGTCAAAACACATTTTTCTAGACGCTCAGAGCGGCAGTGTGTGGACAGGAGGCAGAGTAATAACAGTTCGAACAAAATTTCAGAAAGTGTTTTTGGGGAAGCAAGGCTGGATGTAGTCTAACAGCTCTAATATTCTGAACGATCTATAGTTTCCAGTTTTGAGCAAACAACTGCGACGATACTACGCTGACTGTTATTTTCTCTGATGCAGAATATTTTCGTAGTCTAGCCTACGTTCACGAGTTATACATTTCTTCAATTATTGGGAGCCAGGTTATTGTATACAGTAAATAACCAAACATTGATAATGGTAACAAGTTATTGATAGAGAGAACAGGGAAACAAGTGTTGAAAGTAAGTTCAGCAAACAAAATGTAAATTCTGTGTATTTTGGCCAGTTTATAAAGTGTTGATAATAATCACGTCTGTGCGTACGAGCCCATTTCTTGGTACAACAAAACTTTAAGGTAAACTGAACAACTTACTATCTGTAAACCCCACAGCAAATGATATTTTATAGTCAGATTTCATATTTTAATATTTTACCGACTGTTTCAATTAAGGTTTTAATAACTTTGTAAATTATAATTGTTTGACGTAAATATTCTTTATTGAAGGCGCGATTGCCGGCCTGAGATCTAGTCGTGGTATACTGTCAAGTATTAACATGTAATATAATTTCAATAATTTGATTTAAGAAATTAATTATTTGTATACTTCAAATTCTGATCTTTTAATTAAAACATCCAATCATTTAATTTCAATTTGCTTGTCATTTATCTATAAATACTACAAATTGTTGCTTTCTACGTGTGGCACGTTTAAATCATTTTAATTTAAATACTAAAAATTGACGCTCCAACGTGGCGATTTAATTGTGATTTATAATTAATTATTACACTTTTTGATAATTATGATTAAAGGAAAATAAATTAAACACGTTATTAAATTTTATCAACAAAACAATTTTATTAATCTAGAATACATTTTAATAAATCAGACTCTGTACCCCAGGGTCTTTACTGGGATGATAAGGAAACGGAACACATAATTTACAATTAAACAATGCAGTTCAAATAAATGAAAAACGAAATGAAACGAAATCTGACTCATTACCCTTATTTAACAATTTACAACTATGAATTTAGAAAAAATAAACTTACAATCTCTCTGGTCCATGCAATTTGGATCTCTCGCATACCAGCTCACACTCACTTCATACAGGCTTAAAGAGCACCAGGTTGCGCTCACACTTTGCTTTCACAGCCACCTCTTCTCGATGACGTTACACTCACGACGAATTCCTCAAAACAACAAACTCTGCTGGCAGACAGATTTCCACGACGAAACTCCTACCGACTGCTGATGACTTCTGACTGATGATTCCTCTCGGCCACCTAAATTGGCCTCCACCAACGCTCTCTCCTAACTGCAAACTCACTGACTTATAAAATTGTTTCGGCCACTTTAACTTGGCTCACCATAAGCGCTCTCTCCTGACCCCTCTGACTGACTGACTGACTGACTATATAAAATTGTTTCAGCCCCCTTAACTTGGCCCTGAGTCCGCCCTGCGGACCTCCACCAACGCTCTCTCCCAACTGTCTGAAGTCTCGTGTCCAACTGCCACCACACTCCAGTCCAACTCTTTTTATCTGCTTTCCTCCTCTCCAGAATATTCCCTTGTTTTCAGAGTTTTTTGAGTTTCCACGTTCGCCAAACAAACACCAGCTGTTGCCTTTCTCACGCTCCGAGAGCCACTCAATAAAATTAAAATAAATATTTCCTTTTAATATAATTGCATGTCCATAAAACTTCTGTCATCATGCATTTAGGGTTCCGACCAGATGTCTGTCAATACCATTAGCTCTAAGCCGCTAAACGTCCAATTATAGTCCTCCCCTTTTCTAAAAGCCACTTATCCATTATTTTAGTATTATCTTTTTTTTTAAAACCATACATATATATATATATATATATATATATATATATAAAGTTACAAATAAAACAGGTATAGAAGAACCTGTCAATCAGCGTAAGATTGTCCTAGATTAGCCATTCATCCGATAGTGCTTAATTAAAGTATATTTCATCTAATACACCGACATATTAATCTGTAAAAATATGTGAGTGATACAGTTACCGGTTCACAATGCTGGATGAAGAAACTAAAGCGCAGAACATTACTTAACGTTTTTTGTCATTAAAGTCTGTAACTGAAGTACGTCCTGCCTATTATAGACTTTAACGGCGCGCACGTTAAATGCTTCTAGGTTATATTTTGGTCCTACAGAATAATGAGTCCTGAACTGAATCACTCACGATTTTTACAGATCAATATGCCTGAGGATCAGACGTAAGGTCCTTTAATTATGTGATAACTTACGGATACGTGAAAATGTTATGTTAATTGACAAGTTAATAATGGCCTAAATTTTCTCTGTTGTTATATAATGAATTGGTGAATTTAATTTTAAAACTTTGATAAAAGTCTTATTAGAATATAATTGGAACAGTAATTGAAGGTTTTTTTTTCGTGAAAATATACTAACAGAAATTGGCATAGAAAATATTATATTGTAGAAATATACACACAGTCTCAACACCCAGTCAAACTCAATTCATCAAGCACTGATTATATAAACTATTTTATTTTTAAAAATAGTGAATCATTGAGTTATTAGAACAATATAATGAAACTAATTCGTATATTTAGAAATTTAAATGTAACAATTGAATAAGTCGCTTTTAACAGAACAGTTAATACGACTATAAATAAAACAAATACATATATGATGTACTTTAAGCGGCACTACCGGCTGATTCATCATCTGTCTTGAAGATATCAATACTTATCGCATATTTTAATAAATATTACACATTCATATCACAATTTTATTTTCACTAAAATATATTTTCTCGCTCAATACAAAATAGGGATAAATATAAAAGGTTTCAAGGAAATATCATTCCCATGACCGTAATCCTCAGCTACGAATTTCATTTTTAATTGGAATTTATTTACGAAACTCACGGAAATGTAAATGTAATAAAAACGGAACAGCATAAACACTTTTGCAACAGAACCGCTTTCGTTTATGTTTGAGTAATTGGCCAGAGGAGTAGTTTTTCCACTTCATATGCAATCCAGGTAATGAAGTCCTTACAATTTACTGTCACGTTCACGCGTAACTTGGATCAAAATATTTGAACACAATATTTCGCAGCTTACAGTCTCAAATGCAAATTTATGGAAATAAAAACATCATAAATAATTAATTTTTGACGATAGAAATTACTTATTTTTTTAGATAATTCGAAATGATTATTAATTAGTTGTGACTTCGCCTGTATATTTTTGATACGTTTCTAAACGCAAATGGCAATGACAGTTTTACTATATTTAAGTTCTGTGTGACATAAAATTCTTGGATTTATCTTTTGATAACGTCATAAATTACATGATCTATTTTATGTCAATATTGTTATCACACATTTATGTTCTGACGGCTTCCTTGTTCCTCACACCGATCTACACGCTACACATCCAATTATTCTTATACGTGAAATTTAATGTTATAGTAACACTAAGTACTGACATTCCTTTATCCTCAAAATTTATCTGCCATATAATCAGTATTATTGCTGACTTACTTCCAGTAGAGTAGCAGTTATTCAACATTTGGAATGGTGTGTATTCATTATGTGGAAATTTTCAACGATTTATCAACTGTGCGCTAATCTCAGACAACAGAAATTCACTATGGTGCTTTAAATAAATATATTTGAAACTAGCTGGTTGCCTGGCGTTGTCCGTGTACTTATTTATATAAACACAAAAAATATTTCATTCTATTTTCATCTGTAGTCAAGAATTTATTTAACCTAAATCTGACTGTTCCTAGTTCCGACCGATAGTGCATTACTTGAACAGCTGTAAAATCCTTTAAATTTTATTGCATCAATCCCAACAAACATACCTTCGAATTTCTTCTTAAATATACTCTTTGAGTATTGCAGGATGTAATTGTCCCTCAGTCTTCAGATATTACGAAAGATTTAATTGATAAAATTGTTAGCTATATTCCCAATGTAAACAAATGGTCGCCATATTGAAGTCACTAATATGGCACAAAAATTAACTTACATTTTCCGCAAGGATGGTAAAGTATTTCGTATTGTTTTTTATTATTATTCAATGGATTATTTCTGGATAAAATTATATTTTTTATCCAATCAAAATATTTCTGCTTTATTTCATTACGGAAAAATGAACTGTTTACTTTGTTGTGCAGGATCGTCGCTGAGTAACGTCTCTCACGTGTGCTGTGACGTCATAATTTCTTGACGCGCAATAATTTAACACAAAATGATCAAGTTTTTTTTAATTATAAGTCTTTCCACCTTTAAGCTACGGGTACCGTTTCTCGTATTTTGAAGAATGTGAGTACCAATTTTTGCCATCTTCCCACGCGTTTAAATATGTATAGAGATTAACGTAAATACATACATACAAATATACATCCTTTTTTTATTATATAGATAAACGAAACTACACCCAAAAGAAAATTTGAATAATTACTGGAAGAAAACTCAGATTTTAACCGAAGATCCTTTTCGATACCTGACAATTATTTTTTGATAATGTTTTATTTACAGTCGCGTCAACAGCTATGGTTATTAGCGACTCAGTACGGTAAATCATTTTTTCTAGTCGGGGGACTGATTTGCCGACAGTTTCTCACGTACACAAACATCCATGCCCTCGCCGGGATTCGAACCCGGGACCTCTGTGATTTGAGGCAGTCACGCTGACCCCTACACCGCAAAAGGTCGGCACCTGACAATTGTTTGGTACGAAACAACAGTAGTTAACTTATTTAAGAATACACATAAATTATTTATACAGTATTGTTATCTCTTGGACCAGAGCACTTTTAAACTTTTCCTACGCTAAGTTTACTTTCTCGATCGCATAAGAATATCGACGAGTGAAAGTAAATCACGTTAATAACTTCATGAATCCATTGGACTCGAATCTACGTGTATAAAATGCCAATGTTGCTGACATATAAAGGCGAGAAAGCAAATACTTTTTTACATATTATTTTTATTTAAAGTCGGATCAACTACAAATGGTCATTAGAGACTATACATTGGTTTACATTAGATGTTACAATAGAGATTCATTTTTTTTAAAAATAAATTCAGTATGTCTTTTTGAATTGTGGGAGTAGTCAATCTAGTTGAGGCATTCTAATATGTGGCAGATACTTTCGTCGAGTTTCATTTTAATGCTGATTATATGTCGAAATGACAGATTTTCGTGGAACTGTGTATAATTGTAATAGCGAATACTGTTTTTTCAATATATAAGAGGAGCATGTTTGACTTTTGTTATTTACTCCCGTAATTTTTCAGTCTTTTGATGAATCAAAGTTGAACACATGTGTCGTAGAATTGAGGCAAGTGAGATTGAATTAGCCTGTGGTGACTGGCAGAGGCATTGCTCTCGCATTCCAGTCTCTGTGAATAGCAGCAGATAGCCTCGGCCTTGGCTGATTAGACCCAGGAATGTGTGTCATCCAATAACGCCCAGGCTTGCTTGTACTCTGAGAGGTGACACAATCCCTAGCAAGAACAGTCTTATCTAGACATTTTATCTTAGAAGTGCGTCACATAAAGGTACGGGAAGTACAGGGCAAAATCCGGCCGTGTTCGTGGCGCGTTGCCTCCCTCGCGTTTCCTTTTTATCGTTTACTGTTGAAGTTTCGTTAGCTAGAGTGACTCAATTGTTTCACTTTATGATTCATTCAACGCGAACGGAAACTTCAATTCGCTCTTTATAGTTGTTTCGAAAAAGGCATCGAGCGAATAAAGGTCTCTCAGTAGAATTGATTTTACGTTAAGAAAAAAGGATTCGTAATAGATTTGAAATAGATTAATGTTCAACTGAGAATTATTACATTTACACGGATATTTTGCTGAAAAATTGTGCATAAACTAGTAAACAACTGGTTGTTGATCTCAAATTTGAGATTTAGTAGAAAACGTATAGTGATATTTTTACCAATTATTTTAGCAATAAACATTTTATAAATTTAATAGGATTGATAAATAACATAAAGTCTTCTGTTTGTTTAAAAAAGTCTTGCATAGTATAAATAATAATATTGTATTTACGCACGGATGAGCAACTGAAATAAAATTAAAATTGATATTTGTTATTAGATAAATGAATGACTTAGTGAGACGACAAGTAAATAATGAGTACGTTACTTTCTGCGTAATCTGCAATACCGTTAATGTGTTATGTAATTCCTAGCTCGGTTAAGAGCACAATATTTGTTACACTATTACGAAATATAATATTAACAAACTCCGGAGATTGTCCGGCCGGAGTTAGCACCATACATGACACGTTTGGCCTTTATAGTGCGGATATATACAAATAAAAATGCCAGTGACTACCACTAAACCGAATTCTATGAAATTTACCTCAAACGCACTTAATACGAAAGTTCTTTTTTCGTTTATAAATACGGCATACGGGAGAAGGATGTGATAAAGGTTTAATAAACCAATAAAATTATCAAAACGACCGAGATTGTGTGGAATCGATAATGCCAAATTTTAGAGGAAAGGTCTAAGAAGACACTTGTCCAAAATGAGAAATTTAATTTCAATTCAATACGTTTCTGTTATTAGCAACTTATTTTTCATTAAAGGACAAAAATTAATAGACAAAGCAATTAATAAAATAAGAATATACTTTACGAAATTTATTCCGTAATTTAGGACATGAACAGGTATACATTAATTATTAAAAAAGAGTTATGAGAATTTAATTATTAATATAAGAACAAAAATTTCTTTATTGAAATATTTTAGTCAGAAAAAATATTTAATATTCAAATTATTACCAAACGATTCATCCCTGGTTAAGGACCCTTCAGGTGTGTGGATGTTACATTAAAATAAATAAGTTGAAAAGTTTTTTCTATAATTTTAAAAGAAACAAATTGAAAAAAAAATTGCAACATCCGTACACCTTAAGAGGTTCTAATCAGGGACAAAACTTTGCTTTTATAATTGGGATATTAAAATATTTTCTGACTAAAAGGCTGCTTATTTGATTATTTAATTTAAATAGAAGTCAGATAGTTATAATTTTAATTTATATGATATACACAACTTAATAAATCAATTTTGAGTAAATATCAAAGATGTGGTCTGATCTCTCTGCGTCTTGCAACAGGCATTTGTTTATCAATGCATACCAATTATTCAGAAAACTCCACTTTACGGAAAAAAATTGTTATTAAATTAATATTTAAATTCTCTATTTTTTTAATAATGATTGTACATTGATGAAAGCCCAAATGTGGGACGAAACGTCGTGATATATTTTTATTGCATTTATTTATTGTTTTTTCTGAATTATAGTTTATTTATTGGAATATTAACATGTAAGATAATTGTAATTATTAAGTTATTTTAAACAGAAGTATTTGAGATAGACGCGTAAATGTAAGTTATAGAATAAATATTTTCACTCATTTCACCACTGCTCCCTCAGAAAGGTATCATGATGTTAACATACATTTTCAATACATCATTCAGGTTGAGACACTTCCCCGAATGCTGGAAAGTAGCAGAAGTAATCATGATACCGAAACCGGCAAGCCACCCAATAAATATAGGCCCATATCGCTGCTGTTTGAAAAACTTGCACTAAAGAGACATAAACCAATTATTGCTAGAATACAGGTGATTCCGACGTGATCACTCTACCACCGATCAAGTCCACAGGATTACAGATGAAATTGAGAAGGCTTTGGAAAACAAAGAAATACTGCTCAGCTATATTTCTGGAGGTGGCTCAAGCTTTCGGTGGCATCAAAGGCTACTACGCAAAGTAAATAGAATGTTACCCAGCTCATGGAACTCTTAAAAGATTTTTTAGAGTCAGACAAGAAGCAGAGTACTAAAACTTCAAAGAGATTAACGCAGGAGTACCACAGGGCAGAGTATTGGGACCAATATTGTACTTACTCTGCACGTGCGATTTACCCACATTTGTTGACGAACTGTAGCTACATTCGCTGTCGATACGTCAGTACTTGATACAGGATCATCAATAGAAGGAGCAACCGAAAAATTACAGACTCCATCAATAGGCCCAGAAATGGAAGATAAAACTCAACGAGTCTCTACGCGTTAATTGAATGCGATACTCACAGTGAATATAAATAAGTAGGCATGACCTTGGTCACTAAGCTCAAATGGAAAGAGCACGTAAAGAAAATTCGCGAAGAACTCGTACTAAGAATGCGACAACTATATTTGCTCCTGGGACGATTCAATGTATCGGAACAAATATTTTTAGTGCCTTGAAATTAAAAAAAAATTCACCACTATTATTTCGACGACAGAACACGTCACTCTAGTCAGAGCAGAGGTCAGCATGATACAAATATATAGTATTAAAATATCCATGATAAATGGATTAATATTGTTAGGAGAATCTATAATAATACAAAAGCCAAAGTTAAAATACAGAATAAACTAACAGAGGAATTCAGAGTGAATAAAGGCCTTAAACAGGGATGCAGTCTATCATAGATACTTTTTAATATTTATTTAGATCAAGCACTTCATTTACAGTATAAAAAATATTCCGAATGGGCATTCCTATAGGAGATAGGATACTACATTCATGTTCGCCGACGATCCGGTAATATTTGCAGGAGATGAATTGGACATGACATACATGATACATAAGCTCATTGAAGAATATAAAAAATGGGGACTGAACATAAATTTACAGAAGGCAGAATACATGTATTTAGGAAAAGATGTAGAAGACATAACACTCGAAACAGGAAAAATAAAAAATGTGAACTTTTTAAATACTTGGGGGTCAATAATTACAAATGTAGGAACATGTGAAAGAGATATACAAACTAAAATTGCAATGGCAAAGAATGCTACCAAGATTTTACACGGAATAATTTGTAATAAAAATTTAAGAAAGGAAACAAAAATCAAAATTTATAAGAGCATAATACAGAACATTCTATGTAATGGAAGTGAAACTTGGCCCCTGACAGAATTACAAAAGAACAAAATTAGAACAGTAGAATACGATTATCTGAGGAGAAGTCATCAAAAAACAAGACAGGATAAAATTAGATATGAGCTCCTTTGGAAACCACGTCTGTCGTTAAAAGGATTGAAAATCAAACCCTCAAATGGCATGGTCACGTACAAAGAATGGAAAATGGAAGATGGCCCAAACGAAATATACCAATGGTCACCTCCTGGATAAAATAAACGGGGCAGACCCAAATGAAAGTGGAAAACCCATGTGAAAACCATAATGGAGTACAGGAATTTGGAAGAGGGAGACTGGAACGACAGACAGAAATGGAAGACGGCAAACCTATAAAATGGGGAAAAGCCGAAGAAGAAGAAGAAGAAGATTTTTGATAAAAGTGTCGAAAAAAACATTTTATTCAGGACCTCAATGAATTAAATTAGCTATGTTGTAGGCACAGTTTTAAAATAATTTTATATAATGATACCATTGAAATTAAAATATACAACTGTTTAAAATAGAATAATTAAATAAAATAGCCAAAAAGAGACAACGTGTTTACAAAGATTGGGTGGCATTTCTATCGGCACTTCATTTTGTCTGTCTTTTTGCTATTTTATCTATTTATTGAAGTTTTAATAAAATAAACCACTTTGTAGACATGATAATATATTTCATAAACATTACACGTTTTCAATCTCTTATAAATTACATTTATTACAAGAAAAAATTAATATCAGTTTCAAGTCTCATCAGGATATTCAAAACCAACAGCTAAACATTTTAACTCTCAAATGGCATGGTCACGTACAAAGAATGGAAAATGGAAGATGGCCAAAATAAATATACCAATGGTCACCTCCTGTAAAGAATAAACGGGGCAGTCCCAGATTAAAGTGGAGGATAGGAGTTTGGAAGTGGGAGATTGGAATGACTGACAGAAATGGAAATTGAAGACGGCAAACTTATAAAAGGGGGAAAAAACCGAAGAAGAAGAATTGCCAAGATCTTCATAATACTGGTACTTTTGTTATAAATGTTAAAAGCGTTAAGTAAATAACTCCTAGGTATCTCAGAGACCTGTTTATGTAATGAGAACCAGAGACGAATTGGAAGCGTTTCCATAGTTACCGAAGTCGAAGTTCCGAGGATCGGCGAAATGACCTATATATTTTGCAGCGCGGCAGCGTCGTGCGGACGGTGTTTCCCCGAGTTACTCACTGTGTAGTGCGTACTGTGTAGTGAGGGCAATGGCACGGACGGGGAGGGCTGCGACGTGCGGGGATAGCAAAGCAGGAAGGTCACCGTTACCAAGGCAGACTCGCGGTTAACAGCTCAATCACGTCCCAGACCTGAGGCTAACGGGAAAAGACCGCGCCTCGTCTGGGGAACTCCGAGCCCTGCCTCTCTCATGCAGATTCTAAGACTTCCTCTCAGTCATTCAACTTCACCCGACGCTAAAAACCCACGAAGCTACGTCACCCCCCGCGCTGCTTCATCAAGACCATCTTCCAGCCGTACACTAAACATGTGCGCGTTCTTTGTGCGTTTACATCAAAGATTGTGATAATGTCTGAAAGCAATCGTGGTTGCTCGGATCCGTTGCAGACTTTCAACTCGATGACTTTCCACGCAGAAGCGAATACAAGTGAAATGCTCCACTCGGGGAAAGTGCGCTAGTCTCACTGCAGCGACTTCGTACAATAAATGTTAAGAACCAGCTAGTGATTTACCGTTCATAACACAAATTATTCATACGTCTGTTACTACTCAAAGCTGACTAGCAATATTTTCTTGAATCTGATGAACACGTGACATATGCAGCTTATTGAACACGAGTGAAATCCCCCCTTTCTTATACCATATTATCTGTCGGGCTGTTAACTGCAGGAAATAGTGCCTATGATATTCCTAAAGAAATTGAATTATTGGCCGTAGGTTACTAGAATAGCAAACTATAATGAAGGCCAATATAATTTAGTGAAAAGAATGAATAAGAAAGGTAGCCAATTCAGATAAAAAAAAGTGTTAATATAAATACCACATAACGTTTCTGGGATCCTTGTCCCTTTCGTCAGGTGCGAAGAAGAGCCTAGGGCGACACAATTGCACTTGTCAGTTGACAAAACTCAAAAGTGACGAAAACGCAACGACAACGGGAGAGCCGGAGGATTTGCGTAACAAATATCCATCATTTACAGATCCACTAATACTCTTTCCTACTTCATTAAAAACCACGAGGACCCACTTGACACCTACAGCAAACATTGTGTTATTTAAGAAAATCTCTTGCTCTAATTGTAATTCCTGCTACATAGGGCAAACAAAACGTTCCCTTAATGCACGTATCAAAGAACATATCTCATATCAAACTTCCTATTAATAAACAATCTGTATTATCCAAACAGATCGATTCTAATCATACATTTGATTGGCAAAATGCTAAGATTTTAGACATTGACACCAGGAACAATTCCAGACTCATTTCAGAGATGCTTCACATTAAATCAAACATCACAGCAATTACTGTACAAACAGACACTATGAAACTCAATAATTGCTATGATCCCTTATTATTACGTTAACCTTCTGTTTTTCTATTGTTGTTGCTCCCTTATTCTTACGCTAACCCTTCGGCTCCCATTGTCGTTGCGTTTTCATCGCTTTTGAGTTTTGTCAACTGACTAGTGCAGTTGTGTCGCTCTATGCTCTTCTTAACACCTGACGAAAGGCACAAGGATCCCAGAAACGTTGTGTGGTATTTATATTATCACATTTTTGGTCTGAATTGGCTAACTTTCTTATTCATTATTTTCAATTAGACGTAAATTTTTCATTTTAATTTATTGAAACGTGAGATGAACCCAATAAAAAGCCGAGACCTGTGTTTTAAATACTAACAACTTCAATACAAAGGTCGATTTTCATCCAAGGGTTTACCTACTTCCTATACCTGTATTAACGCAGAATATGTCACTCATTCCATCATTAGACGGGACGGTGTCTTGTCCGCCACAATGTAACAGTGACTATTTCATCTATCCGACATATAAATATTGTAATGTCTTATAAGTGAGGCATTGTTTGTGATTGATAGTCTGGATTGTTGGAGGGGCATTATGCAACGCGTTTATTCAGGTCTAAGTTTTTCTTCGTCTTGGAAGTGCTGGTTGTGTGGTCTTGAGAATTCGAAACCGTGCACGTGCGTGTGGGGGTGTAGAAGACAAATAGTCCCACCCAAGTAATTTCGGGTCCTGTCTCGATTGTTGACTTTGACATGACAGAGTAGTTAGCCATTTGTTGACTACGGAACTGCAGCTGCGTAATATAAATCTTGTGATAATGGAAGAATCTGTCAACTGGCATTTGCGACGAAGTTTTCGAACAATGGAAAAAGTAAAAGACTGGGAGGATATAAGGGAAGAGATAAGCTTTTGAGAGGGAGTTGTTCAGCGATCACCGAAGCTGGTGGATGTGATTAAGAGAGACATTGTTTAAGCAGAGTCGTGGTACGTTGGCTGAGATGACGGTGGCATTAAGGGCGGCGGTCACAAAGGACAGAAAGTTGTCGAAAATTTGCTGTGTAAAGTTGTAAGGTAGAGATACAGCAGAATAAATTCATCGAGATACAGCAGAGTAAAGTCGTCGAGATATAACAAACTTTCTTTTTCAAACCAACAGTACTTAGTAGAATCTGTGAATTTAATAGAAGCTGTGAAAACCCCACCACTGTGTTCGAAAGGTAAAAGTATCCTGGGCAGCCGTAAGTAGCAAGAGAACAGTAAATTTTTTTTGTAAACCGACTTAAAAGATAATGTCAGATATCGTTCTTAAGTGTTGATAAAATAAACTGTTTAAATTTAAAATCCATCTTGTAGTATAAGTACGTCGATAATTAATTTCGTCTATGTCTAGACGAATAAATATTTCTTTTTAAATTAAATCTAAATTTTGTGCTCTTTGATTATGTTTAAATGTTCTGCCGTTATCAAACCTATTTGAGACCCTGAGAGTTTTTTAAATTAAATTGTATAAATTGTACTAACCTTTTGATAAATAAAATTGTTTGTTTGTTTGTAAAAGTAAAATAATCTTTTTATTTAAACGTTCATTTTTTATTATTATTACATAAATGGCTACCACAACGTGGGGCAAATTAATAAGTAATTAATTGATCATTACAATATATATCGGGAATTCCTGGAAACAACAAATAGTATGCACGGTCCTACATACAGCACTGTAGGTATAACTTATGATATTCACTATTACTGGTACCCTCAATCATTTGTAATTCAATCCACGTCACACGCATATTTCATATATAAGACAATACAGTTCACGCTTTAAAAAATTACCAATGCCATTAATGCAATGACAATGCAGTTATCCGCATGGAAGTGTCTTGGGTGTTACGCTTTTTAATACGTGTATAAATGATATCTATCGATGTTTTGAAAATTGTAAAGTAATATTTATAGGAAAGTTGAAATTAATCTGTTTTGATGAAATTAATCCGACGTTAAGTAGATGGAATATGCATCTGTCTTCAAACAGAAGCCTAATTATTAAAGTCATAAATTTATTTATATCGGCATCGAAGTAAAAAGCGACAGATTTCGCGATAGCCATGAACCAATTATAGGTAATAGTAAGATATAATAATAAGAAAACTAGACAAATAAGGAAGTGATATAAATACCACGCAACGTTCCTAGAAACCTTGTTTCTTTCCTCAGACGCTAAGAAAAGTAAAAACAAAAGCGTAGAGCACAATTCACTTGACAAAATTAAAAAGCCTTTTCTTAATTTTTTATGTTTTGTGAACTCTAGGCTCTTGTGTTTTTCAGTTTTCTCAGCACCTGAAGAAAGGAACACAAGCTATCCAGAAACGTTGTGTGGTATTTATATCATCATTTCATTAGTCTGGCTATTTTTCTTTTTATTAATTTTCAGAAGCTCGTCAATTTTTCATTGCAATAGTCAGAAAGGTAGAATAAACAATTAAAATATTTATGAGTTATATTAGATCAAAGTTTGTCCATGTAGATTTTTAAAGGGTTTTTATACGCAGTAGGAAAAGATTCAATAAAAGAAATATAAAACGCTTTTATACTCTTGTCTTACTCTGCCATTATTGGTATGTATTGTACAGAGTTACGCATAAACGTATTTATAGACCTATTACGTTGCAAAATAGAACGTTAAGAATTAATTTATATTAAAATAACCAATAGTTTTCTCTTAATGCTACACTAAATCTTTTGCGCGTTTTTCAAGTATCATGCTCTACTTTTGTAGAGAATCCATACGATGTTAGAAGTAACGTAGAGCATATTACTGATTTTTAAAAAATAGTAAATTTGATCAGAGAATTTAACCAGTTGCCAAATGAAATTATAAATTTTGTTACAGATAAAAAAATTTAAGAGTGGATTAATTAAATACATATCTATGTAAATGTAAATTGTTGTTCTCTAAATATTGTTTATCGATAAATAAAATATTATTATATTATCCATAACGAATAATTCAAATGTGTTTTGACTTTTCTATAAAAGTCTTCCGTTAGCTTCAACTTCGACAAACTGTACTGTACCTTCAGAAAGTAGAACTACAAGAACTGATTCAAATCTGTTCAACAATTTCTCAATTTATCCTGTTAAAATGTCCTGGCAATCGGACGCGTTTTATGTATGGATGAATTTACCCGTGTGTAGCCTTGATATACTCGTGTATACAACATTTTAAGGCAAGTATCTGTTATTGGTTGCAGAAGACCTGCGTTCCCTCATAGACGAAGTCTTTATTTCCGTTTTTGGAATGTTTCACCGTTATCACTGAGTTGAGCTTGGCCGCGCCACTGCCCGTTGTCAGTAAAGTAGAACATCGAAGACTTTCAGCTCAGTGTTCTGCAACAGAGTAGTCAATGCGAAGTTGGTGAAAAGTTAAAAAAAAAATGTTTGTACATTATTTATTGTCAGAGGAAATCGGAACTGATGACAACTTTGAAAAAGTTCGTGCCTAAATTCGGGTGAAGATAAGAACTGTTGATGAAATTCCATAAAAATGTATTTTAGTAACTGTCCTGTAATGCATAAGAATATGTTTTCGTAAAATCATTGTAATAAATAAACTGCTTTCTAACAACACTGATAATGAATATAGAACCTGGAGAAATTGTTTAGGTCTGGACGGTAAACAGTAGAGCAAAGTATATAAACATCTATAATCTTTGGGTAAATATTATTCATGTTTCCCCTTGTTCAACTGGTATTCCGAAACTTCCACACACAATGTGTTAAGGCGTTCCTAACCGAGTAAATTACCATATATGGCTTCTAAAATGAATCGTTTGAAAAAAAAACCTGGTAAATATTACAGATCAAACAGCAAACCTGATTTCAAAACTTTTTTATTTTGAGATATTGAACCTCGTTATACGTAATTCTATATATTCCTTAACGTAAATAACGTGGAATATTAGAAGTAAAATACAGGAAACCATCAATGTCTAGCTAGAGAACATAAACTCAGGTCGCATGAGTCAAGCATGAGACTAGCCCTTGATCTAACAATATTTCACTACCGTAAAATAGTATAAAACGACTCTGAACTTGATGAATGTAACGCTGTATATGAATTTATTTAAAAAATCCTGAATATGAGATCCGTCGTGTTATTTAAATGGTTGCTTACACATTGGGTTTGTCCTATTTATTTTTTCTTCTTGTAGACGTTTCGAAATAACCACCTAGCAGAGATGAAATTAATTAAAGTGATTTGTTATATATATATATATATATTATTACACTTCGTGTATTAAATTATATTACAATGAATTATTTTTCCTCCTTTAAAGATAACTATCTGGAATTGCGGCGTTTCCCGGGTTATTATTATACTCACAGATTTCCATAACCCCGGATTCGACTTCACTCTTGGTTGTTTTTGTTTGAATTTTACGTAACGCCCCTCCACCCCATCCCTAAAGATGCTCTCCTCTCATGCCGAAAGGCACAAACAACAACGGTTGAAATATTGCCAATATCATTGACCCCGAAAAGTGTTTATTCGACGCAAATATCGGCCGTTTAAAATGTTTGAAAATTTCAATCCCCCGTCCAGCGCTGCCCCTGGGCTTTACACGGCAACTTGAATATCACAATGTAACTCAGCGATATTCATAACCGCAGATTTGACTTCAATCTCGGTTGATTTCGTCTTATTTTTTTGTAACGCCCCTTCACCCCTACCCCTGATGGTGCTCCCCTCCTATGCCGGAAGGGGTTGAAATTACACACAAAAAATTCGGGAGAAACACTCTCAATCTCATTAATTACGAAAAATATTTATCCGACACAAATATCTACCGTTTTAATGCTTCGTCTGTTATTTATGTATTAAACTATTCATTAATCAGTAACGCAAATGCCATAAACTTATTGTTTTCGAATTATCCTACTTTCTCAGTAGGGAACAGTTGGGATTAAAAAATCTAAATATATGATTAACCAATGAATATGTATTGGATTCAAATTTTCTTCGGTTCATTCAGATATATGACTTCCTGGTTTCCCACAAGCCATTAATAAAAATGAACAGTAATATGAGGCCAGGGTCCGTTCAGCCGCGAAGGCAGTCAAGCGAACTGAAAAGAAGATCGAGTAGAACCACTGCATCACCACAAAATCCGATAATTTATGTTAACATCTGTTTTTAATAATAAGATATTTAACTACCCATTAACAGACAAGTTTTATAATTGAAAGAAAATTATTGGTCTTAGAATTTTTTATTTAACAGCGCCACGTTTCGGTATTTGTGTTTTCAGGCTGTGTCCGACTGAAAGGTTAGTCTCGAAATATTAATTAATTTAAATGAATGAGTCAAATTTGCCAGACAAATATTTTAAAATTTTAAAAATAATAATTGACAATACGAATCGATCATTCCTTGAACCTCTTCAATTTGAAAATAATTTATTTATTCAAATATGCATCCATAATTAAAGTTATGTGTAAAAAATTTCTAAATGTATGAGTTTATAACGTTTTTCATAAATTTTTATTATATTAAAATATACTTCTGGCGATTTTGGCTGGTTTATTAATTTTTATTTCAATTTAATCAGATAAATATAACTATTATTTAATAAAATTATAAGTAGTATATTCATAGTCAGCCTGAAGAGGTAATAAATATCTACTAAAACGTAGTGTGTTAAAGAAAAAAAATGATACATGTAGATTTGACTGCTGATGAAATTAATAAAGATTAATACGACCTTAGTTTGTAGGCAAATTAAAAATGAGAAACAATTACTCATAGTAATTTAAATGTAGCTGGATTTTTGGACGCTACACGGCGTATTTTTCTAATAAAATTATAACGTATGTTCATTTCAGTTTGTATGAGTCTAAAATAGTATAACAGTAGTCGGCATCACCAAAGTTTGTATAATATACGTTCAAATGCTGTTGCGAAAGAAGCAAAGGAGTGTTGAAACAAGTAGCTATGCTTAATTTTTCAGAGTAATTTTTGTAATATTGTCTGGAATTTCATTTATCAAAAAATTCTGGTTAAAATTTTTTTTAATTATAAAAAATATCCATTTAGCTTGGAAGTATTCTTGGACGTAAAAAGGTTAAACTGTAACTGCTTACAGTTTCGAAATAAAAGATCAGCAGGGTTACAATGTGAATTTGTACATGACATGAATTACAAGCTGGAAAATGAAATTATATTTCTCACTTCTAATGTTTTAAGTCGAAGAAAAGAGTAGAGAAGAAAACGTACATTCAAAAACGGCCAGGTGAACAGATAATAAGATTGAGTTGAATCAATACATAGGCCAAATGCTTCACCACCAAAATCAAGAATAAGTTAGCTTGGAATGAGTCTGGGAATTTAAGAGGTTTATCTCGAACATAAAAGGTCGGAAGGATTGCAAAGTGAATTTGTACAGGACCCGGCGAGTTATGTATTGGAATAGAAACTGGAGAAAGAAAATGAAACTGTTGAATTGAAAAATATAAATCTGAAGTAATAATGGAGAAGAAAACGTACATTTGGAATGAAAGAAAAAATCTACGTGTTCGTCTTTAGGAAAATAATTCAAAGGGCCGATACAAGAGACTGTAGAGTCATACAGAAGTTCAACCTCTCTCTTAAAAAATAGATTGCCTCAGTCGTAATCTTCATACGTTGTAGGAGTGACAGAAACAAGTTATTGAGGCGAAACGGTAAGTAGTGCGTCGGAGACCATTGCTAAGAATTAATCCGGAACTAAACGCAGAGGCATGTGACGACAGGTGTTGATATCTTTTGCAGACAGCGGACGTCCACATATCGCTCTTCCACACCGTTAAAAGTCTTGAGGAACTCAAGTTTACAGGTTCACGCAGTCTCGATCTCGCTCCTTATCTTTACACGTGACTCCCCATCTCAAAAGTTTATATAACCTTCTGTCAACTAATCAATAAAACAAAATATCTCAATTTTCAAAGAACTTGTACTCGTAGCCTCTTAAAATTTTGAATGTTTGTTTCGTGAAAATAACAACGATCGACAGAAATCCAATGTCGGCGTCAATGTACAACTGTTCTCTAGCTTTAATCTAAAATTATATATCGTAGTAATTCACTTAAAATCATTTAAATTAGCCTCACGCTGAAGTGCCAATCATAAGCAAATTAAAAATTAAGTGATCGGATGTTTTAATTAAAAGATCAAAATTTAAAGTAAACAAGTAAATTAATTTATTAAATCCGATTATTGAAATTTATCACATATTAAAACTTGACAATATACAACGGCTAGATCTCAGGGCCGGCCATCGGGCCTTAAATAAAGAATATTTACGTCAAACAATTAAAATTTACAAAGTGATTAAAACTTTAATTTAAACAATCAGTAAAAATATGAAATCTGACGATAAAATATCATTTACTGTGGGGTTTACAGATAATAAGTTGTTCAGTTTACCTTAAAGTTTTGTTGTACCAGGAAATGTATTACTTGTGACGTAGGCTAGACTCCGAAAATATTCTGCATCGGGGAAAATAACAGTCGGCGTAGTATCGTCGCAGTTGTTTGCTCAAAACTGGAAACTATAGATCGTTCAAAATATTAGAGCTTTTAGACTACATCCAGCCTTGCCTCCCCAAACACACTTTCTGAAATTTTGACCGAAGTTTTATTACTCTGCCTCCTGCCCGCACACTGCCGCTCTGCGCGTCTAGCAAAATGTTTTTCGACAATACCGCAGCAAGAAGGCATTCTTGTACACAACTCGTTTGTTTACGCCGCCAACAATACAAGTCCAAAATTTTTGTTTATTAATTAAATATATTTCCTTTTAATTACTACAATTTATATATATAATTCAAATGAGAACTTTTGAAGTGTCAATGCTCATTACCATTTTTATAAAATTTCAATCTCAAAGCAGATAACAACAAATTTTAACTCAAGAAAATGTCTCCTATTTACACTTTAACCTTCGAAGAAAATACCGTCGGTTCCCCTCATCCCGTCCAAACTCCTTCCATACACCTAGAAATATTCTTCATATTTTATAAATCACTTTCTTCAAGGGCTTATTGAAATTCTGTGAAATGTCAAAAGAACATCTTTCATACGAGATTACTAATATTTTCCATTCTCTCGCAGGCAGAACCTTGTAGGAGAGATACGAAGGGGCTACCTTTGGGGATGCCTTTTCCTCTCCGTTTTTGAACAAAGGTTCCCACAAGCCGAGGCACCTCGGCCTGTTCTGAGAGGTGTATGTTCCGGGGTCACAGACCTTGGGCATACGGTAAGAGTTGTCCGCTATTCCCATTGTAATAGTTGACCAGCTGCCTCATAAACTGGTTGAGGCACGGAGAAGAGAATGCTGCGTCCCCACAGCAAACTGCTCTCCCGCTATCTGAAGAGCGTGGGTCTAGTACCCAATGCCCGACCTACCTGATGCAGGATTTTCTAGGGTTTTCCCTGCATTTCTTTAGGCGAATGACGGGTAGGATCCTTAAAATATAGTCCGGGGGCCCTAGTTAACCCTTGGCTACCTTCCTCTACCCTTCCGCATCCCCCCTTTCAAATCCCTTCCGATGCTATTAAAGGGGAGTTGCCCAACGTGGATTACCCTCTGTAGCCTGTTTCCCTAAAAAAACGAATTTTTTTATTTTGGGTTGATTCATTTTTATCAACATAATCTCCTTTCGATACGACACCGCGTTTCTCTAACTCTTCCAATCCGTCAAAAACATTGATATTAAAACGGATGTGGTCGCCACCTCATCCACCAATGAGTGTCATTGCCTTTTTCGGAACCACTTGACCTGCAGAAACTCACTGTTTCGGCTGTTTTTTTGTCAGAGGATTTATGATATTGTTTAAAGCTGAACCAAGTGTCATGTATTGATGTAGAAACTCGTCACAATTTCGCAAAAAAATCTTCAAACCAGCCTCTGTGAACAAACGTGGCAAACCTCTCGCGAATATTTTTTAGACACAATTTTTCAGTTATAATTGAAACCTCTGAGTCACGCGGCATGTCTGATTATTGTTTACGGATAGAACGTCACAGAAAAGAATTGTTTGTATTCTAAAATTTTGTACGCAATTATTGACCTAGATTACTAGAAAACCTGGGAATACGATATATAGCAATTATATACATATATACACCCTTTTTATAATTTAATATGAACGGGATGTGAACCTGTGCCAGTTTTATTCGACAAATATAATTTTTCCAACGAATAATACAAAGAAAAATAACTTACGGTTAATTTAAAGCAGCCGAACACTTGCCGGTTAAACACATGTTAATTAAAAAACAGTATATGACGTTTAACTACACAACTACGGTATAAAATATATGATAGATTATATGCTTAAACACATACACCCAGAATACTTGGAATAATATGGCATAGGACTGATTTAAAAAATTTAAGAAAAACAATGAGGGCAGAAAGGCAGTTTAAGGCGAGTCGAGAAATTGGGATATAGTAATTTTACGGATTAACACTGAAAAAATAAATGATTGTTTTCATTTGATCACCCAGAATTAGATTAACGTACTATATCAATAAGACTTGCACATTGAAGCTTGATGATTCTATTAAGCTTACATCAGTTACCATTTGACAGCAAAAGTAAGATTAATTATATGGTCAGCTATTCATAAAACCACACTCTTCCTCACAATGAATACGTGATCCTTGACGCGGATTCCTTGGTGCTGAAATTATATGAGGTGATCAGGAATATTATAGGTTAATGTTGAAAATGCCCTGGCAGGATGTGTTGACGCATATGAGCTAGTAACTACATCACCACCTTTATTAGACCCTGACATACGCGTTATAATCTTTGTCTCAGCGGAAAGCCGCTTGATAAACACGCGCAAGGCCGCCAGGACCTCAGCAAATGCGCAACAGTTTCAGACGACGAGGTGCGTAGAAGCTTCGGCATACCAGCGCTTAGCAACTGGATTCTTCTTCATTAATCCGCGGAATGTCGCACTACAATTGTATCGATCGCTCATATTTCAGACATGCCACGTGAATCTAAATATGATCTCGGCATTTTGAAATTCACTGAGAACATGTAAGTTACAGATTATGAAAATGAGAAATAATTATTATTACGGAGTTATATGTAAGAAAAATATTATTTTACAAATTATTACTGACATTTTTGGATGTGAGAATATTAATATTACATAACAATTCATGTCAGGGTTTTCTCAGTCTATGAAAGTGCAGAGGTGATGAGTCCTTCGTAATGTTAGGAATAAGAAAGGTCAGAGATAAAGTGCACCAAACTCAATATTTCCTACATTTAATAGAAGCATATCTGAAAACAATTAGTTTTAGCGCGGTAATGAAGCAAGATCAAGTTCCTTTTTCAGTCACTACACAGCAGCAGTTGCTGAACAATTAATATATTCACTGACAACCAGACTTACATTTATTAACCTAATACCCCATCAATTTGTGTAAAAGCGATTGGAATTTAATGTTTAATTCCAGACAACTCGTACGTTCCAAATAATAGTGATTGTAGGTAGAGATATCAAGAAGATCCGAACAAACTTCAAACCAGATAGTTGGTTTCGATTAATAGAAACTTAAAAGAAAATTCCTCAGTTTTAATTAAAATATCACGATATGAGTTGATAACACAGAAAATACATGAGAGAGCAAGTAACAGAGAAACAGAAACACAATCCACCCTGTCAACTGGCTGACGGGGCAATGGCCAAGGTTTTATTATGTAATTTGAAAGGACTTTTAATGATGTTGTCAGTTTCTGTAAATAGGATCTTTTAAAAAACTTGACCAATTATGAGATTATTAAATATCTACAACCACATGCCATTAAACGCAAAAAAGGCAGACAGGATTACAGTCCTGCCATTCATCACTGATCCCCAACGGTTACTATACCTGTCATCCTGGCTCAACAATAACACGGTGGTCGCTAGCTGTAAAGATAACGGGGAAAATATTGATTCACTTTTGTTATTAAAAGCTAAACTTGTTTTTTAAAAAAATACACGAGAGGATGGTTAGAAAGAAAAGTCAAATTTGGAATAATCTTATGAAATAAAGAGTTTTGTTGTTTAAGTTTCTGTCTGAACAAAGTCCATCATCCTACCAAATGAAACCCTCCAAGTTTTGAATAAATTAAATATTCACAAAAGTAAATATTATAGGGCTGAAATGCTGTAGTGTATCGGTCAACGTCACCACTTTCCATCACGGATGTCCTGGGTTGGAATACCCAGGCATGGGCATGGAAGCTTGTGCTCGTCATGATCGGAAAACTGGGACCAAGACTGAAGGAGAAGCGACACTGTGACCAAATGTCACTCCTAAATCCAGAATGTGTCATGTAAGATGACAGTCTGGAAGTCGTCCTCCTTGGCCTATGAGGTTTTAAACTGTAAGTGTAGTTTTCAAGTATGTTAGGGTCAGATGTTATTTAATTACGACTCTTAATATGGGGTTATAGCTTAAGTGTAACGTTTCTAGACCTGGTTCACTCTAACCCGGTATCGTTTTGCGGCAACCATCTGATCAATGAAGCGACCACTCATCTCCTCCTACTCAAGCCACGACGTTTCCCTTTCTGGAAAAGCTTGTACTGACCAAAAAACGTAAGTTTCTAAAACTATTGCTATGAATATGACCTTTCGATTTGAAAATGAATGCTCATGAATTAAGTCGCCCTGAAGTCCAGTAATATATTAAATTGGAAAATTGGAAAATATCTATTAGAACTAACCTTGAAAATGGGAATAGCTTTCAGACACACAAAGGATTGATTCTTGGATTCATAGCAACACCAGAAATTAATATTTTTAACCGAAACAGCCTTGTTGCGTCTCACGATTCGCTGATAATAATCAAATTTACCGTTAATATATTGGAATGAAATGTTTGCTGTAGTGGGTAGTAGGTCATGGAAAAGCAGCCTTGAGTGTGCGAGTCGTAACCCTAGCCATTGCTGACGAGTCCGTAGCTGGAAGAAGCCTGAGGTGGCTTTGCTTGTTTACGTCCTGCCTGTTGTCCTACGCAGCAACCGATTCCACTGACACAAAAATCATTGCGACACCGTTACATGACGGTCAACAAGGTTCCTTCATACTTTTGCCCACCCGTGGCACTTCACGCAGTCAAACGTTAGCGAATAATTCAGGTTAGCACAATCGCGTTGACGAAGAGAAACATGAAGTGTGAATTAGGTGTTGACCAAAATGACATGTTTTCTTGTAAAAGGCAATGACAAAACAAGTAATTAGGCCGAAATAATCATCTTAAATAAATTAATTAAAGTAGAACTGTATAAACTCTATTCTGTCGAATTATACAACTTCAGCATGGATACAGAAAAAAATTGATGAATTATTACGGAAGAATACCGTATACTGATTTATATTTAAAATATTTTACTTCGATACGTGTGTATGGATTGTAATGTATTTTTAAGTCAGTAACGCACCATTACATATTCCACATTAGGAGAATTTATCTTAGTTGATTTAGCATATCTGTGTTCTAAATATATATTGTAATGAACCAAGGTTTTGGCGGTGTAATTCTTAAAGCACAAAGGCCAACGCCATTATAGTTAACGTGACGCAGGAGGGGAACCTGCTGGAATGTTGTAGACGTATCAGCCACGTTATACGAAACATATAAGCAGACGTAAAAAAAATACAGAGGTGTGGGGTAATCTGCCAACAACAACATCCCAAATATTAGAAATATTTCAGTGTAGTGTGATGCACTATATTTTGTAATAAACGCAGTGACCTAAAATTCGATAAGGTTAAAAGTGTGATCATGACGTATAGTGAAAAATACTTAAGCAACATACCACTGTGACCAAAAAGTAAGTTGAAATTGTCATTTAAAACTCCCGGGTATTAGGAAGGCAGGTAATTTTTTTTCCTAGGTTGGTAAGATTGTCTATAATATTTTCCAAGCGTTTGTTTGTTAAAAGGTTTAATTATCCCCGAGTTACACGTGTTTTTGTAAACAACCAAAAGTGAATTTTTCGATTTTTGCAATGGGTGATTTTGTTGAGCAAAGAACTTGCATCAAATTTTGTTTGCGGAACGAATATTCTTGTGCGGCCAGGTTGAAAATGTTGCGGAACGCCTTTGGTGATCAAACTATGCCACAAAAAAACGTTTATAAGTGGTACAACGAGTTCAAAGAGGGCCGAGAACGCGTTGAAGACGAACCGCGCTCTGGACGACCATCAACGTCTACCGACGAGGGCCACGTCCAAAAAATCAAAGATTTGGTGCTTGAAAATCGTCGATGGACAATTAGAGATCCCGCTGATAGTGTTGGAATAACATTTGGCCCAGCCCAAACCATTTTGAAGAATGTTTTGTGTCTAAAACGCGTCATGTCTCGATTGGTGCCAAAATCGCTCAATTTTTTGGAAAAAAAGCGTCGCGTTGATGTGTGTGAAACTTTGCTGTCTGACTATCAGGACCACTTGAAATGCATCATTACTGAGACGAGACTTGGATTTACGCATACGACCCTGAAACCACCGACCAATCCAGCGAATATCGTGCAAAAGGTGAAGCAAGACCGAAAATCAAGGTCATATTGACAGTTTTCTGTGATTATCGTGGTGTGGTGCACTATGAATTCCTTCCGCCGGACCAAACTGTGAACAAAGAATATTATTTGAGTGTTATGCGTCGTTTGCGTGAAGCTATTCGTCTGAAACGGCCGGAATTATGGGCGAACAACTCTTGGTTCCTTCATCACGATAATGCATCATGTCACACTGCATTGGTTCTTCGCGACTTTTTTGCCAAAAACTCGACTCATATCGTTCCGCAACCACCGCATTCGGCCTGATTTGGCTTCGTGCGACTTCTGGCTATTCAGCAAACTCAAAAGGCCAATGTGGGGACGCTGTTTTGACACGATTGAGGAGATAAACACCAAATCGAAGAAGGTCTTGAAGACTATTCCGACTGTTTCGAGGACTGGAAAAAGCGTTGGAAAAAGTGCGTTTTATCGGACGGGGATTACTTTGAAGGGGATGAATATGATTTGGAAGAATAAATAAAAAATTTATATTTTGTAAATAAATTCACCTTACATTTTTGTTCACAGTGGTAGAACATCATTCAAATGAGCTAATTCTGAATCTACTAGACATCCAAAGGCTACATAGGTTCTCACCGCTCGACTTACCTCATAGATTTGTCTAATCAAATCATGATTATTGCAATAAACATAGTAAAAGTAACTTCTGAATTGTAAACCGGTGGGTTTCACTCTCATGTCATTGTATTATCATATCATATCTAATATTTGCTTATTGTGCTAAACAGATTGCAAATAGAAATATAAATTTAAAAAGGACGTAAACATTTTCAGGAGTATTCGGTGAGTTATACGTAGGGTTGCAAGGGGTCGCGACTAATCGGGAATGTCACTGGTTTTAAGCCTCGTGTCTTTCGGGACGCCACAAAATCCCAGTCTTTCTATCACGCATACTTTTTAAGCATTTTCGCCCTCTGTACATCCAAATTGGAATTGAAATATAGCTGCAGAAAAATGGGTAGTTATATTATCCCAATTAAAAATGGATTTTTCCCAAATAATATAAAGATTTATATCGCATGTACCGGTATATTTTCTTATTGTTATGATAATTACGTGGAGAGAATATTCTCGTTGATAGAGCAGCTGAAAGAAATAGACTTTATGCAGATGTAGTTGAAAGTATTCTTCAGTGCATTGAAAACTATTATTTCAATTGTTGCCAATGTATGATAACCTACTGTAATAAATTTATTACATTCATAAGGAATAATAATAATAAGAAGAAGGAAGATTTATATCTTTGGATTTGTTTTATCTTTGTTTTGTTTTAATTTCTTTGGTTAATGGCGAGAGTTGTATAATAAAATTGATGTATTATAGAAAACTGAAATATTTTATTAAATATACGTACCCGCATTGACCGGAGATTTAAAGTGAACGATAATTTTAAAGTGTTTATTATAGTACTTAAAAATAAATTAGAATTTCAGAAGGTCAAATATAATGAAAAATATACAAACTGATGTTTCAAATCTTTTTTAATCCCATGTCTATATTTTAGTTTTGTTCTAATTAATAAATAATTAATGTTCAATTTGTTGTTTTTATTTTAATATGTAAAATAAATTACGTATAAGCTACATGGCAGCCCAAGCGCACCAAATTCTCGGGGAGAGTAAAAACTAGTAAGTCGTCTAATATTGTTGATGTCTAATATTATTGATGTCCCGGTTTGACTTGCAAGGAATCTAGCTATCCTAGTCGTACGTTAAGGTGAGTTACGGAGTTCCGAGCTAGAGGATGATTTGTCACAATGTGCCAATTCTTTGGTATTTGGAAATATCCTGGTCTTTCTGTTTCTCAGCACACATGGTATCTGGTCATCCTGTTGATATCCTGGACACTGTAGCAGCCAAGCCGCCATTCTGTTCGGTAAAGTCCATACTACCTGAATTTTAATTATTGAAAAAATAGCATCATTTTCACTGTTTCTGCCAGAAGTTATTTTAGTGAATTTAAAATACTTAAATCAGTTCTGTTAATTGTTGACCCCCAAGATACCCTTAAAAATCTTGTACTTATATTTTTCGCATAAAACCGTTTTCACGCATTTTGTATCATGTTATCGTGATTTTATTTTAAATTCCATAATAAGTCTTAATTTTGTATTAATATACTAATACTTCTGTTAAGCCAAACCTCTACAAGAATTAGAAAATATGAAATAGGTTTAAGCAATCGTCTATTACAATTTGGCTCACCACAACGTGCTTATATTAAATAATATTATGTTAATATTCGAAATTAGTGTCCTTCACAGTATAGGGACTGAATCTGTCACTAAGAGAGAGAAAAAATTTATTGGAACAATATTTCTTTGATGGCATTGGATATTATTATAATACGGATAAATCAGGAGGCAACCACTTCTTTCATAAAATATAATTATTGCATTTTATTTACCATTTCTTGAATAGCTATATTATTCAGTGTTATTTATTATCATTTCAATTAATTAGAGGAGGCACAGGATTAGTCTTAATAATCATAAAATTTTAATTTATTAGTTTTTTTTAAAGAATTACCCAATTAGTGACATTTTGAAATAATCTTTTAGACGAAATTCCGTAGATAATACTTAAGACATTAATAATTAAAACCCACTGTTATTTTTCTTTTCAGTTTTTAAATCTAAGAGATTTTACGTCTATTTTTTAAAATATAAACTCCCGTTATTCGAGAATAACTTTCAATGACTATCTTCCTACATCTTTACTTTTCCGGACTAAGTCTCTGTGAAATTTCAGTGACCCTTAATGATTCATTAGAAGGAAATAGAACTGTTGGAAGTAGTACTGTGGATTAAAAACCTTGTGACAGTCTCCAGTAAGAAATAATATTTATTATTGAAAGCCTTCGACACCTAACTCATGATCATTCAATACAGACAAAATGTGTATTAAACCTTCTAAACATAGGATAAAATCACAATTGAGCTATAAAACAGTATAATGATAATGCCTCATGTTAATAAATCATTCCGCTACGGCATTAGTTTAGGAAAATTTAATATAATTTGTGAAAATTAGTCTTCAGTCGATTTATTCGAAGTTCTTGAGATACAACAAGCTGTACAATATTAATTTTCTGGACTACGTATTAATTTATTTATGTGATGCTGTATATATTTTATAATTCTAGTATTTGAATTTACCTTTGTTTTCATAATTGTATAAAATTATCTAATTACATGACTTTGTTAAATAATATCACTGAATCCCAATTAATACATATTCTTGATATTTAACCTGAATACTTTCATCCTTTTAATGTTACTAATAAGTTATTATAAATCTATTTGCAGGTCCTTAAATTTTCACTTAATCGGCAAATAGTGAAAAGACAGAATATTATTGTCATGTATTTTCTACCACGTTCCAATGTTCATATTCCATAATTTATAAATATTTTAATAATAACTTCGTTTACTCCAGACAAGTCAGTAAATCGCTTTACATATAAACGTATACCTTTTAGCGTAACATAGCAGACTTTTCCAAAAAACCCGATATATTTTATTTTAAAAAATCGTTAATTTATTCAGATTATTTAGAGTATTTACTTTATGAAATTGGCAACGTCTGAAACTACCGTAAGCCAATATTATATTTTGTATTCTATTAGTACATTCTCAAGTAGCCTTTTAATTCAACACTTAATTATTCTAAAAATATAATTAAATCATAATTGAGCCACGAAACAGTATGTCAAATGTTATGACGTTCGTTAGGCTACTGTTTTTTGCAGAATTGTTTCCATTACAATATTAAGAAAAAGAATGATAATGGGAAATATAGCTGAAAGCTGTTTCGATATATACTACTTAAGAAAAACTATTTAAGAAAAACTACTTTATGATTGTTTATATATATAAACAAAGTATTGATTACATATTATGAAAGAAGTATTTTATTAATATACACACTTTCTGGCGACACTGGTTTCTTGTAATTAATCACCGGGTTGCACATATTTGCTTTCAAACAAAACTCAGTCAAATAGGCTATGAAATTAAATTAAAGGAAATAAATTGAAATTAATTGTTCTGTTCTTGAATTGCAATCATTACAGCTATGATTAATTTACTCGTAATATTAATTCTCCATTGATGTCCTTAATTTAGGCTTGAAGAATTTGATTCGGTAAATTGTAGCTGAGTCTCTATTCAGATCTTTACAATGGATGGAGAAGGCTCGCACCTGACGGGGTGTCGACGAAGTTAGTTCAGATGATAAAAAGAACTTCGTTCCAAGGAAAAGTCCAGGGTTCGATCCTCGGTCCGGCTAAAAAATTTTCATATAAATGAACAACAGCCAATTTGAAGTCAGAAAAAATATATTTATTTATGGAAAATTAATCTACAATTCGTCACTAACTTTTCGACCTTTTCAGGTTGAAGAATAACACTACAAAAACAACAAAACAATGATAAAAATATTTTTTTTAAGAAAAATATAAATTCTAGTGGACTTACATTATGGACTTATATTGTTTTTAGCCAATTTTTTTTAAAAAAAATTTTTATCATTGTAATATTTTTTTTTGGTTTTGCAGTGTTAAACTTCAACCTGAAGAGGTCGAAAAGTTAGCGACAAAATGTAGTTTAATTTTCTATAAATAAATATATATTTTTTGACTTCAAATTGGTTGTTGTGTATTTATGAAGTGTCTTAATAACCAGAATATATATTGTAGTATTCATAATATATCTTATAGTACAAATGCTCCACGTTAGAGGGGCAAAATATATGGTAAACTCTTATACCTACCATTTTCTAAATTACATGCACTTAAATTTAATCAAATTCAATTACTATTATTTCCACGGCTATTTGAGTTATTACGATCAGGGTCACCCACGGGCCTCCAATAAAATATAGGAATTTACAAAAATAAAAATTAAACTATAGATCGTTTTAAAAAAATTTATTATAGAAATCTAATGCTTAATTTTATGCACAACTAAAACTAAACAAATACCTTGGAACGTCAAAAGCGTTCTCAAGTGACCCAGCACACCTCAACGTATGCTTGTAACTTCGTAGTTTGTCCATGCTCGGAACAAACTTCGGAGATCTGGAAATTGATTGAATTAATCCGAATGAATCGGCTAGGCGGCGAGAAAAATGTATCTCATCTTGCTTAGTTTTAAATCATCAATCTCACAACCTTTAACTAAACACCCTTCTCCAATTTTCTACAAAAAGATGTTTTGCCCAGAGCCACCATAGGAAGTGTGGAGATAGGATTTGTTTGCAGAGCTGTCATAGATGCACGCCATTACTCAGGATTACCTTTGTTGCCTTTTACCAACCTTTGGCAAGTTTATCTAAACCTCGAGTGAGATTAGTTATACTAAATTGCATGCAACAACGTCCTTCAAAAAAATACAAGTTGGATCCACTATAACACAGAAAATTGCTTAGGATCAGAATGATTTCACACTCAGATAAAAACAGCGACCAAAAACCGACGACGCATCTGGTCGGAATGTCCAACTTTAGTCTACTCGGTCCAAACCCGACACTCGACTGAATTTTCTCTGACAAAATGTTAATAACACCAATAGCCACTCGACTGAGACTGACCTACGTGTTTACTTCTCAAGGCTTTTACACCTTTACCTCGGGACACATTTTGACCCAGGATTAAATATTCGTAAACAATGGGCGTAACGGAAATACGTCACCTGTATTGCCGAACTGAACATAGAAAATCTTAAATAAAGTAAATTCCTTAGTAATCTCTACAATATATCAAGATTTTTCCTTCTTAATCTTTTAATATATTTTATAATTTAATAACTTTTTAATCTTGATAAATCACCGTATTTAAATTCGCATCATTCGTCAGATTATTTACGACAAAACATGTTGTCCGGTACAATGACTCATTTGAATTATACATTTTTTTAAGTTGTATTTTTATAATGTTTACCATCTTACTTTATTTTTCTATCTTATCTTGATAACATTTTATGACAAAGGTGTGAATATAGTTATTTATGACTTTCACAATTAGTTTTAGATTGTTACTTATTCAGGATTACAGCTTTGAATGTTATAGTAAGACAACAGGGAAGTGTAGTGTTTATTACTTGTGCCACGCTTATTTATTTGATATGCATATTGTGCAGAGTTCCCCTTTCCCCTGCTCATTGTGTTTTGGTGTGTTATTGGAGAGGCTTTCACTGGGCTGGCAGATCGGTTACTGACCCGCCCGCGCATGGTAAACAAGTCCGCCGCCAATGAACTCTCTGCGGTTGTTTTGCACCACGCCGCTCAGCTCATTCCTCCATAGTGGTGACGATGTAGGTCGCCATTATTTGCTTACATCGGTTCGAAAATATCGTCCTGAGAAACAAACCGCCAAACTTCTTTCCACGTGAACGACTTAAGCGTAAATCGTTAAAACGTGAAAAGAGTGTAACGAGATCGTGCTGTGTCGTAATAACGTTATTTACACTCCGCTTCATGTACAAAAAGTTCTAAATTTAATGGTTGCTGCTCTAGAAAGTCGCGTCGCTGCATTCATTAGTTTTAAGCGAACTTAAAATTTTTCCAAGGCGTTGACCTCTCCTGTTTCGAGGTCATTGGCTGCGCTGGAGGAACAACACGTAAGCGAATGTTTTTCTCCTACCCACGAGTTCCATGCTGCACGTCACTTTAAATAGATTTTATATATCATTCAAAATAATTACACGAATTTTAAAAATACAGGAACTAGGTAGAATTAAAATCTGACATTTTCTGGTCGTCAGTGTTGGTTGAAGTAGGACCTCATTATTTCAGTATTCCATAAAAATATTCGTCTTCCAACATAAACCTAACTTCCTTTAATGCGAATTATTAGCCTCCATTTGAACTTTCACAAAAAAATGTGTATGTTTACATTGAACCTTTTCGTTCGTGTCCCTGGTAATAAATCCACTGTTTTCTCCACGCAATTTTTCCAGTTCACCTCTTTCCAAGGGCTTTTACACTCTCTTCCTCTGTCATCACTCTTATTCACTTTCGTGTATCACCGACCGTCATCGACTTCTGCTCAGTTCAAAATTTTTTTAGTTTATTCAAGCAAGAAAATAGATTTCCATGGGAACAGATAAAAACCAGTTCAACGCAAATACGAATCGTTTACGTCTGATTGAGTTTATGCAGAAATTACATTACTGTCATTAAAATCATATTACTGCTTAAAACTCTATTTTTAAAGGTCTGAAAAACCTATAATTGGTTTTGTACGACTAATACGACAATCAATAAATTTATCTGACTTCTTTAAATGAATGAAATAACATTAACCTGTTATCCAAAAATTTATTATGAAGAATTTAAAACATTATAATAAAATATAACATCAAAATTAAATACGATAATAGCTATTTTCCAATTAAAAATCTTAAGAATAATTTAATTTTTAACATACTAGTCTTTTTTGAAAACATATCCACTTATTGACTTGTATAATAATTATGCCATTCTGGCTATTTTTAAAACCATCGATAATTAAATTTAGTCAAAAGATAAACTTAACATTTTAAATTAAGATAATGTTATTTACAAAGTTCATTGTTTAGATATCAACGCTTGTTATATTGGTCAAACGAAACGTTCCTTAAAAGCCGTAATCAATGAACATAAACAGTTAAACAAATTTAACGTCCAAAACTATACAGTTGTATCCAAACATATTTATTTTAAAAAACAATTTTATTTGGCATAACGTAAAATTTTTTAAATGACGAATGCAAAATGGTGCATAACAGATCCAAAGATTCAACCATTTATGTAAAAAATGATACTAAAATTTAAATAGAGTTTATAATTCCTTGTTATTTTAATATATTTATAGTATTATTAATAGCTTTTATTTCAATTGTTATTTTAAATTCAACAATACTTTAATGTATTATATTTTTTACATAATTGCATTATAAATGGTCGTCTTTGTAAAATTTTGTTTTCTTGGAAATTTTACGTTACGAATTTACCATTTAATTTAAATTTGCAACACCTGAAGAATTCCAAAAAATAGGCGTGAAACTTCGTGCCCGTTACATTGTCATGATTTAAAATTTTGAAAATAAATTACCGACTGATGCTTTTTCATTAATATAATAATATTTTCGCATTTCATATTTTGGCGAATACTTTCCAGACATATTCTGACTTGCAGTTTTTTATACTTTTTGAACACGGCAGAATCGTCTTTTACATTTACTGCAAGTACTTGGGAAGATGTTCTTTCCAATCCAAATGGCCCAATAGTAGAATAAAGCAATGTTTACATGATCGAGATGCTACTCTCATGTTGTCGCGGAACGAATTTTATTAGCTACCTTTATTTCGACCTGTACCGAACCCAATAAAATAAAATTCCTCATAAATAATGCAACTTTTTATTATACAGATTATTAATTTATTTTCATTTTAGGTAACGTGCTTATATTTTGTTCATTTTTCAATTATTTGAACTTCGGCAAACAATATATATCGCTGATATAAACAGAGATGACGTAGAACGAACACCTAAATGCTTCTTTTCCTTTCCAAGAAATACACAGAACCAGTTTTGAGGTCATTCAACGGACACCAAAACCTATTACAGATGCAGGAGATGTTATCCGTCATACAGCCTCCAAGAGCTTATGCCTTCTTGTGTGCAATTGCAAGTCTCCCGTGAAAACAATAACATAACAATAATTTTGCATATTTATCAGCCGTCGTACTTTTGTTACCGAACTAAATTCACACAAAGAAGACTTTGTTTACATTACAAATGTTACATCAATGAACCTTTAGATGTTGGTGTATATGAAAATGTCAATTCTCTTGGAAAATGAAAGTAACCACTGTTCATATGAGTTTCTGAATGCGGTTAAAAATGTGCTGGAAACTTTTTAAGGATTAAGGAAGGCTGTTTTGAGAAATATTTATAAAAAACATGTCTACCTTTTTTAAAGGAGCAATGGAGTACACGAGCTTCATATTCCAACGAACAGTGGCATGTAGTTAAGGAAGTATTACAAGAATTAGGTCTTGTTTATAAGGGAATGACTTAAATATGTTTGTCAATAAAAATTCTACCGTATATACGTAAAATTGTTGATACGAGTTGCTAGTGAGTAAATAATGAGCTGCCCAGGGAATGACGTCGTGAGAAGTAGGACGAGAGTTAAAGACTGGAACGTATAAGAAAACTAAAATGGCACTGCATAGGAAATATTGCGGGAAAACAAGGAGACCAAATGAAGAAAAGCGTGTCCACGAGATCATACGCGTCCATTGAACCTGTCGTTTGACACCTGGACAGAAAACAACACAATCTAGTGACGATTCGACATTATACCATTAAGGTAAAAGTTTAATTGTAACTTTCAAATATGGTCTGACGTCGATGATAATCTTTTGGAAGGTAGTTATGTCATTATACAAATAGACAATGGAAATGGAAAACCCGACAACATCTACTAATGACTTCAAAACGTGCCACAAAATTTCAATTCCAAATTATACAAATAGAATTTCTTGCGTGATCTGTTACTGCACTCTGCTAAATGACATACAAAGCGTCAAGTACACTCACCATCTTTTAAAGATTTAATCAGCCATTTTAATTTTATCTGTCAATATTCACTCGCATTTTTTAAAAAAACGGGAAAATCAAATTTATTAATGCCATTGGAATGTTGCCAACCGATGTTCTTTGTAGCAGAGTGACTGTCTTTCCTGTGTATGTGTTCCAGATGACGCATGTGTGGAGGCGTCTCTCAGGGCAGGTCTTTGCTCCCGAGTTCGCAGTACGCGCCGCGTACCGTTGCCTGTGACGTCACCAAGGTCGCGCGGGCTTGCAGCGCACTGACCTCACTCGAAGTCGTCTCTTTTCCTCCGTCCGTGACACGCTACCAGCGTCCATTTCTGTCGTCACCGATTGTTTTTTTCGGTTCGAAATCTCGTTCCCTGACCTTCTTCGTTATTAAAAACTTCCCACGTCCAGTGCGCATATAGAGCGATGACCCTGTTTCAGCGTTTAAATGACAGGGTGCCCCTGTAAATGTTCAACTAATTGGTCATCCCTACTTGCCAACGTCTTCCCAAGACTCCTTCCACACTTATAATTTTCTAAAAAATTTGATTACTATTTATTTTCAACACAAAAACACCAAAGTTATAAATATGCCAACCTCATTTTCGGCTCTTAAGAAAAAGATTTATTTTCCATGCAGTCCTAATCTTGCAGCATACAGTTTTAAGAAATTATTCCAAAAACTATATATTTCTCTTTGTTTCTATGATGTTGAACGATCTGCGCTGCCCAACTTCGAACGTTCATTCCTCCTGACCTCAATTCATTAACCTCTTCCACGTCATCCGAAATAAAGTATAATGTAATCGTAGAGTTTATTTTGTTCCTAATCCTTTGTTCTATATTCATATGAAAATATTTTGAAAGATAAATAACAATAACATTCAGTTTTGTTTTCCTTAATTTTGAAAGCTGTTTTCTCTTCTCCGACACACAAATTAAAAACTAAAGGGGGATAACCGTTTCTTTGCATTCTTGACTGTTGTTTTCATTTTATAAACCTTGTACAGAACGAGGTTGCAAGACGTTTTCTCACGGCTCTTTACAGAATTTTTCTTACCAAAATCAGGAAATTACTATATATACGTCCGAAGCGTTTAACTCAAGCAAAGAAACTGTATAACTTCTTAATCCGTTTTTATTTTACTGGATGCTAAACTGTTTTCCTGAGATTGATATTTACAGCATTCCGCACACGTTGAGTGCATAAAAATAAAATATTAGGTCATTTTTCAGTACAGCCTTACTTAAATATGGACTTCAAAGGCGTGGAATTATTTTTAAATAAATTAAAACACTAATTAAAATTGATTGTACTCTATAAATTAAATCCCACAATTACGCACCAGATTATTTACAATGCAGCCAGTTGATTAATCAAATAGGAGTTGAGAAGCAAAAAAAAATTTGCTTGGTTGTTTTTGCACTTTGATTCTTTTAACGGCTTAATGTTGTCCGAGAGTTAATTAAATAAAAAGATTACATTTCAATGGAATAGTTTGTATGAGTTTGTATGTAACTAACTGGGATTTTGATTGTTTATATAGTTATGTTTGGAAGTCGTATTAAAAATATGCAAATGGCGATTAATTGGACGGTATTAATAATCTCAAGAAGCAGGTTTCTAAATATAAGAATACCCTATATTTTTTAAAAAAATTGCCTGCAGGATGTTATTAGAGAAACTTAATAAACAGCTTGTTTTGTTTTTAAAAATAAAGTTTTTCTCCTTTCCCTGAAGATGATTTATTTTCTTGTGATGCATAACGTGTGGAATTTGTTACTTTCTTCGGCACCTGTGTAACTATTTTGGTATCCTATACTATTTACAGGTATTTACAATGTCATGTCAACTACATTTCGTGTTCCAATTCCGATGTTTTCCTCTGTCCTTTAGCCCTTTATACACTTCTTTGGGTCATCTTCATCTTAATCTTAATCTTAAAATTATCGTGATATTTACTACCACTTATTATTATTAAACTAAAACTGATATGAAAGTCAAATTGATAGATTCTCTACATTTACAGAGACCGAGAAGATATTAGTATTAATTTTCTAATAACTGACCACAGTCGTCCGTTCATTATAAAGACATTAAAAAACCTCAACTCCCAGTATGTAGAGCATACACTTTGCTCTTTATTGCCGGCTCATACAACTTTCAGAAGTTTTCCTTTCAGTTCAAGCTCTACTTTTTACAAGATCGTTTCGTTGATATTATTGATCGACCTAAACTGATTTTGTTTGAAATAGATGCTATGGCTTTAAGACTAGCTCCTTAACAATCGACACACCGGAGACGATTGCAACTAAAGCCAAAATAAAATAACCCAAGTTATTCCATTTTTTTTAAAAGTAAAATTTGTACACGTGTTTTGATCCTGCAGAGTCGACAATGGGATTTCTTTATGAATTACACTTTCAAAGAGCGTTTTTCTCCTACCGTTTTGCTTCCTTTCTTTTAGAGGCCTGTTTCTATATCCGGAAGTTTGCCCTATACCGAGTTCCGGGTATAGAAAGCAATCGTTCCTTTCCAGGGCTAATATTTTTTTCGGGGAAGAAGGAGATCTGGCTGGACCTTGAAACGAGCCAGTATTTTTCCCTGAAACGTTTACGCTCTTTCTGCTCAGCTATCCCTTCCGGTAATGGAAGCTGAGATCTCTCTTGGAAAAGTGCTACTTGACCTTTCCTCGCTGGAATAAACCGCATTATCATACATAATATCGAAAATGATGGTGATGAATGAAATTGTATTGTTAATTAAATGACAAATTCATTGTTAAATATAATTATTTATTTCTTGGAAAAAAACACGAAAATATCTGCGTCCACTTCTAAATATTGCCTTGGTCTGTAAAAATACCGTCTAAGGTGATTTTTATTGCTAATTAACAAGAAAATAGAATGGACTCCCATAAAAAAATATTTTAAAATAAATGCTAATGAATTTCTTCTCCTTTAATAATTAATAATGTTTACAATACAGAGTCACGCACTTTTAAAGGCATTATTGGTTTTGTAAAATAATTTTTTAGGATAAGAAAGCTGATCAATAATTGAAATGAAACTATAATACGTCTGTTTTGAAATATAATAAGATGAAATGTGAGACAAAATGAAGTGATATTATATACGACACAACGCGTCTGGAAACTCTGCGTCTTTCTTCAGCTGTTTTAAAAACACAACAGCCAGGCGTGACAAACAGCCGCACAATACAGTTGACAAACTAATTTCAATGTGCCTGTCATTTGGTTATTTTATCTCATTACTGATCTATAAGGTTTTCTCAGCATGAAGCTCACTGTACAGCAGTGCTGCCAACTGTATATGGAACTAAACTTCATTTTTATTTTCTACAACAGTTTATTTATGTAAAAGATGTGTTTTATGAGATTCTATTACATGAAATAAGCACAGAACACAGCCTATGAGAGCTGTTCTCTCGCAGGCAGAACCTTTCTGGGGAGAAGGAGACGGCTACCTTTGGGGATGTCTTTTCCTGTCTCCATTTTTGAACTAAGGTTCCCACAAGCCGAGGCACCTCGGCTTGTTTTGAGAGGTGTATGATCCGGGGTCGCAGATCTTGAACATGCGGTAAGAGTTGTCCGCTGTTGGAACAGTCGGCCAGCTGCCTCCTAATCTGGTCGAGACACGGAGAATGGAATACTGCGACCTTACAACAAACCCCTCTCCCACCTTCGAAAGGGCGTGGCACAAGTACCCAATGCCCGACCTACCTGATGCAGGTTTTCTACGGTTTGTCCTGCACCACTTTTAGGCGGGTAGGATCCTTAAAATTTAATCCGGGAGCCCTTGGATATATTCCTATAACCCTTTCAAATACCTTCCTATGCTATTAAAGGGGAGTTTCCACCATGCGTATTACCCTCATGTAGTCTTTTACTAAAAAAAATCATGTTTTTTTTTTCTGGCTTGTACATTTTTGTTTTATACATAAAATTGTATGACCTGTGTCCGCTGGTATTTACTAATATCGTTCAATATTGATAACATGAAGAAGTTGAGAATAAATATTTTCTAGATAACATTACAGTAGAGTTCGCTTTCGAATCTGTGTGAGAATAAGCCCCTGATCGGATTACCTTCGTATAAATAATCATCACACTCTGCAGAAAGATTATATGCGTGACCCCATTTCAGTTACTGAGAGTGGCTGTCCATGATAAAGCTGTTGGAAACCAACTCCCCATTATCTCTAAATAGCCGATAAATAGGGAGAAACTGAGAGAGAGGCGTACGTTGTTTTCTCAATTGCGTTATTTATCCTAAACACTTCTTTTGTGGGGGTCAAACTTTCGTTGTAAGAGAAGGGTAAACGATTCGAGTTTTCGCGTCTTTCTCATGGCCTACTCCTTAAAGGCTATTACTCCTGGCTTCCCTCGAAGCAGTTCTTTTTCTCAGAAGCCTCTGCATGAAGAATTGTTTCCGGTGGTTCCGATCCTGAGCATGCACACACGACACAACGGGACAGGAGCTCTCCGGTGACGAACCTCTGATGCCTCAGATTTGGCCACGTGCCTCGCTGTAATTATCATATTTCCGTTTCTTACGTTTCCTGAATAATTAAGTCGAGAACCTCTACCAGTTGCTCATTTATAATTATTATTTTTTCCTTCTAGAGAAAGTATTTACAATCCAAATAAACGTCGCTGTAGAATCTCAAGTCGGCACGACAGACTCATCGTAGGCCGAAACTAATATCGAGAACGACAGTGTTTCTGCAAATATGACGTCATATTTCACGAAAAATTAAAGCAGTATAGTTCCACAAATTCCGATTTATCACTAGTTTGCTAGTGAAGTGAAAGTCTACTATTTAATTTCTGAGATGGAAGTGTGTAAAAAAACCAGCATGATTAAGACAATTTTGTATGAATGAAAATAGGTTTGCTTGAAAATAGACAAGGTTAAGGTGGTAGGAAGAGGAAGGTTATGTAAAGTGTAAACATAACAGACCACCGTCCATAAAAAAAAATGCAAATTTAATGGAATAGTTTAAGCTAGTGAATATACATTAAGTATACGGTAATGGACGAAATATGGTAATAGCAATCGAGAGTTTAATAAGTGGACTACATAATTTTTTGGTTCCATACTGCTATTAAGGGAACACTTCTTTAGCTGCTTTGTAGAATTTCTGTCATAGTTTTATTTTTCATATTAATTAATTGAAAGTCATGTCTGGTTTTCCATTACCTAGATGGTATTTTTGGGAGCAGATCAGTAGAATGTGAACAGACTCAATCCTACCTTGTAAATCCGAACGTAAAACCTTGCTTCAACATTCACCTGCGGAAAGCCAAGATACATGTCTCTCTAGGACTAGGCTGAACCAAGTAGGTCCAAAATCCACAAGAGTGTACGAACTCTCATGCATATATAGCGAATATCTTTCTACCCTGAAGCTGAACAGAGTTTAATTTCTGACAGAAACGTTGGTTGTCTTACTTCCATTTTCTATACTTTCTTTGTTTCACGTTTTTATTCCTCATATTTATCTTTTATCTCAATTCTTCTTGCTATATTACGTCTTTGACCTGCCACATCCATCTCATCTGTTCATCTATTCTCAGATTTATCTTCGCCAAAATGCCACCCAGGCAATGGAAAACTCGACGTCATCTACTAATGATTTCATACGTTGCAACAAAATGTCAATTCGGAATTGAAAGTTGAAGAGAATTTTCAGCTGGGCTATTTATTAAATCAATATCAGTAAGTAAAACAGAATATGTTAAGGAAATTGAGCGAAAGAAAGAAGTATTCGAAGAGTGTGAGAAAGACACATTCAAAAATTTATTAGCTCTCGTGTTTGAACATTTTCTCGTCATTCGCAGTTGCCAATTTCTTTCAATAATGAAATATACAAAAAAATAATCCAGACATAAAATTTGAATTATTATCATGAATTATTTTAATTACCTTTCGATCTCAGTATTGTTTTTCTATTTTTCTACATTTTTATCAATATTTTAAACAATATTGCACTATTGTTAACAATTTTTTTAGGACAACAGGCTACATGAGGGCAATCCACTTTGGGCAACTCCCCTTTAATAGCATAGGAAGGGATTTGAAAGGGGGGATGCGGAAGGGTACAGGAAGGTAGCCAACGGTTAACTAGGGCCCCCGGGCTATGGTTTAAGGATCCTACCCGGCATTCGCCTAAAGAAATGCAGGACAAATCCTAGAAAAACCTGCATCAGGTAGGTCGGGCATTGGGTACTTGTCCCATGCCCCACGACAGCGGGAGAGGAGTTTGCTGTGGGGACGCAGCATTCCCTTTACCGCGCCTCGACCAGTTTAGGAGGCAGCTGGCCGACTATTCCAATGGGAATAGCGGACAACCCATAAAGGTACTCGACTATATTTACGCAGTGTTTGCTGTCGAATGCAATCATAACGTTATTTTTAAAGCAATATCAATTATTTCGACTTATTCATCTATATCTTATGTTTAACAACGACTTACAGGAAACTATAACACTTAAGTTTCAAAAATATTGTCACTAATTCTAGTGTGGTGCTTTTTAAAACGATCAATAAATCTGTATTGAAATAAAAACTCTGAGTCGGTCTCTAATAATTTATTTATTTCACTTTTAGAAGCATTCGACTAGCGAATCATAATCATCTATAATATATACAATATTCAAAAATGTTCTTTGGCGAAACAGGAGTATAGTAGGAGCTCTGACGACATATACACTCCCCCTACAATCCACTATTAATAGCATTTACTATTAAAATTTCTTAATTTCAGCCGCACTTTTCAAAATAAATAATAAAAACGAATCTTTATCGAATATATCCCTTCATTTTTTGTATTTATTAAAAAATTTATTTTGGACCATATGACGTACTAGGGGCGAAGCTTGGGGGGGGGGATGACGTAGAAGTTTCGAAGTGTTCCATTTTTTTTTATTAAAAAAAGGATTAAAACTGTTACATTTAACATGATTGATAATCATTAGACATAATTTATTTACTAAATCACAAACATTACTTCATGGTTATGAAACGTCTGTTTCCTATCTCCATCCCTTATATTCTGCTATTTACAATGTCATTTCTCAATTATATATATAAATATATATTATGATTATTGAGAAAAATAATAAATAAACATAAGCCAAGTATAAGACAGAAAATTAATTTAAAATTAAACAACGTTTCATTTATTATTTTGTGACCTCATCAGATTCAAGTTTGAAAGAACAAAACAATTAAAATTATTAGAATAACATTTTAAAGAAACATTTGGAAGATAACAAAAAGTATAAATTTTGATAGACGGTTGACTGCCGTGGCCGAAATGTACAATTTAAAATGAGAACGACCAGTAAAAATAAATTTACACTGTTGGGTGCAATCAACATTGTGTATTAACAAAATTTATATTTTTTACCTGTCAAATATTTCTTAAAAATGTTATTCTTATCATAGTAATTGTTTTGTTCTTTTTGTAGTTTTAAACCTGACGAGGTCGCTAAATAAGCGATGAAACGTTGTTCAATTTTACATTAAAAAAATTTACTGATGTTTATTTATTCATTTATTTCATTTCTCTTTCAATTAATATTTAATATTTCATTAGTTCTCATTTTAATTATCTTTTTCTTTTTTTGTATATAATATTGATGAATAAAACTTGTTAGCGTTAAAGGTTCTAGAATTGAAAGAAAGAAATTACTCTAGAGTGTAGTTCCAGTCTATTATTTAGATATTTTTTTAAAAAATAATTAGCATTCAGACGTTAATTATATAATAACTTTAAATAGAATTGTAATCTAAATTATGTATCGCCATGGGGTCTGTGATGTAATAGTTGGCATGAAAGCTCGAGTGGCCTTTGATTTACAACGGTTTTTCTTATATCTGTGACTTATTTTTTTGTATCCTTCCTTTAACCTTTCTCCGAGATGAGGCCCAAAGGACTGCGAACTACCGAGAAGATTGCCAGATTATCGATTCTCCATCAGCCTCTACTTTTCTTGACCATGATACAGACAAACTTCTATGCTCGGGCCGGGCTCAGGCCCGGTTGATATATTGTAATGAGCGTTATTTAATTTTTCGCATTTATCTTTTTGTAGTTGTAGCTGTCACGTCTGTAAAGATTAATTAATTAGGTTAGCCCTTTCACTCATTCAATACTTTACCCTATTGTTTTTTTGCTGTTTGATTCATCGTTACTTCATTAACTCATTCGTCAGCCTTTTCTTCATTAAGTCGCCTAATTCACGCAGACACAGGGTTATTTTCCCGAGTCCGGTCGAAAGTTAGGCGTTAAGTGAGAAGTCACTGCACTGGATGAATGAAAATCTCAGGTAAACCAATCCATCCCTTTCTCGGTGGCAGTTCAAGAGGTGGAATCAGCGAGGAACATCGCAGCCTTGCGCCGCGAATTTCAATGTTGTTGTAACGGTGCGCCAGCCCTGACCTATGTTCGAGACTCGCCGAGGCCACGAGTGCGGAAGACCGACCAACAACTTTCCTCCGCGTCCTCCAAACGGAAATATGCAAGCAAATTCGTCACGTTCGCCTTTCGCTTTTATCGTCCGCTCTGTTTCTATCAATAACGAACTGTTACGACTGGGTGGGAACCTCAACGCAACCTGCAAGGCACCATGGGAACTCTGTAAAGCTGACACACACTATTATCAATCACAGAAAAATGTGCGAACGTGTACTTTTCAACAAAAGGGTCATAAATATACGAATGGTAGAAAATTAAGATATATACACGACCAGCTACATTGATAGTTCAAAATTAACAAATAGTTAATGAAGAAAGAACCCAACCAAGCAACCTTTGTTCCTTTCCTCAGGTGTTGATACCAGTAGAGCTTTCTGAGTTGCATGCGGAAAAACTCAGCTGATTCTTGTTCAACAATTACTATAAAGATAGCCAATACAGACAAAAAGGGTAATATAAATACCGCACAACGTTTCTGGGATCCTTGTCCCTTTCGTCAGGTGCTAAGAACCGACAGAACTGCAACATAACTCTGGATGTGTTCTCAATTATCTTCTTTCTGAACATCCTCCAAACCAAAAAAAGCTATGGTATACAATCTTGTAGAAAGAGCTATTTTACTTTCTAACTCCAAGTTCCATCAACTCAACTTAAATATTGTTCGAAACATTTTCATCTCCAATGAGTACCCTTTATATTTTATTACTAGCTGGGTGCCCGGCGTTGCCCGAGATGTCATTTATCTATAACCATCCATAAGAATCCAATTTTGGTTACTTTTGCGCTATTTTTATGTAAAGCTCCTCAACCCTATCCCTAAATGTGCTCACCTCCCATGCTAAAGGCGGATGAAGGCATTGACCAAATATATCGGCCGTTTTTACATGTTAGAAGATGACCACCCCCACAAATATGCGATAATGAAAAAGAATGTATTCCACGCAAAAATCGGCCGATTACATTGTCTGAAAATTTATTCCCCCGCCCAACACCTCCCAAACCCGTCGCGTTACCCAGGTTGTCACAATTAGATTCAGCGACATTCATAGTCTCGGAATTGATTCGAATCTCGGTTGTTTTTGCGGGATTTTATTTAACGTACCTCCACCCCACCCCTAAGCTTGCTCCCCTCACAGGGGTTAAATTATACACAAACAACATCGGTATAAATACGATCAAAGTAATTAACCCCAGGAAATAATTATCGCAAATATCGACCGTTTAACATGTTTGAAATTTTTCACCCCCGACCACTCCCGCTTCGGGGACTTAAACGGTCAAGTTTAATGTCATAATTAAACTCAGTGACAATCCTGATAGTTTCTGGTTTATTTTTATCTAATGCTACTTCAACGCCAACCCTTAAGGGTGCACCCTTCCGAGTCCGAAAGGGGTTGAAATTATACACAGAGAACATGTGGGGAAATTTTTTAATGTAATTCATCCCGAAATGTATTTAATCGACGCAAAAAACAGCCGGTCAACTCATCCCAACCCAGCCGATACCCGCGGGTTGTCCAGATTGACATAAATAAATTCAGGGACATCCATTACCTTTGATTTGACTCGAATCTCAGTTGTTTTCCCGTTATTTTCAAGGAAATCCCCTCCAGCCCCACCCCTATCATGCCTACAAACAACATCGGTAGAAATACTATCAACGTCAATGGTCCCGGCATTTATTTATTCCACGCTAATATCGATGATTTAACATGTTAGAAAATTTCCATCCCATCCACTCCCGCCTCTTGGGGCTAAATGGCCAATTTGATGCTATAATTGAACTGGACGACATCCATAACCTTGGATTTGACTCCAATCTCAGTTGTATTCGCGTTATTTTATTGCAGCGTTCCTCCACCCAACACCTAAAAGTGCTCTACTGATAATCCCGACCCGCTTCTGGGGGTGGTAGACGCGTCTCACCCCAACAGTCGGTAGAAACACTATCAATATCTGTGACCCCTAAAAATATTTATCCGACTGAAATATCGACTGTTTTAGCATGTTTAAATATTTCAACCCCCGTCCACCCCCGCTTCTGGGGGTGGTAGACGCGTCTCACCCCGACAGTGTTTGTTTCCTGGTCGCAAAGAACACATGATTTTGAGAAAAATTGTTCTAATAATGTAGATTACGTGGATAATATTTTCATTGAAGTTGTAGTAAACTAAATTATAAACTACGTTAGCATGTAGAGTTTTTGTTACATGTATTTGTCCGTGATTATTTGTTGCTTTATTTCTTCTCAATAATACAACTTCAATTACGGAATAAATGTAAAATTATGTTTATAACAATTTATAATATCAAAACTTTTTAAAAGAGTATAAAAAGCAATGGTTCTGAAACACTTTTATTTTTGATTAAACGTCGTTATTAATGGAAACAACATCGGTTAAAATAGTATGAACAACACCACCCCTAAATCTGCTACTTTCCCGTGGTGGAAAGGGTTGAATTTTTACTCATATCACATCGGTAGAAACACTATCAATCTAGTTTACCCAAAAACACATAACATTTTGGCAGTTTTAGAATAATTTGACAATTCTCACCCCCAGCCCTAAGCAAGCTCACCACTAATGTCAAAAGGGATTTATATTTTCAACAACATCCGTTGAAATAGTATTCACGTAATTCTCCTCCAAGAACGCGCAAGAACTGACTATTTATCTTCCCTTCCAACCCCCACCCTTTCGGGTTAAATGGGCAATTAAAAATATTTATCCGAAGTAAACTCACTGGCATCCATAACCTTCGATTTGACTCCAAACTCGGTTGTATTCGCGTTATTTTTCTGTAAAGCAACTCCACCCCAAACCCTAAGGGTGCCCTTTTCCCAGGGCGTAGGAGATGAATATTATATTCAGATAACATCGGTAGAAACACAATCAATATCTTCGACCCCGAAAATATTTATCCAAATCTAATACCTGCTGTTATAGCATGTTTAAGTATTTCAATCCCTGTCCACCCCCGCTTCTGGGGTTGGTAGACGCGTCTCACCCCGACAGTGTTGTTTTCCTGGTCGCAAAGAACCCGTGTACGAAATTTGGTGAAATTTGCTCCAGCGGTGTAGATTTATATTCTCCACCCCAAACGCTAGGGGTGCTCTTTTCCCAGGGTGTAGAGGTTGAAAATTATATTCAGATATCATCAGTGGAAAGACTATAAATATATTTGACCCCTAAAAATATTTATCCGACTGAAATATCGACTGGTTTAGCTTGTTCAAATATTTCCACCCCCGTGCACCCCCGCTTATGGGGGTGGTAGACATGTCTCACCCCGACAGTGTTTGTTTCCTGGTCGTAAAGAACACGTGCACGAAATTTGGTGAAATTTGCTTTACCGGTGTAGATTTGTATAACGAACATACAAACATACAAACAAACAAACATACAAACATACATACACTCTTTTTTATTTATAAGATTAAACACAAACTGCAGACAGATCTACTGTCAATCGTCCCCAAACACCTGAAGCCAAATTTTTTCTTTTACTCCCATATTACAAATTTCTTCATCACAAATTAGTCCAAATATTCAAAGAATATCAAATATCCATCATTTACAAAATCCACTAATACCCTTTCATACTTGATTAAAAACCACAAGGACCCACTAAACACCTACTGCAAATTTTGTGTAGTTTAAAAAATCTCTTTCTCTAATTGTAATTCCTGCTACATAGGACAAACAAAACGTTCCCTTAATACACGTATCAAGGAACATATGTCTGATATCAAACTTCCTATTGATAAACAATTTGTAGCATCCAAACATATCAATTCTAAACATACATTTGATTGGCAAAATGCTAAGATTTTAGACATTGACACCAGGTACAATTCCAGACTCATTTCAGAGATGCTTCACATTGAATCAAACATCACAGCAATTAATAAACAAACAGACACTATGAAACTGAATAATTGCTATGATCCCTTATTATTACGTAAACCTTCCATTTTTCCATTGTCTTTGCCCCCTCATTGTTACGCTATCCCTTCAGCTTTCCCATTGTCGTTGCGTTTTCGTCGCTTTTGAGTTTTGTCAACTGACAAGTGCAGTTGTGTCGCTATAGGTTCTTATTAGCACCTGAAGAAAGGGACAAGGATCCCAGAAACGTTTGTGTGGTATTTATATTACCCTTTTTGTCTGAATTGGCTATCTTTGTTATTCATTATCTTCAATCAGACGTAATTTTTTCCATTCAGAATAATTATTGTCGGCGATTCTAGCAGACAGAATTATAAAAATTGTAATAGCCAATAAATAAATCTAACAGTTGAAAGAAACTGCCCCAAGACAAAGGGCAGTTAGAGATAAATCAGCATTACACTATTTACCCTCTTAAGAGCCGCTAACAGGTATGATGCTGTTACCAATCCAAAATATATACAATTAAAAATTTTAATTCTCTAGTAGGGTGAATTTAATGAGGTAGAATCTGATTTGTTTTGTTTTGAGAAATATAGAGAGACGCAGACAGATCTACTACATGAGGATAATGCATATAGTGGCAATTCCCCTTTAATAGCATAGGAAGGGATTTGAAAGGGTTGTTGTGAAATGGGGGAGGGGGGGGGGCGCAATGTACAAGGACAAACAGACCGTAGAAAACCTGCATCATGTAGGTCGGGCACACGACACTTCTCGCACGCCCTTCCGATGACGCGAGTTTTAAATCACCTCCGAGAAGGATGCAAGAATTAAACGGAAAGTGTGATCCTACAGGAGTTCTTGGAATGAATGAATGGTACGAGATTGATAATGAGGGCAGTTCCTCGAAGGAATATCTGAGGTGCGAGAAAGAGTTTCGAGAATTATTTGACGTAATCTTAAAGTCAAGATCGACGAAGAATATTGCTGGTAGAAGATATAGAAGTTGAAGCAGGTTGAGAGTTTGAGCAGAGAACTCCGCCTCCCGTCTTATTATTATTTATATTATTAAGTTTGCGTCTCAATACATTCGTTTCTCAAATAACGCAAACTGTAATAAAGTTTCTTCTCCCTTTGAAATGAAGTATTGTTACACGGTAGAATGTTACCACATTTTCGGACAACTTTAGACGAGTTACCTAGTTTAAACCAGCTTCAAATTTTAAATCGCCTTCTTCAATTCCTGTACGGAATGGTACATAAATTCGTCAAATTCCTCAACAAGCCAAATAACGAGTCAATATGCGAGAAAAAACATACAAGATTTATTATAAATATTATAAAGACCATTTTAGTAGTTCTATATATATATGTATAAATATACAATTGAATGGTCAAAAATGTAAGCCATTAATGTGAAATTTTCTTTCATTCGATTTTCTGGGAAGTAAGGCTGGTGTGAGTTGCATTACCAAAAAAAAGAAAAACACATATTTAAGTGAACATCTGAAACTGGCGAAGTTGAGCTATTTTTTTTATAAATATTTGAACAATAACTGAGACGAAAGACGCAATGAAGGTGAGTGGAAAGGTTGCGTCTAAACATGATTTGTCGGTCCAGAATACAGGATAATCAGAATAATTTCGAGGAGGGTCCATTTGAGCTTTCTAGAAGAATAATTGTTGTTTCAGGTCAGTGTCGTGATAATATCATGTGCATCGGACGGTAGCTGCGTTTTGTTTTCCACATATTAAATGATTGATAGGTGAAGAACGTCTCTGAATATGGAGATAGATATAGTCAATTGTATTGGGAAATAAGGGGTGTTTGAATACGCACAAAAAAGGTTCCAAAAATTCATCAAACAAGAACATAAAATCAAGTCTGAAAGCGTCGTTCCATTAGATCTATAGAAATTTTTACTTGCAAATAATAAAGATTAACTACGGCTGAAACTATAAGTCCCTGTGTGTAGTTATCTGAATTTCACTTCAATGTTTTAATAATTTAAACTATTTTTTTTCTAAAACATATACCAATTAAAATATGTATTTAATATAACCTGACATTTATCTTTCAGTAAATAATTAAGAAAAACAGCCAATGTTAGAAAAATTAAATGATAAATTAAACCAAAAATTAATATACATTAGATGACCTTATACAGACACTTTATTTTTTATTTATATTATGACGAAGTTTAGATACCTTTTTGTATATAAATAAAAAATAAAGTGTCTGTATAAGGTCATTAATTGCTTTATTAATTCAAAGCAGACGTTAAATTAAACCTTTAAACCAAAAATTCGTTTGAATATAACATTTCGTCCTCATATTACCATATAAATTTTGCTACGTAGGTATTTTACCTGATTACCTGAAGAAGTCCCATAAATGAAAAAGAAACGTTGTATTCAAACGAATTTTTGGTTTAATTTATTAATAAACTATCTCGGTGGGCGGCGTTGCCCGGGTTTTCATAACTGAACTCGGCGAAATCCATAACCACGGATTTGTCTCCACTCTCGGTTGATTTTGTGTTATTTTTATGTAACGCCCCTCCACCCCCATCCCTATTGGTGCTCCCCTCCCATGCGAAAAAGGGTTTAAATAATACAAAAAACTATGTGGAGAAATTCTCTCTACCTTATTGACCCCGAAAAATTTTATTTTGATGAAAATATCGGTCCCAGAGTGTTTTTCCGGTTCGAAACGAACAAAATTTGGTCAAATTTGCTTTACGGGTGTAGATTTGTATGCGGAACACATACAAACAAACAGTCTATTTTTATTTACTAGATTTTTCTGATTTATTGGCTGTATTGATTATTTATTAAAATATTATTATATTTTGCATTTATCTTCACTCAGTTTTATTAGTAGGAATTCTGGTATTTTTACAATTCCCAATCACAAGTGTTTAATTGATATTTTATATGTTGGACTCTGATAAGTATCTGTCTGCTGGAATGAATCGATTGGTAATGATCGGCAGGAGAAAGTCATCAGACAAGCAGATCATAAAGTCAGTCGTCGTAGTAGGTCGTGAAGGCGACCAGTAAGAGTTTCATTTTAAATCGGTTAATAAATTGGATGAGGAGAAGTTGTATACTCGTACAGTGGAGGATAGTGAAAGTAGCAAGAGATCGACCTGAAAGCAGTCCAAGAAATCATCTCTCGATTAAGAAAAACAGGACCAGTAGCCAATGTCTGACTCCAAAATCATATAAAAATCTAACGTCACGTGAATGGGCAAAGAAACTAATATCCATATGAAATTTGCCGTTTTATAAGAGTTAGGTCTGAAAAATAATCGTACCCACTGACTTGTATAGATACTATAAATAAATTTAATAATATTGTTCTTCTAAACTGGTTTTATTATTTAATAAAAACCCATTCGTATTTATATTATTGTATTGAAAATGGTAATGATGTTTTTTCAATGTGGGTTTATTTCCTTTAGCCTAGTTGTAATGTGACCCTACCGTTTCCGGTGTTCCCCCTGAGTCACTAGGCCAGTCTGCATGCTGGTTCCCTGCACAAGGGCAGGGCCTCGAGGCGGGTGGGCCTTGGAGAGAGAAAGAAAGCTTCGGCCAGGGCCGCAGGCCTCACGAGGCCAGAGGAAGAGCGCGTAGCTCACGCACGCCCCCGCACTCATTCCATCAGTCTCCATACTGCAATTTGGTCCAGTTATTAGAGTGTTTGTTTACGAGGCGAGCCGTAATAAGTGTTTAGATCCAGTTCCCATGGTTTCATTTTGATTTCCCAAGGGGGGAAGGAGGAGGATCTGAGTTACGATCGACGTTAATTGCCAGCGGATTCCATTGAAACAACTACTTTCACTAGTAAATTGAAAAGTCTAATACTTCTGGAGGTTCTCTCTTTGAAGAAGTACACATTATCCCTACAAATTTATGGCCACCGAGAATGTTTCTGCAAAATTACTGACGTTAGCACAACCCGCCACGGGGAGTTCCATTCTCCATCATTCGCTAGGAATGAGATCAAACGAGTAGAGAGAACGAGGCAACAGTTTAAAGTTGTTGTTCAGGTCGCTAAGGAGAGGCGGTCCCGTGGTGGAAAATCACCGTCCATAATTAAATACCGAACAAGGCAACAACTTGAGTACTAAATTATTTCAAAGAAGCAACAAATCTGAAACTTCTTCTCCTTCTATCCCCGTTTAGTAATTTAGATTTATAGTTCATTATCAAACTTAATTATCGCAATAGGATGATGTCATTGATTTTACTATCATGCGATGCTGCCGATTCCAGGAAGTAATGTAAATATCGGTTAAACAAATTTTTAAGTATTTTTGAATAATACGACAATTGTACATTGATTTCATATACATTCTGAGATGAAAATGGCGTTGCTGGAATCTGTTTTTTCGTGAGCGAGATCGGAGATAAAAGTTCTCCGAGAATTGGCCTTTGCAAACTAGCATTTAGACCCGTAAAATTGTGTCAGATAATGAGTGATTGACATTATCGTTGTTGTCTAGAAACTGGCAGCAACCGTTAGGGAAAGGAAATTATTTGTTTGGTGAGATTAGGAAGGAAACATCCGCGCTTCTTGGTTCACTATTTCTGATTACAGCACTGGTCTTCAAAATTTAAAAGCAATTCAGTATTTCAATTGGTAATTTAAAAATATTTTAAATCGCTTTACTCAACTTCTTTTCATAGAGAAATAATTTTTTTTAAAAAAATAATTCATATAATGACTTATTAATATCACTATATATTTGAAAACAACAAATAATTACAACGATGATCTATAATCGTAAACTTTAAAACTACTGCCCTATCTATACATGCAAGAAAAGAAAATCATTAATTTTATTTTCATCAGCTTAACGTAACAAAAATAATATTAAAAATAAACTTAATCAAACAACGCGTTTATATAAGCATAACAGAAATAATGTATTAAAATTTTAGACAAGAGAGGATAAATTGAGAAATAATAAGAAAGATAGCCAAATACAGACAAAATAAGTGATAATATAAATACCACACAACGTTTCTAGGATCCTTGTCCCTTTCTTCAGGTACTAAGAAGAACCTAGAGCGACAAAACTGCACTACTCAGTTGACAAAACTCAAAAGCCTTCAATTGAGAAATATTACAGTGATGTAATAAAATATTTTTCTGATCCGCAAAAAAAAATAATTGAAAGATTGTAAAAAAATGAAAATACCAAATTTAATAATATTTTATCGACATGTGAAATAGATGTCATTTAGACTTCTGTAATTTTGCGTAGAAAATAAAATTTATGATCCGACAGGCAAAATGTGTTTTGGAAAACTCAAATGTTTTTAGGACTTAATTAACGTACAGTAGTGTAAAAATAAATTATAAAATGATAAGTTTCGTGACCCATAAAATTATATTTCATGTTACATCGCTTCGGTTAATAATTTCAAATGTGTTTTGTAAACAGGTTGGGTTTGATGATTATGTCCAGTTGAAGGTCGAAAGCTCCAGAAAATAAGGTTTAGTATTTTCCGTGACTGATAAAGGATTTTTAAGTATATCGAGATAAAAATTAAAGTTGTTTCTAACCAACAGAAATATAAAATCGTCTGTTTATATGAAGAATAATTTGATAAACTAAGTAATAAAATAAATACCACGCGCTGTTTGTGTTGTGTGCTGTTCTTATAATCTTAGGATTTTCAGTCATCCGACGAAAGCTACGAGGATTGCAGAAACGTCGTGTAATACGCATTTTATCACTTAATTTTGTCTTAATTGGTTAATCCTTTGTCTAAATATTCTCACGATTGAAAGGGTTTATGACATTGAGAATAACAGTCTGGAAAACGCAGTTTTACAATTCTGCTATCTCGTAATCAGAGCCTTGCAATTATCTTTTTTTTTCCTGGAAATTCGTGACATTGATAAAAGATTTCTCTTTTTACCGTACAATTACTACATATACTCATTTTTCAATGTCGGCTGAATCAGAAAAAGAAAATAACCGCTCAATGTAACAAAAGTTATTTGTATGCAGAAATAAAAATGTATATAAGGATTGCTAGGTTTTTCGAATTACATTAATTCTTTCAATACTTCTCTGGATTCTGTAAATACAAGTAAATTCGATTATGAGGGATTTTATTTGTATAAAATCAATGAACGTCAATAGTTTAATTCTCTCTTTAACGACGTGAATTTTAATGAGCAGTAAATCTATTTTTTGCAGTAATTAAATAATATTAATTGTTATAATAATCCTAATCATCCGACACATTTTAATTTTACAATAAATAATTAAATTGGCCATAAGTCAGAAATATTGTAATAAAGTAATTTGTAAAAATATGATTTTACAACGTTTCGTTAATTATTTAGGACTTTGTCATTTGCATATTGCAGTAATTTAGGGCATAGTATTTTATAAATCTATATTTTGAAGAAAATATTGTAATGGTAAATTTCAATAACGGTTAATCAGCCAAATTAAAATATTTATAAGTCGTTTAATAAACAGGCGTTTAAAATAATTTAATTGTTATATATAATATTTACACAGTTATTCCGGTTTTTTAAATACGAAATATATATCGTATCCCTATATATATATACAGGGATTATACAGGTGTTGTCGCCATTTATGTAATATCAGAGCTGTGTTATTTAATGATTGAATTATTATTAAGTTTTTCTTATTAGAACAAAGTAGAAGCTTGTCTCACGATTTTTATAATCCAATTAACTTTGCCCTTTTTGTGATACTAATTCAGATAAAAATCTTTCAGCCAGAATAGCTATGATACTCAAATAATTTAGATTTTTATTTCCTTCGCATATTTATATAATTTATTAATGTTACTACATTGTATCAGTCAACATTATCAACAAAATCAAAAGATAACGTCCATATATTGACTTGTATATCCATGCAGCGACTCTCTCTGTCATCGTATTTCTGTAAAACTGATAAGTTTTTATAATATATTCTTATATTATAATTTGTGTTCATTGCAGTAATTAAATCAGTGTTCATTACAATAATTAAATTTTTGTGTTGAGTAAAGTAATTAAATTTGTGTTTATTACAATATATTTAAACATATTTTGTCAGAATTTTTTGTATAAAATTTTGTACTTGGTATATTATTATATATTACTTATTTTATAATTCAGTTTTTATAATTTTTTACAACAAATTTGGATAGATCATTTTTCAATATATTTTCTTTAAATTTTATATTATATTTCCAGTCTTAAATTACTCCTGACGTAGTCCTAAGTCGAATATATATATATATATATATATATATATATATAATCATTTGCTTTATTAATTTGTCTTACAGCCAATACATTTATTTTTTATAATATCGATTTTTGTAAAATATTTCATATCGACCTATTTTCCTGGATTGTTACATTGTTAAATCAAATTACATTGGTGGAGTCGGTTAATTTTTATTATTTTAAAAACAGCCACTCCTTTATTATAAAGTCAATTCTTCACTTTTAGACCCCGAAATATTTAACTACTAGTAATGTCTGATGATATCAGAGGACTTCGTAAGAGACGGCACCTTGCTAATTTGTTTTTGAAACTTGTGTGACCTTGTTTCGGGACTGGCATTGTTTAGTCTACCTGTATAGTGTTACAAAAGCGTTCCAGTTGAAGATAACCATCTCAAACTTTAACATAATCAGACCACCACAAAACTTTTTTTTAAAATAAAATCTAATTTCACTCGATATTACAGAATAGTGACAGTCTCCAGACTCATCCTGGCTTCTTCACAGGTTTTACTCGTACATCTGTTAACACTTCGTAAACGCTCAGCTGAGGAACATGTGTTGGGGTAGAACAGGAGTTGAACGAACTGGAACAGAACGGAAGCTCTGTCTCAGGACAACACTTATATCCACGAATAGACCCCGGTGGTCTGACTCAATGAAATACGATCTTGTCAAGGATTTATTTAAGTTACAGTCGCTTCGTAGACCTACTTAGCCGGTTATACCTTCCATTATATCTAAATACTCTTTGTTACACTGGAATAGTATCCACTCACACAGTACACAACTTACATCATATATTAAATAAATGTGAAAAACTCCAGACCAAGTCAGAAAATCTAGTAAAAAATTTAAACATTATAATTTAACAAACAACGTTTCGTCCCTAATTGAGACCTCTTTAGACGAACGTTCGAATTAATTCGTTATAATTTATTATATGCTTCAACTAGTGAGAAAGCACACTTTAAAAATTAATTTTGTTCTAAATTTTCATGTAATAAATTATAACTAATTTGATTGAAATGTACACCTGAAGAGTTCCCAATTATGGATGAAACGTTGCGTTTGTTAAATTGGGTTTTAAATTTTTTTTCACATTTATTTTTAAAAAATCAGTTAGTTATGTAATTGTTATGTCATATTTTGTTTCTCCTCTAGATGTGAATGCTCCAAACAATAAAATATCTTACGTTTCACTCAGTATTTTAGGCAAATACAGCCGAAATAGTTATCATTTGGGTTATATACATAGAATGAATGCTATAAACTAAAAGAAATTGTTCATAAGAAAGGTGGCCTAATACAGACAAAAGACGTGAAAATATAAATACCACACATTTCTGGATGCCTCGTTCCTTTCTTCAGGTGCAGTAAAAACTCGAGAGCAACTGCACAAGCCAATTGACAAAACTCGCTTGCGATTTTTAACACTTCTTTTTTCTGCATTTGGCTATCTTTCTTATTATTAGTTTTCAATCAGACGTCAATTTTTCATTTTAAACGAAATTGTATTTCATATTAATCTCAAAATACCAAAATCGTGCTGCTCAGCTCAGTTCGTATGAAATGCAGTCGCAGAGAATAAAAAAATTTAATTAGAATTTAAATATGAGATAAGCTAGGCAAATGACAGACAAGATGAAGTAATTATATAAATACCACACAAGGCTTCTGGAAACTTCGTTCCTTTCGTCGGCTGATTAAAATCACAAGAGACGTGAGTGACACAACCGCAAAAATAAGTTGATGAACTCAAAGGCGAAGCTAAAACGAGACGACAATGGGAAATTAAAAGGGTTAGCTTAACAACAAGGGATCATAGTATTTTTTTGAGTTCTGAGTATGCGTTTGTACGTTAATGGCTGTGATGTTGGATTTAACATGAATCATTTCTCATATAATTCTGGAATTGAACCGGATGTTAACGTCCAAAATCTTAGCATTTTGCCAAACAAATGAATGTTTCGAATTGATATGTTTGGAGACTGCAGATTGCTTATCGTTGGCAAGTTTTTATATTAGACATATGTTTCTTGATACGGTTATTAAAGGAACATTTTGTTCGCCCCATATAGCAGGAAGTACAATTAGAGCAAGAGATTTTGTATACTATACAATGCAGTAGGTGTCAAGTAGGTCCTTGTGGTTTTTAATCTAGGATGAAAGAGTATCAGATATGCAAATGATGGATACTGATATTTTTAAAAAATTAGGACGAACTTATGACGTAGATCCGTGTAATGAAGGAGTACGAGAAAAAAAATTGCTACTGATACTCGTCCCCAAATCACATCAATCCAAATATTTACATATACATGACAAAACCATTTTAAGTTTATATTGAAAATTTGAGTTGAGAAAATAAAAGCATATCTTTAAGTTTCATGAATCCGAAACCGATGTCTTTTCACGGGAACACGCATTTCGATTAAACTTCGTACCGTTTTTATATATAAGTGCACCAAGGTATTTAGAAAAATTAAACTTCAATCTGCCTCATTGAAACTAACTGACGAACGTTCCAAAATTTTATTTTTAAATGCTTAGGCATTGATTTTTTTTTCCGCTTTACTGTTTATTTTCCTAAGAAGCGTTAAACAACGAGGCTATCTTAAATATTCACCATATAAAAAGTAAAAATTCAGTCAAATCAGTTTACTATTCTTTTTTTTCAAAAAAAATATTGTGAAAAGTTGGAAAAATAATTTAAAAAAATTAAAACTGCGACAGTCGGTTTAAGTAAAGCGATAAAGAAAACAGATTGACCCAAGCCCTATTCTATTAATAGAATGCATTGTAAGCAAATCTTTGCGCCAAAAGATAATCCTAACGTTAAAAACCAACCTGTTTCCATTGAAATTTCTGTATTATTGAATTATCGAGAAAGAATGTATTTTTTTTCTCCATTACGGTGACCTGTACCTAATTTTTGAAACCACCTAAATCGACCATATAAAATGTAATGTAAATTAAAGAGAAGCTGGATATAAATTGGATTGCAGAGTAAATCAGATTTCAGTTTAAAACTGTGTCTGTTATCTCATCGGAGTTGTTTTCAAACAGGGTTTATAATTCAAAGTAGGAATCAGAATGTAAGTATTGGGGATGTGAGAAAATTATAGAAGCAAAACGTTCGAGAAACTCTGTGAAATAAGATTCAGAGCTTCCGAAAGGAATTTGGAATTCTGTTTTAATCGTGGACTTATTAAGAACGGAGATGCAGTCTCAGCTCTCTCAGATTTCAAAATGTCTCGTACTTTGTCAAGAAATTTAAACGAATTAACGGTGTGAGACGAGAATTTCAGGCAAGACATAAAAGACACAATTTGATATCAGAAGTTTTGCGCGTTGCTGTGATGTATAAGTCTTAACTTAATTTCCTCGTGGTACAGCTTCATCATATTTACAATTTAAAATTTATTGGAATTCCACGAATTTGACTTTTGTTTACGAATTTCGAGCTATAACCACACGAGGAGACTTGAATTGCATTTTTATATAATTTATATTAGGCTTGTTGAATCTGCCTAAAAGCTTCAACTACATTTTGCAGAAATATTAGGAGGAATTTTTTTTGAAGGGTTTTCATTGCCTGTTATAGATATTTATGTATTTGGAGACTAAGTGGGGATTTTATTTCAAAATTACCCCTAAGCCAAAAAATTTCACTTCTAAAATTGGGTTTGGAATTTTTACATTCTGAGATATGTATACATATATATATATATATATATATATATATATATATATATATATATAGTAATCCCAATTCAACAGGCCATTAATTGTTTTTGTTAGCGGTAAGAATGCGTAAAGGCGACAATGAAGTCGGGTTTTTCCTTTGTTCAACACTGGAGACCGAGCGCGGAGAAAACTGAGTATGCACTTGAAAAACGCCACTGTTAAAAGTCGACGGGGAGATATAATGCAGTTCAGTTCACCTAGAGCAACAAACAGTAAAGTCTGTAGTTATAAAGTACGAATGGCGAGATCCTATATTTCTACATGAAATCAGGCAAATATTTTTACGGAGAGATTTATATAATAATTTGCACACGGTGAAGCAAATGGTTGCTTCACGCTGATTGAACAATTATCGCATAGAGGGGACCGGCATCCACTAGCAGACCAAAGGGGGCGGCTCATCGGAGGTTCCAGATAGCAGAGGACGAGTATTTCAACCGTGTTTATTAAAATTTTCAATGAAGTGTAGAGTCTATGTAAAATTGGCTTTTTAGTGTGGTAGTTTTCAAGCTACAAGACAGATCTGGTACCAGACAGACGTTCCGTGAGTAACAAAACATTTATACAAATTTATAAACGGTAATTAAAAAGGTATGGTCAGATTTCGTTCAGTTTTCATTTCGTTCAGTTTTCTTTTCACTTATTTTCATATTGTTTTAGGTGAACATTTTAGATTTTAATTGTTGTCAGTTTATACATTGATTTTGTTCTAATTATCAAACCCAGTTATGACCCTGAGATATCGACGTATTTGATTGAAATGATATAAGAACTGTATGTTCATAAATGCCACGAATTAATAAACGAAAATTAAAGTGTTTGTTTTTAACTGGATGGGATTCGGCGTGAAAAATAGGTCTTGTACATTGTAAATTTATCAACAATAATAAATTTCTTTTAAAGCTTAGTAAATGTTATTAATTATTCCTATGATTTAAGGCCACGTCATCAACGTGTGGCTAATTATAAAAATTTTAATTAATTTTTTTTGTTATTTGATTCATTTAATTAAAGTCTTCCAGTTGTTTATTACAATATATATATATATATATATATATAAATATATATATATTAAAACTCTCCTTAACCGTTCGAAACAACCATTTTTTATTCGCTCGAAAATTATTTTGCCACTTATTCATTTAAGTTTCTGACAAATAAAGTTGCGAATAACATTTTCATCAGTTTATCGTCTGTCTTTTATTTACTCATAGTTTTAAAGTTTGTTGTCTTCGTATCAGAGATCTAAATTACACGTCTACTCAACTTGTGTCGTATCAAAAACTCTTTCCCACCATTCATTACATCTGTGCAAATGTTTTACATTTCTTTATGAAGATTTTGGAAGCGGGATTTTTCAAAACAGTAAAGGAGACGTTCTTAGCGTAAGGGCGATAATTGAATGACTTTCTAGGAAAAGGCTAAGAAAACTCCAACTGAATTTGTGTATGTAGAACCAATTAAAACGTGGAAAATATTAGTGGAAATCTATTCCGGTAGCATGATTAAAATTAAGAAACAAAAGAAAAGCGGCTAAATTATCATTGGTAAATATAGCGGAGAATAATTGGAACAATTTAATTAAAAAATAAACTATTGTCCTCGGAGAAATTTTTCGATAAAATAAATTTCGGTGAAATCTAAACAAGTGTCAAATGAAATGGCTGTAGTTGGTTCATTGAAAATAAGAATTGAAACTTCAGAAATAGACTTGTATCGTACAGATTAAAGTGAAGTTAAATTGATAACAATACCAATACAAATCAAAATATTTTTCTCTAATTGATTTTGAGGTCAATAGCAATTGTGTTCTAAGGTAATTTGGGTAAAAATATTGATAGTAAAATTTCTATAGTTACAATTGTCAGAATCCGAATTAAACCTCAACAAAATCATGACGATATTTAAAAATTAATTTGAGGTATTTTAGATTATTAATTTATCTGAAAAAAGGCTTACCAGATGAGGTGCCAAAAGAGGACAAAAAGTTGGATTTCTTTCTTGTTTGATTATTTCTTGATGTGTAGTTTCAAAATTAATTTTATAATATAAAATTTTGTTTTAGTTAATGGCTAATTTATTTGATAAGTGAAATACCAAACGACGTTTCTATAATAATAATAATAATAAGACGAAGAAGAAGAAAGAGAGGCAAATACAGACAAAAAAGTGATAATATAAATACCACGCAACGTTTCTGGGATCTTCAGGTGCCTTAACAGCCTAGCACTTTTGAGTTTTGTCAGCTGACGAGTGCAGCTGTGTCGCTATCTTTTTTTTATTATTAATTTACAATCAGACTTAAATTTTTTCCTTTCAACGTTTCCACAATCCTTGTGGCTTTTCTACAGGTGAAGAACGTCACTCCACATAGACAATGCGACGAACCAAAAGCAAAGATTAATATAAAAATAAATAATGTAATTTAACAACAAGAGATTGTGGAGTTAATTGCAGTGAATTTGGATTGGATATGAAGCATTTCGGACATAAATCTAGAATAGTGCCCGATGCGAACATCTAAAATATTTGCGTATTGCCAATCAAAGGAATTCTTGGACATAATAAGTTTGCAGAAGACAAATTGTTTTTCAATGTGGTATTTGGGGACCTTTTAGTTTGACCCATGTAGCAGGACAGAGGAAGATATTTTTGAAACTTCACATTGTTTTGCTGTAGGTGTCTAGTGAGTTCCTCATTAAGAAGGGAAGGTATCAGCAGATTTATGGGTATTTTGATATAATTTATGGATTTTGAAAAACTTCAGATATTAAATTGTCTAATAAATTCTTTAAAAAAATTTCCTTGCATTTCTGGCAAAGTGTAAGATTAATTACAGTAATAAATTGATCCTTACGGAATTCAGGTCGTCTTTGTTTTTTTGTACTTTTACTGAAGTCACTTGGTATTTACGGAAGATCTTAAAATATAAGTTTATTATTCTTCTTTAAGCAGAGCACTGAATTAAGCTTGTCGAAGAGCTGGCTATACTCCCGCCGTAGCCTCGCTGCTCCTAAATCCTCACGGAGCACTTTCCGGAGTTTCCTTTGTCCACCGAATTGGGCTGTTGGTCTGCGCGGGGAGAAGCGACGCACGCGCCCTTGGACGACCAGGGTCAGGTGGCGCGTGGCCTTGGCTCCGGATATGGCGACAACGCGCACTTGACAATGCGTTACATCACGCTCCGACCTCTTCGCGCCTTTTACAGGCCTCCAACACGCTCCCCTGACTGCACAAAATATTCACAAGACCTCCACGTAGCGATATACCCCGACAGGTGTCCTCCCCCACTCTCCACGATCCCCGGGTTCGATACCTGCGACGTTACGCGGGCGCGGTCAAGTGTTCACATGTCGCGAGGAGTGGGCAAGACGCCTCGAAATCTGAGCGAATTTTTATCCGACGACGGCGGAATTGGACTGATCAAACGAGGCAACTAAACTTCTGGTAGACGCAGATAGAGTTTATTCAGGGTTTTCAGGCTACCATATAAACGGAAAATGGAGGATTTTTGGAGGGGGGGGGGGGGAAGGGAGCGGGTAAAATAAACTATAAGAACGAAAAAAAAAAACCTGTTCTGTGACTGAATTAAATTAAGTATTAAAATAGTAAAATACATTTTCAGAAATAATCTGGATTTGAAATTTGTTGACAATTGTGAAGTAACATTATTATTTAGATTATTCGGGTATTCCATTGTCTGGGAGGAGAGAGGTAAGCAAGAAAAATTGAGAAAAAGGCAAAGGAAAAGAAAAGCAAAGCAAGCAAAACAAAGAAAGAGTCAGGTTAAAGATGACGTGAATTATATTTTTGGAAATCAGAAAAAAAGGCCGACTCCAAGCGAATAAAACAAAAAAAAAACAGAAAGAAAGGGGTAGTGTGCAAGAAACAAGTTAGGTTAAAGAGAGGACGTGAAAGATCGTCTAGAAGTTTCCAAAAAAAAAAAAAGTAGGAACTCCAACGTTTCGAACAGTTCGGAAAAAGTTCTGTTCGTCATCTGTGAGAGAACAATAAGCAACAATTATTCATTATTAATTTGCAGTCTTGCTCCATCGCACCTTTTCATTCATATATCACGAAATTTCGCAGGCTTCTCAACTGAAAGATTGAATTTCATCCTTCATGAAAATCTTGCCATGAGAAAGATTTGGGGGCGATGGGTGCCGCGACTGTGGACATTGCCCCAAAAACGGATTCGGAAAAAAACAACATTTCAACGCAGAATCAAGAAATGTTTAGGAGTAACCCACAAGACTTATTGCACATATTCGTAGCCGTCGATAAAACTTGGATCCATCACTACACTCCAGAGACAAAAACAATCAAAACAATGGACAAAAGCGGGTGAAAGTGGACCGCAAAAGGCGAAGACAGTTTTTTCAGCTGTAAAGGTGATTTCCATTGTCTTTTGGAGTCCTCGGGGTATAATAGTCATAGATTTCTGAGAAAAGGGCATAACCAGCTCTATTATGCTGCTCTGTTGGATCGTTTGAAACGAGCGGTGATTGCGAAACGACCAAAATTTGCGCGCAATATAGTGCTGTTTCACCAGAACAATGCGCCAGTGCAAACACAGCAGAAATCTCAATGACGAAAGTGTACGAGTTGTGATTCATATTGGATTCCCATCCATCCTATTCACCAGACGAAGTGACTTGTTCTTGTTTCTGAACTTGAAAATTTGGCTTGGTGGGAAGAAATTGTCATCAAATGAAGAAGTTATCGAGGCCGTTACGGAGTATTCTGCAAAGTTTGACCAAACCTATTTTTGTGATGGGCTTAAAAAATTGGAAACTCGGAGGGCCAAGTGTATACTACACAAATTAAGTTGCAATTTTACTAACCTTTTCTGATGTAATTGTGGGGGGGGGGGGGGGGTGCAATGCGGCTCGAGGACCAGAAAATGTTCGCCCAAGGCGGGAATTGCAAGTGCTGGTTCGAAGGAGGACCAGCCACAGCTGGCGTTCCCGTCACTATCGACCGATACACTTGTTTTTTTTTGGAGGACCAATCACAGTTATAACACTTATATTAAGCACCCTTCTCTCTCTGCTACGGCGTGAGCTGCAGTTTCCAGGGCCACAACTGGATGTGAGAGATCGGATTTACTGGAAGAACTATCTCAGATAGACGGCGTTTCTCAAGTACAGCACTTGAGGCCTTTACCAGTCTTTGGCCTGGTTATTCGACAAAACTAGTCGAATTTGCTGTAACAGTTCAATGGCAGAGCTGCCAACGAAGAGGTGACCGACTTGGATCATTGCTGAAATATACACACAATTTCGTTCGATCCCAAACCAATGTACGAGACGAAGTCAAGCCATCAGGTTCAACAGCGTGAACGCTCACTGTAACTCGACGAAGCGTCATGACGGGCAGTTGCTCGAAACACAACATTCAACTTAGCCAATGCAATGATGTGATGTAAACAAGACCGCCAGCCCCCTGCGGACACAAACAACGTCTATTGCACCATGCATAAAACGGAACACCAAAACATTGCCGGTTAATTTATATTACCAATGAGCTGACTACGGGGCTCAAATGCGAATTGGGAATCGTTGCTCGCGGAAGACCACCAGAGTCAAACATGAAGTTTGGTGCTATACCAAACTACTATTCTGTTTTCCCTCGAGAATCCCAGAATACACACCATATTCCATTATTGGCACAGGCGAATACAGACTTATGACGGGAATACTCAAAATGCACAATGAATGAATTTATTCAGGTCACATTTGGTTGCTATAATTGAAGACAAAATTGTATCTGAATTTAAATTAAAATAAAACATACAACACAAAAATTATTTTGCCAATGTCTTTAGCTTTTTTCCCCCAAAATTAATTTTCATTATGTAGGACAGTTCACATGAGAAAGGTAACAATATTTTTATCACATTTTCTTTAGAATGAATCTAACACTTTTATATCACTCCATTTATTTTCACTACTACATAAATTGACCTTCCAGAATTTTCTAATATAGGTCTCCTTCTCTACTGTCTTAGATCAACTTGTTTTTACCTAGTCCTTTACTACTTTGTTAAATTTTTTCTTGGCAAACTGTTCCAATCACTAAAGGATCTGTTCATAAACGAGTATTTTTCCACATCCGTTCGTTGTTCTCTTTGTCGAGTTTTAACAACATAATTTCGTGGCCTTTTAAGATTGTGTACTGAACTTCAGTCTGGTTGATTACTGTAAATTTTAACCAAAGCCCAATTCCTGGCCTTATTTTTCCATTCAGAAAGTGATTCCAATGATTAGATGCCCGATTGCTAAAGTTCTGCGACCTATCCAATGAGTGGCAACATCGAGTACCTCCTTTATAATTACACCGCCGAAAAGTAAAAAAGGCGACTTAGAAACAGATGCAATGAGGCCACCATCGTAAAAATTGTCCAGACATTTCAAAATAATGTTTTTCTTTAATAATCAAAGGGTGCATTGGGAAATTTCTCGGCAAGGTCTAGACCCCGTGGGTAAAGAGGATGACGTTTTCCCAGGTGTGGAAACCTTGTATAAAAACTGAGAGAAAAAAGCTCATGGGGCTTCTTATTCATGCGTATGTTGACATGTATGCATTGTTTTGCCTACTCATCGTAGAGAAACAGAGACAAAAAATTATGTCGGAGAAAGAGTGGAAGCATCAAAGAAAACGCACTGGGGAACTGGGCGAACATAGAATCAATAGAAGACACTTGTTAGTGTCCCGAAGGGGCCAATAACTGGAAAAGATCCCATAAAAACTGAGTTTATGTAAGCAAATTATTCCTTCAATACACTTATAAAAAATTTAAGTTCTATTAAAAATAGCGATATTTTACGCCCTAAGATAGAGTTAATATTTATCGTTGCAAAACGGTGGCTCGCTCTTTCAATAAATAAAGTAAAAATATATTAATTAATTTGTTAAATAATTTACAAATAATTACATAATTTTTTTATATAATTATATATTACTAAAAAACCACCAAAGTTGACTTAATATAATAGTTTCTGTATAAGGATACCAGAATATCCCTTAATGGGTCTAAGTATCGATAAACTATGGCCTTCGCCCTCTTCGTAAATTTCTTCAAAATCCTTTTAATAAAATGCTGTGCCCTCCACACATTACCCACCATTTAACTAATATGCTCAATATAGATTAAATATTTATTAAAAATCACACCAAGATATTTACAGTTATTGGTTAAACCCTATTTCCTTGTTTCCGATTATTTAGTCTATAGGAGTAACCATATTAATTGCAGTAAATATAATCACCTTATTTTTTGCGCGTTAATTTTCATTGTATTTGTTACAGACAATTTGAGTATTTTATTCAAGTCTTCCTGAATTATGTTAACATTCCACGCCCTCTTTTATAATTGAGTATACTAAACAATCGTCCGCAAAAATTATTGCGTGTGAGTTTTGTCCCTCTGTGTCAGCGTTAATGTTTTCTAGGAACCTAAGAGGAGCGATTATACTTCCCTGTGGAGCACCAGAATAATTTCTGCTGACTAAGAAAATCGCGAAACGTTTAAGTAGCTGCCACTCAAGTTCTCTCCATGGTCGACGATCGCACTAACATTGCAACCATGACGCAGAAGTGACGACTGATACAGCCGCAACCGTGGGTGACGTAGAGGTGCCGTCATTGACACGCATGTTGTCGCCGAACAGGAATTGATCGCAGATCAGCATTGTTTCAGACGGTAAACCATGTTCCACAAAGTTGCACTTTACTCTTTTTGTTACGTTGCCTTTCATAGGTAGACTATTCTTTAGGAATGATTTTTTTTCGCAATCATAAGCTGCTATTTAATTCTGTATACGAGGTTTGTTTGATAAGTCTGGTGAAAGTGTCACAGATTTTTTTTTAGAAAACTTACATTATTTCTCAATATCTTGGCTATACACTTGGCACAGCGAGTTTCCAATTTTTTAAGCCCTTCACAAATATAGGTTTGGTCAAACTTTGCAAAATACTCCGTCACGGCCTCGATAACTTCTTCATTTGATGACAATTTCTTCCCACCAAGCCAAATTTTCAAGTTCGGAAACAAGAAAAAGTCACTTCGTCTGGTGAATCCAATATGAATCTCAACTCGTACACTTTCGTCACTGAGATTTCTGCTGTGTTTGCTCTGGCGCATTGTTCTGGTGAAACAGCACTTTATTGCACGCAGTTTTTGTCTTTTTTCAATCACCGCCCGTTTCAAACGATCCAACAGAGCAGCATAATAGAGCTAGCTATGCCCTTTTCCCAGATATCTATGAATATTACACCCTAAGAACTCCAAAAGACAGTAAAAATCACCTTTCCAGCTGAAAAAACGGTCTTCGCCTTTTTCGCTCCACTTCCACCAGATTTTGTCCATTGTTTTGATTATTTTTGTCTCTGGAGTGTAGTGTTGGATCCGAGTTTTATCGACGGTTACGAATATGTGCAATAAGTCTTGTGGGTTACTCCTAAACATTGCTAGATTCTGCGTTGAAATGTTTTTCCGAATCCGTTTATGGTCCAATATCCACAGTCGCGGCACCCATCGCGCCCAAAGCTTTTTCATGGCAAGTTTTAATGGAGTATGAAATGCAATATTTCAGTTGAGAAGCCTGAGACATCAGCTACCTCACGCACTTTTATCCTGTGATCTTCCATTACCATATTGTGAGCTTTTTCGTTGTTTTCCTGAGTGGTGACCTCAAGTAGACGGCCGGACCGAGTTTCATCTTGTGCTTTTACGACCTCGTTTAAACTCATTACTCAAAAAGTAAATGATCTTCAATGCTGCTGCAGAGTCCGCACGAAATTCATCCAATTCGGGTTTGATTTTTTCAGCTGTCCAATCCTTCAAATGAAAGTGTTTAAAGACAGACCGCAATTTATTTTTTTATGTCTCCGCCTGACTACACAACTAACATCACAGACGGCTGCCAGCATTAAACTACGACTGGAGTATCTTTGAAATGATCATGTTTACCAACATTGGCGTGAAAGAGTAAAATTTCCCGTTCTTTCATGAAAGTTTACCAGACTTATCGAACAACACTCGTAAACATAAAACTTAATCCTATTTTAAAAACAACCAATGAGATATGAACCAAAGATTTTCCTGATTATTATTATTGTCGAGTATATATATAAGGTCACCAGATAATACGATAAACGTGATTACTTTATCACTCTTGCTTAAAGGTCTCGTGTGAAGATGTCAGATAAAACTGGCAATTTTCTAAAGTGTACTTAATATACAAAGATTGAGTTTTTTGGACGAAGAAGATGATTTCCATAACGTTTCTTTCCTCAGGTGCAAAACATCGTAAGAACGACATGAAACACAAACCACGGAAAACTAAAAAAAACAATACCGTCTGGTTTTAGCCTTCGTGCCGTTCTTACGATTTTTTACACCTGAGAAAGCAACAAGGGTTGTAGAAACGTTGTGTGCTTTTTACTTTATTACTTAATTTTTGTTTATTTATTTGCAGGCGTTTTTAAATTATCAAGATGACTTTCAATTTACTAATGGAGCATGATATTTCCTTACATTTTACGAGAGGTACATTTGAAATTTCTTGGTTTCGGTTTAAACAATATAAATCCAGCATTTATTAATCCCGGATTAATCTGTTTAACAGTCTCACAACATATATAAGAACAGCAAATAACCTTAGAATATTTATTAACAAATGAAAAAATATCCTATACCACTCTGTTAATAAATTTGTTAATCGGTCTGTGAACAATTATTTTCGATTACTGTTCCACACATAGGGACTGGCATTATTATCATTTCTAAGCAATGCTAATATTTGCTAAATATTAATACTTTATATATTTTAATTTTTAACAGTTATATTATTTGTTTTGTATATAATTTCAACTCCTTCCGGGGGGAGGAGAGTACCCTTAGGGGTGGGGGTCGCGGGACGTTACATATAAAATAAGTTGAAAACAACCGAGATTGAAGTCAAATCCGTGGTTATGGATGTCACTAAGATTAATTATGACATTAAACCTGACATTAAGCCCCCAAGGGCGGGGATGGACGGGATGGAAATTTTCTAACAATTTAAGCGGCTGATATTTGCGTCGAAGAATTATTTTCTCCGATGTTTTGTCTGCGTATAATTTCAACCCTGTTTGGCATAGGAATGGAGCACCAGGGATGAGGGTGGAGCGCCGTTACGTAAAAATAAACAAAAAAACTAAACTGGAGTCGAATTTCGGGTTATGGATGTCGCTGAGTTTAATCATGACATTAAACTGGTCGGTTCAGTTGTACTTCTACCCCTGTGCGTGGGAGTGGGAGGGGAAGACAATCAATGTATGCACTTATAATATCTGTGTGTTCTGCATAACAATTCTACACCCGTGGAACAAATTTGAAGAAACGACTACCACCTTCAGGGGCGAATTTGACTTAGAATACGGGGAGTATAATTAAGTCTCTTATGTTAGTGCGTGTATTTTTCAAGAATATGTTTGATAATATTTGGTATTAGGAGTATTTATGCTTCTCTAAAGGCACTGATGGGCTGTGATGAAATTAGCATACCTCTGCATTTAGGTTAAATCACTTCTTGACTAATAGATTAATGTGAAATTAAATACTTTTTCGGGATTATATAAAAAAATTCCTTGGCAAGGCCAGGTACCCAGCTGGTCAATAAATCAATCTAAATCTATGCCATGAACTGATCATCAATTTACAATAATTCCAGTATACAACAAAAGAATAGTCCAAGATTTTAACTTATCGGAGGAATAAAGTTTGCACTCAGGACAGAGACCGACAGAATCTTGAGGATTGTATCCCCAACAATACGTGCTTGAGCTCGTGGGCGTAACTTGAGTCTCACGGCACAGTTACTTGGTAACATGTGTAATCAGATTGAAAGCAACGCAGTGAAGAGTGACGTGAGTATATTCGCGGAATCGCGCTTGCCAAGTTTCACACGTGGGATTGCGTTGCGTAACGGTCGTTGCAGTTCTCCGGAGAAGAGATCTGGATGTTGTTTACGGGAGACTAGTGTTCTGATGCAAGCGTGGACTTTGAGTCGCCTGAATCACAATGAGCTCTACGAGACCTTGAACTTGCTTTTGAAACAGGCATGCAGGAAAGTCCAAACAAACATATTCCTCTTATCGCGGTCGCGCACGTTTCCTCCTAGAACCAAAGAAACGAGGTCTCTACGCACAACTGACACTATCACCATTCATTATACCAAATACTCGTGGAGAAATTCTATGGCGACGTCACGGCGTGTCACTGAATAACGATCTGGCCCTGAAATAGCCACGTGATAAGGTTGTGGAGGCGTTGATAAGAAGCCGAAATTAAATCTTGGCACCCGGACCTTGATTCATTATCCGCCTGGACCAAAAACTCCACTGACTGAGCATTATTTAAATCACTACTGCTGTGTGATTGGTGTTTCGCTTCTTTCTTAACCTAAAATTTATATTTATCTGATATCAATAATAAATAATTGGTCATTCTGTCTTTAATTCCAAAACAAAATTAACGTAGAAAAGAACAATTTTTTTCTTTGTATTTCTTGGTGTCTCAAATTTAGGTTGGTCTGTAAAATAAGGTTATTATATATAATTATTATAAATAAATCAGCCAATCAAGTCAGCATGTTTTGATTTCAATACAATTAAATTAGGGAATATCATCGCATTAAAAAACAACGCTTCAACCCAACTTTGGAAACTCATCACGTACTAAATCTATATAATAAAAAAGGATGTATATTTGTATGTATGTATGTATTTACGTTAATTTCTATACAAATTTAAAAGCGTGGATAGATTGCAACAAAAATTGGTACACAAATTCTTCAAAACACGAGAAACGGTACTGTGGGGGTGAGAAACGCCTAGCATACATGGGGAAAGAATTATAATTAAAAACCGTGATCATTAAATATTAAATTACTGCGCGCCAAGAGACAATGACGTCACGCGAGAGAAAGACGTTACTACGCAACGAACAAAGGAAATATCTCCTTTATTAGGAATGAAATAAAGCAGAAATATTTTTTTTTAATAAAAAGTATAATTTTATACAGCAATATTCCATCGAATGATAATAAAGAAGAATACGAATTGCTTTACCATCATTGGGGAAAATGTAAGTTAATTTTCGCGCTGTATTAGTTGTGAGTCTAGCTAACAATTTCATCAATGTAATATTTCGTAATGTATGAAGACTGAGTGACGATTATATCCTGAAATACTCGAGGAATATATTTAGGTATTCAAGTAAATACTTTTTCGAGTTTATATAAATAAGTACACGAGCAATGCCGGGCACCTAGCTAGTTAATAAAAATAAAATGAAGATCTAAGTTACATCTATGAAATACTGGGGCTGTTGAAAACCAACTATAAACAGATTTAATTCAATAAAAAAATATTATTTTTTTCAATTATCAAAAAAGTTGCAATAAATTCCTTACAATATAGTCAAACTTACTGTTGTATTCAAAGAGAAGTTAAAATGAATTTGCAGGTTCTTAACAAATTACCAAATTTCCCCATGCTTGGCCGTTTCCCCTCATGCAAGTTCGAAATGTGATACAAGAATTATTTGACGAAAAGTAGTTACACTGTTAGAGTTTTAAAATATAACATAAATTGAACTGACTTTAACTATAAAGGACTAATATATGTACCTAATAGGTGAAATTACTATTATATTTTCTGTTTAAATTATTGTTATTATTTTTTTATGAATACTAGTTCTATACTAATTATATCGAATCAACAGACAAAATAGAGATAAAAAAAATGTGTCGTAATTATTTTATCTGTTTATTTTGTCTGATAATTGGATACTTCTTATCTACTTTTAACACATACATTATATATTTTTAAAACCAGAAGTATTTGACAAAATCTGTAATATTTCGTTTATTAATACCTGATAATATTAAGGAACATAGCCAAATACAGACAAAATATATTAATTTTTAAACATACATAAAGTTTTCGTTTCATTTTAATGCCTGTTGATGTTGATGGAATTAGTTCTGTTATTGTTGGCTTCAACCAGAGCTTTTGTTGTGTTCCATAGATTTACTTGTCATTTCTTTACGAATATAGTATCTGATGATTTTGGAAAGTCGGCTAGAAATTTGTCTATCTTTTTTTTTTAATAGATTTAATTCTCTTAATTTATTAACATTGAACTACGCTGACTTTATTGTCTGATTTATTTATTTTATTATTTCTCTACTATTTTGTGATCGTATATTTTCTTTTTGGTTACGCTAAACCCTCAATAAACCCTCTATTAGAACAATAATTTAGAGTTTAGAGCGTTTTCATCCGTTAAGTATAGTGTTTCTATGTATTTCAATATTAAATCAGGCAACTTACTGGCTTCAAGAGTCCAGCTTATAGAAACGAATGAAACGTTGTTTTGAGGTTCGTCAGCGTGTCGGTGTCTATCCTGGTAAATAAATAGCTGTCGACTTTGAAGATGCAACCACGTGCTGGGCTGTCACGTTGAAACGATAATCAGAAAGTGAGTACGTTCTTTGAAATGAATAGACCTTATCTTAATTCATTATTATTTTTACAGACGTGCTCAACTGATATCTTTCAAGTGAATTGACCTTGAATTCAATTTTCTTCTCAATTTCCGCGAAATATTTTCCCGTTCACGTATCCGACAAAAATTTTTCTGAGTTCTTTTTCTTATGCCTGAGTTTTAGAACACCACCACTTTATCATATGTTAGAATGTTAAATATCGCATAGAAACTGGGCTATAATATTCGAAAGACTTTCTATGCCGCTATTTTTATAAATATTAATTAGCCAACACTTTTATGCTTCTACACACAAGAATTTATTTGTATGTTCCCGGCCTTTTCTAATGACGCTATTTTATTTTCCCCAAAATAATTCCAGATTATCGTTACCTCACGGTAACAAAAATAACAGGGATTAGAGGCTCGTCAAATATATATTATTCGATGGTTTAAATTCGGAAGATACTATGCTGTACAATTAGAAACGTATAATATTAAAATTTATTAAATTACCGAAATAGATCTATAATATTTTCTCTGATTCTTTTTGTTCCACCAGTTTGTAATTAATAAGTTTTTTTTTATTGTTTTAGGTGGCAATTTCAATGTAAAAATTATGGTTTCATCAATGTCAAATTTATCTGCCTTTTTCGTCCCTAAAAAAAACCTTTTTCAGTAGGTTTATTTATAATTCTTCTGCCCTACTTGTGATACCATGGTCTGACATTTTCTCAATTAATTATTTTGTTCAACCTATTCCTTCGTATTGGCGTTATTGTTAACCTTTCTAATGGAATTATTTGCTTTTCCTGACATATTATTGCAACACCTAATCTTTGTTGTCGGCATCTCGGTTGCTGTTTGTTTAAACATTCCTTAACTTCGTAGATAGTTAAATAGTTAGTCTCTATTTTAAAATATCTTTCCACTTTTCTTATTTTCAGGCCAGTACAATATTAATTATTTATTTAACTGTTTCAAAATTAAACTTAATTAACATAATTTATATACATGTATTTACTTGAAATAATGTCGCTAAGCCAAGCTTATATTTTAAAATTATTATATTAATTTACTATATTTTATTTAATTTGTAATTAAATTGTACTTTCATGCTTCAATTTGTAGATTAAATAAATATATCTTAATGATTTTGAGTATATTACGTTATACAATAAAAAAACTCGTGAAGGTAACTCAATAATTAGTTGAGAATGTAAGTGTAAGTATCTAAACTCTGGAAGAACCAAATGAAAAAGGGCGCGAGTTACAGATATGGAATTTAAACATTTTGAATTTGCAATTTAAAAAATTGTAAGAAGTAGATTTATGATCAAATGTGATGTGCGAATGTATTTTCACGGATATACATGGTGACAAGTTGTACAGAAACTGACGAGTGCTAATATATATATATATATATATATATATATATATATATATATATATATATATATATATTTCTCTAAGGCCTAAACAAGCTTTTTAATCACCCAATGAAACAAAGCCTCGTAAATTTAATATCCATGAATGCATAATTATCTGGTGTTTGTGCCCTCAGCTATTCTTCTTCTCCATTCTTGTCCCTACGAATAAATAACTTCGCGCACTTTCCGTAAACATCGGCTGACAGAGCTAAATACGTAAAGAATACGACACGAAAATAGACACACTAAATTTAATAAAGTCAAACAGGCCGACATGTCCGTAACTGTAACCTGGCGACACTCTCGTTTACGAATTATGGTATAGTACCGTCCACACTTTATTAACTTCTCGGCGCCGTCAACAACACCCGAACATTTTGCAACATTGGTTCAATTGAAACACGCCAAAAAGAAAAACATTGACTCTACAAGCAGAAAGAAGGAAAATAAAATCGTCTCATGTAGTAAGTTTCTCACATTAAATATTTTACCTGCAGAATTTAACTCTCCCGCCATCGGAAGGGCGTGGGGCAAGTACCAAATGCCCGACCTACCTGATGCAGGTTTTTCTAAGGTTTTCCCTGCATCACTTTTAGGCGAATTGCCGGGCAGGATCCTTAAACCATAGCCCGGGGGCCCTAGTTAATCCTTAGCTGCCTTCCTCTACCCTTCCGCATCCCCCTTTCAAATCCCTTCCTATGCTATTAAAGGGGAGTTGCCACCATGTGGATACCCTCATGTAGCCTGTTACCCTAAAAAAAGGGAGGAAAATACAACTTATATATAAAAATATATTATATTTTTGTTGTGACCTAGAAAGCACATTTAATAGAACCTCATGAGCCTCGAATAACTTCATAAGCGAGTATAGCTCGTAATTAGCGAATGGACTGAGTTCGAGTCCCGGTTATGACTATCCTAATGTTTATTTAATGATTTTTTAAAAAGTTCAATATAACACTTCCACATTTTTTATACATTCGAATGTCGTAGTAATTCAGGTTATTGAATACGTTTATTTATTAATACTTGTGTCGATGATTCTTAACTCAAATGTCAGTATCAAAAAATGTTGTCAGCTTATTTAGAGGAGTGTTTTTATTAAGCAGTAACTATCGACATATTACAAATATTACACTGATTCCATAAAATATTGTAATGCCAATTAATTAGGCCATTAATTGTTTGGACGTAAATTTTGAATTGTTTGAGAAATCCATTATAGCGGTCTGATCGAACAAAGAAACAATGAGAGAAGCGAGCTCATTTTGCTTTGTCGTAAAGTCAAAAATGGCGTATGCGCGCTAAAACTCGGGAGAACTAGGAGCCCAGTTTGCGGAAAAACATCGTGAGGAGCAGAACAAGTAATATAACTGTTAGTGAGCGGAGAAAGATTGTTAGGAGCTGTTGGCGGAAAGACATTATGAGGAGCAGAACAAGAAATATAATTTGAGCAGAGACTAGACATCGTCAATGTATAACTAGCTTAAGTTGTAAATTAATTCGAAGAAAACATTTACGCCGCAAGTATTGCAGCGTAAATAATTGAAAAGTAAGAGCAGTTTAAGTCTACAGCCAGGAGCTAAAGAAAAGTTAGTTCGCTCCGAAAGAATAAACAGTTAAAATAAATCGTGAAGGAGATACGTTCAGTTTACGTCCAATTCCGTAAAAGACTAATAAATCTACGAATCATAGGGTTCCTGTATGGCGAGCAGACATCAGATAGCTGACATTCAGGAGGATCATCCGAGTTCCTGTGAGCCTATCAATTTTGACTTCAATATTGTAAAATCTTTGAGTTGATGTTTAGAATCAGCGCATAATCTTGCAATAGTGTACTTCCGAAACCAAAAAGAATGCTGGTACCAGCTGGACAGATGTAAGTAACAAAACCAAAACTAATGATTAATTGTAAACGCTAATTAGAGGATAAGGTCAGATTTCGTTCTCTTTTAAATTGTCAATCAGAGTTAATTTCTTTACTTTTAAATTTATTTCATTCTAGGGACATATTGTAAACTGTTTATGATATTTTTAAATCAATTTGTTTGTGTCCATGATCAAACCCAGTAGAGGCCGTAAGAGAGAGAAAGATCTCAAATTTTGTTGTAATTATCTTTATTGCCACAAAATAAATAAATATTATGTTTGTTAATTTTGAATATTATTTCTTTTAATTAACGCCTTCCATTTAATTATTACCTAAATGTCCCTTCACGTGAGGTAAATTCATTAAATTAATTAATGCCTTACTGTTGATTATTACAATATATATAAGGAAAATGATGTCTTGAGTGCATGAGAATTTATCGCTATCATTTGGCCTTTTCAATTGCCTTGACGTTAGGTGCCGGCTTATTAGTTATCTGAGATGTTTGCTTTTATTCCACGTAGAGAAACATGGTTTCCGTTTCAGTGACGTGAATGAGGAATACCGCGTCACGCTTTAAGCCAGCCAGCGTCAATGTTTTGAAAGATAAGGTACAACATATTAACTCTGGAAGAATAGAAAAAATGTGTTATTGTAACCGTTTCTGTCCGACTGGTCTGTGATCGTAACGTTTTGACCTTGTTTCGAACCTTGTAAGAGATCCACAAAGAACAATCTGTTTATCTTTGTCCTGGCCCTGCACCTGGCCAAGATGACGAGGCCTGCGTGTCTATCGGGCCGAGAGCTGAAGCGTGCGTCGATTAGATATTAGCGGCGGATGTAAACTTCCACGCAGACGTTCCTCAACCTCTCCTCGGCCTGGTAACAGAGTCGCGTGAACCGTTCTCGTGCTTCATACACGACAAAACGAAGACTCCTGAAACGCACGTGCTGGCCGAGCTCACAGTAATATGATGACGTTCACAAATATGGGAGATAAAACGCATCGCATTACAATGTTTTTCACTTGTGATCACGCTTGGCTGATAGTGTTGTCGTCAGGGTTAAAATGGCCGCGTAGCTATTCAAATTTAATTTTATATTTGTTTGTCTTCATATGGAAGAAAATGAGTCGTTAGGACGGTGCTTGGTTGCCAAGTTTTAAATAACAGGCTACCTGAAGATCATCCAAGATACGGAATTGATCCATTCACAGCATAGGAAAGCATTAGGAAAGTATTAGGTACCTGTCACACGTTCTTCCGATGACTGTAGTTTGGGCTTTGCTGTGGGGATGCAGCATTCCAGCCTCCATGCCTCGACTAAGTTTGGAGATAACTGACAACATACACCAATGGAGGCACATTCCGAAAGTCAGCGCGTCTCTGATACATACACCTCTCATAACTTAATTCAACTAATCTGGTTTAGTATAAGAAAATAGCGACGCGACATAAAAGCAATGTTGTCAGTTTATCCGGCGCCGTATTTTGAGCGACCGTGCCCTGAGCGGACAACAGACCCTTCCTCAATCATGACCGCTGAGCGAGCAGGTTTAAAGATTTTCGAAGAGCAACTTTATAAGTCTTTAACAATTATTATAAACTATCATGTTTGTAAAATCTTGCTTTCTTGGAAATTTTAGAAACACGGATTTTGAAATTAGATCATTTAATTGACTTTACACTTCCTGAAGAGGTCCTTAAAAAATTAGGGACGAAGCTTCGAGAATTATTTTCTATTATAATGTTTAAAAAAATGAAATTAATATTAAATTTATCACTGAACAGTTTGATGTTTCGATTTATTTAAGGACGTCAGAGAAATATAATTGTTAAAAGATTTGTATCTTAATTGATCATTTATAAGCATATTTATTATACGAATCACTACCAATTGGAACAGTTTCCATGTTAGAGATACAGATAGAAATTATAAATCCAGATAAGTTTCAGAAATGTTACACATTAAACTTGTATTACATTCACTTAATGTTAAAACCAAGAATGATACGGTTGCTCTTGATAGATTTTATTAATTACACCAGTCCTCGGATGAATAAACTGATACGTTCCTTAAACTGAAAATTCAAATAGTTACTAGATTTATTTTTAACTTAGATGAAAGATTATAATATTGTTAAAAATTAAGAAAAAACAAAAACACAAGATTTCTCCTTAGTTACTAGGATTTAGGGCCTATTAACATATAACACAACCTTTTTAACTGTACCATATAAATAAGTTTCATTACAATATTCCTAATTAATTTAATAGCCTTAAATACAATTAAATAGCAATGGAACACAAAAAACGGTATAATACAGAGTATGCTTATATTTTATATTAACAAATAATTTAAAGACAAGACGATCTGTGAAAAAATAAATGTGGAAAATATAGAGAGTAACGTAAACACGATACACACACACATACAAAAACAACTGTCAAGGCATTTCTCCGAGCTGAACGATGAGAAATCTGAACATCCGCGGTAACTTCAGTTCGTATATGAAACAAACAAAGAAACGACAGAAAAAAACTGAACAGAAAGTATATAAGGTATGAAATATAGTATTTAACAAAGAAACATATTCAACAATATTGGAGAAAAAGAATTATAAACTATTAGGGGAACAGTCATGAAACGCGTTTACTGAGTTAAACGTGCTTTCAATATAATATTCGTACATGGATTCCCATAACGCCCTTGTTCTTTACCACATATATATTATGAGATTATAGAATATACAAATTACATAAAATTATCCTTAGTTATTTTACTAGAACGAGTTGCAGCCTCACCCTAAGTAGACTTAAAAAATAATTTTCCGCTGAACCAGGTTACAAGGAAGTGGAACATAATAGTAACTCAGTGAATTGATAACTAACCGCTTTTTATTTATAAAATAATTTTAAAATAAACATAATGTTGTTATCACATAAATAAAATATATTTGCAATAATAGTTTTTTCTATTTCACATATATATTATTATAATTTACACGTACATTGTGTATCAGAGTGTTTATATTGGTTTTTGAATCGGATCTGTTTTGAGACATGGCCAAGACAGAATATATATAAAAATGGTAAAAATGTAGACATCCTTGTATCATTTTACCCAATTTGTGACCCCCGCCAGATGATTCCAGCGACTCCTGCGGACTTTTCGATCGATGTGTATCCTTTTCTCCCACATACTCTGGATGACAAGTGACTTGAATACCTTCTTCTCTCTCTCACACGTATTAACATGTCTTTGTACTGATATGTCATGCTCACGGCCAGCTGCTTCCTAAACTGGTCGAGACACGGGAAAGTGAATGCTGCGTCCCCACAGCAAACTCCTCTCCCACTATCGGAAGGGCGTGGGACAAGCACCCAATGCCCGACCTACCCGATGTAGGTTTTTCTAGGGTTTGTCCTGTATTTCTTTAGGCGAATGCCGGGTAGGATCCTTAAACCATAGCCTGGGGGCCCTAGTTAACCCTTGGCTACCTTCCTCTACACTTCCACATACCCCCTTTCAATTCCCTTCCTATGCTATTAAAGAGGAGTTGCCCAACGTAAATTACTCTCATGTAGCCTGTTGCCCTAAAAAAAAATATGTATTTTTGCCCTTGTTACATTTTTCCTATTCCTTATAAAATTCCGACATCAGCAAAAGCCACTGTCCGAAAACCCTATTCCGGCTCTTTTCAGTTTCCATTTTGAATACCAAACATTCCGTTTCGAGTCTTACAAGCCAATTATTGTTTGCTATCCACTACGTAGCTACATTTTTGTGCGCTATATTTTCAAATAATGTCAAGTGACCTTCCATAACACGTTTAGCCTTGGCACAATGGCAACTTCCTTTTAAAATGAGACTTGGTTTACAGTTCATAACACGCGTTATATCTTTCTATATAATAAAAAAAGATGTATATAATCACGTTAATTTCTAAACAAATTTAAACGCGTAGACAGATTGCAACAAAAATTGGTACATATATTCTTAAAAACACGAAAAATGCTTCTGCGGGGGTGAGACACGTCTATCATGTCCAGGAGCGGGTGTGGATGGGTGTGGAAATTTTCAAACATTATAAAACAGCCGATATTTTATTTGGAAAACAATTTATCGGGGTCAAATATATTGATAGTGTTTCTATCGATGTTATGGGTGCATAATTTCAACCCCTTATGGATTAAGAAAGGAACACGCTTAGGGGTGGGGGTGGAAAGGAGTTGAGTTGATTAAAACTAGATTAGAGTCAAATCCGGGGCAATTAATGTCGCTGAGTTTAATTAACACATTCAACTTGTATTTAACCCCCAGCTGCGGGGGTGGAAATTTTTAAACATGCAAACACGGTAAATATTTGCTTTGAATAATTGTTTAGGGTTACTTAGTTTGATAGTATTTCAACGGATGTTTTTTGTACTTAGTTTGAACACTTTTCGGAGGGGAGCACGCTTAGGGGTGGGGGTGGATGGGAGTTACCAAAAAATAACGCAAATACTGCCGAGATTGGTGTCAAAACCAGGGTTATTGATGTCGTTGAGTTTAATTATGATATTCATCTTGTAGTTAACCCCTAGCTGCGGGGATTAAAAATTTTTAAACAATCAAACACGGAATATATTTTCGTTGAATAATTTTTTTGAGTTTGATAGTATTTCTACCGATGTTGTTTGTTTATAAATTAAACCCCTTCCGCAATGTGAGAGGAGCACGCTTAGGGGTGGGAGTGCAGGGGTGTTACATAAAAATAACACAAGAGCAACTGAAATTAAAGTCAAATCGACGGGTTATGGATATATGACAACCCGGGCAACGCCGACACTCAGATAGTAGTAAATAAATATATCCCAACATAAAGCAATAATTAAGTATATATTTTAATTCTTATCCCATTCTCATTTAAATTAGTGCTTGCTTATTACATCAGTTTAAAAATAACTTCATTTAATTATTTCTTTAAATTTTGCTGAACTTATCAGCTGCATCATTTTATCTGAAGCATATGCATTTATTTCTAATCCGTGTTTCTATATAATATTTCATCTCCTTATTTTACAATTGTGTACATCGTAATGGATTATGCATGGCTGACTTATGTATTACAAAGGTTATTGAAGATAGTAGTTAAGCTGACTCGTAAGTAAGTATTCTCAATTGCACAATGTCCTTGAAGAAACTTGACACGTCTAAGTTTTTGGTATGAATACAAATATTCTCGTTCACAGGAATAATCATACACAGAAATGTATTCCATACATAAATGAGGAAAATGCCAAGTAAACTAATTATTTCTTGTTTAGACAATTTAACAATTCTAATAGCATTCGCGGTGAGCTGAATTTATTTGCAACTAAATTTATTGTCGACGGCTAGCACGAAAAAATTTTAACGTTGAATTTCCTTAGTTTTAATATTTTCTGAGGTGTTGTTTGTTAACAACTTCGGGTAACGTGTTTTATCATAATAATTTTTGTCATTCATCAATTGAAAATGCCTGTTATTTTTTTGTTATAAAAGTTCAAGAACAGAAAAAATTCTTTCACTCAAATCTCAACTTTAAAGGCTATGAAACTGCATTCTGGTTTTAATAGTCGGCCGTCTGCCTTCTAAACTGGTCAAGGCAGGGAGAAGGGAATGCTGCGAACCCTCAGCCATCGGAAGGACGTGGGACAAGAAACAAATGTCCGACCTACCTGATGCAGGTTTTGTAGGGTTTGTCCTACTATTAGTCGAATGCCGGGTAGGATCCTATTTAACCCTAGTTAACCCTTGGCTACCTTCCTCTACCCTTCCGCATCCCCCTTTCAAATCCTTTCTATGCTATTAAAGAGTAGTTGCCACCACGTGGTAACCCTCATGTAGACTGTTACTCTAAAAAAAAAGTATAAAATGTCTGCAGCAACGGAATGGACATATCTCAGTTGAATATTTATTATGTAAAATCACCGAATATTAAGTAGCTCATCACAGTAAAATAGCCAAAGTATTTCTCAAGTGGACGCCGCATTTCTCCAAACATCACTTTATTTAATATTCCGGAGTTTAGTGGAGATCCCCCCCCCCCCCCCCCGAAGAATAATTCCAGCTCTAATCAAGATACCACACTGCAGCTGTCTTCCATAAATCTATTTCGTAAAATGGGTAATCGTTGATGTTAAAGAGCCAAAATTCCCTGACCTCAAATCAAGAGTTGCTTGAACTCGTGTGTTGTCTATAAAAAGTGAAACGACGGAGACAAATTAGCAGCAAAATAATACGTTTCCAATCTGTAACATATAGAAATGGTATCCGTTACTAGGCTGAATAATTTTCGCGGAAGTTCCATTTTGGAGGGTTGGGAATTTTTGAAGGTTGACGGAGTGGCGTTTTGCCAGAAGAGCAGAGACACCGCAATTAGTCCAGAAAGTGGCCACCGCGCGACGTAGACTGAGGACGTCATTAATGGAATTTATACCCTTGGAAGCTTCGAACACTAAGCTGAGGATTACTCCTTATGGCTATTCCTCTCTTTGACTTTAGGAAGTTTTATTTCGTCATTCTTGTATTCACAGGCAGTTCATAACTTGCAACGTCCAATAAATAATTTATTTGATTTATTGAATTAATTAGTCCTGTGAGGAGGAAAAGTCAAAGCTCCATTATATACGTAGGTAATGTTTTTTTACATGAGGGTAATCCACATGGTAGCAACTCTCCTTTAATAGCATAAGAAGGGATTTGAAATGGGGGATGAGGGATGCGGAAGGGTACAGGAAGGTAGCTAAGGGTTAACTAGGGCCCCCGGACTATATTTTAAGGATCCTACACGGCATTCGCCTAAAGAAATGTAGGAAAAGTCATAGAAAAACCTGCATCAGGTAAGTCGGGCTTCTGGTACTTGTCCCACGCTCTTCCGATGGCGGGAGAGGGGTTTGCTGTGGGGTCGCAGCATTCCCCTCGCCGTGCCTTGACAGGTTTAGGAGGCAGATGGCCGACTATTCCAATAGGAATAACGGGCAGCTCTTACCGTATGCCCAAGGTCTGCGAAGTCGGAAAATCACCTCTCAAAGTAGACCGAGATGCCTCGGCATGTGAGAACCTTATTTCAAAAAACCAGAGAGATGCGAAGGCATCCCCAAAGGTAGCCTCCGCCAGAGCTCTCCTCTACGTAGATATATATTTTTTTTGGGTGAAGACAGGTTATGTATGGGGTAATCCACATAGTGGCAACTCCCCTCTTATAGCATAGAAAAGGGATTTGAAAGAGGGGATGTGGAAGGGTAGAGGAGGGTAGCCAAGAGTTAACTAGGGCACCCGGGCTATATTTTAAGGATCCTACCCGGCATTCGCCTAAAGAAATGCAGGACAAACCCTAGAAAAACCTGAGTTAGGTAGGTCGAACATTGGGCAGGTTTTTCTAGGGTTTGTCCTGCATTTCTTTAGGCGAATGCCTGGTAGGATCCTCAAAATATAGCCCGTGGGCCCTAGTTATATATATATATATATTAGAGCAACAGGCTACATGAGGGTAAGCCACATGCTGGCAACTCCCATTTAATAGCATAGGAAGGGATTTGAAAGGTGGGATGCTGAAGGGTAGATGAAAGGAGCCAAGGGTTAACTAGGGCCCCCCGGGCTATAGTTTAAGGATTCTACCCGGCATTCGCCTAAAAGTAATGCAGGACAAACACTAGAAAAACCTGCAACAGGTAAGTCGGGCATTGGGTACTTGTCCCACGCCCTTCCGATAGCGGGAGAGGAGTTTGCTGTGGGGACGCAGCATTCCATTCTCTGTGCCTCGACCAGTTTAGGAGGCAGCTGGCCGACTGTTTCAATGGGAACAGCGAACAACTCTTACCGTATGCCCAAGGTATTATAAAGAATTACGAAATACGTCAATGCGAAAGAAAGAAAAATCACACCCTGAATACTGTTGCAAGGAAGCACCTACCAACTTTTAAGAAATCAGTTTGCAAATTTTCTTACATTTTGGTACGACTTCGCACAGCAATTGAAATTACTTTAGCAGATTCCAGAGCTACCGATGTTAATATTCTACCTTCACGAACAACGATCGAAATCTCTCTTTTTTTTTTGGCTATATTCTTGGTGTTTGATATGGCCCACCTTATACGGTCTGAATTTGACATGAAATGAAAAAATAAGTAAAACTTAGATCTAGAGGGAATTGTAAACAAAAAATAGATAATGAGGAGAAAAGCCTTCGTGGTCTAAATATGTAAAGTTAAGGTTGCTTCGTTGGAATCCCGGACGCAAATTCCTTCAGTTTTGTTTTTCTCAAACCGACTTTTACTATCTTGTACGCTTAAATCAGTTTATCATCACCAAAAGCAATCTGCAACCGTTCCATTGCATTTGGAGAATGTAACTGTTCTTACATTTGTTTATCTTGAACCCCTCGAAACCGTTTCCCTACACGCATTCTGAAATCCAAGTTCTTCGCATCGCCTTTCCCTTCAGATGGAAAAGTTTGCTGCTCTCCCAACACTCTATTCAACAATATCGTCTATACGGTCCGTGTGATATATATTTCTTCGTACTTCATATAGTGTAATCGGGGACGGATCGTGTGTTTATTGAGCTAGTGTGTTACATCATCCCAAGAATCACTAACAACGTTAACGAGGGTAAATGATTCTCGGTTTATCAAACGGGTTAATTGTTTATTACAAGACGACGTTTCTGCGAAAATCAACATCGCGGTCATCAGGTGAAACAATAGTTGAGGGCGATGTTAGTTAGCGAGGAAACAATTAAACCGAGTTTCGTTTACTAAATCAACGCACCAGGAAAGCCTACATTATTTTATATTTACGAGGATAACTATGTAAAATACAACAGCGACAAATAAACTGAAACATTATAAGCTATTTTTCTAATTCTGTGGACCGAAATATTCAATAGTGTCTAATTTGTGAAAGCGGTAAAATTTAGAAAGCAACTCGACCCACATTTGTAACACGAAAGGATTTTTCCTTCGTGTATATATTTTAAATTAAATTAATCTTTGGAACTATTCGCGTATGTTGCAAGCATTTATGTGTAATTCTTCAATAATGATTCAAATATACTGTAATGATTAGACATTATTACCATATATAAAAAACTTTATTACATAAAAATACAAAATTACATAAAAAAATTGATTGGGCGCCAGCAGATATATATAGTCTATAAAAAAATAACAATAATTTGCTCCGGCTTTGTTAATGAAATCCTCCTTCTCTAAAAGGTAATGTGGGCGGCTCGGTGGAAATTCATAACCAGAGCTTAGTTCCGTACTTTGAAATAAAATCTTTAACGTCTGAAGGCACTTTACATTAATGGTGACCCTTACTTTATCTCGTAGCTTTTTCTTGCAGCGGATCACTGGTCTTGTAGTACCTCACAATCTCCTTCTTCGGCCTCCACGCGATGGACGTCCACACTCAAAAACTTTTGTTCGTCACAGATCGCCAAATTTTTCACCCTCTCGCCTCTCTCACTTCACTTTCTGTCCTCTTGTCAGCCTCCCGGGTACAGAGTATATACCCTTACTCCACCCCCCCCCCAAAATGATGCAAAAAAAAGGGACGCGTACCCTCGGATTTTAGGGCCTCTCCGGCGCACGTGCACTTTTAATTAATTCCCTCTCAGGCCCGCGGACAAAGGGCGGCCACTTACCGATGTTATTCACTGCAATATATGTTCTTCAAAATTAACGAATTTAATTTCTCATATTTATATATCAATTAACAGCAACAGTCTATTTTATAATAGTAACTATAATACTAGTGAATATATAAGAATATTAATGATAGTTTCTTTTATTTCTCTTTCTCTATCCATTACTTTCTCTTTGTTCCTTACTCTATGTAACTTTAAGTAAAGTTGAGCATTTGTATAGAATTATAAATACAAAACGAGTCTTCGTACCTTCTCCATGCAACATTTGAAAAATCCAATACTCAATTAAAATGTGAAGGTGAATATTTTCTCTTTCATCATCCGTTGACAGAGGAGTTCTTCATAATAACATAATATCCTGATAACGTAGTGTGACCTTCTGATCTATCATACTAAAACTCTTGACTTTGACTTCAATTACCTATTGTTTTAGAATATGCTTATTGTGTCTTTGGTATTAATTTCCAATCAATTATTCGTCTCAGAACATTTAATTTTCAGATTGTTGGCACGGCTGATTATGTTCACTTTTGCCGAGCACAGAAAGGAGACGGTTTGCTGAGCTTTACGGATAGTGCGGTGGGGACGGGACGGAATACTGTGCATGCGCATTTCTGATTCCAGACAGAGATAGATAGGAAGCTGGCTGCATTAGCGGGAGAGGTGCGGAACAAAGACAGTAATACACTGTTATAACAGAACTATTATAAACGTTCTTAAAAGTAAGAGAAAAAAATTCTCTCTGAATTTACATGATCACATATGAACCGAGTGTACTGCAATTGAATTTATGGTCCACCGGCCGGCTTAGAGATCGGATAAATTATGCTAAGACAGTTTTTTTTTGGAGAATTCATTCGCCTACCTCATGCTGATGAAATAAGTTTAGGATGACACAGGAAGTCGCGGGGGTAAAACATGTTTGTGGAATGCAGAGCAGGCAACACCTGTCCTTCGAATATGCCCTGCAGTCTGCTGTCTGTTGTCTGGAGGTGCAGGCCTCGAGCAGATGTCCGAAAGTGCGGGGTTTCCAGGGCAATCGCCTCCAAGATGCCACTGAACTTTCCGCGGCTCACGGAGCGACGAACCCGTACACATTGATTCCTGTGTGCTGTACCGAAGCCTGCTGATATTCAATAATTGATTTTACGTTTTATCTGAGATTTGTCTTGATGTTGAGGTTAATGACAAATTTCAATCAAGGATAAAAAATTTGCTCTTGCGTTGTGATCAGAACAAAATTATGATTTGGCAATTCCCTCTTTGTTAGGTGATTATACGAACGTTCGAATGTACAGGAAATGTTAAGTGTTATGTGAGAAGACCGTTAATAGAGGAAATTGCCCTAAGCAAAAATGACTAAGGAAGTTCAGATACAGATCCACATTTGAAACTAAAATAATATAATAATTTCATTGGATTAAAAAATAGATCAATAATGATAAACTCATATTAATGAATGAAAGTAAAAAATTAGGCAGAAAATATGCTAATGGAAAAAATTAAAATTAGAATCTACCTTTCTCCTTCTATAACTTAATACGACACATTAAAATTATACTTAGGCCTCTTATTGTAAAATATCTTTAATATGTTTTCAAGACCACTGTGATTTTAATTATGAGCAATGATTTTATCGTAGAACGGTAGGAGTACCGGGATAGATTTGTGCACCGTAATCTGAAAATTCAATGTTCTGAGACAAACAAGTAATTGGAAATTAATAACAAAGACACAATAAGCATATGTAAAAAATATAGGTAATTGAAGTCAAAGTCAAGCGTTTTAGGATGATAGATTAGAAGGTTACACTGCGTTATCAGGATATAACAGGTAGTGTTACTGAAGAACACCTCTGTCAACGGATGGTTAATGAGAAAATATTCAGCTTCATCACATTTTGAGTATTGGACTTTTCTAATGTTCAAAGGAGAAGGTAAGTTAAAGAAGACACATACACGCGTTTTGAATTTATAATTCCATACACATGATCGATTTTACGTAACGGTACATAGAGTAAAGAACAAAGAGAAATTAATATAGAGAGAAAGAGAAATTCAAGAAACTATTCTGAATATCATTATTAACATTTACTAATATTATCGTCAATATTGTAAAATAATAAAAACACTTAAGACTTAGTTTTTCAATATTCACTAAGAAATTGCTGTTTATTGATATATAAATATGAGAAATTAAATTCGTTAAGTTTGAAGAACATATTGTAGAGATTACCAAGGTGTAATGAAATGTTTTATTTGAATTGTTTCTATAATTATTAGCGGCGTAACTTTGAGGCCGAGAATTGTGAAGAACAGCATTGTTTGGCGCGAGAATGCAGAGACTATAATGGTTGCTGCGAATTGTCGAAAAATTGACAGTACCTGCGAGGTTCTCTCGCAGGTAGAACCTTGTAGGAGAGATACGAAGGGGCTACCTTTTGGGATGTCTTTTCCTCTCCGTTTTTGAACTAAGGTTCCCACAAGCCGAGGCACCTCGGCCTGTTCTGAGAGGTGTATGTTCCGGTGTCACAGACCTTGGACATACGGTAAGAGTTGTCCGCTATTCCCATTGGAATAGTCGGCCAGCTGCCTCCTAAACTGGTCGAGGCACGGAGAAGGGAATGCTGCGTCCCCACAGCAAACTCCTCGCCCGCTATCGGAAGGGTGTGGGACAAGTACCAGATGCCCGACCTACCTGATGCAGGCTTTTCTAGGGTTTTCTCTGCATTACTTTTAGGCGAATGCCGGGTAGGATCCTTAAACCGTAGCCCGGGGGCCCTAGTTACCCTTAGCTACCTTCCTCCACCCTTCCGCATCCCCCTTTCAAATCTCTTTCCTATGCTATAAGAGGGTAGTTGCTACTATGTGGATTACCCTATACATAGCCTGTCTACACCAAAAAAAAAACAAAAAAAAAGGAGAAATACAGACAGAGAGCAGTTTGTGTTTGGTAGGCACAGCAGTATGTGGTGAAAAACAGTCAATCATGTGTGTTCTGGAAGCTGGACCAGTGTGTTGTGGAGAATCGGCCAATGGAAGCCGAATTCAACAAAGTATAAGGTGAATATATCAGATTATGTATCAAAGGGATTTTCCACAGCAAAACCGAGTGTGGTGATACGTACGACAGTAAAGAATAAATGTGCCGAAAGTGTTACGACAAATTGTGAAAAGTATAAAATCAGTGCTGTGGCCTGCCAATCAAAATATTGTTCTATAAAAATATAAAATAATGCACAAACGTACCAGACAGCTCAAAACAAAAGGGTACGTTAAAAAGTTCTGTTGTAAACCTTTATACAAATATAAATTTACCGACAGATTTCTATAGTTTTGGTTGTTGTTAGAGTCTTTTGTTATTATGTTATTGGAAATTAAATTCATTTTTTGCTTTTATAACATGGTGAAAATTGCAAATCACTGTCTTTATTAGAGGCCCTATAAGCGGTCCTAAAATTTAGAAGCTGAGGAATTTACTTAAAAACATAAAATGTAATGTCAACGTAAATGAAGATTGCCAATTACATAATCTTTCTAATCTCTTTAAAATTTTTGGTTTAATTGCAAAGTAAATCACGTAAACTTCCTTCCTTTGTTTTCTTGTACGTAAAAGTGTATACCACAGTATATAATTTAATCCTTATTGAAGTATTACACATAAAAAATAGAGAAATTGTTTTAATTAAAAGTTTCAAATATTGGTGATGTATATATATATATATATATATATATATATCTTGCCAAATTTTAAAGTGAAGTGTAGAATCAATGAAAGCCAAGGCCTGATATTAAATAATTAAAGAGTGTAAAAGTGTCCGAAAGAGGTAAAATTGATTGTTCTGGTACCAGACCGACGGTTCGTAAGTAACATAATTTTGAATAATATTGTAAACGCAAATTAAAGGATAAAGTCAGATTTCGTTCTCTTTTAAATTGTCAATCAGAGTTAATTTCTTTACTTTTTAATTTCTTTCATTCTATCGACATATTGTTTAGATAAATTGTGAACGGTTTTGTTAATAAGATTTTAAATCAATTTTTTTGTGTTCATTATCAAACCCAGTAGAGGCCCTAAGAGGACAGGTCTCAAATTTTTTGTAATTATTTTTTATTGCTACAAAATAAAATAAATATTTTGTTAGTTAATTGTTCATAAGCTTTTCATTTAATTAACGCCATCCATTTATTTATTACAATATATAGATAGATTGATTGATTGATTAGTTTAACTGTTCGTGGAGCTAGACTCTGGCGGCAGAGCTGACAACAACAGTCTACAATATAGTCAAGTATACCGAGGGTTCGTAAACAGGCTACGCTGCAATCGGGCGTAAGCACAGAAACACGAAATATAATCAAATATCGAGTGTATTTATGCCAAGTTCATTAAATGAATTCAGTGCTACAAGAAGTGATTCAACCCCAACAAATGGCTTCATCTGTGCAGCAACCCCGCTCGTATGCAACTGCAGCAACCTCTCAAGTGTTTCCATCAAGAAACCAAGCAGTTATAATCGAGGCATATGAAGGTATTTATATCAATGAATATCTTTTTGAAATTGTGAAATTTATTGATCCTAAAACAATCAAGTGTATGTCGCGTATATCCAACAATCGTATTTGTGGATTCGTAGATAAAAAATCACCTGTTGCCTACTTTACAACCAAACATAAAGTGCTAATAATAAAAATCACAACTTAAATGTTCGACCACTTATTTCATGACATAGAAGAGTGATTATTTCGAACGTATGTCCGAAACTCTCCCTTACTATAATAGAAAAGAAATTAAAACATAAACCCGATTAAAGTTAAAACCTGACGAAACTACAAAAAAATTCTGAAACATCGTTGTATTGAATAAAATATTTTACAATATCTATAAAAAGATTGTTAATTAATTTAATCAATATAATTTGTTGAGCCATATGATACTTTTACTAGTACTAATTTCCCAAAACTCTGCCGCTGTCTCTCTTGATCCACGGACATCATGAATGTTGTTCCGTATTTTGCATTTCCAGAAGTTTTTAAAGAGAAACATTTCTTGACGACCTCATGGATGTTGGTTTATTTTTTCGCACAACATAACATTATCCTAACCTCTGACATATATCATTCACTAAAGCTGGTTTACGAGATCTATGCCTCAGTTACATTATGAGCTTCTGTAGGCAGTTTTACATGGATCCAACTGAATTTAACAACCTACCTGATTCCGTACTAATCGATTACGATGATTCCCAGTTCCGCATATTCCTGTCCCCGGAGAACGCAGCATGCTACAACTGCAAAGCTGAAGGACACCTGGCAAACAATTGCCCGAATAGTAGTAGCAAAACAACCGTAGAAATTCAATCGTCTATAATCATAAACAAAATTCAAGAACGCGTATCCAACAACAACGCAGTCAACAACGATCACATTACGGACGTCGACAAGACCAATCAGAAATAGTTACAACGAAAAGGCTCCCATTCAATTTACTAAAGGACCCGGGATCATCTGAAATTCGAACCAAAGGTGAAAATCTTGAAGACCCACCCTGTCAAACTACAGTGATTCCTAGTAAAAGAATAAAATCCCCTTCAAACCATCACCCGGAGATGACACTCCTACCGTGCATCCAAGCTCCAGACATGAAAACATCTTGGATGAAGATTTGATAGAGCTATCACAACCAACTACATTAGCAAAGAAGAGAGTATCATCAACCGCATCAAACGTTGCAAAACATTCCGAAACACTCTCCACTCTATCAAATGATGAAAACAGTGAAACTAAGGGAAAAAATACCCCTCAGAAAAAACAAAATTACACCTGCATTGCAATCCCATAATTTAATAGATGAAGCTTTGGAACCAGCAAAGATCTTCATAAAAAAATCTATTTCCATTAAATTATCAGCAATTTAAGAGCTTTTTGATAAATACCAACAGAAGCAAGAATCCCACAATTATTGCCTTAGACTACACCAAGGACATTGAATCCCTACTAGATATTAACCAAAGTTCATTTACGCATCACGGAAAGATCAATCAAAATCCGAATTACCAGACTTAAAAATAAAATGAAAAGACACCATGAGGGCTCAGAATCCTGAACCTCTCACAGTAAACCCCAACGTCCAAATGGAAAGCCCTTCAAGGATCTTACGTAAATAATGGAAATCTTAGCTGTATTGACAGTAACTTTTCTGACATCTCACCCTTTCGACAGCGATCACTACCCTATACTTATAATAGAACTTGAACAACCAGATAACAATACAATTACTACAGCACCTACAAACAGATGGAACTTTAAAACCGCAGACTGGCCAAACTGCCAAAAACATATAGAAAACGCCCTAGAAACTCGACAATGATTTTGACGACATATTAAACAAGTTCAATTGTATCATCATCGAAGCCGCGGACGCTTCTGTCAAAAAATATTCAAAAACACCTAAAAAGAAGACTGTACCATGGAGGAACACCGACTGTCTACCAGCTCACCGCAACTGTAGAAAAGCCTACAAGCAAGCCAGAGCCAAATTCAGAAGGACCATCAAAGAAAACAGTAGTTCGCATTGTATAAACAAAGTAGCCGGTCTAAGGCACGACAAAGACATTCTAGACGCCCGGAGAACAGTCGAGGGAATTACAATTTCAACAGAATTAGCTGCCTCGGAATCTCCAACCAAGATGCAATTACAACCGACCAAGAAATAGCGGATACCATTGCCAAAACCTTTGCAACCAACTCCGCTTCTAGCAACTTCAGTAAATAATTCCTAAAATACGAACAAGATCGAGAATAACTAATAATGTTAGGAAGATCGATGTATGTAAATAGTAACACTATTTAACCTATTGTAAATAACATACGGGTCGCCAATGACCGCGATTATAAACCTCAATAAATAATAATAATAATAATAATAATAATACACATAAATGCTTCAAACACGTTAAGTTATTATGTCTTTAATAATAATTCTTTATTGATGTCAATTATTTAGTCACATTTACTCGTCGTCGTAAATAACAGACCACACTACTTCTATAAACAAATTAATTTTCATAATCCACACATGAATTCGAGTATAAAATCAACAGAAAGAGTTGTCTTGTGATTCGTGTTTGAGACCTTAAGAGACCTTAAGAGTTGTTTAACTGTTACTACTGGGCTGGTTTATCGGACCGAGCCTTTCTCCCGAACCACGTTTACCTTCGTTGCAATGTCCAGTCTACTCCCACAACCTTCTGGATTTAGAAACCTTGCCGAAATCATTGACTTCTCGTGCATTCTATTTCAGGTCCTTTACTTCCGCAGCAACTATACAGCGGTCTACCTTAATCGAACGTGTCAGTTTCTCTGACATGTTAAGAAAAACACTTCTGAAACACATCGTTTTCTTTGAAACGCGGGGAAATACACGAATAATTTGTCAAACCTGAAAATAATCCATCAATAGAATATGTTTAAAATTAAAGAACATAATTTTTTATTGCGGTTTATAATGGTCGCGTCGACATGGTGGTCATTGGCCACCCATATATTATTTCACAACGTTTACATAGTTATTTACAGTTTGGTTTCTATATTTTTTCTCTTAGGTTTTCTTCCTCGGCAAATAAAAAATCTTGTATAATTTGACACGCAGTCTCTGTAACATTTAGATATGTTAATTATATTAGCTGTATCCTGATGAAATAGGCAATTGTCAGGTATATAAAGCCAATTAAATATAGTGCACATACAACTAACTCAGACAAGATTATACCGAAAAGAGAAAACATAAATTAGATAATAGGTACAGAAAAATAAATATAGAAATGATAAGTTTCAATACAGGGATCACAGAAAGTTGAATAAATCGATGAGCAGATCTTATGCATTAAAGAGAATTTAAATGCAGGATAAACATTAATACATTCACAGAAATTTAAATTTATTTTATGTGTTTTTCTATTCATTCTTTAGTTCTTGAAAGAGAAAGTAGGTAAAACGAATGTGTTGGAAGAATATAAAACTGTGTGTCAAACTAATAATCCACGTCAGGTATGTTATATATCAATTATGTACGTAAATATTACCGGTTTACATCCCTTATTTAATTTGGTTTGGTCACTTCTCAATCAATGAGTAATAAGGCCCCATAAATGTGAAATGTTAATCATTCAACAATTGTCATTGTATAGTCTCCTTTCGTCATTCAGTTTATTTATAATATCATTTAAATACGAATGCTAATAATTTTTATTTGAAATTTTTCTAAATTAGTCTCCAAGTTTCAAGATTTTTCTTATTGTTTTATATAACTAGTAACATGTGATTTCAGTTGTAATCGCCAATACTATAGTGAAAAAATTGAAAATAATATATAAAATATATTATTTGAAAATTTTACATTTTAACCTAATGTTATTGCGTTATTTATGTAATGGCCTCCAATCAACAAAAATTATGGATTGCTAATTAAGTTTATAAATATGTTTTTATGGTAAGTAATTCAAATAATTAGTTTAAATGTTCTCTGTGATATTTATTAAAAATTACAATTTATTTGAAATATATTCACTTTTATGTAATTTTGATTACCTCAGTAACTATTTGGTTATTGTGTTAAAATTAAATAATAAATATTATGTTAATATTTTGAAATGCGTGAATACATTATGAATCACGTAATTTAATTCACTGCTGATATTTCTGAATATTTGGCGTTAATAACTTCTGATAATTTTGCTCCAGAAGAACCAAAGTTCAAATCAGAAAATTAAATTTCTTTTGCACCCCTCGTTTGCCACCACTTTGCTTCGCTTTGGCTCATTTTTTCGTCTCCTACATTTCTGCAACAATTCTTTTAAAAGAATATTGCTTTTGAGTTTTTTCAACTGACGAGTGCAGTTGTGTCGCCCTAGGCCCTTCTAAGCACCTGAAGAAAGGCACAATGATTCCAGAAACGTTATGTGGTATTTATATTTTCTTTTCTTTTGTCTGTATTTGGCTATCTTTCTTATTATTAACCATTCCTTTAGTTAAATGAACATCAAGAAAATGTACTACCAACCAAAATATATTTTGCGTTCATGATTATTGAAGTGCGATACAATACATTTAATTTTCATCTAGCCACATACTCATTATTGTTGCTTATTTCTCTTCTTGTTCTGTAATTGTTATCTTTTTCGACTAAAAAATCCATTCGCGAAAAACAAAAACGATTGTAATTAATTATTACTATCAAACATTTTCGTGTTAAATTGAATAATGTCTGCGGCATGAAATTGGAAAGTCTATCTCGAGACCCTGTAATTACCCTGCGCCCTTATTTGCGTTGTGCATACCTCCGAGTCGTTTCCCGAGTTCGCTTCGGAGTAAATTGACAATTCATGGTGTTTGCTTTCCTGGTTCTGTTGGCCGAGTCAGGGAGATGTTGGTTATCTACAATTAAGGTCGACCTTGCCCCGTGAAGGACAAGGTCACTTCTATCAGCGCTAATCTGCCAGCTTCAAGGACGTGACGTCCAGGTGTGTGAACCCGTGCTGGATATTATCAGCCTCCATCAATACCTAATCACAAAACTGGAGATCTGTCTCCACAGGGACAGGTCCAATGTTTCCCATACACAAACAGAAAGGACTGGACTAGTCGGAGAAAATATTGCAATCCATCGTGGGACCCACTCGTGCCAGTTCATTAATAATAATTCGCACTTATCCGGTGAAATTATTCAAGAAATTATATGTCTGCTGAAAGACATTAGCTATTCGTGTCTATTAATTATGATTTTATGAAACCGATACGGTGAAAAATCCACACCAAAAACACTGAGAAATAAATTATTAAAATTCGTCACGTGATTTTCCGTGATGCAATTCTGGGTAATTCAGGAGCTACGATGTACCTTAAGCAAGTATAATGAAAAAAATTGCACGTACAATCAGCAGTTAGCATTGACAGACATATTCAAGACTAACAGTGACACAACAAAAATTTTCAGATAAGACCTCAAGTATAATAATGTGAAATTCTACAAAATTACTGATAAAATAAACACATTACGTCCAAAAAAAAAAAGAATTGTAGCAACCACGATTGGTAAACTTCCCTTGGTTTCAGTAAAACAACAAAAACCATTGCAGTCCTGCGGAAGTTTTTAGATACGTTGCTTTGTAAAATATTCTATTTCCTAACTTGTATAATCTTTTTTTTTTCTGCTACTTTCATAGATATATTTTTTTTCATGTACGACATGAAGTAAATACGAAATGTAAGACTTTTTGTCTTTCAGAAGACGGAAAGGCGTGACTTTTCCGTCGTTAATGTTTTTAGTTACTCTGTACTTTTTCTAGTATTTTGCAGTTGTACATTTACTTTTATTGCTGTTTTATTCTTCCTTAAATGATTTATTAATACTAATTATAAAGATGTTATAGATGTTATTATACTGTACTTTGAGTATTATGAAGTCAATTTTTCTGTATTCCATCGTCGTTGTTTATTTAATTATATTTTCCTTAATATGGCAATTACATAAAATAGACTCTTTGTATTTGTGTGTGTGTGTATGTATGAGGTTATGGACGTCTTGAGTTTAATTATGACATTAAACTTGCAGTTTAACCCCCAGAGGTGGGTGTGGACGGAGGAATTTTCAAACATATTAAAACGGTCGATATATTCGTCGAAAGAAACATTTACTGGGTCTCTGAGGTAGCGTTTGTCCAGTAATTTTTGTGTATAATTTCACCATTAGGGGTAGAGGTGGAGGAGAGTTACATAAAAATAACACAAAGACAACCGAGATTAGAGTCAAATCAGAGGTTATGGATGTCGCTGAGTTTAATTATGACAACCCGGGAAACGCCGTACACCCAGCTAGTTGTAAATATTATACTGTATTCTTCTCTACATTGTACAGCGAAAATGTTGTGTTCTAGTAACTATTTAAAATTTCATCTAATGACGTCCTTTTTCCTCAACCGAGGACTTCGGAATTAATCAAACTCAAGTCTAATCTCGCCCCTAAATATTTTTTTCTGTCTGCTAAATGCCTTACTGACCTTAACTCTTCCCAAAAGGTTCAACCTGGTCCTTTTTTTTTAATTTTTTCCCAACATTCATAAAAAAAACGTTTAAACATTTTTGTATTGAAGTTTAGAAATTTTCATGAACTCAAATAAGATTTCTTATTCCGATTCACGGAATATGGTCCGTTTGTTGACGACACAGTAAAGATTTCCAGTTTTGTCATTTCTATTTTTAATACTTTATACAGGAAATGAGAGAAGCTTCGTGCCTTCCTATTTTCAAGGTTGACCACATTTTCCTCCCAAAGTTACTTCCCAGGTACTTGGCAGAGATACAACGTTTGCGTAATGATTCATATTCATTTAGGAAACAATTGCCTTGAGCGTATATGCAATAGCACCTCTTGTTAATTAGTATTCATGTTTAAAACATTGAGTTCCTTAATTATTAATAGTCTGTAATGGGGTTTTTAAACCACTGACATCATCAACTGGGCTAAAATGCATCTAAGAGCGTTAAGGTATTGAGTAGGATCTCTTTGACTCCCTTTCCGTATAAGTGGGAGGAAGAAATGAATATATATAAATACTGAGGATGATAGATTTAAAATGGAAAATTAAAATGGTGGCTTGAAAAGTGATCCTACGGCAACGAATTACGGGATTACGAAAAAAAATCGTAAGAAGCTTTATAATGTACACAGATCGTGTTGAAGTGCATGTGTGCAGAGCTCATAGAAGAAATTATAAGCAAATAAGAAAGCGGATGATCGACGAATGGGATGAAACAAGGGTGTAATGAAGGGATTATACGTGTTGAAAAAAAATATAACTGAAATTGTTTGTAAACGAGACAAAACCGCTGAGAACACCCTCTTTAATTTTATTATCGCAAAAAATAAAGTTTTCTTCAATGCTTTCAACGGAAGCTTAGCTCTAAGGGCTATGAAACTGATCTATCCATGACTACATTTTTAATTTATTTAACTCAGAAATTTTCTATTACGGGAGTATATCTTACATTACCTGATAAAGTCTTTATATTTATCCTGAGAGGGAAAATACGTTCACTGCGTCAGCTGCTTGCTGCTTGAATGAAATGATGCCCTCAGGTTGACTTTATTCAGACCAGCAAACCAGAAACTAATTCTATTGTTTTATCAACTGTAAATATACAAAGAGAGAAGCAAAATAACTTTTACGCATAAATCCTTAATAAGACCATCTCGTGTTACGTTCGTTGAACGTTCCGAGAATAACTCCGAGCTACAGAATTTGCCTTAGATGTATTTATTTTCCATTTTGCATATGTTCTCAATATGAGTTGAATTTAGTTCACTGCTTTCTTTCTCAAGTGGTTGTGAACTCTATGTAAACAAAGTAGTGAGAGGACTTCATGAATGAGTTCTTGAAACAAGTTTTAAATTACCCTTGGTTGTGCCTTCAGACATTTTTTTTTCTAAGTGACGCTATATTGTTCTAAAAATATGTTTATTCGAGGAACTGTCCGTCTGAATGACACGATGCGATACCGTAACACTATCAATGAGGTCAAAATGATCAAGCGCTTGTTGCTAAGAGGATCATTGAGGCCTGTGATTAAACTCGCCGTGCACATGTGGCTTCGGTAATCATGGATTACCATTGAAAGCTCTAATTATTACGTTACAAACGTCGACGTTGTGTCTGAATGTAGCACAAAGTGATGACGTATTAGGAAATGCCTTTTGATGACGCAGCAAAGATCTTATGTCACGAAAACATATGGACTTAATAGCTTTGTTTCTTTTTTTGCCGCTTACTCCAAGAGCAGTTCGTGATACAAGTGGCCTTTAAACTTCGAATTGTGACTAAAATATAGAAAATAGATCATTTTTGAACTTCTTCTAATTGAATGTGTTATTTGAGGTTAATTTACAATGAACAATATCATTAAATAAATAACATTTATTCAGTAAGCTTTCGGATTCAGGTCATTTTCAACTGAAACAATATTAACCATTATTTAGAATTTTTTTATACAAATGATAAAGACGAAAAACCAATTACTGTAGTCACTCGAGACGTACCTGTATGCCATAAAATCATAACACGACCTAATCTCCAGAATATCTAAAAATTGACGTGAAAAGATTTTGGACTATTTTACGAGTGCAATAAATAAATAAATAGATGCATCAGAAAATTAAGAGGATTTAATCTTGTTTTCTTCTAAACACAACTTTCTACAGAGTACATTGATATTTATTATGATCCAAATGAATTTTAATTTGTAAAATTTCCGTTTGAATTTTTGAAAAATGATGAACCCTGATTTAAAGCTTCCTTAGACTACTACTTTGATATTGTATCTTCAGGACGAATAAAAGGTAATTGCACAAAAAAGTTTGAAAGAAAAGAGGAAAGCAGCATTTGTTGCTAAAGTTTTACCAGTTACAACAGCGCAGGCTTCAGCAGCATCAACACTTGAAGACCATGGTCATGATACGTTGAGATCTTGCGTAAATATTTTCTTTAGACGTGGCACCCCACGTTGGGCGCCACTTGTAAATATCTTATTTATTTATTTAGGGGTGACATTTAAAAAAAATATCTCAAACATTTGAAAATTAAAACCTGAACATTTATTTAGTTATTTACAATAATATATCTTACATATAATTATGATTAAATAAATAAATTAATTATCTTAAATTATTTAGTATGGCTCCGGCTCTTTACATTTTATGTTAATCAGTCACATGGACCTCTATATCAGGGGATAATGGATTGGCATGCAAGAACCATGCGGCGTATAAATAAAGTTCGTCGGATACTACCGTCTCGAAGCTCAGGATGGGTTGCTACGTCTCGCTGTGTCTATCAGAATGATCCGATGTTTACAGAATTCGTAGGGTATTGTGCGTTCACAGCTCGGGGTTGAATCTATACGATTTTCCATAATAATCACGAATCTCTATATATTTCAATTTACTAACCACGACTGGCTTTCCACTTCTCTATTAGTTCTAAATATCAGGCCCGTCTCTCTTTTTGCAACTCAATCACCGCCAATTCCCTCCAGAGATCCTCAAAGTAGTTTTTGCTCAGCAATTCTCTTTGCTGCTTAAAAAGATAAAAACACTTCGATTTTGATCGCCTCTTATATAAACTAACGGCAGACTATAACAACTAACTGCGTCTGGATAACGTAATCATATAGTAATATTTGTAGATGGGCGTAAGAATTTATAAAATTTGCTACCGCAGAATTCCGTGAGTGGTATTTTTGCTGTTGAATCTGTTACAAGAAATTTTCAAGAAAATTTAAACTCATTCTATTCATCACTTGATTCTCAGAGTTTAATGTGAATAAGCAGGTAAGTGTTATTTTGACTCAAAATTTCTCTCAAAATTTTCAATCATTATAATTATTTAATTACTGATGGCTATGATCTAAAGATTGAAATATTGTGTTAATTATATGTGACTTTAACGCCATGAAACAAAGGTTAAATTATGTTATGGATGACCGAAAAAATTGTGTATTTTGTATACCGTCTCCTAATTACATCATAACTGTAACTAAAATTTAAATTTCACCTAATTATATTTTTTTTGGGATAAAGTTGTAGACTGTTACGGCTTCAACTGATGTATATAAAACTTCTTATGTGAATAGTACGGCCTGTGTATTCTTACATCTGTCTGTAAGTGATCTCATCACCATATACATAATTTCTCTTAGACACCCAACTCAACTAAGCCGGATAAATGCGGTATCAAAGGTCAGATAATGTTTAAGTGTTATTGCCTCGGCTATTCCTTTTGTCTCTAATTTTCTCCGTAAAAAAAAGGAATTTTTTTCGTTCATCTTGTGCAAATCCAGCTTGAATTAAGCGTCTTAATTCCAACTAAGACATTTTTAATGACTGTTAAACAGGTCATAATTCTTTTTGTTAGTCTGTAAATATACGAGAAAGGCTTTCTATGGAATCCATATTTAAATAGAATGTGATGTGGAAGTGCTGCGTAATATTCCGCCCTCTAGAAAATCCTACCTAGATTTTTTTCTCCTCACAAAACATTTAGAACACCAGCTGTATTAATGGCTGTTAAACGTGACGGTATTTTAATGATGATATTGAGAGTTTGTGGAACGTGGATGAGCGCAGAGCAGAGCAGTTTTAGCTGGGGTCTAGGGCAGGAAGGACTAAACATAGCAGCGTAGCGCAGGGTTCAAGGCCCTCGGGCGGTCGTTCACCCTGCAAAGTCCCGCCGTCCTACTTACAAATCGTCCTCACATCCTGCGACACAGCGACACAGAGGGGGGAAAAGCCTGATAACAAGAACACACAGGTACGCATTATTACAAAGAACACGCGAAAACACCATCCCGTGTAGGACCACCATCGTTAAAAATGAAAGTGTTGTGAAAGGGAGGAAAACGTAATGGGACTATTGTCTTGTGAATTAACGCAGAAAAATACGACTAATCAACGAAACAAAAATCGAAAATGTCTAGGATCACTTTTGTTTGCGACTATATTGATCTCAAATCTGCTTTTCTAGAATTCATTAAAATTAAATGCCTAAGTAACAGGGAAATGACAACCCTTGGAAGGTAACATTATTAACTTTCTGAATATCGTAATGAAGTTTACGTTAACACCATAAATAATAAAAGTACTCAAATTTCACAAGGAAATTTTTCTCGTAAGTCATATAACATAAAAATGTATAAAAACATTTAGACGTTTCCTGCTTTACAATACAACCATATCCTTCTGAAAAAAAAAATCCTACCTGACTATTACGTCAGGTCTTAAGACATTTAAACGTCAACTCAGGTTTTATTTACCATGTTAGACCTCACCTGTATCGCGCCCAGTGTTTATATTTATATATATAGTAATTTATTCTTAAGAACTTTTATCTTTGGATGGTACAGCTTTGTTCATAAATTTACAAGTATTTACAATAAATGTGTAAATAATTCACATGCTGGCTCGTGTTGGTGGAGAGTCCAGTGACTTTCCCGTTCTTGGGTTCTTGACTTGTTAATCTGAGGGGTTTGGGGTGGAAGACGAGGTGGGTGTTTGGTGATTACTGTAAAGATTTCGGGGTGTTTGATAGAAAATGGTATGGGTTGGTTATCGGGCTGGGAGATTGTATTGGGGTTGATGGAAAGAAGATTTGCCAAGCAGTGCCCGAGTGGCAGTGTTTATATAAGTCTTCCTGTTCAATCAGCCAATCAGGTGGCTACACACATTAAGAAATGTTGAAATTAAATTCTCCAATATTAACACCATAATTTGTTTAATTACTTTAAGCAAGCATTATATATTATACAATATTAAATATACTGTACAATTGTGTTATCTATTATCGGAACCCTATTTATAATACCATTCAATATCCGCATACAAACTTCCCAAAATATTAACTTCCATCATTTTATCAAGATTCTGGTAAATAAAAATTTCTTCCATTAAATTTCTAATAGTAATAAATCCTTGACATGCATGCTTGTTTGTTCTTATATACACTAGATTACATTATTTACCTTCTAGTTCATACACAGCATTGTTACGATCATGTACCTTTAAAGGATCTTTCATACTCTTCATGTACTTCCTGAATTTATTCAGTGCTTTTGAGGCCATTTTTATTTCATTTACACCATTTATGATATACTGTTTTTCTCTATTTTTTTTGTATGCACGGTGATTATTTATACATAACTAACTGGGTGTCCGGCGCTGCCCGGTTTGTAATAATTAAACTCGGCGACATCAATAACCACGGATTTGACACCAAATGCGATTATTTTTGTGTTATTTCTATGCATTGCCCCTCCACCCCCTAAGGGTGCTCCCTTCCCATGCCGAAAGGTGTTGAAATTGTAAAAAATATTTTGGGAAACCTATCAAGCTCAGTGACCCGGAAAATATTTATTCGACGAAAATATCAGCCGTTTCTGCATGTTTGAAAATTTCAACCCTTGGGTTGGTAGTCTTTTTTGACCCCTACAGTGTTTGTTTCCGGTTATATAGGAACGCGTGTACCAAATTTGGTAAAACTTGCTCCACAGATTAAGATTTGTATGCGGAACATACACACAAAGAGTTTAATTTATTTATTAGAATGATTTTTATATGACCGTATTTTTAAAGCCGAAAGATTCTGAATGTTTTCATTTACGTTATATGACTTATAAGAATAAATATACTTGTTCAATTTGAGCACTTTTTGATTTTATGGCATTAACTTGTACCTCCCTGGTAACAATATTATTCATCTTGATCGCACGCTATACAAAGTATAATAAAAGATAAAAATCAATAGTTCATCGCCCAACATAATCTGTGTATAACGGAAATTTAATTTACATCCCAGCACGATTTGTATGTATGATACACTCTATCAATAACTGAATACGAAATTTGAAGCGTGATTCTTTGTTCCTGGTGCCTTGACGCCTTGTATCACGAAACGTATAACAAATAAGGAGCAATCAGAACAAACAGAAAGAGTTTGAATAAATTTTTGATAAGAGGTAAATAACATTTTCAGCCATGCATAAAACAATGAAAACGTTTACTTCTCCACGGTCATTATTACTCTATTATTGACTTTACAAACAGCTCTTTAACAAGTTAGATTATCTTACGTACATAAGTGCTGAATATGTGATATCAATATTGCTATTTTAGTTGGTACAACGTGCTTTATAAATTTCTTTCTGTTCTCTGACTCTTTATTTCCATAAATTACAGGTAAGATTCTCATGGAAAAAAATCTGTATTTTTTCATTTATGTAAATTCATTAATTACAGATGTATTAATAGGGATTCTGAAGCTTTGAGTCTTTATAACGACGTGTTAATACTTAATATGTCAGTTTTCATCTTACAGTAAATGCCATACCTTTTAATTTATATTTTTTGGACATTTTATATTTGATATAGAATTCTTACTTTTTTAAAAATTTCTTTAGTGCATTTGTAGATACATTTCACATAACTGTAAATTGTATTTAATAATTTTTGACGAATTCTATTTCCTAATAGAGTAAAAAAAATTATATCTGATCTAACTTAATTTGTACGCATTATAAACGTCATATTCGTAGTCTCGTACGATAATTTTGTAAGAATATTAAGTAGGACACCCAAGAATTGCATTTAAAAAGTGGAAAGAAACTTTTTTTATATAAATTGTAATAGACCAGTAAAGAAGGTCTAAAAATTCTGTTCTTATTTTTATCAGATTTGTTTACAAACTCAGACTGGGGATCCTTGAGTGGTTTGTACATGTAAAAGATGATAATAAAATGATGGATAAGTGGCTTTCAGAGAAGGGAAGGACTAATAATTGGGACATTTTGCGGCTCTTAGGGCTAAATGGTTGACTGACATCTGGACGACGGAATCCTAATGGCATAAATGACAGAAAGTTGTTGGACGATGCAATTAGATTAAACGGAAATAATTTAATTTAATTGATTGAGTGGCTCTCGGAGCGGGAGAAAGTTAACAGCTGGTGTTTGTGTGGCGAACATGCAAATGCAAAAAAACTGTGAAAACAAGGGAATATTCTGGAGCCGGGATATAAATAAGAGGGCAGTTTTTACGAGAGTGGATCAAGATTATCATTTCGTGTGGACAGGAGACGGACGTGTCAGTGGGGAGAGCGTTGGTGCAGGTCCACAGGGACGGACGCAGGACCAAGAAAGTGGCCGAAACAATGTTATGAACAGTTGGGTGTTTCGAGTAAGGAGAGATCATCGGATGGTAGGCCAAGCTAGATGGCCGAGAGTAATCAGTTGGACATCAGTCATCAAAAGTCGGTGGGATTTCGTCGTGGAAATCTGTCTGCCAGCAGAGTTGTTTGAATTCGTCGTGAGGGTTACGTCAGCAAGAAGAGGTGGCGGTGAAAGCAGAGTGTGAGCGCAACCTGTATGAAGTGAGTGTGTGGACCAGAGAGCTTGTAAGTTTATTCTCTGTATTCATAATTGTAAATTGTTAAAGAAGGGTAAAAAGTCATATTTCGTTTCATTTCGTTTCAATTTCGTTTCATTCGTTTCATTTCGTTTTTCATTTATTTTAACTGTTTTGTTTAATTGTAAAAAATTGTGTTCCGTTTCCTTATCAACCCAGTAAAGACCCTGGGGTACCGAGTCTAATTTATCAAATGTATTCAAGTTAAATAAAATTGTTTTAATTTTATAAAATTTCATCAGATTTGTGTAATTGCAAATTGTGTCTTAATAAATAAAAAATAATTGTTAAACTAAATTGGTAGTTATATTTTATTTTATCAGAGGTATTACAATATAAATGAGAATCAGCACTTCTGGAAAGATGAGGCTAGGAAATTATTATTAACTATATAATGAATAAAAAGTACAACGGCCAATGTGTCAGAAAATTTTCAACCGGCATAGGCCGCATTCCTTGAAATAAAATTTATATTTGGACATCTTATTTTAATATGTATTACTATGAATTACCTGATAAAGTGAAAAATAATGGACGAAACGTTGTAAAATTGTATTTTTTTCTGTTTTAGTTGAATAATACAAATTGACCGTTTTACTAGTTGTTTATTAATTTTTAACTGTCAGGATAATGTCAATATATTATTAAATATACAATGGAGGATAGAGAGGAAATATTTCACTAGGTCGAGCCGTAGAGTCCGTGAAATAAAACTGAATTAAAGTATCATGTCGGCAAAATGTCGACCAGACCGGGTTTCTATACTTGGTCCTTCGATATTTTTGCATCCTGATACTTAAATTATTAAGTACAACGACCAGTTGAAAAATGATAAATAATAAGGAAATCTATTTCATGAAAGATATATACAGCATCATAAATAATCTACGATTATTAAAGACCACATCAACTTTAAATACGTACGCTTTTCCTTGCATCATTTATTGTGATGTCTCTTGTGTATTATATGAGGATAAAAACATATTGTAAGAGAATAAAAGCCTCACAACTTTGCATGAGAATGGATTGAACGTGATTCATTATCATATAATTGCATATTTTTGACAATGTAAAATCTGTGATGAATAATTGCATGATCTTCAAGTTTCCTCTCTCTTCATTATTTTAAATGCGGTAGCCTTTGTTTTTGTAACTAGCATATCTAATTCATAATTTGTTTTGCATTCTCGGGAATTTCCCCCAGGAAGTGTCAACCTACAGTGGCTGGTTAGTTATCTTCTGCCTTCGTACCACAATCAACTGTGGAGATTAAGAGTTTTCGTCACGATTCTCAGACAAAAGACCACTTTCTCCTCTCGTCCCTTAACACTGCAGGAACAATGCAGCCATTTCCACACTTGTCAACAGATTTTCACTCCTCAGCTCCTCAGTTTGGTGCACCCCCCCCCCCCCCTTCCCAGCGACTGCCTTCAGCGATCTTTACTGATATTTTAGAGGTATATTGCTGGTTTTTATTTTGGGTAAAGTGCAACCGGAGTCAGAGAGTTCAATGACTATTATATATGGAAGCCGTCGCAGTGATAAGAGGTATAAAAATTAAAATCTTCAGACTTTATTATATAGTATGGCTCATACACATGTAACGGTGTAAATTTGAGCATTATTTGACATTGAGGAGGATATAAATCCAATATCTACCAGCGGATAAACCGAAAATTATTAAAGTAATGTAGTAATCAAAGAGTAAACTTAATAGTGGATAATCGCAAAAATAAGGGGAAAATGATTTTACAAACAGCAATGGTATGATTTTTTCCATTTTTCCACTGGTTCCTAAACAATTACGAGACTGCAGTTGCTTTCATTTCTCTTACATATAATTGTTACTTATTCATCCTAATCTATCTGTTCATCATTACCTTGAAGACAATAAAAAATTAATATTACATTGTTCTGACGGTGTACATAGAAAGATGGAAATCATTGTGACAGTCGACAAATTTAGGAGATATGGAATTGGGAAAATTAAATTATGTAAAAATTAATCGAGATGAGAAATGAGACGGATATATAGCGAATAAGCAATCAAGATGACATCAGATAGGAGAATATAACCTGTTATGAAGAGACTTTATCAGCAGGTATAATGAAAATCTAAAATATTTCAGAAAAATCTGACTTGCAACGGAATTTATTTACTAAGAAATAATTAATATAAGATTCATGTATCTGAAAAAGTTTTTATATGTTAAAATTCCAAAATGTTATTCTCTTAACACATTATTTATTTTTTTATTATTTGTTAATTAATATTTTTCACGTGCTTCATATATTCTGTGTGTTGACTGCATCTCTTTTTTTCGATTTCAGTAATTACTGGTAAGATTCTCACGGGGATAAAATTGTGTATTTTTTTCATTAATTTAAATTCTTGAATTACATATGTATTAATACGTATTATGAATCTATGAGTCTTTAGTAAAATATGTTAATGGTTAATATATCAGTTTACATCTTACAGTAAACAATATACTTTTTATTCCTTTTTTTGTATGCATTTATTTTATTTTATATATATATTACTTACCTCTTAAATTCTAATGAGTACATTTGTAGCGACATATCTCATAACTATTGAAAAATTTGTTAATAATTATATTTCGTAATAGACTTCTAACGAAAAAAATGTCCGACATAATCTAATTTTTAGGTATAATATATACTTCATATTCTTAGTGTTGTAAGATAATTTTGTGTAAGTTCTAAGTGGACACCCAATAATTGAATCTAAAAGTGAAAAGGAACTTTTCAGATTTTTTTATATTTAAATGGGAAGCAGCTTATCTTGATAGATGAGGCTAGGAGATGATTATTAAATAATGTTAATTATTATTTTTCACGTGTGTTAGTCCTAGAAAATATCATAGCAATTGAATATGAAAATAAAATTACGAAGAGGTAAAGAGTTGATCTTGATATTCGCCAACTTCTCAAGCAAGTAGATGACCGCTCGTCAGACCCTTCGATTTTACATTACATCGGCTGATGACCCGAATGAATCTCGATGAAGGGCTCATTTATGACGAAGACGATATAGTGAGATATTCAGATGACCTGAATATTCGACGAAGGACAAACGTGGGGGATGAATAAAGCTACATCATCTTGCATGCCAAAGACATGATCTTGTAATTTTCTCTTTGCTTGTCGTGGTGTATATAAGAAAGGTTGATTTTGTGAAACGTAGACAAATCACCAATCACTCTGAGAAGGAGAAGAGGAAATAAATAACTGTGAATATTCTTCGTATCAAGAAATGAGCGCCTCACCCTGAATGCAGCACGCAACACATTTTGTTCCGTCTGTCCGTACAATAGATATTTCAACTACAATGAGTTTTCTTTTTATACAGTTTCCCAATTTTGAATATTCATTTGCGTGCATTGTTCATATTTTAAAAATATGGATACTTTTTTTGGGGGGTAGCAGACTACATGAGGGTAATCCACATGGTGACAACTCCGATTTAATAGCATAAGAGTTAATTTGAAAGGGGGGATGCAGAAGGGTAGAGTAAGGCAGCCAAGGTTTAACTAGGGCCCCGGGGTTTTGGTTTAAGGATCCTACCCGGCAATTCGCCTAAAAGTGATGCAGGGAAACCCCCTAGAAAAACCTGCATCAGGTAGGTCGGGCATTTGGTACTTGTCCGACGCCCTTCCGATGGTGGGACAGGAGTTTGCTGTGGGGTCGCAGCTTTCCCCTCGCCGTGCCTTGACTGGTTTAGGAGGCAGCTGGCCGACTATTCCAATAGGGATAGCGAACATAACTACGAGTAAACATTGATTTTCGGGTCTCATCACTGCTATATAGGACGAGTATTTGTATTCATGTTTTATAATTAAACACTTACTATTGCATAACTATTATTTATTTCCGCGATTGAAGAAATGACACATTTAAATGTACGTTTTACTTCAATTTTATCTTTATTTTTACATTTACATTTTACATAAATACAGGGAATAAAAACTTATTCTGCAGATTTAAGATGAAATTGAAGTCTTTTGAGGATTTAGTAAATGTAGAGAAATATATCTATATTTCAGGCGTTAATACTTCATTGAACCATGATATGAGTTGTACATTAAAATTTATTTCCTCCATTTTCCAACTATGTTCCACTTGCATTCTCTTGAACTCGTCGATTATACCGTGATGAGTCCAGGAATTCTGAAAGCAATTAGGAGGCTATTAGTGCACCAAAAGCAGAGAATTTTTTAAGCGGCAGAGTGGAAATAACCACTTAACTTCGAAGGTTAGGAATTCTATTAAATTTAGTGAAAAACTACAGTTATTAGAATAAAACACGGAAGTGGAACTTGGAGATTATCTGTACCAGGAATCCTATTAAATGTACAAAAATATCCCATATTCTTCAAACACGTGAAAAATTTTTATTTAACAAAAAACGTTTTTCATGCTGAATGAATATTCTTAATATATAAGGGATGGACGATATAACATTCTGATACGAAGGATCATGTGAGCTTAGAGATTACTAGTATCCTAATGAAATTAGCAAAAACATTCACACGAAACGGAATTCTTAATGTGAACCTTGATCATAATTTAAATGTTTATGAAGAAAGGATTGTTTTGTAGTGGAGCAGTGGGCAAATTAAAGGTCTTTGTAATATCGAGAAAAATTCTAATAAATAAAATAAATGGTGAAAAAGTAGACAAATTTAATAAAATTAACGACTTTTATTTGACATTTTAAAATATTGTATTCAGCCATTTTTTGTTATACATGATGATAAAACAACTTGTATTTTTTTTAAAAAAATTCATTAATTTTTTCATGTTATTGTATTTTATTAATAATAAAATAATATTTCGACATTTTTGAAATATAATAATAAATGTTACCAATTATATAGTACATATGAATCCAATTTTTTTCAAATTAAAATTACAAATTTATTATCAAAAAATTTTGGAAAAAATTATATATCAAGTTTAAAAATAATGGAGTATTAATATTTATTAATCTTATGGCTTCATTATATAAATTTAGTGTGTTTAAAGTCGTTTTAATATATGGCATTTATGAGAAATTACGTATTAATAAATTTGGTTCAACGATTAAAATGGTGCATTATTGCAGACGTGTTTGTTGTTGTTGGTTTTTTTTGGTAATGTAAAATAGTTAACGTGTGTAGTTATGAATCATAAATGAATTGAATACGTAAACTTCAGGAATAAGAAATATGTAAAAACGGAGCAAGTAGTCAGATTCTGTTCAAGATGATAATTTCAGGTTAGTTGCATTAAAACTGATGATTGATTTTAAGAAATTTCTGAGCCATATACAATGCATGTGACATTTACATCGGAAAGCTCAGAAACATACGAAGGAATAAATATTGGTCTTGGCAACAAATACTTTGTCAGCTGCCTAGAGTAAAAAGTGCTGGAAAGAATGTGAAATCACTTACCGAGATTTTTTCTTATTTAAATATTAAACGAAAGATAGATATGTTAATTAATACATAAAAATGTAAATAGTCCCTACTGCAGGAAATTTTTCAGTAGAAAGAGACGCATTGTGCACATGTTCACATAATTCGATTTTTTTTAATGGATTATTTTTAATAAATATTAATACTTTATGTAATAAAGTACGACAATTCTTTTTTACTACATACCTTATTACATACCATACGTGTCCAAGTTTCCTTTATTTATTTGATGAGGGAAACAGGATCGTTTCTATAGTTTTTATTTTAAAGTAGCTATAATAATTTTTCAAATTGTTCTTCATTAATTAATTCCACGTTTCAAAGTAAGTTCTATTTTATCAGGTGGACTGTTTGCTCCCGTACATATTATTTTCTGGATTTGAAATTTCTTGGCAATGGTGAAATATTATAATTGAGATTATTCGGGTATTCTATTGTCTTGGAGTAGAGAAAAGTGAAAAAGAAAAGGAAAATAAAAGGAATGAAAATCCAAGATACAAGAAAAAACCAGAAAGAAAGAGGCAGGTCGAGGAGATGACGAGAATGGTCGTCTAGTAGATCAGAAAGAAAATGTAGAGATATACCCCAAGCGGATATAACAAAGGAAACAATAAGAACATAAAGAGAGAGGTGGTGTGAAAGAAACAAGTTGGGTTAAAGAAACTCCAACGTTTCGAACAGTACAGAAAAAAACTCTGTTTGTCATAAGGGAGGGACGCGCAACATGAGAGTTCGAACACTCATTAGAGGGGTAGTCTAAGTGTTGTTCTCTCCCTGATGACGGAAAGAGTTTTTTCTGTACTGTTCGAAACGTTAGTTTCTTTCAGACTACTTCTCTCATTCTGTTGTTATTGTTTCCTTTGTTATCTTCGCTTGGAGTATATCACTACATCTTCTTTCTGATCTTCTATACGTCATATTTTTTACCTACCTCTTCCTTTCTGTTTTTTCTTGTATCTTGGCTTTTCTTTCCTATTATTTTCCTTTTCTTTCTCAATTTTTCTACTCCAAAACAACGGAATACCCAATTATTCTCAATAATAATATTGAATGCTCTGTTGCGCTTAAATTAAAGGGCATAAGAGGCTCGTCTTAATCTCGAATTTTATTAATACGATTTTGTTTTCCCGTGACCTTTGACAAGTGCCGTGAAGTTGGCCGATATCGTCACCATTGGCACGAATGATCTGCACTCCTCTCCGTTTTTTGCTTCCTCCCATTGAAATTGCCAATTTTGGATGGTTTCGTACTTTTGATCTTCATTGATTGTTAATTAAAAAAATTTCCTGTATTCAATATAAATGTTTAATGTAGTTTATTTCAGTTAAACGCATCTACCTACTTCATTTTAGACTGATTGATATGTTGAGAAATTTCCCTCGTAGTTAAAAGAAACTTTTGTATAGTCATATACAGTAAAAAAAATGACAATAATAATAAACCTAATGGTATGCTTTGAAGAGAATGCATTTCTTGTAAAATATTTTTTTGCTCCTGCGCCTAGAAATCGTCATTTCAATGTCTGTCTTCGTCTTCTCCCCAAAAGTATATAGAAACTGTATGGTTATATATAAAAACACGTCACTTCGTCATGCTATTAATTTTGAGGACTGTGACTTTTGCTTACAATGTATCTTTTATGTTGAGACCCTACAGGAGACGCTGCAGCTGCCGGACCACGCCTATAAAGTCCCTGTGAAGCAAAAATTCCTTTTGTTCGCCACACAAATAATTATTTTGTCAAGCTATTTTTATCCACCTTTTATAACATTGACGTAATTATTTCCTGACTCTTGAACAATTCGCAAAAAAAATTATATTCGCGATGAAACGTTTTTCTTAAACGAATATGTAAAATTGTAAATTTTATTATGACAATTCCTCCTTATATATGTAAATATGGCGTTCTACTTTACAGTCAACAAAGTGACTCCAAAGTAAGGATCAGGAAGAAACCTACTGTACTGTGTGTCGAATTGATGTGCAGAGATAAACAGTCTCCAAATTTTTATTTTATTAAATAATAGGTTGGAAGCTTTCAATTTATTTGTTATAATCATCTTCAAACATTACTACTTACCACTGTGAACAAAAAGTAAGGTGAATTTATTTATAAAATATAAATTCTTTATTTATTCTTCCAAATCAATTTCATCCCCTTCAAAGTAATCCCCGTCCGATAAAACGCACTTTTTCTAACGCTTTTTCCAGTCCTCGAAACAGTCGGAATAGTCTTCTTCCGGTATAGCCTTCAAGACCTTCTTCGATTCGGTTTTTATCTTCTCAATCGTGTCAAAACGTCGTCCCCGCATTGGTTTTTTGAGTTTTCTGAATAGCCAGAAATCGCACGGAGCCAAATCAGGCGAATACGGTGGTTGCGGAACGATATGAGTTGAGTTTCTGGCAAAAAAGTCGCGAATAACCCATACAGTATGACATGGTGCATTATCGTGATGAAGGAACCAAGAGTTGTTCGCCCATAATTCTGGCCTTTCAGACGAATATCTTCACGCAAACGACGCATAACGCTTAAATAATATTCTTTGTTGACAGTTTGGCCCGGCAGAAGGAATTCATAGTGCACCACACCACGATAATCAATAAAGAAAACTGTCAACATGAGCTTGAATTTCGATCGACTTTGCGTGGTCTTTTCGGTCTTGCTTCACCTTTTGCACGATATTCGCTGGATTGGTCGGTGGTTTCAGGGTCGTATGCGTAAATTCAAGTCTCGTCTCCAGTAATGACGAATTTCAAGTGGTCCTGATAGTCAAACAGCAAAGCTTCACACACATAAACGCGACGCTTTTTTTCCCCAAAAAATTGACCGATTTTGGCACCAATCGGGACTTGACGCGTTTGAGACACAAAACATTTTTCAAAATAGTTTGGGCTGAGCCAAATGATATTCCAACACTATCAGCGAGATCTGTAATTGTCCATCGACGATTTTCAAGCACCAAATCTTTGATTATTTGGACGTGGCCCTCGTCGGTAGACGTTGATGGTCGCCCAGATCGCGGTTCGTCTTCAACGCGTTCTCGGCCCTCTTTGAACTCGTTGTACCACTTACAAAGGTTTTTTTTGCCATAGTTTGATCACCAAAGGCCTTCCGCAACATTTTCAACGTGTCCGCACAAGAATATTCGTTCCGCAAACAAAATTTGATGCAAGTTCTTTGCTCAAGAAAATCACCCATTGCAAAAATCGAAAAATTCACTTTTGGTTGTTTACAAAAACACGTGTAACTCGGAGATAAATAAACCTTTTAACAAACAGACGCTTGGACAATATCATCGACAGTCCTACCAACCTAGGGAAAAAATATATCTGCCTTCCTAATACCCGGGAGTTTTAAATGACAATTTCACCTTACTTTTTGATCACAGTGGTATATAAAAACATCAAGTTAAGACTACATTGCAAAAACATCAGAGTAATATACCTTCCTGTCACTAGAACTAAAATCACAATAACTTTAAAAATATTAGTCCATAAAGGTATTTCGTCACTAATATAAAACTATGTTGTTTTTCAACTGTAGTATGATAAAAAGTACTAAACGATCAAAAATTGTCAACCTCAAAGGGAGAAAAGAATAAACGGAGAGTAGTGCAGATCATTCATGCCAATTGTGACGCAAAAGCTTCAAATAAAAATTCCGATATCGGGACTAGTCACAGGTCACGGGAAAAAAAATCGTAACTTCAAAAATTCAAAATTAATACGAGACCATTATGCCCTTTAATTTAAGTGAAACAGAGAATTTAATATGTCTAATAGTATCGATTTTTTATGTTGTTAGTTGTTATTTACACATACATATCTATAAATATATATGATTATACATGCATGCAAATACAATGAACTAAAACATTAACAATCCAAACTCATTAAGGTTAACGGAATGCAATATTAAATACAAATGTAAAAGAAAACGAATGAAAAGAAAAACGCGAATGAAATCTGGCTATACCCTTTAATTATCGTAACAGTGTTACTGGTACCAGTACGGACTCTTGTAGCTCGAAGTCAACACCTACTAAACAGGCCATTATTCACTGAGTCTACACTTTAGATTTTGAACACACGGTAGTTGCTCTGGATCTCTGCTATCCTGCAACCTGGATTGGCCCACCCTCAGCCAGTTGCCGGACGTAGATCTCCTCAAAGTCTCTCTATGCGAAAATTAGTTCAGTTTGTGAAGCAAAACTTCTGCTTCCAAACTGCGATTTTATGAGTCTCTTTTAAGTATTCTTCCTCGACCCAGGCTCAACGAAGACTCGACGCACACAGTTCTCTAAGCGCGCGGTCTCAAGTCTCCATTGTTAACAAAGAAAGACCCGCTGCGATTGTCGTCTTTAAGCACCCGTACCGTCAAAAATTAAATTATATTAAAAACAATTAACAGCCTGTTTAATTGGTATTACAATATATTAAGAAATTGAACACTGTTTATGGTTATTTATGCACGTTAACGTCAACAGTCCTTTTTACCATTATGTGCGGAGTTTGATTTCTTCATTTTTTGAACTATATAACCTGATTATTTAAGTTTAATGTCATCGTGCAATTGATACAGCATCTGTTTGTCACTGTCGTTATTCTCTTGTACCTAAACATTGGCTGCAATATTTAGATATATTATTAGTAAACTATACGACGCTTAGGATATTAAATTTCATAATCTTTTTGCCACGATACAGGTATTAAGTGATCGTTTTGTTTGTCCAATGTACAATCACAGCAAACGATTTTGGATACTACGCAATATTTGCTATATTTATCAAGTGGGTCTTTCTGAAGTTTTATCAAGGAGGAAAGTGTATTAGTAGGTCTGTAAATGATGGATATTAAATATTCTTTAACAATTTGGGCCGAACTATTGATGTAAAAATTTGTAATAAGGGAGAATAACATTAAAATTTAAAGGGTGCTCATTAGAAATTAAAAGTTTACGGACAATATAACTGTGTTTTGTTTAGGAGGATAAGCAAGAAATTTGAGAACAGGTCCGGAGAGGGTAGGTTTTCTGAATCAATTGGTGAGAATGGAAGTATTGTGAATGGGCAGTGTCATAGTTCTGTACCAACCCGAGCTTACCCGACTTCCAACTCGAATGTATCGTAAGGCGTAAGTTGACACTAACCGCGTGTTTTAGTTAGCGGTAAACTTAGCAGCAGCTTTACGAGAGGACGGCTGCAGGGCGCGTGGGTCCCTGGTGGCGTATTGTGCTCGTAGCCAAGCCGTTATAGCGCCCGGCCCCGTGCGGCCCGTCCCAGAAGGGTCGCTGCCCCTGCTAATAACCGTTGGCGATCGACACGCCACCTGGCGGGAGGATGCGGGTGAGACGGCAGCTGCTCGTGTCAAGTTCAAGGTTGTCTGGCTGCCACTGCTGCCGCCACTCAGATCCTGCAATTTAAATATCGCCCCCGAGCAAGGCTTCACCTCTGACACCTGAATCAAATTCATGTCAGACGCACAGCTAACCTATGAGACACGCCGGTCTCTTGGGAGCCATCCTCAAGCTCTCCTCCAGTCTCCTCGGTGCACGTCACACCAAATCATCAACCTCCACAACTAATTTCCCAACAACGTTTCTTTCAAGCGCGGAAGCACCAAAACACCCTCATTTAAATTGTTTTCTTTTTTAAACTGAATAAACGAATTCTCTATTGCCACGGTAGTGCGTTAAATAATACAATGTTATGTCTAAATATTTAGAATATCGTTACTATCCATTTCACCAGTTATCCGCTTGATTAAAATCCAACCTTCTCTGGACTGCCTCCATCCACTTGCCTTGATATCTATTAGATGAATGAACAGTTTACATTAAGGTTCTCATATTTTCGCTTACTGAATTATTTTCTTCGTGACCAGTGCCATATTTCTTCCCTATGACCTTTGAATCACAAAATATGCGTATCACAAATTAAAATCTTTTTAATTACAAAAATTCTGAGTAATTGAACAGCAGACCTCCAGTAAAACACTGTACTTTCACAATATATATAAAAATAATACTAAGTTGATAAAAATTCTCTAGAATTATGATCCAAGAAGCAATGAAATGGCAGTTACCTTACCATGGCTGACAAGCAACTGTTGATTTTACAATGGCTTCTGCAAGAATGGACCAGTCAGAAAAAACACAATGATTGGATTCTATCTGCAGGGTTCGAATGTAACTATTTTAGCTCTTACGTTGCTTCAGTGTTCTTAATGTACTAGTTTACTTGGGCAATGTTCAATAACTGGTGGGTATGTGGGAAATGCAAATTCGCTTAATAGTTCACCCTGAATAACCTCCATATCAGACGCACGTGTTAGTTCAGAATTTTCCCCCAATCACAATACACTTTCACTATTTCACATTTCAAATTTTCTTTCTATGTCTGTAATTACTGGTCATTTCCCATTAAGTACTTCTTTAACTGGTTGAGATTGGAGTAAAATCCAGGGTTATGGATGTCGCTGAGTTTAATTGAAACAACCCGAACAACGCCGGACACCCAGATAGCATATTATTAAATAAACTCAACTCAGTAACATCTTGGGAATACAGTAACAGTTGTTCTCTGTTCCTACTGGAACAGTCAGCCAGCTGCCTACTAAAATGATCGAGATACGGAGAATGGAATTCTGCGTCCCCATTGGAAGGGCGTGGGACAAGTATTCAATGCTCGAATTACCTGATGCAGGTTTTGTAGGGTTTGTCATGCTTCATTTTAAGCGTATTCCGCGTAGGATCCTTGAACTATAGACCTGGAGCCCTAGTTAACCCTTGGCTACCTCCTTCTACCCTTCCGAATTCCCCCTTTCAAATCCCTTCCTATGCTGTTAAAGGGGAGTTGTCACCATGTGGATTACCCTCATGTAGCCTGTTACTCTAAAGAAATAAGTCGGCTCGCTGTATACTTACTTGTCCTACATTATCTGTTATCGTGCTATTTCCCGTCGGCGTTGCTAATCAACACGTCAATGGCGGCTGTGTACGGTTCCAATGTTCTATAGTCCGGCGCAGCTCAGAAGGTGGTCGTCTGCTTGAGCAGCGCGGATAGGGGAGGATAAGTAGCAACGTAGCCACTTACTCGCTCATCAGATATGCTTCTTGTTATGAAAACGTCACGAGAAATAGCATGTCGTGCGAAGATAAAATGCCTTGTTAATGTAGTACGGTTAGACCGGCGCTCACTTTAATACGAACCTTTGTTATGGCAACTTGGAAGTGTAAAAACTATACTGAAAACATTGACGCATGTGTTCAGTTCAGGGTATCCTGTACAGCAAAAAAAAATCCGCGATAGTTAAGAGATGATAAGCAGAGTGAGTCATAAATAAATTCCGTCTGTATATTCCGTTAGTATTTATATTGTTTTTAAGATTGGTAGTGACACAGGTTCAGGTTCTCCGCATGGGGGTGTTCCCAACTGACGACACCTTCTCCCTTCTATTTCTTTATTAACGGTCCCAATAAAATTAATTGTTGTCGTCTTTCGAAGAATTTGTTTTATATTCATCTGTAATTTTTTAATACAATAGTTCAGAAATATGTAGACAGTAAAACAACATTATTATTTGGCGCTCATATTCCCGAATCAATATACACCTGTTATTTTTAAATATTTTCAATGGTTTATTTTATGAATATGATTATGAAAGATAGCCAATTCAGACAAAAAAGTGATAGTATAAATACCACACAACGTTTCTGGGTTCCAAAACTGCTTTTGAGTTTTGTCAACTGACAAGTGCAGGTCTTCTTCGCACCTGAGAAAAGGGACAAGGATTCCAGAAACGTTGTGTGGTATTAATATTATCTCTTTTTGTCGAAATTGGCTATCGTTCCTATTCATTATTTTCAATCAGACGTAATTTTTTTCATTTTATTCTATTTTCTATTGAAATGTCTACATGACATGTTTCCATGTTATTGAATCGTCTACCTGTAGTTTAAGCACTTTTTCTCATGCTTTATTATGAAATACTGTACCGTGTGTATTTTGGTTTTAATTTGCTTTGTCTTCGGAAGTGTTGTCTGCTGTAGTTTGGAGAATTCGAAATCGTACATTGGCGGACGGATGCCAGGAGTTGTGTTCTGTAAAAGGTTGGACGAGGTGTGCGTGGGTGTGGAGGAGATAAATATTTCCATCCAAATAATTTTCGTGTCCTGTCTCGATTGTTGGCCTCAACATGACTGAATTGTTGGCAATTGTTGACTACAGAACTGCAGCGTCGTGTTATAACTCTTGTAACAATGGAAGAATCAGTGAAACAATGACATTTCAACCAAGTTTTCTTATAAAGAAAAAAGTAAAAAGAATGGGAGGCCATAATGGAGGGAACTTTAATATGAAAACTAAATGAGTTGAAGTGTATTGACGCTGTTTATGAGCAAGATATGGGAAGATTCTTAAAGTACGACGGCAGAGATTGGCAATATGGCGCACGTTTGAATTTAACTGACCTACACCGCTCGTAATAAAGTGAGGCAGTCTGGTCGATGCGCTACTGAGGGACAGTTGTTAGTGATGAACTCCGCTCATAGTGCAGTTGCATAATTCAGAAAGGTCACAAAGCACAAAAGCTGTGAGGAGCGAGAATTACGTGCCACGTCTTCCAGCACGTCGTCAGGCAGCACGAGTACGTCGCAAAAATCCTGGAGGCCGACGCTTTAGCCAGTACGTCGCAACATAATCCCGGAGGCCCTCACCTTAGCCAGTGGTCAACCCCTGAGTCGACGCCATGCAGTGATCCTGACTAGGTCGTCGCTGCAGTTAACCCGTTCTGCCAGCTGCGAGATTCGGAGGTGTCAGTACGTTGGTTACGAGAGCTACAGCAGACGAATAGAACACAGAAATAGCAGTACGTACTTGATAACGGGCAGAAAATCTCTTCTACGTAATCCACAGGTGCCTGAGATAAGAGATTTTTTTCATGCCTAACTGTAATAAACTTATAAAAATTTCTTAAATGGTCAATAATATTTTTTGATTTACCGTAAAAACCCAGTCCAATAAAAAATAATTCTTTACAATACCTTTCTCCTTCCGTGGGATATTCTTCACTGTCTCTAAAAATGTTCAAAAACCTACAAGAATTACCCCCAAACGCTAACGTTTTCAAATCTAATGACTCCGTTGGACTGTACAGCCTGGTACGTGAGCGCGCTTGATTGTTATACACGTTCCATCTATGCATACATTGAATGTCAACTTTTTTTCTCGCCAAATATTTCCACCTATCTCAAAAACATGGTTTATATATTATTCACATAATCAGGAAAAATGCAAGAAAATATAAAAATGTGATATAAATTATATTTACGAGGGTGGTCTGAAAAGTTTCCGACAATTATTCAGCAGAGAAAAACGCCGAGTACTTTTTGGACGGGGTTACAGAGATGGGAGCATCACCGGGAGAAGTGTATAGAGTTATAAGGAGACTATGTTGAAAAATAAAAAATAAAAATAAATTTAAAAAATTATTTTCTATCATTGTTAGGTCGGAAACTTTTCAGACCACCCTCGTGTACATATATATAATTCACAACTTCCTCTTCAACTACTCACTCAAGAAGCAATTACATTTCTTCAAGTTAATTTTAACATGTATAACAATTGTAAAATCTTCGGATTAAAAAAATTTCTGTATATTAAAAGAAATTGTAATGCATTTCCAAGTCTCCTATTGGCAAAGGATCACAGAATCGTCAACTCGCACTATAAATGTATGCCCCCATTGTTTCATTACGGCTGCAGTGTCAAAGTGTTGGAACAAGAAGAAAGTGTTTCAAGGTGTTTTTTTACATACAAAGACGGTTTTACAATTATCCAGCTCTAGTGCAGGCCAAGTCTGAAAAAGCTGCATTTTAACAAGCAACAGCGCCCAGTTCCGTAGCTGTTCTATGCTTAAAAATTAAGGTAATAAATAATATGCCTAGAATTGTATCTATATAATAAAAAAGGATGTATATTTGTATGTATGTATGTATGTATGTATTTACGTTGTTCTTTATACAAATTTTATCGCGTGGACAGAATGCAACAAAAATTGGTACACATATTCTTCAAAATACGAGAAACGGTACTGTGAGGGTGAGAAACGCCTAGCATATATGTGGAAAGAATTATAATTAAAAACCGTGATCATTAAATATTAAATTACTGCGCGCCAAGAGACAATGACGTCACGCGAGAGAGAGACGTTACTACGCAACAAACAAAGGAAATATTTTCTTTATTAGGAATGAAATAAAGCAGAAATATGTTCTTTAAATAAAAAGTATAATTTTATACAGCAATACTCCATCGAATGGTAATAAAGAAGAATACGAATTACTTTACCATCCTTGCGGAAAATGTAAGTTAATTTTCGCGCTGTATTAGTTGTGAGTCTAGCTAACAATTTCATCAATGTAATATTTCGTAATGTGAAGACTGAGTGACAATTGACAATTATATCCTGAAATACTCAAGGAATATATTTAAGTATTCAATTAAATACTTTTTCGAGTTTATATAAATAAGTACACGAGCAACGCCGGGCACCCAGCTAGTTAAAAATAATTACAAAACAAATTGCCTACAAAATTCAGGTTTTCTCCGCATTTCATAGGTATCTATAACCAATATGCCGTTTGTGTGAATTTGCGCATTGGATTTGGGGATCGGGTAAGTTCGGGTTAGTACGGAATGTAGTCTTGAATGTTTGGTTTGCTTATAACAAATAATTGTTTCGACATTCAAATGTAGACCTGCACAATGGTAAAAGACAATGTTGAAAATTAAAAAAATAAAATAAAATAAATTTTAAAAAAAATATCTTCTATCATTGTTTGGTCGGAAACTTTTTAGACTACCCTTGTAATTTCTCTTCCTGTTTGGCTGTTTTGTATTTTAAATTAGTGACCATCACCAATGTGATAAAATTGGTAGAGACCATATTCGGGTATTCCTTTGCCTATGCTAGATAAGAACAAAGTAGAGCGACGAAATAAAAGTGCAAGAGGTGATAGACGATCAGGAAAGGAAAAGTAGTTCCAACGTTTCCTTATGAAAAGAATGTAAGTAATATAATATAATTAAAATAGCGAAATACAGACAAAAGAAGTGATGATATAAATACCACACAGCGTTTCTGGAAACCTTGTTCCTTTCTTCAGGTGTTAAGAAAACTAGAAACCTCATGAGCCTAGAGCGGTGTTTCCCAACGTGGGCCCAACATGAAAAATGACTAGTTTTAAAAAAGTCCAGTGACGATTTATCTTTTACAAAAGGAAAAATTGTTTGTATCTTCATTTGAAATACGTATTAGTAACTTTTGAATTTTTAATATTGAAGAACCGTGACACACATGTCGTAATTAGGCTACTTTAGGGAATAATTCAATTGATGAATATATAAAAAAATTTCATATCTTACATAGGGAGAATTACTAAGACTTAGGTGGGGTATGGTAAGAAAAAGGCTGGGAAACACAACTGCACAGTTCAGTTGACCATCACAAAATCTTTGAGCACCTGAAGTAAGGAACAAGGTTTCCAGAAACTTTGTGAGGTATTTATATCATAACTTATTTTCTCTGTATTTGACTATTTTATCTTATAATTAATTTTCAAAAGAGACGTAAATTGTTTGTTTCCTTATGGAGTTCTCGTACATGTACGTCTCAGATCTGATTCTGAAGACGAACAGAGATTTTTACTGAAATGAAAGTATAATACGTCCGTATATCATCACTGAGTTTTGTCTGTTATTTGGCTTTATTTTTATATTAGTAGAGATTTTACTGTGCGAAACATTGAAACAGATGTATTTTCGAACAGAGACAATGGAATATCCGTATATTACTCCATTATTTTGCTACTTTATTTATTTAATTACTAGCGGGTGCCCGGCGTTGCCCGAGATGTCCCGATACACTCCAATTTCGGTTGCTTTTGCGCTATTTTTATGTAACGCTCCTCGAGGGTGTAGATTTGTAAACGGAACATACCCATATGCATACCCACATGTATACACACATACATACCCGTATAAGACAATTTTATATAATATATATAGATAGATAGATATACATACACTATTTAAAACAATTATTAAATTTGTAGACATATAATTTTTCCATCTGAAATTAAACTAATTGGTGGTTTTAGCAATCTGCAGTTGGTAGCATTGTATAAAATTAATGCAAAACATTACGAAATACGCTGTCTTCAACAAAAAAATATCAATTTTGAACATTTAAGTATTGTTTTTATCATAATTCTATGTATCTTCCAGTGCGTATTGCAAGATATAATTGGGAAACCAATTGGTCCCTGATCCCGTTAAATATTCCACGTCAAAAGTCAAGTTATTTAAAAGAAAATTAATGCCATGGATTGTATAACCTTTCATAATAAATTATATTTATCACTCGATGTGGTATTGGTAGATTTAATTATACGTATTATTCAATCAAAATATTTTTGCTCAGCTTCATTTCTCAGAAATTTAACATCTATAACGTCGTTCCCAAAAATGGAAAACAAATATTGCTATCCTAACCTCAATTTTTTGTTTCACGAGACAAATTGCACGCAATAATTTGTTTACATTTATACAAATTTATAGAAATACATTGCGTAAAGTATAATTAATTGTACTTTTAATTCAATTTAAATGTTCCTATTTCTGTACATTACTTGCATTACTGTGCATTACTTGAATAACGACCATAAAAACTTTCCGTACGTCATTTTCAATACTTTTATAGTTACAAACATATAATTCAGCAGTCGTACCTTAGATAAATCTTATTATCTTCTGAAATATTATACAGGATACAATAGTACGTTATATTATGAAATTTTATAAATCTCGACCGACACACATTTGAATGTATTATAAGGCGCCGTATTGGCTTTATCAAAGATAGCGGGATAATTAACTATTCCAAATTAACTTTGCGCAAGGATGGTAAAGTGTTTCGTATTGTTTTTTATTACTATTCGATGGAGTAATACTGGAAAAAATTTTACTTTTTATTCAATCAAAATATTTCTGCTTTATTTCATTACGAAATACAGAACTATATTTAGGATGCGTCAATGTCTTGAAAACTTATGACGTCATCGTCTCGCGCAGTAATTTAACACTAATTCGTAACTTATTTCAATTATAATTATTTCCACGTTTATTCTAGGGGTTTCTCACCCCCACAGTACCGGTTCTCGATTTTGGCAGAATATATATACCAATTTTTGTTGAATTCTGTCCACGCGATAAAATTTGTATAAAGAACAACGTAAATACATACATACATACATACATACAAATATACATCCTTTTTTATTATATAGATATTTTGTTTACCGAAGGATACTCAACAATTGTTACTATTCCCTCGTAATTCGTATTATTTCTTGTATACGTTTGTACTTCAAGTGGTAGCAATTTAAAAAGAAATATTTTCCCTAAAATTTTATGTTTGTCGTTATTGTTTCCTGTATACGATTCTGGGTCTCGTTAGATTTACATATAAAATATAGAATAATTTTTTTCTGCCTTGGGCGAGTTAGGAAGTGCATATTGCGTGCGTGGTTTGTACGCACCGTGGGAAGGGCTGGAGGTCGCGAACATCGATCGGTCAAGGACAAAGCACTTCTGGTCAAGGCTCGCACGCAAGTGGCTGGCTGCTCTACTAAAACATCACACACACACACACGCATACATAATAAAACTGCTTCTCACAATCGCCATCATTTTTAGCTATTCCGACCCGATTGGCATCGCGTTCGCCTCATCAAATAGATTTATTCTTAGTCCTTTCCGAACACTGCTTCAATATTCCTCCATTCATGCCGTCGTCCGTGTCCCTATTGTCTTCTGTATTCTATTCATCGAAGGTTCCCGTACTACCTCCGTATTCAGTCGCCTTCTAATGCATGATTGAAATGTTTTTATAAGCAATACGACTGCCTCGTACGCAGTCATTCCTTTTACCCGTCAGATCGTTTATAATTTCTCAAGTCGCTTTTCGAAAAGTCCTAACTTCTTTAAATTGAAAATTACCTGACACTCTTGAAAGATATAATATAAATATTAATGGCTAAACAAGTCAGAATAAAATATTTAATACGGGAATAACAAAATCTTAATAGACAAAACGATGTTGCGTCCTTGAAAATGCCAGGGCTGAGAAGATCTGCCACCTAAATTCTTTCGGAGATGACATTTTGGTCGGTGGTGTTCATTTGGAATTTATTTATCACATCTTCTTGTATTAATAAAAGCGTAAATCTATTTTCGCACAGCGTAATTTAGTTCTTATTGAGAAGTAAATCAAAATTTGGAATTGTATATTTGTATAATTGTATATTTGTATACTTGTAGATGTTGTCGGGTATTCCATTACCGTTGGTATTTTTTGCTAAGATCAGAAAAACTCCGAAAAATTTGCAATAGATTAGAATTAAGATCGATTTTCACGCCCCGGAGCAAAATTTGTACCACAAAACCTCTCGCAGATATAAAAGACAAAAAAGATGTTGTTCATTCTGTTCCCTACGAATGTCGGAAAAGCTACGTAGACGAAACCCGCAGGTGAGGATAGAGGAACTGCTGCGAGGGTTATTCTCTCGCAGGCAGACTCTTATAGGACAGACACGAAGTGGCTTCCTTTGGGGATGCCTTTTCCTCTCCGTTTTTGAACTAAGGTTCCCACAAGCCGAGGCACCTCGGCCTGTTCTGAGAGGTGTATGTTCCGGGGTCACAGACCTTGGGCATACGGTAAGAGTTGTCCGCTATTCCCATTGCAATAGTCGGCCAGCTGCCTCATAAACTGGTCGAGGCACGGAGAAGGAAATGCTGCTTCTCCACAGCAAACTCCTCTCCCGCTATCGGAAGGGCGTGGGACAAGTACCCGACCTACCTGATGCAGGTTTTTCTAGGGTTTTTCCTGCATTTCTTTAGGGGAATGCCGGGTAGGATCCTTAAAATATAGCCCGGGGGCCCTAGTAACCCCCTGGCTACCTTCCTCTACCCTTCCACATCCCCCCTTTCAAATCCCTTCCTATGCTATTAAAGGGGAGTTGCCACCTTGTGGACTACCCTCATGTAGCCTGTTACCAAAAAAAAAAAGATAGAGGAACATATTAATAATGTAAAACGAGAAGAAACCTCCAAGTCTAAAACAGCTTAACATTCTTGAGAAAACGGTCTCTAAAATATCTACGACTCCGTCTCGACCAAAAACTGACATGGAAAAACCACATAAAAGCCAAAAGGGAAAAACTGAAACTCAAAACTAAAAACATGCACTGGCTACTTGGACGAAAATCCTAACTGACTGCTGAAAACAAACTGCTTCTATATAAAACCATACTAATACTTATATGGTCTTACGGGATAGATTTATGGGGAAGCAGCAAACCATCAAATATCAAGATCTTGCAATCAATAAAAGACATTGCGCACACTAGTCAATGCACAGTGGTACATCAGCAACCATACACTCCATCACGACCTCAAAATTCAATTTATTTCAGAAACCATCAAGACGTATGCCACCAAAAGCAAACATAGAACACTAAACGACCGCAATAAATACATCGCCGTCCTCTACCTCCAACAACCCGTAGCGAGAAGATTGAAGAGATTATGGCCAGAAGACATCACCTGAATAAATCCAGGAGACCCGCCACTGAACGGTGTCCTACTCAAGTCAAACAGCTTTAATAATTAAACAGTTTACTTACCACTGTGAACAAAAAGTAAGGTGAATTTATTTATCAAATATAAATTATTATTTATCCTTCCAAATCAATTTCAACCCCTTCAAAGTAATCCCCGTCCGATAAAACGCACTTTTTCCAACGCTTTTTCCAGTCCTCGAAACAGTCGGAATAGTCTTTTTCTGGTATAGCCTTCAAGACCATCTTTGATTCGGTTCGGTTTTTATCTTCTCAATCGTGTCAAAACGGTGTCCCCGCATTGGCGTTTTGAGTTTGCTGAATAGTCAGAAGTCGCACGGAGCCAAATCAGGCGAATACGGTGGTTGCGGAACGATATAAGTCGAGTTTTTGGTAAAAAAGTCGCGAAGAACCAATGCAGTATGACATGGTGCGTTATCGTGGTGAAGAAACCAAGAGTTGTTCGCCCATAATTCCGGCCATTTCAGACGAATAGCTTCACGCAAACGACGCATAACGCTTAAATAACATTATTTGTTGACAGTTTGGCCCGGCGGAAGGAATTCATAGTGCACCACACCACGATAATCAAACAAAACTGTCAACATGACCTTGATTTTCGATCGATTTTGCCGTGGTCTTTTCGGTCTTGCTACGCCTTTTGCACGATATTCGCTGGATTGGTCGGTGGTTTCAGGGTCGTATGCGATAAACCAAGTCTCGTCTCTAGTAATGATGCATTTCAAGTGGTCCTGATAGTCAGACAGAAAAGTTTCACACACATCAACGCTACGCTTTTTTCCCCCAAAAAATTGAGCGATTTTGGCACCAATCGGGACTTGACGCGTTTGAGACGCAAAACATTCTTCAAAATGGTTTGGGCAGAGCCAAATGATATTCCAACACTATCAGCGAGATCTCTAATTGTCCATCGACGATTTTCAAGCACCAAATCTTTGACTTTTTGGACGTGGCCCTTTGTCGGTAGACGTTGATGGTCGTCCAGAGCGCGGTTCGTCTTCAACGCGTTCTGGGCCCTCTTTGAACTCGTTGTACCACTTATAAACGTTTTTTTGTGCCATAGTTTCATCACCAAAGGCCTTCCGCAACATTTTCAACGTGTCCGCACAAGAATATTCGTTCCGCAAACAAAATTTGATGCAAGTTCTTTGGTGAACAAAATTACCCATTGCAAAAATCGAAAAATTCACCTTTGGTTGTTTATAAAAACACGTGTAACTCGGAGATAATTAAACCTTTTAACAAACAGACGCTTGGCAAATATTATAGACAGTCCTACCAACCTAGGAAAAAAAATACCTGCCTTCCTAATAACCGGGAGTTTTAAAAGACAATGTCACCTTACTTTTTGATCACAGAGGTATTACTCTAAGTGTTAAGTGTAGATTGTAAATCAGCAACCGAAATTAAAAAAAATACTTCTATACTTCTGAGCCTCGCACTACAAAAATGACATTTAAAGAAGCAATATTCATTACAACAACTAAAGCTGTCTCCAAGCCGGCTTTCTTATTCCTGACATTTGAAATTCCTTACTTTTCCGTAATACGGAGAAACCAAACAATAGTCCGAATAAAATGAAAAAAATTACGTCTGATTGAAAATAATGAATAAGAATGCTAGACAAATAAAAAGGTAATATAAATACCACATACCGTTTCTCGGATCCTTGTTCGTTTCGTCAGGTGCTAAGAAGAACCTAGAGGAACACAACTGCACTGACCAGTTGACAACACTCAAAACAACGGAACACAGGGAGACCACGTGCACCAGTCAATCGGTGACGGACGAGGTTTCTGCACTGATTAAGAGCCTTACTGTTTTAACATCATCTATATGTGACAATTACAGTATTTGAGTGAAAACGAAGAGTAATATTTTGATTTAATTTATCTAAAGTTGTCAATGCAAAGTGTTTAAATTTAGAAGATTAGAAATATCGCTGGACCAGAGCAATCGTGGAAGAGTTCGCTTGTCGCGTTAAGAGCCAAGTCGCAAATTTCGCACGCGCCATCCACGGGCCAAATCTGTGTAAACGTTTCTGCCAACTCGCAAACGAGCGCTCATAACTCGTGCCCACTATTGTATTTCACATCATGAGAACAGTTCTTGTCCACGTGTTGTATCACGAATTATATAATATACGAAGACTGTCGGAAAAATTACGTACTTTGGTACGCCTTCAATAAATACGTCCAACAACTGCGGCATTATCACCTTTTTTTGAAGCAGTTTCAACATATGTGAGTAGAGTTTATGAAAGCAAAAGACAAGGTTAGTAGAAGCGTTATAGTTGATGGATGTCGGATATAATAAGCCTTTAGGCTGTACAAAGGTTATCTTTAGTCATAGTTATCAATAACAGAACCAACGTGACTAATTGGATAAACGATTCAGAGAAGCTTTCGGAATTTTCCAAATCAATCAGGACGGAGATCGAATTGTGTATGAAGGGATGATAATTTAAAATATTCTAGAAGTATAGCGTCATCTTACTTTTATTTCGACAGTGTCGTGCTATATGCGGCCGTGCTATGAACGTCCAAGGGGATATCGTGTTATGAGGGGTCAGATGACCTTCCCCTTCCCCCCCCCCCTCCGGGGCTGTTACCTTTCCCGAATGTTGAACGAGCACCTAGAAATTCTCGAAAGAGCAACATTTTCTTGAAAGGTGTATTAGTTAAGAAATTAAGTTAAATTGGAGGAATGGACGGCAGGGAAAACGGGCAAGTATTTAAATGAAATTTAATTAAAAATAGAATAATTTTTGGGCCTGAACTGGTCCCTTCAACGTTTTATAAATTTATAGATATAAGAATTACAATAAATTATTATTTAATTAATGACTAAATGTCAAAAATAAACAATTTGGATATAAAGACTTGGAGAGTAATTTAAAAAAATTGAAGATACGGTCTGCGAGGGCTCTCTCGCAGGCAGAACCTGGTAGGAGAGATACGAAGGGGCAACATTTGGGGATGCCTTTTCCTCTCCGTTTTTGAACTAAGGTTCCCACAAGCCGAGGCACCTCGGCCTGCTTTGAGAGGTGTATGTTCCGGGGTCACAGACCTTGCGCATACGGTAAGAGTTGTCCGATATTCCCATTGGAATAGTCAGCCAGCTGCCTCCTAAACTGGCCGAGGCACGGAGAAGGTAATGCTGCGTCCTCACAGAAAACTCCTCTCCCGCTATCGGAAGGGCGTGGGACAAGTACCCAATGCCCGACCTACCTGATGCAGGTTTTTCTAGGGTTTTCCCTGCATTTCTTTAGGCGAATGCCAGGTAGGATTCTTAAAATATAGCCCGGGGGCCCTAGTTAACCCTTGGCTACCTTCCTCTACCCTTCCGTATCCCCCGTTTCAAATCCCTTCCTATGCTATTAAAGGGGAGTTGCCCAACGTGGATTACCCTCACGTATCCTGTTGCCCTAAAAAAAAGAAGTAAAAATTGAAGTTTATAAATCCTGGCTTTCAATATTGTAAATATTGCTTAAAGAATCTGTATTGTTCTTAAAAATTAGTGAATGTATAACATGCATTATCTATAGAATTTCAGACACTAATCTGTATTTATAATTACTATCTATATGTAAATTATGGAAACGATTCTAATTGACAGTGATTGGTTTCCAATATATGCTTAGAAACGACAAATTAAGAATATTTTATCAGTTATCTATTGTACCTCCTGCAATTTACGTATCCTTACTCCTTCGTGGCCTAGGATCTGATGAAGGACGGATTTTTTACGTAACTGCCTGAAAGATTTTTCGATGTTGTAAACATTTCCTCAGTCTGGCTATGAATATTACTTGTTAGGTTTCTATGGTAACAAAACTGTTTGGTTTTACTTAATTTACACTTTACGAATTAAATTAGCTTAATAAATCGGATAGCGAAAACATGTAAAACTCCCAAATGGTGCAGAAAACAATACAATATTTCAAATTAAAAATTGATATAAAAAATATAAGAATAAAATGTATCAAAAAAGAAAAACGAAAGTAATTTTTGTCACGAGTGGCGTAAAGGACGAACAATGTTATTTATCACATCACAAATTTACATGTTCCTTTTTCTTCTAAACAATTGTTGTAAATCGAAAAATAACAGTATATTTCCGTCTTAAATAATTTAACTAAAAACAATGAATTTATCAATAAAGCAATATTTAAAATCCAATCGTAATTTTTTTAATTCTATAAATTTTATAATACATCTTAGCAATCATTTATGAATAATATAATTTTTTAATTAAAAATTCCAAATCACAAATTTTTACCAAAAAAATTAGAAACTAATATCTAACAAGTAATATTCATAGCCACACTGAGGTTACGTTTAAATTATTGAGAAATTTTTTTAAGTCAGACAGAGCCTGATGAGGGTAGAAATATATTGTAATAATCAAATGGTTGGCTTTTCATTAAATAAAAAGATCGAAATTAACAAACAAAAGATTTATTTATTTTGTGACAACAAAAGATGATTACAAACACAAAATTTAAAATCTCATTCTCTCAGGGCCTCTACTGGGTTTGATAATCGATACAACATAATTGATTTTTAAAATATTATTAACAAACAATTCACATTTACCTAAACAATACGTCGATAGAAAGAAATTAAAAGAAAAGAAGTTAACTCTGATTGACAATTTAAAAGAGAACGAAATCTAACCTTATTCTCTAATTAGCGTTTACAATTAATCATGAGTTTGGTTTTGTTACTTACATTAGTCCAGCTGGTACCAGCATTCCTTTTGGTTTCGGAAGTACACTATTGCAAAATTATACACTGACTCTAAATATGGACTCACAGAATTTACACTATTGGAGTCAAAATTGATAGGCTGACAGGAACGCGGATGATCCTCCTGAATGTCAGCTATCTGATGTCTGCTTGCCTTCCTTGGCTGGCTATAGACGTAAACTCTCTTAGGCTTTCCTGGCTGGCTGTATACGTAAAAACTGCTCGCTTCCTTCCCTGGCTGGCTGTAGACGTAAACTGCTTTTACTTAGCGATATTTATGAGATAATACTTCCGTGAATGTTTTTACTTTGTCTTAAAATCACAACTTTGTTTAATAATACATTAACGATGGCTAGTCTCTGCTCTAGTATTATTTGTTCCGTCCTCTGAAATGTCCCGCCACAAACTAACAGTTATATTACTTGTTCTTCTCTTCACGATGTTTTCCCCGAACTCACTCCTAGTTCTCCCGAGTTTTAGCGCGCGTACGCCATTTTTTACTTTTCGTCAAAGTAAGTGAGCTCGCTTTTCATTGTCGCTTTGTTCGATCAGGCCGCTATAATGGATTTCTCAAACAATTCAAAAATTCAATTGGCATTACAATATATAGAATTTTTTTTAAAAAAACTGGTCCTCCGATATGTCTGGTTACACTTCAGAATTAAAAGATCAGAACCGGCCCAGGAAATAGAACCCGGGATTCCCGCTTGGTATACGAGAACCAAGTCGACACCTCCACCCAAACAATTTAATAAATATCATTCTTCAAGGCCTATTTTTAGGCTTTCAATGAAGAATGGATGTAACGGGTAAATTGATTATTTCACGAACACAGGAAATTTTAAGACGAATCTCAACCATTTATTAACTGAATTAAAGGGTCAGGATATAAAAAAATATTGACCGGGCAGGTAATCGAACCCCGAACCCCAAGCGGTCGAGATTTTTCCATCCTGATACTTTAACCAATTTTCATATAGCTGAGATTCGTTTGAAAGCTTTTCTTCTGTTTTTCAATTGCAGTTAATAAGTGAATAGAAGATAATTAATTCGAACAAAATTTAAATGTTTTCACATTTAATTAAATTAGTTTGTTTGCGTTTTAGTGCTGTCACTTTTGGAATGAGCTAAAAACACAAATATAAAAGAAAGTTCCCTAAAGCCTAACCAATGTTAAATTTTGATTGGGGCAGCTGTTAATGTCCAAATTTTTATTGTATTTTTCTTCCCTTTTTCAAAACGTTTCTGAGATTTGTACCCACTACCCCAACGGTTGAGCTTTTCGTAGACGTAAGCAAAATAACAGACAAGTATAACTGAATAAAACTTATATTTTTACTCTTTCCTCTCACCTTGTCTATTGAAGGATTGACGTTACGCATATTTTATCGTTGACTTCTGGGATGAAGGTTCTACTTTTTCTTCCGGCATTGTAAAGGTTCACTGGATCTTGAATGTAATAATATCTTATTCCGTGAAAGCCATGGAAGAACTTTGAAATTCTCGAACTTCCCTGGTGTCGTTCCCGGAAACTCCAGGAATAGTTCGCATGACGAGGGCTCTGAAATATCAGTTTAAAAAAGTTTACCCTGTGGTTTTATATATACTTTCCTTGAATTTTCTGTTCCAATATTGGAGGTCAAATCAATGGACTGTTCAGTCTCGCAGTCATAAAGAGAAAACTCGCCTCTCCCGCTATCAGAAGGGCGTGGGACAAGTACCCAATGCCCGACCTAACTGATGCAGATTTTTCTATGTTTTTCCCTGCATTTCTTTAGGCGAATGCCGGGTAGGATCCTTAAAATATAGCCCGGGGCCCTAGTTAACCCTTGGCTACCTTCTTCTACCCTTCCGCATCCCCCCTTACAAATCCCTTCCTATGCTATTAAAGGGGAGTTGCCCAACGTGGATTACCCTCATATAGCCTGTTGCCCTAAAAAAAAAGGTATTCACGTAATTATGAAATGCTTTCAAATCACAATAAATTATTTCCCAGACAGCTCTGAAGAAGACTGCCTTTGATGATGCCTTCTCTTCCCCTTTTTTTTTTCAAATTACGTTTCCGCAAGCCGAGGCACCGGGTCAATTTTGAGAGGTGTATGTTCTGGGGTCACAGACCTTGGGCATACGGTAAGAGTTGTCCGCTATTCCTAATGGAATAGTCGGTAATCTGCCTCCTAAAGTGGTCAGGGCACGGAGAAGGGAAAGCTGCGACCCCACAGCAAGTCCTACCTGATGCGGGTTTTTCTAGGGTCCTCCCTGCATCAGTTTGAGGCGAATTGCCGGGTAGGATTCTTAAACTGGAGCCCGGGAGCCCTAGTTAACCCATGGCTACCTTACTCTACCTTTCCGCATCCCCCATTTCAGTCCCTTTCTTATGATATAAGAGGGGAGCTTCCACTATGTGGATTACCCTATACATAGCCTCTACAATTTCTTCTAGTCATTATATTTACCCTATTTAAATACATCTTATTGCATAAATTGAGGTTGTTTCGTATCTGTAAATTTAGTGAATATAAATCAACAAAATCATTTCGAGAAACCTGTTTCTATAAATCTTAGGAAACCAAATAAAGCAGGAAAGAAGATATGTTCACAAAGGGCAGTTAATGGATATATACTGGTGATTAGTAATTTTGTTCGATCAAAAAAACTTGCGTTAGTTTTAAATTTAACTCTTTACTAATGATTCAACTTTTGTTGAGAAATAACATTTTATAATTGGATCTGAGAATAATTTAACGCTATAGACAGGTAATAAAACCTTCACTCATAGAATTAGTTTTTAATTCATTTGTTTCCTTAAACACACTAAATTTAAAATTTTATTTCTGAGCCTCAATCTGGAGATCTTTCAGTGACTTACTAATGTCTGATCTACATTTTTTTTAAAGGAATAGTTGTCGGATGGCGATGTGGTCTTTTGTTGGAAAACTGTTGAAAATTTCGACGGCTAGTTTTTAAGGATGTGATGTCGAGTTTGTGGATGGGTGCATGTTGACGGCGGCTGAGTAAGCCGTCGAAACGTTACACATGTTAACAACCACTTGAAAATCGGAAACAATTACATCGGGAAAGACTTCGACGTCTTAAAAAAATTGATTATAACTTCAAAATTTTTTTATGAAGGGGATTTAAACTAGCAAATGTTATTTATGTTGTAGCTCAATCTACAGAACAATAATAAGCAAGATATTTAATAGTAGTAATACGGAAAATCAACATAATAATTGATATATTTTTCATAAAAATTTCCACCATCTTCGATCTGAACGAAATGTAGCATTAACTCTACATCAAGTTTCTGGAAACTATAAATCAGACTGTTTATAATCAGAAGAATGAACAGCAAATAACGGTATGTAAAGTGATGGCAATGATGTTTGTGAGCCCCCAAAAGAGGTTGATGTTTGTTGATGAAAATTAGGTATATTCGTCTACAGTATTCATCAAATATATGAGCATCGATATTTGTGTACCAAATTGAATTGATCGTTTAAGTATTTTACAATGACTATTATTGAATTACTATATTGATCAAGTTTTTTGGTAAATACTATTAAATTTTCCTATACCAGTAAAAACGAAGTGTTCTGGCAAGCACGCGCACAAAACTTTCATTTTCCTCGTTTCATTCTCGTGTGATATTTGTGTTTGCGCCAATGAGTTCTCGGTACTTCTCCATCGGCTGTTTTATCAAACAGAACCTGTTACGCAACTCAGAATCATCTGGTTAACGAGCAAAATAAATCGTACACCTGCAGGATTTTACAATCAATGTATTGCATAAATAAAGTGAGAAAGGAAATTTCATTTTTAAAGCAATCTTGACGATTTTGTGGCTTAAAAGTATACAACAGGCAATTAAAAGTGCAAAATAGTCACAAAAATGAATTATTTTTATTTTTAAATTAAATATTGAAAATGGAAAACAGACAGGTAATTAGTATATTGTTATAAATAAATTACAAGTAAAAAAAATAACGACATACACATCAGAGTATGGGTTACTGAATCCGAACAGCTTACAGACAATTAAATCAACAAGGATATACGTAAATGTAAAATAAAAAATAGGCAAACTTTTGGCCCTAAACTTACAAGAACGCATCCCTCACGACAATCCCATTCACAATCGTCTCCAAATGTTTTTTGTGACCTCTGCGGTCTTAAAATAAATTAATTTTAAATGTCGTAACCAGCCAAAAATATTGTAGCAATAGTTAATTAGGTCATTAATTATTTGGTTATAATATGAATCGTAGTGAACAATTTGAATTATAGCGGTATGAGCGAGCAAAGCAACAATTAGCGGCGAGTTCTGTTTCTTTGTTGAAGAGCCGAAATGGCGATTGAGCGCGCAAAAGTAAAGTTAGTTTTCAGTGTACGGTCAGCCACGGAAGGATAGACAACCAAATCTGCATACGAGGAGTCTACGTCTACGGTCAGCCACGAGAGGAGAGACATTAAAACAAATCTTCACCGAGATACGTAGAAGTTCGATACAAATAGATAAATAAAACAGTAAAAGTCTAAAATCTGCAAATCGTGAGTTCCTGTAAGCAAGCAGATAGTTGGACAGAGATTTTCTAACAACTGGCCAACGGTGAAGCAAAGGTTGCTTCATTATAAAAATTGAACAATTTTGCATTGAGGGAAACCGACAACCGATAGCTGACCAATTAGGAGAGGATCATCCGAGGTTCCTGAGAACTGAGTACGTGCATTTCGACAGCGTATGTGTAGAATCTGTGAGGAAATTGAGAATCAGTGCTATAAAATTTGCATTTATAGTGTAGTGTTGAAGCTACATAAGAATGCTGGTACCAGTCGGACATTATGTGAGTAACCCAAAACTTTGATAATAATATTTGTAAACGATAACTAAAAGGGAAAAGTCAGATTTCGTTCATATTTAATTTCGTTCAAGTTTAATTTCTTTCCATTTAACTTTCTTTCATTTATCGTCATATTGTTTTTAGGTAAATTTTAAACTGAATTGTTAATCAGTTTATTAAATCACTTTTCTGTTATTATCAAACCCAGTGGAGACCCTGAGAGAAGAGATCTTAATTTGATTGTAATTGTTTTAATTTTTGGAAGCTACCAATGAATAAATAATAAATTATTTTGTTTGTTAATTTTTCATAATCTTTTAATTTAATTAACCTTTTTATTTTGATTATTACATTAAATGGCTACCACAACGTGGGACAAAATTAATTAAACGACTAAATTATTTGATTATTACAATATATTTATTAACAAAAAAATATAAAAATTAACGCAACGTTTCGTCCTCAATCTAGGACTTCAACAGGTGTACAATGAAGTAAATAATTTCCACACATGACCGAATTCTCCTATTAATATTTATGTTGTATGAATTAATTTTGGTTAGAATTTCTAAGGCATGAGAAGTCAGGAAGAAACGTTGGGTTAATTTTTATATTTTTTTGTTAATAAATTATTTTTGATTAATTTGCCTGTCTTTATAATTTATAATTCCATTGAATTCAGATGACTACAAATATAAATTAATTTTATTCAAATTCACCCTCCGAATGATATTGACTTGAATATTGCCACCCCCACCCTCTCTGATATTCCTCCCTCAGAATAACTGATCTTTTACACAAACCAGCTTTACAAAGCAAAAAACTGCTTTTCCCGGATGATTCTACTTTTGAATATATACTCGATCTCTTTTGTGCAGCTGATGATTTTAGGAGACACTTTGATCCCTATTAGGCGTATTCCGAAGACAACGATAAACCTTCCTGATTTCTATTTAGCTCAGGTTCCGTGGTGTGTTTACCCAGAAGACCTCTGGAGACAAAGCTTGTCAAAGGTACTTTCTCCATTGTCTGAGGCCACCTTGAACTCCCAGGGAGTCTTCCTCATGTGTGGTCTGGTGTAGACCTTAGCTCAGGCTTGGAAAAAAAATTCCAACCGTTTTGCGGAAATTCATATCTTCAGTGTTAGAAAATCAAGTAAGCGAGATTTCTTACAACAGGTACTTATCGAACATTTATGAATTTATTATCCTTTTCAGTATAAAAAAATTATAAAGGCTAATAGAATAATAGAAAAATTAACCATTGTTGACAGTGGTGTGGAAACAATTGGTTGACATTTCTTGGTTGTTTCGTTTGTCTGTGAAGAATAAGTAAAATTGATCAGGGAGGTCGAAAATTTTAAACTTTACGCAAGGGAGGAGAGAATAGAACACTCCTACAATCTTAATTTAGTTTTTAAGGTAACTGCTGAAGCGTTGGTTTCAACTCGTTTATATTTTGTACTTTAACTGTTAATAATAATCATGAAGTAATTAAACAATTGATGACCTTTTACCGACACTTTTTACATTTTATTTGTATTGCAACGACGTTTCGATACCCTTTTGTATTTTCTTCGGGTATTTTCCAAGTTAATATAATAAACTATCACAACTAAACGATGCCTTCCTAGAATATCTTTCAAAACTGTGTGAATTTAATAACTTGTTAATAGTTTAGTTGCGCTAGTATAATGTATTAACTTGAAAAATGCCTGAAGAAGATATAAAAAGATATCGAAACTTTGTTACAATATAAATCAAAAGTGTCTGTATACGGTCGTCAATTGTTTTTTTAAAATTCAATACAGAGATTAAATTAAAACTTTTAATGATCATGAAGGCTTCAAATAGGACTTGAAGAGAAAAAAGGTCGTCTAAAGACTCATTATAAAGATTTTATTCGACTGAAAAGCCTCTTCGGGACGTCGAAAACCATATTTACGTAAGAAATCACTCTTTCGCTTTCTAAGCCACGTGGAGTGTTTTCCTCCACGAAAGTGACGTCACAGCCTACCGAGTCACTGTGACGTGGTTCGAACATCAGAAAATCTCTGGACAAATTGCGATGACACAGTGTACGTTAAACAATTAAATGTAAAGATTTTATTCGTTTTTACATTTGAGAAACCAAACGTGCCTTTAAATTCCGGAATAAAAGAACCATATTGCCAGCCTAACTTTCTGTCGGAGATTCAAATTTATAATGTTTCTCATCTTATTCTGTTATATACTTGGTTTTTGATGTTACTTGTGGTTTTTCATTTTGTATTCACGTAGGTCATGGTCGATTTTGAGTTTTGAGTGTTAATGAAGGGAAAAAAATTAAGACAAATTTATTTTTCCTCATCCGCCCTTTCAAATCTTTTCCTATGCTCTTAAACGGGAGTTTCCACCACGTAGATTACCCTAATGTAGACTGTTTCTCTAAAAAAAATTTAAAAATTGCATCCTCTCAAAAAACCACATCTTTATTCACCGGAAGAGCGTGGGACAAGTATCGGGAGCCCGACCTACTTGACTCAGGTTTCTCTAGGGTATTTCCTACATCACATATAGGTTAATATTATTTCACCCCAAATAAACTGTACATAAATTAATAAAGGGAAAAAATCCTAGCGCAGGCTTGCATTAGTGTACCAAAGCTTATAACGTTAGTGTATTTTAGCAACGTATATTTTTTTAAAAAAATTCTCACTTAAATAAAACATTCTACAGAAATAATAGTATAACGCGATAAATCTCTTTATTCTCAACGTTTTGTAATTACCTTTCGTTTATAACGGGTATTCGGATAGTTAGTTATAATTTTGAATAAAAGTGTTTTTACTATTTAATTTATTTCAGGGCGCTTTAATTTTATTAAAACGTTATTAGCGACCAATAATTTTTCATCCGGTGTTACATGTTCGTAATCTACATGCAATACGTTTTATAATTTGTCAAATACATTAATTGGGGTAAAATGTTTTATGGTTTTAATTATGGCTTCTTTTGGGTGAATTAGATCTTTTTTGGAATGATTTTCTCCTCTCTTTGATTTTTGGAGCCGGTGCATTGAAATTTGATGTGGTATATAGTTTGGGTTCTGTTGCAGCTATGGCAAGTAGGCGAGGGTGGTGGGTCCTGAAAAAAAGAAAGGTTTGGATTAATTTAGTGTGGGAGAGTCACCACCTCCTGTTGTCTCCGTGAGATGGTTTTGGGAGTATTTTGATATTTTATGTTTGCCATTGTCGTTTCGTTTATTTTTCCTCTTCATGCTGACCTTTACTTTGAGTTTGTCCCTGATTACTATCCAGATGTCCTTACTAGTGCAACTAGTAAAAGTGTTGACTTGTTCTCAAAGTTAAATATAGAAAACTCCTCCATTGTCGCCAAAATAACTGAATTACCTGTTAGTGTAGAGTGGCTCTGAAAAGAAAAACTGTACTGCCAGATTCGTTACTATATTGAGAAACAGTTTAGTATAGAGATGCTCCGGACACTGACGGACGCTTCCTGCTCTACGCTGGTCTAGAAAAACACTGCCTTGGTTCACATGTCGGGTATCTACTTCATTTCTCCCTGATTCCAGGCGGTCACAAATAGAACTCGGCTTCGATAAGGAATCAAGAAAAAGTAAATGTTGGTAGAATGAGATGACGTGAGGTGGACACATTAGCGTGGGCAAGGTCATGGCAGTTCGATCGCGTAGCTATGGCGACCGCCCTTCCTGCTCACAATAATTGACCTTCGGTTTAACGACCGTGCGGACTCATATCTGCAAGGCCTTCGCACATCCTTCCACCACGAGGTCGAATTCTGCACACTCTCCACATCACCTAATTACGTTTACGACCGTCAGTAAATCCTCTACGGCACGTTTATGAACGTATTTATTGTCTCGTGGCACGTGGCGTCCTCCTACATCAGCGATGCGATGAGCTCGGAATCGCCGACTATTATCAACACCAGAACAAATATTTGAGAAGAGGAAACACTACAGGCGATTATACCGGGAAAACGGTGGAAAATTACGTGACATAATTCACTACGAAGATAAATCCACATATTCTGAAATTTATTCCGATCAGCGGTTTTTTAATTATCCTTAATCCTACCTTACTTTCGGTTTTTAACTTTATCATAGACACTAATTTTTTCCTTTAATCTCTCTCCGTGTTTCTTTCCACCACCATTCTTCCCTATTCTTCTTTCTCTTTGTCTCTTTCTTTCTGTTCCGCATTCGTTATTCGTTTTTTTCGACTTCTTTTATTCATTATTTTCCAGTTTACTGTATTTTAATACAACGTTTGTTTCTCCCCATTATTAAAGTATTAGTTTTGTAAATTATTTTGGTAGTTCAACCTTTATTTCTTCTATTGAATTCCTAGTCTCTCTCTTCATTCAGCGTTTATCCTTTCCTCCCGTAGATAATTTTTAGACACAAACTTCGCTTTCTACCTTCTTCGTCATGGTAATGAGTTTTCTTTTCCGTCGTTTTAATTTTAATTTTGGTACTGATAAGATTTGTATTGATTTTATACAAGTTTCATCGTCCCTAAATCTTATTTATTTATATCATTGATTAAATATTATTTGAACGTCGCTGGCTTCTGAAATGTGACGAATATGACAGCGTCAATAATCCCTAATAATTATTTAAAGTTGAGTTCGAACACTGGTTTATTATGTGATATATACAATAAATCTTGCAATTGTTCTAAGTTTCTCCATTAAACATTCAATAGAATGTAAATAAAATTTGCCATTTAGTAAACATAAGACATTAGGTTTAAACTAATTGATTGGTTTTTATTATGAAATTGTTTAAAATTAATAATATTGCTTTTTCTTTAGATTTATAGACATATTATATATTAGACTAATTTTTATAAAATTTTTAATTTTTAAACAGTCAAGGTATAATAATTCACGAAATCAAACATAATATTAAACATTAATGAACAATGATATTCTTGCTCATTTAGATCCTCTGGTTATTTTATTTTTCGTTTAAAAATGGTAGAATGAAAACCGCATTCAATATATGTTCATTAAAAACACCATTTGAACTAAACATGGATGGTCCATTTAATTTTAAATTTTATTTTTTAAATTCGGACGAAGTTACTGAATAACATGGATCTTTTAGACGTTACAAACATTACGGAACTCTAAATGTGATGGAGATCAATCTTACATTTGGATTTCCGTTGGATTGACTTATCAGTTTCTGTTAATCGGGATACATATTACATTTATTGAAAGTATATATACAAATATAGTTGTAAATGTTACCATGATTTTTTAAAAAATCAAATAATTTTTAATATTTTAATAACCGAAACAAAATAAAATAATATTCTTAATTATATTGTCGTAACTAATAGCATGTTGTATTTTCAAGTTTTAGCTATCAGCCATAAAATTGTTAATTGTATTATGAAGTCGAAAGCTCATTAGTTATGTAAATTAAATAAATGCTAGGAAATTATTGCAGGCAAACCTGAGGTGTTGAAATTTTAATGAAAATAATCATTTTCCTTTGTTCAGAAAATTGATGAAAAATCGTGTATTGATCCATAAAATATGTAATATATTGCATCTTAATATTATTAAGGTAAATTTAATGAAGTAAAAATATGCTTAGTTCTTTAACTGTCGTGATTATATTTTGATGACGGACAAAGGCTCCAGAACTGGTACCTACTACTTATTTGTGAGTTCTTCGAAGGTCAACATGGAATATGTGATCTTGAGTGATGGTTTCTGAGTTATTAGACATAATAGGAGGAAATTATTAATCAATTAAATATTAATATGCTACAGAATTCTGTTATTCACGCATTTAATCCTATCAGTTGTTAATCTTTGTGTGCGTTTTTGTCAACAAGGTTTGAGAAACATATTTCAACCTACTGATTTGGTTCTGAACATTCATTATTTCCACTTACATTATTATTTTGGAGCATTCTCATGAAAAGCAGTTTGCTGAGCGACCGCACGTCCCAATTCGAGGAGACATTGTTTCTGATAAGAGCGTACAAACATTTGAACAGGAACAAAGTAGAGCTACAGTCTTTCCATCGAATAGTAAGGAGCATTCTACTGTTTCGAGGTCAACAGAATGCTTAAGAATAATTACCATCTTTTTTTGGATGTCGATTCCTACTCATAATATAAATTGTCACCATATTTTTGTCAGTGTACTATAATTGTAATTTCAGATCCTCTGCTCAATAATAAGAGATTAAATAAATCGTAATTAAATAAATTAATCAAGTATCGCTGATTTATTATACTTTTAGTGCTGAAGCCTGAAAATTCATGCTATAGACTAACCCGCTTGCCAGCATAAGACAACTTCTTATGAAATCATTTTCTGCAGTCAGAATCGTGAAGCAAACATAGAAAACAAAGGAAAACAATGAACTTATTGCTATTTTAAATCCTCTATTTCATCTTTTTTGAAACAGAGCCACAGAATGAGTAAAGTTTTATTACGTTTTTCCATTAATTGATTTTTAGTTCCAGTAATTTTTTTTTGCGAGTTATTAAATAAATGCTCCATCTCGTTTCTTTGATGTGCTTCTCTGCGATAACTCTAAACGTATCTAACCAGTAAAGAAGGATTTATTTTTTGTTGATCGTGAGAAATTTTTGTTAAGATTCGAACAACAAAGAAATAATAGCAGTATGAGAATTTGCGTCCCAGAATCAAAATAATGTCTCAAATTCATTAAAAGAAGGTATAAGTTTTCGGTTAGATCAGAAGTTAAAAAAAATTGTAGTCGAAAATGAAGGAGTAAAGTATTAAAAATTCATTTATCAATATATTTTTATTTTCTTTAAAAGTACGTAATTATTAACATCCAAAAAATATTTAGTAGCTCAAAATATTTAACTGAAACTATTTCTCATTGTCAATGAAGTGCAGTGATGATATATAAATATCGATAGTTTGTAAAATTTTCTGTTTTAATGAAACAATTGACGATTGCAATATTTTCTGTATTAATTTCACAATATAATTTTAAGGCACATTAATAATATTGAAATGCATTAAAATAAAATTAAACAAAACAATTTTAGTTGGATAACCACATGAAACATATATTTACATTTCATTCAAAGAAGTAGTAATATATGAAACATTAAAATAGAAACTTAATTTAACTTGTATTAAATACATTTAATAAAATTTACATAAATACAAAACGTTTAATCCCATGTTCATGGACCTGTTCAGTTGTATATTATTAACAAAATATTTTGTGAATTTATATAAGCCATACGACAGAAAAAAAAATGTTCAAAATTTATGGGCCTGGAAGTTATTGGAAGTTTTTCCCATTTTTCTGACTTTTCCCAACAGCTTCCGGGGGCCCAAATTTCAAACAATTTTTTTTCTTTACAATGGTTTATATAAAATCACATAATATTTTTTAATTATATTTTTCTGAAGACGTTCTGAAGAGTGAGAGGAAACGTTTTGTAGTTATGTAAATTTTAAATTTAATACATTCTGACTTTTTGACATTATGCACTATTTATAAATATATGGCAAAATTAATAAATAATAAATTATTAGTTTGATTACAAACTCGATGCGTTATAAATCCGTTTCATTATCTATAATTTGACCTAATTACTGCTGCTTTGAATAATGATATTCAGCTTCGACAATCTGAACTGCGAGGTGATGAAATAACAAATCCAACACTTCTACACGTGAATATCACACACGCTGGAAATAAAATCATAAGGTTTGATTTTTCCTGTCTCATCCAAACAAAACAATTAATATTATACTGCGTATAAGATTTGATGAGAACAGGAAAGACAATAAACAAAACATGAGATGGAAAATTGTTTTTCCATCGTTGCACCAGAACAACCAAAGTGTTTACGAAACCGAATCGATAACGTTCCCATTATTTAAATTAATTCGGTCGTTCTGTTTCACGTGGAAAATAAACACGTTACGGTTGTCTCGTATTACGTCGTCGGTATCTGGGCCAACTGTTCCATAACCGAGTCGCAGTTATCGGAAAGTTCGTGACCTCAACCAGATTGTCAACTCAAGCCTTCCTGGTCGACATTTCTAGTGTTTCTCTCAATCATCTTCGATTTTGCTCGTCTTCATGGTCAAGGCTCGTGTCATTTTCCCGTGATTGCATCTGCGTCCACTCGTTTTACTTTAGTCACAACTTTTTAACAACAGAGGAAACCAATATATTTTTGGAGTTAAAAATTAATATCTTTATAACATCATAACGTTAAGTTTCAGACGTTCTTGTTGCACTACAAACTTAATATTTCCGATTTAATAGCATCATACTCAATTAAAATTTTCTTTTAGAAACGTTATAGTATTTTACTTGAAGTAACGTATGTTCTTTATTCCATTCTATCCTTGTTTTTATGCCTTTCCAGGTTTAGTTCTTAGGCTGTCGAGGTCTCACTATCCCTTCCCACACTTCTCATGCCTATTGATCTGAATTCCATTGCTTGTTTGGAATTCATTTTCTTTAATTTGGATAGATTTTATTGGTTGTATTCCCAATAAAGATTCTAATGGTTACGTTTCTGATTTTACCTCATCTTTACCTGATCTTTGAAACTTCATTTCTGGTGCTTCTAATTGTCTCGCTTCTTTATTTTTCAAAGTTCAGCTTTCTGCTCCATATAAGAGTGGGGACTGCCATGACTTTATGATTTTTTAAAATTGTTTTTCATTCCTTGTTATTCCCTTTATCTTCGTATTGATGCTATTTGATATTTTTTTCTGCACGCCCTTCTCTTCTTAATTTGATATATCCCATCCTATATATTGGAAATGTGATATCCGTTCTAGTGACTTATTAGAAAGTTCAACAATTAGGTTGAGAAATGTTAGAAAAACGATGACAAAATTCACGTCTCGGGGCCCTTTTTAAAGCGTTTACAAGGGGAGAGAAACATACGAGGACACCGTATCAAGGTTAGTGTGTGCAAATTATTATAGTAGAGGGGATGATAATTTTAAAATAGGAGAGGGCAACTTTAAAACCGATATACAGCGACTGATTTTTTTCGTGGCCTTATTGATGTCAGTATTTGGTACCAATTGTTGGACCAAGTCTTGGCCTAGCCTTGATAATTTTCGGAGATATCAACCGAAACGTCGGCAAGAATACCAGAACAAAACGCGGCCCAGAAACCCCAAAATTGGTACAAAATATTTTAAAATATTCATTTTTAAACCAGACCATAGGCGACTGGAACAATTTACCTGGAGAAGCTATTGAAAAATTTCCTCATAAACTTACAAACTTTTCAGGGAAGAATAAGGAAGTGTACGTGTTAGTGAAGTGAAAGTGTAGTTCGACAACAAACTGATTAAACAATGGATATTTTAATTTTATTTTTCAACTACGCATTTAAGAAGATGTTTTTTGTTAATGATTTGTATTTGTATTTTTATTTCTTATTTTTTATATAATTATTATTTTTAACTGCCACCGAGTGTAACTCAATTGCAGGATTAATAAATTCATTCCTTCATTATTGAGGGTAATTTTTGTCCTTTTTATAGCGTAAGTGCCTACAAATACAATGGTTTTCGTTTTATTCTATCATATTTTCTGATTATAACATTTGTTTAGTATATTGTATGTAGTGGCATTTGTAGTTTACCTTCACCATTTTGTATTATGTCGTTGCCGAAAAGCTTCGTAGTGATGTACCAATCCTTATAAATATTTATTTGTAGTGGTGTTTTGTCTATTATCAAGACATCTACAACCTTGTTTAACTCCTTTGTCCATTTGCAGTTCACATTTTAACTCTTTCCTAGTGTCTATCTTAATTCTAGTGTTTTATATAGACTTAGTGTGATGTGAATTCTTGACTATAGATTACACCTATGAATTCTGTCCAAACGCTGTTTCATAATCGACGAAGGTTAGGTGTGATTCTATATTATATTCTCGTCTACTTTGTAATGTTTGTTTCAATGTTAAAACATCGTCCCTTCCGGAAAGTGCTTGTTCCCCAAATAAAATTATATCCGTGATTTACGAAGCCTCAAAGTAATAATATGAAGAAAGTAAGATGAACGTTTGCTAAAAATTGATAACAATTCCGTTAATTGTAAAAAACTCGGATAATATACCTTAGTTAATAAAGTCTGACGTAAGAGTTGCCTTTGCGTGTCTTTGGTCTGGGGTGAATGTGCCTCGAAGGGTTTCATTCAATCGATTTGGGAAAACCAAATGACGGTGTGCTTTCCCCTATCCGATCGATGTACGAATAAATAATTAGATTTACAGTCATAAGAATTTTGGGTTTATTTACTTACAAAGAATCAGAAGTATTAGAAACCAATTTTACGACAAATTTTTTAAATAATGATAACCATAAAACTCATGGAGTTATTATTATATAACAGACAAAAATTATATATATGTTCAACCTATTTACTTTGTCAGTAAATTTGTTTACAGATTATTGCATATCTTTAATTTCCGTATTGCTAAATATTGTATCAAAACTTGTTTATATTTGAACGAAGAAATAATTTTCGTCAGGGACTTCTTATGAAATATCACCGTCAAGACATTTTTATCCTAATCCGTTAGTTGAGTTTCACCGCCCGACCTACAATTTACTACATTAATTTTAGGACTTCAATGAAAAATGGATTCTTCATTACTGTACAATGAATAAAAATGGCTCTCAAGGATATCTCAGTATTGTGTACAAAGCGCAGGTCCCTGGATTCGATTACCGGTTCGGTCAAGTTTTTCTAATATATTAAATCAGTTTTACGGCCTTAAGAGTTAATCTTTTATAGAAAGAATTTATTCTGCTATTTAATCCAATACACACATTATCTTAGGACTGCATTTAAGTGGTTTACTTAAATAAAACCAATTTAGTCTTCATTTACTCAGTGTCTTATAATCAAAACACTTAGTTTAATTAAGGAATGACACTTTAGACCATAAGGTCAGCTGGAATTAAAAACATTTATAACAAAAAATACATTAATTTTATTCGAGAGGAAATTACAAATCAAATTCTTGCTTACAATTCACCTATCTACAATCAATTTCAAAACTTTGCCTACACTTTTTTTACCTTAATCCAACGACTGTATTTATCGTTGGCGGGAAAACAAAGAGTATATTGGCCACAGATAAAAAATATATACCAAAAATCATGAACAGAGAATAGGACACTGTAAAGACGAATGAAAAATATGTTGCTTTGCATCACGTGATCGTGATAAATGTCTGTAGAAAATGCAAGTTACTGAAAGAGATAAAAAATATTTATAATAAAAATGCTATGCTATTAATTAGTTGACAGAACGATTTAGAACGTGAGATGTAGTTTCAGTGTAGATTTAAGTCTAACCTGAGCAATCTCTTTTTTACAAACACCACGCAATATTGTTTTCTATCATACAAAATGATAATACAATGACTAATTAATATCTAAATATAATAATATTTTTCTTTTGTCACAAATCAAATAGTCCGTAATTTTTGTAAATATTTAATTTTTAATAAGTTGTTAGAGAATTTGGAGCATAGTCGTGGCAGCTGCGCCTAGCATCTTACCGCGTGAGTCCACCAACTTGAGAATATACCGCTTCACATGGCATATCAAACGACCAGAAGTAGGCTATTGTTTTGTGGGGCGGGTTATTGTCCTAGCTAAGCTTTTGTCTCCTTGTGGTAGAGGGGAAAGCCATATAAGTATTCGCCAGACTGGCCTTCCCCAACGAAAAACCTAGTGGTCATGAGTCTCGCCAAAGTCGCGTTGCTTGCAAATGTCTTCAATCGTCTGATAAAATAAAGTCTACGATTCTGATTCGTCATCTTAGTCGCTAATACAGTAAACATTTTCTTTAAATCACAGCGACTTGACCTCTCCCCTCTCCCAAATTCAGCCAGATATGAGAGTGACAATCGTCGTGGAACATAAAATAAATTTGAAATGGGAGTGAGTAGTTAGGACGCTTTATGAGACGTGAATGAAGATGGATGATGGGCGAGGTCTTAGTTGGAACCTGCGAGAGCATAACAGGACAGAATTCGTAATTGGGACGAATACAGTGCAATGGCGGCGACAAAAATTCTGCTTTCATAGAGATTTAAAAAAGAATGTAGAGTTTGTGCTTGTGAGGAGAGAATAGTTCGATCTGTAAGGGGTTGGCCACCGGACCCTCTGCGGTACAGACGGCTCGACGTCACCCCACCGTTCCTTTGAGTACAAACACGGAGTTATGCACGTGAAAATATAAAAAAATAATTACTCTTGGAATTTTAAATAAATTACTCATTGAAAATACTACTTGGGCTCCTGTGGAATGCTGCGTCTCTTGCTTTTTCAGGTCGCTGCCTAACTCGGAGAAGTAGGGAAAAAAAAGTTTCAGTCTGAAAGAGATAAATATCACAGCATGAGAAACATATTTAGGTATCTGATATTCCATGTATATATAAAATTATATAGTTATTAACTTCATATGCCTTAACAAGTCTACAGTGTCTCAGACTGACGTATGCATTCTGGTATTTTTTCTGAATTATGCCTGTTTTATTTACTAGATTCCAAATTTATCTGTCCCATCCATGTAATTTTTCATTTACGTATAGTTGTTAATTTTTTTTGCCCCATCAACTGACCTTCTATTGATAGTTCTGATCATGTTATGGAATTTGAGCAGTACCGCCACACTAATTTAAGGAAGATAATTCTAAATACTCTGGTCAAGAAAACTGGGGTTAAGGCTGTGGGAGAATCGACACTCTGACCAGGTGTCACTCCTAAATCCAGAATGTGTCATGTAAGATGACAGTATGGCAGCCGTCTTGGTACTCCAAGGCCCTTAATGGGCTGTCGAGCCAAGGAGTTAGTTAATTCTTAATACTAAGTATAAAAACTGAAACATCATTTGGATATGACCTTAACATATTTTTATATACACATACATTCTTTATAATATAAGATTAAGAGCCTGGACATATATTTACGATACATAAAACAATATAAACAGACTCATTACAATATGAATGTTCTGTGCCCAGTCAGTCTCAACATCAATGCTATTTACGACACTGAAAATCTTCTCGAAACACTATATATCTATTATATCTTATACACAATATTATAAACAATAACTTTAAGATATTTGTACCTATATATTTAGACCATTTACATAGTAATTTTTTCCGCATATATCTTGGAATATATCTTATGGTGGCCTATCCAGTGAATTAATCATATAAAATGGAATATTAAGTACAGTGGAACGATTTCAATGTTTCTTGAGAGCTAAATAGATCCATTTCATGCCATCCAATCGTTGTTTTTTCTTTTGAATGGCCCATTTCTTGAGGAATCCATTTTCCAATCAACAGTATCTCGTATTTAATTGCATCTTTGACCATAATTTTAGACTTTCTTGTACTCATTTATATATTTTTTAATAGCCAAGTATAATAGTAAATGTTAAAGAAAATTAACAAAAAATGGTGTTTTTTTTCACTGTGTACATTAATTGGATTGAAATCTTGCTCAACACCCATTAATGTTTATTTTTTTTACAAACCTATTCCTTAAATTTAATTATAAAGTAACGGCGACACTTTAAAATAACAATAGAAAGTGAACATGATAAATATTTATAAGTAGATCAAACTAATAATATTGAAGAATCCTGCAGACAAAAAAAAGCTGGAAAAACATTTAATTGGAGTGATAAAAAATAAAAATGAGAAACGATTCAGAGTTTTGTTACTGCAAAACGTCGCCTGAATGGCGAGAAGGGCAGGAGTGAGAGGAGCAAGAGAATGCATAATAACTTCAAGGCTGACGAATCAGAAAGAGAGCAGAAAAGAAGGAAGAAAACGTAAGGGAAGAAAAGCGAAGGAATTAATATAAAAATAAAAAAATAAACAAAGAAAAATTTCGTACTGAAGATGACTGCTAAACGTGTTGAGAAAAGATAAAAAAAATTGTGAATCGATCAAAAATTACTAAAGAAAATTTTATTGAGAGCTTATTATTTTGAGGTGTCAAAGGGAAGAGTTAGAATGAAAGTAAATTTGCGAAAATTGTTACTAGGTCAGTAGATCAATTTGTATTTATTATTCAATTATCGTTTAGACATTTGAAAGGCAAGCATATTTTTTAAAAATTATCAGATCACAGGATACAGTAATTTAGAATGTATTTATGTTTTTAATAATCAAGTATTTAATGCCATTTTTTAATGCTTAATTTTTAAGTAATTATTTATCTATATTTTAAATAAAGTTTTTGTTCATTTAAATATGTTTTAAGTAAATTTTGGTAATGCTTTGTTAAGTATGCTCTTCACTTACATGATTGTGTTGTTCATTGACTGGGTCTTTTATATATTTTGTACTTTTTTTTTTAAAAAAAATATTTGTACCGAATCATTTAAATGATGCAAATTTTTTTATCATAATAAAATTCCCAACGATACAAAAGAGTCATTAGCAAACAAAGTGGTTTTGGGGTCGCATAAAATAATTCCGTAAACCCAATGTGACAGCCAGAATGCAAAGTGTTCATTCACCCTATATTGTTATTTTAATATCATGAATAGTGGACTAAATACACAACAAAAGTCGGTAAATGCCCGACGTGAATGATAAATCTGTTCTTTGTACCTGCGTAAAGTGACATGGACGACCTATTTATACTCCACACAGAATGTCGCAACGTGGTCTATTTTAAATAGATTTATACGTCGAGTTGACTGAGAAAATAATATTACGACGGCGCCGTGGATCTTGAGTTTGTGTTGAAATCTGAGGCGAGCCTCCTCAAGGACGAAATCCAAAGTCACTGTCGCAGGATCGGAAGTTGGTAAACTGATATCAACGTCGGTCGTAGCAAACAACGAGCTGGATCCTGTAACAAATGAGGAAAATCCTTTTGTGTACTAAGTTTGCAGTTTATATCAATCGCAACAAGTTTAAATGGCACTTTCCATTAGAATTTCAATGCATTGTGCCAAAATTCGCTAAATATAAAAAGCAATACAAGGAATATTTTTCAGGTAAAAGGAATGTTTGCAAGAGAAGTTACAAAATTTATTCTAGATAGTTGTAGAACTAAACAGAAAAAAATATACCAGAAAAAATTTAATATGAGAATTAATTAAACAGAAAAAAATCCATAGCTGGACGTTCCGACGGTTTTTTCTTCGTCTTTCTCTAACAGAATTTGAACATAGAATGATAAGTAAAACAAAGCTGTAAAAGTAAGGATATATAAATAAAAGCAAAAGAACTAGAAATATAGTTTGTTGAGATTTTCGGTGTCAAGTTTAATATTAACATTTCTCATTTTAAAGTTGTCTGGAAACTACGGTTGTATAATTTTTTGTTGATTGAATCAGACGTAAAATCTATATGTATTAGTTATGTAAATAATTTAGGTTAATTTCATACTAAATATTTCCTACCAAAAATAAAATTTTTATTTCATTGAGACAATTTGTAGTAAATTGCAGGAATATATGTTTGCTGTGAAATTTTTTTATTATATCATAGCTTAAGCCGATGCATAAAAGCCAAACAGCGTAACTGCATTAGGTTAATAAATATTGATTCGGTCTGAATTTTAAAAAAAATTGATTATTAAAATTGATGCAATTAATGCGAAGTACCGCTTTGAGGTTACAAAATTAACCGTGTTTTTAAAAATAAACCGATGGCGGTGCGAACAGAAAGCAGCAATTACTCAGAATTAAACAATTCATTGAAACGGGAGGCAATCAGAAAAAAATACTTTTAAATTACATATATTAATTTATAGTTTTTTATTTGAACTCTGATTTAATTAATTTACGTTTATTTCAGTGAAATAATAATTATTAATCACATGGTTCCTTTTATATTCTGTTTAGTACATTAATTAATCTAGAATAATTTTCATAAATAACATACTACTAGGTATAATTACATAATTACGAGACATTGGAAGTTTCGCGACATTAAGGATGACCTGAATTGGACTTTCTCCGAAAACCGCTTCCATTTACGGTTCCATCAAACGATCTTCGGTTTTCACCTCAGCCACTCCATGTAGACTGCAAATTCAAATTCCTGGAAAATATAATTCACCTGTATCCTGTTTCTTGTAAACCATGTATACATTTATACGAGACTGGCTGACTTTGAAATTATATTCGAAGAAAATCTGAAACACACAAAGAATTTTTTTAATCTTGAATAACAATCTTTGAATGACTCATCTAGCTTTCGCACGGGGTTATATTCGTCCAAGTACCCTCTCAATAGCCATTTATACTAATAAAATTACCGCAAGTCTTTAAATACACACTCCTGTACTGATTCCATCTTACCGTTTCGTAATCCATGACGATAAATATTTGTTTGTTGTTTTCTTCCCTTTCTCTTTAAAAAATATCGTGATAAAAAAGTAGAGCCATTCTAGCTTCATCCTCCTCTAAACACAAGTGCTCAGTTTTATTCGTACTCAAAAAACCTACAGATATTTACTAGTTTCAAACTTCTCTAACTCACGTAATATGTATATATGATGAAGGTTCTTTTTTATAAAAAATGGATTCCGAATTTATTTTCATTATTAAATGAATAAGAATAAAACTGCTATGCAAAGAACTATTTTCAAAAGAGTTACATATATATATACATATATATATATATATTTATTTATATATATATATATATATATATATATATATATATATATATTGTAATAATCACATGTTAGGGTTAATTTGTCCCACGTTGGTGAAGCCATTTTGTGTAATAAACAACTGGACAGCTTTAATTAAATGAATCAATTAACAACATTTACTAAGCTTTATGAAAATTTATTATTGTTGATAAATTTTACAATGTACAAAACCTATTTTTCATGCCGAATTTCATCCATTTAAAACAAATACTTTAATTTTCATTTTATTGGTTCGTGGCATTTATGAACATACAGTTTTTATATCATTACAATCAAATTCATCGAATCTCTCATCTCAGGGTCATAACTGAGTTTGATAATTAGAACAAAATCGATGTATAATCTGACAATTAACAATTCTAATATAAAAGTTAACCTAAAACTATATGATAATAAGTGAAAAGAAAGCTGAACGAAATCTGACTATACCTTTTTAATTATCGTTTACAAAATTTGTCTGGTTCCAGATCTCTCTCTTGTATCTTGAAAACTACCACACTAAAAGACCATTTTTAAACTGATTCTACACTTCATTGAAAGTTTTAATACACACGATTAAAATACTCGTCCTCTGCTATCTGGAACCTCGGATGAGCCGCTCTGCTAATGGTTGACGGTCCCTTCTATGCGATAATTGTTCAATCAGCGTGAAGCAACCATTTGTTTCACCGTGTGCAAATTATTGAATAAATCTCTCCGTAAAATATTTGCTTGCTTTCATGTAGAAATACAGGATCTCGCCATTCGTACTTTATATCTGCAAAATTTTACGTTTTTCAGTTCCCCACGTGAACTGAACTGTTCCGTTTCTCGCAGCCAACTGCCTCGCCGAGTGCATACAGAGTGTAAGAGCGCGTGGTCTCCATTGTTGAACAAAGGAAAAACCCGCCTTCATTGTAGCCTTTACGCATTCGTACCGCTAACAATTTAATTATATTAAAAACAATTAATGGCCTGTTGAATTAGAATTACAATATATATATATATATAGATTGTAAAAACAAAATAATTGACTAATTTTAAATGAAGATGAGCCTTACGTTGAGGTGCCAAATTTCTAATAAACAAATTAAAAGTTAAAAATGAAAGAATTAAAATGAAAACAATAATTTAAAATATAACAAAACTAGTTTAATAAAACAAATTTTTATTTCAGTTGAAGTTTTACAAATTGATATTGTTTTGCCACTGCGTAATTTTTAGATTCGCCTATCGGTCTTCTAATAAAGATAGTTACATAAATGACCATTAAATCTTTCAAGGCAAAAATATTCCTGACTTAAATTATTATTATTTAAAATGAAATGATCTTAATTCGAAATCTGACGATAATTATATTTACAGTATAAGACTTACAATTAAAAAAAATCATTTTTGTCTACTTTACCTTTGTCTGTTTATCTGGGCTCCATCTCACTTATTTTTTCAAACACATCACAAAAAGGCCATATTTCTCAGAAGTTAAAGATGTTTGATTTTGCAAACACAAATCACTTTCTGATTCTAACTGTTGATAACTTTGTATGAACAATCACAGTTGATAGCTTTGTTCTCTAAAACTTTCATAATTACTCGAACATGGCAGTAGACGAAATATAATTCCAAACTGGCGACTTGCAATTCCAAAACCCGGTGACTTCTAATACAACATTTCTCAGCTTCCTAATCACACTTCCTCAGTCGTAGTCCCGGGACTATGAAAACGGACTCCTCAAAACACACCTTCCTCAATCCTCTGAGAAACTCTGAATTCTCAAATTCCGTACGTCTCAATGCTGTCTGTGGCAACAATGCAACTCTAGCAAACAAGCCTTATAGGTTCCATATTCTTGTAGATAATCCTTAAGCTATAATGCAAGGGCCTCATATTTACGCCGCCGATAATTAAAATAGTAAAATTTTATTTATTAAATAACTACATATTCATAATTACCAATATATATATATATATATATATATATATATATATATAACTCTTAACTCCTTGGCTCGACAGCCCATGAAGGGCCTTGGCCTACCGAGATATATATTACATATTATTAATTATAATTATTTTCCTTCCTCTTTTCTCCTTAGCTGACTGTGAACTCAGGTCGAGTATGTTTATGTGGCTTCCAAGGTAAAATTGTTGTTTCTCCACTTCTTCACTTCAATAATAATTTTATACGTAGTTCGAGTTGCAAGAGATTCTTCTCGAAAATCAGAAAACACTTCACTCATTTGGAGAAAAAAATGTAAACACAAATCATAATGACCGGAAGAGGATTCTAAATCCAATTATCTACCCCGTGACAAACCATGACGGCACCCCAATTAAAACTCTAATTATTAATAATTTATGTCTGGGTTAACGAGTGGTTTTAATTTTTATTCGCCGTAATCTGAATTTCGAGTAGAATCTCTTCTAGCTCGAACTACGTATAAAATTATTATTGAAGTGAAAACGTAATAGTTATGTTTTAAGAATCGCGCATTTTGTTTAAGAAATGGAGAGTGAGTGAATGGCGGGTTGCTGAATGAAATGGAAACCCCTAGGAGAGTGGAGAGTGGGAGAGTGGCCGCGACCTTCGGCGGCGTCGGCAACAGCGCGTGACGTCACATCCACGTGCGAGCGCCCGCCACACGTGGCAAAATGAGGTCGGCTTGTGTGTGATGTATTTAAAACATAGCTGGCTCCCCTTCACGTGGCCCGCACGGACGTGGAGGAAGCCCCATCGAGGGTCGCGCCTCGCCTCGTCGTGTATTCTTAGCCAAGGGCACCTCCCTCCCAACAATCGCAGACTTGTACGGAATCCCTCTCATTGGCTGTCCTAATTCTGACCAGCAAAATGGATATCATCTCTTGTAGGAATTGGGTAAGCGGGTGACGGTTAACACACTGATCCAAAATCTTTCGTCAGTCACTGATATCTCGATGAAGCTTGCCTTACAAATATTCTCAATTACCGTTTATAAATCATAAGAGAATTCCAAAATTCCTTATCCGCTTTGGCAATACTCAATCCGGATCCATTTGGTGACCGAAGTGTTTCGTACCAAAACTCATCTTCTTCATCTTTTGTGGCACCTTTCGTTTATCAGACAATTCTTGGCATCAGCAATTTCAACATTTTCATAAATTTAACATCCCAAGAGCCAAATGTCATATCGACTTGAATATTAAAACCATAATTGACGCACTTTCCACCTTGCTTTGTATCAACTAAATCATTGTCCAAGGTAGCAATTGGAAAGATATTTGGCTTGTGAGTGAGAATGTGGTAGTTTAAAGACGAATGAGGGTTCAAACATGTCCACATTTTGACTCTTCAGTGAGTGGACATGGTGAACGGTTCGCCCGAGTCATATAAATGTCCACCACACCAGGTTAAAAGTACGATGTTTAACGTCAGCTTTGTTTAAATGTACAAAAATTTGCCGTCATAAGGTTTGGTATATCATCAAACTATCAAGTAACAATCCTGATCGTGAGTTGGGAAATTTTATTTATGTTTCTGAGCAATTTGGATGAGCCACATCATTAGCGTCAGTGACAGCTGAATTACGTGAGTTTGCATCATTTATGAATTGTGTTTGCAAGTAGAGGAGGGTTTTCAGGTTGTATTGTGACCAAGTAACTCGTGTATCGTTCTTTATTAACGACCCTCATGTAGAATCATAAATGCTGGTCACCATTTGTAATCGCTCCGCTGAATTCGCAGTAATACGAGTACTATTTTTTTTATGGAAGTATTTGGTGACATAATTTGGCTTGTGCCCATATTCTGCAAACACAGTCACCGCTCTGTTTGGATTTTGGAAATAAATCTTGTTGAAGAATTGTTCAATGTAACCCGAATTCTAGGAATTCTGGAAAATTTAAATTTGAAGACAATGAATTAGAAGTTGTAGTTATTTTATATCATCCTTAAATCCACAATAGGAAGACTGATTGTTAAACCACCTTCACATCTATCGTTCTGAACGCATTTGGTGATGGCATTTTTCCTGAGTTCTAATAGTAAAATATTAAAATTTGTGACCCAGGATATTTCTCATAAATAATTTTCCTTCCAACCAGTTGCTATGAAACGACCTTAATATATATTTAAGAACTGTTTTTTTGCAACAGAATATTAGTAAGAGATTCCTTGTATCAGCCTAAAGAGAAAAACATACTTGATACCTTGCACAACATTAATTGCTTACGCGTCATGCACAAACTGGAGTAGTAGATCCTATATTATTTTCTCTTTCCTCGGTAGCACTTATCAACTTATCAGTTAAGTTGTTTCTGAGAACATTCTGAAATGCGTAACGTTTAAGATTGGTTCTTCGTATCACGGTCACGATTCTTTTCAAAGCTGTGTTTTGAAACTCGTTACGGAACCAAATGGCTTGAGATTTATTCTTTAAGGATTAGAAATTTGATGTGACTGAATTTTAATTTTGGTATTTATGGTATATAACTCTACAGTCTTTTAATCAGTCTGTATAAATACTTAAAACACCCATTAGTAATTGTTTTTAATAATTTTGAACCAAAGAGTTTTCGGTCTATAGTTTGACCTTATCATTTTATTAAAACATTTAACAGTTACAAAATCCTGTATGAATAATTTGTTAACATTAAAATTATATATATATATATATATATATATATCAAAATGACGAATTAATCTATAAAATATAATGCATTTTCAAACCTTTAATTTGTAAAAATACTCAAGCCTGGAAGACATCGATTCTCTCTGCGTGAATGGGTCATAAGAGGATACTATCAGGTATTAATAAGAAAGATAATCAATTACAGGCAAAATAAGTGATGATAAAAATAACAGACAACGTTTCTGGAAGCCTTGTTTCTTTCTTCAGGTGCAAAGAAAACTAAAAAAACAACAACAAGAGCCAGAGTGACATATACTTATTGTGTATAGAGTAATTGGGAAAAGTTTTGTTAATAGGAAATCAAACTTTTGAATTTTATCTGCCTCTAGTCGAAAATTGTATGTAATTAAACTGGAGGGTTGTCAAAAGAAAAATTCATTACAAATGTTGGCAGGCACCATTCTTGTTATGAAATTCTCAGGAAGAACATGTTGTATAGTTAAGGAATAAATGTCTGAATGTATACATTTAATTTATAGATTTAAAGTACATAGCTGTAAAACATTTATTTTGTTATTATATATATATATATATATATATATATATATATATATATATATAAATATATAGTTCATAAAAATTATATTAGTACCAGCGGGTAATCCAAAAGGAGTAATTTACTACGATCCTATGGTCCAGGGACACATTCATTCCATTTCGTCTGACGTTAGAACATTATCTAAAAACAAACAAATTCAGGACGTCCATTTTTTAAAATGATGACGCGACTAAGTATCGTATTTCGTAGGGTAGGCACGTTCCTGTTTTAACCGATACACGGAGAGAAAATACAGGTTTTCCACGTTATAAATTATAAAGAAATTGACAAATTACAGGTACGAAAATGGATTATATTTTATAAAATAATTTATCAGTTTTATATAATATTATTATAAATATATAAAGAAATTTTAGCGTTGAAAAATTATGTTTATAAGTTTTTGTAAATTGTCAATGTTTTTATAAAATTAAAAAATTTGGTTTCTGTAGATGAATACAGCCAATAGATCCTTGGTTCCAAACTAATAAAAATATTTAGTAATGTAGTTTTAATTATTTAGGAATACTGTTTCAAACCCTGTGGGATTACTTTACATGAAATTCTTGAGATCGTCAAAATTTCTGACTCAGAAGAATTACCATGCCCCATAAAATCCCGTGTTTGTAGTGAAAGGGACACACAGTTTATGCATGAATGTAACAACTAATAAGGGCGTAGTTTATGAGCATACATAAATAAGTTCCTGGTGAATCATGGTAACGTTGTCGTCAGCTTAAAACTTCCAAAGAATTAAAGCAATATATACGTAGTGAAAAAAAATTGTTTACTTTAACTGATATTCAGGAAAAGCACCTGAAATTCTGCATTTTGAATAAATTATAACTGGTGGAGATAGTTAACTATTCGTACTGATACATCTCAAAGTTGCCAGCGTTGCACAGAGAAGAAAGTTTACATTGGGATAGGAAATCAATAAATCATCCTAATCTAGACGAACTTTGATATTCGTTTAATGTGATGGAAGAATGATGTAACACGAGACCTCGGATGAGAAACCTTAAAATGATTTAAATTTAGAATTTAAAATTTATCAAGGTTAAAGGAATGAGAATTATAACATGTTCGACGCAATGATGAATTATCTGCTTTATAATTGTCCTCGAATAACTTCGTTAGTGAATTGAAAACCCCTAAATGATAAGTTATTAATTACTCTCACGATAAGGGCAACTTTATCTCATATGTGTTTAAGGTTGAACGCACTCTAGAAATATACTTGACTGAACCAGCACTTGTGTACCATTCAACGAAACAGAAAAATACTGCACATTTGATGAAAACCACAGGAATGACACACATCAGACTACGTTTTTTTTTATAATTCTGAAGTCTCGTTCATGTTCGGTGTAATTTCCCGTACTAAAATCATTCCCAGGTTGTTCTCTGAATTAGGAACAGACCCATACTTATGCGTCACTGCAACACAGACAGATCGTTAATTGTAAATGGACACATTATCTTGAAGAGGCCACTAGATGTTCACACTCGATAGATTGTCTACGTTGTCTAAGATAAGTAACTTTTTTTGTAGGTGTAGACAGGCTATGTATAGGGTAATCCACATAGTGGCAACTCCCCTCTTCTAGCATACGAAATGTAGGGAAAGGGGGGATGCGGAAAGTTAGAGCAAGGTAGACAAGGGCTAACTAGGGTCCCCGGTTTACGATTTAAGGCTCCTACCCGGGTATTCGCCTAAAAGTGATGCAGGGAAATCCTAGAAAAACCTGCATCAGGTAGGTCGAGCATTTGGTACTTGTCCCACGACCTTCCGAAGGCGGGAGAAGGGTTTTGCTGTGGGATCGTAGCTTTCCCGTCTCCGTGCCTCGCCCAGTTTAGGAGGCAGTTGGCCGACTATTCCAATATGACAACTCTTACGGTATTCTCATGGTCTTCGATCCCGGAACATACACCTCTCAAAACAGGCCGAGGTTTCTCGGCATGCGGTAACCTTAATTCAAAAACCAGAGAGATGAGAAGGCATCCCCAAAGGTAGTTTGGAGCCCCGTATATATTTCCATGATACGCCAACTTGAATCTGAGCGAGGTATTTGTCATTAACAGGTCGAAATCGAATTTAATACAGCTGTAAAAACTTCAAAATGGTTGCGAGGAATATTATTAAAGCAGTTTTTGTCACTGTCCTAAAATCGTGTGGTATATTAATGTCATAAATATCTTCTAAAATCTTGACATATTGTTTCTCTAACAATAACACATACTGAACTTTGTAGAATAGGCAGACAGAACGACCGGAAGCTGAATTCACTCCTTTTGACAATATTTCTGTGAATAATTCTTACAATTTTTTTTCATGTTATGGTTGAAGTTTTTCCCTCTTTTGCACATCAAATACTATCGAAGACATTTTCCTTTACTTATATTGTACGTTAATTTTATTTAACATATTCTTTGTATAGACATCTCTGATTTTGTTTTAATATATTTCAGTCTGGGAAAAAAAAATTGAACAATTAGCTGCCTGGTAGATGCTTCACCATGAAGCTACAGTGTCAATCAGTTGGTTCAGATAAAAATTGTTCGTACTTTGTTTAGAATCGTTAATAGCATTTTTCATGGGCTATGTTAATTTGTAATTTTAGTTCTTTTCCGAGTATTTTTGTTGTGTATCTTGAAAATAAGAATGATAATTGTTTCGGCGTCATAAAGGCGTTAGTTTAACAGCGACGCGTTAAAATCTCCCGATACAACAGAAAGATCAGAAATCTGTCTGTAGTATAAATAATTAAATTTAAATTCATTTTTTTAAATTTCATAGCAAAATATAATGAAATTTGTAGGGAAAAATTTCGGAAATGGAAAACTAAGTAATATTACGAAGGCTTGAAATTTATTCTGCCTTCTTACGTTATTTATTACGAGATAATTCTGACACGATCCATTCATGTATTTCACACAATGTAGCCCAATCCAAATTATTTGAGAAAACAGAATATTAAGGTATTGAGCCATTTGAGAATAATTAGGGTATATATTGACATATTAACTTTTAAATGCATTTAATTTCTTATCGTTTTATTCTCATTTAAATATTGTTAATATTGATTCACAATTTTGTATTTTATTATATTTAGAACCATCTAGAACCTCCTTTATTCTTGACGCAGCCAATTTGTTTTGTATTAAAGCCATGCATTAATTTTTCAATTCCATTTTACTTTCGTACAATAGAAGAACGATTCCTTGTAGTCATAAGTTCTGTGACAAATAATCTGCACGTCTGAATCTAAAGGAATTAGAAACAATGTTTTGTGGTCATAAATAATCTGGTTGGCGTTCAGAATTCAACCTACTAAGAGGATTAAGGTGACTTTTTTTGACATTCTATATCTCAAACTGAGTTGACTCTGTCTCGCTGAGGTTAGTAGACGAAGCAAATACCTATCTCGTCCTGAAAACGAATTTTCGTAATATGAATTCGCAGACAGTTTTATTACAATTTATAACAGAAGTTATGTATCCTATTATTAGGGTAATATTTTTTTAATAATGATGAAAATTTATCTGACTATTTAAAATATTAGAAATAAATACATCAACAAAGTAATTATGTTTATTAAAAAACATATCAATTTCCCTAAGTTTCGTTCTCTTTTGGGACCTCGTCAGGTTGAACAGTTTTTAATCTAAAATTTATAAATTAATAAAGTAACATTTATAAAGTTTTTAAGAATAATTTCAAATTATTATAGGTGATTTTTGACTCTTGGATTGTCAACCATAGATTCTGTATTGACTCTTCTATACAGTGCGTAAGCAGCACAGGTCACGCGGTATCACCTTGCTCCAGCCAGACATGGACGGGAAGACGAGACGAGTGACGCCGCGACGCCTGGTTTATCTCCCCTCCGACGGGAAGCGCCGGGGCACGTGCTGGCGACAAGAAAATCCCTACAAAAAAAAAATCCTCTCAAGTGGGTCATACGACGGCAGCATACGTGTCGCATCGCTGTTGCCACATCTCTCCACAATCAGGGCGTTGTTCTCGGGTTGAAGGACGACTCAGTGCTTCAATTCCATTAAGGATCTTCCACTTGAATGTCGACGGTCCCGCGTCCAGACGTGGTTCTTCCTCGCGGGTCAAGGCTCGCTAAATCGGTCTGTCCGTCACACACCAAATAAACCTGGACCGTTTCCTGTGGGAATTAAACTCTGCCTTGATTTCCCTCGGAAAAAAGGATTAACATAGGCTTGTATCCCTATACCAATTCAATGTGACTCACTGTAAGATTATGCAAAGAGAACTTATATTTTAAATTTAAAGGCAATAGTGTGTTGCAATTCCAGGCTTTGAGTCTAAAGAATGATAAAAAATGAAGGAATAGCAGTAAATGAAACTGACCGACGTTTCTAACCGTAAAGAACCGACTCTTCAGGAATCAAGTAGCATATTCTCAGAGCAGAAGCACATGCGTCTGAAGACAAGGTTGTCCTTGGTTCTAAGACCATATTCTCTAGGGGTTGCCAAACTATATTCCGTGGATCACTGGTGTCATGCTATAAAATGTCTAAAAAATTGAGCAAATAAATAATTTAATAAATGAACAATGCAATAAATTTAAAAAACCATTAATAAGAATTAAAAAATCTGATTGGGTATGAACAAGTTAAATAATTACTAATAGCTATGGAAACAATCAGTGCTTTAGAAAGAGAGAGATAATGTTTCCTGGTGAATTATATCTAAACATACTTATTGGCTTTTAACCGCGCCAACGTTTGATATACCATCAAGAATGAGAAAAACATCAATTCTAAATATTATTCTCATGCTTCAATCCAGGTTTTGAGTCTAATGAATGATAAAAAAATGAAGGAATAGCATTAAATGAAACTGACCGAAGTTTCTAACCGTAAAGAACCATCTCTTCAGGAATCAAGAAGCATATTCTCAGAGCATAAGCACATGCATCAGCAGACAAGGTTTATTATGTTGAATATAAGTGTTGGTCTGTAATTAAATATGACAATTAAATTAAATTTTATGTTAATCTCATACTTTTAAAATTTTATCATGTGATGTTGCGTCCCCAACAAAATAAATAATCGTGAAAATTACAAAAATACTTCGTTTATTTGTAGAGTAGGAAATACTAATTTTAGTAAAAAGAGAAGAGAATTCCTATTGGAGGATAATTTTAAGAAACTATTGTTAAGCATGACTGATGAAGTGAGAAAAAAATAATCTTGAAAAATATACATAATACTGTTTATTTGAAGGGAAGCTGAATGCATCTGAATATTTTTTTTTTTAAAAAAAAAGAAAGAGAAAGCAGCATTATTTCTTTTAGGGTTACAGGTTAAATGAGGGTAATCCACATGATGGCAACCCCCTTTTAAAAGCATAAGAAGGGATTTGAAAGGGGGGTTGCGGAAATTTAGAGGAAGGTAGCCAAGAGTTAACTAGGGCCCTGGGCTGTGGTTTAAGGACCCTACACGGAATTCACCAAAAAGTGATGCAGAACAACCCTACAAAACCTGCATCAAGAAGTTCGGGTATTGGGTACATGTCTCACGCTCTTCCGGTGGCGGGAAAGGGGTTTTATGTGGGGATTGTACAGTCACGTGCGCTAAGTCTTCCTTTTTTACGGTAACAGGCTACATGAGGGTAATATACACGGTGACAACTTCCCTTTAATATCATAGGTAGGCATTTGAAAGGGGGAATGCGGAAAGGTAGAGGAAGGTAGCCAAGGGTTAACTAGGGCCCCCGGGCTATAGTTTAAGAATCCTACCCGGCATTCGCCTAAAAGTAATGCAGGGAAAACCCTAGAAAAACCTGCATCAGGGAGGTCGGGCATTGGGTACTTGTCCCATGCCCTTCCGATAGCGGGAGAGGAGTTTGATGTGGGTTCGCAGCATTCAATTCTCCGTACCTCGACCAGTTTAGGAGGCAGGTGGCCGACTGTTCCAATGGGAACATATAACAACTCTTACCGTATGCCCAAGGTCTGAGACCCCAGAACATACGCCTCTCAAAAAAGGCCAAGGTGCCTCGGCTTGTGGGTCCTATCGCAAGTTAATTTTAAGAAACAGTTGTTATAAACGACTGAGGAAGTGTGAAAGCAACTATAAAATCAAACGGGGATGATCAGTAATGTGTGGTCATTAACATTGGAATTTTATATTAGACGTCTGATTTCTCACAGGATTTAATTGAAAGTATCATCCAGTTGATTACCGATACAGAGACGACGATGAACAATTATCCTGGATAAATATCACTATTAATTAGCTCATTATCATGATACTGTGAAAATGGACGTGACCTTGGTAGATGTTGGATTCTCCAAATACCTAGTTGTTCATTTTTCCTCTAAAGAGATTTATTATGGCTGCTAATGACAATATAGATAAGGCCGATTCGAACTATATGCCCTATTCAGATAATTAATATATCCCAGCTTAAGACATTATTAGATTCGCTTTGATTCCATCGCAGGTTTATGTAAAAAGAAAGTTTTTAGACCATAGTGCTTGACCAGTTTTATGTTGAAAATGTACCTTTTGTTGAAATACTTAAAAAATAAGGTTTTTTTATTATGATTATGCTATTATTGTCTGAAAAATAGAAACATTTTATTATTGAAAGGAAGAGAGTTTGATAGTCTCCTGTACCAATTTTGTTCCAGAGCATCATTCAGACTCTTTTCCAACAATAAGCATTGTTTCCCTTACTGGTCAGACCATACAATCATTAATAATACGATCACAATAAAGTCTGATTATCCCAATGTTAACAAAAGAAACAAAAAGAGTTTATAGAAAAAGTTTATGTCAATAGAGAAAGGAGTGCATTATAATGGAATTAGTATTTTTATTAAACTTTAGAAGAAAGTTAATGTGTGATTAAACTACTCAAATTGTTTGCTTATCCATTTCTAATCAAATTTTCGATCCATACTAAAATGAACGTAGAATAAATAATGTTATGGTAGGTTCATAAATTTTTAATAAATAAAAATTATAGGGAATAATTATCATTCCTTTACAAATCAGTATTAATTCCGGATCCTTGATGTTCAGCTTATCGATAGGGTCTATGTAATGTGATCTATCTGTAATTACAAATTTTCTGTAATTACTAGTTTTTAACATCTTCCTGTTTACCGAAGCTGAAGAGACGAAAATTTTGAAACCAGACTTATCGAAAAGTCAGTTCCAATTTCAGGAACTCTCAAAAAGTATTTAAGATACCAGCTAACATAGGAAATACTCTTTTTTTAAAAAAAAAAAAATATACAGGATATATTTTCAAATAGATTTATCGATTTAAAATTTTTCTATGGCTTCTGAGCGATGAGTAAGAAGAATCAGTCAAGCGTTGATATGACCAAAGGTTCAAGTATTGAACCATCGAAAAATTATCGTATTATTTTTCGAATTCTGATATCGCCAGAGTTCATGTTGAAATGGAAATGTATAAAACTGAAAAATAAAAATTAATAAAGCCCAAACGCGAAATGTGATGTGAATTTTCCATCATCGGTGCATAGAATGTGTCACGTTGTTCGGTGTACGGAGGTTGCAAAGATAATTTAGTATGATACCTTGTAATTTTAATGTTTTCGCACTTCTGGATTGTAACTCAAACCGACCACAAGGTAACCAAATGTTTGAGCCGAAAGATCAGGTAGAAACAATGGTGCGAAGTTGCATGACGCCCACCGACCCAGTCTTTGTTTGCTGCGTGAAACTGTAGAAGCCCGCATCTCACTTGATCTGGATTCAGCCTGACTGGACCACCAAGAAAGGAGCTCTGTTCCCACAGTGCCGAATCTCACAAACCGGGATAACAGGCGCCACTTACAACACACATTGAGTTCACTGTTCGGGTGGTAAGGAGGGAAAAAATATCGAACGTACCATTTTCTTATGTTGAAAATTTAAATATGAAACATCCACCTCTATTGAATAAAAAAAATCTGCCACTCGCGATCTTCCGTATAATGGAAGCTAAAGAATCAATATTCAAAAATATTACTCAGCTTCAATAGAAAAGTAAGCTTCAACGGTGTGGTCTATGAAGTGTGGTAGATAGTAGACTGCACCCAGGTCTTTAATTAATATAATGCTGTATACAAAATCAAACAATATATATTATACAAACAAAATTAAATAAAGCCATCATAAATAAAGTTTAAATGAGAAGTATCCTGTTTTACATTAAAATAAAATTGGTTGCTCTAAATATGTAACATTTATGAGATTAACATTTTATTAAAATTAGTTTCCCATATCTTTAAAAATAGTATTATCAAAATTGAAACAATGATTATACCCAAGCAATGTTATGTAATCGAAGAATTATTTCCATACTGCTCCATAAAATTAGTTGCAATAATTGCTCATTTTGTTATATTGGCCAGACCAAACGATCTTTGTAATTACGGAACATAAAACAAATGTAAAATTTCCACGCTATCAACACTCTTCGATTGGAAAATGCCTTTAAAATATAAACTAAACAGAGTTACAATTTTGAATGTATGCCTATAAATATATAAGCTAAATTAGAAATTTCGATATTTATGTCATGTAGACCCACATTTGTACATTGTTAAATGATCGGTCAAAAATATAAATGTTACACAGGTAACCATTGTTCCTTATATAAAAAAACATTTTGGCGAAAACCGACATAGAACGCAGCGATGGCTCTGAATTCATATTTATTATAATTTAGCATATATATACGGTATATAATTAAAATTGTGAATGTTTTCAATTTATATTTGAACGGAATTTAATTCAAATCTGAATGACTTATTTTACTATGTTTTGGGCAATTTACATTTCTTATTTAACATGCAAAATTTACGACCTAGACACATTACCATTTTACCTGAAGATTTCCCAAAGTTGGGGTCGAAACGAAGTATGAACTGATTTTTTTGGTTTAATTAAATGATAAATTTTTCTGACATATTGGCTGGATTGTTTAAGCATTTATCAAATGATATTTTTGTCAGGTTATTTTAAATATTCGAATTTATTTGTTAATTTTATGGTATTCGCTCAGCTATGTTCGCAATATGGTAATAGCCTTATCAAATTGAATCTTTACCATAATTTTTTTTTCTGTCCTTCTAATTTATTATGGTCGTTATTAATTTATTAGCGAAATTACATACACTAGATCTAGGAGTATACTGATATTTATAATTGAAGAGCCCCATGAACTACATATTATTAACAAGTCTATAGTTTTAAAACGAACTAGTATGTTTAACATTTTAACTGCATAACTTCCGGGCATTGTGTTTACCACCACCTTTTTTCATCCGTTAAAATTTCTCAATTTTGTTTGCACCGTCTGCCACGTGTTTTCTCGAGTACCAGAAGACTAGACGTTTAATTTCCTTTCCAGTAAGAGCGCAGCTCTTGCGAGAACGTAATATGACGTAAGTGAAAAATGATGGCTGCGGCCAAGGTTGTGTGATAAGATGGAGTTAGGAACTCAGACAGGGCGTGCTCGTCTCCGTTTCTGCACGTTGCAATATCTAGTGTCCTGACTTTAACTTGCATCGGAGAATTGGAGGAGACGATACGTGATACTATCACAGTATTAAATCAAATCATTAACAGTTCAAAGTGCAACAGTTAATTATATATTAAGTACCTAAAAATGCCCCCTTTTTGTTATAAAAAATATTGTGGTTTTTATAATACGAGTATATATTTAAATAATTTTTTAAAATGTATTTTGGAGTTATTTATAATAGAATAAATAAATTCACCTATATTTACTCAGGGTTATAGTTCGGTAATTAAGATGTATATAAAAAAATAAATTGATTTAAACCAAATTAAATCGATAAGCTGGCAAAAGTTTCTACCTTGTATGTGCCCATATACACTTCAAAGATATCTTAAAACTATTTTTTAATTAAGCATGCTGCGTCTGCTTTGTCCGGCAAATTCCATCTTCTGCCGCCTGGTGTTGGTTGATTGTTAACTATATCTCGCTGGTTTTATCCGGCCAACTGAATTTCCTCGCTATTTTCATGACCTCTCTGTCTGACATCTAAATGGAAACTGTCTTGGATACCCTCTTAATGACCTGTTTATATGAATTCATGAGTCCAGTAATATAATTCTTCTTGTGTCTCGCACCCCGTCAGCCTGGTTGTCCAATCACTTGTGTCGTTACCTCCCCAGGGCTCCATACATTTTCGTTAAGTTCAAACCTGAGATCTAGACGCGCCTAGTTACAAATTTTTGATCACGATCTCCTCGGCACTATCGAAAAATAGTTTCTATTTGACTCATTTCTTGAGTCAGGCCATTCAACATATTTCCATCAGTACTGAAACTTTAGGTTGTCCCGTTAATCATTTTTCTTCTGTGTAATTTGACTTTGACTCGCAGCTATCTGCATGCGAACGGCCATGCTACGCCATTGCAATATTTAATTTAGTTTGCAAGCCATTATAAAATTACGCCGGTTAAAATAATAAATTAGATCTTTTAAAAAGCAAGCCGCCGAACTGAAATTCGTTAGTTAAGAAGTGACACAACGCCTACACATACAAAACTTTAATTTGTTCCATCAATTGAAAAATAAAATATCGGAATGGAATTAAATCCATATCGTTCTTTATTCATGATAATGACCAAACACCTTAAAGTCTAAGATTATTTAAACAAAAGACCACATTAATTCACTATCATTCTAAGACTTATAAATCTCGAGGAGTATAATGTAATTTGGGTGCTTTTAGGTTAAAATCTCATACGTCTGATATTTATATAGACTATTGTTGTATTTGAACAGGAAGAAAATTATATTTAACGCGAATGTTTTGCTTTTGATTAATAACATTAATGTAATTGTGAGGAAAGAAGGATCTATGTACGAGCTATTATAGTGGAAAATCACGAAACTCAAATTCTATTTGGAAGAGCGCCACTTGAACCTTGGAAGGATAATTATTGAAGAATTATCTGACGCAGACACTGAGGTGACATTTTTAAGATGAGCGTGACAAGGCTACACCATAAATATGGACGTCAGGGACTGACTTACGCGATACGTAGTAGAATATTAAACCGACTGATATCCTCTCTTACTAGGAAAGGACTGTTTGAATCGGAACATGAAGTATGAAGCTCATTAGGTGTTCTGGAAACTATGGAGAATTGAGAGATTATCCTGAAACTTATTTAAATACTTCTACAATATATTACAGAAATTAATTACGTTGACGTAAACGCGTTTATATTATTTTTTTCTTTTTAGACAAGTATTCCTATATTTTACGTATTACCTTTCTCAAGTTATATTAAACGAATATTTGAAAACAATTAAGTCCATCCGGAGAGAGGTCCTTAGCGTTGCTAGACAGTCTAATTAAATTTGAAGTTTGCACCAGTATTTAAAAGATATAATGAGGCAACTAGTTCTGAAGGACGAAATCTCACTTCTAACTATTTCCTTGAAATAATTTTCTCACCTTTCTTCCCTTCATCATGTCAACAACACAAAATTGAGAAATTATTTCCAACAATTGGACTAAGTGAAGGTAACGTTAGACAAAAATTAAATTGGTGTAATAATAATAATATATATATATATATATATATATATATATATTGTAATAATTAACAATATGACGTTAATTAAATGAAATTTACCTCTCGTTAAAGCGTCAAAAATGTAATAATTAAACGGAAGGCTTTTATTAAATGAAAAGATCAAAATTAACAAACAAGATATTTATTTATTTTGTGGCAATAACTCAAAACAATTACAATTTAAAATATTAAATTCTCAGGGCCTTCACTGGGTTTGATAATGGACACAACAATTTGATTTAAAAATCTTATTAACAAACAAATCACATTTACCTAAACATTACGTCGATAGAAATAAATTAAAAAGAAAAGAAATTAACTTGACAATTAAAATAGAACGAAATCGGACTTCCGTCTTTTAATTACGTTTACATAAATCATTATTTTGTAATTTGTTACTCACTTCTGTCCATCTGGTTCCAGCATCCCTTTTGATTTCGGAAGTACACAATTGCAAAAAAATTTTACACTGATTCTAATATCGGCTCACAGATTTTACACTCTTGAAGTCAACCTTGATAGGCTCCCAGGAACTCGGATGATCCTTCCCTTTGTCAGCTATCTGGTGACCGCTTGCCTTGTATGAATCCTGTGATTCATAGACTTGCTAGTCTTTTTACCGCTTGGGACTTAAACTGCAACTTTACTATTCCTGGCTGACTACAAACGTAATACTCCTTTTACTTAGCAAGTTTCGATGTAATGCTTCCGTGAATGTTTTTACTTTGTCTTCAACTCACAACTTTGTATAATAATAATAATACATAAAACCACGGCTAGTCTCTGCTCTCGTATTATTCGTTCCGTTCTCTGTAATGTCCCGCCACTAACTAACTCTTAGCGCTCTCCAGTTTTAGCGCGCATACGCCATTTTGACTTTCCGACAAAGTAACAGAGCCTGGATTTATTGTTGCTTTGGAAGCTCTTGCCGCTACAATTAAATTTTATTAAAACCAATTAATGGCCTAATTAATTGGCATTAATATATATATATATATATATATATTATTATTAAATACATTACACCTCCGATAAGGAATATATTATAAATGAAATTACAAATAGAAACTATGGTATTATAACCTACAGCACAAACATTTTTTCTGAAATATAATTAAAAATACAGTATAATAATAAAAAATTAATTAATACCCTTAAATACAATTAAACAACAATGGAACACAGACAACAGAACATTACATACAGTACAGTTTATTATTAAAGAGTATGCTTGCAAATAAAATTAAATAATTCCCAGTCTAAGTTATATACAAAGTATATAAAAAGTCATATTCCTCTATATTCACTCCTTATAATTATAGTAATGTCATGTATACTTATTCAATATACAGTATCATCTTCGACATTACAACAGGATTTCCATTGTCTCAAACTATATTAAATTAGTATAAATGTAAGAAATTAATATGGAATAATACAACGTTTTGAATTTTAAAATTTCTACGGGAATACAGGGAACTAAATAAGTGAGGTTGAAATAATTTTAGTGTATAAAATTGAAATAAAGAAATAAAAAAAATAATTGAATGACTAAAATTTTTTTAGCCTTCTTATATTAATTTTTATTAAATAAATAATATTTTCTGAGAAGTGAAATACTGGATAATATAGGAATATATTATAGACAGACTACTTATAAAAATTAAAATTCATCGGAAAACGCTCAAATTTTATTTAAGTGCAGTTTATAACGTACCATAAATTTATTTGACTTTTGCTTAATTAACAAGCAACTCATTTCAATATATTTTGGGTCATTTCTAATCATTTAGGTGACGTCGATTATCATTAGTTTTTAAATTTTAATAGTGTACGGCTTAGCGATTACTTTACCGATTCCAAACTACGTCTCTGGGTTCCATGACCTATGGTGCCATTAGTGTTCGAGTCCTTCACGAAGGACATTAATCCTGAAAGCACGTAGGATGCGCGGAGCCGACGCACAATCTCAAATGCCCATGTAGACGAACTGTCTGCAGATAGGAAGTCGACCAGCTTGTATTTCGTGATAGCTTAGAATCAGTACAGTCCGTGGAAAAATATTACACAGATGACATGTGTTCCAGTCTCACTCAATTATAAAATATATTACGATGTAAATACGCGAAAAATGAGTCGAACGAGTGATTAAACAAGTATGTTTAAAGAAACAAAAAACGGCATAGTGGAGGTTCGTATTATTTCAATCGAAATTATTGAATCTCAAGACGCAAATAATTGAGACAGCAAACGATAATGATATAAAAATATCTGCCATTTAAAATAATATAATTAAATATACGACCATGAGTCTCAAAATTATGTTTATTAATTTCGGTTGTAACGGGCAAGGCACCAGAACCTTGCCTCTAAATTTTTTGGCATAATTTATTTTCAAAACTATTTAACCTGAAGACGTCCTAAAAGAGTACGAAACGTCGTTTATTTATTTATTGCTAATAAACATAATTTTCTGACTCAAGATCCGAGGGATAATTCAAGATTTGATTAGTTTATATTTTGTGACCATCTGTCTTCCAATAGGAAAATTCGACTAGTCCTTAAATGACTGTTACTTTGATAAACAATCAGAAAAATACACGAGTTCGTAAATACTCCGTGAAAACTGTATAATACATGACAATGTAAAACAATTTGAAAAGATTTCCAGCCATTACACGCACGTGACTGTACAAAGAGACGTTACTACATGAACAAACTATATATCTAACGGAAGAAGATTATAAACACGTCACGTGACAGAGAATCACAGACGCTAGTATTTGTAAACAACAATCAAACTACAATACATAACACTATTTATGTTAATGCGACAGTCTCGGAGACAAAAAAACGTTTCGTAACACATCACGTTCACGAGCAACGGAAATCGTCTCAATTATCATGAGACATGTCAGACACGTTAAAGAGCCGTGGCCATTCAATTTTTTTAGGAAAAATTGTAGCCACTTGTTTCGAACTGAAACTTCAAAAATAGGGGATTAGGAATTTTGAGACAAAATAATTACAATTACAACTATTTGAACGATACCATAATTGTATAATAAAACTTAGAAAGAATATATATTTTTTTTGGGGGTGTAGACAGGCTATGTATAGGGTAATCCACATAGTGGCAACTCCCCTCCTATAGAATAGGAAAGGGATTTGAAAGGGGGGATGTGGAAGGGTGGAGGAAGGTAGCCAAGGGTAACTAGGGCCCCCAAGCTATGGTTTAAGGATCCTACCCGGCATTCGCCTAAAGAAATGCAGGGAAAACCTTAGAAAAACATACATCGGGTAGGTCGGGCATTGTGTACTTGTCCCACGCCCTTCCGATAGCGGAGAGGAGTTTACTGTGGGGACGCAGCATTCCCTTCTCCGTGCCTCGACCAGTTTAGCAGGCAGCTGGCCGACTATTCCAATGGGAATAGCGGACAACTCTTACCGTATACCCAAGGTCTGTGACCCCGGAACATACACACCTCAAAACAGGCCGAGGTGTCTCGGCTGTTGGGAACCTTAGTTCAAAAATGGAGAGGAAAAGGCATCCCCAAAGGTAGCCCCTTCGTATCTCTCCTAAAAGGTTCGACCTGCGAGAGAACATCCCTCCCAGGTTACCTGCGAGAGAATTCTCCCGCAGGTCTGTTCAGTTCATGACCGGGGACGCAGCATTTTTTTTTTGGGTGTAGACAGGCTATGTATAGGGTAATCCACATAGTGGCAACTTCCCTCTTATAGCATAGAAAAGGGATTTGAAAGGGGGGATGCGGAAGGGTGGGGGAAGGTAGCCAAGGGTAACTAGAGCTTCCGGGCTATGGTTTAAGGATCCTACCCGGCATTCGCCTAAAAGAAATGCAGGACAAACCCTAGAAAATTCTGCATCAGGTAGGTCGGGCATTTGGTACTTGTCCCACGCCCTTCCGATGGCGGGAGAGGGGTCGCAGCTTTCCCTCGCCGTGCCTTGACCAATTTAGGAGGCAGCTGGCCGACTATCTTATCGGGAAATGTAAACTTACAAGCACAGAAACTAGAGTTTACAAATGTGGATTCCAATAGGAATAGCGAACAACACGTGGACTTATTCATCTGCGACAGATTAATATATGCTGTATGTTTAATTCTACACGCCGTTGACCTGGTGGTTTCTATTATTCTGGAGAGACGGAGGGGCTTCCTTTGTGCATCATTTTACTCTCTCCGTTTTTGAACTAAGTTTCCCACAATCCGAGGCACCTCGGTGGGTTTTGAGAGGTGTATGTTCCGGGGGTGGGTATACGGTAAGAGTTGTTCACTGTTCCCATCGGAACAGTCGGCCAGCTGCCTCCTAAACTGATCGAGGCACAAAGAAGGTAATATTGCGTCCCCACAGCAAACCCCTCTCCAGCCACCGGAAGGACGTGAGACATGTACCCAATACCCGAACTTCCTGATGCAGGTTTTCTAGGGTTTCTCCTGCATCACTTTAAGGTGAATTGCGTGTAGGGTCCTTAAACCACAGCCCAGGGCCCTAGTTAACCCTTGGCCACCTTCCTCTACCTTTCCACACACCCCCCCCTTTCAAATCCCTTCCTATGCTATTAAAGGGGAGTTGCCACTATGTGTATTACCCTCATACAGTCTATTACTCTAAAAAAACTTTGAAACATCTTGATACGTTGTTATAAACCGTCATTACTGTAAGATGAACAAGCTAAAGCTATGTCGAACAGTTTCAATCAATTGAGACAAATTATTATTTCGACTGGAAATGCGAAATATATTTTCAATTTAGCTCAAATACTTCCTCGTCTTAATTTAAATGACAGCTGGCAATGTGGATCGAGTTGCTACGTGTCTCCTTAGAGCATGAAGGCGTAAATAGAAATCCGAGGTTGCGGCACGTGCACGCCCCCGCAATCCCAAGCAACCTTGCGACATCATTACTCATATTTGTATGTGAATTCAAATGCCGTCAAACTATTTACGCTAGTTAGTAAGTTGAAATTTCTGTTGTGAAGTCGTCCGTCATCTATATAAATAAAATTGAGGGCTTGCTTTGGGCATTGAGGATATAAAAATTTTCTCTTCTGATTTCTTGTTAACCTCCACGCTCAATTCGTTCTCTTTTCAGAATAAAATGATAGGAGTGATTTAGATAAAATCTTTGTAGTTGTTACAAAGGCCCGTGATAAGGTTCCTAGCGATATTAAATATCCGTACACCCTCTAGCTATGGCAACTTCCATAACCTGAGTTTTAACTGTTTAAACAAGGATTTCGATCTTATTTTTTTACTATAAAACGAATAAATAGATTTTCTCTGAAACAGTAAATTACTTCAAGACTAACTTATATTGCCATCGACCGCTTGAAGAACTTAAAATTCAGATTGCTCGGTTAAATTTTTAATGTTTTTAACATTTATGTAACGATTTGTTGCCTTCTAGTTAACGTATAAATCCTTTTCACATTAATATTTTTCTCATATTTAAATTCACTATTTTTTCCATTTGGTAGTTTAATATTAATTAGTTTTTTCTGGAATAACAGGCTACATGACGATAATCCACGTAGTGGCAACTCCTGTTTAATAGCATAGGAAGGGAATTGAAAGTGGGGATGCGGAAGGATAGAGGAAGGTAGCCAAGGGTTAACTAGGGCCCCTGGGCTATAATTTAAGGATGCTACCTGGCATTCGCGTAAACGTGATGCAGGACAAACCCTAGAAAACCTGCATCAGGTAGGTCGGTCATTCGATACTTGCCCCACGCTATAGGGACGCAACATTCTATTCTCCGTATTTCGACCAGTTTAGGAGGCAGCTGGCCGACTGTTCCAATAGGAATAGAGAACAACTGTTACTGTATGCCCAATGTGTTACTGAGCTGAGTTTATTTAATAATATGCTCTCTGGGTGTTTGCCCGGGTTGTCATAATTAAACTCAGCGACATCCATAACCCCGGATTTTACTCCGATCTCGGTTGTATTATTCGTTATTTTCTTGTAATGCCCTTCCACCCCCACCTCTATGGGTGCTCCCCTACCATGCCGAATGGGGTTGAAATTGTACATAGAGAACGTCGGTATAAATACTATCAATCTCATTGACTCCGAAAAATATTTATCAGACGCAAATATCGGCCGTTTGAATACGTTTGAAAATTTCCACCGCCGTCTACCCACGTCCTTGAGGGTGGTAGACGCGTCCTACCCCCACAGTGTTTGTTTACTGGTAGCAAGGAACGCGTGTACGAAATTTTCTCCAGAAGTGTAGATTTGTATGCGGAACATACATACACACGTACAGGAAATTTTATTCTTTAGAAGATTAACGTGTTCTTTTCAGTTAAGTTAAGTAGTGAACGTTCTAGTGAAAACTTCATAGGTCTTAACTTCATGAGAAAAGGAAACTCCTATTGTGTCTATGCCGTATTGTACGTTTTTAACCGTCAGTCTTTTATATAATAGCCTCGTTTTAAAAGTGCAGTGTAATTCTTTTAGACACCACGTGCATGAAAAATAGGTCTAAGGCAAATGTACCGGGTCGGGATCTTCTTTCTCTTGGGTTCGTCCTGTTTGAAAAACAATGAAGAGCGAAGCTGACTGCACAAGAGACACAACATTTGAACCCGTGGGTCCACAAAGCGAGTCAAAAGAAAGCAGGCGTGACGCAACAAGGGCGAAACTGTAGATTGTAAGAGAAGCCGGGTACAATGTGCGGCCGCCTTACGTAGTCGCTACGTGAAAAGTGGACTACTTGAGTCAGCAATAAGTGGACCTGCACAACAACGCGTGCCCATTTCTTATGTACTTTTAACACATCAATGATTTGAGATCTCAAGTCTGAAAATTTCGCAGGAGAGACTAGTTGCTATTAAAATTCTTCTGGAGTAATCGAAAGTATAGTGTTAAATTAAAAATATTTAATATGAATTTTTTATTTTATATAATTTCTCAGTTACGTATTTTCATATATATGTATTTTCTTATATATGTAGTTAACAATATTTTTTATATATAATCCATTAATTGGTCAAATTTTTTTATGTTTTATGAAACGCAACTTCTTCATCTACATCCATTTCGTGGTTTCATTCCCAATCACAGTGCAGGAAGTTATTTTAAACTGCTGAAGGGCTAAAATTTATATAATGTTATATATATATATATATATATACATTGTAATAAACAAAAATGATTGTCGTTAATTACATTAAAGGAAATGATTATCAACAATTAACAAACAAAATATTTATTTTATTTTGTGGCAATAAAGATAATTACAACAAAATTTGAGATCTTTCTCTCTTTCAGGGCCTGTACTGGGTTTGATAATGGACACAACAAATTGATTTAAAAATCTTATTAACAAACAGTTCACATTTTACCTAAACAATATGTCGATAGAAAGAAATTAAAAGTAAAGAAATTAAATCTGATTGACAATTAAAAGACAACGAAATCTGACTTTATCCTTTAATTAAAGTTTACAATTAATCATTAGTTTTGGTTTTGTTACTTACGTAGAGTCCAGCTGCTACCAGCATTCTTTTTGGTTTTGGAAGTACACTATTGCAAATTTATACACTGATTCTAAACATAGGCTCACATATTTTACACTATTGATGTCAAAATTGATAAGCTCACAGGAACTCGTATGATCCATCTGAATGTCAGCTATCAGATGTCTGCTTGCCTTACAGGAACCCTAGATTTATTAGTCTTCTACTGAATTGGACGTAAACTGCAACGTATATCCTTTACGATTTATTTTAACTGTTTATTCTTTCGGAGCGAACTAACTATTCTTTAGCTCCTTGCTGTATACTTAAACTGCTCTTACTTTTCAATTATTTACGCTGCAATACTTGCGGCGTGAATGTTTTCTTCGTATTAATTTACAACTTTAACTAGTTACACATTGACGATGTCTAGTCTCTGTTCAAATTAGCCATCAGCTCCTAACAATCTTTTTTTCGCTAACTAACAGTTATGTTACTTGTTCTGCTCCTCACGATGTTTTTCCGCCAACTGACTCCTAGTGCTTTCAAATTTTAGCGCGCATACGCCATTTTTGACTTTTCAACTTAGCAAGTGAGCTCGCTTTTCCATTGTCGCTTTGTTCGATAAGACCGCTATAATGGATTTCTCAAACAATTCAAATTTTATGTCCAAACAATTAATGGCCTAATTAATTGGCATTACAATATATTGAGGTAATTGAAAGGAAATAATTGATTAATGAAAATAATTTGGACTCGTATTGTTGGCGGCGTAAAAACACACGAGTTGTATACAATAATCCAGGCTTGCTGGGATTGTCGAAGTTCATTTTTTACGAGACGCAGAGCTCGAGTTTAATGGGAAGCAGTGCTCCAGCGTGTATGGTAGGAGACGGTAGAGAAAGGACCTAAATTCAGAAAGTGCATACACTGTGTATAGTCTAACAGCTATAATATTCAGAACTATCTACGGTTTTCGAGTCTATGAGCGAATAACTGCAACGATACAACGCCGACTATTATTTTCCCTGAGGCGGAATAGTTCGGAGTCTTGCTTACATTCATGAGTTAGACATTTTTATTCGATTATTGGGAGCATCAGGTTATTGCATCCAGCAGATAACAAACCTTTGAGTGTGGTAGTAGGATTTTGATAGACGGAACAGTGAAGCAAGTATAGGGAGTCAATTTGGCAAGCAGTGTGTGTTGCCCATTAAATTCAGTGTATAATGGCCTGTCTATAAATGGTTAATAATTGTGTATGCGAACGAGCCCATGTCCTTGGTACAAGAAAACATTAAGGTAAAACTGCACAACTTACTATCTGTAAACCCGCAAGTAAATGATATTATAGTCAGATTTCCGAGTTAAGATTTCAAATTTCATAACTTATATTTTGTATTGTAATATTCTATTGATTGTTTGAATTAATGCCTTAAAAGCTTTGTGAATTTGATTGTTCAATAAGTATTCTTTATTGAAGGCCCGGTGATCGGCCCCGAGAAATAGCCGTGGTATTATTATAAAGTATTAATATGTAGTGTGATTTAAATCATTTTCTTTAATAGATTAATTTGTTTGTATATTTTAAATCTTGTTTTTTTTTTCAATTAAAACATCCGATCATTTTAATTGTTTTACTACAAAATTGGCACTTCAACGTGCAGTTAATTTTCCTGTGTATTTAATTAAATACTACAAATTGGAACCTCAACGTGTGGAACTCACCTAAAGCCTGCGAGAGGATTCTCTCGCAGGTAACCTGCAAGGGATTTTCTCTCGCAGGCAGAACCTTTTAGGAGAGATACGAAGGGGCTACCTTTGGGTATGCCTTTTCCTCTCCGTTTTTTAACTAAGGTTCCCACAAGCCGAGGCACCTCAGCCTGTTTTGAGAGGTGTATGTTCCGGGGTCGCAAGTCTTGGGCATACGGTAAGAGTTGTTCGCTATTCTCATTGGAATAGTCGGCCAGCTGCCTCCTAAACTGGTCGAGGAACGGAGAAGGTAATGCTGCGTCCCCACAGAAAACTCCTCTCCCGCTATCGGAAGGGCGTGGGACAAGTACCCAATGCCCGACCTAGCTGATGCACGTTTTTCTAGGGTTTTCCCTGCATTTCTTTAGGCGAATGCCAGTTAGGATCCTTAACATATAGCCCGGGGGCCCTAGTTAACCCTTGGCTACCTTCCTCTACCCTTCCTCATCCCCCTTTCAAATCCCTTCCTGTGCTATTAAAGGGGAGTTGCCCAAAGTGGATTACCCTCATGTAGCCTGTTGCCCTAAAAAAAAAACAAAAAAAACCTCAACGTGTGGCTTTGTTTTAATTATATTGTTTATTTATATTGAATACTACAATATATATATAAATTTTTATTTATTAAAGATCGAAGTCTTCCCTCGGTGAATAGTATTAAGAAAATCTTTAATAAGATGGCAGTCCGATAAACTATGAGTAGACTACAAACGATTTATTCATAGTCAGAAAAGAAAATAATCTTAAGCCTTTTTCCGTTTTGTCTTGCGTCGTTTTAATTTTAATTGTATTCTTGACGAGAAGATAAAACTTGATTTACAGACTCAATAACAGTGGATGAGCGATAGTATCGCGTTTTTACGATACGCAGGAAAAATTTGTTTTCGGAAAGTGATCAAGGTGTTAACAAGTTTTCACGTTTTTTTTTTTTGGAACGGAATTAAAATACAGCTGATGAGACGCGGATATTTACGTGTAAACAAGGAACCAAGCGGAAAATCATGTAGTGGAAAACACCGTGTACTCATGCGTCATTCGAAGTTCAAGGCAATGCTGCTTATCGTTTTCTTCGATACACAGAAATCGGCATGGGAGAAATGGTGCTCAATAGGCAAACAGTTTTGTAGACAAATTAATTAAAAATATAGTGAACGTTATTGAATGAAGCGCCCTGGACCGCTTTTGACCAGTACCTCGTAATTTATATGTAGATAAATGACATGAAAGAAAATTGACGAAGGTGCAAAGATAGATGGTAAAAAATTATTCATAATGATCTAATAACTTTATTTGTTAATTTAAATAAGTAAAATACATTTCACGCTGCCATGGTACACTTTCAATCTATGAACTGAAAAAATTTGCAAAATTTTTCCTTACTTGAAAAGAGATGTAAATCAACTGTGAAGGGAAAATTTTCAATATTTGTGGTTTTTTGGTATTACACTTTGCAAATATCCCACAATCACTATCTTTGTCATAATAAACAATATTCACTCCAATAAAATTGTAATAAGCATCAATAAGTGTCAACAAAATGATTGAATAAAAATTTTTTATGGCTGTAAATAATGGATGCTTGGGTGGTAACATGTTTACCATTTGGAGCACCCAAGAATATTGAAAAAATTTCTAATTCAATAAATAACAGAAGCAATAAATTTCCAGTTGGTTTTGGCAAAGTTTCGTTAAATAAGACGTAACCAATTAATTTTACAAACAAACTGCTGAACGTTCTTAAATGTCCTCCAGTGTGTGTCTTAATTTTAAATGAATTTTGTAGTTGAATATCCTGTACATTAAAACCGTTTTTCGGAAATTATTAAATACAGAATAAATGTTTGTTTCATCATCAGTCAATTATTTAAATAACGCAATTAACACTCAGCCTCATGAAACAGGTTTCGTCATTTCTTCTGCAGTTTCTCCTCTTCTTCCTCCAAAATTAATCCAGCCACTTCCATCTGCGATAAACGCCATCATGAGAAAATTACGTGTCCATGTGAATACAGCCGTTATATTGACTGACAATGAACGGTTCTGATTCGGAAGAGTTATTTTCCACGTAACTGATTTATGTGAATAGACATTAAATGTAAATATCAGGTGAACAAACAAAGTAACAGCATCAGTCTCGTTATTTATTTTTCAACCTGTGCACGTGATACGTGACAAAATAGCTGCTCTAAATTAAATAAACCTGAAACGTACCAGACAAAAATAAAATGTATTTTTATCAATATTTTTGAAAAACCAACAAATTGAGTATTTTATTTTCTGGAAATTGGATGTAACACAGACGACTCATTTTCCTCCTGCTGATTTTGCGGATCGTAATCTTTAACCTCGTGCGAGGAACGTGATAGCCTCTTCCAGTAGTTAAAACCGTGTTGAAATTTTTAATTTGATCGTGTTACCGAGTGAAATGTTTCTGTGTCAATGGCAAATTGTTCCTCTTTTACTGTGCTGTTCATCACCGACATAATACTACCGACCTTCAAGTGGCTGGCTTTTAAAGTACTTCGTGTGTCACAAGTACTTAAATGAAGTGAGGTCATTTTCTTGTGCATATTCAAGGAAAGAGTTATCTGCGCATGAAAAGGTTCTCTATAAGCAGTTGCAGAATTTACGTCTGTGAGCGCGTGAATTTTAATTAAAGAAATTGACATTACATTTAATTCCGGGGTTAACTTCTGCCAAAAGAAAATCAGGTATGAGCCGAGGAAATTAGTCCTTGGATTTTGCTTGTCGTTTTGAGCGGACGAAAAATATCACGGTTTATTGGATTATATTAAAAAAAATATTAAATTAAAGTTTATTTGTGATTAACAAACACTGTCAAGAGACAAAAACGTTTTTGGTTATATTTACTTGTTATGTATCAAACCACATATAAGTTCTCTTCATATATTTATTTTCTTGGATATTGAAAGCACAGGAGCTTTCGGTGTTTGCCATAATTGTGTTTTTTAAAAAGACATCAATCATACATACATAATTTAACATATAATTATTATTTTATTTAAATTACATTCAATTACAATTTCATTAGTCATCTATAGTAAAATGTATTCAATGACTTTTCTCAAGTGCATTACGTCAATTTTTCCCTTGTTCATAACATAGTAGTTTACGTCTATCACTGTATGTGGTTAGTAAATTTCTCATACTTCGAACTTATCACTCTCATTCACTTACGATAATCGACTTAATATTTTCTAGTAGTTACATTTTACAATTTTCATTAATTTTTATTTCCTAAAAGTTCTTTCTAAGCCTACTTATTCTAACCGTATATTACAAATAACACATTTTTTCGCCACTAATTTTAATTTTCTCACGTGTACTGTTACTCTGTTTCCCATTCTTTTAATTTCTTCGATTATGCTGGTATAGAAAACCCCCATATTCCCCGCATCCGTTCATTTATTCACAAGTTCTTCTAAATTATATATATAATCGAAAATAATTAAAATAATGGGAAATAGGGTAACAGTACACGTGTGATAATTAAAATTAGTGGCGAAAAAATGTGGTATTTGTAATTTTTTTTAGAATAAGCAGGCTTTTAAAGAACTTTTAGGGGAAAAAAATTAATGAAAATTGTAAAATGTAACTACTAGAAAATATTAAGTCGATTATCGTAAGTGAATGAGAGTGATAAGTTCGAAGTATGAGAAATTGACCAACCAGATACAGTGATAGACGTAACATATACTACCTTATGAACGAGAAAAAAATTGACGTAATGCACTTGAGAAAAGTCATTGAAGACATTTTATGATAGATGACAGGTGTGGAAATACTAAAGAAATTGTATAATAAATATATGTTGTATGTATGTATGATTGAAGTTTTCTAAAAAAACAGATGATTATGGCCACCGCCGAAAGTTCCTGTGGTTTCTATATCTAAAAAAAATAAGGATATGATGAGAACTTACATGTGGTTTGATAGATAACGTTAATTTGTAGCTCAGTACAAATACTATTTGCTTAAGAAATATTGGACTGATAAATTTTTACGTTCGTTTTTAGCAATTTTTACTGCAGTTAAAACTAAATACGAAAATTTTACAGACGTTTCGACGAGTATTGGCGGTTTTTTTTCTTACAGCGGAAACCTTAATTATTTTTTTTCTCTATTTTAAGTTTGTCTATAAAAAGGTCCTTATTTGTATTATTATTTTTAACAGTCGTTAATTTGTATGTAAAATTTTTACTGCTACTTACGTTGCTTTGGACACGTAAATTAGAGAGAGTTAATGAGTTTTTCCGGTTTTATCGTTCTCGATTGAATCATATTGGCGGAAAATTTTCAGTCCCGATCATCAGCCTCGGTAGATAGTAATCAGCCGATCGAAATTCGATTCCGTAAAATGTTCATCAGCTAATTTTACGGTTCGTTTTTCCACGCTTGTACTCACTGGATCCAGTTAAGTCTCAAGCACACAGGTTTTTTTTAAAAAAGGAACCTTTCATTTTCATCAACAGGCTTTTCTTAAAAAAAAAACAAATATTATTAGAAAAAAATATAAGTTAGTGTCATTACATTGAGATTCAAAACCTTTTATTATGTTGAAAATCAAACGATATTTTGGTTTTGGCGCTGACACGCGCACCGATGGTGGACCTCAGGTCGCGTTTCGCGCACTTTGAGAGTTCGCTGAGCCCAAGTCCTGGGGGAGGACACGCACCATTCGTGATCTTTATCGTTTCCAGAAGCCGCGATCGAAACCTCGAAGCACGTGGCCCGCACGTGGGGTAAGCACAGCACCAAGACGAGAATAACGCACGCACGTGCCTGAGTCTGGGAAGGGTTATCTTACGCCCTCACCACTCCAACCCAGACACACACCTAAAACAGAAACACCGAGTCACCTCCACTAAACTCAACAAAGATTCCAAGAGATTTTAGAGGTGTGACAGTCATCGTAACTACGCAGGAACAGAGCGAAGACCATCAGCGTTGCGACGGAGGTTAACTAAAATATTATGGGATGTGGTTTATGATTTGACTAATATTCTACGACTTGTACAGGGCGGTAGTAAATTAAAATCATCGAAACATCACGTGAAACCCGACGAATGCTTCTTTGCGACTGGGAAGTCAGAAATATCTCTCTTCCACGAATTGAGCCGTACCTAACGTATATATAGCACAACGTGATCATGAAAGATCCAACAGGTTGCAACATATATTTAGAGTGCGTCGAATGCCGAGGCACCTCGGTCTGTTTTGAGAGGTGTATGTTCCGGGGTCGCAGACCTTGGGCATACGGCAAGAGTTGTCCGCTATTCCTATTGGAATAGTCGGCCAGCTGCCTCCTAAACAGGCCAAGGCATGGCGAGGGGTAAGCTGCGTCCCCACAGCAAACTCCTCTCCCGTCATCGGAAGGGCGTGGGACAAGTACCAAATGCCCGACCTACCCGATGCAGGTTTTCCTAGGGTTTTCCCTGCATTTCTTTAGGCGAATGCCGGGTAGGATCCTTAAACCATAGCCCGGGGGCCCTAGTTAACCCTTGGCTATCTTCCTCTACCCTTCCGCATCCCCCCTTTCTAATCCCTTCCTATGCTATTAAAGGGGAGTTGCCCAATGTGGATCACCCTCATGTAGCCTGTTGCCCTAAAAAAAAAAAAAAAAAGTATAAAAAAAAGTTGGAGTTACACAGGGCTTAGTCATCCAGCCGTTGGTATTCTGGATATAGATTATTGGCTTTCCTAAAATACTGGTATCAAAGCAGTTCTTTCTTTGGATAGGTAGTCAGTACACACTGTATATAGCAAAAAACTATACCTTCGTAAGGGGTTCACAGATATTATATTCAATAATGCAATTGTTATTTGAGTAAATTAAGTATTTTACTGTTATTCAATGAATTAAACAACAATCAGCCATCAACAAAACAATTTGTTTAAAGTACAGTAGCTTTCAACTCAATGACCATGTTCATCTATTTATCATTAAAAAAAATCCCTACGTACTTACTCCGTGAATTTAGAAAAATATAAAAGTCTTTAAACCATTGTAGAATATAAAAGTACTCGTCAACTGTAAACAAAATCTCGTGACTATCCAAGTCACATATGTAACTCAAATTCCCACTTTTATTACAACTAATATCACCTTATTTTCCTCATTACTTATTTATTTCATTTGTTATTCATTGACTATTTATACTTAAAATATAACTTTTTAAAATTTGTAATACCTCAAACTTTTAACACTCAAAATCAACAAGTTTGTTAGAGTGCATGAATATTTAAAAATATATGAGAAATTCATTAAGTAAGTAAAGTGAAGTGGACAACACTGGTATCAATTACACAAACCGTTTAAATATATTGTGTACGAAAAAAAAATGTTACCAATGTAGAAAAATTAAATTTAAGGATGTAATAACTATGGAAGATTTTAAAAATTGGTATAAAAGGAAGTGATATAAAGTCGATAAAATGGAAAATATGATGGAGGAATTTCTGAAAGTCAAAGGTGTTATTACAAATGGAAAAAAAATGATAGTTTAAGTAACCTATTATTGCTTAAACAACATCTTTATCACTACTTTCACTACAATCTTTTAACATTGTTCCTTTCATTTTCTTTATATCTTCTAAAGCCCTTCTCTTTTTAAAAGATGTATAAGATATGCTACAACTACGCTCCATTTCAAGACACCCTTCCATTAGATTTCTTAGTGACAATAATACTATTTTGTCTTCTGAAGAACAACATGGTTGATTAGCAATTTGCGCTTCTAAAATATTAATGTATGAATATTTTACAGATAAACAAATGTATATGGCCATTGGACTGAAAGCACTGTGCTTTAAATGAATTGTTTTCTTGCTGGTTTAATTAATTGAAGTATAGTAAACTATATAACAAGTCGTTATAATATAAAATATTGATGGAATTTTTTATTTAAAAATATATAGATATAAATAAATCTATTATGTCTCTACAGTAACAATAGCTTATTTTTCTCAACTTAGCCGCTAAGCTTTTTAATGAAATATATCTGTGGTTCCAAACGTTTTCCACTACTACGAGAAAAAATAGTTTTCGGTTGAACAGAACGTCGCGTAAGAACAACTTCCTTCACCGTTTGATCAGTGGTGAATCGAAGGCCTCTTTAAACATCTTTAGGTCGACCAAACTTCTTTCTTTCCCAGGTAATGCTCCATAATTGGGAACGTGAGTTCCAAAATAGTGTGAACATCACATTTCCTGTAGAGGATTTGCACGTGAATTTCTTTTGCGCTGTGTGTTTCCGTTTCATTCTCTGGCACTTACTCTGCTTCGAACGGATGGATCCATTTTTAATCTCTTTCCAGACCACAAAATTCGGATTACGGAACTCTGTTGTTCTGCGTTACAAAAATGCCAGTAGCGCAGCCATTTTACTTCGGAACAGTGCTGAGCCAACTGAAGTGTTAACGCTGTTACCTGTCACAAATTATGGCAATGGCGCCATCTATCTGCCTGCTTGCACAGAAATCTATACATATATGCAGCAGGTGACTGGTGGTCTTACGTTTGAAATGTCCGCAACACGAAAAACTTTGTAATTCCAGTGGATCAGGTTGTGACATTCAGGTCAACGACCAATTTTTTCTAAATAAATTTCTTAACAATAAATAACAAAAAGCAATGACATTCATATGACAGTTATAGGACTTAGCCTTTCATTGTGAATTACTGAAGCAAAATTAGTATATTTTAAGTTCTTTAAAACTACATTTCTGATTCTGATAGTCTTTTGAGTAAATAAAAATTTGCCTTACTACAATTATAAATCACGTACCCTGATCCAACATCGTCAAGTGATCAAGTAGTTTTACATTTGCAGTTTTATAGTTGTGGAATATATTATCGTATAATGAATAAGAAAGATAGCCAATATAGACAAAAAAGGTAATATAAATACCACACAACGTTTCTGGGATCTTTGTTCCTTTCGTCAGGTGCTAAGAAGAGCCTAGGCTTTTGAGTGTTGTCAACTGACCAGTGCAGTTGTGTTTCTCTAGGCTCTTCTTAGCACCTCACGAAAGGGACAAGGATCCCAGAAACGTTGTGTGGTATATATATATATTGTAATTAACACTAAGAATAAATTTTACATTAATGAAATTTGCCCCACGTTGTGGTAGCCATTTTATGTAATACAAAAATAAAATAACTACCAATTTAAACAATCAATTATTTTTTTATTACAACACAATTTACAATTACACAAATCTGATGAAATTTTATAAATAAAAACAATTTTAGAATACATTTTAAATAATTGGACTCGGTACCCTCAAGGTCTTTCCTGGTTTGATAAGGAAACAGAACAAAATGTTACAATTAAAAAAATACAGTTACAATAAAATGAAAACGAAATGATTGAAACAAAAAGAAACGATTGAAACGAAATGAAAATAACGAAAACTGACACCTTTTACCATTTATTAGCAATTTACATTTATAAATTCAGAAAAATAACTTACACGCTCTCGGGTCCACACATTCACTTTATACCGGCTTAACAGTCCCCAGACTGCACTCACACTTTTCTTTACAGTAACCTCCTCTTGACGACGTCATCCTCTCGACAAATTCAAACACCTCTGCTGGCAGACAAATCTCCACGATGAAACTCCCCACTGTTGACGACTGATGTCCAGCTGATTATTCTCGGCCCTGCGTCCGCCCTTCACCACCTCTCTCTCCCACTCACGTCCGTCTCCTCTCCAACCAAAAATAATAATGAAGCTCCTTTACTGTCCAACTGCCCTCTTATTTATATCCGGGCTCCCGAATATTCCCTTGTTTTCACAGTTGTTTTGAAATTACATGTTCGCCAAAACAAACACCATCTGTTGCCGTTCTCCCGCTCCGAGAGCCACTTAATCAATTGCAATAAGCATCTCATTTTAGTATAATTGCCTCGTCCATCTGTTATGGTGCCTTTCAGGGTTCCGTCGGTCACACAATTTGCCCTAAGAGCTGCCAAAATGCCCCAATTATTTGCCCTTCCCTTCTCTAAAAGTCCACTTATCCGTCATTTTATCATTATTTTTAATATGTACCAACCACTCAAGGATCCCCAGTCTCAGTTCGTAAACAAATCTAACAAAAATAAGAACAGACTTCATGTCTTTCTGAGCTGGTTATTACAATATATTACTTTTTTTGTCTGTATTGGCTATCTTTCTTATTCATTACTTTCAATCAGACGTAAATTTTTTCATTTTTTCATATTCTCATGCCGGAACAAAAGTCATCAGAAATATTTATTGTAAAAATTACATAGGTTGGGCTGTAAATATAAATTCAAATGCGTAGTCTTATCACACAAGAATGAAATACCCCAGCAGGGTAAGAAAACACAAACCCTAAGATTCCGGGAAATACTGAACACTTTTTAGAATCGTTATCTTTGCCGTTCACGTAAGAAGTGTGGAGATTATTCTCTGCAACGCCTTTGTAGACGATACGAGAAATGCTGTGTAGTAGCTCGGGAGGAAATGACTCATGCGAGAGATTCATTACTCAGCATGCAGAGACTTTGAGATACAGCGTCTTCTTCAGAGCACCGGAATACTGAAGCTGATGGGGTTCATTCACTTCCCAACGGAACACTGTCATCAGTATCACGACGGTGTTTTCTGCTTGATACGAGGCAATTTTTGGTTATCGAAAATAATGCTTATAATAGCAATAAACTTCAACATTCGTCCGAAACGCTATCTGATCAGATTGCTGCCCGCTGTCTTATTCATAGAATCGTTACGACACGCTTCAAGTGTTTCTATGGATCTGGTGAATTAAGACTTCCCGCTATTCTCAGAAATACTCACATATGAGATTTTTTGACGATTAAGCTATTTTTGCGCACCAAGCTGCCTTATTCATTCTCAAGTTAATTATTACGAATCAAACCAATGTAGCTATGAATATGATTGACAAAGCATGAATTAAATAATCCCAAGTACCTAAAACAATTAAAAATTACAAATCTAATATTGTAGAGTACAGATTATTAGTGAGTGTGCTATCTGGGAGTCTAAGTTCTTATGATACTGTTAGAGACGTGTGTTGTTATGTCAACGAGTGCAAGACAACGTATGACGTAATAATATTTAGGTGTGCAATGTAAATAATGTACGTAAATCGTGGGACAAAATTACTTAAAAACATTACTAAATTGGCGCCCCACGTTGGGCGCCAAATTTGTTCAGTTTTACTATATTTTTTTTCCATAATTGCATACATTCCTTACATTATTTACATTGCACAGCTAAATATTATTACTTCGTACATTATCTTTCTCTCGCTGACATAACAACATGCCCCTCTAACAGTACTCAAAGACCTTAGGCAAACAGTCTGTTCTCTACAATATCTTAAAATAATTTCCATTCCCTAAATTTAATAAATCAATGGCAGTTTACAACAATAAATAAATCAAAAATGTAAACAAATCACTAACGCTAATTAATGTCAATAAAAAAATTATCGAAAGGTCTAATGAATTACTTTAAATCAATTTGAGAAAATGATAAAGAGGAAGAAAAAACAGAAAAAATATAAAATGAAAACATTGCTAATAACAACATTCGATTCAATTAAAAATAAATTATCAAATAATTAATCATATATTGACACAAAAAATAATAAGATTGTTTAATGACAATGGCTTTAACGGATTTAAATACATAATGAAAGCTGAAATTAAAATAGAATCCATCTTGACAAAAGCAAAAGATAAAATACAGATTTATGGCTAAAGGATATTGTTTTTTTTTATCAGATAGACTGTAATGGGAACAAATCAATTTACATTGGACACACATCAAATAATATTAAAACATGAATATAGAACCATAAAAATAATATAAAACCAAATATTAAAACAAATACTGCTCTTTCTATGCATCATAAAACAACGAAACAATGTATTAAATTTGATAACAAAAATTTTACACAGAAGTTATGAATAACAAAAACGAAAATACTGGAATAAATATTTATTAAATAATCAAATCAAAATTAAAACTGAAAATACGAGATATTGGAAAGAACAATGCAAAATTTTGGATATAATATAATTTTGAATTCAAGTTTAAGCGTTTCCAATTATTTCGTACTTCATTCCATATACTCGAAATATCGATATGTAAGTTGTCGTGGAAGGTGCAACACATCCAGTCAGTGCTAGGCCACACTACATGAAGGAAATATATTAAATCTCTGTGACAAAATGTATTAGCATATAAATACCCATAATTTAATCTATTCATGAAATTAATTTTACTGAAGAATATGCTTAAAATTAACGGAAAGCTACTGACACAATTTTATCCTGGACATATTTTAATGTAAATAACATTAAAATAAAATTTATATGACTGTTATTAAAGGGTTTAATTATTTATAATTTTAATATTAATGTTTTGAAATAACGGTAACAACTTTGTTACAAAACTGCATGAAATTACGTTTGTAGTTCTTCGAAAGACGTAAAAAATGTTTATTATTTCTGTATATCCGGCTAAAATATTACCATGTTCGACATTCTAAGCTACTGCGATGAGGCAAGGAACTGTCAATTATTTTTTTTTCATTTCCACTTTGTATTCAGCCGTCACTGTGTCACCGTGTCATTTTCTCCCATGTAAGGAGAAGAGAAATACAATAATTCAAAGATAATATGAAGTTATGTTTATGGACGGGAACCTTTTTTACTAAAATTGTGTCATGATGGCGGAAATTACTGTGCAAGGACCAATTAAGTGCAGAATGTCTTGACGTACAGAAGTGATGCTCAGGGAGGCTGTGGACAAACATGGCGCTGAGGATCAATGAACTTCTCGCGACGTGGGAACGCCGAGGTCCTTGCATCTCAATCCCAGTCAAAACTCTTCCATTAAATGCTTTACTTTCATAATGTTTAAAATATCAATTAACAATTTCAAACGTAAGTGATTGTAAAATAAATTCCTGTGTCGAAAATGTTCAGGAGCTTTCAAAACCATAGTCGTAGTATTTAAGATTAAAATCAGTATTAACAATTATTTTATCAACAGACAATGTAAATACCATACGTACTAGTATTTAATTTCATTAATGAAATTGCCTACGGGTAATAAAATTGTAACATCAAATGTTATGATACCTATTTAAATATATTTTGAACATTTAAAAAATAAATAATTGGCAATAAATCAAAAAATGGATATTTAATATAGTGTTGTAACAACAGAAACGTCCTGCATTTTCACACAAATATTTCATTAAATATACATGTTACATTAGCACAGAAACTTTAAATCTTTTCACCGTCATATAACAACCGTACATCAATTATTAAATTGTAACATGCATCCTTTTTACACAGCCACATTTAAAAAAATCATCAGTTTCCTAAATCGTAGAGAAACACATACCTTCTGTTAATGCTAAGGACGTTTTTTGTCTTATAAGCAAATCATCGCGAAATAAGTGCAAAAATACGCGTTTAAATTTGTTTGTAACACACAGTATGTTCTTAAGCTCAATAATTAATTAAATATGTATCCAAAATAGACACACAACGTTGATTGTAACAAATTTAAATTTACTTAATTTATGTTTCACGTTTTTTTAGAAATTTTGAATCCATATTTAACTTCGATCACAAACTAAATTAAAAAATTAACGTCTGTTTAGAAAATTAATAATAGGAAAAATAGTATTTTGAGTTTTTCAACTGTATTGTGCGGTTGTGTCGCTGTAGGTTCATGTGTTTTTACTTTGCTTAGCATCTGAAGAAAGGAACAAGGTTTCCAGAAACGTTATATGGTATTTATATCGTCTTTTGACTATTTTTATTATTATCATTAATTTGAATTACGTCAGGAAAATTTTTTAATTTCCATATATTTATTAAATTATGCTCTTTTATTCTCATTATTGTATATGTTTCACTACATGAAGTCAAAATATCTGGAAGAAACGTTATTTGTCTATTTCTTGAACATAATTTTACTGCAAATTTAATTATGAAACTAAAAAATTTGTTAAATATCTATTTTCTGGAATATATGCAATAATATATAATTTGTTATACATAAATGTCAGATACATACGTGTTGGAATAATTGTTTTTACCTACTATTTACCCTACATTATTCAATTTTCGAAAATATTGATAAAATCTCAGTTACCATTTTCGTCTCAAAACAGAAAACTGACAGGGCATTTAGACCTGTTATAATATAATGCTATTTAAGTCATATGTGCGTTCAATTTTTTTTTTAAAAAAAACAATTGGAATAAAAATATTGAGTGGGGAATACGAGTGCAGAATGGTAAGGATTAACTACTGCCAATATTATTTTTCCTCTAAGGAAGATTTGATAAACCACACAACATAATGAATCGGTTTTATTATAGAGAAAATTTTAGTTGCAAATTTAATGTAAGTATTGGGTTATATTTCGCACTGGACACGAAAACGTCAGTCTGTTGAACTTGCAATTTGGCTCATATTTTGAGGAGCGACTGAATTAGTTTGCAGAGAAGATATTTATGCAGTATGAATGCGAAACGGAAGAAATAAGCCGTTTACCGAAAAATATATAAATTTGGAAGAAGTTCATGATGATACCATGATATGCTTTATAACAATAAAAAAAGTTCTTCTTTTGTATTAATGCAAATGACACAAGAATGTTAAAAAATGGAACTGCGAATGTGGATTTTCCCGGTGAATTTGTTGAATGAAAATTTATCGTCAGGTTTCACGCCGGACAAGACTCGGGTTGAACCCCGAGAAATCTCCTTTTTATTGAATGGCATTGGTTCACTCTTTTTTATAAATATTAATTGGCGGGTTTTATTTCTTAACATAATACGATGGTTTTGACGTGGATCTGTAAAATACTGAGTTAAAAATATTTGAACAGACTCTACCGCGCTTCTGTTCACGACTGATGAAAGACGAGATGAGAATCAGATGGACAAGTCTTTCGAGAAATCTGATAAAGGGAAGAGAAGAGTTGGTGCAACATTTGTATGGCGGCTTTGTGTAGCTCGTCTGGGAAATTATCGGCGAGAACCTTCAGTGGTGGGGAATTTTCTAGAAGGAAGAAGTCCCAATGTGGTGGTGATGATATCTAGAGAAGCAAGATAAACAACAAAGAGGTGAAGTCTTGTTGTAGAATGACTGAGATAACGTTTATAATTAACGAGAGAAAATGTTTGAAGTAAGAATCAGAATATTAACAAGATTTAGTGAAAATAGTCCAAATTATGGACAGTGGATTTTATTTTAAATTGCGGTAATTCAAGCATGTCAATTTATACGTGTTGAGTATTCTGAATTAACCTGTTCCTCTGTCCCAGCCTAAATTCTAGGAAATTGCCCGCTGGTCGACTTCATACAAAAAAATGAAACATTGAATTTTATGAGAACCACAGAGATCATATTTTTTTAAATCTAACACCGATATTATTCTGTTTAAATTTAAATTTGTCGATGAAATTTTAGTTATATAATTTTGTTATTATTATATTTTAATGTATTGTATAAAATCAATTAATTCAGTCAAAAATAACCATTACAACAAATACGAAAAAGTGAAGGTCAGTTATATTAATATTTTATTTATCACATCAAGCTTTTATAGAGAATTCATAAATAATTCATCTGACTTAATACAAACTACGTAGTCGCTAATTCTATTCTGTTTATGAAATTGAAGTATGTATTAACTAGTTGTTAGTGTCGACTAACTGAATGTAGAAATTATATTGAATAATAAAATAAGCAATCGGCCGACTATTCGGATACTCCTCTAATAATAAATGAAATTTTTATTCAAAAAAAAATATTTTAGAAATGTTGGAGCGCGAACAGTTGTAAGGAATGTTTCCTATTTGTCTCAAAAGTTAGTGTTCCGAATCTTTCATTTAGCTATAATATGCAAAAGTGATTGAGAATAAGACACTGGATTAATCCGTTTATAGTTTGTGAAACTTCATCTATGATGACACTCTTGGCGATGCGAATAGTTTGGCTCGGAATCTTACCAAAAGGTCAGGAATTTTTGCTATGGGATAGTATAAGGTTGCCTACCATTAGAGTTTCCCATTCTAAAGGACATTTTTTCCTTTCTTTTGAGCGGGAAAAGTTACCTGACACGCCCAAGTTTGAATCGCGACCTTGGGATTCAACGACCGACGCGCTCAACTTGGGATCCAATTCATGACTATATTCCACAACACATCAGTAATACGGAAACCGCAGAAGATTAACAATAGCGAAATGAATGATGCGTAAAATCATCGCATATATTTTTAATTATCATAAATACATTAAAGAAGTTCTCATTATCAATGGACAACTCTTCCTAACAGCCGATTGAAGAGCAGAATAAAAAGTCCTCTACCATAAGCAATCTGCCCTATAATAAATCTTCCAATTGATTATATTCATGACGAATACTGGTCACTAATATTAAAAAATTTAAATAATTTGTTATGAATTATTTAAATTTATTTGCACGCTTTAACAGACAACAATGCCTTCCAGATTATCGTAAATCGTTTATGAATCTGTATTCAAAATTTAAGAACAATCTAATATCTTTGTCGTTTATATATATATATATATATATATATATATATTTCATCTTAAGTTTGGATCTACCTATAGCATTTCTTCTTCTAAACTTATGTTGTTTCTAACCTACCTGAATGAGTTTTATTTATTTCATCCATTAAAACCACTGAAATAATTTAAATTGAAGTTACTGTTTCATATCTGACTTTTGTGAGTAGGATGCGTTATATATCATTTTACTCCATTTGAGAATTCCGTCTAAGTGTGATTGTCTCACTTAGAAAATTACTATCATTTTACCATAATGATATTTCCAGTAAATTATCCTAGCTGCATTCTCTGTAAAAAAAACTATTAAATATAAACGATAGTATACAAAAGTTGGCACTGATTTGTTGGATGAATTACATCGTTATTTTGCGAGATCTCCTTTTGAGGTAAAACTTTTCGTTTCTATTTTGTTAGGAAGTTAGGCAGTCTGCCTAATTTTTACTCTCGCGTTCATTGCATTGACGTAATTCGTCACGCGCGATCGAAACTTGTATCCGAATTGAGATGATTATTTTATTGTTTACGTTTGCGGTTGTCTTTGTGATTCGCACGTGGATAAGGCACGTGGTGTCTGTAATTTGATGATTGTAGGAGCGCGAGGTGGCCTTCACCTTGAGATCTTCTCCCCGGAGAAGGCCCAAGGCCGTCTGCTCCACACTCCCACCTAAACAATAGCTGATGCCCTCAAATCAAGGGTAAACACCTTCGTTGCTTTTTCCACCGGTACACGCGTTTCATATTAAAAGTTTTCAAATTTGTCCCATGCACGACAATGACCTCGGTAAGAATTTGTCAACATTTTTTATCTGTAGAATATATATATAAAAAAAATATTATGTTCCCTGTTTGTAATTACGCTGGAAAAGCGACAAACAGCAATTATTATAACAAGAGTAAGGAAGTGACAATGAATTGCTTTGCAAAATATTTACCCTGTTGGAATAAAATATTTTGAAGTGAAATTTATAAAGCTCATAGCCATTAGTAAAAAAGAAAATTAATGAAATTAAATTAGTCAAATATATGTAAGGTGAAAAGTAATTTTTATTATTTTCTTCTTATAGTTTTAATATTTTTCATATTTAATTTGAAAAGTCCATGATGTTATTCAAAGTATCTTACCATAAGCTATTACCCCAAATGTATCTCCAAAAATATGATCAAAAACCTGAATTATGAAATAAGTAATTAATCACCCGATTTAATATTTACATATCAGACGTTTGGAAGCACATTTCACTCGCGATTCTTGCCTGATTAATAAGACAACGTATATTTTATTAACATTTACAAGTAATATATATATTTAATATTTAGTCATCGATTTTTATGATGATTATTTTTATACCAGATCAATACAGATATATGTATATTTTTAATTATCAGAAATATATACATGTTACATCCTGCGGCATAGATAATTTGTAGTTAAATATTTTAGTACACTTTTTAATGAATAAATTAATATCTCGTTTTAAATATATTTGATAATTCCCATTTAAAGTCCTCTTTTTGTTTAAAAATGTTTATTACTAAAACATAACAACAGATCTTTCACTTATTTTTTATTGGTGAATATGGGACTATACGGAATTAAAAAGGTATAATAATAGAGGTATAAAGAGGGTAATAATAAAGAGGTATTATATATATATATATAAATTAAAAAAATTGTAAATGTCACAGTTGAAAATGGTTAAAAAAGCCGAATGTACTGAAAAAACTGTAAGATATATTGATATATTTTAGCAATAAACATTTTTAAACAATAATTATATGGCAATTATCAGTCCTTAAAAGTTTGAAAAAAGTTTTGCTTAGTATTTTAAATATCTCGTTTTTTTCAGAATAAATTATGGTGTAAGGAGGAAATTAAATAATTTATAATTCATAAAAATAATATGACCTTAGATTCTAGACAATTTTTTTATGAAAAACAGTTACACAGAAAAATATAAAGAAATTTATGCATAATTTATTTTTCTTACATAATTTTCCTGAAAATATGGTCCTATTATGTTTTATTGATTGAATCAGACGTTAAATCTATATGTACAATTTAAAATTGAAATTAAAACCGTCTAGTGTTCTGGGACTCCCACATTGCACAATACAAAAATAAAATTATTGGGACTGATTCTAAGAATCCTCCGAAATTCCGTAAATTCAGAAAATTATGAACCCAATATAATTACTGTAGTTTCAGAGAAATAAATATTATTATAGTAAATTAAAAACGGAACTATATATGGCACAGCACATTGCAAAATAAAAATACATATTTAAACAAAAAGAGGATTTTAAATGGGAATCATCAAACATTAAAATCGAGATATTTAATTATTCATTATCAAGTGCACTAAGATAATTGACTACTTACTATCTATGCCGCAGGATGTAACCAGTATAACCGGCACAACTGTCCTGTGATCGCCATATTGAAAACAGAATTGTGACGTCACAAGTGTAAATGCTATCTGCAACTACTTGCACGGTAACAGAGTAATGATTCGCATTCAAGTTCTTACATTCGCCTGTGCAAGTAATTGCAGCAACAATTGGCTAGCTTCAGGTCCCACCTTTAATAAAAATACTAATATAAAGACAAAGATTGGTTAGGGGGAAACTGAGGATCATGCATTTATAATATTTAAGTGCCAAGTAATACTGTTCTATAGACAATAAACAATTTAAAGAATCTAACAAACACAAACTGAATTTGATTTTACACGGGATGAACTTCATCACAGTCGAAATATTAATAAATGAAAGCAGGAACTTTTGAAAACTGAAGCCATCAGGACTGAGGTATAAAGTTTAATCAGTTTAACTAATTTGAATGGATGTGACCATGATCGTCGAACAAATTTTGGCTCCAACAATTTATTTGTAAAGTAACAAATAATATTTCAGTAGACAATAACAATATTATATTGAACAAATTCTTGATTATGTATATAAGTATGAATAAAATATCAAGCGAATTGAGAATAAAAATCTTCAATTAAATTGGAGCGTTATTAATTACCGGCGACTATGTTTGAATTAACAATTACCAAAAATTCTTTCCATTTTACTAAAATAAAAGTAATTTCTAAATATGTTCCAGAATTAATTTGGAATGCAACTGTGTTGCGAAAAACATTCAGAGACAGAGAGAAGTATTTATAATAGCAGAAATAATGTTACATTCAAAAAAAAATATTGATCGAATCACAGATTGTGATTGAGTCGGTGGGTGGAGAGATCCTATCTCCATTTTATGTATGGCTCTGTTTCTAAACCGTAACGTAATTATCTAGAGAGACATGGCTTCAAATGGTACTCATAATGGCGCTGCTGATGAAAGGAAAGTTAATGTGCAATACAGAACAACGTACCACTTTCACTTCGTGAAGATGCTAATCAGGGCAATGTTAGGGAGAATTGAGGACGTACAAAACGAATTTCAATAAAGGTGACCAAAAGAATGGTTATAACTTTATTGAATCGTCAACCGATAATATTGAGATAAATTTAACTGTCGTCTACTAGTTGCAATCTTGTATATTATTTTTATTTATATTAAATTGTGGAGATCTTATTACTGCATAGCCAAAAGAATGATTACTGTTTGTTCTGGTATTCACGATCGCTCGAAACAATTGTCATAGAAATCATATATAAAATCACAAAATTGACTTTACTTCAAGAATTTAAATTTTTAAATAGACTCATAAATGATTCTTGGTTGTTTTTGTATTATCGCCATCGTTTTTTTTAATTAAAGTTTATAACGGTCACTTCGACATCGTGGTCATTGGCGACCCGTATTTTATTTACAATAGTTTCTTAGCGTTATTATTTATATACAATCTTAACATTATTAGCAATTGGGTTTCTATATCTCTTCACTTATGTTTGCTTCCTCTATAAACTTGATGTCGTTGAAGTACAGAGGTCGGAGATGTGGTGTTTTTCGATTGTATTTCTTCTAATGTCGTTATATCTGCTGCAATATAATTGACATTAATTAATCTGCCATTATTTTCATCAGTCGCCAATTTGAATTAGAAAATCAAATTAATCATTTTAAAATTATTTATAAAACAATTTTAACGGTTTTGAATATAGATTTCATGGTAAAACAGCCAATGACAGGAATTTAAAAAATATGAGTTTATTAATTAATTAAATTACAACATATCTATGCCTGAAGAGGGTCCTCATGGGGACCGAAAAATGTCGTAATTTAAATAATTAATAAAATAAAATATTTTTAAATGTCTGTTATTGAATGTTTTATCATCAAATTAAAATTATTTTTTCGAATTTAGAGTTTTCTGAAATATTGCTATAACCATCTGTACAGTGAAAGAAAACATCATTTTATATATAGGATTCATGTTGAATTGAACGTGTGTTCTGTAAGATTATGCTTTCTTTCTATCTACACATGACTATGGTAATATTACCGAAACCGCCATATTAAATATTTTGAAAATACTTAATTAGTTTTTCTTATTCAAATTGGTGTCTGATGAAAACATTGGGGGTAATACAAAAACAAAACTTCAAAAAATTGTATAATAATAAGAATAACATTGGCACTCGAGCCATTTATCGGAAAGTGTTCACAGATGTAACGCATGAAATAATCTGTATTGTTAAATAACAGCGAAAGAAAAATTTAGTAAATACGTATGTACGTTGAAAAAATGTGAATATGTAATCAGTGTAAACATGTCACGCTAGTTGACTCCATATTTCGTGGAAATTTGACAAAAATATAGTTTTCTCTTCTTGTTTGTTCAGACAATGGATCAATAATTATAATATTAGGGTTAGAAGACTGCATTTTGAAGAATAAAAGCATTGCGGACATGGAGTGCAATCAGTAGGTGTCTTTTAATAATCGGGAATGACTGAAATGTAAAATCCTATACCCTATTCCACTCTGCTCAACCCATTATTTACAAATTTTTACAGATAAAATATGTCCAAATCTTTTAATAATATCAAATATGCATAATTTATATATCTACCAATACGCTTTCCTTCACGAAAAAATACCACAAGGACCCACTTGACACTTACAGCACACATTGTATAGTTTACACAATCACTAGCTCTGATTGTATTTCCTGCTACATAGGACAAACTAAAAGGTCATTAAAGACCAGTTTCGAAGAACATATATCGTATATCATTCCACACATAAATAAACAATGTCCGCTCCAAATATATTGTATTAACTCTAAACATGCGTTTGATTGGCAAAATCCAAATACTTTAAATGTTGTCAACACGAGTTATACAAAATGCTTTATATTAAATCTAGCAACGTTGATATTAATGTATAAACGAAAACTATTAAACGCAACACTCGTTATGGTTAAGCTTTTATATTTATATAATCAATTTTGAATACGTCGATTGGATTGTGCCGCGTGAAAAAATAGCTTGGAACTAATCTCAACTCCAACCTAAATAAGGCAGCAAAGTACGCAGGACGTTTGTGTCGTATTTTTATCACTTAAATTTGTCTATTTTGTCTGTATCATAAATTAATTGTTTTCTTTAAAATATGGCAGACGTTTTTATGTTTTCAGAAGTTTTTAAAAACCTAACGAAAATATCTTTGGGTGACTGAAGATATTTGAGACAGGCAAGAAAAACGGATAAATTTGGGTTGAAACGCAATTTGTAGTAATTTCCGTAGTTACTTTCTACAGTAAAAGCTTGTTATGAGGCCCACCAAAACATCCGCAGGTAATTAAATTTATAAAAGGCCGTTGGAAATGTAGTGGACAGGACAGATTAAAAGGGAATGAATGGGATGGCAGGTGAAATGGAACAAAGCCTTTTATGGACATCGGCAAAGATAATCGTGAGGGTGAGAATTCTTTCAGCAGGTTGGAGAAATAAATAAGTAGATCAGGAAGACGTGGATTACGCTATATATGGAGTATGTATACACACGCAGGGATGTGCAGAAGTTTTACCTCATATTTCAGGAGCTTCTTAATTTCATTTCTTGGATACTACCAAACTATCTACTGATTTCTCTCCAGTTATTTCTATATATTTCGTACCTGTGAGCTTCCAGATAAGTTCAAAAATACCTCAATTCTTCTAGTCATCGTTCAGATCAAATGAAATCGACTAAATGTGCCTAAATACTCAGCTTTTTTATTTTATAAATGTATGAACGGAGCCAAATTTTCCAGATGTAATTTATTAACAAGAAACATAAAATTCACAAAGTTTCGTCCTCAATGTAGGACTTCATCGGGTGTACAATGGTGTAATTAATTTCCATAAACAGCCACATTATTCCATAAAAATCAGCCAAAATTGTTTTATAATTTTTGCGTGGATTTGAAAGACATCGCAATGGCCCTTATAACATAAAATTTGACTGTGTTGATACATTTACAGATGGTCAGATAAATATTTTTATTTTGTTCATTGATATATATTTTTTCTTACGTAATTATGCTAACGAACACAGACACATTACATTGTTCTGTATAAAATAATATTTTTGTCTGTATTGCTTAAAAACTAGCGACGTTTATGTACGTGAAAATACAGGATCCGAAACAGATGTCACGCAGACTTGGTCCGTTTTTGAGAAGAAAACAATTTCGGCGGATCTGTTTTTCATTGTTATAGACTCACGTAAGTAGGTTATTTGCCATATCAAACTGGAGAAACTGCTTGGGCAGAGATTCTGGTCGATTAACAGAAACGATAAATTGTCATCCATCATTTGAAAATGTTACAATTATGTCTGCCCATTTTACTTTCTTTTTAAGGGAAACGTATTGGCAGGTAAACAAAATATTTATCGTCAAGATTAGGCGAGAAGACAATCTTATAGATGGACTAAAATAGTAACAAAGAGTATTAAACTTTTAAAAAAAATTGATAATCGAATACTGAGCAATGAGAAATGTGTCAAAGAAAAAGCGTAAGGGAGGCCACTCCCAGGAAGTAGGTCGATACTGCAGTAAATGCTGGTAGAAAGTGGAATTAGTAAATAGAGGGGAAAGGAAGATGTACTGCTAAACAAAGGGTCACGATTGACCACATACGAGTGCTCCAGTTTGTGGGTCGTCTCTTTGTGAGAACTTGTGCTTCGTGAGTGACCCGCGGTCCAGATGCTGCCCTCGAGACCTAATAGAAAACGAAACTCCTCGGCAGAAGTGGGCTGCGTAAGGAGGACGCACTTTCTCCTTCGCTGGCCTGGCCTGGCCTCCCGTGTGAAAGTGTGGCAGGGACCATCATCATCCAGCACTCCCACACTGCTCAGATCCAAGGAGACTCCTTGGTATGATCCTCCAGTCAAGGACAAAGTCTCCATCGAAATTATCTTCACAAGTCGCGCGAATACTTCACAAAACTCAAAGTGATTTATACCGGTCTCCAAATTTCATCTTCATCTCATACTTGAGAAAAGTTGAAGGATGGACGTGAATTCTGAGACACAAGTACAAATCTTTTCGTTGAAAAGAAATCATTTCAAAATCCAATGAAGTAGTACGTAGAATCACAGAAACAATGAATGTCTAAATAAGATATTTTGGACGTGCAGGTTATTCCGTTTTCCAAATTTCACTTTATTTCTAGTGCGAAACATTTCATTACCTTAGAATTTGGCTGAAATCACGATTTCGAAGTGACGAAATTTACTTGGATTCCACTAATATTTAAATGAAAAATTTCTGAACTGTAACACAACCTGTTGCAAACATTTTTTTTATTCGATGCTGAAAAAATATTTTCGGATAATGGAGATATCTGCATAGTACATATAATTATATAAAAATCCTATGAACATTAAATACTTATATTTCGGTTCATTGTATATTTATTATTTAAAAGAAACAGACGGATAATAGTGTCTTTTATCTTTCAATCTTGATTTAATTGTTCTAGATAAAATTCTCGGGTCTCAACCCGGACCAATAGTTCGTTGAATAACGACGTTTCGACGGTAATCACCGCCATTGTCATCAGGTTAGCAGTGATGCCGAGACCGTACGGGTGCCGCGGTCTCGGTATCACAGTTAACCTGATGACGATGGTAGAGAGTGCCGTCGAAACGTCGTTATTCAACGAACTATTGGTCCGGGATGGGACCCGAGAATTTTATCTAGAACAGATTCACCGGGAAGGCCGTCGCTCTCTTGATTTAATTGAGTTGAAACTAAAATGATACTAAAAGTCCTGGTCGACATTTTTCCTCGTGCTTAAAATAAATGACTGATGCTTAGTTAAGCTTTCTTTATTCTTGAAAGTGTTTATAAATTAAAATATGAAAGTATGTAAAATATATATTATGTGAATATTTCAAATCTTTATTTTATTGTATAATCCAAAAATTCATAAGTTTAAAATATTTTACTGCCTCACACCTCATGAAAGAGTTTTTCATTTTTTTGTTATCTCATTTATTAATCTATACAACATATTATCATGTATAATACGTAAATGCAAACACTTTCATAAATTTTATATTTCGTAAGTGTAGAAACCTAGCAAATAGTCAGACTGAGTAAACCTTTAATTACTTAAAACCAAGCCTTTCAGCCAGACCACAGCCTGAAAAGGATACAAAATATTATCGGAACGTAGTGGTGTTAAATACACAAATTTAATTTTTAAGGAATTCATTTTTTCATTATAAAAAGTATTTGATAATAAGTCGTTAAAATATTAAAACGGATGTTATAAAATGTTATCGATACGAGATGATAATTAATTAAACTAAATGTAGGGACGTATAGTCAAGAGTTAAATGATGGTTGAAATTACACCCTGGATCTGTCATGTGCATTATATAACTGAAAAATATTAATATATTGGTACAGTAATAAACATAAAGGTTCGACCAATACGAGCGTGAGAACTTCAAAACGTGACACAATATAAAGGGCAATAATCAATGTTTCATTATTGAATATTAAAATTCAATCTGTAGCATTTCAACCAAATGCTCCCCGTTATTGGTTGCAATTAATAGATTCTGGTGACAGAAAGTCTGGCCTCTGTTTCGCACATACCGCGTGGTAAATTGGAAATGGCGATTGTGATGTTTGATTATACAAAATACTATAGGAAGAAATCCAAAGAGAGGGATCGAATAACCCGGGTGGCCACCACTATTTCTTTGGAATAACCAACTCAGAAATTTTTTCGAGAACAATGCGATAGACTCGCGTGCTGTGTGACATGTGGCACCGTTATGGTGGCAGAATCAATGTTCGCATTAATATTTGCCTATTATGGACACAAATAATCCGTTATCAGCATCGTGTTGTCATTCACAGTAATCTGATTGCATGTTTCATTAGTTCTATCCGTTGTGCGTCTGCATGATGATTTGACAAATAATAATGAGCTCGTCTGTTACACTCCTGCGTCAACACATGAAGCAATGTTGCTAAAGTAACTGTTTGAAGTTTTAACCCTTATTTGTAAATTCTTTATATGAATTTAACAAAACAAATAATGAAGTAGGCAATAAACTGACAAAATTAAGCGATGAAATAAATACCACATAACGTTTCTGCAATGCTTGTAGCCTTCGTCAGGTAAGGGATCGTAAAAGCCTATAAGAACGACGCACAGTTTAAACCAGGCAACGGTTTAAATTATTATTTTTGTTTATTGGCCGCATCACGATATATTGGTTCATTTTCATCCTCTACAAATAATTTTACACGTTCTTCATATGGAGGCACCAATCATATTCAATAGTGTCGTAGAGGAAGCACTACAGAAAGTTGCAGTGATGAACCTGGTTGTTAAAAGTCGGAACCTTCGCAGGTGATGAAGTGATAATCGTAGAAAATCTGGAAGATGTAAAGACACTGATCACAGAATTTATAAGTGAATGAGAACAAAAATGGGATTAAGTACGAATGACACCAAAACTAAGAACATGCATTTGACAAGAAACCAAAATCGAAGAAAAGGACCTCTAAGAATTGATGGTCATGATTTCTGACAAGTTGACGAATTTAAATCCGTTGGGATAATTATATCAAATAAGAATATGGAGGAACCGGAGGTACACAATACATAGAATTCAGCCAATAGATGCAAAAGGATAATTTCATCTGAATCCTTGGCACACAACACGAAAATTAGACTAAACTAAACATTAATCTGCTCAGTATTTTTGTTTGTATGAGAAATATGGCGACTAAATAAGAAACAAGAGAAAAAGTATGTAGTTTTTAAGAATAAAGTCTTACTAAAAATATACGGACCTGCAAAAGAAGAAGGGGAATGGAGAAGCAATTATAATTGGGAGGTCAGGGACATCTACAAGTTTGCATATATAAGTGAAATTGAGTGCAGAAGTATCTGATGAACTGGTGATTTGGCAAGATGGATAAAGGAAACGATGAAAATAAATCTTGAAGGAAAACGACCGAGACAAAGGTGATGGAATCAAATGAAGGTCGATATACAGAAGATTGAAGCTGCTGAAGGATGAACGATTTATTGGTGCGACTAAATATCTGCTTGGATATAAATAGCCATTGGTGTGTGTGAGTTATATGTGATCTCACTCATTACTAACAACCATTATAAAAGGGTAAATCATGTCATATTGAGATGAGGGCGCATTGACGAGATTATAATCGTCACACGAGCTACCGATTACAGGAACTAGGTAAAAGATTTCCTATTTCTAGTTGCAATTTTGTCTGTGCGGGTTTGTAACACTCATTAGAGTTGCCCTTCTCTCAAAACTTGCAATTTAACGTTGAGTTTGAAAGAAGGTTGCCATTCCAGCTACCCGGAAACATCGACTTGAACCCACGACCTAGGAATTTTGAGGTCGACGCACTGACCATGAGAACACGGGGTGCTACAGAATACATCTGATCCAGCTTTATATAGAATGTTGTCCCACCGCCAAACAGGTTTCTTTTTTTCGGTGCGGCCATAATAAATGAAAGTTTGTCGCCAAACCGCGGGCCGTTGCAATAAATATCAGCGTATATTTGGGAGAGGTCAGTTGCAGCCGTAGCTTGTCATTGGCCTCCATGGTCCCCCCCTGAAAGGCCGTCCGAACACCTCTAATTTCAAAGCTACGGCCTTCCCTGCATCGTTTCCGCATTTCTCAACGTGCCAACGCGTCCCACTAACTGAAATGTGTCACTTCTCTCACCTTGACCTGACGTCAATCAATAGAGAGTCAACACTGTTAAGTGGGGCGTTGATGAATGCGGTTCGTATTCGCAGCTATTTACTGGCGATATAAATATTCCCGTCGTTTTAACCTCCATCCTAAAAGCACTACTGAAGAAAAACGTAATTATTTCGCAGGATCCTGAAATATTGTAAACCAAACTAGATTTTCCACAATTCCTTAACAGACGTTCATAAATATCTCTGCAACCTACTTAAGATTAAGTTTCCATAATTCTTGAAATAGATTCAAGTTTAGCTTAGTGCGAATCTTGCCAATATTCCAGAATAAATATATTTCTCCTGTGATTTCTAATCCGTAAATACTTTTCCCTCGCTCGTCGTCAGTTATTGAGTTCAAACAGATCTTCAACTCACCGATTTCCCACCACACTATAACCGTGCCATCTCACAACAGTTCTAATTAGAAGCTTGAATAGGGGGAAAAGTCTCTTTTTCTTTCTCACGAAAACGTCCTTCTTCAGAAGAAAAAAATGTAATTATTTACTATTTTACTTTACCGCTGCACCGAAAGATATTGAAAATTAATTATTAATTACTAATTACTTATGTTCTTCTCATAAAATAATTAATCATAGGACAGTGTAAATCAAATAGTACAACCGTTAACAATTTATATTTTTTATAAATAATTATATTTTACTGTTATAATTAAAAATTTTCAAACCGCCGGCAATGTATATATGTAAAAAAAACAATGACAATGTTTATCTCGGCTGATTGCGGCGTTTGGGCTACCTGAGGATCCTAATTACCTCCCACAAAACAATAGTAAAGTATAGGGACAATATGCTCTGTCAAAGCCGGTGTTATAGAGCCACAATTTCATATTCACAAAATATTTAAGACCACAGCGTTTTGAACCCGCAATCCCCTGGTAATAACTGCGTACTTATCCGATAGATTGAAAATTTGTAATTAGGAAATGTTCTCGTTATTAAATAAATAAATCGCTAATGGCTAAGCTATTTCATTTTATCCTTCTCTGTTGTTAAATGAATAGTCAGAATTAAATAAGTAATTTTTTTAAAAATACTATAGCTTCAGATGGAGAGATAAAGTAAAAATCCCCTTTAGAGTAATAAGACATTACAAAAAACAGGCCAGCGCCAATCATGGCCCATAAAAAAGTCTACAACTTTCATTCCGCCACAAAATAATATTATTTAAAAAAAATCATACTTAAATCTATGCTCAGGTCCTTTTAACGCTGACCTACTAATTGTAGCGTATAATAAAAAAATTCCCATTTACTAAATTTTTATTATTTAAATATTCCGTTTCACCTCATCTACCTGTCCGAAACGTATGAAAATGTGTAAAAAAATATATATTTAGGGAGACTATTACGAAATAATCAATACTCTGACTAGAGTGAATCATTTTTCTGTGGAATTTATATTTTATCGCAATTTTTGGACATGCAAAGATTTACTTGCAATTGAAAATTGTTTGTGCTGCGAAAACAACTCGTCGTCCACTTAGATAGATATATTTTTGGCCCTTTTATGAAGAAATAACAAAACACGATTTTTAAAATAAAAATAATTTTTTTCCCTTAAAATATTTCAATCCTTGATTATGTATTCCGTAATCCTTCTGCCTATAATGTGCTTGTTTGCTTACAATAATGGTCTTTTTATTCACGTCGAGGAAAACGACAAATAATGTCATTTTTGTGCTGAAATGTAACTTGGTAAGACTCTATTACAATTAATAATTGATGTACGCATTATTTGTCATTAAATGCCATCAGTGCAGAAGATCATGTAACAAAATGAATATTTTAATACGGAAAGTACATAAATTTATGTTCACATTTAATATACTATATATATATATATATATATATATATATATATATATATATATATATACTTGGTGTACTAGACGATCCTGTCAGAAAATCACAGAATTCGAATATATCTATTACAATTTATAAAATTCTTTAATTCTCCATTGAAAAAAATTCTCAAATTCTATAACATCGGTTTGATCGGAATATCGACTAATAATTTTTTTCTCTATTATTTAAAACTTGAGAGCTCACGAGGTCCTGGTAGATATATTTGTCATATTTCACCACCGACATTTCGCAAAAACTCTTGTTCTCGGCCGTGACTATGAGTAAGTGGTTTTCCTTCGCGAAGTGGACGTCCTTTCCTAACAAATGCTAAAAATGCGTTCTTGTTCATTTCTTTTACCAAAATGAATGGTGCCGATTCACCTTCAACTATTTTCATTTATTTTATTTTTTAGGGCAAAAGGCTACATGAGGGTAATCCACATGGTGGAAACTCCTCTTTAATAGCGTAGGAAGTGATTTGAAAGGGGGGGATGAGGAACGGTAGAGGAAGGTAGCCAAGGGTTAACTAACGCCCCCGGGCTGTAGTTTAAGGATCCTACCCAGCATTCGCCTAAAAGTGATGCAGAACAAACAATAGAAAACATGTATCAGGTAGGTCGGCCATTGGGTACTTGTCCCACGCCCTTCCGAAGTAGGGAGTGTTTTTTTGTTTGTTTTTTAATATTTTTAAAGGTGTAGACAGGCTATGAATTGGGTAATCCACATAGAAATTTTAGCGTTGAAAAATTATGTTTATAAGTTTTTGTAGATTGTAAATGCTTTTATAAAATTAAAAATTTTGTTTCTGTAGATGAATACGGCCAAGGCCGAGAGATCCTTGCTTCCAAACTAATAAAAATATTTCGTAATGGAGTTTTAATTATTTAGGAATACTGATTCAAACCCTGTGGGATATTTTACATAAATGGCTTGAGATCGTCAAAATTACTGACTCAGAAAAATTACCTTCCTCCATAAAATCCCGTGTTTGTAGTGAAAGGGACACACAGTTTATGCATGAATGTAACAACTAATAAGGGCGTAGTTTATGAGCTTACATAAATAAGTTCCTGGTGAATCATGGTGACGTTGTCGTCAGCGTAAAACTTCGAAGGAATTAATGCAAAATATACGTAATGAAAAAAAAATGTTTCTTTTAAGTGATATTCAGAAAAAGTACATTAAATTCTGCATTTTGAAGACATTATAACTGGTGGAGATAGTTAACTATTACTAGTGATACATCTCAAAGGTACCAGCGTTTCACAGAGAAGAAAGTTTACAGTGGGATAGGAAATCAATAATCATCCTAATCTAGACGAACTTTGATATTCGTTTAATGTGATGGAAGAATGATGTAACACGAGACCTCGGATGTGAAACCTTGAAATGATTTAAATTTGGAATTTAAACTTTATCAAGGTTAAAGGAATGAGAATTATAACATGTTCGACGCAATGATGAATTATCTGCTTTATAATTGTCCTCGAATAACTTAGTTAGTGAATTTAAAACCCCTAAATGACAAGTTATTAATTACTCTCAAGATAAGGGAAACTTTATCTCATATGTGTTTAAGGTTGAACGCACTCTAGAAATATACTTGACTGAACCAGCACTTGTGTACCATTCAACGAAACAAAATAAAACTGCACATACCACAGGAATGACACACATCAGCCGACGGATTTTTGTTTATAATTCTGAAGTCTCGTTCATGTTCGGTGTAATTTCCCGTACTAAAATCATTCCCAGGTTGTTCTCTGAATTACGAACATATTCATACTTATGCGTCACTGCAACACAGACAGATCGTAAATTGTAAAGGGACAGATTATCTTGAAGAGGCCACTAGATGTACACACTCGATAGATTGTCTACGTTGTCTAAGATAAGTAACTTTTTTTGTAGGTGTAGACAGGCTATGTATAGGGTAATCCACATAGTGGCAACTTCCCTCTTATAGCATAGGAAATGTAGTGAAAGGGGGGATGCGGAAAGTTAGAGCAAGGTAGCCAAGGGCTAACTAGGGTCCCCGGTCTACGATTTAAGGCTCCTACCCGGGTATTCGCCTAAAAGTGATGCAGGGAAAACCATAGAAAAACCTGCATCAGGTAGGTGGGGCATTTGGTACTTGCCGCACGTCCTTCCGAAGGCGGGAGAAGATTTTTGCTGTGGGATCGCAGCTTTCCCGTCTCCGTGCCTCACCCAGTTTAGGAGGCAGTTGGCCGACTATTCCAATATGAATAGCGGACAACTCTTACGATATTCCCATGGTCTGCGACCCCGGAACATACACCTCGCAAAACAGGCCGAGGTTTCTCGGCATGCGGTAACCTTAGTTCAAAAACCAGAGAGATGAGAAGGCATCCCCAAAGGTAGTTTGGAACCCCGTATATATTTCCATGATACGCCAACTTGAATCTGAGCGAGGTAATTGTCATAACAGGTCGAAATCGAATTTAAGACAGCTATAAAATCTTCAAAATGGTTGCGAGGAATACTATTAAAGCAGTTTTTGTCACTGTCCAAAAATCGTGTGGTATATTTATGTCATAAACATCTTCTAAAATCTTGACATATTGTTTCTCTAACAATAACACATACTGAACTTTGTAGAATAGGCAGACAGAACGACCGGAAGCTGAATTCACTCCTTTTGACAATATTTCTGTGAATAATTCTTACAAATTGTTTTTCATGTTATGGTTGAAGTCTTTCCCTCTTTTACACAACAAATACTATCGAAGACATTTTCCTTTACTTATATTGTACGTTAATTTTATTTAACACATTCTTTGTATAGACAACTCTGATTTTGTTTTAATATATTTCAGTCTGGGAAAAAAAATAGAACAATTAGCTGCCTCGTAGATGCTTCACCATGAAGCTACAGTGTCAATCAGTTACGCGATTTACCGAGGCAGAGAATTGTCGATATTTTCGCATGCACTCACAGCCCCTGTTTAACCAGGCCAAAAATTAGCAATTTTCACACTTTCCGGATGTATGACGCAATGTATCAATTTTCATCGTTTAACCCGTATGAATTTTGTGCAAATTATGTAGTAGGCCGACATGAGGGCGCGATGGTTTATTTTCAACTCGTTGGTCACTAATCGACAACCCATCATTACGAGTCTCCCCCGGCACAACGGGGAAATTGGAAATCTCGTGCCCTTTAATCCGAAATAGTAAGCCAATTTTTAAATTACTGTCTTCTTTCGCACATTACAGCGGTACGTGCTCGAGGTATACTATATTTTTGCCAATGGCATTAGAAGATATTGGGTTGTAGTGTTCGACTCTGCATGGATACAAGACACAGCATGCAACAATCGTACGAACATAGTTTGGAAATATTCAGATAGTGTTTACTTAAACAGATACAGAGTATGACTATTCATGAGGGTCGACTTTCTGTAGCACATTTTAGGAGCTTACTTCATTTCTGTCATCAAGAAAAAAATCTGTCTAAGCAATAGAAAATTGTTGGCCACATATTTACATCCATCCTTGAATTTGTTCAAATTACGGACTATATCATCCAAAGAATTACATTTGACGTAACACATCGCAAATAACTGTGGTAATACGAAAGATAGACAAATACAGAAAAAAAGAAGCAACAAGGCTTGCAGAAACGTTGCGTGGTATTTATATTATCACTCCTTTTCTCAGTATTCCGCTAACTTTCTTATTATTAATTTTCAATCAGACCAAAGTTTTTCATTTTTAAATAACTGTGGTGTTCATTGTTATATGAGTCTTATGCAAACAGTGTTGGTAATTATTAATTATAGTACGGGGAAAATGGTTTATAACTAATTATAGATAACTTGATTTTCTCGGGAAATGATTTTATGAAATGTCTACAGAAATTTGTCGGGTAACTCACTACAAAAGTCAATGCCTGTATGTATATAACCTTTTACAAAATAGTCTAACGCTCAATTCAAAAATCTTCTCAAATCTCTTTAACTCTGGTTAGATCGCAACCTCTACCAATAATTTTTTTCGCTATTATTTAAAACTTTAGAGACGGTTTTGATAATAATCTACTTCATGTTGTTATTTAATAAAACGCATGATTTTCAGTCAAATAAAACTCATTCATCAGTGTCTTACAGAATTTATTGTACGGAACTAACGGCAGATTGATCATAATCATCTACTTATGTTGTTAAAATTTATAAGTAGAAACTAAAATTCAAGTATACAATATTGTAATTATTCATAAATTTGGAACATTTTATTAAATTTATTACATATTCAAATGTCAATATTTTAATATTTAGATTTTAAAGCTTCGTCAAATAAATACTGTAAAATGATGATAAATCAATTTTATTTGACTGATAATTAATGCTTTCATAGAATAAATTGTATTATATAAATATTACTCAAATTCTAACAACATATTAACAAGTTATTTATAATTTGTATTGTAAGAGTTGTGTTGTAATTTTTTTTAGGGTAACAGGCTACATGAAGGTAATCCACATGGTGGCAACTCCCCTTTAATAGCATAGGAAGGGATATGAAAGGGGGGATGCGGAAGAGTAGAGGAAGGTAACCAAGGGTTAACTAGGGCCCCCGGGCTATAGTTTTGAGTCCTACCCGACATTCGCCTAAAAGTAATGCAGGGAAAACTATAGAAAAACCTGCATCAGGTAGGTTGGGCATTGGGTACTTGTCCCACGCCCTTCCTATATCGGGAGAAGAGTTTACTGTGGGGACTTAGCATTCCCTTCTCCGTACCTCGACCAGTTTAGGAGGCAGCTGGCCGACTGTTCCAATGGGAACAGAGGACAACTCTTACCGTATGCCCAAGGTCTGTGACCCTGGAACATACACCTCTCAAAACAGGCCGAGGTGCCTCGGCTTGTGGGAACCTTAGTTCAAAATCGGAGAGAGGAAAAGGCATCCCCAAAGGTAGCCCCGTCCTGTCTCTCCTACAAGGTTCTGCCTGCGAGAGAACATCCCTCGCAAATACTGCCTGCGAGAGAATAGTCCTCGCAGACAGCTCTCATTTTGTAATTTTTAATAACACGTTTTCCTTTATTTTTGAACCATCGCCCTTCAATTACGGGTTGTAACTTCCTATTTCTATCAAATCGGCGACCTTTTGACGGTGTCTATTCTACGCATTGCCTCCAAATATTATAGTCGTGTCTGACTATTACAAGACAATTACTAACAAGAAGGTTTTTCCGAAATCACCTGAACGAAGGAAATGTTTTGTTTCCTTTTTTTTGTCCCTCATTCCATGTTCTGCATAAGCCATTCAATAATGAAACGTTATCCAGAAAATTCGTAATACATTGTAAATGTAAATATCGTAACTTTCTGACTAACTGGAGCCCTACTTAATTGGAATGTGATTACTATAGGATCGCATTAGAATAAAAATTTAGAAAACAAAGGAAAAGTGAGGTTAGAATAGTCCTTAATAGCAGTCGTCCGTTAGGAGCGACCCTATAGAATGGAAAATACATTTCTGAGAAAGAAATAACATTAATTAATAAACTAATGCTCAACGCATGAAAAAAAATTTCTTAATAATTATTAGTTCACAAAACATTTATTTTGCCATTGATAATGCCAAGAAGTTCTTTCCACTATCAAATAATCTCAGAATTTTTCAATCTGAAAATAAAGAGAAAGCCTAAGCACGGTTTTAAGTACAATCGGCCACAAACCGTTCCTGTGGGATCCGCGAATAATGCTGGATATTTGTGGGAAGCTATTTCCTGTTCTGCTGAGGTGGCTGAAATCTGTCACAATGGAAGGGTTATGCAAGGCTGGGACATCCTTGAAGCCGTCTTCTTTGGTAATATATTCCTCTCCTTGAGCTTTCTCCGGACCAGCAGTAAGCCACCTTGGACACGTGTGGGACAAATACGACATACATATGTAACATCACAGCCCTTCCAGAGGCTGTGCTTCATGAAATATCGATTCGTTCCTTGCGCACGAGACTGGAAGTGACGCCGATAACGATGGAGGCGAATCGAATTCACTACGCAATAATTCGGTTACAGGGCAGGAGAATTTGGAAGCCAATGTAGGGATGTAAGATTTGTGTACAACTGATGCGAAACGGGGACAACGAGGGTGATTGGAGCCATGTGGATCCAGTGATGAAGATTGGGATTTTTCCAGCCAACGATTAATGACGAAACATTAGTGTCTTGTGGAACTCTTAATTTACTCATACTTGTGTGATCTGACAAGTCTCTTTATCTGATTAACCATTCACTATGAACCCAACAAGTATAAAATACTGACAGACAAAATCTAATTATGACTGCATTTTGGACTTGAATAATAAATAACACGTTTTTGCACGTATCTGGGAGCTCAGGGTCAGCTTATTTGTAAAAAAAACTGTTCCAAATTGTTTGCAGAGAGGCTTCACAGCAACGATTTCCTCTTGTCTCGAAGGACGAACTACAGAACTGTGTACTGAGAGGACTGAATCAAAGATCACATAAATTTTAGACCCTCACAAAAAATTTCGTAACTTCTCTTATGCTATTATTTGCATCGTTTATTGTTCCAAGTCTCGTTCCAACGTATGGAAACCATTTTTGACATTTTACTGTTACCTGTGTTTTTATTTCTTAATACTGTTGTATTCATCTTACAGCTGACCACTTTTTCAAGATAAGATAATTCTTCACAGTCTTTATACAACCCATATTTGTACTGGGATTCTTCTCAGAAAATGCTCAAACCGTGTGGTACCTTAAACGCAGAATTCTTTTTTTTTTGGGGGGGGGGGGAGGGGGAAATATTAACAGGATACATGAGGGTAATCCACGTGGTGACAACTCCCTTTTAATAGCATAGGAAGGGATTCGAAAGGGAGGATGCGGAAGGGTAGAGGAAAGTAGCCAAGGATTAACTGGGACCTTCAGCTTATAGTTTAAGGATTCTCCCGGCATTCGTCTAAAAGTGATCCAGGACAAACCCCAGAAACCCTGCATCAGGTAGGTCGGGAATTGAGTACGTGTTGACACGCCCTTCCGATGGCGGGAGAGGGATTTTATGTAGGGACGCAGCATTTAATTCTCCTTGCCTCGACCAGTTTAGGCAGCTGGCCGACTGTTCCAGCGGGAAGAGAGGGCAACTGTTTCCGTATGCCCAAGTTCTGTAACCTAGGCACAGGTCTCACAGGCTGATATCCCCGGGATAATAAGTAATATTTTAAAGACTTATGATGATGTACGGTAACGGCTGCACGTAAGTTAATATAATTTGGTTATCGAGTTTCCGGAAATTTGATCACGAAACACGATAAAACTGAAGAGACGTTCGAAGGTATGACGCCGTCGTAGACGCTCTTGTCTTGTCTCAAAAATAATTTCTCTTTGAATCTACGAAAGTTTCTATAAACCGTCTTCAAAATTTCAATACCTATTTAGTAATTTATATATGATTTACATTTTAATTACGATAATGAGCAGTTGTACGAATGTATTCACTTAATCTGCAATTGGATAGTTTTTTCCGGTAGCTGACAACAAATAAATATCAATCGATAAACTAGACTTAAGAACAGTATTTCAATCAGAAATTTGTTTACAGTTTGTGTTCCAGATTGATTTTACGAAGCAGTAAGACTTCACTACACTATCCTACATTCACTAAAGAGATTTCAGATTGAGTATAATATTTTTTCCCTTAAAACCCGGCTCCAAATCTCTAGCAATTGCACTATTCGTCCTTTATTGTCCTATTTAGGAAGGAGTATTTGCTGCCTGGCTTTTGTTTGTACCTCAGTTTTTTTCATTGTATCAGAAATTCCATGACAAGCATAATTTCTTTCAATTTTCCCCTATACAAATAGCAGCAAGTTTTTTCATATTGTATTAGTGGGTGTACTAATGATATATTTATGTCCTTTCTTTGGATTTTGCATTTTCATTTTTGAGAGTTCTTATTACAAATGGACTGAAACCTTCCGATAAACAGCCCCAGGATTTTACTGACGCTTTATCAGGACGAAATCAATACGTTTATCAGGATAACGAGCCATTTTTCACTACAAAATCATCTCTTTCCTCTGCAGCTCTTATCTAGGTAACCAGCGACGTTAAACTGTATTTGTTAGTTAATTCTGAAACACAACATAAAAATGTGGTCTTTCCCCACCTCTTAAACGCCGCATTATACGTAACTATACATAGACTTGTCTATTTTTCAAAACAATTCTAACGTTTCAAACATATATTAATATACAATGAAAATTTAATTTGTATATCGTTCCTTATATTTGTCCGAATTAAATTTTCCACGTGTATGTATAGCTTATATTCAAAGACGTTAACTAAAATATATTAAAGCATTAGATAAGCCACAGGCTAGGCCGGATAAATATTATTTTAATTAATATTAATTGCTTTACGTTTTTTTTATTTGTTGGGTCCGCCATTGCCTCTGAGAGCGATCTCACTGTAAGATTTATTGTATGTTAGAACTGTAAATTTGAATTTTATTCAGTTTTGTAATCTAATTCTTGTTGTTCAGTTATTTCGTAACTTCCAGAAGTATTAGTTGAACTAAAATATTTTTAAAATAGTAAACAGAAAAGTTTGTAATGAATCGGATCATTTAATAACATCAAAAAGTAATGTTGAATTTCAATAATATATAACTTTTGTTTGGGACTTAAAAAATTTAGAATATTAAAGAATTCGTAAGATAGAAAGCTGGTAAATAGTTCCTCAAAATTTAATATATGTTACGGAAAATTTAATTAATTCGTGAAAATATAGGAAACGAACCTCAAATACGAGAATCACTTTCATAATGGAGAAAGAAGCCTAGTATTTTCTTTTTTAAAAAAATTTTCACTAATAAAGCAGCCTGGAGTGAAGTACACCGTGTTTGAAGCCCACAAAAATTGTGTTAATAAAAGTATGTATGTATGTATTTAATCTACAAATTGGCAGTTTGCTCGGTGGTAAATGCAAGAAATTACAATTTAATTACAAATTAACTAAATGAAGTTTCAATAAAAGAAAATAGAGTAAATTAATATAATAATTTTAAAACATAAGCAAGGTTTATGGACATTATTTCAACTATAAATACATGTATATTGTAGAGATTACTAAGGAATTTATTTTATTCAAGATTTTCTGTCTTCAGTTCGGCAATACTGGCGACGTATTTCCGTTACGCCCAATGTTCACGAACATTTAACCCTGGGCCAAAATTTGTCTCGAGGGAAAGGTATAAAAGCCTTGAGAAGTAAACAAAGGTCAATCAGTAGCAGAGCGCCAGGTTATTCGAGCGGCTAGGGATATTTTTTACATTTATCAGTCGAGCGGCAGTCGAGTGTCAGGTTTTGGGCCGAGTAGACTAAAGTCGGACATTCAGTTCAAGTGCGTCGTTAGTTTTGGTCGCTGTTTTTATCCGAGTGTAAAATCATTCGGATCCTAAACAATTTTCTGCGTTATAGTGGATCCAACTTGTATTTTTTTGAAGGACGTTGTGTTTGCATGCGTATTTAATATAACCAATCTCACTCGAGGTTCAGATAAACTTTGCTAAAGGTTGGTAAAAGGCCACAGGAAATGGTAATCCAGAGTAATGCCGTCTAGCTAAGATAGCTCAGACAACAAATCCTATCTCCACACCTCCTAATGGTGGCACTGGGCAATACAGATTGCTGTAGCAAAGTGGATAAGGGTGTTTAATTTAGGTTTGTGAGATTGGTTCATTAAAAATAAGCGAGTTTAACTACATTTTTCCAGCCGCCTAGCCGATTCATTCATTGATTTAATAAACTTTCCAGATCTCCGAAGTTTGTTCTGAGAATTAACAATCCACGACATTACGAGCATACGTTGAGGGGTTTTGAGTCACTTGAGAAACGCTTTTGATGTACCAAGGTTTTAGTTGTGAATAATAAATAAGCGTTAGATTTCTATTGTAAAACGTTCTATAATTTTCTATTTTCATTTTGTTAATTCCTATATTTTATCAAGCCCATGGGCGACCGTGATCGGTGTAAGAAATTAAGAGTTAACCACATTATTTGTGGTACTCGTAATTTTACTTCATCTATTAGAGGAAATTTAATTTGATTACTACAATATAAAATTATGTTAATTAAAGGTTAATTTTGAAAAAGTTAAAGAAGAAAAGTGGAAATATATCTCAAAATATATATTAACTTACTATTATTATATAGTATACTCTCTTAAATTTAAATAAATCGAGAAATGCACGGATGTTGTAAAATAGTCGTTTCTCAACAGAACCATTAGGGATTGGAATGATTTCCCTGGAGAAATACTATAATAGTAAATACTGAATGATAGGTTCGATAAATTGGTCTAAGAAAATAAAAATGTATAATTACGTGAAATGTTGTGGAGACAAATAAAAGTTTTAAATTCATTCTAAAGCAATTGTGATAAATGTTGTTAGCTTTGTGAAGTGTCTTAAGTAATGAAAATGGGCTAAATATTAAAATATGCGCCGTCTCTAGTTTTCAGAGGAATAGAAAAGACATGGGGAACATATTTATTTTAGTTTTAATTAGATATATTTTTATCTTTGATTATAGCTGCCAAGTGTATTGTTATTAGCAGTTAATAAATTCAATTATTTATCCTGTTGCCCTGAAAATTCTTGGAACAACACCTTTGTTTTTCTCCAAATGCCCTGATTAGTGCAAGGACGATAAGATTTTGTAACTCTGTTTTGAGCGTTGCGTCCGTCGTCTGTCGCGCGTCGCCATGCTGATGTTTGGCTCGTTGGTGGTGGTGGTGGTGGCAAGGTCAAGCGTCGGTCAGTGGACAGAAGGATGTGGACAGCGACCTTGAGATTAGCTCACCACCAACTACCGCCTCCTGAAAATAACGACCGGACAACGTTTCGCAAGCACGCGTCTGCCCGCAGAGCCCGCGGGACGTTTGCAAAACTGCAATTCATTTGGCTGAAATAGGATTCCGTGCCAGGGAGAGAACTTCCGGACGAAACACGCTAGTAACCGTTACAACTAGAATACGCCAGTGTATATACGCATATACACGCGTGCAGGAAACGAACAAAGATATTCCCGAAAGCGACTTGCCCGTTCCCCGTACTGATAATGTCTGATGACTGGTGCAGTTCATTGGCCTGTCGAAACCCAGTGACCTCCGGATAAACCACCACGGAATTTCTCAGAAGAATTCCTCGCTGCTGAGACATCCTTGGAGCTGTAACAAAAATTGAAGCAATGGAGTCACTGAACCTCCTGGTTCTCCCAGCGAAGAGTAGCACTGAAGAGTAACGTCTTCTGGCGACAAATTAACATACATCAAATAACACAAAAATATAGCTACTATTTAGTGATTTAAAAGTTAAAGACGAATAAACAACCATACAATATTTTTAAATGATTAATTAAATTTATATTGTGAGGAACAGCATCGGCTGTAGATATTTAATAAATATCAAAGCTCATAACATAATATCATCACATAGATGTAGATTACAGTTAAAGTCCTTGATAAAAATGTCTTTATATTTCAATTAACCTTTGTTCCTGTCAATGGTATTAAAATTCATAGATACATTATACACATTCTTTATAAATTTTAACAGTAGTTTTCGTTGATATTTTTTGCCAAATTTATAACGAATGGTAATATTTGTATCTATGAATTTATATACCATTGACAGGAATAAAGGTATATTTTACTGTGAATTTGTGTTCTATTCAATAGTATGTGAGATTAGGTTTTAACATTTAGCATATTTAGATGAGTGTTTTTTCTTAGTTTCATTGTGTTAATAGTATAATATTTTTTGTTCAACCACTTTTATAAATTCATTGGCTACTTGAAAATACAAATTTATTTGGTACACTTTCTCCGCAGGAAAGACCTGACGAAGGTACAAACACGTACCGAAACGTTATCGTGAATAAATAAAATATTGTCTGATATTGGTCGAAAAGCTGCATTATTTAATAATAAGAAGGTGTTTATAAATACTAGTAATTTGACTAAAATACGAATCAATACTTGTATAATTAACTGAGTAAAATAATAGATTGTATTCTAATCTTTTATACATTATTATGACATAACAGTAGTTGAAAACTCATATAGGAATTTACTTAAATAAATATCGAAGCTGATTTAGGTTCTACTCAATTAATTGTAATGTGAAAATCTATAGATGCAGTGATTTATGTATTTAATGGTTTAATATGTGATAAATTGTAATTAAAAAACAAGAGGGTGAGTCAACAAAGGAAACTATTTACCAAAAGGTAGGTGTAAATTACTTATAATGATTTAAAATATCATAAAATTTGTTCCATGACCAGTCTAATTTTTCTCATTGAAAGAATGTGTTTTTTTCAGAGACCAATTTCAATATGCATGATATAAAAATTGTCGCAATTAAAATGGTGACGGTAATTTAAAATTAATAAGACAGAGGACTATTCTGAGTTCTGTCATCGTCGTCTGGTGAATAGTGGTTACTTGTATTAACTTTAATTATTCGCAATTAAATCCTTCAATTACTCAAATCAAGTCGACGATGGCAGAACACGCCATGGAAACGTTGTTTCAAAAATATTTAAACCTGGTTAGAAACCCCACAATATTTTATTCAAATCTTAAAATGAGTATGGTGACAACAGAAGTTTGTAGTTGTACTTTTATTCTAGTAATGACCTCTCCTGTAGTTTGTTGTCTATATATATACTGTAGAAACTTGCTGAAAATAACCCGAAAGAATTTCTAAATGACGCGTCTGTTGACCTCAGTATTTATGGAGTGGAAAAAATTCTGAAACCGGGACGTGGACGGGCAGTCTTCAGAGCAGAGACCTATTTATCTGACGTAGAAAGCTAATTTCAGTAAATAAAGATCAATGCATATTTTTCAGAACATAATCTGAAAACTTGAATCTATCTCAGACGCCTTCAATGGATGTTGCAGACGACGTCAGCGATTCCAAGTTCACGAATCGGGTTCAAATGTCACGTGACCTGATTTTTTTTTCTATTTTTCTATTTGAAATGTCTCAAACCGGTCCGATCTAATAACCCAAATCATACATCAGTCCATGGGATGCATGTTCAAATTAATTTTAATATTAAATTATTGGAATTCTATAAAGTATAACTCGTTAGAAGCCAGATTAAATTTTTTATTTCAATTTCAGAAAATAATATCATTAAAATCATTAATTTTTATTATAAACGGATTAATAAATCTATTAACAAAATTGTGTAGACCCTTGGTTCTATGAGAAGAGCATTCAAATAATTTAGTTCCCCGATAAAATAAATTCTTAGTAAAATCAATTTTAATGTTTTTGACGACTTTAAATTGTCGACTATAAAAAATAACCTCTCACAGTCCTTAAAAGTATTGTAAACTTATATTGAATTTATTCAAAACCCCACAGCTCAACAAACTAAGGTTCCCACAAGCCGAGGCACCTCGGCCTGTTTTGAGAGGTGTGTGTTCCGGGGTCTCAGACCTTGGGCATACGGTAAGAGTTGTCCGCTATTCCCATTGGAATAGTCGGCCAGCTGCCTACTAAACTGGTTGAGGCACAGAGAAGGGAATGCTGCGTCCCCACAGCAAACCTCTCTCCCGCTATCGGAAGGGCGTGGGACAAGTACCCAATGCCGGACCTACCTGTTGCAGGTTTTTCTAGGGTTTGTCCTGCATTTATTTTAGGCGAATGCCGGGAAAGATCCTTAAACCATAACCCGGGGGCCCTAGTTACCCTTGGCTACCTTCCGCCACCCTTCCGCATCCCCCCTTTCAAATCCCTTTCCTATGCTATAAGAGGGGAGTTACCACTATTGTGGATTACCCTATACATAGCCTGTCTACACCCAAAAAAAATCCCCTTAGTAAACTCCTCTCCCGCTAACGGAAGGTCGTGGGAAAAGTACCCAATGCCGGACCTACCTGATGCAGGTTTTTCTAGGGTTTTCTCTGCATTACTTTTAGGCGAAAGCCTGGTAGAATCCTTAAACTATAGCCCGGGGGCCCTAGTTACCCCTTGGCTACCTTCCTCTTTCAAATCCCTTTCTATGCTATTAAAGGGGAGTTGCCACCATGTGGATTACCCCCATGTAGCCTGTTACCCTAAAAAAAATTAAGTAATGAATTTTCACACAGTTGGCAATATTTCATCATAAGTATTCGTTTAATTAAATATTTTCAATTGCTACTGAAACGGTTTGGTGATGAGATTTTAATAATAATTAAAAACTAATAATCTATTAATACTAAAATATCTATGACTGATTCTTTAAAAATTTGACACTGACTTATTTAACTAGAAATATGATGATATCATAAATTAAATCCAAAAATAAATTTTTAGTAAACATTTTTTTGTTATAAGGCATAATGTTAAATTTGTCAGAGAAGTGAACAATATTGTCGGAATGTTAGAAACCAAATAAATAAATTAAATTTTTAATATCGGTATGGTTACTCGTATTTTAATAATACTTAATTAATTATATTTAAAAATATCAGCCTATTAGCCAGAAATTTCTGATCAGTAGGCTGATGTTTTTTCAGTCAATTAAAGAATATAATATAATTGTTACGTAATTGATTGTACCATTTGTAATTTTAGTTTATTATAATAATCTATAGTCTGATATTCTGCTTTCAACAGGTAATTTAAGTTACGAAATTTATTTACAAACGTCAATTTATTTTCTATTTTAGTCGTAGAGTGTTTATGAATATATTTTGCGAATAATACCATTGGAAGTTGATTTAGGCCATAATATTCACTAACCTTTCGATTCCAAAGATTTTAATCAATAAGGTCTTGCAGTTGGCTTTGATGAAATTATATATTATATAACGATATATTTATTTGGGCCGTGAATATTGGCATAGTAATATGAACACTCTTTAATAAATAACCAACTCGTAATATTAAATAAATTTCATGACGCCTGAATATGTTTTGATTGAGTAGTTCCATTTTAATTATTAAAAATATGTACGATACAATTACGAAAATGTGATAATTAATTCTTCATTTTATACGTGACGAGGTTATAATATAAAAATATCGAAGACGAAATTGCGAATGTGTTAGCAATATGCAGTATAAGATTTTACAGAAATAGTTAAAAGGCCTGCGACAGGTAAGAGCTGCAATAAACCCACGTGCAGCAAGTATACGAATTGACTTTGAAGTGGACCAGTATTTCTGTCTGACCTTTATTTTTATGTCACAGTTTCAGTGGCAATAAAGGCAATAAAAACCCTCGTCAACGTTCCTTAAAGACGAACCTTTGCATATAGTTCGGGTGTTCTTCAAGGTCTTCCCGGATCGTGGATAAATACCACACCTCATCTGCGATCCCACGCTCTGACGTAATGAGATATTTTAGCTATCAGGTAGATTATGCACACATCTGAAGTCTCGCTGATTTCGTTTCGCAGGAACAAGCTGTACTTAAAGTGCCTCAAAATACTACTCTCGTAAGTTATTGAAATTGAAGAAATATAAGTATAGATGCGAAATACTGAAAAGTCATGTATTAAAATACTGAATAAAACTGTTCCATTTTAAAAAAAATTGATCCAGTTTTAGATAAATGTAGATCATATATTGTTACAAGTTTATAATCTAATATTTGTTCGATATACTATATGAAGTGAAATTTAATCACAATAGTGCCACAGAAATTCTTTTTAAATTAGCGCCACTAAAATGTAATATCAAGGTCACAATTAGACTGCTGCCTTTGTTGGTATATATACACATATACATAGATATTGTTTGGTGTCGCACCAAACTTGTTTTGACTTTGGTGGTCTTCCGCGAGCTACGACTCGGAACTCGCTTTTGAGTTGCTAAATTAGACGGCAACGTAGAGCTCAGCCTGGTGTATTGTTTCGTTTTCTGCGTGGTGCAGTAGACGCTAACTTTGGTCTGTTTACGTCGTATCGCTGTATTGGTTGCTTCAGTTCAGTTCTGTTTCGAGCTGTGTTGAGCTTCGCCTATGGTCACTTGTTTGAGTGTGAAGGTAAAGGCGTAGGATCATAAGCAATTGTGTTCGTCAAAAAGAATTAAACTTGTCCACTTCTGCAGGGTAGTATTTTACCTTCTAATTTATTACATAAAATCCGACTAGTTTGTTGGATAAGCAAGCCAAAGACTGGTAAAGGCCTCAAGTGCTGTCCTGAGATAGCTCTGCCAGTAAATCCGATCTCTCACATCCAGTTGTGGCCCTGGGCAATGCAGCTTACGCTGTAGCAGAGGGAGAAGGGTGCTCAGTAGAAGTGTTTTAAGAGTGATCGGTACTCGAAACTTGACAGATATTTTAATGTTGATACAAACGAAAGTTGGGTTGTCTTCTTTCGAATACAACTTGTCTACTTCTGCAGGGTAGTATTTTACCTTCTAATTACAGCAAATCCGACTAGTTTGTCGGATAAGCAAGCCGAAGGCTGGTAAAGGCCTCAAGTGCTGTACTTGAGAAATGCCGTCTATCCTGAAATAGCTCTTCCAGTAAATCCGATCTCTCACATCCAGTTGTGGCCCTGGGAAATGCAGCTTACGCTGTAGCAGAGGGAGAAGGGTGCTCAGTAGAAGTGTTTTAAGTGTGATCGGTACTCGAAACTTGACAGATATTTTAATGTTGATATACACGAAAGTTGGGTTGTCTTCTTTCGAATACAACTTGTCTACTTCTGCAGGGTAGTATTTTACCTTCTAATTACAGCAAATCCGACTAGTTTGTCGGATAAGCAAGCCGAAGGCTGGTAAAGGCCTCAAGTGCTGTACTTGAGAAATGCCGTCTATCCTGAAATAGCTCTTCCAGTAAATCCGATCTCTCACATCCAGTTGTGGCCCTGGGAAATGCAGCTTACGCTGTAGCAGAGGGAGAAGGGTGCTCAGTAGAAGTGTTTTAAGTGTGATCGGTACTCGTAACTTGACAGATATTTTAATGTTGATATACACGAAAGTTGGGTTGTCTTCTTTCGAATACAACTTGTCTACTTCTGCAGGGTAGTATTTTACCTTCTAATTACAGCAAATCCGACTAGTTTGTCGGATAAGCAAGCCAAAGGCTGGTAAAGGCCTCAAGTGCTGTACTGAGATAGCTCTGTCAGTAAATCCGATCTCTCACATCCGGTTGTGGCCCTGGGCAATGCAGCTTACGCTGTAGCAGAGGGAGAAGGGTGCTCAGTAGAAGTGTTTTAAGAGTGATCGGTGCTCGAAACTTGACAGATATTTTATTGTTGATACGAACGAAAGTTGGGTTGTGTTTTTTCGAACCATCACTTGCGATATTTCCGGTAGTTTACATTTTTTTGACGATTTATTCGGAAATTTTGTCTGGATTTGAATCGAATTCCAGTCGTCCGGATCTTTGCCAGGATGTCAGTTAACTTTTATTAATTGTATTTGTCTCTTCTGGTGTCGAATCTAAATACATTAAAAATTGTGTTGCATTACGCGTGTTTCAATTTGTGTTACAAGTTATTTAGTATACAGGTGTAGAATTAGGACTAGTGTCAGGGACTGATCACTCTTAAAAGGACGTTTGTTTATAGGAGAATAGAGAATTTATTTTTCATCGTTTCTTTACGAGTTTGGCCAGTCAAATATAGTCTGCTTATAATTAGTTTTGCCGTCAGAGTGCCGTGTTCGTACTTACGTAAGTTAGCGTCTGGAATTGTGCTGTAGATCTCGTGTTTACGTACGTCATGTGTGGCGTCACTTGCGAATTGCGAGTTTTTTTTATTATTATTGTACAGTTAACTTCTTATCTTGCGATTTTACAGTTGTGATAATACTGAAAAGTATTCTATTGAAATTAACGTGGTAACGTGTAGTTGGTAACTACCATTTGGTTGTCCATAACAATTATCGCATATTAGATTACTTTGAATTCTTATTACTAAGGTCTAAATTTAATAAGCTATAAGATTTAAAAGAGTATTTAGTAGAGGACGTTTTCTTTGTTGAGGCACAGGAGGAATTGAGGTTGTAATTTCAGCTATGGTTTGATTAGTATGCCTTTTTGAGATTTTAATGGGAGAATAATGTGATTTTTTTATAACGTCTTTGACTGTTGGTATGTTCAGGTCACTATGCAGTCTGTGTTTTTTAAGTACCAAGGACACCCTGATATCATTCACAGGGATTTATTTTGGATTACTTGGATTTTGTTCAGGTTTGTTTTGGCTGCTACTCTCCAAAATGGAGGAAGCATATTGCCAGATGGGCTTGATGTTTCTTGCTAGCGATGTTGGAGATTTTATGTTTTATAATGGTTTTAGTTGTGTTAATCAATTGTTGAACTTAGACTTGAGATTGCTAATGTGTTGTGCCCAGGTTAATTTAGAGCCCAGCGTTAGTCCGAGGTTTATGAGAGCGGATTTAACGAATTTCGAGTGAGTTTTTTTGACGTCCCGACGTATTTATTATTTACTTTAGCATCATGACTGACGAAGCACAACAAAGCCCAATTACAAAACATTGTGGCTAATAATCAGACGCTAATAAGCTCACACCCGTAATTAATGACGAAAATGAAGAATTGTTTTCCTCTCGGTTTGCCGACTTGAGTGTTACACAGTTTTCCTTAGGTCGCATGATACTATCAAGGTAAGACTACATTAATTCGGACAAGAAGATTCCGGCAACTGAGAATGCATTGGTAACGTCAGTACCAGAATGTAATTCAATTGCACGGAGCAACCACGAGCGTTCACCTTCATCCTGTTGATGGAAAAAGCAACTAGGGATGAAGTGGGTGGAATAGTCGGCGTAGGTATTTTGATTTGATTTATTTTATTCCATTAGTCCGCGTATAAGGAAATAGGACGCGTCAATACATAAATGACAGTATAAGAATTGAAGGCTACAATTATAAATAATAAGAAGTTAACATAAAAATACTGAAATTCGGGAACACAAATTTCCGTGTCGAACATAAGTAAAATAATATGAATTGTAACAAAAATAATAAATATTTAACTATTCTAAGGGTATAATATAATATTTACAGTTCTAATAAATATATTCAATATGTACTAGTAAATAATTACTTTACACAGTTAACCTGATGACGATGGCGGAGATTGCTGTCGAAACGTTGTTATTCAACAAACCATTGGCCCGGGTTCAGACCCGAGAATTTTATCTACAAATAATTAATGATTCGAGAATGAACTATCATAAAATGTAGAATTTACACATCACACAAAAATAAACATAAAACTTGACACACAGAGACTAGAAGGAAAAAAAGTCACTTCACGAAACAAGAGCGACGAGGAATCTGCAAACTCCAGGCCGTACATGAAACAACCAGACAAAAGAGCAGAAAATAAGCAAGGTACGAAATAAGTGGTTTTATTAGCAGCACATTGAACATTTTTGCAGTTTTTTTTAAAAAAAATTAATTATTAGGAGAACGATCTAGAAACTCCTGTATTAAGTAAAACGCGCCTTTCAGTAGAATATTTGACATGTCTCAGATCTGGAAAACAATTTCTGGGTTTTTATCCGAAAATCTGGAAATTACGATTATTATAAAACAAATGCGCAAATGAAAAGAGTGTGTTAGCCAAAATCCTGATTCGCGTTCATGCGGCGAGGAGAATGCTCTATATTACCATACAGAAGAAAGTATAAAATGTTTTCTGGCTTCGCGCGCTGTTTATTTTGGGGACGGGAAAGCTCTGTGAAGTCTGCAAGGAATTAAATTTACATAATTTTGCAGACTCGCCTCATATTTTCACAACCGCGAGAAAGAGGAGCAACAGCGAGACGAGGAATGCAATTTTCAGGGCGGCCAAGGGCAAGCGAGGCTAAAAGCGGCGCCTTCACGTCACCGTTTAAAGACGACCGAGCGACCGAGCGCCGTGACTCACCGCTGCTCCTTAAAGCAAGAATTTACACTCAAAAATGTCACTGTGGGCTAGCGTTAGGAGCCCCGTATTTCACTCGGCGGAAACAGGAAAAAGTGAACAGTCCTTACTGGAACAAGTTTCTCTCTTTCAAGGGAGAGGCGACCGTGATAACGTCGCTTTTTCGGCATCCACATCACTTGTCTCAATAAATAAAGCGGTAAAGTGTTGTCTGAAACGGCTCACTTAATTCTCATATTTGTGTTTCTATTTGGGAAAAACTGGAATTATATCTTTGGGTACACCTAAAATTCACTAAGGCATTGTGTCAGCCTGCTGGACAATACGTACTACAGCAGTCATTTTTTATTCTGTTCGAAACTCAATGGAAAGAATGATAGCTGCCTGTATTCACTAAAAAGGAGGTCACGTTGAACATTTCACCTGATATGTAAACAGGGTGCTCCAACTAGTCAGTTCAACTTCATTACAAACCGATCAGATACGGCAGTTCGGATAACTTTGTAATTATGCATTTCCGGACCCATGTTGTACTGCACTGTTTCGTCTTTCAATATGAGGAGTTCATTCCTGAAAATCTGCCGTCGAGTTTTGTTACACCCTGTATAGCGGGGAATCAAAATATAAATATTTTATTCAAGAACTGAAGTATGCCTTCAGCTTAAGCTCGTACCAGAGGGTTGGACCTGGGTTCGCTTCCTGATCCGTTAATTAAGTTTCGTAGTCCTTAAAGGCTGAACTTTCATAGTAAGCATTTCTTCAGTTTTTGAATTTATTCATTGTACTTATGGTCAAATTACACACTTCGTCAATTCTTCATTGAAGTCCTAAAATTACTTTGATGAAAAAAAAACAGCCAATAGCAGACAATTAAAAATATTTTATTTTATTAATTAATTAAATTAATCAACATGTTTCGGTCCTTATGTGGACCCTCGCCAGGCAAAGATAAACAGAGTGACAGTAAATACAGAGATATGTACAATATAAAGATATAATTATATGAAAAAGAATAATTTATAATTATTAATGATCGAAACAGATTAAATAGGCAGTAGACAAACATATTGAAAAATTACTCAACAAACTAAATATTAATAAAAAATTTACGCTGATTGAAAATAATGAATAAGAATAATAGTCAATCCAGACAAAAAAAAGATTATATAAATACCACGAAACGTTTTTGAGATCCTTGTCCCTTTCGTCAGGTGCGAAGAAGAGCCTAGAGCGACACAACTGCACTTGTCAGTTGACAAAACTCAAAAGCGACGAAAACGCAACGTCAATGGGCCAGCCGAAGTGTTAGCGTAACAATAAGGGAAGAACGACAATGATAAAACAGAAGGTTTAGAGTAATAATAAGGGATCATAGAAATTATTGAGTTTCATTGTGTCTGTTTGTAAATTTATTGCTGTGATGTTTGATTTAATGTGAAGCATCACTGATGTGAGTCTGGTGTCAATGTCTAAAATCTTAGCATTTTTCCAATCAAATGTATGTTTAGAATTGATTATACGTTGTTTATCAATGGGAAGTTTGATATTAGATAATTGTTCCTTGATACGTGTATTAAGGGAACGTTTTGTTTGACCTACGTAGCAAGAATTACAATTAGAGCAAGAGATTTTGTAAACAACACAATGTTTGTGAAGTGGGTCCTTGAGGTTTTTTAATGATGTAGGAATGGGCATTAGTGGATCTGTAAACGATGAATTTTTTATATTCTTTGAATATTTGGATAAATTTGTGCTGTAGAAATTTGTAATAAGGGAGTACGAGAAAAAATTTGGCTTGAGATGTTTGGGAACGAATGAGAGTAGGATATTGGATTTTGTTCAGTCTGCTGTTGATACTCATTGGAGATTAAAACGTTTCGGACAATATTTACGTTGTGTATTTTTAATCTATTTATTTTAAACTTTATAACAGTAATAACTTTTATTCTCTGGTAAAACCGTAGAAAATTAGTGAGGAGAATGCATCCAAGAATTTAATTCTTATGAAATAAAAATGTCGACCGGAGAGCCTGTCAGAAAGCGATAAATTCGTTCGTCAATGAATTGACACAAAAAAAGACTAAAAATAGGTGATGTAATGGGTGACAAACAAGTTGACGGTGAAGACTGTGAAGCCAGCTGCAAAGATTGAGAAACTTGGCAGTTCCCGTTTGTGCATCTGTCGTCTGCAACCATGGTCCAGCCAACTCTTCGGCATCGTCTCTAAGCTGACTAATCGAGGAAGAATGTCTTTCTGAACACCACCACGGCCCTCACTACTATCAAATCATTTGGACCACGAAATTTCGTTGTTTTATAAAATTATTTGTTTCTTGTGGCGCCTTGTCTCACTACCGACCGTTCGATAAGCGCGAATTACTACTAGGGAATCCCAGGTACTTGGAACGGAATTTTTATGATTGTATATCCAGGTCTTTTGCAAATTTCTGAAATGAATTACGCGCCAGGGAGACGCCATCGAGAGACAGGCGATGTCAAGATCTCAACACTTCCTAATATCTCTAAATATTTCAAGGAATTTCTAAACTATCCCGCTGCACAGTTACAGTTCAACTGAAGACTGGTGACTTATAGGAAACTCGGAAGACATTAGAATTATTTGCAGTGGATCATCTTTGGATTAATATGGGCTGAAGACGGCTTTTATTGGTGTAACGATAATTTATTGCAAGTGAAGAAGGCGGATGATAATAATTCAGTATTGACTGCAGTTAATTTTTTAAGATAACGTTTATTAGCACGACGTTTCGTTGACATCTTCGTGCTGAAAACTCGACAACTCTTCCTACAGTAAATTCAAGGCCCAGTAAGCGACCTTGAGAAACAGTCATGTTATTTTACAATATTAATTGATAATGTAAATTGAAATATATTTGCTATAATAACTTTTGTAAAATTTAATTCTTTATTCGTAATAATTTTTTTAACATGTTGTATTCTTTATTGGACGCTAAATACTACAATATATATATTGTAATAACTAACCAGATGACATAAATTAAGTGAAATTTGGAGCCATTAAGTAATAATCAAATAATTAGGTCGTTTAATTTATTTTTAATTAAATGAATTTACCTCACGTGAAGCGCCAATATGTAATAATTAACAATGAGGCGTTAATTAAATGAAATAAGCAACAAGAATTCAAAACATAATTATTTATTTCCACTTTGTTTCTTTAACTCACAAACAATTACAATTTAAAATTTTAGATCTCAGGGTCTCTACTGGGTTTGATAATGGACACAACCAATTGTTTTAAAAACCTTATTAACACACAGTTTATTATTCACCTAGACAATATGTCGACAGGAAGAAATTAAAAGAAAAGAAATTATCTCTGATTGACAATTAAAATAGAAATAAATCTGACTTCTATCCTTTAATAACGTTTGCATAAATCATTATTTTCGTATTCTCTTACTTACATCTGTCCAGCTGGTTCCGGCATTCCTTTTGTTTTCGGGAGTACACTATTGCAAAAATTTTACACTGATTCTAATATCGACTCACAGATTTTACACTCTTGAAGTCCACCTTGAAAGGCTCCCAGGAACTCGGATGATCCTCCTTTTTGTCAGCTATCTGGTGACCGCTTGCCTTATATGAATCCTGTGATTCATAGATTTGCTTGTATTTTTACCGCTTGGGACTTAAACTGCAACTTTACTATTCCAGGCTGCTGATAGACGTACAGTGCTTTTACTTAGCAATATTTACGATTTAAATGCTTCCGTGAATGTTTTTACTTTGTCTTAAACTCACAAATTTGTTTAATAATACATTAAACAACGGCTAGTCTCTGCTCTAGAATCATTTGTTCCGTCCTCCAACTGAACTATCGTAGTCTCGAGTTTTAGCGCACATACGCCATTTTTGACTTTCCGACAAAGTAACATAGCTCGGCTCCAGTGTCGCTTTGGAAGCTCCTGCCGCTACAATTAAATTTTATGTCTAAACAATTAATGTCCTAATTAATTGGCATTACAATATATATGTTATTGCAAATAAATAATTATATATATATCAACAAAATAGCTGCGGAAATTACTGTTGCCCTGATAGTTATGATCGGGAGAAAAATGAAGCCACTGTGCCATTGTGGTGGACAACGCAACGTTCCGTCCAAATAGTGAAGTCGATGATATTGTTCTTGTTTTTTATTGTCATTTGACGTTTCGGCTACGAAAACTGCATTGTCTTTGGATTAAAATATTTTCTTTAAGGAATATCATTGGTACTTCATCAAGTAGTTTAAAGTTGAAAATTAAAATAAAATAGAAATAGATTTTTTAATTCATTTTACTGATTCACAGGGAGAATCTTCATTCTGATTCTTAATTCTACCGTTCATTCTACACCGATTCAGATTAATCCCACCCTTCAAATCAGCTGCTTCCTCACATACGCGCAACAAACATTTGATTCTCAGCATGTTTTAACCAAATGCTACTGGTATTTCACCCTGCAAAAAATCATAATCATTTGGTTGTATAATTCCAGCGTTTCATACATATAAAAATAGTGAATTAAGTGTTGAGGGCGCAACGAGCGGTTAGTCAACATGCACTGCACAGCTGACGATAAAGTGTTGCGATGATTGTCAACGGAAGTGACGTAAGACGTTACTCGTGTAGGAGTCTCTGAAATGCAGCCAGACTCTGTGTGGTCTCATTCGGATTTGAGTCTCGTGTTGAGGATATTTCAGGTATAAAGCTTTGAGACAATAACGGCTTCGTGTTTACGGCCCTGAGAGCAAAGTAGCACATCTTTGACATTTACTATCAGAGGGAAGAATTTCCATTGTGCTCGGGATTGGGAACGGTTTCCTGGAAGCGCTTCCCGAGATCGCATTTCATCCGAGTTTTAATATAGCCCAAGACACGATGAGAAGAATTAATTTAAAGACATGCTTCCTAAATTAGATGAAAAAATCATAAAACTTTTCCGTTGACACAAAGCGTTCTTACAATTCGCCCTTTACAGTACTATGATAAGACAAACTCTTGTTAAAAATAATCTTTAGCCTAAAATTCATTAAATTCATTACCGTAAACTGACACTTGTATTAATAAATAGGAGAAAATTTATGACCAAAATAACATATTTCTTGAGTTTCAGAAGCTTATTATAGCGTAATTCCGTAAACTTTTTTCCAAAACCTGCGTTCCATAATGCATTTTTTTTAAAAGAAACCCAGAAAATTAGCGCGACTGATTTTATTTTTTGTAAACAAGTCTGCTGTAGTAAATTAATAATTGTACCTAATTTGAATTATAAAAATCTGGAAATTTAAAAAATAATTATTTAGATGAAATAGAACGTTTCTCAATTTCAGAAATGTATATTTATGTATGTTATTGCAACTAAATAATTATATATATGTCAATAAAATAGTCACTTTCATTTAGCAACTAATAATGTGACTCAAAGAGGAATATTTCCTATGAATACTAAACGCTTTATGAAAATAGCCAGAATGGCAAGAGCTGACAATACACGAAGTAGAGAGGAGGATGTGAAAGAGAGAGCATGAGTCAGTTGTCATTTAAATAAAAGAAGGAGAGATTACATATATATATATATATATATATATATATATATAATGTAATTCCAATTAATTAGGCCATTAATTGTTTCGACGTAAAATTTGAATTGTTTGAGAAATCCATTATAGCGGTCTGATCGAACCAAGCGACAATGGAAAAGCGAACTCACTTGCTTTGTCGAAAAGTCAAAAATGGCGTATGCGCGCTTAAACTCGGGAGCACTAGGAGTTCAGTTCGCGGAAAAACATCGTGAGAAGCAGAACAAGTAATATAACTGTTAGTTGGTGGCGGGATATTTCAGAGGACGGAACAAATAATACTAGAGCAGAGACTAGCCTTCGTTAATATATTATTAAACAAAGTTGTGAATTTAAGACAAAGTAAAAACATTCACGGAAGTATTACCTCGTAAATATCGCTAAGTAAAAGCATTTTACGTCTGCAGCCAGCCAGGAAAGTCTAAGAGAGTTTACGTCTATAGCCAGCCGGAATAGTAAAGTTGCAGTTTAAGTCCAAAGCGATAAAAGACTAACAAATCTACGAATGTTGAAGCGAATGCCTCTTTCACTCGAATTATGTATAACGAGAGATGATGAGTCCTTCGATATCTGATTTTGTCAGGGCCGTATGAGGTTGTTGGTGCCGAGGAAATAGTGAAGACAACATTCTTATAGTTCTTTTTAAATGAGATCCGATAAGACCTTGAAGCTCTTCTCGCGCCGACGATTCAAATTCGTGGGATGTCGTCCCATTATTGTACACGTAGCTGCTGTGTTTGTTGTTATTAATTGCGGTCGACGTGGCAACGTTTTTCTGTTACTCTGCTCTCATTTGCTGACAGCCGAAACGGCTTCAATGTGAAAATCATTATAGATATTCAGTACCTCTCTTGTCCACATACATGTTTGATGAGCATTTCCATGAGACAACCGCGCAATAACTTATTCTGTATTTTAATAAATAGACCTACAAGAGGACATTAAATGCTTTCGAGATTATCATACGTTGCGTTAATGGATTCCCATCATTAGAACAGAAATTTACAATTCAAGTTTTGAGGTCAACAGTATCTGCAATAGGTTATCTTCAGTTGGAACTCAACCTTGGCGGTGCAAAAAATGTCAAAAGACGAGAAAATCTTTTAAAAAATTATAGATTGGAAATGTAGTTTGTTCGACTGTTAATGTTAACGGAATACTGAAATTTAATACACCCATACACATTTTTCTAGTCAAAAATAAATTTTCTCGAAGGTTCATGCAGTCTCTTAAAAATAAGGATGCCAATTCTCCTGTCAGCTCAAGATTTATTGAGTATATTGCAATAATCAATTAGAGGTCGTTAATAAAAAAATTTACTTTAATGAATTTGAAGAATTCGAGCCCCCACGTTGTGGAAGCCATTTTGTAATATACAAAATTAATACGTTAATTATTTGAAATTTGAAGAATTCGCCTCTCGTTGAAGCTATTAATGTAATAATTAACTGGGAGGCGTTATTTAAATAAAAGTATTTATAAAATTTACAAAAAATATTTATTTATTTTGTGGCAGTAATTTAAAAACAATTACAAATTTAAAATGTTAAATCTCAGGGTCTTCACTGGGTTTGATAATGGACACATCAATTATATTTAAAATATTATTAACAACAAATCACATTTACCTAAACAATACGTCGACTAAAAGAAAAGAAATTTACTTGACAATTAAAATAGAACGAAATTAAAAAGTAAAAAGATTAACTCTGATTAACAATTTAAACTAGAACTAGAACGAAATCTGACTTCTATCTTTTAATCACGTATACATAATTAATTATTTTGTAATTTGTTACTCACATCTGTCCAGTTGGTTCCAGAAAACCTTTCGTTATCGAAAAACACTATTGCAAGTTTATACACTGATTCTAAAATTCACAGATTTTACACTGATTCCAGTCAAAACCGATAGGATGTCAGGAACTCGGATGATCCTCCCTTTTTGTCAGCTATCTGTTGACTGCTTGCCTTATATGACTTATGCTTGCCTTATGTGAATTCTGCTTTCCTGATATGAATTCTGTGATTTGTTAGTCTTTTACAGCTTGGGACTTCAACTTCAACTTTAATGATTCTGGCTGCTACGGACGTAAACTGTTGCCTTCCTTTCCTGGCTAAAACTTTGTTTAATAATAGTACATTAAACGACGGCTAGCCTCTGCTCAAGTATCACTTGTTACGGCCTCCGAAATGTCCACGTACCAACCAACTCTGTTAAATTCTGATCACCAACTCTGTTAAATTCTCCTCACCAACAAACAGTTATACCTCGACGATGTCTTTCCGCGAACTGAACTATCGTCTTGCTTTTTAGCGCGCATACGCCATTTTCGGACCTTCCGACAAAGGAACAGAGCTGGGCTACATTGTCGCTATGGAAGCCCCTGCCGCAATAATAGATTTCTCAAACAATTTAAATTTTTATGTTCAAACAATTTATATCATAATTAATTGGCATTACAATATATATATATATATATATATATATATATATATATTATGTATAGAATTAGAAAAACAATTCAAAACTCAATAGAATATTGAGTAAACAATATTAATTATGTCATATATTTATTACCACTATTTTTTCAGGATATTATTACTCAAATGAACGATTCTCGTATAAAAGAAAAATAGTTTATTTGGAAAACTGTACCGTCATATTTATTATTTTATAGTAAATGAAAAGGTTCGCAGTATATAGTTTTTGATTATTCTTACTTACTAAAGTATTTATTTTTGAGTGATTTATATAATTGTCACTATTGTGCAAGAGCACGGGTAAGAAAGATATAATTAATTTATTACAACACAGAAGTTAAGGGCCATAGCAAGAACCCTGTCTCTTAAAAACTGTTCTGCTCTTTCCCAAATGATTATTTTCTTTCCTTCAACATTTCTGGTATTTCCCTCCCTATCAGGTCTAACAGTTTAAGATCCAGTAATGTAATCTAGACAAAAAAAAGTATTCCTCATCAAAGTCAAGAACTCTGGACTCTTACAGTAAGTAGCAGAAGTCTTAACTAGAGTTTCAAACGTAAAATATTCTAGTAAAAGCGGAAGTATAAAAGTGCAATCAGCTATTAAAAGCTGCGTCCTGATTTAAGCTCTTTGTGCAAGGATCTGGGTCAAACGTTGAGTGGTAGTTAGGTTCTAAAACAGTGCTGTACGCAGAGCAATTTTCACAAGACGACAGTTAACCCACTTCAAGGAAGTTTCATTAAAATTGCAGGAAAATATTGTCTCTTCGGGCATAAATTACATAATTATTTTTTTCCGAAATAAAAAATCATGGTATGTGAACCTTAGTTTCCATATACTTCTTCCATGAAAATAATCAAGACTCGGAAGTGATTATCTCAGAGACAATAATTAGTTGTGCTCTTGAACGTTACTATTCCTGTAGTCTGTCTTAGTTCCCAAATACCTTCCTAATTTCAGGTAAACTCCTGTGATGTGATGTGATGCTGGTTGTACTTGCAGTTCGTGAATCTAGAGCAGAAGCTCGACACGGCGGCAATTGTTTACTTTGCGTATTAGCACTGATACGAGTGTTATGGCATCGCAAATTGGGGCAATTACACCAGGAGCTTCGTAATAATGTAATCCCGCTAAAGCATACCATTAGTATCATTTATAGAATGGTTTCATTGTACTTGCTTTACAAAATTGTATGTTTACGTGATATTTAATGTTTGTAAAAATAAAAATTGATGTACTTCAAATCAAAGACCAGTTTCATAAAATATTCAATTACTAATATCTTATAAAATGAAAAAGTTACATCTGATTGAAAATAATTAATAAGAAAAATAGCCAATTCAGATGATAATGGCTTACGGACATTTATAAAGTCTATTAAATATTTATTTACTTCTCCTTGGCTGTGCAGCTCATTAAAGTGTTCGGCTTACTAATACGTCGTCTTCCATGACACATTCCAGATTTATTAAATATTAGGTGACTTAAATGTTCGGAAAATTTGTTTTAAAATTTTCGTGTGAGGTTTTGAGATATTATTCTATTATCATACTCTAATGTGGAACGATTTGAAGCAGGTATAACTTATGCAAGACAATTATACGTACCATGACGAATACTAAAATTTGCAGAAATATTTCTTCTGAAAGTTGTAAACAAATAACGATTTTGAATAATAAAGATTGCCAATACAGACAAAAAAAGGGTAATATAAATACCACACAACGTTTCTGGGATCCTTTTTGTTCCTTTCGTCAGGTGCCAAGAAGAACCTAGAGTGACACTAACAAAACTCTAAAGCGACGAAAACGCAACGACAATGGGAGAGCCGAAGGCTTGGCGTAACAATAAAGGAGCAACGACAGTATGTTTTGCGTAATAATAAGGGATCATAGAAATTATTGAGTTTCATTGTGTCTGTTTGTACATTTATTGCTGTGATGTTGGATTTAATGTGAAGCATCTCTGAAATGAGTCTGGAATTGCACCTGGTGTCAATGTCTAAAATCTTAGCATTTTTCAAATCAAATGTATGTTTCGAATTGATTATATGTTCGGAGACTACAGATTGTTTATTAATGGGAAGTTTGATATTAGACATATTTTCCTTGATACATGTATTAAGGGAACGTTTTGTTTGTGCTATGTAGCAGGAATTACAATGTGAGCAAGTAAACTACACAATGTTTTGCTGAAGGTGTGAAGTAGGTCCTTGTGGTTTTCAATCAAGTATGAAAGGGTATTAGTGGATCTGTAAATGATATATATTTGATAATGTTTGAATATTTGGACAAATTTGTGATGAAGAAATTTGTAATAAGGGAGTACGAGGAAAAATTTCGCTTGAGGTGTTTGGGGACGGTTGACAGTAGAATGTTGGATTTTGTTCAGTCTGCTGTTCATGTGTTTAATAATAAAAATTAAATGGTACTCATGGGAGATTAAAATGTTTCGGACAATATTTAAATTTTGGTGATGGATCTTGGAGTTAGAAAGTAATGCAGCTCTGCCTACAAGATTGTATACCAAACCTCTCTTTTGGTTTGGAGGATGATCAGAAAGCTAATTAAGAACATGTCTAGAGTATGTAGGCTTTTTGAACCAATTGGTGAGAATGGAAGTATTGTGAATGGATACAGTGACATGAAGGAATATAAGAAGATGGTTAAATTCAAGTTCATGGGTGAATTGTAATTGAGATGATATTTATTATAAGTATACACTAAAAGATTGATGTTAGAGGTATTAACAATACATAAAATGTTATCTATATATCTGATGTAGCAAATAGGTTGGACAGGAGGTAAATCTCTCATGACCATCTCAGAAGAAACAAAAACTAAGAGGGCTTCCCATTGGAGAACCTTTGATTTGATGATAGTGAACCTGATTAAACTTGAAATAAGTGGAATTGAGGATTAGATTTATAATGCATAAAATGTCAGGAAGTGGTATTTCAGAAAAATAAATATATTTATTTTGTCCGACTGGTTGTGCTTTATGAACTCGTTGAGTTTACAGTGCCTGCAAAACCACAAGTGACAATATCTCACCCCCTGTAGAGATACTTATCCCTGCAGAGAAACGAATGCCAAAATGGCACCGTTCCAATGTATTGGTCACACTGCCACTATTCCCACAGTTCTATCCTCAGACCACCTCACTGCATCCGTTATTTCCCGATGTCTGGTTTCTGCTACTGCGGTACAATACTCTCACTATTATACGAAACAATACGATAGCAAAAAGAGTATAAAATTTCTTGCAACTGAATATTTTTAAATCAACGTAAGAATAAATAATTTCCATTATTAACAGAATGAAACCATTTTTATGTGACTGATAATTTTTCAAACCATTTATTTATTTTGTGGAAGAAACTTCATTTTCCAAAGCAATTTTCGTAAAATTTATTAAAGCCAATTTGATCCGTTCCAATCATTACTTGCCTGAATGTTTTAATATATAGTCTCCGGACATACTGAAAACAATATATTTATTTAAAATTAACCGTTATAACCTATAATCCAATAATATTATTATTTTAAAATAAATTCAATCTAAAATCAGGTTTTAGTACTCAATTTAAGAAACTCTATTTTTTTTACGACAAAATAAAAATTGGGTCAATTCATAATAATAAGAAAGATAGCCAAATACAGTCAAAATAAGTGATAATATAAATACCACACAACGATTCTGGGATCCTTGTACCTTTATATAATAAATATAATATAATAATTTGCTGTAACAAAATTTACTTTGACAAAGAGCTCGAATCCTTCTGCCACATGCACATCAACAGTTTATTTATTCAAAGTGGAAGTTTCCCCGGCTTCATTTTGAATTTGTAAAAGTGCAGATTACGCTTGGCAATTCACATTAAAATTCATAAAAGCAGTTATACGGTAGTGGACTTTACTAATACGTCAGAAAATATTAAAAATTGTGTTTTTAATTATATATCTATTTGAGGGACTCTGGTTTCTTCTGAATATTTTCTATCCGACCTGCCGTATATGGAAACATAGTCTAGAGTCAAAGTAAATATCAAGTTCACAACTGAAACTGCCATAGGACTTTTTTTATTATTTGTTGATTTAAGGTCGCGTCATCCTATTGGTTATTGGCGACCCTCTAAAAGTATTTACAAAATTAACTTACAGTAGGTTAGAAAATTTCAAATAACAGATGTCAATTTAGCGTCGGAGACGAAATCCAGGTGGCTCTTGATCGCCGTGGTGTGCATACAGAAGTCTTCTTCTGAGTATTCAGCTTAAGTCCTCCTGCGTATGTCATCATATTTTGTACAATAAAAAAGAATATGCTGGATGGTGAGGGCTTGATCACATGCATCACAGGTGGGCTGCTCTGTTCTGGAAAAAATATATTCATGTGTGAGTCGGGTGTGCGACGTATTCATTCTGGATACTATTATTCGTTGCTTTCTTGTGATGTAGTTGAGGTGGCACAGACCTGTTGATGTTTGTAGGTTTTGATGGAAGAAGCCTCCTCTCCACGTTTCCTGCCAGCTACCCTCCACTTTTCCTGTATAATCATTTATAAAGTCCGAGGCTAAAGGTCAAAGCCAACGCCTGTCCATTTACAATAACAAAGGCAGGGATATTGAGAAAGCAAGGCGACATGGCACGTTCCAACCATTAATTTTGAACAAAATGTCTAATCCCATAACTCCTGTACAGTGATGAAGTGGTCCAAGCAGACGAGTCAGATGCGTCACAGTTCCCTGAGGGGGCAATTACATTCTGCGAAGCTGGTGAAGACTTTTCCACTGAAACCGTTAAACTCGCGAATCATCGAGTGGCACATATTTCAGGGACAGGCTGATGAGCTAGCGCAAATTTTGACTCACAGCACAACGTGAATCATGAAGGAAAATGGAGCAGCAGAATCGTCGAGCTGAGTTGACTTGATAGTCCTATGCAGTGATGACTCATCGCGACCCTCAACAAGAACAATGGGAGGTAACGTGCTTCGCCAAATAGCTCCGTTCTGTCAACAGTGTATACTAATTTTCCAGATAAGGTCTATTATACAGAGAACATTGGAGAAAACTAAACCAGTTTCCATCAAGTTTGCTACTGACTCCTCGCTTGAGGTAGCCACAGGTTCCATAAATCAGCATAATAAAACAGAAATGGATGTCGTACTACATTGTATGTAAATGTAAAACCAGTATAGTCGCAACAATTTATTCCTTTACGAACTTTCGTCAAGTTCACCCTTGTGTATTATATTTTATAAATAGATTATTACGGTACAAATATAATCAGTCTGTTAACATTCAATATTACAATTGATACCATATCGCTTTTCTTGTGCATAGACGCCAAAAGATGAAGCTCCTCACATCCACATAAGAGAGTTTTCAAACATTAGACAACACAATAGTAGTTTCTTGTGTCAAGATATATAAAAACTTGACTTATAGGACAAAGAAGGACACCAGATTTTCAACTTCCAAAGGAGTTAAAAGCACTGAAAGGCGAAAGAGTGGAAAGACCGCATAGCTTCCAGTTACATTGTTTTACACGTTTAATAAACAATGAAACAAAGACTTCAATTCAATACATCAAAATATTCACTAAATTTAATTTTGATTTCATGTTCACTGCAAAGAAGCGATTGTATCAGAATAATAATTTCTTACAATAGGTGAGGATGAAGTAGGTATTTAAATTGACTGAGAAATAATTTAATTATATGTACCAGTTGAGAAAAAATGGTTTGACATGACATTCTGACCAATGTCAATTTTGTAATAAGTAAATGAATATTTACTTCTTACATCCTCATAGTTGAATTTATTGAATAAACGAGGAGTGACGGGAATGAATTAGAAAAATGTTTGTATAAACTTTCTTTGTTACGTAAATACTATGAAGTTCAATAAAGAAATTTTTTAGTTATTTGAAATAACGATTTAAATACGTCTGACTTTTCCAGATTTCAAATTTCGCAAGTCATGCCCCACGTTGGGCGTCACAGTAACTTATCTGTTTAAATTTGGTACAATTTTTAAATCTGATAGTTGCAGCATTAAACTTCGATTTAGTAATGGTGTTAAAAAATCGTTATTTTGGACATTATTCGTAGGCTAATTTAATTTAAATTCAAAATTTCATCCTTCTCTCATTACACATGGTCATGATATTGCTGTTTATATTCCCATGATTTTAAATATTTTTTTGTTTTGATAAGCTATTGTACAAAATTTTAATAAAACCAATAAATTAAAATTTCATATATCACAATTTTACTGTTAATGTCGGTACTCAATGAAGTAAATATTAATAGCGTAAATTATATTACCTATAAAATTTATAGAAATATCCAAGGAGGGAAATGAGATTCAGCCAGTATGGAAAATTAACAATTAAAAACTTTTATAATTGTGTTACTATAACGCAAAAATACTATTCCAAGTTATGTAAATATAACATAAATGCCAACTATGAGTCACTATGTAAAGATTGAATTACTCAATTCAAGAATAGAAAGGAACTTTCATATGCTGTTGCCGTAGAGGCCATGAATTAAATTTAATTAAAGTATCATCGTCATCATTAGTGTTCTGTCAATAGGCAGGTTTTCACATGGAAGATGTCCTTTTACTTCTGTCTTCGGCCATCCTCTTCTTGTTCATGTATTTTGCGCTTCCTTTGATGTTATCTATTACATTGTGTTTTCTCCTTCCTCTCGTTCTCTTACCTTTAACTAGTCTTTCCATACCTTCAGTTAGTAAGCAGTCCCGTTTTAGTGCGTTTCCTTTCTCTTATAATTTGCAGCAGTCTTCTCCTGTCCCCAACCCTTTTCAACACTTCTTCATTTGTCACCATTTGCATCCAGCTTATCGTTTCCATCCTCCTCCACATCCACATATCAAAAGCTTCCAGCATTCCTCATCCTCTCTTCTCAACGTCCGACTGTTCCAGTGGGAACAACTCTTGCGACCAACGCCTGCGACCTTCTGAAACCCTGAGCTCGGCTTGTTGGGGAGTAACAGGCTACATGAGGGTAATCCACGTGGTGACAACTCCCCTTTAATAGCATAGGAAGGGATTTGAAAGGGGGGATGCGGAAAGGTATAGCAAGGTAGCCAAGGGTTAAATAGGGCCCCCGGGCTATGGTTTAAGGATCCAACCGGGCATTGGCCTAAAAGTAATGCACGGAAAACGCTAGAAAACCTGCATCTGCTCCGTCGAGTGCCACACTTCAGACAAATCACTTGCCTAATCTTTTTCTCAGTCCTTTTTTTCTAGTTTGAAACATAATAACTTCCCTTTTCTATTGAATGCTTCCTTCACAATGGCAATGCGCGTTTTACCCCCTGATTGCGACTCAAGTCTTCAGTGACTTCCCTGATATTTAAAGACTTGGCTGATATTTACTTGCCTTATTTTTTATAATCTTTGTCTGATTTTTTCTTCACTAATCACCATGCTCTTCGTTTCTGAAGCGTTTATATTCCTCACAAGGTTTCATTTCAATCTTTTAGAAATTTTTTTGTCATTCTTTTACTGTCTACTAACAGTACCATGTCTTATACATTCTATTCTGTTTCCACCAACACTTTTTTTTTCCATCTAAGCATTTAGCTATGGACTATTTTCAAGAACATGTTGAACAGAAAGAGGGAAAGGCTAACTCCCTTTCCAATGCTGATTTCTTCTGACAATTCTTCATATCCAATTCTAATCCATACTTTCTGTTTTAAGCACAATTTGTGTTTTAGTCTTTTCTCCTTCCAATCCATCCATTTCCGTGTCGACATAAGTGCAATCGGTATGCACGTCAATTGTATATTTATCGACTTTAAATTTCGATATATATCGATATTTAATCTGATGCCCAGTTAAGAAAATATTAATTTAATTTTTTGAAGTTAATGTTTATTTTTTTAATATAAGATTTTAGTAAATTTGTTATTTCAATACGTTCCTTCCTTAAATTATTTATATACACAGTATTACATTGAGCATTATTTATATGATTGTAAATTCTTAAGAAAAAATAACAAACCTTTTATACTTCGGTCTTGCAATAATACCATAATAACAATTTTTGAATTTCTAATATTACCTCCCAAAACTATTGACGACCTTCATTTTTTTAATAAATATCCTTAAGCAAAGAAAAAATACAATTTTAATTTCATCTACATCCGTGCTTTCGTGACATAATTTTATGCATGCTCTATGAAGTTTCGTCATACTTTCATACAGCGCTTATGCAACACACAATGATTGAAATTCGGTTCTCCACTTCAATTGAAGTTAAATAAGATTTGTACAGAACTGGTAGATATTCTACGAACTTATCCGTCATTGTCTCAAACAGAATAAATAAGAAATTCTCATCTTGCTGGTCTAATATATAGAGTAACTTCCAGTGAACACATAATCTAGTATCTGTTTTTAAAGAATCCCTCGACGTTCATATTAAGATAATTATGAACTCGTATATAATCATTAGAGAATTTTATTCGCGACAGAACCTGTGTACTAGATCTTAAGCTTTTTACTTACTTCAAGAATCTGGGTCAAACGAGATTTTTACAGCTGAAGTTATGGGACCTTGCGCAAGCAAATCATATGAATTGTTGGGTGACCCCGTAAAGACAATCTTGAACAGAGGGAAACTATGATAGGTCATTGTGCCACTTCGCATTTTCAGCGCTGTACTTTATTTGGTAATATTTTCCCCCTAAACGGAGCAAATCTGCATTTAAAATATAATTATTGAACTTGATTCATAAAATGTTCCATATTAATAATGAAAAATTCTTACCTATAATATTTCACGTGAGGTTGTAGAATAAAATTTGTATTATTCAACAGTTAATTACATTTATAACCTATTTAATTAAGTAATCGTAATTACATTAAAATCGTTATTTGAAAAAAATTTACGTCCTTTGGTTTGGAGGATGATCAGAAAGATAACTACAATTCTCCCATGAACTTGAATTTAAACATTCTCTTATTTTCCTTCCTGTCACTGTATCCATTCACAATACCTCCATTCTCACCAATTGGTTCAGAAAACCTACATACTCCAGATGTGTTCTCAATTAGCTTTCTGATCATCCTCCAAACCAAAAAAGAGGTATGGTATACAATCTTGTAGACAGAGCTGCATTACTTTCTAACTCCAAGTTCCATCAACACAATTTAAATATTGTCCGAAACATTTTAATCTCCAATGAGTGCCCTTTAAATTTTATTATTAAACACATAAACAGCAGACTGAACAAACTTCAACATCCTACTGTCAACCGTCCCCAAACACCTCAAGCGAAATTTTTCCTCGTACTCCCTTATTACAAATTTCTACATCACAAATTTGTCCAAATTTTCAAACATTATCAAATATATATATCATTTACAGATCCACTAATACCCTTTCATACTTTAAAAAACACAAGGAACCACTTGAGGCCTACAGCAAAACATTGTGTAGTTTATTTGCTCACATTGTAATTCCTGCTACATAGGGAAAAAAAACGTTCCCTTAATACAGATATCAAAGAACATATCTAATATCAAACTTCCTATTGATAAACAATCTTTAGTATCCAAAAATAGCAATTCTAAACGTACATTTGACTGGTAAAATGCTAAGATTTTAGACATTGACACCAGGTACAATTCCAGACTCATTTCAGAGATGCTTCGCATTTAATCCAACATCAAAGCTATTAATGTAGAGACACTATTACACTCAATATATGCTATGATCCCTTTTTATTACGCTAAACCTTCTGTTTCCCCACTGTCGTCTCTCCCATTGTCGTTTCGTTTTCGTTGCTTTAGAGTGTTGTCAAGTGACCAGTGAAGTTGTGTTTCTCTAGGCTTTTCTTAGCATCTGACGAAAAGGAGAAGGATCCCAGAAACGTTCTGTGGTATTTATATTACCCTTTCTTTTTGTCTGTATTGGCTATCTTTATTATTCAAAATCGTTATTTGTTTACAACTTTCAGAAGAAATATTTCTGCAAATTTTAGTATTCGTCATGGTACATATAATTGTCTTGCATATTTTATACCTGCTTCAAATCGTTCGACATTAGACTATGATAATAGAATAATATCCCAAACCCTCACACGAAATTTTAATACAAATTTTCCGAACATTTAAGTCACATAATATTTATATAAATCCGGAATGTGTCATGGAAGACGACGTATTAGTAATCCAAAGACTTTAATTAGCTGCAGAGCCAAGGAGAAATAAATAAACATTTAATAGACTTTAAAAGTGTCCGTAAGCCATTATCATCCAAAGTAACACGTGCTTGTTCATGCAACTAATAACATTGATTTAGAATATAATTGTGAATAGTAGTTGTTAAAGAGGTGCAGTAAATTACATTGCTAAACGGTTAATGAACATCGAATGTTTGATATTGTCAGCGCGTGTTTACTCATTGCTTTCCCGTCACATCCATAACACATTTCAATGTACTTTCTGTTTAGAGTAATTGAGTTTGTCGGGTTGCCGTATGTTGTTCTAAAACAGGACTGATTGTGTTACGCCAGTCAATTGAAACGTCGTTAGCGTACCAGAATACGGGACCTGATTATTCCGGTATTTTTTTTTTTAAAAAAAAGCGAGGATATCAGAATTTGTATGCACAATGCTGGACCGTGTCGCATCTTCTCACAATCGGAGTCAAAATGGAAGTTGCAATGGTTAGATTAGATTTATTCAAGGGAATAAAATTTTATTTATATGCTACGCAGTTTGAATTCTGTTCGGAACGGGCTGCTGCTGAATTTCCCCGGGACGGTTCAGGTATTGACTTGGATCGCGACAATCAGGCTGGTGAGTGACATATCCGAATAAAAATCCTTGATCCGAAGCCGGGGAGTGAGAAAGTGACATTTTTTATGACTGTTAAAATTCTTGTTTTGGCGGGAATAGAAGGTATTTTTATTTTGAATTTTCGTGGGGCTTCAGCCAATGGAGAAACGAGTAACTCTTGCCGATGGAACTCGACTACGTCAGCAGGAAGCCGCACTTGACCTTCTCAGTGTGAAGGCGTTTGATGAAAAAGACGATAGTGTCCGCTATGTGACCGTCGCTGAAGGACTTCGGCTTTTGGGAAGGATCTTTCCGGAGTTATATCTCTCCACCGGGAACAAGAGCATTTTACGCATTACTTCCATTAAACTGGCTTCCGAGCAAAATGTTTCTATAGAACGGAAAATTCAATATATATATATATATATGCGTAGGCAAAGCAGATTGCCACTATATTTGATTCTGATTCTATTAGATTCCCTCAGAAACCCTGACCAGAGAGAGTTCTTTTCTGATATAATTATATTAAATAATTTTAGACAATTACAAGAGAAGATGCTAATTAAACATCAAGAACTACATATGGCTTTTATCGATTTAGAAAAGGCTTCTGATAGTATCCCTCGACATCTATTATGGTCGGTAATGAGAAATATGAATATCCATGATAAATGGATTAATATTTTTAGGAGAATCTATAATAATACAAAAGCCGAAGTTAAAATGAAGATTAAACAACAGAGGAATTCAGAGTGAATAAAGACCTTAAGCAGGGATGCAGTCTACCACAGATACTTTTTTAATATTTATTTAGATCAGGCACTTAATTTATGGTGTAAAAAATGTTCTGAAATGGGCATTACTATAGGAGATAGGATACTACATTCATTGTTGTTCGCTGACGATCAGGTAATATTTGCAGGAGATGAAGAGGACATGACATGCTTGATAAATAAGCTCATGGAAGAATATAAAAAATGGGGACTGAACATAAATTTACAGAAGACAGAATACATGCGTTTAGGAAAAGATGTAGAAGATATAACACTCGAAACAGGAAAAATAATGTGAAATTTTTAAATACTTGGGGTCAATAATTACAAATGTAGGAACATGTCAAAGAGATAAACAAACTAAAATTTCAATGTCAAAGAATGCTACCAAGATTTTACACAGAATAATTTGGAATAAAAATTTAACAAAGCAAAAACAAAAATCAAAATTTATAAGAGCTTAAATACAGAACATTCTATGTTACGGTAGTGAAACTTGGCCCCTGACAGAATTACAAAAGGACAAAATTAGAACAGTAGAATTCGATTATCTGAGGAGAAGTCATCAAAAAACAAGACAGGATAAAATTAGAAATGCGCTTCTTTGGAAAGAAATGAACGTAACCACGTCTGTCGTTAAAAGGATTGAAAATCAAACCCTTAAATGGTATGGTTACGTACAAATAATGGAAAATGGAAGATGACCAAAAGAAATATACCAATGCTCCCCTCCTGGAAAAAATAAACGGGGCAGACCAAAATTAAAGTGGAAAACCCATGTGAAAACCATAATGGAGGATAGGAATTTGGAAGAGGGAGATTGGAGCGACAGACAGAAATGGAAATCGAGGACTGAAAACCTGTAGAAGGAGGAAAAGCCGAAGAAGAAGAAAGAAGTCAAATATTTTCAAGTATCGGTATATGTAAATTAATACATGAATAACACTCCCTTCCTATGTGTTAAAGTAATTTAATCAAACTATCATAATGTAAAAATGTCGAACCGGTTACCGGGCGGCAGATCTACCACCTGAGCTATCCCAGATACGGTGCGAAATTCCTCCAACCATTAGACCTGATGAAGGCTCATCTACATTTTTTTTACAATTCTTACATGTCCTAATTTAGACCCCGGTTCGTTTCCTGATCCGGTCGACAACCTCATAGTTTAATTTCAACTTTTCCGTGTCAATCGGAATAATTGAGGTCAAAATTTAGCATCGTATTTTAACTGCCTTTGTTCCGAAGTTGAATTAGGAAAAGACCGACGTTTGCGAGTCACATTGCCATACTGTAATTGTGTAAGACGAACTGGTAACCTACTAGTTATCGAAGAGCTCAATGTTTCGATCACAAAACGAAGGAACATATATTTTTTCCACAGTTTGGAGGTGTTAAAATGAAAAATTTAGGTCCGATTGAAAATTAATGATACAATTTCTGAAAGCACCTCTCGACAAAATTGAATAATTTTAAGAACTATTAAAAAGTTTTTTTTTTCTTTTTATTAAAAATTGGCGACTGATGTAAAAAGATATCATTACAAGCTTTTAGTTAGTTTACTAGTTCAGTGACGAGTTTTGTTATATATTTGCTGGTGAAGTTTGAAACATATGACCAAATGCGTTCTCTTCCTACAATTTAAAATATTTATTTTAATAAAATTTATTGTCGCATTAACAATGGCAGTCATTAGCGACTGTTAAAAACAGTTTACATAAATTATTATTTCAAGTTTATGGTTCTATTTTACATAATGTCGCTTAGTTTTGCATGGTAGATGAACTTGAGCATCTTTAGGATCGTCGGCTCAGATGTCACTAGATCGGATAGATGACAGCTTGGCTATGATGTTGTTTCTTGTACTAGCGTAGACTTCACAGCTCAGCAGGATGTTCTTAGTGGTAAGGGTTTCTTTGCTCTGTTCTGGAAATAATATATTTATTTAAAAAAATATATTGTTAAGGTGTGTAACACGGTGATTAGTTACGTGATCGACTTTTGAGTGCAACATAATCATAGACAAAATTTCCTTTCAAACTTTTAGTAACGTCGTGGAATAATCAGTTCAAATAGATCTTCACTGACCCGAATCTGTAGTAAAGGAAACGTTAATGGTGAAAACTACAAGCCGTTGCTGGGAATAACTTCTCAGCAGTTCAATGGAAAAGATCATAAAATTCCGTTAGCTGAATAAACTTTGTGCAAGTGTTGGTGCCTTACGTCACTTATTTGGACGTTGATCTTCGGTTCAGCGCCGCGTAGGCACATCCGGTGTTGCGACTTCTGACGCATCTCTTTCCAATCAACCAAACCTCCGTGAACCAGCCGGTGACCTTGCTCAAGCCAAACAGTGAAAACGCCAAAATTACAATGGGTTTTGTCTCTTGCTTTGTCTCTAATACATTCGTTTGTAGAACATCGTCACGGCAACGTGGAAAATATCTTGATACACGGAATTCCAATGTTCATTGTTTTCCGGTGGAGCTTACGCAGACTTAAAATTTGCAAAAGTGTGTGTCCCTCGTGGAGGAACTCGTGCGAGACGTGATGATGGCAAATTTCAGATGTCGCCACTTCAATTCGTTTCTCCAGACACGTGCTACAAACACATTTTACAGTACAAGAGCATTTCTGTCACATGATAAAGGACTTGAACACCTAACATGTCATATTTTTTTGTTACATATTGGAAAGAAAACAGTAGAATAGTGTCCACAAAATTAAATCATTCTAATTGCTTCCTATGCTTGGTGAACGGGCTTCTTGAGACCACAATGTCCGATCACTCTTTGACGCATATTGAGTGGTAAATATACAGCAGTGTGATTTATTCTCCAAAATCCGCGATTTCAAATAATCCCTCTGGTAGTAGTCGAAAGGAGTGAGTTCGCATGACACGGCCGGCCAGTTAAAATCACAATTAGGTTAAATAACCCTTCCAGTGAATATATAATGGAGCAGACTGGTGCGCCTGTGTGACATGTGGCACCGCCCTGTCGGAAATAAACGTTTTACCACAACGCACAATACATCCGTCACACGTTTTTTGATCATACTATTTCATGATCCCCACTCGTTTTTAGGTTCCCGTGTCACAAAAATGTGTTTTTAAAAACTGTAGTGGAAACTACTGTTACAGTCGACCGGAGAGCCACCAATATCAACCTGACAGTTTAAAGTTACGACACTGTTGTTACTTTACCTGTGATTTCAAGAACTATTCATTATAACATATTTGGTATTCTAGTGTCAGTACAGTAAAATCTACAAACAAATATCTAATTTTTAATCTACAACATGATAACTATTTAACATGACTGAACGTTTTCTGCTCATGAGTGAGAAGTTATCAGAATAAGATTTGCATTGAAACATTTGCAGTTTTTTACTTTTTTAAAATAATATTTCTAAAGCAAACAACCACATTAATCAATAAATATCTTCAGAATATATATATAATGTTTTATATAATTATTAAAAACTATTTAGACCTTATGTATTTCTCACAAATCGTAATTTTTACAAATTCAAAGAAATCATGGTGACAAGGAAATTACAATTAATTTCAATGTTGAATGACTAGGCAAAATTATTCGTAACAGATACAAATGAAAGTATATTTGTTGAATAGTAAGTGATTTCACTCGACTTGAATTGGTTTCACGAGCGAACGAAAACATAAAACAATCTAAGTGATTTTAACAAAAAAATGGTTTTTTTACATAATATTTCAATCGTTTTTCAGTTATATACATGTTATTAAAATATTTATTTATCAATAAGGTTTCAGTTGTACACAACTAAATTAGTAATAAAAATATTGGATTGATAACAGACTGGGTTGAAGGAGACAGCTTTAAGAGACAGAAAAATGGCGTTGTTTAGACTTTTAGGGTCGAAACATTTAGATTAGTTAATGAAGGAGTTTTGACCATTTACTGATCCGTAATGGCATCAAATACTCTCTTGAAATGTGTAATGAAGTCCTTCAGAGTTGAAATTTCTGAACTCCAGTTTCATTAAACCCCAAGGAAAATAATTACAGCATTCAATAATAAATCCTTTTTACATTCACGAAAAATTATTTCGTCCTTACTCGTAACAAAAACGGATTTTTCACCCTCGGAAATTCATAAATAAGATTTGTGTGGGAGTTAAATAATTTTGGGCAAGCGCTGACGCGTGACTCTTTTGGAAGGAGTTGTTCTTGTATCTGGCGCAAGCGTGTGAACAAGAATTGTTTGGGCTGTGTTTAGAGAGCATGGTGCAGGAATGTGTGGACGTGTGATGGGCCGTCTGCTGTGATAAGCATTTCCGAGCTGCAATCCTCGCAGCGATAAGCCGGCCTTGGGGCCAAGGTTTGTGGTTTTACTTCTCTTCCTTCCTCACCAACGCGATCCTTACTTCACCAAACACCAACTCATTTACTTCAAGCCTACATATGTATTACTAAATTCACATCAAGGATCCAGTGCGTTAGTGTGATTTAATACTAAGGATATATTTTGCATAAATCACGAGATCACTTTATTTGGCCTACAAGTAATCCAGAATGAACCAGTAATTAATGACAAACGTACGCCTCAACTAACTCCTGTTTTGAATACTAATTACATTGTGAGTTTCATGAAGATGAAAATAATAATTAATACGTGGCAGCCATCAATAATCAAGTTTATTTTCAAAGTTATTCTTCCAATTTATCGCAACTCCTCTACACACTCAATTACATTTAATATTTAAGCACCTCGTCGAAACATCTAGACGTAAGATTTTTATTTTTCTAGTACGTTTAACAACACTTCGTGTCTGTTCCATATTACTATGAGATGTATTATTCATCAGCCTCTAATTTTCTGCGTAAACGAAGAGATCTAACACTTTTAAAGTCTTTTCATTGACTAATTCATCTATTCTCTATTCGCTGTACTCATTTTTTCCACTTATAGATAAACCTTACTCGTGCTGAATCGATTTAATGAATATTAACAAAATAATTTAGTAACACAACCTTCAAGACTTGTTGATAGTTTCATCTATTCTTTATTTTTCTGTTAATTTAATAAATAGCGTATAAATTGTTTCTGAGAACAATTTATTCTTATTTACTTATCCGTCTATTGATTTTAAACTTACGTACTGCAGCCATAGTTTCCTCTTTGAGTTTCTCTACCGAAATAGTATCTTTTCACTTGGAGTGCATAATTGAAATTTATATCTTAAATATAGTCTAATACTTTCTCATAATTAAGTAATGTATGACCTAGAAAAATAGTCATGGCTTCTGTAACCTCTCAGAAACCAATTTAAAATCATTTTGGTTTCCTTCTAATGCATTAAAATGGAATTTTTTATCCCATTTTTCGCATTACTGCGAAAAATTCATTTAAGTTTACATTAATTATTATTTTAGCCTTTATAATGTTAATCTATGTTGTTAATTAACCCTATTTTATTTTGATATATTCTGCAATGCTCGTATTTTAGACGTTTCAATTCAGTTACATCACATTTTAACTAAAACATGTAGGCTTAACGTCTGATTTAAATTAACAACTGATTATACGACTTTAAATATACAAAATATGTATTCTCTATTTAAAATCTGTTTAAGGATGACGCGAAGTAGTGTTGAAAAATAATTATTTGTTTGTAAAATTTAAGTTGGTCTGAAAATTAAGGCCGTATAATTAAGTTTTAACATGGAATTGTAGTTAAAGCTCCTTAAAAATATATTTAATACTAAAAAAGATATACAATATGTCATTAATTGTATCCCATTTTTTGATATAATAGATAATAGAAAGATACTCGTTGTTGTTCATGATTTATCTCACATTTTCTGTTAATTCCTTCCCTTATTTGTCCTCAGTTACGAAAACTATTAAAACTAAAAATGCGGTCTGTGAAAATAATAGCCTCTGTGATCTGTAAAAGGGGCCTTAAATTTTTTTTCCCATTATCTTGGTACTTAAACCTTGCCTTGTACGGATATTCAGTCTACTTTGACCACTATAAATTGGACAAATCTGCTGTACAAGACAGTTCGCTACTTATAAGATTTAATTACGCCTTTTCGTAATTAAAACAAGCATTGCTCTAGAATAAATGTATGTACATTTCTTTACGATTACATGTATATAAGTAACAAAAAATATATTGTGTGTAAAGCGCGGTTAAAATATTTTGACAAATTGAGCTCAATTTTCAGATAAGGAAATTTAAGATGAGCAGAAATGAATACTTTAAATTTGATGATAAAGCAGTCAATGACAGACGATTAAAAAATATTTTATTAATTAATAACTTACATGTTTTGGTCCTCGTGTCGTCGCTCTTCAGGCAAAGATAACAGAATAAATGCGAATACAGAAATATATACTTTATAAAGTTATTGTTGTAATAGAATGAAGAATTTATAATTATAAGTAATCGACACAGAATAAATATAAACGCATATATTTATCTAGACTGACGTAAAACTTTATATATGAATACTTTAAATATGGTTATAGTTTACTGTAATTATTTAAAAGTTGCGTAAACATTATATTTATTTATCTTGAATTATTCTGCACAATTGTTTCTTCATTCTCGTGTTACAATTGAAACGACTCAAGAATGTATGGAGAGCTTGAAAGTGAAGCAGCGCGTTCTACGTACGTTACTTGAGTTTTAAGTTTAAGTGTACATTTTTTTTCAGGATAAATAGTTGATAACACTATCATTGTTTATTTGTATATCTTTATTTATTAATAAATTAATAAGGCAAAGTATATTATTATGACATGAATTTATAAAATTTTGTCATATATTTTGTTATTAATAAATTCTGAGGAAAATTATGTTAATATGGCATTAATTTCTATAATTTTTTTATATATTTGTTAACGTATTCTATTTCCTCTTTCGAGTACTATTGAATAATCTTTATTATCTCTACGGTTGAGCAGCACGGGATACTTGTTTAGCCAGCAGTCTCACGTCAGCACGGCTTCCGTCTTCTGGATTAACGCAGGGAATACTTTAATGAGTAATGTTCTACCAGCGAATTGACGTAGGAGGAGAGTACGTGGAACACTTCCCTAGAAGGCGCCTTTGTAGGAACCGTAGGCTTCTCTGCCCGACCCCACCGCGCGCTGGGCTGCGTTCTGGTCTCAACAAAACCTCGAAAACATAGAAATGTGAATGATATTATTCTTTTTCATATTGTCAAAAATTGCAGACGTCTATTTTAATCAATATATTTAATCATAATAATTCACAACAAAAACATTTCCGAGAGTTTCTGTTACTTTTAAAATCAGTGTGGAGGAAATCAACGTGGGTATATTTGTTCTGTTATTTGTGTATTTATTTATCTTAATAGTACACTTTTAATACAGACGTTTTATATTTTATAATTACATCAAGGATATTATCCGGATAAATTGAGTAAGACTCTGACTGACCTCGAGTAAGAAGCTTAACGCCCGCCATTCCCATTTCCTTTGACACAAAAACTCGGAGAGAGATAATTATAAGGAATATGAAAAATTCCGCATTGTTTCGACTGGTCGAGATATCTGACGATAATAAAACGATAGAATTAAATACCCCTTGATTTGAACGAGTGTGATCTCGTAGAAATGGGGATATTGAATTCGTGTCTTTTTTTTTTGTTTAATGGATAAGAAAGTTAACACAATTCAGAAAAAAAGGTGTTAATATAAATACCACACAACGTTTCTGGGATCCTTGTCCCTTTCGACATGTGCGAAGAAGAGCCGAGAGCGACACAATTGCAGTTGACAAAACTTTTGTTTTGAGTTATGATCCCTAATTATTACGCTAAACCTTCTGTTTTCCATTGTCGTTGATCCCTTACTGTTACGCTAACCCTTCGGCTCTCTCATTGTCGTTTCGTTTTCGTCGCTTTTGAGTTTAGTCAAATCACAAGTGCAGTTGTGTCGCTCTAGGCACTTCTTCGCAACTGACAAAAGGTACAAGGATCCCAGAAACGTTGTGTAGTATTTATATTATCACATTTTTGTCTGAATTCGCTAACTTTCATTATTTTCAATCAGACGTAATTTTTTTCATTTTTTCATTTCTTTTTTCTTTGTTTGTAGAAAAAAGACTGTAGCTAAAAATCCAATGGAATGTTTAGATTAAATTTTCACCACGTGCTTGTTAACCACAGCTCAAAGCTCTTATATGCGTTAAACGGAAACTATCATTACGTTGAGTACAACTATTTTAATTTTTCTTACATTACAGCAAAATTTATGTCACGTGACTTATGCTTACGAATCTTAATATTTATTCGTCATTTTTATATCACTTAGGTCATAAAATTTAAGAACTCTTCCACTGACAGTTGCTATCGAACATGTAAGAACTATTATTGCTTTTAAGAAATATGTCGACTTTCTTTGTTATCAACTTAAAGCTAGTATTAATTTTCATCAATAAAAATTTTCATAATTCTAAATGATGATAATGAGTTTTTCCGATTAATTTTCATTACACAGTTATGCAAACAGAGCATTGAAGATTATGGTTGCATTTAACAGAGCAGTGAAATTTTTGTCCTTGATGAAAATAATGGCTACTTTATTGTGTGAAGCCCGTTTCGTGAAACGGTACGCGTAACTAATATTTATATTATATCATTAATATAACGTGAAACTCACTGCACCAATTTTATGTAGAAATTATGTTCAAACAATTAAAAATTAATACATGTTTGAGCTACTTACTACTAAATATCTTATGATTATGCACGTAAAGTAATAGAACAAGAAAATTGGCCTAAATCATTTGAACGAATGATGAAGATCTCCGCGGCCAGATGAAACTAATTTGCGCGATGTTCTGGCCTTGCCGGGATGCTGTGATCCTTGAACAAGCGTCTGGAAACCTTGCGCCTGACATTGCTGCAAAGGACGCTCGCTGACCGCGCAAAATATCATCCCAAAGCGTGGAATCCATATTTCGCATAATAAAAATATTAACAATTTTATATAAAAAATTTAAAACTGTAAAATCATGAAAACTCAATTCCGTCTTCATAATAGTTTTGCCATTCCATAAACGCAAAACCTTTTCCAAATGTCACCGTAACCTTGAGACTATTTTAAAAACTTAACTGTGTAACTATTAACTATTAACGTAATATTAGCCATGTTGAAATTTTTTAGATCAGTGTTATTAAAAACTACTAGCTTTCAAAATAATAAGTGATAATTGTAAAATATTTATAAAAAGTCTCTTAATGATAATTTTCTGCAACAAAATTTAAAATTGTGTAAATCTGTGGTTACAATAGAACCAAAGCCAGGCTAAAGACATTTAGAACATTTAAACAAATCTTTCTTTCAGTTAGGCGGTATGGAGAAAGTAAAAATACGTTCATAAATGTTGTTGTGTGGTTAATTTAGGACTTTATGATTAAGAAAAAAATTATAAAATATTCTAATAGTCTGAAAATTGTTGTGAAACTTTTGTTGCTAAAAACAGACGTAAAAATAAAATATTATTTAAAAACCAAGTTTTTAATATTAAGGTTTAATATGAACAATTTTATGATTAAGAAAAAAAATTATAAAAAATGATAATAGTCTGATAATGGTCATTAAATTCTTTGTTGTTGAAAACAGTCGTAAAAATAAAATATTATTTAAAAACGTAAGATTTTTTATTGTAAGCTTGAAAGCTTCATATACGATATTTACAGCCGTTACACAATATGACAGTAACGGCTTATTTTTAGTTGTTATTTGTTAAATATATTGTCATGCACTGAAGGATATTTTACAAACAAAATTTAAAAACAACGTGACAGTTTCTAAACAGGGGTTGGTGGGCCGAAATTTTTAGGTATTCAATAAATTACAAACATTAATACATTGCACTGTATTATTTTATTTTTATTCTATTCACATTTATTTGCTTTCACTCGCAGATATTGCAGTACGCTAAAAATTCTCCCTAAGATCGCATTTCACAAGCCTGGGAGAACTGATCTCTCACAGGTGAACCTTTCTGGAAAGACGAAGAGCGCTACCTTCTTCTCTATCTGGTTTTTTGAACTATGGTTCACCTCGGTCAGTTTTCAGAGGTGTACGTTCGGATTTCACAGACCTTGGGTATTCGGTAAGAGTTCCCATTGGAACAGTCGGCCAGTTGCCTCCTAAACTGGTCGAGGCACGGAGAAGGGAAGCCGAATCCTCTCCTGCCATCGGAATGACGTGAAACAAGAACCAAATGCCCAACCTACCTGATACAGGTTTTCTAGGGTTTGTACTGCATCAGTTTTAGGCGAATTGCCGGGTATGAACCTTAAACTACAGTTAACCATTGGCTTCCTATGCTATTAAAGGGGATTTACCACCACGTGGATTACCTTTTACTGTAAAAAAAAAAGAAATTCGCATTTTGCTTTACAATTGCGGAATGTGAAATTTCAATCTTTACAAGAAAATAAAACGCGAAACTCCGGAAAAGCCGTTTTAGTACAAAATAACAATGGAGTCACAGACCTATTGACCACTCTCAATTACCATAATTGTTTTTCAATAATTTGAAACAAGATATTAGAACAATAATCCTAAAAAAAAACATTTTACAAGAAACAAAGCAAACAATTTTCTCAACTTTAACTGTAAACAGTAAGAATGAAAATCGTCTGATTTCTGAACATGAATAATTTATTAAAATAATGCAAGATGTGTGTCAGTTTGTACAAATATTGTTTTAAATTGACGGTGTTAAGATGAATATTGCAGTGTAGTCGAAACCTTCTACCGATTAAACAACCAAGAATCGGAGACAGAACGAGGATGTTTAATCCTAATCATCAAAATTATGACATAAATATAGTGAGTTATAATCTTGTACTGAGAAAAGTTATATCAGGTTGGCAAATGATTTGAAAAGTCCATTAATTACTTTTTTTTCGATATTTCATTAATGATATTTCATGTTTTATTCTAGACACGACTATTGAGGGTTGGTTTTGTGCTAATTAATGTTACTATTTCAACTTCCTCTGCGTTTGCCTGCAGCGGACAGAAGTTTTATTTCCTTCGTTTATTTAGATGTGTCGGACATCGGTAAATACACTAGAGCGTGTCCTAATTAGAGCGGACTGTTTACGGACGCCAGGAAGAACACCTCATTTACGATGCTCCTGCTGGCAAATTTAAGCGGAAACGTTAAATTTGAGGACGGGAATCCAGGTCAAACTGCTGTCGCAAGGATCTACATGCCAGAAGGGAATGAACTTGACCCACTTTCATTCGCATCGGTGACGAGTAGCGTCTTCCAGAAGTAAACACAACTACTCTGCGCCACATAAACGAGATCACTCAGTCATACATCAACGGGGAATGTGATATATCTGTCTATTTTACTGCCTAATGACACTTAACTCAATTATCACTTTGTGATTTCGCGCCTTAGGCTATTTAAAACAAATTACCACTTGTTATAATTTCACAAATAATCCACATAGCTCCCTTATAAGGTGCGTTAAAACGAAAAATAACTCCCATAAAAGTTAATATTTTAAATATAATTATGATTTATCCTTCTGTCTTACATTCCGGATTCCCGTTCAACTCACGTACCTTCCGCTGTCGAGAAAATACGCTAGTAAAGTTACAGAAACAGGATCAGAGAAATCTAAACCTTTAGAGGCAGCCAACAAGGAAACTAATTGAGGGACAGAATGGATCAAAAATTTAAGTGTTATTGCATCACCAACACGCTTCTCCTATAGTTGTTCCCTCTCCTCCGCGACACAAAAAATTGAATACAGTTACCAATGTTCTCAAAGGGATTAGCTTGGTTAAAACAAAGATGGTATTTAAGAAATACGCAAGGAGAGTGAACATAATTATCAGTGGAATGGATAACGTTATTAACTAATATGTGAGTGAATATAATAAGATTTAAACAGTTTAATATGAGTATGTGCGGTGTACGAGCAACGTTAAGTGCCATCGGAAGGGCGTGGGACAAGTACCAAGAGCCCGACGAAAGTGATGCATGTTTATCCTGAATCACTTTTAGGCGAATGCCGGATAGTATCCTTTAACTATAGCTAGGGGGCCCTATTTAACTCTTCGCTACCTTCCTCAACCATTCCGCGTCCCCCCCTTTCAAATCCCTTCCCATGCTATTAAAGGGGAGTTGCCACCACGTGGATTACACTCGCGTAGCCTGGTGCTCTAAAAAAATCTTACGTGTGTTTTATTCGTATTTCAGAGCTGCCTATGGCCCGAAGGTGAAATAAATTATTTTAACCGATGCTGGCGGACTTTTTGGTTTTTTAATCCTACACCAAGAATTTTATTACGAGTGATAAATTAACAACAAATGATTAAATGTTCATATCAAATATGCGATTAAAATGTAAAAACGTTTTTGACTAATTTTAATTCAGTTAATTGGATAACCGTCTGAAATTTTGGTAATTAATTCCACGGTTATATGCATGAATGACCCTTTTTATTAAAAAAAATGTAATAATTAAATTGTCAAATGATTCTGAGAGAGTTACGGTCGTAACATACGTATAGGAAATAATAAGGAATTCGGTAAGAGCTGCCCGCTATTCCCGTTGGAATAGTCGGCCAGCTGCCTCCGAATTTGGTCGAAGCACGGATAAGGAAATGCTGCGTCCCCACCGAAAATTCCTCTCCCGCCATCGGAAGGGCGTGGGACAAGTACCCAATGCTCGACCTACCCGATGCAGGTTTTCCTAGGGTTTTCCCTGCATCACTTTTAGGCGAATTTCCGGGTAGGATCCTTAAACCATAGCCCGGGGACCCTAGTTAACCTTTGGGAACCTTGATCTACCTTTCCGCATCCCCTCTTTCACTCCGTTTTCTATGCTATAAGAGGTGAGTTGCCACTATGTGGATTACCCTATACATAGCCTGTCTACACCATTAAAAAAATAAATAAAAATAAAAAACACTCCCGCCATCGGAAGGACGTGGGACAAATACCAAATACCCAACCATGCATCATTTTTAGGTGAATGCTGGGTAGGATCCTTACACCATAGCCCAGAGGTTACCTTCCTCTACCCTTCCGCATTCCTCCCCCTTTCAGATCCCTTCCTATGCTATTAAAGGGGAGTTGCCACCGTGTGAATTACGCTCATTTACCCTAAAAACCAGCAAGACTTAACGATGGGTTAATTAAGAGTCTTGAGACGGAGTCTATAAACGACGATATTCTAATTTTTTCAACACGCTTTCAAATAAATATAGAAAGAAAACTTTCACTCTATCGTATAAGTAAATTCGATTCGTCAAACTGTCCTGCAATGGGAGTAATCGAATTTATTTACGAAACGGTGTTTTTTTTTAGTCAGTCTAAACTCATTTCTAAAGTTTATGGAGGACTGAAATTTAATTTGTCATGATTCAGATACAGAAAAATGATCTGGGGAATATGACGAGGGAATGCGAGATCAAGAAATGTTCCGCCGAGAGAGGCTAAAAGACGAGTGTCATGTCGATAATAGAAATAAAATGTGTATTTCAGAAACTGAATTAAATCTGTATTGGAAGTCACAGCCACATTAAATCACGAACACCAGTATCAAAATATTCAAACCATGAAACTTTCCGGTTGTTGGAAAATATGGTACAACAACATATTTTTTCGTACTGACACGGACCTTTCATCGTGCTTCTTTCTTTCACGATAATCTTTCTGACATTCAGCAGACGACATTTCTGTCTTGTTTACCGCAAATGTGGCTTGTTTTGTACGACTTCCATTTTATGTAGCTTTCGATTACAACAAAGGATTTAGTTCCCTTTGGCCGCCCAGTACTGTCTCTTTTGTGGCAACCTTGTTTCATTTTCTTTCTTCTTCATGATGTATGATCTTGTCTCGTAGTAGTAGACGTCTCTTTACGTGTTGTATTTGGTTGTTACGGCTTTGATTGCGACGAAGAATAATGGCGCCGTTGATCTGACTTACCGACACGACATAATTTACTTCATTGTCACACACATCTTGGTCATATGTTTTTCTCCTTATACTGTACCAATTTTTAGGAAGTAATCAACGGCAGTCAAAGGTTCGTATTATGTTTTTGCGCTGGTTTATTTCTTTCACCATCATGGAAATAATTGCCCAAATTTCAGATTGTCAATACGCAGAATTCAAATTATTTTTTAATAAAAATTTTGATGATAAAATATTTATAAGGCTGTAAACGTATGTTTTAAATGATTCAAACTAATTTATTTTAAAATTAACTTGAATTTAATTTTTATATATAAAATATTTTACAGAATCATAATGGCTTATGTAGCCCACAGTTCTTTTAATAAATAATTTTTTTATTCAAAATTTTGACGATGTAATATTAATAAGGCTAAAAACGTACTTCTAAATGAGTCAAAATAATTTTAAGCTTTGTTAGTGTTAAAGTTGGTTATTATTGCAAATACAAACGTGTAAAGTAAGATTTGAAAAAATAAAATTAAAAAAAGTCTTTTTTTAAAACATTTTCGAATTCAATTATGCTCAATTTGAGCCTGTGTTTCTCTTTACCTTCTGTACTGGAAAAAAAACCATAAAAAATCTAGTCCTGTAAATTTTAAAAGCTCAAAGCCATTCAGTCACAAAATGTATTTATAACCGCTATTGTTTCACTTGTATTTGTCAAACGGTTTCCGAACAAAGCTATATCAGAATGTCTCGTATCCTCACGGGGAGATTCGATGAGATTAATGTAAATATTAATAAACATATAAGTTAGAAGAAATCAGTTTTAAATAAAATAACAATTTATTCATTTAAAAATTTATTTTATAATAAATTAATTTCTCTTTAATTAAATAATTATGAGAAATTAAAACAAATATTAAATTATCTACAATTTTAAGTCGTCTAATAAAACATTCAGCTACATTTAAAGTCAATGCATTAAAACAAATAAGATAAACTTAAGACATGAAAATACAAAGTATGTAACTTAAATTCAACATCTAAAACATGTGAAGCTCCATACATAATTGTATTATAAACTACCATGTTTGTAAAATTTCTTTTCTTGGGGTTTTTAGAATACGAATTTAAAATTATATATTTTAAGTAAAATTTACAACTCCTGAGGAGATCAAAAAAATTGGAACGAAAAGTTGATTGAATTATTACACCTATTAGAATGCATATAATCTTACTGTAACTTCAGTGAGGTCAAGAAAAAATTAGTATAATCTACATATTTATTAAATTAGGGTTATTTATTCTCATACATTTATATGTATCACCTGAAGAAGTCCCCATTAGGAATGAAACGTTGTGCGTCTATACATGCCTTTCTCTGTTGATGTAACTGATAACTATAAAATTACAATATATAAACATTTTCTGAAAAATTGTCAAATATATTTATTTTGTTACACTTAAATGCTAGATAAATAATAATTTTATAATTTTTATACTTCTCAAAATAAATTAATTTAATAATTATTTAATAATAATTAATATTTTAATTATTTATTTCATTTATGATTTAACTTAATTAATGTTATTTTGCTCAAAGTAATGTTACTTTGCGTTTTAATTTATTATCAAACTTTTAATTATTATTAATTTTTTATTAAATTAATTTATTTTGAGATGTATAAAATTATAACATTTATATTTATCTGAAATTTAAGTGTAACAAAATAAATATATTTGACAATAATTAAAAAAATGTATATGTAATGTATTGTTAATTTAATAAGTGCATTAACAGAGAAAGTAATGTATAGACACACAACGTTTCATTCCTAATGGGAGACTTTATCAGGTGATACATATTAAATTTTTGAGAATAAATAAGTCTAATTTAATAAATATGTAGAATATACAAATTTCTTGTTGATGTTACTGAAGTAACAGTAAGATTATGTGGAATATAATAGGTGTACTGAATTCAATCAACGAGTTCAATATCAATTATAAGTCACTAGGTAATTGTAAAAAAATTATCTGTTTTATTATAATGTTATAAATTTATCATAATAAATTTCTGATGTGTGCTTATGTAATTATTACGTATAAATACATTTTGAGTTGTATTTCCTCAATAATAGAGTCAGAAGATAAATCAAAACCTCCAACAGTATCTGCCATATTAAACTGCCTCGTTTAGCACAATTTAACGACTCCTTCCCGCGTCATTTTTTCCTTACTTTGATGGACCACGTCCAACTGTCTAATATTCATGCTTCCATGCATACGACTTTATATATCTCCCTCTCGATCCCAATTAAAAGCTGGAACCGCGCAATTTCACTTTCACCACTAATTCGTTCTTGCCTCTTCGTTCATCGTATTATTTTCCTTTGTTCGTTCTTCGTAACCCCTAAAACTGGCAGTTGGACTGTTGTCTGTTAAAGATTTTATAATGAGAGCTTTCTTTGGTCGTTGCACACACACAGACATATACACAGAAACGGTGAAGCGCAGTGCAGCTGCTGAAGCTGTGTAGGTCAAGGCCGAGAACATTGCGCCTCGCGCCGGCGCCACTGAGAGAGCAATGGCTTCCGGCAGACATGCACTACTCCTCAATACTGCGAGAACAGACACCATCACAACCGCTCGTTCACTGAAGTTACCTATCCCTTATAGGCACACTGTGCACAATATAGAATCGCATATCCAAAAATCTATTATTTGAAAATTCATAAATCTCAACTAGTCTAAAAAAATTCGAAGTAATAATGACTAATATACCGGAAAAACTTAGTAAATATAAATATTAGTTTGAAAAATAAATATTATATTTTTAAATCCTCTTTATAATAATTAGGTACGTTTAATTATCGTTATACGTTTTCTGCAGTGGATTCTTTTGCACTGACTCTTCTCATCAGATCTTGTCTTCACTTCTTCGTAGCCATGCCCATCATTCAGGACATCAATAATGTTTTCTTCCTGCTCCTCTCTTAGGCTGCCCCACGGCCTTCCTTACCCGCACGCCTCTCTTAAAACAATTTCTTCTCTGAACATGTAAGACAGTTTTTACTTTTCTCCAATACCTTTTTTAATAAAATTCACTCTTCTCGTATTGTATTTAAAACCGCCTCATATTTTCATATATCAGCTTTAACTTTCAAGGAGGATGGAGGACGCAATGTATAAATATTTTTTTAAAAAATTACCTAATGACTTGATTGATTTTGAACGCGTGGATTGAATGTATTACTCTTATTAGAATCTAAATAATTTTACTGGAACTTCAGTGAGGTCATGAAGAAATTTATATATTCTACATATTTATTAAATTAGGCTTATTTTATCCTTTAAATGTATATGTGTCACCTGATGTACCCTATTAGGAATGAAACTTTGTGTGTCCATATATTCCTTTCTCTGTTAATGTAACTAATAAATGTAACAATACATTATATAAACATTTTCTGACTTATTGTCAAATATATTTATTTTTTACACTTAAATGCCAAATAATTATGTTATAATTTTTATACTTTTCTAAATAAATAAATTTAATAAATTTTTAAAAATAATTAACGTTTTAATTTATTAATTTTATTTATGATTTAATTTAATTGATGTTATTTTGCGCAAAGTAATGTTACTTTGCGTTTTAATTTATTATCAAAATATTAATTATTAAATTAATTTATTTTGAGATGTATAAAATTATAACATTTATATTTATCTGACATTTAAGTGTAACGAAAAAAATATATTTGATAATAAGTCAAAAAATGGATATGTTAAGTATTGTTAAATCATTGTCAATGTATGAAAAATAAATAAGCATAATTTAATAAATATGTAGAATATAAAAATTTTATTCTTGATTTTACTGAAGTAACAGTAAGATTATTTGGAATCTAATAGGTGTAATAAATTCAATCAACGAGTTCAAAATCAGTAATAAGTCACTAGGTAATTTTTTTAAAAAATTATTAATATATATAGTATAAAATGCGTACATAAATCATCATAATAAACGCGAAGTCCTGGAAGTGGAAGGGATGAGGCAACACGGACAAATAAATGACTGATCAAAGTAAACGAAGAAGTGGACGAATGAATCACAGATTGGTGTTCCGATCAAAGAGAAAGGCGTGGTGTGTGATTCCGAGTTTCATCTCGGGTCGTAGAGTGGAGTGGGGGAGATTGAGATCAGTGAGTCAATAAAGCTGTCGCTATTTTTCACTGAGTCGTCCAAACGTTCGTTCCACACAGTTGTTATTTAATCAGTTCGGGAGCGGATCGTCCTTATCTGTTTGCACCATTCACACAGAGAATTCACGACATTGAAATTTCTTCCTGAAGCAGTAGGTTGGTGACTGAACCCGGAAACTCTGTTTTGAAGTTAGTTTGTATTCGTTTCCGCGGTAGATATTACATTTTAATACATTTTATTACATAAAATTTCATGCTGGCAACTCTCCTTTAACCAGTCCGGATCTTTCGGACCTCGAATGTTGACACATCCAAAATAATAAAAACTGAGCTGGAAATGAGACTTCCATGGCGAGAGAGGGAAACTGTCGTCTTCGCTTCCAGTTTGACATTGTTGGATTTTTTCCCAATTAAATATGTCTCTTATAACATCCATTTTACAACCATGGCGTCCGAATGCTGTATGACTTTGTATGAGGACTTAAAATTTTTGTAGTTGTATAATTCCATTTTCTCTAAGGTTGGTGTGTACATTTTTGTGTCTTTCGCTATGCAACGATTTGCTAAAAATTGTTACATCAAGTTGTGTTGAAAAAAAGAAATCTCAACATGTTCAGCGCTTTATTCATAATCGGTTGGATTTCTACGGAGTTAAGGCGACTGAGAAATATATTTGTCACATTTATGGCTTCTTCGACGCTGAGATCAAATCTTTCCAGAAGTCGGGGGTGCCGTGCACTTGTGAGTCTGCGCCAATTGTGGGAATAAAGAACGTGGCTCTAAAATGAACCTAAATAAATAAATAAACCGGCCAAAATTTCAGAAACAAGTATAATAAAATGCTTCGTTCCTTTTTCTTGGAACCTCCTCAAAAGCTTAAAGAAAATTTTTATATTACCTTGACATCAAAAAGTTATTGTAGATTCATGTGAATATAAAACAAAAAATTACTTACAATTCTTTCCGCTAATTTTAATAAACACTAATATTATATTAGCATGTCATTATATTAGCATATAAAAAAATTGGTTATCAGGTTAATATAAAATTTATTTAATAATAAGAAAGATAGCCAAATACAGACAAAAGAAGTGATAATATAAATACCACACAACGTTTCTGGAAACCTTATTCATTTCTTCAGGTGCAGAAAAATACTCTTTCTTATTATTAATTTTAAATCAAACGTAAATTTTTCATTTTAATAAAAAATTATTTCCTTTCAATTTTTAAATACCATTTTATAATTCATCTATACCAAAAAAATTTATGCTTCTGCGCCTGAGGACAATCCAAGAAAACGAACTAAAAGGTGCGCTATTCTTTATTTTATTAAATTGTATTTTAATCTTTAGCCAGTTTATTCATTGACTTATTCTTTTGACGTCAGAAAAATGTAACTATTAAAATAAATATATTTTACCGACGACGTCTGCGTGATAAAGACAGGACACTACCGTGAAAATTACTGAGGTTTGAAACAATTGCATGAGAATATTTTTCTTACATTATGAAAAATAGCCTTTCGTGCTTTTACGTCCTAGTTTCTATCACAAAATTATCAGAACTTCTTTCTTTGGCCCTGTCTCTCTGTAGAACACAGAGACACCTTCACTTTCTAGTTGTCTGCTTTACTTGTAATATATTGGACAACTTAGACTTTGTAATTGAATCCGACTATTGATTCGCCCTAATTTTTGTGCCAGTTTGTTCCTGTCCGAAAGTAACGAATCTCTCACCTTGTTTGCGGATAGTTTGCAAAGGGAAAAGTGAGGAAAACAACTGGAAAGCGGCCAACGGCACGTCTTCCCGGCGCCTTCTTATCTTTACACCTGACTGACCCACTTAAATGATAACAGATATAGGACGGAATCCTTACACAAGGACGGGCCAGCTCTCTCTCCTATTACTTACTAACGACCAATTAGGCTAAGATTCTGTGACTAAACACTCGCATACCGATTGACTGTCTTCATTCCTTCATTCTGCCACTTCATGAACGAATGGTTGGCACTAGATACAAACATTCCGTGGGAACAGTCAACTAAATTCAATATCACCAAATATTAAAATATCCCTAACTTATACATAAAACGTTTACATTTGCTTCCGAAGAATTGAAATATACTTAAAGACACGTTATTACGAAACCTATTCACCGAATAAAATTATAATTAGTTTCGAAACATTTGAATATCTTTGAAAACGAATTAATAACTTCATAATTGATTTTTAAGGCATCATAACGCCTCAATTTTACATTAAATTTTGATTTTTAGCTCTACTATTATTTACCTTACTATTCAGTTTCACAATGCATGTTACAGAAACTCTGTTACATTTATTTATTTTTTCATGGAATAAATTCAAGAAGGATCGAAGTCTTCAATGGGTGGAGCGGGTCTAGAGAGTAATAAACGTGTCTCTTGTTTACATGGTGTCGTGCTCCAAGCGACCGTGCGTACAGTGATCCTTGCTCGTAGCAACTAGGTGACCCCCTAAAAGGAATGGGGGGGGGGGGGCTTCCTTTTCTCCACTCCCGTACGATGAGCGACCAGGTAGCCCATTTCCCTTCGCATCTTCCTTCCTCCTAGTCTTGAAGCACAGAGCAATTCCAATAAGCAAAATATGTGAAATTACCTAAATTAATTAAGTTTTATTGGGGTTTTACTCCACTCTGGAAAGAGTAACGTTTTCCTTTTTTTTTTTTTTTTTTAGGGCAACAGGCTACATGAGGGTGATCCACATTGGGCAACTCCCCTTTAATAGCATAGGAAGGGATTAGAAAGGGGGGATGCGGAAGGGTAGAGGAAGATAGCCAAGGGTTAACTAGGGCCCCCGGGCTATGGTTTAAGGATCCTAACCGGCATTCGCCTAAAGAAATGCAGGGAAAACCCTAGAAAAACCTGCATCGGGTAGGTCGGGCATTGGGTACTTGTCCCACGCCCTTCCGATAGCGGGAGAGGAGTTTGCTGTGGGGACGCAGCATTCCCTTCTCCGTGCCTCGACCAGTTTAGGAGGCAGCTGGCCGACTATTCCAATAGGAATAGCGGACAACTCTTGCCGTATGCCCAAGGTCTGCGACCCCGGAACATATACCTCTCAAAACAGACCGAGGTGCCTCGGCATGTGAGAACCTTAGTTCAAAAAAACCAGAGAGATGTGAGAGCATCCACAAAGGTAGCCCCCGCCAGAGCTCTCTGGGAAGGTTCACCTGCGAGAAATCATCTCGCAGGCTTACTTCCCATGAACGTTTTCCTTTTTTTTTTTTTTTTTTATTTTTAGGGCAACAGGCTACATGAGGGTGATCCACATTGGGCAACTCCCCTTTAATAGCATAGGAAGGGATTAGAAAGGGGGGATGTGGAAGGGTAGAGGAAGGTAGCCAAGGGTTAACTAGGGCCCCCGGGCTATGGTTTAAGGATCCTACTCGGCATTCGCCTAAAGAAATGCAGGGAAAACCCTAGAAAAACCTGCATCGGGTAGGTCGGGCATTGGGTACTTGTCTCACGCCCTTCCGATAGCGGGAGAGGAGTTTGCTGTGGGGACGCAGCTTACCCCTCGCCATGCCTTGGCCTGTTTAGGAGGCAGCTGGCCGACTATTCCAATAGGAATAGCGGACAACTCTTGCCGTATGCCCAAGGTCTGCGACCCCGGAACATACACCTCTCAAAACAGACCCAGGTGCCTCGGCATGTGGGAACCTTAGTTCAAAAAAACCAGAGAGATGTGAGGGCATCCCCATAGGTAGCCCCCGCCAGAGCTCTCTGGGAAGGTTCACCTGCGAGAAATCCTCTCGCAGGCTTACTTACTTGAACGTTTTCCTTTTTTTTTTTTTTTTTTAGGGCAACAGGCTACATGAGGGTGATCCACATTGGGCAACTCCCCTTTAATAGCATAGGAAGGGATTAGAAAGGGGGGATGCGGAAGGGTAGAGGAAGGTAGCCAAGGGTTAACTAGGGCCCCCGGGCTATGGTTTAAGGATCCTACCCGGCATTCGCCTAAAAAAATGCAGGGAAAACCCTAGAAAAACCTGCATCGGGTAGGTCGGGCATTTGGTACTTGTCCCACGCCCTTCCGATAGCGGGAGAGGAGTTTGCTGTGGGGACGCAGCATTCCCTTCTCCGTGCCTCGACCAGTTTAGGAGGCAGCTGGCCGACTATTCCAATAGGAATAGCGGACAACTCTTGCCGTATGCCCAAGGTCTGCGACCCCGGAACATACACCTCTCAAAACAGACCGAGGTGCCTCGGCATGTGGGAACCTTAGTTCAAAAAAACCAGAGAGATGTGAGAGCATCCCCAAAGGTAGCCCCCGCCAGAGCTCTCTGGGAAGGTTCACCTGCGAGAAAACCTCTCGCAGGCTTCCTTTTCTAACGTTTTCCTTAAGGGCGTAATAGTTAATAAAACATGTTAGATAGAAGTAAGCCTGCGAGAGGATTTCTCGCAGGTGAACCTTCCCAGAGAGCTCTGGCGAGGGCTACCTTTGGGGATGTTCTCACATCTCTCTGGTTTTTTTTTGAACTAAGGTTCCCACATGCCGAGGCACCTTGGTCTGTTTTGAGAGGTGTATGTTCCGGGGTCGCAGACCTTGGGCATACGGCAAGAGTTGTCCGCTATTCCTATTGGAATAGTCGGCCAGCTGCCTCCTAAACAGGCCAAGGCATGGCGAGGGGTAAGCTGCGTCCCCACAGCAAACTCCTCTCCCGCTATCGGAAGGGCGTAGGACAAGTACCCAATGCCCGACCTACCCGATGCAGGTTTTTCTAAGGTTTTCCCTGCATTCCTTTAGGCGAATGCCGGGTAGGATCCTTAAAATATAGCCCGGGGGCCCTAGTTAACCCTTGGCTACCTTCCTCTACCCTTCCGCATCCCCCCTTTCAAATCCCTTCCTATGCTATTAAAGGAGAGTTGCCCTAAGTGGATTACCCTCATGTAGCCTGTTGCCCTAAAAAAAAATAAAAATAAAAATAAAACATGTTAAATAATAAAGAGGTCTCCGAGGGATATTCTCTCGCAGGCAGAACCTTTTAGGAGAGCTACGAAGGGGCTACTTTTGGGTATGTCTTATCCTCTCCGTTTTTGAACTAAGGTTCCCACAAGCCGAGGCACCTCGGCCTGTTCTGAGAGGTGTATGTTCCGGGGTCACAGACCTTGGGCAAACGGTAAGAGTTGTCCGCTATTCCCATTGGAATAGTCGGCCAGTTGCCTCCTAAACTGGTCGAGGCACGGAGAAGGGAATGCTGCGACCCCACAGAAAACTCCTCTCCCGCTATCGGAAGGGCGTGGGACAAGTACCCAATGCCCGACCTACCCGATGCAGGTTTTACTAGGGTTTTCCCTGCATTTCTTTAGGCGAATGCAGGGTAGGATCCTTAAAATATAGCTCGAGGGCCCTAGTAACCCTTGGCTACCTTCGTCTACCCTTCCGCATCCCCCCTTTAAAATTCCTTCCTATGCTATTAAAGGGGAGTTGCCCAACGTGGATTACCCTCATGTAGCCTGTTGCCCCCCCCCCCAAAAAAAAAAATATTAAATTGGCGAAATAGGCTACCAAAAGCACGTATATATTTAAATAAATTTTAATTAATGATATGACATTTGTTTGGTCCTTAGTAGGCGTATAAAGGTGAATGTATTAATTTATAGATATTGGAATACAAATTATCATAGATAGTGATAACTTAAGACGAAACAAAGTAAATTGCAAAAAGACTTGCGAGATTCATTTTTAAAGTTAGAGGTTTAAGAATATTCTAGGAATCCTCTGCTCTCTACGAGAACGATATTGAGTGTGAGTCTCTGTGAGCACGGACGTCGAACGCACGGCGCCCGAACCATCCAAAAAATACCACGTATATTACGTTTAGTAACTATTCAGCCTTTTATACTGCGACAGTACAGTCATTGAAACATCGCTGTAACATATTACTCGGTTGGAGACCACAGAAACTTTTATTAAAGCTTCAATAAAAATTTCCACACTTTTAACTCCTTCGTGACAATTAATATTTTTTTGGAACCAATTCAAATGTATGTAAAAGATAACAAATTGTTATTATAATCATTACCCTGAGACGTTTACCTGTTGTATTTTCGACTTCCTTTATATAAGTGTGAAATACAAGTAAAATATTTGTTTTAATTCATATTTCCAATTAATTATATGTAATATTATCCCAAACTACTGATTTAGATGCCTTTATAACCTGATTATAATTTGAAAAGATTTGTTAAACAGGTCGGTACGACATTTAGCAACGACATTGGAATTAAAGTTAAAGTTAAGGGAAAATGATTCAAAGCATAAGCCTTCTGTTTGTTTTTCGCCAACAGAAAATTCCATAATAGGGGACACTTTCACCTGAATTAAATTTATTTGTACTTCAAGTATCACAATTTCTACATCAGTGATATGGCTACTATTGACTAAAAGTAATATAACGACTTTAAATATATTGAGTTTACACAAAAGAAAGTATTCTTAAATATTAGTATATTCCAACCATAAATGAACAAAGCGTGGCACGCCCTGAAATATTATCAGTGGGCAGTTACATTTTCTCGAATTGGAACTGTGGCCACTCAAGGATAAATTCATCTGTTGAACAACGTTCTCCAATTCAGAACGCCCTCGTGTGGTCAGAGTGAGAGAAGCCTCCGGACATATAGAAATGTTTGTCGGAGATCAATTACATCTGTTTGCAAGCAGCTAGATGTGCGATCACGTCCGAATGGTCTCCTCAGGAGCGAATAGACTACCTGAAATTCTGCCACGAGAGATAATGGTTTATCACCGTTTTATTGCAATATTTAAAGAATAATTTGGCTCTCTTGCGTCAGTCAGATGGTTCTAGTCCAGAAACGCAGAAAAATACCGGTTTTCCGTCTTTCCCTTAATTAGATAAACATGTAACGTGCTTAATATGCTTTACCCGTAATATACGTACTTTCTCAACATATAACTATATCAGTTTCTTCGCAATGTTTCAGTTACAAAACTGTTTTAACTAATGTATCATATAAAGACCAAACGTGTCGTTTAAGTGAAGCAGGTAGCATAACTGCCATCAGCTATAAAATTTAATCCGAGGTTCTACGAGATTTCCGTGTTGTCTATGGAGTCCATTTTGGTTAACATTGCTCTGGATAATCTTTTTTCGGGTGTTTAATTTTCATGATTAGGGAAAATAGTTAAAGGTACTCTTTATCAATATAAATAAAATAACATTTATTTGAACAACGCTTGGAACCGAATTATTTAGGATTATATTTACGTTATATATATAGTCCTATATAAAAATTCTCCAGTCGCCACAACCGATTTCAGATGGTCACGAGTGTTTATTTTTCAAAATTTCTGAATTAAACTAACTTTAACGTAATCATTACATTTTAAATCAATAATTTTTATAATATAATATAAAATTTTAATTCCAAAACCGATATTAGTCTTTTGAGGATTAATATCCACCAAAAAAAAAAAAAAAAAAAAAAAAAAAAAAAAGATGCCAATCCTCTTGCACGGAACATTAGAGATTTGGGAGCGGCTGTGTCACAATAATTCTCGGTTTTAATTGACTGTTGAATTTTGCCCTTTAATTGTGACTTCATGTCACTATTTTCCTGATTGATGAGAGTAACATGACAACCCCCCAAATCAGAACGATCCGAAATGTATTCCAACACCAGTCCTTTCAAATACCAGTCTCGAAGCTTACCACGGCTTCACGCCCTTGTTTACATGTTACGACACAGAGGAAATATGATGCTGAATGTGTTGAATATTACTCAGTTACACATTATGTAAATTTTTTTCTGATGATGTATGTCGTAGGATTGTAGGAACGTAGACTTGTCACCACCAAATGCAGAGTGAACGAATCTTTCGAGGCCCACGTACGCGGTTTCAGATGGACGTGTTTTTGGTCGTAGTTGGGAGTACGAGGTTGGTGACCCTGTGTGTTCCATTCCTTGTTGATCGCCCACAGCTTGTCCCACGCTTTACTCATTGGACACCAAATATGGACTCAGGCTGGCTCCAGGTCACAACATTCATTTTTCTTAATTTTTCATATTAATGCGCAGGTGTTTGAAGCTCTTTTATTCCTTTACTTGCGACCTATATGAAGTTTTAAGTAATTGTATAGCCGTTTTAAAAAAACCTTTCGTGACCAGTAAAAAAAAATTTTTGTTACAGTTTTTTCCGCATTATAGTGGCGGAAATAATAGAATCCTATTTTCTCATAAGAGGGCTAATCGATAATAAATCCATCTATCTATGTTTCATGATTATTTTCTGTTTTATAAAGTGTATCAGATAATAAAACTAACAGAGACGCGGTTTGGGAACCAGTGAATGCAGATTCACTTCACGAGGTTTCTCAAGACCATTTCCTCTCCTTTTCAAATTTGTGAAACGTTTCCTGATTTTCTCATCCAATCTACTGAAAATCAATGTTTCGTGAATTACGGTCCTCATCAAATAGATACATTCTATCTGAAACCAATATCTTCAGATCAACTCACAGCTTAGTGAGAGCAAAGATGTTCATTTTAAGGATGTAATTTAATTACTATTGACCACAGATTAGCAGATGAAAACGTGTACTTCCGTACAAGATTACATTGACAAGATCCACTATTACTAAATGGGAAATTTTGGAATACATTAATTAAATACCATTATTATGTATTATATATTTCCAATAAATAAACTGGACTTAAGTCGGAAAAAAATAATCCTCAAAGAAATTAAATCAATAAAAAAGTATATTAATGACGTTTCATCCCTAATTTGGGACTTCATAAGGCTTAAATTAATTATTAATATGCAGAGAAATAAGACCGTAATTATTAATTTAAGAGCAAGAATTTATTAAATGAGGTGTAGTACTATGAATAATTTGCATCAAATGCCAACATTCCATTTATATTCTTCAAAAATTATTAAGTAAATAAGTTTATACTATAATAATGGAATAACTTAGCATTGTAAACAAATTATTCATAATATTCCACTTTTTGAACAAGTTTTTGTTCTTAAGTTAACAATTATGGTCTGATGAATCTCCTTTAATAATTAATTAACACCTGATGAAGTCTCAAATTTGAACGAAACGTCGTGATTATATAAATAAATAAACGTCAGCCAATTTTAAGTCTGGTGAGGTCGCAAAATAAGTGACGAAACGTTGTTTAATTTTACATTAATAAATTATTCTTTCTGAATTAAAATTAGCTGATGTTTATTTATTTATTAGCTTTCTCAATAGTCAGAATGTATATATGTCGTGATTATATATTTATATTGTATTAATTCTTTGCCAATCATTAAGTTTTTCTGATTTACAGCCAGATTATTTATTTATTGTAATATTAATGTCAGATAATTATGATTATTATATGAGAAAGAGCCTGCGAGAGGATTCTCTTGCAGGTAACCTGCGAGGGATGTTCTCTCGCAGGCAGAACCTTTTAGGAGAGATACGAAGGGGCTACCTTTGGGTATGCCTTTTCCTCTCCGTTTTTGAACTAAGGTTCCCACAAGCCGAGGCACCTCGGCCTGTTTTGAGAGGTGTATGTTACGGGGTCACAGACCTTGGGCATACGGTAATACTTGTTCGCTATTCCCATTGGAATAGTCGGCCAGCTGCCTCCTAAACTGGCCGAGGCACGGAGAGGGGAATGCTGCGTCCCCACAGAAAACTCCTCTTCCGCTATCGGAAGGGCTTGGGACAAGTACCCAATGCCCGACCTACCTGATGCAGGGTTTTCTAGGGTTTGTCCTGCTTTCTTTAGGCGAATACCGGGCAGGATCCTTAAACCATAGCCCGGGGGCCCTAGTTAACCCTTGGCTACCTTACTCTACCCTTCCGCATCCCCCTTTTCAAATACCTTCCTATGCTATTAAAGAGGAGTTGCCGAATGTGGATCACCCTCATGTAGCCTGTTGCCTTAAAAAAAAAGATTATTATATGTTTAACAATATTAAGCATCCTTGGAATTTATGCACGTAACAATTTTTATCTCATTACGTATTGTAAGTCATTCCTTGTCTAAGTTGGAGAAAGAGATTAATGTGAGCCAAGAGTGGTAAAAAATAAGAAATTGCATCTAGGAAGTGAGGAAATGGGATTCAAAGAAGTGATTAACCGAATAATATTATCTCTGTATTAAACACACTCTTGTCATAAAGTATCAAAACTATAATTCATGTGACGAATATTTTTGTTTACAGGCGCCCTTGTTACAAATAGTCTTCGGGATCGTAATTATGTAAAGGTAAGCTACAAATAAACTTTCTCGAATTAGTCCCGATACTATAAGACTATATTTTGGAATATTCAACCTTCTATTACTAATTAATTTGGACCACACGATTTTAATATTTCCTCAACTCCCACGCTATTAATTGCTGAAAATTTCATAAAGTTGAATAAAATCGCACTTAAAATCATGTTCACAAATTTTAGTTCTCGGTAATCACGAGTGAAATATTTAGTTCTGCAAGGCGTAAATATTAGTATTGTGTCGTGACGTCATCTGGTCCCTGCGTTCACTGATTTGTAACAGTATAATTTTTTAATATAATTATCTATGGCCAAATAAGTCAGAATGAAGAATTAAATCTATTAGGTACATATTATCTTACTGAGAGAATACTCCTTGTGAAATTTAAAACGTTTGTTTCGGAGAAAATTGAAGTACATTCTGGAGTGCCTCAGGTCTTACGTCTGGTACCACTCTTTTTAATATTTTTATTGATTATATAGATAAAAAAATTAATGGTGTGAAAAGTTTATTTTTTCTGATGATTTGAAAATTTTTAAAATTATAAAAAATGAAAGCGATGGGGATAATCTTACAAAATTGTTTAGATAAATTGATTAGATGGTGTACTAATAACGATTTATATTTAAATATTGATAAAGTAAATGTATAACAATTTATAGATCAATAAATACACAAAAATAAAGAGTTGAACATATTAAAGATTTGGAGGTTTATATTTGATTCTAAAATGAAATTTAATGCACGTATATATACTTGTATTAATAGATCAAATCAACTATTGGGTTTCGCTATACGAACATGTAAACATTTTAATTCTAGTGGTACTTTTAAAATTCTATAATTGTACTTCTATATTTAACTTTAATTAAACCTATATTGATGTAGTGTGGTCTCCATATACTCAAGTGAATATTGATAAAATGTAAACAGTCAAACTTTTTTTTTCCGAATAATGCATTTAAAGTTAAAACTGGAAGATACGTATTTACATCATAACTATGAACATATCTCTTCTATTTTTAGAATCCCTACATTTACTTCTTCTAGAATGGTATCTGATTTTACATTTACTTTTAAAATTTGTAATAATATGATTGATTTACCGGATTTATTAAAATCATTAAATTTTAAAGTTCCTGGTATAAATGCAAGACAGAGAAACATGTTTGTGATAAAATATTATACATGTAATTATACGCTGAATAATCTGTTAACCATAATGATGAAAGGGTTAATAAATATTATATAGATTTGTATAACGTGAATTGTTGTAAATTGATGAACTTTATATACAAATATTTATCTTAAGAAAATAATTGTTGTCTTTATTAAAAAAAATTGTATTAAATATAAGCGTTCTGTATATAATATTTTTTTCTGAAAATTGTAATTATACATAAAGTCCGTTTATTTTTTTTTAAAAAAAATCTAATTTGATTAGTGTGTTAAATAACTTAAATAGTGACCGTGTTAGGCAAGAGTACATTTCAGTGAATTTACGTGGTTGAAAACCATCCTTGTGATACACGATGGTTATTATGGATGGTATTAGAGGACGTATATTAAACCACATGGGATAAATAATTCAATCGACGCCGAAAAATACACCAATTCCATGCTTTGTTAGTTTTAAGCATAATCCGAATCCTAAAAAAATATTCGTGCTCATTTTTGATCTGTTGATTCCTCGTGAAAGCTGCGACGTAGCTTCGTATGAAATTTCGGACAGGAAATAGCTCTTCAAATCGACCTGTAAGACGTAAAGTAGCAGAGTCACACACGATATTTCGTCGACGGAGAGCAAGAATCGGGAAGCGAAGAACCAGATCGCGTTATTACGTGGATTAATTTTGCGACATGTGTCCGGTGAGTTGTGTGAAGTAACCGTGGGGCGTAGCAAAGAAGCCTGTGTAGTAACTGCAGGGGGGGAAAACAGTACGCGTTTCCGTGTTAACAACCCGTAGAGTTGCCACGGTGAAAGGGAAAATGAAGCACATGCGTACCATTGCGTGGAAACGAGAAAGTCTGCATAGCCACGGACAATGCTGCCCTCGAAACTCGCGCTTTTCACAAACCACTCACGACCTCATTCGAAAGCTGCGCTGATCACAAGTACGAGACGTCACGTTCTGCCGATTCTCTGAAATAAACGAGGCTACATTCAAATTACATACATTAATGTCTCTGTACGATAAAAATAAAACTCTCACAACTATGGACGAGAATTTTGTTTGTTAACTGTTGAATAATGTATTTTGTATTATCAAAAATAACTGGCTCATTTAATTGAACTATCTGACTAACAGAAACGCAGAGCCGAAACTACTGAAAAAGAGAAACGTGTAATTAATTAAAACAATTAAATTGAAATGGGGGTTGAAATTTTAACGGTCAAAGTAAATTTTGTTAATAGAATAATTTTATTTAATATAGTTTATCAAGAGTTGGGCTTAATATTCATTCGGAATGGTCTGGGGGAGAATTTTCAATTCTACAAGCGCCCAAACGTGGGAAATGTCCGGGGTTTAAACAGACCACCAAAATTGTGCTTTTCTTGGGAAAGGGAGAGAAAAGTAATAGAGTTCACATCTGAACACGAGAAGCAATCTTTGACAGTCATGCTGTGGCACTTTTTTTTAGTGACAAACTACATGAGGATCATCCACGTTGTGGCCTCTCACTTGTAATGGTATAGGAAGGGATGGAAAGGGTGACCAGGGCCCCACAGTGTAGTTTAAGGATCCTACCCGGTCTTCATCTAAATGTGATACAGGGAGAAAACCCTAGAGAAACCAGAAACATGTACGTCTGGCTCTTGGTACTTGTCCCACGCACTTACGATAACGGATGATCAGGGTTTGTTGTCACGATTAGATTTGGGTGGCAGATGATCGACTGGTCGGATGAGAACAACTCTTTTTGTATGCCCAAAAACTGCGACCCTGGAACATACACCCAACAAAACCAGCCTAGTTGTGACGGCGGATGAGAAAGGACTGCAAATCCCAAAGGAGGATTATTTCTTCTTCTCTAGATTTTTCCCCTGATATCTGTTGGGCTGTAACACGGCAGAGAAAAGTCATGATTAAAAACGCGGCGCGTTAAGACGTTTGAAAAAAAATAATAGTACAATTGTGCTAAGCGTCCACCACTGATTGATTTCACCACTGGTGAAGGAAGCCAACTCGATTCCTGCTTTTCGCAGTCAATAACGGAAATCGTCTGTATATCGAGTTTAAACTGGTTTAAAATGAATACGACGTCATAATCTTATAAATATAAGAAAATCCTTGAACTACTGTATCATATTCAACAGGCCTGCGAACGAGATGCAAGACATTATTATCCGTTATACAAAATTGGAAACTAATTTTCTTCTCAAACAAGAAAGTGCTGTAACTTGTATCTACCATAAAGTGTCTCAGAATGACCCGTTGGTAACATTACTTGAAAGTAAAACTGCCTGTTTGAAAAATCATCACGCAGAGAGATACGCGATTCAATAACGCTTGGTAATCATAAAACAATATTATCAAAATGCGTGAATGGCCAACGGTAAAAATATCTGATAACGGATTATTGTGGCTAATGGAGACATGAACAACCGTTTCTTCCAACAAAATGGTGCCACCCGTCGTACAGTGAACGGGAATATAGTATGTAATGTTTATTAATTTAATGGGGATTTTTAATGTATAATTATATTGGACATTTAAATTTATTTACTTATTTATTTATCTCAGAAAATATTTAATTGTATGTCAGGATAAAATTAAATACAATAATTAATTATTTATATTTTTAATAACGCGCACAACATTACATTAACTTACAGGTTCTCGTCGTCAGGACCGTGCAAACTTCTCCTACTGATTAAAACTTCTCGAAACTAAAACTTTCTAAACCTGATCGCGTAATAAAACTAAAACCAACTAACTCTCCATCTAAATGGAAAAACTAGCTTCCACTCCAAAAACCGAATTAAAATCCAAAACTAAAAAGCCCAACGTCTCCATAACTTATCCAAAACTCTCTTACTCCTTCTTGATCTGCAAGCTCCCTTTACTCCTCGGTTTGCTGAAATTTCGCCCATAAGATCATGGAATCAGATTTGTGTCCCCATAATTCTCAATATTTTAATTAGCCACTCCTCCTCATGGGTCCACAAGACAAATTCATGGGCCTGGAAAACATGTCCGCGACGGCGGGGCCTTGGTGGTGCGTCTTTTCTGAACATTATAGAATCTTGTGAACAAAGATAAGCCCCGCCAGACACTCACAATATTTTAATTCTCACAAACGGAGGCTCCGAAGATGTTGTTTTCCTTTTCCGAGACTGGCTGAGAAGCAAGCATTGGCACTCGCCAGACTCAAGTCGAGAATATTAAATACTTTTATTTACGTGAAATAAAATTAAACATGTAAATAATTAAATTAATAACCCCCAAATGCATTTATCCCGCTTGTGTACGCTACAAGTATTGTTGCACGAGAAAGTTCCTGGAAGTTTCACGAAATGATGATGATCTTAACAAAGCCTCCCGGTTTTTACTGTTTCATCCCTTTGTACTTATTCTTGTGAGATGACCTGTTCACGAGAATCAGCAAGGACGTTCAGCAGAGAGCACTACACTAGCCTTTCCCAATTGGCCACGAAATATGTGTGAAAGGTGACCGGACATGGAGTATGAAGAAGCCGTTATTTTATAAAATAATTCAAATATTTTTTTTTATTTATTCCAATTTTTTTTAATTATTACGTTTCGTTTTTATTGTGCCGCAATATAATTATGTGACATTCTTATAGGCAGGACATTTGTTTCCTAGAGACATACGAGAGCTTATGGTGAGTGACGTTTTAGGTCTAAGAGGCAAATGCATGTTATGAAACAATCATGTTTTAGAGTGAGAATCAGAAAATAATTACTTCAGTAAGGTAAAATGAAGTCCAATATGGGATGATTGTGATTATAATTGTCAATAAGGACCAGAGTAACTTGCCGTTATGCGAACATAGGCCCTTTTCAGAATAGGATTTGGGATGGAGATTCTTTTATTATTTTTATGACGAAGTGGAAGGCGCAGACATTCTAATTATTTTTCAACATTATTTGTCTTTAGGAGGTGATTTGGCGCAGATTTGGCTTTAATCTTTTTGGAGCTGAGAAAGAAATCCAACGGAATATTTTAGTTTAAGCTTTTATTTTAAACAGATCTTGGAAGGGACTGTCATAGTATGATGGGAAATTCTGGAGTTGGAAGTCGCGGTGTTTATGTTTTAGGTTATGTAGGTTCATTTCCCGGCCATTTGTCTGTTTGAATTTAAAGTTTATAGATTGGTGTAAAATTAATAGGACTTTTAGGATTCTTTTAATGGATCGGTGGTTGTAGAACGCAAGACGATGGTGGACAGAGTGGGAATTGGTGTCAGAGTAGGTTGATGGATGGGCACAGAAAGTGAATTGAAACTCAGAAACGGAGGATTCTTCTTTCCAGGGCTTTTAGTAATTGAAGGTGACGTGGTAAAAATAGAGTAAAAAAGTTGCGGCTATAGTCTATTATTGGGCAGATGAAGATTTTTTTATTTATGGTAGAGGGTTTTATGGTGACAGGAGCCGGTTCTGGACCGTATGCATTTGATTAGGTTAAAACTTTGGGTGACGTTGTTGGACATGCGGAATTAGGTTGAGAGTTTCGTTTAGGTGAATCCCGAGATATGTGGGAGATAAGGGGTTCCAGAAACAATATCTATTGGTCAATATGGGAAGATCTACAATAAGAATATTTGCTGTAGCTGAAGCGTTTCACTCTTCCTCAATGACGTATTGAACCCAGTTAGAGGAAACTAGTACGTCCGTTTCCAAGTTCTCTACGCCTTTACACACATTTAAGCAATCCAAGTGCTCTCATGACTAAGCTGGCTCAAAGAACTGAAACTGTAACATTAACATCGACGTCTTTACGTTATTTCTCCATTCTCATCGGATGATCTCAACTGTTACATGAACGCTTATGTCGAATCACTGCTCCTTTATGATATTTTTTTACATCACATCCAAATAAAACATCTTGTTGAAGTGATTGACTAGTTTATTTCGTACGTAATGCAACTATGAGTGTATATTCCAACCAAAGCTACTTTGAATCAATTTCCACAACAGGCTCTCATGCGCTGAGATAAGGCGGATCTGTAACACGCATGTCCTTGTAAGGATCTCAAACGTTCTCAACGGGTATTCTTACATGTTTGCATTCTACTCGGTACAAGGTCTTCAGTTGTACTCCAAGGTCGTGGCAAAAGAAAAAAAAATGACAAAGAAAATCCAACCCCCACACGTATTAATGTAAGGTCCAACCGACTGATGAACATGAAGGACGTTCCATGTCATACTATTTGATTTTCCATTTTCTCGACAGTTTCGTTATTACATAATTGCAGTTCCGTTTCCGTTATTCCCCTGCCCTTTGCCTGCACGTCGGCCTTCGGGACAAAGATATCGATAGCTGGCAATGCCTCGAGGTCCCGTCCGCGACATCTGTCCCAGATTAGCATTATGCGTGCATTACATAATGTGCGTAACATTCAGGTCCATGTGTGCCAAGAATAAAACACCGCGGCTCCGTGTGATGCCATCAGTCACTATCTTGGAACCGTCTCCAGACAGAAAGCACTTGATTGTCGCACATTAATAAATAACGGTCAATTATATCAATATTCTTGTCTTTAATTTACTATAATTCTTTCTCGTCGTAATTTATCAGTAGAAAATTAACAATTGTTCTAAATTTTCAATACGTTTTTATTCAAATTAAAGGAGCTTAGACGCCATAATCATCACCTTCGTCAAAAATAAAAATATACTGATTAGATGAACGAATAGCCAAATAACAAAATGAAGTGGTAATTAAAATACCACACAACGTTTCTGCAATCCATGTTGCTTTCCTTACGTAATTAAAAACTTAAGAGCAAAGAGAATGACACAACCGCACAAACCAGGTTACGAACTCGAAAAAAATATGGCCGACTTGCTGTGGTGTAGGGGTCAGCGTGACTGTCTCGCAGAACAGAAGTCCCGGGTTCGAATCCCGGAGATGGCTTGGATGTTTGTGTGCGTGAGAGAAACTTTCGTCAATCAGTTCCCCTACAAGGGAAAAATGAGTACTCCTAATGAGTCGCTAATTACCAGAGCTGTTGATGCGCCTGTAAATAAATCAATAATAAATTAGGTGGATAAATCAGACTTATTACAGCGTAATTATCGGTATCGGGCTGAATCGTTGCGATATTTAATCTCAGCTCAATCAGGATTTATGATTGGTAACGACAGTCCTGGTCATAAATAGGGACAAGTCGAATATGAGGTGTAAATTTAAACTCCAATCGTGACTAAACCTGGATTCACCGGTGTAGTAAAAAATTCACTTTTAGACGCGGTCCTACGTAACTAGGACAGAAATCACCAATGATCTTGGAATCAGTCAAATACCAGAAATTTCAGTACAATAAGACTGATTTGAATTTAGCTACCCACGGAAGAAAATTCTAGTAACATGTAGGATCCGACCCAAGTTTTGTTTTATTTTTGATCACAGCGATAATTATGACGTCTAGCCGAAAACTCATTTATTGTTTAATTTCCAACTAATAAACCATAGGTGAAAGAATCATAGTAAATTATACAAAAAATAATCATTTCTGTATAAATAATTCCTTTTTTAAAGGTTATAAAAGCGTTAAAATGTGAAAGTTGATGTTATTCTCCTGTGGTGTTGCTCACTCACCACTTTTAAATTTAGAGTAAATTGAGTTAACAAGATTTTTATTAAATATATTTTCAATGACGATTCCACTAATTAAGGTTTTAATAAAAACAATAGATTTCATAATAGTTATATATAATATAACTCAAATTAAATTCTGTAATAAAATTTATTTTACTCCGGATATTTATGTCAATTGCATTCCATATAATTAATTGTAAATAATTTTCAATAAATGTTTAATTAATTGTATTACAAATGATCATGTTTGTGAAATCTTGCTATCTTCAAATTTTTATAAAACACTTATTAAGAAAGTAGATCATTAACTTTACGACACTTGAAGTGGTCCTAATAAATTAGGGATGAAACGTTGAGATTGTTTTAATGTTTTTCGATTGTAATGTTTAAAAAAATTAATTAATAATAAATTTATAATTAAATGGGTTGATGTATTCATTTATTTAATTGATCATTTCTAAGCGTATTTAATAAACCAATCACTATCAGTTGCAACATTTTTAGATATAGGTATAAATTTTTTAACCAGATAAGTTTCAGAAATGTCATGCTTGAAATGCATTCATTTAATGTTATAACCAAAATTGATTCTTTAAGCAATAAAGTTGCTCCTCCGAAAATTTATACCTGCTCGCTCAGCAGTCAGGATTCAGGAAAGTGATTGGGGGTACGAGGGGGAAAGGTCTGTCCATCTCAGTCCGCTCACACAACGGCCGCACATAGCACGACACCCCTCACCTGCTTATAATTATATATTAATATGTCTGTTCTGTGTATAAGTGAGACTAGATATATACATTCGTAAGACCAAATATTTACAATCATTGCGAAAATCTAAAATTTCTTTCATTCAGAAAGTTATTTTTATATTTCATATCAAATAAAATTCTGTTAATGATGAACAACAGACATTTATTTTAAAAAATAAATCAGTTAAAAATGACTTGACATCTTGGTACCTGTTTTTAACGTCTTCAGGGTTACTAAAATTTATTAAAATAAGTGAAGTTGCAATTGTAAACGTTGAGTCCGTTTGGCTATTAAGAACACGTATTTGGTTTCCTCGGTTACGGAACATCAAACTTATTTATGTTGTTTTTTTTACAGTAAATTAAATTTATTTTAATAAATCACATTTCAAATTTTTTTCAATAGTACAATGTTTATAAACTTTCATTCAGTATTAAATTGACACCAACAACTAAGGATAAATTAATATATTTGGAATCGTTAATATTTTACAAAAATTTCTAAATATATCAAACGTTAATAAAATGAAGTATTATAAATAATGCTTAATTTTATATTTACATACCCCCAGAAAAATATATTTAGTAAGTTTAAGGCATTCTTTGTCAGGCATTTTGTTTGTGTTCAGGGATGAAGAAGTAATTCAGCGGTATGAGACGCCGGACACTTGTATAAACACAAAGCTGCTTAATTTAATCTAACCTAAGAAATACAGCTCTGCGTTTTAGCAACTGAAAGCGATGCTGAATAGAGATTGCAAACAAGACCACAGTCAAATTTCTTTGTACGAGATGAATCCAGTAAATTACGACGAAATTTCCGCGTCCTAGAATTATGTTTTCTCGCGCACTAATGAATTCTATGTAACGATATTGTACTAAAGATGCGGTTCTATCTACGGTTTAAATATTTCGACTATTTTCAAACATGTTTGCCGATACACAGTTATTTAATTTTCTTCATGAATTATTTCTGGGATTATTGTTATTCATCTGCACGTATCATTTTTATTTTACTCATCCTCTGAATCTTTCTTCATGAACAGGAATTCATAATTGTTACTTTCCCTGCATCTGAACAAAATTTAATATTGTGTCGCCCATTTTTTCTTTTAAGCATTATTCCAAATATTGCTTTTATGTTTAATATATTATGAAGAAGTTTCAGTTTTTCTTTATATGATAATGTTATCTCCATAATTTTGCTGTGATTTTTTTTTTACTTTCTACCAGAACGTTTCGTAAATAATAGTAGATATAAACTAAATATAAAAAATAATCATTCACGCACGTAAAGTTTTTTATTGGACGAATGTGAAGATTTTATCAGTATCTGAAAATTCTAAATTTTTTGTATTATTTACATATTGTTAATACGGTATGTCGGTTTTTAGCTTACGTGTGCCATAGGAAGATTTATGTTCTACCCAACGTATTATTCAATTTTGTTAAATGTAGCTTATAATTTCTCTGTTTATGCAGTCGACGAGTATGTTTTTGATTGGTGCTTGCTGGGCCAGACTGGCTCTGATGTTGAAGCTGGACTCTGATTTCTCACCCTAAAACATATTACGATTTTATATTTTGACTTTCCACTAAACCACCACTTTTGAAATTAAATTTGGAGACCTGTTACCTTTTGATGTAACTTCTGATAAAAACAAATAAAAATTTTAAAGTTCACTGAAATGTTTTCCATTTATAATTATATTGAATAAGCAATTAGATACTTTTTGCAAAATTATGTTTATCTATTGTTGATGAATATTCCTTTTCCGCAACATATTGTATTTTATTTTTCACCAAATATATGTCACGTGTAATATTTCACGAATAATCGTATTTTATTAAATCCGAATTTTACTGAAAATTTCTTTAGATTCTTCTGCCTGTGCGAGGGATATTCACCTTTAAAAAGAGAATTATACGTTCTGTACGACGCCGATTGTGTATGAATAAACATGGCATTTGCGTGTCAGTCGAAAAGAAAACATTATACGTGAAGGGGAAATTCAAATCTGCAAGCATGAGTAATTGCGGAGTGAAATGCAGGTTCATGTGGAAAAGTACCCTTGCTAGAGGGCGCTGCGCAGACGCGGGCGTGACCTTGACATTCACGTCGATATGGCGAGGGGAAGCGTCGAGGAGGGAGGTGAGGGGTTGATGTCGGTCACTGCCATGGCAACCTCCAGGGTGGCCCAGTTGCAGCCTCAAGTTCACCCTCGTCGTCCTGATGACGGCGCAAACAAGCCTCCATGACGCCCGCCCTTCTTCCTGTCCCGCACTCCTCTGTTGCATGTTGGACTTTCTCATCGTTCTAGACGGCTCAACGGAATCAATTGATACAGATTTGACTGGTTCTCCATTATCGTTGAGGTAAATGAACACAGAGGATTTTTATGGATGAAAAAAAGGATCTATTATAACCAAATCCGTTACTCTACGTAAGGCGTGCATAACAGTTTTGTTCCCGGGCCAGTTTAAAAAGATCTTTTTTTACGGACCGGTCGAAATATTTTAATTAAAATACGTTAATTCAAAAATTAATCATTTAAGTAAACAAAAGTTTATTAAAAAATATAAGAAATATAATATTTCTCGGCAAGTTTTTTAAATTTCCATATTTCATCATGCAATTTCTTATAAAAATGCATAAATTTTATATCTCTTCTCAATATTTCTCATCAGAGAAAACTAAAAATTTAATCGCGGTCCTCATAAGCTCAATACGCGGGATCCGTGATGGCCCTGCCTGGTCTACGAGAACAGAGGATGGAATCAAACAGCGTGTTGCCCAGCCTCAGGAAGGTGTCGTGCGTTGTCCGGCCGAGTCATGAGCGGACAACTGCCCCCTCGTCCCCCACGGCCCAATCCAACAGGTTGAAATTTAACGTCCAAAATTATTCAGTCGTGTGCAAACATATTCATTTAAATAACCATATTTTTTTTAAAAAGAAAGATAGAAAATACAGACAAAAAAGAGATAATAAAAATACGATACAACGTTTCTGCGATGAAGAGCCTAGAGCGGCACAACTGCACTGACAAGTGCACTTCATCGCACCTGACGAAAGGGACAAGGATCCCAGAAACGTTGTGTGGTATTTATATTATCACTTTTTTGTCCGTATTGGCTATCTTTCTTATTCATTATTTTCAATCAGATGTAAATTTTTTTCATTTTAACCATAAATTTTACTGCAATTTTTTTTACGAAGAATGTAATTATTATTCAAGACTGATGCTCATTAGATCCACCAATTTCACGATTATTATTAAAATTATGTCAATAATTATTGAAAATGAATTTATGACTCCATATAATTTTATATACGCACCTGAAGAGCTTTCAAAAAGGAACGTTAATATTTATTTACATTTTATATTTTTTTATTATATTAAAATATATTTCTGACGAATTTGGCTCGTTTATTCATTTATAATTCAGTAAAGTCAGAGAAATATTTGTATTAAAACAACCCTCTATTATTCTAGCTGAATATGCTTAATTCTAGTGAATCTGTCTTTCCATGTCTCTTCAAAACTATTATTATTATAATTTATTGAGGTTTATAATGGTCGCGTTCACATTGGCGACCCGTTCATAATTATTGGTCTGTTTGAAAAGTAACTCTATATCAAACTAAGTGTTTATACAATTTATCCTCGTTCTGAAATAATTGTTGATTACGTCAATGGAAAGCAAGAAATTAGAAGGAGTAATGGATAACCCGGGATAACTGCGGCACTCAAGTAACTCAAGCGATTTGTCGTTTTAACCATTTTCATCGTCTATTTCATAGAAACGGTGCTAAATTTAATTAATTTATTAAGCCTCTTAAAACAATTAATTGAAATCTGACCTAATTTACAATGTCTGAAATATAAATTCATGGGTCAGTGATTCTTGTTCGAGACTACTCCACTTGAGTGGGCCAGCATCTTAGACGTTGAATCCCAAGTCCGCAACGGAAATCAAGTTTATGTGCGGTCTGGCTCCAACCCAAGGGTGAGACGTATATTGGATACTGTCCTTCCAGTGGAAAGTAAGAAAACAATCGGAGCAAACATTCCTGAATTCATAAATACTCGCAAACAGTTGACCAAAAAATTTTCTTAGATTATTTTCACTTCTATAATGTGCAGCAATGAATATACACTCAATTAAAAAGGGATTTTACGTTTTCAGAACGGATAATCTAAGCGCTTTGTTGATATATTACACTAATAAAGTTTATAAATTTTAGAAAATGGTGAAATGAAATTAATAGGCAGTCAGCACGTAATTCTTTTGCCTTAATAAAATAAGTAAAACAAGGAAAAAAGTAGTGAAAACAGCATAGATGAAGTCAAAGAGTAAAACATTAAAAAAAGTATACTATAAGAGAAATAAATGGGTCTCCCACACCAACTCTTCCCGAACAACAATAAAAATGGCCCGTAAATTTAGTTTCAATAAAAAAGTGAAACAAAAATGAAAGTAGATAGATTTAGTCTAACTTTTCAAACAGGAAGCAATACCTTTTCCGACTTTAGGGAAAAAGGAATATTTAGCGGTAGAGTACGACAGCCTCTACAGTTTTATGACTAAACTTTCTGAACTCAGTCTTCTGCTAGAGGGATAACTGCCGATTTTCTAAATCCGGATACACGTTGTTTCCGCTGTTTTGGATCTAATTAATTGCTGTATTATTTCTCTTGTTCCTTCTTTGGCAACTCCTTTTTTATCTAATAGCAAGAAAGACAGCCTAGAGCAACACAACTGCACACGTCAACCGCTCTCCCATTGTCGTAGAGTTTTTTGTACTCTAACTGACGTGTGCAGTTGTGTCGCTCTGAGCACCTGAAGAAAGGGTCAAGGATCCCAAAAACGCTGTGTGTATTATCACTTATTTTGTCTGTATTTGGCTGTCTTTCTTATTATTCATTTTCAATCAGACGTAATTTTTTTCGTTTCCTTTTTTTTATCTACCCTGTGAATCCTGGTTTGTAACTTATTGACAGTACCGTAATTAAACTGGTAGAAATGAATACCCGAAAAATTCTACTCAATTAATGTTTCTAATATTTGATAAAGTTATAAAGATCGATATAGGTTTAGGAAATTATTTGAACGTACTTATTTTTATGTTTATTGGAAGTGGTCTTCGAGTAAACGAGGAATTTATGGGGGAAAGTAACGAAGCGGAAGAAACAAATGTTAGTTCCTCGAGTAACACTGAGGTTAAAAAACATTCCTATAAAGATTAATATTTTTGATTGTTCGTGTGTTTTTAATTTTATAAAATAAAATGAATTTTTTTTACCAATTACAGACAGTTAATTCAAGAAATTCGGTATAGAAGAACGGTCGTTTGTAGTCATTTTCAAATTGGACGAAAGTTTCAAAAACCTGTATTTTAGTAATTTTTTAGTGAATCTGCTTTAAGCTAAATGAAATCGATTTTGTTTCCATGGAAACCGAAAAGTCGTTTTCTTCATTGCCAGACGACGTAGTGGATTATAATTTAAAGTTTCACTAATTTTACTACTTAACTTTTCAATCAAGTCACAATCTGAAGAAGGTACAAATAGGTCCCGAAACGTTGTGATTTTAAAATAATTTTTTTGAATAAGGTGCTATTAGCCAGAAACTACAAATATTTTATTGCAATAGAAAAATTTTAATAAAGACAAAAAAGAAGGCACCTTTTGGTTAATTAATATTTTTAAGAGCCCGTATTGGTATTCCAAGTGTAGGCATATAGTGATTTATTCATTTGTACATTTAATTGGTGTTAGAAAAAGTCCTAATATAATTGATACGATAAATAACTAAATATAATGTGGCAAACTGTCAATAAGGGCTTAATAATTGATAATGGAATTAATACTGTTCGAACAGTGTAACTAATTTTTAAACCGGACGAAACGTAGTATTATATTTCTATAAATTGTATTATTTACTGTACGTATTCATTGCATCGTGATTTATTAAATATTTTCAGACTGACAATTTATTTATTTATTTATATGAATTTTAATAATTGTGTACTCATATTTATTTATTGCGAGCTTTTATGTAGGATAAAAATCAATCCAATTGATACGATTTAGATTATTAGAAAACTAATTTTCATTCATAAATATGGTAAAAATATTTGATAGGAAAAATTAAATGAAAAATAAATTGTCGAAAAATCATTTTAACCTTAAAAAAGTGACCAAATACGTGAAACTTTTGCTTCAATTGAATGAAAATGTTTTGAAGTTTCATAGACTTTAAGAGATATATTATATTAGAATTGATAAATGGATTAATATTGTTAGGAGAATCTATAATAATACAAAAGCCAAATTCAAAATACAGAATAAACTAACAAAAGAGTTCAGATTGAATAAAGGCCTTAAGAAGGGATGCAGTCTATCACTTATACTTTTTAATATTTATTTAGATCAGGCACTTCATTTATTACATGAAAATGTTCCGAATGGGCATTCCTATAAGAGATAGGATACTACATTCATTATTGTTCGCCGACGGTGAAGTAATATTTGCAGGAGATGAATTGGACATGACATACATGATAAATAATCTCATGGAAGAATATAAAAAATGGGGACTGAACTTAAATTTTCAGAAGACAGAATACATGTGTTTAGGAAAAGATGTAGAAGACAGAACACTCGAAACAGGAAAAATAATGCGAATTTTTTAAATACTTGGGGGTCAATAATTGCAAATGTAGGATCATGTGAAAGAGATATGCAAACTAAAATTGCAATGTCAAAGAATGCTACCAAGATTTTACACGGAATAATTTGGAATAAAAATTTAACAAAGCAAAAACAAAAATCAAAATTTATAAGAGCATAAATACAGAACATTCTATGTTACGGTAGTGAAACTTGGCCCCTGACAGAATTACAAAAGGACAAAATTAGAACAGTTGAATTCGATTATCTGAGGAGAAGTCTTAAAAAAAAGACAGGAAAAAATTAAAAATGCGCTCCTTTGGAAAGAAATGAACGTAACCACGTCTGTCGTTAAAAAGATTGAAAATCAAACCCTTAAATGGTATGGTCACGTACAAAGAATGTAAAATGGAAGATGGCCCAAAGAAATATACCAATGGTCACCTCCTGGAAAAAATAAACGGGGCAGACCCTGATTAAAGTGGAAAACCCGTGTGAAAACCATAATGGAGGATAGGAATTTGGAAGCGGGAGATTGGAATGACTGACAGTATAAAAATTGAAGACGCCAAACCTATAAAAGGGGGAAAAATCGAAGAAGAAGAATTTGGTCTGCAATTTTGGTTATGTACAATAAATTAATGATAGTAAGATTCTAGTGAATTTTAATGTACGTAACGAAAGATCGTTACAACGATAGATGTACGATACGGCTGATTTAAGGATTGTGGTATTATTATATATGTAATTTAAATACGTCTAGGACCGTTGACAGACAAATTCGTCTAAAGGAACCGCTTATGCTTTTGGGTTGATTGTGTGAAACATTTGTAGGCAAACCGGATTGAGAGGAAGTGTTGACAGGAACTCGGCGTGCCCGCTCAGAGGAAGCATGCCAGAGTTCGCCAAGAGATTGACAGGAAGCGGAAGCCAGGCCTTCTGCAGTTCCGGTCAAGCTCTCACACCTTTGTGGAAATGGCGGAAGGAAACCAACATGGAGTTTTTATCGTCAGGAAACTTACAGCGTCAAATGGTTACCTCTGAAAAATTCACCGGAATGAAAAATAAACATAAAATCCCTCCAATTAAAATTACAATTAAATTTTATATCTGTTATAATTTGTGACATATCTTCAGAAATTCTGATTATTATTATTTCTATGGCTATGTAAGTATATATGTATAAGTAAGCAATATAGTTCACAAACTAATTAATAATATTAACTAGGAAAAAGGAGAATTTTTTTAAGTCCTTAAAATTTAATAAAAGCAAATATTTATTTAATTCAAGTTTTTTAAAAAACGGTGAAACGAAACAGAGGCTCTCTTAGATGGTCATTGTTGTCTGATATCACATAATATTAAAACATTATTTTAAATCACATCTTATAGAATATATCATTGAGTCAAAATTAAAAAAGCTGCCTGTTATTTCCCTCAAAATACACGCACAATAGTTGCGTCCCAATATCAAAACAGCTCGTCTTAATACACAAAGGTTCCTTCGCTGTTAAACGCGGACATAGTTACTACCGACCAAAATGGGGCTGATTTTTGTAATTGCAAATATCTAATACTGAAGAATCTCAAACTTTTGCCGTTGATTATTTGTAGGGGACAACTTTTAAGATTCCAATTAAAAAATTAAAAACATTATTTTTGGTAAAAAAAAAATAATATTCTATATGTTGGAGATCCTATGGGCTATATTAAAGAAGATATTGACTAATTTCCCTATCCCTATCCTCAAACATATAATAATTTAACATCGATAACTTAACAATGTTGCAAAAATTAGAACCACATTAAGTTAACAAATTTATATGCTGTATAAGTTTGAAAATGAGAAAATTATGAATGTAAGAAACAATTTTAAACTTTACCGCCATTGAAATATATAACAGCAGCGACAAATACTGCAAATTTAAATATTTTCACAATTAACGACGCCTCAATCCCCCCCCCCCGGTCCGTCCGTCCCCCTCCCCACTCTGGTCCTCTCTCTCTGTATCTCTCTCTGTCTCTCTGTCTCTCTCTGTCTCTCTGTATCTCTCTGTCTCTGTCTCTCTCACTGTCTCTCTCTGTCTCTCTGTCTCTGTCTCCCTCTGTCTCTCTCTGTCTCTCTCTGTCTCTCTCTGTCTCTCTCTGTATCTCTCTCTGTCTCTCTGTCTCTCTCTCTGTCTCTCTCTGTCTCTCTGTCTCTGTCTCTCTCTGTCTCTCTGTCTCTCTCTGTCTCTCTCTGTCTCTGTCTCTCTCACTGTCTCTCTCTGTCTCTCTCTGTCTCTCTCTGTCTCTCTGTCTCTGTCTCTCTCTGTCTCTCTAACTATGTCTCTCTATGTCTCTCTCTGTCTCTCACTGTCTCTCTCTGTCTATCTGTTCATCTCTGTCTCTCTCTTTCTCTCTGTCTCTCTCTGTCTCTGTCTCTCTCTCTCTCTCAAAATCTTGATACATATTCAGTCGAAGTTCATATAGGACCAAAAGTGCGTCCTAAATTTTGAAATTTATTTCCAATGGCTGACCCACATGCCGATTTTCAAGGACCAGTCTCCATTTCCAGACCAGTTTGACCCAGAAAACTTCGCACATTATACTTAATCACGCGCCAATTCCCGACAGATTGTTGCCGGTTAACAGGTCAGACCGGAAGAATGTTTCCAATAGAGACAAACAACTTCATAAACGTTCGCCGCAGGACAGTTAGCACGACTCATTAATATGTATTAACGCCCCCACATTCAAATATTCGGTTACAATAGAATAAATAAAATATTTTCAAGTACTAATAACATCAGAGTGAATAATACAGAAAAATTTTAATATTGCAGAAAAGTGGAGGTTGCGAATATAGTAATAATTTAGATGAAATTAAAGAAATTACATGAATGGTGACAATAATACGTAAATTCAGTAACTTTTAAATAAAAAATTATAGTTTAATTGCACTTCTACCATACTATAAATGAAACAATTGTATATATATTTAAAATGCTGAACTATAATATCGCCTTACTCTTGGTTTTCTTTGGTCACACATCATCCATCATCGGTATTTCATTTCCCGCCTTCTATCTTGGTCATTCAAGTTTCTTTAGATATTCTATTTTGGTTGTCCTTGTATTCGAGCAGTTGAATAATTTCTACATTCAACAACTGTCCTGCGATTATTAACTAAAAATGACATGACCATTACTACCTCAAAGCCAATAGAAGGAGTCCACATGCCGATTTTCCATTTCGAGACCAGTTCGATCCAGAAAACCAAAAATTATTTATTATTTTTTTATTACTTTGCCTATGCCGGATCAACATTGCCCTCTACACACATAATAAAACGAAGAGGAAGCTTGTTCTTGCTATATTTTAATATCTGAGTTCTTCTGAGTGTCAAATGTCCAACTTTGGCGACTTCACGTTTCTCAGCCGTTTACCGAGAATTATATCGGTGGCCCGCATTCCTTTGAGTGTTTTACATGGAAGCTGGTATCGCCGCCATCCTGGACCTTGACTTGTTTGCGGCGTTCTCCTGGACGTTCCGTAGTGTTTCACATGGAGACTGGCGTGAGTTTGCATCCGGGGAAAGACATGGCGGCCTTCAGCTAGCCTTGCCCAAGGCAGGTCAAACCTCTTCCCCACAGTTCCTGCACAGTTACTCGTTTTTACCGGAACAAACTCACTATTAACAATAGCGATCGCTATCAGTTCTGCGTTGAAGTGTCTCTGGAATGGAATGTACACCATGGGCTGATGGGCCTCGGAGCAAGGTCTCCGGGGAAGAGCTTTTGGCGACATGCCGACTATTACGTGATGGCGCCCAACATATAAAAGTGCGCAACAGGAAAATATTTCGTTCCTTTGACATCCATGAAGATCACGGACAATACTGAGGGTTTCGTTAAAGCAAAATGATCGACGTATTTCAGCGACACGAGCGCAACCTGACACAAGTTATTCAGTGTATTCTTAACCTTATTCCTTTAATGTGTCCAATAATTTATTCTTTCCAAAATTAGTTACGTCTCTGAATATCCTCTGTCCTGATAAAACCGCAAGATCACGTTTTACGTAACTTTACTAAGAATTATTTTTTCAACTATAATGTAATCATATTTAATTTAATGTCGCAATATAAGTACCAGAATTAAAGTAACAAAATGGCCGTTGCGATGCTTGGTCAAACTCATAGCTTTTTAATTTATTGGCCAATATTCCATTTTCTTGACCAAAGAAATTTAATATTTATTATTGCATTTTTTAATTTAATTCATTTCATCTCGTTCAGTATGTATCTCCTTAACTATAGTAAATTCAAGAAATCTATTTGTTTTCTTCATCGAATGCTTGACTATTAAAATGATATTCAAGAAATCTAATTTTATTTAAATATTCATGTCTTCCGTGAATATCTTAGTTTGTGGAAATGTATAAGTACGATTTTAAGATATAAACGTACTTAGAGCGGAAATTCTGTCGCCTTCATTTGTCATTCATGATATCACGTAAGCTGATGAGAATTATAGTTTAATTGAGACAGCCATAATTAGTTTTTAATGTAGTTAAAAAGGTGCATTATACAGGGGAAAAAATGCAATACAAAACATTGTGAAAAATATGTAATAAAATTATTAAAAGAAAATGAGAACTGCCTTTAATGTTCTAAGGACTCGTTCACAAAAAAATTGAAGCCCACTTCCTGTGGTTTAGGGGCAAGCGTCGCTGCCTCACATCACAGAGATCGCGGGTTCGAGTCCGGGCGAGGGCACGGATGTTGGGTGTTTGTGTGTGCGTTTCCAAACCGAGAAACTCCCAAAAATTAATTGTTCAACGACATATACCTTAACTGTTTATGCGACTATAAATAAATATTAGAAAAAAATTATTTAAAATTAGAAATCTTCTTACTACAATTAATGACTTTGTCCTCTAAAATCAGTACGTTCAACCAAAGCCTTATTTCTACAAAACTTTCTAACAGTTTACAAAGTAACATAATTGGCTCTGTTAAAAAATTGTCCCTAGTTTTATTAAAAGTCATTGTGAATGTACATTTAATACAGAACTTTTCCAGCTGCAATTTGTTTCTTACTCTTGTGAAGTCAATGTCCTTATTTTGGGTTTGTTTACGTGGAACCAACGTAGAAAACGTTTATTTAATGACGAGAGCGTCGAGAATTTTTTTTAACGCGGCCGGAATTAATAAAAAATAATTTCGTAAGGCTGCAGTTACGGCCACGGCTAGTTGGATATTAAGAACGATACTGTTGGCGATCGAAATTATTCGTTTTTTTTTTAGACGGGACTGTATTATTTGCACCCGAGTATAGTATATATAAATGTGCCACGTTTGCCGAAGGAGACCGATATTTCGTTTTACAGCTCGATAACTTGTTGCTGTTACCCAAGTTTATTTTCTGCATGGAAAAGTGTAAGGATAAAATAATAGTCGATGTAGTAACACTCTGAAATTATCCATAAATACCTTATTTTGCGCGTTAGCTCTGTTTGGAGCGTAAGGAAAATGATAAATTAATAATGTTATACAAATGACTGTACATTTTAGAGCCTTTCTAATATGAAATATACGTTGATAAATTTTCAATCGAGACAAAAAAATGCCTGCATTCAAATAAAAGCTTAAATTTTAGATAGCATTTTTAAATTTTGTTCTATGTGAGTTTGTTTATTAAAAGTGTCTATGAGAAGCGAGACTTAGTGACGTTTAGTGATGACAATGGTGCCGCAGGTATCTGTATTGCATGGCTCCCCTGCCCCCAGGCAGCAGGGAGACCCTCCTCCCTGTCTGTTCTATTTACGGATATCGCGTCTCTCCTCCACGTGGACACGTGCTGCCTTGTTGCCTAGCAAAGCCGTGGCCCTAGGAACGGAGCTGCTGGAACATTCAATTTTCGTCTCTTCTCAGAACCTGTCTGTGTGTCACAGGCAGAGGTGGAGCGAATTCGCATATTTATTACACTTTAGGAACCGTGTTTCAGCTTCACTACGAAACCATGTCTGTAATATCGTGCTATTCAGTTTCCATTCCACACATAAAATGCGTTAAATACAGATTATTTTTTTTTTTTTTGGTTACTTTAAGACGCACGTGTATGGAATCCATGGAACTAAATAGTATATATAAAATTGTTCACAGGGATTAAATTGCTTTCGTAAAAACCGTATCTCCACGTTCACCAAATAATCAAAGTCTGATGAAATTACGAGGGTCCTTTCTGGTCTTAAAATTCCAGACAAAAGGAATTTTCGAGAAGCGAAACTTCCGCACTCTGCAGCCGCTACTTTGGCTCATCCAAAAACTTTCAGGCGCAATTAGGTCAGGCACTGTGCAAAAGTTTTAATTATTAAACATAAAAACGTCCGTCTCAGAAGTATAATAATTAGATAAAGAAATCGTCAAATAACGGGAAAAAATAAGAGATAAAATAAATTCAAGGTATAACGTTTCTACAATCCTTTGTTCGTCGGGTGATTCACAAAAGCAAGCTTCAAAAGAAAAATTAATTATAAATATTCTAGTTCTAACATTATCAATGAAAACGAGTTACTTAGTTAATGAATGTCTTAAATTTCTAAATTCATTGGACATGATTAAAAAAAATTTAAAATTTAAATCTGAACGAAAGTTACTAATTAAATACAGGAATACTATTGAATTTTTTTAGAAAATCCCAAAAGAGCCGTAAATACATCGCAACTTTTACAATTAAGTAAAAAGTAATAATGAATCCTCGCAATTTGAAGGAAATTTTCAACTAATTTTTGAAAATAGAATAAATATGAAAGTCGAAACTGAGCCATGTTTGATTTACAAAAGACAGTGATGAAGTTAAATATAAATACCCTAATAATACACCCAGACAGAAACGTTTAAATAATTTTGAACATTTTTAAGGATAGCTTAGTTTGACCAATATAGCAAGCAATACAGTCTACATACTTTGTCTTATACATGACATTGTGTATATAAAAAATTTTAAAGGTATTTTTAATTTTTCTTACAAATTTTAAATTATTAAATGATTTAAATATATCACCCATGTCATAACTGTCAATCAATTTATATTAGATATTTTAAAAATAAGGTAAATCTCTGAAAGTCATTTTTTTATTGTTAATATTTTAACCGGTAAATTATTAATTTAGAATTGATTGTCAAACGTTTTATTTTATTAATAAGATAACGTTACTGTACATATTTGTACTTTCATTGTGCCATTAAAAACGCTTTACTCATATCCAAATCTAATTCAAACATCAAAGATTGCTCAAAATTTGTGAGATCTGTTTCGTGATGAAGTCCCAAAATTGTGGACGAGACATCCTAATATTCTAATTATTTTTGCTTTAGTTGACTGATATATTTTTTTCCTGACAAATTGGGCGTTTTACTGTTTACTTATTAAATTATAATTAAGAGATTAACTTATATTATAAAAAATTATATTTCTTCACAGCATCATTTCTGACAATATTTCAAATTTTAAATATTCACAAATCGAGTCTTATTTTGCATATATGTAATTTATTTTATTGGTGTCTGTTTCTTGTTTAGGAAAAAATTAGTTGCTCCTAATAGTAATTTAAGTTTATATATATATATATATATATATATATATATATATATACAGGTTTACAGGTTTATAATAACTAATGAAGGATGTCATTTCTTTTTTCGATAATTCTAAAAACTAATTTATTTCAAAATGAGCTTTTAATTTTATCCTTTCACCTGTGCTGAAACATAAAAAAAACTTTAACCTAAATACACAGTCTATTATTAACGACCATAAATTACAGGCAATAAAAACCGAAGACATCACGGAACACGATCATAAACATTATCAAGACGTTAGCATTTTTGCGATCGGTAAAATGTTTTTTTTTAACATTTCCTTTTAAAACACAAATAATATATTCAATTTAATCGACTACATTTTGTGTTATTCAGTTACCCAGCGTGTTTCTGATATCTGACACACGTTGTTGTGGTAGGACGTGACGTCACTTCCGAGGTGAAAATTATATTCCACGCCGATAAGAAAGCTTAACAGCGATTTTTCGGCATAAAATTGTCCTCTGAGATTTGCGCAGTTACGGAACGTATTGACGTGTGTGATTTTACGCATTATATAATTTATATACTAACATAAAAAATAATGTTCACAGTCAGACTGAGCAAACGTTTATAACTCCAAGATAAACCTTTCAATCTGAACACAGCATGAAGAGGGTAAAATTTAAGTACTGAAACGTAGTACTGTTGACTAAAGAAAATTTTTTATTTATAAAAATTTTTGAATCATGAAATGTCTGTAAATTTCTCGTTTAATAAATCGTATCATACTTAAGAACAGACGTAAACATAAAATATAATTCAATTTTCTATCAATTACTAACTTCCTGTGTACCGTGTCTTCAACTCACATAAGAAATAGATACACTTTATGATTTAAAACGTTAGTTATAGAATCAATCGACAGATTTATTACCAAATGAATTATTCGACATATTAAGTATTATTAGTTTAACAAATATTCATCATCTCGTCGTGGGAAAATATTGTGAGTAGATTTAATTTTCTCTATGAACTATACGAGATATTTTGAGTTCCCGAGTGGAAGTTGCGGTTGTGTGTGTGTGTGTGTGTGTGTGCGGCGTGGCCGCCATGAGATAGCTTTGTTCCTGTAACCCGAGCGAGCTGCGGAGGTGGACTGTGCTTCCTGCGGACTTTCACTGGCTTCCTAAACCTTGACCTCCTCCACTGGTGAAATGGAAAGCTCTCTTCCCGTGACCTCGCTGAGTAACGGTGATCTATGGGCACCATTCACTGAACTCGTCAGCAGAGAATAACAGTGAAGAGTGCAATCAATACTAGAAAAACAATAAGACCCGACAGTGATTCACTTCCATGAAAAATAAACAACATAATTTACTATATAATACATTTTTTTGTTTTTATAAACAGCTTGTGACAGGCAATGAGGGCGGAAAGAAAAATTATCCAACATATTAGTACCTGTCAGCCTATGCGCCTAACTGATTCAGATCAGCCTGATATCTGTTGACAACTTTCATGCAATATATATCTATATAATAAAAAAGGATGTATATTTGTATGTATGTATGTATGAATTTACGTTGTTCTTTATACAAATTTTATCGCGTGGACAGAATGCAACAAAAATTGGTACACATATTCTTCAAAATACGAGAAACGGTACTGTGGGGGTGAGAAACGCCTAGCATACATATGGAAAGAATTATAATTAAAAACCGTGATCATTAAATATTAAATTACTGCGCGCCAAGAGACAATGACGTCACGCGAGAGAGAGACGTTACTACGCAACGAACAAAGGAAATATTTCCTTTATTAGGAATGAAATAAAGCAGAAATATGTTCTTTAAATAAAAAGTATAATTTTATACAGCAATACTCCATCGAATGGTAATAAAGAAGAATACGAATTACTTTACCATCCTTGCGGAAAATGTAAGTTAATTTTCGCGCTGTATTAGTTGTGAGTCTAGCTAACAATTTCATCAATGTAATATTTCGTAATGTATGAAGACTGAGTGACAATTGACAATTATATCCTGAAATACTCAAGGAATATATTTAAGTATTCAATTAAATACTTTTTCGAGTTTATATAAATAAGTACACGAGCAACTCTACCCTTCCGCATCCTTCCTTTAAAAATCCCTTCCTATTCTATTAAAGGGGAATTTCCACCATGTGGATTACCCTCATGTAGCCTGTTGTCCTAAAAAAAAATATCAGACACAGTTCCTAAATTACTTTAGTTAAAAATGAATTAATACTCTATACTCCACTATACTATACTATACTAAGTCAGAAATTATAATGTATATTAACAAAAATTAATTTTATGACGTTACGTTCTCTTTTAGGGCTTCTTCGGGTTGAAAAGTTTTTAATAATTTTAGTATATAATTCATGCAGAGGACTAAACTTCGTGAAAATAATTTTTAAGGAACTGTTGCCACACCTCTAAATTTTATGCAGGAATAATATACGAAATTGCTAAAAAGTGTCAACCTCAAGTGGTCCTAAAAGAGGACGAAACGTCGTGAAGTTAATTTTTGTTAGTAAACATAATATTTTTTTTTATTGACGGTCGTAAATTTATTTATTTATGCTATTATAAATGTCGGATATTTTTTCATCATTATTAATTTAGTTAGAAACGTCAACTAGATATTAATCTTGTATTTAATTTTAATTAAATAAATAAATAGCCTATAAGGAAAAAAATTAAGTATATTCAATAATACAGACACAAATTTTCATTTCGTCTTTGGGACTTCTTGAGGTGTTAAAGGAATAAAATTATATAATATCATTGACTTCTAATTTGGATTGTTCTCTTTTTAATGTGGATAACGATATATTTACTCTTTAACGTATAAACAATATTATTTATACTAATTAAATATCTACAACCATAATTTCATTAATTACATTTACAAACAATTTAACTCACATTTCTCAGGGCTGTGGATTTTTTAAAATTAAATTGAAACGGAACTATATCGATAAAATGTCCCAATCGTCCACTTTGGGCATGTGAACTTATCTAATTTAAAACTCACGTAAACTTTCAAATGTGTTAGACAAGCGTGCGGCGCCAGAACCAGATGTACAAGCGTTGTTGCAATGTCTGTTTTTCCCAATTCAATTTGCTACCTCCTCGCCTTTTGAAATGGACTCAGACGTTCGTTGCTCGTTTGTTGAATCCGTATACTATCTCAGTCTACTTAAAGACAACTCTAACTGGCCTCTCTGTAATATCTATATTCCTCTCAATCTTAGAAATATTAATAATAATTATCTCTCTGCTTATCCTTTTATAAAAACTTTGTCTCCCTGATATTCCAATCACTGAATTCAATCAAACAGGCCTTAACTACGAATACTTAAGGTACGAAACAAACATTATTTTGAAGTCAACCATCTCTGAACACATGTCGATTGTTGTATTATAGGTTTTAATCGAGTCTTAATTACTCTCAATTAATTTTTTCGTTTTTATTGCACGGCCCTTATCCAGATTTACTTTATTCACTTTCCTGTTAGCTTGAAATTTCCGTCACCCTCAACTCCTTGTCCCAAAATACACGACCAAAGAACGCAAATGCAATTACAAAATTGACACATAATTCAGTGTAAAATCGAAATGGTCCTTAAACATATATTTAAAAGTACGTAGATATAATATCACATAAAATATTCACTCAATTGACCATGAAATAAACATAATAATAAATGCTTTGTAAAAATAATTAATCATTTTTGGGGCTTTTTATTTTCAAAATTTAAATTTCTTTATAAAGCTTAATAAATTTAGGGTCATCGTCCTTTAGATCATTCAAAAATAAGCAATGAGATTCAAGTTAGGTTTAGTTTATAGAATAAAATAAATTACACTAATATTTTTAGTACTTCTGAAGTTGACAGAATTATAAATGGCGTTGCTTTTATTTTTAGAGGAAATAATTTACATATATAGAATACTTTTTCAAGTTGCAATGCAATGTTTTTATTTTTAAACCCAAAGAGAAATAATTAATCGTTTCCTTTATTTCGTATGAGACTCAACAACCAATTTATTAAATAATTGGCTGATATTATGGTTTCTCTAAACGCAGCAAAGTGGGATTGCGAAACCAACAAAATAAATATATCACCGCCGTTGTTGTAGATCGAATGGAACGCTTTTTGGCTGTCTGCCGCAGACTTAAGTTCGGGTTCATTGCCTCTGGCGCCTATTTTTACTCATCAACGACCATTAGATACGTCGGAATGCTTACGTGACGCACCTGGGGAAAACGAACTTACGACCTGCCTTCATTAATTTCTACCTCATGAAATTCATTTACGTATCCACCCAAATTTAATTTAATTCTCCATGAATTTAAACATTTAAGAATGTCCAAAATTTATAGTTAATTATAAATTATTATTTTTTAATTACAGTTTAATGTCGCATTAACCTTTTGGTCATTAGTGACTTACATCTGTTAAGTTCTACATTTGTATAACAATTAAATTGCTTTGTATAACTCAGTTTTCATCGTAAAGTCTATTAGGTTGTTTATTGCTGTTACTACGAAATAGCATTTTTATCGAAACGTGTGGGTGCAGTTTCTAAAATATCTACAATATTCTTGTATCGTAACGTCACCCCTCCATATAATTCAGAATAGATCGAAAGAGGTGCCAAAAATAATGAAGGTTTGATATGAACGCAGAATTTCCCGAGCTTCAAATCCGATCCAGGATCTAATATATAGCGTATATTAAACATTTATTGTTTTAATTTCCTACAAAAATGCAATTAAAAATCTATTCATAATGTTACTAATATTTTCACATAAAACCAAGTAATAAATAATTAGTTAAATTAATTTCCGTTTGACCTTGTTGAATAGAAATTTGACCGCACGAAAATGTAAAAATAATTACATGTCCCTAAATTGGATCTATATTGTTTGTCTCGAGTTGAATTAAAAATTAAATTGTGGGCAGTTGTAAAGGAACTAGTCGACACATATTACTATTATTATCATAAATGAATTTTATCTTTCCAAAGGTCATTTAATAGGTGTTCTGAACATTCATCTTTATAGTTTTGAAGTTAAGTGTTTACTTTGGAGAATTTATTTTACATTACATTGTATATGCTACGAAAGGGGAAAAATGTGATATGCACAAATGTAGTGGAGCTTAGTTCAAAAGAGGTAATAGAAGTAAGATAAAAATAGAAAATATAATATTTTGAAGTCAATTCAATTGTTAACTGCCTCAAAGTTTAACAAAATAGACAAAATAGATTACGAAGTTACGCGTTTAAAATCTCGAAACCATTCTCGCTGCTTCCAGTATAATCATATTTATATAACTAAATGTTTTCTCTATCTAAATTAATAATTAAGGTATCGAATATCTCTTTTTTTAACAGTAAATGTAATCTGATGATTCAAATTAGGTAGGAAACGTCAACTTAATAAATTCTTATGTGATTTCCACGTTCAGTTTATTTAAATATTTTATCATTTTTGCGCTTTACTGTAGTGTAAAACTATATAAATTGAAAGAAAACCAAATGAAAGTTAAATGACTGCCTAAGATTGGGATTAATTTTACATCATTTTAGAATGATTAGTTTAAAAGGTTAACTTTAACTAGTCATTGTACACATTCAGCTCACTTTTGCTCCACTCCGATGACTTAAAAGAGATAAAATTTCGGCTTTTATACTACACAAATATAGCAGTATATTACTGTCCCGCTGAATATTTTTAACACAGATTTTTCGTATTTATTCCTTTCATCATGCGATTCGTTATGAATAAGGATTAAGAGCTATATTAAATTAAAATAAATATAGTAAGATTCAGGATATATTAAATAAATTAGAATTGTAAAATGTTATGGACCAAATTTTGTATGTGGAATTAGTTTTTATTTATAGATTAGATAAGGGACAGTTGCCAGAGTATTTAGATATTTTTATAAAAATAATGTACGTAATCATAACAACAGGGGCAGGGATTTATTTTTATTGAGCATCAGAACCTAAGAAATAATGAAAACTCGATGTTTGATAGAGAATTAATATTATATTATGAGTTGTCTGCAGCGGTAAAGAATACGAATAGTTGGAATAGGTTTTTAAAAAAATTAGTGTTACAGATAAAAAAAATACTGCTAGGTAAATAGTTGTATTGTAGCACATGTAATTAGCTTTAAGCTAAATTGTCCAAACAAGAAATGAATTCTATTTATATTTGCCGAAGAGCAGAAACTTAATGAAACGATGAGGTGGAATTCTCTCTAAATGTTTGCTTTTCGTCGCTATTGACTTTAGAGATAATTTTTCTGCCATTTTTCTTTTGAGTAAAAGGATACACGAGGGTACATGAGGGTAATTCACGTGGTACAACTCCCCTTTAATACCGTAGGACGGGATTTGAAAAGGGGGGTGTGGAAAGGTAGATGAAGGTAGCGAAGGGTTAACTAGGGCCCCCGGGCTGTAGTTTAAGGAACCTACCAGACATCGTCCTAAAAGTGATGCAGGACAAACCCTAAAAAAATATTTTTCCTGTCGATACTGATTTCTTAGAAAATAAATATTGTAATAATCAACGGGCGTCAAAGTAAAAAATTAATATTTATAAACAACAACAAAATTTATTCATCAAAACTTTGCAATTATACAATTCAATATTATAAAAAGATCTCTTTCTCTCATGGGTCTTTACTGGGTTTGATAACGGACAGAACACTTAAATAATCAAAGAACCCAACATTTATCTTTAAATTAAACAGAAATATTAAATCGTCTAGACATCGACGAAACTTATTAACGAACTTAATCTATCAGATTGATTCTAAATTTAAAAGAGTTTATTTTATTAACACAAAAGAAAAGAACGATATCTGACTGTATCTTTTAATTCCGTTTACACATAGTAATACCATGAAATTTCAACTTACGCTTACTCAGGAACATTTGACTCGTTCATTACACACACACTTTATAGACTGGACGTTTAAACACTGACTCTAACACATATTATTGGTTCGACGATAGCTGATTCTCCATACTCGGTGAAGGACATCCCACTTGCTCGTGGTGAAACTACTCGACGCTGGATGCAATGTCCTAGTCTCCTACCATCGAAGACAGTGGTCAAATTTTGATATTACAACAGATTGAACTTCTGCATACAAAAATGTTTATCGTTGACATAAATTTTCTATTTCTCTCGTAGGCTGCAAAATTTCGCCATACCGGGTGCTCACAGCTTCCCCTCCGCTCTGACTCCATCTCCTAGCTCTCACACTCAACTCCAACTAACCCACCAAAAATCTTATCTTCTCTTTTTATATCACCGTCCCTTCTTTTTTCCTTTGTTCCCAAAACTACGTCGCAACTGCTCGTTGACAGTTTCTCCATTATCCCGAGATTTACATTCTGCAGCTGCAGTTCCTTAGCAAATAGCTAGCCCCTCCGTCATGTCACATCGAGACATGACCCGTAATTACTTTGCACTTGTATCCTCACCCCCACACGTGCGCGTTTCTAAATTCTCCAGACCGCCCAAACTGCACCCTCCATTATCCTAAGTCAACACGCCACTGTCCAGGCCATTAATCAGAACAATGCCTGCCTTAACAGATTTATTTTGGGACAGGCCACCCGCATACGTCCATTGCTTTGAATTCTCAATAAACACATTACAACTTCCTGCAATGGCCAAGACCATTAATCTGAAACAATGCATTTCCCTCAAAGCATTTCAATATATTACGAGAGTGACGGTTAGAAATGAATTTTATTGAGCTCAATGCCATTACTGATTATTGAGTTTAGAGTGCGTTCACTTTCTCAGCTCCACGTATAACGAAATTAATTAAAATTATCCCTGTCGAATAAGATTCATGGAGTCCATTGGCCCCATCTAAATCTCCGGTATGACTGTGCATTACTGCAAAGGCACGTGGTAATGGCCTTCGTTGCACCGTTAATAGCAACATGATCATTGCAGCTGCAAGGTCGATTAGATCTCAAGGTCGCCCTTCCTTACAAATCAGCACTTTTTCGCACCCAAACAGATGGAGTCGAGCTCTCAAGGCTGAAGTGCCCAAACTCGCACGTTCCGCCTCAGCATAATACGTACTGAAATATTGCAGTATAAATGGACAAGTCCGGCCTAATTATGATGCTATTAAAAACGCAAACATTACAATACTACGCTGCAAGGCCTACAGTTTCACAGAAATTATATTTTTAATGGCCGTGCAGAAAACTTTTTTGACTAATAGGCTACATGAGGGTCATCCACGTAGTGGCCTCTCGCCATCAACAGCGAAGGATGGGATAGAAAATGGGGAATGCGAAAGGCGGAGAAAGGTAGTCTAATCTCCGAGACCTCGTCTCTCTTTTTGGATATTTTAACTGCAGTGTCATTACTCGTTTATTATTGGGCGGAAATATCCCCTTAGTATCTCATTAATGAAATAATTAAATTTCTCAGTTAGGACCCATGACGTATTGACGTCTCGGGACAGCAATATCCATTTTTTTTGTCCATAAGCCCCTTGCAACATTTTCTATTATTCACATATTTTGGAGCCGAAATTTCGGACAAGACCCGATTCCTTCCCGGTTTATTATTGTCGCCACTTTCAGGTATAAAAATGACAATCCGATTCCTTCCCGACTGAAACCTCAGCAACTCCCGATTCCTTCACGGCATAATGGTAAGACCTGCACGTGCCCATAACCTTAGCACCAAGAATCGCAAATAAATTTATCGTCTTCCCAAAGCCCTATTCAATTAATGAAAGTGTTCAACGATTACTACCCTAAAATCAACGTTTTCCGGACCGATTTCCCAATTTTTACTGTTGCCATTACTTATAAAGCGAGCAGTGTTTTATAATTTAGTTGATAAATAAATTCGTTTTTAAATTCCGCAAAAATAATTTTACTATATTACAAATTTAACTATAAATTTTGTAATGGCCAATTATTTTCTTCACTTTAAATTTTTTAATGGTGAATTATTTTTTCAGAGTTTTCATCAACAAATATATTTTTAAGGTTATATTGTTATGTCTGTTCATATGAAATAGTTAATGCAGTTTCTCTCCAATTTCGGACAAATTTATTTATTAAAATAAATAAAACGTTTCGGGACGTGTTTATACCTTCATCAGGTCATTTCTGCGGGGAAAATACAATATAAAAATTTGTTCTTATTATATAAGTAATTATTTTCCAGATTGTGGTTAAAACAAAATATACATAATTATCGTCTTCGTATTTATGGTATTCCTATTTTCTAATATGTTTAAGCAGCATCTTTCCAAATGTCTGATTATAAATTTTTTAAAAAAATAGACCCCTTAGGACAGCCTTCCATTCGTTGGTAACATTTATCATTAAATAGGAAAAATGTTGAAAATAATATCATATTCAGTGCAATTTCCATTTCTCTCGTAGGTTATAAATTAAAAACTTTTGTGACATTCCTTGAAAAGAAATGGAAATTGAACTGAACTGAATATGATACAAGGAAGCCTGCGAGAGGATTTCTCGCAGGTGAACCTTCCCAGAGAGCTCTGGCGGGGGCTACCTTTGGGGATGCTCTCACATCTCTCTGGTTTTTTTTTGAACTAAGGTTCCCACATGCCGAGGCACCTCGGTCTGTTTTGAGAGGTGTATGTTCCGGGGTCGCAGACCATGGGCATACGGCAAGAGTTGTCCGCTATTCCTATTGGAATAGTCGGCCAGCTGCCTCCTAAACAGGCCAAGGCATGGCGAGGGGTAAGCTGCGTCCCCACAGCAAACTCCTCTCCCGCTATCGGAAGGGCGTGGGACAAGTACCCAATGCCCGACCTACCCGATGCAGGTTTTTCTAAGGTTTTCCCTGCATTCCTTTAGGCGAATGCCGGGTAGGATCCTTAAAATATAGCCCGGGGGCCCTAGTTAACTCTTGGCTACCTTCCTCTACCCTTCCGCATCCCCCCTTTCAAATCCCTTCCCATGCTATTAAAGGGGAGTTGCCCTAAGTGGATTACCCTCATGTAGCCTATTGCCCTAAAAAAAAAACTGAATATGATATTACTATAAACATTTTACAATTTAATAAAAAATGTTACCAACTGATAGAAGGTTCTCCTATGGAATTTATTTTTTCGGAATTTGTAATGAGAGCTTTGTGAACACGCTGTTTAAACACATTTGAAAATAAACTTATTAAATGCTACAGACACGTAGACAATATTCTTTGTATATTTTGTTTTAACCAAAATATGGAAAAAATGGTTTTTGTAATAACAAAAAAATTTTATATATTATTTTCTCAGCAGAAAAGACCTAATGAAGGTTCAAACACGTACCGAAATGTGTTTCTGTTTTAATATATAAATTTGTCTGTAGTCGATCATAAACTGAATTATCTATAAAAAGTATATTAAATCTAGTCTTGACAAAATTAAATAATCTTATGAATTATCCGGAACTACAACATAATCTTTTTAACATTCTTCCAAGTTTTCACAGTAATTTGAATGGCCAGTTTTATTCAAGCCAACCAGATATTTATAAGTTCGTTCAAGTTTTAATTATGATGCAATCTTCCAACACCAAAAGTAGATAATTTTCATTCACTACAAAAGTATGAATAAATGCAGTTAAAGGACAATAAAACCAATTTTAAAAAGAGAACTAGCCAATATTTTTGATTAGCCACTCATTCTACGCAATTATGATGACCGACAGAATTAGTTTAATATCAAAATGCATCCGTTGTAAAATAAATATTATTTATAAGATGCCATTGTAATTATATACAATTCATGACTCATTCCAGATCCTCGAAGTCCAGCTTATCTACAGGTTCCACGGAATATGATCTAATACAACACTGTACTGTTTTTTTATCTGACTTAGTTGTCAAGATCAAAAATTTTTTTTAAAAAAAATCCATAAAGATACTAACTGAACTTTAATTTAAAAGTGTTACTCACTAAAAGAACACAATTAACGTCTGTGAGACAATAGAACAATCAATTAACGACCCGTATAACAGACAATAAAATAAATTAATTTTGAACGATAACATTTAAAAGTGACAGTCTATCATTATTATTGATTAAGATCACAAACGTTAATCGAAACGCTTATTCACAAATTATTACTGTAATATTTAACTGGTATAGTTTTCCATTACTTTAAGATTAAATATGTGCTTATATCACATGAGGTTTCGTTTCAGTTTAATATAAAGTGGTGGAGAAAGCAATTTCTGAGCAATGCACTGCCAAGATTCTCGAGTGGCTTCCGAGCATATATTCCATTCCAGCCTCAAGGAACTAAATTCTTTTCCGTGGTCATTGCACTCGTAATTTGGCAGACCCGTAGGCCTTTGTGTCCATACGAAGACGCTATTCTAAACTGCAGTAATTCATATGTTTTCTGGACATGCGTTGATATTGAATTTAACGCACTTTCTCACAACACCAATTGACCACACGTCGATGATGACCACAGTGGAATTTTCAAAACGAGTTACATGGAAATTTTATTGCAGTTAGTGAGTAATTAGACTTAAAATCAAGACCTTGGTGGTATTTCCTCACACAACAATCCAGGACATGAACCTTTTACCCAGAAAAAAAATTACAAAATATCACTCAGACTAATAAATTTATGAAATACTTTAAAAATTAATTTAAACATGGCTAATAAAGACAATGTGACAGTTTTGTTGCACAAATAAGAATTTTTAGACACAATAAATAATATGTTGACGATAGAACTTATAAACTGATTATAGAAGACCTACTTAAGAAAAATATTAAAACTTATAAAGATTTAATAAAGACATACTGTAATATATAAACTTGATAACGGTGTAATTTTGTGGTACTTGTTGTGGAGCTCTAACAATTGAGGCGGGCGAGCCTGATTGTCGGCGCCTATGAGTTCCACGACGATAGCCGCCGGGGGCGGACGTCCTATGAAAGTGTAGGACAGCCACGTATTGTTTAATTTTAAAAAAAACTTATTGAGGATTCTGTCTCATTTTCGATCAATAAAATATTAAAAATTATCCAACTTTGGTTATTTACCTGAAAAGAGCCTGGCGCCCAAAAAATAAATACTACAGTTGAGTTATTAATTACTATATAAAATACATTAATGATTTGGAATAAGAAAGATAGCCAATTCAGACAAAAAAGGGTAATATAAATAGCACACAACGTTTCTGGGATCCTTGTCCCTTTCGTCAAATGCTAAGAAGAGTCTAGAGAAACACTTCTACACTTGTCAGTTGTGTCAGGCTCTTCTTAGCACCTGACGAAAGGAACAAGGATCCCAGAAACGTTGTGTGCTATTTATATTACCCTATTTGTTTGAATTGGCTATCTTTCTTATTCATTATTTTCCATCAGCAGTAATTTTTTTCATTTTAATGCTTTTGAATTTAATTATTTCTAACTTCAAGTAATTTATCTAGAGCTTACGCGCGTCGTAAAATTCTTACAAATAATGATAATCCTTAAACTCTCATTGTAATATTATTCGTTTACTAAATTTTTTTAACCGTTGGGCTAATTGAAACAAACCAAAATGTGAAAAACACATAGATTGAAATTTATAAATAGCGTTACATTTTTGCATATTCTGAAGGGACATGTTGTGTTATAACTTTATGGGGCTTTAATATATTCAATTAATTCTGTTAATTGGTCGTAAATACATCTTAATACAATTAAAAACAGGCGGTAGTATAAAATTTTATTTATATAATGATATTGTGTATCAAAAATATTATTTATTTACTGATAATGTGTACCAAAAATATTTATATAATGATATGGTATAGTAAACGTAACCTCATAATTGTGAAAAAATTTAAGTTAAGTTAATATTTTCAGTACCGTTTCTCAGAAGAATTTTCCTTAGGGCTGCTTCTCCCGTCGAAATGCTTCAGAAACACTATATTGAAATGGAAATAAGAAAGAATTTTTTAAAAAAAATTACTAATTTAAAACCTCGTGAGTTTCTCGTCATAACGATAAAGAGAATAGAGCGGCTAAAAGAGTGGTCGAGTACCGTTGAAAAAGAAGAGGGAACGTTTCAAGGTCAAAGTTCTCGAAGCAGAAGGGGTTCTGGGGAGACCTTCAGAAGAACTAACGAAAGCTCTGGCATTGTTCAAACTTCTGTTATGTTTTTGATAAGGGAAAACGATTTCGGTTTACAGTAGAATCAGCCATTTAATCCAATTAATTCCGATTTGGTAGACTTTGCTCTTAAACAGGATTTGCGAGGGAATCCGCCCCAACTGCCAACTGATTAGCTCGGCGAAGCCAATGAACGCTCAAATCCCGGGGCGGATTAAACCTTCCAATTTATTGTTTACACAAAGGAGGACCCAAACTCTTACTATAATGTTAAAAAGGTGAACTTAAACTAAACAATATAAACTGAAACTGCTTAAAGAAAACTAAATCTTGACTTCGTTTAATCCATGTCTTTTAATCAAAAAACACTTCGTTTTTATTTTAAGAAGCTTTCGACGATAAGCTATATAATCAGTTTCAAAACCATACGTGCACGTTAGATTTTAACCTTAATTTGCAGTCTTAAGATAATTTCTATAAACTGAAATTTGTACAGGTTTATTTATCTTACGGGGGTTTGTCTTTAAAAAATTTGAATATTTTGTGTATCGAAAAATTATATTATAGAAATTATGACATCTTAATCTATATATTTGAATGGACAGAATTTTTAAACGTTTCTGACAAATTTTGTTTTAACATTCTACATTATATTATCATAAATGTAAAATGTAGTATAATAAGACAAAATTTCTGTCCTTGTAATATTTTATAATACGAATAATTATTCTATGCCTAATAAGTAGCTTATTAACTACTTCAGTCACACGATGACACGCGGTTGGATTTTCAGGTCGTGGAAGAATAAGAAGAGTACAGCTATTAGACGATTTTAAAGGAAAAAGAAGATATTGGGAGATGAAGGAAGAAGTTGAGAACAGGGAAAAGTGGAGAAGAAATTTATAGACCAAATCTAAGAACCCTTCCAGTAGGTAGAACACTTCTAATTCAACAGTTTTTGATTTTTGTTCGTTTGGTGCAAATGAGTTGAATCTTTTTCGAGACATTATTCAGTAGAAGATTGGACGACAAAATAGTCTGTCAAAATAGTTGTCATTAAGACAATAAGAGTTTTTTATACATAAAATGTTTGAAACGACTCATACAATTATTTTTATGCGTATAAATTATGGGGTAACCAATCACGAAAAGCACGAGAAATGACTCAGGTTTGTTTTATGACCTAAGAATTTACAATTATTTATAAAAGTTGGAATTGTAAGCCTGCAATTTAAATAAAAGAAAAATAAACATATAAGACGAATTTAATAGGGTTTCGGTTCTTAGAACCTTATACATAATTAATATTAGTTAATTATATTACGACGACGGCTTCAAGTCAACGATCAAATATGCCTGTAAATAATTTTCGGTACCAAGGATTTTACTCTATAATTTTATAAGTCTCACGGCTGTGAAAAAATACAGTTGTGAAGTTGTAGAAATGATATTTAATGCGTATGATTTAAATCCTGTCAACGGTGCAAAAGCTTTCATTTCTCATTTCCGGAAACATGATTAATTTAAAAATATTAAACTGCCATATAGTAATAATTGTTCTACAAAGCACAATTTCTGTGCAGTTTTTATTATTCATATTTAAATTAAATCTTATTATGAGCCTAGATTACTTGACGTTTTAATTTTTATTTGGCCAAGCTTTAGGTAAATTAAAGCGAATAAGAAAGATAGCCACTACAGACAAAAAAGTGTAATATACCACTGTGATCAAAAAGTAAGATGAAATTGTCATTTAAAACTCCCGGGTAATAGGAAGACAGGTAATTTTTTTTCCTAGGTTGGTAGGACTGTCTATAATATTTGCCAAGTGTCTGTTTGTTAAAAGGTTTAATTATATCCGTGTTACACATGTTTTTGCAAACAACCAAAGTGAATTTTTCGATTTTTGAAATGACTGATTTTGTTGAGCAAAGAACTTGCATCAAATTTTGTTTGCGGAACAAATATTCTTGTGCGGACACGTTGAAAATGTTGTGGAAGGCCTTTGGTTATCAAACTATGGCACAAAAAAATGTTTATAAGTGGTACAACGAGTTCAAAGATGGCCGAGAAGACGAACCGCGCTCTGGACGACCTTCAACGTCTACCGACGCGGGCAACGTCCAAAAACTCAAAGATTTGGTGCTTGAAAATCGTCGATGGACAATTAGAGATCTCGCTGATAGTGTTGGAATATCACTTGGGTCAGCCAAAACCATTTTGAAGAATGTTTTGTGTCTCAAACGCGTCAAGTCGCGATTGGTGCCAAAATCGCTCAATTTTTTGGAAAAAAAGGGTCGCGTTGATGTGTGTGAAACTTTGCTGACGGACTATCAGGACCACTTGAAATGCATCATTACTGGAGACGAGACATGGATTTACGCATACGACCCTGAAACCACCGACCAATTCAGCGAATATCGTGCAAAAGGTGAAGCAAGACCGGAAAGACCACGGCATAGTCTATCGAAAATCAAGGTCCTGTTGACAGTTTTCTTTGATTATCGTGGTGTGGTGCACTATGAATTCCTTCCGCCGGGCCAAACTGTCAACGAAGAATATTATTTGAACGTTATGCGTCGTTTGCGTGAAGCTATTCCTCTAAAAACGAACAACTCGTGGTTCCTTCATCACGATAATGCACCATGTCATACTGCATTGGTTCTTCGCGACTATTTTGCCATAAACTCGACTCATATCGTTCCGCAACCACCGTATTCGCCTGATTTGGCTCCGTGCGACTTCTGGCTACTCAGCAAACTCAAAAGGCCAATGCGGGGACGCCGTTTTTACACGTTTGAGGAGATAAAAACCGAATCGAAGAAGGTCTTGATGGCTATACCAGAAAAAGACTATTCCAACTGTTTCGAGGACTGTAAAAAGCGTTGGAAAAAGTGCGTTTTATCGGACGGGGATTACTTTGAAGGGGATGAAATTGATTTGAAAGAATAAATAAAGAATTTATATTTTATAAATAAATTCACCTTACTTTTTGTTCACAGTGGTAAATACCACACAACGATCCCGGGATCCTTGTCCCTTTCGTCAGGTGCTAAGAAGAGCCTAGAGAAACACAACTGCCCAGGTCAGTTGACAACACTCAAAAGCTTACCTGTGCAGTTGTGTTTCTCTAGGCTCTTCTTACTGTCTGACGAAAGGAACAAGGATCCTAGGATCGTTGTGTGGTATTTATATTACCCTTTTTGTCTGTATTGGCTATCTTTCTTATTCATTATTTTCAATCAGACGTAATTTTTTTTTCATTTTAATAAATTAAAACGTTACGGAAGTTTTGTGAATGCCTAGAAAAAATAACGATAGTATCGTTACGCAATTAATATTAATAATATTGTTATATAGTAAAATTATCAGCCATTTTAGTGAGAATATATTTTAATATTAACATTATAATATATACGTGTCCAATATAGGAGTCATTCGATATATAGTGTATATAAAAATATGCAGTACAATTATTTATCGAATTATAACTCTGGTTTTCATTTTCCCGACAGGTAGAATTAAAAAGCGAAAGGAATAAATACTGAATGGAACGAATATTAAGAATATAAAATTATGACGATGTTTTTAAAAGATAAAATAAAAATCTATAAGTCAGAAAATCATGAATAAAGTAAAAATTGAATTAAAGTTAAAAGACTTGGGGTTATGAATACATCATATATATATATATATATATATATATATATATATATATATATATATATATAGGAGAAAGTGTATAAGCCGTTGAAGTATATACGGAGTAATTGATTCATATGGTTGAGGTAGATGATACTGCCACGGTTCGTTGTGTGCAACTGGCAATACGAAGAGAGCTGTAGCGAAGTCGACGGAGGTGTTCTTTGTAGCCGAGAAACTGTTAGGAGATAACTGTCCTCCAGACGTATATGTCTGTCTGCAGCAGATGCAGACTGGGTCGCTGCCAAAAAACCATCTGCCAGGACAGCTGCAAGGGCGCGTGCCCGGGCAGGTGTGCCACCATAACGGACGCGGACAAATCTCTACGGGGTGGTAACGCCACCAGACCGCATCTCCGCGACTCCGTTCCTCGTTAAAACTTATCCGCAAACATTTATAACGAGTTTTAACAACGGACATTGCATTTCATTAGGCGGACGAGGCTTCTTGAAAAGTAAGAATACTTTGGTTCACGTTGAAGATTAATTAAGAGTTCCATTACCTCTCATTTGAAAAATTGACAAGGTCATTAAAAATGGTAAATAATTAAATAAGGAGCAGAAAGAAAAATACGTGAGGATAAATTACACATTTTACACAACCCATCACTAATAAAAATATTTAAATTGAAGAATAAATGAGTATACAAAATGTAATACACAAAAAAATACACTCAGCGCAAAAAAAAAAAATTAGGGTAACAGGCTACATGAGGGTAATCCACATGGTGGCAACTCCCCTTTAATAGCATAGGAAGGGATATGAAAGGGGGGATGCGGAAGGGTAGAGGAAGGTAGCCAAAGGTTAACTAGGGCCCCCGGGCTATAGTTTAAGGATCCTACCCGGCATTCACCTAAAAGTAATGCAGGGAAAACCCTAGATAAACCTGCATCAGGTAAGTCGGTCATTGGGCACGTGTCCCACGCCCTTCCGATAGCGGGAGAAGAGTTTGCTGTGTGGACGCAGCATTCCCTTCTCCGTACCTCGACCAGTTTAGGAGGCAGCTGGCCGACTGTTCCAATGCGAACAGAGAACAACTCTTACAGTATGCTTAAGGTCTGCGACCCCGGAACATACACCTCTGAAAACAGGCCGAGGTGCCTCGGCTTGTGGGAACCTTAGTTCAAAAACGGAGAGAGGAAAAGACATCCCCAAATGTAGCATCTTCGTGTCTCTCTTAGAAAGTTCTTCCCGCACAAAAAAAAATTACTAATTATGTCCAAAATGTAATATAGATCACGTCAGGTCTGCGAGATAGTACATTAATATCAAGACTTAACTCTTCAGTAGTGAGTATTCCACAAGATTCGCGTGTTGCCCTCCACGTGCCATGTTTCGGAAGCAGTCACATTTAAAGATGCATATATAAGGGGGTTAATAGAAAAAATAGCAGCCTAGTACTCAGAAAAAAAATTCAAAGAAATCCACAAAGCTTTACTCAAGCCTTAAATAATAGTTAAATTTTAATTAGGGAATATGCATGGAAAAATGACGACCGGATCGGGAATCAAACCCAGGACCATCCGCTTACCGAGCGGCTGCTCAGACGGTGAGAAGGTCCTGGGTTCGATTCCCGGCCCAGTCGACGTTTTTCCATTCATATTCCATAATCAGAGAAAAGAACTAAAATTTAAATTCTAAATACTACGTTTCGTCCCTTGGTGGGGACGTCTTCAGGTGTATGGATGTTACAATTATAAAAAAATTGAGTTGACAAAAAAAAGTTTAACGCACATTTCTGAACAAAAAAAAATTTTTGTCAACTATTTTTTTTTATATAATTTTAACACTATTACACATCAAAGAAGTTCTAATCAGGGTCGAAACGTAGTGTTTATAATTTGAATATTATTATTTTTTCTGACTAAAAGGCTTCTAATTTTAATTTTATTATTTAATTTAAATATGTCATTTCGTTATAATTGTAGATAATATTGTTAATAATTTATTATTAAGACTGTATTTTATTTATATATAATTGCCAACTTACATTCATATAATGTGGTTCATCTCATTTATATATATATATATATATATATATATATGTATACATATATAATTAATACGGAAAGGAAATAGAGAATGTAGGTTGCTTACCTGAAATTGAAATTCGTTGTCGCCATTCGTACAGGAGGAAGTTCTTCAAATTTTCGGAGACCGAAATTCAATTTCAAGTAAGTCAGCTACTTTCTCCCTTTCCTTTCCAAACAAATTATTGTTTTAATAATTTTGACAATGAAGTTTACCGCTGTGTTTTCCATACTAGTTTGCATGATTACCATAAAAACAAGACAAATTTGTATTGTAAAACAGATATCTCTTATTTTTGTTGATTTGTGGCCGTTTCATAAATAATATATATTCCCAAGAAGGTATGTAAAAAATTGTGAATCAATTCTTCTCGTCTGATAATATATTTCATAATTATTTGTAATTTATAATTTGCAATAATAATAATGGCGAATGCATCCGAAATCACAAAAATGAAAATAACTGCAAATAAACCACAGTCTTTTAACGCCGGAAAATGAATTTTAATAGAAATGGTACAACGTTTCATCGCTAAATTGCGACCTCTTCATTAAGTGAATTTTGACCTAAGCAGTCAGCGAAGTACGTCAGTGACTATCAAAATTCTTACCTGAAGATATCATAAATGAATCGTCGAAACGTTGTATTATTTTTATTAAAATTCAGTTTCTAACTGAGAAAGGCTGTGGTTTATTTATAATTTATAATTAAATAGTCAGAAAATATCATTATGAAAATAAATACACTTTATGACTGTAATTTGGTTTTATGTATAAATAAAAAAATAAGTTATTAATTTGTCCTGTTCGGTTGATCCATATAAGCTTTGCATAAAGAATATTTGAGTTTACCTTCCAGATTTTTATATATTCGGCGTTCTTCTTTACTCAGAAAGATTACCGGTTTCTTATACTTCACATTGATGCAAAAACAAACCGTCTGATACTAGTACATATTTTCTAATCTAAAACAACGCTCAAAAATCAACAATGAAGAAAAATGTTGATCTGGGTAATGAAACTAAAAATTCTGGATGCATTTGTGTTTTCTTGGTGGCAAAAAAGCAATCGGGGGGATTCACATGAAATGCTATACAAGTCAGTATTCCAGTCTCTGAATTGGCGGACGGTTTTACTCGAATGTGAAAACGTTTACTGGTCTACGATTGCGGTCGTATTCGTCGTAGGCAATTTAGAGCTTCAATTCGTTTTTTTTCCACAGTGATGGTTTTTAAGAAAAGCGAGATGTTCATCTGAATAAATTGATTGTCTTAACAACTGAAAGCCAACCAGAGCGTAAGGATCTCTCCATTATACAGACGATTATGGACAAACGCCCTGATGATTTAGTAATAAATGTTGCCTCAATCACAGCTTATTCGAGATATTAGTGGGGTTGTTGCAGTTAACACCGGATTTCTTTTCGGAACCAAGTGAGCCTTGTTTGTCGTAACATATGCAACCCGCGAAGTCAATGATTTTATCTGTATAGGGGAGAAAACCTCCAACGGTGAACCACCGCTTATAGAAGAAACATAGGAATTTGTCTCGTAATTTTACATTTCCTCCATAATTAGACGTTCCAAAAAATAGCGCATTTGTCAGGATAGAAAGAAATATGCATGTATCACATCATTTCTCATCAACGTCCTTTCTGTCGACCCAATTTAGAAAATTTATTGCGGAATGAATTAATTTACAACTTAATTTTTTTTACATATATATAAATAGTCATCGAGTCTGTCAGCCGATACTAACTCAAAAACGGCTCAACATTCATTTGAATTGGAATATTCGTACTTCTACTTCTTTCAATTTAAACTCAGTCTGTATAAATTTTCTGTATTATAGGTCGAGAGTGGGAGTTCAGAACACATTTAAATTATTAGCTGCAGGTAACTTTATTGACTTTGGATTAATAACTCTTTCCTGAGGAATAAAATAGATACTTGTTTATGAACGAAGAACCGCCGCGTTCTTTAGGATTATCGTTGACACTTCTTCATGTAGTTTCATCAAAGCTCTATTACTTGATAAAACTGATTGGTGAAAGTCTTTCTTGTCAAAGACATATTTTCCGCTCCAGGACGGAAAACTTCGTCTACTGCCTAGTATTGTGATCATCGATTTCCTGCCTTTAGATTTAGTTTTATACATAACATGGAAATACGCAAATGTGGAATAAAGGCATCACACACACAAATGTAACAACACATAATAATCATGAAAAAAAGTGACGCTTACAATAATATATCTAATAAATAAAATAGTCTGTACGTGTGTTGTGTCGTGTATGTATGTTTGTTCCGCATACAGATCTGCAACCGTGGAGAAAATTACACCAAATTTCGTAAACGTGTTCCTTTTGAACCGGATACAAACACTTTGAGAGGGGTGGGGGGTAAGACACGACTAGAATCCGCAGATGCAGGGGTGGAATTTTTCAAACATTTTCAAACGGCCAAAATTTGCGTCGGATAAATATTTTACTGGGTCAATGAGATTGTAGTGAAATCCGGAGTTATGGATGTCGCTCCGTCTAATTTTTGTAACACGGGCAACGCCACCAGAACGCTAATAAATAAACAAACTGCTGTGAGTGAGAAAATTGTTTATTAACAAAAAATTTAATATACCGACTTTATAATGACCTCTTTAGGTATAATAATTATATGTATAAATGATGAAAAAAATTAGGTGCCTTGAAACTCTTACGCGGAAATGAGAATGTATTTTTATTTTAGAATTCTTCAAATTTAACAATTATATGTATAAATCATGTTATAAATTTAGAGGCCATGTCTTTTATTAGGATTCTTCAAGTTGATAATATTATATATAAATCATGCAAAATTATTAGATCCAACAAAACACCTGCGCCTAAATTTTTTACATAAAATTTTTGAACCTAAAGGACGGAACATCTGTATAATGATTTTGGTTAATAAGCAACTTTTTGAATAAAGGCCGTTTGTTTATTTATTTAACAACACACAAGAAACACTTGTAAAATAAAAAAATACGCAATTAAAAAATATATAGAATAGTGAAAAATTGAAATAGGTACATAGGTACATACATAAATAAGAGAGCGAGAAAAAATTTATTAAGTATTACGTAATCATAATCTTCAAGGTTACTTCTCTATTCTCTATACCTTAATATTTATATTCTTCGATATTTCCTTCATATCCATATTTTTAAATTCTACTACTCTTTTTACTTCACTTGCTCAAAAGTTTTTAATACACTTAATTTTTTATAAGTATTGAACATGAATCTGAAAACATTAAAATTGTTTAATGGTTTATCTATGTATTTATTAATCAAGGACTGCGCGGGGTTCGACCGGTTCCAGTTGTTACGGATTAGGTATTTAAGAAAGATACTTATGAAATCGAAAATTTTTGTAATTACATAGTGATGTAAGGGATTGATTTATTTCAAGATATGTAATCAAAATTTTTCTCGTAAAAAATTTATGTAAGGGAGTAATTATATAAATGGGAACCTTGGTGGTATATAGTATTATCTCATGTAGCACGTCATTACTGCTGCTGAGAAATACAAGCGTTCGACATTCAATGACGTCACGCTCACTTATTTCTGTCCAGATAATAGCCCGCGATAAATGTGGTCGCCAATAATAGGAAGACTTCAGTCACGTGAAATCCCCAGACATTTTCAGCCCACTCGGGGGAGATTCGTGACGCAAGTCCGTCGTCTAGGAAGGGCGTGGGAGTTTCGGATATACCCTCGTGACCTTTACAGTCACAGGTCTTTTCCATGTGACTCTCTGCGTTGCGCAACGTGTTCTGGGGTTGAGGCGCCAAGACGCCTGGCGTCCGGCCATGCTCCACACTTACAGAACTGCCACATGGCTCACTGTGCTGCTTACAGCCTACCGGTTTTGTATTGTAGCAGGGATGAAAGCATTACGCACAGTTATTAATATTACGGTTAGCTTTTTGCGGAGTATACCACTGATAGAATAGAGCTTGGGTCTTATTTCGTTGTTCCTTTTTTTGTCTCTTTTCGTTACTTTTTGATTCCGGCCATTACATTATCCTCTCGCCTACTCCTAACCTTGTAGCATGCCCTAAACAAAAAGAAAGGTAAACTGATTTTTTTTGCTTCAACTATTTCGTTGATGATAATTTAAAGTAGCATGAAAGTTCTTTATCGCTTCAGAAAAGGGAAAAATAATTTTTTTTACGCATTTTAAAATAAGTTTTTTTAAACATTTTGTTTCCAGAACGCAGATGGAACTTTGATATTACTAAAAACCTTCACGCTGCTCCATTAAAAAACGAAAAATAAGCATACCAGACAGACAGAAATTTAAATGAAGACGGTATAGGTTGAAAACAAAAAGAAGAATTTATTTGAAATGTCCCGACTATTAACCATATGGAAATGAAAATATTGTATGTCTGTTTTAAAAATTTTAATAAGATAAAATAGCCAAATGCCGACAAAAGTAGGGGTGATATAAATACTACACAACGTTTCTGGAAACCTTGTTGCTTTCTTCAGGTGGCCAAGAAGACACAAGAGCGAAGAACGGCTCAACCGCAAAATAGAATGGACAAACTCAAATCCTAAATATAAAGACAAATATAATATTACATATATATATATATATATATATATATATATATATATATAAAATCGGTTTGGGGGTAACAGGCTGCATAAGGGTAATCCACATGGAGGCAACTCCCCTTTAATAGCCTAGTAACGGGTTTGAAAGGGGGGAGGGTGACGAAAGGTAGAGGAAGGTAGTCAAGGGCTAACCAGGACCCCCGGGCTATAGTTTAAGGATTCTACCCGGCAATTCGCCTTAAAGTGATGTAGGGAACCCCCTAGATAAATCTGCATAACATAGGCCGGGCATTTGATACTTGTCCCACGCCCTTCCGATGGCGGGAAAGGGTTGTTTTGTGGAGGCGCATCATTCCCTCTCCGTGTCTCGAACAGTTTTTGGTGGCAGCTGGCCGACTATTCCAATAGGAATAGGAGACAACTGTTACCGCATGCCCAAGGTCTGCGCCCCGTAATATTCGCCTCTCATAATAACCTTTTTTCTTTTTTATGGCAACAGGCTACATGAGGGTAATCCACGTTGGGCAACTCCCCTTTAATAGCATAGGAAGGGATTTGAAAAGGGGGATGAGGAAAGTAGAGGAAAGTAGCCAAGGGTTAACTAGGGCCCCCGGCCTATATTTTAAGGATCCTACCTGCCATTCGCCTAAAGAAATGCAGGGAAAACCCTAGAAAAACCTGCATCAGGTAGGTTTGGTATTGGGTACTTGTCCCACGCCCTTCCGATAGCGGGAGAGGAGTTTGCTGTGGGAACGCAGCATTCCCTTCTCCTTGCCTCGACCAGCTTAGGAGGCAGCTGGCCGACTATTCCAACGGGAATAGCTGACAACTCTTACCGTATGCCCAAGGTCTGTGACCCCGGAACATACACCTCTCAGAACAGGCCGAGGTGCCTCGGCTTGTGGGAACCTTAGTTCAAAAACGGAGAGGGAAAGGCATCCCCAAAGGTAGCCCCTTCGTATCTCTCCTACAAGGTTCTTTTTTTGTTTTTGGTGTAGACAGACTATGTATAGGGTAATCCACATAGTGGCAACTCCCCTCTTATAGCATAGGAAAGTGATTTAAAAGCGGGGATGCGGAAAGGTGGAGGAAGGTAGCCAAGGGTAACTAGGGCCCCCGGGCTATGGTTTAAGGATCCTACCCGGCATTCGCCGAAAAGAAATGCAGGACAAACCCTAGAAAAACTTGCATCAGGTAGGTCGGGCATTGGGTACTTGTCCCACGCCCTTACGATAGCGGGAGAGGGGTTTAGGCTCTGCCATATTTCAGACCTTAAAAAGAAACTCGTACAAAAGAACTGTGAGTAATAGAGGATACACATAGAAAGATTGGGAGAAATAAAATAATTAACTATAAAATTAGTAAATTTTAGAAGGTTACTAAATATCGGCGTTACTATTTCTTATTCCGCTACTGTTTCATTTCTCCGCAGAAGTTTGAACTTATTTCTAGGAAAGCTGTCGTATTCTGTTGTACATCGTTTACCAAATTAATAATCCATGTGTTTTAGTTGACCTTTCTTTTTGTTAGATAATTATAAATGTCTTCGTTCCTGATAAATACTATAAATTGAAGAATTAGCTTTATGCTTTTAATATTTGTGTAGATCTATTTTATGTAGCATCTTTTTGACCTACAAAATTATTAAAATTTCTCCACCTAATTTAGAAACCACGAGAAAATAAAATCCTTCCATTAACTTTATTGATACAGTAACTTTTTAAAATGTGAAAAGTTATCTTTTGTAGATATCCACGTGCTGGTGAACTAATTCAAATGTAGAAAAAGTAATTTCCGATCTGGAACGCCTCGCTTTCTTTATTCAGTTGCGCGCACTACTTTTATGGTTCCGTGAAAATAAAATTGACAGGCACATAATAAAATATTGCCATATATTCTCATCAAAAGCTGTTTTCAGTCAGAGATACTTCACTTGGTGATTATTTTACGGTTAATAATAACTTAATTTCACTACTTCTATTTTCACTTTTTACGTTAAATTTTTAGCGTAAAATGAGATTTATTATGTATTTCGATGGGAGAGGATCGGGGAAGAAGAAGAAATTGTCATAAATGAATTGATGATATCTCGGACTGCTTTTTATATAAAGAAATTGAGTGTTCCTCAAATAGAAGTCTATTTTATTAGCTGGTAATACAATTATAAATCAAAACAACACTAAATCACGTAACCGAAACTAGTGAAAGGACGATCCAGCTCATTAGATGATTTATATGGAAACATTTGTATTTGAAATCTCCACTAGATAAAGTCAGGCTATATTTTAACGGAATATAATAAATTATTTTAGTTTAAACGTTAAAATTAACTTTTCCTCTCCATTTAGCAGATATTTGTTAAGAATTTTCTTAGAAATTTTTTTAAATTGAACACAAAAATATATCAGAGAAGATTCTTGGTATTAAATAACTTAAAATAAGATAAATAAATAAACATCAACGAATTTTAAGTCAGAAGAAAGAATTTATTAATGTAAAATTAAACAACGTTTCGTTACTTATTTTGCGATTACTTCATGGTTCAAGTTAAATTTTTTTTTTGCTAGACTAGTCAGTTTCTGCTGACAACCATGGCCGAAAAAAAACCATTTCGGCCACGGCAGTCAGCAGAGAATGACTGACCAGTCTATCAATTTTTTTAAAAACTTGAACCTGTTGAGGTCGCAAAATAAGCATCGTAACGTTGTTTAATTTTATATTAATAAATTATTTCTTCTGACTTAAAATTGGCTGATGTTTATTTATTTATTACTTTAGTCATTATTCTGAATATATATTTATGTATATTATTATTTAAAATAGATATATAATAGCAGTCATTGTATATAATTCAAATATGTTATAAAATATTCAATAATTGGTATTTATTTGAACCCTCTTCAGTAATCTAACCTAACAAGTAATCTTCATAGCTAAATTGACAAAACCCTTATAACATCAAGACAAAGCATTGGGTTACACGACAGCCTGAAGAGGGTAAAAATAAGTACCGAAACGTAGAGCTGTTAAATATAACTTTTTCAGTTATTAAAAATGTCGATTATTATAACTTATTATTGTTAAAAACAGTCGTTGATTCAAAATATTATTTAAAAATAAGTTACGAGTAGCATTTCCTTCTGTTTAAAAATAACATCTAATAAAATAGCCTACAATTAAATTTTTCATTACGTTTAAAAATGATCATCTATGTGAATATGTGTTAAAGAATATTGTTTTTAAAAATTTATAACGGTATTTTTACTGTCTGTATATGTGTATGGTTTAACATAATTGTATTCTTACATTTTTTATCATTTAAGGAATATATATTTAATCTTTTATTATATTTATATTTACTTATAAACATTTTTTTTATTTGTCCATTATTCTTTTCGATTAATATAATTCACTACTTGTGAATATTTAATTTATGTCTTCTCATATATAGCCTATACATGGAATGGTGTTCTATTTAGTAGTAAGAGACTGCAGATGAAATCAACAAATGTAAATTTTAACAGAGTTTACTGTTAATTTATTGAACTGAATAAAGTTCTAAAATTTACAAGAAGGAATGTGAAAGGGAGATGTGCTTTCTCGGTCGTATCTTAGGATACGTGAGATACTCCTGTAGGTTATCAGTTGGGTAAAGACTGAACACACAAGACACGAGAAATCCTTGGGTTCAGGTGACTACTGGGAATCAGTTATCGTCAAAGTGGGTCAAACAGGTGCGGCGATAAGGAGGCGCCACGAAGGACCTCGTGCTTTATCCTGGACTCCTCCCAGGTCCTCCAACTCTAGCCAACAACCGGGGCGGAAACCTTTCTTAAATAATTAGCAACGGAGCATCCATGCATTTGAAGAAACTTAATAAAGGTCAAAATTAGAAACCAATCTTCTAAAATATTATTACAGTAGGTCTTGAATCTGGAGCCTGGGCTGGTACCAGAGCTACTTGTAACGAATATTTGGAAACATGACCTTACCGGCAAATAATTTTGAGAAAAACAAACTGAAAATAAGGAAATATTGGCAAAAGTTATAAAATTACCTAAAGGATCACAACAAAACGATCCCGATTCGTGAGTGATTCAAAACTATCAGACCAACAGAATTCTCTTCGGCTAATTAATCATTAAATAATATTAACGGGAGGTTTAGGGGTGAAATTTGATTTTAATGAGTTTCATTATTATTATCTACCTTAATTGATAATCACAATAAATATTATATACACTCACTTTGATTTTTAATAACTTATTCTCAATACATTTTCAAATCGTAAAAATAAAAAATTAGCGAAAATGTAATTCTGTGATGGATGACAAAATTAAAATCAACAATTTCTTTTCACGGGACTCGCCGGCTCATTTCTTAATCTTAAGCTTTACAAGTCTTATAGTATTTTTTTCTGTCCATACCGAGGACCAGGGATACTTTTTATGTGTCACATTTCACAATTGAATTTTTTCAAACTGTTTATTCATTATGAAAAAGAAACGAACTTGACAGTTAATAAAGTTCAGTATGCCGAATCATCATGATAACGATTTGGTAAGTGGGTAATTACCCCTTTGTCCTCAAACAATTACAGAATGGTATAAGATCGTTGATGGCGTCATCAGTCAGTTGCGATAGAGACTGTAGAGGAAATTTGAAATATGTGACTTACGTTTGGCGATAGGCGCCATTAGCACGGCTAATGACTTTCTCTGAAAACTCATCAAGGCAGCTGCTGGAATTCTGGTCCTGGACGGGAGGGGGAGGGGTGCTTCAAGTCCTCGCAACCGACGGCGAAGAGCAGTTATAGTCGATAACAGAACTAATTATTTTCAAAGAATATTCTGATCTCGAACAACGCAACGATCAAGAAGCATTTACTTAATTGAAAATCACTCTTAAATAGCAGTTAAATTTAACACCTCCAATAGCTTTTTAAGGTTATTATAGATTGAATTACGTATAAATTCAATTAGTTCTCAGTTCTTAAAATGAGATATATAAAATTATAAATGTTACAAGATACGTTTTCCTATTCTATTATTGCTGGACTTAAAACATATACGATTAAATAACTTTAATGTAAACAAGTAATGAGAAATATATAAATACATGATCACACTGTAAATTATGCAGTTCACATTCATGTAAATAACATTAGTATTATATAAAAGTAAAACACTTAAAAGTTATTGATACAGAGTCCTATTTACATATTATTGATGAATTTATAACTCCATAATCCACGGGCTGCAGAATACTAAATCACATAATAGGAAACCGAAACACCGCACACACAAATGATGAAATAAAGTCAGAAAATTATATATTTAGTACCATTAAATTGAAATATTATTTCTCACGAAATTTTAAAAAAAATACGTTTCATCCAAACTTTCTGATGTCGTTGAATAATGCAAAAATTAGAAATGTGACCTAAATTATTATACAAAAATTTCTTCATGATGTATTTTCTTAAATTTAGATTTAAAAAACTGTAAAATATTTAATTCTTACTCAACTTGTATGAAGAACATTGTAAATATTTATTTAATTCAATTACATTTTTTTGAGCTTGTGAATTGAATAATCCCGCTTTCTAAATTTATTGGCTCGTTTATTTGTTCTTGATGTCAGATAAATATCAAATTTAAGATATCTGATGACTCTACTGCACTACAAAACAAACAGTCAGAAAATAAATATTGAGACGTTTTATAAACTTAATATTTTGAGTTTCTGGAGCAATTCGGGTCACTGAAACGAAAATTCAATGAAAACACTCCAAATAAAGCATTTTCACAGTATTTTTATCAAGAAGCTGCTGTCCTGGCCTGAACCAAGTGTCCCAGAAAGAAAATCTGTACAGTGACTACGATTCATGACCCAGTAAAAATTAATTTAAGCAATTCTCCTAGAAAATCATGAGAACTAAACTGACTTTAGTATTTTCTTGGTTGTGTTATAATTTATTATCCTAAATCTTACATTCAGACTCTTCAGAGTGATAAGAGTGTCAACTTTCGAAACATTATATCGCTGTATATTTTTTAGATGACTTCACTTGCTCATGTAGTTGAGATTTAAACCGGTGTAAATATCCTGGAAGATCAGTGATATAAAAATGAGAAGCAAATTTCCACTCTAACTCTCATTCGAATTCATGGATTCACTACCCGGTTGGAATCCTGAGAAATTTTCTTATGATTAGTGGATGCATGGAACAGATTTACTACACCGTCTAAAATTTTGTGAATAAAATGGCGATGCCAGCCATAGAAACGTTGGAATCTCGAGAAAACTTCATCCATATATATATATATATATATATATATATATATATTGTAATACCCAGTTAAGAATTTTGTTCTTATTTCATCAGATTTGTTTACCAACTCAGACTGGGGATTCTTGAGTGGTTTGTATAAAAAAAGATAATAATAAAATGATGTATAAGTGGCTCTTACAGAAGGGGAGGACTATAATTGGACGTTTAGCTGCTCTTAGAGCTAATGGTTTTGACAGACATCTGGACGGAACCCTAAAGGCATAATTACAGAAGTTTTATGGACATACAATTATATTAAAAGGAAATGTTTATTTTAATTGTATTGAGTGGCTTTTAGAGCGTGAGAACGCCAACAGTTGGTGTTTGTTTGGCGAACGTGGAAACTCAAAAACTGTGAAGACAAGGGAATATTCTGGAGAGGGGGAAGTAGATAAAAGGAGTTGGACTGGAGACCTAAGAATAGTTGGACTGGAGACCTAAGACGAGTTGGACGTGAGAGTTGAAAGGAGATGGACGTGGAGTGTTGTGACATAATCTGAACGAAAAAGTCATAGGAGCTGAAGTGTAGACCGCAAAGGAGGAGGACGTGGAGGCGGTGATAGAGATTCGGTCAAATTGAATGGTGGTCATGCCTACACATAAAATAAATATTGTAGTACATGCAAGCAGTCAGGAGCCGGGATATCAAAAAGGACAAAGTGAACGTGTGTGTGAAGCGTGAGTAAAAGTCTGTGCACAGAAGGGCATTTTAGAGTAAAGAGCATTCCTGAAAACCCCAAATAAAATTGTAAGTAGTCATTCAGTAATAAATTTTGTAAATTGTTAAATAAGGGTAATGAGTTATATTTCGTTTCATTTCGTTTTTCATTTATTTTAACTGCATTGTTTAATTGTAAATTTTGTGTTCCGTTTCCTTATCAACCAAGTAAAGACCCTGGGGTACAGAGTCTGATTTATTAAAATGTATTTTAGATTAATAAAATTGTTTTGTTGATAAAATATAATAACGTGTTTACTTTAATTTCCTATAATCATAATTATCATTAATTGGGGTATTACATGAAATGGCGCCCAACGTGTCTTTCTTAACTGGGTATTACAATATATATATATTACGTCTTTTTATATGTAATAGATAATGCAATTTTTGACCAGATACAGACTGTATTTATTTATTAAATTAAAAAGTCAACGTTTCGGTACGTGTTTGAACCTTCTTCAGGTCTTACCTGCGGAGAAAATAGAATGTATAAGTTTATTTCTTTCATGAAAGTCACGAATTAGGGATTCCTAGTGGTAAGTTTTAGTTGTGTACTACAATTATTTATCCATTTCTGGAAATTCATGACCTTTATGATAAAATAAAAGTTATATATTTATTTTCTCCGCAGAAAGACCTGAAGAAGGTACAAATACTAACCGAAACGTTGTGTTTTTAATTTTAAAAATAAATACTGTCCGTAATTGGTCAAAAACTGCTGCATCTATTTCATCCATAAACACTTCTGCTTTTTCATATTTTAAAGTAAGGTTCGACTTTGTGCGAAACGGTGAAAAATGAACGTTACAATATATAGAAACGTCAAGACGCGAAATTTTTCAATGCGAAGCTTATTTTCTTTATGAAAACATGAAATCGTTATATTTTTTGCGGAGCATGATTTGGTAAGGTAATATGTATTTGACAGTTTCTGATAAAGGTGAAGTAACATTATTATTTAGATTTTTCGGGTATTCCATTGTCTGGGAGTAGAAATGTGAGCAAGAAAAAGACAGAAAAGTGAAAAAAGCAAAGAGAAGAAGAAGAAGAAAAGCAAAGAAAACAAGAAACACGTAAATAAAGAAGCAGAGTGCAAGAAACAAGTTAGGTTAAAGATATAACGTGAAAGATCGTCTAGAAGTTTATCTTGCTCACCTTTCTACTCCCAGACAGTGTAATGCCCGAAAAATCTAAATAATAATTTTGTAAGGTGCAACGTTGCACAAATTAAATGAGGATTCTTGAAGAATTAAAATATTCTGTCTTCTAATAGTGATTAAAGGTGGTGGAATAAATTTTATAATGCGGTTTCTATTTAAAAATTAAAACGGTTCTGTTGTAAAGTCGGAAAGGAATAGTTCAAAAGTTTTTATCGTGCTGTAATGCAGAAAATTGTGATGAACAAATAGACATAGAAGATAAAGAATAATATAATTCTTTATAAGCATGGCGGAATTAGTTACTCTTTGAAAACTCGTGAGAAATTACAGTTTTCCGGGTCTATTACGTACTAAGGAAAAGCTGAGATGTTTAAAGGACTTCGGTGTCAGCTACTATAATTTGAAGAGGTTCTCACAAGATGTGAAAATATGGTGGCCCGGTTTAATTATTTAATTATTTCAAAAATTTCATATCAAACGCTGATTCTTATGTTCGCTGCACTTCTGGTGATTTTGGGGAATCTTCATATGTTAACCATGGTTTTGTGATCCGTGTTGGTAAGGCGTCCGCGGTGCAAGTGTACGTGATACCGCGATACGATTGACCACGGCTCGGCAGGAAGGACATCAGGAGTCCTCCACCAAGCGAGGTTCCTCACGAGGTACGAGCATTTTCCCGTGTTTTGGTGTACGAGTCCTTGTGTGCTTTATCGACTGATCCCGGAAACACCGTCTTTCTCAGACCCTGAGATCGGCCTTGCTCGCTCTGGGGCGAATGTGCACTGCAGCGGTAAAAGGGCCGGACCTCCAAGGCTGCATTCAAAGTCAAGGATTACTATGCATCTCCACTGTTACTTCAGAGTACGAGTACAGTTAGATCTTACAATAGTAACAATTACCTAGATTCCACCCGGAAGCATCGGTCTTGCCGTATGACCTCCGGGCCACCAATATGCAAGGTCTTGGGTTCAAATTCAGCGGCGTCCTTGTGAATGATAAATACGGGAGTGTCGGTGTTTCCGTGAGATCTGCAAAGTCATCGCGTGTACAAGAGCACATTCTATGACCCACTTAGACACCATTTTCGGCGGTTCAGGTTTATCGGGTAGCCTCGAAGTAGTACACGGCTGACGCGAACCAATGAAGAGAGCAAGTAACACTTTCTTTGAGTACTACCTCAATAATTCTGCGATTAATTTTCATAATCGTTCGGCTTGAAATAAATCCTTAAACCCCTAATACCTCAAAAAATTGTAGAATGTACTTAGGTTATGCTTCGTCATATTTTATTCCACAGCTGACATTACTGGGAAAGAAATTTTAGTCGCTGTAGAAAATCTGTTCTAATCATTCGACCCACGCGTCCACTACCATTACAAAATCTCAGTTCGAGTGAGATATTGAACCAAATTTTGCAGGAATTGCATCAGGAAGTGTCTTTCAACATCTGACGTCAAGAAAATATCCAAACGAATAAACCGTGATAATTAAAGACGGCGTAATTAAGTTATATTAATATCTTATAAATATTTCGTCGAGGAAGTGCACTTTCCTGCAACAAAATCTGAATATTTGTACAATAAATAAATAAAATGGTCGTAAATTAGAAAATTTTTAATAAAAAAAAGTGATAAAAATTTAATTTCATAACGTTTTGTCCTTAATTTCGGACATCATGAGCTTTACCTTGATGTAATTTAGGACTTTGAGTATTATAAATAATTTGTATACACAGCAAAGTTCTTCCAATAATACCTATTTACATCTAATGAAGGCCTAAAAACGCTGTGAAATTATATTTTAGTTCATGGTTTTGTTGATTATTAATTTTTTTCCTGGCTTATGGCCAGTTTATTTAGCGTAAAATTAAAATGCCTGATAATTTTAGTTACTAATTATAATTGACGATTCCGAATTTTATTTTTGTCAATTAGTAACTAGCTGGGTACCCGGCGTTGCCTTGTCATAATTAAATTAAACGACATATCTGCAGAAATGTTGTGTATATCATTGGCCGCGAAAAACTTTCGTTCACTAAATTATCGGCCGTTTTAACATGTTTAAAAATTTCCTCCGCCGCCCCTGGTGGTTAAACGGAAACGTGAATGTCGTCATAAACTCAGCGATATCCATAACCCCAGATTATATTCCAAAATATGTTGTTTTCGCGTTATTTTTGTGTAAATCCCCTCCTCGCCCACCACTAATGGTACTCCCATTCCATACCGAAAAGGGAAGAAATTATTCACTAACAACCTCGGGAGAAATAGTGTCAATCTCATTGACCCCTAAAAATATTTATTCGAGCGCAAATACCGTCCGTTTGAAAATACTTGACAATATCCATCAACGTCCACCCTCGTGTCTTACCCCGACAGTGTTTACACACACAGTCCAGTTTATTTCTTAGATACATTATACAGATATTAGATTATGATTTATATATGCATATGGTATATTTATATTTTAAAATTTGGTGTAAATAATTGAGATTCTGAATCAAGAAAATTTGGTGTTCAGAAATTTCATAGTAGCACAGATTTTATGTATCGTAGAAGACCGTTATATGAAACCCTTATGATACTAACTTTTCCAAGCCCTTAGTTTTAAAAAATTTGTTAATTATTTACCGCAACGATAATATGTAGGAAACGAATTTGACCAATATACGTATAACCCACCAGAATCTCTCTAGACAGAAATACATTAACAGTTTTTATGTGCATCAAATATTGTGCCCTTCTAAATTCTGCTATTTAAATTAAGTAAATACTTTAATATTTTCTTCTGAATCATACATATTCTCCTGATTGGCAAATAGTGAAAATGTTCGAGAAGAGATAAAATATCTTCTCTAAAACTGCTGTATGTGCGTATTACATTTCAGAAATGACTTAGTATTACTTTCTTTACTAGTAAATATGTAACTATTCATACATTGTCACTTGAAGATTAATTTACTAATAGTAAATTTCATTATATTTCAAAATATTGCCTGTGAGGTTCTCAGTGTGCGTAGTGACTCATATTCGTTTATTCGTGTAATGCGTAAAAAATATTTTCCACTCACACTTAAAACGAGGTTTTCTATTCTGTACATTTAATATTTTTATATTTGTGATTTTATTTATACAATAATTTCGTATAATATAATTTTTTGTCTGCGTAAAGAAATGCGAACCTAATACACTCGATTAGGAACTGTTATAATTTTTAAATAATCCAATCAAAAGACACTTTTCTCATGTAGTCCAAATATAAATGTAACTTGAAGAGATAATTTCAAATGTGAAGCTTCTTCATCGTAATTTATTTCGGTTCGTTCTCTTTTAATAAATGTCATCCAAATTTTCCTGCTCCTTAGGGGACTAATTCAGATTAATTTCAGTAACATAAATAATGTTTGATGATGCAATCATATTTAGCAATCAAATATATGATAATTTTTTGGAGTTAAAATACATTTCTCGATACGGAATAAATGTACGGTAACAAATAAAAATCTATAACCTTAATATCTGAAAGGTTGGTGAAGTTTAAAACTCGCCTTAAACGTTTACATTTCGCGAGAGTTAGTTATAAATAGTTTTTTTTGAGTAAATATTTCCGAACTCTTATGCTGTTCTTTAATAACGAGTCGTAAGTTCAGGCATATTTTATCTACTTATCTCTTCTTGTTCTAAACATGTGCAATAAAAGCGCAGCACAAAGAATACGGGAAGAATGTACGTTGCTTAAGATAAGTCGATTAAAAGAGTATTGAAGCATAATTTTTTTTATATTTACATGCAGCTAATTTAGCGACACTGCGCCTAAATCGACACATAATTCCCCGATAACATTTGGGGTTCCCTTCACTTTATCTGAGTCATTAGATCAGTAAATTCATTTACGGGGTAGTAGAAAATTTAATTTGAAAATTTATAACAATCAATTAAAGAAATTAATATGAAACATTTATCACTTTTTCTAATAAAAATAAACATATTTGAATTTCCCTTCTTCATGGAAATTGATTACATTTATTTATGAGCATCATAGGTCATATTAATTTTTGTGAATTATAAAGTGTATGGACAGCAACGGTTTTCTTCTTTATTATTTTTTCTGTTTATTGATTTTTTTTCTCCCCACATTGATTTTCTAGCAGTTTAGATCAACTCGGCTATCTTTAGTTTGACCATTTTTTGCGTCAATTGCTATCTAAATCCATATATTTTGCCCAGGTGATTTATTGGAAAGAAATCCACCATTTCTGTGTGAAAGTAAACAATTCCCTCTATCTTTTTAATCATCTGAAAGCACATGTCTATGAAATATCTGGTGTGATTGCAGGACAGTCTGAGTTCTCCAGACTTATTTTCGAATCCGAATTCCTCCTTTGGCTGTTCTGCTAACAGCTGGCAATCGTATTTCAGAAGACCCTACGAGACGGAGACAGGCATTTAAGGAATGTAAACTGAAAACTCCCAAACTATCTGCTTTATATTAGACGCTATCTGTGAAAGCTCGTAACTCTCGCAGTATTTTCTCAGACTGACTGCTACGGAGAAGGCAATAGGAAACCTTTGGTTCTCACAAACGGAGCATTTTCGACGTCAGTAACACACCATTTATACCCTGGACAGTGGAAGAATTATATGCCACGGCAAGACCGTCAGGTCATAAATTAGAGCGATTCGAGCTTTAATGTGACATTGGTTGGGCCGAGAGCTGCCAGTGGCTGACTCCTGGGACTAATTTAGACAGTGGCTCTTCTGATTCACGTGGCTGATATTTCCTGTCAGAGTCGCAGCTTTTATCAAGAGTTCCCTGCGGAAACGGACCCATCAAATCAACAATAAAGATAGCCAAATACAGACAAAATAAGTGATAATGTAAATACCACACAAGCTTTTGAGTTCTGCCAACTGACGTGTGCAGTTGTGTCGCTCTAGGCTCTCCTTAGTACCTGAAGAAAGAGATAAGGATCACAGAAACGTTGTGTGGTATTTATATTATCACTTATTTCGTCTGAATATTACCATCTTTCTTATTATTAATTATCATTCAGTATTATTTTTTTTATTTCAATACTCACCATACTTATCAAAGAAATTAACAAATGAAACTGTGGAAACTAGTAAGGTGCCAATAATATTTATAGACATAGACATTGCATTCTATCATGAGAACAATATTGTTTTTCTTTTATATGTATATATATATATATAATCTAACGTTAAAAACGTGGTTCTATATACACAAATATTTAGTTTACATATCACTGGTTCTTATTACTCCAATTTAGATTCTTAAATCGTTTTACATCATATTAAATTATCATTACTAAAGTGGTGGATACACACCGTCAATATTTAGCCAGCTTAACTTTCTCGTTCATCCACCTGTTTTCTGTTTTTCTTCTTTTCCATTTCAGTAATTTCAGAAGGCAAAATCTGAAACGACGACTTATCATCGGGGAAGAATTAAACGTGTGTGCTCTTTTCCTTCCGTTCCGTCTAATCTTTCATGACACCTTTAATAATAGTGATGGTAAGAGATTGACTTTGTGTTTCTAAATAAGCATTGATGACACTTTATAGTTAATACGACAATTTTCGCTTTGAATGTGCGATAATGCTTCTGTTAATATTACGTAATTAATAAATTGTTAAATTAAAATTTCATACCAATATTTCTGAAGATTTTAACATTTTTGTAACGATTATTTCCCTTCTTGAACGTGTATAAATCCTTTTCATTTATCTATTTTAATTTGTTTTGTTATTTTAAAATTGACTATTTTATTTATATTTTTTATTTGCTTATTTATTATTTGTATAAAAAATGTGTTTAGTGTGAGTTCGATACCATCGTTCCTCATTTTCATATTGTGTACTTCATCGTTGCGTATGTAATAATTCTTTGCAGATAACTAATGGACATTGTAGTTGTTTAACCTCACTTATCGTATCTATGTCAAAATTTCTTTTAACAACAATAATTTATTAATAATAAGAAAGATAGCAAAAATTAGACAAAAGAAGTGATAATATAAATACCACACACCTGTTTTGGAAGCCTTGTTCCTTTCTTAAGGTGCAGAAAAAACGCAAGAGCCTAGAGAGACAAAAGCTTTGAAGTTTTGTCAACTGACTCGTGCAGTTGTGCTTCTCTATACTCTTGTGATTTTCTCACCTGAAGAAAGGGACGAGGCTTCCAGAAACGTTGAGTGGTATATTTTCACTTCTTTTGTCTGAATTTGGCAATCTTTCGTATTATTAATTTTCAATCAGTCGTTGTGTGGTATTAATATTATCACAGCATGGTTTTATTAGAGTTAAATCCACCAACACGGCTTCATACGACTTCGTTCAAAGTATTCATGACTCACTCGACGAAAGACTTAAAGTGGCCGGAATTTATGCTGACCTTTCCAAAGCATCTGATTTAGTAGGTCATGACATTTTACTCCGAAAATTAGATTTCTATGGAATCAGAGGAGTTCCCCTTTCTTTATTTCGATGTTACTTGCAAAATAGGCGCCAAAAAGTTGCGATTGTAAACTCGGATGGAAATGAGCATCTGTCAGAATGGGAAACAATTACCTGCTGTGACCCTCAGGGCTAAATTTTGGGACCCTTAATTTTTATCATTTACATTAACGTTCTACCGAATTATTTAGATCCCTTAAAATCAGTCCTTTACGCTGACGATACAAATTTCGTAATCTCGGACAGCGACTCAGAAACGTTGCGTGAGAAAGTAGAGGTTGCGATGAGCCGTTGGAATCTCTGGTTCACTGAAAACAAATTTTCTCGTAATTTAGAGAAATTTAAAGTCGCTACATTCACTTCGAACACAAACAGTTTAATTTCTAATTCAGAGAACATTTCGGAGCACGCACCTTTTCTACGTCTGTTGATTGACAATAAATTGAAATGGAATCACCGTATAAATAAACTCTCGGGAAAACTTAGCAAAATTTGCTTCACATTAAGATTGGTAGCTCGGGAAAGCGACATATCTACATTTAAAATGGTATATCATGCATGTTTTCATTCTATCATGTCTTACGACACTGCAAACTGGGGTCGTTCACATCACGCGTTGCAAATTTTTAACTTCAAAAGAGGGCCATACGAATCATATCGGGTTCGGATTGTAATGCCACTTGCAAGCCTTTGTTTCGGAATCTTGGGATTTTAACATTGCCTTGTACGTATATTATAGAAATTTTAAAGCTTGTCTGGAGAATCATCAATTTATATGCGCTAAACGGAGCAAATAATTTATGCAACACTAGAAATCGCTCTCAACTCCGCATATAAAAACATCGCCTAAGCCTTTTTGAATCAAGCATTCGTTATACCGGGATAAATATATTCCATAGTCCGGAAGAAATAAAAACTTTAACTATACAAAATTTATTTATTAAGATGTGTAAATCACTGTTAATTAATGGAGCATATTACTCAGTGAAAGAGTTCGTAGAAATGAAGGCCAGATTAGATCCTCTTTAATAAAATAGTTCGCTGGTATCCTATCAAGTTATGCTATTACTTTACGATGATAATATAGTAGAATTTTACTGCTGACTTATTTTCTTTTTCACGTTCGACGGGTATTGATGTAAAATTTTCTACTAGAAACTCCGTCGAATGGAAATTGAAAATGAATTAAAACACTTATCATTTCTTTAATTACTGTCATATTAATATCTGTAACGTAGTATTAAATTATAGATTTTTTGGTAAAGTAAAATGTTTGTTTTCTAAACTTTGTATTTGTAATAATTATTCTTTTAATGTAATCTTATTACCTCGACGGAGGAATGAATAATAAATCAAAAAGATTGTTTTTTTGTGTGTAATTATCTATCTTTCTTATTATACATTGTTTCCCTACAAAAACAATTCCGAATATGAAAGAATAGCACATTGAGTAGGCTGATTTTAAAGTTAAAAATTTTCAATGACATTTTAACGTATTCTCAAAGTTATTTTAACCCTTGCAGACGTCCTTCTATAAATAGAACAAAAACCCTGGCGAAGCAGGTAGAATTATGTTTCTGAACGTTCACAATTTAGTCTTAATATAGATACTGGCCCTTGAATATCTTTAAGAACCGTCTCAGAGGTGGGTGTTAAATCGACATAAATTTTAATAGAAATCAGTCAGACTGTTTTACTGTTAAAAGCGAAGGAAGTTCGAATGACTGATGGGAATTTAGAAATGGTTTTCGAAACCCCTTCTGAAATGTAAAAATGTACATGATTCCAAGTAATACATTGATAAAAAGAATATTTAATTAATATCGGACTAATTCTTATTTGTGGCTTTAGTGGTACAGACGCGTAGCTCTTCAGCAATGGACGATAGAGAGAGATCGTGCAGTATGGAGGCACATATATCACGATAGGAACAATGCCCCGGCGATAGCGGCAAATCCCGCTGGGAATTGGCTTGCTACAAATCGCGCTGACTTATGCGGCCGTATTTCTACTAATCATAGCATGGGTTGGCTATTAAGCAGGTCGACGGCGAGGCAGAGGATTTAGCGGCGCGGCGCCCTCGGCCTGGCCGTGGCTCCAGCGTAAACACAGGAGCGGAGCAGAAGTAGGTCTGGGCTGAGGCCCTGAGCCCGTTACACGTGCACAAATACCACTACGGCTGGCTCTTCCTTCATGAAAATTACTCGCTTCACGGTCACAAGTAAAGCAATCAAATATAATGCTTTTCGATAAGATCGATGCATTTGGGTGAAGTACGAAGGACCCTAATTTAATTAGATTAATGTCTAACTGAAATTGTGTGAAATTGATGTATAAAAATGTCCGGGAAAAATTTAATTCAGGCATACACCATCAATAGATAACTTCCCTAATATTTTAATTGTATCAGAGGTGCCTCAAGGATCAATAATAGGAGCTTCACTGTTCCTGATAATATTAATGACCTCCCTAGAAAAATAAAAATAAAATTATATTTCTTTGCAGATGATTGTAGCGTCTATAGAAGATAACAGCCGTAAATATCTAGAAACCATTTGGAAAGAGCAAGTAAATTCAGCTTACATTTTTTAACGTGAATCTTAAAAAAAATGTGAACCGTATCTCAACTTGCTTACAAATCTCTGGTTCGTCCCAGGTTGTCGGGATCCTTATAGAAAACGTCAAGGAGAATTCCCAGAAGAAAAGTCAGAAGAGAGCAACAAAAATTGTAATACAAGGACCTGGTAAAGGTCGAAACAAAGTAGAGGCGTTAGGGGGGGATTGTTGACAACCATAAGGAAGAAAGATAGGCTTTTTCGCTATATTTAATTCTTACACAAGAAACAAAGAGATACGGATAAGCTTTAAAAATCCACATGTATTGTAATTGCAAATTTAAAAGAGACCGGGACCGCATAAAACGGAACTAGGGAATCTTTCGTTATTAAAAGGTCCGATAAGCCAGTTGAACAATTTACCTGCTGTTTACCACTATTTGCGGAGTTCCAGAAACAACAAGGTTTAAAAATAGTCTATTTAGATTCTTGAAGTGAAGTGAATAATTTTTTCCCTCTAAAGTTAATAATAATCAGAATATTGTTTTTTAATTTATTTTAGTAAATTTTTTAAAAGTGTGAAAAAATTACAGGATAGTTCTAAGACTTCTTTTAATATCAAAATTCTATTATTTCTTTGTTTATAAAGTGCTTATATATTTGTTTCTCAAAATGCCGCCGGGATCTATCCCAAAGCAAATTATAAAAATACTTAAATAAAAAACAAAGATTATTTCTTATAGAGAAAAAACTACCAGACAGGATGAAAGAAATAAGGTGAAAAGTCACCTATCACGTAAATTATCTCTAGTAACCCATTTAAGCTGCTTCATTATTATAATTTATGTAAGCCGAAATTCAAATTTCAAATTAAGAGTTTCCCTGTGCTTTATTTTGAATAGTTTCATTTTTCGTATTCATTTAGTCCAATTTTGAGAAGAACGTGGTTAAAACAATAGCTTCGTAAACTGACCACTAATTATCCATCCTGACAGATATTTACAATTTAATATATAAATTATTTATAAATCATATATAAATTATTTATATTCCTACAAGAATTACTTAAATGTTCCCCTACCTCACTGAGACATCGAATCAGAATGTGTAGAAAAGAATTACAATTGTTATTAAATATTCTGACTGTCTTATTTCAATAGATTTATTATCACTATTTTCTCCTATCGACTTATATTTTAAAAATATTTAACAAGAATATATCTTTGGATATTTTTTGGTTTAAATGAATTTTTGTTTAATTGTGGCTTGTTTTGATTCACATTCATAAGTTTGTTGAAATGAGATAAGGTTTATTTTCAATCGTAAATTTTAGTTAGGATTAAGTTGACTTAGTCGAATATGTTCATCCATATAAAAGTAAAAATTAGGCTCCATATAACTAAATAACTAAGTTCATTTTCTTAATAATGATTTTTAAAAATTTTCTGTACTAATTTTAATAAATCACCCTGATTGTTTTTCAAATTCTAAAGGAGCCTTGTTGGATTAAAATACATAGAAGTAGGAATGAATGAGGAAAAGACTGCAAATGTATCGTAAAATGAAAATATCTCCTAAATTAAACTTGTCCGATATACATAATAATGAAATATGCATTTAGTGGTTATTAAAGATAATGTCTGGTTGGTTAGATCTAATATTTTATATCATAAAATACATATAAGTTATTTTGTTTTTAGAACTGACGCATATAATTCAAATTTAATAATAATGTCCTACAATCACTTTGAGAATCTCTAGACGTTTTTTTAAATATTTCATTCTTAGTAGTTCCTATTCCTATTCACTAATTATTGAATCTTTTTTTTTCAGCTTCTTCGATATTTCAATTATTATGAAACAATAGATTACATATATCGACGATGGGAGCATCCTGTCAATTAAAAAACTGAATGGCAAAATAATATGTTCTCGTGTGCTGTTTCGCTTCCGGCATCTTCCTGAATCCTTCCTCGTGGCGTTACAAGGTAAGTTCCTAGAGTTTATCGCCCAATGAGCTGCTGAGATACTATTTATCTAACAAGTTATGGCTGGTATCTAAAACGGAAGAGCGTGATCACGTATTTGCCACCACTTCTGCGAACGTGACATAACAGGAGACACGCGGATATCATTATTTGCACTGCCGGTAAATATTTGAAATCCTAGTGTGTTACACCCAGAGATAATTTTTTGATCAAGAAATAAAACACCATAAATTTTAATATCCTTATCAAAAATAACAAGAAAAATTAAAAGCGAGAAATAATTATTAAAACATTGTACATAATAACCTGACCTAAAATATATCCATATCTTACTTCAATAAATATAATAAAATAGTAATGACCGAATAAGTTGGATAAATAAAGTTAAATGAAATATTAAAATTTCTTCTTACAAAAATTTATTATATAAATAATAACGTTTTGACATTAAATGAGAACTTCTTCTTGGAAGCTGTAAATGTAATACAATTTAGACTAAGAATAAAAAATTATCTGGCATTCATAAAATATATTTTAATTATTAATGACCGTTTAAGTCAGAAAAATTAAGTTTAATTTACAATTACGAAACTTCATAGTTGACATAAGATTTATTTTAATGCAGAAATTGTTATTTTTCATTTAACTTTATTTTTCTCACTTTCATAAACATTAATAATTATATTTTATTTTAATATAATTTTCTATTTACTGCAAAAATACCTTAAATATTCAAATTAGCTCACAAAAACGACTCGTGGAATGAATTTTCAAATTTATTAATTCCATTAGTTCACACGTGAGGAAAGAGTTCACATGGATATTAAAATACAACACTTAATTAACTCCTCTTCTGCTATCGGAAAGGCGTGGGACAAGTACCCAATGCCCGACCTACCTGATGCAGGTTTTCCTAGGGTTTTCCCTGCATTACTTTTAGGAGAATGCCGGGTAGGATCCTTAACATATAGCCCGGGGGCCCTAGTTAACCCTTGGCTACCTTCCTCTACCCTTCCGCATCCCCCCTTTCAAATCCCTTCGTATGCTGTTAAAGGGGAGTTGCCCAACGTGGATTACCTTCATGTAGCCTGTTGCCCTAAAAAAAACACAGCTAGAAAAAGGAATCTATTTGAATAAAAATACACAAATACTAAAAATAATACATGTATAATGAATCACAAAACTTAAAAATAAGCAAACGTTGAAATGTAAAAACAACAAAATGTAAATTAGAAAAATTAGTTTTAATAGAATTAATATTAATACATAAAGGAGATGAAGTTAATGTGACGAACTTATACTTAATAATATTCACATAATGAGGGAACAAAAATATTCGCTGAGGGATCTTAAATTATCTTATTATTTGGGTTATTTATTAGATTTATTCACCTATGTTATGTCTGTCGGATAAAAATATATTTCAGTAACGCTGAAGTCTAGGTTATTTCATATTTTTATTTCTTGAACAGTTTACGTTTATTCTTGGAGTTCTACAATAATTTTCTATTCAGAGTGGTTTAATATTATTCAGGTTGGTTGAAATTCTTTCCGAAAATTATATTACGTTCGAGACTGAGTACGAATGACCGATTAAGACTCACCTGCCGGTTCCTTCGCGCACCTGCAACTCCGGTGAAAGTGCGTTGATGTCCTTAATAGAACACTTTTGACAAACTAATGATCTACACAGAAAATAAGTAACAGGTGGACTAACTTACAAACAGCTGTAGAATATTGTGGACAAGGAATGAAACATGGCGCTCCGGTACAACAATATCCCATAGGTCTCTGGTGTCAGCATATTAAACAAAAGTAATTAACGATTTTTTTATTATTTACCAATATAATAAGAAGACTCTTATCTATAATAAACAGTAACTTTGTGAATAAGATTGAATTATAAAAATATTTATTTAAGAATTTAAATGCAATTGTGATTTTATCGTCCGAATACTCAGTCAAAATTTAACAAAACATGAAATCCAACTATAGAGCGTTAATAATTGTTTTTTAATTTTTCCAAAACATCGACACTTCTTTTGGAAGTCAGTTCTTAATCATTCAGTTAGTTAAAAATTTCCGAAACAAATTTCTGCCACCGATGACTCAGAGGTTAGGGTAGCTGTTGCTAGTTGTATAGAAATTTACAAAAAAAAAAAACAGCCGTCGTCGTTACTAAAAGAAAATTAAAATGGCGGTACAACGTGAAGTTCATCTCCACGTGGCGTTCTCGGAGACAGGAACACTTCTTCTCGGACCTCATCTAAATAGAAAAGGAAACAGATTTAGTGCTCACACAGCACAGTATAGTATAGAAGATCTGTTAAGATTACATTGTAAATTAAAGTTTAAATAGTTATATATTCGACATTCGTTCACTTGTTGCTTTCTGGGAAGCACCAGACAATTTCTGCAAATTACATGAAAATTATTTTTCTACTCAAAAAAATTTTCCTTAGATTTATTTTGGTATGAGCATTTGACGTGTCTTAAAGGTGACTGGGAATTTATCTGCGATAAGCTTCGAATAGGAGACGATGAACTAGAACAAAATCACCCATGGAGGGAATTTTGGTGAGCAAACAGGACAAGTAGTGAAGTCAGTCAGAGAGGATCAGTATAGAAGAGGATTTATTGTTTCAGTTGTAATTATGTATCTGTTGTTGAGAAAAGAGAGAGAGACAGTAGTTGATTGGAGCTGTAAACAGAGTAAATATGAGAAAGTGAATGAAGGACAGGTCATAATAGAAAGTAAGCAGATGCTAAGAACTTTTGAGCAGTTAAAAAAAAAGACTTATTGGTTTTGTTGAAGAAGTTGAACACCTGCAGGGCATTTGAGCCAACTTTGTTCCGGCCTTGCCAGCTGCATAGAAATCTGCCGCCGCCAGCAGCCGAATTCTGGGGAATTGCCTGCAGGTTTCACTTCGACGGGCACTGTAAAGTTATCGAAAATTTTATTAAAACACGACCGCATACAACTGTATCCAAAATTATCATTTATAACCAAGAATCTTAATTTTTGAATTTGAGAATTGAAAGATAATGTTAATTTTGTAATATATTATTTTATTGTTTTAATAAAATATTAAAATATAATCGTTGTTAAGTTTTCAAAACCAAAATTTAATACACTCACGAAACTTTTCTTAACGATGTCCGTTAACATTTTTTCAGTTTCCAATGGTGCTTAGTCTCTTTTTTTTGTATTTTTAATTTAAATGGTTTTTTTTCAAGTCGTGTTACGCATAAGGGTGGAAGATTTGAGCTTAGTTGTGCTCCGCTGACATAACTTATCGATATTGCGCAGCTTTCCTCGCATTTCTCCTCCCAGAGCAGAACTTTCTCCAGACCTGAACTGGTTCCCCGAGGCCACCAGGTCACGACCTCTGTCGGTCCATTGCAGCAATTACCACTTTCATTAGCTCTCTCGTCATGTGGCCACAAAGTCCAACTCCGCCGTTTCCAAACAACTGTTTTCGCAAGCAGGGCGACGACCCCTCGGATCCCACGAACTCGCCTGATATTATTTTCTCTTCTGTCAATTGGATATCTTCTTTATTAATTGAGGGATATTTAGTCTGTAAATATGCACAGGAGACGAGTGAAATTCAGATTTTAGTGCATCAGTTAAGATCAACACACTATGGAGCAAGCTACAGAACTAGCAAAAAAGGACTGATTTCCTCAAAAACACATTTAAAATTTTCGTGAATAAAATTTAAATGCTTCAGCCTTGTTTGTAAATTTTTAACAAGTCGTATGTTCTAAATTATAATTATGATTGAACCTGGTGATAATTACATGCATGGTATTATCGTTATGATAATCCTTGAGTATAATTCGAATTTGTCCTTAATTGGTTAAATCTAAATGTCTTTTAATATTTTATGTGGTGGGAGGTTGTCGGTGGTTTGAGAAAATAATGGATTAGGTTGTTGGATGGATCCGCGTAGTTGACTATTGAATGCTTTTTTTGCTTCTTGTACTATTGTGGGAATATTCAGATCTGAGTGGATTCGGTGGTTGGGGAAATACCAAGGGCAGTTGATCTAAGATCTTTATTATGTAAAGTTGTATTTTGTTTATATGGCAATTATCTTCTGCGGCCCAGATGTTAAATGATATGTGGATATAAATTTGACTTCCTAAATCCCGGGGCTTCTAATTTGACACACATTGCAGTTGTCACTAAACAAGCGTTTATTAACTAACCCGGTTTATATTCTTTAAGTTGATCTATAGGTTATGATCGTAATAATTAGCCAAACTAAAAAAAAAAATCTAAAAAAAAAAAATTTAAGTGTCCTTTTGATCCCGAAAGTGGCGGTAAATTGACGAAATTTGAAGTTGCACGGTTTAAAAAGTATCCTACTCACTACATCGGTACTTGTTAAGTCAAATTTTACAGTCGAAGTCCAATCTTACCTATTATTATTAATTACTCTTTTTGGAAAATTTCCTGACTCCATTGTTACGCTATAGAGAACAGTGACATAATCAATTACGTTGATCATATACCATCGCATGCTCGAAATTAATGAACAACAATTGTATTTATGAAAATAATAAACAATAAATGGTATTCGATTAATGGCTTAGGAATATTTAAAACTTTAATTCAATATGAAGCATTTTAATCACATTCAGTCTCTCCTTCGTACTTCGATCTACCGACATGCAACTCGTGTTTGTTTTTCAGTGTTTCTATCACTCCAATTGTATGTTTCCTATTATATTTTCAGAACCTTGGTACGTTCCAGTTCCCCAATTTAAAAAGATATCCAAGTTTTAAGAAAAAATCCCAAACCATCATCCGTGCTCTCTCATCGCCGTGTTGCAGTTAATGCTCTGCGTTCACTACAGAACTTTAACTGATATTTTATATTTGTGTCTCAAGACACAGTCCATGCAATATGTATTAATAAAGTGGAGAATGATGGTGGTGCCTTCCATAAGATGTCAGAGTTTCAGGGAAACAGAACAAAACCTCCCAGTGTCACGCTGAAACATCACATATCAACAGTAAAATAAAGAACAGTTCCATAAAATTGAGTCATAAACCATATTCGCTGCTGATTTTATGTGACTTCTGCATATAACTTTGCTTATGCTTATGGCATCGTGTAAGAAAATACTGTTTATTGAGTTGAAGATTCTACACCCAGAAAACCATTCATTACTCAGGCCTTGTTTATTTTTTTGTACCGTTTTAGGTGTTACCTATAGTTTTTGAAGCACTGAATTGAAAACTGCCATGCTTTTGTCTCTACTCCGTAAGGTTTTCCCCCAAAGTGGAAATGAAACTCTATAAAAAACCAGCAATAGATAGAGGAATATAATATTCATTTAAATAAAATATATATATATATATATGACGTCATATTTTCTAATATATTTTAATGTTATAAAAAGTAAAATATATAAATAGTTTTAAAAATCGTTATAATATTTACATTTTTTTTCCTCGAAACTTGGTTTCGAGCTTTTCCACTTATGGCTTTTCTCTGTGAAGTATCCAATAGTTGTCGGCCATCATATTTACATTTCACCGTACTTAGTATCTCCACTCCATTTCCTTCATGTCCTTGTGAAACCTCTCTCCTTGCTCTTCACTCACTGCACCCAAGATTTTCGGGAAAAATTCCAGATGTAAGTTCAAAAAGTGCAGTTTTATTGATCATCCCAGCCCTTTGAAACTTCTCAGCATGTTGTCTACGATTCTTTCGAAGTTATAATCTTTCTTTTTCCCTCAAAACCTTTGTTAAAACTTGTCTGACGGAATTCCATGCTGTTTTCTCAATTTCATTCACTACATTTTCAAATTTTTCGTTCTTGATAAGCTTTCAAATCACAGGATCGGCCGAAACACCCTCCTTCAGCTTTGCTTCTGTCAATACAGAAAACTTGCTGGTTAACAAACCTAACCGTATCTTCATCTTTTGGTAGTGCCTTCACAAACTGCTTCATCATTCCAAGTTCGATGTGGACTGGGGGTAAAAGCACTTTTTTTTGGGTCCATCAAAGACTCAAAGTGGTCGTTTGTTTTTCTCCTACCTATAGCATTCTTCTTGGCCACACTTTCTGTATCCAGTGCTGAACTTTGACAAGGCTATCCTATTCACAGAGAAAACAGAGGTATTTAGTGCAGCCGCCTTGGTGTCCGAGTATCATAGAAATGACTTTCAGGTCCCTTCAGATGGTCCACTCAAATCTACTCAATACAATTTTGCGGCAAAATCTTACGTGCTGGAATTTTTTTTTAGCATTTTTCCGGTACTCGGCACCCAAAAATTTATAAGAAACACCCTTCATTACACTGAAAAAATATTTTGCTGCAGACCTGTTTTGTCATTTGATGTCGCCGCGGTGCTTCTCTACGGTGTTTCATAAAAGGAAACTAACGTAGGACTATTATTTATTATAGTTGTGTTAACAATGCGAAAAAGTAAAATTTTATTTTGATACGCCTGTAGGAGAACTTGTGTCAGATGACGTCACCAAACGTCACAAAGCTGAGTTTGTTCCCAGTTAAAGTACGCCTGCTCTCTCATTACTATTATATTTTATATTACTATGGATCTTACAGGAACGAACAAAAAATGTAATACGTATATTTTGTTGCCTGCAGAACTATGCAGACCTGCAAAATCGCAGGCAACTGGTAAATACCGAAGATAGTCCACGGGTTATGGCAGTATGAAAATATTAACGTTTTTGTTATAAAATTACAATTTTTATTATTAATAAGGAGCTTCCCGCGCGTTTGTTCCATTTAATTATGGCATATGTGAAATGCGGGGGTTTGGCCAGAGTGAAAGCGAGAGCCACTCTCTCTCTTCCCAGCTGCACTCTCTCCACCAACTGCGCCTCTTCTTTCGCTCTCGTCAACAATGTGAATCAGCACCGCAAGACGTCCAGAGAACGTCGATTACCCAAGGGGCTTGTCTCGATACCACAAAGGCTTTATTTTCATGCTGAGTCGGTCACAACATAGATGCACGATGACAATTCTCATCAGTTTTAATTAACCAGGAATTGGTTGCCATATTGTTTAATTTCAAATCAATTACGTTACTTCTCCATTATAAAGATTTAAAACTGGTTTCTTCTGTGATTATTTGGACGAAGTATCGTTATTTATTCTGTAAGATGAACAATTTGTGCTTAAAATGGTCGAATTAGTTTCAGGGGAAAACACGGTACTTCTTTGAATCGTTCGCGTTCTCGCTCAGAAAATTTCAATAATACGAACTTAGTATTAATAATCATACTTTCTAGTAGTATATACACGGTTATTGTCACGTTCGACAATGTTTGATAAGTAATCAGCCGTTACATTCATAAAAATATATAAGATTAAGTTAGAAACCAAACGAAAAGTATCAAGTCGAATTTCGTATTTTATACATGATTCATCATCGTTATGAATACATTAAAATATTTGTAACTTTCGGATCACCATAAAAATGTATTTGCCCAAAAAATTCTGAGCGAATCTCATGTAATCTAACATCATCTAACCTCCCACTTCTTTTGTCTTGCTCCAGAACATCATCAAATTGTCTGTATATTGAAACAGAGAGTAAGAACTTTCATAATCAAAACTGAACATTGAGATTACAATTATAGCGATAATAGTCATTAATATTCTAAAAAAATTCTTCAGTATTTTTTTCAATTTAGTGGCACGTGCTGGAGTGTTGACTCAAACTTTTTCGTAATTTTAAATCAGAAACTGTTTTATTAAATTCATCAACGCACGCTCCAAAATACTATAGTTCTTTTCAAATGGCAGCCCATTTGACCTTGAAGCTCTTCCTAGTGCCGTCGAATCAAATTCGTGCGACGTTGCCACATGTTATTCTGCGTGGAGCTGCAGTAAGGGGTTTGTCATTCGTTATAAATGACGTGGTAACGTTTACCCAAATTCTCTACTCTAATTCGCTGACAGCTAGAACTTCTGCCATTTTAAAACCGTTGTAATGTTTTTCATATATTTAATTTAACCTGCATACGTTTTCGTATTTGAGCAACTACACATAACAAACGACTGGCTTCCTGATAAAATATATTTTGCTCTGTGGACTCATTACCATGGATCTGAAATATAAATTAGTCGTATTGTCAGTTGTCTTGGTCATTTGTAAGGGACAAGAGAAGCAATTAGTTTGATAACTCCATCTCTGTGTTTTTGGATCAATTTTTAAAAACGATGGAAAACAAAATTTTATTAATTATTTAGTATTTTAATATAAATTCAATAAATCCGTTGCAGTAATATGGAATCGTGTAGCATGTCTAACGCCCAGTAGTAAACTACCGGCTTTAAATATATTTAATTTTTTTAATCTATATTATATTAATCCACGGTTAAAACCCTTTGAGTAAAAATTTCCAGTCCTATATAAAAATGAATAAATGTTCATTTTTAAGCAATATATTTTCAATGAATTTTATCATTTTATTCATAATTGACACCTTTTCTAACGACTGTGTGAGAAACTACGAACTTGAAGTTTTAATAATTTAAATTCCAATGAAGTTTTAACTACCGGATGAAACAGTTTCTTAATTTTCGTGTGCTAAATTGACAGACGCAATAAAGCTCTTTTCTGAGTCGTAGTTTTGTAATAAAATCATAAGAAATTTGGTTCAAAGAATTTTAACATCATTAAAAACATTTCACGGGTTATATTGTAATAATTTGCGCATGTAATTTTATTCCTCTTTATAAAAAACGCCTTTGATTTACTGCACCTGCAATCGGTAAAAATATTCCTTTGCGAGGAATAAGTAAAAGTAACACTGGCAATGGCAATTTATCGATAGGTATTTTCTCTCAGATGTTCCACTTAGAATGACAATCATCTGCAGCTGTAATTCCTTCCTCCCTTCACTTCCCTGACGCTTGAAATACTTCGTCTCATTCTGAAATATATCACTCTGCCTTTCTCTCAGTTTCTACCGCGATAGTTTTCTAATCAATTGTGCAACCACTAAATATTGACCACATTCAATGACTTTCTATTTATTGTATAATACTTTCCATATGGCAATAGTTGAGGTTAATATATTGTGCGTGCATCATTATAATTACATATTTTCCAGCGTTAAAATAAAATAAGTTCTGTGGTCTTTTCCTTCTTTTAATTAGACTCTTCATCACTGTACACACCTGCCAACTTATTTTCTTTTTAATTTTCGACGAGATTAGAAGCAAGATTTGCTGATGAAAAATCCGCCGAATGAAAATTGCATATCATTATTTATTATTTCACTAATTACTATAATTTTAGAATCTTTGACGTTGTTTCAAATTGTATAACTCATACTAGATACTAACAGATACTAACAGCTAGTAAACTTTGTATTTTGAAATTTATATTCACTTTGTCTATTTTATCTTATTTTAATTTTTGTGAAGTGCAATGTTTTGTGTTTGAGCTTTTTAATTGAATTATTTTTTTTATTTTCTTGCAATCTTATATTATCTACCGAGGACTAATGGATAGAATAATGAATCTAAATCTATTTTATCTTGGATTACCTGTTCCAAACTCAGGACGGTGTTACTGGAACTGAAGATAGCCATGAAAATGGCGAATACTTTGTTGTAAATAATTACAAAATTATACCAGTAATTTACCAACGAGAATCCCAGATCTGCGTCGAGCAGTCTCGGAATACCAGGATCTAATAAAAATAATTTGAACCTGAAAGTCATCTATACAGTTACATATGATAATTTCAAATACGAAAATAAATTGTGGAGTTCGCTTAACAATTCATAAATAGGCGGAAGAACTTTACAAGATGCATATGTGAGAATACACATTAAATTCTCGGTAATCAACGATTTAAAATCACATATTGAATTTTACAATACATATAATAGGTAAAATTTATTTAATACGAAAATTATTACATGTTTGAATTGAAAATTATCAGTCATTCTTATGATATGATATTTAAATGATCGACTAAGTAAAAAAAAAAGTTTGATAAAAACTATTAATATCATTTTTTGACCCTGGAAGTCGTTGGAAGGTCAAATTTTTTATGTTAAATGGTTTATATAAATTCTCATTATATTTCATTAATTATATTCAATTGAAGAGGTCCTTGAACATAGACAGGAAACTTTTAATAGTTAAATATAAATTTTAATTTTAATAAATTCATAATATTGGCTTTTATGCGTTATTTATATTTACAAGCATATTATCAACCCAGACGAGGAGAACTAATAGTTTTAGAGATAAATGTGTTTAATGTTTCCCATAATATTCAATAATGTTAAAAACAGCACTTTATATTTGCAAAGTTTATTATTATTATTTTATCTATCTGTAACAAAATTTGGTATTAAATGTATACATTTTATATATAGAAAGAGATAAACTCTGTAAATCCGGGAACTATAACCTATTTTTGAAGTTCAAAAGAGTCAGTTTGTATTTAACAGTTTCGGAGCTTTATGTTATTCCTTTGTTTCCTTCAACGTTGTACAGTATTCTTTGACATACATATTTAAATTTTATTTCGTTCTTTTTATACAGGAACGTAGAAGCAGTAATTTCAAATAAATAAATATAAGTTTCATATTTTACAGATCTCTTAACTAATTAATACCTAATCAAAGAACGAAAATTCGTGCGTCACTGACAAATTTGTAATTTCTTTATTAAATTTTGATTCTCGCGTATTTTGCGAGTTAACTTTTATTTATTATTAATATTTCACGGTTTTTTCTATAGTTCAGTACCCGGCGCCTTAAACATTTCAATTACTTTTGTGAATTGGAAAATACGGGTGAAATTGTAATTTCAAAAATTAAGATAATTACAGTAATAATAAGAGTGGACGTCAAACTAGAGTCAGAGGCTTTTCTAGACTGTATTGAAGGCTGTTATATTTTTTAACTACACACTAATTTTATCAAAGAAATTATAAGCAGAGGGACACACTTAATTCGGTGATTTACAGCGGACTCCACGTTATACATTCAATCCCAAATATTTTATTTTATGAATTAAAATTCTTTCATTCATTCTCAATGGATCTACAGCCCTTTGAGGGCCTTGGCCTACCGGGCCTACTGCCCGACTGTCATCTTTCACGGCACATTCTGGATTTACCACTGTGATAAAAAAGTAAGGTCAAATTGTCATTTAAAAGTCCCGGGTATTAGGATGTAGGTAATTTTTTTTCCTAGGTTGGTCGGACTGTCTATAATATTGCCAAGCGTCTGTTTGTTAAAAGGTTTAATTATCTCCGAGTTACACGTGTTTTTGTAAACAACCAAAAGTGAATTTTTCGATTTTTGCAATGGGTGATTTTGTTGAGCAAAGAACTTGTATCCGATTTTGTTTGCGGAACGAATATTCTTGTGCGGACACGTTGAAAATGTTGCAGAAGGCCTTTGGAGATCAAACTATGGCACAAAGAAACGTTTATAAGTGGTACAACGAGTTCAAAGAGGGCCGAGAATGCGTTGAAGACGAACCGCGCTCTGGACGACCATCAACGTCTGCCGACGAGGGCCACGTCCGAAAAATCATAGATTTGGTGCTTGAAAATCGTCGATGGACAATTAGAGATCTCGCTGATAGTGTTGGAATATCATTTGGCTCAGCCCAAACCATTTTGAAGAATGTTTTGTGTCTCAAACGCGTCAAGTCTCGATTGGTGCCAAAATCGCTCAATTTTTTGGAAAAAAAGCGTCACGTTGATGTGTGTGAAACTTTGATGTCTGACTATCAGGACCACTTGAAATGCATCATTACTAGAGATGAGACTCGGATTTACGCATACGACCCTGAAACCACCGACCAATCCAGCGAATATCGTGCAAAAGGTGAAGCAAGACCGAAAATCAAGGCCATGTTGACAGTTTTCTTTGATTATCGCGGTGTGGTGCACTATGAATTCCTTCCGCCGGGCCAAACTGTCAACAAAGAATAATATTTGAGCGTTATGCGTCGTTTTCGTGAAGCTATTCGTCTGAAACGGAATTATGGGCGAACAACTCTTGGTTCCTTCATAACGATAACGCACCATGTCATTGCTTCTTCGCGACTTTTTTGCCAAAATATCATATCGTTCCGCAACCACCGTATTCTCCTGATTTGGCTTCGTGCGACTTCTGGCTATTCAGAAAACTCAAAAGGCCAATGCGGGGACGAAGTTTTGACACGATTGAGGAGATAAAAACCGAATCGAAGAAGGTCTTGAAAGCTATACCAGAAGAAGACTATTCCGACTGTTTTGAGGACTTTAAAAAGCGTTGAAAAAAGCGCGTTTTATCGGACGGGGATTACTTTAAAGGGGATGAAATTGATTTGGAAGAATAAATAAATAATTTATATTTTATAAATAAATTCACCGTACTTTTTGTTCACAGTGGTAGTATTGACACGTGGCTCAGTTTGTCGATTCTCACAGTTTTTGTGACCTTACCTATTGAGATTAATTCCTATAAAATCATTTAGCCATTAATTATTAGTTTTTGAGAGTCTGTAAATTTTAAAAGCTTGTAAGCCATTTTCAGTGTACTCCACTTCTCAGGACGTGCTAACGACTGATGGGATACTTCGATCAGTTTCCGAGTTCAGTTTCTCGGACGGCGCGGCGTATCTTCCTTCGCACAGGAGAAAGCGAACAGGACAGGTGCGAGATACCGTGACGTTTTAGAAACAGGGTCTAAGTATTGTTTTCCCTTTTAATTATGGATCGCGAACACACACACAAAAAACCGGGCATGATTTACCATGAACTGTATATGCCAAATCATCGCGTTCTATCAGAACTTCAAACCCGTTCTTGACTATAAAAATAATTTCTGACCGAAATTATAAATCCATTAAATAACTGGTTCCCGAAAGAGTATTGTGTATTATCTTCAATCTTTCGACACAGTGTGAGACTTTCTTTTTTGATTAAATTTAATTTCAATTATGATTTTAAGTCAAATATATTTTTTTATCCGATTTGGAGTGTTGTTTCTGAATTCATTGGAGAATAATTAGAGGCAAAACTGCCATTTTATAATTAAATATAAACGAAGGTGCTTTAACCTAACCTTTGTAGTTATATTGGACAATTAAGAGGCAATCCGCCCTGTTATTAGTTATAAGAAAAGGATTTTAGTGCCGCACCTAACCACAGTACTTCCTTCTTACGAGTTTACACAAAACATACCGAAAAGTACTTCCAGAAATCATAACACATAATCCTCTACCAATAAAATTGGTAAAAATTATTTTAAAAAAATTACATGAAATAAGAACTTCACGAACCTCAGCTTGATTAGTCGATTTCAAGCAGTCGGAAATAGAGAAGTGACACTCTTATATTTAAATAATAGAAGCTCAACTGATTTTTCTCTTGAATTATGCATTAATTGATATTTCTTCCCTTCAATAATAATACACTCTGAAATATAATGTTTTGTCTAAATTTATATTGGTTTGATGTCATCTAAATCACACCAAAAAAATAGTCAGTTAGAGGGTAGAGTGTAATGCTTTTAATAGTTATTTCTGTGCAATATTTTATATAAAAATTAACTAACCTTTTAATTTATTTCAATTAGACCTATTCATGGATTATTGATTACTAGAAAAAATTCCCATGAAAGAATCGCATGGTAACCTAGAGAAATAATAATAAATTATTTTTAAAATTAAAACCCCTCTATTAACACTCGCATATAAATTTTATTTACTTAAAAATGTGTCAAGAAGCTCAGTCAGAAGCTTTCGGTTAATTTTAACCATATTCATCTGATAAATTTGGTAAATCATTTTCACTGAATGAGTAATTGTTCTATTTGTAAGCAATAGAAAATTGTTGAAATCAGTTGGCCTACGTAAATTTATTACCTAAACTTATCAGAAGAAATTGGTTTAAATTAAGCAAAAGTTTCTAGCTGAATTTTAATCTTAAGCCTTCCTAATGTAAATAACATTAAAATAATATTTATATGTGAGTGTTAATAAAGGGTTTTTCATTTATAAAATTTCTTTTATTATTTCTCCAGATGATCATGCGATTCTTTCATGGGACTTTTCACTAACAATCAATAATTCACGAATAGACCTAATTGAAATAAATTAAAATGCTTGTTATTTAATTAATAATTTTTTTAATATTGACATATTTTAATGTAAATAAGATTAAAATGAAATTTATATGTGACTGTTAATAAACGGTTTTATCATGTATAATATTTATAGTAAAATATATCGTTCATTTATCGGTTAATTATAAAAGTAAAATAATTATTTACTGTCATATTTTATTTATATCTATATTTATAATAGAAATAAATCTGAGTGAATGCGAAAACTTGCTTTAAAGTGTAGTCATGCTACCATTACAAGAAGAAGAAGAAAAGGGTCATAATAATTAATCTTAATGTTCGTTTTGGTCTTTTGATTCGTCTTTAATTTTTAAGATTCTGATATAAAGGTATTTCGGTTAGTATTATCCTATTTTAACATCACAGCTTTCAAAGATTTTTTTTTTTGGGGGGGGGGGTTGTAAATGTGTAATTATGCTTTTTATACCCAAAAAACGAGAATTGAATCGAAAGTCAAATGATCTATTATTTTACAAAAGAAATGTTTTAAATAATAAATCGAACCACGTGTTCGGGAGAGTTGTATGATTTTATAATCCTTAACAAAACATGTTTGGTTTGCCAAATATAACACTGCGAACAGTCCTTAAATTCAGTTTTTTAAAGTGCACTATGTATTTCCCGTTGATCCACTGTGTTTATGACAGGTGATATACGTCACATATCGTGACGGTCTGTGGCGCCTGGAAAGCTTATGAGTGATTCATCTCGAAAACGATGAATTTTCGAGCTAGAGACGTGGCTTTCGGATTCCAATTCGGGCTTTCCGGAAGATTTTCAGCGATTCAAGATGTCCATTTACGACCATTTTTGGTGAAATACCATCACCCCCTTGTTAAACCCCTTAAGAAGAATAGTTTTGAAAAATCATTTCCATTTTTTTTTCAAAATCCACGCTTCTAGGTTCAAGTAGTTTCGGCTCTGTGTTGAACGCGACTCTTTTTTTATATGCGAGATATTTGAGTTACAGAAATTCGTGGTAGTGCGTAGAATTGAAGTCGGACTTAGTTTCTCTCTTCTTGCTGACGTAGCAACAAATTTAGTTGTCACCGGAACCACCACACCTGAATGTCTGTGCCTCGAATTAGCATCGAGGGGGTTTGAAATACGATCCAGTTGTTACCTACAGGCTTCTAGTTTACACCCATTTGAATTCGCTGGTCCCCCCCCCCCCTCTCGGATAAATTATTCCAAACCGTTACAGTGTACCTGCCCACTCCTGATATCAATTTAGAGACATTTGTGTCACGCAGCGGACGGAAGAGTTTCTAAGCGACAGGGAAAGCTGCACTAATATTGTGCGGAGGAGGCGGGCTGCCGAAAACTCGTTTGGTGAAAGCTGGGAGCTGATGCCCTATTTAGCGCACAATGGCGCCCCACAAAGGCCGGCTAACCTACTTCGCCTCCGGCCTTCTTCTTTAAATACAACGGCCGAGACCTCCCGAGACGGTCGCATGGTCGCGCGGGCCACATGCCATCACCTGCTACATCAGCGCCAGGAACGCCCAGGAGGCGCACACGCCACTCCACACGCAAATTCCTGGAGAACAGGGAACCAATATTTGCATTCAACTGTAGTTACCAGGCCAGTCTTCACTTCATCTGAAAGAGTATTCCTCCAAACCCGGGTTCTTTACGCTCTCCTGCTGCATTACCCTTGTTTTTTCCCCACCTTTGGATTGGCCACCCTCTTGACCTGTTCTGGTCCCTCAGGGCTTCACTGCGCCACTTTGTAAGGCCAGGTATGCATGTTGACCTACTTGCTGTGCCTTATTAACGAATGTGATACCGTTCTGTATCAAGATATTAAACATTTCTTAATTTTTCCTCCAGTCAAGTACTAGGTTGCATTTAATTCCCGTGAGCATTTGCCACGAATTTTCACTGTGGATGTCACGAGTACAGCATCTATTTTCTACCCTTTTTACGTTTTCTGGTTTCTAACACATGAAATAGAGGTATAGTGAAAGGAATTTCATTGAAGCACTACACTAACCAGTAGCGTCAGAGTAAAAATATAACCTATAAACAATTAAGTAAACAAAAATATGGTACAAAAGTAAATAAAGTTGACCCGCGGCTGATGCTTTACATTTGGTCCCTCGTCCGTTTTTCGAATTTCCGACCTGAAATTCGTCTAAACTGATCGAGGCATGGAGACGGTAATGCTGCGTCCGCAACGCAAACAGCACTCCAGTCATGGGAAGAGCGTGGGACAACTGCCGACCTACTTTATGCAGGTTTTCGAGGGTTTGTCCTGCATCACTTTTAGGCGGAATACAACGAATCCTTTCCTGTGCTATTAAAGGGGGGAGGCCAACTCGTGGATAATCCTCATGGAGTCTGTCATTCTGAATAAATTGCATTCTTTAAAAATATTTCAACTGGAATTTTAGATATAGATCGCAAGGGAAAAGTAAAAAAAAATCGTAGCAGATTCTGAATTATTGCCGGACACTACCATTTTGTGAAAGGAAAAAAAGAGTCCCGAAAATAAGATTTCACTATTTATTTATGACCATCAGAGAAATGTCGAACGGCCCCTTTATTTAATTTCTGGTTCTCGAGAGACCAAAACTGAGTGGTAATGTGCATTAAAGTGACACTATTATTTGACCTTAACCATTTCTTATGTATGGTACTTATTTATTTATACCATAAGGTAATAATGACAAATTTGTAAATTTAAAGTACAAAAAAAGTTCAACCAAGTGGGTCTATACCCAGAAACTGAGTTGAAGTAGCAGTTAATAATTTTTATGTTCTATAAAACATTCACAGGATCTACCAGGGTTAAATATTCATTATTACGGAACGTTTCAATTGAAATCTGTAACGGCAAATAGTTAAGTTTGACATAGTAACCTTTTTACATCCAATGACGATTGAAACGTTCCTTAATAATAAATATTTAACCCTGTTAGAAGAAACTCGAGAATGTTTTATTTATAATTTACAAGGATATTTAATAATTTTTACTCTATGTTGAGTGTTTGAATTCTAAGTTTCCACTCAACGTTTCTGGAAACCTTGTTCCTTTCTTCAGGTGCAGAAAAAAAAGGGAAGAGTCAATAGAGACACAACTGCCTTCCAGAAACGTGGTGTGGTATTTCTTTCTTCTTATTATTTTTCAAGCAGACGTAAATTTTTTATTTTCCTTTTTCATTTACAACTGAAAATAAAATTATTTTTTATCGGTACGTTTATTATAGCGTCTGTCCTAAAGTTTCTTAATTTGTATAAAAATTGTATAAACTTAGTACAAGAGTTTAATTTTCAATCGATACTGAAAAAAAATAGTAAATTTAAATAAATTATAAGTACCACTTAAATAATTCAAACAACTAAATAATAATAACGTTTTATATTACATTTTATTATGTTTGTAGTAATATTTCTATAAAATGTGCTGCGTTACTCACTTAAACGTACATAGGACTATTTATTTTAGTGAAAACATTTTCTCATTTCTCCATGTCCTTAATTATGTATTTTCAATGCAGCACTCATTAAATGATGTGTTCTCTGATTTATCCATGTTCATAAATACCTATTAGTTTATTTATATATTTTTCCTATTTTTAATGTTTACCTTTTATAACTGGTCAAATTTCCTCAGCAGAGGACTAATGCTATTAAAGAGTCGACACTTCCGTGCCCAAAGATTAAGGACGTAGTAAATAGCACATAAGTCTGCAGCAGGTGTGTACTTGAAAGACGTAGGCAAACAGGCTTTCTGCAAGGTGCTTGCCGGTAAGTGACCCAATTTCATATCAGGAACGAAGTAAATAAGACGTAAATTCATCGAGGAATAACTTTTATCGTGGGTCCCGGTTATATGTAATCCGATACAAACTAACCCTTTTTGCTTAATTTTTTCTCCCTTTCGCATAAACCCCTAACTATCCCTTCCTATGCTATTAAAGGGACCCTCACGTAGCATATTAGTAAATAGAAAATGAGAGGCCACGGCGGCTGTTCCTCCATCAATGGAGAAACCAAAAATCACCAAATCAACTTACGCAGGAACTCAATTAAGGATTGTGAGATGAGGATGGACGTTGGACTTCATCCGAGCAACCCTTTCGAATGGTTTTCATTCAGCCACTTCGTCATTGAAATCAGAAGCGGTATGAAAATAAAACCAGCACCATCCACCATCGACTTCAAATAAATAGCGTAAAATAAACAGATAAAACAGCCAAATGACAGGCAAAATGAAGTAATGATATAAATACCATACAACGTTTCTGAAAACATTATTCGTTCCTTCAGGTGATTAAAAAACGCAAGAGCCAGGAGTTACACAACCGTACAATACAGTTGAAAATTTGACTATATTATCTTTTTATTATATTTTAGAATAAACGTATTTTCCACAATCTAAATAATAAAATTGGCTGTGTGCGTATGTTCCGCATACGAATCTACACCAAATTTGGTACACATTGTGAACCGGAAACAAACACAGTGGCAGGGTTGTAAATTATCATTCCGGCCGATATTTGCGTCGAATAAATTTTTTTCGAGGTAAATGAGATTTATAGTGTTTGTCCTGATGTTTTCTGTGTTTAACATCAGCCCCTTTCTGCATGGGAACGCCATTTTGGGTGGTGGCGCTACATAAAAATAATTAAAAAATAACCGAGATTAGGGTGGTAGTCGTATCTTAATCCCACAGTGTTTGTTCCCGGTTCGTAAGGAACGCATGTACAAAATTTGGTCAAATTTGTTTCACGGGTCATATCCGGGATTATGGATGTCGCTGAGTTTAGTTACTAAATTAAACGTGCCGGTTAAGTTGTACTTCTGCCATATGAGTGGGGGTAGAATGGGTAAACATAGTATGTTTAGCATACAAATCTACACCCCAGGATAAAATATGAACAAAAGTTGTACATGTGTTCCATTCGATCCGGAAACAATCACTGTTGGGGTAAGACACGACAACCACCCCTAGAGGCGAGGGTGGACGGGAAATGGTTCCGGGAGTATTACTGACGCTCGTAATATTCAAGAAGACATTTTGAATCCCTTAGGGCATAGGAGTATAATTAAGTACCTTGGAGATGTCCATGTATTTTTGATGTATTAGGGTACAGTGTATATTTTTTGAAGTCTCTTAGCTACCAAGAATATTTTACACTCTCTCAACTCAATGGGATTATTTTTGACACCCTTAATACTAATAGTCTTAATACTAAGAGTATTTTTTATATATTTAGTATCGCGAGTATCAATGGTTCTCTATGGGCACATGGTGGGGGTTCTGATAAAATTCATTAGTAGATTAATGTAGAATTAAATACTTTTCCAGGTTTATATGAATAAATACCCTGGCACAGCTGGGCACCAGCCAGTTTCACATAAATAATTATTCGCCTCTAGGAAATCGTACTTTGAATTACTGTGTTATTTACGACTTGCCGTTCCTTCTTTGATCGCACATTTATGAACGGAAAAGAGTCGCAGTATAATGATTCATTTCGAGATTTTTTTGAGAAGATTCAACAATGACCTTGCATTTTAATGATGATACTATCTGGGTGCCCGGTGTTGCCCGAGTTAATTAAACCCAACAACACCCATAACACCGGATTTAAACTCCAGTACCACGCCCACCCCTAAGGGTGCTCCCTTCCCATACCGTAAGCGGTTGAAAATATACACAGAAAGCATCAGTAGAAACACTATCAATCTCTTTGACCCCAAAAATATTTATCCGACTCAAATATCGGCCGTTTTATCTTGATTGAAAATTTCTATCCTCGCTCCTGGGAGTCGTAACCGTGTTTACCCCTCATTATTTGTTTCCTGGTCAAAAATAAATCGTGTACAAAAATTGGAGAAATTTTTTCCATGGGTGCAGATTTTTATGTGGAACACACTCAGAAACATACATACACACGTACAGGACATTATTTTATTTAATATGTAACTAATCGGAAGACTGTGAATTTGACTACCTGATAAACTGATGGACAACACTTCGAATAATTATGAATCATATTTGGACGAAATCTGATACGCGAAATATTTTCAATTTATTCAGTTTTTTCACTGGATCTTTCCTACGTATTTTTATATTATCCGTATTTAAATATATTTAACGCGCTCATAACGGTTTTCATGTCTAAAATTAAAGTTTTTACATTAATGTAACTTATATATGCTTCACCATTTTGGAAATTTTTGATATCCTTGTTCTAACACACACACGACTGTTTGTGGAATTTAATAATGAATTTGGAAAATACCCAATGGTGAAATTAAAATAGCCAACATGACAACAAAAAATATAAAAAAACGTATGTAACAAAATGTATTTTTATAAGTATTACATCCTATAATGATTTAATTTACTCTATAAATTCAATTACAACCTTTCTGGTGAGTAAAAAATTTTAATTTGTTCATATTTAGTTGTGGATAGAAGACTATTATTTATTATATACTGGATTAATTCTCATACGAATCCCACATGTGAAGAAGCCAAGAACGTTGAGCTTGAGAGTTTAATATGAGCTTTCTGTATTCAACATTTCCTTAGAGCATTACTTAAAAAAATTTAATTAAATAAATTACATTATGCAGCTATTTGCCAAATTAAATTTTCTGGCTTGAACTAATGAGTCCAATAGTTCCAGTAGTTGCCATACGCGAGTGGCGAATTTTCCTCTCTGCGATTTGCAACGTGCAGTGCCCTAGAGACATATCAATGGCGCCGAAGTGTTTGATCAGTTAGCAGGGCTGTGAGTCACGTGTTGACGTAACCTTCAATCTGTCGACGCAATGTCGATAATATTGACTCTGTTTTTATAACAGCTGTTAGGCGTCGCCCTTATCTGCGCCAAACTCACACAACTTGGCAAAAATAGGTCACGGTGACCTCCGACGGCGATGTTTTTTTTTTGGGTAGATATCGGGAGAGTAAATACGCGCTTCGGAAAACTCACGTAGCTCCAGCGATAACAACTGTGTTGCATAGTGCAATATTATACACGGAAATGTAAGAATTTCAACAAAACATAAGGAACTCGTAATTTTAACAACAAAAACCTATTGGGTTCCAAACAATAATATTTAAATATTTTGAATACTTAATATACTTTAGTCAATAATTTTATAATATATAATTTTTTTAAAAAAAAACTAAATGAAGCCATGTAGTAATAAAAGCAGACTTATATAGCGCGAAATAAGATTATATAATAATTCAACGATTGCTTATAAATCATCCAATTCAGAAAAATAAAAATCTCATGCTGGAATTATACTTCGAGATATCGACTACTAAAGGAGAAAAAGGTATACAAAAATAACGAAATAATTCATATCTTATAATAAGGTAAATGTCAATTATGTCAAGCCCTTGAAAATTAAATCAAATCTTGATACTCTTTGTTAGGATGAATCTTTCATTCATAGTCATTTCTTCCTTACCAAGTCGTCTAATTTTATACCTTTACAATAGATGAAAAATTCAACCCACTTCATCCCGGTTTCAGTTCACGTCAGTACTCCTAAATTGCCAAAGCAAATACAGGGAGATAAGAACGATTTATATTCACTATATTTTATTTCAAAATTTTTTTAATGTCTTAGAAATTGTTTTAAATCTTATTACTCTAATAAAATATATTTCCCGCCATAACATTCATTTTATATATTACGGTTTTTAATAAAAAAATTATTAACCTCTCTGAGGACTACCTTAATATAACAACGTCATACTTACGAAATATTTATATGCTTCGTATTGAGAAAAAACTCAGTTTCTAGTCTTTAAATACTGCTGGAAATCTATTTCAAATTTACGACAGTATAAACAAAACCGAGTTAAAAGAATCGCTCTATACTAATTTCTTTGTAATAAATGTTTGAAATTAAAGGATAAGATTGGACATAAAAAACAAATATAGTTTAAACTTTCCAACTATCTGAGGCAGTGATCCAACTCTAACGCGAAATAATGAAAAGGAAAGCTTTATTCACTGGAGGATAAATAGTCCAGCCACAAAGATTATCATGAGACGCAAAGCTTCAAGAACGTAGAAAGAGTCATATATTCTACATATGATTCGATTTATTTAGTCAATTAGTCCTTGCATGAGGAAATAGGATACATCATTATATAAAATTACAATAAAATTATTGTATGTCACAATTAGGAGCAATTAGAAGTTAATATAGACATAAATAAAAATCGGGAACACAAATTTCCTTTTTCCAACACAACTATGTAGTAATTTCTTTGTAATAAATGTTTGAAATTAAAGGATAAGATTGGACATAAAAAACAAATATAGTTTAAACTTTCCAACTATCTGAGGCAGTGATCCAACTCTAACGCGAAATAATGAAAAGGAAAGCTTTATTCACTGGAGGATAAATAGTCCAGCCACAAAGATTATCATGAGACGCAAAGCTTCAAGAACGTAGAAAGAGTCATATATTCTACATATGATTCGATTTATTTAGTCAATTAGTCCTTGCATGAGGAAATAGGATACATCATTATATAAAATTACAATAAAATTATTGTATGTCACAATTAGGAGCAATTAGAAGTTAATATAGACATAAATAAAAATCGGGAACACAAATTTCCTTTTTCCAACACAACTATGTAGTAATTTCTTTGTAATAAATGTTTGAAATTAAAGGATAAGATTGGACATAAAAAACAAATATAGTTTAAACTTTCCAACTATCTGAGGCAGTGATCCAACTCTAACGCGAAATAATGAAAAGGAAAGCTTTATTCACTGGAGGATAAATAGTCCAGCCACAAAGATTATCATGAGACGCAAAGCTTCAAGAACGTAGAAAGAGTCATATATTCTACATATGATTCGATTTATTTAGACAATTAGTCCTTGCATGAGGAAATAGGATACATCATTATATAAAATTACAATAAAATTATTGTATGTCACAATTAGGAGCAATTAGAAGTTAATATAGACATAAATAAAAATCGGGAACACAAATTTCCTTTTTCCAACACAACTATGTAGTACTTTTACACATATAATTAAGAACTTAATTTTCATAATAATCATGTATAAGAACAAAACAATGAACTTAATATAGTATAAAATATATATAATTATTTAAAATTCTCTCTACAATATTTATTACAATATTACAAACTTATTTATGCATACAACTAATTTGAAAAAATTTATTTACAGAGTTGAAATAGTGGTGAGTAGAAATTTTTGAAGTTCAAGTTTATTAATTCTTAAACGCTATCATGAAGTTTGTTAAACACTGATATTCCTGCATATTTTTAACAACCGACCGACTTGTTACTCTTAAGTAAATTATTTTAATTTCTTGTATTAAATTTATGAGAATTATTTATTGAAAATACCATCATGAGTAAATGAATTAACCAGAGTAATAGTTTTCTTTTATTTCGTGAATACCGATCTGAATCATTATCGTGATGGCACTCTTTTACTTTCAAAATTCTGTACATTTTCCCGTGCAGATACTCAAAATATAGTTCAGGAATATACCTACGCCGTATATATTATTTTTTAAGTTTTCGTATCACTATAATTTGACATAACACTGACTGCTTATGTTATACTTGTACGCCACCATTTCAGCTGAAACGTTAGTTAATTCTCTATTTCGGAACTATTATTAAATTAATGTAAATAAACAAATACACTGTCTGATGTTAGAAAATTATTAACAAAACATAAAATAAACAATATTTAGTCTTTTTTTATGACATCTTCAGGTTTAATCTACAATTTAGGAATTATTAAAATAATTAATTATATATTTTTTTTAAGAAAAAATTACAAAATATTTTAATTTTGCTTACAATTCTGTATGCAAATATTGAAAAACAATTCAGAGGTAAGCTTTTTCTGCCTTGCCTGTAGCAAGTTTTTTCTTCTTAAAAAAACTTTATAAATAATTATTGTATTAATTTAGAAATTGTAGATTATACCTTAGAAGATCCTAAAAGGGGACGAGACGTCGTTTATTTAATGTTTTGTTAATAAAGAATTGTTATCTAAGTCTGTGTATTTGTTTATTTGCATTATTGTGAATTACAGATATTTTTTCATTATTATGAATAAATTAGTACGTTGCACAAAACGATCTCTGAAACTGTCGGAATGTTCTCCTTCGCTTAGATGCTTTACAATTTGATTAATTCTTACATTGGACTAATACCTGCCTCCTGAACTGGTCGAGGTACGGGAAGGGAATTCTGCGTCCCCACAACAAACTCTTCTCCCGCTATCGGAAGGGCGTGGGACAAGTACCCAATGCCCGACCTACCTGATACAGGTTTTTCTAGGGTTTTCCCTGCATCACTTTTAGGCTAATTGCCGGGTAGGATCCTTAAACCATAGATCGGGGGCCCTAGTTAACCCTTGGCTACCTTCCTCTACCCTTCCGCATCCCCCCTTTCAGATCCCTTCATATGCTATTAAAGTGGAGTTTCCACCATGTGGATTACCCTCATGTAGCCTGTTACCCTAAAAAAACCACTCCCGATGGTACTAAGAACCCGACCTACCTTAAATAGGTTTTCTATTGTTTACCCTGCATCACTTTTATGCAAATGTCGGGTAGGATCCTTAAGCTAACCGTACACTACCTTGCTCTCCCTTCCTAACCCCGTTTCAGTTCCCTTACCATTGTTATTAAAGAGGAGTATCCTGTCACAATGTTCCGGACAGTCTATTGAACAGTCACTCATGATATGAGTCAGGCAGCAATCAGGTGGAAGCAATTCCCTGAGGTTCAGTTTTTATTCTACCTATTTTGTCGTAGAAGAGCAAGAAGTTCGCTTCGCTACACTGGGATGATACGACATCATTGAGACAGTCAGGCGAAGAGGAAAATGATAAAGTTAAGCCCGCTGAAGAAAGAACTAGCGAAAGTATATTATTTCGGCTCCACACCAGGACCATGACAGACTCGCTACGGACTCATAATAACGTTGTAACTCTTTGCTCGATGTAAAAAAGGGGCCTTGTATAACACGTTTCATTTTACTTAATTACTTGTGTTACTTGAGCGGAAACAATTTGTTGGCTTATTAAATATTTTTTAAATTGATGTGCGAGAAGGTGTAACATTTCTGTTAAGTTTCTTCGACTACTTCCACAAAAGACTAACGAAAATTAAAAAATTGAAACAACCTGGAGCAGAAAATAAAATATTTTGTCTTAAGCCGAAATTGCATCGAAATCATCTTTTTTTCCAGATATGATTTCAATTTAAATTGGAGATGATATATGGATACAACTATAAGTGTAGTAAAAGATTTGCTTATTATAAAATTTATAACAAATTAAGGAAGAGTATTTAATGTTTTGTCATTTAATTTTGTTGTAATTGTAATATGCAGAAATTGAGTGATTTCACTGCGTTGGCCTGGATTTATTATAGTAGACAGTGAAAGGTATAATTTGTTCTGTATACTTTAGTATAAGTAGGCATCTAAATTCTTTTACAACTACACTAACATTAATTAACTACCAAATTTGAATATAAACCATATTTTTATTAAAATATAATTAACCAGCATTAACAGACACATATTTATAATTAAAAAAATATGATTCATTAAATATATTTAATTTATTTTTAACAGCACGACGTTTCTATACATATTTGTATCCTCTTCAGGGTGTCTGACTGAAAAAAAACTTTTGTTTTGATGTTATAAGTTTGACGTTCCATTACTGCAGAAACACAACTAGTAATATTCATAGTCAGACCGAGGAAACGTTGATAACATCAAACAAAACTTTTTTCAGTCAGACACCCTGAAGAGGATACAAATATGTATAGAAACGTGGTGCTGTTAAAAATAAATTAAATATATTTAATGAATCATATTTTTTTAATTATAAAAATGTGCCTATTAATGCTGGTTGAATATATTTTATTAAAAATATGGTTTATAATCAAATTTGGAAGTAAAAGAATTTACATGCGAACTTTACTTTTTCTAAAGTATACAGAACAAATTATTCCTGTACCTGTTTACTATAATATTGAGATAAATAAATACCAACCAACGCAGCGAAATCATTCAGTTATTCATATTACAATTACAACAGAATTAAATGACAATATGTATGTATTTAAAAATTTGCCCCCGAAGCAAAACCAAATAAGTTAGTTCATTTTGTACGATATTTTTTGTTATCAACCAGATATGTATGCAAAAAAAAACCTATTTCGTCTGGATTATTATTTCGACACCTTCCTCCAATATTTGTTTGGTTAAAGGATTATTGCTAGAGACTGTGAGACTTAGACAAACAAATTTCGCAATGATTCGAGAGAAATGCAACTAAAGTGTGTGTTCACACGATACGAAGCCTCGCCTTGCTTACTTTGACTCAGAGATTCCGACGGCGTCTTTTAGATAAAACTATTCTCTGCAGTCCTTAAAACACGTATTAGGAAACATAAAGTTCAAAATTCTGATAAATCATATCAATTTATTTAATATCGCCAAGGTTACTTGATAGTAATTTAATATGCAGTAAATTGGCTTCTTGTCTTTATATGCAGTGATCGTCTTGAGATCTGTTCCTAAAAATTACCTTTCTTTATCTCTCACTATGTTTACTACTTTCCAGCAGCAAATAAATAAAATCTCAATAAATAGTTCTGCTAGAACAGAAAATGAATAGTTAGAATGTTATGGAATATTTGACTTCTGCATCAAGTCAATGTACGCGTTCTTGAAGTCAAATCCGATTGGTAAACGACCTATGGTTTCCGCTCGTTAATGAACTTCAGATATAAACAGCAGATGCTAGTGAATGGTCTCCCATTTAGGCGATTGAGGTCAATCAACCATTGTTCCAAGAGCAGGTGCGAGTCGAAACTTCAATTTGTTGTCGTTGTCCAGCCGGAACACCCGTTTAGTTCTCATCAGCAGCTGTACGCGACTGATGATTGATTATTGAACGAGCACGTAGCATTTCAAGTAAAATTGACGTTTACAATACAAGATTTAATTTCATAGATTAGGGGTACAATACTGAATCAAAACAATTTAACAAACATAGAATAAATCCCGGTGTATTTTCTTCTCAAGTCAGAAAAATGACAAGAATCCGCTATTGAAACGACGTAGCTTAATATTACTTTGAACAGGGTGGAATCCCAATAAATAAATATCCAGAATACTAATAAATAAATAAACATCAGACAACTTAAAGTCCAGAAAAATAATTTAATAAATTAACAACGTTTCATCGCTTAATTTGCGACTTCATCAGGTTCAAGTTTAAAAAAAATTTGATGGACAGGTCAGTCTGTGCTAAAATGTTCGACATTTTGGCCACGGCAGTCAAAATTTTTCAAAATTCTTTTTTTATGATTTAAAATTGGCTGATTGAATTATTTATTTAATTAGTTTTCTCAATAGTAATAACACATTTATTTATATAATTATTAAATAGATGCTTGGCCTGAAATAATTTTCGCATTTGTTTTATTCATTCTTAAGTTATTTGTTAAATATTTAAATACCTTATCAAGAATAATTTATATCTTTACAAATTTGAATATATTAAAAACCTAATAAATTTGAATTTGATAATTACCTGACATTCACAAAATATATTAATGGTGTATTACATCACAAATATAAAGTTTAATGAAAAATTACAATTTCTTCACATAAAAATTTATTACAGAAGCTACGATATTTCGTTGTCAATTTTTTATTTACAGTGAAATATTTTCGAATTCCAAAACTGCTGTTAAAGAAAGGAAAAAATTATTTAATCCGTTTACTGTCAAAATGTTGCTCCACAAATTATTTTTTCCATACATCAGTGACTCAAATGACGATAATTAGAAGGGAACGGTCCCTTCCTTATGGTGGTTTATTTAATCATGAAAATACACGTGTCTTATTTTTTGATGAAATATTATACAGCTTAAACTTAAAAATGAAGAAACCAGATGCTAAAATTCTTTCAGCTCTAGCACTTTTTTAATAATGATATTAATAAATGTGTATTATTACTATTGCGAAAACTAATTAAATAAATAATTCAATCAGCCAATTTTAAGTCAGAAAAAAAGAATTTTGAAAAATTTTTACTGCCGTGGCCGAAATGTCGAACATTTTAGCATAGACTGACCTGTCCTTCAAATTTTTTTTAAACTTGAACCTTATGAGGTGGCAAATTAAGCTATGAAACGTTGATAATTTATTAAATTTTTTCCGGACTTAAAGTGGTCTAATGTTTATTTATTTATTAGTATTCTGGATATGTGTTTATTGGGATCCCACCCTGTATAAGGTGAAATGTTGGTGATTTCTGACGTGTGTGTCGTTTCAATTACAGTGAGTGAGCGATTCTGATGTGATTCCTGAAACGATCCCGTTACAATCCCGGTGAAAACAGTTAAATGAAATTTAATCTCAGAGGATCAAATAAAATTGAGAGGTTGTTAGCCATTCCATTTCAGAATTTTTTTTTATTAGAGTTAAAAAATAATTCGTTAACTATAAAGTCACTATAAACTTTTAAAAAATAGCCCTATCCAGATTAAGGTCTATTATAATATTGCAAAAATTATTAAATGATCTTATTGTTGAACTGAAACCACGCCCACACTTCCAATACTAATACCGTATAAAATAATTTCCGGATTGGCCAAAAATGAAGTAATATAATCAGTTGTTTTTTTGTCTTGGATAGAGGTAGCCAAAAGTTTATAAGACAATATAAGGGGGTTCCAACTTTCTAATGCCTACGCAAATGAGGCCCGATAGATGAAAGAGTAGCTGACGTGGGACGGTGAGCTACAAAGAACCCGGCATCCGTCTCGTCCAAGTAAATTTGTCCTGTACTTTGTTGTCCGCGAATAACTCATAAATGTTTCAACAGACCACTTCGACTCACCTTACAGCACAGGAATGGTGCCTGAAAATAGCATTCGACGATTAGTTTAATACCACTGATGAGCAGCGGAACTTTGGAGAAGGCTGTTCTTATTCTTTGTTAACCGGACTAATGAGAGCTCCAATTTGTATCGCCGTGCCAAAATGGTGAGTAAAATTTCACGATCTGTGGTCATTAAAATACGCAAACACATATTTTATAAGAATAATGATACATCATGCTAACAAGAGAAAGGTTACTGCACAAGATATTTATACAAAATCAGAAGCTGAATGGTAACTGTAATGTATGACTTCTTATTGTATATAAAATTAAATTTAATCGCAGTTTTCTGTATCCCGAGTATTCATTAAATTTTATTTCGTAGTAAATACTCTTTATATGCAGTGAACCTGAACTTTGAATCATAAATCTGAATTTATTCAGTGTTATTGAAAATTATTAAAAAGAAAATGTGATTAGAAGCCTCTTATTCTGTTCCATCAATCAAACAAGACATTTTTAAAAAAATGTAATATCCTGGACGGATACACTGAGTACAAATGCCGACTAAATAAACAAACACTATTAATGGAAATATTCAACCAAACGCTTTTTAACCGAAATCAATTTTTTTTAAAATTGATTTTAATAAGCACAGCAGCAGAATCAACTCGATAAAATTTCTGATTCAAATTAAATATATGTTATTACTATTAAACTTTATATAAATTTTTCTTTTTCTAACTAGAATTAATAATTTATTCAATGGAAGTAGCAGCAGCTATCTAACTTAATTGTACTTTAATTTCTTTTAAATTTAGTTGATAAGCGAATTTTTTTAGAAGTTGCCTAGTGAATATTAATTAAACTAAATTCAAGCTTCAGTTTTGTATCTCATAATTCTTCAGGGGCACATCTCCAATTGTTGGTTCTGACACTAAAATTATTATTTCAATCTAGAGAAAAGCTAAAACCTTTGTAATTTTAAAGGTGTTCCATTAACTGTAGTGAACTTGATCAGAATCACTGATAGTTCTTTGGAACAATATTGTAACTATTCATGAAGATCACATCAGATCTGAACTGCCATCCCGTTCCTTAACCACCACTTGGAAATCCCAACACGGAAAACCCTACCGGGGAATTTGGTAGCTTCTGAGTTGAGTGTGACCGCATCCGTAATTGGGCTATGACCATTTTTAGAAGCTGGGAGCTGATTCTTATTATACCTGGATTCCATCAGAAATTGGGCTACAGTCCAAATATCTGTAAGAATGCCGTTGATTTGGTAAAATAATTATGATTTTTTTTCAATTCGAGAAGAATTCAGTAGCTCATTGACGTACACTGTGATACGCACCAGCAGGGAGAAATGATTGAATTCATTATTCGAGGAGACTAATAAAGTTTTTACTCAAGAAAACGCCTACTTCGTTTCTCCTTTGGGTAATAGAACATGGAAAATCCTAAAAAAAAAATTTAAGGCTCCACACAACTATAATTTCAGAATTTCTGTTGCACCTTAGAAATAATAGTTTCCAGAGAATTTTTGGTCTGTCTTTCCTTCAGTTATTGTTCTTCTGTAGTTCACAATAAGCATGAATAATATTTTAGTAAGTTGTCTGTAGTTTTAGTATGTATTCGGTAACGACTGCGGGTCTGCACAGGGCTCGTGGCTTTGAGACCCGGCTACACACCTGGCGCGGTTAATTTTAACGGGCGAATCGGCCGCGCCCTTGGAAGGCGTCCTTCGGGCCCAAGGTCTTCGGCAGCAGAAATACCCAGTAATGAGCCCACGTCAAGGTCCTGCACCCCAATTAAGACTTAGGAGCCCCAGCTTTCTTATTGGGACAGGGACGTCGCGTCCTCATCCCGGCGGCGACGCCACATTTACTCTGCGGGAGACGCCTATTACCATCATTTGCAAGCGACTCGAATCCATTTCAATGGCTCCATGAAATCAGGTGGAGATTGCTTTCAAGACCAGTATTACCTAAAAGTAGACTTCAAATTATTTCTATTAATACGTAGGCATTAATAATTTGCAGAATATTCAATGTTTGACTATCACCCTTACTATGTAATTATGTGTAAATGCTTTAAAATTTCCTAGTGAAATATTACAGGGGTATTTTAAAATACAGATTTGGGCATGAATTCAAAAGGTTTGAACTCAGAACCTAGAGTTCCTAAATGTTTCCATTTTTATAGCTCCTATTTATTTTTCTGTAACTATTTAATTTTCTGTCGAGAGTTCTTTACTTAAGAAATTCGATTATGTAAACAAAGCAAGCTAAACTATGATCTGTAAGAATTCTAAATTTAATATGACCGATTTTTAATTTTGTTGTTTATGTAATATAGCCCCACAAGCATTTAATCAGTCTCAATAAAATAATTTAAAACTCAATTGCTAACTTTTTAATCATTTTTAAACCAGGAGTTTTCGGCCTGTTATTTATATATTATTTTAAATATAAAAATTTTTATTTTTCACTACTATCTATATATAATAAGTCAACATTAATTTTTTTATCACAATGACCATTTATTTGTTGTTAAAAAATATAATACATTTACAATACCTTCAAATTATCAAAAAAATTATATCGTTCTAAACGTGGACATAATCGATTTTATCTTCATGTATCTGTTCCATCAGGATACGCGTCAATTCTACGGATATGCTATACGAATAATTGACTACGTTATAGAATTGTCCATATTCTCATTTTTCGATTTTATTTAATTTAATTCGTTTATTACTCCTCGTATGAGGCAATAGGATATGTCATTACATAAAATTATAATATAACTATTGGATGCTACAATTAATAACAATTAGAAGTTAACATAAATATAACCTAAAATCGAGACCACAAATTTCTGTGTCCAACATAACTAAAAGTACGATAGAGTAATAATAATAAAATAATAATTTCAAGTTATTAAGCGTTAATTATATTAAGATCGTGAATTTTACTCCAGTTTTTCTATAAAGATGTAAATATTCACATCTAAGTTGTACTTGACATTTGTGGATTGGTTTTTAAATTATTTTATTGAGACAGTTTAAAAACATTAGAGGCTATATTACATTAGTATGTATTTTGAAAACTGTAAATCTCTTTTTCTCTATATATAAATGAATGTCTGTCTGTGTGTCCACAAAGCACTCCTAAACCATTCATCCGATTGCGATGAAAAGTTGGTCGAGTAATTATTTTCGGGCTTTTTAGTGTATAATTTCAACCCCTTAAAGCACCAATAAGGAAGGGGGTGGAGGGGCGTTACATAAAAGTAACGCGAAACAACCGACATAGGTTATAGATGTCAATGAGTTTAATTAACATTATACTGATTAAAATAGGCTGGCCAATTTCTACCAAACTTTATACACATATTACTTACGATCCAGGAACAAACACTGTAGGGTTAAGACACACCTACCGCCTGAAGGGGTGCGGGTGGAATTTGAAAAATTCTTATTAAGGTTATTAAGGTCGAATAAATCGTATTCTTGGTCACTGAATTTGATAATGTTATGCTATAATTATTAAGTGTCTAATATCAACTACAAAAGGCAAGGGAGGGTTGCATCCTTACCGTACGGGTGGTGGTGGAAGGGGTATACATAAAAGGGAAAGCAAAAAAGACCGAGATTATTGGCGATTCCGGGGTTATAAGAGTCGCTGAGTTTAATTCTCCCTTAATCATGGTGGTAAATAAATACCCGGACAAGACCGTACGCTCAGCAAGTTATGTATTTTTTCATTCATCGTAGTTAGTGACACTATATATATTGTCAATATTTATATGTCTTGAAACTATATCTACTTACTTTAAGTGAAAACTAAATTCGTTAGAAGAGAATGTCACGTTATTAAAAATATTCGGCACACGGACAAAAATCGCTTCCACAGTACATATTACATTTTTAGGAATACTACCATTCAACGTCAAATATGAAGAATGAGAAAATATATAAATGTTCTTTGAGAATGCTAAACAACGCAAAAGTGTTTTTATTAAGGTCTTTCCTCGTTATTCTGAATCAGAAAATGTTACAAACATTTTTATTCCGACGTTAAAATACTAATGTTGTTAATGTTTAATTTTACTTATACATCACACCCAAATTATAAAAAATATTATTTTTATCGCAGAAAATATTATAATTGCTGCGACATATAATAATAAAAATAGGTCTTGATATTATAAATCATAAAAACGTCTGTGTTAAAATTTTACTAATTAGATAAATAAATAGCTTAATAACAGAAAAAATAAGTGATAAATTAAATACCACTATTATTAGAATGCGGAATTTAATTTATCACTTGTTTTGTCTATTGGCTATATATTTATTAGAATAATATTTCTTCATGTTATTAATGTGTTGACATCAATAGGAGCTTCAAAGAAATGAAGGACTGTAAAAACATTGCGGGTCTGCATACATGCCAAGAACTGGATAATTTATTCATATTTTAGATTTAAATATTAAAAAAATATTTTAATTTATTTTATTATGTTGTTAACTTCTTGACTGGAAATATAGTATTTTAGGGGTTGAAATTAATTATAGTCTGAATTTCGTTAAACAAACACTAACATCAGAAAATTAATGTCGCACAGGGAAGGATGCAAATAACAAGGTCACAGACAGCAGAAAAGTATAGAGAAGTAATTTGGAGAAGGAAAAATAGTAAATTAGGTTTAAAGTTGTGATTAGACTGATTAGAAAAAGATCTGCCATACCCGAGAATTATCGAAACTAGTCTTCAGTTAATTTATTTAAATAAATGAAGTTTCCTTCTTTTTTTGTCAGTACATAAATTTTCTCGTAACTAATCATACAAGCAACTCCACTTATTAACTATTAAATACCCATTTATAATGCTAAATACATCGTTCACCGGTGAGAAACTAAAATAACTTCACTGGACTTTGCAATAAGCAGACTTTGGATCTTTCAATTAAAATTTTAATTAAATATATCGTTTAATACATGAAGGTGTAAATTTCAATATCGATAAATTCTACTAAAAAAACAAATTAAAATACAAACAGCCATAAAAGAACAAAACATCGACATGGTTTCAACTGCGTCACATCCGACCTGAAAAGGAGAACCAATATTCATTAATAAACTTTTCATAAAGTTCAAAACTGTCGTGCTCTATTTGGTTATTTTAAATTAAGTCAAATTATTCCATTATAAGTGTTAGAATATTAATGACGTAAACGGAAATATTTTTCTACGTCTAAGTACGTTTTATTATGTCCTACTTTACATTTTAAAATTATTATTCTACTACATTAATTATTTATTTTAAAAAAAAGGAAAATGCCGGAAAAAAATTATCTTGTCTATTATAATAAATTGGAAAGATTGTTTTGGAGTTAAAATTCACTGCAAATATAGAACGGCATTATAAATTTTCTGCATAGTGGCTGTTAACGCATTACTTAATTTGTGCAAGCTGGAATAACACAAGGTAAATTTAAAGTGGTGCTTCGAGTTGTGTTTTTATTCTTTTATGCTTTGTTGGACATTCAAATAAAAAGGAAATAAAAATTTATTCAGTTCGGTGAGGTAAAATCAAAAACTATTTCAAGAAATAAATCTGAGAGAGTTATTGCATAAGAAGTTTTAAAATTTAATATTATATTCGCATTCGGAGTAAAAAAAACTTTCCATTAAAGAGAATGTAGACTGATATTGCAATATTTGTATGTTAGTTATTTGTTTCCTGGAAACGTAGTGTAACAATCTTTACTGTTCTGTGAATGACGGCTTTGTTTGGAGCTGCAGGAAGTTCACTGCAAATGCAACCAAGAATTACCATTTGATAACTCAGCAACAAGTTTATATATACTTGCACTGAAAGGGCAAATTTATGATTACTTTTATAGTAATTTATCTGAGTATATCCTCCTATACTTAAAGTACATTATCTTTATATTGTAATGCCGATTTGAATTGTTTGAGAAATCATTTATAGCGGTCTGATCAAACAAAGTAACAATGAGAGAAGCAAGCTCACTTTGCTTTGTCGAAAAGTCAAAAATGGCGTATGCGCGCTAAAACTCGAGAGAACTAGGAGTCAGTTTGCGGAAAAACATCGTGAGGAGCAGAACAAGTAATATAACTGTTAGTTAGCGGAGAAAGATTGTTAGGAGCTGATGGTTGAAAAACATCGTGAGGAGCAGAACAAGTAATATAATTTGAGCAGAGACTAGACATCGTCAATGTATAACTAGTTAAAGTTGTAATTTAATACGAAGAAAACATTCACGCCGCAAGTATTTCAGCGTAAATATAGGAAAGGAAGTCAGTTTTTTTACATCTACAGCCAGGAGGTAAAGAAAAGTTAGTTCGCTCCGAAAGAATAAACAGTGCAAGGATATACGTTGCAGTTTACGTCCAATTCAGTAAAAGACTAATAAATCTACGAATCATAGGGTTCCGGTAAGGCAAGCAGACATCAGATAGCTGACATTCAGGAGGATCATCCGAGTTCCTGAAGGGCCTATAAGTTTTGACTTCAATAGTGTAAAATCTGTGAGTCGACATTTTATAATCAGTGAATAATTTTGCAATAGTGTATTTCCGAAACCAAAAAGAATACTGGTACCAGCTGGACACTACGTAAGTAACAAAACCAAAACTAATGATTAATTGTAAACTTTAATTAAAGAATGAAGTCAGATTTCGTTCTCTTTTAATTGTCAATCAGAGTTAATTTCTTTACTTTTAAATTTCTTTCTATTGACATATTTTTTAGGTAAAATGTGAACTGTTTGTTAATAAGATTTTTAAATGAATTTGTTGTGTCTATTATCAAACCCAGTCAAGACCCTGAGATCTAAAAATTTGGTGTTTGTAATTGTTTTGATTTTAAAGCCACAAAGTGAAAATAAATAATTTTATGTGTTAAATTTTATTAATTGTTTTTATTTAATAAACCCAACCATTTATTTATTACAACATATTTTAGGATCCTTGAAACGTTCTATCAAGTTCCACGACTCTAGTAAATTCCACAATTTGATCTCTTATAGTCTTCCAAAACTTGGCTCTTTACTGAATTCTTAATGCAATTTACATTTAAATTACTCAATATATTCATCAACCAGAAACCAATCGTTTCTTTTTTATACGTTTTTTTAAAACCACAAAGTCATATAGAAGAACTTTCGACGGTGTTCCATCATAGTAATCTCTTTCCAACTTTCGTTAGATTCATTCACATTGATCCCTGTATATCACTGTGTGGTTTTAATAAAACGCATAATAAAAAAGAGGATTGGTTACTGGTTAATGAAAATAGTAAGATTAAACCATAAATAATCCAGTATGACGTTATATTTTAATACTTTTACCGTCAGAGTTTATAATCCTATGTTAATCATTAGCCAAATATCGTATTCATAATTTCTAATTGCTATATTTTATTTTAATATGATATAACTTCACTTACTAGTGAAATGTGACGCTGTCAAAATACGTATTGAGTTTACATTTGTTTACATGTTATTTATTTCCTCCAAATAGGTTTTTAGCCTTTTCCCAATTTATACTTTTATCATTTAATTTATTTTATGTCTCTGAGGAAAAATGACGAAATAAATTACTCTTCTTTATGTCCAATTGACCTGAAACTTATCTCACTTTACATCTACAGCCAGGAGGTAAAGAAAAGTTAGTTCGCTCCGAAAGAATAAACAGTGCAAGGATATACGTTGCAGTTTACGTCCAATTCAGTAAAAGACTAATAAATCTACGAATCATAGGGTTCCGGTAAGGCAAGCAGACATCAGATAGCTGACATTCAGGAGGATCATCCGAGTTCCTGAAGGGCCTATAAGTTTTGACTTCAATAGTGTAAAATCTGTGAGTCGACATTTTATAATCAGTGAATAATTTTGCAATAGTGTATTTCCGAAACCAAAAAGAATACTGGTACCAGCTGGACACTACGTAAGTAACAAAACCAAAACTAATGATTAATTGTAAACTTTAATTAAAGAATGAAGTCAGATTTCGTTCTCTTTTAATTGTCAATCAGAGTTAATTTCTTTACTTTTAAATTTCTTTCTATTGACATATTTTTTAGGTAAAATGTGAACTGTTTGTTAATAAGATTTTTAAATGAATTTGTTGTGTCTATTATCAAACCCAGTCAAGACCCTGAGATCTAAAAATTTGGTGTTTGTAATTGTTTTGATTTTAAAGCCACAAAGTGAAAATAAATAATTTTATGTGTTAAATTTTATTAATTGTTTTTATTTAATAAACCCAACCATTTATTTATTACAACATATTTTAGGATCCTTGAAACGTTCTATCAAGTTCCACGACTCTAGTAAATTCCACAATTTGATCTCTTATAGTCTTCCAAAACTTGGCTCTTTACTGAATTCTTAATGCAATTTACATTTAAATTACTCAATATATTCATCAACCAGAAACCAATCGTTTCTTTTTTATACGTTTTTTTAAAACCACAAAGTCATATAGAAGAACTTTCGACGGTGTTCCATCATAGTAATCTCTTTCCAACTTTCGTTAGATTCATTCACATTGATCCCTGTATATCACTGTGTGGTTTTAATAAAACGCATAATAAAAAAGAGGATTGGTTACTGGTTAATGAAAATAGTAAGATTAAACCATAAATAATCCAGTATGACGTTATATTTTAATACTTTTACCGTCAGAGTTTATAATCCTATGTTAATCATTAGCCAAATATCGTATTCATAATTTCTAATTGCTATATTTTATTTTAATATGATATAACTTCACTTACTAGTGAAATGTGACGCTGTCAAAATACGTATTGAGTTTACATTTGTTTACATGTTATTTATTTCCTCCAAATAGGTTTTTAGCCTTTTCCCAATTTATACTTTTATCATTTAATTTATTTTATGTCTCTGAGGAAAAATGACGAAATAAATTACTCTTCTTTATGTCCAATTGACCTGAAACTTATCTCACTTTACATCTACAGCCAGGAGGTAAAGAAAAGTTAGTTCGCTCCGAAAGAATAAACAGTGCAAGGATATACGTTGCAGTTTACGTCCAATTCAGTAAAAGACTAATAAATCTACGAATCATAGGGTTCCGGTAAGGCAAGCAGACATCAGATAGCTGACATTCAGGAGGATCATCCGAGTTCCTGAAGGGCCTATAAGTTTTGACTTCAATAGTGTAAAATCTGTGAGTCGACATTTTATAATCAGTGAATAATTTTGCAATAGTGTATTTCCGAAACCAAAAAGAATACTGGTACCAGCTGGACACTACGTAAGTAACAAAACCAAAACTAATGATTAATTGTAAACTTTAATTAAAGAATGAAGTCAGATTTCGTTCTCTTTTAATTGTCAATCAGAGTTAATTTCTTTACTTTTAAATTTCTTTCTATTGACATATTTTTTAAGTAAAATGTGAACTGTTTGTTAATAAGATTTTTAAATGAATTTGTTGTGTCTATTATCAAACCCAGTCAAGACCCTGAGATCTAAAAATTTGGTGTTTGTAATTGTTTTGATTTTAAAGCCACAAAGTGAAAATAAATAATTTTATGTGTTAAATTTTATTAATTGTTTTTATTTAATAAACCCAACCATTTGTTTATTACAACATATTTTAGGATCCTTGAAACGTTCTATCAAGTTCCACGACTCTAGTAAATTCCACAATTTGATCTCTTATAGTCTTCCAAAACTTGGCTCTTTACTGAATTCTTAATGCAATTTACATTTAAATTACTCAATATATTCATCAACCAGAAACCAATCGTTTCTTTTTTATACGTTTTTTTAAAACCACAAAGTCATATAGAAGAACTTTCGACGGTGTTCCATCATAGTAATCTCTTTCCAACTTTCGTTAGATTCATTCACATTGATCCCTGTATATCACTGTGTGGTTTTAATAAAACGCATAATAAAAAAGAGGATTGGTTACTGGTTAATGAAAATAGTAAGATTAAACCATAAATAATCCAGTATGACGTTATATTTTAATACTTTTACCGTCAGAGTTTATAATCCTATGTTAATCATTAGCCAAATATCGTATTCATAATTTCTAATTGCTATATTTTATTTTAATATGATATAACTTCACTTACTAGTGAAATGTGACGCTGTCAAAATACGTATTGAGTTTACATTTGTTTACATGTTATTTATTTCCTCCAAATAGGTTTTTAGCCTTTTCCCAATTTATACTTTTATCATTTAATTTATTTTATGTCTCTGAGGAAAAATGACGAAATAAATTACTCTTCTTTATGTCCAATTGACCTGAAACTTATCTCACTTTGGTGATGCGTCCACCATAAAAGTTAATTAACCACACACTTTATTTAGATTTTTATCTGTATCTAAATTTTGAAACTCAATTTTTAATTGATCCTTAGTCAAATAATTTTTCATTGTTCCTCAAGCGAGGTTGGAATACAACCATACACGAACAGTAGGTCGACAGTGACCTCTGTAGGTCTTACAGCGACCTCATACTAATCTTTTTAATACTTTCGTTCTCTTTTTCTTCTCATACCTCCTCAACGGATAGTCACGGTTTTCGATTGCATGCCATATCGGAAACAATTCAATTTACAGTACTAATTGATTATTCAATTTATTATAAGTTTTGAAATATTTTAAATCTTATGAAAATAATATATATATTGTAATACCTCAAATAAAATAAAACTACCAATTTAAACAAATACTTATTATTATTTATTAAGACACAATTTACAATTATACAAATAATGAAATGAAATTTTATAAAATCAAAACAATTTTATTTAACTTGAATACATTTGATAAATTAGACTCGGTACCCCAGGGTCTTGAATGGGTTGATAAGGAAACGGAAACACATTTTTTTACAATTAAACAAAACAGTTAAAGTAAATGAAAAACGAAATGAAACGAAATGAAATGATTGAAACGAAATTGAAAAGATTGAAACGAAATCTGACTTTTTACCCTTATTTAACAATTTACAATTATAAATACAGAAAAACAGACTTACAAGCTCTCTGGTCCATGCAATTTGGGTCTCTAGCATACCGGCACACACTGACTTCATACAGGCTTAAAAAGCACCAGGTTGCGCTCACACTCTGCTTTCACCGCCACCTCTTCTTGATGACGTTACCCTCATGACGAATTCAAACTGCTAGCAGACAGATTTCCAAGACAAACTCCTACCGACTTTTGATGACTGATGTCCAACTGATTACTCTCGGCCACCTAGCTTGGCCTACCATCCGATGATCTCTCCTTACGTCTGCTGACTCGAACTTCACTCTCCTAGGACTTTCTCGTACAGATTCTGCTACTACACTCCACGTCCATCATCTTACAACTCTCACGTCTAACTCGTCTGAGGTCTCCTGTCTAACTGTGCTCTGTCTAACTGTGCTTATTTTTCCGTCCAGCTGCCCTCTTATTTATACCCCGGCTCCAGAATATTCCATGGTTTTCACAGTTTTTTTGCATTTCCACGTTCGCCAAACAGACACCATCTGTTGCCTTTCTCCCGCTCCAAGAGCCACTCAATCAATTAAAATAAATGTCTCCTTTTAATATAATTACATCGTCCACCAGACATCTGTTATCATGCCTTTCAGGGTTCCGTCGTCAAGATGTCGGTCACAACCATTTAGCCCTAAGAGTCGCAAAATGCCCCTTCTCTTCTCTAAAATCCACTTATCCATCATTTTATTATTATCTTTTCTTTTTTTCTTCTACAAACCACTCAAGAATCTCCAGTCTGCGTTTGTAAACAAATATGATAAAAATAAGAACAGAATTCATGTCCTTCTTTACTGGTTATTACAATATAGTACTTTACTACGTAAAAAACGAAAATTATCATATTACTTTTAGTTCTTTTCCAATCTAAATTTTTTTATATATTTTGTTTACTAGCCGCTTAAGATGAGTGATTTTTACGAAATTTGAATAATTAAACCCAAAGAAATCATCAGAATTTCTTTTTAAAAACTTGAATAATTAAAACTAAAAAAAGTTTCAAAATTTGTTTTTAATTAATCGTCACATATTTTGAAAGGAGCTTTCAGCTATTCCAGCCAGAATCATGTGAATTCATAGTCCTAGTTTCCATCCCAATACATTTGTGCAATTTTTTCCCCAGTATCTGGACTTTATAGGCTCGCCCCCTGTATTTATTTAAATGAAAGTTGTTTCAGATTCATTAATTTAAGTAATTTCAGTGTAAACCCCATACAATGGAGAAAAATTGTACAAACGTATTGTGAAGGAAACTATGTCTATGAATTCAAATTATTATGGCTGGAATAACTGAAATATTATTTTAAAATATGTGAGGATTAATTAAAAACAAATTTGGACGCCTTTTTTAGGTTTAATTATTCAATTTTTCTTGTGAACCTAATAAGTTGTTTTAGATTCTTGAGTGATTTTTAATTAAGTGACTGTTAAAATTTAATTCTACTATCAAAACTGGATTTTCCTTTTAATACAATTAAAAATATTTAAAAGCTGTCTTAGACACGCAAAATGACTTCAGTAACCTCCATATACATTTAAATAATTGAGGATATTTATTTTTAAAATTTCAGTTATTTATAGGTGTGATTATAAATCTAAATTTATCTTCATCATTAAGCCCTTTGAGGATTTAAAATGTTTATAATATTCCGTCCCGTGAAGTTCTTCCCAGTTTGGATTTTGAGTTGAGTGTGAAGCTCTCCGGCGTGACCTTCCTCTGACTTTAAAAACAGAGATTATTTTCTGAGTCCCGGGCAGTTTATTTGACAGCAAGGCCATCAGCAAGCGGAGATGCAAACAAGCCCGTCTTGGTGCCGAAGGGCAAAGGGGCGCAAACAAGGCGACAGACAGGCTGGCAGGTCTGCTTTGGGAATTCCCGGGCTCCGTGATTCACTTCGCTTCCCCCGTTTTTCTGCTTTCCTCCGCGCAGACAATACATTCCACAGCAAACACTTACACATTTTCAAAAAGCAATTTATTTGACGTCATTAAAAATACTGAGAATTAAAGTTTTAATTTTCAATGGCAATTTAAAGGCTCTCAAGCTAATTTATTCAGTGCCAAACTCGCGTCATACATCTAAGAACATTCATCGTACTTAACTGATTTATGATAATTTATTGTTGCTATTATTATTCTATGTCATATGACGCTATATTCTTCACCTGTTTATTCGAGCCAAGGGGGCTTCTTATAATCCTAACACTATGTTAAATTATAATGACAATAATTACAGAAGGGTTAATTTCTAAACAGCTGACATAGATGCTGTACTAATCAAAAAAGATGACTTTTAAATGAATGAACGATTATAAACTTTAACAAAAAATAGATTTATTTTCAATACTTTAAAACAATTACACAATATAAAAATATATCAGGGTCTCTACTGGGTTTGATAATGGCGAATCATTTTATTTCTCAACTTAAACACGAATTCCAATTTAAAAGAGAAAAGATTTACTCGTCAATTAACTATGACGTAATTTACTTGTCAACAAAATTAAACTAAAAAGATGGATTCTAATTAACAAATTTTAATAAAAAAAGAGAACGAAATCTGACGTCTATCTTTTAATCAGGTTTACATAATTATTTGTTTTATATTGTTACTCACGGCAGCATTCCAGGATACCTTGTAATTTACGAAACACTATGACGGGGTTTTGCACTGCTTCTAAAAACTCACAGTTTCTAAAATTAATATTTTTAGATCAAAAATCAGGAACCATGATTATCTTCCTTTCGTCTCTTCCTCGGTTGACTTTTGCTCGGCTATGTGCACCAAAAACTGTTTGTGTTTAGCAGGTTTCGTAGTTCTGCTCAAGTGAATGTTTCGTCTTGAGCAAAATGTTCAGGGACCAATCAAAGCTGTTGATTGGTAATTCTCGATGTTTCTCTGCAAATTTCCTTTGAATATTTGAAATTGTCTTGTCTATTTCAACTCGACCAATTTCTGTCGCGTCTGACTGCCCACTGCTTCTACTTAACTTTACTTTTTAAAAGAATATCTCGTCTATTTTAATACGACCTGTACTTGACCAAACCTTCCAGCCAATGCGACCTGAACTCTACCATATCATAATGTGAACTGCACTCTCTCGTAATTTTGAGCGCGCATTGCTTCTTCCGACAAAGCAAACAATACTTGGCTACATTGTTGCTGTGTTCTGTACCGCCGTCAAGAATAGATTTCTCAAACAATTTATTTTTTTTAATTTCTCAATTAATACCTTAATTAATTGGCATTACAATGCATTTTTTATATAGTAAAAGACTACCTGAAGGTAATCCCCTTTAATGTCATAGGAAGGTATTTGAAAGGGAGGATGCGGCAGGGTAGGAAGCTCTCGTGAACGTTGCTGCCAGCGAGATGATGATGAAATTGAAACTTAACTTCTTGAGAAATTACGAGTGGCTTGGAGAATTACGATTTCAGCCAAGCCAAACAAAAAAATAATGACCAGGATTTTCCGAGTGAGTAGAATTTACTGACTGAAATCCTATGGTAAAAAGAAATCATGCTGCAATCGGAATAATGATGTCATCATGAGCCTAAAAATTGAGAATTTTCTTGTACGATGCGAGATGGAATCTGGCACAGACTGAAATTATTTTTATTTATTTTATTGTATTTCAAAGCAAAAATTTTAATTTTTAATCTTTTTGCATAACCTCCTAATTTTCATAAGCATTTTTCTCAACTCAACGTGTAGGAAAATTCTTGATTGTTTAAAACATATCCTCCTATTACTCTGGGCAGAATGGGTGACAGGCTCAAGATGAACCGCCTTTACCGTAGGGTTTTTCACAGGAGTCCACCTCAATTATTGCAATTTTGTCGGGATCGGGCTATTGTATGAGGTCGACCACTGACTACAAGAAGCAGCAAGCTTCTTCTAGGCATAAGCAAGTTTTATCTTATTCAAAAGCTAACAACTAATATTCACTATATGAGGTTGGTGAAGGAAGCCGATCAACAAAATCTGTTTCGATTACCTTACCGGCACCTGTAACTAAGTGAAAACTTGAAACAAATTATTTACAGTAGACTCTTCTGGAACCACCTCCAAATGTATTTCGACTCCTGAAAAAAAACTCGGGAAGAAACTTTTAAAGGATGATCATGTTGTCAAGCGATTTGTGTACGAATTTCTGATAACGGTCGCAAAACGTATATTATAAACCACAGTGTCCTCTAGGTCAATGAATTCCGGAAGGAGCAGTCCGTAATTTTAATTAAGGAACGAGACAGATAAGGTTCGTTCACTTGAAAATAAATGACAAATTTCAAATACAGAACAACAAGAAGACCAAAATATTGGATTTCTTGAGAGCGGACTAATTTTTTTCTCGCACGCCTCTGAGGATCGACCCTTTCTGAATTGTTTATACTTGTATAACTTTTGACCGTAAACCCCCTGAACATAATAAACAAGTCGCACTAATAACATTTGTCTGCCCTATTTTCTTGCCACCCAAGATGAATTGTCAGACCGATGGACGAGACGGAGTCGTAATCATTTTAAAATTCTAATAACCCTTATTTTTATCACAGAGCGAAGGTTTTTTAGTTGTATTTACTGCTTGAGTGATTCTCAGGCTTCCCAGGTGGGTGAGAAACGTCGGGACCCTGGGCTATTGTCACCCAAGAATCGCCCAAGTAATCCTTATATTTGCTTTGAATTAGTTAGTTGTACCTTAATAGTATGAAAGATTGACAAACACAGAAAAAATTAATTTTCAACCAGACGTAATTTTTTTATGTTAGTTGTGTCTTATTATTTTTATGATTATGAAGTGAAACTACTATGTATTTGAGTAAATGTGATAAGGACGCTTAAGACCAGAGTGAAAAATAAGAGTGAACATGGAAATAGTCATTTAAAAAAATAATTCACAACACGTCTGGTTTGGGGTCGCTTGGCTCTGCACGTCTTCGTGGGCCACGAATGTGAACATACACTTCTTAATTAACCAAACGTTAACAGCCTAGCCTCCCGCTCAGAGCCCAAAATTTAAACTAATTTGCATTTTATTCCCATTAAAATTTACTCCTTGTATATTTAATGTCCGTTATAGCCAAGTCTGAAAATTTAATGAAAGAATAATACAAAACTCTTTTTATTAAAATCCATGATAATAAACTGAGAACTCCAGCTCATAAATTTCATTTTTGAAAATACGTTAATAAATTTAAGTTTCTTTTTCGCTTCTAAGATTTTTGCTTTATAAATTACATATATTTAAAATCGTGGCGAAGCATATACTTAGTTGGAAAAAATCACCGGCAATCCTAAGTAACATTTCTCGCAACATAAATCCGTCTTACAATTGGGAAAGATTATTCAAGAAAGCTATGTTGATTTTGTTCCTTATCGCTACCTATTGCTGCGCTTACCTTGTATTAGAGTTCGGAAATACTTTAAGAATAATTGTTAATAATCTACAATTTTTAAAATTAATTTGATTACCTGAAATCTCAGTGTTCAACAAACACAAAATAGGTATCGTTTTATGTCTGTATTTATGTTAACTTATTGGGTTGAATTTTAAGACAGATCGCCAGAAACGCAAAGTATGACAATAAATCATGCGTTTGACATGAAAATAATAAGGAGTAAAGGAAACTTGTCCAATAAAATTATTATAGAAATCACAGTTTGTACCTTAGCACTTTTCTCTGGTGTATGTATAGAATCTTTGATTGTATTACATGAGATGCGCACACCGCATGGAAATGTCAGATTCGAGTATAAAAGCGACGTGTGAGTGACGTAGCCATCGTACGTTTATTTTCCGGGATTCGAATGAGGAGCCTTCAAAACACGAGGCCACGAGAAACAGGAATCACGAGTTATTATGTAATGCAAACGCGACGAGAATTCGCTCTCACACAAGTTGGCATGGAATGCCGTGGACTCGTCTTCCTGTCACCAGCCAGACCTTGCCTCTTCCTCCTAAATGGCGTCACCCTGACCTTGGGGGAATTTCGCAAATCGATCCGCCCTTTTCCTACGGGGAAACTCATGTCACCTCTCACGCTTTTGGAGGAAACAGATCAAGCAAACGCAACTGCAAAACTTAGGGGAAAATCGCAACTCATCATGACTCAACTATTTCATCACGCTCGTAGCGCGAGGAAAACAGACATTCCCTGAAATATTTTCTCCGGGGAATCTTACCGCCACATTGCCAGGATTAGATATTTGTTTTTAAGGCGATGACTGTGCTCTAAGTTAGAAACGTCATAGTCACAATTTTCATATAACACAATCGTTTTGCTTATGACCTACGATGAAGCCAGCCTCATTGAATTTAAATGGTTTAATCATGTGAAATTAATATAACTGCTGCTTACAGTTGCCAAGGAACGGATGATGTTAATCCAGATTTTTATTTGCTTGAATTGATTATATTCGACACTACTTTCAAACCGTCCATCATTATTAAGAAACTAATTGGCGGTCTTCGGCATGTAAATATTTCATTGCTAAATTTGAAATTAATTTATTGGTGTAATTGACTTGTGACGTTTAACCGTTTAGCCGAAATATAGACCACAAGGTCTGAATTACAGTAACACTTTATTTTCTTAATTTTCCATTTTCCCCTAAATTAGTAAAAAAAATAAGTGTAAATACATTACGTTATAAAACGAGTTCCGTGTCCTCAAAAAATATGCTTACTTTTTATGTGCACATTAAACTCAGCTCAACTTACATCTAATATAATAGAGTATTGTCCAACGATCACGACGATAGCTCACAATCACTGACTTAACATTTTCACCGAGCACACTGTCATAGTGAAACTATTTTCCAGATAGAAGTATTAACTTGAATATGTTTTTAACCAGATTTCAATTTTTAAAAAGTCACAACGGCACGTGACAAAAAACCTCACGCTGATTATTGATACATCTGTGAACTTTGAAGGATATTTTCTACAACTTCCATCTAAATCTCTATCGTGGAGGACGAGACCAAATGCAACGACATGAATTTTTCCGGGTTTCGTTATTTTTCAACTTTATCCATGCTTGTAACTACGCAACAAATATGGTAACAAAAATGTAATTCAGATTCGATAAGTTTTTCTTTAATGAACCAGCATTTATACTTTTTTAATTTAAAAATATTTTAAGAAATTTCGTTTATATGAATTAAAAACAGATTTTTCTATGTAATTTAAGCTTATTTTTACCTTTGATGCAATAGGGATTTTTTAAAAAATTTTCTTCCATATCCCTGTTTGTCCGAATTTGTTCGCTTTACACAAGGAAACTTTTTGTTGTTGTTGTACAATGCCGTACGAAGTGTTTTTAAAATATAAAACTGCCATCTACCATATTGAGGCTAAAAACAGAGAAGTTGTATTAGCAGAATAAGTTATTTATTATTAAGTTGTATTGGCAGAAGAACGATTGAACGCTTTTTCTCTGAACAGAGAAATATATAAAATACAGTCTGTACAAGTGGGTTTTATTTTTAAGATCAATGTATTAATAGGAAAATAATATTTAACAGTCAGGAATAAACGAGAAGATAACTTCACAATAATCATAAAGAAGAAGTAACAAAAATGAGAGAAAACTTGATTCTGGAATATTAAGATACAAGTAACGAATTAAATAAATAAAGCCCTATAATTTCAATAGAATATATTGTAGACAAGTCGTTGTGTCTAACTCTATTCCTGTTGTTAACATTTCTATTCCATTATTACGGACAGGCGCCCAGATAACAACTTGGATTTCTCTGTTTATTGTTCGACCAGATATAACTTTAATTAGTTTGTTTCGAGTTCATAAAAATATAACCTATATGTATAATTTGTATTTGATATAAAATTCTAGAAAATTTTCAAATAATAAAAATAGCAGCGTATTAGACTTAAAAAGTTTTAATAGTTCAATTTGAAACATAATACATATAAATCACGACGTTTCGTCACTGATTGGGATGTCTTCAGGTGTAAACATTCAATTATAATCTTTTATGAGAAAATTTCTAATGTTTCCACACGTTGCGACCGAAATTTTATAATATTTTTGTAAAGCTTTAATTTTTTCATAATAAATTTAATTGTATGTTTAGACCTGAAGTGGTCAAAATCATGGACGAAACGTCGTGTTTTATATTTATTATTTTTCAAATTGAATATTTAAATTTTTTCTGACTAAAAGGCTGCTATTTTTAATATCTAATTTAAAAATAAAGTCAGATAGTTATAATTGCTAGAATAATTTTAACAGACAAAACTATATCTGCAGAAATAAAGCCTGATAACAGAAAACAAATATTATTTATTTCTCTTGAAACATACGTCGATGATTGTACAACCATGACATAGGTTGAATACATTTTATTTCTAGTTTGTACAAGTCGAATATATTGAGTATAAAAAAACTTGAAAGGTACCAAGAAACCATGTCTTCAAGATACAAATATATGTAAGATACAAATATAAATTCGGATTTCATATCTTACGTATCAGTTGCTGTTGAAATATATTTTTTAGAATATTCCCATTAAAGTAAAATGATATTTAATTATCCACGTGCATTAAAAATAGCAGAAGTTTGTTTCTAACTAGAAAAACTGGATGGGCCAAGTGGGCGCACAACGGTGATTTTAAATAACGAATTTAATGAGCAGTCTCCAAGTTTTTAATTTTATTAAATAATCGGTTGGAAGCTTTCATCTATTTTGTTATAATCATCCTTCCTGTACTATAATTAAAATAACAATGCCTTTAAAATATATTAGTACTTATAGGTACTTAGTCACGAATATAAAACTATGTTATTTATTGAACAAGGTCCGTTCTTAAAGAATGTAATTTTTCAACTGGCTTTCCTGATAAATCGTTGTTTGATCAATTACGTAAATAAGGAATTATTTTGTATTGCTGATTGAAATGATGCGAAATAAAAATACCGACAGCTTTGGCCATATGGATGCAATATCAACCAATTTCGTGACGGAGTGAGATAGAAGTTTATATTTTCGTACTTAAACCTAAGCCACTTTTGCCTAGGCAACGGAGCGAATATAACGATTCCAATGGTCCTTATCCAAGGCTCTAGGGCTGGCGGATGTCATTCCCACTCCAACCTTAGCTGGAACAATGAGAAAGGCAAACCGAGCCATCAGTGTTACGTGGAAGTCGTGGTTGTTACGAAATACAGCCAACAGTTCCGGATCCGTTCGTGAGTGAAAATGTAAGCATCCCTGCAGTTCCGCGGAGCTACATGTAAATGGTCGTCCGTACCAGAACATGACAAGCACGTCCATCACACTTGCCTTGCGCTCTCGACAGTCTAAACAATTTCTTTGACGTATTGGCCTCAAAAACAAATTGCGTGTCAACCAGAAAATTCGATAGCGACGTCGTCGGTTGTAGCCGTAAATGCGAGGAACTCGTTGCTGTGTAATTGAAAATTATGAAGAACAGTCGCTGTGGCTGATGAGGAGGCAGACTAAAAATATAACTGGTTCTGATAAAAATACGTACGACCAAAATCTACTAGAATTTCCTGCACGATGTTAGTAGCAGTCGTAATATTTTCTCAAATTTCCTTTGACCTACATTGGTTAGTGTTAGTTCATTGCTTCTATTAAGATATTAAAATACAATAGTGAAATATACGTGACTAGGAAAATAAATCAATGACTAGGGAAAAAATTACTCACAAAAGTAAGTAAAATATAACAATAATAAAAATACAAAATTAAAAACACTCACAAATGAGAAAATAAATTAAAAGGACATATTGAAATTCAGAAAAATTAACATAAGAAATTACTTTAACACAAAAAATTTTAATACACGAACAAGGAGAAAATTTTTTTACCTAACTGTGAACAACTGAAACTAAAACATAATCGTAGAGATGAAAAGAAATTATACACCATGATATATTTAATAAAATCTACTTAATATTGTAATGCCAATTAATTAGGCCATTAATTGTTTGGACGTAAAATTTGAATTGTTTGAGAAATCCATTATAGCGGTCTGATCGAACAAAGCGACGATGGAACTCACTTGCTTTGTCGAAAAGCCAAAAATGGCGTATGCGCGCTCAAACTACGAGTTTAGTTCGCGAAAAAATATCGTGATGTAATATAACTGTTAGTTGGTGGCGGGACATTTCAGAGGATGGAACAAATAATACTAGAGCAGAGACTAGCCGTTGTTAATGTATTTATTAAACAAAGTGGTGAATTTAAGACAAAGTAAAAACATTGTCGGAAGTATTACATCGTAAATATCGCTAAGTAAAAGCAGTTTACGTCCATAGTCAGCCGGAATAGTAAAGTTGCAGTTTAAGTCCAACGCGGTAAAGGACTAACAAATCTACGAATCATAGGATTCGTATAAGGCGAGGAGACGTCAGATAGCTAACATTCAGGAAGACCATCTGAGCTCCTGAGAGCCTATCAATTTTGACTTCAATAGTGTAAATTCTGTCGGTCGATATTTAGAATCAGTGTATAATTTTTCAATAGTGTACTTCCGAAACCAAAAAGAATGCTGGTACCAGCTGGACAGATGTAAGTAACAAAACCAAAACTAATGATTAATTGTAAACGTAATTAAAGGATAGAGTAAGTTTTCGTTCTCTTTTAATTGTCAATCAAAGTTAATTTCTTTTCTTTTTAATTTATTTCTATCGACATATTGTTTAGGTAAATTGTGAACTGTTTGTTAATAAGATTGTTAAATCAATTTGTTGTGTCCATTATCAAACCCAGTAGAGGCCCTGAGAGAGAGAGAAAGATCTCAAATTTTGTGTTTGTAATCATTTTTTGTTGCCACAAAATAAAATAAATATTATGCTTGTTAATTTCGATATTTTCATTTAATAAAAGTCTTCCATTTAATCATTACATTTTGACGCTTCACGTGAGGTAAATTCATTTAAAATTCTTTAAATTAAAAATTAAATTAAACGACCTATTATTTTGTTTATTACAATATATAATTATTATTAACTCGATTTTACTTAGACTGATTAATAACTGTTCAATATAAACAAATTTTAGTCGACATATATGAATTTACTTTAATGTATTCTGAACAAAATTAACTAAAAAATTCATTATCATTTTCAATACATTAAGTAAAGAGAAATTTGTAATGTAAACAAAGAACTACCACCTGAATTACAATATGTTTTATTAGTTTGATAAGTCGAATGTTTTGATATTATGAAGAATCTTATAATTACTATGAATAACAAGAAAGCTTCGGTAGAAAGTAAAATAAATGTATTGAGTTGAAAATTTGGTTTTCACTGCATAATTATTGATTATATTAGTAATATATAAAAACATTTGAACTTCAGACGGGAAGGTTAATTCATCATATAGTAATGGAAAAAAAATTCAGATCACGGTAATACCAAGAAATTTTAAAAAAAAACACCATTTTCATTATATATTGACACGTATTAAGTGTGTATCACTTGAAAGTAAAATCAATGGTGGGTAATCATCACTATACACGAAGATTCCGCACAGATATATTATTTTGAAATAATATTAACAGTGCAAATATTAATAAAGTCGCGTATTTCGCTGACTCGTTCAGGAAATGACGTAGCCTATTAATTTAGTCGGCATAAAGAGCCGGTTATTTTACAAATTTACGGTCCCCGTTTCTTTGGCGGTTGGACTGTTTCCATATCTTTGCCAGCGAACTTCAAAATCAGCAGAGGCGGGTTTGATTAGTCGTGACAGAAGAAGACGTGCCAGTTGTGAGGCCATGGTACCGGTCATTTCCTGGTGGCCGCCGCTCCAAGGCCGCTCCGCAAGGCCACGCTATTCTCGCCAATGACGCCACTGGGCCACGTCACTGCCGGCCGTGACGTCACAGATACGCCTCTGCGCCTGGCCAAGCCCCGGCTTGCCTCGCCAAGACAGCGTGCGGCCGGCCTTTAGATCTGTCAGAATGTACTATATTTCTTGGAACCTGTCCGCTACCCTATATTTGGAGAAACTAGATACTGAAATCGTACAACCATTAAATAAAAAAATAACTCGATTAATTCATCACTAAAATGGAGCACATGTAAATGTTTTTTCTGGTTAGAAGCAGAATACATTTGAAAATAACACTCCAAATATTATTTTATATATGTAGAAAGAAGGAAGGCTTTCACGGTGAATTACATGAAGGAAGGCGTCTCAGGGTGTCACCCGGGTAATGTATGTAAACAGCGACGTTTCGACGGTTATCACTTTCATAGTCTTCAGCCTGGAAGACGATTTCAGTGTCTTCCGTCGAAACGTAGTTGTTTACCAACATTACCCGGGTGGAAACCCTAGAAGCCTTTCTTAATGTTTTTTATACTATAAGCTATATCCAATTACATTATTTTATTTTATCGGTTTATTTTTTAAAAAATACAAAATTAAAATATCTGATTCCTCTGACCACTAGAAAAAATAATTCTTTTTTAAAAAAAATATTTGTTTTAATTTTAAAGTTAGAATTAAAATACCTGATGCCTCTGGACCATTAGAAACAATATTTTTATTTTAAAAAATAAGCGTTTTATTTGTAAAGTTAGAATTAAAATATCTGATTTCTCTAGACCAGTAGAAACAATATTTTTCTTTAAAAAATATGTGTTTTAATGGTAAAGTTAGAATTAAAATATTTGATGCCTCTAGACCACTAGAAACAATATTTTTTTAAAAAAATGTGTTTTAATTGTTAACTTATAATTAAATTATCTGATTTCTCTAGACCAGTAGAAACAATATTTTCCTTTAAAAAAATATGTGTTTTAATGGTAAAGTTAGAATTAAAATATCTGATGCCTCGAGACCACTAGAAACAATATTTTTCTTTAAAAAATGGGTGTTCTAATTTTAAAGATAGAATTTTCCAAATTGCCGCTTCTAGCAGTGGGAAATAATTCTTAAATATTTATTTTTAATTGGTTATCGAAAATTAATAATAACTTAAGAATAAGTTATGATCAATAATTTAATTAAAACTAACTGAAAGCGATAATATTAGATCATATAGTTTCAAGTGCAACATTCGGGCAGTTAAGAACAGCCGCTGGAGATGTTTCTTATGTATAGGGATCATAGATTTACCAAAGAAACTTTTCTAGTACGGCGCTTGGGAATTCTTAAAATACATTAAATGGCCTGATGGCTCAGTCAACTTCAGGAAAGGTACTATACGAATGAAGAAAGAATAAACGGCTCGTTAATAATTAAATGCAATAATCATTAAGGAGTATTAAGGTTGCCTGTAAGAGAAGCTAGGAGCAGCCATTAAGTTAGGAGGAACACGGCTGGAGAGCGGGGTCACCCAGAAAATGTAAACGTGCGCTTCAAACTGTTATTTTATGGATCCGCGGCCTTCAGTATTTACCCTCATATACTTTAGTATTATGGGGATAGCGAAATGTGAACGAACAGATTACCAAATGAAAAATTAAATTTATAAACCCTACACCTATCGTTCATTTGCATTGGTAATAAATTTGTTTAGGTTCCTAAATTTGGGAGGAAGTTAGAATTAATTGGATTGCATGAATTTTTATACATTCAAAACAATTATTAAATCAAGAATTAATATTTTAATAATGTATTTGTGATAAAAAAACAATAGAATACGTTACACAAGTAAACTGATAGTTAGTAGCAATCAGGCAATTAAGGAGTAAAATATTGTAATAATGACTAAATATGGGCTTTTTTAAATGAAAAATCAATAAAATTTACAAACAATAGATTTACTTTGTAGCAATCATTTAAAAATTACAAAGTTAAAATATTCAATCTCTAAGGGTCATAACTGGGTTTGATAATGGACGAATCAATAATATTTATAATCTTATCAACAACAAATTAAAATTAAAAGAAAAAAAATTTACTCGTCAACTAAACTAGAACGGAATTTAATTGTAAACGAAATTAAAAGTAAAAACATTGACTCTGATTAACAATTTTAATCAAAAAGAGAACGAAATCTGACGGCTATCTTTCAATAACGTTTACATAATTAATTATTTTTTAAAAAATTGTTACTCACGTCTACCCAGCATTCCAGCATACCTTTAATTTTCGAAACACTATTGCGGGGTTTTACTCTGCTTCTAAACTCACAGATTCTACACCAAATTTTTAAGCCAAAATTTGGATGACGGCAGGAACTCGGATGATCCTCCTTTCGCCATCTATCGGTTGACCGCTCGCCCTAGGTGACTTCTGCGATTGGGTAGTCTTTATTGTTCCGGACTTAAACCGAAACTTTAGCTATTTCTGGCCGGCTATGGACACAAAAACTGCTTTTTCTTAGCAGGTTTCGACGTTATACTTTTATGAATGTTTTACTTTGTCCTGCTAATTGCCAACCCTGTTGAATTCTCCTTCCAAAAACTTGGTGAGGTCTTTCCGTGAACTGTATCTCACAATATCTCCCTGCTGACTGTACTCCTCAATATCTTAATGCAAACTGAACTGTAGTCTCGCATTTTAGCGCGCATACACCATTTTGACGGACCTTCAGACAAAGGAACAGAGCCGGGTTTTCTATTGTTGTTCCAAAGCTCTTGCCGCTGTAATGTGTTTCTCACAAAATTTAGATTTTTATGTTGAAACAATTAATGTCCTAATTAATTGGCACTACAATATATATGGTTAATTAAGTCAACATATCCATTGACCATAAGTTTTACCTAAAGGCATTGTCTAATATTCATCACACGCAGACATCGTAACAAGGTAACATTTGCCAAACAGCTTGTATCATATATTGAAATTAGTAAAATTTAAAATGAGCATCACAATGCGCAGGACTCAGTATTGCATGGACAATAAAATACCGCTCAATTTCACCCATGCAGATAGTTTTCTATTTATTTCGTTTTAATTTGTTTAAACTTAAATTTTCAACAAGTATTTAGTTTTTCGATCAATGGTAAATTTATTTAAATGGCACTCGAATAAATATCGCATTGTTAATGTAGAAATATGTATCGCTACTCGGCAACCACGATCATTATCTGGAAGAATGTAACGACCACGGGAAACTGAAATCACGAACACTGGGATTCTTTTGTCGATTCTCCCCATTAAAAATCGCGTGCGTAGGATGCAGCCATATTCTACAGGAATGAGTTCGTTTAAAGGAGAGCAGCTGCAGACCGTGATAAGAATTAAAACCTCTTATCGATAATATTTTTGTGATAAAAAAAATTTCGAGCATAAAATTTAATACATAAAGTTAATAAATAGATTGCGTAAATTATAGTTACATGCTAAATAATTATTTTTTATCTTCAATATATTTATTTAAGAGAAATTTTGCAATGTACTGGAATACGTAATGTATAATAAGGATAAGACGAATGCTTTGACATTAATAATATTAAGAAGAATTTTATAAATTATTATGATTAACGAGATTGAAAGCTGTGGACGAAAGTAAAGTAACTGTATTGAGGTTGAAAATTATGTTTTAACTTCAAAATTATCGAACATATTAGTAATATTCAAAAACAGTTGAACTTAAGATGGGAAGGTTAATTTATCGTGTGGTAAGGGTAAAAAAAATTAGATCGCGGTAATACCGAGAAATTTTTTTAAAAAATTCATCATTGATTGTAATATTAGTATGAGAATTATGCTCAATTAATTATCAACGTTAGAGATACTAAGATTTTTGGATGCATTTCCAACTCCATCGTGGCATTAATTTATTATTCGTGCAACATTTTTCACAACCTTACTGTGGGAAATGAACTAAGAGTGTAACATTTAACAAAGTTTATTCTGGCTTTTAATACAACACTTATTTCTTCGCTAAGTTGGCACCATTCAACTAGAAAGTGATTTAGAATATTCTTGACAATCACAACTGGAAATATCTTTCTTTGTAACTGATTATATAATGTTATTCGATTTAAAAAATAATACATGGAAAGAGAGGTTACTTTTCTGTTCATGGTCACGTTGGGAATTAAATTGAGGAAATTCCAAATTTTGGAAAAAACAAAAATGCAAACTACTTATTTAGCGTTATTCTATTTGTTATATTGAAATAGAAATACGATTTTTATTACCTCAAAGTTGAATTATATTTCCACCGAACAACCTATAACACAAAAAAATTGCAGATAAATTAGTGTTAGTCGAGAGAAACCTTGTAAGATCCTTATTCGATCCTTAGCATGCGACCTTTACTAACACACAAGAATTTCCCGGAAAAATCTACTTTCTCATACACAAATACGTATAACATATGTGTCATATTTTGTTAATACAATGGAATTTTCTGACTTATAATGTACGTTAATTGTGGAAGATTTCTCAAAACCTTTTCGTAATTGAGAGACGTTTCCTAATACTTCAAGAAATAAATTATTTTCCTATATGAAATTTGAATAAACAATTGCTAAGAACTTATTTTGATTTATTAACAGTAAATGGACTTGTATTTTAATAGCCAGTAGTAAGTCACGAAATATTTAAAGCAGGAATTCCCGACGGGCATGAGGTGGAGTCCTTGGGTATCGCTGAAAGATTTTTAAAAAAGACTGTAGTATTCCACGGATCGATAACAAAATTTTCTGTTTTAAAAATTTGTTTAATTTTTGAGAAATGTATAAGTCTGCATTAATGTAAATCTGAATGTCATTTCTCTGCTGTATAAGCGTCAAATGACGTTGTGGGGAAAATTTGGAAGCTAAAATAATTTTTTTTAATAAAACGTATTTTGCAAAATTTAAAGATATTCGCCAAAAATACGTCAATTTAATCCATATCACCCAACCCTTATTTTTATCTTTTCTAACTTGATCGAGATGGATAGAAGTCGATTTAATATTACTGTATTCAGAGATTTACAATTATTATTTTTAACTAATTTTACACCTAATATAGAAAATATGTATTATAGAAAAGAAGCAACCACAGCCATCGTATTAAATTTCTATTTATTCAACATAATGGAAAGATTTATTATTGACAAAAAAAATATCAAGGACGGTGAAGTCGAAAAAAGGGCCTGGAATTTCTGATTTAAAGAATTTTACTTTCGTTACCTTTTCGAGGAAGTTTAATTAAGGCGTAATTAAGTTTCAGTCAAATTAGACCAAGATCCATATTTAATATTATGGCGGCTCGTACATTAAGTAAATAAATGTAATTAAAGTGAATGTAGATGCAACAATTACTTGGAATAGTCTGGGCGGTGTCAGTTACGACTCATATTCAAGGTTGTCTTTTGTAATTATAACATCCTTGCCTTCTTAGTAATAGGAAGAAGTCATGACCATTTAGGAGCTCTGTGAAATTATTAAGCTATGTAATTCGCGTATCGTTATTTTATGATTTATAAGAGGTATTAGAACCTAAAAATGTGCCAATTCATATATTTACCCATCAGTTATATAAGCGCATTCTTGTATTAGCATAGGTCGAATTCTAAGGAACGTATAAGGATATTGCAAGGTTTCTTTCTATGAATACTAATACGTTTTATGTGTGTTTTCCAGGCGTGTAGGACCACAGGACGAGTGGTTTTTACTAAATAATCCAAAAGGAACTCGAAAAACCTGTGCAGCTCAAATGAATAGCAATAAATGCCCGCAAATTGGGATGCTTTGACTCATTTTTTATAATTATGCAGCTAAAGATATGTATGTTTCTTAAGTTTTCAATTGGGAAAATATATTCTTTGCTATCCTTATTTAGTAAGCGGCGAAATGCTCTTAATAATTTCACGGTTTGTATTATTTTTAGGATAACAGGTTACATGAGGGTAATCCACATGGTGGCAACTCCCCTTTAATAGCATAGGAAGGGATCTGAAAGGGGGGGATGCGGAAGGGTAGAGAAAGGTAGCCTAGGGTTACTAGGGCCCCCGGGTTTAAGGATCCTACCCAGCATTCGCCTAAAATTAATGCAGGGAAAACCCTAGAAAAACCTGCATCAGGTAGGTCGGGCATTGGGTACTTGTCCCACGTCCTTCCGATGGCGGGAGAAGAGTTTGCTGTGGGAACGCAGCATTCCCTTTTCCGTACCTCGACCCGTTTAGGAGGCTGTTGGCCGACTGTTCCAATGGGAACAGAGAACTACTCATACCGTATGCCCAATGTCTGTGACCCCGGTACTATTTTTTTCTGATAAAAATGACTCTAGTCGAATCTAATTGACGGCAGACACACATTTTTCACAAATGATTCAAAGGGAGCAGATAACGTTATTGCCGAAAAAATGGTTATTGCCACCAGAATTATGTTTGCTGGTCACTAGCAACGGGATCAGGAAAGTAGGGAGCATCAGACAATACATTAAAGTTTTTGCTCCGAAATAGTCCCGAAGTTTTGGATTTCTCGATCGATGCCGTGATATTAAATGACGCCCACGACCTTTTCTGGTGGTTTTTCTTACAATTCTGGACGGGATTTAGATGCAGCCTTCACCTTTCCATCATATTCAATTAGGAATTTTCCTTCACTTTTTAAGAAGTTATAGGCAAAAAGAATCCGTGCAACATCCTTGTCCATTAGAATGCAACACAAGAATGGGCTTATTAAATATATATCACGGGTAAATATATGATTTGATCAATTTTTAACATTTTTAGATTCTAATACCTTGTGTACGAACTTCGTAACTGAACAATTACCTACAGCTCGCAAATGTTAAGTAATAATACGAATATTTAGCTTCTTTGAATGGTTAATAGACCCATGGGCCCATGGACCCAAATTATTCACATCCAATCCCCCTAACGAATATATATATTGTAATACAACCACCTCTCTCGTCCTTTCGTCGTCTTCCGCAATGTTATACAGCGCCAGATAATTTTTTTATTATAAGAAAATTATTAAACTTAACAATAACTTTTATTGTAATTAAAAGATTATGTAAAATTAACAAACAAAATAATTTATTATTTATTCATTTGTTACTTCCAAAAATTTAAAACAATTACAATCAAATTAAGATCTCTTCTCTACGGGGTTTGATAATTAACATAAAAGTGATTTAATAAACTGATTAACAATTCAGTTTAAAATTTACCTAAAAACAATACGTCGATAAATGAAAGAAAGCTAAATGTAAAGAAATTAAACTTGAACGAAATCTGACTACCCTTTTAGTTATCGTTTACAAATTATCATTATCAAAGTTTTGGTTACTCACATATTGTCCGACTGGTACCAGCATTCTTTTGTAGCTTCAACACTACACTATAAATGCAAATTTTATTACACTGATTCTATTTTCCTCACATATTTTACACATACACAGTCGAAATGCACGTACTCAGTTCTCAGGAACCTCGGATGATCCTCTTCTTATTGGTCAGCTATGGGATGTCGGTTTCCCTCAATGCAAAAAATTGTTCACTTTTGATAACGAAGCAACCTTTGCTTCACCGTCGGCTATTTGTTAGAAAATCTACCTGTCCAACTATCTGATTGCTTACAGGAAATCACGAATTGCAGATTTTAGACTTTTACTGTTTTATTTATCGATTTGGATCGAACTGCTAAGTATCTCGGTGAAGATTTGTTTTAATGTCTTTCCTCTCATGACTGACCGTAGACGTAGAGTAACTTTACTTTTGCGCGCACAATCGCCATTTCGGCTCTTCAACAAAGCAACAGACCTCAGCGCTATTGTCGCTTCGGTCGGTCAATACCGCTACAATTCATTTATCAAAACAATTCAAATTATACCTAATCAATTTAATGGCCTAATTAACTATTGCTACAATATATATATATATATATATATATATATATATACGTGTGTGTGTGTGTTTATTATCATTTGATAAAATTATACATTTTATTCAACGAAAATATTTCTGCTTTATTTAATTACTAAATAAAACTAATTCCTTTGTTCGTCGCGTAGTAACGTATCTCTCTCGCGTGACGTCATGGTCTCTTGGCGCGCAGTAATTTTCACATTTTTAAATTACAATTCTTTATAACTTTATGGTAAGGGTTTCTCACCCTCACAGTTCCGTTTCCGTGTTTTGAAGAATATGTGTATCAATTTTTGTAGCAATCTGTCCACGCGTTTAAAATTGTATAGAAATTAGCGTAAATACATACATGCAAACATACATAGTTTTTATTATATAGATTTTTTATTATCTAGGAGATGGTGTGATGTAACTGGTAGTATTCTGCTGACTATGTTACAAAAGAGAATTTTTCTTTCCTCAACTGTCACTCTTCTCTAAGATAGATAGTGGAATAGCAGAATAATGTATCTACCAGTTTCAACCTGGAATATGTGGCAGCAGGAGTGCATTTCAAGGAATGTGTTATTTTTCGTATTTACAAACGACCTTCGCATTTATTGATTTTGCTACACAGTGCCAGGACCTTGCGGCATAGATAGAATTCTCGGTTTCTTCAGTACCAGTCGACGCCTGATTTGTAACTATTTTAAAGGCAGTGAGAAATATATGGTTATGAGGGAAATACACAGCTCTTTGTTTTAAAACAAGAAAGCAGTTTTAGAAATCATCCCATTTTCAAGATTTTACCGAAAACCATACGTAAAATTAGTTCTTTTTCTCGTGTTATGAAGCGGATTATTTCGACCATTTAACACGGAATATATATTTTGTAAGAATTAGGTTTTTTTCCGTAATGAAATAAAGCAGAAATATTTTCAATGAATAAAAAGTATAATTTTATCCAATAATTCTCCATCGAATGATAATAAAAAAAATACGAAATAATTTACGTTCCTTGCGGAAAATGTAAGTTAGTTTTCGTGTCATATTAGTGACTCTAATATGGCGACTATTTGTTTACATTGTGAATCTAGCTAAGAATTTTATCAATTTAATCTTTCGTAATGTCTGAAGACTGAAGGACAATTATATCCTGCAATACTCAAGGAGTATATTTAAGTACTCTATTCGTAAAGAAATTCGGAGGTATGCAATAAATAGTTCTCGGTATTCACACGAGTTTTGAATATTTATATTTAAACGCAACGCAAGGGTTGAGGAAGGTAGCCAAGGGTAACTAGGGCCCGCGGGCTATGGTTTAAGGATCCTACCCGGCATTTGCCTAAAATAAATGCAGGACAAACCCTAGAAAAACCTGCATCAGGTAGGTCGGGCATTGGGTACTTGCCCCACGCCCTTCCGATAGCGGAAGAGGAGTTTGCAGTGGGGACGCAGCATTCCCTTCTCCGTGCCTCGACCAGTTTATGAGGCAGCTGGCCGACTGTTCCAATGGGAATAGAGGACAACTCTTACCGTATTCCCAAGGTCTGTGACCCCAGAACATACACCTCTCAAAACAGGCCGAGGTGCCTCGGCATATGGGAACCTTAGTTCAAAAAAAACCAGTGAGATGTGAAGGCATACCCAAAGGTAGTCCGCCTCAGCCATGTCAGCATCAGTCAAAAGTCCGGTCACTCTCCGAGGTACATTACCCCCAGCAGCCCCGCCCACAATAGAGCTCCGAACTCCTCGTCTTAACAATGTTTTAGCTGGGTCCCAAGTCATGCTCAATTGAAACCCGGTGTCCCGGTTTAGCAGGTTGTCTTGTGTCCTAATATGTATGGCCTCTTTGATGACGCTGCTCCAGAAACCATTGACACGATCCAAGATTTTGGTTTCATTGAACTTTATGTCATGGCGGGTTTCTATGGCATGCTCTGCCACCGCTGACTTATTTGGCTGTTTGAGTTTGAGACGCCTTTGATGTTGTTTGCATCTACCCATTACCGTGCGAATAGTTTGGTCGATGTACTTCTTGCCACATTCACACGGTATGCTGTAGACTCCAGGAGTACGAAGTCCTATACTGTCTTTAACCGAGCCAAGCATTTCTTTAATTTTTTTTGGGGGGGTAGAAGACCGTGTCAATGTTATGCTTGGCCAGTAGGCGTCCTATTCGGTTGCTGATGTTTGCCGGCGAAAGGAATGTAAGCATGGTTGACTGCAATTTCCTTTTCCTCTACTGTTTTCTCCCTTCGGAGCGCAAGTGCCCTCTTTATCTGGCCGGGATTGTATCCGTTCTGGCGGAAAACGGTTTTAAGATGTTCTAATTCACCAGCTAGATTGTCTTTGATACCACCCTGGCCCTATGGACCAAGGTTGAGAGAACTCCACTCTTCTGTGACGGATGGTGGAAGCTGCTGGAATGCAAATCTGTATGTGTGGCTTTCCGTTAAACGCATTGGCCAAGTCCACCATCTTGTTTTCTCCGGATTACAACATCTAGAAAGGGGAGGCACCCATTCTTCTCCACCTCTATTGTAAATTTGATGTTAGAATGCAGACTGTTGAGGTGTTCAAGAAACATCTGCAGTTTCTCCGCTCCATGCGGCCATACGACAAAAGTGTCGTCAACATATCTAAAGAAATGTTTCGGACGTAATGGTGCACTATGCAAAGCCTTATCTTCAAAGTGTTCCACGTCATAATTAGCAATCGCCGGGGAAGGAGGTGACCCCATGGCTACTCCATTAAATATAAATATGCAAAACCCGTGTGAATACCGAGAACTATTTATTGAACAACTACACCGGGAAAGACTTCAATCTTTGATAATTCGGAGGTATGTTTGTTGAGATTGATGCAATAAAATTCAAGGAATTTTATAGTTGTTCAATTAATGCACTATCGGTCAAAAGTATGTATGAAACTAGGAAGAGTTAGATTTAGGTTAAATAACTTCTAGACTAAAGATTAATGTAGAATTAAATACTTTTTCGGGTTTATATAAATAAGTACACGGGCAACGCTGGGCACCCAGCTAGTTGTCAATAAATTTCAAATACAGAATCCAGTTTGAAAGAATCCACTTCATGACTCGCGAAAGGAAGCAGCAGTGAATAGTTATGAACTTCCAGATATTACAACGTTGTATATTTCGTCGCACTCTTTGACTTATTCCATTCAAGTATGACTCGTGTATATTGCATTCTAACGACAATAAATATGGGAATTTAGAAAGATTCAAAATTCGTTTATTTCTTTAAAAGAAGAATACTTGGTTTTTTGACAGTAATGATCTTTAAATTATTCTCAAGAGTCGAAGTCTAACAACAGTAATAAATTTTCGGAACCATTATCTACAATTCCACGGGAAGTATGTTAGCGACGGGTGTTGGAAGCGTCAGCCCTGACCAATAGATCCTTCCAACACTGTTGTTATACACATCTTGACAATTAAATTAAACACTGAAAATCGTTTCGTTTGTAATTCGAAGTTATGGTGACGCCTATTTGGCATAGGCTCCGGAGTAAACAAACATGGGAACTATGTGGGTCAGAGGCGAAGGCACGTGGCGAAGTTCCTCGGCCGTTTCACGTGTGGAATGTCAGCAAAGATGAAACTTATCAACCGATCAGCAATCAAGTCATTCCCAATAAGTGAAAGACACAGTTTCATGCCAAGACTATTACTAAAATTGTTTTAAGTGGAGCCTAAAACATCAGAGCATACATATTTCACGCATGCACTCACATGATTAATGACGTACCAATATGGTCAAACCATTTCTATTCAAGCGTACTCAGTACCAGATAATATCGTCTGTTTACCAAGTGTCATCGTTGAAACGGGCTAGACTTTGTGCATTATTCAGGGCAGGCCTGGAGAAACTTAGTTTTCTTTTAACTCCCACTTACGTATCTACAGGGGATCATTCGGGAAAGATTAGAGAGAAGAATCAGCGAACTGTTATAGGGAAATTTTCGTCTATAAATAGAACCATTCTGGATTGGAGCAGCCGGTCTGCAACTGTGTGAGCCCACAGAGTATGGCACAATTGAAGAGAAGATTAATCTCTTATGATAGGGGTTAAATGTAAGATTAATAAGAATTTAAGTAAAGTTATATTTAAAATAATATTTAATAAGAGTATGGTTTTGGTAATTGTGCCAAATATGTAAAGCATTGAAAAAAAATTTTTTTAAATAATTTTTATCCTCTTTTATTATTTATTTTATGCTTACGGTAGTGTTAATTAATTATATGTATTTTTTGTTAATATTTGGCCCCGGGGCTTGCTCAATGCAATTAAATAAATCTATCGATCTGTATATCTAAATATAAATGTATTATAAATTAAATGAAGTGTACTATCGTGACGCGTCGCCCGGCACGTTCACGATTTATACTAATTTACCCCCCTCCCCCCTCCCCCCCAAAAATAACATTATTGTTAACAGAATGCAAGTACGGTGTATTAACTCAATAAAGTGTGCATCGTTCTTCTCTATTATCTGAAAAAGAAATGGTTTTGACAGAGATTATATTTCTTGCGATCAATGAAGTGTCTTATTATTTCTGATTATAAATTTCATATATTACAAAATGTTTATCAGCTACAATTAAAAATAATAATGTTATGCCATACAGAAAAAAATTAAAACGTTTGTATTAATTAAAAATTAAATTAAGATAAATAAAAGTATCCAAATTAGCATTCAAAATTAGATGATTAAATACCATTCAATGTTTCTGCTTTTGTTTTACTTCTGCGTGAATTTTAATAACTCTAGCTTATTATCTACAACAAGGTTTTCAGAAACTTTGTATGGTATTTATTTCACCACCTAATTTTTTTATGTTCATTTGGATAATTCTTTACATTTTTATTGTTTTTATTGCAGAGAAGATGTACACGTTTATAAGGTGCGCGCTACGTTAAATTGTAATGCGTTTGTGTTTCATGTATGATGCAACTTTGTAAACTACGTTAGATCCATTTAGGTCCTCCCCTGTTGCCCCAAATATTTAAAATGTGTTATGCGATGTGCTTGTCTACATGTGAAATAATATTTTTCTAACCTTTAACTTCCGGAGTTAAATATTCTATACTTTTATAGACACACGAATGGTAAAATACTTATTTAATAATATTTTATCATGACACAGAAATTTTATTAGTGAAGCTGGGGCATTAAAAAGGCGGCAGGGATTAATGGGATAAATGCTAACAAATTTAAGGAATCGAGTTCTAAATATAATAAGAAAAATTTGTTGTATAGATTAAAATTGTGATTATATTATTGTTATTGAAGATGTACATGTGCAATGCGTAGTTTTGTTGAATAAATGTCAGCTCTGAAGATTTCTGCTGAAATAAAATAGTCTTGTCCTATAATATTGAATAGCCGGACCTACTGCGGCGTAGAGGTTCACAGAGGTCCCGGGTTCGAATCCCAGCGAGGCCATGGATGTTTGAGTTGAGAGGGAAAATCTCGTTAAATCAGTCCCCTGACAAAGCAAAAATCAATTACCATAACGAGTCGCAAATAACCAAATCTTTTGAAGCGGCTGTAAATAAATCAATTTTACAAAATTGAAAAATATGTGTATAACACATAATTTGGTTATTCATGATATAATTAGGAGTAATATTCGACAGTCGTTTCAAGATAAAATCAAGAATTATTTTAAATACTCAATAGACACGTTTTTAAAATTATGTACCAACATGGAGATTACTGAGAACAACAATTAAGAGAGTGGTCATAACGGTATGTGAATATCAACACCACTATTCGCTTTAGAAAATTATTTATATTGAAAATAAAGTTAATATTGTCCATTTAACTCGACCATTATTTTAATCAATATCGTAGCTCAGATTTCGGTATATGAAAATGTCGACGTGTTATTATTTTTATCGTCTCGATGACGTATAATAATTTTCTTCGGATAACCCAAGGGGGTACGACGCCGCCTCGTTGTATCATTCTGCACACAGTGAGATCGTCTCTATGAATTTCTGCAGACTGTTTCACAAGAGTATATCATCACAGAGATAAGATTTATGAGCGACAGATATTCGATAGGAAACAAAGCGATTGCGTGAAAGTGACCTGCAGCCTTGGGTGGAAGGTCGCCCTGCGCTATTCCCAGCTCACCTCTGACCTTTCGTGCGTTCAAGTTCAGACCAATATTAGCGGGACCTTGCGTCCCACCCGCCTCCCCGAATAGAGACTGCGTCAACGGGGATCCATTCCACGTATTAATGTCGCCGACTTCAACAGACAGTCGTTTATAGGCTGTCCGGTAGACTGATCGTGTTCCTCTGACATCTCAACTTGACCCCTACAAATCCCCTCGCTCCATATAATTTAAATACCAATCGACAGTTTTGTTAAATTTTTTAAACGAGCACACATATTTTCACTAGTTGTCCGTACCCGTCAGTTGACTACATGGAACTGCGAGAATGGAAAGCCAGAATGATTTCGGAAGAAAGTGTTGTTGATAAAAATACAATTCTATTATCCGTATCAAATAACCGGTAAAAAAAAATTGAGGTAAACCAAATAGAAAACCGAGTCCTGTACTAGTGCAGAATATATAATCTATTTAAAATGAAAATTTTTTTTACGTCTGATAGAAAATAACTAATAAAAAAAGATAGCCAATACAGAAAAAAAGGGTAACATATATATATATATATATATATATATATATATTGTAATACCCAAAAATAAAACTACCAATTTAAACTAACAATTATTATTTATTAAGACACAATTTACAATTACACAAATAATCTAATGAAATTTTATAAAATAAAAAAAAATACAATTTTATTTATCTTGAATACATTTGATAAATTAGACTCAGTACCCCACGGTCTTTACTGGGTTGGTAAGGAAACGGAACACAAAATTTACAATTAAACAAATACAGTTAAAATACATGAAAACGAAATGAAATGATTGAAACGAAATCTGACTTTTTACCCTTATTTAACAATTTACAATTATGAATACAGAAAAATAAACTCACAATCTCTCTGGTCCATGCAATTTGTATCTCTCGCATCCCAGGACACACTCTCTTTATATAGTCATAAAAGGCACCAGGTTGCGCTCACACTCTGCTGTCACATGCCACCTCTTCTTGATGACGATACCCTCACGACGAATTCAACCAACTCTGCTGGCAGACAGATTTCCACGACGAAACTCCTACCGACTGTTGATGACTGATGTTCAACTGATTACTCACGGCCACCTAGCTTGGCCTACCATCCGATGATCTCTCCTGAATGCAAACTCCCAACTGTTCATAACATTGTTTCGGCCACTTTAACTTGGCCCTGCGTCCACCCTGCGGACCTGCACCAACGCTCTCTCCCAGCGGTCTCCTGCTCCTGACTAACTCCCCATAATAAAACTCCTCCTGAATAACTGATTCTTTTATCTGCGCTCTTATTTATATCCCGGCTCCAGAATATTCCCTTGTTTTCACATTTGTTTTGAAATTCCATGTTCGACAAACAACACCAGCTGTTGACTTTCTCCCGCTCAGAGAGCCACTCAATCAATTAAAATAAACATCTCCTTTTAATATAATTGCATCGTCCACCAAGCTTCTGTTATTATGCCTTTAAGGGTTCCGTCGTCAAGATGTCAGTCACAACCATTAGCCCTAAGAGCCGTAAATGCCCAATTATAGTCCTCCCCTTCTCTAAGAGCCACTTATCCATCATTTTATCATTATCTTTTATATTTACAAACCACTCAAGAATCCCCAGTCTGAGTTGGTAAACAAATCTGATAAAATTAAGAACCGAATTCATGTCCTTCTTATCAGGGTATTAAAATATATTAAGTTAAATGAAAATAATGAATAAGAAAGATATCCAATACAGACAAAAAAGGGTAATGTAAATACCACACAACGTTTCTGGGATCCTTGTTCCTTTCGTCAGGTGCTAAGAAGAGCCTAGAGAAACACAACTGCACAGGTCAGTTGGATAAGCTCAAAAGCGACGAAAACGTGACGACAATGGGAGAGCCGAAGGGTTAGCGTAACAATAAGGGAGCAACGGACATTGGGAAAACAGCGTAATAATAAGGGATCAAGGCAATTATTGAGTTTAATAGTGTCTGTTTGTACATTACTTGCTGTGATGTTTGATTTAATGTGAAGCATCTCTGAAATGAATCTGGAATTGTAACTGGTGTCAATGTCTAAAATCTCAGCATTTTGACCAATAAAATGTATCTTCATAATTGATGATATACTACAGATTGTTTATCAATGGGAAGTTTGAAATTAGACATATGTTCTTTGATACGTGTATTAAGGGAATGTTTTGTTTGTCCTATGTAGCAGGAATTACAATTAGAGCAAGTGATTTTGTAAACAACACAATGTTTGCTGTAGGTGTCAAGTGGTTTTTAATCAAGTATGAATGGCTGTTAGTGGATCTTTAAATGATGTATATTTGATATTCTTTGAATATTTGGACAAATTTGTGATGTAGAAATTTGTTATAAGGGAGTAAACACTTATTTATATTACCATTTTTTTGTCTGTATTGGCTATCTTTCTTATTCATATCATCTATTTCTTTATTAGACGCAAATATGAGTTGTCCATCTCACTGACACAGTGTGACGTCATTATTCACTTATAAAATCAATAATTTCACATACGTTGCCATTTCATGAATCCTCCGTTTTAACGCAACGGTAATGAAGGCGAAATTCGTCAACATTGTAAGCGATCCCGTATACATGAAATTGATTGAAGTTAATATTGTTTTATTATCATCCTACCTTCAATTCCAATTAATTCATCACACGAATAATATTCGTCTTCAAGAGTTATCTAAAGGTATATCGTTTTTTTAAAAAAATTAGCCAATAATAATATTTCTTAAGAAAATGTTATCAAACCAAGGACAATGCAGTTATCCTCAGACAGTAATTCATCCTGTTATGGCTTTGTTGTAACCGCCCCCCTCCCCTCACTTTTGTCTTTAAATTTTGAAACTATATAACCAATGCATAAACAGTTCTCGGGTTTGCGTCCGGGTCAATGAAGAATTAATACACAACGTTTCCACGGCCTGCGGTGTCATCTTCGCCAGGTGTTCCGATGACATGACATGGAAACATAGTTTATTAATTCTTCATTGTCCCCGGGTGCAAACCCGAGAACTGTTAAACACTGTTTAAGCACCGGAAAATCCTCCTTCTCTAATAGATAACCTGCCTTCAAGAGGAAGAAATACTGTACATGTATGATTATTAAATAAATATTTTAAAATGTTTATTGCCGGTCAACGGAAAACATTCACGTTATATGATATACATATTCTGACGATTTAAGATAAATTATAAATAAACAACAGCCTTCTGACGTCAGAATTTTTTAATGGAAATTACACAACGTTACGTCGCTCATATGCGACCTCTTCTTTATTGTTCCGAAGACTTCAAACACCGCTTACCGTTATTTACATACAGCGGTTAGTATAATACATTTAATTTACTTAAACATTTTCTCTTTAATTGTTGATCTTAGAAAAGTTTATATTTACAACGTAAGGAGTTTGATGTTTATATTACTTTATGTCTCAAATAATACAGTGGAAATCGAAATAGTCTTTAGTTTATCGTTTTATCAGCAGATTTTTTCAGAAATGCTCAAAATTATGGAGAGATGAAGCCAGGGTCGTGTCTCCGGCAAATTTTTTGATATTTTATCCTATGTCGTCCTCGCCTAAAATGTCACGAAGCTTTAGTCTCGTATTTTGGGCATTTCGCGATTAAATGGATGACATCATCTTTAGCGTCCATTCCACAGTCGCATTTCCAAGGTTAAAACCATCATGTCCCGACAGCAGTTGTGTCATTTTATAATCGATTTGGAAATTATGTTGCAGGCGTACGTCTGGTATAAACAAGCGTTTCTCTCCTTGTGTCCATTCTACTTGCCATATTTCCATTGTTTCTCGTAGTTATTCCCGCTTTAAGCCTAATGGGGAAAGTTAAGAGTAAATGAAAGCCTACTGCTTCTTTCGTCACCTCGTCTGCTCGTTTGTTGCCAGCGTCGTGGCCGCGAACCCATTCAATTTTTTATGTTTCTGCCTCCATTTAAAAATTGAAATCAATTCCTTCGGAAATATTTGGTAGATAACTAAGTAATATGAATTTTGGTGTACTTACAAATTTTGATGGTCATGGTCGTTCTCCGCTGACTGCTGTATTGTACAATTTCAACGAGAACGACCAAGAAAACCTCAGTTACATCATCGAGTGCGATTTCAAATGGATCAAATTAGAATTTAAACAAACAAAAACAATCTTTTGATTAAAATTATAAAAGCAAACTGGCATAAATTTGTTTCAAATATTAGTGTCATTTTTTATATTGATGGCCGTTTTATAAGATTAATTTCGAAAAGCAGTTCCTGTCTTCACCCAAAATTCATACATTACGTCAATCTATTTTATGATTTAACCAGTAAACCGAATAGAAAACCGAGTCCTGCCTTTATGCAGAACATATCATCCATTTCATTATTAGACGCAAATATGAGTTTTCCACCCCACAGGCACAGTGACGTCATTATTCACTTATAAAATCAATGATTGCACACACATTGCCATTTCATACATCCTCCGTATAAATGCTACGGAAATGAAGGCGAAATTCATCAGCATTGTAAGCGATGTCGTGTTTATATGAAATTCACAGTTTTAATAGCATCCACCTTCTTAAATTCCAATAATTTTGAATATTACTATTTATATTGCTTTTGTGTTCATTTAACCTAGTTTTTAATGAGCGCTTTGCAATCAATACAATTAATTTTGTAAATTAAGTTATGTTTATCTAAAATGCCAATTTTGTCCGTAATATTTTTTACTAATTTAAAAATGTCATACGTTATATATTGTAATAAACAATCAATTAATAATTTAATTGTTCACGTTGTGGTAGCTATTTAATGTAATAATTAAATATGATGGGTTAATATAAATGAAAATCTTATGAACAATTAACAAACAAAAATATTTATTTTGTTTTGTGGCTTTCAAAGAATAATTACAAACAAAATTTGAGATCGGTTCTCTCAGGGCCTTTACTGGGTTTGATAATGAACACAAATAAATTATTTAAAATCTTATTAACAAAACAGTTTACAATTTACCTAAACAATATGTCGACAGAATGAAAGAAATTAAAAGTAAAGAAATTAACTTTGATTTACAATTAAAAGAGAACGAAATCTGACTTTACCCTTTAGCTAAAGTTAACATTTATTATAATTAAAATTTGGTTACTCACACATTGTCCGACTGGTACCAGCATTCTTTGTTTCCCCTACTCAACACGATAAATGCAAATCGTTATTTACACAGATTCTAGTTCTCACAGAATTTACACGCTGATCGGCGAATAGAACGCGGACAAATTTCCGGAGCCTTGGATGAACCTCTCCTTGGTCAGCTATAGGATGTCGTCTTCCCTTCAGTGTAAAATTGTTCGAATTTGCCTTATTACTGGAACTGATGATTTTCAGATTATTTGTAGACTTATACTATTATTTTTATTGATTTAAAATAGACTGCAAGGTATTTCGGTGAAAAATTTGTTATAATGTGCCTCCTTTCCTGACTGACTGTAGACGTAAACTGACCTAGACTTTCGTGCGCGCAAACTCCATTTCGACTTTTCGACAAAGCAGCCGAGCTCGCTTCTCCATTGTTGCTTTGTTCGATCAGACCGCTATAATGGATTTATCAAACCATTCAAATTTTATGTCCAAACAATTACTGGCCTAATTGACTATTGTTACAATATATAATTTGTTAAAAGACTATGTGACAGTTATGAATGCTAAGTGGACTAGAAGGAATGATCAGTTGTTACAATAAAGACCACAACAATGGAGTATTGCAATTGGAGTGAATTTAAAAAATGACTTCCAGATCGTTATTTGGTGATTGAAGGTAATGTTTGTTTAAACTGTCCGCCGAATCACCGCAATGAAAATACAGAGACTTAAAAAAGCTGCATGTTTTTGGCGCATTCGTCAGGCTTCTAGGATATACGGAGACAAACATGGAGCGGAGAATACAAGAACTGAATAATATATTTATATTTATTACAACAGAGGTAAACATACGGGCACAAGTAGAATTGGATGCATAAATAATACCAATTTAATATAATAATGATTGGGACTCAAAACAAGGTACGTGTTTTGCCAGTAGCTGATCCCTTTCTCAACATACGGATTGAAGACGATTAAGGAATATAAGTGAACGTTACGAAAATCGTGTGTTTACGTTTTCCTTAATGTCCTTCAAAGGTTCATATAGGTTAATTACCGTCTGTCGTTATCGCCCAGACATGTGTAATGGGTAGGCTACCTTTCAGGGGCATTTTGTGACGCAACAGCATCAAACACGTTTCTTCGGTAAATAATTTCAAGCAATGTTCAGCACGGAGCATGAATCTTGAGTTTTACTAAGTGGTCCATGTGTTTTCTATGACCTTGCATGATACTGATGTTTTTTTATTCTATCCCCATAGCTTTGTATCTGTCGCCATTGTAATAAGAAAACTAATAAGTTTCAAATGTATTTAACTTTTAAAATGTTCAGTCACACAAGAAATATATTTTTTAAGATGTTTTTAATTGAACAATATTCTAATATATAAAAGTATTCCCAACATTAATTTTCATTATCAAAATGACTTGCGTAATTTTATAACTTTAACAAAGCTTCAGTATGTTTTATTTATTTGATCCTTCATTGAATCATCAAATCTTAAGTATATCGGTTTCCAGAAGGATACGCGTCTACTTCACAGAAATCCTGTAAGATTATATGACTACGCGTTAAAGTCTAAGAATAGTCAAACTATAAAGCCTATATTTCGGTTGCAATAATAAGGCATCAAAACCTTACCTCTAATTGTTTTCCTGATTTATACATATATTTTTAAATCTAAAGAGGTTCTTGATTTATTATATATTATATATTTATTATGTAATATTAAATCTGGAGAGGTCCTAAAAAAGGACGAAAAGTCCGTATATTCAATTTTTTTTATTAATAAACAATTTTCTGTCTCAAGGCCGTTCATTTATTTATATTAAAATAAATGTCATATTTTCTCATTATTGTCAATTTTATTGACAGTAGTCCAAATAGATTACTTTTTTAAAACAAAAAACCATTATAGTCATAAATGACACGTCTAATTACTTCATATTGATACATTTTTTAATGAAAATCAATTTTGTAATTATGGACATAAAAATTCGGTATGTATCGGTATTTAAAGGGATGACAGCTTTAATATTTTTTAAAAACTCTACCTTTACAATTGTTCTAAAATGTTTGCATAGTACTTTGATATTTCATATATATATGCCAATTAATTAGGACATTAATTGTTTGGACATAAAATTTGAATTGTTTGATAAATCCATTATAGTGGTCTGATCGAACAAAGCAACAATGAGAGAAGCGAGCTCACTTTGCTTTGTCGAAAAGTCAAAAATGGCGTATGCGCTCTAAAACTCGAGAGCACTAGGAGTCAGTTTGCGGAAAAACATCGTGAGGAGCAGAACAAGTAATATAACTGTTAGTTAGCGGAGAAAGATTGTTAGGAGTTGGTGGCGGGACATTTCAGAGGACGGAACAAATAATACTAGATCAGAGACTAGCCGTCGTTAATGTATTATTAAACAAAGTTTTGAATTTAAGACAAAGTAAAAACATTCACGGAAGTATTACCTCATAAATATCGCTAAGTAAAATCAGTTTACGTCTATAGCCAGCCCGGAATAGTAAAGTTAACAGTTTAAGTCTACAGCAAGGAGCTGAAGAAAAGTTAGTTCGCTCCGAAAAGAATAAACAGTTAAAATAAATCTTCAAGGAGATACATTGCGGTTTAAGTCCAAAGCGGTAAAAGACTAACAAATCTACGAATCATAGGATTCGTATAAAGCAAGCAGACATCAGATAGCTGACATTCAGGAGGATCATCCGAGTTCCTGGGAGCCTATCAATTTTGACTTCTATAGTGTGAAATCTGTGAGGCGATATTTAGAATCAATGTAAATTTTCCAATAGTGTACTTCCGAAACCAAAAAGAATGCTGGTACCAGCTGGACGCTACGTAAGTAACAAAACCAAAACTAATGATAAATTGTAAACTTTAATTAAAGGATAAAGTCAGGTTTCGTTCTCTTTTAATTGTCAATCAAAGTTAATTTTTTTACTTTTAATTTCTTTCTATCGACATATTGTTTAGGTAAATTGTAAACTGTTTGTTAATAAGATTTTAAATCAATTTGTGTCCATTATCAAACCCAGTCAAGGCCCTGAGAGAATGAGATCTCAAATTTTGTGTTTGTAATCGTCTTTTGTTTCCACAAAATAAAATAAATTTTATGTTTTAAATTTTGATTATTATTTCATTTAATAAAGCTTCCATTTAATTATTACATAAATGGCGATTCAACGAGAGGAAAATTCATTTTAATTCATTAAATTAAAATTAAATTAAATAAAGCTGAAATGTTGTTTATTCCATTTTTGGCTTCCACAACGTTGGGCAAATAAATAAAGGCTTTATTTTGATTTTTACAATACCAATGTATATAATGGAATGATTTTTCAAATAATTGAATATTTGAATTATCAGCGTGTGGCCAAGGTATTTGTTAGGAACAGTCAGCATCGCGTAAGAATGTGAAATGATTTCAGACGTTATTGTTGTCGTCGCCTGTGTCACATTGACGGGAGTTGAATACTGTCTCTGACGGGCGATGACCGAGAGCGGTAAGCAATGAGTCTGTGTGTAAAAGATAGATTATCGAGGTTGCTGGTGTTAAAGGGATAGTTAAATCCTTTCTAGATATTGAAGGAGACGAACATTTAAGTTTTTATAGGAAAAGTTGTACTGGCGGGTCTTTGGGCTGATTTCAACAGTACAATTTATTGAGAGTTGAATCTGACTGTTATTTGGAAAGTGTAATTCTATTTTCCTGGCAGTAGACATTGTTACTGTTTGCCGAAATATTGGAAGTCAACTGATGATCGTCTGTGGTGAGGTAGGGATTTAATCGCGAATGCCGACTGAAATGCTGTAGAAAGTGTAATACTATGGCCTGTTTAATTAAAAAGTCATTTAAATAATTTGTGATCCAAACTAAAACGTTGGGATAATTTGTTAAGTGAAAGATTTGGCGTGATACGAGAACTGTTCCGATGTCTGGTACGTGCAAAAATACTGTTTCAACTTGTATAATATTCCTTACCGTCAGATGTCTGTTTCAGAGTGTAAAACAAGTAAAAAATAATCTTTTCATTTATTAAATCCGTCTATAGACGGATAATGATTTGTTTCCTTTATAATGATTTGTTTAGATAAATTTGATAAATTAAAGTAAATTTCCTAGATTGAAATTACAATATATATATATATATATTGACTCTAAATATTTTTAAAAATTAATAATTAGTTTTATCATAATGGCAACTGATACAAAAAATGGGGATAGAATACAATAAAAGTAGTCATAATAAATTAAAAGTACTTGGAAAAAACCTCCAATGACATTTGCACGAGGATACACCCTGGCTAAGAAAGTGTATGAGTATGAAACAAACCTGAAATTGATATCTATCTGGAAATGGGGATCAAAATAAAACTGCACGTTAAAATATTGTGGTATTCGGTTGCATATAAGCGCACAATGAAACCAAAATACGGGTTTGATCTCCCTGTAGGTCGTTATAAAGAATTTGGTCATGATCGCGATTATTTTTAAAAAAATAAACACAGTTAATACATACAATCATTCATTTTTTTTAATAATAGTGCATTTCTCATCTTGAAGAAATTCTTATTACGATGATTTGGGAGGAAAATTAACATAATTACCATGTTAACATAATTATTGTGTATGTATAAAGAGTTCTCGGGTTTCCGGTCGGGTAACGTGATTTGAAAACAACGTTTCCATGGCTGACACCGCCATCTTCTTTATACAGAATATACGTCGGGAAAACTTACGCTCTTTATTAATTATTGTTGTCTTAAGTTAACTATAGGCCTACCCACTTCTCCTGTATTGATAAGTGATTATTTAATAATCAAAAATTCTTGGGGCTAAAATATGTTACGTAAATTTAGAAACTCTGATGGTAAACCTTTCTTTTCCGGTTTGTTCAGAATCGATATTGTTTCGACGGTCCGTAGTAATTATGTCAGTGTTTTCAAGTTTATTTACAACTTTTCTTCCCTTCATTTATTAAACGACATTCTGTTTCACATTTAAAGTTAGTTCCAATACTCTTTCACGCGTCCTTATAGCCTATACTATAATTGCTTTGTCGCCATGAGAAGATATCCATGACAATATATGATTAAATATGTTTGTTTTCTATATTGAAGGACAAAGTTAATTATTAGTACTTAATTTCAGCGCTTACCTCATCTTTGTCAAACGCCATTAACACAGCCGCGTGTTTTATTTAATTACTTCAGCTCACTCCTAGGAAACTGAGTTAAAAATTAGCACGGCATGATGACGTCAATCTGATGCTAAGGATTAGGAAAGATTGATGTCACATAAGGCCAAAAAAAAGGGGTATGTAGAATTGACGTGTTACATAGAAATATCAGGTTTATAGGAAAAATATTCAATTTGAACGAAGTCTTACCATTTATTGAAAACATACGTCATTTAATAAATTATGTATTTTATTAATATGGACTATTTTCAGCCGTCTGTAATTCTGAAATGAATTCATTCACCATTATTTACATCGGTAAAACCATCGGTAAACATATTGTTTAGTAATAATCAGTAACTTAGAAACTATTGAACATAAGACACCCATAATTTTCAATTAGATGGACTTATCTGTAGGCATATTAAGGATAATTAAATTATGTGGATGAAAAACTGAACCTCTTAGCCCCGTTATGAGTTTCCTTTGTTGTTCCTTACATTATCCTCGTATTTCTGAAACTCATATTTTATTCTGTAATTTTATCTCATATATGTCGATATTGTATTTTAATTCAAACTTCAAATAAATACGAGGGTCACTCTAAAATTAAACAATATTTTTAATTAAATTTAGTTTTTATTCAACACCTTTGCAATATATGGAGTTGACATATATATCCTTCCCGATAGTTCAAATTTATTTAAACCCATTCCCGCTCGTCTTCAGGAGGTCTGCTGTACTTGACATTAGTCAAAACCAACTTGCTGATATAAAATTCCAGTGCTGTGAAAACGAAATAGCAGGAAACGCCCACAAGAGGTTGAAAAATGTGTATAATACTACTGACGATCGTAGTACAGTTAGTCTGGTAAGGAAGCAGATTACGTAGTGAAGGAGGGTACGCCAATATTCGGGATACTCCTCGCAGCGGCAGATCCCACACCGCACTAACTCCTGACATTGTGTAGAGAGTTAACTAAATGGCTGAGAAGGTAGGGAATATGTGGAAAAATGAAATTTTGTTCCTACGGGATGTTTCTACATACTGTAAAAATAGGAATGCTGTAGAATGTAAATGTAATTTTCTAGTAAACGTTGTGTATTACCTTCGTAAAAATCAAATAATGATTTTTTAAATATTTTATTATTAAGGCTGTTGTATTATTTTTATAAAAAATAAACAAATTACAGTGACATTGTGTTTCTTTCATTATTTTTACAATAAGAGCAACGGAACCTTTGGTGACCGTTCCATAAATATCATATGAAAAAAAAACAAATGTAAAAAATGTGTCAATTAATTTTTCTCGGTTCACAATAATATAAAAATTTTATAATGATTTATATATATATTTTTATAGTCTTACAGAATTGTAATGCTGAATACAAGAATACAAAGTCTCCTGTTACCGTTAGTATACAAATCAAAGAGATGAATGATATTTTGTGATTATAATTACTAGAGATTTTCGCTATGAATACATAGGTTTTTAAAAATAATTTAGAAACATTGAAATATTAGGTGTTTATGTTGTAAATACAAGAATATTTCAAAATTTTTAATTTGTGTTTTAAAAATTATTTTCTGTAATTTCTCGTTGTACTTTTGTTATTTTATGGAACTGCCACCGCGAAAATTCCCACCTATTCTAATAATACATGCAATTCAATACAATAATTTCGTTATTATGTATAACTAAATATTAAAATTATTTTTTAAATTTTGATTCGTCCTCAGGAATGTGGCTCAAGAGGAAATATTTTGATCCATACATTGTCAAACTTCTAACTTACGCGCATGCAATAGTGCGAAATACGAACCTGACGCAAAATTTCGTAATTTTGTTTACAGATTGCGAGAAACTGTGACAGATATTATCGAATGTGGAATATTATCCCAGTGGCAATGAGCAGAAAACTGTTGTATATTACGTGATATCAGCGTTCGTAACTATCCAATACACGTGACAGGGAAATAATGAAACGGTTAGATTGTAAATTATGTGATGCGATTAGAAGTTATCAGAGTTTATGACTATCCAAAACACGTGACAGGGAACAAGAATAGATATTTGATCTACTAATTGAACAAAAACAATGGTGTGCATATTAATTAAATATGGAGATGTAGCTGGATTTTTTAAAATTTCATTTTTGAGAGAAAAAAATCGTTTCTTAAAAGCATTTCAGGTTTCGTCGGTCATATAATACATTGTCATCCTATGATGTGGTGCTGCTTAATGCAGGTTATTCATGCGCTTCGTTTCCTGCGGCGCAGTAGCGGCGTTCGTGGATCCTTGAGGAAGTGCGCATTATTGGAGAGCGGACCACCTCTGACAGGACGAGCCTACGTGCATCCTCCGACATACGCACTACCACAAGCTCTCAGGAACTCACACACCACTTTAAGTATCGAACATTCACGGTGCATTCACTGAGTCTGATTCTGTGCGCGAGGTGCTTTAAATTCAAAAGTCTCTCCTTTCTATTCTAACTGTTTAGCTTACAAACAGGAAACGTTCCTTAGTTTTTAACATAATTACTCTGAAAATATTTTTCACAACGGCGAGGACATAATTTCATCGACTACGAGGACGCATTGTCGGATGTGCGAGAAAGAAACGGGCGACCACGGCGGTTGTTCTTCATGAAAAGGCAAAAATCACTAAAACTAATCAATACGGACTTCAAAATATTTTTTTACAATTCAATTTCTCAGTTACGTTCGCTAGAAGTGGAAAATTGCATTTCCAGAAATTCTCCCATTTGTCCTCGCGGTTTACATCTGATAATGAAACCAAATTAAACCTAATTCAATTGCGCTACCATGTTTCAAATGGCTCGTGGACGGCCAGTGTTCGGCCTCCTTCGAATTGTAGTAGCTATCAATGAACATCTTCCGTCAGAAAAAAATATGACAAAAAGAAACGATTGCACGAAGCATTACGCCTTCGGTAGTGAGTGCGCGTCAGAAAAGTTATTGGCTAAAAAATAAAACAGCTCCAATATTACAAAGTCTCTCACTACACAGATTCCTAATTCGAAGATCCAGATGTAACTAAACTGAAATAGTCGTTTTCGAGTCTATGAAGTGCTAACAATTTCAGTCTGTACTATTATACTTGTATGGTTTAAGGCAAACCTGCGGCACACGTATTTTAACGCTGGGTCAATTCTCACCACGAAAATAGTAATATTTATTTTTTAAGTTACTCGAGACAAAATAACTTATCTTTAAAATGCAGCTGTGTTGATAACGGACAATATTAAAGGGAAATAATGAAGGATGCCTTTTCCTCACCGTTTTTGAACTAAGGTTCCCACAAGCCGAGGCACCTCGGCCTGTTCTGAGAGGTGTATGTTCCGGGGTCACAGAGCTTGGGCATACGGTAAGAGTTGTCCGCTATTCCCATTGGAATAGTCGGCCAGCTGCCTCCTAAACTGGTCGAGGCACGGAGAACGGAATGTTGCGTCCCCAAAGCATACTCCTCTCCGGCTATCAGAAAGGTGTGGGACAAGTAAGTACACAGTGCCTGACCTACCTGATGGAGGTTTTTCTAGGGTTTTCCCTACATTTCTTTAAACGAATGCCGGGTAGGATCCTTAAAATATAGCCCGGGGGCCCTAGTTAACCCTTGACTACCTTCCGCTACCCTTCCGCATCCCCCTTTCAAATCCCTTCCTATGCTATTAAAGGGGAGTTGCCCAACGTGGATTACCCTCATGTAGCCTGTTGCCCTAAAAAAAAAAGTAAAATATAAAACGCTTAGCTTCTATTGTAACTAATTAATTATTTTTCCAGCTAAATTCATTTGCAGTAATCAAAAGTGCAGTGTTACTTTTCAAGTGTATTTTATCATTTCTGTTTCATGAATTTTTCTACTACCTCATATATGTAATATACCAAATTTTTGTACTAATCTCATTATTTTTATTTTTCCATTAATGTATTTTATGCTTATCTATATAATAGTAATTTTGACTTGTCTAATTTGCTCAGGAGAGGTCTCTTGAAATCAATCTAAATCTATTTTTTTAAATAGCGCCATACTTTCACATATATGTTACCGGAAATGTATGAAAAACCGACATTGTATAGAAGGCCTAGGCATTGTATATAATGCCCGGTGTTTTTAAGCAATGTATGAAATATAAGAATTATTAAATACTTTCCCTAGGCAATCTATAGAATGACAAATTCTATTTAGACAAAGTATAGGCAATTATATAAATTACGTACATTCCTCAAAAATACAAAATTTATGATGAAAAAATAATGAGAGTTCCATTAAAAAAAATTATTCAAAATACGTAAAGAAAGATGAAAGTTGCACAAAACAAAATTTATGCTTTTCTTATTAAAGGAAACAAAATTTTCATATAAAAATAAACAATTAAAACTAGCCTACTTATTGCAAAATGGTTGGCTTGAATGACATTTTGTCTTGCCACCACGATATGTATTTCATACTTTGCCGGTTACTCATTTGGAATTCTACAGAATGCCTCGGAAATGTGTGAAATATGAATCATTTTGTACATTGCAATGCCTAGGCATTGTATATAATGCCGGATTTTAAACTTTGCCGGTAACATATATAAAACTATACGTAAACACGGTAGTAAATAAATAACACGAAATTATTTTCATTACTTTTTTTCACCTCTATGAGACACCTCTGACCGGGGTTTGATTTTCATATATTTTACTGCTTAGGGGAATAAACATCATGTTCAGAGTAAATTTCAAAAACTGTTCATTTACTCGTAAATATCATTATTATTATAAATAACCGGGTCACAAAGATCGGCGCATGTTCGACTTTATCGTCATCATACAATTGGAATTGTGTAGACACTCCATGACTGATATATTTGGTCGCTTGTATGAAACATGTGGTATTTTTAACATTACCTTCACCGAAATAAACTCCCAACAGGTTCTTTGACGCACATCTGGTCTTCTGCTGATGCAGTTGCGTCTTCTTTACCTTTGCTGGTTTTATTAATGTTGTACTCTTTACGTGTATAGTGACAGATCTGTTGTCCTCTCCCGTAGTCGTTAAATACGTTAATATGTTCCACTATTACTCGTAAATGTTTTATTTCAATAAATATACTCCAACATTCATTTTACCCGCTGGTATTAATTTAATGATACAATCCAACTCTGAAGTTACTAGGGACAATTGATTTACGATTATAAGGGTAGTAGCCGAGTATTTGTTCATCGTTACAAAATTTTAATTCAGACATACTAACGGGGAAGATTCTATGCGACTTTTAATCAGAATAAAGAGAATGAATTTTAAAAAATATGAGAATATGTATTTATCAAAACATAAGCATAACAGAATTAACTTAATTTATTAAGCCTCAGTATTCAGTATAAAATTACTAAATATCATTATTGGAAACAAACACATTGAAAGTATGATACCTGAATTTAAGTTGAAATTAAACAATGTATTTTGAAAAATATTTCATAATTTAATAAATTATATTGGTGTAGAGAGAAAAATATTAAATTAAATAAGTCAAATTGTAAAAAAATTGTATTCTTGAGATCTAGAAATATGATTTTTTTCCTATAAAATTGATTGTTAAGTCTTTGAAAGAGTTAAAGTCAGTAAAGACTTGGGAATAATATTTTATTGCAAAATTGACATTTAATGCACATATGCATCTATTAATAAATCTATGCAACTTTTAGGTTTTATTAAAAGAAAATGAATATTATTCCATTCGCCAATAACTATTAAAATGTTATATATATCGTTGGTGAAACCAATATTAGTTTTTGGATCTATATTTCGGTCACCCGTCACAAATATATGTATCAAGAAAAATGAAAACGTGCAACATAATTTTTTTAGAATCTTGTCTTATAGAATGAATTTGACAGACCCATTTACAAACCATAAATATAAAGATATTGCTACAGCATTGAATATTTTGATTTATTATTCATTCCATTACTCCTCGGTCGAGGAAAAAGGATACGTCATTATATAAGATTAAAAAATAATAATAAATTATTACAAATACAAAGTTTAAATAACAAATATTGTACTTCACAAAAAAAAATTAAAACAACGTTAAAGATATTAATATAACAGTAATTTAATAAATGATACGTATGTTAATCTTCTATTTTCATTCATTTTATGTTCATTTATTGCGTCGATTAAATTGATAAATTGAATTTTAGGGTTGCTTCTAGAACATCTAGATTGAAATATTGGTTTGTGGTAAAGCAATGTAAAGCAATCCCATAATGAGAATGTCAAAATTTGTTAATGCTTTGGATATTTATTTAATTTAATATTTTCTGGATTATTAATATTCCTTAAAGATAAGATTTTGATTTACGAATTATTATTTAAAAATATTTGATTACGTATTGTAAATCTAATTTCGATTTAACACGTATACTGTATGATCTTTATTAATGTAAAATGGACAAAAGTTCGTGACAAATAAATAAATAATGCAGAATTAAATTAAAAGTGCCCACATTTGCAGAATCTGTATAACTAATACGCTAATAGATTGTCGGTTCGTTTGAACGAGAAAAAAGCTCAGAACAATTTTCATATTTATATTTCTACTATAGAAATATACAAAATAGTCTAAATAGTTTGCCTAGTTTCTAGTCTAAAGTTCTGAGAAAGTTAAAACACATTTCATTCAATATCTTCGAATAACTGAATCGTCTATGAATGAATACCATTTGAATGTGGATATTATGCAAGGGTATGAATTGTCAAAGAAGAAATATGAAGTCACTAAAATAGATTAAGATATACTTATGTACGATTGGAATAATAGTGTTTTACATTTTCACGTAGTAAATAATGATTTTACGTTAATTTGTTTTTAGAAATACCGCAGTGAAGCGCAGGTATTGCGGGTAGTAAAACATAACGACAACGATCGAAGGTGGTGAAACGTTCATTAACTAATACTTCGACGGATGAAAGACGCAGATTACCGACAAAAGTATTTGTATCATTACCTGAAACGAGACGTAATTTATACATAGATTAAAAACGAAAAGTTCATTGACGTTTCTGCGTAGAGGAAGGCGTTGTTTCCGCGCAGGAAACCACACTGCATGTGGTCGGAAATCGTCTGGTACGTAACATTTCTACATTATATATATATATAACTGTACAGAATATTGGTCACACGAAAGTTCGCCATATCACCACTGTTTTGAAGAGGAAAGATTTCACTACGTCTGTGTCGCTTTTATCTTCAATCTCGCGCTGTTGCGAGAAATTATAATTTTTCAGAGATGTATCGCGTCTCAACATCATTCTAAAAAGACTTTGATACTTGTTGACTGCAAAAAGAAAATACATAATGTGATTATTCGGCAACAGTGCATGGCGTGCCCTTAATTTTGTCCGTTATAATTGGTAAATTTAAGGTCACATCCCTACAGGGAACTAAACGTCAAATAGCTTCTTATATTAATCGAAGTATAATTCGGAATTTCAAAAATTTTTGTAGTGAAATTTAGATGTATTTTTGAAAAAATACATAATTTCGCAAAAATTATTTATTTTTGTCCAGAATGTAAAATCTGTAAGTTATATCTATGCTGAAATGTTTTTTCATGGTCCTCCTGAAACAATAGGAGAGAAGCTTACCTTACGCAACTTAATGATTACGGACTTCAAAACGAAAAATTCGGTAATAAATATTATTTTATACACCATTACTTGTAATTTAATAATTATGTTAACGTTGCCTAAAATAACATCTCAATAATGAACAGGATCTAGCTTCAATCCACCAATATAAACTTTCTTGTTCAATTTAAGAATGATCGTGAAGTTTGAAATCTCTTGATGGTCTAGTTGGCTTGAACCTTAATTCTTAATCAGCTTGCACCTCGCATAATACTGTAAGCAAGTCACGCAATGGCTTAAAACGTCCCCCAGGTAAATAGGGGATAAGAAGCTTACAGTTAGCAGTCTACCTTCTCGAAGTTGCAGGTACGGGGAACACAATTCTCTATGAGGGACTAAAAGCAAAATAATTGTATATTAAGAGGCGTAAACACAGGAATTTCAGTTAAAAAATAAATAGAATATAATCTACTAATTTCTATCTCGTAAAAGATAAAACAGCCACCAATTTATTTATCTAATTTCAAAAAAATATGAATACGGATTGTTTTTTCTTATAAAAGGTATTATTTATCAACTGAAACTTTTAGCACAACAAATACATTATTTATATATTATTTTATAGGCATTATTCAATTTTCTAATAAACCTTGGTTGAAAACGGACAATATTTAATTAGAGACTCAATTTCACCTCACATCATTCTACATCTTTTATGAAGCATTTTCATATGTGTTATAGGAATATTTCTTCCGTTTTGTTGAAAATGATTTTCATGGTATGCTCTATAGTAGTACGTGATGACATTTACAGATCACGTTTAATTGTTTCGCTTGTCTCATTGACGGTGTCCTTCGTGAAGTGTGTGGTGGGTTGCATGCCCACAGGCGCAGCAGCCCGCGGCATCAAAACGTTCACTGCGCACACTGCATACGTGCAATAAATGCGTCAGAATATTAGAATGGCTGTGGCGTACTTTTCAGAGTCATTTCATCGCACAACTGTGGTTCCGAGTTGGAAACCCGTCGAGGGTATGGATGTTGTGATTCTGTGTTTCCATCGGCATCAAAGTACCAACCACTCACTGGAGAGTTTCCTGTCAACGATAATAGAATGCTAAATTCTGATAATCAATTAATAAAGATTAAAAAAATTGCAATGTACACAGCTTCATTTCTCTCTTCACCATATCAGTTAACCCGTCAGTAATTTATAGAACAGCAATTTATCTCGCTTCTTCTCAACAACTCGTCTTCTCGACCAATATTTTATTCCTTCCAATTATAGTAATTTTTTAATCCTTCAATACCAGTACGTAGACTTGAAGAAGAAATTATGATAAAGTGAGACAGAGCTTCCTGGAAACAGCGTCATTATTCACTTATGCAGAATTTATAATCACAGTGACGGAACGAGTACAAAAATTAAACTTAATAATTAAAACAATGTCTGACTTATATTAAATTTAAGTTCGTAGAACATTGCCAACAGTCAGAAAATTTATTTAGAAACATTCAAAACACTAACAAAAATACTTAACGTTTATTCCCTCTAATTAGGGATATCTTCAGACGTTTTCTAAAATTATCTGGAAAATATAATAAAACAATAAAAAGATTAAATTACAAACTAATAAATAAATTAAGTGTAATATTGTTACTCACATTATTAAAGAAACAATTTACAAATATTCTAATGTTTAAATTTTAATAAACAATTTATCAACTTTCATGGCTGAGATAAGAGTAAACCATGTCAATACAACACTTCCCAGAGTTTATATTCTTGTAACTGAATTAATTTGCTTTAATTGGTAAATAAATTGCTTCATTAATAATGTAAGTATCAAGATATCACTTAATGTATTCCATTTGGGATTAAATCTTTTTATTATTTCTGAAATAGTTTTAGATACCGTCTGAAGACGTCCCTTAACAAAGGGAAGGAACGTTACGATGAATTTTAAATTATGTATTCTATGTAAATTCTCTGATTGTTGGCCATTTGCTACTATTAAATCTGAATTTTGACATCTGCAAGTATACAAGGGGTCGGAAATTTTCAGAAACAATTACATAAAACCACAGTTTCAGTTCGTACAATCAAATTGATTTAACTGAGGTAGTAATAAACCAAAAGTTTGTAGAATTATAATTGTCCTTTCTAAACTTAGCTGATAATTTAATTTTTTGTTAAAGATCATATGCACTTAACCACAACCACAGACACTAGTTGACATCAAAACAGAGTTTATATTGACCTTCGTTCAGAAAATACTTTTAGATAATATGAGTAACAAATACATATTGTGTGATATTTAAAAAATTAAATTAATATGTACAAAACTTTGATGTAAAGTTCAAACTTGGTTTCATTGTTCCACCACGCTCAAAGGTGAGAAATTTGACAGATTTGAAACATTGCTCGCTCATTATTACCTCCATTCGGGAAATCCCCGTGATGCAACTAATGGCTCTGGCATTGAGATCGATCAAGGTTGGATTTGTCCGTTTCAGAGTCTCTCGGCTCTGCAACATTTGGGACTCCTCCGGATGAATGCGATGAACCGTGCGTAGGAGGCGTGTTCTGTGACGCCCACACTCGAGGTTACGTGAAACTTAATCCCGATATAATTATGACCTTAGAGTCGAGAGGGTGGCGTATGTGTCCCACGTACCGTTACTAAATTTCTCCAGGAAGTATTTCAATATATTTTGAGCTGATATATATCTGAACTTCAAGTTTTGAAGTCTGCTGACAGTGGTAATACATTATTTTTTGTACGATATTCCTTGTTTATGAAGTGAAACCAAACATACTGGCCTTATTTAGGAAGAAAAACGATGCATTACAAATGAAAATGTTTTGGAAAATCCTCGTGAGTTGTAAAATTCAATTAAATGATCTAATTTGAAATTCGTAATCTCAAAATTCCAAGGAAACAAAAGTTTGCAAACATGATAATTTTTAATACCATTTTGGAAAAATGTATGGAATATTAATTATTATATGAACTGTAGAGGAACTTAAATTCCACAGTGCGATTTGCACAATCGATGCGACGTTAATGACTTACATTTATACAGCTGCTAAGCGTATTGTATAATTTTAAATACCCATAGAAATAACATTTTTAGAAAACAACAACAAGTAATCATTAATTCTATTTTAATTATTAGCACAATTTCTTAAATTAATGATAGAATTATTGGATCAACAATACGTTCATCAATCTGGTAAAATATATGCAATCGTCAACTCAAACTAATTAAAAAAATTATGTTTTCTTAAATGAATATGTTTTTGTTCAACCAGATATTTTTGGATGTTAAATTTCAAATGTTTTTATGTTCATTAATTCGAGTTAAGGAGAATTTTGTTCGGCCAATATAACAACATTAGAATATTTACAATTAATTTTGTAAAGAAGATTATTCATTTAAACATTAAATCGACACCATCCAATAAATAAATAATTTTTTTGGGACACTTAAGCACAGTTTAAAATTAACCTTTTTTTTGGGGTGTAGACAGGCTACATAGTGGCAACTCCCCTCTTATGCCATAGGAAAGGATTTAAAAGGGGGAATGCGGAAGGGTGGATGACGGTAGCCAAGGGTTAACTAGGGCCCCCGGGCTATAGTTTAAGGATCCTACCCGGCATTCGCCTAAAAGTAATGCAGGACAAACCCTATAAAACCTGCATCAGGTAGGTCGGGCATTTCGTACTTGTTCCACGCCCTTCCGATGCCGGAAAGAGGGGTTTGCTGTGGGGTCGCAGCTTACCCCTCGCCATGCCTTGGCCAGTTTAGGAGGCAGCTGGCCGACTATTCCAATAGGAATAGAGGACAACTCTTACCGAATGCCCAAGATCTGCAACCCCCGGAACATACACCTCTCAAAACAGACCGCGGTGCCTCGGCATGTGGGAACCTTAGTTATCCTTAAGTAACAGATATAAAAATTATTATTTGTTAATTAACATTACGAGACATTATGTTCTTATTTGTGATTTGCTAGGGAATACTTTAAAAAAACATAAATAAATATAGCGGTGAAGAATTAGGAAACACCTGTTGTTTTTTCGTGAAGGAATGAACTTTTCTAATTTTTCCCTCTCAGATTTATTTCATTGTACAACATATAGATATCGGTAAAAATAGATTACTGAATTAATAGTATATGATAAATCGAATAATACTAGAATAGTTCACATAATAGTAATCATAGAAATGTATTAAATTCCGAAATAATAATCATCATTCAAATGTTTAGAAGTAATATTGCATTCTGTCAGCACATTTCACAAAAAGAAAACCGGTCTGTAGCCGTTACGGATTAATGACGGTACTGTAACGTGACAAAATTGCCGTTACAATTCTCCAGCTGCAGATAATGGAATTTTATCCAGTATAGTATTGATTTAGCCATCAAATACCCATTGACGTGTTGGAAATATAGTTTCTTGTAATTTATTAAAAACCAGTTAGGGACAACAAGCGTTTACTGGAAATACAAAATGTACTCATGCAATATCAAGTTGCGTATGTTTTCCCTTTACGGTTGTTGTAATTGCAGATTTAGCAATTGAACGCGTGAATTATTTCCTGTTTACTAGAGGTTATAGACTAGTTTTTATTGGACTTCAGGTCAAGGAAGGTGAGCTGGAGTAACCTTGCGTTGTAGTGGGCGGTGCATCAGGCAGATATAAACTCATATGCGCTGCAACTTGGCTATTTAAGCTTTTATTTATTAATCTTTAATTTATAGCACTTGTTAAATCCTTTTACCTGTATCCTGCAAGCGTCTAAATACTTATTTAACTTTATGACCGCACAATATAATTCTGAGAATAAAAACAATAAGGCCTTCAATTATCACACTTCGAGTGAAATTATACTTCATTACCATCGAGTAATAAACAAAATAACCCCATTCATTGATAATTTAACAATATTGATGATCAATGTCCTTAAGTCCTCGTCGAGTCATGGCTAATATTTCCACCTTTTAACGGTCATATTAAGGGATTTTTGGAGTTTGACACAAATATATTGGAATGGATAGTTGAGTATTGAGGACCGAATAATAAAATATAATTTCTGATGATAATATTTGAAAATATTAACTTTTTTGAATTTTTTCTCTCTCCGAATTATATTGAATTAATATTAACGAAGCGTAATATTGTGACGAATCGCAGAGGTAAATAATTTCAAATAAATATCAACCTCGGCGACCATTCAATTTTAAATCATATAATTCTGTAATTCAAACAATTATTCGGTTGACTGGGACTAGCCGCAGCACGAAATCGTTGTTAAAATTTTAAATTTAATGAGAGTAAGTTGGATGGACTTGTTTCTCATTTAACCCGATTAAGTGCGGCATGAGTCAAAGGACGAATTAGCGCACGTGGATTCGATCAGCTCTGGAGTTGAACGTTGCGTCACATACGGAGAAGCTCAACTCGCCACCGAGGTCGCTACATCCAGATAATAAAAGAGGAGGGATCTGTTCTGGGGCACCCCAAAGGTTGCTAACTGGAGCAACGTCCACCAGATAGGTGCCTGCGAGATCACTCACGCCTCCACCTGGAGTTGGCGCCTTGGCGCAACCATCGAAGAGATCTTCGGCTACAAAATTAAAATTCACTATCTTGCAGATATGAGATGTGTGGGATATTTCTCTTCCAATACAAAACGGACGCAGACCTTCGCCTCGTACTTAGCTTGGAATAAATCCTTCATCCAAAGCGCTTCTCGTCCATATTTATTTCAGGTGCAAAATAATCGGGCGGATGCGGGCTCGACTCTAACCACCCTGACCTTCGCTTTTGAAGGTTTGCGCTCTTAGCGCAATACCAATGAGAGTGGCACGAGACGATTACGTGCTCAAATCAGTTAGCGTGGCCCTTCTTTCGCTTCACTTCCGTTCTTTAAAACCAAAAATAAAAACAATTTGACGACTCCAGATTTATTTTTCATAAAACTATAAGTATATTTCTGTCTAATACAAATTTATTTAATAGTTACATTAACTGTGCTCATCAAATTCGACTCCGATATTAATTTAGTGCAAGGTGCATTTAATATTTATTTGCCGGACCTTATCCACAACACAACGAAAATCCATGCCAGAAAGTAAACCCAATTATTCACCAAGAAAAGGAATCATGGTTTATCCACATTTAACAAATATTATAAAATAAACCAAAAAATCTTATTAAAGGTGAAAACAAAATTCACAAGACCTCCAGTGGTTTAGGGGTCAGCGTGACTGTCTCACAGAGGTGCCGTGTTCGAATCCCGGCGAGGACATGGATGTTTGTGTGCGCGGGAGAAACTCTCGTAAAGTCAGTCCCCCGTCAAGGAAAAAATGAGCGAATATACAGAGCTGTCGATGCTACCGTAAATAAATCAATATGAAAAAAATTCACAGGTTATATTGCTTAAAGGACCGTAATGACACATACACAAAATATTCCGGTGTTGAGAACAACTTCCAGAGTATTACCCATTTTCTCTATTAAAAGTATTCCTCTCAGATTTTATCTGCATAACAATCCAAACGAAATAATCTCTATTAACTGATTCTCAGAAACAAAGATTCTTATAAAGTAGAATATGTTGTCTTTCCCGATTTTCATAAAGAGCGTTATATCATTTGTGGTGGTATTTATTGTGGGCATGATATATATATATATATATATATATATATATATATATGTGTGTGTGTGTGTGTGTGTGTGTGTGTGTGTGTGTGTGAGCCCTATCCAAATTGCCTAGACCTGGGGTCACCAAACGGTACCTCGCTCGGGTGTTTCCGGAATGTTGCGAAAGTAGACAAAATAGATAATAAGGAATCGCCGTTATGTTCAGTTATCATAGTTATTAATTTTGTTTTCTCGTCTGTTTCAAAGAGTTTATTATAAAACTTGGAGACAATGAGTGACATTACTTTGGCCAAATTTCAAATTACAGGTGAATGAAAATAAGTTATTCGAAATAATACCAGACATACAAACATTTTTCACTAAATTGGAGCTTTAAGTGACAGAATTGGAGACGTGAGACGTTTATTTTTTTAAGAATAACCTTGAAAAACTCATTATCATCGTCCTGAAAGGTGATAGAATTTATATCCAATTTAAGAGTGCATTTTCATATCCATTTTAAGAACATCAAAAAATTGCACTCCTCATTCAATATACTGCAACACCTTTGGTACAAGTGAACGTAGAAGAATTTTCTGCCTGCGTGACTGAACATTTTAACGAATACGAGTCAGTTAATAGATCTTCAAAATATTTTGATTCTAAAATCAATTATAACCGACAATATATGGCTACTTCTACCAAAAGAAAAATATTCATTGATACTATATGTGGCACAGAAAGTGAAGGTTTTCTTCAGATCAAGCTACCTGTGCCAATCTGCTTTCATGATCCTGAATTTCTTTAAAATAAACAAATAGACAAGCTGAATGACTGACAATCACCTCGATAATTGCGTCCAAATGGCAGTGACGAACTACAAACCAGGTGTAGACAAACAAGTTGCATAGAAGATAACCGATGATTACAATTGAATTGAATTCATTTTCCCAATACTGTTGTGAATTTAATTTTGGAATTTCTCAGCTTCGTTACATTCTCGGCGGGGACGACATCGGAGAAAGCATAAAAAAATTTGCCCAAGAGACGACCCTCGCTTCATCTCTCCATCGTTTTGTCCATTCCTGCAGTAAGCTGGTGATAAAGCGATAAATTATGTTTCGATTTTCACTATTATTGAGACATAAACTATAAATCATCAATTTCCTTAAGGTGTGAATATAAACTTTCCTAAGATGAAAAATTAAAAATAGAGAAATGTTTTGTAAATGAATTAAATGTAGTATACTAACCGTGTGGGGATTGTACATACAGAACCTTCAATGCATATATATTTTTAGATTAGTTCTGATACAGTTTTGACCTGTAGAATTAATCTGTATTTTCTAAATAATTTAGATGTTTCCCTTGTGATATTAATTCTCTAACTGGTTTTATTGCCACAAATTATTTTTTTAAGATGAAAAATTAAAGATAAAAAAAATGTTTCGTAAATAAATTAAATTTAGTATACTAACCGCTGTATGTAAATAACGATAAGCGGTGTTTTTAGTCTTCGGGACAAGAAATAATAAAGAAGAATTTAGAGTATCATGTAGGGTACACGGATAGAAAGTTTATAAAAAGTTTAAAAATGAATTTAAATAAAAAGTGGTAATTTATGAAAAAATCTTTTCAACTTAAATTTTAAGAAGAAGGGGTAGATAGGTAAAGTACCTAGCAAAGCAATTTCTAAATGCGTAATTAGCTCTCCTGATTGGTGACCCCCGGTCTGGAAGGTAAATTATTGGACTGAATTTGGTGATATGACTTATTAAGAGCCAGGCTGTAATTGAAAAATATTGTTTTGACGTCCGATTGGTGAATTTCGAGAGAAACCAGTCCCTGTTATTTCAAAATAACCCACCAATAAGAACCGCCAGCTAGTGGTGATCAAGAAAAAACTACTTTTGGTGATATAAAGGACCAGTGACTATCAAACTAGTAACTTGTTTAAAACAGCCGGAAAGCGATAATTGTAAGGACAAGTTTACTGATCTCAGAATTTGTCATGTAGATTAAATACACGCACAAAGAAGACTTTTGAGACGAGTGATATTTATGGAAGTGTGAAACTGAGTACTTTGCATCATCGACTATGGTATTGCCCGGAGTCATCATCAACCAGAAATCATTTCGCCAGGACCTCAATTCTGATAAACGGTAGTGACCCATTTCAGTGACATTAGATATAAAAGTTTCCAAAATATATGCTTACCTTATTTCTACTTCTTTAATTTAATTGTCTTGAAACATCTCCAAGAAAAAAATGTTCCTCTCATGGATTCGCGCGATATTCTTCGTTGTAAATATCAGGCAAGTTTCAAAATCCTCTGTAAAATGTGTAAATGGTGCCTGAACTAAAACTAAAGATTTCATTGCTTTAACAATTAATTTGTCAAGGAATAAATAACTTGTAAGTTATCCTGTATCTATTACAGATATTATATAAATATTTTTACTGACTTTAAAAATTATATTTATTTGGAAAAAACAGAAAGGTTAAATAAATTATTTAAATTTTACACTTAAATCTGTATATAGAAACAATTTGAACGCTATCAATAAAAACGTTGACTCTTCGAATAATTCAGTCGCTAGCAAATCTTTTTCTGTATACTATCGCTTGACAGTAAACAGTAAACTAAAAATATAATAGGGATAGAATACGCTTCGCTGCAGATAAGCCGTATTGTAAAATCTATTAAAAATTTGTATAAATTAAGGCCAGAACTGTAGCTATGGTCATTGCAGTTCATTTATTGACTTATAGTCGATGACTTCATCCCTGCGTTTAATACGACTGTGACACTCGCACACACTTCTTCAGTAAATCATGTGTCGTAAAAATGTTACTTACTGCTTTCCTGTTCCAAGACGATTTTTAAACGTCGGTATTTGCGCACATACGTGAAATTCCACGTATCTCTTATCATGTTTGGCATATGCAGTGTGCCAGGAATCTCCAGAGTTGTCTCAACACCGTTTTCCTGACACACGCCAAAGCTGGCAGATTTAATAACACAGGAATTATTTATTAAATCAAAGCGTTAAGTGGTCTGGTATTCCAAAATTTTAAAATCTATACTTCTCATTAGATACTTGTTAGATTGCGAGTTCAGATAATGGTTTCTTAATTATTCCAACGCCTCTCAAAAAATTTAAGGTTGCGTATGCTTTTGAATTGATTAGAAATGAAGCCACAAAACTCAGCTCAATTCTTTTAAATCATTTCTTAAAAAACTTACAGATACTGTCCTTGTTCCGTTACCGATATTTCCTTTATTACATTTATTATTTATTCTCTTTTATGTTTATATTTCAACTGGCGAACACAAATACGACAATTCTTTCTATTACAGTGGATTTCATTTAATCCGGTTTTATCCATAACTCTAATTGATCTATCGTTTTGTTAGAAAAATAATTACAATGCAACAAACAAGATGTTTTAGTACTTATAATAATATATTGTGGAAACATTTAAGTTACCTTAAAATCGACTCGGGTCTCTTGAAGCGGCAGTTATTTTAACAAATTAATGTTTTTACGCAATGAAAATGGTCTTCTTTTAAAGTGGAAACGTAAAATGAGGGAAATATAATTTACCTTTAACGGAAAATTGTCGATTAAATGAAAATAATAGACCGTAGAGAAATAAATATTCGGAAAGTATGAAAATATATACAATTTTTTTATTCACTGGTATTGAATTAAAAATAGGGAAGAATTTTTGAATAAAATATATTGTGGTTATATGAAATATAATTTTATTAATTGATATATTAAAACATTTACTATAGAATGTAGAGTGAATTAGAAATGAAGCTGTTGAAACTGCTCTTCTCAGCAATTGTATCATATCGATCAGTTTCGTCAACTGTTAAATTGCTGATTCTTGTATTACATTACGCAACTCTAAATAAATAGTATATCTAATTAAAATTAAAAAATTAAACCTGTTTTGAAAATTAATAATAATAATAATAGGCAAAAGTAGTTATGATATAAATAACACCAACGTTTCTGGAAGGCACTTGTGTCTCTCTTGGCTCTTGTGTTATTTTTTCTGAAGAACGGAACAAGTCTTCCAGGAACGTTGTGTGGAAACTTAAAATTCAAACACTCAACATAGAGAAAAAAATATTAAATTTCCCTGTAAATTATGAGTAAAACTTACTCGAGTTTCTTCTAACCGGGTGAAATATTTATTATTATGGAATGTTTCAATCGTCTATGGAAGTAAAGAAGTTTCTATGTCAAAGTTAACTATTTGCGGTTACAGATTTCAATTGAAACGTTCCGTAATAAGAAATATTTAACCCTGTCAGATCCAGAGAATTTTTATAGAACCTAATAATTATTAAACGATTCTTCAACTCATATTTCTGGATACATGCATATTTGGTTGGTCTTTTTTGTACTTTAAAATCCCAAATTTGATTTAATGAATTCATTGGAGGTAAGACTATTTTATAAAAATAACCACCGGTTAGCCTAAGAAGTATCGAACATGAAAGTATCGAACATGAAAGTGTCCAACGGATAAATGATTGTTCGTTTCACTTTAATATTTGAAGCCTAGCCGTATCATTAGCGTGTTAATTTTTCATTATTAACGTATATATTATGTCTTTTCTAAATTATAGTTTGTTCACTTTCGGCTTTAATATTCATTCTAGTTTTAAAGCTTGATTCAAACTTTCGAATAAATTAATTATGTGAGTTTTTAGTTGATTGTAGAAAATGTGATTTTGTACGAGCTCATTTACAACATTTAAATGATAAATTTAACAGTATTTCTTTATTTAATTCGAAACTTTCATGCAATAAAAAAAAAAAATTTACAGTTATGTACTTAAAACTTAGAAATTAAAGAATTAGAAATTCACATATTTTTTCCATAACTAAAAAAAATTGTTTTTCATGTGACTTTTATACCTAGAATTTTTCTTTCGCCAAAAGGAACAGGGCTTCCAGAAACGTTGTGTGGTATTTATATCACCACTTATTTTGAATTTATTTAGCTATAATTCTTATTATAAGTACATATTATTGTCTGGGTTTCAATTGCCTAGATGGGGTTGAAGTTAAGGAGTTTTAATAATAACAGAAGTTGAATAGTAATTCTTAGTGAGAGAGAATAGGCAGTCAGGTAGTGAAATATCACCCACAAACGATACAATATTTTTCATATTGCGCAGTAAATTCCTAATTCTTATTGATTGACTCAATATATTATGCAATCTTTCAATATGACTTACAGACGCGCAATATCATTGTGCAATACCAATTATTGTGCTATATATTGACGATAATACTGATCGTCGAGGGGCCTATAAGTCGATAGAAGTAGGCCTAAAAGAAAAATGTAGCAAGACGAATTAGGAAACAAAGTTTTTTAACTCAAAATATCGTCAGTAGTTTTTTGTAAAAAAAATATTCTATATTTGATATCTTACACAAAATTTGAAAATATAGTGAAGAAAATAACTGACATTGAAAAGTAATCATATGTAATAGCCAAGAAGTTAGTTAATAATTATAAACAAAAATTCCGGTTTAGGAATGATTTACTAATTTTCTTACCATTAAAATAAATAAAATTTATTCAAAAAACTTTCGGCCCCGAGCCATTTACAACTGTGAGAAAATAAAATAAAACAATTCTCTAGAATTTTTTGTATTCACTGTGATAAAACCAAATTAATATAGGTCACCCGAGACTTACCTATATATTTGTATTAAAAATATACCAAACACGTTGAGTCAACCATAAATGAGTATATAAATAAAACCATAATGAATCTTAATTAATTTACATATGCAACTATACATTCTAGAGGATTGTTTTGTTTTATTTTGTTAAGTTGAAAATTGCCCCGGGCCAAAAGCTTTTGAAATAAATTTTATTTATTTTAATGATAAGTAACTTGATAAATCACTCCTAAACTTATCAGAATATCCTTTCCTGACTTCTATATCAACAACAAAAATTACAAAGACGACTCAGAATCATTAATGGCTGTGTATATATTTTTATCTCTACAATCGATAACTAATGCCCAATAATTTTTCTCATTATGTTTTACTTCCTGTTAGGATTGCACAATTGTGTATATCTTTAATTTATTTTATTTGTAGTTTATACCTGAGAAGTTCCACAGAAAATGAAATAAACAAGTGTTTTAGAAGTTTCTATAAATATATATTTATATGCAAGTAAATTTTGTTTATGATTCATTCTTAATTGACCTCGTTGCATTAAATATTATTAATTATCTGGGTTCCCGCCGTTTCCCGTGTACTTATTTATATAAACCTAAAAGTATTTAATTCTATAATAATCTTTAGTCTAGAAGTGATTTAACTTAAATCTAAATGTTCCTAGATCCGTACATACTTTAGACCGATAGTGCATTAATTGAACAGCTATAAAATACATTGAATTTTTATTGCATCAATTCTAATATTCTTAGATATACTCCTTGAGTACTGCAGGATATAATTGACCCTGAGTCTTCAGACATTACGAAAGATTAAATTGATGAAATTTTTAGCTAGATTCACAAAACAAATGGTCGCCATATTAGAGTCACAAATATGGCACGAAAATTAACTTACATTTCCCGCAAGGGATCGTTAAGTATTTCATATTGCTTTTTATTATCATTCTGTAGAGTATTCCTGGATAAAATTTTACTTTCTATTCAATGAAAATATTTATGATTTATTTCATTACGGAAATAGGAACTATTTCCTTTGTTCGTCGCGTAGTAACGTCTGTCTCGCGTGACGTCATGGTCTCTTGGAGCGCAGAAATTTAATTCAAAATGATCACATTTTTAAATTATAATCCTTCCCACCTTTATGCTATGGGTTTGTCACCCCCACAGCACCGTTTGTCGTGTTTTGAAGAATATCTGTAACAATGTTTCTTGAAATCTGTCCACGCGCTTAAATCTGTATAGAAATTACCGTTAATACATACATACATACAAATATACATAGTTTATTATTATATAGAAGATAATGTAGCAAAATCTGTCGTTACTTATAGATAGTAATTATATTGTATGATCGAAGAATGGGTATAGAAGGATACATATTATTCTGTAACATTTTAATTTATGTTCAAGTGAGGCGACGGAAATCGCTTAGCATCGGATTATGGTTGGATCCACTCTGGTGTAAGAAGCGGGAAGCACTGACACTTAACAGAAATGAACACTTAGACTTTGGGCCAAATTAACTTTTGTATGGCCTTAATTGATTTTTTTTAAAATACGAGTCACTGACACTTAACAGAAATGAACACTTAGACTTTGGGCCAAATTAACTTTTGTATGGCCTTAATTTATTTTTTTTTAAATACGAGTCACTCATAAATAAAAGAATTAATATTAGTATTTTCTCCTAAATCAATTTAAGAGAATCAACTGTCCTGAAGGGTATTCTAAGTACTCACAGAACGATTAGTCTGAAATACTCATCACGAGTGATTAAAATTTTTAAATAAATTTTATTTCAGATAACAATTGTGATTATAATACTGAGCTGAGAATAGTACGGTAATCTATGAAATCAAGTTAAATAAGCACATCTTATTTTTTATGAATTAAGTATTTTTATACTATATATATAAATGACTATTATTACATATATCAAACAAGTGTCGTTGCTTTCACCGTGTTTGACCCATTGGTATACGTCTGTCAGATCGAAACAATAAAAAACAAATGAATGAGATAAAGTCATAAATTTATTACGAAAAAATTAAAACATAATAAAATAGAGACGAAGTTTCATCCCTAATTTTTGAGACCTCTTCAGGTGTTGTATTTCAGTTAAATGATAAATTCATAACCTAAAAATTGCAAGAAATTTTTTTTTAATTCGTTTAAATCAGCCAGGTAAATATAATTAATAACGAATAATATAGTTATTTATTTTTTCTGTTACAATTAATAAAATAAATATTCTAAGCAAATCTTGAATGATGGGCTAAAAAATAGGTTTACTGCTTTTATTAGAAGTTAACGCGCGAGACGAGCATAAAAAATGGCCTTGTTATCAAAATATGGGTGATAACATCCGAGGTTTAGTGCCTCAACTTATCCAGTTTCATTCTGAGCACCGTGAAGTTTATTTGTAGTAAACATCTAGAGAAGAACATAAAATGTTCTGGAGCTTAGGAACGTTAGGTAAATAAAATGAAGTGTCTCTTCTGAGGTATTTTGCCAAATTTCGGTATTTTAATATTTCCTGTATTTTACTCGGGGAATTAGGCTTCGTACAGATCAACCAATTTAACGTACTTAATATACAAAAAATTATTGTTAACCACTTGAATATGGCGCATAATTGGCACAGTGATTGACCTACAAGAAAATTAATAAATATAGATTTAATTCAAATTCAGAAATATGTAGTGAGTGATAAATTTTAATGTGTAATTACGGAGAAGATTGCGTGTTTGATATTCTTATTCTCAGGTTAACAAATTTGTTGAACTTTTTCTCGCTAGAACTAGAATTAAGTGATACACACCGTTCAATCCCTGAACATATTTAGCGGCTGATTATTCTGAGATCAAATATGGTCGAACGTAAGGTGTGTGAAGGTATTTAATCCACCGTTGACTCAGTCGCGCATTATTCCCGATTTTGAAAGTTAGAAATCCCCGCGATGGATATGGAAAGAATGTGTGTGAATACCAGCAACGTCTCCTTATCTTACAGCTTCAAGGTTGTTGTTGGTTTAGTGCTGCAAGCTCTTACGCAATTGACCTTAACATTACAGTTCTGCCAGAACACTCTTCACAAACAAGGATGCCACAACCAGGAATTAGTCTATTATTAACACTTTGACGACAGGGATCGTCGAAAAACGGCTGTGTGCAGCTCAGGCAAATTACGTCCGTCGAGCTGGAAAAATTCTGGGCAAATAGTGGAAACTCGTCTGACCTTTGCCACGCACTCGTTCGAGAAGGACGTGCTTTCATAACTTTGTGCTTCTGATCCACGGGACTCGGGCTTTATTATCCGTGGTCTGTTGCATAGGATAATGGGTAACTTAAATGTCGCCAAATTTATTACCTCGTCAATTCTTGCAGAGGGAAAACCTTGTATCGAGATACAATGCCCATTCGCAACCTTCAATAGTTTCCCAAACATATTTACAGACATTATCCACAGAATAACCTAGAAACTCTGTGTCACAGATGTCCTTACAAAGAATTGCTGCTCTCACCTCCTCGATTTATTAGACGTCATATTCATATATTGACTAACTCTATAAATCAGTGTTTACTATTGCTATTCACGTTATTCATAAACCAAATGTTCTTCTTTATGCAGATAACCTCAAACTACACAGAAAAATAAACTCTAACGCTGACAGCGCAGCCCTTCAAGAAGATCTGAACAGAATTGTTACATGGTCAGAAACAAATAAACTTTTCTCTAACACAAAAAACTGCGCATCATTTACCTGTACACGAAAGAAAAGTTACTTCAAGTACAATGGTAACGAAACTATTCCCTTCTGTTAACTCTGTAAAAGACCTCGGTGTAACCTTTGACCAAAGGCTCACTTTCGGGGATCATACATACAAATGCACACAAAAAGCGAACAGTTATAGGACTAATTGTTGGGAATTCTAAACTGATTATAAACACATCCACCCTATTATATTTATCTTTAGTAAGGCCAATATTAGAGTATGCCTCATTTATCTGGTCACAAATTCAAGATCTAGAGAAAATTCAGACGTTCCTAACATTTCTCTATTACATCGAAACTTCGCGATACACGATGAGCTGCTAGAAAGATACAATATACATAAACTTTCAACCAGACGTGAATGAGTGTCAATCCTTTTTTTTCTACGTGCTCTGTAATAGTAAAATTGCCATCCTGTGTCAATTTTCATGTACCATCGTTTACCAACAGACCCCAGCAATTATTTTATAGCATTAATACTACATCAATAACCGCCTCAAAGTCTCCAATCCACAGAATTACCACCTCAATTAGAATTCTTCCATTTATATTCCACTTAAATTCAGTATAAACCATTTCTTATCCATTCAATGAGAAATAAGAAAGGATATGTATTTATGAAATTAGAATACCGAAAATAAGGTTCTGATATATAATAATTAATCTGACGAAAATTTATTAGTTGTATATATTGAATTGAATAAGTGTACTATATAGCAATGGCTCATTTTATTGTATATGAATATGTAAAAAATGTATGGTAACTACATAATTTGACATACGTCTGTGTAGTACCTACAAATAAATAAACAAAAATATGATTTGATTTGATTTGTTACTCCATTAGTCCTCGTATGATGAAATAAGACACGTCAATACATAAAATTACAATATAATAATTAGATGCTACAATTATAAATAATTATAAGTTAACATAAAAATACTAAAATTCGGGAACACAAATTTCCCTGTCCAACATAAGTAAAATATATTAATAATAACAAAAATATAAATTCTTAAACTATACTAAGGGAATAACATAATATTTACAGTTCTAATAAAAATATTCAATATGTACTAGTAAATAATTAATTATTCGAGAATTGACTATCATAAAATATAGAATTTACACATCACACAAAAATAAACACAAAACTTGACATACGCACACCAGGAGGAAACACAAACGACGGACGTAGTTAAAGTCAGACAATCTGAGCCCTTTTCAATTATTTGTACGCTGCCTCCGATAATTTCATACTTATGAAAAATATCTGTAATTATGTCTCAAATTAAGTCCTTTTCAAAATCGGCAATTATTGCCATATCACTCCGTGAAGAACACATACAAAGTATATTCAGCAAAGAGCTGATTGTTCAACCATGCACTGTAGCTGAATTTTTCGTGTCCAATTTTAATAAATATTATAATATCGTATTTTTCTGTTACGCTAGAATTGTGAACTATGAATAGGAATTTTACGTATCGCTTACGTTGAGAAATATTATTTGTACTGAATGATTCCACTAACATTTAATGTAAAGTGTAGCTATGAGCTTAAATTTCCCACACTGTAATTCTTTGCATGAGGAGGAAAAACGACAGCACGTAATATTCAAGCGATTCCCGGAATGAATCGCACTATGCAAACAGTTATGAGAAGAGCGCGTTACCAGAAATGAACTGATTAAGTTGGTGTTCCGTCCCTCATCCCGCGACTCGCTCTGCTCACCAACACGAACGCGGATGCTTCGTGTTTTACCAAACATTTTTTGCTTCAGAAATTTGTGAAATTAATATACTGTATTGTTGAACGTTTTTGTCAGTTTTTTCAGACGTGGAAATACTGGATTCGGCAGAGTGTAATGCGAAGTCTGCATCTTCCGTTTCCTTAGTCTCTGTTGGTCTTTTCTGCTCTTTTGTTTGTTTGTTGCATGTACGGCCTGGTCGCTCTGTTTCGTGAAGTGGCTTGTACCTCGTTACTGTTTCGTCCTTGTTTCGTGTTTATTCTTACCAGATGTTTAATTCTATATTTTATGATACTTAAGTCTCTAATAACTAATTCTTTACTAGTGCGTATTGAATTTTTTTGAGTACTGTAAATATACCCATAGTATAGTTAAACAATTATTATTTTTGTTGTTATTATTATATAGTTCATTTTGAACACGGAAATTTGTGTTCCCGATTTTTAGTATTTTTATATTAACTTGTTTATAATTGTAGCATCCAATAATTAGATTGTAATTTTATGTAATGACATTCTATTTCATTTCTAATGGAATAAAATAAATCAAATCAAATAAAAACCATCTAAAACATTACAATGGCAACATCTAAAATTCACCGCTCCTAAATAAAGTTAGATTCATGATCCAAGTATTATATTTACCTTTTTCCTTCTTTGCTTCTCTTTCTCTCAAATCTCCCTATATTTTACTAATTCAATTCTATCCGTTGCTATTTCCCATTTTATAACACTACTTACAGCCTTCTTTGTAATTCTCTGCTTATTGCACTACGTTGTTAATAATTTGTTTCCTAATTTACAATATAATAACAAAAAATTGTTTAACGAAACTCAATAAACAGTATGTTTCTATTGTTCTCCAGTTCATGGAATTTATAACCCGGTAATTCGTTGATTCATATAATATGTATTTTCACTGTAAAGGGCGAACCAAAACATAAAGTCCTGAATTACACTATAACACAGTGTTCTGAAATTCCATTCTATAATACATTAAAAAACTTGTTTCCTCATGTATCAGAAGGATAATAATGTCTTATGTTAAGTAATAGATAAAACTTGGCTACAAATCGTATGGAAACTGGTAATTGGATAAAGCCATATCCTGTATATATATTTATATATATATATATATATATATATATATATATATATTGTAATAAATAAACGGGTGCTTATTAATTTGCCCCACGTTGTGGTAGCCAAAATGTAATAATCAAACGGGTGTCTAAATAAAAAGATTAAAATTATAAACAACAAATAAAATTTATTTTAAGTTTTTGAACACTTATACAATTTTAAAAACATATCTCAATCTCTCAAAGGTCTTTACTTGGTTTGATAACGGCAGAACATTTAACCATAATCAAAGAACATAAAATTTAGCTTTAAATTAAAAAGAAATATTTATTCGTCTAGACATAGACGAAATTAATTATCGCCGAACTTATTCTACAAGATTGATTTTAAATTTAAGGAGTTTATTTTATCAACACAAAAGAAAAGAACGATATCTGACTGTATCTTTTAATTCGGTTTACACATATTAACACCATGAAATTTCAACTTACGATTACTCAGGAAAATTTGGCTCGTTCGTACACACACACTTTATATACTGGACGTTTTAAAGACTGATTCTAACAAACTCTGTTGGTTTGACGAAAGCTGGTTCTCCGTTCGTGAAGGACATATCACTTGCTCGTTTTGAAGACTACTCGACGCTGGATGCAGTGTCCTGGTCTCCTACAATCGAAGACAGTGGTCTAATTTTGTGATTAAACTAGATTAGATTTCAGCATACAAAATGTTTATCGATGAATATTTTGCTATTTCTCTCGCAGACTGCAACTTATAAAACATTCTCCTCCCTTAAACGATGTCTGTCTTAGTCATTCTTCGGTGGTCGCAGAATAACTAACTAACAAATCCTGCAGTCTCGGTGCTCGCCGAGCGACTCACTAACTGTAACTAACTCAACTCCTCCAGTCTCGGTGATCACAGCACCACCCTCTAACTCTCACTCAAACGCTTATCTCTCCCTTATATCCCCCCAGTCTTTTCCTTTGTCCATTGTTCCAAAACTTCGTCGCAAATGCCCGCTGACAGTTTCTTCCATTATCCCGAGATTTATATTATGCAGCTGCGGTTTCTTAGTTAGCAAATAACTATCTACTCTGTCTTGTCCAAAAGCCGACAATCGAGACAGGATCCTCAATTACTTTGGACTTCTCACAACCGCACGCACGTGCACGGTTCCAAATTCTCCAAACCGCCCAAACTGCACCCAAAGACCTAAATAAACACGTTACAAAAATTGCCCTTTTAACAGTTTAAACCATTAATCAGAAACAATGTATGTTCCTAATTCTCAAGACCAGTCCTAAATAAACACATTACAAGCTTCCTCCGACAATGCCTCAATTACGAGGCATTACAATATATATATATATATATATATATATATATATATATATATATATTTGTGTGTGTGTAAAACTTGCCTTCCTTGTTTAATCGTGCTATAGTAAATATTGCTCATTGGATATTTAGCGATCCGCGAAACGATAATATCGATATAAATCTCAGTCAATTTATTTATCACTTCATAGCAATGCCCCCGACAACAATTGTTCGAAATTTCTCTAGATATTTTGGAATTTTTAATTTTTCATCCAATGATTAAACCCATTTTCCTATTGAAGGAGACGCGACTTGGATTTCCCGGCATGCGGAGTGCCACTTCATCTTCGAGACCCCAGAAACTATGAATGCAACTCCAATATAATTCATTTTGGAAAGTAAAGCAAATGTGAACCAAGTTGGCTTGAAATTGTTGCGTGATTTTCTGAACGCATGCGGAACATAATACCTATTCATTTGTATATAGATAAATTAATAAGTATTGTAATACTAATTAGAGGCCAGTAATGATTTTAATAATTAGATTGTTAGCGGTACCAATCTTCAAAAGACAACAATGTAGGCGGTTTGAGTTTGCGGGCTGCGAGCGTTTCTGGAGGCAGTCTGACATTGTAGTAGGGAGCGGAAGGCAAAATTTGAGAGAACCAACAGCGTGGCCTAAGTACAAAATTCAACCGAGAAAATTACAAGTTTTTAAATCCAAGTATAAAGTTTGGACAGCGAGGTTCTTTGTAAAAACTGCAAAGAGTAATCAAATATTCAGCGCCACATTAAGATTCCTACGCGTATCATCATTTTCCACACAAAGACAATATGTAACAATACGTCTGACTGATGATCCGGAGGTGCAGCAGATCCAGTTCCCGGATGAAAATTCAATAACTACCGCCGTGTGTTTGACAATCAAGTGTGGAGTCAGTGATTCATGGTCTTTTGAGTGTAAATTGTGTGCCCGAGTCCAGAAATCTAAGTCTGGTACCAGCCGAACATTTTTGTAAGTAGAAACCAAGTTAATTAAGTTTGTAAATGATAGTTAAAGGTATTCGTCAGATTTCGTTCGTCTCATTTTGGTTTTGATTGTTAATTTCTTAATTTATAAATTCTATGATTGTTCTTTACTTATCAAGCGCATTACAATATATTGATCAATTAATAGACAGATTACCGAGTTTGTAATGTAATATAAGTTTACTAAATCGGGATTTCTCGAAGAAGCCAATGGAAGATATCAGTGACATCCCAGTATTATTTTAATGACACGTTAACCATGATAGGTTGTAATATTTACCATTATATATAAACAGGAATGGAAGATATTAGAAACGAAATCTATTACATTTAAATCAAATATTCCATTGCCCCATAAAAGGCAAGTAATTGATCAAAGTTTACTCCCAGTAATGCCTTGAACCGTGGACCTCAGTCACACACGGTAAAAAAAACATAATGTTATAAACTGGAACTCTGGAGATCTTTAACAAAGAAGAGTAATTTGTGCGTCAAGAACACGACAGGGACGATTTTTTTTAAAAATAGTCCAGTTTCGAAGACAATGGATAATGTGTTGATAACATATAGGTAAAGTAAACGTGTAGATAAGGGATGCACCATCCTGATTATGAGTTGAAGTAGCTGATGAAGATACGAAATTTAATGGTGATTTATGTGTAATATATTATGTGGAGCCAGCTCACTCTCACTTTTTAAATTAATTCCTAAGAGGAACATAATATTATTATTATTTATTGAGGTTTATAATGGTAGCGTCGACATCGTGGTCATTGACGACCCGTATATTATTACAATAGATTACATACTGTTACTCTTTATATACATCGATATTCTTAACATTATTAGCGATTTGGTTTCTATGTTTGTTGACTTAGGTTTCCTTCCTTGATGAATTTGATGAGGTCCATGGCAGCTGTCGTTGAAGTACAGAGGTCTGAGATGTGATGTTTTGCAATTGTAGCTCTTCTGATACCGTTATATCTGCTGCAATAGAAGAGTATATGGGGAATAGTTAGTGGTTGACTGCATTCTTCACATATTGGTGGAGGGATGTTGTTTAGGAGGTGGCTGTGTGTTAGTTTAGAGTGACCGCTTCTTATTCTTGATAATATTACTTACTGTTTGCGGTTTAATTTAGAATTTGTTTTTAGGTTGTGATAGTCTTTGATATTTTTAAGGATGTCACTCTTCTTCATTTTTTCATTCCCTGTTCCACTGCGTTTTTCCTTGGTTACTTATTTGATTCCATATTTGATTGAGATCGCTGGTTGGTCTTGCTTCAGATTGGGATAATGTGAGGTTTAGTCTTTTTTTGAGCGTTTTGAATCTTTCATTGAAGGAAGGGTATTTGAATACGGTTTCTCTATGCGTGGGGAGGGATGGTGTTATGAGGAAAATAATACTTCAGCGGTATTGGTTAATTGAATGACTGATAGTATGAGTATGAGCATGAAGCCTGATATGCATAGAAGAAAAAGAATGTTTTGTTACATGAGAATTATGTTCTCATTGCGAAAAGAGACGATGGATAATCACCAGTTCTGAACGTAAAATTGAAGGGAAATTTGGGTGATGACGGCAGGGACTAACTGAACCATTAAATGGTAATTATTAAGTGAAATTTTTATTTGTCTCTGCAATTAGATAAGTATGGACGTTACAGATATGCATTTATTTAATCGTAAGTAATGCAAACATATAGAATTGTTGAGCGGATCTGTTGTCCTGAGTTGCGCCGTTCTGCTTCGGCTGAGATAATTTGGGTTTGACCCTTCTCATCCCCGGGAGCTCCTTTACCCGTTCCCGAGGGTTTTGGCACAATTTCAAGAATGAAATTAGATTGGACGAAGGCGGCGGGGGAAATGTGAGTGACCTCCAGAAGTTCAACTGTCTACAGTGAAGTGTCGCTTTTCGCTAACAACGCGGAGGAATCTTCATTTTCCAACGCTGATCGTTCCTTCATTAACCAAGAATGGTAAGCCACAGAATGTCTCCTCTGTCCCATAGACTCTCAATGACAGATTCTGAATCTTCTACATGAAGAGCGAACAATCAAGAGTGGTGAAATTCTGAAATGAGTTTGTTATTGATCATTGAGTTTTGCATTCCGGTAAAAATTATTTTATCAGCAGTAACAGTTAATGAATCCACGGAAAAATCACGCGGGACTTCTTCTACATTTCTCTGCTTGATACTTCGGTGTGTTTAATGGTAGTTGTGGTCATGTATGCTGCGGAAAGTAGTTAAAAATATTTTTTCTGGACTGTCAAAATTACTTGTTCTGGTAAGAATAAATGTTACGATCACAACGCACTAACGTCTACGAGGTAAAAGCATAATTTCATTTATCTATTATAAAGTTAATAATAACAATTATATAGCATTATAGAAAAGTTAAATCATATAAAATATTCTAGCATGTTGGAAACCTTTTAAAAATTACGGAAATTAGAACTTTCTAGGATTTGTCTTATTTAATATTAAATATCTTTGTGCGAGTATAATTTTTTTCCATTCTTTTAATATTGTACTTTAGACATTTTTTCTGTGGAGTTTAAATGGCTTTTTACTTTTATTAAACCGTAACCTTTATTGCACTACCACGTGATACTATGAAATTCCTTCTCATTCTACTAGAGTGAAACTGTCGCACATTCTAAAATGGCTAAACAGAACAGAACTGGAAAACATTTGAAGCCTCTAACGTATCTGATTTTAATTTATTTTGAAGGCATGGAAAAATGTGTTGTAATAACGTTATAAATAGTCGCAAATGTCTGTATTTTCCAACATATTCAATGTTCTGCTCAACACTAACACTTGTCCCTTAAACCAATAATTTTCTTAGATTATATAAGATTTCCGTTATACCGATAATAAATAAATAGGATTCGTCACAAGTAAATACAATTTGGAATTATGTTACAAATACATTAATAAAATATTAAAATAAATAAAATATGTACATAAATTATTAGTTACTTGAATTAGACCAACATTAATTACAAACGCAGTATTTATTTACTGTAAGATGGACGCTGTCACATAAATTCATATTTATAAAAGCACGCATGTAGATTCTCTATGAAAATTAACACGGATCATGTAAAATACATAACACAAGTATAACAAAACAGATAATAGAAGAGGAAAATAAAATTTTCTGATTAAAATAGGAGCATTTATAGCACATACCTCGTATATATTCCTATTAAATTTAAAGGAATATGAGATACTAAAACGCTCTATTTACAGGTTAATTATTGCAGAAGCTTAAACTCTTGACTAATCCAAAGGCCTTTGTTATGTAATAAATTATAGGGTTGTAAAATAAATTTACCTTTCCAAATTCACTTAAGCCGTAGTAAATTTTGAAATTTTCCTGACCAGTCGCACCGCGGTGACGATCTATGGTCTTCGTTCTCCGTGAATTATTTTTTTTGTTAATTTTACTACAGCTCTGGAAATTAATATTAATGAGTTCTTGAATTCGTATTATTCCGTCAGTACATTAGTTATTCTGGTATGTTATGCAAAACGAAACCAATGCCAAATTTATCTGATAGATATGGGATTGACCACTCACTACTTTGTTTCACAGTGGCTGGGATTAACCGAGTTGGTCTGTAAGAGTGTACTCTCATTCTGAACGACTCGTTAATCTACCGCTCGTTCGTCTCATACATATTTTTCATAAACACCCTCCCGTTTAAATTCTCACTCTATCTACCCTGATCATAATTATCCTATTTCACGTCCAAATCCATCAACGGAGCACTGGAACAAAATCATGTCGGAATATCCCAGAGAATATCATGTATCACCCCTTTATTATGGAGAACGCATGCAATTGTTCATCTTATGACGCTAATCCAGCAAGACTTCAGTCTTGTTGCCCATGAGTCGTCTACGACCTGAACCGTTTCCAAGTTGATCACAGCTTGAAGTGAATGATTCTTCATCATTCGCACATTTCTGTTTGCGTGGAGAGGTCTACGATGGAAAAATTCTGAAAACCTATTCTATTATCTACATTTTGATTGATGTGCACCGTCTGACATTTTCCCTGACCATCTTTCAGAAGTTGATAATCAAGATTTTCTCGTTTTACTGCAGATATGTCAGTTGGACAAGTTTCTTCAGGAGGCCAGTGGATGGTTTACGCCCAACAGGACAGAGCCAATGTTGCATTGGAGACGGACCTGGATGATGATTACAGAGAACCATCCAGCTGGTCTGTGAATGGTCGAAGGCCGTGATGCCGTTACGCAGGCGTAGCGGTGAAAGTTGTACCGTATCTCTCCTCTCCCCAGCCTTGACGGATTCTGGACTATTTCTAGCCAAGGTCTCCGTTACGTATCGTATAATCCTCCGACCACGATTACATCCTTCCGTGATCGAACACGGGATCGATCAATCTCTTCGGACTGGCGAGAGATCAAGAACGGATGACTCAATCAGGACAATGAATTAGCAATATAGACTGACTTAAAAACGTTGTAACAACACTGTCATAGAAATGTATAGACAATTTCAATTAGAATACCGATGGCGGTTTGTTACCATGAGGGGTATGATCTTGAATCAACCTATAACAACGCAATTTTGCCAAACAATAGGGTGTTATTCTACTGCTTTCAGTGAGCTGTATAAGTCGTGTGTCGTACGTGGCATCAGTTACATCCCTCCACGCGGACACACTACGTATTTAAAACGGAGTGTAATAAATTTACTGGAATTTGTATCATCGCTAAACAAGTTTAACAAGAGCTCTGAAAAAGGAAGAAGGACGTGTAGGCAGCCTATGTATAGGGAAGTCCACATAGTGACAACTACCCCCTTGTAGCATGGGAAAGGGAGGGAAAGGGTGGATGCGGAAACGTAGTGTAGGGTATCCAAGGGTCAACTACGATCCCCGGGCTCTAGTTTAAGGATCCTACCCGGCAATTCGCCTCAAAGTGATGTAGGGAAAACTCTAGCTAAACCGGCTCAAGGTAGGTCAGGCATTTGGAACTTGTCCCACGCCCTTCCGATGGCGTGAGAGGGGTTTGCTGTGGGGACGCAGCATTCCGTTCTCCGTGCCTCGACCAGTTTAGGAGGTAGCTGGCCGACTATTCCAATGGGAACAGAGAACAACTCTTACCGTATGCCAAAGGTCTGTGACCCCGGAACATACACCTCTCAGAACAGGCCGAGGTGCCTCGGCTTGTGGGAACCTTAGGTTAAAAACGGAGAGAGGAAAAGGCATCCCCAAAAGTAGCCCCCTCCGTCTCTTAAAAGGTTTTGCCCGCGTGAATATGAATATTACCCCTCTATAATAAATAATAGCAAAGAATAAACTATTTTATGAAAAGTATTCATTTACTTGATACGTAATAGATGGAGAATTTTAGATATGTCTTCGACGAATTCTGAGATAAATTTGGCAGTACTTGAGTTTACTGCTACATCTCTTTCCAGTAAGAGATACAAACTAATTGCTTTACCATGGTAATAATTTAACTCGCAATTACTCATGGATGAAGTTGATAATCGGTGTGGAGTAAAAATTTAAAGTTTGTTTGTAATTATGTTTACGAGCTTTTGTAATTAGCATAATACATTTTCGCTAGATACCGTTATTATATATTTTTTATTATTTTATAATTATCTCCGATTACTTTTTTTGGCTCGAAATAAACAAAGAATGGTCCAAATATGAATTGAATAATTTTATACAATAGACAACAAATTAATTCAGTTCTAATTTTGTAACAGGAACGCTTGTGTATGTTCTACCTGCGGCTCTCATGCTAATGAATCTCGAGTGAAAACAGTTGGAATGTGAACATGTTTTATTTCTAGATTCCACTTAAGAGTTACAAAAACAAGAGCCATTAGAGAACTAATTTACCGCAGATAAGATAAAAATTGAAGTGTAAAACACGTGGTCTTAAGAGAATGTTTGTGCAGTCGAGCAAAGTGTAACATCTTGTTTCCTTCCGTTTCCTTCCGTCATATGTCCGCGGCAGAGTATTGGGTTCTTTGCATAAAAATTATCTAATAAGGGACATTCAAATATTTCTCTATTATTTAATTCCTTAAACGCGCTACAAACGCCGAAATATTTTCTTACAATCTCGGAAAACAATGAAGCAAACAACTTCATGGGAACCCTAAGATTTCTGGTAAGCAGATTCGATTAAATTTATTAGTTTAAGACATTTTTCTTAGACGTCTCAAACAAATAATTTCAATGGGTCCTCCTCCGTATTCTCCGTGAGGTAGAAAATTACATATAATGATAAATCTGTAAATTTAAAATCATAAACAGTAACCCAAAATACTACTGCATAACAAAAATACAGTCACAATTGGTATAAACAAATTGAATGGCTGATATTATCCAGGAATATTGAAATTCATTAAATTTTGGTCATAAAACGACATAATAATAAGTGAAATTGTTACGTGAAAAATATTTATTTATAAAAATAATTTTCTAAAAAGGGCATGAGCTCGTTGCATTTTTTCAACATTAATTCATAGTAAAAATATATTATGGTAGAATGACTTCGATACAAAAATAAATGTAATAAATATAATTAATAAAATCACTAGAGATTTAAATATACATACTATACTATAAAATTAATGTATACGGAATTAACAACATGCAAACTAACAATTTTATTATGACCAATATCACGAAATACTTTTCAAAAAATTTGGCATAGTTATTTTAATAGTTCTTATTCAATAAATTTAATGAAATATTTATACAGTAAAGTGAAATAAAATAACTTTTTTCAGCTGATAACTAATTCTATTAAGATGAAGGTAATAATTTTGTTTAGGGCAACAGGCTACATGACGGTAATCCACATGGTGGCAACTCCCCTTTAATAGCATAGGAAGGGAATGGAAAGGGGGGGATGCGGAAGGGTAGAGGAAGGTAGCCAAGGGTTAACTATTTAAGTAGCCTGGAGTAGGAAATGATTCGACATTAACCTCTTGGTAAACATGTAATTTAATAAGCAACAATAGCGCCGGTGTTTGGAACAATTACCCATTTACGGTCTCCTCCTCGACCTAACCCTTCGGAATCTAACTTCAAATAAGCCAGGATGAGGACTGCCGGTATTCAGGAATTCTCCTTCATCATAAAATAAAATTGTCTAAAAGTCACGACGAATGAAAACAGTAAAAAATACTAGGTATGTTAATAAAGTCTAAAACTACTCCCGGTACCTGAAAGAAGTAAAATAATTCAACTTTTATCTAATTAGAAACTAAAATCACCCATATCATTCCCCACTCCCACACCTAGGGGCTGAAATACAACTTAACTGACATAATGAATGTCAGAATTCAACTTATTGACTTCTATAACCCTGGATTTGACACCAATGCAGGTTGTTTCGCGATATTTTTACTAAACACCCCTCCATCCCCACCCTTATTGATGTTTTAAGGGGATGAATTTATACACGAAAAACATCGCGATTGAAATTATTAATCACATCGACCCAGAAAAATAATTATTCGACGCTAATATCGTTTGTTTTAACATTGTTTTAAATTTCACCCCTTGAGGCCGATAGAAACCTACACAGGGGGCACACAACAACTGACTAAAGTTTAATTGCAATCGCATGAATTGTTTAGGATCGCATACGGGTACACACAGACAGGCATTCATATATATATATTGTAATGATTAATTCTAATGTAAATTAAATTGCATTTGCCCCACGTTGGGCGCCAATAATATAATGATCAACTTGTAAATGATTAAATGAATTAAATTTGCCACACGTTGTTGGGCCAAAATGTAATGATTGACTGAAAGGCTTTAATTTAAAAAAAAAAATAAAAACAACAAATTTTATTCTTCAAAGATACAAATTATCAGCCTCTCTTTGCACATTTAATTTCCTCAAATTCACAAACCAAATTTTTTAACATTTTTTATTTTATTTGTGGCGTTCTAGGAAAATACAACTTTATAATTTTACAACAATTTCATCTAATTACTCTTTCTCTCAGGGTTTGATAGTAAGAACAGACAAATTTAATAAACTAAGTAACAAACCAAAATTGAAATGAACGGAATATAAATTCTAAACACAATAAACAAACGAAAACTGAACACGATAACGAAATACGAATTATACCTTTAATCCTCGTTTACAGACTTTAAATAATTGTTTTTGTACTCACGAATGTCTTTCTGGTACCAGATCTGATTCTTGGAGCTGAGGGCACAACTCACTAAAAGGCCGTTATTCACTGATTCTACACATAATTTTTTAATAAACTTTAACGTAGTTAAAACAATTAATGACCTCTAATTAGTATTACAATATATATATATACAATATATATATATATATATATATATATATATTGACTTGTATTGTATATGACGTGTTTGTACATTAAAAACTACTGTTTTGTAAATAAAGTATTTTATTGAAAAATAAAAAATTAGTTTACTGCGTAGTCTAAAAAGATTAAAAGTTTCAAATTTTGGTAATTTATCAGAAAAATTAATATTATAAATATTAACTAATAAATACGCCTTTATCAAATTATGTGAAACGAAATAAATAAACGTGTGTTCTCGATATTCCTCGAGTTATGTTCGTTATTAGGTGAAATTTTGATGACTGTGTAAAGCGGAAAAAATGTATGTTATTCTTTATCTGATGTTGTGTACATTGCATGCGAGCATAATTTAGTGTGCGTGTGTTCGGAGGTGAAGGTTACAGATCCTAATGATGCGTTACCGTGCTACGTGAACGACTACGTAATTTTTCAACTTTTGTGAGCCAATTAATTTTTTTTCCGAACGCAGGAAGTGTAATTGGCTCGACTCTTGTGGGTCACCTCTGTTGATGTTTTCGCCTATATTGACCTAAACCTTCAACTCCAGAAATAGCTGTGGCTCGTTGTCAACAAAACTGGCAGGAAATTTCCGCTCTCAAAGTCATGGGTGTGTCTTCTTCGAACGCTCCTGAAACGAGCAATTTGATTTTACAAATATGGAAATATTAATAGCATAAATTTTTTTTAAAAAAAAAATAAAAGATGTGTGTTTGTCGTGACACTTGCACACTTTGAAAAACTTAGAACTTTCAGTAAAAGAGATTAGAGTGCAAGAGTAAAAATTATTAAAACTAGAGAATTCAATTGTTAGGTACTCGGAAAAATAGGTACTCCTAAATACATCTTTCTAAAACATTAATTTTTCAATTTAATTTCAGAGAATTATTTTTAAAAATCCTGACCTCTTATTCAGTTTTGTAAACAGGTTTATGATTAAAATATAACATTTGAATAAAACAGTTTTATCAATATTTATCGAGGAATGGCGTACAATTTAATTATTTTTAATATCTTTCGGATTAAATACTCTTTACTAAAAATCTAAAAAAGAAATATTAAATATTACCTTCATAACCATCTAAAGAGAATCTAATACATAAAACTAAGCATGTTGTATATGAATTTAATAAGTTATTTAAGTTTGTATATTTGAAAAACAAGATCACTTTAATTTTTACTTAATAAATCAACAAATAATGTTCTTACAGATTCAATAAATAGACAAACACCAACGTTATACAGAAAATAATCCGCTTTCCAGGATGTAAAAATTTGGAATCTGTCATTGATCCACTAAAGTCGGTGATTATTTTAGTCTTTTTCTTATTTATTATTTTACTAGGTGGGTTCACGGCGTTGCCCGGGTTGTCATAATTAAACTCAGCGACATCCATAACTCTGGATTTGACTCCAATCTCGGTTGTTTTTGCATTACTTCTATGTAACAATCTTCCACGGAGATCCCTGAAGGGTTCTCCTCTCCTATGCCGAAAGGGGCTGAAATTATACACAAAAATATCCGGAGAAACGCTAACTATGTCAGTGAACCAGTAAATTTTTCTTTTTACGAAAATATTTCATTGACCCCGAAAAATTTTCTTTCCACGAAAGTATTTGTCGTTTTAACATGTTTGAAAATATCCACCCGAACTTCCAGGGTTAGTAGTTGTGTCGTAGCCCCACAGTTTTTATTTCCAGTTCGAAAGGAACATGTGTACGAAATTTGGTCAAAGTGTACATTTGTATGCGGAACATGCATACATACACACACGGTCTATTTATGTAAAATAAATAAATATTTACGGACTTTTGTCCATTTTACATTAATAAAACAGTTACATAAATTTTGAAATATTAAAACAAAATTACATTTATAATACTTAATCAAATATTTTTACTTATTTATTCATAAATCAAAATCTTATGTCATACAAAATTAATAATTTTAAATTAAATACATTCAAAGCATTAACCAAATGACATTCTGATCATTCTATTGTTTTAAGTATAATTTGATCTAAAATCCTATATCGAAAATATATATTTTAATGTCAATATTTTTTTTTGTATTTGAGTATATTGTCCGAATTGAAATATTAAAGTATATAAAATTAATTTTCGTTAAGTTAGAGGATGAAGAGTATCAAAGAAATTAAATAGACAAGGTTAAATAAAGATTAAATGAAAGTAAGGAGATATTTTTTGGTTACGACTGAATTCTAATAGCCGTCCAAGAATTTTTCCATCACGACACGTCACTAATTGTTTACCTGGTTGTATTAGTCATGCGTGATACTCGTTTCCATTGCACTGTATTCTGATATATGTAAGAATATTAAAGGTTACTTAAGTTTAAGTTTGCCATATTTCATAGACCAACACTTTCGTTCTTCGAAAAATTATTTATCAAGGAGTTATGCTGATTTATTTAGTTTTCCCCACAAACATGATTTTTCGTTGCTTTTCATTTAACAGTTTGTGGGTGTTAGTTACAATTTCCTTTAAGACTGAATTTTTGGCAGATTTTAATATTTATTTCCCACTATTTGCGTGTATTAAGCTCTTTTAGTTTTCGCCGATTCGTTAATGTAACAGGTAATAGTGCCCGTTTCCAATTGTGTGGTAATTCAGCATGTTTAAAAGTTCAGGTTTAAGGCAACGGTCAATTGAAGAAAGCGTTTGTCCTAAACAGCCTTCTCACACCTGTCAGACGTATGTAATCCCGCTATAAGTGTGGCTTCCTAAAGTCTTTTGTTCCCATTCTAACACGCGAATGTCGAGGAAGACCGCCATCATTGTTTCTTTTACACTTAGTTTACCTTCCAAGATTTTCCCATCTACTCGTGCGTCAGGCAAGTGAATTGGATCATTAAAGACAGCTGCAGCTAACAACCATAGACGCTACCGTAAAATATTGGTTTAGCATATGTTTTTCGCAGAAGCAGCCTTGACTCCTGGTGGCGTCCACGCATTGTTCTCAAACGTTCCCACACATCTAAATGGGACGCAGATTAATTCTTCTTCTGCATTTACGTCACGCTTCCTGATCGAAGGTGGTCCCTCGTAACTAGGTCAAGTTGTACCGTGAAAACGACAATAAATATTTATATTTTTGGAACGGACGACCCGCAATCATCAATTACGTAGTTGCAATGCCTTTTCTAAACAATTATTTCCAGTATTTACAGCTCTGGCTGTTAGCGACTTAGTACGGGAACTTATTTTTTCTTGTCCAGGAACTGTTTTGACGAGTTTACCTCGCCGGGGTTCGAACCCGGGACCTCTGTGATGTGAGGCAGTCACACTGAGGACGTCGGCTGAAATGTCCTCAAGATGTTCTCGTCAGTTGTTTGGTAACTGAATTTAATTATTATCGTAGATAATGGCTGGTTTTTAAAGTGGTTGAAGTTTAATATGGCCTGATAAAAGACTACGTATGATAAACGTCAAGAGCAGGCACTCGTCTTTTGTCTTTGGAAACAATTTCCGCTGTGAAATGTAATTAGCATCGCTTCATTTAGTCTGACTTTTATTCCCGTTCGCGTCATAAATGGTAAAACGTTTCAAGATAATTCAAGTCTTTTCAATCAAATGCTGAAATAATTTATTTCAGGTTTAACGCAGAATATATTCTATCTATAATATTTCCACGTTCATTACACAAAATCACTCATATATTATTCCATTGAGTCAAGTTTGAAACAAGGTCACATACATATATATATATGCCACCAACATAAACTATTAAATTTGTGCAATTGTAAATTCACTGGTAGAGCGCTCTTTTCTCTCTCTCTCTCTAAAAAAATCGCGACAAGTATGAACTTTTACTCTTGTCAGGACTGTAATTCGCTTTTAATGCTATTGTTGTGCAAGTGTTTAGGAACTTTTGCAAGTAATTATAAGTTTTAATACTGCTTCGCAAAACTTAAATTTTTATAGAATTTCTTTCGAAAGAGCCTCTTAACCTACGAATAACTTAGAAGGTGAGTATAAATTAACCACTTACTATAAACATAGGAGAGAATTCCTCAAGTGAATTTTTTAATAAAGCAGTCTTTTCATTTTCTTCTGAACTGTTAACGTCCAATAATAAAAATACTTTTTATTTACCTTAGTCTGATAAAGTTTTACAAGTTCGTTTCTCCTTATTTATTTTATACTGTAACGCGTGTATTTAGGTTCAAGTTTTTCTTTGTCTCGGAAGTGTTGTTTGCTGTGGTCTTGAGAATTCGAAACCGTGCACGTGCGTGGAGGTGGAGGAGATAAATATTTCCATCCAAGTAATTTCGTGTCCTGGCCATTGTTGACTACGGAACTGCAGCTGCGTGCTATAAATCTTGTAACAATGGAAGAATCATTCAACTGGCATTTCGACGAAGTTTTCTAACAATGAAAAAAGTAAAAGAATGGGAGGATATAATGGAGGGGACAGAGATAAGCTTTTGGAAACTGGACAGTTGTTCTGCGCTCACCGAAACTGGTGGATGTGATTAAGAGAGGCTCCGTAAAGTTGTTGTCTCTGATATAGTTCGAGGCAGAATCGTCGTGAGAAAGGGGCCACAATTTGTTAGTGAAGAGTTCACAGAATAGCACCACACAATTTAGTACGACGGCTTGCCAGCAATCAATCCCGGAGGCCGACGCCTTAGCCAGCAATCAACCCCTGAGTCAACACTGCACTTAACCCGTTCTGCCGGCTGTGAGATACGGAGACGTCGGTACGAGAGCTACAGCAGGCAACACAACACAGAATAGCAGTACGCATTTGGTACGGGCAGCAGATCTCTTCTATGTAAAAACCACAGGTGCCTGAGATAAGAGTTTTCATGTTTAACTTTAATAAAATTATATAAAATTTCTTTATTTGTCAAATATTTATTTTGATTTAACGTAAAAACCCAGCCCACAAAAATAATTCTTTCCAATACACCTTAATATATTCGCAATATTTTTTAAAAAAAATGCAGGTCTTTTCTATTATTATGAATAATATTTTGTTTTCCTTCAAGGATTTCAGCGGACTGGTGTAGTAATCGATGCTCACCGGATTTTGGGCAAACAACCTCCGACGATTCTATGCCGAATCTTTATTTCCGTGATGTAGAATAATTTCTGAGTCTAGCATACGTGTACGAATCCTAAGATTCATCACTTCTTGGGTGCCAGGTTATTTTATCAAGTGAATAACACAACTTTGATTATTTTAATAACGAATTGAATATTTTAATAACGAATTGTTCGAGACATTAGCATAAATTACTCAGGCGTGGTTTTGAACTATAGGACATGCGGCTTTAAAGTACCATTTCTGTACTATACACTTTTTACGCTCGGTCGCTCCGTGCAAGCACGTGATTCGAGATTTACGTGTCTGAGCGACCACTCGATCCCTGATGAGCCGAATTCAAGACCGAATTTACGAACACGAACAATACTACTCGCGCGCCAGCCCCAATTGTTGGGATTCTAGCAACCAAAGGAGAACTTAGCAATATACAAAGAACTTAACAACATATAAAAATTACTCATCTATCAAGGTACATAACCGTTGATATGTTACACTATACAATATAAAGGAGTTTTCAAAAATAATAATTACAAAAAAAAATTTAAAATCGATTTTTGCGTTTCTGTGGACTAATTCTATTTTGGGGTTTACGATTATATAATACCCTGTTACAGATTACTTAAGAAAAAAAATGAAATAGAGAGCCGAAGGTATCAAAAAATTATTTGAATGTGTATGTGTATCGGAAGGCACATTTTTAGAAACTTAAAAAAAACAGAGCGTTAAAAAAGACGTGTAAATAAAAATTCAGAACGAAGTTAAATATTTGTAAAAAAACTTCCAAGTTATTATTTATGATGCAATTACACCAGAACTTTACTTAATTGCGTTATAATATGGACAGATTCGTTGACTTCCTTTACATAATTATTACAGTTATTAATATTTTCCATAATTATTGGGTTCATCCCAGCTCTCCTCTAACTGATACAGATAATTCCCAGATGCTACTCTGTAGCTCGATAGTTAGTAATTATTTAATATATGTTATTCCATTAACGCTGTTAGATATATTATAAGGGTTGAGAACTCGATAAGGTGGAACTTGCTTGTCAACCACTCCAGTTTGTCGGAGAGATAATCCCTGGAGTCTGAGTATAGCACGAAGCAGACAGGCACCTGGTTTTATCCGATACGTGAGCCCGTTCCTGCGAAGTGAGGGCATGATGGTTCTCACATTTTAAACATTGTCCGGCACGTGATTGCCGGGACCAATAATATTTAGAGGTCCAGGAAGATCGGCTCGCACAGTCGTGGCGCTGTGAAAACCAACATTCTTTTGTTGGCTGATCGACGATTGCAGCATAGACGCGACGAGAAACGATCCAAAGGTAACTACCAAGTTTCTGAATCTTTGACGCGCTTATGGAGGTATTTACGTCCATAAATAATCCCTGAGATTAAAAGATCGGATTGTTTCTCTGGTTTTCAGTGGCCCAATATCATTTGTCTGAATCATTGTAATCCGTTGTACTAATATAAATAGTCAATAAGTACTCTTAAATATTTAGTTTACTTTATATTACCTTACAGTAAAGTCGTGATAATTTCCAAATAGAATTTTTGCCTTTTTACTAGTAACTGACACATTTTACGTAGGTTTATTTAAATATAAAACTGAATTTGCATCATATCACGGTGTTAATGCGCTTTATATCATATTTACACAAATACTTTTACAAATTAGTAATGATTTCATGATATATACAAATTGTTTAGAAATATAAATAAATAAAGCGGGCCGGAAAAATAAATATTATAATTTTTTTATAATGATTATTGTGGAAACAGTAAAATTAAGTCAATTAAAAGGAAAATGTGACACCATAATAAGCATAATTAAGAATAAAAATAGTAGCCTTTTTGCCAAAAAAATTTAATATTCAAATTATAAGCTCGACGTTTCGTCCTTTATTGGAACCTCTTCAGGTATATAAATGTTATAATTGTAAAAAATTGTCAAATTAAATTTTTTATATAAATCTATATATGTGTAGAGGTCCCAATCAGGGAAAAAAGGTCATGTTTAAGATTTGAATATATAAAAAAAATTGAATAAATAGCTATTATTTTTTATTACTTAATTTAAATATGAAGGCAGGTAGTTATAATTGTTAATAAGCATATAGTATAAATGTTAAAACATGTCATTTCTGTGGTGAAAATAGTTATTCAGTTGGTTGACGTGTCTGATGATATATTTCCAGATTCAAACTCAAATTCTGACTGGTATATACCAGAATGTTGTTTAAATTCTGCGTGTGTCTGTATTATATACATGGTAACTCAGAACTCCTGCCTTTTCAACTCACATATTCTCCTCCAAAAACGAGGAGTTCAATAAACTCGTCTTCCATAGCTTTCAATCTTGTCAAAAAAAAACTATCATTCTGAATGACATTCTTATCGCCTATTTTTTGTACGGCCTTTCAAATTATCGTTTACTATTTAGGTAAAAGCAAGCGATTCTTTAGGATCACTCACAGAGAATGCATAGAAACCTTTTAGCTGTACAGTGGGGATTAACAAAGGAAATTTCTTCCAAAAATCCTGAACACTACCGATTTACAAATCGACATATCTGCATTTTCTGATATATAGATTATTTACATTTTTCGAAAACATAACCATTGTCTTATTCAAATTAATCTTTAATCACTAAATTTTTTCGGTGTTCTACAACAATATTATGATATATATATATATATATATATATATACATATATGTGTGTGTGTGTGTTACATTTATTGATAAATTTATTGAAATTATTTCATGTACTATTTTATTATGTAAAAAATGGACATTGGCAATCAACGGAATTTCATAATATAAGCCGATAAGTCCAGATAAGTGATTCCAATAATAGGAAATGATGCCTTGTCTGAATTTAATATTTATCACATTTACTAAAGTCCCATATCTTAGCAAGATTCAAACCGAGCTATTATGTGTGTCAGCGTCATCAACGTCAAACAATGTATGCATTTTATTTTCGAGTAAACTGTAATCTTCAGATTGGAGAGAAAGTATTTAGTTCTGAAAAATCACCGTCAGGATTTTTATTACAGGATATGAAAGAATGCCTGGTGTCAGATTGACTAATGTAAGCCTTATTCGATTCTCCGCACATCAAGTTTTCAATGATTGACAAGGTCTTCACTTTCACATGAAAAGTAATCACGGTAACGTGAGTTCCTCTAGCCAAAGTGTAGCCATTCATCATACATAAGCGGCTGACTATGGCTGGGTATAATTTTTGAATGAAGTGTCAACACAACCGTTCAACTATGATAATTTTGCTGTCCAGGTTGGTGGTTTAAGAGACAAGAGTTTCCTGATTGATCTCCGGGGTAACTCGTTTCCAGGTTCTGTGAAGTGGTTGCCGTTATCAATTTATCATAGACAGGTAGCCTAACATCCTTTGTAGAAGTTGAAGATTAATTTCCCGGAAACCTTTATTATCTTCAGTCAAGTATCTGGGACTAGTATAATTTATTAGCGAAATTTTTCCTTACTTTGAGCCTTTTTTATATAAAAAAAATTCAAGATGTATTGGAGTTTTTAAATAAATCACTGAATGGTATCTGTTTTTTATAGATTTTTTAAACTCATTTATAGCAGAATGTATCTAAATTTATGTGTCGCGATATTTATTACAAAGTACAGTCTCGATAGTAGTAAAACAAAAATTTTTTCCTTGCAATGCCAATCTTGAGAAAAAAAAACCATGAATTACAGTGTGATACGAAATGAACGATAAATATTCGTAAACACGCCATCAAATCCGACAAGAAACCTTTTCAGCATAAACGAACTTCTTGGTATTCGTTCGAACTTTTTAAATATTTCTGGACGAATTAATTACACGACTTGCATTTATTTAAATTTAAGTTATACTATTGTAAAGGCGTTATTTCACCCGTCGAAAGAAATAATTTCTGAATTATTTCTACGAAGGAAACTTTTCCCTTTCAAAATGTGATTGTATTAAATCATATATATTTTGGTAATCTCATATCTTTTAAATATCCACAAACATTTCTCCCAACTCTGTATTTCATCCCACAGGATGACGAAACAAACATTTAATCAATAATTTTCTTCCGATATTGGTTAGTAAATTTTTAACTGATATTTCATAACTTTAAATACTATTCTTAATATTCAGAGTTATATCAATAAACTAACCTCACATCTTTCGAAGTACCGTATTTTATTTACTGCCAAGGTTAGTTTACAGTTAATCCTAGTTGAATGTTCTAAATTTTTTTACATATGTTGTAATAAAGACTAAAGCATGTTGACTCCAGAGAATATTTGAATTAATGCACGTGTTAAAAATTCTTGAGAGTTCATTCGTCTGCGACAAGTGAATTAGCTAGAGGCCCAATACCACCAAGTTCTACAATACTAGAAACGGAACTCAAGAAAAACTAATTATTGTGTGCGTAAAAATTACGCGACACGGGAGGTAAATATAATGAATCGGTTGGAAAATGAATAATTGTTTTGTGGCGAAAAAGGAATACCGTTGGACACTCTTTAACAAATCTTATTAATAATATATAATTTATTCAATAGCATTTTACGGTTTTTATGATATGCTTATTACTTATATAGAAGTTGTAAAAATATTAAGACTCAAACGTTATTTACTATCAAGAAATTGCAATATTTACATATTATAAATATTAATCAGTATATGCCATTACAATTTAGAGTAAATAATCAATCCTCATAACTCGACTGCGAGACTTATTGATAAGAAATTTTGGCTAAATGTATACGTTGACGTGGCGGCTTCTGATTGGTGCTGCCGACCATTGAGTTGCGACGTTCTTAATGTTAAAACGGCCTTTTTATAAGAGAGAAGCTTAAAAAAGTGGCACTTAAACTAAATAAATATTAATTTAAAACTCTCCGACGTTTCGACACGGATTAGCGCCGTTTTCTAACGACGAATAACTTCTGTTATAAAGGTCGTTTTTTATTACGACGTTCATTAAACGAAAGGTTGTCTATCTTCATATATTACGCCTCATATAAAATGTTTAACTTCAGAAACGGGAAACAGTCCCATGAATATTTAAATGGAGTTCAATATGGAACACAAATCATATTGGATCCGTCACTGAACTAATTAATATTTAATAACGATATATATAAATATATTCTGACTATTCAGAAAACAAATAAATAAAAATTGGCTGATATTAAGTCAGAAAAAGGAATTTATTAATTAAATTACAACGTTTCATCGCTTAATTTGCGACCTCATCAGGTTCAAGTTTAAATCAATCAAAAAAATTGTATGACTTGAACCTAACGAGGTCGTAAACTAATTTAAATTTTGTTAATTTAATTAATAAATTCTTTTTTCTGACTTAAAACTGGTTAATGTTTATATAATTATTAATTAATATTTGATTATGTAGTGTAATAGATAAAAAAACTACAGGAATGCCACGAAGTATTATTTATTTATGTATTTTTTCAGGCAAGTCTCACTGTTGTGATGAACCACATTTAATTCTTTATATATATATATATATATATATATATTTATATATAATTTCATAACACAGCCAAGGAGGTAACCGGCCATTTTTGACCCTGAAAAGTAACTGACAAGGAAGGTTAGTCAGAAATTACTTGGACTGCAGGTCAATGGGAAATTGGCGATGTGTTTGAGGAAGGCCAAAGGCTCGAAGACGATTGCATGAGGAAACAAAAAGCTCATTTTGCTCTTTCCTATTGTCCGTTTCTGCTCCTGTCTTTTCCGAACAGAGAGAGATTTTGTAATTACTTTCCAGACCGAGATAATTTATGGACTATCACATAATCAAACAAAAGCAGAAAGCTGAAGCTACGACTGCTAATCACCACAAACAACGATCCTGCTTTACAGAAGGACTTTAGTCATGCAGATCGTCGGAAGATATAAAAGTATGAGCTCTTTTTCCACTACAAATAGGGACCAGATATAGTTAATCCACGTTGTGGATTCTCCGAGGTTTATGTTCAGTGCAGAAAAATTTAGCTGTCATATTATATGTTTACGAGTTCGTGTTTCAATCATTTTATAATAAAATATAACCATTATTAATCATATTTTTAATTAATTATAATTACAAATTAAAATCCTGCACTACTACCCTGTATTCATTACATAATACATTCTCATGTATATAAACATTGAAAACTTTCGGTATTTAAATTTGAAAGTCTGAAAACCTGGACTTTTTACCTGGTATAAAATTTTGACTTATAAGAGACTAGAGAAACTTAACTTGAATACAACATAATTATTTTCAATTAAAAAATTATCTTATATGGAACTGTTTTAATGATATTGTGTTATTACAAATGATTAGGTTCCGCTTAAAGATTCGGTAACAAGTCAACAGCGTGGCGTGACGTGACGTGATTAATTAGTACACAGCGATGTTGAACATTTGTTGGTCTTTGAGAAGCTGTGCAGCACACGCAGCAATTGACTACAATGCCTGATTGGTTCAGGAACCTTTTGTGGGCTTGAATGAGTCACGGACCTGCCTCATACCAGGGCTAATGGAGTTGTCAGGCTACCAGCGGGCAATTAAGGTGTCTGTCGTGGCCAATGAACCTGCACGGCTCACTTTTGTCCACTCAAGCACTCCTTAAGACACCGTAAACGTTGTACAAACATTGTACAAACATGGTTTCTGTACAAATCTGATACACGGAAAAAATGAACTTCAGTGATCCGATGACAGTTACATTACGCAGCCACGGTTTTATTAAAAACTTTGTTAAATTTCGGCCTGTTGTACACTTGTTTACATTCTTGGAGATTGAAGTCAGGTCAGCGCGAAAACTAAAATAAAATTCTAAACGTTTATTGGCATAAATAAACACTGTAAAATATATTTATTTTTTGAGAGAATTAAGATTTGAAGTTCTTTTGATGGTGTATTAAATAATTTGAATCTTTGTTTTTCGTTCATCGTTTACTGATTAACCTCGTCTGCTTTCACTATCAACAACTATTCCATCACATAATTGAAAAAATTTATAGTTTTTATTACGAGTCATTGGAATGTCTTCAACGTTCTGTTGAATTCTCATTTTCACGTAAAAATGGATTATTAATATTTTTGAGGTTGAAAACATAAATTTTTTGTCAGTGCTTTTATAATATTTTCTTGCAATATCGTAACAGTAACATATTTCAGCATTATTATTCATTATAATTGATTTATTGCATCATCAAGAGCTCCGCCAACGGTCCCATTTCATCAGCTGTATGTGAAGAATACATGAACAGAAAACTGATTTTCATATAAACGTAATTGTATTAAAATTAATCTAGAATTTTGTATTAAAAATCTATTTCTTTCAATCTTGACATTATTTGTTTAAACCTGTCAATTTAGAATAAAATTCAATCTATTTGACATTTGGACTCCGAACTGGTCGAACAGTAAATTATTGCATTTAATGAATAGTTTGACTACTGCGTTCTGATATTTTACTGTTTAAACAATTTTATTAGTTCTTATAATATCCTATTTCTATTATACTTTTGGAAGTCTATGTATCTGTTAGAATTGAATGGCGTTGATATTCTTTCCATCAGGAATAATTATTATACAAGTCCGTTGTGATTCATTCTGATCAGTTTCGGTTCATTAGCCCGTAACTATCGACTATTAATAACAGACCGTTCGGCCAACTGAATCTTCTTTATGGTATTCTATGTTCCCTCCTGTTTGGTCCTCAGTCCTGCAGGACGACTTTTTGAGATAGAGTCCTGTCATCAAATTTATTCAAAACTATGTTAATTAAAATTTTCGGTGTATGACGCTAGTCTGGATTGCAATAAATTGTGGTTATTTAATTAATTTTTTGGTACAATTAGATCCTGACTGTAGCGGGTACCTGCGACATATCGTCCAATTAGGTTGACGCTTGATGGTTAATACAGATCTGACAGACATTTTTTTCTGTATGTAGTATATACGAAATGCTCAAGGAGTTGAATTCCACTCATATCCCCTATATTTACCCTTAATATTAGTAAATGTATGAACTCACATTCGGAAGGTGCTATGAATCAATCTGTTAAGAAGATGGAATGAATGTAATGATTACCATTTAACCTATATTAATTCGGTAGCGCCTTTGTGTCAACTTGTCACTGGCCACATTTCTTCGTTTCCGTCCACTTACTTTTAATATGTGCAAATGTAATCCCATACAAGGCTTAACTGGTATTTAAGCAAATATGTTTATTTGAAATGTTTAAATTAATTTTTTAAGAATTTAGTATCTGAAGTTACGAAATTAATGTAGTTGTTTGATCTATATTTTAAATCAACTTTTAACATTAATTTTGTTTATTAGGTTAACGCCGTATAAAGCGTGACCGTGAACGGTGATTGGTCACAAACAGAAAGCTGATACTAGAGGAACAGGTGAGATGGATGTGGCAGGTAAAAGGCGAAGATATAGCTTGAAGAATTGCGAAGCAAGAGAAATATGAGGAACAGCAAACATGAAACAAAGAAGGTATAGTAAAGAGGGGATAGATTGATTTGAGTCTGTTCCCGGAAGCATCGAGGACTATTGTTTGGCTTTTCGGTATTAATGTAAAGTAAGGAATTCCAAATGTCAGGAGCAAGGAGCTGAGTATGAACTTTTTTAAAAGTAAAATCTATGGCCGTAATTCCTAGCATGTTCAGCTAATTTGGACTTGGAATTACCTCATTGTTTCACATTAATAATATGTTTCTCCATTCTCACAGATATCATTCTTCAGGTTTCGCCTACGTAGCTTTCCCCACATTCGAACAAGAAGAACAAGGTGTAGACAGTCTATGTATAGGGTAATCCACATAGTGGCAACTCCCCTTTTATAGCATAGGAAAGGGACTGAAAGGGGGGATGCGGAAAGGTAGAGGAAGGTAGCCAAGGGTTAACTAGTGCCCCGAGGTGTAGTTTAAGGATCCTACCCGGCAATTCGCTTAAAGTGATGCACGGAAAACCCTGGGAAAACCTGCACCTGGTATGTCAGAAATTTGGTACTAATCCCACGCCCTTCCGATGGTGAGAGAGGGTTTGTTTTCGGGACGCAGCATTCTCTTCTCCGTGCCTCGACTAGTTTAGGAGACAGCTGGCCGACTATTCCAATAGGAATAGCGGACAACTCTTACGGTATGCCAAAGGTCTGCGACCCCGGAACATACACCTCTCAAAACAGGCTGAAGTACCTCGGCTTGTGGGAACCTTAGTTCAAAAAAAAAGAGAGAGAGAGGAGAAGGCATATCCAAAGGTAGCCTCCTACAGATTTTTTTTAGGGTAACAGGCTACATGAGGGTAATCCACATGGTAGCAACTCTCTTTTAATAGCATAGGAAGTCACTTGATATGAGTCTGGAATTGTACCTGGTGTCAATGTCTATAATCTTAGCATTTTGCAAATCAAATGTATGTTTCGAATAGATGATATGTTTGGAGACTACAGATTGTTTACCGTTGGGAAGTTTGATATTACACAAATTTTCCTTGATACGTGTATTAAGGGAACGTTTTGTTTTCCCTATGTAGCAGGAATTACATTTAGAGCAAGAAAATTTATATACAATTCAATGTTTGCTGTAGGTGTCAAGTAGGTCCTTGTGGTTTTTACTCAAGTGGAAAAGGGTATTAATGGATCTGTGAATGATGAATATTTGATATTATTTGAATATTTGGATGAATTTGTGGTGTAGAAATTTGTAATAAGGGAGTACGAGAAAAAATAAGGCTTGAGGTGTTTGGGGACGGTTGACAGTAGGACATTGGATTTTGTTCAATCTAATGTTTATGTGTTTAATAATAAAATTTAAATAGTACTCATTGGAAATTAAAATGTTTCGGACTATTTTTAAGTTGTGTTGTTGGAAGCTAGAAAGTAATATAGCTCAGTCTACAAGATTGTATATCATAGATCTCTCTCCTATTATTTTTTTTAAGGTAACAGGCTACATGAGGGTAATCCACATGGAGACAACTCCCCTTTAATAGCATAGGAAGGGATTTGAAAGGGGGATGCGGAAGGGTAGAGGAAGGTAGCCAAGGGTTAACTACGGCCCCCGGGCTATAGTTTAAGGATCCTACCCGGCATTCGCCTAAAAGTAATGCAGGACAAACCCTAGAAAAACCTGCATCAGGTAGGTCGGGCATTGGGCACGCCCTTCCGATGCCGGGAGAGGGGTTTGCTGTGGGGACGCAGCATGCTCTTCAAAAACGGAGAGAGCAAAAGGCATACCAAAGGTAGCCCCTTCCTGTTTCTCCTATAAGGTTCTGCCTGCGAGAGAACATCCCTCGCAGTTACTGCCTGGGAGAGAATAGCCCTCGCATACGTTTAGCCTCCTACAGCCTTATTTTTTTAGGGCAACACGCTACATGAGGGTAATCCACGTTGGGCAACTCCCCTTTAATAGCATAGGAAGGGATTTAATCAGGATTCCTACACATTAAACCACAAATGGTAGTTAAAAAATTCCCATTAAATTATCAGCGAAGATGAAACCCAATAAAAAATATTCATGCTCAGATATTTTTGTTATCGCTTAAAACGACTTTTCCTACTTGGGAGAATGTAACGTTATAAATAAAATACCGTATAAAGCGCTTCTCTATCACATGAATATTCTCGGAAATATTTTTAAAATTCTGTAAATTCAAGAACGCAATCTGAAAAAGTCTTTATTAGAACTAACAATTAACAAAACTTATTAAATCGTTGAACTGAAATCGTATTTCAGGTACACTAGAATTACTTCGGTTTAATATACGAGTATAAATGCATTTAGTAAGCTTCTATAATATTCTGCCAACAAAATACTGTGAAAGTTTATACACTGACGAATTTCGGGCTCTTCTTTGTTCTTGAAAACCGTTTCATTTTTTACTGCCAAAATGTTTGGGTATTCGTTGTTGTGTAGGAAGCAATTACACGGCACATGTTTTGTCCTGCAAAATGGCATTCCAGTCCAGCGCTCCACTTTGCTGGTGAGCTACTGTAGCCAATTTCCGTCCCCAGTTCTCTGGAAAGCATCCCCGTCCGAAAAGCCATAACGAATTTTCTGCTCCTGTAGCTTAAGAGCTCCGCCGAGCGTGAAATTCTCCACCCTTCCAGTCACAGCTCCCTGGAGTTCGACGCTAATGTCCTTGGACTATATACTCATGATTGTCACATTATCTCGGTGGAACTTACTAGGGACATTCCAGAGCTATGGGAGACAGACACTCTTGGATGCAGTCACCGGGCTGAGTTTCTTTTCCTTTCTTATAATTCGAGTAACCTGAATATTAACGTCTGCATTTTGAATATTATTATTATTTACAATGACAAGTGATAAATTTTTATGAATCAATACATGTTTTCGTGCTTATGTGGCCACTCAACTGTAATGAATATATTTAAAAAATGGCCGAACAAAATCCCATAACTTTCCTTCGACTTTTCCGTAATCAGGTGCAACATTTCCACGCATATAAACATACAGTACATTCAAATATATTTTTTACGTCCATCAAAGATGTTGATACATAAAAGGCATACTAAATCTTTAAAAACGGTTTGATTTTATCTACTTCATATGGAACTGTTACACAAGACAGGCTATACGGAAAGTTCGAAGAAACGTTGTGCGGTTTTGTTATTAATTTTGTCTGATTTGTCTATTTTTTTAAATATTATTCCTGTTAATACATATAATATAAAAGTCATATATAATTAATGTAAAAAAATTAAAAACCTAAAGCTTTTTTTAAAAAAGATACATAGTCACAGAGATTAATCAATACTTTTTTATTGATTTAATTGCAGACGCATCAACAGCTCCGGTTATTAGCGACTCAGCATGTGAAATATTTTTTTTCTAGTCGGGGAACTGATCTGCCGAGAGTTTCTCTCACGCATACAAATATCCATGCTCTCGCCGGGATTCGAAACCGGGACCTCTGTGATCTGAGGCAGTCACGCTGACCCCTACACCACAGGAGATCGGCTAATCAATACTAAAAATTACTGAATTGTAGATATTTACAATTGGACATTTGCTCTGAAGCAGCTACATGTACAGTGTAAGTATAACAATAAAAATTGAGTAATAATTTTAATGCTAAAACAATATTTTAGTATATGCATATGTTTGTATTTTTTAAAAAAACGTCTTTCACCTGAAAAGAACAGAAAATTAAATGAAAAGAAATCAGGAAACTAGCGTTATTTTTATATATTTCACTTCACAATTTATGTTTTTTTTATTAAACACTAGTTGGGTTCCCGGCGTTGCCCGTGTACTTATTTATATAAACCCGAAAAAGTATTTAATTCTATATTAATCGTTCGTCAAGAAGTTATTTATCCTAAATCTTAATGTTCCTAGTTCCGTACATACTTTCGACCTATAATTTGTTAATTGAACAGCTATAAAATACATCAAACACAACAAACATACCTCCGAATTACTTTACGAATAGAATACTTAAACATATTCCATGAGTATTGCAGGATATAATTGTCCCTCAGTCTTCAGACATTACGAAAGATTAAATTGTTAGCTAGGTTAACAATGTAAACAAATGGTCGCCATATTGGAGTCACTAATATGGCACGAAAATTAACTTACAAATTCCGCATTTATCATAATGTATTTCGTATTGTTTTTTATTCATTCGAAGGAGTATTACTGGAAAAAATTATACTTTTATCCAATGAAAATATTTCTGAGTTATTTCATTACGAAAAAAAAGGAACTGTTTCCTTTGTTGGTCGCGTAGTAACGTCTCTCTCTCTCGTGACGACGTGGTATCTTGATGGGCAGTAATTTAACACAAAAGTATCATGTGTTTCAATTAATATTCCTTCTATATTTATGCTAGGAATTTCTCACGCCCACAGTACCGTTTCTCGTCGTTTGAAGAATATGTGTACCAATTATTTGTTGCAACCTGTCCACGCGTTTAAATATGCATACAGATTAACGTAAATACATTCATACAAATATACATAATTTTTTATTAAGTAGATATCCACAAAATTAGATACAAAAATTAATAGAAGTAATGGGAAAAAATTTATTTAATCATACCAATTTGATGAGACTAGGTTTCTTAGTAATTATTACACATAATTAATCATAAATAAATAAACTCTTTACCTAAAATTATTATTAGGACTGGTTTTTTACATTTTTATAACAAATCAAATTTTGGAATCTTATTGTTATTAAAACTGAAGATAGTTCTCATGAACACCAAAACTGATATTAATTAATAAAAGTTTCCAGCTATTTTTTTTCCTGTAGGTTTAAATAAAATTAATTTAGATAAATTAAATATTGTGAACTAAAGAATCTTCGAAGCGAAAAAGCCTGCGAGAGGATTCTCTCGCAGGTAGAACCTTTTAGGAGAGATACGAACGGGCTACCTTTGGGTATGCCTTTTCCTCTCCGTTTTTTTAACTGAGGTTCCCACAACCCGAGGCACCTCGGCCTGTTTTGAGAGGTGTATGTTCCTGGGTCACAGACCTGGGGCATACGGTAAGAGTTGTTCGCTATTCCCATCGGAATAGTCGGCCAGCTGCCTCCTAAACTGGTCGAGGCACGGAGAATGGAATGCTGCGTCCCCACAGCAAACTACTCTCCCGCTATCGGAAGGGCGTGGGACAAGTACCCAATGCCCGACCTACCCGATGCAGGTTTTTCTAAGGTTTTCCCTACATTTATTTAGGCGAATGCCGGGTAGGATCCTTAAAATATAGCCCGGGGGCCTTAGTAACCCTTGGCTACCTTCCTCCACCCTTCCGCATCCCCCTTTTCAAATCCCTTTCCTATGCTATTAAAGGGGAGTTGCCCAATGTGGATCACCCTCATGTAGCCTGTTGTCCTAAAAAAAATTAAAAAATAAAAATAAAGAATCTTCTATTATTAAGATATTTTCTGTATATTTTATACATAAGCTGACCTTTACCGGTTCTTATTGTACATTTACCTTTTCACGTAAGCTTTTGATTTATTTCTTGAGTATTATAAATAAAAAGTAAGAGGAAGGATAAATGACTTATTTCATCAGAACATTCCCAAGTCAAGTTAATATTCCTAGAACTCCAAATTGGCTATTCACAATAATTTATTATTAGCATAAAACTACTAAAGTCTTGATTGTCTTGCATTTACTATCTTACGTCAATTATAGAGCCTAATAATAATAATAAAAAGGGATCTTAAAATTCATTTCAATAGAATCTTTAAAGATTATTGTTTTCAACAAAACTGCTGAATAGCCATAACTATCGTAGAATCAATGGAGAAAATTTTAATGATACATTGAGCATGTGGTTCCTGACATTTCGTTTTATGTTAATGAAACTGGCCTTGTTTTCTCTGACTTCGAATTCGAAGTTGTTTGCGTCAATAATTTTTTATATAATGCTTCAAATGTATTCATTACGTTAGGTGATGGAAATGAAATGGAATAAAATAATTTAGACATTTCTCTGAAATTTGCGTCAAAATTAAAAACAGACTAATATAATTACTAAACAACACTTCAATTTTTAAGCGCAATTACACCAAATGTTGGATCAAAAAAGTTGAAATGTCAGATAACGGACCGAAACATGTACTTTCAAATTGAGATTGTCTATTGGTCAAAATCCTAAAAGTATCTAAAAGAAATCGATAATTCCCCAAGCATACAATAATTTACAAGGCATAATTTATAATTCCTTCATCAGTAGATGAGTAACAGATATATCAGAAGTAATTGTAATGCGTACTTTAATTTATAAAAATTCAAAATAAATACCACTACTAATTTTTTCTATGATTAGTAATACATTTACTGCAATTAAATTCTGATATCTGATTACTCATTCAAAAAATCAAACTTCCTCACCTTGTATTTATATGACAACTAGCTGGGTGCCCAGCGTTGCCCGAGATGTCATTTATCCATAACCAACGATATGACTCCAATTTTGGTTGCTTTTGCGCTATTTTTATGTAACGCTAGTCTCAGCGACATCCATAACCCCGATTTGACTTGAATCTCGGTTTATTTGGCGTTAATTATACGAAACGTCCCTCCACCCCCACACATAAGGGTGCTCTCCTCGCATGCCGAGAGGGGTTGAAATTATACACAAACAACATCAGTAGAAATACAATCAATATAATTAACCCTGAAAAATTATTCTTCAACGCAAATATCTGCCGTGTTTGCATGTTCCAAAATTTCCACCCCTCTACCCCTGCATCTGAGGGGTAAATGCCAAGTTTAATCTCATAACTATCCCCAGTGACATCCATAACCTTCGATTTGACTCCATTGACTGTATTCGGTTTATTTTACTGTAAAGCATCTCCACCCCAAACCCTAAGGGTGCCCTTTTCCCAGGGGGTAGGCGATGAAAATTATATTCAGATAACATCGGTAGAAACACTATCAATATCTTTGACTCCTAAAAATATTTATCGGACTGAAATATCGACTGTTTTAGCGTGTTGAATTAGTTCCAACCCTGTCCACCCCGCTTCTGGGGGTGGTAGACGCGTCTCACTCCAACAGTGTTTGTTTCCTGGTCGCAAAGAACACGTGTACGAAATTTGGTGTAGATTTGTATAAGGAACAAACAAACAAACAAACATACATATATACATACATACTTACGTACATACACTCATTTTTATTTAGAAGAAGAAGAAGATTATTATTAGAAAGGGGAAGTTATACAACATGCGTACTTGGTTTGAGTGACATAAAAATTCCATCCTCAAATAATAATCAATTTGATTATCCTTAATTTCATGTTATCATCATTATAACCATTAGTGGTAAATGCCATCATAAATAAAAATAAAATTATATATTTTATGGAGTAAAATAAAATTTTAATTAAATTTAACAAGATTAATTTATTTAAAAATACACAACTTAATTTAAATAAAATAACACTTAATTTCTTTCCATATTTAATAATCAATTAAAAACAATGATTTAAAAATAATTCCATTAATAACAGAAAAACTATCAATAATTGTATGAATATTAATGATAAAATTAACAATTCAAATTTTAATTCTCACTGTTTTCATTCAGGTAAAATCTCTTTTTTGCAGGGGATTTTTCACCCAATGTCTCTGCTGATAGCTTGAAATTAACGAACCTCAAATTTAATTTCACTGTACCCATTTGAAACAATTTTTTCGTCGCTAACTAGCGATTCCTGGAATTTGCCTTGTGTTAGCAGTATTTTTTTTTATGCAGCGGGAAAAACCAGGTACAGGGAGACTAAACTATTCGGACAAATTTCTTAACTCTTACTTCACTACTGATAACGATGAAAATTCCTGAATTCTCTAATAAATTTCCATTTATCTGTATTTATTTAACCTTCAATCTGCTAAGTGAACACAATTTAAATATATCGTTTGGGATTTGCTTGGAAGTATTCTTACACTGGTAACGTTTATAGGAAAATTTCATTACGTCTTAATGCACCAATGATTCTTGCTGGAACATTCGCGGGATTCAAGACAAAATCCTAGAATGCTTTCAAATGAAAGATAATTTTTCTGATCCTTTAATTATGCAATATTAACTTCTGCACAAAAAGAAAAGAAAAGAATACAGAAACATTTTTTTTCCTTCGCAGGAAAAATCAATCACAGAGGAGACGTCCTTGGAATGGCGACGTATTTGCGACATTCATTGGAAAGCTATAATTATGTATCTCTCGTACCAGTCTCACCAGGATCGACGATTTGTAGCGAAAACTCGGAAACACTTGTGCAACAATATTTAACATAATTTAGCAACGGCTTGATAAACTATACCACGAGGTCTTTCGAGATTTTGGGGTACACGATTTAGATTACGCCTACTTCGCTTCAATAAGACTATTGTATATTTTTCCGATTTAAAAATACTGGTATAATGACCAGATTTTTGTAAAGAGAAGACATTATGAGTTACAAATCTGATCAGATGAACACGTTTTAAAACTGTCTGTTTGTTAAACGCTTCTAACGAGTACGAAATGTTTTCACATCTAAATTTATAAGTATTTACATCGTATAACCTCATCTCTATAAATGTTAATATGTTCTTACTATCTACTGCAAATGAAGAGTTTGATTTTTGTTTTCCTGTAATATTTTTGGTTAGTCGTAGACTGTCGGGTGTAGCTGCACCTGAGTGGCCTTGGCCGTGATCCCCAGCGCTGCGCGTGCGTGGGCGACGCTCGATACAGCCCCAGTGACCTTGACCTCGTGCCCGGGACTTTCTAACTACGTACCTACCCTACACTACTGCTTCACGTCTGCCTCGGAAATTACGGAAATACAGCACTGCGAATTAAAATTAAATTATCGTGTGTCCTTACCGAGTTTTCATCATCTAATTTTCAAAGTTTAAATGAAGAAATAAAATATATCCGAAATTAACCAAAAGTAATGCGTATTAATTTATTTACAGAAAAGTATCATAATCATACATTATTCAGAATCAATTTTTTACCAATAATATCCTTCCCATAATTTCATTCAAATTTTCTCTATCATCAATATATTTTATTCATTGAATTATTGAAAAAGAATTGCTTTTTCTCTGAAACTTATTCACTGTTTTCAAACTTCTTGATCCTTTGGGTTCTTGTTGAGAATTATATTAGTCCATCGGCCTTATTTTCTTACCCCAATGTTGCCTTTCCACTGCCACCTCACAATTCTTTTACATTGAAATAAATCCGAATCTCACACCGTAATCATCTCAATTTAATTCTACGTTAACCAAAAATAATTACTTTTTCAAATTCCTTCCTATGGTATTAAAGAGAAGTTACCACCACCACCCTCATGTAACCTGTTACTCTAAAAAGAACTATAAGCATTTCACTACTTTCATTCCTTTTACAACACTGTAATTTATCTTAAAAGTTTTTAATCTGTAAGTCAATATTAGGAAATTACATTGGTTATTTGAGTTAATGTTCATATGAAAGTGATGTCATTATTCGATTAGGATGAAATTTCTTCAACTTATTAAATAAAATAAAAAATCTTGATCAAAATCTGATAAATCTGTTTCGTATATGTATTCATTTGTTTTGTTTCTCTTCATTACTGAATAGAACAGCCACATTTATTTAATAATTTTTTATTTCTCTTTCTCCCACGGAGAATAATACGTAAAACGAATATATGTCACTGGGCTGTTCCCTCAAAAATTGAGGTCGCCATTAAATGTACAATGGGTAAATTTTAATAAAAAAATAAAATTAAAGTTTTAATTTACGAGCAGCCGGTTAACCACAAACAGTTTACTGGGCAAACAACAGCTGCTAGGAGGACTTGTAAATGCGTGGTCCACAAAGGCGTGCGAGTTCAAGCCGTCGTACAATAAATTGTGATCAGAATTGGGGATGTGGATTATTTATGAGTAATATGTATCAATGAGACAGAGGAAGTAAACATTCGTAGCCCGGTCCTGTCGCAATTTTCGTCTGGAACGAACAGCATGTAAAATGTGTAGTTGACGATGTCGAGGACATTCTATTAAAGTGAGTCTATTTGCATTTTTGGGAAATATATTTCTGTAAAAAGAATTCAATGAATCCTCAGAGTTGTAAAAATTAATTATTCTATTTTTTTTTCAAAGTCCATAAATATATAAAATCGAAGTCGAATTATATAGTTAGTTCATTTACCTATCCTGAGACATTTTTCTAATACTCGATATTACGCGAATAATTTATTTCAATTGAAATCTGATCACTCATTAATGAAGCATTTGTTAGGATTAACGTAGGTTATTTATCATAAAGTATTTTAAAAATTCAAACCCTGGAATATGTTGAATCTCTGGATAATTTACGCATGTTTAAATTTTATTACGTGAAAAAAAGTACGAAAATATATTTTGTTAGCTGCAAAAATATTATGGATTGAGTCAAAAACCAAGTCAAGGTATTGATACTTATCAGGGTAGAATTAAAATTAAACATGTACTTTTACCGAATAATTTTATAAATTAAGTGCCAGGAAAACATTAAACAATTTCATTAATATCAGTAATATTAAACTTTGAGACGTTTCACGAGTTTTTGTACGTTAGCTGATAATTACGACTACAAGTAAGATTTTTTAAACGTTAGAAATAAATCATTAAATTTGGTAGCGGATAAATCCTTAAAGGTCAGCCAAAAAAATTCTAAAATCGGCGCAATACAATACTTTACAAATAAGTCACAATTTCCTTCAAGTAGAAAAAAATTATGTGTAAAATCAAAGGTCACACGATTTTTAGTCTCGTGTACGTTGGCGAGTTACTCTCTGCCAACCCGGCGACTGGTTTTTCTAGTTAGGAGACAGCAATACAGAGAGAGAGATATGACTTTAATTAGAGCAATATGACTCAGATTCAAGCACCATGAACCAGGTCACCACAGAAAGTGGCCACCGGGTCAAGGATGCTAGCTGCGAGAAAGTGAAGCCTCTCAAAGAAAGTACCACTTCGCTGCCAACGTGTAGCACAACTGGACAGAAGAAAACCATTCCCTAACGAGACCAAAGTATGCTGATACCAAGCTCTTGGCGAAATTAAGCTACTAACATTTCGAGCTACCGACGAACCAAATATAGTGACAAACATTTCGCATTCTCTTAATGTTTGCGTGTCACTTTTTTCAGCATGTTTAAATAACTGAAACTCTTAGGTATTTTCATAAAAAAATAAAGCACATTTACATAAATACTTCTGTCGTAATAAGTTAAACTACTTCATCAGAACGACGAGAACAAAATTTAATTCGAAAAGAAACATAAATAAATTTAATGTCAAAGTAAGATTTATTTGTGAAGTCTAACAGCTGTTCGAATTTTAAATTACATTGCAATGAAATTATAATTGTTTTTAACTTGAATTGTTTTATTGTGAACTGGAGTCGTGTAAAAGGTGACACGGGCCAGCGTGAGTCACGATAGTATATTTACGTGAATTTTTAGCCTATCTATCAAACGATTTACTTAAAGTGAGGTAAATATGTATATATAAAATACGATGGTTAAGACAGCTTAAAAATAATTAGTCCTCGATCACTGGTCCAGATTTTTGTTTGTTTGAATAACTTTCCATTGGAACGGTTTGTTGATGTAGTGAGTTCAAGAAAGAAGTTGAGTAATTCATCGAAAACATGTTAATGAAACTCACTACTTGATCACGTAGAGGAATCTTAATTTTCGTCTCTTCTAATTAATGATTTAATAAGGTCAGTCAATTTCAAAATACACAATAAACAACGCACCCAATTATTTTTATTCGGAGCGACAAAAAATATTCTTGTTGACATGATTCGTTTAAAAAATTATCATATCGTTAAAAATACGGTAAATTTTATAAGATATGTAATTTTCAAATGGCATATTTCTAATTTTGAAGGGTTTTGATCAACAGTTATATTTTTTTAATGTAAACGAAAAAATATCGGAATCGTTGGAGAAAGATATTGTCAACAAGAAATAAAATTCATATTATTTTCTCATCGGTACAATAACTTCCTTAGAATTATTAAATTCTTGTCAATTGTCAATAGTTTAATATTTATTTTTATCAAATATATAATAGCACAAAAAATATATAAGAGCTCAACAGTCACAGAAATAATTAATTACCAATGTCATTAATAAAACGAGAACAATATAATAACACTACGTTTTGCCCTTAATTTGGAAAAATAGTTGAAAAGAAAGATGAGAAGTTAACAATTAATAAAACGATCTAAAATTTCGTCAATGATTTTGAAAATTCTGCTAAATTTGGTTTTATGCACTCGCAATGTTTTAAAATATTAGGTTCCATTAATTATTTAATAATATATAAACGAATTTTGAATCAATTTTGAGATGCGTGATCTGGTTCAATGCCTGTTGTTAACATAGTATTTTATATAATATTAAAATGAATTATTATTTTATGTTACATTTACTGTTACTTATTCTTTTATGTAATATTTATTATTCTTTTTTTTAATACTAGATGAGTGTCCGGCGTTGCCCGAGTATTTATTTAACATCCCGGTAAAGGAAAGAATTCGCCACTAACCTCTTGGTAAACAGTTCATTTAACCAGCATCAATGTCGCCAGGGTTTGGAACATTTACGCATTTATATTCCCCTACCCGACCTAACCCTTTGGCACCTAACTTCAAATAAACCACGATGTTTACTGACGGTATTCGGGGATTCTATTACTACCTTATAAATAAAATTGTCTAGAAATAACGACGAATTAAAACAGTAAAATATACTGGCTAACTTAATAAAGTCTAAAACTACTCCGGTAACTTAAAGAAGTAAAGAAAAAACTTTAACTAAATACAGACTCTTACAAAATCAATAATTTACCAGGTAACTTAAGAATGGCAAAATTAATCCGGATAAAGTTCTGTCAATCGCGTCCACCTCCGCGACGTTGAACATTTCATTAACCACCATGGTTAATGTGAGAATTAAACTCAGCGACTCCTATAACTCCAGAATCGACACTAATATCGGTCTTTTTTTTCATTACTTTTATGTAAACCCTTTCTACCACCACCCGTACGATAAGGGTGTTTCCCTACTTTGCCTTTTGGAGTTGAAATTAGACACTTAAAAATTATGGAATGACACTATCAAATGAAACGACTCCGACAATCGGATGAATAGTTTAGAAGCGCATAGGGGACACACACACGTGCAGACTGTAATTTTTATATAGAGAGAGATTAAAGAATTGTTTAACCCATTAAGAAAATCTTGGAAGCGTATATAATCAAATTTATCAGAACATTTAACATCTTTGAACAATTTTTAGATTATAATATTAATCCTTAAGTTCTCTTTTTTGTCATCTATTGTTCATTTAGGTCGCTATATTTATTTTCTTAGATATTTGGTTTTGTATTTTTTTTTTCAATTCACGTTACCAGCGCTTAAACTTCTCATTTCGTAAACTCCTGTGGAAACTGTACATTTGGAAGGCGGGAGGTGGGTTAACATACCAAAGGGGGCCTTGTTTTTGCGCCACCCTTGTTTTCATAATGGGACGAGCCAAGGTCTTAGGGGGACGAAAGGACGAAAACTATTCAAGGTCAGGCGGACAGTACAAGGACAGTAGCACAGTAGCGCTGCCGGGGGTTGCTCCCTGACCTCGTTTCCACACAGGCCAAACTCCCCACTAAAATACTCCGTATTTCTCTAACAAAGAGAACACAGAAAGTACTAGCTATTGAGGTCAACGAGGTAGTATACGTATATCAGAAATAAAAGTTGGAATTTTAAAAACATAAAAAGTAATAAAAAAATCAATTGAAACAGAATACCAATTATTCGATGAGTGGTTAATTTAAAAATTGTTCAGTATTTTTGTGTTATGGATTTTGTTCCAACGAACATAGTACAAATTAATGATGGCGATATTTATAGTTATATTTATATGACTTTAATATAATTACAAATGAATGAAATGAGCCAAATTTGTCAAAAATAATTTAATAACATAAAAAACAAAAATTTACAGAAAGTTTCGTCCTCAAACTAGGACTTCATCAGTACAGTGAATTTGAAATATTACAAATAAAAATAAAAATTACATTTAAACAAGTGTTGTGCTTTGTTACACTATTTCCGACCAAATTTTTGGCTGTTTTCAATTCATTCATAAATATATTGCTTTGTCATAACATTTATTTTCAATCTATAATAAAAATAATAAATCAGTTAATGACTTTTTACAGACACTTTATTCATGTATGTAAAGTTGATTTATAGCGTTACAACGTTTCGATACGTGTTTGAATCTTCTTCAGGTATTATCCAAATTAGTAAAACAAACTAGTACTACAAACAATTACAAAGTCGATAAATTCACAATTTTTTTGAAAACAGGTCCGAGGCACAGAATTAAAAAAGTTTGTGAATTATTTGTAGTACTAGTTTGTTATAATAATTTGGATAATACCTGAAGAAGATACGAACACGTATCGAAACGTCGTAACGCTGTAAATGAAAAATAAAGTGTCTGTAAAATAACATTAACAGATTTATTAATCCAAAAACAGACACGAAATAAAGTGTTTAATACTTTCGTCAGCAGCTTAGTCTCAACTATTCAGTCGTAATAAATAAATAAGTGTAACATATTTTCCAATGAGTTTACCAACCTTTTGCAGCATATTTGATCCATTTTTTAATATCTCTGTCGTGAATTTGAACTAGGATCGGCTAAAACAATTATTTAAGAAATTACTGTATAGTTTTTGAGTCCATTCCTGTATTAAAGCATTTGATAAAACATCAAGATTTAGATTGCGTTTCAGTTATTAGTTATTATGAAACGAATTATACATTTAATATGTAGGATGCATCATCATGTATGTAAAGTTGATCTTGTTATAATTGAAAAAAATCGGTGGCATGAATATTATGTTATTTTGTTGTACCATGTGCCTTTCTACTGTTTCAAAACTATATGTTAGAGAATTTCGACTGATAGTGTAACTCCTTAATCACCAAATCCGTAACCTCACTAATCAAAAGCACCTTCAATCATCCTAAAACCACGATTCAGCAATTCCATAGCAATTTTCCCCCACCAATACACTCACGTCGCCTTAAAAAAAACGCCCTATCGACATCATCCTTCCCCCAGAACACTCGGGCACCTCCTATCCCACCCCATCATCACACCCGCAGAACCCACCCACCCATTCCATCAAACACATCAAAATCAACATCACCAGTGAACCCCCTTCGTAGCCCAACAATGTATGCCCCTCTGGCGGACAAATTAAGATACAAGAAAAAACTGCAAAATTAGGTTAATTTATGGATTATCCTAATTACCAAGTTACCATGTGAATTGTTCATAATTTAAATTGTATGTTGTAAACTATATGTAACCAACTAATTATCTTAGGATAAAAGTTTTGTCTAATAAATTTAAAAATAATAATAATAATACCGCCTTATTACAAACACTAAACTTTGCACAAACATTCCTGATCGAGATATAAAGACTGCAATGTGGCGTCGCCACAGTAAATCCCACTCCAGTCATCGGAATGACGTAGGACAGTAGCTAAGAGCCCGACCTACCTGATGCACGTTTATATGTAGTTTTCCCTACATCATATTTATACTAATTGCCGGGTAGAGTCGTTAAACTAAACCCGACGACCCTAGTTAACCCTTGAATACTGTGCTCTCAACTCCACACCGCCCCTCTCAGATTCCCATCCTATTCAATTATAGGGGAGAGACCACTAAATGGATGACTCTCATGTGGACTATTACTCGAAATAAATATATCCGTCAGGTAGTGTGTTTCTAAAACATTTACTGACTTCATATTCTAATATTTAACGATAGTGAAGAATAAACTAGCTGTTTCTTGATTGAGTTAATTACTTTATATTTTAATGGACGAAGAAGTAGCCAATTAACAGACGAAGTTAAATCATAAAATAAATACCACACAAAGTTTCTGTGTCGTTCTTGCGGTTGTTGCTGTTTATATCACATGGCGGAAGCAACGACGGTGAAGAAACATTGTTGTTTTTTCTATATTTTTAATTGTCAATCAGAATTTGAATAACCTATAGTTCAATGCGCTGAAATAGGAACAGAGATGTCCTTTATTTTTACTGAAGTTGGCAGGAGGAAACTCTCCAGTGAGTGGTTGTCTGTTGATGATAGTGGGAACACAACATCCAAGTCCTCGCCGGGATTCGAACCCGGGACCTCTGAGATGTGAGGCAATGACAAAAGGACGGCCGAGAAACATTGTGAGATATTGATTTTACCACTTCATTTTCTTCATTTCCTTATTAGTCTTCATCTCTTACAGAAATTTTTACGTTTCGTCTTGAAGCGAAATGAAATTAATCACATTTCATGCACAATCGAATACTGACGACTAAATTATAGTAGCTCTGCAAAATTATTGTGAGTATATAAACGTCTTTCCTCCATTCCGGTATAGAGTAATAATTTATTTTCCAATGACCAAGTGTACTTTAACTTCTGTCAGATTTAATTTATAAGTGCCCACTGTTTTTTTTATAATTCAAAATTAAAAGCCTGCAACTTAAGAATTTTAAAATTAATTCGAGGATGTACATAGAAATAAATATATACATCATTCATTGAAATGGTATTATTTTCTTAAAGACTCATAAATTTCAAAATACGGTGTATGTTTTCAAATATCTGATTTTTGATAAACTTATATAACCATAAAAAAATCTGATAAAGTATGGATAAACATATCGTTTATCTTTTCATTGACAATAGTATTATGGCTAAGATGTTTGCATCAGCTCGCCAAGAAACGTGCTTGCTGTACGGCGTTTCTGAAAAGAACGTATGCAGATTCTATTTGCGAACACTTCTAGGAAGCGTTTCTTCTTTAAACATATACAACAGACCTTGACTACAAATAACGAGGAAGATAAAATATTCTTTCCCCGAAGAAACTTATTTTGACATGAACGTTAAATCCATCGGAATAGGCAGGTCGCACGGCTTCACAAGCAGTTGCCAGTCTTTGAGACCGCCTAAAAATAGCGTCTTTATCAAACATTATCCTAGTCGCAGTACGTTTTGTAATGTATTTAAGTGATTCTATAAATTGGTACTATCATTGAATAGTCGGCCGGTTGCCTCCTAAACTGGTCGATGCACGGAGAAGGGAATGTTGTGTCCCCACAGAAAACTCCTCTCCCGCTATCGGAAGGGCGTGGGACAAGTACCCAATGCCCGACCTACCTGATGCAGGTTTTTCTAGGGTTTTCCCTGCATTTCTTTAGGCGAATGCCTGGTACGATCCTTAAAATATAGCCCGGGGGCCCTAGTAACCCTTGGCTACCTTCTCCTACCCTTCCGCATCCCCCCTTTCAAATCCCTTCCTATGCTATTAAAGGAGAGTTGCCCTACGTGGATTACCCTCATGTAGCCTGTTGCCCTAAAAAAATGGTACTATCATTTGAACAGTAAAACTTGATTTTCATACAGCCGCAGAGCGTCAGAGAAAATCATGCGTGTCACTTCCTTTCAGGCGTTTATTCAACGTTCAAAATAGGCTAGGAATTCTTACAGAAATTTACGATTAAAGTGAAGTGTGTTAATTCATATATGCAATTTATTAAACTTAAGCTTTTTTAATTATGGGTATGCGATAGGGGAGCTATTGTCTGAAGGTAGCCGAACAATTAGAATTTTCATCTACGTCACAGACTTCACGTCAATCAGCAATAACTATCAAATTTCTTTAATAAATATAACTCGCAAAAAAAGTAACTCCTTTTTACGTATCAATGGATACTATCAGACGTAAATACAGTTCATTTTAAATATTCTCATAAATGTATATTGCGGTTCGTAAACATAATTTATTTGACCACCTGTGGTGTAGCGGTCAGCGTGACTGCCTCAGAGGTCCAGGGTTCGAATCCCAGCGAGGGCATGGATGTTTGTGTGCGTAAGAGAAACTATCGGCGAATCAGTCCCCCGACTAGAAAAAAGTATTCCCCAAACTGAACCGCTAATAACCAGAGCTGTTGATTCGACTGTAAATAAATCAATATATTTGTTTTAAATTTATATGTGAATTATATTTACCAAAATTTTTATTTTTTCGTGCTCCGCTATATAAGGATTCTTGGTGTCCAAATTGAATATGATGAATGAATAAACTCCGAAATACTATTGAATATATTATATCTATATTTAAAATTTGTCAAGAAGTGTACGAAAATTTCCCTCTTTCTCCAAAGATTTCAACTAGTACAAAAAAGTTACGTTTTATCGTTCGTCATTTTCATGTAAATGAGATGACACGGTTATAATTAAATTTTATCATTTTTTAAATTATTTTAATAGACCAACTACGTTTACGTATAATTTCGTTATATATTATTATTAAATTTTGTTTTTATTCTTGTATGATGTGTAATTCCATATTTTATTAATTTAATTCTGTATATATTTATTTTTTACCCAGTGCGTATTGAATTTATTTGAATAATGTAAATATTATAAGTAACATTAAGTTTAATTTTTATTATGATTACTATATAGTACTTTGAGTTATGTTGGACAGGAAAATTTGGATTCCCGAGTTTTAGTTATGTTTATGTTAACGGATAATTGTTCTTAACATCCAATAATTATATTGTAATTTTATGTAATGGCGTATACTATTTCCTCATACGAGAACTAATGGAATAAAATAGATAAAATAAAATGAATAAAAGGCCTACTATAAAAATATTAAATTTTAATTTAGTGTAATATTTACGCTCATTGTGACCGAAGTCACCAGTTCGAATTGGTACCAGCAATTATCAGAAATCGTAATGGGAAGGATGAGCAGAACAGATTGTAGGAAAGATTTGGTAAGGGTGGTTCTGCATAAAGATAGCATGACGCTTCCCAAGGAAGCGGAACGGTGAATCTGGTTAAAATCTTCAGACACTCTAGTAGGTTTAAAGAATATTGAATTATTATAAAGACAGAAATACAAGAGAGGAGAACAGGACGACCATCCCTGTGAGCCATTAGAGATGACTCGTCTGGAAGCGTCATGCTATCTTGACGCCGGACTACCCTTACCAAATCAGATCTATCAATCTGTTTATAAAAAATATAAGGCATAATTTCAAGTTTGCATTACCCATATAAATGGCTCAACAAGTATAAATTGATAGGGCTCAAATCGGTTGAGCATGGAGGTCAAGAAATTGGGCCACCTTGTCCCTAAAGTAAAAAAAAAATATGGCCGCTTGTTGACAGGATTTATTTAAATTATATAATTTCGTTACACAACGTAACACATGAATTACTCTGTATATTCAATTTCCCGGCACGTTTGTCATTGCATATTAATTCCATTAATAGACGAATTTATGATGGCGGAAGTTGAAGTCTTCAGTTGAAATAGGGTTAATAATCACAGCTGAGAAAAGGAGTGCAAAGACTCTTACAGAAGTAAACATCCGCAAATCTTTATATTCCACAGAGTCGATATCTGACTCAAGCTTCCTTTGACAATTACAGACCGTGTCCAGTACACGGAGGGCTTCATCCAATTAACTAAAAGTTGTTGGAAATCTATAGACTTACAGAATGAATAACGGAATTTTATTTTTAGTTTACGATTTACAGAGTCAGTGCTACAATACAATTCCGTGCGTAATTAAATAAATATCTTGACTATCAATGACAAATAACATAGAATTATCACAGCAAATGATTTAGCTATTTACTGTAATTACCGTACATAATTAAAATAATATGATAAATAGCTTACTACGATAAATAACACATAATTATCTCAGCAGTTGATTTATCGGTGTACAGTAATTTTTATGAGTTAACGACGTGTAATCAAGATGAACTTAACGTTTTAAATTGAACTAAGTACTTAATACGGAACACCACGTCACTTTTTAAAAGCATTTTAGTACGCATCAGAATATTGTATTCAATTTTACGATACGGATTATCACTGCCAACTTCTGGCCGAAAGCGTCCATTAAAAAATTATTTAGAATACTACTGGCATTTATAAGATTATTTACTTCAACATTCAACCAGAAACGATAAGATTAACGTAATTCATATGCATTTATGTTTAATATCTTCGTTGTCTGTCTTTAAGCTGATGTGTGATATTCCTACTAAGCGTTCTTTGAATCACTAACAATTTGCAGATTTTTCATGTTATTCATTCCATACGCGAAATTTTTATAAAATATTGCTTTTTACTTGGATATTTTTTACGTTCATCGTTTGTAATTCGGTTTCATTTTAATGGAATTCCACGGAATATGTCTATCACACTTTTACATTTTCGATGACTTCAGCGGACAATACGAATTTTTTCTCTTAAACTGAAAGCTGAAAAATTCAATGTTTATTCTGTTTAGTTCAAAATTTCAAATTTTTTATCTTACAGGCAGTTTAAAAATTTATTTCATCGCTATGAACTTGTAATTTAAATTAATCGTTAATTAGGCACTACACGCTTATGACTATAAAAAATAGTCTCGTCAATTGTTTCATGGTACTCAAGGTCATTACGTTATTTTAAAGATATTAACAAAGCACAGCATTTCAACTCTATTCAGGTCAGGACAACTTGCAATTAAATTCAGTTATAATTTATTATAAGAAAATTTAGATTAACAAATTTCTAAATTATGGATTTCCGACGTTGTGGCCGAAAGCAGGCTGGTTTTTTAACAATTATTTTTAAAAGAAATCAGATTATTATAATTTTTAATACTCTAGTTCAGTTAAATATCTAATACGAAATCTCTCTCCTTTTCTAAGATAAAATTAATGAGCCATTCAGACATTGAAACTATTTCAGAGAACTACACGTATGTATTATTATTAGATCAGACATTTGTCAGAGGTAATAAAGAGGAATAAATTCCCTAGCCATATGTACGTATATATCAATGTCCCTGAAGGAGCCCAATAATTTAAATTAACACATATCCACCAACGATCCGCTATAACTGAAAAAAAAAATTGTCTTATTATAAAATACTTCCCAACGTCCCCCAAGAGGAAGTAAGAAAACTGTGGGCTAAGATAATTCTAGACCCCAGACAATTGAAGTCTGCATGGACCAGCCACTTGGTATGTATTTTGATAAGTATTATATTTGCATATTTCAGAATCAGACGATTGGTACAAAGTACTGGATGATAAGAGAACCAGACGGACAAGCAGATAACATTTAACCTGAGTCCAGTAATTTGTGGCTCGTAAACACCTGTTACATGATACAACTGGGTTCTCGAGAAACAAGTTAAGAAGGAACAGAAAATAGGCTTGTTACCAAGCAATTTTTAACGTATCTAAATTTTGAAATTATAAAATCTCTCATTTCTTTAAGTTACAAAATTATTCCTATTGATACAGTTATTTATTTTCCGCGTTTTAATCAAATCGAAACCTAGATACGTTTATTTCACAAATATTAGGAGTGGGCATTACGAAACGTTTAAGTTCGCTTCATTAAAAACTCTCCATCGTTGAGTTTTAATCATTTCTAAGAAAAAAAAATTCTGATAGAATTAGTCTGAGGCTTAGACATTTTCTATTATACAATATATTGTAATTAATATAAATAAGTTTCGTCGTCAGCTGTTTTCATACGTCACACTACTCACCTGTTCGCAGATTCGTGTACATACGGCACTCTTTATCACCTGACTTGATATAATTAATAATTGGAAACCACAATAAAGGTTTATAACAATCAAAATTTACAAATTAACAAGCACAAAAAATATTAAGGTAAGTGGAATATATTTGAATACAAAAAAAAATATTTAATAAGCCAAAATCACTGATTCAAATATAGAAATGGAGTATTTATAGCAGAATCTCATTTACACTATCGGATGCCAGCAGATTGTCTGAACATTTTAGTATAGGCCTATTACCTAAAAAATTATACCAAGTATTTACACAAAAATTACACCGTCTTAAATTTACTATAAGTTCATAAATTCTATTTTTGATTAGAATATTGTGGGTTAAAAGTCGCTAATCAAAAAACAGAGCATTTAAATTATTACTGTATAAAAATTGAGCTGATTAAAATGACTTGACAAAATAATAAAAATTTTGATTTAAGATGATACAGTTATTTGTATTGTCCACAACACCGTGAACGTTTCATCACGTTGTCCACGTGCAAGTTGGAGCGCGTATATCGATCAGGAACGGCCCCTTTTGCCGTAGTCCTTCATAAAAGTTCATTTGTCTGCCACCAAATCAGCATCGTACAACTGTTTTCTCCACACAGCTCACGAACAGGCCGTCCGTCACAACATAACAGGATGGAATAAATCGCCCCCGTGCATCGATAGAACTTCGAAATTTCCTTTAGAATTATTCATTGCACCTTCCGAACTGATATTCATCCATGGACTATTAAAAACTGTTGCCACTACAGAATCTTGTGATTTAATGGTAATAGCGCCTGCCACCGACGAGCGTGACCTTGTTCTCAAAACACGTCGTCTTGCACTCGTACGGGTTTCAAGATTCTGCTAATTTCACCAATCGCATAATCATATTGAGCCATTGAAAAATTGTTCAATCTAAAGTCTGTTTCACGCAACGCAAGAATTTAGTCGTGTCACCAAGCCGACAATGATAAACTGTCATTATTTACCTCTGTCGCTCAAGCAGTGCCTAACCGTTAATGCTTACAATACAAAATAATTTAATGTGTAATTGCTTTAAATTAATGGTTCGCATCAACTTTACAAATCATTTCAATAAAATTTACCACTGATAATTAGCATTAAATTTCTTGATGAATTACTGCAATTTATTTTATAGTTTTCACTCAACTAACTACATGGTTATAGTAAACCCTGCTGAAGAATGTAAAAGTTTCCTAATTAAGGAAGGTAGATCCTGCAAGTGTTACTGTAAATTAACAAACGTTCATAATTTCCTTCTGTCTAAATTTCCATTCAAACTTGTCATTTTTAGCATAACCCGGATTGCGACACGGAAATAATGAAAGCATTCTCCTCCGCTTAACACAAACAAGAAACACGAAATTATGTAAATAGCTGGTAGGTAAGGACAACTGCAGGTCTTCCTCGGCATCCGGAGCAGCTTCCTCTAATGAGGACCTCCAAGGACGAAGGTTGTGCAGTTCTTGGACCACTTAAACACATTTACATTTCCTCGCAGTTCCGTAAACTAAGTGATTGTTTACTAACTGTTTCTCTTCTCTCACCTTCTCCAAAATTGTTGCAAACGACGAGACGAAATTTTATCATTTACATAATTTACTTCTAAACGCTTCCTTAAATTCATCACTTCCGAGATGATGTTGATGAATTGTGTGTAAATTTATAAGGGAAGTGCTATCTCATATAGTATTTTTTTCCTATGAATTTCCAAAATAATAATTGCTTCTTACGGCCTTTATATTTCATAAATATTAAAGAATACTCTATATAAGGTGAGGAAAAAATGAACGCCGACAGCGTAAAGCACGCACGGTACGCATGGTTGCCACAGAAGTTACCTCGAAAGCATAAAAATGTAGAAATACATTAAAATTTGTAGCGGGATGGGGTTATACTTACAAAATACAAGGTAACGATTAAGGATATTTATTTGAATATAGGAAAATATTTACATGAATATATTGTAATGCCTTGAAGGAAAGGCATGGTTGCTGATTGATGGGCTGGGCCGTCGGAAGCAAGGCACATGCATGGGTGGCCTGTCACAAGATAAATCTGTTAAGGAAAGGCATTGTTTCTGATTAATGGCCTGGGCAGGTCACTTGTTGACTTGAAATCGAGGGACAGTTTGGGCGGACTGGAGAAATTAGAAACGCGCACGTGTGAGTGAGGGTAAGAATACAAGTGCAAAGACAAATTAGACCTGTCTCGATTGGCGGCGTCGGGACAAGACAGAGCGGCTAGATATTTTTCTAGCTAAGGAACAGCATCTGCAGAATGTAAATCTCGGGATAATGGAGAAACTGTCAACGAGCAGTTGCGACGTAGTTTTGGAACAAAGGAAAAGAGAAGGGACTGGAATATATAAAGGGAAGATAAGATTTTTGCAGACTTAGTTGAGTTTTGGAGCTAGGAGGTGAAGTTGAGTTTTGGAGCTAGGAGGTGGAGTTAGTTGAGTCTTGGAGTCAAGAGGGGAGTGAGAGTTGTGGAGGCGTACGGCGAGCACCGAGTATGAAGAAATTTTGCAGCCTGCGAGAGAAATAGCAAAATTATTCAACGATAAACATTTTTGTATGCAGAAGTTCAATCTGTTGTAATATCAAAATTTGACCACTGTCTTCGATGGTAGGAGACCAGGATACTGCATCCAGCGTCGAGTAGTTTCACCACGAGCAAGTGGGATGTCCTTCACCGAGTATGGAGAATCAGCTATCTTCGAACCAATAATATGTGTTAGAGTCAGTGTTTAAACGTCCGGTCTATAAAGTGTGTGTGTAATGAACGAGCCAAAGGTTCCTGAGTAATCGTAAGTTGAAATTTCACGGTATTAATATGTGTGAACGGAATTAAAAGATACAGTCAGATATCGTTCTTTTCTTTTGTGTTAATAAAATAAACTCTTTTAAATTTAGAATCAATCTGGTAGATTAAGTTCGTTAATAAGTTTCGTCGATGTCTAGACGATTAAATATTTCTGTTTAATTTAAAGATAAATGTTGGGTTATTTGATTATTTAAGTGTTCTGTCCGTTATCAAACCCAGTAAAGACCCATGAGAGATATGTTTTTTTTATTAAATTGTATAATGTTTCAAGAATTGTTAAATAAAAGTTGTTTGTTTGTTTAAAATATTTTTTTTTATTTTGACGCCCGGTAGTTTCTTACAATATACACATTTTTTGGGTTACGCTAACGGAAAAACAATTGGATCTTTTAATTTCAGGGTTTACCATGGACGATACCAACTAGACACGTCAATGATTGAGAGGAGTTATCTTTCGTGAATCAGTGGCTGTCGTCACGCTGAATCCGCGTACCAGCCAACCTCGCCGTTCTCTGCTCAAGAAGTCGTCTGCATCGGGCGACGATTGAATCTTTTTTGCCGATCTTCCTGAACCAAGAAATATTATTGGTGCAGGCAATCCCGTGTCCCATGAAATTTTACATTTCTGGAGACTTCGCGTACTCTTGGATCCACACTTCAGGAAAAAACCAGATGTCCATCGATACGTGCTTCTTCCCAGCCTCCAAGTATTATCTCCCCGACATGTTGGCGCCTGGTTAAGTTCCAACTTGGCACGTTCTCAACCCTTGATTATATAATGTAAACAATGTATAAACCAATCATGCTACAATGTATTTTCTATATGCACAATAAAATTAACGTGTATTCGTTTATGTTATTGAACCTACACTGGCATTCATTACTAATTCAGTGAGACACTCTGTGTTATAGTTGTGAAAACATGTTTGATCTTCTTTACTTAGGTTTAGATCGGCTATTCAATCATCTGAGTCGTTATAATAATTTAAAGCCAATTTTGTATAGAATGAGAAACGAACGACATCGAATTGTCACCGTTCGGTTACTTACATATGTTGGCCTCCAGCATTAGGGTCAGATTTTATTTGGTTCATAAGAGAATTCTTTCAACTTGTACCCTTTTTCCTGAAGACTTATAGAGTGTTTTCTGACTGTTCGAAACGTCAGTTTATTATAGATTCCCCCTCACCTGAATAACACAACTGTTTGTCTTAATTATCACTCTCTATTAAACTCAGCACTTACATAATCCTCCAAGTCAATGGAACATCTGAGAATGAAACATCCGAGAAAAGTAATGCCAATCTCTAGATCACCGAAACCTACATGTGACGTATGCAAGGCTGCCCTGACGATCCAGCATATCCTCTACGACTGCCCAAAGCACGACAGGACTAGCAAACCACGAGATGGGAGATTTGTACCTCAGCAACGGCAATAAATAACCTACTAAAGTTTAGCAAGGAAACCGGTATTTAAGATCTAATCTAAATAGACAATGAATCTAAGACTAAGAATAAAATAAGTAGTTAATATGAATTAACTGTAATAATTTCATGTAGTAGGTATGGAAATTCGCCAATGACTTTCATGTTGACGCGACTATAAATAATAAATAAATAAATAAGTCTAACGAATAATAACAGTAAAGATGCCTGTCTGTGAGAAATTATAATATACGGGGAAAACAACAAAATATTACTACGTTTATTGGAACCCATTGCAAGTACCTACATTCTGGAAGTATACGTAACAGTTTAGGAAACGTTTTAAACCTTAATTCGAGAAACGGAGATATGGTTTAGAAATAAATCAAACCAAAGAATAAACAGATAAGGAGTCATTTTAAAAAGCTTTAATAAAGGACACTAAACAATTCAGCCGCAGTCCGCTTCGCTCGCAACAGGTGCCTGCCATCTCGTGTTCCGACCTTTTCTTATAAAAGGCGAGCAAAATGAGGGCTTGGAACGTCCATCATTTTGCCCCACGATGGGGGATGGCAGCTATATATCCCAATGTCTCCAACCCCCCCCCCCCCCCATTTACTCACAAAATTATTATTTTAAAATATTTGTTTGTTTTAGTATATCATTTTTCCACTATGCTGAAGTAGATTATTTAATCCCCAAAATTTAAACAAGTAACAGTAAAAGTTTAATATCAATTTATTTTCTTAAAATTACGATGATATAATATTTAAATATTAAAAAGAACGCTCTATTACTCATAAAAATTTATTATTCTAATTAAAACAGTATTTACCAGACACAACGTTTCGTCGTTGATTGGGTTCTTTTCAGGTGTATAATAACAATTATATTATCTATAAAAGTTAAACAAAAAATAATAATAAGCCCTACATACATGATTCTTTTTAGTTTAATTATTTATAAATATAATTTATTTGCAAGTTATTATAATAAATTTTAGATTAACAAATTTCTAACGTACAGCTATCCCACACGTTGCGGCCGAAAGTTTTCTTATTGACACAGCTGTTACTGAAGTTTATGATAAAAAATGTAAATAAAAATTTATATAATGTTGTTTTTAATACAATTTAAAAATGAGTAAGATTATTATAATTGTTAGCACAATATTTGTTCTCAAATCGCTAAGTAACATTCATAAAGTGCTTACGAAGCTATATAGACAAAAAAGAAAAGTGTAATTCAGTAATCGAATTCCTCAATTTTTGTGTAGTTTTAATACAGAAACCGTGTTACAGATTTTTCGTTTTTAGTTCTCGCTCTTAAGGAGCGGGAATGGGTCACGTTATTTGAAGATTGACCTTCCTCCGTGGCATACATGCAGTTGACGTTGCAGTCAACACGAGTGCTCTGTGATAAGGAGTCAGGGACGACACGTGTCTGCAGTTAACACGGCTCATGTCCAACACGTCATCCGTAGTCTGCTGTGTCTGGCTGCACGTCGCTACCGGGTTAGGTTCCCGGAGGCATCTAGTTAACACCTCTGACCTCCGCTTCAAAACCAAGATCATTTAAATAAAAACCAAAGGACTGGATAGCGAATATGAAGAAAAATTTAGATATAGAAAACGTATTGAACAATTGTTGCTTCGACGTTACAGAAAAAATATATTTTAATATTATGCGTTAAACTTAATTGAATAGTTAAAAGAAATATTCCTCTGTGGTGAAAGAAGGAAAATTACTGTAATTCGTCATTAAGTTTATTATACGTACGGTTATAATTTTTCAACTGTATTCGATGGGTTATAGAATATTCTTGCTCTAAAGGACTTGATACGGCGATTTCTGATGGCATTCGTGGTATCAGCGGGTTCTGAATCCCAAACCAACCCAAATTCGTCACACAAAAGTTTCCGACTCTAACAGTCTTACCCACCATAATTAAAATTTAATATACAGAAATAATTAAAACGAAGATATTATTGATTCAATCATTTTAAATATTGTTTCTAAACGCCTGAAAAACATAAAACGAAACACTTGGTGTTAATATATTTAATTAAAAGTCTGTAATTTTATATAAAAAAGCCGATTTAACTTCCATTTAATAAATAAGCAGATGAAATATTCTCTAAAATAATTTTTTGATGACGTTCAGAAGGAATGTCATCCAAACACCTTAAAATTTTTCGAAACGGCACTAAAAGCCTATCACTACAATTCTAGGGCATTAATAATCACATAATGATACATATAAATATTTCATCAGGTTCAAGTTGAAAAAATATTTTGATGGGCTACCGTATCCGGAAAAAAATTTTTTTTAAATATTTTTTATCACAGTTAGTTTACAAAAGTAATATACTGTTATTGATCGGGAGAAAATTATTGTGCTCAATAAAACTTCATCAATTATTATTTTATTGTTACTTATTACAAATTCATAAAAAAAATTTTTGTTGCGGATCTATATTCTATTACTGAAGAATGATAAGAATTTAGTCTCGCCAATTTCTTCAGGCTACTGAGACCGAAAACCTGCGATGAACCTTCCGTCCCTTCAGTTTCCTCATTCAGTATTTATACAACTGTGTTGCGCTCCCTGGGGCATCCTTTTTCAGCGTTTAGAATATCTTTTGCGACGTGTGGAACAAATATGAAGTGGAGACAATCAAATATTTAAATTACTACAAACTTGAACATATTGAAAATATTAAAGCATAAAGTCTAGGTCAGTCCGCAATGCTCATTAGGGCTATTATAATGGGTGGTTCAAAGGAATGCGACGTAAATAGAGAAGACAAAGAAGTAGTTCCAACCAAAAATATTTGGTATTTTACATTTAGAAAATAATATATTTCACAAAAATAGTTGAATAAACTATTAAAAATCGAAATTTACTAATAAAATAACTATCATCAGATTTTTTAAGCAGAAAATCAGGTTGATAAAAGGAGGTGCTTTATTTTTTAGGAAGTTACTTTTTAAATAACATGTACGATGAAGAAACACAATCGTAAATCAAGAAAATTTCTCGACAGGGTTCCAAGACAAATTTCCGACCCAGAAACTGGTAGATGACGAAATATAGTCAGAGAAGAAGAAAGATTTACAAAAAAAAGTCACATTTTTGTTTAAGAAAAACTTAAAAAAAGTTACAAGTAAAACTGAAATTTAATTTTAAAATTGTACAAAAGGAGAAAAAAATTCAATCGCAGATGCATGCTATATTTGCATTGTTTTATTTTAAACTTAAATTGTGAAGATATCAGACCTTACGATATTGTATCGTGAAATTTTATAAATCCATAACTAATTATATATATATATAACTAATTATATATATTATATATGACCTAAAAAGAGACAATAATAGGACTAGAAAAAGGCAGCGTCTGTGGGAGCCTTTCTGGAGAGATGGAGAGTGCTACCTTTTGGGATATCTTCTTTTCTCTCTAAGGTTTCAACAATCCGAGGCACCTCAGTCTGTTTTGAGAGGTGTATATTCCTGCGCCGCAGACCTTTGGCATTCGGTAAGAGTTTTTCTCTGTTCCTATTGGAACAGTCGGACAGCTGCCTCCTAAACTGTTCGAGACACGGAGAAAGAAATTCTGCGTCCGCACAGAAAACCCCTCTTACGCCATAGGAAGGGCGTGGAACATGTATAAAGAGCCCTACGTGATTAAGGTTTACTAGGGTCCGTCCTGCATCACTTTTAGGTGAATGGCGGGTAGGATCCTTAAACCACAGCTCGAGGGCCCTAGTTAACCCTTGGCTACCTTGCTCTACCCTTCCGTATCCCTTTCTATACATTAAATGGGAGTTGCCACTACGTAGATTACCCTCATGTAGGCTATAACTCTAAAAAATATATAATAATGGCTAACTAAACCGAAAGCTTATTACACCAGTTATGTGTAGTAATTAATTTCGACTGAAAAAGTAGTCAATTTAATAAATAAACATGTAATAATAAATGAATTATATTATTCTACACTGTTGGTATAGTAATAATAAAATATTTTCTATAATGGAACCGAAGAAACGGAATTGTTTTCTATGATATATACAAAAAAAAAGACTTCAAATTTAGTAAGGGCATGCTCGCAAGGTAACTATTTACAATCCTACCAGTTTTCAATGCTTCAAATAAAACTAAATGTACTGAACACCAAACGTGTGGTTGGACAGTAAAACTATGAATATTTTTAAATGAACTTCTGTAAATTATTTTGAACTAAACACGCAAACAATAATGAGAAAGGTTTTACAAGGTTGGCAGAGGTTTCTCGGACATTTAAAAAATAGGGCATTATAATTGTAGACAAAGACAAGCATAATTATTATAATTCAGGTAATGAAGGGTGCTAAGATACGGAGGGAAGGGCTGGAAGGTGCTGGTGATCCTCACCAAAGCAGTGGTTTGTCCAATCTGCTGCGACTTAGCTACTGATGCACTAGAACCGCTTCACAGATGTGACGAAGGCAATTTAACGGTTGGGACGCGTGTTATTTGAGGATGGAGCAGGCAGCACGTGCCCCCCTTTCGCAGGTGCCCCTGTCAGATAGGCATCTGCCGACCCACTTTTCTCACTTTCACTTTGGAGAGCGAAAGCTGGCCGGCGGTGGCCGCGTTTCGCATCATCACGCCGCTTTCCTCGCTCCTTTGTCCTACAGGGAAACAAACAAATAAAAACACTCTCAATAAAAGTTACACATTCAATTTAATTACTAAGAAAATCTTAAACTGAGGGAAATGTGTTTAAATCGCAGAAACTTCTGGTTAGTTAAACGCTGAATTGTTTTACGTGAAATCGCATTTGTTTCTGCCTCATAAGAAAGTGTATTATATACAAAAGTCACTAAAATATTAAATCAAGTGTTTTTGAGCTGTGCTTTTAAAATACAACAGTAATCCAGAAGTACCAGACTTTTTTCTCAATTTTTGTTTGATAACGTAGACTCTATTTAAGATATTTTCAGCTTCTTCATAACTTCATCGTAAAACGATTAATAAAACTACGTGTCATCATTAATTTCTTTATTAGCTAATCTTTGCTGAGAAACCCATTTATTTATATTCTTCAGCGATAAGTAATTACATGTAGCTAAATCTAGAGAATATTTTGAATGTGGAAACAATTTGATACCGTAGAGGTTTGAGCGGCCGCGTTGTCGCGGTGAAACGGCACCTTTTCTTACTCAAATGTGGACGTTTGATCTCAACGACTTGCTTCAGTTTCTCCAATAATGCTGTGTAATACCATCTGGTGACTGTTTTACCTTTCTCCAGATGTTCTTTACTACGGAGTAAAAAATGGGTCCCTGATTTTTCTCGCAGATTGACGAGTTTATAACTTCTCGGGAGCAGTTCTATCCGCTTAAATCCACCGTTTCGTTTTTTCTTAGACTGAGAGGTCTAAGAATCGATCAGTGTTTCTTCAACAATAACGTCTCAAAACCTAAGCTGAATTATGGAGAAATGCAGAATAGAAACCTTTTTTTAAAATGAATGTTAAATTTTAAAAACCTTTATTATTCAAATAATATAAAACAGGAACTTTTGGCTTTATGCTAAGCCAGATATTCGCCTGTTATTTAAATAAAAATTACAAAGTATTTATATAAAAATTAGAAAGAAAAAATAATTACAAAAACACTGAGAACAGTGTCGCATGATATGTTGTAAATACTTTGTTATTTTTATAAATATAACATTAATATGGCTTAGTATAAAGCCGAAACCTCCTATTTTACATTGTTTGAGGGTTAATAAATGTTTTTTAATTTATCATTCGCTGATTTATGTTTAAAACTGCTGAAACACTTCATTCGAGTGCTTAACAAACGCGACAGTCTTCCTACTCACTGCTGAAAACCCAAACCTCCACCCTTCTGCATCCCCCCTTTCAAATCCCTTTCCTATGCTACAAGAGGGGAGTTGCCACTATGTGGATTACCCTATACATAGCCTGTCTACACCCAAAAAAAACACCTAAAGTCAGAGAGCTCTGGCGGGGGCTACATTGGGGTTGCCTTCAAAACTCTCTGCTTTTTTTAACTAAGGTTCCCACATGCCGAGGCACCTCGGTCTGTTTTGAGAGGTGTATGTTTCCGGGGTCGCAGACCTTGGGCATACGGTAAGAGTTGTCCGCTATACCTATTGGAATAGTCGGCCAGCTGCCACCTAAACTAGCCAAATCATGGCGAGGGGTAAGCTGCGACCCCACAGCAAACCCCTCTCCCGCCATCGGAAGGGCGTGGGACGAGTACCAAATGCCCGACCTACCTGATTCAGGTTTATATAGGGTTTGTCCTGCATTACTTTTAGGCGAATACCGGGTAGGATCCTTAAACTATAGCCCGGGGGCCCTAGTTAACCCTTGGCTACCTTCCTCTACCCTTCCGCATCCCCCCTTTCAAATTCCTTTCCTATGCTATAAGAGGGGAGTTGCCACTATGTGAATTACCCTCATGTAGCTTGTTACCCTAAAAAAAAATCAACCCATATCTTTGCAATTTCAGCATCTGCAATCCCTTAATATTGAATTTCTACAATTTATTCTTTCGCCGGAGGGATGGCTTGGTTTCCTGATCTCTCTTAAACTAAAATGGAGGGTTCTCTGTGTTTGAAACCTAGTACCTTATTCTGTGCCTCTCAAACATGCGGTGAATTTATACGAAGCTTCACCTTAATTGCGAACTAAAAAATAAAGAATTATTTATTTAAAAAAATAATTAATTTGTTAAGTTTCGACTCTGTCAAGCACAATTTACTGGAAATTCGTTTTTAATTGTTGTATGGTTTAAACCTTTGTGACTAAACATGACTCCTCGAAAATTGATTTTATCCATATTTCACAAAAAAAAAACAGAGTCTCTTGATCACAGCAGGATTGAAACATTATAGAGTGTCATCTAACATGTAATACGTAAACACGGAATCGGTCTTTGTTTCCGCCAGAACCATATATGTGTAATTGCGACCATTTCAGATCGACTGGGTCGATGCTTTATCACCTAGTTTTATCAGCAAACGGCTCATTACGCTATTAATATCTTCGTACCATCAGACATAGCTAATTATGATACAAGTATGTAGATAAAAATTAAATGAATCTGTAAATCTCTTTGTAGAACGTCTTCGGATCAATATCGATGTCTTGATAACCAATGATTGGTCGAAACATTCTAACACTTGCATTTAGATTCACACTTGATGGTTCCACTTTTTTCGAAGATTTCTTATTATAAAAATAATATTTCCGACATTCATAGAGGTAACAGTACTCCAAGAGGTCACAGATTATTTTTCGTGTTATTCAGATTGACTCTTGACTCGTGGTGTTCTAGATCGTTATAAAAATTAGATAATGAAGTATCCAATAAAAAGACAAGGTGATAAAATAAATACCACCCAACGTTTCACCAAACCTTGCTGCTTTCGTCAGGCGATTCAAAATTGCAAGAACGACACACCGCACATACCAGGAGATGAAGAACTCGAAATTAGTATGCTTCCAGCACAGATTTTTAGTTTTACTATATTGTTTTTCACTCACCGTAGTTCTAAATTTACGCTCAACCAATTGCATTGTGGTTAGCTTAATAATAATACGTATTTTAGGGGCGCGTTCTGCGGAATTCTAGGAACTTCGATGACATACATCCTTTGTAACACACAAGGCTACGGGAAGGATGTATGAAGCGAAGGATGTATGTCCCGTGTGTCAAAGAAAATAGAACACTTCGCTAGAATAATACCACAGTATTAAAAGTTTAAATTTTGTAACAGTTCCGAGATATTGTAACATATCCTCGAGTGATACAGCTACAAAAGCTACGGGCATATCCAAATATTACGAACGTCTGGAAAGTCGACACGGCGCATCCAGTTCCAAAAAGTGCTGGATGGTCTTCTCACCATAGGACCACGATATTCCGCTTTCTGTAAACTCGATGAACCAGAGATTTTATATGGTCCATAATATGATCTCATGTAATTATGATTTTAATGACATTTATATTTATATATTAAATATAAAATCAAATCATAGCAACAAAAAAAGGTTTAGAAAAAATTATTTTCTAATTAGGACAATCGACGATTGGAATAAATTATTTGAATATAATTACATATTTATATATAAATTAATGTTTTAGAAATAAATACAATTTTCATTTTATCACTTTAAGTATTTTAATGTGTTTATAAATTTTAATTCATAATCAAATAATCAAACATAAGAAGTATTTCGTTAAATAAATCCTCAAATCTTTACCTACCAATACATAAAAAATGACACAAGAATAATATCCTATATTCAAAGAGTCGATCACACTCTTTATCTCATTCACCTCGTAGGCCTTCTTGTTTTTATTTACAGTGTATGAAAATATAGTTCTTTGAAAAAAGATATATGTTGGTATATAAACTGTTTTAAATTTGAGTTACGTCTTATTAGCGATTTGTAAAATAGCTCGCCTAAAACGAAATAGATCCACCAGAATTTATAAAGTGAACTCATTCTTCTAACGTGCGAGAAATCATATTTTAAATTATCAAACAACATATTTTGTAATTATTCATATTTTTAAAATAAATTGTTGATTTTAATTAAGGTAAATATTAATTTTTAATAGGATTGAATATCTTACTAATTAATTATCATTTATAAGTCGAGCAGGAACTTATGCAACCACGCAACTCAAAGTACTTTTACAAGTATTTCAACTGACACGGACTCCGTTATTTTTAATTAGAAATACCTTTACATATTTTTAAATTATTTATCCATAAAAAGTCCTATTTCTCTATCATTTATGCATCAATTCAAACGCGCGTGTGTGACCGTGCGTGTTGTTTTATGTCACTATCGAAAATCCAAACCATTCTTTTTTGGTTCCTGTATATATATAGTATAATCGGGTATATATCTGTGTTAATTAATACAATTTCAACATAATTAATTTTATTACCAATTCCCATCTCGTGACGAACCTATAGTTGCTTCACAATACTCTTTTACTTTAAGAAGCAACTTTTAAGAGTCTTTACGTTCCCGTTGTAATATAAGTATATAGAAATATTTATGAGTCTCAGACCTTTCTCCTACACCAGCTTGCATCCCTACTGCTAACAATGCTGTAAGATGTTAATCTCCGTACCACGTGGCGATTATAGTCCGGGAACTGTGAAGCACCTGCCTATTTAGTTTCATAAAATGTTTTTATTCGTTAAACTCGTTATGAGCCTAGTAACTTGAATTTCTGCATACTCATGAAGCTTCATATGGCGACTAATTACGTCTACCACAAGTTACATAGCAGAAACCCAGAAGATTTATTCTCAATGGCACAACAACGTAATATAAAATTATTATAGTTGTTTTGACCTGATACATTATTTCAAACAGTTATTAAATGATCCAAAAAATTCTATTCTTAGAGGCAATATAAAGAATTTTCGTAAAAAATTTCATTCCAATTATCACATAAACCATATTAACTGTTAAATATTTTAAGGGCATAATTACATTTAATAAGAAATGTCTATACTTACGTTGTTCGCGACGTATACGATAATGAAAATTTTCTGTTCCAGTCTTTCCCATTATCTAAGATTGACGTTACCTGGTATGTCGATTGAAAGAATGAAAATAATTTTGCGTCATAAATATGCAACACGCAACCCCTCATAGAATTTTATAACTGATCCGCTTAGTTGTTCATTTTATGAATTATTAATTAGACAAACCCAACTTCCAGCTGAAGATAATCCTTCCGGTCTGTGAATCAGACTGTGGAACAAACGTCAGGTGATTCCTTCTGAGTATTAAGTCTGGAACACAAAACTATAAACGTAAAGGATTGTTTGACTGAAAATTAAAAAGTAAATTTCTAAAAATATGTGAGTTTTTCGACCATATCTTTTAACTGTATTCAGTATACGGTTGCTCTATTATAATTAAATAATTGAGATTTGTTTATCCACGTATTTATTGTGTTTTAAGTAATTTTAAGATTTTTATCCCACAGAGTATGGTTATGCAACTGGCCTAACAATGTCGTCAGCGTATTTATTTTCTGGAGCCAAATAGTAGACAGGAGCATTATTTAACCGTTAACCTCGAATTATCAGTATTATGTGCTGAATATCATGGTCAGAACCCGTAGTAAGATAAAAAAATCTGTATTAAACATAAATACAGTTTAAAATGAAAAAAAATACGTATGATTGAAAATAATGAATACTAAAGATAGTCAATACAGACAAAAAAGGGTAATATAAATACCACACGACGTTTCTGGGATCCTTGTTCCTTTCGTCAGGTGCTAAGAAGAGCCTAGAGAAACACAACTGCTCTGGTCAGTTGACAACACTCAAAAGCCAACTGGCCAGAAACGTTGTGTGGTATTTATATTACCCTTTTTTGTCTGTATTGGCTATCTTACTTATTCATAAATATAGTTAACTATATTTCAATATCATTAATCTGTGCACAGAAAACATGTCAGATGACATCCAAAAAGAATTGATGTTCGTGTTGTTCAAAAATTTCTACATATTGAGACAGTCACTGGACTTATTTCCAGAATAATCGAAGTACCTGTGTGAATTATATATACAAATTGGTTGAAATCGAAAAGCAGACGAGCTTCTTGTTATATGTTGCATTTTATATTTTAAGTTAACGTAAGGAGACGTTAAATAACATTGTAATTATATACGATTACATTCAAAAATCTTGTCTTAAGGTTTTCGAAATGAATAAAACAGACTCTTTTGTTAATATATTTACTATTCAAACTTGTCATAAAGATATGGTGTTTCATATCATTCTAACTGTTGCAATATATATTCCAGTTCAAACAAAATATAAATATTTTACTTGTTAGATTTTTACAGCCATGAATATAAACTTCGAAACATGCCTTGCCCTTAAAACAATATTTTTCCTGTTATTTTAATAACCCATTTATTTTTAAATCCTCATTTGACACCAATTTTGTTACATATAAATTAAATATTTCATGCGATTTGGACGCTATAAGTGAGTAATATATCAGTCGCCACGTTCAAATCCTCCTGTTAATTTACAATTTCTTAATTTAAAAATTAATCAATGTAATTGATTACTACGTGTCTCTAATAAAAATATTAATATTTTATTGAGTTTATATTGACGCATAAATTTAAGTTCGGACACTTGTTATTTAGATATTTCTACATGTTCAATAAACCTTTTCTTCAGCCATATATATTGGAAATCGTTGGCACCTACTGATGTTCTACAAGTTCACGTAACCACGTTTTATGTGACAAATTCTTTATAATGTGCTGGTTAGGTATCATTATATGGAAACCAGTTCTCTATTTTAATTCTAAGTATTTTATTAATAATGAAAAACGAAGCGTACAAAATGTTTCGATGATGTTATTAACACATCCTGCAGCAAACATATGCCTCAAACGTACCATTAATTAGCTAATATCCATAAAATTATACTTGGCATTTTGTTCTCGACGGAAGCATTGCACATCGTTACTCTAAATAATACCAGTTCAAGTTTCCTGCCACGTGCAGCCACTTAAGCTTCCTTTTCAAGATATCACGACTCGAGAACTTCTGTATGTAGCGATATTCCGCCTTCTTTCTGATTGGCCTATTCATGAAGAAAAATTCACTTGCGTCAGTTCATCGTGGGAGGAGACTGTATATTAAAATCTTGATTCCATTCAAATATACTAACTAATTAAATACGGAAGATTTGATAGACTTATACAGATCAGCAAGATTCTACGACAGAATTCAATGGTAAACTTACGAAAAATTTATGAGTATTATTTTAATTCTCTTTTCAAATCCATTTGACGAATTTTATTTTTTACTAAATTTACTGAGTTAGGAGAGGGAGCACATATGCAAGGCTACCAGTTAACTGGAATCGGAGGCTGTCAACGACGGTAGAAATTTTAAAAAATAATGATGAGGCGTATTAGGTAAAATAAGTCCTTGGTCGAGTACTTAACACATCAGATATATGCCTCAACGAACATTGTAATTATACTTACTAATTGGCAATTTTTTGGGGACCTGATCGCAACTCCATAACTACGAATCTGCCGAAACCATTCTGATCAAATTATAAACAGTAAAACAACTCACCTGGAAGGAAAATATTTACAGCAAATTAAGTATCGTTTATCACACTGGTCCATTAAATACGTATTCACAGCAATTCATTCAATACTAAACATCGTGTGTATCACAATAAACTTAGAAATAAATTAAATATCCAATAAAAACTCAAACTTAATTGATAAGGTAAAAACCACACAACGTTTCTGTAATCCCTGTTGCATTCGTTACGATTCCAATGGGAATAGCGGACAACTCTTACCGTATGCCCAAGGTCTGTGACCCCGGAATATACACCTTTCAGAACAGGCTGAGGTGCCTTAGTTCAAAAACGGAGAGGAAAAGGCATCCCCAAAGGTAGCCCCTTCGTATCTCTCCTACAAGGTTCTGCCTGCGAGAGAACATCCCTCGCAGGTATTGCCTGCGAGAGAATAGCCCTCGCAGACCTTGCAGGAATAACGGTACTTATGTTACGTAAAATATGGATTAATTTTTTCAGTCACAAAGCGAGAAAAAACAATAGGGGTTTTTGGGACATGAATGAAACCCTTAAAAAGCGTATATATTTTCACTAGGGTAGCAATATATTCGTATCAGAAATAAAAGAAACCCATATTTATATGTTTAACATTATTTATCAGAAATCAGGTCTTCTCTATAAATGAATAAATAAACATTAAATATAATATGACCATTTATGGGTTTAATTATTTAATAAGTTCTTCTGAGACATTGGCTGAATTGATTATTTATATAATAAATATTATTATTATTAACATTAGGAGGTGCATTTTAAGGCCGTGATGCAAGTATCAGTCTGAATTTATGTTATCACGCTTTCAGAATTGTTGTTTTCTGTCAGTTGTTGTCTCGATGTGGGAAAAAATCATCAGAAGACCATTTGCGCTTGACAGATTACCATGGAATTCAGAAAAAAAAGGAAGATTTACTAGTCGGTTGAGTTTTCTTTAATTCATGTATTCATGAAAGAAGACAGAAACAGATGGGACGAGACCGCCTTGAACCAGAATCTGTCAAGGTCGGACTTAATGCGGCTGACAATTATTGATCTCCTGGAAGCACACAACCACGCTCATCTAATCGGTCTCACGCACGAAAGCAAGCAAGCAAGTCTTCCTCGTTGAAAATCCACTGTATTTAGATACGTATTATTACTACATAAGTGTGAAATTATAAAAATATCAAGTCCGTTCAGGGTAGTCTCTCTTGAAGTCGCCAAATCCCAGCCGTAACGATCAAGACTTCCGTTAGTCAGGCAGACACTCTCGGCAACAAAACAAAAGCAACTTATATAGCAATTGTCTAACTCCGTTCGGTAGAAGTAAACCAAGGTATCGTTCCACTATAATTTACTTTGATTTTGGAGTTAGAGACCTTCAACGGTAGAAAAACCTAATTCGACCATTCATTTTGCAACTCAATTAATCATTTTGTAATTGGAAAAGTATTCCGTTTTTTAGTTTCTCGTTTCTATTATCTGCGTGTCATTCTATTTGATGTAAGGTTTTTATTTTTGAAAAGCTGCAGTACGAGTACGACTTTGTAATTGTACCACTGTGAACAAAAAGGAAGGTGAATTTATTTATGAAATATAAATACTTTATTTATTCTTCCAAATCAATTTCATTCCCTTCAAAGTAATCCCCGTCCGATAAAACGCACTTTTTCCAACGCTTTTTCCAGTTCTCGAAACAGTCAGAATAGTCATTTTTCCGGTATCGCCTTCAAGACCTTCTTCGATTCGGTTTTTATCTCCTCAATCGTGTCAAAACGGTGTCCCAGCATTCGCCTTTTGGGTTTGCTGAATAGCCAGAAGTCGCACGGAGCCAAATCAGGCGAATACGGTGGTTGTGGAACGATATGAGTCGAGTTTTTGGCAAAAAAAATCGCGACGAACCAATGCAGTATGACATGGTGCGTTATAGTGATGAAGGAACCAATAGTTGTTCACCCATAATTCCGGCCGTTTCAGACGAATAGCTTCACGCAAACGACGCATAACGCTCAAATATTATTTTTTGTTGACAGTTTGGCCCGGCAGAAGGAATTCATAGTGCACCACACCACGATAACCAAAGAAAACTGTCAACATGACCTTGATTTTCGGTCTTGCTTCACCTTTTGCACGATATTCTCTGGATTGGTCGGTGGTTTCAGGGTCGTATGCGTAAATCCAAGTCTCGTCTCCAGTAATGATGCATTGCAAGTGGTCCTGATAGTCAGACAGCAAAGTTTCACACACATCAACGCGACACTTTTTTTTCCAAAAAATTGAGCGATTTTGGCACCAATCGAGACTTGACGCGTTTGAGTCACAAAACATTCTTCAAAATGGTTTGGGCTGAGCCAAATGATATTCCAACACTATCAGCGAGATCTCTAATTGTCCATCGACGGTTTTCAAGCACCAAATCTTTGAAATTTTGGACGTGGCCCTCGTCGGTAGACGTTGATGGACGTCCAGAGCGCGGTTCGTCTTCAACGCGTTCTCGGCCCTCTTTGAACTCGTTGTATCACTTATAAACGTTTTTTTGTGCCATAGTTTGATCACCAAAGGCCTTCCGCAACATATTCAACGTGTCCGCACAAGAATATTCGTTCCGCAAACAAAATTTGATGCAAGTTCTTTGCTCAACAAAATCACCCATTGCAAAAATCAAAATTCACTTTTGGTTGTTTACAAAAACACGTGTAACTCGGAGATAATTAAACCTTTTAACAAACAAACGCTTGGCAAATATTATAGACAGTCCTACCAACCTAGGAAAGAAAATTTATCTGTCTTCCTAATACCCGGGAGTTTTAAATGAAAATTTCACCTTACTTTTTGATCACAGTGGTATTCAGCTCACGATCTGGCGTCTGATTTTCATATTTTCATTGCGTTATTACCATTTTAAAATTTTGACTACAACTAAATGGACTAAAATTCAATTGCATTCATTTTTCGACCCTTCAATTCCCAAAACCTTCATTTAATTCTCAAACGAATCTAGTTTGCTCTGACCATAAAAATGACATCAGGATGCTCATTAACCCCTATTAAATTTTGATTCTGTACTGCAGATAAACGTTAACTGTCCTTAATTGCACTGCATTTCATTATTCCCGTATCAGATCAGAAACACTCAACTCAGTTCCGTATAGTTGATCAGTATAGGACATACTAATGTGCTTTCTGCAATTGGTAGCACTATATGTTTGAGCTGACATATTAATGAGATAACGTAAAGGTCGTTAAGTCACTTATGATCGTTGTGTTGTTTTAAGACCAGCGGGGGAACAGAAACGTAACACAACCCTGAAGATAACCGTCAAATCATCCATCACAGCTGTCCAAAGTCACGGTTATTGGAAACATCGGATAAGAAACACTTCAACCATAATCCTGAAGACCATTTTTTTTTGTCCATCGTAGACGTTTATAGCCTCTTGGTAATTTGTTCTGAGATCGTCACTGGCTGCTGTCGTTGAAATAACCCATTTTTATGGGACTTGCATTTCGCATAGAGAAACTAACAATTACAAAATTGCAGTCAGTGGAGAACGACACTGACTATCAAAATTTTGTAAATATTCTTACCTGAAGAGGCCGATTTTGGCAACGAAACGTTGTATATATTGTAATATATTATTTTAAAATTCTGACGGTAAAACGCTGTTGTCTGTTTATAATTTATCTTAAATAGTCAGAATATACAAATAATTACAAAATTAATTTCATAAATAAAAAAAGGTATTTAATTCAATTCGAATTTCTCCGTGTAAGTATTAACAAACAGTAACCCAAATGAAAAGAAAAAAAATATAATTCAAAGTGATTCAAAATTAATTATCTACTGTAACCTTCAAATGTATCAGCATTCATGAGTTTACAGATTTTGAACATTCGGTAAATTTTCACAGCTAATTCCTCTCGAGTAGTAATATAAAAAAATTACAACGAAGATGTTTTTAAAGAATAATAATTTTTCCATTTTATTTTAATGTGTTTCCCCATAAGAAAATCGCAATGAGCATAACTTCTCTTTCCTGTTTGTTTACTTGTTTATGTTATGTAATTAGCCGCCTAACAAGGTCATTCTGTATACAACAACACTTCGCATTCTATATAATTATCCAATTTAGCACCAACCGACATAAAAACCTTTCCGTATCTTGGCGCATTGATCTGTCGCAGTCTACGTGCCCTCAGTTTTTTTTTTTTTGTATTTTCTTCATTGCATCAAGGCTTTTTCAGGTTATCCATTATCTATGTAAGTAAACGAGAAATTTGGGTTTGTATCTGGAGAATGTAAAAATTTAACCAACGTTACGAAAGTAAACATCCGAGAGCGGATAGAAACACAACTGCAATATGTAAATTCTAAGTCTCCAGTAGAAATGGTCATCGACCGACATTTTATATGTAAAAAGAAAGACCTCCACGAGAAAAAGTTCGGATTTTTCCAACTTGTATATATTGTGGCCATAAGAGAAAACCAAGTTTTCCAATTCTAAAGGACTCGAGAAACCACGAAATTTTGCACCTGTTTTCAGTTTTTCGCTGATAGCGAAAGCATGAACTAATCTATTGAAAATAATGTTCAGTAATAAATTGTAGAGTATAAAATTTTTCATTAAATCATGGTTTTTAGTATGAAATTCGGTGGAAAGAACTGCTACAAATCGCCCATCAAATTTACGACATTTTAAGTTATTTTCGAAAAGAATGCAGTTTGTCATATTTATAGTACTAATATCTCCAAAATGATCCGTAGTACTCTTATTAGTCATAGAAAAAAGTTTTAGACAATTTAATTCTCCTTCCAACGCATGTTCTGGTTTTAAAAATCCATTGATAATTGCCAAAAATATACCCAGTTTTCTGGATAATTGTGGCCGGAACAACTGCGGTCATATTGTGGGGGCTGAGCAACCAAACTGAGGCCTTTTGCTATTTTTTCTTCATTGCAATAGAAAATATAAACTCTTTGAAACGCTGAACTCTTTCATTCTCTTAGAAAACAATACCCTTAAACATTTTAATATGTTCTGTAAAAGACAAGATTCACCATCCCAAACTCAGCGCTTATTAGACAACCGGATTATTATCAATGGATTTTTAAAACATGATGATTCGTTCGAAAGAGAATTAAATTCTCTAAAACCTTTATTCTATGACAAATGAGTTTACTGCCGTCCATTGTGGAGATATCAGCACTAGGCATGTGACAAATTGCATTATTTTCGAAAATGACGTAGACTGTCGTAAATTTGACGAACGATTAAAGGTTCAAAGAACAGTCAAGTGATATTACACGTTGAAACAATATATTGACATCTGCAACGCAGTTTCTAAATCGAAATAAATATGATTGAGGGATTACCTTCGTTTTTAAATTATGTCCATATTTAATTATAGGTTGGACAATCCTCTCTATCGTTGTGTTTTGGAGTTAAGCTTTTCATGCGCTGAGTACCACTACGAGATATAGTCATGTGCAATGGAGATAACGTCACAATTTTCCATGGGCTAATACAAAGCCACCACGTCAGCCCATAGTCGTAAGCGTACGTTACTTGTTAATGTATTTCACGCCTGAGATATCACAAACCGAATGTTTATGGCCTCAGTAACGGCTCGCTTCCTATGCTATTAGAGGGGAGTGACCAATATGTTGATTACCCTAATTTAGCATATCTCTGAAAAAGTAAAAAATAATAATAATAGAAAAGAAGCTCTCACTTTTGCATCCATCCTTTCAAATCCCTTACTATGCTATTAAAAGGGAGTTGTCACCAAGTGGATTACTCTCACGTAACCTGTCACACACAAAAAAAACTAGCAGGTGGAACCTCCCCTGGTTATACTGAAGGGGATTTCTTCTTCTCTCTGCTTTTGAATTCATGTTCTTATCTACCGAGGCACATAGGGCAGTTTTGAAATTTGTATTCTCTGGGATCACGTTTTGTATATGGTAATATTTGCACCTGATCGGTTTGGAACAGCCGGCCTGCTGCCTCCTAAAAATGGTCGAGGCATGGAGAAGTGAACGCTGCGTTCTCACAGCAAACCCCGCTTTAGCCATCGTTAGTCATCAAGTATCTAGAGCCTAACCTACCTGATACAGGTTTTGTAGGGGTTTCCCTGCATCACTTTTATGCGAATGCCAAGTAGGATCCTTTAACTATAGCCCGGAGACCCTGGTCTTGGCTATCTTACCTATGGTATTAAAGGGGAGCTGCCACGACGTGGTTTTCCCTCAAGTAGCATGACACACTTAGGAAAATATTAATAATAATTCTGTTACTATGTTATTAACGGGGAGAAGCCACTATATAGAAGATCCTCATGTCACCGTCAAAAAAAAATTATAAAAGGGGAACCAGTGAGAACTTGCTCTCATTTTAATATCGCCATTTATATCCTTTCCTATTCTATTAATGAAGAGAGCAGCCGACCTCCTGTGGTGTCGTGACTGTCTCGCATCACAGAGGTCCCGGGTCCGAATCCCGGCTAGGGCATGGATGTTTGTGTGTGTGTGAGAGAAAACGCTTGACAAAGCAGACCCCCGGGAAAGGTAAAATAATTTCCCATAATGAGTCGCTAATAACCGGAGCTGTTGATACGACTGTAAAAAAATCAAGAAGAGATCCCACCACAAAGCAGCCCTTTCACCGCGAAAAAAAATTATAATCACTCTGTGAAGAGCAGAACGCTTCCTACTAGTATGTCTTTCGTCTCTGGTACTAAATTAAGGCTCCCAAAGCTCAAGACTCCTGGGTCAGTGTGCTCCAGGGTCATAGACATCTCAACGGATTACTCTCAATTTGTCTGTATCTTACAAACATTATTTACTTCATACTTCAATATGGAAACTGTTTACAAGAAACGAACAAATTCATTATTTATCACATTTATTCTAAATTTTTCAGTACTCCTGTGTGTTTATATGTACTATACAAGATGAATAAACCGTATAATAAATTAAATAAATTATATCTGTTCAATAAGGCTCTGTTTTGAATACCAGAAATTTCCTTCGTGTGCCATACAGAAATATTTATTATACAACGTCTACATCTAATTTAAATAATTTACGCGCACAATTCTTTTCTCTTACAATCTCCCAACTTAGAATAAAATTTTTTTTAATAGCCAAATTCAGACAAAAGAAATGATATAACTGTATTGTGCGGTTGTGTCGCTCTAGGCTCTATTGTTTTTAGTTTTCTTATCACCTGAAGAAACGAACAAGGTTTCCAGAAACGTTGTGTGGTATTATTTTGTCAGTACTTGGCCTTTTTTTCTTAACATTACTTTTCAAAACAAACGTATATTCTTGATTTTAATAATTTTATTGTTAGACTGAGGCTTGAAATTTTTAGTGAGAATCATTAATTTAGATTTTTGTCACAATGGAAGAAAGAATTTAAATAATTATAATGCCCAATAATTCGGAACAATTCGCTTCAATGGCTACATTGGCATTGAAAACAATACTTCCCGTCTTTAATTTTGGTCTTCCTTCTGTGAACGTAATAATATTTAAAAGATATATTAATTAATTTTTGCGATAAATTACTAAGGTCTCATCTTTATCAACTATTATTATGTTCACATGAGACAGACCAAATTAGAGACGGAAAGTAGTGTTTTATAATAAAAGATTCCCAGGTTTATCAACCAGGTCAACTGTTTATTAAAACACAGCGTTTCTGCGAAATCCATATCCAGTTGACGACGATGGAGATTAATTTCGCAGAAACGTAGAGTTTTAATAAACAATTGACCCGGTTGACAAACCGAGGATCTTTTATTAAATTAGTACACCGGTAAGGTTTCGTTGTTAGTGTTTTACTGTTTGTATTGATTTCGGCGCCAAAGTACCGGTAGCTATTGAAGAGGATATTTGGTAAAAAAACTTGTTCTGACCCATTTATTTAGTTTTTATGCATCGGATAAAATATCAATTTATAAAAAAAAATTATTTCTAAATGTCAATAACATGTATTAAAATGAATACTGAGAGCCTTATCACATCCTTGTACTTATTCTTTCGGTGATTTATAATAATTTTAATTTCACTTCATGACCTTACCACCTTACAACCAAATTGATTGATATTACGGGTTGCCAATATATTGATCACTTTAGTCCATTATTTGTTAAATTAAATATACTTATCGAGAGGAATCAGAATATTTATAAATCCCTGATAATTACGAAGATGAACTTAGGTAATTCTGACCTTCATCTTTACGCCACCCGATTTAATTATTACAGTGTGACACCTAATGTAAGATTAAATAAGACTAAACAGTGCTTTCATTCGATTTCAATTGATTTGTTTAATAGATTACCCAAGGATGCCCATTACATAGGAATAAATGTGTTCAAAGTCTCAATTAAAAAATTGTTAACTGAAAATTCTTTCTATTCCTTAAATTAATTTTTTCAATGTGACCCAAATAGTGAATTTTAATTATCTGTTCTCTGTACTTTTTTATTACTTGACGTTAGAATATTGCTGTGTTCTGCAGTTTTTTTAACAATAAATAAATTTAAATTGAGATTCTTTCGATGTTGAATCCAAGTATTAAAACTGCACGTGAGGAATTAATTTTAAGATTTTTATGCCGTCTCGCCTCAGATATTTATTAAAATACATAAATTAACTGAATTTTTTAAAGTTCTGTGCCCCAATTTTTCTAGTTTCAACAATATTATTTATTTCAGTTATTAGATTTTATTTGTTTCCTTATAAATTTCCTTAATACTGTTGATAGTCACAACTAGGATTATTTACTCTAGATTTTGATTATGCGCGAATTAAAAAATAATTTAATTTAATATTTTTGAAGGCATAGCTTTCACTTTGTTTCTTTTATTTTCATGGTTATCTGACGATTTTATTATTAAACTAGCTGGGTGCCCGGCGTTGCTCGTGTACTTATTTATATAAACTCGAAAAAGTATTTAATTGAATACTTAAATATATTCCCTGAGTATTTCAGGATTTAATTGTCAATTGTCACTCAGTCTTCATACATTACGAAATATTACATTGATGAAATTGTTAGCTAGACTCACAACTAATATAGCGCGAAAATTAACTTACATTTTCCGCAAGGATGGTAAAGTAATTCGTATTCTTCTTTATTACCATTCGATGGAGTATTGCTGAAGAAAATATTTCTGCTTTATTTCATTCCTAATAAAGGAAATATTTCCTTTGTTCGTTGCGTAGTAACGTCTTTCTCTCGCGTGACGTCATTGTCTCTTGGCGCGCAGTAATTTAATATTTAATGATCACGGTTTTTAATTATAATTCTTTCCACATGTATGCTAGGCGTTTCTCACCCTCACAGTACCGTTTCTCGTATTTTGAAGGATATGTGTACCAATTTTTGTTGCATTCTGTCCTCGCGATAAAATTTGTATAAAGAACAACGTAAATACATACATACATACATACATACATACAAATATACATCCTTTTTTATTATATAGAAGATTTTACGTCTCATTTGGTAAAACAATGCGGCAACCGTCGTTATAATTGGCAGACGAAAAACAGTCATGCCATTCGATAAATAGTTCTCGGTTCTCACGCGGGTATAATATATTTAAACGCAACGTCTTCGCCAAGAAGATGACGACAGAGTTTTCAGTCGTCGAAACGTTGCGTTTAAATATATTATACCTGTGTGGGAACCGAGAACTTTTATCGAACAATTACACCGGGAAAGACTTCAATCTTTGAGTCATGCCATTTCTTGCTTTTCTGTTGACTATCCTGTATTCTTCTTTCGTTGTCATCAAATATTAATAACTGTGGTTCGAGATCTGCCTGACAATGTACAGAGAAAATGGCTTCGAAATTTGCGAGTTCAGGTGGGTCAACCTAGTGTCTGGGTTTTCCGTCGCACGTGTATATCCGCAAATGTTGTTATTCACGCGGGGTTCTACTCGAAGGCGATTCTGACAGACGGAGGAATTCGTGGTACAGTGATGCGATGTAGGTTTTCCGTACGGCAGAGAGATAAGGCGTGTTCGCGACCTTGAGGACGACTAACAACTCTCAAGGTCGCCGCCACCTGCCTCGATGACGCAACGCTGACGTCAGGTCTTATCTTACGTAAAAAGCGACACATCCTTGACTTTGGCACGGTGAATCTCCACCACCCACGCACATAAAGACATCGTCACTCATGAACACTTGGGCCGGTGAGTGTAGCAGGCAGAGCAGCACAATGGCGCCCTTATCCCGAATTACCTCGGCGCGAGAAACACGTCTTACCAATACGGTCAACAGTGAAAACTAATCTCTACATTTTTAAATCAATTTTACTTTCCGTCTTATTATTTATCTTTTCCACATTTTGATTTTTAGCCTACACAAAAGAGAATTTGCAAAGGTCGGTCATTAACACGTGCGTGAATAAGCAAACTAAAGCTAAAATTAAATTGATCAAGATGGTTCCACCCATGCCATCATTTCCTTGTTACCACCATAGGTTTCCAACTGATGTAAATGAACTACTTTATATATAAAAATATATACTAGTTTATGGCCTGCCGTTGCCTGGTTATTTTTTTCCGTAATTAACATTACACAGGCAAAGTAATGAATTCTACCCATACTGTAAAATTATGTATAAATTATTGGTACAATACTTACCTAAAGTTGTAATATTAAATCATTTAATTCGAATTTTTCAGATTAAAAGCCTGAAGACGTTCGAAATAAATTAATGAAACTTTGCGTTTTGCTTTTAATTTTTATAGCAAACAGAAATTATTTTCATGTAAATATTAATTCATTCACGATTAAATTTATTCGTACCATTCCTGACCAAATTTCACTAATGCATATTTCACAAAGTCAGATCTTGAACATTTATCAATTTTTTTTTTAAAAAAAAACACGAAGATTTCACAAAATAGAAACGGGAACCTTATGAAGAACTTCATTATCCAAGGCTGCAAAACCTTGCGTCTAAATTTTTTGCATTATTTATAGGCACAATTATTAAACCTAGACAGGCCTAAAAAGAGGACGAAACGTCGGTATATTTGTTTGTTAAGAAACATAATTTTCTCACTCAAGGCCGTATATTTATTCATTTATATTATTATACATGCCAGATTTTTTTAACATTACTCTTGTTAACCTGACTTTAAGCAACCTATATTTCTAAATTAAATTAAATATTTCTAAATTAAAATAAATTAAGGTACATCTCCTGGGCGAATAGTTCTTTGACGGACCGCCAGGAGATGTCCTTTAATGTAAGGGCGAAACGTCGTGACAGTCCATGAAGAATTTTTATGGTTTCTATTTTAAATATTGTATCTAACTTATTTCGCCATTATTATTTATAATACATATTTTCAGAATGTCAGACGATTTTCAACTTAATTTATTTACGTAAATAAGACACTTCTCCGAGCGAAAATGTCCTTTCATTAATACCTGAAAAGGTCCTAATGTAAGGACGAAACATTGCGGTAGGCTATGAATATTTTTAAATTTCTTTATTTAATACTTTATTCATACTTATATGGCCATTAGTATTTATATTATATCTTTCAAGAATGTCAGATAAATAGAAATTTTATTTATTTATTAATTTACTTGAATAATTATTTGCATTTTCCTCCTGAAGTGACATTTTCGGCACAAGCTTAATAAACCTTATCTAAATTGTTGCAGACCAGCTCGAAGTCATTAATGAAGGAAGTTTTTATAATAATAAAATTTGGTGGTCATTACGTTAGCAAAAAATCAGAAATTTAGCATTAATAAGACAAAACATTAATAAATATCCATAATATCTCAATTTGACAATTGAAGGGGGGAATAAAAAATTTGTAAATGAAAATTGAAAATAAAATTATGAAACAAAATTAACACAATCAAAATAATAATAAATCATCAATTTTATTGTGATTGACTTTGAACATTAATCGCTTTATTATGCGATCGGCCCACGGTGACTGGCAGACGACAATTTAAAAATAATATACCAGTATTAGTATAATCTGTAATGTAAATATTTAAATAATAATGATTTGAGGAGATATAATAAAGCTTTGGTGTTATTAAATGTAAGTTAATTGCCAGTTTCTTTAACTTGCTTATGTTTTATTATTTTGAATGCTTAAAAACAATAAGAAAAAAATAGCCAATTACGGACAAAAAAAGTGATGATATAAACAATTACACTGTAGTTGTTTATATAGTCACTTTTTTTGTCTGTATTTGGCTATTTTTTCTTAATATTAATTTTCAAAACACACGTATATTTTCATTTTTATTTTGAATGGTTGTTGCTATTATTTAATTACTTAATAATCATTAGATGACTAATTGTTATAAACTTAAGAGGGCTCGACCCAAGAACAAAACGTCTTAAAATAATTTATTTAAAAACATAACTTCTTCTTATTAATTTTAATTAACTTTCTATTTTTTACTGACAGAGTGGACAATAAACTTTATTATTATTCTCATTAAAGGTCAGATAATTTTTATAATTGAAGTTATTTAATGTGGTTCTACTCTCGTCTTCTCGAGTTGCTAATTTATGTTGAGGAAGTAAAACTATGACGTATTGGTGCTATTTGGAACTTTTGATCTTCCCGTTTACAGATAATGGTTCCGCATGGACGAGACTACCGCGGCATTGAAGTTGCAATAAAACAAAATGGGTAGTAAATCCGTGTATGTGCGATTGTGCCATTGCAGAAACCTTCAGAAGGTGCGCCTCTCAATAACACTAGGATTTCTCAATATGTCTGGGTGTGTGGGTCTTTGCGCAACATGGCGACACGGTGACATAACCGGGCGAGTTGCAAGGCCGCATCCTTGAGAGGCGCCCAAGTTCAGCTCCCAAGTGCAAGATCTTCACAGGACAACATCGGAAAATTACCGGCCCGGATTGATAGTAGCGTAAACACTCCACAAGGTCAAGAGCGCCGACAATCGGCCACTACGTTCCAAATTCCCTAAATAAACAGTTGACCTTGCATAACGCCCGCAAACACGCCTCCGCATTTGGCATTCATTAAAACGTTGCCCGAGGTATATTCCCACGATTGCCGCGGACATCTTGATAAGGTTTCTGGCTGTCAGTCGCGTAAATGTGTCGAGCTGATTGTCCATTGAAATCCGTCCAATATTTTAACAGAAATAATTTAAGCGCTTACCGGAAAATTATTTACCTGGAGTGAGATGTCAACTCGTTAAATAAATCGGAATATAGACAGTTCAAGGACGGCGATCTGAATTAATATATTACTTACTACTACTACATCTTATTTGAACCTACCATAATAATCGTTTAAAATGTGCTATGACAGCTAACAGATTATAAATTATATCGGCGATGCGTATCAGATGTTAGAAGTTCCATCACGATAAAATAGATTGCTTAGTCCGTTTTCATTGGAAACGGGGAAAATGCAGATAATGAAAAGATCTGCGATACAATGCCGGAGAATTAAATTAAGTGGAACGGCAAAGTGACTGATGAACACCGAATAATGGAACTACAATTTCAAGAAGAGTACTTTGTAGAAACTACAGACTCCTTGATTAACAATATTATTTGACTTGCTGAAAAAAAATATGTTCAATGACGAATGTGTAGGCTAAAGGAAAGAAGCGATGAAGGTCAAGTCTAAACACACAACCAAGAACATTGTAAGATTGAATGTAAATTTATAGTTACTGGCGTACAAAAAACTGATTAGATCATTTCTATATTGACGCAGTCGGAGAGGGTCAACCATTAATATTTTCTATACTTTAAAAATATCAGCTATTATAAAATGTAATCCAACCTAGAGATTCGTTAATTATTAACATTTGTCATTTAATATGTTACAACATGAACATAAGTAATTTTTACTTGCTCTCAAATGATTTTTTGTCGCTTACGAATCCCTATCAGGTCAATATAAATGTTAATGTAATTATTTTTATATCAGACTCAGAAAATCAAAAGTTATAATTTTTCGAGCCATCTATTTTTTCTGTGAGCTTAATTTTCCAAAACAATTTTTGGTAAATTTCTTAAAGTCAATTTTTCGAACAATGTTAAAATTTCAACAAATCCAGAGAATCCTGAAGTGTTAATAAAAATTCTTGGAATACAGCACATATTTATTGTAAATTTAAAAATATTTTAGTTCAAGAATGTAGAGAGAAAGATTTCAATATCTACAAGCCGTGAAGGCCTTGGTTAAGTTGAATTTAAGTAACAGGAAGGAAAGATTGACGACCGAACAAGGAATCGAACGCGGAACCTTCCGCTTTCCGGGTGGACGCTCTACCATCAGAGATAATCCCTGTCGTTTCAAGATCCAGTGCGAAATTCCTCCATTTATTAGACCTAATTCAGGCTCATCTACAATTTTTACAAATCACAATTCTTGCATGGCCTAATTCTGGAATCTTAAATAAAGAACGGATTTTATATGTAAATTGATCAATGGCTTATAACTCTCAATTCAAGAGGTCCCGAGTTCGATTTCTGGTCCGGTAGACATTTTTACATTCTGATTCCTTTAAATATTTTAATCTGAAATGCGACTTCCATTTTTTAGTACTTAAGCCAAATTGGCTTGATGTCAGGTTTTAATTTTAAATTGTTGAAAAAAATATATCAGCATTGGACTTGGTTCCAAGAATATTTTGGATAATTTAAAATAATTAAACTTGTGTCTAGGTCTTATAACTTCACCCCTCGGTTGAAACCAAGAGGTTAGTGAATTATTATTCGAGTGTCTGTAGTGACGTCAGAGGTAACGTCGTACGACAGGACAAGTGATGGTGGTTTGTTTAAATTCTGTTTTTCACGGAGAAAAGGTTATCAATTATAAATTAGGAAAGAATTCTACTTCTTTATTTATCATCTTTCATTTAAGAATGTAATTTTCAACATTTTATTACTTGGGTATCGGTGTGGTCAATATTTTTCTGCTGTCGTATTTTTCATAGTTGAGTATACTGCATTTTTCTCGTATTTTATTTTGAATTTAATATAGATAAATTTCGAGTCATCACGTCTCATAAAATCCCCCCCCCAAAAAAACGTGCATTGTAAAATTTGTTAATATGTTTGGACCCTGCTAATTTATTTTTACAAGCCCTTTTAATACAATGAAAATGCTAAAACAAGTCCAAGAATTTAAAGTTTTATATATATATATATATATATATATATATACAGACTCTTCAGGATACAGTATGTTTTTATCATTGTTACGAAAAATGATTGAAACGTATTAAATTTACTTTAAGGAATTTTACAAAAAAGTTTTTTTTAATTGAAGTAGACGGTGGCATAACCATAAGCTTATTCGACAAAATAAATGGATCGAAAAATTATAAATTTATATTACCAGAGACTGATACGTAAGATATGTGGCAATTCGATTAATAATACGATTATAAACATCATTCTTAGTAAAGTGACAGTAGTTACTGACATTAAATTAATTGTAATGCATTTTCTCAGCTTTGAGACATATTGAATTTACTTTGAAGATTAGATTATTTAATTATTTTATTAGAGTATTTAATTATTTTACAAAGCTGCGATTATGAACCAGTCAAGGTTTGAATATTATTCCAATCTCCGAGTAGGGATATTTACTTAGTGCCGTAGCTTCGGAAGTGACTAAACCTTTACGTGCGGATTTAAAGCCCGACTCTGCGCCTTAAAGTCAGACAACCCGACAGATTTGTCGTGTAGTGAATGAAAAACAGGTTTGTGATCTGTTAGGGAGCTAAGCCGTCGGCTGTTGCACTGCATTAGCATATCAGTTCCGTCGTTTTCGGACAGACCTGAGCCGAGTGACCCACGAGCAGACAGCGGGCTAACTTTAGAAAGGCCTTGACCTTCATTCGCCAGCTCAAATAGAGCTCCTCTTCCCTGCTAAGGCTTCAGTGGCCATGAAAAATAAGAAGATCTTACCAACCGCAAACTGAAACGAATATTATAAATATTCAGTTGAATATTCAATCGTAAAAATAATTTCATAGATTTATCAAATTACCTTTTACCAATAAGTCCTCGTTTTTAATCCGAGAGCAATACTTATTTTATAGATCTATTATTGAAAACACAGATTCCTAACAGTAATAATGATTTTTTTGATACTCATTGAGTCTATTCTTGGATAATATTTAGTATGTTATTTTACAGGGACGTATTAGAAAAATCTACAAGACAAAATTGGATAGAGTCTATATTCTATATATTAAGATTTTCTGGAAGAAAATTAATGGATAATTTTTAAAGACTAGTTTGAACGTCAGGCAGACAGATGCTATTATTTTTTAAAAAAACAAAAATACAAGGCACTTGTCTGCAATCGCATTTAGCAGAACAATGCAAAGTTTCTATCATTGGATTACGTTTATTATTCAAATTAATTAAATCAGACATATTAATTTTAAAAAATTAAATAAATTGGCCATAAGCCAGAAAAATATTTATAAAGCGATTGCTAAAGATATAGGGTAATTAAAAGTCCATAAAGCATTTTTTTAAATCTGTATATGTAAATAGTGAAATATAACGCAACAAATAATACAGTATGTGAAAGGCAAACTCTCAAAGTTTTTTTTTGAACGTGTTAGTTTGGAAGACCGCCGGCACGGGCGCCACATGCTGAAAACGTTTGCGGCTGCTGACCCAGCGCTACTTCAGCGGACACCACGGTCGCCGGACTTGACGCCTTCGAATTTTTTATTAAGGGGTTACGTCAAGGATAGCGTTTATGTTCCACCTCTACCACAAAAGCTAGAAAACTTTCGACATCGCATACCAGCAGCTGTTTTTATGCTCCTCATATGCTGGGTCTAGTATGAGAAGAATTGAACGGCACATAGAACATTTATAAATATTCGAAAAAAAAACTGAGAGTTTGTCCTTCACTTACTGTATCATATATTACATTGTCATTGACCATCTATATGTTCCGATTTTTTAATGTTTCGTGGACTTTAAAATTACCCTTCATAATTTTACAATTTTTCGACCTTAATATAGGACTTCATCAGGTGTATATTGGAGTAATTTAGGACTTGGAGTATTTTAAATAATTTGTCCGACTTATCAGATTAAAAACTATCCAAGAATTCGCGGGATTCCAACCCGGTTATAAACGATGAAAATAATACAAAAAATAGCCAAATACAGAAGTAATAAGTGACTGTGTCTGTATTTGGCTATTTTTCTTATTATTAATTTTTCTAATTGCACGCATTTTTTAATTTTATAACGGTTGACATTTAGTTACCACGTGCTATCAGTACCTCGTCATAGTGGTATGCATGGTAGAATTCGGCAAGGCATGGCTATTTAACTTAAATATTATGACAGTGACCGCAAATTGAAACGTCCTTGAACATCAGCGTTTCCTCCAGATCGGAATCCCGTGAACTCTTTGGTAACAACATTCACCAGGAAAAGCCTTTATCGTTAAAAGGACCATTCTACATTTCCATGTTCCTTGTTTTGTTATTCATAAATATGGATCATTCCAAGGCTTCATGTTACTATGATAATGTAAATAGTAGTACATTGTATGCGTAGGATACATCTGCTGTTTACAACGCAGGAGCGAGAAAGATAGCTTATCGAAACTCTGACTTTAGTTACATTGACTTAAACAACACAACATTTCGGGCGTGAGGAAATTAAGGGAACATTGAAAATATTAGTATTAATGTTAGTGATATAAGACTTTTAGAATAATGATTAAATCCTATTATTCTAATCATATATCAGATTGTCATAGACTGTAACGCGCGTATTTTTTTAACTAACGGCATATCTATGAATTTTTTTTTTTAAAAAAACCCTCTGGCATTGCATTTAGAATATTTAAGACGGGACATGCAATATTTAAGACGGCAACAAAGGAGTAAAGTCTTTTGTGGCAGGTATGAATCCTCGGCGCCGGGATGTCACGAGACCGCTGACCAGGATGAGCCCATGATTATAAGACAACGTGTCAGCAGTGTGCAAGCATCAAAAGTTGAGCCTCAATGAAGCAGGACAGACGACTTTCATCCTTCGTGAAATATTTCCAAACTACAGTGGCTGAGAGGTGGAGGAAGTGATTGGACCACGTGATGCCAATCTACTCCTGAGAGAGTAAGGACTGCGGGAAGCAGAGGGACGGATTATATTATGAAACGGAAGGAGACTGAGAACAGAATTTGAAGGATTCCAAGCTTAGTTTTGGAATCGGAAGATTCGAGCTGAATCGACAACGTCGTAGAACTCCTGCACGTCGACGCCAACCAGGCACCTCGTACGAGACTCAAACCTGAATCCCGTAGTACGACGAATGCAAGTATTCCCACCACAAAAAAAATAATCCCCGTTACACAGCCCACATACACCTTTAGAAATATATATAGAGGCCAAATCTGAATAAATTAAATACCGTTTAATCATTTTTGTAGTCTCATGCGGAACTTTGGTAAATATTTGTAAATAATATTGTATTGTAAAGCTAATTTTGAAATATTTTTAATTTTTATAAAACATCCCACCGACATTACCGCTACAATACATAAATCAAGTCCTATTTACCGACATTTAACTTTATCTCGTTGAAGAGTATAAAAATAAATTCTGCAAATAATTTAATTGGAATTTTTTAAAATACAATTGCAAACGAATTATTCTTCTCTCCATTGACATTTTTTAAAAGGTCTACATTTTTAGCAGTCCACTTAACTATCGCTATGTCTTTTTGTTACACCTATCTAAAGCTCCTCACCTTCGCACATGACCCAGGCAGCAGAAACACATTTTTTTTTACGATTAGAACGCGCCTTTCTAATTAAATATCAAACGAAAACTAATAAGGACTGAAATGTGATTTTCGTAATAACACGGATATGGGAGAGTTTTAGATGTTAGCCAGGCAACCTTGAAGTTGGTATTTAGTTGCCAGGCTACGCATACAATACGCTTCTCTCTGGGCGCGACCTTGGGGCCGCGTGACACAGATATCGCGTGTCCGGCAGAATCCCTACAGCCTTGGTCCCTTGATAAGCCATGTGCACTCGCTCACTATATCTTACAACAAAAAACTTTTATCTACAACGAGTTACACTCTGCTGCTATTTTCTGCCGATTGTTTCCTTTAATGAACCCTCTTGTACAATATCCTGGTTCGTACTCTTCGCACTCAGCTACTGCCATAAAAGTCCTTTAATTTCCCATCATTTCCTCATTTAATAAAATTTATTTATTTATTGTAATTAATTTTAATTTCATTTATTGTAATTTCATTTAACTACCACCGGTAAAACTGCCCATTTGTAGACTAAAAAATACATACACCTAATACAAAATATTCTTGCAATTTATAAATATTTTACAATTTGTTTATCATGTGAAAATATGTTTGATTTTGAACATGTTTATTGAATTTCTTACAATTATAATAATCTTACTTATTTTTAAATTAAATATGAATAGTTAAAAAAATTATTATTTCATTTAAAACAAAATATTTATCAGACTCAACATTTCGTCCCTGATTCGCACCTCTTCAGATGTATACTTACAATACAATTATCTAAAATAAAATATATTAAGGAACAAATTCTGCCATACATGATAATTTTTACTATAACAATGTATAAATATAATTTATTGAATGCTACAATTTATTATACGAAAATTTAGTTTGCGGCAGGAATGACTTATTGACACAGCTGTTAACAATTATGGATGATAATTAAAATAACCATTTATATAATGCAACAGATAGATGACAATAATAATGAATAATAAATTTTATTTTAATTATTTGGTTCATTTTTAACATTACTGTCCGAAACATTTGAATATGCAACATTTTGCTCAACAATCAGGAATAATATTTATATTCCTCATATATATTCTTTGTGTCATCGAAATTATTTTTTCTTAAATAAATGTTTGGACACAGCTTAATAATTTTGGACGTTAAATTTCAAATTTTTGTTATGTTCATTTGATTCTAGTTTTTAGACACCGTTTCATTTTCTGGATAAAGCAAGAATTACAAACTAAACAATTAATTTTGTAAATAACATTATGTTTACCTAAAGTGTTAATTTATTGTTAATATTTATAACTAAATTTAAGTTATTGGTAATTTTAAAAATAATCCGAAAAACATAATTATTAAACAAGTCTAGAAGTGTATATTGAATTTTTTCAAAAACTATAAAAATTTGTTCTGAGACTTATTAATTAGTATTTTGTTAATATCGGATTTTATTTGAACAATCTAATTTTCATGTATTCGTAAATATTTCAACGGGTAAGGATTTATAAGAACGATATTTACCATTTTTGCAAGGTTAAGCACCTAAAGAAGGCCCAATCAGGGTCGAAACGTTGTATCTCATAAATATTACGTTTTAAATAGAATAATATATATATTTTTAATATTAAATTTCTTACTTATTAAAGTTTGATTTTGTGTATGTAATTTTAGTGACATAGTAATTTTTCTTTATTTATACTAAATACATTTTTTAAGTTTACAATCCTACTTTAACTTAAATGACATTAATAATTTTTTTAATATTCTTTAAATTTATTAACTTAGGCTCAACTGACGAAGTCTAAAAGCCAGTACGAAACGTTGCGTCTATTTCGTAGACATACGTTCACTGAAAATGAAATTATTGAACATATGATTTATTGGCTAACATATTTTGTCAAATATATTTACTTAGGATTCATTATATTTAAGAGTTTTGATTGCAAATATGTTATTATTGACCATTATAAGATACAAAATGCACATGAATTTAATTTTACAATGAAATATTATTTATAAGCCTTGTCCAGTTAATCTTAGGGCATTATTATTATTGTCATCAATGATTAACGTAGGAAATTAATATTTAGACTTGCTAGAAGTCACATTGTCATAATTATGGCTTCTATATAATATTTGTCGTTGTGTTTGAAACGTAGAAATTTAACTTTTATGAACCTATTCCGTCTGTATTAGGCCAAAAATTAAAATTAATCTCGTTCAACAGACATATATATCAAATCAAAATTGAATAGTTTTATCAATATCATTTATACTAGCATGCAACATCATTTCAATATATTACCAATTCTACATAAATTAAAACATAAATCATAAATTAAAACAAGTGTGCGGAAACTCTAAAAAAATATTTGCAAGGAGGCTGAGAAAGTGGTAGAGTTGAGATCAGCAGTCCTTTAGCAGACAATCTGAATGTCACGTCAAATCAAGAAACTGACCAAACCAACTTTTAGGTTGGAATACCTTTTTAACATGATGAAGGTTATCAACCCTGTTAGACATATCGTAGAATTCTAAATTTGTGCTATGTTTCTCACAGATTTATTTTTTTCACACACTGTTTTTATATTCAGTCTGATGTATTCCTCTTCATATACTACTGAGGAAATATGACAAATCAAAACGCCGCTATATATATATATATATATATATATATATATGTATATATTGTAATGCCAATTAATTAGGACATTAATTGCTTCAACATTAAAAAATATAAATTGTTTGAGAAACTCATTATAGCGGCAAGAGTTTTGAAATAACAATAGAAAACCCGGCTCTGTTCCTTTGTCGGAAGGTCCGTCAAAATGGCGTATGCGCGCTCAAATTGCGAAGCAAGATGACAGTTTGCATTAAGATTTTGAGGAGTTTAGGTCGCAGGAATAAATTGTTAATGAGTTTGCATTAAGATTTTGAGGTGTTCAGTTCGCAGGAGATATTGAAGGAGCAGTTTGCATTAAGAGATTGAGGAGCCGGCCAGAAATAGCAAAAGTTACGGTTTAAGTCCGGAACAAGAAAGACTACCCAATCGACAAATCGCAGAATTCACCAAAGGCGAGCGGTCAACCGATAGATGACGAAAGGAGGATCATCCAAATTCCGGACATCATAACAAAATTTAGGCTTAAAAAAATTTGGTGTAGAATCTGTGAGTTTAGAAACAGTGTAAAACCCGCAATAGTGTTTCAAAAATTAAAGATATGATGGAATCCTGGGCAGACGTGAGTAACAATTAAAAACAATTAATTATGTAAACGTAATTGAAAGATAGCCTTCAGATTTCGTTCTCTTTTTGATTAAAATTGTTAATCAGAGTCACTCTTTTAACTTTTAATTTCGTTCACAATAAAATTTCGTTCTGGTTTAATTGACGAGTAAATTTCTGCTCTTTTAAATTGTGTTTTGTTGTTGATAAGATTATAAATATTATTGATTAGTCCATTATCAAACCCAGTTATGACCCTGAGAGATTGAATATTTTAAATTTGTAAATTGTTTGAGTTATTGCCACAATAAATCTATTGTTTGTAAATTTTATTGATTTTTTCATTTAAAAAGCCCATCTTAAGTGATTATTACAATATATATATATATATATATATATATATATATTACAATATATATATATATATATATATATTCAACAATTAAGTAAACGTCACTAATGAGAAAGTAGGAACAATGAGCAAAATATATTTAAAAGGAAGTAGTAAATAATAAATACGCAATTGAGGGAAATATTTAAATTGAAAATTTTGTAAATATGAACCAAACTAAAATCGGAAAATATAAAGGGGCAATGATTAACGCATAAATGAGAAGAAAAATCGTTACATAAATGTTAAAAAATTAAAAATAATCCCTGTGAGAGAGAAAAAAGTACATAATGAGAAATTTTAGTGTGTTAATTTTAGTATGTTACTATTATATTAAATATTGACTTGGAATTGTTATTTCCGGTTCTTGCACAGCAGCAGTAGAAATAATTAAACATCCTTTGCACTTTGGGAACACAATAAAAGCTTTCAATAGCAGCACAGCACTAAAGGCTTTGAATATCAATTAAAGAAACGGGATGGAAAAATCTAATCCAGGACCTGAATTTCTTACATGGTCCTCTTAACTATCAGAGTTATCCTAGTCGAGAGAATTATCCATCCGTTGTGTAAACACACAATTTACTAAATCAAATTCTTCACACCCTAAATTTAGGACTTCGACGAAGAATGGAATTATAAGAGTAAATTCATGATATTGGCTGTTACACTGTAGTCTACGTATTGTGGCTACAACACATCAGGCAGCGTCAGATGCGTAGTCCGTGTAGCGATGATATTCTACGAAGAGTTTCATTCATTTCTACGTAATCCACTCTTATATAATATTCTGACGAAACATAGGATAAGGTTGCGTGTGTGTAGGTGGCACAACAATTGTGAATGTCAAGCCAGTAGAGATTTTCAAGGACTTAACCGCTTTGAGTACATGAATTATATTATTCTACGTTTGAAACTATTTTCGTATACTTGTCATAAGAGACTCAACTATCATTCACGCTGTTCGATTCTCAATTATTTGTCTTCGTATCTCTACATTCTTAACAGATATTCTACAAAATTATATTGCAGTTCATAAATAAGAATAACAGTTTTACGACATTTTATTAAAATGAAGTGTCGAAATGTTAATCTTTAACAGGATTCAAATTTATATTCCTGAACAATACGAGATACTTTGGCTTACTGTACTTGGTCTTACAGAAATAAAGCAGGCTGCTCGATTGCTTCATAAAATATTCCACAGTTGCAAACTTAACATTAAATTCAAGTCTCATGCGGAAAGCACTATATATGTAAATATTTGTGAGTGCAATATTTCTCTACGAACTGTACTCACTGGAGCTGCATTGCAACGCAACCCTAATATAAAAATATATTTGTTTTACTTACTTTTCGAAATTAAAATTACTCCACTCCTAATAATAGCAACAAAATTATTTAACCATGAATACTAAATCAAATTTATTTTAGGTATTACTAATATATATATATATATATATATATATATATATGTATGTATATATATATATATGTATATATATATGTATATATATATATATGTATGTATATAAATATATATATATATGTATATATATATATATATATACTAAATCAAATTTATTTTAGGTATTACTAATATATATATATATATATATATACAGTAATACCTCAAATAAATTTGATTTAGTTTCATTGTAGCAATCTAAATGAAATTTATTTTAGGTATTACTAATAGTGATATATATATATATATTGTAGCAATAGTTAATTAGGCCATTAAATAGTTTAAGGATAATTTGAATTGTTTTGATAAATGAATTCTAACGGTATTGAGTGACCAAAGCGACAATAGCGCTGAGCTCTGTTGCTTTGTTGAAGAGCCGAAATGGCGATTGTGCGCGCAAAAGTAAAGTCTACGTCTACGATCAGCCACGAGAGGAGAGACATTAAAACAAATCTTCACGAGATACATAGCAGTTCGATCCAAATAGATATAAAACAGAAAAGTCTAAAATCTGCAAATCGTGAGTTCCTGTAAGCAAGCAGATAGTTGGACAGAGAGATTTTCTAACAACTAGCCAACGGTGAAGCAAAGGTTGCTTCATTATCAAAATTGTTTTTGCATTGAGGGAAACCGACATCCGATAGCTGACCAATTAGGAGAGAATCATCCGAGGTTCCTGAGAACTGAGTACTTGCATTTCGACAGCGTATGTGTAAAATCTGTGAGGAAATTAGAATCAGTGTAAAATTTTGCATTTATAGTGTAGTGTTGAAGCTACAAAAGAATGCTGGTACCAGTCGGGCATTATGTGATTAACCAAAACTTTGATAATAACATTTGTAAACGATAACTAAAAGGGTAGTCAGATTTCGTTCATCTTTCATTTCGTTCAGTTTAATTTCTTTACATTTAACTTTCTTTCATTTATCGACATATTGTTTTTAGGTAAATTTAATGCTTGATTTGTTAATCAGTTTATAAAATCACTTTTCTCTAATTATCAAACCCAGTTACGACCCTAGAGAAGAGATCTTAATTTGATTGTAATTGTTTTAATTTTTTGGAAGCCACAAGTGAATAAATAATCAATTATTTTATTTTGTTAAATTTTTGATAATCATTTAATTTAATTTAGCCTTTTCATTTTGATTGTTACATAAATGGCTACCACAACGTAGGGCAAACAAATTAATTAAACGACTAATTTGATGATTATTGCAAAATATATATATATACATATACATATATATAAATGTGTGTGTGTGTTTGAGTGTGTATATATATATATATATATATATATATATAAATTAGTAACATATCAGGCAAGTAAAGTACTATGTTGTACAACCATCATGGTTTTTTTCTCGTCGTTGCATAGAATGAAAGAGGCCTTGGATCTCTTCCTGGGAAATGGCCTACAGAGGCTTCAGTCATCGGTGTTGCCGGCTGGAGAATCCTGGACGAGTTGTTGACGGGCTATATTTCATACTCAAAAGGCAACATAGCTTGATAACGTACAGGACGATGCCAAAATCGTGTCTAATATATGGTTTGGAACATCTATTCGACTACATGGCAGTGATGGATCGGTTAGCTTCATCACACGTGTCAGCACTGTAACAGGTATGCTATTGTTTCCTGGAAACAAGGTACTTGACATTGTCTTCATTAAATATACCTTCAATAGACTTAAGAAAGGGCATGACCTCTGCCTCTACAACTTGACGTGAAGGATGATGGCGAGATTCCCCTCAATGCGATAATCAGCGATTCCCCACACCATCAGAGTTTACGTCAGGTCAGTACAACACAGGACAATACAATCAGTATGATATCTAACACTACGTACCATTTACTGAGTAAATGACCATCATTATACTGCCAATTAAAGTGGCAAGTGCTGCAGTTTCTTTCGCCACTGAGGGAGTTTACAAGGCCATTGTTGCTACAGTCGTCAATGGTCCAAGTTCAAGGGAAACCGTCGAAAAAAAATTGTGTAGTTGACCCCCTGCGAACCAGACGTCGTTAAACATGGACGAAAACAATACCTGTTACATTGCTGACACCTGTGATGAAGCTATCAGATCCATCACTGCCATGGAGACGAAATGTCTGCTGTGCTGTGGTGTGCTGACGGATTTTCCTCAGTCATCTAAAGATATTCTTCCATGGCGGAAGTGGAATGATGTCTCACTCGAGCACTAATAAGGCGGAACGAAAATCCATCTTCATGCAGATCAACCATTTTTCCTAGTCTCCTAACTACTTTGTTCACATATACTGTAACCCTTTATTACGACGTATCATATTAGTTTCGAGACTAGTTATAGACTCTTTGTTTGAGCCTTCAACAGCCTCCTATTTAATGACATAGCATAACAATTCCGAGAAGCTGGGGACTATCATATCACCTTCCTCTCTCTGTTCATTTCATATGCCCATTATCAAGCTAAACTAAACGTACGTCTCGAGAGATTTTCTCAATAGTCTCAGTTTATTCTCACAAGTAAAATTTAGATTACTGAAATTAACGTTCATTTTATTTCATCCATATATTGTCACATTTATAATTATTTTTCTATTATTTATTCATTTTACGATGTTTGTATTAATATAGGTGAGTATGTATGTACAGTATATCTTTGACTTTTTCTTTCAAAGTTAGCCTATCTTTGGAGAGGTATCTTCTTCGGAGCAGTTAGTTGAATGTGATTGATAATGACATCCAGATTATAAATAAAAGTTATCAATATATACGTAACATTTTTATTTATAATCTGGATTCCATTATCAATCACATTCAACTAACTGCTCCGAAGAAGATACCTCTCCAAATATAGGTTAACTTTCAAAGAAAAAGTCAAATATATACTGTACGTACAGTATATTAATACAAGCATCATAAAACGAATAAATAATAGAATAATAATTATGGATGTTACAATATATGTGTTGGAAAGGAATTGACATTATGAACAAAGTCAAAAAGAATAATACAGTGATGTTAAGAGTCCAAACGTTATGTAAAGAAGTAGAGCCAAAGGTCTCAAGGTGAACGGAAGGCGAATCCAAAGAATTCATGTTAGGCGGCGGGTAAAATCCAATAGCTGCAGATATGACACAGAAAGTGACTACATTTCAAAGCCCTTCGTTTCCTTTTATTGCAGAACAGACATACTCTCTTTTTCTCTCCGGAAAACCTGCACGCAAGGAAATCATTAACAAATCGGTTCGACGAAGTGAATTTCCACTATAAACGTCATATATATACGGTTACAGAGCACTGGAAATATGACTTTGTTACTGATTGGAGGAGCTTGGAATGGATTCGTGTCGGTCGAGTTAGATCCGGAATTATCTGGAAGTATCAAGTATGGACAGATTCTAGGACCACAGAGATAACAAATAATAGGAAAGCAGAATCCAATATGACTGACAAAATATGATAGTTTTCCCATGATTTTCCACTTATTTCCACCTAATAAATTGCAATAAAACTGTGCTTCTGATTTCGTTTATTTGATTCGACCCGAATTAAATAAACGTATTAAACAGATAATTCAGATTCTTAACTATTTTAGACGATGATTGTCAAAAAAAATACTCACAAACTATTTGGTAATTGGAATGAAAACATGAACCAATTATTCATTAGAAATGTTGAATGAAATGATCTGTTATTGTTATCAGGACACGAAGTTAGGAATGTTATTAAAGGTGGATATGAGTTGATATGGAATGTAATAATTGTCGATTTCCAAATCTGGTTTTGGCAAAAATGTGGCAAAAAAGGATAATTTTTTTCGATCTACAAGGTCAAGCATAGTAAAAAAAGTCGATTATATTATCATGAAAATAATTGCTGGGATCAATCGTGAAAGGAATGCGTAAGAATTGGTCAGAATTTAACCTATCAGTCTGGATTTGAAATAGATTTATTGAACTGGAATATAACAACATCACTTGACGCTCTGTAAGCTAGAGTGTGATTTTCTAATGAAGGTCGAGATTGGTACGCAATCCTGAGATTTAACATAATCCTACAGGAATAACGTCGAAGCACCGAGATCACACGATCTGTATCACAATTTACCAGTCTGCCGCGCTCTGTAACTAGTGGCACCGTCCTCTTGGAATAAAATATTGTTCACATCAACATGAATTGCTGCCAGAACGCACGAACGATCTGTCACGCCGTTGATAAATCTGTTTAATGATTTTCATCCGTTGTATAATCACATATCTCTACGTGATGATATGTCATGCTCTAATGAGTTCGGCTGTTACAGCATAGAGCCACCATTTGGCTCAACGTGACCTTTCAAGTTCTGACACTCGTATTGGTTATTATATGTGCGTTGAATATCCATAATATTCTTAACGTGAAATATTAAATTAACTGTTGGAATAATTTTTATGTGAGGATGTTTAAGATAAAAAAAAATTTCTTACATGTTATGAAATAAATTTCCATAACGCGACCCCAATAGACTTCTGTTTATTTTTGCACAGTTGATTAAAAATTTTGTGTATTCGAAGACTATTGTGAAAATTATGATTTTTTATTATTGATTATGATTATTTATTGCTAAACTACATTCTTAAGTTATTCACCGTTAGAAAAAGATGCTGATACGCTTCGAAACGTCTGGCCGTTTTAAATTCAAATTTACTTAGTTTAAGTTCCTTTTGTAACGCAGAAGAACACCTCCAAATTAATTCAAGATTAGTTTTTAATATTTGAGTAAAAACGCCTGTGTACCCAGAGTCGGCCTGTGACTTGCTGGAAATTACGGCCATAAAGTTTGGCGCCTAGGTGACGGGGTGTCGAAGAGGAACCGTGCCTTCAAAGAAAGGCGGTGGATTATGTGAGAAGACTGACTCACCGATATTGACCTGACGAAAATCCCCGATGGTCAACGCTTCTAAACGACGAGAGTAAGCCCGCGAACGACGCAAACCCTTTTAAAATTTTGTATACCATTAATATAAATAAATTTAATTTAAAGCCAACCAAATTTTATTTTTTATATATGATTAACCCCGCAGCATTATATTAGCCTTCTTTGTATAAGTTCGTCTGTTATAAAGCATATACAATATAATTTAAAAGTTTCCTTGCGTTACAGATGTGAATTGATTTTCTTATGGTAACCACCACCAGGCTGAAATCCGGATGAGCAAATACCGGCAATACATGGGAAATAAAGATACTCCGAGTTCGTGGGTACAAGGAACAGAATTCAGTGGAGTGCGAAACGTGTTGATGCGTTGTGACACGAAGGCCAGGACTAAAGTAGAGTGTTACGAGCTCAGACAAGGTCACACTAACTGCGCACTGCAACACTTTCCGGAAACTACTGACTTTCAATAAGCAGGGTATTTCCCCACTTGAGCCCGAACACCCATTACAGACACCAAGCTCATAACACGAAGCAAAGACAAAATCCCGACATAGCAACTAGCCACAAGTCAGTTACGTATTTAACAGAAACGTTTGTGTTGTCCGTAAGGAAATGCACTTGTTCCGTTGAGTATGAGTCTCAAATAAATCCTCAGCAGCTTATTCAGCAGGCAGAACTCAAATCCCCACAACAACAAAACTATATTGCGATAAGAAAGTGTTAATTTATATCTGCAGACTATATTCAAAATTAAAATTAAAAAATTTACGTTTGATTGAAATTAATGAATAAGAAAGACAGCCAACACAGACAAAAAAAGGGTAATATAAATACCACACAACGTTTCTGGGATCCTTGTGCCTTTCGTATTGTGCTAAGAAGAGCCTAGAGAAACACAACTGCCCCGGTCAGTTGACAACACTCAAGCCAGGCATTCGATAAAGTATGGCATCGCGGATTATTATGTAAAATAAAAAGATAATTTCCAACGTTCTATAATTTTTTTTAGGGCAACAGGCTACATGAGGATAACTCCCCTTTAATAGAATAGGAAGTGATTTGAAAGGGGGGTTGCGGAAGGGTAGAGGAAGGTAGCCAAGGGTTTACTAGGGCCCCCGGGCTATAGTTTAAGGATCCTACCTGGCATTCACCTAAAGAAATGCAGGGAAAACCCTAGAAAAACCTGCATCAGGTAGGTCGGGCATTGGGTACTTGCCCCGCGCCCTTCCGATAGCGGGAGAGGAGTTTGCTGTGGGGACGCAGGATGCTCTTCTCCGTGCCTCGACCAGTTTAGGAGGCAGATGGCCGACTGTTCCAATGGGAACAGAGAACAACTCTTACCGTATGCCCAAGGTCTGTGACCCCGGAACATACACCTCTCAAAACAGCCCAAAGTGCCTCTGGTACATAACAAATTAGCACAATGACTTAAAAAATCCCACTGTTATGTAGATTATCCATTCAAAGAGTGATGACTATCACGAAAAGCTCAAATCGCATTCAAATCCGTTATTACAATCTCTATTAGAAAATTATGACATAAGAAGACTGAAAAGGAAATGGCCAGAACTTCTACAGACATGATTTAGGAGTTTTCTTCGCTGGGGGGATCTTATAATCATATAATGAAAAATATGTAAATAACATGTCAAAGCTACCACATTAGCTAATAGATTAAACTATAATGTGATTGCTGATAAATAAAAATTAATAAAAGGGAGAAGTTTCTCAACGTCAAGACGCCTTGAGCTTACGACGAAACCGAGAAAGTCAAGACCAGATGCACCTCAAGTCTTAAAGAGTCGCGTAAAATGAAGTAATAATATTCATGATGAGCGAGGCCGCTGTCTGGCCGAGACAAGCAGATGATTTACGTTGGTGATTAAGTACCCATAAATGTACACAACAACTTTATGGCAACTGAAGTAAGTTACTGTCACAGCGAAGCAGCTGGTTGATACCAGCTCAGACGTTCGCGTCGTATTAGTATACAGTACCTCTCTCGACTAATACCTTTGGGGCAGGACATGGAGACCATTCACCTTAATCTAATAAATACAATGAACTGCATTATTTTGGTCACAAAAAAAATACAGAAAATGTAAAGCTAAAAGCTGAATAACTGAAACAACCTAGTACTAAACTGCTGAATACATAATCTTTATTTTCAAATGCTTGCTTTCGATCTCCTACAGTGGCATTTCTGCGTTTTAGTTTCGGAAGAAATTAAATTGGATGGTCTACGCAATACAATTTATTTACAGACTTTTTATTCAGCTTACAGAGAAACTGTCGTTGTTTTAAAATGAAAAAATTTACGTCTGATTGAAAATAATTAATAAGAAAGATAGCCAATTCAGATAAAAATAAGTGATAATATAAATACCACTCAACGTTTCTGCGGTCCTTGTTCCTTTCCTCAGGTGCGAAGAAGAGCCTAGAGCGACACAACTGCACTCGGAAGTTGACTAAACTCAAAAGCGAGAAAAACGCAACGACAATTGGAAAACAGAAGGTTTAGCGTAATAATAAGGGATCATAGCAATTATTGAGTTTCATAGTGTCTACTTGTACATTAATAGCTGTGACGTTTGATTTAATGTGAAGCATCTCTGAAATGAGTCTGGAATTGTACATGGTGTCAATGTGTAAAATCTTAGCATTTTGCCAATCGAATGAATGTTTCCAATTGATGATATGTTTGGAGACTACAGATTGTTTACCGTTGGGAAGTTTGATATTAGACATATGTTCCTTGATACGTGTATTAAGGGAACGTTTTGTTTGCCCAATGTAGCAGGAATTACATTTAGAGCAATAGGATTTGTAAACAACTCAATGTTTGCTGTAGGTATCAAGGGGGTTCTTGTGGTTTTTAATCAAGTGGAAAAGGGTATTAGTGGATCTGTGAATGATGAATATTTGATATTATTTGAATATTTGGATGAATTTGTGGTTTAGAAATTTGTAATAAGGAAGTACGAGAAAAAATAAGGCTTGAGGTGTTTGGGGACGATTGACAGTAGGACATTGGATTTTGTTCAATCTAATGTTTATGTGTTTAATAATAAAATTTAAAGGGTACTCATTGGAAATTAAAATGTTTCGGACTATTTTTAAGTTGTGTTGTTGGAAGCTAGAAATTAATATAGCTCAGTCTACAAGATTGTATATCATAGATCTCTCTCCTATTTTTTTTAAGGTAACAGGCTACATGAGGGTAATCCACATGCAGCCAACTCTCATTTAATAGCATAGGAAGGGATTTGAAAGAGGGGATGCGGAAGGGTAGAGGACGGTAGCCAAGGATTAACTATGGCCCCCGGGCTATATTTTAAGGATCCTACCCAGCATTCGCCTAAAAGTAATGCAGGACAAACCCTAGAAAAACCTGCATCAGGTAAGTCGGGAATTGGGTACTTGTCCCACGCCCTTCCGATAGCGGGAGAAAAGTTTGCCATGGGGACGCAGCATTCCCTTCTCCGTGCCTCGACCAGTTTAGGAGGCAGCTGGCCGACTATTACAATGGGAATAGCGGACAAGTCTTACCGTATGCCCAAGGTCTGTGACTCCGGAACATACAACTCTCAGAACAGGCCGAAGTGCCTCGGCTTGTGGGAACCTTAGTTCAAAAACGGAGTGGAAAAGGCATCCTCAAAGGTAGTCCCTTCGTGTCTCTCCTACAAGGTTCTACCTGCGAGAGAATATCCCTCGCAGGCCTTGTTGGATCTCTTTTGGTTTTTTTTTTAGGGCAACAGGCTACATGAGGGTGATCCACATTGGGCAACTCCCCTTTAATAGCATAGGAAAGGGATTTGAAAGGGGGGATGTGGAAGGGTAGAGGAAGGTAGCCAAGGGTTAACTAGGGCTCCCGGGTTATGGTTTAAGGATCCTACCCGGCATTCGCCTAAAGAAATGCAGGGAAAACCCTAGAAAAACCTGCATCGGGTAGGTCGGGCATTGGGTACTTGTCCCACGCCCTTCCGATGACGGGAGAGAAGTTTGCTGTGGGGACGCAGCTTACCCCTCGCCATGCCTTGGCCTGTTTAGGAGGCAGCTGGCCGACTATTCCAATAGGAATAGCGGACAACTATTGGAATAGTCGGCCAGCTTCCTCCTAAACAGGCCAAGGCATGGCGAGGGGTAAGCTGCGTCCCCACAGCAAACTCCTCTCCCGTCATCGGAAGGGCGTGGGACAAGTACCCAATGCCCGACCTACCCGATGCAGGTTTTTCTAGCCTCAAAGGTAGCCCCTTCGTGTCTCTCCTACAAGGTTCTACCTGCGAGAGAATATCCCTCGCAGGCCTTGTTGGATCTCTTATGGTTTGGAGGATGATCAGAAACATAATTGAGAACACGTCCAGAGTATGAGTTTCTCGTCTAATTCAATCTCCGCTACTGCCTACAAATACGATTAAATTAATGTTAAAATTTACGTCTGTGTACATATATATTACGATAAGGAACAAAAGTGTCCAAAAACGAGACCTCACAATAATAAAAGCGGGTACAACGTTTATTCCACGGATTTGTAAACCTTCCCAAGTACACAAGTGTACGATTTAATTAATGATATCAATCTCTTTCTCTCATAGCATCAAAATGGTACGCCAACTTCTGATGCAAGCCTATGTAATTTAATTGCGGTGTTATAAAACAGCCACGAATTATAAGAGTGTTTGCCGCCATGACATACACTAGTTTTATTTTAGTTCTAGTTTCAGAGTCTCATACGGCTTCGTCGCATATCTTCCAAGATTCTTAACTTAGTTCGACCCCGAAGTACTTTGGCCTTCGGAGACTTGTGTTTGGTTAATACCGGACAAAGCTGCTGCCCTCACTACGTAGCATTGTCCTTAAACATAAGAGAACCCGTCTTTGTTCGCTGACCTACGTCATCTGACTTAAAGGTAAATTTATCAGGAACACAGTCAAAATAATTAGTAGGTACTAGATTTACCCTGCAGCTTAATATGATAAAATAGTTGGCCAAACCAATGAGTTGGGCGCTCAAAAATTAATTACTATAACTTCTTATAAGTGTAAAGTGTCCTATAAAGTCGTTATATTCTATTTTCAGTCTCAGAGAAATCTCAAGTGTCTTCAAATTTTCAGAAATCTTTCCTCGGACAAATTATATTCAGATTGTGGTGTCTGGATAGAAATTTTATTTTTGTTATATTAACATCCGAAGTTCTGATTAAAAGCATTAATTCCTACCTCTTCATATCTCTGACAGATATGGGTGACTGCATCCACACGTACAAATTGACGAGTTAATCTGAAGATCGCGGCCCCAACAGGAAAAAAAAATTAACCCCTCATCTAATATACTCAACAATTAGTGAATTTAAATGTAGTTACGCACGCTGTTCAACAGGTTGGAAGATCGACAACTGTTGGAGTTGCTGCTTAAGAGACGAAAATGATCAGTCCATCCCTTTTTATCACTTCTCTAACCACTCCTTCAGAGCCAGTCCAAACTCCTTGTAACTACAGTGCGATTAAAAATTAAAAGACGATTGGGATTTCCATGTAGGGGAAGCCACTGATGTCAAGAGCACGTGCTCTGTACTGGACGTCGTCGTATACAGGTGGAAACAATAGATTGTTCGGCAATGCTGTTTGTCCCGCCATTCACTTCCAGCGTTCTGATTGGTGGATTCAAGGTCATACACTTCGCGGTAAAAGGAGGCAAGTGTCTTCTAATTTTAATCGCACTGTAAATTGCGTCAACACTTTTTAAATTCCCCGCTTTCATTGGTTAAACCCGAAATCACGTCTTCATGTATGAGAGTGGCAATAATTATTCTTAATTCTGCAACTAAAAATACCTCGTAATCTCGCTACCTTCCCTAGTTAGTCGGTGACTAATAAAACGAGCATCTTCTTTCTTCCCCCAGCCATGCCTTTCATTTTCCCGATTTTAATCTACCGCGACAGAATTGTAATCTCTCATTGATCCTGTCTAATTATTCCCCTAAAGCAGAATCCCTAAAAGTACGTGGTTTCAATTTAGCTCTTTTAACAAAACTACTACAGAAAACTTAAGTTAAATACAACGAATTAATGCAAATACAGTGACGAATAATATAAAATCCTAATATTAAAAACAGCTGTGCCACACTCCACAATATAAATATACTTACTATAAAAATAACTGAGTTAATAGAAAAATATGTAAAAAAAATAGAAATAATTATATTTCTAACTTATGTATTCTGCTGCCCACCTCAACGTTATTATACTTTTTTTTTCTAATAGGTAAATATGAAATTGAGAGAATTATTTCGAGACAATAAAGTATGTAAAGAAAATGTATGTAAAAATAAACTTCCCAATGTTTTTATTTTGATTTCTTATTTCTTAATTTCCAGATTTTGCTTAAACAGTATGATTAGTTTGTTGTGATGTTCCGTCTGATTCCCTGGAAAGAGAACGGGTATAACATTGATGAACTGTCATTTTATTATAGTCTGCGCCACGAAAATGTAATACCAAGGTCACGGCGTCTTCCGGCTACGTTATTATTGTGTAATAAGAAGCACGCTCGGCGACTACTAGTGAGGGAAGGCGCACAATGTGGTAATACCGCTTGACGAGCAGCGGTGCGGTTAGCTACTTGACCTTGATATTACATTTTCGTGGCACCGACTGTACTATTTTGGTTTCCGGGCTATTTTGTCCCAGCGCGCGTATTAAATCGCATAAGAGATCAGGGACAGTCTGCACGTGAAGCAGAATTTATGACTTGGAACCCTTAAACGAACAATAAATCATTGTTAGCTTGGAAAGCACCGCTAGTAATTCTCAGATGACTAAACTGTGGGTCTGTTGGCAGATGGCGTTGGTTACAGCCGAGAGTTACGTAGCGATACATCGCGATGTGATACTTCGCAACGCATTGATAAACACCAAGTGAATAGCTTGTGCCTCCCTAACATTGTAACACCGATGAGGCAAAACATTATGATCACTGACCACCGTGTGATTAAATGCCGTCTGGTAAGGTGACGCGGTAGGGAAAGTTTATAAGCGGAGCAGAGACGAAGGAGAAGTCATTCCATTGAAGATACGCGACGAAAATGTGGAATCCACTAACACAGGTGCTTTGACAAAAGAACCCCGGGATCGAGCATCTGGGTAACGGTGCAGCTGGTCGGCTGTTGGCGTCCTACAGTCGTGAATCACAGTGGAAAGTGATTTAAGAGCGGTAATACCATGGCAAGGTGTTGGACGTCCACTCCCCATCAAAGAGTTTGAATACCATAATTAAAATCAGTGAGTATCATAACACCGGATTCGACACCAATCTTGGTCGTTATCGCAATTTTTATCACCCGCTTTCAACCCACCCCTAGAGTTTCCTCATGCCGGTAGACGTTTAATTGCGACACTGAAACACATCGAGAGTGTCATAATGAATATAAGCGACCACGTTAACTATTTATTCGTCGCCAATATAGGCCGTTATCGCACATTTTTAAAATACCACCTCCTTCCAACCCCACCCATATAATTTCCAGATTTATCTTAACGCTTAAATGCACGATTTTTTTGTTTTTTAAACTAAATTTTTTAAGATGTATTTTTGTAAAATACGTAAAAAATAACCAAAAATATCAAACGTGACCAAAGTTAATTTGGCTCATGATTTTGCACATATTCAAAATAAATATAATTAAGTCTGAGTTATCAATAATTTATATTAATTGAGTAATTATTATTTTAATGCACTTTGAATACCCTGAGAATGACGCTTAAATTTCTTTCTGGAAAAAAAGAGGAAATAAATATTTTGAAGTTGACCGACGGGTAGAAAAAACAGGCACGTTTTAACATGTCCAAAGATGCCAAAAATTTCATATTTCCTTAAGTACGTGTTGTTTCATATCTGCATCACAAATTAGCTCTCTTAGAAACCAACAGATGCCTCTGGGTGATACTAAAAGCTATGCTATACTATGCACTAAAGTCCTCAGGGTTTGTTCCTGGATCTTAAGTGATACGAGTTGGTTGAAATTGTTCCACGCATTAATGAATAAATTTAATTTACAAGAATAATAATATAAGTAACGTATTAAGTATTCTACAGTATTAATATTATGCTTTATTTCTTAAAACCGGTTCCCCGATAGAACACATCTGGGACGCCAGTTACGCTCCTGCAAAAAAAAAAATCCCACCGTAATTGAAAAGAAATGTTTGACATCTGGTACCAGATACCTCCGAAAACTTACATGACACGCCGAAAAGATACAGTATTGCGTTCCAAATACGGAGCAACAGGCTATTAATGTTTTGGCGCATCACGATGAACAAATTTTAAAATCCATAATTAATGTTGCAAAGAAAACTGGACTGTAAAAAGACACGATTAAGTAGTTCTTATACGAATAAAATTTTCTAGTACGTGCATTTTGTCCCACTGTGGGAAATGGCAACTGCAGTGCGACTGTCTGCTAATTTAGGTCCAATTTGGTGCGTTTGCTGGATTTATAGCGTAGTCGGGGTGATGTTCAACACCGCAAAAGGAGACAGTCTCGCATTGACCTTGTTTGAGATATCCGTTACTTTGGGTAGCCACCTTAGTGCAAGGTTACCCGTTGGTTGATACGCACGGTGTCTTCTTCGTGGAAAACCATAGCGACAGGTTATAGTCGACTCTTCAAGGTCGTGACTGACTGGTAATTTTTGCTCTATATTTCCGCGTCTGTGATTATGTTTCTTTACCGACGACGTTGTGGTGTGGAAATACGAGGTTTACGTTCTGTTTCTGTGTTTATGTAAAAAACCATGTCACATTTCTCTCTGTACCACCTGAATGATCGGGTGCAATCAACTGCCACAGCACAGTCCTCTGGCCGAGACCTTTCCACACCATTCCCTAAGATCAAAGTTTCTTTATAATTGAAAATGTTCATTTGAGGTCTTGTTCCCCCCCGGTGTGGTTCCGTTGCTGTGCCACTACGGTAAGGGTTTCGCGATGTCATTGCACGGCCTCTCCCCCAGCACGAGCCCCTGAGCGCTGCACGCGGTCCTGGCGTGTTGACCTTGGCCTTCACAATTACCGCGTGACGTGCGCGCGCCTGATACGCATCTCCCGGTATCGCACATCCACCAGCTACGCCTTCACAGCCGCGTCTGACGTCACAGACCATCGATCCGCCTGGATGCAGTTTAGATTGAAACATCGCGCGACGCTGCCAGGGACAACGTGCGAGGGTACTCATATCTCCACACGTAACTGTTTTAATTTGGTAATAATCCCCCGACCTTGGCTTTTAGCGACGGGGGCGCCCTTGAGACACCTTTATGGAACGTTTTCTCCGCGGTACTGCGACAGAACTGCCTTTTAATAGGGAGAGCTGTAAAAGCTTTTTAGAACTCTGTTGTTCGATCCTGGCGAAACAAGAACGAGGCTCACGTGGAATTGCAACGGTGTCAATTATTTATAACCTCAAAATAAATAACAAAACCTATGAAAATCCTGCTCATATTATTTTTCTACGTAGTGTAAACAAAACCTTTTCTCATATAATAAGTAACTGAATTTTTTTACTAGGCTCGTTTCGTTTGTTTGAAATGTATCAAGACATAAAATTTCTCTGTAGATGTTGAAACCCAACATAAAAACACATAGTAAATAAATCATCAATAAATACTCGACAAAGATTTATAGCTCTGTATAAGGTCACTTATCGCAATGACCACGGCATCATTCACCAAGAAAATTGACAAGTAAATTGAATCTAGAATTTTTTAAGAACCAAGTAAAGGGCTTTGTATGGATCGAAAAGGTGAACATGAAGAACGAGGGAGAAGTAAAAACTGGAAAGTTTTGAAATGTCGGGTTCTAGAATAATTTAAAAAATAAAGGGGACAGGCTTAGTAAAACCTTAAGCGGTTGTAAGAAGAGTAAATGAGAAGAGATTCGTCTTGACTACAGTTTTTAAGGGAAAGGCAAAGTGGATCGTGCACATCCTATAGAGAAATTGTTTACTGCACGACATCGTCGACGGTAACATGGAAGAAGACTTAAAGAGAGAAAGGAAAAAATATTGAAGGAAGAAGCTCAGGACAGGGAAATGTGCAGAAGAAAATTTACAAACCATGTTTTAGGACCACTCAGTAGGCACAGTACTTAATAATAGTAATAATACTAATACAGAAAAAAATAAAAGGTTTTAAATGGTTTACGGGTTTTGACTTAGTTTAAGACCAAACCGGCAAAAAAATTTCGACCCATGCTGATATTTCAATCACGATACTGTCACCGCACGTGATTTAATGCGCAGGAAATTCATTTTAATGTACCATCGTGACGCAACGCTGATCATAGTCACGATTAATACGGCTTCATACTCCAATAAAAAATATTCATGGTAACTCGCTAAATAATATCGAAATTTATTATAGAAAAATACGAACAAAACTCAACCTATTTGATAGGATAATCAATATTTTTTCCCACGAATTATTACTACGAAACAAATTTATCCCTCTCATATGGCCCGAGAAACAACGAGAAGAAAAGAAAGATCACCCATAAAAGTTAAAAGAATTCATCTTAAAATTCTACATATCGCTTTATTTCTAAATATTTTCCCGTAAGATCACAGATTTTAAAACTATTTCTCTACATTGCGAGAAAACCCCATGAAGTCTTTAAAATGTAATAATTGGTGGGTTCCTAATTAGTACATAAATAAAAAAGAATTTAATTACTTTAAAAGATAATTTAATGACGAAAGAACAAAATTTAAACCACGACTACCCTTTTCTGTGGTTGAGCGCTGACTGCCCTTCCTCCGATTTCGACTCATCATATCTCAAAATTCCCAAGTAGACCAATCGCTGATAATTTTGTTTAGGTGTCTTTGATTGTCTTCAGCCAAGATGGCTCACGCTAAACGGAATTATTCCAGACGTCTGAAATTTTTGTCCCCGTCTGCGAAACAGATGTTCCCGGGTTTCCATTTGTTAAGCCTAATAATTTCGATCGTCACTGGAAGCTGTCAGTCTGCCTTTTTAACGACTCCGTGTCCGTGGATCCATTGTATCCTTGTTCTTTTGTCCCAAAAGGAACGCTGACCAGCTTTGAGTTCACAAGCCCCATCCTAACCCAACAAACGCTTCCACTTTCCGAAATAACTTGCTTTAGTTTATCATTCATTACAGGTGATGTATATATATATATATATATATATATATTATTCCGGTACTTTAAGAGAGTCAGAAATAATTTTCGGTACCGTAATAGTCTTAAAATAGTCCCGGTTTACTAAGTGGAATATGTTTCCGGTTTCATAATAGATTCAAAGATACTTCTCGTACATTTAGTATAAAAAAATCCTGGTACCTTAAGAGTCAAAAATCCTCCCCTTACCCTAAGAGAGTCAAAATTACTTTCGGTAACTTAAGAGAAAAATACTTCCTGAACGTCTTAACGTTAGAGTTTATAAAAGCTACGGCACTATAATAGATTGAAAAAAGTTAGCGACCCCCACCCTTATAAGTTCTAGACGGGTTTTACCCATCCAGTGTTTGTTCTAGATTCGTAAGTAACGTGTACGAAATTGATAAAGTTCTATAGCCGCGGATTGAACCCCAATTTCGGTTGTGTTTCGCGGTATTTATATGTAACGCGCTTACACCCCCACCCGTAAGGGTACTGCCCTCCACCCGTAAAATGGGTTCAATTTCTTCGCAAACATCATACGGTGATATACTATATTTTTTATTGACCGCAAATATCGGCCGTTTTCTCATGTTTTAAAATTCCCACCCATGACCCTAGGGCTTTTAGTTGTCTATTTCAGCCACAGTGTCCTTCTCCGGGTTCATAAGAATATTTTTAATCAATTACAAAAACATACCAGAACATAGCAAACATGCCAAACAAAGCTGTTTAAGAATAAATAAGAATATTCTTAAAAATTATAAATCTTTTGAAAAATATGGTCTATATATTATTTGTTATTTTATGTGTGTTAGTGTATGACCGTTGACTATTTTTATTAAATAAATGTATACGTAATGGGTTCCTTTTGTACGCCCATAGCATAAAATGTATCGGGGCTTCAATAACAGACGTGGAAAATTTCCAAAGACTACAATAGACTCCCGGAAGTATAAGCCAGAGCAAAATTGAAAACGAGAATATACTTTAGTTTCCAAGCCCGTCGTCTGTCACATTACAACATTTGAAACAGGATTCTAAGTGAGGATAATTTAGTTTTCAACACTCGTCGGGTCATCCATATTTATTTGACTTGTAATTTTATCAAACTATTCACCTGAATAAAGCGACGTATAATACTATGACACAGCATTATCCGTGGAAACGTCTTATACGCAAATAGCTCAGCCGACGTCCTGTGGTGTAGGGGTCAGCGTGACTGCCTCGCACCACAGCGGTCCCGGATTAGAATCCCGGCGAGGGTAGAGAATATCAGTCCTCCGACAAGTCAGAATGAGTTTCAATAATGAGTCGCTAAACTGTAAACAAATCAATATTAAAAAATGGCTTCCTGTGGAGAAGTCGAAGCGTTACCAGACGACGGACTATGAAAACAGACTACGTAAGCAATTTTATTCCAAGAAAAGTCTCAAATAATTTCGAAACAAAAATATCGCATCTCCTAACAAGAAACAGATTAATTTCATGTTACAGAAGATTAAAGATTAAGGTAACAAACAATCGTCCGGGGTCGAATCTCGGTGGAATCAACCGCTGACGTGACATGTACAGACCGTTAAAATATTCTGGGGAATAGACGCTGAGAAAAACGTGCTCAAATAGCTCGTCAAGTTGTACGATACTAATTTTAGGCTATTCACGTCAAGTCTACGCTTCAAATGTCACCAATTTCCTAAATTTCCCCAGTATCGTGATGTTCATCTACGAGCACTTTAAAAGTTTCCTCTGCATTATATCTCGACAAATATAGTCCGTTTTTATACTCTTCCTCGCTTGCCGTAGAATCCGTGGACTCGTCCTTAAATTGGCAACAGTCGTGCACAATGCTCCAACCTTGACGGCTTGTTATGCTCGGACCAGATGTAGGAGGCAACCTAGTGGGAGCCCTGATGACTCCGGTTGAGAAGGTCAGGGTTTCGTTTTCCGCAATCTTTCGCCCAGTCATTTCCGACGACAGTCTTCAAGTTACATTACGCTCAACGGCTCTGAAACATGCGACCTTTCCTCGACCTCTGATGAAATACCACACTTGATCGAGATACGCTGCCCACGCCGTGCGTCACATTTGGTGTAATTAAAAAACAATGTTTTAGTGGGAGACTTGATGGACCTGCGGAAACATCACTGTTAAAATCTCCGTCTCTTTTGTTACGATTATTATAATAATGGACAGTTGAGTTGGATCATTTTCTCTCACCTTGAGACCTTTGATGCGAGCTGTCACAGTAGCTTTTCAGTCTAATTTAAATAGTAAGCCATTTTGTGATAAAAGAAAATTTATAAAAAAAATATTAAAATACTGATAAAAATATCTGACTTTCTATAATGTAATAAATAAATGGCCTTTAGTAATTATAAAATTAATTATAAAGTTTATTGTAAAAAATGTATTAAATACACAACGTTTCGTTCTCTTCTAGGACCTCATCAGGTATGACAGTTTTAAAATTTTTTTATGTAATCCAAGAGTAAAATAAAAATTGTCATACCTGATGATGTCCTAGAAAAGAACGATACGTCATATCTTAATATATATTGTAATAATCAAATTACATTAATTAATTTAAATGGTTGACCACACTTACATGCGCCAAATGTAATACTCAGAATTAAATGAATTAATTAACAATGATTTTGCCTCTCGTTGACACGCCAATATGTGATACTCAAAGGAAATTAAATTATTATGGTTAATTAATGGATGAAATTAAAATGAAAGGATGTTTAATAATTACATAACCACAGAAAACAATTAATTTATTTAAAGTAATAATAACAAATTTTCTTGTTGTGAAGGTTTACATTCGTGTCCCTACTATTTTACAAACTTGTCTACTCTAGTCTCAGTGTCGTTTATTGGGCCTTTTTAATAAAGAACAAACCTTTTCTTACATTCAAATTAACAATCAAAATTTACAACATTCAAAATAATTAGAATTAAACAGAAAAATGAACGTGAATCAGAAATCTGACGATTTGATCCTTATTTAACGTTTACAATAACTTTTATAAAATTTCTCTCTCTACTTACAGTTTTCTTTACTGGTACCAGGCATTCGTTTGGGCTCTTTGATACACTATTCACATATAACAGGCCATCATTTCGCAGAATTTAATATGTTTCATAATCACTGTCCAAAACTTTTGTATCTTTCACCTGAAACAATTACTCCGTACAACACTGTGGACCTTTGCATTAAGTCCCTCTCTCTCTCTCCAGCAAATATTGTAGTTCCCGTTCTGATCAAGGGTCAATCAGCATGTTATCAACACCTGCTCGATGAAGTTTTGTAACAATCTTTACTTGTTGAATTTCAACCTGTGGCTTTACTTATTGAAAAACTTTCCTGCGAACTTTACTTGATCGAATTCTATGTCCAACCTTTACTCGATGAAATTCTGTGTGCAAATGCTATAAACCCCGTAGCTCACAACGCTCGCCGCCGACAAAGGCCCGCCTGAACATGTTTTACCCATTGTTGTGTTTATATTCTCGCCGATAACAATTTACTGCAATTACCCAATTTTTAATTCTCTAATTGCCTCTAATTATTATTACAATATATATAATAAACTTTACAATAGATTTTCTAGCTTAATTCCATTTATTTATAAAAAATATTATAACATAGTAAATCATAAGACAGTACAAATAGGGATAAGAACCTATAAATTGCGTCTAATTGAAGTTAAGAGATCCAGCTCACATACGTTTTATTGGCTTTCGACTTCAGTTAAAACTAACTATAGTATTTTTGTCTTACTAAATTATAGCCCTTAAAGAATAATTTAAAAACTAACTATAGTCCGTTAAATTAGCAAGTCCCTTTAGTGCCGTGATCTTGAATGACGCTTGAAATAAAGCATTCGTTGTCGAACAATCGTGGTGTTCGATAAACAGTTCTCGGTTTTCACACGGGTGTAGCATATTTAAACGCTACGTTTCGACGACTAAAATCTCTGTCATCTCCTAGGCTTTGAATAGTGGTGTTATTATACTTTTATCAGGTAGCAGTCGTGTGTCGTACGTTTCAGCAGTGCCTCCCTCCACGAAGGCAGGCGAGGAGACTTCTAATTTAAAACGGATTATAGACTCAGAATTCTGGGCCAGCATATGTCAACGATGACACCACCACCAGTTGTGGTTTAACTTGCAGTAGTTGTGGTTAAGCGGTCAAAAAAAAACGAACCGTCTACAACTACGATCAGGCCACGTAAATGTACTATCGTGACGCATCGGAGACCACAATCGCACATTTATTCGACTTTAGCATCGATTAAAGCATGTTAAAGTTACCGATCAGATCTGACAATAGTTATCTATCACACAGTCTCGTATAGTGTTAAAATACATTAATAGTCGAAAGTTTTTAACATATTTGATCATTTTAAACCTTATTTTAAGACTTTAGCCTTAAGGATACTGGTTTTAATAACCATGTGATACGTCGGAAGACAACACTCTATAATTCGTGTTACATGGTTTTTTAAAATGATTAACCTTAAAGTTAACATATCGTAAAATGAGACTGAAAAAGACCAAATAGACATTCTTCCGCCTATAAATATATCATGTAACACTATATTTGACTTTATGTGCCACCCCCCCCCCCCCACCTCCTGAATAATGATCTACAAACAGTCTTTATCAATCAAATGATATTTATAAACATTCTGACATCTATTAAAAATATAATAAGTCTTACAAAACCAGAAAAGTAAATATTACTAATTTCTAAAGAACATAAATTTATTTCTTCACCTGATGAGATCAAAAATCAATGGCCGAAACGTCGTATTTATTTTAATAAATTTATGTTATTGAGAAATTTGCAACATTTACTTTTATGACTAGAATTAACAAAATAAGTTAGTCAAACTAAATAATGTAATATATTGTTTATGTGCTACCTTATGAAGTTATTTTTCTGTAATTAATTCATGTACAGTCTGTTATAGTGCGTGGGAGTCCTAATGTCATGACAGGTGATGAAAAATTTCTATGTTCATACTTCAAAATCGAGGAAAATTCAGATTCTCGTAGTTTATACAAGGTCCCGCAGTGAAGGAAAATTCTAAGAAAACAATGACACACTCAAGACTTTTGTGATGAGGCGTTAAAAGTTACGTTGAATAATATTCATATTGAAAGTAAAATATGGCAGAGTATCTTTAGTAAATAGACGACGAAAATATTCGGAAACGATTTTAGCGGCCTGCCTCTGGTTAAAATATTATGTGTTGCGAAACTGAAATGAATAAATCATGTATTTCTGGCAGTGGTTGTTTGTCTTCCAGTCTGTGTCCATGCTTCTTATCTTTCTCACTATTAAAAAAATTTTTTAGAATGTAGGTTTTAATAATAGAGTCTATAACACACTCTATTAACATTTAGTTCATATTTCCAAATGTAAGGGAGAATATGATTAAAGAATAATGAATCAGAAAGATAGCCAATTCTGACAAAATAACTGATAATATAAATACCACACAACGTTTCTGGGATACTTGTCCCTTTCCTCAGGTGCGAAGAAGAACCTAGGCTAATACAACTGCAGTCGTCAGTTGACAAAACTCAAAAGCGACGAAAACGAAACGACAATGGGAGAGCCGAAGGGTTAGCGTAATAATAAGAGATCATAGCAATTGTTGAGTTTAATATTGTCTATTTGTACATTAATAGCTGTGATGTTTGATTTAATGTGAAGCATTTCTGATATAATTCAGGAATTGTACCTGGCGACGATGTCTAGAATCTTAGCATTTTTCCAATCGAATGTATGTTTCGAATTGATGATCTGTTTGTAGACTTCAGATTGTTTACCGTTGGGAAGTTTGATATTAGACATATGTTCCTTGATACGTGTATTAAGGGAACGTTTTGTTTGCCCTATGGAGCAGGAATTACAATATGAGCAAGTAAACAACACAATGTTTGCTGTAAGTGTCACGTGGGTCCTTGTGGTTTTCAATCACTTTTTGTCTGAATTGGCTATCTTTCTTATTCATTATTTTCAATCAAACGTAAATTTTTTCATTTTTATATGGTTTAAAATCTCAGCATACTTTTTTATTTATAAACTATTAATATTTACTTTATATATATAAGGGATAATGTGCCGTAAATTTAATTTTATAATTTCAGTTTCAGTAATGATCAAACCAGTTACTAAAAAATTAATTTTATGGCACGAATGTAATATTGGGTTATTCCCCACATCTATAAATTAAATATTATATATATATATATATATATATATATATATATATATATATATATATTGTAATACTAATTACAGGCCAGTAATTATTTAAATAATTGGATTGTTAGCGGCAAAAATTCTTCAAAAGACGAAAATATGTAGGCCAGCTTTGTTGTGAACCGCGGGGCTGTCTGAAGCCAGTCTGTCTGAAATTGTAGTTGGGAGAGGAAGGAGTCTGTCTGAAATCGTAGGAGGGAGAAGTCGTAACATTGAGAGAACGAACAGCGTGGCCCAAGTTTAAAATTCAACCGAGAGAGTTATAAGTTTAAAATCCAAGTATCTGGACAGAGATACTTTGTAAAAAAAACCGCAAAGCATAATCAAATATTTAGCACCACATTCAGATTCCTACGCGTACTGAAATCAACATTTTCCACGTAAAGACATTGAGTAACAATATGTCTGGCTGATGATCCAGAGGTGCAGCAGATCCAATTCCCGGAGGAAGATCCCGGAATTACGGCCATGTGTTTGACCATCAAGTGTAGAATCAGTGATTCATGGCCTTTTTAGTGTAAATTGTGTTCCCGAGCCCCGAAACTAAGTCTGGTACCAGCAGGACATTTTTGTAAGTAGAAACCAAATTAATTAAGTTTGTAAACGATAGTTAGAGGTCAGATTTCGTTCGTCTCATTTTTGGTTTTGGATTGTTAATTACTTAATTTATAAATTCTTTGATTGTTCTTTACTTATCAAGCCCAGGTAAACGACCCTGAGAGAAGTGTTATCAAATTGCAAAACTTTGAGATTTTAAATGTATTTAACCTCAGAGCAAATGTTGTAAATTTCCATAAAATAAAATAAACTTCCAGAACGATTTATCAATTTGTTTAAACTAAAAAATAATTGTTTAAATAATTTAATGAAATTTGTTTTTTAATTAATTAATCAACATTACAATTTGGCCCATAACGTGGGGCAAATTAAATCAATTTTTTATTTATTTATTAAATTTCGGCGTGCAAACGTAGGGGAAATTAATTGTAACATTAATTAAATAATATTTTGTCAAATAATTTAACTAATAAGCGGCAATTATTCATTACAATATATTTATATATATATATATGCAGAAATTTGTACTTACTCTGTTTCCATTAAATCTACTTGAAGAGTTACAATAACCTATACGTTCACAATACTTCAAGTATTACTACACGACATTCTTGTCAGGTCATGCACTTATAACTGTGCGTTCCATTCAACAAGTTAGCCAACTGAGCACGTCATACGAGATGATTGATGAGAAATTATTGGATAATAAATGAGGCGCCGAAGCTTTTAGTTGAGTGTGATGGTCCGTTATAGCCTCACATCGTCAGTCAACTGGCGTCTTCTTTGTCTTCAACTCGCACCCGATATAAACATGTCCGAGAACTCCTTAATAGCACGTATATCCCTTCCTTGTTTTCAAACGCTTCAGAATAACCAAAGGTGTCCAATCTGCCAAATTATTACACGTTACAAATCCAGGACTTCATGAAAAAAAAACACTAAATTATTGAACAACAGATGTTTTTATTACTTGTGCACTTGGGAAGAAACGAAGCATTTGGTGATATAAATTCCCTGAGAGTGTCAGATTTGGAACTCGGAGAAGTTTAACAATTTCCCGTGTAATGAAACTTTGCGAGTGCCAGTTCCAGTAAATGATGGTTCTCGAATAACCGCAATGAAAATTCCAAAAAAAAGCATTGTTTCCAGAACTAAAGAAATGATTAATGGGAGTTTTTCTTTACAGTTCCTTTTTTTATTCCCAGATTTATTCCACTCAGTTTTATCAATATATCTCGTACACTCATAGACCGGGTTTATCCTTAAAATGTGACGTGATATTCGCTGAACACTTACTTTAAGGAAGAGCCGGAACTGAGGCCACCTAACAATTGTTTCATGGAAATCTTGAAGGCGATTCTCCAGAAACTCCAATGGTCGTGAACTTCGGCTGACCTTATACGAGTCGCAATTTCGTGCCGTTATTTCTCCGAGAAATATTTGGATGAAATTACGTTCATGGCACCTAAACATGCCTTACACGTCCATTACAACTGAAGGTTGTAAATTGAATCATCCCTCACAAGTAACAATAATATTCCTCAAGACTATGTCACTTGCTATATTGATTTGTACAAGGACGTTCAATTTCTACAATGATTGATAGTGAATCTATTGTTTTAATTGCGTCGGCTGTGGCACTCAATAAGATTAAACAAAGTGTGGGTCAAGAGTTGGTTGAAAAGCGTTAGTGTCAGACAAGTAGGAAACACTCCCCGAAAATCATACAAGTCCCAGATGATAGAATATATTATTTTTTTGCAAATGGATCAAGAACTAATACGAATTATTAGTTGCATTGGTTTCATCATTAATAAACAGGCGATGATATTGCGCAATATATCCATTTCACGTACAATAACATTCACATCACTTCAATACTATTGGCAGTGTTTCAATAAAAATATATTAAAAAATAAATGCTAAATTAAATAAACTACTTTCTATTTTTTTCTGGTACTTTATTTAACACTTATTTTATAATTTTATTAGGATATTGATTTGTTTAATTATTATAGTATTATACAGACGTGTTATTTTATAATTTCAAATTCAATTTTCGCCAATATTGTGGTGACTACTAGCAGCGCCTTTTTAGAATCATAAATACTCCTATTACCAAATATTAACAAATATACTCTTGCAAAAATATACTCCGTACCCTATTGCAGGCAAAAATGGACGCACTCCGTTTAGAGATTAATTAAACTTCTAGCTTTCTTCAGGTAACTCAAATTGTAAAATATACTCCCGGTACCATTGTGAGTAAAAATCACTCCCTGTGCCTTAAAAGAATCAAAATTATTTGACATACCTTAAGACAGTAAAAAATGAGAGTCAAAATTACTTTCCGTTCCTTTTAAGAGCAAAATTCACTGCTCGGAGAATCAAAAACACTCAAAAAAGACAAAAATAGTTTCTTTACGTCAATACTGTAAAAAGAGTCTCCGTAGCGTAATAGAGTAAAAAATACTCCAGGGACTTTAAGAGGGTTAAAAAATATCCCTGCTCTTTAAGAGTCGAAAGTCCCTGTAATTCTTTAAAATGCCACCCCATCTACCCCCACCTATATACGTGATAGGGGTGTTTTACAGATCCGGTGTTAGTCTCGTATTGTATACAGAACATTGGTTTCCCCTTCAACCCCTACTGCTAGAGATTTAAATATAACTTCACCGGCAAGTTGAATGTCATCATTAAACTTAGCGACACCCATAACCACGGATTGGACTCCAGTCTCAGTTATTTTAGCTTTATTTATTGTGTAACGCCCCTTTACAGCCACTCCTAAGGGTTACCCCTCTTACTCTGAAAAAGATGCAATTATACACAATCGACATCGGGACAAAAACTATCAATCTCATTAACCCCAAAATAATATTTATTCCACGCAAATATCGGCCGTTTTAGCGTGTTTGAAAATTTCCACCCACGGCTACTCCCGCCCCTAGACGTGTCTTACCCCCACGTCTTGTTTTCGATTCGAAAGAAACGAGTGTTCAAAATGTGGTCAAATTTGGTCCACGGGTTGCAGATTTTTATGCGGATCACACACACACACACACTCAAACAGTGAATTTTATTTAAAGATATATTGAAAAATACGAAAATGTTTACCGTGTTCCGAATTTAATTTCTTATGTATATATATATATTGTAGTAATTGGTAATTAAGACATTGTTATAATTGAAAAGTTGAATTGTAGAGGACTCATTATTAGTGGATATAGAGCGGACGCCGCAACAAACCGGCAAGGCAAAGAAAACATTGGTGATGAGTCGAGAAGGTTCTACGCGCTCAAAAACTTGCGAGACGAACGAACAGTCAGGAAATGTACAGTCGGGCAGCAGACAGCGAATAGACCAGACGAAAAGTTTTACAGTCGGCAGTCAGAACGAAAGAATGTGGTCCAGTCACAAGCATGCTTTCAAATATTAAAAAGTAAAGCAATATTCAGTCGGGAAGGAGACAGAGCAACTAGTGTGTATTCGGTGGTCGAGCGTAGATTCATCATGCTGGCCATAGACAAACCAATGAAGTCCATTGTCAACTAAAGTCACGAGATCCACAAATCCAGGTTGCAGTAAAGCATCGAGAACCAACCAATTTGTGTTAAACCAACTAACAAACTACACCAATTAGAGCCTGTGAACATTTAGAGTCTGTGAGAACTTAGAATCAGTGATGTCCCCAAAATTGTGCACGAAAAGCTAAAAATAGACCTGGGCGGCCGTAAGTAGAGAAAACTTTAAAATCATTTGTAAACCGTGTTTAAAAGATAAAAGTCAGATCGTTCTTTAATTATTTAATTATCGATAAAATGAGATCGTTAATTCTTGATAAAATTAAAATTATTTAAATTCAATCTTTAGTATTATTTCTTCCGCAACAAATTTCGTCTATGTTCAGACGCATTGATTTCCATAAAAAGTAAATGTAATTTTGATTATATAAATTCTGCCATTTATCAAACCCAGTTCAAGACCCTGAGATCCCAAATATTTTGTGTATTTTATACTTGTTATAAAATTGTTAATAAATCTTGTTTAATAGTTTTCACTTAAGTTCTTTCATTTAGAAACGTCACATTCATATTATATTTAATTATCACAATATATATATATATATATATATATATATATAATATATATATATATATACAAATGAATTAAGTAGAGTTATTCTCAAACTTTCAGTTTCGGTTGACGACGTCTCGTAAGTAAAAGATAATTATTATATTAATTCATTGAAATTATTTTCTTACGTATCTTCTGACCAATTATAACGTAAAATATTTTCATATATGTATGGATACAAAACTTCGAGCAGGAATAACATGGCTAATTTTTTTATATGCACTAAAGAATATTAAAAGGAATAGAGAAACAATTTGGAGATATAGATACCTACATAGAATTGAATGGACTGAGGATACGTTTCACTACCAAAATTCTTACTTCAATTGAGCGACTACGAGAGCCATCTCTGTGCCGTGTACTGAACTCGTCGCATATTCCTGTTGATGCTCAAGGTTTGAATCTCAAGGTTTCGTTTAATTTCATAAGATGTCCCCGTGCTTACACCACGTCCGCAAAAGGAATGTGGATCGGAAAATATCTTGCAAATCAATATCCTGCTAAGGTATTTTTCTTGGTAGGTTCACATGCATGGAAGGGACGCCATGCTGTGAGGACGATTGACAAAGAGGAACGAAGTCTGGATCCTTGTCAAGCTGTGGACTTAGTAACAATAGTGTCAAATTTTTAATTAATAATTATTGCACTCATTGTTTCCGCTTCAGACATAATATAAGTTAATTACTGTGCATTTGCTCCTTTAATCACACGCTGGTAGAGATTTCTAGAGAGTATAGGCCTATATGTGTCATGTAAACACGAAGGTTGTTCGCGAAAAATTGTACATATAAAAATAATATACATGTCAATACAGAAAATCCTCAGATGCCAAATAAAAATTATATTGAATTATAATACGTTTGTGTTGAAATTATAAAAATTGGTAAAGGAAAAATACGAATAACAGTCAAAATTAAGGGATAATGTAAATACCACATAACTTTTATCCTTATTGCTTCCATCAGACGATTCAAGTAATGGAAGTTCCGTATTATTTTATTACTGTTCCAATGACATTAATTTTCGGAGGATGTACTAAATATTGAAAAGTATCTGGAGCTTCAGATTATTTTTATAATAAATTGTAAGTAACGCTATAAATCATATTCATATATTATATATATATATATTAAAAAAATATCATTTTTCAAGACTGTTTGTTTATATAATTGAATTCTCCTGAAGAGGCCCCAATAGGGGAAGAAACGTCATGTTTCATATTTATTATGTTTTAAATTGAGTATAATTTTTTTTCTGGCTAAAAGGCTGCTATTTTAATTATTTAATTTAAAGATGAAGACAGAGTGTAATAATTGTTATTTTTAACTTCCGAATTGAAGCGTTTTATATTTAAATTAGCCGTTTCCCTGAATTCATAACAGAGTACTAAAAGTTCATATACGTACCCCTCGGAGCCTCTGGTAGTTTTGACCTGCGTGTTTTCTTCATTACCTTCCAACACCTGTCATCATTTTTTCCTCGAATTTCCCTGACGGCAAGATGTCTGTATAAGTGTCTATCATTAAATTAGCCGCTTGTCAGAAGTTCCGTCTGGTATTACCGAATTTCCTCCGCCCCATCTAAATATTCTACCACCCGAAAGCTACATCCACTTGACAATAACAGAAATTAATTTACTATTCTAAACAAATTACCATTGATGCTTTTAAATGAAACGGCCAAAATCTATTCAATAAAAATTCTTTTCGCTGAACGTCGTTTCCTTGGCAAAATTATTGTATCAAAAATCCACATATTCAGGTACGGTCCATAATTATATGTAAAATCACCCCTTTTCTCACCAAAAAAAGCCATGATTTACAATGTAGTAGGAAGGCATTCAAATTATCTCATCATGGGTATCATAAAGATAACATTGAAAAAATTGTTAATATCCTTCTGAATTCTTACCCGTTTCAATTTAATTACAAATTTATATTGGTAAAAATAAAGTATGATACTAACAATGTATCAATTAATTAGCCTAAAAATATATATTTTTTATCGTACTACATTTTTTAAAAATATACCTATTGACTTGTTTAATAATTATGGCATTCAGATTTTTTTAAAACTTCCAATAATTTTAAATTTACTTACAAAAATTGAGAACAAATTAACACTTTAGATAAACATAACGTTATTTAAAAAATTAATTGTTTAGATTGTCATTCTTGTTATATCGGGCAAACGAAACGATATCTAAAAACTGTTAACACATAACTTGATGAAATTATATTGAAATATAACGTCCAGAATTATTCTCTTGTGTCCAATCATATTTCTTTAAAGAAACATAACTTCGAATGACACAATGTAAAGATTTCATATGAAGAATCTAAATATTATCCCCAGATTGTTTCGGTAATGTAATGTAAAAAATGACCGAATTAATTTTGAAAGAATTAATGATTCTTTATTATTGTGATCTATCTATATTAAATTTTATTTTCCACTAGCTGGGTGCCCGGCGTTGCTCGTGTACTTATTTATATAAACTCGAAAAAGTATTTAATTGAATACTTAAATATATTTCAGGATATAATTGTCAATTGTCACTCAGTCTTCATACATTACGAAATATTACATTGATGAAATTGTTAGCTAGAAACACAACTAATATAGCGCGAAAATTAACTTACATTTTCCCCAAGGATGGTAAAGTAATTCGTATTCTTCTTTATTATCATTCGATGGAATATTGCTGCATAAAATTATACTTTTTATTTAAAGAAAATATTTCTGCTTTATTTAATTCCTAATAATCTCCTTCGTTCGTTGCGTAGTAACGTCTTTCTCTCGCGTGACGTCATTGTCTCTTGGCGCGCAGTAAATTAATATTTAATGATCACGGTTTTTAATTATAATTCTTTCCACATGTATACTTTATATTAAATAAAAATATTTCTGCTTTATTTCATTACGAAATACAGAACTATATTTAGGATGCGTCAATGTCTTGAAAACTTATGACGTCATCGTCTCGCGCAGTAATTTATCACTAATTCATAACTTATTTCAATTATAATTATTTCCACGTTTATTCTAGGGGTTTCTCACCCCCACAGTACCGGTTCTCGATTTTGGCAGAATACGTATACCAATTTTTGTTGCATTCTGTCCACGCGATAAAATTTGTATAAAGAACAACGTAAATACAAACATACATACATACAAATATACTCCCTTTTTTATTATATAGATAGATAGAAGATAGATTGTTATCGTACATTTCGATAATAATCGTAATTTATGTGCCAATAACAGCCCGACTCCGTGTGGGCAATCGGCACGTTAATATTTTTTTCAGGTAACACTATTAATTATATTCATGCATAATATTATTTTTTAAATAAATCATTTTGTAAGACTTTGTTTATATAATTGTAACATCCGTACACCTGAAGAGGTCACAATAAGGCACGAATCGTCGTGTTTTAAAATTTGAATATTAAAATATTTTTCTGACTAAAAGGATGCTATTTTTATTTCATACCCAAAATTATTGTGATTATTTTTTAAACATCGATACAACATGTCTGATGTGTCGTATACGTAATTGTTTGTTTGTGATTTAGCGTTGGTGAATAATCTTATTCTTATGGCATTAATGCATTAAAAATTAATAAATAAAATGCACAGTTGTAGAAATTTATTAAATAGCATGACTGAATGCAAAATATTAATACAATTTTGGGTCGGTTAATAGTTAGATACTGTAGACGTGAAATTATAAGAGCTGAATACCTAGAGGCGAAAAATCGTTGGCAGACGGAGCGCAGTGATAATAACATACCAGTATTCCACCACACAATTACCAGACTTACCGATCACAGTGAACAGGTACAAAAGTGACAGCTTAGAAGTTTATCTATTTACAATTTATTTCTGCATAGTTTGAAAAGTACAACGAAGGACGCAATGCAAACGTGTTTATAGAGGGGCGTTCCAGATAATCTGCGTGTATTTCTAGAGACTGCTACGTAATAAAATTCTGCGAAGCTTTCCACCAACGCCTGTCTGCAGCTCTCCTGACCTTGCTCCTGCAAATATTTGCGATCTTCGTAACACCTCCGCACGGCTCCGTATTTGGCCATCATCGCGAAATAACGTTTATCTCGTTTCCTCGGCAACCCTGAGCGTTCAGAGAATCGGGTGGAGGTATCAAGGATCAGGGGAAAATTAATTTAGTTGCAGACGGTCCTCAATTGGTCAGACACATTTTTCAAAATTTCCAGTAAAATAGTGGGAACTTTAAAAACAATATTTTCGGAAACGGTATTTTAATTTTACAAGAAAAGTTGAAATTTAAAAATTTCAGTAGTAGACATCAACTGTTTAATTATCAAAGTTGAAACATATTTTCACGAGATCGATATTATATGCATGGTTCATTGTTGCTATAATTGGACTTCAAAAGTGACCCACCAGGCTTCATCACTCATTCAAAAATATATTAACTTACTTCAAGTATGGCTTCAGAAGTGGAGAATAAAAATAAATGTCTCATGTGACGTTTACATTATGTAAATAACATTGCCCACCGATCTTTATAATCAACACAGAGATACCTAAATCACCCTCTGTCAAATATTTGGGTTTACATCTCGACAGAAAACTCAATTGGAAAATCCACAAAACCAAGAAAAGAAAACAAATGGATATTAAACAAAAATAAATGTACTGGTTACTAGGACGCAAGTCACACCTCTCCTTAGAAAATAAACTACTACTATACAAAACCATAATTATACCAATATGGACCTACGGGATAGAATTATGGGGATCTGCCAGTAAGTCAAATAACTCAATAATCCAAAGATGCCAGTCTAAAATATTAAGAGCCATCGTTAACGCCCCCTGGTACATAACAAATGAACAAATACACAATGACTTAAATTACCAACTGTTACGGAAACTGCCCGTCAAAAGAGTGTTAGTCACCACGTAAAGCTTAAATCACATTCAAATCCATTATTACAACCACTACTAGAAAATGATGAAACAAGAAGACTGAAAAGAAAATGGCCAGCACATCTCTAGACAAGATTTAGAAGTTCTCTTCGCTGGAGGGGATATCATCATGCCATAATGTATGATATGTAAATAACATGTCAAAGCTACCACATTATCTTATAGATTAAAATGTAATCTGATTGCTGATAAATATAATATTTAAAAAAAAAGTGTAGCTGATGAAATTATCAATCAAACCCCGTTCAGCTTTTCATAACAATTCTAACAGAGTGATTCAATCTTTATGGAAGGAGTTCGTAAGAATATTACTAAAATAATGGAGAAAATACTGAAAAAATTAAATATGAGAATATTACGTCTTTCTAAGGTATTATTCTTTTTAAATAAAAATAGCAGAGAGATAGAATCAGAAAGATGTCTACCGATCGAAACGTACTCAAATTTTTCTCTGCCTTGAAAATTATATTAAGTTTTATCGGCCCAGTTTTTTCATATGCATAATCAAAGTTCTGACACTATGAATTTAATACTAAATATTTTTAATTAATTAATTTTTATTATTTATTTGTCACTCTAGCGATAATGTTTTCTGTCTCAAAAGCACTATGAGGAAGTAAGTGAAAATCCATTTGTTAAGTTTCATTATTATTTTATGTATCTCTTACCTTTTCAAAGAAGATCTTCTAACGGACCTTAGTTTGAATAAAATAAAATTTCTCGTTCTTTATGTTTTTATATTTTTAAATAGCCAAATAAACGGCAAAAATAAATGCTAAATACCACACAGCGTTTCTGCAATCCTGGTTGCTTCCGTCAGGTGACTCAAAAATCGCAAGGATTGATGGAATGAAACTATAAAAAAAATGCTTTTTTATTTTTTAGTTTGTGTTTGTCACCTGGTTTGTGCGGTGCTACGTTCTCACGGCTCTTGAAATTCAGTATCACCTATAATATGTGATCTTACTGGGTTTTTACAAAGTTTTGGTAGAAATAACAAGTTTTAATTAATGTAGTAAAAAAATTTAATGACAACAACGGAAAAATACAAAATTAAAATTAAAATGAAATTATTAAAAAATGGCAATAGTAAAATAATTAAACATCAACTCTCAGGGTTCTTAGAAATTATGTGGGTTGAACCGCAACAAGGCAATTGAAATTATTGGATATAAAAAACTGAATAAACTGAGTAAACTGAATAAAATGAGAAACCTGGCATTACCATCTATGATATATTAATAAATATTGACGAAACTGTGTCGGCGGATTTCCACTTGTGGTTAGAGCTGGTGCAATGGCGTCGCTGTTTCGAGCGGGAACGACCGAGTGCATCATCGGATGGCGTCGGATAGATGCTTGCACCCTCAAAAATTTTCTCAGGATTATTTGCTGATCACCGATCGATCAATGCCGTGGCTGGTTGCTGACTGCCGGATTTCGACCACCCAAAATCCCCTAATTCCTCCTCCAGATGTTTCCAAATTTGCATGCTCGTCAGCTAAATATATGCTTCGTAAGCTCAATTATGTAGGCGTAATAATGCTGGCGTCGGCCACCCCTTAAGGCATTTTTGTCGTTTGCGGGTTCTTTGTCATTCATTTCCTTTGTCCCCAAAAGGAACAGCCTCCACTGTCCGCGTCCAGCAGCTGACCAAACACCGGCTTCCGCCCTTTATAGCGCGCGTTTACAGAAATTTTCATTACACACCTGACGAAAGAAACAAGGACTGCAGAAACATTATTATTTTTGTCAGTTATTTGGCAATTTATTTTTATAATTAGTCTACTTTCAACAAAGACGATTTATATTTTATAATTTATTCTTTTTTTCTGTAACCTTTTTCCGTTTATCCATTTATCAAAAATGTATTTTCCCAATATAATATTTTTGTTGTTTACAAAATTGTTTGTTTTATCTTTGAGTTTACGCAGTTTTCGTAATCATAAGGATTTTTCTAGTTGTGTGTTTTTTATTGTTGTATTTTATCATCTACTTACGTAATGTTCCTTTTAATGATCATACCGCAGTAAAGAGTGGCATGTGCTGGCTAGTCGATTACGCATTGAAAGGGGGAGTTATTAACAATTTCGCAAACAGATCTTTAGCCTTTTAGAAGTATTAATGCGCAGAGTACGCCTGCACGTCTTAAGAAAACTCGTTCGACCCAGTTATTGTCACGGCTTCACGGTGTTGTCCAGCATCGCAGGATTGTTACTTGCATGTACTTGCACAAGGAAAATTGTCATGATGTCACGTGTGGCCTTGTAAGATACGATGGTTGCTCAATGGAATCTGTTCTATGTATAGTTCCTGAGTGACAGCGACATTAACGGAACACTAGGTGACTCCCTTGTGCAAGGAGTGGGAACTTGGCAACCATTCTCTTACGAGTACCTCTCACAATACAACTTGAGTAATAGATTCCGCATCTGACAGACGAATACTCCACTCTGGTGTTGTTGTAAACATCACTTCTCTAGAACATTGCATCCTCTTCAATCGTTATTCCTCTCGCAGTACTCGGAAAAATGCGGACAGATCCCCAACGTAGTCGAAGAAAATTAATTAATCCTTGATAGAGACGGAAACATTTGAAGACATGAAGTAGCAAACATACGAGAGGACAAACCATCGACAATCTAGAATATAAAGTGTATGCAACCCGCGTTACAAATCTGAACAAATCGCACTCAAATACGATAGTCGGGATAAGGTTTATATTATTATATTACTCCTAAACCTGCGACTTGAAACCATCTGCAGCAGTTCATATCGTATAAAATTCTTTACAGTATACTAACGAATACTTAAGCGAATATTCTAACGAATATTACCAGATGTTAACTGGAAATGTTTCGAAAATCATAATCTGAAGAATCCTCGTACAATAATGTTAGATGAGTACTTAAATTTTCCGCCGAGTCTTGTTCAATTTACGAAATGAAATTTTCTAAGTATCGCATCGCTAGTTTTCTCACACCTGAAATTTACGATTTTTTAAGTCGCTGACGTTAGACATGTTGAAACTGGTATCATTTCAATCCCATATAATATAAGGTAGTCAGATAGAGGTTTGCATCATTCTTATATAAAATGAGTAGATTCCGGAAGGATTCCATGCCGCCTGCAGGATAGATGGTTTCTGCGTCTCGCAATTTCCTGGAGCAGGAATGTTTTCCAAACAAAAAATAACGTACATTCTTTTATATTAATGCCGAATACAATAAATATCTCACAAAGTTAACCGATAATTTTTTTGAACCTCAAATCATGAGTTAATAAGCAAGTTCTCATAAACGTGCCTAATTGAGTAACGTTACTGGAAGGAACAAATTAATTTAATCTTTAAACGAATTTATATTTCCCTGTTAAATATAAAATTGATGGGTTTCAACCCGGATTATATCCTATATGGAAAACGTTTCGATAGCTAGGTCCACTGTCGTCGAGAATTATACTTTAACTTTGACTTTCTTTATAAAAGAAAAGTTCAGTTATAAGACTTCTTAATCCTTAAATATTAATGTTTCCGTTTTAAATTTTCGTTGTTAATTCTAAAAATGTTTATCAATTATTTTATTATAACAAATTTTGATCAATTATTGGACTTTGACATATTTTAGTCACAATAAATTAAAGGTTACAAATATTAAAATAGAATTATGTTTGAAGCAGTTGTAATACTCTTGGTAACCAGAAAATTTCCAAATAATTTATAAATGAATGTTGTTGCCTAAATTTAAAATGTTTAGTTTAAGGCATTTATCCGGACAAAATCGACAAGTTCCAAAACTTTCAGAGACGGCATTTACCGGAATGAATACAATCTCTCATATTTCAACAGACTTACATTGGAAGTAATAAATCGGAGGAACCATTGTTTAGGTAGTCTGAACGGAATCCTTGGCGAAGTATGGCACAAATTTATGTCGTTGTAGCAGCTCAATTTAGTCAAAAAAAAATAATACAATGTAATCGTTTGATCTGAAATGAGCCGAAAAGAATTAAATAATAATATGACAGAGCACACGGACGACTTGTAAAAATTGTCCGCTGATAAAATTCAGAAAGTTTTGTGTTTAGTAAATTACTAAAGATTAATTGGTTATTCCATATTCTATAAAATAACCCACAATTTTAGGGAGTTTCCGAGACAAAATATTACATCGCGAAACAAAGTTGAAACAAAACGAAAAAGTTAAAATTGAAAATTTATATCTTTCCCCTAATTTTTTATATCAGTCGCTAATTTTTTTTAAATTATTTAATTCTTAATATATATATATTAATAATCTGGACTTTGTTGCACAGATATTTAATGCTTTCAAATAACGACACGAAAAAACTCAGTTAAAAAAATTTTTAATTAAAAAACAAACGTTGTTAATATTAAAATAATACTGGATCTTTCCGAATTTGTGCCACATTCGTGTGTTTACAAAAACATATCCTATCAACATAAAATAAAATGTGTTCATTTTGAAGCTTTATATTATTTAATTTTTAATTTTCAAGGATGATTTTCCGGCTATAGTCGTCTAATATATAAATAAGCTAGATAAAATTCAATAATTTTAAAAATCATTGAAGTATTTATTTTTTTAAAATAAAATTGATGATTGATGTAAAAATAATTCTGCAGCCTCGCTAGGACTTGCAGAGACTACGGTCTGAAACCTCTGTAGGACAGAAACTAGCGGCAAGGGTTTTTCCCCTGTAATATAATAGTCTACACCTCTTATCATAACGTCTCTTCAGCATAGCGGACCTAAGAGGGCGCAGCTGCAAGAACGCTGATGCAGTTAAAGACATCACTTTAGGTATAGTGAGTAATGATACGCACAACAACAACATAAATCTTCACCCCTTCCGCCTAGGCAGCTGTGAAAACGCTGCGTCTAATGAAGTCAGCATTTTAAGTGCCTTATGCAGACATGCACACGGCAGCAGAAATCATTCTCTCTGTAAGAGTTCTCATTGGAGACTTAAAATCATCAGGGAGGGGGAAAGGAGTCTTCGAATTGTTCAGAGCTTCTTGGGAACGACAGTCGTGATCCAACCTCCAGACGGGTTGGTGGCTTCTGGTGCTATCCGCCAGTTTGTCTTACTTTATTTTATTTCTAACTATTAAATCTCTTTATTCTTCATCAACTCTTATTTGACTGAAGTGCAGCGAAACACCAACCACTACGCCTAGGTTCAATTAGTTGAACCCGAACCCTCACGTTACCGACTTTCCTATTTCCTGTTCTTAATTCTTCCTTTATCCTATAGATCGGTAGCCAGGTGAACTAACGGAGGTATAGCTCGGTTGGTGAACGATCTATCTGGACTTCCCATTTCCAACTGCTGGAATGTTACATGTTCACAGTGGTGGAGTGTTACATGATGGCAGTTTGGAATGTTACACCCCGAGGGAACAGCGGAGGTTTGGGAAAAAACGAACAAAAATTGAAAATACATAAAAACGGCTAATCAGTTATATTAATTTAAATTATTTGAAAATAAACAAGATGAACAATTGTCTGGTTTATTAGGGACGCATTCCGTAGAAAAATAAAAGGATTATTAGGATTACTAATAAATTTTATGCAATAATAGGATTTACCGCTTCCTGATCGCCTGATAAATTTAGAAAAAAAGGTCTTGAGAACTGCGATACCTCATAATTAAAAATGGTAAAACATTCATGAAATTTGAATTCCTAATATTGTCATCACCTGGAAACTAAAATAGCAGTAACGAAAATTTAAAGGAAAGTAAATTCATTCCATAATCCGCGGTGGCACAAATTCCTTAGCCATGGAACGTTTTATTCGATGTTACCCTAGAAAAAATTCAACGCTTCGTCTAGTCATGGATGAAACTAGAATCAGTTGACTGTCTTAGGTTCAACAGAATTATGCTAGTTATTCCCATAAGAAAGACAAAATAGTTCTTGTGCTGTAGACACGTTTGTTTGGACCATCCTCTCAAAAACTCCTCCATAATTTCTGATTTTCAATTATTTGTCCATCATCATGAAGAGATCAGTTAAGCTTTGTCTCGAACATAAATATTGAACAACTTGTCCACAAATAGATAATGCAGTAGCCAATAAAGACATAAAAATAAGTGATAAAATTAATACCGCATAACGTTTTAATCAAACCTTGATGCACATCAAAGGCAACGTGCAATACCAGATGAAAGCAACAACGTTTGCAGAAACGTTGTGTAGTATTTGTTTTATCACTCTGTTAATTCTCTACTTCATTATATGTTAATTTTAAACTAATACAGATTTGTTTTTTAATTTTTCAACTTATTCACAAATTTAAAGCAGCACAGGAATCGATTTGTGCGCCTTTCTGACTCCTCCGCAAAACGGTTTTCAACCATTGAGAACGTCTCGTGGTGATCAAATTGTGTGGCGTGAGGCATAGTTGCATGATTAAAGCCAGTCTCTATCAGTAATGGTGACATGTGTAGGGGAGTGTACGTGACGTGGCGAGGCCGCGCTGCTTACGTAAGCACTGAACTTGACGCCATATTGTTTGTACTATATTAGCTTTGGACGGCCTTGCACGCCGTGACGTCACCTCTCCAGTTCGGCTCGTCTTCATTAGCCTCCGGGCAGTCCTCGCGTTATATAAACCACGAACTATCGCATTTCGTTAACAGGCCTTGAATGTGACCCTGCCTTTCTGGAAATGTAAATCATAACAAGGTTACGGACAGGGAAAAAAAAAATCCCATTTCGCTCCTTTGTTTCCTGCATTGACTCAGTGAGAAATTACCTAAACTCTCTGCAATCTTGGGTGAACGAATCGCCTTGGAAAGAAGGAAAAAGCCGAATCAAATGTCACAATTGCGTTTTTAAATACATTATAAATTTAAAACTTGGCAGACAAAGCGGAGGACGAGCGTAGACGCAAACTCATATACAGATCTGTAAACGGAGAAAAACTATTCGTCTGATAATTTAAAAAGGTTTCCCCCTAGAATATAATATTTATAGGCATGTTACATCAATAAATTGAGTAGTAAATAATATTTAAAAATTTAACTAAGAGCTTATAATATTATGTAACGAGATAAAGCAGCAAACTATTCGACCTCGAGGGAAAATAGTCATTGTTAGAAATAGAAAAGATTGATTTTTATATTTTTTTTTTAGGGCAACAGGCTACATGAGGGTAATCCACGTTGGGCAACTCCCCTTTAATATCATAGGAAGGGATTTGAAAGGGGGCATGCGGAAGGGTAGAGGAAGGTAGCCAAGGGTTAACTAGGGCCCCCGGGCTATATTTTAAGGATCCTACCCGGCATTCGCCTAAAGAAATGCAGGGAAAACCCTAGAAAGACCTGCATCAGGTAGGTCGGGCATTGAGTACTTGTCCCACGCCCTTCCGATAGCGGGAGAGGAGTTTGCTGTGAGGACGCAGCATTCCCTTCTCCGTACCTCGACCAGTTTAGGAGGCAGCTGGCCGACTATTCCAATGGGAATAGCGGACAAGTCTTACCGTGTGCCCAAGGTCTGTGACCCCGGAACATACACCTCTCAGAACAGGCCGAGATGCCTCGGCTTGTGGGAACTTTAGTTAAAAAACGGAGAGGAAAAGGCATCCCCAAATGTAGCCCCTTCGTATCTCTCCTAAATGGTTCGACCTGCGAGAGAATATCCCTCGCAGCCTATTGATTTTTATACTGACGCTTAGCACAAAGAACATCAAAACACACACATATGCCTGCGAGGGATGTTCTCTCGCAGGCAGAACCTTGTAGGAGAGATACGAAGGGGCTACCTTTGGGAGTGCCATTTCCTCTCCGTTTTTGAACTAAGGTTCCCACAAGCCGAGGCACCTCGGCCTGTTCTGAGAGGTGTATGTTCCGGGGTCACAGACCTTGGGCATACGGTAAGAGTTGTCCGCTATTCTCATTGGTAATAGTCGGCCAGCTGCCTCCTAAACTGGTCGAGGCACGGAGAAGGGAATGCTGCGTCCCCACAGGAAACTTTTCTCCCGCTATCGGAAGGGCGTGGGACAAGTACCCAATTCCCGACTTACCTGATGCAGGTTTTTCTAGGGTTTGTCCTGAATTTCTTATAGGCGAATGCCGGGTAGGATCCTTAAACTGTAGCCCGGGGGCCCTAGTTAACTCTTGGCTACCTTCCTCTACCCTTCCACATCCTTTTCCTATGCTATAAGAGGGGAGTTACCACTATGTAGATTACGCTATACAAAGCCTGTCTACACCCAAAAAAAACAAAGAACATAAAAGTTCTATAATTGTTTTCTATTCTAAGTTATACAAGGAAAAAAATATAAAATTTCATGAAGTATTTAGAAGTGAAGCAACATTAATACGAATAAGTGGAATACAGTGCAAAAATTGAGGTGTTCCAATATTTAAATGAAAATTGACTTGTACCATAATTTTATGCTGGAAAATATACAATTTTTCAGTCGCAATAATAATTAATGATTTAATTAAAAATATTGTATCAATAATTTTCTTGAGATCAATCGTAGTGTCTATCACACTTTTAACGATATCTAAGAAATTGTTAAATCGACTTCAAATGTTATTAATGTGATGATACGCCTACGGCCTTGGCATCTCTTTTTACTGATATACTTTTATTGTATGTTTCATTACTTGCCTCCCTTTAAGAATGAATTTGACCTAGAGGTCGAAAGCTCTTGGTTTTAATTCAGTAATAAGCGTTTTGGGTATGTTTTACGCGGTTTTTAATGTTGTTACTATTTAATATCAACATATATTCTAACCGAACCTCTTCGTTAGAAACTCAGCTGATAAATGACGAGCAATATGAGACGACGGGATTTCCTCCTTCAGCTCATTAACTGTTTCTTGTTTTGTTTAGCAAACCTTATCTCAAAGATATACCTGAAAAAAAACAAAGAATCACTTTACTACACACAAAAAACTTATCTTTACTTCTGCTATTAATAAGGGGAAATTATTACAAATAATAATCTTAGGCAGACGAAAATTAGTATCTTTTGAGACACCTTATATTTTAGTATTGATAAATTATTTTCAAATTTTTTTGTATTTTAAATATTTTATTTTATTAATACTAAGCAATACTAGGTTTGAGGTAATCAAAGCGAACGACTACTAGACTATCAGCACCTATTAAGAAAATCAATATTTTTCCATGGTCACGGAACCTGTAACAGGAAATGTTAAATTGAGATGGATAATTTACGTTTTCGGTTAAAATATATTTATTAATCTTATAAATAAAAATGAGTGTTTGTATGTATGTATGTATGTTTGTTTGTTTGTATATTTGTATGTTCCTTATAGAAATCTACACCGGTCGAGCAAATTTCACCAAATTTCGTTAACGTGTTCTTTACGACCAGGAAACAAACACTGTCGGGGTGAGACGCGTCTACCACCCCCAGAAGCGGGGGTGGACGGAGGTGAAAATATTTAAACATGCTAAAACAGCAGATATTTTAGTCGGATAAATATTTTTAGGGGTCAGACTCGAGTAAAATCAGAGTTATGGATCTAGGTGAATGTATTTATGACAACGTTGTCAATGCACGCGGTTTGGTGGTGGTGTGCGGGGGTGTGAGGGACCTGGCGGAGTTGGGCGAGGGAGGAAATTTCCAAGCATGTTAACCGGCCAATTTTTGCTTCGAATAAATATATTTCAGCATCAATGAGATTCATAAAATTTCTCTACATGTTCTCTGTGTATAATTTCAACCCCTTTCAGGTTTGGGAGGGGTGCACCTTTAAGTGTGGGCGTGGAGTGGCATTACATAAAAGGAAAGCAGAAACTATCGATATTGGAGTCGAATTCGGGGTTATAGTTGTCACTGAGTTTAAATATGACATTCAACTTGCCGTTTAAGTCCCCCAAGCGCGAATGTTTGGGGGTGGAAATTTTCAAACATGTTAAACGGTCGATATTTGCGTTAAACGGTCGATATTTGTGTTAAATAATTACTTCCTGGGGTTAATGACTTTGATAGTTTTTATACCGATGTTGTTTGTGTGTAATTTCAACCCCTGTGAGGGAAGCAAGCTTAGGAGTGGGGTGGAGGTACGTTAAATAAAAAAACGCAAAAACAACCGAGATTAGAAGCAATTCAGAGACTATGAATGTCGCTAAGTCTAATTGTGACACTTGAGTAACGCGACGGGTTTGGGAGGTGGTGGGCTGGGGTAGAAATTTTCAGACAATTTAATCGGCCGGTTCTTGCATGGAATAAATACTTTTTGATTATCGAACATTTGTGGGGGTGGTCAGCTTCTACAATGTAAAAACGACCGATATATTTGAACAATGACTTCAACCCCCTTCGGCATTGGAGGTGAGCACATTTAGGGATAGGGTTCGAGGAGCATTACATAAAAATAGTGCAAAAGCAAACGAAATTGGAGTCATATCGTGGGGGTTATGGATAAATGGCATCTCGGGCAACGCCGGGCACCCAGCTAGTTAGATATAAAAACAGCCAAATAACATACAAAATTAAATTATAAATTAAATACCACACAAAGTTTCTGTAACCCTTGTTGCTTTCATCAGGTGATTTAAGAAAAGCAAGACCGCACAAACCAGGTGGCAAACTCAAACAAAAACATTTTTTAGTTCGTCACCCGGTTTGCGCGTTTTGTCGTTCTTACGGTTCTTGCATTTCCAATCACCTGGTGAAAACTACAAGGATTACAGAAACATTGTGTGTTATTCAATTGACACTTTATTTTGTCTCTTATTTTGCTATTTATTTATCCAATTAGTATACTTTTTAACACGAACATTTTATATTGTATAATTTTAAAATAGATTTATTCCTTTCAACTAGTTGTTAATGAACATCAAAAACAAATATTCAGTTAAGACGTTTAGTTTCATGAACATTACTCATTCATCCGATGAAAGATGTGGAGTCTGCATCGATGTGTCCTAAAATAGTACCGTTAACAACATACATTTATCATTACGTTATTTATGGAGAATTTCGTAATCTGGAAAATTTACGTGAAAGTCGTTTTTTTTAAAATGTCACTTCACAGGAATCTTGATGATATACATTTCAACTGTTGGTCACGCTGACGATGTCGAATTTGATGCGCTGATCTGGTCGGGCAAAGTCGTTCGGCAACAGGAAGCAGTGACCGTGGAGGCTAATCTACGGAGGAAGTTGGAGGCAATTGCCTAGAAAGTCTCTCAATGTCAGATTCACCAGTGTTGTCGTCTCCAGCACAGGTCCCTGTCCTAACAGGGAACGACTTTAAAACAAGTGCCTTTAAATTGATGAGCGGCCTTCGTAAGCATTCCAGAAAAATTAACAGTAAGGATCAACGGACAAAGCACAGAGGCGCGACCTTGCTTCGGTTAAAGCGTAGAGGATAGGAAATTGGAAGGGAAAAGGACAACGAAACCAAATTTGTTGTAAATAAATATTATATAGATATTCTTTGTCTCTCTTGTCCCAATAAGAGGTAACTGATTTTCAAGGTTTACATTCATAATAATGCTTTTTCATCACATTGACAAGACCGAGGATAAAATCTTAGTAAATTATAATAACAATGAATCGGATGAGATTCTCATTGAAAGGATGAGATAAAATACCTAAGTTTATAGTTTTAGTTTCTGTTTTATTTTAATGATTGAAAGATTAAATACCAATAAACTTACATTTTTCCAAAAATAATATTTTTTTAACTAGAAATTAATAAATAATATAATAAATATTGTATTCAAGGACAGAAGAATGGCTTCAATTTAAGTTCGTACCATAGGGTTGGACCTGGGTTCACTTCCAGGTCCGGTCGAGATTTTTTTATCCTAATCCGTTAATTATGTTTCGTAGTCCTTAAAGGCTGAGCTTTTACAGAAAGCATTTCTTCAGTTCTTCAATTGAATCATTGTACCTATGGTCAATTTACACACACTTCATCAATTCTTCATTCAAGTCCGAAAATTACTTTGATGAAAAAACAGCCAATAGCAGACAAAAATATTTTTTTTTATTAATTAATTAAATTAAACAACATGTTTCTGCCTTTATGTGGATCCTCTTCTGGCAAAGATAACAGAGTGACAGTAAATACAGAGATATGTACAATATAAAGATATAATTATAGGAAAAAGAATAATTTATTATTATTAATGAGCGATAGAGATTAAATAGAAAGTAGACAAACATATTGAAAAATTACTTAAAAACTAAATATTAATAAAAGATGGAGATGAAATGAAAAAATTTACGCTGATTGAAAATAATGAATAAGAAAGATAATCAATTCAGACAAAAAAAGGTGGTTATTTAAATACCACACAACGTTTCTGGGATCCTTGTCCCTTTCGTGCTAAGAACAGACTAGAGCGACACAACTGCACTCGTCAGTTGACAAAACTCATAAGCTGACGACAGGTACAAGGATTCCAGAAACGTTGTGTGGTATTTATATTATCACTTTTTTGTCTGAATTGGCTATCTTTCTTATTCATTATTCAAAAGATGGAGTTGTAAGTAGCGCTTGATGAATCAGTAACTGTTTTAACAATAATACTGTTAGGATATCTCTGTATTTAATGTTACTGCGTTATCTTTACCTGAAGAGGATCCCCATAAAGGCCGAAACATGTTGTTTAATGTAATTAGTTAATAAAATAAAATATTTTTAATTGTCTGCTGTTGGCTGTTTTTTCATCAGAGTAATTTTAGGACTTCAATGAAGTGTGTAAATTGACCATAGGTACAATGATTCAATTGAAGAACTGAAGAAAGAGGGTCCACATACGGACCGAAACATGCTGTGTTATTTAATTAATTAGTAAAATAAAATATTTTTAATTGTTTTACATAAAATTTATTTTATTAATTATTATTATTTATACAGACGATAAGCTTGATATAGTCCAAAAAATTACGCCGTGAAGAATGTGATTTAGTAAATAGTATCCAAATAAAATATATCAATATAATTAAACGGAGAGACTTGGAAATGAAACAAACTTTAATGACTAATTGTCTTCGATATACCGGAACTCACCACTATAAAAATCAGTACAAAAAATGTCTTGAACTCTCAAAAGAAAAGAAAAAGTTTTATTAGTAATATATTATTTAATTTATTAAATTTAAAAATAGCGCATTTTGAGTCATGGCGCCAATAGGATTAGGAAGTTTTGATTTATTTGAATTAAATTAGGAATAAGTTCAAGACAAATTGAAATAGTACATAAAATTGAAAAATAGTAGGCTTAAAGTTGGAGCAATGAATTATTTTTTATATGCGGTAGCAGCGTTACCGTCATCAAGCGAGGAAATCCTACTGTCGTCGATGATGATGATAAAATTATCATTCAAAGACTTGAGTCCTTTGCCGTTATGTAGGCTTTCTCCGACATGGGATTTGTGATGGAGGTTATTTTGATGGGGAAGTGATGTGTACAGGCATTCTAATTAATCTTTTTAGCAGTATTTGTGTTCGGGAGGTGATTGGCGCAGACTTGTTTTGGAGCGGGCCGTCGATGAATGGCGGCCGTGTGGACTTTACAGTTTAGTTCCTTGGCCGTAGTACACGGAGTGGCAGTCCGGGAAGTGAGGTTCGCCTTTGTGCGGCAGACACTATGCGCTATTGACAGGTGTGGTAAATGTGGTTTTCCTTGAGTGTGGGGGAAGCGCCCACACTGGACTAACTGTACCGAGCAAGGTCGCAATTGGGGCTATCAGTGGCCTCGCTCCCACGCGTGCCAGCGCAAACAAAGCCAGAGCCGTCGCCCATGCGTCCAGCAGGCAGGTGCCTACACATCCCACACATCCCTGCCTTCTCTAAAACAGAGGGTTCGGTTACAACCTCTTTATACTATTTGATCTCTGTCTTCTCCGGCGTTCTTAACCTTAATCGTCAGATTCTTCCGGTGTCGTATTTTAAGCGGCCGTGCCCTGAGCGGACAACAGTCCCTTCCTCAATCGTGACCGCTGAGCGGCAGGTATAAAGTTTTCGGAAGACCAAATTTATCAGTCATTAGGTATATGTAATACAAGTTTAATGTATAACGTTTCTGAACCTTATCTGGATTTATAATTTCTAACTCCATCTATAATATGGAAACTTTTGGTAGTGGTTCGTTTAATAAAAATGCTTATAAATGATCAATTAAGATACAAATCTTTTAACAGTTATAATGTTCTGACGTCATGAATGAAAGATAGCCAATTCAGACTTGTACCTTTCGTCAGGTGCGAAGAAGAGCCTAGAGCGACATAACTGCACTTGCCATTGACAAAACGAAAACTTAACGACAATAGGAGAGCCGAAGGGTTAGCGTAACAATAAGGTAGCAACGACAATGAGAAATCGAAAGGTTTAGCATAATAATAAGGAGAAACGGAAAACACGAAAATCCCTCATTTGGTCCCAATGTGCTCATGCTATTTAGGTGCTCAACTTCTAAAGTCTAATTAGAGTATGGGAAATAATTTTATAACTGTAAATATGGAGTTTGGGATTATATAGACGTTAAATCTGGGTAGTTAGGAGTCCCGTAAAGGTAAGGGTGAAGGTGTATCAATTTTAGTCTTATGTAAGAATGGGTATAAAAATGAAATAGAAAGCGTGCACAAGAGGAAGAATGGCGCCGTATTTTGAGCGGTTGTGCCCTGAAAGGACAGCAGTCCCTTCCTCAATCGTCCCTTCTTTAATCCTGACCGCTGACTGAGCAGGTACAAAGTTATAGGTCTTGCTTTGTTGGAATTTTTACAAACACGGATTTTGAAATTAGATCATTTAATTGACTTCACAACACCTGAAGAAGTCCAATAAATTAGGATTGAAACATTGAGAATGTTTTTTCTACTATAATGTTTAAAAATTTAAATTAATAATACATTTATAACTAAACAGGTTGATGTTTTCATTTATTTAACGACGTCAGATAAAATGAAAAACTTGACGTCTGATTGAAAATAATGAAAAAGAAAGATAGCCAATTCGGACAAAAATTATTCAATGAATATCAAATATCCATAATTTACAGATCCACTAATACTCTTCCCTACTTGATTAAAAACCGCAAGGACCTACTTGACACCTACAGCAAACATTGTGTTGTTAACAAAATCTCTGGCTCTAATTGTAATTCCTGCTACATAGGGCGAACAAAACGTTCCCTTAATACACGTATCAAGGAACATATTTCTAAAATCAAACTTCCCATTGACCAACAATCTGTAATCTCCATCTGTTACTTCCATAGCCCGTACATACGTTTACAAAGTCTTCCTCTCCTACAACGTGACAATGTAGCATGCATAAAAGATCACTTTCATTATCTGTCTGTTGTTTTCAACTTTTCCTTTATTTTCCGTTTCATTTCCTGAATCATAAAAATGGCGTACAATTATTCAGAAAGTCAGAAGAAATGATTTCTAACAAAGCCTGATTGAAATTGAATTAAAGGACCAGGATGGAAATCTACGTGGCGCTCCTTACCATCTGAGCTATCCGTGTCCACTCCCCGTCAGGTGTGAGCTTTCTCCATCCACTGTATAGACCTGATATACAGGCTCACCAGTGAAGAATGGATATTATGTGTAAACTGTTCAAATGTGTAATGCTTTCAATTCAAGTACAGAAGAAATCCTTTCAATCTCAAATGGCTGGAGAAATCTCGTACTAGAGTGGGGTTCGACTCGGATAGCTCACATTTCAAGCGGGAGGTCCTGGGTTCGATTTCCGGTTGGCCAAGATGTTTCCATCTTGATCCTTTAGAACCATTATTTTTATTTTATTCATTTATATGTCTATTACAACTGCTTTGGGCAAGCCCTGTGGTATTGTTACATGTGAGAATAACTTCATAACGATGTAACTATTTTTATGGAGCGACAGCTCATTGAGGGCCATGGTCTACCGATACGACTGACCGACTGTCATCTTACATGACACATTCTGGATTGATTACACGTTGTCAGTGTGTCGACTCTCCCTCAGTTTTAACCCCAGTTTTCGTGAAAAAGGATTTAACTATTAGGAGGATTCAATTTATACCAGTAAATACAAAGATTAACGTTTTCGTCCTCGCTGTCAATATTTTAAATTATTATTTCGCTTATCTTACTTGTAAAAGTATTTACTTTAGCAGTGATAAATTTTCTGTTTAAGAACGATAATTTCCCGAAGTCTTATGTTTGTTTCTTAATGCTGATTTAGTCCACTGAACGTCGGTCCTATTAATCTAGTTAATAATAGGGGAACGACAGAAGTTAAAAATGGCTGTATAATATTCCAGGGGACTATTGGTGGGACTCCATGATAATTTTTTCTGTTTTAAAAGTTTATTTTATTTCTAAGGAATGTTATTATTTGTTTGAATATTTATAAATATATTATAGATCTTAATCTAAAGCCGAATGTCAGTCTATTTTGTATATGTGGCGAATCCCGACGAAGAGAAAATGTGGAAGATAAAATAAAAACAAGTGGTTTTGCAAAATTTTGAATTCGTCAAGCTGCTATCAAACAGAATAAGTCAAATTAACCGACATCACAAAACCATTATTTTTACCTGTTCCTTGTTCTTACTTGGTCGAGTCATATTAAGAATACTACAAATCGATTAAAAATATAATGCGGCGATTATTATTAACTAATTTTACATTTAAATTTTAGGCGCTCTATTGAAAAAAAAATTCCAGAAGATCGAAGTAGAAATAAGGTTAGTAAACCATAATTTATCATTTAATTTCCTTCAAGACGAGGACTCAAATCTTTAAAAAGCACAATTAATCACATAATCTAGTCACTACCTGTTGCACTCTTAGCAGTGAATTTACTTGACCTACACGAGAAGGGTTCCAACAGGCAGCATCGTACAGAAAAATAGGGCGAACGAGAGAAACGTAGTTAATTTACTGTCTTTCTACGATTCTGAAGCAATTTTAGCGTACACACTCAAACCCGTCCTAGCTGTTCGTTCTTTTAGTCCTAGAGATCTAAAAGATTTCTCTTAATAGATGATACGACCTCGTAGGCATAATGGTACGAGATTTCTCTTTCCTTTTACGCACGAAACTAATGACTTCTCATTCTTCATTACTTAACACGATTCTATGGTTTTCCACCCGAGTTTCTAAGCACTATAGGTCGTGTTGTTTCACCCTCCCAGCAACACCTCCAAGCTCTTCGTTTACTCCTTATTTTTGCAGATGTTCTTCCTCTCAATTTTTTCTGGATTTTAGTTTACGAACCTCGAATTCTTATGGAACTATAATTTTTTGGCATTCTCTTGTCAGATTTTTCAGGACCAATTTCCAAAGAATCAAGTTTGGTTGAATCATTATTATATTTGGTTAGTGTTGATCGAGCGTTTCTTTGCGTGGTTTGAGAAAATGACATCAATGACATTAGTTGAATAAATAAATAAAATGGCCAATATATAAGAAGCAATTTAATGCGAAACACACGACGTTGCGTTCCTGTTTTGGATCTTCATCAGGCGTACAAATATAAGATAGCCGATTAAAAATGGTCCGGTGAACTCTTACCTAAATAAAATATGGATTTATACAAATAATAAAATAACGTTTTACAATAATTTTAAATTTGACGCTGGTAATAACACAAAAAAATTGACTAAATATTATTTTCAATAAAAATAATAAGGTAAAAATACCGTCTGACATTGATTAAATTGTTTTCAAAATTGTTAAACGTCTTATTGTGTTCTGATGTATAGTTGTACTTTTTTATCAGTTTTAAATGGGAGTAGCTGAAAGTTCCTGACGTAATTTATGTAAAATACATTATTTCAAAAAGGATAAGGACAATTTTGGTATTTGTAATGGACTATAATATACGTCGTTTTACGGAAGAAATATATTTGGTATACTATAAAAAAAATGGTATTGGTGAATTGTACTAGTATAATATAACAAATGTGGTATTGATGAATATAATTTATTTCCTGCAATATTATGATCTTCTAATAAATTTTAAATTATAAATTTATCCGACTTGTATTAAATATGTTTAGAGGAAATTGGCCAAAAGTCAGAATTTATTTATAAACATTAAAATTGACAATTAACTAACATACATTATGATTCTTCTTTTTCTTAAGGGACCTCTTCATATTTATATAAAAAATAAGAATTATAATAAAAAAACAATATTAAAAGTCAAAAAATTTCAAATCCATAATGGTAATTATTATGATCGTGAGTTTATATTGGACGTTAGACTGTTTTCTGCGTCTGTAAGTTCCAAAAGGTACACCTGTAATTTTGTTTTGAGAATTTGTAGCGATATTTTGCTGTTGTGACGTTTGAAAGTTATCCTCTAATTTCCGGCCATTGTCTCTGTAGGAAAGGCAGCCCCTCCGCATTATGCTGCCCGTCGCTCCTATTTTCGGCCGAAGGTCTGGAAGATTTGCGCATGGAAGCAGCTCAAACTAATCTTTATTAACCGCGAAGGACGACGAGGCCTCGTGTCATCTTCATAGTCGCACTATTACTGACTTTACGGATTACTGTTAGTAGGTCATACTACCTTCGGCCTCATTCCGTACTCCTAGAAGTAAGATGGCGTGCAAAACAATTTTTTATCAGCTGCCAAGCATTGTCGTGCGTCAATCGATTAACCTAAAACCAGTTCAATTCTGTAGCATCTAATTTAAAATTCGGGCACTACGTCTTTGCAACATCGTTCGTTCAAATATCAAAGTCTCTACGTTTTAATCCGGTTTGCCTACCGTTAAGGCGGAAGCCATCGAAAAGGAAGACGCTTTCCAACGTGTTATAATCCGCGGATAGTTTAGTGCGCTTCCAATCAGCATTAGTAATCGCCTATAGCTCTACCACGTTTGATCTTTGTAGTGTTTATGTTAATTTCTCGCTGTCTTCCCTCTCCTCCATGAAACTGCGTCACCCGCCATCGTTCGCGACTACTGCTATAGATGGCTTTAAACTTAAGGTTAAAATCTTACAATGATTTATGTTTAATAAGAGGTTGAAAATGACGAACTAAGTCGAAAGCGTCTTGATATTAAAAATATTAACATATGAGACTGTGTGTGGTTTATTTTCCCCGAATATGCGAAGTTTTTATTGATCAAATAAACTGCAAAATAAATTTTCATCGCTTATTTTTCGACCTCATCAGGTTCGAATTTTTTTAAAAACTTGAATCTGATGAGGTCGCAAAATACGCGATGAAACGTTGTTGATTTAATTAATAAATCCTTTTTTATTAGTTAAAATTGGCTGATGTTTATTTATTAATTTTCTCAATATTCAGAATATCTCTCTCTCTTTATATATATATATATATATATATATATCAAATGGAAAATAATCACTTATACCGGCGGGAGAATTCTCTCGCAGCTAACCTGGGAGGGATATTCTCTCGCAGGTCGAACCTTTTAGGAGAGATACGAAGGGGCTACCTTTGGGGATGCCTTTTCCTCTCCGTTTTTGAACTAAGGTTCCCACAAGCTGAGGCACCTCGGCCTGTTTTGAGAGGTGTATGTTCCGGGGTCACAGACCTTGGGCATACGGTAAGAGTTGTCCGCTATTCCCATTGGAATAGTCGGCCAGCTGCCTCCTAAACTGGTCGAGGCACGGAGAAGGGAATGCTGCGTCCCCACAGCAAACTCGTCTCCCGCTATCGGAAGGGCTTGGGACAAGTACCAAATGCCCGACCTACCTGATGCAGGTTTTCCTAGGGTTTTCCCTGCATTTCTTTAGGCAAATGCCAGGTAGGATCCTTAAAATATAGCCCGGGGGCCCTAGTAAACCCTTATCTACCTTCCTCTACCCTTCCGCATCCCCCCTTTCAAATCCCTTCCTATGCTATTAAAGGGGAGTTGCCCAAAGTGGATTACCCTCATGTAGCCTGTTGCCCTAAAAAAAAAATAATCACTTATTAAACCCAAAACAGGTTTTGATACCTAATTACTTCCGTTGACGACAAAAGCCAACGTTTTAGTAATGAAAATATTTCCTCAACCAAATTAAATTTGTAACGACAAACAATAAATATAAATGAAAATAATGACTCGAAGGAAGTAATGGTATACATTTTACAAATTCATACATCTAAAAATAACCATATTCCGATAAAATACGTCTGACAATATCCGGAAGGTTCAGATTGCATCACTCGACTCTTCATGTCTACTTACACTTTCTATAGAGTTGTGTAATACGATTTTGTTATTTTCACATTTTGGCGCTTTTCAGAGCATTTACCTAAACGCTAGTTTCCAACTTCCGCGAAAATATACAATTATAAAATTATTCTGCTTTACGCTTTGGCCAAAAAATTTGTTTGTGATTGTTGTTTGAACCTGGTTTCGTTATCAACTGTAACTCAAGCAGGCTGCTCTTATATTTTTTTTTCGTAAAATAGTGGCCAGCACCGAATTATTTGTCTTTCGTTATCACCACATGTAACTCTCCTTACCCAAAAACATGTCAAACAACAGCAAAATGATTTTTAAATCGAGTCGTGACGGTCAACAAACTCAGCTCGAGGACATAGTTCTTTCCGCATTGGGACAGGCGGAAGATGAAAATGAACGATTATAGATTTGCCGAGGCATGGAATGGGCTACAGTAGTGATGGAGCGAGCGTGAATCATGCACGACACCGGAAACTGTTCATCAAAAGTGCCGCTGGCGCTGATCCGTTGAGAAGGCCAAGGCAACAACACAATGCGCTTCAACTAGGACGTATATTTACATAGACTGTAGGCAATAGTACAAAATAGGAAATAAATTGACCAAAATAACGAGAACTCTCTGTCAGCTCGTAGCACTACTATCGTAACCATTCTGAGCAATATAATCCAAAAAAGTACCTACAATCGAAACGAGTGTAGTCTGCTAGATTTCCATATTTTGGACACCAGATATAAGCCTGAGCAATCCACGCCATTTCCTCGGTCTTACGTCTACGAAAGCAGATCTTTGCAGTCGTGAGATGAAATCCACTCCGTTCAATTCCGTATCAGATAAAATGGTTTTATATCAATAACAATTTATTTAAATTAACATTACCCTTTCACAACCCAGTCTCACGGACCTTTCTAAAAGGGGAAAAATGCATACAACTTCACATAAGAAAGGCTGCTCTTCACTCCAAAATGATTGATAATCTTTCTTACTGGTCCACATGTATCTCTCCGAACTAATTAAAACCATTTTCACCAATATTTAGCAAAGTTTTCGAATTATTTATTCATTTATATCCACAACAACACCAAACAATACCTTCGTCAATCCAGCCAAAGATACAATCTCCAAGAGCCTTCCACTCAACCACCATCTTTGACATGTTCAAAGATATGCACCTTTGATTTAGCCTATATTATTATTTTTTATTATAAATAAATAAGTAATATAAAGACATGCAGACACGCGTTACACAACCATAAAGCTTCATAAACTGAATTCGACGTCAAATTTCGGAAACGTTAGCTACTCTTTGAACAAGTCGAGGATGTTTATTAACGAGTGTAGGTGAATAAATACTTCTTCTTTAGTCATCAGTCCTGAGACTGGTTTGATAAAAAGTTCTGCACTACACTTCCTTAGGAAAATTATTCCCGGCGGTGGATTCCCGTTGCCTTCCACCGGTATGATGGGAGAGATGAACCCATTCCAGAAGTCTCACGTGCGAACGTGGCAGCGGGAGCTCCGCAGTACGTTTTGGTGAATATGTTGAAAATGAGATAGACACATACAAACATCCATGCCCTCGCGGGGATTCGAACCCGGGATCTCTGCGATGTGAGGTATTTATTGTGCCAACTATACCACAGCGGATCGGTGAATAAGTACTTACAAATCAATAAATATAAACGCACACATTTATTAATATTTATTTCTCAATCGCGTTTCAAGTGGATGCAATTCGTCCAGTGATCCTCAGACTTTCAATTTGTCCAAAAAGTAAGTTTCGGAATGATATCATTTAGCGTAAACTTTTTCAGGCCAACCCTTTTTCAGAGTTAAAAAATGGGTAATTATTCGCACAAAGTGCGAAATCCGATGACAACGGTAGATACGGAATTATTTTGAACTTCAATACCAACATTTCACATGGGAACACTACTGCATTGTTTTGATGGAAGAGATATTTCTTCTTGGCTAAATATGAACATTTTCCTTTATTTCCTGGCTCGAGCGGCCTAGATCAGAACTTCTTCATTTATTGCTCGCCTTTTTTGTAAATAGTGGATCATTCCGGGAGCCATCACCATCTGGCTGATACACCGTTTTCGCCTTCATCGGAGCTGGGTGTCCAGCAGAAACCCACTGATTTTACTGTTGTTTTGTCTCTGTAATCTAGAGGTGGATCCGTGATTCAGTTATGTGTCGACGTAGAAAATTGACAAGATCGTGACTAAAAAGCGCCATGCCTGCCTCTGAATCAGCCAAACGATTACATTTGACTTTGAACATACGCGGCACACATCTTCCAATTCCTTTTGATGCAAAAATAAAACCTCTGAGCCAAGGGGTATTTCTGTGGCCTCAAAGAGTTCACTCAATTTGACTAGTCGACTACTCAATACCAGATTATAGATTTTGTCGACCTCTGGGGGACGTCTCGAATGATGAAAGACATTCACACATTATAAATGGGTTTAAACTCTGGGGAAGAAGTGTCTCAAGTTCATTTCTCTCGGTGTTGATTTCTTAGGTCGTATTTCCTGCCAAAAGTAAATGTTTAATTATTACTTGAAACTAGTTTTCTTTTCATTGCTTGAAAATAAAACAAGCTATTCGCTTTGGCCAGTATAAAAAATAAAACCACGCAGTGGGATTATTATGCAACGAGTTTTCCAATAATGACAACTAAATGTAACTTCGAAAACTAAATATATGTTTCACCAAACTGAATTAGGAAATATGTTTAATTATAAAGTCACCAATTTTTGCCTCAAGGTTTATAGAATACATCCAGAGTCAATTTTCTTCTTCATCGCACATTCTGTAGTTTTGTTTGATAATTTTTTTTCTTTATCTGCAAACGTGCGCGTTTCATTAAAACTAATCTTTTATTAATTTACTACATACTTAACGACTAGAGTCTATTCAATGTAGTCTTCTAGATTTTTCTGGTTCTGTATACACTTCACTCACGCACTGTGCTCTGTTTTTATACATTGCACATTACTCAAGATCAGATGTTTTTCTTCTTTTCAATCTTCTGGTACGGTTTTGATTATCCAAAAGTTGTCAGACCACTGGATTGATGTGTAGGTGAAGCGTACCTTTTTATTTCTTCTTTTATGGTAGGGATCCGAAGCTCCCTACTGACATCTGCATTTCGGATAAATCTTAACACTCTATTCTGAAACGTTTATGTTTGAGTTACAGGCACTGCGCCAAAGCTGGGTGATATATATTCATATATTTTTACATATACAACACCGCCATAAGATGTCAATTCAAAGTGGATTTCGACCCATGTTAATCAGTGTTAGTGAGATGTTATCGTTCACAGATTTCACAAGTCATGCACATTTTTCCAAACCTAAGAAGTAGAACAGTGCTGCCACCTACGTCTCTTATTTATGATTTTAAGCTCAATAAAATCTCTGTATCTACATTTAGTCTCAAAGAAGAAACTCCCAGACCTTAGAGCTTTGACGAAACTCGTACCAAAATACATTAAAGCTGATGGACGTCCCATGAAGACCCGGGCGTACATGTCTACATCAGTACCCATCAAATTCTATAAGAAATATTATATCAGATTGCATAACTTGTCTTCATTTCCTTACAGTCCAATATTAATTTAAAACGAAAATAGCACTCGTTTAATATACGAAATCAATCGCTGTGAAAGAAGCAAGTTATTCCAGATGCTGTGAACTCTGTGCCGAGGAAAATGCTTGTCTGTTTTTATTTTTACGAGTTTCGACCAATATTAAAAAAATCAATCAAAATATTGGACTAATATCAAAATGTTGTGAATAATATTTGTCAAACATCGCAATGCACTTCACGAGAAAAGGCTGAGTTGAACGTGAAACTGGATATACGATGAGCGATCGACCTCGTACCAAGGCTAACAGCAATTTCAAAGGAACGCTTAGAAACCATGTTCTGGCCTTATATTCCATTATTTGTATAGGAATTCATTCGACTTGAACTCCTGTGTCATAAATAATTTCAATTACTAGTGTTTAATCTACTACCGGAACCGAAATTGAAAAAAATGGCTTTCTTTCGAACAGAATCACTGGTCTGAACAATAAAATTTTTAAAAATGTATCTAAACAGGAGTTCTTAAATCGTTAGAAAGAATCATTTTGTGTAATGTCGAAACTTAAATTAAAATTATTATGTCAGTCTTTATCTACGATGGAATTTATGATTTTAATGATTTTTTTAACAATGGATTTCAACGACAAATCACTAAAATTATATTAAAAACTAAAGTAACTGACTGCGAAATAAATAACTCTTTTGTCAGGACAGATAGAAAATAATTTAAACTTGTTCCTCTAATCAGGCTTTACAAAACATTTTTTCCATGTTGAGGCAAAGTTAGAATAAAATTTAAAAATCACTGCTCATTACACTTAATAACTCGCATAAAATGTGGAAATGAAGAAATTTTATTTTAGGGAAGTTTTTTTATAGTAACAGATCATCATAATTTAATTTCCCGATATACTTTCAACCCATGAGTGACCAAAGTGTTTTTAAAAATTATTCTTAGCTTTGCCGTTCTTGTGGCTCTTTCGTTCTTTTATCACATGATGGAAGCAACAAGGATTGCAGAAGCGATGTGTGGTATTTATTTTATATCATTGTTTTTTATGTTATTTGGCTATTTTCTTATATAATTGGTATAACATTATTAATCCTTAATAAGAAAAAAAGACACATAAAAATATTCAGAAATTCCAAGTCATTTTTACGTATTCATACGAATTTCAATGTACGACAGTTAACGTTACTTTCGCGTACGTTTATTATACAGTAACCTAAGGATATTTCCACCACGCATGGAGAATTTTTTTGTAAATTTGAAAACTAGATAATTATTTGGAAACGTAGGATTATGACAAGTTTTAACGGAACAGAAAGCAAAAGATAAAGATTGTGTAGGAAAAAAAATTAAAATATCTACGTTTGGAATGGTGTGTGAACACAACGACCTCGCAACCCACAAGTCACATGTCTTACAGCCGTTCGCAAGGTCGGGAAGAGCAATTATTCAAGAACCTAGGGCACTCACAATAGCCTGGCCCTACATGTCACCTTCAAATAGGTTCTCAGCTACTGGCACGTGTTCTGAATCTTCGAAATCAGGTTGCATAATAGTCTGTTTACTCCTTACTTAACCTCGGACTGTTGCAGAGAGTTTAGTCTACCAGAGCCTCAGACAGAACAACTAAATATCTTTATCCAAAAAAGAGAACATCCATGGTGAGGCCTCCTTCAGACCGTGTCTACCAGTTCCAACCAAACAAAATTTTTAATATTGCAATTATTTTTTTCAGAGAATGGAACGTCCGAAATGCATGAACCCAATATTAATTATTTTATTGAAATTATAAAATAAAAACATATGTTAAAATTATAGCCAAATAACAAGTGAATTCGCATACAAATTCCTTCAATCCTTATGGTTGCGTCAGGTGATTCTTAAACTCAAGAACTGCAAAAACGGCAAACTCAAAATCCAGAAACTTTGACTGGAATTTATTTTATCACTTAATTTTGTCTGTTATTTGCCTACTTATTTTTCTAAGTCCATCATTGTCATTAAATTTAGAATAAAAAAAATCGTTCATTGTTAAATGCGATATTTTTATATCTCAAAAGAAAAGTCGTACTGTATTAGAGCTTAATTTTACTATCATGAAGGTTAATGCTATTTGTGTGGTCACACTATTATGAATTGGTTTTCTGCAAACGGTTTGACTTTGAGCTTTAATAAAATACATAATCTTTTATTTCATGCATCATTAAAACCAGTCGAAAGTTACGTGATTAATGAAGTATAAAGTACGAAATTCCTAGGCCTTTCACTAGGTAATATACTTAATTTGAAATAACATGTCGATATAACAATTAATAAACTTTGTTCAGCAACATATGCACTCAGAGTTATATCACATTACAATTATTGTATAACATAGAACTAGTATAAATGGAATATTTACACTCTCTAGTTTCACATGTAACTCCAAGGTAAATATAAAGACTTTCCAATCCAAAAGCCTATAATTAGGATAATTTTTCCGGTAAATTCAATGACTTCATGCAAAGAACTATTTAAAAATTTAGGTATATTTATTCTTTCCGGTAAATTCATTTACTCGTACTTGTATCAAATAATTAGTATAAATTTAGTTAAATGGAGCTACTATTGCCCGGTGGTAACTATATCTACAAAAATAACATAATACAAAACTGACATACATACTAATATAACATATAACAAACCAACTGTCTTTGTAAAGTTTATTATTATTATTATTTACCTGATTAAAAAAAATTATTTCTTTTCTTCGCTTATTTATTTGTTCTTTCTTTTCTCATAAATCACTTCACTGATTATTACGCTGACCAGATATAAATTAATAAGTATAATAAGAAAATATATATAACACCCCATGATTATTGTAGTTTCCTTAGCCTACGTCTAAACCGATCAGCGCTATTCGGGAAAGTCGTCAGTAATTCTGCAGTCGCGAATTGATGCGTTAACAAATGAATATTTGCCAACGTCTGTGCGTTGCCCTTTTCCTTTAATTTTGAAAGGGTGATCATTTATAAAAATATAAGTGGGCGCCAAGAGATGATTTTTAATTTATTTCCTGGCCGGTTGACCTGCATAAGCTTTGTTTAATGTGGAAAGCCTCACGTGTTTCCTCCTACTGCCTAGTGGTTCTAAATGCTCATGAGGATTTTTCCCGAATCGACCCTCAAACATCTTTTCAGCCCGTTTTTTAATCTTTTCCGACGCTAGTGTGTGTTCATTTTTATATGGATCCCAACAATTTGTCCCATATTCTAAAATGGGCCTGACCAGTGATCTGTAAGCAGATATATTAAATGTTCATTAATTTAATATAAGAAATAAAAATAATTTACATAACATTTATGTCTCTGACAACTGTACTTAAGGTGTAGAATATAAATTTTTACAAACTTCCTGATGACATTAAAAGAATTAAGAACGAGTTGCAATCAGAAGGGAACTTAAAAAAACTCTACTCAGCCACTCCTACTCTGTAAATGAGCTTTTTTTAAATAATGTAATTAATGCATAAATTTGTAATCTTAATACATAGTTATCATGTCCTTTCATTATTCTTAAATTACCGAAAATCAGAATCATTTTATACTGTAAGAATTTAATTTTATCCACAAAAAATACTTAATATGATAAATTATTATACCTTATTCTTATATGAATTCAGTTATCAAGCATTGTTTCTCGTGAGAATCTGGGGAAAATTAATTTATTCTATTGTAAACACATTATAAGCCTCTTCGATTGATTGGAAAATGAGATTACGGAATTGAACGACTGTTTGAAAAATTCTAAAGAAAAACCATAAGATGTATGCAGTTAATTTTAAAACACTTAATTGTAATGTACCTACTTGCTAACGTAACTGTTTTCTATTTAGAGAACGCACTCAATGAAGATTTCTTCACATCGTGGCTGATTAATTCCGCAGATTAGTGTTGTTTTAGCGAATAGGAAAGCGTAAGTAATTACTCCATTTTTCATTGTAAATTGTTGTCTGGATGGTAAAAGTGCATTATCGTTCCAATATTCAATGAAGAATGAGCTCTAACTTAATTATACATGTTAGTGTTCTGGAATACTGGCATATTTCAGTTACACTGCTGTATCTGATTCAGATATAATCAATTTATTTTAATTGAGCGAAAGTTTTATCAAGTAATTATAAAACTTAAACATGATAATTGAAATGAAAATAAGAACAAGAAATTATTTAAAAGATCTAAAATTTAATTGAAAGAAAACAGTTACTATTTATACATTGTAATCGATCTATAAATTCAGATAATATAAATCACGCAATTTTAATCGAGCAGAAAACGAAGTTACATAAGTTAATAATTATGGCCGTTTAAGGAACAAGACAAAACTTTTGTTTTGCGGCAGGCGATATCAAACCCGTAAGTTATTCTTATGTAGATAAAAATCCTAGTGGAGACACAGAAGAAGACAGGTGCGTTAGTCAGAAAAGATAAATATGTTAATGAAGAGTGTATTCAGATATGTTATAAGACAATTCTACAGTGATATGCAAGAGGAGGAAACAAACAGAGCAGAAATCAAAGTTTTCAAATCAAAACGGCTCAGTTTTCACGAAAAGTCAAAAAACAAATTTTATACAGAAACTAGTGTTTCCCGCGGATCTGTTAGCATGATTTTGGTTTATTTTAAATAGGAAAACATAGATATTATCATATAAAGTGTCAATAAGTATTCTTCGTCACTACGTTATTTTTTTAAGTTCATGTTCAAGATAAATGTGTAAAAAAATATTGTTTTAGCCTTAGAATACGGGCGAGAGCAAGAGCACTATAGCACGCGTCATCAGCGAAGGTGAGTGAGGCAGGGAGAGGAGAGGAGGCAGCGCGGAACAAACACATACACTACAACTAACTAATTCGGTCAGGTTCTAGGCGCTTACTGAAGGTAATTGGAAACGCTCGGGTAGTACCTACGAAGAATGGGTGGTTAATAACTGTGCCGCGCACTACAGTAATACATAATACCGTGTAGGTGCCCTAAGATACGGAGAAGCCGCTACTTTATCAGAATGCGAACGCAACTTCGTAACGTTGGTTGACAGTATATCACAATATTCTACTCTTATCTACACGTATGGCAGTAGATTTAAATTTTTATTATTTTTTTACTCATCCGTAGTAACAGGATACTTTACGTTACTTTTTTTTAACGAAACACCATAGCAAAATGCACCTAAAATCGACGTTCTCGATACAAATTCTTCAACGCAAAGTACTTGCATTCCATAACCCGTGAATCAGCTCTGTTTACAAAAACATTTCTCTTGCCGTTTTGTTTATTTTACCGCGACTAGGACATGTTTTGAGAGTGTAGCTATAACCTAGTTAAGTACTTGATTGTAACTCTGCAATCTTATAATAGGCTTAACCTTCCACCTTTCCTTGAATAATGGTAGACATGGGCAACACAACGATGTAAATATATAATAGAAATCCAATGGTGAAAAAAAAAAAACTTTTAAAACGTAGTGTTGTAGCAAATCAACACCTATAAAACGTGTCTATAAACCAAAGTGTAACAAAGATTTTACGGTAGACTAAAGAATTCACACAATAATAAGAAATGTAAAAATTTAACATGAGTAATGATTGATACATTTTATGATGAAAACGTCAATATAAAAGTTACTCTAACATCCGCAGTAAATCCATAAAAATATTAATCACAATTCTTCAAGGATAACAAACAGGATAAGACACATCCCATTAAGGAAATGTCCTCTGCATGACGTCGTCGAAGGACACTTGTAGATAATGTGACTTAGGCTTATTCCAGCGGGGAACTGCTCACTGCGAGTGTATATTATAGAACTAACGGAAATACTGAAATTTTACATCTTACACGATTTAATAGTCACTTTAATAGTCTTTCCATAAAGTGGCCCCCTCTTTAATCCTACCAGCTCTAGATGTCTGATATTACAATGTTCTGTCCAAATTAATATTTTCGTTCGGCATCAATAAAAAAAATCTGAAATAATAAATAACTGTTTGTTTATATATTTTCACATGTCATAAATTATAATACGAGGAAGATAGATATGAACATAAACGCTACGGGTAAAGATTGGCATCTACGTGTTTAGAGGAGAGCTTGTCTCAATTCTGTTCTTCATAGATACGTGAAGTGCTTTTCACTTACCCAGATGCTTCTTTTGTGGCTTTTGAAGATTTTACCTAAATTCTACTGTGATACTGGATTATCACATACATGCCGCATAGAAGTCGGGCAATTAAAATTAACATTTGAGGACTCGTCAGGAATGGCACAAGGATGCCATGAAATATTTGTCATTGGTTTCAATTAACTGTAAGCATATCTTCAAATTACCTGCTGGACCTTATTTTAGCTTTGAACTATGAATAAGGAATCCAATTTGTTAGACTAATATGAAAGTAAAAAAGGAAAAAAATTACGTCTGATAATGAATAAGAAAGATAGCTAATTCAGACAAAATGGGTAAAATAAATACCACACGACGTTTCTGGGATCCTTGTCCCTTTCGTCATGTTGTCAACTGACAAGTGCAGTTGTGTCGCTCCAGGCTCTTCTTAGCACCTGACGAAAGGAACAAGGGTCCCAGAAACGTTGTGTGGTATTTATATTATCTTTTTTGTCTGAATTGCCTATCTTTCTTATTCATTAATATGAAAGCACCTTATTGGAATTTATATTTACATGAAAATTTAGGTTTATAGAAATTCAAAGAAAGCTTATTTAAGCCTCAAACCATAGTTAAGTTTAATTAAGGAATATGGATGGAAAAATGTCTACCGGACCGGTAATCGAACTCAGAATCTTCCGCTTCCCGCTTCCATTAAAGTTCTGTAAAAAACTGTAATAAATATTATAAAATATAGTTAACGTTATGGTACTATAAAAATATTAGCAAGTGAAAGAACAATACAAAAAATAACAACAAAATAGTCATAAGAGCTGAAATATATAGAACCCCTTATAAGCCAAAATTTTATGACAGAATAAATCATACTACGTACAAGTGGGCATCGACTGACCAGAGAAACACTTTATTTAAAAGTTATTTTCTTTTCTCCTCTACATCCACTCTGTTCGGCTTGAAATTGAGCCCAATGGTCTCAGGTAGGCTAGATTATTCTACAAAATATTTTTTTCTCATATTAATCTAGAAAGTTTGAAATTTCTCCATTTTTATTGCATTATCACAATTTAACCAACGTAATTACTAATTGATGTTGCTAAAAAATTCGGAAAGTTTTTGTTACTTTGAAAATAAAATACACCAAATTTGCAGAAATTTTTCTTAATTTCTTAATTTATTGTTATGGTTTTTTAATTATGTTATGGGAGTCAGTTAAAAAAAATTTGGGCGCTCTGAGGTGGCGCAGGTGACTGTGAATACAATTCTCCTTGGGGGATCCCACCGGTTTATTTTGTAAGCCTGAAGGATTTATATAAATTTGCAGCCCAATCAGCAGTTTCAGTCTGTTGTAATCTTGAAGGAGCCGCGGAGTGGTAATCTTGGATCAACGTGGGAAACACGGCATGGCGGACGCCCATCCTGGATTACCGCTGGCATTGTGAACAGTAAAACAATATCAAACAAGAAGTGGACAGTAAGAAATTATAATTACGTGATAGCAACATGCAGAAGACGGACCACGTTATCTTTCGACGAGCAGACATCAAATAACTCACTATATTACTATAAATGTAAATTAATACAAGTTTCGAAATTGTCAGAAATTTATATATGCAAATGCAACGTCTTTTAATAGGCCAAATAGTCTCATCAAGTTAAATAAAAATAAAAATCATATGGCCGTAACTTTTAAATACAAAATTAATTACATATTTTTAAATTTATTTAGTTATTATTATTCGCACCCTCTCCATTAGTAATTAGAGACAAAGCACGTTTACCAATAAAGGAAAATGCAAACCAAATCACATACCACAGGCTAAAACGCTCTTCTTCAGTTGGGCTGGAGTCATCAAAAGCATCATTACGTGAAACAGGAAAGCTAGCAAAAGAAAAGAAGACGTAATTATATTAAAGAAATAGAAATACTGTTATATAAGGTAATATTTTAGTTATGAAGCATCCAGCTCTTCAATACGAAAGACAATTCTTCAGATTCAAAACGATTCCCAAATTCTGTATGGATAAATAGGCTTCATTCATATTCTCCTAATCTCAGATACGAGCTTAAGCCATCGACGTCCTTTGCATCATGAGGTTAAAGAATTTAGGGTTTTAAATGCAGACGGTTTCACAATAACTATAGTGTGATTCATGGACGCTATTGTCCAAAACATCTGTGACATTCTAACACCACGTCCGGTGTTTTGGAGGCCAGGTTCTGCCGGTCTTCTGATTCATCACGTGTCCCTGACGATCCTATCCCAACGTGAAGATGCATCACCGCTTAAGTAGCTCTTGTTTACTTGCAGATCGCAAACTGAGCAGTGACTCATAAAAAAGCGTTATCAACGTCGGTTAATAAGTGCGGCTCTCTGATAAGAATGACGTTCACACTATCACTGATTCATCAATATCAAACACTTGTACCAGGGTCATCGAGAATTAACGTTCTAATTGCTTCATTTCGCGATTAGCTAACATAAAAACTGTCCACGATCGTCAAAAATATTATTTTCATGGTTATATTGAGACTCTGATGAACTGTCACGACCGTATAAAATTAATATATATTATAATAAATAATAATGGGCGCTTTAATTAATTTAAAGAATTTGAAGAATTTATCTCACGTGAAGCGCCATTGAGGTAATAATTAAATGGAAGGCGTTAATTAAATGAAATAATAATCATAATTAACAAACAAAATATTTATTTATTTTGTGGCAATAAAGATAATTACAACAAAATTTCAGATCTTCTCTCTCTCAGGGCCTCTACTGGGTTTGATAATGGACACAACAAATTGATTTAAAAATCTTATTAACAAACAGTTCACAATTTACCTAAACAATATGTCGATAGAAAGAAATTTAAAAGTAAAGAAACTTGGTTGACAATTAAAAGAGAACGAAATATGACTTTATCCTTTAATTAAAGTTTACAATTAATCATTAGTTATGGTTTTGTTACTTACGTAGTGTCCAGCTGGTACCAGCATTCTTTTTGGTTTTGGAAGTACACTATTGCAAAATTATACACTGATTCTAAAATCTCGACTCACAGATTTTACACTATTGAAGTCAAAATTGATAGGCTCCCAGGAACTCGGATGATCCTCCTGAATGTCAGCTATCTGATGTCTGCTTGCCTTACCGGAATCATATGATTCGTAGATTTGTTAGTATTTTACTGAATTGGACGTAAACTGCAACGAATCTCCTTGACGATTTATTTTAACTGTTTATTCTTTCGGAGCGAACAAACTTTTCTTTAGCTCCTTGCTGTAGACGTAAAAAAAACTGACTTCCTTTCCTGTCTGGCTACAGCCGTAAAACTCTCTTAGACTTTCCTGGCTGGCTGTATACGTAAACTGCTTTTACTTATCGATATTTACGAGGTAATACTTCCGTGAATGTTTTTACTTTGTCTTAATAATACATTAACGACGGCTAGTCTCTGCTCTAGTATTATTTGTTCCGTCCTCTGAAATGTCCCGCCACCAACTGACTCCTAGTGCTCTCGAGTTTTAGCGCGCATACGCCATTTTTGACTTTTCGACAAAGCAAGTGAGCTCGCTTTTCCATTGTCGCTTTGTTCGATCAGACCGCTATAATGGATTTCTCAAACAATTCAAATTTTATGTCCAAACAATTAATGACCTAATTAATTGGCATTACAATATATACTAGTACATAATACGTTACTAATATTGTCATGGGTTCATATAAATGTGAAGATAGATATTTTTACAGATGAAGTGACCAAAATATTGCATAAATGGGTCAACGAAGTTATTTTAAAATAATACTATATTTTGAGGACCTGTAAAGTATTTTGGAGGCGGCAAGGGCCAAAAATTGTCATTCGACAGAGAATTAATTTTGAAGTTCGGTTGAATTTATGACTTCTAACAACATATAGCTTCAACACCATGGTAAAAACATAATTTCCGAACTACACAAAGGATCTAATCGACAGTGGAAGGGTATAAATGTGAATTATTTGAGAGAACAAAGCAGACAAAGTTACAGAGATGAAGGTAGAGATATAGTTACAGCAAAATATAGACATCTATAGACTTATGAATAATGAATATCCATAACTGCAAGAGTCGCAAGTGCATGGTTAAGCCTAAACGTCGTATGAGTTAAAGCTTCTAAGAAGAAAAGCGTCTCATGAAATATTTATTTACGTCGCCGAAGAGAAAACAATTTCGCTTCATACTGACACCGAGTTACGACAGTGGACAATGCAGCCTAAAACATCAGACAAATAACGCATTCGGGTCAACGAGAATTTGGAAATTCTTGATAGCATCAAGATGAATTTCGCAAGATTTAACTCATAATTAAATATATTCATGCTTTTCAAATTTACGTTGTTGAATAAATGAACTCTTTTACTAATTACATGCTAAAAACTCTAAAATAGAAATACCAATTTCTAAAACATGTCATTGATATTTTTAATACTTCAAACAAATTCAATAACAAATAATCCATTCATTAACCAAACATTTATTACAGAAGACTTTATAAATAAAAAGGTCTTATTCTGCAATTTTTACGGAAATCTTTAATGTTACTGCTTTGATGACTACTTTGATTTTATTTTATAAATGTATGAAAGAGATATGTATCCAATAATCCGACCTTATGTACTGTGGAAAATGTTATTACAAATGAACAACGGAAAATATAATGAGCATTTTGAGAAGTATTAACACCGTCATGCTCTGAACAGATTAAGTGAATCAGGGAAGAGAAATAATTTGATTAACTGTTCAAAGAATGAGACAGAAAGATATGAAAGAAATAGAAGCCAGAGCACAAAGAGAACGTAATAGGTAAATTCAAAAAATTAGTACAGAAAATATCAGAGCAGGGCATAACAGAATCAACCACATACGGAGATTCTCACAATTCAAAAAGAAATACCCAGCTTTATCTGGGCTGACAAATTCGTCAGTGGAGGGAATAAAAATTTCACATAGTGGTGAATGAAGCAAAGTGAAATTGATACCGATTTCATAAGCGCTTAAAGCGTCCAAAAATTATTAATCTTGTAAGCAGTTCAAATAAAAATTTACAGTAAAAATTTTCTAATACTGGCTTTCACGACGTTTTCAATGGATTCTAATAGTTATTATTACAATTGTTTAAAATACACGAGATTTGTTGCTGATTTCTACTTTTTTTAACTTTCACATTGAATGTTATTCGCCTATTCTTCTGTTTTAAACATTTAAAACAGCATGAATTAATGAAGGTGCTTTTACAATACAGCAAATATAGATCAAATATGACGTTTTTAACCGAATTCAGAAAAAAAAATGATGAATATTTTAAGTTGGTAAGGTGCCGCGTGTACGTCGTACAAGTAAAGCAAACTATTTTCAAGTAAAGTTTGGTAAGTTGTAGTAGCTAATGCCCAAGGGTTTAAGCCTCGACGAACTTCGTTCATTAGCAGCGGCTCCCTACATACAGCAGTTTCCCCGAATCTGTTATACTCCTAACTTGCAGAGAATCCTTTCCCGTTCGAGGAACAAACAAAATGACCGTAGTAAGACTCCTCCAATTACCTTCACGTTGATGTGAATAATATACAGAAGAGTCAATTCAACTGTGGTGTCTGATGTTTTGGTTTAAACATTCCAGACATCCTCTTACTTATTATTGGCTGCGCAGGGTCTGCTAATTTGTTGCTCTCCTCTCACAGAAAATAGGAGGGACAACGAATAACGGCGCACATCTGGCTCATACTCTTGGCTTTGAACGCGCACAGTATCCCGGAGCATAACGTGCCAATTTATTTGCAGTACTGTTTTGCGTAATATACACGTTATTCGGTGGCACCTGCTAACATATGTTACTCCATGTCAAAACAACTTTACCGCCACTAGTACGTTTTTCGAGAACAACTCGTATTTATTCAATGCAGTACAGAACTAATTCGAGTGAGAAATTATTGTAAACAAAGAGATCTATTAAACAGTATGAATTATAAGTCTGTGTAAAATCCTGATATTTATTAACCTTTAACACAAATGTACAAATTATATATATATATATATATAAATATATATATGTATGTACGTATGTATATATATTGTAATGCCAATTAATTAAGCCATTAATTGTTTTTAAATAATTTAAATTGTTAGCGAATAAATTAATTGTAAGCGGCATGGGCGAGGAAAGCAACAATGAGCGGCGAATTCTGTTTATTTGTTGAGGAGTCGGAATGGCGATTGCGCGCGCAAAAGTATAGTCAGTTGGCGGAGAAACATTGCGAGGATCAGAACAAATAATAAAACTTGAGCAGAGACTAGACGTCGTTAATGTATTAACAGTTAAAGTTGTGATTAATACAAAGAAAACATTCACGGAAGTATTGCATCGTAAATATTGGAAAGTAATAGCAGTTTTTGTCAGAATAGAACTTTCCAAAATCTTCGCGGAGAAATTGTTCCAGAAGGACATTGGTAAATTATTGTGGAGCAGAGCAGTCAATGAAATACAGCCAAACTTGCCAAATTTTAAAGTGAAGTGTAGAATCAGTGAAAACCAAGGCCTTATATTTAAAATTGAAGTGTGTAAAAATGTCCGAACGAGGTGAAATTGATTGTTCTGGTACCAGACCGACGGTCCGTAAGTAACATAACTTTGATAAATTTGAAAACTATAATTAAAAGGGTAGTCAGATTTCGTTCATCTTTCATTTCGTTCACTTTTCAATTAGCTTTCTTTCATTTATCGACTTATTGTTTTTAGGTAAATTTTAAACTTAATTGTTAATCAGATCATTAAATCATTTTCTCTGTTAATTATCAAACCCAGTGAAGGCCCTGAGAGAAGACATATTAAATTTTGATTGTAATTGTTTTTAATATTTAGAAGCAACAATTTGAAAATAAATTATTTTGTTTGTAAAAAAATTGATTATTTTTTTATTTAACTATCCTTTTCATGTTGGTTATTACATTAAATGGCTACCACAATGTGGGGCAAATAAATTAATTAACGACTAACTTGATGATTATTACAATATATACTAAATATACTAATAAAATATGTAGTGAATTCATACAATGTTTCATAATAATATCAACTGATTCTCCAATTATTTGTAGTGTATACAAGCGGGATAAAATTAATTGGGGTTATTTATTTATGTATTTTAATATATTTTCCGAAAGAATATATCGCAAGCAATTAATATTCTCGGCTTTAGTCTGGAGGGGGTCAGGCAGACACAGAAAGGATAACAACCCGAGCGCAGCATCCCTTTGTGCGAATTAATATATTGTGAGTGTCTGGCGGGGCTAATCCTTGATCCTTGATTCTAGCACATTCTGACAAGACGCTCGTCATCGCCACCACGGGAATTTCTTCCCAGGCCGCGCTGAATTTGGCTACGTGACTAATTAAAATATTGATATTTATGGGGGGCACAAATCTTATTTCTATTGGCTAAGATCAGCAGAATTCAAGAAGAATTTCGGCAAACCGAGGTAACTTGTAGAGCTAGCAGAAGTTACTTTTTGGTTTTAAGATGGTGTAAGTTGGTGTTTGGAGGAGTTAGAGAGTTTTGGGGAAAGTTATAGAAAAGTTGTGAAGAAGTGATGATAAATTTTCAGTGCTTTTCATGAAAGTTAGTGTTTGGCGAAGTTATTCAGAAATTAGTTTTGATAAATTCGAGAGAAGTTTGCATTGTCATGCCGACGAGAACCTGTAAGTAATCCAGATGAGTGACACTCTTCTGGACAAGACGGCACATCAGGCGAGAGATCGCAGAGTCCGTCCGAGGTACCTCAGAAGACTACTTAACTGCCAGATCATCTCCGGGTGGTAATGCACTCTGACAAGTCGTTTCATGAAAGCCAGATGACCACCGTATTTTGGCCTACCAAACCCGGTCATAAAATGTCATTTTTTTATGTTTGTAAAATAGCCGGTAGTATTTCAAGTTGATAATGAGAGCAGGAAGTTAATGGTCCGTTTTATGTGTGTTAATAAAATATAAATGTTTAATTACAAAAATAATGCCATACAATCAAATATTTTCAGAGTTAAATAACTAAGCAAATAAATTTAAATATCTTAAAAATATACCGTCGACAGTCGCCTTATGTGTGTAAAAAATTTCATTATGTATTTAAATATAATAATAATAATAATATACTATAATAAATAAACATAACTGATTACATTCCACATTATAGAGTAAAAACTCTCAATCGTATGCTTTAACATTCATCTTAATTCGATTGTTATTTCCATAAGTTGTTTAATAGTTGATAATAGTTTTTTCTGCTTCAATTTTATACAACTGACTTCAACAAATTTATCGATTGTATTTAAAGAGTTAAAATGACCTGAATCAAATTCACAGATTCATTGTGAAATAGAAATTTTCTAAATAGAATATGTAATTATTTTCAGTAAACGAGGCATTCAACCTAGAAGCAAGGAAATATAGTTTTGAAAGATTTGAACAAGCTCTTCTAACAAATTAAAATTAAACTATTTCGACAGTATATGAAGAAATATAAATTTCAGACCCACATAAATTTGAGATATACAGAAATAAAAATAATTATTTTTACAAATAGCTTAACATTTCGACGCTACTTTATTGTCATTCTCAAACAGAATTTAAATACAGAAAGACGGTAAAGCAAAGATTTTTAAAGCAAGGCTAAGAACAGATGCACCAAAGCACTTAATAAACGTCATACAATCCTTTAATTTTTTCGGTGGAAAATGCGCCTTATAACTATTTAAGAATTATTTCAGAACTGTTATTTATTAAAAATTATCCCAACACTGTCAATACTATATTTGACACCGAAAATCTCAACAAACTGTATAATATTTTAAGTGCTTTGGTATAATTTTTTGAAATTTTTCTTTATAGATCTATGCTTTATCTGTCATTCTATATTTAAGTGCTGTTAGAGAAAGACCAAAGTATATTCGAAACGTCTAGCTATTTGTAAATAAATGTTGGTCTGAAATTTAGGGTCGTATAATTAATTATTAATTTAAATCAGATCTTATATATACATGATTTATATATGAAGAGCTTATAAATTTTCAGTCAGTTTATTCACAACTCGTATTTTGTCTAACACGAATAATATATATAATTCAAAATATTAAGTTTATAGTAGATCTAATAATATAAAACTTATTCACCATTTCTTTGTTATTCATATTGAATTCTTGGGAATCAATTCAAGTTCAAGTATGATGTTCTTTACAATTTTACAAAAATAATATTATTAAACATTCCTCTCCTTAGCGCCTCTTTTGCTTTCATACAAGGTGAATGACATTTTAATTGACAGCGTATGTGAGAATCAATTTTTCTTTCATGAAAGACATTGGATAGTTTCCTATTTAAAACAAGCGATTCATGGGGTATGAGTCAAACAATAATTCTACACAGAGGGAAAAAATGGCTTCGTTTCAATGACGTACTACAGTGGCACTGATGGACTGGTTTCCGTCCCATATTTTATGTAGCCTTGAACTGTATCAAGGCTATTTGCGGCACCTCTGAATTATACAGTTCTAAAGGTTGATTCTAAAAAAAAGCTTCTTAGATACGTATTCCCCTGAAATAAATTGTGTTACTCAATGGGAGAAAACTTTTTCGAGAGTAGAAAATCGCCGAATCTGAGTAAATTTGAGGAGAGTTTCCGATCTCGAGCTTTACCAATATTACTGAAAAAAATTGGTAACCAATTTTTCGATTTTCCAAATGTGGAATATATATAACAAATATATTTTTGAAATAATCACTCTGAGGTTGCGTCATCTATACTTTCAGCTAAGAATAGTAAACAAACCTATCAGTTAACCCATAGCTTCGTTTCTCAACCTTTCTGCTTCCCCCCTTTCAGTCCCTTTCCTATTCTATAAGAGGGGAGTTGCCACTATGTGGATTACCCTTTACATAGCCTTAAAATCACTTCCTATTGTGGTGTGATCGTGTCCCGCGTTTATAATTTTTGGAGGATAAAATTTTCCATATTGGAAATAGCACCAACGCGCACAAATTGAACGAGAATTTGTTTTCATATACAAAACACGACGTCGGGAAAGTGGATTCGGAAAAACAGGTTTTATTTTTTGTCTGGACCACGCAGCGGGTGGTGAGAGAGGAGCTGAAAAGGGTTAACGCACATGGGGCAGTTTTTCATGTGGACAGCAAGAAATTTGAAGAGAAAAGGGCTGTACGGTCGGAGAGAGGGGATCGAGTTTGGGCAAGGTGCGTCTGGATATAAACAAAAATTTTTGTTATGCTCCAGATGGTTGAGAATTGCAGAGGTTTAGTTCAAATAATCTCTGAAGACGACGAATGGCAACGAACATGCAATAGGAAGTCGCGTGACTGAACGATTGAAGGAGACGACCTCAAATATGCTCTGAATGAGGATTTTGCATAAGAGACAAGAAAGGAAGAAACGCCGCTCGGCATTTCCAGATATGTGGGTGAATTGTGTAATATTTTGGCATCAATTTTGTGTTATTAAATTCCAATAAATTACATAAATCAAAATTAATAGTTAATTAAAATACATTTTTATGTAATATAGAGTCTCATTAATCAACCTTACCACACTATTCTATTAAAGGGGAGTTGCCTCCACATGCATTGCCCTCATGTATCCTTCCACTGTAATAAAAGTAAACTTTAAAAAAAGTTCAATAGAAGTCATTGTTGCTGTCAGCTTCATATACCCATTTCCGTGATATTACTTTCCTCCTTATCATCCTTAAGTCTTCCGCATTCCTCCATCAGTACTGACTTTGCGTAATCCTGATCTGTGCATTGTTCCACACATATTACCCTATTTTCCTAGCACATTTTCAGTGAGCATGCTTATGACCTACTACGTTCCATAATCCTATTTCCTTTCGTTGTTTCAAGTCGTTTGAAAGTTTAACTTCCATCACATTCATTAAAATTGATTTTCTTCAAAACAACCAACACATTTTACGATTTCATCACATGACGTAGATCTTTCCATAAGTCTTTCCGTCATTTTCATCATATTCTAAGTATAATTGATTTCACAGGTCACAAAGTGATCATAATTACGAGCTTAATAGCAAATTCGTTCCATCCGAGCATTACTTATCTTGTGAACTCTGAGAGTAAGTGTCCACTTAACTGATTCACCTGTTCGAGTTTAGCGTTATTAAATGTCCATTTAACGACGTTTTTGTTTTCGGTAAGTTGTCAGTTCTACCGAATTGCTGATGGATGAAGGATGACCTTGCCGAAGTTGACACCGCATCCAAGGTGACAGAGCTCCTCTTTCTGTTTTAACAGAGCTCGTATGTGACGTGAGCGTTTCAGCTTAGAATTAAAATTATCAGAAGAATTTATATTATATAAAAGAATACTAAATTAAATTAGGAAATAAAGTAATAATAGAAAAATTTACCTCTGAAGTCAGAGATGCTTATTTTATATGAATACTAGCTTAGTGTCCGGGTATTTATTTAAATTAACCCGGAGTAGGAATTGACCTAACCTCTTGGTAAACATTTCATTTAACCAACATCAATAGCGCAAGTGTTTAGAACAGTTGCCCATTTATGATACCCTCCTCGACCTAGCCCCTAGGCATCTAACTAAAAATAAACCAGGGTAATGACTGACGGTGTTCGAGAATTATCCTACTACCTAAAATAAAAGCGTCTAAAAATCACGCGAATCAAAACAGTAAAAAATACTCGCTTACTTCATAAAGTCTATAAATATTCCCGGTACCTTAAAGGAGTAAAGAAGTACAACCTTTACTAAATAGAGACCAAAATATAGATCGTACCCTAAAGAAAAGAACAAATTTACCGGTAACTTAAGATGGTCAAAACTACTCCGGGTAACCTCTGGTCAATCACGCCACCTACACGCGGAGAAACATAAAATATCATTAATCGCCATGGTTAATGCGTGAATTAAACTCTGCGACTCCTATAACCCCGAAATCGACACTAATAACCGTCTTTTTGGAATTACTTTTTATGTAAAACCCTTCCCTTGGCTATTGGAGTTCAAATTAGAGACTTAAAAATTCTATAATGAAACTATCAAATTAAGAGACACCGAAATCGTTTTATTCGACATTAATAATGGCCGTTTAGGAAAGTTTTTAACTTCAGCCCCCACCCCTAGAACGGTAGGTGTGTTTATCCCCTGAGTGTTTGAACCTGGATCGTAAGTAACACGTATATAAAGTTTGGTAGAAATTGGTCTTTGTATTTATTATGTAAACAGAAATTTGTATCGTACCCTTCCACCCCCACTCCTAGGAACTCAACTACATCTTAACCAGTATGGTAAATGTCAGAAATAAACTCAGTGACTTCCATAATCCCTGATTGTTTATTCACTACTATTATGTAACGGCCTTTCACCCACATCCTCCCCCACCCCCACACGTAGGGGCTGAAATACAACATAACTGGCATAGTGAACACTGTATTTGACCCCACACCAATCTCGGCTGTTTAGCGTTATTTTTTTTGTAACTTCCTCCACCCCCTCCCTTATTGGTGCTTTAAGGAGTTGAAATTGTACACTAAATACATCTGGATAGAAAGTATTAACCACATAGACACCGAAAAATAATTAATCGACGCTAATATCGGCCGTTTTTAAATATCACCTACCTTGTGAGTTTCGTAACGCTTCGAAAGGCCGACAGAAACTTCTCGAAGGTGAGCACAAAAACTCACCTAAGTTTTATCGCAATAGAATGAATGTTTTAGAAGCACACAGGGGACATTTATATATATATATATATATATATATTATTCCTAGCTGATAGCATCAGACGGTGAACAAAACCGTGATGGTTCCTGAAAGGTGGATGATACCTCTAATCACGGTCCCATTTCATTACATGAAAAAAGGAAAAGTTTCGCAGGGAAGCACGGAACGTGCCGGGATTGTAAAGGAGAAAAAATCTGTTAAAAAAACGAGTTCCCTTGAACTGTAACCCACGAAATCAAGAAGATTGCCGAATAATAGGCGCGGCACGGGAATTGTAACTCATTCAAGGTGAACTTCTACCCCTTCAACGATTTTCTGCAATTCATATTTAACTTTAGATTGAAATCAGAGAATTCTCAGGTTTGTAATTCCACGCCAATATTCCTGCTATTTCGTTTGACGCAAGGCAGCTTATTAATCAAAATGATCCAACTATAAAGATAATCTTCGTTACCTACTGATCAATCGATTTATTTCCGCTAATATCAAATATTATTTTCCTATTTTGTCATTATAGGCCTTTCCTGATACTTGATAAAACAGTAATAATAATTGATAAAAAATTATAAAAGTTTTTGTTATACTTAGTCTGGATCATCATTATATTTATATCGCAATTGGTTGGTTTCTGTCTTGCAAGTGAGTTACAAAACGAGACTTTTGAGCATGATACTCGATTTATTTTTCATTCTCTGCCTACGATTTCGGAGGTAATACGACGGAGTACAGTTCATCTGTGCGCGTAGACTACTTTCAAATTTCCGCGTGAAACATTTGAGCTTTAAACAACTGTTCAAACTCCAATTAGCGCGAAGGCGGCCTCTTGTTGAAACAACAGAGGAGGTTACCTGCAAAGTTCAAAGCCATCGTGGAAGTTGGTCTCGAGTACTCAGAGCCGTTAAAACGGAATTCCACCCAACTTCACGTATTCATCAAGTTTACTTCGAAAGGCCCAAAAACATTTCTTTCTGTCCAATAATTTGGGTTGCGAAAAAAGAACAGTTGCTTGGTTCATGGTATCAATAGTGCACCCTTTCGTGGGTTACAGTTGTAAAGAACACATTCCTTAAGATATTTCTTACTACTTTCCAAACCCGACATATTGTCCGTACAGGAACCATCACGGTTTTGTTTACCATCAATCCTATCAGCCAGGAAAATCTGAATACCAATATTCTAAAAAGAACCTCTGACTCCAAAATTCACATTTAAATGACCCATTATTACCTTATTTCGTAACTTTCTGGGGGCTCGTCGTTGCCTGAGTTGTCATAATTAAACTCAGCGACATCCATAACGTCAGATTCGACTCCAATCTCAGTTATTTTCGCGTTAATTTTGAGTAACGACCCTCCACCACCTCCGTAAGCGTGCTCCCCTCCATAAATTATACACAAACAAAAGCGGTAAAAATACTATCAATCTCTCTGACCCCGAAAAATAATTATTCAATGCAAATATCGTCCGCTTAATCTCAGCGACATCCATAACTCAAGATTTGACTCCAATGTCGGTTGTTTTCGAGTTATTTTTTTTTGTAACGCTCCTCCAACACTACCTCTGAGGGTGCTCCCTTACCATGCCTAAAGGGATTGAAATTATACACAAAAATATGTGGAGAACCGCTATCTAACTGGGCGACGAATATATCGGTCGTTTTAACGTTTGAAAATTTCTATCCCCGTCCACCTCCGCTCCTGGACGTTAAACTGCAAGTTGATTGTTATAATTAAACTCAGAGACATGCATAACTCCGGATTTTAATCAAATATCGGTTGTTTTCGCGTTAATTTTGTGTAACGCCCCTCCACCACCATCCCTAAGAGTGATCCCTTGCCATGTCGATAGGGGTTGAAATTATTCACAGAAAACATCGATCTCATTAACCCCGAAAAATATTTAGGCGATGCAAATGTCGGCGGTTTGTCCATGTTTAAAAATTTAGACCCCAGTCCACCCCCACCCCTTGGTGTGGTAGACGTTTTTCACCCCCACAGTGTTTGTTTTCTGTTTGCAAGGAACACGTGTACGAAATTTGATCAAATTTGCTCCACGGTATGCGAAACATACATAAGGCAATTTTATTTATTAGATGATTTAATTGAATATTATTTATTATTCTAATCTTTAACGTATATGGTGATTTTTTTTAAGTAATCTGCTACATCTCACCCAGCAAAAATTTTACGAGTATAACTATATAAAATATTAATAATTATACAACAGCTGTAGTGTAACCAATAACCAAAGAATAATGCTAATTCCGTGTACATAGTTTCCAACTGTGTCCAATTATTAAAAACGGAATAGTGCGTCTCCCAGTTGACACAATTCCTAACACAAAAGTATTTTTCCTTTGTATATATTTTAAATAAATAAACTTAACTTTAGGAATAAACCACGCAGTATGCAGTATTGTCTGTGATCACTGACCTAGAGCACAGAAGGGAGGCAGCTTATGAGGTTTGACGGGTAGTGCATGAAGGGGACGGGGAAAGTGAACCGGAATACTGCGCATGTACAATTCACATTCCAGAGAGAGATCCTGTGTTAAGCCGAGGGTAGCACACAGACAGACAGCTGGCTGCATCAGCGGGAGTGAGTGCGCCGCTAGGCAGGTAGTTTAAAAAAATTCACACTGTTAATAAAAGTTCTTCAAATATTAAGGTATCAGGATAGAAAAATGTCGACCGAACCTGGAATCAAGCCTCACCCTTACTAGTCGAACGCTCCACCAACTGAGCAATCCCAGTTGACTTCAGATCTGTTACGAAATTCTTCCATCCATTGACCTGATGCAGCCTCATCCAAAAAATTTTTTAACAATCACAATTCTTACTTAGCCTAATTTTAAGACCTCGTATGAAGAACGGATTTTACGTGTAAATTGTTTAAGGGTTTAGAATTTTCAATTCAAGAATAGAGAGAAAGCTTTTTACAAGTCACAAGCCGTAAAGGCCACAGTTAAGCTGTATTAAAGCGGGAGGTTCCAGGTTCGATTCCTGGCCCTGTCGAGATTTTTCCATACTGATACTTTAATTCAACTTAATTGTGGCCTTTACAGCTTGTGACAATATTCTCTTGAATTGAAAGTTCTTAAAATTTAAAAAAATTATTTTACATATATTTATTTTTGTGCTGTAGCCCTTGATCACATATGTACCAGGCACTGGTGATGATGTACCATAAAGGTCTGATAACACAGAAAAATTGTCTTAGAATTGCTTATCTACACATGGATTCTTCATTTTCTTCTTGGTTTGTTATTTCACAGCCGTGCATTTTCATTGTTTTGCCAATTATTTTCCGTCCTTACATCATCACAATTGGACCATTCAGACCACATGAAACTGCTCACTTATTTTCTAAACCGGACAGTTTTTTTTGGCATTTTCTATAGCGGACGTGATTACTTGGGGGCTTGCATATTCCATGAATTACATAGAATAAGATCAGTTGGTGGCTTGCAGAAACCAATCACAAGATCAAACAGAATTTTTGGTCGGATGTGACGAGAAACTGACGTTCTTGATCAACTAAAACAGGTTCCTTTCTACCATGGAATGTCACCTTTGATAATTTTTGCCATTCTCGAATGAATGTGTCCCATTTCGAACCTGGAGAAGACATGATACAGACCATTGGAAAGAAGTGTGATAGAAATGTTTGTTAGAAGACTGATTAGGACCAGTTTTGAATGAGGAAAAGACTATTCCAAACAAGCGTCGGAGAAGTGTTAGTAATAGTGGCTAGGGAGGGTATACCGTAGTACCGCAGTACTGCGCAGAGCCCCGCTGACCCTGAACTTGAACTGCGACGCGGCTCTAGCTCAAGGTGTCTGCGCAGCGGCCTTCACTGTTTGGGTCCACGCCAACGGCTCGTATTTCACAACTTTGCCCAACTTAGCTCCGCACTCCAAACCTGATAAGAAACGTGACGATATGCGGTCACGTTTACGCTGTCAATAGATCGTGTGCTATTTATTGTACGCGAGACTCAACCACTCAACATGAAAGGTCCTTTAAAAGGTAGTATCCCACATGCGTGTTATGTCGTAACTCGGAAAAAGCACGTGTGCCGAAATCCCCAATTGCATAAGTAGATGGGCGCTTGTTACGAGGCCGTGTTATGTGTGTATCGATACGAAGTTGTTTTTTCAAAACGTATCGACCGAAAAATCGAATATTTATTGTAAAATAAAATAGGAGTAACATGTCTCAAACTACTATTATATCTCACTTTGAAGTCATTATAATGCTATAAACAAAATTAAACCCTAAACTCGGCATATTATAAATTGTTATCTGGATCCTCCACTTGAGACACTAAGCATGGAGTCTGTTGCTCCGACTCCAAATTTGCAGTTCTCTGTGTTTCTAATTTTTTAAAGATATAAAATGGAGATACTAACCTAACAGACCAAGGAGACTTGTAAAAAGGGCGATGGTTTCCGCAATGCAGCCTTGAGAGCTCCGCGAAACACATTGACGTCGAAGAGCTTCCGAAATTAGGAATAATGTGCCGGTCCAGAAAGTCCCTGCGATATCAAACTAGAAGTATTTAGACACAAAAACTCTCCCCTTTGCCATCAGCCCCTTCGATCGATTTTCTTCTGAATTATCGAAGTAAGTATATACATTTTTATTTGAAAAGTAAATACTCTATGATTTGTTTTTTTTAAATAATAAAGAGAAGCACGGTTACATACAAACTCATCGACATTTAAAACAAAAGCACAATTTCACCCGCATTGTTACCACCACTTCCCTTGTTATGTGCTTTGTAAACCTGACAGAATTTCTGTAAAAATACAGAAGCATATCAAAAACTGTTTGCATAAAAATAATGATAACGTGAAAGGACAGAAAATCATTTCATTGACAAGGCAAATATTGAGTAACCAATAACATAAGAATATTCACTATAATGTAAGAGAGAATTGATTTTTAGCATTGTATGTCCGTAATAAAACAACGAATTCACGCTTTTATCGTAACAGTATCCGTTTCATGAAGAGAATTCTCTATTAGCGGTGCCTCAAGTTCTAAGGTTTCCGAGTTTACTCGCGGAACTGGAAGAAGATGGAAATTTCAGTAGCCCGACGCAGCTCCCAACGCGGACGTCAGCTGCTAAACTATAAATAGCGACTATGCCACACGTTCACCCATCCTACTACAAAACGTAGATAAGTTCTTACGGTAAATGAGAAATTAATTATCGGGCCTAAAATTATTAGGCCTAATTAAAATATTTTTTCAGACTTCTTACCGGAGCTTTCGGACTTACTCAGTTAAAATCATCTTACATTCTTATACAAAAATATCATCTTTTTAATAACTGTAATAGTTAACCAGTATATATATATATATATATATATATATATATATATACGAGTGGAAAAGGAATGGGACTGAAAGGTGGGATGTGGCAAGGTAACTAATGGTTAACTAGGACGAAAAGAAGAAAGTGTAGACAGGCTCCATATATACAATATATATATATATATATATATATATATATATATATATATATATATATTGTAATACTAATTAGAGGTCAGTAATTATTTTTATAATTGGATTTTTAGCGGTACCAATTCTTCAAAGACAACAATGTGTCGGCGTGCTTTGTCGTGGGCTACGAGCGCTTTCTGGAACGGCAGTCTGTCTGATATTATAGTAGGGAGAGGAAGTAAAAATTTGAGAGATCGAACAGCGTGGCCCCAGTAAAATATTCAACAGAGAGTTACAAGTTTTTAAATCCAAGTATAACGTTTGGACAGCGAGATACATGGAGAAAAAACAGCAAGAGTAATCAAATATTTGACCCACATTAATATTCCTACGCGTACTGAGATCAACTTTTTCCACATAAAGACAATGAGTAACAATATGTCTGGCTGATAATCCGGAGGTGCAGAAGATCCAGTTCCCGGAGGAAAATTCAATAACTACGACCGTGTGTTTGACAATCAAGAGTAGAGGCAGTGATTCATGGCCTTTTTATGTAAATAGTGTGCCCGAGCCGAGGAATCTAAGTCTGGTACCAGCCGAACATTTTTGTAAGTAGAAACCAAGTTTGTTAACGATAATTAAATGAATTCGTCAGATTTCGTTCCTATCTTTTTGGTTTTGTTTGTTTATTTCTTAATTTATAAATTCTATGATTGTTCTTTACTTATCAAGCCCAGGTAAACGACCCTGATAGAAGAGTTATCAAATTTCTAAGCATCGAAACTTTAAATGTATTTAAACTCAGAGAAAATGTTATAGATTTCTATTAAATAAAATAAATGGTATCATAAAGTTTAAAGTAGTAATTATTTCTCGATCCTTTCTGTTAAAATAAAATAAACTGTTCCAGAACGAATTATCAATTTAATCAAACTGCAAATTAATTGTTTAAATGATTTAATAAAATTTTGTTTGTTAATTAATTAATCTCCTTTTGATAACCATTACATTTTGGCTTCCACAACATGGGGCAATTCAATTAATTAACCTTTTTATTTAATCATTACAATATATATATGGTAATCCACATGGTGGCAATTCACCTCTTATAGCATAGGAATGGGACTGAAAGGGGGTTGCAGAAAGGTAAAGCAAGGTAGACAAGGGTTAACTACGGCCCCCGGGCTGTAGTTTAAGGATCCTACCCCGCAATTCGCCTAAAAGTGATGCAGGGAAAACCCTAGAAAAACCTACTTGTCCCACACCCTTACGATGGCGCGAGAGGGGTTTGCTGTAGTGGCGCAGCATTCCCTTCTCCGTGCCTTGACCAGCTTAGGAGGCAGCTGGCCGACTATTCCAACAGGAATAGCGGACGATCCTTATCCTATGCCCAAGGTCTAAGACCCCGAAACATACACCTATCAAAACAGGCCGAGGTGCCTCGGCTTTTGGGAACCTTAATTGAAAAAACCATAGAGAGGAGTAGGCATCCCCTAGGGTAGCCTCCTCCACATCTCTCTTGGAAGGTTCACCTGCGAAATAACAGCCCTCACAGGCTTTCTTTGTTAACTAGGATCCCCAGGCTGTCGTTTTAATTATCCTACCCGGCAACTGGCCTAAAAGTGATGGAGTAAAAACTAGAAAACGTGCATCAGATGTGTACAAATCCTTTTCACGTTCCTTAAGTATTTTTTCTTCTTCTTAATATTTCATAAATAGTTTGTTTATGTGTTGAAATATACCTCAGTCAAATTATAGATTTTTAAGACGTCATTAAAATACATCCATCTTATGTAAATAAAAAAAAATTCTTGTTATTCTCTGAGCTGTTATTGTAATATTTTTATTTTCTTCAAACTCGTTGAACCTCATTTCTTGACAAATTCCTGATAACTGCGATTTTTTTCTTTACTAACATTGTAATATTACTTTTGTCCTTGACTAACTCATTCAACCACTTTCCTTGGCAAACCCCGGGCAATTCCCCTAAACTAGTGACCGCTACCATCTTGTCACTCATAATAATGGTCCAACATCTTCTATCTTCCGTTCCTCGATTTCCTTAGCCACGCATACTGTAGACAGCCGACAATTACTCCATTATATTACGAATCCATCACTACAGGTTGCGTCTATCTTTGTTAGTGGTGTCAACGTGAGGAGAAAGCGTAAGATGTTTTCTATTGGTTCTCATTCTTAAAGTATTCTTATATTTTAAGCACCAATTCGCTCGCGTGTTCAGACGCACTTTTCTTTTTATGTGCCAAAATGTCTCCAAAACTGCAGAAGTGTAACAAAAATTACCATACCTCATTAATTAATTAAATGTAAGTGAATGACCGTATCGAACGGCGCGGAAGGAAGATGTGGTGTGTCGTTACTGAGAATCTTGACATCCTTCCTAACTATAGTCGTGATTCAAATGAATTACACGGATGGTAGCACCGTACGGTTCACAGGGTTTCGTATAGTTGCCGCTATAGTAGGGAACGATTCAAAATCTCACAGGCTCAAAACAATCAACTAATCTTCATTGAATTCCTAAAATTAGGTCGTGAAGAATTTGATTATTATATATTATTAGTTGAGTCTGTACAGAGGCTAGAGAAGACTCGCATGTGTCTGGAGTCGACGAGGATGGTATTTTTTAATAACTCCATTTGCTCACAATCTGCCCAAGGGGCAATAAGTAATGTTTATGTTTACAGATATTAATAATAATAATAATACAATAGTTTTGTGGAGGAAAGCTCAATTAAGCCCTCAATATAATTAATATACATTCTTATCAGGGACAAGATTAGTTAGGCTTACATTTATATACAACATATCTGTACAATTATATGACATATATACATTGTAATATATATATGGATGGCGGTTATTATTAAAATCTGTTTACTGACTCAGACTGGAGATCTTGGTTGGCTCGTATGAAAAATGATGATTGACGTCGGATAAGTGCTCATAAAAGGCAGAAAATAATTGGAGATCTTTGGCGGTTTTTAGATATAGTGTCTGACTGACGTAGGGACAAGACTCCAAAGGAACGACGGACAGCAGATTTGTTGACATTCAATTACAAGACCCTGGATTGTTTATCTAACAATATTTTGAGTAGTTCTCTTAGCGTGAAAAAGCCGGATGTGATCCGAATGTGGGAAAGTAAACCGGGAGAAAAAGGAATATTCTGGAGAGGGGGATGTGGATAGGAATAGTGAGTTGGAAGTCAGAGATGGAACGAGGAGGACGTGGAGTCTGGGGTTAGTTGGAAGGCAGAATTCAGAGAAGCCGGAGGTTGGGTGCCAGAGCGCAAGGAAGGATAGAAGAATTGAAAGTCAGATTTTGAGGGAGACTGTTATGGATGGAGAAGGAGTTGGTAATCGTGCCTAGTGAGGACGAGCGACGTAGGCCTAAGTTGGGCAAGAAATACTAAAGTTTAATTATCTGTTGGTTTGTGGAATTTGTGGAAGTCTGAGAGAGAGAGAAAGCTCGGAAATAAACATTATTGGGCGCTCTGGAATATTTTGAATAAACTGAACATTTGGCGCTGGCAATAATACTGGCCAAATTGACTGGTGGCCGCGGGCGAAACATTTTAGTCTGTACGAGGAGTCAGGAGTCTTGAGTCTGGATACCGAAAGAATAAAGTGTATGTGCTTGTGAAGTGAATTTGTGAACGTCTGTGTAATTTTATGGACAGAATGGCCGTTTTAGAGTGAAGTGTGTTCTCGAACTCCAAATATAAAATTGTAAGTAGCGACTTAATGATAAATTCTGTAAATGTTAAATAAAGGTAATTAGTCAGATTTCGTTTATCTTATCTTCATATTCCGTGTATATGTTTAAATTGTAAATTTTATTGTATTTTGGTTTTTCTTATCAACCCAGTAAAGACCCTGAGATATAGAGTTTGATTTATTGAGAATGTAAAGGTGTGTTTTCTTGAACGTCGCATAATTAAAAATTAAATTGATTGTTTGTGAAACTTGATCTTGATGTGGCAAAATAAAAGTAGGGATTTTTGAATTGTATTTTGTATAAATAAATTGTTTTGTTTAAAAATTTAATCATCTGTTTAATTTAAATTCCTGTAAAAATTCATCTGTATTTTGTGCTCCAAAGTGGGCAAATTAATTAGCTTTCCAGTTGTTATTAAAATTTGGCAACAACTAGAAGCAAGTTTATCACTTGTCGATTATTTATATTTTTTGGTGCGACAAAGTTTCAAATTAATTTTAATTTAAATTCTTTATTTGTGGTTATTACATAAATTGGCTACCACAACGTGGGGCAAATTTCATTTAATTAAATTATTTATGTGTGGTTATTACAATATATATATATATATATATATTATATGACTGATGATGGATCTTATAATGATGCCAAATGTATTATGCACATTTTAGACTAATGTGTAGTAAAAACCGTGGAATTCAAATATTTGTTCATACCAAGTAGAATCATTTTCAACTTCGGCGAAGAAAATCATGAGATTAACCCTAATTAGAGGTTGAACTTTATCTATCACAGTTTATTTCGTCATAGATGCAGTCATAATTTGTTCGGAGTGCAGTGTGAAATTGTTTATTTATTGCTAATACAAAAATTATTACGCAATAGGATAGGGACCGGGAATCGAAGCCAGTACTGCCGATTAGTACATATTTCTACTGTTTTTATAGAACGTTGCCCCCGTAGATCTTTTGGAAGATTTCATGACAGTTGTTTACAGAGAGTTACTGGAGTAGTTTCTGGAGACAGTTAGTAGAAGATCACAGTTTCTAGTTTTGATTTGAGCCGCAGTAGGTTAAATTGCCAACAAACATTAAGTATGACTCGTACTGGAGACAGTGAGATGACACCATCTTTGGCAGATTCCATCATCATTCCGCCGTCAGACACAATGGATCGTTTGTCACATCATCGAAATCACCTCGTTAAATTTTTTATCTGCGTACGAGGAAAGTGCCAGAAGTACCCAACCTAACAAAGAAAACATAAAAATTGGGGGGGGGGGTGAAACATATTTATTTGTCAATGTAACATCCTTGATACAGTTAGTGATGTTCATGATGTCAAAGTGAGAACCATCGCAATCCTCAAAATAGCCATCAACAACAGACTCCATTTCTTCATTGCTGACATTTTTTCAAGTTTGGAAAGAGATAATAATCCGAATGAGCTAAATCTGATGAATAGGCTGCGTGAGGATGCATATTCCAACTTTAACTAATTGATTTTGGCCATGGCAAAATGTGTGAACTGGTGCATTTTCGTGATATAAAAACGACAGTGCGTTTTGAATATAATCAATTAAAATTATTCCTCACGCATCCCTAAAAGAAACTTACTAGCAGATGGAACTTTCTTTAGAGCGGATTATCCCCTTTCAGTCCATTATTTTGCTCATTCCTTTGTCTCAAGTATGAAGTGATGAACTCATGTTACATCCATTATTATGAATTGACGCAAAAAACTGTAAAACATCGGCAAACTCTAGATTGAAACATCCGCACGACGCTGTTTTTGTTCCATTAAAAGCTAACTCGGCACCCATCGTGCCCACAGCTTTCTCACGTCCAATTTTTTTCATTCAATATGTGACGTACAACACCTACTTTGTCTGCATGCTCACACACAATCAGTCGACGGTCATCCAATACCATTTTGCAGATTTTCGGTACCATTAGTCACTTCTTTTGGTCGACCACTGCGATGCTCCTGTCGGCAGCTCGTGCAGTCTCGTTTAACCTCTGCCAATATTTTATTGTTGTAAACGAAGGAGCAGATTTCTACAGAGTAGAATCTTTTTCGACTGTGGTATTAGTCGCACTGAGACCTTTCAAATGAAAGTATCACATAACAATGACCAATTTTTTCCATGTTTACAAATTTGTTGAGAGCGTTCACTATTTATGGCTGTCAAACACAAAACTAAAAAATTCAGAGTCTTCAAACTTAAGCTTCATAAGGTTGGTACTTCAGACCTACTTTTGTTTTCCGAACAATCCGCCATTTATACGTCAGGTTGGGTACTTCTGGGACTACCCTCGTAAATCTAAAATTATATACCATTGCACAACCAGTCATTTATGCCATTTTATTAAAATAATTTTTATCCGAGTATTATTTATTTTGTTCATTAATTCGTTTATATTTTTATTGTTTGTTTTTCATCATGTGATCCTAATCTGTAGCTTAACTCTTAGATAAACAGTCAATATTTATATTCGTTATAAAGCAAAAGATTTTTAATTTAATTTTAATTAACCCCATATATCATTTTTCACGCGTTAGTGATCGAATCAGTGTGCAGTCGACTTTCAAATTCAATATTTTATTGAGTTCAGTAAAATGGTGAATACTCCTGTATCACATTACTTATAATTATTATGAAGATTATACATCTAAAAAATGTTTACAGCTGATTGGACATTAAGTATTTCCATAAATTGTCAATTTTATTTCATAATTGAAATATAGACCCTTTATACTAGGGGCAGAAAGGTGTGATAGCAGTCACTAAACGACTAATAAGTAAAAAATTAGTAACGCCACGTCAAACTGAAGGGTTCATCTCATTCTCAAGAAATCTTCATAAGAAACACGATATTCTCGAGACATTGGTGCGTAATTAAATTATTAACAACCCGTTGGAAGAAATACTTGTCCTTTGCAGTTTTAGCGACAGTTGGTGGCATTCGTCAATATTTAAACTAAAAGTTTAGTGAGCTATCTTGGAGGATTTTTTGTTTATGCCAAGTAAGCAACAGAACGTATCGTATGGCAGCAAAAAGCCCGAGAATAGATTTCAAATTGGTCGTCATGAATATATTTAGAGATCAAGTCACTCGCTTTGTTCGTGTGACATCTGCAGGCACATTAGGCCTATATGAGAATTATAGACAAATCAGTGAATGTCCCATAACTTTCACAAAGGACTAAATAAATTTTCTCGGAGAAATACGTCTACTTTATCCGTATACAAATTAAATTAGTAATTATTTTTTATTAATTTAACATGGAAATGAACTCATCATCGATGCAGTGGACGGAGTGGCGTTTCCTCACACACGTTCTATGTGTTCTAGATTTTCCCCAAATTCACTCCTACATGTTTATTTGAATGCCTTATAATTAGGACTCAAAGGCAGTGGTGTCGTGAATTTTTTTAGTTTTGTGCTTTAAAATGGCCTACGATTATGATTTTTTTTAGTATTCCCCAATTAATTAATACTATTTTTGTTTTGAAAATGTATACCACTTGAAAATAAGATTTTTAATTACTGAATGGTTCAAATTTATTTTGATTTAGTTTCTCATGCCGGCTTTCTGGATCATAGCACGGCACGGCCATGTTTGCTGTTCAAGAAAAGGCAGTTTCTTGAGCTTTACGTGTGGTGTAACGGAATACTGCGCATGCAAATTTCATATGACAAAAAAAAATCACGTGCTACAGCCGTGGGTAGAACACATAAAGGCAACTGACACTTTTAAATCTTCGATATAGAATCAGAAATTCGCACTGTTAAAACACCATTATTAGGAAGGTTCTTAAAAATAAGAATAATTAATTAATTATTCCTAAATTAATTTTAGTGGTATGGCTCATATGCACCAGACACCACCTCAAGTCAATGTTATTTTGTTTTCACGTCTGCCAGTCATATCTCAATGCTAGAAGTACATGATGACCAAATAGACCCACTAACTCTTAAGTTATAATACAATTGAATATTAAATCTTTTTTATCTATAGACTGATTATATAAACTCATAATGTTCTACCATAGATTGATATATTTTTATGTTGCTTATGTTATGGACGTGTTCATACATTCACTGAACAAGGTTGTGTACCTCAGATGTTGGGAGCGAAGCTGCACATTAATAAATCTACATCTACTAGAAAAATGACCTCATCGGAGCTGAAAAATTCCAAGTGACTTAAATTGTGTCCGACTAATATACTTAGAATTAGGTTATAAATATATCTTAGTAATAAGGTTCTGTAAAAGATATCTGAACTCTAATTATGTTATAGTAGCAAATAAGTAAAAACTGTACTTTATTGTTAACAAATATGATGATGTGAAAAACATGTATGTACAAGTAAAATTGGCAATAAAATGTATTATCATTATTATAAAATAGTTCAAATCAATGAAGAACCAAATATGTAAATTAACACAGTTGTGAGGACAGTACATGAATGTAATTATTCCTCACTTTGAAATAAATCACAATACAGATTCAAAATTTATGGATATTTTGTATTTGATACAAAATACTTCACTTAAAATTTTTAGCAACAAATTATTCAATTTCAGTACTGATATCTCAAATTCCAAGTCACTTTCATAAATTGTAAATGATAAGTTTTCCCTGTTAATAATCTTCCTAAATGCTTCCTTGCTTATACTTTTAGGTAATATTGAGTCTCCTTACCTATCTTAATCTTTCTGTTTTCATTTCTAAATACTATTGGTATATTAATACTGTAGAATAGATAATCATATTTAAATGCTGTTTGTATGTAATATTCAATTCTCCTGATTGCTTTAGTACAAGTGCCACTTGAAAATTATCACAAGTGCTGTGACCATTTTCAAATGGTGTTGCTCTCTTGGTTGACATAATTTTAGAGACATTTTTATTCAACAGTGTCCAAAGAAGATTGTACTCTTTTCTGAAGATAGGAAGAAAAGATTCAAATCTTTCTTGGACAATGTATTTTTTGATATTCTAGTGAATGCTTTGCACACTTCAGAATCAAGATTGGTTAATATTGCAGTCTAATGAAACAGACGTACAAAAAACAAAATAAATGGAACTGTATCAAATAAAATTTCAAATCATATCTCAATGGAACCCATCTTGAGCACTCGTATGCATTTGCTCATTGTACAAGGTTAGCAATCTTCAAGTAATCCGAGTAAATTCAAAATGGAAGTCACTTCAATTTCTATACAAAATATCCAAATGGAACACAAAATTAAGTGATCAAATAAATACCACAAAACGTTTCTGCAATCCTTGTTGATTTCATCAACTGATTCATAAACACAAGATCTGCAACAATAAAACACCACGTGATGAACTCAAAAGCTTTTGCATCTTTGAATCACTTGACAATTGCAACAAGGGTTGCAGAAACGTTGTAAAGAATTTATTTTTTTATGTTACTTAGCTATCTATTTGGTATACTCTTAACACAGCCTTGTTATATTTTATAATTTCATTTCTAGTTAACATGTTCAACATTACTCTACAATTGTAACTTAACAACACTGAAATTACAATTGTAAGTGAAATTGTATCAAATTGTAATTGTGTATTTTGTAAATTCATACACTAAAGACTTTTCCTGTTGAGTTGCGATACAAATACTGTAACTGATAGTAAATCAGAGAAAACCATCTAGTCCGAGGTGACCATATTATGTAAGAAGAAAACACTTTCTCCCATTTGAAAAATTGTTATATTGTGTAAAAGTTCATTCTGCATTTGGTTTTCTGGCAATTTTGAAATTGTTACAATCTTAAATACTTGTAGGCCTTAATTGACACAAGACTGTGCAGTGACGTTCACTTTCAGGAAGACTAAATAGTCCAGTAATACAGGGACATAAACATGATCCTGGATATATAATTGTCAATGAATAAATATAAGAAAGTCTTGTAGTGTACTTGCAAAAATCCTTGAGGTTTGATTAAACACAATCTGTAACCCTTAAAATGAAGCCCCTTAAAGTATAGCAATCACACACAAAAATAAATATTTTTTGAACGTGTACAATAGATTTATAATAGACTTTTAATTATTGAGAGGACGTACAACATCCATCAGATCAATTACTCATTGGCTATTGTAAATTTTATAATTATTATAAAATTCTTGTAGAAAAAAATTCTTTCTTTCATTTAGAAGCAAATTTTGTGGAGTAAAAAAAAGAAGTAATATATGAAAATAAACAGTATTTCCTTAATATAACTTCAGAAATTTTTATTTAATATTCATAGTATCATGTTGTTATTAATTCACATCAAACAAATGACCAACACTGTGAAAAATTAAAATCAGTTAAGCATTAAGGGTGAGAAGTGGTCAGAACTGGATTTTCTGGGATACATCTGAATATTACAGGATTTTTATAAATAAGTAAAATGAAATATAACATTACAAAAAATTAAAAAAATATTTACAAAACACAAAATAAAATATGAACAAGTAACAAACACAAAAAAAACATATTTAAAATATATCAGAAAATACACAAACAAATGTTTTCAGAATTTTATTTTATCAACTTATTTATATACACGCAACCATACACATTAGACCTGTATCAGCATTTTCTCATACTTGAATCATTCATAGCACCAGAATTGCTCATTCACACAACTTTCTTCACGCTTTTCATAAATATTTAGTAACATCATACATAAAAAATCAGTCACACAATCCACATAAGCACTGGAATCTTAGTCAAAACATCCTCTTAAAAATGAATCAAAACACAATCTCTGGAACAAGTACCTTCTAAAATATTAAGGTAGCCATTTGATTATTGCAAATTTCACTCTCGCATTTTTGTCTCACTTTCTTGTACAATGTGTGAAGAGCTTATTTATTTAGGCCTACACATCAACAATGTGTTTGATAAATAATAAATTGAAATATAAATAAAGATTTACAGAATCTACACATACTAGAAGTGCTATCAGTGATGAAGCTCTTCATACAATTTAAATACAAGACCCCAGGTTTGGTATGCATCGTTTCAATAGCTATCGCTATAAATAGGAGTATAACATCCATTATCTAGACTTATTAAAAATAGTTGAATATCTTAAGCACAAGTCTTTTGGTGTGGTGAGATGTATGTATTGAATCTTAATATTACTAGTAAATAATTTACAATGATATTACGTGTACACATTTCCATTGATATGACTAGCTCAAATTTAACAATAAATTTAAAAATGTTACATATGTCTCTCAAACAATTTGGATGTCAAAATTTTTTGCTTTTGGCACTTTGCATATTCAAGTGATAAACAAATTATAATGACAAATTATATTTTGATTGTAGAAATACAACCTTAATGTTAAATGTGACCAAAATTGTAAACATTAAATTGAAGCCCACAATATTACACATCGAGAGAAATGAATTTCAATGGTTTCAGGTAATCTCAGATGTAAAATTATTAGGTGTAGTCATATACAAGTGAACAACCATATCTTACAAGTAATTCACTTGGTAACACTTTAAAATTGTAACATTGTTTAATGGTACAATTTGCTTCCATTAGATGGTTCAGAGATTTATAAATTCTAAAGTCAATTGTTCCCATAATAAAATTAAGCACACACACTCAAATCCAATACATGAAAAAGTGATGTAACCATGTGAACTATTGTTATTACTAAAATATTGTTTTTAATGTAAAGAAAAAGATTAATTATTTTACTGAACAAATCTAAAAGTGTGTTATCTACATGATTAATGCAAAAGAAAACATCACAATTTGGTTCTCTTTCTTCAGATTACTTAATTTTTTAATTATAAACAATATTACATTAATCAGATAAATTATATGTATTCAACCATTACATGTTTAAAAACAAATTATCTAACAGCTACAAAAATTTTACCATTTTATTAAAAACTGAAATAATAAAATTTTATGTACAACATTTATGTACAATTTATATATTTACAATAATACATTTTATTAAATATTTTATCATATCATTCCATTTAACTCTAGAATGATAGTTTAATATACAGTAAAATGTGGATAATATCTTCACAGTAATAATGTTATTTAAACATTTTGATAACATTCAAAGAAGTTTCTGTCTTTTCATTACAGAAAAATATTCCCACAGTACTTTATTTCAACATGGTAGCACTGAAGTTAATATATGTGTGTATAACATTTATAATAGGAATGTAGAAGCAATACTGTCATTTTTCTTTAAAAAAAAAAAGATTATCAAAGCTGTTATTTATCTTACAGGAATAACAAGCATCAAACGGATTAAAGTCAAGTTGTTGTTTTGTTGTCCTGTAAAGTAATTTTCATATTTTAGAAACTTGGACAATTCCACAAAGTCAGCGATTTCTATTAAATTAGTTTCATTTAATAAAAATAAGTGAATAAAGAAGAATGAACTTATTTCCAAGCATTCGTAATTAATGCAGCCCTTCAAGACTACAGGATTATTAGTATAATAGTTAACATGGGAGTATTTCCATCTTTCAAAACTCTGATAATGATTATTCTAATGAACAAGTATGACATCACATTTGCTCTACCACGTTGTGGAAGAATTTGGCAAACCAATGTCTGGTTAAAAATTAACATAAAACCATAATTTACTTTCCTCATATTGAAGTTTAAATAGATGACAAAACTAAACATTGTATGTGAAAAAAGGTGATGTCAATGAAAATCATAATGTGGTATCATATATAATTTGATTTTGAGTGATTCATGCAGGAAAAATATCACGAAGTACATCAAATACCTTAAAAAGAAAAATATATATTACTTTTTTAAATCTGTAAGATATTGACATATATCTGGTTTACGACTATATTATTTAAATATTTCATTAGCTTCTTTAGTAATGGAAATCCAGCTTGTCTATTATAACAGGGAAATTGGAAAGTAAAATGTCTGATTTCCCATACATAATCAGGTACTTTTTTGTCTCAAGTTTTGAGAGTTACTAAATAAGGAAAGCAGACATACTAGGAGATTTTTGAATCAGGAAAGATATGATACTTATTTTCATAATTTCTATCCAACTTAAAATGATTAGTAAAATGATTCAGAGGAGTGGATGAATACAGCATTTCTTTATACAAAATGTAAAAATCAAAATTCATCAATTAATAGGAGTTTAAAATAAATTTATTGTCCACACATTAAGAACAATTGCTTATCAAGAAAGAATAAGCATCAAAGAACACAAAAATATCTCAAAGCTGCTCAAAGAAGATAGTGATCTAGGACATATATTTGTACTTGGTCCAAATGGCTGCAAAGAATATTGAATGCCATCCATTGTCCAATTAGTTCAAGAAAGACACAATTTAAAATTTATCCAATAAATCTCACAACAATATGTATATATATATTAACAGTTTTTTAAGGTCCATTGTAATAAAAAAAATTAGGAGTGGGAGATGTGTAAAGAGCAAAGTTTGTAATCAGCGTAATAATATCAAATTAGAACAGATGTTTTACATTAATGAAGGAAGCTGAATTCTGAACAACGATAACAACAAAATCAGTCAAATCAGATAAAAAAGGAGGAATGTAAAAAATTTATTAACCTAATCATTATATATTTGTAGTGATATAGTACAATATTGTTTCATTATAGTATTACTTAAAATTATAAGCATTCCATTATCAATAAAGCTGCTTGAAAATTTAATCACATCCAATATCTGTTCATCAACAGAATGCATAAGTGAGAGGAATGTTTTGGTGCTCCCTCATTATCAGGCATAATATTAATATTCTACTTCAGAAATTTTTGGATCAAGTCATAATTCAATGTAATAATTCTAATAAAGCTAATGAAATTATCATTACACATTTTTCAGTGGTATTAACAACAATATAAATACAAATAACAACAAAAACAACATAAGTGTATAAATAATAAAAAGAACACAGTCAAATATGTAAAAACCCTATAACTGAGGCATTTCTTACATGCAATACAAATTATTAACAATTAACTCATTCACTTATGCATAAAAAATGCAAATAGCTAATCATAATTACACAACTCTGAAATATCATATGAAATTATGTTTAATTCAGAGTATATAAATAGATTCAATGAACTTCATATCACAAAGCTCCTCAAATAAACAAGCTGATGTTGCACATATTATCATATTTACAATGAAAGTATTCATATATTCAATCCAATGAATACATTGTGAATGGCCTACTTAAAAACTGATATTTATTCATATAAACTGAATATAAAAGATAACTTTTCTTCAAGGTTGAGCAATTATTATTACTAAACACAACAGAGGAATTGTGTCACAATAAATATAAAATATTTTCGGTCCAATCTGTTGATCAGTAATTAGGAAGTCTGTGAAAGGAATATAATTCGTTATACAGGATGTGAATTATTTTAGTGTTTCAAAATATTCCTTCCCTTTTATTTATCAGCTTATAGCTAATGAAGTGATGCTTTCTTCTTAACAGCATTGCATGCTGGTACAAATATAAGTCTACAATATGGTATAATGCCAGTTAACTATCTGGATTCCAGATGACTGACTAGAGAACTTCACTCCTGACCCAAATTGATTTAATTTTTAAGTAGACTCAACACTTCCTTCCATTTTTTTTTTTTTGGAGAAACCTTAAAACCAATATCATTCCAATCTGTCATTTACAAATTGCACCATATAACAGAAAAAAATGCAATAATGTATTATTGGTGCTATAATGTAACAAATGGCATAGCAAGAGACTTGTACATGCTATACTATCACAGCTTGTTGCACAAGCCAAACCTGAGGCCACCTGTAGTTTATCTCACTATATACAGCTATCAGGATGCTGGCTTGACAAAGATTTCCGAGATTTCACTTTGGATTCTGTTTTTCCTGTAGGATCAATGCTCACTTTGCGAGGGTTTCCAAGAGTCACCAGGGCAGAAGCAACAGCCAGACCCGCTGGGAAAGAAATTCAATAATATCATTAAACATGACTCTCAGATTCTCTATAAAAGTAACACTTCATTTTACAAGTCAATTGTGATTGCTACTACAAGCAATACTTATTTGAATTTACAAGTTACAAAATTTAAGACATTTATGGCAACCAAGGTAACAGGTAATATGATCCTAACACACTGCAGTTACAGATGTTTAATTTTATGAAAATACTAGAATATTGGAAATTATTAGAACTGAATAAAATGAGTATCAACAATTACTGAACATAATAATAAAGGTTATACAAAGCATGAATTAACTCTATCCCTGTGGAGAATAAGAATATTTAAGTTTATATGCATAGTTACCTAGCATAACAGAATGTAGCAAATTCAAAATTTCAATAAATATAATTTTAATAAAAATAAGTGAAACAAAGCATCCTGAATATAGCATTTTAGTAAGTAAGAGAAACAATGCATCCCAAAACTGAGATTCTGAAACATAATTATGGTAGTTTCAAAAACTCAGTTTCAGAATGTATTGTTTGAATCAACCAATCACAATGCTTTAAATGAAAGGCAGGTCTTGCAGCATTGCAAAACCAATGTGGTGTTATTCCACTGTTTTCAGTGAGCTGTAAAGGCTGTTAATTTTTAGTTAAAAAGAGGGGTGTTGTTACCTTGGGAACAAGTGGGAATACTGCCCCCCCCCCACTTTTTTTTCAAGTTGACACACCAGGGGACTTCTAATTTAAAATAGAGTATAATTTATTTGCTGCATTACCTATACTTCAATTTAAATGAATTTTTTATTCATAAAGCCAATTTAGTATTAGCTTTGAATTATAGTTATAAGCTTCTATCATGTATTTACTTGCACAATATGAATTCAAAAACCTTGGTTTGGTCAAGCATGACAACTATCATAAATATTTTTATGATCTCAATAACATTTCAAAGATAATAATAAGTAATAGTTCTATAACCTGTTTCAATACATTCCTCAACTTAAAAAACATCTTTCAAATTCAATTACTAATTCTGTTCAAATATACAACACTCAAACTAAATCAAGGAAATATTATCATCCTATCCTGTATTACTAAACACTCATTTATTTAGAATAAAAATATCTCTGTAATTAGATAAATAAGTAGGCTACTTATTCACCTAATTATTATAATTTTAACATAGACATTTTATGTATCAATTTTAAGATCCAAATAAACTACACATATTCAAACAATATGCTAGTTTATTTAATATTAAACTGTGGATACCATTGTAGTGACAATAATCAAGCAAAAGGTATATTGCATTACAAACTTTTAATGACCAATCAACATTATAGAGAATGTGAGGATGTCTAGACAAGCTCCATATCACCCTCACCTGACTGGCCTGGTGGAGTGTATATCTCACCACCTGTAGGCAGCCTCACAAGCAAGGACAGAACTGCAGCTCTGTTTCCACAACAAGGTTCCAGTGCTATTGGGCTGGGTGAATCCTAAATAAATAATCTTACGATAAACTAAATGGCCATATTAGCTGATAAATAATTCTATGACAAAATAATGTATTGCAATTCAACAATAAAAGTGAATTTGATTCTAAAATAAAACATAAAATGCTCAAATACTGTAGCATCATAGATATAAAACTGTATAGAAATAACACATTAAGGAATGGCAAATGAAATTCAAATTGTAACATGGTACTTCTTATATATCATAATGTAATTAACTCTAAATCAAAAAGACAAAGTAGTGTACTTAAATACTTTTATTTATAATTTAAGAATACACTAAGAGTAAAATATTGATTTCAGTTCTCAACTTATTCTGTTTTGAGATGTTAGTTAAAACCTATACTAGATAATACAACACAACATTTCTGCAATACTTGTTGCTTTAATCAGCTGATTCAAGAAACATAAACTGTAAGAACAGCGCCCCACACAAACCTGGTGACTATCTCAAAATCAAAGTAAAATACAGTTAAATGCAAAGACAATGGAAAAGCAAAGAGGGGTTAGTGTAATATTTTTTTAATCATAGTCATTGTTGAGTTTCATAATATCAGTTTGTACGTTAATTGCAGTGATATTGGATTTATTATGAAGCATTTCACATATAATTCTGGAATAATACCTGGTGTCATGATCTAAATCTTTTACCAATCAAGTGAATGTTTGAATTGATAATGTGTTTAGAGACTACAGATTGTTTATAATGGGAAGTTTGCTATTGGACATATATTCTTTAATATGGGTTTTAAGATATATTTTTAAAAAGCTAAAACACAATGTGTGGTATTTTTAGTCCTTATTTGTCCGTAATTCATCAAATTATGTATCTAATTAGTATGCTTTCAACACATTTTTTATAAGCTAACCAGAAATGAGGTTGCGTCAACTCAGATTTGATACAGCTCAGTAAGTATATTTTAAAAATTCAAAGGCTTATAATATATTAAGAATATTCAACTTATCTGTTGGTAACATATGCTAGAATATGAATATTTGTTGAATACCTTCCCTTGAGAGAGGAGAAATATGGGTGGGGGATTTCCCAAGTGGAGATAGTAATCATGAAACAATTGGAACACTATATAGATGCCCTACTAAATGTTGAGGAAGGAAGATAACACTCATGAAAATTTCACTGAAATATCACACCTTGTGAAAGCCACCTTAAACATTTAGGTCAGCAATGCCCTCACTATCTCTCATCTCCAATTAAATTTTCTGTCATATTATTCATATTTTATAAGTATAATATTTTTTATTCTGGTCAATAGAGGGCATGGATAGTTGAAAAGTTGACAGGACACAGAATAGCCGTTATTCGAGGAAGTCTGCTGGGTATTTCCTATCTATGAAAGCACTGAGGATTCAGTTAGTGTTTGTGGCCAGACTATTCCATATGGAGCAAATTTTAACTGCCCATAGGGCTGAGGTGTTGTATGGGAGGAAACGTTTGGTATAATCAGGTTAACAACTCATTAAGTGGAGGTATTGAAAGTGGATTGTAGCTGATTGAGGACTCTTATGATAAATAGACCAGAGCTGTGGTTAATGTCAACATAAAGGAAAGTGATGATGAGGCAGTAGTTCCATATTTTAGATTTTGGTGGAATTAGGACAGGGAAAATAACCCCTAAGCCCATATTATGAAGATGTCTATAAACTACGTTAAATGTTTCAACAGAAGGATCTTTAAGTAGTAATGTTCCAAATGTACAACAAACATTGTGGACATAGGAGGGAGTCATCCCAGGTGTTCATGACTGAGTCACTTACATAGTAGTAGATGATGTTTTGAAAGAAAAGTAATTCCTGTTGAAGGAAATTGGTAGTCTGCAAGACAAGAAATATTCAAATGTATGATAGATGTTTGTGAAAAGGGAGGCTACATCTATGATAACCAGCAACGTATCTAGTGAAAGTGGTTTTGGGAGTTACTGGATGGAGTGCAAATAATTAGTGTGGATAAGATAGATATTATTATCTACATTAGTCTGAAAAACAGACATTAGGATGTACAGAATTTTTCAGATATAAGTGATATGTTCAACTTCACTTATGACTGAAATACTGGTACTTTTCTTTAAGTATATGAGCTTAAGTTTTCATTAACAACTTGGGTTTCTAAAATATTATTTATAATTTATTGACAGTTTAATAATGAGTAAAGTAAATTGAAAACCTTTTTTCGCTTTCTGAGGGTTGAAATTGAGTCTGGGGACTGATCAACTTTTTCTCTTTGCTCTATCTCTACCAGGACTTGAGAAAATGGCCGACTAGCCATCTGTTCCATTTCTACAAATAGTCTCTGAAAGCAGAAAAAAATATGTAAAATATAATAACACTATCTAGATCAATTCAAGATTACTTAATTATATGTATTTAGTGTCTCAAAGAGAAATTGTACATATTTATGCTTTATAATATTTATATTTAACAAGCTGTTTGCATCATTTTGTATTTACTGGGAACCTACATGAAAAACAAATATATTCATAATTAATACTCATTTAAAAATGTTTTAGCTCTATTTGAGATTCACAGGCAGCATAAAAGTTTTAATTCAGTTATATGAATTATATTTCACTATTCACATTAAGTACTTAAACTATACACTAAATTTTATTTTACAAACACTAAAGCTTGCTTATTATGTCTGTAACTACTGTTATTTTAATTTATGTACAAAAACTACAGAAATGGATGAAGATGGAAAATAAAGGATCAGTGTGTGTATTAAATTATATTTTACAATGCAATAAACATAGAAGAAAAGTACAAATCATCTGTTCTTTTATTGTTTATGTTTATATTGCAGGAATGATCAAAATGATGATATACTGAAGTCAAACTCAAACAAATTCAATGATTTTGTCAACAATGTTGTTTACATTGAGATTTCTTCACAGTTGTTTACACTGCATCTTTAGTCACTACAAAAATGGTGAAAATGGCTTTCTTCTACACAGAAGCAGTTGTTGATAAGCACTGTGAAAAAATGTTCTATTTCATTGAACATTATTTGTCATTGTCTTGTCCCAGAAATTCCTGCTATATCTTCCAATGGGTAAGAGGCTTTCCGGCAAGACACATCATGAAGTGAAAGAGTGTTCAGTGACTGCCAGAAAAGTACAGACCATGAGGGTGTTTATGGCATACTTTATAACTACATAAAAGTTTGATAGTCACCAAGAAACTACATAGGAATTAATGCCATTTTTACTTTTTTGCTCTTTTAATTATTTCCTTGTAATTCCTGTAGTTGTATATAGTTCAATGTACCACTTCATCTGCAGGCTCACAGTGGAAACACTATCAATCTCATTGTTCCTGAAAAATATTGTTTCAACACAAATGTCAGCCATTTTATCATGTTTGAAAATTTTCACCCCTTTTCCTATAGGAGGTAGTCAAGTCTTCATATCACTTTATTGCATTTTATTAAACAATCTCCTTATGTTCAACCTTGGTTTCAGTTTAACCCAGATATAAGTATTGCTACAGGATCTTTTCAGTTTTGGATGAAAATTTATCAAAAATATAATCAGATTCACTGGGTAATATAATTCTATCTAAAACTAAATTAATGATTTGTCAGGCATTATTTCCTATAATTTTATGAATAATGTTTTATATAATCAGATCATTTTGCACATAGTAAATATGATTAAAACATAAGAACCTTTTTCAATTCAAAAATATTACATGAAAACAGTTCATGTTTGCTATTGTTAAATTTACAATTTCACTAACTAACAATTTGTTCAAGAAAACACTACTGAAATAATTTATCACTCAAACTACCTGCCGTCTTCTGTACATGTCATACTTCTGCTTTATTTTCCACAGAATTGCAGCAACTAGCAAAAGGAGAAGGAAACACCTGTGGAAATTTAATTAAAATATTAGTTAATTATAATTACAAAGTGAAATAATTATGTAAGACCTTGGTCTCATCCAAAGTATTATAAATTTATTGTGAAAATACTTTTCACTAAAAAGAAATATATAAAAATTTATATTAAGTCTATAAGATATGTTGTAAAGAAAATACAGTAGATGTCATTTATTGTTATCACTTTGAGCCACAGATAATATGATAACATTAACCGATTCATAACAGTAGTCGAAAAATTATAATTGAAGATTATAAAGCTGTACTTCTGTAGTTTACTACTTGGAATGCATCCATTCATAATATGATTCATTTATGCCTTTACCAAGAAATTTATTTAATAAATAATGCTACATAGACTGTATATTGTAATACATTACAATGTTAAGCCCAATTATAATTTTAAAAGCAAATTATCCAATTTCAATAACCATTCTTGAAATACGGAAGATGTCACCCATGCATTGGAGTTTTCATGATAATCAACAGGAAAATATTTAACAACTTTAAAGCACTGTGGATTGTTACTTTTGCCAACCACCACAATCTTTTTTTATCGCCAGACAACACAAAACAGTTAAGTGTTCCTCATTTGTTTTACAGCCTTTAGCATTTTCATTCTTAAACAAGTATGTGTGCTGAGGTATGGCAGTCCAGTTTCATCTGCATTGTACACACAATTGGGAGAAAAATCAGAGATAATTATTGGCCACTCCTCTTCCAGCCATCTCTCAGCAGTAGCCGGATAAGCATCATTCTGTTCACCGTGCATTCGTTTGTAGGCAATGTTTTTCCTTTTCTTCAAACAATGAAATCATCCTTCTGTTGCGACAAATTCTTCAGCAAGCTCATCTGCTTTTTGACACATCAAAGGACCATCAACACAAGCACCTTATTCATGAACATTAGTGAGCCACATTCATAGAGCAGGTTCAACCTCATTGTCTTTCCCAACACAATTTCTCTTACATTGTAAGTTCTTGATCTTCTTCACTACCTGAAAAATAATGTCTCTATTGTTTAATACCTTGCACAAAAGAAGTTGAGAAATTTATATCTCCACTGCTGTATTGTATTGACTCACTTTAGGCAAACTGTCATAATGTTCAATAATTGAAACCTGAAGTTGTCTCTGGATTCTTCAGGTGAAGAAGATGGCGGTGCAAGCCATCGAAACATTGGATATTAAACGACGCTACCTGGTTGGAATCCCGAGAAAACTTCATCCAGCAACTACACCGGGAAAACCTACGTTCCTAATTGAAACCTCCTCGTTAATTCATGTCTTTACATATAGGCAAACTTTTTACGCTATCCTTCATTGTTGTTCAACTTTTGAAAGATTGGGAAAACTCAGCTTCCACTAAATTCACAATTAGGACTCAACAATAGAAATTTGACATTGGTTTTCTATTAAGAGGAGGTACACAGATTCTTCTGCACTGTTTTCCATGAGCACCTCTTGGTAGTGTGTGCTGGACTTTCAAAAGAAAAACAAAACAAATTCTGATCACAATAAACGACAATTTCTTAATATTATATTAGTCCAGGTGGTACATAATAAGAATATTACTATTAATCGAATGATAACATTAACTGTGATTACAATAAGCAGCATTCACTGTATAACACAATTGTGTTCAGCATCAAAAGAAATTATTTTAATACATATATGTCTGTAATGTATGAATAGACAAATTAGCATCCAGGTTAAAAGTGTAAGTCTATTACATCTATAACAGATGGTAGTAGAAATATAATTAGTTCACTTACGTTGAGAAGGTTATGAAAAACTGTTGTAAATTCAATTTTGGATATTGAGAAAATGAAATCTGTATCCATAATGGAGGATGGAAGTCATACACATAAACATAAAAAGTTGTAAGTGTAACATTTTCATCTATTCCAAAATTATGATCAGCTTTTGGAAACCGTAATCGATACGATGTGCAGTTCTGGGCAGAAAGAAGTGCCTTTTCTGGAGCATTACCTAAAATTAAAAATATAACATTCTGTCATTGAGAGAAATATGCAATTATTTGGAACCAGTTCAAATGTGTCAGAAAGAAAAGGTTTTGAAGAACCATATACTGAAAATTAATAATAAAAATAGCCAAATACAGAGAAAAGAAGTGATGGTATAAGTACCACACAACATTCTGGAAACTTTGTTCCTTTCTTCAGGCACTAAGAAAACTAAAAAAACACAGAAGCCTAGAGTGACCAAATTGCACAATTCAGTTGTGTCACTCTAGGCTCCTGTGTTTCATAGTTTTCTTAGCACCTGAAGAAAGGAACAAGGTTTAAAGAAACATTGTGTCGTGTTCATAACAGGACTTATTTTGGCTATTTTTCTTATTATTTCTATAAATGTAACAAAATTATGAGGAACCATTTTATAATATTTATTGATACATCAAAATATATTTGAACATTCTTATATTCTAACACCTCAGAAAATTTTAAGTACTTCCTCCTGTCCTCAATAGTAATGTAGACTCAGGTAAGCTACAACCTTTCACTATTTTATTTCCAATCTAAAATATTTACATAATTGGTATGGAAACGAAAGAGGAAATGCAGACAATTATTTCCAAATAACAGCCCATTTGCTGGCCACAGTGTGTCAATTACTTTGACAATGTCACATACTTCCTCGCTTTTATACATATTATTATTCATTTAGTACTCCTTCTTCAGAAGCTGGGTGCCTAGCATTACCAAGGTTTACTTATGTAAGCTCGGAAAGGTATTTAATTCTACATCCCTCAGGAGTGTCATGTGTTACCCCCTTTGTGTTTGTTTCCAGTTTGAAAGAAAGATACATACAAAATATGGTTGAAATTGCTCCCTATGTGCAGATTTTTATGCAAAACATACATATACATACAAACACATATACAGTCAATTTATTTATTAGAAGATTATTCATTTAGTACTCACTTGTTTTAATAGTAATGTTCATTTTTGCCATTACAGAGCATGTAATGCTAAATTCTGCATCAACATCTGCTTTGGGTGGGCTATTTCTGAAGTTTATCTGTGTATAGTGTCTGTCTTCCTTTTTTGAAAGATTAAAAGTAAATTGGTAATCTATTGTTAAATCATCTGAAAATTTTTAATATAAAATTAGAATAAATTTTAAAAAATATCAAAAGTCTTAGGAAACTAATACTGTGAATATTCCTATGTGAATAGATTCAAAGAAGATATAATTAAACATTATCTAAAAAATTAATTATTTATAGAATGTGTTTGACAACATATTCCAAGACGACTATTATTTTGAAAAAAAATCATAAAAATGCAATATAATAATGTATTATAATGAAACAAAGATAAACGGGAGCTTCAGCCTAAGAAATATATATTTCCCAAACACAAATAATCAATAAACTTAAATTAAATACAAAGAAATGTACATAAAAGAAAAATACGGCAATGTAACAATATATAACTAACAATACATTACTTAAGAGGTTAAAAGAAACAGAAAAATAATCTAAAAACCTAGAGGTTTTAAGTATTTTAAGCTATATGCTTGTCTGGTTAAAAAGACAAATTCAGAGCTTAAGATTGTGTTTCAACTTATAATTAATCAAAGACAAGAAATTAAAGAAACTTACAGAAGCAAGATCCTTTATTAGTAGGATCTCCCGAATAGTGATTTGTTTGATCACAGCGTTCACAGTGATCTCCAACAATACCTTTAGTAGTACAGTAACATTTCCCCGTATCCGGATGGCATTCTGTACCCTGGTCATTGCATTCACATGCTATAAACATAGATACATAATGATTTAATTATTTTTATGAATGCAAATAAGGATGACGTCAAAATATGTGAGATAATTTGTATGTAAGGTAAAGAGAGATAGTTGGTGACTTCGCTGAAATTGAAGCTCGGCTTACCCCACTCAGGACAGAAAAACATTCATCTATCCCAAATACTTACACTGATCTTCAATTTCAACAATTATTTACACACACACACACACACACATGTTTGTTTGTGTGTGTGTGTGTGTGTGTGTGTGTGTGTGTGTGTGTGTGTGTGTGTGTGTGTGTGTGTAGAGAAGAAATATGCTTTATATATATATATATAGTCTGCAGCTGGTCGGTGCATAGAATGGTGTAACACTTATTCCTGAAGGAGGAGGCTGAGAGCCTCCGAAAATTTGAAGAACAACCTTCAGTTTCTTATGGCGATGTGGCTTACCTGAAAGTAAAGTGTGGCGTTGCCATAAGGAACTGAAGGTTGTTCTTCAAATTTTCAGAGGCTCTCAGCCTCCTTCCTCAGGAAGGAGTAACACACCATGGAAAGGAAAGAGAGAGACAGCTTGTGGCTTACCTGAAAATGATGTGCGGTGTCAAAGTCTGCTGGGATTAAATTAAATTTTCATATTTTCGAGAGTTTGAGCCTTCTGCTTCAGGAAAGTAGGTCTGAACTGTGCAACTCCATGGCTGGCCAGTGCATATAATGTAACGTCTTTCTCCTGAAGGAGGGCGTTAATGCCTTTGAAAATTTAAAGAACATCCCATCCTGGTCAAATATTTTTAGTCTTTCCTTCTTCCTCTTTTCTTCTTCCTCATTCCTTCTCCTTCCATTGAACATATGCTTTTCTTTTGCTCCACCCGAGCATATGCATTCAAATAATGCATATTCCCATCTTTCTCCTATTTCTTTTCATTTTTCCTCACTACCCAAAGGTCAAATGTGACTTCATCAACAAATTAAAGTTCCTTACATTATATATATATATATATATATATATATATATATATATATATATATATATATATATATATTGTAATAGTGAGAATGTGACATTGTCAAAAATATTGGTATGGAAAGGATAGAGAGATAGGTTGTGGCTTACCTGAAAGTGAAGTTCGGTGTCGCCATGAGGAACTGAAGGTTGTTCTTCAAATTTTCGGAGGCTCTCAGCCTCCTTCTTCAGGAAGGAGTGTTACACCATTCCATGCACCGGCCGGCTGCGGACTGCAGTCTTTCCTTCTTCCTCTTTTCTTCTTCCTCATTCCTTCTCCTTCCATTGAACATATGCTTTTCTTTTGCTCCACCCGAGCATATGCATATGCAGTCTTCACTTTCAGGTAAGCCACAACCTATCTCTCTATCCTTTCCATACCAATATATATATATATATATATATATATACACACACACAAACGTTAACGATTTTAATTATTAACTGACAAATTCATACTTGATATTTGGATAGCAAGGAAATATAGGAGAAAGACTGGGAACACACACTGAAGAAAGCATATGCTTTAGGCATAGTAATATGCTAAAAGGAAGCATATGTTCAAGGCGTTGAGAAGTAAGGAAGAAGAAGGAAAGAGCAAGGCTTCTTGGAATCAAACCCAGGTACTTTTGAACTGTATGCCAATGTTCTACCAACTAAGCTACCATGTCTCTCCCCAGCCCTAGTGAATATAGCCAGTCTTATTAGGAATGGAATTAGCAGATGGAGTGAAGAGTTTATATACCCACATACAGAACAACCTTCTGTTCTGAGTGGCTACACCAAGCTTCAATTTCAGGGTAAGGCACCAACAGTCTTTCTTTTCTTTAAATACAAATGAACTCAATTATTTTGATAATGTCACAACCTTACTCACATTTATATATACATAGCTTACCACTAATTAGCAGACAGTGTCACCATATGAGACATGAGAAATTTCTTCATATTTTTGTAGGTGTTAGCTTCATCTTTCAGGACACTGTGTTAACTCAACACTTAACAAAATTTGATGAACTTTCTCCTACCATGCATGTTGACAAAAGCTCTCAATTTCAGGTAAGCCATCTAATATGTGATATTCCTTTCCATGTCCAAATTTTAATTATACATAAAGAAATATTAATTAAGAATTAAGTGCATGGCCAGAATGCTAGCCAACTGCAGTACATCAACTTTCACAGTGATTGAAATGAAAAAATTTACGTCTGATTGAAAGGAAACAAAGGGAGACAAAGTGGCAAACAATCATGTCACATAGAATACATTGTTAGTACTGTTGACTAAAGAGGATGGTGCCTACAAACTTCCAAGTGAAGGTTTGTATTTTCATATTATTATTATTTTCCATCCAAATTATAAATTAAAATTGAGATGATGTAGAAACAGGCATTTTGCTGTAGCCATTGTGATTTCAACTTTGTGTCCACAAATGGCTCATGGACATTTGTGTTTTGTGATTTTAGAATTTATAATGTACCTACTCAAGAACCCATTAGAAGTAATATTTTCTGAGTTTTTTTTGCTTATTATAATTAAAAACCCATTTTTTCTAACAAATAAATGAGATTCATTAATAGTTTATGTTAAGCTTTTAACTTACGGCTGCACCTTCCACCATTTACAGGATTTCCATAATACCCTTGACTACAATGTTCACAATGAGAACCCTGAGTAAGATCATTACATGGTTGGATGCAAACATTTGTGTCATTGGTACAAATGCTATGACCATTACATTGACAACCTGAAACATTAACAAAGTATTACAATTATGTTTAGTTTGCCACTAATACCTTATTACAAGTTGTCATAAGTAAATAAATATACTTTACAAAGTTTGAAGCTGTATCGTTTATTGACACATTGTATACAAACCAATATATAATACATACAATTGTTTATAATTAGATACAACTTTATGTAACATACAAATATGATACACCAATAGTAGAAATATTTAAATGTTCATGTTTGTCTATAGCTTTAATTAATTTTCGATTCTTAAGGTCATAAAGGAAATTTTACAGATTATTTTTTAAGTTATTTGTATGCTCTGTTTGATACCCTTAAGTATCTTAGTGTAAATATACAGGTCTTTATTACAATTTATTTATTGTAGCCTCCCTAGTCAAAGAGGTAAACTATAAAAATTTTAAATAGTTATAATAATAGTAACCAAGGATTCATTAAATAACCATTAAGAGATTTTTCAATAAAAATAAATTATCTAATTGACTCACTTGGACAGACAGTGAAATACCAATGGTACCGTGGACAATTATAGCCAGGAGAAGGTTTCACATTTCCTCCTGGATTACAAATTCCAAGTCCAGTGCCAGAACCATCGTCACACCAACCACAGCCAGGGTCATCTCGACATTCATTGCAAGTTGGGTAAAAGCTACAAAGAGACTTTCCTGGATGCAGGACAAAAATACAATAAAATCAATCACTATATGCCCATTTATTTGCACTAATCATATGAATAACAGAAAAATATTATGTTATCACTAAGAATCAAACCGACAAATTTTATTATGACTAAACATTTGGAAAAGTTTGTAGTTAATTGACAAAATTAAATAACATATATTACAGAATGTAAATATGATTATAAATGCCCTTTTGTCAAACATCAATGCAAATATTGCAAAGTTATCAATCAAAACCTGTTCACTTATTTGTGTATTTATCTGACAATAGTTTATCCCTCATAAAATTTGATCAGATTGCTTGCAAAAATATATGTTTTTTGTATATTTGATAGGTAACAAACAATATATTTAATTAATAAATGGATTATATTAAATAAAAATGATAACCATTCAAAAATTAATTAATATAAGTGTCACAATGGATCAAGAAACATACACACCTGAACTGTTTTTAATTATTGATAATACCTTTCTACAGAAATGCATTAGAAAGAAATTTAAATATCAAAAATTTAATGTGAACAGGGTACAATTAGTAGTTATCAATTTTAAAAAATAATTCTATAAACCTGAAACTGGTGATCTGCAACGTGCTTGATGAGTGGTCCACTCCCGACACTGCCCATATGGGAAGGAAGCACTGTATGCATTTTTATCAACACAACGGCCTTCATTTTGGCACCATATACATTCTTCTTGTGTGCAGTTAAGACATGATGTAAACTCGGCACAACTACTCCCGCAACTTGCAGCCGTTTCCTATGAAAATAAAATATGTACTTAAACATAATGTATTAATAATTCAGAATTAAAATTTATTCAATTTTACAGTTTGTATAGAATGAATAATAAAATAATATGCAAATTAAGAAAGTACTTTCTAACAATACCTACACTAAACTTGTTTGTCATATTTGGGTCAGATGTTCCGAGTACAGTGGAATTGTGGTGGTAAGCAGGCATGTTCTGTGACTGTGCAGCTGTTTCCATGAATTATATGTGCATTGTTACCATACATATTGAAATTGAAAGGTCTGTCGGTGACTGAAGATAGATCATATTTCTGAGCTTTGTCTAGTATTTGGCAAAATTTTATGAGTATTTCTGTGTACTCGAGGGACTACATAAAGATATCCACAATAAAGTGAATCCGGCAGAAAATTGTGTCAAAATTTGCACTTTGCACTTAATGAAAGCTGGCGATGTGCTGTTAGAAATGAGTAAATTGAAACCAGAAAATAAAAATCTTTCAGTAAAGCACTGAAAGAAGCAATAGGAGAAAGCAGACTAGTCCACGAAATGTCCAAAACTCTACCCTGATAATCAGGGGCTTGTACATCGCAACAAGCACAGAAGAAGCAAAAGTCACTGTTCAAAGCACACTCTGAGACGTTAGAGAATTCTCATTGCAAAAAAAGATATGTGCAAAAGCTTATGGAAATGATAAGAATAAACATTGGGTGCCGCTTCAGATATAAAAATCCCACACTGATGTGTTTCCATTGTCTAGACCATGGGCACAAAGCATGAAACTGTAATGGACCAGACCACAGCAACCTCTGCTTTAAATTTGGTTGCAAGGGTCATGCAGCCACAAAATGCATGGAACGATTGAGATGTATGCCGTTTTCAGCAAATAAAATACAACAAAAAGAAGAAGTGACAAAAGATCAGAGAAATATCCAGTGTATCAGAAACTGCAGAAGTGAGAATCGCAACAATTCAAGTGCTGCATGTGGATATGAACAGAAGCAGGACTAGGCACAACCCCTTACTAAGCTTCAGACCGAGAGTAAGACAGACATTTTGATACTGATCAAACAGTACAACAATAAAAAAAGAGCCCTGATGGTTTACAGACACACTCAGTACAACAATCCTATGAATAGCAGAAGTGAGAACTCACAGAATCGAAGACCATGGCGCAAAAAAGGGCTTCATTTGGGCAAAAGACAATTGGAGTCACATACCTTACTTGCTATTTAACCCCTAATAAACCAATAAGGAACTTCAAAGAAAAGATACACAATCTCAAGGAAAGACAAAATCATTGCCACAAGCGACTTTAACGCCAAAGCTATTAAATAGGACATGCTGCAACCAGACTTTGAAAGCAACATATCACAGAAATGTCAGCCAGAACAGGCTTAGTTGTACTCAACTTCAGCAAAACAACAAACTTCAGGGATCCAGTGTATGCTGAAACGATACTTGACGTATAAGTTGCGACCGAAGGACTAGCGATGCTTAGTCATCATCAGCAAGGAGAAAGGAGGGGGTAAATTGGCATGGAATGTGTTGTATGACAGTGTTCTGGAAACAGAAATGTTCAGAAACACCAATATTGTCAGATATGTTGATGACATTGGACTGGTAGTTCAAGCCTGCGAAGTGAATCAAGAGCAGTGGAAACTAAATCAAGCAATGTGGTGCATAAAGATGAAGATCATTACACATGTGTGTGTGTATATATATATATATATATATATATATATATATATATATATATATAAAAGATATGTCATTGTCAAAAATAATTGTGATCTTGGTATGGAAAGGAAAGACTTTCAGGTAAGTAAGCCACAAGCTATCTCTCTTTCCTTTCCATACCAATATCGCAATGATATATATATATATATATATATATATATATAAATGTATACACACAAATGTTAAGGATAATAATTACTAAGTGACAAAGTCACATTTGATAATTTGTTAATGATATATGATATAGGACAAAGGTTGGGGGATACACACTGAAGAAAGCATATACCACTTGGGACAGAAGGAACCAATGATACAATATTAGGAACATCCATTAAGGAATAGGAACTAATTTTATGACGAAGTCACATTCAAACTTGGATAGCGAGGAAGGATAGAAATAAATAGGAGAAATAGGAGGATTATGCATTATGTGAATTGAAATGTTCAGGCGTAGAATCATGCACATAGAAAAGCATATGTTCAAAGCAGGGAGAAGGAAGAAGAAGGACAGACTGAAAATATTTGACTTAGGCAAGACTTGAACCTGCATGATTTGCTCAGTACTCAACACCTTAATCATCTCGGCCAATGTCTAGTTCCTGGCCAGGCAAATACAGACAGTCTTATTATGGATAAATAGTTATTTAGAGGAGGAATAGAAAAAGTAGAGAGAATGAAGTATTAGGAGCAAGAAGAGAAATGCCAAAAAAGCTAGTAAACAGTTCCACCTTGAAGTAATACGAAGGCGGTTTTCGGGTGGGCATAGACCAAGGAGGTTAGTCTTACACTACCTGAGGCGAACAGACCTTCCTCAATTTTGGTTAAAAAGTCAAATTTTAATCCATATTCTGTCACTCCACTTCTAAATAAAATAGTTAGATATAATTAGCCTTGCAAATAAAACTCAACATTGTAAAATGATATATTAAAGCTGTATACCAGAGGTCCAATAGCTGTGCTCTGTGGCTCCCAGAGGCGCCGCCAAACTTTGGCAAATGCGCTCTTTTTAGTTATTGACACGTTGCCTATGAATGAACAAAAGGCAAAACTTACTTAATTTATTTTGGTATATAAACATGTTTTTACACAACAGGTTAGTATTAACTTTGATATAATTTAATATCTTATGTTTCCTATCATCCATTCCAGTATTTATTTTCTATATTTAATCATTATCTTTTTTGTCACTGAACTTTATTTCTCAACCTACCCAAGAGTAAATACAAGAATCAGACTTTACCTGACTTATATGATCATTTCTGCCATGAGGATGCCTTCGGTGTATGCTCAGCATGGAAAGGGAGCCGCGAGTCTAAAAAGTTTGGGAACCACTGCTGTAGAGCATTCTTTTGGGATAGTTTTCTTTGTTTATATTTGATTCATTCCAATATATTTTTATTTTAATAATTCATTCATTCCCCAACTATTGTTTTGTAATACTATCTGTGCCAAATATCTTATTTTTTGTTGTTTTTGTACTGTATCTTCAAACAATCAATTATTTTCGTTCATCTTAAGGTTACAGCATCAGTAAAAATTTAAATATCCATTAGAAAATCCTTACAGAGAATTTATTAGGCTAAAATACAAGTTTACATGAGTGTACCTGAGGTTCTGCACTAGAAACATTTCCAATTGGTCTGCAATGTTCATCATGATTTAGGTGACAATGTGGATTGCTGGTGCATGCCTGGCAGCTGTGTAATTGTTGACATTCAGCTGCTTCTCGTAATGAGCACTGCTCTATAGTCTGTCCCTGGAAATTTTAAACAGTAATATCACTTATTAATTACTCAAAATGTCACAATGATTTTGAAGTTTTCTCTCTCTTAAGATACATATTTTTAAGAAGGATTACAACTATTATTCCAAGGATCTCATCGAAACCAGACTTATATCTGCTACTTTCAGTAATCTACCTTAATCTGTATGACAGCTTCTTTTGAACCACACATGTTAGTATCATTAGACCATGCACAGCCCAATGTATTGATACAAGACCAACAATCCTTAAGTTCTGTACATAAGTGGCTCTTATCTGTGTCTGGGCACTGCCTGAAACAAGACAAAATTATTATTATTTCTCTACATCTAAAAATTTAATTGAAATTACAGTTTTTAGCCTCACTTTTAAAAGAATTTACAATGATAGAACATTGTAATAAAGAACTTTTAATCTAATATTATCTACCGGATAAATATTAAAGGTGATATTTCTTACAATTTCTTAAACAATTTCAATGATATACCATATGATTTAATGGAATCCACACCATGCAATTCAGATCTACTAAGCTGAATAAGGAGGCTCAGGCCCTTGAAATATATATAAATAACACATTTGGATAGGAATCTAACAGTGATGCCGACTACCTGAAATCAGTAGTTGGTCCAGTCTGGCATAGGTGGACGTTCAGATTTTCTGAGGCCTAAGCCCCCATCGCCAGGAAAGAAGAATTCATGCCCAGCCAGCACTCAGTTCAGGAAGGAAGATCTGAACTACATGCCGGCAGGGCATGAATTCTTCATTGCTTACGAAAGGGGCTCAGTCCCTAGAAAATGTGAACTTCCACCTATGCCAGACTGGACTACTACTGAGTTCAGGTTAGTTGTCATCGCTATATCTCTTTCCTATAAATGTGTTATTTAATTTGACCTCGTCACTTTTTCCTAATATATATAAGTGTGATAATGATTTGGAAAGGAAAGAGAGATAGCTTGTGCTTTCAGGTAAGTCACAAGCTATCTCTCTTTCTTTTCCAAACCAATATTGAAATTGAAGAATGTTGTAGCCACAGGAACTTAAGGAAGTTCTTCAAATTTTTGGAGGCTCTCAGCCTACTTCTTCAGGAAGGAATGTTACATTATTCTATGCACCAGTCAGCTGTGGACCTTCCTGAAGGAGGTTGAGAGCCTCTGAAAATTTGAAGAACTTCCTTCGGTTCCCTGTGGCTACGCCGTGCTTCAATTTCAGGTAAGCCACAAACTAACGCTCTTTCCTTTCCATACCAAGATCACAATTTTTTTTGACAATATCATATCCTTATTCATATACACTTATGGAAAAAGTGACAAGGTCAAATTAAATAACACATTTAAATATGAAAGAGAAATAACGAAGTTGGCTTTCCTGAAATCAACAGTTGGTCCAGTCGGGTGTGTGTATATAAAAGAGAAATAGAGAGCAGCTGGCTTACCTTAAATTCAGAGCTCACATCACCTACCTGGATGGTAAAGAGCATGTCAAATGTTTAAGAGCCTAATTGTTCCTCATGCTGCACAGTATACATAGACTATGTAGTCTGACATCACGAGGTTCAAACTTGTTCTGTCCAGAGAATGGAGGCTTAGAATCTTGAAATTTACATGTTCCTTACTTTTTGGCATGCCAACTCACAATTTAAGGTAAGACAGATTTCAATTATTGAAGGTGGCTTTATCACTTAAAGCAAGAGTGTAACTTAATGATGGATCAGCTTAATGTAGCATAAATAGTTCTTGGGTTTGAAACATTGTGTTTAGATTCTACACTGACCGGTGTGCAAATCTCAGAACTACTTATGCATCATTTCCACCATGAAAGACCTCATTCTAGATTAATAGATTAATGTTATTTGAGTTGATATGAGGTAAAAGTGGAACCTTTCAGATTTTGCTTCTAATAGCAAAATAAAAATATATAATTTATGTTAACAACTTAGAATATTTACCTTGCACCAATTACACGAGTAGAATTATCAACTTTCACAGGAACACATTTCTGCTCTTTGTAATCCCAGATGCACTTCACGCCAAGCCTGATCGATTGACAAACTGTCTCATTTGGAAGACTGCGACACTGCCCAGGCACATACCTACAGTTACAGAAAGATGAATACATGTACATAATGAAATGTTAACTTTTATATTCAGTAATTACTTCTATTTTAATTTAATGCAAATGAAAGAAATATCAAGTAAAAACTATTAAAGAGGCCATCAGAGCCTGAAATTTAAATGATCATGTCACACTGCATTAAATGTTAGTGCTGCAATCTGTAACAACCATGACCAGTGTTTGGTAAATCATCATACAGATATACACAATTCAACAATATGTAAAAACAAAGAAACAGTAGTATTATCAAAAAGCAGGTTTGTTGTGATATGCATTTTATGCTTGTTGCCGTAATTGGTAAATGTTGAACAAAGTTTTCTTAGAATGGGAGAGTGCCACATGTCACACTTCAGACTAGAATGTATACTGGCCACTCAGGTCAAGAGATCTCACCCATTCAAACATCTATGTGTTCAATTGTCTGTAAAAGCAAGTTCACGAGAATAAGCACAAACATTTTTTAATATGAGATGCTCATGTACTGATTATATTAATGGGGCAACATTTTAAAGAACTGGTAGACCCTTTCTATAAAATAAATGCTATCTATTACCATTTATTTTATGAAAAGGTATTCATAAAGCTCTAATCCTTAATGTGATATTTAATTGAACTCAATATCCATTTACCTTAACATATCAGATAGCATTTGGCCATCAAAGCCACCATAAATATAAAGACTTCCTCCAAAGGTTACAGCAGAGTGTCCAAATCGGGCTAAATCAGCTCGCTGAAGTGTCTGAGGAATACCTGGGTGGCCCCAACGATCACACAACACATCATATGCTAGCAGATCAGATGAATAACATCGTGCTCCATGGCTATGAGCTGTATCATTGTGTGTGTTTCCACCAAACACCAGCATTAATCCTGGTGTGACAAATGTTGCTGAATGAAGAAATCTCGCAGAAGGAGCATCAGCTAGTCGAGTCCTACAAAATATATTATGAAACTTACACTTATATTTTGCAAGAAAGTTGTGTTAACAGAAAAACTAGAAAGCCATTATCCACAGAAACATTCTGTAGTGAATCTGATATGTCATTAGTTGCAATCAGTAGTTGCTGAAATGAAATAATATTAACAAAATAATCTTTTCTATGAGGAGTAAAGAATGTAAAGTAATGTGATATACCAACAAATTTCTGAAGAATAAAATTTCTAGGGTACTAAACACATATTGGAGATGTAATTTATCAAGACTTACTTTGTGTGATTTTGAGGCATACAATGTGAGACAGCAAATGTAGGTGGCAAATGTAAAACAGAAGTCAGGTGTAAAGGACAATAAAAGTAAGTGAGTAGGACAGTGAGGCAATTGATATTCGTGAAAAGTTGACAAAATTAGAGAAGAGAGAATGAATGATACTCTCTTCAAACTTCTACTTCACAAATTTAAAATTGTGAATATGACCAATTATTTGTTGATTTGGTATTATTCCTAATGTTTTTTATCACTTGTCAATGTGAATAAGAAAAACTATTTAATCATTTTCAAATTATTTAATTTTGAAAATTAGGATTTGGCAATATTGTCATGGATACAGGGAAAGAAAAAAAACTTGAAAATGATTAATTAATTTTTCTTATTCCTATTGGTGACTGATGAAAAACATTGGGGATAATACAAAAACAGCATATAACAATCTATTTGACTCCAAGGAAGGAAGGAAGGAAGGAAGGAAGGAAGGACATCAAAACATGAGTGAGAGTATTAGAAAACCATTAAAATAATTAATTTATCAGTGATTACAACCCCCTAAACAATCTAACTATAAGTTTTGGCATGTTGTTTAATAACTTTCCAAACCCCAGGATATTCAATAGATTGAGCATTAAAACATTTCTCCAAAAAATTTTGATCAGCTACCTAATAATAATTTGTCTCAATCGATATTTAAATGGGTGTATCTTTTGCAAATTGAAGTCTGTATATCTCATTTGATAGTTTGCCCCCATTAAATGACTATACCAAAAAATATATAACTAATTAATATTAGTAATAGTAAAGTACTTTGATTTACAAAATAATAAATAAAACTGAAACTCATCAACTTACCATTTGCGAATATTAGGTTCATATGAATACAGCTTGTTACTCAGAAATGACTGTGAAGAGCTCTCTGATACAAATCCACCATAGACATAAATTTCCTGTGTCAGAGGGTCTAAGGCGCTAGTGTGGCCATACCCACCTTTTACAGGATAGCCTGTTGTTTTCACAATGTTCCATTCCCTTGTCCCTAAAATCAATAAATACACTAATTTGGTAGCATCTAATACATTGCATCATGAATTTGACTTTTAAGATTAGAGTTAATTTCATAGGACATCAGAATTAAGCATATTACTACAATAGCAAACTATATTGGACAAACAATTTAAATTCAATAAATAGATATAAACTACTTCTACAACAATTAACAATTTCTACATTAATTATTTGCCTCAACAGATAAGTAGGGAGAAATAATTGACAAAACATTCACATATTAAATATCAAATATGTAAAATTAATTTTCAATTTAACAATTATTTTAATGGATTACATCCAAATGTAAAACATAAATAAATAAAACATAAATTTGTTATCACTAAATGGAACAACAAATATATATGCAATATAAAATTATACAAGGATCATAAAATATTGTATAATTATAAGAATGTAAACAGCTAGAAAAGTCATTCACTCCTTTCCAGGAATTTACATGTAATTTATTTTAGCACTTTCACATTGCACAAAGACCTAGAGCCTGTGTGTTGTGCATGGTTATAAACACACATCCAATGTTATGTTTATGTATTCTGAATCAAATTCACACTTTAACCTCATATTTATAATAATATTAAAATATTAAATAATATTAAAATAGCCTAAAATTTTGAGAACTGATGCTCCAGATAATTTTATCAATGTTCTGATCATCTAAAAACTCTATGTTAATAAAAATTGCATAGGTATGTATTTGAATATGAAGTTTCCAGGTCTTTTAATGTACAAGTTCTCAAACATAAATTCTTACCAAGAGAAACATTTTTAATTGAATGCGGAGTAAAAAATTTGAATAATATGCTCAATAAACTTACCAAAATGATATTCTTGGACAGTATTTAGATAACCATAAATGGGAGAATGTCCAAAAATAACAACCATTTTTTCAGCTTTTCCTCCACGACCAACAATGACTGTGGCCGTGTGGCCTGCAGATTTAAGGGGCCCTACAAAGCAAATCCAATACACTTAGCCAAGAAAGCAGTTCATACCACCATAAAATGAATGTATAGTTCTGTATAAAAATATATATTCCCATATAATATAAAAAGTGTATGATGAACTTCACTAGTCCATATAACAGATTATGCTTTTGTTTACATACCACACATAAGAGATCCATTAGGAGAAGAAGAGTTACATGGTTCAGTCCTGACAGTGATATTTTCCCATTTCTTTGCACTCACGTCAAATGCCCATAGCTCAGAAGATATTATACCACCCTCTTCTACACCTCCATAAATGTATATTTTGTCCTGCAATTAAAAACAAATTATACAATTGTGTTTGTAGATTAACACTACATATAACAAATTTCCGTGACAGTCATTAGAATAGTTCTTAAATTCTTCCTTCCTCCATGGGTTGGGCAACATTTTGGATTCATTTCAGGAGCAAAAGCTTATTTAGCAAATTACATTAAATATAATTAAAAGCAGTTAACAATTTTGAATTTTTTGAAGATATTTTTACCACAAAGAAATAAAATCTAGTTACACAAAAAATATTTAAGCTAAATACAGATATAGGTAATTAAGTGGAAGGGTAACAAAATGATTAGAATACATTTTTTGCAGTAAATAAACTTCATAATTGTATATTTAGAGCTTATTGATTCCAGATGGTCGGCATGAAGCGCACATCTCTCCTTATGCCCTCCAAAAATTTGAATAACGTTTTTCTAACTCTTTTTTGTCCAAGTGTGAACATAATGGTGACGCCAAGCTTCAAAATCAGGTAAGCTATATATATATATATATATATACATAATGACACTGTCTAAATAAGGAAAGGAAAGAGAGGAAGGTGGTGGCTTACCTGAAATTAAACATCGACAAAGCCACACTGGACAGAAGAAAGTTCTTCACATATCCAGACTAGTTAGCCTCCTTCCTTAGGGGAAAGGAGAAGCGTAATCCTCCTATTTCTCCTATGTATTTCTATCCTTCCTCACTACCCAAGTTTATATGTATATATATATAACTCTTTTGGATAGAAAAAAGGGACAAAGAGGTTTAAATCAATAGTTGGTATAGTCAGGCTGGGATGAAACAGCAATTTATGAACGTAGTTCTTCAGGAGAGTAAATCTGAACACCTTGCCGGCCATCGAGTGTTGATTTCAAACTCAGGCACACCAGCCAATCGACACCCAACTAAGCCAATAACCTACTCTCAAGGAAATGTCTCGGCAAAGCAAAATAATGAAAAATACATACATACTAATATGCATATTACACCCACAAACTAGAGTTCAAATAAACTAATATTCCATGCCCTATTCACTTTCCAACTACCCACACCAGCCCTTGACCAATATAAAAAAAACATAGTCCACCCCAAATCACAATCTACGTTCCTGGACTACAAACATTCAACTCAACCACTTTTTCCACCTAGCTTACACTGGACTGCAATCCAACCCAGATATGAAAAATAACCTTCTAACAATACAACCCACCTGACCAAGGGTTTTGACTTCAATAGGCATCTGCAGTATTCTCCACCTTTGGGAACACACTTTCCAACAACCCATGTAAATCCTGGACTCAACATCCTTTTATTATATTATAATAGTTATTATTGTAATAATTATAACATTGTATTACTATATTATAATAATTATTATTGTAATAATTATAATATTGTATTAATATATTATAATAATAATATAAAAATGGTAATTGACTCTATCCAGTACACAGAATTAACTTCTTCTTTCTGAACAAGGCGGCTAGGGCCTCCAAAAATTTGAAGAACTTCCTCCTGTCTCGAGTGGCAACACAGAGTTTCAGTTTCAAGTAAGCCCCCTCCTTTCTCTCTTTCCTTTCCATACAAATTGTTTTAATTATACATATTAATGATATTAGTAGGCATATGACATTGTAAAAAATAATTGTGATATTGGTATGGAAAAGAAAGAGAGAGTGGTTGTGGCTTACCTGAAAGTAAAGTGTGGTGTAGCCATAGGGAACCAAAGGTTTTTCTTCAAATTTTCGGAGGCTCTCAGCCTCCATCTTCAGGAAGGAGTGTTACAACATTTCATGCAACGGCCGGCTGCTATATATATATATATATAGTAGTAATTAAAAGGAAATAATTAATTAAGGAACAAAATTTCAACTCACATTGTTGGCGGCATAAAAACGCACAAGTCGTATACAAGATGGTGGTAAGAATGCAATGTTTGCTAGGAATGTAGAAGTTGGTTCGCTAGACGCAGTACCCAAGACTGCCCAGTGTTCTTGAGAGTATAGCAGTCGACAGACAAGAAAGACAAAAATCCAGAAAGTGTTTGGATATATGTAATTAACAGCTAAAACATTTAAAAAAGAGTCTACAGGTTCCAGTCTGTGAGCAGATAATCACATTGATCCAACGCTAACTTTAGAGTTCTGAGTCTAATTCATATTCTCAAGTTAGACCATTTTCTTCCATTTTTGGGAGCACAGGTAACTGCATCCAGCTGTTAACAAACTTTGGAGCGTGTTAATAAGATTCGTTAAAAGGAACAGCGAACCAAGCATTGCAAATCAATTTGGCAAGCAAAAAGTGTTGATTATTAGAGTCAGTGTATAAAAATGGCCCGTCTACAAGTGTTAATAAGTGTGTGTGTGCATGAGCTAATTTCCTTGAATACCAGAAACATTAAGGTAAAATTTCACAAATTACTAACTGTAAGCCCGTAAGTAAGGATATTATTGACAGATTTCCGATTTCATTAAGATTTTAAAATTTCATAATTTATATTTTGCATTGTAATAATCTATTGATTAATTAATCCCTTGATACCTTGGTAAAATTTGATTTGTATAATAAGTATTCTATATTAAAGGCCCAGTAATCAAACCTGAGAAATTGCCGTGATTTTATTGTAAAATATTAATTGTAATGTAATTTAAATTATTTCCTTTAATAAATTTTGTAAATTTAATTTATTGTTCATAATAAATTTTAATTGTTTGTTTTAATTGCCTGTTTAACATTTCATATTATTGGACACCCAATTACTATAAAAATTGTTTGCTCCAACGTGCAGCTCATTTAAATGTCTTTTAAGTAAATTACCATAAATTGACGTTTCAACATGGGGCTGATTGTCATTTTGGATTCTTTATTGGACGTCTGATTTTGTAAATTGAATAATTGTAGTGTAAAATGCAAATTACTACAAATTGCACTCCAACGTGGGGCTTTAACTGTCATTTATCAGAAATTACTACAATATATATATACACACACATACACATATAAAACACTTTAGGAAAATTTGTCCTTGTCAAATACCCAAATGTGTTATATATATATAATTAAAAAGAACAGGAGAGTGCTGTAGGCTTAGATAAAATTAAGAACAGTGTCATCATGCAGGAAAGGAAGTTTCAGAGTGTCTAAGCTCAGGACTGAAATGTTCCATATGTCATTCTATAGCACAGACATTTCCAATTCTCCGATGGGTTAATTATTTAAACTTACACCAAATAACACCGCTGAATGTCCATAGCGGGGATGAGGTATATTTCTACTGTCCATATGGTGAGTCTCCCATACATTACCTGATAAAAGAAGACAAAATAAAAGCCTATAGTAAATTATCACAATGAGACCAGTAAATGTTATGTAAAAACAAATTCATTCTTTCAAGTCTAAATGATAAATACTAAAATGTATGCTAAATGAATGTATTTAATTTAACAATTCAACTTTACATGTGGGTGCAACTAGTATGGTTATTTAGAAAACATATGTATGGACAGAGCTATGCTAGAGTAGGAAATTAGGCATATTTCAAGATTGGGGAAAATAAGAGATTAACTAAATTTAGGGTGACTGCAAAACATTTACAATCATAATCCTTGAAACCAAGCTAGTTCATGTAAGAAGCAATTTATAACTGCTTTTTTAAGGACCAGAAATAAAATTCGTGTTTAATTAAAAATTTTGAAGATGGTCAAATAATTAAAAATAGTCATTCTTAGATAATTTCTTCCTCTGCTCTTCTTTCATGAATAAAACAGTCATTTGATTACAAAGTTTTATAACATATACCATGAAAGTATAGGAAAGTTGGAGTTGAAGATTTATGACAATGGTAGATTTAATATTTGGTTAATGTTCGTCTGGTTTCAAGAGAAAATGTAGGTAAATAAATGAGTGAAGAAGGAAGATGGTATTAAGAAGAAAGGATTGAAATAAACCAATATTTTGAACTGTTAACACTCCATTTTTCTTCAGGGAATAAGGACAGAGAATTCAGAGCATAGACATGTGAGTAGGCAATCCTATATTTTCTCTTAATGAGACAATGGAACCTCTGACATAGAAACAAATATAGGACTTAAAAATTGGAATTGTAACAATGCCAATACTGTACTTCTTGATTCAAACAGACTCCATTGCTTGCATGTGGACTAAAACAGAGGATTGTGACACATACAGAAAAATTTGTAAATATTGTTTATTTGTAATAGGCCTTCATTTGTTCTGTTCCAAATCTGGAGTAATCATAGGTTGTGGGTACTAGCAATTAGTGCAAACCACTCAACATGAATACAAGTTTGTTCAATACAAGATTTCCTGCATGTTAACAAAAGTAATTACCAACCCAAATTTTGCCTGGATTTGGCATAGAATTCATAAAGCCAAATTTCTAGACAATACAATCCATAAACAATTTTATAATTAAGAATTTCCTAGTGTAACCCTTTTTGGAAGTTTTTTTTAAAATTTGAAACAGTTAATACAGGCTCTAAGTATGATACAAAAATTAGTTAGCTGTCTTACCATTGAAATCATATAAATAAATCATTTCGGCCCGATGATATGATTCACCTCCAATAATATATAAAGAATCACCCCATACTACTGCTCCATGAGATGCTGAACCTACGGGAACAAAACCTCTTGGTTGGACTACTTCCCAATACCCTGCCACTTCCCATTGGCTGCAGTCATCACCTAAACAGGAAAATATTTTTATTAACTTGAAAGCATTTATTAACTTAAAGGTCATCTGAAAATGAACATAGCAGTAATATAAACTTAGTAATGAATGACAAGAAATGGAAACAATTGTTTGCATGTTTACATGCTATTAAAATATTTTGACTAAACCATTTTCTAAGAGGGTTTATGAGTAAAATTTTCAAGCAAAATACCCTATGCGATAAGGAAAATGTTACAAAATACCCTATGCGATAAGGAAAATGTTAAGGAATCAGGCAATCCTGGGTCTATTTAATGTGGTCTAACTAAAGAACATAATCTGTCTTTGCCTTCATACCTCTGCTAAAGAAATTAAATAATGGGTGATAAAATATGTCCTTATTACTATTAAAAATCTGTCATGAGTTTTCCAAAGATAATTAGATACTGCTTTACATTATTCTGTCTAGATATTAATTAACTGATTAAACTAAAACTGGGAATGAATTTCTAAACTATACAGTGTTTCCACCTTTTTTTTTAATTGAACTATATATACACTATGAAACTTTATTCTGTAATAAAATACAAATAAGAAGTTTATGAACTAATAAATAACCACAAACAAATTTCTTTATAATTTCATTGTAGTTTTAATAAAAATGTATTTAAATATATTAATATTATGAGTTTATAAAAATAAAAAATCTAGGGAAAAATGAAATATGTAAGCCATATAATGTGTCAAGATTTTTTTATGCAAGTTTAAAAAAATTCATTCACTGATATCCACAAAACTTTGTAAGCAATTTAATATCATTTTGAGATATGAAATGGAATTTGGATAGAGTTAAGTTTCAACCTTTGAATCCTTCTTGGCACTTGCAGTGATGAGCTTCTCTGTCACATTCTCCATTTCCACTACACCCATTCGGACATATTTCAATATGACAAGCTTCCCCCATGTAATCTGCATCACACGTACAATAACCATCAATGCAGATTCCATGGCCAGAACAATTTAGTGATGAAGAAGTACTTGGGCATGAATTAAGCCTAAAAATAAATGCATAGATTATTCTCAGACATTAATATTTTGAGGAACAACAAGGAATACTGTTCACACTCCATACAAAACCATAAATTAAAATGAACACTTTTAAACAAACACTATTTATCCAGACAAGTTATTTATCTATCTGATTTATTTCATCCCATCTAAAAAACAACTAACAAGCAAAATGGTACATATTAGATCCAATGATTAGGGCATTAATATAAAAAATTATATCAATAATATACATACAATTTATGATTCACTGTTATTGTAATCCATTAATAGTATTATATAAAAAATTTATTTCCATCATTATATTGAAATTAAACAATATTCTTAACAGCTGTGTCAATAACAGCCATTTCGGCTGCAACATGTGTGAAATCCGCACATTAGAAATTTACGTAATTATTAATTTTCAAAACTGACACACATATTCATTTTAAATTTATGTTGACCTAAATTTTTATATTAAATTGTAATAAATTACATTTTTACATATAATTTATCTTTCATGTATGATTTGCTTTCCTTAAAAAAATTTTAGATAGCTAATTTAATTGAAACATACACCTGAAGAGGTCCCAATTAGGGATTAAGTTTGTTTGTTAAATTGTAATGTTTTAAATTTTATAATATAATTAGGGGCTAATAGGGTGGTGTTTTTCACATTTATTTTCATATAGATTAATATAATTGATAATAAATATCACTATTAGATGTTTACATATTATCAATAATGAACATTCAGAATGCTACAGCATTTCAGCATATAATAATTTTTAATCTAATGTACAACTTATTTATGAAAATTTTATAAGCCTTACCTGTATGAAACATTAAAGCCAGTCATGTTGTATGCAACGTCACTATAAAAATGTAAAAGTGCTGAACCTGAATGTGCAACAATTTCAGGTATCTTCCTAATGGTGTAACCATCTTTATACATTAACCCACTAAAATAAAACAATGTTTTTTTATTTTTATTTCTCTATACAAACATGGTCTTTAATTATAATTTATACATAAGGAATACCTCCAATTAAAAATACAAAAATCACTGGTATATTTATGTAATTAACTTAAACAACACATGTGAAATATAGGTGAAAAAATTACCTGAAAACGGCTAGCAGAGGAGAATGAACACTATCACCATCAAAAATATATAGATGATCCCAACCACATTCAGTTGCAAACTCCTCCAAATGAAGACGAATTGTGGTATTTGGAACACCACCAGCATCCACCAGCCAACTGCATTTGACATCTATGGAGTAGTTGCCATGACCATCATGAATGTGGCCTGACGTGTCAGTTAGTCTATGTAATATAAATAGAAAAGACTTAATTTACTTTCTTATAAATTAATAATAACTTACAATGAAATAATAAAACATTAAAGGATTTTATTTTTACCCCACTCAAAAATCAAGGAAATTTAGTGACAAAATTATTTGCATTATATATGATGGCCAACAGATGGACAAATTTAAGTTGGAATTGTGTTCCAATTTACACATTTTGTTTTCGATGTGAAGCAGATCTTCATATGTTTTACTCAAATACATTGTGTGATAACTAAAAATGTTACATAAATTTAAACGTTGCCTGTTGATCCATAGGCTGCCATATATAACACAATAAGAAAGAGAGCATATTCGAACTGAAATAATATGATGAAATAAAAATCAACTTTTTGAGGACTGCACACAGTTCAGACTTTCACTCCTAACAAAGGGGGATCAGACCCTCAAAAATTTTTATTCACTCACTGATGCCAGACTGAACTAACTATTGATTTCCAATCTAAATGTGTTATTTAATTTGACCTCATTACATTTACCCTATATATATATATATATATATATATATATATATATATATATATATATATATATATATATATATATATATATATATATATAATTGCAATATTGGTATGGAAAGGACAGAGAGATAGGTTGTGGCTTACCTGAAAGTGAAGTGCGGTGTCGCCATTAGGAACTGAAGGTGGTTCTTCAAATTTTCAGAGCCTCCTCCTTCAGGTCAAAACACCACAGACTGCAGCAGGCCGGTGCATGGAATGGAGTAACACTTCTTCCTGAAGAAGAAGGCTGAGAGCCTCCGAAAATTTGAAGAACAACCTTCAGTTCCTCATGGTGACACCGCACTTCACTTTCAGGTAAGCCACAACCTATCTCTCTGTCCTTTCCATACCAATATACCGAAATATAACCTGTATATGCCTACAACACAAATTGTCTAAAAAATCAAATTTAATTCATAAGAAAATATAATAAACTTGTTACAGAGTGACACTTTCACAGAGTCTGTGTGATGTCAGAAGAGAAATCTTTATATAGAAGATAAAATATGCACAATAATATATTCAAACCAAAACTTTACAAAATGAGCATTATAATACCTATAAAAGTAAAATTCACTATCTAAAAAATTCAGGGAACCTAGCCAATAAAGATAAAAATATTTAAGAAGCAGTTATTGGGATTCAAACCAGGTGAACACATTGAAATAATATGATGTTTTGACAGCAATCACTGCCATAATCTTTAAGTGAAGACTTCAGAGAACTGCTTGTTAATCACATACACTGGGAAAGCCTTAGTTTGATACTAAAAATATCTAACTACGACTCAAATTAATTAATAAATTTTATAAACTTTTAAATACGTAGCTGAAAAGCAAGTGAAAGGTAAAGCAGTAATATTTGAGTGAACAGGGAGTATTATTCATTTTAACAGCAGAAGAAAAAGTTTGCATATTCCACAACACCAAAGTCTGTTATACAATTAATAATATATAATTAATTTTAATTGAATATATCACTGCATACATTCATATTTTTCGTTCCTTGACACCATACAGAACATGTTATTATATTGCTGATTGTAAACTAAGGTTGATTCAGGGTAATGTGATCTACATACAACTGTGTGCTTGAACAGCTGATCAGATACATTTGCTTAAAAACACTCGTTATTACTAAAATATTACAACACATCCTTAGTAGTTAGTCTTCTTTCTTGCTTTTCATTGTTGTGAACATATTTTATACAATTCATAACCTCATTTAATCTATTGACATTACTTTGAAAAGGTTATGCAAGAATTCCGATTCAAATCGAAAGATCTACATTAAGTTAAAAAAAAACACACAGTATAGACAGCAGTCGTAATTACCTTACTTTTCCTCCACAAAATTGACAGGAGGGTCCTTGCCACCCATCAAAACAAACACAGCCTGTCCCATTTACATACTCTCCGTTCACACACTGAGAACCTGTACAGTTTGTACTATAAACTACATTGAACAAATATGAATAAATTACAAATATACACAATAGTTTATGCCTTAAAACACATTTCCGCCGATATTTTGACTTAAATAAGAACAAAAACATCTGCACGTCTGCTGCCATCTTGCTCTCAACATTTCCACAAGTCTTTGACGTTTATGCCCAGAATGCACTACCGATTCTCAAGCAGTCTTCGATGAAGAATTGTTGCGGTGTTTCCCTAAATTTTCGGATATGTTCACAGACACACGAAATTGTAAATAGATTAGACCACCGAAAGTAAGTACGGAAGCTGGTCATATTGGAAGATGGCTATCGGTTTAAAGTTCCGTTGTTCCGTTCACTCCCTAGCAACTACATGACAGTATAAAGTATCCTAAATTCAACAGAGCGGTCATCGACCTCCAGTTTCCGACTACTATGTTGTCTTCGGTTCGTTAAAAGGGAGAAAGCAGTGCAAACAGTAATATTGATAAAATAAAAGGCAACTTCTTAAGAATTTTATTCTATTAATTCTTCATATAGGATTGTAAGTTGAAGATACTTCAATCTTCAAATGTATGCAACCCTAGAACGTTACATACGATTACTATGAGCTTCGCAACTATAGGGACTGGAAGAATTGTCTGACTAAACTTTCTTTTTGCTTTACCAATTATATATATTTTATTCGATATACAATTATGTGGTTATACCCCGGTCAAAATATTCTGATAAAAATAAATAAAACGATATAGTAATGCATTAAAACACGGAATTTTGAGCAACTCTTCCTATGAAATAATATAACACTGCTACACAGAGAAATATGAGGTAGTTTCACAAAATCAATTCTGGAATAAATTTTATTTCTCAATTAGACAAGAAAATGGATTCGCGTTTTCCGTATGATTCATTTAGAGTCAAAAATTGTTGTAGAGGACAAGTTCCACTTGGAAATCACGACCACACATTTCATATCAAGTACAATGACTAAACCACAGAGTTGGTAAAGATGACAGGTCTTAATACCGTTTTTTTTTCCACAAAACAACGACTTAGCTTTTTTCTTCTTGACGTTAAACTATACACCGACTGTACAATAAATCAGAACGTTCCGTATCAAATGTTTGGATTAGTCACATAATAAACTGAACGCTATTACGACTTACACGTCGCAATAAAAGGCACTTAAGATCATGTGTGTATCATTAATTTTTCGTAATATGAACAAATCAGACCCGCCTTCCAAAAAGTGGGTTATATTTAAATCAAATTAAATCCTTTTTATTTATATTCTTAAAATTGAAATAAATTAGTCACTTTTAGAGGGCATCAAAATCAGAAAAGTGGAGGCTGGAACCATTTTCCAAAATGAGAAACCGATTAGTGACCAGCATTGTGTCATGGAAATAATTTCTGATACTCAATGTGAGGAGAACCCGTGAGTGCGGGAATGGTCAGGCACACACTAAGCAGACAGGTGATAGAAGTTTCGGAGGAAGGGAAAGCAGTGATCACAGTATATAGGTGAGATAATTAGAAATTCTGAATTTAGTAATTACTGTGATCACAGTATATAGGTGAGATAATTAGAAATTCTGAATTTAGTAATTACTGTGATCTGAAAACACTGGCCGAGAACAGAGGAAGATGAGACCTGGAGTTGTAGTGGTAGTAGCCCGTAGCTCAGTTCAACAAGAATCTTTACGAAGAGACGATAAGTACAGGGTGTGATAAAAATACTCCAAACACAATCCCCTCCATATTCTCCCTTCTCCTACTGCGTACCTCGTACAACTTTTCATGAGGTATAATAAATATTATGCTCTTTTACGACGTAGGAAATTAATAGGCATGCAAGTAGACAACGTAGAAAGTAACGAACGCATTATGTTCTAATTGTAAAGTTTACATTAATTTAAACGAATCTTTATAATGATAATTATGATATTTCATGAACTGTGCAGCAACTGTACTGAATTGAATTATGTTCCAGCGACTCATCGGTAGGTAAAAACAATATTATGATTTAAATCTATCGTAAGATTTAATTTAAGTGCAGAAAATATAACAATATCTATATTAGTAAAAAAAAATTAACGAAAAAAAATATAATTTGAAAAATAATCAGACAAAAAAAATGATAAAATCAATACCACACAACGTTTCTGAAAAGCTCGGCGCTTTCCTCAGCTGTAAATTAAAAGTTAGTCACAAAGGTAACGTACCAACAAGATTTATTGAAACCTTGAGCAGTGTTTACCTTATTTGCTCTATTTATCTGGCTACTTCTTTATATTTTTGAAAATAAATGCTCTTTCCAGGTTCGTTTTATGTTATTCCAACAAAATTGATAGTTTCGGCTCTACCAATCGTAGGTTTTTAAAATCACTCGTCTTCTGATGTTGAACGCCGTAAGAAAGACAAAAAATTACAAGACTAGGGCCCGGAGAAATAACAAAATTTTTCAGTACTGGTCCAGAACTGAATAAGACTAGCATCTTTTTATAAATATCCGTACCATACTTGTTGCAACTTGTCGTTTTTTTTGGCGACCTACACTAAAAAGTCACCGCAAGTCTGAAAAAAGTTTTTGTGTAATATTATAGATATAAAATAGAAAAATTAAATTCAGAGGCTTGTTGACTTGACGTGCGACGACACTCGCAAGCTTCTATACAATATAATACCCCTATATATCGGTTAAACTTTAATACTTTACATTTGAAAATTAAACTGCCTCGAATCTACTTGCAATTTTTTTCCTAATATTTTCCAGAACGTGATGCGGGCGTAATTCGAGTCATTTTGCTTTCGGGTCACCATGACATGTGAAAGTACCATTTTTACCGTAATAATCAGAGTTTTTTATTCGGGTAATGAATTGTGATGATGATAGTACATTGTGAAAGTACTGCTTATGTATTTATTTGAGCGAGTTTTTACTGTAAAATGGATTAACACGGTCGGGTTCTAAGCATAGATTAAGTAACAAAACTTAGGTGATATATAAATAGATGAGTAAATAAGACAGAAAGAAATGAGCGTACGCGAAAGATCAAAACGCATAGAATGGAAAAGGTTAAACGAATAAAGTGAAAGAGAATATCAGAGTTAGTCAGCCGCGTATTTCGCTGCTGCAAACTCACAGATTTATTAGGGGCCAATGAAATTTAAATAAACCTTTTGGAATGTTTAAGTTTTGGGAAAGAAAGGTTGGTAAATTCGACACTAGCAATTCAACAAGTTTCACATTGCCGTTCAAAAAGCTAAGTCAACTATCTGTTAAAACAAAGAATTCGAGAGAGACAAGGCGCGTAGACACAGGTCAACATAAACGATACAAGGAAAAAGTAATGGACAATGTTTGACGAATGTGGGACAACCAAAGTGAAACCTTATAAATAAAAAAAATTACGATTAATGAAAAGAACTTGACATCCGTCTTGCAATAATAGACTTTAACAAAGTACTCTATTATAATAATAATGTTAATCCATTAAATTTGTACAAGTAATAGGAAACGTCAAGTTAAAATTATAATAAATTGTTTAAACAAAATCAATAATGTTAACTCAGTAACTTATGTTAAGCCATATTCAAAAATTCATGTGTTTAATATTATTGAAACACATTTTTTGAACAGTTACTTTTAACTTAAAGATTTCACGTTAACAAAGAAGTGGTTGTATCTTATTCTCGAGTCTTCGAAATAGCATCATAAGCTACTCTCACTTTTGTATTGTACTTATTTAATCCACAAAACTTGATATACTAGAAAAGGCAAGTCAAGTGATCTTAATAGCTAAGTATATGGCAAGTTAAATTTGAAAGATGAAAATTATAATAATTTAAACTACATAATTACTGATACAGTTGAGGAAATACACACACATATTTCAAGTAAATGGAGGTTAGCAATCGCATACTTGTGTATGGAGTAGAAACTCTTTTTCCAGTAATTTCTTTACATTGTTTCTAAATGTAGCAGGTTATCCCTTTATATCAACTGGTAGTTTGTTATACAACACCACTCCAACACAATTTAAGCCAGTTTGGCATTTTTTAAGCCTTTAAAAATTAACAATGTTATTGTGTGCACGAGCGTAACTGTTCAGGCTGAACCTATCACACTTTTTATTAATAAAGCAGACTGTTTCCATTATGTATATGCAAGTTGCCTGAAAATGGGTCCAGAAAGGTATATCCTTATAATCTTTTTTTTTTTTGAGAGTATATACTTTTTTAGGATGGTATCCCAAAATGTTAACCTAAGCACAGTAGGTTGTCCCGAAGAGTAGCGTGCCTGATTTTATTCATGACTCTGAAGAGGCAAATCATTAATAAATACAATGAATAGTAGTGGACCAAGGATAGATCCCTGACGGACAGCACATTTAGGGCTGGAGCAGTCATTTGACCCTGACGAATTCAAATATTCCTGTTAGATAGACAAGATTTAAACCAGTCATTACAGTTCACTCTGATTTCCATATCTTCCAGCTTATTTAGAAGTATTAAATGATTCACTAAATGAAATTGCCTTACTAAAATCTAAAAACAAACCAGAAGCAATCATTGTCATTGAAGGCTTCCCATATTTTGTTCAAAAAAGTGTGCAAGGCTTTGTTAATTGATTTTTTCTTCTGAACCCAAACTGATTTCTGTATAACAATTTATGTTCAAGAAATATATAATCACCTGATTGAACACAACTTTTTCTGGATTTTTGATAGACCTAGTATTGAAGTTGGCCTGTAATTATTGATATCATGTTTACTCCCCTGTCTTGTGTAAGAGAATAATTGGAATATTTCTGGGAATTCACCAATGGATAGTGAGTCATTAATGACATAAGGGAGCTAATATGAGGTCCAATGTGTTTAATAATAAAATCTGTACCAGCTGTCATAGTTTGACTTTATGTAATTATTTTGTATAGATTTTTTGGCATCACAGGTGTAAAAAAACAGTTATTAGAAATTTTGTGTGTAGCTGTGAAAGACACAGGTGGCGATATTACAATATCGGCTAAATGATAATTAATCTTAGTGTTGCCTATTGTCATTTTCCAAATGGCTTTACTTTTATTCTTTGTATAAGTCGATGGTTAGGGTTTTTTAGAAGTAGATAATACAGAATAATTTCTCTACCTTTGACACTATACATTTTTAGAAGAGTAAAGTGTGATTGTTTCCACATGGTGAGTGAGACACAAATTATTAAATTAATGGAAGTGAATTTTATAATTGCATGTTCAAAGTTTTTATCAACATTTAGATGTTTGGATAAGTTTGTATCTGTACTCTGAGAATAAAGATTTTTACACACAAAACAGTTTAAAAAATATCAAAGGAACTAAGGCATCTAACCATTGCAAAACTATAATATTTTGGATACTAAAATGCAAGCAAAAACAATATTACAGAAACTCATGTTGAATGCTTGCATGAGCTATGATTTGAGTATTACCTATATTCAAATATGAGTGAACTTTATTTGGGATAAAATTATTCTTTCCATCAATACACTTCTACTCCTTTAATGGAGCAGTTTGGCTTTCTCCATCCCAGATGCTTAAGAATTCTTCCATCTTTGGGTGTGATTTCTCACCCTGACCCTTTGGTCCACTATTCTACTATCCACAGGGAGGTCATTGGCACTTATTAAGGGACTGCTTCTAATACGGTATCTTGATCCTCTTTTTGTGATAGGTAGGGAATACCACAGGCCAATTCTATGCATGTTCCATTCAAGATTTCTTGTGTGTCTTTCTCCAACATTAATTGCTGAACTTTATGACACAAATTATATAGATTATGGCAACATCATAGACTAGTTGAAATGCTTGGAGAAAATTCAGTCAATATGATTTTGTCTCAAATTCTTTCTTGAAGGATAAATTCATTATACTAGTTCCTACAACAAACCATTTAATGTACATTGCTTCTTTTGCTATTAACGATAAACCTACTATAACTTGGAATGCGAGTTGAACAAGTTACATTTCTGGTAGAAATTGCATTGCAGTAAATTAAAGAACAAAATAGCAATGGTTGTTTTCTTATATAAAGTTTTGTCAACACAAAATTTCAAAGGACAGAAACGACATAACTAAAAATGAGCACAGAAAAGATTATAAAACTTATTGGACAATTTTTTTTAAAAAAATGTGAAAGTTTTACTATTACTATACATTTACATACTCAGATCCACATTCACAGATAAAGGTGTCAATATAGAATATTATAAATTAAGATTAATAAACTACTTTTTTTTACAGAAAAACAAATTATATGCAAAACTTTCATCTGTCTAGAACGAGTGTAAAGTGTAAAAAAAGAGCTATTAACAGAAAAAGTATATACATATCAACTAGAAATATTCAAGAGTAAGAATATGATGAACTGGGATAGCACTCTTTACATTAACAGACATATACATAAATATTTGTACTACTTTCACAATAAACCTGTCAAATTAGTTTAAATAAATGTTTCACATTCTTGTTTAGTTGTAACAATTCTCATTATATTGCAGTCATGGTGTGAATAAGTAAAAATACACGATAATATTAGACAAAAACAAATACAAATTGAAAACATACAAATATAAAAAATCCAGTATACAGTTCACGTAACTGAACACCAATGACCGAGACTTGAATCAAGCATAAAAGGAAAGTTTAACTCTAGTATACAGAAAACAAAAACAGAACAGTTTATCCAAACATTTTCAGTCAATACTATGAAATACAATTATTTTTTTGATAAAAAAAACAAGTTCTCTTATGCAAAATGCATGATATTGGTCAAATAAATATAACAAAAAATAAAGTTTGTTCTTATAATTTATCAAGAAACTGTTTCAAATGGCCACACAAAGTCTGTAGTTGTCCTTTAGTTTCTTGATCTATATTACTTGGAAGATGTGCAGGGTGATGTTCTAACTCAGGAAGCATCGACATAAGCTGCAATAAATAAATAGATTCATCTACTCAACTTCATTTTCCTTTAACACAATTTAACTGAAGCAGTTTTTACTGAAAAATAATTAAATTAATTATTCAAATAACATTTTTTAAGCTTACATTTCCATTATTCATTGGAATATTGATGGTTGTGGTTGCTGAATTAGCATTGTTGACCAATAGTGGACTGCCGTGCATAGACACAATTACCTCTCCCTTTTTTGGTCGCCTGAATACTATTGAGGGAGCATGTGGTTGAACTTTAGGTGTTATTATAGGTAATGGAGTATCAGAACCCACAAACACCTGTAATTAAGAATGTATTATCAAAAGAACAGTTGAAGGAATATAATAAATCTACAACAGATTTGTCAAAGCATATGATGGAATTAAAACAATCATATTCATTCAGAGGGCATAAGAATCATGCAAGGTTGTATATATTTATGCCAACCCTAAAATGCCAACATATCCACCACTCATACTGATATTACTTTCTCTACATTCCTAACACAACAAGTTATATACTTAGAGGCACTTTTTCTTACAACTAAAATACAAAAAATAATAAAAATAAGTACAGAAGTTTACAAATAATAACAAAGATCATTCAAATGTATTGAAGTAAATTCATTTTAAATTAAAATTGAATGTCGGTATATATTTATAATGTACATTATTTTTATTTAATTAAATTGCAGATTTCCACATTTCTTATTAATATACAACTTTTTATCAAAGGGGAAAAAAGAGTTACATAAATATGAAAATCATAGAAAATTTGCAACTATGAATTTATAATAAAGTCTGTTTAATAAAACAGAATTAAATTATATTATAAGAAATACAATAAAAAATCATAACACTGGGTGTCATTTAAAAATATTACCTTAGACTTTATGTTCTGTTGGTCACATAATCTGCTTTTTCTCAAATTTGTTTTGCTACCTAAGATCAAGATGTTCAATATCAGTACCAAAATTCTAAGTCATTTAGTAAATTAAATACTATATAGATTCATATACAGCCCATTCTTTTCTGTAACTTTGGACAACAAAATAAAAATACTTTTGTAAATTTTTACCATGAATATGATATTTGTTTCTTTCTCATTTTTTGAAATAAATTTAAATGATACAAATAAAATAATCTACAAATTCTATATTATAAAAGTTTGAAATTAACAATAGTAGAATAGTAAAACCTCAATATAATGGACAGTTGGAGTTGGTAATTGTGATTGTTGACTTTGGGATTGGTTTTCCCCCCTGATCAGAGAATTCACAATAGTGTGCAATGCAAGTATAGAGGAGACACAATACAGTTGCACAACAGTTTAATTTGTTTACTTGAACTGAATGAAAATATTTTGAGTCAATCTGTTTAATTTGTAAATGGAACAAGTTGTCAGTTGTATCCTTGAAATATGGACAAATGAAAAAGAATTAAAATAGCATTAAATCAAAAAATTGGAGAGAGAAAATACTTGGACACCAGAGTGTCTCTGAACATTATATCATATGAAAGCAAACTGTTTCTGACTTTGAAAAAGAACAAAGACAAACTGAACAAATATATGCTAAGTACGAATGTAAATTCCAAAAAATGAATGGACTTGGCCCAAAAAACTTAATTTGACTACGCTATGGTGTGGTGTGTCCACGAATGTCCTTGTGAAGTTCCAGTTGCAGCAGTAGAACTAAAATCTGCTGCATTTAAATTATAAGATCATATGAATATGCAAGAATATGAAAAGCAAGTGACAGATGGCTCTAGAATTTTCACAAAAGACTTGGAATACTTAATAAATTAATGTACAGTGCACCTAAAGAAGTGATTGAACATTTTTGGCAAAAACTAGTTGAAAGAATAAATAACAAACTGTATATGGACATATCTTCTGACTATGAGTTAAGTACAATTTATTTTTTACACTATCATCTTACACCAAATAGAAAAAAGTGTAATACGAAAACAAATTTTTGCGTACATGTTTATATTTTATAGTAACGAATAGTCATTATTAAGAAATGTTATTTCTGTCATGATATTTTATGCAATTGTGATATTTTAAAACAGACTTATTAATATTTCATTTAAACACATTTTAATGATCCTAATGACCAAGCTTCATTTTAATTAACTTTCACATAAGTTTGGTTTTCATTATCAAAGACTCTAGCTATATCAATCACACAATAAAATCAACATTGACAAAGTTAATATTCCAAAATGTTAAGCAATAATAGTTTCATGTTTAAATGACAATCAATATATATGTATATAAAGAAGAATACAATGGGAAAAAAAAGCAAAAGTTTGCAGCTCTTTTCAATCTATAAGTTTTGGTAGGCATATCAAAGAATTACAAATTTATGTTCAATATTAAGAAACATTTAGCATTATTGAAAGCAAAAAACCAACTTGACATCCTTTTTAATTTTTATCATAGACTTCATTTAACATATTTAGTAGCTTCAATATGTCTATTAAATGAGATATAGAGAAAGTAATTGACAATTATATTGTGCAAGCATCTTCATACCATCCAATTTAATACAAGTTTGATATTTACCATTATTCACAGCCCTTGGTAAAGGAGTAGGAGCTACTACAGGTAATGCTGCCAACTGAAAAGGTACAGTAATAAAAATCAACATTTTAAATAATAAAATGCAAATAACAATTTATTTAAATTAAATGTCTGTATCAAAAGAATAGAAAACATAAATTATCTGAACAAACTTGGTAAATATTGAAAACTATTTAGCATTTATTTTATGTTGATGTTCACAATTCACATAAAATGATTAATTTCTCTTTCTTAACTAATTACACTGAAAACAAATTCAGAAAAGTGTTTGATATTCCCTTCAGACTAATATCCATTTCAGAATAATTATCAGCTTAATTTAAAAAAACTTAAATTAAAATTGATAAATTGGAGAATTGTTTTCTAAACTATATTGCAAATAATTTTATTATAACAATAATCCACAAAAGAAATACTAAGCTGATTGCAACAACCAGAACATCAGAAAACTGAATTTTCAGAAACACAAATTACAATGATTTTCAATAATTGTTGTTTCTTCTCACCAGTTTTTATTAAGGCCCTTTTTAATTATTACCATACATTTAGGAAAAAACTACATTTATGATTCAGTTTTCATAAACTAAACAGTTTTACACAAACAACATAAATAAGTGTCAAAGTTAGTGAACCAGATACAAAATACTTTGACCTACCTCAAGTGGAAGGATTATAAGGAGAGTTTCTAATTTACTCTTCCATTTTACTCTTATTTGCTCAAAAAAAATATTTACTCTTTCCTCCTTCAACAATCGGTTTTGTTTTATTGTATTTTTCATTGCATCCCCTGGAATATTCAAAATGAAGGACATTAGAACATAACACATAAAAAATGTGATAACAGATAGTCCCAAAAATTGTCTAGATTGACAATATACTCTTTTAGACTTCAGATCTGTTAACGAACTCAATTACTATTACAATGTAACATGCAATAAAATTATGTTTACCATACGATTACACCGATTTCTGTAGATTTACTCGGTGAACATGGTTCACAAATTCTTTTCAGGTTCCAAATAGGTTGTGCTGATTAAGTATATTTTGCAATTTTCATTCAAATATCCACAATGCTAATTAACAAAATGTGTCTTATCAATGCTACCTGGTCGGAACCTGATAGTAAATCCAGCAGCATATGATAAGATTTTAAAATATTACAAAAAACGGTGGAACAGGTAGCAGAATCTCTATGTCATACCACCTCAAAGCTCTGCCCTTAATGCAATACAAAAAATGGAGGGATATATTCAATGTAGGTGATAACACGTATTTAATAACTTTTTATTTACTTTGAAAAGTAAGCAGAAATGAAGGAATTGTAAACGCTCTTATTAGCAGCTTAGTGGGAGATATGGTATGAAGCCAGTGCTGCTACTTAACCAGTCTTGAGACACTTCACAAAAATGTATCACTAAATTTAGTAAATCAATTTACACATAATGTTAAGAAACATTGCGGGTTCTCTGTATCAATGTGACGTCATAACTCCTTGTTTCGCTTAAATAAATAGGATACACACAAAAATTCCATCAATTACCCTTAGCAATTATATTCGATAATGATAAGTCACTTGAAAAATTTTCAATTTTTACAACTCCAGGTTCTTCAAAATAACTTATTTTTGAACTTTTCTCTTTAGTTAAAGCCATTTAAGAGAATAATCTTTACAGAAAGAAATGTTCTTGTGCGTGTATTATGTTAATTAAATTTCTCAATTAATAATGTGCACAAAATAATAAGAAAGCACTGAAAATAATCCAGACAATTCGAAATACTTTAACCGCCGCCGTTACAGCGATGCAATGTTGCCACATTATTCCAAAGTCTATTCATAAAGAATACTTACGTACAAGCTAACCAGCATTCGGAGACATTATTATTTGGGTATTTTATTGTCTAAATTAAAGAATAAATATGTTAAATAAGAGAAGTTAATAGAGAAATAGGAGGAAAAGTTATTAAAATAAAGAGTGGAGTGATACACTGAAGTTTAGAATTCAAATTAGGTAAAATGTAGCTAAATAATAGACGAAATGGAATGATGCTATAAATACGGCACAACGTTTCTGCAATCCTTGAGTTTATTTTTAAAACAGACGTATTATATTTCTATTACAGTTATAAATTCTGTTTGTCTTCCGGTAGTATGGGGTAACAGACTCACAACTATTTGGTTCAGAATAAATAATAATAGAAGATGCCGAAAAGCAACTTTACAAAGCTTTAGTTCCGAATTATTGACAGTTTGGAAGAAGCGCTTCAAATAAATACTGTAAGCAGTGGCTGGTAGTGAGTTTTTTATGTTATGTGCTACGTCACCACAAGCAACCACTTTTACAATGATTACTTTATAAATAAAGCAGAGGGTTTGTTTGTATTTATGTTTGTATATTTGTATGTTCCCTATACAAATCTACACCGATGGAGCAAAATTACCAAATTCTGTGCACGTGTTCTTTGCGACCAGGAAACAAACACTGTCGGGGTGAGACACGTCTACCACACCGAGGAGCGGGGGTGGAAATATTCAAACAAATTAAAAACAGCCGATATTTGAGTCACATAAATATTTTTAGGGGTCAAAGAGATTGATAGTGTTTCTACCGACGTTATATGAGTATAATTTAAACCCCTTTCAGCATAGGAAAGGAGCACAGTTATGGGTGGGGGAGGACGGGCGTTACAAGAAAATAACGCGAATACAACTAAGATTGGAGTCAAATCCAGAGTAACGGATGTCGGTGAGTTTAATTATGACATTAAATTGACCATTCAACCCCCATGGGTGGGGGTGGAATTTTTCAAACATGTTAAAAAGTCGATATCTGCGTGGAATAAATAATAGTCGGGATCAATTACGTTGACAGTATTTCTTCCGATATTGTTTGTAAATTTTAAACCCCTTTCGGCATGAGAGGGGAACACGCTTAGGGGTGGGAGTGGAAACATTCAAACATGCTAAAACAACCGATTTTTGAGTGGGGCTCAGAGATTGATATTGTTTCTACCGATATTATCTGAGCTATTATTTCAACCCCGTACGGCATAGTAACGGAGCACCGTTAGGGGGTGGAGGTGGACGGGCGTTACAACAAAAAACGCCAATACAATCGAGATTGAAGTCAAATCCAGGATAATGGATGTCGGTGAGTTTAATTATGACATTCAAATGGACATTTAACACCGAGGGACGGGGATGGAAAATTTGAAACATGAAATCACTGCCAATATTAGCGTTGTATAAATATTTGTTAGGGTTAATTAAATTGGTAGTATTTCTACCCATGTTGTGTAACATTTCAACACCTAGGCATGAGGGCGAGCACGCTTAGGGGTGGGGCTGTTATAAGAAAATAACGCTAAAAGAACAGAGATTCGAATCAAATCGAAGGTAATGGATGTCGTTGAGTGTATATAGGCACTGCGCGGGGGTAGAAATTTTAAAACATGTTAAGGAACCATTTATTGCGTAGAATAAATATATTTCGGAATCAATTAGATTAATAACATTTCTCTACATATTTTCCTGGGTATAATTTCAAACCCTGTCGCTGAATTTATTTATGACAACCTGGGTTGGGCGGACGTAGAAATGTTCAAAAATGAAAACCTGGCGATATTTGGGCGGGGTTAATGACACTAATAATATTTTAAAATACATTCTGTGTATAATTACAACCCCTGTCGACTTGGGAGGAGAGAACCATGAAGCGAGGCTGGATTTGTATTACATAAATATAACGCAAAAAAACCAAGACAGGGGTCGAATCCAGGGTTATGGATGCCGCTGAGATTAATTATGATATTCAACTTGCAGTTTAACCCCCACGGGTGGGGCTGAACAGAGGTAGAAATTTTCAAACGTCTTGATCGTCCGATATTTGTGTCCAATAAATACTATTCGGTTTCATTTAAATTCATAATATTTTGGTAGATATTCGCTGTGAACAATTTCAATCCCTATCGCCATGGAAGGGGAGCACGCTTACGGATGGGGTTTGGTAGTGCGTTACATGAAAATAACACGAATAGATGGGGTCATGGATGTCGGTGAGTTTCACTGTGACAAACTGGATAACGTGCGGAGGTGGTCTGAACGGAGAAGAAATTTTCAAACGATGTAACCGGATGATTTTTGGGTGGAATTTTTTTTTGTTTAACCCACAGCAGCGAGGGTAAAAATTTTCAAACATGTTTAAATGGCGATGTATTCGTAGTATGAAACTATTTCAGGGTCAATCAGTTCAACCCCCCTCGGAATAGGAGGTGAACACATTTAGGGATAGGGGTTTTACATTAAAATAACGCTAAAGCTACGTAGATTGGAGTAAAATCGGGAGTTATGGATAAATGACATGTCGGGCAACGCCGGGTACCCAGCTAGTATTAAATAAAATTAATTTTTGGAACAAGCCACTCATGATGGCACTATTGTATGCAGGGTCATGCGGTAAATTTTCGCACTATTATGCCCTTTTTCCCCCTTTAAAATAATCTTTGTTTGCGATTTTTAAAAAAATACCCAAAATACACGAATACTTTTTTTGTCTCGGAAATATAAACTACTTTAAAATAAGATTTTTAAATACTGACTGGTCCAAGTCTGTTTTGATTGGTTGTGCTGCCTCTGTGTCATTGCATGCCACTGCCTCGTTCGTTGCTAAAAAAGAAGCACGTTGTTGAGCTTTACAGATGGTTTAGCAAGAGGGAGGAACGGAATACTGAGAATTTCTCATTCCAGACAGAAATCGTGTGCTTCAGCCTCAAGCAAAGACATGGCCAGCTGGCTGCATTAGCGGCCAGTTTAAAGTCTTAAGATATCGAAGCAGAAATTCGCACGGTTAAAATACAATTATTATGAAGGTTCTTAAAACTAAGAAAAATTAATCAATCCTTAATTATGTGCTGTAGCACATACTCACCATCTGCCACTGACTAAGCAAAAGATATACTAGAAACGACACACCACCACATAAACACTTGCAGCTGAGTAGGTAGGAAAACAAATATGGGAACCCCCCAAAAAACCAGTATATGGATCAGATAATGTTTATAATTGAAGGTTAATGTCATGGGAAAGAAAGGTATTGAGAAAGATCTTTGGACCAACAAAAACAGAACTCGGATGGTGCATTAGAACAAATCAGGAGCTTCGAGACCTGTACAATGAGCAGGATATAATACCTGTGATAAAAACTGCTCTAGTGCATTGGCTAGGACACATACATCGGATGGAGAATACAAGAGAACCAAAGAAAGTTCTGGAGGGGCATCCAGGTGGCAGAAGACACAGTGGTATACCCAGAAAGCGTTGGATTGAAGAGGTGGAGAAAGACCTATGTACAATGGGAGATGGAGAACCCAGGCAAATCGAAAGAGAGCTTTGGAAGAAGATACTTGCGGAGACCAAGGTTCTACAAGGACCATAGCGTCAAAGAGTCAGTCAGTCAGCAATGTTTATAATTGGTAGATCAAGACAGTTCCATTCTTACACGAGATATGAATATAATAAAAGGTGATATACCTTAAATTTGCAGTCAAGCCATCCTAGAGGTTTTCTATTAGGGCAAAGATGACATCACTGATCCGAATGCACATGGATGGACAGCTTTTGAATGTACACCCTTCCAAATTCTGAACAATATTTTCACAAAGTGACCATCAGCAAACCAGAAGATCAATTTGGTTATCACTAAAGGGGATCCATAAGAAACACAATGAATGGCCTCTGGTATGAAATCTATGAAGCCCTATGACATCCTAACAGCAAATTATACGCCATCTTGTGTACTACAAAAAGGTGTTTCATCTAGTTAACTGAGAAACGTTAATAAAGAAGCTTGAAGGGATGGTAGTACTTAAATATTACAAAGCTAGTACAATACATCCTAAGCAATAATCTCACTCAAATACACAGAATTCTACAAGATCTGTTAAGCTCACTACTGTTTAACAGTGACAACACATAAGCCAAGTGGTATCTGATCAGAGAATGTCAAATATACGCATATGTTGACGATATGGTTTCAAAACAGATTACAAACTTCTAGTGTTAACACGATCCATTGAATGGGTAGAGAAATAAAAACATTGTAAGGAGGAAGAAACCCCACAAATAATAAACCTATAAAAGGTGTATACCTTGGAATGCTATGCTATGCCATGCCATCTTGGTACATGCATATGTAAAGGAGGAAGAAGTCACATCCATCATAATCACTATAATTAGAATAAAAAACCTGAGAACAACATGGCATCACAAAATATTTGCTGTCTTATATCCAGCCAATATGGTTCCAATAACATCTCTATTTCTACCTAATATATCTCATTGCCCTATTCATATGATCTTGGTCATTACCTACCATTATGTACAATATAGTGCTACAGAACTGCAGTTGTGGCATTACTAAAGTTTTATACATTATTTCTTTGGCTTTTCTGGACAGCACAGATCTTACCTCCCTAGGAGACCTACTTTCTTAATAATTAATTCTGCCTGCTCATTCCATTTTAACTTATTGTCTACCATAATCCTAAGATACTTGAAGCTATTTACACATTTATCAGATAGTCATCTATACACATATATATTAACTTGTCGAACATTAATGTCAGTTCTATTACTATAATTACATTTAACAACTTATTACCCTTTAACCATTCTGATACAATTAACAATTCAAGCAATTTAACACAGAATTTACATCACATCCACATATGTACTGTTGGCTAAAAAATGTATACTATATTTCTTATTTAAAAAATCAAACTACTGTGGTATAACTGGAAATCATAATTTGAGTTGCATTGAACCTTAAAATCTTCTCTTAGGCGGCAGAATTTCATAGAACTATCAGCAAATAATAAAGTTGTAAAGAATATGGCAACACACTCAAAAACCTTATATTGCTGCAAACTATATTCAGTGTGGAGAGATATAATCATGCATGGCTCTATTTCTTAAAAACCTTAAATATATTAGAGTGAAGGTTTTTCCAGCTTTTGTTCAGTCATCATCATCATCTGCTCAGATTTAAACACATGAATTAGCAAACAATATTTGATATAACATTCATAAGGATTAGGGTTGAATTTAACAAATATGATCACTCAAAGCCGCCAGCCCGGTTTGGGCTGAAATGAATAGGATTGAAATGATATATGGACTGGGAAAATCTGTTGGTTATAACCCAAAACCAATTTTTCTTCCAGATAATAGTTTTTTTTTTTTGACTCAGTTTTATCCAGACAATATTTGGAAATGTAACAGCGTGCAGAATAAAAAATCAGTTAGTATTCAACATTTTTTACAAATGTGGTGACAGTGTGTGACGAATTTTACTAGTTTTGTGGTGAAAAAGTTTTCCAAATTGTTATCAGCGAAACCTACAAGTATCTTTAGAATAATGTTTCTTGTTGTTACTCAAACAAAATTTAAGCCTAAATTTTATGATATCATCATCATAGTTCACCATTTTTTCTTATCTTCTGCCATCCTCTTCATGTTCATATATCTTCCGCTTCCTTTACGTACTCTATTACCTTGTGTCTTCTGTTTCCTCTCGATCTCTTATTATATAATTTATAATATTAATTAATGATTACCACTCTTTAAAACAGGAAATTTATGTTTCAGCTGGGATCTCAGGATAAAAGTATAAGAGTTAACTGATTTTCTATAACTTACTTTAAATAATTTCATGGGAGATAAAATATATGTATTTACATAATGTACAATTATGGTTTGCATACCATATAAGCTATAAATGTAGTGTAGCTTCATTAATATAGGGAAGTATGAATTAAGCATTTCCACATTTAATCATCCACAATGCACTTCAAACGATTATACAAAATCTTCAAATGTTGCTTAGCTTGGGGATCAACATGGAGTGGTACATCTTCCATTGGGAGTACTTCCTCTGGAATTATTGCCATTACCTACAGGTGACAGAAAATTAGAACTTATTAAAAATATAAAATAAATCTAAGTATTGCCAATTTCTTGTGAAGTGTGTTCCTGGAATTATGCTAGAAAAATCGATAATCTCGAAAGGTCAATGAAATATAATAGATGTAAATAAAATAAAAAGAAATTTCCAGTTTCACAAAGGAGTATTAATATTTAACTGCTGATATGGTGGGCTTTATTTCCAATATATTAATAAAGAATATGAATGAAAGAAATAGTCCTGTTTTCAATTATACACCAATAAAATGTAGGTATACACTTCAGGGGTGTGCTGCATCTGAAGTTGTACAATTTTGGGAACAAATCCACCTTTAAGGTGTAACTTAGCCATTTTTTTTTAAAATTGCAACTATTTTAAACTACTAATTTGCTATGGCTAATGTAAGTACATATAGCCACTGCACTGCAAATTTTAATTCACTTTTTGGAACTATATTTGCCTTTAATGTGCAATACATTAATTTTCATACACACACCATAATCTTTAAATGTACTTCAACAATGCTCTTTTGCAGTAAAGTTTCACAATCCCCAAAATCTAACACTCACTTGTTTTCATATCTATTTAGGTTGTTTCCAAAATGCTATTTCCAGTTTTTTTTCCAACCTGCCAAACTAAAAGATCTGTAGTACCTTCAACAGGCTATCACTTAGATGCAGAAGCTGACCTCCTTGGGCTCAGCCCAACTTTGTAACTTCATGTCTTGGAGGGTTTGGATTCATGTGCCTATCATTTTGAGCAGCTGTTCCTAATTAGCACATAGTTTAACGATGAACATTAGATATATATATTTTTTTTAATGACACTGCTTCCACCAGATACAAAGAAGAAATTGAAATATATTTATGTTATAGTTAACAGATGGTGAAGAAATTTAACCAATACTTTAACATAAATTTAACATTTACTTACAGTTCCATCAACCATGGGGATATTGATACTTGCAACTTCAGATTCTGCAGAGTTGGGCATTATTGGACTACCATTCAATGACATTATCATCTCTCCAATTTTAGGGCGACGAAGCAATGCCAATGGAACATTAAGAGGTACTTTTGGTGTTATTGTATTGAAGCTTGAAACAACTGTTGGGTTACAGGGAGTCTGAAATGATTTAAAATTGGATGGTAAGACGCACATTTATATATTTAAATTTACCTTGTATGCTGTTTTCATTGATTACTATAACCCCAAAAGGTAAAAAACTTGATATTTTTATAAACAGACTGTGATTGCATAAATATATTGAAACTAACTATAGGTTTTCAATTAACACTATTTAAATATTAAAATCTGCTTAAATATAATTCAAAGTTTCATTTTTCATTTTACTAAACTTTATACCATTATGATGCTTACTCAGAATCCTTTCTTTTTAAGGAAGGGTGTGCACAAAACAATGAAGAACAAGATGACATAAAACGGTGTGAGGTTCTTATATGAAAACATTACAAATGACATGAATAATGGTCAGAATATACTTTAAATTTGCTCATTAATCTATAAGACTTGGTTACAATTAAAAGAAATACCAATTTTAGTAATTACAATAAGCAGACATATTCTTGACTATTTTTACTTAAGTTTATATTAAAAAATTTTCAATTTAAAAGAAATATTACAAGTTCACATTTTTCTCAAATGCTGGGGCACGAGTGGCAAAACACAAAGTAGGAAAGAACCTTACCTTAAATTCATTGTGACAGTTGTTATCCTTATCCACAGATGCCTTTGCTTTACTCTGCAATGTGCCTGAAATAAATACATGTAACATAATTATTTTAAAAAATCATTTTAGTGATACACAGTGCAGCATTTTTAAGAGTTATACAACTCAAGCAGTAAATCAATGAGAAATATTGAAGGAAACATATACGGATACAGAAATATAAAATTGAAGTATAAAATACAATATATTTACCTGTATTATCTTGGCCATTCAAAGTTGGTTTCAGTTCTTTTGGAGTCGTTACAGTACCTCGTGGAAGTGTAGGCACCTACAGGATTATGAAAAAGGATGATTTACTTCAAATTTGAATCAAATTCTTACTTATATGTTGTCTCAACATTTTGTCCTAGAGATTATTATTATCAAGAATGTAATGTTAACTAAATTTGGTGATAACGCTAGCAGCATAATAATTTAAATGTATTCTGAGGTTGATCTTTAGTTGATAGAGCACATTTGCATATTATGTAATATAGACATAGCAGTGTTTATATGGCCAATAAGACAAGACACCAAAATCATAACATTCGAGTTCTGAGATTGATTGAAACAAAAATCAAACTAAACTTGGAAAGGAGACAACAGAACTGGTTGGATGCTCATATGAAACACCACCATATTTTTGTTATTATTGAGGCTGCTTATAACGTCATATGTGCATGACGATTTTTCAAGGTTTTTTAAGTGTTTAATGAAGGAACAATTGAGTGTGTTCTCTGTATCAATATCAACGTCTTGTGTGGCTATTGTTCAGATAACCGCCTACAGAGTCAAATGGCAGCCAATTGTTTAAAATTTTTAATTAAATAAGTAATTACGAGTAGGAACCATAAAATTCGTTAAAAGGGGCCTTATAAAAAAAGTTTTTAAAATCATTTTACATAATGCACAACCAAACCCAGAACAAGTTTGTTGCTATTAATCATTTTTGTGAGGAGAAATACTTGAAACACACATAATTATATTGGTAGACTATCATGCATACTTGTAACTAAGCTTCAACACAAAAATTTTAATCAATTTTATTTGATGTACCTCTACATCTTTCCCTGTTGTACTGGAGTGTTCATTCAACTTATTTCTATATAAGTCACATAATTTCTTTACTTCTTGTATGTTTTTATTCAATAATTCTTTAATAGAATACTTCATCATATCACCTGCAATGAAAGAAGTTGTGAAAATAAAGACAAGTATACACGCTCTTCAAAGACTAAAATGAAATATGGCAATTTTCACATCCTGTTCAGTACAAATATTATAGATAAATTCGTGATTGGTTAAGTTAATTCATCCCTACAATATACTTCATTTAGATATCCTATTTGTCTCAGTACTGAATCTTACAATAACACAAATAAATCTTGTAAATTATTGCAAATCTATTTAATAAACTGCATATCATAACAGTTATACTCAACAAAATTTAATTAAATACTTAAATAAAAATGCAGCCAATTAAAATACAAAATTTAGTGATAAAATAAATACCACATACAATTTCCTCATTCAAAAGCATTTGGGGAATTGATGCAAGTTTTATTTAGCACTTATTTTTGTCTGTTATTTTGCTATATATTTATCTAATTATTAATGGTGTGTACTATAAAATAGTTTAAAACTTAATATCCAAATCTGATAAATTTACAAAACGAATGTTTGAATATTATCAAACAACAGAATTAAAATTGCGATGCTAACCTTTCGCAATTATGGCATGTATCGTTAATTCTTTACTTTCACTTTTGATTTGCCTTGTGTCGTTTTCAGATGAAATTCCTTTCTTTACTTTTGTTCGCGGCATTTTACCCTCACGTATACTGTACCGTTGGAACTCGCATTTAAATAGTGTAACCAAAGATATTCAAGTCATAGATGAAAAAGATGTGTTGCTTTCGATACAAATTCAACGAACTTCATATTTATAGTACATATTTTGTAATAATAATAAAGACGACCTTCATACGAACTTTAAACTGGGAAACAATAATAATTTTAAAAGTACCGGATGTTTTGACTCACTTTGGCGTCTTTTTCTAACGGCGAAAAACTTATTCGGGTATAATTTCCATTAATTCCATACAAGCATGTAAGTATTGCAATGCTCTATATTTATGCTGTATCACTGTCCGTTGATGTTGTACAGTAAATGAATCTTTTAAAATTTTAATTCTATTATTGTTCTTCTTTTAATATTATCGTCATACACAAAGTCTCAAGCATGTAATTAAATATATAATGTTATTCGTGTTGTAATTCAGGCATGCCAAGTAGTATGTCGAACTTCACCTATAATGGCCTGAGAAGTTGAAAAGATTTAATATTTCTCTCCAGACATTTCTACACTTGTACTTGATATAAGTTAGGATTTTGTACGGAGTTAATATGATTTCATGTCTTAAAGGAAAGGTTTCTTCCTCAGAATTTCACGGTAATTGACAGGCGATATTGTACCAAATGCCGGGGATATATGTTAGCGTATTTTTTTTAAAAATTAGCTAGAGTTAGAATGAAAGACTTTAAAGAATTGAATTAATTTAAAGCTGATATTATTAGTGATCAATTTGTAGTTCCCAATAGCAAATTTACCTACTATGAATCTATTTATTACAAAGGTAATGTTTAGAACATTTTTTAAAGGAACTGATTATCAAGCTGATAAAAAATAGTAACTATGAGTATAATTTGGAATTTAGTATTTTTTTAACTTATTAGAAGGAAGACCATGGTAAAAATAATCCATAATGTACGAATTAGGTACATAAATAGCCAAATAAAACAAAATAAGTGCAAAATTCAATAGCTCGAATCACGGACGAAAGCAGCAATGATTGCAGAAACATTGAATGGTATTTAATTTATTACTTATTTTTGTCTGTTATTTGGCTACTTATTTCTATAATTCGTATACTTTTACACAGAAATCATCTTGGCAAATGGGATGTGGCTTTGTGAGAAGGAAGTCACATTTAACAGGACCCCACCAGATTTTTGAAAATGAGAAAGAAGTTTCGAGGAAATGTATACCTGTAGATGTGTGATTACCACCGCTGAAAGTCTTCACCATTGGGAAAGGTGGCAAACTTTGCTTTTCTATATATAAAAAAACAGTTTTCTGCTTGCCTTTCTTTGAAGACAACTCCAATCCTCCACGCAGAGATCAATTCATAAATATGTGTGACAAAAGTAAAATGCGTCTGAATTACACTCTAATCGAATTATATTTCCATGTGAATAAGATATTATTTCATATTTGTAAATAATAGGATGTTAAATAGAAAAGTTCAAATTAAATACATTGTAAATTTTTCAAGTAACAAATTCAGTAAAATAACTCAAAACTGAAATAAACGTCCCATATTCAACTTCTTTCATTATCACAACTGTAAATTAACTATAACTGTAAAATAATAGTTAAATTATATTGTTTAAGAATATTGTTAATTATTATGCAAAGACTTGGTGATGCTGATTTTAAAATCACGTAATGCAAGTTTAAACACGACAATACAACCGCAGGCGTCGGACATAAATAATTCGTGTTGCAGTCTCTTTTAATGTTGCCACGCTTAATGTGAAGCGTAGCAGTGTACACAGCTTTAATGACTTGCTCTTTGCTCCATTTTTTTTTTCGATCCTAAAAGTAAATGTCTTAAGCATGGGAAAGGTATTGAAAGCGTTCTTAGAGGTCTGCGATAACACAACATATATCTACACACGTATGTTTGCATAACGCCAGCACATTTTGCAATTATATATATATATATATATATATATATATATATATACCGCACCGTTTGTTATTATATTAGAAATTTGAAACAAGATCTGGGCGAAAAGACCTATTTTGTCGCAAGGTTGCATCTTAGTACAAAGGGTAGGGCTTCTTCTGTCTAAATAAACGGATTACAAAACCAATTACGTGTTTTTACTTCGAATCTGCGCTCCGAAATTTCTTCCCACCTGGAGATTGAGATTGATCCTACGAAGACTTGAAGTCGTATCCACTTCCAAGCCAGGTTGTTTGCTACTCCAGGATTTTCGTTAAGCAGGTACATTGAGAGGATTTGAAAGTGCCTCGGTTCTGGAACTTTTTTGTTTGTATTTGGAGGTTGTGTAATGAATTTAAAAGCAATAATGCAACGTCACAGAATGAAATAGATAACCAAAATTTACATGCAAATATTTATTAAACTTTACTATCATAAATTTTATTTCGTTCAATTTCAGAAATCCCTCCCAGGAACAGGTTCCATAATTATAAATATATTTACGAGGAACTTGTTTCAAAATAAGTTAATCAGCTGAAAAACTTTTTATTTAGTCATCAATATTATTGTTGAGATGATAGAGTGGCGTGCAGGTTTCTTTTATTTGATAATTATCAGTACACTTCTACATGTGAATCGTTTGTAGCACGAAGAATATCGAGTCTGTATTCCATTTCTTACCATGTATTTGGAAACAATACGCTGTAGCTTATCCGTAGCAAACTGTATAATATAAATTGAAATATTATTTTTAATATTTTAATTTTTTATTATATTATTATTTAAATTATAATGTTTTATTATATTATTATTTATTAAAATTAGTTTGGGGAATTTGGATCTTTTTGTATAGATACCTGTCATTTTCGTTATATTTTGAGTTCGTTAGCGACTGAGTAAGAAATTAACCCTTTTATTATTAACGAATAATATACAATCAACGTTATTTTTCATACAAAACACAATGCTTATATTACTGTTTGCAACATAGTTTTAAAAATCACATTTAGACGAAACGTCATTTCAGAGCACAATTTCATCCTTTTCTTGCTATTGGTATCAGTGCTTTTCTATAAGTAGTTTACAGCCCTTGCATGACCTTGTTGAGATCTGATGTTCTCCAAACCACTAGGATGTACCATTGGCTTCTGTTAATAAACTTTATACATTCTGTCATCTTATTGACTGTTTCAGTTTGAAAATATTTTTATTTCTTAGGTCCATACTAAATTAGATTAGGTTGTTCGGAAATATGCTGCAATAATATCTATATATGATGGAAAATGAAATCAGACAAAAATTCCGTCTATTTAAATTATTTCATAATCAAATTATTTAACAGAATTACAAGAATATATTTTTAAAGTGTTATTTGGGTACATATGTGAGATGCTGAATAGGAACAGTTTTGAGACGACTAACATTACTAGAAACCGTTAAACTCATACTGATTTGTGATATTTCTTATTTTTCCATCCAAAATGCATCGGTCAGTTAACGCGCGCTTCAAAAAACCATTTTTAGCAAGCATTCGTTATTGTGTTCACCACCTTAGAATTATTGCTTGTTAATTTGTTTATAGCTTAATTCAAGCGTTTGTGCACGTTTTTCTGAGAATGCCTTATCTTGTCTTGGATAAGTGGATAGAGCGAGAAAATTGGTTCCGAAATGTCCGAAGACTACTTCCTCTTTCTTGCGATGGTTCCCGTATCTTCGCATTACGTTCTGCATTTTAGGAATACATACATCAAGAAACTTTGCTTATATTAATTGACCATTAATTATATCAGTTTAGTTCAAACAACTGATAGTCCAGAGCGCTGCGGTAAATAATTTTAAACTGACGCATAAAATTTGAGTATATTTATTTTCAAACTCGTGCATCTCATGTGTCCATTGATTAATGACCATAAATTGAAGTTCATACAGTTGTGATTTTAGAATATTGTCCTATTAATTCCTGCGTGGGCGAATGTTTTTATTTGGCTGAAAACGCCGTTCACCGAGTATTCATGTTAAAACTAAGTATTTTAATAAAAAATTTATCTGTTCTACGAATTAATTTTTGTAGGTGATAATTATCCAATTACTGTTAATAAGTATAGAAATATTATTAACAGAATTTCGCCTAAACAAAACATTTTACATAAACTATATCGTAATTATTTTAGAGTGTGTCTAATCTGGCTTCAAGATTATAAATAAATGCATAAGAAAGATAGACAATTCAGACAAAAATGATTTATTTTCAATCAGACGCCAATTTTTTCACTATAAATAAATGTAAATTTATTTAGAAAAAGAATTTCTAAAATATTGAGGCGATGAAAAATGTCGGTTTTGTAAAAAGAAAATAATTAAATAACCAAATACAAAAAAGAAGTGATGATATAAATACAACACAACCTTTCCGGAAACCTTGTTTCTTTCTTCAGGTGCTAAGAAAACTAAAAACACAAGGTGTTTCTGGTATCTCGCGAAAGGTTATTAGGCAAAAGAGAGAGAATCCCCGTTCTATTCAGTTATGATAGTTATTCATTTTGTTTTCGTCAGTATGAAGGCGACAATGATTATAACGTGTAATGTTTACTACTTTGGAATAATTATAGATAGGTATCGCCTATAAATAATTAACGCTCACCTGTTAATATCTGTATATTTTGCTCAACATCGCGCCGCGTATTAACATAAATGAGCATTTGGCTAGATACTAAGCTTTAAAGAGCGATTATCTTGATAGGCTGCAGGATTTTACGTTTTTAGTGGGTTAACGGAAAAACTGAATGTGCTGAATTGAAAATTGCAGGGGAAGGAAAACGAGTTAGTGGAAATGATTTCAGACCTGCATTTATTTTCAGCTAAATTGGATATTTGGGAGACCAACTTTAGAAATGGAGACGTAAAACATTTTCCTTTCTAGAAGAAATATCTTAAAAAACACAGCTAGTTCAATAAGGATCGTAGGTTTTCCCGGTGTAACTGCTGGGTAAAGTTTTCTCCGGATTCCAACCGGGCAGCGTCGTTTAATTTCCACAACGTTTCGATGGCTTGCACCGCACAGCTAGTTCATCTTGGGATCCGGACGTTTGCTCGACACACACTTGCCTGAAGCACATTTTCCAGACAACAATATCCCGATTTGACATTTGCCCGACAGGACATTATCCCGATTGACGTTTTCTCGACAGGACAAAATCCCGATTGACGTTTTCCTGACAAGACAAAATCCCGATTGCCCTGTGCCCGACAGTACATTAGCCCCCCTATTGGTGGGGGTAGAAGGGGTGGAATTTTCAAAATCCAAAATATGCGATAACTACATTTATTGGCGCCAAATAAATAGTTTACGGAGTCGCTCAGATTAATAATGCCACTCAATGGCTTTATGGTCGAATTTCGTCCCCTAAAGGAAAGAGGACAAGTATGAGGCTGAAAGGGGATGACAAAAAATTGCGATAACTACCAAGATTGGTGTCGAATCCAGTGTTTTGTGACGAACTTGAAAGCAAAGTAAGCTAAAACGAAGTCGTTTAATTTTTACCTTTGTGTTCGTCACCTGGTTTGTGCGCTGCGTCGTTCTTACATCTCGATTTGCAGAAACGTTGTGTGGTATTTATTGTATCAGTCAATTTAGTCTATTAATGGGCTACTTCTTTATCTAGTTAGCCGTAAACGATAAATGTTTCGTCAACCGATAAAAACAGTGCAGGAGTCATGAAATGTTTGCTAAATTTTACCTGAATAAATCTACGTGACGTTGCTCCATTGCTTTACATCCACATTCAATATGGAAGTTTCACTTTCACTTCATAGCGTAAGTAATAAAACAACATCGGTACGACGAGAATACGTTTACTCATTTTCATTTACATAAAATTAATGCAGGCTTCATCGTTCAATGCATTTAGGACAGATAGTGTGGGCCAATTGCACTGGACCAATTTGTTTGGCGAACTAAATCCATGCGGATTTCGTGTTCTAATGATGGGTAAAAGTTAAAGTAATCGAATTAATTATACGTCGTATGGGAAATGTGGGGCGGAAAGGGGGGGGGGTGGAGAGAGAGAGGAGGGAATATGACGTAGTAATGGATCAGTCACAGGCGAGATTAACATCCCCTGTCACTTGCAGACGTCGTGCGTTCCTGTTGGCGTGACACAGGAATTGGTTGAATAATGCTCGGAATTCGGCCGTATGGCTCCTGGAACATTCGCGTTGTCTCCTCCCACTTGTAGAACCACGTCTGTAGTCATAACTAATATTACAAGGAGAGAAGAGTTGGAAACAATGCCGGAGATGTTGATTCGATTTCGTATTGTCTGGATGAAGACATAACTATGGCTTTATATTTCTATGTTCCCAAAGCTATGTCACATATTTATATAATAATTAATAACGATAAACAAAATAAATGCCAAATTTCAGGGTAGACATCCAGACATTCTTGGACAAATTAAAGGAGAAATTAATATTTTAAGGATAATGAATGTAGATTCAAAATAAGCCCTATAAGTAGATTAATTTCAACTATTTAACAGTATAATAAATTTTATACTTTAATGGTTTAAATAATCATTGTACATAGAGATTTTATGCTGAAAAATTTATAAATATTAAAATTATTTTACGTTAAATTAATTCAAACACACTTATCATGATGTTAAATAAATTATATTCACTTTATTTAATACTCCCAATTGACTAGTTACATGCAAATGAAAAAGTTAAATTGGACTGTATTTTTAATTGTCATTTAACAGGAAACGTTTAATTATTTTACACAAAAATTTTATCTAAATTATTTTTGGCTGAAGGTATGCTCATATTAGATATTCCTTTCACTTGTTCGTTCATTCGTTCGTTTAACGGATATTTCTCACACGAAATCAGAATTTAATTCTGAAATTTCATTGAAAGCTATTATAGCATCAGTGAGATTACACATTAAGCGTTTCCTTCGAACAACGTTTTCAGGAATAATCGTCCTGTTTCATATGTGTGTCAATCATAACCTTATGTAAGTTGAATTAAATCTACATTTCAATTTTTTCCTGGTATTGATGATTACAAAAATACGACATATTAAAGTTACACTATTATAATAAGTTCTTAAAGCTTTGTAATCCGTTTCTTGTTATCTTTATTGGGCATTTACTGTTTTAGCCAAATCATTCTAGAAATTTTCTGGAACGAATCATTAATACAAGACCAGACCCAGTTATTTTAATTTCGAAAAATAAAAATAAAATCGAGAATAAGGTAACAGATTTCCCAAATCAAGAATATATCAATCACGGTTCTTCGTATATTGCACTACTTTAACATAATCGTGCTGTAATCACCTCCGAATCTAGTTTCTTTTTTTATATTACTTTTATTATCATTGGGAACCTTTTATGTACTACGATCAGTAGCAACCTACTATTTTAGGCTCTTTGTTAATGTGTACTCTGTTCTTATTTCCAAGTCTTTCGAAGTTTTTTTCGTATATACAAGGGTTGTTAAATAAATCTGGTAATTTTTTATGAAAGTGCGGTAAATTTTTCACCTTTGCGCCATTCTTGATAAACATATTTCTAAAAGTTTTAAACATGTGCCAGTCGTAGTTATTGTTGGCAGACTTCTGTAGTGTTAGTTGTGTAGTAAGGCGAAGACATAAAATAACGAAATTCGCGCTGTCATTAAACACTTTTATTTGAAGGGTTAGACAGCTGCACAAATCAAAACCGGATTCGATGAAGTTCATGCGGACTAAAACTGCGTGAGGTAGCTGATGCCGTGGGCTTCGCAACTGAAAGAGTGTATTTCATACAGCAGCAGTCTAAATGGCGAAAGTGGATTCGAATTGTTTTCTCATCCACCCTATTCACCAGACCTAGCCTCAAGTGACTTCTTATTTTTTCCGAACTTGAAAATTTGGGTTGTTGGGAAAAAATTCTCACGAAGATGTGATCGGAATCGTGACGGAGTATTTTGCAGAGTTTGACAAAACATATTTTTGAGTTGGATTTAATAAATTGGAAACTAGCTAGGCCAAGTTTTCGAAAAAAAATTATGTTTGTTACACTTTCACCAGAGTTATCAAACAACCCTAGTATTTTATGTGAATTTATTTGCATTTAACCTGGCTTTAATGTAAACTTTGCTTATAAAAGGCACTTATTGCTTTCTACGCGAATTTTTACATCGGTCTCCGTGTGGATAAATGGTCGTGTATCCAGAGTTACTAGATATGTGCTGCTTAGAATTATGTACCTTATATAATATGTACTTTTCCCTCTTTGGATCTATTTTACTGCATCTGTTTTCGGCATCATCCTCTCGCCTTGTAACTGCAGACAGAAAATGAGCCAGGAAATGTTGTGACTTACAAAATGCGTACAATGCATTCGTAATGTGTTCGTTTCTTTGAATTTCTGTCGCTGTAATTATTAGATAGTGTTAAATATTTAGTTATACAATGTAAGTAGAATTGTAGTTCATTTCACCATAATGTATTCTGTTATTTATTTATTGTGTATGTAAATAATTATGTAAACAGTTCGACGTATCCAATAACGGAGAATAAATATATCTACCTTTATATTTATCTGTCTAAGGAAATTTTTTTGTCTTTAATTTTATTTCTTAATATGTTTGTAATACCGCGAATTTCATCACAATGATTTGTTGAATATGACTCCTACATTACAAATAATTGTCAAATATTATTATTTTTCCATGTCAGGTCCTGGTTTATTTCTCTTACAACGAACAATTTTTCTGTTATGTACTGCAGTTTTACCAGTTTCCCAGATTTTTTCGTCTTTATTGAACGATAAACCGATTCCGTTCTGTCACATTTCATGTCATCTTTCATCATGCTGTCTGTAATTTTCTTATAGGAAATAATTTTGAATGAGCTTTTGCCGTTTTAGTTTTTATTTATAAAATTTCAGTAACGAACATTTACTTATTTACATGAATTCCTGCAATACTTACATCAATAACAAATATTTTATTAGACTTTTCATACCACGTGATTTAAGATGGACGATGCCAACGTTGAAAATCGCCATCAGAGTGGCGCATTTCCCTCTTGAGGGCTGACAGATTGCTTCGCGCCGGAATGCGAGTATTACAGAGCGAAAATCCACACAGTCAACACATCCGACCTGCGAATACGCGTCCCGCTTGGTCACTGCCAGGGTAAACATAAGACAACATTTTATATTACTACTATAATCAAGTAATCTCTATGATCATGTAACCCTGACACAAATTTAGAGCCGCCATGTTAAAAATACTGAAATTTTTGTTGAATATTTCTCAGATAACGAGTGAAATATTCAAATTTTTGGTTATAATTGATTTTATATTTATAGTTATTATGTCATTATTTTGACGAGTCGCGAATTTAAAAACCTTTTCTCTCGTTTTTCAATTACTTAGGTTGTTCTATTTTTCATAAAAAACAGGTACTACGGTATATACCACTGTGATCAAAAAGTAAGGTGAAATTGTCATTTAAAACTCCCGGGTATTAGGAACTCAGGTAAATTTTTTTTCCTAGGTTGGTACGACTGTCTTTAATATTTTTCGAGCGTCTGTTTGTTAAAAGGTTTAATAATCTCCGAGTTACACGTGTTTTTGTAAACAACCAAAAGTGAATTTTTCGATTTTTGCAATGGGTGATTTTGTTGAGCAAAGAACTTGCATCAAATTTTGTTTACGGAATATTCTTGTGCGGACACGTTGAAAATGTTGCGGAAGGCCTTTGATGATCAAACGATGGCACAAAAAAAGTTTATAAGTGGTACAACTGGTTCAAAGATGTCCGAGAACGCGTTGAAGACGAACCGCGCTCTGGACGACCATCAACGTCTACCGACGAGGGCCCCGTCCAAAACATCAAAGATTTGATGCTTGAAAATCGTCGATGGACAGTTAGAGATCTCGCTGATAATGTTGGAATATCATTTGGCTCAGGCCAAACCATTTTGAAGAATGTTTTGTGTCTCAAACGCGTCAAAATCGCTCAATTTTTTGGAAAAAAAGCGTCGCGTTGATGTCTGTGAAACTTTGCTGTCTGACTATCAGGACCACTTGAAATGCATCATTACTGGAGACGAGACTTGGATTTACGCATACGACCCTGAAACCACCGACCAATCCACCGAATATCGTGCAAAAGGTGAAGCAAGACCGAAAAGACTTCGGCAAAGTCGATCGAAAATCAAGGTCATGTTGACAGTTTTCTATGATTATCGTGGTGTGGTGCACTATGAATTCCTTCCGCCGGTCAACAAAGAATATTATTTGAGCGTTATGCGTCGTTTGCGTGAAGCTATTCTTCTGCAACTGCCGGAATTATGGGCGAACAACTCTTGGTTCCTTCATCACGATAATGCACCCTGTCATACTGCATTGGTTCTTCGCGACTCTTTTGCCAAAAACTCATATCGTTCCGCAACCACCGTATTCGCCTGATTTGGCTCCGTGCGACTTCTGGCTATTCAGCAAACTCAAAAGGCCAATGCGGGGACGCCGTTTTGACACGATTTAGGAGATAAAAACCGAATCGAAGAAGGTCTTGAAGGCTATAACGGAAAAAAACTATTCCGACTGTTTCGAGGATTGGAAAAAGCGTTGAAAAAAGTGCGTTTTATCGGACGGGGATTACTTTGAAGGAGATTAAATTGATTTGGAAGAATAAATAAAGAATTTATATTTTATAAATAAATTCATCTTACTTTTTGTTCACAGTGGTATTTCATGCTCAAGTTGCGTATTGTAGTAGTTGCTTAATTCTCAGAATATCCCAATTCACACAGTTTATTTATTAGTATTCTTCATAAAAAGTCTATTTATCAACGATTCTTATTATTTTTCTAAGTGGGTCAGTATGGTCACGTCTAAAAGGCGTTGAACATGGGCTAACCAAACTTAACCAAATTTTAAAAAATGTATAAAATAGTTGGTATAACTTTCTTTTTCTTTTGGCATTGCGTGTTTTTTTGTTTCAGACATGACTGATGAAAAAAATGATGGTGTAGACCAGAGTTCCCCAACGTGAGTCCCACAGACGAATAATTTTCAGGAGGGCAATTAGAAAATGATCTCATCTAGATTATGAAAACCTCCACCTATGATTTACCTTGTACAAAAGGAGAAATTATTGGGACCTCACTTTGAAATATGCATTTTTTAACTTTCTATAGAGCCACACTTTAAAGTTTGGAGTAATATAATCTACAATTTAATCTGATATTATTGTGTACTATGTTTAGTGAAGAAATATTGGACGATTTCTATGGCATCAGTATGTCTGCTGTAGTCTAGTGCAAACTTCGCGCGTTAAATGAAATAGGAACTTAATCTCCTACGAAAGCTCGAAAGGGCGTCGCGACTACATTTGCATAGGTTTCAAACTAAAATAAATGAATACTTTGTTGATGCACAGAATTATTATTAATGAACAACCGTGATACGCAATGGTACGAATGTATTTGTTGTGTATGTATATTTCTCTGGTATCAGTAAATAAGATAATAAGTCCCTAATTTCGAATTTGTAGGAGAGGAAAAAAACCCTTTGACTACCCCAGCTTTAGCGAAATAAGAAGATCAACAATGGCTCTTCATTCAATGATGGGGTTCTGCAACTCACCAACAGGCATTTACAACCTTCTACGATTTACTATAAAATCTGATTTATATAAAGTAATTTAAATGTAATGTAAATGTAAAACATAACAGGCTAATAACCAATAGGTTTATGCGACTATAAATCGTAAACAACAAGAAAACACCCATCTTCACGCTCTAATATAAATATTCAAGTATCCGAATGCACAAATGTTTATTACTCACGATAAATCTAAATTTGTAACAAAATTTGCATTAACAATTAACCGTTTCATTGAATGCAATAATGTGAAGAGACTGATACCGCTGTACTTATTATTGTTGATCATCTGAAAATTCTGGCAGATGAGATAAAATAAAGTTTTTCTGATTTAAAACAAATTGATTTTCCAATCTGGATGCTGGAGCCAGCCAATGTTAGTGTCTGATGTTTCAATTTAGGACCTAGAACAACTCTCATAAATGATGACTTAGTTAAACATTTATTCAAAATAAAAGAAGCGACGGCATGGCTTTGTGATGAAACAGAAATTAAATATCCAAATTTAACAAACTTTTCCAGAGAGCTATTTTTATTGTTTCCATTTTCGTATTTAGCTGAATGTTTAGTTGAAAAGAACATAAATCGACTAGGTATGACAAAACAGGGAGTATTGAAACTGAAGCTTACTAAGTATTAGTTCAATATAAAAATCTCTTTCTAGCAAGCATCAAGGACATGGCTCTCACTAATCCAGTAGTGACCTCACATTGAATTTTAAATTATTGACAAATTAAATGATGATTACTAAAAATTAAAAATTATAGAAAATATTTCATATAAATTATTTTGTATTACAGTTTCTAGTTGTCTATTATATGTTTTGAAAATTTACTGTTTTTTCTTAATAATCTCATAGTAATTTTTTCCTAAAACACAAGTCTTTTGTGCTGAACAATTTTTAATTAGGCTTAGGGAATAGTTCAATTTTTCAATATAAATAATATGTATATGTTATGTAGAGGGCATTAAAAGGACTTGTGTGGAGCATGGTAAAAAAAAGCTTGCTAAAGAATGATTTAGACCGAAGGTTATCATCATTGAGAATGAAGTGTATATTACATTACTATTCTGATAATGTTTTCATTGGTCCACTTTTGCTTGTGGTTGTGGGACAATATGTGATCCAGCATGTCATATTAAAATAAATATCTAATTCTTTTTTCAGGTAGCATATGTGTTAGTTATCTAATTTAATGCTTAGAAATTTGATTAGTTGAGCGGATATTTCAAACTACAATGATGAAAGGGTATAGAGAAGCGAATAATAAATTATATTTAAATACATAAAACTGTAGTAATAGAAAGTTTTATCAGAAGCATTCTGGCTCCGCCTCAACTGGTGGTGTTCATGGTTGCCTACATGTCAAGCTGGAGATATTTTTCGCACTGATGTATTTTCAGTTATTTTACCGTTCTGCGTAGAATTTTATCGATACCACACGTATATGTGTTTAACTTTATCGGAATGGGATAATTACTGGAGCAGTTTGATAAACAAATATATCGACAATTTATAAACAAATAATAATAAGTACTATTTTTAAATGAAAAAAGTCTTAAGAATTTTATAAAATGCCCAGGAACAACATTTTTAAACTAAAATCACTGCACAAAACTTAATATTTCTATTTATTTTGAAAGTAAAAATATTATAAATAAAAAAACTTCGGCAAATTTTAAGTCAGAATAAAGCATTTATTAAATTAACAACGTTTCATCGTTAAATTTGCGACCTCATCAGGTTCAAGTTACAAATTTCTTTTGATGGTTAGGTTAATGCCGTGGCCGAAATGTATAATTAATTAGTTTTCTCAATGGCTAGAATACATATTTATAAAAATATTATACTCTTCATTTCACGAAGTTATTTACGTTATCTTTAAACCTTCTTGTTGACGGCAGATTTTCTCCAAACAGTGCTGCTGGTCGCTCATATATCTGTTTAAATATGGAAATTTTCCTGTATCCGTATTTTGCGTTCTCAGTTTGATTTTGAATTTCTGAACATCTCTCCCAAGAAACGTAATATTTTTTTGAAGTTTGTCCCTCCACGCAGAGACTAACTTTGATAAAGCCTCTACTTAATTTCGCCCGTTTCAGGTTCCAGTATTTTTGCTGCTCTCTTCTGAGGTTTTTATAGGCTCTCTATTTGGTGACTGATTAACTTTTTTCGCTATTTTTTTTTCAGTGTATATGTGAAATGAATTCGTTTTGAATTTTGTATTCGTCCAAAATAGGAAAGGTTTTTCTCCTTATTTTAAAATTTTGGATATAGGTGATTTGTTTTGTATGGAAGGATCATGACATATCCTGTTTTGTATTGGAAGCAGGATCTGTCTTTCAAATTCGTTTCTTGAATTGCATATATATATATATATATATATATATATATATATTAAAAGTAAACATGTCGTATGTATTAAATGATGGATCACGAATCATTTTGTACCAAAATGTAACCATTGATTCTACAGTCTAATTCTCTACTACCAAAAATACGTCAAGAAACTAGTAAATTGTTTATTTCCAAAGTTTTAATTTTGCTAACGAACTAGATATTAATTTTTATAAGGGAGAATGGATATAATACTTTAGGCTTACTATGAACCCAGTTTTTTTCAGACACAGGCTACGTGAGGCTTTTCCGCTTTGATGGCTGCTCCCCTTTAATAGCATAGGAAGGGATGAGAAAGGGGGGATGCGGAAGGTAGAGTAAGGTAGCCAAGCATTTACTAGGGCCCCCGGGCTGTAGTTTAAGGATCTATCCGGAATTCGCCTAAAAGTGATGCAGGGAAAACCCTAGAGAAACCTGAATCAGGTAGGTCGGGCATTTGGTCCTTGTCCCACGCCCTTACGATAACGAGAATTTGGTCTCTTGTGTGAACGTAACTTAACCAAACTCCATGCCTCCAAATTACTAAAAAAATACTCAGGTTTCTGATCAGAATAATTATTCTTTATACACATTTGTACATTACATAATAAATGCTCCATACCATTCCTTATAATCTGAACAATTATAATTATTATTTACATTCTCTTATATACATTTTAAAGAATTACAAACTAACGTTGAATTGGACTACGAACATCCCATTCCAAGAATAAAATATATTTTTAACAAGTTGCGAGAGGCGAAGCTTATTTGCCACCAGGATTAATAGGTGTCGCTTATTTATTTGAAGAGCAGCTGGCCGACTGGTCCAATAGGATCAGCGAACAACTCTTACCGAATACCAACGTCTGCGACACCGAAACATACAATCTTAAAAACCATCAAGGTGTCACTGCTTATAGGAACCTTATTTTGAAATGAGGAAGATCCCGAACAGGAAGTTATCCCATCCGGAAATAGTATCAAGCCAAAGATGATCCATTAATGTTTTCACTTTTTCTCAACTTTAAGGAATCCGCCAACTTTTTGGGAATGGAGCTGAAGAGAATGAAAGTGCGAGTAACACAAATGAGATGCTAGTAACAAAGTAGCAGTTAAACCCTAAAAACATTCTGCCAGTCTGTGGCGTGTCCCTTGACTGTTTTCTTTAGTTTTGCAAGAAAATGCCTTGGGAGAGTCTTCATTACTGAAGACGTAGCACTTTACTCTTAGCCATTTTTCACTCTTTTTCAGACAGTAATCACATATTTTCGAAAGGCTTATGGCAGATCTGAAGTGAACTTGAGCATATCGTTTTCTGGTAAATATTGTTGAGAAATATTTAGGCGGCGCCGAAGGAGGGACAAGAAAGGAGCTCGGGAGGATTCGTGAGTGTTGGCGGATTAATGGATAGAGGTATGTAGTGTGTAAAGAAGAGTTAGATGATGGTGTGGGGGTCCCTGGGCGATCGATATACCGGGACTTCCCCCTCGGCTGCACGCCTGACCCCCGCGCCGCCCCCGGGACACTCAGCTGCGGGGGCGGTGTGCGTAGTGCGTGTCTCCGTGACGTCACCCATGACGTCGACGGTCTTCCCACGTGAAACCATTTGTATAATACAATTAGACCGGTGCCCTTTCCGAATTACTTAAATGAATATTAATCTTTGTGACCTTAGTTCCTTTGGTCTATATTCGATTATTATTATTTTTTTCAATCAGTTCGAGATGTACTTTATAAAATATGTGTTGAATTATCCGTGATCAAACACTTAAAGAAACAATATCGATAAAAGCTTTTATTTGGAGTGAGAAATCCCAAAGAACATTATAAGTTAAATTTATGCAGCCGACGGTCAAGATGTGTAGCTTGTAATATAATGAGAGTTAGCAGAAGCCTAAAATGTGTCGTTAACACTTCGAAAATAATTTACAATAGACACTTAAAAGAGTAAATTTTGACCAAATTAAAAAATTAAATTACCTTTCATGAATTTAAATTACGTAAAACTTTATTACTTAAATCCTCAGATCAGTCAGTTGAGAAAAACTTTATTTATAATTTACGTTACAGCGCATTCCCAAATAATTATATCGGAACCCGTGAACCGAGTGACTCAGAATCTATGACTTTTTAAGCAATAGTTAAGTGGCGAAAACTGACTGGTAATGAGGAAATAATGTAATGGCAACATGTCAATAACTTTTAGATCACGTGACTCTTCATCAAATTTGTAACTCGGTAAGAGAAGTAGCGGAGTTCAACTATTCCAATGTAGTTTTTTCACAATTTTTCGAGCAGAAGAATTAAATCTTCTTTCTTGAGTAGTTAAATTCTAATAGTTTTGCTTCTTTTTATCTTCATCCATCATTTCTACTAGTAAGTACAAAATAGCTGCAGATAAACTCAGAATATTTGAAAGACTGCAAGGACCATTATAAATGGTCCTTGCAGTCTTTCAATCTTATACGCCTGACAAACGTAATAAATAACTTGGGAGATCCGAATTAAGTGAATCTCTTACGGTGAAGTAACGTTTGTCAGTCGACTGCTTAGCTGAATGTTACTGACTGAAGAAAATTTAAAAATAATAAATAACCCATAGCGTAACGAGAATTATTTTTGAATTCCTGTATTGGTGTTGAATCTTTTAATATAATTAAACCATTGTAATAATTTCTTACTTGCTTACTTTAATATAACGTTTAAAGGGTGTTTAACTGAATGCTTCAATTCATGGACAGACTGGTCCTATTAATTAATACTTGTACACCTGTTACAAAATCATAACACCTCAAATAGTTGAAAGTGTGAAACAGAAACACAGGTTGGTGATAAAACTAAGCAGAGTAATACATTAAAGAGTTAGTATTTGTACTCAAACATGTTTTTTTTTAGAAAAATATTTTTAGGCTGTATTTGGAATTAAAAATTACGAAACATGTTACGACGTCGAACACAGTTTTCACTTATGAGGAAAAAAGAATCTTGCCACGGCAACTAATTTGCAGCTAGTAATGCACTCTGAAGAGACGAGGCCTTGTAGAGCAGATAATGGAACGGAGGTAAGAGGGAAGACCTCGCATTCTATTTTTTTTATCGAGTTGAGCAGCTAGTAATTTGTCTGCTGGCAGAAAGATTTCGAGGAGTACAGTCATGTTCTGTGAACATCTAATCTTCACAAACATTACGTTTACGTCTGTTACAAAACTGAAAGTGATAAGTAGAAATTTGAAGTAAATTTTTTAAAGACTCATACTTAGATAATTAACAAGGTACATAATTCAGAAAACACAAATAAAATTTAATATTCACCACACTACTACATACGTTATATGCTTTTAACCCGTCTCAACATCTAAGTTTTTTCTTTTCTTATATAGTCTGTCCGTCTTCCACCATACTCCATTTTATTTACGTGATTTTAAACTCTCCAATTTCATTTCCAAAATTATGAGCAGCTTATCTAGCCTGAAGAAAACGTATATTTATAATATTTAACTATCATTTCTTATATTTTCGTTGTACGGTTTTGTTTTATTTGCTTTCTGTGGCTTAATATAGGTCTTTTAACTCAAAATCCGTCAAATGGTAGATACCATTATCATTTTAAAAGCATTTAAAAATCATGAAATTTTCAATGTTTTGGCCAATGAAAGTGCCATTTTATTCAGCATATTTTTATTCAATGTCTTATGGCGTTATTTTATAATGTAAATATATATTAACTGAAAAACGTGACATAATACTAAGTAAGGTTAAATAACGGGCGTCATATTGAAGTTCTCCAGTTAAGTTAAAATGTGAACTAGAAAAATTTCTGACTAGGCCTATTGTTATTTATACTCTGTACAGGAGCACTGAAAATGTAACCTTAATATAATTGTACGCCTCGGGTGGCCTACCTTTTAGGATAATGGGCAGTTTCAAAGAAATATCCTTATACAGTTCACGTTGTTTGGGTGAACTATAATCTATTTTAACAATATGATATTCGGAATAATGTTAGGATTATTTATATAATGTTCTATTATTTATTTAAATTAAAAATATGCAACTGTATTGTAATTACCCATATAATAGTAGGTAATATGACTGAAATTAATTACGTGTTCACATTCATAGAAATAAATAAATTATAAGTTTTACTTTCCACATCCTTACTTATCCTAATCTACGGAAAGCAACTAATCTAATCAAACAAAGCGAATGAATCTGTAGGTTTTAAGATGAGTAGTGTACATATCTCGTTCGAACCATTTCCTGATAATATGATTAAAAATATTCAGCAATTAAGTAGCTTCAAGGCTTTTATGCGCCCAACCTACTATGAAAGAATATGTTATTTGGATCTTGTGCCTTCCATCAATTACCTTATACATATATATATATATATATATATATATATATATTAGAAAATAAAAAGAGTATTTACCTATCGGTGACTCAGTAGAAAAATAATTCTTCTCCCCCGTGCGATATAACTTTGGATGAAGCAGAAACAATCAGCATAGTGAATTAATAAAATGCAAACTGGAGGTTAATGCTAGATTATGCTTTAGTAAAATTAATTATAAACAGTTTATTATCAGATTCAAAAAAACATTTTCCAAAGTAGATTTAAAGAATTTTTACAAATATTTTCAAACTAAGATAATTTTATACCAATGGTTAGAGAACCATAAGTGTAGAAATGTTACGATAAACATATACAGCTTCAATGGGCCTTTCAAAACATTCAGTTACGAAAGCGGAAACGGAATTGAATAAGTTGTATCGAGTTTTAGTTTAGTCGTTGTTATTTTACACTTGAATCTCGGATTAGCTCGACCAAAATGTGTATTTGCTGAGTTCTATAAATACAGCACCAGGTATAGAGCCGCAAATGTGTTGGTGAAAACAAACAAGTGGCAGTGCGTATCTAGTCTGAGCAGAGGCTTTGACTTGTATTATGTCGTTATGGCAGGTTCGAGGAAATGGGAATTATCCTCTAATGGATTGGTCTATACCGACATTATTCTATTCACAAACAGAGACACTACATTGCATGAAATACAACTGACTTTTTTGGCCACAGACACTAATCTCACTGCAGCGTTTGCTAATATATACACCATCAAGGAAAATGCGTAGGGCCAACAAATAAAATATGGACTTGAGTTACGAAGGTATAACTAATATTATCGAATATTTAATATCGTATATTCAATATCATTCTTCATAAGTCATATATATGTAAACGAAAATGTGGTATAACAGAGTAATGAGGTCGCAAATTTAATTTATGTAGCTTAAAACTTGTATATTATATATTTTATTTTCAAACAACGAAACTCTATATATTTAGTACAGGAGCGTTTGAGATGGCTAAATGTGCTAATAATTAAAAGGATCCAAAGAATTGATTATTAGTTTTGTAAAAAGTAAATACAACTCTTAAATTAAAAGAAAAATACATATAAATTTAGAGAAGCGCAATTATGTAACCTTAGCTTAGGACCGGTGTTTTAATTGTTACCAACTTAAGAAAATTAATTTAAAATTTAAGTCTTAACAGTATGAAGAGCTCGTTTTTTAATTGCTTCTAGGATTTAGCATTTTCATATTTAGCATGAATAGTCAATACACGTCGAACCACTTCACAATGGTTATAAGTAATTAGTGGAAGATTTGAAATATATTCCATGCTTTTCATATTGTTCGATTATTGTCCTTATCGAATATTTCATGAAATATGTGAAAATTAAAAATCAAAATTATATTTTTATGAAGGAATCAAAGTTCAATTTTTATGGAGATTGTAAGTTGATCTATTTAGCAATTCTTTAATTTTACCATTACTTTTACTTTGCTACCTTTTTATTATTAATTTTACACATTTCTTTATCGTTCAATCAACCATATTTGCATAATTCAGCTAAGCGAACATAGGGAGAGACAACCTATTCACTTGGTGTCTCAAGTGTCCAAGTGAATGTCCCCAATACCGTATTATTGTTCCCATCGGCCTTCGTTATTGACGCGGTGCACTATTGGAAGACAGTGTATCCGGACACGACCATCGACCTGATGTAACAGTAAACGCGTGGTTTCTCCGTCCTTAAAATTTATTCCATAGTTGCTCACGACAGTGGTACGCAAACGACCTACGAGCTTCGCAGTTGGCGAGATGCTTGCTCCCAGGCGTTGTGTATCGCGGCTTATTTACTTTTCTTAACGAATCATGTGCCGCCGTCACTGGGTGGACTGTCATAACGTTTTGGCATATCAGTGGAAATTACAGTGAATATAGACAAAATGACGGATGACCTGATGATTTAATGTACACCGATTGTAATATATTCTTTACAGTCGGGCAACGAACTATTTCAGTTTGAACTTGCTTTCACAAAGTAAACAGTATAAAATTGTTTCCAAGGCGGTCGTTTACGTTGCGAAGAGTCAGTTTTTGGTTGTTTTTGGTAAAAAGATTTTTTTGGGAAAAAGATCGCCATTAGATCATTGATAGAAAAAGTCAAAAGCAGTGGTTTCAACTTGGGTCAACCTTATTTGTCACGTTCATTGTACAGTATATGTACCTGATTATAAATGAAAATTGATAAGATTAAATGTTAGTTTATTGTAAACAATTTTATTTTTGTCAAATTGTTTAACTGCAGCCTATTAATAAAAAATGAACTTATTTCTTCGTCATACTGAGACCACCTGTTGGAATACGTTCTTCGTCCTTTCGGTTCGGTGACTTCAAATTTTGAGTGACGAGAATGATCATGTGAAACGTGATAAATATTGTATTCTTGATTTACTTGCGATCTTGTGGCGTGCCTCAGGGCTCAATATTAGGTCCACTGCTTTTTCTTTTGTATATTAATGATTTTCCAGAATATATGGGACCTATAAAATCTGTCTTATACGAAGATGACACTAATTTGTTAATTACGGACATTGATTTAAATAATCACACTGCGAAGAATTAAATTAAAATGGAACTTGCACATTGATCGCCTCGAGCGCAAACTTAGTTCGGTTTGTTACTCATTGAGACTATTGATGCAACAAGTTGATACCAAAACTGCTTCACTAGTCTATTTTGCCTACTTTCATTCAAATATGTGTTACGGTATTGCCAACTGGGGCAATTGTTCTCATAGTGTGGATGTTTTCAAACTTCAAAAACGAGCCATTAGAATTATATCAGGTTCAGATGCTAGAGAAAGCTGCAGGCCGCGGTTCAAAAGACTTCAAATTCTGACCCTACATAGCGCTTACATATTAGAAATACTAAAATTTGTTAAACGCAACATGAACCTTTTTCAAGTAACGGGGACAATCATGGAGGAACCGTTCAGTTCTTAGGTCTGACAAGCATAGCCTCAGTCTCTTCGAGTCTAGCGTTCATTATTCCGGTATCGCACTATTTAACAGCCTTCCTGAACATAAATAACTACAACTCATCCGTCAAGGAGTGTAAAACTTTTCTTGTAAATGGAACTTACTACTCCGTACACGAATTTTTGAATCGGTCTCACATTCGTTGAACTGCCTTGCCTACAAAATTGCCGAATATGCTATAAATATGTAAATAGTTTGCCTAGTTTCCCCCTGTTTTTCCTGCCTCTGCTTTCTGTTTTAGTAAATATCCATGACGACATCCCTCGGTACATGGCGACAGGAGATGAATACCAGGAAGTGATTAGTGTCGTGTTCGTGTTTCCTAAAGATAGTGTGTATGATTGTAGTGACTAGACAAATGTGAACAGATATGAATTTTTTTTTGTGTGTGTGTAACCTGTTAATATTAATTCTGTTTATATGTAATTTATCTACTGTACATTTGTGACGAATCCTATTTCCTCTTAAGAGGGCTAATGGTGAATAAATCTATCTATCTATTTATCTTCTTTTATTATTGGCATCACATCATGGAGTCATTTCCTAAGTCATAGCATTAACCCTTCTTCTCAACATTTTCTTGACCACTTTTTGGTCCATCTCATACTATTGACTTCATATATCTACATCTATCTCCAAAGATTTTTTTAACAGACCAATTATTGAAACAAAAGAATGTGAGGGATATGTGACAAATTTACATCTGTTATGCAACTGTGATTTTCAGACTCATTTTATTTTTGGTGATTTTTACAATCTCGTTGCCTGCTTTATGAGACATGTTACATAATAAAATTTTTGAATTAAGAAGAGTTAATCGTTTTACAAAAGGATTCTTCTGAGCACCAATTACGGTCTGTAAGTTATGCCCATATCCGTCAACAATTTTGTTTTCAACACTTGGCCAAGTAGACAACGTTTTATTGGGTTCCTTGTAAACATATAATAATTACGGTTCCTATTTAATTCACAGCAACATCGAACAGAAAGGCAGGAAAATATGTTCAGAACCACCATTAAACGGTTTTTATTAAAGAGGTAAGGCCTCCTGAACGTTCTGATTGTTGTCTATCTGTTTGAAGTGTCTGCAAGAAACAACGTGGCGTCGGTTTCAACGGATGAGAGTGTGTAGGCGTGGCGTATGAAAAGTAAAAGGGCTGGAAATAAAAGCGAGGTACAGGCATGATGGATGCAATCGCTATCTGTAGCTACACGCCGTATAAATTGACCATCCATCTCGCTGTCTCTCCTAGAATCGATAAGACTCGATTGTGCAAGTCGCATCCCCACCGGCCGAACTCAGACCGAGTCCCTGGAGACGAATGTGACTCAATACAGATTATTGGCCTCCTTATTTGCTGACTGGGGATAGACTTGGAAATATAACTTCAATCCTTCTTGAATACTTTCAAATCTATAATCAAAAGGAGTACGTAACGAAGTTCCCAGAAAGATTTCCCAGATTCCACGTTCGTCGGTAGATTCAGTGTTTCATTCTGTAAGTTGTGTGAAGTGATTTACGACAGGCGGTTACATAAAAACATTTCATGCCTGTGTTCTCCTAAAATTATGAATTTCACTTTACATGAATGCACGATGACAAGGACAACTATTGTACACAGTGAATTAGGAACAACAAAAGGTTTGAAACAGTGGAAGGGGAAGGTAAAAAAGATGAATATCACTCCCAGTGATGTGATATTTATTTTCTACATGACATTATTAGACATTGATCGAATAGTAATAATGCTAATTGAGAATAAATATGCTCTTTAAGTTATTTTTATTAATTTATTTTGCTATAAAATATCTATATTTTCTTTTTCATGAGCTACATATTATATTTACTCTATAGAAGGTAATGCAAGTTGTATGTTCAAATTAATTTTTATAATAGTTGCAACTATTTTTTAGAACGGATAGCACTCTGATATAAATTACCAGATGCTTTAGTTTTAGTCAACTATAAAATTTTAACAACTTATGTACCTAATTTGATTATGAACACTGTTTTCTGTGCATTTCTCGTCACAAAAATTGTGCAGCCCTTACTAAATGCAATACACATCACACATTTTGACTCTTGAGTTTAATTATTCAACTACAAATCAATATGACAGAGAATATTGGCTCCCATTACAAAGGAGTCTAACCAGTATTCTTGCTTTGAGCACAGTTTCCTAATCGAAAGTTCATGTGCCTTCCTTCTTCATATTTTGGAGATGTGTACAATTATAATAAAATATAATTTCCAAAATAACGTAGCCTGTAACACAATAATCCAACAGAGCAGCATAATAGAGCCTTTTCTACTGTGACTGCGTGGTTTAAGACAGCTACGAGGCAACTACGGTTTCGAAGATCAAACACGAAAATTTTTTTTACAAATTAAATTAAAATAGTTGTTTCTTAGGTATTATCGAACACTATTAAAGCGACACGTTTTTTATTAAATTTGTTTATTTAAAAACTCAAAAGGCTTCTAATGTAACTGAAACGACAGAAGGTGTTTCATTCATTCATTCATTCAAATTATGAGGTGAATTATCGTCAGACACATGCGTTTGAAGTTAAACGTATATGTTTAAAGTCATATGTAAATAGACCATTAATTAAATTGTTTGAAATAAATAGGAGTGCTCCGGTAAGACGTTTTTAATTATAAACAGCAAAATATTCGTCCTACAGAAACTTTTTTCGTGCCTGTTGAGAAACTATTAGGACGCATAGTCTTTGTGATTCGTGGTGTTTTCAATGTACTTTGTCATACATTTACATTTAACAGGAACTGTTACTTTTAGACAAAAGTATCCGTGGCCTTGCTTAAATATATGAACCAACATCGCGCCAATTAGCTTGGGAAATACAGTGCCTAATTAAATTTATATTTTTATTTTTCATTTGTACTCTATTTCAAAGAATAACCTTTACTAACTCAATAATAATTTTTTCCTGTGTGGTTTAATAGAGCTAAATTAAACGTTATTGTATGAATGTGAAATTCTGTTAGTTTTTTATGAAAGGACAGCAATATCACCATATTCTTCGTCAGATCATTGATGTGTATACTCCAAAAGCTTCTTTTATACGGTATTAGAATTGTTTGTTATTGAAATCCTGGTGTCTTTTGAATTAGAAACACAATATGCTAAAACTATAGAAGAAATCTGTTAGTAAAGCAATGCAGCTCGCATTGAAATGCTGCTTTGTGAAAACGTGGAATTACAAAACAAAGCTTTCAAATCCCGCTACATTTTACTCTGTCATGTAGATTTGCTTTCCCATCAAGAATTGTATGTCCAGGAACCAAAAAGTAAGGATCAATGTCCATTTACAACATATCGTTTGTATGGACTGTGCGCATTTTTCGGTAAATATGGAAAGTTTAATTCAACCGCGTTCTGACGCTTTGTTTAGGTTCATTCTCATATTTAGATGTGCCATTTTCCCGTTCTTTGAAAGAAACAACAACGCAGTGGCACAACAAAATTTTCCGATCAATCGGACGTAAAATTCTGAAAGCAGCTGAAACTATACAGGGAAAAGCATTCAGATCAATTAATACATTGCAATGGAGTGGATTTATATTCCAGCATGTCTCAATCATTTAAATTACTAATTTATTTTCATTTCCTTTCAACAGTCAATAATATGTCCAAGTTGGCAATAATTATTCTGACAATAATTATATTCGCTATTATATATATAACCGGTGCATATATGAATCGACTATTTCCGTATATTTTTGTGCTATTGTAACAGACGGGAACAATGAAAAAAATCGAATTTCGCGCTGTCATTAAACACTTTCATTTTAAGGGTTGGACAGCTACACAAATCAAAACCGAATTGTATGAAGTTCATGCAGACTCTGCACCAGAATTTAAGACTATTTACTTCTGGATTAATGAGTTTAAACGAGGTCGCAGAAGAATAGAAGTTGAAACTCGCCCCGGCCGACCAATTGAGATCACTACTCAGGGAAACATAAAAAATGCCCGCAATATCGTAATATCAGATCGCAGACTAAAAGTGCGTGAGGTAGCTGATGCCGTAGGCTTCTCAACTGAACGAGTTCATTTCATCCTCCATGAAATACTGGCTTTGCGCGCGATTGGTGCCGCGACTGTTGACATTGGACCAAAAACGGACTCGGAAAAACATTTCACGCAGAATCTAGCAATGTTTAGGTGTAACCCACACGACTTTTTGCAGATTATAAACCGTTGATGAAACTTTTATCCATCACTACACTCCAGAGACCAAAAAGCAATGGACAAGAGCAGGTAAAAGTTCACCTAAAACCCCGAAGAACGTTTTGTCAGCTGGAAAGGTGATGGTCACTGTCTTTTGGAATTCTCAGGGTATAATATACATAGATCTCTGTTGGATGGTTTGAAACGGGTGCTGCTTGAGAAACGACCAAGATTGGCGCACAATAAAGTGCTGTTCCTCCAGGACAATGCGCCAGCGCACACAGCAGCAGCCTTAATGGCGAATGTGCACGAGTTGGGATTCGAATTGGTTTGTCATCCACCCTATTCACGAGAACTAGATCCAACTAGATCCAACTAGATCCAAGTGACTTCTTGTTCTCTAACTTGCAAATTTGGCTTTGTGCGACGAAATTTTCATCAAAAGAGGAAGTGATCGAGGTGGTGACGGAGAATTTTTCAGAGTTTGACAAAACCTATTTTGTGATTGGTTGACAAATTGGATACTCGCTGAGTCAAGTGTATAGCCAAGCAAGGAGACTATGTTGAGAGTAAGTTATCTAAAAAAAATTTATTTTGTTACATTTTTACCAGACTTATCAAACAAACCTTGTGTAGGAGGTGTCTTTAAGCACAGCGGAGTGTTTTTGAGAACTTCTATGGCCAATATTACGGAGTTTGTTCAAAGGTGGATTAACCTGATAAGTTACTTATTCCTTCTCTTGGGGTTGAAACTATAAATATATTTTTATATTAAGTTTATCGATTTAAGGGATCCCAGAGAGCTCTGGCGGAGGCTACCTTTGGGGATGCCTTCACATCTCTCTGGTTTTTGTTGAACAAAGGTTCCCATATGCCGAGGCACCTCGGCCTGTTCTGAGAGGTGTATGTTCCGGGGTCGCAGACCTTGGGCATACGGTAAGAGTTGTTCGCTATTCCCATTGGAATAGTCGGCCAGCTGCCTTCTAAACTGGTCGAGGCACGGAGAAAAGAATGCTGCGACCCCACAGTAAACTCCTATCTCGCTATCGGAAGGGCGTGGGACAAGTACCCAATGCCCGACCTACCTGATGCAGGTTTTTCTAGGGTTTTCCCTGCATTTCTTTAGGTGAATGCGGGTAGGATCCTTAAACCATAGCCCGGGGGCCCTAGTAACCCTTGGCTACTTTCCTCTAACCTTCCGCATCCCCCCTTTCAAATCCCTTCCTATGCTATTAAAGGGGAGTTGCCCAATGTGGATCACCCTCATGTAGCCTGTTGCCCTAAAAAAAAATATCGAATTGAATCAATTCATTTTCCTGGATAAAAAAAAATATTTAGATAAACAAATATCCGGGCAACGCCAGCCAATATACTATTTCAATATAAGACAAATAACTTATAGTAGTAGACTTCAAATAGTTAATTCAATTATTTTTAGAGAATAAGTTTTTCAGGAGAGGTTTGAAGGTCTATATGTGAATACAGGCTAAAAAAATCGAATACTTTTTATCGATCTGCAGACATGGGAGCTACATTCAGCCGCAAGGAGCAGCTATCTTGTACGGAAGTCAGCAATCTGTGGCGTTATTATGCGCAGTGCGCTGACACAAAAGAAGCCGTTGTTTTGTTCAATCCTCCAACAGCTGACAATAATGCAACTCACTGTTTCACGGTATTTCTCTCAAGGTTCTACTGGCCTAGAATCCTAGACCATATTTTTGTTGCCCACAGATTACTACTATACATATTAAGTATGTTCCAAAACCATTTCATTAAGTTTATTGTGCAGTGTTTCATTCTTACACATCCTTCATAAAAAAAATTTATATGTTGAATTTACGATCAAACGCTTGTAGTTAAATAACGGGTTTCTTTGCATGAGAGATATTTAGACATTCGATTCCATATTCTCGAATTTCATTGCCTCCATTCCTCCATTCATGCAGAGCCTTCATCAATATCTGTAGTCTTGTAATAAATTTCAATGTAATCAGCCGTAATATTTTGACAAATGGAAGTAAATGTAAAAATTAGCACTCAATTCATTAATATTTCGGATTTATTTGTACTTATGACGATTTTTCTGTAATTATAATGTTTGCACATGGATGACGTCACAACTTTACACCTCGATGTAAATAAAACTACGTTTAAAAGGCCATAAAGTTGTTATAAATACTTAATGTACCAGTGGTCAGGGAGTTTGCCTTGTGGTCTAAATTAGTAGATTTGTTTGCAAAGTTATTATTTATTCACTGGGGAGAATTGCGCTGAATTAAGGCGAGCCTCTTTGCACAATTTAACCTCTTGTGGCGTACACAGCATGCTTATTTAATGTACAAAAAACGCAATCTCAGCTTGTTATAAGTTTCTTTTAACCTTAAGCGAAGAAAATAGCACTTGAATTACTTATTAAAAAATAATTGAAACTGATGTTTCACTTTAATGACCTTGAATATTGCAACTTCTTTAAACAACAAAGTTACATTATTACAAAACATTTTGTAGGCCTATGTCAGTTCACGGTTATGAAAAACCAATAATATGATTTCTTAAATCGATTCATCAATATAAACTCAAGAAGCTTAAAAATGAATGTGAAGAAATAGGTTTGAAGAGTATCAAATATCAGAAGTAATTACGATGTAAAAAAGACGATTTCTCGTCATAAACGTTGATATAATGTTTTTCTGAGGTGATTTTTAACGAAAGAAAAAATATTTTAACGAATTCAATAGTAATTTATCACAAAGTAATTTATTCACAAAATTTCATCTCACCAAAATAGTTAGTGATTGCGAACGATTTTTAACTTTTATACAATACGCGAGTCTCGTTCCTTTTGGGTCTCGGTCTGGAAAAAGCGTGTCTTGTATGTTTGCTGATGATAAAAATCTGTTTTATACGCACAATGCGATAGGAAATTCATAACTACAGCATTAACCACGTGATTGAGGCTAGACCACTTACTCGATTTGCGAAAACATCGGCTTATCGCCTTAGAAGACTGGATAACCGTTTATTTCAAACAGTTTCCCACATTTTCTATGTCAATAAATTAATCATTGTGACACAAAGTGTCGTTGAAAATGATATTTTGTAAAAAAAATATACTAGTTTAAGCATATATTTACATTTATTATTCATTCCATTAGTCCTCGGTCGAGGAAATATGGTACGTAATAATATAAGATTACATGAAAAGAATAATTATTACAAATACAAAGTTTAAAAAACAAACATTGTACTTTACAAAAAAATAGATTATTAGTATTTTTTTAATTTTATTTTTTATTTGTTTACAGTCGCATCAACAGCTTGGTTATTAGTGACTAATTTAATGGAACTCAGTTTTCTTATTCGGGGACCTGATCTGGACGAGAGTTTCTCTCACGCTCAAAAAATACATGATTTAAAACTACGTTAAAGATATTAATATAACAGTAATGAGTAATTAAAGAAATGATGTGTTTTAATTCATCTTCAATTTTCATGTAACTACTGATGTGAACTGCTGATATTTTTTGTTTATTAATTTACCTTATCATATCATATCATAAGTTTCAAACCAGACACTTCTATCACGATGTCAGAGGTATATTTTTCCAATTTCTAAAATTATCTTGCAGAAAACATAGTCTGGAGAACATATTGTATTCTAGGTAATCTGATCGTAAGGTTGACATAACTTTAGACTTGTTTGTGACGAGTATAGAAGATTGCAGCATATCAACCACAGATTACCGAAACCCGTATTCATCGAATTAACAGGATATTAAAATGAAAAAACCAATATCCTCAGAGAAATGACTCAAAACGAGGATTTTGTGTCCAATGTTTATTTTGTAAAACATGTTAAATTGACTTATGAATTAATAAGTGTGATGAAGTGTGGACAACTGAAATATTCTGAACTAACTAGTCGTTCTTCTGTTTAAACGTTCTTGTTTGTTTTGATTTAAAATATGAAATTTTTTTATTGAATCAACCAGTGTTACCTAAATGTTATATTATTACCAAATAATGTTGCCTACTCATATACGTTGACTTGTCTCTTTCTGATAAACCTTGCAGTGATAGGCCAAATTGTGTGGTCTTTGCAACTTCTGGAATTTGCACATTATTGTGCGTGGGACAGGCAAGTAATTGAACGTATAGCTTCAGGGAAATTGAATCAACAAGGTAATAATTACTTCCTGTGTTTGATCGACCTGATATTGCTAAAATTGTGTTTAAACAACATTTGTGGGCGAGTCATATTTCAAGTGCAGACTACGTATGTTTACGGGACATCACGAAAAGGGCAATCAACCGGTAGATAGACGTGTAGAATATATTCAGTTTATCCTTTGCGAACATATGACCTATTCATGACTTGTAAATGGAACCGATATGTTAATGGGACTAATTTAGTATCTTTAATGAACGGTGACGTCTATTCAAAGGAAAATGGAATTTCATTATTTGCTTTTGCGGTGACATTGTTAGCTTTGTACTAATATGTATATATGCATGTGTTTATGTATAAAATTATAATACAGGTTTACTGATCAACTATACAGCCTTGTATTTACAACGGAGTGAAACTCATAGTTACAAGTCAATAATGTATAAGAAACACGAGAACAGCAATTCTATTTGTTAATATTATGCCAGAAAATTACTCGTAAATTATGCCGACTGTCTGCGCAAGAGTTTCGTTGTTGATCTATTAGGATCAACCAGGACTCCGTGGCATCTTAAACCGAAACTCGATTTTCCTCTCATTTTAATTCCAAAAACTGCAATGAGATTATTCCTTAAGTTCCTCGCTGGTTGAGTACCATTTTAGAATGTGAAAGACAAAAATTAATTCTTGATTCCTGTTAAGAATAGAAAATTGCGTAAATGTCCTCATTTAGTTTCAAGGATAGCATAGACTTCAACCAATTAATACTATCAATATTTATGTATATGCCGAACGGAATCTTTTTCTAGAATGACGTTTATGATAATTTATCAATATGACATTGTTACTTACTCAAGCCAGATCTGTTCTCTGCGTGCCATTTACCAAGTAATGACAAATAATGAGTCTCACGTGACGTTTAACAGAGTCCTTTCTCCACCACTTTTCAATCATTTACCTTTTATCATGCGCACTTTATATGGGTTTGACATAATTGAAAATATATGACGCATTATGGACCCAATAATTTTTAGTATCCACCAGTGCGTCAATTTATTAGTCCGTGAAATTATGGGTTCCGTGAATTATAAAGTCCAAACAAAAGTGGTCATCGACGTTCGTTGCATTGAAACGAAGATAATTTTCCCTCATGGTGAGAAAAATAAGGATGGACGTGCGCTATCTTTCGCAAAATATTCTAAATTGATTATTAAAATAAATTTTATCGATTGAGTAAATGTCAGCGAATGCCTCAAAATGTTAGGCCGTAATATTTTTTTTAAAAAAATATGGATATAACAAACAATAAAGAATTTTGTTTTGAAAAAGGATAAAGTAAAGATGGCTTTAATTATCGCTATGGGCTATTAAATATTTATTTCCCTGAATTTTTCAAATATTACAACGCTACGACTGGACTATATTTCTGTTTGCAGAAGTTCTTATAATTTTCATTGAATGTCTTTCTGAATCAAGCAGAAGAAACTCACTAGTAATGAATAGGTGAATCACATTTAAATTTAATACTATTGAGATTTTCGTGTATAAGGTTGTATGATAAGATTATACTGATTTACATGTCTCATTGTCTTTTTTATATTTAATATATTAATGTACAAGTGTCCTTATTAACACAGTTTAGCAGAAAATATAATTTATTTTTTAGATTTGCGTACAATTTAATGGAACTAAGTTTTTATCTGTTTATTCCAAATAATAATTACTCACTAATTGTGACACTCATTTTTTCAATATTGAACTGTCTGTTGCTTGTAACTTTTTACACATTAGAGGAAATATTTTGGAAATTTCTGTCAGTAATTTTATCAAAATTTCATTAATATTTCAGGAAGGCTAGCGATTATCAGTACTTTAATTAATATTCAGCAGAATCATAAGTAACTTCATAAAGTGGTATGATATATATTTATTTAAAAAATCTCACAACTAAATCAGAAGCCACGCGGAAAACTAGGTCACTTGGTTTATAGAAAGCCGACTCACACGGACTTATATTTAAATGCAGACAGCTGTCACCACACTGCCCAAAAACTTACAGTGCTAACCACACTGTTTCACAGAGCACGCGAAATCGCCGACCCGGAAAGCCTCCCTAAGGAACTGGCCAACCTCAAGGTAATGTTACTGAAGAATGGCTACACAAATCAGCAAATTTACAGAGCCTGTAAACAAAAGACAGCATAAGGAGAAGACAAAGCCAACTTCCAATACCATGTCTTTTTTACTTTATGCAGGCCCCTTAAAATTGGTAGAATCTTAAGTAGACACGACATAAAAGCAGTCTTCAGACCACAAACGAAGCTTAAGAATTTACTGATGAAGGTAAAAGACAAACTTACCCTAAAACCAGCGGTGTTTGTCAAATATCCTGCCAATGTGGTTTAAAATATATAGGGCAAACCGTCAGAACATGAGAGATGCATCAGAATTAAACAGCTAACAAAATCAGCTGTTGCCGAGCACTATCTCTTAAACGGACACAAAATTGTTTTAGACGAAACAAAAATCGTGGACCGTACCAATTGATGGTGGACTAGCGTCATTACAGAAGCCATTGAATTCCAGACTTCAGCTAATTTACTGAACCGTGATAGCGAGCGGGTTCCAGCTCAGCAAAGCTTGGGATCCACTCATCGCAGCCATGAAACACGGAAATTCTATACAAAGCGACCAAGAAGCCCTGGAAGAAATGATGGAGCGGGCCAATCGCAACACAGCACAGCTCCCAGGGGAGGGGAGCTCAGGACCGAGTATAAGTAAGGGTTCCGCTGTCTCGGCATCACACACACACACACACATATATATATATATATACTTTAAAATGCAACAAACCATTAATACAAACTTCTAGTTTTCAGATTGTCTCATCTAGCCCAAAACTCCACTCATCCGTCCTACTCGATGCAGGTTTTCTAGGGTTTTCCTGTATCAAAGGCGAATACCGAGTAGGTCAATAAAATCGCAGCTAAGGGGCCCTACTAACTCGAAGCTGCGTTCCCACCATTCCTTCCCACACTATCCCCCCAGGTTGTGATGTTGGCTAGTTCAGTGTGTGGTCCGTGGAGGGCGGTTCCTCGGGAGGCTGGTGCGGTGGTTGATACCTTCTCTTTCATCCTACCTGTCACCAATGTTTAGACGTCCCTACACTACAACACATTTCCTTCCCAGCCTGCTTTCGGTTGGTTTGCTGCGGTCTGCCTCGGTGCGAGATAAATTATTAATTTTAATTAACTGTTGCCGAAGAGGGCTATAACGGCTCTGGGATAAAATACGCTATTTTGTTTGGTTTTTTTTGTTTCTCGTCATCACTAACAGCAGCGGTATAAGTGAGAATGAATGAGTGTATGAAAGAGAGTGTGAATCCAACAATTAGGTAGCCGTAAAGGCATATACAATTGTTATGTATGAACGTTTTAACCCAAATAATGACATTTTAGTAGTGACAGAATATTAGTATGTTATAGGCAGAATATCTCGTCATCGCGAAGCAGATTCCATGACGAAGGAACTCCGACAACTAGAAGAGGAGGCTGGATTTCCAGTAAGATGTCATCGCTGCTGCTGCTCGGCATCACTTGCCGAACACGGCTAATAGCCCTATAACGGCTCCGGGATAAAATACGTTCTTTTGTTGTCTCGGCATCACAGTCTGCCTGATAACGACTACGGAACTTTCCTTCTTAACGTTGTTATTTAACAAACTATTGGCCCGGGTTGAGACACGAGAATTGTATCTGCAACAGATTCGCAGAGGAAAACCGCCGTTCCTCAACTAAATAACTATTTATTCTCAAAAACATCGTTTTAAATTTTTTGAACACAAAATTTTATAATAATTTTTTTTTGAGTTTGACGAACTCTATAAGTTATGCTACGGACACATTATGATATTTTGTGCATGCGAAAAATCGCATGCGTTTTTATGACCCTTCAACGCAGTGCGTTTACGCTAAAAAGGTGGCCGCTATTGGTCTGAGAAATTGCATGCGTTTTTCACCCTAGTCTCAAATATGCGCAAGACGCGATCGTAGATCCCAGTTAATGAATTTTCTGAGTGAGGACGATTTGATGCTTGCAATCGCTGTACGATCGAACCCGGAAAAGTTCGATCTATACAGGGGCATTGCTTACAGATTACCATAATAGCTTTTTTTGAGTATTTAGGAATGCGTGTTACATCACTTGAAGAACTAGTATAGTATATTCGAGACCAGGTTTCTGCTCTGACAAAATCTTTTAGTAAATACTATTTATTCTTACTGTTTTCAAGGTTGCACATAAATGCGCATTCACGTAGTTTTGCAGCTATTATCTGACATGTTTACTTTCTTAGTTCTGTTTCATTCGAAGATAAACTTCTGTTACTGTTGTACTAACAGAGTGACTAAAATGAAATAATGTATTTCAATAATACAAATGTTTTAAGATTTATGTACATAATAAAGATAGCTAAAATTTGATGTATCATGCAAACAATTATATTATGAAATTTTAACACTGCATGGCATGCTCCATATATGATATGTTGGAGTACAATTATTCGCAGCACTTATTTAAAGTTTTTTTTTGTCAGCTTAGCTGAGATCCCGAGGCGCGCGTGTGCTTCATTGCACACACAATAACGTATTGTTCTCTTCCGGAGGAGAAGTCTCTCAATTATTGACGAGCCACTCTCGGGAGTGCCAGTGTAGATGAGCTGCTGCATAATTTACCTAACACAATTAGTGGCCTTTGGCGATATAACACCCAGCCCACAATAATATCATTACACAGAGCACTTTCAACTTGGACTTGCTACTACTTGAAAACTTATTAGTGGCCACGGTACTTAGCGAACTCTGTATCTACCTGACAACAATTACTTCTTGCAACACGACAGTGGTCAAGTATACCATTACATACTTGCGATTAAACGACGGTTGACCACCTAGAGAAAACGGCGCGCTGTGAATGAGTATTCAATTACTTGTTTTAGAAAAAACTAATTTTCAGACAAACATTGTGGTATTTAGAAATAAACTGAAAAAATATGTAAGGAATCTTACTGTCACTATTACAATACGAGTAGACACGCGCTTGTTTCATGAAGACCAGAAGAGTTTCGTAACTTTACAGCGTCATTTAATTCTACAAATTATTATAATATTCTATTAATTTCATACTTTTTATGTAAGTATTTCTACTTTTTAAATCAAGAATTTATCATTTTAGCATCTTCCATCAAGCACAGAATGGCATAACCGATTCGAAAACCCCAGTTCAGTAATTTAAAGAGAAGTAATAGATGCAAATCTACGCCGCCTACTTCAACTGTGTTTCCTATGCTTGTATTCTTAACACAAATTAAATTGATCTGTCACATTTAACGCCAAATTTCGGGCAGGGCTTAGAGACTAATGACTCAATAACTTACTATTTTTTAAACTATTTACCTGAATTTAATTACCTTTTAACCTTAAATATTATCTAATTTATTGTAACACGGTTTCTACACATGAAGTTCTGATAAAATGAAATTAATTTGATTAAATAAATAATATTTAATTTTAAATTGATGGTTTAGTGGCATCAGAAACTATAATAATTTTAGTAACACATCTGACATAATAATGATTTAATAAATTAAAGGAATGATATTTGTTAGAGAATACGAAAATAACAAGTTTTAACAATCTTTCTGTCTACGCTGAAGAAACTCGTAAATTAAAATTGAACTAAACAAATATGTACTAAAATATTCCTACTCCGTAAATGTGTTGCAAATGTGTGAATGGAAGCACGAACTGTTGGCACCAAAAGTTTTATTTTCTAAATATTAATGTAGTTATATTTTATTTTACTTTTAATACTTAAGAACCAAATATAATAGTCAAAATCTTAACTTTAATAATTATACTGTAAGTACCTTATGTATTACTTAACAGTGTAATGATTTATAAATATGTATTTGTAATTATTTCAAACTTTTACATTAGTTTAATTTATTTTGAATCATCATGTTGCTATTAATGTAGAAGTTACCACGCCATTGAAGCTTTTTTCCCCCTAGTAAGGATATATGAAAAATGGCAAATAAATTTACGAAGCTGTGAACGTCATCTAAACATCGAGGATCCAATTGAAAACTCGGTTAGAAGCCCGAGAATACTTTATTAATATTTTATTCTGTTAATTATTCGCGTCAGGTTCTTCCTCGTCCGAAGCGAATTGTCGGATTCTAGGTGCACCTTCAAGTGGGGAAACAAATATGAAATTCACTTCAATGGCGTCATCTTCCTTCTCAAAACTCACGATCTCAAGCAGCCCTGAAGACCACCACGCTGTTGACGCAGTTTCCCTGGAACCTCATCGACCACCCTCCCTACAGACCGGACTATGATACAAGCGAATTTCCCATTTTTTCTCATTGAAGGCTGACAATTCGCTTTAAACGAGGAGGTGTAACACTTTGCGACACCAGGGGGAATATTCAAACTTATCCATCGGTGCCTAAACCGATATGGAGACAATGTCGAATAATAACCTACTGTATGTACTGTGTTTCGCTGTAGGTTTTCTGACCTTAGTTTTGATCACTCCTTGTATATTATAATTATTACATTAAATTTAAATAATAATTATTAACTTTCAGAGTTTTAAAAGAATAATTTACCTGTCAAATATTATTGTTAGGATTGAATAATTAAGTTGTCTAAAAGTCATAAAGTAAAATAGTAATCATTTTAAACTTAGAATTATACATAATTGGAACCAGAAATATTCAGTAGTTACTTGCGGCAATCTCGTAATCAGCATACATGCCATTCGTCAATCAGTCAGTAATAATTGCGTAACAAATGATCAGTTGTATTGGTCCCATTATAATGCGTGTTTAACAGAATCGATAATGCACGTGCACGTACTCTAATTGTGAATCTGATTCAACAGTTGCGAGGGATGCAGATAATTTCGCAATTCAAATCACAGCACTGCACTGTTAATTTCGAAAATACATATGAGTGTGTACTTTGACGAACGAACTGTTATGACGCCACTAGTTTACTAGACAAATACATCGACACGTGGGTGAAATTGAGTGGAATATCAAAATTTTTATACATAGTCTATGTATATTAAATAATACGTTTCACTGATTTATTATAATAGAGTGATTTTGCATTTGTTTTACTTTTCATGCCGCAGGGGAACAGAAACCGATGTTTTCTGAATTTCTGCGTTTGTTCGCTTTTCATCAATGTAAGAATTTCTTGGAAACATTATATAGTTTGTTGTTAAAATACCATGACTCTATAAAATTGAAACAAAATGGCGTACGTTCCAAATTCATGATTTTATTTGCAATTTTCACAATAAAACGGTCTATAATAAATATTCGTAGATAAAAAGAAAGACATCTCATCTACTGCGATTTGTTTATAAGTAAAAGGCGGTACTCCAAATTCAAATTTTAATCCGACTTATTATAACTATATCCTGTTTTGATAAATAAGTAACTAAACCTTCTTAATGCAATGATGAATTAAAATCTAAAATTAAATGAATAAAACAAAATGTGGAGAAAAAAATTTGGTCAACCCCTTCGTATATCTAAATTCATATAAACAAATTTCTAAATCGTCTAATTACTCACTCATATTAGGAATGGTTAAATAACTGTTATTTAATTTATATAAAATATTATATAGGGCCCGAACAATAATTATAAACCAAGCGAAATACTTAGATTAACAAAAACTTATTCTTTTACGCCACACTTATGTATAAAGGAGATTTTGAATATTTTATCCATAGTCGTCTATATGTTTACGAGAGTAGGGCATTTCCAAACATTTACAATATGCCAGAGATGATTATTACTACCTTCCACGCATGTTTGTTAAAGTATAGGAAACATAATATCAAACGAATTAAATATATATTTTAATTGTATAAAGAAACACGACAGTTATGAATATTTTATTCTGCGTATCCAATATATTTTTAAATTTACACTTTCTGCATTTTATAAGAGATTGTGTTCATGTAATCATTTTATAGCTCGTCCTCAGAGAAGTTATAACATTTTTCGCAAACATTTGAGGAAAAATACACGTTTTCAATCAGATTATAATTTAAAACAGTTGGTCTTAATTATTTTATATCTTCAAAGGATGATTAATTATCCATTATAAGGTCTAATGTAGAGAAATTAATTGCGTCACACAAACGAGAGACATGGAAGTCCGTAAGGAATATATTCAGGATACTGAGACTGGTTATAATTATCAAAGAGAATTTGATATAAAATTAAAAGTAGGAAACTATACCAGTCATTGGTAGTTGATAAGTCATGGTTTGGTGAAAACATGAATGGTTGTATAATTATATTCTAACGTTGGGTGATCTTGAGATTTGATTACGACCTCAAGCAACACTGACTTCCGATCTAAGGCTGGGTACGTAAGGGTAAGGCTGCTTGTACACTTATGAACAATGAAATGCAATTGTGTTTTTTATTGCCAACGAATAAATGTTATATTCAATTTAAAGGGAAGCTTTTAGTTGATTTTGACCTAAAGACAATATTGAAGTTCCTCTCCGAGCTAGCCGGACGTGAAGATGGAGCAAGATGAAATGCTGACTAGGCATTTCGCAGGCTAAATAGAAGGCCCTGCGATTTCTGAGAGGCTCATTCAAATGCCTTGAATGGATGCGGGAATACTTCCATTCCATTCCTCCCGATATTGGCTGAGGTTTGTGATGTCTGAGAATGGGCCCTGTCTACCACGTGCCATTATACGTCTAACAATGGATAATTAGAGACCTAGTCATTAAATTGGGAAGCAAACTGTCAAAGGCAGAGGATCGACAAGGAACCAATTCTCAGGACGACGGAAATACAGACCGTAATCAATTATCAGAAAACCTAATTGAAAGTGAAATTTTGTCAATATTGTAATTTTGATTTGCTTATTTGTAATTACATGGCTACTAAATATTTTGTATTCTCCGAGTACGAGTCTGATATGAGATATTATAATTTATAGCAATACTTCAGAATTCATGAACGAAACGAATAACTGTGATCAAAATTTTCGTGATTGTACAGAAATAACCAGAAAGCTTTTGAATGTGAATATATATTAGGTAAAGTTTATCTGTAACTAATATACTGGACCAAGATAATATTTGAAAAATAAATTATATTAATCAGAGAACCATCAAGAAATAGAGCGGAAATAACTACAATTACGCAAGTAAGAGAATTTTTCCCGTAAGGAAATTAGGTACCTACAAAGAGTGAAGGTCCGTGAGATAGTGCTTGGTTCATGAGCAGAGACCGAATCAAGATAGCAAATTCGAAGGGACAAATAAAGTTTAAAACAGTTAAACAGAGCAAACATAACATTTGTAACACGTTACTAATTTTAATATAACAACAAAAATACAACTTACATATATTATTTCAAATTTGACGTTAAGTAACTTGTTTAAAATTATCATGAATAACTAGATCAATCCCAAAGTTTTATTTTACTAACAATTTTGAAGTTGAAATACTAAAATTACTGCCTAAAAAAATCTAAACAATAATTAATTTTATTTATAAACAGAATAGCACAGGCTAATATTTTTATCGAACAATATAAACTATGTTTAGATCTTCGAAATTAATGTCATTCCAACTGAATGAGGTAGTAATAATATTAGGTCTATGGACTATCAGTATTCACAATACAAACATACCTCATAAATCGGTAAATTATTATCCCTCTAACTGAGTCGTCATTTAACCACGAAATAAAACATGTCCAACATAAATTTAATAAACTGTTATTATTAATTAGTTTACTACACTGAAGTACAAAAATATTTACAGTGAATTTACTTTACAAAGAAATACGAATTAATTATAAAATATTTTACATAGAACTATGCGCTTAAAGGAAAAATATTTAATAATACGAGTAGAGTAGAAAGCGTTGTAGCATCACGTGTGGTCGGGTAAGGAAAAATAATTGGCATATCTGGAGCACTTGTCATCCTAACGATTCCACATTAACGTAGATTGTCCTATCTTCAAGAAGGAAAGGGAAGCAGTAATAGCCTACTACTCCATCGCAGATTTCTGCTCAACCGAGGACACAATAATGGGGCTGCTGAAGTTCATGAAAATAACTGGTTTACATAATGAACTTTACAGTAAATAATTAAGAAAAATGGTATCATGATCAGGTACAATGTCATTAATAATAAATATGTAAATAGAGTAACAGAAGGTTTCGCTCATGACCTTAAATGGTTCATGTGAATGGAAGTAAGACTAATAAAAAGTGAGATAATAAGAACAAGGAAAATAAAAAAAGATGAAAAAATCAATGTGAAGGATTGTTGTAGGAACAAAATAATATTACGATAGCCTTAAACAATTAATTGACTCTCATAATTCAACATCAACAGTTAATAATAACTGAAACTCCAAGAAAATAAGATGATGAATTTATAAAAATTACTAAATAGATACATGTCAAACATAACCCCGAGAATCGTCTTACGGTCATCATAATTTTGTTCCCTCAAACGTTGATATTAAATACTAATTGAATATCAGGGCCACTTTCTTTCCAAGCTACCAGAAATTACTAAAGGAAATATAGGGGAATCTGAACACTGACCACATTTTCTGCAAATACTGAAGGTTGAGAAGTAAGTTGAAATCGTGACAGTCATCTTGGCCGTTCGTCAATAATATGCACTAATGTAATACCCGCATGGTTTTTAAATTCAAAGTCTTGTTTATTTAACGTCTATTCGATATATTTAATTGTCATTGATCAATTTTATTACAAAAACAAACGTATCTCTTTTACAAAGAAATTATTGCACACGAGGATTATATGATTCACTGTTTCAACAACGATTCTTTTGCGAAACGAAGTCGTCTATGGCATAAATGTCAATTGCAACCATAAAAAGTTTGAGCCTCAAGCGGTTCTGTATTTATATTGATCATAAAAATGTTTACCTCAGTTTTATAGAAGTATCATAGTTTTATGGAAATGTCTTATTTGAGGGTCCGTCATAACACTGAAAGTTGAGAATTCAAATATACATCCAGAGTTTAGTTCTTTTTTTGTGTTCACATATTCGTAATGTATTATCATTATATTCTTCAAGTACCGCTTGATATGATCGCAATGTCAACGTAATGAATGCACTTTAGTTATGAAGGTTTTGTCACTACATTCTGACAGAAGTTTTTTTAAATGTTATTAAAATCTGCATTTCCGCCAAACATTTAAATTTCGAATTATTATATTATAAGGCTTTCGCTTTTGAGCATAGATTAGCTCATATAATTCTCATATCAGACTCCATTAACTATTATAAAACTATAGAAAAAATATTTCGTACGACGAAATATATAATAGCTGTGCCATATTTTTTTATCGATTTGTTAATATACATTTTTCATACTGTATATATATCACTCAGTTCAAACTTTGATCCCACTGGTGAGATTTTACACAAAGCTTAATGCTTATAAATCTGGAAATGAGAGCACTGTGGAAAAAGCAAGAAGTAATACTTGGCGGGTTTTGAGATGTAGCTCTGAGGGAGGGAGGAAAAAGTGGGAAAAATGTAAGGGGACAGAAATACGGACTAATGAGGAGTTTCTAACAAGGGGGTAAGTGGGGGGGGGGCGGTGGTAAGGTCAATACTGAGGCCAGTTTTTCGAAAGAATGCAAACTGGGATGGGCCAAGGTTCAAACTGTTGAATGACGTCATCGAATTTTCTGTTTGGAGTAATAAATCTAAAAAGAAGAATGATTCCATAGTATTTGAAAATAATGGGAAGATCAAATTAGAAAATATATTTTGACACAAGATTTATATTGCCTTCTGTGCACGAAAATAAGTAGAGAAAAAATTGTTATCTTACGTTAAAACACGCCCGTATAATTTTGGAAAATCCAAATTAGTATTGTTGAAAGGAAATCCTTGTAAACGTTGAGTAATCGTTCCTTTCCACCACACAGTAGTGTTGAGCTTTGGACTTCCCATTCATTTAAATATTAAGAAGTATAATAAAATATAATTACAGATTATGTTTGAAGATCTCAGAACAATCCAAAAATTCTCTTTTGTCATAGACGTAGCTCGCTAAATTTCTATGTTATGTTATCAAAAATGCTATATAGATTTGAAGAACACAAATTTTACATTTCTTTTAAAATTGTTCTTTATTGGTACTTTTTAAAACACCTTTTAAAAATTGAACTTCATTAAAATTATTTTTAGAGCTACAGAAATCTGTGTCCGAGAATGTTTACCTCCATCGGTTCGTTGATTTTATTAACTGCTTAAGATTAAGTCGTTTGTCCAGATATGTGTGAGGTCTCGCAAGACTCCCTCATTTTGGAGTTCAACAAAGTAAACGTCTGCAATGATGCCCGTTCTGGTATTAAAAAAAACTTAAATCACTTGGTACATATGTTGTTCATGTGATACGTGAGTGAAATGATGTTAATAATAAGGTAAAGCATCCTGTTAAAATATTTCAAGATTAAAATACAAAGAAAATAAAAATAAGCAAAATGGGACTAAACGTATGAATACGGGGCAGAAGAGATTCGAACTGAACTGGTCTTAGAGCATAAGATTGCGACTAAAACACACGCATCGACCTACTTAGTTGAGTCTACAGCATATAAATGCAGGTCTTACTGCATTTAATTGAAGGTTTCTGTTCGAGCGTCTTTCACTTTATACAAATCAATGATTTATAATCAAGGAATTTAGGTTTTCTCAATCATGATTCATAATATTCTCTCACCTTGCTATGATAAGGTATTAATTAAAATTTTATCTGTCACATAATTTAACTAGTCTTTTTTTCACGTTCAATGGAGTTCAAAACTATATGATCAGGAACAATTGTTACGTACAATATTTGCGAAGGGGGATGTGAAGGGTCTGTTTGATTGGATATGACTGATTAGCGAGTATGTCCTTCATGTTTGAGAACGCTTACTTAATGGCATACGAGCCCTTGCTCATTATAGTCTCTAATCTGCAGATAAGCGACCGACACGTCATGTTGCCACAGTAATGGTTGCCCCAACATGGTCGTTTGTTTGAGTTACCTCGGAAAGGTCGCGTTGCAAAATAGGTCACCTATTGCTGTTAATATTGTAGAACGATCCACATCGGATAATGGACATGATCGCACAGCTATTATTAACGCCTCACGGAGAAATATCATGTAATATGTTTCGATAACATGTCGAAGAAAAATAGGTGAGTTCGATCACGGAGTAAACATTTATTTTTATAATGCTACTAGACAATTTTTGACGTTGGTCTGATAGTTATTTATCTCAGTCATACTTTTGGACCGGAATAGGATTTTATTCAACATTAATCAACGGTCACTTAGAATATTTATAATTAATTCCTTTCCCCATTATGCTGATGGGTGATTAAGTTATAGTTAAGCGGAATTGTGAATGTAATCAACTAAGATCCTGAAAATAAACCAAAGTAGTGTAGAAGTAATTGAGGAAAATTCACACAATTTCTATTATGGGAGAGGTTTAGTCTCCCAGTCGGAATTATCAATGGTTTTCGACGGTCGTCTGTGTAAATGGTCCAACACAATGTTTGCACACGTACGTGCTGCACCAAGTTGGTTGTTATAATAGACGCACGCAGTTTGTGTGTCTTAAGTAAAGGAGTACTGATTTCTGTTTTCGAGTCGTTGAGTGGGCGAAGTAAGAGATACATAAATTTCAAACACGAAACAAGTTTGCTTAGTTTTTAGTCTGAAGTGTGAAGCTGGAGATATGTACGAGGACTGTTATTGAAAGAATTAGCCCACGAATTTATAGACATGTGCAAGAGAGAGTTTTCATGTGCAAGAGAGAGTTTAATATGGGAGAGATAGATACGCGCACTATCAACCAACGACAATTTTGGAGGCTTTATGGCCAGGACGTTAGCCGATATCGCAGAGTCAACGTTAAACCTTCACCAACATTCGCAAAGGGCAGCAACATTGCAGGGACATGTATGTATGCGAAAAAGATGAATACCTGTTCCTCAGTACCCTTAACAATCCTGAGAAAATAATTCTTACACCATCGACAACAATTTCAATCGTTTTTGAATTATTTTTATGTCATACCCGATGATGATGATACTGTCCTTCAATATATGGCCAGAGTCCCTGTTCAATATGGGATTTGGAACGGATGTTCTTTTATTATTATGATGAAGTGAAGGGCGCAGACATTCTAATTATTTTTTAACATTATTTGTAGTCGGGAGGGGATTGGTCCAATCTTCTTTTTTTATTGTTTTGGAGCGGGAAAAGTAATACAAATGGCACTTTGTTTAAGCTTTGATTTTCAACAGATCGGGGATGTGAAGGTTATAATAAGGTGAGAAATAGGGGAGTTGTAAGTCGCGGAATTTTTGTTTTATGGTATAGGTATATTTTAATTTACTTATTGGATTGGATGGTGGATATGAATTTTGGGACGTTTCTTATGGATCGGGTGGTCATAGGATGCACGGGGATTGGCAAGATGTTGGTGGACGGGAATGTAGGAGGCAATGGTGTTGAAATAGGTTGAGGATGGTTATAGGAAGTGAAGTGAAAGACATAAACGGAGAATGCTGCTTTCCAGGGCTCTTAGAGATTGAAGATGACATGACACGACTGTGACCTATTGCAGGGCGGATGAAGGTTTGGAATGTATGGAGCGTGTTATGAAGCATTGACATTTGATATGTAATGTTGAAATTTACGTCTGTATATATATTGTAATGCCAATTAATTGATTAATAAATTGTTTTGAAATAAGATTTGAATTGTTTAGCGAAAAGTTTGTATTATATGCAGATCGATCCGAGCGACAATGAGTGGTGAGCTCTGTTCCTATTATTGAGAGCGTGGAACGGCGTTTACGCGCGCTAAAGCATAGTTAGTTGGTCGTCGTGGTCTGGATTGTACAGAGGTCAGACATCGTCGAGCATAGTATAATAAAGTTGATGAATCATTGGAGAATAGAAGCGGCCGACGGTAAAAACGTTGCAGAGAACGGTCTTTATAAAATTGAGCAGAGTAAAACATTCACCGAGATATTGCAACGTGAATATTGTAAAGTAATAACAGTTTCGTCAAAATAACACTTTGTACAATCTTCGCGGAGGAATGGTTGCGGAATAACATTGGTAAATTATTGTGGAGCGGAGCAATCAACGGAATACAGCCAATCTTGCCAAATATTAAAGTGAAGTGTAAAATCAGTGAAAACCAAGGCCTGATATTAAATAATTAAAGAGTGTAAAAGTGTCTGAACGAGGTAAAATTGATTGTTCTGGTACCAGACCGACGGTCCGTAAGTAACCTAATTTTGAATAATATTGTAAACGCAAATTAAAGGATAAATTCAGATTTCGTTCTCTTTTAATTGTCAAACAAAGTTAATTTCTTTCATTCTATCGACATATTGTTTAGGTAAATTGTAAACTGTTTTGTTAATAAGATTTTAAATATTTATTTTGTGTTCATTATCAAACCCAGTAGAGGCCCTGAGAGGACAGATCTCAAATTTTGTTTGTAATTATCTTTTATTGCCACAAAATGAAATAAATATTTTTGTTTGTTAATTGTTTAAACATTTCATTTAATTAACGCCTTCAATTTTTAATTATTACATAAATGGCTTCCACAACGCGGGGCAAATTAATATATATATTACGATTAGGAACAATATGGCCAAAAAACAGACCTCAAAAAAATTAAATAAAAATGGGCACAACGTTTCTTCAACATATTTGTGTACCTTCTGAAGTACTCGTCGTGTGGAATCTGTGGAAGAAACGTTTTACCAGTTTTATTTTATTTTTGTGAGTTTTTTTTAAAGAAATATTATTCCTAATCGTGACATTTACAAGGTTATATATTTGTGTGATAAAATATATTAAAACTTCACAATGTTCCACAATCTTGAATTTATATCGAAATTTATTAGATTCTGATCTCGTATTTGTAAAAGCTATAGTAAGTAATTTATGGTTCTGATGAAGTTGACATTCCACCGTTTTTACACAAGCGAGTTCTTTTTTCTGCTCTGTTTGAATCGACTTACGCTCTGTGCGCCTATTATAAAAGCATCTTATTCTACTATCTATATATTCAGCACGTACTAATGGGATTAAGTTTTCCTTCATTTGTTAATAATAATAATAATTAATAGTATTACTGAATATAAACGGGATTAACTCAAATTTGTATACAAAAGCATGTTGATAGAATTATAGGGCTGACTTCAATATTAACGTTGATAAATAATTTAGACATTGTTTGATATATTTTGAGATTTTAAACGTTGGTATATCACTCATAAATGTTATAATATTTAAAAGGTATTCGTTAGAGTCGATTACGCGTCTAAAATAATCTTACACTAATATAATATTTCAGAAAGCACAGAATATTGTTCATTAAGATCTGAGCATGGTGATATTTATATTGTAGCGGATTTGAAGAAGATAGAACTATGAAGATGATGAGTCTGCCATTAATACTTCCCAGTCAAGGCATTGCATTCCCAGGGTTTTCCAGACCACAGCACGCTTTCTTTGAAGTAAGGGCTTTTTTGTCTAATAAATGTAACCCCTTTGTGTCGACACCACTCGGCCTTTGTGCGTCCAACACGTTTATTCGTAAATCGCACAAAGAAAGACTAGAGCACGCGGCACAATATCCAGCCGTGTAACGTTTAGTTAAATCTCTTAATGTAAGAAATATATCACCCATTTTGTTCAGTGATTATAATACAATTTCATTGTTTTTTTGATTATAACTATCCAGGAGTTTTTCTTACAATGTGTTTATGGACAAAAATATTTTCTGTTCGCTAATATTTTGAGAATGTTTTCCTTAAAATTGTACCAGGGATTGAACAACAAAGATTTGCATGTAGCTGTAAGAACAAAATTCAGATACGAATATAATTTAATTATTAACTTTAAGTACAGCGTTCTTCAAAATTTCTCAAATCCCAAAGGATTTTATTTAAATATTTAATCCAATATTAAAACTTAGTTGATATTGGACTGCATAAAATATATTTTAACTAAATACAATTCGTCTACACGTGTGCACTTGAACTTAATTCCATTGAAAGCTCCCAATAAAAATGCAAATTCCTCAGCTGAAAACAAATATTTTCATTGTATTTACAATAAATTGTTAAATTCGTATGCACATGCATGAGCATAAGCCATGTTGTGATTAAAGAGTTTGTCTACCGACCTGAATTATTGTGTTTGTTTTTCCACAAAATGTTTTTTACAAAAATATCTGCTACACATTTCGATAACAGAAATCAATAGAAACGTATTTGTTCATCAGCTAGAATTTAAAAAATACTATAATATATATTATCAGTGATAATTAGTCTTTCTATTATATTTGATTTGTTAAATTGCCGTAGAACCGTCTCTGTGTGATATAATGTATTGTGAAATATTCATTCCATGATACAGTAGGAAGCCTTCGACACACAGAGTTACTTTCAACTTCGTATTACAGAAGCTCTATTTCAGTCTGCTGTGTGTTTAATACACAGAATTATTCTCAACATAAAAATTATGTAATGTATAGTTCAGAATAAATTGTATTGACAAGAGACTGTTTTATAATAATTTCAAAGATATACTTCATAATTTAAAAAATTATTTGACTTTAGGGAAAATTCAAGAGATTAAGGAAATAAATACAGTATACTTTATTTAAATAAAGAACTCAACATTAATGCGTAAATTAATACAGACAATCAATCTGTCACTTTCAGCTATTTCAGACTTCTCAGTCTCTGACTCTCTCTCTCTGTTTATTACTCAGAAAACTGTACTGCAACCTTTAATTATAACTCCTCTGATCTCCTTCGCCATCGATACCTCACTTTTGTGGACCAAATAAATACTTGAATATTAACCACACACATTACAACTAATGGCGTCTAGAGAGCTTTAAGTCACTGTAATGGTTCCTAAAGTCATTTGTTCGTCGTTATCATTGCATTTTTTCGATACCGACTCGCAAATTTTACAAAAATATCTCACATTAGTTAAAATAAAAATTTCATGACTCGCAATTTAATTTTTTTATAGAATTACTTTTCCCCATTTTATGTTAAAAATTATCTAGGAGAAAATTATAAACACACATTGAATTAAAACTAATCAATTAAGGACTCGTTACAAGATGAAAAATGACGTGAATGTAAATTGAACGAATAATATTCAGTTGAAAATATACATTAATGTTAGGCTAGATCTTGATGATTGAAGATTTAAACATTGTATCAGATATATGAATAATCGTAATTGGTACCGGGAAATGTAATTAAGTACAAGAACTGCGTTTCGATGGATATCACTTTCATAGTTTACAGATACATAATCTTCACAAGAAAAATAAGATTACTAAGCATATTAATAGGTATAAAAACTATAAAAATACGGTTGGAGGGAAGAAAAAGCGAAAATATACGGTGAGGATCAAAGTAAGCAAAAGAACAGTACATAGTCTGAAATGGAAATAGATCCTACCTTTCGAACAGCAAGTAAAAATCTTCTAATAAAGGAAAGAGGAAATTCAATTAGAGTTCCAGCGTCTGAGCACTTCTCCAGTCGTAGACTTGCTAAATTCGGGCTAGTCCATTATAGTTATCTACGTAGACATTTTGAATCAATTTCTACTATAATTTCTCTTACATTTCTCCTCTTAGTTTGTTTTCTTCTTTTACGATGAAACATAATTGTCTTGCTTATTTGTCTTATTTTTTACACGTATTACGTTTTTTGTCTTCATTGGTTCCACTACAGACTTCTTTGTTGATTGTCTCTAATTGATGCTTTGATTGTCCTTTGCCAATAATGTTCTACATTATTGTCAACAAATTTAAAAAATAAATTCAGAATAATAAGGTACAGTAAACTACAAACTAATAACTAAGAATTCGTAAGACCGTTTAGAATGCAGAAAACTTCGATTTAATTAACTATGATAATGTTATAAATCACGACGTGATATGAAGTATAAGAGAACTGAAGGCTGGCCAATGCCTTTGTTATCAGGCAATGTATAGTACAACCACAATTTATGATAGAGAAGTATATCACGATGTTGGAATATAAAATAGTAGTATACCCATCAGAATCAATGGGTTAATATAGAGATTGCAAGCGGGTAGATTAATTTCAAAACCATATCAGGTATTACTCATCCGCATTTTTACAAAATGATTAATTATGTACAGTGCCATCTTGAAGATTTGAAGAAGTATGCATAAAGGTAATTAATTTACACTGTAAGATTATTCGTAGATAAGAAGGTAAATGTTTTGTTGGAAATGATGTACGTAGAACGTGAAAAACTCTGCCTCTCATTTTTACTGTTGACAAAGCATTGAGGTATCGAGCCTAAATTGTACCCTGTATTTCAAACAGTATTATATATATATATATATATATATATATATATATATATATAATTCATTCGCTCTGATATTAGCAAATGATCCTTCACAGCAGCCGGTGATTTGAAAACCGGGCCTAAATTTTTAGCGAATGAAGCTCTAAGAAAGTGACTTACCGTTTATAGTTTTCTTTGAACGTAAGAGTCATGTAAGACGAAAGTTACTTAGAATTACGAACGTTTTTACTCTAATAATTTCTAAAAAGATTTACATGATCTGTGTCACTAAAATGTGACATTAATCGTGTGTTCGTGTCGAAAGAACTGAGGTCCAGGTGGCTGTTTACACTGTATAATGTATTTGTAAGTCTTTCCATCCAGTGGCTGTCCTAAGATTGGCTGCACTTTTTCGAGATGCGGAGATCCCTCGAGAGTCTCCAGGCGTGGCTTATCAGCTTCTCAAATTGCTGACGGCGTCGGCGTCGGCGCCGCATCCACGTACCGCGACCCTGACTATATAATTACTGGAAGTAAACCATTGCAGTAATTATAGTTCAGCGTCACGTTTACTTATACTATGTTTAAAATTGCAAGTCAAACTGCATTCCAAACTGACGGTTTTTCACAGATTCACGATGTTAGATCGACATCTTTTAATCTTTCATGAAAACAGTAAAATGAAGATTTAAATGTAAAACCCACTAAATTATTCACATCTAGTGCCAAACTATGTTAATTTGAAATGTTCATAGTGGTAGAATATTTATTAATCTCGTACTATAGGACATCATAATGAAACAACGTTTGTAGATTTTGGAAATGTTAACTACCACCAAATATTTACGCCAGAAAGGAAAGAAGACGAATCGCTCATTTGGACATACATTCATATATATGGCTAGGAATTAAAAAAGGCCTAAATTATCAATCTCATATTCATAGTGGGTTGGCTGAACCCAATTTTCAGAGTGAAGTGCCTATGTTTGGCCATTGAGCCATCAAAGATTTCTATACCCCATATTTTTATGAACCATGATGTAGAGAAGTCCATTATATTCTCCAATTTCTTGTATACTTCAAGGCATATTGAAGAATGACTTAGCAACAGGAGTGACACATCTGATAAATTGTTATTTAATTAATCAATTATTAGCTTATATATAAGTATGTGTGTGTTCCATATACACTCTTAAAAGCAAGGAGCAATTTAAATTGAACTTAGTGCAGGCATGACTTTTAATATAGGAATGACAAGGAAAAGTTAATAATAATCGACCGATACTATTATCGAGTAAATTGTTTTCTGGATAACTGAGATTTATAATGTCACTCCCGATGTACTTAAGTCTAATTGTAACCCCTAACGTCATAGGAGGGGTAAAGAGGGTTGAGAAGGCGTTATACATATAAATAGACCGAGTTTAATTGTTTTGGAGGTCAATAAGTTGTTTGGTAACAGTTACCTACGTTATTGACAGAAATGATTGAATATAAACATTTTTATCCCTCGGATGTTACATATTCAATTGTCTTTTTATTTTAACTTGCATTATGATTCACAATCAAGGAATCAGAGGAATATCTATTTAATTATCGCTGGTTTTGCTTGAACGCACCATGTTTCAGAAATGGATAACTTTTATTTAGCTCATGAATGGATTCACTCCAAAATTCAATTATTATGTTCCTTTATTTCTTCTCTGGGTCTACAGCACATTGAATGCCTTGCCTACCAGGACAGCTTTGATGAGTGGTACGTGGTCAGCTTCAGTCGTAACCCCAGTTGCCTTGACGAGCACATCCGTGCCCAGTCCAGGGATTCGAACGCGGGATCCCTGTGACGCTTGTTCGTAGAATTGGAAAATATCTGTTTTTTTTAGGGTAACAGGCTACATGAGGGTAATCCACATGGTGGCAACTCCCCTTTAATAACATAGGAATGTATCTGAAAGGGGGGATGCGGAAGGGTAGAGGAAGGTAGCCAAGGGTTAACTAGGGCCCCCGGGCTATGCCTACCCGGCAATTCGCCTGAAAGTGATGCAGGGAAAACCATAGAAAAACCTGCATCAGGTAGGTCGGGCATTTGGTACTTGTCCCACGCCCTTCCGATGGCGGGAGAGGAGTTTGCTGTGGGGTCGCAGCTTTCTCCTCTCCGTGCCTTGACCAGTTTAGGAGGCAGTTGGCCGACTATTCCAATAGGAATAGCGTACAACTCTTACCGTATACCCAAGGTCTGCGACCCCGGAACATACACCTCTCAAAACACGCCGAGGTGCCGCGGCATGTGGGAACCTTAGTTCAAAACCCAGAGAGATGTGAAGACATCCCGAAAGGTGTGTGGTTAGTTCCCTCAAATATGTTTTACCTCTGAATATGACTGCACTGTACAGAAATGAGCAGTATGTTATTGTTTGTTATGAATAGTAAAAATATCTGGTTGTGGCGATGTTACCGACTGATCGGGTTTTACATTCGTTCTGTGAGGTACAATTATATCGAGAATCGTTGAATTATTAGTTTATCTTCAGCTCTATTACGTAGCCATTTTGACGAAAGGGATCGATTTTACCACCAAAAGAAAGTTTCCTATACATATGAAAACTGATATTTTTATTGCAACGACATTATTGTCTTATTAAAAGAACATTACTAGCATTTTAAATAGAGTAATAAAATCACGTAATCTATCCGGATTTGAACGCGGCAATTTTAGCATTGAAGGCTAGAGTGATAACGAGGAAGTTATTACGGTTGTAATATCTCATTTTCGACAATGTCGTCAGGTGTGATAAACAACAGCAACAATAATAATAATAACTTATTCTATTTCATGACAGATGAAGAAGTCTGTAAATAAATCTCTTGATATCTCCCTCCTCTTTGCCATATTCCCCAGGATATTCTGTTAATATTAAATCGTCCCAGTAGCTCGAAGCTTTTTCTTACCAACTGGTCCCTTGACGACGTCATAGTGCAGGCAATTGCGTCCTTTGTGCCAGTTCTACTGCCACAAGACATTACCCACGAAGTACTTGTTCACGTGTATCGCCCGAAGTACTTTGAAGAACATTCAGGTTTTAAACTGCCCACTGAAAATGATGGCGCCAAAACGTAATTTTATATTAGTGAAATTTTGTGTGATATATATATATATATATATATATATATATAAATAAATATATATTACAATTTTACGTTCACAAATGGTTATGGATTATAAATTTGGCTAATATAACCGCATATTAAGATGAAAACTAATCTCCGTTACTGATTAATTTTTTTTTAGAATTTCCATATTGTCGTTAATTTTTATAAGACGAAATATGGAAATTCCAATTCGGGAATACATTGAAAGTGTTCCTATGTCTCCAGAATTTTTATATCTGATTTCCCAAACTTCACATTACGAAGTTTTCCGTTCTTAGTTGCTCGTAGGCCTTTGCCCGCTCAAAATCAATTATTATCGTAGAAGGTAGTTCTCCTTTAAGACTCGGCGACTTCGCCACCTGTGACACTGAATTCCTGCCCAAGGATTTGTTGGCCTGTTGGTGGTTGTAGTGCTATTGAGTTTCATGTACGCTGCTGCACTCAGCCTCTTGACTCGCTGAATCTAACGAGCGACTGCTGTTGCTTACTCCTGCGAAGATCATTATTTCTTGTGAATGAATGTTCTCAAACAATTTTCTCATACGTCAAAAGTACGCAGTAATTCAAATAAAAATTCCGCGGAAACTAAGAAGAAAATTGTATTAATCTGCTCCTACTCTGACAGTTTCTCTGTAGGCGAATTGTCGGCGCATGTGGAAGTATGAGTAACACAGAATATGAGAGTTAACTTTATTATTAAACGATAGTGATATGTAAAAATTTAAGGATTTTATGACAAATAAAGCCGATAAATTAAAGTCTAGGAAATTGACTGTAATCTTACAACGAAACAGTTCGAGAAATATGTAAACAATAACATTTCATAGCACGGAAATTTAATCCACGGGATTCTAGATCGTAATCAGAAACCCTCCTGGAAAACTAGGTTTACAGATTTAAGTCACAATTAAATGCCGTTGGGTTTCAGACGAACGTAAACATTTGTACGTAGTAGCGGCACTGGCCCGTTGTAAGCCACCAACTATAGGATAATGTACTTGAAAAACTAATGTATTGAGCCGTCTGCTAATTCCTAGGAATTATACAGAACGTAAGAAATTGACTACCGAATTCTAATATATACTATTAGATTCTAAAATGACCCAATTTGTGTTAGTGAGTGTCGACATAACCGTGTTCGATGAAGTCACCAAATGACACTTTGCTAAATTATCACCTTATTCATAATCTTTGTTCCCTGAACGGTATTATATATACGAAACTATATCTTCTGATATATTACTGTAAAATGCGTGGTACCTTAAAACGCCTTGAAACGAGCGGTGATCCAGCCTCAAAATGCGCTAGGAAATTTTGGAAATTGGAACTCCAATACCTAACGTAGATGCTCGATTTCAGAGTCCCGTATTTAAATGTAAAACAGAGTTATTAATTATAAACAAAAGTTCAAGAATGACGTCTGTCTTCCGCAGTAACCCGAGCTTACGAAAATGTTTAAATTAACACGAAAGATGTTTGTTATTACAGATGAATAAATATATTATCGGTTAAGGTAAACAGATCAAGTCAATGATGACGAACTCTGAAAGGAAAAAGAACTAAGCACAATTAAAAATTCCGCAATCCGCTAAATATTTGCCAAAAATCTCACATCACAGTTCATAAATAGTTCATTTTAAAATTTACAATCCTAAATTCACTGCGAAATCCAACAATATTTTTATGGGTGCGTGCGTGTGTGTAATAATAAAAATAATCTGTTGATTTCGCAAAAAAGTATGATTGTTTACTGACGGAGAATCTGTCGAATTTTTAGTACTTGGTCACTTCTCCCAATAAATTATAAGGTTCAATGCGTTCTTGTTCACGTACGCGCTATAAAGAACACAAAGTCAACAACGTGCAGAGCGTCTCAGAGGAAATGTTTTCGCTGTAACTATGAATTGTGAATACGGAATGAACCGACCACTTCGTGAAAGTTGTCCATCTCTCCTGACAGCTGACAACAATAATTATTTAACGCGACAAGGAATTACTTTATCAGTAATGTTGGGGTGAATCGTTCCCAAGATAGCAGCTTGAGGGAAAGGAACACGCAAAGCCACTCAGATGGTGGGGGTTGGGCATCCGTCACGAAACACCCAAATCGTGATGCGAATTGCATGATGGACTCGTGTATTGATTTACCATTATTCTCTGTCCAGTCACTTTTAACATTTATATGTAAGAAAATAATTTCTGTTATTTGATGAATATTAGCAACGAATTATATAAAAATTAAAACTTGGTATTTAATGTCATTTATTTTAATTTTATATTTATTTAATTCATCCGTTCTTTGCTGAGGAATAGGAAAAGGCCAAAGCGCTAATACATATATCATTAAATACAATAATAAAGTAAATATAACTACAAAAAATTATTAACGAGGCCAAAAACAGGCAATTCAATTATAATTTAATTGATTTAAGTAATTATTATGGATATGAAAATACATCAATGAGAAAGGAAGACATCAATAAAACATCCACACATACAATGTTCTGCAACATTTTCTTCTTGGATTCTAACGTCTTCGTTAGAATTGTTCAATTTCTTAGAATGTTTCACTCCCCATTTGTTCTCGTAAATTTCTCGGCGCCTGATGTGAAAAGCCTCGAAGTCTTCCAGACATTTAATTAAATCAATTCAAGAGACTATTTATCAAGTCGAATGTTTTATTACCTTTCCATGCGGCATTGTGTTTAGGTACAGTACATCTGACGCACGTAGCGTAACAACACTGGAAATTTCTAGTTATACAAACATTGAATTGTCAGAATACTAATTAAATGAAAATTCAATTACATTAATGAATAGTGTAGACTTTTTGTAATGCTGGATCTGAGAATGCTGTATTAGAAAATATCTTTGACATAACTAATTTTCATGTTGTATAAACCTTAATATACGGCTCTATTTTATTTTAATTTTATTAACTTATTTATGGTGGAACAAAATGGATATTGTTGGAGTGTAGAATTTTATTCATGTGTTTACTGTCTGTTGCTGACAGCTGATGGTTCGACTGATATAAATAAATGAGCAAAGCTGATTACCAACAATACGTAAACAGGATTTGATTATGGACTTCAATGAGTAATTAGGAATGTTAAGACACACAATTCATTTATTATACAAATAATTACATTTAATTTAATTAACGAGTCAATCTGGTGCCAATTACTAGTATATATATCGTAAATATATAAGTATATCAAACTCTGAATAACGTTCCAAAATAAAATAAAACTCCAGCTATGATCACAATTTAACATTGAACGAAACGATAATCTTTCTCTCAATCCTTTCTATCAATAACTTCAGACCGTGCGTATGGCTGGCAAATGAAGACATTTTACAAAACAAATTCAGATATAAAGTAGGCCATTTTTATGGATTGTTTGTACCTTCTTGTAACATCACGCACACGCCTGTAATACGGCTCTGGACTACAGTAGCTATTTCTCACCACCTATACATATCCAATACGCTTTAATAATTAAAAACAAGAGGAATAATTAGCTGCCTCCTAAACTATTCGGGGTATAGAGAAGGGAATGCTGCGTCCCCCCCAGGAAACCTCTTTCACCCATCGGAAGGGCGTGGGACAAGTACTCAATGCCCGACCTACCTGATGCAGGTTTTCTAGTGTTCGTGCTACATTACTTTGAGGTGAATTCCGGATAGGATCCTTAAACCATGGCCCGGGGACCCTAGTTAACCCTTGGCTACCTTCCTCTACCTTTCCGCATCCCCCATTTCAAATCCCTTCCTACGCTATTAAAGGGGAGTTGCCACCACGTGAATTACCATCATGTAGCCTGTTACTCTAAAAAGAATAAGAATTAAAAACAAGTGGAACAATTAAATGAAATATTAACAATATTACCCTTATCGTTACGGGATGTTAGGAATAGTGTTGTTATATCCACAGTAATTTGAATCACTAATGCACGAAGTATTACGTCACGTAATAATTTACTAGTTTAAATAATTAAATATTTCTCATTTAGATGTTAACCGAGCTCTGTGAATAATTTTTAAATTTTACAACCTTTCTGAAACTGCTGCCGATTTCACATCTGTACCGGAAATTCCAGTTTTCTTCTTTGTCGTGTCGAAAACACGTAATATTTTTATCAACAGAAGTGTTTTAAGTTTATCTAAATAAATCTAAGCTGCATTTTGAAAGCAAATCTTATTTTATTGATTGTCTTTATGGGATGGTTTGCCATAGACGCTTATTCACATTTCGCATTGCCTCTTCCTTAAAACGAACAATGATAATTCCTCTATATTTAAATTTCCGTTGAAATCAATTTCATTTAGTTATGTCGATATATGTAGGAAGATTATATTACATTGTATTATATTTTACAATTATTATTCATATTACGAATAAATTTGTAATTTTGTTTAAGCGCAAATAGTCCAATATATTTATCAAATAGTGCAGTTTATTCTGATTATTTCGATTGGTTGCGGGTAAGCCACCACCATAATAGAGAACTCCAATAGCTGAAGAGGGTTATTACGGCTCAAATTGCTAGTGGGAGTGAAGGGAAAACTAGTTTTCAAGAAGAGACTTGGCGTATGTGTTAGCTTTTATTTCCTCTTTCTCTCTGTAGGTAGCGTACGTGTGTAAATGGTGTTTGTGGGAGGTGTTAAATGAAGGGACCTTATTTGTGGTTGCAGCTTCTACCCTGATTCGATTGAGCATTGCACGGCAGCGCAGTAAAAGCAGCGCTTCATGCCGTAAAAGTGGTGGCCGTCTTTATTGCCTCTATTGGCAAGAAATCGGGTCTGAGTGCTATTCACATTCTATGACGAGAAAGAGTTTCAGCGCACTCACGCTGCAGTGGACGATACCTCACACAGATCCCGTATACAAACCTATCCGAAGCTATCAGAAGGCATTAATGGAACGAACTTTCAGCAATTTGTTCACCTAATGAACGTCTATTAAAATTGAAGATCAAAAATGAAAAGACAGAACTTAACGTTGTAATAACTTTAGAAAAGTAACTATATTAATGAAGTAGAATGATTCAGAATTGTCAGCTGCAATTGCCGTAGACATTTATTAACATTTCACATTTTTTTAAATTAAAAGTTTATAATGGTCGCGTTAACAACTTGGTCATTGGCGACCCATTAATAAATTACAAGTAGTGCTTGTTTACGTAAATATGCTGCGATTCACATTGATTCCAATACTATACATACAATTGAACAGTTTGAAAAATTAATTATACATTTCAAATGTGGGTTTCTTACATTTACATTATACAATTCGCATTTATTAATTATTTATCATAATAATAGGATAATTAATTATATTAACTTATTTGAAGCTGCGACTGTTGCAAATTCCGTTGTACTGTAGTTATAGTTTGTTTTTACTAGGAACAGGCGTCTGCTTCTGAATATGTATCACTCTCTTGTTTCTTAACTAAATTTATGAGCCTTTTTATTCTACTTTTTGCCGTTTTATCATTTAAATGTGGATAAAAAGAGTCCAATACATTTATGAATGATGTAGAGGATATTTGGTAATCTCTAATAATGGTTCTTGGGTTCTTTGAGTCCGTAGCATTTAATATAAGAGTCTTTAACTGTTCCAAAGGGATAGGTGGAGCACTGGTTTCTTCTTCATACAATATTTTTAGAGGACCTAATGATTGACTAAGCGCTTTATATTTATGATCCTGAATGTTTTGTTTTGTTTTCTTGGGCGGATTAGTGCTTGTCTTATGTTCAGGATTACTGTCGTCTTTCTTATCAGCTTGGCTTGTCGAGCTCGTAGTTGCAGTTCTTTTTTTGTTTGTTATTTGGGAATTATCCATGTCCGTTTTTTGAGGGTTAATTATTTGAATTGCGGGTGCCGGGTTCTTACACTGAATTTTCTCATAATTTTCATTTGCAGTCAGATTATTCTTTAGTAGGACAATTTATCGAGATATGGCCGGGACATTTACAATTATAGCAGTTATCGTTCTCCACTGCTAGATACACCCTATAACTAGTTTCTTCATATTGCACTATTATCGAATCCGGAAGGGAATTTAGCTTATCCGGGTTAATGAAGAATTGTCTTCTGAAACTTTTAATGTGAGAAAATCTTCGATCACCAGTACTTATTCTAATATCCGATATTTTAGAGTCTGGAATTATATTTATCTTTTCTAGTTCTAGCACAATAATCTCGTTAGGGATAACTGGGCATACATTTGACAAGATTACACGGCTCTATTTTTGCATTAAAGCTCTTATATTAACCATCTCACCCTTTATTGTTAATGATTTATGAACTTTTATTAGGTTTTAGACATCCTCCTTAGATGTTAAAAATGCGCATATCCTGAAATTGGCTATGATGAACTAAATTATTCCTTTCTTACTTAAATTCAACATAATATGCTATTTAGAAGCAATTTTGAAATTATGTAATTTATTGTAATGTTTCTTCAAATTCTCATATGTTTATCTTTACTTTATATAATATCTCATTATTTAGACATTATTGATTTTTATTCTCTTCTGTTATTTTGAAATATTTCATAATGGACATAATTTCAAACTCCTTCATCTTTTAGTTCTTTCGTCAATAGGTTAGATGTTGTTCCTTTACAGGATTACCATTTAACCTGTCTATATTTTCTCCAACAAACTTTAAACCTTGACATGCACACAACATACTGTGAAAAATATTAAATTCCTCAGCTAACCAGCACTAATACAGAGAAGGCCATTTTACCTTCACTGAACTGAGTTTGAGCGCGTAAATATAGGTTGTGGAATGTCGATATTTCCGTGTAAACTGAAGCTCTTTCTCTCTGAAGAAGATCAAAGCTGCTTTATTATTCAAAGATTCTGCCTATAATTCGTTCTCTCTACCATACATATTAAAAATTGCAGGATTTTATATTATTTTAAATCTAATCTAAAAATGTAGGTATTTAAACTGGACTTTATGAAATAAAGATAATACTAAGAAAAATAATATGAACGTTCATATAAGTGTACTTTTGTTGGTTACTGAATGCGAACAGTTTTGAGTTAATTAAACTGAAGAAGGATGAAGATAAAATGAAAATGTTTCGGGACACTAGTTATTCACGTCATCTCGATTTATACTCCTAGTGCGATTATTTCTGGGAATGTCGTTTGATATAACATCTGTTGTTGACGTTGACTTCCCTCTTCTATTCTCATCTTAGATATATTTTGAACTTCACTGTTCTGACTTTTTTTTTGAGGAAAAAAATGTAGTATAAATTGATCGACCTAGTTTTACAAATATAGTAATGGGATAGTATTTTCCTCTTTCAGTAACATAAATTGCAAAGATAAAATTCAAAATAGTGACAAACTTAAAGTTATCTATAAAACAGATTGTTCTAATTGTATATCTTGTTATATGGACCAGACTAAGACAGCTCTGAAAATAAGAATAAGGAATATTTCTCTAACTCAAAACAACCTGTAAATAAACATTATTTGTTGATCAAACTTTTTTATCTAAATAACCACAGGTTTGATTGGAAAAATCTTAAAATTATAGATCAAGAGAGTAATTAGTATCCAAGATTAATGAAGTAAATGTTTCATATTGTATCCAACATAAATACTATTAAATTAAATATTGAAACAGCTGTCTTTTTGTCAGAATTATTTTATAAATTTAAATTTTAAACACGAAGTTTAGTACCTGATCGGGACAGCTTAAGGTGTAGCAATTATAAAAAAATTATGTCAACTTAAATTTTTTATAATTGTTTCATCCATACACCTGAAGAGGTCCCAATAAGGGGCTGAAAATATAAAATAAGATTGTTATAATTGATAAATGCCATTAATATTAAAAATAAGTCACAACATTTCAATTGCGTCCATGATTCTGTTTTATTATGATTAAAATAATTTTTAAATATAAATATTTCCCAATATTTCTTGGGTTATATTGTAAATTTCGTTCAATAATACAAATCCTTTTTACTGAGAATTTTGAAATTGATGGCTCTCATTTTGGTTAATAAAGTTATGTAAGATGAACTAAATTATTCCTGTCTTACTTAAATTCAACATAATATGCTATTTAGAAGCAAATTTGAAATTATGTAATTTATTGTAATGTTTCTTCTAATTCTCATTTGTTTTGAAATTTACCTTTACTTTATATAATATCTCATTTTTTTGAGATTATTGATTTTTATAATACCCGAAGTGTTCTCACAAGATTAGGAATGAAATGTTATAAATTCTATTATTTCCTAAAAGGTTCGTTGTAAATCTTATATTATTAAATGTAATATTCAAAACATTCTTTTAATAAAGTTCCTTGTGACTTGGTTGGCCGCACCATCTTACTAATATGCCAATATGCCAGATAATACTTAAATTTAACTAACATAATGACTGAATCTACTTTTGTATTTAAATCGGGATATATTAAAAATAAAAGTATTACTTGCTAGCTATATTAGTATTAATAGTAGAATCAGTAAGCTCAAAATTGTTTGTAATTTTTCTAAAAGTGTTTAAAAAATATTATTTCGATTGAATTTACGGATACACAGCTTTTTTCTGAAAATATATTTAAACGTATCGACATCAGAAACTTAATTGCATAAAAGCTGTAAATATAAAAAAATCTATAATATTACTAGATGTTTTTGTTTTTATTTAGTATAAATTTCAATTTCAGGGTTCGTCTGACACTTTATGATTTTATGACTTTGAAATATAGGATAATTAACTTATAAAATGCACAGGTTCAAAAGTTTATCTGAAGTCAAAATTTCAGAAAGTTTGATTATTGATATTATTATATTACCATCTACTTCACGTATGACCATTTAATTCGTATAATTAATTGCTTTTATGTAACAGGCTTACCGTACATCGGATGATGCAATATTTTTTAGTTTTAGAAGTTGAGGGTTGTATTTAATATTACTTAAGTGGAAGTTTAGGAATTTATGATCCACGGCTTGTAACCGTATTTTAAAGCGGTCTTACTTCATTATAAGATTTTGTTGGTGATGAATTGATTATTAAATGTATTTTTAATACGAGAATATTCAAGGACAATAGTAGTAACATTTCTTAAAATTTATATATTCCTCGAGAAGTGTATAAATTGTAGCGTACATCAGTTAATATTTGTTTACGTTTCAAACATCAAACTATATTTTCTGATATCTTACGATTTCCTCATTGTATTCAGATTTCCATAGTCAATCCTTAACGGATGACTCACGTATCCTACTAGTTATTGGAACTGTCGTAGATAATCTCCAGGGCGTCGTTTGCGTAGATTCTGCTGTGTCAGTTCTGTCTTGTGTCCATATTCATAAGTTTGGGCTCAATTCCCTTATTGGTTTCATGCTACACCACCAGTCACTAACGAAGTTCCTAACACGTGTCGTGGTTAATGTTAATATGTTAACATTTTTTATGGTTGCAAGAAAGGAAAAAAGCTCGACAAACGCCATTTCTAATTTACAGTAAGATACTATTTTCCCTAAAATTTTCCATCGCTAACAAATATTCACAATAATTGGAATATTTACGCTGATAGCTGTGAAACTTTTCTGAATATGATTGACGTCTAGCTTAAAGGTATTATATCCAGAGCCTTATTTAAATGAATGATAGATATTCACTAACTTTATGAATTTTGTGTTAATGATCGTATTAAAATTGAACGAGGTTAAAGATTTTTGTGTTTTCCATAACACTTACGCTGGTAATTTATTGTGTTATTAGGGAAAGACATTATCATGTATTAAATAGGAGAGAAATGACTGTTGTTCTGAAATTTTAAAATCAAATAATGATAATGAATAACAAAAATGTTTCCTGTAGCAAAATTATCACAACTTTGTTTAATTTCTTTTTGCCACCAGGTCCAGAAAACCGCGCGCTTAGAGACGACTGCCTGGCTGTCATTTTACGTATCACTTTCTGGAATCAGCAGTGACACATGGTCAGTGTGTTCAGTCTTAACCCCGGTTTTCTTGACTATGTTAAACACAAATATCTGTGCCGACATTTGACCTCTGTGATACGAGGCAATGAAGCAGAACACTAGAACAAAAAAATATTATACGAAGGTCAAATGATTTATTCTATATTTATAATTGTGAAGCGACTCATTAAATTTTATAAAAAATTGAAATTTGTTTAATAAATATTACCCATGCACTCAAACTGAGAGGTATTATGTTTCGCTAAAAATTTATTTCCAAGTGATGCAACTTATAAGGCACAAGCCTGCTAATAATTTAAACTCATAAAGTAATAAAACGGGGTGGGATTAAATTTTTAAGCCGTCCTAATATGTAAAAACGGAAAATCGATAATGAACTGGGAAATGTGGTTTCAGAAGACGAGGATAGGAATAATAATAATAATGAAAAACTATCGACACATAAAAATACATTGAATGCATTTAGAATTAATCTACAAATATTTTATTTTTATTTTAGACATTATGATTTTCAAATTATTGTTGAATGGGCAGTCTCATAAGTTCAAAATTAGTTAGTTTTTCTGAAGAATTATCTTAATATTATAATGCAGATATTTGATGATATATCCAGTGCCGTATACAAATACTACTATTATTTTTACATAATTTAAGATCACTTTGTGGATTGTATGCGAGTGTAGAAAAATATTATAGTAGATTTCTTAAGATTGTATGTATTGTAATGAAGTGAAGTATTGTTCAGGTTTTATTTTGATTGTTTTAATTATTACTCGGTTGAGTAAAGAGGAATAATTTCGAAGCTATTTTTAGGTAATTATTAAGAGATTTATGAGTTTTAACTCCTTAGAACATTTTAAGTAATAATTTCACCATCATCATTTCGTTGTGTCATTAAAATCATTAATTTATGTGTTAATTATATCTGTTATAATAGTATTCGGTTCTTTAATGATATAAATTCATTGTAGAAACTTGTAAATTGATTATCAAGTACTAATGAAAAAAGCAAATTAATAATGGGTGGCGATAATTGATGGAACTTGAATGTAGATTATGATTATCGAGCGCAGAGATAATCTTATGGAACTTTTGCAGAAAAACTATCAAAGGTCAGCCGAAAAAATAAAAAAATAGTTTGTCTTGGTGTACGTTTCATCGGAGCGACTTCATGTCACTCTGATCTCTGGATTTTGGGTCATTGAAAAAATTTCAAATTGTGGACTTCGAAATGTTTCACGTTGTCTGAACTTAGCAGGATTTCAGTACTTGTCAGACTCAGAAACATTCTCTTTTTTTCCACAAGTTTTCTGAGTACGACAGATTGCCAGCAATGAATTACGGAGGCCGACGCCTTAGCCAGTGGCCATCTCCAGAGACCGACGCCTTGTAGTGGTTCTGTCTGGTCAATGCTGCTGCTAGTCAGTTCTGCCAGATGCGAGATTCCGAGACGCCAGTACAAGATTTTCGTACGAACCAGCAAGCAGTTTCGGAGTCCGACGCGTTACCCAGTGGTCAACCTCTGATTCTGACGGCTTGCAGTGGTCCTGCTTAGTCATCGCTGCAGTGAGCCAGTTCTGTCAACCCTTAGATTCGGCAAGACGACAGTACGTCGGTACGGAAAAAACAGAAGTAAAAAGTAAGAGCGTGCCATTTAATCGTATGCCGTGTGAAGCTGTATTTACTGTGGAAGGACTCAATTTCATTTTCTAGAAACATTTGCCAACGCCCACTTAAATCCCTAATAATAACAAATGCCTATTAAAATATGAACATAAACGGCATTAATTTTTTGTTTGTACTTCAATTCATAATTCTGAATAACCTTATAAAGAACTTTATATTAAAGAATACTTTAAAGACATTAATTGTGAGATAATAAGTTGCAAGTGTAAAATTTTTTATATAAGCTAATAAAAGTGTTAAATCATTTTTTTCAATTAAAATTTGAATCGCATGAAATTAAAATTAGCAAAAAATTACAGTGTATTAAAATTGGGATGGATTCGTACGCCTTTTCGAGTGATAAATAGAGTATAATGTACTAAAAGCTAATGGTTTTTTTAAATTCAAAAATTGATATTATATTGGAATAAAATATGACTTTGGAAAAATAGTAATTTATTTTCAACAAATGTTTTTGACATAATTATCTTCTTTAATTCTGTTAAATTAATTGTTAATTACCCGTCCTTTATACGGGAATGAAAACATTCTGAAACTTAAGTATAGATTTTGGTACAAAAATTTATTCAGTGTATTGGGTCCATTTTTTTCTGTAACGCATTACTTATAATTCATTATTCCAGTTATTTATAGTTCCAGAGTAAATATTTTCATCCGTTTCCACGGAATAAAATACTTCATTGCACGAGAAACTAAATTCAGGTTTTCGAATGTTGGCCATTAAGTCTGAATATTACGGATGACAGGTTTATACGAATGAGAACCTTCTAAGTTACAATAGTAGAAAGTTTCATCCAAATCAGACTTCAAATATCCAATTTACAGAATTTGATTATAAAGTTGTAAATAAAAAAATCAGTTTGACCGTTTTCTAGTTTTATATTTATATTACATTTAAATATTTATTGATTATAATATAGAATTAATATTAATACAGAATTATTGTTTTAATTACATAAAATTATAATATTATAAGAACACATTATGAATAATATATGTAATAAAAAATTAATAAAATTATTATTTTATGTATATAAACAAATGTAAGAAGTATGAAGTATCATATACTAAGATATTATTGTCATACACATTTAAAACTTGTTTATTAACAACGGATTACTGGATAATTTTGTTTCGGAATAAAAAAGTATTATTCTAGTTACTTTATAACTCCACTTTTTTAAAAAAAATTTAAAATTCTCCATTTATGAAGGAAGAACTGGTTACACAAGGTAGTACCAAGACATTCTAACCATTTTGTTTCCGATGTAAAATACATAGCACACATATAGACGAAAAAAAACATGATATACAGTGCCGTAACACACTTGTGCTAGATATTTTCGCTTTTCCTATGCTACACGTTTTCTCGTTATGCAAGACTGCAATGCTGCATCTGATTACGCGTTTCAGATAGGAAGCTTCGTTATATAAGTTCGCAATTCAACTCCCAGTACGTGAGGTGGCGCCAGATTTTTGTCGCCATAAAAAGAGTCGTCGGAAGCGCAAATATATCTGCTATTCTCAACTCACACAGACTTTATGTTCTCTCCGACTCAGACTTGGCTTTCGTTAAAGTTATTTATAATGCTTTCTCGTTGGTCGGTAATGATGGTCAGTTTTCTATTTGTGTTTGGTAATACGAAGTATTTATGAACTTCTTTAATAAAAAAAGACGACTGTTAAATTAATTCTGGCCCACAGAATTCTGCAGATATTATTTTGGTTGTGATAAATCTTAATACTTCATTAAACTACTGTATTAAATTAGATTTACGAAAAATTGAGATAATTTTTAATATTAAAGTATTTTTTCTTACCAAATTAATGGAGTTATATATTATTTTAGGGTCCCTAAAATCAATTATATATATAACATCAATCATTAAGTACAGACACACGTATTACCATCGTTATCTAGATTCTTGTATATGTAATCAATCTGTATTTTTCCGAACCTATTTTTTGAGATTACTTACATGGAGAAATAAATTGAATATGATGAAAAAGATAAAGAGCTGAATACATATGATGCAAAAAAATGTCATTGCGACGGACACTTTCAGTACAACTTCATGCCACGATAAGAATCTGTAACCGTATCAACTAACATCACGCCTATCCACGAATTTTTAAAAAGAGTCAATTTATAATGTATCTCCACGTTTTCTATTGTCCAATTGGATAATTTGAGTGATATTTTGCAGCAAAGAAAGTAGTAGAAGAGGGATGATGTACAAAATCAAACCTAGAAATTTGTCTCTAACAGATACAAATTCTTTAGAATTTTATAGAATTTAATAAATCTGTTTTCATAATTTGTAGAAATGTGAAAATATGGAATGACCTAGCTGCAACGATAAAAACTAATTTCTTTGCAATTGACTATCATGTGTCGGGGTCAGTTACCTTCTATCCCACTCTTGCCACAACTAACTATGATTTAGTCGTAAAAACACTTAGATGAGAAAAGGGAAACAAATCACCTACTTGAGCCAAAGATAATTAAACGGTTCGGAACGTAAAAAATAATTCCGACTCGAGGACCGTAGTTCTGTTATTCAACTGGCAAACAATTATTTACTGGCTTCAACCTTTCGTTTTGCATGATAATTTCTTCTCTTTCCAAAACGACCTCCAATGGGCGATTGAAATTTTCAAATAAATTCATCTTCTCATTCATCTAAATTATCATTCTGGAGAAAGTGCTTTATATAAATCATATTTTAACTTATCGGTTTCACGTATTATTCTTTATGAATTTTAAATATTCATATATAATGTATCTTGAATGAATTTTCACTTCAATGTTTATTTTTAAAATCAGCTTTAAGCCATTTAAGATTTTTAAAATATGAAAAAAAGATAATTATTTATAGAACATTACACTACGTTTCGTTGATAATTTGCGACCTCTTCGGTTATGAAGTTAACTCTACATAACCAAACAAAATAAATATAATTTTTTTTAAACGAAATTTAGCAGATAGCAAACAATATAAGTTTTTGTGGATTTACAGATATTGACAATCAGGTCTTTCTCCCTTGACTGCCGTGGCCAAAATACACAATTTAAACGAAAACGACCAGTATAAATTCATTTACATTGAAGAGAGCGGTTCATAAGAAAGGCAATTCAGAATTTAAAATTATTACAATATATAAATTAAATATTACAAAAGCAAAGTGACATTTTTTTTCAAATTGTTAGTAGACTTTTCATATGATCTGATATGTAGAATTTCACTCATTAATCTAGACAAGTCAAATATATGTAATATTTATTTCATAAATGAAAAGCTCATTTGAAATCGTTTTACTAATAACCTGTATTTTGACGTCTGTTAGAAATTATTTTAGTCAGTTTGAAATTAATTGATACAACGTCATGCTATTGTGTTTTTGAATGCAGTACGAATTAATGGATCATATTTAATATTTTTTCTTAAACTGCAACAATAAAAAGAGAACATTCATATTACATGATCCTCCTATATCCTGACAGGGCATGACCTCTTTAGAACAGCATTTATTTATGTAAAACTTCTGTAGGATCTGGAAGAAGGGATTGTCAAATGACCAGTCACTCATATTTTTTAAAATTACTTAACGTAATGATGACATACCTTAAAGAGTCAGCGAGAACCCCAATTTTCATCATACAGAGAACTCATTTAAATATAAATATTCATAATTCAAGTTATTCTCTGCCTCATGATTCGCTTACTCTTTTGATGTAACGTGTAAACGGCTCAAAGCTGGTTGCTGCTATAACAGCTTATCTCGAGCTATGAATAACATTGTGTTGACGGCTATAAACGCAATATATTCTCCCCAGTTCCTGATCCCTATCATTTAATTCCGTTTTACCGTGAGAACACTTTTTAGAACCAAAGATAAGCCGGATACATTCTTCCAAAAATATCTAGAACCGAGCTGGCTCTGATGTGTTCGAAATTTTAACGCTTCAAATGAAACAATTGTGATTTATACCAAAAGAAGTTAAAGGCTGATTTTCAGAGGGAGAAAATAATTGTTAATATATTAATAAATACAACAGCAACTATTGATAGCACAAATACCATGCAGATTAGTCATTCAAGCTTGAAAATTTCTCAATTTACAAGAGTTTTGTTTTTTCCCACAACTGCCACAGTTGATGCCTAAGAACTATTAATTTTTTATATTAATCGGGAAATCCCTCATTCCCTAATAATAGATTTTCAATTATTGATTGAACTCTAACCATTTTAAATTAAACTACAGACTCAGTTCGTATAATTATACTTATAGCAATGAATTATAAATATGCTGGCTACGATACTACTTTCTGAGGTCGTATTGAGGAATAATATATAATTATAAAATTATTCGTTCGAATGAGTAAAAAAATCGACTACACATGGTCACTAATCACAAATATTAATCTTTGTGCGTAGTTGTCCAAGTTAGTTAAATGAATGAAAATAGTTTATTAGTAATTAATTACTGGAGTCGTGTCAAAAATTGTGATCGTACTTGCTATCATTGGATATAAAAGTACGATAAAAATCTATCGTTACCGCCTCGTAAAACATTTTCGCAAACTTAGTAATATGTGATCGTTCACATTTATTGAAAATGGACAGGAGGCTGAAGTCTGTAAAGTCAGTGACTTTAATTTTAAACTTCAGAATTAAAATACGCAGTGCTTCGAAAAATTATTTTTTCTGATTAAGTGATTTTGAACTTGATAGAGATTGAATGGGGTATTTCGAAGTTTGCGAAGAAATAAGAAGTAGTGAGTGAGAAATAATGAGGAATAAATTAAACGTTTTTGGAAGGATGGATAAAAGATGCAACGGTACGAGAATCAACACTCCTACAGCTATGAACTGATTAAATTCTAGACTTACCGTAATCTCTTAATATTACATAATTACATACATATACATTTGCATTCATTTTGAAACAACACGAAAGTATACATTTTTCAACGACTGAAAATTTAAGTAAAGTATAATAGATTTGACGTTCTTTGAAATTCCAGAATCACTTATACCACTTTTCTATTCAAAGATATGCTCTGATTTTAGAAAATTCGAAGAAACATTTATTTAATAAATAATTATCGTATCTTTAGTAACGTCCTGAAATCAGAGGGCATACAAGCTACGAAGAAAGTGATATTTACTAGGTTGCAATGGTAAAATTTCGTTAAACTGCTAGTATAATTTTCAACAGTTACGAAAGAGCAGTGCAGTAACTTTATTGAAGTTTCGTAATACCTGTCCAAGAAATGGAAATCGCTTGTTTATTTGTCCTTGTTTGGTTTTGATGCGTTTCATTACCAAAGCAAATTTAAATGCAAACAATAGTAGATTACATAAAGACGGCTTGGCAGCAGTCAGAAATAAATCCTCACGGGAAATCAGCTTATTAACTGTGAGAAGCAGCACAATAGATATCTGGATGCTTAAAAAAGGTTACGAGATGACAATTCTTGGAGAGATTCAGATGTCAATGGATTACATTTTTCGGAGAATCTTTTTCTCTCTGCCAGATTCTTCCAAGCTTTCTTTTCAGACGAAGGGAGATGTACCGCCGCGTAATTATTGACATGCTGTTAATGTAGTCAAGGAAAGGCTCAACAGAATTGAAATTTGAAGCACGTCGTTGGCGGAATAGCAAGTGAATTCCAATATCTATTTCCACTCATTGCCTTCCGCGTGCCTTGTTCATAGCTTTGAATTCTACAATTTTATTACCGTAATAAAAATGTTGGCTTTATCCATCTACAATTTCGACATATTAAGTTTTAACCCGTAATTTATTACTAATATTTGATAAATAATTATTTAGAAATGTTTTTATAAAGTCAAATTTTATTTAAATATATCATGTTTATTCGAATTGTGTATTAAAATTTATACTCATAACCAAATATTATTTCTTGTCTATATTCTAAACTAGAGCGCTTAGCAGAACATTTATGATTTTTACTTGAAGTGAAATGCTCAGTTATTTTTCACGGTACTCGTGAATAATTCTCAGTTTATAGTACGAACAGTAAAACAAAACTTTAAAGATTAAAATACTGGTGAAACTTCTATTTTTACCTAGTCTTTTACTTTTGAAAACTCTATAATATTTTGCCTTCAAATTAATTACTAATCTTTAGCTGAAAGGCGTCCCAGACGAGACGAACTATTTTTCAATAAGATTTTATGTTCCCGTCTGCGTTTAAGAACTTTATTGGTCTCTTGACTAAAAATACATTTTCCACTCACATAAAATATAATGCGCAAAGAGCGTAGAACAGTTTGGGATAAGTGGGTAACTGTCTCGGGACCCTAAACTGCTGGGAATTATTTTGGCTGCAATTACCTCAACGAAAAGAATTCAACGACAATCAGTATTTTGATATGGAAATATTTGGATTATTATGATGTGAGTCAATATTAAAGAGATAACGAAGTTTCAAATAAACAGACAAGATACTGTTATATCCTTATATTAGTTTAGATTTTTAAATAACAGTAGTACAATGTATACCTCCCAAAAATCTCTACTATCAACATCTGAAGAAATCTATAAAGTTTGCAGAATCACTGTGTACTATTTATTTTATAACGTAATTTTGTGCGTTTATTTGCTACGTCGTTATCTATTTGTAAACTTGAAACTAATACAAATTTATTTACTGAATATTATTTAGAACCTTGTAGTTTATGGAGTTGTCATATAAAGTCAGTGTTCCTCCTGAAATGCAACCCGTCGTACTGCGTGCAGCTCCGCGTCGAAACCGTAAAGGATTTTCTGACAAAGAATTAAGTCGCTTTCTTAATAATTAACGAGTAATGATTTTAGTTTTGAGTATGGTGCCAACGTTACAGAGAGACGGTTTACAGCTTTATACACTCGTTTAAGACTATAACTTTTTTGAATGTGTTCCATTTTCAATATTGTAAATATTAGCATGTTGTTTTCTGAAAGTATTAATATGGTTAAAAACAATACGATTTACCCTATATATAAACAGTTATCTGTTTACACGTCCTAAAATAGTTTTTTTAATGCAGAAGTTACGATTTCAGCCATATCCGACAACAAATTCAACTGTTACAGTTGAGACTGTAATAAACGTCCGGAAATAGTGTTTCACTCCAAACAGAATGTCTTAATATACAGTAAACCAACATAGGAATATTTATAGCGTTTGTATAAAAGCATCTCTTTCTCCGAAAATTTTCGAAAACACGCGTCATTTCGTGGTCTTGTGATTACATTAAGATTTGGGAAACATTATATACATCTAAGGATATTGGTGAAGCACAACGTTAGAACAACGGTTTTTTTCCTAGGGGTTTATCTTACGGAAAAGCAACCCTGAGGTCGCTCCAGGACTTTTTAAACTACATAAACTTCCGGCGGAATGAAGTTGCTAATTGTTTTCAGAAAATTTGTTTGCTTAATCAAAACATACTCGTTAAACAGGGTATCAGAGGGGTGACTTGCTTCATTGACATTAAAGCTTTATTGGGTTCGACGTGATACTTCTGTACGAATTAGTCCGTGTTGCATTTCTGAAGAAGCGTTGACTTCTTGTGACGATGAGCCGACATTAACGCGTTCACTCAATGTACTCCAATATTGACTCATTAAACGTTTTTGTATGCTCAAGTAGATTTATTAAGCATATCGTATGTTTTTTCTTTGTTTTTCTATGAATGTGTTAGTTTTTAATATAGTTACCATCAATGTCCATAATAGAAAACGGTCTCATGTATTTGTATCTAATATTGCGTACCTGCTAAAACTTTGAGATCAAAATAAGAAGAATATAACGGAATTTTAGTTCTAGCTAAGTCGCGGAAATGAACAGGATAAGGACGATCATGGTCGGAGGAAAATCCAATGCCGAAAGGAAGACTTACAGGATATGAACATAGGAGACATGAAGATGAAGTTAAATATAAAAATTAATATAAAAGAAGAAGACTGAGTATAAAGTACCCAGGAGTCTCCCTCACTCCAAGATGGTTGTAGCAAGACTAAAGACAGAATGTGGCTCCGAAGTTGAAGCGAAAAACCCTCTCCCAAGTGAAAAACCACTTACGGAAGGCGGGGAATGGAGCAAAGCTTCAGATCAGACCACGTGATCTTAAAAACTGGTTCAAACAGAGAGTTTCGACCGAGGCAGCAACGTAACCCTAACCCACCAATATTCTGCGGGTCTAGCGATGCCAGCTGAAACCCACACATCCCATCTAGCCCATGGTGGAAGAAATTTCTCATAGGTGTGTGGTAACCGAAATAATAAAGAAAGTTAGTGAAGCTACAATACATGTAGAAGATAACATTTTACCTGACTCTGAAATTGTTTAGTATTGATCTCAGACAGAGATAACGAATTTTTTATACTTACCGTTTAACACAAATATTTTCAAAACAGGAGGAGAAACGTACGCATTTCAAAATATCCCTCTACACTTACTTGGTCTACTCCATAATTAGCTGTTTCAAGTAATCGTAAGTACACTCTATGACGTCCACTTTTACAATTTCATATAATTTAAGACAACATTAAGTTTTATTTGCTACAATTACTACATACTACTACGTCCACTATTATAAACTTTCCACGAATTTACCCTGTCATTCGGGCAGCAGAGACGTGCGTGATGCAATCCTTACGCAGTCCTAAATTAATTCGAATAGTAATGCAATTCAGTGTTTAAATACTGAGAATGCGCGTTGATAAAGTTTGGTTTCATGCTTTATTCAGTGCATAATCATATTTTTAATGATTTTCTGAAGGAGATTATTTTTTGTAACTTTTCATCCAGAACAGTTTAATGTTTAGGTCTCTCCGTATGAACAACTTACTCTGGAGAGGTTAATATATTCTGAGACGAGTTTATTGAAAGTTGCAGTGTTTGATGTATGAGATGGGTTAATTAGCCGCTTCACTACAGTATTTCCTCTTAATCCTAACTTTACCAGTTGCCAAATTCTCGTCTATTGTGTGTATTTGATGCGCTAGACAGGTGCTAATATACGTTTATGAGAGTCATGTTTATGGCAGCGTGGTGTGGAAGATCAGCTCCGGGAGAGGAACGCCGGCGCTTGAGTGCTTTCCTGTGTCTGCGCTAACGAATGACAATTTGGCAGGTCGCCGTTCGATGAATCCAGTTAGACTTGCTGTAATTGCGTCCACGCATTGACATTCACAGCTTCTCGCCACCAAGCGCGTGTCACCAAATTTTAATTCGCACCGCGTTCTTTGCCTACAAGCTTTGCATATTTTTCTCGTCAACTCTCTAAATGTGGGAATAGTTTACATAAAATTCAAAGTTGTTTATAATTTTTGACAAGTAACAATGAATCACACAAATATTTAGGTAAATAAAAATTCTGGTTCTGAAGTATGTTGGCAATGGTGTTGAAATATTTATTTAAGAACCTATCAAGTGTTTCATTGTCTATAGTAGGAAAATTATGAAAGGGTGAAAGAAGGAGTAAAGAATTATTCTTCTGTGGCACGGTCACAATTTAAGAAATAAATTATTTTAATTTTATTATATTGATTTATTTAATGTCTCTGGACTCAGTTTGGGAACTCATTTCGTGGGACTGATTTGACGAGGGTTTCTCTCACGCACACAAACATTCATGCCCTCACTGGGATTCGAATCCAGGATCTGTGTGATGTGAGGCAGTTACTCTAACCCCTACACCACAGGAGATCGGCTATTTTAATTTATTATTAATTATGTTTGACACAATTTATTGAATTTAATAAAGAGAAAATATACTTTATTTACAAATTAAATATACCCAACTATTACACAATCCAGCCTCATATACAAAATGCGCGTTGTAAAATAAAAAATATCTCAAGGCGAAATGTGAAACAAACTCTTATACATTATGAAAATTAAAACGTTAACTATCAAACAGTAGCCCAGAAAAAGTTACTTAACTGAATATATACCTACGTTTCTCTGCTTTTTCAAAATAAATGGATTGTCTATGTCGATGTTAATTTATTACTTCAGTAGGACTTACAATACATTATGTTAATGATTTTGGTGAGACAAATGTAATTGTTAGTATTAATTTCGGACTGTTTTAATTTTTGATTATTCCTTTCAACTGTGGAACACTTCTATTTCGTCTGTTTTACGATCCTGTTCTGACCAAAGAATTAGACTGCAATGAAACAGAAAACAATGATGCTTTTCTCAAATAACTGGGACATTCCAAATTTTCAGCCAATCGCAATTTGTTGCCTAGCAACACCCGTTTATTAACTCATTGGGTGTATGGCCGTATTTTTAAGCCATGTTGAGTACCATGCGAATGTGTTTAGGGGTTTAATAACTGTTTCACGTGATGCAACGAACTCGCGCAGAAATTCTCCAAGCTTCAAAACACCTCGCATATATTCTTAATAAATAAAATGTATTATAAAAATTATAATCTAAAAGCATTCTCTGATGAAAACTTCAGAGTTTCTGACAAATAATTTTTTGCTAAATGCAGCTTGAATATTATTTAGACAAAGTCTCTTTAAATTTATTTAGAGTTTTGAAATGTTGAGTGAGATTTTACACATAAGTTATGTGTTTTCCTGTCATGATCTTACGTTTTGCGTCAGTAAATGTGCACAATATTTTTAAAATATCTAATAATGTTGAAAAACTTTTTATTTTTATTTTTTTTATTTTTTAGGGCAACAGGCTACGTGAGGGTGATCCACATTGGGCAACTCCCGTTTAATAGCATAGGAAGGGATTTGAAAAGGGGGGTTGCGGAAGGGTAGAGGAAGGTAGCCAAGGGTTAACTAGGGCCCCCGGGCTATATTTTAAGGATCCTACCCGGCATTCGCCTAAAGAAATGCAGGGAAAACCCTAGAAAAACCTGCATCAGGTAGGTCGGGCATTGGGTACTTGTCCCACGCCCTTCCGATAGCGGGAGAGGAGCACATTTGGTTTTTAATAATTATACATAAATATTCGCCTGAAAGTTTTCAGCGTTATATATTATTTACTACATATAATTTAATATTTTTTCTATTTTATGCTGTTTTACTTTTTATTCTTTACTGCGGTAATAAATTTTCGGGTTGATAAGATCTGCATTGAATTATAACTTAAGGTTATTATGGTACCAGAAGTATGTTGTTATAGAAATTCATTGCCAATGTAACTCAAGAAGGTTTGTGTAGATTAAGTAAGTTGCAGGTAGGGAAAGCGCCTGCATATACCGATGCTGATGAAATCTCATTCGCACTTGAATGCTCCTGGAGGAGGATCGCCTCACAAAGAGCTGTCCAAATACGGTCCGTACGAGATTGCAGTTTCTGAGAACGAAGGAACTACACAGACAGAGTGATTCACACTAGTAATCAATGTATCAAAACAACATTATCGTTAACTATCTAAAATTAATTTGCTGTGCCAGTCAGTAATACAGTTTTCGTCTTCCGTAACTTTAAATGCCTATTAGATTTACATTTTATATCATTCACGTATATGTTTGGGAAATAATGAGCATTATTTCATTATTAAAAATTTTTCCCGTAAAAGTGAACAGATTTTTCTTAACATTATGCTTTAACAGCGAATTCTGTTAGTGTCCGAAGTAATACAAACTTCTACCCGTGGAATTTGTAATACTTACTAATATGGTATTTAATGTATGTTTCAAGAATTTAACGTTTATTATATTTAAATTTTGTGAATAATTAACCACAAATACATTTGAACGAATTGATTTATTGATAGCCGATACAAGATAAAATTATAGAACTATGTATTCTAATATAACAAATATTTTATCTACTTCCGTATCAGCTGTTATGCAATCGTTATCAAACTGATACTGACGTCACACGCAGCTAACAGATGATCGGAGATTGTCCGAAAAACTTTGAGGCTATTCATATACAGGTTTTGAATAATCACAAATTTATCTCCAAACAGCAATCGCTCAATCTCCGCGTTGGACCAAGCTCGAAGCCGTGACTCGGATCTTACAAGGCATTGACGAACTTGATTCAAACAGTCTCCGACCCATTCCGTCACTGTAGACTAACAATTTATGTTTTAACTGTTATTTTTTACCGCGATGGTGCCAGGTGTAGCCTGACGTGACCAATCTTGGTCCAATCCTACTAACAGACTATCAGTAAGAAATTAATAATGATGTTTCGATCGAGCAGTCTCAGCGCCTCTGAAAATCCAAGCAAACACAAAGGATCTTTTTTCTGCGGCATATAAAATTAGAGAAATATAATTACCCAATTAAATAAATTCGTGGCTGAGCCATTTAATTTCCGAGAAATTCGAAAAACCGTATTATCAAACGTATTTTTTTTTATCTGACGCCCGACAATATATGAATACAGGTTACTACAATGCGGTAAATAATATAATACAATGTAATTAAATTTGCAATTATTTGAAATGCGATAGCTATTAATTACAGTATATATATATATATATATATATATATATATATATATTGTAATACCTAGTTAAGAAGAAAAATTAAGAAGAACATTATTTTGTTTAAATTTTATAATATTTGTTTCACGGCACAGACTAGAGGTGGATGCCGGCCATTATTAAAATCTGTTTACTGACTCAGACTGGAGATCTTGGGTGGCTCGTATAAAAAATGATGATTGACAGCGGATAAATGCTCACAAAAGGGAGAACTATAATTGGAGGTATTTGGCAGCTTTTAGATATAGTGTCTGACTGACGTCGGAACAAGACTCCAAAGGAACGTCGGCCACCAGTTTTGTTGACATTCAATGACAAGACCCTGGAATGTTTATCTAACAATATTTTGAGTAGCTCTCTTAGCGTCAGAAAACCGGATGTGGGAAATTAAAACCGTGAGAAAAAGGAATATTCTGGAGAGGGGGAAGCTGATAGGAAGGCGGATGAGCAGTTGGATGCCAGAGAGCAAGGGAGAAGGACATGGATGAAAGTTAGTTGGAAGCCAAAGCTAGAGAAAGGCGGATGAGGAGTTGGAAGTCTAAGCTAGAGGAAGCCGGAGGACGAGCGATGTAGGCCTAAATTGGGCAATAAATGCTGAAGTTTAATTATCTGTTGGTTTGTGGAATTTGTGAAAGTATTTAATTGATGATCGTCTGAGAGAGAGAAAGCTTGGAAAGAAACATAATTGGGCATTCTGGAATATTTCGAACAAACTGAACATTTGGCGCTGGCGATAATACTGGCCAAATTAAATGGTGGCCGCGGGCGAAACATTTTAGTCCGTACGACGAGTCAGGAGTCTGGAGTCTGGATACCGCAAGGATAAAGTGTATGTGTTTGTGAAGCGTGTGTGTGAAAGTCCGTGTAATTTTATGCACAGAAGGGCCGTTTTAGAGTGAAGTGCGTTCCTGAACCCCAAATATAAAATTGTAAGTAACGATTTAATGATAAATTCTGTAAATGTTAAATAAAGGTAATTAGTCTGATTTCGTTTATTTTAACTTCATATTCCGTGTATTTGTTTAAATGGTAAATTTTATTGTATTTTGTTTTTCTTATCAACCCAGAGAAGACCCTGAGATATAGAGTTTGATTTATTGAGAATGTAAAAGTGGTTTTATTGAATGCCGCATAATTATAAATGTAAATTGATTGTTTGGGAAACTTGATCTTGATTTGGCAAAATAAAAGTATGGATTCTTAAATTGTATTCTGAATGAATAAATTGTTTTGTTTAAACATTTAATGACCTGTTTAATTTAAATTCCTGTAGAAATTCATCTATATATATATATATATATATATATATATATATATATTGTAATGGATCCCTTTCTCTACTGCAAATTTTATTTTAATCATGCGTCTGATTTTAAAAGACAATGAAAGATAGCTTTATTATTGGTTGAAATGATGCGCAGTTTAGGTAGTAACAGGGAACAGACAGCATTAATGTCTGTGTTTGTGACGTAACAGTTATAAGCGCCATCTCTGATTTCTGAGGCGCTCTTCTAGAAGAATCTACTCATTTGAGATGCAAGAGACATTCAGATTGGATGGTTTGCCACGTGGTTGTAGCTGCATCCGAAAGTTTTATTGGACAGGGGACCAAATGGTGGTCTCCAGAGTTCGGAAGAACATCTAGGAGCATCACTCTTCCTGGAAGTGTGACGGTGAAAGATCCAGTTGCTTTTTAGTTTTCCCTGTAGTTTAGTGGTGCAATTGGGTTGCAGTGTTCCAGCAACACCTACTCAAACTTATGATCTTAGCCAGGCTAAGTACAAGTAACTGGACTTCTTGCAACGAGGGCCATGTATTCACGTCTTCGCAATCCGAGGGTCCCTTTTAGAAACCCGGGACAGTCACATCGTCACGTCTCCACAGTCCGAGGGTCGTGTTTTCGCTGCTCCGGACATCCTCTTTATCACGTCGCAGACAAATCAAGGAAACACTCTGAGCTACCCAAAATCCATTTTTATCAACTCATGTGTGATGCACTTTGCTATTTCTTGTATCCTGCCCAGCAAGTTAAAATTCGATTCTGATTTATGATTGTTTGCCAAACAGACTGAATCACAGTACCTTGAAGATTTAAGAGTGGATTATTTTTGCTCCTTTTATTATATAACTAAATCAGGGTCAGTAATTTCACTTTGAAATTTCACTTTGACCTTCATGAAATCAAATTTGCATAAATAAATTTTTCATTTGTGATTTATGTTTAAAATTAAATTCCCATACATTTTACGTAAATCCTTGCCGTAAAACAGGTACGAATACTTTTGTGTTCGTCAAGGAAACCAGTTGTTTGCCTGACATACATTTTCAACACATGAGTAGTATAATTTACTACATCATTTAGTCATACATTTATCGACACACAACATTGTCTATTATATTTAATGAGAAAAGCGCGTACTATAGTGCACTTATATTTACATTACTTATTACCATATATATATATATATATATATATATATATATATATATATATTGTAATAATCAACAGGTAGGCTTTCATTAAATTAAATATTAATCAAAAGGATATGCAAATAAAATATAATTTATTATCAAATTGTGGTTTCAAACTCAAAAACAATTACAATCAAAATTTTTTATATCTCAGGGCCTTTACTGGGTTTGATGATTAGGACACGATAAATGTAGAATTTGACTAATTAACAATTCAAAATATAATTTACCTAAAATAAAACAATAATTCAATCAATGAAAAGAAAGCGAACGAACGAAATCTGACTTTATCCTTTAATTAGCGTTTAAAATATTATTCAAAATTATGTTACTTACTGACCGTCGGTCTGGTACCGGAACAATCAAATTTTTACCTCCTTCGGACACTTTTACACTTTAAATTTTACTCATCAGGCCTTGGTTTTCACTGACTCTAATTAATACTTTTTAGTTTGTCAAATGTTGTTTCTCTGTTCGTTAAGGATATGTTATTCACTCGTTCCGACGATAATTAGACGCTGGATGCAATTACTTGGTCTTCCAAAATTGAAAGAATGGTCTAATTTGAGAATAGAAATTAGACTTCTGCATTCAAAATGTTTATCGATGAATATTTGGATGTTTGTTTCACAGACTGCAACTTATAACAAAATTGTTCTAACTGGTCTCGCTGATCTACTACCAGCATCTGGACTCTTTCTAAATACTTCATCCGTCCACAGCAATCTTTCGGCACCAATTCTCAAATTTTATTCCTTGTTCCGTACTTTGCAATCTCTCGGCACCAACTCTATCCTAGCTAGCTGTAGACGTAAAACTGACTTAGACTTTCGTGCGCGCAAACGCCATTTTGACTTTTCGACAAAGCAGCCAAGCTCGCTTCTCCATTGTTGCTTTGTTCGATCAGACCGCTATAATGGATTTATCATACAATTCAAATTTTATTTCCAAACAATTACTGGCCTAATTAATTGGCATTACAATATATATAATGTAACCTACTATACAACAAGTAGTAAATTACTTCTGCGAACACCAAACAGAATATCCCACTTCTTTTTCTCCGTTTGCCATAATTCCACTGTTCTCAGTTTAACGAAATTAATAATGTCCTTTCTATTCATAAGTGTTTTTATATCTAAAAAGTATTCTTAAAACTGCTACAGGAACTGTTATAATAGGAATATACAAATATTTATTAGAAATATAAGGATGTGAGGAGTTTAGCAAATCAAGTAAATGAGGGGATTGATTATCTTTTCGTTCAGTTTTGTACAATATAGGATTAATAATTTTCTAATTTTAATTTCATTGTCCTGCTGTTACACGTTCATGTTTTTTCAACTAAGGCCCTTAAGTGCATATGTGTGTGTTTACTTTGTCGGGTCGGGGTGACAGGGGTGAAAGGGTCGGGGCCTGAAGTAATGGCTCTTGAGGTGACTAATAGCCACAGTGTGGGCAATCACAGACCGTTGTTAGGGCGCATGTAAGTGAACTTTGGACGCTTCGTGCGTATAAATCCATCGGAGGCGTGGTGATCTTCATAATGGCGAGAGTTGTCCGCAGGGGTTAATGGCTGTCATGAATATTCAAAGCGATGGTGTCTCCGTCTTCAGGCACCACGAAAATAATTGTCTTAAAGGCTGTATTGTAACAAAATTCCGCTCAAACGATACTCTTTTGGCAGTGGAATAACAATAACATACTATTAAAAATATTAAAATTTATTTCTAAGCCATCGAAAATTGAAGTCGTATTTATAAAATCGAACTCTAACACAATTCTAGCATGCGTAAGTTGAAAATGATCAATTATCAGCAAGATCGAAAATCTGTTTAACTGAAAAAAGAGCAAGAAACTTCTGCTAGGGACGTAATTGAACCACTAGGAAGTTTTCACATGAAAATCAATATATAAAACACTCGTACGTACGTTAGAGACAGAATGAAAATCAAAATTCATTTTGAATTCAACGATGTAAGTTATTAAATATTCATTTCAGTTGAACTTAAGCGTGGCCAGGACAAATGAACAACATTAATATTAGACACTTTAAAGTAAATTCAGTGAAGGGAAGAAACAAAATTTGTAGAATAAATCTTTATTCCTTTCAAAATACTTCTCCCCTCTCAGTACATCTAACAGATTTTATTTTTTCCTGTAACTGAATAGACCCTGCATAGAAGTTTTCGAAGTTTTGCAATATAATTGTACTAGTAGTTATAAATCAGATTTTATTAGCAGGTTAGGATGGAAAAATCTCGGCATGATCGAGAATCGAACCCAGTTGTGATCGCTCGAACCATTGAGCTTTCCTCGTCTTCTCTCGGGCCTAATCCGTAAAATAAATTTCAAAATCTTCAGAGCTGAGCTTGATTGAAAGAATTTATTCTGTTCTTGAAAAATTCAATGACATTCATTGATGCAAATGATCAATTCACACACAATATTCTTTGAAGTCCTAAAAATAGGTCGTGAAGAATGTGATTTAGTAAATTGTAGGGGAGACTGTGTTCAGGTGTATTCTGCAAATAGAGAAAGCTTGCATAGGGAACGTGATTCGGGAAGGATAAAACAGAGGCTAGAGCGATTGCATTTTTAGCGGTTATCCTGAATTTTATTAACGGTCCTGCCGAGATTTCTGTATTGTGTTGTGTTAATTCAAACTGACCTTGACACAAAGAACTTTTGCTAATTTTTGGGATTTTATTTTAGAGCGTCATTATACTTTTGTTGAGTTGAATGTATTTAAAACAACATTTAATGTATTCTGAAGATTTTATTCTATAATGTTTTAAAAAAGGATCACATTTGCTCTCTTTACTGATTATTTTAAGTATTATACACCTTTTGTTTAACTTTTTGAGGGTTTATATGGAACCATATCGTTTTCCATTTATATTCATGAGTTTTAAGAAGTTTAGTTCCGTTCCTGTTACAGATTTATATATGCTATTTCACCTTGCTATTCATTTTAATATATATTTAAAGACAGACATTCTATCTTAACTTAGCAGCTCAACGATAAATTAGTATACATAGTATGTTACATGAAGTTTAAAATTTTCATCATCTTACGAATGATGGATAACTCTTGATTTAGCATAGCATAAATTAAACATACTGAAATAATCAAATATGAGGCTTTATTAAATGAAATAATAAACAAAATTTAAATATAAAATTTATTTTATTTTGGGACAATAAAAGATAATTACAAACACAAAATTTGAGATCTGGTTTTCTCAGGGCCTTGACTGGGTTTGATAATGAACACAACAAATTGATTTAAAATCTCATTAACAAAATAGTTTACAATTTACCTAAACAATATGTCGATAGAATGAAATAAATTAAAAAGTTAAGAAATTAACTCTGATTGACAATTAAAAGAGAACGAAATCTGACTCTATCCTTTAATTAAAGTTTACAATTAATCATTAGTTTTGGTTTCGTTACTTACATACTGTACAGCTGGTATCAGCATTCTTTTTGGTTTCGGAAGTACACTATTGCAAAATTATACACTGATTCTAAATATCGACTCACAGATTTTACACTATTGAAGTCAAATTTGATAGGCTCCCAGGAACTCGGATGATCCTCCTGAATGTCAGCTATCTGATGTCTGCTTGCCTTACAGGGATACTATGTTTCGTAGATTTATTAGTCTTTTACTGATTTGGACGTAAACTGTAACGTAGCTCCTTGAAGATTTATTTTAACTATTTATTTTTTTCGGAGCGAACTAACTTTTCTTTAGCTCCTTGCTGTAGACTTAAACTGTCAACTTTAATATTCCGATCTTTGCTGCTCACCAGAAAAACTTCATCCGTCCACAGCAATCTTTCATCACCAACTCTATCCTAGCTGGCTGTAGACATAAACAAAACTGACTTCCTTTCCTGGCTGGCTATAGAGGTAAACTGCTCGACTTTCATGCGCGCAAACGCCATTTTGACTTTTCAACAAAAGCGGCTGAGCTTGCTTTTCCATTGTTGCTTTGTTCGATCAGGCCGCTATGATGGATTTATCAAACAATTCAAATTTTATGTCCAAACAATTAATGGCCTAATTAATTGGCATTACAATATAGATAAATTTATCTATATATGTTTTAGTATGTATGTTTAATTTATGCTATTCTTTAATTAAAAGCAGGTACTGATGCGGAAAGTCGCTAGAATCAGTTGTGTGACACTGGTGCTGAAACGTCTCTGTATAAAAATCGCACTGATTATGATTTTCACGGAATCTGCGAACTGAAAATTTTAATTTTACAACGAATAGTTGAATTTGAGGGTAATGGGAAATGGCGGTATTGTATGATGAGTCATTTCCACTGAAATACCTATTTGTGCGACATTCAATAAGTGACCGAGAAATGAACCAAATACAAAGATTAGTCTTCGAGACAATGGTTTCTTTAGAGAGTCTGTGTTGATTTCAACTTTGAAAACGTCGGAGTGGTAGCTACAATCAATGACAGTTATTTTGCAGTGAGGAGGAAAAGGAATGCAAAGTTTTGCCGGGTCGGAGGACGTGTTGCGCCTTTAATCCATCAAGGGTCTCAGCGACTCGCTGTTTGTTTGTCTGATTACCAAGGCGCCCGTTAGTCTCCGACACACAAAAGAAGGGGCTTAATACACTCCAGATATAAGACTGGAATAAGATCTCCCCTCTAAAAACCCAGTTACTTCAGGAGAGCATCGTACATCTTCTCTCTGCAATCATATAATTTTCTGAACGGGGAATAAATTTCATTTATTAATCTAAAATTAATTTTGCCTTTAAATTAAAATTTAACTTCCAGAAATTACAGGCTGCTAGCTCCAATTCATGGAAACCCGTCTTCTCACGCAGGGTGGCATTGTGGAAATCTCATTTTGTTGCTCAATATAATATTGTACACAGCGAGCACTTCATCTAAGTGTGTTGCGGCGAGACATTTTATTTCCGTCACATATAAATAAATAACATAAATGAATAAAATAATAGGCTTTTGAAAACTGTATATAATACGGATTTTGTAAACCCTCATTATATTTAATATATATAATTAATATTCACGATGTACAAATTTTGCATAAAGGAATCAATACCTTAAAAATAAAAGTTTTGTTATCAACATATATCTATAAAATAAACAAATAAAATATAACGGGGAAATAGTATTTCAACATTTTGTGAATGATATCATTGTAATAATTATATTGAATTAAAATCATATACACTAATTCCGAAATTTTAGTTATGAATCTAACGAGCCTCCATAACGTCACTCCTCATTTCAATAAATGTTGAGATCGGAAGTCGATATAAACGTATTATTACGCTTGATTATGACGTCAGTAAAAGGAATTTATTTTATACACTATTAAACATGATCCATTTTAATCTAAAAGTTTTATTGAATTTCTGACGATGTTCCTGAATAACGCGGATCCTTCTGGAGTCCTGAATGCGGTTCAGATAATTCTTCTATTTTGTTTTCGATGAATTAATCGTTTGATTAAGTCCCTATTGTCCAGGAACAAAATTAATCACTTTAATATGTTTGTATGTTAACACGATTTTTTAAAATGGGATATTTTTTATAATTTGATCAAAAAGTATTTAATGTTCTTAATTGGATTGAGGATGTAAATAATTTATTATACATTTAAATTTTAGGCTTGAACCATAAAATTGTTAATTTTGACATAAAGATGAGTGACTTCTGAACGAAGCTTCTTCGTCTATTAATATTTAATAAAAACAATGGAAAATAATAAAAATATTATGATTAGCGACAGATTCAACCTGGGATTGTTAAAATTTTAATAAAAGAATAGATGTATCTGTACATGGAGTGATAGTTTAATTTATGGGTAACGATGTAATATGAATTTCTGTCTGTCATTCCGATTTTGTATGCTTTTTACAATGATTCTGTTTGAACGATGCAATGAGAATATTTTTTTGTTGTTTGACAGAACCGTAAGAAAGATTTTAGCAATATAAAACACTCGTCCACAAATTGGGAGTGTTCCAAAAACTAATTATATTATGGGTTTTTTTCGCTTTACAGAAAACGTGTTGAACCATTTTCTCTATGAAAATCTATATTAAATTGAAACTCTCTATTTGAAATGGTAAAGCTTAATATATGGCGTCAAACGAAGACAGTTTACCTCGGCCTGTTTTGAGAGGTGTATGTTCCGGGGTCGCAGACCTTGGGCATACGGTAAGAGTTGTTCGCTATTCCCATTGGAATAGTCGGCCAGCTGCCTCCTAAACTGGTCGAGGCACGGAGAAGGGAATGCTGCGTCCCCACAGCTAACTCCTCTCCCGCATTCGGAAGGCCGTGGGACAAGTAGCCAATGCCCGACCTACCTGATGCAGGTTTTCCTAGGGTTTTCCCTGCATTTCTTTAGGCGAATGCCGGGTAGGATCCTGAAACTATAGCACGGGGGCCCGAGTTAACCCTTTGCTACCTTCCTCTAACCTTCCACATCCCCCCTTTTCCAATCCCTTCCTATGCTATTAAAGGGGAGTTGCCCAATGTGGATCACCCTCATGTAGCCTGTTGCCCTAAAAAAAAAGATTACTCTTTTTGGCGAAACCCTAAATATTAAATTAAAAGACTAAACTTATCAAACGTTTAGTGAACCAACTAACATGAACTCTTTATCTCTTTTCTGCTTACATTGTTATTATTTTTATCTAGTTTATAATTGTATCTATTTATTTTTCCCACAAGCTATATGTCGCCCATTATAACTAGTTAAATTGATGAGCTAATCAACTGTTAACGGTTTGTCTTCGTATAAACGGGACCAACAAGGAACAAACAGTATTAAATTTGAGAATGGAGCATCGAGTTGTTAGCGATGTGTTACAAAATTAGACACAAGGCCTATGTTATAAATAGAATACACTATAAACAATAGTTTGTATCAAAAGCTTACCCTGTAGCTAAGAATCGTGTATAATGTTTTCATCCCCATACGAAGGACGTGTAACAAGCATTTATGTGAGTGGTCTGGTTTTTATAGTTGTGTAGAGGATATACAGCTTATTGATTATGAATTTCAAGATTGCTCAGAAGTATTGAGCAGAGAAGTCATAGGTGTCATAAAAAAAATACACCAATTGTTCTGGTTAAGCAGAAGTAAAAGTAGATATAATAAAGCTTACAGATGACTAAACGTAGGTGCTAGAGTAAACGTTCACACAATTTCTTCACAATCTTGGGATCTACGTACTTATAATAATATTAATTCAAAATAATAATTGAGAGAATATGAGAAATTATATTCCAATGAGCCATCCTTCAATTCAATGGGAAATATTAAAAATAGATAATTGGAATTAAGCAAGCCGCATTCGAAACAAAAGGCAAACGAGGAACCATTGGACATCAAGGGACTACTTGGAATCCACGGTGCTGAAAAAGTAACATATATAGAGCAGGTAGAAATTAAGTTTCGAATTAATAAACGACCGTGTCGACGGCCATTTGTTAGACGAGACTGGGGAATTAAGAAAGCAGGGATTAGCTGAATGAAAATAACTAAATACAGATTTTCAGGAATAAGGAGTCATAAGTAATTACGGTAAAAGTTGAATGGTTGCTGTACGCTAAAATATGTGACGAAGAGGCGCTTTGAAACGATAATAATTTTTTTTGGAGACCAGATAGTGTAACATTTATTTGTCATTTATAACTAAATTGTTAATGAAATTAAATCTTAAGCAAAATATAGTATATATTTGACGAATTACCCCAATGTATGTAATATGGTAACTCGAGAGTTTTTAAAAAACGTCTTGAAAATAACAGGAGTCAAAATAAAAACTACAAATAGTTATTTTGGAATAAATTCTATTTGTTAATTTACGCTCTCGTCGAATATGACCATAACTTAAACCTTCGAGTACTTTTAAAATCGTGGAAATCAATTCTTAGTGATTTCAATCACTTAAATTTATTATTTGCGTAGTTATCAAGTTCTATTTAAGCAGCAAGTAGTATCAATGACTCTGTAGTTTTATTTACTAGACGAACTATAACTCCTTATAAAATCTATCAATATAAGAAAGTTCAATGGAGAAAATAAACTAATGTCATAATTATTAATAGTATTTGTAATTGTCTCATTGACTGGTATAATGTCTAGATCCTATTAAATCAATTTCTAGGAATTATGATGTAAATACCTGGTCAAGTGAAATAAACCAACACCACGAAGCGTATTTGTTCTCTTTGACAATCTATATATGCTGATATAGCAGTCAAATCTTTGTGCATCGTTGTACGCGTGCAAAATATGAGCACACTTTTATATCTTGGTAGAGTGGAAGCTGCGTGTTGCAGAGTTTCCTCTGAGGTTATAGGTTCAGAGATTGAACGAGCGAAGTCCAGCTTTGTTAGTAGGGATTCTAGTGATAAGCGACTTGACCTACTCAGAGACATTTTTATCAGAGAATCGTCTTTGTGTTATAAAGGTAGGCTTATATCATTTACTGACGTGTTCGGATTACCCAAATATTTCTTAATGAGAATTTATTAATAGTGCTCTTACAGTGTTTGTATTAATTTATACTTTTATATATATATAACATCCATTCTGATGTTATATTCGGGAATAGAGAAGAAGAAAGTGTAGACAGGCTATATATAGGGTAATCCACATAGTGGCAACTCCTCTCTTACAGACTAGGAAAAGGACTGAAAGGGGGGATGGGGAAATGTAGAGGAAGGTAGCCAAGAATTAACGAGGGCCCCCAGCCTATAGTTTAAGGATCCTATCTGGCAATTCGCCTAAACGTTATGCAGGCAAAACCCTAGAAAAATGTGCATCAGGTAGGTCGGTCATTTGGTACTTGTCCCACGCTCTTCCGATGGCGGGAGAGGGATTTGCTGTGGGGGGCCTTGATCAGTTTAGGAGGCAGCTTGCCGACTATTCCAATAAGAATAGCGGAAACTTTTACCGTATGACCAAGGTCTGTGACCCCGGAACATACACCACTCAAAACAGAGTGCCTCGGCTAGTGGAAACTAGAGAGCCGAGATGGCATCCCCAAAGGTCCTCTGGGAAGGTTCACCTGCGAGAGAACAGTCATCGCAAGCTTCCTTCGTATTCAGAAATAAAACTACCTCTGCTTTTGAAAAAAAATTACAGATAAACATTGAGTTGTATAAGTTATTTGGTGAACCCAGAATTCGCAAATTATACATTTGACGATTATCAATTTCTTTATTTCAAATATTATAAAAGATAATTGACGGCATTAACTATAATATAAATGTAAAAATTAATTTATGAATTATAAAAAGATATAAAACAAATATTTCCACGCTGATTTTACTAATGAATTTAATCCGTTAATTAATAATACCTTCAAGAGAATCTTTGAATTATTGTGTTAAGTATTAATAGTTTATTAATGTTAAAATGGACGGTGTCCAATAACTTTTTTTTATGGAATATACTTATTAATATTAGTGGATTCAATTTACTGCAATGATAAGTGGAAAATAGGTTTTGTGGAGTATGCGCTTTCGTAATAGTTGTGCAATTTGTATTGAAATAAAATTATGTTGTACAAAATGTAAGTTTTCGGAGAAGTACTGTATATAATAATACTATAACTAAATGAAAAAAGTTGTATACTCTACCTGTTAATTGCAGCACGTTTCAACACGCAGATGTCCAAATGATAATTAATAATTTTTCTTGTCATAAAAACTATCTTCAAGATTTTACTCCTACATTATAAATATACTTACCTGAATCTAGATACGTTTACTGCTAAATTTGTATGTGAATTAATTATTTCAGACATTAAATAACTTCCCAGCTTACAAAAAAATTTAGTGGTATTTTCCTCTTCGCGGCAACTTAGTGTTAGAGCAAAAACTCTAATTAATTCAACATTTCTAAAATGCGTACATGTTGGAACATGGCATCTTCTACAATAAAAATAGTGATTAATAATAAGAAAGATAGCCAAATACTGACAAAATAAGTGATTATATAAAAACAACACGACGTTTCTGGGATCCTTGTTCCTTTCTTCAGGTGCTAAGAAGAGCCTAGAGCGACATAACTGAATTCTTTAGTTGACAAAGCTCGAAAGCTTTTCTTATCATCTTGGACAAGGATCCCAGAAACGTTGTTTGGTATTTATATAATCACTTCTTTTGTCTGTATTTGGCTATCTTTCATATTATAAATTTTCAATCAGACTTAAATTTTTTCATTTCAAAAATAGTGATTTCCATGGACTGAGAAAATGCAATAGTATATTAATTTGAATTAGTACTTCGAATTTATTTTATAATCTTATATGTGGTGGAATGGTATTTAATCTGACAATTATGAAAATCGTTGGACTAAGTGTAACGATGGGTTACCTGCTCTTGTGTTAAGTGAATGAGTTACTAATGAATGCACTTACCGTTGATAGATCGCGCGGGAGTTATAGACGTACGTGTGACATATGGCAGGTATAAACACAGTAATTTGGCTGCAGGTATGCTAATGTGTGTGCAGATCTCGAGAGCAGGAACAGTCGCAGCTGCGGTCCTCATTTTTGAAGCTTGCCCCCAGCGGCGTCATTGCCACAAGACCGGCAATTTCCATATGAAACGACAGATACAAACAAAACCACCGAAAGCCACTCATACGGAAGAACTACCCAATTATGAGCATTTTTTAATAAGCCACACTCAATTCAATATTTACCGGAACTACGCAAGAAAAATTCAATAATTCAACGAGACAAGTGCGCGCTATGAGCAATTAATACTTAAATATTTATTTTACGCCAGCGATATGAGTGAAATTTTAAGCACAATGCTTTTTTACTGTTTTATTTACCGGAATATTAACTATATATACATAAATTACAAAGACCACTCCAAAAGTAATGTACATAATTTATTTGAAAATTATAATATTCATCCTACATCTTCCCTATTTTTAAAGTTGTAGGAACAAATTTCATTTTTCTACATAATCCCCATCCCTCTCAACCATGACGAGAACACTTTGCACATTGTCAGGAGTTAGTGAAGTGTAGGGTCTGCCGCTGTGAGGAGTATCCCGAATATTGGCGTGCCATTTTTCGCTACGTAATCTGCTTGCCCACTGACTAACTGTAGAGAGATCGACAGCAGAATCTTCACACGCCTTTTTCAACCTCTTGCGGAATCTCGTTCCCTCAGCACAGGAATTCAGGAACACCACGTAGCTTTTGCCGAATGACAGGCGCAGCAGCAATCTTGTAGTCATGCTATGACAGCGCCACTCACGCTAACGGTTTGCAATAAATCTGAACACAAGCGGGAAGGTTGTATCTGTGAACTCCATAAATTTAAAATATGTTGAATGAAACATAAATATAAATAAAAATAGTGTTCATTACTTTTGGTGTAACAATGACAGTTTCTAATCCCATTTCTTCCGTTAATAAAAATGGGTGATCATACAAATTTCGCTATCGGAAAAAAATTTCCAATATTAAATCATATTAACATTTTTTTTTCATGACTCTGAATTGAGAGATATTATGTTATCTATTATATAAAATACAGAATTTTTGAATACTTATAGATACGAAATCTGTATTTTATTAATACCAAGTAGCAAATCCAGCGTCTGTTTATATAACAAAAACGGTAGGTATTATTCTATTGATAATTCATCAATTTTATCTTAATTTCAGAAGGATTTATGTCGAAAACTTGATTTATCTGGTCGATTATAATTATATACTATAAATTATTATAAATTATAAACTATACTTGTCAATAGTTTGTTTTTATAAAAATTAAAAATTGCTTCTGTACTTCTATCTTTTGTTTTGTATCTTTTTTAAGTCTTCTAGGAGCTCTATTAATAATAAATGATTTTTTAGGATGCTCACGTTATTGAATCCAACGAAATAAAATAAAAACGTCACTTATAGCATGAAGACATTAACATTTTTTTCAGGTATTTATTTCAAGTATTTATAATTCTTGTCTCCATACGGAAATTTTAATCTGGATATTAAGTAGTAAAAATGAAGTATAATGTGCGAAATATTTTTGTAGCTTTGTTTTATCCTTTGCGTGGCCACTTGCGTAATTCTATAACAACTCAACTTAGACTTGCCGTTTCAATCCGCATTTATTTGGTGGGTCACCTCTTCTTTATATTGTGTCTCGATCGTCTGAATGTAAGCTGCCGTTTTTTTATCCTTCGTCTACTTGAGGAGGACAAGACCACTTAAGGTCCGCGTCTTCTACGACCAGTTCGGTCTGATTCAGCCGAAGTTCGATGTGATCGTCGACAGCACAGAGAACACCCGGTACGAAGAAGTATGGTGACGCGAAAGATCACAGCGTCGGTATACATTCGAGGATGAAGGCTTCCTGCTCATTATGAGAAATAAGTTTAATCCTCAAAGTCTGGATTTGAAATAAAGAAGTTGGTTCCTCCTAGTCAAATGCCAGTATAAAATATTTTACTAAAAGCCAAAAAATTGTCTTCCTACAATTATATATTTTATTATTATCACAAACTCATTTCAGAAGGGTTCTCGTAATGCTAAATTCATCTGTAAAATTCATTACGAGAAACAGGATCATATCAAGGATATATTAAGTAACTGATTACGTCTGACATAATAGTGTGTATAATTATCCATAATATCCTTAAAACGTTACAGATAAAATTCAGTCTTGTTCCATTTTGAAGATTAATCTAGTTTAAGCTCTGTTATAATAGTATATTTAACGTTACTTTATAATATATATTTTTTTGTTAAGTACAATGTTTGTTTTTTGAAGTTTGTAATTGTAATATTTTATTCTTTTTTTGTGTCGACCGAGGACTAATGCAAAAAATAATAAATCTAAACGATTTAGTGATCTCATATATAAACCAGCGAAGATATTTATAAAGATCTTTAAACCATTTCAGGCCCTTTTCGTACGAAATGAATACGCAATAGGTCACTTTTTTGACATTTAGAAAATTTCAGCACCTGATAGAGTGTTCTATTGATACAATTTATTGAATTACTTTGAAAATATTTTACCTTAAATAATCGTACCATAAAACAAGTGTCATTATGACAATTTTTTTAAAATGTAATTCATATATCACAACCAACAATTCTGTCTGAGTTCTGTTCTGTTCGTTGACGTAAAAATAATCATAGATGGTGCTACCAGCGAAATTCTCAGGAAACACTTAAGAGAATATGACTCACAGTCTATCTCGGAAATTGATCTTTTTCTAGAATTTGTTGTACAATTGGCCAAAATATTATAAGTCATCATGTAGATATTTTATTAACTGTTAAAATTAATATAAGTCGGATTCATGAACAGAGTTTCAGATTCACAATCCACACAAGAGAGTTCGCACGTCTCTTGTTGGCTGTAATTTTCAAGGCGAATCTTATGAATCCAGAATTTATTTTCACCGTGATGATTATCAGAATAGGCCGCTGATAGGAATATGATGAAATCAACGTAGAAATGTGTGTGCGTTGAACAGCTCTAAACTCTTGATTGCACACCTGTCTAGTATTTATAAGTGAAAAGGGGGATATAAACTTTTAACAGTTTGTATATCATTAGTTAAAATAAATATTAAGAGAATTAGTATTTCGACGTTAATGGGTATTTAAACAAAAAAAGTATTAACAAAATATAATTGCTAACTAATATGCTGGATATCGTCCTGTTAATTTCAGAAAAAAATATAATTTGTTAGCTTAGAATTAAAAGCATCACTGACTCGTTTCCTGTTACTTTTAATATTTGGTAAATTATATGTCGTTACATGATTTATCAAAATAAATGTGCTTAAACGTTATCACAGTAAATATTAAAATTTAGTCACTCCATGCGGTATTTATATAAACTAAGGAATCGGACCTCATATGGTGACTTGAATGTGAAAAGCCACAAAAATTTCTTTTTGATTACGTTTAACTTCCAATCATTCTCCGATTAAATGTCTGAAGTCGGTCGCTCTCTTTAATTTTGTTGTGCTCGTTTCAACTGGCATAATTACTTTTTAATTGAAATTCCGAAGCGTACTTGAACGGGTGAACATGAGAATAATCTTCTTTTTAAACACACCCATGGATTTGTTAGTACGACATATTAAAAGAAATTAAACTGTAGGATTGTTATTCATCACGGTTAATAAACAATGCAACAACGTGCCGAAATTACTTTGAAAATAAATTCAGGTCTCGGAAAACTGTACAGGTGAAAAATTGACAATACGGTTCATCTTCATACAAGAATAAATAATCTGAAATTGTATAAATAACGTTAGACATGAACTTCTTCAGAGGCGTCAATCCCAAACGGACTTGCAATAAAGCAATTTTTAATTTATTTGTTAGATTGAGACTTTAATGATACGGTATGTAAAATTATGTTTTCACAATTTATGTAGAATTAAATAAATAAAAAATGGTTTTTTCTTATAATTACAATAGCGAAACAAACTATGATCTTTAGGTTAGAAAATTTCCTGTATTAAGGCAATGTCGTAAATGCATTTGGAAAGCGTAACTCACGACGGTTTTTATGCTAGAAAAATTTGGTAGAAAGTGGAATCAATTTGTTGAAAATGTAAGTTATTTCGTATTAAGATAAAATAGCCAAATACAGACAAAAGAAGTGATGATATAAGAACCACAAAAGTTTCTGGAAACATTGTTCCTTTCTTCAGGTGCTCAGAAAATTAAAAACACAAGAACCTAGAGCGACACAACTGCCAAATTCAGTCGACAAAACTCAAGAGCGAAGAAAACTCAACGGAAAATAAATATGAGGAAACTTAGTATCCCATTGTCGTTGCGTTTTCTTCGTTTTTGAGTTCTATGAACTGAATTGTGGAATTGTGTCGCTCTAGGATCTTGTGTTTTTTAGTCTGTTTTGCACCTGAAGAAAGGAACAAGGATTCCAGAAAATATGTGTGGTATTTATATCATAACTTCTTTTGTCTGTATTTGGCTATTTTTCTTATTACTAATTTTAATTTCATCTCTGATATAGTCATGGAATGGTTTCTGGTATCAACGTCTAAAATCTTAGCATTTTGCCAATCAAATGAATGTTTCAAATTGTTGATATGCTTGGGAACTACAGATTGTTTATCGTTGGGAAGTTGTATATTAGATATATGTTCCTTGATACAGTTATTAAGGGAACGTTTTGTTTGTCTTAGTAGCAGGAATTACAATTAGAGCAAAAGATTTGGTGAAGTGCGCAATGTAATATTTTAACAGTATGAAGAGAATTAGTATTTCGATGTTAATGGGTATTGAAACAAAAAAGTATTAACAAAATATAATTACCAACTAATATGCAGAATATCAACCATTTAATTTCTTAGCTTATAAATGAAAGCCTCATTTTCTGTTACTTTTAATATTTTCATTGTAAATTATATTTCGTAACATGATTTATCAAAATAAATGTGATTAGCGTTATCAAAATTTTATATTTAAATTTAGTCACTCCATGCGGTCCTCGTGGTTTTTAATCATGAAGGAAAGAGTATTAGTAGATCTCAAAATGATCGATATTTGATATTATTTAACAATTTGGACGAATATGAGATGTAGAAATTTGTAATAGGGAAATACGAGAAAAAAATTGGATTCAGGTGATTCGGGACGAGTAACAGTAAGTTATTTCGAATCGATTAGACATTTGACTTTAAAAATGTCTTTCTTAATGACTTTAAGATATAATCCCGCATGATATGATAAAATTAGTATGAATAGTATTAGTTTTCTTTGCCTTCTGAGAATGCAGCAAGTTACGTCTCTCACCACCATTGAACCGAATTCGTCTCCGCGAAGATGAGGGTAATGTGGCGGAGCGTAGAACTGGGCTCGAAGCAATTCAATTATTTAACCGCGGAATATGAAGGAACCCGCGAACAAAACGGATCGCTTAATCTAAACACCCTTAACATCTGAAACAGGATTACTGAACGGCGCAGATAACGAAGTATCTATCGTTTTGGCGTAACATAATTCTCGCTCAAGTTGCTGACTGGAACCTCTGAAAACGTGTTCTCGGTTAGTAATTCTCAGTCAGTCATGTTTTATGGACTGATGCAGGTATCATACTGTACGGACTATATAATAGTGTTCCACAATCTGCTTTCTCGTAACTTTGTAGCGTTAATCATGAGATTTTTTCTAAACATCTTGTCCGATGGACGTCACAATATATATATATATATATATATATATATATATATATATATATTGTAATACCAATTAAACAAGCCATTAATTGTTTTAATATAATTAAATAGTTAGCGGTACGAATGCGTAAAGGCGACAGTCAAGGCAGGTTTTTCCTTTGTTTAACAATGGAAACTGAAAAACCGCGCGCTTGGAGAACGGCAGGTTTTTTTAGGGTAACAGGCTACATGAGGGTAATCCACATGGTGGCAACTCCCCTTTAATAGCATAGGAAGGGATTTGAAAGGGGAAATGCGGAATGGTAGAGGAAGGTAGGCAAGGGTTAACGGCAGTCTGGAATCGGAGATGAAAGGTGAAGGAGTCTAAAATCTGCGTACAAGGGAAAAAAACAGTTAAAGGTCGATGGAGAGATGCAATACAGTTCAATTCACCTAGAGCAACAAACAGTAAAGTCTGCAGATATAAAGTACGAATGGCGAGATCCTGTATTTTTTACATGAAAGCAAGCAAATATTTTTACGGAGAGATTTACATAATAATTTGCACACGGTGACTCAAATGGTTGCTTCACGCTGATTGAAAATTTTCGCATAGAAGAGACCGGCATTCACTAGCTGACCAAAGGGGGCGGCTCATCCGATGTTCCAGATAGCAGAGGACGAGTATTTCAATCGTGTGTTTTAAAAATTTTAATGAAGTGTAGAGTCTGTGTAAAAATGGCTTTTTAGTGTGGTAGTTTCCAAGATACAAGAGAGAGATCTGGTACCAGACAGACATTCTGTGAGTAAAAAAACTTTTATACAAATTTGTAAACGATAATTAAAAAGGTATAGTCAGATTTCGATCAGTTTTCGTTTGATTTAGTTTTCTTCTGTTTCACTTATCGTCATATTGTTTTAGGTTAACTTTTTATATTTTAATTGTTAATTGTCAGTTTATACATTGCTTTTGTTCTAATTATCAAACCCAGTAGTGACCCTGAGATAAGAGGTCCGACGTATTTGATTGCAATGATATAAGAAATGTATTTTCATAAATGCCACGAATTAATAAATGAAAAATTAAAGTATTTGTTGTTACTGGATGAAATTCGGCGTGCAAAATAGATCTTATACAATGTAAATTTATCAACAATAAATTTTTAAATATAAATAAATTTCAAATTGTTTATTACATTTATGGCCTCACCAACGTGGGGCAAATTAACCGTCATCCTTTTGATTATTACAATATATATGGAATATTAATGTAAAAGAGTTTTTCTATGCTATTAGAAACGAGTTCGGTGAGGATTGGAACTTCTTTGTCATTAGGGTTCACATTTTGGCTAATAAATACTGACTGAGTTAATATATATAATTCATATTTTGAAATGAAAAAATTTACGTCGGATTGAAAATTAATAATAAGAAAGACAGCCATATACAGGAAAAATAAGAGATAATATAAATACCACACAACTTTTCTGGGATACTTGTCCCATTTGTCAACTAACGAGTGCAGTTGTGTCGCTCTAGGCTCTTCTTAGCTCCTGAAGAAAGGGACAAGGATCCCAGAAACGTTGTGTGGTATTTATATTATCACTTATTTTATTTGTATTTGGCTATGTCTTTTATTAACAATGCAGTTAATATTTAACTTTTTCTTTTCCTCTCGTATATTTCCGGGTGCTCTAAAAGAGGAGAAAGTTATACCGTTGAAGTAAAAGGGTTCTGCACCAGACGTCTCTAATTATCGCCTTATTTCTCTCTAGTCCAAAGTTCTTGAGATAGCAGTACATTAAAGTATTGCAACTTTTCTCACAAAGTTTAAAATTATTTTCACATCACAGCACGGTTTTATTAGAGGTAAATCCACCAACTCGGCTTCATACGACGTCGTTCAAAGTATTCATTACGCAATCAACGAAAGACTTGAAGTGGCTGGAATTTTGGCTGACATTTTCAAAGCATTTGTTTTAGTAGATCATGATATTTTACTCCGAAAATTAGATTTCTATGGAATAAAGGAGTTCCACTTTCTTTATTGCGTAGTTACTTGCAAAACAGGCGCGAAATATTTGCGATTATAAACTCTGATGGAAATGAGTATTTGTCAGAAAGGGAAAGAAATATCTGCGGTGTCCCTCAGGGCTCAATTTTGGGACCCTTACTTTCATAATTTACATTAACGAATTACCGAATTATTTAGATTCTTAAAATTATACTTTAGGCTGACGACACAAATTTCAATACAGAGAAAACTAAAATCGATAACTTCATTTGAAACACAAACAGTTTAACTCCTAATTCGATGCACGCATCTTTTATTGGTCTGTTGATTAACAATAAATTGAAATGGAATCACCACATAAATAAACTCTCGGGCAAACTTTACTTCACATTAATAATGTTAGCTCGGGAAAGTGATATATCTACATATAAAATGGTATATCATACATATTTTCATTCTGCCATGTTTTTCGGCAGAGAAAACTGGGGTTGATCACATCGTGCGTTTCAAATATTTAAACTAATTAAAGAGGGTCGGACAAAACATATCCGGTACGAGTTGTAATGCCAGTTGCAATCCTTTGATTCGGAAACTTGGGATTTTAACATTGTCTTGTACGCATATTCTAGAAATTTTAAAGTTTTACTGGAGAAACATCAATTTATATGCCCTAAACAGAGCAAATCATTTACACAACACTAGAAATCGCTCTCAACTTTGCATTTAAAAACATCGCCTAAGCCTTTTGGAATCAAGCATTAATTATTCCTGGATAAATCTATAAAATAGTCTTCTGGACGAAATAAAAACTTTAACTGTACAAAATTTGTGTGTAAAGAGTTGTAGATCTTTTTTGAATAATGGAGTATATTACTCGTTGAAAGAGTGAGTAGATAGTGAGGACAGTTTAGGTCCTCTCTAATAAAATAGTTTTCTGGTATCCTTTCAAGTTATTCTATTATTTTACGATTATAATCTTGTAGTATTTAACTGCCAACTTATTTTCTTTTTCATGTTCGACAGGAATCGAAGTACGATTTGCTGCTGGAAACTCCGCCGAATGAAAACTGAAGATTAATATACTTATAATTTCTTCAATATTATAGTCTTTAACGTTGTTTTAAACTACATATGTTTTTTAAACTATGAAATTGTAATTTATAATTCCTTTTTTGTAATCCCATATTATGACGTATCCTATTTCCTCGACCGAGGACTAGTAGAATGAATAATAAATCTCAACTATTTAACTGATGTTATTCCACCATCATATTGAAGGGTGATAATAATGTATTAAATTCACTTTCGGAATGTGTCTGTTAAAATGTATTCCCGACATGAGGTTTCGTGCCGCTTTCAGGAAGGAACTTTGGAGTCGAACTACAACCACTGACGCTCATTAAATTTGAAGCTGGACTAATGGATTTAGCAAAATAAGGTAGAAATTTAATTACAGTTTCTATTAGATGAGTAACTGTTAATTCGTGTTTATTGTAGCATAGATGAAAAAATTGTAATTTTTAGCACTCTACACTTTATAATTATCGTCACTTAGGAATTTAAATTTTTTAATCTAATTGCTATGAGTTGGAAACGATTTTTTTTGTAACTTCAGAAAGTGTTTCCGGTGGCATATTCACCTGAACGTAGTATTTTTAATATTTATTTCACGTTATTTGTCGTTCAGGGATGCGCTCAGGTTATGATGATAATAGCTTATTTGATAATCAGAATGTGAGCACATACATTCTATTGACATACCACTATTTAAGATTGTTCAAATTACCGGAACGTTTTTCTCTAACAAACTTCCCAGTAGCTGCTATAGATCACTCTGATATTAAACCTAATTTACTTTTAAAAATTAAAAATTATAATACGTCTGTACTAAATATGTAGTAATTAGAAACGTAAATATGCAAATAACTAACTAAATTAAGTGTTAATTAAATAGTAATTAATTAGCACTTAATTGTGCCTTTTATTAGGCTATTCATGTATCTAATTAGTAATACATTGTAACAAACAAAATGGAAGCTTTATTTAAATGAAAAGTTTAATCAATTAAGGAACAAAAATATTTATTTATTTTGAGGCAATAAAGATAATTACAACAAAATTTGATATCTTTCTCTCTCTCAGGGCCTCTACTGGGTTTGATAATGGACACAACAAATTGATTTAAAAATCTTATTAACAAACAGTTGACATTTTACCTAAACAATATGTTGATAGAAATAAATTAAAATAAAAGAAATTAATTCTGATTGACAATTAAAAGAGAATAAATCTGACTTAATACTTTAATTAAAGTTTACAATTAATCATTAGTTTTGGTTTTGTTACTTACATACTGTCCAGCTGGTACCAGCATTCTTTTTGGTTTCAGAAGTACACTATTGCAAAATTATACACTGATTATAAATATCGACTCACAGATTTTACACTATTGAAGTCAAAATTGATAGGCTCCCAGGAACTCGGATGATCCTCCTGAATGTCAGCTATCTGATGTCTGCTTGCCTTACAGGAATCCTAAGATTCGTAGATTTATTAGTCTTTTACTGAATTGGACGTAAACTGCAACGTATATCCTTTACGATTTATTTTAACTGTTTATTCTTTCGGAGCGAACTAACTTTTCTTTAGCTCCTGGCTGTAGATGTAAAAAAACTGACTTCCTTTCCTATATTTACGCTGCAATACTTGCGGCGTGAATGTTTTCTTCGTATTAAATTACAAATTTAACTAGTTATACATTGACGATGTCTAGTCTCTGCCCAAATTATATTACTTGTTCTGCTCCTCACGATGTTTTTCCGCAAACTGACTCCTAGTTCTCTCGAGTTTTAGCGCGCATACGCCATTTTTGACTTTTCGACAAAGCAAAGCGAGCTCGCTTCTCTCATTGTTGCGTTGTCCGATCAGACCGCTATAATGGATTTATCAAACAATTCAAATTTTATGTACAAACAATTAATGGCCTAATGAATTGGCATTCCAATATATGATTTTAAAGCGATTGCAAAAATGAAATGCGTACAACTTTTCTACCAAGTTTAATTAAAAAAATCTTGAAATACAATTTTCTCCTAAAGGTTTTCAAAGTTGACCACTATATGATTATTTATTAGAAATGAAATATTCTAAGTAAAAAAATAGAGAAGTTTTAAATGTTACGAATTGATTAAAATCTGTGATTTCACATGAAACATATGTGAGGTAAATAAATTATTGAAGGTGAAAAACAATAACCTGTGATAGAACCCATGTAACTGCAAGATATTTAGAAGATTCCATTATTGGGAATTTATAGCGCGAAATTGCAGTAAAGTTTTGTATTCCCATATATGAACATTTGAGTACCGCCAAGCATTTAATTCCGGCATACATTTCAGTCCCGCCGACAAATGTTTGGTAATTCAAATTATCATTTATGTTAAAAAATGAGACTGAAGAAATCGGTATAATCAGACTGTTTTTTCCTCAGGTTTCACATCTACTTACAGTGTGATTGTAAATAGTTCACATATTTTTCAAAAGCAATAAATTTATCCATTATTTTAATACTAAATACCTAATTACAATTAAAATTCATTAGATGCTTACTTGACTGAGTTTGAGGCGAAACAATTCTCAGCATTACAATCAGGACTTTATATTATTGATTGAAACTTGTATGCCATTTAATTATAATTTCTGTAGTGAGTCAAAATCGACACGCCAATACAAACTCGCACGACGTTCAATGATTTTGATAAAAAAAACAAAACGTACAATTATCAAACACGTTGTATTTTACATAAATTTTTGTGAACCACACGCAAAGAAAACTTAAAAATGACATTATGTGCATTTTTTAAGGCTGATGGAATTTCGTTTTATTTTGTGTAATGCAATTATTCGGCCTTAAATATGATTGCTAATGATCAAATTTGAATTTAAATTGTATGCCACAGTCTTGTATATTTTATTTAAAAACGTTTTTTTTGTAGGTTTTAAGTGAACCTAAAAATATATTTTCGGTCACTAAATCCAGGTGAATTGCCCGGTAGAATCCTTAAACTGCAGCGTGGGGAACCTAGTAAACTCGGGGGGTGGCCTTCACATCTCTCTGGTTTTTTTGAAAATAGGTTCCCACATGCCGAGGCACCTCGGCCTGTTTTGAGAGGTGTATGTTCCGGGGTCACTGACTTTGAGCATACGGTAGAAGTTGTTCGCTATTACCATTGGAACAGTCGGCCAGCTGCCTCCTAAACTGGTCGAGGCACGATGAAGGGAATGCTGCGACCCCACACCAAACTCTTCTCCCGCTATCGGAAGGGCGTGGGACAAGTACCAAATGCCCGACGTACCTGATGCAGGTTTTTCTAGGGTTTTCCCTGCATCACTTTAAGGCGAATGCCGGGTAGGATCCTTAAACTATATCCCGGGGGCCCTAGTTAACCCTTGGCTACCTTCCTCTACCCTTCCGGATCCCCCCTTTCAAATCCCTTCCTATGCTATTAAAGAGGAGTTGCCACCATGTGGATTACCCTCATGTAGCTTGTCACCCTAAAAAAAACCCTAGTAATCTCTTGGCTATCTTTATCTACCATTACAAATTCCAACATTATTAGCCATAAGTAGTAACAATTGGCCGAGTGAGGTATCGATGGGAGTTCAGCTAATTTGCACGGTTGAGTATAGGAGATTGAATTGTGGTCAATGTCAGGGAGTATTGACATTAGTTCCTGGAGGTTCTTTTTGGCAGATGATTAGAGGTCGTTTGGTGTTGAAACTGTGGTGAGGGTAAGGTGGGATTGGCTTGGTTCCGATGTCTGTAAGGGAATTCAATGCAGTTTTGATTATATTTAATTTTCTTTTTATGTCCAGAGGGATGTCGTTGGCGTCATTGTAGATTCTTACGGTAGGGGTGGTATGGATGCATCCAGTGATTATCCTGAGGGCGTTGATCTGGATCGTATTGAGAAAGATTCGTCCGCAGTGTAACTTAGATAGTTCGAACACTTCGCAGTTGTCTCGTATTCAATTCACGAATCTGTTGAGTTTTTTCTATCTTTTTTCATTAATTAAATATTATTTATTATAATGGCCAATTTGAAGGCCAAAACAGTTACATTTTTTTTCTTAAAACATCAGGTCAGAGACTGACATTCATAAATCTTAACATTTTTACTGTAATCTGGGCTTGGATGACGGACTCATTTTATATATTTTCAATCCATTTTACATTTTACAAGGAGCACTTGAAATGCAAAGTCCCAATACGCAGAACGGTCATTGCCGTTTCTCGCACGCTTTGTTGAATAATTTTGCTCGTAATTTTATTTATGAGTTTTCGCAAAGCTTTACGAACATTAACTAGTCGGCAGTCAAACATGCGGTTCTATTGACACGCCACCCATGATGCATAGCGCGTTAATCTGTTAAATTGGTTCGATCGTTCATGATCATTCACAACGCGCCACACGCGACTAATTACTACAAAGCAGTGCCCGGCCAGGTAACTCGATTTAAGATCCAAGATACGTGCTCAATTTACACACAAGTGAGATTTTTTTTTATAGAAAAGTAAATGCATGTTTCACGAGTTTTATCGCTTACAGGGAAAAATATAAAAATACATAAATAGCTTGTACAAAATAATTAAAATATAAAGTTTTACAAATTAACTCCTACTGTACACTATCAGGTATTAATTAAAATTTATAATCGAACAATGAGTAATTGTTTCTGAGTTTATAATAAAATACTAATAGTACATATACTGAACGTTAAGATTGCTTATTACTTTTAATTAAATTTTTCAAACAAACGGTTAATAAAGAATTTCTCTAAAAATTAGCAATGGCGTGTCGAAAGTAAATTAGCTGCTCTGTACCTTTTGTAGGTTATTTTTTTCAGATAAAATAAACCGTAATAATATAAAAAGTACGGTGTAGTTTCGAGAAGGTTATTTTGATGTTTCTGGAAGTACGAGCACGTGAAAAGAAGTGGCATTCATTGAATGTCTGATTGAAGATGAAGAGATTTCCTTGCACCTCCCCGCTATCATCGTGATGGAAGGATCCATCTTAACGTGACTTTTCCGTAGAAATAGATTGAGCGAAGAGGTAATGTTGAAATTTCTGCGCCTTCTCTAGACTTAACTTAAAAGGATTTCTTTTCATGAAGGATACCAGAGAGGGGGATGCAGTTGTTAATTAGCTGAAGGAGAAAATTGAAAGACTATGTTTCGGCATTTCAATACAGATTTTCCTTAATACTATTGCATTATTTGTTTATCGAAATGGGTTGTTTTGGAAAACGAATGGTCTAACTCATAAAAGTTTTATTGAATATTATTTAATTTCAATCATTATAATTAAAACAATTAAATGCTACTTAAAGCGTGGGAGAATTTTTTTGAACAATCCGTTTGTTTATGCGCTTCCAAATAAACCGATTACTGATACGATAAAATTAAAGAAGAAAGTTATTATCCTCAGGTTGACACACAGGTTGTTCTTTTTATCTTAACAATTAAAAATGTCTCTAAAAGTACGCATCGTACGGAAAATTTCATAAATTGGCCAATAAAGTCAGAAATTAAAACGATTAAATTCGAGTATTACTTCTTATGAAATTAGACACAAGAATTGTCCATCCATGGGAGTACATGATTAAAGTGAGTCCATTGGGCAGTTTGCCCGTTTGTAGATAATATTAATCTCATACGTCATCTCCAAGAATAAATCTGGTCAGGTAAGCCTGCCTATTATTTACTATAGTTCCTCTACAGATTACTGGAATCCACGTTTAATACATTGCAATGCTACTACTGAGTAATGTGCTGGACAAAATTTAGGTTCAAACCAAATGTTGTGTACCACTTTTAAACTTAGGTCTTGAAGCAACCATGGTTGCTCGTCTTCAAGAAGTATTCTACGCCATTTATCCCTCGTGTTCGGGAAGATCTTATATAATATTTAAATCATAAATAAATTTTGCAAAAGAGGTGGGACTTGATTAAATATACTGAAATTATTGAAAAAATGGATGGTTTAAGAAATTTACTGACTTTTTTTTATGAAAAAGCTGAATCTGCGATTATAATATAGCGTTCCATTTATGTTTTTTTATCCACCGCAACACGATGGTTAATCTTAACATAGGCAGATTTCTCCTTTTACAATAATAACTTTTCATCTTGATTGATGTTTTCGTACGATGCGTGTTTTACAAAATACGAGCACTAAAGTTGCGATTTTAAAAATACGTGATCACACCCTCCATTCATTAAAAAACCATCGTCACTTTGTGTTTCCTTTTTTTAGTGTGTTTCTAAATGGTCAAAACAATTGAACGACTTGCCGATTGTGAAGTCAGATCAGTGCTGCAAGGAATGTTAGGCCAGTAAACATTCACCGGCAATTGTATGAGGTGTATACGGACGCAATAATGAGTGATGGAAATGTCAAGAAGTGGGTTAGACAGTTTTAACGAAGGTCTTGAAAATGTAAACGAGGAGCCGCGTTGCGGCCGACCGACTATGATCACAGATATTTGGTGCAAGCTGTAGGAGAATCTCCCTCCATGGAAGTTTATCGACCTACAAATAGATACCTCATTGACCTTGATTCCCAAGAAGATCCTTAGGGCAAGTGCTACAGATCACCTCGATGCGCTTATAAAGAAGCATGGAAACCCTACTTTGGTTTACACAGATGCCTCAAGAACGGAAATTAGGCACTAGCTGTGCGGCGATTCTTCCCTACTTCAACAGTAAAATAGCCATCCATAATTCTACTTCTAGCACCACCGCTGAAACCTTCGCCATGGCAATGGCAGTTGAATACTGCCTGGAATCTTCAGTCAACAGAATTATGATCCTAACAGACTCTTTGCAATCACTAAAGCACTTACGAGACCCTAAAATAAGGAATGTGCACCATCAACACCATCAGAGCTAACCTACGTCTCTGCAGTTCGCGATGGAAATCCGTGCAGCTTGTCTGGATCCCGGCTCATGCGGGCATCGCAGGGAAAACGAGGAGGTGGACGCACTGGCGGTCATTGAACATGAAGATCTACCATTGTACGAAGCCCCAACCTGTACAGCCTCGGACATTCTAAATGAATGTACAGAAAAATTGGAGGGTAGCTGGCAGGACAAGAGGAGAGGAGGAAATAACGGCTTCTTCCATCAGAACCTGCAAACATCAGCAGATCTGTGCCACCTGAATAACATCTCAAGAAAACAACAAATAATAACCTCCAGAATTAGAACTTTGCACACCCAACTCACTCACGAATATCTTCTTTCCAGAACAGATCAGCCCACCTGTGATGTATGTGATCAAGCTCTCACCATCCAGCATATTCTATTTGAATGCACAAAATATGAGGATATACGCAGGAGGACTTTAGCCGAGTTCTCTGGAGAAGACTTCTGCATACACACAACGGCGATCAAGAGCCTCCTGGAGTTCGTCTCCGACGCAAAACTGACATCCGCTATTTGAAACGTTGTTCACAATTGGAAATTTTCTAACCTGCTGTAACTTTATTATGTAAATACTTTTAGAGGGTTGCCAATATCCAACAAGTTGACGCGACCATAAATCAATTAAATACAAAACAAAAAAACGTTCGCCTCGACAGTCGATTCTCCTTATCGATTTGTCTTCGCATTTTCCACAAATTTACATGCCAGTCCTCTACAATATTGTAACAGAACGCTTAATATATAGAAAATTGTGCTCAAGTTGGGGACTCGAAAATCTTACTGATGAATGAACAGTTCGAGCACTCTTCCTACAGTCCGGAATTTGCCGCTTAGATTTTCATGTTTCTTCATCTGAAGAAATTATTTGGAGGAAATCATTTCAACGACGATGATGAGTTAAAACACGAAGTGCATACATGGCTTTCATCACAGGCGACATCTTTCTTTGACGAAGGTATACAAAATCTGGTTTCTCGTTACTACAAGTGCCTGAATAACGGCGGTGACTATGTGGAGTAGTATTCGTATAATAAAATATCTGGAAAAAATGTTTTGCTATTTTTTTTTAAAAAAAATGTATTTACATTAAAAACAAGCCTCGTACTTTGTTTAGGCAAGCCCTTGTTAAAGGAGGACATATCATGTGAACGTTAAAATTGAACTTATATTTTAGTAATTTAAATAATATTTTAGCTTGAAAGTATATTTGAATTAGATTTTACATTGCATTTTATATTATATCGTAATAATTGATCATGACAGCCTCTGTGAGACGATACAGATGTTTCGGCAGCTCCGTGTTGATTGGATTACTCATTGCTCGTTAGGTGCGCTACGACAAAGAAGAGCAGGCACACGATGCCTGCAGGTAACAATATAATTTGCTTTAACTTGCTGTGTAATGTATTCGACTTGCGTCCCCATGGAACCTCAGCTCCACTTTGAAACGTGCGCAGCGAATTTAATCGTCGCGTTGCTTACCTTTGAAGTGCTCATAGGCTGCCAACGCTCGGTTGATTCTAATCATATAACGCGGTACCGACACATTTTATTCAATTTACTTAAACTTCTCATTCAATAAAAGTTAAGGAATTCTTATCCGCAGAAACAAGGAACCAGTGTTGATATCGTGGACTAAATTGGTTACTGAACTTTTATTGCAAAATAAATACGTAGCTCACCTTATCAAAATGAAGTTTGTTGACAATTGTGCTGAGACATCGGGAATTCAATTCAGTATTTCATAACTTTTCTACTCTAGCCAATTCAAGATACAATAGAACCTTTACAAAATTTATTTTAGAAACAAAGTTGAATTATTTGAGACAATTATATTTGCTAACCATTTATTTCTTGCGGAATAGTAACTGATCAAACATTAAATCACGCGTGTATTGGCTCCAACTATGAAAATGTGCTGAACATCCGTTTGGAAATTCTTGACTAAATTTTTTTCTCTCTTTCTCGTTTATAATTACGAAATATTCTTGATATTTTTTTATTTAAAACCAACAAACTCTTTGTAAAAAAATTTCATGTGATTTGAAAATGATGAGTCTTAAATCTTTTATATATTATTTATTTATTTGTGGATCTGAATTTAAACATTTAGAAACTTAAGATTTTTGTATAGTAAATAGTCAAAATAGCTTTCAAAATAAAACGATTTAGATTCTAAAATTAAACAACATTGTCACACACCTTGTGACATAGAATTCACCCTGGGGCCGTGTTTCCAAAGGGGAACCGATGTTTTTCTGTTGGAAGATTTTTAGAGGCACGGTTGACACTTATTGACACAAGTGTAACTTTCAGGAGGGTCCACCCGGCTTGTTTTTATGATTGTGCAGAACACTGTGTAAATAAATAAGTTTCTGCTGTTTCTTCCAACCCTCGTGGGGTGACGAAGACGTATATAAATTTGAACTGTAAGCTGGAAAGTTGGTGAGGTCGTGATCAGTTCTGTCGTAATATCGGCCCTTCTTAGCGTGCAAGATCATTGGCAATTCAACTTAAGAGACGTGATTGCTGTTGGACTGTGGGCTGCTAGAGACGGTGTTGCGGCTGTGAACAACGGAGGATGACATCGCAGAGAATGATACACGATACTAACACTCCGAGCAGAATGAGTATTTTAAGAATTTACAAACCATGTACGCGAGTAATTGTTTTTGCGTTTAAACTGCAATTTAAAGGCCATAGAATTCTTTTTTACGGTGGCAATAAAAGCATTATCTATGTTTGAGACGACACAATTTCTAGGTGGTAATTCATGGCACACTCTGGTGCACCAGAGGTTAAGGAGCGACTAGGGGATTAAAATATGACATTCCGGGTGCATCAGAAAGTGATAACCGTTATGTGAAGATATGTGATGACGGTTGGTCCGATACATTTGGAGATAGGAAAATTAAAAAAACTAAATTTGTTATTCGAGGACGAGAGAGGATAGAGTGAAAAAATTTGAACCTACCAGATTTTACGAACGGTTTGCTGACGAGCAGATAGGGGAATTATTGCATAGTTTTTTGGCAGTTTCGCAGCAGATTTTGAGAATCATTGGTGAAACAGTTTTGCAGAAACAGATCTGGGAGAATTTTGATAAAGCTTTGAGAGTCAGTTCCGAAATAGTTCTGAAAGAGTTTATGTCAGTGTTAATGTGCAGGCGTCGGTAAGGAAGAACCGACGTCGACCCACAAGTGTACGACGTAGAAACTGTTTTCCGAGAAAATCAGTAGTTGGTGTTTTTATAAAGAGCCTCATTCCGAGTTTTAATATAATTTTATGTAATAAATGAATTACAATTTATAAGAATCAAACACAATTTGTAAAATAAATTCATTATAATTTACAAAAATCAACTTTGTTTATTTTATTAAATTAAATTCAGAACAAATAATTTCATTTATGTAAAGCGTCACAATAACAATTTCATCAAAATGATTAATAAAATTTGCAAAATAAAATAGATTGTAAATATATAATAAAGAAGTGTTACAAGCTTTGAACAGGATTGAGCCGATTAGACCCATGCTGATGTACCCAATGCTTTGCCATGAAAAACAGCAGGGGTTTCTATACTGTTTAAAACGTTGGTTTTCTTCACTATAATTTCTTGTTTGTTTCTTACAACTCCCCCTATTACTTTGACTCTATTTATACTCAGTTTTAACCTTCTTATGTCACTCTATCCTCGAACTCTGTCAAGCAAACAATAGGAAACCAGAATAATAAAGTTACGGAAGCAGATATTGTACAGTCATTCGTAAAGCAAACCTGTGAGAAACTTAGTAATTTTATCGCTCGCCAAGAAACCGTTCTAGAGAAAAGTAACTGTAATTTACATAACAAATATTGTATGTGAATCAATTCTGCTACAGGCCGACGAATTTGGTTTACTCGATTAAAAATGAATAAATTTGCGATTTGCGTGACTAGTACGTTCGAATTATGAACTTAGGTCTTCCTTTGAGCTGTAGAGTACGACGTAAGGGAGAGTGTAATTAATATTGACGTTGTGCTAACAAGTAGCTTCTTCCCACTATCCAACATTATCAGGTTTATATAATCTTCTTTCATATGTCATATATTCTAAAATAGTTATTTGTTGTACGAGAAATGAAAATAAGAGGACGTATAGTGTATAATAAAATATATAATTGAGAAAGGAAGACGCAATGTAATTAGAAAAAATGCTCAAAAGACGACAGAAAAGCTATAGAATTTAGGATGAAGTACTGTTCAAGTGTAAGCTTACATTTATGTATTGGGAAAGAAATATTATTCCTCCTCACTGAATCAGCCAGCTGACTCCTTTCCTCCATCACACGAGCTTCAATTTCCGGAAGAACTTGTGGATGAGTTTTAAAAGACAAACTTCGCTGCTTTTAATTTTACTCGACAGAAGATCATACTTATCAGTTCTCTAATAACAAGAATAAATAAATTTTCCTTACATTGCTAAAGTAATCTAAATTGGAAATAAATAGCATTTGGGCCATAAACTGCAAGAATGGATGAAAAATTACAATATTAATGCTTTTTTTAATCACTGTTTCTGAGTAATTTATTTTTAAAGTTCATAGAATTCTCTTCTTATCACATCAACGATTATTCTTTCTCACGGTTTGCATAATTTATACAGATTTTGACGCTACATAGAAAGCGAAAGAAATGGTTAGTTGTATGATTTACAAGAGACAAATTTACATTTCTGTTAATTTTCTAATAAAAAATTATTGTAATCAATATTTTAACTAATCATAGTCTTTATAAACGTTTCAATGTACCTCCAAACAAAATTTTAAACGCGTGTTATCAGAAATCTCTTTTAGGCATTTTCAAATTTGTACAGTTACTGAATATCCTTCGTCAAAACCAGTGTTTTTTATTATTTTGATAAAGACCTTGTAAATAATATATTAACACTGTTGTTCAAATACATCAATTATCCAATGATATAAAATGTTTCCAAGTGACGCTAAGATTTTAATTTATTTTTAAACAGTAATGTAATTAGAATTGCAACTGCGAATAATTTAAATGTATGTAATCAAGGTCCCTCCCACTCGTATAAAAGTATTTCCAATTAACCTTTTAAGTTACATTAATATTTAAAAGCATGTGGGCAACATGGTTTTGTACGTAATTAGGAAAGCAAAAGCTTTTACATGTAGTGACCAGTTGACGCTCACAGAAACAGAATTTTAAGGACTTTAATACATGTTCACTTTCTAGAATATATTTGACGTAACCTGACTAGAGAAAAAGAAAACACGAATTGAAGAAATTAACGACAACCACCTTTGATCATAAATGATTAGCTCTTCAAGGAGTAAATTAACTGAAATATATGTCATTAGTTCCCCATTAAATTTCCTAATGGTGACATATTGAAAATTATTGTATTTATCATTCTGTTTATCATTAGAAACTTGCCGTGTAATATGAACTCATAAGAGGGGCTTTTACGCAGTGTTCCTTAAATACATATTTGAACGATAAGATCAGGAATCATAATGTATGATGCGATACGATCGATTACTTCCTTTATAATTCTGACGAATATTCTTTTAAATTGGCGTTAAAAGCAGATGCAAAGTTGCCACCATAATAATTCCAGACATTTCAAACTAATGGCTTCCTTTAATAAAGATGGCTATGTCGCTCCGCTGGATAATACAAAGTTGGAAAAAAAAAAACTTTAGTGACTAGACCATGTAAAGTAAAGGGTGACGACGTTTCCCAGGTGAGTGAGCGAGATATAAAATGCGAGGAAAAGTGACTTTTCTTCACATGGGACGCGTAATGTCCAGCATTGTTTTTGACAATTATTTTTTTATATTTTTAGAGTAACTGGCTACATGAGGGTGGCATTTGCCGTTTAATAGCATAGAAAGGGATTTTAAAGGTGGAAGGGTAGTGCAAGGTAACCAACTGACACACTGTGAGTCAAGTGACTGCAACCGGAAAAGGGGAAAAAGCTTATTTCGTTAACCGTCATAAGGTAAATACAGACTTAGGATCCTGGATTTATAACGAAGCATAGGAAGCCGCATTCTGTTTTCCTGCAGGCGTCAATCACCGGGAAATATTCAACTAGAATGTGGAAGGTTACGTAAGAAAATCCCACAACTATTATTACATTACATTTCTTAAGAAATGAACTACAACTGATTTTTTTAGAACTTCTAAACTTGCGGTTTTCTTAGAAAAATGAGATAGATTTTTTTTTTCACTCTGTAAAATGGTGAATTAATTAAACAGCAATTAATTAATGTAAGTAATTACGATTTGTAATTTCAATTAATTCAACAGTTATTTGTATTATATACACTTTAACATGAATTTTTATGCCTCAAACAGGAACTTTAAAGAAATCCAAGAGATAATTCAGCCTTTAATATGGAATCTCTTTTCAATACTTGCGTTATATATAATCCTGTGCGTATATCTGAAAAATATTATTATACAGAATTGCCGTTCGTTATCTCTGAAATTTGGATTTTTATACGAACAGTGCAAACCATTATTCTTAATAATCTGAAAGTTCTGAAATTTCTTCATCTTAGGTGCACCCAATATCAGTTGACCAATGAAAGAGTGCGTGGGAAGTAATGTTTCAGAACGTGATAATTGGTGAAGTCTCTTAATAAAGTGCTACAATGACTGAGACGTGAATTTCTGGCGAATATTCCATCACATAATATTTGAAATACTGCTCATGTTGGTGGCAATCATTAATTGTGTCGTCCCTTTTTTCTCACTTATGAATTTTAATTTTGTCTGTGTATATGCTTATAGTAATGAATTAAATGTCTTCATAATTATATTACTGGAGATCTAGTTACGTAACTTCTGGCACATTTGAGACATAGTCTTCATTTCTTTGCTTCAATGCACTTCACTGCTCGCTGATTCGCGCTGATGCACAGGCGAGAAGCCTAATAAACACTCTACAGTCAGACGTGTCAGGGACTCGCAACTTTTATTTTAAAAGTGCGATTCCTCAGCACCGTTTCCCACTCCAGGCGCTCCACAAGACAAATAGCGAAAACTTCTCGCGTTCGGCTGCGCCGCTCGTGGGCCGACTGTGGTTTTTATTGACCTACGAATAATGTACGAGTTTTATTTCCAGAACAAGTGCAATGTCCGCGGCGAACAGAAGTGCCTACACCTCCATAATTTTAGGCGACTCAATGTTTACACTGTACTATAAGCCCCAAACGTTCAAGAAACTTTCAACGATTGATGATTGTCATAAATTGAATGATATATCCAAGCCTTTCATGCAATATGTTTGTTTAAACATAAGTTTAGAAACAATTCTGTAATTCTAGTTAAGTAAATGTAGCCATGATGAAACAGTGGTCAGTTCCATAAACGAAATGATATTGTTCGAAATTAAGATTCATCAATCCAACTTGTTGAAATTGATTTCAGGTACTAGTTAGTATTTCGGCATTTATAGTAGCATTAGTCTATAACTAACTTAAAATTAAGGTAAGTTGACAATCGCAATTATGCGAATGAGTCAGAATAATTAGAAAATATTTAAGAAAAACGAGTATTCGAGGGGGATTTCACTAAAGAATAGATTAAAAACTAACGTCGAGAGAACAGTGACGCCTCTGCCATCTTCAGGTTTATAATGAAATAAATGTAATCAACTGAATAATAGTCTTAACGGCTCTATAAGTTATAAAGAAATAAATGTAATCAACTTTTTTAAGTTCATCTCTACTTACGAAATTTAATCAGTTGCGGAGATGGAAGATTAAATGACATTAAAAATTTTAATGAAACAATCCAAAGTTTATTAATATTGGACTCTAAAGATTTATAGCTTGTTTTATTAATAGTATTATATTAGGGGCAGTAAACTCAGGTAATTATTGCCGACTACCTCTGAGAAACAATCTGACCCAATTAAATTATAAGCTAATTATCTAGGAGAGGGAAGGGTTAATAAGCCTGGTAGTTACTGAAAAATAATGCTGTTATCATAGATATGGGTTGTCCAACACTGTTCACGTTATGATAATCAATTGTATTTAACTACGACCAATGTATCTTCCCCGAATATTGAATTACGAGTATTTAGACATCTATTCCGAGTTATGCTTCTCCCTATAATTTGTTAGTAAACACGTTTTATTTGCTTTCATCGAGTTATTACATGTGTCCATGAAATCACGTGATTCTCAATGTAAGTGAAACTGAGAGGTGATCTTTACCCCTCTCACATATTTTACAACCCATCACATTTTCGTCGCCTAGTTACTTGCTTTTCTACACTTGGTCACCAACCAGGTTTTATGATGACCGTGTTGCTTTAAACCTTCTTCGGTCACTGACGACAATGTTCGGAGATTAACGACACCGACATCCCTGTTCCATGGAAAACACACCTAAACCTGCCAATCTGTCAAACGTCGGTAATAGTCAATTATTTAACGGAATCCTAGGTCTATCACGCCACAAATGTGACCTAAGAAAGTGGATTATTTCTGCTTTCGTGTCAAAATAAAGGGCTTAAGATTTGTTGCGATCTTTTATATTGAGGTTTTTAGTGGATACTGTCGCGGAAAGAGAGGCCATCATTGTTCGACCAGTTACAAAGGAATTTGCCTTTGGGGCTGCGAACCGAATATAATATTTCTGCTAGGGCAAACAGCTTCATATTAAATTTTATATGTACATCTGACTTACATTTCCGTTTTAACTCTATGGGACGTAGGAAAAAACTTGTATATAATTAATAATTAAGTACAATCGTTAGTGCTTTTAGAATGACACCACGCACAAACCAGGTGAGGAACTCAAAAGTAATCACCTGAAGAAATCCCAATGATTGCAAAAAAGTTGTGTGATATTTATTTTAACAGTTAATTTTGTCTGTTAATTGTCTCCTTCTTTATCGAATTTTCTTTCAAGGTATTTGAGTTGTAGCGCAAATTTACAGGATTATTCATCATTGACTTTGGAAATACGGGAAGGGTAGGTTTGAAATTTGTAACTTGCAATTTCAGCGGCAGCCTACCGTAACAGTTTATTTCCTCTGTGACAACTGTTCCGCGAGCTAAGTGATTGGCACACGATATTCCCATCTGCAAGCAATGTTTGCAGATCCGGAAACCACGGCGGAGACATGCGTGTCGCCAATTTCGGGCGATAATCAATCTACACTTGAACGTGATTGGCTTTCGACCTGGCGCCGCGTGACGTTTCCAATTTGCCGCCGTTCGTGTCTCCAGGGTTAATTTTTAGATTAGCTTCCTCCACGCAATTCTAAGAGGGCTGTGATTGCTTCACGCCCCGTTAATGAGCGTCCCAAAGAGCGCAGCCACATCTCACACCGTCGTAATTCATCTTCTTACATGAAGACACTTCTATTACTTTACAGCTTTTAATGCTTCGAAGTTCAATCTGTCACTGAAGACTTTCTGACTGCTCACATATTTGTTTCCTGCTCGTAATCCACTGCATTGTTCCGTTTGGATTTCGTGTATAACATGCATCAGATTTACAGTATATAAATGAATTAGCAGAACACCTCTAGATCCAAAAATATTAAACATCAACAAATTGCCAGGGAAAATAAATGGCAATTTATAGAAATACTACTTCAGCTTATAGTTTTTTAATCTTGCAAATTACAGTCCATAAGATTTCTCAAGAAATCACTCAGCTGGGCTGACTTTTCTCGCTGATGTGACATCAAGACAGAACTTCTCGCAGCTCCCCCAAGGCAGTAACTCACACAACTCACTAAGAGTGAAAATTTATATAATGCTGCTTCACCTTATACGAGACAAAAGTTCCCAAAATAACAACTGGTCTTAGCTGGCACATATAGATGTAATTACGTACCATAGACGTAAAAAAGCAATATTAGACTTCCTGGTCACTTGTCTTCAGAATGTTCAGATGAAGGATTAGTGAATCCTTCTGTCATTCTCCGTTACTCTCCAATACGATTAATTTTTGGCACTGGACAGGAAAATGGTTAGATATTTTTTAGAGTACTTAATGGATACATACACAAAAAATTACCTGTATTTTTAACAGGATCTGCAGGATCTGCTGGACGTCGATTTTATTTCGTTTCTGACGTGAAAAATCCATCCAGGTCCAACACCAATATTACAGACACATGAAGTATATTTTTAGGCTAGAGCGTGACTAAGTTTGATGTTTTCCTCATAATACGATTTCACGTCCCGATGCCAATACACGGTGCATTAGCGAGGCTATATATAAACAAGTGTAAATGTTATGATTTTGAAATGCAAATAAAAATTGGAAATAATAGCGAACAGAAGAATCGTAATTAATAAATAAACAAATAAACAGACAATATGTCAGAAAAAAGTGGGGATTAATCAACCAAAACAATAAATCATTACAAATCGACGTTTCGTTAAAAATTTTGAGACTTCCTCAAGTAATATAGACTTTTTAATGTATGCATATATATATATATATATATATATATGTTAAAATTGGAATATAAAATACAATTATAGTCACTGACTGCGACAATATGATATTTGTAATTTTCGGTTACAGCCATCATTAGACTGACAAAATTATTTTTTATTTTCAGTTATAAAACATGTATGTGAACGATTAAAAACTATATATTACCCGAGGAAGTTCTGATTGTGTGGACGAAACATCGTGTTGTAAATATTTTTTGTTTTGGTAGATTAATACACAAAAATTGCCTATTATTCTGCTTATTTATTAAATAGTTGACATATTATATTAAATAATACAAAATCGTTGTTATTTTAAATCAGTTTTTCATTTTTGGGAAAATGACTTCGGTTACATCTAAGTTCGTCCCTTAGTACTTACTAAACTTAAAGTTGGAATTTACACTTCCTAATAGAATTTGATAATATTCCAGGAATTCTTGTTTTTAACTTCCTGGTTATTCGTTCTCCATTTGAGAATGAAAAAATTCTGTACTATTCTTAGCTTTACGCTTAAGTTTTGGCGCAAAGAATTGACTACAAATTATACTGCTGATATATTTTTATTTCATACAGATCACTACTTCTTGGCTCTGTCTATAAGATTTTTGTTCGCCTATCTTGATGAATCTTAAGCCCAAGATTTTGCTTACTTTACAAATAGATTGCATTGGGAAGACTTACACATTAAATTTTAAAATGCTGACTATTTTCAACAACCTCAAACTTACGTACTATTTGAGAAAATATGTTGTGTAGTTTTCGTGTAAATAAAGCAAAATATTTTCCCAAGCCGTAAAAATAAGATTTTTACCATTTAGTTAAAATCAGTTTTGTACAACTGCAACGTTCTTATGTCCGTCTGTGTGTATAACAAATATATAAAGTTTAATAAAAATTAGTCCTTAGCATGTTCTAGGAAATTGAAAACAAGAAATAAATATTTTTGAATGTTTGTCATTTTCTATCATGATGGATATATGTATTTCGTCATGAAACTGCAATTTAAACTATTTATCTAGACTTAATGTTATGAAAATTTTGTGTAGAAAACGCAAGAACTGTGTAGAATATTTGTACCGGCACGAAAAAGTCAAAATATCTTGAATACATAATGCAGTTAATGATAAGTTTAAGACAATTTATTTACTTAATTCAAAAATAACGGTTCGGTACGTATTTTTACCTTCTTCAGATCTCTACTGATTATCACCAAATGTTAAACTATTTGAGACAAAATATTTCATAATTTCAGTAACTTTGAAAGTGTTTATATTGTCAAGAGCAGCCTCGGATAACTTTAAAATAGTATTAACATTTGGTGATAATTTGAAAAAATCTGAAGAAGGTACAAATACGTACCGAAACGTTAGTTTTTAATTAATTAAATAAACTGTCTGAACTGCATCATATATTTCATATCAAATAGTCGTAAAAATAAAAGCATATAAATATATCTTATTGAATAGTCTGTAAAGAATTATTTTTTTGGGCTGGGTTTTTACGTTAAATCAATACAAATTATTGACCATTAAATAATTTGTATTAAGTTTATTACAGTTCAGCATGAAAAACTCTTATCTCAGGCACCTGTACGTACTGCTATTCTGTGTTGTGTTGCTTGTTGTAGCTCTCGTACCGACGTCTCCGTATCTCACAGCCGGCAGAACGGGTTAAGTGCAGTGATGACTTTAGTCAGGACCATTGCAAGGCGTCGACTCAGGGTTTGACCACTGGCTAAGGCGTCGGCCTCCGGGATTGATTGCTGGCAAGCCGTCGTACTAAATTGTGTGGCTTCGATGAACTCTTCACTAACAAATTGTGGCTCCTTTCTCACGACGATTCTGCCTCGGACTGTATCAGAGACAACAACTTGGAAAAGTTTACAGCAGAACTCATGAGATTTGTAGAACGGTGACACTTAAAACGTATACACAAAGCTTATCTCCGTTCCCTCCATAATAGCCTTCCATTCTTTTACTTTTTTTCATTATTAGAAACTTTCGTCGAAATATCAGTTTCACAGATTCTTCTATTGTTACAAGAGTTATAGCACGCAGCTGCAGCTCCGTAGTCAACAACGGCCAACTATTCTGTCATGTTGAGGCCAACAATCGAGACAGGACACGAAAATTACTTGGATGGAAATATTTATCTCATGATTTCGAATTCTTCAAACCACAGCAAACAACACTTTCGAGACAAAGCAAAACTAAACCAAAACACGCGTTACAAGTCAGGGTTATTGAGACTATTTTTTTTCTAAAAATGACCAGCTCTGATTCTTAATTTCAGTTTGTTATAAAATACGTTATTATGTTTCATAAAACACTTTCATGTGTTTGTAGACATTTCTTTATATCATGTTGTGTCTTTTAAATATTAAGTATTCAATAGTTTATAATGAAATTAGTTTAGTGATGATCGTGAGGAATAATTTAAAATATTATTTCAGACACTGATATTTCTGCGGTACACTTTGTACGTGCCAGAATATGATGTCATTTAATATGTAATTCAATGAAATCTGTTGCGCTTGGCTGAAATTCCAATTCCCATAGAAAATTATTTGTTGAAAACGAGGTCAGCGTCTCTTCTCATCAGTATGCCGTATGTAAATCCTACGGGAGAAAAGGCAAATGTTCGATGCTCCTCTGAGCTTACGCGATTTTTAATAATTAATCTTTACAAATCGGATTTCTATTTCGTTTCTGATTTGGAGTATTGTTCCACCACGAAGCAAAACATGTGAATCGGCTCTAAAGGAATTCATAATCCGAATGAAAATATGAATAAAAACATCACACTTTGAGCTTTATTTAACAGCGATTCAATCCTTTCCAGAGGCAAAATATCTAATGAATAATGAAATGCAGTAAGAGAAACATATTCTGTAATTTTCCATTGATATTCCGTTCGCAGTACCGCAATGAATTACACAGTTTCAATACTACACTCGAGTTTATATCCTTTCATTTTACGGTGACTAACTCATTTCAATTATCGTTAAAAAATATACCCTACTAATTACCTGAAGTGATTATTTTATTAGACTAACTTATAATTATTTTAAAATCAGCAGTTTTACTGGCAGTAGTCAGAATTATTTAGTTATGTTACAGATAATTTGAAACAGTTTAATATTTTAATAGATAAGAATTTTAGCTTTCGGTGGCATTATGTAGACAATATTTTAAGTTTTCGTCGAATATATGTCAGCCGTTTTTTTGTTGTTACGGTCTCTTCGTTTACACCTTATATACACATTTTTTAAAATAATTGACTTGTAGTCCACATGATGGTGACACGACTCTTATTTTTTATACTCTTATTATTTAGTTATGTTACAGATAATTTGAAACAGTTTAATATTTTAATAGATAAGAATTTTAGCTTTCGGTGGCATTATGTAGACAATATTTTAAGTTTTCGTCGAATATATGTCAGCCGTTTTTTTGTTGTTACGGTCTCTTCGTTTACACCTTATATACACATTTTTTAAAATAATTGACTTGTAGTCCACATGATGGTGACACGACTCTTCACTCAATGAGAGTGAAAATTCCGCAGTTTTATACAGGCAATTTACTAACGTTCGCTCGTCCTGACGTTAGGGTTTAATTTAACCTTCTCGCATTTCTCATTGTTGATGTCGCGCTTCTGTGTCCTCGACGATGGGACTGGCGAGCGGCTATCTCGAATGCTTGCCGAATTTGCATACTCGTCGCTTTAGAGAAATTGCTTTCGTTATGGAATTACATGTAAAAAACAAACAAAAGTATAGCATAAATCGAGTCCCGGCCGTTAGTAAAATTTTGATTTATTTTATTCGATTACTTTACTTTCGAGAATCTTCTGTTACTAGTAAGGTCTCAACTATAATATTAAATTATGGTATAAATACCATATAGCATCGAAGATAAGGTGTTTAAATTTGAACATGTGAATCGTCTGAAAGAAACACCATACGGCTACAACATGTGTTACTACGTCCGAACCTTTACACCTTTTTTCTCGTGGCAATATCGTAAATCTTAACATGATCATAATATGTCAGATCCTCCTATGTTACTCAAAATTGGAATTTTACCACAGCAGGCATATTTTAGTGGTATCGGCTGAAAATCTGTGTATAATAAATGTTTGAATTGTTATTTTTTTCGCAGAGCACACCACATGAGACGTTGGCAGTAAATCACCCAAGTGTGTATAACTTCGATTAAAAATTTCCTGACATTAAAGCCCCCGGGTGCGTGTTGATAATCAATTCTGTGCGGGTTTGCAAACAGTTTATTATGAAGGAGGAGCAATAAATTGTTATGACTCTGCCTGGCGCAGCAAGCGATACACTTCTGGCTGACGAACGAGCTTTTAAATCATTGAGCAGCCAGTCTCGTATTTGCTGCCTCGTTTATAAAATCACTGTTTTCGTTGTTCAAGGAAATTAATTGTCACCAATAAAGCATCCGTCAGCATCACAAGTACGATTCGAAAGTAGTGTCCCGTTATATATATTTGGAGTCTAGTAAGAAATTGAAATGAATTCAGATCGATATGCTAAAGCTGTTGGAATATTAACTCCAAAAACAGAACGAATAATGTTTAATTTTGTCTATATTATGTAAATATATATAATGTAACGACATACACTGTAACTATAATACGACAATAAGTGAATATGATGACTAAAACAGACATAAAAGATTTATTAATTAACAATGTGATAAATACAATAAATGACTACGTTTCGTCCTTAATTTCGGGCTTCATCACATAAACAATATAGCATTGCTATTATCTCATATCGGTTACGACGGGCATGGAAGAAAGACGATGCATTTAAAATTCACGCAATATATATATATATTGTAATGATCACATAAAAGGCTCCTTCTTAATTCGCCCCACGTTGTGGTAGCCAAAATGTAATAAAGAAATAAAGGCGTCAAAATTAGAAAAATAAGATTTATATTTTAACAAACAAATTTTATTAAAAATTATCAGAATTTACAATTATCCACAATTTACTATTATAAAAAGATCTCTTTCTCTCATGGGTCTTTACTGGGTTTGATAACGGACAGAACTTAAATAATCAAAGAACCCAACATTTATCTTTAAATTAAGCAGAAATATTTAATCGTCTAGACATCGACGAAACTTATGAACGAACTTATTCTACAGATTGCTTACAAATTTAAAAGAGTTTATTTTATTATCAAAAGAAGATAACGATATCTGACTGTATCTTTTAATTACGTTTACACATGTTAATACCATAAATTTCAACTCACGATTTCTCAGGAACCTTTGGCTCGTTCATTAAACACACACTTTATAGACTGGACGTTTACACACACTGACTCTAACACATATTATTGGTTCGACGATAGCTGGTTCTCCATACTCGGTGAAGGACATCCCAGTTGCTCGTGGTGAAACTACTCGACGCTGGATGCTGTGTCCTGGTCTCCTACCATCGAAGACAGTGGTCAAATTTTGATACTAATACAGATTGAACTTCTGCATATGAAAATGTTTATAGTTGAATAATTTTCTATTTCTCTCGCAGGCTGCTTTCTTTCTCCATACCCTCCGCTCTGACACTCATCTCCAACTAACTTCCAAGTTCGATGCTCACCGCACCCCTCTCCCACGCTGACTAACGCTGACTCTCGCTGACTGACTCTGACTAACTCTGACTCCTCGATGCATACAGCACCCTTCTCCCACGCTGACTAACTCACAATAGCTTATCTCTCGCTTATATACTACTAGCCTCTTCGTTTTTCCTTTTCGTTTCAAGACTACGTCGCAACGGCGCGGTGACAGAATCTCCATTACTGACATTTACATTCTGCAGCTGCAGTTCCTTAGCAAATAGCTAGCCCCTCCGTCATGTCACATCGAGACAGGACCCGCAATTACCTTGCACCATAAATTACTCTGGACTTGTCGTCCTCACAAGACTTGCGTTAACCCCTCCTTACAAATCCTAAGTAAATACGCCACTTGTCAGGCCATTAAGAGACAATAGCCTGCCTTAAACCGATACCTCTTGCGACCGGCCACCCGCGTGTCCTTTTTTTGCTTTACAAATCCTAAGTACTCATTGCAACTTCCTGTGCCGGCCAAGACCATTCATCCGAAACAAATGTCTTGCCGCTCTGTCTGGTCACATCGAGACAAGACCCGTAATTACTTTGCACTTGCAACCTCCTCCCAACATGTGCGCTGTTCCGAAATAATGCATTCCCTCAATGCATTACAATATATATATATATATATATATATCTGAAGAGATTTTATATTACAATATTAATAACTCATTAAAGACGGAACGTAATGGTTTATTGTATTAATCACATAGTTAATTAACAAACCTTTTGTGACTTTTTGATCATTACACTTATTTATTTTTAAATTATACTATTTATAAATTGTCATGGCGCTCATAATACACTACTATAATTGAAATTATTAGGTCGATACTAGTTTATGTCACTTTTTTAAGCACCCAACAGAACTAAACCCCTTTAACATGGTATATTTGGATAAATTCCAATTCTTTAAACGTCTAACTACAAATAATAAACATGGGTTAATACTAAGAAATTATTAACAGCTTACACCTTCTACAAAGGGGGAACGTAAGAGTGTATACTCATTACAGAGTCCAACTAAAAAAAGAAAATTAATTCAATCGCTGAGAGCGTGACAGTAAGCTTTTATAACTTGTAGGTTCATTAAACAAAAACTGTTTCTACGTAGGTTCGTTATAAATGACGTAAATAAAACCATTGACACCTAAAAAAATGAATAAAAAATCGCCTCTTGGGTAAGTTTGTCAAAATAAATACGTGACCAACAGAACTTATAAAAAATCAAATTGATGACGTGACAGGCTGGATAATGAATATAATTTGATAAGAAATATTCTCATTTGTGTAAGCACGAGCTATGATCCTGCCCCAAATCTCATTACTAAAGATTTGAACCAACTTGACCAGTTACAGGTTCTCCAAACTCCTCCTAATAACGCCATAAGCGTTACGAAAATTCAAACTAACGTAATTTAATTAGTGGAATTGAAAAAGTACACGTCCAGAAAATTCAATTTCAATAACATCACATTTTAATTTAAGAAAATTAAAGGAAAAAAATTTCATCCAGTTACTATTCATATTGAATCATCTGGATTATTAACAATTTTGAACGAAAACTTCCAGTTATTTCTTCGGCGATAATTGGGACAATGTTTAATTAAATTTCAAACTTTCTCATTTCGTAGTAAGATAATTTGTCTCTATCACCTCATTATTTAACTTACTCATAGAATTATTATCAGGACAATAGCTTTGATATCCTTGTTACACTTAGCTGTCATAATTTGCAAACGGTGTTTTTTCCATCTATGATTAACAAAAATATTTGGTAGAAAAATCTACCACGAACCTGACAAACAATACCGCTGAAAATAAAATTTACAGATACGTAATTTTGTTCAGGGCCTTAGAAATGCGATTTGGAGGTAGAAGCTGGAGTATAACGCAGTTCTTGCAGTCTTTAAGAACTACAATAATTGTTTGTGCCTTACGTATAGGGTGAAGTCTCAACCATACTGTTCCACTATAGGACGACAAATTAAATGATCAACAACGAAATCATTCTAGAAAACGAACGGAAATGGTGTATTTGCATCTCGTACAAAAGTAAATATTGAAGAGACTACTAGAAGCAAAAAATATAGGAAAGAGTAAATCAATACGAACAAATATGTAAGTAGTCAGCAAGGTTGTTTATTTCGTTTGCACTGCATTTCGAACCATAAAGAATTTCATTTGGATTTTCTTTATTTTGGTCATTGAATTAAGAATTTGTTATAGACACTTCGTTTTTCATTAGAAAAATAGAGTTAGGATTTGCAAAAGACAAAAAGATAATAATCTTTCTTGAGAGTTGCCAAGTAGGAGATGCTTTTCAATTATAATAAAAGAAATATTCTGATTACGTTAAGAGTACTTAAAACCAGTCATTTTATGGTCTTAGTTTTTTTTAAAAAACCCTATGAATTTTCGTTTCTTGGGGATGGAGAGGCAATATAGAGACAAAGATTTGCCTATCATTTTCAGAAGTGTATGGTTATAGATTTGGTTTATCTTTTACAGGATATCCGCATATAAAATATACGATACAATTGCTTTGCTTGAGAGCGGTTAATGCTAATTTATTACTTCTCTTGCCAGTTCCACAATTAAACAGCTCTGAAATGTTTCCAATTTTACTGGCCAACAATGAGAATTGGTATTATTACTAAAATACTCGAGCTTACCCTATTTACATCTTCTTAGTTCTACTTTTATCTCTTTTATAATCCATAACAAGGGTTTAAAAATACTGGATTTTTTAAAAAACACCTAAGGATGTAAAGAAAGACATAAAGAAAATCGAGCTCAATTTGTAAAGGTTTTAGCATCAAAGCATCATGAAAATCTTGTATATATTGACGAATCTGGGATAGACAATACAGAAGACTACCCATACGGATATTGCAGAAAAGGAGATAGGTTTCATTCACTAAAATCAGGGAAAAAAGTCAGCGTGTCAGTATGATTGCAGCTCTAAATGAAAAGAAAATCATTTCTCCATTGACCTAAGAGGGATTTAACATCAAGATGTTTTTGAGGCTTGGTCTGAGCAGTTTTTGACTCTAATTTTAAGGTCTGTACAAATCGTAATTCTTTATAGAACCCTGCTTTCCATAAATACAGGATATTTTACAGGATATCCCCACTTTTTAAGTTTATATAATTTTTCTTTTATATAGCAATTACTTTTAGGAATTAGACTGAAGATGTAAAAGCGTTAAAACAAAAAATCATAATTTAATGAAAATACGTGATGAAGTTTTACTTGTAAGAAAGCTCATATTTCACCCTTACCAATCAAATTGAACGGCGTTCCTAAAAAAACTGAGACAATCGGGACAACGAAATTTAAATTATACAAATGAAAATAAACATTGAAATTAAATCATGTAATGCCAGTTAATTAGGCCAGTAATTGTTTGGACATAAAATTTGAATTGTTTGATAAATCCATTATAGCGGTCTGATCGAACAAAGCAACAATGGAGAAGCGAGCTCGGCTGCTTTGTCGAAAAGTCGAAATGGCGTTTGCGCGCACGAAAGTCTGAGTCAGTCTACGTCTACAGCCAGGAGGCACATTTTAACAATTTTTTCACCGAGATACCTTGCAGTCTATTTCAAATCAATAAAATTAACAGCATAAGTCTACAAAGAATCTGCAAATCATCTGTTCCAGTAATAAGGCAAATTCGAACAATTTTACACTGAGGGGAAGACGACATCCAATAGCTGACCAAGGAGAGGTTCATCCACTAATTTGTCCGGAAATTTGTCTGCGTTCTATTCGCCGGTGAGCGTGTAAATTCTGTGAGAACTAGAATCTGTGTAAATAACGATTTGCATTTATCGTGTTGAGTAGGGGAAACAAAGAATGCTGGTACCAGACGGACAATGTGTGAGTAACCAAATTTTAATTATAATAACTGTGAACATTAATTAAAGGATAGAGTCTGATATCGTTCGTTCGTTCGCTTTCTTCTAGTTTTCTTTCATTGATCGACTTATTGTTTTAATTTTAAGCAAATAATATTTTGAATTGTTAATTAGTCAAATTCTACTTTTATCGTGTCCTAATCATCAAACTGAGTAAATGCCCTGAGAGAACCGATCTCAAATTTTGTTTGTAATTATCTTTTATTCTGTGAAAGCCACAAAACAAAATAATTTTTTTTGTTTGTTAATTGTTCATAAGATTTTCATTTATATTAACCCATCATATTGAATTATTACATTAAATAGCTACCACAACGTGAACAATTAAATTATTAATTGATTGTTTATTACATAAAATGTCGCCCAGGGTGGGGAAAATTCTTCAAAAATTAAATAAAGCCCATATTAGTTGAATATTACAATGTATTAATCCAGAAATAATTTTTATGATTTTTTTCTATGTACATAATTTTAATTCTGTAATTATCATTGACACAGTATTTTAGAGAATTAAATTTGTACGGTCCGAGTCCCCCTGCGCACAGAGGTCTACCAAAATGGGATAATTGGCTGCATTCTGAGGATGGCGCCGTCGCGGTTTTCGCGCTTTGTGCGAGGCAATTGCCCAGTTTCGCGAATCCTGGGTCCCGAGCATCAATGGGAATTCGCTGACGACGACAAACTGCGCTGTGTTTGCGAAACCGGGTGTTAGCAGGCCAGCGCTGCGGGAAACGAAAGCGTTCAGGCCGTGTTAATTAATCGTTCAGCGTCAAATAAAGGACAGACATTTGCGTACTATTTGGAGCCAATAGTGCCAACAGCTAGTTACGTTAAAATTGGGCAATATCCAGACACCCGCGGGACTTCGTCTTTTGTTTCACTTTCAAACGCCACAAATATTTGCATCAAAGTGCACCTAGTATCAGCGAAATAACTTCACACTGGTGTAAAATCTACCTACAACGGGCATCTGTGTAGATGTAATTTACTTGTGATTTGTTTTTACAGCTGTTTAATATTTGTATCTACATCAAACCGAATATCAAAAGTGGTTTTCGTTTCGGTTTATGCATTCCTCAAGCAACATTACATGGAATCAGCATCACTTTTCTTGACGCCACTACAGGAATGCAAATTCTATCAGTATAATTGGTTGATTCTAATTTTCCAACGCTAGTCTTACACACAGAAAATCAATATAAGGGATAAATACGCAAAAGTTCATGTTAATATTTTGTATATACCAACAACATCATAGAAAATTAAAAATAACGCTGGATAACCTCACGAGCTTTGTTACTGGGTACTTTAGTGTTTCCGTGAGGTTTATAGCACTAACCTACAGTCACCCTTTCTATTCGTCTTTATTAATATATTACAATATCATTCCTTTGGTTGCAACGATTCATGAGTGTAAACATGTTTAGTAATTTTATCAGTATTTAATTCTATATCAGAAGTATGATAATTATTTTAACAACAATTAAAGTAATTGCATAAGTTTTTTATCTTTACTTATAATTTTTAATGGCTGAGTTCATCCTGAAAAAAGTTTTATATTTACTTTTTCAACGCTTGAGGACAGACATTCAGTAAACTCACATTCGACAGAGCACATATTGTCTGCCAATTACAGAAAATGACTGAGGATATATGGTGCTGCTAATGGATTTGATGCTGGTCGAACGCTTTAAAACACAGCTGAACATTGTTGACACAAGTGCCCGTAGAGTGTGCAATGCGTGAAGTAGTCTGTTACGCCTGTCTGTGCCAACTAAGACTATTTTGAACCTATGTCTGGGGTAAAGTAGTAATATAAAATTTACAACCTAATGGGGCAGAAATGTTGCAATCGTGGATGACTTAGAAGAGTTCTATTTTGAGAACAGGCGTGAAAGAAACGTCAGCCAAACCAGCGTGATTGTGGCAATAAGACTTTTCGACACGACGACACTCAAGTAGATGCATAATGTTTTACAGATCTCACCGTGGTCATATCGAAAATATTTCAAATTGGAATGAAAAGTCAGCAAGCCAGAGGAGGAGGAGACAAATCGTCAACTGCAGGTATTAAAAACCTGAGGAATCAACAAAGCCGAGTATAACCTCAGCGAAAAAATTTATACGTTTTCATAGATATATACGATTTTTACATTTGATATAAATTAGCATTTGAATTAAATATGTATGGAATATTTCATGGTTCTAATACAGTAATTACCACTACTCTCAAATAAATACATATTTGAACCAATTCAATTACTAGTAAATATTTGTATACGTATCGTGTAATCCAATTTAATATTGTTAATTACAAATTGTTGTAGACGTGGTATTAACATCGGCATAACATTGTGCATTTGTTGAGAATTTTGTGAACAATTTAACATCCTAGTTTTATCCAATAGAAATTTTTAAAATAACGAAATGTATCCATTACTTTAATCATTAATCATATTCTTGATTTATTAAACATTTTGGATATTTAGAAAAATAGTAATTTGAATCTGTAGTAGGTAAAACTTTAAGGATTATAATATTTAGATCCTACAGATTTTTTCGAACTTTGAAAGTTACCCAACACATTTTATCACCCTCTTTACCACGTGACCGTACCACGAGGCTGTAACACGTGACAACACAGCAGTGACGGCCAGCAGTTGTGTAGTGATGTTGCTAAATATGTCTGTTGCCATGACTCTGGATTTGCTAAACATATGTCCAATTGCCTTTGACGTGCCTGGTTCATGATTGCCTCTGAACTCCCTTAATTGACCGCCCGATCCATTTATTTATTTTGCCTTGCCACGTGAAACGCGACCGTGCAAAAATACTCAGTTGAGCTGTATAGCAACGTGGTCCGTATATATGCACGTTCCAATCTGCTGAAATAGGAGAAAATCGTAATGGCTAAAACAATTAAAAAAAATGTGAACATCGAGAAAACGGACGCTATGTTGTTTACTTACAAGCAAAAATTGATCAAACGCTAAAAAAGATAGACAGATCGGTGGTAATTAGTTGTTGTAAAATATCTAGTGATTTTAGAACAGCTTGTGAAAAGACTGTTGATGAGATGTCTGGAAATAAGTATTGATAAATTAGAGTATTAAAAGTGTTCCCGATCGACCACTAGGGGAAAATAAAGGCGGAATAATTTGAAATACGGAGCAGAGGAATGAGTAAAATATTTTTCACTTGTAACTGGGGTATGTATCGGTTTAACTGAGGAAGTAATTAAAATTTGGCAAACTCTGAGAATCAAACCGGCTGTAAACCCTTAGTGGTCAATAAATATTAGATGGTTAACTGTCGCATAATCATGCTTCTGCCCAATTAAAATGTCTTCAAGTCTCTTAGGGAGACACATAATGCACGAAGGTTACAAAGCATGCAATGAAATGTGTACATTTTATTTCATACAACCAATACAGCCACCCGATATTACGTACAGAAAGGTATTTGTATAGTCTCAATATCGGTTCAGGAACTTGTTGCTTTGTGTGATGAGCTCAAATATTCTCACCTGGCAAAAATATTTCACTTGCCTGTTAAACCACGTTGTCGCGAAGTGTTTCACTTCCTCCTTGCAGTGAGGAAAAAAAGATGAAAGTGTCTCCCAGGGCGTCATCTTCCTTCACGACGAAGCTCGATCTCATACAGCCCAGAAGGTCACGCTGTTGAAGCAATTTCGACATCATTGACCACCCTCCCTACATCCCGGACCACGCTCTAACAACATAAATATCCAATTTGAAATTCGTGTATAATTATACTGACGAATAATGAATTAGTGCAAGTAGTTGTATATCTTTAATGTTGGAAATTGCATCATATGAACGATTTCTGTTAAAATTTATATATTACTAGTAACAGTAGCTGCTTGCGATTGTGCATACAACTCATTTGATGAACTACAGTATGAAGAACAATGCCGTTGTGCCTGAGCTGCGCTTGCAGAACATTACAGAGTTAAATACAGACCTACAGTTGATGCGTATAATCGTTTTATTCCGCAACCACATCAGTACAAGTGAGCACCGCACAAGAGGGCTGTATTCCTATGTATACCAACGTTATGCGGTGTAAAGCACAGCTTGATCATGTTATTGGCTTGAAATCCTTCACTGTGCCAACTAATTAATGCACTGGCGGTAATAGCTTCTGATAGCACACACTGCATACCTTCTATTAGAGCATCCCGAAACATGGACGGGGAGGCGCATTTGCTGTCGAAAACCCGTCCAACAAGCATGACGTGAATCCAGCTTTGTTGTAGAATATCAAGCTACTGCAAAGGCAATGGCGGAAGAAGCTCGAGGTTGAGAAAGGTTAGAGAAAACCCAATTTATAATACGCTGCGCATAAATCGTAAACGTAATGACAACGATAAAAAATGTAAAGGAAATAAAATATTTTAAAACATACGTTTAGGGGATCGATTGTGACATCCATAGTCGTATATTTGAATTTTTATCATATATAGAAATATATATTTATAATAATTATCTATTTTTAACGACGTTTCATTTTTTAAATTCACATAATTCAAATGACTGCAGTTTTCTTGTCAAATTATAAGTTTTACTGTAAGAAAATAGTAATCATTATAAATTAGAGGAATTATCGACGTTTTCAGAAAATTTAAAAAACTTCATTCAACATTTTAACGACATTTTAGTACGTTTTTGTGCTCTCATCAGGTTTCAAAAAAGATATGTTACTTCGGTAACAATTTTGTTTCAGACAATATTTCAAATCACAGAATAACGGTATATATTTCTTCTTATTCATCTATTAAAATTTTTAAATTAAAATCAGATATTTTCAAAATTCTTAAATACGTAATCAGGAACATGGAAGAAATAACCGGGAAAATTACCGTAACATATCTACTGAAGGAGGTCAGAACGAATACGGAACAGGGTGTCCATTCAGGACTTCTATAGGAACAAGAAAATATCTTTCGGTAAATTATTTTTGGGACGTCGCTGTACTGTTCTACAATCGCAGCATGTAGGAATCAAGAGCTTGGATTGCATAAAGGAAAGAAAAAATTAAGTCAATATTGTCAAACATACCGACAACAAGGCAGCCGAAATTATGGGGGCCAACCCATAATAAGCGTAGCAAGCTTAAAAATTAATGCGTGAAATAAGAAGTGGCGGCAGAAACGTCAAAATTGAACTGGCAACGAACGTACAGACGAACTTGCGAAACAAGTAGCATATAAACATCACTAGTCTTCCATAAGTTCCAAACTTTCGCCAGTAGGCTTAAATCTGTGAATAAGACGGGAATCAAATAAAATGTGGCAAGATGAAAAAGGAAGAGGTGTTTGCCCACAGCATAATTGAAAATATATTGTAAAATGGCACAACTACTGACGGGAAACGGTTGTTTCAACGCCTACCAGACGCGTTTCAACTTTGGAAAAAACTACGACAAATGCGACTGTGGCATGGACGCTTAAGATGATGTCATCCACTTCATCGCGGAATGGCCAAAGTACGAGATACAGAGACTACAACTTTTCGAAAGCCTAGGCGCGGACGACATCATTAAGTTTGCATGAGACCCGACACTCGCTTCTTCGCTGCATCGTTTGGTGCACTCCTGAAATAAGCTGGCTATAAATAAATAAAACTAAAGACAATTAATTAATTAAAGTAATAAATTTTATTACTTAATACATAAACAGATCATATCGTAATCATAAATTTTCTTAAGTTGTAAATACCACCTTTACGAATATCAACAATAATAGGGAGAAGGGAAATATAGACACAAATGTTCTGTAAACAAAATGAAATGTATGATACTAACCGCTGAATGTAAATAACGGTTAAGCATGCATTTTTAAATTCCAAATGTTTTAAAAAAATTATTTATTTATTTTTATTCATGAAATTTCTAGCAGTAATTGCACATAGATGAATGTATTATATTTAAAAAATCTCCTGACTAATTTAAACTTGAAGAGGTCCTACTTTAAGGACGAAACGTTGTTTAAAAAATTTGTTGGAAGAGTTTGTAAGTTTTTATTCGCTATTAACATTTATATATTTTAAGAATGTTAGACAATTTTCAATTTATAAGTAATAAATACATAAATAAAAAGAAATAAGTAAGCCAATTTAATAATTCCATTAATATATTGTAAAGAATTATATTATTGGACTGTTTTTTAATGTTAAATCAAAAATATTATTGACCATTAAAGAAATTTGTAATAGGTTTATTAAAATAAGCACAAAAAAATTATTAGCTCTTATCTCAGGCACCTGTGGATTACGTGGAAGACATTAGCTGCCCGCACCAAATACGTACTGCTATTCTGTGTTGTGTTGTCTTCTGTAGCTCTCGTGCCGAAGTACTGGCGTCTCCGAATCTCACAGCTGGCAGAACTGGTTAACTGCAGCGATGACTTAGTCAGGACCACTGCAAGGAGTCGACTCAGGGGTTGACCACTGGCTAATGCGTCGGCCTCCGGGACTGATTGCTGGCAATCCCTCGTACTATATCTGAGGCAACAACTTGGAAAAGTTTACAGCAGAACTCATGAGATTTTTATATCAGTCACACTTAAAACGTATACACGTAACGCAATACGGAGCCTTTCATGATCACATCCACCAGCTGTGGTGAGCGGAGAACAACTGCTCTAGTTTCAGAAGCTTATCTCTGCTCATAAACATGGTGTATATCGTTCAACTAATTTAGTTTCAATATTTTTAGTTCCCTCCATTATAGCCTCCCATTATTTTTTTTCATTATTAGAAAACTTGGTCGAAATGTCATTGTTTCACTGATTCTTCCATTGTTACAAGAGTTATAACACGAAGCTGCAGTTCTGTAGTCAACAATGGCCAACAATTCAGTCATGTTGTGGCCAACAATCAAGACAGGACACAAAAATTATTTGGATGGAAATATTGATCTCCTCCACACCCACGCACACCTCGTCCAACATTTCACAGAAAACAACTCCTGGAATCCGTCCGCCAATGCACGATTTCGAATTCTCCAAACTACAGCAAGCAACACTTCTGAGGCAAAGTATAACTAAACCAAAATACACGCGTTACAATATCAGTGCAAAGAACATCTGAAATTATACAAGAATTACTTGAAAAGAGTAATGCCCAATATCTTACTCTTTAGCTAGTGCTAAAATTAATATTAATTTTTTTTAAAATACTGAGACGATTCTTACATCAATACCAGTAGTAATCAGGTAGGAAGGGTACGTAGTACCTTTAAAATATAGCTTGGCGTGAATTTATAACTAATCTACTTTACTAGGACATTTATATGAATTTATAATGAAAATGTAACACTCATAATTCAACCGTGCATTTCAGAATTCCAGAGTGCAAATTATATTAAAAATAATACTATTCCTTTAGAAAATTTATTTATTACTTATATTTCTCTTAATTGTGATATCAAAGTCTATTGTTAATAAATTTCAAAATTACGAGTCGTGAGAAATGTACAATATTTTATTTTCAGAAATCAGATGAATATGACGGAACCCTGGCAACCACAAATACAAACAGATTGCCGAAGGATATCCGTTTATCTTTCCTCAACAAAAAGCTAACGCGAACAACGAAACGTAAAATATTTCTCCAGAAAGCTTTCAAGCCTACAAAAAGAGATTTGTCACCAAGAAGGATTCGTTATTCGGGTTGGATGCTCGCTGTCAATATGGTAATGCGTTTGCTGTCAAAATGAGGAACGAAATTGAGATAATGTATGTTGCCACTAAAGGTGGCGAGGCGTAGTATTGATGGAACTGGAAAGGAAATTCTCTGTGAAAGGGCCACAATCGTATTTAACTAAACCATTTTATTTAGCGAAATTGAGACAATAACCTCAGTATTAAATTGTATTTAACTATTGTTGCCTGAGCTCAAATACAATTTTAAACGCGATTATTTATTGAAAAAATTAAAAATATTATTATTTAATTAACAGTATTCATACTTATTTAAAAATTTCCACGTAAGCTTCTAAAAAATTTTAAAAAATATAAAATTTTTATAACCGTTATTTAAACGTATTCCTTAAATCTACATTGCTTCCTTCATCTTTTTCTAATAAATAAAATTTGGTGTTTGCTTGTATGTATGTATCTTCCTTATATAATCTACACAGTTGGAGAAAATTTGACAAAATTTTGTGCACGTATTCCTGTTGAACATAAAACAATCATTGTGGGGGTAAGACACGACTATCACCACTAGTAACGCAGGTGAACGGGGGGTGGAAATTTTCAAATACGTTAATATGTCTGATATTTGCGTCGAAAGAAAATTCTTTGTGAGATTGATAGTGTTTCTTTCGATGTTTTTTTGTGTGTATAGTTTCAACACAATTCGGCATGGGGAGTACCTTTAGGGATGGGGATGGAGGGGCGTTCACATCTCTCTGGTTTTTTTAACTAAGGTTCCCACATAGCCGAGGTACCACGGCCTGTATTGAGAGGTGTATGTTCCGGGGTCGCAGACCTTGGGCATACGGTAAGAGTTGTTCTCTGTTCCCATTGGAACAGTCGGCCAGCTGCCTCCTAAACTGTTCGAGGCATGGAGAAAGGTATGCTGCGTCCCCACAGCAAACTCCTCTCCCGCTATCGGAAGGGCATGGGACCTACCTGATGCAAGTCTTTCTAGGGGGCCCTAGTTAACCCTTGGCTACCTTCCTCTACCCTTCCGCATCCCCGCTTTCAAATCCCTTCCTATGCTATTAAAGGGGAGTTGCCACCATGTGGATTACCCTATACATAGCCTGTTACCTAAAAAAAAATAACATTCCTGTATCTAAGATCACATGTGAGCAAGATTTAGACTACGGATTTCGTTCTCTGTGTTTTTAAAACACTAATATTCATAATAAAGAGTGTAAGTTTTTCCGACGTATATTCTGTATAAGGGGTTCTCGGGCTTCCGGTCGGGTAACGTGATTTGAACACAACGTTTCCATTGCTGATACCGCCATTTTCGTCAGGTGAACTGGCGGTGTCAGCCATGGAAACGTTGTGCTCAAATCACGTTACCCGACCGGAAACCCGAGAACTCTTTATACACTAATATTCATGTTCGTCGTTTAATGATTTCGCCTCCAAGTAAAATGCATATCGGTGATATGTTTTTGTAGATCCATTTAAATTATGTAAATTATTTTTGTGTTATATGAATTTTATCTGGAGCTGCATTAATATGAGATAAATTTTAGTTATATAATTACAAATAGTACTAATTGTTAGTAGTCTGAATCATTTACGTGTTAAAAAATTTAACTTCATATTCTTTTGTGTAATGTAATTTCCTATTTTTTAAATACAGGAAAATTGTAAACAATTAATTTACATCTAATTACATAAAATCAATTAAAAATGGTAACTGGTTTTATTTTAAATGAATTTAGATTTTCATGTTTCATAATTTCATTACGTGCAGGAAAATGGCGAAATCAGTCCAACGGAAGCTTTAATGTATAGAAGTAATATATAATTATTGTGTAACCAAATTTTGTACGACATTTTGCTGAGCATTGCTGAAGCTAGTAATTAAATTTTAAATAACATTTAAAAGTTGACTTTTTATTCCTTCATTAAATTCTGATACATCTCACAATGTGAGATACTGATAAATAAGAGTTTATACGGCAATTTTTCGTACCTTGAAAAAGAAATTCAATTTGAGTTGTAAATAATATCTCGACCACGCGGTTTCTCTTCTATACTAGCATTTAAGTCACCAATTAGACGCCGCACGCAGTAATTATTCTTTCTTCAAGTCCTACGCATATTTTGTGTTTTGAGTCTATTAATAACTCCAGTGGATGCAAATCAATCGTTAATATTTTGCACAATTAATATTGATACTTCACAATGAGTATTTTACGTCACACATATATCCATAGGATTTGTGTTCGAAGTACTGTGACTTTTAACCACCAGAGATTAATAAACCTTCATTACCTGTTGATTACGATTATACTTCAAGTAATGGCGTATTTTAAACAATTTAAGATAAATATAAATTCTATCGAATCAATTTATTGTATATATTTTGCATATTTTAAATTTAATTACGCAAATCATCGGTCTCAGAAATAATAAAAAACATTGATTGTTATTCATTTCAGTTTTCCCGAATATAACAAAAAATATATAAGAGCATTATTTGAAAATTATATAGTTATGTGAAAAATAAACAAACAGCATAATATTTATGAAAGATTTAAAATAACTACTATTTACATCTTAAATTAAAAATCAAGATAATATTATATATTTTTATATTTTTTAGTAAAATAAGTACGGTAGGAAATAATATTTAGCCCGTTTCGTTCAATAATGGAATAGAATTCTAATTTAATTGTTGAAAACTAAATACAAGATAAATTTTTGTTACTGCATTGGACATAAATTGAGCGCTTTTGGAGATATGAGTAGGATATTTGAGTCGTGTTACGAAAAAATATCCGGAGTTCTGGGTAAAAAAACATAAGCCTTACTTTTTTCGGTCATTTTTCTTGCAAAATTTGAATAAGCATTCTCCTCGAAGCAACTTCTTAGGATTCAGCCGTCAACTGAAGCACCCTTTTGATCGAAATGAGCGACGATTCCTTCTCAGCCAACACTAAACTGTTAGCCCTCTGGTTATAAGCCAGGCTCATTGTGTTCGCTGCCACACAAAATGCGGTCTTCACTGAAATGTTGCACACACAAGCGATTATTTTGAAATCCGTAACAGCGTATCGCTCTCAAATGCCGCTGATTTGTGTGATGTGGTTTAACTCAATGAAAGACGATGAAATGATTTAGTACAGGTATTGATTGTGAACGACGACATTTTCGAAATAACTGTATGGATGAGGACTTTCATCAGTATTTTTTTAAAAGATTGTTTCGTATTTTAACTATAGTATTTTAATAACTATAGAGAAAAAAATGCTATATGAACCACTTTGAGGCCCATGTACCAGCCCAACTAATTATAGACATATATCAGAAAGTCTGTGCCATTGGATTGTTTTTTATATGGGTATTTCTGTCACAAAAAGATTACGTAATTAATATCACAAATAGGATAAATAATAGAAATTAAATTTCCTTTTAAAATACAGATGTCTGTTAAAGCAGCGTGTGTTGTTACAGATCAACGGGAGTGTCCGTTGATAGATGTGTATATATTGTAACACCAATTAAACAGGCTATTAATTGTTTTTAATAATTAAATTCTTAGCGGTACGAATGCGTAAAGGCGACAATAAAGGCGGGTTTTTCCTTTGTTTAACAATGGAATCTGAAAAACCGCGCGCTTGGAAAACAGTCAGTCTGCACGGAGATACGAGACAGAACGGTCCACATAAAGTAATAACACAGTAAAAATTTGCTAACTTAAGGCATGAATAGTGTTATCCAGGAGGTCTAACGGCGAGATATGATAGTTTATATAAAACGCGAGTAAGCAGTTTGGCGGAGAGACACATAAAATCTCAATTTGGAAGCAGAAGTTTTTGCTGCCCAAATTGAACTAATTGTCGCATCGAGAGACTTTGAGGAAATCTATATCCAGAAACCGACTGAGGGTGACCTAATCCAGATTCCCGGATAGCAGAGACACGAGAGGGCAAAGACCACGTGTATTCAAATTCTAAAGTGTAGAATCAGTGAGTAAAACAAGAATGACCTGTTTTAGTGAGTGTTAAATTCAAGCAAGAAGAATCCAAACTGGTACCAGAAGTACTGTCGTGAGTAAAAGACAATTATTAATAATTATAAACGATAATTAAAGGGTATAGTCAGATTTCGTTCGCGTTTTTCTTTTCATTCGTTTTCTTTTGTTTCTAGTATTATTTTTATTTGGAGTGTTCTTATTATCAAACCCAGTTATGACCCTCAGATATAGAGCTTCGACGTATTTGATTGTAATGATATAAGAACTGTATTTTCATAAAATGCTACGAATTAATAAATGAAAAATTAAAGTATTTGTTGTTAACTGGATGAAATTCGGCTTGCAAAATAGATCTTATACAATGTAAATTTATCAATAATAATAATTTTTTTTAATGTAACTCTTAAATTAATTTTGTTAATTATTTCAACGATTTAAGACCATCTTTTTAATCATTATATATTTGACGTCTTCAACGTGTGGCTAACTATCATTAAAATTTTAATTAATTTTTTAGTTTAATTAATTCATTTAATTATCCTATTAAGGATTATTTATGGCTTCACCACAGTGGGGCAAATTAATCGTTAACCTGTTGTTTATTTCAATATGTTGTTAAGTGTATTGAGTATTGTCAAGTTCTCCTTTTGCGGCTAGACTCTCAACAACCGGGGCTAGCGCACGAGTTGTTTTGTTTGTGTTGTTTGTAAAATGAGTCCGCATTTCGGCTCCTCAGCACACGGGTGTCGCTGAGTCGCGTAAATCTCGAAACATGTGCTCGCTTGGTACGAGGCACGGAGATTGTAAAAAGCGTGTGATACAAAAGTCTTGTTCCGAGTCGGGAGCTGAAGTGATTAGACGCTCTACAAAAACTTGTATTTAAAGCCACGTGTTGAGTAGGTAAAAACCACGCCTGAGTAATTTATGTTTCATGTCTCGATCAATAAATTATTATAATCATCCAAATTTGGTTATTCTCTTTATAAAATAACCTGGCGCCCAAGAATTGACGAATCTTATGATTCGTACACGTATGCTAGACTCTGAAATTATTCTGCATCACGGAAATAAAGGTTCGGTATAGTATCGTTGCAGTTGTTTGCCCAAAAACTACTGTACAAGCGAACGGATTACTACAATATATATATATATATATATATATATATATATATATTGTAATGATTGAAAAGATGATTAAATGATTAAATTTTCCCCACGTTGTTGGGCCAAAATGTAATGATTAACTGAAAGGCTTTAATTAAAAAATTAATTAATTAAGAAAACAAATTTTATTCTTCAAAGATACAAATTATCAGCCTCACTTTGCACATTTAATTTCCTCAAATTCCCAAACCAAATTTTATCTTAATTTTATTTTATTTGTGTCGTTCTAGGAAAATACAACTTTATAATTTTACAACAATTTCATCTAATTACTCTTTATCTCAGGGTCTTTACTGGGCTTTATAGTAAGAAAAAACAAATTTAATAAACTAATTAACAAATCAAAATTGAAATGAACGGAATATAAATTTTAAACACAATAAAGAAACGAAATCTAAACAAGATAACGAAACCTAACTTATACTTTTACTTCTCGTTTAAATAATTGTTTTTGTACTCACGAATGTCTTTCTGGTACCAGATCTGATTCTTGGAGCTTGAGGACAACATTCACTAAAAAGGGCATTATTCATGATTCTACACATTATTTTTAATAAACACGGTCGTAGTTCTCGTTGTTATTCCACCTGGAATTTTGGTATCAGCCGTTCCCTCGGTCAGCCTTCTGACGTATGTCTCCACGATGCCTTTATGCGGAATGTTATTTCGCATCTGTGTGGTGCAAACCTTTTGCTTCCACTTTGCGATTTTATATCATGAGTCTCTCCGTCAAGAACTATTTACTTTTATAGAGTTTAATAGATCTCGCAGTTGAACTTCCTGGACCACGCTATTCGTACTTTTTAGGTCAGCCTCCTCTCTCTCGCGAAACGTTCGCCGGACTGGACTTCCGTACGAGCGCGCGATTTCCAACAACTATCGCTGACAAAGAGCCGTGATTGTTACTTTAAATAAATGTACCTCTAACAATCCAATTATATTGAAACAATTAATGGCCTCTAATTAGTATTACAATATATATATATATATATATATATATATATATTGTGGTAATTAAAAGGAAATAATTAATTAGTAATTAAAAATTTGGACTCGAATTGTTAGCGGCAGAAAACACACAAGTTGCACACAAGATTGGGCAATAATGCCACATGATTGGGTATTGTAGGCTGTTGGTTTTTTCTAGAGCGTGGTGTGGCCAGTCTCAGTCGAAATATTGCAGTGTAAAGTAGTCACGTAAAGATTGCAGGGTAAAGGAGTCTTCGTAGGAATATAGCAGAGTAAAGTCGTCAAGATTTAGCAGAGTGCAGTTTTCGTAGAAATATAGCAGAAAGATTGCTGTGGACGGACGAAGAGTAAAATATTCAGAAAGAGTCCAGATACCGGTAGTAGAACAGCGAGATCAGTTAGAACAGTTTGTTATAAGTTGCAGTCTGCGAAATAAATATCCAAATATTCATCGATAAACATTTTGAGTGCTGAAGTCTGATTCATTCTATTCTCAAATTAGAGCATTGTTTCGATTTTGGAAGACCAAGTAATTGCATCCAGCGACTAATAATCGTCGGAACGAGTGAATAACATTTCCTTAACGAACGGAGAACCAACTTTTGTCAAACCAACAGTGATAATTAGAGTCAGTGTTAAAATTAGCTTTGTGACTGAATGAGTTAACAACTTGTTAAGAGTTTTGATTTAACGTGTGTCGCCGCAAAATTTTAATGGTCCCGGTAGATTTATCAAACTTGTCGCTAGGCTTACGGTTTCAATTCCAGTTATCCGTGACAATAATACCAAAACAATAAACAATTTGATATGTGCTAAATAATCGATAGTTAATTTTTTACTAGTAACAAAAAACTATAATTTAAATACGTAATGATATTTGTAGCGGAGTGATATTAACAATTTAATTACTGTCTATTTGGATTATAAGCTAACTTATTATTGATATAATTTCGCAGAGTTTGTAGAATGTGAAGAACAATTTGGGATTTTAGTTTATAATAATAATATAATGTAATTTGTTCCTTAGAATCAGTCTAGGTGCAAACGTGTAAAAAAATGTACATCTTATTATTTGATAATCATTATTTCACTGTATATTAAAGTTTCTGAAATTTTGTAAAAAAGGTTTATTTTTAAATAACTGAGGAATCTTATGAAAGCAAGAACTTCAATTTATTTGGCCTCGAAGCTCTAGAACATATGTTAAGGCGATATAATTTAGTTGGAAATATGATGATATATTTTCTTATATCTATTTCTTCTTTTCGTATATTTAACTAGTCTCGGCTCACAAAAAAACAGCCTAAATTCGGAGAATATTGAATTTTACTCATGACTTTGAACAGAGATTACTATGTTACATTAAATCTTCGTTAAGTATCAAATGACATTATTCCATAAAACCTGTTTAAAATTAATTTAAGCTCGAAGTCCACTAGATTTTGCATAAAAGCAACAAATTTGCAGCGCATTTGATGATAGTTCGTGTAATTTAATGCTGAAACGATTATTTAAGGGAAAATCATTTGACAGAAACAATATTTCAATTGATTTATCTGACCCTTTGTGATGCAAATGAAAGTAAATTGCGTGATTTCGTATAAATGTCAGGGGCAAAGAGTCCTTTATCGGAAAACAATATTGTCAATGTAACCGCACAAAGTGATGATAAATAATTAGGAGTAAACGCATTTAACAACGATAAGCGACAACGTAAACAACGTTCTATATGAGTCGTGGTTGATTGAAGCTGTCCCTTATTAATGGATTGTACGTGATATGTTTGTTATTCAATTAAGTGGAATAAATAAATCTATTTTGCAATCCGAGATTTTATTAACACGTATTCAGTATTCCTCACGCTAAGTATAAAACGCGGCTAAATTAGGAAATTAGAGGTGTGCACAATTTCCGTAAATAAAAATTGTATTTGACTCTCATTTATTTCACATACTACATCATCATTCTAATAGCTTTATTGTAGATTACAAACATAATGAATTCTCAAAAGTTTTTTATTTTTCAGACCGTAAATAAAAAATAAATTGACTACTTTTTCAATTATATAAACGAAAATGGAAAATAATTTTGAATATAAATAATATTAAACTTGAATTTGAATTATATAATTATTTTTACGTTCTAATAAATCATTGTTGCTTACTTTATAAATGAATTTCATAAATGTGACTTGTGTGCTATATAATTTTGCACATACTTGACGATTCTGAGCGCCCCTGCATGTAAACCGAGTTTTACCTTTCGTTTACCTCCAGTAGGGGGGGGGGGGGGAATGTAATAATCATTAACTGATTTCTAAATAAAATTATAATGATGCTACTTTCCTTACTTACACGTTTACTACGAATTTTTATCTCTTCTTCCCTAAATAGTAGTGCTTTCAACCAACTTATTCCTACTGTCTTCTTAATGACACTGACGCATTTATGAAATGGCCGTCATCAGTCGCTAATGTTCTCGTGAGTTTGTGGTCCATCATCTTCTTCTCTGCCCAGACGAAGTTTAGATTATATAAGTATAGGCCTAATCCATTATGTCCAACACCTCCCCCTACCGTTCATGGAGTCATTCACTGCACAGCATCCTCCGTTTTTTGATGCATTTTGTGGCCAATAATTCTATTGTAACTCATCAATTTTTATACGTTGTGAGAAACAATATCGTCTTTATGAAAGAGGTTCCTTTTGATGTTGAAATTTTTAAATAGATTTGTAATGACTATATTATTTGAAATAATTTTGATTACATATAAAAAATACAAACCGACATGATACTCTAAAAGAAATAAGTTGGTTTGAAAGTGCTTCGTTCAATTTCTCGTCGCAAGTAAACATATGTAGGGCACTCATGAGACGATATACAGGAACGAACGCCAGTAGGTGGAAATCCTGGAGTTGTTCTCTGCCAGCTTGCCTGGACGTTTATCGTGTAGATGAACTTCTGACTCTCCGATCTTCCTTCCTTTCTATCTCTACTCTTCTTGTCCGACATCAATAATAGGTGTTCTTTGTTGGAGGTCAGTATCTGTTTTTTTTTCACCACGACTACGTGTCTATGGTATAAACTCCAGTTATCTCATGTGAACGCGCTTCGAACCGTTTGTTTTGTCGGACTGTCTGCTGATCTATATACCTGGGAATTGCTTTCGTCTAACGCTCTGTCACAACGCGAATTGCCATATGTAACAAAAAATTAATATGTATATATATATATATATATTATATATATATATATATTATTATTTGAAATAATTTTGATTACATATAAAAAATACAAACCGACATGATACTCTAAAAGAAATAAGTTGGTTTGAAAGTGCTTAGTTCAATTTCTCGTCGCAATATATATATATATATATATATATATATATATATATATATATATATATTGTAATGCCAATTAATTAGGACATTAATTGTTTGAACATAAAAATTTAAATTGATTGAGAAAGCATTTGCAGCGGCGGAGTTTCCAGAACAAAGCGACAATGAAACGCGAGCTCCCTTTACTTTGTCGGAAGGTCCGAAAATGGTGTATGCGCGCTAAAAAGCAAGACGAGAGTTCAGTTCGCGAAAAAACATTGTGAGAAGCAGTTCGCGGAAAGACACCGTCGATGTATAACCGAAGTATTGGTGACGAGAATTCAACAGAGTTGGCGATTAGGATTTAACAGAGTTGGTTGGTGCCTGGACATTTCTGAGGACAAAGTAAAACATTCACGAAAGCATAACGTCGAAACTTGCTAAGTAAAAGCAGTTTTGTGTCCACAGCCGCCCAGAAATAGTAAAATTTCGGTTTGAGTCCAAAACAGTAAAGACTGGCAAATCTACGGACCACGAAATTCACCTAAGGCAAGCAGAATTCACCGAAGGCAAGCAGCCAACAGATAGCTGACAACAAAAGGGAGGATCATCCGAGTTCCTGACATCCTATAAATTTTGATTAGAATTAGTGTAAAATCTCGCAATAGTGTGTTTCGATAACGAAAGGTATGCTGGAATCAACTAGACAGATGTGAGTAACAAGTTACAAATTAATTAATTATGTAAACGTAATTAAAAGATAGAAGTCAGATTTCGTTCTCATTTTAAATTTCGTTCTAGTTTAAATTGTTAATCAGAGTTAATCTTCTTACTTTTAAATTTCGTTCGAGTTCAAGTGTCAAGTAAATTTCTTTTCTTATAATTGTGATTTGTTTGTTAATAAGATTATAAATATAATTGATGTGTCCATTATCAAACCCAGGGAAGACCCTAAAAAATTAATATTTTTAATTTGTAATTTTTTTAAATGATTGCCACAAAATAAATAAATATTGTTTGTAAATTTTATTAATCTTTTATTAAATTAATGATGTGTCTAATTAATTATTACAATATATATATATATATATATATATATATATATATATATATTTCTCGTATGCAGTATTTTTACCAATAGACGAATTGAAAAAACTATTAATTCAAAGAAATCCACAAAGCTTTATTAAATATTCAAATCATAGTTAAATTTTAATTAAGGGATATGGATGGAAAATGTCGACCGGACCGAGATCGAACCCTGTACCCTCCGCTTACCGGGCTGCCGCTCAGACCACTAAGCTAATCCTAGTCTAATGTACGTTAGTAGTCCCACCTTTCATTAGATACTGAATGGGATATGAAGGATTGAGGACATTGCAGACGAGCCATACTGTGGCTTAAGGATGGGGGAGTCGGCTCGGTGGTGTAATGGTCTGAGCGGCCGCCCGGTAAGCAGAGGGTGCTGGGTTCGATTCCTGGTCCGGTCAACATTTTTCCATCCATATTCCTTTATTATTAATTCTTAATATATAATAATGATTAAGAGTGCTCTTTACTTGACGCATTGCAGAAACTTAAATGCTAGTTGTAGGACCGTAAATTGTATCTTGAGGTACCCCTATGTGTACTATCAGATAAAACAGTTACACATTTATCAGTTCAATGCTTACTACATTTTTAATCGAACTGATGCGCACGCTTTATCTTACGAATATGTGCCCCCCGGGGAAGAGCGTGGGTCACAGAGAATTATTGCACTTGGCTCCAGATAATTAGTGGGCCACAACGCTGCATTCACGATCCCAGCCACAATCAATCTTCGCTCTGTGAACCGTAAGACAGGTGTGCAGCTTGTTTATGAACCACAACGTTACAAATCATGCGTCCAGCTAAAACACATTAAACCTGGCACACCTGTAACTGTGAAACATTAGTATTTCAAGTACACTTTACATGTTTCCGGACAAAAATTCAGGAATAATTTCATTGAAAACATCGGCGAAGCATGATTGTCAACACGACATTCTGTAAATTTAATTCGTTTATCTTTGAAATTAAAATACCTGAAAGTATTAATACCAGATATAGAATATCATTTTTATCTGTTATTCTCACATAACATATTTGCATTCCAGATAGAAAATTCAAGTATGTACTGACGTGAAATTAGTTTTAGTTTAAATTAAATTAATTGTTAGATATTTTTTATTCAGTGGTATTTCAGAAACGTTAAATATTTTACTTTAATAAACATACAAGATACTGAATGAAGAAAGAAACCAATATATTGTCTCGCGAAACTTGTTTAAGCAAGATTTATTTCCAATTAAGTTTAATTAAAATACCGAAAAGTCTTATTGTCATCTAATCTTCTTCTGTCTTTTAATAAAGAAAATAGACTGTTTGATTGTATATATTTTTGTGTATGTTCTACATAAAAATCTACACCCGTAGAGCAAGTTTGACCAAATTTCATACACATGTTCCTTTCAAACCAGAAACAAACACCTTGGGGGTAAGATACCACCCCCAGTTTTACAGTGTTGGAAAATTTTAAACACGCTCAAACGGTCGATATTTTTGTCAGATAAATATTTCTCGGGGTCAATAAGATTGATAGTGTTTGTGCATAATTACAAACCATTTCAGCATTGAACGGCAGCACCTTTATAGATGGGAATGGAGAGGGGTGTTACGTAAGAATAACGAAAAAACTACCGAGATTTGAGTATAATCCGGGGTTATGGTTGGCGCTGAGTTTAATTATGGCAACCCGAGGATCGCTGGGCACCGAGTTAGTCAAATAATAAAACTTACACTTGACGTTTGTAAGATGATACATTGTACTGTTATTGCTATATAATGTACATGTTGAGGATTAGTCACGTTGCAGTTCAGTAATAAATTAATGAAAATATTTCGGTATCCGAAATTATTTGTTACGTGTATATGGTATATGCACTACAGCTAAAGTATAAAGTATTTCTCGTAATTTATTGAACAAAGGTGATGGTTACATTGCACAACTCACAGATTTTGCAAACAGACGGCGGTTAAGCAAAATTGACTTCAGCCATGTTTCTGTCATGTATCTCAAGTCTGATTTTGGAGGACAAGAAAGGAAACAGTTGCATAGTGATAGTCACGTGGTAGGAAAGCGGCTAACTCTTGTTAGGCAGTCACTTAATTTTGAAGATTTCGATGTCAGCAAGTGTTTGAAAGAATTACTGAGGAGGAAAATATTAGCATATTTTAGTGAAGGTATTTGTGGAAATGGAGAATGAATTTGGTTTTAAAGTGGAAGTATTTAAATTATAGCTCCGCTGATTAGTGAATTTCTTTTCATGTATTCCTTTTCCAGTCACAAAATTCTCCGATAATCCTTGCTGGTCGACATCCGACGTGTTAACGTAAACGTTGTAGAATTTAATAGCAATTACTCACCGGATACAGATAGTTGACGATCTTAATTTGTCCCTTGAAATATAATATTTGAAATATAACCGCTGAGTTATAAACTATAGATTGAAATTCTCAACTTACCATGTCTAATAAAATATTAAAACCACAAATGTGGTTCAATTTTTAAGCTAAAATAAAATTCTATTCAATATATTTGATTATTTATTTTAGTAACGATGTCTTCCTTGAGCAACATGAAACAAGTAATTAGTATTACGTGTCGTTAACATTAGTTTTTATTTAATTCGTATCAGTGCCCTGCGTTATATAATTTGATTCAATAATAAGTTTTAATACTTTAAAGTTTAGTGGACATTTCCTGACCCCTAAATTATTGTGATTGTAATTTTAGTTTTATTATACAGTGATAAATGTGTTAAATATCTTCATTCTAAGTTTCCTAGTAAAATAATAACATAGTAGTGTAGTAGTTTTGCTAACACGCTGAGGAAATTCAATATTAAGTGTCTTATATACTTACATTACTTCAAATACGTTTTCGTAGACACAAGAAAATGTCTTCTCAAGATTATTAATAGAAATGATTTTACTCATTGGTTTGGTTCTTCTAAATTTTGCAAGGATAGTTACAACTTGACTTGTGACTTTCCTTTTTCTTTATTACAGCTCTACAGTGTACAAGGGAATTTCTTTACCTCCATTTTGCTTATGGCGTGAAAGTCAAAAGCACTTAGTGAGAGAACTGGGCTGGAAGGGTCATGTGTGCTCCGCCGACGAGGATAATTAATAACGACACCCACTCTGCGCATGAGCCAATGACAGACGAGAAATTTAAAGTTACAGAAGGTAATAACGGTAGGAAATCCTGAACTACACTGCAATGATTAAAAGAAACTGATTAACAAAAAATTAATTAACAATGATTAAGATTAAAAGAAAGCTTTTAAATTACCAAAGATTAATTTAACAGGTGATTATTTAGTTTTTACAAATAATTTACCCTAGGTTGGCACGCCGAATTAAATAATTACAAAATTAACAAACTAATATTTTATTTATAATTTGTGGCGTTCAAAGTAAAATACAATCTTTTATATTACACAAACAATCAAAATTAATAACTCTTCTTCTCAGGGTCTTTAACTGGGCTTGATAAGTAAGAACAATAAAAAAATTATCAATTAAATAATTAACAATTCGAAACCGAATTGATACGAACAGAATACGAAAAAGAACGAAATGAAAAGAACTAAATCTGACTAATACCTTTAACTGTCGTTTAACTAAATTTAATGAGTTTGGTTTGTACTTACAAATGTCCTGCTGGTACAAGACTTAGCTTTCGGGGCTTCGGTACACTATTTTTTCACACTTAAAAGGCCATTAATCACAGATTCTACACATCACTTTTTTTATTCGATGAATGCTCCGCTCCGTAATAATTCACCAATGTTATTCCGCAACAATTCCTCCACGAAAATTGTACAAAGTTCTATTTTGACGAAACTAGTATTACTTTACAATATTCACGTTGCAATATCTCGGTGAATGTTTTACTCAGATTAATTTTATAAAGACCGTTCTCTGTAACGTTTTCACCGTCGGCGGCTTCTATTCTCCAATGATTCACCAACTTTATTTTACTATGCTCGACGATGTCTGACCTCTGCACAATCCAGACCACGACGACCAACTGCAACCAACTTACGTTCCCGTACAATGCGCGTAGTTCACGACAAAGTTAGTCTATGTTTTTCCATTGTTGTCTTTGAGATCGGTGCCGCTAAACAATTAATCATAATTAAAGTCATTAATGGCTTCCTTAATTAGTATTACAATATATATTAATTCAGAGAAAACATTTGTTTTGATTTATGTCTTTCTAATTGTTTCCCTGGTTGAAGTAATTTTTTGTTTTATATACGGAAATAGTTCGACAAATAGAGTGTTACTTTCGAAAGGTCAGTGAATACAGTTACTCAGTAATTGCATTAGACATACGGCCAAGAGCGGAATTTCTCTGTCGTGGGCTTAACATGTGGGTTTGAAGTTGTCAAGATGTATCCATGGTAACACTGTTGACGTAAACCGAAATAATAACTCCTACGTAGTATTCCAATTAATATTCTCACTCACAAATACTTTTAGACTTTCTGGAATTATGTAACAAAGAGCTACCCACATACTGTAAATGGGTTTATTTTTTTTAGGGCAACAGGCTACATGAGGGTAATCCACGTTGGGCAACTCCCCATTAATAGCATAGGAAGGGATTTGAAATGGGGGATGCGGAAGGGTAGAGGAAGGTAGCCAAGGGTTACTAGGGCCCCCGGGCTATATTTTAAGGATCCTACCTGGCATTCGCCTAAAGAAATGCAGGGAAACCCTAGAAAAACCTGCATCGGGTAGGTCGGGCATCCCACGCCCTTCCGATAGCGGGAGAGGAGTTTGCTGTGGGGACGCAGCATTCCCTTCTCCGTGCCTCGACCAGTTTAGGAGGCAGCTGGCCGACTATTCCAATGTGAATTGCGAACAACTCTTACCGTATGCCCAAGGTCTGTGACCCCGGAACATACACCTCTCAGAACAGGACGAGGTGCCTCGGCTTGTGAGAACCTTAGTTCAAAAACGGAGAGGAAAAGGCATACCCAAAGGTAGCCCCTTCGTATCTCTCCTAAAAGGTTCTGCCTGCGAGAGAACATCCCTCATACACTCTATTTCATATCGTAGATGTGCGGGCTTAAAAATTCCATTCCAAACCAACGATTTGTGTAATCTGATACATAATGAAATAAGATTTGAACAAAGTAAACTTTTTATAACGAAATAATACACATTAAACACTGATGAAGCAGTGTTCACGCATTTGTTGGCCGTCTTAATTATATAAATTTACTAGAGCATCCGCATAGAGTCACCCGATCTGTCGGAAAATTAGTCGTCAATCCCAGAATTTTCTAGAAATATTTGGGAAAATAATTATCGTGATCACTAAAAAGGATTTAAACTCTACTGCTCTTTCCACAAAGTACTGCTCCTACCCGTTGAAAGCTGTTATACGTAATACGGTCATTAGATTTCATAAATATGATACTGTGGCGACGATATAGCAATACTGTGTCCACAGTAGAGTTTACGCACGAAATATGATAAATAACGAGTTGTTTGAAGCCGGGGAAGAATTATTATATTTTCGTTTATTTTTGAGTTCTAATTGTCCGTAAAATATTACCACATTTGATATAAATCGTAATCAAGAGACGATTGTTTCGTGTTCAATAAGGCTTTTTATATGGACTTAAAATGATTCGAGTATCACGTATTGTTGGAAATATGCAAAATAAATGGACGGTATATTTATAGATACGGGGTTGATGATCGTAAATCACAGATAATTTTTCAAATCGACCCCGTTTAAAATTATTTGGCTGGTTTAAGACAATTTCAGCTCAAAGAAATGATTCTTCTTTACTGCGGTTATTTAAACGTATTTGTATCGAGCTAAAATAAGGATTTCTTTTGTCTTCCACTCTCCAGAATATTTTATCCACTTTCTTGGGCAAAAATTTGCTAAAATTCTTAAATACGAAATTATATGACATAATTCAAGAAAAACTTAATTTAATAAACACATATTATCAAACATGTGCCATTTTTATAACTTTTAGTGTGTACCGGAGACGGTAAATTTGAAACGAAATAATTTAAGTTCACTGCGACTTGTAGAGTAGATAACGTAACTGTCATTATTAGAGATTTTATTCTCTGATTAGTACAAAAGGAAACTAAAATAAAAATAAAAGATGAACGATAACATGAAACAGAATTTGAAAAATGTCATGTTGTTATTTGGCCTACTTGGATTATAAAATTAACTATGCAATAAGAAGATAAACAACAATAATTAAGGCAGTTAGAAACTCGCATTTTACTAACTCGTTAGTGGAATTGGTTCGGAATGGAATAATTGTTTTTATTAATTTTTTGCGTAATAAATAAGTTTATTGAACGACATTGAGTTTTTTTTATAGAGCATGCTCTGCTGCCTATTCAAATGAACGGATACTCAATGTAGAGAGTATAATAAATAATTTAAGAGTTTATATCCAATAAACGGCTATAATTAAGGTAGTTAGAGACTCTAATTTAACTATCTCATTTGTAGAATTGGTTCGGAACGGGATAATCATTTTTATTTGGTTAACTTTGTTTCTACAATTTAGAATATGGTGGTGCTAATTTACATTGATAATGTGACCACAATTTCACCTGATATATGAGATGTAGGACGTCTCATTAGCAAGCCCCATGTTGCCGTATTTGATTGCATTAATGTTTTATGAAATTTAATATGGCAATTTGCACTTCCCGTTGTATTACGTTTCACTGTTTCGACAATCTGATGGTTGTTTGCGCTTCTTTGGGCTTTATGTTTCGGGAGATTAACTGCCGTAACTCACCAGCTGGTTGCTGTGGCGCACCACGGATGTGAAAATTTCGATTGTTGGATTTTATGGATTCAAGGATCCATGGGATATTTAGATCAGTGTGGATGGTGTTTTTTCTTACATAACACGGTGCATTGGCGATAATTCTTAGGATTCCATTTCGAACTGTTTGAATTATTTTTAATTGTGATGGAGCCACAACCATATAAACATAAATGCCCCATTACTGAGAAATAAACAACTGTTTTGATTTGATCGGGAGACTTGAAGTTCTTTCTGGAATAAATTTTAATTGTTTTAAGTATTGTATTATTTGTGTGGAGCCCAAGTTAATTTTGTATCTAATACTAGTCTCTAGTATTTATATACGGTAATCGGATAGTTTGAGACTTTCCTTTTGTATGATAATTTTATTAATTTAGACTTTTTCAAGGATAGTGTCCATATTGACTTACTACATTGATTGGAACCCTAAAGAGATGTTTAGATAGTATTTATACAGTTTCAATATTAGTATAGAAATATTAATACACGACAAATATTTGGAAATAATATAAGAAGTCCCCCATTACTTTAATTGTATAATTGAATAAACCTTATAGTTGCTGTCCATCCGATTTTATAGACATGACTATCTCATGTTCACTTTCGAGACAAAGAGTGTGAACGTAATAAGCGATAATAATAAAATTTCCAATATAACATCCCTATAATATAACTTGGTTTTCAATATCTCTGAAACTAATTTAATAAAAGATTATCGATTTATTAACTCAGTCAATTATTAATTAAAACACTTTGTGAATTAATAAACAATTAAGCCGGTTGATATGCCAAGAATATTTGTTAAATCAATACACTGGTAAATTCTACGTTATGCTTGAAGCTGTAATGTAAAAAATACTTACCTTTCTGTTTGAATAAAGCTATACGGTTTATTAGTTAATTTAGACTTATAATTGAGGAATAAAGGTTTTTATAAAAGTATTGTAAACACTTGTAATTATAACAATTAATTTATTTTTTATCGTTGGCAATATTCACAATTAATATGGATACCCGTTTGGAGCAGTTATATACATGATACTGACATTTCAATTGATGCACCTCAGATGTGGATAATGAACATTAACAACAACACATTAATGTACAATAATTTACACAGTGTATACATCATTATATTACAGATTACGAATATTACTGTAATAAAAACCACCCGTACGAGATCACGCTGGGAAACACTCGAGTCTACAATGACATTGACTGTAAATGGTCCAATAAAGAATGAAACCACGAAAATTAAGTAGTTGTGTGAATTAAATAACTGAAACATTTGTAGAATCGAAGCTTCCAAGCGTGGCTTTATTAATGAAAATATATTTTCGCCACTTAAATTACGAACGTGGTTATATAATAGCCAGGAAAATGACTCTTAGTAAATAGTTTGCTAACTCTGTACAGTTGCATGAACCACAGACAAGATGTTACACTTCATAAACGTCAAAGTCAAAGAAAAGAGATGTATCTGACAAGCACAGTTTAAGAAACAATTTTTTTTTAAGAAATACTCTTTTCAATATAAATGTAAACAGAAATGTTCTTCTGAGATACATTCGTTTTAATCATGAGAAGCTACTTGGAAACGAAACTGAAAGACATGTAAGACATTTTTGGAACACATGCAGATTAGAATAGGAGGTATTTTTAAATAATCTGGTGACATATGTCCTTAAGCTGATACACGCCTACGAATTAAGTTGGAGCTTCACAGTAAGGTTATGAGAATTTAATAACTTTACAAAGAAAACTTTTAAAATATCAAATCAACACGTGTTTAATATTTTATTTAAGAGAGAATTGGTCATTATTTTGATAAATTCTTCGTGTAAGGCGAGACAATAGTATTAATTACTAGGTACATACAAGTGTTGTAATATTCGCAGGTTGAACTTGGCGACCCATCTGAGCAGGCTATCAGTCTGGGAGACCGTTGTCAAACTGGGAATAAACGACAATTTTTCCATAATTTTTTGAGTTCTCAAACAATTCATACGAATACTGTAAAAATCAGACATTTCTTTTCATTGTTCTGAAAATATTAGTTTTTAGCCAAGCGTTTAACGTTTAGGATTGAAGCTAAGTTGAATGACAAAAGCGACCTCTGTTTATAATCTGAAAATGAGAAAATCGGAATATAGATTCAATAAATTTTAAAATAAAATGATAAGAGAGACAGTAAATTTGAAGTATATAACGGGCGCAATGCTTGTTTTCTTTCCTCTTGAAGCATTGACGTTAAACTTTTGATATTTTTTTTTTACTATCACAGATTCAACGAATCGCAACTTCATTGACAAGTCTTGATACGCTCCTTGATGCAACAGAGGTGGGACTTCGGATAAGTATGACGGAGACAGTAAGACACATTATCAGTCTGACACTGACACAGTTATTAGACACAACACATTACATAAATATTCTCTACACATTCCCACAAAAATATTTATATGTGTTGCATATACATATTGAGAGGTTAGCAACTACACAATCACAATAGGTGGTGTGGATGGCAGCCAACGAGGGGAAATAGCTGCGACGAGAAGTCGTGTGGAGGACGCCTCCTGAAACAGCAATTATAGGGTTAGCAAGTTCTGGAAGGGGAAAGAACAATAATCGTTAAGGGGTCAACTTGCATGCATGAGGACAGCGAGAACTTCACATCAAGTACGGCACACATTATATGGTTCGCTGCTGAAAATTGCATTTTGCACAGTACAAAACGAGAAATATAGTAAGAATTTTTAAATTTAGAATTTAACAACTATCCACTAATAAATGGGATTTTATTTCACATTCTTGCATTGAGGTCACAAAAACGTCAACCTATTCAAACCCAGAAATAATGAGTTTCGTGACTTTCACTCTAAAGGTGAGTGATTCATATTTTTTTGGTATCTAATTTAACTTTTCACATTAGAATGAAAATGTTAGTTCTTTCAAGACAGTTCAGTAAAACCAATTGTGTCACGACGGTTGCTCGGAAACTTTCGTTAGGGGTGAGTAACATAATATTAATTATAGGGGCATGGCATTATTTGAGACACAAGCATGGGATGTTACTACTACGAGGAAAGGTAGTAAACTGATGACAATATATTTTCTATCAACAAAGTTATTTGCCATCTTATCAATAACTTCACGCTTTTTTTGACTGATATTGTAATCCGTTCTTAACCAACTTCCAACGAATAGATTTTCTTTAAATTTTACACACTTTCTCGTTCCCAATGTAAATACAACACTCAATCAATATGTCTTTAATATAACATTAGCTGCTTTAAGGCCACAGGTACCATGTGTGAACATGGTTAAAGAATATGAAGAGATAGAGATTTGGTGTTATGAGCTGTTAGTCCATATTCGATAAAATACAAATGTTTTTTTTAATAGAAAATGAAACTCTTGTATAGGTAGTGAGGTATAGAAAGTCGTGCCAGATCCGCAGGAGGTGCTGGGGAACATTGTCGTCGGTTGGAAACTCCCCCTTGCGGAGAAGATGGAAGTATGTCATTACCATTCTTAAAAACATTAATTATATTTTTACGAACGGGATATACAGTCAGATATTTTTAACACACCCTGTATTTATCATCTTTGAACTTTTACAGATTCGTTTTTTGGTGTATAACACATCATATTTAAATACGCCAATTTATTCAGTGTAGGTTTTACACTACTGTTTCCGTAACAGTAGTTAGTATTAAACTGAACTTCGACCGCTCCCACTACAATGATAGGCCAGTGGACCACTGCGCATCTTATATTGATACGACTTACTATTTATCACCACCTGCCTGTTGCATCATTTAACCTGATAATATTTTAAATAAGTAGTGGAAATTTCAAAATTTGACTTGGCCTATGTGTTTTTAAATTTCATTTTTAGGGGAATCAAAATCGTTGGTCATTAGCGGCTTTGATCAATTTTTTCATGTCACTAGCCTGGGAACTAATATTGTGGGGGTTCACTGCACGGGACCACATACACAACTTCTATGCCCACACCGGGATTTAAACTAGGGATCTCTGTGATGCGCTGACCACTACACCACAGGAGGTCGGCCGCAAGTATGTTTGTTCTTATCATCAAAAGTATTAAATTCGTATTCAATCTATCACAGTTAAGTACATAGTTTCATCAATAAATGGCGCAGGTTTCAGTTCCTTTATTAACGCTTATTTATATTATATATAATTCCATAATAATCGAAACACAAAATAAATGCCATGCCTGTTTCATTTATTTTATAAAGTTTAATTTCTAGGTTCAGAACAAAGGAATGGAAATGCCCAGACATCAACAGGGATAGAATTACTATGATCAAAATAAAAAAGAAAACATAGATAGCCTTCCTAAAGAAAACTAGATTGTAGTAAATGTTGCGGTCGAACATCGACGTTTCGGAAGACTTAATAAAGGCGAAAACGGGTCACTTCACTGAGGGTAAGCATGAGTGTATTTTGCGAAGTGTGAATCTAAAAGTATTGTGAACCAATTTATTTTTGGTATACTTTCTTTAATTAATACAAGTCCGTTTTTTTATTTTTTTTATTTTCCATATATCATTAGAATTATACAACTTCGTTCTACAGAACTTCAATGGTTTTACATGCTCCAGAAAGTAGTTTGAAAAGAAGTTTGCAATGCATTCGGTCGGGATGACAACAGCCTGTTCAATTGTCACAATTTTCCACCTGGTGCTCAGAGTTTGTAATTGGAGAAATATCGGAATGAATCAGGAGTTTAGGTCATGAACGGCAAAATGCGTAACCCAAATTGGAGGAGTTTTACACTGCCTTTGGAATTTTTTCTGCAGCCATCGGTCCATCCGATATTTGATAAAAACCTCATGCTTTGGTCCGCCAAAAATCCCTTGGGTTGGGACCAGCGCGAGATACACTACCAGGAATTGTATTCTCGCGTGCATTTTAAGTGATCCATCTTGCTCAGAAGTCTGTCACGTGTGTTTCGAAGTAGGATTAAACCGTTGGGATTAAAATGATCAAAGGAGTTTCCCGAAACAAGTTCTGACGTTCTAACGGTATTTATAAGTTAACGTATACGCTTTTCGCGAACTATATAACAAGAATTGTTTTGTACAATTTTAAAAAAGCAGTGTACGTGCGTGGTAACGACGAATTAAATCAATTATATTAATTTCATGTAAACTTGTAACTAACTACAATAAAGTTCTGACAATAGTACTTATCACAATCTGGCTGATGTGACGTAAACAACACAATTTGAGTCCAACTAAAAATTATAACGAAACTTGTTGACGTCGAAACACTCAGCCGCCGTTTGATATCCGCGGAAAGCAATTAAATTTAAGGCAGCATGTCAATGCGTCAGAACCGACTGTATGATTGATTCCCACTGCCATGCTGAGAAGCTCTCCCAAACACAGTAAAAATCTTTAACGCATCCGTTGCATTAATTAGCGCGTACTTTCGAAACGTTTTCGGACCTCGCTTCATGTCAAGGGGCTTTAATGTTCAAAATATTTGAACGTGCGCATATAATCTCATTCTTCAATGGGAGAGAAAAAGGGAAAAATTCGCTAAATTTGCCTGGGTAAGAGCGTAGTTAGGTTTTCTTTTCTGCTTTTATATAAAGTGAGTTCTATTACGCAGCGCTGATAGTTAATATAATGCCAAAGTATCCTAAATCCTGTGTAACTCAGTTATATCAAAATAATATAGTAAATAAGATAATGAGTGAACGATAATGAGTAAGAAATGTGGCGCACCAAGTATTTACCATTTTATTAAAATATAATAAACTTCACGTTTTATAAGTTATTAAAAAACAAAACTACACAAAAATATTAAAACCGGAGTCGTAGTTTTTTCCCAACGAGTGGGTCAAACTTAAACCACTTAAAGCTGGAGTTCTCTATAGAATACGGGTAGCTCCTCGGATTCTTAAAATATCTTCCAGCACAGTAAAAGTCTCCCTTTTTCAATTCGAAAATACGTTCATGTGTTGTACTTAAGCAAGGTAGTTGATAATAAAAACACAAATCTCTAGACATATTTTGTAAAACATAGACAAAATTATAGGCCTACTGTGTTTTAATTTATGTAAGTAGGTAACTTTTCTTAAATTGAAGTGATTGATCAGAGTAGCGTCAGACATGAATGGGGCTTCTAAAATATACACATATAAGTTATCTTTTGCCTAACTGTTCACGTTGCTTCACGACCAATATTACTGTCGACTGAAGTTTCTATTAATATAAAATTCTTGCATCCTGGACAGAAAACAGCAATTGCAAATCGGGCGTTCGCCACTTTCATACAGAGTCACTTGTATTTTTCATATTATCTATTTTTACTGCCGAATTTATAAGAAAACATTTGTATAAGCAAAACGTTCGTCGGTGGTGAGTTGTTATGTTCATGGCCAGGCCGATCTTATTACGACTTTCCTGCGTCGCTCGTAAGGAAAACCTGGGGAGATACTGATTGAGCTTCGGAAGTACCGTTGCCTCTTCTCAACCTATTGCTTTTCTTTTTTTCCCCATTCCCTGGGTAATGAGTTCTACAGCAGAATGCCCTGGCATGGAGAGTCCCCCAGACATTCAATTAAGAAAGTACTATTCCTTCTTCAGTCACATTAGTTGTGCAGCAAATACAAATATTTAGTCAAAAACAATTTAAGCAGAAAATAAAGGGACAATTTTCAGACATTTTAAAGGAAAAAATGAGTCTACACAATGTAAAACCATTTTTGCCTAATTTATTAAGTTTGGATATAGTCGGTAGGTACTACACTTGAATTATCGTTACAATAGTCAAATGTTTTGGAAAATATGAGTACAATATACGATAAAATACGTGATAAGGTTCGAAAAGAAAAATTAAGCAAATGCTTCTAGAGGGCACTTAGAGAAAAATAACCACAAATAAAATATGTTATTTTCCATAGAATTTGGCCCATAAAGATTTATTGTCGCGTCTTATTCGAATAATTATAATTTTTTTTAATATTTATTTTGAAGGCCGAAGGTGCTTCTAAGTGAAGAGGAATACAGATGTTTCCAAAAACATTTTGAATCGAGTATGAGAAATCATCTAGTGATAAAAACAAGTGACTTTTGCGGCGAGACAGAGGAGGTCGGGCAAAACTGGAAGAAACAGTCAGTAGGCAAACTAAATGGTAAAGTACGGCGCAGAATGAAAGTAATTAGAGCTACTGAGAAAGGATGGAAAATTAGGAAGAGGCGAAGTGGAGAAACAGTTAACTGTTTCAAAAAATGCGTAACGTAAGACAAGTCGAAAGGAAATTTTTTGTTAGTAGCAAATAGGAAGTAAAAGGAGAATTGTTCGGGTTTCATCGAGAGATTGGATACGGCACCCCTGTGCCTGCTATTCTACCCCGGAAAGAGAATCTCCTTACCATCAGTTCAGAGTTCCATCAAACTCTGCCTGCAAAATTCACTTTCACCTGGGAACCGTAAACTTAAAGTAAACATAGTATTAAATAATGACTTCAGAAGGTGATCTAACAGTTCCTTGTGAGAAATAAATTCTTAAATATTAGCAATGAGTAGTAAAATTATAAATGACATACGGAGAGCTCTGGCGGAGGCTACCTTTGGGGATGCCTTCACATCTCTCTGGTTTTTTTGAATTAAGGTTCACACATGCCGAGGCACCTCGGCCTGTTTTGAGAGGTGTATGTTCTGGGGCCACAGACCTTGGGCATACGGTAAGAGTTGTCCGCTATTCTTATTGGAACCCCTCTGCCGCCATTGGAAGGGCGTGGGACAAGTACCAAACGCCCAACCTACCTGATGCAGGTTTTTCTAGAGTTTTCCCTGCTTCAATTTAAGGCGAATGCCGGGTAGGATCCTTAAACTATAGCCCGGGGGCCCTAGTGAACCCATGGCTACCTTCCTCTACCCTTATGCATCCCCCGTTTCAAATCCCTTCCTATGCTATTAAAGAGGAGTTGCCACCATGTGGATTACCCTCATGTAGCCTGTTACTATAAAAAAAGTATAATTATAATGCCATTTAGTAATTACATATATATATTTTTTATTCTTAAGAATTAAATTCACTTCTAGAAACCATTACTAAATATTTGCATCATTTTAATATACGCGAGAAAATAGTTTATTATTAAAGATGGAGATCATTTTCTTCTATAAATTAAATTTTTATAAATGATTTTTTCTATAAATCTCCTAAATTAATATTAATAAGCTGTATAGAAAATCTTTTCTTAAAATTCTGAAACTAACAAATATATTTTTCTTTAATATTTTAACAGTTTTGGATGCAACATTTTCGCGAGCATTTATTTGAAATACTGATTCCAAATCATTTCTCCTGTGTTATAACTAAATATTCAAAGATCAATTGTTCCTTATTCTGGGACAGTTTTTTTTACATATCTACCGACCTCAATTCAGTTCAAATTGTTAATAAATGATTAAATATTTATTGTAGAATCAATCAGTTATTTTCAGAGCACTTTAACGTCCTGTTCTATAATTTGAGCGGAGAACTTTCCGGATTACTCCGTCCTTTGCTCCGTTAATATACAACAATTTACACGAGCTTTAGTCATCGATCAGAATGGCGATTTTATCTGTGTAACAACGGTTTCCAATCTGCATAATGAAGTCTAAACCATGAAATACGGCCGCAGACTAACTCGACAATTTTACACTCTGCTATTAGGCAGACATCACGCAAAGCCCAATTTGCTAGAAGTAGGTCAGTCGCGGACAAAATGTCTGCACCCAAATACACAAACCTTTATATCAGTCACAACTCACGATATCACCTCAAATCTGGCACGGAACGCGTCATTTTTTTTTCATATGGAGCGCTGCTTATCGTTAAGCAGTTATGAGTTACAGTAGGTCGTTTCACGTCGTAATAACAGTGAAAATTAAATACCGTAAATTATGCAGATTGAAATGCATTTGAATATACATTTCGGGATCGCATTTTGAATAGTGTTATTTTTATCTTAATTAAATAATTTGTGCTTGTTCCTATCAGAATTAAATATATACAACGAAATGTGGACACAAGAAACATGTTCAATGTGCTGCATAAATTTCAACTGAGCGTGGATAAAAATTAATGTTGCAATTATAATGATTTAAGTGGTTTACAAATTAGTTAAATGAACAGCCAAGTAATAGATAAAAATAAGTACTCAATAAATTTTGATTAACAATCTGTAGTCTCCAAACATATCGTCACTTCGGAACAATCCTTTAATTGCTAAAATTCTAAGATTTTAGATGTTGACATCAGATACTATTATAGAAATATATCAGAAATGAGTATACAGAAAACCAGCCAATTATATTCTGAAAAATGTGTAATAATGCGCCAAAACAAAAAATTATGGCAATTCGACCACTTTGTCTACAATTTTGCATCTTCATCAGGTAAAAAATTAATTTAAGAATGAAATTGTATATACTAGAAATGCAATAAAGAAACAAAATTCTCAGTATTTATAAATATTTGAAAAGTGATAGATTTATATTTTTTGAGACTTTTTATGTTGTATTGTTTCTTTATTGGTATACGAAATCTCAGTCTTAAATTTCGTTAAATATATTTACCTGATAATTTACAGTCTAAATTTTCCTTATTTAGGTAAATTACCTGATGAAGTTCCGAAATCGTGAAGGAAACGTGGTATTGTATTTTTTTTTGTTTTGGTTTATACATATTTTTTTTTGACAAATTACCAGTTTTTCTGTTTATTTATTAAATTATAATTGTCAAATTATATTAAATATATATCAGTAATGTTTCATATTAAACCTAAAATCAACACAATTAACGTATAAACTGATGCTATTAAACTCAACAATGGGTATGACTCCTTATTGCTACGCTAACACCCCTCTTTGTCTTTGTTTTTCCGTTCTCCTTGCGTTTAACTTCGCTTTGCTTTTGAGTTCGTCACTTTTCTTGTTGCGGTGCGTCGTTCTTACGGTTCTTGCGTTTTTTGAATTTCCTGATGAAAGCTACAAGGATTACAGAAACGTTGAGTGGTATTTATTTAACCCTTATAAAAATATTTGTCTATTTATTTATCTGATTTGTATAATTTTAACGCGGATGTTTTATATTTTAGAAAATGTTTACAAAGTTTTTTAAATTAACCGCAATTGTATGTACTATCAGGCTCTTTATTTCATTGAGATACGCTCTTCCATATGTACTTACAAGACTCCAGCGGCTCTGGGTTTCTGAAGCCCAGTTTATGTTATCTTGTTTGCCCGCAGCTTTGTGAGTTGGCGGTTGAAAGGATCTCACAGACCAACTGTTTAACCGTAGCCATTATGCCCAACTATAGATAATATATAACTGCCAGTGTACAATTGTCCTTCGATGCACTATAGCTGTATTCTACTATCTCCGCATTTGCTGAATCACGATCAAGACCTACACAAACTCAAAAGGACAGAATACCTCAAAATTGGGTATCTTCTTCGATATATTCTCGATTTAGATCTTTTAATCGGTCTAATGTGTATTGATCTATAGTTCATAACGATTTCCTTTTCTATTGAAATGAAACACGTGTGATATGACCACATCAACAATGAGTTATCGAGAAGTTACGATACTCTTGATTAAATAAGGAGGCTCTTGGGTTCGAGGTCGGGCAAGTCGCAGGAGAGTAAATAAGTGGTCGTGAAGTGTTTGGAAATACTGTAAATTAATGACTAGTATTTGAAGTTACTACAGTCTATTTCAAATTAAAAAGATCTCGTTCTAGTATTTTAAACAGTGACCCAAAATAATACAGTTAATTTACGTTTTACGTTGGGTTTAGTGATTGTAAGACTACTTGCTAAAACATGATATTTTATTCGGACAAACAATAAATACATACAGGCCGGAAAAGAACAAGGAACGTTTAGCTCCAATACAAATGGTTTCATTGTTCTCAATACCTTAAAAGATTCTGGTAAATGGTTTTTACCCGTTTCATTATGGGTGTCCAAACTTTTAGTTGTAGTATAGGCCACACGCTAAACACATAGGATATTTCAAAATTTATTAATTTACGATAAAAAAATTACGTAATTAAATAAACGTGATATTTGGCTTCGAATGATACACACTAAAAACTGTTTTGGTTGAAGATGTATCAATTCTCAAGATGCTCAATATTATGATTCGTATTTAAACTTGTGAAAATAGTTCAGAAACGTACACGTGTTTCGAAAAAAATGATTGACTAGCGGATATGTCCAACAAAGATACGTGATTAAATTTCTCTTAATGCTCGATGCAAGTCCATGCATTTCATTTGAAAATTATCCGCCAGGATACATAAATCGACTGTTAATGTAATCGAAAAAATTCAAAAGTTTTGATTAATTTCTGAATATGTTCACTATTTCAAATTATTGTTTCGAATTATAGGAGTTTTAGGATTATGTTTTGACAACGTGTTTAAACGCAAGAAAATTGTTTGGTCTTGCCATGATTTCAATTTAATTTAAAACGTGTGTATAAAAGATTGTTCTGATAAGATGAGCTTTAATATTCAAGTCTATTCAAAATACGCAGAAGTTCTAATAGTAATATAATCGCAACAATGGAATGAACCGTAAATATTGGAAATTGTTTTCAGGCTGCGACCGATTCTGGGTCGAATTGATACATCAGCTGTACTGCGGGTTGCATACTAGGTATCTTCATGAACCGTTATAATTACTATGTTTCAACTAGGTAGTTGATATGTTGCCACTATTATCTCGGATGTAGATAAAATGGGTATTGTCCAGGACAGAAACCTATGTACAGCATTTTTCCACCGTTTTCCGCCTTTGGGAGAAATTATGCACTGATACGTTTACGATTTGATCTGTGAGTTAGTGTCTATCCAACATTTAATTGTCTGTCAAGATCTGTTTGGAGGCATTATACATTTATTTGTAAAGTCTTCACCATTGTGAGTGGTGCCGTATAAAAGATTTCTATGAGAAGCTAGCTTCTTTACTTACATCACAGGCGTAGCTCACCTTGGGCGGCAAGTGTGTGTGGGAGAAGCCGACGTCACCTCGAGTCGGAGCCGTCGTTGTTGGCGTCGCTCTCGTCGCCGCCGCCGGAGCCGGGCGCGCCGCCGCCGCCCCCGCTGGACGCCGCCTCGAGGCGCCGTCCGCTGCTAGAGCGACGCCTACGCTCCATGCGGGCTCCTGCGCGTCTCAGACCGATCGTGGAGCCGTCGGAGCCACGACGCTGGTGCCGCCCCGCCGAAGACAGGCGTCCCGGACGGACGCCCTTGGTGCAGCGGCACAGGATCCGCGTGAAGGCGAAGCGGAAGTCTCGACTGAACAGCGCGTAGATGCAGGGGTTGATGGCGGAGTTGCAGTAGCCCAGCCAGAACAGGACCGAGAAAACCGGCGCAGGGATGCAGTCGGCGCAGAAGGCTCGCACCACGTACATCGTGAAGAACGGCAGCCAGCACACTATGAAGCCTCCTACGATTATTCCCAGAGTCTTCGCAGCTTTCGTCTCCATCCGGAAGCGCTTCACCTGACAGATAGTCGCACATAAACCATCCGAACCAAGAAAACACCAAAACGAATACAGCGAAAGATTCATGAACACATTAATATTTTTGATTCGATTTTTTATATAAACATACAGATTATTAAATAAATTCTTTTAAAATAATGTTTCAGTAATTACTTTGACCTTCTTCAGGTTGTAATGTGACTGAAAACTTATGCAGTAAAGTTAGTGAAACTTGAAACTATAAACGGTCATTTCGAACTCATGTGAAGATAAGATGATTGGTTTTATTATGGGTCATAAATTACATTTAATTTGGAGAATTTCCCTTATGTGATTTAAGCCATATTTAGTAAAATTAGTATATGAATAGACAAGAACTTAGAACGTCGTCTTCCTAGTATTGAACTGAATCAATGTTATTTATACATTCGTGTGTTAGTGGACAGAATTCTCAGTCCTGAGAACAATCAGTTTCTATTTTGGATTTTTTCTGTCTTATCTTTCATTTATTAAACCTGTAAATTTATTTATTGCAAGAGTTCTCAAAAAAATAAAAATTACATAATTTTCACATGATCGTGGAAATGGAATAAGATAAATTATAAAATTACATGATGGACGGGAATGAAACTGTTGTGCCGTAGAATTAGCTTTTGGCCAAATAATTGGTCTACGATATATATATATATATTAATCGGAAATAGCTTGGATATAATTATTACTTATTTAATGCGTTATTTCTACTTCAGTAAAATTTTACTAAATATATTATGTTATCGCGTGAAACTAATGATTAGAAAATTGTACAAGTATTTTCACCTCGACTCTCTACAGTAAACCTATCCACGCAGGTCATTGATTTATTAAGGATGAACTGTTTAAAATGTAGGTCACTATTTAAGATATTACGGAAGGTTATTTATCGCCTCAGAGAAAAGCTGTTTACCCGTTTATCTGTAAAGCGTATAAAACACACAGCTAAACTTTTAAAGTCTCGTTTTGTAACGACGCCATTTTTTAGTTTTTATATGGCGTATGAATAAAATATATCTAAAACAATGTAACGTTTCTTCAAAAATTTTAATGTTACAAATTCAACTAAATTGAGGTTATGTATGCCAATCATTTTTTTTGTAAGCAGATGACAGTTTTATGTAACAAAGAATGTTCTTACGCCTCCATACAACAACAGTATGAAGTTTAATCAAAATTGGTCTCAACGTTTTCTTGCGAAAAGCGAAAAAAGTCTGCGTGCCAGACAGACGGACAGGGTTTATGATTTTTTTGTTATCATATACTAAAATAATTCTGCCTCAAGCAATGTACGAACAAAAATAATATTTTATTTCTATAGATATGTGCTACTGATTTTTAACCATATTTTAATATTAAATAAGTGCTTAATATTTCGGCCATAAATTAATATTAGACTCGATCTACATGTTATTATTCTACATCTATTAGACCATCTTGGCCGATTAGGAGGTTAAATAAATGCATAGTACTATGACATCTGGAAGAATTTTTGATGGATGTTAAAATAGGAGAACATGTCTAATAGAATTGAGACCTAATGAAAAGTTTCACTACACACTCAAAAGGTAGAAAGATTATCGGGTTAACGACTCGTACGTGTATTTTCGTATGGAAAGTTTTAAAGACACAAATATACGAGCCAAGAGTTACGTATTTCTTTACTTCGACATTTCCCAATTTCTACCTCCGGAGACACTTTTCTTTGAAACGTCTCAAGTTCCAGATATATGTTGCTCACTCTGAGTTACTCAAAGTTTTACAGCAATGGCACAGGGAAGCGTGGGCGGCAGAACCTAAAGTTTGTCAATGTAAAACTAGAATATAGGACAAACAACAGTAGTTGTTATACGAGTTTAAAATTATTCCTGGGCAATACCACCCCTTAAAATGCAATTGATTTAAAAGTTATATTGTTTGTACAGTTTACTTATTCCGGTGTATCGAGCAAAGCTTTAATTTTACCTCACTCGCAAAGTCTGAATGCATACAAATAAATTCCTTTGGCATACACGAAACGTAGTGTAAAAGGAAATATTAGTTTTTCACGACGCTTTATCTCAATTAATTGTGTAAATAAATGAGTTCCGTAAACTGCTAATTTTTATATTTTTACAATTAAACGTGACGACGTTGACAGTTTTCGTATATAATCAGAACTGGCACTGGACTAGTGACAAACATTTCTGCTATAAATAAATATATTATTTTCATTTTCTTCTTCTCATTTTAAGTGAACGTATCTAACTACATTAGGGTTCAGTACTGAATTTATTTATTTAACATTTATAAATTTGGCAGTAAATAGAAATGAAATAAAAGGGTTAACTCCGTATTAAATTTTAATCTGATCAGACTCGTGGAGTGGTTAATGACTGGATAAAATGTTCTCGGTTTTCACGTGTTTAATAGATTACAACGCGACGTTAAAGCTCTGTCGTCATCTTGAAATAAATAAATAAATCTTAGCCTAGAAGATGACAGAGATTTAATCTATTAAACCCGTATGAAAAACGAGAACTTTTTATTCAACAATTAAACTGGGAAAGTCTTCAATCTTTGGTTAATGACTGTCTGAAAAACTGGTAACTGAAGTTACGTATTCTTCGGTTGGTAAACAGTTATGAAAGCGAAGACAATTAATCAATTATCGACAGTTAAATGTTTTTGTGGATAGACGCTCGTTGAATATAAGTTTATATCAGTTGCTCTTGGAATCGTCCGTCAATTAATCATTCTTCTCAGGTTTTAAATATTTTATCTAAAGTTTCTCTTTCCGCATAAAATTAATTTTTCTCCTAAAAGGGCAGCACGTAGGGTGTCTCTTAATTATTTATGCAGTTTCAACGTATCGTCGCAGTATAATTTCGTTTTGTATTTCAATGAACCAGCTTCAGTTCTAATGAGGGTGCGTTATAGTCACATTCAGATGACGGGTAAATAGTCCGGGATTGTTGAATCTAAGTGTGTTGCTGAGCGATGTTTGAGTTTGATTATTGATCTTCCACATGGTAAGAAACCATTTTCTTCACTGAGATTTAATAGGCGAAAACCTTTACAACTGTCCAATCATTTCATCTATGTTCTGTTTTTCACCTTCTATTTGCTGTAACATCGGAAATTTGTATGCCATATTCAAGAAAATAGATAATATGTGACGTGTGATCATTTTTAGGGGTACTCATGTAATCTAAATTATTTTACCTTCTGATAAAGTTTCTTGAAAAACATAATGCATTTAAACTTTAGCCTGTCTTTCTTATTTCTAAAATAAATATAAATTTTTGTTATACTGCTAAATTATTATCTTATTGGGAGCGGAGAATATTCATTAAGAAGTTATCTCCCGGAAATAGCGCCCTGAAATACAATTAGGTGACTTGGAAAATAATTGGTGTGAGGAAGTAATACAAAAATTATTACAACGTCCAATTTTACTTTTCAAAGCAACCTTCAGTTCAAAACTAATTTTTGAGCTTCTCAAAGTAAGCCTTGTTTCAACTATGACTTCTAATTCCTGCAAGTTATTTCTTGAGAGATGCGGGAATAAGAAATAATCTCTTGGATCCAAATATGACGACTGTGGCGCAGGTAGAAGGAATTCAAAGCATAATTAATAGAGCTTAGCGGCAACAATAGAAATCCCAGACAGATCTGGCGGAGGCTACCTTTGGGGATGCCTTCACATCTCTCTGGTTTTTTGAACTAAGGTTCCCATACGCCGAGGCACCTCGGCCTGTTTTGAGAGATGTATGTTCCGGGGTCGCAAACCTTGGGCATACGGTAAGAGTTGTCCGCTATTCCTATTGGAATAGTCGGCCAGATGCCTCCTAAACTGGTCAAGGCACGGATAGGGGAAAGCTGCGACACCACAGCTAACCCCTCTCCCGCCATCGGAAGGGCGTGGGACAAGTACCAAATGCCCGACCTTTCTGATGCAGGTTTTTCTAGGATTTTACCTGCATGACTTTTAGGCGAATTGCCGGGTAGGATCCTTAAACCGTAGCCCGGGGGCCCTAGTTAACCCCTGGCTACCTTCCTCTACCCTTACGCATCCCCACTTTCAAATCCCTTTCCTAAGCTATAAGAGGGGATTTGCCACTTTACATAGCCTGTCTACACCTAAAAAAACAATTGAAATGTGAAAAAGATCTATCGGAGGTGTGAAAAATATTTTTTCTTTGCCTTAACTGATTGTTTCAGATACTGCGTCTTACTCTTCCGTCTTTGTTTTCTCTTTTTTTTCCGGATAGTTTTGAATAGCTTTCTTCAGAGTATTTAGCATTCGCTTCGCCCCGATATTTGGACTGTTGCATGGACTAAGGGTTGTAATAATGAATCCACAGTAAATCAACTATAACGTGAAAAACTTGGCCAAATTGTTTCTAAAAAGATAGGAACTCTGTTAAGAAATGATCATCCCAGTCTGCTTCTGGTAAACGTAAAAGTAATATGGCTAACAGTTTTTTCTTATCAAATACTTCTTGACAATTGTTTTGCACAAGATCTACCGATTTCGTTGTAGTTTCATCAAGTTATTGTATCTCAATCGGCGATATTTCTACGACTTTATTCTCGACCGAAGCGGTTCCTGGACGTCAGGAACGATCATCGACAGCGTTTTATTTTAGCTGTCCAATTTTCCACCACTGAAAGCGACAGTGAAGATTCGATTAATTTTATGGCTGGCGGGATTATAACTTTTATAATGGATTATCTTAGAAATGATAATAAGAAAGACTGTTAAATACTGTCAAAATAAATGATAATATAAATACCACACAACGTTCCTGGGAGCCTTGTCACTTTCTTCAGGTGCTAAGAACTGCATTCGTCAGTTGAGAAAATTCAAAAGCTTTTGAAAGAAAGGAACAAGGATCCTAGTAACGTTGTGGGTTCTTTATTTTATCACTTATTTTGTCTGTATTTGGTTGTCTTATTTATTATTAATCTTCATTCAGACATAAATTTTTTAATTTATCTTAGATATGATAGAATAATAATTTTATCTATTTATATGCAACTCCTATACTCATATCATTCATTTTATTGGAACAATAAATTTATTTGGATGCCTTCGGACCGGATTTTGTGGTTGCTAGCGGTCTCTGCGTCAGGTTGAGATCTTTCCTAACGATCCTCGTACAAGTAAACTACAAGTTAACTGAAGCTTACCTGCGCCTTGATGTTACGCTTGCCCATCCTTGAAATGAGCCTCGGCTTTCCGCTGCCGCCGTTGTCGTCGTACGTGGGTGACGGTGACTTATCCCCGGCTGAACCGGTCCCGCCGTTCCCCGCGGAGACTGCGGTGCTGCCTCCCACCGTAACGCTCCCGCCGCCGCCGCCGCCCCCGCTGTCGCTGCTACTGCGACGCCGCACGCTGCTGTGGCGCCGAAAGCTGGCCAGACGTGCCCCCGTGACTCGCAGGTGCTGGCTCGAGCTGCTGGAGTAGAACTTGACGGAGCCTGGAGGCGACGTGGAGAACGACGACGACTTGATGCTACTGTTATTGGGTGACGTCGGCGGCGGCGACTGTACGGGGGACGCGGGTGGCGTCGGAGGTCGGTGGTGGCTGCTGATGGCGTCGCTGCTCGGGTAGCTGTGGGGAAAGTGGTAATGAACAAAGACTCGCGGCTGTTGACAGGAACACGCCAACACAGACATGCGGCAACACTCACACTCGCCCAGGGAGCTACGGGGAACCATGCCACATAAAACACTACATGCGGCTATGGTAGGGCATCAGGAGCTACCACAACGTTGAGCACAGCATCAAATACTTTCGAAAAGTTATTTATTTTCTTGAATGTTATTGTAACTCATAAGACGGAAAAAATCACCAAATAATGAGCAAGGAAAAACTTTTTGTCGTTTGAGACGAGCTATGAAGAGGATATGGGCTTCATTCCTCATACGGGATGTCAGACTACCAGTGTGGACAAAAATTAAGGTGAATTTATTTATAAAATATAAATTCTTTATTTATTCTTCAAAAATCAATTTCATCCCCTTCAAAGTAATCCCCGTCCGATAAAACGCAGTTTTTCCAGTCCTCGAAACAGTCGGAATAGTCGTTTTCCGGTATAGCCTTCAAGATCTTCTTCGATTCGGTTTTTATCTCCTCAATCGTGTCAAAACGGCGTCCCCGCATGGGCCTTTTGAGTTTGCTGAATAGCCAGAAGTCGCACGGAGCCAAATCAGGCGAATACGGTGGTTGCGGAACGATATGAGTCGAGTATTTTGAAAAAATCGCGAAGAACCAATGCAGTATGACGTGGTGCATTATCGTGATGAAGGAACCAAGAGTTGTTCGCCCATAATTCCGGTCGTTTCAGACAAATAGCTTCACGCAAACGACGCATAACGCTCAAATAATATTCTTTGTTGGCAGTTTGGTCCGGCGGAAGGAATTCATAGGGCACCACACCACGATAGTCAAAGAAAACTGTCAACATGACCTTGATTTTCGATCGACTTTGCCGTGGTCTTTTCGGTCTTGCTTCACCTTTTGCAACGATATTCGCTGGATTGGTCGGTGGTTTCAGGGTCGATTGCGTAAATCCAAGTCTGGTCTCCAGTAATGATGCATTTCAAGTGGTCCTGATAGTCAGACAGCAAAGTTTCACACACATAAACGCGACGCTTTTTTTTCCAAAAAATTGAGCGATATTGGCACCAATATAGACTTGACGCGTTTGAGAAACAAAACATTGTTTAAAATGGTTTAGTCTGAGCCAAAATTTATATTCCAACACTATCAGCGAGATCTTTAATTGTCCATCGACGATTTTCAAGCTTAAAATCTTGGTTTTTTGGACGTGGCCCTCGTCGGTAGACGTTGATGGTCGTCCAGAGCGCGGTTCGTCTTCAACGCGTTCTCGGCCTCTTTGAACTCGTTGTACCATTTATAAACGTTTTTTTGTGCCATAGTTTGATCACCAAAGGCCTTCCGCAACATTTTCAAAGTGTCCGCACAAGAATATTCGTTCCGAAAACAAAATTTGATGTAAGTTCTTTGCTCAACAAAACCACTCATTGCAAAAATCGAAAAATTCACTTTTGGTTGTTTACAAAAACACGTGTAACTCGGACATAATTAAACCTTTTAACAAATAGACGGTTGGCAGATATTATAGACAGTCCTACAAACCTAGGAAAAAATTTTTTACCTGCCTTCCCAATACCCGGGAATTTTAAATGACAATTTCACCTTACTTTTTGGTCACAGTGGTATGTCAAACATAAAGTAAGAAATTATGTTTCAGAAAAATGTAGCCTCGCATGTTAAAGGAATACTTTGTAAACTTCTAAGAACATCCGACTTGCTATCTTTTGAGTCACCTGACGTATTGCGTTCATGGTTCACTGATTATTGAAACGTTTGATGTGTATTGCACAGTCGATGATAAATTATTTGATAAAAGAATCGGAGAAAATCCATTCCTTTATTTGGTTTAGATTCTTTAAGTCTCTCACCGTAGTTTTTCAATGGTCCGAAATTAAGTTTGGTTTGATAGCAATCAAATGTTCTTCTTTGTCATAGATTGAGTGTATCGCCCTTATATCTCAATGTTATTGAAATTGGAGCAGAATTGGAAAATTCGTTACGTGTGGACGAATATTGAAGAACAAGATACAAATAAGGAACGTGTACTCCTCGACAGTGGTTTGATGAATCTGGACACAGCAATGCAAAGTGGTTATAAAAGATCCATCCAGTTTGAAACTGTATTACCCGGAGAATTTTGAATGACACACAATAACTATTGTAAAGTCTTCACGTTTCGCACAAAATGTTCTATGTGGCCTTTTGTCACACGATACACATCTGAAGGATGCACGTCCGAATCGATAGCCAATAGAGCCGCTGTATTGCGGTCCCAGAGCTCGTCCATTGTTTATTTTGAAATCGGCACTTAAACAATATATGTGACGTCCCACAAAGCGTTACACACACTTTCAGAGCTTCTGATCAGAGGTCCTGAGTGCCAAGTTCCACTCCCGCTTGTAACTCTCGGTCGTCCGGAGCTTTTACTTTTACATAAACAACCTGTGTCATTAATTTGTCTATACAACCACCGAATGCTTTGGTGATCAGGTTTCATACCATCTTGATATTATATAAAACACAACACGCTTTCTCTTACATATTCTCATTTTGCGATATGATGCCGCCTTGTCACGTGGAGAATCACAAACGAGTCTGCAGGCAAAATTAACTTGAAAGGGTGGGATTTCAATTTCAATTGAATGAAACCCGGTGAGTCTTTATAATCACCGTGTGAATTAAGCATTATAACGGTATACGGATAACGCAAACTTCAATGAAAGGCAAGTTTGAATCTAGGTTAAAAAAATCTCTATTCTAATTTTCCACTTATAATTTAATGAAGGATACTATTGACGTGTGTTGAAAAATTTATAATTGGTAGGTTTACGTATTGGAACTATTACGAGTCATATGTCAACTGGTGATAGAAAATCAGAAAATATGATACAGTTCCAAGCGAACAAATTAATTATTAAACAAGGTACAGCGAACTCAATTAGAAGTTGACGTCCGTTGATGACAGCGAAGTGAGTGCAAGCGATTGCAGAAATGAATAATTTTGCATTTTATTTCACACAATTACTAAATCTGAGAACAAGTAGTGCGTTTGACGGGAATCGAAATCTCTATATGGAAAAGGTATTTTGAATGTAAGAGTTTATTAAAAATCACGATTTCTTTTGTGTTTTAGCTATTTACTACAATATTAAATTGATTTGTAAGTGGCAGTTCGAATTTTGTCTGCTTAAAACTTGTAAATATTTAAAAACTTAAGGTATGCTTAAAATTCAAGAAGAAGAAGGTGTAGACAGACTATATATAGGGTAATCCAAATAGTGAAGGGGGAGGGGGAGCAGAAAGGTAGAGCAAGTCAGCCAAGGGTTACCTATGGCCCCTGACTGTAGTTTTAAGGATCCTACCCGACACCTAAAAGTGACGCAATGGAAACCCTAGAAAAACTTGAATCAGGTAGGTCAGTCATTCGGTATTTGTTCCACGCCCTTCTGATGTTGGGAGAGGGGTTTTCTGTGGGGTCGTAGAATTTCCTTCTCCATGCCCAGACCAGTTTAGGAGGCTTCTGTTACAATGGGAAAAGCGAACAACTCTTATCGTATGCCCAAGGTCTGCGACCCCGGAACATACACCTCTCAAAACATGCCAAGGTGCCTCGGCTTGTGGGAACAGGAGAAGGCACCCCCATTGGTAAGCTCCCTTCAACTCTCCGGTAAGGTTAAACACAAACAGGCGTTTTAAAAAAATATATTCTTCACGCTTTGAGATTGAATATAAGAAGACATTTGGTATTATAAGCTGGTATGAATATTTTCTTATAAGACCTCGGAATCTGCAGTACTTATCGAGAAAAACTGAATGTACCTTCTGGTACTTAATGGTTCTCGGGATAATAATGCCTAATAATAGCTGATACTGACGTTTCATAATCTCTGTTACGAAATGATCAACGAAATTTTTCCGTGAAGAATATTAAGTAAAGCTGTTTTCCAGCGGAAACCGACACTCGGTGACTGATTTGTTACTAATTTGTGACACAGGGGCACCGCTATTCTCGGCAAGTTTAAATATTCATACCATAGAAGCAGAACACTGTCGCTTCCCATTGGTGTGAAAATTAATGAGAACATTTACCGGTTGAAATGTAATAAGCTCAACGCGACTTATTTTCAATGTTAATGCACCGCCTGTTCGCACAGTGCATTTGCTGCATAAGCTTATTATAAATATTCAGAATAATTAAATGGGACTAACGGAATGTAAAACAAACGCTAATTAACAATTCAACTCTGTGATCAAGGGCGAACGGTGGTGTTAAAAATGTGTGATGAAACTCTGAATGTAATTAAAAACACACATACACACGAAATGAGCTAATCTTCGCATTTTTTGCTCGTATTTTCATTACGGTTACGTAGTTACGTAGTAAAGGACACAAATATTTAAGTAATTAATTTTTTCCTTGCATGTTATTAAGTATTTATCTGTGCGGTCACTACAACCATAAATCTGACTCTACACTATTTACGTTCGAAATACGGGGAAAGGTCCTTGACGTACAATTATGTGATTATACTGACCTACCCTCATGCGCCAGATTCAAATATCTCCCTTGGAAGAACTGATAAAAATATCCCCACGTGACCAAAGTCAGTTTGGCTCATGATGTTTCACATATTCAACATAATTATAGTTGGGTCCGATTTATAAATAATTCAAATTAATTGGATAATTATGATTTTTGTGCAATTATAGTACACTTAGAATGACGCTTAAATTTTATTTCTTGAAAAAACTTTAAAGAAACACAGAAAAGAAGTATTTTGAAGTTGACGTTGAAACAGAATAATTTTGCCCGACGGGTTGACTCACAGAAAGCTAGCTCAGGCATTTTTTAACATGACCATGGTCTCCAAAAATTTTGCATTGCCTTCAGTGCACGTTGTTTCATATCTGCATCACAAATTAGCTCTCTTAGAAAGCAACAGATGGCTCTGGGGCGATATATACATATATATATATATATATATATATATATATATATATTATTTTTTTAAGGCAACAGGCTATATGAGGGTAATCCACGTTGGGCAACTCCCATTTAATAGCATAGGAAGGGATATGAAAGGCGGGATGCGGAAGGGTAGAGGAAGGTAGCCAAGGGTTAACTAGGCCCCCGTGCTATATTTTAAGGATCCTACCTGGCATTCGCCTAAAGAAATGCAGGGAAACCCCTATAAAAACCTGCATCAGGTAGGTCGGGCATTGGGTACTTGTCCCACGCCCTTCCGATAGCGAGAGTGGAGTTTGCTGTGCGGACGCAGCATTCCCTTCTCCGTGCCTCGTCCAGTTTAGGAGGCAGCTGGCCGACTATTCCAATGGGAATAGGCGGACAACTCTTACCGTATGCCCAAGGTCTGTGACTCCGGAACATACACCTCTCAGGACAGGCCGAGGTGCCTCGGTTTGTGGGAACCTTAGTTAAAAAACGGAGAGGAAAAGGCATCCCCAAAGGTAGCCCCTTCGTAATTCTCCTACAAGTTTCTGCCTGCGAGAGAACATCCTTCCCACGTACTGCCTGCGAGAGAATAGCCCTCGCAGACCAATTGGTCTGGGACGATATAAAAGTTATGTTGGATATATGCTACGATACACTCTAAACGGTTAAGAGAATCCAAATTCTTTCGCAGATCTTAAGAGTAGCGAGTTAAATTTTCTTTTTGTACCTTGATAGAGCCCCATAGTGTTTGTTTCCGGGTTAAAGGAAACGTGTGTACATATTTGGTCGAAAATGTACAATATTTTACGTCGAACTTTGTTTTTCCTTCAACCTCAACCCCCAGGGGTTGAAGTGTAACTTAACTCTCAATTTGAATGTCATAATTAAACACTGGTACATCTATAACCCCGGATTCGATTTCAATCTCGGATGTTTTCGAGCTATTTTTATGTAACGTCCCTCCACCCCACCCCCAAGGGCGCTTTCCTCTCATGCCGAAAGAGGTTGACATTATACTAAAAAAACATCTGGAGAAACTATCAACCTCATTCACCCAGAAAAATTTTTATCCGACGTAAATTACGGCCGTTTTAGCATGTTAGAAAATTTCCACCCCGTCCACCTCCGCCCCTGGGACGGGATGTGTGTCAGTCATACTGTGCCAGTCAGACAGGTGAAAATGATGAGCAGCATACATTGCTTCTCCATATAGATGCTCGTGATCACTTAATTCAATTTCAGCTTTTATGTAATCCGTGGTAGTTACACCTGACTCACTCTCTAATTTTGGCTTCATTGTGATTTCCCGGAGTGGCTTAATTAGCGGGACGTTGATTCATCTTTACTAATTACCGTACCGCTGTAACCTTTCGGTGGAAATTTTCTGCAATGCCGCTGATGAATCACCTGAATTACAGCGAATCCAAACTTTTCGGTAATCCGATAATATATTCCTACCGAATTCAAAGGAAATATATAATGTTATAACGCGCACCTGAAACTTTCGTCAGATGTGTAAAGCACGGATAAATTAGATATCAGCCTGAAACAGGTGAAACTGATTGGGCTTCAAATGAACTATTTTTCCGTGGTGTATACTGGGTTTAGGTAACAAGGGACGAAATTATCGTCACCCAATCAGTAGTGAACATAAAACCAGCCTCCTCTGCGTTTGTAAGTTTTTGGTTTTAAAATCTTAGTCCCCTTAAGAATTATTAATGATTTGGCGATTTGTTTTGCTTGCTAAAACTATATGAATCGCCAATACCGCAAAAGCACAAACCGCGTATCTTAATTTGCTATCATTTCGTAAATCAGGGAAACCATACCTCAATCGACAATATTTTGAGGCAGCCATTGACGCGTAACGCATGACGAAATCGGAGCTTAATTTAGACTCAAGTATGGCGTTCTCATAGGCGTAGGTCGGCTGTACGCTTCTCGATCCAACAGTCAGTGGTCTTGTTTTATGGTGGTAGGCGTGATGTATATAGGCAAAGTTTGGAAATGTATATCTCATAAAATATAAATATTATCTTAATAAAACTTTTTGTAGCTTCTATCCTTTAAATAAATTAAGTATCATACTTTTTTGATTGTCTTTAATTTTTTGAATTTAAAAAATCGTATATAAATTACTTTATTTCAATATATCCCTGATAGCTCAATTTTTAATCAAAATTATCTCACTAATTTATTAGTAAAATTAAGGTTAGTGTTTTTGGTTAAACATATACTATAATCTTTCAGTTGTATGGTTTCTAAGTCTGTTTATTATAAATTATAATATAAAAAAATTGTGTAAAAATATTAATAACTTTCACAATATTTGCACTACATTACTTATTTTAGTGAGTGTTGTTGATATATATATATATATATGCTGCAGATGTTTCCGGAAAGTTACAAATATTAGTTCAATAGCTTTTTGGGAAAAACTTTCCAAAATTCACATTCCGAAAAAATCAATATTAAAGATTCAACAAGCATATTATTGCATCTTAAAATTCACTCCATAAATTAGATTTGTCCAGATAATAAGTTATTCCTTCTACTTCTTTATTTTTCTCCTTAGACTTCAATATAATTCTTCTCTTGATCTTTGTAGCCTCTTTTGTGGAGTCTTGTGACTTTATTTCTGATGTTTTGACTCGCCAAAAATCTTTATTTTCAAATAATTCAACCATATTTGATCCTATTGGTATCCCCACACTTTTTCATACAGTTATTCTGCCAAATACATTATTTTCAATGTCCTCTATCCATTTTTAATATTTCACTGTGTCTTTTTCGTGTTTCCAAAACTCGCCATACTTGAATGATGCAGATAATAGCTCTACATCAATCACTTTCCCAGCTTTGACTCTATCACTTCATCTAATCCATTGTAGCGCGATAGTTTTATAATTGGTATATATATAGATTTTAGTTTAATGTTATTATATAAAAGCAATGGTTGAGAGCTTGGAAAGTTGGAAGTGGAATTTGACCGGGCGTCACCGTGGCGGATAGATATTCCGTTCGGTCTGGACGTAGGCACATAGAGTGTTGACCCTCGGAGGCTACTTGGACTGTCGAACCGTAGGAAACGTCCCTCCAAAAATCCCAGAAAGTAAATTAACACATTTCTTGGTTCAGGAAAGATAGATCCAAAATTGGTCGAGAACATAGATATTTTACATGCAGCGAAACGGCTGTGAAGAAAGTGTAGAGGAGATTCCTCGACGAACTGTCGCCAGGGACGGACGTATAGCCCAAAACCTTTATAATCCAGAGGACTGGGGTAGAACGAGGGTGCCAATTGACTACGGCCAGAGATGCATACAAGTGTCTCAATCCATGACGCGCCTGGGGTAATTACTGTAAAATCATGGTGAAACTTGATATTAAGGGATCCGATTGTTTTGCCCGGCTAACAGAACACGCATAATTTGTATTTGTTTTTATTATTTTGTCCATGTTCAGTTCAATAATTAATAAATTCTGGAAACAATTTCTATATTTTATCAATTACTAAACCTAACACTACACCATAATTGATAAATGGAAATCGCAATTAATTTATCAAGTATTAGTATTCAAAAGAAATGGGCGTGACAAGTTGGCAGCTCCTGAGTATCATCAATGCATGAGTAAACGTTTTTCTTTATAACTTGGCAAAACTAACTCCTTGGCTCGACAGCCCATGAAGGGCCTTGGCCTACCAAGACGGCTGCCAGACTGCCATCTTACATGACACATTCTGGATTTAGGAGTGACACCTGGTCAGAGTGTCGATTCTCCCACAGCCTTTTATAACTTGGCAAAGAAAAGTGCAATTGATGCGGAACAGTAACATGGAAATAAAACTATAAAGAATTTAGTAACACGATAATCCAAAAATGCATTTTTGATCCCAAATAACTGTACCTAACCCCCTTAATAAACTATTTCTGCCATTGTAGGTATAGTCCATAGAACTCAAATAGCTGCTAATCAGGCTTACAAATAAGTAATTTGTTGCAGAAGTTTGAAGATAGCCCGGCTACGGGGCCCAGTAGTTCAACACGTAGGGTCCTGAAATTGTGTGACTTGGAGTAAAAATACAGAGGGAGGCCACACCCCAGACCACGTACTTTGACCACTACGAAACTAGCTCTTCTTCATAGAGATTAAAAGCTGGTAGACGAAAGAAAGCGAGCGTGAAACGGCAGAAGAACGAGTGATAGACTGACGTTTGTCTTCACTGACTGAGCAGCATCAGCTCAGAGAAAAAGCGTCGAGTTCCCCCGTGCAGAGACCTACTAAGTTAAGTTCAGTCGCAGAGTGATGGCCATGTAAGTAGATATTATGCGTATGGTTGCGAATCGGCCGAGAATGATTCGAATATTTTTATTTTCTGTGAACAGTGTCCAAAGGTAACTAGGATTCGGCAATGACGAATCTTTTCAAATATTCTACGGAGGTTGCGACCCTCATACAACATACACGATTTGATTTTAATGTTGTTTAACTTGTATTGTGAGCAATTTTAACTGAAGCGTGTAAATAGGGTCCAAACTTTGTTAAGTGCAGACTTCTCAACAATTTATAAGTTGAACGATTCTTTAAAAAGATATTTCTGCGAAACGCAAAGAAAATAATTGGAAAGAGTTCCGAAGTCAATGACTCTTTCTTTTGTAAATTAAATTTATTAATGAACTTGTATAGTGTTTATAACGTATGAATCAATAGTGGACTACAAGCGATGACTTTAAATATAAAAAATTGTATATTGTAAGATATTAGAGCTGCTCATATTTTTTAAATTTTTCGATCTAAGAAGCCTAGAGAGGTATTAATTTAACGTGTGTAAAGAATTACCTTTTACTGTCACTATAGTATTTATTTTTAATCAATATAGCTTAATTAATATTTAGGAGGATTTATCGGCTTTAGAAGTTAATGAAAATTTTGAGAAATAAAATTAAAAATTTCGGATTCTCCTTTCTTTCGGAGTTTTACTAGAAATTCGGAAGGTGTTTCATGACATACAGTACTATAATGAATGAATAAAGATTGTAGGTGACTTTTCTAACAGTAAACACTCTGAAAGTCTTTAGGAAGAATAAAAAAAAGACAACTGCCAAATTGGTCTACTTAATTTATAAAAGAATCGGTTAACATAACTTATTTCCTCGTCTGTCTAAAATACCTGGCGCTATATTCAAATGTCACATAACTTTAATTTTTATTCCTATTTTATGATGATAGGTAAACGCAAGTCATTTAATTACTATTTTATCTGAATTTCAAATATTTTATTTTAATTATAGGATTGAGGAAATATATATGTGTATAAAGATGAATGCTGGTCCTTTTACAAGGAAACGAAGAAACGTCTCTGCTGTGCGGAATAGATTCATATCCTAAATAAAGAACTGAGAAAAGAATCAGAACTGAATAAGAAAAAAAACAGGATACATAAATATAAAGTTTATAAATCATCCTTTGTCTAAAGGATAAAGAATTTCATTTGTGGGGTTCATTAGGGAGAGGACTTATAAAACGCACAACTTTCACAACGTTATTATACTTACACGAATACGTCCTGGGACTTTTCTCTTACCAAGTCAATGTGTGAAAAGAAAAACAACCCATTGTTATTAATTTAATACTCTTTTCTAGAGAAGAAATAAAATGTATAGATAAGAAACAAAAAGTAATTATGTATCCACAAAACTTCCGTTACAGGTATCATAAATGTGAAAATTATGATAAAATATAGCGTTTATTAATTTATTTACAAATACTAAAATTATTTTATAGCTTACTGATATTAAAGTAATGTTTATTAAATAAAGGTGTACCATGAGAAGCTGTAGAAGTAATTAACTAAGATTGTTTACGTATGTGCAACTACCTTAAGCTCCCTTTTATCAATTTGGAAAATAACACATGTTCCTCAGTTTCCAAAACACATCTCAGTAATAAAGTTTAAGAAAATATTTTCTTATTACTAGTTACAAGACAAGATAATGGCGACAACTGTAATTTTAATTTGCTCTCCGGTCATTACACAAGTTTGAACTACAAGCAGAGTTAAATTGACTAAATTATTTAAAATTAAAAGATAGTGAAAGTCGATACAAAACGACTTTCTTTCAGTAGATGCAATGATAAATTCTTAGAAAATTAATAACACGTCACGGAGAACGTAAAAGCATGGAAACAAATTAACATATATTATTTTTTACGTATTACCTGATTCATATATAAAATTTCCTAATTTTCGTACATTTTATTCTGTAGTTCATCACTGAGTCATCACTGGACTGAGCAATATAAATTAAAAAATAGTTTTAAACCTTATGAACTAAGATTTGCGCAAGTGAACTTTAGTGAACATAAATGTAAATAATTTTCAATATCTAAGCGAATGATGAAGATTTAAATATAAATATTTATATTATTAATGCAGTAACGAATTCATGTGATGACGGATTAAGCAAGTTCGTACTGATTATTATGAAAATATAGTCTTATTTCGTCGAGTTTATTTACTAGATCAGTATACTGAATAATTTTGACCGTTGCAATTACAAAAGCATGGAAGGTCCTTAATTTCCAGAATAATTTATTTCTATTACATAAACGGAATTTTCTGATTTAATTTTAGATACTTTCACACCCACCACTCTCATTTCCATTTAATTCACCGTAATTTAGCGTCATATTTCACTAGGTACTTAATCTATAATGAAGAATTGATCAAAATCTCACGTAATATCTCTGACTAAATTGACAAATAAGTGGAGTGTTTTCCCAACATCAGTTACTATTTTCTTATAAATAAAATGGTCCGCGACTGCGTTATAGAATTTAGATGCGACTCTACTTTCTAAATTTATATATTTATATGCATCCTTAACAATCGGCGTATATATTTGCTTTAAATGTCACGTCTGTCCTTTGTTCAGGAAAATATCATATTATTATTTTTTGATCTAGGGATGTCATTACGGATATTATTAAATGTAATGTTTATACCTACTTTGTTTATAAATGGGTGAATGCTGTATATTTACTTCATTTTAGTTTGTATAACTGAAGTGACAGCAAACAAACAAGGGAGAATAGTGAAATACAAACAAAAATGTTAAATAATTCCGAATTATGACAATGGGACACGTTGTAAAGTTTTCTTCATTTTTGGACATGTGGTTCTTTTTTCAAAAATTATTTGAGCACTGAACAACGAGGTTTTAAACGAATTTTATACCCTAATACTGCTTTAGTTTCTTCGATACTTCAAATTATACGTCATCTGAAGAAAATAGTCTTTAAAAATCACATTTACTATAATTCAATATTTCGTCGCCAACTCACCAACACATATTTACACCAGTCTTTTTTCGTAGTAAATTTTGGGATTTTTGGATTGAACCAAATATCTTGACGCGTGTGACTGTAGTGATATTCAGTTTATGTTCTGAGTGACCGCCCGAGTTCCTTGTTTTTGATCTGTTATCTACTTTCATTACAATTTTTTTTCTGTATTACCCAATCGTCACTTACAATGTTATCTACCATTCGGACACGGAACACTTTAATAAGAATATTTTGAATAAGTTTCAACTATTTACGAAGTAATTTTAAATCTAAGCAGATCTCTTTTGTAGATGATGACATGGAGCGTGGCGTCAGATGCACTATGGAAATGAGAGCGTTGGCGTTCTATGGGATGAGCTGTCGCCTAATATTGTGGAACGAGTTGAAACTGAGAAAACGTGACCCGCATGCCGGAGAAACCTGACTGTTGATCATTGAAATGGAAATATGATGATTAAGGATCATCCACGACCATCTGTTTTTTTTAGTGATCTGCTTGTTGATCACTGACGCAGATGGATAACCATGTGTGTACCTGACGCTGATCTTGACCCTGCGCCCCGAAGGCGATCGCCCGGCCTGCGAGGAGAGACTGGGCGATGGCTGCGCCGTAGAAGTGCCGCTGTTGACGGAGCCGCGTCCGCGATGGATGCGCAGGGTGAGACGCTGGTCGTCGAAGCGGCTGTGCACGCCCTTCGTCGTGCGGAAACCCTGGTTGATGGCGTGGGTCGTGCGAACGGCCGCGCGGTAGATCCGCCAGTAGAAGAACAGCATCACCAGCATAGGGATGTAGAACGACCCCAGCGCAGAGTACACGACGTACCTGAGGACGAGCCAAAAAACATTCTTCATTCAAGAGGTACGTTTGTAACAAAAATATTCCATCATAAAATTTACATATACGTGTAAAGAGAAGACTGGCAGTTTTTTAAAAAATTCTTGAATCGCGTTGTATATTGAACAAGAAGCAATAATAACAGATCACGCCTTAAACTGGGGACAAATTATAAAAAGGTCGCAAGTTAGTGAGATATATTAAGAGACACACATTATAGTATAAAAATTTATAAATCTGAAGTATATAAATAAGCATTAATTCATTATTAACAGTAAGTATTTAGAGTGGTTGGAACTGGTTTTATGGCAACCTGCTAAAATAATCACGTTTACAATATGAGTTAATTAACGACAAACGAGAACGAGTTTCATTTAATATCGAAGCATACTTTAAATCCGAGCGTAACCATCGATCACTTCGTTCTCATAAAATTACTGAACTGGAAAGAACGGATTTGAAATGCATAATATTGACATTTTATCAATTTGTAAAATTGGAGTCTTTACGGCGAGGTTCATTGAATATGAGACATTCATCATTTGCCTGCGTCGATTTGCGTGCGTATTACTTGAAGCACGCACGTTTAAATTGCTCCTGGCTCGAACGTTGATTGGTTAACTTCAAGCGTAATTTTCTACATAATGGTGGGCTCTGACCTTGGACCTGTGCTCATTACAAATTTCGAATTATTCAGGTCACTCCAACCAACCTCTGAAGAACAAAGACAGAAATTCCGTGTCTGCACTGAGAGTGCAGAGAATAACGGTTTAAACAATAATTTCACATAAATGGGGAAGGTACGAGCTATAAGTGATTTATCAATGTCTTGAAAATGAGCAAATGAGCCAAAGTTGGTCAACATGAATTCGTTTAATATTGTTATTGTACCAGTCACTTTGTGTGGTTTTAAACCAGATAATAGCTTTTAAATAATAACTAAAAAGAATTAAGCTAATTAATTATTAAAAATAAGAGACACTAAACAATGAACCCCATAGTTAAACTTACTGCACTCTACTATATTAAATTTCAATATTTTTGGCAATTACTGGACAAAAATAAGTATTCCACTCAGCTACTTTTTTTTGTAGATATATTGTTAAATTATCATTTTCATCTATTAGAAAATGACCGATTATCCGCAATTGTTCGTTATCTGATGTGTTGTTCGTAAAAAATATATAAAATTTCGCTCTGGTTCGTAAACCTTATTCTCCTGAAATGAAAATTTCATCAATTACACTTTGGCGCTATTTTCCAATTTTATGAGACCACAAAACTGTCTAAGAATGTAATACTATAATACAACAATGTACCTCCCCAAGGTCTACGTCCTTCCCCAAAAACCCTATGCTGGCGAGAAACGAACAATTTGAAGGGTAGCCGTTAGACTATGAGTAGTCAACTGGTCCTCCCGTTTTGGTGGTAGTACGGTTGGTGCACATATCTTCGAAAACTAAATTGTCATGAATCCTTACAACATACGTCGGAATATGGAACCAATGGAACACCTCGGAAAAGATGGTTCCAGATAATTGTGAATGGCATGAAGAAGGTGAAGATAGTCCGATGGTGGGAGGAAGCTTAGAGAAGGGATGAACAAAAGCATATTGTGAAAGCCGAACAGGACCACATGGGGCTGTAGAGCGTCGCAAGAAGAAGCATAATTAAACAATGTAAATGGAGTTAATTTTTCTTCTGTTTAAGAAGATTTAACAGGTTTTTTTTTAGGGCAACAGGCTACATGAGGTTGATCCACGTTGGGCAACTCCCCTTTAATAGCATAGGAAGGGATTTGAAAGAGGGGATGTGGAAGGGTAGAGGAAGGTAGCCAAGGGTTACTAGGGCCCCCGGGCTATGGTTTAAGGATCCTACCCGGCATTCGCCTAAAGAAATGCAGGGAAAACCCTAGAAAAACCTGCATCAGGTAGGTCGGGCATTGGGTACTTGTCCCACGCCCTTCCGATTGCGGGAAGGAGTTTGCTGTGGGGACGCAGCATTCCCCTCTCCGTGCCTCGACCAGTTTAGGAGGCAGCTGGCCGACTATTCCAATGGGAATAGCGGACAACTCTTACCGTATGCCCAAGGTCTGAGACCCCGGAACATACCCAAAGGTAGCCCCTTCGTATACCACCTAAAAGGTTCTTCCTGCGAGATAATCCTCTCGCAGACTTTTCGGTAGGTTTAACAGGTTGATTGCCACGGCAATTTTTAGAATCTCTTCGCGAAAGCCAACTACGAGTTAATTCGTACGCAGACACGCTTCGACATGTCGCTTCGCTAAATCTGAATCATGAATACGCGTCCATATTCGTCAGTACAAAGGCTGGTGGACTTATTTTTTTTCGGATGAGTTTCTTCCATTACTGGTGAAACGAACTAATATATATGCTGCGCAAGAAATTGAAAAACGCAAAGCATGTAAAGAGAAGCCAGTCCTTTGTGTGGAAGATTGTTTAAGAAGCTCCATAATCAATAAAATATTATTTTATATCTTTAATTTGAATTAATTTTTATAATTATATTTTTTTTGTGATTTACTAAATTTTCTGTTCATGCAAGACACCATTGATTTATTGTTCTTTTCCCAGAAGCCATCTATCAATATTAGCACTGATATATTCCGAGTTTAATCGTAGCTGCACAAAAATGACAAGTAAACAAGGACGAGATAACTCGTAGTTGGCGTCCTAGGAAAGAACGCAGTCTACGAGTTATCTCGTAGTCGGCAGTCAACGTGTTAAGGAAGCCGGCCATTAGATGTGATCAATTGTAGTCGGAATGAAGTGTTGTTACGCCCATCGGTATATTAAATCACAGAGTTAATCCTGGTCTATTTAAACCGTAACGTAGTGATACACGGTGTCGTAAAATATTTATTGTTACAATTCATTAACTTGAAGTAGTTATATAGACCGGCGCTAAATAATCAGACAACTGACCCCGTGTCGTTGGTGAGCTCGCAGGTCCAGGGACAAGGCTCAGGCACAGGTGTGCCCGAGTCCTTCCAGCCGACGAGCGGAGGGAAGCAGATGACGAAGCTGAGCACCCAGACGCCGGCGATGAGCAGCTTAGCGCGTTTAGGTGACATGATGCTGGGGTAGGTGACGGGCCTCGTCACGGCCACGTAGCGGTCCAGGGAGATAGCACAGAGGTTCAGGATCGACGCCGTGCACATCCACACGTCCACAGCCAGCCACACGGAACACCACAGGTCCCCGAATATCCATACCTGCAAAACGCAACACACTGCCATGACCTTCGACCGACCATCTTTCGCAGGCAATTTTAGTTTTACTTGCTTAACTCTAAATTTCAATTTACTTATTTAAGTTTTATTTTATTGTATTTTATCGCTAATATTTTTCTGTCACATTTAATAAAAACTATTCTATTCCTTCCTAAATTATTTAATTTAGAAATATTGTGACGTTTTCGGGAATATTGTCATAACAATCTGTAAATAAAAACATATATTTTAAATAATTTTCAATTTACAACAATCATATATAAAAATATAGAATGTTCTCTTTTTTATATAATTTTTTTTTCTTGCCCATTTTCCCTTTAAATATATTTAAATTTATACAGCATTTCATTTATGTATTTTTCTACGCTTTTATTATTACTCTAAATAATGAGGAGAATCGGCATACTTAAAACGTCCTTTACTAAAAAAAGTTTCATGTAAGGTTCCTTTCACTGCCTCAAAATAAAGAAAATAAAATATATTAAACTTGCAAAATAATTTTTTGACGTATGTAAATTATATTTTGCGCATCACATCTTCTAATTTTTTTGTATACATTATTTTTATTTCCTTTCTGATTTTTAAAATAGTCGAAATACGTTTTTGGAAGGAAGAACAATATTTATTGATTATTACTACGTGAACTGTACGCAAATACCACTGTCACGATTCGTGAAAGTGCCAATACTGAACATGAACCTAAATAGCAGCATTGAAACCACATAGTTGAAAAAAAACGTGTACTCCATGGCGTAACAAAATATGTTTGAATGTGCAACTCACACAATTAATATACAGCACATAATCATTAATTCCAGAGAATCGCGTGGAGCGCTTTTGGAGGTAATTAAACAGCATTTATATTAAATGTGGCATAGGAAATGAAAACGCCCATGTTGTACATAATTAATACTTCAATAACGACGTTACGATCATAAAATTATAGTTTTTAAGATAAATTCAGGTTGTAACAGAAATATGTTTAAAGAGAGAAGAATAGATCATATGATACGTCGAGAGTTAGTGTCGTGATAGAGCATATAATAAATCCGAAATGACTATGAGCAGGGAACCTTTTGAGAAGGAAACAGCATCCACGACACCATTAGCAACCAAGATGACGGTAATTTGTCAGTTGAAACAGAAAGAAGTAAGAAGGCGTCGTAGATGGATGAAAGCCGAGGCAGGAGATAAAAATAAGTTGATAGCATTAGAAAATGTTAAATGTGTGTACGTAATGATGCAACTTGACAAATATATATATAGTAATGATTAAAAGATTAAATTAATCGGTGTAATAAACAAAAGATTAAATAACAAAATATAATTATTTATTATACAATTAATTTGCCCTACGTTGAGGCAACAATTTTGTAATAAACACATGTAATTAAAATGAATTCGGCCCACGTTGATGCGTGTAATAATCAAATCAAAATTAACAAACAATATTTTATATAGAATTTAGTTGGGCCTTCCAAGTAAAGAAACAACCTTTATATCTACGTTAACAATCAAATTCCTTTATAAACTAAGAAGTTAAATAATCAAACAAAAATGAGAAAGCGAAATCTGACGACTTTACCTTTAATTATCGTTTACAAAACTTGATTAAATTTGTTTGTACTTACAACACATTGACTGGTACTAGGCTTAACTCTCTTGGGCTAGGGCTCACCTCACAATTTACACTAAAAGGTCATGAAATCACTGAATTTATACTTGATTAAACAAAAACGCGGTCGTAACTTTCGAGTCTCTCCTCTGGGAACTGGATACTGCTGCTCCTTCCGGATTATTAGTTGGACAGATTGTTACAAAATTGTCTTGCTGTGGAATTGACGACGGTCACGGTACTTATAGAAATTTTATTGTGGCGAGTGATATTTTCTCGCAGGTAGAACCTTGTAGGAGAGATACATGCAAATTTAAAAACACGTGTATTTATATTAAGCAGGCAAAATATGAACGCTGTCACATAAAATTGTAAATTATTAATTTATTTACCAATTGAATCGTTGCGAATTAAACGCGGTGGTTATTTTCGATGGAGTTTTCCACTTGGCAATACTAGACAGATTGAAAGTCGCATATTTTCTAATAAAATGTAAATATTATCCGCGCTATCTCCACGTCACTTTTGCGGAATAAACTTATTTTTCACTCTGCATTATTGAATTCTATATTATTTCTTTTGCTTCGGCGCAGTATTATGAGGCAGGCCCATAATATGTTTGGATATTGAAGCCACGGTTCCATTAAAGTGAAACGTCTGCTGTAATACCGTCACAATAGGCTCAGGTTTATTAATTCCTATATGCATTATCGGTTAAATCTCGCTGTATTCTGGCAAAACGACCGATTTCCTAATGACTTATTGCTCACTGCGCTATTTATATAATACTTCTCGTTTCGGCATTGGGTTATTATCCATTAGTTAAGTCCAAAACGTTCCCGTATCGGACAGTTGATATGATAAAAGTGATCGTTGAAACCATCAGTATAATAATATCAATAACACATTGATTTGATGACAGTAGTTTGGTAAAGCACTATGAATCATATTTTCCTGCTTAGTTGAAATATTTATTTCTAGAGTAAGATAGTCGTTATATTCACGGTACAATAGAAACTGAATTTAACGAGGTCAGTATGAAACGGTGTTTCTTTTTCCAATTATAATTTTAGAAGCGACGGCTAAGAATGAAACGACATCAACTATCTTTGTGTGCACAATATTCTTCAGAGAAAAAGTAGTCATCAACTTTCCAAGGTTAGTTAGCAGAAAATAAAACTGCTCAGAAAGGAATTCCGCGGAAGAATACCGATTTTAGACTTCGCATGGAAAAGACTGTCTCGCATGTTCCTTTCTTCGATATCACTCATACCGAATAATTTTTTTTGATTATTTTAGCGATTTTTTTGGAACTCTGTAGTATTTAAGTACTTATTTGTGGTGATTTATCAGTATGAAACCGTATGAAAAAACATCCATGCTCTCGCCAGGACTCGAACCCGAAACCTCTGTAATGCGAGGCAAATACGATGACCACTACACTATAGATGCTTAATAATCTTCTCTTTATAGATCACGTTTTTCCAGATTATCTAATTAAAACTTTTACTATCTGCTAATTTTCTTATTTTTTGGGGTTATTTATAAGAGTTTTGAAACGGTCCAACCAATCAGAAGCGTGAATTCCAATTTAGTTCCTCTTTGATCGTTTTTGATTTGACCACGAGGCGTTCCTTGCAGTTTTGGATGCGATCGCGTAAGTCATCAATACAATTCAACTTGATATACATTTTATAATACGTAATGATCAATTACACATAATATCAATTTTTCATTGAATGGATAATTAGGACTTCAATGAACAAGTCTGAGCTTCAATATAATGGATAGAGAAAGCTCTCATTTGACTGACGTGATGATCTCAGTGGTTAGATCCACCACGAACAAAGCGGCGATTCTGGGTTCGATTATCGGTCCTGTCCATATTTCACTATATTAATCTGTTAATTCATTTTCATAGCCTGTAGAGCTGACAAACAACTCTTTCAGTTCTCGAATCGGAGGCCACTAAATTTATGAATGTTACATTTCTAAATACTTTTGTGAACTAAGAAGTGTCAAAGACTGATGAAAATGGTTGCAAAAGCAATAGAAATATTATTGAAATAAAGTTGCCTTAATTTGTATTGATTTTGTTCTTGGAAACAGGTTACATATTTAGCTTCCGTTAATCATTTTCCAGAGCAACTATTTCAACGGTTTCCTGAATGAATTTATTGTTTGTTGCTAACCATACTAATAATCTGACTTCATTTATTAATTTAATAATAAAATTGGATTTTTTAAAAAAATATATATCAAACACATTGTTTCGTCCTCTTCAAGTTTGTAGGTGTAGACAGGCTATGTATGTATAGAGTAATCTACATAGTGGGATGCGGAATTGTAGAGAAAAGTCGCCAAGGACTAACTAGGGCCTCCGGGCTATATTTTAAGGATCCTACCCGGCAATTCGCGTCAAAGTGATGCAGGGAAAACCCTACAAAAATCTTAATCTGGTAGGTCGGGCATTTGGCACGTGTCCCACGCCCTTCCGATGGCGGGAGAGGGGTTTGCTGTGGGGTCGCAGCTTTCCCCTCTCCGTGCCTTGACCAGTTTAGGAGGCAGTTGGCCGACTATTCCAATAGGAATAGCGGACAACTCTAACCGTATACCCAAGGTCTGCGACCCCGGAACATACACCTCTCAAAACAGGCCGAGAAATAACTGTAAAAATAACTGTTATTCATACAGCTGTTACGAGTTATTTTTTTCTGTCTAATAGGCCGTTGTTTTTATTATTTGATTCTAATAGTTGAAATTAAAGGTCAAAAACACTTAAAAAAGAAAGTTACTTTCTTTTTAAATAGCTAGAAAGTCGTGAAAAAGCAATATACGTTCTATGGAAGGTTTCTACCAACATTTTTACAGCTATATTTAATTTTACTTTGTAACGCGTGTATTTTGGCTTAGTTTTGCTTTGTCTCGGAAGTGTTGTTTGCTGTGGTTTGGAGAATTCGAAATCGTGCGCGTGCGTGGGGGTGGAGGAGATAAATATTTCCATCCAAGTAATTTTCGAGTCCTGTGTCGATTTTTGCCTCAACGTGACAGAATAGTTGGCCATTGTTGACTACGGAACTGCAGCTGCGTGTTATAACTCTTGTAACAATGGAAGAATCAGTGAAACTGACATTTCGACCAAGTTTTCTAATTATAAAAAAAAGTAAAAGAATGGGAGGCTATTATGGAGGGAACGGTGATAAGCTTTTGAAACTGAACAGTTGTTCTGCGCTCACCTCAGCTGGTGGAAGTGATTATGAGAGGCTCCGTATTGCGTTACGTGTATACGTTTTAAGTGTCACCGATCTACAAATCTCATGAGTTTTGCTGTAAACTTTTCCAAGTTGTTGTCTCTGATATAGTTCGAGGCAGAATGGTCGTGAGAAAGGGCCGACGCCTTAGCCAGTGGTCAACCCCTGAGTCGACGCCTTGCAATGGTCCTGACTAAAGTCATCACCCGTTCTGCCGGCTGTGAGATACGGAGACGTCGGTACGAGAGCTACAGCAAGCAACACAACACAGAATAGCAGTACGTATTTGGTACGGGCAGCAGATCTCTTCTACCTAAAAGCCACAGGTGCCTGAGATAAGAGTTTTTCATGCTTAACTGTAATAAACTTATATAGAATTTCTTTAATGTTCAAATATTTTTTTTGATTTAACGTAAAAACCCAGCCCACAAAAATAATTCTTTACAACCTAAACATAATTTTTTTAAAAGAGATTAAAACTTATTCGAGGTTCCTCAGCGAAATGAAATTGTCGAAAATCTTCATTGTGCACCAATGGCCAAACAAAAGTTTTAAATATGCAGTTCAACTTTTACTTTAAGGTTACAAATTTTTGAATTGTTTGTCAACAAATCTCCTTTTTTCTTGTTTTATGAGGGGCTATAATAATTAGAGTCTTCTTTGATGATAGGTAGAGATGAATTCCCGTTTACGAAAATTTTCTGGTCTGGTTCAGGTCTGGCCTTTGAAACCGTAATGAGTTCTTTTTATCGCAAATCGTGAGTAGTCTTCAATTCAGAGTCCAGTAGAAAATTTGCCTGAATGAAAAAATCTCGGTTTAGGAAAGACTGCGCCGATAATAGACTCGGCTGAGCAACAGATAATATATGACACAAACATGCTACTGTTTGTCGAAGTTCTCTAATTTTATGGAATATTATACACGGATGACGTAATTACGCGTTGAAAGCTAATCAGCTACGGAAAAAATATTATTTAACAATTTGAATTAATATCTCCGGCGGTAGGAACAAGGTATTTCAACTCCACATCAGTATATCACATTTCGTTTATGAATTTATTGTTATAAAGTGAAGCGTGGAGATTAATAATAGATATTTTTTTATTTTAATTATTACATGCTATTGTTTAAAAAACCTGTCGCATCCAACTCGGAAAATAAAAACTAAGAGGATTTTTATTGTTTTTTACTGAAACGCTTGTTAACCAGTTCCAGCGCATAAATAATATTAGTGTATGGAGCAGAGTTCAGCGATTTTCAAAACAGTTGCTCGTTGGTCAGTCCGCTTTTTAGCGAATTGTTTTTTTCCCCACTCTCATTTAAATAAGATAACAACGGATAGCGGTCACGCAGAATTGGTTGGCGGGAGTTTGATAATAATTCTCTCTGACCGCAACTATCGGGCGAAACTGTACAGTACGGTAGCGTATCGTTTCGTTAATTAAGTCGTCGCCGAATAAATCACGGTCAGTCGTGGTCGTGCAAATGTGAAATTCAGTTACGCCGGCGGGTTATAAAGCAAGGCTTAATAATGTACGCGTATAAAAAAATAATTCGGGTCATCGGCCACGAAATAAGGCTTGCTCTTGCTTGTCAATTGCCGGCACACTGAATGAAATTACGTCCTGATTTATGAATAGCCGTGGCCTCTCATGCAGAAAATGAAGACAGCCTCTGCAAATAGTAGTCTATTCACGGACGAGACATGCAGACTGAGGAGATTCAGCCAACGGCCTGGAACATTCCCCTTACGAAATGTTTACCAAGGGATTCCTGAGGTTTGTTAGGATGCTGCTGCTCGTATGGAAAAATACAGAATGAGATTTGCGGATCCGCAACGAAGCAAAATTAATAATGGATGTTGACAGAAGCCGATTAAAAATTGTCATCTAACAGCAAATGTGCTGTAAGTGCGAAGATTTTGAAACACTGATAGCAATTCAATTTAATACTTGAAATGTAAATAATGCTACCGTTGTCGTTTCCGATTTAGCACCAGATATAATATAGTGCTCGGAAATTAGTAGCCTCTGTCCAATGTAAAATAAAAGTCATATAAGTTTGAATTAAGATGCCTTTAGAGACATTCCTAAAAGGATACATTTTCAGATAATTAAGTGCTATTTAGAGGAATACGTATTGTGGTGACCACCAGGGTGTGTAATGAAAGGATTTTTTATATTTTCATTAATATTTGTATTGTCAGCGTAATAATATGGCCCAGGTTTTGTTGGAAACAGTCAGCGTTACATAAGAATGTGGAGTTTTCAGACGTATAATTGTCGGAAATGTGTGATGTGGAAAAGCTTTGACGAGAGTTCAGTCCAGTCGGCGATATGAATTGAGACAGAAAAGTTGAGTCTGCGTTCGAGGACGAAAAAAATCGCCGAGGGCGATGTGGGCGAAATTGGGCCCGGTATGTGTTGGAGGAGTAAAGGATTTATTGGAGGTTGCAAAATTTAAAGTCGACGAAAGCAAAGACAGCTATTAAAATTATTGGAGAGAGAAATTGAACGAGATACGTGTGCATTGCAAATAGCGTAGTACTGGACTTCATTGTCTGCAGTAATGTGGGAATTTGGTTTCTTGTGCTGCATTAGGTTGTGATCATTCATATACCATGGCCTATTAAGTAAAATCCATTTAAATTATTGGTGAAGTGAATAAGTAGTGTTATGAGAGCATCTCTGATTATTTGGTACGCACGAAATTTTCATTGTAAACCTTGTATAAAATTGCATACCGTCAGATGTATTAAAATTTCTTCATATGTTTATAGATTTTTAATATTTTAACATTTCTCTTGTAAATTTAATTTTGTAACATTTTGTATTTCTTTGAAACGGTTATAATTGCGGGTTACTATAATTGTTAAGTGTTCTTGAACATTTTGAGAATTTCAATAAAACTGTGGCATCTATTTACAAGTTTTGTACAAAATCCAACCAAATATAAATTGGTAATAAACGTTTTATATTTAAAATTTAATTGTTTAAATTATTTCATTTATCTTTAATTTACTTATCACATAAATTGACACACAACGTGGTGGTTTTGTTAATATGTTTAAATTGAATATCACAATATAAAAAATTCAATTGAATATTAAAGGCGTTATAAATAATTAATAAAAATTCGTGTTCTTTAACAGCATGAATCTATAAGAATAAAGCATTAGTTTTGTCTGTTCGCTTGCCACAAGTCGGACCGAATACATAAGAAGTGATGATATAAAAACAACACAAGAATCTAGAAACTTTGTTCCTTTCTTCAGGTGCTAATGAAACTAAAAAACACAAAAGCCTTTTGAGCACACTGCGCAATCCAGTTGACAAAACTCAAAAGCCCTATTGGATTGTACTTTATTCGCTTTGAAGAAAATCAACTCCAAAGGGTTTCACCTAGCTTTGAGATTATCTTTAATTGTCATTCAACATTTAAAAAAATTAAAACTTAGTAGATGAACAATATCTCTGATGTAAAGAGTGGGCTAGAAAATATCTGTAAATTAATATTATGGATAAGAAAGATAGCCAATTCAGAAAAAATCTTTTAATTTTTGTCAACTGACAAGTGCAGTTGTGTCGCTCTAGGCTCTTCTTCGCACCTGACGAAAGGAAACATGATCCCTGAAACGTTGTGTGGTATTTATATTACCACTTTTTTGTCAGAATTGGCTATTTTTCTTATTCATTATTTTTAATCAGACGTTTTTTTTTCATTTTAATATTAAGGTTACAGCCAAGAAGTAACGATAATTATTGAATACAGAAACATTTATACTGAAGTGTTAAGTAATTTGTTAAAGAAAATTAAGGTCCGAAACCCAACCTAGACAAATCTTTGTCAGAATCAAATCCTAACGATAAGAACCCAGCACAATGTTTTCATTCTCGTATGAAGTTAGCCTGTGATAAAATTTTCATTCAACATAGATTCAAACAATGAGTGTGATTTAAGACGAAAATACATTTGAATTCTTGGCTACGGATAACTGCATTGTCTTTGGATTAATAGAAATTTCTTTAGGTGCATATAGAAAAGATCGCAAACTAAAATTTCAGATAACTACTGAAAATTGTAAATGAGAATAATAATTAGTTTTCTTTTAATTATTTAATTACTTGAACGCTTTTAACATTGTTATCACTCAAAGGTCACCGACTTCCTGTGGTGTAGGGGTCAGCGTGACTGCCGAGCATCACAGAGATCGGGGTTCGAATCCCGGCGAGGGCGTAGATGTTTGCGTGTGAGAGAGAAAACCTCGTCACATGAGCTCCCCGACAAGGCAAAATGAGTTCCCATACTGAGTCGCTAATAACCTGATATGTTGATGTGACTGTAAATAAATCGATTTAAAAAAACAACAAAGAAAACCTCAATGTTCAGAATCTGGATGTTTTCTGTGTTTTGACTACGTGATGAAACAATAAAAAGAGCTTGAACTCGCTGCATCATTAAACGCTTTGAGAATTTAAAGCAGATCTATTAATTCAGACGCGACTTAAGTGATCTTTTATAAAACGTAGTATACTCAAACTTAAGCTGATATTAATTTGACTCGGACAGCAATCTAACAGTATATTACACAAGTTTTAATTTAACGTCTGTTTATAATTTAATAAAAACAATTTATGACCTTATACAGACACTTTATAGTTTTTATATTATGACGACGTTTCGATACCTTCTTGTATCTTTTTCAGGTATTGTCGTGCTTCAATTTTGTTAGCGTCAAGTGAATAGTCTGCCTTGGATCCTCTTTAAAAACTGTTTAAATTTCGTTTTATTGTGTTAATTTTTTCGATACCTGAAGAAGTTACAAAAAGGTAACGAAACGTCGTCATAATATAAAAAATAATAAGCGTCTGTATAAGGTCATAACTTGTTTTTATTAGTATGTTATACAATATGTAATTGAGACTGTGGCAAATATGGTATCAATCCGCCATCGTTTCTCTGAAGAATTGGGTAGATTACTGCATTGAGAATGATTAGGATTTTCTTCAGGGGAAACTATTTAGGAAACGAGGTAAGACCTAATTAAGAACGACCGATCCCTCTATTTTCATTATTACGAGTTACCCCGACTGTGTTTGATCCCCACAAATTGGAAATCTGATAAACAAATAATGCCAACCAATGATTGTATAAAAATTCACGTACGTATAACAAATTATAACTACTAACCAAATAGTAATCTGTTTAGATTTTCTGTTTACAAACAATGCGCCATTGTGCAATTATGAAGTCATAATCTGTTGATAGTAAAATGTAGTGACGCTATGTTTAATTTTTTTATGAAATTTATGTGACAATTATCGTCGATTATAATCATTAATTTTTGACGGGATACATTTAAGAGGACCTTATCTTCCAATCACTCAATCGTATTTAATTGCGTAGTGGAATTTCTTTCCATTAACGAGTTCTATGCAAAGTAGAGGCGCTAATTTCTGTTTTAATGTGATCCATATTCATGCGATTCTGATTGCTAAATTGAAATGACCATAACGAACTAAAATGGAAAAATATTATTTAAATACGTTTCTACGCCTTAAAAACTGGATTTTTATTTCATTTAAAAAGTTGGTAATATAATTGAACGTTTTATCATTCATATATTAATATTTTAGAACAAGTTGCATGATATTTTAATCATTAATAAATTCTTTTTATTTGATTCTGTTTAAAATTGATATGATTGTAATGTGGTAAACAAGACTTTGAAACAAAATGACTGTCACATAATTATTTATTCAACTTTAACTGAGCTTCTGACTTCCTACCAGACTGTGGAGAGTTAATGAGTCTACATTCTTGAAATGGGCGGAGACTGACATTAACCAAGATGACGAGATATGTCATTGGAAGTGTAGTAGTCGACAATGTTTGCTTGTTAAGACACGTTGAAATTGTTAATATTGTGACATAATATGTATTGTATTGTGACATAATATGTGTGAAATAATAAATATGGAACTGCAGGCAACATTTTGACTCCCCGGGTTTACTGCAAGCAGTGTGGAAATTTTTAGCGTTTCGAGTTGACAGATTTCCTTATAAAAATTCAGCGGTGGTTTTCATTGCATGATCAATATGCTGCCTAAAAAAGTTCAGGTCTCTATGCATGTCACGCAGCTAACCTATATATTTGGTTGGGGAGAATGGCGTGTCTTCCTGTAATCAGATACAAGGGCCAGGGCTTAGTTGTTCGTGACCGCGACCTTTCATCACCTCGACCCTTTTTAAATACATGATCCTCGGAAAGTGTTAATTTCATTGAGACGGCTACGCTGTAAAAATGTAATGCCGAAGTGGTCAGATCTGGTATATGTAAACACTTTCGTTGGTGTATATACTCGTAAAAATATTTTTAGAAATATCAATCTGCCATCCGCCGTCTCTAGACTTATGGGTAGATTTTCAAAACATAATTTTAACTACTTTGCAGAGAAAAGGCTAAACGGATTTTTTCTGGGGTGGTAAATCCATCAATTGAAGAAGTTAAAATCATAAAATTTAGTATCCAAAAATTACTTTTCATCTTACGGGTCATTTTATGCTAGTTTGCGTCACGAAAATGTAATATCAAGGTCAAGTAGTTTACTTCTCCGCGCCACAACCCTTGCCAACGGTGTTGCTTGATTGACCTCCCACCTCACTACACATTAACCTAGTTGCCGCGCGTGTTTATAATTGGAGTCAATGTTTGGCAACGTAGCCTAAAGAATCCGTGGCCTTGACATTACATTTTCGTGGCGTGGGTGGGGGCTGTAGACAGGCTATGTATAGGGTAATCCACATAGTGGCAACTCCCCTCTTATAGCATAGGAAAGGGATTTGAAAGGAGGGATGCGGAAGGGTGGAGGAAGGTAGTCAAGGGTTAACTAGGGCCCCCGGGCTTTTAAGGATCCTATCCGACATTCGCCTAACAGTAATGCAGGATAAACCCTATAAAAACCTGCATTAGGTAGGTAGGGCATTTGGTACTTTTTTTTTTGAACCCCATAGTTAAACTTATTGCACTCTACTATATTAAATTTCAATATTTTTGGCAATTACTGGACAAAAATAAGTATTCCACTCAGCTAATTTTTTTTGTAGATATATTGTTAAATTATCATTTTCATCTATTAGAAAATGACCGATTATCCGCAATTGTTCGTTATCTGATGTGTTGTTCGTAAAAAATATATAAAATTTCGCTCTAGTTCGTAAACCTTATTCTCCTGAAATAAAAATTTCATCAATTACACTTTGGCGCTATTTTCCAATTTAATGAGACCACAAAACTGTCTAAGAATGTAATACTATAATACAACAATGTACCACCCCAAGGTCTACGTCCTTCCCCAAAAACCCTATGCTGGCAAGAAACGGACAGTTTGAAGGGTAGCCGACAGACTATGAGTAGTCAACTGGTCCTCCCGTTTTGGTAGTTGTACGGTTGGTGCACATATCTTCGAAAACTAAATTGTCATGAATCCTTACAACATACGTCGGAATATGGAACCAATGGAACACCTCGGAAAAGATGGTTCCAGATAATTGTGAATGGCATGAAGAAGGTGAAGATAGTCCGATGGTGGGAGGAAGCTTAGAGAAGGGATGAACAAAAGCATATTGTGAAAGCCGAACAGGCCCACATTGGGCTGTAGAGCTTTGCAAGAAGAAGCATAATTAAACAATGCAAATGGAGTTAATTTTTCTTCTGTTTAAGAAGATTTAACAGGTTTTTTTTTAGGCCAACAGGTTACATGAGAGTGATCCACATTGGGCAACTCCCCTTTAATAGCATAGGAAGGGATTTGAAAGGGGGGATGCGGAAGATTTGGTTTTTTTTTTTTTTTTTTAGGGCAACAGGCTACATGAGGGAAACCAAACTTTTCGTTGTCGAGACTAGGCGAGAATAAAAAAGTTACAAAAATAATTAACTTAATTTTTTTAATGCTGGATCGATGAGATATAGCTATAGCATTAAGGAAAAGTATCCCAACAGAGCCGAATGGGAACCGAGCAGAGTTTTCATACCCTCACAAAAGAATCCTTTTATCTCTCTTTCGTAGAAAATTGTCACCATCGATAGAGAGATGATAATAACTTATTACAAAATTGATGAAAATAGTACAATAATTTATTCAGGAAAATTTATAGTTATCATTTAAAAAAATATTGCTCTTAGAATTGCAAACTTTCTAAAAAATATAATAGGTTCGGAGCCTAATTATATTTTAAAATTAAATTTTCCCATTCAAATAAATATGTATGAACAATGAAAACCATTGTTATAATTATATAATTATTATAATTTAAACGTTGATGCATTATAATAATAAAAATGAGTGTAGTCAGAGGATCATAATGCAGACTCGGGCACGGAGTAGTACTCAGATAAATGATTTGGAAAGGAAACGTTACGTCCGAAGCAAGAGAAACTGGGGGCGCATGTAATTGTTTGTAGGAGCCGTAATGACGGTGAACTTGTTCCTTGATAATTACTTGGGGCATCTTACCTGCAACACCTGCCCGAAAGCCTCGCAATCTTGCTAATGAATGGCGACACAGAACACTAATGACTTCGCTCTTTAGTATTCATGGCATTTGGCAGCCTAAAGGGAAACGTCTGCGCTGACTGATGACTGTCTGCCGACACATTTGACAAACGCGTTTGATTAACTATTATAAATTGAGCAAGATCTTTCCTGAAATGACAATTCATTGGCGTGTGACATATCACCCTCATAAATCCAACTCGATCGTAAAACCAGACCCGATGACGTGTAACTGGGGTATTGCGCAAGTCCACAGGTACATGCGAGTTGGCTGTGAACATACTTTACGCTTACAGAAATAATTATTTTGCAATTATTGAGCGGCAGAACGCAATAACTGGACTCATTACTCACCTTTGCTGGAGGTAACAGAAGTTCCAATCGTATAATTCGCAAACTCTGAAACTGGCAGAAAGTTTGTTTGAATTTTCATAACACACCGTCTTAAACGACGTACCGCCACTAATTAAGTATATAAAAATGTTACGAGATCGTAAGCTTAGAAAAGGCCGTGCTCTTTTCTTTTGTGCTTTATAGCAGCTATATCTGTTATCTAAACCTGTTCTCGGAGTAAGAAAAATTATTCTTCCATTCATAAATTTGTTTTACTTGCGCTTTACGGATTAGTTTTTTAAAGCCTTTTTGTCTGATAAAGGTTTATGTGCTTTAATTAGAAAAATACATTTGTTGAAAAAATGTATTTTTATTTTAGACTAACAGGCTACATGAGGGTAATCGACATGAAGGCAACTCCTCCTTAATAGCATAGGAAGGGATATGATGCAGAAGGGTTGAGAAAGGTAGCCAAGGGTTAACTAGGGCCCCCGGGCTGTAGTTTAAGGATCCTACCCGGAACTCGTCTGAAAGGGTTGTAGGACGAAAACCTGCATCACGATGCCTTTACTGTGGGGAATCAGCATTTCCTTCTCCGCGCCTCGACGAGTTTAGGAGGCAGCTGGCCGACTGTTCCAATAGGAATAGCGGATAACTCTTACAGTATGCCCAAAGTCTGCGATCGCGGAACATACACCTCTCAAAACCGGTCGAGGCGTCTCGGCTTGTGGGAATCTTAGTTCAAAAACGGAGAGAGGAAAAGGCATCCCCAAAGGTCTTCGGCTCTCCAGAAAGGTTCTGCCTGCGAGAAAACTGTTCTCACGGACTGGTTAGTCGTTACGGGCTTTGTTTTATGAAGCAAACATTGAAGTATTTTCATCACGTTTTAGAACTGAGCTTTTTCAGCTCGTGGTGAATAAGCTAGTGGATCAAAAGCATTCAGGTTCTAAGATTTGAGTTTACAGAATTATATTCTTCGTCTTACAGCACCATTATTGTATCTGTAATACTTTTCTTAGGCGCAAACTGTTTGTTTCATTTGTCAAGTTTCATGCGCGTAAATTTATTGAAAAAATCATTTCAGAAAAAAATATACAAAATACTTACCGATTGAATAACTAAACCATTTAATGAACAGTAGACCTCCAGAAAATTATCCACTAAAAACTCTTTATTAAACAAAATATATAAAAAATAATACAAAAAAATTAAAAAAAGTTGTCTAAGATTTTGAACGTAGATGCAATGAAATAACAGTAAATTTAGTCTAGGCTATGGCTGACAACCAAGTGTTTATTTGACAATGGCGTCCTCAGGAAAGGACCGGTCAGAAAAAAAATGGGGACACTTATCGTATCAAATAATAATTATTGTATCACTAAGCACCCGCTTAAAACGTTGGAAGTCTATTAAGAAATGATTACTTGAATTTTAGGTGTAACAAAATTTAATATTTATTGACTACTAGCTGGGTGCCCGGCGTTGCCCGAGATGTCATTTATCTATAAACATCGATAAGACTCCAATTTTGGTTACTTTTGCGCTATTTTTATGTAAAGCTCCTCGAACCCTATCCCTAAATGTGCTCACCTCCCATGCCGAAAGGGGATGAAGTCATTGGCTAAATATTTCGGCCGTTTTTACATGTTAGAAGATGACCACCCCCACAAATATGCGATAATGAAAAAGAATTTATTCCACACAAAAATCGGCCGATTACATTGTCTGAAAATTCGCCTAAAAGTGATGCACGGAAAACCATAGAAAAATCGGCAACAGGTAGGTCGTTAATTGGGTACTTGTCCCACGCCATTCGGACAGCGGGAGAGGGGTTTGTTGTGAGGACGCAGTTTTTTATTTGCATTCTTAGGAGGCAGTTGGTCGACTGTTCCAATGGGAACAAAAACTCTCATCGTACGCCCAAGGTCTGTGGCCGAGGTGCCTATGTGATAGTCTCATACAAACAAAGACGCAGTACTCACTATAAACAAATAGTAGTACTGACTAAATATCTTCTCATTCTTCTTACCTCAGCTGTAGGAGCGCAAACTAAGATGCATACAACGGAGCTTGAAATGAATAGACATTCAATTTTTGTACTTCTATTCAGTTTAGTAGGGCAACCATTAAGGTTAAAATATTTAAACCCTGAAGAGGAGGAGAGTCGTTTCCCTTTCCTGGAGCAACATGAATGAATAATCTCCATTAGTAGGAGAAATTTTGCATTGTGTTCAGAGAAATCGCTCTAGAAAATAAATACTCTGTGAGGCAAGGTTTATAATCGGATTTTTTTTGCATTAAACTATATTTAAATTTTATTGATAACAAATGAAATGCTTAATAAGGATAAAGTATGATTTTGTGTTTAAGTAATATCGATTGATAATGAAACTAAATGAGTAATGAAGTAAAAAATCGACGTGGTGAAAATTGACCATCAGATTTAAAATACCTTTTCTAGAAGTTTAAGGTTTTCATCCCCCGATTACTAAATTTTTATGTTTTTGGTTCTATCCTCATTTTAATTCTTTTCGTCTCGTTCTCAGCTTGCGTTCCATTATTTATCTGCCTCAGGTCTTCCCCAAACTTACTTAAATCATCCTCTGACGTACAAAATGAGTCAAATTAGTCCTCGATTACTTTTCATTGTATTTAAAAACGTTTGTGCTTAAAATTGGTACACGTCCCCTTGAGAGACTGAAGTTAGAAAATCTCTTCATTCTCCATAACTAGGAATTTAATGTAATTTGAAAATGATGTAATTGAATCTCTTTTGAGATAACGAACGAGTATTGACCTTTCATCAAGTACGAACAAGAATGAGATGTCTCAAACAACCAAAACGTTTACAGAAAGTCGTGTACTATATTTTAAGTAAATCAATAGATATTTAATCGTGAATGAAACATTCCCGTGTTTCTAACTGAATTAAATATTTATTATTACACAACGTTTGCGTTATAATAAATATTTATTCTGCTTTGAAGCCCGATAAAATTTTATTTTTTAATTTAGGCCGGGAAAGTGCTGGCTTAAATTTTTAAAACATCATTTATACAAAAATATAATATATAAACTTTCTGTATTTCACTACTTTAATAATGAACCGAACAAATATTTCACGAAATTGAACTTCAGTGGTTTATTAAAAATTAACTCATTGACTGACGGTTCCGGGTACATATTAAAATATTATATTAGGCAGAAGAACGATTTATACTCATTTATATCATAATGAGTATTTACTTTTAAATTTTATTAACTCGCTATATGATAAGTGGGGTTGAACTTCAACACCTGCTCGGGTAGTGTCACTTTTAAAATTAGAGACACAAAATCTATTAATTCAGTCCATGTCTCGGCCATTTTTACGACGTTATTTAACAATAAGAGCCTTCCTCCTCCCTCATTGAAGCGTATGGGTGTTAATATTGAACTTCAATAAAATTGGGACTGTTACCAACCTACTTAACGACATCCAAAACGATGTATGAAACACAAACAATAGTTGTTTTATCATTATTTATAAAACACTTCCACACTTAGAATGTAGTGGTTACCCATCTTCCATGCCGTTAGATGTTGAAATTAGACTTAAACTACATCGAGAGTGATATTATTATTTCCATTCATCACTAAATCTATTTATTTGACAACACTACCGATTGTTTTCGCACTATTTTTAAAATTCGTATAATTTACCTTCCGCAACTTTCCAAAATATTTTGATATTTTTCTATGCATATATATCTTAGAATTTTGCCAATCAAATGTATGTTTTGAATTGATGATATGTTTGGAAACTACACATTGTTTATTGTTGGGAAGTTTGATATTAGACATATCTTTCTTGATACGTGTATTAAGGGAACGTTTTGTTTGTCCTATGTAACAGGAATTAAAATTAGAGCAAGAGATTTTGTAAATTATACAATGTTTGCTGTAGGTGTCAAGTGAGTTTTTAATCAAGTAGTAAAGAGTAATAGTAAATCTGTAAATGATGGATATTTGATATTCTGTAAACATTTGGACGAATTTGTGACGTAAACATTTGTAATAAGGGAGTACGAGAAAAAAATTGTATTGAGGTGTTTGGGGACGAGGGACAGTAGGATATTGGATTGCTGCAGAGCAAAAAACAGAACCATCGGTTTTAATATCATAGCATGGTTCGATGTCGTGTGTCTCAGTGAAGTTTCGGGAAGGAGAAAAGCATTATTTAGGTCACAAATTTAGTTGCGTCCTTCTAAAGTACTATTCTACTTCTTGTATCTCTGCATCTCCTATGCACAAAATTAATTCAAAAGATTATTTTCTTTTTAAATTTTTCTTTACCATAATTATATACGTATACTAGAGCGCGGATCCTAAGAAACAGTTTTATATTCAAGAAAAAACTGAAACGGTTTTCTATTTCAGCTTCATGCCTCTCTGGAACGCTCTAGTTCTAGTGCAGCTGCTTCCTGTGACTATCACAGCGCGTAGCATCTGCTTCCTGAAGCTCCAGACGCAGTCAAACTATCAGCATTATTAATCATGCTCTTGCCAGCGCACCGTTTGCTAATGACTTCCGTTGCATGAATCCTCGTTATTGAGACAGCCAAGCGAAACCCATAGCTAAGAGTTCTTGTGGAATCAAGTTTCCATTATAAATTATTTTCAGTACATAAAATACTATTTAATATCTAACTGTCTCATAAATTAAGTCGTCAAATGATAAAAACTTTAAGTGTACTAAATTATTACGTCTGAGAGAAATAAATGAAATTTCAACAGAATATAACTTAAGCTCATTCATAATTTGGAAGAATTTTAGTTGATTTTAGCGACTTACGAATAAAGAACACCTTATGATGTCACCATTTAATGTTTTAATTAGTTTTTATTTTTGTGAAAGTGAGTGTTCACGAAAACGATAATTAAATATGTAAAAGTTAGCTATTAAACAATAAAATAGTAAAAAAAATAATAAACAGCGTGAAAAATAAACAAAATACAACACGTCATTTTATGCAAGTTGAAAGATAAGTCAAATTAATATCCATTTATTAGCTTAATTTATCGCAACTTATTCAAAGTTCTCATTTATTTACTTATATTTCATATTTCACATATGAAAATAGCCACAAAATTTCCGATTTAATTTTTCACATAGTTTTTTTTTTAAATTGATGTTTTATTATTTACAGTGCTTATCACCATGAGAAAAACATGTTCACTCTTTTGCGTGTTGTATGATATATATTAAATTTATTGCTTATAAAAGACATTTACTTATTATTTAACTATTTAGTCATGTATAACAAATAAGAAAAGTAAAAATGAAAAGTGCAAAGAAGGAAATTGGCTTTCTTTTACATAAAATCACGTAGATTATAATAATATTATTATTTTAGTATGCTCCTACGGTAAATAAAATAGTTAATAAATATTGCAATAATGGAACAGTAAATTCGTCTCTTAAATTTTTTCATTTATGGCACCGTATATATTTTAAAATTAAGGTTTATCCTGTATTTCTTGTTATATTTAACCGTTAATTGAAATTGAAACGCGTATTGTTGACACTAATTAACATAAGTGGTAAATGTTCGTGGTTGTACCCATTTAGCAAGCGTATGCAAGAAATATTCTATGTTTACTTATTCTAAGATTTTCAATATTGAATTTATACAAGGTGCAGGCTATGTAAACACAAACATTGTAGTAATATGAAAATAAACTTGATAGTAATTAGCCAAGGCTTGCATCGACAGTACAGCCAGGTATGACGCATTCACTCCGTTGATGTACCGTCACTCACTCAGGTCACAATCTTGACAGGTAGCTGTACTGTGCCAAGGGAATAATAAAAAAACGTAATGAACGATAGGGTAAAACCGACCGCCTTTGTGTATTGCGGGTAACATAAGAGAGGACTCTACTTCTTAATTTGGTCGAACAAGTATATATAAATATTCGAATATCAACAAAGGTCATTCTACTTATATTTTGCTACAAAAGCACAAAAATAAGGTTGTATGATTATCAGAGATGCTATAATACGTTAATAATTCTAAAGTAAGACAAACGAAAGTTAATAATATGTCTGACCTTTGCCTCTTTATATTCGTAGCCACAAAAAGGAACGTATCTGGGGAATTATTTCTCGTGTTATGATTCGTGATTACTGTGTTTGACCCTAAACAGTTGTCGTACTCGGTGACAAGTTACAAATTACAGTTGAACATAGACGTGTTTTCTCGCTACGCCGGAAAAAGGGGGGATATGAGATAGCGATCAGCACTTTAGCATCAGGTTTCCCGTGAAACATGAAATGTTGGCAACAGTCACTAGCCTTATGGTATTTGAAGATTATAGTGATATTGATGACCTACTTTGAAGGCACCGAACAATAATTGTATATATCTGATTAACAAACAAGCACACAGCATTACTGTAAGGTTGATTAATGAGACTAAATTTCTTAAATACTTACTTTAATTTATTATTAATTTTGTTTTATATAATTACTTGAATTTAATAACAAAAAAATTTACTTGATTGGCAAATTAATGATGCCAAAATATCACAGAATACATCCACATATACAAAGCGCGTATTGTAAAATAAAAATATATCTCAGGGTTCATTGCGAAACGACCTAGCATGAAAATGACAATTAAGACTGTTTTATAAATGTAATAAGAGACACCCGAGGGATTTTCTTACGTGAAGTTTCGACGGTGTCATCGGCAAATGGCGATTAGCGTTCATTCTTCTTTTGTCTGCTACGTAAAATCCTCAATCTCAGCCACGTGGCTTCCTCTGCAGTCTCGTTGCAATTATTCTCCTTCTGAGTTTATTTGATCGCAAGATCTCCAATCTTCAACAATAGGGATGATATCGTGTCTGCATCCAAACGCACCTTGCCAAACTCGATCCTCTCTCTCTCCGAGAGTACTGTCCATTTTTCGACAAACAGCTTACTACTCTCTGTCTCCGCGTCATGTACGTCGATACTTTCAGCTCCTCTCTGGCCACCCGCTGCGTGGTCGAGACAAAAAGCTGTCCCTCCCCATAATACGCTGTCTCCGCGTCCTGTTCTTTTTAAGAAAGCAAATTATTATCTGGAAAATTTTATCCTCAAAAAATTATAAACTCGGGATACCATTACACCTCATAATTTGGTTGCTAAACTATTTGTACAGCTTTGAAGATGGACAATCAAGTGGCAATTCCTTCCGCAGATGGAGTTATTTATTTTTCCATGAATGATAATATTTAAATTCTCAACTTGATTTACAAAATACGAATTCGTAAGTTAAATAATTATTTTTCCGATGCAATACTTACAATAGAGTGATTTTAGTTTACGTTTCATGCTTTAGGAGTTATAAATTGCTGTCTGTCTTTCACGCTGGCTTTGTTCATTTTACTTAAAGAAAATTCGAACTGATTTCGGCAACACTTATTTTTTGTTGTTAGATACGAGCTTGAGAAGATTTTAAGCAATATAAAACTGCCATTGCCGCAGTCGGGAATCGGGTTCATATTCATTTGGTTACCTTGTTTTACTTTCAATATTTGAAGTCTGTATTTTATTTTCGGTTACTTTGTAGCCCACTAACAAAGCTTTAGCGGTAGAAATGTATTCGCCAACACGCAAAATAAACTAAAATCGAGGGTTTGACTGCGTGCAGTATACAAATATCAAGCGAATGAGCAAAAAGGCGTGACCGCAGAGCGTTTGTTGGTGATATTGGAGTGAAATTTGCTTTGATCTTTGGCTCGGGGAAAGCGTTTCATTTCCTTCCGGACGGCGCGGCTCTAAGTCGGATGGGATTAAACTCCGGTATTACACCGACGACCTGGCTTACACCCACCTGGCTAGCAATTTATTCCAGAGGGCCTCGTTAGTTTCCATTAACGCACGCCAGATCATCTTGTAGACGCAACACAAACCAGCATAAATCTGAATAATTACGTCGTGCGTAACAATTGAACATAAAGTCATTTCCGAGGAAGCTATAATGTTCCTTGGGGGACCTTCTCTGCATAGCTGATCGGATTTCCCCTGATATTTTTCTCCTACTGAATGACAGGAAAATTCTCGGAAGCATTACTCTCTGTGACTACGAAATACGTCGAATGAGACGTGTAATGCAAGATACTTCCACTAACAAGGAAATAAATTCCATAAAAAAATATTTATAAAATTGATTTTTACATATTACAGAATAATGTCCTGATAATTTAGTATATATTCTGGAAAATAAATTAAATAGCTTGAGACATTATTAACACAATGGTTAAATGATAAAATAAATATCAACGAGAAGAGATCCTATTTTAAAACAAGTTAACCGAAAGGGACGGTATTTGAGTTTATTTTCTTATCAGATATTTAGTCTGTTAAGAAAAATTTTCTTGTACCATTCTAACAACATACGTCCTCGAGTCCCGGCAACGTCATGGATGATGTGCGTGTGTGCGTTTCCCAGCTGAGAAACTCCCACACAGTAGTTCATTTGAACACAGAATTCCAAAAAAAAGTCGCTAATGACCCTGGCAGTTAATGCGACTAAAAATAAATTTAAAAAACATGCGTTCATTTTCCAAAAGCCACGTTTCGAGGAAAATTTCGAGGGATGAAAAACTGCTGTAAATAATATTTATGACCACCTAGTTTTTCCTACAAATGACTTTCTGAAATACGCTCAAAATATACCGTACTTAAATGGTCCAGATGGAAATAAACATTTTTATTCTCAGTGTTTATAATTCAAATATTTTATTTTTCAATTCACGTTATTGCGTAGAGTTTGTAATTCAAATATTTCATTTTCTGGTTCACGACTGCAATCCATTAAATTTATTACTGCTACAATTTCAACCGAAAGCACTCCTCGTTAATGAGATCCAAACAGAGACACAATGGCGTTAGTTTCGTTTTCCTTAATTATAGCAAGAACCGAAACGCCGTCAGGAAGAAAGATAAAAAATATAACGTTAAATCATGAAGATAATTTGTATGGAGAAATGTATTGAAATCGACGCCCAGAGTCGCGATTTTATTTGATTGTATCGATTGAATTTCAGATTGTAGGTTACGAGGTTCGCTGTTAACGCCGAAGACAGCAGTTCTGTGTATTTATTTTTAATGAGTTTGAGCCCAGATTTGACAGACTTTGGATGAAAACTACATTGCGAAATATAAAAATATTGCGATCAGCGCTCAATGATAAGAAGAAACTTAACTAAGCCAGAAAATGAGCAATGATAATTTTTCTATATTTTCATTTAATGATTTTGCTCCATAATCTCAAACAGGATTACATCCTAGTCACTAAGAATGAGATTTATTTTATTGAGCAAAATGGCAAAAATTTTCGTTGCGGTTTTAAAAAATTATGAAAGTGGTACAATAAATATTTACTAAGATAGAAATAGAATGAGAGGTGTCAAACCTTCTACTTTAAGCGTAATTAATTGGAAATAATTCTCAAATGTTAACATGTTACCAAATATCACTTGCATGAATAATGTATGTATTGGTGTATTTTTCTCTAGGAAAGTGCAATTTATAATAGGTTTTTTTAGGGTAACAGGTTACATTAGGGTAATCCACATGGTGGCAACTCCCCTTTAATAGCATAGGAAGGGATCTGAAAGGGGGATGCGGAAAGGTAGAGGAAGGTAGCCAAGGGTTAACTAGGACTCCCGGGCTATGGTTTAAGGATCCTACCCGGCAATTCGCATAAAAGTGATGCAGGGAAAACCCTAGAAAAACCTGCTCAGGTAGGTCGGGAATTTGGTACTTGTCCCACGCGCTTCCGATGGCGGGAGCCTTGACTAGTTTAGGAGGCCGACTATTCCAATAGAAATAGCGGACAACTCTTGCAAAGATACGTGATTAAATGCTATTTGACAGATTTCGACTGTGAATTAAATCTAAAATTTTTTAGGTAGCATCTTAAAGACAAATGGAATGATAAGATTACAAAAAATGTGGTTATTTTTTCAAAAATATTGAAATTAATCTTAATATTTTTGACACGATGGTAAGAATCAGAATATTTTCCCCTGATTTTAGGATCGTATTTGGACATTGTGTTACAATAAATTATCTGCAATTAATTTAGTCTCGTTATTGTTTCAATTTCATTTGGTATGTGTTTATGGTTTGAAATATTGTACTATTAAGTGGGGTTTAACTTTTAAATCATTTAAATAACAAAAAACAAATCTGTAAGTCAGTTCACATTTTTGAGAACTGGCATAGATTTTAGGTCTTTTTAATCGAGTCTGGAATTGTACCTGGTGTCAATGACTAAAATTTTAGCACTTTTCCAATCAAATGTATGTTTAGTATTGATGATATGTTTGGATACTACAGTTGTTTATCAATAGAAAGTTTGATATTATACATAAAAAAAAAGCTCTTTGATACGTGTATTAAGGGAACGTTTTGATTGCCCTATGTAGCAGGAATTACAATTAGAGCAAGAGATTTTGTAAACAACACAGTGTTTGCTGTAGGTGTCAAGTGGGTCCTTGTGGTTTTTAATCAAGCGGGAAAGGGTATTAGTGGATCTGTAAACGATGGATATTTGATATTCTTTGAATATTTGGATGAATTTGTGATGTGACATGACAAATGATGTTTCCAGGCTCACTTCAGAGATGCTTCACATGAATTGAAACATCACAGCTATTAATGTACAGGCACTATGAAACTCAACAATTGCTATGATGCCTTATTATTACGGTAAACCTGCTATTTTCCCATTGTTGTTACGATAACCCGAATGGTTATTGTCGTTGTCGTTGCTTTAGAGTTTTGTCAACTGACGTGTGAAGTTGTGTCGCTCTAGGTTCTTCGCTCCTGAGGACAGGGACAAGGATCCCAGAAACGTTGTGTGGTATTTATATTTTGTCTGAATTGGCTACCTTTCTTATGAATTATTTTCAATCAGTCCTAAATTTTTCAATTTTAGATCTTGGAATTGTTGTGTCTTTTAATTGTGACAAAGCAGCCATTTATTCACTTCTACTGTATTTATCATTAATACCTCTGACACACGTACAGTAAAAATCGTGTAGATTCTGGTTGAATCATATCTCATTAGTTAGTACTAAAAATGTTGGTTGCATATAAGAATCGGTAAATTGCAGAACAAATCTGGCTTCATCAGATAAATTAATTTGTAAAGGCTGGCATGTACTCAAACATATAGTGTGTTTGAAATTTTATTGGACTCAACTGTCCGCGACAATAGTAGTATTTGATTTATGCAATATAGCATGTGGTTTCTGTTGGTGTTGAGAATCTCTCGACAAGGACAAAGTATTTTTTTTTCTATCGGTAGAGGATTGCAGAACGTCAACTTTCGGATACCAAAGTTTACCTGTAAATCGATATGGCCAGAGAAAATTATAAATCTTATCAAATTTCAGATTCCGCAGCTCAATCTTTGTGCTGAGAAGTAGAATTATATTACTGTGCAAATGTGACAGAACGAAATTAGTCTTGTGTTCCCCGTTCTAGTAGAAGGGACTTGCGTGACTGCGGGACAATAGACAGACACGTCACTGCCCCATCAACACATATCAAAACGATTCCATTATTTGCAGGTAAAGTTTTAGCCGACTCAACAATTATCGGTAAACGGACCGATGATGCATATTCTATTGTTGGGGGTCTCAATGCGGGTTACTCGAATGCGCACTGTTATTTCAACACCCATTTATTCAGAAAAACGGAAATTTACATGATTAGTCCGAGTAAATGCCAGATGTCATGTAAACATAGATATTAAATCTACCTCTTGTCGAAAGAATGCATAGCGGAGAGGCCAAAATGTCTGAAATTGTAAATTATTGAAAAAACGAAACACATTTATTTTTTACTATGAGTTGCGAGTTGTTATGGCATAACGTTTCCTTAAATATGTTTAAAGATGTAAAATAATGTTATTGACTTAATTTAAGTCTAAAGGAGATGAACATTATTATAATACTCGAAATAGTTGACTGTTACGACGGAGACTTAACATCTTTGACTTAAGTATTCTATATCCAGGAAAATATCACCTAAAAAAGAATTAATAAATGCAGAAATCCAATAAATTAGATTTAATCAAATAACGTTGCTTCTCTGTCTAAAGTTGCCATATATTCGATATAAAAATAATTTTATGAATCTTCCTGATACTCCATTTCTTTTGAAGAGTCTTTGAAACGTGATAGAGACAGTTTATGTTGTTTAAAGTCCCGAAGTGCATATCGCTTTCTATAGCTTACATATGGTAAACCTTTGTTTTTGCATCGCTATGTTTGCGTTACTTCAAAAAGTTTAAATATTTTTATTTATCTTACAAATTTCATCATTGACATATTCCATAATTAGTAACTTTTCTCTTTAGTAAATATTAATTTCGTATTATATTTCGTTATTATATTTGATATGTACTAATTTTCTTTTTAATTCTCTCAGTTATGTATTTAATTTTCCTATTTTTATTTAAGTACATACGTCGATTTGTAATCTTCGCATCTTAGTCCTCCTGTCAAAAATATGTATTTATTGGGTGCCTAAACGAATGTGAAAGGGACGATGATTAACACTGCGAGGCAATGAGGCGATTATAATGAAAACAGTCCTTGGTGTTTTATTTACCTAATATATTTATATTATTTATATAAGCTCGAAAAAATTTAAATGTAATTAAACGCGGCGACATACATATCCCCGGATTCTACTCCAATATCAGTTGGTTTGCCCCTAAGGAATGCTCCCGTCGCATGCCGAAAGGGGCTGAAATTTTACACAAACAACATCGGGAGAAATACTACCAATTTCATTGATCCAGAAAATATTTATTCAACGCAAAATGCGGCTGTTATCGTATGTTTAAAAATTTCCACTCCGGTCCTTGGGGGTCAACCGGTAAGCTGAATATCATAATTGAACTCCACGACATCCATAAACTCGAATATGACTCCAGTCTCTGATATTATAGCGTTATTTTTATGTAAATCCTCTCCAATGTCGTAAGGGGTTGAAATTATACCCAAGAAACATCGGGAGAAACAATATCAAACTCATTGACCCCGAAAAATATTTATCCAACGCAAATATAGACCGTTTTAGTTTGTATGTTTCCGGTTTGAAAGGACCACTTGTACGAAATTTGTTCAAATTTGTTACACGGTTCTACACACATACAAAATGTCAATTTTATTTATTACAAGATTATACTCCGCAGTTTTATAAAATTTCTAAAATTGAGTCATTAAATGGCCATTATCTAAGATCGAATTTTCGACCTGAAATATATAACAATGGACGTTATTAGCAGTTGACTCATGATTTCTTCATCAACTCCTAAAAGTTAATTGACTCGTAATTACGTGTACTTCAACAGGAGCCCAGTGGTATCGTACAAGGAATTTTGATACAGCATACAAATGCTACAGTATATATTAATACTTACATAGAACCGATGTTTCGGAGAAATCGTAAAAACTAAAATAAATTAGTATAAAATTAGCAAATCAAAAAAATAATTGAAGCATGATTTGCTTTTAAAAAAATTCTTTGGGACTTTTCCCGTCCGACTGTTTCGGCAGGAAATCTATAGAAAAACGATCGTGTACTAGAGGATGGTCCTCTCAACGTAAATTCACGTAATTGTAGGTTACTATCGTAAGCATTAATACGGAAACTATTTTTTATTACTTTACCGGAGAATAAAAATATATACTATCTCTGTTTTTTTAATTAAAAGTTTATAATGTTCGCGTTAACAACTTGGTCATTGCCGACCCATAAATAAATTACAAATAGTGCTTGTTTACGTAAGTACGCAATGATTCACATTGATTCCAATACTATACATACTATTGAACAGTTTGAAAAACTAATTATACATTTCAAAATGTGGGTTTTTTACATTTACATTTTACAATTCACATTTGTTAATTATTTATCATAATAATAGGATAATTAATTATATTAACTTATTTGAAGCTGCGACTGTAGCAAATTCTACTGTACTGTAGTTAAAGTTTGTTTGTATTAGGAGGAGGCGTCTGCTTCTGAATATGTATCACTCTCTTGTTTCTTAACTAAATTTACGAGCCTTTTTATTCTACTTTTTGCCGTTTTATCATTTAAGTGTGGGTAAAAAGAGTCCAATACATTTATGAATTATGTAGAGGATATTTGGTAATCTCTAATAATGGTTCTTGGGTTCTTTGAGTCCGTAGCATTTAATAGTCTTTAACTGTTCCAAAGGGATAGGTGGAGCACTGGTTTATTTTTCATATAATATTTTTAATGGAACTAATGATTGACTAAGTGCCTTATATTTATGATCCTGAATGTTTTGTTTTGTTTACTTGAGTGGATTAGTGCTTGTTTTTTTGTTCAGGATTACTGTCGTCTTTCTTATCAGCTTGGCTCTTCGAGCTAGTAGATTCAGTTCTTTTTTTGGCTATTAGATCTAAACTTCAATAAAAATATATATTCACGTTCTTTATATTAATTCAAGTGTGCTTTTATATCAGTTCTAAAGGATGATCTTTCATTGCACAGCAAGACGTAAAGAGGATAAAAAATCAAATAAGGAGACGTGACTCTTTCAAAACCATCACAGAAGTAAATTTTGATTAGAAACGAATTCAAATTCATTATAATTAAGACAAATAATTGCATGCATACATCGTTGATTTTTGGTTTCCCTCCCGCTAATTTTGTGTAAATATTTTCGTGTAATACTAATCTTTAAAATTGACCGTTCCAGAGTTTCCTCTTGTAACTCCAGTTGAATTCTTTACTCATGTAGTTTAATGAATTTCCAGTGTTACGGACTTGATAATTTACGAGAACAAACTGTTCTTCGTTGTCAGGCGTGTAATTGCTCCCATGGGTTTGCGTACAGACTGTGGAGCAAAATTCTGAGAGGTGAGCTGCATTCAAATAAATATAGCGGAATGAAAACTAATATCCGCTTCCCTTAATTGAGGGAACCGATAAAAACTGGAATGCGCGCAGTGTACATCCAAATAATTAAATTAAAATTTTTTTAGGCAGTGTCAGCTGTGTGAGCACGTTACTTCACTGCTTTCCTGAGCGTAAACATTGTATTTAATAATTACAAACAGTTGATTGTTTCGGATACAAGTAAACAAAATAAATCAAGGGATTCAGGTGTGAGAGAGGATGTGAGTTTTTTTGAGTTTGTAAAGCAATGCGTTGTACGTAATCCTTCCGTCCACATACGACCGTGTATTTTTTTTGTAAAACCATTATGTGCTTTTGATTACCTAATTTCTATGTATAAAAAATTCGAAAATATTTCCTTAGGTAACGCGACTATTCTAACAAAAAAGTAAATGTTATTGTCTGAAATACAAAGAGAATCTTCAGATTTCAAAATTTCATAACTATTCAGCTTTTAACTAGAAGTGATTCACCGATGTACTCAAAGAGGAATCTCTGGAGTTTCACGTGATCGGTAGCAAAAGCGCATTTTGGTCAACGCTCTCTTTATTTTTCGTCAATATGGCGTTTGACCAGCATCAGAGTTTTTAAATGATAGGCTTCCTGGATGATGGATCGTCCGTACGGGTCTAAATGATTTGGCTGTACATCACTGGTGTCAAAGGTCGCCGGACGTCACTGCACGGGATTTTATACAGTAAGACTCAGTTTATGTGAACACACTTCCAGCAGCAATAGTCGAACTGCGGAACCGCATAACAACAGTCGAGGAAGCAGTAACTCAAGACACGCTCGCTTGAGTGTGGGACGAATTTGAATACCGCATAGACGTATGTCGTGCATTCAAGGGGAGCCTCTTGAGTAGCCTCGAGTTCTTATGTAAGAAAAACTATATGAATTTTCCTTTCTTACAAAATTAACCTCAGGTTACATGTTTATTATTTTTCGAATGGGATGATTCTTGTTGATACAACCTGTATTAGTATTTTCGTTAGAATTAGTGTAAAAATATGTTTCGTGATATATTATTTTGATTCTTAAGAAAATTTAATACTAATTACATATTAAATACTTTCCCTGATGATTACGGACGCTCCAAGTACAACACTTATAAATCTTGATCAACGAAACTACGAATGGAAGAATCCCTATGAATGTTAAACGTTAGTTTCTTTTATGCAGAAGAAAGGAAAATATTCCTATTATGTCTTTGTAACATCGAATTCAACACTGCGCCCTACTAAACCAAATATTGATAATAGTAGTTTAATAATACTTGAAATAATTGCACTGAACTGCCAAATTACAATTTGTGAAATATATTTAATGAAATTAATTAATAAGAAAGATAGCCAATTCAGACAAAAAGGGTAATATAAGTACCACTCAACGTTTCTGGGATACTTGACCCTTTCTTCAGGTGCTAAGAAGAGCCTAGAGAAACACAACTGCAGGGTTCAGTTGACAACACTTAAAAGCGACGAAATCGCAACGACAATGGGATAGCCGAAGGGTTAGCGTAACAATAACGGAACAACGATAATGGGAAACAAGGTTTACCGTAATAATTAGGGATGATAGCAATTATTGAGTTTCATAGTGTCTGTTTGTACATTAATTGCAGTGATGTTTGATTTAATGTGAAGCATCTCTGAAATGTGTCTGGAATTGTACCTGGTGTCAATTTATAAAATATTAGCATTTTTTCAATCAAATTGTAATATAATAGTCTACACGTGCCCTCTTATCATAACGTCTCTTCAGCATAGCGGACCTAAGAGGGCGCAGCTGCAAGAACGCTGATGCAGTTAAAGACATCACTTCAGATATAGTGAGTAACGATACGCACAACAACATAAATCTTCACCCCTTCCGCCTAGGCAGCTGTGAAAACGCTGCGTCTAATGAAGTCAGCATTTTAAGTGCCTTATGCAGACATGCACACGGCAGCAGAAATCATTCTCTCTGTAAGAGTTCTCATTGGAGACTTAAAATCATCAGGGAGGGGGAAAGGAGTCTTCGAATTGTTCAGAGCTTCTTGGGAACGACAGTCGTGATCCAACCTCCAGACGGGTTGGTGGCTCCTGGTGCTATCCGCCAGTTTGTCTTACTTTATTTTATTTCTAACTATTAAATCTCTTTATTCTTCATCAACTCTTATTTGACTGAAGTGCAGCGAAACACCAACCACTACGCCTAGGCTCAATTAGTTGAACCCGAACCCTCACGTTACCGACTTTCCTATTTCCTGTTCTTAATTCTTCCTTTATCCTCTAGATCGGTAGCCAGGTGAGCTAACGGAGGTATAGCTCGGTTGGTGAACGATCTATCTGGACTTCCCATTCCCAACTGTTGGAATGTTACATGTGGCAGCAGTGGGATGTTACAAAATGTATGTTTACAATTGATGATATGTTTGGATACCACAGATTGTTTATCAATAGGAAGTTTGATATTACAAATAAAAAAAAATGTTCTTTGATACGTGTATTAAGGGAACGTTTTGTTTGTCCTATGTAGCAGGAATTACAATTAGAGCAAGAGATTTTGTAAAAAAACACAATGTTTGCTGTAGGTGTCAAGTGGGTCCTTGTATGTTACCTTTTTTGTCTGAATTGCTATCTTTCTTATTAATTATTTTCTCTCAGACGTAAATTTTCATTTTATTTAATGAAATTACCAAATGGAGTTATTTAATTTTCTATCACAGAAATGTCTTCCTTTTATCCCGGATAGAAATTTTTATAAGCTTTCTCAATCGACGATTACGTTTCCAATTCGTTCATATTATTATTTTACACTTGTGAAATACATGTGTGTGTAAACTAATGGAGCGATAGTCATAAAACGTAATAGATTGGAGTATCTATGAAATATTTTGCCGAATCTCGACAGTTAAAATACTACCTAACTAAAACCGTAATTTTATTTAAAGTAAAACCAGTCTTTAAACATTACAACGCGTTAAGTTAGAAAGGCTAATTAATTCGGGTGTACGATGAAATACATTTTCGACTGAGTATGTTACGATTCATTAAAAAAGTGAAAGTTATCATTTGAATAATGTGTAATTCAGAGTCCCGCTAGCGAGATAATTCCGAGGTGAAAATTTAAACCACCCGTTTTGGAAACAGTGGCATTAAAATTGTTTGCATAAAACAAGCTTTGTCGCTCAGATGTTCAGAAAAAAAAATCAGAAACAATGTCTCCGGGTGAAAGTTTTCATACGTCTGTTTCCCTTTCATGTGTGGGTAAGCAGAATTGAGGGCTCGGCTCGCCATTGTTTCCAATATCAGCGCTTTAGCTCTATCCAGGCTCACCAAAGAGGAGAAGGTGTTTTTCGCAAATTTACTTAGTTCTCTGTGAAGCGCTTTCGTGCGAGCAAATTCCAGCATAGACTTTCAACTTTACGTTAGAAACTTACTGATGTTCTTCTGACTCAGGATAATTTTGAAAGCCTTCGTAGCTTTAAGATCAACACCGCTTAAAATCAGAATATGTGTTGGTACTACAAATTAAAAACGAAGTTTTCAAGTTACCCAATGCGAAATGATATATTTTCCTGCAGTTACCGCAGTGGTAATATAATTAATCTATACTCAAATATTTATTAAATTTTTTGGCAGTAAATTTCTGTTAAATAATTTGCTATGAGTTAAAGTTGTATGATAGTTGAATTCGTAAACAAAACTTAAAAATTTTAAATTTGGTCAGTGTTTAAGGTAATGAAATTTTTTCTATTACGACGTGAACGGTATTTTAATTATCCATGAAGCCTGTTTGTATATTCACGCGAAAGTAAACTTCATGGTGTATAATCTACTAGCTTATAGGTCTGATGCTTCATTCAAACAGTAAATATTGGATTAAGGTGGATTTTAGAGGATTTAATATAAGATTTCACATTGTGACTTTTATTGAAATTCATAAAAAATTTATTCTTTATATTTAAATTTATTTAGGCTGATATGTGTTTTATTGGGCTTGATTTTATCCTCAAAGATTTTAATTAGTCGCAATTTGTAAAAAAAAAATAAGTTATAAATAAATAAACAATAGCCAATTTTAAGGAAGAAGAAAAGGAGAATTTATTCTATTAACAACGTTTTATCGCTTAATTTGCGACCTCATCAGATTTCAATTTTTAAAAAAATTGGATGGTCACGTCTTTCTATGGTGACTGCCGTGGCCGAAAATAGTCAGTATACAAAGACCTAACCAATTTTTTTTTAATAAATAGAACCTGATGAGGTCGCAAACTAAGCAATGAAATGTTGTTAATTCCTTTTTTCTGACTTAAAATTGGCTATTGTTAATTTATTTATTAGTTTTCTTATTAGTCAGAATACATATTTATATATATATCAAATCTATTTTATAATTTTCAAAGTTATTTAATTTTCCTTATGGTTGTATTAAATTTTTGTGAACACTGTGCTTATATTTTGTTCCCAATAGTTTTAAGGAATTATATTTTCTACAAAGAAAATTGATTCAAAATTTTCAATTTTTTCCGGAGCTTTCGGTAACGTTGCCATAATCGTCTTCAGTTTGTTCAAAGGAAATATTAGTTGCTTGAAAATAACATTTAAATTTGCGATCCATCAGGACAATGCAGCTATAATCAATAAAAATTTTAATTTTAAAAATTACATCGTTCTGGCTTTAAATTTTGAATTTACATCTGGACCGTGGATACGTAGTCATATTCTCTTTCTGCGTTTCCGAGAGACAGGCACGAGTACTGCTGGAAACAGGTGTAGTCACAGTTTAAATGATATTTCGACGGAACAAGTACTTAATTCATTATGGCAATATTGCCGGAAGCTACGGAAAAAATTCAAAATTGAAAATTATGAAAAATTTTCCTTGTAGAAATTGATACTGTTTAAATCTATTGCAAATAAAATATAAGCACAGTTTTTCACATTCAAAGTAAGGACCTGTAAAGGATTGTGACTTACTGTAATGAAACACGTCAATGAAGAATGAACAATTCAAAATGGCAAAATAAGAAGTTTAATATAATTAAATTCCAATATAGGCGTGCGCTGAACCGGGTATAAATTGTTGGAAAATATTTATAAAATACCAAAAACATTCTTCACAGCATTGTCTTAATCGCTAGAATACCATGAAGTTGATGAAACTTTTGCTGTAACACAGTTACGCTTCAACATATGATTTAAAATTGTAGGATATTTAAAATCACATATGTAATTACTACAAAACTCGTTTTAATAATTTAAAATTTCGTGTTTGTACCGCTAGCGTTTGTAAATCCGCTAGTGTTTCACAGAATATTATAAATATTGAAGTTGTAGATAAAATTCCGCCGCAGTTTCCGCCACTGTATTTTGTAGCTGTTCATCCGGTATTTTTATTAGTTGCAGAATATTACGAGGAATTATTTTATATTTAAAGTTCATCGCATTTTATAGTCTTGAATATACTTATAGTAGTAATAACATGTCATTATTGTGTAATATTAGTATGTGTTACTGAGAATGCAATTAATGCAATTTCTATAAAGATAACTGTAAACTCAATCATGTTTCCTATTAGAATTTCTCCAGCAATCTTGAACAACTACACAATTCTGGGACGTGTAGCTAATTAAACTAAGTTCAAACAAATCTCAGATAAGTACGAGGCAATTGTGAAATTTAATTACGGTAAGGCGTACACCATTCCACAAGGAATCAATTGTCGAGTCTGAGCTACAAACCAACTCAACCTCGGTTACATTAAGGCGCAGACATTAACGTGCAATAATACTTCAAAGTGTTTCACATGACTAATTAAGGTAAAATATTGTACATTTCGGTGGATCGCCGATTATCGATTATATGTATGATATTTCGGAGTTACATTTGTGAAACAATTTCAGCAATAACTCATTAAATTGCCTTTTAACACACTTAATCCAATGTTATTCAGTTTCATGTATATCAATTATTAATCAATTAAAGTAACACAAATTTGTAGAGATATTACACCGTTGGTAGAACATTTTAAATACTGAAAAACTGTAATTCTTGTTTCGGCAGCGATGTATATAATTCCATTACATTTAGTTACAAACCTCAGTAGCAAAAACCGTGGAGAATGTTTGGTAATAAACAGTGTTGTTCATAAGAAATTGAGGACTTACTCAAAGCTAGCATTTCCCCTTTATTCTGACATAAAGAACGAGGATGCTGGAGGGAAACGTAAGTGGGGTCTACAAAAAAAGTTACAGGAAAGCCTTTATCTCTCGGCAGATGGTCCCGTCGCCATCACAAGTGACTGAATAAAACTAAATGTGAGTTCTTAGGGCAGACGCAGACTGTAAAAGCTGATGTTAACCGACTAAAGGGCTTCTGGGTGATTTCGCTAATAGTACTAATAGGTTACGTCTCCTGAAGGTCTTACATAAAATTGGTAACCACTCAAAAAGGTTCTTGTTAGAAGGAAAGATTAAATACTTTCAGTTTGTTTAATGGTTCGACAGAAGGTTCCCAAAAGCACAGGACTGTGTCATAAAGGATATCAGGATACAATAAGGTTTGCGTGTTCCATTATTTTATTTGGAAAAAGAACTATGGTAAATACAGAATTAAATCCAGGCACAGCAAGCGGTGACAACCATCTCTATGATCTGGTCTCAACTGGAGGTTTTACACGCCATGATATTTCTTAATGCCTGAAGACGAACAGAGTTATTTATTATTACGTTGTCCTACTACACTTGACTTACCTTTCTCTCAGACTAATATTTCCTCTCCATACAAACTACTGAAACCCATGAAAAATTCTTCACCTGAATAAAATTCGGTGTAGCAAAAAAAAAGTAATAATACGCAAGTAACATAGAGAGAAAGTGACATACAATCATTAGAAAAATATAAATAAGATAATTTCTCAGAGGTCGTACAGTTAAACACTACACATATTCTAAAATCGTCCCATTTAGCGTAATACAGGTTTCATACAATCGATAATGGTTACCAATAAAATGTTAAATTCAAAACGATAAATTTACGTCTGTTTAGAAAATTAATGATAAGAAAAATAGCCAAATACAGACGACAGAATTGATGATATAAATACCGGTATTTAAATGTTAAATTTTTGTTCCAAAATAATGTAGCCTATAACAAAACAGTCAGTATATGAAGTTATACCGAAATAATTTTATTCACAACGAACTATTACTATACCTACAGGCTATAAGTCACCTAGAAGGCACTTAATTGGTTTAATTTTTAATAATTTTTTCTTTCAATATTTTATTTTTTCTTTCCCAAGTAGAATATATTGAATTAAAATCAAATTTTCTTGTAAAAGAAAAGTATGCTGTAACATTAACGGATAATAGTAACTTTAATTGTTTCGGAGACTAGCGTAACAGTTTTCGATAGGATGATTTCGTTTGTGAAAATCCCGTGTTTCTTTGAAAATGTAAATATTATAATTTATCTTCTCGATATTTCCCAATAAAACACTGCATTTTTTTGTAAACAAAATTTCATGAGATAAACATATTTTTTTTGCATAAATTGTAATCGTTTTATCTACTTTGGATACATTGGATTTTTCCTGCCAAATAGTTAACCCGATAAATGAATTAATGAAACGATACGTAATAATTGCAACTGTCTGGGTGCAGGGAACGTCACGTTGAAATAGTTTATTTACGCATTGACTTCAGGTCAGAAGGAAATGAAATTTATTTCCGGCACACGTTTTCCATTCTGATTTCGATGTTACATGCACAAAACAGTTTTAATTTCCTCCTAATCCGTCATCGTGCAGATTAAATGAATTATAGTGCGGAGACGTAACATTTCCCCTCTAGATACCCTCTGATGTAATCGCAGTACTGCAGAAGACAACCACGATCACGGGAACGATGAAATATACACGTTTATAATTCAGACGATTTTAAATTAATCACTCAGCGAAAAAGTTTCAAATTCTACAGTCTGTGTATGTCGTAACTAATAGAACATTTATTGCTTTATTACCGATGACGACTTAATTTTCTTGACGAGTGTTCATTCGATGAAACTAAGTTATTTATTATATATATATATATATATATATATATATATATACAGCTATATATTGGAATAATTTAAGGAACACATAATTTAATTTTAAAAATTTTCCATGTAAATGGAAAATAGAACGCCTGTTGAAAATTTTATTATTACAAATTGTTAACAGTTAAAAAATATTTTGACTCTGTCATGGTCCATAAGTTCATTCTATTTTGATTACGTACTTTAATAGTGATTTTTTATAATAAATTACTATTGCTGCTTCAAAAGTTTTTGGAATCAGTTCTGCAACATAACATGTTGATGTATAACCGTATTTTGAAAATGTGAGATAAATTATAGCTAAGGAATTGTGTTCTATTGGAATTTTAAAATTGTCAAATATCGTGAAAGAAATAATATATTAAAGTGAAAGTGGGCAAGATTTCATTCGACATCACCAGTTTAGGTCAAAAGCATAAATTTATAAAATCCTTAAGACAGAAAACTGTATAATTCAACCTAACTCAAGATTTGCGGGTATGTGTTCATTTTGTGTTGGAATGAAGTTAGTGTCTCGGCTTTTTTTTTATATTGAACTTGTAGGGTTTTGGGTTTCTACCTTGGCACGAAAACAGTTTCTATATGTTTATTCCGTCTGATTTTTTTTAGGGCAACAGGCTACATGGGCAACTCCCCTTAATAGCATAGGAAGGGATTTGAAACGGGGGATGCGGAAGGGTAGAGGAAGGTAGCCAAGGGTTACTAGGGCCCCCAGGCTATATTTTAAGGATCCTACCCGGCATTCGCCTAAAGAAATGCAGGGAAAACCTTAGAAAAACCTGCATCGGGTAGGTCGGGCATTGGGTACTTGTCCCACGCCCTTCCGATAGCGGGAGAGGAGTTTGCTGTGGGGTCGCAGCATTCCCTTCTGCGTGCCTCGACCAGTTTAGGAGGCAGCTGGCCGACTATTCCAATGGGAATAGCGGACAACTCTAACCGTATGCCCAAGGTCTGTGACCCCGGAACATACACCTCTGAAAACTGGCCGAGGTGCCTCGGCTTGTGGGAACAATTAGTTTCGCTTCCTGTAAAACCTGTAAGTTTCGAATAATTTTTTCTTAACTTTCTCTATTTTTAAACGGACCTTGTAAATTACTGAATAGTATAAGCACAACATCTGTGCTTATTTCAAATCGTAAACTTCCAAAATATTAAATCGTTATTTCCAATCTTACATTTTTGTGAAAACATCTACAGAATTTTAAGGAATTTCTAATACATGGGAGCCTGAAAATATTTTATTGTGTTTCGAGTTCGCTTGAGTCTAACCAGGCCAGGAATGTCCTTCTTTAGAAATATGATACAATCACACCATGGGTTTAATGCGTAGGGAGTTCACGTGACGAATTGAAGATATAAAACCTTTTAGTTTTCCTTTTGAGGTCAGAAACTGGCACGTGCAGTTAGTCGTTCTTGCGGAATCTCACATTTATGAATCACCTGACGAAAGCAACAAGGATTGCAGAAACGTGGTGTGATCTTTATCTTATCACTTTAACTTGGCTACTTCTTTATCCAATCGAGAGGAATTGCTGGTCATAGTCACGATTTACAATATTTTACCTTTCAATAAAACCACTTCACGTCGATACAACACTGAACGTTCTGCATTAAATAGTCACGGATATCTAATTGACTAATTGTTGTTAAAAATATAATAGATCTCAGTTACCTAATATATTTGATAACATAGTTATAATTAGCCCATGAAATAAGAACATTTGTCAGGCGGTAGATACTTCAGTTAGAAGTAGTTTGCAGATGTCTCATACAGAAGCAGCTAGCGTGCGCGATGAAATTAGTTTTGTTGAGTTTAAGGCAGCTGTCGTCGTTGCTATCGCGTGTAAAGAAGCTTTATCTTGTCTGAGTAAAACTACAAACTGAGCTTACATATTAGCTTGTGCAAGGCATTCACGAACTTGTAGTTGCCTTAAGGAGGATTTTGATATAGTGCGAGTGAAAAGTTATTCGGTTTCATTAGATTATATTTAATTAATGCCATGATAATCCTAAGAATTTGTAGCCTTATCTGGGTTTATCCCGGAATTATTACGCAATGCTCTGCGGCTCTGTCACTATAAAATAACCAGAAACTCATATATAATAAATTAAAAAAATAGAAACCTACTTCGATGATAAGTTCATGATTTAAAAAGAGTTTACTTTTCTTCGACTTTCTCCAGTTTCAGAATTTCATTTCGTGTAGTCAAGTGATGATGCTCTATGCACATTTCATAAATTTAATTCATATTTTGCAAATTGAATTTTAAAGTGCGGAAAGAACTCCAAAATGTATGACAGCAAACACAGATATAAAATGAGCGCCCCTATGAATGCAACCCGCAGTACGTATGTGGTACACTGGTTTAATCGATTTTTATTGGATGTGAAAGTAATTAGCACCCTCCAATTGAATGGTGTCTAACGAGTAATTGACTATTCACAGTTTCATAATTACAATATTCGATTGCGTGTTTTATATTATTTTAAACAAATACGTCAGAAATACCTGGAAAAGGCTCAATTTAAAATAATGTACGCCGTAACAAACCAACGATTTTCGATGCTTTAACTGGGCAATTTATGAAGTGCTAACAATATAACTCTCGTCGAACCTGTTGTCACTGCAGCTGTATTGTTTAAGGTTACCAGAGGGAGACATATATTCGCAGTTGGTTTTTCTTTTCCAAAAACGTTATTTCGATTAAAGGCAAGTGTGTTTTACCATTAACTAGAAATACTTGGATACTAGTTCTTTATGTTTTTAGGCTTTTATTTTAACCAAAACAGACAAAAGAAGAAGTTTTATTCCTGTATTCAGTCATCATATTTATGAAAATGAAATCTTATATTAATATATTTTCATAGTATATCAGTTTATATGTTTTCGTCATTAATTAATCGTTTGACATTATAATAGTGTTCATGTAAAAACTGTTTGATTATGAAATCGAAGAACGCAACTCGTGATTCGTTACTTTTTCTCCCCTAGTGCGACTCTTGGTTTGACATTCATGTCTTATACCGGTCTGGCTGCCTAGAGACAAACATATAACTAAAGGTTTTTAAATTACAAAGTTTTATATTTGATATAAAAGTTATTAAAATTATCAGGAAAAAATATTTATCGAAATTAATAAGCCAATAGTTTTTCACTTAAGAGAAACAATAAAATATATATTAGCTATATTAAAATATTTAATAAATCCCCGCAACGTCTATACATCACTTAGAAAGGAATCTATGGATCAAAATCAACAATTTCTTAACACAACCACGAAATGAATATAAAAGTCTTATTCGAATAATTTTGGAACCAATAAATAGTAATTCTTAAATATTATTAAATAATACGCGTTAAGGAAAACGATCAGGAAGTTAATTTAATGAAAAAATAAGAATGAAAGCATATTTTAAAATAAAACGCTTACAAAACTTCAACAATATATTCACCATAACATTGGGACACATACAAGTCGAACATAAATATATGAAAATTTAATTTAAAGTGAAAATATAAAATTATATTACTGACTGCGTATTAAAGGCTATATTAATGTTCGCTTCCCTTCCCTTCGCTTAGCGTAGATTGTCTTTTTAACGAATTTCTAACAAACTGAAGTTATACTTATAAATTTGCATACAGAGAATGAAAACAGGCATACGTAATTCCCCAAAGTAATCGTTCGAACTAATAGTAGGATGAGGAGCGTTGAAAACTTGAATAAATTGTAGTCTGTGTCCCTGTTTTACGCTGCTTGAGGCAGGGTTTATTACGGGGCTGTAGTGCGACTGCTTGCGTTCTGCTTATTTATTGCTTGCGCTTGCAATCTCAGCCACGAAGCGGCTCGTGTAAAGTATGGCTCCACTTTACTTCTTTCATGGCTAAAATTTCGATTTAGCCTCTTCCTTTGGTAGTTTTCTTGGTTTTAGAAATCACTCCAAAGTGATCTCCCTATTTCTTGGCACTAGTATCCCCGTAGAAAATAATCCTCTCAGTCCTTATACATATGTTCAATTCTTGTTAATGAGTATACCATTTTTAATTTTCACAAATGATTATATGTAGTTGCGTCGTTATGAGAACTTTTACAGCCTTAAAGCTACCTCGTTTCTTTTCCATTCGTTTTCACGAATAATTGTTTTCATCCAATTATTTTCCCCTTCATACGTTCCAAATGTCAGTATATTAATTATATGTCCATCAAGTCCATCAGCGGTCTTACCTTAAATAAAAACCGACGTTTGTAAAATATGTCAATGACCTCACTAAACGTTACATAAATTACAATTATTTGTCCATAAATCATTAATTAGAAGCAATTGTGAGACTTTGAGGCAGATCTTTGACCGGATTTGTTAGGTTTGTACCCTGGTGAACATTTTCACATTATTCTCATTTTTTACATGCAGCTTTGCGACATTGTTATGTGTATATAAGTAGTACATTGATTTCTATTTTAACTATTTATGAATGAAAAAGACTTATTTGGTGTCTGGAAGTAAATTTCTTCTGCTGTCATTGTAATAATTTATAAATTGTGCCGTCCAGTTTTTTTTGTGGTTATTAATTACTTGTTCTTATTATCCGGCTTAGTATATTTCTAAGTAATCTTTACATATTCTACTTGTCATATAGTATCTAATGTATTACTTCAAGACGTAATATTTGGTTAATTTTATAGTAAAATTACTCTTCGGAAAGTATTAATTTTTTAAATATTGCAAACGGAAAGAGTGTAGGACGACCCAAGTTCTAGGTTAATCTCTTTCGGATTAATGGCGGTAGTTGCGACAAAGGACAACAAGGAGGAATGGGATTGGAGAAATCAAAGTTATAAGAAAGCCCTTTGCTACCAAAAACGAAAATAAATGCTAATGTTTCAAGGAATTCTTCTAAACGGATACCTGAAAAAGTGTGTCGTCTTTTAGCTGGACGGTGAGTTTTTACTGTTGAGAAATAAGAGAATAAAAACTAGAGAAGGAGATAGAATGTACAAAATGAAATACGGAACATGATAAAGTTTTTTATATGTATATATATAATACGGGTTAATAAGTTAATAACAATCAGCTGATTAACGTAAACTTAAGAAGCAAGGATAACAATATTCCAGGCGGGTAAGTTATATTTATTCGCATTGCATTGATATAAGATTTTATGAATTTTATTTTATGTATAACCAACTTATTAATGATTTAATTGTTTAATGAATAAAAAAGATAGCCAATTCAGACAAAAAGGGTAATATAAATACCACACAACGTTTCTGGGATCCTTGTTCCTTTCGTCAGGTGCTAAGAAAAGTCTAGAGAAACACAACTGCAAAATAGAACGAAAGGTATGAGGATCCCAGAAACGTTGTGTGGTATTTATATTACCCTTTTTGTCTGAATTGGCTGTGTTTCTTATTAATTATTTTCAATCAGACGTAAATTTTTCATTTCAACTTATGGTTTACTTCGTAATTAGCATTCATTTCACTGTTAATTAACGATTAGCCAAGATATATGTATTGATTAATCCTCATATTTAGTATAAACTGTTAAAATTTATTACAATAATTTGATAGGATGCTTTAGAATTAATTACTTGGTAAATAATTCAATATTGTATTAAATTTTTATAAAATATTAATAAATTAATATATTAAAATTCTATATCATCACATATTAAATAACTACAACTTAATTCTCGCCATAATTTTTTTTTCGTGAGATAGTTATCAATAATAATTTTGTGTAAGCTCGGATCGTCTTTGTTTGGTATTAAACAGTTGTGGTAAATTTACTTTTCATTAATTAGTTATTATTATATTTAACGTGTCTTATGCCTTCCATAATCTCTAAGTTGAAGGTTACCTTTGAAAATGACTATAAATTAATGCCTGGAATAAATATTGATAACTGTATTAATTTGAATTTCCAAACTTGTGTCGCTACTATCCGGACTATTTGAAGTCTGTGGTTGTTATCCGTACTAAACTTTAAGTTATATATTTTGATATACGTTAATTAAGTTTCATATAGGTCAGGAACTAAATGATGTTTCTTTGTGCTTTGTCTCGGCTGCTCCGCTTCTACTTCTCTGATTAGAAACTAGAAATCCCGGAAAATCTAACAAACCATTTCCATCTCATTTAGTTCTCATAATCCTTGTACTTAATTCAGCACACATGCTTGTGAATCTGGATTCCGGTTATTTTACTCCTCGTCTCTGTTACACCAGATTTGATACTTTTAATCCTTATGTGAACGATTTCTGGCGATATACAAAAATAAAATCACTTTGGAATACTAATCTGACTTCTACTGCTTTCTACATATAATTAATTGCTTATTGCTTAATTCTAAATTAAAGTTAAAAAAATATATATTGAATGAAAAATTGTTCATTGTAAAAGCTTCACAATGATTCTCTTTTAATAAATTGGTGTAATTGCGTTCGAAAATCCATATTTAAATTCCTCTGAAGGACTTTTATAAATACGTCATTATTTCTTTTTCTTGCTCATTAGCTTCGTGGCAAATTATCGTTTGCTCTAACTTTTATTCTAAGTAGTCTTTCAGACTTTCTTTAATCAAGAGCTTTTAGTCTGCTGTAGTACTTCTATATTTTTATAAATTTTGTTAAATTTTATGCCATTTTAGCAGAATAAACACAGTACTTTGTGGTTACCTTTATTTATCATCTCAAGAGACCCACTTAATCCCTTCGACTTGTATTTTTACTTGTACTGCATTTACATCACATTTCAAAACGACTTTAAGTAGCCAAAAAAACAGATAATTATAGTCAGAATAATTACTATTAACCCAACAGATAAAGGTAATATAAAAAATTGTAATTAAAGTATGTATACTTAAAAAAATTAATTTGAAAAATAAATATTAAACAATTATATTTCGATTTCTCCTTCTTTAATTTTAATATATATTCTGTATTTGTGGTTTACGCTTTCAGTTGCTTTAAAAATACCGCATTTTACTTAATTGATCGTCAATGGCCGGACCAGAGATAGCGCTCACCACAGTTCCTTTACAATGTTTCTGATGTAATGAAATTCTTTGTGTTAACAATATTTTTAATTGTAATCTGATTGATTATCTGCTTTATACCTGCCAATTTTTCTGTTTTTATTTACTATTTAATAAGTATAATTTTTCCTTATCTATTTTTCTGTTCTTTCTCAAAGTAGTATATTTAATTTTAGTGAATGGAAAACTAACAAAATAGTCTCTTAAATTAATATTTGTCTGATTTATGTATTAAAATATAAATTGAAACTCAAATTTATTTATATATAAATTTTGTATTTTATTATGTGAATGGATATTAATAGCTGTAAAGTATTTTATGTTTTATTATGTATATTTTTCCTCTTTTTGTCAATAGTGCACTAGAATGTGATCTAGAAAAAAATTCTAAATGCTTTATAAATAACAAAATAATTTTATATCATTAATTTTTCCACGATTTATATAAAAGTTAAAATATTATAGTTGAAAACTTCTTATATCTTGTTAAAACGTTCAACTAATGAAGTGTTACTTCGTCCAATTTTGTTTTCCTGACGTGGTTTGATGTTACCGCGTGTGCTCATTCATATTCTATACCATAAAATGTAAATGAGGCCGAGAGAAATCGGAACTAAGGCCTCACTTCCAGAATGAACAGCCTCTATTTTTCCGTGTGTTTAGAGTGTTCTTACTCCTGAAGTGGTTTTTTATATATTTTAGATGCATTTATAAACGCGTATACTTTAGTTCATATAACGGAAGAGAATAGCAACTCATGCAATCTGAAATCGAAAAATAATGGAATCTTACTTCTTTTGGAGGAGGAATTTTATACACGTAAGCCTAACAATCCTTTTATCCCAGAATTTGAAGCACTCTAAAAGATTGAAGTATGCGTTAAAGTATGTAATACATTCTAGTGAATTATGTATTATTGCTTTCAATGTTCCGCATACGAAACTTATAATTGAGACCACTTTTACCTTTATATTTCATAAAGGAAGGTAGTGGGCGTCGAGGCTGAAAAGAGGATTTACGGTAAAGGTCAAGTAAGAAAACGAACGTTATTATATTTAAATAAGTGGCAAGGAAAATAGAGAACGAAATCTCGAACGCAGGCCATTACGTTGGTTCAAGTAGAAGCTCAATAACTGCTGACCTTGCGTGTGATGTAAATGAATTAAAATGTTACGAACGTTTAGAAATTGCAGTATATATTTATCGTTAAAGGAAATCGTACAGATTACAATTATATTGTATTATTGTACGTAAAAACAACTATAAATATTTTATATTGAAAATGAAATGTGTATAAAGGATAATTATTTGCGTTTTAGATGTTTTAAAAGAAAAAAATGTTTTTTCAAGACTAATAATTGATGTTAATGGCTTAAATGGATAAGTGAAAACTTTGTGACGAGTCTGCAAGACGCAATTAATTAAGTTTAAATGAAGATGATTCAAATTAAAGAAAATATAAAATTTTAAACGGATAATAGTGACGAGGGACATCTGACATCCATAAATAATATCGCCTTTCAGGTTAATACAAATTGAATTTTATTACAACACTTATTTAGTGAACTATTAGCAGTTCCATAAAAAAATAAATTAACTTGAAAATTTATTAGCAAAGAGAACATTTTGATGCGAAAATACTACTTAAAAATATTTCTACTGTCTTAATAATTTTATTTAAATAAAGAATAGGCTCAATAATATTTCTATTCGCGATAGCGATGCTTCACTAAAGAGAGTGTAGCAAGCACTCGAATTAATTCATCCGCAAAAGGGAAAGAACGCTGCTGAACATGAGAGGACGATAACGCCTCTACGTGGCAAGGACAGGAATTCTCTGGGAACAGGCAGATGGACAATGGCCGGACCAGAGATAGCGCTCATCACAGTTCCTTTACAAATCTCAGCCCCGTTTGTTGTAGCCGGAAACTTATGGAAAGTTCGAGTCGTCCTGTAATTTCAATTCCAACTAAAAGGGTGATGTATACAATCGAAATTTAATTTAAATTTAATGAATTTCGGATTATTCAAAGCCTTAAGTGGATAATGAATTAAGAAACTATCGGTTGGAAACATAGTAGTAACGTTTTCAGCGCATATTCCGTAAAGTATTTAAACGTCGCAAAGTGAACTAAATTATTACAGTCCATTAAATAGAATGAAGCTTTTGATAATTTTATAGCCATCTATAGTACTCATGAACAACCTCCATCTTTTAAACTCTATGATTACTTATTTAGTAATTTACTTATACGCCTATTTAATATACCCATTTAGCTAAACTACCGGATGTAAGGCATGAAACCCAGATCTTAAATACCATGTATGTTTCATGTAGCTTGCACTTTGCAATGAAATGGGTATACCAATTATTTACCCAAAATAATATCTTCTATCACCGTGGCTCCTTCTTTTCCTTCACCTCTCTGGAGAATTTTGGCATCACGTGAGCCTTTTTCAACCGATAACTCTCTCATCATTCTGTCTCCCCAAATGCTGACATCTCGCTCTAGGCGCAGCACATCACTGTAATTTGGGAATCTTTTCGCCAAGGGTAGTTAAAATTTATATTAAAATTCTCATGTTTATGTTGGGTCCAGTTTGGCCGCATACTTATAGTACTGCAACGACACGTTCAGGATTTGTGGACTCGCGACATCCAGGTGCCTATGATACATACCTGCCACAAATTGCTTCAATCCGTGCTGCAATAACATTTCGTGTCCGTGTCCCGTATCAGACATTCTAAATGAAAGCCTATAATGTTTTAATATTATAATCATTTCATTTCAGGATAAATACGCGCGCACAATATATCCCATATACTTGTGTGCTCAATTTGTAAGGTACCTTCAAATCGCGTGATTAACTTAAAAGTAATCTATATTAATTTCCTTTTCTCGTATGTTTTCATTTATGACATTTAAATATTAAATATTTTATGTAGGTAAGGAGCTAAATAATGTAAAAATAATCATAGCAGCCACGGAAAAATTGTCGAATTGTAGAATAATAAACGCATACATACAATGAATTAGAGAGCATCTTACTCAGAAATACTTGATTTTTGGATTATCTCTTAAATTAAACGAGTGAATTCCACTTCGTTCCAGAGAAATGTTTTCTTGAAAAATAAACGCGAAACTCTCTCTTAAATTCACACACTTCGAGCAGCAACTGCAGAACGTTAACGTGAGGTTTTTGCTTTGTTTTTATTCGGTCAGGGGAAGCAAAAATAACGTCAAAGCAACTTTGTAAACCCGAGCCTTTGAAGTTGTGGACGATCGTGTTTAATGCGGTACTGCTATCCCTATCTGCAGTTTGATAACTTTGCACCGATGCTCCTGCCATGAAAAAAAAATACAACTTAGCTAACTTGAGACTGCATTAGCTCCCCTATATTAAAACTGAAACGTTTCGGAAGTAGCTAGATACATTTTTGTAAGCCTGAATATCGGACTTCTCTTTTTCATTTGCGTTTGGAATTGTAGAATTACATTTTGAAGTCAGAATTGTCGAGACAATGAAATGTGAAGTTTCGGAGCAAACAATTCGGATTCCGTTTGAAACCACGATTTTTATTTCTTCTATGAAACATCTGAACATACACCGAAAATGCGGACGATGTTATTAAATGAAGCGTTAATTATAAAAAATCGTGGTTCGTTTAAACAATTGAGGTCAGAAAATTGGGGTAATTACGTCATTAAATTTAATCAACAGACTTGTTCGATAATTTAATTTGTTGTCTCATTTGAGGCATGAGTAATATTTGTGTCTCTTATTAAACCGATTAAATTATCTTATTGTTAACATATAGCCATTAATTAAATCTAAAATACTCGTAGATTTTTATATATAGATATATATTAATTTTCTACCGTTCATTTATTCACTCTGTATAAAACAAATAAGAGATTCAGATTGCTTGTATTACGGTAAATAACAAATAACATTCATGAGTAATTTTATTCTCAATAAGCCATATTTTAATCAAAATGATTACTTGACGTAATACTCGGTTTTCCTTGGGGTAATAAATGAAAACTAATGCATAAATATTACTATAGTTAATTAAGGAAAGTAAAAAAGTTAATCATTACTCTGAAAAGTGTAAGTAAGCATATATTTTGTAATTAAGTTGTCAATATTAATTTATTGACATAGTTATTTACACTAGCATTTCATGCGCACCGCACGCATCAAGTGTTAGTAATCCAAAGTCAATGCAGTTGTCCGTAACCAGAAATTTAAATATGTTTTTATTATTCTCTAAATCTACATTCTTAAGAAACACAAACTAAATAGCCCATGTTATACCTAGAGAAAGTAGATTTAGAAATATGAAAAATAATTGAAATTTGTTCAGTGGTTTAGTGTATCGTTCAAAACTATTGACGTTTTATTCATAAGATAAATAAATTGATTATATTATTTGAATAATGTTTGAATTATAATTAAGTTAATTAAATTAAAATATTTCTTAATTTGGGAAAAATTTAATGCTCAGATTAGAAAATTCGTTCTTGTTTCTAAGTTATCCCAATTAATGGTTTTCCCTCATAGTTTTCAATATATCCCTCTGGTGGCAATGGTATGGGGGACTTGAGCATCGTACGAAGCAACCTATCTGTGGACAATGGCCATAATTTAAACTTCAGGCCCACCAAGTTTGGGTTTATTCGGTGGTTGGGTCTAAACTCCGGATAGGAATTTATTCCGTACGTCAAGTGCTTAACAAAGAACCCGGCTTCCCTTACATTCTTTAGGCGAGCTCTTCGTGTTTGAGAGGGCTAGTCACGTTCAATCGATCCCCACTTCAAAAGCAGGCCCAAGGCTCTTTGCTTACAATACAGGCAGATGCCTGGAGATGAGGCTAATTTCGGCCTCATATATCTTTCAAAGAATATACTGGAAACGGAAAGTACACCATGCTGATATCACACGAGCTAGATAAAGTTTCATGGGACCAGTCTCAGGTAGTACGAAGTATCCGATTAAATAAGAAAGTTTTCCCACGTCAATGATCACACCCCTGAAGACCAATGGATCTCAAATATTCCTCAACTTGAGGAGGCTATTTTAACTCTTTAAATCGTGAAACATCTTCTAGGTAAATCGATAAAATGACGTGGAACAATTGATATGAGAAAAAACAGCAAACCGAAAATTTATTTGACAAATTGTAAAATGTATTGGCTAAGGTAAATAATGTTCCTAATTTAAATGTAACAAAAAATGTAACGGTCGCGAATAGCCACCAAAGTTTATGATAATAAAATACTACTAGCATGATCACAAGCGTGGTGTTCAATCAAGGAAACTTTTTTCATAACTCATCAATCCTATCTCGAAGATTTTCTTCGCAACATTTGACATTGATGTGATGCATCCTTTTTTTTCATGTTGCTCGATTTTTTTTTCTCTTTGGAGAAGGACAACATTGCAATGTGCTTCTTTCTTTCTTCTTCGCCAGATTTATCGAGCACCGATTACGTCTTATGGGGAGATCTGACGGTCATCATTTACGAGACTCCCGCTGACTCAATTGAGGACCTCGTAGCTCTGCTGTCAATTGCGTCTGCAAGCGTGCGCGAAATGCCTGACATCTTTGGAACTGATCAACAATCACTCTTTCGGCGTTACCAAATATGTATTACTGCTGTTGGTTGCAATTTGTACCATTTATTGATGCCGAAAAGAAGAACTTTGCTGTGATGATATAAATAAACAATATTTTTATTTTAATGTCTCATTTTATTTAATGCTCGCGCCTCAACGTCTCAATTCTAACAGTAAATTCCTATACAAAAATGTATGTTTTAGCAAGCTGTACCACTATTCAAGATTTAACCCTTGAATGTTAAATTACTCCGTATATCGCGATCGTGGCCTCGTTCATACACCATTTACTGATACACGATGATTGTTACGGATGACGTGTCTGTGATCACCAATATTAACTACATTTTTAAAAATCTACGCAGTTTTCCACGCCTATTTTTAAGTAATGCCGAGACCCGGTATGACATATTCGTGCTCTAATCTTAATTTGAAATTAATTTCTGTTAATACAGAAGGATCAGGTTGAGATGCTATGGAATTTTAACTTTCTGATGTGACTAGTTTCCCGGGAAAAATTACTTTCAGTGCTTCTGAAATGAAAAATATTGTTAATTAGTTATTTATAACCATATTTAACTATGGTTTTTCGTATGTCTCGTAATGATTTATAGTTCAGCTGGCTGTACTCCTTGACAGTTGAAGTTTTACAGTTAAACAGAAGCGAATTCGTTTACGAGGTTCATTGGAAACATAAATGCAATTTGTGGGGAAAGACATTACGTGACAAACATTTATAGAGTAAAGCACATTATTCTTGCAGTCTGTTGCTGACAAAACAATCGAAATCGATTCCTCGCGTTCGCATCGGGCCAATAAACTCGTAGCCAAGTTTTAATTCGACGTTTTTTTATGACAATCGCGCTAGACTACCAAATGCCCGACCTACCCGATGCAGGTTTTTCTAGGGTTTTCCCTGCATTCCTTTAGGCGAATGCCGGGTAGGATCCTTAAAATATAGCCCGGGGGCCCTAGTTAACCCTTGGCTACCTTCCTCTACCCTTCCGCATCCCCCTTTTCTAATCCCTTCCTATGCTATTAAAGGGGAGTTGCCCAATGTGGATCACCCTCATGTAGCCTGTTGCCCTAAAAAAAAAAAAAACTTGCTATTTCTGAAGTCATTACCGTCTAATTAAGGGTTGTTATATTTCCGAGCAATTAGGAATAATCAGCGTATTAGTGACACTATTGCGGACACTATAACACCTGTGGGTTATAACTAGTGAAAGTTCTTTTATGTTGAATGTTGCTTGGAGTTTTAAATCGTCTAATTTTCGCTACCTGGAATTTTAACTTTCTGATGTGACTAGTTTCCCGGGAAAAATTACTTTCAGTGCTTCTGAAATGAAAAATATTGGTAATTAGTTATTTATAACCATATTTAACTATGGTTTTTCGTATGTCTCGTAATGATTTATAGTTTAGGTGGCTGTACTCCTTGACATTTGGAGTTTTACAGTTAAACAGAAGCGAATTCGTTTACGAGGATCATTGGAAACATAAATGCAATTTGTGGGGAAAGACATTACGTGACAAACATTTATAGAGTAAAGCACATTATTCTTGCAGTCTGTTGCTGACAAAACAATCGAAATCGATTCCTCGCGTTCGCATCGGGCCAATAAACTCGTAGCCAAGTTTTAATTCGACGTTTTTTTATGACAATCGCGCTAGACTACCAAATGCCCGACCTACCCGATGCAGGTTTTTCTAGGGTTTTCCCTGCATTCCTTTAGGCGAATGCCGGGTAGGATCCTTAAAATATAGCCCGGGGGCCCTAGTTAACCCTTGGCTACCTTCCTCTACCCTTCCGCATCCCCCTTTTCTAATCCCTTCCTATGCTATTAAAGGGGAGTTGCCCAATGTGGATCACCCTCATGTAGCCTGTTGCCCTAAAAAAAAAAAAAACTTGCTATTTCTGAAGTCATTACCGTCTAATTAAGGGTTGTTATATTTCCGAGCAATTAGGAATAATCAGCGTATTAGTGACACTATTGCGGACACTATAACACCTGTGGGTTATAACTAGTGAAAGTTCTTTTATGTTGAATGTTGCTTGGAGTTTTAAATCGTCTAATTTTCGCTACCTGGAATTTTAACTTTCTGATGTGACTAGTTTCCCGGGAAAAATTACTTTCAGTGCTTCTGAAATGAAAAATATTGGTAATTAGTTATTTATAACCATATTTAACTATGGTTTTTCGTATGTCTCGTAATGATTTATAGTTTAGGTGGCTGTACTCCTTGACATTTGGAGTTTTACAGTTAAACAGAAGCGAATTCGTTTACGAGGATCATTGGAAACATAAATGCAATTTGTGGGGAAAGACATTACGTGACAAACATTTATAGAGTAAAGCACATTATTCTTGCAGTCTGTTGCTGACAAAACAATCGAAATCGATTCCTCGCGTTCGCATCGGGCCAATAAACTCGTAGCCAAGTTTTAATTCGACGTTTTTTTATGACAATCGCGCTATACTTGCTATTTCTGAAGTCATTACCGTCTAATTAAGGGTTGTTATATTTCCGAGCAATTAGGAATAATCAGCGTATTAGTGACACTATTGCGGACACTACAACACCTGTGTGTTATAACTAGTGAAAGTTCTTTTATGTTGAATGTTGCTTGGAGTTTTAAATCGACTAATTTTCGCTACCTACGAAAAACTTACTTAATATAAAATTTGATCGCTTTTTATAAATTTCATATTTAACCTTAAATATATTGTATATGGCCAACTATTATTTTGAAAAGTCGTCGTTACTGGATTCTCATTCCTTGTTTAAAAAATGTAGTGATTATTCGTAAGAGTTAGTATTTGATGCTCAATATTAATTGCATTACATTAGATTATTTTCCATTATTTAAATGAAAGATTTCAATTTGGTGCTGTACTATTTATTTGAACATCTCTGTTCTTGGAAGGTACCTCTATCAGTAATCATTAGTTGTAACTCAAAGGCCAAATGAATAATAAATTAGGTGTAAACAGTGTCTTATTAATAGATTCTAAACAGTTCCATAATTGTTTGCATTATTTTTGGCAGCTTACTAATCAACATTTTACATTATTAATAGACAGAAATAGAAGTAGGGAAATTATCTTCTCCAGACAGAGCTTAACACTATCACTCTCCTCATTTCTTCCTTTATGGATTTCTCTCGGGCTGAAAAGTAGAATTCTACAAATTCGGGAATTCAATGGAAACTTCTCTCTCAGAATGAAGAATCCATTGCGTTCATGTGCTATTTTCTACAGCACTACGATGTCAGTGGTTTTTGTGCAGACCCGTCGTAAAGTATTGTCTTATGGCTTATTGTATTATTTTGTGGAACTCCAGAATTATGAATAGACTGCAAAGAATTATCATGTTAAAACCTATATTGATATGTTTAATTTATTGTCTTCTGGAGCTGGAAAAAATATTATGATTCAATTTTGACAATTGCACTGAATTTTAATTAGAACCCACATGTCGAATGAATTTCATCGCAAATGTTACTAATTAATTTTTTCCGTAAAAATTAAAGTCATGACGTTTTTATTTTGATTCGTAGAACGATTCTGCGTTTTATGCTCATAATTAAAAGTAACTAATTAATACCGTACCGTCATAACTTATGGGAGAATAATCCCACAGTGATATTTCTATTAAAATTATTATGTGCCTAATGAATATAAAATTAATGATAATTTGGTTTTTTGCATTTCCAGAACATCCTTATTTGACTATTTTAATATAACTAACTGAAAGCTGAGTTTTGACAGCTTTGTTATGAATAAAAATCAGTTTTAATTTATGATAATTGCAAAATGCTTACCAATGCATAAAAATGAGCTTTCAGCTTTTCTCTCTGGATATTAGTACCGCGATAATAAGTATGCAACGCCGTTATTTACCAACTTCGACTTTGATGTGATGTTGCCTGCCTTAATTTCCCTCGTATCGTCAGGTTACGTTCTGAAATTTCAGACTTGCTCTGAACTAAAAGGGAAGCAAAACCTTTGGAGGACTTGGGAAAGTTTTATAATTACGTGAAGGTCAGTGATCCAGAACGTGGGTGAAGTATGTAAGTGATAAGACTGGATTAAAAATTCACTCAACTGCCGACATGGGCTAAAACGCAATGAAAGATTTTCTGTCTCGTGTCGCTGTAGTATTTGAAATTTATTTTATCATAATAAATAATAATGAAAACCACTGATACTGTTCACAATTTATTCTTTAGCATTTCAGGAGATTTTTCCCCCTTTTTTGTTTCGTATTCATCCATTTCTGTTGATTGAAAACAACGACACAAAATAATGTGAAATGTAAATTTAATTAAATGCTAATTTGAATGCAATCGTATAAAAATAAAGTTTTAGAGACATTAAATTAGCAAACTTTATCGTTTTTTTGTGGTTATCTTCACAAATAAATACAACAAATTACGAACAGAATCTTAAATTGATGAGTGTTTCTGTCGTCAAACTGAATTTATTAATTTATTTAGCTTAAAGATTTATAAATAATCCATAACCGTTACGAAAAAATTAGGCAACTAGATTTTTTGTTGGCCACTTAAGCCATTCTCGCTCTCAATAGCGATAAGTCAATCATTTTGTCAGACTTCTTCAATACTTGTTATGAGTCAATGTCAACGTCCTTTCACAGGAGAAAAACGACGAGGAATATTATTACCACATTTATTAAAAACATGCATATCCACTTATAACGACTAATTGGCAACGGATGAAGTTCAGGCATTCGATTTAAGCAACGCAGAGCAATGAATGTCGCCATTTATGAGGCTGGATGACCTTGCAGTCCCATATTTGTCAACGGGGTAATTTTCTCACCTGTTTAATTTTGGTTTCACATGTATAATCCGCCAATGCACATACAGGCACTCTAAAAATTATCAGAATGGTTTTAAACGGCGCTATTGTTAGTACATAATCAGAACAAATACCGTACTTTTCATTAATAACAATTAATAATTATGTTGATTATATCTACGAATTTATTCAGGTTACGTTTAATTTTCATGAGAAACGTGTGGAGTTTTGAGCAGTTATTATGACGATGTGTTTTGTAGAAATTTTTTTCGGTTTCGTAATGAAATTGTGTCACAGAAGCACATGCGTAATACTTTCCTCCAAGGACTTATACATATTATACGGTTTATACAAGCAATAAATCCAAAACAAATTCCTTGCCTAAAAGTGACCTTTTTATGATTTTTAAGCTAACAAAACATTTAACTATATTTATTAAGTTGCAAGCTTATTAAGTATTGTTTAAGAAATTTTGATAATCAAAATAATAATAATAGGCATTGCTTAAAATTTAACGACAGTTCAGTTTCCCGATCTTGGGATTCCAGGATTTTGAATTAACGCATTAAATTTAGAGGCAGGCAGAATCGATTCAATGAGCCGATTCTTATGAAAGAACCGTTCTCTAAAACGATTTTTTTAGATAGAGTTACGGATCACAGATCGAGTCGTAGACACGTGATCGAGTTGCTTGAGTCGGCTCGTGAGCGAGTCTACAGTTGAGCCGTTGAAGAACTCTTGGAGAGTGTGTTACAACTTCAGTCGTTGAGTTAAAGAAAGATTCGACTCTGATTCTGAATCGAAAAAGTTATTAGTTAAAAATAAAGTTATGAGCGACACTCACCAAGAATTAATAAAAAATAACACTCGGAATAAATTTTAGATTATTTAACAGGCAGTATGGTAAAGTCTTAATTATATGTTAAAATAATCAAGACGGAAACTTGATTTGATTTTTTATTCTTTCGATTTCTCTATATCCTTAGCTAACATATTACTCCCGGCGTTTTTTGTGTCCGCTCGATGTAGGTAGTTTTGGTCAGCTTCCTGAATATTTTTTTTACGTTCTCAAATCACTAACCCACTCAAATATGAACATTAACCGATTTAATGTTATTATATAATTATGTAAAATGAATATTCAGAATAAATTATATCTAGAAATATAGGTTAATGTGTAGATAACATTGCAAATTATTCCATGCATTACTTGCGGTGAATGTTTCGCTTCCAATGAATCCTGGAAGGTCGGCTAGGAAGAGGTTAATGCCCTAACCAAGGAATTAACCCTTACCTAAGTTATTAATGTTCATCCTAGAGAATAGAATTGGATGGAATTTCGAGAGCCGAAGAGTCGTTTGAAAGAATCGACTCAAAGCAATGAACGACTCAACGAAAAGAATCGATTTGCCCATTGATAATTAAATCACGTTCAGTGGAAAGGGATTTTTAATTATTGGTGTACGTTTAGAAACGAGTCTCCTTTAATGACAGTTTCGATCACTACACTTCTCTAAGAAATTGAAACCTCGACGTTGAAAAGTTTTTTTTGTTCGTAAAATTTAAATTTAATTAATAAATTCAGAACAATTCTCTATTTGTTTGACACTGTTTTACAAAACTAAGGGAATTCAATCTGATTGTTTCCGTACGATATAGAGATATATTTAGTTTTTCTTGGTAAGCAGAAGGCGCGGCTTTCTGCAGCGTCGCAGTGCTTATGAGTGAGTGTCTGTGGCAGTCCTTTGATCTGCTACACGGCAGTAATTCATTTCCTTCCGGCCGGTAGATTCCCCCGTCTCCTTGGCCAAGGCTTAAAGTGTCTGCGGCTACTTTGCACACTTCTCACAAGGCCAATTGTATGTTCATTCCCACAGCAATACTCAATATTTGCAATATATAAAAAAAATTAGATACAGTGTGGTATTTATTTTATCAGACTGTTTATTGGCTATTACTGCATGTATGCATCTAATTATTATATTTTCAAAATATCGAAATATTTCCTGAGAATGGCTGCGGAACACTCAATGTATGTATAAATATTTAAAATCCTTAATAATGGAGAATAATTGTCTAATATAAATTATCGTGCATCCAATACATAGATATATATTTTAAACCAATAAATATATAACAATGGGATCCATTAATCTTGTGCATTATATTTTCACAATATTTAATGATGTGCGGTTGCACTTTGAGCTGTTATGATCAATAATTTTTATTTTTCTTCTTTATTATTTTTCTTGGGCGGTATTACGTTATTTGTCTTAATATTGTTTTTTTTTTAATTTTTTGTTTATTCTGTTGTTATTGAGTCAGAAATTTTTTTCTTTAAACTCTTCTATGATATTAATGGCGGTCATTCTACATTGAATGTCTTTGGTTTTTATAGATTTGTTGGGTTGATTTCTTCTTTGGTATTGTTATATATGCACGGTGATTTGAGAGTTGGTCGTTTTGTTATCTTGTTTGTTTGTTTGTTTTAGAAATGTTGTTTTTAATTGTAAGTCCCAATTTAATTAGAATTTTATTAAATCAAAAATAATTAAATAATTAAAATCAACGACCCTTTCGTAGTGGAAGAAATAAATAATTTTTGGATAGAAAACAACCTGGCTCACGCCGGTCTGAACTCAGATCATGGACTAATTTCATAGTTCGTGCGGGACCCGTTTTTAATTTTAGAGTCATTATTAGTACTTGGTTGCTTGAGACCTCGTATCTTACAATTCAATTAATCTCTTCATACATTGACTACCTTGCTTCTACAAGTGTGCCTGAAACGTTAAGTTGGAAACCCCGTCACACTTTTCTCTTCTAGACTTCCAATACAACATGGATCGATTCATAATCAGCTATATAATGCTGATAATTTTTTGGGGGGTGTGAATTCATCGTCATAGTTTGTGTGCGCGTACACAATTCAATTGTATATTATATTTTAATTACGTATTCTGTTTGAAAAAACAATTTATTGTAAATTTAATTTATTCCAGCTTTATTAATCTGTTTATTTTTTTCTGCATGAAAAATGCGTATCAAAAGTACAACTTTACAATGTAAATGATGGTAAATCGTTGGACTGTAATTATTCAATGAATATTTATATCAAAGTTAATTTTTTAATCCACAATTACTGGATAATTTTAATTATTCTCTTCATTTCTAATTGTTTAAAGCTATTTTTTATTCATTACGCAAATTTGGTAATAATTGAAATAAAGTAGTAATCCTTCACACATTTTGTTCTAAGTCCTTGCTCTTTTACCAACCTCTCCATTTATTTTTTTAATCTTACATTCGTCGTCACAATAAACGAATGCCCCTTCCTGAATGCAACACCAATTTTGTCTGACCATATTTTATTTTATTAGTCTTTATTTACAGTCGCATGAATCTTTAAGATAATATAATTTTTATACAACTCTATTTACCGCTTAATTATTAATTACTATCATCTCCTTGATCATGATACAGTTATACCTAATTATATTCATTAAAGTTCATTATATAACCAACAGCATGGTTTCCTGTCATATAAAATATATTCCAACAAGTATGTTACGTTTTGCATATTTTTTAAACTAGTCCATATTTTGAAGGTATTAATAACCGAGAAACAGCTAAATTTAACGTTAAAAAATGTGGCTTCTGTCAAAACAAACATTTGCGAATTTTGTCTCTGGTCAATATATGAAGTTTTAAAATTTAACTCTCACATTGCCGATTGTTGCTTTGAAGCTGGGAGCCTATGGGAACTTGGCTTTCGCAAGCAGAACCATTCTGGAGAGACGGAGCGGGCTACCTTTAGGGATGCCTTTTTCTTTCTCCATTTTTGAACAAATATTCCCACCAACCGAGGCACCTCGGCCTGTTTTGAAAGGTGTATGTTCCCGGGTCACAGACCTTGGGCATACAGTAAGAGTTGTTCGCTGATCTCATTGGAACAGTCAACCTGCTGCCTCCTAAACTGGTCGGGGCACTGAGAAGAAAATTCTGCGACCCCAGAGAAAACCCCTCTCCCGCCATCGGAAGGGCGTAGGACAAGTACCAAATGCCCGATATACCTGATGCAGGTTTTCTAGTGTTTTTCCCTGCATCACCCAAATGTCTTAAACCACAGCCCTAGTTAACCCTTAGCTAATTTCCTCTACCGTTCCGCATGCCTCCCATTCAAATCCTTTCGTATGTTATTAAAGGGGAGTTGTCACAACGTGGATTACCCTCATGTAGCCTGTTACTCTAAAAAATAAAGATACAAAATTATTGATGCTAATGCTGCATGGCTTAAAGTAACTCGAAGACAGCCGTGTGCTCAAAGATTCAAGTCAAAGCGCGGAAATATTTTTTGTCTAGTTAAATATTTTAAAGAAACGTCGTTGTATTTAAAAAAAATGTGTTGTTATATTAACGGACAATAATAATTATTAGTGTAGAGAGATTTCATTTTTGGCAATATTTAGTGCAGTTCTGAGTACGGTAAGAAAATTTCTACGCCTTCCTCTAACTCCAGTTAGCTCACATATTGTATTTGGCATTTATTTCCCTGTGTCAGTTTTGTCCTTCTCGGCGATATCCTGCGAATGTAATTCAAAAGAAGCAATAACAGCACAGCTCTTTTGTCAAACATTTTTATGTCTGCATGGGTTTGCATGATCGTTCTTTGCACAGTTTTACTACGAGTCTTCTACTTTAAATAAATGAATTCAATACCATCTATACAAAATACGAGTACTTAGAATTATTCACATTTCAGGCTACCTTTGTTGGAGAAAGTCTGGACAAGAAATGTTTCTGCCTTTATTCGTTTTTCATGCCCCAATGCCAGTTGAAGGCGTTAGTTGAATTTAACGAGTTAAAGCAAAATTCCGTTCCCTTATTTGTCTTGGCTTGGGTGCAGTTTTTAAAAATCTTAAGATCTCATTAAATGCGAATATATATTGTTGCCAGTATTCATATAACGGAATAACTCGGTATATTTAATAATTATATAGCATTTTAAGACGTGATAAAAATATATTTGTATCGTCGGTCTCATTGGACATGCTTCAACTCATTATTTCTACGTAAAAAGGCTGTTCGCAACTATCCTGTAGGTCAGAGTCGGTCAATCAGACCGTCAAATATTTCAGAAGAAGATTAATTAAAATAAATATTATTTATTCTTTGAATAAGAAAATGTTTAATGGATTATTAACTTTAAAAGCATATTATGTTGGGTCGCGGAATAAATACTTGAGACTAGAGGAGCTAAATAGCATGGCTGATATGAAAACTTAATTTTTACAAACTTTGTTTCAAAATATTTGTGCTGAGGTAAAGGTTTTTGTAAATGTATTATCATTGAGGGCAAATTAAACAACTATAACTAAGGATAAATTCAAACGCAAACTAAACTATGCTGACTATATTTAGAGCAACCAAACGTTTCTATATCGTCAAAGAAAATCCATAATTGCAGTCAATTGTTTTTTGACTCTTCGTATAACTATTTAAAGAATTAACAAGGAAACAGTACAAAGCAGTCACTATTTTCCGCAACGCAGGTACTGCAATGTGAGATTTAATTTTATTCGATGGGTTCTTACCGTTAGAAATATTTTAGCCCTAAACGGGTAAATAATTTTATATTGGCCCCCGTATTCGGGAATTGACGTCAACAGAATGCGAGTGAGTCAATTAATTTGCTTACATCCGCGGAGTAATTTGCTCGCATGGGTCATGTGCTGCGTCCATTTTTACTAGGTTTTATTTTTATTGTCAGTAATACGAGAAAGTTTATTAGTGGCACAATAATAGCATTGCCTGTTTGCTTATGCGGTACTAGTCAATGAATTGCTAGAGCTGAAACAGTATCGCATACAACAAACAGCACTGGCATTTGAAATAAAGTTCGACCGTAAGCCAGCCACATTACTGCACACTCAATAAAATAATTTCCAACAATTACGAAATTGTATGCATGATTTAATTGGAATGGTCATGGTACATAATCTATAGCATATATGGCTCCCGGTAATTTTATGCAGACTGTTATTTTTTATAATATAAACTCAGATATAAATTATTATGTGAATCTCCGTTTATTCTTTGCTAACATTCTCAATGAAACATTACATTATTTAAATACCCCATAACGAATAAGTTTTAATTTTAATTAAATATTTGCCACGACGTGAACGCAGATTATACAGAACTAAACAAAATTATGCATTAATAAATTACTAATTGCGGGAATATTATGATTAAAATATACATAATTTTTTTAATTCATTGTATGATTCCTTAACTAATCAATTACTCAAAAATAAACAGAAGTAATGAATTTTGTAAACTACAAAATTTATTATAATAATCTTCCATTTTAAAAATAATCTATTTAAAGATTTAATACCTAATGTATCTAAGTGCGTCTTATAGTCTCAAGAAAATATTTGAATTAATTAATAATAAATGATTAAATGCAAACTTATGCATTTAAATCTATTTATTTTTAATTGATAATTAAAAGTGAAAATGTAGTACCAATTGTGTGACTTTTAATTCGGCTCTATTAAAGCTATAAAACAATGCTGTGAAGACGTCGGTGTGATAAAGTTTTTTACACTATATCTATTAAATATATGTGCATTAAGTTTAGGATACTGTTACGGCTTTCTTGCTGCTAATAAAATACATCCGTGGATAGTGTTCTCTTAGGAATATGAATTTGTCTTTAACCACAAGGACTCTTCGTCCGATCCGGATACAGCATCCAATTATCGGGGTTTGCAAACTTCTAAGTTTGCAGACAACATCATCTGCATAATAATAAGCAGGCTTTATAATTGATAGCGACCTTGGCTTGAAGATACAGAGTCCGCAACATCGTAAGTATAAAACGAATTCCCCTTTTCTAACCTGAACAAATGCAAAACAAATTGTAATCTACATTATTTATTATAAATATTTTAGGAACTACCAAGTATTACACTAATGGTATTCCATTGATTTATTTCCGTAATTAAGTTTCATTATCTAAATTTACAGAACTATTTTTCTACTTCAACATTTGTTATAATTTCTGTAACTTTAACATATCTATGCCATTCAAGACGCAACTAATTTTGTATGATTATTTTCCATTTCATCTGCCAATAAACGTTTTTTTTACTCTTACATATTCAAATGTACATTCATTCTTATAAATACATTAACATTTTCTCTTATAAATATCTTAGAAAGGAAATTATGTGACCTTTATTTTCTGTATGAGGAAAAAGCTTCTAAATTTTGCAAACGTTTTAGTCATACACAATTTATACGTTATCGTCAGAATACACGGTAAATCAGATGTTAAACTCGTGCACCAAAAGAGTGGCGGGTCAATAGCGTCAGTACCCTAGGGGAATAAAGTGTGAAGAACCTCACGGGATTCGCGTGTGAAAAAGAAACCCGTCTCCCGTCATAAGCATAAGACGTAATATTGTCATTATGCGCAACATTTTTTGGTAGTATTAACGCTACTGGTCTGGCAAGAGATCACTTATAAGTCGTAAATGTTATTGAGGACCATATGACTCCTCTAAGAGTCAAACAACCAGATGTAGAATCGAGATAGCCCCTTACAACAGTCAAAGCCAAGTGATGTTGAACAACGTATAAGGAGTGTGATGGAAATTATGGGCATAGTGTAAGAGTTCCATTGGTACAGTCGGCCAGCTGCCTCCTACACTGTTCGAGGCACGTAGAAGGAAATGATGCGGCTCTACAGCAATACCCCTATCAGAAGGGCGTGGGACAAGTACCAAATGCCCGACTTACCTGACGCAGGTTTTTCTACGGTTTTCAGTGCATAACTTTTAGGCAAATTGTCTGTAAGGATCCTTACCCCATAGCCCTGGGGACCTTGCTTTACCCTTCAGCATCCCCAATTTCAAATCCCTTCCTATGCTATTAAAGGGGAGTTTCACTCATGTAGCCTGTTACTCTAAAAGAATGTGTTTAAAATGTTTGTAATCAGGGCATGTACAAGTAGAGAATAATTACGAAAGACAAGTAATTGTATATTTATGATAAATAAATTAAAAATATAGGCTAAAATCTAATTCAGAAGTGGAACCACGATATAGTATGAAACGAAGGAGATGATTTTATTGATGAAACAGGGACACGCGAAAGACGAAATGGAAGGAAACAGTTTACTTTTAGAGAAATTATTAGTGTACGCAGAAGGAGAAAATTAAACATACGGTCTTGTATATTGTCATTTCCAAAATTCAATTTATATAGTTGTTTTGGTTTTTAAATTATGAAAGCGTAATTAATACAAAATGTTGAAGTGTTCTCCTGCTCCATTATCTTCGAGATGTCAGTTTGATATCTGCGGAAAACTTTATTTTACCGAGAGAGGATGTTGATTGGCAAGTATAATTACACCGTTAAAATTTATCAAATTTATGTCAACGTCGGCAAAGACGAAGAGTGGGTCTCAGATGTCTTTATTAATTTAGAAATTTAAATGGTATAAGATGATGCCGTTTGATATGAAGGACTTAAAAGCAATTGGAAATATAATGGCTTGAAACCAGATTGCATTTATAACTTAAGTGCACGGTAATATTAATATCCGATTTCCCTCGTCCCATTCAAAAATGATCTTCCATTAAAACTTTGGACTGAAATAATAGACAATTCAGCTACAAAGGGGGTTTCAGACAATTCGGAGAACGTAAAAGAATCTTTCCGTGGAATAAGTTTTTACGTCCTAAGGCACGCCTACGCGAACAATAAATTCATTAATGACTGCGATGGAGTTCTCGGAAAAATTTCTTATTGCGATACAAAAACCAATTCGAGATCAAACGATATATTACAAGTAAGGTTTATTTTTTAAACTTTCTTCGGTGTGGTAAATAAAGGCGCAAATGTGTAATTTTGAAGCAATCGCTGAAACAGTTCGCTGAAGCAGAGTTTAATTTTCCAAATTGTTTAACGTTTTATAACGCTTACAATTTTCACTCGAATCTCGTCAATTACAGAGTCAGAGGAAAAAGTAATTAGATGAAGATTAAAATAGAAGAATGCATTATACAGAATATCACTTGAATTATAAGAAACGGCAATAGAGGTCATTAACAATTACAAAAAAAAAATCCACACTATGGTTAGTTTATGACAAGAAGTTATTTCATCAGCGTAGAATTTTGAAACGACCACAACCATCTCACAGAGCTCCTGGACGCATTCCAAATTTACACTCACCTACTCTACAAAGTCCAGATTTTATGTCCTTCTGCCTAAATCGATTCCCCTCGCACAAATCTTTTTTATTAACACTTAGAAGGGAACTTAAACACTCAAACCAGCTTATAAGGGACCGCTATAAACGAACGGATGGCGTAATGCGAATTTGTAAAGAGCGTACGCTAGTTACTCGTGAATCACGTTTCAGCATTAAACATTGAATTCATAAATAAACTAGGGATGAAGTTTTAAAATATATAACATTTTTTAATGACGGTGAGCCTCGACTCAATGCTCGAAACATATTAAATAATTGTTTAATTCATACAAATATTTTACCTTTGTATTAAGAATTATTTTAATTATTTGTGAGGATTTTTTTGAACCTGTAACAGATGTATATATGTCCGTGATAAAATATTTTAATTTTGAAATTATATGGAAATCTAAATTGTAAATAAGTTCCAAGCATCAGATTGCTCACCAGCACCAACAACAAAAATTAGCTGATAAACTTTTTATAAGTATATATAGTACTAGCTGAATGCTCGGCGTTGGCCGGGTATTTATTTAAATTAACCCGTATGAATTGATTCGACACTAACCTCTTGGTAAACACTTCATTTTTCCAGAAACAATAGCGCCAGTGTTTGGAACATGTTCCTATTTACATTCCCCTCCCCGATCTAACCCCTCGGCATCTAACTTCAAATAAACCAGGATGATGACTGACGGTACTTTTAAAACTCGGGGAATTCTCATACTACATAAAATACGTGTTTAAAACGTCACGCCGAATTAAAAGTGAAAAATACTCAATAACTTAATAAAGTCTAGAAATACTCCCGGTTCCTTAAAGTAACGACGAAACACAACCCTATCTAGAGACCAAAATATAGCTGGTACCTTAAGAAAATGAAAAATTTGCCCGGTAACTTAAGAGGGTCCAAACTACTCCAGGTAACATTTTGTTAATCACGTCCACCTCCACGAGTAAGAACATAAAATTTCATTAACCACCTAGGTAAAAGAGAAAATTAACTGAGCGATTCCTATAACCCCGGAATCGACACTAATATTTGTCTTTTCTGCATTACTTTTTATGCAAAGCCCTTCTACGACCACCCGTACAGTAAGGGCTCTTCCGTCCCTTGCTTATTGGACTTGAAATGAGAAACTTAAAAGTTATAGAATGACACTATCAAATTAAGCGACCCCGAAAACTTTTCATTTGACGCTAATAATGGCCGTTTAGGAATGTTTTTAAATTCCATCCCGTCCTCCCATACCGCTAGACGCGATAGGCGTATTTTAACCCATCAGTGTTTGCTCCTGGATCGTAAATAACATGTGTATAAAGTTTGTAGAAATTGGTCTATACATTTAAGATTGTAAACGGTACTTTGTTTCACCTCCTTCCACCCCGACACCTAAGGGCTGAACTACATCTTAACCAGTATGGTAAATGTCAGAATTAAAGTCAGTGACTTCCATAACCCAACATTCAATATCAGTCTCCATTTTTACTCATTACTTTTATGTAACCCTCATCCTCCTCACCCCCACACCTAGGGACTGAACTACAACTTAACTGATATAATGTATGTCATAATTAAACTAATTGACCCTGTGTTTGACACCAATCTCGGTTGTTTCACGTTATTTGTATGTAACTCCCATCCACCCATTTCCTTACTGGTGCTTTAAGGGGTTGAAATCATACACAAAATACAACTGAATAGAAACTATTAATGACATAGACCCTTAAAAGTAATTAATCGACGCTAATATCGGCCGTTTTAGCATGTTTTTAAATGCTATCTCTGTTCACTCCTTGGGAGTTTTATAACGCTTCGAAAACCCGACAGAAACCTCACTGGGGATGCGCTTAACAGCTCATCAAAGTTTCATTTTTATATATAGAGCGATATATGTTATATAAGCAAAGCATTATTATATAACATTTCAGTCTTTATTTTATTGTGCCTTATGCGTTATAATCCTATAAATTAAAATATTGGGCTGTCTTTTAATACCCTTGAACACATTGACTAGTCATCACGCTAAACTGAACGTGACTAAATTCGAGGAGGCGAACACAGGAAGAGAACTGGACCGTGGACAGAGCGGGATGAACCATGCAGCAACTATTGGCTTGACAAAGCACTGAGGACCGTAGTCGTATGAAGATATAACCTCAAACGGTTTATTATAATTTATAAGAAAATTACTGTTGTGAACAATATAAGTGAACTAAGATTTTCCAAAACAAAATTATGACTTTCCAGAAAATGTATATACCACTGTGTACAAAAAGTAAGGTGAATTTATTTATAAAATATAAATTCTATATTTATTCTTCCAAATCAATTTCATCCCCTTCAAAGTAATCCCCGTCCGATAAAACGCACTTTTTCCAGCGCTTTTTCCAGTCCTCGAAACAGTCGGAATAGTCTTTTTCCGGTATAGTCTTCAAGACCTTCTTCGATTCGGTTTTAATCTCCTCAATCGAGTCAAAGCGGCGTCCCCACATTGGCCTTTTGAATTTGCTGAATTGCCAGAAGTCGCACGGAGCCAAATCAGGCGAATACGGTGGTTGCGGAACGATATGAGTCGAGTTTTTGGCAAAAAAATAGCGAAGAACCAATGCAGTATGACATGGTGCGTTATCGTGATGAAGGAACCAAGAGTTGTTCACCCATAATTCCGGCCGTTTCAGACGAATAGCTTCACGCAAACGACGCATAACGCTCAAATAATATTCTTTGTTGACAGTTGGGCCCGGCGGAAGGAATTCATAGTGCACCACACCACGATAATCAAAGAAAACTGTCAACAGGACCTTGATTTTCGATCGACTTTGCCGTGGTCTTTACGGTCTTGCTTCACCTTTTGCACGATATTCGCTGGATTGGTCGGTGGTTTCAGGGTCGTATGCGTAAATCCAAGTCTCGTCTCCAGTAATGATGCATTTCAAGTGGTCCTGATAGTCAGACAGCAAAGTTTCACACACATCAACGCGACGCTTTTTTTCCCTAAAAATTGAGCGATTTTGGCACCAATTGAGTTTGACGCGTTTGAGACACAAAACATTTTGCAAAATGGTTTGGACTGAGCCAAATGATATTCCAACACTATCAGCGAGATCTCTAATTGTCCATCGACGATGTTCAAGCACCAAATCTTTTATTTTCCGGACGTGGCTCTCGTCGGTAGACGTTGATGGTCGTCCAGAGCGCGGTTCGTCTTCAACGCGTTCTCGACCCTCTTTGAACTCGTTGTACGACTTATTTAAAGTTTTTTTGTGCCAGAGTTTGATCACCAAAGGCCTTCCGCAACATTTTCAACGTGTCCACACAAGAATATTCGTTCCGCAAACAAAATTTGATGCAAGTTCTTTGCTCAACAAAATCACCCATTGCAAAAATCGAAAAATTCACTTTTGGTTGTTTACAAAAACACGTGTAACTCGGAGAAAATTAAACCTTTTAACAAACGGACGCAAATATTATAGACAGTTCTACCAACCTAGGAAAAAAAATTACTTGCCTTCCTAATACCCGGGAATTTAAATGACAATTTCACCGTACTTTTTGATCAGAGTGGTACGTCAACATTTATGTCAAAAATTTAACCACCAACAAAATCTTAACCGAAACACTAGCGCATAGTATGATTTGAAAGAGTGGCGATTAACTCTTAACGAAACCAAATTGTGAGAATGTGAGTATTTAGCGGCTCGGTTTTTCCCACTCGGGAAATCCCAATGCCTTTCCCATCTTACGAATTTTAAAATATTTAATCTACGACACGCTCAACAAATTTTATCTTATTATTTATGAACACGATCCACACAATATCGTGAGAACATAATTAATTTTTCGAAAATAATTTTCATACATGATCTACTTACGATCAATTTCATTCTAAAAATTATGGAGTTACCTCAACTGAATGTTTTATTTATCATTTTGCTACTCCAAGTTTATTTGCTACATCCATTTTCCTTTTTATATGTGTAGAGTGAAAGCTGACTTTACAAATAAAATTTTCCGAAGACAGCGCGCCCGGGATGCAATAGTCTCTCAATTTACGAACACGCAAACCGTAAAGTTCATGCAATATGATAAGGGATGCAAAGTTTCCTTCAACGATATCACCAAGCGAGCGGAGTAAACTGCATAAACGTTTTGAATATGTCACAGTCATATTAAAACGAATAAATTAGTGGAACACACTGTACAAACTATTTATTATTTTAGTATGAGAATGTCAGTATCGGAGTTATTTAATTTTAATACTAAGAAAAACAGCCAAATACAGACAAAAGAAGTGATGATATAAATACCACATAACGTTTCAGCAAGCAGTGTTACTTTCTTCAGGTGCTAAGAAAACTAAAAAATAAATAAATAAACATCAGACAATTTTAAGTCAGAAAAAAATTATTTTATTAATATAAAATTAAACAACGTTTAGTCGCTTATTTTTCGACCTTGACTATAATTTTTTTTAAAACTTCCCTGATGAGAACGCAAAATAAGCGTCGAAACGTTGTTTAATTTTACATTAAGAAATTCTTCTTTCCTACTTAAAATTGGCTGATGTTTATTTATTTATTAGTTTTCACAATAGTCAGAATATATATTTCTATATATCATTATTAAAACAAAAACGAAAAAAAAACATAATATCATAGAACAGCACTTCTGCACAAGTCACTTGACAAAACTCAAAAGCCACATATCTATATAGCACGTTACAATCGACACGAAAATATATTTAAAAAAAAATTATAGGTTGTACGTAAAATTTAAGTTTTATTGAAACGCTGATTTTAAAATAGAATAATGCTGCTATATGGAGAGATCTCTGAAACATTGAGTTTTGCTAAATGACTTGTGTAGTTGTGTCGCTCGAGGCTTTTGATTTTAAGTTTTCTTAGCACCTGAAGAAAAGAACAAGGTTTCCAGTTGTGGTATTTATATCATCATTTCTTTTGTCTGTATTTGGCTATCTTTCTTATTATGAATTTTCATAACAGACGTAATTTTTTTTTCATTTTGTTATTTAATTTTGATAGAGAGAATACAAAGTAAATATCCTTGCATAGTGAATGTTTATTTAAAACCATCACAACCTTATACTTAAGCGTTAAACTATAACACATATGAGCAATAAAATTAAACTTATTTTTGATTAATTATCTTTTAATTAATTATTATGGATAAAATTGCATCTATTTAAAATTTGTTTTACCATATTCAGGTTAAATTATATCGTGTACCTTGGATTTTCTCTCCCCATTTCAGCATTATTAATTATATATTAAAATCTGTTTTTCAAAAAAACTTAAATTTTACGTATATACTTTACGTAATTTAAATATATTTTTGTCTCGATCGTAATGAATTGCTAAATTCATATGAGCTTCTTAATGATGACTTAAAATTTAAAAAGTGTAGCACTGTGTTAAATATTTCACATATAACAAAGTGAGAGTCGGACCAAGAACTGAAGTTGCGATACTATTTACGTGTTAAGTATTGACAGATTGTTAATTGATAATAAATGATGTATTAAAGCAAAGTAAGTAAGTATTAATGGTATAAATGAGAGAAAAAGAAATGAAAATTTAGTGAATTAACACTTTATTTCTTTATTAAATCTAATAAATAAAATAGAATATTTGTGTGTGTATGTATATATGTTTGTTCCGCATAAAAATCTACAGATATTGACCAAAGTACGTACACGTGTTCCTTTTGAACTGAAAAAAAAACACCGTGTGGTAAGACACGACTACGAATGTGATAGATAGCGTTTCTCCAGATAATTTTATGTATAATTGAAACCCCTTTCGGCATGGGAGGGGAGCACATTTAGGGGTGGAGGTGGAGCGCCGTTGCAGAAAAATAATGTAAAGTCAACCGAGATTGGAGTCAAATCCATGGTTATGGATGTCGCTGAGTTTAATTATGACACTCGGGCAACACCGGGCACCCAGATAGTAGCTTAATATTATACGCATATTTATTTATATATAACTATTATGAATGAATGCATGTACTCGTAGGATTTCTGTTAAATAATATTTTCCCACCAACAAATGTCTATACATAAAAAATCTGCGATTTACATCGCATTTCTCAGTTCTCACATATATTGAATGTCGCAGAAAACCCACGAAATATAACAAATAAATAATATTTTCTATGTCTGATTGGAAATTAAATACTAATAAATAACCTGCCTTATAGTAATATGTAACGTCTGAATACAAGCAATTCCTCATTACCATAAAAAATTGTTGTAACTTATTAGCTTTGCAAAGTTTATGCTTGTTTATCCTTTAATTTATGCACTATCCGATAGAGATCGTGTTGGAAAACGTTCACGTAATTTGCGTGTCATGAGACGGGGTTTTCCGATTGACGCCTATTCATTTTAAAAATTATCCGCTGTCTGATAGCGAGAATAAAACCAAACCGGACTCTTCAGGCGTGTTTCGAGCAGCAGCAGGGTCACAGTTTGGCATTCCACACATCCTCACGCGCAATACCCACTGTACCATTAGTGCACGGTCCATATCTTCCCAACGACCGTTTAGGAGATCAACGCCAGATGCCAATCTGCTAACCTAGATTCATGTCCCAGCACCTCATAGAAACAACAGAATAGGCACCATTCATATCAGCACGTATACGACGTGGTTTTACTTTAATTTATATTTTAACTTAGTTCTCCACAGCGATATGAAATTCAGGTCAGACGTCAGCTGTCTCTTTCAAGCATTTGTGTGCAATTAAAGGATAGAATATTATATTGCCTGATCGTCTGCGAGGATGATTCTCTCGCAGGCAGTACCTGCGAGGGATGTTCTCTCGCAGGCAGAACCTCGTAGTAGAGATACGAAGGGGCTACCTTTGGGGATGCCTTTTCCTCTCCGTTTTTGAACTAAGGTTCCCACAAGCCGAGGCACCTCGGCCTGTTTTGAAAGGTGTATGTTCCGGGGTCACAGACCTTGGGCATACGGTAAGAGTTGTTCGCTGTTCCCATCGGAACAGTCGGCCAGCTGCCTCCTAAACTGGTCGAGGCACGGAGAAGGGAATGCTGCGTCCCCACAGAAAACTCCTCTCCCGCTATCGGAAGGGTGTGGGACAAGTACCCAATGCCCGACCTACCTGATGCAGGTTTTCTAGGGTTTGTCCTGCATTTCTTTAGGCAAATGCCGGGTAGGATCCTTAAAATAAAGCCCGGGGGCCCTAATTAACCCTTGGCTACCTTCCTCTACCGTTCCACATCCCCCCATTCAAATCCCTTTCCTATGCTATAAGAGGGGAGTTGCCACTACGTGGATTATCCTATACATAGCCTGTCTACTCCCCCAAAAAATCTAAATGTAATTATTTAAGAAATATTAATATATGAATTTAAAATTCGGATACTTGCTTTTTGTTATTTACAGACGTGTAAAAGAAACACACATCTCTCTGCACTGTAGAATTAATAAGTCATGAATATAAATGTTGGTCCTTAGTATATTCGTCTGAAGCTTGTTTTACAGATGTTATCTGGCTAGAAAATGTCCTAACCCCATTTATAATATAAATATCGCTATTTCTATTTGGATGAAGAAGGCGAAATTCTCGACTAATAGAGTGGGTTTATACTGTGTGATAGAGGTGACATATGACGACTGATGATATTAAAATTTATATTCGTTCCATCAGTTAAGAAAGCAATCAATAGAGCACGAAAAATTTAAGACTGTTAACAATTTGTTTCAGCGTAATCGATGATAAGCTATTATCTCGGTTTTATGCATCCTTATCATGGTTATAGGAATAGTTTGAAAGCAACAGTCAATATACGAGGGTAGTGGCAGAAGTACCTGACCCGACGTGTAGTTGACGGGTTGTTGTTTAACACAGAAGTGGTGTATAGTACCAAACTTATAAAGCTTCATTTTGAGAACGAAAAATTGTTTTGTGTTTGTTGGAGTCATCAATAGTGAACGCGATCAGTAGTTTTTTTAACATGGAAAAAATTGGTAATAGTTATGTGATACAATACTTTCATTTGAAAGGTCAGTCCTAAGAATATTAACGTTGAGCTATATTTTACTCTGCTGCTTCATTAACAACAATAAAATATTGGGTGACAGTGTTTAAACGACACCGTTCGATCTGCCAAGACGAAATGATAACGAAAATCAACAAAGGGATATTGGATGACCGTCGACTGCATCATAAAAATTCTGCACTTCGCATATTTATTTAGAGCTGCTCTGGTATTGTACACTCCACTCCACAGTTATTTAATTAACAGGCCATAACTCTGATTACTATAACGTTTCACATCATAAAATTCCGGTGCCTCTCTAACAACTGTTATCAAACTTTACGTCGCACTATTTTTTTAGATTGACAAGCTTCAAAACATTATCGTTTGCACTACAAACCAACACACTCTTGCGCCATTACCACACTGCTGAGGCTCCAAAAATTTGGACAAGAGAGAGCTGTCAGCAAGATGGGTGCCGCGTTTGGTTACTTTTGAACGAAAACTGGGCCGTGAGGAAGTTTCAATTCAGTGTTAGGCGAATGTTTCACAGCAATAAAGTAGAGTTTTCGCGACGATTATTAACCTCCAATGAAACATCGGGCCATCACTTCATAACTGAGACGAAGGAACAGTCAAAACAAAGGACTGAAACGGGGAAGAATCGCCTCCAAAGAAGGCGAATACATTTCTATCTGCTGCTGAGGCCACGGCGTCCGATTTATTGCGATCCGCGTGGAATAATGTTATTATCTTCAAAAAGGAAAATCAATCAACGACGAGTATTATGCGAACTTATTACAACGTTTGAGTGATGAAATCGAGATAAAAAGTCCACATTTGCCAAAAAAGAAAGTTTTTTCATCATGACAATATACCATTCACACATTCATTATAGCGATTGCCAAATCAATGAGTTCTAATTGCTTTCTCACGCACCCTATTCACCAGATTTAGCTCCATCGGATTATATTCTCTATCCAAACTGAAAAAATGGCTCATTGAAAAAAGTTTCAAAAAAATTAAGTATTGCAGTATGCGGTTGATGGATATTTTGAGGAGCTCGATGATTCTCACATTAAACGTGTTATCGTCAATCAATGGTAAAAGAGCATCGATCTAAAAGGAGATTACGTTGAAAAATAAAGTTATTTTTATGTTTGGTTTGTCAGTTCGAGTACTTCTGGGACAACCCTTGCAGTTTCATTAAACCAAGCTCCAAAATTAAATTTCCTCATCAAGAACAATGCATTTTTTAATATTTATAGAATAACTAAAAAATGTATAATTTTAACTTTATGCTAGAGTTTCATCAAGATTTTAATTATTCTTGATTTGTTCAACAGATTTCATATCTTTGATGAGCTAAAAACGTATTATTATTATTATTGTATCTTAATTTGTTGGAAAGTTATTAATGTGATTTACATATTTTTGGGAATTCTTCTATGGGTATTCTGTTTGTTTAGTTTGAATGCTTTACTTTCTGTTTAGTGACGAACGGATCGTGGAATCATTTCAGTATTTTCAAAATACGTGTTTTTGAAGGAGGGAGATATTTCATAATGAAATTATATATATATATATATATATATATATATATATATTGTAATACCTAGTTAAGAAGGCCATTATTTGGCATATATTTCATCATATTTGCTTTACGGCACACACTACAGGTGGACGGCCATTATTTAAAATCTGTTTACGAACTCAGACTGGGGATCTTGGGTGGCTCGTATAAAAAAAGATGATTGAAAGCGGGAAAAGGCTCACAAATGGGAGAAATATTTTTAATTTGGGGGTCTTTAGCGGCTCTTAGATCTAATGTCTGACGGACATCGGAACAGGACCCGAAAGGAACGATGAAAACAGTTTTTTGTTGACATAATATAAGATAAGGAAATGTTTATCTAACAACATTGTCCGAACGTGGAGAAAATTTCATTAATTAAATAATTTCAAGTTGGTTATTACAATTTGGCGCCAAACGTGGGGGCAAATTTAATTTAATTTGTTAAATTTTAAAAGTAGAATATTACAATATATATATATATATATATATATATATATTGTAGAGATTAACAATGTGTAATGTAAGTTTTATTTAATAACTTTTCTTTGGTATTATTATGAGGCCAGAGCATTGTTTGGTGCACGAATGCAGAGACTGAAAAGGTTTTATACGCGATTATTGTCGGAAGAGCGTATGTAATGGCGGAAACGGCCAGAGTGTTTTTGGAGCCTCACCAGTGTGGTAATGGCGCAAGAGTGTGTTGGTCATGGAATACGAGTATGGTTTGGAGTGCAAACGATAATATTTTGAAGCATGTCTTGGGACTTTAACCAATCTAAAAAATAGTGTGACGTAAAGTTTGTGAATAGTTGTTAGAGAGGCACCGGAATTTAGTGATGTGAAACGTTATAGTAATCAGAGTTACGGTCTGTTAATTAAATAATTGTGGAGTGCACAATATGGAACCAGAGCAGCTCTAAATAAAATTGTATGTAGAAACTATATTTTGTAAGCCTTTATATAAATATAATTTACCTTCAGATTTCCCCAGTTTTTTATAAAATTTGTTATTGTTAAATTTAATTTGTATTTCCTTAGTAACTCTTTTGATTTAAATTGGAAATCACTATCATTATTAGAGGCCCAGGAAGCGGTTCTGAGGTTATGAGTATCATTAAACCTGTGGCATTTTTTAAAAAAATATTTACAAAACTTAAAATAAATCGAAAACGTAATAAATATTTTGTTTGTTAACTTTAAAAAATTTTCTTTAAATTCAACAAAAAATCCTATAAATTTTCTTTTCCTTTCATTAATTTGGATACAACATAATTTCGCTGCAACGTGATGGCATTATTATATATTATTATATTATATTATATATTATGTTATATATATTATTATATAATTTTGAATTTTAATATATATATATATATCCTGTAATGAATAAGTTTCAATTTTTCAGTAAATTTACACGTCATTCGGAACAATAACATAGATTTGCTTTAGAAATTACGAATCAATAGTCTCATCAGTTACTGTTTAAGTATGTTAATGGTCACATATCTGCGCTTATATTATTTAAGATCTATATGATGAAAATATAGCCACTGCTATTGTGGCATTCCCTTTGTGTGCGAGCCTCAACTTTGTATTGAAATTGCATTACCTTAATCAGTGTATTGACCAAAAACAATGGTTCTTCTGATTGTATGCTCCGAGAGCTCTTGAATTATATATTTGCATCAATTCTATTCTTGGAGGAATATTTGAAACATTTCTTTATTGATTTAAGGACTTAACGAGATTATCGCCTGACCAGACATGTACTTGATACAACGACATTATATTCTAGTTCTTCGTTTCATGTTCTACAATTTAAATTAAAAAATCCGTCATTAAATTTTCCGAGTGTACTAAAATTACCCAATGTACACAAGTATATTCCGACTTGAACGTGAATATAATTACCAATTACTATATGATATAAAGCAGTTTGTTATTTAAGATAATATAATTATAGCTTATTATTAACCGTTACTATTAAAATATTTTCGGGACGTGAACGTATTGCATATATACTTCAAGAAACGAGGGGCTTGATAAAGTGCTTTTATAAGTGTTTACGAATCCCATACGTTACCATGAAATATACATAAACCGTTGTGACTGTTTTTAGGCCTTTAAATCCAATGAATGCCTTCACAACACTTTTCAATAGACAACGAAGTATACTAGCCTATTAAGGCCGTGAACCAGCAAAGTAACGACCGTTATTGATTTTCGGAGTCATTTCTTGCGAGTAATTTAACCGAAGCTCGAATGCATTATAGGATCAATTTCTTCCGCCTAACTGATATTGGAAAACGATGTTATTTCATGGGTGAACTTCATATTCTTTTAATTCCGGACACTGGTTATGGAGGTCGCTGTTGTTCCCAAGTGACAAGTAGCTGTGAGACACATTTACAACAAAAAGAGGACTCATTACGAATCAACACTAGAATGTGGCATACTAAAGTGAATTTTTTATTTCCAATAATTGTAGAAATAAAGTTTTCGCATGGATATCATAATTGCTTCCCACTAGACGCCTGACTTATTCAGTTATTCACTGCCGAACAATATGGGGAAAACTGCAGGAAATAAATGAATCTTGTTGAGTGTAGATAATTGGAAACCGTTTAAGTATCGAGTTAATATTTGAAGTTAACTTCATACATTAAAATTCGCCAAGTAGCAATAGAATAAAGGCGAGCTCAATTCAATCGACACTATGCCATTTCAATAACCATGAACGCTTTTCTTATTATTCTGTAATCGATTTTTCATGGCAACGTTGTAAATGATGTTGGGATTCACATTACAAATAGAATAAATTGGTACTACTTTCTCTTGACGTTAAAAATGGTCTGAAAGTTTAGGTCGATCCGGTTCAGCTATTTGTCTTCGTCAGATGTCTCACTGAAAGATCATTCAAGCTCAAGGGCCTTGAAATAAGAGATTCCATTACACGATAAAGGCTCTTTTGGGCTCGAATTAATTCTTTGGAATGTTACTCGGCCTCGCTAAATTTGTAACCCAGAATAGGCCTTAATAGAATAAAGTGATGCTCTATGAATGCAAGCAGAGGAATTATTTTATTTTATTTGTATTTTTTGTATGCATGAAAAATATTACTTGAATATTACTAAAAGAAAATTCCACTCAAGCAATTTTGAAACGATTGCATTATTCCGTTGATTTACATGTTTGATTGCTTCCATATGAACTTGAAAAAGGAGTCCACGCAGTACGAATATGAAGATTGGAATAGTAGTATTATTGCAGCAATGAACAAACACGGCCCAGTTTAGTGTCTTTCTGAGTAGGTGCCAACCTCCGCCTTGTTCGCATCGACCAGGATCAGTTAGCCTTTAGAGCTTGACCTCGTTAGATTTTGGTTGTTAGTGTGTTCTGACTTGCCTCTCTTCCCTCAATAATCGCCAGTACCATGTCGCTCACTATAAAATTTGACTATAGGCCAATAGTAGAACGTCCATATAAATAGTTGACGCTCATTTAAATATATCCATTTATCAAGTACACTGTACCATACATTTCGCTTGTGTTTCTAGGATTAAGTTCACAATAAGTACAGATTTGTGTTTGGTTTTTTTCACAGAAGAGTAGTCATCACCATAAGTACAGACAGCTCGTACAGTTCCCACTTGAGTAATCAGTGTTTTAAATGCATAAAAGTTTTGCTCTGACACAGAACCTTAGACGCTTTTATTTAGATTGCGTAGTTTCAAGGCCGAAAGAAACATTCAACATTTTCTTATCTCCACGAATAAGTCTACTCAGATACTATGCATTATTTAATTTAGTTATTTTAGAGACTTTATCGGCGGTATTCCATAAAAACTTACTTAACTAACGCCATCGTGTTATCTGTTCACGTGGTCTGTGGCTGAAGAAGGAGAGGAACATGAGAGTGTCTTTAAGGAAGGCCGAACGAAACGTTCACCAAGTTCTGATCTTCATGAAAAAGTTGCTATGCCTTTTAGTAATAAAAGAGGTCTGCGTATTTAAAGATCCACATACGATTACCGTCAGATAATGTGTTCTCGGAATAAGACCATACTTTATATTTCTATTAATAAAAATCCCAAGCCTAAAGAAAATTAAAGGTGACTTACCTTGAAGACCTCCCAGACGGCGCTAAAGGGAAGCACCGCCACGCCGACCAGCAAGTCTGCCACTGCCAGAGAAACGATGAAGAGGTTGGTGACGGAGCGCAGCTTGTGCGTGATGAAGACCGCGGCAACCACGAGACAGTTGCCGCCGATGACCATGACGTTGATGACGGCCAGGATGCCCAGCGTCGCGATGTTGGCGGGTTCTGTCCACAGCACCTCCGGGTACTCAGCGCACCACGAATCGTTGCTCATCACGCCGTCTTCATGCTTGAATCACTCACGAGCTGATTGAAATACTGTCTAACTTTTCCAGCTCCTAAAACTGAACGTCCGCAATCGAACGATAACTTCTTCCGTTGGCGTTCTAAATTCAGTACGTCCTCTTCCGATTTCATTGTACTTGCATTGACATTCCATTATCTGGGATTATCTGTTCTGGAAATTGCTACGATCAAATCGTAAGTACATGAAATCCAATATGCTTGATTTTTGCTGTCCTGAACTTATCAAACCAAAAGATCTCATTTTGAATTGTTCGAAGCGTGTCGCTTACAATTATTGACCTAGTCTCAGTTTTTTTAAAGTTATAAGTCAATATAATTATTTTACACGTGACAAACGTGCATCATCAAAAATGGTAAGGTTTGATTCATGATTACGATTGCAAAATTAATATTTTTATCTTTCAATTCCATGAGGCATTAGTCTGTCTTGTGTATGAACCGTAATACACTTTCGAGTTACGCTCACTTGGGAGCGCTGATATGGCGATTTGATGAAGCGTATCTCGTGTAAGCGTAGGCTGTCGAGTCCTTTTTGGGTTGGGGAAGGCAACTTCGGTGGATTGTCTGGTCGAAGGTGCGCTGGAGCTTCAGACTCGCGGAGGTCCTCGTCCAGCGCACGCAACCGTCGCGTCACACTGGGGCGGCGTCCGCTCTCATCACGTCACATCCGTCTGCGAACAACACACATGTAGTAAATAGAACACCCAACGACTTGATACTGACAACAATGTAAGGCTCTACAAAAACCACTTATTTGCTCCTGGACCGTACAGTTATTTGCCCCTGAAGAAAAGGACCTACCAATAAGTGCCAAAAATGTAAACGATGGCAACACGTTTTTAAAAGTATTTGTGATCTGCTGTAACAAACTTGGTGAATCTAACCAGATACGGAATTCAACAACGGGTGGGAATAAAAAACATAATTTAAATTACGTTACATGCGTTGTGGCCTCTGCTGGAACACGTTGGCGTGAAATAAAAATAAGGACGGTTCTACACGTGTCACACACTGCTCGAGACTAACGGATTTTCACAGAATTGTGATCTAAAATGACCATCCAGGTCGAGTGAACTCATCCATACGGACATTTCCTTCGGGGTTTACATTAATAAGATCCGAACAATTCTTGCCAATGAAAAAGGGATCCGACACTTTCCAACATTTTACCGGTGACACTATCCCGATTGAAGTTAGCACGATGGGTCAATGTCAGTATAGGTAATTTTCCCGACAGTTCAATGTCCAGATGGGCTGTTTTCCGGAAACACGTTTTCAAGAAAAAACGAAAAGCAGCGTAATATTAATAAAATAGGTAATATTGTTATCTTATTTGATACTAACAACATCGAGAATGATATCAATATAAGCAACTCCGTATTTATGTCACTAACATCTGCCGGTTTGCATATTTTTTAAATACAAACCCCACCCATCACCACTATAGTGATCCATTGGGCGTCTTACCTCCATAATCTTTGTTCCTGGATTATAATTTTAGAAAACATTGGAACCAAAAGTCAGGAAGTCTATTTCCCCCAATTTATTTCCAATACCAGCATGAGTAAATAACGATTTCTGCATTGAGTCGCAAGATCACAGCTGATTAATTCAATCGTCCCAGGACAATTCCACAACGTAGCCTTATGTAGTGTCATACTGTACCAAGTTTCACGAAGTCGCGTATCCTGCGTTATAACAGTCGACATCTTGTATATACCACGCAATCAAAAACTTTTTTAATATCGAGACATGATTATGTTACGAACGCATTTGGTAGCATGGATGCGTCATAAGTTAAAACATATAAAGTTTTTTTTCTGAATTATTCTCAATAATCATTCTAATAAATTTCAGTAAGCTAATGCATATTTATTCAGAAACAAAATAAATTATTTTAAACGAAGATTACACTTATAGACCATGAAACTGAATCATAGGATCATGCAGCAAAAATCTCAATCGGGCCGGTTGAATAGATTAAATCAGTTTCATGACCTATATGGCTGAACTTCGTTTGAAAGCATTTGTCCTGTTTTTGAATTAATTCATTGCATTTTGATGAATTAACAACGTAATATACATCCTTCATTAAAGTCAGAAAATTATGACGTGAAGGATGTGATCTAATAAATTGCATGTGAGACTGTTTTCACGTTGGAGAAGGCTCATACTTAGACGGGGAGTCGACTGCGAAAGCTCGGATGGGAGAGTACCCACGTACTAAGTGTGGGTCCCTGGTTCGTGTCCTGTTATTTCCATCCTGATTCGTTACATATAATGACATACAAACTGTACAAAACAACGAATACAAATTCTCAAAATAGAAAACTAAAATGAGAAAACCGTCAATGGTAGTATTTTAATATTATTTCTCCTTTTAGTTCATAATTTTTTAACGGGAATAGAAGTGAAACTGTACGATACAAAAAATTAAAAACTGGTTAATTTTTTCTCTTAAACCATTAAGGTATAATTAATAACATTATGACGTGACAAAATATTTGTTCTAGATAATTCCGTGGTATACATTTTAGTCTGCCTGTAGTTCATCAAATATTATATCGAGAATATAATTTAAGAAAAAACATCCGCGTCTGTAGAAAAGTTTTGGAACTGCACTTGCTTATCGTGGCGGCCTTAACTCCTGTTGAGGTGGTAATATATCTTTGTCATACACTTTGCGTTTCCTCTTAGAGCCGAATGACGTATTATTCAAGTTATAATCACGTTTCGCCAGAAGCCGGATAAATTTTCTGTTCGCCGTTCGCGTACCAGAAGCGCAAGAGTTTTCCTGGCGTATATTTAAAGCAATTGATTTATGCGCGTAGTTTGATAGCAAAATCAGATTTAAATTATCAGTTCGCTTCAGCCCACAAGTATTACATTACAATAATAATCCTACGTCTATAAGTTATATTATTCATTTAACATTTGAGAACTATTTCGTTAAAATCAATAGTTGCAACTGAAACTGGAATATTTATGACTTCTCCAAATATTATAATAATTTTTTTCTAATATTATTCCAGTAATGAAAAATAAAATTTTCTCTTATTATTAAACACCAGTGTGTTAAAATGCATTTTAAGACTTTCGTACTGTAGCCGGGATTGTTTTTCTATCCGTGATGACAAACAGCGTTTCCTTTTTATTTGAAACTTTGGAGTAATTTTTACTTAAGTGTTCTTTTTGACAATTTTTTTTAATTCGCCTCTGTCGCTTTCGCTCAACATACCTATGGCTTATCTTCCTTGTTTGGTATCTTTTCGATTTGTTGACCTTTTTTTTTATCCTAGAATGAATTTCTCTACGCTGTGTGTCAACTTAATATTACTTACTACTTAATATTCGTTCTTCCATTTATAGTTCTTCTTCCAGTGAGCCGCAGGGTCGAGATTATAAATTCATGTCTGGCAATATCGAAATTACGAATAAAACCTAAGTTTATCGATAACAGTTATCATTTTTTTTCTCTTCTGTAATTTAAAAAATAATTATCTATTTCATTTCACAATCTATAGCAAGTTTTAGGAAGAGATAAAGTTTTTAATTACAAATAAACTGAAATAAGTATTGAGAGGAACTCGCGAAGTCAATGAGTGCCTCAAATCAATACTATTAATTTAAGTGTCTGCTGATATACCTAGTCCAGTCGTTCTCTTAGTGAACTATCTATCTATATCTATATGTATATGTATATCTATATGTATATGTATATCTATATCTATATCTATATCTATATCTATATCTATATCTATATCTATATCTATATCTATATCTATATCTATATCTATATCTATATCTATATCTATATCTATATCTATATCTATATCTATATCTATATCTATCTCTATATCTATATCTATATCTATATCTATATCTATCTATCTATATATCTATCTATCTATCTATCTTTATATATATATATATATATATATATATATATATGTGTGTGTGTGTGTGTGTGTATTTATATTTATATACATATATATATAATGATGAACGGTAATAATTTTATTGTGTTTATTCACGAAATTTTAAAGTTAGTTAAGAGGAACATGAATCTTTTCCAAAGGAATGGCGAGACTAGAAATCGCTCAGGTCTAGGATCGGACAAGCATCGCCTTGCTCTCTACCAGAGAAGTATTCACCATTCAAGGATAGTTTTATACAATAGTCTTCCTCCAGATGTAGAGAACAATAATAACTACAATAGTTTTGGGAAATTCTATGTAAAAATATTCTACTGAAAGGCGCGTTTTACTCAGTACAGGAGTTTCTAGATGGTTCCCCTAATAATTAATTTGTTTCAAAAACTGCAAATGTGTTCAATGTGTTGCTAATAAAACTACTTATTTCATAATTTGTTGGGTTTCTGTTTGTATTTTCTGCTCTTTTCTTTTTTTTGTTTCATGCACGGCCTGGAGTTTCCAGATTCCTCGTCGCTGTTTCGTGAAGTGACTTATCCGTCGTTTGTGTTTCCTCCTAGGGTGCGTGTGTCAAGTTTTGCGTTTATTTTTGTGTAATTTGTAAATTATATACTTTATGATAGTCAATTCTAGAATCATTAATTATTTACTATTACATATTGAATATTTTTATTGGAGCAGTAAATATTATTTTATACCCTTAGTATAGTTAAAACATTATTATTTTTGTTATTATTAATATATTTTACTTATGTTGCACAGGGGAATTTGTGTTCCCGAGTTTTAATATTTTTATGTTAATTTCTAATTATTTATAATTGTAGCATCTAATTATTATACTGTAATTTAATTTATTGACGTATCATACGAGGACTAATGGAATAAAATAAATTAAATCAAATCAAATCAAAAAATTATCAGAATAATAAGGGAAAGTTGAAGAAATTTGAAAGCAACTAACTTTGAACTGATTGGTCCATGGAAAACGAGTGTAGAGAGGGCACAAAAATTTTCCTTACAAACTTTCAGGACGTGTAGAAAATTCCCCTGCTCAGTCACTCAACTGAGCAGGGAAATTTTCTAGCTGCATGTGTATTATTAATCCTTAAGAGCTACACTGTTATAATTTGAATACTAGCAAAATTTTAACACGGTCAACATTACGAAGACTTATAAGATACTAGGTGGGTGCCTGGCGTTGCCCGAGATGTCATTTATCTATAACCATCCATAAGACTCCAATTTTGGTTACTTTTGCGCTATTTTTATGTAAAGCTCCTCGAACCCTATCCCTAAATGTGCTCCCCTCCCATGCCGAAGGGGGATGAAGTCATTGACTAAATATATCGGCCGTTTTTACATGTTAGAAGATGACCACCCCCACAAATATGCGATAAGGAAAAAGAATGTATTCCACGCAAAAATCGGCCGATTACATTGTCTGAAAATTTAAACCCCCGCCCAACACCTCCCAAACCCGTAGCGTTACCCAGGTTGTCACAATTAGATTCAGCGACATTCATAGTCTCGGAATTGATTCGATTCTCGGTTGTTTTTGCGGGATTTTATTTAACGTACCTCCACCCCACCCCTAAGCTTGCTCCCCTCACAGGGGTTAAATTATACACAAACAACATCGGTATAAATACTATCGAAGTAATTAACCCCAGAAAATAATTATCACAAATATCGACCGTTTAACATGTTTGAAATTTTTCACCCCCGACCACTCCCGCTTCGGGGACTTAAACGGTCAAGTTTAATGTCATAATTAAACTCAGTGACAATCCTGATAGTTTCTGGTTTATTTTTATCTAATGCTACTTCCACGCCAACCCTTAAGGGTGCACCCTTCCGAGTCCGAAAGGGGTTGAAATTATACACAAAGAACATGTAGGGAAATTTTATTAATCTAATTCATCCCGAAATATAATTAATTGACGAAAAAAAAGCCGGTCAACTCATCCCAACCCAGCCGATACCCGCGCGTTGTCCAGATTGTCATAAATAAATTCAGGGACATCCATTAACGTCGATTTGTGTTGTGGTAGACGCGTCTCACCCAGACAGTGTTTGTTCCTGGTCGCAAAGGACACGTGTACGAAATTTGGTGAAATTTTCTCCAGCGGTGTAGATTTGTATAACGAACATACAAATATACAAACATACATACATACACTCATTTTTATTTATAAGAAGATTAAACGTCGTTATTAATGCAAACAACATCGGTTAAAATAGTATGAACAACACCACCCCTAAATCTGCTACTTTCCCGTGGTGGAAAGGGTTGAATTTTTACTCATATCACATCGGTAGAAACACTATCAATCTAGTTTACCCATAAACACATAACATTTTGGCAGTTTTAGAATAATAGACAATTCTCACCCCCAGCCCTAAGCAAGCTCACCACTAATGTCTAAAGGGATTTATATTTTCAACAACATCCGTTGAAATAGTATTCACGTAATTCTCCTCCAAGAACGCGCAAGAACTGACTATTTATCTTCCCTTCCAACCCCCACCCTTTCGGGTTAAATGGGCAATTAAAAATATTTATCCGAAGTACACTCACTGACATCCATAACCTTCGATTTGACTCCAAACTCGGTTGTATTCGCGTTATTTTTCTGTAAAGCATCTCCACCCCAAACCCTAAGGGTGCCCTTTTCCCAGGGCGTAGGAGATGAATATTATATTCAGATAACATTGGTAGAAACACAATCAATATCTTTGACCCCAAAATATTTATCCAAATCTAATACCTACTGTTTTAGCATGTTTAAGTATTTCAACGCCCGTCCACCCCCGCTTCTGGGGTTGGTAGACGCGTCTCACCCCAACAGTGTTGTTTTCCTGGTCGCAAAGAACCCGTGTACGAAATTTGGTGAAATTTGCTCCAGCGGTGTAGATTTGTATTCTCCACCCCAAACGCTAGGGGTGCTCTTTCCCCAGGGTGTAGAGGTTGAAAATTATATTCAGATATCATCAGTGGAAAAAATATAAATACCTTTGACCCCTAAAAATATTTATCCGACTGAAATATCGGCTGTTTTAGCATGTTTAAATATATCCACCCCCGTCCACCCCCGCTTCTGGGGGTGTTAGGCGCGTCTCACCCCGACAGTGTTGTTTTCGTGGTCGCAAAGTACACGTGTACGAAATTTGGTGAAATTTGATCCACCGGTATAGATTTGTATTCTTCACCCCAAACCCTAAGGGTGCCCTTTTCCCAGGTTGTAGGGGATGAAAATTATATTCAGAAAACATCGGTAGAAACACCATCAATATCTTGGACCCCTAAAAATTATTATCCGACTAAAATATCGGCTGTTTTAGCATGTTTAAATATTTCAACCCCCGTCCACCCCCGCTTCTGGGGGTGGTAGACATGTCTCACCCCGACAGTGTTTGTTTCCTGGTCGTAAAGAACACGTGTACGAAATTTGGTGAAATTTGATCCACCGGTGTAGATTTTTATAAGGAACATACAAATATACAAACATACAAACATACAAACATACAAACAAACATACATACACTCTTTTTTATTTATAAGATAAATAATTCCACTAATGTGGGATTTATTGAAAAAAAGGTATTCAGTAAGAATTTATTCATTCGGACAAAAATAAGATAAAAAGTATGCTATCCCTCAACACACGCAAGTGTAATAAATTTTATTACATTCATAAGTGATAATAATAACAAGAAGGTAATAAGAATAAGTTTGTTTTATCTTTGTTTTGTTTTTAGTTGCTTTTTTAATGTCGAGAGTTGTATAATAAAATTGATGAATTATAGGAAAGTAAAATAATTTATTTAATATACGTACCCGCATTTAAAGGAATTGACCCTGATATTTAAAGTTGAACGAATTTTAAGTAGTTGAATCTCTTTGTCTTTTAAAGTTTTTTCTTTCAACTTTTCCATCTTCTATTCCACTTTCACTGAATTTCCGCACTTATTTGAATTCAAACTTCCTTATGAACATAACCACTGGGAGGCGTATTATTCTGGTACGTCAGCAGTGTGTATTCACAATTCCGTTCAGTGTGGCGCTTTATAATAATGCTAAAATATAGTTTTTATGAAAACAACAAAATTACATGACAAAGTTAAATGTAGACAAAGAATAAACTAGCTCAGGGTGAACTTCCATGAATCACAAAAACTTTATTTCGAAACTAAACGTCGCATTACAAAACACGATTAAAATATTTGAAATTAACCACACTGTAAATGTTTCATGACGGTTCCCCAAGCACAAGGCTGCAGTGAACAATCTTATGTCTCCAAACGTGACCATATGTAATAAAGGTTAAACATCAACGAACGCATCGAAGGTACTGCAATAATTATGAAATAATTACATCTCCAGCTTTCAGGATGAAACTTTCTGTCCAAAGTTTAAAGAGGACTTTTCTATCTACCGCAACTCACAAGAGAATAACTTTTTAATTATTTAACTGACAGTTTTCTGCTGCTACTAGCGCGAGCGCTATAGGCCTACTCAGTTTTGAATGGCTCAACAGTCCGTCGTACTATTACAGGGCCCATTCCAGTGTTTAACAACCTTGTGCTGTAACACACAACCACTAAACGTAGCCACATTTTACATTAGAATAAAAACTGTAACTCCACCCTTCCGCATCCCTCCTTTCAAATCCCTTTCCTATGCTATAAGAGCGGAGTTGCCACTATGTGGGTTACCCTATACATAGCCTGTCTACACCCAAAAAAAAAATATTTTCAGAGCAGGCAGTACCTGCGAGGGATATTCCCATTGGAATAGTCGGCCAGCTGCCTCCTAAACTGGATGAGGCACGGAGAAGGTAATACTGCGTCCCCACAGCAAACTCCTCTCCCGCTATCGGAAGGGCGTGGGACATGTACCCAGTGCCCGACCTACCTGATGCAGGTTTTCTAGTGTTAGTGATACATCACTTTGAGGCGAATTCCGGGTAGGATCCTTAAACCATAGCCCGGGGGCCCTAGTTAACCCTTCCACATTCCCCCTTTCAAATCCCTTCCTATGCTATTAAAGGGGAGTTGCCCAACGTGGATTACCCTCATGTAGCCTGTTGCCCTAAAAAAATATATTTTCAGAGATACTATGAATCATTACCAAAACGTAATTCAGTTTTGTGCGATGAATTTAAAACTGTTCACCTTAATTTTTATAGTCATTACAATGTATATTGTAATGTTTCATATATATATTTTTTTCATATCCTAAATGTTTTACTTGAATATAATCTCTGATTTATCCTTTTTGTATCACCGGAGTTATGACCTGAGAGTTACTAATATGCAAATTTGTCAGCCTTTGTGATGTAGTTCCAATTCGCAGACTTTTCGTTCAGTGTCACTGATTGGAGCACTAATTTATTCATTGTCATTACCACAAAGGTTTATTTCATTATTCCATTCTAAGTAACTATAGATAAAGTATCTAAATATTAATTACTTCGTTACATTCTGGTACTGACGTTTTGTTATTAATACGTCATTTAACCGATTTTGGCATGATATGAATAAAACAGTCTCGGGTTCAGTGATTATTAATACAACCTTAAATAAATATTTAACGCGGTTTAATACCCGCGACTGTTAGATTATAATTTACAACGGGAACGTCTTCACTCCATTAGTAAAGGAAATGTTTTCTCCTAGCGAAAAATCAATTGTTGCTGGAAAAAAATACGCTTTCTTTGTTTTCCAGCAGTAATAATGTCCAGAATTATTAGATTATATATGAAAAAAAAGTCATTAGGCCTTGGTCCTCCAATTTTTTTTCTAGTGACCCTGATGTATCTGTCCCATCGTTTCACAATCTCGAGGGACACTTATGAAAACCACACCGCATAATTTTTATGGATAACAGATTGACAACTTGTCATTTGTAATGGTTGTCAGAGGAAACAGCGCGAAAATTTATTTTCCGCGCCGATGCACAATTTACTCCACACGTTATTAAAGGAATAACGAAACTTGGAATTTTTCCATTCATTCCAAATTTTAAACTTAAGAGGAATGATTTTTTTTTTCAATATTGTATATATTTATTTTGCTACCAGGTTCTGAATTGTAAGCCTCTACGTAAGATAGAACGATTCTTATCAGTTATTACATTGCATAGTGAAAATTGTGTATAAAAATAAATTCTTAGAAAGAAAAAAAGTTTTTCTGGATTTTTATGAATTTCGCTATGATTATTAAAATTTACGCTGTAATTTACTTCGCATACTATTTATCCATAGCATAGGTGATCTTGTTTAACGTTGAGCTGTGCCAAATATTAGATAAATAGTGTTATCATATACCCAAGAAAAGATGGACATCGATCGCTATTCGCTCTAAATTTTCAGCCTGTGACAGCGGTTCTTTAATCGGTGCGCTAATAATTTAAAAACACTGCATTACTTAATAAAAACATCGTTACTATATTGTGGTATACAGCTCACTGAATAAATTACTGGTATATGGACGATTGTTCGGCTACCCTCCTTGTCCCGCCCTTCATTTTAAGCTTTATGATTGGTGGATTCACGGTTACCCTACTCGCGGGAAATAATTTTAATTCACACTGAAATAATGCGACTTTATTAATAATGTATTGAATTGAAGACTATTAACAGCTTAATACGGTCCCTGTATGTCTATAATTGTTTCTGTAATACTGCTCATAGTGGAAATTGTTCACTCTGTTATTATAAAATGCTATTTAGAATTTACAACCCTGTAGGAAACGAATTGAAACATTGTCTGATTATTTTTCGGCAATTGTACAATATTAAAACTTTGGCCTATAGACAATAATAAATATATTGAGGGAGTTAGAAGTTCGATACTGTTCGGACAGTAAAAATGATAAACGAGATTTGTATCTGGCTTAATCTTCAGTAATTTAGAAACACTATGAATTGAAGACCGTAAATACCAGCTGTGGTTGCAGCAGGAAATGGGATAATACAACTATTTTCGCTTGAACTAATTTATTTAGTAACGGATGTTGATCACTCCGAGTGTTAACAGGTTTTAAAATTGGGGGGAAGGGATGCGGACAGATGTGAATCAAATTAAACTGTTGGCTCCCTGCCAGAAAAGAGGATTTTTTAGTATTGAAACGGCAGTGTTTTTAAATCCGTAATGTATCCAACAACAGTAAAACAAACGAAATATCAACGGAGAGTAAGACGACAGACAGAAAATTGAAAAGTAACTAACATGAAAAGTAGGTAATTGGTTTGTAACACTGAACATATTTAGAAAGTGATGAAAAATTAGAAAGAATAACTTGTTGGTGATTTTTTTTTTGGATGTAGACATGCTATATGTAGGGTAATCCACATAGTGACAACTCCCCTCTTATAGCATAGGAAAGGGATTTGAAAGAGGGGATGCGGAAGGGTGTAGGAATGTAGCCAAGGGTTAATTAGGGCCCCCGGGCTATAGTTTAAGGATCCTACCCGTCATTCGCCTAAAAGTAATGCAGGACAAACCCTATAAAAACCTGCATCAGGTAGGTCGGGCATTTGGCACTTGTCCTACGCCCTTCCCATGGAGGGAGAGGGGTTTGCTTTGGAGTCGCAGCTTACCCCTCGCCATGCATTGGCCAGTTTAGGAGGCAGCTGGCCGACTATTCCAAAAGGAATAGCGGACCATCTCTTACCGTATGCTCAAGGTCTGCGACCCCGAGGTGCCTCGGCATGTGGGAACCTTAGTTCAAAAAACCAGAGAGCTCTCTGTATTTTGTTGGTGATATTGAGATAACTTTTAATAGCCCCCTCTTACGGGAAACAGCTGTCACTAAAACAGCCAACCGGAGGCAAAACATCCAGACAGACTCCGAGAAAATTCCGAGAATTACGGGTAAACAAATACCTCATACAAACAAGATAATTTTTGATCGAGTTCTTTAAATTAAATGACCTAACTGTTTTAAATTATAATTAATAATTTTTAAGTCACTATTCATTGAAGAAGAGACTTCTTCTATAACGACAAATACTGTGAAATAACAAGAATAATATACAATTTATTAATTTTTTTTATTCCAGTATTAATTAATATTGTAATTATTTTAATGTAGACTTTGTGGTGAAATGAAAATTCTGCAATTGGAAACTCCAATTATAATAAAATGAATTATTAAAAAAACTTTTTGACACACAATTATTTACAAAACTCTCTCCATTTGCATGTAAACTTCCTCGCTCTGCCATGTTGCTGAACTTTTCGAATTTGAATTTGCGTCCATTGGCCTGTTTTGAGAGGTGTATGTTCCGGGGTCGCAGACCTTCGGCATACGGTAAGAGTTGTCCGCTATTCCTATTGGAATAGTCGGCCAGCTGCCTCCTATATTGGTCAAGGAACGGCGAGGGGAAACCTGCGACCCCACAGCTAACCCCTCTCCCGCCATCGGAAGGGCGTGGGACAAGTACTAAGTGCCCGACCTACCTGATGCAGGTTTTTTTAGGGTTTTTCCTGCATCGCTTTTAGGCGCATTGCCTGGTAGGATTATTAAACCATAGCCCGGGGCCCTAGTTAACCCTTAGCTACTTTCCTCTACCCTTCCGCATCCCTCCTTTCAAATCCCTTTCCTATGCTATAAGAAGGGAGTTGCCACTATGTGGATTACCCTATACATAGCCTGTCTACACCTAAAAAAAATAGTTTAAAACCCAAAAGCTGTCTGCGAGGACTATTCTCTCACAGGCAGTACCTCCGAGGGATGTTCTCTCGAGGTTCCCACAAGCCGAGGCACCTCGGTCTGTTTTGAGAGGTGTATGTTCCCGGCTCGCAGACCTTGATCATACGGTAAGAATTGTTTCTGTTCCCATTGGAACAGTTGGCCAGCTGCCTCCTAAACTGGTCGAGGTACGGAGAAGGGAACGCTGTGTCCCCACAGCAAACTCTTCTCCCGCTATCGGAAGGGCGTGGGACAAGTACCCAATGACCGACCTAATATGGAGTTTTTTTTAGGGTTTTCCCTGCATTGCTTTTAGGTGAATGCCGGGTAGGATCCTTAAACTACAGCCCGGGGACCCTAGTTAACCTTTCTCTACCCTTCCGCATCCCCCCGTTTCAAATCCTTTCCTATACTATTAAAGGGAAGTTATCACCATGTGGATTACTCTCATGTAGCCTGTTAGCCTAAAAAAAATATTTAAAACCAGTCGCTTTAACCGTAAACACACCTGATACGGAATCACTCAATTATACCTTAATAAACGCAAAAGTTTTCCCTACAAAAACTGTATAAACATTGTAGAAGGTTGGTTCCCCATTTGGTTAACTATATGAGCAGCTGTTGTAACATTAAAAAATCGAGTAAGATATTAACGTAGTTTACTACGTTGTGGGTCTGTGGGATGGTGAGCAGAGCATTAATGAGTGTAAGTTGTGCTGGAAGCTGAGAGCACAGGCTATTCACAGCACCTGCTGACTCCGTGACGTCAGCACCTACAATCCGATACACTGCAACATCCTCGAAACTCTATTGTTCTCTTCAGAAAGACTAATCCTAAATATGAATTCCTGTTGCCCATCAAGATTCCACTGAAAGACAAAAAAGGTAAGTAATTAAATTCGCATTGTTGCCTCGCACAGTAAACAGCAAATTCATTACCAAGTGACATACCCGTTAAATAGGAATAGTTATATACATGCAAATTATATATTACATTGACGATGTATACGAAATAATAATCAAATATCAACATGAAATTCCGTACGAGTATGCATAATGTTTATAAGAAACTTTATTTATAAAAATTTCGCTTACGGTTTGATGTAAAAATACAGTACACAGCGAGAACTAAGATATTAGCTGTGGTAATACCGATTACTTTTCTGTCTTTAGTTCTTTGAACCCAGTGCCAAAATGAAGTTATCCAGTCGTTTCCGGTACTCACGACGATACGCTCAATGACACGTAGAATTATACTACAATACTTCTCGAAGTTTCATCATTGACGTCCATTTTACTTTCAAGGTTTTTTAATTTAGCGCATTAACAAGAACGTTATTACCCTATCGCTGATAGCGTATTGATAGGTTTGATAAATACAAATTTTTGCATATTAAACAATGAGGTTGCTAACGACCCTCGCACATATAATACAGAAATATTTTATTCATATATTTGCCATGTGGATAATAAATGCCAAAGCATAAAAAACATCGATTAACGTATTAGTGTGATTAATACTGAATATTATAATAGTAATAATAATAATGATTCGAATTACCCAAAAAAATTCTAACTGACGTTGCATAATTCATCAACACACACAATTTATGATTCGATTTAATTATTATATGAAAAGGAAGGATTGTTATATAAAATATTGAGTACTTTAGTAGAAGTTGTCGGGTTTTAAATTTCCTAGGTGGCAATTATTGAGAAATCTGAGAATAGAGGAACAGATCAAATGGATGTGACAGGTCAAAGACAAAGATAAAGCAAGAAGATTTGTGAAATCAGGGAAATATGAAAACAGCAATGTGAAACATATAAGATATAGAAAGGAGAATTAAGACAACCAGTAAAGAAGCGCTGTTTTTCTTCAGAGTAGAAATATATTCACTGCATATTTATGAGAGTCCGCACACACTGGTGGATTTTAGACCAACTCGTTTCAGGTCAGTTCTAGAGAGACAGCTATCGCGACTTTCTTCAGGTGAATGCTTAAGCAAGATTTTACGCTCGGTTGTATTTGATAGGAGAAAGCCATCAAAGGAGTGGTGTATTCGGCCAATTATTTGGTTTTTCCGTATTACTGAAAATTCCAAATGGTCTGGGCTGCGAAACAGATTTAGTTGTTTTAATGAATATGGATTCTTTAAGTTTTCTTTTTGAACTGCGAGGCTCAGTGTATGGAAGTATTTTTGAAATAAAATCTGACCTGTTTATATGACCAAATACTATCCAGAAGTTTCATAGTTTGCTTCATCAATGTAATTGTACGTGGGAATTTCGGGACTGTTTTATCGTTATTAAAACAATTTCATTCGAGAAACTCGACTATAAAAATACTCCCATTAATCCTTTATTGCTGTTCTTTTTAACAAGGACTTCATATAAAGTATTGTAAAGTATATCAAATCGTTCATCTGTCTTTCTTCGAGATGTTTCAGTCTTAATGTCCTGTGCTTGAATAAAAAAAATAATAATTCTAGAACTGGTTGTACTTCAGAAGTACTTGGGTTAAGTTTGAAACTAGCTACTTCTAAGTTTCAGAAGCTTGAGATTGCAGTGGTTATGGTTCAAGTCGACAGTGGAAGGCTTGAGGTTTCCCTAATGAGGGTAACTATGAAGACTTTGTCAAAGGGGTTTTGCAGTGTTGTCCTTGGAAGTCCGTCCTAAACAGGAAAGGACATTCCCTCCATTAACATCGAAAGCTCTCAAAGTGGGAAGCAAGACTTTCCAATCAAATTACTGGTTTTTAGTCGTTGTTGCCTTAACTGTCAAACGATATACCAAGGACGAGTGAAATTCCTTTCAGAGAACTCTTTCTGGAATTGCTCCTTGCCAAACATAGCTTGAAATTAAAGGAAACTACTTTTATATGAATCGTAATGATTAACAATCAATAAGGGTGAAATACTATTTCATATACTGAAAATGCTACATGAACAGAAAAATTTGACAGATGTTAGTTTCAAATTCATTCGTAAAATATTCTGCGGCGCCGAAATTAGGGTTCAGTATTGTTTTTTAGTAGCATCAACGTCTATGGTCAATAGCGACTCAGTTCAGATTCTTTACATTTATATAGAATAATGTCTCATAACTAGTCACACTCCGTCATTTTATAACAACTAATATATATATATATATATATATATATATAGAGGCCATTAATTGTTTTAATATAATTGGATTGTTAGCGGTACATTTCTTGAAAGCAACAATCACGGCTCTTTGTAGGCGATAGTTGTTGGAAACCGCGCGCTCGTACGGAAGTCCACTCCGGCGAACGTTTTCGAGAGAGAGAGGAAGTTTAACTGCAAGATCTATTAAACTCCATAAAACACAAATAAATAGTTCTTGACGGAGAGACTCAAGATATAAAATCGCAAAGTGGAAGCAAAAGGTTTGCACTACACAGATGCGAAATAACATTCCGCATAAAGGGCATCGTGGAGACATACGTCCAAGGGCTGACCGAGGGAGCGGCTGATCCCAAAATTCCAGGTGGAATAACAACGAGAACTACGACCGTGTTTATTAAAAATGATGTGTAGAATCAGTGAATGAAGGTCTTTTTATTGAGTTGTGCCCTCAAGCTCCAAGAATCAGATCTGGTACCAGAAAGACATTCGTGAGTACAAAAACAATTATTAGAAGTCTGTAAACGAGGATTAAAGGTATAAGTCAGATTTCGTTATCTTTTTTAGCTTTCGTTTCATTATTGTGTTTAGAATTTACATTCCGTTCATTTCAATTTTGATTTGTTAATTAGTTTATTAAATTTGTTTGTTCTTACTATCAAGCCCAGTAAAGATCCTGAGAGAAAGAGTAATTAGATTAAATTTTTGTAAAATTATAAAGTTGTATTTTCCTAGAACACCACAAATAAAATAAAAAATATATAAAATTTGGTTTCGGAATTTGAGGAAATTAAATGTGTAAAGTGAGGATGATAATTTGTATCTTTGAGGAATAAAATTTGTTTTTTTTTTAATTAATTAAAGCCTTACAGTTGATCATTGGTCCAACAACGTGGGGCACTTTAATTAATTAATCATTCCAGTTAATCATTCCAATATATATATATATATATATATATATATATATATATATATATATATATATATATACATACATACATATATATTATCATATTTGTAAAAATATATAACACTACTAAAAAAATTGTCTTTATGAAGGAAATAATTCAGTTCTTTTTAATATTATATAAACAACAACCAGATGTATTTGATGCTGGATAAAGTCTGAAAAAAACTATTTCGACAGTTTGAATTCTGTTCATAATTTGAATTAGAGTTCACGAGCGTGTTAAAATATCTTGGTATTTCTATTGAATTAATCGGCACGTGAATAGCGTCCATGTTATCAACACGCTACTAGCAAAATCAATTCCTCCGCCGTTAAAGATAATAATCGTCGACGAAAATAATAACTCTGTGCAAACGGTCCGTGAATTCCAAAGGGGTCAGGCCAAAGATAGAGCCATTGATGTTGAAGGAAATAGAGCCTTTCGCCTCAATGGGGGAATACGCGTGAATAATGAATGGGCTCGTCTAAGAACCGTGTGAAAGGTTAATTGGTTTTTGTGCGTGTATTGCAGCGTCGTACATGCAAATCAATGGCTTTGACGCTGCCTTTGTACGCATAATTATCAATTCATGACCAAAAAAAATGTTGAGGATTATTATATTTTCTCCGCCTTAGAAAATTACTGATTTGTTGTATTTAATGTTCAACGCATAAATTAATTCATTGACACTAATAATATGAAAGTTAGTCGAATACAGGCAACAGAAAAGATAATATTAATACCACACAACATTTCTTGAAGCCTTTTTCCTTTCTTCAGGTGCATAAAATATGTTATTATCGACGTAACAATTATTTAGATCTAATGTGTTTCCTTCTTAATCTTTGCTTTTCACATTGCGTGGAAACATAAAGGTCAACTATCTTACTTATGAATTGTGTCTCGCTCTGCTCTTACATATTTTCTGCACCTGAAAAAAGGAACAAGGCTTCCAGAAACGTTGTGTGGTATTTATATTATCACTTCTTTTGTCTGTTTTTTATTATTAATTTTCAATCAGACGTAAATTTTTAATTTCAACATTGACATAAATCTCTCTGACGCAGAAAAATATTTATCCGGCTCTAATATCGGCTGTTTTAGCATGTATGAAATTTTAAACCCCCTCCACCCCCGCTGCAGGGAGTTGTAAACGTGTCTCACCCCCGACAGTGTTTGTCTCCTGGTTGCAAAGAACACGTGTACGAAATTTGGTGAAATTCTCTCCACCGGTGTAGATTTGTATAAGGAACATACAAATATATATACATACATACAAACACTCTACTTTATTTACAAGAAGAAGATAAGACAAGATTATTAACGACGTATTTCGTCATAACCGTTTGCGAAGGCAGCATCAAACGTCTACTGTTAAAAATACAATGTAGTTGATTTTTTAAAACTGTATTCAAAATGAAGGAACCATGAATGAAAGCTTATTGCAATCGCCAGCCGGAGAATACATAAATTCTGAACGACCTAGTCGTATCGGTTCGAAACGTCAATAATGTGTTTCCTTTGCACGGAAACCTTTTGCATTGATTTGTGAAATGTTTGAAGCAAACGTAGGATTATCGACTTTACAATTATTCCCGTCTAATGTGTTTCCTTCTTAATCTTTGTTTTTCACATTCCGTGGGAACATAAAAGGTTAACAATTTTTCTTACGTCTTTCACACTTCACGGAAATATTTTTAGTTTCACAGAGCAACGACTGCATATTACTACAAAATATTAACAATATTATTAAAGTAGTAGATTTTTTACCTATTCAGAACTGTTCATAAAACCAGGTATATTAATTCTTGTATATATATAGATTTTTAGTTTTATTTGCGTTGCAGTTTAAGATTTGAACGTGCAGTTTTAGATTGCGCCGTACATATTAGTGTAATTCATTTTGCGAGACAACGGACTAGTTCTGCTGGGTCACCTGCCAGGAGAGTTAATTGCTAATAGAATCCCAGAATTGCACTTAACGAACTGGCGTTGTTCCAACTAGAACGTCTCAATTGGCTCGTACAGCTCCTGCCTGTCTGATATTAAATAATATTGCCAGCGGTGAAAATGTTGTGATCCTCTAACGAGTTCAAAATATTTTTTAATATATATAGTATATTATAAATACCTTGTGTTACCTGACTTTCCGTAATTTATACATCTCTTGTCATTTATCAACATTAATTAATGATATTGGATACAACGAAATATGTAATAAAATCAGGTTACATTTAATAACTTTTAAAGTAATTAAATATTAAATAATATAGTGCGTAATAAAAGTTTGTTAGAAGTTCCATAGATTATTAGGTAAATATTACAAGCATTTTAATTCCACAAAAACTTTTATTAATATATGATTATGTATATGAGATCAAACTGTATATATTTTCATATTAATCACAAGGAAATCTCTAGATGAAATCAATATATTCGTTATATTATTTCGCGTTGCGCGTCATTACGAGACGTAAATTATTTCGTTAATAAGATTTTTGCGGTTGAGCAACAGGTTCAGATTTCTGGACGTTGACGTTTCTGCCGCATTTATAGACACGAGTGACACACAACGAAATAGTCTGAAGACAGCTGTAGATAATGGCCGCGGAAACGTCAAAGTTGATAAATCTGAACCTGGCGCTTAACCGCGGAAAATTTATAAACAATTTACAGCGGGAAAGTTTACATTCATTAATTTTTTTCGTAGAAATGTTTCTCGTATTGACAACTTATACTATTTATTTTTCTTCCGATTTGCTTTTATTTTTGCGTGATATTGTGATATATTAGAAAAATAAACGAAGATATTTAAAAATACATACATTCTATATCATTTTTTATCATTAAAATAGCATAAAACCTTTTAATAAATTTCTTCAAGAATATTTAATAATTTTTAAATTCGTATTAACGTTTAGTAACTGCCATAATCATCTTCAAATTGATAGCACCTGCTCCTTAATATTTATATTATTTTTTTGTTTAAATGTCGCTGTTATCAGTTTTATCCAGTTTATCTTGTCGTAATCCAGTAAAACGTTTTGGTACTTATCTACCGTTCATATTGACATTTATACATATTTATTTTCCAATATACCAGAAACATCGTCAAAATTTGAATTTTACTGGAAAACATTAAATCTATTCAATCCCGTGTTTACTTTTTAAAAAGTGAAACGTTCAATACATTTATGTGTTAAGATCGACACTGTTATCATACTCGTAGAGTATCAGTTAATCAGAAATATCAGTTTGCGTTGTTCCACATTGTAAATTGTAGTACTCTGCCAGAATTTTGCTGGGAAAGTTGCCAGAAACCTACTCACGTTACAAAACCTTTATGCTGGCTTCAATTGTAGCTTTATTTAATTGCAAAAATCTGTGTCACTGTGGTAAAACTTCTCTTGAATTAGAATAGCTCAGACAGAGTAAACAAATATTTAATACATAATTGCTTTCACTGTTTCCGTATAACGAAGGTTTCATTGTTATATTATTATTACTAATAAAATAATAATCAACTATTTTCATGGAATCCAACACTCATCAGAAAAGGATGTTCTGGGTCTGTGAACGTGTTAAATTTGAAACTTGAACGTTCTGAGACCTCATGAGTAATTTAATAAAATATGTTTCACCTATTAAGGACTGCGATTCCATGAGACGGCCGGAGTGGTGCACGCTGCCATTTTGTGGTCCTATCACCCAGGACCTCCGTTAAGTACGCGGTGCTCTTACCACTGAGCTATCCTTGTCGACTCCTGGTCGGTGTGAGCTTTCCCTTTCCGTTGTATAGACCTGAAAAGATTCACCTACAATTTACTAAATCACATTCTTCACAGAGTAATTGTAGGACTTCAATCAAGAATGGATCTTGTGTGGAAATTGATCATAGCCATATTGAGTTATTTGAGAACAGAACAAATGCATTCAAATAAAGCCCAGCTCTAAAGGCCACGAAACTTGTAATGAACTGGCATCTCTGATGCTAATAATTTTCCAATTATTTTGAATCATTTGCATATAAAATTTAATTATTTATTATAAAATTTATAAATATTGTAAACTCACGGTTAATCTTTGTTTGGCGGCAGTTAAAAACAGTGGTTAATAATGGTAGTGTAGCATCAACCTTCCCAGAGAGCTCTGGCGGAGGGGAGTTGTCACTATGTGGATTATCCTATACATAGCCTGTCTATACCCAAAAAAAAGGTAGTGTAACGTTTTTATCTTGTCGTCATTAATAAATTCTTATGTTTGGTGAAAAAAGTTTTATTGGACAATTTATTTGATTCCGCAATATGTTAGAAATTACCCAATCGATGAATTTCTCAGAATTTTGGAACCGGATTGACAGCAGGCGGCAGAGAATTCATTCTTCGACACACAGAAAACCTCCAGATGCTGCTCCGAAAATGTTTTAAAAGTTTCCTTTGTCAGGGAATATCGAAGAAATTGCAATGTAAGAGTCTCAAATTTATCTGAAAGCCAAAGGTTGAAAACTGAGGGAGCTGCTACTGCACGAGACGAGTGTACTGGAGCAGTCTACGCAATAAATCGCACGGGACGAACTAGTAACTAACGGAAGGCCTGCTCTGGATCTGTGGTAAAAACAGTTCCACGTTTTACTGAGACATTCCCGACCAATCTACACGCCTATTTGACCCTAATGGAGCCGAGGTAAAACATTCAAAAAAACCTGTAAACTTCTCAATTTTAATATTTTGTTAAATTTCTCTATCCATCTCAATCATATTAAATAAAATCTCAAACGCTCTCGTCTTTGGATTGCCAATTTTCGATACACAATGCGCTGCGGTGTGGTAAATTAAATACTAAAATTAAAGCCAAAGAAATATTTTGTGTAAATTTATGTTGTTACTTTTATTGGCGAAATATAACATTTACAGTCAACCAATTGCACCCAACAATGTAAAAGAAAATTATGTTATAAATGGACAAATTCTATAATTAAATCAAGTAGTTTTTTCTGTTTATAGTTATGAATGTTAGGAAATATAATTTAGTCGTTCTGTAATGTACGATACTAAATAAGCTGATTGTTACGAATCTTCGAGCAGTTAGGTGGTGTGACGTCAGCGAATCAGAGCAGATCAACAAGTTTAACATTAATTTTATTTATTATATTTATTACAATTATTTTTAACTATAATTTTATATTATTTTTTGATACAAACAGAGTAGGATAGAAAAAATATCGTGCAGACAGTTCATATGCGTACTGAGCAGAGGTCCTTGTTTAGATTCCCGGTTTGTTCGAGATTTTTGTATCCTAATCAGTTAACTGAGTTTCATAGCGTCAAGGATGAGCTTTGATTGAACGCACTTCTTCTGTTCTTCAAAGATTTTAAATGGAAGAGCAGGTGTAAACAGCGTTTGAAGTTTGTAAATTCTTTCCTCAGTTCTTGATTTCCTTCTTTTTTTCTCTTTGAGTACGAACTCATACTTGTTGACGGGCAACGTGGACCAGAAATAACGGGAAATTCGTAGTAGCTGTGAGCAGCCGGCGCGCAGTGTCGCTTTTATGAGCTACCGTCGCCAACATACACAAAACCAAATATGTACCTTTCTACGTGTAATCAAATTTAATTGTATTAGCTGCTTTATTGAACACGTATCTGGAGATATGATGTGATCTATACAAATGCATAATTTACACTCGTGTGACAAAGTTCTCCGAGTTTCTTACGCACTTGAATGAACTGCAACGACCGCCCGGGAGTCACTGGAAACTACCCAGCTTGTCTTACGTTTCTGTTTCCGGATAAGCATCCATAATCCGCTTCTTGGCTAACGAGCAATATTTAATGCTCTTCTCAACAGAACACTCATAAATATTTATTTCATTGAAATATAAAGTAAACAGTAATTTTTTATTTGTCGATTTGCATCGAACAATTTGGTAAGACTTTCAAATTAGCGTTTTAGCGCTTACTGATTAATTATTAAATTGGTTAATCAAACCGTAATCAACTGATTTCGATTATCATTCCCCACAAAAGTACTGAAATTATTATTATTTTAATAATTAAGTACAAATATTTAGGAAGTAATGATTAATATAAAAATATATTATGACTATTGAGAAAACAAATAAATAAACATCAGCCAATTTTTAGTCAGAAAAAAATAATTTATTAATGTAAAATTAAAAAAAACGTTTCATCGCTTCATCAGGTTAAAAGTTTTTTTTTTTTGATACACAGATCATTCTATGCTGATTGCCTTGGGCGAAATGTACAATTTCAATTCTAAACGGCCACGGCAGTCAGCATAGAATGATATGTCTCTCAAAACTTTTTAAAACTTGAACCTGATGAAGCCGCAAAATAAGCGATGAAACGTGTTTAATTTTACAATAATAAATTATTTTCTCTGACTAAAAATTGTCTGATGTTAGGAAGTATTTTATTTGTTACTTTTTTCTGATTTCAAACCTGACGCCAACTCACCACAATTTGACTAGGAAAAAAAAGTAAATATGTAGTCATCAGTAAGTTTATTACTATTATTAACATATTATAATTTGAAAACACTTAAATTTTTCACTGTGCTTGATTTTTTTCTGTCATTTAAGTGAAACTTATAAAAGTTGTTCTCATTTATGTAACCAATTTTTATGGTTTTTAGAATTAAATTTTTCGATACTGAATTTGCAATTATTTACTAATTGCAGATATTTTCTTCTGACAGCCCCAATCTCTATTTTGTCTGTGTGCAGTAGTCGAGGGTCGGGGGCTCAGACGGATATTTTACACGCTCGTAAAATTACGGAAACAGATTGACGAAGGATTGTAGTTTGGTAGAATAGCATGCAATCTAGAACAGCTATTTCAATAGGGATAATAACGATAAGTGATTAATTTATGCTTGTTGGTATGTTTGGCTTTCGCAACAATTGACAGAGATCTCTCGAGTTTACCGTTTTCCATGACGTTAACGAGGAATTATCAGAAACTGATGACAAAACGAACACAAATTAAATTTCCGCGAATAATGCTGCGTATCGCATTGCTTTAAACGAAAATTTAAAGAGTCAATACTTGTGTAAACATAACCAATCAAATTTGTGATACACTTCCCAATGTATGTCGAGTACATTATTAAATTATACGTGAAGTTGATGTTAGAATATGTTTTACAATTGGACCGGTATATATTTTATTGTAATGTCAATAATTCATTACTCGGTGTTGCTTTTGTAGTAGTGATGTAATTTATAGCATACCGGAAAAGGAATTATTTAATCCATGAAGGCGCATAAAAATTCTTTTATCAAATATAATTGTTTCCGTCTTGGACGTTACAATTTGAGAGCATTCCTATTCCTCGCCGGTTCACCCCAGTTCACATTTTAAATTCTTGAGCAAATTCCAGCTAAGCAGTGCGGGTCGTATATTTTGTATTCGACCACCACTGTGGTTATGATGCTCCTTAGAACGAATAATTTTCCTCACAGAACGAGCTGTTAATTACAGCGATTATGACCATCCAGAAAAACCAACCCACAAATATCCTCATTTAATTTTTTTAATCAATATATAACTTGAAATAAAAATATTTTTTCAGACAAAATAAATGAATTAATGGCTATGCTCATTAATATTGTTTTACCTGTTGCGTTACTCAGGAGGATGCACTAAGACAAAAAGCCTATAGGAAAGCAATGAAGGGAGAGAAATACAATTAGATTCGATTACGACGTGTACTAAAAATCTGGTAAAACCTGCGTTAGCCGCGACGTAGTGCAAAGAATGTTAAAGGATTAAAGAAATAGAAAGTAATTTTCCAATAAATATGGCCATCAGATTCACGCTAGAATGATTTAGTCGGATGGACTGATTAGATCGATGGTCAGTATCTTCCGACTGAAACAAAACTCTGATCGGATACATTCAACCGTTCAACAAGAGCGGAGATCCTGCTATTATATCTCAATTACATAAACCTGGAGGAAACAAATATACTTCTGGAATGTCAACATTGTTTATGTAGGCGTTTTTTCGCGTTCCTTTTTTTAAAAAATTAAAATAAAGACATTCCCTTAAATTCGCGTATCGTGTATCTACTTCGAAAAGTTAGTTGTACCTGTGAATGACATTTATGAATTTATTCATGACTATTGTTATATGAAATGCATTCCGTTAAAACACTGAATTTCCCTTGCTGTTTGTGGGAATTAAAGAAAATTTAAAATGGAATTTATACTACTTAAATTTGCTGTAGTTTTGTCTCATGTTGATGAGATTTTAAAAGATCTATTTTGAGTATTTTGGAAATTTATGTGACATTTCTCGTGAAATGAAGTGTAGAAGTATTTTATTGTGCAATGAAAAATATTTTAATAATTCTTCTTTCTCTGAAACTTGAAAATTTATAAAGAGAATTAATTTTTCACTCGATGCCTTTTTTTTAGAAGATTACATGAGGGTAATTCACTTGGAGGAAACTCCCATTTAATAGTATAGGAAGGGATTTGAAAGGGAGAAAAAGGTAGCCTAGGGTTAACAAGTGTCCCCGGGCTATAGTTTAAGGGTCCTACCCGGAATTTCACGTAAAAGTGATGTAGGGAAAGCTGTACGCTCTCGTAGAGACGGGAGTGCCTCCTTCTCACTCTGCTTTTGAGGTCAGTTTTGATGCCCCGAGGCCGCATATCGTCCGATATTGTGCCATCGGATTTCCATTTATTCCGACCGCTACAACATTTATTTATAAGTGGAAAAAATATTGAAAATTTAGATGATGTCCAAAATGTCAACTCCAGATATTTTCTCAAAAACCTATTGATTTTTATCGATGCGGCATTGAAAATTTTCACATTAGATGGCTAAAGGTTGTTGATTATGAGGTTAATTACATCATTGATTAAAAATATTGTTAAAATTCTATTTTAATTTAATGTAAAAAAACCGACATTAATTTCCGGTCCATCTAATATTAAAAGAAGTAGTAGAAAAATTATTACTTAGTATTTTCTTCTGCCTGAAGAAATGACTGAGTGAATTTGCGTCATTTTAAGTCGTTTTTTCTACTCAAACAGTATTATGATGATATTGTATATCCACGGCAATGATCATACTTTAATTTTCTTGTAGGTTTTAAGAGAGATTCTGTGATTGTATTTTAGGAAACTCGTGTCACGTCATTTTCTTGCTACGTGAAATGACAACTATCGTAATAGTCTTAGATTATTGGGATACCCTTATCTTTAGAACAATTATTTTTAATTACTGAGTTAAGTAATTGGGAATACCGAATGCCTAAAAGTGATGCAGGGCAAACCCTAGAAAATCTGCATCAGGTACGTCGAGCTGTTGGTATTTGTCCCACGCACTTCCGATAATGGGAATATGGATTCAGTTTATTTTTTATTTGAGAGTGAGAGGTTATATGAGGATAATTCTCGCGGTGGAAAATCCTCTTTACTAGCATAGGAAGGGATATGTATTTCATTTCTTTGTAAAAAGAGCAGGTATAATGTACCTGTAGAAGAATGTTCAACGGGATTGCCAGTATTATTTACGCAAATAAAAGAGTTATTAATTTGAAATCGTTTATTATTAATATTGTTCTAAAAACAAGTATTCCGGAACACTCCTCAAAGGGGGGAATTAAATAAAATAAAACCATTATGAAGTGTTTTTTAAATTTAATTCAATTATTTGCCTTGAATTAATAAATTTCCAACAACACGCTATTGAAATATCCATTACTATAATTCTTTCATACGTGGAATTTAACTTTTGAAAATACCAAGAAGGAAGTTTGTCTCCAACGAATTCCATTTATGGGAGAAAAAAACTTGCAGAATTCTTGAGAACTTCCGTGCGATCGCAATACTACAGCAAATAGATTCAAGAGAAACAAAAAACAGCTAAATTTGCTGGAATGAAACGCAATACGTCGTCCAGACTAATTTATCGTCAACCGATATACCACGGAATGTGGCGTGACTTGGAAACTTTGAATTATCTGATCCACGTTATCAGGTAATTCTTACTAATTTAGTTTTCAGTAGCGAAAGGAATCATTTGCTTGGAGAGAATAATTTATTTCCGTTTTGTAAGGCACGAGAAACTTTTGTTGTGAGAATGTTTCGATCTTGTCTTTACGTTACCTGCACTGAATTTTGAAGAATTATATAACGGATACTAATTTTTTTTCAACAGTTAAATTAGAGTATTGTATTGAGGGTGTCGTGTGATAAATAGTGATTCAAAAAAATGTTGAACTTACATATTACGAAATATTGATTAAAAAATGTATCAGTTGAAATATCGTTCATCGAAGGATGAGGACTCGTATATTATTATTATGAATTGTTCCTGGACTGTATCTGGATATTTCATTCTTCCTTCATAAATAAATATCTAATTTCAGAATTAAAGTCTTCTATTAGCTGCACTCTTCATCTTCCCCGACCAGGAACTGCTCTTTGAGTCCTTCAATGATTTCGTATAATAAAACAGTTCTCCTTCGGATGTGTCACATACAGATTTACTTTCTCTTTAAAAATTTAGTCAAGATGGATCTCTTCTCATTTACTCTTTTTATAACATCATCTTTTTTTTACCATTTTTATCCACTTATTTTTTCAATTTTCTCCATCACCACATTTCAAAACTCTCCAGGTATTTCTTCTTAATGTCCATGTTTTGATCCATACAAAGCCCTTCTCCAGACGCAGCACTTTACCACGTACTTCTGCAATTCTAGATTCGATTTGGTTGCCAGTAGTGCTACTTTCTTGGCCACTGCGATACGTGACCATGTTTGCTTCGTGCTGTAGCCGTCACTCTTCAAAAAACTTCGTATTACATACACATAATGTGTTCAAAATGATTTCACGTCACTGTGGCTAATGAAATATTTGATATTTATAATTGCGATACGTTGATGTAGAAATGGTTATTCATAAGTATATTATTTAAATTAAACATTGGACCAAATAGACCTTAATATAATACGACAGCAGGGAACCAGAACACGACCTAATTTTTTCAACGAGGTCCAGCGATGTCAAACACTGTAAAAGTGGTTGCCTATATACGGTATACACTTCTCTTTTGTCCGTTTATATTATTTTCAGATATATTAAAGTTTAGATATTTTATTATTTACCGAACGACGAACGTTAGAATAATATGCCCCTAATATCTAGTTATGCCATTTTTATTTATCAGTAAATTTACATCTCTTTTTCAGTCATTTGGTTTACTTAAATATTACTAACAATATTTGCAATATTCCAATTAATTTTGGATTACCTTTAAAATTTCTGCAGGGATACCATATTTAACATTAGATTACTAGTTTCACAGAGCTGTCAATATTACAAAAAAATCAAGAATTGTATCACCTTCTGCGCGTATTAAATACAACCCTTTAATTTGTCTTATTCGCCGGATCCGCAAACTTCGAGAAATTCGGATCCGCAAACTTTCAGAAATTGACATTCCCAGTTCCGACCACTCTTTATGTACTTCAACGGCGTGTCGACCGCCATTTAATCAGGTAGAATTCTGTTATTGTCACCATTTTATTGAATATGATGGACAGATTCGAGTGTAAGTTATGCGGTAACAAAAATGACTGGGTCCAATTATTTCGTTTTAGCATAAAAACGCGGGAAAATATTGTAAATTGCTAAATTTGTGATATTTGGCAGATAAAACCATATTAATTAATATTAACCTTAAACATAAATACAGCTACAAGCAACATATTGATGTTTGTGATTAAAAATGCTGATATTCAGGATTTAAACTCAAGAAATGATCATAATAGATACCAAACTGAAATACCACTGCGATCAAAAAGTAAGGTGAAATTGTCATTTAAAACTCCCGGGTATTAGGAACGCAGGTAATTTTTTTTTCCTAGGACAGTCCGTCTATAATATTTGCGTCTGTTTGTTATAACGTTTAATTATGTCCGAGTTACACGTGTTTTTGTAAACAACCAAAAGTGAATGTTTCGATTTTTGCAATGGGTGATTTTGTGGAGCAAAGAACTTGCATCAAATTTTGTTTGCGGAACGAATATTCTTGTGCGGACACGTTGAAAATGTTGCGGAAGGCCTTTGGTGATCAGACGATGGCACAAAAAAAAGTTTATAAGTGGTACAACGAGTTCAAAGAGGGCCGAGAACGCGTTGAAGACGAACCGCGCTCTGGACGACCATCAACGTCTACCAACGAGGGCCACGTCCAAAAAATCAAATATTTGGTGCTTGAAAATCGTTGATGGACAATTTGAGATCTCGCTGATAGTGTTGGAATATCATTTGGCTCAGCCCAAACCATTTTGAACAATGTTTTGTGTCCCAAACGCGTCAAGTCTCGATTCGTGCCAAAATCGCTCAATTTTTTGGAAAAAAAGCGTCGCGTTGATGTGTGTGAAACTTTGCTGTCTGACTATGAGGACCACTTGAAATGCATCATTACTGGAGACGAGACTTGGATTTACGCATACGACCCTGAAACCACCGATCAATCCAGCGAATATCGTGGAAAAGGTGGAGCAAGACCGAAAAGACCACGGCAAAGTCGATCGAAAATCAAGGTCATGTTGACAGTTTTCTTTGATTATCGTGGTGTGGTGCACTATGAATTCCTTCCCCCCGGCCAAACTGTCAACAAATAGTATTATTTGAGCGTTATGCGTCGTTTGCGTGAAGCTATTCGTCTGGAACGGCCGCAATTATGGGCGAACAACTCTTGGTTCCTTCATCACGATAATGCATCATGTCATACTGCATTGGTTCTTCGCGACTTTTTTGCCAACAACTCCACTCATATCGTTCGCCTGATTTGGCTCCGTGCGACTTCTGGCTATTCAGCAAACTCAAAAAGCCAATGCGGAAACGCCGTTTTGACACGAGATAAAAACCGAATCGAAGAAGGTCTTAAAGGCTATACAGGAAAAAGACTATTCCGACTGTTTCAAGAACTGGAAAAAGCGTCGGAAAAAGTGCGTTTTATCGGACGGGGATTACTTTGAAGGGGATGAAATTGATTTGGAAGAATAAATAAAGAATTTATATTTTATAAATAAATTCACCTTACTTTTTGTTCACAGTGGTACATTCTCAATTGCACGGAATGGTATCCAGTATTTAGGTATTTCAACCTTTTCAAATTGCCACAAAAAATCAAACTGTTATCTAATAACTAAAGCTGAGATAACTTAATTTATAATTAGTCATTACTTCTATCGGAACAATAATTTATAGAAGAGTCTGAATTAAGAATCTGAGATGTAGACATAAGTGATAATATAATTAGTCAACAATAATTATTTATCATCATGCATTGCTAATATTATTTGACTATAAATAACCAGTATGAAATATTCGTCTAAGTTTATGTTGTTGTATATTATTAGTTAAAAATCAAAATATTGTAAATATATTATATGTACAGCTAATAACATAAATAAGCGGTTATGTGAAATGTAGGAGTTGCATGAAACTAAAATAATCAAAAATTGTACACGCCGACACTTTCCATATTCTTTAATCTTCGCTTCTATGAAGGATCTACGGAACATGGTATTATTATTATTATTAAAAATAATATTAAGTCGTTAAAATTTATATTATATGACCCTCAAATGACTGTAATAACCTTCTCTATTATTAATCGCAGAATATGAATAGTGAAGACTATCCGATGACGTCTCATTTTCAACGAGGCGCGGTACAAGCCCATAAAGTCATGTTAAAAACATGTATATTAACAGTAAAATAAGGGATGTAAAGCTGGTTATTTTTCCGTAGATTACTATGAAGGCTAATGACACTTTTTATTGAGATCAAGAATTTGTGTCGATAATTGCTATTACACGCACCACGGAGCTGAAGTACAAGGGCTTCATAAATATTCAAAATATTCAATAACAAAATTCGTTAAGGAAGGTGAAATATAAAAGCATTATATCAATCGCGTACATGACCCCGGTCTGATAGAGGCCTCCCAACGTCACCAAGTTGCGTTCGCACTCTGCGTCCTCACCATCCTCAACATTATTATATATTACCGGGCGTATTGCTCGAACCCAACAGAACGGTTTATACTGACAAAAATGTTGTAAAAAAGGCAAAGTAACATAGCTTCAATGGTGTAATTGCACACATTCGATGTCCAACACGAATGCAGTCGACATTTTAGCTTCCCGAAGATGTCTTAGTTTCAAAGAAACGTAACACGAGCATACTGCAGCAATTTTTTTTATAACTAAATATTAAAATAACAGTCAAAAAAGTGCTAAAATAATTACCACACGACGTTTTTGCAATCCTTGTTGCTTTCATCAGATGATTCAAAAATAGCAAGAGCCGTAAGAACGACAAAAAAATACAAATAAAATGACTGTTGCGTATTTTTAATCAGATGACAAAAGCAACAAGGATTTCAGAAACGTTGTGTGGTATTTAATTTAGCCCTTTTCTTCTGTTATTTATTAATCAGATTACTACACTCTTACGTAATCATTTTATTCTATATTTTCAATTTTTTTTATTGTTTTGTAAGTTAACGAAAAAATTCAAATTAACGAGTATTACAACGATCAATTAATGAGAAAGATAGCCAATTCAGACAAAAACTTGATAATATAAATACCACTCAACAATTCTGGGGTCAAATGACGAGTGCAGTTGTGTCACTCTAGGCTCTTCTTCGCACCTGAGGAAACGTACAAGGACCCCAGAATCGTTGTGTGGTATTTATATTATCACTTTTTTGTCTGAATTGGCTGTCTTTCTTATTAATTATTTTCAATAAGACGTATTTTTTTTCATTTTAATAGAATAATCATTAAAACAACCGATATTATCTATGTTTTGTTGTTTAAGATTACCGATAATTCATATTTACCGTCACACGTTACTGACTTCACTGTAACATTTTATTAAGAATTTTGTTGCGCCAATAAGTTTCTCTGTTCATAATCTCACTAGAAAGTTTGAAATATTTTTGACAGTTTAAGTTCGCCGTACTTTCGGATGAGGAAACAATTACACGTCCATAACCCAGAAATGTTTGCGTCTTTTGGAATGTTGTTTATTTATTTATCGTTACGCAGTCAATATTTTCGAAGCATTATAATATCAAACAGAAATATATATTTATACTGGACTTGCAATTTCGTTGAATGTAAACAAGTGTACTTTCATAGAGGGCGCTTGTGTTGCTCTGACAAATATCAGAGAGATTTCGTACCACAGATTCCGCGAACGATTAATTTCGACTCTCTGTAAAGCACGCGAGCTCTAAATTTCAAAGACTCTTCATTCTTGTAATGTAAATTAAATAAACTCAACGTTTAACGTTTCAAAGTATTCAATAAATTATAATTACAACTGGCTGGTTGCGTTCAATAAAATTGAACATTTAATATTAAATCAAGTGGGTTCCTTGGTGTAATCATCTTTATAGGGGAATGTATAGGCTTACTAGTTACTGATTAACGTAACTAACCCAGCTTGGGTGTAGTTGGAATACAGATTAATTGTTTCATATTTGATAAAAAGTAATTTTTTTTCTGAGAAACTTTTTAAATATAAACCTCAGAAAGATATTGAACTCAGAAGCTAATATTCCACTTGTTACGCGCAATTTATAGCATTGTTAAGTTCTCATTTCGAGTCTAAGATATTTCAATCTGCGCTCAGTTTATTTTTGGTTTAACGAATACTATTATAATAAATACAGGTTTGGAATATGAATATGCCTTAGGTGTTTAATATTACAATATTCCACTTCCATTTGTACCGTGATTCATATATTTCAACTGAAATTAGAATTTTATTGTACTCTAAGGTTTTTATTACGGAAAAATTAGGAATTCAATTCCTTTAGATGCTTTAAAAGGAGAATTGATTATATTGAAGATAATTTTTTTTATCTCAGTTGTACTATAAAATTATACGGAAGTTATGTAAAAGTATGCTCGAGGTATCTTTTCTGAGTTCTTAAAAAGTCAATTTCAATTGGGAGAAACCTAATTAATTACTGTGAGTCACCCGAGTATAAAATCCGAGAATTAAGCATACCTCAAAACAATAAATATGTTCCAGTAATTACGCCGTATAATTCAGTGTGAAATAACTTTTTTTGGGGAGGATTTATTTTATAAACGGCTTATAAATGTAACGATTCAAAATTCCCGAAATACAATTATGAACGGAGGAATGAAATGTTTCAAATGCAGCGAGGTAAAAGCGGGATTAGGAGAATCCAAGTTAGTGATTTCCTCTGGGTCTGTGGTTGAAGCTTTTGGGCAGCTTTCGTGCGGGACCCAATAACGACAAACTTGCTGACGGGCAAAAGCTCTGGAAACTGCACTTTCTAGAAAAAACAGCGAAAAAAACATTCTAGTGGAACATAGCAACTATTTACGAAATATTTCTTTTTAAAATAAATTTACTACTCTTATAAACCTATAAAAGACTGTATTTTACTTTTTATATTATATATGATAAAACCCTTAAAATAACAGTCACATATAAAAAATTTTAAAATGAAATTTACATTATTTTATTACAGAATTTAAAATTCCTCGTCAAAAGCTTTCGGTTACTTTAACCATATTCATCTGATAATTTAATTAATTGTTTACAATAGGATTGTCATATTGAACCATGTCTATTTTAATTAAATTATCAGATGAAAATGGTTAAAGTAACCGAAAGCTTCTGACGTACAATTTTAAATTCTGAAAATGTGAATTACATTAAAATAAATTTTATATATGACTGTGATTAAAGAGTTTTAGCATTTATAATATAAATTTACTTTCGCAGATTAAAGTGTTCATTGCATTACCAATCCCACAAAACTGCCTCAATCACAGTTTACGTTTAAAATGGTAAATAATTTAAGTCTGAATTTAACTGTTTATAAAATTTTGCCTCAAAAATTGACGTGATTACCTCCGTATCAGTATTTCCCATATTTAAACAACGTGGAAGCTAGTAATATTTTCTGACTTGAATACAGTAACATACAAACGGCGACTATCCCCCCAAATCGTTTTATGTTAAAGATTTTACTTCTAGGTGTGACCTGAAATTTTAAAATGTTACATAAAATGATACCTAATTGCATGACAAATAATGAAAGAATGCTGGGCCATAAAAATCCGCAGGTATAATTTTAGTGACTCATAAACGTCAAATACCACATAGTTAATATCGGCTTCCGTTGTGCGTCAGATCGGGATATATTTAATTCACGTCTCAGTCACAATAAACACATTTATATAAAATAGAAACATTTTTTAAAAAAATTGTGGTTTACGTCAAACACGAATAATGGAATTTCTCCCTCCTTCAAGTCTGATTTACTTCTTCGCCGCGTTTAATTAACTCTAAGCGACAGCTTATTAAATAAAATTTAGAGTATATGGCAATTGGTCAACAGAAATTCTGGGTTAATTGTACTTGTACTGACGATACGAAACTGAAGTGTGCACGTCCTGGCCGTAATAAAGGTTTCATTTGGGTCGAAATACGAAATGAAAGTCGTAGTATCTGAAAAATGCTTTTTCTTTAAATATGTATTAATAAAACAATTGATGTTCTTATACAGGCACTTTTTATTTTTTATTTATATTATAACGACGTTCCTATACCTTTCTTAATTCAAAAACAGACGTTAAATTAAATATTTTAAGTTTGTATTGATATTTATTCTCTATTATTCGTAACAATATCGCGAGACTACAGCTCGCTGCAGTCGTGACGTACCTCAAGACGTTCTGAGAAACAGCGGAAGAAATATGATTGATGGCGAATAATTCAGTACCAGTAAATTATTAATTAGTTTGACTGTTAATTCGTTGTTGTAAATCAGGGAAACAAACCTTGCTCCGTAATCGTAAGTTAAACCCCAATTCGGTATTTCCAAAATATTATATCGCATGCTTGTCTAACTTTCACGTCTGGACAATTTGGTTAGAGTCCTAAAGTTGCGTCACCATCTTCGTAGGAGTGGTTCACGATGAGTGATCGTAGAGGTTGCTCATTTCTAAAAGTAACTCTGATTGAAAAGTACGAAAATGCGTCATCAAGCCCGAATGCATATTTTATATGTTAAGAAAGAATTTTTCATCACGATTCTTCAGATTCCAGCAGGTAAAAAAACACCAAATTCTTCACAATCACTATCAACAAGTCTTAAGAATAATCCGAATTTAATATAGTTAATATTTATTCACCACTACTTTTTGTTTGTATCCTACGCCTTTCAAGATATGATGATTAGAATCTACTAATTTCTTGTGATTGAGCTTGCTTCGAGGCCGTTCTGTAAAGTTAGAGGAATGTCTCCTCTGGCCGGAAACATTGCTTGCCAAGTAGTTGAGACGAATGCAAACTACAGTTTTTCTTACGAGTTGAGAGGCTTCTATCGCCCCCAGGAACTTCAAAGGAGCATCCTGTTCGCGTGACAGTTGTCCACGATTTCTCCCGGGTGAATTAATCATCGACCCAGACGAGATTCGATTCCGCTATCAGAGGGTTTTTGGGACGGCGACTTTGTAAAACACACACACAAAAAATCCTAGCGAGTTTCTTGTGATTTCTTGACGGTTCTAATAATGGTTACTTAGAAGACGACGAGATCGAGACTGAAACTGTTTCTCACGTGTATCATGAACACAAGCGCTCGAAACCAATGATTCATAACTTATTTAACTTGTATGAATACAGTTAACATTATGAACATTCAGCATCTAAACATAAAATTAATGACAAAGTTTATCGTCCTAACACTTACTTTAAATATTTAATTTGCACGTCAAATAATGTAATAGTCACATTATCAGAGAAAGCTCCTTGTTATATGACAATATGAAATTAAAAGAAATTAAAAAGATATTAATAGGAACTAGGAAAGGAATAAGACACAACATGTCGACGGTCTGAAGAAAAAAGGAAATTTTAGGGTTTAGAAAGGGAATTTCAGTGTAGGTTTAAGATATAATCTTTTCAATATACAACACTTAGATATTCTAAATAATATCATTTTGAAATGCTGTATGGTTGAAGGATAAATTCCGTACCATAATAAAAATGAATACGAGAAATTATGTTGATAAACGGGTTCTCTACATAAAAGGTTTATGACTCATTATGTTAGCGTCAATACTTTGGGATCTTTAAAATAATGTAGTCGACAAAAAATACTATTGCATTGACAATGGAAAAAAGAAAAAAAGATACAATTCTCTCGAAAGCCTTATGATGCAACTTAGCATGTTGAGTATGAGTCCTGATTGTTATCCGGGAAAATACAGACCACCAGTATTACTCCTATGTGATTAGAGAAAGAGGAAAGTCCTTCGATTTCTTATGGAAACTTTACAAACAGATTGGACGGTTTCTTTCGTGGTAATTACATTAAAAATCCCGCAGGATGTTTGAGGTTTTTTCTGTCAGAGGTGCAAGTCGCCTACTTTGTATTAGCGGGTGGGAAAAGTGACCGTCTGGAAATCAGATCAACGAACAGACCGCAGCAGGCGAGTGTTCATGAGGCTGATGTGTCGGCTTACCTTGTCTCGATCGCGGGTCGTCCTCAGAGGGAGCACATGTCCAAGTCTCGCAGCGCGGCGCTCACTGCCGACGGCGACTGACGGCGCGTCCGCCGCCACGACTTTGCGTGGGCGTCGCGCTGCCTGCGCCTGCGCCGCCCCTGGGAAACAAAACACCAGACCACTCACGCGCGCCTTACGAATCACCACTAAAACAGAAACCAAAATCCAAGTGAGTCCGAGGAACGTCGTCCATACGTGGATACTTTGGAGGAGGAATGTGTTATGGCATTGAAAATTTGCGCAATTGCTCCAGGAGCATTGAAATATTCAAGTTGCGTAAGCGTGCCATCAGAATACTTTCTAATACAGAAAATAAATCAAGTTGTAAACGGTTTTTCAAAAGTCTGCGAATTTAAACTCTTCCCAGCGTATTTATTCACGAACTTTTCAAGTTTGTTAAGCGGAATATGATATTTTTCAAAGGAATGGCGAGTCTCATGATTACGAGACTAGGAATCGCTCAGGACTAAGATCGGACAAGCATCGCCTTGCTCTCTACCAGAGAAGTATTCACCATTCTGGGATAGTTTTATACAACAGTCTTTCTGCAGATGTAAAGAACAATAATAACTACAAGAGTTTTGGTATTAAAAGTAAAAATATTCTACTAAAAGGCGCGTTTTACTCAGTACAATAGTTTCTTGATCGTTCCCATAAAAATTATTTTTTTAAAAAAGAACCGCAAAAGTGTTCAATTTGTTGCTAATAATAACGATTTATTTCATAACTTGCTTAGTCTGATGGTTTTTTGTGGTCTCTTTTTTTATATTATTATTATTATTATTATTCATGTACGGCCTGGAGTTTGTAGATTCCTCGTTGCCCTGTTTCGTGAAATGTCTTGTCCGTCGTTTGTGTTTCCTCCTAGTGTGCGTGTGTCAAGTTTTGTGTTTATTCTTGTGTGATGTGTAATTCTATATTTTATGATAGTTAATTCTCGAATAATTAATTATTGATTAGTACGCATTGACTTTTTCATTAGAACTGTAAATATTATATTATACCCTTAGTATGGTTAAAATATTATTATTTTTGTTATTGTTAATATATTTTACTTATGTTGCACAGGGGAATTTGTGTTCCCGAATTTTAGTATTCTTATATTAACTTCTAATTATTTATAATTGTAGCATCCGTTTATTATATTGTAATTTAATGTATTGACGTATCCTATTTCCTCATACGAGGACTAATGGATTAAAATAAATCAAATCGAAGCAAAATATTTATAGCGTTACGAGAAATAAGGATAGTTACGCGACGTGTAAACATTAGCCTATTCTCGGAACGAAACTAGTATTTCCGCTTACGTAAGGAAATTATCTTACAATGATGGTTATGTAGCTTAAAAGACTGTAGAAATCTCATACAGGTCATAGCACGGATGAGATGGCGGGATAGATAAGCGGATTAGGACTCAGAAATATTGAATTATAATTTTTAAGTATTACAAAAAGAATGATTATGAAGATAATGGTGAAAATGATTGCTGGAAACTGCTGGTGAAATTACATACACTACGTCTGAGGAAAATTAAAGGATTCAGGAATTGCAAAACTTGCAAACAAAATCTAGAGTAAAGAGTAATAGAAAAATTACATATGAAGTGTTCATAATAATATTATGGAATATTTAGAACGATTTCGTCTTTAAGTCATTTTATTAATCAAGGCTAATATAGTGTAAGGATCATGAACAATCCTATTCACAAAAAATGAGCACCGCTTTCTATAGGCAACAAGCAATACACCTTATACATGGAAGATGTATATTCCTTCTATTACAATGTATCTAAGAAGAAATGCACAGTTTCCCAATACGTATATTCACTTGCGTCTCTTGTTCCTACTATATAGGAATGAATTAAAAATCAAGTAAAAGAATAAAATTATAATCCAATAATGTTACTTAAATGAAACAACGATTTAGAAGTTCTAACTAGACGATTTATGAAGTGACAACAAATTAACTGTCGAAAAACAGCCCACTGATTAAGATGATGAAACTATCGGACAACCAAATGTCCACAGGTTCCATACCTGCCTCGTTTTTTCCCCTCTTGTCCAAGCAAAACATAGGAATCTTAAAAATTTTCGTTTTTTGTTATATTGACGTGAAATATTTGGCACACTATTTGTTTATTTAAATACTCAAAAGGCTTTTATTATAACTGTATTCGATGTGTTTAATTAATTTAACTAAATAATATAGGTTTATCTTTATATTCGAACTTAAAGTGTTTGAATTAATTAGCGAAATATAGTCACTCCCAATACATGTCAGTCTGACTTGTAGTAAGTAATTAAAATGTTTGAAATACAATAATAGTGTTCTGGTAATAAGTGTGGCATTATAAAATAATTTAAATCTACTCGCCCTATTTTACTTTATTAGCCATGACGCTGGATATTCTTTTATATATTTTTCTGCTTACGAATTCTTCTGCTTGCCTTTTCCAGTTTATCCTGTTATATAATAAATGTCAGTGTTACATATATCTAAAAGCGTCCTGTCAGTCGCATATGACGTGAACGTTCCACGACGCATTTCCTCTGCATCCAAATGTGTCTTTTCGAATGTCACTTCATTATTTTTATTCTGTAACTCGCATTTTTCTTGAAATCATTCCTCATACATAACGTGCTTAGCGTAATTTAAGATTTTTCACTATCGTATAGTGTCTCAATGCCGCTTGTGTAAAACACACGAAAAATATGTATTGAAGTTTCTTTATAAACTAATTAGTTTAATTATACAGTGGAAAGTTTAATTAGAACAACTGGACGAGATTTCAATACCAAGTAACATTATTACAAAAACAATTAATTTAAGTAATATTAATCTTTTACAGTATTATGCATAACCTGGCAGCACAAGAATTATTCACATGGCAAGGCTACTTAGACAGTTTTATAACAAATACTGGAACATGCCGGATACATTACTGAAATTCCAGCAATATGACGTAGTCTTTTTTTTTCGTATTGAAGACAATTTGAAAGTTTTAATTGGAATGGATTGTACGCATCCCACGCAGATGGGTCACACGAACTGTCCAACCTGACGAAATGTTCTGATCGCACGAGAGTGACATGACATGGACACCTGGAGCACATCGATCCCCCATTTTCGCTCACTAGGTGTGATAAAATCTGTTGCGACGGGTAATAGACAATATGGTAGAAAAAAGACACCATTAAATTATGATTTTATGTTTATTTTAAATGTTTTCCATTATTTATCTCCAATTGAAATGATTTGATAGCTTCCCAATCTCTTCTTTGTTGTTATTCTCGGAAATCCGGATTTAAAGTATCTCCGTCTTGCTTAGATTTGAAATTTACACACAATTTTCCTTACTTTCTTCGCCTCTGTATCCAAATGCTTTACTTTTGTGTTTGTGTCTTTAGTTAAAACGATTAAGAATAAAATTATGCATTTAACACAAAATTCGGCTTTAATCGATCTTTAGAAAATAAAGCAAAATAATAAATATTAATGGTAATTGGTAACCTGTTATCTCCTTATATAAATGAAAAAACTTTCCGTTAGATTTTTTCCATTAGTGCTCTCCGCCTTAATGAAGCAACACGACGATAGGAAGTTCGGAGAGTTGGTTACATGATTGTTTTCAGAGTTATATAAATTACTACCAACTCTTTTGTAATTTTACCAATATATACCTCACTATACACGTAATATAATTTCGAATTTCCTTAATTAACTTCCGAGTGCAAATAAGGCTTCGTAATAGATGTTACACCTGTTCCTGAATATCTAGAATTTCTCTTTAAAGATCTGTATCATTCATAATAACCTCTCAATAAAAAAATATTTTATTGTTCTCGGTAAGCTTATATGTAAGTTTTTCTCTACAGTTTCTAATACCTATATGGAAAAATTTGAGATATTTACTGTTGCTTAACATTTATATAATATCAGGAAAAATTATGTGCATTTTATTAATATTACAATTTTATTTACTTAATTTCATTGGCCATAAACATGAGTATAATATGCTCGTTATTAGCTTGAATTATTTATTTATTATAAGGGGACAATTAATTTTCTCAGGGTCATTTACAAACATTTATTTTAATCAGGGGCATTTAGTTTACACGATACTCAAATTATTAACTTACATCAAAGGGTCATGACTTGTCGGTATCGAGTTGTAAAAGTTCCTCATGCTCAACTCAGTTCGAAAATACGCACACACCTTTTCTTGATGTTATCTGCATCCCGGACCATCCTCTGCAGGTAGACAAGCTGCGGGTGAATTTACGGGTATTTGGAGATATTCTGAGAATCTGGCTCTACGTGCTGGCATCTCGGGGTGACTTTCCTTGTTGGCAGCGTCAAAGGCCAAAGGTGATGAGCTCCAGTTCATCTAGTTGTGAGTTTTCACAGGATGTTGTGAAGCAAAATGCATTTATCTCCTCTCCAAATACTATATCGGACTGCTCTCTCCAAAATCTTACATTCAACATCTGTCCTCTCCAAGATCACCTTTCGAAATGTGCTGTGGAAGTCTGCATCCACCAAGCAGCTGGAAGTTTTTAATCCCCTCCAAAGGGGTAGAAATCAAGTCACCTATGAGGTCACCAATCACTTTTGAATTCACTTCCTTCGTGGAGGGAGCTGATCTTCGGAAATTTTGTGGAGTTGTTAACCTTTCGTTCCAACTTTCCCAGGGACGCTGCTAATCCGTTACCCGTATCGGAGGTGTCAAGTTTTATTACCGGACATTCCAAAGCCTCGTCTTGGTGTGTCTGTTGGTTCCCTGCATTACCTTTACCAATTAAATATTTGACTAAATTGGTGGTATACTTTAGTGTTACATTTTTTTCAATTAAATATGGCCTTCATTATATTTCGTTTCTCAAATAAATTTTATCAGCCAATCGAATGATATTTGAATTTATCATAATTTCATCTGGTAAAATCTCGTTTCCAGCATCCAGATCACAAGTATCTACTAGATTCGAGAACTCAAGCAATTAAATTATAATACTTAACAGATCACACTTAGCAAGTTTAATATGTGACAATCACCAGTCATAGAAAATTGTCGCATTTTCAGTAGGAGAATGGTTGTAACAATATGATCAGTAATGTTCCTATTGGTTTTTTTATCCGCAACACTAGTTGTATAAAAGGGTAACGGGAATTTATAAATGATGTTTTCAAAATAGAAGAGAGCAACAAGATTGAACTGCAGATGAAACAATAAATTAGAGTAATTAACTATAATGTTCCATTGATAGACGGAATAGATAAGTAAAAAGATGTAGTGAATATAGTATGATTTCTGCTTATGTAAATATTGGGAATCTGGAAGGGAAATCACGTGTAAGAATTGTAATTCTATACATTTTGTATATTGTTTTGTTTTATATGGATGGAGTCATTATACAGTTCGGATTTGTTTATTCCACGCCTTATAAACAGCCGAACAATACGGTTTTGTTCAGTCTCGTTTGTCACTACGCAATTAGGAACTAGTGTGTCCAGTGACACATTTTTCAGCTTTTTACTCTTACACATATCTGACGACGCACAGACTTCATTTCTGGTAAAATACACGCAGATATAACGACCCCTTCGCCATTACTGTCTCTGGCGTCGACTCTGTAACAACTCAATTCACAGACTCAGACTAGACTGATTGTTTACACGCAATAATACAGTAGCGCTAGTGATTTTCTGCCAATCCACTAAATAATAATAATATGCGAAAGGGATATAATTAATCTACAATAATTTATCCGTGAGTATAGTAACCTGGGAATCATTAGTGACCAATAGAACGGCCAGGATATAACATGCTGGAAAAACTTTGAATTTTTCACTACGAGCGATCCTCCGAGTTTCATTGCTCGGTTGTCCTGCCAATATTTTAATAGGAGGAACGAAAATTTGTAAGGAAGTGCACCTGAATTTCTTCCAGACTTATCTAAGATTTTCTGTGAAAAATAGGGAAAACCCAAATCAGTCTACCGCTACAGGATTCAAACAGGAATTATTTTCTTAACGAGTCCCGCGGTTTGCTACGACTCCAAGTTTTATCATATACGTTCTATAGTTAACCTAAATTACAAAATAACTTGATGAATACAATTACTCATTTAGTTTCGGTATGGCCAGAATTCAGGGGAAGATTCACTACCAACAATACGTTAGGAAAGTCAATGGCAGAACAAGCCGATATCGGATATCTGTGGTAATGGCCGGCAGACAAATGGTTTGACTCGGATTATCAAGGAATCACGCTGAATGAAGTAAATGAATTATAAGCACGCTTGTTGAGAAAAAAAAATAATCGGGGACGATGAAATGTGAAGAATTAACTACAGCAATGAACTCCGCAGAAAGAAATTAGTTAAACAAAAAACATATAATCAAATAAAATACTACATGAGAAGTTAAATGTCTGAAAGATGCGTTAGTCCAGCGGGCGCTTTGTTTAATGAAAGGCAATAAACTACACATTGTGTTCTGAGAGGTGTATGTTCCGGGGTCACAGACCTTGGGCATACGGTAAGAGTTGTCCGCTATTCCCATTGTAATAGTCGGCCAGCTGCCTCCTAAAATGGCCGAGGCACGGAGAAGGGAAAGCTGCGTCCCGACAGCAAACTCCTCTCCCGCTATCGGAAGGGCGTGGGACAAGTACCCAATGCCCGACCTACCTGATGCAGGTTTTTCTAGGGTTTTCCCTGCGTTACTTTTAGGCGAATGCAGGGTAGGATCCTTAAAATATAGCCCGGGGGCCCTAGTTAACCCTTGGGTACCTTCCTCTACCCTTCCGCATCCCCCCTTTCAAATCCCTTCCTATGCTATTAAAGGGGAGTTACCCAACGTGGATTACCCTCATGTAGCCTGTTGCCCTAAAAAAAAAAAGAAGTCAGAGAATTGTATTAAAGACAAGCGCTGTACCTCGAAACGAAAATATTTAATGTTTTTATGTGTTATTTTTCTTCTTGTCTAAAGTAGGTATCTGTTACTGAAGCCAGAAGACAGTAAATGTTTACTTTTCCCGCAGGGTGTAGCACTTTATACGGGACCGCCAGATTAATGACTTATCTCAGGGACTGAGTTACAATTTATTTCTTCTGAACGGAAAAATCTCTAACCTCGTCATTTTTTCAGCTCACGACGATCATTGCCTCTATATTCTCTTAGATTAATTTTAAAAGTTCCTTGAATTCCATAATATGTGGCTCGTATTATTTTTATACAACATCTGTGCATATCTCAAAACGTAGCAAAAAAACTAAATTTGATTTATTTAATGACGGTTATAAATTTCTCTTATTCAGGAAATTAATTTATAGTAGAATATACAATGGACGTGAATAATTGCAAAATGGGCTAGAGAAACTTTAAACTAGTTAAGAAAAATTTTCGTTTCTAAAATGTGTCAGGAGGGATATGAACAATTAATCTGCAGACGTTTTTAATATATTTCTTAGTACAGGTTTACATTCCGCATCCCCCCTTTCAGTCCCTTTCCTATGGTAAAAGAGGGGAGTGGCCACTATGTGTACAGCCTGTCTACACCTTCGTCTTTTCTAGGATGTTTGTTAGTCAAGTGAACTGTAAAGAGTTGCGTAGAGTAATCGTCAAGCAAAAGAAAATAAATAAACTTTAATTTTACTCTTCAACGGATTCTTAACTATTTAATATGAATTATGTTTTCCTTATGCATTCTTGCCTTTCCATGTCGAGGTGCCCAATGCGGACTTTTATGTTGGAAACACTAGTGTAAATAAAAACTTTTACTATACAAAATTTATTTATAAAGAGTTGTAAATATTAATTAGTTAATGGAACATATTAATAGCTGAAAGAGTTCGTAGATAGGAAGGACAGATTAGTAAAACAGTTTTCTGATATGCTATCAACTCCTGCTATTATTTTACAATTCAGTTTAGAATTTACCTACCGACATATTTTCTTTTTCATATTCGACGGTTAGTGAAGTAATATTTACTGTTGTAAACTCCGTCAAATGAGAATTGAAGTTTAATATAGATGTCATTTATTTATTTTTGTAAAATATAACGTTTTTGATAATAAGAAAGATAGCCAAATACAGACAAAAGAAGTGATAATATTAATACCACACAACGTTTTTGGGTTCCTTATCACTTTCTTCACGTACTAAGAAGATCATCGTGCAGTTGCGTCTCTCTAGCACCTGAAGAAAGTCACAAGAATCCCAGAAACGTTATGTGGTATTTATATTATCACTTCTTTTCTCTGTATTTGTCTATCTTTCTTATTATTAATTTTTCAAATCAGACGAAAATCTTTTATTTCTAAAATGTTTTTGTCTTTGAACTTTGTAATGGTAATATTTTATTATTTTCTTGTAATCTTATATTATGACGTATCCTATTACATCGAACGAGGGCTAATGTAATTAATAATAAATCTAGATCTAAAATCATATCGGTTATGGTTACAATTATTGTTTTTTTTTGCAGTTTCAGCACTTCATACAACAATTTGGTGAGTACATATATCGTTGAAACATATTAAAGGAGGCAAGTGGCCCATACGGATTCCGGAGAAGTTGCATGCGAATATTTTAAGAACCAGGTGACTACATAACGCGTGAACATCGGGCTCCATCTTTGCCTCAGACCCAGAAAATAAAGCTGCAACATGGATTAATACAGAGGACTTCAGGCAAAATATTTTAACTCGAACAGATAATATATTTTAATTGCCACACGAACTCAAATACTTGTGTCTAACAGGCTAGTGTGTGCCACCGTATCTGATTATGATGATATAATTGCCGTCTTAGGACCAGAGGCCTTAATCAGCTCTGCGCTCTGGCGTCGAACTATACTTTTGATAAAAAAAAAATTGTTTGTACATTGTAACTACCATCTAGTGTTATTCATTTTAACAAATTCTTTCAATTTTGACGGAAGTTTTCTTTAGATTTTTTTTTAGGGCAACAGGCTCCATAGGGTAATCCACTTTCCGCAACTCCCCTTTAATAGCATAGGATGGGATTTGAAAGGGGGGATGCGGAAGGGTAGAGGAAGGTAGCCGAGTGTTAACTAGGGCCCCCGGGCTATATTTTAAGGATCCTACCTGGCATTCGCCTAAAGAAATGCAGGGAAAACCCTAGATAAACCTGCATCAGGTAGGTCGGGCATTGGGTACTTGTCCCACTCCCTTCCGATAGCGGGAGAGGAGTTTGCTGTGGGGTCGCAGCTTTCCCTTTTCCGTGCCTCGACCAATTTAGGAGGCAGCTGGCCGGCTATTCCAATTTGATATTGATGCTGTTGAAATCTATACAAAACTATATTTCGTTTAGAACAAAGTTTTTCAATTTCTTTCAAAACAGTGGAAAGAAGTATTGTAATTGCCATCCTCGTATGTATTTAAAAACACGAAAAGTGTGTGCAAAATCAGAGATACAGCGAAAGAACCAAAGATGAAATAATAATATTTTTAGTTAGCAATACTTCTCGGTAAAACAATTGATAACCTTATACAGTCACTTTTTCATTTTTATTTATATTGTAACGTCGTTTCGATACCTATTTGTATCTTCTTCAGATATTTGACTGGTATTACTAAATCACCAGATGTCAGGTCAAACCCTCAAAACTACAGCCTGTCATTCGGTCTTGCTACAAGCTTCTTAGCGTTAAATTAATTGTGTACCACTGAACGTCTTTCGAAAGATTGTGAATTTAATAAAATGTTGATAATTTAGTTGTGTTAGTTTATTATATTGATTTGGTAAGTTTGTCCGTTTACTTTATTTTGCCTTTGTTTACTTTGTATAATTGTACTTTTAATCTAATCATATGTAAATAACTCCTCTTTAGGAAAATACCTGAAATATTCAATTGTGTATTGAGAAGTCGTTACAATATACATTAAAAATAAAAAGTGTCTGTCTAAGGTCAGCAATTATTTTATTAATTAATAAACAAACGTTAAATTAAAAATTTTTAATACTTATTTGTAGCAATCAACATGAAATATCCCGTAAAGGAACATTTATTTATTAATTTATTTTTTTACATTAAACTATTCTTGATCCAATATTACTTAAAGATAAGTTAAATGAATTCTACTTAATAATTGCTTTGCATAAATTATGGTTTACAAGGAACAGATGATATTAGCTTTCAATTTTTCCAATTAGTCATATTTAACGCACAAATTACGAATATATTTATTCCTTCTAGTAATAATTTATGGAGTTACATTTACCCAGATTCTAATTGAGATAATAATTTCCGCGAGATCTTCAAATATAACTAGAAATATTCACAGCTGTTACATAGCAGGTATTATAAATCTTCATTCATTTTTTTTTAATGTTTTGGCTGTGGTTTATTCTGTTCAATTGTTTTTCAAAAATTTTGTATAAATTTTCCACTGCACATATAATCTTAAAAGAAACTTTAGATAGTTGTTAAATTCCGCGACGAAATATTTTAATTCCAAAATTTTCAAATGTAAAATTATTTAAAACAAAGATTATATGTGAAAATTTCGCAGAATATAATTTTTTTAAAAAAAACTTTTTATAAATCAAATTAAAAAACAACAGTCTTTAACCAGACTCTGATTTCCAAATATTCGCCAGAAGCGTGAGTATTTTTCATTTTATTATGGAAATGAGTCCTTAAAGACATGGGCGTTAGACCGGGTTGGCTTCCTTAATTTACTTCGAGACAGGCACGAAACATGCAGGGATCTTTAATTTCTGATAAATGTTCACACGACCTGCCGTCACGATGACAGGTTTCAGACACAAGCAAGTGGGCGGACATGTTAATACTTAGTGGTGCGCATTTCCCGGAATTCAGCATAAGCTCTGCTACAAAGAGCAGATCGATCGCAAAATCCCTGCTGACAGATGTCTTTCACGAAACGTCACCACCGCTCAACGTCTAACCATTAATTATTCCTTTGTAATAACAATCGAAAACATCGTCATCAGCGTATTCCGGTGAACCAGACAAAACAATAATTAATGTTAATTTAAATACCGCTTCGGTATACATAAGTGCTGTATTCGATCATTTATTATTCAGTAAATATGTTTTATAGGCATACAAAAACTGCTTTTAACTTTACTGTAGATAATTCTATGTGCCCTGAATTTTTTGTTAATTTAAGTTACGTAATTAAAACCTGTATAAGAACGAATAGGAGACTTGTACAGACGAAAAACTGCCATATAAAAATTATGGAAATGAAAATATTGTACAAAGTTCTAAGCGTTTCGGTTGGGGTTATTTTAGTGCAAAGATATGATAATATACGCTTCGGGCATATTATTCTTATTTAACTTTTTTTCTGATCACTCATTCGCGCCATTATCATAATTTTAGGTTTAAGACTTATTTCTTATTCTTGGCTGTATCAATAATATTGTAAAACAATTTGCTTATCGTCTTAACTGGTTCGAATGGGTGGCATATAGCTTTACGTATAGCGTGCCATAGAGAGACAAAAGACAGGTCTGGTAACAGTTGTGTACTTTGTTAGAGAATAAGTAAGGATTATAATTAATAACGTTATATACAGGATAACCTTAAAAAAATCTAAACACAGTTCATGACAGTATACATAATAAACATAGCACTAATTTACATTTTGAACTTTCATTTAATTTATTTTCCCAGTTTCATCGAAATCGGTAAAAATATGTAGTTAATTATTTTGACTGAAATCCAGAATTTGAAGTTTTTTACTTTTTTAAATATTAAATAACAATTCTAGCGTAGTATTGAAAGTAATTTACCGTTTGAGAGGAAACGCACTCATTTGCTTTTCCGTATAGCGTATAAAATCCCCATTCAAGAAATTAAAATTATGTACGAAACGTCCACACTTAAGTCTCAGATTGGTCGATTGTATGACCATTCGAAATCTGCCCGAAAGTTTTCCTGTGAGAAGCAAACAAAAACTGACAGCGACAAAGCTGTTTTTCTCACTGATTACGGTTATGAGTGAGAGAAAAAGCAGTCTGTAAAATAAGGGGGTAAATCGTATCCGCCTAGAACTGGAATTGGAGGAGTAGTTCTTCACTGGTCAACATAGTTTCTCAAATGAGAGCAAAGGGGTCACTTTATTCCAGGAACTAGCCGACGAAATAGACAAAGGTGGAGAATTGATTTCGCCATAGCATTTAACGACGTTCCACATGACATTTTGATACAGAAATGAGAAAGGACAGGCGGGTTGTGCTTTGGGCCAAGGAATTTCTGAACGGGCGAACTCTAAGCGTAAAGTTAGGTAGACAAATATCCGTAGAACAAAATGAACATCAGAGGTGCCTCAAGGATCAGTAATTGGGCCTTTACCGTTTCTGATATATATGAATGATCTGCCAATTAAAATCAGTTCCATAACATTTTTTCCCTGATGATATTAAGGTCTATTAAAGGGGCTTCTGATGAATGCGAATAGTAAAACGACTCAGTCGCACACAGTTGTTGGAGGTGAAGCAGCTAAAATGAATATGAACGGCGACAAAAGCAAATGAAAAACGTTCAATAAAGTTCGCCTAATTGCGTTATAAAACGAGACCGCAAAAAACGGACCCAGGGAATTTTTCAGTTTTAAACAGATAGATTGGAACAATTTTCATGCAGTACTGTTTAAAGAAAATATTTCAACAACAGGAAGATTTAATAATAAGTCGAAAATTTTCGTGAAGTCCACAATTTATCTTCTATTAAATAAAATTGTCTCTATTTGGTTATCTGTATATTTGTGAATGTTCCGCATACAAATCTACACCTGTGGAGAAAATTTAATCAAATTTCGTACTCTTGTTATTTGCGACCAGGAAACAAACACTGTTGGGGTGAGACGCATTTCCAACCGCAGGGGGTAATAAAACAGCCGATATTTGAGTCGAATAAATAATTTCCTGGGTCAAATAGCGATTGATAGTGTTTCCACCTATGTTATCTGAGTACAATTTCAACCCCTTATAGCATGGGAAAGGACCACTCTTAAGGGTGGGGGTGGAGTGGTATTACATAAAAATAACGCAAATTCTATCGGTATTGGCGCCTAACCCGGGGTTATGCTTGTCAATGCGGTTAAATTATGAGATTAAACTTGCCGCTTAACTCCCACAAGCGGGGGTGGAAATTTTCGAACATGTTAAACGGCCGATATTTGCATGGAATAAATATTCGTCAGGGTCAATGGCATTGCTAGTAATTCTATCGTTGTTGTTTGTGTATAATTTCAACCCCTATTGGCATGTGAGCGGAGCACGCTTAGGAGTAGGGGTGGAGGCGTTACGTAATAATAGCGCTGAAGCATTCGATATTGGAGTCAAATAGGGGGTTATAGATATATGACAACCTGGGAATCGCTGGGCACCCAGCTAGTATGTCTATAAAATAAATAATAATCATAAATGCGGTGGAGTGGCTTCTTTAGTGAAGTGAATTTTTTAGAAGTGTGTAAAAATTCCAGGGCATTTAATACTTTATCTAAAACTACATATTATTTCAATTTTGATTATTTATGTGTTCACAAAATTGTTTATATATTTTTTAACAAACTATTTCTTTACATTTTATTTTATTTGTAGAACATTATCTACATTAAATGTGTTTCTTCTTAAGAATAAAATATTTCTATTATAATTTTTATTATCAGACTTACTTAAAAAAGCGAATTTGGAAAGCAGCTAAAGAATTAATCGTTGTTATGAAACGTATTAAATGCACGGAATTCGGAAGAGGTGATTTAGAAATAATGTTAAACAAGGTAATGAAATGACTTAGAAGAGTTTTCCGAAACACGTCTGATGAATAAACAGCAACGTAACACCTCAGTGAAGCGACTTTTGTCAGACGTCGTCTTGGAAAGAAGAATATAGTGAACAACTAGTACAGTACGTGAAGTTAACACGTTAAACAGAATAAAAAAAAAGATTTTATATATTATAAATACATCAATGATGAACGTTCCCTTAGAATTTTAGAATTGTAATACACGTTATGATTGTGACATGATATTCATGTCTAGTGTATATGCAAACTCTGAATCTGTATTAAATGAAATCGTTTCCAAGTGTTCGCATAAACAAATTATCCATTGTAGTCCCAAATTATGTATTTTATAAGTTTTTAAATTGAGACAAAAACTGCATAAAATTGACTTCCTATCGTAATGTCACTACTTTTGAGAATCGTATTTAAAATATTGACGATTGTCGAATTCTTATTCAGTTACAACCCACGTTAACATTCCACGACATTTTTTGAGTGTTTCTGAATTTTTCATGTGTTTTTATATTGGAGCATTATGTGTAGCAACGCTTTTGATTTTCATGCGCTGAAACAGTACCCACCCCGAGGTTACATTGATTCCAATACAAATATTTATTTATATTTTCTGCCTATGGCCCTAATCGATTGTGTACTCGCAATTTGCACATATTCCGTTAAATCTAAATCTGTTATCGAATTTTAATCTAGCAGAAAATTAAATGATTGCTGTTTTTCTAAGTTGCCACTTCACAAATATAACAGGCACATGAATGTGAAATAAATACCAAACAATTTGATAGGATAAAATAATTTATTTCTATATTTTCCCACGAATTTGTTGAGAAGAAATTTCCATAACGATTTATATCGCGTATAAAATTTTACGATATCTCTGCGCAAAGTCTGATATAGATATACTTGGATCGTTTCCAGTTCACTGTCATTTACATTATATTTTTCACTTAATCACGTTTGTCCTACTTCTTATAATTTTACGAACAAAATATTTTCTCTTTGCGTTTTTTTTTGCGTTCGTAATTCCAGGTATTTTCATTGTAATCTCGCGCAAGTCTGAGCTCGGTTCTTTTTATTTCCAAAAAATGTCAAATAGATTTAGCGATGAATCAATTACATTTCTGTTCCCCCCAAAGACGTAACAACCAAGACTTATTTGTATGTTCATCCATACATATATATGTCACATTATATCATTCAAAATGAAGAATACATATTTTTTTCTACCAATGACAATTATTGCCTTGGTTGTGAACGTCTACGAGTACTTCTTCTAGAAATTTCATTACGCTTCCATAGATGTCAGGTTTGAGGGACTGAAATTATATTCATGATCCGTACTTAATTGACAGTCAATAACTTTCCGTCTCCAATTTCCCGTTATTCTGTGTATATACTGTAATGATTAAAAGAACTAATTTAAATTAATTTTCCCCCGTTGTGGAAGCCATTTATGTAATAATCAACAGGTTGGCTTTAATTAATTTAAAAGAATGATTAAATTTAAAACATAAAATAAAATTTATTATCACTTCAAACTCAAAACAATTACAATTAAAAATTTTATATCTCAGGGCATTTACTGGATTTGATAATGAACACAAAAAAAATTGATTTAAAATCTTATTAACAAAAAAGTTCACAATTTACCTAAACAATATGTCGATAGGCTGAAAGAAATTAAAAAGTAAAGAAATTAACTTTGATTGACAATTTAAAACAGAACGAAATCTGACTTTATCCTTTAATTAGCGTTTACAATGTTATTCAAAATTATGTTACTTACAATCAATTTTACCTCGTTCGGACACTTTTACACTCTTTAATTATTTAATATCAGGCCTTGGTTTTAACTGATTCTGCACTTCACTTTAATATTTGGCAAGATTGGCTGTATTCCTTTGACTGCTCCGCTCCACAATAATTTACCAATGTTCTCCTGTATTAATTTCTCCACGAAGATTTTGGAAAGTTCTATTCTGACGAAAACTGCTCTCACTTTCCAATATTTACGCTGTAATACTTCCGTGAATGTTTTCTTTGTATTAATTCACAACTTTAACTAGTTATACATTAACGATGTCTAGTCTCTGCTCAAGTTTTATTACTTGTTCTGCTCCTCGTAATGTTTCTCCGCCAACTAACTATCCTAGTGTTCACGAGTTTGAGCGCGAATACGCCATTTTTGACTTTTCGACAAAGCAAGCGAGCTCGCTTCTCCATTGTTGCTTTGTTCGATCAGACCGCTATAATGGATTTATCAAACAATTCAAATTTTATGTCCAAACAATTAATGGCCTAATTAACTTTTGCTACAATATATTGGAAAACTCTGTGGTTTTTATTATCAACCTCAACAAAATTTGATGACAAATGGAATTAGAATTAGAAAATTCCCTTTCGCTACTTCTTTAATTCTATACGAATATAGGAAATTTCAGTGATTTTTACCAGAAACTTCAATAAATTTGGTGATGAATAGAATTATGAAACCCGATAACTGTAATTAAAGTTGACAAAGATTAGTTTTTGTCATATACTTTTAAGATTTTGAGATCGATTTATTCATATATTATTTGTGATTTTGATTAAAAATTTTCAACTCCTCTCCAAGTACATTACAAAGACGAATTTATATAAAAAGGGATTATCCGTACTGAATAATATCAACACAAGAATTCCATAAGGCTATTGAAAAAATAAAAAGAGCGACATATGACATACATTGAATTATTGCTGAGAAATAAAAAATGGAGCAGACACGTTATGTATCAAACTTTGTTTAAAAGTAGGATTTTTGTGCTAGAACAGTATCAGAAAACGATTAAAGAAAAACATTAGAATGTTCACCACGAGATATGAAGACGTCTTGAGAGCATCAATTTATTTAGAGGATTAATTTTAAAATTGTTTGAAGTAAAAAGTTTTGGTTTCATTATTTTGGAATTTTTCAACTAAAATAATGAGAAATGTCAAATAAAAATAAAGCAAAAAGAAAATTACCTGACATTATTCAAGAATTCTGGCTAATGTTATTTATAAAAACGAAATAATTTAATTTTACTATTATCTGTCTCAATGTATTTAACTATTTCAATTTCTTCTGCAGCTTTCGATCTTGCGGTTAATAATGATTTATGAAATTATTCGTAATCATTTCAGAAAAGTGTTGATGACATAAAAAGATTAAAGAGAAGTTTGTAGATAATTATGATCAACAAGATTGAAATCTCCAGAAGAAATTGAAAGAAAGAAAAATATATTTAGATTGAATTATTTTTCTGTAAAATTGGTGAAAAGGTATCAATCAATCTAAATTAGTCATTCAAATAAAATAAAACAGTTTGAGACTGTTAACAGTTTCATTTTTCATTTCTAAATTGAAATCATGTTATTGATAGAAATAATAGTATTTTGAAACGATTTAATTCCATATTTATTCCCCTTTCTTATTTCTTATTTTTTTATTATATTTATGTATTTATTTAGTATTTCAATGATAATTAACGATTTATTTAAAATATTATATTGTAATGTACTTAGGGAAAAATTGAACATTTTTAATAAAAATGTTTTGATCGTTCCAAAAATCTTAAAATAAATAAATAATTTATTTTAAACAAAAACTTTACATTTTTTAAAAATATATCACGTTATTCGTAATAAACCAATTATAGTGTTATTAAATATCGAATATGTTTCGTTTGAATTTAACAATCATTTAATACTCTGTATCAATTTCCGCGTTACGGAATTCGTGCAAATATGATCACAAAAATAACGCATCCCATCACATCTCATGCCAGGATCTCACATTCACTATTGTCACATATTTCACACACAAAAAATTCGCAGAGGGAAAGAATTCCCTCGTTTTGTCGTCTTAGGGAAAATCTCACGCCTCGCAATGCATTTAAAACTTCAAAGCCGAGGTGACATTTGAACTGCAGAAACGTTTATACTAAATTTAATAAAAACGTAATACCATATCTGGTCCTCTCAGAAAGAATATCGTGTTTCACAGGCTTCAATGCAATTCGAATTTTTATAAATAAATATTATTTGAGAAGGGGGATTTAAAGACAAAGTATTTACCATAACTGGTTAAATTAATTGACGATCTGTTGTCATTTTTTATTCTGGAAACAAAGACGCAAAGATATACGAACTAAAGCATTAAGGATGGTAGGAATGAAGAACTTAATATTTATGTGCACATTTAGCATTTCGCGAGACTACGTACATACGAAAATATGTAGTTTATTACAATTCAACGCCATATCGAAGGTAATTATATTACAGCATTTAATTGCAAATAACATCATTTCGTGAACAGGGGAGGCCATGCTTATTGTACGAATATGAACCAAGTATGCATTTTTCATTTTTTTAGGGCTACATGAGTGTAATCCACATGGTGGCAACTCCCCTTTAATAGCATAGGAAGGGATTTAAAAGGGGGTTTGCGTAAGGGTAGAGGAAGGTAGCCAAGGGTTAATTAGGGCCCCCGGGCTATACTTTAAGGAGAGGAGTTTGCTGTGGGGACGCAGCATTCCCTTCCCCGTACCTCAACCAGTTTAGGAGGCAGCTGGCCAACTATTCCAACGGGAATAGCGGACAACTCTTACCGTATGCCCAAGGTCTGTGACCCCGGAACATACACCTCTCAGAACAGACCAATGTGCCTCGGCTTGTGGGAACCTTAGTTGAAAACGGAGAGGAAAAGGCATCCCCAAAGGTAGCCCCTTCGTATCTCTCCTACAAGATTCTGCCTGCGAGAGAACATCCCTCGCAGGTATTGCCTGCGAGAGAATAGCCCTCGCAGACCTCCTCGGTCTGGTCTTCCTTTTTTTTTTTAGGGCAACAGGATACATGAGGGTTATCCACATTGGGCAACTCCCCTTTAATAGCATAGGAAGGGATTTGAAAGGGGGGATGCGGAAGGGTAGAAGAAGGTAGCGAAGGGTTACTAGGGCCCCCGGGCTATATTTTAAGGATCCTACCCAGCATTCGCCTAAAGAAATGCAGGGAAAACCCTAGAAAAACCTGCATCAGGTAGGTCGGGCATTGGGTACTTGTCCTTCGCCCTTCCGATAGCGGGAGTAGAGTTTTCTGTGGGGACGCAGCATTCCCTTCTCCGTGCCTCGACCAGTTTAGGAGGCAGCTGGCCGACTATTCCAATGGGAATAGCGGACAACTCTTACCGTATGCCCAAGGTCTGTGAATATATTTACAACATTTATTCAACTATGAGCCATATTGATAATTATTTAAGTACCACTGTTGTATTAAAAAGGCAAAATCGGTGTATATATTCCTATATGGACTTTTAATAGGGCACTAGTATTTTAATGATAATTATCGAACGTCATTGATGAAGTAGGTAATGATTGTTTATTTCATCTCAATTTCGTTGAACTGTTCAGGAGCGTGACTAATTGAATTCAACTTTATTTTTTCGTTGATTAATAAAAAAGAACAAGGTTTTCATTGCAGCAGAGCTTTTAGGGCTTTCTGGAGCAGAGCAAAGTACAGTCGTCACTTTGACATAACACATAGAGGGGGCGAAACTGAGTTAAAGGAAAGTGGCATGTATGATCGGTGAGTGACGTTGGCACGCAATCCGCAAAGACCTACAGACGAAGTTACTGAGGAACCAGCCCACTACCCGTTCTCCGCTGGTGACGAAAGTCAAAACATCACTCGAAACCTACAGATCCACTAAATTATATGTCAGCTATAATTTTCCTCGTAGTCAATTTCCGGAATAATCACAGACGGGCACCAACATAAACGTTGTTGCGGTACGCTTTCGCTTCTAGTACCTTTGAATAACGTGGATATATTAAATTTTTCATTCAGTCAATTATGTTATGTTTATACGAAAGGTCATAAATATTTTTAGTATAAAATTTTGTTATAATTTAGTTGTTTAAATAAAATTATAAAAATCTAAACGGTTCCTATATTAGGAAATATAACCCTGACCATGTCAAAGTACTCTTCTATGCAGACTGATAAACAACTCTACACCACGGTATTGAATGCATATGAAATTCTTTGTAGGGTGCTCTTTGCATTCACTCGTGCGTTTCTTTTCTATCTGTGAGGCTTTATTCTGTGAAGATCGTGTTCAGCTCTTCTTCAAGAGTTTTCCAAGTAAGAAAGGGAAATACCTCGACAATTTCTTTGAATTCGCCTCAGGCTCGTACATCACAAGACGAACTTGTCTCACTACAAGTCATTACTACCGTTAAACAAGTACGATGCCTCTGGGCTTCTTTGCGTCGGGTGCCATTAATATATTACTCGTATATTTCAGTTTGCTGCGAATTTAAGAAACGTTGTTTTTGTAATATACTTTAATTAGAGATATAATTAGAATTCTCTGAATTCCTTTAATTAATATCCCCATTTGTGATAAATCGTGTATTTGCACAGATGGTGTAGGGAAGAAGTACATATTTTAGTGACTAATAGAATACCCGTAATGTTGCCATGATTCATAAATCTAATGAAACAATATTACTTCTTAATGTGGAGTAAGGAAGGCAATAAAAACATGATTCTGTCATACGTTGACTAACAACGGTAAAAGCCTTGGTGTAAGTAATAATATCATTCGTAATTTAAATTAATTTTTATACAGAAATCCGTTTGTGTATGCATCGAAATCTGATAATGTCTGCCATTCTTCTGAACCACCCCCCCCCTAACAGTATACATTTATTTAGTTAGTTACAGTTTGTATAGGCCATGATCAGTTGAATGTTATGAAAATAAGTTGGACAGTGTTGGCGATATATGTAATTTTGTTATAATACTTTATTATAATTTGTAGGTAATTAAAAAATAATAGCCTCATACGTGCCGCGTTTTCCGACTGCGGCCGAGGGTTTTTTTTGTCTGCTAATTTCTTATTGTTAAACAAAATTTTGTATGGAAGTAATAAAGAATAAGAATAGCCGAGGCAGTAACACTGAACAATTATATACCTGAAGACAACACCTTGATGGGAATCAGTTCTCTTGGCTACTTAATAAAGGAATATTTACTTTATTCTGCTTAAGAGAAATATATATTGTTTATAATTCTTACTCCTGATTTAATTAAAATATTTTAAATAAAAAGAGGTATAATTCCATTTGTAGTTAATTTTTAATGGGATAGTTTCTCCCAAAGTTTGTGTACCCTCCAAAGGACAACTTCATTTAACAGAGAATTATCAGTAACTATCAACTTATAAATTATATTGTAATGCCAATTAATTAAGACATTAATTGTGAAATTGAAAATCTAAATTGTTTGAGAAATCCTTTGTAGCGGCAGGAGCTTTTGGAAAAACAATAGAAAATCCGGCTCTGTTTCTTTGTTGGAAGGTCCGTCAAAATGGCGTATGCGCGCTCAAAATTGCGAGACGACAGGACAGTTCGTATGGAGAAGTGGTGAGATACAGTTCACGGAAAGACCTCGTCGATGTATAACAATTTTTGGAAGGAGAATTCAACAGGGTTGGCAATTAGCAGGACAAAGTAAAACATTCATAAAAGTATAACGTCGAAACCTGCTTAGAAAAAGCAGTTTTTGTGTCTATAGCCGGCCAGAAATAGCGGTTTAAGTCCGGAACAATAAAGACTACCCAATCCGCATATCGCAGAAGTCACCTAGGGCGAGCGGTCAACCGATAGATGACGAAAGGAGGATCATCAGAGTTCCTGGCATCGTATAAAATTTTGGCTTGAAATTTTGATGTAGAATCTGTGAGTTTAGAAGCAGTGTAAAACCCCACAATAGTGTTTTTAAAAATTATAGGTACGCTGGAATGCTGGGCAGACGTGAGTAAAAATTTACAAAACAATTAATTATGTAAACGTAATTGAAAGATAGACGTCAGATTTCGTTCTCTTTTTGATTAAAATTCTTAATCAAAGTCAATCGTTTTACTTTTAATTTCGTTCACAATTAAACTTCGTTATAGTTATAGTAATTTTTTTTAATTGTAATTTGTTGTTGATAAGATTATAAATATTATTGATTTGTCCATTATAAAACCCAGTGAAGACACTGAGAAATTCAATATTATAAATTTGTAATTGTTTGAGCTATTGCCACAATAAAAATCTTTTGTTTGTAAATATTATTAATCATTCAAATTAAAGGCATCTCATTAGTGTATATTACAATATATTAATTGATTTGGATTTTCGTGTTCAATACTAGATATAATCTAGTGACATAAATCCAAGAAATACTAGTGGTGATTTAACATACACTTAGATTAATAGTGATTATGACAGGAGATTAAATGTATTCTATTGTTTCAGTAGGATTATTTACGGATCCTACTAACAATTCGCGTATTTATTTTGAGATAAATACAGTTTTAGTCTATTTCTATAAGATGAAAGATAAATTCAGAAACGTTCTGTGTCTTATATAATACATTGTTTGTGTTTTACTGACAAAAATAGCTTGCAGTTTATATTCTATCGGTCTATTAAATTATTTATTCATTACTATTACAGATTTTCCAACGACTAAAATTCAGAAAATAACTGTACTGTAACAATCTAATGTTGATTTGTCGATCTCATAACATGTTTGTCATGAATTTGTTGGAATTCTCACTTTTCCTCTAATATTTAATTTACAAAAGTAAAATTTATAATTTATCAAATGAAATTAATTATAAATTCACGCATGATTGTAATCACTCATAAAAATGTTAATTTTGAGACAGATAAATGTTATTTTAACTAAGACTGAACGTTAAGATTAAGTGGTTTCTATGCATGGTGAAATTGAAATTTTCGTAATTAACTGTACATATTTTGTTTAGGATAATTTCTTACATCTCGAGGAATTCATCCATGAAGATCAAAGTTTCTATCAATTATGATTATTAATTCCAACAGGTTGCTGTTCTGAGTAAAGAGCGGTAGTCTATTCGAGTTATCGTTCTCCTGCAAAGCAATTCCATTATCTGTAAGTGTGAAACTTCATAGTCTCCATAAAGCTGTAGGTTCGGCATATATATATATATATATTTTAAACATTGAGTGCTTTTAATATGTAAGGTACAATAAAGCTTAAACGTGGCTCAGGCAAGATGAAATACATGAAGTTAAAATAAAATATAAATTGACTTTGAAGTTTTGACAATGTATAATAAGTTATCATCATTATTATAAATTTAATAAAATATGTGTTTGTAAAATTTTTGATAATTAAAATTGTGCGAATTTTAAATGTATTAAAACGTATGCCTATATCAACTGCCAAAAGCTTCTTGGAAGATGAAATTTAATTTACAATAAAATTATATAAAATGCTTTGTTTTTCTACCCGAAAATGTCCATAAAGATTACGGTTCAAAATATTAATATATATAATCAAATATCAGTCACAATAAATTAAACGTATTAAAGATAATTCTTCTGATGTTTTATTCAAAATGAAATTCAATTCAAGGTAAGAAATGTTATTTTTAATTTGTGTACTTATCGATCAAATTTCAAACGAATTTAAATTAATTTTTTTTTATGTGTTATATTTACTATATATTAATACCTGGCCGTGCCCCTTCCAATGCTCATGCACAATGGGAGCTAAGCTCTTTTGATCTATCCCGGAAATTTCATATCGGAGCCACATATGCTCTGATAACTCCACTGGCAGACTGTGAAATGCTTTGTCATTCACTCGTCTGCTGACATCAAACAATTATAAATATAGATTTTCTACTTACGTCTAGTTCGTTTTAGAAAGAATCCGTAATTATCCCAATTCTGTAGTTAGAACGTTAATTATCACCATACGATAATGAAAATATACCGGTGCTCAAACTAACGCCATTTTAAATTTTTCGTAACTGTAACAGCTAATAGGAATCCATACTTGGAATATAACATTTTAATGAGACAGCAAATCATTATTTCAAAAATAAATATTTGAACTTAAATAATAGCAGTTAGTCAGGTGAATTAAATAGACTTATAAATGTTATTTTATGTAGTAAGCCAAATTGTAAAACTCTTAGGCTTCAGGGATGTTGAAATGGCTAGTCATAATTAGTGTATCCATTCAGTATAGTTTTAATTGACAAAAAATAACTCCACTAATAATTATAATCGCAGTTTATTTTTTTAATTAATTTAATTAATTAATTAGATAATAGAATTTATTATCTGTAAAAAGACAATTTAATAATCAAATCAGGAATTAATAAAATGTAATAGTTTTAAGCCGAAATTAGACTAACCTCCGGAGTTCTCCCGTCTTTTTACAGACTTATAATAAAATAAGAAATATTTTTCACATAATGTCATAATTAATTCGCAAGAAAACTTCAGCCATATCGCCACATTTTGATACTGAACTTAGCTATGTACATGATAACCGCGAAAGAAATGTGTTGTAGGTTCATCAGAAAAATATTTATTAAGAAACGAAATAATAATTTTAAAATTTAACGACCATTATTTACAGTCATTTAAACAAGTTCGTTCGGCAAGTATTTATAATAAGAAGAAGACTGATGATATGGACTTATCACCAGATAGAATTTATCTATTAAAAACAAATATTTTGAATTAATTTTCAAATATCTATATGAATGCATAATTCCATTATTTTAAAAAAAATTGTACTCAATTTTCATCGTGTCAATTTACGTGAACTAAATGTTAACGTAATAGGTAAAAATTTGGTTTAAAAAAAATAAACACATGTTCGCTTATTAAAATTGGTTAAATTTTTTAACTTTGTTGCTTATCATTACTAAAATAAATTTCCTCTGTCTTTCTGATATATTACTTGCATCTAATGCTTATTAGTTCTGATGCAAGTCTCGTATATTTCTTAATGTATGTTAATAATAACGAATCTGTCGAATAATAACAAATCATATTATTATAAGGAAGTGAACAAATAATGTTTAAAATAATATGTATTCAATTTCTTCAACGAGTTCTAATGTTATAACGATTATATAATTATTCACTTATAGATCACACGGGGAAAAGTACCATTATTTTTAGTTGCGTATCATTTTGTTGTATATTTGAAAATTAAAGTTCAATTTTTCGTATGTACTGTGAGAAATAGACTAGAAACGCATGAAAGGTTCGGAAGTTTATTAGCACAATTGATATTTCTCATAAGCGACAATTTTCATGGGGTATTTCAGGACAGACGTAATGTTGAAATGTGCATTTATGAAAATTTTATCACAATGGCTTTCGCGTTTCATTTTTGGGTCATGGTTAATTTATGAAGTAAAAATCAAGCGGACATGGAAACGAATGGAGTTAAGGTATTAATTATTGAAACTTGACTCTCAGTGTGTGAAGTGACGGAATCGTTCTCTAATATTCCTGAAAATAAATCGAACACGTCCCACATGACGCAAATAATCCTGGTGTGATACTAAATTATGATTATTACTTCCATAATTCCATCATTGATTCATAATGTCACTGAATGTGAAAAGTCTTAATTTCGCAGAACAAAAATTTTAACTTAATATATTGATAAAATATAACATTAATGTAAGGTAATAAAAACTTATAAAATGTTAGATGACTGTTGTACGTCGGCGTACTTTATTCAGAAACAAAGTAAACGATTTAATATGCTTTCAGCTCTGTCGTCTCTAACCCAACACGTCCATTTTCTTCCAGTAAAATTTTATTCTAAAATGAAGCTGTTTACGCCTCTTCACGCTGGGAATAACACGAATTCTTTTCATGGTTCGTGAGTGGGGCACTTTCCAGGGTCGCCCTTTATTTCGCGAGTTAACGCAGATTTTACTCGAATCATCCAAGCTTCCGAAACATAAAAAAAAAAAGTTCTCGGAATGTGTTGTCAGAGTTGTCAAAAATATTCCAAGTCTGAACAACTCTGCCAACATAGTTAAATATTCAGAGAGGACGAAATAAAACTGTCTGTTATTTGGTTTCGTACTTAAAAATTAAAAATATAATTATTAGTTTCTATTCCAAATATTTGTATTCTGAGAAACTGCAATATAATTTATTTATATCACATTGAAAGACATGCCAAACTAATAGGTTACACGATCTAAATAATTTAAAGTAACATGGATCAAATGAAAGAGAAAAATTAGTTAATACTTATAAAAATAGTTTTCGTTATGATTGTTTCATATAAGCACACTCATACTTTTAACAGTAATATTACACTTAATTATAATTGTTGTATACGTTCCTTTCGTTCTGAATGAATTTCATGGAGTAGCGTGGCTGAGTATTTTTTTAAAAAAGAAATTGCTTTGAAACCCCCATTAAAAAATATTGACATCTTTACAATTTAATAATGATATTGTAATGATCACCTGATAGGCGATTAATTTGCCCCACGTTGTGGTAGCCATTTATGTAATGATCACCCGACTCGCTCTTAATTAAAAGAATTAATAAATTATCGAAAGAAAGGTTAATTAAAAGAAATATTATCAAAAATTAACAAATAAAATAATTTGTTACTTTATTCATTTGTGGATTCCAAAATTAAAACAAATTCAATCAAATTAAGATTTCTTCTCTCAGGGTCACAACTGGGTTTGGTAATTAACAGAAAAGTGTTTTTATAAATTGATTAACAATTCAAACATAAAATTCACCTAAAATAATATGACGATAAATGAAATGAAAGAAGGCTATATGTAAAGAAACTGAACGAAATCTGACTATTACCTTTCTAATAATCGTTTACAAGTTTATATAGGTTTTGTTACTCAAGTAATGTCCGTCTGGCACCAGCTCTTTCTTTTGTAGCTTCAACACTACAGTAAAAATGCAAATTTTTACACTGATTCTAACTTCCTTGCAGATTTTACACACGCGCGGTCGAAGTGCACGTCCTCAGCTATCAGGAACCTCGGTTGTTGTCTCCCCTTTCTGATCAGCTAGACGTTGCCGGATCACTCAATGTGAAGATTGTTCCATTTGTGAAGCAAACTCCTGTTTCCATACAGGAACTCGTGATTTGTAGTTTATGTTTTCAGAATTTACTTATCATACGCAGAGTCCAGACTTTAACTACTTTCTTCTCGTCGCGGATTTTAGGCTTTTTGTTTCTCCTTGCTCGACCCAGGCTCAGTGCAGAACCTTACTGTTTTTATTTCTTTATGTGGACCGAACTGCCACGTATCTCGGCGAAGACTTTTTTTACTGTTTCACCTCTCGTCGCCGACCGCAGACTGACTTTCTTTTGCGAGCACAGTCACCATTTCGGCTTTTCGACAAAGGAAAAGAACGAGCCGCCATTGTTGTCTTTGATATCTCATACCGCTACAATTCAAATTATACCTAATCAATTTAATGGCCTAATTAATTATTGCTACAATATATATAAATATGTATTCTGATTATTGAGAAAACTAATTAATAAATAAACATCAGCCAATTTTAAGCCAGAAAAAAGAATTTATTAAATTAACAACGTTTCATCGCTTAATTTGCAACATTTTAAAACTACAAAAAAATACAATGAATAGAATAACATTTTTAAGAAACAATTTGGCAGATAACAAAAAATTTAAAATGTGTTACACTTACAAAACTTTCGATTGACAGGTCATTCCATGCTGACTGCCGTGGACGAAATGTACAATTTAAAACTTGATTAATATAATATTAATTAATATACATTGGAGAGGTAAACAATGGAAACGTTTTAGAATTTGAAATTATATCAATATACTAATTAAACATTACAAAAGCAAACAGTCATACATTTTATTCAAATTGTTTGTATCATTTTTTATGTTAATAGCTGTTTCATAGGATCTGATATATTAATCTCGAAACGTAATTCGTTTCCAAAATTGATAAATAATTAAAAAAAAATTCAGAATTAAACTTGGCTGATGTTTATTCATTTATTATTTTTACAATTTGTTTATGTAGAGTTCAGGAGTGATTCTGCAGCAGGCGTTCTACATATTTCGGTAACTACCGGCCACAGCATTCTGTAGCTTACATTTCCCGTCGTCAGATAAAGGGATTATTAATGGAACGTGTAATTGCAATATATCCAACTAAGGAATTAGAGAACCAAACACGGTTTAAACTAATTGAATCATAAATGAATGTATTGTATGTCAGACATCAAACGTTTCGACGCAGCAAACAGTTGGAGAGAAGAGTTAATATCACCAATAAACAATAACAAAACTCTATTATGATTAAGTGTCCTTGTGATCGGCCTGTAAATTTCCCTCACAGTTTCCTGAATGAAGGCTCGAATGTAAGGTCCTCATTACATATTAATGAGTAATTTATTTGTCTTTAATGAAGGAAACCATTTGGCTGCTGGAAACGGTTTAAGATTACAACCGAATTTATTTATATTTGAAAATAATAAAAGCTTTTTAAAACATTTTTAGTTATTTAAAAATTAACATCTGCATGTTGTTATTTTTTAAAAAATAAAAAGAGATTTAGACAGATTGCATACTAGAATTACTGAATTTTTTTTGAAAATTCAGAGTTATAGTTTTACCTCCCAGTAGGTCTTTATCGAACACGAGATATAGATGAAAAAATTATAATTGTTTTTAAATTCAAATATAAAACGTCTGTGTCAAAACGGTTAACAATTAGATAATTAAGTAGCCAAAAGAAAGAAAAAAATACTAAACGTTTCTGAAAACTGTGAGAACTGCGTCGCTCTCGGAACTTGCATTTCTTGAATCACCCGACGAAAACCACAAGTGTAGTGCATTAGTTATGATATTTAGAAATTTTGGTAAGGGCAACTGAAGCAGAGGGGTTGGCGGGTCATCAAACAATGCTATTGTCCCAAGGGAGGACACCAAATTTATGACCGAGGAGAATTGGGACAGCTCCTTGACACAGCTGCCTGGTCTCACACTGAATCAGAAAAGGGTTCGAAAGATCAATGTTTTTGTTCGAACTTAAAGAGAGTTTCACCACCGTGGGAGATAAGATACGGATTCCTGAGCGTTTTTGAAAGAGAGAAGTATATATAAGTGTATGTAATTATTTAAACTACAAATAGGCAGTTTTTCCAATGATAGATGCATGAAATTACAATTTAGATACAAATTAAATAAGAGAAGTCACAATAAAGGAAAATAGAGTAAATTAATATTGTTATTTAAAAATATTAGGGACATTATTACAACTATAAATACATGTATATAACAGTATATTAATTGAAGGTTAATTTTGAAAAAGTTAAAGAAGAAATTAATATTGCACTGGCCTGAAAAGAAGAAAACTGGAAAGATATCTAAAAATACAGAATATGTATTTAACTATCTAAGAAGACAAGGAATGTTTAGTTTATAACGGAGCACTATCACTTCACTGGAATGCAATACACAATAAACTTCACTACACTCTATTCACTAGAGTGTTCAGTTTCAGTTTAATTTTTTTTTCCGTTAAAAGACTTTCTCCGAAAACTCTCGCAGGTAAATTGTTCCAGTTTTTCTTTGTCCTATCCCTTTCAAATCCCTAGGGGCTACCTTTGGGGATGCCTTTTCCTCTCCGTTTTTGGACTAAGGTTCCCACAAGCCGAGGCACCTCAGTCTGTTCTGAGAGGTGTATGTTCCGGAGTCACAGACCTTGGGCATACGGTAAGCGTTGTCCGCTATTCCCATTGGAATAGTCAGCCAGCTGCCTCCTAAACTGGTCGAGGCACGGAGAAGGGAATGCTGCGTCCCCACAGCAAACTCCTCTCCCGCTATCGGAAGGGCGTGGGACAAGTACCCAATGCCCGACCTACCTGATGCAGGTTTTTCTAGGGTTTTCCCTGCATTTCTTTAGGCGAATGCCGGGTAGGACCTTTAAACCATAGCCCGGGGGCCCTAGTAACCCTTAGCTACCTTCATCTACCCTTCCGCATCCCCCCTTTCAAATCCCTTCCTATGCTATTAAACGGGAGTTGCCCAATGTGGATCACACTCATGTAGCCTGTAGCCCTAAAAAAAAAATTCCAACAAAGAAGCCTGCGAGACGATTCTCTCGCAGGTGAACCTTCCCAGAGAGCTCTTGCGGGGGCTACCTTTGGGGATGCCTTCACAACTCTCTGGTTTTTTAACTAAGGTTCCCACATGCCGAGGCACCTCGGCCTGTTTTGAGAGGTGTATGTTCCGGGGTCGCAGACCTTGGGCATACGGTAATAGTTGTCCACTATTCCTATTGGAATATTCGGCCAGCTGCCTCCCTGCGTGGGACCAGTACCAAATGCCCGACCTACCAGTTTTTATAGGGTTTGTCCTGCATTACTTATAGGCGAATGCCGGGTAGGATCCTTAAACTATAGCCCGGGGGCCCTAGTTAACCCTTGGCTACCTTCCTTCACCCTTGCGCATCCCCCTTTTCAAATCCCTTTCTTATGCTATAAGAGGGGAGTTGCCACTATGTGGATTACCCTATACATAGCCTGTCTACACCCAAAAAAAAATAATTCCAACATCTGTTTTTGCTGTCTGGTATTTAAGTTAAAGATGTGGTAAGTCCTCCCGTACCGAGTCGGTTCTCTCAATCTATCTCGAATTCCTTGCCAAGGTTTTTGACCTGTAAAGGCTTTAAAGAAAACGTGTAGCTTGGCTCTTTCCCTTCTCGTCTGTAGAGTATCCCACCCTAGAAGATTTACTTTTTCGCTCTCATGCCCAGGTCCCATCTGTACGAATTTTGCGGCTCTTTACTAAGGATTCTATCAGATTTTTCCTGTACGGTTCCCAGCATACTGCACCATATTCCATTAGTGGGCTTACTAATGATAGATACGCCATTTCCTTCGATTTTGCATTTCCCTTTCTGAGAGATCTCAATACGTGGTTTCCTCCACCCCAGCTTACTGTTAAAATAAATTTCTTGGTATTTACAGTTTGTCTCCTGAATCACTGTTTACCCTTGAATTTTATATTACAAGGCATGTTGTAGGCGCATTCATTGCAGAGTTCGTCGATGCCTGCCTTGCCCGAAGCTTTCAATCGCAGTCTATCGAAGCCATGCGGTCCGCAAGTTGTAATCCTTAACCTCACATAACCAATGTAGATACTAAGAGGCATTCATTTGTCTTGTATTATTTTATTATTAGTTATCCGGGTCTGGTACAAGTATGATGGTCATGTACAGTTCTGTAGATTGAGTTTGTTAATCTTCAGTATTAATTTTATTACAAATAAAGTTTATATTATTTAAATTCGAATAGTTTATATATATATATATATATATATATATATATATATAAATCAAATGAGTTCAAAGTAGTAAATATTACTCAAAGAGTTATTTAGCACTTATTTTTGCCTGTTATTTGGCAACTTATATATCTATATTTTCGTATCAATACATTAAAAATAATTATTTGCATAGTAACACAGAGATTCAAATTTTACATTTATAATATAAAATCAGTTGAATTAAATGCTGTAGGCAGAACATTTTTATACTGATGCATTGCGACTTGTTTAAAGGACGAAATAAATACCGCAGTACGCGTGCTAGCAGAATTCACAGAAATGCATATGAAAATCAGGTTTGAAATTCTATCAAACGCTTTTGACCGTAGTAAATATATATATATATATATCACAAAAATTATTTAGTGTTACAATTAATTTGCCCTATGTTGCAGCGCCTAAATTTAATTTAACAAACAAATATAATTTATTTCTAATTTGTTGGGCCTTCTAAATGAAAAAAACCTTTATAAGACAATTTACTTTATTGCATATAAATTTACGACAATTTCTCGGAGTTTAAATACATTTAAATCTCAAAGTATAGCAATTTGATAACAAATCTCTCAGGGTCGTTTACTTGGGCTTGATAAGTAAAGAACAATCAAAGAATTTATAAATTAAGTAATTAACAATCCAAAACCAAAAATGAGACGAACGAAACCTGACGAATACCTTTAACTATCGTTTACAAACTTAAATAATTTTGTTTCTACTTACAAAATGTCCTGCTGGTACCAGACTTAGTTTCACTAAAAGGCCATGAACACGCGGTCGTAGTTATTTGATTTTCCTCCGGGAACTCGATCTGCTTCACCTCCTGGTCATCAGCCAGACATATAGTTACTCAATGTCTTTATGTGAATGTGGCGCTGAATATTTATTCTGCTTTGCGATCTTTTTACAATGTATCTCTCTGTCTAGACTTTATACTTGGATTTCAAAACTTATAACCCTCTCGGTTGAATTTTAAACTTAGGCCACGCTGTTCCGCTCCCTCCTATAATATCAGCCAGACTGGTCTCAGAAAGCGCTCGCAGCCCGCAAACAAAGACCGCCGACACATTGTTGTCATTGAAAGTGGTACCGCTAAACAATTCAATTATTTAAACAATTACTGGCCTCTAATTAGTATTACAATATGTATATCGAACTTACTGTTACTCCCACGTTTACTGTGTGCATGAATGAAGGTTCTTGAAAAATGAAGACTACGAAGACTCTCCAACAAATACTAAGATACGGTCATAAAGTGACGTCTTCTCTATTTTCTGAACGACCCAGATTGGTGACGAATCGGTTGAGTCACCTATTCAGAGATTGATTCCTATTCAAAATATGATCTACGAAGTCCCAAAAGTTTTTAATGGGAATTTTTGAGCATCCTGTATACAATAGCTACCAAACGTCGGGCAATGAGGTACTGTGTAAATAAAAGTGTGGGTCCCCTTTCTGTGACCACATCGGGAGTGGTTATATTTAATTATTTCCCATCCATACATTTAAAATACGTGAATAAATTCAGCGAACACGCCAAAGTTATTATATTATGGCTGACATTGTAACCTGAAGCGAACAGACTAGTGTAATGTAATATTATCTTGATTAGAGCGTTGCATTTCATTAAATTTTGTACCTATATTTGCATTTTACATTAGAAAGGGGTGACTGGGGCATTAAATATATTATATTTGATAATCACTCTTTCGTTTTTCGTAAAACATATTTAAAGTTAGTCTCTTTTAATTTAACCAAAATTAAAACGGGTTAATTAAATAATGACATTATTAATAATTATACTATTTTAATATGCTTGTTAAGTTACGACTCAGCATATCTATTGTAATGATTAGACTTTATTACTAAATATAAAAAAACTTTATTACATGAAAATACAAAAATACATTAAAAAAAATATTATTGGGCGCCAGCAGATATACATTGGCCTACAAAAAATATTATCATTAGCTCAGGCTTGGTTATAAAATCCTCCTTCTCAACAGAGTAATGTGGGCGACTCGGTAGCTATTCAAGAACAGAACCTATTTCCGTACTGTGTAAAAAAAATTCAACTTTTGAAGGCACTTTACAGAAATGATGATCCTTACTTTAACTTGTGGCGTCAGCCGACTTGCAGTGGATCACTGGTCTTGTAGTAAGCAGCACACGATCTCCTTCTTCGGCCTCCCCGCTATGAACGTCTCTCCAAAAACGTTTGTTGGCTACCGCTCGCCTGGATTTTCCACCCGTCTCGCCTCTCTCACTCCACTTTCCGTCCTCTATCTGTCGGTCTGCCTGCGTCTGTCTACTTTCACCCGGGTTCGGAGTATATATATTCGTACTCCGCCCCCCAAACGATGCAAAAAAAGGGACGCGTACCCGCGGCTTCTTTTGGCCTCTCGGGCAGGCACACGTGCACGTTTAATGTATTCCTTCTCGGGCCCGTGGACACAAAGGCGGCCACTTACCGATGTTATTCATATATATATATATATATATTGTCTTTTTCTGTTAAGGGAGCCTCATCACTTATATTAATACATTTTTATTAAAATAAATTGGCGTATAAAATGAGGTCATATATTATTATTTTAAAGTCATCTAAGACATTTCGCCTAATTCGAGGCGCATAATTTTTTGATCGTAACTCGTACGAAAATAATTACTGAGGAAGTCTATTAGGGACATAAATTGCTTAACTGCAAATACATTTATGAATAAAATGAGATATTAATTATTTATAATACATAAAAAAACAATAAATTTTTAGGTGAAAGGAAATAGTTACGCAGAACCGTTGTACGATTATGTAACCATTTCAATCGCAACATATTTTTGTTGATTTATTTTATATTTTTCAATTAATATCCTGTGGAGTAAAAATCGTAAGATCCGTCTCCTCTCCTCTATATATATATACAATATATACATTAGTTTGTCTCAACATCTTGTACTAGCTGGTGTAATATTGTGTAGAACGTTTAATGTAGAGAACAGTTCTTCATCGGTTAGGAAATATGTTAAAATGTTAGTTGAGTAGTTCACTGTGATCTTTAATTATCTTCGGTCGGAAAGAGAAAACGATTCAAAGTTAAAACTTTCTTGTTGTGCGATTTTGGATTGGTATTTACAATTTTTATGATTATACAGAAGATTCGGAAATATTAACATACAATATGTTCATAAAGTAGGTTTAAGTTGGTGAAGTGAAGTCCTGTAGAATGCAATTACGTGAATTTTATAACACTTTACATTTATAAAAATATATGTCCTGAAATTCCAAAGTTGTCTGAATTTTATTATGAAACGGGCAGTCGAACGGATCCCAATATTTGTAGCGCTCCGGGATAAGGGTGGAATAAAAGTGATTGGACAACCAGGGTGACGGAGAGCGATACCCAATCAGGAAAAAGAAAATTAATACTGTAGTAGAAGACAAACAAGCTAATAAAATATAGAAAACCTAAGAGAGTACTTACGGAGAATACAGTAAACTTTAGAAAATAAGAATTAATCAGGATAAATGTTTGAAGGTTTTTTTTATTTAATCTCTTTATATTTGTTTCCAGTGTGTTAATTCTCATACATATAAGCCACAGTGTATAATGACGCTATCCAGTACCCATCTAGGTAATATACTAGTTGCGTTAAATCTATTTATATTTTGCAGTAATTAAATTGTGTATCAATTGATAAAAGTCATATTTCATAATATAGTTATAAATTGTAATATATTGTAATAATTAAAAAAGATGGCGTTTAATAAATAAAAAATTATTCAACTTTTCAAACAAACAAATTTATTATCAATGTTTAAACAAAATTACACAATTTAAAAATATCTCAGTGTCTCTACTGGGTTGGTAATGGCGAATCATTTTATTTCTCAACTTAAATACAAATTCCAATTTAAAAGAGAAAAGATTTTCTCGTAAATTAACGATGACGAAATTTACTTGTCAGCGAAATTAAACTAAAAAAAGATGGATTCTAATTAACAAATTTTATTAAAAGGAGGGAACGAAATCTGACGTCTATATTTTAATCAGGTTTACATACTTGGTTGATTGTAAATTGTACTCACGACTGCCCAGCATTCCGGGATATCCTTGATTTACGAAGCACTATGACGGGTTTTTGCACTTCTTTTAAACTCACAGATTCTAAATTTAATATTTTTAGATAAAAAATCAGGGACCAGGATAATCTTCCTTTCGTCTCTCTCTCTCTAGATTGACTTTTGCTCGGCTATGTGCACCAAAAACTGTTTGTGTTTAGCAGGTTTCGTAGTTCTGCTCAAGTGAATATTTCGTCTTGAGCAAACTGTTCATGGGCCAATCAAAGCTGTTGATTGGTAATTCTCGATGTTTCTCTGCAAATTTCCTTTGAATATTTGAAATTGTCTTGTCTATTTCAACTCGACCAAATTCTGTCGTGTCTGACTGCCCACTGCTTCTACTTAACTTTACTTTTAAAAAGAATATCTCGTCTATTTTAACACGACCTGTAGTTGACCAAACCTTCCAGCCAACTCTAACTTCTCAATATCTTCCTGCGACCAAACTTTCCTGCTAATGCGACCTGAACTCTACCGTATCATAATGTGAACTGGACTTTCGTAATTTTGAGCGCGCATTGCTTCTTCCGACAAAGGAAACAATACTTGGCTACATTGTTGCCGTGTCCTGTACCGCCGTCAAGAATCTCAAACAATTCATTTTTTTTAATTTCTCAATTAATGTCTCAATTAATTGCCATTACAATATTTTAAATTTAATTACGTCTTACCAAAAAAAGCTAATAACTATTATTCCAGTTATCTGAGAGTTAATTTCGTCTCTTTCATACATTTTTAATTTATGTAATATTATCTAACCATATTTCATGTGTGAAATGTATTCGGCTATTTATTAACAATGTTTATAAAATATTGCGTCCGAGATGCAAATGCATCTCTTCACGTGCTAATGGGATTCAGTGGTCAGGTTAAACTTGGGCAGTGATGTGGCACTGTCCCGCTCCATCATTTATGTTATGTGTTATTCAAGGTACGCTCCTGCACTCTGATCATGCCGAGCCGATCATTTATTAATGTCCATCACAGACACCGAAGCGAAACGAACTTCGAAATATTTATAGAATTTTATCTCTTACATATTATCGACCGGGAAACAACTGTGAGGCAAATTCGGAGAGCGCGGAACCTCCGCGATTTTTGGGAGGTCCAGCTTTTATTCCAATAAAAACATCTTTAACAAATATAAATTAACTAAAAGACAACATTAAGTTTCTGCAAACCTTGTTGCTTTCGTCATGTGACAAAAAAACTGAAACTTTAAGAGCGGTAGCCGCACAAACCAGTCTATTTGATAATCGATTAAGGTTTGGACGAATTATGTTGTTTTTAATTTGTAATAAGGGAGAACGAGAAAATTGAGCGTTGAAATTGGGGGGAGAGTAGCAGTTGGATTTTATTCAAAGGAATGAGAATGAAGTTAGCCTGTGAGTGCATTCTCTCCCAGGTGAACCTTCCCAGAGAACTATGGAGGACGCTACCTTTGGGGATGGCTTCTCCTCTCTATCGTTTTTTGAACTAAGGTTACCACATGCCTCGGCCTGTTTAGAGAGGTGTATGTTCCGGGATCGCAGACCTTGAGCATTCGGTAAGAGTTGTCCACTATTTCTATTGGAATAAACGGCCAGCAGCCTCCTAAACTGGTCCAGACACGGCGAGAGGAAAGCTGCGACCCGACAGAAAACCCCTGGGAAGGGCGTGGGATAAGTACCAAATGTCCGACCTACATAATGCAGGTTTTCTAGAGTTTGCCCTGCATAACTTTTAAGCGATTTCCGGTTAGGATCCTTAAACTACAGCCCGGGGACCCTTGGCTATCTTGCTCTGCCCTTCCTATGCTATTAAAGGGCAGTTATCACCACGCGGATTACCCTCATGAAGCCTGTTACATTAAAAAAATGTTTTTGAATACAGTGTTCTTGGGTTTCAACCCGTGTCAAATATTGTGTGTACCATGGCTAGTTCCGCCATCGTCGTCAGTTGACTGATGGTGTGTTTATTAAATATTATATATATATAGTGGCATCAAGGAAAATAAGTGAATGGTTTAAATGAATTTTGTACGGCGTGTCGCTAGCAAAGATTTTTATGGTGTTTTCAACACCTGAGGAATTTAAAAAAGATTGCAGCCAATTCTAACCGTTTATTTTCTTTATCTGATTGTTAATTATATCTAAATTTCATAACATTTAAATATTTTTTATGAAATTACAGGACTTCATATGGGATGAGTGTTTTGAGCTGTTGATAATTTAAATTATGAAAGCTTTTACGAATGAAAACATGAAAAATTTAAGAGAGTATAAAATAATGGTAATATTTTTTATTTAGAAATAGTATACGTATACCTTCATTATATGTTCCAGAATAATTTGAATTTACTTTTTAATAACACTTTTATTTTCGTAATTAAATAAAGTCACAATTCCCATTGGTTGTAGGCATTAATGATTTACCAATAGGTTTTATTAACTTAATGGGCTAGTAAGACAATACGACTGTGTACAGCGGTACAATATAGAAGCCTACGTGAAGGTAACAGTAACACAAAGCACTATCATATACCCTTCGGCTTAACGCAATACCTGAAACTAGTAGGTCCTGTATAATGCCCTGAGGATGACCACAACACAGACGCATGCCTCGAAACGCTTTCCATTATCGCACTTGGACGTCGATGACCGCAATGCTTATTTATGCTCTGGATCATATGAAACCGTTCCGTTAGATTACAAGTTACTATAATATGTTATAAGATATTTTGTTTACAAAGTAATGTAGGAAAATTAAGTTCTATTATAAATAAATAAAATGAGGTACTTTAATTGTATATTGTGATTCAAGACTGTAACTATTTATTCAAATTGTCATTTATTTAAAACGAATCATTTATATCAGAAGCTTTTATATTCACATGTTGATCAGAACCATTGTGTCATTATTTACAATAATTATAATATATTTAGATCATATATTTCCATAATTTACTAAAAGTTTAACTTTGAAAAGTTTGAAAAACCAGTCATGATTTTTTTTTACTGAGGTTCAAAATGCGTACAAATATATAGTTCTTTTGATGCTTCATTCCGCTGGCTTTGTTCCGAAGTAGTAAAACTTCTTGGCACTTTCCAGGTCACTTTTCTTAAAGTGATAATTTAAACTTATATTATCACGAATAGTACAGATATATCAGGTAAAAATTAAAAACAAATTATAACGTACAATATAATTCTATATAATTACAACACGTTGTTTGAATTTTCGAACGGTAAAATACTCCATTATAAATTTAAAAATGTAAAATAAGTCCGCTATTACTGGACACAATTTATAATAGCAAGCGGCTAGTTACGAAATAAAACTGAAATTAAAACGAAACTAATTTAAACAAACCAATTATTTATTCATTCAAATACCACTTGTTGCTTTTAATTTAATTCTATTTTCGGTTAGTGTGTAGATTTTAAATTTCTTAAATAAAATTCAGTATTACTTCCGTACCATGACAATATTTTTATTAGAATAACAGGCTACATTAGGGTAATCCACGTGGAGGCAACTCCCCTTTAATATCATAGGAATGGATTTGAAAGGGGGGATGCTGAAAGGTAGAGGAAGTGTAACATCCCGCCTGCCATCATGTAACACTCCACCACTGTGAACATGTAACATTCCAGCAGTTGGAAATGGGAAGTCCAGATAGATCGTTCACCAACCGAGCTATACCTCCGTTAGCTCACCTGGCTACCAATCTAGAGGATAAAGGAAGAATTAAGAACAGGAAATAGGAAAGTCGGTAACGTGAGGGTTCGGGTTCAACTAATTGAACCTAGGCGTAGTGGTTGGTGTGTCGCTGCACTTCAGTCAAATAGGAGTTGATAAAGAATAAATAGATTTAATAGTTAGAAATAAAATAAAGTAAGACAAACTGGCGGATAGCACCAGGAGCCACCGACCCGTCTGGAGGTTGGATCACGACTGTCGTTCCCAAGAAGCTCTGAACAATTCGAAGACTCCTTTCCCCCTCCCTGATGATTTTAAGTCTCCAATGAGAAGAACTCTTACAGGGTGGAAGATTTCTGCTGCCGTGAGCATGTCTGCATAAGGTACTTAAAATGCTGACGTCTAGACGTAGCGTTATCACAGCTGCCTAGGCGGAAGGGGTGAAGACTTATGTGTTGTTGTTGTGTTTAGTTACTCGCTATATCTAAAGTGATGTCTTTAACTGCATCAGCGTTCTTGCAACTGCGCCCTCTTAGGTCCGCTATGCTGAAGAGACGTTATGATAAGAGGGCACGTGTAAACTATTATATTACAGAAGGTAGCCAAGGGTTAACTAGGGCGCCCGGGCTATAGTTTAAGGATCCTATCCGAAATTTCACCTAAAATTTATGCAGGGAAAACTCTAGAAAAACCTGGGTTTTCTAGACTTTTTCCTGCATCAGGTAGGACGGGCATTTGGTACTTGTCCCACGCCCTTCCGATGGTGGGAGAGGGGTTTTCTGTGGGTTCGCAGCATTCCCCTCTCGGTGCCTTGACCAGTTTAGGAGGCAGTTAGCCGACCATTCCAATAGGACTGGAACATACACTACTCAAAACAGACTGAGGTGCCTCAACTTGTGGAAACCTTAGTTCAGAAACGGAGGGAGGAGAAGAAGGCATCCTCAAAGGAAGCTCTCTCCGTTTACAGCTCTTTAAGGCTCTTCCCATGAATAGAAATAGTTTTTTTTAGGTTAACAGGCTACATGAGGGTAATCCACATGGTGGCAACTCCCCTTTAATAGTATAGGAAGGGATTTGAAAGGGGGATGCGGAAGGGTAGAGGAAGGTAGCCAAGGGTTAAGTAGGGCCCCGGGGCTATATTTTAAAGTTATGCAGGACAAACCCCAGCAAACCTGCATCAGGTATATCGGGCATTGGGTACATCTCCCACGCCCATCCGATGGCGGGAGATACAAGTTTATATACGGGCTGACAGTTATTTGTTGCGATTGCTAGACAGTGTGTTCTCAGTACGGATTTATTGTCACCTCAGAATGTTTTCAGAACTTATCCATGAGTTTCATCTCCTCGGTGTTTGTCTGTCCGGCATAGTACTCTTTTTAAAACGTACATCTCATTCATTGACCTCACTTACCGGCCAACCTTATTTCGTCTTTTCCTTCATTAAGCGATCATAATTTATTCACAAATTTATACTGGAATACTAATCCGACTGCCAAAAATTTAACTTCTAATATTCGCTACTGATACCCGGGATAAAATCTGTTTACTATTTCTATTCTCAGCGCCCCGCTTTAAAAATATTCCGTAGATATTCAACTATTCACGTTACAGCACAATTTGAATTGACTACTGGAATATGAAATGTAATACAAACTACTACCGAACTATACACATGTTACTTACGATCGAGGAACAAGCGCAGGAAAGTGTTGTACACGCTTGGCACTTATAAGGGTGGGGTTGAGGTACCGGTAGTATTTTTGTCTCTCAAGATGCGAGTATTTACCCTCTCTTAAGGGACCGGAGTATTAAATGTTCTGTTTTACAGAATGTAGTGTGGTTATTTAACGTACCAGTAGATATATTGAGTCATCACCAGTTATGATTAAATTACCAATCCGTCGGCATAGATAAGGTAGGTTTTTAAAGGTTAAAATTGTCGCTTTTTTATGCCGGTTAAATCACGAGTCGACCAAAAGATTAGTGTCGAAGCAAATACTTTTCCGGGTTAATAAAAATAAATACCCGGGCAATGCCGTCCACTCAGCTAGTATATTAAAATGAATCGTTTATTGAAGACTGTAGCTTTCGTCGAAAACGTAATTTCATATTTTTTTAAACAAAGTTATCTTTAAGTTAAGATATATAAGTCAAGCAATGAAAATTTTTTATATTACTCATATTTATTTAATGATTTACCGAAACAGTAAACACTAGTTTAAGTCCTAATTTTTATTTTTTAAGTGTGAATTATAAACTTATAATTTATTTTACGATTTTTTCTATTCCAGTGCGCAGTACACAGTTCCAAGTAGTTTTCTTTTCCCGTAGTAGGAAACACGACAATGCATTCAGTTCCCGACAGCTGATCAATTAGAGATTACCTATGAGGCCTCCGGCTTTGCGCCGCCCGACCAACGCTATTGATTCAATACTAATATCGCCCACTCAAGGCAACAGTGCATTATGACAAACTCGGTGATAACTCGTATACAATAGAAATGCGATTTATGGCTAAGCCAAAGTTTTATTTAATTAACAATGCTGGAATAAAAGTATCATTAAATAAATATTTACTGCGACATTAATTTTCAACTCAATTATCCATTTTTAACTCATTTTGCTCATAGATCAATGGTTGGAGGGCTGTTATGTTTAATAAATAACAGGATAATTAAAGGCTTGATTTATCTCCAAGTGATGAAAATTGAAGCAGGAATATGATTGAACTTCATATTAAAAAAGTACCCGGACATACAGTATATCCTTTTTTTTATTAAAATCCTATAAATAGATTTATTACTATCAATGTAATAATTCTACTTTTCAAACAATAACACTATTTTCTGATAAAGGCGAAATAAAAGCAAAACAGAACATGTAAACGCGTCAGAATTAAAATGAATTTTTTAGTGGGACAGACCACGCGAGGGTAATCCGAACGGTGTAAACTCCCCTTTAATTGTACAGGAATGGATTTTAAAGAGATGATGCGGAAGGAGAGATAAATGTAGCCAAGTGTTAACAAGCACTTGGCTATAGTTTAAGGTTCCTACCCGCCTAAAAGTGATGCACAGAAAATCCTAAAAAAGCTGCTTCAAGTAGGTAGGGCTATTGGTAATTTCCAACGCCCATCCGATGACTGGAGTGATTTTTTTAGGGCAACAGGCTACATGAGGGTGATCCACGTTGGGAAACTCCCCTTTAATAGCATGGGAAGGGATTTGAAAGGGGGGATGCGGAAGGGTAGAGGAAGGTAGCCAAGGGTTAACTAGGGCCCCCGGGCTATATTTTAAGGATCCTACCCGGCATTCGCCTAAAAGTAATGCAGGGAAACCCCTAGAAAAACCTGCATCAGGTAGGTCGGGCATTGGGTACTTGTCCCACGCCCTTCCGATAGCGGGAGAGCAATTTGCTGTGGGAACGCAGCATTCCCTTCTTCGTGCCTCGACCAGCTTAGGAGGTACCTGGCCGACTGTTCCAATGGGAATAGCGGACAATTCTTTGTGAAATTTCCATTTATGGCAATATTCACTTTAAATCGTGAAATGACGAGGAGATAAAACTTATACAGGCAAAGTAGTAAAGTACCATAACAATTACCTCTGAATATGATTCCAATTTCAAAGCTTCTATAAATGGCATCACACATTATTTATGAGATTTTTATGTTCTTCAAATATTTTTGTAAGTTTAGATCACGAGTTTGGTACGTTACCGAAAAGCTAGAAACGAATTAATATGCTACCGAAGTACACGAAACTACTCATTAAATAGTACTTTAACTTGTTTACCTTCCGTAACGATGAATTTATCGTACACACAGTATTTTTTTTTCTCACTCATGTAGTTTGAAGTACATAAGTGTAATTTATTTGAGAATGCGAACGTACTTAAAATATTTCTTATTACGTCTATAATGGTACAAGGAAAATGTATTTGAACCTATCATTTTCAGAATTTATCCGATTAATTTTTTGGTTAATAGGCCCAGTAATATATATATTGTTATACCAATTAAACAGGCCAGTAATTGTTTTAATATAATTAAATTTTTAGCGGTACGAATGCGTAAAGGCGACAATCAAGGCGGGGTTTTCCATTGTTTGACAATGGAAACTGAAAAACCGCGCGCTTGGAAACGGCAGACTGGAATCGGCGATGAAAGGTGAAGGACTCTAAAATCTGCGTACGGGAGATGAAACAATTAAAAGTCGACGGGGAGATATAATACAGTTCAGTTCATCTAGAGCAACAAACAGAATACAGGCGAGATCCTGTATTTTTACATCAAAGCAAGCAAATATTTCACGGAGAAATTTACATAACAATTTTCACACGGTGAAGCAAATGGTTGCTTCACGCTGATTGAACAATTTTCGCATAGAGGAGGCCGGCATCCACTAGCTGACACAAGGGGGCGGCTAATCCGAGGTTCCAGATAGCAGAGGACGAGTATTTCAATGGTGTGTATTAAAAATTTCAATGAAGTGTAGAGTCTGTGTAAAAATGGCCTTATAGTGTGGTAGTTTTCAAGATACAAGAGAGAGATCTGGTACTAGACAGACGTTCCGTGAGTAACAAAACTTTTATACAAATTTGTAAACGATAATTGAAAAGGTATAGTCAGATTTCGTTCAGTTTTCGTTTCATTTAGTTTTCTTCTGTTTCACTTATCTTCATATTGTTTTAGGTTAACTTTTAGATTTGAATTGTTAATTGTCAGTTTATACATTGCTTTTGTTCTAATTATGAAACCCTGTAGTGACCCTGAGATATAGAGATCCGACGTATTTGATTGTAATGATATAAGAATTGTATTTTCATAAATGCCACGAATTAAAAAACAGAAAAATTAAAGTATTTCTTCTTAACTGGATAAAATTCAGCGTGCAAAATAGATATTATACAATGTAAATTTATCAACAATAAATTTTTAATTATAAATAAATTTTCGTTAATTGATTCATTAATTAACCCTATCAAGGTGTTTATTACATTTATGGCTTCACTAAAGTGGGGCAAATTAATCGTCATCCTGTTGTTTATTACGATATATTGGATTATATGGATAGAGTTTAATTGAATTGGGATAAAAATGAAAACAAATTTTACGCTACAACTAATGTTTATAATTTATTTATCATATCATAAGTTCACAAAAATAAAAACCAAAACTGCACCGCGGTAACATAAATATAGAAACTGCGTTACTGTACATAAAAGTTTCTCTTGCTAATGTAATAAAAAATTATTCAAACCGAATAAATCCTACTTTTGCAATATTGGTTATATTTTACACGAGGGATTTCCTTGAGGGGTCAATGGAAGTTTAAAAAGGTTCTATATTAGCGTACAGTTCAAGCAGAATACTATGTCGTTATTTTATATTCACCGGATGTCGCCGAAGATTAAAAAAGTTTTCAAAGAAGTAGTTAAACCAAATTTCAGATTTTTTACGGTACTCGCAAATAATATACGTCAAATTAACCCATATCATTGAAACATTTTTTTTAAAAAAATATTTTCCTAGTACTTACGTTTTTGTGAAAATATTTAGTCACGTTAATAATTTATTAAGAAAACTAGTTATCATGAAATACGAGAACATGATGATTTAGGATTATTTTTAACTAATTTTACACCTATTATAAAAAGTATTATAAAAACCATTAACAACAATCGTCGAATTAAATTTTCAAAATTTACATGTTAATCTGTATAATTGAAATCTTGTTGAATAAAATTATAATTATAGTTAAGTAAGTTAGTGGATCAGTCTTACAACTTATACGTGGTTCAATGTATAAAATACAAAAAAAAATTAAATCTTAAAAGGTCCAGGTAGAGAAAAGATTGGAAAATTACTGGTTTAAAACTTGTCGAAGTCAATTGCTTGTTGAGGATATATTTAAGTTAAGTAGATAATGGTATAGCATTATGTCCTAAAATGAGCTGAAACAGCTCTATACACTGATATATGAGAATAAGATATGTTTCAGAAATCCACTGGGAACAACAGTAAATTTCCGGGATGTAAGACACACAGATTAGATCTGCAGAATCTCGTAACCGCATAGGCCTGCGATAAAACAAACAACATGATGCGGAAGGAACTAAAAGTTCATTTACATATATTTACGGACCTCTTATCTGCGGGTTTTTCCTCAATTGCCTCCAATAAAACTAGCCCCATTTGTAACTTCCAACTCTTTCACTGGAAACAGAATTATTCAATCTGTTTGCTTCTGGATGACGATTTAAAACTTCTTATACCGGAACAGCAAAATAGAATTCCGTACCACCTGTTACAACTTGTGGCATTACCTGTGTACATTCTGAGAAAGATCTGGCTGGAGTCACGCACGCGCGGCAAAGCATTGGCAATCCAGTGTCACTAATAATGCACGGATGATCACAAATACGAGACTTCCGCGGAAAACTGCTCATTTATTTAGAGTCGGCTGTCGATACTCGATTGAGCTCGCCAGGTTAATGCGGGTCCACGCCCAATAATCCAAGAATTGAAAGCAGCTCCTGACGCTCGCTGTAGGAACGTGTCTGGCGAATCATTCGTCGGCGATGCGTACAACAGCTCCTTTGTTCACAAATTCACATTTCTTAAATATCTAAGAATATAAACATTCTTTCTTGTAAGTAAAATTCCATTACGCTAATTAGAATATATTATCATAATGTTAATTATGAAAAAAGTCAGGGTAATCTGAACACAGATTTTCCTGACCTTGGTTTTACACGAAGGAATTAAAGTCAAGGTTCTCCTAAGCCTAGGCTGACTTTCAGGGGTGTATGTTTCAGGGTCGACGACGTTGGGTATACAGTAAGGCCATTGACGGCAATGGACACGTTCACACGGCGAGTCTGTGTACCAGAGTCTCGCTCCCGATCAACGCTCTCATTGCGTATTCTCGTGCTCTTGTTCATTAATGTATAAAAATTTATAATTATGTCCATGACTTTTATAAATAAATAACAAATGAATATTGCTTATGAAAAATCCGAAAGCTCCTGTTTGACATTATTTTATTTAAGGACTGATATATGTTTTTTTAATTTTGTCATTAATTTTAGTAAACGTCTTTATCTTGAATTTATATAAATAATTCCGATAATTTCAGCGCGTTATGAATTTTGACAATGGTTAAAATAAATAAAAGTATCTGGATATTCGTCTTTCAAACGCGATGATTCTAGGATCTATTTTTAACACGTTATATAAGAAACGCATTGAAATAAAAATATAATACGTGTTTTTGTCTATATCAAAAATTTATTACAATACTTAGCGACAGTGAGAGACACGCGTATTGTTTACCCCTGTCATAAGATCATCCATTAGTTCTTTAAACAACAAAGTTAATGTCCTTAGTTTACGCGATGTACGCACTGTTTCCTTTTTCTTTTCCCGGAATTCCTAGCCAAATAACACACAGCTAATGTTTCCAAAACGTCCATTATTTTTCTTCAATTTAAAAGAAAAATGATAATGTTGACTGGGAGGCTGATGAAATGAGAATGTAGAAGTGACAAGTGCGTGAAAGTTTAGGCCCCTTTCACACGACGATTCTGTGAAGCCGAATCACGTCGCCGGTACAAAAAAGTAAAGCTACTGTCACCTGACGGGTTGTTTCCTCCCCTCCACACTCTCACGCGCTTGTCGCTTCTCCGTTTTAATTTCGTTAACTTCCTAGTCAACATATTCCTTTTTTTAAAAAAATAAAAATTGGACGACTCGGAGGCATTAGGTGTGTGTTATTTGGCTATGAATGCCGAGAAAAGACAAAGGAAACTGAGGGTACATACCGAAAACATAGACGTCAACAAAAAGGTGCTTGTTGTTGTTCAAAGAACTTACACGAAATTTTTCTATTATTTTCGGATGCGCGATTTTGAGCAAAATATATTAAACAAAGGAGCATTAATTATTTCAAGTTCATAAGTATTCATAATAATTCCAAAGTAGTACATTTACTAAATATGATAACTGAACAGAACGGGGATTCCTTCTTCTCTCTTTTGTGTAATATCCTTTCGCGAGCTACCGTTTGGCGACTCCTGGTCTACGATTTTATGTTTAAAATCATTTTATAAGTCTTGCTATATCCGCGACATGACAAACAATGAACATTTTAACAGATAATTCAAAATAACATAAATATTTATTATACGGCTACTATTTAAATCTAATACATTTTGTTCATTTACAGTTTAAATATTTAGCACTTATAAAAAAAATTGCATTCTTTTACATAATTTTACGTAGCTTTTAAATAACTTAACGTTGTACGTAACAAATAAATTTATTAACTCACCAGTCTCCTTTGACTTACGAACTTCCCAGTTGTTCACTTCATCACCGTTCATCATATACAACACCAATATATATGCGTTTTCTTTCTTCTTTTCATCTTAATAATTAGTATGACTATTATCCAATAAACCGGGACGTAATTGAACGAGTTTTATCAAATTATTATATTTTAAAACACACGTATTATGTTTTAATTTCAATGAGTTGATAAAATAACGTGGTAAAAAAGTAGATGATCGCGACAGAAGGACGAATATCCAGATAGTTTCATTTATTTCAACCACTGTCAACATTAACACACTGACATTACCAGAAATATTTATAAAAAAAATTTCCGGCGACGTGATTCGGCAACACTGAATCGCCATGTGAAAGGGACCTTATACTAACTGTTCGAGGCATGGGGTCGGGTAAGTTGCGGCCCCACAACGAACCCTGTTATACCGTTATCGGAAGGGCGCGGAAATCTTGTCAACTGCGACTATGTTCGACGAGTGGCGGAAGCTGGCTGGCAGACATTCGCACTGGGTGAATCATCCAATATTCTTCGCTGAGCTTGGGGGCAGAGATCAAAACCATTGCACGATCCAGAGAGCAGCCGTCCCTGAACAACGTATACACAAAGGACAATCCGAACAAACTGTAAGATATAAAATTTCCATTTTCACAACGTTTTCTGTTTTGTAAAGTACGTTCAAAATTCTTCATAGTCCACACTATGAAGAATTTTGAACGCGTCATAAGCTCTCAAATCCAAAATAACGTGTATAAAAAAATATCAAAAAACTTCACAAGTTTCAAGTCGGTAAATTTATAATTATTTTTTTGAAAATAAATGTGTTTAAATTACACGAAAATAAAAATAAAACTGCAGGTGCCCAACTTTGCTTTACGTAAAATATATCAAATATCGGAAGCTTAAATAATTAATTCTGTTGAAATGTGTCATAATACATTCCGTGTTGTTAACGGTATTAGAGTCGTGAGTGAGTGTATTTATAACCAAATAATTTTGTTCCCATTATTCTCGTAAAGACAGTTGATTGTGGTGTGATGTCAGAGGTGGAGCAAGTGACCCAGAATTTTGAATTAAACATTGAATTTCTCCGTTTATATTTGAATTATAAATTAATATTATTTAATTGTATTACAAGACATTTGTTGCGACCTCCCGTAGTCTAGGGTCAGCATAACTGCCTCGCATCAAAGAGGTCTCGAGTTCGAATCACGACGAGGGCATTGATTATGTCCGAGAGAGAAACTCTGGTCAAACAGTCCACAGACCCCCAATGAGTCGCTAATGAACTGTTGTCGCGACTGTAAATAAATTAATATTAAATAAAAGATATTTATTATAGAAGGTCATTACGCATGTTCTGTTTTTAAAATAATAGATTTATTTTATATTTTCGCTTCTTTAAAAAATCGTTCTTAGGATCCATCATATTCTTAAACCTCTTCCCATAATTTTCCTCAACATTTACGCAATATATGATATTTTACGTTAACATATAAAGTAGTTTCATTCTCTGAATGAATTACTTTCTCATATCCTTGTATTAATTACTATACTTCTTGTTCCACTGAATGTGTATAACGAGCGTTCCACTAAAACTCCATAAAATGCGATTTTGCCAATATACATATACTCTACGTAATAATTTATCTGCTCGTCGACAAGTTAAATTTAACGACATTTACAAATCCCCCTTGGCTTCCGACATTTATAATCCCAACAGAGAAAACTTGAGTTTTTAGCACTATTTTTTTTTTGGACACAGTAATGTGCTGAAGAAAAGATTTGCATTACAAATCGTGTTGAGTGGGCTTTTACTTTTCTTCATGGCCTGGCAATGACAGAGAAGCTCTCTTTCTTATCTCTTTGTCTTTAGGAATATGAAATTGTACGACAAGGGAACCGCGTAGCTGGAGAAACTAATTCGCAAAGAAACTGCGCCGTACCATAATTAATGGTACTCTCAAGAATTTCAGTAAGAAATCTGTTTGCTTCTGTCTACGCTTATCCTTGGGCCTTTATCATTCTAGTTTCAAAGGTATACATTTCACCGTTTAGTTCAATGAAGATTACGGGGAATAATTTCTTGTTTAATCCGAAGAGGAAGGCAGATTTACGGTAATAAGCGACTTAGTTTCGAAGATAGAACAGAATTTATGATCGATTGAATTAAATTTCTGCACCAATTTCCAAAAATTCTCTAACTGTGACAAAGATTTTTCTCAAAGAACTGGATTAACATTCAATGCAAATATAAAACCGAAATACACTCAACAAATCGATTCGTTTATGTGATTTCGGCAAATTTTACCGTTATCATGAGAAAAGGTTTTACATTAGTCATTACACTTATTTAATAAATACTCATACAAATTTAAGGCTTGTTAATTACTTCCAAAAACCTCGCTGTATGTTTTAACAACTTACTATATTTGAATTTACAATTATGGCAAAGCCACCGGTAACTCATACGGGAATTACTAAAACTTTTTTTTTTTTTCGTAACTGTTAAAGAACTATGATAAATCGGTCAATCAATATCGGTGGTGATTAAATTCATAAAATTTGCATAAGTCTTACTTAACAATTATATTTCATGTCTGATATTGAACTTGAAGTCACTGACTAATAATATACATCGCCTTCAAAATATTTTCATTTTAAAGTATAATATGCCATATTTGGACATTCTCAAACTGATATGGCAAGCAGAATCATATTGAAATTTTACATCTTTTTCCATAGCGGCGTAATGTGCCGAAATATTTTGAAGGAGTTAATTGAGATATTCTGATGGTTTTATATTTGCATGAATATTAACTATATTAATGTAACCGAAGGTTTTGGCGAGAGTCCAGCAGTTTTGATATTGGAACTGAAATTTAATCCCCTCGTCGATTGCAAGGTATTTGGCTACTTCAAAAGAGTAAACGATTAAAACTGGTTTCCTCATTTGGCCTTGATTCATCACACTGATCATGTGTCACTTCCATCACAAAATATGTCCACTTGGTTGAGTATGGACGTTGTTGCGGTTCCTATTGAGATACGGAAAGACTAATTTGGTGTTTCACTTGGCAATTAAGGCGGTAGAAGAACAATAAAGGCTTTGAGTAAATTAGAAATTGATATTCTACGCCTTCAAAATCGCCTTTAAATCACATAGAATAGTTTTTACTTACTTTACATGATTTAGGTACTTAAATATGTCCTGATGATGGGAAAATTTGTTTTTTAAAATACAAAATTGCGGGATTTAAAGCGGTAAGGCAAGTCTTATGACCATGAATCGTCCTATGGCAGATGATTTTCGCGTCATACATACTTCAGGCCGGCAATAAATTCCATAAAAAAGTGGAATACAAATAACCTTGTTCGTCGATTGTGACACGTGTAAACTCTCAAGTTTGGTCGAAAGAGACGCAGACATTTTTTTTTCGATGAGCGACGTAGCTGCAGTGCACCTGAACATTGAATTCTTTATTTGGTATGAAAAATTGCTCGTCTAGCTGACTGTTATTTTTTCCTTAAGGTTACATCAAGCTCTTAATAGGTTAGGAATCCACGGTAGTATTAGCCAAATACCAATTTTAATCATGTCTTATGAAGCAGGAATATAAATGCAAAAAAAAAAATTATTAACGATCAAAGGATTTTCCTCTGACTAGAATTAAGTAAACCTTCTCAGGTTCTATCAGGGTAATTTCGTTAGGTAGAAAAATTCAAGGAGTTACTCTAACATCATCTTCTAGATATTAATGTATTTTAATAACCAGAAGATGATTTCAGTGCAACTCCTCGAAACGTTATCCTGTTTGATCTTGAAGTTTTTCTTAACTCCATAATTTTGGTTCAACAAATAAATAAATAAACATCAGCCAATTTTAAATCAGAGAAAAAGAATTTATTAAATTAACAGCGTTTCATCGCTTAATTTGCGACCTCATAAGGTTCAAGTTTTTTTTAAAAAAAATTGATGGGCAGGTAATTCTATGCTGACTGACGTGGCGGAAATGTCAGTCAGCATAGAATGACCTGTCCATCAAAATTTGTTTAAAACTTGAACCTGATGAGGTCGCAAATTAGTCGATGAAACGCTGTTAATTTAATAAATTATTTTTTTGATTTAAAGTTGGCTGATGTTTACTTATATATTTATTAGTTTTCTCAATAGGCATAATACACACACACACATACATATATATAATTATTTTGGTTTAACTTTTAACGTGATTATCAAATAAAGAATATTTGTCTCTTGAACTTTGAGGACCTCTAATTAGTACTAAATGTTAACGCATAGTGTTCTGCCAGAGACTATTTTTAAAAAAATATTTAACTGTTTTCTGTCAATAGAGCGATAAAATTCTTCGGAAGTTTGAAAGAATGAAAATAATTTACTAATAATTTATTCAATCGTCGTGTACGTTATTCGAGTAGGATGCAATCATTGTTTGAAAACAATAGCCTATTCCAGATACAGTAAACGACTGATTCATTTGGATAAAAGTGATTCACTAATCTCTATTTGTATCATGAAAATACGAAGAAACAAACTGTTTTTTTTATAGAAATAATCCTTTATTCTTAATCCGGATTCAGAAAAGAGAAGAGGTCTATAGCGGGTATTATCCGTCTTTGCATAGACGAGATGCAGAAAAAAATTTTCATTGTTTTTCGGTAACAAATAAGGCATATCTTGTTTTAGATTTTTAAGTTATTTACATAAGGCGGATTATTTAACTTTTTATTTAATTTCTATAAGTATTCTACCGCTGGATAACAAGTTGACAATTAAAAACTTGGACTCAATTTTCCACAAGTATTTATTCAAGGAGATTAAGTCATAAACATTTTACTGATCAAAATTAAATTTTTAGGCGGAAACGTATAATTAAAATAAACAATATTTTATTAATAAATCTGATCTAGAACAATAATGTCACTGATTTACATAATTTAAAATATAACTTTATCTCGTGATTTTTAATTTTAGATGTCTACCTATAATCTTTAATTTCACATTAAAATTATAATTACATCCTTCTGACTTGCGACTGATAAATACACCGTTCATCACCAAGAACTATACGACTGCCAGGAATTATAAATTATACACTATGGTGATATATTCTGTAAGCAATTATAGCACATCCAGTCACAAATTGTGATTTTTCAATTTCATAAATATACTGAGGAAAACCTCGTCTATAGGTTTTTAGTTATACGAATTACATAAAAGGAGTAGTATTTAAAATATTTACCAGTCCATAAATGCTATGGCTGAGATGCTATTTTTTGCTTAAATATATTTCGCTTAGAGGAAATAATAATTCTGCTGTAAGACTTGAACCAGCGAACGCTGCCATAAACCATGCAGCTGTAGTTATTGTTATTTTAATATTGGGTATCGTGTTAAGTATTTTGACATTACACTAATACTACGAATTTCTTACTACGATGAACTATAAAACAATTCATACTAAAGCGATTGAAGTACATTACAATTTCTAAATATGTAATAAATTTTCTCACGTATGTCAATTTTATTGTGTTTACCGAAGCGTATGAATAGTGTATTTATTTATTTCTGACTTTAAATAATTTATTTACTTATTTCAAGGCTCTATAGTTGCAAGTATTCCCGGTTTTCGAAGACTTGTCACTTCACTAGGAATATGTCGTCGGAACGTCGTGTTTTTAAAATTCTATCCAACTGGAAACCCAACAATTTATTTACTATTTTCATATAGCATTTTATAAATTTTTATTCAAGTTTTCTTCTTTTAAGTTTTTAGTCATTGATTTATTTTTCTGAGTATGTTTTCCATGCTGTGTAAACAATATTTTCCCAGATAAATCGGAAGATAATTAATTTTTTCTATTACCTCGTTGAATTGTTAATACAGTCGTTTACTCAAAATCTACTATATAGAAGCCTAATTATTATTATTGGGTATAACAGATATTAGTTCGCGATAAAATAATACAGGAAATTGATCAAATTAAATCATTTTTTCAGATAACTCCAAATAAGTGCAGTATGTGGTGAATAACTTATTTTGACTTGTAATTTAATTACGTAATATAGGGAAGTGAAGGTGTTTAGAATGATTTATTAATTGTTAGCGCTTTAAATTAGTTAATTGGTTGTGTATATTACTGAAGCGTGTTTTGAATTTATCCAATAAAACTCTTTAATACTTTAAATTATATAATTTTGCGATTAAATCTACATGGTCTATTCATCAGTCACCTCAAAAAGGACTAATGATTGCAGACCCAGGTACAGTAGAGCAACACCGTTTGTCGATTTATCGGAGTAGTAGAAGAGAGCCAATTATCCAGAAGTCTTGTTTTCCGTCTCCGATTAGCCGTATTTGGATGTAACTACGTTTTAAATCCCAATGAAGACTGATTGGATTAGTTTACCCATGCAACGCTCTCAAATATTGAGATATACGCAAACATTTAGCATGTAATTTAGGAACGGTAACTCACAGGCACTATTAACGTTGATATATGTCTGCAAAGTTCAGGATAGAGTCCTGTCGAGAACCGGAATATTTATAGTGGTGCCTGTGATGGAATTGATCGAGGGCTGCGGAACAGAGCTGGCTGGGTTTGCGGCTGCTGCGGTGATAAGCCAGAGATAGTGCATCTGTCACGTCACGGGGAGCGCGCCAATTTGCACAGTGCGCCCTCCACACACACACACACACACACATATCTACCGTAAAATCACACACATTACACTCAACGAGAAACATCAGTTCAACATTTACGAGTAAAGTTTGCAATAACCTTTTTCTACGGTTTGACTTAAAGCTATTGTAAAAAACGAAAAAAATTACGTCTGATTGAAAATGATGAATAAGAAAGGTAGCCAATTCCGACAAAAAAGTGATCATATAAATACCACACAACGTTTCTGGGATCTTTACTCCTTTCGTCAGGTGCGAAGAACAGCCTAGAGCGACACAAATGCAATTGTAAAGTTGACAAAACTCAAAAGCGGCGAAAACGAAACGACAAAGGAAGAAACGAAAAGGTAGCGTAAAAATAAGGGAGCACGAAAGACACTTTATACCTCGGCAACAGACCAATAAGTGTTACAAACAGCTTCAAGTACCTTGGAATAACCTTACAACCGACAGGAAGCGCATTCACACTACACGTGAAAGAAAAAGTAATCGTAGCTATCAGAGCAATGCGAGATATACGGATGATACCAGAACTCTCCATAGACATGGCCATCTCCATCTACAAAGCAAAAGTCACCACAATAGTCACATATGGTTTGGAATTAATATAAATTAAATAGAAAGAACCTGAAAGATATTGAAAAGATAAAGGAAACTTTTCTGAAAAAAGATACTGTGAGTCTGAAAATATACGCCATCACGACTTGCATATGAGCTCACAAGGGAACCTTTCTACTTAGAAGACCTACGCTATACAACAGGGTTAACTTTGCCATCTACACCTGCATATCAACACGTGATCCAAGAACTAAAGGAAAAGAAGAACCAGATATGGGACGATTTCTACAGTACCACCGCCATGATGACAAACGAATGGAGGAGAGCATCATACGAACTACGACACACAGTAACCCGTTTCGCCGTGCACGGTTTTCACCACAAGATTTGCAAATCAAAAAGCTTTCATCAACCAGATGTGAATTGTGTGAAATGGTGTGTGACAGATATCACGCATATTGGTGTTCCGGAAGATCTATCTCAATGACAGAATTTTGTAAAGAGTGACCCAAATTACTTTACACATTGTGTGAAATTCCTTATATTATAAAATAAGGGAGCAACGACAGAAGGTTTAGTGTAATAATAAGGGATCATAGCAAGTTTCATAGTGTCTGTTTGTACATTAATATCTGTGATGTTAGATTTAATGTGAGGCATCTCTAAAATGAGTCTGGAATTGTACCTGGTGTCAAATGTCTAAAATCTTAGCATTTTTCCAATCAAATGTATGTTTAGAATTGATGATATGTTTGGATACTACAGTTTGTTTATCAATGGGAAGTTTGATATTAGATACATGTTCTTTGATACGGTTATTAAGGGAACGTTTTGTTTGTCGTATGTAGCAGGAATTACAATTACAGCAAGAGATTTTGTAAACAACACAATGTTTGCTGTAGGTGTCAAGTGGGTCATTGTGGTTTTTAATCAAGTAAGAAAGGGTATTAGTGGATCTGTAAATGATGGATATTTAATATTCTTTGAATATTTGTATATATTTGTGATGTAGAAATTTGTAATAAGAATGTACTAGAAAAAATTTCGCTTGAGGTGTTTGGAGACGATTGACAGTAGGATGTTGGATTTTGTTCAGTCTGCTGTTTATGTGTTTAATAATAAAATTTAAAGGGTACTCATTGGAGAATAAAATGTTTCGAACAATATTTATGTTGCGTTGTTGGAACTAGGAGTTTGAAGGTAATGCAGCTCTGTCTACAAGATTGTATACCATAGCTCTCTTTTGGTTTGAAAGATGATCAGAAATATAATTGAGGACTAGTCCAGAGTATGTAGGTTTTCTGAAACAATTGGTGAGAATGGACACAGTGAAATCTAGGAAATTAAGAGAACGGTTAAATTCAAGTTCCCGGGTGAATTGTAACTTTGATTGATAATTATTGAAAATATTGACTATAAGGACCATTTGAGAAGAATAAACAATACAAAAAATATATGATCTACATATCTGATGTAGCAAAGAGGTTTGTCAGAAAATAGAGAAAGACAAGAATTTTCTAAATCTCTCAGGACTATCTCAGCAAAAAATAAAGGACTAAGGGGACTTCCCATGGGAGAACCTTTGATTTGAAGATAGCGAATCTGATTAAACTTGAAATAAGTGGAATTGAGGATTAGATTTATAATGCATAAAATTTAATGAAGTGGAGTTTTAGTGTACTGACTGAAAATTGGGCATCTGTTTTGGAAACTGTTAATGACTAAATCATTCGGAAACAGAGTTGATTATCGAAAAGACAACAAGAAAAATTAGAGAATGGTCGTGAGGGATGGTGAGGTGCTTGATTTTATCAATAAATTGGTAAGAGTTTTTCATTTTTAAAGGTTTTCTTCATTGAGGGCTTTAGAAAACATGTTATGATGTAGGAGGAAATGTTGTGTAATGGACTGCCAGTAGAAGCAATAATAATTCTAAAAGAGAGGTCAGATTTGTGTATTTTAGGAAGGGCATAAGCTCAGGAAGTGTTGGTTAAGGTGATAAATAAGGAGTAAAATGTGGATGGTTCAATAAAATCTTTTTGTTTCCACCTCTTGAGAATAGTTTGTCAATTGTTGCAGGTGGGTTTGCAAATTTTATAAGAGTTAGTGTCAGAAATAATTTGGTAAGAGTGCTTGTATTGTACCCAATAACGTATCATGTTTTCTAAACGGTTAAATATATCTCAGTATGACAAATATCATCATGCCGGAACTGAACTTTCGTCATTGGAATTGTTGTACGTAAAAAACATGTCTGAGCGTCGTCCAAGTGGTGACCTCCTATTAATAGCATGGGAAGGAATATGAAGGGGGATGAAGAATGCAGATAAGGAGCCGATGATTATAATTTAACATACGCGGAAATTCGTCTAAATGTGTTGCAGGGATAACCGTATAGAAATCTACATCAGTTGTTTGCCTCACGTTCTTTCGATGTCTGGAGTGTGGTTTGCTGTGCGTACGCAGCATTCCTCTCTCCATGCCTGGACCAATTTCGAAGGCAGCTGGCCGTCTGTTTCAATGGGAACGAACAATGGACTATTGACGTATGCCCACCGCCTACGATCACTCCTCTCATATCTGGCCGAGGTGCCTCGAGACTTAATTCAAAATCAGAGAGAGAAGAACACAACCCCGTAGTAGCCACAGGAAGGCTCCTCCTTCTAACCTGAAAGGTTTTACTTACGAGACCTTATCTCTGATAGAACGGCTCCCACAGGTGCCTCTTATCACGCGTGTTGTGACTTCGTTAGAATTATTTTTATATTTTTTACGTATGTAATGAAGTGTCATGGTTATAAAAATCAGAGCTCCTGAACATTGGATGGCATAATGTTGCTCTAGAATCTTTCAAACTTTATAGAATAAACGTTATCTCAAAGTTTGAATTGTAAACAGACGTAACTATTTATTTAATTGTAACAAACAGAATTATATTTATATAAATTTTCTAGCTTTACTTAATAAATTAAAATCTTCTTTGCATCTAATTTTATATTATACCACAATGTTTTTTGTCAGTCGCCAATATATAAGAAAAACATTTGAATAAATATATACATGAATATTTATTAATATTGATTAGTGGGGGAGCTTTCAACAAATTGCGGTAGTCCTCACTAATTTGCCTAGATATTTGTTCCTTCATATTTATAATTTATACGTTGTTTTAAATATTTCCTTTTAAATACAATGATGGCTGTTCTTCAACGTATTTTATTTGAACAGAATCATTAATTTTCGACTCTTCGAACACACGAGTTCGTCGAGCTGCCATGTAGTTATTGTAACATATTTGAGGGATAATTAATAGCAATCCCTCAATTAACAGCGCAGGCGCCTATATCTGTTATGGTTATTCTCCCGGTATTTGACCACAGTAATGTACGAACTGAGAGACTGAGCGAAAGGTAGTTTACTATCTTGAAAGTTTGGTAATGGAAGGAGCTATTTTCTATCATAGCTAATCGTAGTAGAATAAAAGAGCGGGATAAAATGTGTATTGCGTGTTGCATTCAGGAAGAGACGCACAATGTTTTGTGTCTAGAAGAATACGACTATACTGAGAATTTTTTTTTATATTTGAGATTTTTTTTTCTCCTCGTGAAATCGATCGCATGAGACATGTGAATGTGACAAAGCTATGTAATGAAAATAATTGACGTTTACACACTAAACGTTTCTGACTTAGGCGGAAATAATTGGAACCCTGCCCGCTGCCTTCAGATTGCAAAGACTGACTGAGACTCTAATCTTCCTATCTGTATTTGTCTCTGGAATAATAGAAGTTGAACCCACGTATGCTACCAAGTCATGCAATAATTAAACTTTCCTTTCACATGTATCGCAGTCCAGTTTCTGTGTACAACTTACCGACTAATAGGTTAGGTACATGATTTGTTTTTTCTTATCATGAACTTTAGTGAAAACTACTTTTTCCAATTCGAAAGAAAGAGAATTAAATTCTCTACAATTTTTTACAACAAATATGTCGACCATTTTAGAGAAATCGAGTAGTAGAAATTCAACCTACATTGAATTCAAAGTATTCAAAATTTTTCCTGCATTTGACGAACAATTTTCACCACATTATTCAACTGAATTTCATAATCAACTATAACAGTCACTGCAAAATTTCAAGACATACAATTTTGTTTTCATAATAATGCTTGATAATTTAGTTATTAGCAAAAATTTCGTTGTTTTCAGGCCACAAAGCTTTTCCCTCAGGCCCTAAGTCGGAAAAATTGGTTTTCATTACTAACCTAACAAATACCTGTAGAAAAAAATCGTGTAAGCGACCTTTTGCTCGCAGAGGCCATGTTGGACATTGATGAATGGCTAATAGATAATAATATAGTTTTAAAACTGGGGAATAAGTGATTTCAGATAGATTTTATGACAGTCAACTCCATACACACTATCTTGACATTATTGTGGGAGAGTGTTTCGGAAATGTATAATAAATGCTGTACTACTGTTCAAATGTTCGTAGATGTCGTTCTGTAACAATTCATAGAATAATAATTCAATAAGATCTACGAGGGTTCTTCGATAAGTCTGGTAAAATTTTATGTAAAATTGGGAAATTGTCACTTTGGGGCCTTTCAAAGATATTCCTCAAAGTTTTAAACATACGTCGGTCGTAGTTTATTTTGGGGCAACCTTCTGTAGTGTTATGTGTAGGCGGAGACAATAGAAAAAAACTAATTACACGCTGTCATTAAACACTTTCATTTGAAGGGTTGGACAGCTGCACAAAATGCAGGTTTTTCTTGGGTTTTCCCTGCTTCACTTTTAGGCGAATTGCCGGGTAGTATCCTTAAACCATAGCCCGTGGGCCCTTGTTAACCCTTGGATACCTCCCTCTACCCTTCCGCACCCGCCCCCCATTTCAAATTCCTTCCTATGCTATTAAAGGGGTGTTGCCACCATGTGGATTACACTCATGTAGCCTGTTCCCCTAAAAAACTATAATCCGGGGTCACAGACCACGGGCATACGGTAAGAGTTGATCGCTGTTCTCATTGGAACAGTCTGTCAGCTGCCTCCTTACTGGTCGAGACACGTCCCCGCATCAAATTCCTCTCCCGTTATCGGAAGGTTGTGGGACAAGTGCCCAATGCCCAACCTACCTGATGCAGATTTTCTAGGGTTTGTCCTGCATTACTTTTAGGCGAATGCCGGGTAAGTTCATTAAACTATAGCCCGGGGGCCCTAGTTAACCCTTGGCTACCTTCCTCTACCCTTCCGCATCCCCCCTTTCAAATCCCTTCCTATGCTATTAATGGGGAATTTCCTCATGTAGCCTGTAGCATGTAGCCTGTTACCCTAAAAAAAACTCGCTGTTTCAAAGTCGGGAGCTTGCTTGCAAAAAGATCTGTTAAGCTATTGGAGAGTTGAGGGTTACAGTTGGTGTAAAATGTACTGACCCCGACGTGATTTGAACAGGCAACCTTCTGATCTGGAGTCAGACGCGCTACCGTTGCGCCACGGAGTCCGCTCTTTGTTATTAGAATAACAAATAAGCCTGACATGCCACGAAAACGTCGAGATTTTCTAAAATACCTTTCAACGGGAACGATGAACACCAATTATGTTCCTCGCAAAATTAGAAATAAACTTTGGGATTGTTTAGTTGATTCAGACGATTTAAATTTAAAAGATCTAAAAATTGGGTTAAGAAAAGGCAGTTTCTTGGGTCCGGAAACAAGAGATTGACATTCTAAACAACTGTGTTGTAAATGTTTAAAAAATGTTTAAAACCAACATTTAAAAACCGTATGGTCATCCAAATTGGATGAAGTCCATGCGGACTCTGCACCAGTACCTGAACCAGAAGACCATTTACTTCTGGATTAATGAGTTTAGACGAGGACGCAGACATGTAAAAGCTTTGCGCGCGATGGCTACCGCGACTGATAACATTGGATCAAAAACGGCTGTGGAAAACATTTCAACGCAGAATATAGCAATATTTAGGCGTAACCGACAACGTTTTTTGTGCAGATTCGAAACCGTCGATGAAACTTAGACCCGTCACTACACTCCACAGACCAAAAAACAATTTTGAGATTTTCAAGGTTTAATATATTCATAGATTTCTTGGAAAAGTGCAGAACCATAACTGATTTTTAATATCCTGCTCTGTTGGATCGTTTGAAAATAGTGCAGTTTGAGAAACGACCTTGACTGGCGCGCAAGGAAATTCTCTTTCGCCAGGACAACGCGGCAGCGCACATAGCAGCAGTCTCAATGACGAAAGTGTACGAGTTGGGATTCGAATTGGTTTCTCATCCACCCTATTCACCAGACCTACTACCAAGTGACTTCTTCTTGTTCCCGATCTTGAAAATGTGGCTTGTTGGGAAGTAATTTTCACCAAATGAAGAAATGATCGAGGCCGTGACGAAGTTTTTGCAGTTTGATGGACTGAAAAAATTGAAAACTCGCTGGGCCAAGTGTATAGCCAAGGAAGGAGAATATGGTGACAAAAAGAGTAAGTTTCCTAAAAAAAATTGTTTTCCTTATATTTTTACCAACCTTATCAAACAACCCTCGTAAAATAATTACATAACATTCGGACTTGACTCTGGATAGCGATTCAAAGCAAGTTGAGTTTTAGACGAATTAACTGTTTTTACCTGAAATCTTTTAAGATTTCTATTTGTATCATTTTTCTTCAATAACGCATATAAAATAGAAAATATTTTTAGTTGCCGATAGTGGATAATGTTCGTGATTAATATGACAAGTCTGTAGGAGTGATTTGATTGTCTGTAACGGCACGCACAGAGCCTCTCTCTTGAATTGTCTGTGACGCAGGTGCGTCGTCTGTAACGACGCTCTCAGCCACTTTGGCGTCACTTTAACTCGTTAGTGGCGAGACTTGAGACACTTTTTGTTTCCTTCCACAACGCTTTCCAGAATCGGAAACACGGGTCTGTGGCCTACGCTGCCGAGGTATAATCTTCAGAAGAGGCAATGCTGCCATTATATAAATTCGAAATAGGCTCTTACTCACCTTAGAGTTTGTTGAGTCCGAGCATGTTGCACTTTATACTCCCACAATTCAACCATGGACGAAGAATGTGTTTAGAAAATATATTCAATTCGAAATGTGGTTAAACATTTACTACATCTCGTTGACAATAAATTAAGTTTTTAAAGAAGAAACGTACTGCAATAGACGAGACAGTTGCAGAATAAAACAGAAAGAAAAAAGAAAAGCTGGAAACTTTTCCTCCCTGTAAAGAGCAATAATGGAGTGGATTAACTTTCCCGCCGAAGTTTTCTTTAGACATTCCATCTCACAGGTCACAGTTTCTAAAAGGGGAGGCTGCGCAGATAATAATGGATTGATGGCTGAGAATGCGTAATAACACTATGCTGTATTATTGTATTTTATTTTTATTTTTGTGTGGATCAGTTAAATTCCATTTGTTACTTATAGGATGCATTCTGAAAATTTTCTACTTTTTCAAATACACCGGCGACCAAACAAGTTGGACCTACGTCACTCAATTCCTACAAATACAGCGGTTTCAGTTTTTGTAATACGGTATTTATTTTTAAGTTAACACTTTAATATTCTGTTACGATTAATTTTTTGGAACTGTCAATTGCATGTAAATATTAATGAATCACACAATTTTAAGATGATAAAGCTATTTTATAATAATACTATCTGAGTGCCCTCTGTTGCCCTGGTATTTATTTAAATTAGCCCTGAGTTGGAACTGATTTGACACTAACCTCGTGGTAAACATTTTATTTAACCAACATAAATAACGCCAGTGTTTGAAACATTTACTCAGTTACGATCCCCTCCCTGACCTAACCCCTCCGCATCTAACTTCAAATAGACCAGAATGATGACAAACGGTACTTTAACAACTCGGGAATTCTCCTTTTACATACAATAAAAGTCTCTTAAAATTCACGACGAATTGAAACAGTAAAAATTACTCGCTAACTGAAAGTCTAAAACTACTATCGGTACCTTAAAAGTGTAAAGGAATATAAACTTTAACTAAACAGGGACTAAAATATAGCTCTTACTCTAAGAAAGTAAAAAAAATACCCGGTAATTTAAGAGCATCAAAACTGCTGTCAACACCGTCCACCTCCACGAAAAGAAATATAAAATTTCATTAACCTCCATGGTTAACACGAGAATGAAACTCAGCAACTCCTATAACCCAGGAATCGACTCTAATAACGGTCTTGTTTGCATTACTTTTCATGTAAACTACTTCCACCACCACCCGTGTGTTTTCCTTCCTTGCCGCGTGGATTTGAAATCAGACACTTAAAAACTTCTATATTTACATTATCGAATTAAGCGACCCAGACAAAGTTTTATTCGACGCTAATAATGG